>OZ020306.1:32757511-42625011 GCA_963971305.1 Arcuatula senhousia
GATCGAAGCAAAAAAGCACGTATAACAAAGTGACAAAATCAGAACACATTCAAAACTGAAAAACATTAAAAAAATAAAATAACAACACAACTAATTGAGTGAACTAAGCAATGGTGAGAAATAAAACGATTGTACCAACAATAGTTTTTGCTTGTACCGCAAACGACCTAGAGATTACCAAAAAAATAACCATCTTTACTGGTAAAACAAGAGATACGGTCAACTTTTCTTTTTTCACTTGAGCTTTATTCTTTGATAGGATGCTCCCTATGATATCAAAATATGATAAATGATATGTTTTGATAGAACTTTTTAATTGATACAGCAGTCGTTTCATTCTATTTAATCGATTTATAAGAAAGGTTGCTTAAATAACTATACGGACATTAACACTAAAGACGAATGCAAAGAAAGAAAAAAAATATCTTCTAAGTACTAGCCTGAATAATCTGGAGGCCCCCAATGAAAATGCAGTACTCAACTTGATACTTGAGATGGTTAAGAAGATTGAAAATCGAATGGAAATTCTAGAAACTAGTATGGGAAAGCGCTTAGATGCAATGAGACAGGATTTTCTTCTAGTATCGAACAGAGTCCGAACGCTTGAAGACAAGACCACGGAACTTCACAAAAAACTTGCAGAATGTGAAAATAGTTGTCAAGGCTTAAGTAACATTTTTGATGACGCAGATAAACATATTAAGAACAACACCCGAAATCTCATTCATCAAGACATCAGGATAAAGAAGTTAGAAGAAACACCTATTCTACAACCTGTCGTACAACCAGTTACTGAGGGCGAAACAATAAAAGCACTAAGAAACCAGCTATCAGAATTACAGGACAAAGTAGTTGACCTTCAATGTAGAAGTATGAAAAACAATCTGGTATTTTCAGGACTTTTCCACATACCTAATGAAAACTGTGAAAGCTACCTAAGAAACTTTATTCGCCAAGAGTTAGGAATCGAACATTATATTGAGTTTGGAAATGTTCACAGATTTGGACGTCGGGGAAGAAACAACGCGCGACCCATTGTTGCTCGTTTCCTTTATCATAAAGACCTTGAACTAGTACTCCAGAATGCGTGGCAATTGAGAGGAACTCCATTTGGGATTAGTCAACAATTCCCAGTGGAAATAACAAATGAAAGGAAAAAACTCTACCCGAAAATGAAAGAGGCAAAGCGTGAACAGCGAGAGGTGGTCCTTGTTCGAGATAAACTTTACATAGATGGTCATCGCTATATTCCTCCAGCAGAAACACCACGACGGACCTCGACATCAAAATGGACACCCGAACTGATTAGAGAAGAAGAAGTAGAAAATAGAACTGAACTGTACCAAACACCACGAAACCCCAAGAAAAGGCAAAGACAAGGTTCTTCTCCGCCTGCGGAGATCCCTGTCATAACTGAATAGGACAGTCAGGAGGACCGTTATTTATCCTTAAGTAACTTTGTAAATAAAAATGATAAACCTTTATTTAATAATGATAATTCAAACTGTTGTATTGATTTGTGTAACAATTCTGTTAGTATGATTTCTTTTAGCAATGAAAATAATGTAACATGTTCTAGCAGCACTGGTGACGAAGAGACCGTTCCATTACCAAACCCTAAAAATGCACGTAGAAATTTTAGTAATGGAAGTATTTTAAATCTCTCCTCTGATGATAAAACTGAAGTAATTGAACTTTCAGGAAACCCTAACTATAATGATACTTCCTCAAACGATTCAATATCATCTGAAAATTCTGTATTTGAAAATGAAAAAAATCAAGATAAAATTAGAGTACTATCACTGAACTGTTGCGGAGTAAAAAAACGACTCAAATACCCAGAGTTTGAAGATCTTGTTAAACAACACGATATTGTATGTCTGATAGAAACCAAAACAGACGACAATGATATTGTCGAAATTCCAGGTTATATTGTTGAAATGAAAAACAGAAAAAAGACCGCAAAAGTAAAATCCGGAGGTATCATGCTAGCTTATAAAGAAAAATTTGAAAAATATATTAAAACGATAGAAACTGATTCAAAGTTTGTTTTATGGTTTAAAGTTAACGGTAAAATAATAGATAGTGAAACAGATGCACTATTTGGCATTGTATATATTCCACCTGAGTATACATCTTATTCGTCACCAGATGCTATTAGTGAAATAGAAAATGAGTTCCTGTCACTGTCATTCAAATTTAAAAACGTTGCACTTGTCGGTGATTTTAATAGTCGAACATCTAATGAAAGCGATTTTTTTCTATTTGAAGATAAAGATGATCTGTCCAATATAGCAAATGAATATATAGAAAATGGAGTTAACTTTCTAGATTTAGCAGGCATTTCTCGCGAACGTAAAAATAAAGATTTAGCTAAAAATAGGTTTGGTTCGTTACTGCTAGATTTCTGCAAGGGAAATAACTTTTTTATACTTAATGGAAGACTCGAAGGTGACAAAGACGGGAACTTTACATGTAGAAACGCTAGTGTTGTAGACTATTGTATTAGTAATGGTAATTTTGTCGATAGATTTTGTAGTTGTAATGTATTACATTTTTCTAAATTATTTTCTGATGTACATTGTCCTCTCTCGATTTGTTTTAAAACTTCTATTAAGAGCCAGGGGTGTGTAGACGAAAACAAGCACGAAGCTACTGATCTAAAAACAATAAAAAAATGGGTAGATAGCAAGCGAGAAGACTTTCAAAAAAATGTTAATTCTAACCAAAAGGATTATTTGTATAATAAACTCTTAGAGGAGCATATTGATATATCAAAACAAGAGGTAAATAGTTTTGTCGAACAACTTGGTGAAATATTCATCGAGAGCGCAAAAACCACTTTTGGAACATATGGGAAAAATGCTAAAATTGCTAGAAAAGTTATTGTTAATAATAAACCGTGGTTCAATGACGAATGCAAATTCGCCAGAAAACATTACAGAAAATTTAGAAGAAAATTTTCAAAACAGCGAACGGAACTAAATAAACTACGACTTTCGGAGGCAGAAAAGCGATATAAGACAATAATGGATAAATGCCAAACAGAATATTCCGATAACCTTTCAAAAAGGCTAAAAGATATGCGCCATAAAGACCCGAAAGAGTTCTGGAAAACCCTCCGACGCGGAAATTCTAAAAAACAACCTAATATCCCTATTGAAAAATTGTTTGAATTTTTTAAAGAATTGAACGAGACACCTATCGAAAATGGTAATAACAATTTACCCACTCTAGACCACCAAGCATTAAATCAAATAAATAATGAAATTAATCTTTATATAGAAAAAGAAGAAATTTTAAAATGTATTTCAAAGTTAAAGAACAACAAAGCTTGTGGTGAAGATAAAATTATTAATGAGTATATTAAATCTACTTCTGACCAATTCATACATATTTACGAAAAGTTATTCAACCTCATTTTTGAAACAGGTATTGTGCCTGATAGTTGGCTTATAGGAAACATCAAACCCATTTATAAAAATAAAGGAGACAGTCAAGACCCTAAAAATTTTAGACCCATTACAATTGTGAGCTGTTTAGGTAAACTCTTTACAGCTGTACTTACAGAAAGGCTGAATAAATATTCAGATGAATTTCAAATACTTAACGAAAATCAATGTGGCTTCCGGCAAGGCTATAGTGTCACAGATAACTTATTTTCTTTACATGCATTATTTGAACTTCTCAAACTTAAGAAAAAGAAACTTTACTGTGCCTTTATAGATTTTGAAAAGGCATTCGATAAAGTATGGAGAACAGGTCTCTGGCATAAATTGATTTTAAGTAATATCAATGGCAAAATGTTAAATGTTATCCAAAACATGTATAAAAGTATAAAATCAAATATTGTTTTTAACAATGAGAAGTCAGATTTCTTTTCCTGTAATAACGGGGTAAGACAGGGAGAAAATATGTCACCTTTTCTTTTTGCTATTTTTCTAAATGACCTTGAGTCATTTCTTGAAAGTCAAAATAATATAGGATTGTCATCGATAACTGATGAATTAGAAAGTAGTCTAGGATTTTTCTTGAAAATATTTGCACTTTTATATGCAGACGACACTGTCCTGATGTCCGAATCACCAGAGGGACTCCAACAACAATTAAATAGTTTCTATGAATATTGTAATTCATGGAAACTCAAAGTAAACATCGGGAAAACAAAAATCTTGTGTTTTTCAAATGGAAGGCTCCCAAATAATTTACGTTTTGTTTTTAATGACATCGAGCTAGAGATTGTAAAAGAATTTAATTACCTCGGAACAAACTTAACCAAAACCGGAAATTTTGGTCCCGCTATAAAAGCTCAAGCAGAAAAGGGAAGAAAAGCCATGTACGAAATTATCAAGCTAAGTCGATATCACAATCTATCAATTCCTTGTCATCTAGACCTATTTGACAAGATGGTAAAACCAATACTTTTATACGGTTGTGAACTTTGGGGGTTTAAAAACTACCAATCATTAGAAAGAATCCATCTAAAATTCTGTAAACTTCTACTAAACCTTAAGTCCTCTACACCAAATTGCTTTGTATATGGCGAATTGGGACGATTTCCTTTGAGTGTAGATATCAAAACTAGGATGGTTATGTATTGGTCCAAATTACTAATTGGCAAACAAACGAAGCTATCTTCTATTTTGTACAGATTAATGTTGCATCTTTCAAATATTCAAAATAAGAACTTCCCATGGCTTGTCTACATCAAAAATATATTCAATGAATGTGGACTAACACACATTTGGGACTCTCAAACTTTCCCATCTTCAGTATGGTTAAAACAAAGTATACGACAATGTCTCACTGATCAATTTCGTCAGAACTGGCACGATGAAACCCAAAATTGTTCAAAAGCAACAAATTATAAGCTTTTTAAAGACACACTAGAATTCGAAAAATACTTTGAAATACTTAATAAAAAAGCCTCCATTTTGTTTTGTAAATTTAGAACATGCAATCATAAACTCCCCATTGAAACAGGAAGATGGCATAATATCGACAGATCTGATAGAAAATGTATGCTTTGTAATGAGCAAATTGGGGATGAATTTCATTATATTCTAGAATGCAATACATTGTCTCAAGAAAGAAGAAATCTGATCAGTGGACATCTAATTCGAAACTCAAATATTTTAAAGTTTAGAGAAACTATGACAACCCAAAACAAGGTTAAACTCTACAAGCTCTGTAAATTTATTAAGATAATCAATAAAAAAACGAGTCTTCTTGACTAACTGTCTGTCTGTCTGTCTGTCTGTTAATTACATTGTATTAGTATCTATATCTGTTGATGTTCATGATGTCATTTTATGTAATATTGTAAATATTGTATATAGTATTTCTCTGTACCTCTGTAAGATTGGTTGATGAGAATAAAGTTATTATTAATAAGGGTACACGACACAACCAACATAAAGAAACGGCAATTGAAAAAAACACACACAGCCAGCAGTCTTCGACATGACCAGAAGTCGCTGCTGACCGCCTTTCATTGCCCTAAGACCAAGACTCAAAAAACATTATATAAGATTCAAAAACTATCCCAAAATTATTAACGTAAGATCCATTTCTGGACAAAGAAAAATAAAAAGGAAGACAGGGATAAACAAAAGCTGTAACAAAGATTCCTGGTTTTCGACTGGCACATATCAAATTTGGCGGTGTTAAACTAGTTTTTTTGGGGGCACACACAACCTTCCCTCTATTGAAAATCTTGTACAAAGCACAAAAATAACACAATCTTGAAAATCAAATCGATTAAAGTTCAAGACCGGAGACAAAAGCACTATACGAGAACAAAGAGACGTCGAGTCGCATTCAGACAACCCTTTTCATTTGATTTGGCGTTATAAGCAATTTTTTTGGGTCTTTGTTTGGTATAAACTTGTTTCTTTAATAATTATAGACAGTGAATGTAGTATTGAAGTATAACATAAAATCAGGTTGTTGTTATATAACAAATATACTTAAGATCGATGTCTAGGACAAAAGATGATTAATTTCATATGAATTAATATAATAAATAAAAATGACTGGCAGTCAAAGAGGTGAAATCAAGCATAAATATATTTACATATAGAATGCTTTTATTGAGTTCCGTCTATTGTTTACTAAGGCAATAAGACATTCCTGGAAATCTTTCAAAGGCACTGTGTTTCCAGAACCATAACTTATTTCTATGCCCAACTGGGCTTGCTCATTTCACAGACGCATATAAAAAAGACTTCCGGTTTATTGAACGTTTATTATTCTTTGAAGTAAGTGTCGGAGTCTCTGATAAAAGATAATGAATATTGTTTAATTAAAAATCAATTAGATTATTTAAACTTAATTGCTTAAGATAATACTAGTAGTATGAATTAAAACGTTCAGCCTATTTTTTTTTTTTGGGGGGGGGGATATTTTTTTTATTTTCAATGGTATTTGTTTTATTGAGAAAACATGCAATGAAAAATAATTTATGAGAAATGACCACAATATTGTTCGTTCTATCCGAAATAACATTACAATGTACATAGTTTTGTGTGCTAATTTTTTATGTTATTTCTTCATAGACAGAACAATTATTGTGGTCATTCCTTAAATGTTACAATGAGGAATTCATTGAAAATATAACAGTCCATGCAGATAAGATACTTAGTAACAATCTAAACCATTGTTTCAGAAGAGAGATGTTTGATATGCTGTATATTTATATTTTATTGAGTAACCCATACAAGTACCGACTAGGCATTCAGATGTCAAATGTCCGAAAGGGCTAGGACAAAATTAATCAATACAAACAATAATAACACAAAGAAAAACTTAACACATTTACACACAAAGCATCAGATTCATCAGTCGTTTCGAGAGAAAACCCAGTTGCTTCGGAACGAAAGCAGATCTTGCTTGTTGCAACAACATCATAAAGTTGCTAAGGGTCAAAAGCAATAATGGAGGACAAACCAAAATTCTAATACAAGACAAACCAACTTCTGTACTCTTTAAAAAAGCTTAAAACTAATCAGACGTTTTACGGCTTTAGTTTTCCTGTCGAACAAAACGCACTTAATGAATATAAAAAGTTCGTTAGCATAATACATGTAGTATACGTTATAAGAACCACAGATTACAACGACCCAATCGTATTCATTTTATATTAATGACGATCATAATATACTGTTTCTGGATAATGCTTTGTAGTAAAAGAGTTGGTATTTGTTATGCTTTCCTTAATTGACAACATAATTGCAAATTTACTTCCTAGAGCTCTACAATACGTTAATCAAGTTTCCACAGTGAACGTCACTGTATTTGTCCACCATTACTGCAACTAATAATAAAAGCTCAAGGAAATAAAGGTCAACTGTAAGCGCCCCCATTAAGTTTTAAAAGTGATCAACAATCTAATTAAAAGTAGAGAAGCAAGTAAACCGTAAATTAAGCAAATTAGTGGAACACAGCTAATCGGGCTGAAATGTCAAAGGGTATTACGGTTAAAACACGTTTTTGTAAACAGACACATATATCATATAAACATAGAATTATATATGTCGCAGCGCGACTATATTGTTGCAACCAGAACAGTAACTGCAAGCCCTTCCGAAGCAACAGAATTTACGTTTGCTTTTACCGGCGTTGGTTGATTGAAGATTACGAATTGATTTAGTTGTGTTGTGTTTTTGTGTTTTTTTTTAGTTCTCTCATTTTGGTCTTCTGGTTTTGATCTTGTTTTATTAGACTTTGAGATTTAACTGCCTCTTTGGTATTTATTTCTTGGACTCTATTGTATCATGAAGGCAAAACTAATAAAATGCGTCTGAATGTAGTAAATAACGACGTTGCTTTCAAAGCGTTAGAATCTCCAGGTTCGAAACATCAATTATTGTCGAAATGTCAAAGGGTATTACTGTTAAAACACGTTTTTGTAAAAAGTAGAAACAAAGATTATATGTCGCAAAGCATCGAGTTTGTTGCATCGAGAACAGGAACTGCAAGCCCTTCCGAAGCACTTAAATTTACGTTCGTTTTTACGAGCGTTGGCTGATTAAAGATTATTAATTGATTTATTTGTGATGTGCTTTAAGGTTTTTGTCTTCTGGTTTTGATCTTGGAGATTTGACTGCCTCCTTAGACTCTATTGTATCATCAAGGCAAACCAATAAAATGCTTCTGAATGCATGGAATGTAACAAATAACGACGTTGCTTTCAAAGCGTTAGAATCTCCAGGTTCGAAACTTTAATTATAATACAACGAAGTTTCCTCAAAGATGCTAATTGAGTAAGGCTCTAAATGCAGAGAAATTTGTCTTTATATAAACTCAATTATGTTTGCTGCGCAAAGGAAACAATTTACAGTATGTCTCAACGAAGATTGATTGCACATTAATTATGGGTGCAACGCAAACGTTATTTAATTTAAACTCTATTATATTTTCTTTACCATTTTGGCACTTAATGATTTGAAAGAAAGCCTACGTTTTGACTTCCTGATTTGAATTAAACGATCACAGCCCCATCTAGAAGCATTTATCGATAACATAATTTATACTTTTAAGAATCAATAGGAGCTAAGTACTTTTCTCTGTATGTTAGTTCTTCTTTACCCAGAAAGGAGTCTTGAGAAATTTAGGATTTGTTTTGAGCCATTTATGCATTGTGCTGTTTATCTTGAACAATTGCAAGTCAGCGACAAGCAAATATTCACCTGTCATATTGATGCTATGGTTTTTTTATTAGTTATTTAAAATTGCTGTTCATCTTTTTTGATATGCTGTTAAAGAGTTTGAGAAGGTTGTTTCTCGCACACTTAGAGTAGTATAAACACTATCATTTTTTAATGCTTTTCCTAAATAAAGAATAGTCAAGACAATGCATCTGTTCATATTTCGTTTTAGGTCAATTGAAATATATCATAACTCTTTCATGATGATGTTCATGCTGCGAAAATTCTAAAAAACCTAAAACGATAATGTCTCTGAGGAAAGGTCACCAGTAATATTCCTCGTCTTTCATCAGACATTTGATCAACTTATTAACAACTTAAACCTTGACGCCAAATCGCATTTCCTCTGCAGAATTTGATCCCAAACTTGAAATGAAAATGAAAAAGCAAAGAAAAACACCTTGGAAATTTGAATGTCGGGAGCCCAAAAGGATTGATACAAAAATAAATTGACACCAAAGACTAAGAATTGATTAGGAAGTGAATTTGCAAAAAAACAGTCGGTCATGTCATTAAACATGTACAATGCTGTCGGCCTTTTATACGCACCTAAGGGTTATGATTGCCAAAAACTTCTGAAACAACTATCATTTTTTAATAAAAGTTCACTACCAAATAGCTGAATCTTTCCTCTATTTTGCACAATTTTCATTTTTTGAATTACATAACATAAAGCTCTAATAAATGGTACTGAACAGGAGCACCCTAATTTTTGGTCAGCATAAAAATGTCGGCTTAAAATTAGGTCATCACAGTTTATCCCCCTTTATGTAAATGAAGTCAGGGCACATTTTGTATTGACCTTTGATCATTTCCGGAAAACATGTCAAAATATAGGCTGTTTCCAAAAAGTGTGTTTTGAAAAATATTAGTTTTACCAATAAGGTGGTACTTTGTCATAGCAGAAGTAATGTAAACTATATAAAAGTACCAATATTATTCAAAATTAACAAATATTGCTTCAAAACAAAAATAACATCTCATTTTTTATTTCTTTCCTTCATTTTAAGAAAAAGAAATGAAAACGATCTCATGTTTGTCTTTACAAATTACCATGTGCGTATAAATAGACGATGCGTATAAATAGACGATGCGTATAAATACCCGACAAAGCTGTACTTGCACTGCACAAGTCTAGTTTTAAATTTGCCTGAACAACAAATTAGTTACTTTACTGAGCATTTCTTCCAAGTTACCATGGCAGTGATTTTGTTTGCATTTTTCAAAATCACGGACAAGATGACTTGAATACCGTAACGAATGAATTTTTTGCTACGGTTATTTTTGTTTGATTCGCGATACAAAATATCTGCGAAAATATCCCCCACGCGAAAGGATCATTCGTTATGTAATGAAACTAAATCAAAAGAAACGCAAATTTATTCCCCACTCGAAAGGTTTATTTTACAAAATATCCGAGAAAATTTCCACGTTTACAGTAATAAAATACGACTGGAGCGGAATGGACAGGATACGAAAAAGAGAGTAGCACGTATTGTGTCACCCAATAGGTACGTATATAAAATGACCCATAAAACGATTCAGTATAGATATTCCGAATTTAGTTTTACATTAGATTGCCATGAAGCTTATCTTACTTTTATTATGAGTTGCACTCATATTTTTATTTCTGTTTATAATTTTCAAACTAGTTTATTTACGTCTATGTCGCCGTTTGCTGAAATGGTAACGAATTTAGAACAGATATCTTATTCCATTGTCATCATTTATGGATTACTTGGTTCATTCAGTAGATTATTATGTTTGTCGGCATTGTTAAATTCACCATTAGTACGGCTATAGTAAATAGCGACAAACATTTTCGCTTTTCAGGGAAATTTGTAATTAAACTCTTGGCAAATTGTAAACTGTTCTCTCGGGGAATTAAATGTGTTTTCTGGTGTATGCATGATTTGATAGATTGCCTATGATGTAAAAGGATCTATCGCTATTATAGAATGAACATATTGATACGTGCATATTTGCTATTACCGTAGTAATTGAGATCTACATGCAAATTGAAATGCCAGAATCTGACTATTGCTTTCTATAGAACGATTGATGGGAGATACAATTGTGGGAATCGAATTAACCAAAGTCTATCAAATTCTGACATTTCTGAAGCATGTAATATATCATTCCGGGGTATTTCTAGCAAAAAAGCTAAAATTTATTTACTTTTAATTTTCATTTATAAATTATTTGACAAAAGTTTAAATTGTTATCTTGAAACGTTTCAATATGTTAGATTTTTGTTACGTCGGCAATATTTCTCAAAAAAGTTTCAAACAAGCCAAATTAGTAAAAAAAACATACGACCTTAACGTGGACAAGCGTGGTAAGAATTGTTGTTTACTTTAACCAAAACTTTTAAAAATATAAACTCATTTTTTATTCATACCTTGTAGACAATAAACACACCAAAATGAAGCACCAGAGAGGTACCAGTGGGCATTCAATTGTCAAAAGTCCGAAATGGCAAAGACAAAATCAGTCAACACAAACACCAACAAAACAAATACAATCGAAAGAAGCAACGCTAACTCAATTCGTAACGAGAGTTAACTCGAGTGCTCCGGAAGGGTAAGCAATTCCTGCCTGTTGCAACACACACGTCGCGATGCGAACGGTAAAAATTTGAATGCATGACTTAGTACAACCTTCATGTGTTAGGAGCCCCTTTTTATTAAAAAAAAGCTCAAAATATAAAATGACAAACGGCTTTATCAGACGGGAAGACACGGCAAAGAAGTACCAGAAGACCATTCTATATCGACAGTCCGAAAAGACAACAAAGAGGAGAAAGAAGAAACGCGCAACAATACAAAAAAATATTCAACGCAAACTAAAGTCGAAACGAGAGCCTGAACTTATGTGCTTCGAAAAAGTAAACGGCTCATGCCCGTTATAACACGCAGCCGTCACGAAACTAACGGTGAAATGTGTTGGTCAAATCCTGTATAAGGACAGGAATACACACACTTCTTTTGGTGGAGTAAATACATTCAGCCTGTGATGTTTTTGACAATTTTCATGTTTCTTGAAAAGTTAGACAGCGATGATCAGATGAAACGTGTTTTTTTTCACAAGTAGTTGACAATGGAAACTATTTATGATATGAATATATAATAGTAGTGCCGTAAAGTGTTCAAACATGATGGTACGTAATATATCACGGTAAATTGCTGACTATAGTTTACAGCTGGCAAACTGATCATAAAGACGGTCCTAAATACTTTACGATGTAAATAAAGAAGAGGACAATATGACAAAAAGGTAAAAAGCAGAGTAGAGTAGTAGTATAAGACAACTGTTAAACTTTTTTCTCCTTTGTTTATCTCTTTGTTAAAAGTCAGGCTTATTTACACTTTTCTTATTTTCAGGCGGATTTCCCCTATATCCTTTGGCCTTTCTGTTGACGAAAGGAATACCATTCCATCCTTGTATTGGATCTTAAAAATACATAAAACTCAACGCTTTATCGCTCGTTCAGTTTTGTTATACTAATTGACGGCAATTAAATCAGACCTTTAAATGTATTTCGAATGCTGTTACTCCAGAAAATAGTGTCAATAAAATGCAGATTCTCAAAGAACATATACATTCTCCACTCTCGGTCATTTAATCCTGTAAAAGCATTAAAACTTTTTATATCTCCACATTATACACTTCAAATGCACATGCATTACTAACATCTCGGTCGCCACAGTTCATAAAACATATTTTTTTAAGGACAGAAAAATAGGCACATAAACAGTATCTGCAAGACTTATTTTGTCATCCATAAGTCTAGTAAAATGAACATATTTACATGTACGGAAGCTAAAAATAGAAACGCTCAACCTTCTTATCGATAACATATTTGTAAAGTTAACATTTGGTGTAGGTGTTTTTAGCATATAATCGAAATCCCAGTGGGTACCTAATGTGCACGATTGCTTGCCAAACTGTTCCTTCGTTCTTATGAAGTGGATTTCGTACAATCACTTCTAGACAAAAAGGGTCGTAGACTTGCTTCACATTTCGTTACATTGATAATGTCCTTTTTATTAACAATTCTCGAATTTCTTATCCAAAACATTTTGTACAGAGTAATTGGTATCCCAATAAGCACGAATTAATCACCATTGCTTGTCGATCTGTATCTATTTTATATTAAGCGGACTTCACAATCACATTTAAAAGGATTGCAGCCTTTCTTTATCTTTCAATCTCATACTAGTATTTCGTTATATATATATTATATTAAATGTCCTTTCACAATAAACAATTCTCGATAAGGTGAATCTTTACATCTTCTATATAAAATATCATATGGCTGTTTTCATATCATATCTCAAATCTTTCCGAGACCCCAATATCATCCTGAGAGCTTAAGCTCGAGGGTATGATATTGGTAGAAGGAGATATGGGGTATGATATGAAAACAGCCATATGATATGTTGTTTATCATATATTTAAAGAATAGAGAAATGTACATATGAAATGAAAACACAGTTTGATATTTAATGTAGTGCGTACTGGCGCAATTAGGCAATATAGGTAATTTTTACTTATACATCCACGTATGTATACAGTGCTTTTTTTACATGACATTTATAAAATAACCCAAACTTAAAATTTCTAAAATGCCTTGCTTAATCTCGTATGACATGCCTTTGCAACTCGGAAAACGTTTTTTGACTTAAAATGTTGATATTTCTTTCAAAGTGAGCAATGTAAATTCTTAGGGTGTGTTATGAATTTTTTGGGGTGTGTTATGAATTTTTTGGGGTGTGTTATGAAATTAGAGGTGTGTTATGAAATTTAGGGGTGTGTTACGGATTTATAGGGTGTGTTATGGAGTTTCAATGGGCATGACATGAATAAACAGTGATATGGTTAGAATCATCTGTTTGATTATCAAATATCTAAAAAGGCTGTATTATTTAGTAAATATATGATAAATATCCATAGAAACTTGACATAAAGGACGCCTAAGATTTAAGGGGATCAATTTAAGACGATAGAATTTATTCAAAAACAGCCTTTTTGTTTTACAAAATTCCTTCCGCTTTGGCATATTGACTTTGCGTATTACAACTGATTCGTTGTTGTAGTGCATGAAGAGAATATTGTGATTTCCTTGATAGAGCATCACGTCTCACAGTACAATTTCAATCACATGTTTATGTTGATCCAGGCTGTTGTTACTCAAGAAATTTTACGGGAGACATCATGTGTTTGTTAACAAATACGGAATTTCTATCTCTCAATTGATGTTGGTATAACATAATTTTTAGTATTGTCGTCCTTTCCGGATAAAAAAACCTCACTAAATCCATCGCTGGCAACGTGGCGAGTTTGGTATAGCAAGCAGGAACTGTTTACTTTTCTGGAGCATCAGAGTTCACTCTCGTTACGACTTGAGTTCACGTTATTGTTTGCAGTTTGGTTGTGTTGTGTGGGTTTTTGTTTGTTTGTTTGTTTGCTTGCTTTATTTTTTTTTGGTATGTATGTGCAGTTTGTTATTGTGGTAGTTTTCTGTCTGCGAGTTTCGTCTTTGCCTTTTCGGATTTATAACGTTCGATTGCACCTTTGCTTCTTTCTTATTATCCAATTCTACTTTTATCGTTCGGTTTGGTTTTTAGCTCACCTGACCCGAAGGGGTGAGCTATTGTCATCGTTAAGCGTCCGTCGTCCGTCCGTCTGTCCGTCGTCCGTCGTCCGTTAACTTTTCTTCAAAGATCTTCTTCTCTGAAACCACTAAAGGGATTGCATTGATACTTGGTATACATGATCTTTAGAATGTCCTCTACCAAGTGTGTGAATTATATACATGTCGACCAACCAACATGGCTGCCGTTGCTAAAAATAGAACAGGGGGGTCAGACCATTGTTTTTGGCTTATAACTCAAAAAGTATAAGAGGTAGAGAAATCCGAAGCTACCTCCCTTGTTCAGCATCAAAAGCTCTACGAAACACTCCATTGAGTCGAAGTTGTGAAACGACTCCTTATAGGAGTTATTGCCCTTTAATCATCAAAATTGACCATTTTTGCAGTTTTTGGACTATATCTTGAAAACCGTTAGAGCTAGAGGAAAAGTTAGCATTGCAGAATTGTTAAGCTTATTGAGATCTACAAAAATGGTTTCAGGGTCTTAATTGTTTGATCAGCCGTTTTAGAGTTATTCCCCTTTAACTGTTTTTTCCATTAATTTACACTGATTTTCAAAAATCTTCTTCTCTAAAACCACCGAAGGCATTGCATTGATACTTGGTATACAGGATATTTAGGATGTCCTCTACCAAGTTTGTGAATTATATACATGTCGACCAACCAACATGGCCGCCATTGCTAAAAATAGAACAGGGGGGTCAGACCATTGTTTTTGGCTTATAACTCGAAAAGTATAAGAGATAGAGAAATCCGAAGCAACCCTCCTTTTTCAGCATCAAAAGCTCTACGAATCTCTCCATTGATTCGAAGTTGTGAAACGACTCCTTATAGGAGTTAATGCCCTTTAATCATCAAAATTGACCATTTTTGCAGTTTTTGGACTATATTTTGAAAACTGTTAGAGCTAGAGGAAAAGTTAGCATTGCAGAATTGTTAAGCTCATTGAGATCTACAAAAACGATTTCAGGGTCTTAATTGTCAGATCAGCCGTTTTAGAGTTATTCCCCTTTAACTGTTTTTTTCCATTAATTTACACTGGTTTTCAAAAATCTTCTTCTCTAAAACCACTGAAGGCATTGCATTGATACTTGGTATACATGATATTTAGGATGTCCTCTACCAAGTTTGTGAATTATATACATTGTACATGTCGACCAACCAACATGGCCGCCATTGCTAAAAATAGAACAGGGGGGTCAGACCATTGTTTTTGGCTTATAACTCGAAAAGTATAAGAGATAGAGAAATCCGAAGCAACCCTCCTTTTTCAGCATCAAAAGCTCTACGAATCTCTCCATTGATTCGAAGTTGTGAAACGACTCCTTATAGGAGTTAATGCCCCTTAATCATCAAAATTGACCATTTTTGCAGTTTTTGGACTATATTTTGAAAACTGTTAGAGCTAGAGGAAAAGTTAGCATTGCAGAATTGTTAAGCTCATTGAGATCTACAAAAACGATTTCAGGGTCTAAATTGTCAGATCAGCCGTTTAAAACTTATTCCCCTTTAACTGTTTTTTCCATTAATTTACACTGATTTTCAAAAATCTTCTTCTCTGAAACCACTGAAGGGATTGCTGTGAAACATGGTACACTTGATCTTTAGGATGTCCTCGACCATGTTTGTGAATTATATACATGTCGACCAACCAACATGGCCGCCATTGTTAAAAATAGAACAAGGGGTCAGACCATTGTTTTAGGCTTATAACTCGAAAGTATAAGAAATAGAGAAAATCTGAAGCAAATTTGCTTGTTCAGCATCAAAAGGTCCTTACAGGAGTTATTGCCCCTTAACTGTTTTTTTTTCTATTAGTTTAAACTGATTTCCAAAAATCTTCTCTGAAACCACTGAAAGGATTGTTTTGCAACTTTGTATACTTGAAAGTTTGTGAAATTTATTCAAACTTTGGCATAAGAGATCATGTGAGCGATTCAGGCTCCTGGAAGCCTCTAGTTTTTTTTACCATGCAATCTGAGATTGTAACATTTCCAGGCAAGACTGCTACCTCCGACAAGACATAAACCATCATGTATTACTGCTGCGTAAAAATATTTAAAGCCAACAAATTTTCGATAGAGTTCTTTACACCAAAAAAAATAAATAATTGCTGTTCATAATGATCATACTACTTTTGACATGGGAGAAGTGATTTATTCTACTAATTTCAAACTTAACAACCTTAACAATTTTTCATCTTATCGATGATCTTTTATTAACTGTACTGGTATAAAAATGAAATAGCTACATGGTATTATCAATTCTTTCAATTTTCTTGACAATTGATGGGAAAGTTGTAATTTAAAAGTTCTTAAAAATAAATTGAACTCCCCCGCAAGTAACTAAATTGAAACTTTTGATAACCCTATCACTTTTTGAAAAAAAATTATTCAATTTCCCAGAGGCAATTAAGTACTACTTTTTTCAAATAATCAGGCATATACCAGTTACAGTACAGTACATCGAAAAAAATACGCTAAAGAGATCCAATTAACAAAATTAGGTAAACTTTGTTTTTATCACGAAATCTTTAAGTCAATCTTGGGTTTAGGAAATTTTACCAATAGAAATTTAGTTTCATTGTAAAGTAAAAAGTACTATCAAATTTCCCGCCATAATTTTTTCCTTATATAACCAGTCAAAATTTTAAGATAATTAGGAACCAACTATGTTTTAAAAATGTAAAAAGGTTTGTTTTTCTGGTAAAATGAATGCATCTATACCCTAAAATCTTAAATTGAAAGACATCAATTTGCCATCTCCTGTCTGATCCTAATGGAATAGTACTAAAAAGAGGCAACTTTCCTAACACTTGTGAATGTATTTACTTCTGTCATGCCTAGTAGACTACAAATTTGTTGCAGCAGGCTATTAATATTTTTAAGAAACGTATGTGTTTTAATCCTTGTTTTTGAGGACGCTTTAGCAAGCTTTAAGCGTAATATTAAGGTGCCGATAAAAGGATCCTTGAAAATTCTACGATATTGTATAATTTATTGTTACAAACTGTTGTAATTCTTATTAATTAGTCCGAGGTCAGAGGCCCAAACAAAATATTATTATCTATTGGGGGGAGGTTGGCGCCAAAACACTAGTTTAACCCTGACACATTTTTAATGTGCCTGTCCTAAGCCAGAAATCTTTATTAAAGCTTATTTTTGTATTTCGTCGAATTTATGTAAATTGTTTTGGGGTATTTTATGTCAAGAAGAGGGCATTACATTGCACTTTAGGATTGGGCTTGAATCATATGTAGTTTATTTTCAATCCAGGGCCAATTGAAAAATAACGGGCAGCGACCACTGGTCACATTGAAGTCTGTTGGCTGTTTTCCATTGTGGATTTTTTTAATTGTCTTTTATAGTATAGGTTGTGTCGCGTCCACTTATTCCACATCTCAGCATTTTCTATAACTAAGGTAGACAACACAGAAGAAATCTCAGAAAAACGCACAAAGAAACAATTGTGAGTTCCTGTTGGTTGCACCATATATTTAACGTTGTAAATGAATACCATACACTAATAATATTGTTTTTGTCATTATTCGTTTTTAGGCTAGGGTACCGCGGCTGTGTCATGTATATTGCTAGGAACTTTGATGAAATTTCGATTAATATCCAATATATATTACACAGGGTTTTCCATATCAAGTCCCATATCATTCCGAGATTCCCGTATTAGGTCGAGGCGGAATATGGGTCGAAGAATGATATAGGACCTGATATGGAAAACCCTGTGTCATAATCTTTTTATCATACATTTTCAGATACAAATATACTATACTAATATATATACTGTGACGTCCAATTTTAAAGTGAGGCTAAAGACCTTACTATGGCATATTAGCCCACTTTTGTGCACGCGAGGTCTTGATATGGCCACATTTGCCCACTTTCGTGCACGCGATAGTTTGATATGGCAAAAAAAGCCCCGTGTCAAGATATGGCTTGTAAATTTCTGTCTGTTTCAAGGTATCAAGGTTAAATGTATGATAAAACTTGTCATAACTGGCTTATATATAATTTATAATTAATATAATAATTTTTATAATCCTACACATTTTGATGTGTACAGTAAAAAGATAACATACGGTATTCTTGGTGGCCTAATACGTATATAGGTTATTTTGCTATAATTAGTAAGGAACTTCCAAGAAACCTGTATACAATGAAAGACATCATCATCAGATATGTGATTTGCGAATATAATTGTTATTATAGCAAATCTTTATAAGCAATACAAATTGGATCTAATTGCTTTATACGATGTGGGGGTTGTAATTGCCTGGTCTGGCGTATTTCATGGTAAAGAGGTACTCAGTGGATATTGTCTTTCTATTGATGGCCTTGATCCCTTATGTTTGCGTTATAATCTGGACATAATTGATTTACAAGACTAAGCTAAAATATAAGTTGCCTTAGTGCTAATGTTTTGTTGTAATAAATTCTTGTCTTATTTAGTAATAAAGCCAAAAAACAAAAATCTCGAGGCAAAGATCAAAACGTTAGGCGGCCTACGTAAGTCTTAATAACAGTAATCTATAGTCTTGTCCATAGACGATTAATCAAAGCATTAAATAGAATGAAAGGTTACTAAAGCCATCGCACTAAGGTATTACTGATCTAGATACTTGAGAATGCATGAGGGAAAAAAACTATTTTCCAAAATATAAAAGTTTGGACTCACAGCGAAGATAGTACACGACATGACACATGGGACCGACCATTTAGGTTAAAAGGGGGTCTTAAAATAATATTTTTAAGCTGATTTTTAAAGAAAAAAATATTTTGGCATCAGAGGTTAAGAAAAAAATATCCTGAAGACGGATTTCTACCATATAAGATAACCAAAAAAACCAAGCCATCCCACTTTTCAAGTTGAATGGTCGGTTCCTTATGAGTGAGTTGTTGTTCAGCAACAAATAATGTAAAAGTTATATTAAGACGATAAACATACAAAGGATGATAAACATGCTAAGCTAAGAAATATGGTGTGGAAACAAAGAAAAAGTGATTTTTCAAGGTCATAGGAAAAGGAAGAAGTGGGTTCACTCAGATAGTCCACTTCCATGAAGCTTGGCACTGTCGACACTCGTTTTAATTGTAGGTTGTGTCGCGTACACATATTTCCTCTACTCATTGGCCCACTATGATCCTGGCAACAATAGATATTTAAATAGACTATTACCATGCACGATTAATTTAAGTCATTTAAGGACTGCAATTTGTAGAAATTAGACGATGGATCTTTTATTGCTTAAGGAACAAGAAGCAAAAGATTAGAATGCTTGTATAGATGTCCATTTATAGATATTATAAGATATTGTTTTCTTTTTGTGAAAGAAACGTCTGGCCGTCTTTTTGCGTTGTTGTCATATTGTATTTAAGTTACCATAAATTGCTTCTGTATAGACAAATACAAAAAGGAAATGTGCAGAATTGTGTCATTTTCATAATCCTGTTCACCGCATTGCTGTAAATGAGTACTTTGAACTTTTTACCTTTTGTTAACCTTAGCGTTAGCATATTCCGTGTCAACATGAAATATAAATAGGTCCAAACAAAGTAAAAAAAGTTACAACAAAACCACTACAACGTTTGTTTTATAGAACACTTGTCGATAACGATGATCGGATGTGAAATGGACAATAAAATTAACATCTTACATAACATTGATCGTATAATATTAAAAAGAAGCCTACAAGAAAAACATAACTTTTATGGATATTTGATTTTCACGTTTTAATAGATATAAATTAAATGTCTTTTAGCTGGAAATGTTTAACAACTTAGGCGTGATTTTTTGCTCTTCTGGCCATACTAAAAAGAGATGTTCCTAATGTATCTGTCACATATTTTCTATAATTATGCAATTTATCAGCCTGTTTTTGCTGTTAGGATTATGGTCTTTGCTTTTACTTCAATATATCAACTGTCAGGATGATCCCGGTGCCTACTTCATTTATGTTCCAGATAATGAAGGTTAGTGATCTAAATTGATTTAAATTTTTTTTAAATGATTGTTAAAAAAAATTCAAGGCCTTCCAGCTTGATAGTTTAATTCATTTTGATTAGCAAAACGAATCATTTTGAACTATAAAATAAGTCAAATCAGGTTGTATTGAAGGACTTTTATCGGTTCAATTTTAAGTAGCTTTGAGGCAATGTTGAATGAACTCTGAAAAAAAATCGATGCAATATGTCTTGGACAGCCATTAGAACAGGCTAATTTGTTGTAGATGGTTGCAAAAATTCTACCCAGATTGTTCAATTTGGTTTTTTAAAAACGGTACAAATAGAGATCTTACTTACTTTTTTGTGAATTTTGTTTTTATTTCCAAATTAAGACATACATGTATATTTTAATTTCCTTAACAGTATGTAATTTCAATTTGCATGCCTTCAATGCTATAGATCTATACCATTGTATTGTATAGGTCTTATATATTTTTTGTATGTTGTGCAAAATTTCTACAACAAAGATAACTTTCCTGTTACTTTTGTCATTTATATATTTATATATTTATATTATTGCATATATTGATGATTACAATATCCAGATGTCTCTTAGTCCTTTTTTTCTATGATATCCTTTTTTGGCTTTTATCTGAGGTAATTGGGTTTGCTGAAAAATGCCGTTGCATGTACTCTTAATAAACAGTAGAAAATAATGAGATATGGAATAAGTGTACGCGACACAGCCCACAATCAAGTGGCAATTAAGGAAAACCACAATGGACAACCGCCAGCAGCCTTCAACGAGGACATTTGGCACTGCTCGCGATTCTGCAATTGGCCCATGTTCTAAATAAAATGCATATAATTCAAATCCAGTCCTGAAATAGTCACACATAGACCCCCTTCTAAAACTTTTATTTGCTATTTTTGACTGATTGATTTTACATTGAACACAGCAAGATTCTGATCTACAAAAAATATTTAAAAAAAATATAAAACAACATATATTATTCTGACCTGATGGAACTATGTTGATGAAATAGTTTGTTGTAGAGATCCTTAGTTTAGCAAATCGTTTTGAATAAGTTCTTTGTGAATAAGACACTTAAGGAATTAATTTTCTACTCTTGCAGCTTTTCCTGTGGGTTCTCATTGATATGGCGGTTTGTTTGGTTGTTTGTTGTTGTTTTTATACTGCAACATATTAATGTTAAAATATTTCATGCAGCTTTTTATTTGGCAGATGCTTTCATAATTTGATTTTCCTTATTTAAAAGTTAAAAAAACAGGTTCAAATCGATTTTATAATTGCTAAACAAAAACAAAAAACAAAAACGAACGAAAAACAGATGTCATGAATGCCATGGAGCAAACTGAGACGTAAGCGCTTGATATTAATCAACGTTAGAATGAAAGAAGACTCTATGATTTAAATCAGCAGATGCGGGCAGTAGGTATCAATTATTGGTAAAAAGTAAAAAAACAAATGTATCTGATCAAGCAAGTAGGTATCTGTTGCACTTACTAAATCACTTTATTGAAATAAATTTAGTAATGTTTATTTGTTTTTAATAGGTGAAGGCGGTGGAGAGGGGTGTATTTACCACGAAGACGGTGTGTTCTGTTTTTAGATTGATGGACTTCCAGGAACGATGTCTATGACCGAGATAAATGTCTTGATTCCACAAATCCATTAATTGTGATACTGTTTATTCTATTGAAAACTTATGTACTTTTTTAAAGATTTTTATATGAATTTTTAAAAAATGCGTTTACTCTTTGATTGATATAGTTTTAATTCGATTTGAAGATATTTGAATATCTATCTCCTTATTCGAAAGAAATCGCTATGCTCATTTCTGTATATCTTAGGAATTTGTATGCTTATTCAAAGAAATTAAATTAATGTTTACTACATGTAAATATGTTGATTATAATACATTTCAATCGATTGCAGATGTTGATAATATAATATATTAAATTTGATATATTTAATAAAAAAAAATTATTATTTTTTTTTTTTTTTGGGGGGGGGGGGTTATTGGACTCTTAGTAATGTATAACAGATGGAATGTACATTTTTGTACTTATCAAAATCCCAAAAATAACAAGATCAAAATTGAAATTGCATGTGGACCATCTGCATTTCCTCAATTTAGAAACCCCTCAAATTAAAAGTGTAGAACTTGAATCGAAATAAAACCAATGCAACATAAAACGCTAATTGTATATTAATAGAAAAAAAGCAGAAGTACCAATTGGGCTTCCGAATGTCAAAAGTCCGAAAAGGCAAAGACAAAACCAGTTAATTAGAACGAGAACAGCACGAAGAAACAAACAAAATAAACACACAAAAATACAAAAACAACAGAATAGCAATCAACAACGCGAACTCAATTTGTAACGAAATTGAACACGGGTGCTCCGGAAGAGAAAGCAGTTCATGCATGCTATAGCACACCCCTCGCGATTCCAATGTCTTAAATCTGAAAGAAGCAAAGAGGCACCAATGTAGTGTCAAAAATCCGAAAGAGCAACGACGAAACCGGTAAACACGAACAAAAACAGCACTAAGAAAAATAAAACATAAAATCAACCGAACGGAAATCAACAACGCGAACTGTAGTCGTAACAAGAGTGAACTCAGGTGCTCAGGAAAAGTAACCGGTTCCTGTCTGCTATAGCACACCTGTCGTGTTGCTAATTTTTGATCAAGGAAGACAATCAAAAGCTAATGCAGTTTTTTTTTCAAGTTTCAATGGAATAGATATTTTCTCGGTTTGAAACCGAGTAAGAAAAAACATCTCCCCTTCTCATAAAACAATTTGATTACGGAGCCAAGGACCACAAAATCATCACTAACCTCGAGTCTTCTGTGTGCCAGCAGAATTATGCATTTGTGACTGTGAACAGCCAAACCCAACTGGAAGCTGGACACATGAAAAGTGTATTGCACACACAAACCAAATTAAGACTTGGTTTCTGGAATGGATGCACCATGTACGAAAAGGGAAAACAAGCCTAAGTATTCAGAGAAATAAAGAGGACAGGCTTTACATTTTAGGAAATAGTGAGTGTGAATGGACAGACTTTGGGAAGAGTCCAACGAGTACCGGTGAAATGATTGAGGCAGGGAAAAACAATCTTCATCATAAAGGAGTAGCCATCATCCTCAGCAAAAAATCTGCAATATCATTAATAGAATGGCACGATTGTACCAATATATTTCTAATATTTTTTGTCATTTAAATTTCCGATTGTCAAATTCAAAATTGTTTAAAACACCAGGTTTCTTTCCTTGTAATGCATATCGTCGATATCCTCCGTGCTGGATTTGGCTTTCCTGTTCGAACCTTTTGGTTTTGAGAATGAAACAAAGCAAGATTTTTATGAAGCACTTCAGTCAAAACTTCAAAAAGTTCCGAAGCAAGATCTAACTATCATTATGGGAGTCCTCAACAATAAAAGTCGGCAGTGATAACACGGGTTATGGGAGAGTAATAGGAAGATATGGATGTGGCACCATGAATGAGGTTTTGTGGGAGTAATAACATGATTATTGGAAGAACATTGTGGAGGCAAAAGGGATTATATGGATGTCACCTGGAGGCAGAGACAAAACAAAGTTGACCACATTGCTATAAATGAAAAGTGGAGAAGATCATAGCAGGATGTAGAATAAGATATGGAGCTGATGTTGGTAGTTGTCACAATCTTGTTACTGCCAATATCAAGCTCATGTCGATGAAAATAGCATCAGAGAGCAGCTTTAAAAGAATAGTTACAGGCAAGACTCAGAGACAACAAAACAAGACAAGATTTTAAATTGGAAGTGAAGAACAGATCCATTTCTTATATTGGATTCGGCATTTTAAAATTTAGGTAGAGTGCCTCTGATGAGTCTTAAAGAAACGCGCGTCAGGCGGAGCATTTTTTTTGTCTGGAACTTTGTTGTGATTTATTTTACAAAACAATAATACAGATAACCAACAAGTTGATGAACACTGGGGAAGAGTCTGTGAACTGTTTAGTGGAGCAGGCAAGAAGGTTCTAGGATGCAGAAGGCAGGTGCACAAAGAATAGATAACACCTGGCACCTGGAAAGTCATCGATAAAAAAAGACCTTAAACTAAAACTGAACAGCACTCACCCAGAAAGAATAAAAGATAGAGTAAGAGAATGTAACAAGGTACGTTAAAAAGCAACAAAGAAAGAGCTTAAAAGCTTCATAGAAGGTATGGCTAGAGAAACAGAGACAAAGAATGGATGGTTTATCCCAGATAACAAAAAAGCTTTGTGATCAAGGAAAAAAGTCAAACATGCCTGTTTATAACAAGCAAGGTAGTATCATAACATCAGAAAGAGAGCAAGATGAAAGATGGACAGAACACTTTGAAGAGGTGCTGAACCGTCCACATAGAGGAAGCACATAATGACTTAGATATTTCAACAGATATTCCATCAAAAGCTGAGATTTATAAAGCGATTACCTCCCTCACGAACAAAAGAAGCAGAGATACTAATGCCAATGCCAAAAACAACAAAGCCTCTGGAAATGACAAATTACATGCAGAATTATTTAACGTTCATTTAAACCTTGCAGTGGATATTATACACCCTTTATATGCTAATATCTTGAATAAGAACAGAATTCCAACATCCTGGTCAGAAGGAAATATCATCGAACTTCCAAAAAGTGATCTTACCAACTTTAACAACTGGAGGGGAATCACCTTACTGCTAATTCCCAGCAAGATCTTTAGTAAAATTTTTATTGATAGAATTCAAACGGCTATAGACGCTCAACTAAGACAGGAACAAGCAGGCTTTAGGGGAGGGAAAAGTTGTTGTGATCAGTTGTTCATCTTACAAAACATCATTGAACAGTGCACAGAATGACAAAGGCCACTTATGATTAACTTTGTAGATTTTGAGAAGGCCTTTGACAGTATCCACCGCAACAGCCTATGAAAGATCTTAAGACACTATAGAATATCTAACAAGAAAGTAGATTTGTCTATGATCTTCCAATGTTTTGATTCAAATGCTGCTGATGAGAGGTTACTCCTTTAAATATCGATATACAGCATAACCAAATTAACCGTTTTAATACCCGCTTTGCTATTGTATTTTGAAACTACTGGGTTTATAACCGCTGCTGGTGGACCAGAGGTATCCGAAGTTCATCACAAGCCTGGTCGTCAGAATCTTCCGATTCGATTTTACCAATGAATTTTATAATATTTTTGTTATTGAAATTTCTTATTGTTAAATTCAAAATTGTTTAAACACCAGGTTTCTTTCCTTGTAATGCACATGGTCGATATCCTCGGTGATTTGGATTTGGCTTTCTTGTTCGAACTTTTCATTTGTGGTTAAATCTGGTTTTAGACAAGGTTGTATAATGTCAGATCTTCTCTTTATATAAGCAATAAACTGGGTAATGAAATCAACCCTTGATGGCAACAACATAGTCATAAGATGGATTCTTTTCACTAATCATGAAGACCTTGACTATGCAGATGACCTGGCTTTACTGATCCATAGAGAACAACATATTTCAAAGGAAAACAGAGAAATTGCAAAGTAATGCTAATACAGATGGGTCCAAACCTAATCTGTATGCGCACCAGACTTATAAAGTGGACCAGAAGTCTGGTTCAGGTCTGCTTTTTGCTGGTCTGGTTTGGTTTTAGTGAACCTAGGTCTGCTTTCAAGTTCACGCCAAAAGCAAACTTTGCCCAAGGGTTGGTTCACTCTGACCTCAGGCAGACCAGACCTATAAAAACTGACCATTCCTTGAGTGGACCAGACTTAGAGCAGACCAAACTTAGGTCTGGTCCGCTCTAGGTCTGGTCCACTCTTGGTTAATATATATTAACAGCAGACCAGACCAGACTCAGAGCAGACCAAACTTAGGTCTGGTCCGCTCTAGGTCTGGTCCACTCTTGGTTTACTATATATTAACAGCAGACCAGACCAGACTTAGAGCAGACCAAACTTTGGTCTGGTCCGCTCTAGGTCTGGTCCACTTGGTTCAGTTGTATGCTCTTATATATTTCGAGTACTGGAATATGTGTTGGAAAGACACAGTTTACATATTTCCAAAATTGGACAACGTTTTTGGCTATTTCTATTTGATAAATTTATCTGTTTGGTCATTGTTGTATAATATTTTTGGCTTCTATTTTTGTTTTATCAAATCTAATATATTACCGGTTTTCAAAGTTTTGGACTCCTAGCGTGTCTGATGAAGGTAAATCCAGAAAAGCGCTTCACACGCAGTAAAATTATTGCTTGTACATTTATCAAAATCATTTCAATATGTGGATCGTGTCTTTCTGGCACATATTCCATATTCTTTCGTTTTTAATATCACTTTATATTAAAAGCAGACCAGACCAGACTTAGAGCAGACCAAACTTAGGTCTGGTCCGCTCTATGTCTGGTCCACTCTTGGTTCACTATTAAAAGCAGACCAGACCAGACTTAGAGCAGATCAAACTTAGGTCTGGTCCGCTCTAGGTCTGGTCCACTCTTGGTTCACTATTTAAAGCAAACCAAACCAGAGTTTTGACTGAACCAGACTTGTGGTGAGGTCTGGTCTGCTTTCCAACCAAACCAAACCAGAAAAGTGGACCTAAATCTGCTTTGTGGATTGATCAAGAGAATTAAACCAGACCAGAAAAGTGAACCACAGGTCCGCTCTAAGTTCACTTTTGTACAGGTTAGGTTTGGTCTCATCTGTAGCATTGGTCTTTAAATAAATGATAATAAAAAAGATGTTATCATGTCTTTGAACACCAAACAACCTGCACAGATTCAGCTTGAAGGAAAGTCCTTAGACAAAACAACATATTTAACATACCATTGAAGCACCGTAACATCAGATAGGGGTGCAAATAAAGACATCAAAGCTAAACATAGCAAAGTCAGATGTGCTTTCATAAAAATGAAAAAATCTGGAAGACAAACAACATTAGTATGAAGACCAAACAAGGTCTCTACAATAGTTGTGTCTTGTCTGTCTTACTATATGGCGTTGAATGGTGGAGAATGAGCAAAAGGGATGTCAACCAAATTTCCACCTTGCACAATGGAAGCCTCAGAAAGATCATGAGGATATATTAGCAAAATAAGATCACAAATGTAGATCCCCACAAAAATGCATACACAGAGGATATAAGGACTATTTTAACAAGACTAAGATGGAGATTGATAGGTCATGTGTTGAGAAAGTCAACAATGAGCATCGAAAGAGTAGCCCTTAGATGGATACCAGAAAGAAAGAGAAAACAGGGTTAAACTAAGAACATCTAAGAGAGCCGATGGTGTAGTGGTTAACGCGTCGAGCTACTCACACGAAGGTTCGTGTTTCGATCCTCGTCCGGAATGAAAATTTTATGAACAAATTTTCCGACTCTCTCTTCACACTATTTGCAAGGATGGTCTCAAGGAACGATGCCAGTTCTTTGGAAGGGTCCTGTGTATTTGGAGAGCATTACCCCATGCACGTTTAAGACCCCTTTGCAGATTTCGATAAGATAAGGCTCAATATGGGCCGCTACAAAGGCCACACTCGCAAACTGCTAGCTGGAGAGGGATCCACATAAGCATCTAGCTTGTTTCCTAATCCAGGATAAATAAATATGTTTAAACTAACACCTGGAGGCGGACTAAAGAGAAAGAGATGAACGATCACCTGTTAACATGGGGAGAGTTGGAAAAAAATCAGCCCAAGATAGAGACAAGCGGAGAACATAAGTCCTTGCCCTATATGCCCCGGGCATAACAAGAACTGGGTGGGTAGGTAAGAAAACCAAAACGACAATGGAGGTTAAATTGAACCACAGAATTAAAAGACAAAGAAGACCACACAAACAAGCACAACAACAACAAAAGCATACAAACATTGAAAACATATACTATTCATTCTCCTATTTCATGTTGCGTGATGATGTTTCATAACACACAAAGAAGGACAGCAACAACAGCTGTTGACAAACATTGAAAACTTGTAATATTCATTTTTCAATCGACTAAAATGCGTGATGATTTTTTAAAGACAAAAGAAGACCAAGCAAGGAAGCAAAGTAGCAACAGCTGCATGTTGACAAGCATTGAAAACGCATAATATAGAAACTTCTGAAATTTCATATCGATTATAGCATTTAATTTTATAATCGTTATTTAATTCGTCATAAATAATATTAATCAGAGGACGTTGCAAAAAGACACATACGTTTGGCAAGACCCTCAATAGTACAGAATGGGGTAAGTTGTTGATGATAAGCATGAGCGGATCCAGATATCTTAAGTCGGTCCAAAATAAAAAATATATTTGATATTAATTAAATGGATAAGAAAGGAACAGTTTATAAATCCCAAGAGGATTTGATTGACAGAGGTATAGTAGAAGTTAATAAAGTGGTGTCCGAGTGATAAATAAACTGTTTCACGGTTACTAGCTGTTGATTCAATTAATGTGCATTTTTTTTTCAGACTCTACAGCGTGATTTGCTTCTTTTTACTGGCCGCTACATCAGCATTGTCGACATGTCCAAAGACTCAAGGGCTGTTTCAGAGTGTACAACATCAACTGAAGCTATTGGAGGAAAATGTGGCCAAATGTGATTGTCGTCACCCTCAAAATGGTACAGAAACTGATAAAAATAATACCTAATTATTATCAAAAATATCAAACGGCGACACAGCTCACATAATAAGCGATAATTTATAAAAATCACAATGGAAAACCACCAGTTTTTATGTCTTTTTTCGACGATGTTACTTATTGACTGGGTATAAGGGAAATAGGTAGATTATTTTCCCCGAGGTGCAACTATTGTCCGAGGCGTAGCCGAAGGCAATAGTTGTCTCCGAGGGAAATTAATCTGCCTATTTCCCTTATACCCAGTCAATAAGGGTTTTATTATACCGAAAGAAACAACAAACAAAAACATTTAGAATAGTTTAGCTAATCTAAAATTCATATTTAATAATAAAAAGAATCAATTAAATCAAATCAAAAAGTTGCATGGAAAGTACGTATAAAAGTTCAACACGGAAAACTCGTGCAATTTATTACCTGCAGTATGATGTAAAATAATAAATCAATCAAAATGAAACAATGAAAACTATTGGTTTTAGGCGGGGCTTAATAACGTCAGAGGGCAAATAGTTTTGGCGACTTTTGGAAACTTTTGACCGCTCAGTAGTTCAAAATTAACAAACAAAAAATATAGTGAAAATATTGTATATGCATTTATTAATTAAAGAAAAAACACGACTAAGGTATAATAAACGTTTATACGATCAGATAATCTGAATACTCTAAGTGAACACTTTTCGGCCAGGTCTTCCATGGCCGAATGGTTAGTGTTGTGGACTACGGTGGGAGAGACTACGAGTTCGATTTCAGCCTTGGTAAAATCAATTTTTGCTTTCAATTTATTATACACGTTTATACAATTAATTTGATTTAAATACCCCAATTCAACTCCTTTGAAACGGTAGCCGCACGCTTAATGACATGGGCTGCGGAGAGAAAGAATCTAAGCATGGCATACATTGTCAAAAATGTGTCGAGTTTTATACTTGCTGCATCTTTCCCTTCAATTACTAACTTAGAAAATGTAAAAGTCACAAAAAATATTACTGGCCGTCCAATAATAAGAAAAAGCAATCCAATATTAAGTAGAATACAGTCCACAGTACTTATCGGTAAAATAAAGTACTGCATTTACAATGGCAAGACATCACAACTGTGTTTTAATTTCTAATCTTCAATTTACTATATTATTCATTTTAAGTTTTTAATGATATAAAACACGCTTAAATTGTGACAATGATTTTTAGCCGGGGTAATCGCTAGCGAATAGCTACGGCTATAGCTACGATAGCCTTTCGGTAAGCTAGCAGATGGTTTTTCCGTTGGTTCACAAAAAAAACTATCAATTGAAATATCAATACACGCTTGCAATATAGTTCCTTTTCCAGATCTGTTTTTTTATGCAATTATGTTATAAAACTTATTTATTAAGTATATTTATATTTAAATTTGAACAAGTGTGTAAGACGGCTATCTGATGAGATAGTATTAATAAATGATTAATAAAGAATACAAAAGCGGATTGATATTTTGTTATAGCAGTTTGATGTCATATTCACTAATTTGCATCTCATTTAGTGTCAAACTGGTGCAAAAAAAAAACATCGATGGACAGAATAATTTACCCAAAGTTCAAATCCTCATAACTTTTTTATTTTATCAGATAAAATGCCCTGGAGGGACATTTTGAGTTAAGAGTTAGAAGTTAAGAATTAGCAGTTACAACTTACTAATTATCACTTATTTCTTATGATTAAAATACTTTTTTTCAGGTCTGTATTTTGCAATTTGGGGGGGGGGGGTTGCTACATTGATTTTGGTTCCACGTACATTAAAGTTTACACAATCAAGTGTGTAAGCATTTTTCTCTGAATCTGAAAATATAATGACCTTAAGACCTCAATTTATACTGTTGTGCCAACACTCGTACACAAGTAGCCCTAGCCTTTTACATGTAAATGATACTAGAAATTAAAATAGAAAAATTTGATAGTGTGCGTACAAAAAGTCTGACTCTCACTATGACTGTACAACTATTTCTATATACAGACGAATATCAATTTTAATACATGTATAGACACTTGTAACATAAAATAAGGGGAAATACGCCACTTTGCTTAACTGCAGGGTTCAACGTAAACAAAGCCCTAATCCTGATTTTGGTATGAAAACTATCTAAAAAATACACACGTATACTTATAGAAAATTGAAATAAAAACATTTCTTAAATACTAATTGTTATTAAGCACTTAATTTTTATTATTTATCGGTAATGTTTCGCTAAAATCTATCATCTTTTTATCAGAACAGCGAGCCTGGTAAAATAAAGGCTAGTCGTCTTTGATGCGAATGCGAGACGCGGGGGTACTGCCTAAAAATATCCCTCGAATCGACCTATCCAAGTTAATATGTGTTATTACTTTATACAAATAAGTAATAACAAATAAGTATTAAGTGATAACAAATAAGTAATAACAAATTAGTTATAAGTAATAACAAATAAGTAATAAGAAATACATGTAAGTAATAAGTAATAAAAACTAAGTAATAAGCGGTAACAAATAAGAAATAACAAATAAGAAATAAGTAATAACAAATAAGTAATAAGTAATAAGTAATAAAAATATGTCTCAATTAATGTTGATATTCACGTTTTAGGCAGTACCCATTGAGCATTGCTGTTTTAGATAGTGTTCATATCCACAATCGGTAGTAGGACTCTCATTCATTTAATCCATACAGTTTAGCAAAGTGACGTATTTCCCTTATTTTTTAATTACTGGTGTGAATATTGAATTTCATACTTGTCTGTATATATGTGGAAATATTTGTACAGTGAGGTCAGACACAAACAAAATAGTAGATCAAAAATATAGTTCTTATTTACGAGAAAATAACATTTGATCAGGGAGAGGTGCTTTTAATAGAGCCTATAGCTTGCTGGAAAGGTGGTATAAGACGCAACATACATAGCCATTACTGCTGTTGACTGTATTCTCATAGATATTTCAGTATTGGTTCGACTCCCGCTGTAGGAATGACCAAACATTTGTAGGTGAAGTTCTATCATTGTTGGGAAGATATATAAGTGCTGATTCTTTTTCTTTTGTTCATACCAATATGTATTGTCGGACGGATTCTGTGTCATTCATGAGTACTCCATATCCTTCTATTCTAATTTTTAGTATCATCTAAAAGGCTTGGACTACTTGTGTACGAGTGTTGGCACAACAGTATAAATTAAGGTCTTATGATCGTTTTATTTTCAGCTTCAGAGAAAAGTGCTTACAGCCTACGCGTAAACTTTAATGTTTGTGGGATCAAGAAAAAAGCGGGGCAAAAAGACGATATTATTTCAATGTAGCACCCCCCCCCCCTAAGTTTCAAAATCCAGACCTGAAAAAAAGTATGAAGAAAAAACAAATAAGTCATAAGAAATAGGTGCTAAGTAGTAAGTTGTAACTCCTATCTCTTAACTCAAAATGTCCCTCCAGGGCTTCCGTAAGAAGAAATTATTCATATTTTATAAATACCATAATTTACGGAAGCCGTGGAGGGACATTTTGAGTTTAGAATTAGGAGTTACAACTTACTACTTAGCACTTTTTTCTTATGACTTATTTGTTTTTTTTTTAATACTTTTTTTTATCAGTTCTGGATTTTTCAACAAGGGGGGGGGGGCTACAACGAAACAATATCGTCTTTTTGCTTGGTCCCATGAACATTAAAGTTTACGCGTAGGATTTAAGCACTTTTCTCTGAAGCTGAAAATAAAACGATCGAAAGACCTTAATTTATACTGTTGTGCCACCACTCGTACACAAGTAGCCCTAGCCTTTTGAATGATACTAAAAATTGAAATAGAAGGATATGGTTTACGCATGAATGACACAGAATCCATCCGACAATACATATTGATATGAATAAAAGCGAAAGAAACAGCACTTATATATCTTCCCACCAATGAACTTACACCTACAAATGTTTGGTCATTCCTACAGCAGGAGTCGAACCCATGCTAAAATATCTACGAGAATACAGTATGTATATGGCGTCTTAGACCACCTTTCCAGCAAGCTAAAGGCTAAATAAAAAGCAGCTATTGCTGATCAAATGTTATTTTCTCGTTTATTAGAACTATATTTTTATCTATTATTTTGTTTGCGTGTCAAAATTCTGACCTCACCCTACAAATATTTCCACATACAGACGAGTATGAATTTTGATATTCACACTAGTAATTAAAAAGATAAGGGAAATACGTCACTTTGCTAAACTGTATTATGAGAGTGCGAATTTCAAAAACTATATGTAAATGAAATCTAGATAGAATCTTATCACATGCTTATTAACAAAATGAGAGCCTTACTACCGATTGTGGATATGAACTATCTAAAACAGCAATGCACAAGTCATGTATTCTTATAAAAACTTATAATAACAAAAAATCAATACAAATTGTTGTAAAACATGTTTAAACTATATTTTTATTAATCATCGGTAACGTTTCGTTAAAATCTATAATTTTTATGAGGACAGTCAGCATCTGGGAGCCACTCGTTTTTTTTTATCCGCTTGCGAGGAAGCAGGGGTACTGCCTAACAATATGCCTCTCAATCGACAATTCAACGTAAATATCAACGTTAATTGAGATATATTTGTGATTTCTTATTACTTATTTGTTATTACTTATTTCTTATTTGTTATTACTTACTTGTTAATACTTATTTGTTATTTCTTTTTTGTTACTACTTATTACTTATTTTTATTACTTATTACTTATTTTATATTACTTATTACTTATTTGTTAACACTTAATACTTATTTGTTATTCAATATTTGTATAAAGTAATGATAAATATAAAATTTGATAGATCGATTCGAGGTATATTTTTAGGCAGTAACCGCCCCCCTCCCCTCGCATCTCGCATCCGGATCAAAGACGACTAGCCCCTTTTTACCAGGCTCGCTGTCCTGATAAAAAGATCATAGATTTAAGCGAAGCGTTACCGATAATTAAGGGAGTACAAGCCTGAGATTTTTTGTAATTAAAAGTTTTTTAGAATAGAAAATTTGGAAAGAATAGCTCAAAATAGCTAGACTTTATGAAAAAAGTTTTCAAAAACATGGAGCCGTTTTCAAGATATAAGCACCTAAAAATATGGCGGGAAAAAAACTTCTCTAGATTTTTCATAGGAAATACATTGAAAGTTCGTCTTCTGTTTTAACATAGAAATTGTAATTAGAATTGAATGAAATTGTTATAGGGTGTTTATTATGACCTTTCCTTAATAGTTCTGAACAAATATTAAGAAAACATGTTGAACATTTTTTAATGCATTTGAATGGATAAAAGCCGAGGATCTCGAAAATGTTCAATTTCTGAAGATCGTACTCCCTTAATAAAAATAAATTAGTTTTATTCTAATTTTCTATAAGTATACGTGTGTATTTTTTAGATACTTTTTATACCCAAATCTGTTTATGTTGAATCCTGCAGTTTAGCAAAGTGGCGTATTTCCCCTTATATTATGTTACAAGAGTCTATACATTTATTAAAATTAAAACTTGGCTGTATATAGAAATAGTTGTACAGTCACAGTGAGAGTCAGGCTTTTTATACGAACACTGTCAAAAAAATAGATAAAAAAATATATTCCTAGACCCAAACGCTTGTTAATACTATTTAAAAGAAAATATCATTTGATCAGCAAGAGCTGCTTTTTATATAGCCTATAGCAACCTAATAAGGTGGTCTAAGACGCCATATACATAGTCACAACTGCTGCTGGCGGTATTCTCGTAGATATTTTTAGCATGGGTTCGACTCCTGCTGTAGGAATGACCAAACATTTGTTGGTGTAAGTTCTATCATTGTTGGGAAGATATATAAGTGCTGTTTCTTTCGCTTTTGTACCTATCAATATATATTGTCGGACGGATTCTGTGTCATTCATGCGAAATCCACATCCTTCTATTTCAATTTTTAGTATCATTCAAAAGGCTAAGGCTACTAGTGTACGAGTGTTGGCACAACAGTATAAATCAAAGTCTTATGATCGCTATATTTTCAGCTTCAGAGAAAAGTGTTTAAATCCTACGCGTAAACTTTAATGTACGTGGGACCAAGCAAAAAGGCGATATTGTTTTAATGTAGAACCCCCCCCCCCAAATTGCAAAATCCAGACCTGAAAAAAAAGTATCAAAAAACAAATAAGTCATAAGAAATAAGTGCTGAGTAGTAAGTTGTAACTCCTAATTCTAAACTCCCAACTCTCCCTCCAGGGCTTCCGTAGTAATTGATTTTGAAAATAGGGCTTATTTTTTTTTTTTTTTTGGTAAAATTGTTTCTGTTTCATAACCAAGAAATTTTTCATTGAAAATTTTTAATCAACCAAATTTTCTATCTTTAGAACCACTTAATATATTTATTTTTAAGATGCACTACAAAAACGATCTTTTTTCTGAAAATTGTAGAACCAAACGGATTTTTTTTAATTATCTTGAAAAACAAAAAAAGTTATGGCAATTTATTTAAAGACGTTTTAAACACAGTTTTATAGTCTCTTTGCGCTCCATAAAATTCCCACAGGTAAGCGCTGCCCGTTCACGGGCGAATATTCCTATTGTGATTGCGCGCCTGCAAACGAAAATCAAAATAGGAATGTTCGCCGTGACGTAAGTTTTAGGTCATAGGAATACTTTGTAAGCGTGACTTCCTTGGTACTGCTAAACAGATTTCGATGAAATTTTGGATTGTTTGTCATTTCAAATTGATAAATTCTACAGGAGTTACAGGACAGATTTTGCTTAAGTTGTATTCATTTCAGATGTATGCCCTATATATAATAATACTATTTTGAGTTTTGAGTTGAACAAAGTCAACATGAATAATGAGAGATTATTGTCAAAGTAAATTTTTAACTGTTGTAATGTGGTGGAGGGGGCATTGACAACCAGTAGCATTCTTGTTAATTTGTATGTTCTTTCCTATGGAATGAGAGAAATCTGATGCTTTCTAAATTGTTTAGCTTTACACATCAACAAAAGTTTTCAATTCAACATAATTTTCACAACCTCTTCTCATGGGTTAGTCCTCTTTTAATTTGAAAAAAAATGTGTTTGGTTAGCCTCAGAATTAAATGTTGCCTGCTCATCTGAAAAAAAAGTTGTAATAAACTATATAGAGGAAGTTGTCTGTTGGCTTGCAGAATAAAATCTACCAAATGTATAAATAAGCTGTAGCAAATATGCATCAATTCAGTTGAACCAATGGTCAACAACAACAAAATGATAGAAACACTTGTGTTTTTTATTTGGTCTAATGGGATAAAGGCATACTTTATATGCGTATATAAATGATGTTCGTCCATATCACCAGAAAAAAAAACTTTTATGAATTCAGGTAATTTCCAAACTTGTGATGCAGCCAATCCAATTACTTTTTTATACGACCGCAAAAATTTTGCGATCGTATAATGTTGTTGGGATGTCGTCGTCTGTGAACATTTGGTTTTCATTCAATAACTTAAGTTACTAGAATACTGAAAAAGTCAGAAAGGGCCCCGCGGCAAAAAATCTAAGTGTTTTCAAAATCATACGAACTTTAATTATAACCACTAAGTCATGTTCCATGGAATGTGTATGAAACTTCAGAGCTGTATTGTTAATAGCCTTTGAGTTTTAGTGTTCACAAAACCAATTCTCAAAATCTGTGATTGTCGATAAAAATGAAGTGTTTTCCAAAAATATGAAACAGATTTGCACAAAATTTTAATATGCAAATCATGACATGCTACTTAACAGCTGTACAAAGTTTCAGAACTGTATTGTTAACAGTTTTTTGGGTTTTAGTGTTCACAAAGTCCAATTCTCAAAATCTGTGATTTTCAATAAAAAATGAAGTTTTTTTCCAAAAATATTAAACAGATTTGCACGAAATTTTAATATGCAAATTATGACATGCTACTTAGCAGGTGCACAAAGTTTCAGAACTGTTTTATTAATACCTTTGAGTTTTAGTGTTCACAAAGTCCAATTCTCAAAATCTGTGATTTTCGATTTACAAGAGGCTCCCAGGAGCCTGAATCGCTCACCCGGCCTTGATGTAAAATCTATGGAGTCTTTTTTATGGCTAAATGAGCTGAATGTTAAAGCAAGAAAAAGCTTTTCTCTATCTGCAATAGTTTTCATTCTACAAGCAAAAAAAAAAACCCACCTTTTCTCACCTTTAAAGGGCCATTAACCCTTAAATGGATCATCTGCCAACTTCAAGCATATGAAGACTTTTGTAGAGCTTAATGAACTGAATGTTTAAGCAAGCAACAGCTTTTCTCTATCTGCAAAAGTTTTCACACTATTTTTCACCTTAAAGGGGCCATAACTCCTATAAGGGGTCATCTGACATCTTTGACTCTTTGGGAATTTTGTAGAGCTAAATAAACTTAACATTTAAGCAAGCAACAGCTTTTCTCTTTCAGCAATAGTTTTCATACTGTAGGCCAATAACATGCAAAATGTTATTTTAAGGGCCTTTACCCCTTATAGGGACCATCTCCCAACTTCAAGCCTATGAAGACTTTTGTAGAACTTAATGAACTAAATGTTTAAGCAAGCAACAGCTTTACTCTATTTGCAATAGTTTTCATTCTATAGGTCAAAAACATTATTTTTCGCCTTTAAGGGGCTTTAACCTCTATAAGGGGTCATGTGACAACTTTGACCCTATGGAGACTTTTGTAGAGCTTAATGAGCTGAACATTTGAGCAAGCAACAGCTATTCTCTATCTACAATAGTTTTCATTCTATAGGTCAAAAACATTATTTTTCGCCTTTACGGGGCTGTAACCCCTGTAGGCGTCATCTGACAACTTTGCCCCTATGGATGCTCTTGTAGAGCTAAATGAGCTGAACATTTATGCAAGCAACAGCTTTTCTCTTTCTGCAATAGTTTTCATTCTATAGGCCAAAAACACTATTTTCGCCTTTAAGGGGCTGTAACCCCTATAAGGGATCTTCTGATAACTTCCATTCTATGGAGACTTTTGTAGAGCTAAATGAGCTGAACATTTAAGCAAGCATCATCTTTTCTCTATCCGCAATAATTTTCATTCTATAAGCAAAAAACATGAAACACATTATTTTAGTGGCCGTAACCCCTATAAGGAGTCACCTGATAACTTCGACCCTATGGAGACTTTTGTAGAGCTTAAAGGGAAAGTTCACCAAAAAATAAAAAATTGTCATATGATTTCTAATGCATTATCTAATCATGCTATATCATTTAAACTTTTATATTCAATCTTATAAGCTGACAAATATGAAATTTTATTTTTTATCTTTTGGTTTCTGTCATTTTAAATTACACAAAACATCTGAATACCACAAAGTCTCCTTTTGACAGCGACCCACCATTTACCGAATTATTGAATTGCCAATATATATAATATTTTTACGTGCATCTATGTTTAGGCATTTTAATTATCCTTATTAAAAATAACAAAATTGAGTTATTCTATAATTAGTAATAATGATTTTAGTATAAAAATCAATTTAGATAAGTCATTCTAATTATTTAAGTCAGGTTGTGATCATCTTGCAATGCATATAAATCACACTATTGTTTTAAATGTAGAATGAAAATAAAATGATCTAGTACATAAAATTTTATTTCTGAACGTTTGTATATTAGGTTTTGACACCTGTAGGTATTGATAATTAGAATTTCCTGTTTATTTCACCCAAAGTCAGCTGTGACTAATTACATTTATGTTTACCTAATCATTACACAGGTACCTGCTGAGAGACAATGACAATAAATTCACATTAATAAACACTTTTTAGCAAACCCAGTTGGGGGGTAGAAAATGGATGACCTGTATTTTACATAATTATATCACAATTATTTTCAATGAAATATGATGGCTTGCATTTTAATACACAACTACTTTCTTAACAGTAAATATTTTTTTTTTGAATTATAGGACTTAAATTTTAATTAATTAATTATAAAGTTAAATTTAAAAGACAAAGATAATACATTAATAAAACATTTTTAATAGATTTTTACATAGAAATAAATTTGAAAATATTAAATGATCTTGTCCACTTATGATTATTTCAATTATTTTGTTGGTTATTGGACATACCACATGATCACTTAAACGTTTTAACTAATATGATTTTTTGTTATTCAGTAGAAATTCAGATCAACTTAACTAGTCCCCTAATGTAAAGTAGGGGACTATTTCAAATAAATAATCCTCAATATCTTTGTTATAAGTTAAGATATGAGAGAAAAAATTTGCACACTGTTATAAAACATTGTTCTGGACAATTTAAGACCATATGTCAAAAATCGTGAACTTACCCTTTAATGAGTTGAACATTTAAGCAAGCAACAGCTTTTCTCTATATGCAATAGTTTTCATACTATAGGGCAAAAACATGAAAAATTTTTCACTTTCAAGGGGCTGTAACCCCTATAAGGGGTGATCTGACAACTTTGACCCTACGGATGCTTTTGTAGAGCTAAATGAGCTGAACATTTATGCAAGCAACAGCTTTTCTTTATTTGCAATAGTTTAAATTCTATAGGCCAAAAACACTACTTTTCGCCTTGAAGGGGCTGTAACCCCTATAATGGGTCATCTGACAACTACCACCCTATGGAGACTTTTGTAGAGCTGAATGACCTAAACACTTAAGCAAACAGCAGCTTTTCTCTATCTGCAATAGTTTTCATTCTATAGGCCAAAAACACTATTTTTTCGCCTTGAAGGTGCTGTAACCCCAATAAGGGGTCATCTGACAACTTCAACCCTATTGAGACTTTTGTAGAGCTAAATGACCTGAACATTTAAGCAAGCAACAGCTTTTCTTTTTCTGCAATAGTTTTCATACTATAGGGCAAACCATGAAAAAAATGCTATTTTTCACCTTTAAGGGGCCGTAACCCCTATAAGGGGTCATCTGACAACTTCGACCTAATGGAGACTTTTGTAGAACTTTTGATCCTGAAGCAGTAACGTGGCATCCGATTTCATCTATCTCTTAAACATTACAAGCCAAAAACAGTAGTCTGACCCCCTGTCTATTTTTAGCCAGGGCGGCCATGTTTTTTTACCAATCAAAAATCGAAACACAGGTTTTATGCAGGACACTTTTAGGATCAATCATACCAAGTTTCATTGAATTCTGTTTAGTAGTTTCAGAGGAGAAGATTTTTGAAAAATTGTTAACAGACGACGACGACGGACGCCAAGTGATGGCAATAGCTCACATGGACCAGGTGAGCTAAAAATGAAGTGTTCACAAAGTCCAATTCTTAAAATCTGTGATTTTCAATAAAAAAAAAGTTTTTTCCAAAAATATAAAACAGATTTGCACGAAGTTTTAATATGCAAATCATGACATGCTACTTAGCAGGTGCACAAAGTTTCAGAACTGTATTATTAATAGCCTTTGAGTTTTAGTGTTCACAAAGTCCAATTCTCAAAATCTGTGATTTTCGATAAAAAATATAGTTTTTTTCCAAAAATATTAAACAGATTTGCACCAAATTTTAATATGCAAATCATGACATGCTACTTAGCAGCTGTACAAAGTTTCAGAACTGTATTGTTAACAGTTTTTGAGTTTTAGTGTTCATGAAGTCTAATTCTTAAAATCTGTGATTTTCAATAAAAAATGAAAGTTTTTTTTCCAAAAATATAATACAGATTTTGAATTTTAATATGCAAATCATGACATACTACTTATAAGGTGCACAAAGTTTCAGAACTATATTGTTAACAGTTTTTGAGTTTTAGTGTTCACAAAGTCCAATTATCAAAATCTGTGATTTTCGATAAAAATGAAGTTTTTCCCAAAAATATTTGACATTTTTGCATGAAATTATGACATGCTACTAAGTAGCTGTACAAAATTTAAGAACTGTGATGTTAATAGTTTTTGAGTTTTAGTGTTTACAAGAATTGTTGACGGACGGACAGACAGACAAAGTGAAAACTATAAGATGCGGACGCCCTCAATATCGATTGATTGTTATGAAATTTTTATTTGATGTTTTAACCACTTAAGGAAGGTTGGTATTGGAAATGAGCGTTTTGGTCCCCACTGTTTTAGAAAAAAAATGTGCCAAAGGAGATCAAACAGGTGTATTGACAAAACTCACTGTTGTACAATGTTTATTATTCATTTTATTTTTAAAATTCTTATTCTGTCAACTAAATGTGTCAATAGTTTCATTACATTGCAGCAGGGTGTCAAAAAGAAGACTTCCGCCTTAAATCGACTTTTTTTTTATTTGAGTTCCGATTTGTAAAATCTTTTTTTCATTGGAATCCTAGTGAAAATCCCTGTCTACTTTTTACAATCAGATTTGCAATATTTCTTACCATTTTTGAGAAATTAAGGGTTGAAGGGGCAAAAAACGTCATGTTTTAGAGTTTGTTGAGGCAAATATACTCTTAAAAAAAAGTAACGCATAGATAGAAAATTCCCCGTAGGTTTAATGCAAATCGAAACAATTTCAAAACATTATTGCCGAGCTGTTCTGCAACCGATTTTCACGAAATAAAATCCAGTAAAAAGAAAACAAAATAGAAATTGTTTGTTTTATTTTGAGTAAAATCGTAACATCACTGCTTTTTAAGATATTGCAAGTAGAACTCAAGTGTACATTTTACGATTCAATTTCCTGTTTAAACCAATGCAAAATGTTCCGTGAAAAACATTAGTCGTGTTCTACTCACAATGTCTTAAAAACCATTGAAGTTAGGATTTTGGTCTAAATTAATCAAACAATTTTCATTTTGTTTTCTTTTTACTGGATTTAATTTCGTGAAAATCGGTTGCAAAACAGCTCGGCAATAATGTTTTGAAATTGTTTCGATTTGCATTAAACATACGGGCAATGTTCTATCTATGCGTAACTTTTTTTGAAGAGTATAGTTTTACACAAGAAATAAAGTTGTAGCGGGCCAGCCAATAATATGATTATTATAGTCCGGGACTCTTCGCACGAAATTGTAAAATTCACATTCGTGTTTCTATTGTTTGTTAGAACAGTGTGACAAACATAACTGTTTTCCAATTTGTGGATGCGTCTCTGATGAGTCTTTCAGACGTAGAGCTATAAAAATTATAGAGAGCACAGTTCGTAGCGGAGAGTTCTACGTCAAGTACCCGCGAAAAAATTGCGTAATGCTGATAATGATTGTTTTTCGTCATCGACCGGATATGCTTCTCACGGTTTATACAGGCCTGAATTTGAAAATGATTACCAATTTTGTTAGTCGCCTTCCAAAAATTATATCAGAACAAGGAGAAAAATATTCTGATGACGATGATTTTCTACATTTTTTTTAAATAAACACATTTTATTCAATTGTTTCTTTACATTTGCATTTTAATGCGCATTCGCCCCAAGCATTTCGTCCCAAACTGAACGTTCTAAAAAATGACTGATCAAAATGAAATAACTACGATGACTTCAGATCTAATTTGACTACTTCGATTCAAAATCAAACTTTTTATTCGTTCATGAAAAACTATGTTAGCAAAGACAAAGACGCTTAATATTAATATAAGACATGATCAATAATCAATCAAAACATTTCAATCGGTTGACACGGAACTTATTAAACGAAAAAGCACATCGTTCGTGTTTGAGGAAGAGATAACAACGGTTAAACATAATTACATTGCATCAAAAGTGTCCACGTCTTTTCTGGAATGGGGTCCATTAGATCTTATATTCATAATTTTAAACGACTTTATTCCTCAATTGAGACGCGGAACTCAGTCATATGAGGGTAAAAAAGAGGATCAACTTAAATTTGTGCTGCATGTCACGGTAGGTCCCGTGTCCGGCGACAGGATTGATTTTTCGAGAGGCATTGTCAAGTTTTTTTCGAGAGAGGTCCAGGTTTTTTCGCCTGTCCGTTTACAAAAAAAATGCTTAAATTCTCAATTGTAAGTGAAACAAAACAAAAAAGAGGAATGAAAGTATGTTCGCATTATTACTTTTCTTCCAAAAAAGTCCGTAAAGAAGCATCAGTTAATGATTTATTAAAATTATCAGGTTGTTTTGTGGAAACTATACGACTTAAATTGAAACTAATATCCCTCCTACTCAATAAACATACATTTAAACACATCAACATAAGTAAGCTGCCCAAATACATTATCTTTGAAGACTAAATAAGTGTTTTGACAAAATTAGTTTTATGGTACATTTGTACATTTGTGACTTTCTTGATGTGCTTTAATAAATTACCGGTTTCAAAAAGAGCGATTGTTACGGTGGGCAAAATTTTGAAAGGTAAGTTGCAATCTTGTTTTTGTGCCTTTTCAAGTCTTTGAAACTATAAAATCTACATGTATGTCAGAAACAAATAAATACAAAAAGAGCATGTTCCACTGGCATGACTGGTGCACTCTGTTATTTCAAGAGTTTAAAGGTGTTTTGGAATATGGGATATTTACATATTTATTCCTGGAATACGGGATATTTGAGGCAAAACAAACTGGAATATAGAATATTTAAATCTATTCTATTTACAGGGATATGGGATAAGAAAAAAACCTCTATTTTGGATACGGGATATTTGATAAAACATTAGGAAATATGAGATATTGGAACCCCTTAACGTATACATATGTATGTAAAGATACAGAAACTTAAACAGCATTTGAATCTCATACTCTTATGTTTGTTTTATGTCCAGTCGACACTATTTCAGTCATAATCAGCAGGACAAGAGCTAATTGAAACACCAAAATGAATTCTGTAGACCCACCCAGGACACAGACCCATGCATGTCATTTGAAGGACCCATGCACGACCACAAACCAGAAGTAAAACGAACCAACTCACAAGATAGGCCAATGTACCCTTAACGTACCATAGGCCAATGCATCCAGAAAGTGAAGAAATCCTTGCTCAAAAGTTTCGCACAATTTGGAACCCTTCCATCCATATGACTGACAATGAAGAACCCTTAACCGAAATGAGGTCATACTAGATGGAACATCTACCTGTGTGGGATATAGCCAACTCTTACCCAGTTTCACATAACCATCCTTTATCTGGCGAAAATACAATGCTGAATCCTGTTTGAACATATACTCACTGAAAGAGAGAAGCGGGGTTGGAGTGGGAAACAAAGGATCTATAAATTTTGAAGATTACTGGAAAAGAGAAGAGGTGGGTAGGTGCGGAAAATTTAGCCTGTGGCGGTGCACAATAGGATATTTTATGTGCATGAACCTTGGAACTCTCCACGCACGTTGGTCCAATATGGTTTACGGTCAAGTTTCCGCATAAGTATAACCTAATGAACCGGCATTTATTATGACAAGGCTGCCCCATTCAACCACCTGTGGCACACATCCCAGTCGCTTTGTGAGCTAAGCGGCCTGGAAAGATGACAGGTTTCTGAGCGCTCTTTAGTGGACTTTTACCGACAAGCTTAGCGCTGCTGCTAACCTAGACGAAAAGAGATGTGGAATAAGTGTACGCGACACAACCAACATTAAAGAAACGGCAATTTCAAAGATTACAATGGAAAACAGCCAGCAGTCTTCAACATGACCAGAGGTCACTGCTCGCCGTCTTGCATTGGCCCAAGACAAAAAAATATAATACATAAGATTCAAACAAATCCCTAGAATATCAAAGAAAGACCCATTTCTGGACATAAAACAAAAAAACAGATAGTAGACAGGGACAAATAAAAGCTTTGACAAGGATTCCTGGCTTAGGACAGGCACATATAAAATGTGGCGGGGTTAAACTAGTTTTTTGGACCCAACCTTCCCCCTACAAAGCACAAAAAAATCTATTCGCCTTCCGGGTCCCGCACGGGAGCATAATCTTATGAAGTTTTCTGTTGAAACTATAATATATACAATAAATACATATGTGTAAAAATTAAGACGTACTGAAAGGGCATTCGAGTCTTATATAATCCTGGATAAAATAGCAGACATGAAAGAAGACGACTCTATGATACAAACAAACACATCCAAGAAACAACTACAAGTCAAGTTAAAAGAAGGTAGCCCAGGAACTGTAAGCATTTTCTGCTTGTCGAAACGCAAACATTTTGTTTCCAGCCAATTATTCAAGGAGGCTATTTTCAATTTATAATATTTGGTAGTTATGCTTAGACAATAGATTAATGGGTTCTGGTTGTAGGCGTCAATTATATGCGTCTGTCTGTTTATATAGGCTATATAAGGTTGAATTCTTGATTTTAACTGACGTATTCTTGTCCAAAACCCCTGAAATGATAGTATCGTATTCTTATTTTTAACAACATACAATGTCTTAAAATATGATTTAAGAGGGAAACACCACGCACAACTTGTCTATCTAAAGTATGAAAAAACCTGGACCTCTCTTGCAAAAACCTGGACATGTTTTTTATTTTAATTTAAAAATATGTAATACGCAACTTTTTGGCATCAATGTTCAGGATGCCATAATATAACATTGATGTTCACTATAATGGTCAGCAATCTCGTTCAATGTATTTGTCTTTTAAGGGGCGAAAAATGCAAAAAGGTAAAAATTCAACAAAAAAAACAGCCCACAATTTTATTTAGGAATCACATTTTTTTATTGGAATTGGTGTTGTTATACAATATGATAATACTAAAATATGCCTACTCGTTGGTAGCATTTGTTCTTTGATTTCAGTTAAAAATCACTAAATATCACCAAAGTTTACATTTTTATTGATTATTTTCTTGAAAAAAAAAACAGGACAATTGTAAATCCCTCTCGAAAAAACAATCCTGTCGCCAGACACGGGACCTACCGTGCATGTGCTGTGCTCGCATTAAGGCAAAGCCTATCTCATTTTATTTTATGTTTAATACCTGTAACAGCATTGTAAAAAATTATCAATACACATGCATGCCCCTTCGGTTTGTCAAGTACTTACTTTTCTTATCTTATAATTTCAGGTGCAAGTGATCGAGTTGCTTTTATGGTATATAACTCGAAAAAGATAACAGACCTCGATCCGAAATCAATCGTCATATTTGACCAAGTTGACCTTAATGAAGGACAAAGATACGACCCCAAAACAGGAATATTTAAAGCTCCTAGTGACGGCTTCTACTACTTCTCCTGGCAAACTCATACATTTCTTGGAAAGCGTTGCTTTACAAATCTTTCTGTCAATGGAAAAGCTGTTGCCAAGCTTTATTCGGATGCCCTAAGCATTCGTAACAGTTTAGACTCGAGTAGTTCCGCCGTGGTAAAACTATCCACCGGAGATGAAGTATCTATCCAAGTCGACCATGGAAGTAAGACTAATTTCCTTTTGCATGGGGATCGATGGAGTCACTTCAATGGTTTTAAAATTTGGTAGATGTGTCAAAATTTGATGAATGACAAAGTATAGTGTATAATAAAATCAGTTCATCATCAATAGTTTGTTCATTCAGTGTTTCTATATCCACCCTGAGAAAATTATATTTGTAATTTTGTGTAAATATCTCATGATCAGATATACCCGCCATTGACTATTCCTGATAAAGAGAGAACAAAATACTAAAAAAAAGAAACTTAAAGACAGTTTGGGCATTAAACTTCAGTTAAATAAAAAAAAACCTTGTCAAGGAATGTATATGGATTTTACAATATTATTTTAGACCAGCTGTATTGAACTTACCAATTAAATATTTTGAAATTCCTTCTAACCCCTTTGATTGATTTCCATTAAGCTTTCGCACAATCTTTGTGACAAAATGTTAATATACACATTTAGTCTAAAGTTTGTTTAAAATGATTGTGGGGTTTCCTAAAATAAAACATGGACTTAGCTTTTCGGCTTCATGGGGGTACCTAACTATTCATATTCTAAAATTTCATTAGAATGATGTTTACGTAAGGTTTCGGCCATTTGACGACACGGGAGACCCATTCCCTATCCACAACCCTCAACGGATCGCCATAAAACGTCCACACAATCTTTGTTATAGATGTGCCAAAAAGTCTGTATGCCAAATATCAGATCTAATTAAAATATTTAATTTCGACAGTAAAACAATGTTTTATTAGCGATGAAATCATTTATGGGTATTACTTTACATAAGTTCAGTATTCACTTTAAGGAAAATCATTGTCTTGTAAACATTAACTAGAGTGAAGGGATACGTATTGTTGGCCAAAATAGACAAATCGTCCTGCATGTTACATCAAAACAATGACAAGCCAGCAACTGTTGTCATGGTTGTACTCTATATTGGTTTCAATATTTTTTTATAAGTGACCGAACTTTTTACTTTCAAGCCTTGTTTTTTTCCTTGACTTGATGAAAAAAATATTTTGGCAGAAGAGGGTAAAAAAAATATTCTGAAGCAGGATTTCTGCTAAATAAGATAATACTTAACTTGAAAAAAAAACTGTCGCAGCACCTTCAAAAGATAAATACTTCTTCTGACCAAAGCAAAAAACCAAGCCCCCTTGAAGTTTAATGGTCCCTCACTAAAAGCAACAATCTATACATTACAAACTACCAAAAGTCTGAATGGTATAGTATTTGTACTTAACCGTACTGACATGTACTCGACCATTCTGAATAAGTCTTAAACGTACTCAACTGCACTCGACCAAAGTCTGATTTTTTGTAAAAGGTCTGAACTTGTACTTAATTGTTTGAATTAGTCTGAAAAGTACTTAATTTTACTCGACCTTAATTAAAGTTAATTATCAGATAGATAAGGAATCGAAGAAAGTGTAAATTCTTAAATGTACTCGACCAAGTCTGAATTGTACTTAACAATACTAAAACATTTTCGACCTAAATAAATCATTAATTAACACACTTTTGTAACATTAGATAAAATCTTTAATGCTTGATAGACTTATTAATTTTTAATAAGTTAAGTACGTTTTAATCAAGGTCACGTACGTACGTTTCAGGCTTTGTCGAGTACAATTAAGACTAGGTTCAGAACATTTTAGACTGACAGAAGCACATTTGAAATTGTCAAGTGCATTTTAGTCTTTTTAACAATTTTCAGACTTTGGTCGAGTACAATTAAGTAATTTTTAGACTTTTTCAAACTGGTCGAGTACATATCAGCACGATTAAGTACAAATACTATACAATTCAGACTTTTGGAAGTTTGTAGTGATATCTATAATGCTCATATTTTTTCTTCATTTATCATGCAAAGTATCTGTCAATCCGAGCATTTATTATTCGACGCCTCAACAATTTCCTTCCAATTGCCCAATTGTAACCTACCAAAGATCGGTGGTTTTCTCCGGGTACTCCGATTTACTAACCGGCCTACATGGCCCAGGTGAGTCGAAAAAGGACGTTAAACCCTAACACGCACCTTGTACAATACCCAATACCACACAGATTAATTTTGCCCTTATATCAGTTACAAAAATATTGCGCATATCTTTTTTACGTAACTAGGAAAAACCCGCGAATTCGCGGCAAAATCAATCGTTGCATTGCTTTAAAAAATACATGTAGGCCACACAATAAAAGCATTGCATTTGAATGACCATACATGGTTGTGCTAATCTCAAATGAAAGGTTCTACGGCTGACTGATCCTTTGTTATCGATGGATGCAGGCCCCGTCTTCCACCACGGGGAGGTACTGGTCGGAATTCTGGAAGACTGGAGGTTCTACGGTATTATTTTAACTTTAAATAAGTTTAAGTTTATAATCTCTTATCGTTTTTTTATCCCACCTGTAGAATTTTTTTTAATCAATAGTCCAGTGGCAGGATAATTTTCTTCCATTCCCTGGGGATTTAGTTTTACACATTTTAAAATTTCAATATGGTTTTCATTTTTCTATCAAGTTTCAATTTTTGACGATAAAACATTTTTTGCATACATTTTTATAGTAAACATACCAATATAATATATAATATAAAATCTTTAAATATAAAGCATAATTAATGGAAAAGTTTTGTGGTTTTTTTTTTTGGTAGTTGTCTGAAAACAGGGGAAATAATTTCATACATTATAAAAAGGAAAGGAGGGTATATTAAATTCCGGAAAGATGACGGCTATAGCGTTTCCGGATCAATTAATTAGGTTAATTAGCAAACTGCAGACATAATTACATATGTGCTAATTAAATTTTAAAAGGGCACAACCATCCCCTATTTTTGATATATAAAGCTTAGTCGTAGCATTTGTTGTTTAGGCTGCAACCCGGCTAACAAAAAACGCTTCGTTATTTTAGTAGTATAGATATCGAATCAAAGTACCGTTGGTACTGATAACTCGGAAGTCAGAATGTTTTGAAATGTTAGCGTATGCTGATTTAAAAATGTTCAGTTGAGTTCTGAAACTAGTGTTTTCTCTATAAATATCCCCTTCTAGGTTAATTGTGTCGTCTTCTGAGCAACCCCCCACTTAAAGACTGTATACTGTTTACACTGTAAATTCGTCCGTCAGTCAGTCCGTCCAAAATAATATACTGTAAAAATATAAAGTACATGTACATCACGGATTTCTAACTTGCAACTACATAAGAAAGTGGTCTTATATTTTGTATGATTAGCTTTATCCTTTAGTATACTTGTTTAATAAACTTTTTGTAAGACTTGTGGAAAAATTAATGACATGAAAAGTATAATATAAATACCTAAACATTTGGCATACAGACAGTTTGGGATGTGGTCTACGCAACTGGCTCTATGCCATGTGACCATGATCCATTTTACGCTTCAACGACTCTTATATGAAATAAGGTCTTTTTTAGACGTATCAAAACGTCTTTGTTTATAAATGTCAATTACATGAAAAGAATAAAACCTAGGCATCTGATAATTCTTAGACGGTTGGGGTTGTGGTTTACGCTAATCACACCATGCTGTGTGACCCTGAACCCATTTTCACGCTTCAACAACTATGTTGTTTTTTTTACTTAGCCGTAAACTTTTTGAAGGACTTTTGTGGAAAATGAAAAACATGAAATTTTGTTCAATAGTGTTCTGTATGGTCTGGATCTGATTTTTGACGAAAAAATATTTTGGCATTATTTTTTTTTGCTATTAACAGAAATTTGATACCTGTATTTGCGAATAAAAAGCTTCGCCGAGTGCAGCATGATATGACCGCAACATGTCGCATGAACGTTGTATGTTTGAGGCAAATTATGCCCATGGTAGACTGATAAAGTTGTTTTAACACATGCCACCTTTGGTGAACTTTCCATCCACTTTTTACAAAAGCAGACCCCCCAAAAATGCTGCTTCAAAAATACTTGCTGCCTTTCAATTTCCCCTCTTTTGGTCCCTAATTTAGTAACGGAAAATAGGGGGTTGCAATTATTTTTTTTTCAATTTGCATCCACTGCTTCATAAGACTTAAATTGCAAAAACAAATTTAAAAAATCGGTCCAGAAATAAAAAAGGAACATTTTTGTCCATTTTATGGCCATTAATTTCTTATTGAAAAAAGGGGGGACCCCATAATCAATCCCATCTAAGGCGTAATGGTAAGACATATCTAACGAGAACCAAAGTTATTGTGGGGCCAAATAAAATATTACCCATACTTGTAAGAGAGGTAGTTGTTTTGCAATCACTTCATCTGCCTGCCTGTCCATAACAAACTTTCGTAACAGATTTCTCGGCTTCAACTGAAGGGATTGATTTCTAATTCAGTAAACAGCTTTAGCATGATGCGTTGTACCGTGCCTTCCCTTTCTAGGTCAGTTACGCATCTACATCCTGTTTTTTAGAGCCGAGTTAAGACTTTTTAAGTACCAAAAATAGACAATGTTCCCTAACACATTTTTCGGCTTCTACTAAAGGGATTGATTTTAATTTTGGTATAAAGCTTAAGCATGATGAGTTGTACCGTGCCTCCCCTCACCAGGTCATTTCGGTCATCTACCATACCCCGTTTTAGTGGGTTTACGACTTAATGCAACCCCTTGATTGAATTTTTTGCCCTTTTAGGGCCCATAGTCTATAAACGAATAAAAGGGGGACCCCAAAATATAAAATTTCATAGCATTTGATTAACCAGAATAAAATTCATTGTGGGAACAAACAAGAATGTAACATTTTTGGTCCCTTATTTCCAAACGAAAAAAGGGGGACCCAATAAATCAATGTACACGAGTATGAAAAATGTTAACAGAACAAATTAAATAACACTGAAACAAGTAAATGTGTACAAATGTATTCTAATATCATAAATATGACATGCATATGATAATGGCATACACACTACTTGTTTATAACAAATTAAATCATTTTTATTTTATACACATAATAATAAAGGCACGATGTTTTATGACACTTTCGGCACAGCCAATACGTTGTTTTGAGTAGTGCTTTAAGTTCACGGTATTTTAAATGATGCCATTCCAAGCATCCGTCACCAAACGTATGGCACAACCATTTTGCTACATCTTTTGTTTTCTGCCACTCTTTACATTTATATTAAGACGTGATCCTCCAGCCTTGGAAGAAAAATTCATTCCTCCATTAACATGATTAATGCAAGTATATTTTTAAGTTGTTGTATATTATCCAGAAAAGTGGGTGGGTGAGTCAGTGATTTCTTACTGTTGAGCCCGAACTCGCGATAGAATATATACCTTATGTATAACCTACGGGAAGAATTGAAATGCACAAGGCATGTATGATATACATTAACTAAAAATTTCTTTGTTTATACATGTACATGCACTTGGTTGATCTTGCACTACATTTTCGGCGGCTGCTCCATTACGTTCAAAGGGACCCCATTAAAACCCTCTGTTGATACAATATGCATGTACTCTTGTAAATGTTACATATCTTATTAAACAAATACTGGAAAACCTATTAAACAAATGCAGGATATATCAGTGTTCTTTCTCTGGAACAGACAGCTTTGTATCCTGTCACGTCAACATTCACGCCTCGGTCCATCGTAAATGCAAACATCAAACATGTCAAATGCATATTTTCCAATGCTTCACATAAGGACATCGTCGGAAACCCACGGATAATTCCTACCTCCTCCATCACCATCTGCATTCCCTATGTATGTTCCTTTAAACCACACGTAGATAAGAAATCACGTTGTTCTTACATATGGAAATCAACGGGGTAATCACTGGGGACATTGCATAATCTTTTTCTGACGCCTCCCTGTCCAAAGCACTTGAAAAGCTAATTGGTAGCACATTTTTTTCTCACCACCTGTATATATGTATAGAAAGATAATCGACCTTTCCGTTCATCAAATTGAACGTGCCAAATTGTCAATCGTGTGTTTCGCGAAAAGGTTTCATTTCTTTCACGCCTAACAAATTTGAAGTCGTAACACGCCATTTTGATTGTTTACATTTATAATGATAAAAAGCACATGTTAACGTTATAAGCGATGATTTGATTGGCCCCATTGGCCTTATGCATTTAGAGATATCTTTAAGCGACCAACCAAAACGGCGCCTTAAATATTCATGACGAAGTTTATTATCTTCGTTGCCGATCGAAAAATTTCTTATCGCGGAAGGTTCATTGAATATCATTTATTTGATTGCAAGGAGTGAGCCCATCGCTTTTTCTAATCTGGTCCTATATTGACCTATATTCCATTTCTACGAGAGTAAGCGACGTGACAAAGAGTTGTAACAGTTTGGCGCGCCTTCTTCCATTCAGCCGAAGACTTCCGAGTAAAAATCGAGGAGCAACCATTTGATTTTCATAAGTGTTAGTTATGAATATTGTTTCTTCCGCCTTATAAAATACTTATTATGATAAATATGTTCTGAAAAAAAAATAGTTTAACGTTTCAAAGATGTGAGAACATAATAAAGTTTTTTTCTTTGTCTAGATAGAAATAACAAAACTATTTTTTAAATATATTTATTGGTTTTGTATCTTATTTCATAATGACAAAATTTCGTGATATGTTGGTATTTGAAAGTGATTTTATTTCTACATTATCAAAAAGTAGAAGCCAATCGCGCTGTTTCGGAACACAAGAAAACCAAAATGAGGTACGTTAATCTAAATTATATACCGTGCGTGTTGTTATTTACAAAAACATATTTTAACAAATACAAATAAAAATACAAAAACGATTTCATGGTAAACGAAGCTTGTAAGAGTTGTGCTTCTAATATGATGATCATATATATTCATGTTTACCTTTATTGGGCCAAAACCGTTGCTAGTGTGTCTTCAAAAGACAGAACATGCATCAGACGCAGATAAAGTTACTTTTATTGGCTCTTTTTTGTTCACATTTTTTAAATATAACATGTCTACTACGTGTTCTCCAAGATATCGGTGCGTTTCTGAGAAGACTTTTAAGAAATGGAGTGCACATCAGACAATTTACAACTGTTTCCCTATACTTTGTTGGAACTTTCTTTCAAGGTAATCCTATTTCAAATTCCTTTTCCCCATACATGATTTCTGGTCATCTAATTCTTTTTTGCCGTTTCCAGATCTTGCATTGTAATCCTCCAGTTTCTGATGGTTGCATCTGTAATGCCAGCCTGTCAGAGAAATCAAGAACTGTTAAAGAGTGTACAGAAACAACTACAAAATATTCAAACAAATGTGGCAAATTTGGATTGCTCTAACCATGAAGAAAACCTATCAGGTAAATACAGGCTAAACAAATATATTCTAATGGAAAAAAGAAACTGTGCATCACTTTAAAAAATCACAAATTCAACATTTTATTAAGTATTTGAAACATTTTATCCAAAAAAATTTGCGAAATCATTTTCCTAAAGATCTTGACAAAAATTTTAATTTTTAAGCCCCTAAGAGATGTTTTGTTTGCAGTTTTAAATCAGGTAGTGTCAATCTGGTATTCACAAAATCACACTTTAAAAACAACACACATTTTTGAAATTAAGTTTTCTCTGCTAATTTTCACCAAAAACGTTCCTACTTTTAGTGGTTGAAAGATAACAGCTTAAATTTTAGGAGAAAATGTTGATTTTTCAATTTGGGGTAAAAAAGTGGGGTTTTTTATCTCAGAAACTGGAATTAAATTTTTCAAAGATTTTTAAACAAAAATTATCTGCAACATCAACTTGACATTCATTTCAACTCGTTATCTGTATTTTTTATGATTTTTTAGTTAGAAGAAATTTGGGTACAATTTATTTCCAATAGGCATGCACAGTTTCTATTTTCATGAGTATATGTTATATGAATTTTGTACAATCTATAGGTAGATGTTTTAAAAGTGGCGAACAAAAAATGAACATTGTATGGAGAATTGAAGTGGAATAAAAGAAACACTTAATTTAAATGTCTACAAGTTTCTCAAAGAGTTCGAAAAATCTACAGCTCCTATGCATTCATATTTTTTACATTTAGTAAAAAGTACACAAACATGCTTTTCAGAAGATGCGAAACCGCCAATATTCAATCAAATCCTTTTCATTAGGAATTCCTATAAAAATGGTTAACTTCAAGTTTATAATATTGCCTTTCTATGCAACTGCATGTATTTTTAGAAATTCTTATTTCAGACAAAGGTGATCAGGTTGCTTTTATGGCACATAACTCAAAGAAGTTAGAAGGACTGGAACCTAATACTATCATCAAGTTTGACCAGGTGGATCTTAACGAAGGACAAAGATACGACCCCAAAACAGGAATATTTAAAGCTCTAAAAAACGGCTTTTACTACTTTTTCTGGCAAATTCATTCATTTACATTAAAGTCATGTTTTACAAATCTCTCCGTGAACGGAAAACCAATTGCAAAGCTGTACACAAATGCAGGTTTTTCTAACAGCAGTTTAGATTCGAGCAGTTCGGCTGTAGTTCAACTTAAAACAGGAGATGAAGTTTGCATCAAAGTTAATCACGGAGACCCGAGCTGGTTTGCTATGGCTAATAATCGATGGAGTCAATTCAGTGGTTTTAAAATTTGGTAGACGTGCCAAAGCTTAAAAGAAAATAAAGTTTAGTATGTCAAAAATTGGGTCATCATTTATAGTTAAAGTGATATTATCTACGAAAAATATAATTTTCGTACTAACATAAAAAGACTAGCAGGCAATTTGTTTGGTCTATTTTTAAACATATTAATAACAACAAAAAATCCGAAATCGAATCCCACGTTATGGGAGCCATCTCTGATGCTGTATACCAAATATCAAGTGGCTGCTGAGAAAACTGTTACGAAAATTTTTCGCCGCCCGCCCGACATTCCCCATTTTATAACCCGGATTTTTCACTCCGTGAAATCCGGCCAAAAATATAATTTTGGTACCCTATTAATCTAAAAATGGAAAAAAACAATCATCACTGAATAGTATTTGTAAAGCTTTACAAAAAATCATATTCATTTAGCATGCGCAGTGTATCTAATTTTGTTTATAAACTTTGCTGATTCATACATGCGGCCAATAATCTGTATCTCGAGGTTTTAGCCCGTGTAGAAATCTACGTGGCAACGAAAACACCAGACCTGCAAAATAAAGAAAATTACAATAATGACTCGTAATAATATGAAGATGATTAAGATAGTTTCGTGTTGATAGTTCAAATTGTGTTTCGGGAACAAAACATTCGAGATCCCGATTGATGGCTGTATTAAGTACACAAAAAAAAAAATATATCTGTCGCCACAAAGGTAAACAAATAATCAATCAGCATGGTCGAATAATATTGAGCAAAATGAAACAAGTTTAAAGCAAATTTGGTAATTAATGTGTTTTATTACATTTCGGTCTAAATGGCATAAAAAAAAGCTAAATAGGTATCATTATTGTCAAGAAGTTTAATACCTAAAATGCTATTACATAACGAAAATATCTGCTGCAATCCCTACAAAGTGCGACACGACAAAAGTGTTTTTGCGTGACAACAGTAAGGTTTTTGCTGTGATAGGTAAATTTTACATACGACAAAAATGAAAACGCATCAATTATCAGTGTCTTAATGAACGAAAAAGGTCTTTAAAAAGTATTGACATTTAACCCTGTATTCTAAGGAATCGCTAGGTATATTTTTTAAAAATGAAAATGTTTAATAAAGAAGAAAAAATATAAGATTTCCATCATGTAAGCCTTGTTTTTCTACCTTCAGACGATTTATGACAAGGAACATCACCGTAATATTAGTTTATCTATACCTATATAGACTTTACTTATTTGCAAAAACTCATTACTTGGAAACAGCCTTCTGTCACAAAGCAAAAGAACAAAAATACCAACCAAAATATTTTATTTTGGTTAGGTTTTTTCGTGTGTTACCTTTTGCTATATAAGGTTTTTTAGTGTGTAGGCGACGGTTTTCGATAAACAAAGCAACAGTTTTTTCGGGTTAAAGTTGATTTTTGGGGGTTTTAAATTAGCCTTGAAAATACAATTATAGAGCTTTTGGTTGTTTTTTTCATTAAATAAATAAACTACAGACTGATAAATGGGTATTTTACTGTTAGTTTTATAACGAAATCGTGCAACAAATATAAAAATCTGTACAAGAATAGTATTCAATTATTGTACCGTCAATAAAACTTTAGAAATTACTGTAATAAAAATAAAACCGGTAGTACCGAACAATTTTATATAGGAAATGTTATTGTACATTTTCATTTCACAACCTCATGCATCTTCATATAAAACAATATAAAAGAAGCACGGGTACCAATGGAGAATCCGTATAAATACATCCTAAATATAAATGTATAGACGTTGGGTCACATTGGTACACGAAGGTACATTTAAAATTATAAATAAAACATTAGGTTAGTTTCACAATAAATGTAGTTTATTCGCTAATGATAGTTGCTTTACTCGAAATCAACATAACTTCGGCAATCATGAAGATGAACATAAATCCCGGTGATAAAATGAGCATGGAAGGACAGTGAAGTGGAGGATCGCGGAAATGCCGGGAGGAAAGACCATTAGGGATGAGACTTATCTCTGTTACTTCAAAAGGTTTAGCCTATGCAGATCCAGGGGGAGGGGGTGGCCTGGGGGCACGAGCCCCCCCCCTTTTGGCGGAAAATTTGGTTGAATATAAAGGAAATCATTGAAGCGTGACCAAAGCAGGCCCCCTCTTAGGCAAGTCAATAGGCCTCCTCTTTTCAGAATTTCTGGATCCGCCTCTGTTTAGAGATGGGTAGGAGCGGCCGGACAATTAACCTCCTGCATGGCGATCCTACGGGTTTTTCTTTTAACGGGACCTGCAGCTGGGTTCTTTAACACGGGGTATGAATGTGGATTGCGATCAATTTTTTTACATAAATTTATGGCGTGATGACCCCGGGTCTCCCGATACAGCGAGTACGGAGTGATTTGACTTTCACGGACAAATCTAAAATTGTCGAACATGATGGTAGATATCAAACTTTTCCTTTATCATTTATTCGTGACAGTTTATAGCAGACATGTATGTTGTTTCAACGGAGTATATATTGGGCCTCATTGTCAACAAAGTTGGGTTTTCTAAGTAGTAAAACAAAAAATCTATGGACGACTTTTTCAACTTGTTTATTCGGAAGTGATCGTCCACATATTTTTTGGTTTACTACATAAAAAGCCCAAAGCTAAGCATGGAGCCCAATATATATTCAGTTGACAACAACATACATGTCTGCTATAAACTGTTAGGAATAAAATGATATAATTTGTTTGACATCTACCGTCATTTTGACAATTTATAGATTGCTCCATGAAAATCGTATCGCTCCGTACCCCCAGGTGGACCCCGGCTTTCATTATGACAGGGCTGTCCCATTTAACCACCTGAGGCACACACTTCAGCCGTTTTGAGGTCAAAGCAGACTTCCCACATGTCAGGTGTCTGTGCGCTCATAAGTGGACTTTTTCCGCGCTGCTACAGGCCTATTCGCCACCAGGAACCCGCATGGGGGAAAAAGATATTAGTTTTAGATTGAAATTGTTTAAAATTTTAAGAAATAAGATACAAGATATATAACGCATAAATTAATACAATTTCAAAAGCATTCATGGATTAAGTTTTAGTGTAAAAGTTAAAGGGTGTACTTTCGATTTTTGTAAAAATTACATTGAGGTCAATGTTGTTCTTAAAAAAAATCTAAGAACAACTAAATTCTTTGTCAGTGGGTGTATATATTTATTTTTTTTTAAATCGTTTTCTCCCCAGGGAAAATATTTGACAGGGACATATTTGATTTTTTACCCCTTTTGGCCCGTAATTTCTAAACGAAAAAAATGGGTAAACACAAAATCAAGCCTACATTTTCTTTTATGGCAATTGACATTACTGTAAAGTATTTGATCAACCACAACAAAAGTAATTGTGGAAAAAATCGTTTTTTTGTTAATTTTGGGCCCCTTATTTCTAATCGGAATTATAAAATGACCTATAAGGAGAGGTGCAATTCTTCAATATATCTGTAATCACTGTGTAATATTTCAAAAAGATCCAGTGTTTAGCTTTGAGATTCTGATTACACAAGACAGGCACTCGTACAGTGCGACGGACGGACGGACGGAGACGGACGGACGTATAGACGGACGGAGTGGCCCGATTACTACACATGTTTTCTCATTCGGCGACGCAATTAAAAACTAATTATAATGAGGAAACCGTCGCAGTCTTGGGCTGTGTCACTCAAAAACCGTCACAGGTTCCCGAACAAACCTTACAGTATACACGAAAAAACAATAACGTGTTTGGAGGAAAATGTAAATTACTTCAAGGTATCTTTATAACTATTTGTAAGAAAGATGCTAAATGTTTCAGATTTTACAAAAGAGTCACAAAAACTTTTTTTGTTCATTTTTACAATTGTTTATTGACGAAATACCGATATTTTTGAAAATGGTAACAATTAATGTTTAATTTTGACAATTAAATGACTTTGAATTGTGTCAATATTCATTAAGTATATGTTCGGTACATTTTTAAAAACACTTGGCATATTTTTTTACAAATCAATTAGTCTATAAACTAAACTGACCTTGAAAAAGTCAATATCGTCTTAATTTTCCTCTGTTTTTCCCACAATGCATTTAGGAGATCAGCAAAAACCTTACTGTTGTCACGCAAAAACAAATTTATCGTGTCGCACTTTGTAGGGATTGTGCTGTTGAAAAATTTAGTAAGGGTTAAGCGATCAAACGGGTATTCCTTTCATAAGTTCATTTTTCACTTTGAGGAAAACGATTTTTATTTCAAGACTAAATGCATATATTTTGCACAAAGACGTTATGTACTCTTTTTAGCTAAAATTCATGCTTTCCTCTAGCGTGTTCCATCCAAACATTTGATAAACCAATACTTTATACTGTACGTACAATCTATATATTTGGTTATAATAATTTGTTTGCTGATTCCAAAAATTTTAATCATAAATCCTAATTACTAAGTAGTTTATTGCGCTGAAACTCCGGCCTGTCAGTTCGAGCATTTATTACCAGACATTGCAACAATGTGCATTCTTGTCCAATGCTTGCAATACTAAAAACCTTAAACATGTTTAAATTCTTCCTCTAATACCACAAGCACAAAACGTAATATATTTCATTTTTGCATACGATTAAAATGTTGTGCAAAGATTTTGTTCGAAATTAATTATAAAAGCAGATATTACGAAAAGCATTGAAGTGGCGGCTTTAGGAAGGGGGCGACTAAGAAGGGCTAATGTGAAGATAATTTCTGGCAGTTTCAACATACAGAATGTACTTGTGTCATGGAATCGCTGAGTCGGCTACAGTATGTGTTGTCTTACTATTGTTTTGTTGCGTCTCTCTATATGTAAATAGCAAAATCGGCCTTAGGTGCACCTTGGTTTTAGGATAGAATTAAATTTCCCTTTTGATTTTTATAATTCGTTTCAACAAATCAAAGGCGAAAGCTAATTGTTATGGAATTTCAAATAAAAATAAGGTCAGTGGTTCCTAGACACAAAACTAAATACAGGTACCAATTTTTCATTGTCTGGATAAAAATGACATTTTTTTTAAAACTTTTATTGGTTTTTGTATTTTATTTTATAATGACGACATTGCGTGATGTGTTAGTTTTTGAGCAGAAATTTCATTTATACATGTATCAGATAGAAGCCATTCGCGTTTTGTCGGATTGAACATGAGGTACGTTATTGAAAGATATAAATAGTGGTGCGAGTTGTCTTACAACAAATACATAATATTTAAACAAAACAGAACAAAAATAATGAAAAACGTAGCTTGTAAGATTTTTGTATGGAATTTGACAATTACACTCGTATTTAATTTTCCTTTTTTTCTTTTGCATATACATGTACAGTCTGCATATTGCTCACTTATAAACAAAATGCGCATTGATGCTGTTAAACCTGGTTTCCTGATACTTGATTCACACTTTTAAAATACGACATATTTACTCTATTTTATTGACCGGGCTGGTCACGGGTCAATTATTTCGGTCATCTTCATTTAAATCCTACCTAAAAGACCGAGAAAACTAAGCTCCACCCAACCTTGTAAATAAAATAAGAGTTACCAATCAGTATACCTGTTCTTGTAGATATCAAGAGATTCTCTAAAATAACTTTGAAAAACTGGAGTTTGTGTCATACAGAATACCTAAACTACCCATTTATAATTTCTGGTTATCTAATACTTTTTTTCTATTTCAAGATCCTTTATTGTAATTTTTCATTTTCTGACGGTTGCATCTGTAATGCCTGCTTGTCATAGGAATCAAGAAATGTTACAGAGTGTCCAGAATCAGCTCCAAGCTATTCAAAGGAATGTGGCAATTTTGGATTGTTCTCAACAAGAACCCAACCTATCAGGTAAATACAGTTTAAAATTATGAGTGTTATAATACGGACTTGTCAAAATCTATAGTTGTGTGGTAACAAAAACAAAAACAATTGAACAATGCATGATAAATTTATTTGGAATAGAGAAAGACTTATTTATAGATATGTACAATTTTATTAAAAGTTTTTTTTAAACTGTACAGCTCCTATGCGTTAATTTTGCTTACATTCAGTAACTGATACGTACAAAAATTAACACGCTATTCAAAAGATGCAAAACTGTCAATATTCACAATCAAGTCCTTGTATTAGCTTGATTCAAGCTAGCGAACAATTATAGCCAACAATTACAACAGTGTAAAAAATAAAAAGTAAAAGATGACTAGTCTTAAATGTATCCTAAATAAACTCTAAAACATAGAGTAGCATGGATAGATTCAAATATATCATTGTAGCAAAACAATATATACTTCAAAAAGGTTTATTGTTACCGTTCAATGCAAACTTGAGTTTTGACACTTTAAAAGGACCCAACAAAAGTAATCTTTTAAATGTTTATTTTCATATTAGTTACTAATAAACTATTATATATGCAGTTATATTTTCTAATTATTTAATATTTCAGACAAAGGTGATCGAGTTGTTTTTATGGCATATAACTCAAAAAACCTACTAGGACTGGAACCTACAACTACCATCAAGTTTGACCAAGTGGATCTTAACGAAGGACAGAGATACGACCCCAAAACAGGAATATTTAAAGCTCAATCAAAAGGCTTCTACTACTTTTCCTGGCAAATACATGCTATCGCTACACATGCTTGTTTCACTAATCTCTCTGTTAACATGGTTAACGGAAAACCGATCGCTAAGCTGTATACGAATGCAGGTTTTTCCAACAGCAGTTTAGATTCGAGTAGTTCAGCTGTAGTTCATCTACATACAGGAGATGAAGTAAACATCAGGGTCAACCATGGGTACGGCCCTGGATTTGCTATGCATGGGGATCGCTGGAGTAATTTCAACGGCTTTAGAATCTACTGAAATATTATTAAGATTTAAAAATAAAGAAATCATTGTTCATGCAATGCAAGTTTTTAGTTAAACATTACAACAGTTTTTTTTTTTTAATGTATACCTTTATTTCTCATAAATAAAACGAAAACCAGAAAACTTTTAATAATGCACCGAGAAGCTGACCGAATCTTAAACCATACATCAGTAATAAAAAAAAATCATACAACTATGTTTGAAAATAACAAAGCAGCCGGAGAATAAGGTGTTTAAACTGGTATAATCTTTCTATTTGGGAATATCAAGCACTTGGTAGGGCGTACACCATTTCAACACATTAAATCTAAGCATTGAGAGGGGAAAAAATCCGACCACGGGATAAATTCATTTAGATGATATTTAAACAGAATTCAACAAAATCTGAAGCACAAAAAAACTTACGTTCAAGAAACATGAAATCACGTGTTAAGATGTAGCAACAGCTGCTCTTGGTAAAAATCGTGTCCTTGATTTAGCTTATAGTTATGTCTTTGGGCTTCGTTTTTTTTTGTTGATATGCACTTGAATTATGCCTACAACACCACACGCATTCATACATACTTGCAATCTTAATCTCGATTTGGTCATTTCACCAATGCAAAGGTAATAAATAAAGACTAATACATAATCTTTGGTCTACATACCAATGTATCTTTGTACGCCCTGTTTTCCCCGAAGACAGATATATAATATTGAATATTGTTTTTTCTCTTTGTTGTTTGGAACGAATAAGCCGTCATATTGCGAACATATTCACATGAAAAAAAATATAGTAAAATGGCGTGGTTAGTCTCTGAATTCTCAGTTTAATGTGACCTTATACATTGCAGACCATGCAAAAATTGACCCAAAACATGGACGTTACGAAAAATGGTGTTGCTTTGCGCTGGGATTCTGAAATTAACAAACAAAGATTTAAATGAAATACAACAGACAAACGAAAACTAGAATAACTATAAGCCCCAGCTCATAAAAGGACCTCTACCACTGAAACTGAATTTATAAGAGATGCACTCACAAAAAGAGTTATCTGCAAATCTTTGCCCCACCCAAACATGTATTCTTCGAAAATTGCAATGCTGGCTATAGGTACATGCGCAACTATATATTTTGTACTTGCTATCTACAAATTTCATTGAATTTGGATGAGTAGTGTCACAGGAGTTGAGCCAAATCCATGATTAATGAAGATTTCCTGAAAAATTCTAAGTTCAAAGGACCATAACTTCAACAACAAAAATTAATGATCAATCTTATCATGTGCACAAGTAAATTTGCTGTGTTGCTACAAAGCTCAATTAAATTCTGTTGAGTAGTTAAACAGATTTTAGCGAAATATTTTTCTATTAACAGACGAACACACAGACAGACAGACAGAACAAAAACAATACGTCTCCTACCAAAAGTGAGGAGAGGACGATTTCGATAGACCTCGTTTTTTTTTGTTGTTGTTGTAGCGTCTGTTGGTGCTTCTGATTTATTTTTAGCAGTGGGTGGTTTGAATTGATCTATTTCATGTATTTTGCTGTCTTTTTTTGCGGTACATTTAATGTCACATCTAATAAAATTATCAAAAAATAGATGAAATTGGGACTGCTTCGAACACATTGAGTCGCTTTTATTATTAGTAGTATACTGGGTCACTCTAGACCACTTTGACCCCGATGACCCCGAGTTCATTCCCATAGGCTCCATGTTAAATCGTTGCTATTTTTGGTACTGAAATACCCACCCAAGATCTCTAGCAGTAAAGTCGTGTGCAGTCATGCGGAACGGCGACTCGTCCCTTTCTTTCGCCCCATTTTAGTTCGTCACCAATTTCTATTATGTATTATCATCTCTTATCTTTAATGTACCCTAGCCCTAACCCTAACCCTAATCCTGACCCTAGCCCTAACCCTAATCCTAATCCTAACCCTAATCCTAACCATTTGTTTTGTTAGTGTCGTCCTGTCATTTCTATGTGTTATATAGTTTTACTCCCCCTCCCCCCCCTCCCCCTCCTCCTCCTCCTCCTCCTCTTTCCCTCATTTCCCTCATTTTCCCCCTCATTGTCCCTCATTTTCCTCATTTCCCTCCTCATTTTCTCTTGTATTTTTCGTCTTTTGATCTTGTTTTGTTCATGTATGGCTCAACTCGAATTGGTTCTTTTCGTTTATTTTTGTTTGGTTCGCCCTTTATGGGCTCTTTGTTTGTCTTTGTTATTGTATTGATAGCTGTTTCCTTTAAGTTTTCAATAAAAACTCAAAATCAGGTACAACTTTTATTAACATTCTACGTTTTATTTACATTCTATTTTACAAATTTAATATCCATAGGGTCTGGTGGTTAAATCGTTCATGATCACTCTTTTGTCAAATACAATTCTATAATCTTTCTTTTGTGAAACGGTTAACAGTTTTTGATTGCTTCTTTGGATCTTGTAATCGTCTCTCACTGTCCTGATATCGTTTCTGTTAACGGTTACCATCTCCTTGATGGTGTCGTAGTTGATGTCTAAAGCGTTCTTGAAGTTGAGTGTTATTCCACGAACTTTGCACATAGTTCTGTTTCCTCCTTTCTCGGGAATGGCTAGTTTGTATGCATAGTTCTTTGGTCCTCCCGTAACAAACTCTGTAATAGTATTTCCTGGTACTTCATCTGTTAAATCCCCTAAGTAGTCTCCCAGTTTAGGCCTCCATTCTCCTGGTTTCGATGTAAATACGATGGAGTCCGTGTCGCAGTACAGTGTTCTTGGTCCCAAATTCTCCAGATAAGAATACAGTTTGAGTCTGGCCTGGGCGGTAGTATAGGCTGCTATGACGACATTCGTTTTCTTTGAGGTTTCGATGAACTCTTCTTTATATTTCCATCGTAATTCCACCATTTCATCGTTAACAAACTGGATCCCGGTGACTTCAATTTTATCGCTGGTTAATATGTCGAAGTATTTCTTTTGTTCTGTAATGTAGGTGGTCTGTTGCATGTTGTTTCTTTGTCCAAACTTGCCCCAAAAGCTGTTCAACATCAGTTTGGCTAAAGACCTGATGCCGGGGTTCTTTTCTATTTTGTTATAGTCTAACTGTATCCCTTCCTTTTCCTCGTAGTCCTTGATGTATTGCTGTTTATCCTCCTCAGATTGGCACCACTCTGGCCAGCCACTAGCTTCTTGTTTCATTTTCAAGAATGTATTGATGTAGTCAGTGAAGAGTCCTCCAGACTTCATTCCGGGATCGTACTGTTCTACCTCTTCGAAATGCCATACTTCGTAGATGTTTAAGATGGAATATCCCTTTTCCAAAGCTTTCTTCAGTTCATCTGTCACCCAAGTTCCCGTTATAGCTCTATCTTTTTCGGTATGGTTACAAGGTTCTTGCTGGTAGGTTTCCGTACAGGTACGACACAGTGGGAACATCAGTTTGTTGTTGATCTTGCTGGGTAAAACAGGAATGTATAGGTTTCTGGGTGGTAGAACTTTACATTTCACCAATCCTTCGTACTCGTTGATGTCACCAAAGTTTTCCGTAATGATGATGGGATGTCCTTTGGGTACTTTTCCGGTCTTGTTTACAAATGGATAGAGTGATGTCACGTCATAGTAGTTGATACTGTTTTCTTCCGCCTCTTTGTATAGAGTGAGGGCCTCTGTTCGTCCACCATAAAAGGCTTCTCGTGGTTCCAAAGCAGGAATCATCTCTAAGGAGTTGACAAAGTCGCAAAATGTCGTATCATTTTTCAGCTCTCTCTCAAAGTCACATTCCCATTTCTCTATATAGTCATATCCCTCTTGCTGCAGATAAGTCTTCTTCTCTAAGGTCCGTTGATGTAGATCGTACATGGACATGTTATTGACGGTATTGGTGGTCTCTCTTGGGTAACATCTGGGACACCCGTGCCAGTAACAGCCGTGAAATTCATACACGGTTCCATCATGATATCCATCTACCCTATAGGGACCAATCTGTTTCTCTCCTTCGTTCTTGGCGTGTTGGATCTGTATGTCTTTTATTGCGGATACGTATTTTAACCATTTCATGGCTTTAATAGAGTGCTTGTGTTCTGATCGATAGCCTTGCGCCGGGATGAGGCCAATAGTATTCAACCGTAGAAACTTGGATCGAAAGACCAGGTTGCAGGCAGAGGCAATGGTGATACTGTTTTGGAAGGGGTCGATTGGAGTACCCTCTAAAGTGTCCATGAACAGTTGTCTAAAGGTTAAACAGGCTTTTCTCAGTATGTCTACGTCAGTGATGCAGTACTTCAAGAGTTCCTTTTGGACGTCAAAAGGCTCGTTTCTGTGGTCTTCGTACCATTTCATGAATGTTATTCGGTCTTCCGCCTTCATTCCATCGGGGTTGTAGTAACGAATCTCTGGAAGAGTTTCTAATCTAACGTTCTGGTTTTCCTTTGTATTAAAAAGGTGTGGGAAGTATCCTTTGTGGAGTTCGTCGAATCCAAACATTTTCGGGAGTTTGGCTAAGGCCGTTGGAAGGAAGTTGAGAGAATCTATCATCCGTATGCTGCAGCTTGGAATCGTTACAGACATGTTCTTGGCGCCGTTGGGGATTATCTTGGGTTGAATTCCATGATGAAACAGGTATTGTAGAACGGGGATAGAGTCGTATCCTTTAAAGTTGTGGCAAATAACGGTGGAGTTGTTGTTGTTTCCGGAAAATAACCAGTTGCAAAAGTCGTTGTTGGCGTTGTGTCCCCTAAAAATGAGTTGATTCTGTCCACAGATCTTGCAGGTACTCTCTTCAGTTACTTCCTCCTCCAGGCATACGGTGCACACCTTATGGACCACGCATAAGTTAGGTCGGTGTTCCATGGCTCCGCAGGTACTGGCTTTGCAATGTAAACAAGTTCCATTAGAATCCGGTTGGTATCCCGTATCGCACTCTACGAGGTCGTCTTGTGTGCATTCAAAATCAAAGAAGATGTAAGTTTGCTCTTCGGGAGGTTTTTTGATTACTATAGGCATCATGTAACACTGGTGGCTTGGATCGCAGTACTGTTTACAGGATGGACAATACATCTCGCCACACTCATGGTCTGTTTCCCTTTTCTCCATGTTGACGATGTGGCCACAGTCTTTACACTTGTAGTACCATTTACATGTTGAGTTGCCCTTTTTTGTTTGCTCCAAATGAAGTTGGAAGCACTCTTTTCCCTTAAAGTTTCTATCACATAGGCTACAGTTGATCCAATTGTCTTCACAGGGTTCGTGTATCTTTTTACAAAGGATGCATGGGTTGTTGCATGCATGTGTTTCCTTTGTATTATATCCCTTTTTACACTTGTTGCAGTAATAGACCCTGGTCAAGAATCCTGTTATAGTGGTGATGACATCGTAATGGTCTTCGTGGTGGTAAAGGTAAATTTTCTTATCAGTTTCCGGACCTTCGTAGATGATTCCTTTGAAAAAGTCTTTGGAGAAAACGGTGATTTGGTATTCCGGCAGTACAGCTTGGAATTGTTTCAGTTCCTCGATGCCGCAGGGTCCATTTGGTGCATTGACTTTCTCGTGGAGTTGAAGGGCCAAATATTCCTGTATGCGTCTTCCTTGACGAATGGAATTCCATTGAGGATGGTTATCTATCCTTGCTTTCGCAGTAACAATGGCTCTAGCGCAGCATAATTCGTCTCGGTTTCGGATCCTGACGAAACTTTGTTTGTCTTTAAGCATTCTGTCGAGATCAACGAAGTTGCATCTTTTGCGCCCTGATCCTTCGGGAATAGATACGTGAAGGATATCTAATTCCAGGCTTGCGTCCAATACAAACTCTTCATGAGATTGTAATACTCTTTCTATTTCCTTTAATAGAAGTTCCGTAGTCAAGTCCTTGAGTTGTAATAATGGAAGGGCAATCGGGAAGTCAAGGGAGTTGGTTTCAATTGTTAGTTTAACAAGGTCCTGTTCTTTCATATCTTCGCCGATGGTTTGCAGGATGGAGTCGAACAATCGATGTAGTGTTCTTATGATGGAAGGCAGGTCCGTGACTTCAAATTCCTTAAAGGTGACGGTATAATGATTTCTCGAAGTTCCAAACTTGAGTATTCTTTTCTTCTCCTGCCGTTTGATGGTGTAATAGGATTTCGGATCATCCATGTGAAACGGTTGCCCTGCTCCTCTTTGTCCATGTCTTTGCTGATGTAACTCTAAAAGGCGTTGGGTGGCAAAGGCCTGGTTGCATTGGGTACATTCGTAACCCATTTGGTGGCGGGTCATGTGAGCTTGTAGATTCTCCCTCCTTGTAAAAGTCTTGGTGCATCTAGTACACGAATAAGTCTCTCGGTGGTTGGTCCATCGTCTATGACGATGTAGCTGACTCATCTTCTCAAAATTGGCTTCACATTGGTTGCAGGTAAATTGTTTAGCCATCTGAAATAAAATAACACAGGTAAGTATATGGTGTCTATTGTTTCCTATTTTTTAATTGTATACGTTTAAAATTATATGTCGTCAATTGATTCCTTCTCTTTTAAATTCTATGCCTTTCAAATTATATATTGTCTATTGTTTCCTCCTCTTTTAGTAGTATGCCTTTCAAAGTTAAGTTGGATATGTATGAGTCATACCTTTTCTCTTCGTTAAAACACGTCTGAACTCTTTGGTGTCTAATCTTAAAATGAATTCATTTCAAATGGTTTGCCTGTATAATGGATTTTACCACGTGATCATGTCACGTGACTTCTGGATCAAACCGGTTAGAATTGGTTTGGACTTGATTTTACATTTTGAAAGTTTTAGTTCATCGAATTGCTTTTTGTTGGAATCGGTTCTTTAAATTTTTATGTTTGTTGGTTTTTCATGAACAGATTTTCTTAACGGTAAGATTTTGTAAGTTTGTTTTCGTAGTTTGATGTTTTTCATCAACAGATTTTCTTAACGGTAAGATTTTGTAAGTTTGTTTTCGTAGTTTGTTGTTTTTTCATCAACAGATTTTATTTTGTGGTAAGATTTTGTGAGTTTCTTTTTAAAGTGGAAGGTTTTTCGTCAATGCATTTTGATTTTGTTTGAATTTGATGTACTGATTTTCGTTTTTAAGTCAAACGTTTAGATCTTTGTCTTGTATTTTTTGTGTCGAAAACTCTTCAATAGGTATTTTTAAAGGGGAAAATGGCTTAAAATGGGCATTTTAGGGTGAAAATGGGTAAAATGGGGCTAAAATGGGTGTTTTGGGGGTAAAATGAGTAAAATAGGGGGGGGTGTAATGGGGGATATTGGGGCTGCTGCTGCTGCTGCTGCTGCTGCGGAGGGTAAATGGCTGCTATTGCTGCTCCAGTAGAGGTAATTTTGGGGAGGGATTTTGCTGTTCCATGGGAAGAATGAAAACGCGTATACTAGTTCGGATGGTTTATTGAGTTAAAACATTCTTCTTCAGGTAGTCTTTAAACGATCGCTTCTTCTTTAATGGGTTGGTTGGTTTCTTTTGGATGTTCCTTGTTTGTATTGGGCTTTCTTCCTCTTGAGGTCTTTGTAGGCTTGTGGTTCTTGGGTTTCTTGGTCTTTACACCGTTGAGGTTCTTTACTTCTTTGGACTTTGCTAGTCTTCTTCTTGAGTTCTTTGTAGGCTTTACTGATTTTCCATTATGGTTCATGGGCTTCTTGGCCTTTACAACGTTAAGGTTCTTTACATCCTTGGTCTTCTCAGACTTAATCGATCGCCGTGTCTTCTTTAACTTTGCCATCTGTTCTCTCTTTGAGTCTTGTAGCTTTGTCAAGTGTCTTATTTCCTTGTATATTGCTTTTCCTAAACTTTCAAGTCTATGTTCCGCACTCTTTGGACGTCTTGAATGTTTTCCCGGTGGTACAACGTGTCCAGTCTTAGTTTGTGTTGCCCTTTTCTCTTTCGAGTCTACATGCTTCACCTTCTCATGTCGTGTAACATCACTCGGCCATGAAAACCGTCTATTGCATTCGGAGCAATGATAAGTCATGTTCTCTCTTCGGTGTCTAATGTAAAACTAACTCAATCTCCACCTGTCACTCCTTATATCCATATTTCACTTTCTTAACCTTAGATTCGTTATGTACAGGTCTTTAGCTCTTCAACAGTATGTGACATGACCCTCTTTACCTAATATGTGGAATTGGTCATTTTGTGGTCAAGTCCTGACTGACCACTGACCAATACCATCCTAAAAACCCCAGAATCTGCGTCTAGACTTCTTAGGTTATCTAACGATATACAACAACTCTATATTAGACCTAATTTAAGGATTGGTCATTTTGTGGTCAAGCCCCTAATGACCACTGACCAAAACACAGTATATCATCAGAAAGCCATTGTCCTAGAGAAGACAATGCAACAAACCGGAAGGAAATCGGTCAAGGAATAACAAAGTTAGGACCCGTTAAACACTAGTAGTATAGATGCACCGATTAGCTCGGATATCTCGAATTCAAATTTTCGCGGGAAAATGAGATTCCAAAAGGACCGGATGTGGCGTCATCGGAAGCAAAATGGCGGACCGGAAGTGGATATGGCGGAACCGGAAGCAAGATGGTGGACCGGAAGCAAGATGGCGGACCGGAAGTGGATATGACGTCACAGACCTGCGCAGCGGGCTGCTCCACCCTGCTCCACCCGAGAAATGGGACTTGATCGGTGCATCTATACTACTAGTGTTTAACGGGTCCTAACTTTGTTATTCCTTGACCGATTTCCTTCCGGTTTGTTGCATTGTCTTCTCTAGGACAATGGCTTTCTGATGATATACTGTGTTTTGGTCAGTGGTCATTAGGGGCTTGACCACAAAATGACCAATCCTTAAATTAGGTCTAATATAGAGTTGTTGTATATCGTTAGATAACCTAAGAAGTCTAGACGCAGATTCTGGGGTTTTTAGGATGGTATTGGTCAGTGGTCAGTCAGGACTTGACCACAAAATGACCAATTCCACATATTAGGTAAAGAGGGTCATGTCACATACTGTTGAAGAGCTAAAGACCTGTACATAACGAATCTAAGGTTAAGAAAGTGAAATATGGATATAAGGAGTGACAGGTGGAGATTGAGTTAGTTTTACATTAGACACCGAAGAGAGAACATGGCTTATCATTGCTCCGAATGCAATAGACGGTTTTCATGGCCGAGTGATGTTACACGACATGAGAAGGTGAAGCATGTAGACTCGAAAGAGAAAAGGGCAACACAAACTAAGACTGGACACGTTGTACCACCGGGAAAACATTCAAGACGTCCAAAGAGTGCGGAACATAGACTTGAAAGTTTAGGAAAAGCAATATACAAGGAAATAAGACACTTGACAAAGCTACAAGACTCAAAGAGAGAACAGATGGCAAAGTTAAAGAAGACACGGCGATCGATTAAGTCTGAGAAGACCAAGGATGTAAAGAACCTTAACGTTGTAAAGGCCAAGAAGCCCATGAACCATAATGGAAAATCAGTAAAGCCTACAAAGAACTCAAGAAGAAGACTAGCAAAGTCCAAAGAAGTAAAGAACCTCAACGGTGTAAAGACCAAGAAACCCAAGAACCACAAGCCTACAAAGACCTCAAGAGGAAGAAAGCCCAATACAAACAAGGAACATCCAAAAGAAACCAACCAACCCATTAAAGAAGAAGCGATCGTTTAAAGACTACCTGAAGAAGAATGTTTTAACTCAATAAACCATCCGAACTAGTATACGCGTTTTCATTCTTCCCATGGAACAGCAAAATCCCTCCCCAAAATTACCTCTACTGGAGCAGCAATAGCAGCCATTTACCCTCCGCAGCAGCAGCAGCAGCAGCAGCAGCCCCAATATCCCCCATTACACCCCCCTATTTTACTCATTTTACCCCCAAAACACCCATTTTAGCCCCATTTTACCCATTTTCACCCTAAAATGCCCATTTTAAGCCATTTTCCCCTTTAAAAATACCTATTGAAGAGTTTTCGACACAAAAAATACAAGACAAAGATCTAAACGTTTGACTTAAAAACGAAAATCAGTACATCAAATTCAAACAAAATCAAAATGCATTGACGAAAAACCTTCCACTTTAAAAAGAAACTCACAAAATCTTACCACAAAATAAAATCTGTTGATGAAAAAACAACAAACTACGAAAACAAGCTTACAAAATCTTACCGTTAAGAAAATCTGTTGATGAAAAACATCAAACTACGAAAACAAACTTACAAAATCTTACCGTTAAGAAAATCTGTTCATGAAAAACCAACAAACATAAAAATTTAAAGAACCGATTCCAACAAAAAGCAATTCGATGAACTAAAACTTTCAAAATGTAAAATCAAGTCCAAACCAATTCTAACCGGTTTGATCCAGAAGTCACGTGACATGATCACGTGGTAAAATCCATTATACAGGTAAACCATTTGAAATGAATTCATTTTAAGATTAGACACCAAAGAGTTCAGACGTGTTTTAACGAAGAGAAAAGGTATGACTCATACATATCCAACTTAACTTTGAAAGGCATACTACTAAAAGAGGAGGAAACAATAGACAATATATAATTTGAAAGGCATAGAATTTAAAAGAGAAGGAATCAATTGACGACATATAATTTTAAACGTATACAATTAAAAAATAGGAAACAATAGACACCATATACTTACCTGTGTTATTTTATTTCAGATGGCTAAACAATTTACCTGCAACCAATGTGAAGCCAATTTTGAGAAGATGAGTCAGCTACATCGTCATAGACGATGGACCAACCACCGAGAGACTTATTCGTGTACTAGATGCACCAAGACTTTTACAAGGAGGGAGAATCTACAAGCTCACATGACCCGCCACCAAATGGGTTACGAATGTACCCAATGCAACCAGGCCTTTGCCACCCAACGCCTTTTAGAGTTACATCAGCAAAGACATGGACAAAGAGGAGCAGGGCAACCGTTTCACATGGATGATCCGAAATCCTATTACACCATCAAACGGCAGGAGAAGAAAAGAATACTCAAGTTTGGAACTTCGAGAAATCATTATACCGTCACCTTTAAGGAATTTGAAGTCACGGACCTGCCTTCCATCATAAGAACACTACATCGATTATTCGACTCCATCCTGCAAACCATCGGCGAAGATATGAAAGAACAGGACCTTGTTAAACTAACAATTGAAACCAACTCCCTTGACTTCCCGATTGCCCTTCCATTATTACAACTCAAGGACTTGACTACGGAACTACTATTAAAGGAAATAGAAAGAGTATTACAATCTCATGAAGAGTTTGTATTGGACGCAAGCCTGGAATTAGATATCCTTCACATATCTATTCCCGAAGGATCAGGGCGCAAAAGATGCAACTTCGTTGATCTCGACAGAATGCTTAAAGACAAACAAAGTTTCGTCAGGATCCGAAACCGAGACGAATTATGCTGCGCTAGAGCCATTGTTACTGCGAAAGCAAGGATAGATAACCATCCTCAATGGAATTCCATTCGTCAAGGAAGACGCATACAGGAATATTTGGCCCTTCAACTCCACGAGAAAGTCAATGCACCAAATGGACCCTGCGGCATCGAGGAACTGAAACAATTCCAAGCTGTACTGCCGGAATACCAAATCACCGTTTTCTCCAAAGACTTTTTCAAAGGAATCATCTACGAAGGTCCGGAAACTGATAAGAAAATTTACCTTTACCACCACGAAGACCATTACGATGTCATCACCACTATAACAGGATTCTTGACCAGGGTCTATTACTGCAACAAGTGTAAAAAGGGATATAATACAAAGGAAACACATGCATGCAACAACCCATGCATCCTTTGTAAAAAGATACACGAACCCTGTGAAGACAATTGGATCAACTGTAGCCTATGTGATAGAAACTTTAAGGGAAAAGAGTGCTTCCAACTTCATTTGGAGCAAACAAAAAAGGGCAACTCAACATGTAAATGGTACTACAAGTGTAAAGACTGTGGCCACATCGTCAACATGGAGAAAAGGGAAACAGACCATGAGTGTGGCGAGATGTATTGTCCATCCTGTAAACAGTACTGCGATCCAAGCCACCAGTGTTACATGATGCCTATAGTAATCAAAAAACCTCCCGAAGAGCAAACTTACATCTTCTTTGATTTTGAATGCACACAAGACGACCTCGTAGAGTGCGATACGGGATACCAACCGGATTCTAATGGAACTTGTTTACATTGCAAAGCCAGTACCTGCGGAGCCATGGAACACCGACCTAACTTATGCGTGGTCCATAAGGTGTGCACCGTATGCCTGGAGGAGGAAGTAACTGAAGAGAGTACCTGCAAGATCTGTGGACAGAATCAACTCATTTTTAGGGGACACAACGCCAACAACGACTTTTGCAACTGGTTATTTTCCGGAAACAACAACAACTCCACCGTTATTTGCCACAACTTTAAAGGATACGACTCTATCCCCGTTCTACAATACCTGTTTCATCATGGAATTCAACCCAAGATAATCCCCAACGGCGCCAAGAACATGTCTGTAACGATTCCAAGCTGCAGCATACGGATGATAGATTCTCTCAACTTCCTTCCAACGGCCTTAGCCAAACTCCCGAAAATGTTTGGATTCGACGAACTCCACAAAGGATACTTCCCACACCTTTTTAATACAAAGGAAAACCAGAACGTTAGATTAGAAACTCTTCCAGAGATTCGTTACTACAACCCCGATGGAATGAAGGCGGAAGACCGAATAACATTCATGAAATGGTACGAAGACCACAGAAACGAGCCTTTTGACGTCCAAAAGGAACTCTTGAAGTACTGCATCACTGACGTAGACATACTGAGAAAAGCCTGTTTAACCTTTAGACAACTGTTCATGGACACTTTAGAGGGTACTCCAATCGACCCCTTCCAAAACAGTATCACCATTGCCTCTGCCTGCAACCTGGTCTTTCGATCCAAGTTTCTACGGTTGAATACTATTGGCCTCATCCCGGCGCAAGGCTATCGACCAGAACACAAGCACTCTATTAAAGCCATGAAATGGTTAAAATACGTATCCGCAATAAAAGACATACAGATCCAACACGCCAAGAACGAAGGAGAGAAACAGATTGGTCCCTATAGGGTAGATGGATATCATGATGGAACCGTGTATGAATTTCACGGCTGTTACTGGCACGGGTGTCCCAGATGTTACCCAAGAGAGACCACCAATACCGTCAATAACATGTCCATGTACGATCTACATCAACGGACCTTAGAGAAGAAGACTTATCTGCAGCAAGAGGGATATGACTATATAGAGAAATGGGAATGTGACTTTGAGAGAGAGCTGAAAAATGATACGACATTTTGCGACTTTGTCAACTCCTTAGAGATGATTCCTGCTTTGGAACCACGAGAAGCCTTTTATGGTGGACGAACAGAGGCCCTCACTCTATACAAAGAGGCGGAAGAAAACAGTATCAACTACTATGACGTGACATCACTCTATCCATTTGTAAACAAGACCGGAAAAGTACCCAAAGGACATCCCATCATCATTACGGAAAACTTTGGTGACATCAACGAGTACGAAGGATTGGTGAAATGTAAAGTTCTACCACCCAGAAACCTATACATTCCTGTTTTACCCAGCAAGATCAACAACAAACTGATGTTCCCACTGTGTCGTACCTGTACGGAAACCTACCAGCAAGAACCTTGTAACCATACCGAAAAAGATAGAGCTATAACGGGAACTTGGGTGACAGATGAACTGAAGAAAGCTTTGGAAAAGGGATATTCCATCTTAAACATCTACGAAGTATGGCATTTCGAAGAGGTAGAACAGTACGATCCCGGAATGAAGTCTGGAGGACTCTTCACTGACTACATCAATACATTCTTGAAAATGAAACAAGAAGCTAGTGGCTGGCCAGAGTGGTGCCAATCTGAGGAGGATAAACAGCAATACATCAAGGACTACGAGGAAAAGGAAGGGATACAGTTAGACTATAACAAAATAGAAAAGAACCCCGGCATCAGGTCTTTAGCCAAACTGATGTTGAACAGCTTTTGGGGCAATTTTGGACAAAGAAACAACATGCAACAGACCACCTACATTACAGAACAAAAGAAATACTTCGACATATTAACCAGCGATAAAATTGAAGTCACCGGGATCCAGTTTGTTAACGATGAAATGGTGGAATTACGATGGAAATATAAAGAAGAGTTCATCGAAACCTCAAAGAAAACGAATGTCGTCATAGCAGCCTATACTACCGCCCAGGCCAGACTCAAACTGTATTCTTATCTGGAGAATTTGGGACCAAGAACACTGTACTGCGACACGGACTCCATCGTATTTACATCGAAACCAGGAGAATGGAGGCCTAAACTGGGAGACTACTTAGGGGATTTAACAGATGAAGTACCAGGAAATACTATTACAGAGTTTGTTACGGGAGGACCAAAGAACTATGCATACAAACTAGCCATTCCCGAGAAAGGAGGAAACAGAACTATGTGCAAAGTTCGTGGAATAACACTCAACTTCAAGAACGCTTTAGACATCAACTACGACACCATCAAGGAGATGGTAACCGTTAACAGAAACGATATCAGGACAGTGAGAGACGATTACAAGATCCAAAGAAGCAATCAAAAACTGTTAACCGTTTCACAAAAGAAAGATTATAGAATTGTATTTGACAAAAGAGTGATCATGAACGATTTAACCACCAGACCCTATGGATATTAAATTTGTAAAATAGAATGTAAATAAAACGTAGAATGTTAATAAAAGTTGTACCTGATTTTGAGTTTTTATTGAAAACTTAAAGGAAACAGCTATCAATACAATAACAAAGACAAACAAAGAGCCCATAAAGGGCGAACCAAACAAAAATAAACGAAAAGAACCAATTCGAGTTGAGCCATACATGAACAAAACAAGATCAAAAGACGAAAAATACAAGAGAAAATGAGGAGGGAAATGAGGAAAATGAGGGACAATGAGGGGGAAAATGAGGAGGAGGAGGGGGGAAATGAGGGAAAGAGGAGGAGGAGGAGGAGGAGGGGGAGGGGGGAGGGGGAGTAAAACTATATAACACATAGAAATGACAGGACGACACTAACAAAACAAATGGTTAGGATTAGGGTTAGGATTAGGATTAGGGTTAGGGCTAGGGTCAGGATTAGGGTTAGGGTTAGGGCTAGGGTACGTTAAAGATAAGAGATGATAATACATAATAGAAATTGGTGACGAACTAAAATGGGGCGAAAGAAAGGGACGAGTCGCCGTTCCGCATGACTGCACACGACTTTACTGCTAGAGATCTTGGGTGGGTATTTCAGTACCAAAAATAGCAACGATTTAACATGGAGCCTATGGGAATGAACTCGGGGTCATCGGGGTCAAAGTGGTCTAGAGTGACCCAGTATACTACTATTATTGTTGCTTTTTTAATCGCTGTGTGATTAAATTTTGTGAACAACTTACCAGCTATGTTTATACTGATTTCAAGGCTACATTGTACTTTATTGGTAGATGTGTAGTTAAGTGTTGTACGCAAGTTTTCATCTGTAATAAGTCAAGTTTTAATAAATTGTTATTCGTTTCTGTAATTGATAAAACTGAACATGGCAAAATTATGAAAACTACTTCAAGGACATTGACGCATATATGCACACTATCTTTTTATAGCATTGTCTTGATGTTTTGATATTATGTATAACGTAAATTGTAGCTTTTGTCTGAAATAGTAGTGATCTAATGTTCATTTTAAAATCCCGCACCTTCTAGCATGATGCAGTATTCGAGTGTCCCATTTGTCATACTTTGCCTCTTTTCTAATGTTTACGATTTTACAATTTAAGTTACTTTTAAGTATAAAAATATTATAATGTTATATGAAAATCTTTTGACAAGCATGTCAACTCCAATTCGCCTTACTAGCCATGACACGCATATACTGAGAACAATTCGTACAAACCTTTGGACAGTACACAAAATCTCCACAATCCAAATGCAGTCGACACTTTTATCATCATGTTGCTGTCCATTTTATTTTCAATTTCAAATGGATCATTTTCGACTTCATTGACGTCTTCAATGTCAAAGTTGTGTACAGCCAATTCTTCGGAGACGTGCATCCAATAGTCAGTGGACAGAGCTATGATATCAGCAATCGAATCCTACTGCCAGTACAACTAAATGCAACTCAACAAAATAGTACCTTTAACGCTCAATATCCATGTTTTCAACTAGCTAAATTCAACTTTAGAGCAATAGTACATGTATATACAAAATTGACATTTTAGTTGTGCAAAATATCCAAATAGATTAATAGATAAAATGATAGTAGACATATGAATTTGTTTAAATTACTTGAACATTTAATATAACTATTTTAATAGCGGGAAATTGGGATAGATATATCGTGCCAAGTCGCTGAAAGATATTCGTATGATTGTCACGATGGATGCAGAGATCTGTATTTTCGCTAGAAATATGTATATTTGAATCATTTGAAAACAAGAATATGTCCAAAAGACAAAATGTCCCATCTCACAACATTTGGGACGGACGGACGACGGACTCGACTGCATGACATTATATGCCCCTTACTTTCGCAGATAGGGAATAAAAATGTTGATTAAATATTTGGCATGAGAAGGGTCTGATATAAATGTGTTTTTAATTTGTGTCGAAAGACTTAACAAAGCTTATACAAGTTGTATTTAAGAAATATTGATACTCTTTTTGTGTGAGTGTTAGGGCTTCACACCTTTTCCGATGGCACCTGGCTATAAATATTAATACTCAAAGAATCAAAGAAAATACTGAAAAGAACGAAACAACAATGTATTTTTTCAAAACTGAAGTGGTCCCTTTATAAAAAAAAACAACAACAAACAAAACAATTTCAAAGCGAAAAAAAAACACTCTTCCATTTCGTTTTTGTGTATTTTGTTTCGTATTTGGGTTTTTTTACTGCCAAAAAAGGGATATTATGAATGTCAAATCCTGTAAAGTAGTTTGAAGAAAAAAATTCTTGTTTAGTTTAAGTTTGATTATATGGGTCCGACCATTAGATTGGAGGTGGGTCTTTGGTTTTTTTCCGAAAAAAAATTCTGGATCTGTTTTTGAATGGAAACAAAGATGAATAAAAATATCTGAAGAAGGATTTGTGCCATAAGAAATAATGCTAATATTAATATTGGAAAACAAAAATATTTGTTATCAAAAATTTCTGACCGAAACTAAAACCAAAGCCCCCCTTTTCAAGTAAAATGACCGGTTCCTTACTAAATAACAAACGTGTTTTATTGTTTGAAGCTGTTTCATGCACTAACTTTATATTTCTAAAACTTATTATTGTTGTTTTGTGGCATCGACCTCGTTGTGAAGTGACCTGATTGTCTTTTTTTAGCTGAAGTTCCCAAAATTTAATTATAACAAACTTTAGTGTCTATTTATAAGAATAAACTGATTTTTTTACAAGTTTCATGGTTCAGTTTTTACACAATGTTCAAGCTGAAAATTTAATGTGAACCATGGGAAACTGATTTTATGGTTCAACAAATCCAAAGTTAATAATATACTTATTTTTAAAATATTACAGCTATCAATATATTTTACAATGATTGTTGACTTCCCCATGTAATGATATAGAAACATCCTAAAAAAGCCGTTAGATTTTTTAAAACTGGTCGGGCCACTTTGGTTTGATAAAAGTGTTAACCAGAATTTATAAAAACCGGACTGGAAACGTATAGCATAGATAATAGCTCTATTCTGAATAAATTGACCAAAAAAGTCGCCTTCAGGTATAACAAACCCATTTATTTTATTTATTCAAAAATGAAAAACACATCTCTAAAAATGTCAATTTTCTGTTGTAGAATTGTTTTCCTCGATCGTTGCCATTAGTATCTTCCCACCACGTGTCTGAATGTTAATTGTCCGTTTTCTGTAGTAGAGAATACCACAAACCACTGACGATACCAAACAACCAAGAAGACTTGTTACCATAAAGCCAAATGACCAACCATAGGCATATTCAATACAAGTCTGACAGTCGGACGTGGTGGTGGTTGACGTGATCACTGATTGGGTGTTTGCTGTGTAAACTCCTATGCCAACAGCTAAGAACAATGCTGAAAAGAGTTCAATATAGAATACAAAAAAAATAATATACATTCTGGTGAATACGATAAAAAAAATTGTATGGCTGGTGATGAACAATGCAAAACATAAGGTGAAATTATGATTTGATACGTTCTTGTGAATTTCAAAAGTATACTTATTGTCAAAGTTCAAAATACCAAGTTCCTCAGCGGGCGTCAGTAAAGTTGTCATCTTGGTTATGCTGGGCATGCACATTTCCACTACGTTCCCAGCGTAGCATTAGATTTGATGGGTTTAAGACTGTTTTTATATCACTTTTCCTATCCCTTTTTACTATAGCATTTATGTCTTGCTTTTTCGTTTTCATATCTGCTTGGATAGATATTGGTCCTTCAAACATAAATGTTTTTAGATTGCGACTTACCTGTCACAAGATAGTAGAAGGGTGCGGTTATTCTCAGAATATCCCATTTAATGTGACCTAATACATTGCAGACCATGCAAACACTGACTAGAACCATAGAAGTTACGAAGAATGGTGTAGCTTCACATTGGGATACTGAAATTTAAAGACATAGAAAATAATGAGATGTGGAATAAGTGTACGCGACACAGCCAACAATTAAACAGGAATTTAGAAAAACCACAATGGACAACCGCCAGCAGCCTTCAACGAGGCACTGCTCGCGGTTCTGCAATTGGCCCATGGTCTAAATAAAATGCATATAATTCAAATCCAGCCCTGAAATAGTCACGGATAGACCCTCTTCTTAAACAAGGAACAGAAAACATCAAATAGACAAGTACAAACGAAAGCTTTGTCAAAGATTCCTGGCTTAGGACAGTCACATGTAATATGTGGCGGGGTTAAACTAGTTTTTTGGGCCCAACCTTCGCCCTATCAATATTCTTAGACAAAGCATAAAAAGCTTAACGCACAATAAGAATCAAATCGATCAAAGAACAAACAAAAGGACGGTTAAGGAACTCTCTATAGAACATTCGCTGTTACTGACAGCTAGCTGAGAATCATCAACCGACTGATGTAAAAAAAATCAAACGTATCGATTTTAAATCCGACACATCACTTCAAACAATAATGATTTAGTGAAGTGTCATCACACAAAACCGACATGCTTGATCGCTCTAATGCTTAAAAATGACAAAGTAAAAACGTTTATGGAAGTTTTAAAGCAAGTATCAAGCTATCAATATTTCTGCCAAAAAACACTAAATTTAAAGATTTAACCAAAATATTCAATTCATATCCTTTCCGTAATAAATTTTGAATCCAATTTTTCATTTCTAATGGATTGCTTTTAAATCTGTGAGCTTTATAAAAAAACATTGCCATAAAATTCAGGATGTGATATTCCTTTCACTATAAGAAAACGACGTGTACAATTAAATTTTTCAATAAGAGATCGATACTTGTGGAATAATTTAGAAAAAGATTTTACTAATTTGTGGTATCGATAACCTTGTTTTAATAATTTTTCAGTAATAAAACGGTTTTTATTATTAAAATCAGAAACACCACTGCAGATCCGAGCATATCTTACTAACTGTGAAATGTAAACCCCGTATGACGGCGCTAGTGGAACATCTCCTTCAAGAAAAGGGAAATTTATATAATAGGGAAGGTAAAGTCTTCGAGTTTATCATATACTTTGGTTTGTAATTTTCCGTCAATAATACTTAAATCTAAATCTAAAAAAGGACAGCTATCACCGGCGACGTTAGATTTGTTCAAGGTTAATTCAGAAGGATAGATATCTGTAATAAAAATAGAAAATGAAGGATTGTTGAGTGCAAGAATGTCATCTAAATATCTAAACGTGTAATTGAAAGTTTCGATTAGGTTCTGTTTGTTGGAGTCTTTTTGTAATTTAGCCATAAATTGTGATTCATAACAATATAGGAAAAGGTCGGCTATAAGTGGCACACAATTAGTACCCATAGGAATACCAATAATTTGGCGATAAATTTGTTTACCAAAACGTATGTAAATATTATCTAATAAATAATTAAGAGCAGTAATAGTTTCTGCATCAGTCCAGTTAATGTGACCTTTTTGAGTCTCGTTACTAAAAAATGATTTACTAAATGATTTTGAAACTCTAGAACAGATATAATCACTTTTAGATTTGTCAAAACACCATTTAACCAAATATTCAAATTTCTTTTTAATCAGATTATGCGGAAGGTTAGTATATAAAGTAGAAAAATCGTAACTATCAACGGTATGGAAAGTATTTTCAAATGCACGAAGCTTGTCCAAAACATCAAGAGAATTTTTAACGCTCCAAAAATAATTAATTCCACTATTTTCGAATACCCTTTCACAGTATTGAATAATAAATTCCTTCATAGTAGTTAAAGTAAGAGATAGAACTTTGGAAATATGGGTTAAAGAACACTTACTTGAAGTAGAGATAAAACGAGATTTATATGGATTTTTGTGCAATTTAGGTATCCAGTACATAGTAGGTAACTTAAAGTATGTCGGGGCAACTCGAAGTGCTGTGGTCGCTATGATATGATCGTCAATGATACCCGGTTCTGTCGAATGCACGGGAATGAAAGTGTTCGAATTTTTTATTTCGTGCATTAAAACCTCAAGGTAATACTTTCTTCATACCACAACGTCATTGTTAGCTGCTTTATCGGCGGGAACAAACACGTATCGCAAACCAAGTAAACGGATTTTTGACTTTATTCGATTAAGGTAAGTATTAGGCCTAAAATCTATGAATGAATTTTGAAATTGGCTGATTCTGAGTTGAACAATAGTCATAAATTTATTAATAAAACGGTCAAGAGATTTTGAGTCGGCCCCTTCTCTCCTGATCCAAGATTTACAATAAGAGAGAAGGGAAGTTTTGATACAGTTTAGGCAGGAATTCCAATTAATTTTAGTGGATGGTCTAAACTTTGGTCCTTTTTTCAAGAAATTCATAACCTCTGGGTCATTGACGATTGAAAGGTCTCCGGTAACAAGATGATCACAAGGAGCATATCTGAAATCAGATTTAGCACAGTCGCATGACAAAGGAATATTCGTGTCCAGTTCTTCATCAGTTGTAGTTGTTGTATAGTTAAAAATAATGTTACGTGTAGGTTTCTTATATTTATAAGATAGAATAGGCGGTTCGGTATTAGAAAAATAAGGTGGAATGAGATCTTGAATATTAGGGTCCATAAATATACTAGTTATAAAATGTCGAATGTGGTTTTCTGGGTTTTCAATTTTGGGAAACAGTTTATAGTAACAAAAAGAAGAGATGATGAGTGCACCTTCATATAATGGACTTGCATGAGATATAGTACTACATTCCAAACGAATACTATTTAATTTAGAAATGGGTATTGAACATAATTTACAAAACAGATGATGACGTCCATTATTTTTAAAGATTTTAATAAGATCAGTGATACTTGAGTCAGAGCGATGTTGTTTTCGGACATTACGATTTATTCGTTTACCATGCGACCGTTTGTTCCGTTTACGAGGAATCACTAAATTCATGACATTTATGTTTGATGATCTATATATGCTACCCTGTCCCATGATGTTATTGTTAAAGACATAGCATGATCAACGGAACACCCAAATCCAAAGATAAAGTAAAAAATAGAAAAACTGTGAGCCGCAGCCGACACTTAGATACCCCTGCCGTCGGCCTTCAATCAATCAGGTGATTTTTAAAGGTGTTACTCAAAGTTTTATTACCCCACGTCTGAAAAACTTCATTCGATAGACTTTGTCAAAGCGTCTATTGTTGCTGTCGTTTGGATTAGCAGTGGCCAGTTTTAACAAATCTTTATTGTCTAATTTACCTCCCTCTTTTAACCCACATTTCCTATATATGACGTAATATTGCTCTGTACATCTAATGTTGCTGCTTTGATATGAGATTTTAAGGTAAACCATTTGAAATGTCGCTGTTTCGACTATGTACAGCGTAAATTGCCGTTTCGATTGTTATTTTTAAAAGTCGCTGTCTTGACATAGCTCAAATTGTGTAACTTCGGAAAACAACTTACATGCTACTTTTATGCTGCTTTCATTAACTTTACTGGTAGATGTATAGTCTAGCGTTGTGCACAAGTTCTCATCTGTAGAAAGATAATCTATAGTAGATTTTTATTCATTTCTGAACATAAAATTAAGAATAGCGAGCATGTTAAACTATTATAACCAACTTCAAGGAAATTGACACCTGCGTTCACAACGTCATTATACTTATACAATTGTCTTGATATTTTGAAGGTGTAGATTGTGGTGATCTAATGTCCATTTGAAAATCATATACCTGTCTAGCATAATGCAGATCTTACTTGTTTGTGTTTAGTGAAATCTGACCTACCCATTTTTTTTCGGGGGGTGGGGGGGAATTTGTTCAAGTTTAAAAAATATAAATGATCAGTCCGATTTTCGGCTTATTCAGGGTTTAAATAAGTTTCACTGCTTAAGTTCGCGTTGTGGATTGCAGTTTAGTAATTTTGTTACGACTTGCCTTTCTTTGTCCCCTTTTTGTGTGTGGTCTTAAATGTCTACTGATCTTTCTTGCCCTTTTTGGACTTACAATATTCGAAAAAAAAACATTGGTCCTCGTTTCTTTTTTACAAAAAACTGAAACAATAGACTGTCACGTTGCTACATATAAATTTTGTTATCAAAACCGTTCTAACGCTAACTTGCCTTAATAGATGTGAGCCCCCGGGATGTGACCACAATAAAACGAGTCTTGTTCGTACAAACCTTTCGACAGAACACAAAATCTCCACAATCCAAATGCAGTGTACACTTTTATATTCATGTTGCTGTCCGTTATATTTTCAAAATAAAATGAATCATTTTCGACTTGGTCCTCGTTTTCGATGTCAAAGTTGTGAACAGCCAATTCTTCCGAGACGTACATCCAATAGTCAGTGGATAGGGCTATGATATCAGCAATCAAAGCAACACCACCGAACCCAATAGCGAGTGCAACTAAAATCAACTCAATAAAATAGCGATGCATAGTGGAACAGTACCTTTAACGTTTCCAAAAAAAACCAATACAACTTTCAAGCAATAATACATACAGTACTGACATTTCCGTCATGCAAGCCATAATTCAAATAGACGACAAGATAAAAAGGATAGTAGCCTAAATCTTTGTTATAATTACTTGAACATTTGGGATAACCATTTTAATGGCGGGAAATGGGGATAATTATATCGTTCATGTTGCTGAAAGATATTTGTATTTTGTTAGAAATATGTACATATTTTAACATTTCAAAAAATGTTGATTCGGATTTTAATGAGAGTAAGGTAATTTGATATTAATGGATTTTCTATGGGTCAAAGAAGAAGAGGTACCAATGGGGCATCCGAATGACAAAGTCCGAGAGGGCAGAGACAAAACCAGCAAACACAAACAAGGACAGGAAAAAAGCATATAAAACACGGAACACAAAAACTACTGAAGATCAATTAACAACGCGAACTCTAATCGTTACGAGAGTGAGCTAAGGTGCTCTGGAAGAGTAAGCGGTTCCGGCGTGCTATAGCACACCCGTCGCGTTGCAAATTTTCAATTCAGTGTGTCAGGTCCGGTAGAGGAGGACAAAACAAAACCCTATGGCAAACCAACATCTGCACTCATCTGAGAGATAGAAATCCCATATTTGTCTAAGAGTACATGATATCTGCCTTAAAATTTCTTGAGTTAAGACAAAAACCGTGGAGCATTTTCAAACAATTGAAATACAATAAACTGTTGACACAGAAGTAGAAGAAGTATGGCTAGCATCGATCAAAATATAGAATAAAGTCAAAATACCGTATTAGCAGTGACTACAGTTCTAGCAATTACTCACGTATATATGAACGGTGATTGCAATTTATCTGTACTGATGTTTTAAATGCAAAGTTCTTCATACCAATATAAAACAGAGAAAAACATTAACATTGTACAAATCAGTATAAAACCTTAGTCCGTAGACAATGTCTGCAGAGGCATACGGGTAAAACGCTCTTGACATTGATATGCAGTGATGCTAATGCAACTACATATCAAATATCAATGGTGTACCATAACTCCTTCGTGTCAAGCAGATTCACAATGGCATTACGACTGCAGAAATGTCAAACCACAAGTTGTTCACATAAAATACAGACGAGAAAAAAAATAGCTGTGGACGCCTACATTGTCGCCACCAAAGTCTCGCTTTCCACGACATACGTGGGAGGCGCGACCATGCGACAAGGAGAAAAAAATGCTTTAAACAAGTTAGACTTAAACATGACCGAAGCTGCCACATATTTTACCACATTTAATATCTTAATAGAGATTTAGACCAGAAATAAACACTAAGTGATGAGGCATACCTGAGTGGTTACATAGGTACATTATTTGTGTTGGAATGGAGTAGTATATGTACTTGCCGTCAATCACCAATAACTTTTTAAACATCACTTCTTTATAATTTATGGTTGTTGAATTAAATATATGGACACAAAATCTACAATTGTGACCGCTGCGACTAATAGAACAGCAGTCCCTATGACTCGTCTATATCTATTGGATCATGTAATTCTCAGGAGCAGATAACTCCAATAATATTCCATCACCCCTTTCACTTATAAAAAAAAGTGTGGCCACTAAAAGTATGTCTCGCCTGCCGGCACCATCACTAAAATCAACTACCTAAGCTTTCATTTCTTGATATAAACACAAAAAGTGCCTGTATACCCAATATCATATACCTAGCTAATATATTTTTCAAGCAATTCATTGTCCACACAAGTATAACAAAAAGTTTTCTGCCTGAAAAAAGACTTGAGTTCACAGAGTCAGTGGAGCGTAAAAATGGGGTCATGGTCACAGACCATTACCTCAACTGTCTGTATACCAAATATCAGATGCCTAGCTATTATACTTTTTCAGCAATTCATCGTCCACAAAAGTCTTTCAAAAAAGTTAAGGGCCTGAAAAAAGATCTAAGTTCACAAAATCACTAGAGCGTGAAAATGGGGTCAGGGTCACACGACATGGTGACAGTTGCATAGACCATAACCTGAACTGTCTGTATATCAAATATCAAGTGCCTAACTATTATACTTTTCCAGCAATTCATCGTCCACAAAAGTCTTACAAAAAAGTTTACGGCCTGAAAAAAGACCCAAGTTCACATAGTCACTGGAGCGTAAAAAATGGTGGTCAAGGTCAGACGGCATGGTAACAGTTGCGTTGAACATAACTATACCAAATATCAGATGCCTAGCTATTATACTTTTCAAGCAATTCATTGTCCACAAAAGTCTTACAAAAAAGTTTACGCAACCGCCACCGCGGGAAAGTAATACCTATGTCTCGCCTTCAGCGACTATTCGTCGCAGGCGAGACAATAAAAGGATCCAATGCTTCTGTTTGTTAGGTATAGAAAAAATGTTTGTTCGATCTAGCTTTAAACCTTTTTCGTATATGTAAATTACTTGAACATAAATTGTCCTATTAACAAATGATTGTTCCTCAAAAGTCCACTGAAAAAAAAACAGAGTTAACACTAAAGTATGGCCCGCCTCCCGGCACTATCAGAATGTTGCTTCATTGTACATTTAATTATTTATTGTTGAGAAAGAAACTGTACTAACATTCCCCCAAAATACCATTGAAACTATCAAAGTTACTCAATTGGAAACAAGGAAAAGGTTGAATAATGAAGGCCAACACAAAGTGATAAGCATATCTTGTTTTATAAACATATGACTTATAGTTCTTGCTCATAAAAAATAACACTGCTATTATTATGCTTTGAAAATTTTTAGTCACTCAACCCAACCAGAAATTCTAAGGCCAAGGTCAATAGATGGGGATGCAACTGTGCTAAACTACTACTAGATCAAATGTCAACCTAGGACTTATAGTTCTTGGGATATGGAGGTACTCGCAAAACTTAAAAACATTGCTATTTATACGTAATGAAAAGTGTCAAAGTCACTTAACCTGAAAATCAAGATTAAAAGATGGGGACGCAACTGTGGTAAGCTACTACTGGAGCATATGCATACAAATTTTCACAAACTTAAGACTTATACTTTATAGTTCTTAAGATATGGAGTTGCTCATAAAAGTTTAACACTGAAAGTTAACAAGAGTAACACATATGCCTTGTTCTGTTTCACAGAAGGGACAAAAACCACTACTCATGTTTTAATTATTGAATAGAGGAATATACATAAAATCATTTAATAAGAAAACACAGCAAAACTATGCAGACAATCGCACTATCAATCATTCATTCAAACATACACATATAACATTCATATGTAGACCAAGATCATGCAAATAGTTTAGAAATACTTTATACAATGGTTACAAGTATATGCTTCGCATTATGGGTCAAAAGAAATGTTACTATTTTGAGAGTAAAGTAAAAACGTGCACGTTTGTCTATGTTTAAAAACATTCAATGCCTGAAAAAGATAAAAGAATAAAAAAACAAAAATCGTTGTTGTTGGACTTAACATTCATGTCATTTCTCAGCAATAGGTGTCCTCTGTAACTTTGGCTTGGACTGAAATGGGTTGGCATTTGACGGAGTGGCTAATGCGTCCCGCTGAGGGATTTTAATATTGTGGCGATTTTCTGTTGAATGCTGAATGCTTTCTGCTTTTTTCTGATTGGACGATTTGCCTTGGGTTACTTCGATACTGGGTGTTACTCGGGAACTGGACTGTGCGCTGGTCATTTCGCCCTCCATATTTGCACATATCTCGTCTAAAGTTAACTCCAGAGATTTTTCCGTTTTGTTCAACAAATGTCTCAGTTTTGCAACATCTGCATGTGTGATTCCTGGTTGAGTTTTACATAAAATGAAAACCATTGCTTGCTGTTAAATATATAATTACAAATGAATTATACTTATAAACAAGCTAAAAAAAAACAAATATAGTAGAGATCTAATGTGAATCTTATTTGAGGTCTGATACACAATAGTGAAACCTAGGAAAATGGTTTAGCAAAATCTATTCAACACGAATTGAAAACCCTATCTTCTGCAAAAATATTTGGCATTTATTCCTACATGAAGTCAGCTATCATTTTGAATGTGTATATATATAAAATTCTTACGGAAAATGGTACTCCAATTTAATTTGTCAGCTTGGGTTTAAGTTTGGCAATTGGCTCTTCTATTAAGCCCTTTTCGATGTATTTCAGTTTTTGACATTTGTCATAGACAGCTTCAAAACGGCTATAAGACGAACCCTTCGTCCGAAGATTAATATACTTTATATACATGCAGTATTTTGAAGGGAATTGTCTTTAGATTTTGAGGCAATGTCTAAGTTTGCCAATCACTTTCACAATCCATCGTTTGGCTAGAGCGCCTCAGATAAGATCTTCAATACACGAAACGTTAAAATTTGTTATAATCTTCATTTCTAACATCCAACATGGTTAACGATGCCGATAAAAGTTTCACCAGAGTATAGCCCGTACAAACTTCAACGCTTTTGTGTTGACTGATACAAATTATAAAAGCAATATAGGAAATTGTCAGTAGAAATTTGAAAAAGATTCTTCCTTCTCCAGCAGCAGGGTGATCTTAGTCATAATAGGGGGGGGGGTGTTTTATTGCATTTATATGGTGTTCTGCTTTTACATCTATGGGGGCTATATTGCCTTTGATGAGCCTTATTAAAAGTGCGTCAGTGGCATAGCAAAAATTTTTGCAAGGACCTTTTTTTGTAATTTTGATTTCAACGATCATATTTTGTGATTGTAAGCTGCTTTCTATATGTATTTTCAACTTACTTTATATTTCTCAAACTTATCATTGAAGTGTTGTTTAGTTGCATCGACCTCGTTGTGAAGTGACCTGATTGTCTTTTTCTGAGCCGAACACTGTTCCCACAAGAGATCGATTTCATTTTGGTCGGGTGATGATTTCTGCAATCAGAAATACCTCACATCATTTTTGACTATTTGTCACAAAACTGATTGATACATTATCGAATTCTGATTTCAAATATTAAGATCATGAGTAAACTGTATGGGTATTTAGTTGTAATGAATTTGAATGATTTGATTTTTAGCGTATGTGCTGAAGTGATCATTGTTAGAGAAACAAAAAAATACTAAACAAACTAAAAAGTTTTGAATATTTTATTAAGAATGTTCAAACTTACAATCTTTTTAAAATATCTTCTTGTTAAAGTCTATGTTGCAGATACGTAAAAAAGTATTATGATTAAAATTGGCTAAAACAATGTGACAAATGTTGTATATTTTCATAATACCATTGGCATTCTCTTTTGCTGTTCTTCTGTTGCCGTCATCTAAAAAAAATAAAATACATTTCAAAATGAATATTATTTGCAATGAAATTTGGTATTGGTCAAAAAGCTGTTGGAGTACCAATGCTTTCAACACAGGTGCTACATACAACAGTCCATTTTATTGGCAGGAAATGCCTAAAGTAAACTGTCGCCCTTGTTCATTACTAGTAGGTTAATAAGTTGCAATGTGGTTTTTGTGTTCAAAAAGTTTAAGATTATTTGGAACATCTGCTTCATAAGAAAATGGCACATAAGATATTGCATGACATATTTTTCGCTCACTGTACTTTCGTCCATTCCGCCTTAGATTTACCTTTGCGTTGAAGATGGAGGAAATATCAAGAAATTGTGAGAGACACAGAAGTTAGCCAGAGCGGATGGAAAAGCTTGCGGCCTTATGTCCCACCCAAGAGTAAGCCTGACTGATGGGTATTTATAGTCGCGACTAGGGGAAAGCCCCTCTGCGTCGACTTATACCAATCGGTATAGACTCGCTATGTGCCATGGGTCGTCCAGCCCATGACACACCACCGCCAGTGTTAGCTGCTCCAGAGTATCCTTTGTTGTCGCTGGAGCAGGGCCCGTCTTCCACCACTGGGAGGTACTGGTCGGAATTATGGAAGACGAAGAGTAAGCCTGAGGACCAGGTAAGTAAATATCGAAAAAGATATCTTTACGGATATTCATGAAATTTTGTATACTAATCAGATTCTTACGAAGATATCACATTACAGCAAATTTTTTGCAAATATTCAACAAATTTTTGCCTATAAGTTCATTGGTGTCTATAAGACACATTTGCTTGAAACTTGTATTTCTACACTTAGCCATACCTGTTGAATGATCTTAAGGCTGTTGACATCTTCTTGACACTTTTTGTTTTCATTGCGACTGGTTTCTATTTCCGTCTGTAGAGTTTCATTGGTTGACTAAACGAAAAGAACAAGATCTGTTTAGAAAGGATCGCGCATTATACATATTATATATGTATTCATTTATCTTTATTTAGTGTTTCAATTTTGCTGGATAATTTCTGTTTGCTTAATGTATTTTAATTGGGAATAAATAGATGATATTACTGATCCCACAACTTGGTACCTTACTTGATTAATTACATATTCAACAGTACATGTATTTCTATAAAGATTTTCTAAAAGGATGAAAACAATTCAAAATATAATTAATACCTTGACACTTTCCATCTCTGTTTTTAAATCTGTCAGCTGATCTGTCACCAATTGTAAAATTTCGTACACTTGTGTCATTCTTTCTGCACAGTCACAATGACTAGATTTTGGAGTCTGGGATCCTGCCAAGCTATCTCTTCGGATACTATCCAGCACTTCGGAAACTCGATTGGCACTAGATGGCGTTTTCTGTCGAAAGTTACTAGCTGGAGTCCTTCGAGGATTGGTGGTCACTGGCGTTTCCATGGTAACACTGTCCAATGTAAATGTACTGTTCTTATTTTGCGCACTATCCTGCTCAGATACCATGGAATCATTTGTAGAGTCTGGTTCTTTTGTTGGTTTGTTTGCTTTAGTTTTCTTGTTACTCCGATTTGTCCCTTTTCCCAAGTTTTGTTTTTCCGGAGTCTTAATGGATGCACTTTCTTCTATGTCGAAGTCTTTTGCTGAGGTTTCCTCATTTGTATCTCCGTTCTCAACACAAGCATTGTCTACATCTTTTGTTGGACTTTCGGAAACCTTTGCGTCTGTGATATCTTCATTTTCGTCAGCTACCTTTTTTGCCTTTCCTTTTCTTTGTACCTTCTTATTAGTTGCTTTCTTCTTGTCGCTCGGCGATACAGACTTTTGATTTTTCTTTGTTTCTTTAAAATCTTCTTTTAACTTCTTCTTTTCGCTTGGCTTTGAGTTTTCTAGATTTTCTACCGGTGGTGCGTCTCTTTTCCCGCGTCTACTTCTATTCAAGTTGTCTGATCTACTGTCATCAAGATTTGTTCGTGATTTATTAGGGGTTTCTTTGACAACTTCAGACGATTCCGTGACTTTTGCAGATTTCCCTTTACTTTTCGCCTTAGATTTTGAGCTTTTGTCATTTTTAGTCACTTCTTGTACTTTTACTGGTTCGACTTCCGGTACGTTTTCTCTGCTCGATGTCTTTTTCTTGGAATTTTGTAATGCAACTTTTTCTAACTTTGCTACTGGTTCTTTGGCTTTCTTGGTGACTGCTGGCGATTCCTCGCAGTAGTTGATTTGTTTTCGGTCTCGTCCAGCTCTCCGACTTTTTACATTTTCTTTCTCCTCAACCTGAAAAAGTAACGAAAGCCTTTTTATCAATTATTTGTAAAACACATTTATACTAGTAAATATGCTGTTTAATGGGGTAATATATTTAATCAGATTTCAAGTGCTCTTTTGAAAATTTTCTGGCATCAGTTTCATTCTAAATTCTATAGTAGGACACTGATGTACGTGTATGATGTCATACATTTTTTTCTTATTTGTGGTAGCTGACTGAATAATGATGGAATCCCAGGTATACCCAAATCCCGGGCTAAATGGATCTTGTTCACATGTCGAGAGGCCTCTAACTATATATTATGATGATGATCTCGCCGATTGATGTATTACTCTTAAGATTGATGTATTACTCTTAAAATTACATGCAGACCTTACACTCATAGGCCTGAAAATCAACAAACTGAGGTAACGGCCCTCATTTCAATAGTACATCCTAACGTTACCGCTAATGGAACAATCGGGTTTGTGTATAGGTCTTCTTTGAGTCATCTTTTACATACTACGGTATCATATTGACATACGATGGTAATGCAGATCAAAATATGGGATTCAAATCAGGGAACCGCCAATCATTAATTAAAGAACGAAAATGGAAATCTAGAATAGTATCGTCCTGTCTATCATACGGAGCAGAAAGCTGGAACATGACTACAAATTATGAGCAAGCCTTTAAAGCTTTCATAGCGGATGTTAAAAATTACTACACTAAAGTCCTTGTCCTATGTCCGACTCGGGGCAAAACAGATGCTAGATATGTGTTTTCCCCTTTTTCCCTCTTCGCCCAGAGAAAATGTTAAAATGACCATACTCGAAAAAAAGTATTTGTATTTTGCCGAAACTTTTATTCTAATCAATGGTTTTATTTACACATGTCTAGGACATTATCGGCTATGGTTAACGCTTGAAATTTGAAAACAGTCCAAATTTTAAGCTTCATGATTTTTATAATAAAGAAAAGAACATTTTGGAACAAATGGTAGACTGTTATCTACCATTTTCTAATGTTGCCTTTTTCTTTGTGGAAAATCATTCATCGTTAATTTATTGGACTGTCTTAAGATTTCCATGCGTTAAACAAAGCCGGTAGTACTATAATTGTGATTAAGCTGTGTAATGACTTATCAAACCAAACGAAATTTATACAGAGGGATAAGCGGATATGCCGAACCCAACGAAATTAATGCGTAGTAATTTCTTGCGGCTGATAAAAAGTGTAAACATAGAATTATTATTCACCAAAATCTGAATTTTATTGCTATTACAATAACTAATTTCTATAACATAAATTAATCTTTTTTTTTCAATTTTACATTAAGAATTCACGCCAGTAGAAAGAAACAATCAATTCTGATGAACTTGTATTTAGTTTTGTCTTGAATAACAAAAGGATTCTGCAGTCTGGTAGCAAAAAACCTATGTTTTCCAAATCTACTGTGCGAACTTTTAATATGAAAATTCACAGGTCAGGCGCGAATTCAGGCGGGGGCGCACGGGTGCGCCCCCCCCCCCCAAAATGTTATTTTTTTCCCATGAAATCAATCAAAAAAGGCCAAAAAATTTCGAGCTTCCCTCCGCTCGGCCAATATTTCATACCCGCTCCAACAGGTAGCAATGACTTTCTGTTTACATTTTCAGATATGGAATCCCTCAGATTTTAGTTTTAACGAAAAAATGTGAATTCATCGAAGCATTTCTTCGATTTCCAAAACTCACGGGTTCCTGCATCAGGATGCGGACATTTTACTAAGACCAATGAAGCATTAAATGTAGGTCACAATGCCGATTATGTCGGAAATGTAGGCCACCGTTGTAAGATCAGAGGGGACAAAGGGGTGTCATATTACACCAAAATGTTACCCTGGTAGTAGACTGTCGACATCGCTGTTCAGCAATGTTTGCTATTTAAGAACATGTTTGAAAGAAGAAAAATGTCACATATACATTTTTGTAAAGAGGACTCACTGCTCGGGTCAGTTCTTTTTGGATTTGAGAAATGAATGAATGATAAAACTTGAATTCCGGTCTTATACCTGGGTAAAAATAAATGGATTCCATCTTCCTTTTCATTCATAATACACATTTTACACATTATTTCATTTCCATTAAATCATTCGTTTTTATCTACTTCATTCTTTTTTTTCGAGAAAATGGTCATGAGTATTACATGAAGTAAAATAGAGGAAAATGTAGATAGAAAAAGCTTATATAAACATGTTAAAATAACCAGTACAAAACTTACTAAAATTTCTTCTTGTGCGGCTCTTTTAGTTCCTTTTTTCTTTCCCTTGCTAGCCATTTTTTACTCTGTTTCAAATTGACTTCCGAATCGTTTAAAATACAGTATTCTTGTTTGATTAAAAGAATAAATGAAGTTGTGAGTAGTGCTCAAATGAGAAAGTGACATCAATTTGATTACCCTCAAGGTTGTGAGTAATAATTAATTCAAAATGCATATCTAATTGTAATTTCTATAATTATTACCACTTTTCTATTATTTTATCATAATAAGCAATTGTTTTCTTTTATTATTTTGAAAGAAACAGTAAAATGTATTTATTGCCCCCTTTTCTAAAGAAAAAAATAGGTTAATATATGTTACAGTCCTCAAAGAAGATCGTCTTTATAGAAAATTCAAAATCTTATTATTATTCAAAGCAAATTTATTTATGAAAATGTTATGCCATAATAAAACAAACTTTATAATAATTCCTAGATTTTCATCCAAATTTCTCTTTAAACTAGAGGCTCCCAGGAGCCTGAATCGCTCACCCGATCTCTTATGCTAGAGCCTCTTACCTAGTGTGCAACATGGTCTACATGTACTTGGTAAGTAACATTAAAGAGACTAGTTAGGATAGAAAACACATTTAAGACCAAAAATACAAAGTTACAAAGCTTTCCATTTGAAAAAAACAAAAAAAAACAAACATATTAAGTTAAAACTGATTAAAAACACTTAAAAGGATGATCTGACAATTTTTACCACGAAATCAATTTTGTAGATCATGATAAAGTCCAAAAACTGTGAAAATGGTCAATTTAGACGATTAAACTTTGACTCAATGGAATGTTTTGTAGAGCTTTTGATGCTGAAGAAAGTAGGTTGCTTCGGATTTTCTCTATCTCTTATACTTTTTGAGCTATAAGCTAAAAACTATAATCTGACCCCCCTGTTCTATTTTTAGTAATGGCGGTCATGTTGGTTGGTCGACATTCATTAATTTCACAAACTTGTTAGAGGACATTCTAAAGATCAAGTGTACAAAGTTTCAAAGCAATCTCAATAGTGGTTTCAGAGAAGAAGATTTTTAAAAATCAGTTAAAATTGATAGAAACATCAGTTTAAGGTGGATAACTCTTAAACGGTTGATCTGACAATTTTTACCCTGAAATGACCTGAAATCATTTTTGTAGATCTCAATGAGATGAACTTACATTTAAATTTACAATGCTAACTTTTCCTCTAGCACTTACAGTTTTCATGATAAAGTCCAAAAACAATTTAGTCGATTAAGGGGAAATAACTCCTATAAGGAGTCGTCCCACAACTTTGACTCAATGGAATGTTTTGTAGAGCTTTTGATGCTGAAGAAGGTGGGTTGCTTCGGATTTTCTCTATCTCTTATACTTTTTGAGCTATAAGCTAACAACTATGGTCTGACCCCCTGTTCTATTTTTAGTAATGGCGGCCATGTTGGTTGGCGACGTTCACAAATTTCACAAACTTGTTAGAAGACATCCTAAAGATCTAGTGTACAAAGTTTCAAAGCTATCCCATCGGTGGTTTCAGAGAAGATGTTTGAAGAAAAGTTAACGGACGGACAAATTTATTTTTGTCCACTTTGATAAAATGTTCTGCAACTTTTAAGGAACATAATCTGCCAAAAAACAAAATATTTTTTTTTCGGGCGACTTAAAAAAGAAATGGGGCGGGAGGGGTGAGATTCTAGAATATTTCTCATATTGGCCTAAAGTAATACTCATAGCATATATATTCGCCATTTTCCCTACTAATGGACATTAGTCCTGATGTCATGGATGCCGTTCCAAAATCGGAAAAAATCTGATTTATCTAATTAGTATGGAAATAAAAAGTGCACAACAAAATTGAATCATAATTCAAAAGTCATATTTCACTAAATATCAGATGCCTAGATGTAAAATTCAACCAAGCGCGAACACCTAACATATTCATCCTTGCTACAACAGATGAGGATACAGTGGTCTCAGTTATCAAACAAGGAATCAGTGAGCCACTGCTCACTCAGTATACATCCAATATCACTTAAATTGACTAAGTCGGTTAACAGGAAGTAGATATCCGACAGACCTATTTTCGATACTTGCTATTAAGGATCTTATACTGAAGTCATAAATACTAAATTTCAAGTAACTGTGCTTTCTAGTTGCCGAGAAAACTAATACGATTGCGATAAAGGACTCATGCTGAAGTCAGCGATAAACCAAATTAAAGGACGGAGATAAACCAGTATACCCCTCTCCTTCAAAGCGGGGTAAAATTTTTGAATGTATGGTCCACTCTTTTATGCTGGCCTGGACACCGATTAGTATCATTATACAAAGTACTGGGTATCAAAACTTGTAAGGATCGTTGCCTAGTCTAAACTTCTTGGTAAAACTTTGACATTGATCATTCTAAATGCTCTTCTTAATTCAATCAACCTAACGCCATTATATTCTTTAGTTACAAATTATGAAAAACTAAAATGTGACGAGGCTCGGATGATATCCAGGGTGCTGAGGCTGGCTTCCTTTTTTTCATTTTCTATTTTTTGGAGTATCTACATGTATCTTTAAAGAATGTTGATTCACGGTGTCTGGGTTCAAATGCTCCTAATATGGCGTTACTTCACAAAACATATCCAGCGATTTTTACTTGCATCAAATTTGGTACTTTGCATGTATTTTGGAAACAATATGTGGACCAGGAGTCCCTGGGGGTTATTACCAACCTGATCGTCAAACTTGTTTTACTTTTGGTTGCCTATCTCCATTGCATCATTAAAATGTTGTCTATGTGGTTCTTCTCAACATATGCATATCCAGCCTAAATAAGATATTTTTGTGAAACCCAACTCTGGTTCTGTGTATGTTGAAAGTATTTAAGTTGTTATGGGATGCATTGCATAAAAAAATGTTTAAATTGTTGGCAATATGCACATATTTATTTACTATAGACTAAGATTTCAGCATTTCTGTTGAGAAGTTTCATGAAAAGCTTATATCATGGCTCATATATAGAAAAAACGGACATATTTAATATAGAAATTATGTTTTATAAGCATAAATACGCATAATTTTTGCTCTACAAACCAAGTTTCAAAGAATGTTCTTCAGTGGTTTTAGAGGAAATGTGATGAACAGATGTTAAATGATAAATCTCCAGGCAATTTTTACAACCAAATAACTTGTATGTTTTTGATATGTGACAATTCTCAAACGTCCCTGTAGAGTGGATGAAAGGTTTTGCTAAATTTTCAAGAATGTCTGTAAATTAAGGAATCTAAATGACAAGCTTATACATGTATAATATTAGTTCTTTATCTACCAAGAACATTCGCCCAAGGTTGGTGTTTTCCTCTGGTTTCCTCCACCACTAACTGACTGCCCTATATGGCATATGGCCCAGGTGTGTTGAAAGGGTGTTAACCCCCAACACAAACACACACCAAGAACATTCATTTTTGAGTGCAAAAAGATTAAAAAAACACATTACAAGGGACATAACCACAATTTGTCAGACAATTTCAAGCCAACACATTAAATTTAGCAATCAAACAAAAAGTATCCAAAATCCATTTTTGAAACATCTAATAAGGACTTTGAAACTTCCTTTAAAGGGGTCATTTGACAGTTCCAATCCAACATTTTTTAAGAGTTTGGTCAGATGAACAATTTTCTAAAGTAAAACTTTTCTCTCTTTGTAACCATTTTCATTTCTTATCTTTAAATGGCCATCAATCAAGTTTTTTGTTGTTGAACTTAAACCAGTTGCACATTTGAACACAATTTTTTTTTATCTGCAAACTAGGCTTTTCCTACTAATTAAAAGCTTTTTATATAATAAAGTAAATAATATATATATATATAAAGCATAGATTACTTTGTATTTCCCACTTTAAGGACCACAATACCTAAAAGGGTATTGAACATTTCAGCATATTGATAGGTTGTGTGATATTAAATCAGTGTGCATATTTTCAAAATATACATATTTCGACATGTTTTAACAAACTTAAAAATTGATATGCAAATACCAGAAAATTATTTATTACTATAAAAATTACATGAATTGTCATTATTTTATTACAGTCTCATAAATTTTAATACTGCCATGATAATATAACACATTATTTCACAATATAGGACTCACATATAAACAAACTTGTAATTGTTGACATTATTATAATTGTAATCATCAGAATCATATAATATTCATTATTAAGGATTAATAAACTGTTGCAACAATTACATGTATCTCCCTTAGATTTATTCTCCATCGTATACTAGTAATTCAATATCATTCATGAAGATAATTATCCTGATTTGATTTGCCTTCTTCCTCCATTTCTTTCATTTTTTCTATCTTGGATGGAAGTGTGACAGATTGGTGAATTATGACATTCTATCGAGGTTGTCGCTTTGAGCTTTGGTCAATCCTTCTTTTTTTCAATTTTTGTCTCTTCATCCTTGAGATTTCCTTTATTGATTAAAATGAGACCAATCAGGATTAAGACCGAGCCAAACCACCAACGAAGTGATAAACTCTCCTGGAACAAGACCAACCCCATTAAAGCCTGAAATAAAATTACAGGTACATTAAATGAAAAAAAAATTCTGGTAGGTTTTTCAGTACTAGCAAAATGTAAAAGTTTGATCACCACTTATTATCATGATAAGAATAAATTGATACCTTTATTTTTTAATTTGTCTTCAAATAAAACTACACTTTAAATCATACTTTAAGATAAATGTACTTGCTGCATAAGGAAAACCTAACTGTAGAAATTTGTTTAGAAAAGAATAAAGGCTTAATAGAAGAGCAATCGTAAACAGAAAATAAGAATAAATTTACATTAGCTTTCAAGATTGTATTTAGTATAATTCTAAAGTTAACACCAGAGAATATAAACAATCTCTGTTCATAACAGTCAAAGGGGCATAACTCATATCAATTTTGTAAACTAACACTAAACAAGAAGTTAGATGCTGTATTTGTTACTGTTGCAATCACAGATGACGTACAAAACTGGAGAGACTTTGTGAAGAAGGTCCACATTACACCATTACAAACAAAGATCAGGACAAAAAACAAAGCCTGAAGGTAAATGGCTATCTGAAAAAATAAAAATATAAATTTAAGTACATGTCTCTAAGACAACTAGACAAAGTACTAAAGAACTTCAAAACATATTTTGATTTGCATAAAAATCAAATGCGGATTTAGGACTGGCGTGCCGGGTGCACACCCTCCTGTTTGACAAGAAATATTGTTCAGAACTGTATGAAAACAAGAGGACCATGAAGATTTTTTTAATTGTGGCCCTCCTGTTTGAAAATTTCTGAATCCATCACAGAAAATATTTTGAATACCTTTAGTTTGATACATGTAAATGGTAAAATTAATCTTCTCCAAACCAAAAAAATTTACATGTTTGAAGTTTGCTGATTTAGACTGAGTCAGACGAATCTCCAAAGTTGTTTTAGGTCAACATATTTGGCACAAGTACTTTTGGCAGCCTAAATACATGTATATAAACATGGTTAAGATTTAAAAAAAAACAATAAACAATGTTTGCACATACCTGTTGACAAATCTGAGTATTAAAGAAAGTTGTACAATTCTTCAATATTACATCTCCACTCATGGCCAGTTTAGCTGATGTAGAACCTAATGATGCCATTACTCCTGCCATCACAGCCAATGTCAGACCATGACTCTGTCTTAACCATTCATTCATCCTCTTAAATTAAATTAAATAAATAGTATATATTGATTTTGTATCCAGTATTTATTTTTCTAGTGCACCTGACTACATGTATGTCACCTGCAACCTTTTAATTATAACCCTTAAAACCAGGTATCACTGTCAGGTTGCAGACAGGAACAAACACTATCCTTCAAAATTTGAAAAAAAATCTTTTCAGAGGCTTCAGAAATGTTGTGTCCACAAAAGTTTGACAGAGTCAGGCAGATCATATGGTTGGACCATTTAACGTGAAGGTGGGGGCCTTGATTTTTTGTTTTGGTCAAATTTTTAAAAAATTTATTCATTTTAATATTTCCGCAGAGAATGGAAAAATTATTTTATTTTATTTTTAGTCAGCTTGACAAATTTTTTTTTCATTTTTAGCATTATCATGATTAGTTTATATTGCAAATCTCCTGCAGAATATTTTTTTACTCTCTGCTGCCAAAATATTTTTTCACCAAAAATCATTTTCAAATTATTTTTAGAAAAAAAACAAGGTCTCCCCTTCAAGTTAAATAGCCATTCCCTAACTTAAGGTCTCTCTGTTGCCCTGCTGCAGAAGAACAAAAGGCTCACAAAAGCCTGAATTGCTCATAAGATTTTCTGCATTTTAAGGCTACATGAATATAAGACTTAAAGAACTTTTTTTACATTTAAGAGTCAAAAGTTAAATAAGAGGTCATCTTACAACATTTCCTAAATGCAATTTAATGTTGATGTTCAAAAGGGGAACAGCTTCTACATGTACATGTAAATAGAATGGTCTTACCACTTTTTAGTGTGTAAAAATTACTGTAGATCTGGATGTACAATAGACTTAAAAATATGCAATTTCAATTGATAAAATAATTTTGTTGTTTTTAACGTTGGTGTTATCGACCTTTTTATGTTTTTTTCTTCAAATTTTGCATTAATATCTAATACAACTTACATGTAAGTTTTGATTTCCAAAATTTCCAGGCAAGTAAATCTTTAGGTTTTGATAACTTTTGCCTCCCATTATATAATTTATTTTATACAAGTTTTGGTCTATCCCCCTTTTTGTGTGTGTTTTGTGTGTGCAGGGGTTTAATGCCCTTTTCGACGCACCTGGGACGTTTAGGGCAGTCAGTTTTAATGGCTGAAGAAACTGGAGTATACAGAGGAAACCACCGATCAATCAATCAATAAACTTTATTTAAAGTCGGCAAGTTAAATAACAACAAACATAAGCTCTTTAGAGCTTTTGAACCGACATTAAGTGTAATACATAATAAGAGTGCATGCATACATAGAATACAATTTACATATACAAAAAGCAATACATGCATACAATAAAAGCAAGCAACAAGCACTAGACAGGGACAGAACACTTACAATACATATGGTAATATTAAGTACATACACAGCACACATGGCAAGCACTACATAGTTGAAAAAACATAAAAACAAAAGCCAAACAAAAAGATTTAAAAAAAGCAAATAAAAGATAGCATTAACACAAAAGCAAAAGCAAACACATAAACAACAATATGGTTCAACTATACTGCACCAGTCTTGGATAAAAATTTACAAATTAAGTGCTCACATGCAATGCATGTGCAAGATTTGCCCTCCCAACTGGAAATCATGGCCTTGAATTGATTAAAATTAGAACACTGCCTGAATTGTTCAGGCAGTGAGTTCCAGAGGACTGGAGCAGCATACCTGAAAGATTGTTTACCATACCTTGTTGTTTTTACATGCGGTATCTGCAGCAAGTTACTATATCTGAAATTATAAATATGATTCTGTTTATTAACAAGGTTTGATAACACAGGTGGAGCTAAGTCATGTAAAATTTTAAAAGTTTCTATAGCTATGGTTCTAATTCGTCTTATATGTAATGAAGGCATTTTTGCTTTAACTAATAGATCTTCATATTTAGACTCATAATCTGAATATACATATCTTAGTGCTCGCTCTTGAATTTTTTCAATTTTCTTAGTGTTGGCAACAGAACAAAAATGCCAAGACAGTGGACAAAAATTAAAATTAGACAGTATAAAAGTATGAAAAATAGTCAATCTACTTAATTTACATAAGTTTCTACCAATCCTTTTCAAAATATTCAGTTGTTGTATTGCTTTTTGACATATATTTTTAATGTGGTTATCAAAGTTTAACATAAAATCAATATCAACACCAAGTAATTTAACAGATTCTTCACATGTAATATTAATATCACCAATTTTGAAAGAAGGAGATTTCTGAGCAGACTTTTTTCCAACTGCAATTGCTTGAAACTTTTCTGGATTGGCCTGCATACAGTTAACATAAAACCAATCAATCAAAATTTTGCTTTCGCTTTCTAAAACATTAACTAGTTCACAGAAATTTTTTGAAGAATATGACAGAGTATTGTCGTCTGCATAATTGTACAGAGACCCTTTATCTATAAAATAAAAAATATCATTAATAAAAACATTAAAAAGTAAAGGTCCTAAAATGGATCCTTGAGGAACACCTTTCTGTATGTCTGCCCACTGACTCACAATACCACCAATTTTAATTTGTTGTTTTCTGTTGCTTAAATATGATTTTACCAAGTCACAGGCTCCACCAGACAGGCCGTATGAGGACAGTTTACAGAGCATTATATCATGGGGAAGGCAGTCAAACGCTTTTGAAAGATCCATAAGTATTGCAGCCAAATATTTATTTTGTTCTAAAGCTAATTTCCAGTCTTCCAAAAGTTTTAGGAGTGTGGTTTGACAGCCATGTCCTTTCCTGAATGCGCATAAAATTTATCAAAAATATTTTCAAAGAATTCAGATAGTTGCTCTGCCAGCACTTTTTCGAAGATTTTAGAAGGAATGGGGAGGATGCTGACAGGTCTGTAGTTATTTTTCAGGAAAGGATCGCTCTTCTTAAAAATTGGTGTGACCTGTGCCTCCTTCAGCCTGTCTGGAAAAGAACAACTGTCAATAGAAAAATTTATCAAATCAGTGATAGGTTTTACAATAGACGGTTTACAATGTTTAATTAATTTAACAGATAATTTGTCAACACCTGTAGCCTTTTTAACATCAAACTTATTTATAATTTTGGCTACTTTTTCTTCACTAGTATGTTGAAAATTAAAACTATTGCTCATAAAGGACTTCTGATTAATTTTTTGCAGACTAGGATGGTTGTCTTTATCAAAATTATAATCTTTACCAATGTCCTTTGCCACATTTACAAAAAAATTATTAAAAACTTCTGAAACCTCTTCATTATTTGATAAAACTGAGTCATTTTCTTTTAAAATAATCTTTGTATCAGATTTTAAGCCCTTGTTTGAAAAATATGGCTTAATGGTTTGCCAAAAATCTTTTTGCTTACATCCTCCAGTACATCTTTCAATAAAATACTTGTTTTCTGACTTTCGTTTGAGTTTGTTAACTAAATTTCTTCTAGTTCTATATTTTTCCCATGATTTTGAATTTCTATCTTTCAAAAATTTAGAGTGATACATTTTTTTCTCATATATTGCTTTTCGCAGCTAAGTGCACAAACCTCATCACATACTGGTGGGGAAGTCCTTTTTTTTGTAAATCACAAACAGGACTCGAACACCGCCTGAGAGGTGATCAGCTTGATATGATCAATACTATGGTATGTAAACCAGTTCCTATCACTAATCAGCCACTGAGCCCCCCTCTTTTTGAGTAAATATTTGCCAAAAAAAAAGCAATCAAACCTATATGCTTTATTTTGAAGATCAAATTGAAAATCTTAACACCAAAACAAGGAATTATATAGAATTGATCTAATTCCTTGACCAAAATTATATTATACAGCACTGAAAAAATTTAATACTTGTAACCTTTAACAGGTAATTACTTGTCTCAAATTCATCTAATAATCGTAAAATTTCACTTGTTTATTCTGCTATCTTTCTGCTTTTTAATGGTACTAAATTAGAAAGTAATTAATGAAAATTATAATAAAAATTTGTAAGATTTTCCAGAGGCACTTTTTGAAGAATGTAGAGTAAAAGAATTCTTACTGTTTAATTCAAACTGACGACTGTAAACAGCATTTTTCAGAAAATGCCTCATTTAAAATTAAAAGAGTATTAGTCTATCGCATACAGCAGAATTTTCTCTTTCCGATGTTATGAATTATTATATATGTCTGATTTGTAATAAAAGTGTTTCGGGGACGACCATTCAATACTGGCAGTTTCGGTTGAGACAGATTATTTATTTTCAAAATTTTGCAAGCCAGAATATTTATTAAAAAACAATACAAATATTTATTAGCACAAACTCATAGATCAGTACATGGTTAAGGCACAAAGTAATAAATGAAACATACAAATGTAATATAATTTTACGTTAAAAATTGTAGTTATAATTATATAGTGATATAATAAGCAAATTAAAGCAAACAATACAGCCAATTGAAATTAGTTTTGTCAGTATGACATATCAGTTTCTTAGTTCAAAGCATTTTGAATAAATGCAGATGTAAGTTTTAAAACCAATTTCAGATTTGGTATTTAATAAGGAGCTCAGCAGGGAATTGTTATAATCCAACTGATGATATGTTTTACGATGTAGTTCACATGAACAACCACACCGGCCTTCCTGCGTTGACAGAACACGTGAGAAAATGTGTGAATGCTACCAGTGGCAGTGGTCTAAAACTAAATGGACATGGTCAAATGAATCGCAGGAAAAACTCAATACCGCCCATGATGCCACCCCATCCTATGATGGGACCGCCACAGCTGCCACCGGGTCCACATGGACCACCGTACATACTTCCCCATCCATCAATGGGACCGTCATATCCACCAAACCGTCCGCCAATGGGGCCGTCGTATCCATCAAACCATCCCCCAATGGGACTGTCATACCCAACAAACGGCCCACCACACTTACTGAATCGTCCTCCAATGGAACCGCCAAACTCACCGCACCGTCCTCCAATGGGACCTGCATATCAGCCACACCGTCCGCCAATGGGACAACCACTGATGCCAACGTCCCACCCACCGTTTATGTCTCAACCGACTCCATATCCGAATCAACCAGTAAACTACTACAACCCCTGGACATGGAGTGAATGGAATCCATATAACAACCCACAAACATATCACAACAGACGACATTACTGAAACAACATAAAATTATTTAATGTTCAGAGTGCTCTCATTTCTCATTTACAATTTTTGTACATATATTTTCGTTAAAAATTATTATTTATGTATATGATCAATCAACCTTATGTACAACATAATACAAGTAGCATTGATGATATTTATATTTCAGCAAAATTTAATGAAGAACAAATATACAAATTTTAAAGTTAAACATTTAATTATATATTTAATCGAAATTTATTTACCCAATAGCTCTGGTACTTAAATCAAAGTTTTGAAAGATATCTTTATTTTTATGTTTTATCAACCAGAGAAAAAACATTGACTTATTTTAGATATTTAATTTCTAGTCTTCCTAACTTGACTTGCATGCACTAAATTATCAATAGTAATTGCAAGTATTGTGTCTTAGTCTTAACAAGTTTAAAAGGAGGTATAACTTCTTAAAGTAAATTATTACTAATTTTCCAGACTTCAAGTCTTTTATAAAATCTTAAATTCACATTTTTTATAGATACATATATAATTGAGCTCCCTCTTTTGTCAATAACTCGATTATTCCAGTGATTTCAACTCTTAAGGTATTAGCTGAAAAATAATGATATAAACCACACAAAATTTCTTAGTTTATCTTTTTATAGACTAGAGTTATCCTTCTTTCCACTAATTGTTAATATGATGATTGATGTATTTGATGTAGATGGATACCTCCTTAATTCTTCAGAACAAAACAACATTTTAATATTCTCACATTTTTGCACATGTTAATTTGTGTAATAGGAATTTTAAGTCATAAGTAAAAACAATCAACATATCGTTTGTAAAAGATCTCTTTTATAATATTTCTTTTCACCTTGTATATCTATCAGGAACAATTCAGATACATGTAAAAGACCAAGAGGTATCCTTCTCAATTAATTTTATATGTTTATTCATGTCTACATTTGTCATTGTTTAATAATTCAGTTATGACTGCTTTGTAATACCATGATATCTTCACATTAATGCACTTGTTCAGGAACCCATTTTATGAAATTCTATGATTTTCTTTGAAACAAATTCAAAATGTCTAAAAAATTACTCAAAAATTTAAACATTTCCATGTGGAACATACATGGATTTTCCCTTAATAAAGCAACTGATGATGATTTTCTTGAAGCCATATGTAATATAGATGTTTTAAGTTTAGTTGAAACTTGGTGTGGTGGTGACAATCCGCAAATTGATATTCCTGAATTTTCTTGCATAACTAGCAGTACTAGAAATAAACATAAAAAAGCTAGACGCTTCTCTGGTGGTATTTCAATATATGTAAAAAATAATTTAAAAACTGGTGTTTCCAAACTACCCTTTAGTAATCCCGATATCGTTTGGGTCAAATTGTTGAAATCTTTTTTTAATTTAAAAAAAGATGTATTTCTGGGAATTATTTACTTCTCACCTGAAGGTTCAACTGGCAACAACGAAGATTTAAATGTTTTATATTCCAAACTTTTGAGTGATATTGAAAACTATAGTTCTCAGGGCGATATTGTAATCCAAGGCGACTTCAATGCTTACACAAAGTTAAATCCAGACTATGTCACATATGATGAATCTGAACACCCCAATTCTGACGACCAATTTTATATTTACGACTCCCCCTCCCCTAGAAATAATATGGATAACAAACCATCTAATAAAAGTGGTAAACTCCTCCTAAACCTCTGTAAAGAAACAAGTCTTAGTATATTAAATGGAAGAACAGTTGGAGATCTCAATGGTAAATATACTTGTACTACCTATAATGGAAGTAGTGTAGTTGACTACACTCTGGTGAATAATGAATTGCTGCAAGGTATTTGCAGCTTTAAAGTAGGAGATTTAACAGACTTGTCAGATCATTGTTTGTTAAACTGTTGTTTACTGACATGTTTTTATAATAATCCTAATAATCATAGAAATAATCTGGATACTTTACCAGGAAAATTTTTATGGAATACTGAAGCAATAGAAAATTATAAAGCCAATTTACAAAGTGATCCAATAAAATGTAAACTTCAGAAATTTTTAACACATAATTATAGCGACAGCGATTTGGCCGTAGATAATATCAACTCAATCTTACATGAAACAGCTTCAATGTCTGCTAAATTTGTTAAAGGTAAATCACCCAGCAAAAAAAATAAGAAAAAAAAGACAGAATGGTTCTCCGATTCTTGTAGAGACCTCAGAATTACTATTAAAAGTTATCTTTCCCTTGTTAATAAATTCCCTAATAATGAAACCTATAGAATTAAGTATTATTCTTTTCTTTCTAAATATAGAAGAAAATGTAAAATAGAAGAAAAAAAATTTAAAAAGCAAATATGTGATGATATATATTCAAACATGAACAAAGACCCAAAAACATTTTGGAACATGATAAACCGAATGCAGCATTCCTCTAGTGGAAACAATGATGATATTTTAAATATGGATGAATTTAGCAATTTCTTTGAAAAAATAAATAATCATTCTAATCAAATACCAAACAACAACTTTCACAATTCCATCAAAGATAAACTGGAAACCCACATTAATAATTATAAAAATCTGAATAATCCAAATAAAACTGAATTTGATGAACCTATAAACAAAGAGGAGATCATGAAAGCAATCAAAACTCTTAAAAATGGAAAGTCCACATCAAGGGACTTAATTTCAAATGAAATGCTAAAATATGGCATACATCAACTTATAGAACCACTTCTAAAACTTTTTAATTTTATTTTTGAAAAAGGTTGTTTCCCTAAAGCGTGGAATGAGAGTTACATTTCTCTAATACATAAAAAAGGAGATAAAACCAACCCGGCAAACTACAGAGGAATTTCATTAACTTCAAACTTAGGTAAATTATTTAATAAAATAATATTAGCAAGAGTCATTAAATTCATTAACAATAACAATCTTATAAGTGAAAACCAAATAGGATTTAAAGAAAAATCCAGAACCACTGATCATATATTTACAATTAAATCAATTGTTGATACATATAAAACAAAGAAAAAGAAAGTGTTTGCAGCTTTTATAGATCTAAGAAAAGCCTTCGACACAGTGTGGAGGGAAGGCCTTTTCTATAAACTTTGTAAAAATAAATTTCCCACCCAAATTTTTAATATAATTCACTCAATGTACAAAGATCCATATTGCAGAATTAAATTTAAAGAAGGCCTAGGCCAAAAATTTATTTCAAGGTGTGGAGTAAAACAAGGAGATGTCTTAAGCCCCATTCTTTTTAATTTATATATCAATGACCTGGTTGCCAACCTCAATGAAAGCAATAACGATCCCGTTATTTTGGGTGATCTCACAATCAATTCTTTACTTTATGCTGATGATATTATTTTGTTGTCCAGCACCGCTAATGGTCTACAAAAATCTCTAGAGATACTAGACAAATTTTGCTCTTCTTGGAAATTAGATGTAAATGAACAAAAATCAAAAGTAATGGTATTTAATTCCAATGGAAAAACCCATATAAATAGTTTTAAAATTAATAACTCCCCCATTGAAACAGTAAAAACATATTGTTACCTTGGAATAACTTTTAAATATAATGGTAATATAAATGTTTCAACCAAATTATTAATGGAAAAGGGTCGCAAGGCCTGGTTCAAAATAAAAAAAACTATTGGACTCGATAATGCATGTTGTCTAATGGAAAAACTCTTTGATTCTCTTGTAAGTCCAATAACACTTTATGGGTGTGAATTATGGGGAGCATTTTGTCACTTAAAAGATACTGACCCCTTTGAACACTTACATTTAAAATTTATTAAAGAAATACTAGGAATACACAGCAAAGCAACAAATGTTGCATGCTTAACAGAGCTTAATAGACACCCACTTGTAGAAAAAGTAAAATTACAAGCTATAAAATTTTGGGATCATATTTCAAATTCAACAAATACATTAGTTAATAAAGTCTATAATAATATTCCTGATAACAATAAATGGATTACAACAATAAAAATGTGGGTTAAGAAACTAGGCTTTGGCTATTTAATTAATTGTACTGAAAATATCAAATCTGCATTAACATCAATTAAACAAAGACTATATGACCATACAGTACAAACTCAGAACAGCAGTATAGCTGAAAGTAAAAAGCTGTCTTTCTATAAAACTATTTACAGACAAAACCAGAGACCTTTCTATGTAGATAACTGTAGATTCAGGTCAGATAGAACAACAATTTGTAAATTCAGAATAAGTGCCCACACTCTAGCAATAGAGAAAGGCAGATATCAAAATATTCCCCAAAACAACAGAATATGTCCAAAATGTGACACCGGTGCAATTGAAGATGAAATGCATTTCTTTGTTCATTGTCCGGCTTATACAACTTTTAGAAAAGAATTAATTATTAAACTCAAATGTTGTTTTAAGAATTTAGACTCATTAACCGACTACAAAATACCTTTAATTCTAAATAGCAGTTCTTTAATAGTACATAAAGCTTTAATTAAATACATAAACAATTGTCAAGGAAAAAATTAAGTCATTATGGTCACCCCACATTTGTATGTAATTTGAAAAAAAAACCTTATATTTATATTCAAATAATGAAAGGCTTTCGTGATTAAAATTATATATACATGCAGGATTAATGCATGATCCATTTTTAGGCAGAGCCTTATAGCGTCATAAAGCTATCTGATTTTCGCGTTTTTTTTCCGTCTAGACAGGGTAAATCGGTCAGTCAATATTGCTACCAGAGGATCTATTACAGAACATTGTTCGTGTATTGTATTTTAAATGTTATACGTATTGTCTAAAATAGGAGGTACATATTTATACCCCCAACATAAATGGGATATAAATGTGGACTACATATCGTGTATTAATACTCGTTGACACTTAAGCATTTTTGACCTTTGACCTTTGATCAAGTGGGCGGAGCTTAATTACAGATGTAAGTGTGCGGAGAAAACAAACAAAACTGATGTGCTATGTTTCAAGTTTATGAAACACAGATCGTTCTTTATTTTTAGTGCTTAGATCTAGCTCTGCCTTTAAACGCTTTAGCGCTTTGATTTGAGTTGCCACCACCCAAGGTTTATTACTGTAATATATAGTCTTTAATTTCGTTTGATTTAAGAATATGTTCATGTATTAATGTGTTATAACCATTTATTGTAAATGTGTTTTGACAATAAATAATTCTAATTCTAATTCTAATTCTATAATTATACTAGGGTTGCACAATATATCCGTTCCAGATTTGACTCGTCATTTAGACGAGGTCATCAGGGGTCACGGGGAGGAAAAACAACATTATTTAACATGGTGCAAAGGGAATGGCATTTTCTATCAACGATTCCTCTGTAATTATTCAACATAAAGGGTAAAAATCATTTGCAACTGACAAATAACCAACAATCAACATTTCCAACCCTTAAAAAATCAATCTTGAACGGAAATAAAGAAGTTACTTTCTTCGTCCATTAGCATGTTGGAACCAGTTTTTTTTACCATTTCCTCCTCCTTTGGCTAAAATAGTGACCGATCCCACAAATGCGCAACCCGTGTATTGTTGCTACACGGCAAGAATATTTATTTTCTGCATGCAATTGCTTAATTGAGCAAGTATCTTGGACAGATTATTTATTTTCTTGCAAACAGAGACCAGATTATTTATTTCCTACTTTTTCCACACCAGAATATTTATTTACAAAAACTGCCAGGCCCCCTCCTCAAAATCTAATGGTCGTCCCCTTACCATTGAACAATAATACAATGTTTCAACAGAGAATTTGTTGTCAATATCCTCGTATACAAACTAAGCGTAGACCATGTTATTTTGAACTTATCAGGAGAGACTCATCTCTTTAGTTTATCTCAGCACAGCACAATTAATGTGGATTTTTTTTAAATTGATTGATAATTTTCTTTCAATTGGTTTGATGTCAACATATCTTATCTACTGTAGTAACTCAACTATTTCCTGAGAAAAATACTTCTCATCTATATTCAATCTTACATTGTGTCAAATCTTCAAATTAGTTGAAAACTTGTTATTTATTTTGAAGGGAATATTTTGACATGGAAGCTGACATATTGCAGGACCGGAGTTAATTACATCGAGTTTTTCGGACGTTTAGCTTGAAAGTGAAGAAAAAGTCAGAGATTAAAAATATCCAAAAGCATGGCGGAGATATTTTTAACAAGCACTGCTTATTGCAAAATTTTGCTTCATGCGGCTAAATATCCACATTGTGCAGTTAATGGTGTTCTTTTAGCAGAAGAACAGAAACAAAAGGACCACAAAAACATACGATTTGTAGACTGTATTCCCTTGTTTCACTTATCACTGAGTCTTGCTCCCATGTTGGAAGCTGCCTTGTTACAGGTGAAATATAATTTGTTGAAACAAATATGTTTTTAGATGATTTCTATTTACATGTACTTATATGTTGTAGATTAGTTTCTTATATGAGAAAGACATTGCCTTAAAAGCTCAGGTAGATACAAAAATATAATCTATTCCATTGATAATTTCGAATAATGCCTGGGACGAGATAATTTGGGACGATGTATTACTATTTCCCGCAATTTTTCAGCATGCGCAGACATTTTCGAAAACTTCCGAAAATCGAATGTTTCCGGTGACAGAACGGTTTTTCTTCCATTGTATTTTGAGTCTTGTGCAATTTGACATACTTTCTACATTAAAGAGCTCACTACGCTCGCATATTACATGTATATATAAAAGACCTTGCCTTATAAGTCGTGTAGTTTAAAGAAATAAAATCAATGCAATGACAAAATGATGTCTTTGGACTTTTTAAGTACACAATTTTAATAAAATTTCTACATGTTTGCAATTTTTTAGGTGATTTTTGTCTCGCCTGCGAAGCAGAGCGGGACATAGGTGTTACTTTAACGGCGACGACGGTGGCATAAACTTTTTGGAAAAGTTTTATTAGCAGCTCCATATCTCAAGAACTATAGGTCCTAGGTTGATGAAACTTGGTATGCATATGCCAAAGTAGTAGCTTAGCACAGTTGCATCCCCATCTTTTGACCTTGACCTTGAATTTCCAGTTGAGTGACTTTGACAATTTTCAATACATATAATAGCAATGGAAAAGTTTTGCAAGCACCTCCATATCTCAAGAGCTATAGGTCCTAGGTTAATGAAACTTGGTATGCATTATATGCCCCAGTAGTAGCTTAGCACAGTTGCATCCCCATCTTTTGACCTTGACCTTGATTTTTCAGTTGAGTGACTTTGACAATTTTCAAAACATATAAAAGCAATAGAAAAGTTTTGTGACCACCTCCATATCTCAAGAACTATAAGTCCTAGGTTCATGAAACTTGGTTTGCATATGCCCCAGTAGTAGCTTAGCACAGTTGCATCCCCATCTTTTGACATTGAACTTGATTTTCTGGTTGAGTGACTTTGATTATTTTAATTGCATAAATTAGCAATTATTAAGTTCTATAAACATCTTTTGATCACAGAAACTGAAAATTATAATATAGTGGAAGTAAGAAACTTAAGTGTTTACTCTTGTTTCTTAAACAAAGGATTTATTATACTGAGCATTTTCTTTTCTACATGTAGCTTTTGCTTTTTGTTTTTTCCCTTTACTTGGAAATTTGATGCATTGTTATATACATGTATAATTTTTTATGTATTATGTATTGCAGATAGAAGCTTACAGTAAAAGTATTGGTTGTGTAGTAGCAGGTTATTATCAAGCTAATGAAAATCTTGACGACAATAGGCAAGTATTGCTGCTTATAGTTAACTTCTACCAGGATTGACTTTGCTGGAACTATAGCATTAATTTCTATTTTGTAAATGTACAACATGTACAAGATGCTTGTGCTCTATGGACCTGTTAATGCCATTTTGAAATTATATCTTACTTTTCATATGCCCATTATGATTAGAGTACAATGTACATGTACAAATGTACATGCCCAGTAAAGGGGGACATTTTATTCACTCTGTTTACAACATCTCATTGCAATCACAACAATACATAGAAAATAAAAAAAATAAAAACAATTTGAAAAAAATATGTCATGTATGTTTGGAAATAGAATATAAAAAAACAAATTTTTTGTATTTAAACCATGTAAACCAGTAATGATCAAATAAATGTAGTATTATCATGAATATATAAACAGTTATTTTGTTTATTAATCTTTCCATTTAGATATTGCAAACTTTTTTTCAGCATTAAATTGCAAATCTTCTTTTTTTTCAGCATTAATAACACAGCCAAAATAATTGGGAAAAGATTACATGATAACAACTCTGATGCATGTGTATTTATAGTAAGTAAAATTTGTGGGTGTACTGTCATTTTTTTTTTTTTTAGATTTTGCCTGAGTTTGATCTGAAATTTTATCCTATAAAATACATTTTGTAGCTTCCAATAATTATAATCACATTAAGGCAAATATATAAAAAATATTTACTTTCCTTTTTGATACTATCTATATCTTGGTGAGTATCAGACGTCACATGATGTCACAAATAACATCATATTTCATTGCATGACGTCACAGTTATCAAGTGCTCCCACAGGTATTTTCTTGTAACACGGACTGCCTATGATACTAGAAAATATCAGGCTGATGAGATTAAAGGGAAAAGCATTTAATTACCAATATTATAGCTTTCTCATCCCCTCCCATCCTGATATTTTCAGCCGCCTGGAAAAATCATTTTAAAGTATTTGGCAGATTATGTTATTTTTTTGTCAATTTCCTTTTAAATGACCTCACATTTTATCAAATGGATAAAAAATTAGATTTTCCAGCCTGCCCCATATTTTCAAGAATTTTTAATAAGATTTTAGCTATTATTAGGGAAGAAAAAAAACACAAAAAAACAATTACCTATACTGAAGCAGACAAGGTAAATGTAATGACTTCAGGGAATCAAATATATCGGCTACTTTTCAAGTTATTTGTTTGCTTAACATGCTAACTATGCTTTTTTGTATTGTTTCACGAAAATAAGAATGACAGGTTCCCACACTTCTGTCATTCTGTTTTGAACAATATATTATGACGTAAATAAAATTTCTGTCCCCAGGAATTTTTATCAGCATCCTGGTATTTTCAGTTTTCACAATACCATCTTTTGCTTTGAAATTATAGCATCACATTTCTTATGAAATATACTTTGGATTCATTTATTTTCGTGGGTATCAATTTTCGTGGTTTCTCCAAAAAGAAATTTTTTTTTCGTTTGATTTTGAATTTCGTGGTTTGCTAATATTACTTCTAGAGAATAAATACAAAACCAGCATTTCGCGGAGGATCAATTTTCATGGTTGACAGGTACCCACAAAAACCACGAAAATTGATACCCCATGAAAATTAAAGAACCACAGTATTAAAGAGTATTTCTTTGAACCAGATGGCAACACATTGCCAGGATGCTAAAAGGACATTGGGAGATCACTAATATATGAAGAAATTTAAACTCTAAAAAAATTTCTAAAACAACTATATAGCTAGGTATGCTCAGAATATTTGTTTAAATACAATATTTGCATAATTCTTCCGGTTAAAGGCATCATTCTCAGTCAATTTAGCTTCAAGGTTGGGGGACCTTATTAATAGTTTGTCTGTACTTCTAAAAAAAGTGCATCTTTCATGGCTATAATTATTTAGATAAACCTTTTAATGCAAGATTTAAAACAAAGACATGAAATTTTGAAAGAAAAAATATCGCTGAAATCACTAGAATTTCTAATGTAGCATTGTTTTCTTAATTTATTAATATTTTCTATTTTCTGCAGGTAGATAATAATAAAGTAACTCCACTATCAGTATCAGAAGCCTACACAGTGTATACATACAAAGACATGAACTGGTTAAAAACTGATAAGAGGTAATGATTAAAGATGTCATATTTGTTCATTGTGCTGCATACAGAAACCAAACTTTTTATACATTTCTCATTGAAATATGTTATGACAATAAAAAAAGTTCTCATTATTTCAAAATACGAAGATTTTAATGAGGACCAATTGATATATAACTATGTAACTGTAAATGCTTTGCTAGACATTAGACATCTACTTCCTTCTTACAAGCATACTTTGTTAAAAAGATATCCAGAGTTCTTATTTCTATTATAAATATTCCTATTGCACAAGTCTTATTATTAATTCCCATCTACGAAAGTAGAGGCATATAGTGTTAGGGTCTGTTTGGCCGTCCATTCCAAATGTTGCAAGATAAGGCATTATGTCCATTAGATATATTCTTGTTTTTAATAGACCAATTTGTTAATTTTTTTTTGTCAATCACATAGTCAGACCCAGTACCATACTTATCTACAAAAAAGCCACCATTTTTTAGTACAATGTCAAATTACAGTTCCTTTATCATGTATTATAGGGCTTGTAAAGTCCTGAACAATGGAAGATAATGAGATGTTGAATAAGTGTATGTGACACACACAGCCCACATACACAGCCCACATAAATATGTGGCAGTTTAGAGACCACAATAGGAAACAGCAAACAGCCTTCAACAAAGTACAATGTATAAAACTTGAAAATTGTTTTAAACCTTATATATTTATTAAACTTGAATCTATTGTAGACCAACAACAGATGAGGAAACATTAGAACTAAGTAGAATGTTATTATCATCATCAGACTCTTACAGACAATTAGTAGACTTTGATAACCATTTTGATGATGTTTCAAAAGATTGGCGGAACTTACAAATAGGAGAATTCATTCAACGATCCACATAATGTCTAGTTTATCTGTAGTAGTATTGTAATGTGTTCCTACTTTCTCAGATAGTCAGGTTACAATGAAATGATATATGTACAAGGATACATGTATATGCATTCGATAATTTTATTGCAGCTGGTCTCAAAATGTCATATACACATGTATGTTTTTGCCATTGTATGGCAATTGGGCCACCTCTTGTTCTTAAAGGTGAGAACGAAAATTTAAAAAAAATTCCTGTCAATAAGTTGAAAGTAACACCATTATTGAAAATAAGATCTTTTACCATTTAAAAGAATGATAATGATTGTGAAAATTATCATGCTTCAAAACTTTTTTTTATTTATCTACCTTTACCATATATTTAGATGAAAGTAAGACTACAAAGATTTTTTATCTGAAAGCACAATATACCTGCAATTAGTTTCTTGTCTTGATTGTGTACAAGTAGCATTTATTATTCTGAAATGTGTTAATTTATAATTTTGTGTATAAAGGTGCAGTTTTATTTATGCATTATTATTTTCTCTAATATTTGTATGTGTGTAGTGTTTAATTGATTGTTCTTAAAAGATCATACAGTTTCCTGGTATGATATTTCATTAATCCCTACAGCCCAAATTAAATCTATCTAAAATGTACTATAACGATGGTTTCAAAAAAAGTTCTTTCCTGCTTCACGGATTTTGATGAAATATAGAGGGTGCATACAACAGATATTTGATAGGTCTCTGGGAGCATTCAGGGGAGGTAATTGGACTTGTATTTTTTTTCTCGATTTAATGTCAAATTTTATGGGGATGGTTCTAAAGTGAGTTTGTTTACTGTTATACTATTATTTGATAAAGGAAAACAGTTTTACTCTGGTATGATTACATGTAGGTCATAAAGATTTATAAAAATTATTCATAAACTGTTTAAGAGAATTTTTGTATAAAAATCATAACAACTTTTTTTACAATTGGTAGGTTCTAGATATTTCTTGGTATTCATTCCATTTCCCCTCCATCTAATTGTGTATTCTTTAAAGGCTTTTAACAAAAAATTGTGAAAAAAAATAACAAAAAATGTGTAATAACAGTTTAAAGTATGTGTGGTATTTTTATTACATGTGACATCTGTTCAATATTGATATGTGAAAATAATATACATATTTGTATATTATCAGTGTATTTAACCTTATCAGTTTGAATATGGTTTATAAAACAGTATGACATTCCATGTGAAGTAAAGAGCTGTTCTTTTAAATATATCAGATACCCAGAGAAGTACTTCTGAAATGTTCCAACGGAACAAGTTGCAAATGGCTAAAATTTAACTGTATTCTACATCATGTTGTCAAGTAACAACAATAGTTAATGATTTTTAAAAGGTGTTTATTCCAGAGTATCTCATGTTTAAATGGAACAGCCTTAATTATGTTTAAAAGTATTGTCCTTTCTTGTACAAAATAATTATATTCTAGAATTTTTATAAAAAATGGATTATTTACTTGAACGGTAAAGACCTGTGTTAAAGATGCAGAGCCCTGAAATTTTTTATTGTCTGTGTGTCTCTTGTATTGAACACTAAAACCTTTAAACTATTAAGGGTATAGATAAAGTTTTACAATGTGATGTTCATACACACATATGTAGAATATTTATAAAAGTAATTCCATAAAATACTTAGACGAGCCATAATTAAGTTTCATAAAGAGGTGTGATATTAAATTATCTGTCAAGTATTTATACATGTTTTTTTAAAACATTCACACACACGAAATATGGACAAATGAGTGGACAAAGTAATAACTACAGTATATAGGTGTACTGCATCTGCAATACAGGACTCTAATGTCTTAATTTACCAACAATGTATTTTTATGCATCCATGTTCTATTTAAAAATATCTTCCATGCCTTTGTTCTTGTTGTCTCTTTGAATGTCATACCAGAAATGATTTAAATGAGTTACAAAGATATGCAAGAAAATTTATGTATCATTTGTTTGTTTCTGGTGTACATGTAGTGCATTTATTTTTAGGGTGCTCCTTTGTTTAGTCATGTTGTTCATTTACCTCAATACATACATGTCATGCATGTACATGAAAATGATGTTTATACTGTACATGTAATAAGTTTGTACATGTTTTTCCTAATTATGTAAAACTCTCTGTTCCTTCATGAAAAGATTTTGTCCACATTTAACAATATTGAATATTAAAATAATAAACAGATTTGTTAGTTATCTTAATTCATGTTTAACTGTAAGTATACTGAAACTCTTACCTGTACTGTAACACTGCATAGTTGACCTAAATCTTACATTTTCATAGTGATTCGGCTCTATAGAATGAAATTTAAAGTTTGTTTTTGTCTGGCTCCACCTTTCCCCCCCCAAAATTCCAAGTTCATATATTATGTCTATAAATCCAACAAAATTTTAGGGGTCATAATTTGCTGGTGATATGCATAACTACATATAGTCTACAAGCACCATAAGAGTTGAGTGGAAACAATTAATTTATAAGGATTTATGAAAATTTCAAAGAGGCTGAGCCATAACTCCAACAATAATTTGAAGATCAACAATTATGGGTAATATGCACAGCTACACATGGTGTACTAGCTACATGTTAAGTTTTATAAAGAACCATGATAAATGAGGATTCTGTAAATTCTTACTTCAAAGGGCCATAACTCCCACAAAAACTTAAGGATAAATATTTCCTTGAAATATGCACAACTACATATGGTTTATTAACTACATGCAAAGTTTCATTTAATTCTGTTCAGTAGTTTCAGAGGAGTAGAGCAGAATAACTGTGATGGACAGGATAAAAACATTATACCTAACTGCCAAAGTGGGGCACAACTACATATGGTGGTGTTCTTACATACCAAGTTTTACTGAATTAGGTGAAGTAGTTTCAGAGGGGTTGCCTTTACAGGATGATAAATGAGGATTTTCTAAGTTCAAAGGACTGTGACTCCCAACAAAAATTTGACAATGAAATTTAAAAAAACAAAGCAAAATAACACATGGTGTGCTTCCTAAATACCAAGTTTCGATGAATTCAGTTAAGTAGTTTCAGAGGAGTTGCACTGACAAGATGATAAGCAAATTTCTAAGTTCAAAGGGCCATAACTCCCACAAAAAGTTGAGGATAGAAATTTCCTGATTACATGTACAACTACATATGATGTCATTCCTTCATACCAAGTTATGTCACCTGTAGTGTGCTGCAGAAGCGACAATAGGGGTAACTTTGTCACCATCTGTTGTCTTGTGTCGTCACAAATATTTCCATCACAGTTTTACAGGCAACTACATGCCACAGCTTCATCCCATTGATAGTACTATCAGGTGTAAAGTGATTTTATGCCCAAAACATTGCTACTTCCTGTTTATCGAATACTTTAAGTTTTACGTAATATGACAATTAATACGCAAAATTTCTGTCACAGTAAGTAGATGACCAACTGATTTGGAAAGGGGATGCACATTACAACTCATTGGACTTAAGCTTTGTACCAAATTTGAAATTAATCTCTTCAGTAGAAGCTGAAAAATCTGTTACAAAGATTGTACCAGTTGGACAAGATGATTGCAATATAGCCCCCTCTCTTAAGAGTTGGTTATTATTAGCTCTATAAGGATTATTTGGTCCAAGCTGTAAGATGACCCCATATGGAGGTTTTGGTCTTTAAAAGTAAAGCTAAAAAATGTTTCCCCAATGTTTTTCCCTTTAAATCCAAATTTCTGCTGATGGAGAAAGCTTTTGCATACAAAAAAAAAGATGAAGGATTGGAGAAAACATCTAGATAATGCTTTACCATATTTTTGTATTTCCTTGTGTATGCATATACTGATCAATTATATAAAAACAAGTCAATTTGTTGGCAGTGTAACCATAAATGTAACACACAATATGAATGAAACTGGAAATACAAGGTAAGAAGTTTAGGCTACTGAGTCTCAAGTCTTGTTGTGGATAAATATCAAAAGTTTATAGTTTTAAGCTAACTGACACCAAGTGAGAGGCTTATGACCTGATACCCCTAGTGCCAGCATCCCCTAACAGAAAGGTTAAAATCCATCTCAGCTTACACAACAGACTAGTGCCACATCAGGAAACTGTATTGGTATGGTAGGATCACCTAGTGTTGCCATGCACAATGCATGCTTCGGATGCTGGCTGTGACCTACATTTTTGAATTAGTGACATCTGACAAAATGTTTACCTTAAAAGACCTTTCTTATTTACTGACAAATGTCACATCTACCATATTGGTGTCGTAGTTGAACCTAAGGATGCAAAGTATGGTGTATTCTTCAAATTTTGGCTGTAATCTTTTTACTTCTTCAAAATGGCTGGATTTCGTTAAACAGGATGAAGGTGAGCGATAGACCTGAAATCTATCCCACATTATGGGACCCCCACCACGACACGATGCTGTATACCAAATACCAAATATCAAGTGGCTGTGATTAGTAGTTGCTGAGAAAACTGCTACGCAAATTTCTTCCCTGCCTTTTAATTGCTGCTTTGTTGTGTCACATCCATCTCATAATCATCTATGTTATAATAACCATAACATAACTGAAGTTGTGCTTTTGCATTGAAGATAAATGATTGTTTACAGACTACTGATAGGTATAAACTTGACATTTTACAGTAAGTACCTACATGTAGTAACTGGTTGCCCTAATTATAAGTCAGTAGGTTCATTTTTAAAGCTAATAGCTTTAATATGATTAAGTTTTATGATATTTTATATTATCAAAAGTTTTGTTCTGAAAACCAACAGGATAATTTTTTTTAATTGCATATATGTAATATATACTTTTTCGGTCTATCTTTGTCTGGCCCTCTGACCGCAAAATAAATGGTTTTCTTTCAGCTTCAACATTGCAAGTTTCATGAAATAATATGAAGGCATTTTAAAGTTCTGCATTGGAAACCAATTTCCAGAATTTTTAAGAACTTGTGACCTTGACCTTTGACCTAATGACCCCCCCCCCAAAAAAAAAAACCAATCTCTCTTATCACAGAAGCTTAAATGTGAAAAAAAATTCATGAAATTCTCTCAAGGTGTTCAAAAGTTTCATCCTGAAATCAATATTTGACAAAATGAGATGAAAGTAAAATTCTATATACCGGTATAGCACCCAGCTAATTAGTTTTGTAAAAGGCAAATGACAATAAAGTATTGTCTGTATTAAACATACACAGTACCATGATAATGAAGTCTCCAGAAGATTCAGTTTCAACTTAAAGCTGTGAATCCAAATACAAAAGTGGGGGGGTATATAGCGATAGGGGTGTCCGTCCGTCCGTCCTTCCGTTACACTTCAGGGTACCCATCTCTGACTTATCTGCAACTCCTCCTAAACCCCTTGGTGGATTTTCATGAAACGTACACACAATCTTTGTGACATAATGTAGATGTGCACCTACTATTTTAAAATTTGATCAGAATGATTTTTGGAGTTTCCCATAGCAAAACATGGACTTAGCCATTCGCCTACATGGGGGTACCCATCTCTTATCCGCAACTCCTCCTAAACCCCTTGATGGATTTTCATGAAACTTACACACAATTGTTGTGACATAATGTAGATGTGCACTTACTATTTTAAAATTTGACCAGAATGGTTTTTGGGGTTTCCCATAGCAAAACATGGACTTAGCCATTCGACTACATGGGGGTACCCATCTCTTATCCGCAACTCCTCCTAAACCCCTTGATGGATTTTTATGAAACTTACACACAATCTTTGTGACATTATGAAGATGTGCACCTACTATTTTAAAATTTGATCAGAATGATTTTGGGGGTTTTCTATAACACAACATGGACTTAGCCATTGACTACATGGGGGTATCCATCTCTTATCTGCAACTCCTCCTAAACCCCTTGATGGATTTTCATGAAACTTACACACAATTGTTGTGACAAAATGTAGATGTGCATCTACTATTTTAAAATTTGATCAGAATGATTTTTGGGGTTTCCCATAGCAAAACATGGACTTAGCCAATCGACTACATGGGGGTACCCATCTCTTATCCACAACTCTTCCTAAACCCCTTGATGGATGTCATGAAACTTTTACACAATCTTTGTAACATAATATAGATGTGCACCTACTATTTGAAAGTTTGATCAGAATAATTTTGGGGTTTCCCATAGCAATACATGGACTCAGCCATTTGACTACATGGGGGTGCCCATCTCTTATCTGCAACTCCTCCTAAACCCCTTGATGGATTTTCATGAAACCTACACACAATCTTTGTGACATAATGTAGATGTGCATCTCCTATTCTAAATTTTATCTAATTAATTTTTTTGGGGAGTGGGGGGTAATTATTTGTGAGCTGCGGCTCACAGTTTTTGTAGTTTTATTACTTGTAGGATACCAATTTTTGTGGTTTTCCTGGGTAACAGTCAACCACAAAAATAAGAGTTTGTTTTTGTCTGAATAAAAACATGTCTTCTCCTGTTTCCCCCAAAATATTCTTAGTTCAAAAGGCCAGGATCAAAATTTCCTGGTAATATGCACAACTACATATGGTGTCCTTCCTATATACAAAGTTTCATTGAATTCCGTTCCGTAGTTTCAGAGGAGTTGTGCTGACAAACTTTGTGACAGACAGACAAAAACAATTTGTCTCCCCACAGAAGTGGGGAGAGACATTATAAGGAAATTAAGAATTCAACAAAATGTCTTTTTTGGGGGTCAACCACGAAAATTGATACCCATGAAAATAAATCAATCCACAGTATGTACACTTTTAACACAGTGTCACCCACATAACATGGTGAAAAGGATGCAGTTAAGAATCTCCAAAACAGGCAATCAAAGAACACACAAAAAAGTTCGGTATGAATAATTTATATGATGAACATTATATTTGGTCAATATAAATAATCTGTCATAATGAAATAAGTTAAAAATATTTAAAACATTGTTCTGAGTCAAAACATGTAACGAAAAAGTTGTACATCACAAATACATGCACAAATAGCTAAAATCAAAAAGATGAAAGTTCAGATATATTGTAGAACTGACAACTAATTCTCATATGGACTCTGAATGCAGATCAAAGTATAGTCCTTTTCTGAAAAGAAGAAAAAAATCATGATTAAGCATAACATATAAAGGATACACATTAAATTCTACATGTACAATGATGATAATTAGATATTGTTTTATGTATGAAAAAGATGGCCTTGACAATCATTGCATATCCAAAACACTTATGTCTTGTTTTGTTTTTGTTTGTTTATGCAAGTCATTGAAAAGGCAAAAATATCACAATACATGTGAACATTTTATTTATCAACAAAATTCATGTTTTGCAAGTCACCTATTCACAATACTATTGTCCTGATTGTAAAAACATGCATGTTCTGATTCTTCATGTAAGTTATGTAACACAACATGGACAAAAAAATAAATTTATAAACATGTATATGCATTAAAAAATCTCATTTTCTAACTCATACTTTTTAACAGATAGTTTTTATGAGAAGTATTTTTTATCTATTTTATTCATTTTGACATGTTCAAGATATTTTGATTTGTTAATTTTGACCATTTAGCTGTAAAAGCAAATTCCATCAGGAATGGGGCAATTTATTATGAAGTTCCAAAATTCAAATGTGTTTTTATAGTAAATGGATTCAAATCCAGCTGTTTGATACAATAGTTCTACATAGTTTTCGAGATTGATTTCAAATATTAAAGTGAATTGGTTGGTACATGTACATAGTGGAAGGGAATTGACAGGTTATATATGGCAATTGTTTTTTCTTCTTACTATTCATGCATTTAAAAGGTTAAAGCCTTAAAGAGTGTCATATACATGTAGCTGATCAAATATATCACCGTGCATGTTGGTAATGCAATTTCTTGAATAGTGATTTTTAATCAAGGAGGTACATTGTACATTAGTAGGTGAATTATATAATTATTGTGCAAAAGTGCAGAAAAGCAAAGATGGAAGAAAAGGATAAAATCTAAATATCTTAAGTATGAAAATCTAAATGTAATAACTATTTGTATTTGTACATAACAGCAAAGCCAATGAAATAGAACTACAAGTATTTTCTTTTCATGCAAAAGGGTAAACCTTGGGCAAAAATAAAAATCAACAAAATAGGATATAATGTGAACTTGTCAATGCTTGATTTTGAATGTGATAATGAAAAATATGAAAACTCATGAATATCCAACTTAAACAAACTTTCCATCATTTTTTTTATCTCCTTATACAGGCTTTTCTCACAGTTTAAAAAAGACACGAAAGTAGGACAAATAAGAGATTAAAATCTCATTATAACCTGTACTTTGACTTTTGAAATATAATATGTACATGTCCGTTTCTAAATTTTACAACCATGACACATTTTTGTCCTGGTATTAACTATGAATTATCAATGTTATTGTCTACACGCATATTATTGTTGATGACAATATTGTTGATAGTCAATGACTATGGGTCAAGTCAGTGCAAATATCATTTCAAAGTTCAGCTTTCAAAACGTTCAACATGACAAATTCTTTGTATTATTCACACAATGGAACAACATCAAAAAGAACGTCTACATGATGTTCAGGTGTCAGTTTTATAGTTCAAATTACATTTGTAAATATCCTGTCAATGCTGGTTTACTTCAAATTTCACAAAAAATGAAATAATAGTTGTACAATGATAAAATATCTATTGACTATTTTTAAAACAAATGAATAGTGATTGACTAAAAAATTAAGTTGAGAACCCAAAAACAGGTTTTACATGTATATAAATTTAAGGAAGTACAGTAAAACTAAATTCAAACTTAACCACGGTTTAATTTTTATAAAATCAAATAACATGCATCTTTCTTAAAATTAGTTAGTAAACAGATTAACACTTCACAACGATGAGAAAAGCCTGTAAAAAGCAATAAACAGAAAAAAATTGTTTTCAAATAACTGAAGCATAAACAGCAACGAAAAATTCAAAACGCTTCGTCTTAACAAGATTTGTACCTTGCTATTACATAGGGGACTTAGTTTAAACTGCTTCTGGGCTCTGGATGACTATCAACAAATACTCATTTTCTGTGAGAAAGAAAGAAAACAACAATTGAAAAAGAGTCATTCAAACTTGTACATGTAAAAGACAGAGATTCTACTGGAACTAATTCTGAATTGTTCATAAACTTTTAACTGAAGAACAAACTACTGTATTTTCAAAAGAACATACTCTGAAATTACTCAAATAAATTATAAAGCTTGATATGTTGAAAACATTTTGATCAAAGATTTTTGAATGTAGAAAATAAAAAAATTTCAGAAGAAAAAGTCAAATTTTACACATAAAGATAATATTTACACGATTTTTTGGAAAAAAAACTTTAAATAACACAAAAACAAAATCACTATGCAACAGGACACAAAACAATTATGCTTGAACTATTTTTAGCCACACAAGGGTCATTGGTCAAAACCAGTAACAAAATACATATACAAAAATAACAACCACATATACAGAGACCTAATGAGCCACTTAAGCAGATAAGCATGTTTTAGAATATGTTAACTATATGTCACCCATATCAAATAAGTTAGCAAAACAAAACATTAGCTACTATCAACAATGAACAAAAAAAATATATATCCAAACCAATTCATGCAAAGAGTTTCAAGCTTCAAACATGTCAAACTCCAATTTTCTAGCAAGTTAGAAACCTACGATATGTGACTTATGTCTTTATTCACCACAAATTATTCAGTCATTTTTTAAAAATATCATGGTACAAATGAACATATGTAGAAGTGAAAAATTTCAACTTGCATGACTTAATCTTTAATAAATTACTCTCAGAAAATTTGTGAGAAAAAATATCAAATAAAATTTACATGCTTAAAATGAAATGTACTACATGTACATGTCATACATGTATAAAAAAATGCTACATCAACCTTGTGTGCACGTAATGTTAAATAAAGTTAGTACAAATGAGCCAAGTGATTTCTCAGATCCACTTTCCTTAAATCCATGCAATTTTAAGTATCTAGTGAAAAAATAATTGAAAACATGAAAATAACCAAATTTATTCATAACTAATCTATACAAGTGCATCTGAGATATTACTGAAACCCTGTTCCCGTATAAACATGCAAGTCTGACTACTGGTTAATATATAGCACTACAACAATCAACAGAGAAACATGTAACTACCCTTGCAGTTAAAGAAAATTATCTAAATCAGTTGGTTATTGTTAGGGCTACTTCAAGCTCCAGTACTGCTCCAAACTTACCTGGGGCAACCATAATTTCATGTTTCTTTGATCGAATTCTGAGGAAGGTCAGGTCATTCTGGGGGTCAATATCTCTAATTGCACTTCTGGCTTTTTGTGTCACTTGTGTGAGTAAACCAGAATATGTTACTGTCGTTGAGTTGTCTAATGTGGTTTTGATGGGAATACCTACAATGAAAACATAAAAAAAAAACTACATTTTATAAGACAAAGACATAAAATCAACAAGAATATATGTCTGAAAGTCTTTAAGACATAATGCCCAATTTTGCAACTTTTATTTGCATGCAACACTGTCACACAGCGGTGGGAGAAACAGAGGAACAGTTCAAAACACCATATTGCCCAGCCCTACTCTCATACATATAGATGGGGCACAAAAGCTGACAAATCATACATGAACATTTTTAAGGTGAAATCTCAATAGACTTTCAGACTTTGTGATGTGGATATGGTTGTGTCAGACCTAATAACATAATTCAGTGTTTTTGTCTTTGTATGCTAATTTTCAAATCTTTCACGTGACCATGACAACATTCTTACATGCATAATTCTAATATGCATTCAGATTAACATGATTAATTTCACCAGACATGAGTATTTTTCAGAGCATTGATTCCCATTCTATTATGTGTTATATTAGGCCTGAGTGAAATTGAAGACTTTTGTTTGTTCTGTAGGTTGAACAAATGCTTTTCAGATAAAAAATAAAATAAATGGCACAAGGTTATTTTTGTCCCCTATACCTTCAGAGTTAACAACAATAACACCAATGACTCCTTTGTGTCCTTGGATCCTCTTCAAAGTTTCTTCTGTTTCAGACTGAAAAATAAATATAAAATCTCATTATTTTTTATAAAATGTGCTAGTACGTTTAATTATTTTATATTAATTAGGTTGCAACCCTATGATGTGGTGCAATATTGGTTGTTTACAAAATAGATTGATTTTTTTACTCCAGTAGTCTATTTTACTGAAAGCACTTGCCAGCCATAAAGAAAATGAATAAATATTAATAACATTATGAAAAGGGGAATAATACTATGCATACATGTACCTATAAAAATGTATCTACCTTCAAGTAGAAGTAGTATAGAAGGATCAGGGGGGACATGATAGAGACATTTAAGATCATGTCTGGTATATATGATATGGAGGTCACAGAAGGGTTCTTTCCATCTATGCCAGAAACCACTACAAGAGGCCACAATAAGAAGATATTAAAGGAGAGATCCAAACTGAACACAAGAAAGTTCAGCTTTACCCAGAGAGTAGTGGACACTTGGAATAGCCTTCCTGAAAAAGTTGTAAACTGTAAAAAAGTCCTTGACTTTGAAAAAGCCCTAGACAAGTATTGGGAAAAACAAGAATGCAAATTTGACTTCACACTGGACATTGACAACATCCACACCAGAAGTCACGTGAAGACAAATATTCAAGTAGAGAACAATGAAGATATGGATATAGTGGCAGCAGATGCAGCCAGCGTCCATTAATGATCCCATTTATAATCATGAATATGCAAGTTTAAACATAACATATATATTATGGGTTTCATGATAAGCCATAAACTTTATATCAGACAAAGCCCAGATATAAACTGGAGGAAGCATTCAAAATCATCTTCAGAAATGCAATGCAACTTTCAGTCAAAAATAATGTCAGTTATTTTCACAAAACACCATGACAACGCATCTTTGCTGACAGACAAAAACAAAAAGATCAAGAATTTCTAGAGAAATCTGCTTCCATGCAATTTTAGGGTAAAGCGGAAGCCTACATCATACTATTACATGTACACTGTACAACAAATGTCAAGGTCTTTGAAATGTGTTATTTGTTTCATCCTGCAACAGTCAACTTTTCAGGAATTCGGACTACAAATTCTTAAGATAAATGATATGTCATAACCCTTAAGATAAAAATTATCCTCAATTGTTTGTATATGGGTACTACATCATGTACACTGCACAGTCTTTATTTTGCCGTGATAATAATAACTTTTCTAGTCTGACTCATTCATCGATTATGTTGTTTTCTTCTTTAAACGTCGAAAGGAACTTAAAGGAGTTGGGGGAAAATGATCAAAGAGCATTAATGCATTATTGTCTTTCACACCCAATCACTAAAAAACTTACCATTTTGGTTAGAGTTGATGATGAATGTGTGACTGAAAAGAAAACAGTAACTTGGTAACTATGTCGTGATTTGACATGCGCAAACTTGATTTCCGTCAACATTTGTAGTCTCTAAGCAAGTATTTTACAAAAAGTGTTTAGTATGCTTTCTGTTTTAAAAATAAAACTGCAAATAATGAAACTGATTTAAAGTAGTAATTAAATCAGGGATCTTATTAAAGAAATATAGCATAATCGAAAGTCTCGGTTAATTCCGTTACTTACGGAATCGGCCGAATTATGGGCAGGTGCGCGTTCGAAATTTTACTGGAAAACCACGCGTTTATCGAATTTCAAGAATCACAGCAGATAAGTTTAGTACTTGCTTTTATATGGTTTGATCATAGATTTAATATGCATCTATGGTTTGATAGAGGCTGATTTCTGCACCTATTTGTGATTTTCAATGGCATCTTTATTTATTTATTGGCACTTGTGAACATTTAAGATCAGATTGTTAAAAAAATTGGATGGTATAAAACAGCAGGGATGTCCAAAACAAGTAAAGTCTTCCAGAATTCCGACCAGTACCTCCCCGTGGTGGAAGACGGGCCCTGCTCCAGCGATAACAAAGGATACTCTGGAGCAGCTAACACTGGCGGTGGTGTGTCATGGGCTGGACGACCCATGGCACATATGTTAGCGAGTCTTAATAGTCGACGCAGAGGGGCTTTCCCCTAGTCGCGACTATAAATACCCATCAGAAAACAAGTAAAATTTTCAATAAATGTGCAAAATTAATAAGGAAAAAATCAATAATTGTACATTTTTATCAGCAATTGCCTCAGGGGAATTAAGTGAAATTGACAAACTTCTACCTGTAAATTGATGGTCTTAATTGTATATTACTGTCATAAAATTTATATCACCTGAAAGCCCTTTCTTTGATCTGTTTATTGAAAATAATTTGTTTCAGATTCACAGTAAAGTTGTTTATTAATTAAGCCTGTGAAATAACAAGAAATTCAAACTTTGATGTTTTTTTAAAGTTTTATTGAAGATAAGTAATTTGAATTCTTTGATATCTTTGTCATTTCTAAATATAGAAATACAGAGTTTTCAATTAGCATTTGAGAAAATAATTGTCTTTTAGAGGATATAATTTCCATTTTGATACACTTACTATTTTCAGAACCAACCCTGGATAAATTTAACCCTTATAAACCTTCTGAAAATGACATTGAACTTAAATACACCTAAAATTAAACATGAAAATTTTCTTTTTTTTTTGAGTTTGTTTCCGGCTTCACATGGCAAAATAGCTATTTTCCATTTTCCCCCTTTCATTTGATATAAATTTCATAAAAATCTGTTCAGTAGTTTTAAAGCATACCCCGGAGAAAGTTGACCTATTTTCAACAGAAATCATGCAAAAATATGACAAAATCTCGGGTAAACAGGGGAGGCATAGAACATTAGTGATTATCTAAAGATACATATCCCATCAGTTTTATTTAATCCCTGAAAACAGCAATATTTAATTAAATCATTTTTATCGAAATTTTAATTTATTATGGGTATTAGAGAAAAAAAAGAGGGGTTTATATATATGAAATCAATGCTCCAAGTGCCTGTGAATTCAACAGACAATTGCTCCCGTGAAAATTTGCAAACTGGCATGAAACGTAAAGTTGACCTGTAAATATGAGACAAAAATGGAAAACACTATTTTTTTTACCATTAAAATGCTATATATACCTCCTTTTAAAGGTCATCTGTAAACATCGACCCAAAAGAGACTATATATAGTAGAAGTTTTGATTCTGAAGATCTTAAGATCCTCTGCCGGCTTTTTTCTATCTCTCATAATTGCTGTATGTCAGATATAAGCCATTTTGAGTAATTCTACCCTAATTTCTACTCTTAGAAAAGTAACAGTGGCCATTTTTTATTGAATCTTTTCAAAATGAGGATCGCTTGATGCCAACATGTCATGAATCACATCGGACGCATAGTAATGCCTTTTATTTGGCCAGGTAAGCTAAAAACTATAAAATGTTAAAGCTATGTAAAATTTAGAGGAGCTTTGTTTCCTGTCAGTTTTCTAATGTCAACTATCCCAGAAACTGAAAGGTTCACACGAAACAATGTTGTTCTTATTGTCATTTGATAAAGTGGATAATTATCTATTTTTGATATAGAAAAATTCAAGAGTGACCATCCTTGACATTTTCCCAAATTTCAGTAAAGATTCTGTTAATGTTTCATAAACAAATCCACTACGTGGTCTTGGAGAAGTTGCGGATCGAATACCCCGATGATTTAACCGGCACAAGTTGGAGGCAAGACACCCAAATACTGTAAAACACCCAATGTCAAAACCAAGGTAATGAATGCCACTACAGTTTGTAATGTCTTTTCCCGGATTTTTTCCAAAAAAAATGAAAGTAGCAAAGATGTACCAATGGGGAATTTGAGTGTCAAAAGTCCGAGAGGGCAACGACAAAACCAGTAAACATGAACTTTTAGCAGTTTACTGGGCGCACTAGGGAACTTTTAGCAGTGGTCCAAGCTGCACTCTTGCCGACTTTCCTCGTCTTTTGTAAAAAGCAACTTACACCATGCACTGATGATAGTCTGAACATGTCGTTTAAATGTCATTCAAAAGGGGCTCTGTCCCCTCAATCAGTATTTTGTTTGAGTCAACCCGCCATAAGGTAAAAACAATCGCTCACAATAAGCTTCATCCTTCACCCTTTCGTCCTTATTTACTTTTAGTCAATTGTTTTGGAGCTACTTTTAGAAACGGAGCACCATATAGACAGCTCCTTTTTCATAACTTCTTTTCTCAGCCTTGGAATTTTAGATTGTCGATCCAAACTCAGCATTTTATATTTTTTGGGGGATTACTCATTTATGCTTACTATCCATGACATCTTTTATATATTTGAAAGAGTAAATTTCAACTGGCATATTGGCAATGATGTTGTTAATCTAACTGTTAACACTTCACCTCTCTTATACTGATAATAAGGCAAGTTTTACCTGATCTTTCCTTTGATCTTTGCATTGCTTTGACACTTTAAGGTTGTAGTAAATCACATTGTTGTTTCCTATTAAGTAAGCTTTTCTATATTCTGATACAAGCTCAATCATCATATCACAGTCAGTACCATATATAAGAACCCTTTGATTTTTTTTTTAATGGAACACCATGTATAAGTTTGTTTCCAAGAAGCAGATTTGACACACGTTCTTCGGTGTTGGATTTGGCTTTTCTGTTAGATCTTTTTTTTTTCTTTTACTTTTCTTTCAATACTTTTGGTTTGTTTTCTACCTTTAGGGTTTTTTTTATATAAAAGCTGCTAATGAGAGGTTACTCCTTGAAATATACATATAGAGCTAGCGTAGCTCTTGAGGTTGCTTTTTTTCATTTTGGGTTGCAACTAAAAAAAAATCCAAATGAAAAAAAGCAACCTCAAGAGCTACGTTTTCGCAGCTAATATAGAGCATATGGTTTTGATATTTTGAATTTTGACCTGACACATAGACCTTGACAAGAAGACAAAGATTAAATTTAGAAAAAAGCATTTTTATTAAACGAAAATAAACTTTATTGATAAGAAAACTTGATGTTCATATCAAAACATAGAATTGTGGGTGCGTATATGATAACACTTAATACTTAAAATTATAAACAAAGTAAAATATGAGATGACAATTTAGAAGTTACAATGAAATAAAACAATTATTAACTGAGTGACCATGATCTGAAATACGACAATTACTAGTATATATATATAGTAAAAGTACAAATAAAATAATGTTTGTAGCTGCCAAATGTCCAGCTCGTCGATGATTTGCATAGAAAACAAAGTGCATGAATGTTAAAACTAATGTTTACACCCTCCTCTTGTACACACTTCGTTGAGAACTCTGTGGGCTTCCCGTACACCTTTGGAAGCGGCATGGGCTATCAACTGATGTGCTTCTCTGAAAGGATATTACAGAACAAAAAATAAAAATAAATGTCCAGTAATCGAGTATCACAAAACAGCCAGACAATAATTTCATTGGTCCTGACCAAGCTCAACATAGAAAAATTTTAACTTAACGATGGTCCTGACAAAGCTCAACTGACTGGGTAGTCTAACTTCGTGACTATACCTATACTAGTAGATATAGGTCTGCAGCGACGTTACAAAGCTCAATATTGAAATGTAGGTTAAATAGTCTTAATGGCATATACCTTTTATTACTTGCGTTCCCAACTTGGGCAGAAGTCATTTTAATTACAATATTCAAACATCAAATTTTCACTTAAGAGCACTTAAAGCATGCCTATGACAATCTTTTGTCGTTTTGGAACTCATGAATCTACAAATATCGTTCACATTTCTATCCTTAACATTAACCATGTTTTGCAAAGATCCCCTTTGCTATGAATATGCAATACATACCCTGGCTTCAGTCCGGTATCGTATCCTTTTAAATGGCCTATCCCTAAGTTATAGGAGGCGTGTGGATGTCCTTGGTCAGCAGCTTTTCTGCATAAAGAAATACTCTTGCTATATTTACTTGATAGTTTTACAATATTAATATAAATTTATGTTAAAATTTTCTGTATTCGTATAACAGATAAGAAGTATTGAGCATTGCTAATAATATTAAAGCCACGAACAATATTGCTTATACGAAATTGACAAAAAAGCATAATGTAGCTGTTTCAGTTGCAGGGCGGATCCAGAAAAAAAGCAAAAGAGTTTCATGATTAAAATTCTTCAAGTCACATAAAATTGACTATATATCCTGATAAAACAGGTATCCTATCTTGATAATGTATAGTATGAATAAGGCATACTACGAGGAAAGCACTTTTTTTTCAATCCTTTAAACTACTTACTTAAACCATTTCATAGCTTCATTTTCATGCTTATCAACGCCTTTGCCTGAAAAAGAAAAAAAAAACTTCCTAAAAGCCATTTTATTTATTTATTCATATTTACTCATGTGGGGAGTACAACGACTTCCTTGATAGAGCTATACGGCTGACAAGCAAATTGTTAACACAGGGGTACGTTGCTCCCAGGTTGTTGTCATCACTCAAGAAATTTTACGGAAGACATCATGTGCTTGTATACAAATACGGGATTTCTATCTCTCAGATAAGCACAGATGTTGGTTTGACAGAGTTTAGTAATGTTATCCTTTCCGGATTTGACCTACACTAAATCGATCTTTGGCAACGTGGCGGGTGTGCTATAGCAAGCAGGAACTGCTTACTCTTTCGGAGCACCTGAGTTCACTATCGTTTCGACTTGAGTTCACGTTGCTGAATGCGGTTTTGTTGTTATGTGTGCGCGCGCGTGTGTGTGTGTTTTATGATGTTGTGTGGTTTGTTTCGTTATGATGATTTTTTGTCTACCGGTTTTGTCTTTGTCTCTAAGGTTTTATGATGTTGATTATCCCTTTGGTACACCTTTGCTTCTTTGTTACAATACATGTATATAATGAACGCATTTGTTAAAGAAGCAAAGATGTACCAAAGGGCAATTAAATGTCGCATACCTAAAAGACAAAGTCAGTAGAGATATATTTAAAACATATCACAAAAAACAAATATTACAACCAAACTCCAAAAAAAATATATGGCATAAAATCGTCGAAAAAAACAAAAATCAAATACTAGTAATGCAACCAATTCGTGAACTTAAATCGAGAAGAGAGTGAACTCATTGTGGTGATTGTGGTCAATCAAATTTTCAGAATAGTCTTTTTTTTTCAATTTCTGCTTGTTTATGCGAGCTATGTTGTGTACCCTTATTCCACATCTCATCAGGTGCGCTAAAGAGTAAGCCGTTCCTGCTTGCTATCTATCACGCCCCATAACCTTAAATAAGCTCTCAATAAAGCGAGAATTGAAGAGTAGACGACAGCTACTGTTTGGGATATTAAATCGGCCATATTCATGTTCTTCAACAAGCCATTATTACATTACATGTATTAGGTATTTTTTTTGGTGATTTACTGCTCTGATATTGTATATAAATTATAGGGATTCTTTATGAGTGGTCGGTTATAATCATAATTGATGCAGCAAATATTTTGCCACAGGTGCTTCATTAGTTTAGATGAAAAGCACTTTTCTGCAACGTTGAATCTTGTATTTGAATAAACTTACCATGAAGATATCGTTGTCCGACTTGGTGTTGAGCCTGTGGATAGCCAAGCCAACCATATGCATATGTCACATTAAAATGGAGGTGGTCGAAGTAATAGTATGCATAAAGTGCGAATGTTAAAGTCCCGATGATAACCATCGCCTGAAAAAAGGGGAAAAACGCTAATTAGAACTTTAATTTACAACATGCAGAAAAGAGCAACGGATTTATTACTTAGGCAAACATGGCTTACATCGTGCCTAGTACACGTCCATAGCAGACAGTAATTATAAGCTTTCCAACATAATAAGTTTTTTTTTTCAAATGTCAGCCACCCGACAACATGGAAAACGTGAACAATGTTGATCAAACGCATATGATCGACCCACTGACAAACCAAGTGTAGGAATGGGCAAGGCATTTAGCGTTCTCTTTGACCGCTAATAGTAGTAAAACAGTGTGTCAGAATCCAATTATCATGCTTGGAACATGATTAAAATCGCGACCACAAGCATTTTAATCCAGGATTAATATTATTGATGTGTACATATGTGAAAACTGTCGTGATCGTAGTAGAAATAGTAATATATAAACGAGGGTCAATTATATACAATTGACCACAGGCGTTTGGGTCCAGGATTTTTTTGTTTTATAAATAACGTGTATATAAAAATTTTCATCTCGTCTATGTAAATAGACAAGACGAAATTTTTTATAATATACACGTTATTTATAATAAAATAAAATCCTGGACCCAAACGCCTATGCAATTGACAAATGTCCGTAGTCTCGATGCGACTAAAACCATAACAAAAATATTAGTGACGGAATCATGCGGGCTTTTTGGACAGTGCCTAATAAAAGCAACAACAAGTAAGAGTATTGCAAAACAGTAACACAATATATAGTCCCTTGGCTTTAATGTTCAAAGGGCGATGATTCTGATGAAATTTAGCGAAGCAATACAAAACATGTAGCTCATCATGATAGACTCACAAATAAGATTCAACGAGCAATTACTGAAAGTCATCTTGGTAAAATCAATTGATTTTCTGAACGCGTTGTTTAGAAAAAAAAAACAAAGTGTTCATAGGACAAACCTTCCTTGAAAAATTAGAAACGGAACGCAAAGTATACATGTAGTTCTGTAACTCATTATGGTAGATTCCCATAATGTTACTATGATAAATTCGTTACCTACAAGTTTTAGAAAAAAAGTGTCGAAAACAGAGGTGAGACAGACAGACGGACTAATGCAATTGCATGGATTGTTGTTGGTGTCGCCACAGCCAACTGTATGTACACGAGATCAGCAGCAAGTGGAGTTTTACAAGGTCTGACATGGATTTTCATGGGTCATGGAGTGCTTGATGGAACCAGAGGGGATGACTCGGGGTTCCAACGTCTACCAGGACACCGACTCCCAATATTTATCGAACATTTTCGTGTTGTTTCCGTGTATATGTTCGGCAAGTATTTGCCTGGAGCCTGTGGTATGGTTAATATACCCTTTTCTACAAGCAAGTGCCAGCTTAATATAAAAATTTAGGTGGCAGTTAAACTATTATGGCTCAAACCCTAGGCATAATAAGTCTTATAAGAGAGACTACCGGTTTCACAAGCCCGGGGTAAGATTAATAGGCCAAATTCGTGTCAAATTCATATGATAATATAAAATATTTCAACATTCATAGGAGTTATCTCCCTCTTTTTACAAAGTTACGCAAAATGATGCATTCACACCATACAAAAGGTAACTTTACCTCTATGACTTTGACGTATGTTGGATCTGGCTTCTTCTTACGAGCAAGATAAACTTTTCCTCCATAAGGCAAATTTGAATCCCATTCTGATTCATCTTGTTCTGGTTGAATTAAACGTTGTCTCACTTCGGACGTCCCAAGATCTGCCATATTCAGCATCAGCAGTTTTCGCAGTGCCACCTATCGATTGTTGTATTGGTCGTCATGGAATTCCAGGCACCTGTCTAAAAGGTACAATTGATTGATCGATCGATGGTACCTGAACGTAAAGTTATGCTTGCATCGATCAATCGATCGATCTCGGTATAAATTATTTGGGGACTAATTTACATTAAATATTGATTACAACTGTAATAATGACGTGTCAAATTAATACTTGTTCATGATATCTTAAAAATGCATTGATCAGTATTAGATGACGGTTGAATCGTGTGTAGCTTTAGGTTAAATGGGCTCTATCGTCAGATTTTTTTTCAATTTCTTATACCACAGACCTGTATATTCTAAGATTAGATTTAGAATTATTTAATTTGCTCTAAAATGCAAACAAGGATCAGACACAAGTTGGTAACAATATAACAAGTTACATTTAGCTTAAATATAATATTCAATACATATACATCTAACTTATGAAGTCCTCTCCTTTAAAAAGATATAAAGATAAATGCCCGAAGAGCATGCAGTAAATAATTTGTAAATTGGAATTATTTAAAAGAATGGTGGTGGCTGTGTGTGGTGTTTGTGGTATGATGACCCTCTCATATCTACGCCGAGGAATCTTTTTGACAACTGCATATTTAAAAACAAGTTTAAATATTTGGCAGTTTTCTTCATATTAAAGATCGGCACTACCGTGCGTTAAGAGGCTTAAAGTTGGTTGCACTTGAAGTATGTTTGAAATATTTGATAGGAGGTCATTTCTTATTTGTCCATATTTTGTACATTGGAAGAAGAAATGATTATCGTCCTCAACAAGAGCTCCACAGGAACAACAAGGTTCGTCTATAATGTTGACTCTGTGAAGGTCTCTATTTAGGAAAGATGCCCTACAACGAACTTGAGTTAAAACAATATTAAGTTTTATTGGCCGTATTCATAATGTTTTGGAGGATTAGTGTATATATTGTTACCTCTTATAGCTTTTTTGAAACTTGCAATATTTTCTGAATTTCTAGTAGATAGTGGAAGCTTGTTCCATTCCCTGATTCACTTCTAATACGCAGGTCTATGCGTGTACCTCTTAAGGTAACTTATGTTTTGACCATGTGAAAAAAAGCTGTGACCGGGGGCGGATCCAGAAATTTTTGAAAGGGGGTTTCGCCTTTTAGATACATGTACTTACTATCGGTGCATGGGTTGCAGTCCGATTTTGCCGAAAATCTGCACGAAAATTATAAAAATTTCCGAGGTCTTAGTATATATGTTAGAAGTGAAGATCCTTTTGATTAAAAACATGAATGATTATTTGCCGCGCGTGCCGCAAAATAGGCGCATGTTGTTTTTTTCCCCCTTCTGTATTATGAAACCTCGTCAAGTGCCTATACTATAGCTGTGCGTGAAACTACTCCATTTTTGTGTTTTTTGTTTGTTTGTTTTTTTGTTTTGTTTTTTGTTTTGTTTTTTTGTTTTGTTTTTGTTTTTGGTTTTTTTTTTTGTTTTTTTTAGGGGGGAGGGTATCATACGGAAGGTTTGTGAATATTGCCTCAGTCATATCAGTATTTATTACTGAAAATGCTACTCTTTGTGCACAATGGAATAAAGGCTCAAAATAAAGGTAGCAGCAAGACAACCGAACTGTACGTGTCGATCAATCTTATATACATGTATATCAAAAAGACAAAAGAAGGCAAAGACATGCCAATAAAATTAAAGATCGCAATGGTCCTGACTTGGTTCAGGCATTTCTAAAGAAAAAATGGGTTAAAACCAGGATTTGTGACGCCAGATCTCCATTTTCCATTGCAATCCTAAGGTCCGGTAACTTTTTTCCGGTAAAAAAAAAACACAAAGAACACAATTTAAACGAAGGTATTACACTCATGACACTGACTGTGACAAACACAATATTTTGCGGGTAGTCTAGGCCCGGTAGTATAAAAAAATCGGGTATTCAAACTTACTTTCAAGGATGCAATGCAACTAATTTTCTATAACTTTGTCTTAGGATTGAAACTAAAAAAAAAACTTAAAAAAAAACAAGAACTATAGATTTAACTTTTCAAACATTCTTTATAGAGGGGCTATATATAATCAGGTATGAAGTCTTTTAGTGGTATAAAAGTACTTTTTTACGATAATACCTTCTATTTAATTTTAATTGCTGGTTGCTGTACTGAGATGATCATCTTATTATCCCTATTATATGCCTTCACAACCCCCGTGATGTGTTTTGTGTTACTACCGAACCCTAAGAGGGAAGAGGGAGGTTTGGTGCGCCATAAAACCTGGTCACTTGGAAGGAGTTCGAAGATGTTGCAGCACATCAACTACAGGATGCGATGAACCCTGCAGGATAGCCACACATTGATTTTGTGTTATGTGTTTCTTCGTGCTGTTGTTGTTTTCGTGTTTACCGGTTTTGTCGTTGCCCTTTCGGACTTTGACACTTGAATGCCCCATTGGTGCCTCTTTGCTTCTGTAACCCATCATTTAATTTGAAATGCCTGTACCAAGTCAGGACCATTGCGATATATAACTGTTCCGATGTGTCTTCCATGTTTTGTCTTTTCTCTTGGACACTGAAATTGATTCTCCAAATTCTGTAATTTTGTTATTACCTTTATTTAACGTAAATTTGAGAAGTTTTTAAATGATGTCTTGAATAAGCCATGGTTACAAAAAAAGATACAAAATAAGTGAAACCGACTAAAAGTTTTGATGGGTTGCCTTTCAAAGTTGTTTTCAAAAGTTTAAAATCTTGGCGGAAAACGTATATTTTTTTCTACTTTCTTTATGAGTTTATCGTAAGCATTGTTCTTGTGTAAACAGTAATACTTCGGTGGAAATGTGAGCACATTTGTTTTAATAACTGTTTCGGCATCTGAACTACTCAGCCATTTTACTGAAAACCCTTGAGCCACCATAAAGTTTTTGGATAGTACAACATAATGATAATCCACCCAGTAAAGTTAAAAAAAAAATATCCTCAAATATAATCTACTATCTTGATAAAATATTTTATCGTTATTTTACACATGGTCAACAATCGGTGACAATTTCTATTGCGCATGCGTGAGATAACCGCTAGACACTGATAAGATATTTTATATGAAATATGTAGGACTTTTTTAAAACAAATTCTATTGTGGAATTAGTTTTCGTTGTAGAATAATCTTATAGTTATATTTGAATAGAAAAATTATCCCTCTTTCCGATGATATAATTTTTATTATTCCATGGTGTATAGAAATTGCTTCCATTTTCATTTAAAGTATGGTACCTTTTTCTCCATACAATTCATTGTAAGAAAATTCGAAAATGAACGGAGTCGGATGTTTGAGGTCGAATATAGGCTTAAAACTACAAATGTAAATTTCCTTATAGTTATGTTTCAAAAATATACCTTCTGTAGATTAAGAATATGTAAAAATGAAAATTTTGTGATTTGAATAAATTGCTTCCATTTTCGTTCAAAAATCGAGAAAAGGGCATTTTTTGTAAAGTCTTCCACTGTAGCAGCCAATTCACACGTATTTGATATCTTATCTGTCAGAGATAAGATACGATCGGACCCTAGCTTGATTTGGAAATTATATATACTGTATATAAATGGTATTTTAGTAGAAATATGGTAGTTGTAGTTAGATTGAGCAGTTAGAAGTTTGTAGACAGGACTTTTTTTTAATAACTTATATTTTTTATATGATGTTGAAAAAAAAAAGATTACAACAAATACGTTAAAAGATGGAATATTTTTAAAATAAAAGATGTTAATTCAAAAATTAAAGTGATGTTAGATAATCTTTAAAAATAAAAATAAATTGTCTTTAGATTTAAAAAAAAATGCAACTTTAATAATACAACTGATAAAAAAATCAATAATTAAAATAAGTTATTCCATTGTGAAATTATATAAGTGGTAATCATTTCATTTCATAGATGAGGGCATTTCTCAAACGACATTTAAATTTGTAAAAAACATATTTATAGTTTTTAGATTTCTAAGTAATTAAAATCAATTAATTACACCCATTTTCGTGCTTATTTTGTTTTTCCACTCTTAAAACATCGATATAGATTTAAGTTCTTATCACAATGAGGGCCCGTGCTGCGATATTTGGAATTTTTAATAGATCATAAAGATTATCAGTATAATTATCAATTAACACAGCTATTCGAATGATGAGTAGAGATAAATCTTTAAACAATGGTATTTTAAAGTAATTCAATTTAGTTTTGGATATTTCAAAAATATTATTGGTTAGCATGGCATACTTTTGATACCGAAAAGATTTCTTCCTAGCCCAGTGGTTGTAACATTCATTTTATGATCGTCTAATGAATATTACCGGACAACTTTCATGACTTTCTTGTATTCTTGAAGTGATAAATGCACTGAACACTCAATATGATACACTAGTTTTTTATACTCTTTATAATGGGTATAACAGTATATTTACAGACTTTTTGGACACATATTTTAAAGATGGTACAGCAAGGTACTAGTATTACTGGCTAATGTTAATGCAAAATAAATGAGGTCCTTAATTTTCTTTGTTAAAAAACCATACACGTAAATTTCCAGACTGCCTTCTGCTTGCATGCGACAATGGACCTTGTGAAGTAATTCCAAGGAGTAAAGAGGCATTCGAGTTTCAAAAGTCTGAAAGGGCAACGACAAAACCATGAAAATGAACGAAAAACAGCATACAAAAACACAGAACATATAAAAAAAAACCTCACAAAATCAACCGAACAGAAATCAACAACGCAAACTCAAGTCGTAATTTGGTGTGTCAAATCCGGCAAAGGAAGACAAAACAAAACCCTTCGACAAACCAACAAACCAACATCTGGTGCTGGATTTGGCTTCCTTGCTCGAACGTTTTGGTTTTGAGTACTTTTATTTTGTTTTTTAACAGTTTTGGAATTTGACCTTCCAATGTTTTGATTTAAATGCTACTGATGACTGGTTACTCCTTGAAATAGCGATATTAGCATATCCAAATTAACCGTTTATCATGACCCGCGTTTTGGTATTTGTAATTCTGCACTCATCTGGGAGATAAAATTCCATATTTGTCTATATAAGCGTATGATGTCTTCTGTAAAATTCAAGTTAGATATCTCTGAACATGCATCAAGGCATTTATCGATTTGATTTTTAGAGTGTGTTATTTTTGTGCTTAATTTGTGCAAGATTATTAATAGGGGAAGGAAAGGTCCAAAAAACAAGTTTAACCCACATTTTTATGAGCCTGTCCTAACACAAGAATCTTTGTCTCAGCTTTTGTTTGTCCTTGTCATCTTTGTCATTGTGTTTATTGTTCTATTGCACCAATGGACTTTTGTTGATAATTCTTGGATTGGTAATGAATCTTGTGTATAGTATTTTTATAATATTAGCGATAGCTAAGAGTCTGCTTATGCAAAGATGTAAGGGACATAATTACATGCACGGCGTATTATTATGAAAAGGAGGTTATCATAAACCGATCCTATTTCAAAGTGCTGCCACATATGAATTTTATTCATTTTAATATTAAAGTGAAAACATGAAACGGCACCCTGAACCTAAAACATTACAGATCTGTTTGTATCTTCAAAATCCTTCCAGTAACACGATTAAAACTGATAAAATGCGATAAGAAATTTTACCACAGCGGGATTTAGTCATCCAATGTTACATAATGACATCACAGATCGATGAATTTCGACAAATTAACGGGAGATAACTCTTACTGTCATAATTTGAAATAAATTGTTGGGGATGACCGATTAAGTTCATTTCTGTCATCTACGTCCAAGATCTATTCATTGATGAGACCACACATTGAATATGTCAAAGCGGTTCGTTCGGTCTGGTCATCATATAAAGTAGCTGAAGTAGAGAAAAATCAAACACATACATATCCGTGTCACGTTGATAAATTTATTAATATAATTTTCATTTTATTTACAAGTTAACCTCTGGACCATTTGCAGAAAAAATATTTCTCACCTCTGAGGAAAATTCAGTTCCAAGCATATAGTTGCTCGTGCAATTGATGATCAACCTTTTGTATTTTTGTACCTGTAGATATTAGAGAAAACCCTTCTTCAACTGCATTCTGAATTGCAAAAAGATTTATAAAGAATAAACAAACTGACTTACCTATCAACATTTTTGGCGGTGATCCTAATTTGGCGAGACATGCGTTAGAATTACGATTTTCACTTCCGGTATAGGTGGCGTATCAACTCTAAAACGACGATTTACGTCTTGTATATTTGTGGCTGGCGCCTTCATTAATCTTGATTAATCGGCGCCCAAATTTATTTAGAAAATGGTAATTATTATGTCCTTGTGATCTTCTTACATCAGCATTTTTATTTCCAGTCCTATTTTGTGGCCATCTCTTCGTAAAACTTATTTTATCGGCATTAATCGCCGGCCGGTTTTATGGCGATCGCGTCTTAGGACCGCCATGGATGTAAACAATGCTCTTTGCAAGTAGCTCTGTCCTTTTTTCGCATACTCTACACCTTTTATGTATTGAGTATTTTATACTCTCAGATCATTATCAAAGTGACTATGTCAAAGACTCAAAGTAAAACGTAAACAGCAAACAAAATATTAGAAGAGGGACTTGCATAGATCTATTTTGTTAAGAAGAGTCAGCATGCCATATGAATCAAAGCGCTAAAGCGTTTAAAGGCAAGCGAAATATATAAGAACTATAATAGATTTATTCTCTGTTAAAGTATATTGTTCAAAATGTTTGCGAATTATTAATTTTGGTGAGCGAAGAAAGGATCGTCATGCAGATGCCCTCAAATTTAAAGTTAATGAACACAATTGGTATCGTGTAAAAACGGTATCGATTGAAACACCCCTTCGATTAAAATGCACTCGTCCCAATGTTGTGTATTTTGTACTGATTTTATGAATGGTGAAGCTAGAATCTGAATCCATGCATTGACCAATCAAATGAGAGAAATATTTATACGAGCCCATCATGTAATAGATGAATACATAATGTATATTCTGTCGCCTTTAACTAAAAAGTTCGTCATGAAAGATGCAAAGGAATAAATAAAACTTGTGCCGGTCATATAAAATGCCAATAAAAATTGAGATTTATAGAAGTGTATATCATGTTAACAAATATTGAAAAGTAATATAGAAAATAAAGCATTTTATTCCAGTCTGGATGCAGGAAATCACTCCGTCTAGACAGAAAAAAAACGCGAAAATCATCACTACTCTATAGACTCCATAAGGCTTCGCTGGCGCTTGCCTAAAAAACTAAATAAAAGGGAAACACTTTTTTCACTTCCCCATTCACATCAATTTGGTTCGCTCTCATTAAATCAGTTTTCTTGCACCTTTTCCTATCTTTGTTCATTGCATCCCTGATTGCAGATTCTGTTTTTCTCTCTCAAAATCATGCTTTTTTCAGGCAATTTTGTTTAATTGGACAATAAAATCTGCTTAGACATGAAAAGCATAAGGTCAAGTAACAGTCTCAAAACTCAAGAGAAACCATGAATGAATTTCATGACGTTTTTACTTTTGTTGATTGTTGTTCAAGTCTCCAGAATGTATACAATTTCATGTCCTTGCGCAGTGGCACATCCAGGTGTCGGAACCCCACTTTCCTCCGAAATTTTTAAATTTTTGTGTAGTGGTCTTGGCCCACAGACCCCAGTATGTGGAACCCCCCCCTTGCAAAAATTTCTGGATCTGCCCCTGTTGTGATTGGCAAATTTTATAAAACTGCCTGAATAAAGTTGAATTTTGACACTTGAGGTACAATGAACGCTGTTAAATTTTGATGTTTTGGAAAGAAAAATAATTCATGAATTGAAACGAATTAAGAAATGATTACTAGGTAAGATATGCGATTTATTAAGAGTGGATTTTCTTTACGTATGAGTATCAGTATGAAGAGCACATTATTTTAATAGGGCAATAAAACATGAATAAAATAATGACATACCATCATTCTTCGGTACTAAAGTATGCAATACTTGCAGAATTATGTTAGTAAGACCAACAACAAAAATTTGTGTGTTTCCGGTAGCATCATTTCAAAAAGGTAGGGTCAGTAGGTCGGAAAATTATTTATTTTTATTTTTTTCTGACATCGTAAGCAAAACCGGAAAATTTTCATGCTTTTTCAGATTTGGATTCTTAAATTACTTTCATAAACTGGAAGTTACTGCCATTTGCAATGTTTTGAAGCAATTTTGAGCAAACGACTTGGATTTATCGTATTCTGAATGCTTTCGGAGATAAATAAAAGATTTAGAAGTCATTTTTACTAACCTTTTGCCATACCTAAGCCATATTTTATGGATACATTAACATGTACTTGATATGCAGCCAGTGTTCTACTGTAACAGGTTACCCAAAGCCTGGGGCTACTAAAAATCATTTTGGAAATCAAACTTGTTAGATTTCCATTATTCCGGCTACATGTATATGTACATGTAGGACACTGTTGTACAGTGTTTAAGAATTTCGACAACTTCTTGAAATTTTCAAAGGAAATAGCTGTTCAATACTTACTTATTTTCTGTTTTCAGACTGTTGGAAGGAGTTCGAAGATGCTGCAGCACATCAACTACAGGATGCGATGCACCCTGCAGGATGGCCGCACATTCATTGGAACCTTCAAAGCTTTTGATAAGCACATGAACCTAATCTTAGGAGACTGTGATGAGTTCCGTAAGATCAAGCCAAAGAGTTCTAAGGGAACTGACAAAGAGGAGAAAAGAGTTCTTGGTTTGGTACTGTTGCGTGGAGAACATCTGGTCTCTATGACTGTAGAAGGACCCCCTCCTGCAGAGGTATGTTTTCAGAAAATAAACAAAAGTCTGGAACAAAACATGTTGATACATTTATTATTTTCAAGGCTTTGGGAAGCTGTAATAAAAAAGCACTACGTGATAAGTGTTTAAGTAGAAATTAACAAACTGAAAAATGATGCCTCAACTACAAAAGTAGTGGGGCTTATAGAGTTCAGATCCATTCATGTGTCCATCTGTCCTATATGTTGCGAGAAGGTGCATTTTGGACATATTCTTGTTTATTGATGGAAAATTGCATAAAATGTTTTATTGTAAAATTGTAGGAGGGCATAGCAAGGGTTCCATTATCTGGAGCTGGTCCTGGTCAAGGAATGGGAAGAGCAGCTGGTAGAGGTGTAGGGCCAAGTGGTGGAGGTGGACCAGGCTTACAGGGCCCAGCTAGAGGCCTTGGTGGTCCATCATACCAAAGCATGCAGCCTGGTGGCCGTGGAGGTTAGTCTGGACAAAACTATTGTATAAAAATGTACATCAATTTTAGAATGTAACTGTCAAATCACATTCCTATAATTTTGGTGTTAATACAACCTTGGACAGTGCTGTGAAATAAAATATAATTAATCCTGTTGAGTTGTGCATTTTCTTTTAAATTATAATCACAAAGAGCAATTTTTTTATTTGTAAAAAGACCACAAAATACCATGAATTATCGGAATTTGGCATTGATTACAAGTTTATTACCTTTTACTTACAGTAAACTTCTTAAGAAAGTGAACATCAAACATGTCAAATTGTGAGTATTTAAAAGCTGTGGTAGGGTAACTCTTATTGTCAAAAAGTAGTTGTTTATATATTAAAAAAGAAAACCAATTTTTCAATACAGTGTAACATGCTTTGAACTTTATATCTAGGTCCACCAAGAGGCCCTCCAGGGGGTGGATACAGAGGTGGTGGAGGAGGAGGAGGTGGAATGAGAGGTGGTTACAGAGGTAAGATTGTCTACATTGATAATGTGTACATGTATCAGGATATCTTGTCAATTTACCTTATAACTTGTTAAAGTTTTCGCTCATTTCTGAAGAGTTGACTTGTATGCTTGAAGTTGTTCAGAGAACACAGAGCTACTAAGTACTAAGATAAATGCAACCGTCTTAAAGAAGATAATGAGATGTGGAATAATTGTATGCAACACAACCTTCCTACATGTAAATCAATGGCAATTAAAAATTCAAAATGGAAAACAGCAAGCTGCCTTAAATGTGAACAGTGATTGTTATACCCCCCGCAAATAAAGTTTGGGGGGGTATATAGGAAACACCCTGTTTGTCTGTCCGTCTGTCCACATACATGTAACTCGTAAGCGCTTCTCTTCCTATCCATGTCATAACTGACAGATTGTTGCCATTTATAGACAGGTACATCTACCTATGCCAGCTTATTGTCTGTTGACAAGAGATAAAATAAAACATTTCAATTACAGAATATCCACTTGTTTGTCCTTGATTTTGCATTGATTGATTAATAAATCTCTAAATTTGTAATTTCAGGAGGTCCAAGGTACTAAAGAGAAGAGAGTTTTACAGGGATGTAAGAGTGTATGAGAGGTTCATTTTATCATTACTGCCATAAGATCATTATTTCAATTTTATTCATGGACCATAAAAAGATCATGATTTTATGTTTTCCTATTGTCTTCATATTTTTTACATGTTGTACATAATAAAAAATAACAAAACTTTAATTTTGTTTTAAATGTTTAAGGTTGGTTTTGAATTATTATACCCCCGCTTCGAAGTATAGGGGGGTATATTGGTTTACCCCTGTTTGTCCGCAACATAAATTTTGTAACATTTTTCTCAGCAACTAGATATCACAGTGACTTGAAATTTGGTATATGAGTCCAGTGTGAGGTCCTTTATTGCAAGAACCAAAACAAGGTCTGTCCGATATGTACTTCCTGTTTACCGACTTGGTCAATTATCAACATTCCAATTCAATTGTTGAAAATTTTCGTAACATTTTTCTCAGCAACTTCATGTCATAGTGACTTGAAATTTGGTATATGAGTTCAGAATGAGGTCCTATATTGCGAGTATCGAAATGAGGTTTGTCGGTTATCTACTTCCTGTTAACCGACATAGTCCATTTTAAGGGTAGCGGGGGGTAAACTCCTTGTTACCCATGAAAGTTCAAACAATATTCTTTATTTCTTTGAAATAACTTTGAATGAGCAAGTGGAGTTGGGCACAAAACCAGATGGGCATGTTTATAAATTTAACACCGAAATTGTGCCACTTATGTCTGCGGATGAGGGCCATCCTATTCAGCCACTTAGGGTACACACTTGGTCGTTCTGTGGGCTGGGCACTGACCCTACGTTAGAATCCCAAGACCCTAATTCGCCACTTATCTTCATGAAACCTAAATTTTTACAGTGCTGACCAGAATAAAAAAAATACAATGGAAAAGGTGGGGCATTTTAAATTTAGATTGTTCAGGTTAGGCAGTTATTTCATGGTGAAAAATAAAACTTTTTATACTTTTCTGAAAAATTGCAGTTGGTCACAATGTAGAATCCCATATATTAATAAAACCTAATAGGACAACATATCTACTGAATATCTAAGTCAGTTTGTCAGTTAGCAAATAAAAAAAAAAATCTTTTTAACTGCATTTTTTATGCCCTTGCGAAGACATGTCAGGGGCATTAAGTTTGACTCATTTCCGTCAACCTTTTCTCAGGAACAGGGTTCCCACGCCATCCTTGAATTCAAGGAAACCTGGAAAAGTCTTTGAATTTCATTAATGCTCAAAATCCTTGAATTTTATCAAATATCCTTGAAAAACCCTTGACTTTTGTAATATGCAGATTTGTTGACCGTTTGATAAAAAAAAGGCCAAAAAATATTGGATTTTTAATTTTTTTGCGGACTATTTTAATCCTTGAAAATGACCTCAATACCCTTGAAAAGTCCTGGAAAAAACCTTGAATTTTGTGTCAATAAAAATAGTGGGAACCCTGCAGGAACAATACATGAGAATGATTTGAAACCTGGTAAGATGGTTTGGTATGACAAACGATATGTCTTTAGTGATTTTTAGACCTGTCGGACATCTACTTCCTGTTTGGGCAATGTGAACATTACTATGAAAATTTTGTGAAGCTTTTCTCAGGAATTGTGCGCGAGAATGTTTTGAAACTTGGTAGGATGGTTCAGTATGACAAACTGTATGTCCTAAGCGATTTTAAGACCTGTTGGATATCTGCCGTTAAGAAAATCAACTTGAAATCTGTCAAGCTTTTCTCAGAAACTGTACACTGGAATTATTTGAAACTTGATAGGATGGTTCAGTATGGCAAACTGCACGTCTTAAGCGACATTAAGGTCTGTAGGACATATACTTCCTGTTTGTGACTGGACCGATGTGAAAATCGACTTGAAAATTTCTGTTAAGCTTTTCTCAGAAACCGTACATGGGAATGATTTAAAACTTGGTAGGTTGGTTCAGTATGACAAACTCTATGTTCTTTGCGACTTTCATGTCTGTCGGACATCTACTTCCTGTTTGGGGCCTAGTGGGGGCATCCGTGTCCCATGGACGTTTTCCTTAAAGTTACATCTTGCAACTTGAAACAGTGAAAAGGGGCTTTCTGATTCCTATCTTTGGATCCTGCTACACCAAGATAAAGAAAGTTGATGAATGAGGTGAATTCCAAGTTCAAAAGTACTTTTTGGCCGGATTGCATGGAGTGAAAAATCTGGGTTAAAAATTGTGAATATTGGGCAGGCGGTGCGGGCGGGGAAGAAATTTTCGAATAAGTTTTCTCAGCCACTTGAAATTTGGTATACAGCATCAGGGCATCGTCCCTTAACGTGGGATTTGATTTCAGGTCTGTCGCTCACCTACTTCCTGTTCAACGAAATCCAGCCATTTTTGATCGACAGATTCTATTTAAAAAATTAGAACACACCTTTAAATAAGTTAAATATTAACTTGTCTTACCAATTTGCTTATGAGTTCTTCCATATAAAGTTTGTAAACCTGAATGTCTGCTAGAAAAATAGGTCTAAAAAGGCAAAAAAATCCTGAATATGTTACATTTTTTACAGGTATTATAAATAAAGGTAATAAAAAAAAAATTCTAAACTTGGGAGATCAATCTCAAATGCCACGAGAAAAGACAAAACAAGACTGAAATGATGGGTAAAACCAGGTTTTATTACATGCCAAATCTCCCCCTTTGGTCCAAAACGCAACACGGTTATGAAGACAGGGATGTTGAGGTGATTATCTAAGTACAACAACCAGCCAAACACTAATCAAAACAATTACTTACTATTTTGTCTAACATAATTTTGAATTTTTCCACCAGTGTCTAATAACTTAGGAAGTAAAGAACTGTAAAGGGTAATGGTAATTCTATAATTCATAGGTAACTCTTGCTAGTATCATGAGTATTGTCCGTGACACTTAGCACCAAATAAAACTTGATACTGTCTGTTGAATAGAACAGTATAGAAGAATCTTAAATGGTACGTAGAATAGGTTAAAGATGAAAGATAATTGCTTTTCATATCAAATGCTGAGCTAACAGTAAATTTATTCAATGAAATTTGGTATGTAGGAAGAACACCATATGCAGTTGTGTATTACTCTATTTTATTATACCCCACGCAACGAAGTTGCGAAGGGTATGATGTTTTTGACTGGTCCGTCCGTATGTGATCAAAGTTTGTGAACACAACTCCTCTTAAACTACTGAACAGAATTTTATGAAACTTGGTATGCAAGAAGTACACCATATGCAGTTGTGCATGTTACCAGGAAATTTTGTTCCACAAATTATTGTGGGAGTTATGGCCCTTTGGACTTAGAAATTTGCAGAAAATCATGATAACAGTTTGTGAACGCAACTCCTCTTAAACTACTGAACAGAATTTAACGAAACTTGGTATGCAAGAAGTTCACCATAATGTGGGATATGTTTTTATACGACCGCAAAAAATTTGCGTACGTATTATTATACGACCGCAAAAAATTTGCGGACGTATTATGGTATGATGCTGTCGTCGTCGTCGTCGTCGGTGTCTGTTAACTTTTTAGTGTTTCCACAATAACTTTAGTTCCAGTTATCCGATTGCTATGAAACTTGACAATGATGTTCCTTACCATAAAAGGATGAATGGGATTGATTTTGGGGGTCCCCCCATTTTTCGTTTAGAAATTAGGGGCCAAAAAAGTGCCAAAAATACTACTTTTTTGTTTGTTTCCACAATAACTTTAGTTCTAGTTATCCGATTGCTATGAAATTTGACAGTGATGTTCCTTACCATACAAGGATGAATGGGATTGATTTTGGGGGCCCCATTTTTTTTGTTTCGAAATTAGGGGCCCAAAAGGGGCAAAAAATTCAAATATTTTACTTGTTTCCATCATTACTTTGGTCCTAGTTGGCCTATTGCTGTGAAATTTGTCAAGAATGTTTCTTACAATAAAAGAATGAACCTGATGATTTTTGCCCCCCCTTTTCTCTGTTGTGTAATTATGGGCCAAAAGGGGCCAAAATAAAAACTTTTTTATTTGTGGTCCGATTTTGAAATTTTATTTTGCATGTTTGTTCTTGTCAAATAGCGGATACAAAATTAAGAATTAAATTTTGCGACCCCCCCCCCCCTTTTCCCCCCTTTTACGTAATTAGGGGCCAAATGGGGCCAAAATCGAAACTTTTTTATTTGTGGTCCGATTTTGAATTTTTTTTTGCAAGTTTATTCTTGTCAGTTAGCGAATCCCAATTTGAGAATTAATTTTTGCGACCATCCCTTTTTTCACTTGTTTTGTAATTAGGGGCCAAAAGGGGCCGTAATCAAAACTTTTTTATTTCTGATTTGTTTTTGAAAATTTTTTTTGCAAGTTTATTTTTTCAAGTAGCGAATCCAAATTTGAGAATTTATTTTTGCGACCCCACCCCTTTTTCACTTGTTACGTAATAAGGGGCCAAATTGAAACTTTTTTAATTTTTGTCCGATTTTGACAATTTTTTGCAAGTTTATTCTTATCAAGTTGCAGATAAATTTTTGTGTCCCCTTTTTTTACTGTTACGTTATAAGGGACCAAAAGGGGCCAAAATTGTAACTTTTTTATTTCTGGTCCGATTTTGAAATTTTTTTTTGCATGTTTGTTCTTGTCAAATAGAGGATACAAAATTAAGAATTAATTTTTGCGACCACCCCCCTTTTTCCTCCTATTACGTAATTAGGGGCCAAATGGGGCCAAAATCAAAACTTTTTTATTTGTGGTCCGATTTGGAAAAAAATCCCCAAACATTATTCTTTTAAAGAGTAGAATACAACATTCAAAATTTATATTTTTACCCCCTGGGTTGAAAGTCCATCAGAGAAGCATGTGTCAAATACCTTTGTCAGTCCACCATGGGCTGCATGTGTCCAGAGCAATAGACTATCCATATTAGGCCTAAAACGTACAGGGTTCAACATGTTGCGGTCGTATCATGCTGCGCTCAGCGAAGCTTTTTATTAGATCTGTCGATCAACTACTTCTTGTTCCAAAGATCACGGCGTACGCGTACCAAAAGCCTATAAATTCGGAAAATCGTGTACCACACCTTGGCGTACCGAATACCCTTTAAAAAGCACGGAATACCGCGTACCAAAAGGGCTGTTACACACTCCTTTTGATATTTGGTATGTAGCTTCAGGTAGGGGTCCCAAATTGTGGGATACGTTTTTAGATCTGTCGATCAACTACTTCCTGTTAAACGAGCCGACTTTGTAATTTTTTGAAAATTTTCGTCACAGATTTCTCAGCAACTATTAATCATAGTCTTTTGATACTTTATACGTAGCTTTAGGAGTCCCATATGGTGGGATACATTTTCATGTCTGTTACTCTTTTACTTCCTGTTTAACGAGCCGACCTTGAAATAGGGTGTCACAGCCCTATTGGTACGCGGTATTCCGTGCTTTTTAAAGGGTATTCGGTACGCCAAGGTGTGGTACACGGTTCGTGATGTGCCGAAATTTTAGGCTTTTGGTACGCGTACGCCGTGATCTTTAGAGTATTCGGTATTCCAGTCTTTTTAACGGTATTCTGTCCTTTTTTAAACGGTATTCGGTATTCCGGGGGCGGGGGATGTGACATCCCCTTGAAAGACAACAACTCTGTCTTTTTTATGGCCCGACCACGTATTTGGAACGGCCATATAGTTTTACCCTTGTCCGTCCGTACGTCCGTCCGTCAGTAACATTTTGGTTAAGTTCTTGGTTAAGGTCCATTACTTGGATACTAGATGTTGGGGGACACCATCCACTAGAAATTAGGTCACTATGACCTACATTTTACGCATGAACAAGGTTTGGCGGAGCTTAAATTTCTCAGTCTTTTATGATATTTTACTACTAGATGTGTCTTGGGTAAGATGACACCACCCACTAGAAATTATGTCACCTATACTTTATGCATGAACGACTTTGGTTAAGTTCTTGGTTAAGATCCATAACCCAAGGGGGTCAATGATATTTCAAGAACAGGAGGGCCATCCTGTGGCTCATAGGCACATTTTCTAGTTATTCCTAACTCAAAATAGATAATCTCTGTCCATAATGTGGACGCGTGGGGTATGTGAGCGTGCTCACTAAGGTTCTTTTATTAACAAGGTTTGGCGGAGCTTAAATTTCTCAGTCTTTTATGTAAGATTTAAACTAGAATCCCGAAGTAATTGACCCGTGATCAGCCCGGTCAATAAAATAGAGTAATATGTAACCAGGAAATTTTGATCATCAAACTTTTATGGGAGTTTATACACTTGAAATTTGCATAAAATCCTAATTTATCCTCTTGCCAGGCAACTCCTCTGAAACTATACTAAATCGTATTCAATGGAACATGGTATATAGAAAGGACACCATATGTAGTTGTGCATGTTTCCAGCAGGAACTGCTTACTCTTCCGGAGCACCTGAGTTCACTCTTGTTTCGACTGGAGTTCGCGTTGTCGATTGATATTCAGTTATTTTGTGTTTACATGTTTTACATGTTGTCTGTTTTTGTCCCGTTCTTGTTGGTGTTTACTTGGTTTTGTCTCTGCCCTTTTGGACTTTTGACATTCGGATACCCCATTGGTACCTCTGCTTCTTCCAGGAAATTTTGATCCTCAAATTTATGTGGAGTTATGTCTCCTTGAACTTAGAAATTTGCTGAAAATCCTCGCTTATCATCTTGTCAGCGCAACTCCTCTTAAACTACTGAACCGATAGTTGTGCATATTACCAGGAAATTTTAATCCCCAAATATTGTGGGAGTTACGGCCTTTTGAACTTAAATTTTTTTTGGGGGGGAAACGGGAGGAGACAAAAACAAACTAATTTTAATGTCTTTAATATGTCTTGAAACAGCTCCTTTCAGAACAAAAAGGACAAACGAGTTTCGTAGCATTCGGTAAAAAATATAGGTGGCCCTTTAAAGCCCATGGACTGAGTCTTTTATTTCATTTAACATGCGAGCTATTTTTTCGTGGTAAAAATATTATGCATCCCCAGGAGAGGCTACTATAAGTGATTAAGGGTGTACCTGTGACGTTGGCCTGCTCTTAACTGGACCCTGTAAGCATCAAGAAAATTGCGAAAAAACATATTGTGTTAATATATTAGCAGACATTGTATATCAAACCCTGTCATGACCATGTCAAAAATGCATTGATTTATGTATCTTACTGTGTATATATATCCGTTCAGAGGAAATATACAGAACATTTTGAGCTCATATTGATCAGGAGCTACATGTGCCATTTTTAGAAACGCTCTAATTTTAAAAATTTAATGTTGTTTTATTTACTGATAAAAAAAATTATTTAAACCCAGTTGATAACAGACGGGCTGAATTTATAGCCTTTTTCTACACATTGAACCATGAAAAACAGACCCTATATTGCGGCACACAAGTACCATTGATTAGGTAGTACTCCACAATTAATTTATTTAGCTCATTTTTGCATGTGCTCGACGTTGACTATTTTGTCCCGGGTTCTTGTAATCGCTTAAACTGCTATTTGCACTTTAAACTAGGTGGTGCTCCAAACTCCGGACATGTTTAGTCGTGTTTAGTGCCGTATTTGGTTTCTTTGTTGTACTCGTTGCCCCTAGCAACTCTTAACATTTGTCAAAAATTTGGGGACAAAAATACGCAAAAATCGGGGTTTTGTCCTTTTTTTGAACGTTGCCAGTAGTCGATCTTTCGGTTCAGGTGAAACGTAACATGTATGAAATGAAAGCCCGAAAACAGTCCTTTCTTTTAAGACCAAATAAACCTATCCGACTTCGGCTCTTTTTTCCGCTAAAATTGTTCAAACTTAAAAATCTAACAAGTTTTAGCTTTTCAAAAAGCTGGGGAAGCTTCGCTGTAGCGGCATTTAAAGGAAAGGAAAGTGTATATCGGTTTTTATTTAAAAATTACAAGTCACTGGTCTACCAGAACTTTATAGAATGTATCAGGAACATGCCTATAATTACAAGAAGCAGAAGGATAACGAAAAAAAATGCTAGATATAGAAGAAATCCATACTTAGCAAATGACATATAGTTGCCGAAAACTTTTTTTGTGACGCCACAGCACCACTATGCAAGACGAGGGATATTGAAAAAGTCACTCTAATTTGTCGCTACATTTGCAATCATTGCAAGTGAATTTTAAAATAAACTGAACGTTCACAAGTATTGGTAACTCGCCCATAGTTCCTTAAGTGGCCCACGCCAGCGGAAACCCTGCCTTTATTGGTATGCTGGAATAGCCCCTGCCAGAAAAAGACATATAAGAAAATATCCAAGAACATGGCTAAAATGTTTAGACTCGTGAGTCAAATGAAGATAAATTGATGTAAAATGTATATGTGCTTAAAGAACAAATTAAGTAAATAACCATTAAACTACTATGGTTCTCAATATTATTAAAACAGACATGATAATATGAGAAAGGCATTGCCTTAAAAGCTCGCGTAGATACAAAAATATAATCTATTCCATTGAAAGTTTCGAATAATGCCTGGGACGAGATAATTTGGGACGATGTATTACTATTTCCCGCAAATTTACAGCACGCGCAGACATTTTCAAAAACTTCCGAAAATCGAATGTTTCCGGTGACAGAACGATTTTTCTTCCATAGTATTTTGAGTCTCGTGCAATATGGCATACTTTCTACAATAAAGAGCTCGCTACGCTCGCATATGAAAGCTCGAGTATGAAAGTTCAAATGTACTAGTATGTAAGTGATTTCATATATAGTCAAACTTCAGCGATTATTAAAGACTCGCTGTGTGCCATGGGTCGTCCAGGCCATGAAACACCACCACCAGTGTTGGCTGTTCCAGGTACATACGCCCTGGAGACAGTCCCGTCTTCCACCGCGAGGAGGTACTGGTCGGAATTCTGGAAGACAACTTTTCAGCACGGTGCATTATGATTTTATTATCCCAAAGTGTTGCCAAACAAAAAAGCTTGTATTTAGATAAAAATACACAGCAAGAGAAACATAAAAATAATCTGGACTTAATATGAGGCAGGTAAAACCTGTTACGCTCCCGAAGTTTTAATTAATTTAATTTTTGGGGTCCGAAAATAAAAACAAACTAGCTTTTCTTGTGGGTTACGTGAGCGTTTAATGACGTCTAAATTTTTCAAAGATAAAAACGTTAAAAAGACGCCGAAAGTTCGGGAAAACAAGCGCGTGCTATACCGGACGTTGAAGAAAAATTCATCTCATAGTACAACTAAAATATTGACATTTCTACCATTATCGCTCCCTTCGGGAGCGTATAAATCATAATATGATGCAGGTTAAACCTGTGACGCTCCCGAAGTTTGAACGTATCCTTAAATATTTTACAAGCTAAAATAAGTTTTCAAATGTTTATTGGGCAATTAATTGAAACAAATTCTTATTCGAAAATAAAAACAACGGACTGGCTACGATTACCCTCTACGGGTAACAATAAAAATATTTTATTGTTACCCCCTTCACTAAAATCGGAAACGGTTTACGGATACGGCACCTTTTTCGTCCGGAATTTGAAGAGTAACAATAAGAAAAAAAATAGGATTACCCCCCTTATTGTTACTCGCCAAATGATGAAAAAAATATGTTGTTGCTTTTTTTTGTTGTTGTTTGTTTGTTTTTTTTTTTTTTTTTGTATGATGATGTATTTTAGACACATTATCATAAGTATCACAAAAAGAGATACCAAATTGACTTCCGAATATCAAAAGTCCAAAATTTCTTAGAAAACAAGAACACACAAAGAAACAAACAACATTTAATTACAAAAAACTTGAAAAAAACTGAATGGAAATCACCTGATGAATAGTACCAACAACCGCGTGGAGTCTTTAAACCAGAAACTGAAAGGAGTGATCACAAAGTTCTCCAATATTGTTGCCTTTTTTTGATGACCTGATGAAAACGATCCGATCTCTTAGAACTGAACGAGATCACAGGGCAATAAAGATGTTTCAAAAAATCAAAGTTCATAGATTTGACTCCGACAAAAACCTATCACAGTATAGCAGATATGTCACTCAATATGCCTTCCGATACATCGCACACAAATGGAACTAAGCAGTAAGCTGAATAACGAAACGCCTATAATTCCTGAAACAGTAGCTGTAAAAAAGTACTTTATAAACAGCGCATGGCTAATTCTTAAAAAAAAGAATTACCGACAAAAAAGAAGAAGCTGAATGGTTGTGCCAGAGGTGTGGTGTCGACGTGCATTTGTTCTCGGCTATTGTTTGCGACGGGTGCCTGGAATGGCACCATTAAAAGTGTCTTGGATTGAAGGCACCACCAAAAACAACGTATTGGATGTGCCGCAAATGCCTCAAGTCATCATAAACAAAAATGAAAAATGTTTGTTATTCTGAATATAAACATAACTCAAAATAAAACAATTTCATTTTTGAGACATTTTTTTTTTCATTTGGCGAGTAACAATAAGGGGGGTAATCCTAATTTTTTTCTTATTGTTACTCTTCAAATTCCGGACGAAAAAGGTGCCGCATCCGGAAACCGTTTCCGATTTTAGTGAAGGGGGTAACAATAAAAAAAAATTATTGTTACCCGTAAGAGGTAATCGTAGCCGCGGCCTAAAAACAAAGTAGCTTTTCTTGTGGGTCCTTTGTGCGCTTAATGACGTCAGGAATTTTCAAAGAAAAAAGCGTTAAAAAGACGCAGAAAGTCCGGGAAACCGCGCGTGATTTACCGGACGTTGAAGGAAAATTTAGCCCATAGTACAACTAGAATATTGACATTTCTACCATTATCGCTCCCTTCGGGAGCGTATGATAAATCTGTTGATTACAACAAATTTATGTAATCTATTCTTGCTCAACGATCAATAAATACCACGTGATCAAACTATTTTAGTGGATTTGTCGAGGTCACCCGGTCAAAGCAATTTTAATCAACGGTAAACATTAATTTGTGCCGTGTCCAGTTCTGCAGTACACAAAATAGCCTTATCATGATCAAATCGTCTCTTTTCCGTAACTGATTCACGATTATAGTTGTTGGTTAAGCCAATGAAAAATCTGTTACTTTTGCAAACTTGTTAAACAGCCAATCAACGCGTTCATAAGTGATTGATTATTTCAAGATGGCGTGAATATCCTATGAAATTAATAGCTTCGCACCTTGATGCGAAGCAAAAATAGCACATTTAAATTTAAGCCCATCCGCTGGTCACCATGCACAGCCGGAAGCGACGCTTTATGATCATTGGTACTGATTTTTTCGAAATTATTCTTTAAAACAATAAACGTGGATCGTAATTTTTATATAACGGGTCCAGATTTTTTATTTGTCTTGTTTTAAGACCAAAACGAATCAATGTTTTCATATAACAAAAAAGTTCACAGGGGCCACATACGAAAACAATACTGTGAAAAAATCCTAATTGTGGAGTACTACCTTATATTGGAAGTAGCCCCCCCCTTCCGCCTGGGATGGTAAAATATATCGGAATTTTCATGTTTTGGGCCTACAGAATATCTATCTAGCAAATAGATAAATGTTGTTACTTGCCTAGAGCTTCAGCTAGTCGAACTCTTCAAAAGTTTCCATATAGTCGAAGTTGTCAGATGACTCCTAAATAGATTAGTGGTACCTTAATGTCATTTTTTTATATATTTCAGCTAGTCTATTAGATTAATTCAAGTGAGCGATTCAGGCCCCTTGTCAGCCTCTAGTTCGTTGTTTTTCCCATAAGATGCAAAATGGACCCTCAGCCAATTTAACTCTAGACTACATAAGTTTCCATTTGGGTCAAAATTGTCGGATGACTCCTTTTACGACCAATGGATTTAAAATGTGAAAAATTAGGTTTTGGCTTATAGTTTTGAAACTAGAAAATGGATAAAATTTATTGCTTACTAAATATTCAGAAGAAGATCTACAGAAGCGTTGTCATGGCTTAAGAAGCAGGTAAGCGATTCGGGCTACTAAAAGCCTCTTGTTTAAATAGAATTCTATCTGACCAAAAATATCACTAAGGAAACTTACTACAGCCCTGTTTATATAATTTTGATCAAATAGATAGTTCAGATCGAAACCAATAGGATATTTTGTGAAAGGTATGAATCAAAATCTCTATAACATGTAACATAATTGTTAAGATCATCATTTATTTTCCAGTCAGTCATGCAACACTGTTAACTACTTTTGGATTTTTTTAGCTCACTTGACCCACAAGGTCAGGTGAGCTATTGTCATCGTTAAGCGTCCGTCGTCGTCCGTCCGTCCGTTAACTTTTCTTCAAACATCTTCTCTGAAACCACTGATGGGATTGCTTTGAAACTTTGTACACTTGATTTTTAGAATGTCCTCTACCAAGTTTGTGAAATATGTGAACGTCGAGTAACCAACATTGCTGCTGTTACTAAAAATAGAACAGGGGGTCAGACCATAGTTTTAGCTAATAGCTTAAAAAGTATAAAAGATGGAGAAAATACGAAGCAACCTGTCTTCTTCAGCATCAAAAGTTCTACAAAACTCTCCATTGAGTCAAAGTTGTGGGACGATTCCGCTTAATCGTCAAAATTGACTATTTTCACAGTTTTTGGAATTTATCTTGAAAACTGTAAGTGTTAGAGGAAAAGTTAGCATTGCAAAATTGTTCAGCTTATTGAGACCTACAAAAATGATTACAGGGTCAAAATTGTCAGATCAACCGTTTAAGTTATCCCCCTTTAACTGATTTTTTTATCAATTTTAACTGATTTTTAAAAATCTTCTCTAATACTACTGATGGGATTGCTTTGAAACTTTGTACACTTGATCTTTAGAATGTCCTCAGCCAAGTTTGTGAAATATGTGAACGTCGACCAACCAAGATGGCTGCCGTTACTAAAAATAGAACAGGGGGGGGGGTAAAACCATAGTTTTTAGCTTATAGCTTAAAAAGTATGAAAGATAGAGAAATCCGAAGCAACCCTCCTTCTTCAGCATCAAAAGCTCTACAAAACTCTCCATTGTGTCAAAGTTATGGGACGACTCTTTATATGAGTTATTTCCCCTTAATCGTCAAAATTGACCATTTTTACAGTTTTTGGACTTTATCTTAAAAGCCATAAGAGCTAGAGGAATAGTTAGCATTGAAAAATTGTTCAGCTCATTAAGATCTACAATAATGATTTCAGGGTCAAAATTGTCAGATCATCCTTTCAAGTGTTTTCAATCAATTTTAGCATGTTTGGGTTTTTTTTTCAAATGGAAAGCTTTGTAACTTTGTATTCTTGGTCTTAAAAGAGTTTTCTATCCTAACTAGTTTCTTTAATGTTACTTAACAAGTACATGTAGACCATGTTGCACACTAGGTAAGAGGCTTAAGCTTAAGAGATCAGGTGAACGATTCAGGCTCCTGGGAGCCTCTAGTTATTCTTTACTTTGCAAATTCGAGTTTACGTTGACATTATTCTTTAGACTTGAGCATGACCGTCTCTGATGATTCTTTTTATAAGATATGCGCTTCGGACGCAATTTAAGTCTTTCTCCCGTATAACTTTGCAGTAATTTTATTTTTCCATTTATCTGGTGATTTCATTCCTTTGAAAGATATCTTTCCAGTTCTTCCAATGCACTTGCTTTACTTTTGGGGTTAACTTTATTAGTGGAGCGGATAAACTTGATTTTTCACCAAAATATTTCACATCGTGATAAAAGCATGAAATTTTGTACAAACATTCTTCAATCTATAGTGGTTCAGAATTCATAGTTGGCCATCTTGATTTCCGCCATTTTCAAGATGGCCGCCGCAAAATTAAAATGGTGCCATTTCTCAATAATATTTTTAACAAAACTACTTTTTGTTTATTAATCTCTTGTTTTTGTTGGGAAATTGACACGTATATTAGGAAACAAATCATAAATGTAAGGTTAATTAGTTAATTTGTTAGTGTGCATGCGCAGTAAACTATCATAAGTATAAATATTCAAGTTTTCCAAGCTGTGAGTTGCCTTGAAACTTGATTTGTCACCAAAATATTACACATCGAGGTAAAAGCATGAAAATTTGAACAAACATTCCTCAATATGTAGTGGTTCAGAATTTATAGTTGGCCGTCTTGATTTCTACCATTTTCAAGATGGCTGCCGCGAAATTAAAATTGCGCCATTTCTCTATAATCGTTTTAACAAAACTACTTTTTGTTTTTAAATTTCTTGTTTGTATTGGTCAAGTGACACTTATATTAGGAAACAAAAGATAATTGTAAGGTTAATAAAATTATTTGTTAGTGAGCATGCGCAATAAGCTGTCAAAAAGTATAAATATCCAAGTTTTTCAAGCAGTGAGTTGCCTTTTAACTTGACTTTTCACCAAAATATTTCACATCGTGATAAAAGCATGAAATTTTGTACAAACATTCCTCAATATATAATGGTTAAGAATTCATTATTAGCATCTGCATCTTGTTTTTTTGGCCATTTTCAAGATGGCCATCGCGAAATTAACATATCGCATTTCAGTTTAATCTTGTATGCATATTTACTTTTTGATTTTTAATTTCTTGTTTTTATAGGACATGCAATGATAAATGTAAGGTTTATTAAATCATTTGTTAGAGCGCATGCCAAGAGTAGGAATATCCCTGTTTTCCAAGCTGTGAGTTGCCATTAAATTTGATTTTTACCAAAAAAAATATTTCACATCGTGATAAAAGAAGCAGAGGTATCATTGGGACATTCAAATGTCAAAGTTCGAAAGGGCAGAATCAAAACCAGTAAACACAAACAAGGACAGGACGTGTAAGCATGAAATATTGAACAAACATTCCTCAATATATAATGTTTCAGAATTCATCGTTGACCATCTTGATTTCGGCCATTTTCAAAATGACTGCCGCGAAATTTAAATGGTGCCATTTCTTTTTTCTTTTTTTTGTGAAAGACTACTCTTTCTGTTTAAATTTCTTGTTTTATTGGACATTTGACACCTATATTAGGAAACAATTTAAATGTAAGGTTTATCAATGTATTTATTAGTGTGCATGGGCAATAAAATGCCAGACGTATGAATATCCCTTTTTCCAAGCTGTGAGTTGCTTTTAATACTAAAATATGTGGAATTATTTGAAAAACTAAAAATCTCCTATTACATCCTATATAAGGCTTCCTTGTCATAATGCTACTATCAGAGACAATATAATGATGTATAATGCTAATGTTCAGTGTTACTATAAAACAAACTCGATATGTAATTGACGAATGTATCTTGTGTTCATGAAATTGCGTTCATACCAACATATTGTTTTAAGATCTAAGGATTGTTCTGGTTTGGCTTGGCAAATGGGAAGCTGAGAAATTTGTATCTGTATTATTGATAATGACTCTTTAACAAAACCTACAGCGGACATGTATGACTAGTAATGTACTATTTACTCTGAGTAAAATGTATGACTTGTAATAAACTAGTTACTTTGAGTAAAATGTATGACTTGTAATGTACTAGTTACTCTGAGTAAATGCAGATATTCAAGTAGCGAGCTTACAGGTGACATTTTTCTTATAATACGATGCATCAGTCCTACATTAAACCTCTCAAAGCCCAAAAGGTCTGTCTTTAGACTTATTGTAACTAAATTAACTTTTATGTCGGTAATGTCACAATTACCTTTTACAATATTTTGCATTTTTCTCACTAATGAAACATAGATGAAAATTAATATTTATACATTGGCTTACGATATAATATCTATATCATGCGCATGATTAAACCTTGAAGGGGTTGCACTTAGTCAGGCTTTGGATACCCCACCAGACCATTTGGAACACACAAAGTGGACGCCTGACTGACCCACAGGAAAGAGGAGGCACGTTGTAACTCATCATACTAAAGCTCTCTACCAAATTTGGAACCAATGCCTTAGTAGAAACCACGAAATCTAACGAAAAATTGTCATTTTTTTCCTTAAAAGTCTAAGACAGCTCAGAAAACAGGAAGCAGATGTGATACTGGCCTGAAAAGGTGTGGAACGATTCAACTCATCATGCTAAATCTGCATACAATATATAACATCAATCCCTTCGGAAAAAGCCTCAAAGATATGTTTTGAAAGTTTTTCAATGAACAGCCAGATGGACGGACTGACGGACAAGGTGTATGCAATATAGCCCATTCTCTTACGAGTGGTGATAAATTACTTAAAATTCATTTTTTGAGTCTTATTCAAGCTCCTGTAGCACTAATGAAAATTTCATATTTCATATAATCTGGCATAATGTACAAAAGGAATATAAAAACCATAATTTAAAATTTAACGACAGCCATCTTGAAAATGGCTGTTATTGATATCTATAACTGTCTTATTTTAGCAAAATTAATACGACTGCTGAAAATAAATTACTTTACAACTTCTTTTCACTTTTTTGTCATTTGAAAACTGTAAACATAAAACTAATAAGCAATTTGTAACTCAAAATGTAATATTTGTATTATTATACCGCAATTATGACAAAATTTAGCGCATGCGCAGCTGTAAATATTCAAAACTACTTAATATATATATTTGTTAACCTTATATAAACTTTAAAACATGAATAAATAATTTAAATAGAAAAAATACAGTTATAGCCTTGAATTGTATACAAAAGAATAATAATAAATGACGCCATTTTGAATTTCATGGCGGCCATCTTGAAAACGGCCGAAATTGAAATGGCCAACGATCTTTTCTTAATGTTAAGTACTTAAGGAACCATCATACCAAATTTCATGCTTTTATCACAAAGTGAAATATTTTACCATATATCCGCTCCACTATATCAGCTTCATGTGTTAGATATGAAAAAAGAAATCCAAGCGTACAGGTTGTCAAACAATCTTCATTAATAACGTATTTCTCAAATAATGAAGTAATATGCGCTTCGGACGCAATTTAAGTCTTTCTCCCGTATAACTTTGCAGCAATTTTATTTTTCCATTTATCTGGTGATTTCATTCCTTTGAAAGATATCTTTCCAGTTCTTCCAATGCACTTGCTTTACTTTTGGGGTTAACTTTATCAGCTTCATGTGTTAGATATGAAAAAAGAAATCCAAGCGTACAGGTTGTCAAACAATCTTCATTAATAACGTATTTCTCAAATAATGAAGTATTAATCTTAAGAAATATATAGATGAAAATAAAAGCCTTGGGGCATTTTTCGTCCTTTATAAATAAATAATGATTGTATTGTGCTTTTAAGAAGACTGAGCACAGCATCTGTTCCGTTACTATGGCTTCATGCCTCGGGCAAAAACTTCTTCATTTAAACATGACCTAAATGTAACCAAGGAGCCGATAGCACAGTATAGACAAGCCGCGTTAATATGATTTTTGCCCGAAGGCTTTATACCCGCTAGTTCAATAAAGACGCCAGTAAAAGCTTATTTAAATGTTGAAGGCGGATAAAGGTAGTTTAGAAATTTTCTACAGCTTATAACCAAGTAATTTACACAGAATATTAATATAAAAGGTAAGTTTTTTCTTGTTTATTATAATTATTAGATTTTTATCATTTTGTATCTGCATGTATTTTGGTAATTGATCGATGAACTGATAAATTACCTCAAGCTTTATCTTCTATACGATATGAGTTATTCTTTTCCCTCTTGAAATGTATTTTTGAAGACAACTTTTAAAAGAGATATTATCTGTCATTTTCCAAAGTAATAAAGATCGTATGCTGAAATAATTATAGAATATAAGATTGCAGTGTTGTTTGAGGTACGAAATTTCGTCAATCAGAAAGCGATGGTTCAGAATAAAATAGATTTTGAATTTTCGAAAAAAAATACTGGTAAAAACTTTAAACCTGTAAAATTGATGAAGTTTGTTTAGCAACAATAAAGCTTATGGTTTATATACAAGTAATGTAGAATCTGAGACACATGGATTATTGCTTCCTTGTTTTTTTTTTCAAGATCCGGTTACACTTGAAAAAATAATCTTTGTACATAAGTGAAATAAATTTTCAATTTGCAGGTTTAAATGTTTTCCCCGTGGTATGTTCCTCATTTGTTAATCAATAAAATCTACCCTCGGGCTGTTTGTCGGAATTATAATAGTATTTATACTTGTCAATATTTAAGTGTTATATCTATATTCATAATTTGAAAATCATGCCCAAACTTATCTGAAGTTCCATGTGAGAGGTTTTCTAGTTTTAGCTTTTCACTTTTAGAGTTTTGATATCGACCATTGATCTACTATTATGTGCTGATTCTGTCTCTTTATGTGACTGTTTATTTTATATTCTATAAAAATAAATGAATCGTTATTTTTTTGTTATTCACTCAAAGCTTTGATATATTTTGTAGTAAAGGGGGTTTGAAAAAGTTAAGGATGCAACGACAAACAATTTTTGAATCATGCAGCAAAAAGCTAAAAATTTTCGGTGTTCTTCACTGAGAAATTTACAAAACTAAGTTCATATTTGATTTTAACTAGAACGACTCAGTTAATAAAAATAGGAATTGTATGTGTGATAATTTATTTTGTTTTACTAACGATTTGCAACATCAATACTTTTTGGGAAGAGCCCTGTGTAGTCATATAGATATCTGATTTTTGAGTTTTTTATCGTCTAGACAGGGTAAATCGGTCGTGCAATATTCCTACCGGAGGATCCATTATAAAATATCCATAGTGTTTAAGTGGACGGAGCAAACGAACAAAATTGATATGTTTCAAGTTGGTGAAAAACAGATAGTTCTTTATTTGGTGCTTACTGTTAACGCTTTAGCGCTTTGATTTCAGTTTGTATATGCATTGATGGACCATGACATCACCGGTACCTAATCAGACATCAGTCTCTCCACGATCTCTTCATAATGGCTCTTACTCCAAAATACATATGTCTGGTGTGCCCTGTCCGGCCACGCCTACCCGCTATACAGCTCCCGTCCATATTGACGTAGGCGGAACCATTTACACAGCATCTTTGGAAACTCTAACCAGGTAATACTATTATAAGCTGTCTTTAGCTAAATGCATTCTTTCTTCATTTTTTTATATTTTGTAAATTTTAAGTATCAAACCCAATTAAGTTGCCTGTTTCTGTCCCTCATCGCTGCTTACCGCTCGTTTAAATCATTAAAAACTACTTAAGAGATTGCCTACAAACTTTGTACACTCCGGTTTTAGAATGTCACCTTACAAGATCACACAAATTCTGAAAGTCGGTTAAATACGTAAAATGTTGCTAAAATGTATCAAGAACCAAGTACCCCCCTTATCCCCCGCAGGACGAATCCATATACAGACACTTTATATCTCTTATATATATCCTCAAATATTTAAATCTATGCGGAGTTACACTGTTGGTGACTCTGCACTGGACACGAGGAGGAATGCAGATGACACTGGTCATCGTATTTCCATAGCGCCGTCCCTTGGTGTCCTTTGCAGAGGAACAAACATTTACTAGTACTTAACGCCTTAAAACTGTCTCACACTTTGGCTGTGCTGCTGGGTATCTCTGTTAAAATACTGATAAATGTTAATCCTTCATCTGTATGCAAAATATATACACAATATTGTTAAAATGGTTAACTTTATATATCATTATATTTGTACTGTCATTTGTTTGAACATGGTATTACAATTATAAATGTCATGTATGTCATTGCCCCCTGTGGGTCCATGATTGGTCAAGTAAAAAAAAAATCCATTTCTATTTCTATTTATGTAATCACAAACATTGTGCGGAAAGTCATAAACTTTCGGTGTATAAAGAAAATCAGATGAAACTTTTCTTATTCCGCATCAAAAGTGCTTTAAATGTTTTTATCTCAAAAGAAAAACGCTTTTGTAGATTGGGAAAGACGCGCTTCCTCGTCAGTTTATTATGCTATACAAATTAAGCCCTCATTGTGTCGAAGCTGTCAGATAAACCCTCTTGTGGGTTATGGCTCGCAAAGGTCAAGAGTTTTTTTTTTTCTAATCTAGAAGGTTTCTGTCTTAAAGAATGAATTAAATAAATTTCAGGTTTCTGAAACTGAAAGGCTAAGGGATATGCATGACCGTAGATGAGCGATGCACGTTCACTTGAGCCTCTAATTTGTGTTCGAGTGTTTTTATCTTGCCTTCCCCAAAAGGCCTCATCACTTGGCATCCGGCACCATCGTCGTCATATACTTCCAAACTCTTTTCCTCTGAAGCAACTGGTGGGATATCTTTGAAATTTTGCAAGCGTCACCTTTGGATGTCCTCAGCTACCAGGTGACTGCCGACATGCATGGTCGTCGTTGCTAAAATAAAACAGGGATGCAGGCAGCAGTTTCTATCACTAGTTATACCCCCTCCCAACATTTTGCCTTTTGTACAAACTTAAGTACTCAGCAAATAGGAGGTAGACGAGGCCGGAGCATAAAATTGTTTTACGGCATATGCTACTATAGGATAAATCTATGCAAAATATCAAAGCTCTAACCCATGTATAGTTCCTTAGAAAACTGTGACGAGATGTTTGCTTTTATGTCTGCTGTGTGTAAAAACCTAAGAATTCAGTTACGGATAAACAAAAAGTAGATGACCTAGGATCATAAAATCGGTAAACACCATATGGCAGTAGCTGTCTGCAAAATATCAGAACTCTACATTATGTAGATGCCTGGAAAACCATGGTCAAAATTTTGCCTCTATGTCAACTGTGTGTAAATGCCTAAGCATTTGGTAAACAGGAAGTAGATGACCTAAGAACATAAAATGGATATACACCTTATGATATTATAGGGTAATGCTATTTGGACGTCATGTAGTTGCTTTGAAAACTGTCACGAAAATTTAGTTACAAACAGACGAACGAACGAACGGATGGACGAACGAACGGACAAGCGTGTTAGAACAGTAAACTTCCAACTTCCTCCGAAGCGAGGGTATAAAAAATCAAAAAGGGTAATAGACAAAAAATCCTTTATAACCTTCCTTTTTCTGCAGCTTTTCATTGGAAGCTGTTGAATTTGGCCGATAACCATTTATAGCCTTTTAAAGGTTAAAAAATAACTTTTTCAATAAATTCCCGGGCGGCGGGCGGCTCGGGAATTAAAACAAATCTTAACAGTTTTCTCAGCATCTACTAATCACAGCCTCTTGATATTTGGTATGCAGCATCAGCATGGGGTTCCATGCAGTGGGATTTGATTTCTGGTCGGTCGCTCACCTACTTCCTCTTTGGGAACTTTGACAGATTTTTTGTTTGCTTTATCGGCATCTTATTTTAATTTCTGTGTCTGATTTTACATATATCGGTATATCGTGTCTATTAAATGTTGTCTTTCGAAACACTTTATATAAGTCTCAACTCAACTGTTCATAAAATTGCCATTCCATCATTAATATTTTATTAAACCTAGAAGGCCAACGACTGAAGTTTTCATAATAACTAAATACATCTATCAGTGTCCCGGGGTCTTTTTCTGCGTTATTACTCAGAATTGATGACAGACCTTCGAGGTCTAATCTTCAGTCTACAATATCCAAAATGTTGAAAAGATTTACACGAGAGCGACGTATATTTGCCCTGAAACATTTTATACTTAAGCTTAATTGGAAAGAATTGCTATACAGTAAATATCCCCTGGAAGTAATCTAATTTAGTGGCTCAAATATAACAGCTCTTAGCTAGATTTAAACATTACGTGTATTAAAATCTCTTTTTTTGTAGAAGTAATAATGACTTGGTTCGTTTCAAATGCCGAGGGGCAATCTTGAAAGTATAACACTTTGAAGAATTGAAAGTTTTGAAGCTTAAATTCTGACACGAAATTAAAATGAAAACTTTTGAGAGAATTGTTACCCTCCAGCCCTTTTGTTCTACAATTTCGACATTAATATAAAAATTCAGCTGCTAGAAAAGATTTCTGAAGAATAACAAATTTTCCCTCAAGGTCCAATAATCTACTTCCAAGTTCTTGTTTACATGTATGCTAAGCTTAATGCCATTTGTATTTGCGTATGATATATATGCTGTAGTATTAAAGCAAACTTTATAGTTCCGCATCGAATGTTTAAGAGAAAATCTAAATATATGCAAAAACTTGTAATCATAAAAAGGTTAAATACATGCATTAAAAAAATCACAAAAGCTCAAGTTTGTAAAAAGCAGTTACTAAAACTAGGATATCCAACACAAAAATATCTCCCAAACGTACGCATATTGTCATTCTACCTAACTTTTGACATATATCCTATTTCACCATCATATAAAACCCCTATATACCAAGTTTTGTTGAGATTGAATCATTTTGACAAATTGCTCATTTTGGGACCTGAACATTTTCAACATTTTTGCTCTATTAACCTACAAAATTTCAGAAACCTATACGCACCTATGTTAATACCGATATATTTACAATTTCTTATATTATAACCTTTTCCTGTTTCCATGGAAACGGCAGTCATTTCTAAGTAAAATTCTGATTTTTGCATGTCCACCTTTGAGTGCCACTCTATCACCACACAAACTTTCATTACGATCCATTGCGTGCTTTTTGAGTAACCGTCTGGACAAGTTCATGACGGAAATATTTTTTTAAAACCCTAGAGTAAATACAATATATCTCCCAAACATGCTGTTTGTGAGAAATAACCAGTCAAACGAAAGCGCTTAATGTGTCAGGATGAACAGTGTATAGGCACTCAAGTTTCTTCGGAGTCTTTTTGCTGAAATACCATTACAGATCTTTAAAACGGCATCTTTTATAATAGCTTCCTTTTTTAATGCTTGGTGCATTTTAAAACATTTGTTCCAGTAATGCTTCTATATAGAATAGAACATGTAGACATTGCGACTAGCCATTAACTTTGATACATGTGACATATATGTCAGCCCCCAGTATCACGAGCATGTTCTTTTTTGTGTCCATACATGTATGTCTTTTCCCTGTCTGCAGTTAGTCTCAAGTCCATTCGTTTTCCTTCAGTTCTTTTTCATTTCATTTTAGGAACCGCTCTGGCACGAAGATAACATGATACGGTTGAATATATTAAAATTGAATAGAAAGTGATTCTATCATACCACTATCTGTAACGGTTATGAAGGACCGTGTTTCTAAACATGGACGGACATATTGTTTCTATATACTTTTTTCGGTTTCAGAATACGCGTTTAAGCCTTCTTTCCGTTATTTTACTCTAACCAAAAATATTTTTCTTCGTATTGCAGATTTCCAGAATCAAGATTGGCGAAAATGTTTAACGGAAGCATACCCATTATTTTGGACACACTAAAGCAGCACTACTTTATTGACCGAGACGGGCTATCCTTCCGCCATATTTTAAACTACTTACGAAGTTCCAGGCTAATTTTACCAGAAAAATTCGACGAATATGATCAGCTCTACGAAGAAGCAAAGTACTATGAAATCCATGGGTTGGTACATCAGCTAGAAATTCTCCGCAAGGCTAAAAACATAAAAAGCGAGAAGCCAGATTCTGCCGTTTGCGCAGGACCCGGAACCGGAAAAGAGTTTTGTGACTGCATTGCTGTCTCTATAAGTCCCGATCTCGGTGAGAGGATTTCTCTTAGTGCTGAAAAACGCCTCTTAGAAGAAGTGTTTCCAGAGCTAGCCTCAGCTTTGATGGATTCAAGAAATTCTGGATTTAATTTGGACAGTCACTACGTTATAAGGTTTCCGCTAAATGGATTCTGTAAGCTGAATTCCATTCAAGTTTTTCAGAGACTACTTAATCATAGTTTCCGGGTTGAAGCGTCAACGGGCGGCGGAGTCGAAGGGCAACAATTCAGCGAATATTTGTTCACCCGTAATAATTGCAAAAAAGTTTGATCAGCTCTAGAAATGATCGAGTTTGGTTCATTCAATCCGCTTTTGAAATAGAAGGGTTCTAGCAGGTAGCGTAAAAATGTTCATTACATGTTCAATCAACTTTTGAAATCCAATTTTTTTTAGTATTTTTGTTGTTTATTATATATAATTTCATGTTACTTTATGTTTTAAAATAAAATTTTTGTTTATTGGTAAAACATTAAATTTACTTTATACTGTTTAACATGACAAATAGATGCCTGGTTCTGCATCACACTATGGGAGGTGGGATACGTGTACAGGACACAACCTACACAATTAAACGGCAATTTAACAAATCTGCAATGGTGAACAGTCCGCAGCCTTCAATTGTAGTCGCTGCTACCTTTTTTTGTGCACATGTTGCAATTTGCTCTACAATAAATTAGAAATAAATGCGTATGATTCAAAGCCAATCACGATTAACACGCAAACCAAATTAATTTTTGTTTTTGTATGAAAATACCTCAGAATTATGAGAATCTAAAATCTTTAAGAAACTCCTGTCTTTACTATGTATATGTATTAAATGAATGTAGACAACTTCAGAAGGATTGAGGAATATAAGATTTTTGTGTAAGATACATGCATGCAGTTAACACCGGGGGTGGACAGAATTAGCGAAATCATAGACCTTAACGTCGAAGGTAAGAAGCAATACTTTCTTATTGCCACGAATATCATTGCGTCTTAAAAACACAGGTGTCCTGCTTTAAAGGCAAAACAACATCATCAACAACAACAACAAAAACCAAAACAAGAAAACCCAACAATTGTAACAACCTATAGCTTAACAAATAAAACAAAATCAAATCATGGGGTGAAGAGGAATAGATTGAAGGACTGCAAAGTTTTCAGGCCAATAACAATATCCTTGTTATGCATTAAGGGTTCTTAGATATGTACCTTTAGAGATTAGACTTGCTTTTGTTTTGTTTTTTTCGTTGCTTCTTGGAATAAATGACTTCTGAGGGAGGTTACGGAATTTCAAGACACTCGTGGAATCTTCAGTTTAAAAAAGAAAGACTCACTGAGGTAAAACGTGAGGACGAAGATTTTGAAAGAGTAGTTTGCTAGTTCGATCAGCACATCTATATTCCAACTATTAGCCAGTGTAAGTATAGGATACGAGAGAAAACAGACGCGATATTTCATTTTTGACAGTTATTTATACTTTTTAAAGGTCTTTTGTAAATCGGAAACATTTCTGCCAACAAATTACCGAACATTTCTTTCTGGTCCAGGGGCTAAAATGATTACTATTAATCTACATTTGTGTTTAGCTTAAGGCTCAGATTAGAATGAAAATTGATATTCCTAAGAGAAAATACGAACTTGCGTCAATATATTTTGTACTTAGCCAAGAGGAAAATATTAACAACAGAATGTAAGGTACCTTAGGCAATACTGTCTGCAAAGCGCATTTGTTAAGCTAACAAAAGAGAAAGGCTGAATAAAAGCTTATGGATTAGACAAAGTTGACCAGAGGCAGGATATTCTATACAAGATACTTCTCCAATTATTGTGTGTGCACTATAATTTAGTCTTTTCACAAATACATTAACGAAATCTTAAACCGAAATAATTTTAAATGGCAAATGATTATTTAAGAACTGTTGTCAAATGTAAGGAATTCGATTGAAAGCAAATGGAAATGAGCTAGTTGACACTGATATAAGATACTCTATTTGGAAGATAGTCATGAACACAGTCTTCCACATTTCACTGACAAGGGCATTCCGAATAAAGAAAGCAATATGCTTACAATGCTTGGAACGGCTGGTCATTTTTGAAAAACGACCTCATATTCATTAAATATAAATTTAATGTAACCTCACTTATAATTAGATAATTGCGATCCAATTGTGTTTTGTGGCTGCTTGCATAGTTTACATTTATTACCAGAAAGTAACAACAAACGACATATAAAGAAATCGCCATACTTTCGCCAGTCCTTTGACATAGAATAGTTGAAATTGAATTTTTTTCTATAAAAGATGATATAACAGTTCGATCATCTATTTCTTTTTATATCAAAATGTGATATCAAAGCACATAAAAGTTGCATTCCCCGGTTTCTAGGCTCTCGAAGCATGCTAGTACAAACTGATACACAGGGTATAAACCAGATTATAAAGTCATCATAAACATGCACATCTTTTACGGAAACTGTATTTTCTTCCTTGTTCTTTTGGTTTCTTGTGATTCTCTATACCGTGAGTCTAAGATTGTGTTCCAGGATAACGGATTTAGTAATGTTCTAGTGGCGATACACGACAGTGTTGCGAATGAGACTATAGTGGACAAGATTAAGGTAAGGAACGACAAAAAGCACCAAAATACATGAGAGAGAGTCAGATTTCGAATTTTAAAGTTACAACTTTATTACTGACAGCAAATACCAAAGAAAACACAGAAAATAATATACATGTACTAAAATCACATTGCAGGCAACCGAAACAAAAAAAAAAAATCTGGGACATGTCGAATTGGTCTGCGAAAAGGTATGCACTCCCTGTTTGTTTAGACAATGCCCGTGGTGAACTGTAAAGCGTGAGACAAACAAGTCTATATGTCCCAAGTTGTAGAATATTGCTGAACCAATTCACGCGAATGCTAGCATGATGAAGTGGATTTATCATATGTGATTTTAATGCCTGCAAGGGTGCTTTAATTGACAATAAAACTGGATCTTGTATTTATAGGATTTTCTTTGAAAAGGGGATTGGGAGGGGTAGTTACAGTGATGATGGTTTATATGTACTTTTATAAAATATTTAAGTTTAAAATATTTTAGATCTGCTCAAGCAAAACCTGTTTTACCTTCTATCTTTTGTTTTACAAAAACTTAAACTACATTTCTAATATGTCTGCAATTGTCAGGAAACTTTTACAAAAGCATCTGCCGTCTTATATAAAGCAACAAAGAAACGGGCATACTTCAAAGAGATAGTCATACTCATACCTAGCACATGGAAAGATATCCCTGGCATAAGTCTGGCTGCCACAGGTGAGACCCTGCAATACGCGGACATCGTGGTATCCGGACCAGCACCAACCCATAGAAACTATCCCTTTACAAGATCTTATGCCGGATGCGGACAACATGGAATCCATATGCAGCTATCTTCAGACGTGTTTCTAAATCCATTTGTTCCCCCAGTCAAGTCTGCACCAGGTAGCTATCTGTGTATTCCTTTCATTCTCAAGTATCATATTCAAGAAATAAAACATCTTACTATGATTGCGTTTAAAAGTATATAAGGACAAAGAGAGTCCATGTTGGCCTTAGTAAATGTATGCAAAGTTTTTTTTAGTCGTTTTCCACAATTGTGTTTTTCTTATGGCACGCCATGTTTATATTTATTCTTCTTTAAAGATATCTCATAAAATTTATAAGATATCTCGTATACTTTATAAGATATCTTATTGAATATATAAGATATCTCATATAAATGGTAGTTTATAAGATATCTTATAAAACATATGAGATATCTTATAAATCATACAAGATATCTTATAAAACAAATAAGATATCTTATAAAACATATAAGATATCTCATAAAGTTTATAAGATATCTTATAAAGATTATTAGATATCTCATATAAAATAATTTATAAGATATCTTATAAAACTTATAAGATACCTTATAAAACTAATAAGATATCTTATAAAGTTTATAAGATATCTCATAAAGTTTATTAGATATCTTATATATTTTATGAGATATCTTATAAATTATTTTTTATAAGATATCTCATAAAGATTACGAGATGTCTTATAAACTTTATAAGATATCTTATACCTTTATTAGATATCTTATAAATTAGTTTATATAAGATATCTCATAATCTTTATAAGATATCTAATAAACTTTATGAGATATCTTATATGTTTTATAAGATATCTTATATTTTTTATAAGATATCTCTTATGTTTTATAAGATATCTTATAAACTCCCATTTATATGAGATATCTTATATATTTAATAAGATATCTTATAAAGTATATGAGATATCTTATAAACTTTATAAGATATCTTATATTTTTATAAGGCCTCTTTAAAGATATCTCATAGAATTTATAAGATATCTCATATACTTTATAAGATATATCATAAAGTTTATACGATATCTGATAAACTTTATAAGATATCTGATAAACTTTATAAGATATCTTATAAAAATTAATTTATAAGATATCTCATATAATTTATAAGATATCTTGTAAAACTTTATCAGATATCTTATAAACTTTATCAGATATCTTATAAACATTGTGTTTAGTAGATATCTCATTTTCTTTTAAAGATATCTTATATAGTAAATAAGATATCTTATAAAATTTATAAGATATCTCATAAAGTTTATAAGATATCTTATAAAGTATATGAGATATCTTATAAATTATTTCAAGTTTTATAAGATATGTCATGAAGTTTATAAGATATCTTATAAAGTTTATAAGATATCTTATAAAGTTTATAAGATATCTTATAAAGTTTATAAGATATCTTATAAACTTTATGAGATATCTTATAAAGTATATGAGATATCTTATAAAGTTTATGAGATATCTATAAAGAGGAATAAATGTAAAAACGGCTTGCCATATTTTCTCATGATCAATTGAGTTTTATTATACTTACAATCAAAAGGTTTTTTTATCAACCATGTGGAGGGGGTGGCAAATTATGCTATTGGTCTATCTAATATAAGATATAACTTTCCTTTAGACAAGTTCATTGTCCATGAATGGGGAACATTTCGATGGGGAGTATTTCAAGAATACCCGAGCGACGGTGAGAACCAATTTTACTTCTCCACACAGTTCGGAAGACCAGATCCTATCCGGTGTTCTATTGGACTTCTTGGACGTATAATTGCCAGATTTCCGAATGGCTCTAGTGTCATTTGTGGCCTTACAAGTCCCATTTACCAAGACCCAGTCACTGGGTTGATGAACCCGTATTGTAAATATTTTCAATACCCATTCCATAACAGAGGGTCTGAGTCAATGATGGATAATCAATGGGCAAAAGAGGTATGCAACTGATTTATAACTTTGTAAAAGTGCTTATTTCAAAAACAATTGTTGTTTGTTTTTATTGTATTTTTCTCACATGGAGTGCGGAAACAAAATTGTTTTTTATTGGCAATATACAAATTTTTTTGCCATAAGTGACACTACATGTTTATATAGCAGAATATTTTTTTTTCTTAACCTGTGCTGTCAAAACTTTTTTCTCTCAAAAATTCAAAATATTTTGAAAAAAAACCAAAGCTCCTCTTTTAACTTAAATAATCGATCTCTAAGATAGTACTGCTGCCTTAATATTCACAATTTATAACTTTCTACATGAAACTTTGCCTAAAAGTGAGCAAAGGGATTGATTTCCAAACATTTAAAATTTGCTATAGTTAAAATGAAAAATTGTATCTTGTAATTCTTTTTTTCGATTTCACATGTGATAGAAGATAATGATATGTGGGATGAGTGTACGCGACACAACCGACAATATAAGCGACAATTTAAAAATCCACAACGGACCAGAGCCAGACATAGATATATACTAATATATATAATATGAAAAAATGGTATACAAACATTTGAATAACAATATTCCATGATATACAAATGGTGCGTACATATATGTTTTATTAGTAGTACAAATATAATTATTCATTATGTTTCCATTTAGATCTTAAGAATAAAATTTCCTAAATGAGTTTATGCAGTTAAGTCCTCATTTATACAACAAATTTGGTGGGTCACTCCCTTTTCCAGATAACAGATTTTTGTGATGATCATGTTGATTATAAACAAAACAAATACGGTCACAATTTTGAGCCACCAAACCTCCAAAACCGACTGTGTGCCCATCGAAGCACACTCTCTGTGATTCTTGGTACAAGCGACTTCCAGGGCGGGACAAACCAACCACGTGATGTTTCAGATACTACACCATCTTTCAGATTACTTAAGGCACCAGCCACCAGGAGGACAGCAATTTATCTGGTTTGTTTATAACTTTTGACAAATATAATGAGTCAGGCATGTGTCAGGTATGATGAGTTTTAAAATATCAAAAATGCTACATATGCAATTTCATTGTCTTTTAGATATAAATTTGATTAACTTTTGTGATTGTGCTTCCAAAAAGACAAACGGTGCTAGTAGTCAGCGCCGATGGTACTACTTTATTTGATAATTCATTGACCTCACACTCCGTAATTATCAATTCATGCATTTCATTTTAAAGATTAACATGGACATCGACAACGGCATGGCCGTATGTTTCAATGAGCAGGAACTGTCTTCTCGTAGCACCCGTGTAACGTTCCTTCAGTAACAAACGTTGTTGTGAAAGAGACAGAATCTAGAATATAAGGAGCATTTGAATTGAAAATTGAATTACAGCTGAGTAAAACATCATTTCTAATAATTATATAGGAAGATGGTGAATTTGGCTCGCTACAAATGGCCGACCATATTCTACAAACCTTAAGTCATGATACAGAGATGGATATTGTGCACAAAAACCAGAAAACTATCCATAAATTGACCAAAAGAGACACGTATCATCGCAAAGTCAAGAAACAGAGCCAAACATCAAATGAACCGGACCATGTGGTGGTCATAGGGTGCCAGCAACCAACTAATGTCACTTTTAAAGTGACGACCAAAGTCCACCGCATTTACTGTCATGGTGAATATGAACCCCGCAATGATTTTTAACTTGTTTGTAACAAGGAAACTGTATTTCTTCGTGCTTGTATCAGTAATTAGTGCAGATTTTGTTTGTTTTTCAAAGAATAAGTATTTACAAGAAATACATTGAGTGACAATGAAGACGTTCACTACGTGTTTCCATTCTTTTATGATGGTTTTAATACAAAATCAACGATGACGAATACTTTGACAAATTTCTTCTCTAGAATTCATGAATGTGTTGCTTTACTGTCTTAATAACCAAGCACATTCTGTATACAAGTATGCCTTTGTACTATAAGTTTACATTTAAATGCTATTGACCTCGGTTATAAATACATGTATACATGTTTTTGTAATAATTAGTTTTCATCTATTCAAAACACATATGAAAACAAAGTTGTGTTATATGTGTTGATCATTTTCAGATCTGCATGACAAGAAATCCTTTTTTGAAGTTTCTCACTTCATAAATGAAGGGGACGGACCTACATATGTAAGTTAAAATGAGACTCGGGCCCCTTCCATTCTATTCAAAGGCACAAGCTGGTCTCGGTTGCCCTTCTTTTGAAAAAGGTTTTTAGTTGAATATAAAAAAGTGTTAAAGTAGACCTGCTTCGGCTCCCATCTTTAGTCAGTAAAGTCCCCCATTGAACAAAAGCGCGAACAATTGTTTCTACCAATGTGCGGGTCGACTGCATATTCCTTCTTTTATACGGATAGTCGACTTGTAAAATGTATAGTCGACCCGCAAATTGATAGAAACAAGTGCCTGTGAACAATAATCCTACATATTTTGATGGCGTGTATCTTAAAGATCTTAATTTCAACGCTTGTGTATGTTGATTTTGCCATTTTTAAACCTTAATTTGTTTTCGAACTTATGCTAGACACTAATATATATCCTTTTTTTAGCTCACCTGGCCGAAGGCTATGTGAGCTTATGTCATCACTATGCGTCCGACGTCGTCAGTAAACAATTTCAAAAATCTTCTCCACTGAAACTACCAAACCAATTTGACTGAAACTTGGTAGGAATTATATACGACATATTGGTTACAAACGATCTTCATTTTAAATTGTTCAGATAAAAAACATGGCGGCCGTTGCTAAAAATAGAACAGGGGTAAAACAGCAGTTTTTTGCAAATAACTCAAAAACAGTGATGAATATCAAAATTCTGGCAAAGGGTTGAAGTGATCAGCACATCAAGATCCACTTACTTGGAAATTTTGAATAAATTCCAACAGACCGTGTGGGAGTTTCTGCCCCTTTTCTTCATTTGTTCTTTTTGTCTTACATCTAAAGCACTATACATATAAGATATTGAAGTAATTTCAACTGCATATTGTTCAGCTAATTAAGCTCTAAAAAATGTTTATTATGTCGAAATTGTCAGATGACCCCTTATAGGAGTTTCGGTCCCTTAAGCGACAAAATAATGGTTTAAGCCTTATAGATTTTGAACTATAGAAGATAGAGAAAAGGTTTTGCTTGCTTAAATGTTAAGCTAATTGAGCTCTACAAAATTGTCCATTAGGTCTAAATTGTCAGATGACTCCTTATGGCCTGTTAAATGACAAAAAAGTAGATTGTACGTGATATTTAAATTGTGTTTCATAGAAGATTGTGCCACCCATTTGCTTGTTTAAATGCTTAGCTTCATAAAGCTTTCCAATGGTTTCATTGCCATGGTGGGGTGTTGGCATAGTGAAATTTGTTAAATCAAGTCATTGAAACCAGGTGAGCGATTCAGGCTCCTGGGAGCCTCTTGTTGTTCTATAATGCTCATCAAAGGCATTTCAATGATTTTCCATTTTATGTACTTTTCAGATTTACTATCATCAGTTTTCCATCAGGAAGTATATTACACATAAAGACGTGTTCATGGTGGACGAATCTATTGATGATTTGGTTGTTGCCATTTACTTTACAGGAAACACTGAGCCATTGGCTACTTTAACTTCTCCAAGTGGCAAAACAACAAAGGAGTTCACGCTAGACACAGAGATGCAATCTTTGTCAACAGTTTTTCAAACTGTCGAGGTTACAAGTTAACATTCTAACATTATATATTTTTTTTATTCTGTCTCAAATTTAAGAAAATAAGTTGCATTGTTCTTCATCAGCTATTTAGTGAGAGCATAGAAATGGTAAAGGGTATCCGAATAACAGAGTCAATCACCGATACTCAATACCTACCACAACGTAAACAGAAAACAAACAAAATCGTGCAGCACCTGCAAAGTCGTTGGTTTTCATTGTCACCTACTATACTTAGTATGGGCTATTTTGATATATTTGCATTACGGATTCCCATCTTTATTTAGGGAAATTTAAGGTTGCTGTCAATAGTACATGTCCCCAGCATTGTAATCACTTTTGGCAACAAAAGCTGGTAAACAGCAACAATCTGGGCCGCTTCAGCCGCCATTCACGTGCTTTATATTGTTGTTTTTGGATTTATTGTCGTTTATTTGTACTTTCTCTGTTTTAATTTCTGTCACAAATCATGTGTAATATGATTTATATGACAATAAAGTTATTATAATTATTTTTATTATGTTGTATTCTTTAAACTTAATTCACATTTATTCCTAAGTCTAAATCGCAATACAATTCTTTCTGTTCTTGAAACCTTAAATCCTTGACATTTTTTTTTATTTTGACAGAAAGGACAATGGAACTTAAGAATATCTTCGACAAATTTGGAGATGCAAAACATCAGCATTTATATTTTTACGTCTACGGATAACTCGAACATGCCTAAGATATCACTGACAGCAAAATCGATCTATCTTCCGTATCATAGTGACTATAGGCTGGCAGTCTTTGCGGAGGTCAGTCAAGGTCATCATTCTGTCCTTGGCCTTAATGTGATGGCGAAAATATTGACAGAAGATGATCAAGTTGATCAAACACAACTCTTTGATAATGGAGCAGGTATATCAAAATCCTTTACATTACTATCACTCCCACTACCAGCAGAAAGTCTCATATCAATACGTACCAGTGATGCTCATTATAGTCATAGTTTATTTCTTTCTATTATTTGCCCTTATACTATCAAACACCAGAAAAGCGCGGGGATATGCAGAGTGGCTTCTTCGACTAGTTTGGAATATGGAACTGAGACTTTATTTTTTGTGTCAGCCAAATTTACCTCAGAATTAGTTAATACCTGTATACATGTTCCTACTCCTAAACCATATATGAATTATCTTATTTCTTATGAAACAATTTGCAGGTTAATATTACTGCCATTACCAGTAATAAGTTGAACAACAGTATCTTACAATTGATAATTGTCCCTGTTCATTTCTTTCTTTCTTTTGCCCCTTATACTAATTAACCGCGGGGATATGCAGCGTGGCTGGCTGCTTCGACTAGTTTGTTTTGTTGACTGTATAATAGTTTTATTTTGACAATTTGCAAGGAATGATGTACCAAATGTTACTGTTTAGGTAAATTTTCGACTCATATTGATAAAAACTATAAAAATATCTATCTTTTTGTACTTTTGTTCTGTAGGAGCTGATATTCACAAAGGAGATGGTATATATTCAAGATTTCTACCATACCACAAGACCCATGACCAACAAATCACGATCAAGGCATACGATTCTAGAAATAAAGCTTATATAGCTAATATTTCCCTGGTGTGTAGCGAGGATGACGAGGAGGGAGGCAGCTGTAGTAAGTTTGTCATAGTCTGATACCGGTACTTTTCATTTTAAACATGCTTCACCCAAATTTTCAAATGACCATAAGTCGAATGGAACTAAAGGAATTTTTTTTCATTTTCATTATGCTTCACCCAGGGTTTTCCTTATATTTTGAAGTAGAAGGCTAAAATTGTTAAGTAAAAGGTTAGAAGGCTATTTAGCCTTCTACCGCCTTCAAAGGAAACCACTGTTCACCCAAATTTTCAAATGACCATAAGTCGAATGGAACTAAAGGAATTTTTTTCGCCATGAAAACTGGTTCAATCTAGCATTTCTTTTGACATGTTTATACCAAGTCATGAGATTTAACATTACATGTACCTTTTTGCGGTTGTTACAAGAAATAAACTTGAATTACTACACTAATGGTTTTGCAATTGTGATTAGAAACGAATATTGCCACATTCATTTACTTTTTTCTTTGCAATCCATATTCAAATGATTCTGTCTACTTTTTAAGGCATTGGGTATAAGCCCTGAAGTTTCTAACTCTTGTTTTGTTGAAGAAGTGAAAAGGACGACTTGTTGTGAAAGTTAACAAATAAGCGCAACTACATGCAGTCGTGTATATATGTTATATTGCCTGTTTTGATATAGTAATGCTTACTGTACACTATAGCTGTAAAAAGCTGTTACTATATCAAAATTTGCCAATTACAATATATTTTATGGTTTAGACCCAGTGAAAGATAGAAAGCAAATTCCCCTCCGATATGGACTAAGCCGAGTTACCCAAATTACCATCCCAAGAAAGGCGAAACGGAGTCGCAGAGAAACCGTCCATACCGTTTTACCTCCAGCCAGAATCCATGACCTTGTTTCACATGGAATGGATAAAAACGGTATCATAACCTTGACCTTTACTGCAACTGGTGATGACCTTGACCACGGAAAAGGTGGGCAAAAGATAAAATTTTGTTTTTGAAAAATGAAATGTTGTTAGTTTTAATTGTCAAGATCGATCGTTAAAGGGTTTAACAATGGTTTATCATATTTATGATAAAAATGATGGGACCTGGTTGACCCTATTGATCACTAGTCTATCACCTCTCCGGGTGTTCGAGTCCCTTATGTATAATTTACAAAAAAAAACTGGCATTCCCCACTTGTATGTGATTAGGTTTGTCTGTTACCTACCCAAGGTCGGTGATTTTCTCTGGGTATACTTCGGTTTCTTCAACGCCCTACATGGCCCAGGTGCGTCGATAAAGATCGTTGAACACCAACCAAACACGCACATAAAAATAATTGCGTTAGATAAAAACGTGGGATGTCGTAGAGCAATCTTATAAAAATTGGCCCTCGATCAACCTGCTCCTATTTTATCATAGCAACTGGTGTTTATTGTTATAGTTACTAGTGTAATGCAACAATTAAGCAGAAACTGTTGGTTCCTCGGGACCCTCTCGTTTAAATTAGTTGGTGTTTCTTAGTTCTTTTTGTTGTTGTCTTTGATTCTGCAGATTTTGTTATGGGGACTATCGAGATTCGAATACACAGAAATGATACATATAACACATACAATTAAATACAAAATGAGTCTTTAAATGGGTTTGACGAACCCACAATTTTTTTCCGGTTTATTAAGTTGAAATTTCAAATTATAAAAAAAACCCATGATATTGATCTTAAAATCTATATTTATTATTCATTCTATACTTTACTCTTAAATTCATTTATTAATCATATATAAAAATATAAAGATTGTCTTGTGTCTTTATGAATTGATAATGATTAACTTTTAAAAACAGAAAACAGATTGAAAAATAATAGTAATATAGTGGGACCTTTGTGCTATTTATTCATCAAAGTTACTTGGTATAAATTTCAAAGTTTATAAAACTGGGACAAATATACTTTAATCTGTCAAACTGAAATAAACACAGAAATTAAACTGTTATACATATTGTCTATAGAGATATAACTGATTGGTTATGATTTTTTTAAGGAAAACTGGTTGTGTGTTGCATGAATGAAAAAAAATAAAATTGCCAAGGCACCTTGGTTGCTTTGTTCAGGTTTTGAAAAATAAGAAATTATAAAATTGTTTAAATACACTATCATTAGTGTTTGGCATTTTCAATATTTTTGGTAGAGCGCCTCTGATGAGTCTTGAATAGACGAAACGCGCGTCAGGCGTAGCAAAATTTATTATCTGGAACTTTGTTGTCATTTTTATTTCTATTGTTTGATTTTTTAATTCAAATAAACAGTTGAGCGTTATAATAAAAACTAAATCTTTTGGTCTCAACTATATGATCTTTTAACCTCTCTTTTTTTTATTTCAGCAAATAACTACATACTATTATATTCCCATAAAAGTGAAGAAATATTCAACACGAAGGAACCAATCCAAGATCTAAAACATGTCCCACAGGCAGCACTATTGATTGGCAATCTAACGGACCCAAAGTCTTTCGGGCATACAGAAATGTTTCAAATAGACAGCAAAGCTTTACCTACGGCCATAAAGAACTCATTTGCATTCGTTGTGTATGCAATCGACAAAGACGGAAACATTGGGAAAATGTCAAATCTTGTAACTGCAGGCAGAGTTTAATGCAATGCTCTAACATACAAAATGTGTTTTAATATATATATTTTTAGATAGATCAGAAAATTACTAACATACTTCTTTATCTGACTCTGTATACCTATTTTTCTCCTACCATAATGTCCTAGTTACAAATCAAGACATTTCAAGTGTCATGGCAATGTGTCTGAGTGCCAGAGTCATCGTTGTTTAAGCTTCCGTTTGTAGCAATATTATTTGAAATTCCTGATCTCAAGTCACTACACCTGCCCATGCCGGTCTTGTCTACAAATGTTACTGTGTTTGTCCCTGGTTTTGTTTAAGGTGCTCTTTCAATTAAACATCACTTAATTTATTATGTTTTTTTGTGTTTCTATATATTTTTTCTATCCGCGTGTTCTATTTATCTTTAAGCGGTAACTGGTGGTTGTAAGCCTAAAGTAAGAAGACCCTTGAATCTTGATGATCTTCCAACTTCAGGCTGAAACTAGTAAAGGTGTACCAAAGGGGTAATCAACATCATAAAACCGAAAAGACAAAGACAGAAGCGGTAGACAAAAAATCATCATAACGAAAACCGCATTAAGCAACGTGAACTAAAGTCGAAACGAGAGTGAACTCAGGTGCTCCGAAAGAGTAAGCAGTTCCTGCTTGCTATAGCACACCTGTCACGTTGCCAAATATATCGATTTAGTGTTGGTCAAATTCGGGAAGGATGACATTACCAAACTCTATGTCAAACCTCTGAGAAATAGAAATCTCGAATTTTTATATGTTAGAGGCAATAGGTATAATTAGGCATTAAGCTTAAACCCTAGGCAATAAGAAAATACCTAGTCATTAGTGTTAATGCCTAAATAGAATTTGGCATTAAGCTTAATGCCTAGGAGTTAGGTCTTATGCCTGATTTTTTTTCCATGAAAATTATTCTTGTTGCCAAACCAGATAATCTGATACATAATGAAAAGAAAATTTGAAATTAAAGGTTCAATATTAGTAAGTTTAGTTGAGATAGTATTTCTTTGGATACTAGTAGATAGCCCAATTTCAAACAAAATCAAATAATATTTATTTATAATATTTTTGTATTCTAGCTCACCTGGCCAAAGGTTTAATGCTTAATTATACCTATTGCCTCTAACATATACAAGCACATGGTGTCTTCCGTAATTTGTGTGATGATGATGTGTGTTTCATGATAGTCCTGACTATAGGCTGTATAGCCTCTGCAACGACTATGTTACCAATAAAGGTAAAGACTCGCTATGTCATTATGTGTCATGGGTCGTCCAGCCCATGACACACCACCGCCAACTGGTGTTACTTGACTGCTTCATAGTAGTATCCTTTGTTGTCGATGGATGCAGGGCCCGTCTTCCACTACCACTGGAGGTACTGGTCGGGATTCTGGGAGAATAAATTAGTCGAAAAAGGGAAGTATTATACCAGCGTAAAAATGGGTATCAAAATTTCAAATTTCAACAAAAAAAATGAATTTGGTTGTGCCGTATGCAAATACCCCAGCCCTATACCCGCTGAACACCAAAAGTAAATAAATAAAAAAGTACTCGAATGAAAAAATACAAACAAGATTATATAGAATTTGATTTAATTCCCTGATACATGTACAAAGTACCAAAGCGGGTATCAATAAAAGGGGTAACTTTGGTTGTGCGGCATGTGATCAAATGTGAATCAAAATTGAAACACAAAAGAATAGATAGAAAAGTAATCGTACTCAAAACTTTCATTAAGCGAAGCCATTTCTATCACCTAGGATATAGAAAATGTAATGAACTAGTGTTTTAAACGATTTAGACATTTAAAATCAATCTTAGTTTATTTTTCCACACTTTGAGACAAACCACGTTATTTTGAGATTCTCCTTTTTAAATGTTTCCGTATCCGGTTGTTCTGAGCGACTGGTACCTACAATTAAATGTTAAGGTTGATGTAAGGGAAAATAGATACCCAACATGCAATGTCATGACGGGCACCTGCACGATAAACAACACAATCTGAAAAAAACTCCTGAAACATTGCTTAAAATTTACTACCAGGTCCATGACATCTTTCAATCAAGACATCTGATCATCAATAAGTAATACCTACCCAATTAATACTAAGTGCATTTGCAAAAGTCGAAACATACACGAAAAGCCTGTGGTATCGAATGACGCCAACATGGACGTTGTAGATTTGACAGAAAAGTAATGATAAAAACTAGTACATTAATGTTTCATTATGATGATATATCCTCTTTGGACTAAGCTTCACACAATTTCAAACAGATTAGGAGTTGTCAATAAACATCATGATGTGACCAAGTCATTACATTGAAAGGATATGATTTTAATTGTCCCAAATTTAAAACTTTGTACTTTAGTTATTAACCATGTCTCTTCAATACAAAAGACAAACCACAAAAGAGAAGAAAAAACCTAAGATATACTGCAACAGATATGAAGTCGTAAAGCGCCTTGGGAAAGGAAACTTTGGGACTGCCTTTCTAGTACGAGATCTCCGTCTTAAAACCTTAGTTGCAGAAGGTGAATCCGATTTGTAAGTATAATTGTGATCATTCAAGATCATATGATTGTAAATGACCCAATAGTTTGTCTCCTTAGAAAAAAATATTACCAAATTTAAAAAAATTTGTTGTGGTGTATATATGATTGTTAAACATATTAAAAATGTTACATTAAGTTACACAGTACATTTTTTGTAAATGTAGTAGTAATGGACTAATTGAAGATGTGAACCCCTTTCAGGACTTTTTATATAGATTTAATCTTTTGTGGAATCTTGAACTCATTTGGTTTCTATGCCATGCATGTATTGGTAACCAACATTGCAAGATAGATCTTGCTCTGCATGGTGACGAAGTCTGTATAATTTGTTGAAGACTTCACTCTTTAAGTATTCCTCATTACTATAATCTTTATGACTACTCAGATCTATATTAACTGTATGTAGTTTTAATGTCAGATGAATTCCAATTTCAATTTGCTTTCAGCTCATATATTGTTTTCCAAGGTGTTTAGTTTACATTTTTGCTATAAATTTACAGAAAAGTTTTGAAGGAAATATCTGTAGGAGAACTTGCCCCAGATGAAACAGTTGATGCAGTTAGTGAGGCCAAAGTCTTGTCAAAACTTAACCATCCGGGCATTGTTAAGTTCCATGATAGTTTTATTGATGGAGAAGCATTCTGTATTGTGACAGAATATTGTGAGGTAAAGTATAAAGATAAAAGAAGTAGTCATAAAATCCTGTTAAACTATTTGCTATTAGAGCAAAAAGAAACTTAATTACACATACATGTAAACCTATGGGGGAAAATGTTTTTATGCCATATGAAAGTAGGAATGGGGACATATACAATGTAGCGTTTGGGTCTCCATATTTCTGTCTGTCAGCTAATATGTCCATCCAAATGTTGTGTAATGGGGCATGTGTCTTTTAGACATATTCTTGTTTTACTAAGATTGAATCATACTGCATATAGAGATAAATCATGTAATAAACCTTACAAATCCTTGTTTGTTTTATATCATTTTAGAATAAAGAATTGTGCAAAAGAATATTAAAAGCTACCTCAAGAGTGTTATTCAATTTCACATGAATAGCAGCTTTAATCATTTAAATGGAGTTTTTTCTATTCAGAATGGCTCCCCTTCCTTTAGAATCAAGAACAGATTCTTAGGACACCCTTTTTTCTGCATGATCTTTGTAGATTGCAGAGGTGATTTGTCAAAATATAACAAACAACATATTTAAGTCCAAATAGGGTGATGCTTTGGAAAGAAAATCAAGAAAATCCACCATCTTCAAACAAAAGGATTTATAAGTGGCTTGTTGCCAATGTGTGTATATTGTGTATATATGATTTAATAACAATGATTTTTATTTTCAGGGTGGTGATCTTGATGCCAAAATCAATGAAATGTCCAAAGCAAAGAAACATTTAGAAGAAAAAATAATTTTAGATTGGTTTGTGCAATTAGTTTTAGCTGTCCATTACATGCATACAAGAAGAGTGTTACATAGAGATTTAAAGTCAAGGTAATGTTCAATGTAGACTAAGAGGAAGATATTGAACAATTATTTGACATAGCATGAAACGTTAAAACAATTGAATTTCAGAAGGAAGGGATATGGAGAATGTAAATGAACATGACACAAAATCACTTGGTAAATGTTAAAATAAAACAAGTTCTTCATTAATGTCAAGTATTCATTACATTTTCTTTATTCTATACATTTTAATTTAGCTTTGAAATATGTAATATACAAATGTAGTAATTGTTTTAAATAATTATGGGAAAATACTGTAAAACGTAAAAGACATTACCGCTGTTACTACGTATACAATAGAACATATGGTAAACTTATTTGAAATGGCTTATAACTCAGCAACTAAGGAGCTTAGGGTCTTTGGAATCTAAATGGCGTTAATGTCCAGGATAATCTCTGAAACCACTGGAATTGAAAGATGAAACTTGGGTCATTGATTGCATTGTGGGTAGGGACTGTGCCGAAGGTTTCGAAAATTGCCCCCCACCCCTCCAGCCTATTGACTGGGCTGCATAGGTATCTTAGGGCAAATTATTCCTTCGTATACAATTTATTTCATTTCGCGGATATTTAATTTCGCGAAAAATGCTAGACCGCGAAATCTGTTAAAATAAATACCTCACGAAAATAAGTACGTTTACAGTAATCACAAAAAATCTTAGTTATGAAAACTTCTATTCTCTGTATGTAGCTGGTAATTGTAACTGGTTGATTCATGTATACATCATACACAGTAACATATTTTTTCATCTTAATAAATATATTCATGATTACCTCAAACATTATAATTACAGGAATATATTTCTGAAAGGCAATGTTGTGAAAATAGGAGACTTTGGGATATCAAAGATACTGATGGGAACTGCTGACCTAGCCTCCACATTTACAGGGACACCTTATTACATGAGCCCTGAAGTACTGAAACATGAGGGCTATAACTCAAAATCTGATATATGGTAATATACTTCTGCCTACAGCTATTTACAAGGATGCTTTTAGTTATGTCTCTAAATAATTCATGTTGTCAAACATGCCTTAAAAACTTGTAGAAGCTATAAGACATAGGAATTGCTTTTATTGCAGTGGTTTAGTTTACTATCTAAAGAGTTCTTGCAAACATAGATTTTTCAACATTTACATTTCCCATTACAGTTCAAAGATTTTTGTTATGCATGCACATGTACAAGAACATTTTAACGTAAATTGTCCTCCTATAAAAAAGATGTGAATCATAGATTTTCACTAACACTTTACAGGTCTATAATTTTATAAGAAAAAATTTAAACATAGTTTACCATAATTGAGAGTTTTGTGGTTGTGGCTGAACCATGCAAGACATGGTATTAGTGTCCATGTTTGTATGTTGCATTTTGTGAAAGCCAGATTATTATTGATATTCAGATAAATAATCGTTGAATAGTTTTTTATACGACCGCAAAAAATTTGCGGACGTATTATGGTATGATGCTGTCGTCGTTGTCGTTGTCGTCGTTGTCGGTGTCTGTTAACTTTTTAGTGTTTCCACAATAACTTTAGTTCCAGTTATCCGATTGCTATGAAACTTTACAATGATGTTCCTTACCATAAAAGGATGCATGGGATTGATTTTGGGGGTCCCCCCATTTTTCGTTTAGAAATTAGGGGCCAAAAAAGGGCCAAAAATACTACTTTTTTGTTTGTTTCCACAATAACTTTAGTTCTAGTTATCCAATTGCTATGAAATTTGACAGTGATGTTCCTTACCATACAAGGATGAATGGGATTGATTTTGGGGGTCCCCCCTTTTTTTGTTTCGAAATTAGGGGCCCAAAAGGGGAAAAAAATTCAAATATTTTACTTGTTTCCACCATAACTTTGGTCCTAGTTGGCCTATTGCTGTGAATTTTGTCAAGAATGTTTCTTACAATAAAAGAATGAACCTGATGAATTTTTGCGCCCCCCTTTTTCTCTGTTGTGTAATTAGGGGCCAAAAGGGGCCAAAATAAAAACTTTTTTATTTGTGGTCCGATTTTGAAATTATTTTTTACATGTTTGTTCTTGTCAAATAGCGGATACAAAATTAAGAATTAATTTTTGCGACCCCCCCTTTTTCCCCCTATTACGTAATTAGGGGCCAAATGGGGCCAAAATCGAAACTTTTTTATTTCTGGTCTGATTTTGAAATTTTTTTTTACAAGTTTATTTTTGTCAAGTAGCGAATCCAAATTTGAGAATTTATTTTTGCGACCCCCACCCCTTTTTCACCTGTTACGTAATAAGGGGCCAAAAGGGGCCGAAATTGAAACTTTTTTATTTCTGGTCTGATTTTGAAAAATTTTTTTGCATGTTTGTTCTTGTCAAATAGCGGATACAAAATTAAGAATTAATTTTTGCGACCCCCCTTTTTCCCCCTATTACGTAATTAGGGGCCAAATGGGGCCAAAATCGAAACTTTTTTATTTGTGGTCTGATTTTGAAATTTTTTTTTGCAAGTTTATTTTTGTCAAGTAGCGAATCCAAATTTGAGAATTTATTTTTGCGACCCCCACCCCTTTTTCACCTGTTACGTAATAAGGGGCCAAAAGGGGCCGAAATTGAAACTTTTTTATTTCTGGTCTGATTTTGAAAATTTTTTTTGCATGTTTGTTCTTGTCAAATAGCGGATACAAAATTAAGAATTAATTTTTGCGACCCCCCCCCTTTTTCCCCTTATTACGTAATTAGGGGCCAAATGGGGCCGAAATTGAAACTTTTTTTATTTCTGGTCCAATTTTGAAAATTTTTTTTGCATGTTTGTTCTTGTCAAATAGCGAATACAAAATTAAGAATTAATTTTTGCGACCCCCCCTTTTTCCCCCTATTACGTAATTAGGGGCCAAATGGGGCTTTTTTATTTGTGGTCCGATTTTGAAATTTTTTTTTGCAAATTTATTCTTGTCAGGTAGCGATTCTAAATTTAAGAATAAATTTTTTGGGCTGTAATCATAATTTTAAAAAAATTGTGGTTCGATTTTTAATTTTTTCCCCAAACATTATTCTTTTAAAGAGTAGAATACAACATTAAAAATTTATATTTTTAGCCCCTGGGTTGAAAGTCCATCAGAGAAGCATGTGTCAAAAACCTTTGTCAGTCCACCATGGGCTGCATGTGTCCAGAACAATAGACTATCCATATTAGGCCTAAAACGTACAGGGTTCAACATGTTGCGGTCGTATCATGCTGCGCTCGGCGAAGCTTTTTATTTTTCACATCTCAACATAGATTCATTAAGATAATCAGTCATCAACTTCTCTTTAGATTTTATATTAGGTACAGAAAGGAAAGAAAATTTGATGGGAAACTTTAACGTCTTGGTTTCTGTGAACATTTTCTTATTTACCTTGTTTACAGGTCAATAGGCTGTATTTTATATGAGATGTGTGCTTTGTGTCATGCATTTGATGGGAAGAGCTTAATGGCTGTGATGTATAAAATTGTTGAAGGGGATCCTCCAAAATTACCAGAAATGTATTCAACAGAATTTGGCAGGGTATTAAATATGTAAGTATCAATGTTTAAAAATCATATAGGTTTTAATCGTTTTGAAAATGTATGGCTCTTCATCTTTTTTCTATACATCCGTTTTCAGAATATACACATCTTATAACATAAATATGTTTTGAGCTGAATTATAAACATTTTCATCTTTTATTGTCATTGATTTAAAATTTTAAAGGTCTACAGTTAATGTTCATAAAATTTTGATTTTAAAAGTTAACTGACAAAAGAAGTTAAAAAAACAAAAATCATATCAGTTAACAATAGGAAACAGATTGTACTGTCTTAGCAATCGGAAGATACAATATTTACCAATTCTTGTTTATCTTATCATTACTTATTGTAGAATGTTAAACAGGGATCCTGAAAAACGACCTTCAGCTACGGAATTATTAAAGGAACCATTGCTAGCTAACCATATAGCAGTAAGTATGAAAAACTTTGACTATTGAAGACAGTCATAGACAACAGTTCAAAAGTTATCTTCAAATTACTGAGAAACAATTATTTTGACTATTCCTTGAAAATGCATTAGATATAAAAAAAACTCAAACCAACATAGAAGTACATTAAAACTATAAAACCATAAAAAGCATACAAAAACTGATCATATAGCAGGTTTTTTATTAAACGAAGGCTTTTTTGTATGCATTACAATGATGTCACACAGCACAGCATCTAGGTTATTCTTGAATGAGGGTAACAATTAACAGTTTCACTTTCAAAGGTTTTTAAAGAGTTAAAAATATTGCATATTGAAAAAAAACAAAACACAAACTGTATGCATAAACTAATATGAATCTGTCTGTGTCCTTTTCTGTTAACTTAAAAATATCTTAGGTTTCAGTTGATGGATTTTCATAAACTTTTACAATGTTATTCAGTCATTTTAATCATATAATTTACTATAGAAAATGTCAAAAGAATTCCAGTCCAGGCACACAGAACAGGCAAATAAAGATGCAGAAGAAATAGCCAAACTTTTGTAAGTAATTGTCAAAACCTGCAAGAATTACCTAACTAATATGGAGTTTAAAAAACATCGAGGTGTGAAAAAGGTGTTCATACTGTGTTAATAAGAATTTAAAAGCTGTGTTATACTTTACATGGAAACACCTTTCTTGAGACATAATCTGTCATGACACAGGTAGAATTTCTGATGATTTTTTATGTCCCACCTACTAAAGTAGATGGGCATGTACCGTTTAGTTTTATTTTCTTGTCTGTCCCAATTCAGGTTTACTTTTAGGTTTTAGTTACTCCACAGATCTTAGTGTCTGCCTAAGGTTGGTGGTTTACTCCTGGTAATACGGTTTCCTCCACCATTAAAACTGACCGCCCTATATGACCCAGGTGACTTGAAAAGGGTGTTTAACCTTTACACACACACATGCTCCACAGATCTTGGAAATTTTAAATGATAAAACAAATATTTGTTCACAGATAGGAATCAAATCTGATTTTGATTAAGATTTGACCTAAAAAGCTGAACAACTGAAGTATCATATAAGTATTTTAACTGTTGAAGTAGAGAAAACAACTTGTTTAAAAAAAGCCCTGAATGCAAACTTTCAATATATCTACAAAATGTCTGCAAACTTTTGAAATATTATATAGGTTTCCAGATGCCCAAAATAAGAGTGCCATGGCAAACCTGTTATTTTCATCTCTGTTTACAATTTCATTTTTGACTAAAACATTTACAATTTTGTCTGCAGAAAACAAAAAGCAAGGTTAAAAGATTTGAAAGAAACAGAGGAAGACAAAAAATGGAAGAATTTGCCACCAAGGGAGAGAATGAGGATACGAAAACAAATGGAGGCTGACCAGGAAGCCGAAAGATTAAGGTTTGCTTCTTTAGTTAACACTGGGCAGATTGTGATTAAATATTTACAATTATCATGGTAAATGTAAATCTATGATAAATGGTGTTGCGTACAGCTCTGTAAAGTAATTGATATAATATAGAATGGATATGGTGAGCTGCAAAGTTTGAAAGGGGTGTCCGTGTGCCAACAGTGATGAAAATCATCTTTTTAAAGCCGTTGACACTGGAAAATCCAGCATGGGGTTGAGCTAGAATCGAACCCATACTCTGTCATCTATGGCAACTTCGCCTGCACTGTGTCCAGCGCCCTAGATGTAAATCTGTTGTAACACTTGTTTCAGCTCATATCTTATAGACATAGAAAAATGATATTGCTTTCTTATGCTAACGAGGCCTTTCAAAAATATTGATGCTATAAAAATCCAAACAAAAAAAATCAATGAAATAATAAATGTCTTGAACATGTGAAAAATACCTAGAGAAATAATCGAAACAACTTTATTTGATTTTATCTAGTCCTAAGACCTGGCACAGTACCAAATTAGGTCAAGCAGAATGCTGGGGAAAAAAATGAAATTCTGTGTAAAGGTAGCAACAAAATTAAACAGTTGCAAATCCGATTCATTGTCACATCTTTTCTGTAATAAGCCTTTAACATGATAGAGCTATATACTACATTCAAATTATATGTGATGCATCCATACCTTAGAAATATTTTATTCATTTAATTTTAAATTTCAGAGAGTCAGCAAAGTTACAACTCTTAGAAAATAAACAAAGAAAAAATCAGATTCAGGAAACACTGAACAAAAGATCTGTAAGTTTATATGTTGTGATCAATATTAAGGTTTAATGTTTAAACCACTTCAAGATTTAAGAGATACAAATAATACAAATTCTCAGAGAATTTGCTTGAAGTTTACGCATTCTCAGAGCAAAGTCATGTTGCATATTTAAAGCACAATTATTAAGACCTATGGCTTTTTATGCTACTTTATGAAAAAATGTAGAAGAAAAGAACAATCCTCCCTAGAAAAACACATATGTTTATTCTTCACTTATTTTTAATTTCATCTTTTGACATGTTTGTGAATTCTTGACTTCTTACAAGTACGTAACCTTAGAATATTATATAAATCAAATAGTATAATTGAAGTGTGAATTAGATTTGAGCTGCAAATTTGTATTATTGTAAATATATTTTAAAAATATAATTTATTTGATTGATTATTGCAGGTACCTGCTTGGGCAGGAGGCACTGGTGAGGGAGAAAAGTTTAGACAGGCCTTGACTGTTGTCCAAGAGTCTATGGACATTACTGTCAAAAATGATAAAAGTAAAGATTTTGGAACTAGATCTGCACCATGTATGTTTATTTACTAACATCACCTTCCCACCAAATAGGTAGTGGTTGTAATAAGATACAACAAAAGGAAATTTGAAATTTTTTGACTGTATTTATAAAAAAAGATATCAAGAAATATGGAGAAAGATAAGGCTTTCCAAATAGAGATTGAATTGGTGAATGAAATATTTAAGGACGTTTAGAATTTTTCGTTCTAAATAAAAAACATGGCTTAACAAGTTCGTGAAAAATATTTTTCTACGATCTTTTCTTTTCAAATCACTTTTGCTAATGTCTGGGTAGAAAATAAAAGATTTTGAAAATATTTCCTTGTGTAAGAATAATATCAATAATATACAAACAATCTATTATTCCATTGAATCACAGTATACCTCAGGATTTGAAAATGAATGGTTTTGATGCATTTTTTCTGCACTTGTGTTTAAAAGTTGTGAATGGTTTGAAGTTTGTGCACATTTAAAGGGAATAAGTTAAAGATGCATGAACCTGACCTCCCCCCAAAAAAATGTTTTACTAAATAAGTATTCCAGTAAATACTATTTTATCCTGTCAGCACTTTAGTTAAACATACATTTTTGAAGCAGCAGAAATTAAAAGATGATACATTAAACAAATCAGTAATACAAACATATAATTTCAAAGGGATCATAGTATTTACTGGAATTTTGTACTGATTTAATTGTTAAATATCCTAAAACTTTATGGAGCTGTTATTTTTATTATTACAAAATTTAGGATAAATTCATGATAATAAGTAGTTATTCCTAAAATCAATCCTAACAAGTCAATAGATACCTTTCTTTGTAGCTTTCTACCATTCACTTGTTCAAAGGAAAATAATTAAATTATTGTCAACATTGATGCACATCAGAAGAATTTAAGGTAGAAAAAAGAACCCATCTGTGATCTTTGCAAAAAAAAAATTGTCGGACAAAGCTGAAATCTTTTTAATTAAAATGAATGATCTCCTTATTTTTCAAAATTTGATGCTTCACAGCACCAATATATAAATAATACTTTATTAGATTCTTATATTTTTGGTAGACTACATTAAAATTTCACTTCATCAAAAATAAACAAACCACAGTACCTTTGAACAATTGATTGTTATGCACAAATGTACCTACAAACAATAAGCTTGTGTGGAAATTTCTACTCTGTGTGACACGTTGCTTTTATTACACAGTGATAATACAGCATGAAATCACAGAATCGAGTGACGAAGATGACGAAGGAACAATCAAGGCTAAAACGTTAACGGGGAAAGAGTTGAGTCATTTTACGTCGTATCTCCCAGAGGACCGACCCATTACACCTCTAAGGGACAAAATGATCTATGATCCTGATCATTCCTCTTTAGATTTTAAAGATGGTAAATTCAATTATGTTGTGATAGAGAGAACTCAGGTCATTTTAAAGGGGACATTCATTACGTTGAGAAAATGCTTTGTGTAGTTTTCAGCTCAATAATTTCCATTACATACTGATCTCTGTGTTATATAGGAAATTCCAATGCTTTTGAAGTTTTCAGTACAATTTTTCACAAAGCATATTGCTATATTTGCTGTAAAAAATTCCATTACTGGTTTATAGTTAGGACTGTTCCATAAATAAAAAGGTTGGGGGTTGGAAGGCACTTTTTAGCTCACCTGGACCGAAGGTCCATGTGAGCTATTGCCATCACTTGGCGTCCGTCATCGTCGTCGTTAACTTTTCTTTGAAAATCTTCTCCTCTGAAACGACTGAAGGGATTGCTTTGAAACTTTGCACACTTCATCTATGGGATGTCCTCTACCAAGATTGCACAAATGGTGACCCCCGTCCAAACAACATGGCCGCCGTTACTAAAAATAGACTAGGGGGGTCAGACTACTGTTTTTGGCTTTTAAATCAAAAAGTATAAGAGATAGATGAAATCTGATGCCACGGTACTGCTTCAGCATCAATAGCTCTACTAAAGTCTCCATTGAGTCGAAATTGTCAGATGACCCCTTATAGGAGTTACGGCCCCTTAAAGGTGAAAAAGAGCATTTTTTCATGTTTTTGGCCTATAGAATGAAAACTATTACAGATACAGAAAAGTTGTTGCTTGCTTAAATGTTTAGCTCATTTAGCTCTACAAAATGCTCCATAGGGTCGAAGTTGTCAGATGAACCCTTATAGGGGTTACAGCCCCTAATATAACGTTTTTTCATATTTTTGGCCTATGGAATGAAAACTATAGCAGGTAGAGAGAAGCTGTTGCTTGCTTAAATGTTCAGCTCATTAAGCTCTACAAAAGTCTCCATAGGATCGAAGTTGTCAGATGATCCCTTATAGGGGTTAGGGCCCCTAAAATAATGTTTTTTCATGTTTTTGGCTTAGTGAATGAAAACTATAGCAGATAGAGAAAAGCTGTTGCTTGCTTAAATGTTCAGCTCATAAAGCTCTACAAAATTCTCCATAGGATCGAAGTTGTCAGATGACCCCTTATAGGGGTTACGGCCCCTAAAATAACGTTTTTTTCATGTTTTTGGCTTAGTGAATGAAAACTATAGCAGATAGAGAGAAGCTGTTGCTTGCTTAAATGTTCAGCTCATAAAGCTCTACAAAAGTCTCCATAGGATCGAAGTTGTCAGATGACCCCTTATAGGGGTTACAGCCCCTAAAATAATGTTTTTTTCATGTTTTTGGCTTATAGAATGAAACTATAGTAGATAGAGAAAAGCTGTTGCTTGCTTAAGTGTTCAGCTCATTTAGCTCTAGAAAAGTGTTTACATGTTTAGGGTTGACTCAGACCAGGTGAGCGATTCAGGCTCCTAGGAGCCTCTTGTTCCAGACCCCATCACCCACACAAATTTATATAAAATCTATAAAAAGGAATAATGGAAGTCGACATTATTTACCCCATGACCCATCTAAAAAAATATATAGTGCCTTCCAACCCCCCATCTAATTATTAATGGAATAGCCCTTAGAAATTATAATTTTGAATGTGAAGTACATATATGATAATTAAAGTTCCTATTTTTTTTCACAAATCCTATTCTGATGCCTTATATGATAGTTGCTTTGTTAACATTCTTTTCTGCCAAATTCTTTGTTAATAGTGATTTTTTTTACTAATGAAGGCAGTGTTTAAAAAGATTGGTTATTGAATATTGTTGTTAAAAAATATATATGATTAAGGTTATAAAAGAGCTTAATGTATTTTTTTTATACATATATTTGATTTAATGTAATGTTACCATTTGTAAATGATGTAATAAAATTAAGAAAACAGTTTTAATGAATGGAAAATTTCAAATAACTTTGATACATAAATGACAAAAAGATTCTGTCAAAATACACTAGCCTGTAGGATGTGCTTTATACATGTATTTTTGTCTTTCATTGACAGGTATCCCCGACAATCCAGACCTAGCTGACACCTATTACTCTCAGTATGATGATTTTGACAATTCAGACTCGGAAAATGAGTCTGAGGAGGAAATGGCAACGGTGGTGCCCCAGAAAAAGGGAAAGGGAACTTTAGTAAATAGTACAATAGCGACCTCTGTTGGTGAAAGGGAAGAAGGACAGTTGTATGACCTTTTACAGAATGTATTAGAGCAGGGAGATGATGCTGGTGAGATGATATAGCAATGAATTAAAAACGAAAGAATATGGAATATGTGCCAGAGAGACACGATCCACATATTGAAATGATTTTGATAATTGTAATATTTTTATATTACAACAATGACCAAAAAGAGAAATTTAACAAATTTAAAAGAAATAGCCAAATGTTGTCAAATTTAAGAAATATGTAAGCTGTGTCTTTCCAACACATATTCCAGTACTTGAAAATATATAAGAGCATACAATTGAAGCACTGGAAAGCTTTCTAAGACCTCCACACGGCACTAAAGCCAAACTCTGAAATTATATTAAAAACAAAAGAATATGGAATATGTGCCAGAAAGACATGATCCACATATAGAAATGATTTTGATAAATGAACAACAGCAAAATTTCACTGCATATGAAGTGCATTTCTGGATAACCTTCGTCAGACACGCTAGGAGTAGAAAACTTGGAAAACCGGTAGAATATTAGATCTGATTAAACAAAAACAGAAGCCAAAAATATTACAACAATGACCAAACAGAAAGAATTTTATGAAAATTAATGTACAATCACATTCAAAGAGAAACAACTCCATTAAAATCTTACTATCTACCATTCCATTGCAATGCAAAACCATGAGACTTAGTCTAAACAAAACAATTTGAAAGTTCAAGATTAGATATTATGATTTTACTAATATTTGATATTTTGAAAGAGTTTACAACTTAATGTTTTCCACATTATATATGTTTGCAGAGGCAACTCAGACATTTGAAGAAGATCACGATGCCAGTGCTTTTGGTCCAGTGGCCAGAGAAAACAAGATCAGAAATCTGAGAGCGTATCCTTTGTAACATGAATAGAACAATTAATTACTGTTTGTTAAGAATGCATAGAAGTATCCATTGGGCATTCAAATGTTTTAAGTCAGAAAAACAAAGACAAAATCAGTCGACACAAAAGCCAACAATACAAAAAAAAGCAAAAAAAACACAAACACAGTCTTGGCGAAATGTGTCCTTTGCTTGACGGACCTAACACAAAACTGCCAGACAAGTTTATCATTTTTAGCTCACCTGGACCGAAGGTCCATGTGAGCTATTACCATCACTTGGCGTCCGTCGTCGTCGTCTGTCGTCGTCTGTCGTCGTCGTCTGTCGTCGTCGTCGTCGTCTGTTAACAATTTTTCAAAAATCTTCTCCTCTGAAACTACCAAACAGAATTTAATGAAACTTGGTATGAATGATCCTTAGGGTGTCCTGCACCAAACTTGTGTTTTGATTTTTAATCCGTTAAAAAACATGGCCGCCGTTACTAAAAATAGACTAGGGGGGTCAGACTACTGTTTTTGGCTTATAAATCAAAAAGTATAAGAGATAGAGGAAATCTGAGGCCACGTTACTGATTCAGCATCAAAAGCTCTACAAAAGTCTCCATTTGGTCAAAGTTGTCAGATGACCCCTTATAGGGGTTACGGCCCCTTAAAGGTGAAAAATAGCATTTTTTCATGTTTTTGGCCTACAGAATGAAAACTATTGCAGATAGAGATTAGCTGTTGCTTGCTTAAATGTTCAGCTCATTTAACTCTACAAAAGTCTCCATAGGGTCGAAGTTGTCAGATGACCCCTTATAGGGGTTACAGCCCCTTAAAGGTGAAAAATAGCCATTTTTCATGTTTTTGGCCTACAGAATGAAAACTATTGCAGATAGAGATTAGCTGTTGCTTGCTTAAATGTTTAGCTCATTTAGCTCTACGAAAGTCTCCATAGGATCGAAGTTGTCAGATAACCCCTTATAGGGGTTACGGCCCCTGAAAAATGGCATTTTTTCATGTTTTTGGCCTACAGAATGAAAACTATTGCACATAGAGATTAGCTGTTGCTTGCTTAAATGTTCAGCTCATTGAGCTCTACAAAATTCTCCATAGGGTCGAAGTTGTCAGATGACCCCTTATAGGGGTTACGGCCCCTGAAAAATAGCGATTTTTCATGTTTTTGTCCTACAGAATGAAAACTATTGCAGATAGAGATTAGCTGTTGCTCGCTTAAATGTTCAGCTCATTTAGCTCTACAAAATTTTCCATAGAGTCGAAGTTGTCAGATGACTCCTTATAGGGGTTACGGCCCCTGAAAAATAGCAATTTTTCATGTTTTTGGCCTACAGAATGAAAACTATTGCAGATAGAGATTAGCTGTTGCTTGCTTAAATGTTCAGCTCATTTAACTCTACAAAAGTCTCCATAGGGTCGAAGTTGTCAGATGACCCCTTATAGGGGTTACAGCCCCTTAAAGGTGAAAAATAGCCATTTTTCATGTTTTTGGCCTACAGAATGAAAACTATTGCAGATAGAGATTAGCTGTTGCTTGCTTAAATGTTAAGCTCATTTAGCTCTACGAAAGTCTCCATAGGATCGAAGTTGTCAGATAACCCCTTATAGGGGTTACGGCCCCTGAAAAATGGCATTTTTTCATGTTTTTGGCCTACAGAATGAAAACTATTGCACATAGAGATTAGCTGTTGCTTGCTTAAATGTTCAGCTCATTGAGCTCTACAAAATTCTCGATAGGGTCGAAGTTGTCAGATGACCCCTTATAAGGGTTACGGCCCCTGAAAAATAGCGATTTTTCATGTTTTTGTCCTACAGAATGAAAACTATTGCAGATAGAGATAAGCTGTTGCTTGCTTAAATGTTCAACTCATTTAGCTCTACAAAATTCTCCATAGAGTCGAAGTTGTCAGATGACTCCTTATAGGGGTTACGGCCCCTGAAAAATAGCGATTTTTCTTGTTTTTGTCCTACAGAATGAAAACTATTGCAGATAGAGATTAGCTGTTGCTTGCTTAAATGTTCAGCTCATTTAGCTTTACAAAATTCTCCATAGGGTTGAAGTTGTCAGATGACCCCTTATAGGGGTTACGGTCCCTGAAAAATAGCCATTTTTCATGTTTTTGGCCTACAGAATGAAAACTATTGCAGATAGAGATTAGCTGTTGCTTGCTTAAATGTTCAGCTCATTTAGCTCTACAAAAGTCTTCATAGGGTCGAAGTTGTCAGATGACTCCTTATAGGGGTTATAGGTGAAAAATTGTGTTTTTGGCCTATAGAATGAAAACTATTGCAGGTAGAGAAAAGCTGTTGCTTGCTTAAATGTTCAGCTCATTTAGCTCTACAAAAGTATAGGGTCAACATCAAGACCAGGTGAGCGATTCAGGCTCCTGGGAGCCTCTTGTTATTGTAAATTTAACAATTTTGCCAGACCAGAGTCAAATTTGCCTTTTTTTTTTCTTTATTTTGCTGGTCAAGTTAGGCATTTCATGAAGACTGCAAACAAAACACATATAACAACTAAACTAAAATTGTCAATACCAACTCAAATCATAACAAGAGTGAACAACGCATACCTCAGAGGGTAAGCAAGGAATTACTAACTGATATAGTAAACTTATTGTGATAACAACCAAACCATCAATTTAATGTTGGTCTAATTCATTGAAGAAGGACAGTACAAGAACTCTTTGATAAACCCACATTTGTAAATCACACAAAAAAATGTTGCTTTTACAGAATAAATTTTAAATTATTATTATTATTTTTTGGGAATTTATTTGACTATAACTGTATCTTTTAGACAATTTTCAGTCTTTTGGTTGTTATTTGATAAAGTTAGAATTAATATAGATAGATTTGTTCCTTAACAAAATGTAGTGATTGCCAAAAAATACTAGGAGAAGAGGCTTTTGAGAAAGCTTATGGATATTTGAAGAAAGCCAGATATGAGAAACAAAATTCACTAGACTCTGCCGAAGAAGATATAATGCAGGGTCTTAGGAAATTTGTTAAAAATCCCAGTGACTGTTTTTTAGTGGACCAACTTTTATTTTTAGAAGAACAAGCTAGAATAAGTAAAGGATAGCCATTCCACGACCTTTTGTAAAAACCATTATATAACCAAATTCTAGAGAATAGCTACAGAGATGCATGATATAATAGGATATGCAATGTGACTAGAACTATTCTGAATTTTAACTGCAGTGAACCTGTGTGAAAGTTTAGAATCATGTTTTTGCCACTGTTTGGTTGTGAGCTATTATCTGTGATTGTGACATACTTGGTTGTGACATTTATATACTGCTGATTTCAGAGCATTGTTAATGTATGTTGACCTATTTATAGATATGATGCAATAATGTCCTAGACAATTCAATTATTGTACAGGAATGTGATTCCATGAATAATGAATGTAAATATGAGAGTGTGATTTTGTTGTTTTTTGGCTTTTTATAGGGTATATGTTGCAAAGATATTTATACAATGGAGTATGTTTTGTGTCAGCAGGCGTGGATGCAGGATTTTCAATTAGAGGGGGCGGGTAGTAAAGATTTGCCGACTGGAGCGAGCACGAAAATGTTTTGCTTTTATTATTGATTTCATGGTAAGATATAAATTTTTTCACTTTTTGGGGGGGACGCGTGCCTGGTCATTACTTAATTTTGAAATGGGTTGTGTTTATACATGAATAGATATTGATGGTCCAAAATTTTGTTGTTATAAACATACATAAATTATTGTTTAAGTTTTTATATTTATCTTAAGAATAAACATAAGAAGTATTTTTTAATATCTGCACAGTATGAAGTAATATTTATTTAAATTCTACTCATTGCATTCCGTAAAACATTTAAATTATTCATGAATAAAAATATCTGGTTTTACACAACTTTAAATGTTCATAGGAAAGAATATATTTGTGTTCACAATTGTCATTTAACAGGGAATAGTTTTTTCATAGCTTATATGCTTATAGAAATATTCTAAATCTTTATTTATTTAAAGAATCAACAATTGAATTTTGTTAGAAAAAGACATTTGACATTATTAATCATAATTTTTTTGCTATTTCATGTGAAATATTGTTGTATACTGTCTTACATAAAATAGAATATCATTAAGGAATTAATTTTGACATCATTTAAATTATTTTGCTACTTTTACTTTTTTATAACATGCTAGTAAAACAAAGTCTCAACGAAAACCATATTTTTCCGTCCCCTTTGCATACATTCCAATCAAAGCGTCATTTGTAAATAAAGTATTATAATGTAATTTTTACTCAAGTTATATGAAAAACTTCATATACTAATGCATAATTGAGGTTAGATAGAATAGATTTATAACATTTGTAGAAATGTTCATTGAAATTCAGTTGACTGAATTTTAACGATTTTAGATGATTTCAGTTTGTGAATGATCTGAATAGACTTGTGTTATATGTTTGTTGTTATATATATATTTTTGTTAATAGTTTTATTTTTTAAATATGAGAATGTACTAAAATAATTTTTTTTTATTTGTAAATACATATTTATATTTATGTGTTTTCTTGTATAGGAGCCTAACTCCATAGAATCCTTATTATGAGGAATAGTAACAAACATATGTGTATATTATTTTAAAAACAACCAAGTCTTCATTCGAATTCTTGTCTAGGTATGAATTTATCTTTGAAACTTTTTTAAACATGTTATTGTTAACAGTCTATCAATACATATAGAATATCATATGGGTGTTTTCATATCGTATCTCATAACAACCCGAGACGTCAATATCATCCCGAGAGCTTTAGCTCGAGGGCATGATATTGGTCGAGGGTTGTTATGGGATACGATATGAAAAACACCCATATCATATTTTGTTTATCATATATTTGAAATAAAAAATGTTTATATGCTTTACTTTTTAATTAATACTGAAATTCACGAATGTAATATCAAATCTATTCTAAGAAATATTTATTAATAACTTCTGATGCAGCATCTGATTCTGTTGAAGAGTGTAAAAACCTAGAAATATGCATGTGAATAACCACTACAACTTTTATTTCATTGTGGTACTTTGTTTCAAAATGTATTATATCTGAACCATAACTTCACTGGGTTTTTTTGGCAAAACTGTATTTCTTTTGTCATAGATGCAAGTGCTTCTTTTTTTGATTTTTTAACGGTTAACTTGAAATTGCACTGTTTTAAGGATGATTGCTGGTCAAGTTTTGAGATTTTTGTTAGATTTTTCGGAATCCTCTTGATTTTTCCATTAAAGTAAGGATAATATTTTTGCCCAGCAACCCCCTAATTTCTTTTCATAAAAAGTTTTATTAGGTCATTAAGAGCTTATTTACAAAGTTTTAAAAAATTTCTTGTTATTTCTTCCTAGGTTTTTACACATAAACAAGTCTAATGTTAAACCTATGAAAAAGTCAGAGAAAGCCTTTTCCCGCCAAATTTTGAAGGCTGATTATCTCGAAAAGGAGTTCAGCAACCCATGATTATTTTAAGCTTATTTTTTACCTTCACCAATGGTCTTTCCATCAAATATACAGATTTAGATACCTTGTTATTTTCAAACTGACCAGCCAACATCCTTAAGCACAGATTGGTATGTACTTTTATAGCTTTGAAGCATTGTATAACATGTACATGTATATAATATGTGTATAAATTTTATCATCCTTTTATACTATAGTTGCAAATGAATGGTACTAAAACAATGAACAGCATGAACGGTGTAACAAAATTTAATTTAACCAAACTGAGATATTAATAACAATGTTTTTCTTTTACTTCTTTTACTGTCAAAATATTAATCAGTATCAGAATCGCTGTCTATCAATCGGAGGCGTTTGAATGTTTTCCTTTGGCTTGATGTATTAACATCTGAAGGGTTATGAGTACCATTTCCAAAATTTAGAGTTATGTTTCCATGTATGGTTGCACCATTCAAAACAGAGCTAGGTAGAAAGCTGCTAAAGGTGTTGGGGCAGCTTTTAGTTTCAACGTTTCGAACTTCAATATCCTGAAGTGTAGCATAGACTGGATTTGTATTTCTAACGGCTAATATATCACCCCCACTCTTTGAGACAGATATTTCGTGCGTTTCATAATTTTCTATTGTTTTCAATGTTTCCTCGACAATCTCTTGTGAGGCATGAACAAGAGTTTCATCTTCATTGTCGTCCGGAATTTCGTATGGGTCATGATCGGGCATATCGGAAGCATTGGCATTAATTAGAGAATTGTTTGTTTCGACATGACTAAGGCCAGTTATTATATCGGACATTTGCTTCTGTTGGGTTACCGATGCTGAGCTATAATTGTTAATTGATTGTACATTTTTGTGACCTGAAAGTTGTGTTATCACAGTATTTTCAACACCAGCATGAACTAAGTTTGTTATTAAAGTTTTCCTTGCGCTATGGTTGCTCTTCTTGCCAGTAATGCCAGCTTCATTACACATCATCTTCATCAATTGATTGATGGTGTTTTTTCCCATTGCTTGTTTAATAAACCAATGACCCTTATTTTGAGCTGCTTCTTTGGCTATTCCAATGTAGAACGGAGCCTCGTCCCTTAGCATTTCTTCTGGTCTCTTTGATTTGAAAACCTTGTAGGCTGCAACAGGACATCTAGGGTTATCTGAAAAGAATAGAAACCGGCACCTAAATATAAATTACTTGTAAGAGTATAGAATAATTATATTTTTTGAAAATATGATATTGAAAAGATTTTAGGTAGATCAACGAAAATTATGAAATTGTATTTTTTTCTATTTACAAGCATAGAAGTAAGTACAACAATTACTGTTTTTTGTATATGCACACACTTATTTTTAAATACCATACACGAATGATAAAGATAAACTGACAGAAGTGAGACGAACGGAAGTTATTTCAAATTCATTATTAATATATTTTCTTTACCCTATGACCAGACCAGTTGATGTAATATTTATATTATTTATGTACCTGGACTTGCAAACATTTTAGGCATAAATGATCGAGCATCACTGGTCATCCCGGTTCTAGTCTTTGTTGCCCTTTCATTGTGTATTAGATATTCAGCACCAGTACTATCTTTCATTAGTTCAACATCACCCCATTTAAGCTCACTATGCTCTAGCCTAGACCGCATCCCAAAATACATGGTATTATTCAGGAACATGGTGTTTACCAGCGACCGTGGTCTTTCTGAAAAAAAAAATGCTATTAATATACAACTGCAGTTTTTTATACTCGCTACGACAACACAAGACTCTGACAATGTCAATGTTGTTTTGCTTTGCACGTTCCTTGATATTTACGAAAATGTTTGCATTTAAAAAAATATTTGGAGGGACTGTTTTTAATCAAATAAAAATACAAAATTTGTCAAAAACCTGAAAAGAAGAATACGGATCGTAAAACTGAACATTAATAACTTCGCATTCAACATACCTGTTCCCAGTAAATTCTTTTCATACAATAGCTGCACTTCGTCTTTGCTTAGCGGCTCTGCTCTGTTGGGCTTGTTCCCTAACCCACTTTGTTTTAGGAATTTTCTTTTGGACAACAGGACATCTCTTGAGTGCTTAAAATCAATATCTTCAATAATGTTTATTTTGTCTGTCCGTTTTTCAAATAGGTATCTTTGTATAGACGCTTGATATCCTTTGAGGGTGTCCGGTTCGTACTCTGTCCCATCTATTCTTTTAACGCCTAGAAAAAACTGAGCCAAACATCTGTCCAGGTCCTGGTTGGGGATTGTTTCTATATCTCTGAATTCTCCGTTCTTTTGTAAAAAGTCTACAAATTTCTTTACATCACCTTTTGTTTTACGTTTTGTATTTGGATTCTTCATTGACTCGACAAAAGCCGCCGTGTCCATTTGAAAGTCAGGAACTGAGGCAACGTCGTCTGCTATTTCGGCCATGTTTATTTTTGTCTATATTTAACTCAGGTCATGTGACTGAACCTAAAGGTGCGTTATTGATTTTCTAGGGGTGCGTTATGGGTTTTTGGGGTGTGATATGGATGATACGGATAAAACAGTGATATTGCCCAAACTATTCATTGAGTATCATATATTTGAAAAGCGTAGATAATTAAACAAATATATGATAAATATCAATATCTACTTTTGCAGTCAGTTGACTTGGTAAATGTAGAATTTTGTGTTTTCTTTATAATTGTTATAAGATCTTATATGGTCTCTAACAGGGTAAAACCATGTTACCTTTGTTTAAAAATAATACAAAAACTTATGACAGAAAAAAACCAATACAAATTTATATGTTTAAGATATGTTTTAGATCACTTACTGAAATGCAATTGATTTTCTCCCTCTTTTTGTCCAATCTCCAGATAGAAAGATCAAAATCTCCAGCTTTATCATGACGGATCCGTCACATGTATGGAATTTTTAATAAATTTTGTTCATTTATGGCGATGACCCCCTCTGTCCTTCCCCCCTTAATTCATATGGGGTTGGGGATGGGACTAAATCTAAGTTATTTTCCTTCTTTTAAATTACACTGATTTCTTGACTTTTGACTTTCATATTGTTTAATATAAAAAGAAACAGTATTTTTGTTTTATAATAATCAGAATAGAAAAATAGACTTAAAATTATTTTTATATTTAAACTTATGTATAGCACAATAAAGGTTCATGCTGTTACTTTAAATTTGGTGTTCACAGTATAAAAAGTTGAAACATTGTCCATTTTACTTTATAGTGTATCCATGAACCATAATTTTGAGTTCTTGCCATATTATATCTCCACTGGTTACATGATATTAAAGTTATAGTGCTCAATTTATAAGTTGAAGAGAGTATTTGAGAATATTCTATAGGAAAAATTCATTGTAAGACTTAAAAGTATCTTTTTTCAAGCTATAATGTAGGATCTGAGATATAAATATTTCAATTCTGATTTTAACATTGCATTATAACTTGTATTAATGGTAGTTATTATAATAGTTTAATATAAGATTGATAGAAAAAGACCACTCATATGTTCTGTTTGGATGTATCTACTTTGTTATAATTACACATGTATGTAGGCATTACAAGTGTGTATGTTATAATTACACATGTTTGTAGGCATTACAAATATGTTTGTTATAATTACACATGTATGTAGGCATTACAGGTGTGTTTGTTTATAGTCAGATTTTTACTATAATTTCCAGTCTGTTCTCATGGAAGCAAGTGTGTTCTTTTGTCATGTACATTCCATTATAGCAATTAAACAGTGCAGCATATATTTCCATTAACAATAAAGCATCAGTATTTGTATGTATTGGAATTATTATTGTTAATTAGGCCACTGTCACTTCTATGTTGCTTTCTATTATATTTCATAGATGTACTGTAATGATCAGATGTCATTCTATGTGGTTTAAGAAATGAAGCATTTGTATAAAACAATGCATCACAATCGTAAAGGTCAAATGAATAAAAAAATCCAGTTATTAATATGGCTCCTGCTGGGTTAAAAACGACCTGCGACCCGAGAGCTTTTTAAGGGCGACTTCCGACCTACACTTCATAAAATCGACCTATGCCAAAATACAACCTGCAACCTCCGCCAAAATATTTTAAAAGCGACCTTGTGACCTCAGGCCCCTTTTAAAAGCGACTTTGCGACCTGAGGGGGGGTACCCTGCGGGAGCCCCATTAATTACACTAATCACAAAAGCTAATTTAGAATGAAACATGAATGGTGCTCTTGAGTGATAGCAGCTTTGTTTTATAAAAGTTTTGAGGAGTAATATCTCTTAAGCAGCATAAGAGACTAATCATTTGGTAGTCATGACAAACACAGAAAAGAAATCCTGTCTTGCTTTGACTAGATGGGGTTGTGCAATACTATGCAAAAAATCAATAAATATAAGTGTCAAAAATGTTCACAACTGTACTTATTGGCCAGATTTGAAGGAGGAAAAAATCTGGGTTATAAAACGGTGAATGGCAGGCAGGGAAGAAATTTTCATAACAGTTTTCTCAGCAACTACTTATCACAGCCACTTGATATTAGGTATACAGCATCGTGGTGAGGTCCCAAAACGTGGGATTTGATTTCAGGTCTGTTGCTCACCTACTTCCGATTAAACGAAATCTGGCCATTTTTTTACTTTGACAGATTTGTTATGACTTTCATGGACCTCTGATCCACAACCAATAGTCAAGTAAAATGCAACATCTCGCATGAAAGATTATTGCATACATGGTACATTGGATTATAATGATATACACGTAGTTCACATTCATCTGAAAAGGGACTGTTAAATAATCTTATTTATATTATGATTGATTGGTTGCTGCTGGTGTTACATGTACATCCTACACTGTATTTGGTTGGCTTAATGCCCAAATAAATGGCCTGCAATAATAATGGCTCATTTTGAGTGTAGCAAGGTTGTTTTATATGCCAACCTGAACTTTTCTTGTTTTTGTTTAAACAAATTTATGGTAAGCCTATAGAATTATTTGTTCAATGATTTGTAAACCATTAATTTATTGGAACTGAATGGCAAGAATCATACAAATCAGGAAAACAACCTTCTTAACAGCAATAGTCTCTTAACAATAAGGAAGTTACCATAAAATAGGGATTGACGATAAATGTTTTTTCTCAGTCTTTTTCTACATCTATACTAATGTTGATATATAATAGGATGACGAACTCTCAGTGTTATAGAGTTAAAGAACGTAAATTATTTCTTTATACAGTATATAAGCTAATTCAATTGCACAATTTACTGATGAATTTATGATGATTATTATTTTATAAGTACATGATTTTCCAAACTGTTACTTATGCTTATTAATAATAAAACCATATTTTGGGATTAGTTATGCAAAGATATTTATAATGTATTGATATCAAGAGATTCCTTTCTTTTTTTTTCAAACACAGGATTTGATATTTTCCTGGTTTTTAATGCAAATTAATTTAGGTTAATTCTGATATTTGTGAGATGTTTTTACATATTTTGGCAGTGATTATATTATCCTTAAATTGTGACTTTGGTAGTTCCTATAGAGTGAAGAAACACAAGCCAGTAAAAGGTTAGTATTTTAATTTATCAGGATGACATTAGCTTTATTTATTTTTATTACTATGGTTACCACACAAACTTGTTTCAACAGCCCTGTCTGTCTGTCTGTCTGTCTGTATTTTACTTAAGTAAGCACATCTCTAAAACCTCTCAATAGAATTGGGTGAAACTCTGCATAAAGAAGTACCGGGTTAGTATGTACTTAATATGGATGCACAGAAAATTTCATTACTCTCCAATATCAATCCATCATAATCATAAATCAGTTTTTACTGATAAAAGAGTCCAAAATAGAATACATTGTTGGGTATCCTTTGTTAGCTTGCTTTCAATTCTATTTGAAACATTTTAAAAATATGTTTGCATAAGATGCTTAGTACATGCATTCCTAAGACAACAACAAACCAGAGAGTCCAGCCACGGCACTGCTCAATATAGGATTTATATGTAATCTGTTACATGTTGCGACTCCCGTCAGTTTTCTTATTTCCAGAACAAACTTAACCAATTAATTAATTTTGTTAACCATAGCAATACAAATAAGAAGCAATTAAGTCTTTTAGTCAATTTTTTTGGGGGGATTCAAATTTTTAGCTCACCTGGCCAAATCACTTGGTGTCCGTCGTCGTTAACTTTTCTTCAATTTTCTTCTCCTCTGAAACGGCTGCACAGATTCAAACCAAATTGGGTCTGGTGGTACTTTAGGATATCCCCCACAGAACTGGTGTGGGGATTTTTGATTTGTCCAAAAACATGGCCGCCGTTGCTAAAAATTAGTCTAGGGGGGTCATACTACTGTTTTTGGCTTGTAAATCAAAAAGTATAAGAGATAGATGAAATCTGATGCCACCCTACTGCTTCAGCATCAAAGTTCTACAAAAGTCTCCATTTGGTCCAAGTTGTCAGATGACCCCTTCTAGGGGTTACAGCCCATTAAAGGTGGAAAAAGGTGTTTTTTCATGTTTTTGCCCTATAGTATGAAAACTATTGCAGATAGAGAAAAGTTGTTGCTTGCTTAAATGTTCAGCTTATTTAGCTCTATAAAAGTCCCCATAGGGTCGAAGTTGTCAAATGACCCCTTATAGGGGTTACAGCCCCTAAAATAATGTTTTTTCATGTTTTTGACCTATGGAATAAAAACTGTTGCAGATAGAGAGAAGCTGTTGCTTGCTAAAATGTTCTGCTCATTAAGCTCTACAAAAGTCTTCACAGGATTGAAGTCATCTGATGACCCCTTATAGGGGTTACAGCCCCTAAAATAACATTTTCATGTTTTTGGCCTATGGAATGAAAACAATTGCAGATAGAGAGAAGCTGTTGCTTGCTTAAATGTTCAGCTCATTTAGCTCTACAAAAGACTTTTACAGGGTCTAAGTTGTCAGATGACCCCTTATTGGAGTTATGGCCCCTTAAATAACATTTTTTCATGTTTTTGGCCTATGGAAGGAAAACTGTAGCAGATAGAGAGAAGCTGTTGCTTGGTTAAATGTTCAGCTCATTAAACTCTACAAAAGTCTCCATAGGATTGAAGTCGTCTGATGACTGTTATAGGGGTCCCAGCCCCTAAAATAACGTTTTTTCATGTTTTTGGCCTATGGAATGAAAACAATTGCAGATAGATAGAAGCTGTTGCTTGCTTAAATATTCAGCTCATATAGCTCTACAAAAGTCTCTATAGGATCAAAGTCGTCTGATGACCCCTTATAGGGGTTATGGTCCCTAAAATAATGTTTTTCATGTTTTGGGCCTACAAAAGAAACTATAGTAGATAGAGAAAAGCTGTTGCTTTTCTCTATCTACTATAGTATCATTTTGTTGCTTTTCTCTATCTATTATACCGTAGTTCATTCTGTAGGCCCCAAACATGAAAAATGTTATTTCATGTTTTGGGCCTACAGAATGAAAACTATAGTAGATAGAGAAAAGCTGTTGCTTGTCAGCTCATTTAGCTCTACAATTAGTCTTAATAGGGTCGACATTGAGACCAGGTGAGCAATTCAGGCTCCTGGGAGCCTCTTGTATTTTAAAGGTACCCAATCTTCAGACCTGTTATGTATAATTTAAAGATTGCTGTTTTCTAGAGGTAAAAAACCTAGGGAGAACATGTTTCATCCTCTTTTTTAATTAAATGATGTTTATAGAAGAAAATCTCTATTTACCAATTAAACGTTATAACAACCATACCGTAGCCAGGGGGTTCGAATGAACTACCCCTTAGGCAAAAAAAATTGAAAAACATAGATAAAAGCAAGCTGAAATTTTATTAAGCACTATTTAAGAAAGGCATATTTTGAAAATTGAACCCCCAATCGAACACCCCCCCCCCCCCTAAAAAATTCTTGCTACAGGTATGACAACTGATTATATTGTACATGATGATTCACAAACATAGCAGCAAACCAACTCCTGACTTATAAGATAGAAAGGATACATGCATGGTTTAATAATAATTGTATATATTTTACAGCTGACTGCATTCTAGAGGGCTACAAGCATGGAGATACTTGGGTAGACCAACTTTTACCTTGTAAAGAATATAGATGTGTCAATGGCCATGTTTACCCAAAATACACAGGTAAGAATAGGTTTGTTATTGAGGACAGGTTTGAGGGCACAAGATATAATTTGTAGTTTTAAAATGAAAACAAAAACTACATGTTTCATTTTATGTCCTTACCACCGACATGAGTGGGACATATAGGGTAATTTCTTTCTGGTCCATATATTATATAAATTCCATGCTATCTGGTTCGTTCTTGGCTGTATATGATGATTGTAGTGGGGTTATGCATTAATGTAATACTGTTGGTGGCCTTGACTCACAAAAAGGAAATTTAACATTGATTTGTATGCTGAAGACTTCAAGATTCCTTGAAATAGTCCTTTTTCATCAAACCATGAAAATTGGTACCTTTAAAAATAAATGAATCTACAGTAGTTTGAAAATGATCTCCCAAAGTAAATATATTACAGCCGAAAGTCTCACAATTAGTACCACATGTACATTAAAAACGAAAGAATATGGAATATGTGTCAGAAAGACACGATCCACATATGGAAATGATTTTGATAAATGTACAAACGCAAAATTTCACTGCGTGTGAAGCGCTTTTCTGGATTAACCTTCATCAGACACGCTAGGAGTAAAAAACTTGGAAAACCGGTAGAATATTAGAAATGATAAAAACAAAAACAGAATCCAAAAATATTATAACAACGACCAAACAGTAAAATTATCAATTTTTAAAGAAATAGCCAAATGTTGTAAAATTTTGGAAACATGTAAACTGTGTCTTTCCAACACATATTCCAGCATGTATTTGTTATAAAGTGTCATAAATAAGAAAATAACTAAACTGCAACTACAATAGGGTTTATAAATTATTTAAAAAAACATCTATACAACTGTTGGTTTAAAAAAGACATACAAATGTGATAGCTTCACACATCTCTATAGTCAAAAGTAGGGTAAAATATTCACTTTTAAAATAGCCAGATCATAATCTTGAAAACTATGACATATCAATACTATTGGGGCTCCCGCAGGGTACCCCCCTCAGGTCGCAAGGTCGCTTTTAAAAGGGGCCTGAGGTCGCAAGGTCGCTTTTAAAAGGCATATTTTGGCGGAGGTCGCAGGTCGTTTTTTGGCATAGGTCGATTTTATGAAGTGTAGGTCGGAAGTCGCCCTTAAAAAGCCCTCAGGTCGCAGGTCGTTTTTAACCCTGTGGGAGCCACACTATTTAATTCTTTAAAATTTAGGTTGTATACTGAAAGATACTGTAAGCCCTTACACAGAGAGATGCTATGAACCTAACCAATCCTGGAAAGAAGGCTGTTCTACCAGGAAATGTAAACACTTTGAGGACACCCATGGAGGACGCACGGCACATCTCTTTGTCATTGATGTTCTACCAGGTAACCAAAGTTCAAAAACCACTTATGGTGTTGCTTTGTGAAATTGTAGCTTGGCTTACCCAGGATAAATAATGGGGGGGGGTTAGACAGGGGGGTTCTCTTCCCTTGCTCCCTGCCCTCTCCACCTCCACTCCTTCCACCCCCGCTCCCCGCCACATCAACCCTGGTACCCCTGTCCCCCTTGTTCGCACCTGTACCATCACTCCCTCTATCCCCACTCCCAGCCTCCTCAACCCCTGTCCCCCCTGTCTGCCCCCTCAATAATGGTTGTATAGGAAAATTCATTGAAAAGGAACCAGGGCCCAGATTCATCTCAAATTTTGAGTATCGATTTCCTCAACTCAAATTCTGTCTAAGAATTCCCATATCAAGTAGACAGTAAATTCAAAAGAAGAAAACACAAAACAGGTCTATGAAGTGCATACATACAATTGAATATATGCCTTTGATACAATCTTAAGAACTTTTTAAATAAAATAAATAGTTTAACTGTTTTAGCTATGTTTGAAAATTCTAAATTATGCTCATGAATGAATTTTCAATTACTTAAATAGTCAAATTTCTGAATACTGACAGTTTATTCATGCTGTTTATTTAGGATGCTTATCTCAAGACAACCAGTGTAAGTCTCCTGAAGACGTGTGGACTTGGCAGTGTGATAAGTATACATGTGTGGAGAAGGATCTTGTTACCATGAAACAGGCAACAATCAAAAAGATTGGAAAAGTTCCTGGTAAGTTTACTGAATACATGTGATGAGAAGGATCTTGTGACCATGAAACGATTGGACAAGTTCCTGGTAAGTTTACTGAATACATGTGATGAGAAGGATCTTGTGACGTACCATGAAACGATTTGACAAGTTCCTGGTAAGTTTACTGAATACATGTGATGAGAAGGATCTTGTTACCATGAAACAGGCCACAATCAAAAAGATTGGAAAAGTCCCTGGTAAGTCTACTGAATACATGTGTTGAGAAAATTTTCTGACAATGAACCTGGAAACAATCAAAAGTGGTACTTTTACTGAACATAGGGGTTTACTACAAATCTCAACCTACCAATAATATTTTTCTTCAAAGAATACAAAATGCAATTCAATTTGTAACAGAGGAGAAAAAAACAATCAATACAGTATTTAGAAGAAAATTGTATTATATTAAATTTAAAAAAAAAAGACATTTCAAGAAAAAGACATTACAGGACAGTGAGGTAAAAATATACAAAACATACAAGTGTAAACAATGCTCCAGTTCCTACATGTTGCAACACATCCCAAAACATTATTCTCTTAGGAAAAAGGACATTATCGTTTTACTGTCCTTTATCCTGTTTATTAATAAAGCAAATTCTCATTACAGATTGTCTCTGCTGTAAACATAAAGACAAATGTTATAAGCCTGGAGCAGCCTGGTCGGAGGCTAACTGTACAACCATGGCATGTCAGATTATCACTGATGATAGTGGTGAGGTATCTAAAGTCACGGCTGGAATCTCATCTATACCAGGTATAGATATATAGCTTCTACAACACAATCGAGTTGATTATGAAATTTCTATAACATCAAGGGAAATAAATTTGATTATTTTAATCTCAAGGCTTGCCGAGCGATTAAAATATCAAATTTATTTCCCAAGATTGTCAGAAATTCCATAATCATCAAGAATTAAGTTGTAGAAGGTTTTTCTAAAATATCTAAAGGTAAAAAATTGCAAAAGGTTGCTCATCAATTGCATGTGCAATTACGCTGAGAACAAAATTCTCTTTTAGAGATGAGAAATATTTTTCCACAACTGGTTGAGAGGTTGATAAATAAAATGAAAATTAGAGAAAATTTAGGAATAGTTTCACTAATATTGATAGACTACAAATTGATTTTGTACCATCAAATGAGAATAATATCTGTTAAAACAAGGGCAGATAAAGAATTATTTGAATGACGGGGGTTCAACTTATAGTCTACTCAGGATGAAAATGTGGGTTCTGTGTAAATTTTAGACAAAAATCTGCTCTTAATTACAAAATTTTCCAATGAAAGGGGATTCCAATGATATTTGCTAGTTTCATTATTTTAAAATTATATCAAGGCATTCTAATTAATTGGATGGAATGACAGAGAGCCCATTTCTTTATTACCTTGGTTTTGTGGAAGGTGGGGAAAAAAAACTACAAAAAAAAAAAATCATGAAATATGTTCAGGTCTACCAAATGTGTACAATAAGTTCATGTAAAAATTTTGACTTGACCATGTTTTATTTACCTTTAAGGTTGTCATTTAAATGGTAGATGTTATTATTTGTCCAACACTGTAAGAAGAGGCTGTGATTTGCTGGAATGTGCTAAACATGGTGATCTGGGTATTGGGTGGAAAACTATAGAAAAAGGTACCTTATTATAGTACTATATAACTGAAGATATGAAATTGAACTTTTGTGAGCATGCTTACATACCCCTTGCCTCCACATTTCGACTAGAGATTATCTATTTTGAGTGAATAATCAAACCGTCAGAGTTGTCTTTCAAAGACAATGCATCCTACCATATGGGACTTCTACTTGAAGCTGCTTGTCAAATATGGAAAGCATATATAAATTAATGGTTGATGAGAAATCCATTAACAAAATTTTCAACCCTGAATATTACCGTAAGTGAAAAAAGTCCAAACCGGCTCATTTAACAGGATTTAGATAATTGACAGACCTGAAAACATATCCCACAATATGGGACCCCTACTTGAGGCTTCATACCAAATATCTAAAGCCTATGATTAATAGTTGCTCAGAAATCTGTTACCAAAATATTCAACCCTAAAATCTAGTGAAAAAGTGTTAGATGGCTTATTTAAAAGTAGGAAGTAGATGATTGTCAGTCCTGAAAACATACCATGCCATATGGGACCCCTATTTGAAGCTATACACACCAAATATCAAAAGCCTACCATTAATTGTTGCTGAGAAATTTGTTACGAACATTTCAAACCTGAAAATCTAGTGAAAAAAGTCTAAGTTTGCTCATTTAACAGGAAGTAGATGATCAACAGAGATGAAAACATATCCCAGCATATGAGACCTTACCTCAAGCTACATACCAAATATCAAAAGCCTATGATTTATAGATGCTCATTGCTGGGAAATTTATTACAGAAATTTTGATCATGGACAGACTGCGACATTCTCTCAGATGGACCAGTCAAAAATATTAATCTATTCACAACTTTATTGTGTGGGGTATATTTAGATTCAAGACTGACATATAAAATTATCTAGATATAGAAATTAAAATGATCTTTTTTATGCAAAAAGTTGAAGTCTCTTAATTTTTGTCTAGCCTGCGACGAAAAGTCGCGGAAGGCGAGACATAGGTATTACTTTCCGGCGGCGGCGGCGGCGGCGACGGCGTCGTAAACTTTTTTGTAAGACTTTTGTGGACAATGAATTGCTTGAAAAGTATAATAGCTAGGCATCTGATATTTGGTATACAGACAGTTTAGGTTATGGTCTACGCAACTGTCACCATGCTGTGTGACCCTGACCCCAATTTCACGCTCCAGTGACTCTGTGAACTTAGGTCTTTTTCAGGTAAAAAACTTTTTTGTAAGACTTTTGTGGACAATGAATTCTGGAAAAGTATAATAGCTCGGCATCTGATATTGGGTATACAGACAGTTGAGGTTATGGTTAACATAACCGTCTCCATGCCATGTGACCATGACCCCATTTTTAGGGTCCAGTTACTCTGTGAACTTAGGTCTCTTTTTCAGGCTGAAAACTTTTTGCAATACTTGTGTGGACAATAAATTGCTTAAAAAGTATAATAGCTAGGCATCTGATACTGGTTATACAGACACAATTTGTGTTTATATCAAGAAATGAAAGCTTAGGTGGTTGATTTTAGTGATGGTGCCGGCAGGCGAGACATACTTTTAGTGGCCACACTTGTTTATATTAAACCTTTAACTTGTTTCCTTTTCTGAATCAAGCTTTAAAAATTCAGATGGCCTACACCTATAGAACTTTAACAAGATTATGAATTAGTTTTATAAATTGAGTTGCAGTGAGATACTTGTATACTACAGTATCTACAGTATATCAAGTCTCAAATATACCCATGTTGTTCATATTACAGAATTTCTCTACATTTTCCATATTCAATTATTTTAATTAATACAAAAATATGAAAAATGTTAAAATGACTTATTTCATAGGTAAAATTTTATGAAAAGTTTTTTTTACTTTTGGAAGACTATTAATTGTTTTCCCCCATATTAAGTATATAAACTTAATTCATGTAAATCCTTTTCTAGGCTGTTTGTTTGGTGACAGGTGTCTGAAAGCTGGTGAATCAATAAAGAATGAGAAAGCCTGTAATGAGCAATACTGTGACGATAATGGCAATATAATAAAGAAGGATTATGGTACGTTTTTACATTTGTATCCCATTAATTGTAGATTTAAATAATGGTTGTTTTATTCATATTTGAACCTTGTCATAGTCATGGAAAAATAAGCTGCATTCCTACAAGTATTTGAATTTAAAAGAAATAGTTCTAATAAAAAGAAACCATTCTTTAGTTCATCTAATGTTAGGGATATTATTTTTAAGAGGCAACAATTTTCATGATTTCCATGGATCAGGAAAACTACTTATTTTGATTCCCAACAAATAGGAAATTTAGCAATGATTTCCTATAATTAATATTTGAGAACAAATTTACTATCAATGAATATTCATTTCATTCTCAATCCAATATAATTTTAAAGTACTATTGAAAGTACTTTCACTGTATTCCAAATAAAATCTGTCTTGAATCAAAGATTTCGTAAAACAGGAAGTTGGTTAGCAACAGACCTTAAATCGAATCCCATGTTTCATATGGGACCACACCCTGATGCTGTATACCAAATCCCGATATCAAGTGGCTGTGATAAATAGTTGCCGAGAAGAGTGTTATGAAATTTCCTTCATCGCCCGACATAAACCATTTAATAACCAAGATTTTTCACTCCATGAAATCCAGCCAAAAGTTTCTAAACATATTTGCTAATTTGTTATGAATTTTAAATCTGATGCTTAGGATGCCTAGAAGGTGATAAGCCTTAAAACCAAAATGAAAAAAATAAAACGTTTTACCATGTAAAGACAAAGGTTATTTAGACATAAATTCAAATATATATGAAGGAAGGATAGGCTTAGCTGTGGTACATTTTTAAAAAGTTTTTTAAGTGTAGAGTAAATTGTTGATTTACAGGTTGTTTAGTAGACAACAAGTGTATAACATTTGGACAACACTTCTATGACGAGGCCTGCTACTATAAACAGTGTTACTTAGAAGATAATATTTCCATTGTACAAGCTGTTAAAGGAGGTATAAATAATAATAATCTAGCTTTTATTTCATGAATATCTGTCATTATTTTTAGGCTTTTTAGTGTAGGGTTATTTTCATCAAGAGAGTATGTTGTATGGAGAATTTCATTGAACTCAGATATCTGGACTTGTTTTTTTTCTATACATATTGCCCAAGTATCTTTTAAGCACGGCTCCTCCTAAGATGTACTTTCATTTATTCAATAACCTTCTAATATTGTATGATTCAAATGCTGCTGATGAGAGGTTACTCCTTGAAATATCGATATACAGCATAACCAAATTAACCGTTTTTATACCCGTTTTGGTATTTGTACTTTGTTGAAACTTTACATGAATGAAGTACATCACATGGAAAAGGCATTAAGAAATCCATTACTGTCAAATATCATTCACAGAATAATTGAACCTTATTCTGTTTCCAATATAGAGTTCTATATAAAGCTGGGGGTTATCCTTATATGAGCTCACTTATAGTATTCTAGTTTAAGTTTTGAAATGAAATAAAAGGGTAGCTACCAAAAGAACAATTACAAGAACAGCAATAGTAGTGACTGAGATTTATTTACTTGTTTTACTTCATAACTCTGAATAAATGTTACAGGATGTATGGGACTCCATGGAAAATGTTACTCCTATGGAGATAGTGGATTTTCTAAAGAAATTAAAGGAAAGGTTGTCACCAACTGTACATGTGGACAGAAGGGGACAACTGGGTCAGTGACAACATGTTCCATACCTAACGCCTATGGAAGCAATTCCCAAGTAACATCGTATAGTCTTGATAATGATGAGTATGGGGAAAGTGGATATGTACAACAGTCAGGAGAGATGTCCTACACAGCTGATGTTGGTTATGAAGAGGGATCTAGTAATAGGTATGATACAGGGTCAGGAAATTACAACCAGGGTGGGCAAAATTATGCCAGTAACAACCAGCAAAATTATGGGTCAAACAATGGTGAAGAGAACTATGAAAATGGTGAACAAAATTATGAAAGTGGATCAAATGTAAACAATCCAGAAAATGGACAAAATTATAATACTAATACCAATGGTCAAGAAAATTTGTATAATGATAATCCTGCAGCAAATTACAAACCAGTTGATCCAGGGTCAGCCCATGATGGGGTACTAAATGGAGCTTATGACATACCTTATCTGCCCCCAGGAGAAAGGCATGCTATAGTACAGCCAAAAGAAAACAGTGAGACAAAACAGCAACACTACAGTGCTGTGAATTACGCCCATCTTGGGATGCTGGGACAGGATAATGCACAATATTAATGAAATGGAAACATTAGATGAAATGTTGACTTTCTTAATTCAAAGATAAATGTAAAACGTGGAAGTAAATTAGAAAATTTGTGATTCAATTGAAAATAAATATTTTAGGACATACCTTAGTTTTGAATAGAGTTACGATAACATGTATAGCTTAAGATATGCGATGAAAATGATATTTCAATCACAAAAAAATATGTAGCAATTCTAGTCTATTAATCAAGAAAAGTACTAATTTAAAATTCATTCTACATATCAAGTTTTATTAAGACTCTCATATGTAAAAACAATTTTTGATACAGAAATTTTATGGAAACAAGAACAGAATCCCCAGGTTTCCCCGCCGATCAGCAAAAGTTTTAAATTGATATGGTACTCAAAATCAAACAAAATGCTAGGCCTGAAGGTGCCAACAAAATGTACATGGACCTCATTTTCATGGTCAAAGGGGGACAAGCTTCCTTAAAAATAGTCCCATGGTAACCAAATTCCAACTTGTCCTAGCTATTAGTGATATTAACAGTATGTATAAATTTCACAAACATCCAATGAGAATTGTAGGCGTGAGGGAACCTACAAAAGCGTAATGGATACATGGACCTAATTTTCATGGTCAAAGGGGGACAACTTCCATTAAATAATCACTTGTTACAATTCAAACTTTGATATAAACATTATGTTTAAATTTCACAAACATCCCTTGTAAATTGTAGGCATGAGAGTGCTTACAAAAGTGTGACAGACACACAGACGCCTTGCATTTCTATGTCCCCGCTAGGTGGTGTGGTGGGGGACAATAATAGTTATGCAAAACTAATCACAATAAAGCAGGGTGTTGTAACCTAGTGACCAATTAAGAAGAAGCAAAGAAGTACCAATGGAGTATTCAAATGTCAAAGGCAAAAAAAAAAACCCCAGCATTCTGAGAGTATTTCAAAACAAGACATAGTCCCCTACCAGCCGCATATTTCACCAATTCCAAATATTTAAGTAAAATGTACTTTTATGGTGCAAAGATTTTTAGTTGTAAATTTCAAAGATCAAAGGGTCACAACTCTTGTTAAAATTAGCAGACCTAAACGAAACTTAAAATTGATCTGTAACTCATCATGGTAGACTCACATACTAAAAATTAGTTCATTATCTGCAAGTGTTTAGAAAACAAGACCAATCGATGTCTAGCCCTGCTTCGCACAGCAAAACGTTGAACCCTGTACATTCTAGGCCCAATATGGACAGCCAATAATTTTTGACACTTGCATCTTATGGTGGACTTACAAAGCATATTTGTCACATGCCATCCATTATGAAAAAAAAGACAAAAAAAATAGTTTCTATTTTCCCCCTTATTGCTAAACAGAAAATGTTGGTCAAGAAAAAAATATATCCTCCATTTTGTATCCAATATATGACAAAATTAACTTGTAAATTTTTTTTTCTAAATCAGACCATAAATAAAAAGAGTCACATTTTTGCCCCTTTTGGGCCCCTCATTCCTAAACAAAAAAAGAGGGGACATCTTAAATCAGCCCCACCCTTCCTTTCATGGTAAGAAACATTAAAGTTTCATAGCATTTGGTCATGATCACCCAAAACATAAGTTATTGTTGGAACAATAAAGAAGTCGCTTCTTTAGCCCCTTTTGGGCCCCTGATTTCTAAACGAAACAAGAGGGGACACCCACAATCAGCCCCACCCTTTCTTTCATGGTAAGTAACATTACTGTAAAGTTTCATAGCATTTGAACCGGAACAAAAGTTATTTTGGAAACAAATAAAAAAGTCGGTTTTTTGGCTCCTTTTGGGCCCCTAATTTCTAAACCAAATTACAAAATGATCCCAAAAGGGGAGGTGCACATCTTCAATATATCTGTAATCACTGTGTAAAATTTTAAAAAGATCAAGCGTTTGGTTTTTGAGATTTAGATTACACAAGACAGGCACCCCATAGCGCGACGGACGGACAGACGGAGTGACCCGTCTACTAGACCTGCTTTCGCCTTCGGGAGCGCAGGTAAAAAGTGCGAAAACTGAAGTTTTTAGTGAATTTTCAAAGTTCAAAGGGTCATATAACTTTTGTCAAAATATGCTTTTGCCGGTAGGGGACTTAAAAGGAATAGACATAATTTAACACCAAAGAAACAACAATTCAATGTGCTCGTGTTAGATGAGTGTGAACTCAGGTGCTCTGGAATGGTAGTCAGTAACAAACCTTACATAAACATCTGATCTTACTATGATCAGGAATATTTGGGAGTTTCCCTTTCACTCACTAAGTCAGTGTATGCATAGAACAGAACTTACATTGTAAGAAAGAACAGACATCTTTGTAGCAGTGTAAAAATAATAACAAAATCATGTTTTATAGCTTTATTCACAAATTATGTACAATTATATTGACAAACAATACATTTACAATGAAATAAAACTTCTTACAATCAACATTTATAAATTTTTGTGACATTTATAAAACATATGTGCCATGTACAAAGCCTAAAAACTATTTGCAACAAATTGCCAGGGTAAAGACTACTAAAACATTTAACAAATGAAAAACTGAGGAATGTATCAATGAGACACAAATGCCCTCTTGCCCCAAACAGGAAGTAACAGTCAGTCAGGTCTACAAATCTCCTGGAAGATAAAGTCTTACAAAACCACCCTGCCAAATTTAAAATTATGCTGATATACACTGTCTGAGAAAAGTTGACAGAAATTTCTTCACAAACAGATGGACAGACATGAGTAAAACTTGATGCTCAAACAACAAACAGTGACTGAAATATAAATAACATGTACCTGTCTCATCAATTTTATGGTAAATAATCCGAGAATAAGAGGGTGTTATACCTGCACTTAAGTTTATCTACTGGTTAGTAACTTTTCATAGGAAGTACAATATAGTCATGAAACTTTTTACACATTGTACATCTACTGTAAACGTACTTATTTTCACGGGTACTTATTTTCGCGATTTCCATATTTGAAACAAGTTCGCGGGTACTTAATTTCACGGTTTTTCTCATTGACCATTTGTGGTTTTCGCGGATTAATGATTTAAAGTTAATATAAACCTAAAATAACGGTCCTTTCTTAATAATTCGTGATTAAAAATAAATACGACAACTGACTAATTGATTGAGGCTATGAATTTGTAAATTCTTTAACATTTAATTAAATTTCTTTCAAATGTCGTATTTGTAAATATGTTTGTTGGTCAATTATAAATTGAAGTGCATTATTGATTTACTAATTACTCAGAAGCCCAATTAACGATCAAAATTTATTGTGGCTACAATTCTATAATCCGTCTGTCATTTAAAACTGTTATCGATTATCACACAATTGAATGGTTAAAGATCAGGTACAAAAAGGTGTCAATTTGGATCATGGTCAGCTTGGGTCATTCACTTGAAGTCTTCTAGCGTGTATTGGAAAGGTCAAAGGTTGTGTACAATAAAAAAAGGTTAGTTTGGGTCGATTGTAAAGATGTTTTGATAACAATCCCTTTGATGTTTGTCATTCACACAGAACCGTTACTTTCAAAATCGAGAGTACACTCTAGCCAATAAGTATTACATGAAAACAAGGGTTAATATTTTCTTCCAAAAATATGGTATTTAATTTCACGGGTATTTATTTTCACGGAAATTAAGTGACCGCGAAATCCGTGAAAATAAATACCACGCAAAAATAAGTACGTTTACAGTATTTATATACCCATCAGGTTCCTACAATTTGGAAATAAACTCTGAATCTTTTGAATCTTTGAATCTTTATACATTAGGAAATGAGAATACATGTACAAAAAAATCTGTCATAGTCAAAAATGGATGGATTTTGTTTGACAGGAAGTAGGTGAGCAACAGACCTGAAATTGGATCCCACATTGTTCGACCCCACCATGAAGTTGTAAAGCAAATATCAAGTGGCTGTGATAAGTTGTTGCTGAGAAAACTAAAGAATTTTTCACTCCCTGAAATCTAGCCAAAAATCATCATTAAAGTATACAACTGACACCAAACTTTGTTGTCCATTTTAAATGCAAGGAGGGGCATTATGTCTTTTGGGCATATTCTTGTTTCTTTGATTTCAAAATAGAAAAGAGGGATGAGGTTGACTAGGTGAGCAAAATGTTGTACAATTTTTACACCATGATTTAGGGGTCAAATTTGACCAACAAGGATTTTAGTAGCTTCTAAAGCTGTAAATAGTTTTATGTTTCTTTATTAAACAGTAGATCTTCCTTGAAATAGTTTAAGAAATCTTCCAGATTATTTTCTATCAAATTGAATAAAAAATCTTAAAATCAGCCAAGTGCAGTTAAAAGTAAAATGTTTATATTACATTGTTTGAATGGACATGTTTTTATTTACAATGAAATTTATACATTTTTACAATGAAAACATTAAACACAACCACATCATACATGACTTATATCACAGATAATCTAATAATAACACAATAAATATAGAACTTTTCAGAACTTCACTGGCCTAGCTTGTAGTTATGATAATATCTATTTCACACCAAATTAACTTCTATTCTTACTGTAATTATATAATATATAACTCATGAAAACAAAACTGGCCTATGTTCAAATTATGATACTATTCAATTTATACCCATGCTCACTTCTGTTCTTACTAAAAATTCTAAAAAAGTCTAATCAGGATACATATAAGGCAGTCTATTCACTGGCCGATTCATACACTTTCTTTTAACTTTGCTGTAGCATAAACTGGACATAAAATTAAGTACGTTTCTACAAGAGGGCAAATTCCATTTTGTTATAGAGGAAATGGAGCAAAGTTTATCCACAACATTTAAGATTTGTATATAGACAATTCAGGTAAATAAAAAACCAAATTTGACGAGCACTCTGATTTTTCTCATGTCTGGTCCAATGCAAATTCGAAACAATTTATCATCATTATACTTCTTAATGTGTTGGTAAAAACACTTATAATTCTTTTCTAAGTCTCAACTTTATAATATTTTTTTGATGTTTCTGCACCTCACAATCTTAATGCCCTTGCTTTTTCATGATGATAAAAGTTTGAAAAATGGACAATTGATCTATTCTCCATTTGATAAAAGTTAATTTTCTTGGAATGCTAAGAATCTTCTTTATGCTGGCTGTTGATCCCATGACAAGTTTTACAACAGTTACTGCCGTAGAAATGATGCTGACATACATTGTGTTCTCTCACTAGGTGGCACCACTTATAATTGTCTTCACATGATGGACCTGAAACCAAAATGACAACATTAATGTCAGCAAAAACAGGTCAAAGACAGAAGTGGCAGTATTAAGTTAACTGGTAATTTAATAGATGATTGACAGCTAGAACTATAATCCAATCCCACTGCCGATGCTGCATACTTATATCAAGAGATTGTGAAAATAAAAGGCTGATAAAAGATTTTTTTGCTCACATTGGTCACTGCTGCCTGCCTTTCACCACACACTAACCCATATTTTCTCTTTGGGAAATCCAGCCCCAAAAAGATTGAAATCAATAATCTTATGAACAAACCATCTAAATTCAAATCTCTATGCTTTATTAACAATAAGACAACATAAAAATGAAGTCAGGACTTCTGAAAAGTTTGGTAGTTTATAGTTTGATCTTGATGGTGTGTTCAGTTCAATGTACTGTGGAATCATTTGTGTTTTTGGGTACCAATTTTCGTGGATCGAAGAAAAAGTGTCAGTTAGTTGGTTCTTAATTTTGTTGTTGTAAGGTCTGCATTATACAAAGCATTGTTAAAGGACAAGGTAAAGTAAGGCCCATAAGTTCAAATTTATATACAAACTTGTTCTAATAATTTTTTAAGATTATCACTTGGCATTGATGAAAAACAGGATGTTCAAATAAACTAAATATGCAAGTTTTCTGTCAAATTGGCTGAAATTTGACAAATTTTGTGTCATTTTTTTTTCAATTTTCTTGACCCAGAAATTTTGTAACTGAATTCTAAAATTCACTTCAAATTTCGTGGGTCGGCACCACTCACAAAAACCACCAAAATTGATACCCAGATTAAAATAATGAAACCACAGTACCGTATAGCGGGTAATTTTCGCTGCCTGCAAATTTCGCGATTTTATACCAAATGACCTAGTTTTTATTTACGCGGACATTTATTTTCGTGATTTCATTATATTCTCAATACAAATTAATATTGATTCGCGGGTTCAATATTTCGTGATAGAATAATGGTCGCGAATATAGCGAAAATTAGAACCTCGCGAAAATTTCCCGCTATACGGTATGTAAAATCTTGCAGATGACAACCACAAACATTGGGTTTTATTGACATCACATTTGGTATTTTGTGTAATGATCTTTGCTCTGACCTAGTAGTAAAGATAGATGCATATAACATCTAATTGTATTCTTACTTTTGAAAACTTCCATCCTTTTACATGGTGAAGAGCTACATGTCTGTGAGGCTGAAGGTCGTGTGTCAAGGTCACAACCCTCTGTATCCTGTCCTCTCATGTTAAAACATCGTACTTGTCTTCTCTGTTCACCAGTTCCACAAGTAACTGAACACTGTATACAAATAAAATAGTATACTTGTTAACAGACAAACAACAAATATCAGTATCTTAAATAAATATCAATCAGCAGAAATTTAAAATAGGAAATGCAAATCTACATTATAAATGTAAAAAAGATTGAGTGAAAGCTTCATGAAAATCCATCAAAGGGTTTGGGAGGATAAGATATATGTAGCCCCTTGTAGTCAACCAGCTAAGTTAAGGGGGGATAAGAAAAGGAAGATTGCACTAATCTTATTTTTTTTTAAGAAAAGGGAGATAACTGCAACATCTTTACAACTTTTGGCCTGTAATTTGGAAAACAAGGGATATAAATGAAATAAGCATGTCTAAAAATGAAATTATAAATATTGACATTAGACTAAGCAAAAGAGCATCCCTTTTTACAGCCAATCTTCATTAAAAAAATTAGGAAGGACGTCAAGTGGAGCAAATGCTTGCAACTCTGACTGCAAGTTGTGAATCGCCCTATCATCAGTAAAAGCCAGAAGTCTATTGGGAAACAAAATAATTAGATCAGGTCAGATTAAGCTAGGCTTATTACATTGCTTGAAACAAAAGAGTTAAGTTTTACTTTTTAATAAATGTAAATGCAATATACCGTACAGAGGTTGATAGCTCAATATTGTACATTTATTTCATACGCCTTAAAATAAATAAGATCCAGTGTTAAATATTATTACACACATTGAGAGATTAAAGAGGCAGACCTGAGACCATGGAAAGGCATGCCACTGTGGAGGCCAGACATATGCTGCAGGGCATGGCATTAAATGACAGGATTCGATCATAGCCACGTCAGGTTTTTCAAGGTCAAAGCACATCATGTTACTGGACAATTCTTTCCATTTGTCCTTGACAATTTGTTTACATCTGAGATATCTTGACCTGGTACCATTGCCACAAGTCTCAGAGCACTGTTTTAAAAGCATAAAAGCTACAATTTAACAAAGCAAGCAATCTATGTGTAAACTGAGACTAAAGGTTTAGGAAATCTGTTACTAATGAGATAAAATGGAAAAATCATGGTAACTGGATTTATATATATTTTAACTAAAAAATAGGAATTAAAATAAAACAGGTTGCTATACTTTCTTTCATTGATTAAGATTAATTCCAAACTAGTTTTTTTTATTACATAATAAGGAAGGTGTGGGAAATCAAATTAATAAAAAAACAACATTTAGTGTTGCATAGCTAAAAGCACGAAATTGCAAAAGGTTCTTACACAAATTAAGCTAAAATTAAAAAGAAAACAACAAATAAATCTGATTAATATCAAAAGCAAAAAGGTTTGCAAATTTCACTTACTGGTCCCCATGGTGACAAATGCCATTCAAATGTCTCATCTGGTGGACACGCCTCTTTCTCACAGGGTCGTGTAATGTTTGGTTTATCACCATTACAGTTGTCGTCTGGTATGATGTCGTAACCTTTTGTGACCTTGTTTTTACAGACAACTTTTCTGGACTGGAAACCCTCACCACAGCTTACAGAACACTGGAAGTAGAAATGTTGATGAAGGTTTTATTTGTTACTAAATTCTTAAAAGATTTTATTCTGAATGTTACTTTTCAATTGATGATTAAACTGTATTTGTTATCTGAGTGCTTAAAAATGTTATTCCATAGAATTGACAAATTAAATTCCAAAGCTAAAAAAGCCAGTTTTATTACAATGTTAAGTTTCAGTTTTAAACACAGATGACAAAACTTGAAAGCTTAAGCCTCATATCATCAAATCATAGCCCTAAATTGATACATTGCACGAACCTTGGACCATTTGCCAGTAAACCACCTAGGAGGACATTTATGACTGTTACAGGGCCTCTTTTTGATAGGTTTGGGTAGATCTTTACAGAACTTTTTCTTCACCAGTTTATCTATTGTCATGGAATGTTTTTGTCGACACATGATTTTCCTCTTCTGCTTTCCACCTCCACATCTCTTGGTGCACTGCTTCCAGCCCTCTGGTACCCATCTGGAAAAAGAATTGAAAGATATGTTTTGTTTGAAACAAGGCATTGCACTAAGTCGTTCTAAGGATACCCCAAACGGCAATACAGAAAACAGGAAAAAGAAACCTGACTGACCTGGAAAAGGGCAGGTACATTTCAACTCATCGTACTTTGGAAGTTTCCTGTTATTGTTATTATTCACCAATATTAAACCACCTGAAATTTGATTCCCATGTTATATATCAATGCATCACACACAAATTTCAAGACAGAAATCAAGAAATTTTCAATGCACAAAAATATCCCATTTAATAGTAGCCAAAACATTAGATAATGATGATTTAATATAAATAAAACCATAAGTAATCTTAATGTCCAGCAAGACATTTTCTTATAGGATACAACTCACATACCTGGGTGGGCATGGGTTGATATTACAGGAATGAACCCCTGTTTCAGGTATAGTCTTAGGGTCACAGTAAGCAGGGTCGACTTCTTCATAGTGATTCCTACGGCAGATTGCTGTGACTGTTTTCCTGCCTCCTGCACAGGGCTCAGAACAGGGTGATACAGAGATACTCCAGGTGTATGTCACAGCATTACTCTTAGTCTTCAGACTGTTTTCATTCTCCCCTGGTAGAGCATATTCATAACTTATTCCTGGATTCTTGTCTTGTACTAGTATCTATAAAAATAATGTCATTGTTAGTTGCTAGTTGTAGTCAAGTAATTGACAAGTCTTAGTGTCAAGTAATAAAATGAATTTTCATTTTTATTTAGTCTTTTTTAAATTATTTTTGTATACTAACTTTAAACCTATGAGCAAATTGTATAAATGAAGGTTTGTAGCAAATATGCGTACATAATCATGTCACTAGAAAAGTTTCATTATTACAATATATACTTGTTTCAATTTTATTTTTTGGAAGAATCTATAGCTATGCAACTACCTCTAAAACTAAATCACTTGTAAGAGGTCCATCACATTGTAGACTCTCTGGTTCATTATAGGGCCTGTTATAATAAAACTTGGCCCCTCCAATCACATATTCCCCAGGCCACTGGACTTCATGGTCACCATTCAACAAATACTTCCCAAATATATCTCTAATAGCTAGGTAGTTGGAGGATAGTGCATTTTCTTTGACCCTGATTGACCTAGCTGTCTTTGGTATAACTGCTATAGGAAAGTAAGCTATAAGAAAACAAATAGGTAATAAGACAATATACACTTACTTAAGAGAACAAAACAACCAATTTTGAAAGAAAAACAACAGATCATGCCTTAAGAACAGATTAGATTTGGAAAAAGCAATTTACATTAACTTCTATATTGTTTGAAAACTTGAAAAAATATATTATGAGCGTGTTAAAAACATACCGGTAAGTTTATGTACATTTACTTGATATGGAATGATTATTAATTTGCATAAGGTACCCTCCTGCTTCCGACTTGGTATTATTTTTTGTCAGGAAATAAATTCTACATAGACATAAGTATTTTCAAACACAAAAGTGACTCATCTTTCTTTCAAGGTAGGAAGCTTAACTTACTGTTTAAATCAAAGAAAACATACTAACTGTTAAGTTTTGGTTGTTCTGTATATTCTCCACTGATTATTCTACAAGTGGAGTTGTCTCCCCTACATACTCCACAGATATCATTAGAAGCATTAGAACCAACAATCCAGTCACATCCTATAGGCTGTAAACATTAATGGTAAAGAAATATTAAACTGAAGCTGATAATATTATAGAATTTGCCAGTTTACAAATATAACTGTTGTTTTTTCCCACCTTAATAAATGCTGTCATGTGGTTCTTTTCTTAGTTTATTTATTGATCTGTATATTTTGATGCCACAAATAGAACAGCTGTCTGCCTTTAGGTAAAAAAAAATCTTTTTCAGCAAAATTGGCCTGGAACCTCTCCCCCTCTGTTATCCCCAGTACAAATACGTATGAGTTGGGTTTTTTTTCTCAGGAGCTAAATTTTGCGGATTTCTTAAAAAATAAAAGATATTTTTTCAATTTTAGCGATTACTGTAATGCCAGCACATACTTTGCATATACTATTGATCAGATTCAATTTTTGCAGATTTATATTTTCAAGAGTTGCCAAGTACCGAAAATTAGATACCCGCTAAAAAAACAACTTCTCCCATATTAGTTGAACTTCGCCATTTTTGGTTGAAAATTTTTGGATCAGCCCCTTCATCTTTTTCTGATTTGGTTTGTTAAAAAACTATTTCAAAACATTTTCTTGTAGAATTTTGAATTAACAAAGATTTTTAATGTCATTTGACATGTTGATATTTTGTTTTAAAGAAGAAAATTTGTGAAAGTCAAAAATGGCCAGATTTCCTTAAACAGGAAGTCGGTGATCAACAGACCTGAAATTGAATCCCACTTTATGGGACCCAACCCTAATGCTGCATACAAAATATCAAGTGGCTGTGGTTAGTAGTTGCTGAAAAAAAACTGTTACAAAAATTTCTTTCCTGCCCGCCCACAGCCTGGCCCCAACATTCACCATTTTTAAACCAGATTTTTCACTCGGTGCAACCTACCTTGCACACTCCACTTATACACAGGTTATTCTTGTCTATACATTTCATTCCATCTACAGCGGTATGCTTCACGTTGAACACATAGTTATAGGTATCAGCCTGACAATGGAGGATGCAGGGCTCATGTACTGAAAAAACATTAAACAAGCCATCTAAATGTTAATATCAAACACATCATCTCCCTTAAACTTTCCCTAAAAAGGGTTAAAAAGTTGTGATTGACACTAAAGTGATCAAAAAATGTACAAATGTGCAAGCTACAATGGAAATGTATTTCTTTTCAATATAGCCAAAACATTTTACAACATTCTTTTGGATGAATCGTCAAATTTTCAAAAAGGTAAAAAAAAAAACTACCATGCTAATGGGTTCTTTTGGTGTGTGTTGGTGTTTAACACTCTTTGTTGACGCACCAGGGCCATGTAGGGTCAGTTTTATTGGTGGAGGAAACTGAAGTACTATGAGAAAACCACCGGCTGAGAGCAGGTAACTGACAAACCTAATCAGGATTATTTTGGTAAATATTTCTTAAAACTATGTTGTTTTTCAAATACATGTCAACTTACTATCATATGCCTTATAATTAGGTGTCCATTTGAGATACCACCCTCTATATTCCTCCTTGTTATAAGATGAGCACTGGACCTCATAGAAATCTTCATCACCTCTAGGGCAGTCCTGAAACGAAAGCAATAACAAAAGTTATACAAATAACCCATACATATATCATAAGATGATTAATATGATACAGGTTAAACCTGATAAGCTCCTGCAGATAAAGTACATTTCTTAAATATATATGGTGCCTCATACTCATAATATTGAAAAAAGAACGAACCTGCTAACAGAACAAGGAAGTGAATTGCTTCGAACGCGGAATGAAATTTGTCCGCTGAAGTATTCAAGTTATTTGTTTGGTTGACAATGCACCGCTTTTATTGGGGGGTCTTGTTTCGCGAAAATTAGAATGCCAGGTTCCCGCGCTTCTGTCATTTTGTTTTAATGGACGCGACCTCTAGTGATAGAATAGACGCCAATGAAGTCCTAATTTTTTATTTAAATTCTTTACATTTAAAGCATCTCATAGCTGGAAATACTTGAAATAATTTATATTAATACAATATCTATGTTTATTATTTTTTAAATTGAAAATTCCAAAAAATGAATTTAATTTTGCATTCCGTGTTATTGGGTGCGGATTTCTGACTAGCTTATATGTCTTCCGGTTCAAGGCATCATACTCAGTCAATTTAGCTCCCGAACAGCGGGAGCTTACTAACTTCTGAATGTACAAAATAACATTTAAAATTGATGAAAATATATACAATCTCTACAATGGTCTTATTTGATATAGAAAAGGTAAAACCAATGAGGCTTTAACTGTTAAATAATTTTATAAATTCAGAGCCTAATATTCGAAGTTCTAAGTTCTATTACTGCAGTTACTGAAAAGTACTACTGTAAACTTGGAAATTTTTGTGCGGTCTTTATTTGGTGGTAGAAGGACTGAATTTTTGTTCACACAGTTCTTAATACATGCTATAATGTTGTTGTACATAGACTTCTATGGAAGACAAATGTATTCACGCTGTTTAATTTTCACAGTAGCAATGTCAACTCATTTAAGATCACAAAAATAAAACTGCCCTGAAAATTTCACGGTTTACAGTTTATATGATATATATACCTTCAGATTACACATCTTGTAGACTTTGTCATCTCCCTGACATGTCATTCCTCCATATTGGGGTCTGAAAAATAAATCAAACAGTGCTAGAACACCAAAAATCTGTCAAAGAAAAAACTGGCAGGATTTCATTGAACAGGAAGTAGGTGAGCAACAGACCTGAAATTGAATCCCAGGTTCTAGGACCCAACCTTGATGCTGTATACAAAATATCCAGTGCCTGAGAAACCTTTATAAAAATTTCTTGCCCTCCTGCCCAACCACTGCCCGACATTCACCATTTTATAATACGGATTTTCATTTGGTGAAATCTGGCAAACTAGAGGCTCCCAGTCCCAGGAGCCTGAATCGCTCGCCTGGTCTCGATGTCAACCATATGAAGACTTTTGTATAGCAATATTAGCTGAATGTTTAAGCAAGAAAAGCCTGCAATAGTTGTTCATTCTATATAAGCAAAAAACACTATTATTCAACTTTTAAGGGGCTGTAACCCCTACAGTGGGTTATCTTACAACTTCGACCCTATGGAGACTTTTGTAGAGCTTAATGAGCTTAACATTTAAGCAAGCAACAGCTTTTCTCTATCTGCATTTGTTTTTATTCTATAGGCCAAAAACATGACAAAAATGCTATTTTCAACCTTCAAGGGACTGTAACCCTTCTAAGGGGTAATATGACAACTTTGACCTTGTGGAGACTTTTGTAGAGCTAATTAGCTGAACATTTAAGCAAGCAACAGCTTTTCTCTATCTGCAATAGTTTTCCTTCTATAGGCCAAAAACACTATTTTTTGCATTTAAGGGGCTGTAACCCCTAAAAGGGGTCATCTGACAACTTCGACCCTATGGAGACTTTTGTAGAGCTAAATGAGCTGAACATTTAAGCAAGCAACAGCTTTTCTCTATCTGCAATAGTTTTCATTCTATAGGCCAAAAACACAATTTTTCGCCTTTAAGGGGCTGTAACCTCTATAAGGGGTCATCTGACAACTTCGACCCTTCGGAGACTTTTGTAGAGCTAATTAGCTGAACATTTAAGCAAGCAACAGCTTTTCTCTATCTGCAATAGTTTTCATTCTATAGGCCAAAAACACTATTTTTTTTTCTTTAGGGAGCTGTAACCCCTATAAGGGGTCATCTGACAACTTTGACCTTATGGAGACTTTTGTAGAGCTAAATGAGCTGAACATTTAAGCAAGCAACAGCTTTTCTCTATCTGCAATAGTTTTCATTCTATAGGCCAAAAACACAATTTTTCGCCTTTAAGGGGCTGTAACCTCTATAAGGGGTAATCTGACAACTTCGACTCTATGGAGACTTTTGTAGAGCGAATTAGCTGAACATTTAAGCAAGCAACAGCTTTTCTCTATCTGCAATAGTTTTCCTTCTATAGGCCAAAAACACTATTTTTTGCATTTAAGGGGCTGTAACCCCTAAAAGCGGTCATCTGACAACTTCGACCCTATGGAGACTTTTGTAGAGCTAAATGAGCTGAACATTTAAGCAAGCAACAGCTTTTCTCTATCTGCAATAGTTTTCAATCTATAGGCTAAAAACACTGTTTTTTGCATTTAGGGGGCTGTAACCCCTATAAGGGGTCATCTTAAGGAGACTTTTGTAGAGCTTTATGAGCTGAACATTTAAGCAAGCAAAAGCTTTTCTCTATCTGCAATAGTTTTCAATCTATAGCATTGAAATTGTTAACGGACGACAGACGACGACGGACAAGGAGGGACACATAGTGATGGCATAAGCTCACATGGCCTTTGGCCAGGTGAGCTAAAAACGACAGGGTATTGTTGTTTAATATGCACCACTAATGCAAGTATTCTTAAATTTGATAGAATTTGTGTTTTCGTGAAATTTTCTTATTCTTAAAAACTTTATGAGAAGAAGTGTAAATTATCTTATTGAATTCTAATTTTTATTCTAGTATGAAAAGATTTAGCAAGTAATGTTTCTTTATATACATATGTTAATACTGTTTCATCATCATTCATGGGAAATCAATTTTTGTGGTTTTCCTGGGTGGCCTAGACCCACAAAATTTGATACCATATATATTGATCTGTATGCTGCAGAATTTAGAACCACCAATTAAGATTCCACAAAATGGTCTTTTTCATCAAACCACCAAAATTGGTATGCACAAAAATAAATGAATCCACAGTAACCAATATTTTTTTTAAAAGAAATAGCTCAATCAACTTACAGTGGTTTATTGCACTGCCTTTCTCTATGAGTGACTCCACCCCCACATGTTCTTGAGCACTGGGACCATGAAGACCATTCAGACCAGCCCCCATCTACAGGACTGGGACCATCTAAACCAAACTTGACACATTCTCCTTGTCTACACCACTAAAATAAAGGTTATAAATGAAAGTAGTTTGAAAACCACAGGTTTAGACTAATGATCTTCAGTGAAACTCAATTTAAATTTATAAAGTGAAGTTAAAAATTACTTTTAATATTAATAATGAAATATATAAGAAATACAATCCAGACACAACTATGTTTAAAAATAGTTTATCTTGATTTCAATATATGTTCTTAATAATCTTATCATTTTAAGATGCACACATATTTCATCATGTTGCTGATAATTTTACTATTTCCCATAATTTTTTTTAGGATTGGCTCCTTTTGAAGGCAATTCTTTCCTCTATTAAAAGATCAAGTGGTATACATGTATCAGCTTTGAGTGTCCAAATAGGTTTATAACAAATATATGAAAGGCAGATGATCATGGTGATGTTCACTTTGCGACCAGAAGCCTATTATTATCCCCCCTTTCATAACAAAATATCAAACATTGCCTACCTACCCTACCATGACCACACGATGTACCCTCAGCTGCTGGTAAAAACTTGACGTGACGTGAAAATCAAAAGGTGAGGTTCACTTTGTGACCTGCGAAGCCTATTATAATCCCCCCTTCCATAACAAAATATCAAACATTGCCTACCTACCCTACCATGACCACACGATGTACCCTCAGCTGCTGGTAAAAACTTGGTCTCACATCTCTTCTTTCCCCTAAAGCACCATAAAGATTTACATATATCCTAGAAGATATAGATATAGGTATAAATGTTTTTAAAATACTGTATTTTGACATTGCATCTGCTTTATAACAAAATTCTGATTAGACTTAAGTTATCTCCCTTCTGACAAAAAAGAAGAAAATAATATCTCTTAACCTTTCTTAGGGAGTAACCATTTGATTTTTATGAATATTTTCTTCATCCTGCCTTTTTATTTTTGGAAAAAGTCGAGCCAAAAATACCATCCTGCCTTTTTTTTTTACTCAAAGCACTGTCCTGCCTTTTTATTTCTGGATTTTTGCCATCCTGCCTTTTTATTTCACCATAGCCCCCCCCCCCATAAAAATCAAATGGTCGCTTCCTTATCAACCTAGTTGCACAAAAATCATTTTTGCGATTAGCAATTGTGTTTGTATTTCAGATTATGGTTTGGCATAGAGTTTTTATAAAGTCACAAGAAGGTGTGTTACAATAAGCTGCTTCCTTTAGCTTGTATTGTGTACACTTTTTCTTGCGTGAATGCAACTAGCTTTTGCAGTTACTTGTGTTTTGTGTTTGTTCATAGTGTTGTTGATTTCAGTTTCTACCAGTTCTGTCCTTAGGTATTTCTGTGCCTTTTTTCATATCTTGAATATAATTGAAATTAAATAAACAAAACAAAACTTCTTGTAAATAGTAACACAGATAAACCTTGCCAAATTCGAATCCACAAAGTTTAGCCTTGTGTCCAAACTGCCATTTACACTGAACATCAGCATCATATAATTCTCCAGGAAGTTTTTCAGGGAAAGATAACTCTGCTACATTCTTTGATTTCTCTGACAAACATTTAGCCTGAGGTGTACTAAAATTAGACAGATAAATTTGAATTTGTACTGAGATTGGACAATTTTCAGTAACTTTTACTATGCTGGACTGATCTTCTTGTAGTTTGCACAGCTATCTTTGTCATCATATAGAATACTCAGTAAAAGTTTTTTTCACAATTAAACTTCCAAGAAATTATGTTCAGACTGCTTTGCAGCTGGTTACTTGTCAAAAAATATATATAAAGAAATCTTTTATAAGATTTCACTCAATCAAGAATAAACTTATTCCTTTAACATTTTTCAAAAATTCCATACAGGACATTTTATATTCTGTAAAGACATCTATAGTTCTTTTTTTAACACATTGTTTTGTAGGAATATTGTCTCAACACACATTTCTCATAACAGTAACTTAATTTTACATACTTAAGAAATCTCATCAGATATGCTTTGCTACAGATTGACCATTGGAAGAGTCCATCTTTGCTGACTAGGGTTGGTGACATCAGTTTACCAGCTGACTGAGAACAGTAGTTCCCCTCACCATCATGGAACATTCCAAAACTAAAAGAAAGACATGATTGAACATAATGAGATGTTTTAGCAGGACATACTGTAAATGTGGAAGTTTTCGCAGGGTGATATTTTCGTGTTTTTGAAAATGTAATTTTTCGCATGGGGGATAAGTTTGCGCTTCTTCTGATTATATGTATTTATTCTTTGCTTAAAGAAGAAATCATTGGGGCAGGGGATGTTTTCGCGGGTATTTTGAGATTGCGAAAAATAACCCCCACATGAAACTTTCCACATTAACAGTAGTGGGCATGTTTATATTTTCTCTGAACTATGAATTTTCACCAATTGCTTCTCTGCTTAGTCTTCAATAGATGAAATTTGTGTAAAGTTTCATCAATAGCAGTTAAGGACTCTTTCTTATGAGATGTTTAATAAAACAATAATTGCAGATGGTAAAAATGATGTACATGTAGTAGGTTTTGTATTTTTTTGTATATTGCATTGTTCTGACCTATACCCTGCCCCTATTACATGTATTTAAATCATAGCATCTGTATTTATCAGTAACTATTTTTTAATGACCTCAAATCATTTTTTTAAAAGTATTTAAAGATTATACATTGTAATACAAGTAAACATACTTGTGGCCCATTTCATGAGCGATAGTAAATGCTGTTGTCAGACCAGTATCTTCATTGATAGTACAACTACGAACTCTGTTACACATCCCTTCTATTGGGGCAAAACCTTAAAATTAAAATTTCTGCATTTGTTATTGAAGTTTTTTTCTTTCTTATGGTAAATAATTGGTACCTAAAAGAACTGAAAAAAAAACAAGGAATCTCTGAACCCCCCTAAATAGATATATCACAGCCTTGAACACTGACTGCTCAATAATCTAAAGTTGCAAATCAAATATATGCGCTCCACTCAGGGTAAAATAATAACGAAAACAATGGCAACCCATGTTAAAAACTCCAATAAACCACGGGCGGCCATGGATTATTCCTTAATTCACCCCTTCTACTTGGTAGCATGGTATAAAAATCATCTTGAATGTATTGTTTCTTTATACAGCATAATATTGAATGAAAAAAGTTTAAAGGTTAATCTTATAATACTCAAGTATATTTTTCCTTTGAAAAGCATTCATGAAACAAAAAGCTATGTTTTTACCTAGAGTATCACATGGAGCATTCTTATATGAGCAGAGATCTACCCCAGTCATTAAGATAGCATGATCATGTTGTCTGACTCCCTTGTCACCCTCTAATACTGCTTGCCAGGAACAGAAACTATTTAATGTCTTGTCTGCATGGTAGCCTATCTCCAACCCTGGCTATACAATGGAGAAAAATAGATCAGTTAATGCATTGCATTAGATTCACCACACCAAACACATTTACCTAAGATTCAGTAATGCATGCTTGCCTTTCACTAATATCAAGCTTCTATGGGGGTGGTAAAGGGGGGGTACATGCACGGATGAACGACCATTAAAAATGATAATCACGATGAACGGCCAATAAAAAAATGATAATCACGATGAACGAAAAATAAAATAGAGAAACACGATGCACGATAAACCTCCATGCACGGCTGAACGGGAAATAAAATTGCTCAACACGATGCACGAAAAAAAAAACCTTTACCACCCACTTCTATCTTTTTGATTTTTTAGTGTTCTACTTGGTAAAATTGCAACAGACATTGTTTTTGTATATTAACATACCTCATCTCCTTCCAAAATAATCAAACCAACCAATACTATACTGACTTTGTTGCCCAAACTTCTGTCTCTAAATAACTCAGCAACCTACAACAAACAATATCCTGTCATTATCGATTGCCTACTCTGCACATATTTGATGAAATTGCAATATTTTTGTTTTTTATGCCATACATTTGTGTCTCTTGTTGGGATCAATAGGTGTACAAAATTTTATGAACTTCCAAGATATTGTTTTCCATAAAAGCAGCTTTTATAAGAACATGTAAACCTAATTACTGACTGACAGACTCCCAATTTTTTTTTATTAGTAGACCATAAAAATTCATAACTATTGTGAAACATTAGCAAATATGATATTCCTATTATCAATTTTTGGAGGTTTTTTTTCAATGATGCAAGTGACCTAGATTGCTACAAATGAACAGTATTAGCACAGACCAATAAGCCATTATCTACAACACATTTAGGAGACTAACATGTACATCTTAAGTTAGCATATACAATGTTTGAATACCTACCATATTGAACAGAGTGAGGGTATAAGTTGTTATATTTTGATCTCCATGTTTCTGGTACAGACTCCTGTCAGCCACGACTAGTGTCTCTACAGTTCTGTCTGATATCTGGTTTTTATACTTGTAGTATTTATTGTAATGTTTCTTGGTTGATCTCCTTTTAATGCTGTCTACATTGGTAAAATCTGAAATAGAGAAAATAGGTAAAACGTGTTTGATGTAAATTTTACACAAGAGGCTCCCAGGAGCCTGAATCGCTCACCTGGTCTTGATGTTGACCCTATACTTTTGTAGAGCTAAATGAGCTGAACATTTAAGCAAGCAACAGCTTTTCTCTACCTGCAATAGTTTTCATTCTATAGGCCAAAAACACCATTTTTCACCTATAAGGGACCATAACCCCTATAAGGAGTCATCTGACAACTTCGACCCTATGGAGACTTTTGTAGAGCTAAATGAGCTGAACATTTAAGCAAGCAACAGCTAATCTCTATCTGCAATAGTTTTCATTCTGTAGGCCAAAAACATGAAAAATGGCTATTTTTCACCTTTAAGGGGCCGTAACCCCTATAAGAAGTCATCTGACAACTTCGACCCTATGGAGAATTTTGTAGAGCTACATGAGCTGAACATTTAAGCAAGCAACAGCTAATCTCTATCTGCAATAGTTTTCATTCTGTAGGCCAAAAACATGAAAAATCGCTATTTTTCAAAGGCCGTAACCCCTATAAGGGGTCATCTGACAACTTCGACCCTATGGAGAATTTTGTAGAGCTAAATGAGCTGAACATTTAAGCAAGCAACAGCTAATCTCTATGTGGAACAGTTTTCATTCTGTAGGCCAAAAACATGAAAAAACGCTATTTTTTAGGGGCCGTAACCCCTAAAAGGGGTCATCTGACAACTTCAACCCTATGGAGAATTTAGTAGAGCTAAATGAGCTGAACATTTAAGCAAGCAACAGCTAATCTCTATTTGCAATAGTTTTCATTCTGTAGGCCAAAAACATGAAAAAACGCTATTTTTCAAGGGCCGAAACCCCTATAAGGGGTCATCTTACAACTTCGACCCTATGGAAAATTTTGTAGAGCTAAATGAGCTGAACATTTAAGCAAGCAACAGCTAATCTCTATCTGCAATAGTTTTCATTCTGTAGGACAAAAACATGAAAAAACGCTATTTTTCAGGGGCCGTAACCCCTGTAAGGGGTTATCTGACAACTTCGACCCTATGGAGACTTTTGTAGAGCTTAATGAGCTAAACATTTAAGCAAGCAACAGCTAATCTCTATCTGCAATAGTTTTCATTCTGTAGGCCAAAAACATAAAAAATGGCTATTTTTCACCTTTAAGGGGCCGTAACCCTTATAAGAGGTCATCTGACAACTTCGACCATATAGAGACTTTTGTAGAGTTAAATGAGCTGAACATTTAAGCAAGCAACAGCTAATCTCTATCTGCAATAGTTTTCATTCTGTAGGCCAAAAACATGAAAAAATGCTATTATTCACCTTCAAGGGGCCGTAACCCCTATAAGGGGTCATCTGACAACTTTGACCAAATGGAGACTTTTGTAGAGCTTTTGATGCTGAATCAGTAGCGTGGCCTCAGATTTCCTCTATCTCTTATACTTTTTGATTTATAAGCCAAAAACAGTAGTCTGACCCCCCTAGTCTATTTTTAGTAACGGCGGCCATGTTTTTTAACGGATCAAAAATCAAAACACAAGTTTGGTGCAAGACACCCTAAGGATCATTCAAACCAAGTTTCATTAAATTCTGTTCAGTAGTTTCAGAGGAGAAGATTTTTGAAAAATTGTTAACAGACGACGACGACGACGACAGACGACAGACGACGACGACGACGACGGACGCCAAGTGATGGTAATAGCTCACATGGACCTTCGGTCCAGGTGAGCTAATAAGTGAATTTAGTTTTAAGACGAGGCTCAAAAGCTTTCACATAGGTCAAGTAACAGACTGGCTTTTAAATGTAAACAAGAGGCTCCCAGGAGCCTGAATCGCTCACCTGGTCTTGATGTTGACCCTATACTTTTGTAGAGCTAAATGAGCTGAACATTTAAGCAAGCAACAGCTTTTCTCTACCTGCAATAGTTTTCATTCTATAGGCCAAAAACACCATTTTTCACCTATAAGGGGCCATAACCCCTATAAGGAGTCATCTGACAACTTCGACCCTATGAAGACTTTTGTAGAGCTAAATGAGCTGAACATTTAAGCAACCAACAGCTAATCTCTATCTGCAATAGTTTTCATTCTGTAGGCCAAAAACATGAAAAATGGCTATTTTTCAGGGGCCGTAACCCCTATAAGGGATCATCTGACAACTTCAACCCTATGGAGAATTTTGTAAAGCTAAATGAGCTGAACATTTAAGCAAGCAACAGCTAATCTCTATGTGCAATAGTTTTCATTCTGTAGGCCCAAAACATGAAAAAATGCCATTTTTCAGGGGCCGTAACCCCTATAAGGGGTTATCTGACAACTTCGATCCTATGGAGACTTTCGTAGAGCTAAATGAGCTAAACATTTAAGCAAGCAACAGCTAATCTCTATCTGCAATAGTTTTCATTCTGTAGGCCAAAAACATGAAAAATGGCTATTTTTCAACTTTAAGGGGCCGTAACCCCTATAAGGGGTCATCTGACAACTTCGACCCTATGGAGACTTTTGTAGAGTTAAATGAGCTGAACATTTAAGCAAGCAACAGCTAATCTCTATCTGCAATAGTTTTCATTCTGTAGGCCAAAAACATGAAAAAATGCTATTTTTCACCTTTAAGGGGCCGTAACCCCTATAAGGGGTCATCTGACAACTTTGACCAAATGGAGACTTTTGTAGAGCTTTTGATGCTGAATCAGTAGCGTGGCCTCAGATTTCCTCTATCTCTTATACATTTTGATTTATAAGCCAAAAACAGTAGTCTGACCCCCCTAGTCTATTTTTAGTAACGGCGGCCATGTTTTTTAACGGATTAAAAATCAAAACACAAGTTTGGTGCAGGACACCCTAAGGATCATTCATACCAAGTTTCATTAAATTCTGTTTGGTAGTTTCAGAGGAGAAGATTTTTGAAAAATTGTTAACAGACGACGACGACGACAGACGACGACAGACGACGACGACGACAGACGACGACGACGGACGCCAAGTGATGGTAATAGCTCACATGGACCTTCGGTCCAGGTGAGCTAAAAATATTATCTTGCAATGGGCAAAGAGGAATAACTCAAAGAGGCATCAGCCACTTGAACTGCAAGATCATTCAAATGCCAAATAACTTCAGTTTTCTTATTTCATATTTTCTAAAATTTTTATTTCTGTGTTTTATTACATTTTGTGCTTGTCCATATCAGATGAGTCCTTTAATGACAAAGTAAATAGCATTATTTTTGTTTAAAAACTTGAATCATAAGATATTGCGTTCATGTATCTTTTAAGAATGGATACGGAGTACCTGCATAGCAGGAAATTGTTGCGAGGTTCTAATTTTCCCTCAAGAAATTGCTAAAATCAATGATTGCTAAATTGTAGTCCAGATTTTTAATAGTTAATCATGTTGAATGTATTTTAAAAACCTGAAAAATTAAGACTGCTAAAATTAAACACCCCCTTTTGGATACAAATTGCAAATTTGCACCTAGCCAAAATTACCTGCTATACAGTATATACGGATAACACAAATCACATTATAACTGTTGTAATGAATCAAGCAAAGTGAACAGTGCTTTTTTGGAAGTTTTTCACCCAAAGTGTCAGGAAGGCCTTCAACATGAATCAAATGCTGGCAAATTTAAAATTGGCTACTAGCATGATTTTTTTTATGGTTTAGAAACACCATTAATTGAGATTCAAAAGCCACAAAAGAATGTACCTACGTCTACTGGAACTGTCATAATACTGGCTCTGGTTGATGGATGACCTTCTGTACAATTTATGAGGATGACCTTGACCTTTGACCTTGTGACTTTCATGAGGTTCTATAATGAAATCTTCATCTGCAGTTCTAATGATACCTCTCTACAAATAAGCAAAGGTAAATCATTAGAATATGACAACCCCTTTAAAGACAAAGAGTATAACTGAATTAATAAGTTCAAATAATATAATATGGACACACTTAAATATATTGTATCTGTTTGTATACTGCAGATTTATTTTGGTTTGTGATTTCCCCCAAAAAATACATTTTGTTGGATTTGTTAAATTTGTGGTTTGCATATGTTGCTTTATGTACTGTAAACCAATTTATTTTTCGTGACTACTTTTTTGCATTTTTATGTCAAAGAGCTATTTCTTAGCTTTTTATTTTTATTATTCGTCATTACTACAATTATATTACTATGATACATAAAATAATTAGCTATGATTTATATTTGCAAATTTCTGTTCCTTGCAAAATACACGAAAATAAGTTGTTTTCCAGTAATCAATGTAAAAATAACACTTCATTGGATTTTTTAAATTTTTGTGATTTACAGACAAAAACAGAACCATGAAAATTGATACCCCACTTATAATAATGAAACCACAGTATGTTACCAGATATTAATACACAAGAAGTAAACACACTCAGAATTAAAACTATAGTCAATCTTAGAAGTAAGATCATGCAACAAGTTGCATCAAAGAAAATACTTTGAGTTATCCCCCTTTTCATCAACCACAATAGAATATTGCTATGATACTTAATGATTAATACATCTTCTTAAAATAAATGTGGAGGTGGGGTGCAATCATCTAAATAAAAACTTCAAACAAACTTTTATTTTGAAGGAGATTATATTAAAATCTCAAAGTCCATAAATCTTTAGTACATGAAATGTTGCACATCTACTGTAAAATGACAACTAGGTTTTGCAGAAGGAATCAATGATTAACAATTCTGCATTAATTTTCAGGTCAATATCAATATCTGACTTAACTCTTGATCCATTCCTTTTGTCAGTGATTAACCCCAATTTCAAAACTTTGGCAGACAGTTTTTAAAATGGGGGGGGAAATCGAGGTACCAGGAGAATACTACCAACATATTGCAGGTTACTGAAAAAACTTAATTTCTTACAGGTTGGAAAGTCCTGTTTTTGTAACTTGGAGAGCAGGATTTGATACAACACCTGGAGAGGTAATTTACTAGTGGTCAATGCTGTGGGTTTTAAACCAGTGCCTTAGACCAATCCCCCACCCAGGCCCCCTGTCCTGTTTTTGTAACTTGGAAAGCAGGATTTGATACAACACCTGGAAAGGGTAATTTACTAGTGGTCAATAGTGTGGTTTTTAAACCAGAGTCTTAGACCACTTGTCCACCCAGGCACCTGTCCTTCTTTAAATTTTAAAAAAAAATCTGATTGAATTGTATGACAAGATTTCAACCTTTTATGAACTTATTTCAAAATTTTGCTTATACCGGTAAATATAAGATTTTCACTTCATATGACTCAGACAAAAGGTGTTAATGTTATTATCAAACTAGACCATGTTTTACTATTCACCTTATAAAAATATTTTTGAAATGAGTTTACTGCACATGCAATAATTCACTCATAATTTATATTCAATATAAAAAGAAAATCTAGACAGCTTTACAACATTAACCTAATACAGTTATCAAAGACAAGAGCCTGGAATTTGAAAAGTTTGTCTTAATATAAATTTAATATATAATATGCTAATTTATCTAGATGTTTTCTTGCCAATCATAGTATGTTTGAAGTGTTTGATTTACTACCAAATTTTTTAACATGATAAGCCCTTTGATATGAAATAGAAAGCTTGAAAAGAAAATCTAATTTAGGGATTAAAGGATTTGGTGGTGCTTTTCTTGAGAAGGCTGTTACTTATTATCTTCATTATCACATACTTTGGACTTATAAAAGGATGTTTCCTGTAAAAAATGATAAGCTGACAAAAAATATTATTAAAACATTACATCCATGCTAGGATATTGGGCTTATATCATTTCTAAAGGTTGCTGTGTGGTCCCACATAAATAAATTGTGTCTGACTGTGCGAGGTGGTGGCTGTAAAATCTTCCAGTTTGTTCCTTACTCTGTTAGTTCATAAAACTTGTAATAGCTCACTTGAAAAATATGAGTTTCATAAAGGGAGATAATTCAAACTAGAATACTGACAATAGCCTTTGAGTTGTATTGTTCAAAATTTCCAATTCTCAAAATATGTGATTTTCGATAAAAAATGAAGTTTTTTCCAAAAATATTAAACAGATTTGCACGAAATTTTAATATGCAAATCATGACATGCTACTTAGCAGCTGTACAAAGTTTCAGAACTGTATTATTAACAGTTTTTGAGTTTCAGTGTTCACAAAGTCCAATTCTCAAAATCTGTGATTTTCTATAAAAAATGAAGTTTTTTTCAAAAATATTAAACAGATTTGCACAAAATTTTAATATGCAAATTATGACATGCTACTTAGCAGCTGTACAAAGTTTCAGAACTGTATTGTTAACAGTTTTTGAGTTTTACTGTTCACAAAATCCAATTTTCAAAATCTGTGATTTTCGATAAAAAAATGAAGTTTTTTTCCAAAAATATTTCACATTTTTGCATGAAATTTTAATAGGCAAATTATGACATGCTACTAAGTAGCTGTACAAAAATTTTAGAATTGTGGTGTTAATAGTTTTTGAGTTTTAGTGTTCACAAGAATTGTTGATGGACGAACGGACAGACGGACAAAGTGAAAACTTTTGGGCGTCCACATCTTCAATGTGGGGCCCTAATAAGAGATCAAATTCTCTCTTGAAGAATAAATCAATTGGTCAACTACTTCAAACTTTTGCAATAGTAGTTTTTATAAAACATTACATAGACTGTGCATTAATACAACAAGGACCTAAACAAATGCTGGCAGGGGTATATCTCATGAGCCTTCTCAAAGTATCTCATGTTGCACCTGTTTATTAAAAACTTGAAGCCGTGTCGAATTAATTCTTTTATGCCTTCCTTTAATTTTAGTGTATGATTAACTGTATAAAAAAGAACTTTTCTAAATACATTCAACATACAAATGAAGTTGTATATTCTATATAACCTGTATTTAGGAACAATTTACAAATCAGCACCACCCAGCAAACCCCTTCATCTAATTGTTAAATAGCTACATAAATTCTCTTAAATTAACACCCACCCAATTTCATCACCTAACATATATACTTTTACTTTAAAATCTAGGTCCTTTTAAACTAAAAATCAATGAAACAATTCATTTTTTCCCCCTTAAAATTGTCTACAATTATGTCACTTTTTGTCAATTAAAAAAAGATATATTGACAGTTTAAGTTCAATTTAAAACCATCGTTAGAAAACATCAAAGGTTATTGATATGGCCACACCCTGACATTACAGGTGTGCCAGACAGGTAAACCATGGTAGATAAAAGAACCATTGACCTTTTCTGATTGGAGGTCGTTTCAGGTCAAGTTTTAAGCAATTAATGTCAAGGAGCCCTTAAGAAGAAAAAGAATAGTGGCAATCACTAGAACCTTATCTAAAAATGTACAATGATATTTTTCAATTGAAATGTTTGTAATAAATTATCGATTAGCCTGACAAATATTTGAGACTCAAGTGGAAAAGACAATCTCATTTTTGTTCTTAAGAAATGACATCAATTTGTGAAAAATTATGACAGTTGTCACTTAAGGGAAATAAAAGAGCTATTGTTTTCGCTTACAAATTGAAAGAAGCCCTTGAAATTATCAATGTAGCTGTTGTATTTGGCTTCAAACTTTGGTATGAAAACTTAAGACGTTTTCTGTCATTTGATGTAGATAGATTTAACTCTTTAAGATCATCAGTGTTACATTTAATCAGTTATTGGTTGAAAGCTCTTAAAAGCGTTAAGAAAAGTCACCAGCATCTTAAAATTTTGGTTACACAGGAAGAAAATGAGTTATTGTTATAAATTTGCTTTACATAACAGATAATATAGGAGGAAGGTACATGCCAAATATCAAGAGGCTGTGACATGCAGTTGCCTAGAAAAATGTAGCAGAAATACTGTGGTTTCATTATTATTTGTAGGGTTTCAATTTTCCTGGTATTCTGGAAATTTGATACCCTATGAAAAGGAGATTTACCACCGATTTGTATGCTGCAGACTTCAGAACCACAAATTCAAGAATCCATGAACTGACCCTTTTTCATCAAGTAAAGAAAATTGGAACCCCAAAAAATAAATGAATATACAGCATTTGTGATGCCACAGGATGATGTCGGACAACAAATGGTGTCAAAGCAACTCGTATATGTGGCTTTGCAACAATTTGCAGGCAACATAAAAGTGGGAAACTAAGCTGATTCAGGGATAGACTAATCTAAACAAGACTATTTTTGGGGAAGTGAATATCACATTTCTCATTATTCAAAATTAACATTGTCCCTTCTTCTAGTTTTTTCTAGGTGTGTCTTCTTTTGATAGTAAAGCAACACAAACAAAAACTATTTGTATTTGAATTTCAAAGTATATTTGTATATGCAATATATTTGATACACTCATTCATCTTATTTTAACTTATAATGCTGAAATAAGCTTCATGGACCATTATTTGAAATATTATAGAGCCAAACTTAGAGCTCACAAGAACAATTTAGAGGTAGATCCCAATACGTTTATAGATAAAACACCTATTGAGAAGCTTCATCTAAGTTTTTGTAAAAATACACATGGAACTAAGAGAAGTTCCTCAAATTTAGCAACTAGAGCTGAACTTGATAGACTTCCTGTTGAATCCTTTGTAAAAATACTAACCATATCATATCTTGCTAGACTCTATAGCAGTAATCCAATATTAAAGGAAGATTTTCAACTAACAGAAAAAGCTAGATGTGGAGGGAACATATTCTTGGAACACTTTTGCAAAAAATATTTTGGAAGAAACTAATATACAAAAACACCAGTTAGCAAACTGGGATCCAATAAAGAAATTAGGTCATGTTAAAAAAATAATTAAAGACATTGTGACTGAATATTATAAAAAAATAACTATTAGCAAAATAGAAAATTTAACGGAAGACAATAAGTAAAAGTATTAAAGTTACAAAAAATCAAATGGAGTTTTACTTAAAACATCCAAATAAAAAAGTATGTCAAAACATAACAAAGTTTAGAATTAGTGACCATCAATTATTTATAGAAACTGGTAGATATCTAAAAATTCCAAGACATTTGAGACTATGTGAAACCTGTTATGCTTTGGATGATGAGCAACATTTCTTTTTAAATTGTATAATTAACAAAAAAGAAAGGGATACATTTCTTAAAAACCTTTTAGATTGGTATCCAAATTTTGATCTTCTTAACAACTAGAGGCTCCCAGGAGCCTGAATCGCTCACCTGATCTCTTATGCCAAAGTTTGAATAAATTTCACAAACTTTCAAGTATACAAAGTTGCAAAACAATCCTTTCAGTGGTTTCAGAGAAGATTTTTGGAAATCAGTTTAAATTAATAGAAAAAAAAACAGTTAAAGGGCAATAACTCCTTTAAGGACCTTTTGATGCTGAACAAGAAAAGTTGCTTTGGATTTTCTCTATCTCTTATACTTTTCGAGTTAAAAGCCAAAAACAATGGTCTGACCCCCCTGTTCTAATTTTAGCAATGGCAGCCATGCTGGTTGGTCGACATGTATATAATTCACAAACTTGGTAGACTCATCCTAAAGATCAAGTGTACCAAGTTTCAAAGCAATCCCTTCAGTGGTTTCAGAGAAGAAGATTTTTGAAAATCAGTTAAAATTAATGGGAAAAAAACAGTTAAAGGGGAATAACTCTTAAATGGCTGATCTGACAATTTTGACCCTGAAATCATTTTTGTATATCTGAATGAGCTTAACAATTCTGCAATGCTAACTTTTCCTCTAGCTCTAACGGTTTTCAAGATATTGTCCAAAAACTGCAAAAATGGTCAATTTTGACGATTAAAGGGCAATAACTCCTATAAGGAGTTGTTTCACAATTTTGACTCAATAGAGAGATTTGTAGAGCTTTTGATGCTGAACATGATAGGTTGCTTCGGATTTTCTCTATCTCTTATACTTTTTGAGTTATAAGCCAAAAACAATGGTCTGATCCGCCTGTTCTATTTTTAGCAACGGCGGCCATGTTGGTTGGTTGACATGTATATAATTCACAAACTTGGTAGAGGACATCCTAAAGATCAAGTATACCAAGTATCAATGCAATCCCTTCAGTGGTTTCAGAGAAGAAGATTTTTGAAAATCAGGGTAAATTTATGGAAAAAAAAACAGTTAAAGGGGAATAACTCTTAAACGGCTGATCTGACAATTTTGACCCTGAAATCATTTTTGTAGATCTCAATGAGCTTAACAATTCTGCAATGCTAACTTTTCCTCTAGCTCTAACGGTTTTCAAGATATAGTCCAAAAATAGGGCATGTAATGGGACATTAAATGAAACCCCGCCACGTTATAATATCAAAAGTTCATGAAATTTGATTTCAAAGTTGCCCATCTCGAAAACTGTTTTTCGGATCATGCTGGAAATTGAACTTGACCTGTATTTTATTGTACTCAATAGCTGTACAAAATATCAATTGAATCCCATGACGTGTTTTCAAGTTATTGGTCGGAAACTCAAAATTTCATAAAAAATTGATTTTTCAAAGTGGCCTATCTCGAAAACTGTTTTTTGGATCATGCTATAATCAAACTTGACCTGTATTTTATTGTACTAAACAGCTGTGCAAAATATCATTGAAATCCTTTGACATGTTTTCAAGTTATTGGTCGGAAACTCAAAATTTCATGAAATTTGATTTTTCAAAGTGGCCTATCTCGAAAACTATTTTTTGGATCATGCTGGAAATCGAACTTGACCTGTATTTTATTGTACTAAACAGCTGTGCAAAATATCATTGAAATCCTTTGACATGTTTTCAAGTTATTGGTCGGAAACTCAAAATTTCATGAAATTTGATTTTTCAAAGTGGCCTATCTCGAAAACTATTTTTTGGATCATGCTTGAAATCGAACTTGACCTGTATTTTATTGTACTAAACAGCTGTGCAAAATATCATGCAAATCCTTTAACGCGTTTTCAAGTTATTGGTCGGAAACTCAAAATTTCATGAAATTTGATTTTTCAAAGTGGCCTATCTCGAAAACTACTTTTTGGATCATGCTGGAAATCGAACTTGACCTGTATTTTATTGTACTTAACAGCTGTGCAAAATATCATTCAAATCCTTTGACGCGTTTTCAAGTTATTGGTCGGAAACCTTCGGGGGACGGACAGACGGACGGACGGACAGACACCGAAAAAAAATGAGGGTATAACATAATACCCTGCCACTTCGTGTGGCGGGGTATAAAAACTGCAAAAATGGTCAATTTTGATGATTAAAGGGCAATACCTCCTATAAGGAGTCGTTTCACAACTTTGAATCAATGGAGAGATTTGTAGAGCTTTTGATGCTGAACAAGGAAGGTTGCTTCGGATTTTCTCTATCTCTTATACTTTTTGAGTTATAAGTCAAAAACAATGGTCTGACCCCCCTGTTCTATTTTTAGCAACAGCGGCCATGTTGGTTTGTCAACATTTATATAATTCACAAACTTGGTAGAGGACATCCTAAAGATCAAGTATACCAAGTATCAATGCAATCCCTTCAGTGGTTTCAGAGAAGAAGATTTTTGAAAATCAGTGTAAATTTATGGAAAAAGACAGTTAAAGGGGAATAACTCTTAAACGGCTGATCTGACAATTTTGACCCTGAAATCATTTTTGTATATCTGAATGAGCTTAACAATTCTGCAATGCTAACTTTTCCTCTAGCTCTAACGGTTTTCAAGATATAGTCCAAAAACTGCAAAAATGGTAAATTTTGATGATTAAAGGGCAATACCTCCTATAAGGAGTCGTTTCACAACTTTGACTCAATGGAGAGATTTGTTGAGCTTTTGATGCTGAACAAGGAAGGTTGCTTCGGATTTTCTCTATCTCTTATACTTTTTGAGTTATAAGCCAAAAACAATGGTCTGACCCCCCTGTTCTATTTTTAGCGATGCCGGCCATGTTGGTTTGTCAACGTTTATATAATTCACAAACTTGGTAGAGGACATCCTAAAGATCAAGTATACCAAGTTTCAATGCAATCCCTTCAGTGGTTTCAGAGAAGAAGATCTTTGAAGAAAAGTTAACGGACGGACGACGGACGGACGGACAAACGACGGACGCTTAGCGATGACAATAGCTCACATGACCCTGCGGGTCAGGTGAGCTAATAATGAAAACCTAACAAAAATTTTAAACCCGTCAACACCTGAAGAAATTGGGATTGTTGTCTCTTTTATAGATTGGTCATTAGAACTGAGGAAGGGAGACAATAGTCTTGACATTTGTCAACACCGTCTATGATATTGTTCCATTATTGAATATAAAATGTATATATTACTAACTATATGTTTGTTTCATATTATATATGTCAATTTGTTATTATCCATGTATGTCATTGTCATTGTTTTGTACTGTATGCCATGACTGTACTAGTCTATAGCTGCATTAATAAATAATATATAGTTAAAATTTAATCATTATAAAAAATCATAATAAAATATCTGGAACAAAATCATTTTAAGATGTGTCTGACATGTGTATCATCCAATTTTAGATTTGCAAGCATTTTTTGTGATCAGTACATTGGCTTTTGACCACCTTCTCAATAAAAATACCATTAACAGAATGTGGGTGTGATGTGACAATAGGTACTTTAGATCCAGGGCAGTCATAAACAGCATCAAATTATGTAAAAAATCTACAAATTATTACTACAAATTGTCTAAAAACAAGAAAACAGACAACCTATAACTTCCAGCTACTGTAAAATTGAAATTGACAACTAGGTTGATTTTTATCAGTCTTCGTTTTTCTGTCCTTTTACAGCGAATTTTATCTTTTTGCATAAAAAAGGTTAGATTTCCCAAGCGATAGAGATAAGTGTTTCATTATCATAGTATGTCATAAGTCATCCACAAACAAATAAAGTAGATCCTAAACGTTTCAATACATTTTGATTTATTTGTAGATTTAAGATTAAAAACTGTTTATTTTTGACAATAAAATTACTGTTAATTCCTTAAAGTATAATTTACTACTGCTTTGAAGGTAAAGTTTAAGATGAACTTCAACAACAAGTATGTTCTTTGCTAGATAATTGCTTTTCTGCAATGAAACTTGATAAGAATTTATATTTTTTACTGCAATTATTGCATTGTTGCCTTAGAAGGAATTATAAGGGCTCAAATATAAAGTAATATAAATATTTTGCCTAACAGATAAGTTTTTATGCAGATTTATGGTACATGATTCCAAAGCACACAAATTCTACTTATCAAACTAGTAAACTTAAGGTTATAACTAATATGGTGATTAAAGTATCACGAATATCTTTCTACTAAATTTTAACAAAATCCATCAAGCAATTTCTGAGAATTGGCATTGACATAAAAAATGTTGTGTCAGAAAGAAGCAAACCATTATTACAAGGACAAGAGAAATACTTGAAAACAAGAATATGTCAAAAACATGAATAGACATAATGCCCCATCGCTCAATATATAGGACGAACAAATGGACCTAAACACTAAATGCCCCCTCTACAAAAGTAGGGGGGATATAGTGCTTAAGTTTGTTTAGTCTGTAAACATACATGTGTCCTTTATATCTTTGATTTTCTTTATGTGGAATAAATGTGAACACACACATGAAACAAACAAAAAATACTTTTAAGACATAACAACACCATGAATATAGAAGACAGCACAGAACTCTTAAGAAAACACTGGCTTGATTAGAATTATCTATTGACTGATAAAACAAATTCATCTGTTAAAAGCACATACAGTAAATATTATAAGCTTTGTTTATACATAATAAGGTTGCTGATTTTCAGTTACCTACCATTCCATCACACACTGACAGTGCTGCCCTCCCGTCACGATGAGATCGGAGTTTCCCAGAGAAGTGGCATCGAGTCTCATCCCAAGGTTTTTCCTGAGATCGTATCAATGTCTCTGCGTGTGACGTGACATGACGCTGTCTGTGATACACCTTAAACCCAGGCGCTAGAAGATCTTTTTCTTCATTGAGATCGATTTGAAATGTCTGGCCATAGCCTGTGATATTTACATAGAGATAATGGGATGATGATGATTCTGATGGTGAGCTTCGTCTGTGACGAGAGTGAGGGGAGTGGTGATATGAGACAAAATTTCCATCACGATCCACAAAGGTGGGTATTACTATCTCCAAATCTGAAAAAGAGAACAAATTTTAATCAAATCATTATGCATATGGAACAAAATGTTGAGGGCAGCATTAATAATTGCTCACTTGTTAAAAAAATTGATTAAGCGTATCTCTTAAACATTGCGAGATTTTGTTTTACAAACTGCATGTCCTTATCATAAGCATATGAGCCACTTTCAGACCTGTCTTACTGACTCTTTCTTCCTATATTGGATGCAAGGACACCAGTGTCCTAAATACATGCTGGTCTACATACTTTGGATTCATTTATTTCCTGGGTACCAATTTTTATGGTTTGGTGTAAAAGTATCAGTTCATAGATTCTTAAATTTGTGGTTCTTTAGCCTCGAGCATTCACAGCAATGTTTAATTTCCTTTTCGTGGGATATTAAATTTCGTGGTTCAAGACTACCCATGAAAACCATGAAAATTGATACTCCATGAATGATAATGAAACATGCACATGCATTGACTATAAACATTTACAAGTGCTATGAAAGGCTTGACTAGTTAAGTGACTTTAGAGTCAACATTCTTGAATTTGCAGATTTATTCTTGGTTATAGAAGAGTTTTGGTTCTCGATTTCATCTCACCTAGAATTTACCCACGTATATTTTTTAAGGTCAAAAGAAATTATCCTCATCCAGGGAGACTAATTCTGATGAAATTTAGATCCAATTAGCACCTCATTCAAAATCCCTGAACTAAAAGTTTCCCTTTAGAAGACATGATGTCTCATTTATGACTAGAACTAATTACTCAGAATTTAAAAATGCAAGAAAAGCCCCAATGAGTCTGAATAGGATGTGAAATTAAAAGAACAACTTCTGTGTGGTCAGATTGTTTGAGACGCTACCAGTGATTAAACATTCAGTATGGTCCGTAACAATCCTGTTACCGCAGTCGTTGCTGAATTACATGGTTTACATGAATGAAGACGCACTTTTAACAATATGGGTAGGATTTCGTAGAGTTCATTGAAAATGGTATGAATAAGGTATATACTTTTCCTATTTAAATATGTACCCAGTAATATAGAATTTAAGCCTCTTTTAGAACATCTGGGTACAATTTCTTAAGCTTTTAATTGGATATTAAGAAAACATGAAATTGTCTTTTTTGACAAAAAAATACAGGATTTACCTTCTTGGGCGGTCATTATAATGTTTAATATTCGTACATAGTGTATACTGTAAATTGGGTAATTTTTGTAACTGTCTTTTTTTCACAGTTAGATGACTGGATTTTAGTTTGCATTGTTTAAAACCGCTCTGTAATGATATTGTCCATAGACTACAATGGAAGATGAATTATATATATCTTCTATTTTTTGCACTAGCAATGTGAATGCGGAAATTGTGAAAATAAAACTGACGTGAAAAGTTATATAAGGGGAAATAACTGAAAATGTTTCATTTGAAATGTAAAATATTTTACCAGAATATGTAAATTAAATGTTGGTGAATTTATATAAAAAAATATGTTAAAACGATATTATCTAGAATGACAATGGTGGCCTGTTCCCCTAGCCACTTTCTCTTCAAAGTACATGTAAAATGTTTGTATAGGTAACCAAAAAAAAAAAAAACCATCTTACAACAACAAAGGCCCCTCTTACCCCATGCAGTTGCCAGTCTGTCAATTAGAAATCAGTTCAGTATAATGCATATTAATATTGTTAATTTTGATCAAAATGGTTCTTAATTACATGAAGAGACCCATGCAAAGCTTCTATTGCATCATTATGTAATATAAGGCAATGCTTTGTTTTCTGAGATGCATTGTACCATTTAAGCCTTTCCATTTTACTCCAATTTTGTGTGCTTCATTAATCAATTAATGACAAAATAAATTCATTTTTCCAATTATATTAAAATTCTTGATAAATTATCCAATATTATATAAGATATTAAACATTATTTAATGAAATTAATATTGTATTTCATATTTTGTTAAGTAATTTCAGACTTGTTACAAAACCATTTAATCTTGACACTTACTGTATCAACCCATTATACTTTGTTACAACCAAATAAAGTGCAAAATCATTTTAAAATTTATAATTCATAAGTAAATATAAAGCATAAAACATTTTTGTGAGTACTGTTTTAAGCTGCACTTGTTCAAATCATTTAAGTTGATGTATTAAGGAGATATGAAAACAATGTTTTAAATTAATGGGACAGTTATGCCTAACCCAACAAGGGGTTGCACTAAGTCATGCTAAGCTTATCAACATTCAACCATTCAGAAAACATGCAGATGACTCAATGACCTGGAAAGAGGAGGCAGCGCACAACTTATACTTAAGCTGCCTACCAAATTTAAAACCAATCAGACAGACAGACATACAGATGGACAAGGTGACCGGCGGGCTTGAAGGTGATTGCAATATAGTCCTCCCTGTCTTACGAGTGGGGGTATAAAAAGTTTTGTTTCTGGAGTGCATAACTAAGACTGTAAGAATACACAAAGTCTTATTACCAGTCCACATGTCACATACTTCTTAAAGTTGATATTAAGAAAAATGAAAGATCACTTTTTTTGCTCTGAAGATTACAATAAGGACTAGTACATTTCTACTGGAAAGGGAAAGACCTTAACAAAATGATAAAATCATGTTAATAGATAAGAAAATTAAAGTGACAATTTATATATTCATTTACACTACTGTAACACCATAATGTGTACTGAATAAAAATAAATTTACTTTTTATATCAAAACCTTATAAAAAACAACTTAAAGTGCAATTAAAGTAATCACACAGTCTTGTTAATGTACTTTGTCTAGACGAATTGTTTACCAATTTTAACAAAACTCTTATTACAGTTTTCTCATTGAAGGTCAGTCTCATCAAATCAAAATCATTATACCTTAAATTGATTCGAATAAAATTTTCACCTTTCATCTCTTTATCTAAACTTGTCTTCTGAAGTATTAAAACATTCGCTAAATATACACTTTTTCCTCCATTTTATTACTGAAGTTTGGTTCAGAGTCAAAAACAGTTTGTTCGTAATTGTCCTGACAATAATGCTTAACCTCCTATTACCTAGGAGTGAATAAACGTAGGGCTTTAAAATTTTGTCTAATGTTAGACTTTTATTTATCTGTGTATAGCCGGAACGAGAATTTGATGACTGAAATTCACTATAACACTGGTTTAACACCAATTTCTGTCCCTTGGAAGCAGTTACAAACAAGGAAAAAATTGTAAATGACATTAAAACTGTACACAAAGACGGCTTTCTCAGGCTGAACTGAGAAAAGTTCAAGTCAGCAAAATGTCTTGATGATAATGAAAAAACAATTTATTTCAACCATTTTTGAAAGAACTTTGTTGTGCATTGTAGTAAAACTCTAAAATGTAAAAGTTAATTTTGCTGGGCATGTAAAATTGAATTAGCTATAACATTGAAAACATTTAAAAAAGAAACCATTTTTTTTAGTGGAAGAGTATCTTTCTGGGCAGTTTTTAGGCTTAAGATTAAGGGTAAATTCAACCCAACAAGCAATCCTCTCTGCATTTTGTTTCTCTAATCTAAATGAAATAATTAGAAATACTATGAGCTAGCTCACAAAAGTAAAAACAATGTTTTCATATCTAACTCCTTACTAGGAAACCAGTTATCTCCCCTGAATGATATCAAAAAGCAATGAAATTTCTTCACCCTAAATTCCAAAGGATGTTCTTCCTTCATGGAGTTGCACTAATGTAAGACAGACAGACAGACAGACAGACAGACAGACAGACAGACAGACAGACAGACAGACAGACAGACAGACAGACAGACAGACAGACAGACAGACAGACAGACAGACAGAGACAAAGAAACAGACAGAGACAGACAGACAAACATTCAGAGACAAACTTACAGACAAACAGGGTAATTCTTAGTGTTTTTTTAACCAACTTTTATAGTTAAATCTTGTTGTTGCTTCATTAACTTTTATAAATCAACCTATGAGCAATGTGCCACCTTGGTGGTTAATGTAACAGCATATCACACCATACATGTCATGTTACATTTCAAGTAGACATCTGGAAAGATGAAAAAGTTTCAGATATCAAAAAGCTACTGTAAATTTTATTTCTACATATGCTAATAAGAAAACGAATAAGTTTTAAATATCATCATTAAAGGGCTAACCTACACTAAGAGTGAGCCTTTGATTCCCTCATATTACTATATTTTGTACAGATCACCTTATTTAGATTAGATCCCCTTATTTAGATTAATTTGTATTTCAAAAATGACCACAAAATGAGAATTGATGAAGCTTATCTTATTCCAATAGAAGGTAGATAATCTTACAGACAAAAGCCATAATTGTAAAGGATGCAAAGAAATAAACTACAAATCTAGAAAGATCAAAGTGGACAATTCATTTTGATATTCAATACCACGATGATGGAACATCCTTACTAACTTAGCTTTTAGTGCAACTTTTAGAGAGGAAAATGATCCTAAATTGCTTACTATATTTCCTTTTTTCTTTCATTTAGCTAGACTTTGTATTGTTTTACATTTTCTAAAAGAAAGTTTATATAGAATTCAAACTTAGATTACAGAGGATTGAGAACAAATATCGTGTTGGATTCAGACGGGGGCACACTTTGTGAGCGCCCCCTCTAAAAATTGATGAATTTTAAGTTTTTGTCATATATTCTTGAATTTATGGACAGATAACCCTAGATTTTTCTAAGATTTTCAGTCCCCCTCTTATATCAAATCCTGGATCCATGCTTGAGTACCGGTAAATGCTTGTTTTTGGTTTTATAGTCCTTTTCTCATCAAATTCATATAATGTTTGGCATTTTCAACCTTATTACTTGAGTATCTGACTTATGAGTCTGTAAATGATGACCTATAGCTAGCTTAATTTGTTAGTTTGCCTGCAACTGTTTGTATCATATTTTTTCTTTTGTAGCCAATGGTAGATGCTTGCTAAGTTGGTGTGTGAGGTCTAGAAGTATTCTAATACCTTTGGAGGATTCTGTTTCTGTACTTTGACATCCTGTAGATATCTGAAAACGAAATAAAAATGTTGTAAATTGAAAAAATATCTTTATTACATGTAGAGAAAAAAAAACAACAAGTGTGGCCACTAAAAGTATGTCTCGCCTGCCGGCACCATCGCTAAAATCAACAACCTAAGCTTTCATTTCTTGATATAAACACAAAAAGTGTCAGTATACCTAATAACAGATGCCTAGTTATTATACTATTCAAGCAATCCATTGTCCACAAAAGTATTACAAAAAGTTTTCTGTCTGAAAAAAGACCTAAGTTCACAGAGTCACTGGAGCGTAAAAATGGGGTCATGGTCACATGGCATGGTGACAGTTGCGTTGTCCATAACAGCAACTGTCTGTTTACCTAATATCAGATGCCTAGCTATTATAACTTTCCAGCAATTCATCTTCCATAAAAGTCTTACAAAAAAGTTTTTCGGCCTGAAAAAGACCTAAGTTCAAAGAGTCACTGGAGCGTGAAAATGGGGTCAGGGTCACACAGCATGGTGCCAGTTGCATGGACCATAACCTAAATTGTCTGTATACTAAATATCAGATGCCTAGCTATTATACTTTTCAAGCAATTCATCGTCCACAAAAGTCTTACAAAAAAGTTTACGGCCTGAAAAAAGACCTAAGTTCACAGAGTCACTGGAGCGTGAAAATGGGGTCAGGGTCAAACGGCATGGGGACAGTTGCGTAGACTATAACCTGAACTGTCTGTATTCGAAATATCAGATGCCTAGCTATTATACTTTTCAAGCAATTCATCGTCCACAAAAGTCTTACAAAAAATTTTACAGCCTGAAAAAAGACCTAAGTTCACAGAGTCACTGGAGCGTGAAAATGGGGTCAGGGTCAAACGGCATGGTGACAGTTGCGTAGACCATAACCTGAACTGTCTGTATACCAAATATCAGATGCCTAGCTATTATACTTTTCAAGCAATTCATTGTCCACAAAAGTCTTACAAAAAAGTTTACGACGCCGCCGCCGCCGCCGTCGCCGCCGGAAAGTAATACCTATGTCTCGCCTTCCGCGACTATTCGTCGCAGGCGAGACAAAAACTAAATACCTTATTAACATACAGTGTTCACTTTTGTTCCCAAATGCTTATTTTCAGTTTAGAATAAGATGAAATTGACTGTTGATTTTTGACTGCAGTGCAGATTTAATTCATTAAAAAAAAAGTTAAAAATGTCATTACTCAAGTAAACAAGTAAAGGTCTGATAACAATTATTTTGTGAGATTAATAATAATATAAAAAAAAAAACATAAGAGATAGTGTGTTCATATTTTTTTCTTTTTTTTTCTTAGACCTTGTTGATGCTTATGGATGGCAAAGATGAAGTTTGTTTGATGGTAACAAAATGTCATGGATTGTAGAATAGGCAAGAACAAATCATTGTAAAGAAATACATATCTGAATAAAGTTAATCCAATCATGTAGACATTAAAAGAAATAAATCATAATAAGCCATAAAATACTGTCACACATCATATGATATGGACTTATACAGTAAGAAAAGACCACTAAAGAAGATCTTTTTTCTAATGCCGTTTTCAAAACAAGTCAAAATCTTACATTTATAGAAAGGTTTTCATTGAATAATGAAAACTTGTGAGGTCACAGCACGTGTCAGATATACTCAATGAGGAAGCGAAGGTGGTCATTTCATATATCATCCGAGGTATTAAATTCATAAAAATCTGCATAATATATGTAAGACCCGCTTCTGTCACCAGCTGATTTTATATTGTATAAAAATATGATGATGGATTTTGAGATCAGCATTAAAATGTGTTAAAAGTAGTAAATTAAACTTCCGATTAGGTGACAAAGTTATGAGACTCAAATAAAATTTAATATGAGATTCATGACAAAATTTTGATTGAAATCTCTTCAAGTTTAAGTCTTTTCAATGGTTAACTGTCCTTAGGTTTTCATTACATTTGTACTCTTTCATTAAATTTTAAATCCAATCACTTTTAACATTTGTATCCCTCAAACAATTGTATCAATTTATCAAAATTGCAATAAAATGCACGAAAAACCTCATGCGTCTGAATATAATAGAGTTGCTAATATCATTGAATCAGTAAATATAACTTTTTAATCTTCTGTATTGTGTCAGTATATCGTTTGATCTCTACCTTATAAAATGCAACAAATATCGGTATTTGAGACCTGACAAGTTCATCAAAGTCTCGAGCACTTGAGAACATAATAGCTCCTGTCGATCTAAAAATTGTCAACTGCACAATGCTATAAAGTAATGTTTACCATGGGTTGTGCCCCTTTAAAAATATGATCCACAAGGGGAGTCTTAAAGTTTCCATTTTTGTATGTTTTATGGTGTCTGTATACTAAAAGTGCTTTTTAATGGTTTTATTATATTATATTTTGATCAATTTTTAGAGCAAATGTCTTAGATTCAAATTACTTGTCATTCCTGAGGCATTTTTCTGAAGCAAAAAAATGATATCAAATTTTCCTTTAAAAATATTCAGTTTAGTCAATTAAGTGCAGAAAATAGAATTAAGAGAACATTGATTTAAAGTTTTTATCTACTATGCAGTTAATATATGAAGCTTAAAAAAGTGTATTTTCAATGGTCCAAAAGGTATGTTTTCTGCATTTTAACGAATCAGTACCAATATAATCCAAGCAGACAAACCATGAAATACCGTATGGCTGGAATTTTTTGCGAGGCTCTAATTTATCGCTATATTTGCGATCATTACCCTATCGTGAAATTTAGAACCCACGTAAAAAAGAATCAACATGTTTTGAATTGAGAAATTTATTAAAATCGTGAAAATAAATGTCCTCTTAAATAACAACTTCGTCATTTGGTAGGAAATCGCGAAATTTCAACACCACGAAAAATAACCCGCTATACGGTAGATCTTATCAGAATAAGGGCTTAATACTACTCGAAGCATCATTGGATCAAATAGTACTACACATAATGTACTTTATAGTAAACAGTTAGCATTTGTATTTTCCTAGGCCTAATGTTTATACTATACAGTCTGTTACTTCAGATATCTTTATCTGTTTATTCTGTAGTAAATCTACAACTGCATCCAACTTGCAATAAGTGACAAGCAAAAAAATTCAATGACGAGTTACATTCAGGAGTCAGGTGAACTTTTAAGGATAAAAGACATTTTTATAAACAGATTGTGCAAGCTCGTCAAATTTCAAAGAGTCAGATTATCTGAATTTAAATCTTCATCTTGAGTACCAGGTATAAGAGATTACCAAAATTAGCACCTAATAGACAAAATGTGGAACTTAACAAAGTAAACGATGCTTTAATTAGTGTGTCTGACTCATATTTGAATTTCAATGAGCAAACAAATAAGTTTTCTTTCAATTTTTTTTTTAATCTGAAACCTTTAAATGATAATATGGTAATGAACTAATGCATGTCTACTGTTGTTTATATTTTCAAAACAAGACACCTTTTATGTCCATTCCAAAAATTAATAAGAATCTAATGAGTTATTTGTATGCAGTCACAAATAGGTTTCAGTAGATCTAAGTACATAATGTACTATTACATGTACTATTGATACTCAAATATGAGGAAAGCCCTTTAAGTCCTTGTATTTTTTTTAGATCTCCAGAGCTCATACCTAAATATATTATTGGAAGCTTATTCTTCAAGCAAACATTTCTGCCCCCCCCCTTCCTCCATTTACTCCAGATATAGTAAACACTTCCAATTAAGGTCAATAGACTGGGTATTTATTATAAGCTCTTATGCTTGAAACAATTATCATTCTGAAATACAAAAAAATCTTCTTTGATCGCTCTGGGTATTTGCATAGAAGTACATTTATACTGGGTAATTAAAAATTGATACAACATAGGATTAATTTATTTGACAATGTCAACAGTCCCTTATTAAAGCTAAAATTGATACAAAGACTTATTCAACAAGAGGACAACAACCCTAAGAAATAAAACTATGACAGTAGACTTACATGATGTATTGATGTAGACCTGCCAATTAAAGAGACCATTGTCGATGGTGGTACATTGAGAAACGATAGAGATACGTTACCCCTCAATATGATAAGGCGTCTTACTCCATAAATTTGTAACTAAAAACTTAACATTTTGATACAATGTGAAAAATAAGGTTCACTTATATTTAAAGGGCTAGATTTTATAAGGAAACCAATCCATAATTTTTTTCATAATATTTTTTAATTTCAAATGAATGCATGCAACATGCAAAAAAACAAAACAACAAGAGGCTCCCAGGAGCCTGAATCGCTCACCTGGTCTTAATGTCAACCCTTTGAAGACTTTTGTATAACTAAATGAGCTGAATGTTTAAGCAATAAAAAGCTTTTCTCTATCTGCAATAGTTTTCATTCCAAAGCAAAAAAACACTATTTTTCACCTTTAAAGGGCCATAACCCCTTAAAGGGGTCATCTGACAACTTCGACCCTAAAAAGACTTTTGTAGAGCTAAACATTTAAGCAAGCAACAACTTTTCTCTATCTGCAAAAGTTTTCTTTCTTTAGGCCAAAAACACTATTTTTTGCCTTTAAGGGGCCGTAACCACTATAAGGGGTCATCTGGCAACTTTGACCCTATGGAAACTTTTGTAGAGCTAAATGAGCTGAACATTTAAGCAAGCAACAACTTTTCTCTATCTGCAATAGTTTTCATTCCATAGGCCAAAAGCACTATTTTTTGCCTTTAAGGGGCTGTAACCCCTATAGGGGGTCATCTGACAACTTTGACCATAGGAGACTTTTGTAGAGCTAAATGAGCTGAACATTTAAGCAAGCAACAGCTTTTCTCTATCTGCAATAGTTTTCATTCTATAGGCAAAAAACTCTATTTTTTGCCTTTAAGGGGCCATAACCCCTATAAGGGGTCATCTGACAACTTTGACCTTATGGAGACTTTTGTAGAGCTAAATGAGCTGAACATTTAAGCAAGCAACAGTTTTCATTTCATAGGCCAAAAACATGAAAAAATGCCATTTTTCACCTTTAATGGGCCGTAACTCCCATAAGGGGTCATCTGACAACTTCGACTCAATGGAGACTATTGTAGAGCTTTTGATGCTGAAGCAGCAGCGTGGCATCAGATTTCATCTATCTCTTATACTTTTTGATTTACAATCCAAAAACAGTAGTCTGACCCCCATGGTCTATTTTTAGCAACGGCGGCCATGTTTTTCGACGAATCAAAAATCCCCACATCAGTTCTGTGGGGGATACCCTAAAGTAGCACCAGACCAAATTTGGTTTGAATCTGTGCAGCCGTTTCAGAGGAGAAGAAGTTTGAAGAAAAGTTAACGACGACGACGACGGACGCCAAGAGATGGCAATACCTCACATGGCCTTTGGCCAGGTGAGCTAAAAATAGCTTTTTAAAATGTCCTTTTATAAATATTTGTGTACTCAAGAACCATAAAGTGTGAAAAAACCTCTGCAGCCTATACAAAATGAAATCTACAAAAAAATTCAATAAAATTTAGAAACACAACAGAACATGTCTAAATTGAACCCTCATTTAAACAAAATCTTTTCTAAATTAAAACATTTACTTTTACAGATGTTTTTTTTTTAAATCTGTATATGTTTTGAACCAATAGACACTATAAACACCTGACTATTCAGTACAATTGTTTTAGTCTCAAAGAGGGATCAGTATAGACAGGTTTCACTGCATCTTAAAATGAAGACTCGAATACCCCCAAAATATACTACTACCAATTACATTTAGCTAAGATCATGATTTGCTTTAATGAAGGTGGGTCTTGTATCTTGTAGTTAATAACAGAAGGTTAAAGTTTTTACTACTAAATGATCTGCTTATAGCAAAATTACAGATTAAAAGTATATTGTTTTAGGTGGCATTACACATTTGTCAGCCTTTAGCAGAGATCTTTAACCCCAATTGTCTTATATCTTATTTGCCTTTTAAGCTACCGGAGAAAAATGCAAAGATGAACATTTCAATTAGTATTCAACTAGAAAAATGACAATGACAACTGAGCCCAAATGGTGAAGAAATCTCATTTTTCCAAAAATATTTGAAAGATTTTACAAAAGATTTTTTACAATTTCCTCAAATGGTATTTATTCAATGTATATAATTTCAAATCTGTACACCTTATAGTTTTGGAGTTTTAGTGTTTACATAAAAAATGTTGATGGATCATGGACATACCTACAGACACATAGAAAAAGTGGAAACTAAAGGGCTTTTGTTTTTCAACTCTCCCTATTAATGGATAAAAATCCTTAGTTTGTTGGGGAATAAAATAGATTCGAAGCTTAACTAAGTAAGCAGTTTGAAATAAGAGTAGAAAGATAAACTTGCCAAACTTAAGTGCATTTTCACACTCATAAGGGAGAAAAAAAAACCTTTTCACTGCTATGATAAGAGACCTTAACTTAAGAGCTTTAGATATCAAAACATTTACTTCAAAAAGAAGAAAACTGGGAGAATAAATTATCCAACATTTAATTATGTGTATTCCTATAAACTTGCAATTATCTTGTGAGTAAAATTACCAAATGGATTAGATTTAAATTCATGATAAAACGCAGAGAGCCTCAGTCTGAATAGGGGACTTTTAATATAATCAGTAGATCTCACTCCTTCCTTTTTCATTCATGAAAATCCTACAATGATACTTCTGTCAATTATAAATGAAAACTCTCTTTGAAGATAGATATTATATTTTACTGAATACGCAATAAGATTTCAAAGCCGTCTTAAAAAACTCATATAATATTAAAAAACAAATCTTCAAAATCAATTGTTCGGAAAACACCGTTTGCATTTCCAATCTTGTTTTGATCCATGATGCATTGCATGCTGGGCCTTTCATGTCGATTGGCCTTCCCTAAACTGAAAGGGTTAATGTGGTTTATTCCATGTCGCTCCGACAATAATATAACTCTTAATAAAAATGCACCACTGCAATATATTGGATTACAGACGGTTTTGAAAATTATGATTATCATTGTCAAGTTGAAAAAAAACTTTGACAAATTGGTAGATTTTGTTTCAGCAACTATAATGACTTATTTCTTCATTTTTTTTTTAACATATATTTAGTTTCTTGTAAAACTAAAGAAAAAAATTACATTATGTAATCAGGTGCACCTAAATACAAATGTCTTCTTTGTTGTCTTTTTCCTCTATTATGACATAACTTTAAAACCATGAGATCTAATGTTTTTATATATTTATTTTTTTTGTTTATATTCAGACACAATTGAAACAGGAGTACATGCAAACTCCACAAAATTGTCTCCTTGAAGTCATAAGTTTTTAAGTAACTATACCAACAAGTAATACTGTGAGCGAGCTCACAAAAGGATACCCACTGCTTCGTATTGGACTCTGTACTATAAAAAAATGTCAAGTCCAGTTATCTCCCCTCAATGATTACTGAGAGCAATACAAATTCTTCATGCACATCTACAGATAATGTACTTCCTAGGAGGAGTTGCACTTGCGGGGTCTACCATTGAATAATGTATTTAAAAAGTCTAAGTCCAATTATTTCCCTTGAATGATGATTGATTGCGATAAAAATTCTTTATGCACATCTACATTAGATATACCTCCTTCATGTAAAGTTTCAGCAAAGTCCTTCAAGCAGTTTAGGAGTAGTTGAACTTACGAGGTCTCCCATTCAATAATGTATTTAAAAAGTCTAAGTCTAATTATTTCCCCTGAATGATGTCTGATTGCGATGAAAATTCTTCATGCACATCTACAAATGATGCTCTTCCTTCATTGTAAAGTTTCAGCAAAATTCTTTCAGCAGTTTATGAGGAGAAGCGCTTACGAGTTATGTGGACAAACAGACGGACAGACAGGGTGTTTCCTATATACCTCCCCAAACTTTGTGCCCCAAACTTTGTTTGCGGGGGGTATATAAATACAATTGACCAAATAGGGTACCAATAAAATGATAAATATGGTTATAATCAATCACAAGCATCAGTATTTGAATACAATCTGTAAGTCTGCATAAAGAAGAAAATAATAGGGCATCTAATGGGACAAAATACCCCATCTTTTGTCCAAAAAACAAAGTCTCTTAGTGAACATTTTTCCTGGAAATCGAACTTGACCGTCATTTTTTTATTGGCTCAATCAGCTGTGCAAAATTTTATTCTATCCATTGGATCATTTTCAACTAGCCATCCAGGGATAGATCATAAAACAATAAATGTAAAGGAGAGCATCACTTATATACAGGTCTTATCAATTTGTGCGGTAGGGAATAAAACACAATGCACTAAATCCTAAAGCCCTTTTATAGATCCCAATAATAACCAAACTACTAGTTGGAAAGAAAGGGTGATTGTAAAGGCATACAGATACCTAGAACTTCAAACACCAAGCTGAAGACCAATTTGTATCTTAAACTGTCTTCATATGACCAATATATCAATCTACTCTGCCATTAATTTTATGTACTGTTTCTGAGAAACATGTTTATATCTAGGTATCAACCAACAGATAGCCAGCATAAAGTAAAAGTTGGTGCCCAAAACAGGACAATAGGCAAAAAACAATCAGGTGGTTTAGGTGCAGCCAAATTCAGCAAACAAGGCAGACGAGACAAACATATACGGCTTCAATCTGCCGGTAGGAGAAAGTTTAAGTTGAGAAAGAAACTCAATTGAAACATTAAAAGCTTTTTTTCTCAAACACTGCATTTCCGTGCATTTTATTGGAAATTGTAATTTCATTCATTTATTTTACCACCACAAAGTACTGCTTCCTTTGACAAGTTGCCCTACAAAAATATAAAATAACCCCATCTATTCTCAAAGGCTTTCCTAACACATAAAATATAATTTATTTGCACCCTGAACTGCTCAATGTATTCACAACTAATACAAGGTATATGTAAAATGAAATTTGTTCAAACATTACCTTTAGAAAGCCTTTGAAAGCAGACTACTTGAGACTGTAATTCAAAACATCTTTTAAAATACATAATTCATAAACTTTTCATTCATTTTTATTTCATTTTGAGCAAGACAGCTATTTAATATTCTAATGAATAAAGTAATAATTAAAGTACCAAAAGATATAACTATAAAGTTTTCTACTATTTTTACGATTTGTTAAATCTAGGTTGAGATATCTATCGCATTGAGAGACTGTTGATAAATCACTGTGCTACTTTTATATGCAGATTGTAAACAAAGTGACCACCAATGGAGACTCATGACCTATTTTAGATCTTTGAGTTCTTTTAAGAACAGACAGAAAGCATTGATTCTAAGATATAAGTGGAGACTAAAAATAAACCCCTTTCATGTGTTTCATGTATACTAAATCGTTAGTGCCTTTCTAAGCTTGTATCACCCATAGGAAACATTGCTTCTATAGAAGACTTAAATGGCCATTGTAGATCTTTGAATCTCTTTCAGGTTTCTTGTTCCTTTAGAAGTTTGAAGCCTAATGTCACAATCTGCCGACTTACAATCTATGAGTTCCATACTTATCTCAGCATGGGTGCTTATTGCTGGCTTTATATCATAAGTATAAGAAAACTAAACTGTAGTAATCATGAACTAACAATCTATGAAGAGAAGTATAAGAATTGGTTGAGCATGTTTCAGGGTGTAATGTTAAGTAGCTTCCCTTAACAGTAAGGTATGTATTAGTTGAGTAATTGTTTCAGGGCGTAATGCTTAAATAATAACTCTCCTTCAGAGCCTTAACGCTTGAATGGACTAGCTTTAAAATCAGAGAACTTCAAACAGAATGATGCAAGTTTTGCTGGTCAACAAGAGAGTAGAAAGCTTAAATGAGTACTTTTCAGGGTGTAACTAGTAGCTCCCTGAGCATGTTGGTACTTTGGTGGTTTTATATCAGATGAGAACTTCAAACTTTCATAAACATTCCAGACAAGAAGTCTATCTGCCAGATCTCCAAAGAGTAGAAGCAAAAAATGAGTATTTCTAGGGTGTAACAAGTAGTTCCTTTCAGAGTTTCAGTTCTTGGTGGATTTGTATCATATGAGAAACTGACATAACAAAAGACAAGAAGTCTGTCTGGACTCTTAAATAGTACACAATATAGAAAATAATGAGATGTGGAATTATTGTATGCGACACAGCCCACAATCAAGCGGCAATTCAGAAAAACCACAATAAACAACCGCCAGCAGCCTTCAACGAGGCCAGTAGGGGCTGCTCGCAGTTCTGCAATTGGCCCAAGGTCTAAATAAAATAAACAAGCTTGAGATGAGTATTTTTCAGGTCAAAAACTAAAAGCCCTCTATAATTGTGTCCGCTTTGGTGGCTTTGTATCCTATGAGACTTCAAATTGTAGTAAACATGAGACAAGGAGTCTGTCTGACCTAAGAGACAGTACAAAGTTTGAGATGGATATTTTTCAGGGTGCATATTTAGTAGCTCTATATAAGTGTTTTGGATCTTTGTTTTTATATTGTGTGAGTACTAATATTGTAATATAAATTTAACAAGAATGGTACGTGTGCTGAAGCGGAGAGTTCCAGATATTCATACAGTTGATGGTAGAAAAAGATTGAGATGATTTTTTTTCAGGGCATAACTGAGGAGTGTTGGTGATTTGTGGCTTTATAAGTAAAATTCAATACTAGTAAGTAAGAGCAGCATTACAGATCCAAAGGTGTGTTTAGGGTTTGAAACCCTCCCCTTTTTGGGGATTTTTAATTTTGAAATATTCATGCAATTTTTTTCCCTGTACTCTTGGTCAAACCCAATCTCCTTTGAAAATATTTCTAAATCTGTCCCTCCTTTTGCCATACAAGCAATTGTAGAAGACTTACCTAAACAATATGTTAGAAACCCATAAAAGAAGTATGGTAGGTTTATAGGTGAGAACAGTAGCATTACTTAATTGACTCCATGATCAGAACTAAAACTGTAAATACCAAAATTGTGTTGATGCAGCATTGTACAAAGATTTAAAGATTTACAAGCAATTATTTTTGTGCCTTTGTAAAAGTAGTTTTTTAACAAAAATGTCAATAAATTTAAGAGATCAAAATTGCATTTTGAAACCAGAATATCATATTTTCTACTATCCCTAAAACTATACCAGCATGTGAACGGATAATCATTTGCTCTCACCACTCCAAGGAAAACTTTTACTTAAATGTAGGACTATGTGACAAATTATAACTTATTGATACTCAATGTCCAGATAGCCAGAATACTAGAATAATAATGAAAAACCCAGGAAAAGCCCAAACTGTCACTTTAAAATTTTAAGTTTTTCCAAAAATATTCCACAAATCTACATAAATATTTAATTAATTAAATCTCTAAATACAACTACATCATTGAGTGAGGTTTTTGATCTGTTCCCTAAAGGTTTTTAAGCTTAAGCATTCACTAAAATTTGTGGACCGAAAAACAGAGGGGCAAACAATGTGAAAACAATATGGCTTCTGTATCTTGGATGCAGAGCCCTAAAGTCATCCGGAATTCTGATTTTGAGTCTTTTATTTTATTTTTTGCAAGAGTAGTTTCCCTTTGTGGGTCGGCCACATTGTGTGATCAACGTTGAGCTAAGGAAAACATCAATTTATCCCTATCCGTTTTTGGCGTAATTTCCCCTTCCCTATTCAAATAAACTGGTTTGGAGTAAAGTCTTGGATGTTAAAGAATGTTTTAGTAGTTTAAGACTGTGGTAGACAGATTTTAAAAAGTTTAAACAGGTTGACGAATTTAGTTCATTTCAACAGATTTTCAACAGAGAGGCCGAACTGGAAGTCGTAAAAAGTCAATAAGTAAACGATGGCCGGCTTCACAAGTCCGGAAAATACTTTCTAAAAAGGACTATACAGACAAACTTTCAAATATACATGCTGATTGTACAATTAAAGATTCCATTGCCATTTTATTATTCTATTCATCCTTCTCTTGAAGTTCAAGCAAATCATATGTAAAAATTGGCATGAACCTTGATCTTTTGTGATCTTCAAACATCAAAGGTTAATATAAACTGGGTTTTAGTACAATTAAAACCCTACTTTTTAAGCCAATACCCCCAAGGTTCATTAAGATGGTTATCATAGATTTACAAAACATCTGATGGTAAACTAATACAATCAAATGCTTTTTGGAAGGGATCAAATGGTTTAAAATTTATGTAGACCAAAAATGACCATGACTAATTAGGGCTTTTAACATTTTATATCAGGGAAACAAAATGATTTTAATGACTGTGCATAATACAATCCAACAGATGTAAAATAGTATAGTGACAGTCCACTTTGTGAGGATAAAGTTAAAATAAAGGTGAAGCAAAATGTCCTGTTTAATGCCCATTATCAGTAGAATGTTTCTTCCTTTTTCTAAAAAAAAGTACTGCATTGTGTAAACATTTCAAAAATAACTGACTTGCAGTATCCCATATATCAGCAAAACACAAAATGATAACCTTGAGCGCAACAGACAATTGCATTGACTAATCAAAGTACCGTTGGTACCGTGTACTTGGAAGTCACATTTTAATGAAGGCAAGCGATTTGTGTTGGTTTTTAACTTTTTGACAGAAGAAGGTAATTACTGAATTTAAGTATATCTTTATTTATGTATGGACCACGCTTTCTTACAACACTATGAAATCGATGTAACTACATGTATTTTTCGGTAACTTTTATCTGAGAAAATCATTAGTTTAAGTATCTCAGCTTTTATATAAAGCATTAATGGTTTTAATTTCTATTATTTGTATATTCCCGCTAAAATATATTTCCCCATGGCACAGGTGACTAAAGTCACCAGATACACAAAATGTAGTTTTTAAAAGGTTATGAAAAATATAGAAAATACTATATCATCATTTAAAACGAAATAAATAAACAAATCAAATAATAATAAGGGGTTATACTAAAATAGATAAGAAATCTTGTTGACCAAAAAAAAATAAAAACACACTTCTACCGGAGAGCGAATGCACAATAGAATAGGTTATAACACGGTCTCGGGAAAGTCTCGGGAGAAAACGCGGATGGATTTCTCCGAAATCATTACTTTACTTTGGAAGTCCTTGACTTCCAAGTAAAAACTATTTGTCCTGCAATACAAATGCCACAAAAAAACTTCTTAACTTATCAACAGCATCCATTTTAAGACTAAGTACCATGTATCAACAAGAATATGTCCAAAAGACATAATACCCCATCTAGCAACATTTATTTATGGACTTTAACTTAACCATTCTTCTATAAGTGGTCATTCATGCAGAAAATATAGGTTAATGTCAGCATCCGAAGCATGCATTGTTCTAAGCATCACTAGGTGCACCTACCATACCAATATAGTTGATGTGGCACAAAAATTGTCAGCAGTAAAAAGGAATGGACTTTAACCATTCTTCTATAAGTGGTCATTCATGTGGAAAATATAGGTCACAGCCAGCATCTGAAGCATACATTGTGCTTAGCATCACTAGGTGCACCTACCATAACAATATAGAAGATGTGGCACATGTCAGTAAGTGGGAATGGACTTTAACCATTTTTCTGTACATGATCATTCATGTGGAAAATATAGGTCACATCCAGCATCCGAAGCATGCAATGTGCTTATCATCACTAGATGTACCTACCATAACAATATGATTGATGTGGCATTTGTCAGTAAGTGGGAATTTTGAAATATGGGATTTGGGACAGACAGACGAACAGACGGACGAACGATCTGACCCGAACACTATATGTCCGTCTACTTTCGTAGATGGGGCATAAAAATCTAAAAAGACCCAGACAGAAATCATCAGAGGAGAGACGGACAGACAGACAGCCACCAAACTAAATAGAAAGCAGAAACTTCATACAACAGGCTATTTAAGCAAAATCCAATGCTGTGCGAGGTTGCAGTCTGAACAAATTTTTGTAATCTTCCTTATTTTAAAAGTAAAAGTGCTTTAACAGTACAGACTTACATTACAAATTTTCTATTACTCACTGCCAATAAAGTTTTAAAATGTTAAAAGTTTGAAAGTTCAATCTGTATCAATTTTAATTGACAAAAAATGAAAAAGAGGGTGTTGTCATCCAAAACAAAACAAAATGCAGAAGTTCAAACTGACATACATTAAGTTTAAGATAATAATAAAGTAGGTCTGAATCATCCTTTTTATGACTATAAAAACTGGCTTTTGTCAACAGTAAATATATGCATAGATGTGCCTAAGCAATATATCATAGGGCCCATATAAAGTCAAATAAAAATTTAAGTGCAATCTTGTGCATAAAAACATATGAGCAGTTAATACTTGACTCAGTGAATGCTTAATATACATATGCAAATGAATTGCAGCTTAATTGACGATTTGTCTTTTTATAGGTACGGTTGTAGTAAAAGGTTACCGTGGTAATCATTTTTAAATAATCTGTTTTGTACGACAGTCAGATTATACATTAGCCCTTTGTATTATGTACATTAGTATTACAATAAGTGACATCTCATCCTAATAAAGCAGACTTAACACTTTTCTTTGTTCACGAAAGAAATGATGCACATCTAAAGAATATCTGAAATATATAAACTTTTATTTGATATGTGCATCCGAAGATATCTATAAAGTTACATTTTATGCAAACATAGATCTAGGTGCATGCAGACACAAATTTGATATAGCTTAAATTGCAGTTTTTACTTATACATGTATTTGCAATTAGCCTTTGACAGAATACGTTAAATAGTCAATGATATGGCTTTGCATGAAAAATGCTGCTACACTAATTGAATGAAGCTTTAATGCTAAGATAAATGGTGCCTTCTCTTAAATAAATCCGCTTTGTAGATTTAATGAAACTGACAGACAGACAGACAGACAAACACTGAGAAATACATCATATAATTTACCCTGTTTGTCAGACAACTAATGGCCATATACAGACCATCGTTGGAAACCCACAACTGACTTTGATGCGTATCATTGGAGTCAGCTGTGGATTTCCAACGATGTATTACAGACAGACAGACATCAAAACTTCAACTATGATACTAAATGCAAAGGTATAAACCAATTTTACATTGATTAGCCTCAATCATACTTAAGCTTTGTTGGTGGTTACAAGTATGATAAATGGAAAAATAAACCAATACAAGGTGATTTAAGTAGAACACTTGAAATCAATAAAAGAAAATAATGACATAGAGTGACATAATAATAGTTAATTTAAAGCTTGAAATCAGAGTAATGAGGGAGAGTGGTTTCTTTCTTAATGGTGCATTTACTTTGTAGGTAACTACAATTTCGAAAATCAACTTGCTATAGTTTGCATTTAGGCTTGAAATCAGAGTAATGAGGGAGAGTGGTTTCTTTCTTAATGGTGCATTTACTTTGTAGGTAACTACAATTTCGAAAATCAACTTGCTATAGTTTGCATTTAAGCATATAGATTCTGCAACAAAGCTGTAAGGTTAAAGAAAAAACAAATACTTTACCATGTATAGAGAGACTAAGAAATTGAAGCAACTTTTCCAAGAAATCAAAACCATCTTCATTCTCCATGCAAAGTTTAACTGTCACTCTTTTAAGCCATTTGTAGTGTTTAGCCAATTCTTATAATCTCCATATATTGTAACTGTTAAATGTTTTACTGCTAATTTTTTTCAAGTCTATCCTTAAATGTCATAAGAAAAACACAGCTTAATTTTGCATTATAAAATGCATAAACGAGTTAATTTGAAAAAAATATTACAAATTCAAAATATATATTTTTTTATTTTTCACAGATGAAAATGAAGTCTGAGAAAGCAGAGTAGAGCATTGGGACTATATATGACTTATTTACATGATTGACTGAAAGTTGATGTCAACGTCTTCAGCTATTGTGACAGGCAGGTAATCGACCAATCAAAATAGGTGACAGGTACACAAATTCCCAAGCTAATTTATTTGAATGAAATATACTTTTAAAGGGCCTGTGGTGATTTTTCAGTATCAAACTGTCGGACAGAAAATCTTTGCTTTATAAGCTTGCTAAACTTCTTACAAGAAAGTATTAAAATACTCTTAATTTCAAATTTAAATATGACAACAATTAAAGCAAGATATAAATCATGCTTGGTGCAAATTTAATAACTTGTGCCCTGAAAACCTTAAGTGAAGTCGTTTTAGTAAAATTTAATGGCCTAAAAGAATATGAATGGGTTCATATGCAAAAATATAATAATAAAACATCTGTTATGCTCAAACTAAACATAATCTACAGTACCTAAGTAAGGGCAATTTTAATATGGGTATACAGTTAATTTCAAAATCTAGATTTACTATACAAAAAGGTTGAATATATAGTGGCATATTATAAACGTTTCTTGTAGCATGCAGGTGGCTGTAAATTAAAAACGGAGACAGTTTGGGTCAGAGTCCATATCAACTGATTCTTTCTAGAATTAAATATAAATATTTTTTCCATGTCACTGCATAAACAGGTCCCATTTTCAAACTTGATCACGCTACAATTGTCGACATAAAATTATACAAAATTTGTTTACTATGATGAGTTTTTGCTATTATAGACTCAAGAATAGGAAATGTAATAACATTACACTAACAGGGAAGTCTCCATTTTACATTCAAATGTATTCAGTTTTTTTGCAAAATTATTACATAATATAAAACATTATTTGGACATTTTTATACAATTTAGGTGCATTTTGACTCTGGCAATGAACTGAAAATTAACTTTTGTCTATTTTTTTAAATGTGATATCTTGTTTCACCAGACAAGACAATTGATTGTTTTAATGTTTTTAATGTATGAAAAGGCTTCAAGTTTATTCTAGGGATTCTTAGTTCAATATGCAAAGAAATCATTTGTATGACAAATTAGTGTTTCAAACCCTATATAATAGAGTTCATACAAGAGTTTCTTTGGTTGAACATATAAGATAAAAGTAGATCGATCCAGTCCCCTCTATTATGTCAATCAAGTGTGTGAGTGAGTGAGTGAGTGAGTGAGTGAGTTGGTGTTTTACGCCTGTCCAAGGCAATATAGGTTATTTACAGGCGATGAACATGAAAAGATGATAAAATGAACATGAAATGATGATGATATATGAAATATGTGAATGGGGTGGGAAACAAAAACAAAAGGACAAGCTTTAAGTGAGGCTCTGCTGCAGGCCTATTCGCCACCCGGGACCAGCAAGGGTTTATTATGTCAATCAAAGGGCCACAACTCAGCAATATGGTTTAGTCCACAACTGTACATGTTCTATCTTACAGAACAACCACTATTTTTTTAATGGAAGAAAAATCAAATGCACACTTTGCAAACCTTTCAATTTCTTAACAAAAAGATAGCCATAGTGCTATATAATCTGTCACCATGATTTTTTCTTTCAATTCTTTAGACAGCAAAAGTGACCTTGACCAGTCTTTCAAAGAGCTAGTTCACAATTTTTATCAAGCTCAATGCATCATTATCAATTCTAATAAAAAAACACAAACAGTGAAATAAATCTGTCATTTTTTTCATTCAATTTTTTATTTTGACATAAAACCATACGCAGTGTCACTGTGGGCTTTCTCCCATCGAGGTGTTCTTCTCCTATTATTTACAAAACATAAAATAAACCTTTATTTAAATTCAAACACTTCTTGAAAGCCACTTTCTCCTTCTAAAGACTAATAAGCCATACAAACACAGCTATCTGTTTAAAGGTATTGTTTATTCAAGCAAACTGTCATTCAAGGGGGGTTACTCTCCATTGTCATCTAATTGAAATTTGATACTGTCATAATATGTAAAGACGTAGATTTTTCAATGTGAATATCTTTGTGTTTACGTAAAATTAATGAATGGAGCTTTTTACTTGGCAGTCATAGTATAGCCTTATAAGAGAATTAGACAGAAGCAGTTTAATATTGCAAATATATATTAAACCACAATTTCTACGATTTCTTTGAAGTGTCACCATCGTCTTTTAATCCTACCTGTCAACAGTATGAAAAGTGCTAACATTTCAAAAACATGTTTTCTTTGTATGAAGACAATTGCATTTGAAGTTGATCTATTTGTTGTCCGTTTCAATATGAACATTTGCCAGCAGGACAATGGAAGAATCAACAATACCATGCATCAGTATGCAGTTTGTTTACTATATTGTGGTTAAATCCTTTTTGAACTGAATGTGAATGATAATGCACTATGCACTGCAGGAGTTTTATATCATGCTAAATAAATTTAGTAAACTGGGACAATTTCTTCAAGGTCAAGGCCAATCAAGATCTACCCTTTATATAACTGGTAGTACAGTTTAAAGTAGAATATTTCATGTTTGTATATAATAAAGAATATTTCTTATCTTAAGTTCAATTCTCTCTGGGAATAAAATGGTGTAAAATTATGATTGAGAAAACACATTAGTTATTCTATCCTATAATATCTGAAAAACATTGAAATTCAGAAATAAAAAAACATTCTGTGTTTTACTTTTTTGTATGGAATAAATTTCAAATGTACATTTCAGGTCAATTAACCTCATAATCTATAACAGATAATTAAGCATTGGACTTTAATTGAAGTTTGATTGACAAACATACTCACAGACAGAAGAACAGACCAACAAACAAGCAAGTCTAAATGCATTCATGTTCGGCCTGAAAAATTATAATTGCACATCCACATTATCTGCCTAATGTAGCCAAATACTTTATATTTGGGATGCATATTGATTTGATATCATAATTTTTATGGGGACATTATGACCCAAGGTTCTGGAAAGGGGAGTGTGGTGTCCCTACCCAGCTGAAGAAATTGTGTAAAATTAGACCTATTTTGGTGGGTTAGTGATGCAGATAAGTGCCGGACCTGTCAGACAAAGGGAGCAAAATTTCAGCAGGTCCAGCAAGTGAAGACATTGTGCAGGACCTATGTCTGGCAAAGTTTTGGAATAATTTATTACAGCTAAAGTGGATAGGTCTTGTAAATTTTTTGCAGGTCTGGCAAACTTATCTGTTTTGTAGGACCCAATGTCTGACAAGAAAAAAAGATTATCTGAATCTCTAGGGTTTAGGTGCATTCCTAGAGAGGTTTTTATTATAATTAATGCAAAAGGGGGTGCCATCCACCCAACGCAACCCCCCACCTCCATCCACCACAACAGCCTTGACCAGGTTATTAGTTAAAATCCATTAGAATTTTTGATAATTGGAGTGTGGTTGATCCAACCCCCTCTCCTTCTGCAGCCATGCCAAAAGGCTAATTGATTGTTTGAGAACAATACAAGAGTTAACACTAAAGTATGTCTCGCCTGTCGGCACCATCAGAAATAATCATTCTTTCTTACTTCCACTATATTTTAAATTTACATGGATTTTCAGTTTCTGAGATCAAAAGATGTTTCTAGAACTTAAACATTGTAAATATATGCAATAAAAATAATCAAAGTCACTCAACCAGAAAATAATCAAGGTCAAGGTCAAAAGATGGGGATGCAACTGTGTTAAGCTACTACTGGGGCATATGCATACCAAGTTTCATCAACCTAGGACCTATAGTTCTTGAGATATGGAAGTGCTCGCAAAACTTTTCCATTGCTATTATATGTATTGAAAATTGTCAAAGTCACTCAACCGGAAAATCAAGGTCAAGGTCAAAAGATGGGGATGCAACTGTGCTAAGCTACTACTGGGGCTTATGCATACCAAGTTTCATCAACCTAGGACCTATAGTTCTTGAGATATGGAGGTGCTCGCAAAACTTTTCCATTGCTATTATATGTATTGAAAATTGTCAAAGTCACTCAACCGGAAAATCAAGGTCAAGGTCAAAAGATGGGGATGCAACTGTGCTAAGCTACTACTGGGGCATATGCATACCAAGTTTCATCAACCCAGGACCTATAGTTCTTGAGATATGGAGGTGCTCATAAAACTTTTCCAAAAAGTTAACGCCGCCGTCGCCGCCACGGCCGGTAAAGTAACACCTATGTCCCGCTCTGCTTCGCAGGCGAGACAAAAATCATATTGCTGCTGCACTTTAGTTTGTGTTGTAATTTTGTATTGTTGCTTTCTGTTTTATGGTATAACCAGAATTGACTACCATTTTTGTTGTAACCTTGACCTTGCAATGACCAACCTAAACATCATTAGCTTCATTGTCAATTTTATCTGGCTTGCTTGAAAACAATCAATTACTAAAATCGAAAATATACAAAACAATATACTCTAATGAGTTTTTGAACGATTTCACACACCACAATATGACAACCAAAACTTATAATACTAACCACAACAGGTTTATGACAAATTTATCCTTAAAATTTACCAACCAAAACATTTTCACTAGATGTATATTTTTTTATGAATTTCAAACAAAACATTGAGAGCCTATTATGGTATCAAACCCAGCAATTCATATGAAAACCGGTGAAGTGTATTAATACGTCGTTCATTCATGAAATATAGGATAGTATTTTTCAATGTAGTTCTTTGAAATGAACCACTCGGTTTAAAAGAAGATTTACCATAAACAAAAAAAGATAGGTACTGGTGTCTTTTATGAGTCACCTGTCTTGCGGTTTTTGTGGTTTAACACAGTACTTTTGTGGTTGTCATGTCATATATATGGGAATTTGATTGACCCTGCACTCTTTAGTGTTACAAAGAATAAAAGAACAATTAGATACATTTATAAACAGGGGTCCTCTACAAATTGATTAAGTACTTCAGGAACTTTCTCATAAATTACAACAAAAAATGATTAACCAGTATACATGTTTACCTCAGAATTATTGTAAAGGGGAATAAGTGGTCTTCCATTGAAGCTCGTATGTGGTCTCTTTCTTTAAAAATTCAGTCAAGAGGAAGTATTTTAAGAAGCTGGTCATGCTGGATACCGAAAACTGCCAAAGATTTTTTTGATGACCACCCCCCCCCCCCCAAAAAAAAAATGCAGAACACAATACTTTGCAGGGAAATCCTGTATTGCTTTATATCATTGGAATTGCAAGCAAGCTTACTGAGAATACCCCCACTTCATAATTGACCTTGCAATGAAAATGTCGTATATGATTTTCTTCCTCCTGCATGTAAAGTTCCATAAAATCCATTCATCATTTTAGGAAAAGGTGTGCTATTTAACAAATTTATTTTCCTTGAATGATCTCAAAGCGCAATGAAATCTCTCTATACACATATAACTATAAAGTATGTACTGTCAAGAATCCTTTAATTCAACCAAGCAGTGTGGCAAGAGTTGTGATTTAAATTTTAGGGATAGACAGTCAGAGACTGATTCCTTTTAGTTTGTTAGGGGTGGACCATTGTGTGATGAACAGAAAGATTAAAATGCTGCAGCTTCTGCCATCATCAGTGACAGTTAAATCATTATGAGCTATATTGTCATGCAGTTTGAATTTTTCATCAATTAAAACCAACTTTCATGAGTTTGAGCACAGTGAAAGTTAAAACTTGTCATGGCTTTCTGGCCATGCTAAGGTTAAGCTTTTAATATAAATTAATAAGCAACTCTCATTCAATTTTTACTGGCCTTGTCAATAATTTAGTAAGATTTATTCCTTAATCATCCCACATTGCCATTCCCCCTTCCTAATTAGAAAATGAAAATTTTTGACAACTCAGCATTAATGTTTTACTGGTCTATAGTAAGACCCTTTGGAAATCTTATACCATTGATCACAAAAGTCAACATTAAAAGCCCTAAGAGTTCAGTCCAGGTCAAGTCACTTTGTTGAAGGACGGAAGAACAATCCCATTTATCATGCTGGTTGTACAAGACAAAAGAAATGACTATCTACAAAGAAACTCCAAAGTACAGCTTATAAGCTAACTGCAGGTACTACCACTCTGTTTGGACTTTATACAAGAACAAAGCTTAAGCAAAGGAATCCCCCTCACCATACTAAAGAGCAATAGTTCTTTGCCAATTTACAAATCTATTTGGAGTACTTCCTTCATACAAACACTATTCTATCATGCAGTATTATAAAGAGTCATGCTGTCATTTATTTACTAACAATTGAACAAACAAATACCTGTTTCCAGGACTTATGGGTGGACAAACAACTTATTCTTATTTTTATTATTTTACAATGTCTTTGTTAAAAAGTTGTACATGACAGTATATCACACCCAAGTACATGTACAATTGGCAATTTTTGTTTTTAAAAAAGATACAAAGTTGACAGCTCAGCAGATTTTTGTGTGAGTCAGAGGCTATTTATGCTGTAACATGGGCTATATAAGCAGGGATGATTCAGGTTAACAGTGACCCCATGTGACCTACTAATACTACTGAGACAGTTGTGACAGTGCCAACTTCACCCACATCTTTAAAGGCTAGACTGATATGTAACTAATGCTGACAAATACATGTATGTGTGTAGTTTGAACTGTCAATCACTCACTCATTACAATGCATGCCTGAGAAAAGAAGTCTAAGACAGGACGGGACCAATTACCTCTCTGGGGCTGAGTCACCAGTCTTTCATTTTTAACTGAATATGAATAAGTTTGACAAAAATGTTTCATGTATTATATGAAATTTTAATGAACGCTGACCAGGAGTTTCAAATGAATGTTTGTACAGATATACATTCATGGTCCGACAGACAGACAGACAGACAGACAGACAGAAGTAAAATGTAGTGACCCCCTCCCCAACAAAACACAATTTTTACACTTAATTTCTTACAAGTTTGACCCTTTTTGGTGTAAAAGGTCAACAGTTCAAAGCAGCATTATGCAGATTCAAATAACTTAAGCTATTTGTCATTCATTTGTCATATGTCCTTTTTCATGCCTTTTTATGTTTCAAGTGTATATAACCACATCCTTAATTAAACAAAGACACAAACAGATGTCTTACACCTTCCAAAATTAATGACCTGACTAATTAAAAGAACACACACATGACAATTTATGCAGTTGAACATTTCCTATGGACCAAATGATGCACACCATTGCATGTCAGAAGTCTATATGATTAATGGGCAAACATCATTAAAAAAGAATCCATTAAAATTATCTCTTATACCATGCATATTGTGTGGGGTTAATCTTCGCCATCTAAACAATGTCATTAGCAGTCAGCTGAATTAATTAATGGTCTTTAATCAAATTTTAAATGTCGAGATTTGATTTTTGAGGGTAGTTTTAAACATGTAGGTGTTTCAATAAATTATGTTTCAGACAATTTTCTAAACCAGCACCTGATGTGTTTGTCTTCTTCTTTGTAATTGATGGTGCTATTTTAATTAACTTCAAATTTTTACCCATAAGATCAATGGAGGGGTATTCTCAGACAAAAACTGTATCTGTGGGAGGACAAACTGAGATCAGGATTCAGAATTTTATAGAAGCTAATGGCTTCTAAAATACTCTACATGACAAGAAAAAAGGGGGTTATATGAAACTGCTTATATTATTCCTGTTTTAGATTGAAATTGAATCAGGTTTTTTTTCTATCATCTAATTTGGACTTCCATAAGTCATGTAATGCATGTCTGACAATATAGCACAGCTTTAAGTGTAGGCCTTGGTTAACAAAGGGTTGCACTAAGTTGTGCTACGCATGCTCTAAAACAATCTTTTGAAAAACAGGAAGTAGATTGGAAAGAGGAGTCAAATAAAAACTCATCAATGTTAAAAGCATAAGTCAAATTTGAAATCAATATCTTCAGCAGAAGAAGATAAATCTTTTCTGATTAGGGGCATCAAAATATAATCAGTAATCAAATGCAAGATTCAATTTCCTAAAAAAAACTGTGCTTCTTATTTCTAAACTGACTCTTTGACACCAATTTACATTATCAACTACCAGCTGACATTAAATATGATATAACTGAAACAATCATTTATTATGTCATTATAATTCTCTGTTGTGTACAATCATAACAATAAAACTAAAATTAGTCACCCAAACAAAGAATTAACGCCAGTCATCTATTATTATGATGAGTTATCTCATAAAATGTCAAAATTCGCTCATCTTTACATTAGCCCTATATCAAAGTCAGTAGGAGAGTATACAACAATAAAATCCAAAGTTTCAAATATAGTATTTACGAGACCTGCATGGGTAAAACGGCAATACCCCCTTTGTCACCTGAAGACAATGGGTATTTTTCATTTTGTATTCAATATACCTACAGAAGCAACAATATAAGTTAAAAACGGAAATAAAAACGCAGTTATATAACAACTTTATATTGCTAAAAGGTTAAAGTATTGTTAAGGATAGAATAGGTGAAATCGGAGAATTTGTCACAGGGGGTTTGAATTTTCTGCCCCGTCACCTTATTCATGACACAATGAAATTTCTCTGATTGTAATGTCAGACTAGTAAATTATACACTCGAAACTCCACTGGAAATATATGGAATAATTCTGTTAGGATATCATAAAACATCAGTTATCTTTATTTATTGTATGATTCAAGCAATTGATGCCCGGGATTAGATTGTTGTCAAGGGTCATTTTTATCGAAGATGAAAGAACTTCAAAAAAATGTTATCGTTGGGGCGCTAACCATTCAAACAATATTTTCATTTTTACACACTATGTTATCTTCAAAAGAAAAGTTTTGAAGACATTAGCTTCTCTGTGTGTATCAAGTTTAGAACATGAACTTTATAGACTAAAGATATTTGACAAATGTATAGTAAATGCATTCAATTTTATGAAACTAGCTAGGCATAGGGTTAGTGTTTAATGAAAATCATAAAAAAAGCCAATTTATATATTGCTGATACATCTTTGCAAATTAAGGTTTACTATCCTCTTACACCCTAAAGAGTTAGCAAATTAAAACCTGAACCCTTGGCTAGCGTGGGGTGTTTGATAAAGCAAAGAAAAAACATCATTTAAAGCATTTAAGTCAATATATCAAGAAACTGAACAGAAAAAGAAATGTGAAGTAGTTAATTTAACCCTTACTTTTCTTTTCTTTTTAAATAATAATTTAAATGAAAGACAAATGTTGAAATCCATTTTGAATTACTGCTATTACCCACTATGAATGACTGAGGTACCTAAAAGACTATATCTTACCATTTGTACTGTTAAGAGACCCAACAACACTTTCACTTGGCCATACATCATTTCCACGGGTCTTCATCTCACGGCAGCTTTCTGTGACAACAAAAAATGGATTCAATTTCAGCACATTAACTCATTATTACAATTGATTGTGAACGTTAAATAATCACTGTTACTAGACTTTCTGACTCAAATCTTTTTTTGTTATTTTATACCTACTGATATATATCTGAACTGCATGCATCAATTTTCTGCTTTAATGACAAATATGAGTGTTAAGGAAAAGTGTTTAGTATACTGTGGTAAAGAATACAAAGCTGAATTTATAAAATATGGTAAATAAAAGTTATCACGTTAAGATTTGACAAGATACAGGAAGATAATTGTAATTTATAATTTTAAAGGTTTCTGATGGTCAGATTAGAGTAAACATATCTTATGTAAGGGGAGATAAATTGAGATTTTTTTCTATACAGAAGTTTACTTAATATATTTTTAATCTAAAATGTGTTTTTTCATTTTGTGAAGAAAAGTTAAGTTGACAAAAAGGAAGGCTTTTGAAGTTTTTAGAAGAGACAAACCAAAACAACATATGTAGTCAATCTTAAAGTAGTTAGAAGAGAACTTTGGCCTACTAAAAACTTAAAATAAATTTCATGGCATGACCAAATTATTACATATACTGTTTGTTTAATGGCAGTAGGTACTTAAATCAAACAAAACATGAGTTACTCTACAAAATTAAAAGTTTTAAAGATTCAAAGCTGCAGACTTAAAAATTTCAGGAAAATGTATAATAATTTTGGAATAAATTGCTATTAAATTTATCATTCTGATTATAGCTATACTAACTTAAAACCCATAGGCTTATAAATCACCCCTAGTCTTTACTTCTTCATTACATTATCAATAAATATAAGTTCCTTAAAAAAGTTTCATTTACTTTTGAACTGTATCTTCCACATTTCACATTATTTGGTCTTTCAATTTTTGGCTTAAGTATCTCTGAAGAGGTTTTTTTTTATAATCAAAACTTATAAACATGTATATCATCTCTGTTTAGAAATCATTTGCCTTATCATTTGTCGCAGTTCTATCATTTAATGTTCCTTGTCATACCCATGGGCTCTTATCAGCACTGGTCTTCCTCTGTTGTGTAATGCATTATACCACTGCTATTTTTGTGTTTTTGTTGTTGTTATTTGTTTTTTCTTCTTCAATTTTTAGATATTTTTGCTTTGCACCCATCAACTAAAAACTTTAAATCTTTCTACATATGTATTGCATTGTCAATATTTGGTATATATATTTGCTTAACATTCAGTGAGTTGCTATTAACCTAGGTCTTTTAAAGTGTTTCTTGGAGCTACAGATTTCACTTTAATATCATGCATGTCTGCTCCACATTCCTTCTTAAAACTCTTTCTCTAAAAAGGAAATCCCCTACTATATTTTACCATCTCCCTTAAATAAAATCCAAAAAACAACATCATTTCTTCATGCACATCTCCATATTATGCACTTCTTAAGTCTTCCTTCATGTAAATTTTCATCAAAATCCATCAAGCAGTAAGTTGCACCTACAAAATGTTTGGTCAGATGGAAGGATGGATAGACAGAAAGATTGATTCCTATTTTCCCCTAACTTTCATTTGCTCAGGTATGTCTTACTTTTTCAGTAATATCCATTGAATACATACACATTTAATAATTCAAGTCCTTTCCTTGTTTTCAGATGAACTAGATATTGTGTAATTGTCCACCATAAAACCAGTTCTGGGCATCACATCCAGGGTACACCTAGGGCTTAAAGGTCCAGGAAATATCACAGGCTGTATCTGTATTCCCATCACAAGTCAGATTTAAGACTGTTGCCAACTGGTAAAATGTCTTAAATTCATCATACATGTGATTCTGAACTAGTTTTACCCATGTTTTACATATTATTTAGTTTTGTATTTTAAAAAAATTCTCAGTGTAATATCTAACAAGACCAATCAATGTCTGGCCCTGCGTCGCACGGCAAAACGTTGAGCCCTGTACATTCTAGGCCCAATATGGACAGTCAAAATATTTTGACACTTGCATCCTATGGTGGACTTACAAAGCATATTTGTCACATGCCACCCAATATTGTAAAAATAGACACAAAAAATAGTTTCAATTTTTTTCCCCTTTTGGTCCCCGTACATCTAATCAGAAAAGGTGGGTCAAGAAAAAATTGTATCCTCCATTTTATATCCAATATATGACCAAAATAAACTTGTAAAAAAAAATTTCTAAATCAGACCATAAATAAAAAATGTCACATTTTTGCCCCCTTTGGGCCCCTCGTTCCTAAACAAAAAGAGAGGGGACACCCAAAATCATCCCCATCTTTAATATATGGTGAGTAACACTACTGTAAAGTTTCATAGCATTTGGTCTACCAAAACAAGTTATTGTGGAAACAAATTAAAAAGTTGCTTTTTTGGCCCCTTTAGGGCCCTTAGTTTCTAAACCAAAAAAGAGGGGACACCCAAAATCAGCCCAACCTTTCCTTTTATGGTAAGTAACATTACTGTAAAGTTTCATAGCATTCGGTCAACCAGAACAAAAGTTATTGTGGAAAAAATTTAAAAAGTCACTTTTTTCCCCCCTTTGGGCCTCTAATTTCTAAACAAAAAGAGAGGGGACATCCAAAATCAGCCCAACCCTTCCTTTTATGGTAAGTAACATTATTGTAAAGTTTCTTAGCATTTGGTCAATCAGAACAAAAGTTATTGTGGAAACAAATAAAAAAGTCACTTTTTTGGTCCCTTTAGGGCCTCTAATTTCTAAACAAAAAAAGAGGGGACACCCAAAATCAGCCCAACCCTTCCTTTTATAATAAGTAACATTACTGTAAAGTTTCATAGCATTTGGTCAACCAGAACAAAAGTTATTGTGGAAACAAATTAAAAAGTCGCTTTTTTGGCCCCTTTTGGGCCCCTAATTTCTAAACGACATTATAAAATGACATTATAAAATGACTTCGGCGACGCAGGTAAAAACAGTTCTTAATATTTAAAAAGTATTTTTGTCTCTTCTTTGCAATTCGTGAAATTATACAACAAATTTAATTCCCAGATTCTCTTGAAACAGTAGTTATCGTTTCACACTTAAAATCTTCAATCCCACACATTGGCCTGATAGCTTATATATAATGGATCATACATCAAGTTCATAATAAACAAATCCTATTTTTACAATAATCATTTTATTTTTATTGTAAAGAATATATCAATTATTACATATACTACATGATATGATGATAATAATAAAGAAATAAATTGTCGTCATAAAAACTGAAAGTTTAATAACACATACAAAATCTGTATTAAAACAATAGTATAATACCTGTCATATAATCTTTTGATTAAAATTGCATTTGATTCAAAACATACATATATATTCTATACAATAAAACTATTATGTTTTAAACAATATCTTTGTTACATAGTCTTTGTTTGAAAAAAAATAATGAAAATTTCATTTTTTGATCAAAGGGAGATAAATTTACACATTTTTCACTTTTAAACCCTGGTATTAAAGCATTAGCAACTATTTTTGCTAATTAAACCCTCATCATTTTGTTAACAAAATAGGTGGAAGAAGTCTGAATTTTAATCAATCATGTTGCCACCAAAGTCCTATTAAGCTTTGGAATATCATCAAAATACTTTTGTTAAAGGTTTAATATTCATGCTTGCTAAAACTAAAGTTAATCACTATGTCAGCATTTTAATTGAAAGCTGGAATTGGAAGAGCTTCATTCAGGAATTCTCTGTATTTTCTTGGCTTTTGGTAATGGATCGTATCATACATATACGTGGTCAGAAACAAATTAACAGATTTTGCATTTAACTAAAGCAAAGACCTCTTCTTTTCATAAGTATTGTAATTTTTTGCCTGCCTATTTCTCACTATTTCATAACTTGTATTTATACTTCAAATCTAGCCAAAATAATCTGTTGGTTATGTTTCAAGCATACTTCAAGTCCGATAGTTTTAATCTTTCAATGAAGATTTCTTAATGCAATAATCATTTAACAAGGAAATGAAACATTAAATGATGGGAAAACACAAATATATAAATTATCAAAACAAATACTAATCATATCTATAAAAATATAAAATATACAAACATACATAACATACAATAAAGTACAATATCTTATTTTTGATATTCAAATCAAACAAAAATTATTTTGAAATACTATTAGTAGTTATTTATCATATATAAAATAATGGCCTTCCCTTCATTTCCACATCATATATATGTCGTTACTGAATATTTTTTGCAACAACAATTCATACAAATAAAAATGAAAAACAAGTATGTTAACAAAAGGCGATTATTTTAGTATTAGAAATTGTCCTAACACCTAAAAAGGTGGAGTAAAATATTTTCAGCGGTGACATTTTATGTTGCTGACAAAGACATGTATACTATAGTAATTAAGTCTAAAGTATGGACAATTATGAGAAAAACTTAATGCCCCAATACAATTCATTGCGACCCAAAAAATGTTCAAATATCATACAATAATTCATATCTATATATATTATACAATCAATTTGAAGTATTTAATACATTAAAAACATCAATAAATAAAATAAGTACCACAATAATAATATCAATATTATACAATCAAGGCTCACCAAACCAGGCGAAGTGGGCGAAAAAGTCGCCCTGAAAAGTTGAATTTCGCCTTTGTAATGTCACAGGGAGAAGTTGAAGTCGCCTTCTAAAATCGCGGTAATCGCCGACATTTCCCGTTTCTTTAAAAGATTACACAAAGCTACCTGTTTATTTGGTCATTTTACCTATCCCAGAGCTAATTAACAACCTGTCATGATGTCCTGTCAATGTTAATTATCAAATTCAAAAGTTTATTATCTTGTTAATAAACCAATTAGCGCCCAATCCTGACGGCGATAGTCGGCTTGTACACCAAACTTTTTAATTAGATGGATCCAACTCCCAGTCATTAATTGGCTTCCAGGATTGATAAAAACTTAATATTAATGTGATTTGTTCACAAATAATTGACCAATTAACTGTAATTAATCCTTACTATTCATTTTGAAAAGTTAAATTTCTGAAATTAAAGAAAAAAATATTGAACAGAGTTATGCCCCTTTAAAATTAATAAATTTCTAAACTCTTAATCTTTCTACACATACTTTTGTGTTCTTTTACTATTAGTTCAAAAAATGATATAATTAAATAAAAATAAACACCAACAAAGAATTTGAGCATAATAATTATTGCAAATTATTTTTTTCATTAACAAATATATACCTTTTCCCTATTTTGATATTCTCTCTTAAGGTCTCAGTCTTGTAAAAGATTTTCCATTGACAATAATGTTAAACAGGGTTGGAATAAAAAATTCTAAAAATTCTAAAAATGATTCAATTAAAGTTTCAAGCATATGCTGTACTTTAGGAAAGATGAAAAAATCATTTCATGCCAAAAACAAGAGGCTCCCAGGAGCCTGAATCGCTCACCTGACATATGTGCCTGAAGTAAAGGTTATAAGGAAAAATCCATTTGACGTTGAAAAGGCCATAAGATTAATAAGGGGGTCATCTGACAATTTGGTGGATCTTAAGGTGCTGATCACTTTTGTTCTCAATCAAAATCTAAAAATCTGTCACCCTTTTTGAGTTATTAGAATAAAATGCAGTTTAACCTAATGTTCCATTTTTAGCCACAGCGGCCATGTTTTACAACCAACCAAAAATCCCCACATCAGTTCTAAACACCTAATGCTAATATACAACAATACCAAGTTTAGTTCCAATTGGACTTAGTTGAAGTGTCAGAGGAGTTAAGGTTTTCAATGTAATGAGGAAATGCTTTTCAAATGCTCAATTTTGACGTTCTAAGGGCAAAAACTCCTCAAAGGAAAGGTCTTACAACGTTAACCCTATTACATATTTTGTTGATCTTGATGTGCTTAACAATATGCAATTTAAATTTTTCAAATATCTTGTATAGTTTTCAAGATATTGAGCTAAACAGGTGCAAAATTTGCAAAAAATCCACAAAAGGGCCATAACTCCTACATGGGTTGTTGGATTTTCTTCAAAATTTCAGAGCTGGTAGATCTTGAGGTGCTGATCACTTTTATTCCCGATCAAAATTTTAAAATCTGTCACCGTTTTTGAGTTATTTGCAAAAAACTGCCATTTACCCCTATGTTCTATTTTTAGCCACAGCAGCCATGTTTAACGACCAATCAAAAATCCCCACATCAGTTCTATACACCTTATGCTAATAAGCAACTATACCAAGTTTGGTTCCAATTGGACTTAAAGTGTCAGAGGAGTTAACGTTTTCAATGTTATCAAGAAATGCTGTTAAAATGCTCAATTTTGATGTTTTAAGGGCAATAACTCCTAAAAGGAAAGGTCCTACAACATTGACCCTATTACATATTTTGTAGATCTTGATGTGCTTAACAATATGCAATTTAAATTTCTCAAATATCTTGTATAGTTTTCAAGATATTGAGCTAAACAGGTGCAAAATTTGCAAAAATCCACAAAAAGGGCAATAACTCTTACATTGGTTGTTGGATTTTCTTCAAAATTTCAGAGTTGGTAGATCTTGAGGTGCTGATCACTTTTATATCCAATCAAAATTTTAAAATCTGTCACCGTTTTTGAGTTATTTGCAAAAAACTGCCATTTACCCCTATGTTCTATTTTTAGCCACAGCGGCCATGTTTAACGACCAATCAAAAATCCCCACATCAGTTCTATACACCTTATGCTAATAAACAACTATACCAAGTTTGGTTCTAATTGGACTTAAAGTGTCAGAGGAGTTAACGTTTTCAATGTAATGAGGAAATGCTGTTAAAATGCTAAATTTTGACGTTCTTAGGGCAATAACTCCTAAAAGGAAAGGTCCTACAACGTTGACCCTATTATATATTTTGTAGATCTTGATGTGCTTAACAATATGCAATTTAAATTTCTCAAATATCTAATATAGTTTTCAAGATATTGAGCTAAACAGGTGCTAAATTTGCAAAAAATCCACAAAAAGGGCAATAACTCTTACATGGGTTATTGGATTTTCTTCAAAATTTCAGGGTAGGTAGATCTTGAGGTGCTGATCACTTTTACCCTCCGCCAGAATTTTGATATCTGTAGCCGTTTTTGAGTTATTTGCAAAAAACTGCATTTTACCCCTATGTTCTATTTTTAGCCACGGCGGCCATGTTTTACGACGAATCAAAAATCCCCACATCAGTTCTAAGCACCGAATGCTAATGAACAACCATACCAAGTTTGGTTGCAATTGAACTTATGGTGTCAGAGGAGTTAACGTTTTAAAAAGTTTACGGACGACGGACGACGGACGACGGACGACAGACGACGGACGACGGACGACGGACGCCGGACGCCAAGTGATGACAATAGCTCACATGACCCTTCAGGTCAGGTGAGCTAAAAAGGGCAATAACTCCTACATGGGTTGTTGGATTTTCTTCAAAATTTCAGGGTAGGTAGATCTTGAGGTGCTGATCACTTTTACCCTATGCCAGAATTTTGATATCTGTAGCCGTTTTTGAGTTATTTGCAAAAAACTGCATTTTACCCCTATGTTCTATTTTTAGCCATGGCGGCCATGTTTTACGACGAATCAAAAATCCCCACATCAGTTCTAAGCACCGAATGCTAATGAACAACCATACCAAGTTTGGTTGCAATTGGACTTATGGTGTCAGAGGAGTTAACGTTTTAAAAAGTTTACGGACGACGGACGACGGACGACGGACGACGGACGCCAAGTGATGACAATAGCTCACATGACCCTTCGGGTCAGGTGAGCTAAAAAGGGCAATAACTCCTACATTGGTTGTTGGATCTTTTTGAAAATTTCTGGGCAGGTAGATCTTGAGGTGCTGATCACTTTTACCCTAGCCAGAATTTTGATATCTGTGACCGTTTTTGAGTTATTTGCAACAAGAGGCTCCCAGGAGCCTGAATCGCTCACCTGACATGTGCCTGAAGTAAAGGCTATTAGGCAAAATCTATTTGACATTGAGAGGGTTATAAGTTTAATAAGGGGACCATCTGACAATATGGTGGATCTTAAGGTGCTGATCACTTTTATCTCAATTAAAATTCAAAAATCTGTCACCCTTTTTGAGTTATTAGCAAAAAAATGCAGTTTAACCCAATGTTCTATTTTTAGCCACAGCGGCCATGTTTTACAACCAATCAAAATCCCCCTCATCATTTCTATACAACTTATGCTAATAAACAACAATACCAAGTTTGGTTCCAATTTGACTTTAAGTGTCAGAGGAGTTAACATTTTCAATGTAATGAGGAAATGCTTTTTAAAAGCTCAATTTTGACGTTCTAAGGGCAATAACTCCTCAAAGGAAAGGTCCTACAACATTGACCCTATACATATTTAGTAGATCTTGATGTACTTAACAATATGCAATTTAAATTTCTCAAATATCTTGTATAGTTTTCAAGATATTGAGCTTAACAGGTGCAAAATTTGCCAAAAATCCACAAAAAGGGCAATAACTCCTACATGGGTCGTTGGATTTTCTTCAAAATTTCAGAGCTGGTAGATCTTCAGGTGCTGATCACTTTTGTTCCCAATCAAAATTTTAAAATCTGTCACCGTTTTTGAGTTATTTGCAAAAAACTGCAATTTACCCCTATGTTCTATTTTTAGCCACATCGGCCATGTTTTACGACCAATCAAAAATCCCCACATCAGTTATATACACCTAATGCTAATAAACAACTATACCAACTTTGGTTCCAATTAGACTTGAAGAGTCAGAGGAGTTAACGTTTTTAATGTTATGAGGAAATGCTGTTAAAATGCTCAATTTTGACGTTCTAAGGGCAATAACTCCTAAAAGGAAAGGTTCTACAACGTTGACCCTATTACATATTTTGTAGATCTTGATGTGCTCAACAATATGCAATTTAAATTTCTCAAATATCTTGTATAGTTTTCAAGATATTGAGCTATACAGGTGCAAAATTTGCAAAAAATCCACAAAAAGGGCAATAACTCCTACATGGGTTGTTGGATTTTCTTCAAAATTTCAGGGTAGGTAGATCTTGAGGTGCTGATCACTTTTACCCTATGCCAGAATTTTGATATCTGTAGCCGTTTTTGAGTTATTTGCAAATGAAAAGCTACGCCGAGCGCAGCATGATACGACCGCAACAAGTTTAACACTGTACGTTGGAGTCCTAATAAGGACAGTCCATTGTTTTGGTCACATGAAGCCCATGGTGGATTTACAAAGCTTTTTGACACATGCATCCTGTGGTGGACTTAAAAATGCATTTTTGACACATATATATTTACATCAACATCTAATACAAAAAGCCTTATTAATATACATGTAATAACTACAACTTAATTTTAAGTATAAATTATTTGCCTTGACAAACTTTTAAAATTGGTGTTTTTGGCCCCTCTGACCCCTAATTTCTCGAAAACGGTAAGGGATATTGCAAATCTGGTTGAAGAACGCAGCCAGGGATTTTCACAAGGATTCCAATGAAAAAAAGATTTTGAAAATTGGACCAAAAATAAAAAAGTTGATTTTATGGGTGTGGCCTGTCTTTAGCCCCCTGTACCAATGTAATGGTGAAATACATATCTAAATCATTGACACACTTAGTAGACAGAATTTTATGAGCACTTCAACAAAAAAAGAATTTTCAAAATTGAATGAATAATGAACATTCTACAAGTTTTGTCAATACACCCGATTTAGCACCTTTGGCCCTTTTTTTCTAAAACAGTAGGGGCCACAAACCCCAAATACAAAATCAACATTCCTTTAGTGGATATAACAATCATATTTAGACTTCATAACAATTGGCTGGCCCACTACAACTTAAATTTGTAAAAAAACTATTTGCATGGACAAACTTTTATAAATGGCGTTTTTGGCCCCTTTGACCCCTAATTTCTCGAAAACGGTATGAGATATTGCAAATCTGATCGAAAAATGCAGGCAGGGATTTTCACAAGGATTCCAATGAAAAAAAGATTTTGAAAATCGGACCACAAATAAAAAAGTTGATTTCTTGGGTGTGGCCCCTTTTTGACCCCTTATAGCAATGTAACGGTACAAGATACATCAAAGGTATTGTTACATTTTGTTGACAGAATTTATTGAAAAATACAATAAAAAAAGACTGATCAAAATCGGATGAAAATCAAACATTCTACAGACGTTTTGTCAATACACCTGTTTTAGCCCCTTTTGGCCCTTTTTTCTAAAACGGTAGGGGCCAGAAACCCCAAATGCAATACCAACCTTCCTTTAGTGTTTATAAACATCATATCAAAATTTTATAACAATTGGTTAACTACAACTTAAGTTATCGCACGGAAACCAAAGTGTCTACAGACGACGACAACGACGACGACAACGACGACGACAACGACGACGACAACGACAACGACATCGCCATAACATAATACGATCGCAAAAAATTTGCGGTCGTATAAAAACTGCATTTTACCCCTATCTTCTATTTTTAGCCACAGCGGCCATGTTTTACGACAAATCAAAAATCCCCACATCAGTTCTAAGCACCGAATGCTAATGAACAACCATACCAAGTTTGGTTTCAATTGGACTTATGGTGTCAGAGGAGTTGACGTTTTAAAAAGTTTACGGACGGACGACGGACGACGGACGACGGACGACGGACGGACGACGGACGCCAAGTGATGACAATAGCTCACATGACCCTTCGGGTCAGGTGAGCTAAAAAACATATGAGGCCACGAAGTTTTTCAAGATAACTAACCTCAAAGTGAAAGTCGCATGTTTTCCACTTTCATTTCACTGTTTATCCTTAGCCGCACCACCCATAGTAAACAGCATATCCCTACATTTTCCCTTTTCTCAAATGCTACCAAATTTTTTTTTCAAGTAAAATAATTATATATCTTTAACAAGAGGCTCCCAGGAGCCTGAATCGCTCACCTGACATATGTGCCTGAAGTAAAGGTTATAAGGCAAAATCTATTTAACGCTGAAAGGGTCATAAGATTAATAAGGGGGTCATCTGACAATATGGTGGATCTAAAGGTGCTGATCACTTTTGTTCTCAATCAAAGTCTAAAAATCTGTCACCCTTTTTGAGTTATTTGCAAAAAAATGCAGTTTAACCTAATGTTCTATTTTTAGCCACAGCAGCCATGTTTTACAACCAATCAAAAATCCCCACAACAGTTCTATACACCTAATAATAATAAACAATAATACCAAGTTTGGTTCCATTTGGACTTAAAGTGTCAGAGGAGTTAACATTTTCAATATAAGGAAATGCAGTTAAAATGCTCAATTGTGACGTTCCAAGGGCAATAACTCCTCAAAGGAAAGGTCCTACAACGTTGACCCTGTTACAAATTTTGTAGATCTTGATGCGCTTAACAATATGCAATTTAAATTTCTCAAATATCTTGTATAGTTTTCAAGATATTGAGCTAAACAGGTGCAAAATTTGCAAAAAATCCACAAAAAGGGCAATAACTCCTACATGAGTTGTTGGATTTTCTTCGAAATTTCAGAGCTGGTAGATCTTGAGGTTCTGATCACTTTTGTTCCCAATCAAAATTTTGTAATCTGTTACCGTTTTAGAGTTATTTGCAAAAAACTGCCATTTACCTCTATGTTCTATTTTTAGCCACAGCGGCCATGTTTTACGACCAATCAAAAATCCCCACATCAGTTCTATACACCTAATGCTAATAAACAACTATACCAAGTTTGGTTCCATTTGGACTTAAAATGTCAGAGGAGTTAACGTTTTCAATGTAATGAGGAAATGCTGTTAAAATGCTAAATTTTGACGTTCTAAGGGCAATAACTCCTAAAAGGAAAGGTCCTACAACGTTGACCCTGTTACAATTTTTGTAGATCTTGATGTGCTTAACAATATGCAGTTAAATATCTAGTATAGTTTTCAAGATATTGAGCTAAACAGGTGCAAAATTTGCAAAAAATCCACTAAAAGGGCAATAACTCCTACACGGGTTGTTGGATTTTCTTCAAAATTTCAGGGTAGGTAGATCTTGAGGTGCTGATCACTTTTACCCTATGCCAGAATTTTGATATCTGTAGCCGTTTTTGAGTTATTTGCAAAAAACTGCATTTTACCCCTATGTTCTATTTTTAGCCATGGCGGCCATGTTTTACGACGAATCAAAAATCCCCACATCAGTTCTAAGCACCGAATGCTAATAAACAACCATACCAAGTTTGGTTGCAATTGGACTTATGGTGTCAGAGGAGTTAACGTTTTAAAAAGTTTACGGACGACGGACGACGGACGACGGACGCCAAGTGATGACAATAGCTCACATGACCCTTCGGGTCAGATGAGCTAAAAATCAATGTCAAAAATTGTACTTTTTTAAATATGGGATGCGGAGAAAAAAAGAGAAAAATAGGGACTATATTATTGGCGTCCATGTTTTGACATGCACCCAGGAAGTAAAAATCTTTTACAAGACTGGTACCTTAAAAATAATTTAGATTATTAATATATTTGGAGAAATAAAGATAAAATAAGGAATAAATCTGTAATAATAAGACTTAAAAATAAATACATGTAGCATCAGCAATCTCTATAGTTATGCCATAAGGAATAACCTTACCATAGAATACCACTTTTAATTTACTTATAATAAAACTTATAGAGATTTCATATGTAGGAAATATAAAGCACTTTACTAAGTAGCATTGTAAATTATTAAGTTTATATGTTTCAATGGTAGTGTCACACGCCTCTCACTTCTCCCTAATTTGTTTTCACTTCTCCCTACTTGGCTCAGAGGGAGAAGTCACTTCTCCCTGTCATCCTGAAGTGTGGTGACCCCTGACAATACAATTAATATAAATACAAAACATGTAAATAAGATTGTCAAACATCACATTGTCATTTGCTGAGGTAAATACACAATAAATACAGGTTATTATTTTTGATTTAAGCTTACAAACTTGGATAATGTAGTATGCTGACAATGAAATACATGTATGTATACACTTAATATGTTTGGTTTAAACATAAAAAAAATAGTGTGTAAAATAAGTTTGAACATAACTATTAACTTGTATACATAAAATTAATCAAACAAAAGCTTCTGGACATAAAGAACATATAAAAAAATGTTAAAACAGTTAAGGTTTGAATAAAACAAACCCCAACCTTTCTTTGTTTTTAACAATGTCAATATAATGATTTGTCAATAAATAAGATATCTCCTTTCTAGGGCAGTATATGCCTTTTTAATTAAAGATTTACAGTAAATTTGCCATAAAGATTTTCTTGATCCATGGCGAACACAAACTTGTCTACATGACTAACTTTTTCATTAGTTGAACAATAAGCATTGAAAGCATGCTCACATAAATTCATTGCCTTCTAAACAAAAGAAAAACTCAGCAGTATTTTGTTCAAAAGAGTATAATTATCAGTGGTTTTCATTCTGCACTTTGACACGAGTGGCAGCATTTGGTTCCATAAAACCTATGATGACATATTCCGTGCTTAGGGACTAAATAACACCATTTAAATTGGTCTTTGCATTTAGGATCTGTAAATAAAACAGTCAATAATTTACTTGATATTACATGTATATCCTTAAATTAGTACATGTACTTGCTTGCCTCCAGTTATGATTTATTAATAATTGTCAAAACCTAAATGAAACCAAATCAAACTTATTCTAGACTCAATTTTCTATCTTAATAGTCATTGTTAGAGAATTTTTTATTTAAAAAAAATAATTTTTATTTCAATCTTTAAATAGTCAAACATTTTAGCAATGAAAGGGCAATAACTCTAGCAAAAAAAAAAATTGAGCACAACTGCATACTTGTATATTAACAAGTATCTCTTCAGTGCTATTCATTTGGTAACAACAAGTACCAAAATGAAAAGCATGTGCAGTGGGGTCCAATCAGTACTAGTGTGCAGATTCATTTACATGTTATTGACATTTTTAGGTCTAGAATATAGATTTAAAATCTATACTATATCTGGATTTCGTTTGGCCTTATGCATTTTAAACATATTTTAAAATGTGGATTTCCTATGTTTGGGTTCTAGTGCTGCTGATGAGGAATAATTTTCCAAAATGGCCATACAGCTTATAAAAATTAATTGAAGTTGCAGTTAACATATGTGTTGTGGTCTCATGTTCATTTACTCCATATCTTTCATAAATTAAGATAAATGCCTAACTAACCTGGTTTAGGACACATAGGTTTTGAACAAGATTTCATTGCATCTGGTTTCCTAGAATCGTCACAACCTTTTGATAGCTCCTGAGTCAATTCATCTAAACAGTGAACCAGTCTTGTCTCTTTCCCTTTATCACAACTTACAGAACACTGAAATTACAAACAGAAACACTAGTTAATTTCTTTATTGATCATGAAAGTAATGAGACAGACAAAAAGACCAATCAAAGTATTGAAATGCTGGAAAATTAGAAATGAACAAAATTTGTTTGCAGATAAGAAAGAATAAAAATTTTAACTAGAGTGTGACGAGTTGAGTCAAAGACTCAGGTGACAGTGGATCTAAAAATTTTGCTAAAAGAGATGGGGCATCCCTCAACCAGGCAATACCCGTCTCATATTCAGCAAGAAAAAGTATATCTTTGTCTATTAACTAACAACACCTTCTAAATCAATACATACCTCAGACCAGGGAGATGTGTACCAGTAAGGTCGTGTTTCCGCAGGACAGGGTTGTAGACGACACTTCTGTGACAAGTTAACAACAGGCTGTGGTATATTCTGACAGTACTCTGAGGCCACAGGATCAGGGACCTGAATGTTGTCTTCTTTCCTGTTACACTTCTTCTCTCTTGTCATTCTTCCTTGTCCACAGGTTACAGAACACTGAAATAAAAGGTCAAAGGTCAGAAAGACAAGTTTGGAAATGTTAGAGAAATATATCAGAAGAAAAGCTGAAATATGCCATTCAGTCATACAGGTCCAATTCTTTGGGAAAGTTGTAAATTAAAAAAAATTTAACTAGCTTTAGTATGAAAATCTTCATTTTTGCTTAATTCTTTAATTCAATGGTCTAAGGGAGATAACTCAAACTCATTAAATTCATTATTTTATGAAATGACATGAAATTTGTCTAAGGTAAGATTTGAATCATGTATACAATATTTCTACAAAATTCAGAATTTTTTTTAGCACTACCTGTGACCATGCTGATATAGTCCACTGATATGTAATAACAGGAGGGCATGTTGGCATTTTACAGCTGTCAACCTTGTCTAACTTAGTCTGGTGGCTACACATGCGTTCGGGTAGTCTGATAGACCCACGGGTGGTCTGGCTCCTACAAGTCACCTGTCTGGCTTTACTCCCTGTTCCACAGGATACTGTGCACTGAAAAAAAAAAATATTGTAAAAAAATTTTTTTGCATAATCAGTATTAGCTAATTAAATGTTTTGGTATTTTGTATTATTGCTTTTATCCATGCAATGTTATGTGCATTTATTCATAATCTAAGTAAAAGACATGCAATATGTCTGTGTCCATACTAATAAAGTGACAAAGTATCAAATTACCTGAGACCATCCCCCAGCATGCCAAGATGGAGGGCATTCCTGAGTATTACATGGTATTTTCCTGGCTGGTTTTTTGATATGACTACATCGACTACGCCTGACCCTTCTCTCCTTAAGCTGGGATATCTTCTGGCTACAGTAGACTCTTCTCTTCTGTTTACCTCCTCCACATGATCTGGTGCACTCTGTCCAAGGTCCAGTATACCAGCTTAAAACATAAGCAAACAAAACATTTTAATGTGGCCTAGAATGGCAGTCTTCCCTCTTCCATAGAAGAGGTATGTCACCTATGTCTTAAAATATTCGGTGAACAGGAAGTAGATGAATTGCAGACATAAAATCGCTTTACAAAGTATAGTACTATAGAAGGAAGCTACATGCAAAAAACAAAGAGGCTGTGACATGTAGTTGCTAGAAAAATGTGACAAAGGTTTTTGTGACGCTGCAGGACAATGATGCAAGAAGAAGGATAGTGTCAAAGTAACCCCTATATGTCGCTTTGCAGTGCGTTGCAGACGAAAGACATGATGTCTTGCCTTGCTATGTCATTTTTAGCTCCACTCACTGAACAATGAAGTAGATGTGATGAGTAATAGTTATATTGATATTTAGTTTGTCTGTACCCTAATTCATATGTTTATAATGCATTATGGTGATAGCATAATTCTTACTGGAAAACTAACTTAAACTTAAACCTGATAAACAAAATTTACAGTAATAAAAATAAACAAAGGACAAGATCTATTTCTGATGCTAGTGTTTTTTACCCTGGATCACAAGGCTGGTTATTACATGATGATATACCAGTACTAGGTAGACTGCCCTGGTCACACATCTGGGTGTTCACTTCCTCCCCATCACCACGATAACAATGAGCTGAAGACTTCTGTACACCTTCAAAGATAATACCGGTTATATAATTTTAAACACTATAAAGTACCAGAACAGATTCTAGATCCCTGGCCCGTTGAGTTGGAAAAAAATAAGTCGGCTCGATAAACAGGGAGTAGATGAGTGACAGATCTGAAAACACATCCCACTATATGGGACCCCTACCTGAACTGCACACCAAATATTGAAAGCCTATGATTAATAGTTGCTGTGAAAACTGTTATGAAAAAAGTGACGGATGGATGCAAGGTTGGACAAACCAAGGAACAGATGGAGGCCCAGCATTTCTATGTCCACGCCCATTATTCCGGCCATTGAGGGTGGCTAAAGTTTTTTTTTAAAGCTTGCTCAGTAAAATAAATATATGTTCAATTAAAAAACTGTGATTTATTCAGGTAATTGATCAACTTATTCGGTTTTTATAACCAATGAATAAGAAGTCTCTGTTTAAATTATGAAAATCGATTACTGAAGATTTTTTAATGTTTTTCATAAAAACAAAGTTATAGGTGTAAGTAATTTTCTTCCAAGACATAGTGCTCCAAGTATTGTTTGTGTTCCAGTAAAAAAAAACTACTTCAGCATACAATGAGGATTTAGTAAAGGGGATTTGGTACAAATATATTTTAAATTTCTGAATTTTCTCATACAACTTCATACTGTATTACCTCCAGCACATCTCTCACTACAGGTTGATAGTTTGACAGTCCATGTATAGTTATAGCGATCAATTCTGTCTTGTACTTTAGGCATGGTATACCAGTAGGTTACCCCTGGGTTCTTGTCCTGAGTTAAAATCTGCAAAAAAAATGTGATAGAAAAAATGATTTGCATTTCATCTTTTCAGTTTTTGGTATACAGTAACATTGACTTTGAAAGATGAACTAGTAAGTTCATTTTTGGATAATAAATTGGGTCGAGTGAATAACCAAAATATGATCATGAGTCGGTGAACGCACACAGATTTAACGAGTGCGTGGAACTTGTTCCGCGCACGAGATAAATCTCAGTGCGTTCCCGCATGAGTAACATATTTTCGTTATTCATGAGACCTAATTGATTATCGTATTTATTACATAGATAAAATGCAGCTATTTAATCGTTTTTAATAAATTGATTTGAATGGCATATGTATTTAGACCACAGGAGTCATGACGACAACGCAATACAATATACGCATCATAATTGACTTTGACCGGAAAGGACGCAAGAGTGAAAATATTTTTGTTATTTCACACTGTGAATTTACCAGATTTTATTTCACTGAGAACAAGAGTTAACACTAAAGTATGTCTCGCCTGCCGGCACCATCAGAAACAATTATTCTTTCTTACTTCCACTATATTTTGAATTTACATGGATTTTCAGTTTCTGAGATCAAAAGATGTTTATAGAACTTAAACATTGTAAATATATGCAATAAAAATAATCAAAGTCACTCAACCAGAAAATCAAGGTCAAGGTCAAAAGATGATGATGTAACTGTGCTAAGTTACTACTGGGGCATATGCATACCAAGTTTCATCAACCTAGGACCTATAGTTCTTGAGATATGGAGGTGCTCGCAAAACTTTTCCATTGCTATAATATGTATTGAAAATTGTCAAAGTCACTCAACCGAAAAATCAAGGTCAAGGTCAAAAGATGGGGATGCAACGGTGCTAAGCTACTACTGGGGCATATGCATACCAAGTTTCATCAACCTAGGACCTATAGTTCTTGAGATATGGAGGTGCTCGCAAAACTTTTCCATTGCTATGATATGTATTGAAAATTGTCAAAGTCACTCAACCGAAAAATCAAGGTCAAGGTCAAAAGATGGGGATGCAACGGTGCTTAGTTACTACTGGGGCATATGCATACCAAGTTTCATCAACCTAGGACCTATAGTTCTTGAGATATGGAGGTGCTCGCAAAACTTTTCCATTGCTATTATATGTATTGAAAATTGTCAAAGTCACTCAACCGAAAAATCAAGGTCAAGGTCGAAAGATGGGGATGCAACTGTGCTAAGCTACTACTGGGGCATATGCATACCAAGTTTCATCAACCCAGGACCTATAGTTCTTGAGATATGGAGGTGCTCATAAAACTTTTCCAAAAAGTTAACGCCGCCGTCGCCGCCGCCGCCGGTAAAGTAACACCTATGTCCCGCTCTGCTTCGCAGGCGAGACAAAAATCGGTATTTCATATGCATCTATGTAATAACATTAAACTTATTAATGTAGTAAAATAAAGTTTTTGTAATGGTTTTCATGCTGACACTCTGAAAAACGTTTTTTTTCATTCCTTTATAATGTCGTCAGCATTTTCAGGATTGACATAAATTGATCATTATTATTCATGGAGTATCAATTTTCCAGGTATTCATGTTTGACAAACAACCACCAAATTAAGAATCCAACATAGTGTTAGTATCACAGCAACAAAAAACTAAAAATCCAACAAAATGTTGAAAACATGAAAATTTTATGGCCATGATAACTAGATTGGCAGTCGCCTGCATCTTAAAATATTCAGTAAACAGGAAGTAGATGAGTTACAGGCATAAAATCACTTTACACCATATAGTGCTATAGGAGGAAGCTACATACCAAATATCAAGAGGTTTTGACATGTAGTTGCCCTGAAAACTGTGACAGAAATTTTTGTGACGCTTCAAGGCGCAAGACAATGGATAGTGTCAAAGTGACTCCTATATGTGGCTTTGCAACACGTTGCAGGCGACAAAATAAGTGAGTCTGCAATACATGCAGCATATATACCTCAACAACCACATCCTCCAGCAGTGGACCATCAGACCTGAGGACCTCTGGTTCAATGTAACTTCTTTTGTAGATAAACTTAGCTCCACCAATAACAAATAATCCATTAGAGTTCAGATGCCAGTTGCCGTTCAGGAAGTACTTCCCATATATATCCCTCACAGCTAGATAATTCCTTGACAGAGCATCCTCTGATATCTTGATTGTTCTAGCACCTCTGGGTAGAACCATAAATGGAAAATAAGCTGAAAACAAACCATTAACTTTTAACCTGTGCTACATGTACAAATGTACTATATTTCTATACCCCCACTTCAAAAGTGGGGTGTATATAGTGATAGGGGTGTCCGTCTGTCCTTCCCTTACACTTCAGGATACCCATCTCTTATCCGCAACTCCTCCTAAACCCTTGGCAGATTTTCATGAAACTTACACACAATCTTTGTGACATAATGTAGATGTGCACATACTATTTTAAAATTTGATCAGAATGATTTTTAGGGTTTCCTATACCAAAACATGGACTTAGCCTTTGACTACATGGGGGTACCCATCTCTTATCTGCAACTCCTCCTAAACCCCTTGATGGATTTTCATGAAACTTACACACAATTGCTGTGACAAAATGTAGATGTGCATCTACTATTTTAAAATTTGATCAGAATGATTTTTGGGTTTCCCATAGCAAAACATGGACTTAGCCATTGGACTACATGGGGATACCCATCTCTTATCCACAACTCATCCTAAACCCCTTGATGGATTGTCATGAAACTTTTACACAATCTTTGTAACATAATATAGATGTGCACCTACTATTTTAAAATTTGATCAGAATGGTTTTTGGGGTTTCCCATAGCAAAACATGGACTTAGCCATTCAACTACATGGGGGTACCCATCTCTTATCCGCAACTCCTCCTAAACCCCTTGATGGATTTTCATGAAACTTACACACAATCTTTGTGACATAATGTAGATGTGCACCTACTATTTTAAAATTTGATCAGAATGATTTTTGGGGTTTCCTATACCAAAACATGGACTTAGCCTTTGACTACATGGGGGTACCCATCTCTTATCCACAACTCCTCCTAAACCCCTCGATGGATTTTCATGAAACTTACACACAATTGTTGTGACAAAATGTAGATGTGCATCTACTATTTTAAAATTTGATCAGAATGATTTTTGGGGTTTCCCATAGCAAAACATGGACTTAGCCATTCGACTACATGGGGATACCCATCTCTTATCCACAACTCATCCTAAACCCCTTGATGGATTGTCATGAAACTTTTACACAATCTTTGTAATATAATATAGATGTGCACCTACTATTTGAAAGTTTGATCAGAATGATTTTGGGGTTTCCCATAGCAATACATGGACTCAGCCATTCGACTACATGGGGGTGCCCATCTCTTATCTGCAACTCCTCCTAAACCCCTTGATGGATTTTCATGAAACCTACACAAAATCTTTGTGACATAATGTAGATGTGCATCTCCTATTCTAAATTTTATCTGATTAATTTTTTTGGGGGGTGGGGGGTATTTATTGGTGAGCTGCGGCTCACAGTTTTTCTAGTTCAATAATAAAATACTGTAACATACTTATTTTCGTGAGGTATTTATTTTCAAGGAATTCACAGTCAGGCAATTTACACTAATTTAAATAACAGCGAAAAGAAAAATATGAATGAAATGAAGAAAATATTGAACAGAAAATGGGATAATAAGTATGACTTTGGTGCAAATCGTAAATTGTGAAAATAAGAACAAGCAAACTTATCCAATTTAAATTTCAACATGATCCAGGTTATTTCATTGGAGTCCTTTCTTAATGTATTCTATCACATACACATGCTAATACAATATAAGTTGGTTACTAAGATGAGGTGAGGGATTGATGGTTGAGAATAATGGTTGGTGACACCAATAGCTTTGAAATGGGACACAACTCTTTCAACAGTTCCATTGTCATTTCAACAATGATACAAGTAAAAAGACTGTCGAATGGTTTCTTTTTTTTTACTTTAGAGAACAGTGAAAGTATTATTTGTTTGGTACCAATTTTTGTGGTTTTCATGGGCCACCTAAACCACAAAATTTGGTTCTAAAATAATGATAAATTTCTTTGGATTGTATGGGAAGATTTTTGGACCCATGAATTCATGAATCCAAGATCATTTGAATTACCAAGAATCCACAAAAATTGATACCCAAGATTTTAAGTTCCTTCACAGTATCTTTAAGAAAAACCTACTATTCATTGCTATTTGCCTGTCAAATCTCCCAGTTACATTCTGACATGATGAACCATCTCCCTGACATACACCACACATATCATTTCTGGCAGGGGAGTCAACTATAAGGTCACAGCCTACATTCTGTAAAATAAGTATTTTGACATTGGAAGCCCAAAACACAGTTTAAAAAAGATAATATGGAACAGTAAACATGTATGAGTGATGGAAGTCAATCATTGCGTTATAAAATTACCCTACTGTGAGGGTATAATGTAAAATGTTCATGGGGTAACAACTTTTGTGGTTTACGTTGGTCAGCAAACCATCAAATTAAATTCCCCACGTACTAGAATCAAACATTGCTTTTATTAGAGAATTTTTAAAAACCAAGAATTTATGAAACCTCTAATAAAGCTAAACGGAAAAGTGAACCACCGCTGGTTTCTTTGGGTTCATCAGAAATCCAGATGAGGATACCTCTTGGTATGCTGGGTTGTCTCTATCAACATTAAAATGAAAAGAAAAAGGACAACAACATCCACTGGATTTGCAAGTCTATGTCTTTATTTCTGTTTGACCGACTAGTTTCGGTGCCTAGGGCACCGTCATCAGGGTACAGATATTAAAAAAAATAGGACCTGAAGTACAAATGTGGGTTCATAAAATATGACGTCATAATTAAGAGTCCATGACGACGTTGAAAATGAAAGTGAAAGTAAAATTTAACTATTAATAGAAATAATGGTTTAAAATATCTCCAGGCAAAAAAAAAACCAATAATACAAAGTTATCAAATTTGTGTAGAGTTTCTTAATACTATGATGCCAAGTTTGTAGTTTTTGGTTGACAAGAGGTTTGTTTCAGTTTTGTTAAATTCACATGTTTTTTTTTTTTTTTTTATTTGTTTATCTAGTCAGGCTTTTAACAATACCTCCCTACAATCATCACCTGACAAGGATGTTAGGAGGTTGCAAAATTGAAAAATAAAACATGTATAAAGCTAGACATTTTGTAATTATTTTTTGTACAAAAAGTTGTAACAATAATTATTTAATTGAAGATACACACTCACTCACATTTACAAACACATACCATATACAAATTCATACAAACGCTGTTTACAATATGCATTAATTTGACTGTTCGATGTTTAATATAACTTACTGACATTTGTAATTTTATGAAATATTAAAAAATAAAGCAATATAAAAAACAACAAAAAGAACAACTCAATTTTGAAATATTATTTGCATCGGAGCCCAAAATTTCTCAAATGCTCTTATGCTGTCGTTTTTGATAGCATTAAACCTTTCTAGTGATTGGTAGTACTTAAAGTGTAAGTTCGCGATTTTTTCAAAATTTGTACATTGAAAGACTTTCATATAAAAATAACTTTGGTGATATTTCTAGCGCTCAAATATGCATAGTTAGGATAAAATTGGCTTTTGAAAGTAAAAAAAAATCTATCCATGGAGGGTCACGTGATTTGTACTAGATGGCGCTGCTCAAAGCCAATACACAGAGTGAATGTTACATCCTATACCCATGTGGTATTTACCGATGTGTACCACAACGGACAATTTAAAATAATTAAAATTAAGTCGGGAATGATAAAATAAAAGTCCGTCTAATGATTGATTGTGAAAAGTTTTAAAATGGTACCAATCGTTAAGTTCAGAATTAATTCGTTGAAAAATAATTTTCGGAAAAGATATTTCAATTTTCAGTATGCAGAATTGCCTTTTACCATTTCTTTTATACGTCCTGTTTAAAATTCATGGTTCTCTGACACCCTACTGGGATTAATTACCTTGCATGATTCGTTTGAAGTGATATTATGCTAATTAGTCCTTCCGTGCAAACCTTCGCACCACGGGGGCTGACTTATCGTTTTCTGTGTATAAGACTTTATTCCCTTCTACAAACCACTGGCACAACAGGGGTTCACCTGTTGTTTCCTGTGTATGTTTAGTACCCCTGTGCAAACTATCGGCACCATAGGGGTTTTAAATTGTTTCCTGTGTATTAGAAGTTGACATTTACCTGGTTGGAATGGGTTCTAGAACACTTTCTTTTAACGAAAATCAACCCATTTGGTCCGCCAGTGCCATTTGAACATTAAAGTGCGAAAATGTTAATAAAATACCCTTTCTTATTAATAACGAATAAAAAACAATAAACTGTAGGAATCTTTTTTTTTTGTCTTGCAAATAATTATGTAGTTAATTAATTGTTTTTCCAACACTTCAAAAACGAAAAAGTGGGAACTAAAACTCCTTAAACACATTTTTAATTTGGGTATTACGCAAACCATGCACAAACACGATGTAGCACCACACTTTGGCTGATTGATAATTGTAAGGGTAAGGTAGTCAATGGAGAGTGAACAGGTGATATTGACACCTGCTGATTAATTATACCATATACTAATTAAGAAATTATTAAAAGATGTGCCGGTCCAAATTCTTAAAATCGAGCTCTGGTGGGTGTGTCTAAAGCGGGTTGAGTGCTTCATGGAAATCTTTGATTGGAGGAGCACCTTCATTGATCTATCTGTCAATTATACCTGTAATTAACCACCGGGGCGTGGCTTATTGAGGGGTAACAGATCGTCGGAAAGGTTAATGATATTAATTGACACCTGTGTATTCATCAAGAACTTAATTTATTTGCCTTTTAAATATTGAAAAAAGGATTGAAAACAAGGGCTACTGTGTCAATAAATTTTTCAGATTATTTACTATTTTGAATTATAATTAAATATTTTAAAAAAATTTAAGAAAACTATTTGCTTGCTATTTCGATAAAAAAATACGCAGGGATTAAGAAAATTATTAATGCCAAATTATTCATATTCCAAATCATGACCAACAACATCGGTCTTTTGTTACAAATATCGTCAATTGGTTAATGTATTTATCATTGGAGATGTGACGTCACATCTCCAATTGAGCTATCCCATAATTCATCATTGTTCATAGCATGGCCGCGCCCATATGGTCTTGTGTATTGGGATAAAATTACGAATATCTTTCTTAATATATCGTTTTCAATGCCCAAACCCGGCATGATGCCTACTCTCATTATAATAAATCAAATAAACTAATAACTAAAAAATCACGAACTTACACTTTAATTCTGTTTTTTAAGCCAAGAAGGCTTGGTAAAGATTCATGTAGCTTACATTGATAAATATAATTCATTGCGATTATAATAATCAAATTAATGAAAAGGGTGTAGTTTTTGCTGCCAAGCAAAAGTTTTTCAATATTAAAACCAATATTTCTATCATAAATCTTAAATAACTGAAATAATTGTACCCAAAATCTATTAACAATATTGCATTCATAAAAAATATGTTCTAATGTTTCTTCCTCATTTTTACAGAAAGAGCACAAGCTGGTGTTCTTTAACTTTATTTTAAACAAAAAGGAATTAGTAGGTAAAATTCTATGTAAAAGCTTGAACTGAAAATTTTTCAGATAAGTATCTTTACAACATTTCTTTAAAATAACAAAATAATTGTCCCAATTCGGGACATCCATATCATTTCAAGAATGTTTGAATGGGGTGTGTAAATATCTTATTAACTAAATCTATATATACAAATTTTATTTTTTTGGTTGTAAGAATCTTATCTAAAAACTCATCAATAGGAGTAAAACTTTCAATATTAATATCATGACAATTCTCTTTGACATATTTTCTTATGTGCTCAGGAATATTTGATATACCGTATTTTGCCGTGTATAGTGCGCAGTTTTTTACAATAATTTCCAGAATCTAACATAGGGGTGCGCACAATACATCCCTATATGAGATTTTCATACATTTTCAGGAACATCTGCAACGGCAAAAGATCAATGTTTGTCAGACTTTTGACACAAGATTCACTCACGATTGAACACAATAATCATAACTCACATGGTTTCTATTGAATCCTGTTAATTATTAGTATCTCTAAATAAATTTTATCATGCTTTTATCGAATAAAAACTTAATTCCAGTGTCTTCATGTGTTTGTTTATTAATTTCATTTTCATATCGACTGCCATTTTGGTTTAATGTTATTGTTAGTTTGGTAAAACTATTTGTACTCTTAAAAAATACTTCTATCCAATTTCTTTATTCAAAATAAGAATAATAAAATATGATTTTAATTTATTTATTCATTCTTCCTTTACTTGTTTCCTTTCTGGATCAATAATGTGTATTCCCCTAAGTAACCTCATTTAAATAATTCTAAAAATAGAATGGTTTGTTTACATGATTGTGTATTTTCTTTCATGTAATTATTTGAGCAACAGATAGCCATTTTCTTATTGTTTTTGTGAATAAATACTCATCCCAAGCTGGAGATAATTTAGATTTACCAGTAATTATTTGTTTTGATAACTAGGCTTACCCTGAGGCCAATTTTCACAAAACATCGATCTTTTGTAAACAGGCTTGGACAATTAACAATTAAAGCCATTCAGCTCTAATACTTCAGGATTGTTTGAATAGTAATTTGTTGATCATCACTGTTTTGACACCTTTATTGTTTTCATCAAAAGATGTGAGCTTGGGTTAACACTTGTTGTTTGTTGATTAAAAAGGGGGACCATTACCGGGATTTACGATTTCACTGTCATAATAAATTTACACAAATAGTATAACAGTTTATTTTTATTTTCACAATAATTACAAAACAATTTTATTTTCATTAAAAAAATCTTCATCTGTAGTCTTTCTACCTGAAAAAAAGACAAATTTTGAGGGTCCCTTGTCATAGAAAATGATCGCGCATTTTACACAAAACTTCGTTTTTTCCCCAGATTTTCATAATGAAAAGGGGGTGCGCATTGTACATAAATGCGCACTATACACGGCAAAATACGGTAAGACTATGATATAAAAGAAAGTTATTTGTATTTGCTTTCTCTCTAAATTGCAGGAAGTTGTAAAAAGTTCTGCTTTGAAAGTTAACAATGTCTTTTATAAACATGATATTGCTTTCTTTCCATTTTAAACATAATGTAAGATTGGATACAGAAACAAAATTCAAAATATCAAGTGAAAAAACATTTTGCTTAGAAAGCTTTATGTCCGGTTTTGCTATGGACAAATTATAAAATACTCCTTTCCAAAACATGTTTTTAATACAATGTGAAACTTCACACAATTTTTCTTTTTGTAGATTAAAAACTCTAGCTCCTCCAAAATGTTTGAGTTCAGAAACCAGTAGTGTTTGCCATATTCCATCAGGGTTTTCAAAGAATCTCTTAACCCATGACAGTTTCAGATAAATCTCAAAAGATGGCAAATGTATCATGTTCAACCCCCCCTGAGACAGATCTCCTATTAAAGTATTATGTTTTATACGATCTGTCCAACCACTCCAAATAAAGTTATAAAATAAAGTCTTTATCTCATTCATCCTGGCTTCTGACAAACTTGGAAGTGAGGTAAATAAATGAATTAGTTTTGGAAGAGCCAAAGTTTTAACCACAGTTATCTTTCCTAGAAGAGTCAGTTTTCTATGCTGCCAGCTCTTCAATATGGCTGATACTTCTTTGATTTTTTTAGCAATATTTACATCCAGAATACTCTGTATATCAAGTGAAAAATCTATACCCAATAACTTAAAATTTGAGTGAGACCAAAAGAGATCGTAATTTGGACAAAGAACTTGATCTGAATATCTTTTACTCCCAATCCAAACAGCTCTAGTTTTTGAAGCATTCATTTTTAATCCAGAAGTATCAGCAAAGGATTTGAAACATATCAGTGTCTCTTCAAGAGACTTTTCACTACCATCTAAAGTTAAAAATGTGTCATCAGCATACTGACTTAAAAGAGACATTTGATCGCCAACTTCAATTCCTTTAATATTTGGGCTTGATTTAAGTTTTAAAGATAATAGTTCCACTCCTATAATGAATAAATACGGTGACAAGGGATCACCTTGTCTACAACCTCTCTCAAGATTGAAGAAATCTGACAAGTGGCCATTGTTTATTACACAGCTTTTTGCGTTGGAGTATAGGCTTTCGAACCATTTGATTATTGATGGACCAAAATTAAAACTTCTAAGTGCTTTTTTCAAAAAATTCCACTCAATTGAATCAAAGGCTTTTTCAAAGTCTACCAAAAGTAATAATCCACTTAAATTATGATATTCAAGATAATGCATCAAGTCATATAACAGACGCGTATTTTCTCCAATAAAACGACCTTTGATAAAACCTTTTTGAGTGTCGCTTATTATATGAGGTAAGACAACTTTCAATCTATTAGCTATAGCTGCCGAAGCAATCTTAATGTCTGTATTTACAAGACTAATAGGTCTCCAGTTGCCAATTAAACTTCTGTCTTTTCCCTCTTTTGGTATACATGTAATCATGCTTTGGTACTGAAAATCAGAAAATTTGCCTGTTGCATATCCATGCAACAATGATCGAAAAACAAATGGTCCGAGGTCCCTCCAAAAAAACTTATAAAAGTCAACTGTATATCCATCTGACCCAGGACTTTTACCATTTTGCATATTTTTAAGTGCAGCATAACATTCTTCAAAAGTAATGTTACCCTCACACTGGTCTTTTTGTTCCTGTGTAAGTTTAACATTATGTGTAAAGAATGAATTGTCTAAGCTATCCGAAGGCACAGCAGTGTATAATTTCTTATAGAAACTAGACTGCTCATGCATGATCATTGACTGATCTGAAATAATATTACCTTGACTATTGATCAATTCAACCATTGTTTTCTTTACAGAGTTCTTTTTTTCAAGTTTACAAAAATATTGAGTACATTTCTCTCCATTCTCATGCCAATTGGCACGTGAACAAAGAATAATGCCCTCAATTTTTTGTTCTCGTCTTGTCTGCATTTCAGCTTTCTTGTTGTTAAGTGACGTCAATGTTACCTCATTAGGGTTAACATTCATATCATTTTCTAGTCTTTGTATATCTTTTTCAAGCTCAAGGATTAATGCCTTTTCTTCCCTTGATTTATTAATACTATGTTCAATTGACAAGGATCTGATCCTCATCTTCAGGTATTCAAAAAAATATTGGTCATCACAAGTTAATTGAACCTGTAATGGGTTATTCAAATCACCTGATAGATAAAACTCAGATACAGAGTCATTGATGCACATTTTAACTTTATCAATATAGTCTCTATCTCTCAGTAACTGGGAATTGAACTTCCAGTAACCCTTCCCCCTTATCCCTACACTTGCTGAGAAACTAAAGACAATGGCAGAATGATCTGTTCTATAGCCAGGAATAATTATTGATTTTTTCATAAGTGAGAATAAATCTTCACTTACCAAAAAATAGTCAAGTCTACTTTGTTTCAAAGGAGACCTTTGACGCCATGTATATTTTTTATCGTCAGGATGACTAACACGCCAAGGATCAATTAGCTCAAATTGTTCACACATTTCCTCAATCTTTTTACGAGAGTTAACATTTCTATTGTGAATTATATTATATGTGTCCATTCTAAAATCCTGGACCACATTCCAGTCACCACATAGTAGGTAGCTATTGTTATTAAAAGAAGCTATTTTTCTAGATAAATGTTCAAAAAATAAAGGTTCATCCTTATTGTGACCATATATACAAACAAAAGTAAGTCGTTGTTCAAAAATAGATAAATCAACTATTATAAATCTTCCATTTTCATCAATTATATGGTTATGAATATTATAATCTAAACCTGGTTTAAACATAATACAAACACCTGCACTACTATTATTACAATGACTAAATAAACATTTGCCACCCCATTCATCTTCCCATAGTTTTTCCACACTTTCACTACTATGGGTTTCTTGAAAACAAATTATGGATGCATTTTTACTCTTTGCCCAATTAAAAACATCTACTCTTTTGTTTATATTACTAAAAAGACCCCGTACATTCATTGATAAAATGCTTATAACACAAATTAAAATTCACATGTTGGTTGAGTTTGTAAAGCAGAATTTTTTAATGAGTCAAAAAACCCAAAAACAAACCACCCATGGAGAATTACAATCAATACCATATCATTATAAACATATTATAGATTGATAATCAACAGACTTCCTTATTGCGACAATCTCCGTCATTCTAATACCCCCCGACACTCTTGGGAGCAGTACCTCTATTGGCCAGGAGGGAAACCAGGGGAAGTGGTACGGGAGTATAGAATGTGTGTCCACTGGAATACCCGCCAATCATCATTAATAATGCCTGATGAAAGTCTTAAAATCACCAGAACAGTGCAAAAAATGTTGACTTTACAAACTCAACCAACATGTGAATTTAACAAAACTGAAACAAACCTCTTGTCAACCAAAAACCACAAACTTGGCATCATAGTATTAAGAAACTCTACACAAATTTGATAACTTTGTATTATTGTTTTTTTTTTTTTTTTGCCTGGAGATATTTTAAACCATTATTTCTATTAATAGTTAAATTCTACTTTCACTTTCATTTTCAACGTCATCATGGACTCTTAATTATGACGTCATATTTTATGAACCCACATTTGTACTTCAGGTCCTATTTTTTTTAATATCTGTACCCTGATGACGGTGCCCTAGGCACCGAAACTAGTTGGTCAAACAGAAATAAAGACATAGACTTGCAAATCCAGTTGATGTTGTTGTCCTTTTTCTTTTCACTCTAATAAAGCTATTTACTCCCTATCAATGAAATTGATACCCAGGATTTTTAGAACTTTCACAGTAATTCACTTATTGCATATATATATGACTTGAACTGTGCTGTAGAGAAAGATTCAAACTAGAATGACAGTCTTCTATGGAAAAGGAATTAAACCTGTGTATCAATAACTTTGTAAGAGGGGGTTTACAGTTAAAGTAATAATATAACTTAAAGAAGACTCACCAGACACTTTCCCTGCACACATATATTATCACTGTAATCATTACACTTAGTGCCATCTTTGACTTGTTTAGACAGGGCATAGTAAAAGTTGAATCCATCTGCCTGGCAGTACAGCTTACATTGTTCATGTTCTGAAATGATAACACAAAAATATCTGTACTATAAAAGATAATGTTACACATAAATGGCTGAGTCAGGAGTAAGAATTTTTCAAATACAAAGAACAAGGAGTGATATGGGTACTTTTTTGGTCGGTTTTTAAAAAGTGAAAAATTTCTTTAAAAATGCTGATTTTGATACTTTATGTTTATATTAAAAAAATGGGTCAAAGACAGAAATGGCCGGATTTCGTTTAACAAGAAGTAGGTGAGCGACAGACCTGAAATCACATCCCACATTATGGGAGCCCATGTTGATGCTGCATACCAAATATCAAGAGGCTGTGATTAGTAGTTGGTAAGAAAACTGTAACGAAAATTTTCTACTATTGGACATTATTGTCAAAAATTAACTAAGTTGGTAAACAGGAAGTAGATGAGCGACAGACCTGAAATCGCATCCCACGTTATGGGACCTCACCCTGATACTGTATACCAAATATCAAGTGGCTATGATAAATAGTTGCTGAGAAAACTGTTACGAAAATTTTCTACTATTGGACATTATTGTCAAAAATCAACTAAGTCGGTAAACAGGAAGTAGATGAGCGACAGACCTGAAATCGCATCCCACGTTATGGGACCTCACCCTGATACTGTATACCAAATATCAAGTGGCTGTGATAAATAGTTGCTGAGAAAACTGTTACGAAAATTTTCTACTATTGGACATTATTGTCAAAAATTAACTAAGTCGGAAAACAGGAAGTAGGTAAGCGACAGACATGAAATTGCATCCCACGTTATGGGACCCCACCCTGATGCTGTATACAAAATATCAAGTGGCTGTGATAAGTAGTTGCTGAGAAAACTGTTACGAAAATTTCTTCCCCGCCCGCCCGCCGACCGCCCGCCGCCCGCCCGCCCGCCCGACATTCACCATTTTATAACCCGGATTTTTCACTCCGTGAAATCCGGCCAATAATAATTAAAGTTAAAAATCATGTATGTTCAATACTCAATTTGTTCATCTAATCCCATCCTTTCTATCACTTGTATTCTAGAAAGAACCATAGTTCTGTATCAGAAAGATTAATTTTGAAATGAATTATGGTTTCATAAGTTTGCCTGTCTAAATAGAAAAGAAACGAGTCAATGGCAAAAACTGCCATCTTGGACATATAATTGACAAGCTGTTATAAACATTCATTTTCAATCCTCTAACATCTCTTGACTTCAATTGTTTTGATTTTAAACCTTTATTAGCGATTTCTCTTGTATGGCCTTTTGAAAAGTTTCTAGATAAATCTTCAATAAGGCCATGATATATAGAATGACTCATTGATTCTCATCCAAATTTCTTGAAAATATGGTGTGACTAGGCCAATTTTACTTTTTATTTCATTTTGATAAAATATTCTGCCATTTTAAGAAACGGACCAAAAATTTACATAATTTACCAAAAAAAACAACATAAAACTTTTCTGAGGGGTCTGGAGAGGATGAGAATCCAGGATATTTTTTATAATGGCCTAAATCTTCAATTATGATTCCCACACATCCTGTTTTACCATCATATATCCTCTTGTACGGTGTCCAGTGATACATGAATCCCCTGAACCTGTGTTTGTTAAAGAATCCACATTGTTCTTCTCTGAAATCAAGGCTACCATAGGGACACTTCTGCAAGTAAAACAAAATTATTATCATAATATCCTATATTCATCAAGAAAATATATCTTTTTGAAAAGTACAAAAGATGATTGAAACATAATAACTAAAAAAGCATTGTATACATGTTATAAATGCAAATGAAGTTAACTGTTAAAAGTGATCTTTAAAACCTGCTTCAACCCACAATTTTTAATAAGATAAAATGGTTGTTTTAACCAAGTTTTAAATATCGCTTATTGTTAGATTTGACATACTGCTTGAACCTTTTGCTTTTGAGCACTTTTCTTTCAATACTTTTTGTTTTTTACTTTTAAATGCTGATGATGAGCCATTATTCTTTGAAATATGCAAATTCGTTGTTTTGATTTCTGAATTTGTATTTGTATCCTGCATAAAGTAACTAAAGGATTATAATTGTGATCTTCAATTCCTTTGGTATGTCCTTCTTGATTTGTCTGTTCTGTTTGAACACTGAGATTAATCAGTTCAATAACTTTGTTAGTTATCTTACTTACAATAAGATTTTACGGACTGATACTAGTAGCAGTTCAGGATGTAAAATATTAAATTATTGCCACAAATTGCTTTTGCTTAAAGTACATACCTGCAGGTTACAGAGCTTGTGCATTTCAGCTTTACCAGCACACTTTCTACCTCCATACTGTGGTCTATAAAAAGTCATAAAGTATATTAAGTGATTTAGAAGATAAGAAAATCTGTCAAAGTAAAAAATGGCCAGATTTCCTTAACCAGGAAGAAGACCTGAAATCCAATCCAACATTATGGGACCCCCAACTTAATACTGTATATCAAGTGGCTATGATAAGTAGTTCCAGAGAAAACTGTTCAGAAAATTTCTTCCCTGTCCACCACTCGCCTGACATTCACCATTTTTATAACCCAGATTTTTCACTCCGTGAAATCCAGACAAAAATGCATAAAATCATAAATTATGTAACCAAATGCAATAGGACTGCAATCATAGGTAATTTTTTTAAGATAACAAGGAAAACACAATGTATATGTCCTATTTTTCAAGCTTTATTTTTTGCTTTATACTCAACATTAAATAAACAGTTATAAAAAATATTTGTTATTACAGCGGATTATTACAAATTCTGCTCCTCCTTTTAACCCCTCTTTCACATGTTCTGGAGCACTGTTCCCACTCAGACCAAGGAGACCAGTTTCCATCTACCGGCTGTGGACCACGCCTTCCATACGACTCGCATTTACCTTGTTGACACCACTTAAAAGAAATTCATACCAAATTATATCAGAGGCAGAAAATAACTGTTCTATCATTATTATGCTTGGGGTACTAATTTTTGTTCCGTAAATGGATGACAGTCAACCATGAAAATAGGAATTTAATGAGGTGTTTATCAAATTGCTTTATTCTAGACACATTTCCAAACAACAAAATTAAAGATCAAATGAAACAACTTATTTGATGAAACCATGGAATTTGACCCCAATATAATGACAAATGAATCATCAGTAAATTTTAAATAAGAAATGATTTCATGAATATTCCCATAACAAAATTTCTTTGAAAACAAGATTTAATTGAAAGATTTTCATAAAGGATATGCAAGTGTGCAAACATGTTTATACATAACAAAAGTATGATTTAAGATATCCATTGTTATCCATCATGAAATATTTATGAGGGATTTTTATTTTCTGTCATTTTAAAGGAAAATGACCAAAGTTACATAATTTGCTAAAAAATCAAAATAATTTTTTTTGAGGCAGCTGAAAAAATCAGGAGGGGAGCGGATGAGAATCTAGTATGTTTTTTTATGTTGGCCTAAATGAAAACAGTCCAGCCTTGCCAAGTTTCATTTTAATATGCTTGAAGTTGAAGTAAATAACTTTAACCCCCCCCCCCCAAAAAAAAAAAAAAAATTCATAATGATGTGTTTAGTAAAGCAGCAGTAATATATGTTTTCAACATGTTTCAAGCTCTACGAGGACACATTAACAGGAAATCAAATAAGTAAATGTGCCTACCTACCATACCATGACCACATGATGTCCCATCAGCTGCTGGTAAAAACTTGGTCTCACACATCAGACCAGACTTGTAACACCATAACTTCTGACATATCTCTCTCTGAAATAAGAACAATAGAAACTTGAATTCAGGTTAATACACAAATAAGCGTTCATCAACAATATTCCAAAAACAGACAAAAATATGATTTCCTAACTAAAACTATCGACCTCTCAACAAGCATCAGATTTTAAATGTTTCAATAAAATACACAAAAGAATAAATGTGTTGATTTTTCTGTATAAAGAAAATTATTTTGAGCAGTATGTTATACTACTAAATTCTCCTTAAGAAAATGATTGATAAAAAAATCTGAAATATAATTACATGTATATTGTTTTATTAATGGGTAAATAACTCATTTTGTATTAAGAATACCAGCAAAGTTGATTAAGACTATAATATTCTTTAATCATCACATATATATCTTAAATATGTTTAAGCAGTAAAACATGGAGAGGAAACAAACCATTCCAAATTCAAATATACACAGTCTTGCATTTCTACCAAACTGCCATCTACACTGAGTATCAGCATCAAATAGTTCACCAGGGAGTTTGTCAGGGAACTGTAATTCTCCTAAACTTTTTGGCTTATTTTCTAAACATCCTGATTGAATAGTGCTGAAATTCAAACATCACAAACAGTTAAGTTTCTACTTCTATATAAAAAGAAATTTGCATAAGATGCATACATTAAATGTTTTCTTTTTTCTTTTGTTCCCATAAATTTTTAGTATAAAACTAGATTATGTTGGTACTCAGTTGTTATTTTTACTTAAGACATATTATTGAAGACATCATATATTTAATAAACCAATATATAATAGCAAGCATAGCTCGTAGCAGAGAGCTCTACAGCAAGTTCCTGCGAAAAATTTGCCTAATACTGATATTGATTTATTTCGTCCGGATATGATTCTCACAATTTCACGTGCACAATTTATACAGGTTCAATGTGAATTTGAAAATAATTACCAATTTTGCTACTCGCCTTCAAAAAATTTTCTATGAAAATATAGGACAAGGAGAAAAATATTCTGATGACGATGAGTTTAATACTTCATTTTTTTCAGTAATACAAATTTTATTCATTTTTTTACATTTTTTTTTATGCTCATTTGGCCCAAATACCTCATCCCAATCTGAATGTTCTAGAAAATGAACTGATTACAGTAAAAATAACTAAGATCAAAACAGTTAACATTTACATCAAAAGTGTCCACATTTTTTTCGGGAATGGGGTCCTCTAGATCTTATATTCTGAATTCCAAACGATTTTATTCCTAAATTGAGGCGTGGAACTCCGTCATATGAGGGCAAAAAAGAGGATCCATCTTTGATGTTTCATGGTATAGGGGGGGGGGCTTTCTTCAACTCAAAAGGTATGTAAAAATACAATTAAGCTGTTCATTGACATCTTATATTTTTGCTGTGCTGCCTACTTCATATTATATTTATATAATAACCTAAGACTATTTTAGGACAATACCAAATTATTTACTTGAAGTATCTGTCAAGGTAGTGTTTGCTACAGCTGGACCATCTAAATATCCCTGTCCTTGAACTTAACCTAGGAGACATGATAGTTCCAGCATCTGTTCTGCAGTGATTGTCTGTACCATCATGCATCATTCCAAAACTAAAAATAGAAAAAAATATGTCCTTGAACTTAACCTTGGAGACATGATAGTACCAGCATCTGTTCTGCAGTGATTGTCTGTACCATCATGCATCATTCCAAAACTAAAAATAGAAAAAAATATGTCCTTGAACTTAACCTTGGAGACATGATAGTACCAGCATCTGTTCTGCAGTGATTGTCTGTACCATCATGCATCATTCCAAAACTAAAAATAGAAAAAAATATGTCCTTGAACTTAACCTAGGAGACATGATAGTACCAGCATCTGTTCTGCAGTGATTGTCTGTACCATCATGCATCATTCCAAAACTAAAAATAGAAAAAAAATATGTCCTTGAACTTAACCTTGGAGACATGATAGTACCAGCATCTGTTCTGCAGTGATTGTCTGTACCATCATGCATCATTCCAAAACTAAAAATAGAAAAAAATATGTCCTTGAACTTAACCTTGGAGACATGATAGTACCAGCATCTGTTCTGCAGTGATTGTCTGTACCATCATGCATCATTCCAAAACTAAAAATAGAAAAAAATATGTCCTTGAACTTAACCTAGGAGACATGATAGTACCAGCATCTGTTCTGCAGTGATTGTCTGTACCATCATGCATCATTCCAAAACTAAAAATAGAAAAAAAATATGTCCTTGAACTTAACCTTGGAGACATGATAGTACCAGCATCTGTTCTGCAGTGATTGTCTGTACCATCATGCATCATTCCAAAACTAAAAATAGAAAAAAATATGTCCTTGAACTTAACCTTGGAGACATGATAGTACCAGCATCTGTTCTGCAGTGATTGTCTGTACCATCATGCATCATTCCAAAACTAAAAATAACAAGCATTCTGAGAGTATTGCAAAACAATACATAGTCCCCTACCGGCCTCATATTTCAGTCACTGGTAACAATTTGTCAAACAAATGAATACCTAAACTTGATCAGTTTATTATCTAAAAGGAACAATAAAAAAGTGTAGAAAAGAAAATTGCAATGGATTTTCTAACTTACTGAAATTTTAGTGAATTTTCAAAGTTCAAAGGGCCATAACTCCCATAAAAATTTGTGGACCGGCACGAAACTCAAACTTGATCTGTATCTCATCAAGGTAAAGTCACATACCAAAAATCAGTTCATTATCTATAAGCGTTTAGAAAAAAAGTGTGGAAAACTGAAATTTTAGTGAATTTTCATAGTTCAAAGGGCCATAACTCCCATAAAAATTTGTGGACCGGCACGAAACTCAAACTCGATCTGTAACTCATCAAGGTAAACTCACATACCAAAAATCAGTTTATTATCTATAAGCGTTTAGAAAAAAAGTGCGGAAAACTGAAATTTTAGTGAATTTTCAAAGTTCAAAGGGCCATAACTCCCATAAAAATTTGTGGACCGGCACGAAACTCAAACTTGATCTGTAACTCATCAAGGTAAACTCACATACTAAAAATCAGTTCATTATTTATAAGCGTTTAGAAAAAAAGTGCGGAAAACTGAAATTTTAGTGAATTTTCAAAGTTCAAAGGGCCATAACTCCCATAAAAATTTGTGGACGGGCACGAAACTCAAACTCGATCTGTAACTCATCAAGGTAAACTCACATACCAAAAATCAGTTCATTATCTATAAGCGTTTAGAAAAAAAGTGCGGAAAACTGAGGCGTGACACACGGACAGACGGACAGACAGACGGACGGACAGAGCGCAAATCTATAGTCCCCTTCGGCTTTCGCCGGTAGGGGACTAAAAAAAAAAAATATGTCCTTGAACTTAACCTTGGAGACATGATAGTAACAGCATCTGTTCTGCAGTGATTGTCTGTTCCATCATGCATCATTCCAAAACTAAAAATAGACATATAGCCCAACCAATTTTATTTGCACTTATATTTCAAGTATAGCCTAGCTAATGGAGCTATGTTTAAAATGCAAAACTAATGGAACCCTATGTTTTATTTAGAAACAATATTTACCAATATGTATGTTCTGACTTGAAATCCCACTCCCAGTATAAGATTAATGCAAATAATCTGCTGATAATATGTACAGCATTAAAAGTTGTTTTAGCACATATAATTGTGATATCAACCTTTATTTTGCTCTGGATTGAAAATGGTTGGCTGCCAAAGCCACCAAAGTTGACTATATTTGGGGGGGGGGGTACATGTAATAACAAGAATTAGATTAATATATTTTCAAAAACTATATTGTAAAATCTGCAAACAAAAATTAACTGCTACTCTACATAATCATTTTTCTTACTTGTGTCCTATTTCATGAGCTATAGTAAAGGCTGTAGATAGACCACTGTCCTCTACTACAATACAGCTTCTGGCATCTTCACACATCCCCTGGATTGGAGCAAAACCTAAGCAAAATTTCAATTGTACATGTAAATGAAATGCAAAACTTGTTTTTTGTACTAAAAGAGATAGAACTTGATGCTCATACTTTAAGAAGGCTTTTTTTTTCATTTTAATGTAAATTTCTTAATAAATTTTGCAATTCCCTAATGTGATCTACTTTATATAATCAGTAAATTATGTGGCTTAATACTGACCATTATTTTTATCTTAAATCTACTTTGCTTATGCATATACGCTGTGTAGGTACATCATCGTAACATGTAACAATGACATGATTTTTGAAATTAATTGTAAGAGTTAACAAAGCACAAAAACTTACTTCACTTCTAATTACAGTATCTCAATACTATCCTTACCCAGTGTATCACAGGGTTTATCACTGAAAGCACATATATCAAGTCCTGTCAGAAGTACTGCATGATCGTGTGGCTGTCGTCTGCCACTCTTTAATGTGGCTTGCCATTGGCAGAAACTGTTCAATGTTTTATCTGCATTGTGGTTGATGTTTAGACCTGGCTATAAAAGGAAAATATATGTTAAGGCCAATATTGGATCAGTCAGGAGAAAAACAAGAGGCTCCCAGGAGCCTGAATCACTCACCTGGTCTTGATGTCAATCCTATGAAGAACTTTGTAGAGCTAAATAAGCTGAACATTTAAGCAAGCAGTAGCTTTTCTCTTTCAGCAATAGTTTTCATTGTGTAGGCAAAAAACATGCAAAATGATATTTTAAGGGTCGTCTGAACACTTTGACTCTTTAGAGACTTTTGTTAAGAACTTAATCGATGAACTGAACATTTAAGCAAGCAACCACTTTTCTTTATCTGCTATGGTTATCATTATATAAGCTAACTAGAGGCTCCCAGGAGCCTGAATCGCTCACCTGATCTCTTATGCCAAAGTTTGAATAAATTTCACAAACTTTCAAGTATACAAACTTGCAAAACAATCCTTTCAGTGGTTTAAGAGAAGATTTTTGGAAATCAGTTTAAATTAATAGAAAAAAACAGTTAAAGGGCAATAACTCCTGTAAGGGCCTTTTGATGCTGAACACGGAAGGTTGCTTCCGATTTTCTTTATCTCTTTTACTTTTTGAGTTATAAGCCAAAAACAATGGTCTGACCCCCCTGTTCTATTTTTTAGCAACGGCGGCCATGTTGGTTGGTCGACGTGTATATAATTCACAAACTTGGTAGAGGACATCCTAAAGATCATGTATACCAAGTATCAATGCAATCTCTTCAGTGGTTTCAGAGAAGAAGATTTTTGAAAATCAGTGTAAATTAATGGAAAAAACAGTTTAAGGGGAATAACTCTTAAACGGCTGATTTGACAATTTAGACCCTGAAATCATTTTTGTAGATCTCAATGAGCGTAACAATTCTGCAATGCTAACTTTTCCTCTAGCTCTAACGGTTTTCAAGATATAGTCCAAAAACTGCAAAAATGGTCAATTTTGATGATTTAAGGGCAATAACTCCTATAAGGAGTCGTTTCACAACTTCGACTCAATGAAGTGATTTGTAGAGCTTTTGATGCTGAACACGGAAGGTTGCTTTGGATTTTCTCTATCTCTTATACTTTTCGAGTTATATGCCAAAAACAAAGGTCTGACCCCCCCTGTTCTATTTTTAGCAACAGCGGCCATGTTGGTTGGTCGACGTGTATATAATTCACAAACTTGGTAGAGGACATCCTAAAGATCATGCATACCAAGTATCAATGCAATCCCTTCAGTGGTTACAGAGAAGAAGATTTTTGAAAATCAGGGTAAATTAATGGAAAAAACAGTTAAAGGGGAATAACTCTTAAACGGCTGATCTGACAATTTATACCCTGAAATCATTTTTGTAGATCTCAAAGAGCTAAACAATTCTGCAATGCTAACTTTTCCTCTAGCTCTAACGGTTTTCAAGATATTGTCCAAAAACTGCAAAAATGGTCAATTTTGACGATTAAAGGGCAATAACTCCTATAAGGAGTCGTTTCACAACTTCGTCTCAATGGAGAGATTCGTAGAGCTTTTGATGCTGAACACCGAAGGTTGCTTCGGATTTTCTTTATCTCTTATACTTTTTGAGTTATAAGCCAAAAACAATGGTCTGACCCCCCTGTTCTATTTTTAGCAACGGCGGCCATGTTGGTTGGTCGACATGTATATAATTCACAAACTTGGTAGAGGACATCCTAAAGATCATGTATACCAAGTATCAATGCAATCCCTTCAGTGGTTTCAGAGAAGAAGATCTTTGAAGAAAAGTTAACGGACGACGGACGGACGACGGACGCTTAACGATGACAATAGCTCACATGACCCTTCGGGTCAGGTGAGCTAAAAATTACATGCCTTTGGTTACCTGCCTGAATTTTGGACTGGGCCAATAAACTTACGAAACCTTCTAAATCAATAAACAATATTGTATTTACAAATTGTAGTAAATATTATTCCTAAGATCTATAATACCTCATCATTTTCTAGGACCACCAAACCCACTACAACTATCTTAACTCTGTAGTCTATACCACTCTCCTGGAATAACTGAGATACCTGTATACAAAGATCAAAATCTAGTTCATAACAAAATATCATGTTTACATCACTTTTCATATATTTATATCAAGAAGAAGAATTTTTGCTTACAATGTGACAAATATTGATTATCAGGACTAACAGATAATATTGAAGATTTTTTTTCTTCAGTATAACCACTGAATGTTTATCTGTATTTTTTTTCTTATCTTATACTTTGGTCTATGATGGAAGCTAGATATTTATAATTGCCATTCTTATGAATGTTGTTAACACTTAAGGAAGTTTAAACAACACAAACATCACTAAAAGTGTCAAGTTTATTCATGTACCTAATAATGTTGCAAACATACTCGTATAAAATTCATCTTAACATACTGTAAGACTAAAAGACTAACCCTTTTTTTCTTATAAGAACAATACTTACGATATTAAACATACTAAGGATATAAGTTGTAATGTTGCTTCTCCCATGTCTCCAATACACATGTTTGTCAACTACAACTAAAGTCTCTACAGTTTTTACATGCTTCTTCTGTGTGGATCTTTTCCGTCTAGTAGGATTAAAATATGTAAAACTAGAATCTAAAGAAGTGGTATTATCTATGGCTGGATCGTCTTTCCGCTTCGTTGGGTTATAGTATATATCACTATTGTTTTTACCTATGGAGTCTGAAATGCAAAAAGCAAGATGAAGTTTGCAAAACAAATTAAAATCTAAATACAGAGCGAAGGAGTTTAAAAATACAGTTACTTTCACCAGAAAGTTTTTTACACCATGTGATAAAATCTGACGAAATTTTGGAACATGAGATTTTTAACAGTATTATTTCAGGGATTTTTTTTAAACATGTTAAATGTACATGGAAATGAAACTTTTTTCTTCAAAGAATCATGGTACATGTATATGCTTTATCTTTTTTAAATGTATTATGTGAGTATTACTTTCAACTAATACACTTAACATGCTTAGTGGTCACATCTCTTTAGCTTATCCAAAAAATACTTCAGAGGCAGAACTAGGATTTTAGTATAGGAGAGGCATAAAAATATTTTGTTTTTGGTTTTCACCAAGCAGAGCGAGGCGCAAAATTTTTCAAGTGCTTTTTTACATGAATTATGTGCCAAAAAAACTAATTTTTGTCAGTTGGGGAGGGGCGTACACCCGGTACACCTGTCCTTGGATCCACGTCTGTTTGAAATACATGTACATGACAAAACAATTTTCAATATGTACACACTTACAGTCTATGTCAAACTGTTGATTGTGTAAAGATGATGATGCTCTGTATAATACATGTGATGGCTGTGTATCCATGTAAACTGTAGACAACAAATGGTGTGGTGCTGGTTCAAGTATGTAATCTTCATCTTCTAGCTGGAGGACTCCACTCTACAATGATATATGGAAAAACATCATGAAAGCAAAGAGTGCCATGAGTGAGCTCACAAAAAGATAGTCTATATTGATGCACAAACCATGTAAATGTACAGGCAATTGACATGATCATATGCATAAATATATACATGTTACATGTATATGCATGAAATATGAATGTCTAGTATATACAATGTAATCAAACAATGTTACTGTAATTTCAACCCTGAAAATCATCTGACAAACAGATTTTGATTTTTTGAATGCCCTCAGCGAGGATCGAACTCACAACATTTGGGACACCTACGGCGTACGCACCTAGCAAACAGGACTGAGGCTGCAACCACTACACCGTGAACACAATGTATGAAGCCTCGCAAGGTTTTTAATTACAGATCTATTAATTGAATGTATACATGGATTCACCAGAGTTTTGATAAATTCTATAGCCTTTGTGATATTTATAAATGGTCTATTTATAGCTATCTTTAACGTGTTAACTTCATGCTCCATTTACATGTATATGCATGAAATACATGTAAGACAGCACAGCACATATATGCATACACTATTAGTATTTGCAGTATTTAATTTCATAGGGCAATATTTTTATGTGTTTGACTGTAGAATTTTGTCTGGACATTTTCTGAAAAAGCATCAATGAGGCATCCTAATGTCATAAGAAAATAAACAAAACATAACAAAACCCACACATACATGTACTGTAAGCAACTAAACTGATACATGTACAAATCTAAAAAAGAGTGAACTCAGGTGATTTGAAAAGCCTTAAGGTAGACAGTTTCTGCTTTTTAAGACACACCCATGAATGACAAATTATGAAATTTAATTTAAGTACATTTGTACATTTTATTTGGCACTGGATATTTTGTTCTATGCATAAATCCTCCCATTTCATGTTTATTTTCTATTTTTTCTTAAGATATTGATAATCTGGCATGGTTCATGGGTCAAAAGCCCAATTATATATACAACATCAAAATTTTTTGTTGTTTATTTTTCTTTTGATACCTCTGAGCCGAGTAGGGAGAAGTGACAACAAATAAAGGAGAAGTGAGAAGCCATGACACTACCGTAGAAACAAATTTACAATACTACTTTGTAAAGTGCTTTAATTTATATTGTCTACATATGAAATCTCTATTAGTTTTATAGTAAGTATCAATTAATAATTGTATTCTTTTATAGTCATGGTAAGGTTATTCCTTATGGGATAACTATAGAGATTGCTGATGCTATAGCTACATTGTATTTATTTAAAAGTCTTATAAAAGAAATTTTACTTATTTTATCTTTATTTCTCCAGAATTTTTTTTTCTCATTGTTACTCCAGAGATATTTTTTTATCTTTATTTTCGTATAATAATCCAAGTTAATTTTCAGAGAGAATTTCAAAATAAGGAAAGGGTATATAAACCCAGCTGAGGTTCTGAAATTAATCAGAAAGGTTTATTTAATCCCTGCTTCAACTTCTTCCTCAGACCTGTGACAATATAGAGTCGAATTGTTATAGTTTTGAATTTTTTTATTATTGGTTGCTGTTTTTGTGAATTTCATCAACATGTGTTATTTGCATAGAAACAACCATATGCACTTTTTAAACAACTTCTTTACGGCCCTTCTTTACCTATATTCCTTGAAAAAATCGGACTTATAATAAATATATAGAAACGTGACAACAACCACTATAAGCACCACCGTCTTATTGGTTCTTTAAATCATGTGACATGCAGGATGTACCAAATACATGAAAAGTATCCCGAAAAAGATGAAAAAGGAATAGTAATAAACACGTTGAAAATGATTCAAATTCATATGTAATAAATTCAAAATAATATGATTTTACCAAAAGAATATTCTGAATAAAAATCTAAATGTAGAAACCTCAAAAACATTTTACTTTAGATAGGAAGAACCATGAAAAACGGACCAAGCACCACTAGGCCCGTTGGTCACTGAGATTGTGAAAATCTATGATCATCTATCAAAATTGTGTTAGGTTAAGCCTTCAATATTATATTGTGGTCCCGGGTCCAATGGAACATTGTTTAAAAATGAAAAAAAAAACTTGAGAGCCCCCTTCCTCTTCCGCTTAAAACTATAGCATGGTTTACAAATCTTGCAGGCACCATGGCCACTGCCTTGACAAAAAAAGGATATAGCACCATGGGACCTAGTTCAAATCTAATGAAACTGTGTTAACGGGTCCATTTCATTTATGTCTATAATTCTAAGTAGGTCCGGGGTCCATTATAATACTTTCAAAGAAAATTTCAAACCTCTATGTATAACATGGCTTTACATAGCATTCTTGCACTATGAAAACGAACCTTGCACCACGGGGCCTATGGACCCCAGGGGATAGTTCAATTCTATAAAACTTGTGTATGTGGGTCCATATGGGTTAGAATTAGAATTTTAGATAGGTCCGGGGTCCACTGAATCACTTTCAAAGAAATTTCAAACCCCTACGTATTATATGGCTTTACGTAGAAATTTTGCACCATGAAAACCAACCTTGCACCACGCGGCCTATGGGCCCCATAGATAGTTCAATTCTACAAAAATTGAGTATGTTCATCCATATGAGTAAGTTTTAATTCTAAATAGGTCCGGGGTCTATTATACTCTAAACTCCAACCCTCGATCGTGCATAACATGGCTTTACATAGAATTCTTGCACCATGATAACGAACCTTGCACCACGGGGCCTATGGGCCCATTGATAGTTTAATTCTATATAAAAAAATGTGTATGTGGGTAAATGAGTTAGGAATTTTAAATAGGTTTGGGTTTCCACTAAATCACTTTCAAAACAAAATTTCAAACCTCTATGTAAAACATGGGCCATTGGCTTTTAAGAATTATTGCACCATGAAAACGAACATTGCACCACGGAACTTTTGACCACCATGTATAGTTCAATTCTATAGAAATTGTGTGTGCGGGTCCATATGAGTATGGTTTGAAATTCTAAATAGGTCCGGGTCCATTGTATTACTTTTAAAGAAAATTTTGAATCATCGTGCATAACATGGCTGTACTACGTGGAATTCTTGGACCATGGGTACGGACCTTGCACCACGGGGCACATGGGTCCCAGGGATGGTTCAAGTCTATTGAAATTGTGTATGTAGGTCCATATGAGTTAGGCCTAGCATTCCAAATAGACCCAGGGTCCAATGAATCACTGTAAAAAAAAAATTTGAACCCTTATGCATTACTTTTATATAGAAATCTTGCACCATGGAAACGGAGACTTTGCACCACGGGGCCTATGGGTCCCAGAGATAGTTCAAGTCTATTAAAATTGTGTATATAGGTCCATATGAGTTAGGCCTAGCATTCCAAATAGGTCCGGGGTCCAATGAATCACTGTCAAAAAAATTTCGAACCCTCCTGCATTTCATGCATAACTTTACTTTATATAGAAATCTTGCACCATGGAAACGGACTTTGCACCACCGGGCCTATAGGTCCCGGGGATGGTTCAAGTCTATCAAAATTGTGTATATAGGTCCATATGAGTTAGGCCTAGCAGTCGAAATAGGTCCAGGGTCCAATGGATTACTGTCAGAGAAAATTTTGAACCCTCGTATATAACATGACCTTTGTAAAAATCTTGCACCATGGCAAGGGAGACTTTGCACCACGGGGCCTATGGGTCCCAGGGATGGTTCAAGTCTATTGAAATTGTGTATGTAGGTCCATATGAGTTAGGCCTAGCATTCCAAATAGACCCAGGGCCCAATGAATCACTGTAAAAAAAATTCGAACCCTTATGCATTACTTTTATATAGAAATCTTGCACCATGGAAACGGAGACTTTGCACCACAGGGCCTATGGGTCCCAGAGATAGTTCAAGTCTATTAAAATTGTGTATATAGGTCCATATGAGTTAGGCCTAGCATTCCAAATAGGTCCGGGGTCCAATGAATCACTGTCAAAAAAATTTCGAACCCTCCTGCATTTTATGCATAACTTTACTTTATATAGAAATCTTGCACCATGGAAACGGACTTTGCACCACCGGGCCTATAGGTCCCAGGGATGGTTCAAGTCTATCAAAATTGTGTATATAGGTCCATATGAGTTAGGCCTAGCAGTCGAAATAGGTCCAGGGTCCAATGGATTACTGTCAGAGAAAATTTTGAACCCTCGTATATAACATGACCTTATATAAAAATCTTGCACCATGGCAAGGGAGACTTTGCACCACGGGGCCTATGGGTCCCAGGGATGGTTCAAGTCTATCGAAATTGTGTATGTGGGTCCATATCAGTTAGGCCTAACATTCTAAATAGGTCCGGGATCCAATAGATCACTGTCAAAAACAAAAATTCGAACCCTCATGCATTTCATATATAACATGATTTTATATAGAAATGTTGCACCATGGAAACGGACTTTGCACCACGGGTCCTATGGGTCCCAGGGATGGTTCAAGTCTATCGAAATTGTGTATGTGGGTCCATATCAGTTAGGCCTAACATTCTAAATAGGTCCGGGATCCAATGGATCACTGTAAAAAAAAATTCGAACCCTCATGCATTTCATATATAACATTACTTTATATAGAAATGTTGCACAATGAAAACGGACTTTGCACCACGGGACCTATGGGTCCCAGGGATGGTTTAAGTCTATCGAAATTGTGTATGTGGGTCCATATGAGCTTGGCCTAACATTCTAAATAGGTCCGGGATCCAATGGATCACTGTCAAAAAAAAAAATTCGAACCCTCATGCATTTCATATATAACATGACTTTATATAGAAATGTTGCGCCATGAAAACGGACTTTGCACCACGTGGCCTATGGGTCCCAGGGATGGTTCAAGTCTATCGAAATTGTGTATGTGGGTCCATATCAGTTAGGCCTAACATTCTAAATAGGTCCGGGATCCAATGGATCACTGTCAAAAAAAAATTTGAACCCTCATGCATTTCATATATAACATGATTTTATATAGAAATGTTGCACCATGGAAACGGACTTTGCACTACCGGGCCTATGGGTCCCGGGGATGGTTCAAGTCTATTAAAATTGTGTATATAGGTCCATATGAGTTAGGCCTAGCAGTCGAAATAGGTCCAGGGTCCAATGGATTACTGTCAGAGAAAATTTTGAACCCTAGTATATAACATGACCTTATATAAAAATCTTGCACCACGGAAAGGGAGACTTTGCACCACGGGGCCTATGGGTCCCAGGGATAGTTCAAGTCTAACGAAATTGTGTATGTAGGTCCATATGAGTTAGGCCTAGCATTCTAAATAGGCCCAGGGTCCGATGAATCACTTTCAAAAAAATTAAATTTTGAACCCTCATTTGATTGTGGGCTGTGTTGCGTACACTTATTCCACATCTCATTATTTTCTATTGTATAACATTACTTTTATAAAGAAACTTGCATCATTGAAACGGACCTTGCACCACGAAATTGTTTAAGTTGGTCCGTTTGATTCAGGGCTAAATTACTAAATACTAGTGGGTCAATGTTCACTTAATTACTCCCAATAACATTTTTGAACCCCTATTTGTTTGGGGTTTTTTTTATAGCAATCTTGCACCATGAAAAACAGAAATAGCACCATGGTGCACTCAGGGATGGTTAAAGTCTATCAAAAATGTATAATATGTGGGTTCATATGAAATGGACCTACAGCTATAAATTGGTTCAGATTTCATGCAACCACAATTTGGAATCCTCCAAATATGGAGTGTATTTTATACGAGTCATAATAATCATTAGGATTTTTTTTACACAAAATGATTTTTTCAGCCTAAAGATAGGTCTATAAAAAAGTTGTGTGGGAAAGTCGGCATGAATTTTCAAAATGTAACGAAAAAGTATTGTAAATTTTGGTTACAGAAAACTGCATGCACACTAAAGCATAGAAATAGAAATAGAAATAGAAATTCTTTATTACCAATCATGGGGCCTTGAAGCCAAATGTACAATGACATATTACAATGATTTAGACATTTATATAACAAATACAATCATCATGTTATAATATTTAAAATAGATGCTAAACTAATAACTGTTGGAAACAGTACTATATTGTATCTACAAACATTTTTGTGAACTTAAGTAAAAACAGGAGGAAATGGACCTTTTGCTTATGATACGATCTAGACAAACGACCTGAACAAAACTACTTCTATGTTTTAGAACTCTGACGCACGAGGGTTCGATTCCCTCCCTAGGCTTTATTAATTCCATGCTGGTGCAAAGTTGGGCAGAATGCCTAGTGGCCCCACGTCAGAGATTCTTTACTTGTTAGTTCCTCATTTTGATATCATATGTGACCTACCAACGAAGTCAGTGTGCACAACACATTGAAGTTGTGGAATTCTAACATGTATTTGTCACTAAAGACTCAGTTGCTTGTTGTTGTTCTTTTATTTCCACCCATAAAATGCCATTCCTTTTGTACATCTACTCCAATGATAAAACTCATAAACAAAAATTAGAGAATGTGGTACTTTATACACGCACTCAGTAACTAGCAAATAAAGGCTTTTTTTTGCTTTCCTTTATAAATGTTTTCTTTAATAAAATGTTATGATAAAAATCTCACGTCAAAAACTTTCCGCCTTTCTTAAAGCCTTTTTTTTTCAGAAAATAAAAAGCTACGCCGAGCGCAGCATGATACGACCGCAACAAATTAAACCCTGTACGTTGGAGGCCCAATATGGATAGTCTATTGCTTTGGTCACATGCAGCCCATGGTGGACTTACAAAGCTTTTTGACACATGCATCCTGTGGTGGTCTTTAAAATGCATATTTGACACATTCATATATATCTACATCAACATCAAATTGAAAAAGTCTTGTTTATTCATTAATTGATATGTTTGGCTCTCTGACCCCTAATTTCTCTAAAACTGTAAGAGATATTGCAAATCTGACTGAAAAATACAGGCAGGTATTTGCACAAGAATTCCAATGAAAAAAAGATTTTGAAAATCAGACCAAAAATAAAAAGTTGAGTTTAAGGTTGTGGTCCATCTTTGCCCCCCTGTAGCAATTCAACGGTGAAATATGTACCAAAACCATTGACACATCTAGGTGACAGAATTCAATTAGCAATTTAACAAAAGAAGAATTTTCAAAATTGGATGAATAATAAACATTCTACAATAGTTTTGTCGATACACCCGTTTTAGCCCCTTTTGACCCTTTTTTCTAAAATCGTAGGGGCCAAAAACCCTAAATACAATACCAACCTTTTTTTCTGGATATAATCATCATATTGAAACTTAACAATTGGCTGGCCCACTAGAACAAATTTATTTGTGTAAAACTATTTGCTGTAACAAACTTTTAAATAAGGACGTTTTTTGCCCCTTCAATCCCTAATTTCTCAAAAACGGTAAGAGATATTGCAAATCTGATTGAAAAACGCGGGCAGGGATTTTTACAAGGATTCTAATGAAAAAAAAAATTTGAAAATCGGACCACAAATAAAAAAGTCGATTTTTGAGGTGTGGCCCCTTTTTGACCCCCTGTAGCAATGTTACGGTGCAATAAATATCAAAATCATTGACACATTTAGTTGACAGAATTTAATGAGGAATTCATTGAAAAAAGAATTTTCAAAATCGAATGAACAACAAATATTCTACAAGAGTTTTGTCAATACACCCGTTTTAGCCCCTTTTGGCCCTTTTTTCTAAAACGGTAGGGGCTACAAACCCCAAATACAATATCAACCTTCCTTTAGTGGTTACAAACATCATATCAAAATTTCAAAACAATTGGTCAACATTTACTCAAGTTATCGCACGGAAACCAAATGTTCCCAGACGACAACGACAACAACGACGACGACGACGACGACGACGACATCGCCATAACATTATACGATCGCAAAATTTTGCGGTCGTATAAAAAATGTAACGTGTCAACATTTTAAAGGATGGGTAGCGATAAGGCCCTAATTTGGACCATCTAAAGGTGAAAGAAAAAAATTGTCAATTTTTATTTTCCGCCTTTAGATGCGCCAAATATTTGTTGCAGAGCCTGCTACTTTACACTTTTTGTAGCTGAATAGTTTGTTCTTTCATAAATAGATAATCTTTTGTAGTTGTGCAAAAGAACAAGATGCAAAAGTGTAATATTAGAATAGATTTATTTTTCGTGTAAATTTTATTTTGATGAAAACATGCTTTAAGATAAACCTCTATAAATTGTGTGATTACTATAATCTATTTTTTACACATAAAGTCCAAAAGAATAACACAACAGTCGGGCGAGAAGGTTTAACACTGGAAGAATCTTTTGTTTTTTTGTTTTTACATGATAGTTTTGAATTTGAATTATGCGTTAATCTTAAAAATGTAAAAAAAAAAAAGAAACGAATCTTAGATATTATCAGCTATTGATTAAGAGGTTAAAAGTTAAGTCTTATAGACTTCCAATTTTCCAGTATGTCTTGCATGCGAAATCAGCTTTCACAAAAACGTGTTGTAGTAATGCACGTTATTGAAAAATAATATGGAGTTTGTTCCGCGAGTGCAAGACTATAATACAACACTATTTTACTTCACTTTCTGTTATAGGCTTAATGTTAAAACATTTTGTTTGGTTTGTAAGCATCATTTTCTATAAAGTAGAATGAAGTATATACTACAGTCAACTCGTCAATTGTATAAAAATACAAGCATTCAAATTTAACACGAGACATTTGGTGACACTTTTCACCTACTATTTTTTTAATCTTCTATGGAAGGCTGAGAGGCTTATCGCAACTCATCCTATTTTGTAAATTGTTAAATAACTATATTAAAAGATTATGTTTCATCGGCATTTATTTTACATCTCAATACTTTTAGCATTTAGGTTGCAGTTTTCTTTAGGACCAACAGCAAAAAACCTCACACAAAAATGCCGCATCCCAATAATTGTCTCCTTGTCAAAGCGACCGTCTGTCTATCGGTCCACCCACAATGCTAAAAACGCAAAAACTTTCGTTTGTTATTTGTCAAAAATAATGTTACATTTCTCTAGCATGCATCTATATAATATGTTTAGTAAACAAAATCTCTACATCATCAATATTTTGAGGAGCTAATATTCATTTTCTGCATGCACTTTTTATCGCATGCTTAAATATGGATACATAATTATTGTTCAGTCTGTCGAAAGTTGCTTCTCGTTTACTTCCTATTGTTCAAATAAGTATTATGTGAAAGTTCTCAAAATGTTTAACAAAAACCCAAAAGAAGACCTGCGGACAAGGTTTCCGCTTGGAAAACATTGTCGCCCCTAGAGGACCCACGGACAATATCTCCGAGAGGAAAGCATGTTAGCCCCGAGAAGACCCACTGTCGGAACTTTCGCAGAGAAGAGAAGACAGGCGGACAGCTTCCACAAAGAAAGTCGACCCGCAGACAATGTCTCCGTGGGAAAAGCATCCTCGCCCTTATAGACCCACGACCGGGCTTTCGCGGAGGAAGATTACAGGCGGACAATTTCTTCATGGGTAAAGCATTTTTGCCCAGATAAAACCTGCGGCCGAGGTTTCCGCTGAGAAAACATGTTTCCCGAGAGCTTTCGCGGATAAAACATCCTCGGCCCTAGAAGACCCGCGGGCCGGAATTTCTTATCTCCCCACGATTAATTACCATAACGGTTGTCGTTGCAATAAGGATTTCGGTCGTTGCCCGAAATAAAGAAAATGTATAATAAAAATTCAAAAGTAATTTATTTGACCATAATAATCCGGAAATGACTCGTATTGATATCTAGCAACCATGGAATATGTTTTGTTTTTCACTAAGAAGTAAACTAAACTATAAATTAAAACTGTTATTTATTTTTACAATATAAAAAGTTAATGTTACATGTATTTTTCCCCTTATATTAATAGAAATACTCAATTGTTTTTGGTGATAATACTGTATCTTAGTTACAATAAATTCCTTAATATATGATTACACCAGGAACTTGTGAGTCACTATTAAATCAGTATACCCCAATTTAAACGAATACTGACTTTTGTAGAGCTTAATAAGCTGAATGTTTAAGCAAGTAACATCTTTTCTCATCTGACATCTTCTACTAAATGGAGACTTTTGTAAAGTACAGTGAGCTGAAGGTTTAAGAAAGCAACAGCTTTTCCCTAGTCCACAATAGTTTTCATTCTATAGGACAAAAACATGGAAAATAAAGAAGGAATGCGTCCATGGGACACAAATGCCCCCGCAATGAACCAAACAGAAAGTGGAAGTCCCAAAGGTCTGAAAGTTGCTTAGGACATACAGATTGTCATACTGAACCATCGTACACAGTTTCAAATCATTCCCATGTATGGCTTCTCAGAAAAGCTTGACGGAAACTTTCAAGTCGATTTTCATAGATTTTCATATCGGCCCACCCCAAACAGGAAGTAGAGGTCCGACAGGTCTGAAAGTGCCTTAGGTCGCACAGTTTGTCATACTAAACCATCCTACTAAGTTTCAAATCATTCCCATGTACGGTTTATGACAAAAGCAAGACGGAAATTTGTTCGGATAGACGGACGGACGTACGGACATGAGTAAAACTTAATGCTCCCCCGACATGTCGTCGCGGGGGCATAAAAATGCTATTTTTGACATTTAAAGGGAGAAAACCACTATAAGGGGTCATCTGACATCTTCGACCCAATGGAGACTTTTGTCCAGGTGAGCAAAAAAACACGGTAGGTCCCGTGTCCGGCGACAGGAATGTTTTTTCGAGAGGCATATCCAATTGTCCCGGTTTTTTCAAGAGAATTAACCATCAAAAGGTAAAAAATAATGATCTTTCATGATTTTTTAACGAAAGCAAAAAACTAAAGCTACCAAAAAGGCGAGTACTATTAAGTATTATAATATTGTACAACCTCACTTATTCGTATTTAAAAATGTGATAACTAAATTGAAATATGGGTTATATTAGGAATTTTTACCTTTCTGCATTTTACACCCCATAAAAGACAAATATATTGTATGAAAAAGATTTGTATTAGTAATGAACACCAATACAATATAAAAGCATCCTGAATTTTGATGCTCACTTGTCACATCGGACATTTTTTTAATTTTAAAAAGTGTAGCTGTCCAGGCTTTTTCGAGAGGCGTCCAGGTTTTTTCAAGAGAGGTCCAGGTTTTTTCATACATTACATAGACAGCTCGTGTGTGTTCTATAGCTCTCAAACTTTTAAAAATACATCTACACGGTCGTTATACTTGTCCTGCGACAACATGTTTTCTACCGATGTTTCTGCTTGTTTTCTACCGATGTCCTAGATTTCTACCGATGTGATGATGAAAAAAACAAACTTGGCAGACGATTTTTTCCAAACAATGATACCCGGCAATTATGGCACTTATAAACAAGTTAGTTTAATTTACATTATTTTTTTTTTAAGTCTGAACATAAAAAAACAGTAAGGTATTGTTTATTTTGTCCAGCAAGCGACAATTTCCCTTTTTTCAGATAATCATGAATATCTGTTTTAAATTACCATTCACTGGGCTGAAATTTATTCTCTATGTTCTAAATTATCGTACCTTTTTAAAGACATTTCCCTTTTCATTACAAATGGTATAATTTTGATTTTTCGATCATTTTTCAAAACATTATGGTCCTGGTTTTCTAAAGATGTGTCCTGGTGTTCTACCGATGGTCCTGGTATTCTACCGATGTGATATATTAAATGACATATCATCATGTTCATTACAAATTGTAAAACTGTATATTTTATTGCACATAATATTGATGATAAAAAGAATATGGCGGTTCATGAGCAATTGCGCGCGGCAAATGCTTAAAATAGGTAATTAAAATCTTAAACAAACTCGAAAACATTAAGGACTCGTATCGTTAATAAAATTATCATACAGCATAAACACAATTTCTAATGTGACATGAACAATGGTCATATGACAGAAAGACAGTTCATTCTGTTTGCTCATGGCTGCCATTCCTTTCTTAACAGCCATTAGTTTAAATATAAATATACTTTATTGCATACAAACCCCAAAGGCCTACAAACACGAACAAACAAAAACAATGAACATATAATTATAGACACATAGTACAAATACAGCCAAAGAATGAAACAGTAGCATTTACAAACATGTGTGTACATGTATTTGACAATTGTCGCAACTCAAATGATTGCTTTACAAAAGGGCAAAACATCCATATATTTGGATTAAGTACAACAATTTATTTTTCAATAGTGTCAGGCTGGTTAAAATTGGAATATTTTGATTGTATAAAGTCAATAAATGTTTTTCTTATATTAATATTAATTTTACAATAAAATAGATTAATGAGCTTCCCCAGACCCTTTTGTAGTAGTATCGTAGTTGAATTTTAGCATATTTTTAGTGGAAAATATTTAAAACTTGTAGTGGAAATCTAGCATGAATTCAGCAGGAATATTAGCAATATTCAGTACCACTAAATTTCCGCTGCATGTATAGTAATACTCGTGCTAGATTACTACTGTCGTGTGTCTCATTTGCATATTTCTTAGCCAATCGAAGCTTAAATTTACTAACAGTATACAATTAGTGGAATTTCTAGCATGATTTTAGCGTTTCAATTATTTAAATTAGTTTGACAGCAGAATGTAGTGGATTGTATTAGTATGAATCTAGCGTATTATGCAAATTAGTTACTAGCACTAATTAGTGGAAAAAAGTAGCAGAATGTAGTGGATAGATTAAATGCTGTATATGGTGATATTGAGAAATATGTAGCATGGTTCTAGTGGTATGTTTGCATTAAACAGTGGTCAATTTAGTAAGATCCAGCAGTTGTGTAGTGGTTTATTTAGCAAAAATCAGTAGTATTTTAGCAGGTTTTTAGTGGTACTCCTAGCAAAAATCAGTAGTATTTTAGCAGTTTTTTAGTGGTACTTCTAGCAAAAATCAGTGGTATTTTAGCAGGCTTTTAGTGGTACTCCAAAAAATATTCAGTGGAAGATTTTGTATTAATATCTCTTATTGAACTGTACATCTGAACTGTCGCAAGTCCATGCAAACTATGCAAAAATTACAGATCCAGTGCACATTTTCAATATTGAATATATTGCTGGTACATGCTGTTTTATTCAAATATCACAAAGTATAGCTAAGTATATTTCAATAATTAAAAAAATCCATGTCAAGTTGAATGTTTTTTTCACAATACTATTCAATTCCAATAATGTCCTGCTAAATCTACACTTTAAAACACATTTTTGCTAAAGTGACTAATAAGTCATACTTTGAACATATTGAATATGCTGCATTCGATTTTCAAGTATCCGTTGAATCTACACTTTAAAACACATTTTTGCTAAAGTGACTAATAAGATATTTCGATACATTTCATTCTTTCAACATGTTGAATATCATATATGCTGCATTCGATTTTCAAGTATACACATCTATTCACTTTAAAAACAATGAGAAATCTGTAAAATTCTGCTGCTTGTCTTCACAAAGACCTCGGGACAAAGACCTATGTTATAATTTTCAAAAACCGTCATGACCGTTGAAACATTTGATTGGCTAGACAATAATTAATTCAATTAGATTACAAGTATTACATATTTCTTGACCACATCCAGATGGACTTCATGCTGTTTATCTGATAAACTTATCTGATAATTCAATGTAGCTATAATTAACATGTACATGTAGTTACATGTATTAAAATGATAAGTGATGCACGGAATTAATTTTTGAGAACAGGAAAAACAATTAAATACTATTTTTATAACAAATTAAAGAATGCTGTTAATGTTCTAAAACCATGCCACAAAGTCAATCTCAAGTAGCCAAAATATATGATTTTAGCAATTATTCATATTCTATCTTGCTTTTTTTCGTATATTCTATAATTTGTAACTTTAGCACACTTTCAGTAACTTACAGGTTCATTAAACAATATTTTTATTCTGTTAAAGCATGCAGTTAATATTTTTGTAACTTTATTAAGGGCACTGTAGTTAGGCCTTTAAATATATTCAGTTTTTGTAGCGTATTTTAGCAGTTCATATTTGTTAAAACTTTCTAACAGAGTTTTTCTAGTAGGAATTTAGTACCACTCATTGTCCACTGATTTCTTATTTAAAATTATTAAATCTACTTTATAAGTTTATTTAGCGTACTTTAGCTAGACCTATAAATGTATTAAGTTTTTGTAGCGTATTTTAGCAGTGCATATTTGTTTAAACTTTCTAACAGAGTTTTCCCAGTATGAATTTAGTACCGCTAATTTTCCGCTGATTTCTCATAAATTATTTTATCTTTATGTAGTGGAAAATTAGTGGAAATAGAGGCGAACCACTAGAAACCGCTAAATTTATTAGTGTATTTTAGTAGTATTTAGAATTGAATGCTAATTTTACACTGTCAATAACAGTGGGTATCAGTGGCAGATTTAGCGGAAGTTTAGTGGAACTGATTATTCCGCTAAAATATAGTGGTAAATTAGTGGACTTTGTCTAGCTGCTAATTTACGCTGTCAAATTCACAGTGCAATTTTAGCACTATTTTAGCTGAAAATTAGTTCCACTGTTTTCTTGTAGCGGTGCTACAGTTTGGTCTGGGTCATCATCAATAATTTTACAGGATTTACACAGTCCTTGATCTCTTGGGATATTTTTATATCTACCAAGTTTAATCTCTAGATCTAAGCCCCATTTACATGCACAGTTTTACATACGTGTGCATTTTTACATACGTATGTAATTTTACACATGTGTGCAAATACTGCATGTAAATGCAAATACATACGTATGTACATTTACACATGGTGTAAATTTACATCACCTCAGGACCAGATGCAAATGTTTATGTGTAAATTTACATAGGCTGTTTTATTAAATTTTGAGCATGTAAACGCAATTTAAACAAATACATAGCTCGATTTTTCTCTTCCTGGAGAACTTGTGACCTTGACCTTTAAGCTATGTATTCTAGCATCCACAGGCATCACCCTTGCATTATAAGCTCTTCGACGTGTAAACTTCATAAAATTTTATCAAGGCGTTAAAAAGTTATGCCTCTAAAACCAATATCTCTCTACAATTTCCAAGTTTTTCTGAACTTGTGACCTTCACTCTTACACAACTGTATTTCCCTAACACAATCGAGATCTTTCTTACCCCAAAGGCTTAAGGTGCACATTTCTAAGTCGGTAAGTGTCAAAATACTTTGAGAACTAACATTACCACCTTTTCTAAGTTTTCCATAACTATTTACCTTGACCTTTGACATTTTGACCCAAAATCTATATGGTTCTCCCTTATTTGCTACGCTTGCAGTGTCCAAAAGCTACGATTTAAAGACCAAACTTGATAGAATGATGGTCGGACGAACGGAAATGTAAATTCTATAGTCTATATAATAAAACAGATAGGTATTGAGAAGAGCTAGAGCATGGTCACTCACATGCCTATGACCTATAATCGCTTGACAACATGATGAATGAATAGTTGTTTTATTACTGCATTGGATAAAGCATCAGGTATTGAACATGTTACATGTAATATCTAGCAAAAGGGTAAACTTTTATGACCGGAGACCCATATTGACGAAAGGAAAGAAAGTCATGCTAATTACACAAAGTTTTCTGTAATAGAGTTAGCTAGATTTTTATTATTCCTTATAACATATACATGTATCAATCTTAATTCAAAACTAAAGTTCTCTCAAAGACCGTGAAACTCTCTGTTTACAAGGACTAACAGTTTCAATTTCATCCATTAATGATTAAAGGTAATACCAAACTGGGATGGTCAATCTCATATAATCCAAGAAGAAAAGACAAACAAGGCAAATACATACCATAAAAATGTAAAAATTTAGTGCTTGCATGTAAATAGTCAAATTTTGAATTTTGTTACCATGATGATAACAAAAGAAAACTTTATAGGAGACCGTATGAGGGAAGCAGAGGTACCAATGGGGTATCCGAATGTCAAAAGTCAGAAAGGGCAGAGACAAAGCTAGTAAACACCAACAAGAACGGGACAAAAACAGGCAACATGTAAAACATGGATACACAAAATAACTGAATATCAATTAACAATATTAATCATAGTTTAGTACGTATTTTTTTACTATTAAAATTTTGAAGATTTAAATAGTCTGAAATATGAACATCAGACTTAAAGTATAATTTTGAAGAGTCATCAAAGCCGGATGTTTTATTTACTAGTATTATAAGTTCATAATATTTTTCTTTAATAGTCTTTTTGTTTTCTCTTTTTAAGCTTGATTTAATTTCATTAAAAGATTTATTAACATTCTCAAAATTTTCATAATCTATTTCAAATTTCTTTGTTACAGATATAGCAAAACTATGCCAATTATACACACCCTCTATGTGGAGATTTCTATTTAAAATGAATGCTTCTTTTATAAGAGGGTTTATATCTAGAGAGTTTATTCTAGCAAAATAGATGTAGCAAATTACCTGTACGTTAATAAAAGAGTCTAATGGTAATCTACCAAGTTCAGTTTTTGCAGCAATATAACATGCTGTTTTGCGCACACCCAGAACACTTTTACAAAATTTATTGTGTATTTTTTTTAAAGCTGGCTTATCAGAAAATAATAGTATCAACAATTCTTCCACTTATATTAGATTTGTGAAGTGCTTAATAAAATGGGATATAATCCTCCATATACCATATTTCACTGTTATATCTAGAAATGTTGAGGCTGAGACAGTATGATGAAGCTTCACTTTTTAAAACACAAGCATTTATGGTGTATGAATGCCATTAAAACAACAAAATTATGCAGTTATATGAATTTAAATCATCAGTAGAAAACAAGGACTCATCGGTAGAAAACACAGTAAAGAACATACCTAATCGGTAGAAAACCAGGACATATCAATTTTTTTAAACCTGTTAGTTATATGAAAAATCAAATGGCTCTTTTACAAATAAACGATCATTTATTGCATATTCTCAAATAGGATGTATTCAAATGTTAAAAAACAAAAGTAATTTTTCATATTTCTAAAAAACAATCTGTAGAAAACAAGGATCATCGGTAGAAAACAAGCAGAAAAATCGGTAGAAAACATGTTGTCGCAGGACAAGTATAACGACCGTGATCTAATGTTGTTAGAATAGCATAAATACTTTCATTTTTAAAGGTGAATTTGTTTGAAATTTATATTCATCTCTCATACCACAAACAATTCATACATAAATGTGCGCTTGAGTCTTTATCATATACACATGGAACTAAAACCAAATGTATAAACATAGCCTTATCGAATAAATTGCTTGAATTCGAATGCAATTGTTGTGTTGGGACAAACAGGAACGACGGACAGACCCATAACATCAAACCCTAATAAGTTATCCGGCTTCTTTTTATGCTGTGCGTGTGTTTGTGTGTGCATGGTATGATAATAACTCCATGGTGTGTTCAATGTGGTGGTGCAGCAGCATGTAGGAGTCTCGCAGCCTGTGCGTCTTGCTGTGTCACATAAACTCCCCATCGCACTTTTCCTTGCAACTACATGCAAAAGGCTTTTAAAACTTTGTATGCAGCTCCAATTTACAGTACTATCTAGTGTTAAGCATTTTTAGCTCACAAAAATCGCGCTACTTTCTGTATGCGAAATACTTATATACTAATATACTGAAGATAAGAAATAGCGGTTCGTAACCCTTGGCTAGCGAAGATGGTGTAACGTATAAAAACTTGAATATAAATTTCCGTCGCACTTTCCCATGCATCAGGCTTTTGAAACTTTGCATGCAGTATCATTCTATGCATGTATTAGTATGAGTGTTAAAGTTTTACTCATTATTAAAATTTTGAAAATAATGGACTCGTATTCAAATTTTTCCGGTTGGGTGGGGCTGGGAGGGTAAAATTATGCATACTTTAAATGCAGCTTCATCATGCTGAACTAAATTGTTTAAAATGATTTTAGCTCATTGTTTATCTACTTCCTGCTTTCCAAAAACATGTACGAAGGCAATATAAAATTTGTCGTTCGGGGAATGCGGACATTTATTTTTTTCCTAGTGTGATAATGAGTGCTTTCTGTTTTATACTTACTATTAGATAAAAACTAAAAATATGCTGAACTGAAATTCAATTTATTATTGAAATCAACTTATGTCTTATTTAGAGAGAAGCTCAGAGTTTTGAAAATTGCCCGGATTGATCATAAGCTTATATGTGTTTTTCAACATCAACAAAAAATGTTGGCGCCGGAAGGAGCTAACTTCGGGATAATAAAACCTAACCATTAGCAAAAAAGAGATAAATAAAATACAACAAATGTTGTTTTTCTGCCTGGCGCGTGTTTCGTCTATACTTATTACACGACTCGATTGGCATTTCTGAACTTCTTTCACATTTATTACATACGTACAAAAATGCACAAGAATATGAAATTCATTTTAGATTTTCTTTATCGGTTTAAACATAAATAATAATTTAAAAGCCGCGAATTGCCATAAAAATTATAAATGGTTTGAATGCACCAGTCAACATCTTGTTTAAGCATTTCTTTTTTCCCTCCATACACGTATAATTGATAGTTTCATTGACAACCGAACTAGATCTAAAATATGATTGTAATTTACCTTTCAAAATATAGCACCCTATGAACAGAAACATTTTTTTCCTTTTGGGGACAAGTTATTTATTCAAAGCTAATTGAGAAAGTAACACGTGTATTTTTAATTAAACCATTTTCGTCAAAATACTACATGTTATGTTTGATGTTTTGCATGTAACATGTTAGAATATATATTAGGTCAATGGGAGGGATGATAGTTTTCATTGAAAACGCATAGTTTCTGCAAAATCCAGTTCCTCTCTGTATTCAAATTTTTGAAAAAACCAGGACCCCTCTCGAAAAAACCGGACAAGTTGATGTGCCTCTCGAAAAAACAAATGAATTTTTAAAAATCATCAACCTATGCTAGTTTATGATTTTTTTGGGTAGAAATGTAATATATCGACCTTTATGAGTACAATTAAACCTCTTTTTGTATTTGTTTCAACTTCAGCTAACAATAAACGTGATTTTTTGTAAACGAACAGGTGAAAAAACCTGGACCTCTCTCGAAAAAACAGGACAATGCCTCTCGAAAAAACAATCCTGTCGCCGGACACGGGACCTACCGTGAAAAAGGTCACCCGAAAACTTCCACCAAATGGAGATTTTTTTTTATAGAATTTCTCAAACTGGACATCTATTCAAGCAAAACTTATCTGTCTGTAATGGAATTCATTCTGTGAGCCAAAATACTTCTTTGGCCATAGCCCCTTAAAGGGGTCATTTGACAACTTCGAACCAATGGACAATTTTGCAGAGCTAATTGTGCTGAACATTTAAGCAACCAACAGCTTCCCTCTATCTGCAAAAGTTCCCATTATAATTAAATAGGCAAAACATGAAAAACGTGATTTTAAACTAAAAGGGCCATTACGTCTTAAAGAAATTATCTGACAACTTCGACTCAAAAGAACCATAGAGTCATCAGATTTGTTCTAAAACTTTAAAGGTGATTTTACCCCAATTTGATATTTTAGCGATGGCGACCATTTTTTGTTGTTGAATCAAACATCAAAAACAATTATAGTTTTGTAAACGCCACCACAAATAACAATCATACTAAGCTGGTTGCACTTCGTCGATCGGTTTTAAAGAAACAAGATTTTGAAAGTTGAAAAGACGACAGACGACGGATGCCTAGTGATAGCAATATATCACATAACTTTTGTCCAAGTGAGCTAAAATAAGGATATATGTCCAAATTGAATGAAGACATGATGCCCTCCCATGCAACCAGCCTTTGAACCGTAAAGTCGATTACATGCAGTGGGCAAAATATGTAATAAAGACATTTTATGATCATATGCAACATAGCCTAATTAATGCATAAGTAAATAGTAAATAACTGTTAATTGTAATTGCCTGCGAAGGTTCTTGATTGGTTTATTGGTTTAAAGAAACTATAACAATTAAATATCATTCATAAAGTTGATAGTACAGCTGCAGTTTTTGGTTATTCCAGTTTTTTTCTAAGAAGATGTCGCGATAATATCATATTTCCTTTATGGAAAAATAGCTTCAACCTGTTGGTATAAAACCTGATATGGGACGGACGGACCAACGGACAGACCAGAACACCATGCATATGCCCTTCTACTTTCGCAGACAGAAAAAGCTTTTGATGATAAAGGTCCTTCAGAAAGAATTCAATTTATAATGTGGGAAACCAGTATATAGAAAGATAGCAAAAATGGCATGAAGAGACAAAACTAATTCAAATTGTCTGACAAACATTTTAAACTGCATCTGATGTGCGTTTTGCTTTGAAAAAAACCCAATCTAACTCTGGATGAAAATTTCAAGAATTTCAAGAGCAAAATGATAAACGCGATTCGTTAGCATTTTATCCGTTTGATTACAAGAGGGTACCAATAACTTATCCACAACTCCTACTAAATTACTCAATAGATTTTAACAACTCAATGGAATTTCATGAAATTTCATAGAATGTTTGTAACATAATGTAGATGTGCAACATCCATTAAAAAATCTGGTCAATTCGTGGGGTGCGGTGTGTGTATATTTGTAAGCTGCAGTTCGCAGTTTTCTTGTTTTACACTAAAAGACCAGAAGAGTTTCATATGAAATAACAGGGATATAAAAGAAATCAATTATAATGCAACTACCGAATACAAACAGCTCTTTTAAAACTGTTGGGTTGTTCCGTTTTGTTTACAACACTAAACGTGGATTTCTTGATAAGAAGGGAGCATTATACATCAAAAAGTACTTTGTAAATAAAAGAACTGCTTTTCCTTGTACATGAACATGTAACGTATAAGACTAAGATCTTACAGGTCAATCCCGACTAATTACGATATACTTCTATAGCTTAGCATGTACTATTTAAAAAGAATTTAATCAACTCTTGGGTGTATAATAATGCTTGGTTCGATTTTGTGACCATTCCTGAGGACAATAGGCCCCACAGGACCCGTGGTTTGAGGTCCGTTTTTTGTGTATGCAGGATTTTCATATAAATCATAAATAAACGGAGTTTTAATTCAATAACAGTGACCCAAAGGACACAGGACCAAGTAAGCCCCCGTGGTTGTAGGTCATTTTCATGGTGCAACCTTTCTATATTAACCCATGTTATAGACGAGGGTTCGAATTTTTTTTTACAGTGATCCATTGGATCCCGGACCTATTTAGAATGTTAGGCCTAACTGATATGGACCCACATACACAATTTCGATAGACTTGAACCATCCCTGGGACCCATAGGCCCCGTGGTGCAAAGTCTGTTTCCATGGTGCAACATTTCTATATAAAATCATGTTATATATGAAATGCATGAGGGTTCGAATTTTTTTTTTTGACAGTGATCCATTGGATCCCGGACCTATTTAGAATGTTAGGCCTAACTGATATGGACCCACATACACAATTTCGATAGACTTGAACCATCCCTGGGACCTATAGGCCCCGTGGTGCAAAGTCCGTTTCCATGGTGCAACATTTCTATATAAAATCATGTTATATATGAAATGCATGAGGGTTCGAATTTTTTTTTTGACAGTGATCCATTGGATCCCGGACCTATTTAGAATGTTAGGCCTAACTGATATGGACCCACATACACAATTTCGATAGACTTGAACCATCCCTGGGACCCATAGGCCCCGTGGTGCAAAGTCCGTTTCCATGGTGCAACATTTCTATATAAAATCATGTTATATATGAAATGCATGAGGGTTCGAATTTTTTTTTTTTGACAGTGATCCATTGGATCCCGGACCTATTTAGAATGTTAGGCCTAACTGATATGGACCCACATACACAATTTCGATAGACTTGAACCATCCCTGGGACCCATAGGCCCCGTGGTGCAAAGTCCGTTTCCATGGTGCAACATTTCTATATAAAATCATGTTATATATGAAATGCATGAGGGTTCGAATTTTTTTTTGACAGTGATCCATTGGATCCCGGACCTATTTAGAATGTTAGGCCTAACTGATATGGACCCACATACACAATTTCGATAGACTTGAACCATCCCTGGGACCCATAGGCCCCGTGGTGCAAAGTCCGTTTCCATGGTGCAACATTTCTATATAAAATCATGTTATATATGAAATGCATGAGGGTTCGAATTTTTTTTTTGACAGTGATCCATTGGATCCCGGACCTATTTAGAATGTTAGGCCTAACTGATATGGACCCACATACACAATTTCGATAGACTTGAACCATCCCTGGGACCCATAGGCCCCGTGGTGCAAAGTCCGTTTCCATGGTGCAACATTTCTATATAAAATCATGTTATATATGAAATGCATGAGGGTTCGAATTTTTTTTTTGACAGTGATCCATTGGATCCCGGACCTATTTAGAATGTTAGGCCTAACTGATATGGACCCACATACACAATTTCGATAGACTTGAACCATCCCTGGGACCCATAGGCCCCGTGGTGCAAAGTCCGTTTCCATGGTGCAACATTTCTATATAAAATCATGTTATATATGAAATGCATGAGGGTTCGAATTTTTTTTTTTGACAGTGATCCATTGGATCCCGGACCTATTTAGAATGTTAGGCCTAACTGATATGGACCCACATACACAATTTCGATAGACTTGAACCATCCCTGGGACCCATAGGCCCCGTGGTGCAAAGTCTGTTTCCATGGTGCAACATTTCTATATAAAATCATGTTATATATGAAATGCATGAGGGTTCGAATTTTTTTTTGACAGTGATCCATTGGATCCCGGACCTATTTAGAATGTTAGGCCTAACTGATATGGACCGACATACACAATTTCGATAGACTTGAACCATCCCTGGGACCCATAGGCCCCGTGGTGCAAAGTCCGTTTCCATGGTGCAACATTTCTATATAAAATCATGTTATATATGAAATGCATGAGGGTTCGAATTTTTTTTTTGACAGTGATCCATTGGATCCCGGACCTATTTAGAATGTTAGGCCTAACTGATATGGACCCACATACACAATTTCGATAGACTTGAACCATCCCTGGGACCCATAGACCCCGTGGTGCAAAGTCTGTTTCCATGGTGCAACATTTCTATATAAAATCATGTTATATATGAAATGCATGAGGGTTCGAATTTCTTTTTTTGACAGTGATCCATTGGATCCCGGACCTATTTAGAATGTTAGGCCTAACTGATATGGACCCACATACACAATTTCGATAGACTTGAACCATCCCTGGGACCCATAGGCCCCGTGGTGCAAAGTCCGTTTCCATGGTGCAACATTTCTATATAAAATCATGTTATATATGAAATGCATGAGGGTTCGAATTTTTTTTTTGACAGTGATCCATTGGATCCCGGACCTATTTAGAATGTTAGGCCTAACTGATATGGACCCACATACACAATTTCGATAGACTTGAACCATCCCTGGGACCCATAGGCCCCGTGGTGCAAAGTCTGTTTCCATGGTGCAACATTTCTATATAAAATCATGTTATATATGAAATGCATGAGGGTTCGAATTTTTTTTTTTGACAGTGATCCATTGGATCCCGGACCTATTTAGAATGTTAGGCCTAACTGATATGGACCCACATACACAATTTCGATAGACTTGAACCATCCCTGGGACCCATAGGCCCCGTGGTGCAAAGTCCGTTTCCATGGTGCAACATTTCTATATAAAATCATGTTATATATGAAATGCATGAGGGTTCGAATTTTTTTTTTGACAGTGATCCATTGGATCCCGGACCTATTTAGAATGTTAGGCCTAACTGATATGGACCCACATACACAATTTCGATAGACTTGAACCATCCCTGGGACCCATAGGCCCCGTGGTGCAAAGTCTGTTTCCATGGTGCAACATTTCTATATAAAATCATGTTATATATGAAATGCATGAGGGTTCGAATTTTTTTTTTGACAGTGATCCATTGGATCCCGGACCTATTTAGAATGTTAGGCCTAACTGATATGGACCCACATACACAATTTCGATAGACTTGAACCATCCCTGGGACCCATAGGCCCCGTGGTGCAAAGTCCGTTTCCATGGTGCAACATTTCTATATAAAATCATGTTATATATGAAATGCATGAGGGTTCGAATTTTTTTTTTGACAGTGATCCATTGGATCCCGGACCTATTTAGAATGTTAGGCCTAACTGATATGGACCCACATACACAATTTCGATAGACTTGAACCATCCCTGGGACCCATAGGCCCCGTGGTGCAAAGTCTGTTTCCATGGTGCAACATTTCTATATAAAATCATGTTATATATGAAATGCATGAGGGTTCGAATTTTTTTTTTTGACAGTGATCCATTGGATCCCGGACCTATTTAGAATGTTAGGCCTAACTGATATGGACCCACATACACAATTTCGATAGACTTGAACCATCCCTGGGACCCATAGGCCCCGTGGTGCAAAGTCCGTTTCCATGGTGCAACATTTCTATATAAAATCATGTTATATATGAAATGCATGAGGGTTCGAATTTTTTTTTTGACAGTGATCCATTGGATCCCGGACCTATTTAGAATGTTAGGCCTAACTGATATGGACCCACATACACAATTTCGATAGACTTGAACCATCCCTGGGACCCATAGGCCCCGTGGTGCAAAGTCCGTTTCCATGGTGCAACATTTCTATATAAAATCATGTTATATATGAAATGCATGAGGGTTCGAATTTTTTTTTTTGACAGTGATCCATTGGATCCCGGACCTATTTAGAATGTTAGGCCTAACTGATATGGACCCACATACACAATTTCGATAGACTTGAACCATCCCTGGGACCCATAGGCCCCGTGGTGCAAAGTCTGTTTCCATGGTGCAACATTTCTATATAAAATCATGTTATATATGAAATGCATGAGGGTTCGATTTTTTTTTTTTTGACAGTGATCCATTGGATCCCGGACCTATTTAGAATGTTAGGCCTAACTGATATGGACCCACATACACAATTTCGATAGACTTGAACCATCCCTGGGACCCATAGGCCCCGTGGTGCAAAGTCCGTTTCCATGGTGCAACATTTCTATATAAAATCATGTTATATATGAAATGCATGAGGGTTCGAATTTTTTTTTTGACAGTGATCCATTGGATCCCGGACCTATTTAGAATGTTAGGCCTAACTGATATGGACCCACATACACAATTTCGATAGACTTGAACCATCCCTGGGACCCATAGGCCCCATGGTGCTAGACCCCTTTTTCGTTGGCTATATAAACCGTTTTACTGATGGTGCTCGATGGTGCTTATAATGGTTGTTGTACGTAAACTGGTTCCTATTTATAACTCAAAAATCGAATGTCCTGGTTGATCAGTGTAGCAAAGGAGCTTTATTTGATGATAGGAATTTTCTGATGTCAGAATCGGTGAAGCGTTTTAAAAAATAAATGATAAGAGTTATTCCTCTTTGTTCATCTTCTAAACTTTGCTACGCCTGATCAGAGGCGCTCTACCAAAAATTTTGAAAATGCCAAACACTATATGATTATGAAGAGCATAGAACAGTAGAACCAAAAATACCAAACTGGGGAACCAAATCATTACTAAGATTTGGTTAGGAAGAACCTTAAGGTTTAGAAGATTTTGAAATTTAAACTGATAATTTAAAGCTTTGATGTGTTCTCCAAAAAAAAAAGTGATGGTGCCGGAGCGGGCTAACCTCGGGGAATTAAAACTCCACCAGCAGTGCTAACCTTCACGGATGTTCGAAAAAAAACCATTCAGTCATTCATATCTTTATATTCATTGACATGAGCTTAGGCTAGAGCATCTAACTTATTTAGCTGAGATAATCAAACTAGTTTTCCGATTATAATGGCCATGGGACATTGGTATTTTTTACCTAAAAAATTTGATTGGCCTATTCCCTTGAATTAACTTAGTACACATGTAAAATTAACGAATCAGCTTGTCTCCTTTAGGAATGCAAATTCATATACACGTAAAAGACCGTATCTTGTTTAAAAAATGGTTTCACAACATCAATAACCGTCATTGACCGTATTATAATTTGTCTTTCTGTACTACAACGCATCGCGTGTAAGAGGTCCCGGTCGTATATCACCCCATGACACACCTAAATGGCCTGACACTGACACCTTACCGGGGCTTAAATCACCGCGATGATGGCCAGCTTCCGTTAATCCGTTCTGGGGACATATAATTTACATTTTTAACAAATTATTATAACCTTCTTTAACTAGATAGACAGTCGTGTTCATTATATCTTCGGGGGAGGCGAAGTGGCTAATCATTAAAAAGTTGAAATCAGTGACCGTGTAATGGGCCCTGACAAGAATATCTCATATTTGGCGTTTGTCAAATAAAATAACCCATTCCTTATAATTTACCAACATCTATATGGAAGAAGCGACATATACAGAGAATGTACAGCCTTGAGAAATAGCTGGAAATATCTTAACTGTATTATTAATTTTAACAGACAGGGAAAACTATATAATGTAACTGCAATTTAAGACACGATAAAGGTTTATATGCAAACGATTAAAAAGACTGAAATTTCAAATTTTATTTGCTTAAACTGAAGACACCTTAGAAGGCTTTCATGTCCCTTTCCAAACAGCAGAATAAACAATAAGAAACGTTAACGCTTGTACACAGATACTGCTTTAAATCAAGAAGAAAAAATACTAGAACACTCAAGTTTTATGGAAGACATCATATGTATGATTATGTGCATCTATCAATCGGGCGCCTGATCTGGTAATAAAATAATGTTAATGTCAATGTAAATGTTGTGCATGCTCATAGACAAATATGGGATTTTTATCTGTCCGAAAAGTGCAGATGTTGATTTCCCATGCAGAATTGTTTTGTCCGTCTTTATCGATTGACCGTTAGCAGCAAATTCCTCACAGTTCAAGTTTCCGCCCGTATCGGTCCATACACTAATAGTGGAAAAATCCTGACCTATTTTTGCCGGGAAGGATAAAGCCTACTGCGAAGGAGTTTGTGTTAGCAGACCTACTCACCTTTTCGGAAAACATGTATGATGAGTTCACTTTCGTTACGAATTGAATTCGCGTTGCTGGTTGCCCTTCGATTTTTTTTTTTTTTTGGTTTTCTTCTCGTTTGTGTTGGCTGATTTTTTTGTCCTTTCAGATTATTGACTTGCAAATTAATGTACCATTTACACCTCTTTGCTTCCCTATAGCTTGACAGTTAATATTAAATCTAGAGTTTAAGATGAACTTACATCCCTTAATTGTAACGTATAGATACACTTTTGGAAAGAATTCGTCTGGTTTTTATTTATTACATAGACCAGGTGCTCAGACAATATTATTTCACTGCTATCTACTTTCACGTCCTTGTTCTTTTGGTGTCTAATCGCTTCATTTCTTCATGGACCTTCATACTCTAAGCACACACAATAATTTCTATCATATTTCGCCAACTAAACACATGGTTTATGTTTCTCTATAATTTGTCAAATGTCGTTGAGTTTATTATGAAAAGAAATTGATATGTATTACAATACAACCTGCTTTGATTCCGGCGTAACAATTTGTACTATCGAATGTACCCTTATCTTTACTTGAATTCATTTAACAGACACTTTTATTTCAACGGTTAGTCAGTAAAATCTAGATTTTTATAACCCGCGCGAATTTTAGGTGCAAAAACCTATTAAAAAGTCATTTATCAACTCACGGTTGTTGTTTAGCCATTTATTAAAGTTGGACCTATGCACCTTTAAATGCACATCTTTGTGCCTGAGAGTCATTTTATACCTTGACAAAACGTATCAATCAAATGTTTCTGTAAATGTGCATATAAGGTGCACCGAATTACTCTACAGACCCCCGCATTATATATTTAAAGACACAGTGAATAAATGCAATCGTACAGATCCCGTTTTCGGACTCTATTTACAGGAAAGTATTTTCAACCAGTGACTGAGTGACAAAAATACGAAGAACTGCTGCCATTCATATCCATTTAATAGTTAATATCTGAGTGAGGTGGCAATTAAGAGCGCACTGAGAGTAAAATGAACAACATTTAAAATTAGGAATGGAAAACTCCTGAAAAATTTTATCCAGTAAGAAACATCACAAGGACTGGCTCTATAGTTTTTCGCCATAGCCAATGTACATGTAGTAGCTATATACACACCTTACATTGATCTGCATATTTTATATGAAGCTCTATGACTTTTAAGCAAGTAAATCAACTGAAATAAAGCAAAAATGTTCATATGAAAGAAAAAAAACCTGAGTTAATCTCCGAAAACCGACGTAGAGTTTTCACTTTTTTATGATAAATACATCAATTTCAATCAAGAATCATCATTAAGACTAACAAGTTGCCAATCATCAAAGAAAAAGACGGTTGGCAAAAAATGTATGTTATTCCTACATTATGTAACTGGTGTTTCTGACTGTGTTAAGATCTTATTTATTTGTGATTATCAACAGACCCCTTTTACTCTACCTCGTAAACTACCAAGCATTATCTTTGAAGAAGACGATTTAGTATGTCAATAGTACAAAACCTAAACAGGATGATAGACAGCTAGGCTAAATTAAGGATATGTAACAAAATTTGAATCTGAAGATGTAATTTAACATTTAACCTTTGATACCTTTTGCTGATTAGGGGATAGTTTGTTATCCTCTACCACATTGCACCTGTTAAAAATGACATTGAGAGTATAAACCAATGTAGTCTAAGAAAGAGATGAACACAATTGAAGATGTTAGCAAATTATTTTAGACGGACTCGTATCGTTTTAAACATAATCCTCCTTGTATGACATTGTTTTTACAGTCGCTTATACTCCAAGTTTAAAACTAAGCTAACATAATTTGCTTATACAAATGTATCGGCTTCATTTTTTTTCTGAATAACCTTTGATCATCTGATGACTATGCAATAAAACTTGTTATAAGTAAATCTTGTAAATGAAAAAAAAAACTACATGTATATTTTCACAATCTCAGCGCAAGTTAATATATCATTTATTGCGATTCCATGTTTATTATTTATATTGACTATAATATTCAAAATTATGATAATTAGTGCAACAGTTTCTTTAAAATGTATTCATGTCTTGGTAATAAGGATTTTTTCTGAGATCTACCGGAGATTGTTAGTAATTCTATTTTAGGTTTAATTTGGACAGGCCATGGAAGTAATATAGGAGACTATATTACTTCCATGGACAGTCTAAGCTCTACTACAACATAAATTAGTAGTTATCAACTTTAAATCTAATCTCATATTTTTAAAGTAGATAATTGTGAGAAATAAACGACCTAGTTTACTAAATATACCCATTTCGTACTTCGGGTGGCCAAATGATAAACATGAAATTACGCCTTTATTCCGCTCAACTCAAAAGAAAGTATTCATCAAAAATTAGATAAGACTACTGTGTGACATAATTTTAGATGAAAGGGTCTGTCAATCTATGTCATATTCGAAGGTCTCTTATTTGTTCTCTCTCTTTATCAATTTTATCATCTTTCCTTCAATTTTGACTTAATTTAATTATTTTACCTTGTCCCTATTTGATAATAAGGTTAAAACTACTTCGTTTTGAATAAGGGCTATACATTTTGTATATCGTCAAATTTGGTATGGGACCACGAACATGTAATTGCCAAAACAGGTGTTAAATGTTCCTTTTCACTTTTTTACACTAAATTTACTTCTTAAATTTGAAAATTTATCTATATCCTTTGAAATGTGATCAGCTGTCAAAATGGTTAGGTAAATTGTGCAAACATGATTATTACCCAAAGGTACTTTTTGCATAATTAAACATATTTGATCTCCAGTGCAATTGAACAAATATAATGGAGCAGTATACATATTTAAAATTTTTTTACGACCTTCAAAAATTATCTGCTAATGAATCCATACATGACGTACATAATAAAAATAAATGGTTGTGATATATAGACAAAAATGTAATGTAATAGGTGATTTAGCCCATTTGAAACATAAATTCTTAATTTCATTGAATTCTTGATTTTATTCTGTAATTTTACATTCGATCTATTGAACTCTTAAAGCTTCATATGTTCTAGAAAAAATGAGTATAGAAGCTGGAATAACAAAACAAAACCTTGCTATTATACGATAGCAGTTTATAGGGTTATTATAGTTAGTTAGTTATTGCTTTACTCCCAAGCAGTACGATTTCGGCTATATCAGGGAGATGAACAAAAAATGGGTGATACAATGAACATGAAACAACGAAGAAGTGGAGGAAATGGAGACACAAGGCCAATCGGGGAGGAGAGTTTTGAATCCTTCTGGGGTGATGGGGAAGGGACGGACAATCCCAAAGCAGCTTAGCAGTATCCATTGTATACTTGAATAGTTGTTAGACCCTCTGGAAGGAAGTATTTATTGAAAGAACTATGGGAGACATTTCCATACAAAACCCACATCCAAAAATGTTTTCATATATAAGATTTGCTTACAAGTGAAAAATGTCGATTGGTCTTTCAAAGGACAGTCATCAGAATCGCATTGAATGTATTACCGTATTAAAACATCATGGACAGTCTCTCTACACATATTGAAACACCATAGACAGTCCCTCAGAATTGCCTCTTGATCTCGGTGACATTTCTATCAAATTCTTACATCATATAAGTAGTTATAAATTGAGTAGTCGCTTACAATAACCGATTTCAAACTCAAGCATTACATAACTGTGTACTCTTTATATCATCATTTGTTGACGTTGGTAATAAAATAAACAGTAGACCCCTGTTTTAAAGTGGTCCTTGTATAAATTATGGATAACCCTCACATTGATTATTGTGTTGTTGTGATTATCAAACAGTTGATATATTTCATGTATATTTGTTCACATAATTTAGTTTAAACATATTTATTTATCCTGGATTGGGAAACAAGCTTGATGCTTATATAAATCCCTCTCCAGCTAGCAGATTGCGAGTGTGGCCTTTGTAGCGGCCCCCATTGAGCCTACTCTTATCGAAATCTACAAAGGGGTCTTTAACGTGCATGGGGTATTGCTCTCCGCATACACGGGACAACCTTTTTTCGTCCTTTCCGAAGGACTAGCATCGTTCCTTGAGACCATCCTCGCAAATGGTGTCAAGAGAGAGTCGGAAAATTGATTCATGAAATTTTCACCCCGGACGAGGATCGAACCACGAACCTCGGTGTTAGTAGCCCGACGCGTTAACCACTACACCACCGGCTCTCTATAATTATATTTATATTCACATAATTTATCTTTAGTATATGATTCAATAGTTTGTTTTGCATACAAGGTTAAGATTCTTGTTGACAAAAACATTAAACAAGAATTTCAAACTCTTCGAAATATTGACTACTTTGCAATTTCAAGAGAAGAATTTGCCGAATACATTTTTTTTTAAATCAAAGAAATACATACAAAACCACAGTTTTCACAATCTCACGGCCGTCATTCGGTATCGTGAGTTTTTGACTCGTGAAGGAATCGACAACGGCGGCAAAGTATAGAAAGCTGCTCGTGGAGGGAGGAGGCGACGGTTCGTGGTGGAGGAATTCGGACATTTCAAATAGAAGGTCAGTCTTTTATTCTAATTTTCTTATATTTATATACAAAATATTCAAAAAACAAATATGTCTCACAAAATTAATGAACATTATAAACACAAGCCAACAAAAAATAAAAATAAAAATGCATTACTTTCTTAAAACTCATTCAAGGCGAATATTTCGTCATCATTTTTTCTGTAAACAAACATGTTATTCTACGAATTGCGGGTTGCCTTTTGCATAAAACGTTACAAATTTGGTATGTGCGTGTGCAGCATCTTTTGTTTTTACATATTCCACACCATTATAATGATTTAAAGAAAAAATGTATTAATAAGCTAAGAAAAATATGCTCGGTACCGAAAAATCGACTCGTGATGAATGGTGTACCGTATTTTTTTGCTCGTGAATTATGCTCGTGATGGAGGAATTTATCAATTATCAAAACTTTGTACCGGCACTAGAATCTATCATAACATAAATGATATTGCATATAATACTTATATTTTTTTAACAAATTCGCTTGGGTATTTATTGTCATATTTTTATAACTATAGATCATGAAAAGAAGAAAGAGCAATAATTATGACAACAGAAAGAGACATTGGGCAATGAAGAGAAGAAAGGTACAAACAACAACACCAGGAGAAAATGGGACGACGACCACAACACCAGTCAAAGACGAGACAGTAACACCAGTTAAAGATGAAACAGCCACGCAAGTCGAAGATGAAACAGTAACACCAGTAGAAGATGAAACATCATGGGCCACACTAGTCGAAGATGAGACAATAACACTAGTCTATGATGGACCAATGCTGCCAAAGAATACTAAATTGAATTTTAACAAGAATGTTCAACTCTACCCAATAATTGTTTTAAAATTTTCATTTCCATTAATTGTTTTAAAACATGTATAAATAACCATAGAGATTCACGTGATGTACCATCTAACTCACCTTTCTGATATGGGTATGTTTTGTTGATAAGTTTTTCATTGGCAAAACTCGCGTCGGGCCCAATCATGTACTATCAACTTAAACTGATCCAATATTAAATTGTGATGCGCGATTAGACAGTAAAAAGGTCTAGTCAATCATTTCCGCAAAGTATATCTTTTGACTTGACATTTCACTGAATATACAATGAAGAACATACATGTAATGATAATTACAATAGTAAGCACTTTTACGGCGATATGTAAATGAATGTTTCGCTGCACATATTGAAGAAAATGTTCATTTATGAATTTTATTTTAATTTTTTCAACATATTTATATATTTTTCTATAATCTTTCTCCAAGTTTTGGTCCGTATTGTATCTAAATTATTAGAGATTGACCGCTTATGATCTGTAGATTACCGGAATAACCGTATCTATATATTTTTTTAAATTTGGATTTACTTTTTGTGCCTACTTAATGGCCGATTTATTATTTGATCTAACTATTTTGAGGCCATTTTTCACTGGTCACGCTTGCTACTTCACGGGCGATAAATCGTCGCCGCATTCTTCACGAGCAATAACAGCATCTTTTTATGGAAAAAATGAAATTTTATTACAGTTTAATAACTTTTCGTTTCATATTAGCTGTCAAGATGTGGCAAAAATTGTTTTGGATATAATGATATGCTTAAAACGTCATTTTTGTGCAATTTAATACATATTTGTATAAAAAATGTCCTTTTTATAACCCCCAAAAATATAGGGTGCAGTAACGCCTTTAATTAATTCTCGAAATTGGTAAAGCTTTTTCGTGTCCTTTTTTCCCATTCTTCAGAGTAAAAACAATCATTTTGTGAGACAGTTTTATTTTCTTTATTTTTCTTCAAATAACTTTGATATTGAGTGAAATAAATCAACTTTCAGAAAAATTATAGTTTATGCTCCACCACGAACCGTCGCCTCCTCCCTCCACGAGCAGCTTTCTATACTTTGCCGCCGTTGTCGATTCCTTCACGAGTCAAAAACTCACTATACCGAATGACGGCCGTGATCTGATAGTTAAAGAACAGAAATTTGCATTGATTATTTCTAGAAGGGTGGATGTATGCATCGAAAGGTGTCCCTACAACATCTAACATTATGGTTTGCGCTACGTCACTGCTGCTTACCCATTAATACTATCAAAATACCCTCATATGATATCATTTTTGATAGGGAAATCAGCTGCACCATAAATGAGAATTATCCTTTTAGGGAAAAGGCTTTTACATTGCTGATTAACAAGCCAGTCAATAGTGCCGTCTGAAATAAATTTAGAATAGCACACAAGATGAAAAGATGTTAAAACATACCACTCCATCGCACAACGAGACTGCTGCTTTCCCTTTCATCGACGAAACTTTCCCCTTAAAGTAACAGCCAGCATCCAATCCTCTGGGTGATGCGGACTGGTTGTCATGGCGATACTGTACTATGGAACCAAAAGCCAGAAAATGTTCGTTTTGGCGCAGACTTAGTTGGAATGTTCTGTTGAAGGCTGTGAAGCTGACGATTAGCTTTTCCCTGAGGAGTTCTGCGCTACGACGGTGACGTATATTTTGATTGGATGCTCTGGACACTTCTAGACGGATGAGTTGATAATCTGTAAAATACATAAATATAAAATTTTCTATAGTAGGTTATTCAACTTACAAGCAAGTGCTAAGCGGACAACATAAAGTTGCGTTTGGTGTGAGTTTCTTTTAAAAAGTCATTTGAGCTGACGAAACATTAGAAATCGATTGATTGAGCGATGGAATAGTGTATTGGACAATGAACAAAAGAAGTGGTCATACAGACAAAAACCCAACCAAGTTGAAACAATAGATGACATGCTAAATCTTTGCAAGCATGTGAAGAGCTTGTTTTAGCATAGCTGCTAGTGTTGCTGCTTGACATAAAGTTCGGTAATCTTTAATATGAAACCCAGGTGATGGGCATTGAACGATTGTTAAGTGGACATGAATATGTTTATACGAAGAAAAGCAAAGATTAAACAATATCGCACGTATTAAACCGCTTTCCTGTAAATGTAAGCAGTACTTGTTCCTGCAAAACCAGACACGGTAGTTATTGAAATATTTTATACCACCTGTTATCTGAAGAAATTAGTTGATTAGCACAAACATCAATGTAATGGACCGATGTTAGTTCTAGAGAGTGATTATTTAATCTGATAAGACCTCATTGCCTACATTTAAACGCCTCGTCATTAGCAAGATAATCAGATGTAATTTTTTCAAGGCTTCTTAAGTTCCACCCTTATACTTGTTGTAGGAATTATTCAGTCAGCCGAAACATAAAAAGAGATTTATATAATGCGTTTTTGGTGCTGCAATATACTTAGAGTTCTGGCCTTGGTTTATAAACCATTAAAATTGTGTATTTCATCGAATTCATGACTACCGGTACCTCAGTAGAGGAATTTTTTCGAGAGATTTCCCCGAGCTGTTTTCACCGTGACTTGTAAATAAAAGCCCCTAAAAGAGCGCCCATTAAACCTGACATGACGTCCAGCAATGCGTTGTTTTGTCCTCACTACTGATGGGATGTGTGACCCGATTGGTTGAATGACATTTGACATGCCGGAATTGTCAAGCTATATATGGAAAACACGAATACAAACCATAAAGGTGAACCGTGTTTGGAAAATGTCGCGTTCCTCACACGCCAAAGAATCCTGTTGAAAGTCTCTATGGGAGTATGATACCCGGCAGTCGACTTAATTGTCTGACCTTAGCCATCCCTTATTTCCAATTGCAAATGAAAAATATCTCCACAATTCAATCATCATCCTCTTTGAAAAAGACGAAGTCGTACTGTTAAAAAGTAAAAACAATAACTTATCTAACTATGTGGGTATCCTCAAATCTGGGATATTTTATGAAACCGGGCACAATTACAATTTCAAATGAAGATAGGTTTAAAGTTTTGATTGGTTGTTGGTTTTCTGAGAAATCGACACATCAGTCGGTCAACAGACCCCCCCCCGTGGTTCCGTTTTTTTTTTAATAAAATTGGTTTGCAAAGAAACTTGCGAGAGTAGTCGGACTAAAACCCAGCCCTGACCATTGGATAACTTAGTACGTTCTGAAACGAAAACTACCGAACTGAAATGTCCAAGAAGAACCCCCCCCAAAAAAGGCGAACATATACCGAAATTAAACAAGGGAATATACCATGCATATGAAGTACAGTATATCTCTATACTTATTTGTCAAATTCACTTACCAAAAATCTTAGTCAACGACTCAGTTAAACGTACATACTTTGAGGTGAAAAGAGAAATCCTCTATGAAAACAAGGTTGCTGATAATTTTGAAAAATAATGACATGATTTGTAACATTCGTAATTCGCAGATAAAAAAATCAGAGTTGATAATTTTTCGTTTAAAAATTTTGGTTCATCAGCGGATATTTTATAGCGTAAAAAATTAAACCAGGTGCTATAGGTATATACGTAGATAAGGAACTTGTTTGACTATCAAAAAAGACAGGAATAATGTTCTCAGGTGCAACCTCAAACAAGATTAAAAGAATAAAGTTTCAGTGGTATCAAAACATATCATATCAATTTTAAGAAGAAAAAGTTAAAAATTCAAGACACAGCTGAACCGAAATCCCGTAAGATTTCTTACAGCAAATGTCTGAACACGTAAAACAACCCATGAAACAACCTGCCACGACCCCGTTAATAAATCACAGTTTGAAAAGTCGAATAAAGTTTATGAAAACTCTACATGAGGCGATAAAAAATTTACTGTATATTATTTTTATAATCAGAATAATCTGGATAAAGGATAAAATTAATTAGATTCTGTGTATCTTTTAAACAAAATGAATGAGATTTGATGATAGGATGATAAGTAGATGATGTACAAAAATATTAGTATAAATCTGATGTCTTATTGTTATGGCAATAGGTCTGTATTGTTTATTGGTGCTAATGATTCTTAAATTATCAGTGAAACAAGTACATTGTATTATCATGAAGGTTAAGTATTGTAATTTTGGTTGTGCGTCCATGGTACTTACTTATAGACTTGATTATTTTAAGTGTTCACAATTGAACAAGAGGAACAAATAGGAAACTGGTTGAAACAGGCGATGAACAATTTAGTTAGTTAGCCATTGGTCTCCTGAACTTCCAGGCAGCGCAAATTCAACTTTATCAGGGAGGTGAACATGGAAGGGGTGAAAATGAACACGAGATGACGATTAAAGGTGGGATTAGACAACTCAACAGTTTGCTTGAAATGTGTCTGATAATCAGTGGAACTTGACGATGACGAACAAAAAGCTTATATTTCGGGCATTAGAACAGTGCTTCCAAAAAGCTGTATCATAGTCAATTATTTTTGCCAGTTTTTTTTGCACGGAAGAGGCTATGAGTTGTAACCTATATTTCTAATAATATTATTTTTCGGAATTTAACATGTCACCATCTGATTAGACCATTGAAATGAGAAAAAAACCACGTACGTTTTAAGGGTGTCTTGAATGATTTTGCCGTAGACACGTACTTTTCATTCAGTTACAGAAGGGAAAACAATCTGTGCTAACATTCTGACACTAATAGTGCCCCCCAAGGACATTAATTTTTTAAAAAGCTTATATTTTATCATCCCAAGAGGGCGTTGTTAGTTTTTTCTTAATCAAGTTCAAACCTCAAGCATTTCATGAACAACGGGATCATCTGACTGATAACTCCATGGTCTTACCAACTACTGGATATTTCATTATTTCTGTAATTTCAATTGAATGATAAAAGATGGTTAACATTATTTTAAACATACATTAGTTAATTTATATGTCAAAAAGCCTAAACAATAGTTTTGTAATGTCTTTTCAGCACAATTACCTCACGTTTTCCATTTGTCAGTATTTATATTGTCATTTTCAAAATACAAACAAAAACAAAAGAGATGCTGTAGGTTAAATTGAACAGGAATGGCTGTTTTCCGTTGTGTTCGACCAAAAAATATATCAAGGAAATAACAGGAATATTGAAATAGCCTAGAACGAGATTTAAAATGCAATTTGGAAATTGCGATGATTGAACAAGAGTCGAAAGTTTTTTTCTTACAGCAAAATATTAAGTCTCTTGTTTTTCTTAAGTACATTACACGCTGATGATGGGACAGTCAGGCTATTCTTACCTTGAGTTACTTCATATCAAGAATTTGTGATCTAACATAATCTTAAATAAATGGCTGTAATAAGTCATATCAGGAAGATGAGCAAAACATATTGGAATAATAAAAGAAGCAAAACTATATGTGGTTTCATTATTATTTGTGGGGTATCAATTTTCGTGGTTTTCGTGGGTGGCATTGGTCCACGAAATTTGATACCCAACGAAAAGGAAATTTAACATTGATCTTTATGCTGGAGACATCAAAACCACGAAATTAAGAATTAACAAACTGATCCTTTTTCTTCAAACCACGAAAATTGGTTCAAACGAAAATAAATGAAATCACAGTACTCGAAGCTACTAAAAGTATTGCATAATGTGGTTAGCCACAAGCATGCATGAGTAATGCCAAAAGATGAAGACGATATAGTGATATCTCTAATTTGTCAGAGAATACATTGTGATACAGCATTAAGTCACCAACCTTTTGGAATATTTCTCTCCGCTGTTTGTGTAAATTCTGCACGAATTCCAGTCTGAAACAAAAAACAGATTATCTGAAATACAGAAATCAACCACAAATGATGGGAGTAGGGCTGTATTATCTGTGCATCTATTTCTGAGTCACGATTATTTTGTCGTATACTTAGTACATTGGTGCCTTTTCAAGATATTCTTTGTTGCGTAACTACGATGTGTTTAAATATTTCAGGAGCCTAACGCAGTAAGATACAGTGTTCTAAGAAAACTTGTGGACCATTAAAACGCAATGCATTGAACAAAACAAAGGTATATATTTAGCTGTGCTAGAAAATCATGAGACGTGGAATAAGTGTACGCGACACAGCCCACAATCAAGCGGCAATTCAGAAAAACCACAATGGAGAACCGCCAGAAGCCTTCAACGAGGCCAGTAGGCGCTACTCGCGATTCTGTAATTGGCCCATGGTCTAAATAAAATGCAAATTATTCAAATCCAATCCTAAAATAGTCACAGATAGACCCCCTTCTTAAACAAGGAACAGAAAACATCAAATTGACAACTACAAACGAAAGCTTTGTCAAAGATTTCTGGCTTGTGAGTCAACTTCATGTGGCTGTTGAGAAAACTGATACCGTTTTTTTTCTTGGCTCTATACACTATGCAAGATAACGGATATTGGTTCTCCAGTTTTGCTTCTACGAAACACAGGCTAACAAAAGAAAAAGGACAATAAAACAATTTTCCATAACATTTTTAGCTTCATCGAGGATAAATATCATTTTTGATATGAAAAGAGTCGCTATAAAGATTGTATTGAAATTTGTATTATGTACAAAAAACCATAATAAACTGTCTGGATTTACCGTTTATTAAAAGCGTTGTCAACTAAAACTTTGATTAAAAACGACTGCAAATGAACTCGTTGACATCTATATGTTCGACCCGGCTTATTGTAAATGAAATAAGTAAAGCCACAATTTAAGTAGTATAACAAGATAGTGCCATGTAACCTCAGATGTATCTTTAAGCAAATAACTGTAATTTCAGATTTATAAAGAAATTTAAGATTTATTAACAGAGGAAAACACTTTATACATAAGATACTCCAATATTGTATGGGTATTAAAATCCCCTAGGATAACTACATTTAGTATTGAAGTGTGTGTGGTATGGCTGATTTAAACAAAAAGTGACCACATAAATTATGACTTTAAAAGAAGAAAGGCACGGTTGTTCATTGTCGGAAAGTTTTAATGTTCGACATGGTGCGCTGCAAGTTTGCACAGCGGCGAGATAGTATTATGGAAATATTGTTTGATCTAGTCGTAGGTCGTTTACATCCATGAACACATCACAATTACAGCTTGATTATGCATTATCTGGTCTGCCTTTTTAGAACCTTTGATATTCAAAAAGTTGTCGATAAATTAAACTTATAAGTGTATTTTAATTGCTGCAATTTATACATAGGACGTCTCGTTTGCAAATAAATTTACCATTTAAAAAGATTTAGAATCGGTATTATTTCAAAGATAAAAGTAACCCTTTCTTTTAGTCATGAATCAATAAATAAATCTGAATTTACTTTTAAAACAGACTTTGAAATTCCTCTACTTTTAAACAATACCAAAGTCCTAATGAATACGAAATTGGTCTTTAATCGTATAACCCTTGACCTGCAACGACCCATAAATACCCGTATAAACATTTCTTAAAAATTTTGCCGCTTTTTAATTTTTTTTCGTTTTTTTCTTAAAAAACGTTGCAATGTCTATTTTCAAAGTATTAAAAGAAAATGTTCATAATAATACGTTTCAGACAAAATCTTTGCAAATTAAAATGATGAATAAGAAAGTAAACATACAGATGTCAATAAAATTGTTTCACTTCTCTGCTTTGATAACATCAATGACTATTATAAATGAAAATATTCAATATAGATACGACCATTTACAAAAATGCACACTACACGGAGATGTCATTCTATTGATGCAACGTAAATTATGCGGTTTTCAGGTTTTACTGTCATAGATTTCCGTCTTTGATCTTTGCATTAAGGAATGTTATGGTACTGCATATATGCAATAATATAGTCATGTTTTTGATTAAAAGAAAAAAAAAGGACATTTTCATTTCTTTAAAAGCATTTTTTTTTATTTGAATAATATACCAGTAAAAAATAAATATACATAAAAAATGTCGGCAAGTTATTGAATACGAATTCGCGCAAGTTTGAATATATCAAACGTGTCAGTTTAATATAATATAGTCAATAAGTAGTTATTACTTTACTCCAAAAGCAGTGCTAATCTCAATGGTGAACATAAAGAGAATGAAAAAAAATGAACACATGTAAATAATAATAGAATGAACACGTGTAGCGAATGATAAAATGAACATGTAAAAAATGATAAAACGAACACACTTAAAAAATGATAAAATGAACATGTAAAGAATGATAAAATGAGCATGTGAAGAATGATGAAATGGGCATGTAAAGAATGATAAAATGAGCATAAGAAGAATGATGAAATGGGCATGTAAAGAATGATGAAATAAGCATAAGAAGAATGATGAAATGGGCATGTAAAGAATGATAAAATGAGCATAAGAAGAATGATGAAATGGGCATGTAAAGAATGATGAAATGGGCATGTAAATGCTTAATAAAATGAATACATGTAAAGAATAATAGAATGAACACGTGTAGCAAATGATAAAATGAACATGAAAAGAATGATAAAATGATCACATGTAAAGAAAGATAAAATGAGCATGTAAAGGATAATAAAATGATCACATGTAAAGAATGATAAAATGATCACATGTAAAGAATGATAAAATGAACATGTAAAGAATGATTAAATGATCACATGTAAAGAATGACAAGTGTGGCCACTAAAAGTAAATCTCGCCTGCCGGCACCATCACTAAAATCAATCACCTAAGCTTTCATTTCTTGATATAAACACAAATTGTGTCTGTATAACCAGTATCAGATGCCTAGCTATTATACTTTTCAAGCAATTTATTGTCCACACAAGTATTGCAAAAAGTTTTCTGCCTGAAAAAAAAAGACCTAAGTTCACAGAGTCACTGGACCCTAAAAATGGGGCCATGGTCACATGGCATGGAGAGTGTTACGTTAACAATAACCTTAACTGTCTGTATACCCAATATCAGATGCCTACCTATTATACTTTTCCAGAATTCATTGTCCACAAAAGTCTTACAAAAAAGTTTTCTACCTGAAAAAGATCTAAGTTCACAGAGTCACTGGAGCATGAAAATGGGGCCAGGGTCACACGGCATGGTAACAGCTGCGTAGACCATAGCCTGAACTGTCTGTATACCAAATATCAGATACCTAGCTATTATACTTTTCCAGCAATTCATCGTCGACAAAAGTCTTACAAAAAAGTTTACAGCCTGAAAAAAGACCTAAGTTCACAGAGTGATAAAATGATCACATGTAAAGAATGATAAAATGATCATGTAAAGAATGATAAAATGATCATGTAAAGAATGATAAAATGATCATGTAAAGAATGATAAAATGATCATGTAAAGAATGATAAAATGATCATGTAAAGAATGATAAAATGATCATGTAAAGAATGATAAAATGATCATGTAAAGAATGATAAAATGATCACATGTAAAGAATGATAAACAGGACATGTACAGAATGATAAAATGATCACATGTAAAGAATGATAAAATGAGCATGTAAAGAATGATGAAATGAACATGTAAAGAATGATAAAATGAACAGTAGTACGAGGACGCAATGCCAGTGCCAATATTATTACAAGTTTAGACCGGGCATGGATGGTTAGATTACGTCAAACAATTTAGCTACCAGCAGCGGGGGCAAGGCCTCTTTATGTTCGTATAAAAAGAATGCATTTTGGACCTGCAGCAATCCGATACAACACTTTCATTTTTCATCGACAATCAAACCTGTCTTATTCCATTTCTAGTTTGGTCGATTAATTTTGCTTACTTATCCTATATTTTATATTTGCCCGAGCCACCGTCGACTGAACCTATATCCGAACAAATCGCAATTACAAAATTTCCAAAACCACAAACTTTAATTAATGTTTTATTAAATGCACATACAATTGTATTACAATCATGTTTAAAGTTCTTGCTTTTTATGAGACAATGCTAGTTATTCCCATTTTCAAAGCTAAAATCTATATTGTAATATTATTTTTGACACTTCTATGGTACATATTTTCCCCATTGTTAAAATACCTGCAGATTTTAATCACCTTGAAGAATCAAGGTGCATGTTTAGTCTGTAAAGAGTTGAATGGATTTATCTTAACCCTAAACAATTTAGACTGGCATGCAGCATGTTATAAGCCACCTTTTAGACCTCACACCGGTTTAAAGTGACTTTTGAGTGACGTTACATAACTGTTATATAACCTTACTTTCTTTCTAAATGCATCCCGAAGTACAGGGTATATTTCAAAAGTAGGTCTGAGAACCCGGACTGGAATGAAATCACATCAGACATGTCACAGTCACAATGTACAAGATCCAATGCAATAATGCATTTATCTAGATTGAGATGCTATCATGAGACATCAATACCCAACATCAGTAATAACAAAATATTACACAACGACAATATGCCAATCAAGCCACCCAAGCATTATAGGAAAAAGGCATAATGCCTATAACAAATGTTCTTTCCGATTGGCAAGCGTGTAGAATTGTTTCCTTAAACAGGATTGGATTAAGAAATTTAAAACAGAATATACACCAAAATATATAAGTATCATTAAAGTTGGAACTATACTATAATAATTCTTTTTAGAGTTGTTTTTACTGAAATTGGCAGACAAATTGACTCAGATATATGATGATCTTTGCCTATAGTCTTTAAAAGTAACTTAGATGGTCAACATATTAACAAATTACCATGCCAACTGTTCCATATACAATTTTTCAAAAGTTGCAAAAGATGGTTTATGTACATGTGTGTAGATTAAGCCATCACCGCGCTCAACGTGATTCATTGGAATATTATATCAGATAGACTAATGTTTTGTTCTTCAGAAGCTATCGTCAATTGTACAATGTAAAGGGAAAAATTAATAGTTCTGGTTGTTCGAGTTAAATCGCCTCGAAAACCAGTGCCATTTAACACCTGGCCATTTACTTATGCCACGACTCGAAAGATCCTCTCTTTGATCAGCTGTCTTCCGTATACCAACATTGTTGTTTCTAACCACAACATAGTGACACAACGGATAAGTCATGAGGTCGATTGTCCATCTGAGCACAGCTGTCCTAAAAGGGTTTGCTGATCTGTCTTTTATTCACTATCGATAACACATTTTAGTATACACCATTTAAAGTTGAAGAAGCTGTCTTGTTACGCTATCAAAATATACAGACAGTGTGTTAACGGGTTATTAAAAGTTTAAAAATACAAATAAAAACTGTAACTAATGACGAATTTGAAACCTGGTAGTAGAAAAGCCATGCTGTTGCACGCTTATTACAAGTAAAACATCTGCTGAAGTATTGTTTTAGATAACCTTGGTAAGATAATCTTTCTCTTTAGTTATCTAATGTGTGTCAAGCTCTACAAAATTTAACTCATCATCAAATTTTCTCACGACTTGTCGGTGGGGTACAAAAGTTTGCTCGTGTACATACATGAATATGTCGTTCCATCCGTCCGTATTAAAATGCCCGTCAATCTTTTCTCAGAAACAACACACGAGAACAATTTGAAAACCAAGGTGGTTCAGTATGACTAGCTGTGTGTCCATATGCATAAGTAACTTACGGGTGTGCTATAGCAAGCAGGAACTGCTTACTCTTCCGGAGCACCTGAGTTCACTCTTGTTTCGACTGGAGTTCGCGTTGTTGATTGATATTCAGTTATTTTGTGTTTCCATGTTTTACATGTTGTCTGTTTTTGTCCCGTTCTTGTTGGTGTTTACTGGTTTTGTCTCTGCCCATTCGGACTTTTGATATTCGGATACCCCATTGGTACCTCTGCTTCTTTCTAGGTCTGTTGGACTCTAAGTTTCGAACCGAAAAGAAACATTTTCTCAAGTATTTGACACATGAGACGGATTTGAAATTTGGTTGGATAATTCAGTACGACAAACTTTAAGCAATTACTGGTTTTGAATGCCATATTGATACATCTTTGCCTCATTAGCTATTTTAGACATGATTTGAATGCTTCAAAATCAATTCATTAATGGTCGGGTACAATGGGCACATTTCTCTATTTCCTATCACTACCACGGCTAAAAAGCTTAAACATTGGTAGATTCGAAAACATATCCAGCAATACAAAAGTGAAAATAGACAAAGGTTTGTTGTGATACTAAAATAATCTATGTTGAACATCTTCTCAATGATATTTTCTGAATGCATTCATGTTTGCTCAGTAAACAATGGTTGCAGCAAAGCTATCTGTATTATGAACCATGAGGTTCCCCCAAAAGACCACGCAGTAAAACATGTAAAAGGATGGATTTTTAAAACTTGGTAAACGCCTTTAATTAGCGCTTTTCAAAAGAGCTCCCCGACAGACGCAATTTTCCAAGGTCAGGCCAGTAACACCATGCAGATATGAATACCATGTGGATTGAAACTGATAGGCTTCCGTCACAATACAGAATATTTTTATGCCATAATAGAAGTAAGGCGATTATATATGTCCAACAGTGATATTTAAAGGACTAAATTAAAAATGACCACGAGCGTTAAAAGGCTTCTTGGAGCTTTCAATCTTCCAATTGAACAATAAATTGAAATACCGAAGTGATTTCGAAATTAATAAACTTAAATTGCAAATACAATTTATTATTGGATAGAAAAGTAGCTTAACTTTTCCATCAAAGTGAATTTTTAACGGTTAAACTACGATATACTAATACAATCTAAAGTTTAATTTCAACTTGCAACACAATTACAACAAAGACCAAGGTAGATGTTTCTCTTACGCCCGATACAAATACTCATCAGATACATCCAAAGCAAAAGTTCCAAGGCCACAATAACCAGGAATATGAATATCAATGGGTGCCAAGTTCAAAACTGAATTGCTGGGAGTAAAATAATCTTAGGTTGTAAGATGATTTTGAAACGTCTAGTGAAATCTAAACTTGAAATATATCTAACACTCACGAAAGTGTTGGTGCAGGATCGGGTGAACCTCGTGCCACTCCAATAACAAAGTAACTGTTTTGCCTCTGACTTGTTTATGTCAAATATACATTACCTTGGTTATATTCGGGGCATTAAAAAAAAATAAGCAAAAATAATTAATGGTATTGCACAGATTTTAACTGCTACCGAAAAAGGGAAGGGTTGGTAGTGGTTGGAAACGCCTTTTATATTTTAACCCCCGCTTCAAAGAAGATGGGGTATACTGGTTTACCTTTGTCTGTCCCGCTTTTTGTTTACTCGTAAATTGACTACTATTTGTCATAGGCTTTTTCATATTTGGTGACAAGTTTATATAGACATGGTAAATAGTGTTATATGTTTTAGGTCAACCAAACATCTACTTCCTGTTTACCGAAAACTTTATATTCAACACATTGCACACTATTAGTAGTTGTGAATGCGGGGGTATCACTAGTGAGCATTGGCTCACAGATTTCTTGTTCGACCTGGAGAAGATCTTTTTTGTTATTGATTCTCTCCTAAACAATCTCAATACAATTTAGATTAACATTGTTTTTTTTTCTATGAAAACTTTCATTTCTTCTCGTTTAGAATGAAAACAATTTAAGCATGGCAATAAAGCAATTACAACCATTGGTTTATCTCGCCTCTTTATTACACTTTGCTTCTGGCAGTCGCGTGTCCCTACTTCGTTTTATCTCTTTAAGTCTTAAGAAAAATATCTTCCAACAAGATTATTATACGATAAGACTAGATAAGTCAATTGCTGCCAAGCAAAAGCGAGATATAAAAATCTGATGCGATATTTTAGGCACCGTTCATGTATAAATCACTGTAGTTACTAGATCTAGAGTACATCTGAAATGTAAGCCGTTATGTCATGGCATCAAGACTTGCATGCCAGTGACTATGATGGCTTTGACTGTCATGGGTGTAGTATGCAGAATGACTACGCATTGTCATTCTGAATTCTGTTGGTAATCGGTATTTTCTCCTACGAACAGTTTAGTGCTGATGAGTAATTAATTCCACCTGTATTGTACTACTATCATGACTATCATGTGTTTTAATAAGGATATGCATTTTTGAATCGGTTGAAAATGCGATGTTTCTTCATAAGAAACCACTATAGCTTAAGATAGTTACAGTGACATGTTACAAGTACAAGCCGTGACAGAATAGATGAACAAAGCGAACAGAAATGATCAGCAATGCTTCTGTCTTGGTACATGCATTTAAACAAAACAGACTTTTCATTCCTTTTATTTTCACACGTGCATGTTTTGTATTCAATAAAAGTTTGATTTAACAATAAAATATACATAAACCATAACCTATTATTTCATTTCTAACCCAAAACATCAAAAAATACAATAAAAGCATGTCGAATTGTAATACATGTCATTAACATGTTAAATTACTTAACATTTGCAACTATTACATAACTTTACGAACAGGTGGCAGTAGGTAAAGTATAATACAGTTATGCTTATCTTGCAATCTATTATACTAACATTTTGTTGTAGAAGCAATTTTGATTGATAACTTTATTCTATTTTACATGCTTTTGATCGGTATTAAAGGCTTCAAATAAATTCAAGTTAAGAAGCAGAATTCAGGCTATTACAACCCAACAGAAGCAGCGTCTTATATACAACAATTCGGAAGTAAACAAATAGCGTTTTGAAAACCCTTTCAATGCAATGTTTTATAAATGGGTTAAAATGTCTTGGTTAAAAGATGTATAACACTTGAACATAAAACAAATTTTAACTAAAATGCAAAATAAATTTAATACTTGATGCATTTCAAGAAACATTTGAAATTTTTATGAAGACTCAAAAACATCCAGCGACTTTCAAGTTAAGTATAAAAGAAAAAAAAAAAACTTACCAGAATAAAACATAACACCAAAGAGCATAAATATTCCACTAGTAACATGGTCAGTTCGTAACTCCATAGAAATCACATTCACACCACTTATAATGTTGTACCCTATCCTACTTATCGCCGTCACAACATATTAATTTGAAGTAACCATAAAAGAAATTAATGAAAGTAACAATATTTATGTATTTACAATTAAAACACTTCAATGCTCTCTGTTATGTGGAAAAAAAACCATATAAATGAAATATTTAGCCATTTACTTATGTTAGAGTGTAGGTTTAAGTATTGATAAAATTGGAGGTATGAGTATATGGAACATTTTCATACTCATTCATAAATTTGTTAAATTGATGAATATATAGTATTCATATCACACCAGGCAACCAATGAAAAGTGGTCGTTTCGTGGTCTAGTGATCGCACTCAGACAAAATTATGGATTAAAAGGGGTAGTGGTGTTATAACAAAGGGAACGAATGATCAAATTTAAAGCGACTTCCACCTATATATCACCCTTTAGAGAAAATTTGAACTTTTTTTTGACAATAAGTCTATGCTAGTATAGTTATATGGTCTATACACATATTACTTAAAAAAAAACCTTATTCGTGCGAAAGATTTATGAACGTCTCTGAGATCGATTTTTGAAAGAACAGTAGTTTAACAGGAAGTGAATGACAAACGGTCTTGTAAACATAATCTCTATAGAAATATAAAATGTAAGCAATATGGGAAACATGGAGCTACCTGGCATATATGACTAAATTTATAACATGACTGTTCATTGTTATTTTTTCCCAAAAGCAACCGCGAGCCGTTAGCGAATCAGAGTTTTATTTCGGATTTTGGGGTTCAATATTTAAACTGGTATAAGCGAGTCATAATTTCGTTTCAGATTTTAGGGTTGAATTATACTTGAAATGATAAGAACTGTTTGTCCCCCCTTTGCCATTCAAAATTGTCGGAAGGCTCCACTGAAAGCCTAGTCCGAGATTGCTCTGACGTCCTCGGCATTTTTCCAGCTCTTGTTTAAAATGTATCTCCTTAAGATGGTCGTTCCCGGGGGTCGTTCTCAGATATTTTTGACGTTTCAATTTGATGTAGCAATTTTTACGGTTCGATTTCTGAATGTAAAATGACAAAAAATAAATTAAAATGTCACGAGTAAAACAAGAAAGGGCGCTTGTTACGTTATGTTTTTTTTTGGTTTCCAAATTGTTAGTACCACCTTGTATCAGGCTATCAAAACCATGCCACACATGTCGAAGCAAGTAACTGTTCATTAGAGATGTGAAGTAAATAAAAATCCGCTCCCCTCCTATAAATCGTAGAAACTACATCGAAAGAATACATTTAATGATAATTGTGCAAGTTTGTGTAATTTACATTTATTTAAAAAACTTGTTGTATATGAATTAAACAATAATAATAAATCACCTTTTTCTACAAAACTCGAATTAATGCTTTTTTGTTTTATAAGATATTTGTCTATGGCTGTCGTTAACAAGTTTTTAAACATTACATCGTTTAATCATACTGGAGGAAAATAAAAAGGCAAAACTTTATGTGCAGGGAGTTTTTGTTAGGTTAATTACTGCAAAAGCTTTTGTCGTTTATTGTTTTTTTCTCTTAATGACCCTCAAGCATCTAGATGATAATGAAGTTCTGGGAGAAAGGTGTTAATACCCACTTTGCCCCTATAACAGCCAACATAGATCAAAGCTGTTTGCAGCTTTGTTATTTGGCTTACTTATAAACTTTGCTGCTGCCTGATTTCATTTTCATATAAATATTTGAGGAAAATATTTATATATGCAGATAGCGATGAAACGATGGACACTGAACTCATTATTTTTGTTCGACTTTACTATTTTCAATGGAAAATGAGGTCATTTCCTCCTTTATAAATAAATTATTTTGGACTACCTTCATAATACTAATTAAATTAACAGCATGCACAATTTGTGTAAATTATCGTTTACGTAGACTTTTTAGATGTTAGTTAGAAGCAAAGGCGAATGCATGTGGCAAATGACAGATAATAAGCCAGAGACAAAATCAATTGAAACAAAATACAACGTACAGTACGAAAAAAAAGAGCACCAATCTAACCCATGACTCCTTTTTATAGTGACAGGCTTAACTCGTTTCCCGACTGGCCTTGTGTGACTTCAATATATTTTCTTGTCCATTTTATATTCAACTATATATGGTCGAATTTGCGTTATAATATTTGTATAAAGTTAACAAATTATTCATAATCGGTAGTAGGCTCGAAGCGTTCCTGGATTGCTTAAAAAGTCACTAATATTAAGGATCCCATTCTTTTAGTATGGAAGCATTAGTAAATTGTACGTTTGTTTATAGGTCAGCATTTTCGTGACTACATTTACTGTAAGCGTTTAATCTTAGTTTGGCATAAGGATAACTCTGAATCCGTAAGTAATGCATGTTTGAATACCATACCAACATGTAATTAAAAGGAAAGACAAGTGAAATCACGTGAAAAGAACATCTGTCCATTTTACGTGTTAACACGACATCATGATTTCTGTTGACCTTTCAATTGGCTATTTAGAATAATAATTGCTTTGTTTTACACATGATTAGAAGTTCTTGAATATCAAAGTAACAAGCAATTGTCGCGTAAACTATTTTATCCGCTATACCCATGTTTGAAAGAACATCTTTAGCTGTTTAGTAAAACCATTATAAACATACAGCTGTTTTATATGCATGTTCGCTCTTTGGAAATCGAGCAAAAATAACGAGTCAAGAAGACAAATGTATACGCAGACCAAATGAAAACAACATTTTCTGGGCTGATATAAAACAAAACATATAATGAAAACTATTTAATTTGTCTTTTTGTAATGGAGAAAAGGTTTCGACAATATAGATGAATTTCTAAACAATCTACAAAGGCGAAAAAAGAGAAACCAATGTGTTCTCTAGCATTTGAACTAGGGCGTTTATTTAATAAACCCTCTCTGCAAGTTCCCAGTTAACGACAAAGAGAAGTAAACCACAGCAAGTACAAAAGAGTAACCGATTAAAACTGCCAGTTTTGGGAATAGATCAGGCAATATAGCCTACCGCAGGGGACGAAAGGGCCTTCTCGTACCGAAACCTGCAGTGCTCAGTGTACTTTGGTGCGAGGAACGGGCTTTTCCTCAGATGCACATCATCTCTGTTTATTATGCAAGATGACACGGTTGCCCCATTTAACCACCTGTGACATATATTACAGGATTAATCAAAGTACCGTTGGTACCGTGTACTTGGAAGTCACATTTGAACGAAGGCAAGCGATTTGTGTTGTGGTTTATAACTTTTTCGACAGAAGAAGGCAATTACTGAATTTAAATATATCTTTATTTAAGGTTCTTCTAAATAAAAAATGGCTGTCATACATTGTCAATACAAAACTTTCAAAAAATACACAGCCTAGATGAAATAGGTATTTAGCTAAAATTATATTGAAATGAATGTTTTACAATCTTATCTAAATAGAAATTATTACATATAAAAACTGTCTTTAAAGGTAAAATATTAAATATTTTAAGGGTGTGCTCGAATAGTAGGATAGTAATCAGACGCACCTTACATGTCTATATAAATAAAATCAAATTAAGACTCATTGTGGGATTTTAGATACTAGCTTGCTCTTGGTATTGGTAAGTTAAATCTAATTAGACAGGTTTTGAACAAAATACATCATTTGCGCAGTCTGTGTATTTTTTAAAAATTTTGTATTGACAATGCATGGCAGTCATTTTTCATTTAGAAGAACCTTAAGAATTGAATGTTTGTATTTTGATGTTTCATTGGTGTGTAGACCGTTGAACGTAGCACATTTTGAATGAAGCGCACCAGTGCTTCATGTTAAAAATGTGCGACCGGTCAACGGTTTTACAACCCTATGAAACATCAAAATACAAACATGAATAATTACATTTTAATGTTTTCTAATTTGTTTCTGATTTTTCGTTTTGTTTTGTGGTATATGTTCGTGTATTTTATATTTGCGCATTAATATCCAAATCCAAATTCAAGTTGTGACCGGCTACGACCACGTGATTCAAGTGACATTTCATCGAAGTATGAAACACGATTCAAGGTGTCAATTAACCAATAGAATTACTGTACTTTAATTATATGCACGATAAATGTAATTATTTATGTATGAACCACGCTTTCTTACAACGATATGAAATCGATAGAGCTACATGTATTTTTCGGTAACTTTTATCTGAGAAAATCATTAGTTAATTAATGGTTTTAATTTCTATAATTTGTATATTCCCGCTAAAATGTATTTTCCCATTGCACAGTTGACTAAAGTCACGTGATACACAAAATGTAGTTATTATAAAGTTATGAAAAATATAGCAAATACTATATCACCATTTAAAACGAAATAAATAAACAAATCAAGTAATAATAAGGGGTAATATTAACATAGATAAGAAAGCTCGTTGACCAAAAAAAAAAAAAAAATAAACACACTTCTACAGGAGAGCGAATGCACAATAGAATAGGTTATACGACATCGGGGAAAACGCGGATGGATTTCTCCCAAATTCGTTACTATACTTTGGAAGTCCTTGACTTCCAAGTAAAATTTAGGAAAAACATAATATGTAATATTTAAATGTATGCATGTCATTTCTAAATAAATATGTTAAAACTAGGAAAAAAAAATTGAGAGAACATATTAATTTTAACAACCTTGATCCTTAAAAGCTAACCATGCAGATTTAACATTTTTGAATATATAATAGTATAAAATCTGGACTGGGCAGTATTTATACCAATAATGGTATGATAGTGCATTACTTTATGGTTACTGACCGATATGGTATTGCCTTTGGAGAATACATATCTTAGGGTAAAAAGATAATAATGAGGCCCAAACCAAATAGATAAGGCATAACTCAAATCACAATGGTCTAAACTAGGTTTTTAAATGTTTTTGATTGGTGTACTACATGTGACCCAATTCTAATTTATGTTTTTGTTTCACAAACAAAATAACATTTTTGTATGTGTCGTTACGGACAGATGAAAATGTCATCACGGACAATCATGACACGTGCACGCAATGAAATTAAACCTGCATTTGAAAAAAATTGTCACATGTTTTTGTACCACGCCTTGTATGATATTCTTTCGTTCATAACCGCAAAACTTTTGTTATGTTTTTCTATTCAATATAAGTTTCTATTATTTTGCTGATTTTTGCTTGATTCATTATATTGGTAGTTTTGCTGTTTGAATAGACAATGCATTGAAGCTAGGAAAATAGTATTTTTTCTCCTCTTCTAAAATTCATTCAAAACCTCAAGAAGAATTCCACTTTAACTCTTTGTCTTAATGATAATCCAGTCTTAATTCTTTAAACAATTCAAGAATACTTCAGAATTTTGATTTACTCTTTACGTAAGACTTTCCTGGCTAAGTGCTCTTTATCATTAAACGTACTTTGCACTTGAAAATGCATACGTGAGATTTAGGCTGCAGGATAATAAATAGATCATCCTCTCTATATAAACAAAAGGTATAATCTTTAAGATAGTGTGTCATGATGGGTCAAGAGCATAAGACTACTGGGTTAGAAATTGGCACAAACAGCGTTATATTTTGTATATAATTGATGAATTGATTACGTGTGGTACAAAAGAGTTCTGTATCGAAATATTTACACATTTTTTTAATGCTTTTGAGAATTGTGTCGTGCTTCTCTGTTTTCCGCAAAGTAGCATGAGTCTAGTTCTGTAATTTGATCGACCATGTCCAGGTTTCTTGGTCGGTATATACGAAGAAAGGGGTTGTGGTGATGTTGCTGGTCGTCAGACTTGTCCGACACGACTTTTACTTATCTTTTTGTCATCAAAATATCCGATTGTAAAATTCAAAATTGTTTACAACACCAGGTTTCTTTCCTTGTACTGGACATTGTCGATTATGACGATATCCTCAGTGCTAGATTTGGCTTGTGTTCGATCTTTTTTGGTTGTTAATTTTAGTACTTTTTCATTAGACTTTTCAATGCTCGATTCAAATGCTGCTGATGAGAGGTTACACCTTGAAATATGCATATACAGCATAACCAATTTTCTATAACCATTTTGGTACATGTATTTTTCAAGAACTATATACTGACTTTTAAACAAGCTGCCTCTGATTTCGGAGTGATACAAGATCAATTGCATCAAATTTATCAATTTATTTGTAGAACGAGGAGCCACAATCAAACAAAAATGGGGATTAAAAAGAAAGTGTTTAGCAGGATAAGTATGATAATAAGAACAAGAATATATCCAAAGACATAATCACGTGGACATAATGCCCCATCTCACAATATTTTGGACGGACGGACAGACAAACAGACCTGAACACTATATAACCCGTACTTACATAGCTAGATATTTCTTCATTTAAATACATGTTTGGATGTTTAAGCGTTTTATGTACCATAGTATGTACCATGAAAATAGACAACGCATTATCTGTCAAAATAGAACAAAATGCAAAAAAATTGTTTTGTTTTTGTGACCGATTTTATTGGAACAGTCTGTACTTTTCAGGAACTCTATTTTACAATATGTATTGATGGGGAAATGTTGCAATGTTACACCGAAGAGTTGTAGTATGTGCGCTAAATCACAGACAAGAATTCAGCACTCGTAGTAAAACAATTAACTCCTTTGATGTAAAATTAAATATAATAACAATTTAGACTGGGGCAACCTATATAAATCTGTAAGTGGTGTTATAGGAAAAGTTCAGCTTGGTATATATCGTTGCATTGTGTCTGAGAGGAATGATCTACCACAGGTAATTCGTGAAATTGTTTATTTTATCATCTTGAACTGATGCTCTGATATAATGCCTTGAGTGACTTAAGTTTTACCTTTTAATTATTTGTTTTATGCTACTGAATACAGGATCTTTTTAGAATGTCCGCTGCTCATCGTGTGCATATTCGAAGGCAATAAAATAATCACCTATAAGAATAATAGGCATGATAGGAGCTCAGCAAATATAAAACAAAAAGTCTAAAGTTTTCATTTGCTAAAATTTTAACTACTCGGATGAGCTTGAGTAAAAAAATACTTGATTAGTTATAAAAGCAATCATTTGACGAAGGGAGAGGGCTGAGCATATTTAAATTTTGCCCCTTTATTCATTGCTTTTTGGATTAGAAAGTTTATACTTAGATTGAACTCGATTGCTTTTCTTTATTATTATTCGATTTTTATGTCCTTTAGTAGTCCTTTAACCCAATTTTAGGTTTATAACTAATATTAGACGTTTAATCTTGAAAGAACCAAATAAGTGCTAAGCAAAGCTAAATGAAAAGATTAAATGCACAAATATGCATTTATAGAGATCAAGTTGTATAACAACGATGATTATAAAGACGGAATAGGAGTCAATTTGTTGGTTGTCTGGTTAAATAATTGTCTTCAGAAATTGGCTTTTGTCATTTTGCTATCAAAGCATGTTTGTTCAAACTTTTTGAGCGAAAAATGGGGCGTTACTTTACATGGCGTGTCTTCTGTGTTAGAACCATTCTTCCTTTTAAGCATGTTATTGAACAAAATTATGCCAATGGTTGATTTAAAGGTTAACGCGTTCCATAAGTTGTTTTATTGTGACCGAAATGACATTACTATTGTGTCGAACAATAGAAAACAATATTTGTGTGCTTATAATTGGTTGCAATTTTTTTGCATAATGCAAATATCATTTTAAGATGAGTTGCAGTGTAAGCAGTTTGAGTAGAAGAACCATAATGGTGGAAGTTCATTGAATGGCTTTGAATAAAACATTGGATTCTATATCTTGCATTTATACCTTGTAAGATTTCATTCAGTTTTAAGCTATGTGGGCCTTACATTTTTATGCTCTGAAAAACTTTTATTTTAAAGATAGAAATGTTACATTAATAAGTTCGGATCTAGATATATACTTGGATTTGAATTATATTCATTTTTATTCTACCTTGGGGCAGGGCAGCGCCTACACGCCTCGTTGAAGGATGCTGGTTGTTTTTCATTGGTGTCTTTCTAATTTACCGCTTGTTTATTTGAGCGGCGTCGCGTACACTTATTCCACATTTTATTGTTTTCTATAGTAGAAAAAATCTATTAGTTTCCTTGACAATAATATTGCAAGTCGGGGTACATAAACGTTCCAAGGAGGTATGACGTACAACGCCAAACCGGCAGAAAAGTCGATATTTTGAAGACGCTTGCATATATAAAACAATACTATTTATTTTTGTATATAGAACACGCTAGCAAAAGCAAAGCAAATGTTAGTAGTTTCGGAGATTGGGATGCTCCTCCATATCGCCAATTCGAGAAGTTATCTCCTCTTCAGAGAATATATGTTGCCAGTCCAGCTGTACGCCCTCCTTGGATATACCATGCATGCATTTTGTACCTTCCGTAGTAATGTCTTGTTTTCATTGTTGCTTTAACGGGATGTAACTGACTCTGGTAAACATCAGTTTACGCATTTTTTGGCTACTTTTAAGTAATATTTCCACTGTAAATCTATGAAATCGCTGTTTTCTGTTTACCTACGATAATATATGTGTTTTCATTTTAATTACTATGTAGAAAAGATATTTTTGCATTTAATCCCATCGGCAGTTTTATAAATTGTACACTTATTTTACGTTTCAGATTATCAAAATGACTATTAGTATATGGACTTTGTAATACATAGGTTATATAGCACCGTTTTTGATTTCTGCCTCGTAAACTGGACCCCTGTCATTTTATACCATGTAATTTTAGTTTATCGTATCGCGAATTCATCTTTTCTCTGTCATGTGAAATCAAACAGGGAATTCAATCGTCAATTAAGTATGAAACGGGTAACTTTTGTGAGATTTTTTTTAAGAACTAAAAATTTTAAAATTTATACTTTTTAATCAAAAGATTTCCTTTATGTTGAAATGATCTTGGTGAAAGAAAGAAAAAACCTAGTAGTGTGTATTGTTTTATGTGTTTATTTCATACCAATGCTCATAAAAGTGTATATAATTGTTTCCAGTTTCATTAATCGACAAGCTTAGCGGTGATGAGGGTCGTTTCGCTACCCGGAAATCATACGGATCTTGAGAGATTTGACTTTCAGGAAATATGGTATAAGTCCACTAAAGATCGCTGAGAACCTTGACGTCGGGTCGGACCGCTTTGACCAGAGAGCAACCGAGGAATGTGCTTCAGGTGATTGAATGGGTTAGCCCTTTAAAAATGAACGTCGTCAGATTACAATGCGGGAAAACTGACTGCAAACCATAGTGTTTCACCGTGTTGGAAAAATGTCACATTCCTCGCACGCTTAAAGTCTCCAATGCAGAAAAGAGTTAGAACCGTAGAATCCCATGCAGAAAACTAAATTGCTTGATCCTACCCGTCCATTTTTTATCCCAGGGGCAGTCCTTGTGTCCCCATTTTCTACACTTCATCGTCATTTCATGTTCATTTTATCTCCCTGTCATAATTGAATTTCGTGCTGACTGGGAGTAAAGCAATAACTAACTAATTAACTCACTCAAGGATTTTCTTACATGCATATTATTTCGAGGAAATACTCAAGATGTTTTATGATACCGATGCCTGGTTTGACAAAAGTCTGTAGTGTATATGTAGACCACAATACGTTTCCTTTTTCACAGCTCAATGCCCTTAAGATTTTTTGACATTTTTTAAAATTGATAATCTCCGTTAGAGCAAAATGGTTGTTTCTTCTTTCAAAATTAAAATTAGCAAACCATTGAAAAAATTTGATAAGAAAATATATTTTTATAAGAGGATTGTCGTTAGAATAATTGCATCTGAATAAAACACGTGTTAAGTATTGCACATTTCATGATTTCTACTATAAACTTCTGCACCTTGACATATTAAAGACATAAAAATAATACATTTCGTTTGAAGTTGATCATAATTTTATCATTTTAGGGTGTAAAATCATTGAAAATTGATAACATAATTGATAATATCTCAGTTCCGATCTTTAAATAACATTGCTTATTAATCATTTACTTTAAAAAAGACATATTTTTATCTTATGTTTTTTAAAAATGTTGAATTTAAAATAATGTATCTAGCTTAAACAGCTGACGATGAAAAATATTTATAACAATTTTGATAAGATAAGATGCACATCATTCATGAAGATGGTTAAGATACTACAGTCATGTTTCTTACGTAAAATCTCAAAGGGAAAATGGTCACTTTAATTATCACATAACCAAATATACTGTATAAAATGAATTCAAGGTTTGAACAAAAATTTTATTAGAACGAGCACGAAAAGCGTAGTTATAAAATCATAGTCAGTTTTTTAACAAAATGTCAATTTCTTTATAGCTATTTTGTAAGAAATCAACATGAAGGTATTATATAATCAACTTTTCACCACTCCTAATGACCCTTATCTGTATAACAAAACTGATGGTCAGCTGAAATACTTACCTGGCCATTTTTAACATATAAAAATAGGTAAACATTCAAGCGCAACGCATGGAGGTTCAAAAAAGTTATTTATGTTCTTTACATGTAACCCAAATTGTGTGTTTGTAGACAAATACATGCATTTTCTCAATTTAATGATACAAATGTTTATTTGTGACACATCCCTTCACCGGACTGACATACCATGAACTAGCCACTGCCAGTTGCAACAAGCATATCTTTCAAGAATTTCATTTTACTGTTTTTACATCTTTGTTGGGTGAGGCCCGAGTTTAGAATGGGTCCTCTGCAGAGACTAGCTTGTTAAAGGTCTTACAGGTCGTAGGATTTTGCATCGGGTTAGTACTCAGCACACAGAGCGACCAAGTGTGTACCTTAGGTGGCTGAATAGGGTGGCTCTCGTCTGCAGGGGTTTTCATGTCTATAATACGGAAGGCCTGACCGCTGACCATAATGAGCCAACGTGTACGGAGAGTGCCATGCTTCATGCACGTAAAAAAATTCCTTTGTGGACCGCCAAGAAGTAGACCAAATAGGCTATTTTTTTCGCCCGTACCCACTTCTCTCCTTTTTCTGTGGTCTTCAAAGTATTACCCACCCCCATATTGTTCATCATCATTTCATGTTCATTTTATCACCTTTTTCATGTTCATCGCCTTGATATAATTTATAAAATGTTGCAACGGCATAAAACACCAACTAACACACACACACTTCCGTGTTGTTGTTGTTTGACTGTGTTGTTTGGCCGTTTCTTCCTGTGTGTAGTACTTGCACACTGATTGAAACAGTTTAATTAAAACAAAATTAAAATCGTTAAAACATATTTTTTTCCACAAGGGCTGGTTTTGGCTTTCCTGATCGAACTTTTTTTGCTATGAGTACTTTTCTTTTTATATTTACTTTATAACTACTTTGATTCAAATGTTAATGAGTGGTTATACATTAATAAATGCATACTATGATATTAAGCATTATCAAATTAACCTTTTATTGACAAGATATTTTTATTAAAAATATTTTATTTTTATTTGGCATTGTGTATTTTTGAATCTTCGACACAAAAATGTTGACTTAAGCAATCGTTTGGGCGTGCAACTAAAATATATATATCCAAAATATAGTGAATGACGTAGGACCTGACTGTTAAAACGAAATGTTTATTGTAAAAGAACACGAACGTAAGAGTAAATAGTTTAGTCTTTATAAAGTAATTAACAGGAAAATGGATCTCTATCTAGACTAGAACTGATCTTCACCTTGACACGTACTTTTCTTGGCATAAAATAATCTAGAAGCACTTTCAAAAACAAAGAATTTCCTATGTTTTTACATAGTCAGCAATTTTGGGATTTAATTTTGATTGTGTTTTTAGTTTTTGGTGGCACTAAATGTTCTTGACTCTTATAATTTGTTTGGTTTTTAACGTTCATCTCTTTGTTGCCGTGATTATGAACAAACATTGTCGACCAGACAAACTGTAAAAGCAACAACGATCAATAAAAGAAGCAAAGATGCACTAATGAGGCATTCGAGTCTCCAAAGTACAAGAGACAACGACAAAACCATTAAACACGATCAAGAGCAGCACAAAGAAACACACAAAAAACCCACAAAATAAACCGAACAGATATATCAAGTCGTAACGAGAGTGAACTAAGGTGCTTCGGAAGGGTAAGCAGTTCCTGTTTTCTATAGCACACCAGTCGAATACGGTAAATGGAGACAAAACAAAACTATCATGACAAAAAAAAAAGCATGCATATTCAGAACTGTTTCCCCCTAACAGGAATATTAAACAATGGTGCTATTGGTCATAAACCTACTCTGCGGGCTTAAAAAGGTTGCAAATAAAGATGTCCTGGTTGGAGAATACTAACCTTGTCGGTAAAAGTCCTCTTATCAGCACTTGATACATTGGCAATATCGACTAAGGCCGCTTTGCCTAAAGAGATACTGGAATGTATGCTCCAGTAGTTGAAGAGGAGTAACGCTGTCATCTTACATGCTGGGGTCGTCAGGCCATTGTACAAAAATCCTATCATCAAACCATTGTGGTGCATCGTACGAGGGAAGTAGCACGATAGAAAACACTGAAGATTTTGGCACATATGTATGAGTAGGCATCGTAGATTGCCACTAGTACCTTTACCCTAAATTTACTCATTAACCTTATAGTGGTCTTGTGCCCCAATCTCATTTCATCTTAATCTTTTCATGTTCACTTTTATTATCTCTCACATAGTCATTTTCATTATATACCATAAAATGCATTTTTAGAACTTAAACAAGATATATTGACATAGATTCACCCGCAAAACGGTTTAAACCCACGAGTTTTGCTCTATAAAATACAAAATACGTTGCGTATTCAGATTCATCACATTAATCTAATGATAGCAGTGCTGTGAAGATAGACAACCCAAAAGTTCTTGTGCTGTTCCTCAACTTTTATAAGGTAGCCATCTGTTACCCGCCAAAAATATTTCACGAGTTTTACAGTTATAAGTAGTCGAAAGGCATGTTTAGTTTCAATTTTGATAAACTTAATTTTAAATTATAAGGGTAAGTCTAGTCTCAAAAGCATTCGAATATAAATAATGTCTTCTTCGTCTTTCTTAGCGGCAAGTCCATGTACACTTTCCCCGATTATCTTGACGTACAATCAGTTGGTTGTTATATTCAAATAAAGTGTGAACAAGTGAAAAATAAATTATTAAATATTATTTATTCCGTCGTTAAAATGACATGAAAATCCGACATAAATCCAACATTTCATCAGATAAAATTTATGTGTCCATTTCTAACATAACATTTAGGTGTCAATGATCTTTTCGGACAAAGTTCAAGCCAGGATTTCTGTATTCAGTAGTCAATACTTAATGTTTATCATTTTTACGAGCTGATAGGCTTACATTAGGTAAACAAGGGTGTCATATATTGGTCAATTTTACTGAATATATATTATTAGGCTAATACGATAGGTCGATGCCCAGATCAAAATGACCCGATATATCATTTTATAGTCGGAGACAATTTAATCAACACCATGTAATCAGTAACTAAGGGAGTTTTTTACTTTTATATCATCTCACACTACTGAAACAGCTTCAAAAGGACCAACCTCTCTCTCCCACTTATACGGACCTTCGTTTTATTCATCTTTGCCCGCAGAGCGGCTTAGGCGCGTGTCCCAAGTAGTTAAATGAGATAAATGAGTTGTCAGGTCTTAAATCCTAACCAAACTTACTGTTTTGCACTGTTTTGGAAGCGATGTCATTGTGCTCGCAGGGATAACACTGCTGCAGTCATTTCTTCGAAAAAGTACCCCTGTATCCCTGAAATAGGCTTAATTTCCCAATCGTTTGCGTCACCTATTTGTTGTTGTTGTTGTTAAGAAGCAATCGAAACTCGTCAACCTACTGATCTTTTGTCCCCATCATACTTCTTATTTTATCATAATTTTACATTATGTTCACTGTGATACCTTCCATGTTTATCGCGCGGATAAAGCTGATTATGCGCTGCTTGGAATTAAACATATAGTAATGATCAACTTCTAGAGGTCGATGAAAAAAAACTCTTAGAGGCTAGTGAGCTAAATTAGTATTTTACGCCCTTGCAAAATGAAAGAACCTTAGTGAGCACGCTCATATACCCCACGCGTTCCGCTATTGGACTATCAATGTTATCCTTGAGGAATTAGGAATCAATAATATTTAATGATTGTAAAAGTACATGTGCAAGTATTTGAATATTATAACAAAGTTATATCAAATTTCTAAGTCCAAAGGGTCATAACTACCACAAAAACTTGCTGATCAAAAATTCCTGGTAATATGCACAACTACATATGGTGTACTTCTTGCACACAAAATTTCGTTAAATTCTGTTCAGTAGTTTAAGAGGAGTTGCGATCAGAAACTGGTATCATGATTTTCTGCAAATTTCTAAGTCCAAAGGGCCATAACTCCCACCAAAATTTGCGTATCAAAAATTCCTGGTAATATGCACAACTACATATGGTGTACTTTTTGCATACCAAGTTTCATTAAATTCTGTTCAGTAGTTTAAGAGGAGTTGCGATCACAAACTTTGATCACAGACGGACGGACGGACCATTCAAAAACATTATACCCTTTGCAACTTCGTTGCGTGGGGTATAATTATATAGGTTTTATAAGGACGATGAGCTTCATGCAGGTAAAATACCCCTTTGTTGACCGCCATGTAGTGCTTCACATACAAGTAGGCTTAATTTTCCGCCCCTACTCACCTCTGCCCTTTTCCTGTGGTTCTTAAAAATTTATCGGTCTTTTGTTTCCGACCTTACCCCCATATTTCATTTATCATCATCATTTCATGTTTATTTTATCATCCTTTTCATGTTCATCGCCTGTAAATAACCGTCCCGTGCGGGGCCCTTGTGGCGAATAGGCCCGCAGCAGAGCCTAGCTTGTCGTAAGAGGCGACTAAGGGTCTTGGGATTCTGACGTCGGGTCAGTGCTCAGCCCACAGAGCGACCAAGTGTGTACCCTAGGTGGCTGAATAGGGTAGCCCTCGTCCGCGGGGGTTGTCAGGTCTATAATACGGAAACCCTGACCGCCGACCATAGTGGGCCAACGTGTGTGGAGAGTGCCACGCTTCATGCACGTAAAAGACCCCTTTGTGGACCGCCCAGTAGTGCACCACATAGGCTAAATTAACCGCCCCTACCCACCTCTCCCCTTTTTCCTGTGGTTCTTTAAAATTTACCGGTCCTTTGTTTCCTACCCCATCCCCATATTTCATTTATCATCATCATTTCATGTTCATTTTATCATCCTTTTCATGTTCATCGCCTGTAAATAACCTATATAGCGTTGCACGGGCGTAAAACACCAACTCACTCACTCACTGTAAATAACCCATATAGCGTTGCAGGGGCTTAAAACACCAACTCGCTCACTAATTATAAGGGCGATGATAAAATGAAGTTGAAATGATAATGAGAAAAATGGGTGTGGGGTGGGAATTAAGAAACAGTAAATTTGGAAGACCACTTGGAAAGGGGCGAATTGGGTAGAGGCAAAAAATTAAGCCGATGTGATGCACTACTTTGAGGTCCACGAAGGGATCTTTTACGTGCATGAATCAAAACTTAGTGGTCTTTTTGACTAAAAAAAGTTGACTCGCAAAGATCACCATGACCTGATGCATTATTTTATCTGAACATAAAGCCTTTCTTTAGTCCTAAAGAACAAGTTTACATTCTGTTTAAGATCTGACTGGGACTTAAATCCTTTAGATCCATGATAATTTAACACACAATAAGTAAAGGTGAATTTACAGATGATTTAACTTCATATAAGTGAAGACATTCGTTCGATTTAACAAAAATAATGCCATTCTTATATGTACTTAGCAGTCAATGTGATTATAAAGTTAAGTCCTTATAATCACGAGTTATTAATGTGTCTGTAATAACACTTTAGGTGGTGACTACATTAATTCTATAATACAATATTTATTATTTTTCTAAAACTAAAAAATATATATATACGAAATATGCAAAGTAATGAATGTTTAAAAATATGGGATATTTCACATCGAAAAGATTTTTAAGCGATTAAATATAGTAGAATATTCTTTATGTATAATTTTAAAAGCTAGCTAATAAGCTAGTTATTGCTCATTATATCCCGGGCTCTATCAGGGAGATTAACGTAAAAGGGGTGATAAAATTAACATGCCATTGAATGATGACACAAGGCCAATCGAGGAAGAAATTGTTACTGCCACCGGAAAAATCAGTCAGTTAGTTATTGCTTAACTCCCAAGCAGCACGATTTTAGCTTTATCCGGGAGATGAACATGAAAGTGGTGATACAATGAACATGAAATGATGATGAAGTGGAGGAAATGGGGACACAAGGCCAATCGGGAAGGAGAGATTTGGCTGCCACTGAAAATGAAGTGATGGGTAGGGACAGGAAATTTAGCCTCCTGCATGGGAATCATACGGGTCTTACTCTTACCGAAACCTGCAGCAGGATTCTTTAACGTGCGAGGAACGTGACATTTTTCCCAACACGGTGCACCACTATGGTTTGCGGTCAGGTTTTCCGCATTATCGCCTGACGACACCGCATCTATCGATGTAAGGGCTGCCCCATTCAACCACCTGGAGCACACATCCCAGTCACTTTGTGGGCAAAGCGGCCTGACCCGATGTCAGGTTTCTTAGCGCTCTGCAGTGGACTTTTACCGACAAGCTTAGCGCTGCTGCGGGCCTATTCACCACCCGGAACCCGCACGGGTGGCCACCGGAGAAAACTGATACAAAAAAGTATGACCGACGGTCGGACGAACCCTGGCATTTTTATGTCCCCGCTCCGCGTTGCAGCGGGGACAATAAAAGATGCTAAATTTAAAATTAAGACATTTACCAAAGCTCTGAAGCGCAATGAGAATGCAGAAAAATTTGAAAAATGTTTTTGTTTGTCATGGAGCGATATAAGAATGAAAAATTACACTAAAGGTCAGATATATAACGTTTTAATTGCAAAAAACATTTTGAGAGATATATGTTATGAAAAGTTCTAAAAGATTCGAGTTGCTTAAGATGTTCTAAAGTGTTTCAAATTAAATCTTTTTCAAAAATTGTGGTTTTTAAGTGGCATCTCACTCAATAGAAATGTCAATTAAATATTCATAGACTACTCGAGACATACTTAATCGAGTTCCATAGCGATTAACCGGTAGTTTCTAATGGGAATACAGTTACTCAGGTGCCGTTCCGTCATTGTACCATTGACTTTCGTTTTTGTAATCATGATCAACAAACGTCATCAATCACAGTGTAGATAATTATAGAACGATAAAAATAGAACTAGAAAAGTAACAAGTTATACAGTTCATGTGTAAGAATGAAAAATTCGAATAGGACAGTTTATACGGGAGTTTTTTTTTTACATAACAATAAATATAATGAGCATTATTTAGTATGATAAAGGGTCTCCATTTAAAATAGTTTCTTCATAAATCTCCTCTACCAGAATAACGGGTGGGTGCATATGGGTGGGGGGGGGGGGGGGGTACTCAAAGTATTTTCATGATTTTTTAATGCATATAAAATTTAACTACATAGAATAACGTTATGTTAAAACTTAACATATTCTATAGACCCGGGGGGGGGGGGGGGCTACTTCCTATATAATCAATGGTGTGAGTGTGCCGCAATATATGATATAGGGTCTACCTTTCAGTCAGGCATCAAGGTGTAGAACAGGGTTAAAAATTCAGACCAGCTGTTACCCAAGTAAATAAGTTGCATCAGTTAAATAAAATGGACATTAAATTTTAACCTTATAATGCTTCTAAAAATGAAAGTTCCGGATCTATTTCACCTCAAAAAGTTATCCCATTGTGAATTTCCTCTGAACGGCTATATATACAGTAAAATATATACACAAAAGCATTTTGATATTGCCATAACAGGGTATGATATAAAATGTCGCCTGGCATAACAGGGTATGTTTTTCGCAAATTTCTTGATACTAACAGGGTCCTGTTCAGAACAGACCAACGGCACAGTTATACCCTAAATTATAAGCAGTAGCCCCCCCGGGTCTATAGATCTATTCATGTCCGACCGTCTGTGCGTACATCCATATTAATTTTCGTCAAGCTTTTCTCAGAAATTGTATATAAGAATGACTTGAAACTTGTTAGGATGGTTCATAATTCCATTGCGAGGAAGGTCTCAAGGAACGATGCTAGTCCTTCGGAAGGGACGAAAAAGGCCGTCCCGTGTATGTGGAGAGCAATACCCCATGCATGTTAAATACCCCTTTGTAGAGTTTGATAAGAGTAGGCTCAATGGGACCGCTACAAAGGCCACGCTCGCAAACCGCTAACTGGAGAGGGATTCACATAAGCATTAAGCTTGTTTCCCAATCCAGGATACATAAATATGCTTAAATCAAAAATAATTCCAAACTGTACAGTCTTGACTCATAAACAGGAAGTTGAAGTATTGAGGTCTGAAAGTTTCTCATTGAGCAACTTTCAGACCTCAATACTTCAACTTCCTGTTTATGACTAGCCATGTTATATATTTTTTTTCTTTCTTTCGTAATATACTAAATCAAATATATACAAACATGACACATGTATTGGGATTATATTTTAAGAGAAATAATCATGAAAGATGGGGTATCTCATTGTCAAAAGTCCGAAAGGGCAGAGACAAAACCAGTAAACACCTACAGGAACGGGACAAAAACAGACAACATGTAAAACATGCAAACACAAAAAAACTGAATATCAATCAACAACGCGAACTCAAGTCGAAGTAAGAGTGAACTCAGTTGCTCCGGAAGAGTAGGCAGTTCCTGCTTGCTATAGCACATCCGTCGCGTTGGCAACAGTCAATTCAGTAAAGGAAGACAAAACAAAACTCTATGACAAACCAACATCTGCACTTATCTGAGAGATCGAAATCCCATATTTGTCTATAAGTGCATGATGTCTTCCGTAAACTTTCTTGAGTGAAGACAGCAACCAAGGAGCAATATGACCCTATGTGAGCAATTTTTGCGTCAGACATGACGCCGATGTAAGTCCCGCACGCTCTGGAGTAACGAATCAATTGAGATACGTAAACTCCATAAGCTGGAGCGGACGGAATGTTGCTATACAAGAATGGAAAGTTGACTTAGACAAATAAGATAAAAATTGTTATAACTTTTCTACTCTCTGTAACTCAACACACCATATTCCAGGAGTATATTATTTTGATTGCCTTAATTCCTTGATTGCATATTTTAGGTGAGTCATTCAGGCTTCGGCCAGGCTCTAAATCTAACATCCCCCCCACCAAAAAAAAACCCCAAAAAAACCAAACAAACAAACAACAACCCTTCTTTCTCTTGCAAAAGATTGTTCGACTTATCTTTGAACATTTGTACAAATGTAAGGATCCTGTGGTAGTTTGTAAGTACACTTGGATATTCTTTATTTATAATTATTACTGCATGTGTCTCTAGAACAGTTAAAAATGTTTTAAACTATAATAAACACAAACATATTCATATGATACAAATATACCAAATTTCACCATATTTCACCATGCACTCAATTGCTACAAATACTCAACATCCAGTCATTCAGAATGGAATCCAGTCTTTCATATAATAATTCAAAGCTACCCTAAACATATTTATATGATACAAATGTACCAAATTTCACCATATTTCACCACTCTATTGCCAGTAATTCAGAATGGAATCCATTCATATGATAATTCAAAGCTACCCTAAACATATTTATATGATACAAATGTACCAAATTTCACCATTTTTCACTGCTCCATTGCTACAAATACTCTAAAAATACTCAACATCCAGTCATTCAGAATGGAATCCAGTCACTCATATTCTTTAAGAGAGCTACCCTATACATATTTGTAAAGTTCAAATGTGATAAATTTCACCATAATTCAACACTCTATTGCTACAAATACTCTAACTATATTCAACATCCAGTCATTCAGAATGGAATCCAGTCATTCATATGATAATTAAAAGCTACCCTTACAATATTTATATGATACAAATGTACCAAATTTCACCATATTTCACCACTTTATTGCTACAAATACTCTAACTATACTCAATATCCAGTCATTCAGAATGGAATCCAGTCATTCATATTCTTAGACATAGCTACCATATACATATTTGCAAAGTTCAAATGTGACAAATTTACCATATTTCACCACTCTATTGCTACAAATACTCTAACTTTATTCAACATCCAGTCATTCAGAATGGAATCCATTCATATAATAATTCAAAGCTACCCTAAACATATTTATATAATACAAATGTACCAAATTTCACCATTTTTCACCGCTCTTTTGCTACAAATACTCTATAGATACTCAACACCCAGTCATTCATATAATAATTCAAAGCTACCCTAAACATATTTATATGATACAAATGTACCAAATTGCACCATTTGTCACTGCTCCATTGCTACAAATACTCTAAAAATACTCAACATCCAGTCATTCAGAATGGAATCCAGTCACTCATATTCTTTAAGAGAGCTACCCTATACATATTTGTAAAGTTCAAATGTGATAAATTTCACCATAATTCACCGCTCTATTTGCTACAAATACTCTAACTATACTCAACATCCAGTCATTCAGAATGGAATCCAGTCATTCATATGATAATTAAAAGCTACCCTTACACAAGGAAGGCTTTGTACAAAGCTCTATGACAAACGTGATGACTTCAACTTTCCAATAGTTAACTTTCCCTTTCTGTGTAGCAACATTCCGTCCGCTCCAGCATATGGAGTTTACGTATCACAATTGATTCGTTATTCCAGAGCATGTGGGGAGTACCACGACTTCCTTGATAGAGCTACACGGCTGACAAGCAAATTGTTAACACAGGGGTACGTTGCTCCCAGGTTGTTGTCATCACTCAAGAAATTTTACGGACGACATCATGTGCTTGTATGCAAATACGGGATTTCTATCTCTCAGATGAGCACAGATGTTGGTTTGACATAGAGTTTTGTAATGTCATCCTTTCCGGATTTGACCAACACTTAATCGATCTTTGGCAACGTGACGGGTGTGCTATAGCAAGCAGGAACTGCTTACTCCTCCGGAGCACCTGAGTTCACTCTCGTTTCGACTTGAGTTCGCGTTGCTGAATGCGGTTTTGTTGTTATGTGTGTGTGTTTTATGTTGTTATGTGGTTTGTTTTGTTGTGATGATTTTTTGTCTGCCGGTTTTGTCTTTGTCTTCACGTTTTATGATACTGATTACCCCTTTGGTACACCTTTGCTTCTTAACATGTTTATATGATACAAATGTACCAAATTTCACCATATTTCACCCCTCTATTGCTACAAATACTCTAACGATACTCAACATCCAGTCATTCAGAATGGAATCCAGTCATTCATATTCTTAGACAGAGCTACCATATACATATTTGCAAAGTTCAAATGTGACAAATTTACCATATTTCACCGCTCTATTGCTACAAATACTCTAACTATACTCAATATCCAGTCATCCATATTATAATTAAAAGCTACCCTAAACATATTTATATAATACAAATGTACCAGATTTCACCATTTTTCACCGCTCTATTGCTACAAATACTCTAACGATACTCAACACCCAGTCATTTATATAATTATTCAAAGCTACCCTAAACATATTCATATGATACAAATGTACCAAATTTCACCATTTTTCACCACTCTATTGCTACAAATACTCTAACGATACTCAACATCCACTCATTCAGAATGGAATCCAGTCATTCATATGATAATTCAAAGCTACCCTTAACATGTTTATATGATACAAATGTACCGAATTTTACCATATTTCACCACTATAATGCTACAAATACTCTAACTATATTCAACATCCAGTCATTCAGAATGGAATACAGTCACTCATATTCTTTAAGAGAGCTACCCTATACATATTTGTATAGTTCAAATATGATCAATTTCACCTTATTCACCACTCTATTGCTACAAATAATCTAACGATACACAACATCCAGTCATTCATAATGGAATCCAGTCATTCATATGATAATTAAAAGCTATCAAAAACATATTTATATGATACAAATGTACCATATTTCACCACTCTATTGCTAAAAATAGTCTAACTATACTCAATATCCAGTCATTCAGAATGGAATCCAGTCATTCATATTATAATTCAAAGCTACCCTAAACATATTTATATAATACAAATGTACCAAATTTCACCATTTTTCACCGCTCCATTGCTACAAATACTCTAAAAATACTCAACATCCAGTCATTCAGAATTGAATACAGTCACTCATATTCTTTAAGAGAGCTACCCTTTACATATTTGTAAAGTTCAAATGTGATAAATTTCACCATAATTCAATACTCTATTGCTACAAATACTCTAACTATATTCAAGATATGGAATCCAGTCATTCATATGATAACTAAAAGCTACCCTTAACATATTTATATGATTTATATGGTACAAATGTACCAAATTTCACCATATTTCACCACTTTATTGCTACAAATACTCTCACTATACTCAATATCCAGTCATTCAGAATGGAATCCAGTCATTCATATTATAATTAAAAGCTACCCTTAACATATTTATATAATACAAATGTACCAGATTTCACCATTTTTCACCGCTCTTTTGCTACAAATACTCTAACGATACTCAACACCCAGTCATTCATATAATAATTCAAAGCTACCCTAAACATATTTATATGATACAAATGTACCAAATTTCAGCATTTTTCACCACTCTATTGCTACAATTACTCTAACAATACTCAACATCCAGTCATTCAGAATGGAATACAGTCACTCATATTCTTTATGAGAGCTACCCTATACATATTTGTAAAGTTCAAATGTGATAAATTTCACTTTATTCACCACTCTATTGCTACAAATAATCTAACGGTACACAACATCCAGTCATTCAGAATGGAATCCAGTCATTCATATGATAATTAAAAGCTATCAAAAACATATTTATATGATACTTATGTACCAAATTTCACCATATTTCACCACTCTATTGCTACAAATACTCTAACGATACTCAACATCCAGTCATTCAGAATGGAATCCAGTCATTCATATGATAATTAAAAGCTATCAAAAACATATTTATATGATACAAATCTACCAAATTCACCACATTTCACCACTCTATTGCTACAAATACTCTAACAATACTCATTATCCAGTCATTCAGAATGCTCTTACTATACTTAATATCCAGTCATTCTGAATGACTGGATGTTGAGTACTTGTAGAGTATTTGTAGCAATGGAGCGGCGAAAAATGGTGAAATTTGGTACATTTGTATTATATAAATATGTTTAGGGTAGCTTTGAATTATAATATGAATGGATTCCATTCTGAATGACTGGATACTGAGTATAGTTAGAGTATTTGTAGCAATAGAGTGGTGAAATATGGCGAAATTTGGTATATTTGTATCATATAAATATGTTTTTGATAGCTTTTAATTATCATATGAATGACTGGATTCCATTCTGAATGACTGGATGTTGTGTACCGTTAGATTATTTGTAGCAATAGAGTGGTGAATAAAGTGAAATTTATCATATTTGAACTTTACAAATATGTAAAGGGTAGTTCTCTTAAAGAATATGAGTGACTGTATTCCATTCTGAATGACTTGATGTTGAATATGGTTAGAGTATTTGTAGCATTAGAGTGGTGAAATATGGTAAAATTCAGTACATTTGTATCATATTAATATGTTAAGGCTAGCTTTGAATTATCATATGTCTTGAAGGACTGGATGTTGAGTATCGTTAGAGTATTTGTAGCAATAGAGTGGTGAAATATGGAAAAATTTGGTATATTTTTATCATATAAATATGTTTAGGGTAGCTTTTAATTATTATATGAATGACTGGATTCCATTCTGAATGACTGGATGTTGAGTATCGTTAGAGTATTTGTAGCAATAGAGTGGTGAAATATGGTGAAATTTGGTACATTTGTATCATATAAACATGTTAAGGGTAGCTTTTAATTGTCATATGAATGGACTGGATTCCATTCTGAATGACTGGATGTTGAGTATAGTTAGAGTATTTGTAGCAAATAGAGCGGTGAAATATTGTGAAATCTGGTACATTTGTACATGTATTATATAAATATGTTTAGGGAAGCTTTGAATTATTATATGAATGACTGGATGTTGAATGTTGTTAAAGTATTTGTAGCAATAGAGTGGTGAATTATGGTGAAATTTATCACATTTGAACTTTACAAATATGTAAAGGGTAGCACTCTTAAAGAATATGAGTGACTGGATTCCATTCTGAATGACTAGATATTGAGTATTGTTAGAGTATTTGTAGCAATAGAGCAGTGAAAAATGGTGAAATCTGGTACATTGGTATTATATAAATATGTTTAGGGTAGCTTTGAATAATTATATGAATGACTGGGTGTTGAGTATCGTTAAAGTATTTGTAGCAATAGAGCGGTGAAAAATGGTGAAATCTGGTACATTTGTATTATATAAATATGTTTAGGGTAGCTTTTAATTATGATATGAATGACTGGATTCCATTCTGAATGACTGGATATTGAGTATAGTTAGAGTATTTGTAGCAATAAAGCGGTGAAATATGGTAAATTTGTCACATTTGAACTTTGCAAATATGTATATGGTAGCTCTGTCTAAGAATATGAATGACTGGATTCCATTCTGAATGACTGGATGTTGAGTATCGTTAGAGTATTTGTAGCAATAGAGCGGTGAAATATGGTAAATTTGTCACATTTGAACTTTGCAAATATGTATATGGTAGCTCTGTCTAAGAATATGAATGACTGGATTCCATTCTGAATGACTGGATGTTGAGTATCGTTAGAGTATTTGTAGCAATAGAGCGGTGAAATATGGTGAAATTTGGTACATTTGTATCATATAAACATGTTAAGGGTAGCTTTTAATTGTCATATGAATGGACTGGATTCCATTCTGAATGACTGGATGTTGAGTATAGTTAGAGTATTTGTAGCAAATAGAGCGGTGAAATATTGTGAAATCTGGTACATTTGTACATGTATTATATAAATATGTTTAGGGAAGCTTTGAATTATTATATGAATGACTGGATGTTGAATATTGTTAAAGTATTTGTAGCAATAGAGTGGTGAATTATGGTGAAATTTATCACATTTGAACTTTACAAATATGTAAAGGGTAGCACTCTTAAAGAATATGAGTGACTGGATTCCATTCTGAATGACTAGATATTGAGAATTTTAGAGTATTTGTAGCAATAGAGCAGTGAAAAATGGTGAAATCTGGTACATTGGTATTATATAAATATGTTTAGGGTAGCTTTGAATTATCATATGAATGACTGGATTCCATTCTGAATGACTGGATGTTGAGTATTGTTAGAGTATTTGTAGCAATAGAGTGGTGAAAAATGGTGAAATTTGGTACATTTGTATCATATAAATATGTTTAGGGTAGCTTTGAATTATTATATGAAAGGCTGGATTCCATTCTGAATGACTGGATATTGAGTATAGTTAGAGTATTTGTAGCAATAGAGCGGTGAAATATGGTAAATTTGTCACATTTGAACTTTGCAAATATGTATATGGTAGCTCTGTCTAAGAATATGAATGACTGGATTCCATTCTGAATGACTGGATGTTGAGTATCGTTAGAGTATTTGTAGCAATAGAGTGGTGAAATATGGTGAAATTTGGTACATTTGTATCATATAAACATGTTAAGGGTAGCTTTGAATTATCATATGAATGACTGGATTCCATTCTGAATGACTGGTTGTTGAGTAAAGTTAGAGTATTTGTAGCAAATAGAGCTGTGAAATATTGTGAAATCTGGTATATTTGTACATGTATTATATAAATATGTTAAGGGAAGCTTTGAATTATTAAATGAATGACTGGATGTTGAATGTAGTTAAAGTATTTGTAGCAATAGAGTGTTGATTTATGGTGGAATTTATCACATTTGAACTTTACAAATATGTATAGGGTAGCTCTCTTAAAGAATATGAGTGACTGGATTCCATTCTGAATGACTGGATGTTGAGTATTTTTAGAGTATTTGTAGCAATGGAGCGGTGAAAAATGGTGAAATTTGGTACATTTGTATTATATAAATATGTTTAGGGTAGCTTTGAATTATTATATGAATGGATTCCATTCTGAATGACTGGATGTTGAATATAGTTAGAGTATCTGTAGCAATAGAGTGGTGAAATATGGTGAAATTTGGTACATTTGTATCATATAAATATGTTTAGGGTAGCTTTGAATTATTATATGAAAGACTGGATTCCATTCTGAATGACTGGATGTTGAGTATTTGTAGCAATTGAGTGCTTGGTGAAATATGGTGAAATTTGGTATATTTGTATCATATAAATATGTTTGTGTTTTTTATAGTTTAAAACATTTTTAACTGTTCTAGAGACACATGCAGTAATAATTATAAATGAAGAATATCCAAGTGTACTTTCAAACTACCACAGGATCCTTACATTTGTACAAATGTTCAAAGGTAAGTCGAACAATCTTTTGCAAGAGAAAGAAGGGTTGTTGTTTGTTTGTTTGGTTGGGGTTTTTTTTGGTGGGGGGGATGTTAGAGCAGAGCCTGGCCGAAGCCTGAATGACTCACCTAAAATATGCCAACAAGGAATTAAGGCAATCAAAATAATATACTCCTGAAATATGGTGTGTTAAGTAGAAAAGTTATAACAATTTTTGTCTTATTTGTCTAAGTCAACTTTCCATTCTTGTATAGCAACATTCCGTCCGCTCCAGCTTATGGAGTTTACGTATCTCAATTGCATGATTCGTTACTCCAGAGCGTGCGGGACTTACATCGGCGTCTGACGCAAAAATTGCTCACATAGGGTCATATTGCTCCTTGGTTGCTGTCTTCACTCAAGAAAGTTTACGGAAGACATCATGCACTTATAGACAAATATGGGATTTCGATCTCTCGGATAAGTGCAGATGTTGGTTTGTCATAGAGTTTTGTTTTGTCTTCCTTTACTGAATTGACTGTTGCCAACGCGACGGATGTGCTATAGCAAGCAGGAACTGCCTACTCTTCCGGAGCAACTGAGTTCACTCTTACTTCGACTTGAGTTCGCGTTGTTGATTGATATTCAGTTTTTTTGTGTTTGCATGTTTTACATGTTGTCTGTTTTTGTCCCATTCCTGTAGGTGTTTACTGGTTTTGTCTCTGCCCTTTCGGACTTTTGACAATGAGATACCCCATCTTTCATGATTATTTCTCTTAAAATATAATCCCAATACATGTGTCATGTTTGTATATATTTGATTTAGTATATTACGAAAGAAAGAAAAAAATATATAACACGGCTAGTCATAAACAGGAAGTTGAAGTATTGAGGTCTGAAAGTTGCTCAAGACTGTACAGTTTGGAATTATTTTTGATTTAAGCATATTTATGTATCCTGGATTGGGAAACAAGTGAATCCCTCTCCAGTTAGCGGTTTGCAAGCGTGGCCTTTGTAGCGGTCCTATTGAGCCTACTCTTATCAAACTCTACAAAGGGGTATTTAACATGCATGGGGTATTGCTCTCCACATACACGGGACGGCCTTTTTCGTCCCTTCCGAAGGACTAGCATCGTTCCTTGAGACCTTCCTCGCAATGGAACCATCCTAACAAGTTTCAAGTCATTCTTATATACAATTTCTGAGAAAAGCTTGACGAAAATTAATATGGATGTACGCACAGACGGTCGGACATGAATAGAACTATAGACCCGGGGGGGGGGGGGGACTACTGCTTATAATTTAGGGTATAACTGTGCCGTTGGTCTGTTCTGAACAGGACCCTGTTAGTATCAAGAAATTTGCTAAAAACATACCCTGTTATGCCAGGCGACATTTTATATCATACCCTGTTATGGCAATATCAAAATGCTTTTGTGTATATATTCTACTGTATATATAGCCGTTCAGAGGAAATTCACAATGGGATAACTTTTTGAGGTGAAATAGATCCGGAACTTTCATTTTTAGAAGCATTATAAGGTTAAAATTTAATGTCCATTTTATTTAACTGATGAAACTTATTTACTTGCACGTATTTGTAACCCTGTTGGTAACAGCTGGTCTGAATTTTTAACCCTGTTCTACACCTTGATGCCTGAAAAGGTAGACCCTATATTATATATTGCGGCACACTCACACCATTGATTATATAGGAAGTAGCCCCCCCCCCCCCCCGGGTCTATAGAATATGTTAAGTTTTAACATAACGTTATTCTATGTAATTAAATTTTATATGCATTAAAAAATCATGAAAATACTTTGAGTACCCCCACCCCGTTATTCTGGTAGAGGAGATTTATGAAGAAACTATTTTAAATGGAGTCCCTTTGTCATACTAAATAATGCTCATTATATTTATTGTTATGTAAAAAAACTCCCGTATAAACTGTCCTATTCGAATTTTTCATTCTTACACAAGTTTTTTTCTTATAACTGTATAACTTGTTACTTTTCTAGTTCTATTTTTATCGTTCTATAATTATCTACACTGTGATTGATGACGTTTGTTGATCATGATTACAAAAACGAAAGTCAATGGTACAATGACGGAACGGCACCTGAATAACTGTATTCCCATTAGAAACTACCCGATTAACCTCGTGAACCTTTTATTATTTCTTTTAAAGTTTTGAAATATAAATTCAACTTCTATCTTCAATGTATATAAAGAAACATTAAATGCTTGGGTCATGCGTCACTGTATTTCACTTTCTATTTTGTCCTAAATTTTATCACAATAATGTAGTGAAAATGTATTGGTTGTTTTGTCCTGTAACTTGAAATATACAATTGCAATTGAATTTGTTAGAGTCTTTAATGCTGTTTGGTGGATAATATAACGTATGTAACTTTTGACCAAGGATTTGTCATGAGAAATGATGTTATAACGGTCAAATTATTTATATGTACAGTTTATAAAATTGCTTTGAAAGAACAAATATTGTTAGATCTTGTCTTTTTTTTTCAAAATTGAGAATTCAAATGTCAACTTGGCAGTATATAAATTTGGATTTTGTTACATGTAATTGTTATAAGAAAATGTCAGTGACAATTAATGTCAATAAAAAAAATTGGTACATCCACTACAAATAAATGTAAAACGTTGTTTGTTTGGGTTGGTACACTCTTAAGCACCACGAACGCAGCTATATCATGGAGACATGGAACAAAACGGAATGATGATACAATAAATGTCGATCGGGAAACCGCTTTTAATTGAAAAAAAAGTGGGAATGGTAGGGATGACTGCTTTTGAGTTCTACGGTCTTACTCTCCCCGAGACATACATAATAGTGAGTTGGTATTTTACGCCCCTGCAACACTCTAAAGAGTATATTTAAAGGCGATCAACATGAAAAAGAAGATAAAATGAACATGAAATGAGAAAACAGTAATATTTTGAAACCACGGGAAAGGGGGAGAGTTTGGGAGGAGCGGAAGATTAGACTATGTGGTGCACCACTTGGCAGTTCACAGAGGTATATTCTACAATAACATGCATGAAAGTTGACATGCACGTTAGACCACTATGATTAGCGGTCAAACATTTCGTATTATAGACCTGACAACCCCGCGGACGGGGCCACCCTGTTCAGCCACCTAGGATACACACTTCATCGCTCATTGGCTGGGCACTATACCGATGCCAGAATTCCAAAACCAATCGTTGCCTTTTACGACATGCAAGGCTCTGCTGCGGGCCTCTTCGCCTCCCGAGCCTCGCATTGGACTCTTAACGTGCAAGGAAATGATATTTTATTCCCTCACGGTGATCTTTTATCTGTGTTATGGCGTGGTGATACCGCCATGTAAGGTGACAGGGTTACACATATAACCACTTATCGTGCGTCGTTAGGGGCCACATTGCTCAGTCAAGAGAGAATTCAATGTGTCTACTCTAGGGAATAGGAAAGCCTAACCACAGACCATAGTGACCCAACATGTGTGGAGCCCTCCTCTCCGCTTCATGCATACAAAAGAAATCTTTTGTGGACCGTCAAGATCTGCACTCCATACTAGGCGAAATTTTCCACTTGACCATCTCACCTCTCGTAGTCATTTCATGTTTATTTTATTATCCTTTTCAGGTTTATCACCTTAAATAACTTTTCAAGTGTTCATAAAACCACAAACTCGCTCATCAAAGGCACACATTCCAGCCGGTCTGTAGGCAAATGGCCCCGACTCGTCATCAGGGTACTAGAACCTCTTAAGTGGTCCTTTACGGGCAAGCTAAACATTCTTTTGAGTGTATTCCACACCCTGGATCCACAAGGGTTGTTAACAAGGACCACACTCGCAAACTGCTAGCCGGATAGGGATTTATGGAAACATTAAGCTTGTTTTCCAATCCAGGATAAATAAATATGTTAATTAAGGGTGTCAATAAAAATTTGTATAACAGATTGTTTGTTGCTTTATGTCCAGTAAATAACATTTCATTCATAATCAGGAAAGGAACTAATGAAATTGTGAAGACCCACCCAGAACACAGCACCCATAACACAGACCCATGTATGTCATGCAAAAAGGGCTAATGTACGACCACAAACCAGAAGGAAAACAGACCGTACGTCAGATTAAACAACTGCGTTAGGAAAGAGACACCAAACAGATATAATAAAATGAAAATGATATAAAATAAAGAAGGAATGTGTCCATTGGATACAGATGTCCCCGCTAGGCCCCAAACAGGAAGTGGAAGTCTCACAGATTGTCATATTGAACCACCCTACCAAGTTTCAAATCATTCCCACGTATGGTTTCTGAGAACATCTTGACGGAAATGCTCCAATCAATTTTCATAGAGTTTTTATCGACCCAACCCAAAACCGGAAGTAGATGTCCGACAGGTCTGAAAGTGGCTTAGGACGTACAGTTTGTCATACTGAACCATACTACCAAGTTTCAAATCATTCCCATGCACAGTTTCTGAGAAAAGCACGACGGAAATTTTCAAGTCAAATTCCATAGCTTTTATATCGGCCCCACCCAAAACAGGAAGTAAAGATCCGACCGGTCTAAAAGTCGCTTGGAACGTACAGTTTGTCATACTGAGCCACCCTACCAAGTGTCAAATCATTCTCATGGATGGTTTCTGAGAAAAGCTTGACGGAAATTTTCATAGTCATGTTCAAGTTTGCCTAAGTCCCATACAAGAAGCAGATGCCTGACAGGTCTAAAAGTCGCCTAGAACGTACAGTTTGTCTATTTAACAATCCTGTTAAGTTTCAAATTATTCTCATGTACGGTTTCTGAGAATTGCTTGACGGGAATTCGTACGGACGGACGGACATGAGTAAAACTTAATGCTCCCCTACATGTTGCGCGGGCATAAAATGCTATGAAAGTCTCACTAGCATACAATCTGCGGTGATTGAGGGGTTGCAGATAAATGGTGTGTTACAGACGTAAACTAGACGGAAGACAGCACAACCCTAACGCCGTATGTTACCCCACTTTCACAAGTCATATGACCCACATTTGATTTCATTAAACAATGTCACAAAAATTATCGTCTTATGTTGTACCGTTATCACATATTTATTAAATAAAATTAATAGAAAAAAGTTATATATGATAGTTGGCATATAAATGAAGCTGTATAACATATTATGTTTTATTTGAAACTCATTCCACGTTTTGATCAGATAAATAAATTAGAGCGTTTTCATAAGCTATGAAAAATGATACTGCATGGATTATCCTCGGGCAAAGTGATTGTTCAATGAGATATTGAAGAAAACCTATTTCTGTTAAAATATGCCAACTGAATATTTCAATTATCCAAGTGCAACTAAATTAACAAATGTAATTACCAAATGGTCAAATCATTTTTCTCAGCTTTACACTTGATTTTTGTTCGAATAAATGTAAGTACCTGTGCAAGCTTTAGTTAAATTACATGAAAGTTATGCTATATCCTGATTATCACTCGGAAATGCAACAGGTATTCAAGACCTATTTTTCTACTTTACAGACGGGGCCCATAGAAAGGAACAAAACGAAAAAAAAAAAAGACATGATCATTTTGGGCCCTATTAACAACAAGAGGCTCGCAGGAGCCTGAATCGCTCACCTGGTCTTGATGTCGACCCTATAAAGACTTTTGTAGAGCAAAATGAGCTGAATTCAAGCAAGCTACAGCTTTTCTTTATCTACTATAGTTTCATTCTGTAGGCCCAAAACATGAAAAAAAACCCGTTATTTTATGGGCCATAAGCTCTATAAGGGTTCATCTGGAAACTTAAACCATATGAAGACCTTTGTAGAGGTAAATAAGCTGAGTGTTTAAGCAAGAAACAGCATTTCTCTATCTGCAATAGTTTTCATTTTATTAGCCTAAAACACATTTTTCACCTTTAAGGGGCTGTAACCCATATAAAGGGTCATCTGACAACTTCCATCCTATAAAGACTTTGTAAAGCTAAATGAGCTGAACATTGAAGCAAGCAACAACTTTTCTTTATCCACTATAGTTTCATTCTATAGACCTAAAACATTATTGCCCTTGGAATAGGCAATAACTCCTCAAAGGAAAGGTCCTACAACGTTGACCCTGTTACATATTTTGTAGATCTTGATGCGCTTAACAATATGCAATTTAAATTTCTCAAATATCTTGTATAGTTTTCAAGATATTGAGCTAAACAGGTGCAAAATTTGCAAAAAATCCACAAAAAGGACAATAACTCTTACATGGGTTGTTGGATTTTCTTCAAAATTTCAGAGCTGGTAGATCTTGAGGTGCTGATCACTTTTGTTCCCTATCAAAATTTTGAAATCTGTCACCGTTTTAGAGTTATTTGCAAAATACTGCCATTTACCCCTATGTTCTATTTTTAGCCACAGCGGCCATGTTTTACGACCAATCAAAAATCCCCACATCAGTTCTATACACCTAATAATAATAAACAACTATATCAAGTTTGGTTCCATTTGGACTTAAAGTGTCAGAGGAGTAAACGTTTTCAATGTAATGAGGAAATGCTGTTAAAATGCTCAATTTTGACGTTCTAAGGGTAATAACTCCTAAAAGGAAAGGTCCTACAACGAAGACCCTATTACATATTTTGTAGATCTTGATGTGCTTAACAATATGCAATTTAAATTTCTCAAATACCTTGTATAGTTTTCAAGATATTGAGCTAAACAGGTGCAAAATTTGCAAAAAATCCACAAAAAGGGCAATAACTCCTACGTGAGTTGTTGGATTTTCTTCAAAATTTCAGGGTAGGTAGATCTTGAGGTGCTGATCACTTTTACCCTTACCAGAATTTTGATATCTGTAGCCGTTTTTGAGTTATTTGCAAAAAACTGCATTTAACCCCTATGTTCTATTTTTAGCCATGGCGGCCATGTTTTACGACGAATCAAAAATCCCCACATCAGTTCTAAGCACCGAGTTCTAATGAACAACCATACCTAGTTTGGTTGCAATTGGACTTATGGTGTCAGAGGAGTTAACATTTTAAAAAGTTTACGGACGACGGACGACGGACCCGGACGACGGACGGACGACGGACGCCAAGTGATGACAATAGCTCACATGACCCTTCGGGTCAGGTGAGCTAAAAAGGGTGACAGATTTTTAGATTTTGATTGAGAACAAAAGTGATCAGCACCTTAAGATCCACCATATTGTCAGATGACCCCCTTATTAATCTTATGACCTTTCAATGTCAAATAGATTTTGCTAATAACCTTTACTTCAGGCATATATGTCAGGTGATCGATTCAGGCTTCTGGGAGCCTCTTGTTAATTTACAAGCCAAAAACAGTAGTCTGACCCCCTGGTCTATTTTTAGCCACGGCGGTCATGTTTTTTGACGGATCAAAAATCGAAACACAACTTTTGTGCAGGACACCCTACTAGGGATCAAGCAGTTTCAGAGGAGAAGATTTTTGAAAATTGTTAACAGACGACAAACGACGACGACGGACGCCAAGTGATGGCAAAAGCTCACATGGACCTTCGGCTATGAGCTAATAGTCATACAGCAGAGCTAAGATAGTATATCCTCAACTGGCCATGTGTCTCCATTTCATCATCATTTGATGTTATCCCCTGATTTAGCAGAGTTTTAGCTGCTATTAAGTAAAACTGTAACTAACATTCAGGACATCACCACTGCATTAAAATTTAAACTAGCAACACAGTCATTGTCTTGAAGATCAGTTAAAGGGCAAAAGGGGCTTCGTGCAACATATAATTATAGGAAGAAGCTAAGAAGCTGTGACATGTAAGCTTTGAAATTGCAACTATTTTTTTTTTCGCTGAGAACGCAAGACGACGGATGTCAAAGTGATTTATATATTTTGCTTTGCAACATGCAAATATGTAATAATTTCATCTTTGTTTGTTTTATGTCCGATCAACAATATTTCAGTCATCACCAGGACAAGAACTAATTGAAACAAAACAACTGAATTTTGTGTTGACCTATTTAGGACAACAACCACAACACAGACCCACGTTTGTCATGCAAAAATTGCAGGACCACAAACCAGAAGGAAATCGAACCAATTCATAAGACAGTCCAATGTTCCTTCAACGCACCATAGACCAATGCACCCAGAAAATGACGAAACTCTTCCCTAAAAATTTCGCACAATCTTGAATTCTTACATAAGGTGACTGACAATGCAGACCCCTCACCTGATATGAGGCCATACTAGTTGGAACACTTACCTTTGTGGGATATAGCCAACCCTTACCAAGTTTCACTTCAGCAGTCCCGTGCGGGGCCCGGGTGGCGAACAGGCCGCAGCAGAGCCTAGCTTGTCGTATAAGGCGACTAAGGGTCTTGGGATTCTGACATCGGGTCAGTGCTCAGCCCACAGAGCGACCAAGTGTGTACCCTAGGTGGCTGAATAGGGTAGCCCTCGTCCGCTTGGGTTGTCAGGTCTATAATACGGAAACCCTGACCGCCGACCATAGTGGGCCAACGTGTGTGGAGAATGCCACGCTTCATGCACGTAAAAGACCCCTTTGTGGACCGCCCAGTAGTGCACCACATAGGCTAAATTTTCCGCCCCTACCCAATTCTCCCCTTTTCCTGTGGTTCTTCAAAATTTACCGTCCCTGTGTTTCCCACCCCATCCCATATTTCATATATCATCATCATTTCATGTTCATTGTTTCATCCTTTTCATGTCCATCGCCTGTAAATAACCTATATAGCGTTGCACGGGCGTAAAACACCAACTCACTCACTCACTCACATGACCTTTCAGGTCAGGTGAGCTAAAAAAAATCATCGTTTTTGAGTTATTTGCAAAAAACAGTAATTTTCCCATATGTTCTATTTCGGGTCAGGTGAGCTAAAAACTTATGAACCTGGGAGATTAATCTCAAATGTCCGAATAAAAAGACACAGTAATTAAAAACGCAAAGGTCCTGACTTGGTACAGGCATTTCAATATCAATGGTGGGTTAAACAGGTTTTACGGCGCCAAACCTCCCTTTTCCTATGCAAGCTTAGTGTCTGGTAGTGATTGCTTTACCACTATGGACCTCTTGTTGAATAGGCGTTCAGCAGCAACAAGGATTAAAAAGTCCACTCAAGAGCGCTTAGAAACCTGACATCGGATGAAGCCGGTTTGGTCACAAGAGAGGAACCAATAGGATCCCCATACAGGAGGCTAAGTTGTCGGCTCCGTCCTTAAATGGCAGTATCAATGATAGGGTATGGAAAACCATGTGTATTTATCATGGAAGTCAAGTCATATGAATCATTCTCTTTCCCGTTACAACATTTTTTTTTCTACTGGGGTGGCGAATACTTCAATAGGCCCGCAGCAGAGCCTGACTTGTTGTAGGAGGCGACTAAGGGTCTTGGGTCTTACATCGGGTTTGAGCTGCCAAGTGTGTTATCAGTTGGCTATATAGGATTGCCCTCGCCTGCTGCAAAGCCTGACCGCTGACCATAGTTAGAGAACGTATGTGGAGATAGTGCAAGTAAAAGATCCCTTTGAAGATCACCAATTTTCCGCCCCTGCCCACCTCATCATTTCAGTGGTCTTCCAAGTTAACTGTTCCTTTGCTTCCCATCCCATATTATTCATCCATTTTATAATCCTTTTCATGTTTTCGCCTTAATATAACCTATATGCAAAGGAGTAAACATAAAAAGTGGGCATATAGCTGCAACGAACTAGCTCTGCTCTGTTTAAGCTTACACACACAAAAAAAACAACACAACAATCCATCAATCAAATAATATGTGCTTAAATTGTCAGCACACGACCAAGAAATAGTGGTCGTATAAACAAGTAAATTCACATGTAAAAACAAACTTTCAGAACGTTGTCACATCTTGACTTTAAAAAGTCAATAATGTAACTGATACACATAAAATAGACACTTTGTTACTTCATAAATACCCATGTTAAATTTCCACTAAATAATGAAGCTTCAAATTTACGTTTTAAAGACCAGAGGATGCATTGTAAAACGCATTAATTGTACATCTATATCCAATAAACCATAACTCGTAGGTGACATAAAGAGCTAGATTGAATGGTATTTGATATGGTGATGGACAACTCTTGAATTAACCCTTATTTTATAATGTCTATTCTTATATTACAGAATCTTTACAGGTTGTCATACGATACTGCAGGTCGTAAGTTGTTAAAATTATTTTAAACATAATGGATTCGTGGATTCCTTTGCCATTATACCACATAAATTTAAAATCAATGTCAGATGAAAATCAAGAAGTTACCAAGTTAAACTCAGGACTGTAGGACTCTGAAGCACTTACCACCTCATCTTCAGTAATGTTTTATACCTTATAGTGAAGAAGTATTTAATATCACTTAGTTTCATTATTTGTTAAATAAATTTCAATTGTCCTCTTCAACAATATCATATAGACTTGCCTTTTATTGCTATGGGTGGCGAGTTCTCAGCTGCGCTAAGCTTGTCGGTAAAAGTCCATAGAACGCCTAGAAACCTGATATTGGATCAAGCCACTTTACCATGTTTGCCCCAGGTGGTTGAATCGGACAGCCTTAGGTTTTACTACGTTTTGCTACGTTTCATTAAGGTGTTATCATGGTTATTGGGTTTATCATACCATACCATACCAAAACGCAGGTACAAGTATTTGGTAGTCGGTTATAAAAAGACTTACTTTGTCATCCAAGAGTCTAGCAAGAAAAACAAATTTACAGAAGATCAAATAATAGAAATGCTCAACTTTCTAATCGACAACATATTTGTACAGTTTGGTGGACGTGTTTTTCAGCAAACAATAGGTATCCCAATGGGCACAAATTGTGCACCATTGCTTGCCGATTTGTTTCTTCATTCATATGAAGCAGACTTCTTACAATCACTTCTAGACAAAAAGGACCGCAAACTTGCTTCATCCTTCAATTTCACATTTCGTTATATTGATGATGTTCTTTCACTAAACAATCCTCGATTTGGTGACAATTTACATCTAATATATCCAAAGGAACTTGAGATAAAGGACACTACAGATTCTAGGAGGTCTGCTTCATATTTGGATCTATTTCTCGAAATTGACACACAAGGAAGGTTTTGTACAAGGCTTTATGTCAAACGTGATGACTTCAACTTTCCAATAGTTAACTTTCCCTTTCTGTGTAGCAACATTCCGTCCGCTCCAGCATATGGAGTTTACGTATCACAATTGATTCGTTATTCCAGAGCATGTGGGGAGTACAACGACTTCCTTGATAGAGCTACACAGCTGACAAGCAAATTGTTAACACAGGGGTACGTTGCTCCCAGGTTGTTGTCATCACTCAAGAAATTTTACGGACGACATCATGTGCTTGTTTACAAATACGGGATTTCTATCTCTCAGATGAGCACAGATGTTGGTTTGACATAGAGTTTTGTAATGTCATCCTTTCCGGATTTGACCAACATTTAATCGATCTTTGGCAACGTGACGGGTGTGCTATAGCAAGCAGGAACAGCTTACTCTTCCGGAGCACCTGAGTTCACTCTCGTTTCGACTTGAGTTCACGTTGCTGAATGCGGTTTTGTTGTTATGTGTGTGTGTTTTATGTTGTTATGTGGTTTGTTTTGTTGTGATGAGTTTTTGTCTGCCGGTTTTGTCTTTGTCTTTACGGTTTTATGATACTGATTACCCCAATGGTACACCTTTGCCTCTTTTAGTACGTACTGATGCGGTTTTATTGGGTTTGGTCTACGTTTTACTACGTAGTACTACGTATTACTACGTTGTACTAATTATCCCGGGAAAACGCGTCATTTCGAGTTTGTCACGCTTCAAACATTTCATTTTTAGCTGACCTGGACCAAAGGTCCATGTGAGCTATTACCATCACTTGGCGTCCGTCGTCGGTGTCGTCGTCGTCTGTTAACAATTTTCAAAAATCTTCTTCTCTGAAACTACAGAATAGAATTTAATGAAACTTAGTATGAATGATTCTTAGTGCGTCCTGCACTAAACTTGTGTTTCAATTTTTGATCCGTCAAAAAACATGGCCGCCATTACTAAAAATAGACCAGGATGGTCAGACTACTGTTTTTGGCTTGTAAATCAAAAAGTATAAGAGATAGAAGAAATCTGATGCCACCCTACTGCTTCAGCATCAAAAGTTCTACAAAGTCTCCATTTGGTAGACGTTGTCAGATGATCTCTTATAGTGGTTACATCCCCTTAAAGGTGAAAAATAGCTTTTCTTCATGTTTTTAGCCTAAAGAATGAAAACTATTGCAGATACCGCTCATTTAGCTCAGATTAGTCTCTACAAAAACATTCATATGGTCGAAGTTGCCAGATAACCCCTTCTAGGGGGTACATCCCCTTAAAGGCGAAAAATAGTGTTTTTGGCCTATAGAATGAAAACTTTTGCAGATAAAAGCTGTTGCTTGGTTAAATGTTCGGGTCATTAAGCTCTACAAAAGTCTTCATAGGGTCGAAGTTTTCAGATGATCCCTAGTAGGAATAACAGCCTATAAATTAACATGTTTTCATGTTTTGGGATTATAGAATGAAAACTATAGCAGATAAAGAAAAGCGGTAGCTTGCTTAAATGTTCACTTCATTAAGCACCTAAAAAAGTCTCCATAGAGTCAAAGTTTTGAAATGACCCCTTACAGGGGTTACGGCCCTTAAAATAACATTTTGCATGCTTGTCCTACTAATGAAAACTATTGCTGAAAGACAAAAGCTGTTGCTTGCTTAAATATTCAGCCTATTAGCCCTACAAAGTTTATATAGGGTCAAAGTTGTCAGATGATCCCTTAAAGGGGTTACAGCCCCTTAAAGGGGTTACAGCCCCTTAAAAATAGTGTTTTTTTTACTCCACCATACGAAGCGGCGAGGTATTATTGGCCTATAGAATAAAAACTTCTGCAGATAGAGAAAAGTTGTTGCTTGCTTAAACATTCAGTTCATTAAGCTCTACAAAAGTCTTCATAAGGTCGAAGCTGGCAGATGATCCATTAAAGGGGAAAAAATAGTGTTTTTTGCTTATAGAATGAAAACTATTGCAGATAGAGAAAAGTTTTTACTTGCTTTAACATTCAGCTCATTTAGCTATACAAAAGTCTTTATAGCGAGCATCGCAGATGCGAGCTCTTCGGCATCGTGTATGTTTCGAGATGTGCCAGAAATATACTGACGATAAAACCGGAACAGGTTTACTCTTACGGAGTGAAAAAATTAATAGGCACGGAGCAAGTAAAACAATCATCATAAAAATACATCATAATCTGCATCTTCGCTAGCCAAGGGTTACGATCCGTTATCTCTCAGTGAAGATAAGAGATAGCGGATCGTAACCCTTGGCTAGCGAAGATGCATAATCTGTTATGCAAAAATAAAAAAAATAGAAATTCAAAAACAGTGATAAAACCCTAATTCATCCACTTGTTTATTTTTACACACAGATTTTTATTTTCACACCATTCTGTCTTTTCCGCTGAAAAAACGATTTTCCGGAAATTACCGAGCTAGCTTTAGGCTACATTGTCCCATTGACTAGTTATACCAAATGCATGATACTGACCTAGTTTTCTTAAATGCCAAGTAAGGTTAAGAAATACACAAATTTACTGAATAAAATCTACCCATAATAATAATATAAATAAAAGGTTCTTACCTGAAAATGAAAGAAGAGTCCCATCCTGTGGGGTTTCACTTACTCTCCTAAATCCTGCATGATATTTTTACTTCACCCGTTTTTTCCGCCAGGTTTCTAAATGTACCTTCTGTTACCAATGCTTCAAATAAAACACTGATACTCAGAAAATCTTACAAAACCTGACAGAATCTGAATGTTGTTTTGGTCTGCTGAAGAAGCACGAAATACTCTGACAAGGAAATGACGTCACGTAATCCATAAAAGGATAATTTAGTCCCCGTTAAATGTCGTCCCAGAATGTTACAGGATTTATTATTTGCACAAATATTAAATTGAATTTTTAATAAGTAGTTGTTGATCCCAGATATTTTAACAACAACTTTCCCAAGTGATATGATTTGGGTTGGGTGGGGTCAGACTGCTACTACCTAATTCCTTTTTACGTTACACTTAGCCGGTCGAGCACATGGATTTATTTTTAAAAGGTATATAGATTTCCAATGCTCGCTAAAAAGGTGAGTGAGTGAGTGAGTTGGTGTTTTACGCCCGTGCAACGCTATATAGGTTATATACAGGCGATGAACATGAAAAGGATGATACAATGAACATGAAATGATGATGATAAATGAAAAATGGGGGTGGATGGGACACAAAGGACCGGTAAATTTTGAAGAACCACAGGAAAAGGGGAGAGGTGGGTAGGGGCAGAAAATTTGGCCTATGTGGTGCACTACTTGGCGGTCCACAAAGGGGTCTTTTACGTGCATGAAGCGTGGCACTCTCCACACACGTTGGCCCACTATGGTCGGCGGTCAGGGTTTCCGTATTATAGACCTGACAACCCCCGCGGACGAGGGCCACCCTATTCAGCCACCTAGGGTACACACTTGGTCGCTCTGTGGGCTGAGCACTGACCCGACGTCAGAATCCCAAGACCCTTAGTCGCCTCTTACGACAAGCTAGGCTCTGCTGCGGGCCTATTCGCCACCCGGGCCCCGCACGGGACCTCGCTAAAAAGGTAGAGCCTTAATCATATTAGGGTTGACATCAAGACCAGGTGAGCGATTCAGGCTCATAGGAGCCTTTTGTTTATAAAAAATCAATCAATGAGTTTATTGGATAAAGCACATGAGTAACAATGCATTGTAATCCAAAAGACATATATGTAACACATAAGTATAAATGTAAATACATGAAATAAAACATTTGAAGTCCCAATATTTTAAGTTATACATATTATTTTATAAATTGTAGTTATTTTATATATGTATAAGATATATAGATCAATACCTAAAATAATAGTTTAGTTAGTCTGCAGTACATGATATTGGATTGGTTGCAGTGGAATCAAAAGAACGAATTTTAAAAGCCTCCCTGAGGTAATTACAGATTTCCCTGGTACTTTCTTCAGTCGAAGGATTCAGTAATTTTTCACTATCTACTTCAGTGTTGTTAAAAATCTTAAATTTTTCTCTAAGAGAATTGTATTTGTTTATAATAAGCTTCCCAAGATGAAGGAGTCTTGGATTTGAGCAGAAATGAAAGTTATGATCTCATTCAAATTTTAGTACATTTATATTGTGTATTGAACAATTTTAAGACTGACACAAAAAGTAGCATTTCACTTTTCTTTATATCTTAGTTCCATGGTCTTTAATTTGCTTACACATTTAACTTCAGTACACAGGCAAACGCTTCAATGAGAACAAGAGGAAGAGGAATGGGTTGTTCTGGACGCGGCAGAAATGCAGACGAGAAGAATGAACCAAGCACAAGTACCGATCAAACAAATGACGATATTGCTGAGGAAAATGTAAGTGTTGAGCCTGAGCGGGAAAATGTACACAAGAAGCGGAAAAGATGCAAGCCCTTAGAATTTCCACATGAACAGCACAAAAATGTGGTTGAATGGTACAACGATAACGAGCTGCTATACAACAAAGGTAGGTTTAGAACTACAAAGTATAAGAGAGCGACCATTTGATATCAAAGTATAAGAGAGCGACCATTTGATATTTATGGGAGACTATATATAAGTTGTTCATAAATGCAAACCTGGGATCTTCTACTAATCCAATATCTTACCCAAATTGAACGCGGTCTTCTAGCCCCTGGTGCCGGTTCTGGTTGTACTGTTGCAACAATAGCCTTATCTGCAGAATGTGCTCGTGCAATATTTCATAGTGTGTACCTTAGTTGGCTGAAAAGAGTGCCCTCGTTTGCAGGGATTGTCAGGTCTATAACACGGAAATCATGCCTGCTGACCATAGGGGCAAATGTCTGTGGTGAGTGTCACGCTTCATGCACGTAAAATATCCCAAATAGGACCGCCAAGAAGTGCATTACAAAGGCTAAAGTTTCCTCCCCTATCCACCACTTTCCTTTTATTGTGGTCTCCAAATTCTCTGTTCCTTTGTTTTCCATTCCTCTCCCATATTTTTTATCATCATTGCATGTCAAACTTTTCATGCTCATAGCCTTTAAATAACCTACAGAGCGTTGCAGGGGCTTAAAATGGATGAGTGAGTGAGTTGGTTTTTTACGCCCGTGCAACGCTATATGGGTTATTTACAGGCGATAAAATGAACATGAAGATAAATGAAATATGGGGTGGGGTGGGAAACAACACCATTTCACTAATTCACTCACCCATTCTACCTCCTGGTACACACAGCTCAGACTCGTCATCAGGTTTTCTTTGGTAGATTCTTCGGCAAAATAAGCGCTTCCGTTTGCTTATTCACCAACCGGAATACCTATGGTGTGACTCTTTAGAAACCAAAAAGCTTTTGGTAATTACATTCCTTAGTCATTTCAATAGCCCTATCCAAATTTATGTACATTGATACATGGAAAGGTTTATTATATTACTAAATAGTTTAATGAACAATAAATTTTGAATGATTTTGTAGCGAACCTCATAAGAAATGGTGGATTTCATTCTAGAGATGGACCAGATGATAGAACCAGATATAAAAAGAAAATTATTGACCAAAAAGTTTTTTTCAACACTGCTATACTCTTATTACTGTATAAGGGGTCATCGGACAACATCGACCCAATTGAGACTTTTGTAGAGCTTAATGAGCTGAAGGTTAAAGTAAGCAACAATTTTTACTATCTGTAAAAGTGCTCTTTCTTTAGAGCACAAACATGAAAAAATGCTGTTTTGACCTTTAAAGGGTCATAGGGGTCATTTGACAACTTCGATCCAATAGAGACTTTTGTAGATGCTGAAGAAGGAATGTTGCATCATATTTTTCTATCTCGTATACTTTTTGATTTACAAGCCTAAAACAAAACAGAAGTCTGACCCCCTGGTCTTTATTAGCAATGGCGGCCATGGTTTTTGACGAATCAAAAATCAAAACACAAATTTTGTGCAGAACCAAATTTAATCAAATTCTGTTCAGTAGTTTCAGGGGAGAAGATTTTCGAAAAAAATGTTTACAGACGACGACGACAGTCGACGACGGACGCTTTCGGTCCTGGTGAGCTAAAAACTAAATATCTATGATAATTTGATTTTTTTTTCATTCCCTATACATCATGATTTAAAATTCTTTCATTTTAATTTTAGAGTTTAGAGAAGATTTTCTAGATCTTGATACTTTACCTGTTCATTTCGGACAGCTTGATCTTTGAACAATGTACCCGGGAGGCAAATAGGCCCACAGCAGCACTTAGCTTGTCGGTAAAAGTCCACTTAAGAGCGCTTAGAAACCTGACATCGGGGTCAGGCCGCTTAGCCAATAAAGCGACTGGAATGTGTGCCCCAGGTATTTGAATGGGGCAGTCCTGTCATAATGAATGCAGGGGTCGTCAGGCAATAATGCGGAAAACCTGACCGCAAAACATAGTGGGCCAACGTGTGGAGAGGGCGACGCTTCATGCACGTAAAAGATCTCTTTGTGGACCGACAAGTACTGCACCACTAAGGCTAAATTTTCCGCCTCTACCCACCTCTACCCTTTTCCAATGGTCTTAAAAACAGTTCCTTTGTTTCCCACCCCATCCCCATTGTTTTCTTTTTCAGTGTGTATAGGGTCAACCAGGAGTCATTATTGTATTTTCAAAAGATAAGGGTTGATTGTGTAATATTGGGTAAGGGTTGACTATATCCCATACAGGTAAGTGTTCCAACCTGATGCCAGGTTTTTGAGCGTTATTTAGTGGACTTTAACCGACAAAAATAGCGCTGCTGCAGGCCTGTTCACCAGATGAAACCCGTACGGGTCCAGTTCTTACCGAGACCTGCAGCAGGGTTCTTTAACTTGCGAGGCACGTGGCATTTTTCCCCCAACATGGTTCACCACTATAGTTTGCGGTCAGGTTTTCCGCATGATATAGCTCAACGACCCGGCATTTATTGTGACAGGGCTGACCCAATTGTACCATCTTGGGAACACATCCAAGTTGCTTTGTGGACAAAGCAGCCTAGCCTGATGTCAGGCTTCTGAGCGCTCTTAAGTGGACTTTTACCGACAAGCTCAGCGCTGCATGCGCTGCTATGATTCTATTCGGCGCCCGGAAACCACCACCATCATCGGAAACCCAAGGGATGTTACTCGTGATGATAGAACTTTTAGTGAATTTAATTCAGTCAATAACAGAAATTTTTACGATTGCATGGACAACATAGCCTACTGTAAACGTATAAATTCCCCAATACGTACGATTGGTTCCTTAAATAAAAAAAATATAATCAAAAGAAACGCGAATGAATCCCCACGCGAAAGATTGAAATAAAAAAAAAAAACAAAAAAACAAAAAAACAAAAACAAATCGCGTATATCGTCGTGGAATCGTGTCGGTCGACAATTTTCAGGGTCTGTTACTTGTTGCAATAATGTAGCCCCTTTGACATATTTGACATGATGGGAATAAGGTAACACTAGAGGGCTTTAATATTAGAACTAGTCAGTAGCATCCAAGAAGCGTTAAATCTCGATATATTTTGGCCCACTATGGTTAGAGTTAATGCTTTCCGTGTAATGACTTAAAAACCGTGAATGAAAAAAACAAAAACAAATCGCGTATATCGTTGTGGAATCGTGTCGGTCGACAATTTTCAGGGTCTGTTACTTGTTGCAATAATGTAGCCCCTTTGACATATTTGACATGATGGGAATAAGGGAACACTAGAGGGCTTTAATATTAGAACTAGTCAGTAGCATCCAAGAAGCGTTAAATCTCGATATATTTTGGCCCACTATGGTTAGAGTTAAGGCTTTCCGTATAATGACTTACAAACGGTGAATGAGAGGACCACCCTCTTCAGTCACAAAAGGTTGAGCACTGAAATGACGTCAGAATTTGAAGATCCTTAAGTCACCTCTTAGGTCAATTCAGGCTCCACTGCTGGTCACTTCTTCACCGGGATGCGCAGAACAGGTAACAAGGTTAAAGAGTTTTGATTGCTACTCTTGAAAATAGACAGTCTGATTAAAATACAGCCCCCTGACTTATTTCACCGACGATGAAATAAGTCAGGGGGCTGTATTTTAATCAGACTGGAAGGGGGCTGACTTATTTCACCGATGATGAAATAAGTGAGGGGGCTGTATTTTAATCAGACTGGAAAATAGAGAAATAAGGTAGACTGGGCAATTAAGCCTACTTTAGAAACTGTAGTTCCTAGTGTTTTTTCTTTTACAAATATCAGATTATCAAAACATACCAAGAATTAATATTGACATTGTATTTTTGGTCTAACAACGATAAGTTTATTCTTTCCGCGAAAGATTTTTACAGTCTCCGGCGGACCTTATGCCATTTTTATGTATATTAAATACACTTAAACATTTTTTGCACATTTGAAGGACTGAAATATTACAGGATGATATTTGTCAACTTAATTAAAGGCTAGAGTGACATAGTGTTCTTTTCAAAAAATGTGTAAATTACAGTATTAAAAAGCGTTTTGGAATGCGAACACGTCCCTAAAATACAGTTTTACTATATTTGTCTATAATTTAAGAGATTTTTATTTCATATATCAGCATATAAATTAAATGAATCACAATTTTGTTGCGTGAATACGTGTCAGAAACTGTTATTTTTCCATAAAATAAGAATATATATTTGTCTCTATTTACAAGCGTTTAATTGAATCATTTGCAGGTGCTTGATTACAAAAAGTAAAGCGTCAAAATTGAAGGCTATAAATAAAACTAATAACAATAAATTTGAAACATGCTAGACATTAACTTGATATATGACAATGTTCTTCATCCAAATTCACCTGGTCGAAAGCATGCAAAGTTTGCAAATACAGTATAATAATACATAATTTTTTTTTCGACGAATTGGATTGAATTTAGAATAGCCATGATAACATAATAAAAGAAAAGAGGATTGAAAACCAGGATGGATCTGAAAAACAAAAATCTCTGCTTAAGTGGCAAACTTGATATTAAATACTTTGACAACATTCAAAGCATAAATGACGTTTTAAGGGAAGTCACACTTGTAAAAAGTCGTGTTTAAATTTGTGAATTAGACACAAAAGTATAAAAAAAATGTTCTCAAACTATAGTAAGTTAGTTTTTGCTTAACCACAAAGCAGCACGAATTAAGCTACATCAACAGGGGCCAATCGGTTGGAGAGATTGGACTGCCACTGTAAATACACGAAAAAGGAGGGATGGATAGGATGTTCCTGCATGGAGACCCTTGGGGTCTTACTTTTAAAGACACCTACAGCAATGTTCTTTAACGTCCGATTATTTTGAAATTTCCAGAAAAGTGCACCACTATGGTTTTTGGTGAGGTTTTCCGCATTAATTACAACCTGACGACCTGGGCATTCATATACATGTATTACAGAGCTGCCCCATTCAACCAACCGAGGCACACATCCAATTCACTCTGTGGGCAAAGCGGTCTGACCAATGTCAGGTTTCTAAGCGTTCTTTAGTAGACCTTTACCGACAAGCTTAGCAGCGAGCTCATTCGCCACCAGGAACCCGCCGCATGGGTCCCAAAACTACACTTACGAGAAATAAAATCACTGTGTCAAGTAGTTTACGAATTGATTAACATCAAGAGGTCGTTCGATAGTCAGACGTGTCACGTTTTGGAGATTCATGGTTACACTTCGAAAAAAATCCTCGGCAACACGGATCAAGTGTACACGTTACACGTATAAAATACTAAAATAATATGTAAAAAATATTTATCTAGACGCTGCTATGGCCTAATAAGCAATTGAATGTGTAGTTTAGGCACCACATAGACGGAGAAAAGACATGAAAGACGTAAAATATCAGTCATTTTTCCAATGTGTAAAGATGATCTTTAAAGCACCAATTCGTGCTCGGTGGTTACTCTGCTTATCAGCCTCAAATATCGAAGAAGCAAAGGTGTACAGATGGAGCAATAAAATGTCGTAAATTCGAAAAAGACAAACCAAAACCGGTAGACTCAAAAACATCACAAAAAAAACAACCAACAAAAAACCACACACACACTCATCACATTACCGTTTGAAAAAAAAATGTTCAATGTAGCACTATGAGTGGCCGTTCATGTCATAATTGCGTTATTTCTAACGCGCTACATTTTCTAACGGCTTACTTCAAAGAAGTAACGCGTTACTTTTGATAAGTAACGCGCTACTTGTCGAAAGTAACGCGTTACTTTTTAAAAGTAGCGCGCTACTTCGTCAAAGTAAGCCGTTGGAAATTGTAGCGCGTTACTTTGGAAAAGTAGCGTGCTACTTTCAATAAGTAACGCGTTACTTTTGTAGAATGATATTCATAATTCAACCAATCAAATAGTTTGTACTTAACGCAATGAAGCTGCTATTTACATGACCATGTGATAACGAGAACTAAAAATCTCAAATTTACCAAAATGGCCGCAGGTGTAAACAATGATGGTTCCGACAGAAATAGGTTTCTCCGAAAAGTGCAATCTACAATTGACTATGTGGTTCGTTTGTGCAACTCTGATGTGCAAAATGCAGACACTTTGGACAGTGTCCATCTAAGGTATATTAAATATAAATCTGAACATAAATCTCAGAATGAAATATATATATATTAGTATTTATTAATTTGCGATTTTAAAATGCATTCACAAGAATGTCAAAGTGATAGATATATAAAAATGAACGGAACAGATTTTTTTTGTAACTAACATACTACATGTACTATTAGACTCTGTCAAGTGTAGTTTTCACAATTAATTTTTGTTGTGTTGTCCAACATGTTAGGGGGCTTTGGGGGGAGGGCATACAAGCAGCGTACCAAAAAAAACCAGTTTGATTTAAATTTACAATCGCTACAGCATTCTCGAGTCCCTATTAATGATAAAGTGATAAATATGATAGTATGGCTTTGTTTGAATGTTTCTAAATTACTTATTTGGACTTAAAATTGTTTACCTGGGACAAGGGGGGGGGGTAGATGAAAAAAGGGATCCCTAGGGGGGATCAAATTTATTTTAATCACTTAAGGGGGGGCTCATAATTATTTCTGTTAGGATTTACATTTCTGTTTTAGAAATTTATATCAATTGTCTTTCCGTCCTCTCTTCGCTCGGCACCAATGTATCTATCCTTATCTTTATATTTGTTCAAAACTAAAGCCTTATTGACATTATATTAATTATTTTGTTATTCTATGGCCCTGGCGTTTTTTACTTGTGTTTGTATTCAATTGTAGACTTCAGTCTCTTAAACGTGACATAGAACGAACGGGTGGTGTTCTTTTGTCTGATTTGGAAAAGAATGAACTTTTGGAGATTGTGGAGGAGTTGGCTAAAGACATTGACAAACATTCAAAATCAGACTCGGGTGAGTGTTTTTTTTCAGTTGCACCATGCCCTTCTATGACAATGCAAGTCATCAAAGTTCGAGATGGAGTAACAAATTTAGTGATGCAAGACACCTGTTTCGCCTCTTGTAAGTCTCATCAGTCGCGTTCACTAAAGTAATGAAGGACCAAAATGCATTAAACCAAACAATGTAGAACTGTAGGCTTATATTAAATCAAAGAACAACCATGCCACTGCACACACCAAATATTGGCCTTCCAATTCCATTACAACTGCACATTGCACAGGCACCTGTTTCGTGAAAAAAAAATCATATACTCCACTTATTTCCAATAATATAAATTAATGGAAATAAGTAGAATAAATGTTTTTTTTTCACGAAACAAGTGCCTATGGGACATGCCCTTTCATTACAATTGCACCTTCTTGAAAGCTGGTTAAAACGAAAATGTGAGTCAGACACAGTGCCCCGCCTGTAGATTTGGGACGGACGGACGGATGAACAGACCCGAACACTATATGCCCCTCTACTTTCTTAGGCGGGACATAAAAGATCGATTTTAATTATATATAAATACAAATGACAATAAAGTTCCAGACAATAAATTTTGCTACGCCTGACGCGCGTTTCGTCTATTCAAGACTCACCAGAGGCGCTCTACCAAAAATATTGAAAAAGCCGAACACTATATGATTATGAAGAGCATAGAACAGTAAAACCAAAACTACCAAATTAATACTAAGATGATCAACCTATGTCTGGGGTAGGAACCCAGGTAGAACAAAAACATTTTTAAAACAATTTAAAAATGTTTCCTAAAAAGGACTGAAAACATTTTTTTGGAACGTTTTAATAACGTAAATTTGTATGGTTACAGAAATGTTATGAAAATGTTTTGGGAAAACTCTTTTTAAAAATGTAGTGCAATTTTCGAAAAGAGAATTAAGAAAAAAAACCTATAGAATTATAGTGATGATTATGTATAAGATCACGGAAAAAAATGGTAGGTCAGGAACACATAGTTGACCATATGAAAACAAACAAATGTTTTCCAACAAATAATATGGGTTCATAAACGAATGAGCAACATATAGCTTTAACAGCTACATGGAGAAGACTTAGACAAATGAACAGAAGCGCTAGATAATGGCTGTAATGTAGATTGTATCTTAACCAATTTCCAGAGAGATTCAACAAAGTCCCACAATGGTAAGCTATCAGACCCGACAGAAGTGGCATTAGGCAACCCCTTTGAACAAAAATCCTGGATCCGCCCCTGCTATTTTTTTCCTCAAATTTGCCATCCTGCCTTTTTATTTCAAATTTAACCATATCCCCCCTAAAAATTAAATGGTTGCTCCTTTTATAATTCATATCATGTTCACCTTGTAACAAAATCGTCGTCATCTGTACCTGTGGCTGGGGCTACTTCATCATGCTGCTCCCGCATTCTGGTCGTTGCACGCCTCATTAGCTCCACGTATCGATTGTGATTTGGTCTACTCATGATTTTAAAATAACTGCAATGTTTATCTTGCCAACACTACTTTCGATTTCGAGTTTGGCGGGGAATTAATAAAGGTTTCACCAAAGACCAAAAATCAAGTTCTAAATATAGACCACGTAGACCGAAAACTTATCGCGAGATTTTAACTGAACCAAAAATCGTTGTGAACCAAAATTTGATTGGATAACAACGATTCTCTTGATGTACAAAAGTAACGCGTTACTTGTTGAAAGTAGCGCGCTACTTTTGCAAAGTAACGCGCTATCATTTCCAACGGCTTACTTTGACGAAGTAGCGCGCTACTTTTAAAAAGTAACGCGTTACTTTCGATAAGTAGCGCGTTACTTATCAAAAGTAACGCGCTACTTCGTTGAAGTAAGCCGTTAGAAAATGTAGCGCGTTAGAAATAGCACAATTATGACATGAACGGCCACTCATATTATGACATGTATGATAGTGTTGCAGATATTAAAATATTTATAGAGGCAAAATCAAGGTGACTGTAATTATTGTAGTTTAGCCTTTTATGTTGGTTATTTAGACTTTGGTTTTACTTTTGTGGACAAACAACAGATCAAATCATTGTAGTCTATTTAATATGCATTAAATTAAGCCAAAACCACAAAAATAATTACTTTATTGCACATTTCAACCCATGTGTTCGCTACAAATAAGATTGTCTTTATATATTTGAATTAGTTGTAACTTCCATACTCACTTCCGGTGGCGTTTATTGACGACGATGCGGACACATTTGCATTTAATTTGTTGTATACATGTACGTCTTTCGCACCGTTGGCATCGGAATACCGTTGTGTTGTGTCAGTTACTGTTAAACTAGAGGAAGCAGATGCATAAGACGAAGAGCCAATGTTAATATTCGCTTCTTGATGAACACTTTGGTCAACATTTGACGTCGTATTAAGACTTTCAGATGAATCGCTCGAGTTACGTAACAACTCTTCTGTTGTTCCATCAATTAAATCAGTAGAGTTTTCAATATGTACGATTCGGGAAGATTTCATTATATCAAACAACGAGATGTCTTTAATGATCGGCGATTTTTTAACTGCTGGGTTAGAGTACCGACCAATAAAAATAATGGCACCGGTGCTTATTTCCCTGATGAAGTACAAAAACGGGTGATCAGCATGGAACTTGAAAGCTTCAACAGACGCGGATCTAAATGAAATTAAGATGGATGTTACGGCGGCCGCCTCGCTTCCCTCCTCGTTAACTTCCATAATACTTTCGTGAAGAGCGTCGGACACGTATAATGGACCATAAAGGTCATTTTGACGAACCATTCGTGCAAAATCGGCTTTATCTGCGCTAAAAACATCAGTCATATTTAATCTCAATAAGATTGATTTGAGATCTAAACTGCTCTTGACCTTGAACTTTGGCAGCATGACTTCAGTTTCCCTTTCGGTTGTTAATTGTTTGTATAAATTTTTCATCGTCGTTAATGACAATTGTCTTTCAAGGTCGACAAGCCCGTCTTTTTCATTGGGTAGGACAATTACCATTGAAAAATTGCCTCCAACATATGGAATTTCAGCTATTTTGCAATTCATATTCGGCACTTCACCTGCCTTTACTTTAAACTTTCGATACATCATTCGTGCAAGAACTTTATCCTTTTTATTTACCCAGAAAGGTCTTTCTCTTGTTAAAGCAGGATTAAACATCCTCTGCCACTGGCCTTTGAAATAAATTGCATTTGTCATGATCATAAAGGTTTTATCATTAATCATACCATCTGGAATAAGATTTTTTATTTTTTGTTCTGTTTTCGATTCTATCCACGCGTTGATGATGTCCCGTGTATACGGTTCATCTCCAAAATCAACTAACCCGACTAAACATTCGTAATTTCTTTCCGCCTCCCTGCTGAATTTGTATCTGATTCTGTTGACTTGTTGGGTCTCCACAAAGAATTGATTAGAAACTTTTAGTTGAATGCCATCCTGACGTTTTGACTGACGAACTAGGCTTTTATACAGGTCCTTGTACTCTCTGTTTAAATTGCCATACGGAACTCCTTTTCTGAACAAGATGTGCTCAACTTGTCTTTTGGATTGGTTTTCTGTTCCAAGCATAACAAGTAACAGTGTGGCAGCAACACTGAAAGGCGATATGCAAACATTATCTGTCTTTCCGATTTCGTTGTAAAATGTCAGTGAAAAATCATTGATGGCTTCGTTGAAAGTCAAACTGCTGAACGTACTCGAAGACATTTTGTCTAATAAAACAGATAAAGAAAACACTTGAAGAAAAAGGAAATAAAAAGGAATTACCGCTGTCAAATTTAGAGATTTTTTCTTTTGTGTAATGAGCTGAAAATAATTACTTCTTTATTTACTTCGATATAAAAGGCATTTGCAATATGGAGAAGTAATATCTAATGAAACGTGTACAAAACAACAGATTTTATTGTTTATTTCGTACAGTATGGTCAAAGATGTTGTATATCAACCCACTGAATAGTGTATGTATTAGAAGATAACATGGCAAATTATAAATCTGACTGTTTAAGGTTGAATGAAACATACACATATGTAGCAAGAAGTACTAACCGACATTTGAATGTCGAAAGTCCGAAAAGGCTGACAAAAACCCTTTTGATTCAAAAGACTTAACAAATAAGATTACATTATGCAAAACTGGAATTTCATGGTCTCTATAAATCATTCACATTTTATATGAGACATTTGCTCACTACATCAAATTAGACTTGAAATAGATCTATAAGAAATTTAAAAAATCAAAATCTTTGTCAAGTTATTGATATTATTTATTTAACAGAATGATATAACATTTTTGTTTCCGACTTCTTATCTTTTGTTATTGTAAAATAAATCTGATTTGTTTGGTGAATATTGTGTGGAAATGGACATATAATGGAGATATAAGGAAAATTGGGTGAATACTGTAACGGCTAGACTTTCATTAAATATAATTGTAAAGTCTGAGATATAAGTAGGAAGATACCAACCGCTCAGCTTTCTTTTGACCGTGCATAGCACATGGTGATATTACCTGCTATCGTTAGTGTAACTGTTTTATACTCTTGAAGCACGATGTCGGTTGTATCGAGGAGATGAACATGAATAGAATGATCAAATGAGTTAGTTAGTTAGCTAGTTATTGCTTTATATCCATTAGATGAACATGAAAGGGATGATACAATGTGTGAGTTGGTGTTTTGCGCCCTTGCAACGCTATATAGGTTATTAAAGGCGATAAACATGAAAAGGATGATAAAATGAACATGAAAAGGATGATAAAATGAACATGAAATGATGATGATAAATGAAACAAGAGGCTCCCAGGAGCCCAAATCGCTCACCTGACATGTGTGCCTAAAGTGAAGGTTATTAGGCAAAATCTACTTGACATTGAAAGGAACGTAAATTTAATATAGGGGTCATCTGACAACATGGTTTAACTTGATGTAGTAATGATTGTAGAGAGTAATATTTTAGCAATTGAAACCTTCTTTTTCTTTCCTTCAACATTCTAAGAGGAATAATCTCTAAAATGAATAGTATTATAATCTTGAACTTATTTCATATTTTGTACATCATGATGTGCTTAACAATATGTAATTCACATTTCTTAAATATCTCATATAGATTATAAGATATTGAGCTTAAAACATTTTTGTCAGTGCAAAAATCCAAACATGAGTTCTATACACATAATGCTAATAAATAACCATAAGTGTGGTTTCAATTGGACTTATGGTGTCAGAGGAGTTAACGTGTTCAATGTAATCAGGTAATGCTGTGAAAATAATCAATTTTGATGTTCTAAGGAGAATAACCCCTAAATGGAAGGGTCCTACAACGTTGACCCTATTACATATTTTGTAGATCTTAATTTGCTTATCAATATGCAATTTAAATTTCTCAAATATATTATACAGTTTTTAAGATATTGAGCTTAATAAGTGCAAAAATTCACAAAAAGGGCAATTACTCCTACATGGGTTGTTGGATCCTCTTCAAAATTTCAGAGCTCGAGATCTTGAGGTGCTGATTGCTTTTGTTTTCGAGATCTTGAGGTGCTGATTGCTTTTGTTCTCAATCAAAATTTAAAAATCTGTCACAATTTTTGAGTTATTTGCAAAAAACTGTGATTTTCTCCTATCTTTTTTTTTTAGCCACAGCGGCCATGTTTTACTACCAATCAAAAATCCCCACATCAGTTCTATACACCTAAGGCTAATAAACAACTTTACCAATTTTGATACGTTTTCAATGTAATGAGGAAATGCTATGAAAAAGCTAAATTTTGACGTTCTAAGGTCAATAACTCCTAAAAGGAAAGGTCCAACAACGTTGATCCGGTTACATATTTTGTAGATCTTGATGTGTTTAACAATATGTGATTTAAATTTCTCAAATATTTTGTATAGTTTTCAAGATATTGAGCTAAACGAAATGCTAAATTTGCAAAAAATCCACAAAAAGGGCAATGACTCCTATATGGGTTGTTGGATTTTCTTGAGGTGCTCATCACTTTGACCCTGTCAAAAGTTTGATATATGTAGCCGTTTTGAGTTATTTGCAAAAAACTGCATTTTACCCCTATGTTCTATTTGTGACCATGGTGGCCATGCTTTACGACGAATAAAAAAACGAGAGTGAACTCAGGTGCTCCGAAAGAGTAAGGAGTTCCTACTTGCTAAAGCACATACATCCCTTGTGTTGCAAACAGTCAATTTCGGTAAAGGAAGACAAAACAAAACCCTATGACAAACCAACATCTGAACTCATCTGAGGGATCTAAAACCAAAATTTGTCTATTAATAGCGCATGATGTTTTCCTTAATATTTCTTGAGTGAAGACAGCTATCCAGGAGCAACATAACCCTGTGTTAGCAAGTTTTGTGTTAGACGTGACGCTCTGCGAAGGAAATCGATTTAAGTCCCGCAATCTCTGGAATAACGAGTCAATTGAGATACGTAAACTCCAAAACTTGGAGTGGACGGATGTTGCTAGATAAAAAGGGAAAGTTGACGATTTCAAAGTGGAAGTCATTACGTTTGTCATAGAGCTTTGTTTTCCTTGATAGTTTTATTTCAATGTGTAGATTTGAATATGAAGCTTCATCCTAAAATATGTGTGTCCTTTATCTCAAGTTCCTGAGGACATACAAGATGGAGAAAGTCACCAAATCGAGAATTGTTCGGTGAAAGGACATCATCAATATAAACGGAAAGAGAGACTAAAAGAGAGAGCTAGTCTACGATCTGTTTTGTCAAGAAGTGATTGTTAAAAGTCTGCTTCATATGAATGAAGAAACAAAGCAGCAAGCAAAGGTGCACAATTAGTGCCCATTGGAATCCCTATTGATTTCGAAAAACACGTCCACCAAACTGAACAAATATGTTGCCAATAAGAAAGTTGAGCATGTCAATTATTTGGTCTTCTGTAAATTTGTTCCTTTTCACGATCAGTTTTTCCTTCCGATTATGTATACGATTTTTGTATAGCCCGGGGCATCGCCGTCAAGCGATCAAAGAATGTGCTGTTAAGTAATCTCATCCTCGGAAACCCAGGGTTTCATCTCTCGCCTACTCGTTCATAACGATAGGCGAGAGATGAAACCCTGGGTTTCCCAGGATGTAGTAATCTATTCAAGTTAAAAATAGTTGTTGACAGATGGTTTAAAAATGTTATAAGCATGATGAGTGTTAAGATACTAAACATAAATTAAATAAAGATTTTATTCTTTCAATATGTTTTTTTTACTCAATGATGTCATAACGTCTTTCTTTTCGTGACGTCATTTTTTTTCGCTTGAACTTGAAAATGAGACGAAGAAATAATAAAGGCTTTGAAAGCAATAGTTGAGGCCCATGTAGCCAACAGATGAAAAAGAAAACAAGTTGGACTAAACCGTGGCTTGAAAGAAGATCTGAATTAGGTAAGATGCATCTACCGTACAGTGACTATGTCACAATGATTGTGTAAAAGGTAAATGAAAAATCCATCAAGGGGTTTAGGAAGTGTTGCGGATTAGAAATGGTTACCCTGAAGTGTAGCAGATGGACAGCCGGACAACACTTTCATTATATAGCTCCCCCTTAGTGGTAAACTCTGTGTGTCAATTTGAAATCAATTGTACCCAAATTTCTCCTAGGGCCATGATAAAATAATTCGATCCTAGATTGTCATGCAAATTTCTTGAAAATATGGGGCGGGCGGCAAATTTTATTTTTTATCTTATATGATAAAATTTGCTGCCATTCAAAAAATGGCCCCAAAACTAACATAATTTGCCATAAATCTCAATATTTGTTTTGAGGGGGCTGAACAAATCGGGGCGGGAGGGTATGAGAATCTAGAATATTTTTTTATATTGGCCTAATCAGAAAATCGTACAAAATACAGTTATGGAGTTGAAATTTTCAATGAACGTCGAGTGGACTACGTAGATCATATTTGGGAAACAATCCGAAAAAAAAATCCATTGTCTAAGATAATAAAAAAAAACCACTTTTTTAAACTCCAAAAATGAAAATTCAAAATGTTCACCTAAAATTTAGGCTGTTAACTTTTAACCGCTAAAAGGAGAAACGTTTTCGGTGAAAATCAGATGAGTTTGTTGTTTTTAAAGTGTGATTTTGTGAATTCCAGATTGACACTACCTTATTTCAAACTAAACATCTCTTATGCGCCTTAAATAAAAAAAAAAATTGTCAAGATCTTTGGGGAAATGATTTTGCAATACTTTTTTTTAAAAAAAAAAAGTATAAGAAAATTTATACTTAATAAAATGTTGAATTTGTGATTTTTGAAAGTGATGCACAGTTTCATTTTTTCATTAGTAAATATTTTAAAGTATTTTATTCCTTTACTAACATGGCTAAGGAGCCTGGCAAACATTGATAACAGAACTATCAAATGAAGATGGTCAGTCCTTCAAAAACTATCTAAGAGATGATCATGATCAGTTCTTGTATTTGGTGTCGCTGATCAGAGAACAAATTTCAAGAAAAGCTACGAACATGCGATCACCAGTATCTGCCGAAGAGAGATTTTCTGTTATGCTCAGTTACTTAGCAACTGGTATGTAGCAGCTAAAACGAAGATTTTGGCGTTTGAAATTGGTAGAATATAATACACGTTTTAGTATCCTGCAAGAAAAGAGGCTCAAAGGTACTTTAGGTTTGCATTGTGTCCATGCATCTCTCTAGTTTTCAGTGCAAGTCTGAAACCTTAGTTAGTCACTTTTCATGAAACTTGGTACATATACAAGTACATAAAGTACTACTGGCAAAATCTAAAAAAGAGGAATTATCTTAAATGTTGGTATATTTTCATCCAGCAGACCAAATTCAGATTGTACTTCTTTAAAACAGGGTATATGCTTAGATTTTGTTATGTACATGTATGTAATAAGCAAAGGTGTACCAAAGGTGTAATCAGTATCATAAAACCGTAAAGACGAAAACAAAACCGATAGACAAAAAATCATCATAACAAAACAAACAACATAAAAAACACACACATACATAACAACAAAACCACAATCAGCAACGTGAACTCAAGTCGAAACGAGAGTGAACTCAGGTGCTCCGGAAGAGCAAGCAGTTCGTTTTACCACACCAGTCACGTTGCAAAGATCGATTTAGTGTTGGTCAAATCAGGAAAGGATGACATTACAAAACTCTTTGTCAAACCAACATCTGTGCTCATCTGAGAGATAGAAATCCCGTATTTGTATACAAGCACATGATGTCTTTCGTAAAATTTCTTGAGTGATGACAACAACTTGGGAGAAGCAGAGGTACCAATGGGGTATCCGAATATCAAAAGTCCGAAAGGGCAGAGACAAAACCAGTAAACACCAACAGGAACGGGACAAAAACAGACAACATGTAAAAACAAAATAACTGAATATCAATCAACAACGCGAAGTCCAGTCCTCAGGTACTCCGGAAGAGTAAGCAGTTCCTGCTTGCTATAGCACACCCGTCGCGTTGCCAATAGTCCATTCAGCGTGTCAAATCCGGTAAAGGAAGACAAAACAACACCCTATGACAAACGGGAGCAACCTACCCCTGTGTTAACAATTTGCTTGTCAGCCGTGTAGCTCTATCAAGAAAGTCGTTGTACTCCCCACATGCTCTGGAATAACGAATCAATTGTGACACTTAAACTCCATATGCTGGAGCGGACGGAATGTTGCTACACGAATGTTGTTAATCTGAAAATCATGGCACGCACTTGATCTTTGGGATTTGTTACGATTTGCAGATTTCTGCCTCCCGTGCGGGGCCCGAGTGGCGAAAAGGCCAGCAGTAGAGCCTAGCTTATCGTAAGAGGCAACTAAGGGTCTTGGGATTCTGACATCGCGTCTGTGCTCAGCCCACAGAGCGACCAAGTGTGTGTACCCAAGGTAGCCGAATAGGGTGGCCCTCGTCCGCGGGGGTTGTCAGGTCTATAATACAGAAGCCCTGACCGCTGACCATAGTGGACCAACATGTGTGGAGAGTGCCACGCTTCATGCACGTATAAGACCCCCTTGTGGTCCGCCAATTAGTGTACCACATAGGCTAAAATTTCTGCCCCTACCCACCTCTCCCCTTTCCTGTGGTTCTTTAAAAGTTACCGTTTCTTTGCCTCCCACCCCATTCCCCATATTTCATTTATCAGCATCATTTCCTGTTCATTTTATCATCCTTTTGATGAATAACCTATATAACGTTGCACGAGCGTAAAATACCAACTCACTCATCAGATTTCTGCCAAATATATGGTAGTTGGACGTCACCCGTTGGGAACTTAACGTGACTTTTTACTGGATGCAATATGCTGCTCACTTAATTATATATGTTTCATGTTTTTTGTTACTCAAAAATAACTTGCTCAAAAATAACCTTCACAGATTATGTTTATATTTACTATTTTTTACTACATAATTAATTAATATTTTGCGTCCCGTGAGGCGAATAGGCCCGCAGCAGCGCTAAGCTTGTCGGTCAAAGTCCACTATGAGCGCTCAGAAACCTGACATCGGGGTCAGGCCGCTTAGCCCATAAAGCGACTGGGATGTGTGCTCCACGTGGTAGAATGGGGCAGCCCTGTCATAGTGAATGCCGGGGTCGTCAGGCTATAATGCGGAAAACCTGACCGCAAACCATGGTGGGCCAACGTGTGTGGAGAGGGCCACGCTTCATGCACGTAAAAGATCCCTTTGTGGACCGCCAAATAGTGCACCACATAGGCTTAATTTTCTACCCCTACCCATCTCCCCCCTTTTCCAGTGGTCTTCAATCAAAATTTACATTTCGTTTGTTTCCCGTCCCACCCCCACGTTTCTCTTTCAGTGTGTGTAGGTCCAATCAGGATTCATCATTGTATTTTCGACAGATAAGGGTTGATTGTGTGAAATCGGGTAAGGGTTGGGTATATTCCACTTAGGTAAGTGTTCTAACTAGTATGACCTCATTTCAGGTAAGTGTTCTTCATTGTTGGTCACCATATGTAAGGGTTCCAGATTGTGTGAAAATTTTGGGGAGAAATGTCGTCGCTTTCTGGGTACATTGGCCTATGGTGCGTTGAGGATACATTGGCCTGTCTTGTGAGTTGGTTCGTTTTCCTTCTGGTTTGTGGTCGTACATTGGCCCTTTTTCGCATGACATGCATCAGTCTGTGTTATGGGTGCTGTTACCTGGGTGGGTCTACATAATTCAATTTGTTGTTTCAATTAGTTCTTGTCCTGGTTATGACTGAAATATTGTTGACTGGACATAAAACAAACAACAAACAAACAAACAATTGATTTTTTTGCAGGTGTTAGTTAAAACAGTTTAAGCTACTCATTTAGAATAGCTGCAACCACCATTTCACATATTGTACCTGAAGTTTGTGAGGCACTATATAACTCCCTTAAAGACGATCATTTAAAGGTATCTTAAAGAACTGCAATTCAATACTTTTACCATTCTAGCAAAACATTAAAGTTTATACTTATTGACTGGGAATGTGGGAGATAGAAATATTAAAAAATTTCGTCCACGCAGCGTTGACGCACAAACACTGTCTACAATGAAAACGATTGTCAGAGGGCAAATAGTTGTGGCGAGGGGTTTTAGTTGGAATCAATTGACCGGTCAATAGATCAACGATTGAAAACAGAAAAAAATCGCCATTGAAAATATTGTATATATTTTATTAAATGAATGGATTAAATTAACACGAGACCATAACACATGTGTAAGCTTCATTTCGTACTGCAATTATTATTTATTAAAAAACTGTATGGCCATTCTCATCATCGTACACAGTTTATCAACACTAAACTATTTTTATAACATCTCTGGTACTTTGAATTGGTTTCGAATGCTTAAACTAAAAATGGAGCTATTGGTGGGAAACATGAAGTTTTACAAGCATCTTTTCACAGTGGCTCCTACTACTATAATTACAAACATACACACAGCATTGTTCTCATGGCATTGGTTGACGCACATTATTATAGATTTACATATATTGATGTAGGAAGTAATGATCGTACAAGTGATGGCGGTGTTTAAGAGAACGTTCCTTGCAGAGCAGTTTAGAACAAAATAAGTTGAATTTTTCAAACCTTGCCCGGTAGACAGTATATTTGTTATAGTTGTCGATGAGGCCTTTCCTCTAAAAGAATACCTCGTGAAGCCATATCAAATAAGGTCTGGACTAGATGACACCAAAAACATTTTCAACGATCGCCTTTCAAGGGCAAGGCGAGTCGAAGAAAATGCTTTGGGATACTTGTAAATCGTTTCAGGGTCTTGAGATCGCCAATAATGATATCTCCAGAAAATGCAGAGCTGGTAGTTATGTGTTGCTGTACCCTTCACTTCCTTAGACCAGAAACTTTCAACGCAGCTGACCAAGATAAAACAGTTTTTGCCAATACAGACATTTATAGTTCACCTTCGATATTCGGAAATCACAGCGTGCAAGCCAGATGCATCCTGGACGAGTTTAAAGAGTACTTTAACACAGTCGGACAAGTACCATGGCAGAACAAAATTTTGAACTGATCTGATAACAAATGAAAATTATTTTTTTATTGATTATAGATCTAGAGTGATTTGATAAATTAACAGTGAATACACTTGATTATCAAATTAGCGTTGTCAAGTGTTTATCATATGTGGTGAACTTTTTAAAGAGAAGTATATTGCTGATAATCATATTGTCCAAATGGGCTGTAATTTTGAATTATTTCAGAGGACATCTGCGGGGTATAATATGGCTGAGAAGGTTGTTGTTGTTGTAACAGTTCCTGAGGATAAATGAGATGGAGAGTCACCAAATCGAAAATTGTTTAGTGAAAGGATATCATCAATATAACGGAACGTGAGGTTAAAAGAGAGAGCTAATCTACGATCTTTTTTGTCTAGAAGAGATAGTAAGAAGTCTGCTTCATATGAATGTAGAAGCAAATCAGCAGGCAAAGGTGCACAATTAGTGCCCATTGGAATCCCTATTGTTTGCTGAAAAACACGTCCACCAAACAGAACAAATATGTTGTCGTTAAGAAATTTGAGCCAGTCGGTTATTTGGTCTTCTGTACATTTGTTCTTTTATCTTTGACTCATTGATGTCAAAGTAACTCTTAGTATAATCTAATATTATATACTCATATAAAAATCTTGATTGTGATTCGCTAAGACGCGGTCACGTGGCATGTGATATTTCGCTGGGTCAACCGGCAATCGTTGGGTCGCATGGTAAGGTCACCCTCTCGTGAGATTTTCCACGTGAGGTCCATGTTGGTTTTTCAACATTGTATGGGCTGGGGTTTTTCTAATGGAAAAGGGTTATAATATTTCCGAAATATGTTTCAAAATGTAATATTGAATAGTTTCATTAAAATATTCGATATAATATAACAGTTATCACCCTAGATGATATGTGACCCGGCATTTCTTTCCCCTCGAAAAGTAAGGTCACCCTCGGGTGACCTTACTTCCTCGGGGAAAGAAATCACCGGGTCACACACCAACTAGGGTGATAATTGTATACTACCAGATATTTGTACCTGCGGTTTCCATTCTCTTTTAAAACGCTGCGTTTAATAAGTTGTGCGAATCGCGATTTTAGTTGTTCATGTGGAAAAGAAGTGTAAAGTGTTGAAAAATCGAAAGTTTTGATGCTGTTATAAGATGAAACTGATTTAGACTTAAGGATCTCTACAAGTTCTTTCGAGTGAGTGAGTGAGTTGGTGTTTTACGCCCATGCAACGCTATATAGGTTATATACAGGCGATGAACATGAAAAGGATGATACAATGAACATGAAATTATGATGATAAATGAAATATGGGGTGGAGTGGGAAACACAGGAACGGTAAATTTTGAAGAACCACAGGAAAAGAGGAGAAGTGGGTAGGGGCGAAAAATTTAGCCGATGTGGTGCACTACTTGGCGGTCCACAAAGGGGTCTTTTACGTGCATGAAGCGTGGCATTCTCCACATACGTTGGCCCACTATGGTCGGCGGTCAGGGTTTCCGTATTATAGACCTGACAACCCCCGCGGACGAGGGCCACCCTATTCAGCCACCTAGGGTACACACTTGGTCGCTCTGTGGGCTGAGCACTGACCCGACGTCAGAATCCCAAGACCCTTAGTCGCCTCTTACGACAAGCTAGGCTCTGCTGCGGGCCTATTCGCCACCCGGGCCCCGGACGGGACCAAGTTCTTTCGAAATCTTCAGGATTCACATTTGATTGACAACAATCGTATTATTTCTGGAGGCCGTATTTTATTGTCGTAAGTATACACAACTTTTGTCAACAGATCTGCAGTTTAAAAGTAATTTCAAAGATTTTAATTCATCCAAAGTGTACATGTCAAACAATCTTAACTTTTTATGAAAATCCTGCTTATGCTTATTTTAAAAATCATATCATGTATCATATCAAATATTTCTGCGTATATAAATGGTGTATTTTTTTCATTATCAGGGAACAAACGGCATTTGAGGAAGCAAAAAGTGAAATTTCCAATGAATGAAGGATGTTGGAGGGTCAGCTTTTAAGATTTATGACGACATCAAAATAAGGCAAAAAGTTTTGCACGGTAACCCTTATTTTTCTATTGTGTATGGTTTTCATTACATTATTAATATCTGTTTTACAAATTTATTTCCAAGATTCAAGATTTTAGATTTTATTTATACTCTCAGACACATACATAGTTGTGTAACATAAGGTCAGTTTACAATATAGATATAGATAACGACAAGGAACAAAATGTCAACAGATAAATAAACAAAAATGGGAAAAAGATATAATCAAGTATTAAGCTTATAACAAAATAGATATTTTTCCAACAAAAATTGACAACTTGTTCAATACCATCACATTGCAGAAAGATAGTAAACCAGCAAATTTTGTTAGATTGGGATGTTTACAGTAATATGCCGCCAAATATTTTTGTCGTAGGTATTTTATATCGGTATGGTTGCACAAAAATAATATATGAAATTCGTCTCCAATTTCCTCATTACAAATGCAACATAATCTAAGGTGCTTTGGTATATTGTACCATCTACCTTTTTCGATAGGCAAATGTAGATTAGATGTACGTAATTTTGTGAGCCATATTTGGTGATATTCCGGGAGTTTTAATAGACAATTTTCTATGCTAAAAGATTCTTTAAATAAAGAGTAAAATTCGCCTCTTGAAGAATTTGAGATATCGCTATGCCAGGATTGAATGAATTGATCTTGCAAGACTTGCTTTACATTCAGCATATTCCAAAAAGGATACTGATTACGGAATATACCACTTTGGCCTACTTCATCGAAAATTTTCTGAAGGTGCTTTATCCATTTAAACTCTTTTGTCGAAGAGAGCTTAAACATCAGTAGGTACAGAGAATTGCTAAGTTTATTTTTATTCTGTACCAGTCTGGACCAGAAAGAAATCATTTTTGTCTTTACTTGTATACTACGGGGAAATCTTCCAAGTTCTCCGTATACCATAAAGTTTGGGGTGGTACTTCTTACCCTAAGTATTGTCTTGCAGAACTTCAAATGCATTTGTTCTAATTTGTCAATGTTTTCAAAGCCCCAGACTTCCGATCCATATAAAAATAGGTTCTATCATACAATCAAACATCTTAAGTTGCAGATCAAAACTTAAATTTTCATTATGAATTAACTTATAGATACTAAACAGCGCTTTCTGTGCCTGTTCCACTCTCTTGTTACGAGTTTCTATAAAGCTATAAAACAACTCCAAGATATGTAAATAAAGGTAATAACAAAACTACCGAACTTGAATGATCAATCTCATAGTCCAGAGAAAATGACAAAAACGAATCAGTCATACCGGAGAATTGGTGGATCACAATGGTCCTGACTTGGTACAGGCATTTCAAACGAAATGGTGGGTTAAACCAGGTTTTATGGCGCCAAACCTCCCTCTTTCATTGCGATCTAAGGATCCGGTAATGACCATAGAACACAACATAGTTGTGAGACACAATAGGGATATTGAGGTGATCATCTCAGTACAGCAGACCAGTCAAACACTAATTAAAACAATTAACTATCATATCTTGTAACTCAATTTTGAACTTTTCTACTAGTGGCTGATAACGAAGAAAGAATTTTTTTAGTGATCGTATGAGACGTATTTTCTTATAGCCCTGCTCCAAAAGTCGGTCACGAAGAAATCGGTGTCTGATAAAAAAAATCTGTGAAATGTGTGCAAGCTCTGGCATATCGAATAAATTGTGAAATATAAACACCGTATGCAGGAGAAGTAGGTATATTACTCTGTAGATACGGAAAATTAATAATTTGAAAATTAAAATCGTCTCGTTTATCGTAAATTTTTGTACTGAGATGACCACCTGGGTCAAATTCGAGGTGCAAATCCAAGAAAGACGTGAAGCAATTTGATTCGGTGGTCTCTTTAATCTCCAATTCCGGAGGATATATTGAAGGAATCCAAATACCAAATGAAGTGTTATAGACAGAAAGGACATCATCAATATATCTGAATGTAAGATTAAATGACCTTGCCTCTTTCATCTTCTTGTTCTTTACGAGTCCCTGAAGAAATTCAGTCTCGTAAGAGTATAAAAACAATTCGGCGAGGAGAGCAGCACAGTTTGTGCCTATTGGAATGCCGATTTATTGTTGTAAAATCTCTCCTCCGAAGGTGAAAAATATGTTGTCAATGAGGAAATCAAGCATACTGCAAACTTGTTCCAGTGTATAACAAATTTTATCTTTGAAAGATGTTTTGGAAAAAAATGTAGAATTATAACCCAAAACAACAAAATTCCTAGTGTTGAAAAGGCTTTTTCGAGAGAAGTTTTTTCAGGCGACATTTTAGTTTTTCGTGTGGCAATGTAGTGTATAAAGTTGAAAAATCGAACTTTTTCAAAGAGTGAACCTCAGAAAATGATCTAGATTTAAAATGATCTAACTAATCTTTTGAGTTCTTCAAAATCCACATAAACGAGTCAACTATTTAAATTTTTTCATTACCCAAATAAAAATCAATATTTTGCCTGGCTTTCCGCTTGCTAAATATGATAATTTTTGTTTTGTTGATATTAACCTTGAGTTTCCAACGATCACAATAATTTTGAAATATATTTAGAGAATTTTGCATTGATTCTATACTTTCTGCTAATATGATAGTATCATCTGCATACAACAGTACAAAAAATTTAAAGTATACATGAATCTCATTTTCTAGCTTATTTTCAATAAGTTCGAGTGATAATCCATTGAGATGGGCAAAGTATGATTCCAAATCATTCAGAAAAATTGAGAATAAGAAAGGGGATAAGTTTTCTCATTGTCGAACTCCAGTGAGGCATGGGAAATATTCAGATTTATTTTCGCCACATTGCACACAAGATTTAATATCGTCATACATGTTATATATCACTCTGAAAATTTCAAAATGTCAAATGCCTTTCTAAAGTCGACAAAAGTGCAGTAAAGTTTTTTCCCATAGGCAAAGTAGATTTCGATAAGGGTATATAGAGCAAATATATTGTCTAGGGTAGAATACCCCTTTCTGAAACCAGCTTGGTTATACTCATACTCATTAGAAAATACATTTAGTCTATTATTCAATATACAGGTAAATTGTTTACCAATGCAGCTTATCAGGGTAATAGCTCGATAGTTATCTGGGTCTTTTGGGTCACCTTTATTTTTATAAATTGGTTTTATAATACCACATGTCCAGCTCTCAGGAATGATACCACTATTTAGAACAATATTAAAAATACTACAATATATAGATACAAATTGAGGAGGAGAAAATTTAAGACATTCATTAATTATCATATCTTCCCCAGGTGCTTTGTTATTTTTCAGCTTATTAATTGCATCTTGTACCTCAGAGTCAGATATTTCACCATTCAATATCTCATCAAATATTGGATTATTACAAAATTCTTTCACATTTATCTCGCACTGATCTAAATCTTTGCTATCATTCAAATTTTTGAAATATTCATAAAAGGTGTCTAGGTCAAGATCGAAATCGCCATTTGTTTCTTTTGTTGAGTATTTGTGCAATATTTTCCAGAATGATTTGGGGTCATGCTTTGAGCTAGTCCTCAATTCGTTAGCACATTTTCGGAATAATTTGCATAACATTTACTCAGAGTTTGACGATATTGTTTTGCTTTCGAGTTCATTTCACTTTTATTCGATGTAGTTTTTGTGTTTTTGAAAATTTCACGAGCTTTATGAAATGCCTTTCTTTTTTCATCGCAAGATTTATTAAACCAAGGTTTATTATCCTCGTTTGACTTTTCTTTACGACAAGTAAAAACACCAAATGTACTTTTGGCGGTGTCTATCAAAACTTGGCCTATATCAGTTACAAGGTCATTAATTTGATCAGGTGTGACCGAGTCAACATCGACATATTCAAGTTTGGATTTATCACCGTTTAAATTATGCTCATTATCATTAATCAGGGATTGTTTAAAGCTTCGCTCTTTCGTCCATCCCATCTTCTGTAAGTACTTTTTAGATCCTTATTTTCAGAGATATTTGATAATGTAGAAAAGTTTAGAGACAAATGCAAACGATTATGGGCATCAGAAAACATGGGATCAAAATCTTCAACAAAAAAGTCAGATAACATATTTAACATAGATTCTGATATTATAAGATAATCAACTAGAGAGGCATCTTTACAAGTGGTCTTACCTACAATTTTATCCCGACAAATACGTCCATTTGCTATATACATCGAACTTCTTTTACAAAATTCAATAAGATTTCTACCATAATTATTAACTCGAGTCTTATCTTGAGAACATCTTTCTATGGAAAAACCTCTACTAGTAAGTTTTTTTCTGAATATTTCAGTGTTTTGTAAGAAATCTACATTTTTGTCTATTTCTAAAATCTCAAATAAATGTTCATCATATTCAACAAGATCACTTAAAGTTCCGCTTCTAGCGTTAAAATCTCCAATCAATGACAAATGACTAATTTTTGAAAGTTAATAAGTTCGCTTTCAATTTCAATAAAGGCCTCATCTGATGAATATTTTGAACTTTCCGGAGGAATATAAATACACCCTAAGAGTACTTTTATGCACTCAGATTGATTTGTTTGGAAATATTTTTTAGATATTGTTACCCCTTGGATAAATTCGCTATCTCATTTCAAAAATGTTAGATACTTTGCATGCGTTCGGAATTTAAACCTAGGTTAATAAAACGTGGTTCAGTTGGGGACAACCTAGATACACCTCGGGTTAAGTATTTGTAACGAAACAATAGAGAAAGTTCCGAAACGAAAGAATCCTTAGTATTATTTTCCTCCACAAAGTAACTCATTGATTTATGACAATTATGACATGTATATATGTCTGAGAAAATAAAACAATGTGATTGGTTGTCTGAACCTGGCTATAAATATATATACGCGACTGAATGATTAAAAACCTGTTCGGCAAGATTTTTAGAACGGGCAGCATTATCTTGATTGCAGTGGCACCTGACAGACGTAGAAAAGCGATACTAAGCATTATACTCATGATGCGCTCTATGCAAATTGAGCTTATGGCAATTATCAGCATGTTTCATGTGCGAAGATCGAAGGAGATTTAACGTCTTTTTCAAGTTTTGGGAAAGGTTGATTATGGGAAAAGACTCATGATGTTTCTTTGGTATATAGGTATGGCTTATACATATATATTTATTTCTGGAAACTTTTAATATGTCCAGGAACGTCTACATTCCTGATAAGTCCTTATAAAATTGATGGGAGTTGTGTCATGTACATTTTCAAATCTCATATAATGAAATGAAAATAGTTTTACTGCGAATATATAGAATGAAAATTAAAGGAATGGGTTAAATGTACGTGAATATCATGAATGTAAAAAAATATTTTTTTATACCCCCCCCCCAAAAAAAAAAACCCTATACAAAATGGCTGATTCTATATTAATTGTTTATTAATCTGCGATATATTGTGAAATTTCATGTAATTTGGAGAGCTTCAGATCTATGACTGACAGATTTCACGTGTCAAAGTCTACCTTACATGTCTCAATTAGCTTTATATCAAAAATCTTACTAGAACATGTAATGCCCTCAATCATTCGTTGGTCATCAAGAAACAGCATCCAGGGTATCGCTGACAGATTTGATGAAGGAATAAACAATTTACTCGGGACTATCGGAGCAATAGATGGAACCCATATAGAAATTAAATGTCCATCGGATAACAAAGAAGCCTACTTAAACAGGAAAAAGTATCCATCAATTGTTCTCCTTGCAGTTTGCGATTTGGAATTGAATTATATGTACGTTTTTGCAGGTTGTCCGGGAAGTACGCATAAAGCAGGTGTTTTGCGTCATACACCCTTGTTTCGGGATGCCAATAAAATCATACCAAGAGGGAATTTCATTATAGGAGACTCTGCATTTCCCTTACTTCCATGGCTAATGACACCTTTTAGAGATACAGGGAATTTGACAAGGAATCAATTTAGATATAACAAAGTATTGAGTGGAGCACGACAAGTGATTGAAAGGAGCTTTGGATTTTTAAAGGGACGATTTAGAAAATTGCAAAATCTTGGTGCAAGCGACATGACGATTATAGTGGAAACAATACTCTCAGCTTGCACTTTGCACAACATCTGCTTACAGAACGATGGCGAGTTTTTTGAAATCCTACCTATCGAGAATGATGAACAAGCGAATGTTGAAGATGTGGGAGGAAATGTTCAGGCTGCTAATTTTCGGCAAGAACTTATGTACAGTTTGTTGTAATAGGTTATTATTTATATCACAATTTAAAAATTAAAGAACTCATAAGAAACAAGTTTTATTATGAACATTTTTATTGATTAATTTACAACTTTTCAATTAATTTCTCCATGACTCTGGTATTACGATCAAATAAAGAAGTAACTAGATCGGCAAATTCTTTGTCCCTTTTCCCCAGAAATTTTTTGAAGTCATCATTTTGTGTCTTTTTACCTTTTTTGGCCGGCAACTTCCCTTTAGCGGTATGAATTTCGTCGTTAGACTTCACACCAGTGGATGAGCCAATGGAAAGCACGGGATTAATGCTTGGGTCTCCCTTCAACAGTGTGTCCATTTCATCTTCAAATGGGAATGGCTTAGGGGTTTTATTCCCAGTAGTGTTGCATTTTCTTTTGTGGTTGCGGTATGCAGCTTTTAAACTCTTCCATTTTTCTCTACACTGGTCACAGTTAAACTCTGTTTTCATTGCGTTATTGAGCTTGGTGGAAATGTCATTCCACACGGGCTTTTTATTAAAAGCAATTTGAAGCTTTTTCCAGTGTTCTTCAACTAGATATATCAGATATTTGGTTTGTTTCTCTCCCGAGTGCCTCTGACCTGCGTTTGTGTTGGCCCCACTAGGTCCAGGCATACTTGCGTATGGCAAAGTCCTTGATCTCTTGTTGGAGGTTTCTTCATGATCATCTGATTCAGAAGAATCAATGCGTGTAGCGATTGGTCTTTTTGTTGGCTTTTCAATGGGTTTGCTGCTTTCCGTGGATGTCTCGTTGGATATCCTCTTAAGCGGCAAACATGACTGTAATGTTATGAATAATGGATCTTTTGGTGCCATTTGATTTATCAGCATCCCTCTCAGCTTCTCACGCACAGTCTCTAGGTCTGAAATATATAAGAGAAACAACATTTAATTCAAAGTCTATTTAGAGTACAATTCACAGTAAATTTTACAAATGTATTTGAATGGAGGGCCGAGATGCAAAATATATAGAATTTCAATTACGCTTGTTTTGTTACCACGCGAAGTGGAAAACTGATTGCATGGGAAATAGACGGAGAAAGGAGTATATAGGTGTCTACCCCCTTCCACCTTGAGCACCGAGTACTGCCCAAAATCAGCTCAAACTGAATACAGAGTACTGTTAATCTATCTGTATTTTAGTTTTCAGAATACCAAGTACTATTTTTTGCCTTACTGAGTACCGTACTCGAATATTTGAGTAACAAAGTACTGCCTCAAAAATACAAAAAGTGCTGAGTACTAAAAGGGGGTGGTAGCCCCATATAGGGTCCATAATCAGGATTACAAAGAAGGTTAAAATAAAATTTATACAAATGCTGATTAGAACACAAACAAATAGATAGATACTCACTTTCTAAAACATCCTTCAGCTCAGATTTTTTTTATTAGTGTTGGTATGTTCTGGTTGTTCTCGGGCAATGATATCAAAAGATGTATAATCTCCTCATTTAAACCTTGTTCATTTTCCATGTTCTCCGTCTTATATCGCTCCTAACTAAAAGTACCCGGGCTGGTATCAAGCTTTTATATATTTCTACCCAGGGTGAGTTCATAGTTAAAGTGTCATATGTGAACAGAGCTCACCCGAGTTCTATTTTATTTCTCAACCCAAGAATTTTCTTCTACCTAGGGTACCCTAGGTTTAAATTCCGAACGCAGGCTATGATAATGAATTTTTATACAAAATGGTAATGCCTCCCGATTTCCTTTTACATTTTTTTCTGATTTTTGAAAAACATCTATAATCTGGAGGAATGTTAAGCTCATCTAATTCACTCAGTTTTGATTCTGTAAATACAAGAATATCATACATATTAATTAAAGTAAAGAAGTCAGGGTTAATAGTCCATCAGCCAACTCTGAAAAGACGTCATATTTAAAAGTTGAGTGGATACCCCCGTAGACCGATTTTTTATGGTACAAAAATTAAGTATTACATCTAAGCTTCATAATTCCAAATGTTATACTTGTATAAAATATGCGGAAAATATGTTAAAAATCATTTTTCTGGACCCTCTGGCGAGCAATTGAAAAGTAGTCATCCATTTATTTTCAATAAATTGAATATGGGGTTGAAAACATCAATTACTGTTTTATAATTCTATAGTATGCATAGGGATTATTGACTTAGAAAAAGAGTTTGCATCATAACAATGTCTTAAAAAGATATTTTTTAGAATTGAAATTGCTAATTATTACGTTCAAAATTTCATTATTTTTACAATTTGCGAATGTCTTCCTATGACTTCGCACGTATCACAGGTAAAATTTACTCGACTATGGCGTGATTTCCGTTGCAAAATTCAATAATAAATTTTTCAATGCTATAATTTTCATTTATATTGCTAAAATTTTCAATTTCATTGCTATAATATTTTATTCATTTGGTATAAAAAGTAATTCATATTATATAAATTTCATTTCATTGGTATAATTTTTCATTTATATTGTTAAAAACTTTATTTCACTGGTATATTTCCCATTCAATTGGTAAAATATATTTTTCAATGATCAAATATCTTTTTATATTGTATATTTTTTTCTTTCAATTCTATAATTTATCATTCGTTTGTTATAATTTACAATTTTAATGCTATATTTTCACTTTCTTTGGCAAAACCCATTTTCATTCATATGGTATAATTTTTCATTCATATGCGCATAGACCTGAATATTAATCTGCTGATCCTGCATTCTTTATTTAAGATTTAAGATGCTGATTATATAAATTAGGCATTTTTTTTCCTTATTGACCTATCGGCACAGTTCCTGCCCGACACTCACTATGCTATTCCACCCGTTTAATTACACCAACTGCAGCCAGGCAAATCAAGACAAACCCGGGCTTTATTTGTAAAATTTATTGCATCATACCGGTGTACCCTTACACGAATCAAAATATATTTTTTTCTCATTCGATATCGCAAGTTTTGTTGGTACTCAAGACCAACATGTAATAAAGGGCGGGTATAGGGAAACTTCTAAATCAGTTAATTCGTTCTTTCTTTCCAATGGCGGATCCAGAGAGGGTTCCGGGGGTTTTCTTGGAAAGTTTTAGTGATTTCCGTGCAAATTTTAGGCAAAAATTGACCTGGAACCCCCCTTTTGTCTTCAATAGACAATAAACGGAACCTACCCCCCTTTCAAAAATTTCTGAATCCATCCATGTTTCCATATTCATTAACTTAAAACTAGGAACCACAACTTCTACACTTCCACGGGGCTATCTATGTCAATACTCCTTATGTCTTTCATACAAATTGTTAAATCTTCATGCACTCGATACATTCACGAACAACTGTCTTCACAGACCAGTATGTTTTGAAATACACGAGGACAGGAGTGTCGCCGTGATTTGAAATAAATTTCCGCGTATGAACACTAAAGAGTAGCGCAAAAGGACAGATGCAAATTTAGTAATTGCGTTTTCGGTTTGACTTTATCTTCCGATTATTCGGTTTTTTTGCACTTTATCATTATCGTCTATTATTTATTTTTTATTTAAAACCAAAAGTTTTTTTTTCTGATCAAATTGGTCTTCTTATGTAGACATTTCGACGGAAAAGCATGCCGGCAAGGTGCGTTCAAATTTAATTTTGCGTAACCATATCTTCTATGACGTTGACTTTTATTCGCGCGAACAATGTCGTTGAAAAATGCCGTTACCACTATTTGTCGCGTTGAATTACGCGACGTCGGGAAAACAAGGCATAACCTTTACAACGTAATTATCTGCCCTTGCTACTGTATCGTATCCCCTTAACACCAAAGTCCCAATAATAATTGTTACCTTGTTTAGTAACCAAAATATGTATTGCGGCCAGGAGGATGTGGTGAGTTAAACAAGTCGTCTCCTTCTTTTCCGAGGGTGTATAAAAACGCTTTCAGCAAAGACCTTGATTTTCTTCACCATTTACAATGTGATATCAGAATTCAAAAAATACAAGGCGATGTCACACAGGAGATCTAAAGATACCAATGATCATGACTTGATAAAGGCCAGTTCAAAATACACCTTAGTTAAACCTGGTTTTATGGTACTTAATTTTACCTTTTAATTCCGATTTTAGGTCCGGGAGTAACACACACAATAAAACCATAAAACCAACACATAACATGATTGTAAAACACAATTTATGCCATTTTGACTGTAATTATTCCAAATATAGGTGGCTAACAGTGGGTATATTAGTTTACCGTCAGTTACTGAGAGGTTTGAAGAGCTAGAAAACTATCGTGTGTGTCGACTGAGGCGATAGTGTTGTCTTTGTTTTGGGAACTGTTGCAAATTGTCTATAGATCTGCTGCAAACCGGACGGTCGCAGTACAGTTATAATAACAAGAGCAAGTGGTGTTACAACATTTTGTTCAATGTGTAAGCCCTTAACCGCATTGGACCGACTTAAGACCCCAGCAGGTCAAGAGGTGGAACATCCCGGTCGAAAACAATTAATTTTAGTGATTTTAATGATTTAAGAGACCTTTTTATACGACCGCAAAAGATTTGCGGACGTATAATGGTATGATGATGTCGTCTTAGTTGTCTGTTTACTTTAGTGTTACATAAAATAACTTACGTTCTAGTTATCCGATTGCTATGAAATTTGACAATGATGTTCCTTATAAGAGGATGGATGGGATTGATTTTGGGGGGTCCCTCCTTTTTTCATTAAGAAATTGTTACTTCTTTGTTTCTTACCAAAATAACTTTTTTTCTGACTTAACAAATGCTCATAGATTTTACAATAATGTTTCCTACCATACAAGGATGAATGGGATTGATTTTGAGGGTTCTGACATTATTTGTTTAGAAATTAGGGGCCCAAAAGGGACTAACATTTAAAATGTTTAATTTTATATGCATAAGTTTTAATCTTTTAACCTTTGAACAATAAAAATCCTTATTCTCTTTTTAAGTCTTATTTTTCTCCTTATAAATAGTTTATTGATTAAAATGAAATTTCGAAATATAAAATACAAGAGGCTCCCAGGAGCATAAATCGCTTTATTGATTGATTGATTGTTGGTTGCTTTATGTCCCGTCGGCGATAAATCGCTTTACCTGGTCCTTAAGCTATAAAGGTCCTTCTATGAGCTGTTATCCATATAAGGGGACATCTGCCAACTTTGGCCCAATAGAGACTTTTCTGAAGCTTAATGGGCTAAAGGGTTGATATAAGCAAGCAACAGCTTTTTCCTATCTGCAATAGTTTTCATTCTATAGGGCAACCATGCTAGCTATTTTTGCCCTTCAAAGGGAGTCATCTTACAACTTCGACCAAATGTAGACTTTTATAGAGCTTAATGAAGTTTTAAGGAAGCAACAGCGCTTTTTCTCTATCTACAATAGTTCTGATTTTCTTTAGACCCTAGTTTATAAAACCCTTGGACTTTACAAATATTATTGATTAAACAAATAAAAATTAAGATCAGGAAAGCATTTCAAGATTCTGAGACTCTTTGAAAACGGCTCAGAAACTTCGTCCCGAGTAATTGAACATGTGTCCTATAGTGATATCATATATGGTGCGACGTGATGTCCTTAACTCATCCACTTCCTGTACATGTTCATTGAATATATTAAAATAGCAGGTGACAAAGGTATTCCAAAGGGAGACTGCAGTTTCTTTTAGGTATTATATGAACAAATTGAAGAAACTTTTCTGTGATATGTCTTATGTTTTACGATTTCTCTTTCGGGTTTGCTATACCAAATCAATATGATGTTTTGTAATTAATTCGAATTTAAACACCCCTCTGCCTGAAAAGATTCATGAGATTTTTAATCTTAATAACACGCTAAATAGATTTTACTATAATTTTTCATGAACAAACAGCATACATGGATATGGATATGACATTATTTCTTTTTAATTTCATTTTTCATCAGCGGGATAATCAGATTTTAATACATGTTAATCTGGGGCGCCGTGTTAACGAAGGTGTCCTAGGATTAGGACATGTCTAAGGATAGTCTTGGACATATCTCAGTCCTAAGTCGTGTTATTGAAGGTATCCTAAATCAAAGTGCTAAAGCGTTAAAAGGCAAGCGAAATACCTAAGCACTAAAATAGCAGATATTTTGATAGTTAATGAACACTCTAGTGCCCTCCCTTTTGGCACAGAAGATTTTTCAATCTATAAAAAATCAAATTTTTGATAAAAATGGTTGCACATGCATTATATTTTGCACAAATGGTATCGGTTTAAAAACCCCTTCGATGAAAATGAACTCGTCCAACATAAACTAGGGTATTAATTGTATATTGAATTTTATGAATGAATCAGAAACTAACCTACATTAACCAACAATGAAATAACAGTAATATTGAAAAGTAGAGTACACGACCAATCAAGTTACAGATTAATATTCATGTATATTCTAGAGCCGATCATTAAAAAGCTCGTTATGTAAATTGCATAAAAACTTGTTGCGTGTCGTTTAAAAAATTGAGATATTTAAAAAAAGGTTTAAATGCTAACATATTTGATCATATTTTAAAAAGTAATATAGGAGATAATAGTTACAGTAGGCAGATTACTCCGTCTAAATAGAAAAAACGCGAAAGCCAGCAGTAACCTTATGACTACATAAGGCAGCTAACGCTTGCCTAAACAGGGCATGTCCTTTTGGTCCTAATTTAATCCCATTTTCAGTCCTACGGCATGGTTTAGGACACAGCTTAGGACAGCTTCATTAACCTGACCCCTGAAGTTTAGGAATCCTCAGTGTGTTTGCTTATTTTGTATCTTTGAATGATTATTTAGACAGGCTATGCTTTAGTGGTGTGCTATCATATTTGAGATACATGCACCTTTCTCTATTGTTTTAGAACTAGCTGGATTCAAAGAATGAAAGATGTATTAGATTTTGTTTTTATTTGTCACAAACATGTTTTATAAATGTTTAAATAACAATAAATATTGAATTTCAAATTCTGAGCTCTTCATTGTGATTTTCATATTCTGGTTTGCTTTGACCTTTTCTGGTCCCTAATGATGTCCCAAACGAAAATTGCATCAAATCTATAGATTATTTGTGTGATTCTATTATAACAGCGGTTCGCACCGGTCTGTTATACAAAAGTTCGGGGAAAACTAGCTCACTTAAATTTTAAATGAAACAAAACACGATCGCGAAATAAAGTTCCAAATGTTAATTATTTATAAAATACACATGGAATAATCCACGTAAAGCAATAGAATATGTTTTGAAAGATGGCTTTCCGAAACAATCAATTAAAATACAAGATGAAATTCGTACGTACAGACGCACGGACGGACGGACGGACATGAGTATACGGTTATTTAATGTGTAGCCAGGCAAAGGATCAGAATATTTCCCCGAGATATCCATATCAGCTAAATAGGGGCAATAGAAAATTGAAGTGATTTGGATACCAAGGGGAAAATATTCTGATCCTTTGCCTGGCTACACATTAAATAACTGTATACTCATGTCCGTCCGTCCGTCCGTCCGTGCGTCTGTACGTACGAATTTCCGTAAAGCCGTACATGATAATGATTTGAAACTTGGTAATATGGTTCAGTATGACAAACTGTACGCCCTAAGCTTTTGGGTCAAGTTTTTCTCAGATACAGTACATAATAATGGTCAAAACATTTCGTAAACGCCCATTGACTTAATTGCAAATTGTCACTGCAACGGGATTTTATAAAACAAATACAGGGATTCAGAAATTTTCGAAAAAAGAGGGAACGAAAGGGGAAAAGGAACGGGGGTTCCAAACAAGTTTTGCCGAAATCCTCACGAAAATAAAAAAATATTGTCTGAAATAGAGGAGTATAATCATAAATTTTCATGTTTATTAATTGTCCAATCAAACGTGAAGTCAAAAAGTGGTCAGGCAATAGAACGTCGCCGGGCAACAGAACACTTTTCTATTGCCTGGTTCATGTAGAATGTGTTTACTGGTTTTGTCTCAGCCCTTTCGGACTTTTGACATTCGGATACCCCACTGGTACCTCTGCTTCTTTCATTTCTCGTTTTTACGACTAGTTTCTCGTTATTACGAGTTATATCTCGTTATTACGATAACGACTTTCAGTTCTCGTTAATACTATTTTTTCGTTATTACGAGGAATAAATTTAAAGCAATTTCTTACACCGAAAGTGGTCTCAATAGGCTTTCGTACATTTGATGTGCAAGGGGGTCTTGTTCTTTGGTTTGTTTTTTTGTTTTGTTTTTTTTTTCGTTGTTTTTTTTTTTTTTTTTTTTGCTCAGGAATTTTTAAAGGGGTATAAACGACAGAATATGTTTTTTACTATTAGCATTATTTTATAAAGCAGAAATCCTATGACAGAATTTATTGCCTTACCTCTGCTGCCAGAATATTTTTATTTTCATTACAATCGAATTCAAAATATTCTTAAAAAAAAAAACAAGCCCCTCTCCAAGTTTAGCAGTCGGTCCATTGAAAAACACAAAAAAAATCAAAATTAAGATTATGTGTTATGATCTTTCATCTTAATAACCATAATACATGTAATTCTTATATAAATACCCTTACTCTATGATTTTATGGCCACCTTCTTGTTGAATTAGATTTGACATTAGGTGGAGCTCCGAGAGAGGGGGTACCTATGTATGAAAACTTATAAATAACGTTAACAGACGTGCCGTTAGTATCTTAAGCTTAAGGCTGAAATTTTGCTTCCATTCATAAATGCAATGTACTAGTAATATGAAAATCACAAATGGGCTGTCTGAGCTATAGGTTGTCGGAGAAATGGGTTGTCGGAATAATGGTCTGTCAGAGTAATAGGTTGTCGGAATAATGGGCTGTCAGAGTAATAGGTTGTCGGAATAATTTCCTGACCCCAATTATACAAGTTCATATACTATATTTTTAGAAAATTACAAAACACAGATTTATATCTAATATGCTCCAGGAATGGCTAATTATCCTGTCAGTATGCTTAGAAAATCGGAGAGAGGGTACTTGGTTTAGTCTTTGAAAATCATAACGGTCGTGATATTATTCTCAAAATTAAAAGCTTTGTCGCGCGCAACATGATACGAACGCAACATGTTGAACTCCGTACGTTTAAGGACCGAAAGTCAATTGCTCTTGCCAAATGCAGGCCATGTTAGATTGACAAAGTTATTTGACACATGCACTCTGATGGACTTTCCACCCACATTGTCTCATAGAATCCAATTGATATTTTTCAAAAGCAGACCAAAAAAAAGGTTGCAAAACAGTCAAAAAATAGTTAATATCCCATACGTTGGTCCTAGCCCTTATAGGCTAATTTTAATGAGACAAAGTTGCAAAAAATAATATTCCATTTTGTTTTCGATACTTTTACAGGCCCTTTATTTGTAAATGAAAAAAGGACCCCAAATTCAATCTCCTCTATGATTTAAATGCATGGTAAGGAGACTAAGGAACATCGCTGTGAACTTTCGTAGCAATAGGCAAACTAGTATTAGGAACAAATAAGATATTTGAAGTTTTTGCCCCTTTTTGGGTCCTTAATTTCTCAATAGATAAAGAGGGGATCCCCGAAATTTATCCAATTCATCCCCTTTTAGTTATAATAATCATTGTAAAATTTCATGTAAAAGTTATTGAAACAAACACAAAATGGCATGCCAAGACGTGACAGCCTTACGTTCGAACATTTTTCAATGAAAGTTCATTCTGTTTAAAAAACAAACCGTGTGGTTTCAAAGTGGCAAATATGCCCACAACGCTCTTGTCAGTAAAAGGCCACTAAAGAGTGCTAAGAAACTTGACATCGGGTCAGGCCTATTTGCCCACAAAACGACTAGGATGTTGGCCCAGGTGGTTTAATGGGGCAGTCCTGTCACAATAAATGCCAGTGTCATCAGGCTATAATGCGGAAAACCTGACTGCAAACCATAGTGGTGCCACGTGTTGGGAAAATGTCACGTTTCTCGCACATTATAGAATTCTGCTGCAGGTCTAGGTAAGAGAATGATCCCCATGCAGGAGGCTAAAGTGCCGATCCCTTCCCATCACTATTTTCCAGTGACAGTCAAAACTATCTTTCCTAGTGTCCCCTTCCGCTTAATCATCACTTAGTGTTAACTGTATTACCCTTTTCATGCTCATCTCCCGGATATAGCCACAATCGTGCTGATTGGGCGTAAAGCAATAACTAACAAACTGTTGAAACAACGCACATCAATGTAAAGCCCCAGTCACACTGTCACGTTTTGGCTTCCCCGTTTTACTACGTTATAAAACGTCACGTTTTAATGCAATTTATTGTCAAAGTTTTCGGTCTCCACGTTTCACTAGGTATATGCTACGTTTTACAAGGTTTCCTCACGTTTTATTACGTTCTACTAGGTATGACCAGGTTTAACATCAGCCGTTTCGTAAGGTTTTACTACGTTTTGCTACGTATGTGATACGTTTTGACGGGTATTACTAGGGTTTGTCACGTTTTACAAGGTATAAGGTACGTTTTAGTACGTTTTGATGCGGTTTTGCTAGGTTTGTACTTATAGGATAATTAATTGGGTCGAGTGAATAACCAAAATATGATCACGAGTCGGTGAACGCACACAGATTTATACGAGTGCGCGGAACTTGTTCCGCGCACGAGTAAAATCTCAGTGCGTTCCCGCACGAGTGATCATATTTTGGTTATTCATGAGACCTAATTGATTATCGTATTTATTACATAGATAAAATGCCGCTAATAAATAGTTTTTAATAAATTTATTTGAATGGCGTATGAATTTAGACCGCAGGAGTCATGACGACAAAGCAATACAATTCACGACGTCATAATTGAGTTTGACCGGAAAGGACGCAAGAGTGAAAATATTTTTGTTATTTCACATTGTGAATTTACCAGATTTTATTTCACTGGGAAAAATCGGTATTTCATATGCATCTATGTAATAATACGTTTTACTACGTATTACCACGTGCCACTACGCTGTGATGAATTATCCGCGAATACCGCGTAATTTCTCAAAATAAAAATATATATATATATTCACAAGGAAGAGGTAGTGATTGATTTGAGGAGAAAAGTAATTTGTGATTTCATTCATATTTTAGTACATTTATTACATCTTCGCTCCAAAGACTTATGATCACTAATGTTATATTATATTACCATTGTCAGTCCGTTCGTCTGCTAGTGTGAAATAAAATTTTGTCACAGTTTTCCAACTGCTTTTGAAATACATAAGATATGATATTTTACATTAACTGTATACTGTAGTACCAAATGGTGCTTAATGATTTAAGGTTCCACGCTAAACTGGTTTAAGACATTTTGAACATGGATGCAAAATTCCTATCACAGTTGTCTAACTATATGTCGTAGAGGTTTCATGTTTCGCCTTCAATCTTATCATATGGTATAATAGGGTGTATTGCTATTTTATAATCCTAGGTCATCTACTTTCTGTTTACCGAATACTAAAGTTTTGAAGCGGAATATCACAAGTGAGCATTAGCTCACAAAATACTTGTTACAAATAGTTTATATTAAACAGCTTTAAGACTTTCACAAAGTACTCTTTTCAGTGTTTTCCTCATTTCCCATTTCTAAGAGAAAAGAATCACCATATAGTTTTTCCTAGTCATTTAATTCCAAAATTGAAAAGTAATTGGTTACAGAAAAACTGATAAACCGCTGCGAAGAGGACAAGTGCAAGAGATAGGCCAACTGGTATTGTCTTTCTTAACCGTGTCTTTCTTCTTAAGCCCTGATGTCATTCTAATTAACGACATTCTCCTGAATTATTGCTGGGTCAACTCGCAAAAAGTTTCTGAAGGAAACAATATATCCTAACGTCCCAGTTCATCTAAAATCGTTCTTAAATGTACATGCCGATATCGGATCCCCTACTATCCAATGCCTCACCAAAATTTAACGCGTTTTTTTTCTAATCCTTTGGTACCGGTTCCGGTTGGACAGAATCAACAACAGCCTTATCTTGTAGAAAATGCGTATGCTCGTTCAGCAACATCCCGTTATTTACAAATTTCATAAAACTTTTTTTTTCTTTTTATGTTATCTAAATGATGATTTTGTACAAAACAAGGATGCAAAAAAGGGCGAAATGAAAGAGTAAGCGTAGTAAAACGTAATGATACCTACTAAAACGTGATAAAACGTGCAAAACCCTAGCGAAACGCAACATTAAACGTAAAATAACGTACAAAAACCTCATGAAACCGCGTGAAGCGTAGAAAATACCTAGGAATACGTAGTAAAACCTGGTGGTTGGCATGCCGCTACGTTTTTCGTTACGCTTTCACTAGGTTTTAACACGTTTAAACGACGTTTTACTACGTTCTACTACGCATCTTCTACGCTTATTTTTTAGCCACGTTTCGCCACGTTTGTGTCGTGCAAACGATACAAACGGGGCACCCCACGTTTGCATCCAGGTATGTACCCGGTTTCAACTACGCGTCAGTACGTTTCGTTACGTTTATAGCCGTTTTACTACGTTTTAGAAACGTAGTGAAACGGCTATAAACGTAACGAACCGTACCGACACGTAGTTGAAACCGGCTATATACGTAGACTTACCTGGACAGAAACGTGGCACGTCCCGTTTGTATCGTTTGCACAACACAAACGTGGCTAAAAAAATATACGTAGCAAATACGTACTAAAACGTATTAAAACCTAGTAAAAGCGTAATGGAAACCTAGTAAAACGTAGCGAATGCCAACCAGCAGGTTTTACTACGGTTCCCTAGGTATTTGTTGCGTTTCACGAGGTTTCAATGGGTTTTAGTACGATTCATTACGTTTTATGTTGCGTTTTGGTAGGTTTTATCACGTTTTCTCGCGTTTTATTAGGCATCATGACGTTTTACTACGCATTACTACGCTTACTGCCACCTTTCACCTATTTTTGCACATAATAATAAAGAATAATCATGGAGTTTGAATATTGCTGCACGAACAAATTTTGCAGATGATGCTGTTGTTGCTTCAGTATATCCAGAGCCGGTACCATGCAGGGGGTAAAAAGAGTGCTTTTAATTAGGTTGAGAGATTAAATAAGTAAAAGACCCTAGTTCCTTGGATTGCAAAGGAAGAGGGAGGTTTGGTGCCATAAAACCTGGTTTAACACATCATATTTTTTTGAAATTCTTGTATTGGGATTTTCACTGTTTTGTTTTTTCTTCTTGCAATATGAGATCGAGCGTTCAAGTTGGGTAGTTATGTTGTTATCTTTATTCGGCATATATGAACAACTTTATGGTGAACTGAGATGTGAGGATATTGTTTTTTTAAAATACCTTTTGCGAGCTGACCAGGATATGTTTGCTGCGATTGTGGCTAGACGGACACCAAGACTTGATAACTCGAAATGCGCGACAGCCGTGGCAAAATTTATTTGCTGGAACTTTGTTTTATTTTTTATCTCTTACAAATGATGGTTAGCACTGCTGTTGGAGTTATTATACCCCGAGGTTGACCTGCTCCGTTATCAACACTTATGTGCTGAAGATCATATAAAAGCTTAAATAAAAATATCAGTGTAATGTTTATAATTGTCAAAATTCCGAGCTTCTCTCTACCTCAGGTATAGGTTGATCTCAGTTAAATTATTACAGTTCCAGTTCGGCATTTTTTTGTTATTTAGTCTATGCTCTTCATATTCATGTAGTGTTTGACTTTTTCAATATTTGAGTATAGCGCCTCCTTATGAGTCTTGAATAGACGAATTGAATGTCAGGCGTAACAAAATGTATTGCCCGCATGGAATTTTATGTCTAATTGCTACTGGGTACAATTACTAGTACCATTCTCTATAATGTACCCACTTGGGGCTCTATACAAAGCAATTTCAAATGTCGTACTTGGAAAACGATAGCGAGGCAATGATTTATGAATACACAGAAGATGCATATGGAAATGGATGGATAATTGCAGCTCGGCAGTTTAGTGCTATTTGTCAGTTACACCATGCCCTTATTTAAGTTGACGGAAAACATGTGGCTACAAGATGTCCATTCGATGGAGGAGGAAAAATTTAGTTAGGCCACCCATAAGAAAATGATCGTTTGATGTTTCTGTCCAAGGGTCCTAGTGTTAAGTAAATAGGGAATTTTAAGCCAAAAATCTATATGCAAAATGGTGAAATAATAGAATTTTTGATAATGAGAAACTCAAAATGACGCGGTTTTCGCGAAGAATCAATTACAACGTAGTGACACGTAGTACTACGCAGTTAAACGTAGCACAAACCCAACAAAACCGCATCAATACGTTATCAAACGTACCGTAAACCTAGTAATCCCTGACAAACCCTAGTAATACCCAATGAAGCGTACCTGATACGTAGCAATACGTAGTAAAACCTAACGAAACGGCTTCTGATAAACCTGGTTAAACGTAGTAAAACGTAATAGAACGTGGGGAAACATTTCAAAACGTAGCATATACCTAGTGAAACGTAGAAACCGAAAACTATGACAATAAATTACATTGAAACGTGACGTTTTTAAACGTAGTAAAACGGGATAGCCGAAACGTGACAGTGTGACTGGGGCTTTAACAAATCTTAGGTTTAGAATTCAATTCTTTAAGGCGTATTCTTCAGAAGGGATGTTTTATACAAAATTATACGGATATTTTGTAAGATAATATCATGTACATGCATGCACCTTACAAATTCTTCGAACTTGTCATGCCATATCTTCAAGGCTGAATGAAATTAAATACTGCATGGTGATCAATATGGAGTTTATAGTCCTGATTATAGACTAGAAGCCTCTTCGGCGACTGTTTGACTAACTGTAGACACGCTATGTGCCATGAGTCCAGCCCATGACACACCACCTCTAGACTTGGCTGCTCCAGTTACAGTTCAACTGGAGACAGGAATCGTCTCCCAACACGTGCGCGCAGATTCTACCCAGAATTCGGGAGACGAAATAAAATCGGTGTCCGAGCTATAGCTTTATATACCAAAAGATAATCTGACATGTCAAATCTTAATTTAACTTCGCTATATTTTGCTGAAAAGATTATCAGGATCGACCTACGGTTACATAGTACTTCACTGCCAAATCTGAGTCTCCCATATTTTAAAGAATAATTGTCTTCCTGGTTGTCTTCGTGGTAGCTGCAATGCCAGGTTGCGCTGAATGTTGGGGGGGGGTTATTATGTTGTAACAAACCTCCGCTTCTGAGCCAAGGTTTTCTTCCAAGTTTCCATGTTTAACTCCATTTCCAAATATTAAGTTTAAACAAGCAATTGTACCAGAGTAATAAAGTTTGAAAATGGTGTGAAGCGGGAAGACCAGTGGGTCAGAAAATTGGAAAACGTGGAGGGAGTGAAGGCAAAAAATTTGCAAGATTAAGACAAAGGAAAAGCTAAGATAAAAGCCAAATTTGGCCTGACAGGAACAAGGAAATGTGCATTTAACCATCCATGTCAATACATCTACGTTGAAAAGTTTATATAAAACATATGTAGGACAAAAAAACACTTATTCCGCTTTCCGTTTCCGTTCCGCATTCCGTTTCTGCGTTTTAGTAACACCCGGTAATCATCGAGTTCAAGTCAGAGTTAGAGTTCGACTTAAAGTTCGAGTTAGAGTTAGAGTTAATTTTCGAGTTCAATTATAAATTTGAGCTAACTCGAAACAGTGATTATTATGAAAATAATCGAGTTACTATTCGAGTTCGAGATAGAGTTCGAGTTGGATATTTATTTTAGTGCAATGCTGTCAAACATAAAGTTTGTTGCGTTTTTTAAGATATGCTTAAAAACTAATAGATGTGCATGTTTACGTAATTTCACAAAGCAGACTCTGTACAAGAAGCAAATATGTACCAATTGGACAATAAAATGTCGTTAATCTAATTTCCACGAAAATCTATTGTTGGGTTTCAGCGGGAGTTGCGAGTAAGAAATGGGTACCCCTTGTTGTCTTATACGGCTGTCAAATGTTTTGCTATGATAATTGTTTTTAAAAGGTGGGGTGCATCGATCTTCGTGTTATAAAAATGTGTGAAAGTTTTATTAGAATCCATTCACTAAGGTGAAATGCCAAACAGACAGACACCCTATCACTAAAACCCGGCCCAATTTACTAGCGGGGGTATAATAAAAACTTGGTTAATACATATGCCACGGTACTGAACAAACAAATCCCTTTTTTATGTATTTAAACTAGATATTGTTGGTTCAAATCGTTATAAAAATATCACTGATTAATAGTAGATACTCATTTTATATATAGTATATACTCATTTTCCATCCATGTCAATACATCTACGTTAAAAAGTTTATATAAAACATATGTAGGAAAAAAACACTTATTCCGCGAAGCGGGGGTATCAAAATTCATTTTATTCGGATCTCCATGGTATCAAAGTCATCAGAGTAGATAAAGTTAAACTTTTTGAAATACCAGTGTTCGATATGTGGATCGTGTCTTTCTGGCACATATTCCATATTCTTTCGTTTTTAATATTATTTCAGAGTTTAGCTTTAGTGCCGTGTGGAGGTCGTAGAAAGCTTCCCCGTGCTTCAGTTGTATACTCTTATATATTTTCGAGTACTGGAATATGTGTTGGAAAGACACAGTTTACATTATTCCAAAATTTTACAACGTTTGGCTAATTCTTTAAAAATTGATAAATTTATCTGTTTTGGTCATTGTTGTAATATTTTTTGGCTTCTATGTTTTGTTTTATCAAATCTAATATTCTACCGGTTTTCCAAGTTTTTTACTCCTGGCGTGTCTGATGAAGGTCAATCCAGAAGAGCGCTTCACATGCAGTGAAAATTTACTTTTGTACATTGATAAAAATCATTTTGATATGTGGATCGTGTCTTTCTGCATGGCACATATTCCATATTCTTTCGTTTTTAATATTACATACTAGTTTTCCCCCATACTAGAATTACCCCCGGAAAATGAGTATATGCTATGTTTTTTTTTTAATATCTGAAAAAGTATACACCAACTCGTTAAAGAGTGGGCTAAATTGCAATCACCTTGTGCGTCTGTCCATCCGTGAGTTTTGCAATGTCTCTCTTTTTCGGGACTCCACTTCCTGTTTTCTTAGCAGGCTTAGACCTTTTAAGGGTTAAAAATCTTTCGTAACAGAATTTACGTTTTCTGCTGAAGGGATTGAATTCAAATTCGGTACACAGCTTTATTTTGATGCGTTGTAACGTGTCTCCTATTCCAGGTCAATCAGGCATCTACTTTACATTTCCCAAATGGTTAAGTGCGAGTATATTTAGCACGACTAACTGCACTCCTTGTTATTTTTCATCCCCGATCTCTCTAACGTTGTGTTAGAATTTTGGTGTCAAAATCCACTAAAACATTTTAACAGATGCCCAAATGTGTTTAAAAAGATAAATGAACATCCGAATTTAGTATATATCCATTGTAGCCGTTGTTTTCTGTTAATGCATCAGTTTTTCTCGATTGCTGGTTACCTGCAGCAGAGTGGTAAATCTAAATGATATTTAAATCGTAACTCGATTTTTGCCACGACAATCACTGATTCAAGTTACCTTAAAATTTTAACTCGAACTTTAAGTCAAACTCGAGTTGTAACTCACACTCGAACTCGATGATTACCTACACCCAGTATAGAGAGAACATATAACGAAATTGAAAAAAAATACAAAAAGTGTCAGGAAAACAATTTAAAAAACTGCATCTTAAAAGACCGGCCAATTTACAGAAACGTTTAACTCGAAAATCGAAACTAAACAAACCAAAATTTATAGTACTCGAAAATCAAAACTAACCAAACCACAATTTATAGTACTATATAGTACATAATTTTAATTAAAATAATAGGCCCCGTGATGCCTGCCGCAATACCATGCCCGTTTCGTGGTTATTATTGCTGGGTCATATACTAGAAAGAGTCTTCAATTCTATTTCTCATTGGTCCAAAAGACCTTGGGATAATTCAGAACCCCAGGAACGTCTATTTTTGACTTAAAAACACTGATTTAAAAACATTTGGACATCCCGATTGGGTGGGGGCATATGTCTATAACGCTATTGTCGTTTTCTTGGTTTTACTATATATATAACGTGACTTAATTATCCATAAAAATGGTACCCAAATGTTCTTCGTCAGTAGTCGAAATGTCAACAGACCATTCATGATCCCAGGCCAGCCACAATGTCACACATTGAATCTTAATCAATGTTAACCTTCCGGACCAGCGGACCATGGCCTCGTGGTGCTACTATCCTTTCTATGCGATGCGATGAGTATTACTATATTAAAGAAGAGTGGTAAATAGGCGATCAAAACATGAAAATACGTACTTAAAAAAACGATTATGTTTACAGGTTTGTTGATTACCACAGACCAATTCGAAGTCTTAGGCCCGCCTAATACAGACTCACACACCCAATTTTAAACAGTGCAAACCCTCCCCGTGGTAAATTGTCCTTTTTGGAAGGTTCTTTCTACATATAATCACATCTAAAAATAAGAAGAGGGATGTCTAATCATCATGGCCATTATCTTTTGAATGGTCCTACAGTCCTCGGGCGATTTAGAATCCTAACCCGTCTATAACAATTGGAGCACCGCTAGGGGCACGCAGGTCCAATGGTGTTAGTACGGGATGCTATCTTGAGTCCTTTTCTGAAGGAGGGTGTGGTTGTTCCGACCAATCACAGTCATTGTTTCAAATTTGACCTTATGACGTCATTCAGCTTTCCCGTCATGCAATTATTGCATATGAATGAAAAATTATACCATATGAATGAAAATGGGTTTTGCCAAAGAAAGTGAAAATATAGCATTAAAATTGTAAATTATAACAAACAAATGATAAATTATAGAATTGAAAGAAAAAAATATACAATATAAAAAGAAATTTGATCATTGAAAAATATATTTTACCAATTGAATGGGAAATATACCAGTGAAATAAAGTTTTTAACAATATAAATGAAAAATTATACCAATGAAATGAAATTTATATAATATAAATTACTTTTCATACCAAATGAATAAAATATTATAGAAATGAAATTGAAAATTTTAGCAATATAAATGAAAATTATAGCATTGAAAAATTTATTATTGAATTTTGCAACGGAAATCACGCCATACTCGACATTATCCACCTGTATACAATGGTCAACGATTAAAAATATTAAAACCACTAGGATTTGATAAAAACAGCGTTTTACAAAAAAATTCAGTTTTAAACTCCATGTGCGGATTGTAATGGTTTGACCGATATGGTTTTGTTTTTAAAATTATTAAATGTGAAGGTCACTTTTTCTATTTTTAGAATCAATATTTCTTATGATTTTAAGTCATTTCAATGGTATTTTTTTTAAAACCAACATAAAAGAAGTTATAATACAGAAAAAGAGAATCTTTACATTATTGAAAACAAAGGTATAACCAATTAATCACGTTTTCTTGTTTTAGGCCTGTTAGACTTTACTTTAAGGTTCATCTGTACCTTTCGTTAAAAATAGCAAAATTTTCTACCTATTTTTTAGTATATGCAGAACAAAAACTACAAATAAAATAATAAAATAAAGCATAGCTGGACCTAGATATGGTAATTTCTGATTCAATTTCTATCATTTTTCCATTTTAGGTTCCTTAAAACTAAAGATCTCTTTTTTTCCTGTTCAGATTTTAAATTGAAAAAGGACAAACTATCCCTATTGTGCCTCTTACATGAAAATAGGTGAACACTTTTAGTTAAATCCCTTATTGAAAGTTGCATGAAATTTGAGGCCGCAAGAAAGGGTGAAAGTGATATTAGCCTTAAATCGGGTGTTTTTAAAAGCGGAGAAAAAAGAGATCTCTAAAATAAAGGATTTTTTTGGGAAGAATTCATAGAGAAAAGGTAAGAATGTTTAATATCTAGGTCCAGCTACACTTTAAATTTTAATTTTTTGTGCAGTTTTGGCTGTGTATATACTGAAAATAGATTAAAAATAACGCCATGTTTTAAAGAAAGGTACAGATGAACCTTAAGTCAGACGTGTTTGACTTTTTTATTTAAACTTATATGAGATATGTACATTACTTTTTACTTATAACTTATCTATTTTTTATTTCAGTCGATGATTCATATCGTGCTGTCGCCTTAAAACAATGTAACGGTGTCGTTTTGTAAATTTTGTTTTTTCCAATTCTATTTTTATTAAATCAAAGAATGGGTGAGGGGGTTGGTGTTTTTCTAAAATAATATTATGAATCTGAATTTTAATGAAAAATATTTTAGTAACAGAGGTTAGAAATATTCTGAAGAAGGATTTCTGCCATGTAAAATAATGTTAATAATGAAAACAAAAATTTGTCTCGAGACACCTTTATGGAAAAAATAAAGGTCTGATCGGAACACCCCCCCCCATTTCGTGGCAATACTGGTACTGGTCAGCTGTATTTAAATAAATAGAAATAGACGCTGTAGCGCCTACAAGGGCGCGTGAATCTTCATGAACCTGCATATGCTCTTAACCTTGAAGTGTCAGGTCCCATAGAAAGTTTCGTATCCGTTTGTTCAGTAACTTTGTCCCGAACGATGTCAGAATTTTGTAATTTTGTCTATAAAGTATTCTGTTAACAGGAAGTAGTTGAGTAATTCCTTAACTCTATTAAGAAATATAGAGTTAAGTTACATAAAAATTGAGAAGGCAATTTAATTTATTAAATTAGAGTTTATACAATGATGTATCGCACGTGTAAATTATGGAAATCCTACATACCAATACAGATGACGTAGAGGTATTTGATTGGTTAAATACATTTCTTGGTTAAGTGTGCTTGATGAGATCAGCAGATGTGTTTGCAAGATTCGTTAAGTTTGGGAAGTATTTTTAACTTTTAGCAAATATTTACGTGGTATTCTTTTGGATTCTTTTGCCCTTTGGATTCGTTTGCGATAAAGATGTGAACATTATTTTGATCGGGAAACGTTATTGACTTTTTTCATCCATTTTGATTGTTTTTGTGATTTATTTTTTGGCTCTTCTTACAAGTAAACAATACAAGATGGCGTGAGTGCACTTCACATTTCTTTGAGATTTTAACGGATAACGTTTCAGTATATATTCATTGTAACATTAAGGATAAGTTGGGATTTCTAGAGACTAGTCAACCTCCCGTTTTAGATTTTGGATAAGACATGGGTCCGATCAGAAATAAAAACAACAGAGTTAATTATGATCCGGAACTTCCAGAGAGCTGGACATTAGCCCGTTTGAGAGAGGCACTAAGATCTAAAAATATTTCGTTTCCGTCTAATTTGAGGCGTATGGGTTTAGTCAGACTTTACAGGCAGTCAATTACGCAACAGATTGTTAACACTATCGACGAAACTTCTACTGCGCATGCCGTTACGAGTGCGCGATCCCAGGATGCACCGCTTCATGCCAACAACAATAACAACAATGGCCGAGACCATAGAGATAAAGCTTTTACGGAAATCATCTCTTCGTTGACTAACACAGTTAAAAGTTTACAAGAGAATGTTACAACTTTAACAAACAAAGTAAACAACCTGTCTTCAAATAATGTCACTAACAGTCAGCAGTCTAGAGTCGACGATATCCCTGTACCGACGGTTACCTCCGTTTCGAATAGCGACGATCAAGGTTATACGTTGGACTCAGCTATGCGAGCCTTCCGTACTCCGTTTCCGACAGCAGCCGCAGGAAGTGAAGAGCAAGCGCGAGCGAATATCACTTCAAGAGGTTATGCCGCAGAGTCTCTGCCTTTTGTAGAAACTATTTCGCCACAACTTAGGAGGAATATTATTACAGGTAGGGACATTAACTTAGCAACATTGCTTATTCCCTATTATTCGGGATCAGGAGTCCACGATTCTTGGGAGAATGAGAAAGGTGGGAATTATAAACCTGACCATAGAGTTAATAGAAATTTAGATTTGGGAGATTTTATTCAAGCATTCACTATTTACAAAAACGTAATGTGTTCAGCTTTTCCAAACAGAAGAGCAGAACTTGATGTATATGAGAGAGATGTAGTTAATATGGCCACTCAATACCCTGGTCCTTATTTCTACGAGTATCACAAGCAATTTGCTCGAGAAGCTGCAGCTCATCTGCGCTTCAACAATAAACTGATTGATTGGTCTATTAGGAACAACACGTTGTTTTGCAACATCTTTGCCAACGCTAAACCGAAAACTTGCTCAGTTTGTGGAAGCTGTTTCCATTCTACAGTTTATTGTAATTTGAATTACAAATTTCCAAATCGTTCTAAGCTTGATGAGGTAGACACCTATGGTAGGGAGAGAATTAACCATCTCGGTAGAGAGATATGCAATAATTATAACGGGATCAAAGGTTGTGTAGCGCCAAGATGCCGCTTTCTCCATATTTGCCTTACCTGTAAAGGGGATCACTCTCGCGTCAAATGCTCTTCGGTTTCAAAAAACGAGCCGACTGGGTCCCAGAAAATGGGGGCCCCATTCACAAGAAAACTTTAAACTTAGTTCAGACACCTATAATTGTTGATCGTCTAGAAAATGAGCTTAAAAATTTTCCTGATAAAGATTTTGTACATTATCTAATATCTGGGCTGCGACATGGATTTCATACAGGTATTAAAACTTTACCCGTGACTTCTTATCAGTGTAAAAACTTAAGATCGGCCATGTCAGATAAAGACAGTGTTTCCGATTTAATTAATTTAGAAGTGCAGAAAGGGTATTTGTCTGGTCCGTTTAAAGAAATACCCTTTCCTGTTTTTCGAATTAACCCCTTGGGCTTAGCTGTAGGAAAGTACAGTTTTAAGAAACGATTAATAGTAGATTTATCGGCGCCGCATGAAGATGACGACAATCCCAGTTTGAACGATTTAATTGACAAGGAAGAATTTTCACTTCAATATGTATCTATCGATGATGCGATTAAGATAATCAAACAATTAGGCCAAGGCTCTTTAATGATTAAAACTGACATCACTGACGCATTTAAAGTAATGCCTCTAGCCCCTGCAATGTGGCCTTTCCACTGCGTTTGTTGGGATAACCAGTTTTATTATTTTAACAGGCTAGTGTTTGGAAGTCGTTCAAGTCCTAAAATATTTGATACTTTGTCTGTCGCTGTGTGCTGGATTGCAAAAACTAATTATGATATTCAAAATATTTTACATTTGTTAGATGACTTTCTTGTTATCGTTCCTCCATCTGAAGATGCAGTTAACATCAAAGATAATTTATTGTCTATTTTCAAATCGTTAGGAATACCGTTATCACAAAAGAAAACAGAGGGGCCTTCGACTGTAATTGAATATCTAGGAATAATTCTAGATTCCGATAAGATGGAAGCACGTCTACCACTCGATAAGATCAAACGTATACAGGAATTTATTGAAAAAATTAGTTCAAGGAAATCTTGTACGAAACGTGAATTACTTAGCTTGCTTGGCCACTTAAATTTTGCTTGTCGTGTGATACAACCAGGGCGATCTTTTGTTTCGCATTTAATCAAGTTATCCACTACAGTTAAAAAGTTGTCTCACTATGTGCATCTAAAGAATTGCCAATCAGATTTGGCTATGTGGTCTTTATTTCTCAAAGAGTGGAATGGAGTCTCATTTTTCTTAAACGATGATTTTACATCAGCCACAGATCTAAATTTATATACTGATGCAACGGATAAATCTTTTGCGGGTTTCTTTAAAAATCAGTGGTTCCAGGGAGATTTTCCTAAATCCGTTTTAAATGAAGAGCAAATATCTATGGCATTTCTGGAACTTTATCCGATTGTTATGGCTTGTGTTATGTGGGGGCATCATTGGTGTAGGTTACGAATAACCTTCTTTTGTGATAATATGTCTACAGTGGATATAATTAACAAAGGCAGATCAAAAATTTCTAGTATAATGAAATTGATGAGGAAATTGACATATCATTCGGCTCTGCATAGCTACACGATTCATGCTAAACATATTCCAGGTGTTCATAATAACATAGCTGATTCACTATCTCGATTTCAGATGGACAAGTTCAGGAAACTAGCTCCTCACGCAAAGTTATTACCAACTCCAACATTACCACCGTCCAGCATAATGATGAGTTAAGGAGGCAGATTGATGAATTATGGGACGAATCATTAAGTGTCTCAACTAAGCAAGTGTACAAAGTTGGCATTTTATGTTTTAGAAAGTTTTTAATTATGTCTAGGTTGTTTTCATGTGATTATTCATCTCATATTACGACACTGCCTCACATTGACGAGGATATTTTGTTATATTTTGTTACGCATTGTAAAAATACATTAAACCTTAAGCACGATACTATTAAGTTATATTTAGCTGGTATTCGTTACTATTACTTGCGATACAATAAAGTAGATCCTTTAAAATCATCTGACAGGTTAGCATATATTTTACGTGGTATTAAGAAATCACAAACAAATACAACTAAAAACAGATTACCTATTACTATTTCTATTATGAAACAGATATGCAATGCTTTAGATAATGGCTTTTTCTCCGTGTTTATTGATTCAATGTTAAAAGCAGCCTTTACTTTGGCATTTTGTGGTTTTCTTCGATGTGGTGAATTAACCCAGAAAAGTAAAGTGTGCAAATTTTTACAAGTTAATGATGTTCAGATTGATTCAAATCTTAGATATTATAATTTACATTTAAAGTCATCTAAGGTTGATCATTTTCACAAAGGTATTGATATTAAGATATTTGACAATGATGGGCTTCAGCCTGTTCAAAAGATGATTAACTACCTAAATGTACACAAGGAGTTCAATAAGAATGATTTGGCTCCTTTATTTTTTGAAAGTGAAAATGATATGAAACCCCTGTCGAGGAGCACGTTTTTATCTTATTTAAAAAAGTTGTTAACGTTTTTGGGTTATGATGATTCTGTTTTTTCCGGTCATTCGTTCAGAATTGGGGCGGCTACATCGGCTGCAGCGGCAGGGGTTGAAGACCATATCATACAGGCACTGGGTAGGTGGAATTCAAATTGCTATTTAAGGTACATCAGAATTGATCAAAAGATTATAGAATTGTCTCAAAATGATATGTGTTCATAATGTCAATAAGTAGTCTCATGTATCTATTTATTATTGTATATTAATATGTTTTATTTTATATTTTTAATTTCTTGGGGGCTTCACTCATACATTTTGTAGGTTTGTCATTATTGTATTCGTTCATTTGGCGTGCATAATTTCAAGAAATTATTTTTCCCCCAATTCATTTATTTTTTAATATTAATCGTTATTAATAGTTAATAATTATTCTGATTTTTGATGTTCTTCGTCTCCAGATAGAATGCAATTATGGGTTTTTGACATCTGGATGTGCTCGTCCCCAGATAGTACTCTAATGTTCGTCCCCAAATAGTACTCTTATCGACATCTGGATGTGCTCGTCCCCAGATAGTACCCTAATCCACATCTGGATGTGCTCGTCCCCAGATAGTACTCGACATCTGGATGTGCTCGTCCCCAGATAGTACTCGACACTCAGTCTCTAGTCACTAATGCTTATATATTTTAAGTACATGTAACACTGGAGGCGACGAACCCAGTTTTCATATAGTTAAGGATAGTCGGGAACGTGCGCATTCTAAGGGATATAGTTAGTGTACATGTTTGAGGGTAGTATGAGTAGCCCCCAGGAAGCCAAAATATTATGACTGTATGAGTAGTTATATTTTGTTGTGTTGTATATGCATGATTTAATTAGTTTAGGTATATATATGTTATTTGTATAACTGTTTTGTTTACATGTTTATATTTAGTTTGTAGTTATAGAATTAGTTAATTAAACAGTATATTTTACTTATTGTGTTCTGATAACATGCAGGTAGATTATCGGAGGTCTTGATACAAGCAATGACTCAGTAAACACTTGAAGAAATTATAGCTATCAGATTTCATGATATTTCCACACAATATAAAGATAGCTATTACATGCTAATCAAATTATCTAGTGTGAGGCAGGTTAAGATTTATGGTCAAAGTTCATGGTTGTTTTGCAAGAGATAGAGAGCAATTAATATTTAATCTATGTCAAGTGGATTTTGGTATGCAGTATCATTGGTTTTTAATGAGAAGTGCATATTGTTATATGATCCTGTTTTGGTTCAGTGCTAATGCTATTTAAGCTATATTATGCTGGCTTACTACAGTCTCATGAATATTGTATAAAAGGCAATTTAATTTATTAAATTAGAGTTTATACAATGATGTATCGCACGTGTAAATTATGGAAATCCTACATACCAATACAGATGACGTAGAGGTATTTGATTGGTTAAATACATTTCTTGGTTAAGTGTGCTTGATGAGATCAGCAGATGTGTTTGCAAGATTCGTTAAGTTTGGGAAGTATTTTTAAGTTTTAGCAAATATTTACGTGGTATTCTTTTGGCCCACCCACCAACCCCGTCGACACCCTGTTTATATTTGGGGCTGCTCATACTTGTTTGCCGTGCATAATTTCAAGAAATTATTTTTCCCCCAATTCATTTATTTTTTAATATTAATCGTTATTAATAGTTAATAATTATTCTGATTTTTGATGTTCTTCGTCTCCAGATAGAATGCAATTATGGGTTTTTGACATCTGGATGTGCTCGTCCCCAGATAGTACTCTAATGTTCGTCCCCAAATAGTACTCTTATCGACATCTGGATGTGCTCGTCCCCAGATAGTACCCTAATCCACATCTGGATGTGCTCGTCCCCAGATAGTACTCGACATCTGGATGTGCTCGTCCCCAGATAGTACTCGACACTCAGTCTCTAGTCACTAATGCTTATATATTTTAAGTACATGTAACACTGGAGGCGACGAACCCAGTTTTCATATAGTTAAGGATAGTCGGGAACGTGCGCATTCTAAGGGATATAGTTAGTGTACATGTTTGAGGGTAGTATGAGTAGCCCCCAGGAAGCCAAAATATTATGACTGTATGAGTAGTTATATTTTGTTGTGTTGTATATGCATGATTTAATTAGTTTAGGTATATATATGTTATTTGTATAACTGTTTTGTTTACATGTTTATATTTAGTTTGTAGTTATAGAATTAGTTAATTAAACAGTATATTTTACTTATTGTGTTCTGATAACATGCAGGTAGATTATCGGAGGTCTTGATACAAGCAATGACTCAGTAAACACTTGAAGAAATTATAGCTATCAGATTTCATGATATTTCCACACAATATAAAGATAGCTATTACATGCTAATCAAATTATCTAGTGTGAGGCAGGTTAAGATTTATGGTCAAAGTTCATGGTTGTTTTGCAAGAGATAGAGAGCAATTAATATTTAATCTATGTCAAGTGGATTTTGGTATGCAGTATCATTGGTTTTTAATGAGAAGTGCATATTGTTATATGATCCTGTTTTGGTTCAGTGCTAATGCTATTTAAGCTATATTATGCTGGCTTACTACAGTCTCATGAATATTGTATAAACGGAATACTTAATAACTTTGCAGAGCGACGTTCGATTTAGGAAGACGAACAATCAAAAAGTGAGCCTATGTATGTCGCTACTAGTAGTTCAGGTCTACAGAAACTTATATCATTAGTGTACAATTATTTATTTTTTTATAATTTCACGAAAAATGGGAAACACTGAAATCAGTAAAGTTAAAAACCACACAATTAGTAAGCTTACAGTATTCGCACATTAACACAAAATCAGGACAAATAGTTTTCTTTGAATTTTGAATGAAGTATAAGACGGGACATATTGTACTCGTGGAGAACTAGACTAACTATCTCTTTAAACCTCACGCTCCGTTATACTAGTATTGATTATGTCCTTTCACTGTACAATTCTCGATTTGGTGACTTTCTCCATCTCATATATCGTCAGGAACCTGAGATAAGGGACACAACGGATTCTAGGAAGTCTTCTTCATATCTATTTCTACATCTCGTAATTGGCTGTCAAGGAAGACTTCAACAAAGCTCTATGACAAACGTGATGACTTCAACTTTCCAATCGTCAACTTTCCCTTTTTGTGTAGCAACATTCCGTCCGCTCTGGCTTATGCAGTCTTCGTATCAAAGTGGATTCGCTACTCCAGAGCTTGTGGCAATTACATCGATAGATAGATTCCTTGATAGAGCGTCACGTTTGACACAGAAATGGCTAACACAGGGCTATGTTGCTCCACGGTTGCTGTCTTCACTCAAGAAATTGTACGGTAGACACCGTGCACTCGAATAGACAATCTCTCAAATGAGTGCAGATGTTGGTTTGTCTAAGAAATGTTTGTCTTCCTTTACCGGATTTGACACACTGAATTGGAAATGTGCAACACGACGGGTGCTATAGCAGACAGAAACCGCCTTTTACTCTTCCAGGGCACCTGAGTTCACTCTTGTTTCGATTTGAATTTGCGTTGTTGATTTCCGTTTGGTTGATTTTGTGATTTGTGTTTCTTCGTGCTATTCCTGTTCATGTTTACCGGTTTTGACGTTGCCCTTTCGGACTTTTGGCACTCGAATGCGCCATTGGTGCCTCTTTGCTTCTTTCAATTCATTTGTTGGTTACTTCAAGGGTCTGGTGATTTCAACTTCGTTTTGTAAACTTCTTTTTGGGAAAATTGACCAAACTCTACGTGATTGCTCAGCAACATAAAAAAGTTCACAATAAAAAGGCCTCTTTTTCAAAATATATTTTAGCAAGAAAAATAGTTACGATTGGAATGAGAGTTAGAAGACGGTTACGGAAACAACTGCCAACAATGAAGAAACTAGATATGGATCTTCAAAGTATTTACAAATATACTATGTCCATACTATAATTCAAAAGGCAAACCAAACATAACAGAGCGTCAAATAAATTGAAAAAAAAGTTCCATATGGAAACTTAATTAATTGGCTAAAAGATTTCCTCGATTACAATTACTTTGTATCCCTTTTGTAACTAAGTACAACAAACAGTTAAACAAGCAGCGCCATAATTGTACATGTTGTATGCTGCCTTGCAAAATGATCCAAAATGCACATGTATGTGTAATTATGGCAACTTTTCAACGACAATAAAGACTAAAGTTCTTATGTTCTGATACTATAGTTTATATAAACTAAAATTGAAAAAAAAAATATAATGAAACACATTATTTTGATCATTTGTATTTAATCATGGGAAAAAAAATATAGATTTCAGCTGACTGGGACCACATTCATAAATACCGAAAACTTTCAACCGGTACCACAAATATTTTAATGGGTTGTTTTATTTAATTTGTAATGTTGTAGATAGATTCTCTCCACAAAATATTCCACCTAGCTATCTTAATTTTGTAGGAAATAAAAAAAGAAAATGAAAAAAACTCATTTTTAGTCATTCCATGTATTATCTCCCTTTAAGACTTCTTTGAGTGAAAGTTTTTACTAACTTTTGTCTGTCTTTGGTTGTCTAGACAACATTTAATATGTTTAAAGTTCTCTTTTTAATAATATTGTAGTAGACTTAGTATAATAGAATGTTTTATAAGGGTTGAACATTTTTGACAGTTTATGGTACCCCTAAAGGGGCCTCTGTTATACCAGTTTCCGCATCTTTTTGCAAAGTATAACAAGTTGAAAAATAAAGTTCACATAGGTTTGTCTTTTGATTTCTGCAATAAAAAATCGGTCTACAGGGGTATCCACTCAAATTGTTTTTTTCCGGACCTGGCTGATGGACTTTAAGGTTCCACTAAAGTCAACATCTGGGACATGCATTTCCTATGTAAAATTGAAAAGAATTAGGCAGGAAATTTAAAAACAGCTTTTGCTTAAAAAATTACTTCAATTGATTCCTTTCTGTTACATCTAGTGCAAGCTAGATATATTTTGTTTAAAAGATGTACTTAAATGTGATAAAATTGAAAAATTCTTAGGCAGAGTTAGGGTGCGTTTGACTTTTGTGAAATTTTGTGAACAAAAATCAGTATTGTGTTAATTTAAATGAACTTTTCAACAAAATATCACTAGCTTGCACTAGATAAAAAAAGCTGAAAACTCGTTATTAAAGTCGATATGTTATATATTGTTTCTAATTTTTCTGTATACATGTAATTCTTTCTAAATTTACATAGGAAATGCATGTCCTAGATTTTGACTTTAGTGGAACCATAAGCAATTTTTTCTTCAAACCACATACATTTAAACAGGTAATTTTAATTGATTTTCATAGTCTCGTCCTTGACCTAATCGTGCTTCCGATGATTTGTCCTAATGTCCATTTAAACCGGGTATGAAGTGGGGTTCTCTACGGGTGGGATCGAAAACTTCACCATCCACAATTAGTTTATCATGTACAAATTTGGCATTTTTTTTCTGCCGACGAAATTCCTTCAACTTTGGTATTATAGGTTTTCGTCTGTCTAGTACTTCCTTGGGCAATAGTTGAAAAATAGAAAACTGGGGTTTCTGCTTCAGTTTCTCATTTGCCATTTTCCTCACTTATTCATGGTCAGAGTATTTCACAAAACGTGCTATGATGTTTCGGTGTTTTCCGTCATTACGTTCCTCTAGCCTGTGAACATTTTGGAACTGAACATTGCCTACATTCTGGAAGTCAAGTTCATTAGCCATGAATTTTTTCAAAACTGCCTCTGTGTCTTTAAAATCTCCAATTTGTTGTGGGATGCCACTAAATATCAAGTTGTATTTCATGGACCTCGTTTGCAACATTAGGAGCTGTTCTTTAAGCTCAATCGCTCATCAGCAAGTTTTCTGTTTGAATTTTCAAGGGCAGTGATTCTAGCCTCTACCTCATGATGGTGTGCCTCTTGCTTTTCATTTAGCTTTGAGTGATTATCTTGTGTCTGTTTGATATCATCAATCTCAATACGTATTTGATTCATAGACATTTCGAAAGCATCTAGTTTTCTGGAAAGAGTGTCAAGAATGTCCAATATTGAGAGTCTCTCATTTATAAAACTTTCCAACCTTTTGACCCTCTAATTTGTATCAACAACCATAGACATGTTTGGCATCATGTGAGGGGGTAAATTGTTCATATTAGTAGGTGTTGAGGTCTGATTGAAGGGTGGAGGTCCTGGTCTTGTTTGTTGTAATGAAAATGGATTCACACTTTGTTGGAAGGGGGAGCTCTGTAGATTGGATGGAGGCAAACTGAACTGGGTTTGAACGGGGATATCAAGACTAGAAGTGTTAAGTTTATTTTCTGGGCTCCTTTTTTGTTTCAATGAAGCTTCCATGCAATGTGTCATTAGCCTGCTTTGAAACTTGTGATGTACTGGGTTGATTGTTTTCCTTAGTTGACGCCATATTTGTTGTTGTTTTAAAGGGTGGTGTATAACCGTTTTTGGATTTTTGGCTTTCCTTTCGTTTTCTGCTGTTTTTACCCATCAAAGGTGGTGCATTACACTTCACAACTGCTTTTCAAAAGTATTTTTAAGTCTAAGGATGTGCTTCTCAAAGTTTGAAGTCGATTTTTAAAAGATTTTCCAAGAGTCTAAAATTCTCATCTGCTTGTTCCGGGGTCTTTTTTTTTTATTTCCAGTTCTAATAACTTTTTCACATGTTTAAACAGCTAAACTATGCTAATGATAAAGCTAATATGAGAAAGACATTGCCTTAAAAGCTCGCGTAGATACAAAAATATAATCTATTCCATTGATAATTTCGAATAATGCCTGGGACGAGATAATTTGGGACGATGTATTACTGTTTCCCGCAACTTTTCAGCACGCGCAGACATTTTCGAAAACCTTCGAAAATGAAAATCGTTCTGTCACCGGAAACATTCGATTAAATCGAATGTTTCCGGTGACAGAACGATTTTTCTCCCATAGTATTTTGAGTTTCGTGCAATTTGGCATACTTTCTACATTAAAGAGCTTGCTACGCTCGCATATGAAAAAAAAAACAAAAAAACCTTTTCCGCTAAATTTTGAACTCTTAATATCTTTAAAACGAGCACGGTAACCTATCATTTTTTAAGCTTATTTTGTATTTATTATATTCCCTTATGATTTAAGGCCTTAATTTCCAAACCTTATCACTTTTAAAGTCACCCTCGAATATCCTTAAAACAAAATATATCAAAAGAAGCTCATTATTGCCAAATAAGAGTGCTTACAACACAAAAATAGTTTGTAAACTATTTCAACGACTGACCCAAAAGAAATGCTCTTTTACATGTACCAAGGAAAATGGTAAAAAGATTGTTTGGCAAATCATAAAAAATTGTAAAGAGTTATAGAACAACTGCTCTTAAAAAAGGAAAGACAAAAAAATCCAAGTCATAGACAGAATACGGCAAAGAATGGCAAACCAAACAATATGGACCAACATTTTTATATATAGCAGGGTAGTTTAAATGAAACTATGAGCTTTGCAAGAATTTTAGGCAAGACAAAATGTAGAAAATACAGGTTTCACATTAAAGAAGCCGAAAGAACAGTGTTGAATATGAGTACAGATCTAGTTACGATTCTCTCCGTGAAGGTTACGTTATAGGAACTAGAACAGACCTTGCTCCATTCCATTTTTGTGCATGTATGTTTATCAATTTGAATTTCAATCACAATTTTGAGATTTTAGTGAGTGAGTGAGTGAGTGAGTGAGTTGATGTTTTACGCCCGTGCAACGCTATATAGGTTATTTACAGGCGATGGACATAAAAGAATGATAAAATAACCATGAAATGATGATGATAAATGAAATATGTGGGTGGGATGGGATAGGAAGGTCCAGTAAATTTTGAAGAACCACAGGAAAATGGGAGATGTGGGTAGTGGCGGAAAATTTAGCCTATGTGATATTGATTCAATAATCATATATCAATATGTGAAAGCATTATCCCTCGCATAAAAACTTAAAGGAGATGAGTGAGTGAGGGAGTGAGTTGGTGTTTTACGCCCTTGCAACGCTGTATAGGTTATTTAAAGGCGATGAGCATGAAACGGATGATAAAAATAACATAGAATGATGATGGGAAATGAAAATTGATAAATACATGTATATACAAAGTAATAGTTAATTTTAAAGACCACAGGAAAAGGGGAGATGTGGGAAGGGGCGAAAAATTTAGCTTATGTGGTGCACTTCTTCGTGGTTTACCGGCGGGTCTCGGATGCATGAAGCGTGGCAATCTCCACACACGTCAGCGGCCAGGCTTTCAGTACTAAAGACCTAACAGCCTCTGTGGACGAGGGCCACCCTATTCAGGTACCTAGGATACACACTTGGTCGCTACGGGGCAGAGCACTAACCCGATGTCAAAATCAAAGACCTTTAGTCGTTTCTTTCGACAACCTGGTCAGTATCGATGTCATATAGATTGTGTGAAAGTTTCCTCAGTTTATGTACAGTATATATGATTTCTAGTTCCATGAAGATCTGTTGTGAGATTAAGGATTTGTGGATAGAACACCTCGCTTACTCATTCACCCAGGGGTTCTTCTAAACTCATTCACCAGTTCTTCTCTTGCTTACTCACATGATGATGAATGACTAAGCGAGAGAGGAACCCCTGGGTTTCGGGGGTGTGAGAAACTCAGAAACCGAAAAAAAAATGCGCCAGATTAAAATTTAAACTATATAGAAGGTGTTAGAGTTCCGTGAAAATGTTTTGACAAAATTGGGAGTTATACTCTGTTTCTGAGATTGCTAATGTCTATTTCAAAAAGAGCTACATTACACAACGGACGCTCATTGTTTAGCTGGTTGTTGTATGGTAGTCGTAGGTATTTTCGATAACTTAATGATTGTACAGTTATTTTAAAATAAATTTTCATGTGCATCTTCCAACATTTTAACTTTAGATGCAACAATTTAAATTTCTAAAATTTTTAACTATCTACTTACAATTCATGCCTAAATAGAGGTCTCTGTATTTTTAACAACAAAATTTTGATGACGTAGTAAACAATGTTTTTAATTCGGTCAATATGAAACTATTTTTGCTCTTTATGCCGGGTCCCGTGCGGGGCCCGGGAGGCGAATAGGCCCGCAGCAGCGCTAAGCTTGTCGGTAAAAGTCCACTAAAGAGCGCTCGGAAACCTGACATCGGAGTCAGGCCGCTTTGCCCACAAAGTGACTGGGATGTGTGCCCCAGGTGGTTGAATGGGGCAGCCCTGACATCGAGAGATGCGGGGTCGTCAGGCGATAATGCGGAAAACCTGACCGCAAGCCATAGTGGTGCACCGTGTTGGGAAAAATGTCACGTTCCTCGCACGTTAAAGAACCCTGCTGCAGGTCTCGGTAAGAGTAGGACCCGTAGGATCCCCATGCAGGAGGCAAAATTTCCCGCCCATACCCATCACTCCTTTTTTTCCAGTGGCAGTCAAAACTCTCCTACCCGATTGGCCTTGTGTCCCCATTTTCATCCACTTCATCATCATTACATGTTCATTGTATCACCACTTTCATGTTCATCTACCGGATATAGCCGAAATCGCGCTGCTTTGGAGTAAAGCAATAACTAACTAAGCTCTTTATGCCGGTTAATAAACCAAAGGCCACCAATCAGTGGTAGGGAAAAATTTTGTATCAATAAAACAGTTTGCTAGTTAACAGGTTTATGAAAATGGCTGGTATAAATATGACAGCTTAGAGGAAATAGATCACAAACAATTATAGAAGCATTTCTAGACGATGTCGGCAGGTTGACCCAAATTTTGTATGTTTGTACTTTCACTTTCTTGAATTGTACCGGAGGAATGCTTGCACGGGACCCGCAAATGCAGGTTCAAAATTGGCTATCGAAAACTCCTTGCTATCGAAAACACCTTACTGAGATGATTACCACAACATCCCTATTGTATCCAAATCAACATTGTGTTTTGCGTAATTACCGGACACAAAGATCGCAATGGAAGGGGGAGGTTTGGCCATAAAACCTGGTTTAACCCACCATTTTGAAATGCCTGTACCAAGTTAGGACCGTTGCGATCTTAGATTTTTCCGGGATGATTTCATTGTTTTGTCTTTTCTCATGGACATTTGAGATTGATCTTCCAATTTCGGTTAAATGTTATTTCCTATATATTCCTCACCTTAATTTACTTTCCCCTGCATTTTAGCAACGCGTACCTCCTCTGCGTCAACGTTTCCATAGATCCTGAAAGTTAAATCAACCGTTTGTTGCGGCGGAACGGGAACGGAATTAAAAATCAATAAAAATATTAAGATTTAGTTCAACTTCGCAATTTCCTTAATTTTTTATGCCCATAAATTGTTTTGCACTTCTTAATTGACTATTTTTGACCATAGATTGACTGTATCAAGAAATAATAAGATATTTTGTAATATTGAAAGAAGCAGAGGTACCAATGGGGATGCCAAATGGCCGAAAAGGCAAAGACAAAACCGGTAAACACCAACGAGAACAGGACGAAAAACAGACAACATATAAAAAACTTAACCAAAAAAAATACTGAACATCAATCAACAACGCGAACTCTAACGAAAGTCGACTCAGGTGTTCCGGGAGAGTAAGCAGTTTCTGCTTTCTATAGCACACCCGCCGCGTTGCCAAAAGTCAATTCAGTGTGTCATATCCGGTAAAGGAAGGCAAACCAAAACCCCTATGTCAAACCAACATCTGCACTCATCTGAGAGATCGGAATCCGATATTTGTCTATGAGCGCATGATGTCTTCCGTAAATTGTAATGAGTCAAGACAACAACCGAGGAGCAAAAAATCCCTGTGTAAGCGATTTTAGTGTCAGACATGACGCTCTGTTAAGGAAATCGATGCAATTCCCGCAAAAGTAGATTTAAATATGGAGCAGACTCTTAGAGTCCGTAGTGCCCTTTATCTCAAGTTCCTGATGATATATATAAGATGGAGAAAGTCACTTAAGGATGCTCGCTGGTCTTGTTTTGGTATTTCTGTCATTTTTTCGGAATCCTCTGGATTTTTCCATTGAAATAGGGTTAAAAATTTTGCCCACGAACCCCCTATTTTCTTGTTATTAATGTCTTTAATATGTCATAAAGAGGTTATACCCAAAGTTTGATCAAATCCTATTTATTCTGTCATGGGTTTTAACAGGTAAATAGTGCTAATGCTAAACCTATGATAAAGTCAGAGAAAACCTTTTCCCGCCAAAACTTTAACGTCAATTATCTTGAAAACGAGGTCACGAACCTATCAAAATTTGTTGCTTATTTTACACCTTTTACTATTATCTTTTAATTTAAGACATCAAATTTGAAACCTATTTATTTTCATTAATAGTAGCGAACATCCTTAATCGAGAATTGTTCAGTGAAAGCACATCATCAGTATAACGAAAAGTGAGATTAAAATAGTCTACGATCATTTCTGTATAGAATGTAAGAAGTCTGTTTCATATGAATGAAGAAACAAATCAGCAAGCAAAGGCGTAAAATTAGTGCCCATTGGAATCCCCTTTGCTTGCTGAAAAACACGTCGACCAAACTGAACAAATATGTCGCCAATCAGAAAGTTGAGAATGTCGATTATTTTGTCTTCTGGCTGTAACTTTGTTCTTTTACTTAGACGATCTGTACATCTTTTATTTAAGATTGATCGTCCTAGTTCGGTAGTTTGTCATTACCTTTATATTTAACATTAAAATTCTTTAATAATCCATCTGATAATTTGCATATTTGTATTTGAGTCCTACACCTTTTGGGGGGCCCTCGTCCGCGGGGTTGTTAGGTCAATAATGCGGAAACCCTGACCGCTGACCATAGTGGGCCAACGTGTATGGATAGTGCCACGCGTCATGCACGTAAAATACCCCTTTGTGGACCGCCAAGTAGTGCACCACGTAGGCTAAATTTTCCGCCCCTACCCAGCTCTCCCCTTTTCCTGTGGTTCTTCAAAATTTACCGGTCCTTTGTTTCCACCCCACCCCCATATTTCATTTATCATCATTTCATGTTCATTTTATCATCATTTTCATGTTCATCTTCTGTAAATAACCTATAATTGTTTTGCACTTCTGTAATGACTATTTTTAACCATAGATTGACTGTATCAAGAAAAACGTTATTCGTGATTATAAGATATTTTGTAATATTGAAAGAAGCAGAGGTACCAATGGCCGAAAAGGCAAAGACTAAACCAGTAAACACCAACGAGAACAGGACTAAAAATAGACAACATATAAAAAACTGAACCACAAAAACTACTGAATATCAATCAACAACGCGAACTCTAGTCGTAACGAAAGTGGACTCAGGTGTTCCGGGACTCATCTGAGAGATTGAAATCCGATATTTGTCTATGAGCGCATGATGTCTTCCGTACATTTTAATGAGTAAAGACAACAACCGAGGAGCAACAAATCCATGTGTAAGCGATTTTTGTGTCAGACATGACGTTCTGTTAAGGAAATCGATGCAAGTCCTGCAAGCTCTGGAATAACGATTCGATACGTAAACCCCTATAAGCCGGAGCGGATGGAATGTTGCTACACAAGAAGGGAAAGTTGATGAAGTCATCACATTTGTCATAGAGCTTTGTAGAAAGTATTCCTTGAGGGTCTATTTCGAAATATAGATTTAAATATGAAGCAGACTCCTAGAATCCGTAGTGCCCTTTATCTCAAGTTCCTGGTGAAATATAAGATGGAGAAAGTCACTTAATCGAGAATTGTTCAGTGAAAGCACATCATCAGTATAACGAAAAGCGAGATAAAAATAGTATACGATCATTTCTGTATAGAATGTAAGAAGTCTGTTTCATATAAATGAAGAAACAAATCAGCAAGCAAAGGCACAAAAGTAGTGCCCATTGGAATCCCCTTTGCTTGCTGAAAAACACGTCCACCAAACTGAACAAATATGTTGCCAATCAGAAAGTTGAGAATGTCGATTATTTTGTCTTCTGGCTGTAAATTTGTTCTTTTTCTTAGACAATCTGTACATCTTATATTTGAGATTGGTCGTCCTAGTTCGGTAGTTTGTCATTACCTTTATATTTAACATTAAAATTCTTAAAATAATGCATTTGATAATTTGCATATTTGTATTTGAGTCCTACACATTTTGGGTGGCCCTCGTCCGCGGGGTTGTCAGGTCTATAAAGCGGAAACCCTGACCGCTGACCATAGTAGGCCAACATGTGTGGAGAGTGCCACGCGTCATGCACGTAAAAGACCCCTTTGTGGACGGCCAAGCAGTGCACCACGTAGGCTAAATTTTCCGCCCCTATCAGCTCTCCCCTTTTCCTGTGATTCTCCAAAATTTACCGGTCCTTTGTTTCCCACCCCACCCCCAAATTTCATTTATCATCATTTCATGTTCATTTTATCATCATTTTCATGTTCATCTTCTGTTAATAACCTATAATTGTTTTGCATTTCTTAATTGACTATTTTTAACCATAGATTGACTGTATCAAGAAATACGTTGTTCGTGATTATAAGATATTTTGTAATATTGAAAGAAGCAGAGGTTTTTGCGTTGCACGGGCGTTAAACACCAAACCACCTCACTCACCTAGAGCATCTTCATTAAAACATGTATAGGGAGGTCAGATCACCATTCGATTCAGGTTTGGATATCATAATTTTCATTTTGGCCTTCTAATGTCTGTCTGTCATTAATTTCTTTGGACAGAGATGAGTAAGTCTATATCATTCCAATTTTTAACTAGTTTTATCCAGCTTGATGTTTCTAGTACCAAATCAACCTCCCGAAATTAATTTACAAGACTTAAGGTTACAACAATTTATCACCATACAAAGCATCGGATGTATTTAGACAAAGTGGTACTTCTAACATAAACTAACGAGAACATTGCAGTTTAATAATGATAAGAGGTTTGACCTATACTTTTATTACGTGAAAGTTCTATAAGTTTACCCTGAGATAAGATTATTTTCCACTACCGGTTTCTATAGATTAATGGTAAGTCTTATTGTTAGATAAATACAAGTTAGAAATGTTAATTTCTACAAATTTTGAAATCTGGGATTAAGCTTAATATTTTTACCATCTAGAAAAATAAAAAGTCGTAACTTTAACAGTTTCTTGTAGTTGATATTCATGTCAGCTTCATTTTATAATTGTTTCTCGGCACTTTGTTGATATTTTGTTGTTTTTATTTGAAATCGAAGGTGGGTGTGTTCTGGGAAAGGTCATTATTTATCAGCTGAAGGGGGCTGGATGATTTTAGAGGGGGTTGTAAAATTTTATTATGCCAAATTGAGGGGGTTTAAAATTATTTATTCATGCCAAGGGAATCAACATCTGCCGGATAGTTTTTCGTAAATATGGGTGAAGTTTGACCTTAAGATGATAGAGCATTCACTGTTGGTCCTTATTGAAGGTTGAGGTTGTGCATTGCCATGATATATCCTCGTTTTTTAAGCCACATTTCTTTGGAAAAAAATCCATCTAGAGCTAAGAATTCATTTTCTGAGTACGTCTCAGGACATATAAATGTTAACCTTTATGCTATCCATCGCAAAATGTTAAAATGAAGACCAAGAAAGGAAATTTATTTTAGAAAGAATAAAAAGTCATTACAATTGGTAGAAACAAATATTTTGCATTACCATTTTTTAGTTTTATTAAAATTATTTTTTTTGGTAAAAATTGGAAACGTTTTATCACCTATATGTATATGGTCTGTATAGACTTTGGTAGAAATATACCTTTATTTACCTGTTCAGGTAAAATCCTTTTAGCCTAAATGTAAATCTGTATTTATGAATTTTTAGCCCAAATCATGTAAGGGGGTCGAAATTTAATATTCAAAATTCAATTTGTTTAAGAGTATGCCATGTATTCTAGTTCAAGATGTCTGGAGTAAAGTGTTTGCTTTAAAAATAAATATGATTGTTGTTCAGAAATTCATTCGTTGAAAACCTTTAATGTTTTACTACGTACATTCTACCCTACCCTACATGAGTTAAAATGCTATCTAAAAATTACCTGGAACTTAGTTGTAATTTTTATTTCGAAATCTAGGAACTATATTAAGCTAAAAATGTACATATTTTTCTAAGATATCACATATTAATATAGACAAGATTCTGCAGCATTATACAATAGTCTTATTGACAATTCATAGACATGTACAATTAATTGTTGCATCTGTCATGCTGTATAATGATGAAGATAAATATATAAAAAAAGATTCGTGGTTGAATCTTCGTCAGGTGTGAAAATTTTAATAATCTATTTTCCAAAGCTTTGCTTCAGAAGGGACAAAAATGGTTGTCCCGTGTATAAAAACGGAGAGCGATACCCCATGCACGTTAAAGACCCCTATGTAGAGTTATATTAGAGTAAGCTCACAAAGGGAACACTTGCAACTGCAAAATGGTGGGGGTTTACTTAAGCATAAAACTAGTTTCTCAATCCAGGATAAATGAAGAAGTTCAAAACTAATACATGAATATTTAAATGCTTCCATATAAATCCAATATCTTAACTATCAACATTCGTAAAATTGTATTATAATTTTGTCTAGGCTGCATCAAATAAATGTATTAGAAATGTAATTGGGGGCCGAATTTTGTTCCTTAGGGGGTTGAAATGTTATTTGGTTGTTTGTTGTCAGTGAGGGAGTTGAAATGTTTTATAAGAAAACTGATAAAAAGCGACCGATCTTTGACTATTCGGATGATGTAAAATTCTCAAATTTTCATATTGTCAATGTTTCAAATATATCATTATCAAAACGATCAATGGTTAAACTTATAAAATAGATTGAAATACTTTTTACATTCCAAAAACCGAGGAATTATCATTCCTTCCGTCAAATATGACATATCAATATGCATGTACACGGGAGATGCACCTGAGTAAACACCTGGTGCGCCCATTAACAATAACCCTAATTCGGTTACACGTATTAATGCATGTTTGCACCCGCCATTTTCATATATTTTTATACATTTCTCCGGACATTAATGTTATTTATTTCACATGGGTATAACTAATATTTACGGACTCAATTGTTTTTCTATTGACCTTAGATCGAGGGAGGATGAGGTTGCTAGTACTACTGTCTCTTGTTGGCTTTATTCATGGTCTACCCGATAGGAGAAGGCGATTTGATGGGTAAGTCAAATATGGCATTTTTTTTTATTGATGAATGATATTGATTTAGTGAAGTTTATGGAACTATTGAATAGTTATCTTATGCGACTGCAATATCCGAATGAACAGAGTGTTTAAATACTTCCATTTACCAGTACATTGAAAGTAGTCTGAATCGGCTTTCAAGACAAATCCCCTTTTAGTATACATCAAGCCAGGATCAAGGTGTAGGTTCTATTAAGACTACAAGTTTTTTTGAATTCATGGAAGTTATCAAACCTAAGAACACCAAAATTTTAAAAACAACATTTTTGTCATCAAGTAAGTTACATAATTGCCATACGTATTGTATGCTTTTTTCAGACATCAAGTATTCCGTATTTTACCAAAGACTAGAAATGACATGGAAAAAGTAATGGATGCTGCTAAACAGCTTAAAGTAAGGATATGTTTAATTTGAACAGGTTGTTTTGTACATAGTCTACATTTTAATGCATTTCGAATACTATGAATACGATTACATGTTGTTTTGTTCTAATACTAAGAATTTGTGCTCTTTTACTTGCTTGTTAGAAATAGTAAGGTTGATGATTGTGACAATTTGAGAGAAAAAAATCCGGCATAACTAATTAAACCATTGTAGTATTTGACTTTTTAATATTTTAAAGCCCTTTAAGCTTCGTTCAATTAGAATCTATTTATTATAGGCCTTTGAAAAAAATCCCATAATAATATATGCTATTGTTACTAGCTTACAATGTATTTGCATATTGTCTTATAGTAAAAAGTGAATTTGCAAAATTATTATCAATTAGAAATTATAATTAACGAGAACATTCTACCGTTATTTATTCTAGTTCTAAACTAAAACTGGACTGCCGAGTAGAAATTATAAAAATTAATGTTTTTTTTCATAAATAGTCTCAAAGTTACATTTTGCATTATAATCATATTACATTATTCAAGATTCGCGATTGGTTGTTAATTCAAAGTTTACCTTGGATGTTTATATTTCTTTATTTGGAAAAAAGGATCATGTCACGTCCTACACCTCAATAATGACAATTAATTTCGGCCATAAATTATTTGTAATTGAGATACACGGAAATATTTTCAATTGCACATTTAGAGGTCAATGCTGTCATTATATTGTAAGAAAAAATGCAATTATGGGCAGCTTATTATTATAAAACATTGTACAAGTACCTAGTATACAAATTAAAGTAACAAGCTCTTTTTGTAAAATGCACACAAGTTTAATACATAAAAAGGTGATCAAAACTGCGTTACATCTACGCTTAAGTGTCATTTATCCTGTCATGACCTAAAGGACTTAATAGAATATGAGGTAATCGGAAATTCTCACAGGAAAAACTTTTTTCCTACCTTCAAATTCTACACCCCCCTCAAAAAAAAACCACACACACACAAAACAAACAAACACTCGTAATGCTATTTTAAGTATTCTTAGTGCTCTTTTAGTGTTGGTGTGTTTATAGTGTTCTCCGTTTAACCTAATTTGTCATTAAATTTTGGAAATTCTAAAATTCGACAAAACATTATATTATTTTAGATATATCATTCAAAAATATCTTTAACAAAGAAGATTAACTTCAATCTTAAATCTAAACATCTCTTTTTAACTTCTGGCTTCAGTAGAAATGATTTTAAACCATAGGCTATTTTCAAATTAAAAGTTAGTGTTAATGTTACAGTATTCTGAGAGTCGACTGCTTTTTGATAATTTTACAATCAATGACATGATATTATTTAAACATAACAGTAACTTGGCTCTTAGATTAACAGTTGTAATATTTGTAACATTATATGAAAAAAAATATGCCATGTGATTTGTACCCGATACCACAATAACAACATATAAGTTTTGGTCATAATTTTGATACACGAAAATATTTGCAATTGCACATTTAGAGGTCAATACTGTAATAAATCAAACTGTGGTAAGAAAGAACGCAATTAAGGCCAGATCATCATTATAATAGCTATAATGATAGAAATTAATGCAACACTCACTTGTGCTATATCTTAAGATTTATATGTTAAATGCAACCAAAATTGCGGGTCTATGCTTACAGGACACAGTTATGATTTATACTCGTATCTTGTACAGTGACCTGAAGAGATACATGTAACATTTTCAAAATTGTTTATTTGATTTGTATTTATTAAACAAATATATGTTATTGCAAGTTGTAATTTTGTACAAGTTATAACATGTACAATTTTAGCATGTACAAGTTATAACTTGTACAAAATAATAACAAAAATGAGGTTCAACTTGTACTAAATATTTCAATTGAAAAAAATACTCACCCTTTAAACAAAATAAGAACAACCTGTACACAACTTACAATATACATGCAACACTAAATTTCTAAAAGTTATAGTCATTTGAGAATTGGTCTCACGTTTGACAAAAAAGCTTCACAACTAAAAATGCTGTGATATCTGTCCATAGAAAACTTGCAAAGGCTCGTTTCCTATAGCTAAATTGACAAATATCTAAGGATAATACTTGTTTTAACATGTACTATTCATTATTTTTTTTTCATGACAGGCAGATATATGGAAAATCCCTAAATTCCTGAACAGTACTCTAGATCTTCATGTAGACGCACAGAATGTTCAGAAGTTTATATCAGTTCTAAAGAATATGGAAGTCGGATATTCAACTATGATCACTGATCTCCAGAAGTAATTTTTGTCTTATTTTATAGGGTTCACTTTGGGTGTTTATATTATTATATTATCGATGTTTAAATATGGTATTGTTTCGATAGATTTAAGTCAACAAATCGGCCTTCCAAATTGCTGTCGTTCAGAGGTTACTCCTAACAATTTTTTTACTATGTATTTTGTGAAAAAGGTAACTGGTTTTTTTTCAACAAAACTGATATATTTGTAATAGCGAAAAAATACAGTACTACACGATTCATACATCAACTCACTCCTGTATTAAAATGCACTTCATACAATGAATAATATAGAAGCATTTATTTTCTGTACTTCTAGAGCTATTGACGAAGAAAATTACACACCTGCCCATCTTGTAAAACGAGCAACGGCGAGTTTTAGTCTGTCACATTTCCACTCTTTTAGTGAGGTAAATACATTATTTTAATTGTTGTGGCGTTAGATTTAAACCAAAGTAAAAGGACAACAAACATGATTTAACAAAATAATCAAAGTGGTGACAATATCAATATTGATCTATATCGAATGGTGCAATAGAAAAAGCGAAGCATGACAAATTAGAAACGGAAAGTGCAATGGTTCCTTAATGGATGCACTTCAAAGGAAATGGGTAGCCTGGCGCCAAATCTCTTTCATTTATTGTGATCTTAGGGTCCAGTGTTAACTTAAAACATTATTCGGTTGTGAGATAAGATATAGATGATGATATGTTCAAGGTGACAACGACAAATTAGTAAGCACATTTTTTGAGACGAAAGAAAAATGGTATGAAGGTGTACTGGTATTACAAAAAAATATTATGTATTATTTTTGCTTAAATGATAAATCGTCAGACTACCTTACACGATCATTAAAACAAGTAAGTTTTCATGTGCACCGTGTAGTGAACGCAAAAAGAATGGCACGACTAATTACTGAATTACAGACAAGAGTAACAAGGTTAGTCAGTTGCTTGTAATTTCAAGATCGTCAATCCAAATGATTTCAGTCTTGTAAAAGATTTTTCATTCTCATTAATGTTAAACAGGGTATGAATAAAAATAAAATAAATAAAATGTATTCAATCAAACTTTTATGCATAAGCTGTACGTTGGGAAGGATGAAAAAATCATTTCATACAAAGAAAACCATGAGGCCACGAAGTTTTCCAAAATTTATTTCTACTTTCATTTCACTGTTTATCCTTAGCTGCATCACAATAGGAAACAACAAATCTTTCCAACTTCCTTTTTAATGTCGCATGCAACGTGTAGCGCCGTCCTGTGTCCTACATCATATGTCCTGCGGCGTCACCAAATTTCCGTCACAGTTTTCCGGGCAACTACATGTCACAGCCTATTAATATGTAATATGTAGTTACCTCCTTTAGTACTATGTGGTGTAAATGCGATTTAATGCCCATAGCTCATCTACCTTTTACCGAATATTTGACGATGCAGGCAACATTTATATGTCTTCCATGGAAGACCATTATTCTAGTTTTTAAACCGTAACTAGTCAATTCTATTTTCAAGTAACAAAATGACACCTCTTTTAAACTCTATGTCAAACACTATACTTTTGGAAAATGCGTAGTCCGGAGAAGAAAAGAGAAAAAAGGGACTATATTATTGGTGTCCATGTTTTGACGTGCACCAGGGAAGTAAAATCAAGAAAAAACTTTTACAAGGCTGTATCCAATATCATCCACGAGTGCATAAGACGCTAACACTCATGAAATTGAGCATTTTTTATTACATTTCCTAGATTTTTAAGACATAAGATATTTGAACTTAAAGTTTCAACATTTGTATTTGACATAGATTTCTAGTTACTTGGATTCCGTCGCACATGTATCATCAAAAGCCACGGTTCATAGTGCTGGTGTCAGTGTTCAAGGACGAAGCCTCAAATATCTAAAGGTATGTTAGTTCAAATTGTAATTAGTAGAATTCTGGGGTTAATATTAAAATGAAAACCCGTGCATTTTTTCGGAATGAAAAAAAAACATCAACAAACACTTTACCATAAAACTTTTAAGGAGAAAGTTTTAACATGCAATTATTATTGTTTTAAATGTATGAAAATATATGTATATGTTCAGAAATTTTAGTACTAAACAAGTTGGGGTTGAAATTTTGGTTATAAACATATATATTAATTTGCTTAAAGGTAAGCACTGGAGGAAATAAAAAGGCCATCTTAATAGATGGTGGAATTCATGCCAGAGAATGGATAGCGCCAGCTGTCGTGCTGTACCTGATCGACCAGGTAAGTGATTGGTTGTTTTGTTGTAATAAAAAAGATATGCAAATAGACATAAACTACTAGTATATAGTTTTTTTGTCGGAAAATACCAATTCTTAGGAGAGGTGGTTAAAGGAAAAAAAACATTTTAACACTAAATTGTTACGTATGAAAGGTGAAAACTCAAAATTCGTGATTATCTTTAAAAAAAAGTATTATCAAACTACCAAACTTACAGGAGTAATTTCAATGTCTAAGGGGAAAGACAAAACATGGAAGACATACCGGAAAAATTAAAGATCACAATGCTCATAACGTGGTTCGGGCATTTTAAATAAAATGGTGTGTAAAACCAGGTTTTATGGCGCGCCAAACACCCCTCTTCTATTGCGATCTTAGATAACATTGCAAGTTTGCTCAAGAATATCTCTACCATTACCATTTATTATTTATGTTTATTTGAAGAAAAACAAATATTTTTTTTACAAATATTATTTTTTGTTATATATACTCTCTCAAAAAAGTTACGCAACAGTGGAAAATTTCCCTATATGTTTAAAGTTAACCTTCCTTAATATAAACTGATATTGCGAAGCCGTTTTTCAGTCATTTTTTATCAAATAAAAACCAAGAAAAAGAGAAACAAATGAAGTTTATTTTTTATGATTTGGGCAAGATCCTAGCTGTTACGGTTTTTGATAGAACGCGAGTAGAACATAACCAATGTTTTTCCACAGATAATGTTGGTTGATTTAAACGGGTTGTTGACGCATAAAATTAACAGTTTATTTCTACTTGTGATATCTTAAAATCCGGTGAAGTGACGATTTTTCTGAAATCATAAAAATAAATTTCAATCATTTCTCGTTCTCTTGGTTTTTATTTGATTAAAATCGGTTAAGAAATGGTTTTGCAATACAAAAAAATATTAGGTAGGTTTATTTAAAATATATAGGGAATTTTTGTATTGTTGCGTAACTTTTTTGAGTGAGTATACAATGCTATTGTTATGTAAACTTTGATTTTATTTCAGTTTGTAATGAATCCTGATAACGACCCTACTATTGCACGTATGGTACAGAAGTATGACTGGTATTTTATGCCCTTAGTAAACCCCGATGGTTATGAATACAGTAGATCAAACGTATGCTATCATCAAATAAACATTTTTGTAAAATGCTTCAATTTAGCAGGCAAATTAAAATTAAAAGTAAAAAACAAAACGAAAATAGAGAGTATTTCCTACCAAATGACCAGAAATGATAAATAGATATTGAAATTATTAATAAAAATTAACAAGTCCCGTTTTGGAAATAATAAGAACTTTATTTCTCATAACCATATACATTGGTACAGAGATAAACTATTTACATTATATACAACAAACACAAAATAAAACAAAGACAAAGACAAAAACTGACATGTGTAATATCAACTGCAATATCTATCACATAGTAAAGCCAAAAATTCCAGACATTACTGAAGGGGACTTGCTCTTTTGATTATAATACGGAGCATTTCTTTTAAATTCAATAAACTAGATTTATTTTCTGAAGACATGAGTTCTTTAAATTTTAGGAAAAGATAATGTCTTACTAATCTGTACGCAGTTTGATTCTTGCCAAGTGTCAATGATTACTCTGGTCAAATGATAAATAAGTAAATCAAATCTAAGAGAATAGATCTCTTGACATATATGCTAGTGACTTATTTAAAAAAAATATTTAGATGACATTAACGCAATAACTTTAAAAAACCACAGCACTTACTGGTCAATCTTTATAGGAGAGAAATGAAAAATAATATACCTTAATGTATTCATTCGCAAAAGATAATTTCTTACTTTTCAGAACCGAATGTGGAGAAAAAATAAATCGTCATCTACAAGTATATTTGGTACATGTACAGGCACAGATCTCAACAGAAACTTTGGTTTTCAGTGGAATCCAGGTATTTTAGATACAATGAAGTTTTTATTGCATAATGTTATTACAATGTACGTTATTTCTATCTTCATTAATTTTGTCAAAGATTAAAAAGCCAAGCGATTTACAATATTTGATAATATTAGCCCGAATAAAGAACGACTATACAAATTAAATAAAACTTTTTCGATGTATCATCATCATGCCACTAGTTAACCTAGATTGACACGCTGTTTTTTTTGTAACTTTAGCCATTGGAGGTAGTCGAGACCAGTGTGATGAAATTTTCGGTGGAACACAGGCTTTTTCTGAACCAGAAGCTCGTGCTTTGGGACAACTGATGAACAGTCTACGAGGCACCGCTGTCGCATACCTTAATTTCCACTCTTATGGTCAGATGTGGTTATGGCCTTGGGGATACACAACAAGGCAACTCCCAGCTGATCTAACCGATTTGGTAATATTACTTAAACCATAAATTGCAAAGTCTAGCTCAATTTGTTTAAGTTTAAACATTTTTATTTATCCTGGATTGGAAAACAAGCTTAATGCTTATGTAAATCCCTCTCCAGCTAGCACGTTTTAGCATATACACGTTTTCTTCATTAAAAAGAACCACACATTTTAATGTTCATTCCATTGATGCTTAACAATTTTATTTGATTGTATGGAAAACAGATTTAATAAATATGCACACATTGCACTTTCATTTATACACGTTTTCTTCATTAAAAAGAACCACACATTTTAATGTTCATTCCATTGATGCTTAACAATTTTATTTGATTGCATGGAAAACAGATTTAATAAATATGCACACATTGCACTTTCATTTTATTCTGAAATATTTGAAAATCAAGTTCAAAAGTAGGAAAACGATTTAAACAGTGAAAATTACTAGGCAAAGAAACCGCACAGTAATATTGCAATATCTTTTTCATAGAGACATCGAGGCCTAAAAAATATAGCAAATCTTCGCACTTTACTGTCATGACTGTGTTGTACAAGCAGTCACTTGTACGGATTTCAGCGAAATCGTTAATGCATTGGTATAATTTATCTATTGTTTGTATATCCCTTTTTTATAAACGCATTTTTTTCGTTATGTCATTTAACAGAAACGTGCAGCTAATACGGCCGTAGCAGCCATGTATCCTCTTTATCATGGACGTTTTACCACCGGAGGTGACGCAACAGATTTGTGTAAGTTTGTGGTTTTACTACTATTCGTGTTTTGAATTTTGTAAGGCTATAGGTAATTATGTTGAATCGGCTGCAAAACTTATATGTGTTGATATAATGGAAGAGGGAGCTTTGGGGCGCCATATAAAACCTGGTTTAACCCAATATTTTATTTGAGATGCCTGTACCAAGTCAGGATCATTGCGATCTATGATTTTTTCCGGTATGTCTTCCATGTTTTGTCTTTTCGCATGTATACATGTAACGTTAACACGCTTCATATATCATGGATGTGTGTCAAAAAGCACCATTTCTACCCGGGTTTTGCAAACGATCAGTACGAAAATATGACCACAGCAAGTGGATCCAAGTGTTAACTTTATTTGGAAACATGTTTTCGATTGACCCCTGTCGCATTCTGTTTGCCGAATTATTTTTTTGTATTAAGTGTTTGAAAACAAATTTTCAAGATGATTTTGAAAATTTAGTCAAAGCCATTTGGCGAAATAATGTAGAAAAGTACACAGAGACTCAGCTAGTGGCATGTAATTTTGTTTTCCTGGTCCTTTTTTAACAGACCCTGCGGCTGGTGGAGCAGATGACTATGCTAAAGGCCATGCTGGAATCAAATACTCATATACAGTAGAACTACGTGATACAGGCAGACATGGGTTCATTCTGCCCGCATCTTATATAATTCCATCAGGTGAAGAGACACTCAAAGGAGTTTTGGCCTTAGCATCCGATATAGCAACTCATGAAAATCTGTAATGGATTCTTGGGTCTTGAATTAAATGTTGTGGGTATCATGATCATGTGTTTTTTTTTTAATTAATGTTCCCTTCTATTACGTATATTGTTAACACGCGTGTGTAATATGGGGTGGAATATAAAGTAGAACATCTTCGGGTTTAGATCCATTTCAAAATGTTTCTGAAAAAGCATCTTTCATGGTTTATATTTTGAAATAACTTTTTTATTTTCTTTTTCTACATGTGCCATTTCGTATAATGTGAATAATCTGAGAGTATAATATAATTATTTATGTTAAAGTCGGTATAGTATAACTTATGGCGAGATGTATATATTTGGCCCATGATTATCGGTGAAAGATTCAAGGAAGTCGTACATGTACATGAGCATCGAGCTGATAGACTTTCAACATCTGAGCGAGATTCAAGATACACGGAGTGAATATTGTGTGACAGGAAGCATCAGATATTCTGACATCTCTAAACTTCGCCCACCTGGTGCTTGATCATCTAACTTATTCTTCATCGAGGAGGAAAGGAAAATGGTTGTGATATTAAACCTATAACCTAGCGTTAATGAATTTGTCATTAGATTTTTGTTCTGTGTTTCTTTATCAGATTTGACATTCGCTGAACAATGAAAGGCTGCCAACTTTCCCGATTTTCGCAGGTTTTCCCGATTTTTGGGCATAATTTTATAATGAATATAATAGGAACGATTACAAAAATACTTTAAAAAACGATTTTAAACTTTTAAAAATTGGCAGGTCTGACAATGAATTGTTCATTAGCATTGCGGTTTAGTTGTTTTGTTTATTAGTTTGTTTTTAAATGTTATTTGATGATGAACATTCAGCGAGTAAAAAAAAAACTTTTTTCTGTAAATAAAACAAAGATTGAATGATAGACATAAATGTAACTGTAAAATTTAATATGATCTAACAAGCATATAATATAAAAAAAATTTAAAAAGACAAATGCATAGTTCATAAAAGTAAACGAAAATATAATGCCAACCAATAAGTTAGATAAAGAGTCAATTATCACAGACTGAAAGGTACAAATGTAAAATCCATTATCACAACATTAAAATTGCAAGTAATTAAAAAAGAATTTATATGTTTATTTTAAAGGCTACAAAATATAGTGCTCAATATGTAAACATGCAGTATTAATAGTAGATAATACATGTAATTCTGAGTATGGCACATGAACTATGTAAAATATTATAATGCCGTACTCTAAAAGTTAAAGCTCTCTAACCTATTCTAATAGTTTATAAAGTTTGAATTATTTCAACTAGTTAAAAACTTTAGTTCTGAATTTGTTCATGCTTCTACTCGAACATTGGCATATCCTGCTACGTCTTTGAGCTCGTCAGAATCCAGAGTTATAACTAGCGAAAGAGTGCCAATTCTTCTAGGGGTAACTGTTACAGTGTGCTTCCACTTGGATTTCTTTTCAATCTTCCCGCTAGAATAAAAAATATACTTCATGACTATCACAAAAACAAACAATATACGACAATATACGTAGAAACCAAGCAGACGAAAAAAAACATACATAAAAGACAAGTAAACTATAAAAATTATGAATAATAAAACAATTTTAATGTCACAAAAATCACCAGTAGAATGTATGTAATTTAACAGTATTAGAACTTTTAACATCAGGGCGATTGTATAGACAAAAAGCGGATGCACGTGATTTGTCGTTTGGATAGTGATTTCAGAAGAGTGTAGGGTAGTAATAACAAACACACAAACAATAAAAAATGTAAAAAAATCACACGCACACAAAATTTCTGCGTAGAAAGCAAAGGGGTGTATGAATGAAACAAGTTGACCGTCAAAAATCAAAATAACCCAAATTGCATGACATTGTGAAAATGGTGTGAAGGACAAGTGTAAGTAGCGGCCATAACAGTGTTGGTTTAAGATTTTGATATTAAAAATATGAAATACATATATTGCAAATCATTCATGTCAGCTATATTTCAATTTTGAATTCACATTTTGCAAATGAGAGTAGATATTCAAACTGAACAAAAAGTGTATGAAGGGGCAAAGTGAAAGTGTAATTGGATAGAACCTATAGAAAGGCAAAACAAGCTTTATACTCACTTCCCATCACTGCTCAGTCACATAATAATCAAGATATCATTAAATATCAATAAGCAAACACAATGTTATAACATTTTTCCAGAGGTGAAAAGGTTACCTTTCTATTTCTAAAATATCTAAAACAATTTTTTATTGTTTCTTGCATTCGTTTTTTTAAACATACTTTGTTTGTTGCTGCTACATCTCGCTCGATTAAAAATGTAGTATTCACAATACAGTTTAAGCGTTTGGGTAAATGACAGAAGATGACTTTGTTACAATGAGTTCACAATAGAGATCTTACTGAGTCGCGTCAGTATTCTTTAATTGTATTAATACTGCAATTTCTGTTTTATTTTATTCTCGTTTATTTGGGGGATTCGGAGATTTTTTAGTCTTTCCTCAGATTATCTCTCCTTATAAAGTATTACGTTATTTCACGTGGAAATAGAAAAGTGAACTGTCCAAAAGAAAATAACAACTTAGTCCACAAGCATGATTATTATGTCAGTAAGTGACTGTTCAACTAAACGATGAAATACGAGATAATTCGGTTTTACCTGATTTTTTCTTCAATATCATTTAGACATCCGTCTACATTGAGCACTAAATTTGTCATGGGAATTTGCATTGGGTTGTCCAACGTTATATCAACCTTAAACGGTTTATTTCTTTGAACTCGATCTGGAGCCTACAAAAAGAAAGAGAAATAAAGACTCTACTGCCTTGTCATGCTTATTATATAACCAAAAAGCAAAAAAATGTATGTTAAAAACCAACAAGGATTCATTTCGTTAATCATGTTAATCATAACTTTCAATGCTTTGTTTTCCTTAAAAAAAATTAACACAGAACAAAAAGCTCAACATTGTAGGATGTTGCACGGGTTTTGTATGTTTAATGAATTACTAGCAAATTGAACATTCGACACACAAGCTCCGGAACTAAGCGGCTAAAGACTTCCATGCAATAGCAAGGATAACAAAGTGAGAAGTTTTCATTTGCCACATACCTCAATTTCTAAATCTGGTCTCCTTAGACGGAAATCATCTTCAGCTATATGTACTTTATCTGTCTCTTTAACGTGAGCAGTTGCAGTTATTTCCATCATATACTGTTCATCGAACTTGCCAATATATTCGTCTGGGCCAACGTTTAGTTTTAAAGTTTTTTCTACCAAAAACATGTAAATAAAAATACAAATCTAAAAGGGTTTAAAGCACGTTAACTTATGTTAGATGTTTCATTTCTGTTCACTCCATTTTCACATTTTTTTTTTGTTTTGTGTCTCGATCGTGCTAGCAGCGTTTATGTATTGCAATTGCTTATACTAAGATAACTAGAATGTCAGTTGGCTTATGACTTGTTTTTGCTTTTATGAAATATGCTCTATATGCTTGTGTTGAGAAATACTTTGCTGGCATCTTAAAACAAAGATCGTACTGAAGCCAATGCAGTATGCTAAATTACCCGACCCTCCAGTTTTCAGTGATTTTCATACCGTTTTATCACTTTATGTTCATTTAAAAGCCTCTGCTATGTTATCATGTAAATCTCCCTGACACAACCGAATGATCAATCTGTGTTGCTTTGGAGTAGAACAAAGTAATAAATTAAATAAAAAAACACTGTGTGTTTTCCAATACATTATAGAAAGAGATGTTCGCATAGCATGAAGACGTTTCAGCGTGGACTCCATCAACCCAAAAGCAATATACAGAAGCAAGGAATGTGTTTGAGGTTACGTTTCCCTACCTTCGTTATATTTCATACGAATATCTTCAAAATCTTTCTCAACAATCGTTTTGCCTATATCTCCATTGTAAGATTTTACTTCTACTGTGATTTCTACATTTGTAACTGTCCTGACTTTGTGATCTATAGATTGGTTACGCAGCTTAACCTCAACCTCAAACTCTTCACCATACAAGACGCCATCTTTGTCGACAATGTCAAGGACAACATCCTATTAATTTGAAAATTGACATATAAAATGTGAGTAAATTCACCATTAACATTTTTTTAATAATCGATTGTGAAAAAGCCAATAGGTCAGTATAACTTTTTTCTAAGCAAATGTAGTTATAGGTGTTTGCTTCTGATTAATAAAAAAAAATGAGGCATCAGACTTGTAATAATAAATTGCTCGTTCACCTATTATATTTTGACAGATCAACTTAATTTTTTCAAAAAATTAGTATAGATATATATCAGCTAGAATTATGGATAAAGCGTAATAAATTAGTTAAGATCAAGATAAATCTGAATGCTTTGTACAAAGTTCTATGACAAACGTGATGACTTCAACTTTCCATTAATTAACTTTCCCTTTCTGTGTAGCAACATTCCGTCCGCTCCAGCATATGGAGTTTACGTTTGTCCACAATTGATTCGTTATTCCAGAGCATGTGGGGAGTACAACGACTTCCTTGATAGAGCTACACGGCTGACAAGCAATTTGTTAACACAGGGGCACGTTGCTCCCAGGTTGTTGTCATCACTCAAGAAATTTTACGGACGACATCATGTGCTTGTATACAAATACGGGATTTCTATTTCTTAGATGAGCACAGATGTTGGTTTGACATAGAGTTTTGTAATGTCATCCTTTCCGGATTTGACCAACACTTAGCCGATCTTTGGCAACGTGACGGGTGTGCTATAGCAAGCAGGAACTGCTTACTCTTCCGGAGCACCTGCGTTCACTCTCGTTTCGACTTGAGTTCGCGTTGCTGAATGCGGTTTTGTTGTTATGTGTGTGTGTGTTTTATGTTGTTATGTGGTTTGTTTTGTTGTGATGAGTTTTTGTCTGCCGGTTTTGTCTTTGTCTTTACGGTTTTTATGATACTGATTACCCCTTTGGTACACCTTTGCTTCTGGCTTAAAACATGCTATAGATAATGACATAAAATTAAACGTTCTGATGATATGTTTACAACTTAAAATTTGATCAGATGGGGTTCCAAAAGCGGAATTTAATTTATAAATTGTTTTAAAATTATTTTCTCCTATCATATCTATACTACTAAAATAACGAAGCGTTTTTTGTTAGCCGGGTTGCAGCCTAAACAACAAATGCTACGACTAAGCTTTATATATCAAAAATAGGGGATGGTTGTGCCCTTTTAAAATTTAATTAGCACATATGTAATTATGTCTGCAGTTTGCTAATTAACCTAATTAATTGATCCGGAAACGCTATAGCCGTCATCGTTCCGAAATTTAATAGACCCTCCTTTTTTTTAATGTTTGAAACTATTTCCCCTGTTTTCAGACAACTACCAAAAAAAAAACCCACAAAACTTTTCCATTAATTATGCTTTATATTTAAAGATTTTATATAATAGATTATATTGGTATGTTTACTATAAAAATGTATGCAAAAAATGTTTTATCGTCAAAAATTGAAACTTGATAGATAAATGAAAACCATTCTGAAATTTTAAAATGTGTAAAACTAGGGTCAACGATAAAATGCTTAGCGAATGAATGAAATTTATCATGCCACTGGACTTTTGTTTGAAAAAAAATCTACAGGTGGGATAAAAAACAATAAGAGGTTATAAACTAAAACTTATTTAAAGCTTAAATAATATCGTAGAACCTCCAGTCTTCCAGAATTCTGACCAGTACCTCCCCGTGGTGGAAGACGGACCGATAACAAAGGACCAGTCAGCCGTAGAACCTTTCATTTGAGATAAGCACAACCATGTATGGTCATGCAAATGCAATGCTTTTATTATTTGGTCTACATGCATTTTTTAAAGCAATGCAACGATTGATTTTGCCGCGAATTCGCGGGTTTTTCCTAGTTATTTTTGAATTAAAAAAAAGTGTAACTGAAATTAATTTATAATAAATGACCACAATATTTTTTCTGCCTATTCGAAATAATATTTAAAAATGTGGCACACACTTTAGTGTAACACACAGTGTGTGCCGCATTTTAAAATGTTATTTCTTCATAGACAGAAAAAATATTGTGATCATTCCTTAAATATACTGTCACAACCCATGTATGTTTTATTTATACTTTGAATTATGTTTCACTATTATAACTATTAAATGTATAATGGTATTTTAAATGAATACACATGACACAACATCAGTCGTCTGTAATGTTTTGTTGTTGATGTTCCTTAATAAAAAAAAAAGACAAAAGGAGGAAGACACAAGTCTTAACATCAAAATAATTGTAGCTGTAAAGGTAGTATAATATATAAATTTAGCCGTTGCCCTGATTCCTATTAGATGATTATTAAAAAATAGCAGTATTAGTATTACCGTATACTGTTCCAAGTTATTTTAGCAGTTGCAAATTTTGCTATTTGTAAAAAAGGGACAGTAAGTGTTTAATTGATGCCGTCTTAATTTTTCGAGTTTTCAGAATACTTTCAGCATGGGGATAACTGTCTGGACTAAAATTTAGCCACCCTTAATTTTGGCGATTCCTCAGACCTCTTGAATAAAGCGGAAATAACAACCTTGCGACAATTTCCCGCTATATTCGGCAAATAATCTACAAACAACACTTACATCGTGTTCACTTTCTTGGACCTTTCTATCAGATACTGAGGCTTTGTTGGCATTCTTGACGGATAAACGTTCCTCTAAACTGCCTGATAAGAAAACAGATCGTCATATATATTATACAGACACATTAATATATATAGCGCATCAGTGATTATAACTAAATGCTGTCATTTAAAAAAACAAATAATTTTACAAGTATAAAAGCTAAAATATGATGTTATGATAAGATTGTTTTTTCAAATGATAGCTTTCATTTTTTTTGTAAAAAGAAAAAGATAACTATAGCCACTAAGATTATTTATTAAATAAGGAGTTGCTGTATTATTTTTACTGCTGCTAGAAACTTAGTTTTATCATTTTCTAAAATTCGCCGTTAAATAAACATGTATAAAAACAAAACGTACCTTCTGGGTATTTATACTCATTTGTGATATCCAGTCGTCCGTCATCATCGTCATTTCTCCAGAAAAATATGGACGAACTCTTTTCATAGGGTCGTCCATCCGGTATTTTGGTACTTATTTTCTTTCCTACCCTAAAAGTAAATAATTTGCTAGGCATTTTATGGAAAAAAAGTGTCATTAGTTGTATGAAGGCCAAGGAGACTTTTGATAGTGTGATTTAAAAAAAAATCTGAACCATTTTACTGTCTTTTAGTCAAGTTTTTAAAATCAATTCTTTTGATTTTTTTTGTAAATAAAAATTGTTCTTGTAATAGTTTTAAAGTTAAATTCATTGTAACCTTTTTTAAGGGGAATAAAGGTATTAATGAATTAATGGTAAACATCCATAAAAAAAGAAATAATGAATTGCATAGCAAACATTTTATTTTTAAGATATTGATTATATGTTCTGATTACTCTTCCAGAGCACCTGAAGTTCACACTCTCGTTTTGACTTGAGTTTACGTTGCTGATTATGATTTGTTTGTTATATGGGTTTTGGACAGAGTTCTATGTACTCATATAGCTATCTGATTTTTCACGATTTTTTTATTGTCTAGAGAGGGTAAATCGGTCAGGCAATATTCCTTCCAGAGGATCTATTATAGAATATTCATCGTGTATGATTATTGTTTCAATGTATTAAATGTTATACAGGTTGTCTTAACTAAGAGGTACATCTTTATACCCCTATAATAAATACGATATAAATGTGCACCACATTTTATATATCGATACACTATGGCAAGTTGATGTACTCTTAAGCATTGTTGACCTTTATCCTTTAATTTAATCGATACGTAATATAAATTCCAGTGGGTGGAGCCAAATTACGGATTTCTTAATAAAATTTTAATGTTGAAGTGGACGGATCAAACGAACAAAATTGATATGTTTCAAGTTGGTGAAAAGCAGATCGATCTTTATATAAGTGCTTTGATTTAGCTCTGCCATTTAAAGCTTTAACGCTTTGATTTGTATGTTTTGTGGTTAGTTTTGTTGTAATGATTTTGTGTTTACTGATTTTGTATTTGTCTTTTCGGGTCAACGATATTTCATTGCCCCTTTGGTATACCTTTGCTTCCTGCTTACATCAACAGAAAAACAGAAAATAGTTTAAGCGCTTACTTCCTTGTATCAACGCCTATCTTCTTCCATTTGCAATCTGACAATAGTTCCCATCTAACTACATCAGCATTAACTTCAGCATAGACAAACGGACAGTCATACTGCATTCTTCCTAGCTCGCCTCGTTTAATCGCCCTAACACTAGCAGGACCGCATCTGAATTCACCTATTAATTGGCAAAGCATTCAAATAAAAATGATAACAAAAGAATTACAAAAAACTGGGATTATATTCAAATAAAAATGATAACAAAAGAATTACAAAAACTGGGATTATGAATCCCTTTTGTCCAAGAATAAAAAACAAAACAAGGCAATGACATGTCAATTGAAAGAAGATAATTACTTATCATACAAGCATTTCAAAGGTAATGGTGGTACATGTATGATTAAGTTTTAAGAGCACCAAGCTTTCCTTTTGATTACAATCTTAGGGTCGGGTTACAACACAACAAGACTGGGAGGTTGATGCAATCCGCTTAAAAGACGTCCATAAATAAATTAGATAATTAAATAGAGATAACGATATTTCGCTTCTGAAGAAAAAAGCACACAAATTACTTAGAAATATTAATAAAAAGTGCTTCACTGTATATAGACTAAGTGTAGTTCGTTATGATCGCTTACCATAACTGAGTTCCTGCGGAGTAGAATCAATAACCTGCCATCCTTCATACCCTATACCCAGATCATTTCTAGCCAACCAGACTTCGTTCCAAACATGAAAGTTCCTTACAAAAGAAGATAATGAGATTTTGAATAAGTAAACTCGACAGAGCCCACATAAACAAAGCGGAAATATAAAATAACCATAATGAAAAATAGCTAGCAGCCTTTACAAATATACAAAGTACAGAATTCTCAAAGTAAATGAGTGCATGAAAGAAAGCCATGTGATTATCACTAATACAGCAAAAACGTTACATATAATTATGATAATTTAAGAAGCGTACTCGAAAGAATAGCCATATTAAATACCGCTGGGATACATGTGCAGTCAAAGAAACCATCTCTTACCTAAACTATACAGGTATATTTACCATATTGAATCTCCTGTCTCTCTAGGTTTAAGTTTTCCGTTTTCATCTTTAGCGTATTCCTTGTCAATTGCTACAGAGCCGTCAGAATCGTGAGCAGATGAAAAATTTGTTACACTTCTACATGGAATACCAAGAGCCCTACAAACTAAAGGAAGTGGAAAAGTTAAAAAAATATGATTATACAATGTATTCAATTAGTTAAACTTGATATTGTTTGGCATCAACTGTATATACATCAAATTATTCATTTGCGACGAATTAACAGAAATCTAGAAAAACAAAGAAGTGGAAATTGGACATTTGAAGGTCTAAGCCTGAAAAAGACAAAGTTAGCCCACATGAAAGAAAAAGCAACACTTTGTTACAGTCAACATAAAAAACATCACACACAAAACAACCAGTGTGCAATCAACAATGCGAACTCATGTCGTAGGGGTAGTTAACTCAATTGCTTTGTCCTTGGGCCTGGTTCTTACTTTTGTTTTCTATGCCAATGGTGAATTAGTTTGAAATTTAGAATGATACATTTCAATCATAAACCAAATGACTTTAACATTTAAAAATCTACATTAAACGATAATTTTTTCAAGCAAAATATTATTCCAAATTCATATGTATGGCAAAACAAATGATGGTTGTACACAATTATGATAATATCTCGTGTAACATTACCTGTTGTAGTCACACCGGAGAATACCCAACACTGCCCATATTTCACACTCTGATTTGTTTTGAAGTACTGTTGAAGAATTCTTGCACTTCCGGACCACAGAGATGGAGAACAGCCATCTTTGTAGTTGCCTGACCAATTACCGACAAGTACGCCTCCATCTTGAGCGTTAACCTGATGAGGGTATCAAAGGAATAATATATGTAAATCACAGAATTTTAAGTGACGTTGAGATCCCTTGAAACGATTTCCATTCTGAGTAGTACAAACTTCGTTACTATTCAAAGCAATAACAAAACTGACTATTTGTTGACATATGATGGGATGGACTTTTGTGTTGTTTGTTATTACTTTCTTTTTGTGACTTTTCAAAATAAATTTTCTGCTCGAATCATGACACACAAAAAACCGACTGATCTCATTTCAAAAACAAAATACATGTAGTAGACTAGCCGTTGGATTGCTTTATACAGCTTACCAGAAGTTAGATGAATTTGTAAGTGAATTGTATATTAGAATTTTTGAACTCTTGTTTTAGAATTACATTACTTTTTCATATTATTTTGAGCATTTTCAACAAGTCATCTGAGAACACAACACTTGAACTTACAATTTCTGTAATGACTCTTGACAAGGCTACAGGGTCAGCCATTACAGGATCGGGATTACCGCCAAAGTGTGATCGGATCAAGTGCAGACATATGTCTAAAATATCGTCCTCAAACTAAAACAAAGAAAGGGGCAAATTATTAAAATTTGTTTCTAATTTTCCTCAATATCCCTGATATGTCTCACAACCGTGTTGTGCTTTGTTTTACTATCGGACCTTACGTTCGCAATCGAAGAGAGAGGTTTGGCGACAACCTGGTTTAACCAATCATTTCTATTGAAATGCCTGTAACAAGTCAGGACCATTGTCGTCTTCAATTTCTGCGGTGTGTCTGAATCCTTGTTTTGTCTTTTCTCTTAGACATTTGAGATCGATTCTCCAAATTCTGTATTTTTGTTATAACCTTTATTTAACAGACGTAAACAAGTAATACTGTGAGCTAGCTCACAAAAGGATACCCCCCACTTTATATTGGACTCTGTACTGTAAAAGAAAAATTTCAAGTCCAGTTATCTCCCCTCGATGATAACCTAGAGCAATATAAATTCTTCATGCAGATCTACAGATGATGTACTATCTTCATGTAAAGTTTCAACGTTCCATCCAACATTTTAAGAGGAGTTGCGCTTACGAGGTTTCCCATTGAATAATGTATTTAAAAAGTCTAAGTCCAATTATCTCCCCTGAATGATGTCTGATTGCGATGAAAATTCTTCATGCACATCTACATATGATGTTCTTCCTTTAGATTAAGTGTCATCAAAATCCTTCAAGCATTTTAGGAGCAGAAGCGCTTACGAGGTTTCCCATTGAATAATGTATTTAAAAAGTCGAACTCCAATTATCTCCCCTGAATGATGTCTGATTGCAATGAAAATTCTTCATGCACATCTACATATGATGTACTTCCTTCATGTTAAGTTTCATCAAAATCCTTTGAGAGGTTTAGGAGGTGTTGCGCTTACGAGGTCTCCCATTGAATAATGTATCTAAAAAGTCCAATTATCTCCCCTGAATGATATCCAAGAGCAATGAAAATTCTTCATGCACATCTACATATGATGTACTTCCTTTAGGTAAAGTTTCATCAAAATCCTTCAAGCGGTTTAGGAGGAGAAGCGCTTACGAGTTATGTGGACAGACGGACGGACGGACAGACAGACAGACAGGGTGTTTCCTATATACCCCCAAACTTTGTTTGCGGGGGGTATAATAATGAACATTACAATCATGACAATCATATATAACAATTTAGATCCAAAATTTTTAATTACAATGTACCAATGGTACTATTATTTTTATATGGGCTTGAATATATGAAGCAGGTAATCGTTTTGTGATAATATTTTGTTAACACCATAAAAGGTTGTCGAGTACCCTAAGGCTTTGGTCAAAGCCAGCTATATATCACTGGTCAATGATCTATCAAATGAGGTTGAAGTCCCGCTTGTAGTGTACAATCTGAAAACGGGACTTAAAGAACAATTGTGTGTTATTAGGTTTGGCAGTTTCCTCCACCATCAAAACTGATGGCCTGAATGGTCCAAGTGCATCGGAAAGAGTTTGAATCCTTAACAGTCAATCATAACTTCACAGATTCATTTGTCTTTAAAATGTCATACCTGTAGAAAATTCCAGACTTTGGCACAAATTTGCTTGTGGTTTCCTTGGAAGATGGCTCCTTTATCATTTAGAATGTATTCGTTCAGTAAATCTGTTTTTGGCAGGTAAGTATCATCGTCTATAAAGGATGTACAAGGGTGAATTTAAAAGTGATGAGATTTCGAAATTGTTGTCTTTAATCATGAGGGGATAGTTGGAAGTTCAAAATAAGCTAAAAATTTTGATAGGTTACTGTGCTCATTTTTAAGATAATAAGAGTTTAAAATTTGGCGGGAAAAGGTTTTCTCTGCCTTTTTCATTGCTGTTTAGCTGTTTAAACCTGGGGAAAAGTGATGAGAATTTGAAGACAAGTTGTGAACCAGATCTTTATGATGTGATGAAGATTTTAAACAAAAGAAAAATTGGACTTATCGGGCAAAATTTTTTACCTTATTTTGATGGAAAAATCCAGAGGATTCCGAAAAAATGTCCAAAATCTTAAAAGCTGACTGGCCAGCATCCTTTTCATAATGAGACTAGTAGGCCGGTGACCAAACATTTAAAAGTCGATTATTTAAAGAGTTTAATTTCATTTTATAACATACAGCTGAAAATTGGTATATTATTAGCAAAATGATGGTTCTTTCATTTTAGCTTGGTCGTCAAAAAGTCGTATGGTGCGTTTTTCGTAAAATCGGTTCAAAAGTCAAAATTTATACTTAAAAATAAAAAATAATAGCTATTGGTTATTTTTGTTTTGTGCGTAAACAAATTCTTAAATAGCAGTATTTTCTTTTTCGTCTGGTTCTTTAAATACGATTGAACCCGTTCTAGGTAAAAAAGTGCTATCATACTTGAAACCTGAAAAAAATTTAAACTTTGAAATTAAAAATTAAGAGAAATATGCCACTATCACTACCTTTCAAAACTGATCATTTAAATACGCTTGTGTTTACTAACAATTGAACAATGAAAAAATAGAATTTAGTGTATGCGCTTGACTCTATCTATTCAAAATATCTATCAAAATAACGTTAATCATACAAAAAAACTGAAATAGAAAATTGATGTAAATTTCAAATTTGTTTTCATAAATACGGAAATCGGTTTCCGTAACCCAACTGTTCCTTTATTACACAACTCGCTTGTATTGTACACGAGTACACCACAAATTTTTTATCGATTGCTTTCTTATTATTACTGTCTAAATTGCTGTTTCAAATGTTGTTTACGTGTTTGTATCATTATTTGTGAGTGGAATCTACGTTTTGGAGAGGTTATTTGTTGATTTATATGTTTGAAGTGCTTTATATTGTGTTAAAGTGCAAAGTTATTTTTAGAATTTTTGGTTGAACTAAAAACCTAAAACGATGGCAGAAGGTAGTAGTCCTTTAAAGTTGGGACATGGTAGTTCGAAAAAGAGAAAACTTGATATAAAGTTAGAACATTGCATTATTTGCCAAAGGAATAAAAATGAAACTGTACTTTTGTTTACCGAAAACAGCCAATGTCGGTTTTTTGATGCAGTTAAACAAAGAAAAGATGATATTTTCTGGAAGTTCATTAGTACTTATGGGACAATCGAAGACTTTCTTAAACTTTCTATAGAATTAGTTTACCACAAGTCTTGTTATAAGTCCTATACGAGTGATCACAATATAGGTATATATACTAAACGTCCCAAAGAAATCTCGAAACAAGTTGATACATCGGTGGTTTTCACGCGATCACAGTCTACCCCTGTTGATTGGAACGCTTGTATATTCTGTTCCCATAAAAGTTTCAAGCAAGATAGGAGGCTTTTGAAAATTCAGTCTGCTGAGAGAATTGAGCGTATAAGAAAGGTGGCAAGTTCTTATAGCGACCCAAATCTACTTATAAAGATAAATGATGAATCATTTTCTTTTAAAGCACAGTACCACAATCAATGTATGACAAAGTATCTGCTCAGAGAACAAACAACAGGATCAGAGGATCGTTGTAATGATGATTTGATATTTTCAGCAGCATTCAAGTGCCTTATTTCACATATTAGTGATGACCTGTTGATAAACAAAAAGGCATTTTTCTTAAATTCTTTGCTGGACAAATTTTACACGTTTCTGCCTGATAACGTTGATAGAAACGTGTCTACAAGGAAACTCCAAAGATGGCTTGAAAATCATTTTGGATCATCAGTTGTGATACAAACTCAACAGGGACAAGGTAAGTCCAACATTATTATGAGTAGCTCTATTACTTAATCCGATGCAATGAAGGCAGTGACTAACTTAAAAGCTGAACTGAAATGGACAGACATACACAATGTTACAAACGACAGGCCAAGGCAAACTGATGATCAGCTTATACACACAGTTGTGGGAATGATCCGAAATGATATATCGAAGGTACTTCTTTCTTCAGACCGCTATCCTTCTTCGACAGACGCATCTCTTGTGAATGCCAATGACATTATGCCTAGTAGATTAGTTAAGCTTTTATATTGGCTCATAGACGATAAAGCTTTTGCATCTTGTTCTAATCTTGATGAACTTCAATCTGATAACTCTAGAAGATGTTTGTCGTTAGCTGAATGCATTGTGGCTTTGAATCGTAGACTATTCACTCCTTTTACTCTTGGGTTGGGAATTCAATTGCATCATGAGTTCGGTTCAAAACGATTGATTGAAATTTTGAGTGCCCATGGGTTTTGTGTTTCATACACTGAACTTCGACGATACCTGACAAGCGCAGCAAATCATGAAATGGAGAACCTGGTTGATGATCGATATATTCCTGGGGGTATTACGCCTATTCCACAAGGTGGTCATTTCATACAAGAAGGATCAGACAATATTGATCTCAATACAGAAACAATAGATGGGAAAAACACCTTCCATTCCATGGCAAGAGCTGTTTTTCAGACACAGGCAGTTGGTGAAAACTTCAGTGATGTTAGAATCAAGCGAGGCTCTGATAGATCACTTTCTGTTGATGAATCAACATCTTTAACAGATGTAATTCCCTTTGCTAAACCGAAGGTAAGACCTGAACCATGTAGACGTCAAGATGCATTTAAAAAGTTGATGGAAATATCTACGTTGGACGACAAAGGAAGCTTCCAGGATATGATATGGGTTTTCCTGAGGCTTTTATTGAGGGATGTGGTAGAGTTACCTTTGAAATCAGAAGATCAAAGTTCAGATCAAATCATTCCATTTTGGACAGGTTTTAACTACAAGGTATCCGTAAAACAAATAGAAAAAATCAGTAGTCTCGTATCCCCCCATCATTGATGCAAAGCCAACGGATTTTTCTACGGTATATACGGTCATGAAAAAATGCCTTGATATGACAAACGAAGCTGGTCAACCCATAGCTGTTCAAACGTTCGACCAACAGCTTTATGCCTTAGCTCAGCAGGTAAAATGGTCTAAACCAGACATATTTGATCATCACATACTTAGGCTTGGCGGATTTCACAGTCTCTCTTGTTTTATTTCTACAATAGGTAAGCTTTGGGCAGATGGTGGTTTACGTGATCTACTTGTTGATTCGGGTGTTTATGCAGGGAACACAGCTGAGCATATGTTGAACGGGAAGGAATTCAATAGGGCAGTACGAGGCTTGACTTTAGTATATGAAGCCTTACAGATACTGTACGTTTCTGCGTTTCTGCATTGGCTTAGGTCGTTTGATCATTTTGACAACATTCCGTTGACTTTTTGGGAGTCATTGGATGAGTTTCATTCTAGCTTTAGTAGTAATGGTGAGCCTAATCATCTTTTACTCCAAGGTCTAAATGATATGTTTGAAAGTGACATTCAACCACTGGTTGATAGATTTAGAGAATGGGGATACGAGTCGTCTCCTACATTTAGATACTGGAAAATGTTTCTCACAGCTGTACAAATCTTGTTGTCAAATGTCAGAGCTGAAAGAGACGGAGATTGGTCTGCACATCTTATGACATCTTGCAGAATGTTGCCATACTTCTTCATCACAAACAAGAATAATTACTCAAGATGGATGCCGGTCTATATTCTTGACATGCTTGAGATTCCAAATGAGGTCCAGTCAGCATTTAACTCGGGTGAGTTTTCAGTAAGGCAAACGTCTGGTTCTTTCAAAGGTATTTGGAGCGATATGGGTACTGAGAAAACTGTAATCAAAGATTCAAAGGGCTCAGGCGGTATTGTTGGAATCACAAGTCAAAAGTCAGCTTTGGTAAGATGGTCATTAACAAGACACTTTTTAGCAGCATTTAGTTGTGTTATGCGTGGCAGAGCTGGTTTAAGCACGAGCATTGATTCTTCACACGAGGAAACAAAACCGACTGCTTTAAAGCGTGATGAAGATCAAGTCCTCGCCATCGTAAACCATGTTAACCAGACAATGACAGATCCCTTTGATGTAGAGTCACACCCCGAATGTCTCATCAACATCTCAACTGGCATGCATGCTTCCAAAGAAGTGCAGGAATCCCTATTATCAGTTGTTAGTGAAGGTAAAGCTATGTGCAAAAAGTTTGTTGAAAAGGCTTTAACTATTGGTAATTCAGACAGTTTCTATAGTCCCATACAAAGATCAAAACTTAAAACGTTTGATCACATGAACGCCAAAACACCATTAAAATGCAAATCTGGCGAAGTAGTAACTGGTTACATTAATCCCGAAATCTTATTTCGACGAGCCTTAGTATTAGCAAATTCTAGAGATGATGTAACACTAGAAAGTATTCTTTCACGTCCTGTTGGACCAATTCCTGTTTCCTTGTTTCATGAGGACGGTACAATGAGGAAAACTTCAAAGTCCGACCTTGTCAAGCAATTTGAAAAAGAAGTTTCGTCAGTAGTTAATCTACCTTCATTTGATCCAGCAATGACGACCTACATACGAGATGGAATGGCGCTTGTGCAGTGTATGGATCCAAAGAAAAATAAAACTTTTGGTGATCTGGGAAAGGCATTTTGTAATAATCTGTTACCTTGCTTTAAAGTAGCCCACACAGTGGTAGATGTGTTTGACAGATACAACGGTAGCAACTCGATTAAAGCAGGTGAAAGAGATCGCAGAAGTAAATCATTTGCTTCTGCTAAAGTCTACCAAGTTATTGAAGGTCGCCTCGTTCCAGATTGGAAAAAGTTTCTTGCTTTGAGTGAAAACAAACAGTCAATGATTAGTTTCCTAGGTGAGTTTATGGCGACGTTGTTCGAAAATGAACCTTTTCTTGTATCTGGTCATCAATATTTTATGGCAGGATCATTTGAGAATCCAGAAATAGTCAGACAATTTTCAGAAGGTGTCGTAGGAGATTGTCCTGAACTATTTAGCACCCAAGAGGAAGCTGACACCCGAATGATTCTTCGTGCTTTTCATGCAGATAAAGCGTTTAAAGAAAAGGGTCAAAAAGGAAGAATCATCATAAAATCTGCGGATACTGACGTAGTTGTTCTGTTTGTTCATTATTATAAGCAGTTGACAAGCACTCAGGAGTTTTGGGTTCATTTAGGCAATGTTGGAAGTTTAAAAGACTCTCGAAGGTTTCTTCCAATTCATGGGTTGTCGTCGTCATTATCCGATATAACGTGTGGTATTCTTCCCGCTGTCCATGCCCTTACTGGCTGTGACACAACGTCATCTTTATTTGGTGTTGGAAAAACATCCGTTTACAAAGTCATAAAAGAGGCATCTGTCGAGTTCGAAGGGTAAACTGAATTGGGCGGATCTGATGATGAGTTAGCAATTTCAAACGGCACTAAATTTGTAGCTCGCCTATATGACGCGAAGAAAAAGTTTGCTTTTTGTCATTCTAACATAAACAAACTTCGTGTTAAAATTGCTACCAGTAAAGATGCAGGTCTCGTGAAATTGCCACCATCGGAAGCAGCTTTAAAGCAGCATATTTTGAGAGCTTCGTTTCAAACGAAAATTTGGTTTTCAGCAACATTGGCAAAACCGCCATTGCCTTCCCCTCTTGATTATGGATGGCACAGGTCGCATGATTCTTTATGTCCTGTCTTTTTTGAAGGGAACATGTCGGCTGAATTTCTTCAGGATCTTGTTTGTACTTGCAAGGGAAAAACACAGTGCAAAAAATCATGTGTATGCTTTGACCAAAGTCTACCATGTACTGATCTTTGTGGTTGCCAAGGAGCAGATACTTGTCGGAATGCTTTTACGTTTGCTCTTCCAGAAGAAAACACTGATAATAGTGGTTGATTCTATGCAACACATTTTCAGCTCTTTATGTAATGCCTATGGACAAAATCAGAGTTGAGTTGAGGCATCATTTTTGTAGTTTTTTCCTTGAAGAAAACCGGAAGTTTGAAAAAAAATCGTACTTGAAACGGTGTAAACAAGTGATTCTACTGTTTCATGAGCTTTAGATTGAATATTGATATCAATTTTCCTATGAAATTTGGCCCATAGGTCGTTTGTAATTGATTTCTGATGTCAAAGCTGATATTTACCCACTTTTAGAAAATGACCTTTTTTCATTAAAATACTCAACCCAAACTGCTAAAATTTTGTTACCCTATATGTTATATATAATATTGTCATTTAGTATAAAAAATTAAATTAAAAAGGTTTTACCTATTTTTCAGCGAAAAAAATATGCGTTGAATTTGACCTTAACCTCCCCCCTTTTTTCAATATGTCTGATTTTTTTCAGTTTTGAAGATTCAAGCTAATTAGCCGATGTTTTACCTTTTTAATACCCTATAAATGTTTCTAAATCAAGAATTGTCTGTTAATTGATGCTTTCGAGTGTTTTTTCAATCGAAAATGAAAACTGCGAACTTTTGTGAAAAAAAACAAAGTTGAACTTTGACCTCAAAATTAAAAAAATCCCACCATAATTTTTTTTGACGACCAACTTTATTTTAAGGTTTAGATGAAAACAAATCAAATGGTTCATGATTTAGCTGTATGTTATTCATGACAATTAATTTTTTTTAAAACGTGGTTTGGTCACCGGCCTATAGTGACTGTCAGGTCACATCGAAAAAGGGATATTGTAGATTTGTAAAGTAAAAATAGTTGAACTTAAATTGTTTGTAAAAATAATTTGTACAAATGTATAATGATATACGACTTACGTTCACACCAAGGATTAAACAAAATAGTGATTGGTTCTCCTTCTTTTTGCCATATTGCCCTCTTATTAATAACTGAGGAAGTCCTGATACTGAAATCCCATTCGCCAATAATGCAGATACTGGGTGAAGTTATCTCGACGTCAATGGTGAGCCCATTTATGCGTTTTAGCTTGGCATACCAGCTCTTATGATGTGCTTTTCCGTTTGAGTTTTCATCCATTTGGAAACTGGCAGCAGTTCCTTTGGGTGGTTTGGGTTTGCTACCTAAGGATAAATTGTCGGTGGATTATATAAAATTCAATGAAAGATTCAAAATTGCTATAAGGTATTTTATATGCTGTTGTATGAAAAATAAGACATAGGGTTCTTTATTTAATTTTTTATCACTAGATCATGGAAGTTATATCTTACTTCCATGACTAGATAGAATAAAGTAAAACGTTAAAGCTATATTCGAAAGGTTATATTCAAAAGGGTTTTGTGGCAGAAATGTTAAGTTCTCTGATCTTAAAAACTGTTACCTAAATTTAATGTACATATGTACGTATTTAGCTTTTGTATGAATTATCAACCTATTTTTTCATGTTAAATGTTTGAGAACGAGAAAGCAAAAATTACAAATAAGAATCTGACTGATGTTAGCGTGAACAAATATATAGATTCTACATGTCTAGGCTATCGAGTTGATGATGAATTTTCTAACACCAAGTGAAATTTTGTTTCTTTTAATAGCGAGGCTTGCCGAACTATTAAGATATCAAATTTATTTCCCGAGATGTTAAAAACTCCATAATCATCGAAAGCATTTTTGTCTAATGTCTTAAGATAAACAATTTTCAAAAGGTTGATCAGCAAATCAAATTACAACTTATACATATACTCACCAGTTGTAAAAACAAAGTCCATGTCATCATTTTTCTTGTTATACTCTCTGTCAAGAGTCAGGGTGATGACAAACGGCTGTCCCCGTCGGACGACCAGTTCTGCCGGTGTCTTCTTCCCGTTCTCGTCCTGTTCCTCGGTACATTCATACTGATCTGTATGGTGCTTGACTGTATTCTCCTTGATGTTGTAAGATATGCTGAGTATTGTTAAACGTTTCTTAACTTCTTCTACAATCGATAGAATTTCAATTCTAAATTAGATAAGTCACAGAGACTGGCTCCATTCTATCAATATTGTATTAGAGTTAATGTGTTATACGTAAACTTCACAAGGGAGATATCGCTTTCGTTCGTTTTTTTCGTATTATATGATTTATCTCATTGTGTTTTCCCGTGTAGTCTTATTTCAATGAAATGGAACAATTGACACATAAAATCAAATGACAAGTTACTCAATAGTTTATGAAATAAAAAAGTTTCTGTAAACGAAAACTTTATTTTCAAAATGTATTTTTAGTATTATTCCTTTCCAGTTAACTTTCGCTTTATTCTCTGTCATTCAATTTTCGTTAACGACTAATTGCATAACACTCATCAACTGACTACGTTGACTACTTCTTGGCATTTTCTATTTAGTCAGGTTTTACAAATACATAGAGTACACTAATTTCATAAATAAGCCAGATACATTTGAAAATCTTATTGTTATGGTTTTTATTGTCATACAAAAATAAATGTGCGAGTTTTGTACATGGTTTAGTTTTGACTTGTCACTTCAAAAAAACAAAATTTATTTTTTTCTGTTCGAGCTTGCCTTCCTCAAATTCCGGTGATTTCCTTCTTGGACTTTTTGAACGCCTTCCTGAACCACTGCGCCCTCTACTTCCCGATCTTCTTCTCTCTCTACTGCCCGACCTCCTCCTCTCCCTACTTCCAGATCTCGATCTACCCTTAGAACCTCGTCTCCTCCTCCTGTCACGTTTCCAAGATGGAGATTTCTTCCGTTTATCACCGTAGGTTATAACCCTAAATTCGCTTTTGTATTTAGCGGCCTGCTTGGGTGATTTACTACGTTTCCTCCTGCCATGCCTGCGGGACTTAGATTTAGATTTACCTCTTCCTGGAGAACGTGAACGTGAGCGACTTCTTGGCATCTAGAAAAGAGAGTAAAACAGCTAACAGAGATTCTCTCGTCCCCAACCCCCGCCCAAACCCCCAAAAAGGATGCATCTGCAGATACCCCCGGAACATTTGGTTTTTTTTTTCACACATAGACAAAAATAACTAAGAAGAACTAATTTTAATAGCCATAAGAAAAATGTAGGCTTTTAATAACCACGGCCAAGAATTAGGTGCACAAGCATCTTTTAGAATAATATCAGCTTTAGGCATTTTTTTTCGCGGGAACTTGCTGTAGAGCTCTCTGCTCTCGAGGGCACTTCGTGCCCGCTAAAAGCTGTACTCGCTATAAAATCTTTACATATGTACCTATGTGACATGTAATTCATTTGCCCTTTATCTATTATCATTATTCTCTTATCTTAATTTCCGTAAGTATATAATAGTACTCGATAATTTTATTTCTTTATTTACTTATTTGTTTATTTATTTCTATTTTGAAAAGGGTGTACAAAGCTATTGACTTTTTAAGAATTCTAGTGTTTCAAATGTTTGGAAACGAATCTTTACTCTAATAAAATTACATACCTTATGTGAAAAAACACTATTGTACTTTTGAACTCCTTTATGACTTATTAATACGTATTTTAATAACCTTGTATGATCAAATTAATTCAATCAATGAAAGGTGTTTGGCTCCAAGAAACATTGACTAAAAACATATGGATTACAAATATTTAAAAAGAAAAGAATAACTTCTATCGTATGCATTCGTTTTCCATTGACCCATTCTGTGTTTTTCTATTTCTCCTTTACCTTTTCTTACCTTACTTTGAAAGATTCCGATGAAATCCAATTCTATGTTATTGTTGATATCCCGTTACCTTAACGATCACCATCACTGCACGGATGAAAGGTCTCAAACGACAGTTAGATAGTTTATAAACAGAATGAAAAAGTAAATTTTCAATACTATTTTAATCAATGTTTAAGCAACTGCAGTTCGTTTCGGAGTAGTGGATTTAAAGATTTAAATTTTCAAACGTGAATTTTTTCGTAATTTGAATAATGGTATTTGTGTTTGGCCTTGAATTTCAATTCAGTAAACACATTAATATCTGGACACTATTTAAAAGGTGGTCAGTAAATATATATCTAGTCGACGCGACAAATGAGAAGATATGTTAAGGGGACATTCTTACTATTACATCCACACAGTGTCATGACTGTCATTTTATTTTCCGAGACTCCAAATTAAGTCAGATATTGACGTGCATGTGAAACCTTTATAGCAAGCATGTCTCGACAATAATGGAAAAGGTTTATTTATTAAGAAACCTAAACCAATGCATGAAAATATCCAATCTGCAGAGTGTTGTCTTTTTATGTCTATTAGTTTTGCCTTGGCATTTTTGGTTACGTCAACTGTCTCTTTGGTATTCAAAAGCATAAAAAAATATTAATGATTGTCAACTTTAATAACCTTGGAAACTTTCCCTGTGATAGACATTTATTTTTCTTTCTTTATTTGTATCATCTGTTCGAAAATTGTTTGTCTCTTACACTGTTTTTTTTTATTTACCAAGGCGGGAGTACATGTATTTGGTTTCATTTTTATGTTTCTTTAATTAACAATATGTATACCGGTGCCTGAAACAACTTCAAGCTAGTTGTTACGTCTTTGAAATTCAACAAAAACGTTTTGAGAAAACTAGGAATAGGTGGAAAACTTAAAAAGTGCATCAAGTATATTTATTAGTGAGGATCGACTAATACAATATCCAGTAGACTTCCGGCCCCTAATTCATTTTCGTTTTTACGACAGTCTGTGTTGCTTATATCAGTTATGTTTTGGGCCTTCTTTGATGTTTCCTTGTCATCTGTGTTTCCTTGTTTTCCTTGACTTTAAGGTTCGAATGAACCCTTATCAGTTTTTACGTACCTTAGACACATACACAATATTTTGAAGACTAATTGAAAGAAAGTTGATTCGAACATACATGTTACTCCAAATAATGGAATTGCGTGGGACGGGTAGAGTGCATTTTACTTGATATAAGAGTTCGACTACTGTAAATTGATCTTGTATAACATAAACGCCCAGTAAACAAATATGAATTAGTTCAAATTATTGCTGATCATCATAAAACACCATAGCAGCCCAACTGCAGCCTTCACACATGCACCCTATATTCATGATATTTGCACCTGTTTACTCAACGAAAACATGTCAGATGTTCGACGGTTGTTTATATTTGTTTATGAAAAATGAACATAGTAACAGTTGAGCACATACTGTGAATTTAAATGCAGTGGAAATCATTTGAATGAATATGATCGATAGAATATGTTTAAAATAAACGTTGACACACATCTTACTTACCATACGTATTCCATATCCACAAAGCAATTAGAACGTTTGCATTGTCTAAATTAGTAGTGCATAGCTTTACATGTAATTTTTTAAATACAAATGCGACTTAAAAGGTTGATATACATGCAATTTTATCCAATGGTTTCAATATATATATATAAGAGTTTCAAGGTAGATGGTTTTTGTCCATTGATTTTCCTAAATGTTTGTTGCAGTAAGTCCATATATCGAGAGAATCTTAAATTAACTTAATAAGTTCGAAAAAGGCCAGTAAGCATAAAATACAAGATGAGCAAAAAAAGGGTGAAACGCACAACGTGAAAAAAAACACAAAACAATTAAACTGCAATCAGCAACACGAACTAAAAATGAAAGATTGTCAATTCAGGTGCTTCGTAAGGGTGAACCGTTCCTTCTTGTTTGAACACACCCGTCATGATGAATCAATTTAGTGTAGGTCAAATCCTATAAGGACCCGGAACGAATGCCGAGTTGAATTTGGTTTATTTGTGGATCGCGATGCTGGTGTGGTGGTAAATGTATGTTGCGTTGGTTGTTTTCTGATGATTTTATGTCAACTGATTTGTATGTGCCTTCTCGGACCAAACGACATTGTCCCATTGGTGCATCTCACTTTTAGGCGTTCTCCCAATGCGACATAATTATTATATTTATATCGTTGAAAAGTAAAACACACACTTGAACTCCTCAAGTAAAAATGATAGCAAGTCACATTAAAATTAATCGCAATAGTTCATCAGGTCCCCTCAAAACCTATTCTCAAAAATTTTCTTTTCTTAGGATTTAACCAACATTTCAACTATAAACGATAAAGAGATGTGAAATAAGTGTACGCGACACAACCAACATTAAAGAAACGGTAATTGAAAAATCACTGCTCGCTGTCTAGCATTGGCCCAAGACTAAAAATACAATACATAAGATTCAAACAAATCCCTAGATTATCAACGAAAGACATATTTCTGGACATAGAAAAAAAGAACAGATAGCTGACGTGGACAAACAAAGCTTTGACAAGGATTCCTGGCTTAGGACAAGAACATATAAAATGTGGCGGGGTTAAACTAGTTTTTTGGGCCAAACCTACCCCCTATTGTTAATCTTGTACAAAGCACAAAAAATAACACACTTTAAAAATTAAATCGATAAAAGTTCAATACCTATACATACTGGGTAAACAACGCGAAAGTCTGACAATTTTACCAACGAAGATTTTATCATTGAAATTCAAAACCGTTAAAAAGCATCTACGCATCTTTCCTCGTTGTTAGCATTGTGGGTAATTTTGTTATCGCTAGTGGTGCATCTGACTTTCCTTTTAAAACTTGATAAAGAGGGATCTCTGTAAAAGCTTATGTTTGTACTACGATTCTTTTTTATGTATAGAAGGGTCCTTAAATTGTCATGATTTTTAGCGGTGAATCATTAGACTGGTACCCCGTTATTCAGTAGGGACTGGGCCAGTTGCCAGCTTTGTAAATCATATGCATCGAGTTTTTAATCTAGGCTTATTGCGATCATCCATCACTGATCACTTTGAAGGCTGCTTGTTATATTCATTTGGTTTTTTTTTAGATTGTCGCTGATTTTATGCAGGTTGTGCCACGTGTCCCATTACAATTCCATTATATATTATTGGTAAGTATGAGTTTTTCATCCTTTTGTTACCAATGGTTTCCCACCTTCTATCTTGTATTGTAAGTTTTTCTTGTTGTTTGACTACTATAACAATACTGTTAGAGGTATATGCATAAACTCCAAGATTATCCCTATCCTTTATGACTTCCGGTTAGGTACTTTGTACTGTGAAGTCTGACACCGATCGGTAACTTTGATATTTCCTCATCACGGGTCCTAAACTGACAGAATAATTTATCCGGTAACTCCGGAACTAAGCCATCTCGTTGTTGGAAACCGTACAAATCAACCGCTTCAGTCATGACAAGGTAGGACATTTCTTTATTTTTTACTACTATCTGCTCAAATAATTCAATGCAAAGTATGCCTATTCTAAGAAGAACGGTTATAAGATTTGTCCAGTGTAGGCACTTTTTCAAATTGTTTTTTTGTAATTTTCGTGAAAAGCGGACAAACGTGGAGTTTTACGATGAAATTCTTAACTATGTGTCAAAGTATTTAAAAAACAAATACATTCCAAGCCCCAAAGTGTCAAATTTATGTATTTATAACACGAAAAGGAACAAATACTTACAATCAGGCTGTTTGTTTATTTACATTGTTGAAAGTTCATTAATTATGACGGTATAAGCGCAGAAATTTTCTGAGAAATTCTTGGAATAAGCCGCTAAGAATTGGGGAAAGTTATGTATCAAAATACATGTAGTTATGTTTTTGACAGATGTCTGTGAAAGATGAGACTAAGCCAAGGTATCGTGATTCACTCCGGCGGCGTCGACGTTGATAATAGTTCAAGTTTTTGAAGAATTAAGTCTGTTTTATGCGATCAAGTAATGGTAAACCATTAATATTGATATAAAATATCTGGTATGCAGTTACAATAGCATAAGTACAGATGATAAGCAATCTATTTTTATGCTACTGCAGTCACGGTCTACTGGCCCCGAAACTTTTTGCTGATTCAGCCAATGTTGACCTTTTTTCTTAAGTCTGTTAATCGCACAGCTAACGTACCACCAGCCTACATGAAAGGATCTTAAACCAAAGCAGAAAATTATACACTCATATCCCTCACACCGATAAGCTGTAACTCAGCATAGCCAGCAGCATCACAAATCATGGAAAATCCAAAAACTTATCTTAACTTCTCCATTACGATTTTAGACACATAAGCCCCTGATAGAGACCAAATTGATATAATTGGTTGACTACATATTTTAAAATCTACAAGAAGAGAAACAACCAAACATACTCATTATGCAGACCTCGCAAAGGCATTCGATAAAACTAACACTTGCTTTCTCATACATTAATTTAAGCATTAATTTATGACATTGCTAACAAAACCGTAAAAATGGACCAAAAGCTGACTATCAGAAAGTAAACAGCCCGCAGTCATACTAGTAGATCGAGTAACATCCGATCAATGCAGTCAGTGTAGACACTGGTGTCCCCCAGGTTCAGCATTAGGACTAAGACTCTTCATCTATTATATCAACGACCTACAGTCTCGTCTTAGCTCCACAATACGCTTATTCGCTGATGATACGATTGCATTTATACCTGCCAATATCAAATGCTCAAGATGTGGAAGCAAAACAAGAGGACCTTAATCAACTAGACCAGTGGGAAGAAGACTGGTGCATGAAGATACACCCTGATAAATACACAGCCCAAATTATCATTAATAAAAGCAAACTTAAATTATAGAGCCAAACAATCAACTTCATGGTCATACTTTAAAACTAGAAGCAGTAGAATTAGCAAAATATTTATAGGATAATTAATTGGGTCGAGTGAATAACCAAAATATGATCCCGAGTCGGTGAACGCACACAGATTTATACGAGTGCGCGGAACTTGTTCCGTGCACGAGTTAAATCTCGGTGCGTTCCCGCACGAGTGATCATATTTTGGTTATTCATGAGACCTAATTAAGGTCTTTCCCACTACAGTGGAAAGACCTTATTGTATTTCTTCTGATTATTATTATTATTATTATTATTATTATTAAGGTCTTTCCCTTCCACAGAAGGAAAGACCTTACTGTATTTCTTCTGATTATTAAGGTCTTTCCCACTACAGTGGAAAGACCTTATTGTATTTCTTCTGATTATTATTATTAAGGTCTTTCCCTTCCACAGAAGGAAAGACCTTACTGTATTTCTTATGATTATTATTTTTTTTTTCTGCCGCAGATGTCAAAAAAGTGTCGCGACTTATCATTACGAAACTTAGTACTATTAATCGACACTACCAGGGCTCGACTTGAGTCGGCCTGCGAAACCGATCTATTTTTAGTAACGGAGTTATCTGCCCGGAACCCAAAAACCTTGTCTGCAGATAAAGTCAGAAACCGTAACCGTTATCAAAAATCTGAAGCAGGGAAAATGTTGCTAGACTCCTGGTCATCATTCGTCACGCAAAAAAAAAATTTTCGATCAACTTCCTGGTTACGCGTTTTTGACCCGAAAAGTGTCACGACTCGTCAAATTTTTTTTCTTCAAAACGGTTTGTCCTAGAGACTTGGGACCTTCACCAATCATCCTAGGTGACATATGTTACATCTAAAAATGTCAAGGTCAAAGGTCAAATCTCAAGGTCAGAGGTCATGGTACACCTTGTCTGCAGTATAGCTCAAAAACCATACAAAATGGAAGCAGACATGTAATGAGAAAAATACTCGTCTCATTTAGACCTTTATTTGATATAAAGGGTCGAACACTGTACGACAAACGGTTTTCGAGTTATGGCCCTTGACGCGTTTCGGCTTATTCGTTTTTGGCTTATAACTTTTAAACCATCAAAGATAATATAGTAAACATATGGGTTTTTTGTGACCGTCATAAAGAGTCCTTCAATTTAAGACCAAAGTCGAATGGTTATAGGCAGCCATTTTCAAAATGGCCGACACCGTAAACAGTTTTTAAGAAATAACACCTAAACCGTACAAAATTGAAGCAGACAATACATGGGAAATGTGTTCGCCATGTCGAGATCTACAAAAAGTGTTTCAGGTGCGAAAGCGTAAAACTTGTTGTTTTTGAGTTATCGCCCTTGATTCGTATTTTTAAAATGATTTTTGTTTATAACTTTTTAACCATAAAAGATGGTGAATGAAACATAGGGTTTATTTGAAAGAGAATTGAATTACCTACAATTTGAACCCAAACAGTACATGATTTGGTTGAACGGTTTCAAAATGGCGGCCAAAACAAGTTTTGCGAAACACGTTTTTTGCCCATAACTTGAAAACCATAACAAATAGTATAGTAAACATGTATACTTAAATGAATAAGAATGCAAAGAGCTACAATTTGAGTCAGAGGTCAAAGGTCATGGGTCAAGGTCATTCCCTAGCAACAAGGTAACCTTAATGAAAAGTCCATAGCAACCATACATATTCTTAAACAAGACTACTTTCTGAGTTAAGATGTAAGTTTTTGCAACCGGAAGTGACATTTAGTCCATAGCAACCAACATAAAAGTCCTTAGCAACCATACTTTTTCTGACTGTAGGCCCCCTTATCTTCATTCTGGAGCCTATATCACAATAATTGGCAACATCTTGTCATAAACAAAGTGACTCAAATGTCTCTAGTACTTGTATAAAATACCATAACAAAAACATAAGACAGGGAAAGACCTCACATTTGTTCTCTGAACAAATGACTTTTTAATTAAGGTCTTTCCCACTACAGTGGAAAGACCTTATTGTATTTCTTCTGATTATTATTATTATTATTATTATTATTCTTCTTCTTTTCCGCGGTCACTATAACAAAAGTGTCGCGACATAACTTTACGACACTTGGTACCATTATTCGGTCATACCCTGACTCGCCTTGACTGACCCTGCGAAACCGATCTATTTTTAGTAACGGAGTTATCTGCCCCAGACCGAAAACCCTTGTTATCAGATAATCTCAGAAACCGTAACCGGTATCAAAAATCTAAAGAGTGGAAAATGTCATTTGACTCCTAGGGATGATTTGTAGATCAAAAAAAAAATTTCCGAACAACTTCCTGGTTACGCGTTTTTGAGTCGAAACCTGTCGCGACACGTCAAAATTTTTTTCTTCAAAACGGTTAGTTCTAGAGACCTGGGACCTTCACCAATCATCACGGATGATATATGTTACATTTAAAAATGTCAAGGTCAAAGGTCAAATCTCAAGGTCAGAGGTCATGGTACACATTGTTTTCAATTTCCCTCAAAAACCATACAAAAATTAAGCAGACATGTAATGGGGAAAATACTCGTCTCATTTAGACCTTCATTTGATATATAGGGTTAAACACTGTGCGATAAACCGTTTTCGAGTTATGGCCCTTAACGCGTTTCGGTTAAACGGTTTTTGGCTCATAACTTGAAAACGGTTCGAGATACCATAGTAAACATATGGGTTATTTGAGACCGTAAACTTATGCCCTCCGATATAAAACCAAAGTCGCATGGCTACGGACAGCCATTTTCAAAATGGCCGCCATCGGAAACTGTTTTTTGAGTATAACACAAAAACTGTAAAAAAATTAAGCGGACAATAAATGGAAAAAATGTTCGCCACGACGAAAGCTACAAAAAATGTTTCAGGTGCGAAAGCGTAAAACTTGTTGTTTTTGAGTTACGGCCCTTGATTCGTAATTAAAAAATGTTTTTTTAATTATAACTTCTAAACGGTTAAAGATGGTGAATGAAATGTAGGGTTCATTTGATAGAGAATTAAAAGACCTACAATTTGAGTCCAAACAGTGTATGATTTGGTTGACTGGTTCCAAAATGGCGGCCAAAACAAGTTTCGCGAAACACGTTTTTTGCCCATAACTTGAAAACCATAACAGATAGTATAGTAAACATGTATACTTAAATGAATCAGAATGCCAAGACCTACAATTTGAGTCCAAGGTCAAAGGTCATGGGTCAAGGTCATTCCCTAGCAACAAGGTAACATTTATGAAAAGTCCATAGCAACCATATATATTCTTAACCAAGACTACTTTCCGAGTTTAGAGTTAAAATTTGTCAACCGGAAGTAACCCTTAGTCCATAGCAACCAACAAAATGTCCTTAGCAACCATCCTTTTTCTGACACTAGGCCCCTTGATCTTAATTCTGGAACCTATTTGATAACTATTGGTAACCTCATATCGAAAACGAACTGACTCATTTGTCTATAGTACTTGTATTGGACACCATAATGCTAACATGCTAAAGCGACAGAGAGACAAGAGACAGGGAAAGACCTCTCATTTGTTCTCTGAACAAATGGCATTTTAATTATTATTCTTCTTCTTTTCCGCGGTCACTATAACAAAAGTGTCGCGACATAACTTTACGACACTTGGTACCATTATTCGGTCATACCCTGACTCGCCTTGACTGACCCTGCGAAACCGATCTATTTTTAGTAACGGAGTTATCTGCCCCAGACCGGAAAACCTTGTTTGCAAAATTACTCAAAAACTATAACCGTTATCAATAAACTAAAGAGTGGAAAATGTCATTTGACTCCTAGGGATGATTTTTAGACCAAAAAAAAAATTTCCGAACAACTTCCTGGTTACGCGTTTTTGACTCGAACAGGGTCGCGACTCGTCAAATTTTTTTTCTTCAAAACGGTTAGTCCTAGAGACTTGGGACCTTCACCAATCATCCCAAGTGACATATGTTACATCTAAAAATGTCAAGGTCAAAGGTCAAATCTCAAGGTCAGAGGTCATGATACACCTTGTTTGCAGTATAGCTCAAAAACCATACAAAATTGAAGCAGACATGTAATTGGGAAAATACTCCTCTCATTTAGACCTTTATTTGATATAAAGGGTCGAACACTGTATGACAAACCGTTTTCGACTTATGGCCCTTAACGCGTTTCGGCTTATCCGTTTTTGGCTTATAACTTTTAAACCGTCAGAGATAATATAGTAAACATATGGGTTTTTTGTGACCGTCATTATGGGCCCTTCAATTTAAGACCAAAGTCGAATGGTTACGGGCAGCCATTTTCAAAATGGCTGACACCGTAAACAGCTTTTATGAAATAACACTTAAACCGTACAAAATTGAAGCGGACAATACATGGAAAAAATGTTCGCCATGTCGAAATCTACAAAAACTGTTTCAGGTGCGAAAGCATAAAACTTGTCGTTTTTGAGTTATCGCCCTTGATTCTTATTTTAACAATGATTTTTTGTTTATAACTTTTTAACCATAAAAGATGGTGAATAAAACATAGGGTTCAATTGAAAGAGGATCAAAATACCTACAATTTGAACCCAAACAGTACATGATTCGGTTGAACGGTTCCAAAATGGCGGCCAAAACAAGTTTCGCTAAACGCGTTTTTTGCCAATAACTTGAAAACCATAACAGATAGTATAGTAAACATGTATACATAAATGAATCAGAATGCAAAGAGCTACAATTTGAGTCCAAGGTCAAAGGTCATGGGTCAAGGTCATTCCCTAGCAACAAGGTAACATTAATGAAAAGTCCATAGCAACCATATATATTCTTAACCAAGACTACTTTCTGAGTTTAGAGTTTAGATTTTTCAACCGGAAGTAGCTCTCTGTCCATAGCAACCGTCATAAAAGTCCTTAGCAACCATATCTTTTCTGACTTCAGACTCACTGCTCTTTACTCTAGAACATTTTTCGCAACTAATAGTTTAATACTATTGTCAAAAACAGACTCAAATAGCCTAACCAAACGTAACAGTTATCATAAAAGTAACAAGAACATGGGAAAGACCTCACATTTGTTCTCTGAACAAATGACTTTTTATATTCTTATTCCAATTCTTCATTAACAACACTTAGACTTAAAAAAAATAATGGTTTCGCCATTTCTGAACGGATTTGGCTGAAATTTGGAGGACTGCTAGAACTACTTCAAACACAAGCACAGCTCACCCTGGAAGCTCGTACCTAGCCCAGTTTTTGAGTTATGCCCCCGCGGGCTTTTTTTTATGAAATCTTGTTATCAGATAAACTCCTACATCGTTCAACCGATCGACCTAAAATTTTGTACAGTTGCTTAGGTTGCTGAGTTCTCGCTTTGTAGCTAACCATCATGTCTGTATCTGGTCCCATTTTGAAGTTACGCCCCTTTGCAGTTTTCACTAAAAAGTCGCTATTTTCGCCAAAATTAAAGTTTTCCGGGCCAAATCTTTTGGTGCCCGCTCTCCGTAGACATGTGCCCGACTGGCCTCTATCAAAGAATTGGGCGGGGCTCTCTTTTTTTTTCGAAAAAAATGTTCTTTTTTAGAATTTAGAAATGTCAAAAAACGTATATTGACCCCTTTTTGTACTTTTGCCAAATCAACCGGAAGTGCCAAAATGCTGTCAAAAGTGGCCCAAATCCTAGCCAAATGTTTGGACCAAAGGTCCCCTTTTAAAAAAATTCCCTCCCGTTTCTGACTTTTTCAAAATTTAAATGTTCTGCATACCCGTAAAATGCAAAAAATCCTGACTTATTTCTTGCGATTTTCCTATAGAAACGTGTTTCCTGATTTTAAAATTGAATGAAATCACTTAAATCCACTTTAATTCACAAGAATAATCCAATTTCAAGACGATTTTTACTGTTTTAAATGTCGGTCACTTCGCTGACAACAATTGTCATAATTTCCTATAAACAGGTGCTTTCAATTATGAAGTTACTCAGGCGCGACGACAATGTATTCCATATAGTAACACTTATATGAATGAAATAAAATTGAAGTGTACTGGTCAACGTTCAATCCTCGACTGAGATTTTAAAAAACAGAGTCGAGTTTTATTCAAATATGACGTAGAGCGCGCGCGACACCATAGAAACCTTCAAATAACAAAGTGTCGCTATATATAGTAACAAAGAAAATAAACTAAAAACTGAAGGCCCCCCCCCCAATTTTTGTACCTACATGTATGCGCGATAACTTACATGTATGAAATAGCCCCCCCCCCTCAAAAATTGTTTTGTCATGTAAAAGAAACAAAAACAAACATGAAAAGTTATTTGAAAAACAAACAAAACGAAAGTATAAAAAAACATACAAAAAACAAAAAATACGGACGGACGGACAGACAGACATACAAACATGTAAATGACAAAACATCCTTTAAGACTCAGTGAAAATGGCGGAAATAGTCCTCTAAAATGTGAAAAAAAACCTACTTATTTTTTTTCTATGAGCAACTGACGTATAATTAAGGTCTTTCCCACTACAGTGGAAAGACCTTATTGTATTTCTTCTGATTATTAAGGTCTTTCCCACTACAGTGGAAAGACCTTATTGTATTTCTTCTGATTATTAAGGTCTTTCCCTTCCACAGAAGGAAAGACCTTACTGTATTTCTTCTGATTATTATTAAGGTCTTTCCCTTCTACAGAAGGAAAGACCTTACTGTATTTCTTCTGATTATTATTGTTCTTCTTTTCTGCCATCATTTGACGAAAAGTGTCGCGACATATCTTTTCGATACTTGGTACCATTATTTGGTCATACGAATACTTGCCTAAACCCATGCTTTGAAACCGATCTATTTTTAGTAACGGAGTTATCTGCCCCAGACCGGAAAACCTTGTTTGCAAAATAACTCAAAAACTATAACCGTTATCAAAAAACTAAAGAGTGGAAAATGTCATTTGACTCCTAGGGATGATTTGTAGACCAAAAAAAAAATTTCCGAACAACTTCCTGGTTACACGTTTTTGACTAGAAAAGTGTCGCGACTCGTCAAATTTTTTTTCTTCAAAACGGTTCGTCCTAGAGACTTGGGACCTTCACCAATCATCCTAAACGACTTTTGTTACATCTAAAAATGTCAAGGTCAAAGGTCAAATCTCAAGGTCAGAGGTCATGGTACACCTTGTTTGCAGTATAGCTCAAAAACCATACAAATTTGAAGCAGACATGTAATGGGAAAAATACTCGTCTCATTTAGACCTATATTTGATATAAAGGGTCGAACACTGTACGACAAACCGTTTTCGAGTTATGGCCCATTACGCGTTTCCACTTATCCGTTTTTGGCTTATATCTTTAAAACCGTCAGAGATAATATAGTAAACATATGGGTTTTTTGTGACCGTCATTATATGTCCTTCAATTAAAGACCAAAGTCGAATGGTTACGGGCAGCCATTTTCAAAATGGCTGACACCGTAAACAGTTTTTATGAAATAACACTTAAACCGTACCAAATTGAAGCGGACAATACATGGGAAAAATGTTCGCCATGTCGAAATCTACAAAAAGTGTTTCAGGTGCGAAAGCGTAAAACTTGTCGTTTTTGAGTTATCGCCCTTGATTCTTATTTTTAAAATGATTTTTTGTGTATAACTTTTAAACCATAAAAGATGATGAATGAAACATAGGGTTCATTTGAAACAGGATTAAATTACCTACAATTTGAACCCAAACAGTACATGATTCGGTTGAACGGTTTCAAAATGGCGGCCAAAACAAGTTTCGCAAAACACGTTTTTTGCCAATAACTTGAAAACCATAACAGATAGTATAGTAAACATGTATACTTAAATGAATCAGTATATAAAGAGCTACAATTTGAGTCCAAGGTCAAAGGTCAGAGGTCAAGGTCATTCCCTAGCAACAAGGTAACATTAATGAAAAGTCCATAGCAACCGTACATAGTCTTAAACAAGACTACTTTTTGAGTTTAGAGTTAAGTTTTTTCAACCGGAAGTAGCCCCTAGTGCATAGCAACCGTCATAAAAGTCCTTAGCAACCATACTTTTTCTGACTTCAGACTCACTGCTCTTTACTCTAGAACATTTTTCGCAACTAATAGTTTAATATTATTGTCAAAATCAGACTCAAATAGCCTAACCAAACCTAACGGTTATCTTAAAACTTACAAGAACATGGGAAAGACCTCACATTTGTTCTCTGAACAAATGACTTTTTAATTAAGGTCTTTCCCTTCCACAGAAGGAAAGACCTTACTGTATTTCTTATGGTTATTATTATTATTATTATTATTATTTTTCTTCTTCTTTTCCGCGGTCAATTGACGAAAAGTGTCGCGACATAACTTTACGAAACTTAATACCATTATTCGGTCATACCCTTACTCGCCTTAACCCATGCTTTGAAACCGATCTATTTTTAGTAACGGAGTTATCTGCCCGTAACCCAAAAACCTTGTTTGCAGATTAACTAAGAAACCGTAACCGGTATCAAAAATCTGAAGTGGGGAAAATGTTGCTAGACTCCTGGTCATGATTCGTCACGCAAAAAAAAATTTTTCGATCAACTTCCTGGTTACGCGTTTTTGACTCGAAAAGTGTTTCGACGCGTCAAATTTTTTTTCTTAAAAACGGTTAGTCCTAGAGACTTGGGACCTTCTCCAATCATCCTAAATGACATATGTTACATCTAAAAATGTCAAGGTCAAAGGTCAAATCTCAAGGTCAGAGGTCATTGCACACCTTGTTTGCAGTATAGCTCAAAAACCATACAAAATTGAAGCAGACATGTAATGGGAAAAATACTCGTCTCATTTAGACCTTTATTTGATATAAAGGGTCGAACACTGTACGACAAACCGTTTTCGAGTTATGGCCCTTAACGCGTTTCGGCTTATCCGTTTTTGGCTTATAACTTTTAAACCGTCAGAGATAATATAGTAAACATAAGGGTTTTTTGTGACCGTCATTATATGTCCTTCAATTTAAAACCAAAGTCGAATGGTTATGGGCAGCCATTTTCAAAATGACTGACACCGTAAACAGTTTTATGAAATAGCACTTAAACCGTACAAAATTGAAGCGGACAATACATGGAAAAAATGTTCACCATGTCGAAATCTACAAAAAGGGTTTCAGGTGCGAAAGCGTAAAACTTGTCGTTTTTGAGTTATCGCCCTTGATTCTTATTTTTAAAATGATTTTTTGTTTATAACTTTTAAACCATAAAAGATGATGAATGAAACATAGGGTTCATTTGAAAGAGGATTAAATTACCTACAATTTGAACCCAAACAGTAAATGATTCGGTTGAACGGTTTCAAAATGGCGGCCAAAACAAGTTTCGCGAAACACGTTTTTTGCCAATAACTTGAAAACCATAACAGATAGTATAGTAAACATGTATATTTAAATGAATCAGTATATAAAGAGCTACAATTTGAGTCCAAGGTCAAAGGTCATAGGTCAAGGTCATTCCCTAGCAACAAGGTAACATTAATGAAAAGTCCATAGCAACCATATATATTCTAAACCAAGACTACTTTTTGAGTTTAGGGTTAAGTTTTTTCAACCGGAAGTAACCCCTAGTCTATAGCAACCGTCATAAAAGTCCTTAGCAACCATACTTTTTCTGACTCTTAGTCCCCTGCTCTTCATTCTGGAGGCTATATCACAATAATTGGCAACATCTTGTCATAAACAAAGTGACTCAAATGTCTTTAGTACTTGTATAAAATACCATAACAAAAACGTAAGACAGGGAAAGACCTCACATTTGTTCTCTGAACAAATGACTTTTTAATTAAGGTCTTTCCCTTCTACAGAAGGAAAGACCTTACTGTATTTCTTCTGATTATTATTGTTCTTCTTTTCTGCCATCATTTGACGAAAAGTGTCGCGACATATCTTTTCGATACTTGGTACCATTATTTGGTCATACGAATACTTGCCTAAACCCATGCTTTGAAACCGATCTATTTTTAGTAACGGAGTTATCTGCCCCAGACCGGAAAACCTTGTTTGCAAAATTACTCAAAAACTATAACCGTTATCAAAAAACTAAAGAGTGGAAAATGTCATTTGACTCCTAGGGATGATTTGTAGACCAAAAAAAAAATTTCCGAACAACTTCCTGGTTACACGTTTTTGACTAGAAAAGTGTCGCGACTCGTCAAATTTTTTTTCTTCAAAACGGTTCGTCCTAGAGACTTGGGACCTTCACCAATCATCCTAAACGACTTTTGTTACATCTAAAAATGTCAAGGTCAAAGGTCAAATCTCAAGGTCAGAGGTCATGGTACACCTTGTTTGCAGTATAGCTCAAAAACCATACAAATTTGAAGCAGACATGTAATGGGAAAAATACTCGTCTCATTTAGACCTATATTTGATATAAAGGGTCGAACACTGTACGACAAACCGTTTTCGAGTTATGGCCCATTACGCGTTTCCACTTATCCGTTTTTGGCTTATATCTTTAAAACCGTCAGAGATAATATAGTAAACATATGGGTTTTTTGTGACCGTCATTATATGTCCTTCAATTAAAGACCAAAGTCGAATGGTTACGGGCAGCCATTTTCAAAATGGCTGACACCGTAAACAGTTTTTATGAAATAACACTTAAACCGTACCAAATTGAAGCGGACAATACATGGGAAAAATGTTCGCCATGTCGAAATCTACAAAAAGTGTTTCAGGTGCGAAAGCGTAAAACTTGTCGTTTTTGAGTTATCGCCCTTGATTCTTATTTTTAAAATGATTTTTTGTGTATAACTTTTAAACCATAAAAGATGATGAATGAAACATAGGGTTCATTTGAAACAGGATTAAATTACCTACAATTTGAACCCAAACAGTACATGATTCGGTTGAACGGTTTCAAAATGGCGGCCAAAACAAGTTTCGCAAAACACGTTTTTTGCCAATAACTTGAAAACCATAACAGATAGTATAGTAAACATGTATACTTAAATGAATCAGTATATAAAGAGCTACAATTTGAGTCCAAGGTCAAAGGTCAGAGGTCAAGGTCATTCCCTAGCAACAAGGTAACATTAATGAAAAGTCCATAGCAACCGTACATAGTCTTAAACAAGACTACTTTTTGAGTTTAGAGTTAAGTTTTTTCAACCGGAAGTAGCCCCTAGTGCATAGCAACCGTCATAAAAGTCCTTAGCAACCATACTTTTTCTGACTTCAGACTCACTGCTCTTTACTCTAGAACATTTTTCGCAACTAATAGTTTAATATTATTGTCAAAATCAGACTCAAATAGCCTAACCAAACCTAACGGTTATCTTAAAACTTACAAGAACATGGGAAAGACCTCACATTTGTTCTCTGAACAAATGACTTTTTAATTATTATTGTTCTTCTTTTCTGCCATCATTTGACGAAAAGTGTCGCGACATATCTTTTCGATACTTGGTACCATTATTTGGTCATACGAATACTTGCCTAAACCCATGCTTTGAAACCGATCTATTTTTAGTAACGGAGTTATCTGCCCTAGACCGGAAAACCTTGTTTGCAAATTAACTCAAGAACCATGACCCTTATCAAAAATCTGAAGTGAGGAAAATGTTGCTTGACTCCTGGTCATGATTCGTCACCCCAAAAAAAAAATTTCGACTAACTTCCTGGTTACGCGTTTTTTACTCGAAAAGTGTCGCGACTCGTCAAATTTTTTTTCTTCAAAACGGTTAGTCCTAGAGACTTGGGACCTTCACCAATCATCCTAAGTGACATATATTACATCTAAAAATGTCAAGGTCAAAGGTCAAATCTCAAGGTCAGAGGTCATGGTACACCTTGTTTGCAGTATAGCTAAAAAACCATACAAAATTGAAGCAGACATGTAATGGGGAAAATACTCGTCTCATTTAGACCTTTATTTGATATAAAGGGTCCAACACTGTTCGACAGACCGTTTTCGAGTTATGGCCCTTAACGCGTTTCGGCTTATCCGTTTTTGGCTTATAACTTTTAAACCGTCAGAGATAATATAGTAAACATATGGGTTTTTTGTGACCGTCATTATGGACCCTTCAATTTAAGACCAAAGTCGAATGGTTACAGGCAGCCATTTTCAAAATGGCTGACACCGTAAACAGTTTTTATGAAATAACACTTTAACCGTACAAAATTGAAGCGGACAATACATGGAAAAAATGTTCGCCATGTCGAAATCTACAAAAAGTGTTTCAGGTGCGAAAGCGTAAAACTTGTCGTTTTTGAGTTATCGCCCTTGATTCGTATTTTGAAAATGATTTTTTGTTTATAACTTTTAAACCATAAAAGATGATGAATGAAACATAGGGTTCATTTGAAACAGGATTAAATTACCTACAATTTGAACCCAAACAGTACATGATTCGGTTGAACGGTTTCAAAATGGCGGCCATAACAAGTTTCGCGAAACACGTTTTTTGCCAATAACTTAAAAACCATAACAGATAGTATAGTAAACATGTATACTTAAATGAATCAGTATATAAAGAGCTACAATTTGAGTCCAAGGTCAAAGGTCAGAGGTCAAGGTCATTCCCTAGCAACAAGGTAACCTTAATGAAAAGTCCATAGCAACCATATATATTCTAAACCAAGACTACTTTATGAGTTAAGAGTTAAGTTTTTTCAACCGGAAGTAACCCCTAGTCCATAGCAACCGTCATAAAAGTCCTTAGCAACCATACTTTTTCTGACTCTACGTCCCCTGCTCTTCATTCTGGAGCCTATATCACAATAATTGGCAACATCTTGTCATAAACAAAGTGACTCAAATGTCTTAAGTACTTGTATAAAATACCATAACAAAAACATAAGACAGGGAAAGACCTCACATTTGTTCTCTGAACAAATGACTTTTTAATTAAGGTCTTTCCCTTTCCAAAGGGAAGACCTTACTGTATTTCTTATTTACACTTTCAAAATTTTTTTGTCACGCCCAATATAAAAAAAATGTCGCGACATATAATTTTGATACTTAGTACCTTTAGTCGGTCATACTTGGAGATGCCCTGACTGACCCTGTGAAACCGATCTATTTTAAGTAACGGAGTTATCTGCCCCGGACCGGAAAACCTTGTTTGCAGATTAACTCAAAAACTGTAACCGTTATAAAAATTCTGAAGAGTGGATATTGTTACCTCACTCCTGGTTATGATTTGTCACCCCAAAAAAAGTTTTTCGAAAAGTGTCACGGTTACGCAATTTTGAGTCGCGAATTGACAAAAACGTAAAAATTTCTATTTTTAGAACCGTTAGTCGTAGAACCTCAAAACTTTCATCATTCATTTTAGGTGACCTATGGTACATCCAAAAATATAAAGGTCAAGGTCATATCAACAAAAACAAAAAAGGTCATTTTCTAGGACAATGGGTTTTATCTTCAAGTCAATTTTTCAGCCCTTATTTGAAACATTTTTGTGCGGTTTTTTTTTTATATGATGTCCGCCAGGAGTTCTTCTAGTAGATTATACAAAAAAATTCCATGAAATTTTTTAAATTTTCAACGCGTCTTGATTTTTGTGAAAATTGTACCGATTCTTTGTACGCCCTATACGTATGACCTTGAATGACCTTTTATGATTAAATCATCTCAATATGACCACCAAGACCATTTTAAGTCATTTAAATATCATAATTATCAATATTAAGCAAATTTGAATTTTCCCCCCTCCCCCTTTTTACCCAAAAAATTCAAATTTAGCATTATTGGTTTTAAATGGTAAAAAATGCACTAACATACCTATTTTGGTCAAAATAAGTCTGAATCAACCATAAAAAGTACTGCTTTCCCTATTTATTAAGGTCTTTCCCTTTCCAAAGGGAAGACCTTACTGTATTTCTTATTTACACTTTCAAAATTTTTTTTCCACGCCCAATATAAAAAAAATGTCGCGACATATAATTTTGATACTTAGTACCTTTAGTCGGTCATACTTGGAGATGCCCTGACTGACCCTGTGAAACCGATCTATTTTAAGTAACGGAGTTATCTGCCCCGGACCGGAAAACCTTGTTTGCAGATTAACTCAAAAACTGTAACCGTTATAAAAATTCTGAAGAGTGGATATTGTTACCTCACTCCTGGTTATGATTTGTCACCCCAAAAAAAGTTTTTCGAAAAGTGTCACGGTTACGCAATTTTGAGTCGCGAATTGACAAAAACGTAAAAATTTCTATTTTTAGAACCGTTAGTCGTAGAACCTCAAAACTTTCATCATTCATTTTAGGTGACCTATGGTACATCCAAAAATATAAAGGTCAAGGTCATATCAACAAAAACAAAAAAGGTCATTTTCTAGGACAATGGGTTTTATCTTCAAGTCAATTTTTCAGCCCTTATTTGAAACATTTTTGTGCGGTTTTTTTTTTATATGATGTCCGCCAGGAGTTCTTCTAGTAGATTATACAAAAAAATTCCATGAAATTTTTTAAATTTTCAACGCGTCTTGATTTTTGTGAAAATTGTACCGATTCTTTGTACGCCCTATACGTATGACCTTGAATGACCTTTTATGATTAAATCATCTCAATATGACCACCAAGACCATTTTAAGTCATTTAAATATCATAATTATCAATATTAAGCAAATTTGAATTTTCCCCCCTCCCCCTTTTTACCCAAAAAATTCAAATTTAGCATTATTGGTTTTAAATGGTAAAAAATGCACTAACATACCTATTTTGGTCAAAATAAGTCTGAATCAACCATAAAAAGTACTGCTTTCCCTATTTATTAAGGTCTTTCCCTTTCCAAAGGGAAGACCTTACTGTATTTCTTATTTACACTTTCAAAATTTTTTTTCCACGCCCAATATAAAAAAAATGTCGCGACATATAATTTTGATACTTAGTACCTTTAGTCGGTCATACTTGGAGATGCCCTGACTGACCCTGTGAAACCGATCTATTTTAAGTAACGGAGTTATCTGCCCCGGACCGGAAAACCTTGTTTGCAGATTAACTCAAAAACTGTAACCGTTATAAAAATTCTGAAGAGTGGATATTGTTACCTCACTCCTGGTTATGATTTGTCACCCCAAAAAAAGTTTTTCGAAAAGTGTCACGGTTACGCAATTTTGAGTCGCGAATTGACAAAAACGTAAAAATTTCTATTTTTAGAACCGTTAGTCGTAGAACCTCAAAACTTTCATCATTCATTTTAGGTGACCTATGGTACATCCAAAAATATAAAGGTCAAGGTCATATCAACAAAAACAAAAAAGGTCATTTTCTAGGACAATGGGTTTTATCTTCAAGTCAATTTTTCAGCCCTTATTTGAAACATTTTTGTGCGGTTTTTTTTTTATATGATGTCCGCCAGGAGTTCTTCTAGTAGATTATACAAAAAAATTCCATGAAATTTTTTAAATTTTCAACGCGTCTTGATTTTTGTGAAAATTGTACCGATTCTTTGTACGCCCTATACGTATGACCTTGAATGACCTTTTATGATTAAATCATCTCAATATGACCACCAAGACCATTTTAAGTCATTTAAATATCATAATTATCAATATTAAGCAAATTTGAATTTTCCCCCCTCCCCCTTTTTACCCAAAAAATTCAAATTTAGCATTATTGGTTTTAAATGGTAAAAAATGCACTAACATACCTATTTTGGTCAAAATAAGTCTGAATCAACCATAAAAAGTACTGCTTTCCCTATTTATTAAGGTCTTTCCCTTTCCAAAGGGAAGACCTTACTGTATTTCTTATTTACACTTTCAAAATTTTTTTTCCACGCCCAATATAAAAAAAATGTCGCGACATATAATTTTGATACTTAGTACCTTTAGTCGGTCATACTTGGAGATGCCCTGACTGACCCTGTGAAACCGATCTATTTTAAGTAACGGAGTTATCTGCCCCGGACCGGAAAACCTTGTTTGCAGATTAACTCAAAAACTGTAACCGTTATAAAAATTCTGAAGAGTGGATATTGTTACCTCACTCCTGGTTATGATTTGTCACCCCAAAAAAAGTTTTTCGAAAAGTGTCACGGTTACGCAATTTTGAGTCGCGAATTGACAAAAACGTAAAAATTTCTATTTTTAGAACCGTTAGTCGTAGAACCTCAAAACTTTCATCATTCATTTTAGGTGACCTATGGTACATCCAAAAATATAAAGGTCAAGGTCATATCAACAAAAACAAAAAAGGTCATTTTCTAGGACAATGGGTTTTATCTTCAAGTCAATTTTTCAGCCCTTATTTGAAACATTTTTGTGCGGTTTTTTTTTTATATGATGTCCGCCAGGAGTTCTTCTAGTAGATTATACAAAAAAATTCCATGAAATTTTTTAAATTTTCAACGCGTCTTGATTTTTGTGAAAATTGTACCGATTCTTTGTACGCCCTATACGTATGACCTTGAATGACCTTTTATGATTAAATCATCTCAATATGACCACCAAGACCATTTTAAGTCATTTAAATATCATAATTATCAATATTAAGCAAATTTGAATTTTCCCCCCTCCCCCTTTTTACCCAAAAAATTCAAATTTAGCATTATTGGTTTTAAATGGTAAAAAATGCACTAACATACCTATTTTGGTCAAAATAAGTCTGAATCAACCATAAAAAGTACTGCTTTCCCTATTTATTAAGGTCTTTCCCTTTCCAAAGGGAAGACCTTACTGTATTTCTTATTTACACTTTCAAAATTTTTTTTCCACGCCCAATATAAAAAAAATGTCGCGACATATAATTTTGATACTTAGTACCTTTAGTCGGTCATACTTGGAGATGCCCTGACTGACCCTGTGAAACCGATCTATTTTAAGTAACGGAGTTATCTGCCCCGGACCGGAAAACCTTGTTTGCAGATTAACTCAAAAACTGTAACCGTTATAAAAATTCTGAAGAGTGGATATTGTTACCTCACTCCTGGTTATGATTTGTCACCCCAAAAAAAGTTTTTCGAAAAGTGTCACGGTTACGCAATTTTGAGTCGCGAATTGACAAAAACGTAAAAATTTCTATTTTTAGAACCGTTAGTCGTAGAACCTCAAAACTTTCATCATTCATTTTAGGTGACCTATGGTACATCCAAAAATATAAAGGTCAAGGTCATATCAACAAAAACAAAAAAGGTCATTTTCTAGGACAATGGGTTTTATCTTCAAGTCAATTTTTCAGCCCTTATTTGAAACATTTTTGTGCGGTTTTTTTTTTATATGATGTCCGCCAGGAGTTCTTCTAGTAGATTATACAAAAAAATTCCATGAAATTTTTTAAATTTTCAACGCGTCTTGATTTTTGTGAAAATTGTACCGATTCTTTGTACGCCCTATACGTATGACCTTGAATGACCTTTTATGATTAAATCATCTCAATATGACCACCAAGACCATTTTAAGTCATTTAAATATCATAATTATCAATATTAAGCAAATTTGAATTTTCCCCCCTCCCCCTTTTTACCCAAAAAATTCAAATTTAGCATTATTGGTTTTAAATGGTAAAAAATGCACTAACATACCTATTTTGGTCAAAATAAGTCTGAATCAACCATAAAAAGTACTGCTTTCCCTATTTATTAAGGTCTTTCCCTTTCCAAAGGGAAGACCTTACTGTATTTCTTATTTACACTTTCAAAATTTTTTTTCCACGCCCAATATAAAAAAAATGTCGCGACATATAATTTTGATACTTAGTACCTTTAGTCGGTCATACTTGGAGATGCCCTGACTGACCCTGTGAAACCGATCTATTTTAAGTAACGGAGTTATCTGCCCCGGACCGGAAAACCTTGTTTGCAGATTAACTCAAAAACTGTAACCGTTATAAAAATTCTGAAGAGTGGATATTGTTACCTCACTCCTGGTTATGATTTGTCACCCCAAAAAAAGTTTTTCGAAAAGTGTCACGGTTACGCAATTTTGAGTCGCGAATTGACAAAAACGTAAAAATTTCTATTTTTAGAACCGTTAGTCGTAGAACCTCAAAACTTTCATCATTCATTTTAGGTGACCTATGGTACATCCAAAAATATAAAGGTCAAGGTCATATCAACAAAAACAAAAAAGGTCATTTTCTAGGACAATGGGTTTTATCTTCAAGTCAATTTTTCAGCCCTTATTTGAAACATTTTTGTGCGGTTTTTTTTTTATATGATGTCCGCCAGGAGTTCTTCTAGTAGATTATACAAAAAAATTCCATGAAATTTTTTAAATTTTCAACGCGTCTTGATTTTTGTGAAAATTGTACCGATTCTTTGTACGCCCTATACGTATGACCTTGAATGACCTTTTATGATTAAATCATCTCAATATGACCACCAAGACCATTTTAAGTCATTTAAATATCATAATTATCAATATTAAGCAAATTTGAATTTTCCCCCCTCCCCCTTTTTACCCAAAAAATTCAAATTTAGCATTATTGGTTTTAAATGGTAAAAAATGCACTAACATACCTATTTTGGTCAAAATAAGTCTGAATCAACCATAAAAAGTACTGCTTTCCCTATTTATTAAGGTCTTTCCCTTTCCAAAGGGAAGACCTTACTGTATTTCTTATTTACACTTTCAAAATTTTTTTTCCACGCCCAATATAAAAAAAATGTCGCGACATATAATTTTGATACTTAGTACCTTTAGTCGGTCATACTTGGAGATGCCCTGACTGACCCTGTGAAACCGATCTATTTTAAGTAACGGAGTTATCTGCCCCGGACCGGAAAACCTTGTTTGCAGATTAACTCAAAAACTGTAACCGTTATAAAAATTCTGAAGAGTGGATATTGTTACCTCACTCCTGGTTATGATTTGTCACCCCAAAAAAAGTTTTTCGAAAAGTGTCACGGTTACGCAATTTTGAGTCGCGAATTGACAAAAACGTAAAAATTTCTATTTTTAGAACCGTTAGTCGTAGAACCTCAAAACTTTCATCATTCATTTTAGGTGACCTATGGTACATCCAAAAATATAAAGGTCAAGGTCATATCAACAAAAACAAAAAAGGTCATTTTCTAGGACAATGGGTTTTATCTTCAAGTCAATTTTTCAGCCCTTATTTGAAACATTTTTGTGCGGTTTTTTTTTTATATGATGTCCGCCAGGAGTTCTTCTAGTAGATTATACAAAAAAATTCCATGAAATTTTTTAAATTTTCAACGCGTCTTGATTTTTGTGAAAATTGTACCGATTCTTTGTACGCCCTATACGTATGACCTTGAATGACCTTTTATGATTAAATCATCTCAATATGACCACCAAGACCATTTTAAGTCATTTAAATATCATAATTATCAATATTAAGCAAATTTGAATTTTCCCCCCTCCCCCTTTTTACCCAAAAAATTCAAATTTAGCATTATTGGTTTTAAATGGTAAAAAATGCACTAACATACCTATTTTGGTCAAAATAAGTCTGAATCAACCATAAAAAGTACTGCTTTCCCTATTTATTAAGGTCTTTCCCTTTCCAAAGGGAAGACCTTACTGTATTTCTTATTTACACTTTCAAAATTTTTTTTCCACGCCCAATATAAAAAAAATGTCGCGACATATAATTTTGATACTTAGTACCTTTAGTCGGTCATACTTGGAGATGCCCTGACTGACCCTGTGAAACCGATCTATTTTAAGTAACGGAGTTATCTGCCCCGGACCGGAAAACCTTGTTTGCAGATTAACTCAAAAACTGTAACCGTTATAAAAATTCTGAAGAGTGGATATTGTTACCTCACTCCTGGTTATGATTTGTCACCCCAAAAAAAGTTTTTCGAAAAGTGTCACGGTTACGCAATTTTGAGTCGCGAATTGACAAAAACGTAAAAATTTCTATTTTTAGAACCGTTAGTCGTAGAACCTCAAAACTTTCATCATTCATTTTAGGTGACCTATGGTACATCCAAAAATATAAAGGTCAAGGTCATATCAACAAAAACAAAAAAGGTCATTTTCTAGGACAATGGGTTTTATCTTCAAGTCAATTTTTCAGCCCTTATTTGAAACATTTTTGTGCGGTTTTTTTTTTATATGATGTCCGCCAGGAGTTCTTCTAGTAGATTATACAAAAAAATTCCATGAAATTTTTTAAATTTTCAACGCGTCTTGATTTTTGTGAAAATTGTACCGATTCTTTGTACGCCCTATACGTATGACCTTGAATGACCTTTTATGATTAAATCATCTCAATATGACCACCAAGACCATTTTAAGTCATTTAAATATCATAATTATCAATATTAAGCAAATTTGAATTTTCCCCCCTCCCCCTTTTTACCCAAAAAATTCAAATTTAGCATTATTGGTTTTAAATGGTAAAAAATGCACTAACATACCTATTTTGGTCAAAATAAGTCTGAATCAACCATAAAAAGTACTGCTTTCCCTATTTATTAAGGTCTTTCCCTTTCCAAAGGGAAGACCTTACTGTATTTCTTATTTACACTTTCAAAATTTTTTTTCCACGCCCAATATAAAAAAAAATGTCGCGACATATAATTTTGATACTTAGTACCTTTAGTCGGTCATACTTGGAGATGCCCTGACTGACCCTGTGAAACCGATCTATTTTAAGTAACGGAGTTATCTGCCCCGGACCGGAAAACCTTGTTTGCAGATTAACTCAAAAACTGTAACCGTTATAAAAATTCTGAAGAGTGGATATTGTTACCTCACTCCTGGTTATGATTTGTCACCCCAAAAAAAGTTTTTCGAAAAGTGTCACGGTTACGCAATTTTGAGTCGCGAATTGACAAAAACGTAAAAATTTCTATTTTTAGAACCGTTAGTCGTAGAACCTCAAAACTTTCATCATTCATTTTAGGTGACCTATGGTACATCCAAAAATATAAAGGTCAAGGTCATATCAACAAAAACAAAAAAGGTCATTTTCTAGGACAATGGGTTTTATCTTCAAGTCAATTTTTCAGCCCTTATTTGAAACATTTTTGTGCGGTTTTTTTTTTATATGATGTCCGCCAGGAGTTCTTCTAGTAGATTATACAAAAAAATTCCATGAAATTTTTTAAATTTTCAACGCGTCTTGATTTTTGTGAAAATTGTACCGATTCTTTGTACGCCCTATACGTATGACCTTGAATGACCTTTTATGATTAAATCATCTCAATATGACCACCAAGACCATTTTAAGTCATTTAAATATCATAATTATCAATATTAAGCAAATTTGAATTTTCCCCCCTCCCCCTTTTTACCCAAAAAATTCAAATTTAGCATTATTGGTTTTAAATGGTAAAAAATGCACTAACATACCTATTTTGGTCAAAATAAGTCTGAATCAACCATAAAAAGTACTGCTTTCCCTATTTATTAAGGTCTTTCCCTTTCCAAAGGGAAGACCTTACTGTATTTCTTATTTACACTTTCAAAATTTTTTTTCCACGCCCAATATAAAAAAAATGTCGCGACATATAATTTTGATACTTAGTACCTTTAGTCGGTCATACTTGGAGATGCCCTGACTGACCCTGTGAAACCGATCTATTTTAAGTAACGGAGTTATCTGCCCCGGACCGGAAAACCTTGTTTGCAGATTAACTCAAAAACTGTAACCGTTATAAAAATTCTGAAGAGTGGATATTGTTACCTCACTCCTGGTTATGATTTGTCACCCCAAAAAAAGTTTTTCGAAAAGTGTCACGGTTACGCAATTTTGAGTCGCGAATTGACAAAAACGTAAAAATTTCTATTTTTAGAACCGTTAGTCGTAGAACCTCAAAACGTTCATCATTCATTTTAGGTGACCTATGGTACATCCAAAAATATAAAGGTCAAGGTCATATCAACAAAAACAAAAAAAAAATCATTTTCTTATTTTTTGCAGGAAATTTTCAGTCTCTTTTTAGCAAGACGTGCGGAAGACAATGCACGCCTTTTAATGCTAAATCAAGTTTTATCTCTTTTAATTCCCAAAATTTGATACTAAACCATCATTGAATAACAGAAGCAATTAATTGCACTAAATAAAGATTCATAGATACATCTTTAAACAGTATATTATATTTTTATAAGGACTATATTATTGGACAACGAAAACAGAGGACCGATAAACTGCGACCGAAACTGTCCAAAAATATTGATTGTTTTAAAGGTTAAGATATATATAACTGCTTCATGCTTATTTTTGTCTGGTCTAAAGTTATATCGAGATTTTACATAGTTTATATATGACCAACTATGATGGAGTTATGGTACTTGCCACGGTGGCCAAAAACACATTGTTACTGAATGTTTAATTTAATATTCTTGTTCCAATTCTTATTTAACAACACTTAGACTTAAAAAAAATGAATGGTTTCGCCATTTCTGAACAGATTTGGCTGAAATTTGGAGGACTGCTAGAACTACTTCAAACACAAGCACAGCTCACCCTGGGAGCTCGTACCTATCCAAGTTTTTGATTTATGCCCCCGCGGGCCTTTTTTAAATTAAATGTTGTGTGCAGATAAACTGCTACATCTTTCGATCGGGCTGAAATTTTGAACAGTTGCTTAGGTTGCTGAGTTCTCGCTTTTTAGCTAAAGATCATGTCTGAATATGGTCCCATTTTGAAGTTACACCCCTTTGCAGTTTTCACTAAAAAATCGCTATTTTAGCCAAAATTAAAGTTTTCCGATCCAAATCTTTTGGTGCCCGCTCTCCGTAGACATGTGCCTGACTGGCCTCTTTCAAAGAATTGGGCTGGGCTCTCTTTGTTTTTGAAAAAAAATGTTCTTTTTTAAAATTTAGAAATGTCAAACAAGTGTGGCCACTAAAAGTATGTCTCGCCTGCCGGCACCATCGCTAAAATCAACTACCTAAGCTTCCATTTCTTGATATAAACACAAAAAGTGTCAGTATACCTAATAACAGATGCCTAGTTAACTTATTATACTATTCAAGCAATCCATTGTCCACACAAGTATTACAAAAAGTTTTCTGTCTGAAAAAAGACATAAGTTTACAGAGTCACTGGAGCGTAAAAATGGGGTCATGGTCACATGGCATGGTGACAGTTGCGTTGTCCATAACCGCAACTGTCTGTTTACCCAATATCAGATGCCTAGCTATTATAACTTTCCAGCAATTCATCTTGCATAAAAGTCTTACAAAAAAGTTTTTCGGCCTGAAAAAGACCTAAGTTCACAGAGTCACTGGAGCGTGAAAATGGGGTCAGGGACAAACAGCATGAGGACAATTGCGTAGACCATAACCTGAACTGTCTGTATTCAAAACATCAGATGCCTAGCTATTATACTTTTCAAGCAATTCATCGTCCACAAAAGTCTTACAAAAAAGTTTACGGCCTGAAAAAAGACCTAAGTTCACAGAGTCACTGGAGCGTGAAAATGGGGTCAGGGTCAAACGGCATGGTGACAGTTGCGTAGACCATAACCTGAACTGTCTGTATACCAAATATCAGATGCCTAGCTATTATACTTTTCAAGCAATTCATCGTCCACAAAAGTCTTACAAAAAAGTTTACGGCCTGAAAAAAGACCTAAGTTCACAGAGTCACTGGAGCGTAAAAATGGGGTCAGGGTCAAACGGCATGGTGACAGTTGCGTAGACCATAACCTGAACTGTCTGTATACTAAATATCAGATGCCTAGCTACTATACTTTTCAAGCAATTCATCGTCCACAAAAGTCTTACAAAAAAGTTTACGGCCTGAAAAAAGACCTAAGTTCACAGAGTCATTGGAGCATGAAAATGGGGTCAGGGTCAAACGGCATGGTGACAGTTGCGTAGACCATAACCTGAACTGTCTGTATACCAAATATCAGATGCCTAGCTATTATACTTTTCAAGCAATTCATTGTCCACAAAAGTCTTACAAAAAAGTTTACGACGCCGCCGCCGCCGTCGCCGCCGCCGCCGCCGGAAAGTAATACCTATGTCTCGCCTTCCGCGACTATTCGTCGCAGGCGAGACAAAAACGTAAATTGACTCCTTTTTGTACTTTTGCCAAATTAACCGGAAGTGCCAAAATGCTGTCAAATATGGCCCAAATCCTAGCCAAATATTTGGACCAAAGGTCCCTTTTTAAAAAAAATCCCTTCCGTTTCTGACTTTTTCAAAATTTAAATGTTCTGCATACCCGTAAAATGCAAAAAATCCTGACTTATTTCTTGTGATTTTCCTATAGAAACGTGTTTCCTGATTTTAAAGTTGAATGAAATCACTGAAATCCACTTTAATTACCAAGAATAATCAAAGTTCAACACAATTTTAACTGTTATGAATGTCGGTCAAGTCTCTGACAACAAATGTCATAATTTCCTATAGGCATGCAGGTGCTTCCAAATTATGAAGTAACTCAGGCGCGACGACCATGTATTCCATAATATAGTAAACTGATGTGAATGAAATAAAATAGATGTGTATCGTTCAAAATTCCCTCCTCGACTGAGATTTAAAAAAATAGAGTCGTAGTTTTATTTAAATATGACGTAGAGCGCGCGACACCATAGTAACCTATAAATAACAGTGTCGCAATAAATTTATTATTTTTCTTCTTTTCTGCCATCAATATACGAAAAGTGCCGCGACATATCTTTTCGATACTTGGTACCATTATTTGGTCATACGTGTACTCGCCTTGACCGACCCTGTGAAACCGATCTATTTTTAGTAACGGAGTTATCTGCCCGTAACCCAAAAACCTTGTTTGCAGATTAACTCGAAAACTGTAACCGTTATCAAAAATCTGAAGTGGGGAAAATGTTGCTAGACTCCTGTTCATGATTCGTCACGCAAAAAAAATGATTTCGATCAACTTCCTGGTTACGCGTTTTTGACTCGAAAAGTGTCGCGACACGTCATTTTTTTTTCGAACACTGTACGACAAATCGTTTTCGAGTTATGGCCCTTAACGCGTTTCGGCTTATCCGTTTTTGGCTTATAACTTTTAAACCGTCAGAGATAATATAGTAAACATATGGGTTTTTTGTGACCGTCATTATGGGTCCTTCAATTTAAGACCAAAGTCGAATGGTTACGGGCAGCCATTTTCAAAATGGCTGACACCGTAAACAGTTTTTATGAAAAAACACTCAAACCGTACTAAATTGAAGCAGACAATACATGGAAAAAATGTTCACCATGTCGAAATCTACAAAAAGTGTTTCAGGTGCGAAAGCGTAAAACTTGTCGTTTTTGAGTTATCGCCCTTGATTCTTATTTTTAAAATGATTTTTTGTTTATAACTTTTAAACCATAAAAGATGATGAATGAAACATAGGGTTCATTTGAAACAGGATTAAATTACCTACAATTTGAACCCAAACAGTACATGATTCGGTTGAACAGTTTCAAGATGGCGGCCAAAACAAGTTTCGCGAAACACGTTTTTTGCCAATAACTTGAAAACCATAACAGATAGTATAGTAAACATGTATACTTAAATGAATAAGAATGCAAAGAGCTACAATTTGAGTCCAAGGTCAAAGGTCAAGGTCATTTCCTAGCAACAAGGTAACCTTAATGAAAGTCCATAGCAACCATACATATTCTTAAACCAGACTACTTTTTGAGTTAACATGTAAGTTTTTTCAACCGGAAGTGATATTTAGTCCATAGCAACCGACATCAAAGTCCTTAGCAACCATACTTTTTCTGACTCTAGGCCCCCTGATCTTCATTCTGGAGCCTATATCACAATAATTGGCAACGTCTTGTCATAAACAAAGTGACTCAAATGTCATTAGTACTTGTATAAAATACCATAACAAAAACATAAGACAGGGAAAGACCTCACATTTGTTCTCTGAACAAATGACTTTTTAATTATTAAGGTCTTTCCCACTACAGTGGAAAGACCTTATTGTATTTCTTCTGATTATTATTATTATTATTATTATTATTCTTCTTTTCCGCGGTCACTATAACAAAAGTGTCGCGACATAACTTTACGACACTTGGTACCATTATTCGGTCATACCCTGACTCGCCTTGACTGACCCTGCGAAACCGATCTATTTTTAGTAACGGAGTTATCTGCCCCAAACCGGAAAACCTTGTTTGCAAAATTACTCAAAAACTATAACCGTTATCAAAAAACTAAAGTATGGAAAATGTCATTTGACTCCTAGGGATGATTTGTAGACCAAAAAAAAAATTTCCGAACAACTTCCTGGTTACGCGTTTTTGACTCGAAAAGGGTCGCGACTCGTCAAATTTTTTTTCTTCAAAACGGTTAGTCCTAGAGACTTGGGACCTTCACCAATCATCCCAAGTGACATATGTTACATCTAAAAATGTCAAGGTCAAAGGTCAAATCTCAAGGTCAGAGGTCATGATACACCTTGTTTGCAGTATAGATCAAAAACCATACAAAATTGAAGCAGACATGTAATGGGGAAAATACTCGTCTCATTTAGACCTTTATTTGATATAAAGGGTCGAACACTGTACGACAAACCGTTTTCGAGTTATGGGCCTTAACGCGTTTCGGTTTATCCGTTTTTGGCTTATAACTTTTAAACCGTCGGAGATAATATAGTAAACATATGGGTTTTTTGTCACCGTCATTATGGGCCCTTCAATTTAAGACCAAAGTCGAATGGTTACGGGCAGCCATTTTTAAAATAAAATATAAAATGGCTGACACCGTAAACAGTTTTTATGAAATAACACTTAAACCGTACAAAATTGAAGCGGACAATACATGGGAAAAATGTTCGACACGTCGAAATCTACAAAAAGTGTTTCAGGTGCGAAACCGTAAAACTTGTCGTTTTTGAGTTATCGCCCTTGATTCTTATTTTTAAAATGATTTTTTGTTTTTAACTTTTAAACCATAAAAGATGATGAATGAAACATAGGGTTCATTTGATAGAGAATTTAAAGACCTACAATTTGAGTACAAACAGTGTATGATTCGGTTGACCGGTTTCAAAATGGCGGCCAAAACAAGTTTCGCGAAACACGTTTTTTGCCCATAACTTGAAAACCATAACAGATAGTATAGTAAACATGTATACTTAAATGAATCAGAATGCAAAGAGCTACAATTTGAGTCCAAGGTCAAAGGTCATAGGTCAAGGTCATTCCCTAGCAACAAGGTAACCTTAATGAAAAGTCCATAGCAACCATACATATTCTTAAACCAGACTACTTTCTGAGTTTAGATGTAAGTTTTTTTCAACCGGAAGTGACATTTAGTCCATAGCAACCGACATTTAAGTCCTTAGCAACCATACTTTTTCTGAATCTAGGCACCCTAATCTTCATTCTGGAGCCTATATCACAATAATTGGCAACATCTTGTCATAAACAAAGTGACTCAAATGTCTTTAGTACTTGTATAAAATACCATAACAAAAACATAAGACAGGGAAAGACCTCACATTTGTTCTCTGAACAAATGACTTTTTAATTATTATTATTATTCTTCTTCTTTTCCGCGGTCACTATAACAAAAGTGTCGCGACATAACTTTACGACACTTGGTACCATTATTCGGTCATACCCTGACTCGCCTTGACTGACCCTGCGAAACCGATCTATTTTTAGTAACGGAGTTATCTGCCCCAGACCGGAAAACCTTGTTTGCAAAATTACTCAAAAATCTAAACCGTTATCAAAAAACTAAAGAGTGGAAAATGTCATTTGACTCCTAGGGATGATTTGTAGACAAAAAAAAAATTTTCGAACAACTTCCTGGTTACGCGTTTTTTACTCGAAAAGTGTCGCGACACGTCAATTTTTTTTTTCTCCAAAACGGTTAGTCCTAGAGACTTGGGACCTTCACCAATCATCCCAAGTGACATATGTTACATCTAAAAATGTCAAGGTCAAAGGTCAAATCTCAAGGTCAGAGGTCATGATACACCTTGTTTGCAGTATAGCTCAAAAACCATACAAAATTGAAGCAGACATGTAATGCAAAAAATACTCGTCTCATTTAGACCTTTATTTGATATAAAGGGTCGAACACTGTACGACAAACCGTTTTCGAGTTATGGCCCTTAACGCGTTTCGGCTTATCTGTTTTTGGCTTATAATTTTTAAACCGTCAGAGATATTATAGTAAACATATGGGTTTTTTGTGACCGTCATTATGGGCCCTTCAATTTAAGACCAAAGTCGAATGGTTACGGGCAGCCATTTTCAAAATGGCTGACACCGTAAACAGTTTTTATGAAATAACACTTAAACCGTACAAAATTGAAGCGGACAATACATGGAAAAAATGTTCGCCATGTCGAAATCTACAAAAAGTGTTTCAGGTGCGAAAGCGTAAAACTTGTCGTTTTTGAGTTATCGCCCTTGATTCGTATTTTAAAATGATTTTTTGTTTATTACTTTTAAACCATAAAAGATGATGAATGGAACATAGGGTTCATTTGATAGAGAATTAAAAGACCTACAATTTGAGTCCAAACAGTGTATGATTCGGTTGACCGGTTTCAAAATGGCGGCCAAAACAAGTTTCACGAAACACGTTTTTTGCCCATAACTTGAAAACCATAACAGATAGTATAGTAAACATGTATACTTAAATGAATCAGAATGCAAAGAGCTACAATTTGAGTCCAGGGTCAAAGGTCATAGGTCAAGGTCATTCCCTAGCAACAAGGTAACATTAATGAAAAGTCCATAGCAACCATATATATTCTAAATCAAGACTACTTTTTGAGTTTAGGGTTAAGTTTTTTCAACCAATGGTAGCCCCTAGTCCATAGCAACCGTCATAAAAGTCCTTAGCAACCATACTTTTTCTGACTTCAGACTCATTGCTCATTACTCTAGAACATTTTTCGCAACTAATAGTTTAATACTATTGTCAAAATCAGACTGAAATAGCCTAACCAAACATAAATAACAAGAACATGGGAAAGACCTCACATTTGTTCTCTGAACAAATGACTTTTTAATTATTATTATTAAGGTCTTTCCCTTTCCAAAGGGAAGACCTTACTGTATTTCTTATTTACACTTTCAAAATTTTTTTTCCGCGCCCAATATAAAAAAAGTGTCGCGACATATAATTTTGATACTTAGTACCTTTAGTCGGTCATACTTGGAGATGCCCTGACTGACCCTGTGAAACCGATCTATTTTAAGTAACGGAGTTATCTGCCCCGGACCGTAAAACCTTGTTTGCAGATTAACTCAAAAACTGTAACCGTTATAAAAATTCTGAAGAGTGGATATTGTTACCTCACTCCTGGTTATGATTTGTCACCCCAAAAAAAGTTTTTCGAAAAGTGTCACGGTTACGCAATTTTGAGTCGCGAATTGACAAAAACGTAAAAATTTCTATTTTTAGAACCGTTAGTCGTAGAACCTCAAAACTTTCATCATTCATTTTAGGTGACCTATGGTACATCCAAAAATATAAAGGTCAAGGTCATATCAACAAAAACAAAAAAGGTCATTTTCTAGGACAATGGGTTTTATCTTCAAGTCAATTTTTCAGCCCTTATTTGAAACATTTTTGTGCGGTTTTTTTTTTGATATGATGTCCGCCAGGAGTTCTTCTAGTAGATTATACAAAAAAATTCCATGAAATTTTTTTAATTTTCAACGCGTCTTGATTTTTGTGAAAATTGTACCGATTCTTTGTACGCCCTATACGTATGACCTTGAATGACCTTTTATGATTAAAACATCTCAATATGACCACCAAGACCATTTTAAGTCATTTAAATATCATAATTATCAATATTAAGCAAATTTGAATTTTTCCCCCTCCCCCTTTTTACCCAAAAAATTCAAATTTAGCATTATTGGTTTTAAATGGTAAAAAATGCTCTAACATACCTATTTTGGTCAAAATAAGTCTGAATCAACCATAAAAAGTACTGCTTTCCCTATTTATTAAGGTCTTTCCCTTTCCAAAGGGAAGACCTTACTGTATTTCTTATTTACACTTTCAAAATTTTTTTTCCGCGCCCAATATAAAAAAAGTGTCGCGACATATAATTTTGATACTTAGTACCTTTAGTCGGTCATACTTGGAGATGCCCTGACTGACCCTGTGAAACCGATCTATTTTAAGTAACGGAGTTATCTGCCCCGGACCGTAAAACCTTGTTTGCAGATTAACTCAAAAACTGTAACCATTATAAAAATTCTGAAGAGTGGATATTGTTACCTCACTCCTGGTTATGATTTGTCACCCCAAAAAAAGTTTTTCGAAAAGTGTCACGGTTACGCAATTTTGAGTCGCGAATTGACAAAAACGTAAAAATTTCTATTTTTAGAACCGTTAGTCGTAGAACCTCAAAACTTTCATCATTCATTTTAGGTGACCTATGGTACATCCAAAAATATAAAGGTCAAGGTCATATCAACAAAAACAAAAAAGGTCATTTTCTAGGACAATGGGTTTTATCTTCAAGTCAATTTTTCAGCCCTTATTTGAAACATTTTTGTGCGGTTTTTTTTTGATATGATGTCCGCCAGGAGTTCTTCTAGTAGATTATACAAAAAAATTCCATGAAATTTTTTTAATTTTCAACGCGTCTTGATTTTTGTGAAAATTGTACCGATTCTTTGTACGCCCTATACGTATGACCTTGAATGACCTTTTATGATTAAAACATCTCAATATGACCACCAAGACCATTTTAAGTCATTTAAATATCATAATTATCAATATTAAGCAAATTTGAATTTTTCCCCCTCCCCCTTTTTACCCAAAAAATTCAAATTTAGCATTATTGGTTTTAAATGGTAAAAAATGCTCTAACATACCTATTTTGGTCAAAATAAGTCTGAATCAACCATAAAAAGTACTGCTTTCCCTATTTATTAAGGTCTTTCCCTTTCCAAAGGGAAGACCTTACTGTATTTCTTATTTACACTTTCAAAATTTTTTTTCCGCGCCCAATATAAAAAAAGTGTCGCGACATATAATTTTGATACTTAGTACCTTTAGTCGGTCATACTTGGAGATGCCCTGACTGACCCTGTGAAACCGATCTATTTTAAGTAACGGAGTTATCTGCCCCGGACCGTAAAACCTTGTTTGCAGATTAACTCAAAAACTGTAACCATTATAAAAATTCTGAAGAGTGGATATTGTTACCTCACTCCTGGTTATGATTTGTCACCCCAAAAAAAGTTTTTCGAAAAGTGTCACGGTTACGCAATTTTGAGTCGCGAATTGACAAAAACGTAAAAATTTCTATTTTTAGAACCGTTAGTCGTAGAACCTCAAAACTTTCATCATTCATTTTAGGTGACCTATGGTACATCCAAAAATATAAAGGTCAAGGTCATATCAACAAAAACAAAAAAGGTCATTTTCTAGGACAATGGGTTTTATCTTCAAGTCAATTTTTCAGCCCTTATTTGAAACATTTTTGTGCGGTTTTTTTTTGATATGATGTCCGCCAGGAGTTCTTCTAGTAGATTATACAAAAAAATTCCATGAAATTTTTTTAATTTTCAACGCGTCTTGATTTTTGTGAAAATTGTACCGATTCTTTGTACGCCCTATACGTATGACCTTGAATGACCTTTTATGATTAAAACATCTCAATATGACCACCAAGACCATTTTAAGTCATTTAAATATCATAATTATCAATATTAAGCAAATTTGAATTTTCCCCCTCCCCCTTTTTACCCAAAAAATTCAAATTTAGCATTATTGGTTTTAAATGGTAAAAAATGCTCTAACATACCTATTTTGGTCAAAATAAGTCTGAATCAACCATAAAAAGTACTGCTTTCCCTATTTATTAAGGTCTTTCCCTTTCCAAAGGGAAGACCTTACTGTATTTCTTATTTACACTTTCAAAATTTTTTTTCCGCGCCCAATATAAAAAAAGTGTCGCGACATATAATTTTGATACTTAGTACCTTTAGTCGGTCATACTTGGAGATGCCCTGACTGACCCTGTGAAACCGATCTATTTTAAGTAACGGAGTTATCTGCCCCGGACCGTAAAACCTTGTTTGCAGATTAACTCAAAAACTGTAACCATTATAAAAATTCTGAAGAGTGGATATTGTTACCTCACTCCTGGTTATGATTTGTCACCCCAAAAAAAGTTTTTCGAAAAGTGTCACGGTTACGCAATTTTGAGTCGCGAATTGACAAAAACGTAAAAATTTCTATTTTTAGAACCGTTAGTCGTAGAACCTCAAAACTTTCATCATTCATTTTAGGTGACCTATGGTACATCCAAAAATATAAAGGTCAAGGTCATATCAACAAAAACAAAAAAGGTCATTTTCTAGGACAATGGGTTTTATCTTCAAGTCAATTTTTCAGCCCTTATTTGAAACATTTTTGTGCGGTTTTTTTTTGATATGATGTCCGCCAGGAGTTCTTCTAGTAGATTATACAAAAAAATTCCATGAAATTTTTTTAATTTTCAACGCGTCTTGATTTTTGTGAAAATTGTACCGATTCTTTGTACGCCCTATACGTATGACCTTGAATGACCTTTTATGATTAAAACATCTCAATATGACCACCAAGACCATTTTAAGTCATTTAAATATCATAATTATCAATATTAAGCAAATTTGAATTTTTCCCCCTCCCCCTTTTTACCCAAAAAATTCAAATTTAGCATTATTGGTTTTAAATGGTAAAAAATGCTCTAACATACCTATTTTGGTCAAAATAAGTCTGAATCAACCATAAAAAGTACTGCTTTCCCTATTTATTAAGGTCTTTCCCTTTCCAAAGGGAAGACCTTACTGTATTTCTTATTTACACTTTCAAAATTTTTTTTCCGCGCCCAATATAAAAAAAGTGTCGCGACATATAATTTTGATACTTAGTACCTTTAGTCGGTCATACTTGGAGATGCCCTGACTGACCCTGTGAAACCGATCTATTTTAAGTAACGGAGTTATCTGCCCCGGACCGTAAAACCTTGTTTGCAGATTAACTCAAAAACTGTAACCATTATAAAAATTCTGAAGAGTGGATATTGTTACCTCACTCCTGGTTATGATTTGTCACCCCAAAAAAAGTTTTTCGAAAAGTGTCACGGTTACGCAATTTTGAGTCGCGAATTGACAAAAACGTAAAAATTTCTATTTTTAGAACCGTTAGTCGTAGAACCTCAAAACTTTCATCATTCATTTTAGGTGACCTATGGTACATCCAAAAATATAAAGGTCAAGGTCATATCAACAAAAACAAAAAAGGTCATTTTCTAGGACAATGGGTTTTATCTTCAAGTCAATTTTTCAGCCCTTATTTGAAACATTTTTGTGCGGTTTTTTTTTATATGATGTCCGCCAGGAGTTCTTCTAGTAGATTATACAAAAAAATTCCATGAAATTTTTTTAATTTTCAACGCGTCTTGATTTTTGTGAAAATTGTACCGATTCTTTGTACGCCCTATACGTATGACCTTGAATGACCTTTTATGATTAAAACATCTCAATATGACCACCAAGACCATTTTAAGTCATTTAAATATCATAATTATCAATATTAAGCAAATTTGAATTTTTCCCCCTCCCCCTTTTTACCCAAAAAATTCAAATTTAGCATTATTGGTTTTAAATGGTAAAAAATGCTCTAACATACCTATTTTGGTCAAAATAAGTCTGAATCAACCATAAAAAGTACTGCTTTCCCTATTTATTAAGGTCTTTCCCTTTCCAAAGGGAAGACCTTACTGTATTTCTTATTTACACTTTCAAAATTTTTTTTCCGCGCCCAATATAAAAAAAGTGTCGCGACATATAATTTTGATACTTAGTACCTTTAGTCGGTCATACTTGGAGATGCCCTGACTGACCCTGTGAAACCGATCTATTTTAAGTAACGGAGTTATCTGCCCCGGACCGTAAAACCTTGTTTGCAGATTAACTCAAAAACTGTAACCATTATAAAAATTCTGAAGAGTGGATATTGTTACCTCACTCCTGGTTATGATTTGTCACCCCAAAAAAAGTTTTTCGAAAAGTGTCACGGTTACGCAATTTTGAGTCGCGAATTGACAAAAACGTAAAAATTTCTATTTTTAGAACCGTTAGTCGTAGAACCTCAAAACTTTCATCATTCATTTTAGGTGACCTATGGTACATCCAAAAATATAAAGGTCAAGGTCATATCAACAAAAACAAAAAAGGTCATTTTCTAGGACAATGGGTTTTATCTTCAAGTCAATTTTTCAGCCCTTATTTGAAACATTTTTGTGCGGTTTTTTTTTGATATGATGTCCGCCAGGAGTTCTTCTAGTAGATTATACAAAAAAATTCCATGAAATTTTTTTAATTTTCAACGCGTCTTGATTTTTGTGAAAATTGTACCGATTCTTTGTACGCCCTATACGTATGACCTTGAATGACCTTTTATGATTAAAACATCTCAATATGACCACCAAGACCATTTTAAGTCATTTAAATATCATAATTATCAATATTAAGCAAATTTGAATTTTTCCCCCTCCCCCTTTTTACCCAAAAAATTCAAATTTAGCATTATTGGTTTTAAATGGTAAAAAATGCTCTAACATACCTATTTTGGTCAAAATAAGTCTGAATCAACCATAAAAAGTACTGCTTTCCCTATTTATTAAGGTCTTTCCCTTTCCAAAGGGAAGACCTTACTGTATTTCTTATTTACACTTTCAAAATTTTTTTTCCGCGCCCAATATAAAAAAAGTGTCGCGACATATAATTTTGATACTTAGTACCTTTAGTCGGTCATACTTGGAGATGCCCTGACTGACCCTGTGAAACCGATCTATTTTAAGTAACGGAGTTATCTGCCCCGGACCGTAAAACCTTGTTTGCAGATTAACTCAAAAACTGTAACCATTATAAAAATTCTGAAGAGTGGATATTGTTACCTCACTCCTGGTTATGATTTGTCACCCCAAAAAAAGTTTTTCGAAAAGTGTCACGGTTACGCAATTTTGAGTCGCGAATTGACAAAAACGTAAAAATTTCTATTTTTAGAACCGTTAGTCGTAGAACCTCAAAACTTTCATCATTCATTTTAGGTGACCTATGGTACATCCAAAAATATAAAGGTCAAGGTCATATCAACAAAAACAAAAAAGGTCATTTTCTAGGACAATGGGTTTTATCTTCAAGTCAATTTTTCAGCCCTTATTTGAAACATTTTTGTGCGGTTTTTTTTTGATATGATGTCCGCCAGGAGTTCTTCTAGTAGATTATACAAAAAAATTCCATGAAATTTTTTTAATTTTCAACGCGTCTTGATTTTTGTGAAAATTGTACCGATTCTTTGTACGCCCTATACGTATGACCTTGAATGACCTTTTATGATTAAAACATCTCAATATGACCACCAAGACCATTTTAAGTCATTTAAATATCATAATTATCAATATTAAGCAAATTTGAATTTTTCCCCCTCCCCCTTTTTACCCAAAAAATTCAAATTTAGCATTATTGGTTTTAAATGGTAAAAAATGCTCTAACATACCTATTTTGGTCAAAATAAGTCTGAATCAACCATAAAAAGTACTGCTTTCCCTATTTATTAAGGTCTTTCCCTTTCCAAAGGGAAGACCTTACTGTATTTCTTATTTACACTTTCAAAATTTTTTTTCCGCGCCCAATATAAAAAAAGTGTCGCGACATATAATTTTGATACTTAGTACCTTTAGTCGGTCATACTTGGAGATGCCCTGACTGACCCTGTGAAACCGATCTATTTTAAGTAACGGAGTTATCTGCCCCGGACCGTAAAACCTTGTTTGCAGATTAACTCAAAAACTGTAACCATTATAAAAATTCTGAAGAGTGGATATTGTTACCTCACTCCTGGTTATGATTTGTCACCCCAAAAAAAGTTTTTCGAAAAGTGTCACGGTTACGCAATTTTGAGTCGCGAATTGACAAAAACGTAAAAATTTCTATTTTTAGAACCGTTAGTCGTAGAACCTCAAAACTTTCATCATTCATTTTAGGTGACCTATGGTACATCCAAAAATATAAAGGTCAAGGTCATATCAACAAAAACAAAAAAGGTCATTTTCTAGGACAATGGGTTTTATCTTCAAGTCAATTTTTCAGCCCTTATTTGAAACATTTTTGTGCGGTTTTTTTTTGATATGATGTCCGCCAGGAGTTCTTCTAGTAGATTATACAAAAAAATTCCATGAAATTTTTTTAATTTTCAACGCGTCTTGATTTTTGTGAAAATTGTACCGATTCTTTGTACGCCCTATACGTATGACCTTGAATGACCTTTTATGATTAAAACATCTCAATATGACCACCAAGACCATTTTAAGTCATTTAAATATCATAATTATCAATATTAAGCAAATTTGAATTTTTCCCCCTCCCCCTTTTTACCCAAAAAATTCAAATTTAGCATTATTGGTTTTAAATGGTAAAAAATGCTCTAACATACCTATTTTGGTCAAAATAAGTCTGAATCAACCATAAAAAGTACTGCTTTCCCTATTTATTAAGGTCTTTCCCTTTCCAAAGGGAAGACCTTACTGTATTTCTTATTTACACTTTCAAAATTTTTTTTCCGCGCCCAATATAAAAAAAGTGTCGCGACATATAATTTTGATACTTAGTACCTTTAGTCGGTCATACTTGGAGATGCCCTGACTGACCCTGTGAAACCGATCTATTTTAAGTAACGGAGTTATCTGCCCCGGACCGTAAAACCTTGTTTGCAGATTAACTCAAAAACTGTAACCATTATAAAAATTCTGAAGAGTGGATATTGTTACCTCACTCCTGGTTATGATTTGTCACCCCCAAAAAAGTTTTTCGAAAAGTGTCACGGTTACGCAATTTTGAGTCGCGAATTGACAAAAACGTAAAAATTTCTATTTTTAGAACCGTTAGTCGTAGAACCTCAAAACTTTCATCATTCATTTTAGGTGACCTATGGTACATCCAAAAATATAAAGGTCAAGGTCATATCAACAAAAACAAAAAAGGTCATTTTCTAGGACAATGGGTTTTATCTTCAAGTCAATTTTTCAGCCCTTATTTGAAACATTTTTGTGCGGTTTTTTTTTGATATGATGTCCGCCAGGAGTTCTTCTAGTAGATTATACAAAAAAATTCCATGAAATTTTTTTAATTTTCAACGCGTCTTGATTTTTGTGAAAATTGTACCGATTCTTTGTACGCCCTATACGTATGACCTTGAATGACCTTTTATGATTAAAACATCTCAATATGACCACCAAGACCATTTTAAGTCATTTAAATATCATAATTATCAATATTAAGCAAATTTGAATTTTTCCCCCTCCCCCTTTTTACCCAAAAAATTCAAATTTAGCATTATTGGTTTTAAATGGTAAAAAATGCTCTAACATACCTATTTTGGTCAAAATAAGTCTGAATCAACCATAAAAAGTACTGCTTTCCCTATTTATTAAGGTCTTTCCCTTTCCAAAGGGAAGACCTTACTGTATTTCTTATTTACACTTTCAAAATTTTTTTTCCGCGCCCAATATAAAAAAAGTGTCGCGACATATAATTTTGATACTTAGTACCTTTAGTCGGTCATACTTGGAGATGCCCTGACTGACCCTGTGAAACCGATCTATTTTAAGTAACGGAGTTATCTGCCCCGGACCGTAAAACCTTGTTTGCAGATTAACTCAAAAACTGTAACCATTATAAAAATTCTGAAGAGTGGATATTGTTACCTCACTCCTGGTTATGATTTGTCACCCCAAAAAAAGTTTTTCGAAAAGTGTCACGGTTACGCAATTTTGAGTCGCGAATTGACAAAAACGTAAAAATTTCTATTTTTAGAACCGTTAGTCGTAGAACCTCAAAACTTTCATCATTCATTTTAGGTGACCTATGGTACATCCAAAAATATAAAGGTCAAGGTCATATCAACAAAAACAAAAAAGGTCATTTTCTAGGACAATGGGTTTTATCTTCAAGTCAATTTTTCAGCCCTTATTTGAAACATTTTTGTGCGGTTTTTTTTTGATATGATGTCCGCCAGGAGTTCTTCTAGTAGATTATACAAAAAAATTCCATGAAATTTTTTTAATTTTCAACGCGTCTTGATTTTTGTGAAAATTGTACCGATTCTTTGTACGCCCTATACGTATGACCTTGAATGACCTTTTATGATTAAAACATCTCAATATGACCACCAAGACCATTTTAAGTCATTTAAATATCATAATTATCAATATTAAGCAAATTTGAATTTTTCCCCCTCCCCCTTTTTACCCAAAAAATTCAAATTTAGCATTATTGGTTTTAAATGGTAAAAAATGCTCTAACATACCTATTTTGGTCAAAATAAGTCTGAATCAACCATAAAAAGTACTGCTTTCCCTATTTATTAAGGTCTTTCCCTTTCCAAAGGGAAGACCTTACTGTATTTCTTATTTACACTTTCAAATTTTTTTTTCCGCGCCCAATATAAAAAAAGTGTCGCGACATATAATTTTGATACTTAGTACCTTTAGTCGGTCATACTTGGAGATGCCCTGACTGACCCTGTGAAACCGATCTATTTTAAGTAACGGAGTTATCTGCCCCGGACCGTAAAACCTTGTTTGCAGATTAACTCAAAAACTGTAACCATTATAAAAATTCTGAAGAGTGGATATTGTTACCTCACTCCTGGTTATGATTTGTCACCCCAAAAAAAGTTTTTCGAAAAGTGTCACGGTTACGCAATTTTGAGTCGCGAATTGACAAAAACGTAAAAATTTCTATTTTTAGAACCGTTAGTCGTAGAACCTCAAAACTTTCATCATTCATTTTAGGTGACCTATGGTACATCCAAAAATATAAAGGTCAAGGTCATATCAACAAAAACAAAAAAGGTCATTTTCTAGGACAATGGGTTTTATCTTCAAGTCAATTTTTCAGCCCTTATTTGAAACATTTTTGTGCGGTTTTTTTTTGATATGATGTCCGCCAGGAGTTCTTCTAGTAGATTATACAAAAAAATTCCATGAAATTTTTTTAATTTTCAACGCGTCTTGATTTTTGTGAAAATTGTACCGATTCTTTGTACGCCCTATACGTATGACCTTGAATGACCTTTTATGATTAAAACATCTCAATATGACCACCAAGACCATTTTAAGTCATTTAAATATCATAATTATCAATATTAAGCAAATTTGAATTTTTCCCCCTCCCCCTTTTTACCCAAAAAATTCAAATTTAGCATTATTGGTTTTAAATGGTAAAAAATGCTCTAACATACCTATTTTGGTCAAAATAAGTCTGAATCAACCATAAAAAGTACTGCTTTCCCTATTTATTAAGGTCTTTCCCTTTCCAAAGGGAAGACCTTACTGTATTTCTTATTTACACTTTCAAAATTTTTTTTCCGCGCCCAATATAAAAAAAGTGTCGCGACATATAATTTTGATACTTAGTACCTTTAGTCGGTCATACTTGGAGATGCCCTGACTGACCCTGTGAAACCGATCTATTTTAAGTAACGGAGTTATCTGCCCCGGACCGTAAAACCTTGTTTGCAGATTAACTCAAAAACTGTAACCATTATAAAAATTCTGAAGAGTGGATATTGTTACCTCACTCCTGGTTATGATTTGTCACCCCAAAAAAAGTTTTTCGAAAAGTGTCACGGTTACGCAATTTTGAGTCGCGAATTGACAAAAACGTAAAAATTTCTATTTTTAGAACCGTTAGTCGTAGAACCTCAAAACTTTCATCATTCATTTTAGGTGACCTATGGTACATCCAAAAATATAAAGGTCAAGGTCATATCAACAAAAACAAAAAAGGTCATTTTCTAGGACAATGGGTTTTATCTTCAAGTCAATTTTTCAGCCCTTATTTGAAACATTTTTGTGCGGTTTTTTTTTGATATGATGTCCGCCAGGAGTTCTTCTAGTAGATTATACAAAAAAATTCCATGAAATTTTTTTAATTTTCAACGCGTCTTGATTTTTGTGAAAATTGTACCGATTCTTTGTACGCCCTATACGTATGACCTTGAATGACCTTTTATGATTAAAACATCTCAATATGACCACCAAGACCATTTTAAGTCATTTAAATATCATAATTATCAATATTAAGCAAATTTGAATTTTTCCCCCTCCCCCTTTTTACCCAAAAAATTCAAATTTAGCATTATTGGTTTTAAATGGTAAAAAATGCTCTAACATACCTATTTTGGTCAAAATAAGTCTGAATCAACCATAAAAAGTACTGCTTTCCCTATTTATTAAGGTCTTTCCCTTTCCAAAGGGAAGACCTTACTGTATTTCTTATTTACACTTTCAAAATTTTTTTTCCGCGCCCAATATAAAAAAAGTGTCGCGACATATAATTTTGATACTTAGTACCTTTAGTCGGTCATACTTGGAGATGCCCTGACTGACCCTGTGAAACCGATCTATTTTAAGTAACGGAGTTATCTGCCCCGGACCGTAAAACCTTGTTTGCAGATTAACTCAAAAACTGTAACCATTATAAAAATTCTGAAGAGTGGATATTGTTACCTCACTCCTGGTTATGATTTGTCACCCCAAAAAAAGTTTTTCGAAAAGTGTCACGGTTACGCAATTTTGAGTCGCGAATTGACAAAAACGTAAAAATTTCTATTTTTAGAACCGTTAGTCGTAGAACCTCAAAACTTTCATCATTCATTTTAGGTGACCTATGGTACATCCAAAAATATAAAGGTCAAGGTCATATCAACAAAAACAAAAAAGGTCATTTTCTAGGACAATGGGTTTTATCTTCAAGTCAATTTTTCAGCCCTTATTTGAAACATTTTTGTGCGGTTTTTTTTTGATATGATGTCCGCCAGGAGTTCTTCTAGTAGATTATACAAAAAAATTCCATGAAATTTTTTTAATTTTCAACGCGTCTTGATTTTTGTGAAAATTGTACCGATTCTTTGTACGCCCTATACGTATGACCTTGAATGACCTTTTATGATTAAAACATCTCAATATGACCACCAAGACCATTTTAAGTCATTTAAATATCATAATTATCAATATTAAGCAAATTTGAATTTTTCCCCCTCCCCCTTTTTACCCAAAAAATTCAAATTTAGCATTATTGGTTTTAAATGGTAAAAAATGCTCTAACATACCTATTTTGGTCAAAATAAGTCTGAATCAACCATAAAAAGTACTGCTTTCCCTATTTATTAAGGTCTTTCCCTTTCCAAAGGGAAGACCTTACTGTATTTCTTATTTACACTTTCAAAATTTTTTTTCCGCGCCCAATATAAAAAAAGTGTCGCGACATATAATTTTGATACTTAGTACCTTTAGTCGGTCATACTTGGAGATGCCCTGACTGACCCTGTGAAACCGATCTATTTTAAGTAACGGAGTTATCTGCCCCGGACCGTAAAACCTTGTTTGCAGATTAACTCAAAAACTGTAACCATTATAAAAATTCTGAAGAGTGGATATTGTTACCTCACTCCTGGTTATGATTTGTCACCCCAAAAAAAGTTTTTCGAAAAGTGTCACGGTTACGCAATTTTGAGTCGCGAATTGACAAAAACGTAAAAATTTCTATTTTTAGAACCGTTAGTCGTAGAACCTCAAAACTTTCATCATTCATTTTAGGTGACCTATGGTACATCCAAAAATATAAAGGTCAAGGTCATATCAACAAAAACAAAAAAGGTCATTTTCTAGGACAATGGGTTTTATCTTCAAGTCAATTTTTCAGCCCTTATTTGAAACATTTTTGTGCGGTTTTTTTTTGATATGATGTCCGCCAGGAGTTCTTCTAGTAGATTATACAAAAAAATTCCATGAAATTTTTTTAATTTTCAACGCGTCTTGATTTTTGTGAAAATTGTACCGATTCTTTGTACGCCCTATACGTATGACCTTGAATGACCTTTTATGATTAAAACATCTCAATATGACCACCAAGACCATTTTAAGTCATTTAAATATCATAATTATCAATATTAAGCAAATTTGAATTTTTCCCCCTCCCCCTTTTTACCCAAAAAATTCAAATTTAGCATTATTGGTTTTAAATGGTAAAAAATGCTCTAACATACCTATTTTGGTCAAAATAAGTCTGAATCAACCATAAAAAGTACTGCTTTCCCTATTTATTAAGGTCTTTCCCTTTCCAAAGGGAAGACCTTACTGTATTTCTTATTTACACTTTCAAAATTTTTTTTCCGCGCCCAATATAAAAAAAGTGTCGCGACATATAATTTTGATACTTAGTACCTTTAGTCGGTCATACTTGGAGATGCCCTGACTGACCCTGTGAAACCGATCTATTTTAAGTAACGGAGTTATCTGCCCCGGACCGTAAAACCTTGTTTGCAGATTAACTCAAAAACTGTAACCATTATAAAAATTCTGAAGAGTGGATATTGTTACCTCACTCCTGGTTATGATTTGTCACCCCAAAAAAAGTTTTTCGAAAAGTGTCACGGTTACGCAATTTTGAGTCGCGAATTGACAAAAACGTAAAAATTTCTATTTTTAGAACCGTTAGTCGTAGAACCTCAAAACTTTCATCATTCATTTTAGGTGACCTATGGTACATCCAAAAATATAAAGGTCAAGGTCATATCAACAAAAACAAAAAAGGTCATTTTCTAGGACAATGGGTTTTATCTTCAAGTCAATTTTTCAGCCCTTATTTGAAACATTTTTGTGCGGTTTTTTTTTGATATGATGTCCGCCAGGAGTTCTTCTAGTAGATTATACAAAAAAATTCCATGAAATTTTTTTAATTTTCAACGCGTCTTGATTTTTGTGAAAATTGTACCGATTCTTTGTACGCCCTATACGTATGACCTTGAATGACCTTTTATGATTAAAACATCTCAATATGACCACCAAGACCATTTTAAGTTTTCCTGGTCATGTTTTGTCACCCAAAAAAAAGTTTTTCGATATGTGTCACGGTTACGCAATTTTGAGTCGCGAATTGACAAAAACGTAAAAATTTCTATTTTTAGAACCGTTTGTCGTAGAACCTCAAAACTTTCACCATTCATTTTAGGTGACCTATGGTACATCCAAAAATATGAAGGTCAAGGTCATATCAACAAAAACAAAAAAGGTCATTTTCTAGGACAATGGGTTTTATCTTCAAGTCAATTTTTCAGCCCTTATTTGAAACATTTTTGTGCGGTTTTTTTTTGATATGATGTCCGCCAGGAGTTCTTCTAGGAGATTATACAAAAAAATTCCATAAATTTTTTTTAATTATCAACGCGTCCTGATTTTTGTGAAAATTGTACCGATTCCTGTACGCCATATACGTATGACCTTGAATGACCTTTTAAGATTAAATCATCTCAATATGACCACCAAGACCATTTTAAGACATTTAAATATCATAATTATCAATATTAAGCAAATTTAAATTTTACCCCCTCCCCCTTTTTACCCAAAAAATTCAAATTTGGCATTATTGGTTTTAAATGGTAAAAAATGCTCAAACATACCTATTTTGGTCAAAATAAGTCTAAATCAACCATAAAAAGTACTACTTTCCCTATTTATTAAGGTCTTTCCCTTTCCAAAGGGAAGACCTTACTGTATTTCTTATTGACACTTTCAAAATTTTTTTTCCGCGCCCAATATAAAAAAAGTGTCGCGACATATAATTTTGATACTTAGTACCTTTAGTCGGTCATACTTGGAGATGCCCTGACTGACCCTGTGAAACCGATCTATTTTTAGTAACAGAGTTATCTGCCCCAGACCGAAAAACCTTGTTATCAGATAAACTCAAGAACTGTAACCGATATAAAAATTCTGAAGAGTGGAAATTGTTACCTCACTCCTGGTCATGTTTTGTCACCCAAAAAAAAGTTTTTCGATATGTGTCACGGTTACGCAATTTTGAGTCGCGAATTGACAAAAACGTAAAAATTTCTATTTTTAGAACCGTTTGTCGTAGAACCTCAAAACTTTCACCATTCATTTTAGGTGACCTATGGTACATCCAAAAATATGAAGGTCAAGGTCATATCAACAAAAACAAAAAAGGTCATTTTCTAGGACAATGGGTTTTATCTTCAAGTCAATTTTTCAGCCCTTATTTGAAACATTTTTGTGCGGTTTTTTTTTGATATGATGTCCGCCAGGAGTTCTTCTAGGAGATTATACAAAAAAATTCCATAAATTTTTTTTAATTATCAACGCGTCCTGATTTTTGTGAAAATTGTACCGATTCCTGTACGCCATATACGTATGACCTTGAATGACCTTTTAAGATTAAATCATCTCAATATGACCACCAAGACCATTTTAAGACATTTAAATATCATAATTATCAATATTAAGCAAATTTAAATTTTACCCCCTCCCCCTTTTTACCCAAAAAATTCAAATTTGGCATTATTGGTTTTAAATGGTAAAAAATGCTCAAACATACCTATTTTGGTCAAAATAAGTCTAAATCAACCATAAAAAGTACTACTTTCCCTATTTATTAAGGTCTTTCCCTTTCCAAAGGGAAGACCTTACTGTATTTCTTATTGACACTTTCAAAATTTTTTTTCCGCGCCCAATATAAAAAAAGTGTCGCGACATATAATTTTGATACTTAGTACCTTTAGTCGGTCATACTTGGAGATGCCCTGACTGACCCTGTGAAACCGATCTATTTTTAGTAACAGAGTTATCTGCCCCAGACCGAAAAACCTTGTTATCAGATAAACTCAAGAACTGTAACCGATATAAAAATTCTGAAGAGTGGAAATTGTTACCTCACTCCTGGTCATGTTTTGTCACCCAAAAAAAAGTTTTTCGATATGTGTCACGGTTACGCAATTTTGAGTCGCGAATTGACAAAAACGTAAAAATTTCTATTTTTAGAACCGTTTGTCGTAGAACCTCAAAACTTTCACCATTCATTTTAGGTGACCTATGGTACATCCAAAAATATGAAGGTCAAGGTCATATCAACAAAAACAAAAAAGGTCATTTTCTAGGACAATGGGTTTTATCTTCAAGTCAATTTTTCAGCCCTTATTTGAAACATTTTTGTGCGGTTTTTTTTTTATATGATGTCCGCCAGGAGTTCTTCTAGGAGATTATACAAAAAAATTCCATAAATTTTTTTTAATTATCAACGCGTCCTGATTTTTGTGAAAATTGTACCGATTCCTGTACGCCATATACGTATGACCTTGAATGACCTTTTATGATTAAATCATCTCAATATGACCACCAAGACCATTTTAAGACATTTAAATATCATAATTATCAATATTAAGCAAATTTAAATTTTACCCCCTCCCCCTTTTTACCCAAAAAATTCAAATTTGGCATTATTGGTTTTAAATGGTAAAAAATGCTCAAACATACCTATTTTGGTCAAAATAAGTCTAAATCAACCATAAAAAGTACTACTTTCCCTATTTATTAAGGTCTTTCCCTTTCCAAAGGGAAGACCTTACTGTATTTCTTATTGACACTTTCAAAATTTTTTTTCCGCGCCCAATATAAAAAAAGTGTCGCGACATATAATTTTGATACTTAGTACCTTTAGTCGGTCATACTTGGAGATGCCCTGACTGACCCTGTGAAACCGATCTATTTTTAGTAACAGAGTTATCTGCCCCAGACCGAAAAACCTTGTTATCAGATAAACTCAAGAACTGTAACCGATATAAAAATTCTGAAGAGTGGAAATTGTTACCTCACTCCTGGTCATGTTTTGTCACCCAAAAAAAAGTTTTTCGATATGTGTCACGGTTACGCAATTTTGAGTCGCGAATTGACAAAAACGTAAAAATTTCTATTTTTAGAACCGTTTGTCGTAGAACCTCAAAACTTTCACCATTCATTTTAGGTGACCTATGGTACATCCAAAAATATGAAGGTCAAGGTCATATCAACAAAAACAAAAAAGGTCATTTTCTAGGACAATGGGTTTTATCTTCAAGTCAATTTTTCAGCCCTTATTTGAAACATTTTTGTGCGGTTTTTTTTTGATATGATGTCCGCCAGGAGTTCTTCTAGGAGATTATACAAAAAAATTCCATAAATTTTTTTTAATTATCAACGCGTCCTGATTTTTGTGAAAATTGTACCGATTCCTGTACGCCATATACGTATGACCTTGAATGACCTTTTATGATTAAATCATCTCAATATGACCACCAAGACCATTTTAAGACATTTAAATATCATAATTATCAATATTAAGCAAATTTAAATTTTACCCCCTCCCCCTTTTTACCCAAAAAATTCAAATTTGGCATTATTGGTTTTAAATGGTAAAAAATGCTCAAACATACCTATTTTGGTCAAAATAAGTCTAAATCAACCATAAAAAGTACTACTTTCCCTATTTATTAAGGTCTTTCCCTTTCCAAAGGGAAGACCTTACTGTATTTCTTATTGACACTTTCAAAATTTTTTTTCCGCGCCCAATATAAAAAAAGTGTCGCGACATATAATTTTGATACTTAGTACCTTTAGTCGGTCATACTTGGAGATGCCCTGACTGACCCTGTGAAACCGATCTATTTTTAGTAACAGAGTTATCTGCCCCAGACCGAAAAACCTTGTTATCAGATAAACTCAAGAACTGTAACCGATATAAAAATTCTGAAGAGTGGAAATTGTTACCTCACTCCTGGTCATGTTTTGTCACCCAAAAAAAAGTTTTTCGATATGTGTCACGGTTACGCAATTTTGAGTCGCGAATTGACAAAAACGTAAAAATTTCTATTTTTAGAACCGTTTGTCGTAGAACCTCAAAACTTTCACCATTCATTTTAGGTGACCTATGGTACATCCAAAAATATGAAGGTCAAGGTCATATCAACAAAAACAAAAAAGGTCATTTTCTAGGACAATGGGTTTTATCTTCAAGTCAATTTTTCAGCCCTTATTTAAAACATTTTTGTGCGGTTTTTTTTTGATATGATGTCCGCCAGGAGTTCTTCTAGGAGATTATACAAAAAAATTCCATAAATTTTTTTTAATTATCAACGCGTCCTGATTTTTGTGAAAATTGTACCGATTCCTGTACGCCATATACGTATGACCTTGAATGACCTTTTAAGATTAAATCATCTCAATATGACCACCAAGACCATTTTAAGACATTTAAATATCATAATTATCAATATTAAGCAAATTTAAATTTTACCCCCTCCCCCTTTTTACCCAAAAAATTCAAATTTGGCATTATTGGTTTTAAATGGTAAAAAATGCTCAAACATACCTATTTTGGTCAAAATAAGTCTAAATCAACCATAAAAAGTACTACTTTCCCTATTTATTAAGGTCTTTCCCTTTCCAAAGGGAAGACCTTACTGTATTTCTTATTGACACTTTCAAAATTTTTTTTCCGCGCCCAATATAAAAAAAGTGTCGCGACATATAATTTTGATACTTAGTACCTTTAGTCGGTCATACTTGGAGATGCCCTGACTGACCCTGTGAAACCGATCTATTTTTAGTAACAGAGTTATCTGCCCCAGACCGAAAAACCTTGTTATCAGATAAACTCAAGAACTGTAACCGATATAAAAATTCTGAAGAGTGGAAATTGTTACCTCACTCCTGGTCATGTTTTGTCACCCAAAAAAAAGTTTTTCGATATGTGTCACGGTTACGCAATTTTGAGTCGCGAATTGACAAAAACGTAAAAATTTCTATTTTTAGAACCGTTTGTCGTAGAACCTCAAAACTTTCACCATTCATTTTAGGTGACCTATGGTACATCCAAAAATATGAAGGTCAAGGTCATATCAACAAAAACAAAAAAGGTCATTTTCTAGGACAATGGGTTTTATCTTCAAGTCAATTTTTCAGCCCTTATTTGAAACATTTTTGTGCGGTTTTTTTTTGATATGATGTCCGCCAGGAGTTCTTCTAGGAGATTATACAAAAAAATTCCATAAATTTTTTTTAATTATCAACGCGTCCTGATTTTTGTGAAAATTGTACCGATTCCTGTACGCCATATACGTATGACCTTGAATGACCTTTTAAGATTAAATCATCTCAATATGACCACCAAGACCATTTTAAGACATTTAAATATCATAATTATCAATATTAAGCAAATTTAAATTTTACCCCCTCCCCCTTTTTACCCAAAAAATTCAAATTTGGCATTATTGGTTTTAAATGGTAAAAAATGCTCAAACATACCTATTTTGGTCAAAATAAGTCTAAATCAACCATAAAAAGTACTACTTTCCCTATTTATTAAGGTCTTTCCCTTTCCAAAGGGAAGACCTTACTGTATTTCTTATTGACACTTTCAAAATTTTTTTTCCGCGCCCAATATAAAAAAAGTGTCGCGACATATAATTTTGATACTTAGTACCTTTAGTCGGTCATACTTGGAGATGCCCTGACTGACCCTGTGAAACCGATCTATTTTTAGTAACAGAGTTATCTGCCCCAGACCGAAAAACCTTGTTATCAGATAAACTCAAGAACTGTAACCGATATAAAAATTCTGAAGAGTGGAAATTGTTACCTCACTCCTGGTCATGTTTTGTCACCCAAAAAAAAGTTTTTCGATATGTGTCACGGTTACGCAATTTTGAGTCGCGAATTGACAAAAACGTAAAAATTTCTATTTTTAGAACCGTTTGTCGTAGAACCTCAAAACTTTCACCATTCATTTTAGGTGACCTATGGTACATCCAAAAATATGAAGGTCAAGGTCATATCAACAAAAACAAAAAAGGTCATTTTCTAGGACAATGGGTTTTATCTTCAAGTCAATTTTTCAGCCCTTATTTGAAACATTTTTGTGCGGTTTTTTTTTTATATGATGTCCGCCAGGAGTTCTTCTAGGAGATTATACAAAAAAATTCCATAAATTTTTTTTAATTATCAACGCGTCCTGATTTTTGTGAAAATTGTACCGATTCCTGTACGCCATATACGTATGACCTTGAATGACCTTTTATGATTAAATCATCTCAATATGACCACCAAGACCATTTTAAGACATTTAAATATCATAATTATCAATATTAAGCAAATTTAAATTTTACCCCCTCCCCCTTTTTACCCAAAAAATTCAAATTTGGCATTATTGGTTTTAAATGGTAAAAAATGCTCAAACATACCTATTTTGGTCAAAATAAGTCTAAATCAACCATAAAAAGTACTACTTTCCCTATTTATTAAGGTCTTTCCCTTTCCAAAGGGAAGACCTTACTGTATTTCTTATTGACACTTTCAAAATTTTTTTTCCGCGCCCAATATAAAAAAAGTGTCGCGACATATAATTTTGATACTTAGTACCTTTAGTCGGTCATACTTGGAGATGCCCTGACTGACCCTGTGAAACCGATCTATTTTTAGTAACAGAGTTATCTGCCCCAGACCGAAAAACCTTGTTATCAGATAAACTCAAGAACTGTAACCGATATAAAAATTCTGAAGAGTGGAAATTGTTACCTCACTCCTGGTCATGTTTTGTCACCCAAAAAAAAGTTTTTCGATATGTGTCACGGTTACGCAATTTTGAGTCGCGAATTGACAAAAACGTAAAAATTTCTATTTTTAGAACCGTTTGTCGTAGAACCTCAAAACTTTCACCATTCATTTTAGGTGACCTATGGTACATCCAAAAATATGAAGGTCAAGGTCATATCAACAAAAACAAAAAAGGTCATTTTCTAGGACAATGGGTTTTATCTTCAAGTCAATTTTTCAGCCCTTATTTGAAACATTTTTGTGCGGTTTTTTTTTTATATGATGTCCGCCAGGAGTTCTTCTAGGAGATTATACAAAAAAATTCCATAAATTTTTTTTAATTATCAACGCGTCCTGATTTTTGTGAAAATTGTACCGATTCCTGTACGCCATATACGTATGACCTTGAATGACCTTTTATGATTAAATCATCTCAATATGACCACCAAGACCATTTTAAGACATTTAAATATCATAATTATCAATATTAAGCAAATTTAAATTTTACCCCCTCCCCCTTTTTACCCAAAAAATTCAAATTTGGCATTATTGGTTTTAAATGGTAAAAAATGCTCAAACATACCTATTTTGGTCAAAATAAGTCTAAATCAACCATAAAAAGTACTACTTTCCCTATTTATTAAGGTCTTTCCCTTTCCAAAGGGAAGACCTTACTGTATTTCTTATTGACACTTTCAAAATTTTTTTTCCGCGCCCAATATAAAAAAAGTGTCGCGACATATAATTTTGATACTTAGTACCTTTAGTCGGTCATACTTGGAGATGCCCTGACTGACCCTGTGAAACCGATCTATTTTTAGTAACAGAGTTATCTGCCCCAGACCGAAAAACCTTGTTATCAGATAAACTCAAGAACTGTAACCGATATAAAAATTCTGAAGAGTGGAAATTGTTACCTCACTCCTGGTCATGTTTTGTCACCCAAAAAAAAGTTTTTCGATATGTGTCACGGTTACGCAATTTTGAGTCGCGAATTGACAAAAACGTAAAAATTTCTATTTTTAGAACCGTTTGTCGTAGAACCTCAAAACTTTCACCATTCATTTTAGGTGACCTATGGTACATCCAAAAATATGAAGGTCAAGGTCATATCAACAAAAACAAAAAAGGTCATTTTCTAGGACAATGGGTTTTATCTTCAAGTCAATTTTTCAGCCCTTATTTGAAACATTTTTGTGCGGTTTTTTTTTTTATATGATGTCCGCCAGGAGTTCTTCTAGGAGATTATACAAAAAAATTCCATAAATTTTTTTTAATTATCAACGCGTCCTGATTTTTGTGAAAATTGTACCGATTCCTGTACGCCATATACGTATGACCTTGAATGACCTTTTATGATTAAATCATCTCAATATGACCACCAAGACCATTTTAAGACATTTAAATATCATAATTATCAATATTAAGCAAATTTAAATTTTACCCCCTCCCCCTTTTTACCCAAAAAATTCAAATTTGGCATTATTGGTTTTAAATGGTAAAAAATGCTCAAACATACCTATTTTGGTCAAAATAAGTCTAAATCAACCATAAAAAGTACTACTTTCCCTATTTATTAAGGTCTTTCCCTTTCCAAAGGGAAGACCTTACTGTATTTCTTATTGACACTTTCAAAATTTTTTTTCCGCGCCCAATATAAAAAAAGTGTCGCGACATATAATTTTGATACTTAGTACCTTTAGTCGGTCATACTTGGAGATGCCCTGACTGACCCTGTGAAACCGATCTATTTTTAGTAACAGAGTTATCTGCCCCAGACCGAAAAACCTTGTTATCAGATAAACTCAAGAACTGTAACCGATATAAAAATTCTGAAGAGTGGAAATTGTTACCTCACTCCTGGTCATGTTTTGTCACCCAAAAAAAAGTTTTTCGATATGTGTCACGGTTACGCAATTTTGAGTCGCGAATTGACAAAAACGTAAAAATTTCTATTTTTAGAACCGTTTGTCGTAGAACCTCAAAACTTTCACCATTCATTTTAGGTGACCTATGGTACATCCAAAAATATGAAGGTCAAGGTCATATCAACAAAAACAAAAAAGGTCATTTTCTAGGACAATGGGTTTTATCTTCAAGTCAATTTTTCAGCCCTTATTTGAAACATTTTTGTGCGGTTTTTTTTTTATATGATGTCCGCCAGGAGTTCTTCTAGGAGATTATACAAAAAAATTCCATAAATTTTTTTTAATTATCAACGCGTCCTGATTTTTGTGAAAATTGTACCGATTCCTGTACGCCATATACGTATGACCTTGAATGACCTTTTATGATTAAATCATCTCAATATGACCACCAAGACCATTTTAAGACATTTAAATATCATAATTATCAATATTAAGCAAATTTAAATTTTACCCCCTCCCCCTTTTTACCCAAAAAATTCAAATTTGGCATTATTGGTTTTAAATGGTAAAAAATGCTCAAACATACCTATTTTGGTCAAAATAAGTCTAAATCAACCATAAAAAGTACTACTTTCCCTATTTATTAAGGTCTTTCCCTTTCCAAAGGGAAGACCTTACTGTATTTCTTATTGACACTTTCAAAATTTTTTTTCCGCGCCCAATATAAAAAAAGTGTCGCGACATATAATTTTGATACTTAGTACCTTTAGTCGGTCATACTTGGAGATGCCCTGACTGACCCTGTGAAACCGATCTATTTTTAGTAACAGAGTTATCTGCCCCAGACCGAAAAACCTTGTTATCAGATAAACTCAAGAACTGTAACCGATATAAAAATTCTGAAGAGTGGAAATTGTTACCTCACTCCTGGTCATGTTTTGTCACCCAAAAAAAAGTTTTTCGATATGTGTCACGGTTACGCAATTTTGAGTCGCGAATTGACAAAAACGTAAAAATTTCTATTTTTAGAACCGTTTGTCGTAGAACCTCAAAACTTTCACCATTCATTTTAGGTGACCTATGGTACATCCAAAAATATGAAGGTCAAGGTCATATCAACAAAAACAAAAAAGGTCATTTTCTAGGACAATGGGTTTTATCTTCAAGTCAATTTTTCAGCCCTTATTTGAAACATTTTTGTGCGGTTTTTTTTTTATATGATGTCCGCCAGGAGTTCTTCTAGGAGATTATACAAAAAAATTCCATAAATTTTTTTTAATTATCAACGCGTCCTGATTTTTGTGAAAATTGTACCGATTCCTGTACGCCATATACGTATGACCTTGAATGACCTTTTATGATTAAATCATCTCAATATGACCACCAAGACCATTTTAAGACATTTAAATATCATAATTATCAATATTAAGCAAATTTAAATTTTACCCCCTCCCCCTTTTTACCCAAAAAATTCAAATTTGGCATTATTGGTTTTAAATGGTAAAAAATGCTCAAACATACCTATTTTGGTCAAAATAAGTCTAAATCAACCATAAAAAGTACTACTTTCCCTATTTATTAAGGTCTTTCCCTTTCCAAAGGGAAGACCTTACTGTATTTCTTATTGACACTTTCAAAATTTTTTTTCCGCGCCCAATATAAAAAAAGTGTCGCGACATATAATTTTGATACTTAGTACCTTTAGTCGGTCATACTTGGAGATGCCCTGACTGACCCTGTGAAACCGATCTATTTTTAGTAACAGAGTTATCTGCCCCAGACCGAAAAACCTTGTTATCAGATAAACTCAAGAACTGTAACCGATATAAAAATTCTGAAGAGTGGAAATTGTTACCTCACTCCTGGTCATGTTTTGTCACCCAAAAAAAAGTTTTTCGATATGTGTCACGGTTACGCAATTTTGAGTCGCGAATTGACAAAAACGTAAAAATTTCTATTTTTAGAACCGTTTGTCGTAGAACCTCAAAACTTTCACCATTCATTTTAGGTGACCTATGGTACATCCAAAAATATGAAGGTCAAGGTCATATCAACAAAAACAAAAAAGGTCATTTTCTAGGACAATGGGTTTTATCTTCAAGTCAATTTTTCAGCCCTTATTTGAAACATTTTTGTGCGGTTTTTTTTTTATATGATGTCCGCCAGGAGTTCTTCTAGGAGATTATACAAAAAAATTCCATAAATTTTTTTTAATTATCAACGCGTCCTGATTTTTGTGAAAATTGTACCGATTCCTGTACGCCATATACGTATGACCTTGAATGACCTTTTATGATTAAATCATCTCAATATGACCACCAAGACCATTTTAAGACATTTAAATATCATAATTATCAATATTAAGCAAATTTAAATTTTACCCCCTCCCCCTTTTTACCCAAAAAATTCAAATTTGGCATTATTGGTTTTAAATGGTAAAAAATGCTCAAACATACCTATTTTGGTCAAAATAAGTCTAAATCAACCATAAAAAGTACTACTTTCCCTATTTATTAAGGTCTTTCCCTTTCCAAAGGGAAGACCTTACTGTATTTCTTATTGACACTTTCAAAATTTTTTTTCCGCGCCCAATATAAAAAAAGTGTCGCGACATATAATTTTGATACTTAGTACCTTTAGTCGGTCATACTTGGAGATGCCCTGACTGACCCTGTGAAACCGATCTATTTTTAGTAACAGAGTTATCTGCCCCAGACCGAAAAACCTTGTTATCAGATAAACTCAAGAACTGTAACCGATATAAAAATTCTGAAGAGTGGAAATTGTTACCTCACTCCTGGTCATGTTTTGTCACCCAAAAAAAAGTTTTTCGATATGTGTCACGGTTACGCAATTTTGAGTCGCGAATTGACAAAAACGTAAAAATTTCTATTTTTAGAACCGTTTGTCGTAGAACCTCAAAACTTTCACCATTCATTTTAGGTGACCTATGGTACATCCAAAAATATGAAGGTCAAGGTCATATCAACAAAAACAAAAAAGGTCATTTTCTAGGACAATGGGTTTTATCTTCAAGTCAATTTTTCAGCCCTTATTTGAAACATTTTTGTGCGGTTTTTTTTTTATATGATGTCCGCCAGGAGTTCTTCTAGGAGATTATACAAAAAAATTCCATAAATTTTTTTTAATTATCAACGCGTCCTGATTTTTGTGAAAATTGTACCGATTCCTGTACGCCATATACGTATGACCTTGAATGACCTTTTATGATTAAATCATCTCAATATGACCACCAAGACCATTTTAAGACATTTAAATATCATAATTATCAATATTAAGCAAATTTAAATTTTACCCCCTCCCCCTTTTTACCCAAAAAATTCAAATTTGGCATTATTGGTTTTAAATGGTAAAAAATGCTCAAACATACCTATTTTGGTCAAAATAAGTCTAAATCAACCATAAAAAGTACTACTTTCCCTATTTATTAAGGTCTTTCCCTTTCCAAAGGGAAGACCTTACTGTATTTCTTATTGACACTTTCAAAATTTTTTTTCCGCGCCCAATATAAAAAAAGTGTCGCGACATATAATTTTGATACTTAGTACCTTTAGTCGGTCATACTTGGAGATGCCCTGACTGACCCTGTGAAACCGATCTATTTTTAGTAACAGAGTTATCTGCCCCAGACCGAAAAACCTTGTTATCAGATAAACTCAAGAACTGTAACCGATATAAAAATTCTGAAGAGTGGAAATTGTTACCTCACTCCTGGTCATGTTTTGTCACCCAAAAAAAAGTTTTTCGATATGTGTCACGGTTACGCAATTTTGAGTCGCGAATTGACAAAAACGTAAAAATTTCTATTTTTAGAACCGTTTGTCGTAGAACCTCAAAACTTTCACCATTCATTTTAGGTGACCTATGGTACATCCAAAAATATAAAGGTCAAGGTCATATCAACAAAAACAAAAAAGGTCATTTTTTAATTTTTTGCAGGATATTTTCAGTCTCTTTTTAGCAAGACGTGTGGAAGACAATTAACGACTTTTTACGCTAAATCAAGTTTTACCTATTTTATTCCAAAAATTTGATAGTAAACTATCATTTAATCACAGAAGCAATTAATAGGACCAAATAAAGATTCTTAGATACATTTTTAAACAGAATATTATATTTTTAAAAGGGACTATATTATTGGACAACGACAACAGAGGTCCGATAAACTGCGACCGAAACTGTCCAAAAATATCGATTGTTTGAAAGGTTAAGATATATATATATAACTGCTTCATGCTTATTTTTGTCTGGTCTAAAATAATATCAAGATTTTACATAATTTAACCGTTTTAGAGTTACAGCACTTGAAACATCTCTGTTAAACGTTGTTTTAACAGATTTCATCATGTTGTTCAATATCACCATCCCTAATTAGATGTTTTGTAACAGTTATTGATTCATATTTGCATCTTTTTTTTTAGTTAGTTTCTTAGCCACACCCCTTTATGTCGACAAGAGGGCGAGGGGGGAGAGGGGGCTAAAGTTGAATCGCCCCTAACTTATTTCGGACCATCGTCCCAAAAATGAAAATAATAATGAATAATGAAAATTATAAAAAAAATATAAAAAATTTTAAAAATTACAATTAGTTATAAAATAATTTTTTAAAAATATAAAAAGTTAAAAAAAATTATAATAAATTATAAAAAAAAAAATAGATTATAAAAAAATTATAAAAAAAAAATATATTTTTTTAGATTATATAAAAATATTTAAAAATTATATATTTTTTTTAAATTATAAAAAAAATTATAAAAAATTATAGAATTTTTTTTTAATTTTAAAAAATTTAAAAAATTATAATAGATTATAAAAAAATCAAAAATAATTATATATTTTTTTAAATAATAATATATCATAAAAATAAATAAAAATAATTATAATTTTTTTTTAAATTACAAAAAAATCAAATAATTATAAAAAAATTTAAAATAACTATAAAAATTTTAATTTTTTTTTTTAATTATAAAATTATTATTCTCCTTTTTTCCGCAGTCACTATAACAAAAGTGTCGAGACATATCATTTCGGTACTTAGTACCATTAACCGACCATGCCTGGGCTTGACCTGACTAACAAATTTTCGAACAACTTCCTGGTTATGTTTTTTACCTTAAAGTGTCGCGATGCGCCAACAAAATTTATTTCAAAACGGTTAGTCCTTAAGACTTTGGACCTTCACCAATTGTCTTAGGTGACATAAGTTGCATCCGAAAATATATATGTCATAGGTCAAATCTCAAGTTTGAATTATTGCGTCATGACTTAATATAGGAATGTATTGCACAATATATAGTAATCCATATTTAACAATGTAATGTTAAGGAAAAGTCCATAGCAACCATATATTCTCACAATTAGTTAGGAAGGGGCTGTAAGTTAGGTCTAAGGTCATAGGTCAAGGTCAGTTCTTAGCAACAAGGTAACCTTAAGGAAAAGTCCATAGCAACCATATATTTTCAGAATCATTGTGGGAGGGGCTATAATTTAGGTCCAAGGTCACAGGCCAGGGGTCAAGGTCAAGCCTTAGCAACAAGGAAACCTTAAAGAAAAGTCCATAGCAACCATATATTTTCAGAATCAGTGTAGATGGGGCTATAATTTAGGTCCAAGATCAAAAGTCAGGTGCCAAGGCAAGTCCTTAGCAACAAGGTAACCGTAAGGAAATGTCCATAGCAACCACATATTTTCAGAAACAGTGGAAGGGGCTTTAAGTTGGGTCCAAGGTCAAAGGTCAGGGGTCAAGGTTAGTCCTTAGCAACAAGGTTATCTTTATAAAAAGTCCATAACAACCATACATTTTATGAATTTAGACTACTTACTGAGTCTATATTTTAGCGACCGGAAGTGACCTTTTGTCCATAGCAACCGACCTATAAGTCCATAGCAACGATATGTTTTATGACTCCTGACTACCTGCTGAGTTCAATATTTTATGACCGGAAGTGACGTTTTGATCATAGCAACCGACCTAAAAGTCCATAGCAACCATATATTTTTTTAATATGGACTTCCTACCAGGTTGATATATCAAAAAATGGTATCATTCAGTTAGGAATCTATTTCTATTGGAGGACACAATTAGGGAAAGACCTCGCAATCGTTCTTTGAACGATTGTAATTTAATTATTATTATTCTTCTTCTTTTCCGCGGTCACTATAACAAAAGTGTCGCGACATAACTTTACGACACTTGGTACCATTATTCGGTCATACCCTGACTCGCCTTGACTGACCCTGCGAAACCGATCTATTTTTAGTAACGGAGTTATCTGCCCCAGACCGGAAAACCTTGTTAGCAGATCTCCTCCTAAACCATAACCGATATAAAAAATCTGAAGTGTGGATATGGTTACCTGACTCTTGGCAATGATTCGTCATGCAAAATTTTTTTTTTCGATCAACTTCCTGGTTACGCGTTTTTGAGTCGAAACCTGTCGCGACGCGTCAAAATTTTTTTCTTTAAAACGGTTAGTCCTAGAGACTTGGGACCTTCACCAATCATCCTAGGTGACCTATGTTACATTTAAAAATGTCAAGGTCAAAGGTCAAATCTCAAGGCCAGAGGTCATGGCGCACCTTGTTTGCAGTATAGATCAAAAACCATACAAAATTGAAGCAGACATGTAATGGGTAAAATACTCGTCTCATTTAGACCTTTATTTGATATAAAGGGTCGAACACTGTACGACAAACCGTTTTCGAGTTATGGCCCTTAACGCGTTTCGGCTTATCCGTTTTTGGCTTATAACTTTTAAACCGTCAGAGATAATATAGTAAACATATGGGTTTTTTGTGACCGTCATTATATGTCCTTCGATTTAAGACCAAAGTCGAATGGTTACGGGCAGCCATTTTCAAAATGGCTGACACCGTAAACAGTTTTTATGAAATAGCACTTAAACCGTACAAAATTGAAGCGGACAATAAACGGAAAAAATGTTTGCCATGTCGAAATCTACAAAAAGTGTTTCAGGTGCGAAAGCGTAAAACTTGTCGTTTTTGAGTTATCGCCCTTGATTCTTATTTTTAAAATGATTTTTTGGTTATAACTTTTTAACCATAAAAGATGATGAATGAAACATAGGGTTCATTTGAAACAGGATTAAATTACCTACAATTTGAACCCAAACAGTACATGATTCGGTTGAACGGTTTCAAAATGGCGGCCAAAACAAGTTTCGCGAAACACGTTTTTTGCCAATAACTTGAAAACCATAACAGATAGTATAGTAAACATGTATACTTAAATGAATCAGTATATAAAGAGCTACAATTTGAGTCCAATGTCAAAGGTCATGGGTCAAGGTCATTCCCTAGCAACAAGGTAACATTAATGAAAAGTCCATAGCAACCATATATATTCTTAACCAAGACTACTTTCCGAGTTTAGAGTTAAAATTTGTCAACCGGAAGTAACCCTTAGTCCATAGCAACCAAGAAAATGTCCTTAACAACAATCCTTTTTCTGACACTAGGCCCCTTGATCTTTATTCTGGAACCTATTTGATAACTATTGGTAACCTCATATCGAAAACGAAATGACTCATTTGTCTATAGTACTTGTATTGGACACCATAATACTAACATGCTAAAGCGACAGAGAGACAAGAGACAGGGAAAGACCTCTCATTTGTTCTTTGAACAAATGGCATTTTAATTATTATTCTTCTTCTTTTCCGCGGTCACTATAACAAAAGTGTCGCGACATAACTTTACGACACTTGGTACCATTATTCGGTCATACCCTGACTCGCCTTGACTGACCCTGCGAAACCGATCTATTTTTAGTAACGGAGTTATCTGCCCCAGACCGGAAAACCTTGTTTGCAAAATTACCCAAAAACTATAACCATTATCAAAAAACTAAAGAGTGGAAAATGTCATTTGACTCCTAGGGATGATTTGTAGACCAAAAAAAAAATCTCCGAACAACTTCCTGGTTACGCGTTTTTGACACGAAAAGTGTCGCGACACGTCAATTTTTTTTTCTTCAAAACGGTTAGTCCTAGAGACTTGGGACCTTCACCAATCATCCTAAATGACATATGTTACATCTAAAAATGTCAAGGTCAAAGGTCAAATCTCAAGGTCAGAGGTCATGGTACACCTTGTTTGCAGTATAGCTTAAAAACCATACAAAATTGAAGCAGACATGTAATGGGGAAAATACTCGTCTCATTTGGACCTTTATTTGATATAAAGGGTCGAGCACTGTACGACAAACCGTTTTCGACTTATGGCCCTTAACGCGTTTCGGTTTATCCGTTTTTGGCTTATAACTTTTAAACCGTCAGAGATAATATAGTAAACATATGGGTTTTTTGTGACCGTCATTATGGGCCCTTCAATTTAAGACCAAAGTCGAATGGTTACAGGCAGCCATTTTCAAAATGGTTGACACCGTAAACAGTTTTTATGAAATAACACTTAAACCGTACACAATTGAAGCGGACAATACATGGAAAAAATGTTCGCCATGTCGAAATCTACAAAAAGTGTTTCAGGTGCGAAAGCGTAAAACTTGTCGTTTTTGAGTTATCGCGATGGATTCGTATTTTCAAAATGATTTTTTGTTCATAACTTTTTAACCATAAAAGATGGTGAATGAAACATAGGGTTCATTTGATAGAGAATTAAAAGACCTACAATTTGAGTCCAAACAGTGTATGATTCGGTTGACCGGTTTCAAAATGGCGGCCAAAACAAGTTTTGCGAAACACGTTTTTTGCCCATAACTTGAAAACCATAATAGATAGTATAGTAAACATGTATATTTAAATGAATCAGAATGCAAAGAGCTACAATTTGAGTCCAAGGTCAAAGGTCATTGGTCAAGGTCATTCCCTAGCAACAAGGTAACCTTAATGAAAAGTCCATAGCAACCATACATAGTCTTAAACAAGACTACTTTTTGAGTTTAGGGTTAAGTTTTTTCAACCGGAAGTAGCCCCTAGTCCATAGCAACCGTCATAAAAGTCCTTAGCAACCATACTTTTTCTGACTTCAGACTCACTGCTCTTTACTCTAGAACATTTTTTCGCAACTAATAGTTTAAAACTATTGTCAATATCAGACTCAAATAGCCTAACCAAACATAACGGTTATCATAAAACTTACAAGAACATGGGAAAGACCTCACATTTGTTCTCTGAACAAATGACTTTTTAATTGATTATCGTATTTATTACATAGATAAAATGCTGCTAATAAATAGTTTTTAATAAATTTATTTGAATGGCGTATGAATTTAGACCGCAGGAGTCATGACGACAACGCAATACAATTCATGACGTCATAATTGAGTTTGACCGGAAAGGACGCAAGAGTGAAAATATTTTTGTTATTTCACATTGTGAATTTACCAGATTTTATTTCACTGGGAAAAATCGGTATTTCATATGCATCTATGTAATAACTTGGACTCATCTTCACCAAAAAACTACTTTGACAAGAGCACATAAACAACACCTGTAACAAATCTAACAAAACCATCAGCTTCATATGCAGAAATCTGATTGGAAGAAAAGGCATATATTTCACTTGACTCCTAGTTCAATCAATCAGTACTGTTTTGACCTATATAAACAGTGCAATAAAAATCAAATTAAGTCTGGACACCAACAGTTACAAATAAAGATCCAGTGCAGGCAATATTATACTCACTGTAAAGTGACAACCCCTATAAGATCATGGAAGGGACTCGAAACTCCTCTTAATGTATGAAATTGACCGAGGGCTTGTACCCATACTTAAACTCAACAGGCTTACATGACACCTGAGAACATTAAAACAAGGAACAACAGAGCATTTCAAACAGCAGAATCGATACCAGGAAATTTAATTTCTTTCCCATAACAGGTCGTGCTAGGAATGCACTACCACCAGACATTGAACCGTCAGACTCACTTGTAAATAGTTTTAAACAATTGAATTTTTTTTAATATTATCAATATTGCTGTCTCCAATATATTCTTTTGTTTAAACAAGAATAAATCATCCTCATGTATTAAAAGACCCCTTAGCCTATAATTTTCGATTTTTATTATAAGTAGGGCATGCGCATTAGTCAACATTGCATAATCTTTGAAACAACAAGGCAACTGAAAGGCAGAAAAAAGCAGATTTAACAACCACATATGATTCAGCAAAATCTGTTGAACTGATTCAAAGCAGATGACATACACTAAGTCCCTCCGTTGTGGTGCGGCGATAGACCATTAATTAATATGAATCAAATAAATCTCATGGTGGTGGAATAGCACATGAATATCCGTTTTCCATATCCTATGGACTTAATATGGCGTTTCCCAAGTTTATTATGCTTATGTTGTTTTATTGTTCGATAGATATCATAATATCTATATAATTTGCTTGAAAGCAATCAGGAACCATCACAAAAATCATTGCATATATCAAATTAACCTTAGGCGACTTAAAAAATGATTAATTTCTATAAATGTACTTTTAGGTGTGTGTCTCGGAAACCTTTGTCCTTGTTTCACTGTTTAACTAATTGACCCAGATTTTCCCTGTTTTATCAGTTACTTTTAAGAACTTATTACCTGAAGCTTCCATATATTTTCATTTTCATATGGAACCATTTTCATGTGTAAAATGCATTTTTTAAGAGCCGAATTGATACCTTTTCCAAAAATTCAAAGCTTAACAAGCCATTTACCAACAAAATAACTCTATCAGTTTCTCCCGCGTGCTCATTTGTTAATAATACATAAAATTCAAAAAATGTTCTTTTTTATTTTATTAACGAAATAAATACAGCATAGGGACGCAATCCAGCATTTTTTTCTTTTAAATTTTACTTTAGGAGAGTTAATTTGCGAGAAAATGTGTGACAATTTTTTTCATATAACAAGAGGCTCCCAGGAGCCTGAATCGCTCACCTGGTCTTGATGTTGACCCTATACTTTTGTAGAGCTAAATGAGCTGAACATTTAAGCAAGCAACAGCTTTTCTCTACCTGCAATAGTTTTCATTCTATAGGCCAAAAACACCATTTTTCACCTATAAGGGGCCGTAACCCCTATAAGGAGTCATCTGACAACTTTGACCCTATGGAGACTTTTGTAGAGCTATATGAGCTGAACATTTAAGCAAGCAACAACTAATCTCTATCTGCAATAGTTTTCATTCTGTAGGCCAAAAACATTAAAAATCGCTTTTTTCAGGGGCCGTAACCCCTATAAGGGGTCATCTGACAACTTCGACCCTATGGAGAATTTTGTACAGCTAAATGAGCTGAACATTTAAGCAAGCAACAGCTAATCTCTATCTGCAATAGTTTTCATTCTGTAGGCCAAAAACATGAAAAATCAAATCGCTATTTTTCATGGACCGTAACCCCTATAAGGGTTCATCTGACAACTTGGACCCTATGGAGAATTTTGTAGAGCTAAATGAGCTGAACATTTAAGCAAGCAACAGCTAATCTCTATGTGCAATAGTTTCCATTCTGTAGGACAAAAACATGAAAAAACGCTATTTTTCAAGGGCCGTAACCCCTATAAGGGGTCATCTGACAACTTCGACCCTATGGAGACTTTCGTAGAGCTAAATGAGCTTAACATTTAAGCAAGCAACAGCTAATCTATATCTGCAATAGTTTTCATTCTGTAGGCCAAAAACATGAAAAGTGGCTATTTTTCACCTTTAAGGGGCCGTAACCCCTATAAGGGGTCATCTGACAACTTCGACCCTATGGAGACTTTCGTAGAGCTAAATGAGCTAAACATTTAAGCAAGCAACAGCTAATCTCTATCTGCAATAGTTTTCATTCTGTAGGCCAAAAACATGAAAAAATGCTATTTTTCACCTTTAAGGGGCCGTAACCCCTATAAGGGGTCATCTGACAACTTTGACCAAATGGAGACTTTTGTAGAGCTTTTGATGCTGAATCAGTAGCGTGGCCTCAGATTTCCTCTATCTCTTATACTTTTTGATTTATAAGCCAAAAACAGTAGTCTGACCCCCCTAGTCTATTTTTAGCAACGGCGGCCATGTTTTTTATCAAAGCATTTCAAAATGAGGATCGTTTGTTGCCAACATGTCATATATCATTCCTGCCAAGTTTCTGTTAAATTGGTTTAGTGGTTTCAGAGGAGAAGATTTTTGAAATTGTTAACGGACGACAGACGACGACGGACGACGACGGACGACGACAGACGACGACGGACGCATAGTGATGGCATAAGCTCACATGGCCTTTGGCCAGGTGAGCTAAAAATGTAAATTCAAAATTTAGATTTTTATGTAAATATCTTCAAAAATGTGTTTAATTGCAGGTTCTCATTGTCAGGGCCGATCAATTAAGGAGGTACACGCCACGTGCATCAATTTTTCCTGTCAATGAATTTTCTTTAGAATTTTTTAATGGGTGGACCATGATATGCTCTTTGAAAATTCAATTTAACAAGAGGCTCCCAGGAGCCTGAATGGCTCACCTGGTCTTGATGTTGACCCTATACTTTTGAAGAGCTAAATGAGCTGAACATTTAAGCAAGCATCAGCTTTTCTCTACCTGCAATAGTTTTCATTCTATAGGCCAAGAACACAATTTTTCACCTATAAGGGGCCATAACCCCTATAAGGAGTCATCTGACAACTTCGACCCTATAGAGACTTTTGTAGAGCTAAATGAGCTGAACATTTAAGCAAGCAACAGCTAATCTCTATCTGCAATAGTTTTCATTCTGTAGGCCAAAAACATGAAAAAAATCGCCTTTTTCACGTTACCCCTATAAGGGGTAATCTGACAACTTCGACCCTATGGAGAATTTTGTAGAGCTAAATGAGCTGAACATTTAAGCAAGCAACAGCTAATCTCTATCTGCAATAGTTTTCATTCTGTAGGCAAAAAACATGAAAAATCGCTATTTTTCAAGGGCCGTAACCCCTTTAAGGGGTCATCTGACAACTTCGACCCTATGGAGACTTTCGTAGAGCTAAATGAGCTAAACATTTAAGCAAGCAACAGCTAATCTCTATCTGCAATAGTTTTCATTCTGTAGGCCAAAAACATGAAAAATGGCTATTTTTCACCTTTAAGGGGCCGTAACCCCTATAAGGGGTCATCTGACAACTTCGACCCTATGGAGACTTTCGTAGAGCTAAATGAGCTAAACATTTAAGCAAGCAACAGCTAATCTCTATCTGCAATAGTTTTCATTCTGTAGGCCAAAAACATGAAAAATGGCTATTTTTCACCTTTAAGGGGCCATAACCCCTATAAGGGGTCATCTGACAACTTCGACCCTATGGAGACTTTCGTAGAGCTAAATGAGCTAAACATTTAAGCAAGCAACAGCTAATCTCTATCTGCAATAGTTTTCATTCTGTAGGCCAAAAACATGAAAAAATGCTATTTTTCACCTTTAAGGGGCCGTAACCCCTATAAGGGGTCATCTGACAACTTTGACCAAATGGAGACTTTTGTAGAGCTTTTGATGCTGAATCAGTAACGTGCCTCAGATTTCCTCTATCTCTTATACTTTTTGATTTATAAGCCAAAAACAGTAGTCTGACCTCCCTAGTCTATTTTTAGTAACGGCGGCCATGTTTTTTGACAGATCAAAAATCGAAACACAAGTTTGGTGCAGGGCACCCTAAGGAACAATCATACCAAGTTTCATTCAATTCTGTTCAGTAGTTTCAGAGGAGAAGATTTTTGAAAAATTGTTAACGGACGACGACGACGACGACGACGACGACGGACGCCAAGTGATGGCAATAGCCCACATGGACCTTTGGTCCAGGTGAGCTAAAAAGGATATGCTTCCGACTTGGTTTTTATATAAATGACTCCAAAGTCGGGTTGATTTTCATAAATACAATGCAACTGTCACAAGTTGTATCAAGTTTTGCCATAATGGTTTATTCTTACACCCTCCAAATCAAATACCCAAATATCGTTATTGTGTGCTTACAGCCATGACAGTTGCATTGTATTTATTTGCTTCTTTAATTTAAATGAAGGAATAGAGCGTTAAAGTTTTTGCATTTAATGCTAATGTACTTACAATTTACGTACACATTTTATATCAACATTTATAAATTAACAAAAATATAAAAAAATACAAAAGAACATATGCTAAGCTATGTATAGTTCTAATCATAAAACTAGTTTTGAGTAAATATTTGATTAACACATAAAAATAACCCGCCCTGAGACAGCAGGGTCATTCTATGAGGCCTCAACAACACAAAAGCCCACGATGTCTTTCAATTCTTTACAGTCCAAATTGAAGTTGATTTGTATCTCTCCAGCTTCTTCTGCCACAAGCTCAACTGTGTGAACAAATGATTTTCCAGCAGGAATATTACTACAATTAAAAACAATTTTGAAATTACAATTAAAATGTCTTTCGTCGTAACTAAATTCAGTAAGATTGTTAGAAATCTTTTAACGATTTGTTTGAATATATTTACTTTTTTTTTTACCTATATCAACCTATTCAATTTCCACCCCCATTTTTGAAGAATATTTTATGGAAAGATAATTTCTATTGTAAACAAATTTTCACCCTTCATACCTCAATATGTATGATTTTTTTTTAAAATAAGCTCAATAATGCATGATTCTTGTTTTAATTTGACTGGTATCTTCATAGTTTTAAAACCTATAGAATTTCGGTACTTACCCGCTTATATCGAAGTTCTTATCCAGCACCCCATCACCTTCCACAGCTAGAGAGAGGTCCGTCAGGGGTACATGTAGTGGATTGTCTAGTGTTATTTTTGCCTTGAATGGGACACCCACTTTTATTTTACCCTCGGCCTAAAACGAGTAAACAAAGTTGATGTACCAGTATATGAAATATTATATACTGTCATACTACATGTACATGAATAACCGCACAGATAAAACACAAATGTAAGGAAACAAGTGGAGTAACTGTGATATTTAGACATATATTTAATGAGGCTGTAAGCATCAAATAAATGTTGATACAATACATAAATGAGGTTAAAGAAACAATAATTGAAATTTGCTTTTACGTGTTTTTCATAGATTTATACGATCTTTTGAGGTTTTGCTGAAAAATTGCTTGTAAACAATACAAATGCAAGTAACCATTTACCTTAGCAGTAATATCTGGACGACGTAGACGGTATTCATCTTTCTTTAAATGGTAATTATCGGTCTCCACTACTATAGCCGATACAGTGATTTCCATGTTGAACAATTCATACATTTTATCCCAGTATTCCTCCTTAGTGACAGTAAACGATAGCTTTTCTTCTACAAAAAGGGGGGTCATGAAGTGAATAAGTATGAAAGATAATTACAATACAAGCATTGAGCAGATTTGAGCAACAGAACCGGTTATAAGAATTGCACTCGCAGTGAAAACTTGAAAATAAATTAAACAAAAGCCCGAATCGATTACATAATTATTGCATGTTAACTTCTGTATGTAGATCCCTTTGTGGACCGCCAACCCTGTCTTTTCAATGGCCTTCAAAATTAACTGTTCCTGTGTTTCCATAGTTCTCATCAACGTTTCGTATCCATTTCAATATTCTTTTCATGTTCATCGCCCTGATATTAAAAGCAGAGGTAACAATGGGCATCCGAATGTCAAAGTCCGAAAGGGCAGAGACAAAACCAGTAAACACAAAGAAGGACAGGACGAAAGAACAAACAACATATAAAACACGGAAACACAAAACTACTGAATATCAATTAACAACGCGAACTCTAGTCGTAATGAGAGTGAACTCAGATGCTCCTGAAGAGTAAGCGGTCTTTGTCTGCTATAGCGCATGCACCCGTCGCGCTGCCAATTTCCAATTCAGTATGTTAAATTCGGTAAAGGAAGACAAACAAATCCCTATGACAATATAGACGATATTGAGATGTGGAATAAGTGTACGCGACACAACAAACATAAACAAACAGCAATTCAAAAAATCACAACGGAAAACAGCAAGCAGTCTTCAACATGACCATAGGTCACTGCTTACCGTCTTGCATTGGCCCAAGACTTATAATACAATACAAAAGTATCAAAACCAATCCCTAAATCATCAACGAAAGACCCTATTCTTGACATAGAACAGTTAACATAGAATGACAAGGACAAACAAAGGCTTTGGCAAAGTTTCCTGGCTTAGGACAGGCACATATAAAATGTGGCGGGGTTAAACTAGTTTTTTGGATCAACATCTGCACTCATCTGAGAGATAGAAATCCCATATTTATCTTTGAAAGCATGATGTCTACCGTAAAATTTCTAGAGTGACGACAGCAACCAGACAACAACATTTTTTGTGTCAAAAGTAACGCTCTGTCATGGAAATCAACAAGCTCCGGAGTAAGGAATCAATTGTGATACTTTATCTAAACTCAATAAGCTAGAGCGGACGGAATGTTGCTACACAAGAAGGGAAGGTTGAAGCCATCACGATGTCATAGAGCTTTGTTTGAGGTTTTCTTAAATGAAGCAGAATTCCTAGAATCCGTTTTGTCCATTATCTATATACTGTTGCTAGGGCGTAAAACATCAACATATTCACTTACGTATTGTGAAAATATGCCATTTTGAAGTAGTGAAACATGTTAAAATGTAATATCTTTTAAAAGATTCGGTGCACCTGCAGGCAAATGCACAAACAGTGGCAAAAATAATAATTAGATAAAATATCATAGCGACCAAAAGGATCAAAATGATTTTCATCTAAGGAAACATGGACCCCCCCCCCATCCTGAGATTGTACCGAGCTAGGGGTCGAAACACACGATGAGGGATGGCCTCGGCTGAGGACGTTGGCGGTGCAGCAGTTAGAACATCACAGCTGTATGTAAGTAACTTTTTAACTGGGCGACCAGTGACGGCTAGGAAAGACTGGCTGACAACCAAGAATAGAATGGTGACGTCTGGAAAGACAGATGGCATCCAGGGAAGACTGGAAACCGGATGTGAAGGGTCGGCAGCCCAACACACAGTTCCTGCGAGGGAACACCACAAACAAGCTACAACACAGACAGAAGAACAATACCCTTAGGGTCTTCCGAGAGGGGTGGAGGATGATGGACCCAGCAGTAGGACTTCAACGGTAACGACTCGGCTAGTTCAACGGACTTTGACCGGAACAACGGCGGAAACAAGATGCCACTGCGGAAAGCTGTGCAAAAACCAGAGAGGTTTGAAGATTCATCAGGCATGGGCTAATTGTAGACCTGAGAAGCAACAAGAGGGACGCACAGATAACACTGATCAGACGGAGAAGGACCACAGTCAGGTAGAACACCACAGCACTCAGGACCTTTTACCAAATGATGTTACTCAGACCAACATTGAGCCAGAACCAGATGTGACAAACCAACAACAATCTTCTCTGGAACAACCAAGAGGAGAAAGGAAACCAGCAGTACAGTGGCCATCCACAGATGACAAGAGATGGGAAGCTTTTGAAAATGACCTAGACACCATATTAGAAAGCACATTGGTAGGAGACGTTCAGAGGAAGTTATCGGCATTGACAACCATAGTTTATGCAGTTGGAGTTGAACGGTTCGGTATAAGGGAACGGAAGGGCAAAGAGGAACGTCAAGGGCAACCCAATAGAAGACAGCAGGAGATACAAAGGTTACGAGAAGATATCAATAGAGTCACCAAGCAGTACAAAGGAGCAAGTGAAGACCAAAGGATAGGTCTCAGTGCTGAGAGAAAAGAGAAATAATCTTCAGAAAGCAGAGAGAATAAGAAAGGCCAGACAAGAGAGAGGGAGGAAAAGAGCTATGTTCACAGCAGACCCTTACAGGTTTACTAAAGCCACTCTTGAAGGAGCTAAATCAGGGACATTAGAGAGCACAAAAGAAGAGGTTGAGACTTACCTAGAGGAGACACATGGAGATAAAGAACAGTGGAAGAGCTTAGGCCATGTGACCGAATAGAGGATGTACACCAAGTGAACCCATGAACGATAGGGAACCATAATTCAAGGAAGTGAAAGAGATTGTTCAGAAAGCGAGGGCAGCATCAACACCAGGTCCCAATGGCATTCCATATAAAGTGTACAATAGATGTCCAAAGTTCATGAAACATCTATGGAAGTTACTTAAGATAGTTTGGAGGAAAGGGAAGATTCCGTCTGGTTTGCAAAACGCTGAAGGATGCTTTGTTCCAAAGGAGGAGAAGTCGAACCATCTCACTATTGAATGTAGAGGGGAAAATCTTCTCTATACTGGCAAAAAGAATGACAACATACATGACTGCAAACCAATACGTCGACACTTCAGTGCAGAAAGCAGGAGTGCCTGGTTTCTCTGGGTGCATTGAACACACTAGCATCATAACCCAGCTGATCCAAGAAGCGAAATCAAACAAGAAAGATCTCACAGTTGTGTGGTTAGACTTGGCCAACGCCTATGGTACCATCCCGCACACCCTGCTACAGATGGCACTTCAACACTACCATATACCGGAACACTTCCAACAGATGATCAAGAGCTACTACAGCGGCATACACATACGGTTTACAACCAACAACTTCACAACATCTTGGCAAAGACTTGAGAAAGGTATTGTAACAGGTTGTACCATCTCAGTGATCCTGTTTGTTATGGGCATGAATATGATCATCAAGGCTGGAGAGAGGGAAACCAGGGGACCAAAGACATGTAGCAATATCAGACAACCACCAAGTAGAGGCTTTATGGACGATCTGACACTAACAACAGACACCAACATCCAGGCTAGATGGATACTTAAAGCACTGGAGGAAACAGCATCATGGGCAAAAATGACGTTCAAACCAAGGAAGTCAAGATCTTTAGTGATAAGGAAAGGCAGAGTCACACAAAGCGTCAACCTTACGATCCAGGGAGAGAACATTCCATCCATCATTGGTAATCCTATCAAGTGCCTAGGGAAATGGTTTGATGACACTCTTGGAGATAAGTCTAACATCAAGAGAATAGAGCAACAAGCATGTGAAGGGATGAAGAACATAAACAAGACTGGGCTACCCGGAAAATTCAAGGCTTGGATATACCAACATGGCCTCTTACCACGCTTATCTTGGTCACTGATGCTGTACGAAGTAGCAACATCAATAGTAAAGAAGCTTGAGAGAACTGTTAGCAAGCATCTAAGGAAATGGTTAGGAGTACCTCCAAGCTTCACCTAAATATGACTGTATAGCAGAACGGCAAAACTTCAACAACCGTTAACTTCAATTGTAGAAGAATTCAAGACCAGCAAAGCCAGACTTGTGATAACACTTAAGGAATCCAGGGATGAGAAGGTACGATCAGCAGGAGTAGAGACGAGAACAGGAAGGAAGTGGTCAGTATCTAAAGCAGTAGACGAGGCAGAGAGCAGACTGAGGCACAAATATATTGTCGGAACAGTAGCGGTAGGAAGGCAAGGTTTGGGTACAAACAAGAGCAGTTACTGGAAGAAAGCAGACAAATCAGAAAGACGAAGCATGGTCCAGAGGGAGATAAGAGCCAGAGAAGAAGAAGATCGGCAAGCAAAAGCAGTACAGATGGGAACTCTGGGAGCATGGACAAAGTGGGAAACAGATCAACGTTCTCTATCTTGGGCCGACATCTCGAGATACTCACAATTCCAACTACAGTTTCTCCTGCGTTCAGTTTATGATCTGCTTCCAACACCATCAAACCTTCACAGATGGGACCTCATTGAAACACCAGACTGTCCATTATGCGGGAAAAGGGGGACTTTACAACACATCTTGTCCTCTTGTCAGGTGGCTCTTACCCAGGGGAGATACACGTGGCGACACAATGAAGTCCTAAGAGAGGTAGCAGACACAATTGAGAGACAGCGGAAGAATAAGAACTTGCAGACCAAAACCAAACCTAGACAGATAAGTTTTGTGAAGGAAGGCGAAACAACAGCAAAGATGAAAAGAAAGAAGTTAGGAGTGATGGACCAAGCTAATGACTGGAAGCTGGCGGTAGACCTAGACCATCAACTGACATTCCCTGCGATCATTCCAACCAATCTCAGACCAGAAATTGTACTGTGGTCACCAGGGACCAAGAAGATTGTAATAGTAGAGTTGACAGTACCATGGGAGAAAAGATGTGCAGAAGCCCATGAGAGGAAGAGAACAAAGTACGATCCTTTGCTGACGGGGTGTAGAGACAGAGGATGGCAGACTTGGAGCTATCCTAGCTATAGAGGTCGGATGTAGAGACTTTCCAGCCCAGTCAGTGTGGAGAATGTTAACAGGGCTAGGAGTAACAGGACACAACAGAAGATCTACAGTCCAGAAGATGGCACAGGCAGCAGAGAGAGCATCATTCTGGGTGTGGATGAAATACAAATGACAACAAAGTTCCAGACAATAAATGTTGCTACGCCTGACGCGCGTTTCGTCTATTCAAGACTCATCAGAGGCGCTCTACCAAAAATATTGAAAATGCCAAACACTGTATGAATATGAAGAGCATAGAACAGTATAACCAAAAATACCAAACTGGGGAACCAAATTATTACTTACTTATATGAAGAGAGACACCAGTAGCTGGAAACCCACCACCAACGCGCAGTGACTGATCACCACTGTGGACCCCCCATCCTGAGAGTGTACCGAGCTAGGGGTCGAAACACACGATGAGGGATGGCCTCGGCTGAGGATGTTGGCGGTGCAGCAGTTAGAACATCACAGCTGTATGTAAGTAAAGTACAATATAAATTTAAAGCAGTAGAACCCTCTATCAGAAATCTACCTACTATTTCTAAATTCAAAAAGGCTTTAAAAAACCAAAATTCTAGTCACTGTTCGTCTTTTCAATTTCGTTCTTACGGGCCGAGAAAGTTAAATATTATATTAACACAAATGAGATGTGGCGCCACCTTCCTCAATTATGACCTTAGCAGAGTAGGCATCGTACAAGACCCTCTTTGCAGATGTGGATACCAGCAAGAAACACCCACCCACTTCTTTTTTGAATGTCCTCAATATACGATAATTAGACGTATACTATTTGAAAATCTATCTTTTCTATCCCCTCAAATTTCACGGAACCTATCTCTGTTTCTCACTGGCAACAACAATCTTTCCGAAAAAGATAATATGAAAATGCTTGATCATGTATTTGAATTTATCTTACACTCGAAACGATTCCTCATCTAGTATTTATCAGACAAACTCAAACACACACACACAACGCATGTTTCATGAATTTCTTATTTCTTTCTTTTCTTCCATTTTATTCATATATATTTGTATATTTACGTGCATGTCCATTGATGTTATTATTTTGTTTGTATTGTAATAGGGAGAGGACTTCATAAATACTATGTACTTGTGTCCAATTCCCATTTGAAATAGATTTCAAATAAAATATGTTTAAACTAAACAATTTAAATTGTAAATATCCAGGACTAGAAAGTTTACAAGCAGTTCTGAGTGTAAAGAAACACTAGAAATACCAATGACTAAAACAAGTTATAAAGTCACTATACAATGAACGAATCGAAAATGAAGTTTATTTGCCTTGCTTTGTCTTTTGTTCTTGGACGTTCGAGATTGGTCATGTAACGTCATAGACTATAAAGAGATGTGGAATAAGTGTACGCGACACAACCAACATAATTTTAAAAAATCACAATGGATAAAAAACTGGCAGTCTTCAACATGACCGGAGGTCGCTGCTCGCCGTCTTGCATTGGCCCAAGACTAAACAGTAGTTTTGTTAGTACCTTTTTCGTCGTAACACATTTTTGGTAACAAATTCTCATGCAGCTACTTTCAATCATAGGCTTTTGATATTTTTGTATGCAGCTTTAATAGGGGTTTTGTATGGTGGGATATGTTTCCATATCTGTCGCTTACCTACTTCCTGTTTAACAAGATGACTTAGAATTTTTTAAAAATATCGTAACAGATTTCTCAGCTACTAATTATCCTAGGCTTTCAATATTTATTTTGCAGCTTCAAGTAGGGTTCTCGTATGTTAGGATGTATTTCCATGTTTGTCGCTTACTATCTTCTTGTTTAGCGAGCAGACTTAGAATTTTTGCTGCTTGGCGGGGGACCTAGGAATTCCGTTCTTGTTCATATATGATATATAAAATCTTTAAGCATGTTACCTCCGTTGCGACCAAGACGAATATCATGGAACATTTTCTTAACAATGTTTCTCCTTCCATCTCCCGTGTACTTGACAGAGTCTACCAGAACTTGTAGTGTTTTTATATTTTTTGTGTCACGTCTTGAACTAACATTTTTCAGCAAAATTTCCACCTCGAAATCACTACCAACCATCACTCCGTCTTTGTCAATGATCTCGATCGACACCTCCTAAAAACCAAAATGTTAATTTATATTAACAAATTACATTTACAAAACACAATGTTTATCAACATTACTAGGAAGTTTAAAAGCCTGTTCAGACAAAATACATATTTGCGTGGTCGGATTCCACGGATGATTGTCAGGCGGGCGACAGGCGGGTGATTAAGAAATTTTCGGAACTTTTTTCTCAGCAACTGCTTATCACATCCACTCGATATTTTGTGTACAACATCACTGTGTGATCCCATACATTTAACGTGAGATTCGTTTTCAGGTTTGTCGCTAATCTACTTCATGTTTAACGAAATCCCGCCATTATTCACCTTATACCAAAACATTTAAATGAACCTTTGGCTTCTGGTAAAAATAAAAAAACACGAAGAAAAAGCAGTATATAATTCAATAACCTGGTGTCTTGAATTGTGCGTTGCACAATTTTTATTTTTCAAATACAAAATTACAGTTAAAAGATGGTTCCATCTGGTTTTCTGGTGAATTTTACGTTTTAAACTCATCGGTTCCATTGCCATTTATGTTTATGCCCTATTGAATAAAACTTTTAAAAAAAGAGAAAAGCTGTTACTTGCAAATAAACCTTCTGCTAATTACTTTACAAAGGGTCTATTGGTTAAAAGTTTTTTTTTAAGAATTATGTCCATTTAAAGTTCGCGCTGCTTGGGAGTAAAGCAATAACTAACTAACTAACCATTTAAAGTTTAAAGATTGCATTTGTTATTTGTAAAATGAAAACTACATGTACTGCAGACGGAGAAAAGCTGTATGTTGCTTAAATGTCTTGTTAACTACAAAAGTTTCCATTATACCAAAATTTTCAAATAAACCCTTTAAGGGTTATTTTCCTTTAAAGAGTCAAATTTTTGTCTCTAAGTTATAAAAAATATTTATATTGCAGTTAGGGGACAGCTTTGCCTTAATTAAATAATCATTTCGTCCCTTTCGTCCCTAAGATATCTCGGCCCATATAAATATAACACAAATATCTATAAATTTCAAATATATTATTTAATTGATCTTGATGGGTCTTATTTCATATCTGGTTGACGGAAAGAATTTTATGGCCTAATACAGTCATGTTCTGCCTTAAATGCGCTGTGTTTCATACATGTGTGTACTGCTTTTTAAAGTTTTATGCCCAACAATACAATTCCTTAGGAACCAAATGAGCGGCCTCTATCTTTAATTGCATTTTACAACAACATGAAAATCTTGCCTTGTCATCTTTTTTATCTGCAGGATTCAATACATCTCTTTTAAAACTACTGGCATAACCAGAAGCATCGTAGGCGTTCTTTACTGCAATGCGCTCTTCGATCGTTCCTGAATAAAAGATTAAGACAAGATTCTTGCAAGTTGTAAATTCGGACCACCATAACATTCACTCAACTTAATAATTGTTTCTTTCATTTTCCAGTAATGTTAATTAACAGTATTCGTGGGATATCGAGTTTCGTGGTTTTCAAAACCACAAATTTAAGAATCCGCGAACTTATCTATTTTCATTAAACCACGAAAATTGATACCCACAAAAATAAGGGAATCCATAGAATTGTAAAATTGAAAATGGGTGATTTTTGAAAATTTATAAGTGGTAAATATTTGATTTGTATATTGGTATTTAAAAGTTAACCTTCTTTGAATTTGTAATTATCTGTAACATCAAGTCTCCACTTTTCTCTATCTCTCCAGTAGGTTGATGGAGTTCCACCGTATGGTTTACCGTCTGGTACTTTTGTACTTATGTCTTTGCCAACGCTAAAATTCGTAAAATAAATATTAATATCTTGAAGGCTGATTGCTGTTTTCCGTTGTGGATTTTTTTAATTGTCGTTTATATTGTAGGTTGTGTCGCGTACACTTATTCCACATCCCATTCTCTTCTATAAAAACAAAGTCGTTGATTTTTTTTCAAATTTAAGTAGAAACACCGGACCGAATCCCGATACTAAGTCACGGTCGGACCGGGTGGGGCATGTAGCCCACTTACCTCTCTGTTAGTGCCACCTACTCACTTATGGATTGAAAGGGGAGGAAACCACGCCGATGTTTTTTTGTCGCTAGATATGTACGTGAAAAGATAAAGTATAAGAACTGATTTATTTCTAATTGGCAAAGCATATGTGATATTTTTTTCTGAAAAAAAAATGATCAAATAGGTGTTCATCTACAGAATCGATGTGAAAGCGCATCAAATTTGGTTTAACACTTTTGCTTGTGCTATATCTATTTTTTTTAATTGCTGGGCAAAATAAAAGTGAAATGACAGATAAAATTTTCCAAACATTTGTTATATAAAACTTGCTCGTTTCTTAAGAAGAGAAGGTGTACCAAAGGGGTTATCTAACATCATTATACCGAAAATCAGTAGACAAAAAAATCATCACAACGAAACAAACCACACAAAAAATACCCAATAAACTACACACATAACAACAAAACTGCATTCAGCAACGTGAATTCAAGTTGAAACGAGAGTGTACTCAGATGCTTCGGAAGAGTAAGCAGTTCCTGCTTGCTATAGCACACCCGTCACGTTGCCAAAAAACCCTTTGTTTAATATTACCTGCTGGTTTCGGTCTCTACTGCTTCAAAATAACCATCCGGTGTTTCGTGCCACGTTACTCTGTCAGCATTAACTTCAGCAAATATAAATGTAGCATCGTATTGAACACTTATGTCACCCTTTTTAATCGCATCAACTGGGCATGGTCCACATTGGTAAACACCTTCAAAATAATCGAAAAATGTTTCAAAAGGCATGACTTGTAGTTAAATGTCCAAAACAAATTGTTCGCATATTAAAGTTCTGTATGTGCATATTGTTTGTGTTATCTAATCAGAATCGATATAAAAAAAATATGCAATATAGATAAACTAAGTCAATTTTGATCGCAGCACCTTGAGGGCAAGACTAATACAATAACTATGTGTATGCAATATGAAAAATTACCAAATATTTGACATGAAAACGACCGAAATATGAAGGAATCATTTAACTACTAGTATTTCAAAATGTGCGATGTACCTCCACTGGTTTCCTGTGGTGTAGCATCTATAGCTTGCCATCCATCGTAGCCCTGTAAATCTGGTCTTTTCATCCAACACTCATTCCAAACGTGGAAGTTCCTGTAAAACAATCCAGTATATTTAATCATGATTTCAATTTGACGGTTTATATTTGGTTATTATAATTTCTAAAGCGCTTGAAAGGAAGAGTTGAAAAGATACCCAAAAACAGAACCAAAATTTAAAAAACTCTCTTAGCTGAAGCGAAGAGACTCTTATGAACTCAGAACCTGTTCCAGAAAGAACAAACTAGTAAAAGATTTTAATCTATTTTTGCAACATTTCATCTTATTCTGGATTGTAATTTGATAAAAGTAAAGATATATACCATTGTGTTAGTCCAAAAAGGCCAACTTGATGTAAAAATCACTTGACATAAAAGCAGCAAAAAAAAAAACATCGCCCCCCATGCATAACTAGGAACGTGAACTCAAGTGCCCAGGCACTACATAAGAGTAAGTAGCTCCTGCTTGCTACAGCACACCCGTCACGATGGCAATGGTCGATTTATGTGAATAGAAATCCCGTATTTTTCTAAATTCTGAAAAACTAGTTCATGTTGCTCCACGGATGCTGTCTTCACTCAAGAAAGGAGTAGAGCCACGAAGGCCCCAAAATGGCCCAAAAATTCAACTCTGATATATCTGCTTGTAGTTGATGTAATAATGTTCGTTGGTCTTTATATTTCATGAATTGCAATATTTTTTCCTTCAATTATTTATCACTAAGGAGAGCAGTGAGGTAAAAAAATAGACTTTTTTATGAAAAATAACAATTTGTGACAGTTTTCCTTGATTTTCATGTATAAATCGATGAATATGAAATGGGCCACACCTGTCGACCAAAATTATTTTGTGATAGAAATGTGTATTATGATATTATAAATTAATTATCAAAAAATTACGATGGTCGAGGAATGTGGCCAATACTAATTTTGCTGAAATATGCAGAGAAACCAGTGAAAATGTATGAAAAATGAGAAATTTTCAAATTTGTGGCCTGTTTAAAGTTTCAAGGCTAAATCTGTGGTGTAAATATTTTGCTATATCTAACAGATATGAAAAGTTTGTTCATACCTTAACATATTTTAGTTAAATTTTTGACAAGATATAGTAGTTGAAAAAATAGTGAAAATACCGGGCCGATTAAGGGCATTCGTGGCTCTACTCCTTTTACGGTAGACACCGTGCGCTCGTAGACTAATCTCTCAAATGAGTACGGATTTTGGTTTGTCGTAAAATTTGTTTTGTCTTCCTCTACCGGATTTGACACACTGAATTGGAAATTAGCAACACGACGGGTGTGCTGTAGCAGGCAGGAACCGCTTACTCTTCCGGAGCACCTGAGTTCACTCATGTTTTGTCTTGAGTTCGCGTTGTTGATTTCCGTTCGGTTGATTTTGTGTTTTGTGTTTCTTCGTGCTGTTCTTGTTCGTGTTTACCGGTTTCGTCGTTGCCCTTTCGGACTTTTGACACTCGAATGCCCCATTGGTGCCTCTTTGCCTCTTTGAGTGACCACATCTGCTTCATATGTGTGCATATGCAATGTAAAGTCAGCGTGGGACTGATTTTTTTCTTTTGAATAAAAAAAAACACATGTTTCTATTTTATTCAAAAGCATATCATATTCTTTCTGTTGATAGTTGTTATGCCTTACCATACAGAATCGCTTGAACCAATGTTGGCACTGATGTCTTCAAGACCATTATCAGACACAGAATAAAATTTGTCTATTGTAGTGGTACCTTCAGTATCATGAGCTGATGCAAAGTTTGTAACACTTCTACATGGTATTCCCAAACATCTACAAACTGACAACAAAAAATACATGTTTTTTTTCAATCTTGTATGATTCTACATAATGGTATCAAAATCATCTACAAACTATTAACACGCGAGTACTCAGATCTAAATTTCTACAAGCTTCAAATCTTCTTTTACTTTTATACATTTTTCTCTATTCAAAAAGCTTTACATAATGAATATACAGTTTAATTTATAACAACCAATAAAAGCTTATTTAAAAAGGTGTAATTGCTTTTATATCTTAAATTTTAAATAAGACACATTGCTTAAGATAAAAACATAGTTTACTATTTGGTTCAGTTTTCTGTGAATAAAACATATGACACATGTATGGATACCCTATTATATTAAAATCGGTACCATACCTGTCGTCGTGATTGCCGAAAATACCCAACATTGTCCATATTTAACAGGAGATTTTTGGGCATAATACTCCTTTAAAATTGGCACACTGCCGGTCCATTTGGTAGGGGGCGTCCCGCCTGAATAGTCTCCGCTCCAGTTACCTTCCAATACACCTCCTTCGTCTGAAGAGTTTAGCTGAAATATTTTAATACGTTGTTTGAAAACTAGCATTATAGTATACAGAGTCACGTTTTTTTTTTTTGGCATCCCATTATACTACGTTTTTACAACAATTATTGTAATACTCGCCACGAGTCCAGAAATTTCGCAAAAGGTGCCCATTGACTGGCAAAGTATGGGCCCGCTCTGGCCTTGCCTCGTTGATTTCCTAAATATATGTATATACTACATTTTTTTTGCGACAAAAGAGAGCGCTGTCCCCTCCTGGATCTGCTAAATAATGAATACGCATTTATGTCAAAACATATAACTATGGCTACCATTTGGTATCATCAAGTTTACAAGCAGTTTATGGACAGAAGTTTTGCAATATAAACATTTAAAATTGAGTGGTCACATCTTGCCCCAGTCACACTGTCACGTTTCGGCTATCCCGTTTTACTACGTTTTAAAACGTCACGTTACAATGTAATTTATTGTCATAGTTTTCGGTTTCTACGTTTCACAAGGTATATGCTACGTTTTGAAAGGTTTCCCCGCGTTCTATTACGTTTTACTACGTTTACCCAGGTTTAACAGAAGCCGTTTCGTTAGGTTTTACCACGTTGTGCTACGTATCAGGTACGCTTCACTGGGTATTACTAGGGTTTGTCAGGGATTACTAGGTTTACAGTACGTTTGATTACGTATTGATGCGGTTTTGTTGGGTTTGTGCTACGTTTAACTGCGTTGTACTACGTGTCACTACGTTGTAATTGATTCTTCGCGAAAACCGCGTCAATTTGAGTTTCTCATATATCAAAACTTCTATCATTTCACTTTTAAATCAGGCTTCTTCGAAAAAAGGCAGTCTTGAATTTGAAGAAAAATGAATGTAAATTGTAACAGCATTCAGATTCTAGTACATTTATATTGTGTATTAAAAAATTAAGACTATTCATGTATTTTAAAAAAGGTAAACATGTTTGGTGCCAGGTGTATTTCAATAAGGCTTAAAAGAAGAAAAAACATGTTTGTTTGTTTTTACCTACCCAGAAAAATTGGTCCTACTAATTACCCCAATTTTTTATCATGATATTTTACCAAAACTGTTTTTATTCCTCGGATTTCACAATCTTAAGAGATTTTTTTCCATGTTCAAATTGCACAATCACAATATCAAGAGAAAACTTCAAAAATGTGATATGATGAGTCTTGTATGACACAATTCTCTTTCCATTTTTTAAGCAGTTGGTATGATTGCATATACATTTTTGGCTTAAAATTCCCTATTTACCTAACACTAGGACCCTTGGACCAGAAACATCAAACGATCATTTTCTTATGGGTGGCCTAACTATATCTTTTCATCTTCCATCGGATGGATACTTGTAGCCAAATGCTTTTCCGTCAACTCAAATAAGGGCATGGTGGAACTGCCAAATAGCACTAAACTGCTGAGCTGCATTTATCCATCCATTTTCATATGCATCTTCGGTGTATTCATAAATCATTGCCTCGCTCTCGTTTTCCAAGTACGACATTTGAAATTGTGCTGTATAGAGCCCCAAGTGGGTACATTATAGAGAATGGTACTAGTAATTGTACCCAGTAGCAATCAAACATAAAGTTCCATTCAGGCAATACATTTTGTTCCGCCTGGCATGCATTTCGTCTATTCAAGACTCATCAGGAGGCGCTCTACCCAAATATTGAAAAAGTCAAACACTACATGAATATGAAGAGCATAGACTAAGTAACAAAAATATGCCGAATTGGAACTGTAATATTTTACTCTAACTGAGATCAACCTATACATGAGGTAGAGAGAAGCTCGGAAGTTTGACAATTATAAACATTACACTATTATTTTTTTAGCTTTTATCTTCAGCAAATAAGTGTTGATAACGGAGCGGGTTAACCTCGGGGTATAATAACTCCAACAGCAGTTCTAACCATCATTTGTTAGAAATAAAAATAAGTTCCAGCCAATACATTTTGCCACGGTTGTCGTGCATGTCGTCTATTCAAGAGTAATAGCAACAGTTTAAGGCCAAATGGCAGTGCCTTTCCGAATCATGCTTTTTTCTTGTCAAGTCTTGGTGTCCGTCTAGCCACAATCGCAGCAAACATATCCTGGTCAGCTCGCAAAAGGTATTTTAAAGAAACAATATCCTTACATCTCAGTGCATCATAAAGTTGTTCATATATGCCGAATAAAGATAACAACATAACTACCGAACTAGAATGCTCAATCTCATATGGAAATAAGAAAAGACAATTTTTAACATTGAAAATCCAGAATTTCAAAAAGATATGATGTGTTAAACCAGGTTTTATGGCACCAAACCTCCCTCTTCCATTGCGATCCAAGGAACAAGGGCCTTTACTTATTTAATTTCTTACCCCCTGCATGGTAACGGCTCTGGTTATACCGAAGCAACAACAGTCTCATCTGCAAAATGTGTTTGTGCAGCAATATTCAAACTCCATGATTATTCTTTAATATTATGTGCAAAAAAGGTGAAAGGTGGCAGTAAGCGTAGTAATGCGTAGTAAAACGTCATGATGCCTAATAAAACGCAAGAAAACGTGATAAAACCTACCAAAACGTAACATAAAACGTAATGAATCGTACTAAAACCCATTGAAACCTCGTGAAACGCAATAAATACCTAGGGAACCGTAGTAAAGCCTGTTGGTTGGCATTCGCTACGTTTGACTAGGTTTCCATTACGCTTTTACTAGGTTTTAATAGAGAAAATCGGATAAGAAAGTCTCCTTTACGTAATGTATCACTTAAGGTACATAAACACTACATAAGGCATGCTTTCTTTTGTCTTCCTAACGTAACAAAATGCTATAATCAAATTTGAATTGTCGTTCTTTGCATGGTTTTCTTGATAAGTTAAGTAACATACGTTAGACTTACATTACGAGGAGCAGAAAGTTAGAAATACCCTCCCTTGTTTGTAAGCTTATATTAGTTTTATCGATAATAAAATGAAATAAATTGAAAAATTTTTCCATGCTATACTGAAGTTCATTAAAGGTTATACGCAAAATGTATTTTTGCACTATTTTTTATAAAACTGTAATCAACATTTGCAAATCAATTAGATTCGAATACCATATATATGAGAAATATTTATTATTAATTGATCTTCTCATAATCGATATCTTGCGTGACGTTGCAGACCTAAAGCAAGGTATATTCACGACGTTTAATCCCAAAATCTCCCTAGTCAGCCGTATACAACCTCTGAAATCTAATCAACAGGATTAATATTCTGAGGTACCTGCGTAACTGGAAGAAATATCAATTGCCTCATGCCATTTAAAACCCTTGACCGTGGTCCCACATTTTTAACATGAAGCGCTAGCGCGTTTCATTAAAATATGTTACGGTCAGCGGTTTACATGTCAACGAAACATCAAAATACAAACATTCAATTCTTAAATTAATGTTCGGTATTTTTAATCTTTTGGTAGAGTACCACCGATGAATCTTGTATAGACGACTAGCAAAAGTTGTTATCTAGAACTTTGTTGTGTTTTTTATTTCTAACATCCATGACGGTAAGCACCACTGGTGGAGTTTTAATTCCTTGGGGTTAGCCCGCTCCGGAATCAACACTTTTGTGTTGAAGAATACCAAAGCTTTAAAATCACCCACTTAAATTTTAAAAAATGCCAAAACTCTAAGAGTCTTCCTTCCTCAGACATAATATTTTGGTCTTTGTCATAATTTGGTTCCCTGTTCAACATTTTTGGTTTAATTGTTCTATGCTGAGCTCTTCATATTCATATAATGTTTGGCATTTTCAATCTTTTGGTAGAGCGCCTCTGATAAATCTTGAATAGACGAAACGCGCGTCAGGCGTAGCAAAATCAATTGTCTGGAACTTTGTTGTCATTTATCGTTCGAACTCACGCCGGAACGAAAACTAAACTATGGCGCTTTTGAAAGGTAAGTGCAACACATCCGTTGCTTTGCGAACAGTCAGTAACTTTGCATTTTTTTTTATTGGTTTATAAAAGCAAAATTTTGTAAGTATCAAATTGCAGTAATCTTCTCTCGATTGAGCGCCTATCACTTTTCGTGTAAGCTTTTGGTTTGTATCCTCTACTACTCGTTATAGATGCAAGTATTTAACTTAGCTGGCAAATCACGGCTATTCAAATAGACCGAACAAACCAGTTTTTGTACATCGCATAACAATTTTTAATATTTGAATAACAATAGAAAAGTGAAAATTAGCTACTTGACCATTTAAACTGATCATTTAATTGTCGAATCGAATCGCCGCAGCCGTGGTACGATAAACCATTCTTATCGGTCTTCAAGCTATTAATTTAAATAACAATTGTACATGTATAGAACTTGTTTCGCCAGATTGTGTGTTACTGATTTCAATTGGAAGTGACATAAAAAGGGGGGCCTTTTGTTAACCCACGCAAGCGATAGATTCTATGATAATCAATTGGTTTTTGCTTAAAAAAAAGAGAGTGTTTTGCAAAATTGTAGATAAGCAAATCATGGACGTAACTTCGAATAATTTACTAGATGTTTTCTTAGTACTTACAACTCCAATCTCTAAGTTCTAAATTTCACCGTTTGCACGGGTAAAAAACTTAACAATTTATAAGTGAATTCTAAAAATATATCATAATTTTATAAAAATGGCAAAACTTACTATTATCAAGAAAATCGAAAAAAAAACTACGTGAGGGAAACGGGGACACAAGGCCAGTCGGGGAGGAGAGTTTTGACTTGCAAGTTGCACGGAAAAAGGAGTGATGGCATTTACTGGCAATTTAACCTCCTATGGATATCCTATTCTTCACGAGACCTGCATCAAGGTTATTTAACGCGCGAGGAACGTGGAATTTTCCCTAATAGGTATGGTGCCCTACTATGGTTTGCGGTTAGGTTATCCACATTATAGCAAAGCAACCCGAGCCGATGTCACGTTTCTTGTGTCTCTTTAGTGGACTGTTACCGACAAGCTTAGCGCTGCTGTGGGTCTATTCGCCACACGGAAACCGCAGGGGTAAATAAAAGAAAAAATGAATGATAAACACTAAAAATGTTAACAAAGGAAGAAGACTTTTGATCCTAATTAGTTTCTATATATCGGAACATAAATGTATATACTGGTATTATAGATCAAATTTGTCGATTCTATTTCGAATTCCTTCAATGATATTGCTTTAGATATTTTGTTGTTTACAAGATGAGTTACATGTATGTTTTTCTGATGTTAAAATATCACCAGGTGCTGTTAGCAACCAGGCTTATATCGGACTAGGATTGTAAGAGCAAAACAGGCATTTTTACGCATTACAGCTTTAAAAAGTCTAATCAATGTCTCTGCCTTTTTGTCTTTTGTTCTTGGATATATGAGATTGATCATCCCAGTTCGGTAATTTTGTAGTTACCTTTATATTCCATATATCAAGTCACAATTCTTTACAAACATCAAAACCAAAATTTGACAACAGTACCGGTACTGGTATGTATAACAACAGGAAGTTAATATGCAAAGAATTATGTCACCAAAGTATCATGTAAAATCCTAAGCACCTTCTTAAATGAGAAGAAAATGATGAGAAATTGAATATTTCAAAAGTGTAGCAACGGGAAGGGCAAACATATTCCGATTGTGGCCTCGTTCATCTGCCTTTTGTCGACTGACGAAGTACAGCTTTGATTCTCTCCGAGTGTTGTGTAGATGCGGGTTGGCCCGGCAGACAAGACAAACTCTGGTCAGTAGCCAATCGATCATTTCACAACTCGACCCATGTTTTAACACGAATTTAGTTTGTATTCAACACATAAGGTTACCCCAGTTATCTTCAACTGCAATGATTTAAAATACGGTAATATCCGAAGACCTTCAGTTGACTGTACAAACACAGGAGTACATTCACTAGTATTGAAACACAATTTTATCTTTTATATGGTGTCTCCCTTTTGAAAGGCATCTTGAAAGGTTTTTCAATCAATTTAACATTTATCATGTTTCATAGATTTCAGTCCTGTCACGACTTGAATTCGCGTTTAAGATTGCTAGTCCTTTGCCCTTTGCTTGTATAATTATTTTTGTGTTTTATGCAGGCAGATTTAAAACCGGCGTGCCGGGCGCGCGCCCTCCCGTTTGACAGCCAAGATTGGTTAAGAACTGTATTAAACAAGAGGTCCCAGAATATTTTTTTAACTTGGGAGGGCGCCTCCCATATGAAAATTTCTGGATCCGCCACAGATGCGGCCTTTTTCTTTGTCCTATTCTCGTAAGTGTTTATTATAGTTTTGTTTTTGCCTTTTCGGAATTATAACATGTGGATTCCCCATTGGTAACTCTACTTCATAAACTGTTCATAGACATGATTAAGATATTCAAGTCTCTGATTGTTTTCCATTGCGGATTTTGTTATAATTGCGGCTTATATGTGTCTTCATGAACAACATAAACCTCTGTATTAAAGAGCTCATGAGAGTTTTGTTGTCTAATGTTATTTTATTCCAGGGCCACACACACATTCTAAACATCAAATATTCGCGCCCCACTGCAAACAAGTACATTTTACATTGTAATTTGTAACAAGTAAAAAAATATATTCCGGAACCGAGCAAACTTCTTTTTTTGGAAAGATTATTACATTTAGTCAATTACTTACTGTATAATATATATATATGCTTTTTATATTCTTTTCGTTCTTGTATATAAAGTGTGTAACAAAAAATAAACTCTTCAAGCGGTATACAAATTTTAATTTTTTTGCAGTGAATATTCGTTATAGAATAGTTATTCTATAGTTTAGATTTCTTAATCACAGCTTAACATTGTTTTCACTATTCAACGCACTGAAATATCATTTTAAATTCCGTATTCATCACTAAAAGAGGGTATATCTAAAAGCAAGGGAAACAAATTCTACTCTTTGCTAAATGTACTTTAAACTTAAGTAATTGACTTAATGTTTAACAAATAAACATTCAAAGAACGATAATTCAAATTTTATTACAGCACTTAGTGACATAAGAAAGACAAAAGAAAATGCCTTATGTAGTGTTTATGTACCTTAAGTGATACATTACGTAAAGGAGACTTTCTTATCCGATTTTCTCTAATACGTTTTAACAACGTTTTAATACGTTTTTTTTTTTATTTTTTTTAGCCACGTTTGTGTTGTGCAAACGATACAAACGGGACGTGCCACGTTTCTGTCCAGGTAAGTCTACGTATAAAGCCGATTTCAACTACGTGTCGGTACGGTTCTTTACGTTTATAGCCGTTTCACTACGTTTTTGAAACGTAGTAAAACGGGATGCCGAAACGTGACAGTGTGACTGGGGCTATAGAGGCATTAAAAACGAAAGAATATGGAATATGTCCCAGAAAGACACGACCCACATATTGAATTGATTTTGATAAATGTACAAAAGCAAAATTTCACTGCGTGTGATTAACCTTCATCTAGTTCTGTGAAGTACAAACCCATGCAAGAAGTTTATAAAAAGCGTAGCCTAGTCACACGTATTAAATCGTAGAGATACGTCACAAGAACTAGACAAACAAAAACCTAGCACATGCCAGATACAACCCATAGTATAAAAAATAATTAAAAGATAAAATAACGAAGAAATAAAACAAAAACTCGTATTACAAGTTCAACCTTGACAATAAAATGACTTACTATTTTCGAGATTGCCCTTGAAACCTTGATAGGATCTCCCATAGCCGGGTCGATGGAATCATTGTAGACCTTCCTCAGTAGATGGAGAGAGATCTTTAATATGTTCTCGTGAAACTGTAACAAAAACCCTTATAATTGAAAATTGAAATTGTTAAATTGGTATATCATTCGTAAACAGGGATCCTTTGCTTCGAAAAGGAGACTAAATTTAGATTTCGCCAAAACAGTTACTCTTTACCAATGATACACATAGGATGTTTTTAACATATAATGGTACATTAAGATGGTCAATCTTATTTTTTTTAATATTCTATCAGCCATATGATTATGATTATTGTTTGAAACGAACCTGTCCAAAGTTCCAAGGTTTGACTCCCTTCTGTTTGTAATTTCCACTCCATATCGCACCTTTCTCGTTTAGTATGTATTCTTTATTCAAATCCGCTGGCACCATATACACTAGATCATCTGTAAATAGCAGTAATACCACTTTGTTTTTTATTTCATATAAAATTCTTTAAAAAAAGTAAACATTTCCAGATTCTTTTTTAATGTTTGGCTGGTGTTGTGGGTGATAGAGTGAGTCTTAATTAAAATGAAGATAGTAACGGTTAATCTTATTACGAGTGTGGGGTGTGATTTTTAACGCCCTTTTCGCTGCACCTGGACCAATCAGAGCGGTCGGTAGCATTGTTTGTGAAAACCGGAGTACACAGAGGAAACCACTGACCTTAAGAAGGTAACTGAGGAACCTAATTACAAACAGGTACAAATGTAGGGAAATCCCGTTTTTGTAAATTATAAACCGGTACTCAATCAAACAACACATAACCTCTGGGGGTCTGGCTAAGAACATGCACAAAATATTAAATGTGTAAAAGTACACTATTGTTAAAAGGTAAGAATAAATAAAATACACAAAGACAACAAAATTATAAAGGAGAACTAGTTGAATTAGTTTCTGGGCCCGTGTAACATTCCCCAACGAAGCAAATATTGACACACAATACATCGACTTTACCTTCACACCAAGGATTCATTAACACACAGATGTCTTCGTTATGTTTATAGTCCAGAGTCAATGGTTTTTCATTCTTTAATTTAGACTCCGTCTGTATGCTAAACCTCCATACACCAATAATACAGATGCATGGTGCTGTTATTTCCACATCTATTGACTTTTTATCTTTCTTCACCATCTTAGCAAACCAATCTTTAGGGTCTTCTGGTTTGTCATCGCGATCTTCCATCATCACAAATTTAGCAAACGTTCCTTTGGAAGGTTTATTTTCCTTTCCTGAAAAAAATATATAAATGAATTTTGTGGTGCATGTTTTGAATCAAAGAAATGTTTTGTTGCTTTCCGAAAGAAATAGGAAGAATGCGCAACGAATGTGAACATAAAATTGGGCTCGTTTGTATAAAGTTGAACAGGCCTTAAGAGAGGGACTGCCCAACAGTAACTTGGTTCTTACGAAAAACAAAAAAAAACAAATTGTATTTCAAGCCATGAGGAAAACCAATTATACAATCTAATTGTACAGCCTGACTTAACCTTAAACATCGCACTTGACAAAACGGTTTGAAAAATATGTTACTGCTCTCATTCCTTGGTGTTCACTGTTCTTACACCCGACTTTCGTTTACCCAACCCCTGTTTTTTCTTCGATTGATGTCCCTTTCTCTGTATCCCCGGACTTAAAATGGTTTACCTATCCTGAACAGAAAGGTAATTTTGTTCCTATCGTCGTTGTATTCTCTATCAAAGTGTATAGTGATGACAAAGCTCTGGCCTCGTCGTACGACCATCTCCCCTTTCTTTACACAATGGTACTTGTCTGTGTTGTGGTCGCGAGCATTTTTCTTGGCATTCAAATCCACTTTCAAAACATGGAACTCCTTGTTTACCTCTTCGTCTCGCTCTGAAAAGTTAAAAAAATTGAGCTATATTCAGGGAAAAATGTGTTTTTGTTATCAGTTAGCTAATATTTAGTTATTGCTTTACTCCCAGGCAGAACGATATCGGCTATTTCAGGAATATGGTGATAAAATGAACATTAAATGACGATGAAGTAAAGTAAAATGAGAAACAAAGCAAAACGGTAAGTACAGAGTTTAGACTGCCTAGATCAAAATAGAGGGATAGGAAGGGGAGAAAATTTTGCCTCCTACATGATGGTCCTAGTCACCCTACGGGTCTTTCTTTTATCCATACCAGCAACAGGATACCTTAACGTGCGTAGAACGAGACATTCGTCCCAACACGGTGCAACACTATTGTTCGCTGTCAGGTCTTCCGCATAATAGCCTGACGACACTGTTATTCATTTTTGTCATGAAATTCAAGGGTTTAGAAGCGATGGGAGCAAGATTTTAGCTCGTGTGAATTTCTCACCAGTTTGCAGTTTGCCGAATATAAATTGAATAAAAATAATCAAACAGGGATGATTAACCTCAGATGTCTAACAAGTTAAAACACATGTACTCATAGAAAAAAACGTTACAGTTTGCTACATACTTCTCAAAAGAAATGTATGGTTGGTAGAATTAGGTTTAATGGCACCAAACCTTGTTATTCCGTTACAAGTATGGCTCTTCTACTTTCTTTGGCCAACTCATTGAACTCAACTCAACTCAACAAAGAAATCTTACACCTGAGAATTGCTTTGGCAATACCACGGAACAATCATTCTTGTCCATCGGAAACATAAGCATCGTTTCTTGAGACCATTTATGCAAATGATATGTCTTGAAATTATTGCACGATTTATTATTATACAATGTAAAAAGTTCAGCTAATTTAAAAAATTACCTGGATTTCTAAGATCTCTCTCGTCTGGGGGTTCTTCGCGCTCTTCTCCTCGTACAGTTCTGGCCTCTCGCCGTCTTCTGTTGAAATCAACGTCAACCTCCCATGGGTATCTGTACTCCGAGGGACGAGTTGGTCCATAACTCAGAAGCCCAGGAAAAGAGCTCCTGTGGTAGTATGAAGAGGGCCTGCTGTCGTTGTACGACCGCCTCGAATAGCTGGTGGATGGCCGACTGTAACTGCTATCATAGTAACGTCTCCGATACATTTTAATTTATGAATATCTAAAAATAAAAGAAAACAGGTATCGAGTATTTTTATTTACTTGGAGTTATTTTTTCATTTTCGCGCAATGAACTTTGGCATGTAAATCTAGGATAACACCAGTGTTTTGATAACCTTGAATTATTTCAATTCTAATGAGGACGCCAGTCTATAGTATGAAATTGCATGCTGCAGATTTCCTCCATTAAAAATGTTGAGCTTTGCATCAATATCAAAGCATCTATAGCATTAATATTGAAAACAGTGAGCTTTTGCAATAAATGTTTCTTCCAAACCACCAAGCTGTTAGAAACGTAACCTCACAAAAAATACACCAGGCAATTATAATGTGTCCTAGCAGCGACCAGGATCAACGGTCTCTGTTTTTCAATTGCCACGGAGTTTGTGTCAAGTACTTTTTTTTCCACATTTCCTTCTATTTATGCACTCAGTATAGTTTAAAGAAGTCGCTGATCATGAAAATTAGCTTATGAGCTTTTTACTTAACCTGTAAGATTTAAGTTTGTATATTGATACATTCAATATTTTATGATTCCTCATCACTTACACGATATATTCCCATGACGACAAATTTTAATCAATAATAAAAAATGTCATACATTGAAAATCGATTTTGAATTTGTATAAGTTCGGACTCAACGAAGAGAAAAATAAAACAACATGCATGATTCCACATGAATAAAAACATATGTATGGTAAAACCGTTTCTATTGAACTCATCAGTATTTGTTGAAATCAATCAATAAATATATCAACTACCCTCGCGTTACAAAGGAACTGATCGCCAAACAAGTTAAAGATAAGCTCGAAGTAGTATTACTAATTTTTTAACTTAAAGTTATGCATATAAGAACAATAAAACAATAAATACTTAATAAATCTACATTTTGTTGTACGTGTCTTGCACGTCCTACATTCTAAAGTCTTAACAAGAGCCAAACATGCAACAAGCCCGACTTACCTTATATAACTTGCGTATCTTATTGGCGAATGAAAGTTGTTTTGTTTACATCAAGTAACATTGGAGACGTTCATCAATTTGGTTAAATGATCTGTTGTGAAGTCGGGTGGAAATTGCTCTTTAAATCGGGTTTATTGACAGCTAACAGTACGCTATTTTTTTTATTATAGTGTAAAAATTTAAGCTTTTAGTTAGGTTTAAATATAATTTTATCTAACGTTGGTATGCATGTGGATGTAAATATTTATATGGTGCTGTAAATCACCAATAATGATTTTATTTTTGCACAGAAGTGTTATACAGAGAAGTCCAGTTTTAGTATATATATCTCTTTGGATATCTATATCATTAACATACTGTACATCTATTCTTATTCTTAATTTCATATAGTCAACCATGCTTGTTCCACACAAACACACACGTATATATTATATATTTTGTATAACAATTAGATGCTAATGTCTGTTATGTACTGTTTTAAATCATAAATGTTAATTGTCATTGCCTGCAAAGGTCCTTGATTGGCTAAATAAAATAATGTCTAAAAAAAAAATATTTAAATGACCTTGAAGAAAAAATAGGATTAGAAAATAAATATATCGATTTATATAGCCCTAGTTCAGCTTGAACTCTCCAAAAGTCCAATGCATCGAGTTAAATAACCTTGAATTAACAATAGATCTTTTATCCATACAATCAAAGTCTTTTTAAAATTTACAGAATGACACACTATATTGCACATGTATTATGTAATCTTTACATATTCCATATTATTTCGTTTTTAATATGAGCAGCAATTAAAAAACTAATAGAGATCAACACGTGGACTTCAAAGATACAGAGTATAACAAGCGAAACTGAAAGTTTTCTGTGTTAATATCATGAAGTAGCCTTATTTCAAAATTTAAATAAAAGCCTAGTATACTTTTTTTGTATTCACTAAAGAAGAGTTGAAAAGCCGGAACTTATAAACAATAAACAAAGCAAAAAAAGCGAAATCTTGAATAAAACAGGGGTAAGCTTAGATGGCCCGGAAGGGCACTTGGGTCTTGCAAATTGTAATACACCCGTCGTAATGTCGATAGACGTTTTAGGGTAGAACAAAACTTTATACAACGACAGACTAACATCAATATTCATTTTAAATAATGTGTACTTCTTAAATTTATAAAGCACGTGCATTCTTTTCTATTAAGGACATCCAACATGCTGTTGGCAATCATTTAGTATAAGTCAATTGTAGTATAAAGGATGCTAGGCAAACTCTACAGACCAACATTTCTAATATACTCATTTGAGTTTTTTGAGAATTTGTAAGAAAGCGTATTCGTTCCTCTTTATACGTCGTAAATAAATGGCATTGCTCACAACTGTTTGATTAACGTATGAATTCAGAGACGCAAACTCTATATACCCGATCTTGCCGAGTGTTACTGCGAATAAACAGGACACAAAAACAAGAGGCTCACAGGAGCCTGAATCGTTCACCTGACTTCAATAACTGATGGAATGAAAACAATGTTGGGTACCTGAGGTGAAAATCCAAACATAAATGATCATCATACAATTTCACCTTATAAGGAAGGTTTTTAGAACATATGTCGCCATACATTCAGGCAAACAAAAGCTTTTCGTAATCTTTTATAGGTTTAATCTGCAAGGCAATAACCAAAAACTTGACAATTAGGGGCCATTACTTTTACAGGGGGGTCATCGGACAGCTTTTTAAAAAGCTTTTTAAAAGCTAATTGAACTGAAGATTTAAGCAAGCAACAATTTTTTCACTATTTGAAACAGCTTTCAATCAATAGGTCAAATACACGAAAAAACACTATTTTCACCTTTAAAAGACCATAACCCCATAAAAAGGTCATCTGACAATTTTGACCCTGAAATCGTTTTTGTAGATCTCAATGAGCTTCACAATTCTCCAAAGCTAACTACTTTTCCCTAACACTTACAATTTTCGAGATAAAGTGTGACAGTGGAAAAATACGCGTTAACATTTTCGTGCTTGCAGCTATTGTATTTGTCATTTAAGTTTTAATTTTTCTTCATTTCATATTTGTTTTAATAAGAATCTTTTATTCTCATTGCATAATTAGTTGACGATTTTACACACAAGCTGATAAGTATTTTATAAGATAAAGATAATCCATTTGATAAATAACTCTTTCTCAATTGTCCGAAATCGATTTCCTGTATTCATAAGTTAAGCTCAATTCTTTAATATATGTTTTGACATGCCATTTTTATATATTCTGTTTGTGTTATGTAATTGTATATCGCGGATTAAGAATGTTGTAGGGTAGTTGGAATCCGACATTGTAACTGTATGGACGTCGTACGTTTTAAACCCAATTTATTAATAGTTTACGGAAAGCCGTCTTTCAAAATATATTGTATTGTTTAATGTGGATTTTGCCATATGTATTTTATGAATAATTAACATTTGGACCTTTATTTTGTGTTTTATTACATTTGCAAAGTGAGCTAGTTTCCCCCGAACTTTTGTATAACAGACCGGTGCGAACCGCTATTATATTTTGGTGCAGAGCCCGTGACAATTCGCCAAGTGTAAGCCGAATTGGTGCAAGATCCTTGTGTACAATACAAATGGATAACCGTTTCGATAGATTCAACTGGTGGTACCCACCTGAATTATGAAAGCAAACAATGTTTCCCCAAGTTTGTAGTTTTACACCAAAAGTAAATACAGCTAGATGTTTCCGTTGTGGACAATTTGGACACTTAATTAGGCAATGCACATCAGTAACCGCCAGACCAAAATCACAGAAAAAGATCCTCAGGGACAGTCTGAGAATGGCAACATTTGTTTCTAAGAAAGTGTGTGAAGAATTACCGTTTTCGTCGCTTAGTGACTCGGAATTCCGCAAAACATGCAGGTCAGCATTAAATTCTCAGTTTAAGGTAAATGAGGTACAGAATTTGAAGATCCAAGTAAACTTGTTGTCCGAGAAAAACGATGAAATTTCAAAGCACGTTGTAAAACTGGAAAGTATCATAGATGAAATTAAGGATGAATTCAAAGAGAAACGAAGCACGTTCAACCAAGAATTAAGCAATTTGAAAGTTGAAAATAAACATTTGAGAACAAAACTACAAGAGATGGTAGGAAAACATAAAATAGCAAAACTAGAAATTGATCGGCATTACAAAGAAGATACCAAAGAGATGGTTACTATTAACAGCTTAAAACAAACAATAGAAAGACTACGCCAACAGGAGGAAGACTTTAAGTCCGATAAAATCATCTATCAAAATAAGATTGAAGACCTAATGACAACACTTGTTAAATCAGAGTTTGACTTCGCGGCAGAAATAGAGGAATTAAAAGACAAATTAGAAAAGGAACAACAACGTTACAAATCTCAACCAGAACAACAACAGAATCAACTTCAAAAACCACAAGCACACCAACAGAATCAACATCAACAAGAGCAACAAACACAACATTGGAATCAAGTTCACCCAGAACAACAAGCACATCAGTGGAATCAACTTCACCCAGAACACCAAGCACATGTGTGGAACCAACATCTACAAGCACAACAGTGGTATCAATTCCAACAAGTACAACAGTGGAGTCAACCACAACAAACTTTTAATTCTTCAGGTCGCTACAATGGACATCGAGGTAGACAGCGAAAATATTGATGTATTTCATTTTATTGCCACTCTGGGGACAGAGTCTCATTTGTGCAGGGAGAGATATGTGACAGTGGAAAAATACGCGTTAACATTTTCGTGCTTGCAGCTATTGTATTTGTCATTTAAGTTTTAATTTTTCTTCATTTCATATTTGTTTTAATAAGAATCGTTTATTCTCATTGCATAATTAGTTGACGATTTTACACACAAGCTGATAAGTATTTTATAAGATAAAGATAATCCATTTGATAAATAACTCTTTCTCAATTGTCCGAAATCGATTTCCTGTATTCATAAGTTAAGCTCAATTCTTTAATATATGTTTTGACATGCCATTTTTATATATTCTGTTTGTGTTATGTAATTGTATATCGCGGATTAAGAATGTTGTAGGGTAGTTGGAATCCGACATTGTAACTGTATGGACGTCGTACGTTTTAAACTCAATTTATTAATAGTTTACGGAAAGCCGTCTTTCAAAATATATTGTATTGTTTAATGTGGATTTTGCCATATGTATTTTATGAATAATTAACATTTGGACCTTTATTTTGTGTTTTATTACATTTGCAAAGTGAGCTAGTTTCCCCCGAACTTTTGTATAACAGACCGGTGCGAACCGCTATTATAAAAGTCCAAAATTTGTGATAGTGGTAAATTTTGATGAATAAGGGGAAATAACTCCTATAAGAATTCGTCCAACAACTCTGACTCAATGGTGAGTTTTGTAGGGCTTTTGGTACTAATTATTAGAAGGAGGGTTACTTCGGATTTTCTCTATCTCTTATACTTTTTGAAATATAAGCAAAAAACTATGGTTTTATTTTTAGCAACGACGGCCCTGTTGTTTGTTGTCGGGCACAAATTTCACAAACTTGGTAGAGGATATCCTAAAGAAGGACGCTTACAAACGATGACAATAGCTCACATAAACCAAGCGTACATGTACAGCGTGGTGACAAAAGTATGAGTTATGAGTTTATTCATGAACTTTTCTTTTTATTTTTATGTATAAATTCATTAGTACTGAAAAATGTTTATGAAAAGGTTTCTTGACATATTTGAAAAAAAAAAAACTTCCATAAAAAACGAGCGAGGAAAATTGTGCCATAAAAAAATAACTTATGTTTAAATCATTGACAAAATCTTGGATAAACGTAACATAAGTGAATATAAAATTTATAATATTTTTGATTCTTTTAGACTCAGAACAAAAAAACGGCTTGAAGCCTTCAGAATTATATATTCATGTTACCAGAACGCCGAAACCCTTTATTATATCGAAACTACATGTACATGAATCTATATATATTCATTAATCCGACAATACATTTAAGATAGATAATACATCTGATTAGGGTTATTGTATAATAATACTTCAATAAAAAGAACAGAACAGAATTCACGTGTCTCCTCACCAAGTTAGACGAACGTTATATGTAAGCGCTTTTCAATCGTCACACATGCGTTTTAAAATATAAGCTTTGAGTTAATATAATGGTGTTGTAAATCACCAATAATGATTTCATTTTTGTACTTAAGTGGCATACGTATACGTAGAAGTCCAGTATAGTATTTAAATAAACTTGAAGAAAAAATGAAATTATAAAAAAAAAAATATATCGATCCATATATAGCCCCAGTTTAGCTTGAACTCTCCAAAAGTCCAATGCATCAATGTTACATAGACTTTGAATTAATAAAAGATCTTTTATCCTTACAATCAAAGTCCTTTAAATATTTACAGAATGTCGTGCAATATTACATAACATGAATTGTGTAAGCAGCAATAAAAAAAAGACCGAAAAGTAAACAAGATACAAAATATAACATGCGAAAACTTTTCTGTGTTAATTCAATGGAGTAGCCTTATTTAAAAATCTACATATAATCACATTTCACTATTTCTAGTATATAAATACCCTTTAATTTTCGCTTAAAAGAGTTAACAGGGAGTCTGTTAATCACTGCTCACTCAGTATACCCCCGCTATCTCCCATACTGACTAAGTCGGTAAACAGGAAGTAGATATCCAACAGAGTAATTTCGATACTCGCGATAAAAGACCCCATACTGAAGTCATATACCAAATTTCAAGAATGGATAGGAGGACAAAAGGACGGGCGGACAGACGGACAGAGGTAAACCAATATACCCCCTTTCTTCGAAGCGGGGATATAATAAGCCAACAAAAGTTCACTATCTTAAGTTTTTCAGATGCTTGTATTTTGCCGTATTTTTTCACACATTTAATTTTGCCCAATTTGTCCACAATGTATCTTATATGACGTTAAATACATATGACCTGCATGTCCTTTGATGTTCATTGCTAAAAAATTCACCCTTCTTTGTAAATATGTGTTGAATATTGAATGCTCTTCAAATATTTGCGGTTTTACCGTTTTCTTTTCATTCAATAACAGTGATTATCTATCAATTAAAACACGTTCAACGATAACCAGACAGACACAGCAATGTTCATCACTGGGTACTGTAGTTAAGAACCAAATGGCAATTTATGAAGGATTTAACAAAATTTTGGGGCGAGGCCCTTGTCTTTTCCAAAGCCATTAAAATATGCTGGTTTTTGAGATAACTGTTTCATAGGCATTTTATTGTAGTAAGGGAGCAACCATTTGATATTTATGGGGGCTATGGAGACTTTCTTCGTCCTGCTTTTTTTTATTTAAAAAAAACTTAGCTTGGAATTTTTTTTTTGCGTGCTATTGCGCGCATTTTTTTAAAATTTTAAATCAACTATCAATTGTTCAGCCGAAAATACCATACTGCCTTTTCTTATTAAATTCAAAGCACTGTCCTGACTTTTTTTTATTTCTGGATTTTTGTTGTCCAGCCGTTTTATTTCAAATATCACCATAGCTCCCCTCCCAATAAAAATCAAATGGTCGCTCCCTAACTTGAAATGTAATCATCTTTTTAAATCGGTTGTCTGGTTCAAACTTCACAGCGATTTTTTTTTCAAATTTAAAGTGTTCGCTTACCTTATTTTACTCAAATCAGTCCGCACTTTAATTACTAATCTTACTCCCAAGAAACTGTTATACGTGTACGATATGCTTGTATTTGTGTTATTTTGTTGAATTATTTACAGCAATTGAATGTAGAAAAGGGAAAAATCCCGCAATATTTGTACATTTATTTAAATTATGTATCTTCATATTATCTAATTGTTTTAAGCTAGATTGTAATTATTTGTCTTAAAAGATAAGAAGAGTTGTGTAATTTACAAGGGTCTGAAGCAAGGGCGGACCATACATGCAACGAAGAGATAATTTCTTGCTCGAAGCTCTAACACAAATTGTGATCAACTGACACCTGCATGTCAAAAAGCCAAACAATTAATGTCCCAAATCTTAAAATGAAAACTAAAATACTATAACATTGTCTTCAGAATGATTATAGCGAACACTTATAAACGTTTTTTATGCCCACCTACAAGACCTACGAAAGTAGGGGAATATAGTGCCTGGTTCCGTTCGTCCGTCCATCCATCCCAACTGTTGTGAGATGGGGTATTATATATGTCTTTTTGACATGTTCTTGTTTTAAATAATTCTGATCTTGTTCAAAGGGGAAGTGCCTTTTGAGCCAGTTACATATTTCTAGAGATAGCAATTGCGCCACATTCATACAGATACTAATTGTGTTCAGGCTTACCGGTGACATTATTAAGACCGTTAACTTGGTTGTAAGTATTTTATGTGTGGAATATCTCCCGCTACAAAATGTAATAAATAAAATAAAATAAGAATATAACATACTATTACTGCATGCGAATTTTAAGATAAATTGTGGCACAAAAGAACATCAAATTTGCGGTAACGGGTACCTCCCTTTTAAAAAAAGATTGTTGTCCATCGAATTTTCACTTTGACGACATTGGATTTTAATGTGCCTATCAATTTGTGACTGTTTTGTTTAGTTGAAGAACATAATTTGCATTGTCATATATTTCATTTTTCTCTATATTTAAGTTTCAGGGTTAGTGACATTCAGTCCGCTATAGCTAATTATTGAGTTTACGTATCTCAATTGATTCGTTTTTTTCTTGCGGGACTTACATCGATTTCCTTAGCAGTGCGTCACATCTGACACAAAAATTGCACACACAGGGTTATGTAATTGCTCTTCGGTGCTGTCTTCACTAAAAAAATGTCACGGATCGAAAACATCATGCGCTTAAAGACAAATATGGGATTTCAATCTATCAGATTAGTGCAGATGTTGGTTTGTCATAGTTTTTTTTGTCTTCCTTTACCGGATTTGACACACTGAATGTACTGTTGACAACGCGACGGGTGTTCAATAGCAAACAGGAAAAACTGTTTATACCCTTCCGAAGCACCTGAGTTCACTCTCGCTACGACTAGAGTTCGAGTTGTCAATTGATATTTAGTTGTTTTTTGTGTTTCCGTGTTTAACATGTTGTCTGTTTTTGTCCCGTTCTCGTTGATGTTTACTGGTTTTGTCTCTGCCCTTTCGGACTTTGGAAATTTGGATATCACATTGGTACCTCTGGTTCTTTCGAATTATCCTACTTATACTTACTTCAAGTGATATTATTCAGTAATATTACACAAGGACGCGGTGTGTCAATAAAAGATCGCCCGGCGGTCGAAGGGGCAAGTAAATATTTTTCAGGGTCTGACACACGTTTTATTTACTACTAGAGTATTAGAGGTACTCTGTTTAAAAGTTCAAAGGATTTGATATAAGAAGCAAAGGAGTACATGTACCAATAGGTATTCGAATGTCAGAAGTCGGAAAGGGCTGACAAAATAAGCTGACACAAAAGAATAGTTTCAATATGAGTGAAAACCAAGTAGGTGGAAAATAACCGCATGTTCACATTATTCGTATGAGATCACAGGGGCTTGAATTCGATTTTTTTAAAGGCAATATAAATGACCAGAATTCAAGCCCTTCTGTATCAGACATGAGGCTCGTTGTCGATAGAATCATGATATATCACTGGATGTTACTAATGCTAACCTAATAAACCAGAATTTAAACTTGTTGAAGACTGCTGGCCATCTTCCATTGTGGATTTTTTAAATTTTCATTTGTTTGTGCAGGTTGTGTCGCGTACACATATTCCAAATCTCATTATTGTCTATTAAATTTGGGCTGAGTATAACCCCTTTTAACCATTTGTTTATTTTATTTCAAGTATCAAGTCAACAAATCAAACAATTAATCTTGCTGAAGAAAATATCAAATTCCTTCCTATCATGAGTGTCGACAGTTTTGCAGTTACTTTCGAGCACCAGAACAAACCAGCCAAGTTTGTATATTTGTAAAGCAATGTTCAAGTAACGTGAGTACTTAACTAGAGTAAGTTGGGTTGTTGGTTATCGCTTTACTCCTAGGCAGCATGAATTCTACTAAATAAGGGATATGAACAGCTAGGAAAGGGGTGTTACACTGAATATAAAAATGGAATGGAGGGACCAACCAAAGAGTGTGACTGCCTCTAAGAAAGAAGGAATGGATAGGATCGGACAATTTATCCCCCTACATGCACAGGGACTTGCTCCCCTCTATCAATATTTTGTTAGAGCCAATGTGCGGTACGAAAAAAAACAAAAGGGAGATACTACTTTTACCACCCATTGTTTTTTTTCGTACCACACATTGACTCTAACAAAATATTGATAGAGGGGAGCAAGTCCCTGTGCCTACATGGGGATCCTACGAGTCCTCCATATACTTTTATCGAGACCTGAAGCATGGTTCTTAAACGTGCGAGGAACATGACACGATGTACCACTATGGTTTGCGGTCAGGTTTTCCACACTTAAGTCTGACAACTCCGGCATTTAGATGACCAGGATGCCCCCTTCGACGACATTGGGTACACATCCCAGCCGCTTTGTAGGCAAAGTTGTCAAATGTCTTAGTGCTCTTTGAAAAGTGGGCTATTACCGAGACAAGCATAACGCTGCTGTACTGCTATTGGCCATCAGGAACTCAATAAGAAGTACCGAAAATAATAACCATATTTTTCAAAACTGCCTATACCTGAAATGTACTTGTTTTGTATGTCAGAGCTTCATTGATCTCACACTCTGATATTAAACTCGAAAAATGACTTGTCTTATAAATAAGATAAAAAAAATAAAATAGCTAGGTTTTACGTTTCTTTTTGGTCTGCAAATTTTTACCAGAGTTATGACCCTTTGAACTTTGAAAATTTACTGAAATTTCAGTTTTCCGCATTTTTTTTTCTATACGCTTGTAGATCTATAATAAACTGTTTTTTTGGTATGTGAGTCTACCATGATGAGTTTCAGATAAAGTTCATTTTTCACTCCGACAGAACTGTCGCAGAAAAAGAAAAACGGCTTCTTGCTTTAACCTCCAGCTCATTAAGCTCTACAAAAGTTTTCATAAGTTCGAAGATGTCAGGCAACCCTTTATAAGGGTTATGGCTCTTTAAAGTCAAAAATATTTTTGCACTATATAATGAAAACTATTGTAGATAGAGAAAAGCTTAAGCTTGCTTAAACCTTCAGCTCATTGAGCTCTTCAAAAGTCTCTATTGGATCTCATAGAAAAGACCCTTAAAGCTAAAGGACCAGGTGAGCGATTCAGGCTCCTGGGGGCCCTGTTTAAATCATAGACGATAATGAACTGATCAGGTTAATGTTTTGTTTTGTTTCATTTCACTAATTTTTACCCTGAGAATCTGAGTTCACTCTTGTTACGACTTGAGTTCGCGTTGTGGATTTCCGTGTGGTTGATTTTGTGTTTTGTGTTTCGTCGTGCTGTTTTTGTTCGTATTAACCGGTTTTGTCGTTGCCCTTTCGAACTTTTGACACTCGAATCGTTGGTGCCTCTTTGCTTCTATCAAATAATTTATTTAATATGCATCTAAAATAATAACTAAATGCTTTTTTATTTTTTTTAATTTGTTTAAAAACTATCTAAATGTCCAACATATAACAAAAATTTTAGATTTAAGCTTTAAATAAATAATAACAAATAGTAAAATAGCACCAGATGACGTCATCAGCATTCCTAGAATGAAAGGCTGTATATTCTGAAACAAAACAAATACAAATTTTAATATCAAGCAAATGAATGCAAAGTTTACGTATTAATCATATAATCAAACAACGATAAAGACCCAAAGTGGTACTCAATCTAAATCCCAAAAACCCATTTTTTTATACGTGGATCCTGGAGGCAACGAATCGTAATCAACCAAATGATGCAACTATATTTTTACTCGTTTAACACTTATACTTACTAGCTAGGTGGTCCCACCTAAAAAACCTAATTTTTCAAAAACAAATTGGCATTTCAATGGGCACAAATTGTGCTCCTCTCCTCTCCGACTTGTTTTTACGAGTCTTACGAGACTTAATTTCTTTAACAAGAAGATGAGAGAGGCAAGGTCCTTTCATCTCACTTTCAGATATATCGACGATGTCCTCTCTGTAAACAACGCTTCCTTTGTTAGATGGATTCCTTAGATATATCCTCCAGATTAAGAGATTAAGGAAACGACTGAATCCAATTGCTTCACATTGTTTTTGGATTTTCATCTCGAATATGACAAGGATGGCCATCTCAGTACAAAAATTTACGATAAAAGAGACGACTTTCATTTCCCTAACCTTGAAAGCAACATACCTACCTCACCTGCTTACGGTGTTTATATTTAACAACTTATTCGATTATCCAAATAAATCGTTTATACCCGCGTTTTGGTATTTGTAATTTATTCGATATGCCAGGGCTTGTAAAAAAAAATTCTGATTTTTTATACGACACTGCAGTCTCCGTAATCGACTCTTAGACCAAGGTTATAAGAAAATGCGTGTAATACGATCCCTAAAAAAATTCTTCCTTAGTTATCAGCCACTGGTGGAAATAATTGAAATTAAGTTTAACGTATTGGTAAGTGTTTGTTTATTATTAGTGTTTTGCAGATTGTTGTTACTGAGATGATCATCTTATTATCCCTATTATGTCTTCACAACCGTGTTGCGTTGTGTGTCACTTCCGGTCAATAAGATTGCAATGGAAGAGGGAGGTTTGGCGCGCCATAAAACCTTGTTTAATACACCATTTCATTTGAAATGCCTGTACCAAGTCAGGACCATTGCGATCTATAACTATTCCAGTGTGTCTTCAATGTTTTTCTCTTCGACATTGAGATTGATCCTCCAAGTTCGGTAATATTGTTACCTGTATTTGCTCCGAGGGAAAATTAAAAAAAAAACTATTTAGAGTTATTGAATTCAATGCTTGTGTGTGAACAATCTTTATTTGCAAAATACACCCTTTCGAGCCAAAGCAAACATAAACATGATAAACATAAATACGACAAAAAGATCTCATTTGCAAGGTATCACTCTATTAGACTCTATTCGTTCAAATATAAATATAAACTAGATGAAAAGTAAAAATATAAAATCTTAATTTGTACAAAAATGATTTGCATTTTAAAACGAAAATCTTTATTGTCCTGTATGACTTATAAAAGAAATAGTTTATTGCCAGATTTAGTCTTGACAAACCTCACTCACTTTATTCCCAATCAAGAGCAACGACAAGGGCAAGGAATTCTTAACTGACTCTGAAGTGAAAATTAAACAATAAGAAACTCTTTCACAACAAGAGGCTCCCAAGAGCCTGAATCGCTCACCTGAACTACACAGATACATATATTTGTAGATATTATTGTGCTTAACCATATGTGATTTAAATTTATGAAATATCTTGGTTAGTTTTCAAGATATTGGGCTTAATAAGTGCAAATTTGGCAAACATTAGGAAAAAGAACAATAACTCCCACATCAGCAGACACATCTTTTCAGAAATTTCAGGACAGGTAGATCTTAATATGCTGATCACTTTTGATTCCTGCACAATTTTGATATCTGAAACCAGTTTTGAGTTATTAGCAAAAAAATGAAATTTGCCCCTATGTTCTATTTTTAGCCATCTTGGCCATGTTTTTTTACGAATCAAAAATCTGAACGATAGAGTTGTAGCATATAAGCTATCAAACAGTGTGCCATGTTAAGATGCAGTTGGTCTTACCGTTTCAGACAAGTTAGGGGAAAAGTAATGAACAATGGTAAATATTGACGCTTTAAGGGCCATAACTCCTAAAAGAAATGGTTCTACAGCTTTGACCTAATTACATGAATTGTAGATCTTGATGTGCTTAATCATATGCAATTTGAATTTTTGAAATATCTTGTATAGTTTTCAAGATATATGGCTAAATAAGTGAAAAATTTTGAAAAAATCCAGAAAAAGGGCAATAACTCCAATGTCGTTTGTTGGATCTTCTTGAAAATTTCAGAGCAGGTAGATCTTGAGATGCTGATCACTTTTGTCTTCCATCAGAAATTTGATATCTATTACCGTTTTTGAGTTATTTGCAAAAAAATTTAATTTAACCCCTATGTTCTATTTTAAGCAATGGAGGCCATATTTTTTGACGAATCAAAAATTGATCAATAGAATTGTAGCATTAATGCTATTAAACAACTGTGCCAAGTTTGGTTGAAGTTGGATGTATGGTGTCAGACAAGTTAATCTTTGAAATTCAGGGTAAAAGTAATGAAAAATGGTAAATTTTGACGCTTTAAGGGCCATAACTCCTAAAAGAAATGGTTTTACAGCTTTGACCTAATTACATGAAATGTAGATCTTGATGTGCTTAATCATATGCAATTTGAATTTTTAAAATATCTTGTATAGTTTTCAAGATATAGGGCTAAATAAGTGCAAAATTTTGAAAAAATCCAGAAAAAGGGCAATAACTCCTACATCGGTTGTTGGATCTTTTTGAAAATTTCTGGGCAGGTAGATCTTGAGGTGCTGATCACTTTTACCCTTGCCAGAATTTTGATATCTGTTACCGTTTTTGAGTTATTTGCAAAAAACTGTAATTTGACCCCTATGTTCTATTTTTAGCCATGGCAGCCATGTTTTTTTACGAATCAAAAATCCGAACGATAGTTTTGTACACATAATGGCACTAAACAACTATACCAAGTTTGGTTGCAATTGGACTAATAGTGTTGGACAAGTTAACGTTTGAAAAATTGTTTACAGACGACAGACGACGACGACGACGACGACGGACGCCAAGTGATGGTAAAAGCTCACATGGACCTTCGGTCCAGGTGAGCTAAAAACGAGAAATTGAAATAAGTATATGTCAATGGCTCAGGTAGATAAAACTTACTGTAATCCTTCGATAGATCAGCATACTGTATTGATCTCCATTTATATCACCATGGTAACTATTTTGGGAATGACTAGAATAAAGGTTCTTATTTTGTGGTAACAAACAGTAATCAGGTCCATTAATGTGACCAACTTGTAGACCTCTCCTGTAAAAAAACTGTATAACTATTGGTATGATCAATGAACACGTTTTAGGTATTGTTTGTTTTTCAAAGCTAGTTGGTACCATAAGTCATTACAAAACTTAAAGAAAAACTACCACTTTTTTTGATAATTTCTCCTCGAGGGTCCAATGCAAATATGCACGAATAAGCGCTAAGCTTGTCAGTAAAAGAGGAATAAAAACGGCCAGTGCCCCGTTGCAAACAAGGAAACTAGTGCATGAATAAGATAACCCTATCATCTTGCAGACAGGGCTCGTCAGACAGTGCATAATGCGGACACCATAGTGATGCAACTTGTGGTTTGGGGGAATGTCATGTTCCTCCAATGTTAACTACTGCGGGTTAAATATTCCGGCGGTACCCATCCCTCTTGCGATAAGCATTGTGTCTTCATTCTACTTTTCATTCTTTATATCATTCCTTTCATGCTTATTCCTAGTGTATGGACGAATTCGTGCTACTTGGAAGTAAAAATCATCTAACTTTTAGGCCAAAACATAGATGTTTGTTTCCTGCCTCCTACTCTTGAAAATTAGGGTAGGTAGGTAGGAAAATTATTTTTTTTTAGAAAATTATATTACACTGAGTCAATCGGGAAGCAATCCCAACTCTAACGGTGCTTGTTCTAAACTGCCAATAAAACTTTAAAAAAAATAGGGTAGGTAGGGAAGCTGGCAGGAAACAGACATATATTTTTGGGCCTAATTACTAATGTACTGAGTATTTTCCTACCTCAACATTCTACATCTATGTTCTTGTAGTCGTCTTCCAGCATCATTGACATTTCTGACGTTAAAATTACTCCAAAGTCTTTCTGCAGCTGCCGAAGCTCTTGGCCTAAATCACAGGAAGTAAGTACAAAGTTGTCAATGGTAAAATTAAAGAACGTAATGGTAAAATAATCCTACATATTCAAGTAAAAAATCTTCAAAACCAAGATTAACATTCACTTAAATTCAAATCAAAACATACTTAACAGTCAATTTACTTGCTAAAAAAGCTGAAACTTTTTTATGTTGTTGCGGTAATTGTTTTGTAAATAAGTAAAATACAGGCGGTTTTTTTTTATTCAATATTGACCAATATTTGATCGTGTATTTTACACTGCAATTTATTTCGATGTGTACTTAATGAAGAATCTTTTCATCATTAAATTGTGTTTTAATATTAATTTTATGTACAGGCTAAGCGCACGCAACAAATCTTTGCTTACCACAAAACGTTCATAGCAGTTTCACTAGTAATGTATTCGCTCCATAGACAAACTTCTCCTCCTAGAATTTTGTCCTCCTTGTTTCTCAAATCTAAAACAAACAAAAAAGATATTGTGTTTTTTCTAAACAAAGCAAGACATATGAATATCTGCATCGATACGCAAAGGTACGCTTGGGTTATATTTTTTCTACAGACTTTTAAGTTTTCAACTCACGACTCTTGGCCTCGCTCATTCCAACAAAGGGTGTCGCGTACAGGAAGTGAACCTGTGGAACAAATGGATTCTTAAGTGTCTGACCTTCGATTTGTTGATAAAAGGCCAATCGGAGACGTCAAAAATAGGCCTCGCATTACAAAAAAACATGAGGGAAGTTAAAATAACTAAGAAATCCCTCCTGAATTTTTTAAGTTTAAACACTTGAAAAATTATGCTTAACCTCCATCTTAGTCAGCCAAATGCTATGCTCCGGTTACACTTCACAAAAATGAGCAAAATCGTGTCATTATCTTTAATGGTCAACTTCGGGAAGAAAGCTGAATCGACATGAGCATATGAAAATCATACAGTAAGAACAAAAGAAAAACCGAACTAACATTTTGTCATTAAGTTACAGACAGAGAAAGAGACAGTTTAGAATAAAGACACGAACAAATACAGCAAGGTAAGTCCCAAACGCTTGATAATCCAAAAGATATTTATTAGTAAACACACGAACGGTAATATATGGATAGCATCTAAGAAAATGAACTAACCGAAATGGTAAACAGTTCTTATCTATTGGCGAGAGCAATATTTTTATGATTGAAATAAGTCAACAATAACATTTTGTTATATTAAGCCCTATGATACAAAATTTCATTATTTTCATGAACACCCAAATAAATTTCAAGATTTATTGTCTTCAAGTTGTATCTTCCTTTCAAAATGATATTTAATTACAAAATTTACCATGAGAATAATGTGTTGGATCACACTGGTAATATTCGTTCCAATGTACTCCATATTTACTATGGTCCAGGTACCAACAAGAGGAGAATAAAACCGTATGACCATTGTTTATAGCCTTCAGTGTTTCTCCAATGCCACCTAACCATATCTGTATCACAGTTTCTTTTGGAATCTGAAATAAAAATAATATGAGAAAGACATTGCCTTAAAAGCTCGCGTAGATAATTCCATTGAAAATTTCGAATAATGCCTGGGACGAGATAATTTGGGACGATGTGTTACTATTTTCTGCAATTTTTCAGCACGCGCAGACATTTTCGAAAACTTCCGAAAATCGAATGTCCGGACAACCGGAAACAGAATGATTTTTCTTCCATAGTATTTTGAGTCTCGTGCAATTTGGCATACTTTCTACATTAGAGAGCTCGCTACGCTCGCATATAAAACCTGCATTGCAACAAATTGCAAGGTGTGTAATGCAAATAAGTCAAAGTATTTAATTTCATACCGTTGTCATAAAATGCTTTTAATTTTTTGAATACCCACACCATTCATCGTTTATTTCTAAGTCTAAACTTTTTTTTATACTGCATAAGGACTCCAGCTTTAGGCTTAATATGTGATTCCCTCTCCATTAGCAGTATGTTACAACATGGCCTATTGAACAGTCCCATCGAGTCTACTCTTATCGAAATCTACAAAGAAGTCTTAAAAAGTGTTTGGGATATTTGTTTTTCCCATATATGAGAAAACTGCATTCATGCCTTTCGAAAATCAAGTCTCGTTTCATGCAATTATGTCAATAGACCTGTTGTCAAGAGCGTCGTAAGATTGGTCTTTTTTTTTTCATTTTTCATGTAATTTACCTGGTTTCAATTGATAGTCTTATAGACAAAGTAAGAATACCAAACAAAAAGACACATAAGTTAAAAAAAATGTTGTGAGTAAAACATCTCTCATGCCGTTTTTTCTCTCTCAAATTACGTATGGCTATCGTTCATAAATACATAAATATAGACAGAAATAGATGGTTGATAATTACACACAAATAGGACTATAATTATTTCATATATGTAGTCGGAAATGTCCCTTAACGGCTGGTCTGAAAACAAACGGTTCAGCTTTCGTGTTTTAAAATTCTTTCATAATACAACGGACCTAATTGGATACCAATAAAATGCTGTATAGGCATATTTCAAGGAGAAAACTCTCATAAGCAGCATTCAAACAGAAACATTTGAATGTTAAAACCCGGCAAAAGTAAATAAACTTGAATCCAGGATAGCCAAATACAGAAGGAATTCAATCATGTGCAGTACAAGGAGAGAAACCTTGCGTTTTATAGATATTTTAGTTAGACAATCCAATAATTTCAATAAATATTTTGATTTTTTAATATTTAAAATATTTAAATATACCTTTAAGTCAAATTTTGAAGCTTCTTCCCATAGTATATAATGTCCCTTTTGTTTCTTTTCTTTCTTTAAATCGTCCAACAAACCCAAGAGTCTACAATAAGTATATTCTTTGCATCAGCTGCAAAAGGTTTCTTAACACTATAGCTATGCAGCTATAAAACTAAGTCAAAAAGATAAAGCCTATCAAAAATAGCACAAGCAAAAGTAAAATACAAACAAACATAACGGGCGACAATGAACGGTAAATTGAATGGCGTAAGAGGTGTTTAATCATATTTCGAAAAAAAAACTTTCATCAACATTCAAAAAAGTTTACCAGCTGATGTATATTCTAGTAGAAGGTTGAGAATCTACACAAGATTTGTTTAGAAAGTATGAAGAATGAAAAATCAGTGACACAGCTTATATATTACGGCGACTGTTGATGTACAAAAATGTATCTATCTTACGCTGAAAGAAAATATTCTTATGTATCTAATCTATCTTTATTTTTATACGAAGACAGACTGCTTGTTGTTCCAGTGATATCTCAAAATTGAGGCTTTTCCTACTGAAAATTGAGAAAATTCTCAATTTGAAGAGTTTTCTTTTCAAACCTCGGCAAGAACAGAACGTATGATGTATCTAATGGACAATTTTTGATACAATTGTCAGATTAATTCCTTATTTATCTGATCTAAAAAGCAAACCTATTTGTATACCATTCCCAAACAGGTTTCATTGGATCGTTGTATTGTGAGAAGCCTTGATTTAAATTCTGGGTTCGTCTCAATAGTTCATTAACTTCTGGGTTAGACTTCCTACAACAAACAACGCAAAGTAAAAATATCTAGGGCACCGAGCAAGTTCTTTTAAGTTTGATGACAAGAAAATGTTAAAATAGACGGTAAAAATGTTTTGGTCAAATTCAAATTCTTGTCGAGCAGAACGTCATTTGTTTTTTCTCTCGCATTTTTGGCCTACAATTGAAGAATTCAACATCTTAGTAAGAACCAAGCCGGTGACACCCAAATATTCGTATTCTTCAGAGTTGAATAACTTTCAGTTGACGGATTTATTTATGGTTTAGCTAAACAATAATTCTTTATTGAATAGTAAATGTCGTTTTAATGCACATTTGTATTTTCCCTTGCGCAATTAATCTTGATTTTTTAAGTACAACCTGATGAAACTATATCACTGACAGGGAACTACACAAACAAATCAATCAGTCACCTACCAGCACTCTAACGGGACCTCGTCACCTCCGAGGTGGGAAAATTCTTCTGGAAACAAATCAAATGTCTCGTTGAAAAGAGACCTCAGGAATGTAAAAGTTGAATTTCTTGCAGGGTTTAATGGTCCATAATATCCAGAAATTTTCCCTCTACTCCCGTAACATTGTGTAAGCAGCTCTGGATGTCCCATTGCCCATGAATAAACGTGACCTTTTCGAATAAAGATGATTATTTTTGCATGCAAAGCAAATATAAGTGACTGTCATAAAATCTATGCATTTGTTTAAATGATAAAATGTACAATTGTACATTGATAGTCTTAATATCATTCTACTTAATTTCTTGATTTCACCAAGACAAGTTGCTGATTGAGGTTTGGTTGTACTAGTATTATGTTTTTTGTTTATTGTATGGTTTGTTTTTGTGGTGGTCGTATGTCTAGCGATTTTGTCCTTGCTTTTTGTCGGATTTACGACCATCTGTCCCATTGGCACGTCCTTGCTTCTTTCGCAAAATAACGGATGCACATAAAGATTTGTTCAATAAACATAGATTACATGTACTAAAATAAGTTCATTCAAGTTGTGAAAGAATATGTGTAACACGTGTTCATTAAGAAACATTTAAATCAATGTTCACAGCTTGATAAAATGAGGGATAAAATCTTAAATATTGTAAATTAGCAAAATCGAATCATTAAAAACGCAATATAATTAAGGTAAATAAGTTACCGTGAAGCTATCTATAACAAAAAATATACTTATAAGTTTAACACGACGGACTTATAAAATGTAAAATGAATAGGATGAACACCATGAACACTGCAAAACAAACCAGCATGCATCCTAATCTTAAACCATCTTGCTTCTGGATGCAGATCAAATGGTTTAATTTCAAAAGTAGCCTTATACAATAAAAAAAAAAACGGGTTAACTTATGTTACCTTGCCTTATTTACCAAAAAGTTTACAGTTTTGCTGACAAACGACATCTTAATACATCAAACAACTGGGCATTTGTTTTACTTGAAACCACCAGAATATGCACGGACTTTAAATAATTATGCTTTAAATGTCCTGTGACATTAAAGAGTGGGTAATTTTAACATGGCTCTAACTTGCGAGGACATCCGAAGAGAGAAATAAACCTCCTTAAATTTATTTAATTTACCAATCATGAAAAGCACCGACAAAAAAAATACTCCCAATACGAGATTGGTGTGCAGCAAAAGAAACAGAACATAAATGTTACATATAATCCTAGCGTCAACCGTGTAACTCCTTGGACTATGTACTGTGATTGGGCAGATCTGTATCAAAGTTGTCAAAAGAGATACATTAATGTACATGTATAATACAAACCCGGGGTATCAAATTCTGGTATAACACGTATTCCCCGTAACCTTGCATATTCTACAAGTTCTTTGATATCATCTTGGGTATAGACTAATGTGGGATGAAAAGCACCCTAAAAGATCAAAATGTTGAATTAAGATAATATACATGTTACATGTATGATGTTCAGTTTATGATGTTCAGTTTACACAAAGAACGCGCATGCATAAAATTGTTGCTGTTTGTGTCTTGTTTTGAAAGAAATCTGGTTTTGTTTTCCTTTCAGATAAGTGTTTTATTTTTCTTGCTGCTGTTTTAATATTTTAAGATAAAGCTACAACGCATTGGACTGGTACATTTTATTCTGAATGGTAGGGGTTATGAGCGCACAGAAAGACAGGTATAACTTACCTTTTTACTCAAATTAGGGAAAACTTTACTTTCATATGGAAAAGATTGATCATCACTTAAATGCCAGTGTAGTACATTCATTTTATTCTGATACATTCCTTCCTGAAAAATAAAGAGTTGATTGTCATGAGAAACAAAACATTGATTAAGCAATATCGGAAAAAGCACCAAAAGGTCAATGTCAAAATCATTTCTTCTTTCGGTTGGTTTCAGAAAAGTGTTTTGCAGGGTGTTGTTTGCCTTTTCTTTTCCTTTCTTTATCTCCCCACCTCGCGGAGAAAGCAACCTCTGCCCGGAAACACTATACGAGACTTTTTCCACGACGGAAAAATCTTGCCAAGGAGATACATACATATGTAAGCGCTTTAAGCAAATTTCGATGGGTACTCACAGAAGTTTAATTGACATTAAATGGGGGCTGGGTGGCTAAGTGGTGATGCTGATTGGTTTTTATAGCCGTGACTATAGGGAAATGTCCCTCTGCAGCGACTATTTAACAGTTAAAAATTGTTAAAAAAAAAAACTCGCTATGTGCCATGGGTCGCCCAGCCCATGACACACCGCCGCCAGTGTTAGCTGCTCTAGAGTAGCCTTTGTTGTTGCTGGAACAGTGCCCGTCTTGCACCACGGGAAGGTACTGGTCGGAATTTGCAAGACCAACAGAGTGGTCTAAGGCGCTGGTTTAAATACCACACTACTGATCACTAGCCGATCACCTCTCAGCTGGTGTTCGAGTCCCGTTTGTATTTTTCCAACTGTTACTGATTAGGTTTGTCAGTTACCTGCCCAAGGTCGGTGGTTTCCTCTGGGTATTCCGGTTTCCTTAATAATTAAAACTCACCGCCCTCCATCGCCTAGGTGTGTCGATAAAGGGCGTTAGACACCAACACAGAACAACACACACGGACATAAAATTGGGCAAACATTCCTTAACAAATACTGAATATAGTCTTAATGTGAAAAGCATATAAATGAAGAATTCTAGCTACAAAACTTATCTCTTCTAATTGCTTGTCATTACCAGAACATCCTTGATTACATTCATGGACATGAAATGTCTTGCTGAGTCTAAGAGCACACCTCTATGTTTGAAACGAGGGTAATCCTGTATCATTGTCTCACGGATATACATCTGAAATTTTTGGAAAAATGCCATAGAGCTCATTGTAATAATATCAGAGTACATTGTAATGATATCATAGTACATTGTAATAATATCTATAGTACATTGTAATAATATCATTGTCTAATGTAATAGTATCATAGTACATTGTAATAATATCAGAGTACATTGTAATAATATCAGAGTACATTGTAATAATATCATAGTACATTGTAATAATATGATAAATGGTGTTGCGTACAGCTCTGTAAAGTAATTGATAGCGAGCACAAAGTGCCCGCTCGAGCGGAGGGCTCTACGGTATTTGTTCCTGCGAAAAATGTGCCTAATGCTGATATTGATTTTTCATGGTCCGGAAAGGCTATCAAATTTTTACAGGAACGGAGTGAATTTGAAAATATTTACCCATTTTGCTAGTCGCATTCCAAAAATTATCTATTTAATAATGTAAAAAGAGAAAAATATTCTGATGACGACGAGTTTTTAAAATTTTAATCGATTTTTTCTTACTTTTCTATTTAACGTTCAATCGCCCCTAGGATCTCGTCCCAAATTGAACGTTCTAGAAAATTAACCAAAACAAAAATAACTACGATGGTTTCAGATCTTATTTGACTGCATCGATTCGAAATCAATTTTTTTTATTGAACAGAATTATGCTGTGCTCGCATTTAGGCACTGCCCATTTCATATTATAATATAGAATGGATATGGTGAGCTGCAAAGTTAGAAGGGGTGTCCGTGTCCGTGTCCCCATGCTGGATTTTCCAGTGTCAACGGCTTTAAAAAGATGATTTTCATCACTGTTGGCACACGGACACCCCTTCTGACTTTGCAGCTCACCATATCCATTCTATATTATATCATTGTAATAATATCATAGTACATTGTAATAATATCATAGTAAATTGTAATAGTGTTTGGTCATGTCCATTTATGACCGATTGCTTTTATTATAGAACAACATGAGAACTTATCTACTTCTAGGGTGTTGTTTTGTCTTCCTTTACCGGATTTGACACGCTGAATGGACTATTGGCAACGCGACGGGTGTGCTATAGCAAGCAGGAACTGCTTACTCTTCGGGAGCACCTGAGTTCACTCTTGTTTCGACTGGAGTTCGCGTTGTTGATTGATATTCAGTTATTTTGTGTTTCCATGTTTTACATGTTGTCTGTTTTTGTCCCGTTCTTGTTGGTGTTTACTGGTTTTGTCTCTGCCCTTTCGGACTTTTGACATTCGGATACCCCGTTGGTACCTCTGCTTCTTATAAGCGAGTGCTAAAGTTTAAGGCCTGATTTAGAGTACCTGAACATTAAGATATATCTGTATATTTCGATATATCTTATCATGCAGATCACTATCTTACACATGCCACACATATTTGATGTTTCATGACTAAATTGACTATCATTAGACTACATATTGTCAGTCAATATAGTCATAAAACTTCAAATATGAGTGGCATGTGTTAGATAGTGATCTGTATTATTAAGAGTACATTAAGATATATCTGTATATTTAGATATATCTAATCATGCAGGTCACTATCTAACACATGCCACCCATATTTGATGTTTTATGACTAAATTGACTGACAATATATAGTCTAACAACATGATAACAGTTAAATCCATTAATACTAAACTAAGATGTGGGGAAACCAGAAAAAAATATGGGAATTTTAATTTATCATATATAATTATACTTTTTTTGTCGACAATTTAAAGACGCTGGGAATCCGACGAACTAGCCTCAGGGATCAATTTGGAGTGGCCTTTAAATATCTCGAAACTTTTTAAGAATTGTATAAATTCTGAATTTAATTTTACAAAATACTGATTTGACTGAACTACGATCGCATAGTATAAGCAAAACGTTCAAATGCGTTGAAATCATCAATACGCGTGCGTGAAAAGCAAAACAAGAGGCTCACAAGAGCCTGAATCGCTCACCTTGTCTTGATGTCGACCCTATAAAGACTTTTGTAAACTTCTGTAGGCCCAAAACATGAAAAACTGTTATTTAGGGACCATAACCCCTATAAGAATTCATCTGAAAACTTCAATCCTATGAAGACTTTTGTATAGCTAAATGAGCTGAATGTTTAAGCAAGCAACAGCTTTTCTCTATCTGCTATAGTTTTCATTCTATAGACATGAAAAAACGTTATTTTACGGGCCGTAACCCCTATAAGGGATCATCTGACAATCTTGACCCTATGAAAACTTTTGTAGAGCTTAATGAGCTGAACATTTAAGTAAGCAACAGCTTTTCTCTATCTGTAATAGTTTTCATTCTATAAGCCAACCAGAGGCTCCCAGGAGCCTGAATCGCTCACCTGATCTCTTATGCTAAAGCTTCTTACCTAGTGGGCAACATGGTCTATATGTACTTGGTGAGTAACATAAAAGAAACCAGTTAGGATAGAAAACACTCTTAAGATCAAGAATATAAAGTTACAAAGCTTTTCATTTGAAAGAAACAAACAAGTTAAAATTGATTGAAAGCCGTTAAAGGGGGTAACTATTAAAGGGTTGATTTTGACCCTGAAATCGTTTTTTGTAGATCTCAATGAGCTGAACAATTTTGCAACGCTAACTTTTCCTCTAGCACTTACAGGTTTCAAGATAAAGTCCAAAAACAGTAAAAATGGTCAATTTTGACGATTAAGGGGAAATAAAAAACTTTATCTCAATGAAGAGTTTCGTAGAGCTTTTCATGCTGAACATGAAAGGTTGCTTTAGATTTTCTCTATCTCTTTATATACTTTTTGAGCTATAAGCTTAAAACTATGGTTTGACCCCCCCCCCTGTTCTATTTTAGTAACGGAGGCCATGTTGGTTGGTCAGCGTGCACAAATTTCACAAACTTGGTAGAGGACATACTAAAGATCAAGTGTACAAAGTTTGAAAGCAATCCGTATAGTGGTTTCAGAGAAGAAGATTTTTAAAAATCAGTTAAAATTGATAGAAAAAAACAGTTAAAGGATGATAACTCTAAAACGGTTGATCTGACAATTTTGACCCTGAATCATTTTTGTAGATCTCAATGAGCTGAACAATTTTGCAATGAGCACTTACAGTTTTCAAGATAAAGTCCAAAAACTGTGAAAATATTCAATTTTGACGATTAAGGGGAAATAACTCCTATAAGGAGTCGTCCCAAAACTTTGACTCAATGAAGAGTTTCGTAGAGCTTTTAATGCTAAGCATGGAAGGTTGCTTCAGATTTTCTCTATCTCTTATACTTTTGAGCTATAAGCTAAAATCTATGGTCTGACCCCCCCCCCCCCCCTGTTCTTTTCTAGTAACGGAGGCCATGTTGGTTGGTCAGCGTGCACAAATTTCACAAACTTGGTAGAGGACATACTAAAGATCAAGTGTACAAAGTTTGAAAGCAATCCGTATAGTGGTTTCAGAGAATAAGATTTTTAAAAATCAGTTAAAATTGATAGAAAAAAAAAACAGTTAAAGGGGGGTAACTCTTAAACGGTTGATCTGACAATTTTGACCCTGAATCATTTTTGTAGATCTCAATGAGCTGAACAATTTTGCAATGCTAACTTTTCCTCTAGCACTTACAGTTTTCAAGATAAAGTCCAAAAACTGTGAAAATGGTAAATTTTGACGATTAAGGGGAAATCACTCCTATAAAGAGTCGTCCCACAACTTTGACTCAATGAAGAGTTTCGTAGAGCTTTTAATGCTAAGCATGGAAGGTTGCTTCAGATTTTCTCTATCTCTTATACTTTTGAGCTATAAGCTAAAATCTATGGTCTGACCCCCCCCCCCTGTTCTTTTCTAGTAACGGAGGCCATGTTGGTTGGTCAGCGTGCACAAATTTCACAAACTTGGTAGAGGACATACTAAAGATCAAGTGTACAAAGTTTGAAAGCAATCCGTATAGTGGTTTCAGAGAATAAGATTTTTAAAAATCAGTTAAAATTGATAGAAAAAAAAAACAGTTAAAGGGGGGTAACTCTTAAACGGTTGATCTGACAATTTTGACCCTGAATCATTTTTGTAGATCTCAATGAGCTGAACAATTTTGCAATGCTAACTTTTCCTCTAGCACTTACAGTTTTCAAGATAAAGTCCAAAAACTGTGAAAATGGTAAATTTTGACGATTAAGGGGAAATCACTCCTATAAAGAGTCGTCCCACAACTTTGACTCAATGAAGAGTTTCGTAGAGCTTTTGATGCTGAGCATGGAAAGTTGCTTCAGATTTTCTCTATCCCTTATACTTTTTGAGCTATAAGCTAAAAACTATGGTCTGACCCTCCTGTTCTATTGTTAGTAACGGCGGCCATGTTGGTTGGTCAGCGTGCACAAATTTCACAAACTTGGTAGAGGACATACTAAAGATCAAGTGTACAAAATTTCAAAGCAAACCCTTCGGTGGTTTCAGAGAAGAAGATCTTTGAAGAAAAGTTAACAACGGACGACGGACGGACGACAGACGGGCGCCGGACGCCTAACGATGACAATAGCTCACCTGACCCAGATGAGCTAAAACATGAAAAAATGCGATTTTTCACCTTAAAGGGGCTGTAACTCCTATAAGGAGTCATCTGACAACTTCGACTCAATTGAAACTTTTGTAGAGCTTTTGATGCCTTAGCAGTGGCGTGCAACAGATTTCATCTATCTCTTATACTTTTTGCTTTACAAGCCAAAAACAGTAGTCTGACCCCCCTGTTCTATTTTTAGTAACGACGACCATGTTGTTTGAACGGCGGTCACCATTTGTGCAATCTTGATAGAGGGCACCCCATAGATGAAGTGTGCAAAGTTTCAAAGCAAATCCTGCAGTGGTTTCGGGGGAGAAATGTTAACGACGACGGATGTCAAGTGATGGCAATAGCTCACCTGGACGGTACAAAGAATGTGTCACCATGACCAAACTATGATAAATTTAATTTATAGAACCAAAGGTTTTTTAAATAAGTTACTGCCTGGGAGTATAATCTCCACATTCTGCCTTACTCTTTTGCTCAATATACTGAGAATGAATGTGTCTAGAATGAATCTTACTGAATGAGCGAAACTCGCGTCACAAAGCAGCAGATAGAATTGTTAGTTCGTCATATATTGCAATACTAAATATTTTGGAAAAAACAAAATAGTACAAATAGTGCATTCGAATGTCAAAAGCACGAAAATGCAGCCAGACAAAATTTGTGGCGAAAAAACCCGAAGAAACAGATAATATAATAAGCAAACTGCAATCAGCACAAAAGGTATAGAATACAGGGTAGTAAAAAGTATATTATTTTATGACTTCTAAAATACCATTTTATTCGGAAAAAGTATTTTAAGAATCCAATTGTTTATTATAGTTTAACATTTGACTATCTAGACATCTATCTATCGGTTTTTGTTGCATGTGCATGTACAGCAAAACAATAGAAACAATTGACTTATCATGTGTCATTTTGATTTAACACTTAAAATATGATGAACAATGTTATACAACAGATGTGACACATATTCAACTACATATTTGTATTGAAACTAAATGAAGCAATTACACACAGAAAACTAAAGTATCAATATTTTAGAGCCTGCAGTCGCTTGGAAATTATAAATATTTTAATATTAATAAAGATGGAGTTTTTTTTATTCTTATTGCAAATTCATTCTCTCAACTTCGTGTTTCGTGAATTTCATCTGTGTTAATAGGTGCTTTTCATCAAGATGAAGTCATGCATTTTTCATTATCGACACGTTTTTCCTTAGAGTTCCAACCTACCTGGTTCTTCCACGAGAATATCAATTGACTTAATGTTTCCAGACCTCTAATGGCTCCCCAAACTTCGTTGCACATGAGTGTGATTCCAAAACCTTTGACAAGAATACTGTCTGAAATCGATAAACGAAATTTCAAATGCATTTGGGGTTGGTTCAATATTTATTTTTGTATTATACTTAGTGTTCCAGCTAGATTTTCAAAAGGGCAGGATCAAAAGGGCACATCTTGTTTCCGAAAAGGGCACATTGATTCCTTAGTTGTTTTTTTTACAAAATGACCTATTATAGGCCTATTACAGATTAAACTGTCTTTTATTGGTACAATTTAAAAAAGCATTAATCATGCATGGGAGGGAGTCCATTAAATACTATTAAGCATGAAATGATAATTAAGTGACTGAAAAAGGGCAGGGATTTTTTACCTAGATCAAAAAGGGCAACAGGGAGATTTGAAAAAAGGGCCGGAGATTTTCCCTGTAAAAAAGGCCTAGCTGGAAAACTGATAGTTTTTGAAAATATTCACGATCAGTCAATTTAGCCATCGACAGTGGCCTGCAATGAACTTCTTACCTTGCATTTGATAGCTTACTGTTACAATTTGCAATTAAGAACGGAATTTATGAAGGGTTACAGTCGGGCTTTTGCAAATTGAAGTGACTAAAAATAAGCTCTCGGCCTTAAGAACGAAGCAGGTGCAGGGTCTGAACATAAAAAGCTAGAATATTACCTCCCGTCTTTCTGTATTAATTTTAGATTCAAGCTAACCTTGCTGATATAAATACAAATGTTTTTTTTTTTCCCAAATACTTTAATTCTTTAATTTCGACACATGGTTAAAACATCTTAGTTTGTAATTTCATGCCTAAATGAGAAACCACGAGACTACTATTATGTACTTACATGACTCGTCCGATCCTACAGATGGGTATTTCTTACAAGGGAGATTAACATGAATATGGACGTGTTTGATTTCCCGCGCCTCAGAGTATATGGGTTGTCTATATTTTTCGTCTAAATTTTCCATGCCGGTTCCCTGTATATGAACCAGATTGATGTAAAACTCCTCCAAAGAGGTTTTGAGGTTTTCTCTAAATCGCTTAATAGCTTCTGTTAGAATGTCACAACTATGATTACGTATCTTGATATGAATATTTTCAGAAATTTTAAAAACGGAGGTGTAATTGACAACATGTGTCTGTGGCATTGGCCATGGTTCTCCAATGGTAGAAACTGGTGCTCTTCTAATGATCAATGGGTGATGGCCAATGTCTTTGAATTTCATGTAAAAACTTCCGTCTTGTAAATCAATCGACATGTTAGGAGAGAAAGTTTTAAACTCCTGTGACACTTTCCTTGGTGCATCTGAAAATACAGATAAAAACTGCAATACGAATATAAGGTTAACATAAGCATTTGATTCACCTTCCATTCTTTTCTTGTTCAAGTAAAATAAAAATTGATGAACTATCGATTTTCGATCTACATGCATGACATCTTATATCATGTGTTGTTTTAATATATGTATTTTAATATTAAAAATTAAATTTTAATACTTAAGATTGAAATGGCCCCATGCACGTTTTAATAGGTCAATGCGACACATATTGTCATAAATGAAAAGGGGTGCAATGCATATAGTTATGATTTTTATCCCGGAGCAAAACCGGATTTCGGATGGGCCGGGTTTGCTCGTACTTAAGGACGGACCATTTAACTTGAAGGGGAAGCCTTATTTTTTTGGCAGAATTTTTTTTCCCGTACAGAGCGCGGCATCACATTCTATTTTTTTTCATTATTAGCATTATTTTATATAGCAAAATCCTTCTTCAGAATATTTGTTTTCTTACTCTCTGTTGCCAAAATGTTTTTTATAAAAAAAATAAGTGTCAAAATATGTTTTTAGGAAAATAACAAGGCCCCTACTTCAAATCAAATGGTCGGTCCCTTACATACTTAATGGTTTTTATTCATTTGTGTCAAAAACTTAGCAACACCACACTTTAGAGGAATGATATTTGGTCAATGGGTAACAGACATTCATAAAGAATAAGAAAAATTGTTTTCGCATGAAAACTAGGATTCAAGTTGGTTCAGTAACTTGAACGACTTAGGTTAAAGTTTCGTGAAGGTTCATCTCTCAGTAGGTGAAAAGGGGATAATATTAAGTCGGCGGGTAAATCTTGAAAAGTAACCAACATCTGTACAAGAAAATTTTCATCTTGGTCTGCCTTTTCTTCACTAATAACTCAGATTCAAGTTTTGGTTAAGGTTCATTTCTCAGCAACTGCAAGTGGTAGAGCGATAGCATTTAGTCAGTGGGTTCATCTTGAATACCCGGTAATAACCAACATCCATACTAGGATTATTAGGACATCTTGTTCTACATTTTCCGCATAATGACTCATGTTAAAATTTTATCTTACATTTAGGTCACCGTGACCTACAATTTTACTTTTTGGGGTTAGGGGATAGGGCCGGAATTACGACAGATTTATTTCTTATTTGTGTAATAAGACTTATTGTTTTCAAATAAATCCGAACATCTTGTCCCTCTCAAACCTTTTTGCTTTGCAAAGTCATTAAAAATCATTTTAAAAAGGTCCTGCATGTCTCTTTGTTTGCATTATTTTAGTTTGAATGATTCAAATAACGACGTAGGAAACATTTGAAAGTATCAAAATATAAAAATCAAGTCTGCCAGGATCATGTGAGATAAGATCAATTGCCTCGAGCTCGTTCTTGGGGAGCGACCATTTGATTTTAATGGGGGTATAGATATTTTCCTCGTCCTGCCTTTATATTTTCGTTAAATTGGAGCCTGGAATTTTATTAATTATTAAACTTTTCATCCAAAAACACCATCCTGCCCATTTTTTTTTTGCTTTGCGTTGAAGGCATGGCTGTGCTCTTCGTATTTTAGTTAGTGCTTTAAATCAGAGCCTCTTTTTCGAATAGTGTAGAAGGAACGCACTCCATTTTACATGCTTTGTATTTTTCTTCATTTTAAACCTTGCTATCGCTCGTTAATACCTAAAATTAAGGAATGGTAGTATATTTTTATGACAGGCACATGAGAGATGTACAAAAACTGACCAAGAGTTAAGAGAAATGGTTTTAAGAGCATCTGAATGAGTACCGTTTGTTCTGGTTATGAAAAAGCTAACGCGTTTGAATGATTAATTTTTATGTCCCGGGTCGCTATTTCTAATCTAAGGATTAGAATATCCTAAATTATTCCTATGTGAATTTATCATACTAGGGATACTCAATGTCAAACAAGAAAAACACAATTCATGTATGTGTAGATAAATTATGTTGATTTTACGTAAAACATCAAAGGATGATCTAAAATGTATTGCCTTAAGATTGATGGTGAAAACGATAATTACTGTTTACAACTTGCTTTCTTAATGATTCAGACTACTTTTTTGTAAAACAGTATAAAAACATATACATCCAAATAAACTCCCCCCCCCCAAAAAAAAAGAAAATAGCCTGAATTAAGAAATAATACAACGATGCTAATTTTTCTTTACTGGAACAAACTACTTTTATTCAGAATTCTTGTAATAACCAACTTCGTGGATTTTTTTAAACATTTTGTAAACTTCTAATCGTGTGTTTATAAGGGTTGAAGCCATGAACATGACTTCTACATGAAGAGGGAGGTTTGGCGCCATAAAACCTGGTTTAACCCACCATTTCGTTTGAAATGCCTGTACCAAGTCAGGACCATTGCGATCCACCAGTTCTCCGGTATGACTGATTCGTTTTTGTCATTTTCTCTGGACTATGAGATTGATCATGCAAGTTCGGTAGTTTTGTTATTACCTTTATCTACCCTTTGGTTTCTATGGCGAATTTTATGTTTAACTTTTACATATACAGCATAAACTAAACATATCTTAAAATTTTGATTTAGTTCGCTTATATGATATTTCCGTGGTTTGGTAAACTTCTTATCGTGTTGCATAGTTATACATGTACGATGCATCCATGACTTCTTTTTTCCTACGACCCTTGTCGGTGTTTTTGACTATAACTTCTTATTGAAATGTGTCTTTTATATGCATTTGAGTGAAATTGGAGAATTATAGGTGGATTTGATTTATGATTTCAAAAGGTTTCTTCCCTTATACAGGTATAAACTATATAGGGTATAAACTTAATTTAAGAATACAGATTCCGTATTATGCATGTAAGTACCGGATATACGTTTGGTGTACATTAAAAAAATTATTTAAGTTATATTCTAAGATTTATTTCAGATTTTCTGTTACATGTACACCATTTGTCTTTATTCGATTTAACCATTAACAACCTTCGTTTCTAACTCATTTAAAAGTGAATGACGAAAACAGACTATAATATTTGTTGGCACTTGTTTTTAATCAAATCTAATATTCTACCGGTTTTCCAAGTTTTCTATTCCTAGCGTGTCTGATGAAGGTTAATCCAGAAAAGCGCTTCACACGCAGTGAAATTTTGCTTTTGTACATTTATTAAAATCATTTCAATATGTGGATCGTGTCTTTTTGGCACATATTCCATATTCTTTCGTTTAAATATACTTACAGTTCGGAGCAGCAGCTGCATGTCTATATGTGTTCACGTTGTTATAACTTGGTGCATTGTTCTTTGGAATGGGTACTGGTTTCTTATAGTTCACTGTTGGTCTGTTTGGATAATTCCTCCTTGGTAAAGCCTGAGTGGGTGCGTTGTTTGGGAAAGCCTGAGTTGGAATATGGTTCTGTGGTATCCTGTATTGTACTGGAACATTATTTGGATAAGCAACAGAGACGGAGAAAAGAGCTATAACATATATCCACATTACAATCAGTCTTCCTCATCCATGAGAGCAAAATTACGGGAATTTCATCTACATCAAACCGTTCGAACGTAGTTTATCAAAACTTTCCACATGGTTCTAAATGTTTTCTGCATTTATTTCACTAAAGCTAGAAAAGTAGAAAACGTCATTTAACATGCATTTTCACCTTTTTGACACGTAATGAAGATGCGTAATAATATTATGTTTGATAACTGAAATGGAATGTTTCATTGATGTTGTTTTTTACCTTAAATATATATAAATGTTTTTGCTTGTAGCTAAATATTTGTAAATGTAACAAGTGTTTTATAGAGCTTATTTTTTCATCTAACATAATGTGTTTATTATTCCTTTTTATTAAATATATTCAATATTGGAGATTAATATATTTTTGATATATAAACATATGACTTTTGTTTCAGTATCATTGAATTTATTTGTTCATTATTTTTAGCACGTAGATTGAAGCTCCAACATCACTTAGCTTCAAATATATGTTGTGCATAGGTAGTCGTGGTGGAAATGCCACTGTATGCTATTGTTACAAGTTGCAAGTTTCAATGTAACATTCAAGTTTTCTTTTTTTTACATTCTAGGGATTGTTACGTATTTTTAACGTATGTGTTTTTGGTACCTCCGAGCCTAAAGTCGATCGCAAGGTAAGAGTGAGGTTTGTCGCTATAAAACCTGGTTTAACCGACCATTTCTTTTGAAATTCCTCTACCTTGTCATAATCGTTGTCATTTACCATTTTTCAAGTGTGTTTGACTTTTTTGTCTTTTTTCTAGGTCTTATGAGATTGATCGTGCAAGTTCGATAGTTTTGTAAACTATCTGTATCTACTGTTGAATCCGCGTCAGTAAACTAAAAGTCATTTAGTTCTTTAGCTTGCCTTTTAAATGTGTTGTACTTTTTCCGTAGGTTGTGAATATAAGCATGATAAAACGTTATAAATTTTATGTCTAATGCTTAGCATCTATATGCATTATAAGAATGACAGACGGAGCCAGTTAAAAGCAACAATAATATGTCTTACCCATTACAGTAAAAGAGCAGCAAGTTAAAATGTTCTTATCTAAATAAGTTAACAGAATCAAATTTGTCAATTATAAAAACGGTATATTACCATGTTTTGGTATCAATTTCCTCAAAGTTTTTCGATTATTTTCTACCATTACACATGGAAGTTGTCTGAATGTTTTCGTGTTGGTAGGAAATATAATAATTTTCGTAACAAATATGTCCTGTTATTTTTTTTTCTGAACAAATGAATAGAAAGCATACATCCTATTTTTCAAAGTCCAAATGTTAATATTGTTGGTGTTAGTTTATGGCCTGTTTTAACCCTATACATTCAAATAAAAAAAATTGTGTATGAGCCCAAAGATATTTCATGATAGTGAAAATAATTTGGTACCTGTATGTTGATGTATCATTTAATTTTGAATGAATATTTTACCTTTTGAAACATTTACCTTAATGGGATTAGTTTGCAGTCGTAAAATATTAAATAGAGTTTAGACATGAAACAACGCCTCTGTTTATTCTAAAATGGGCCCTACAGTATACCTCATTACAAACTGAAAAACTTCAAGTGAAACTTCAAGAAATCTTATAAAAGCGAGAAACACAACCTTAATGGGAGAATCGCTTCTACGAACACGCTTAAGAGTTTGAAATATTTTTTGCGATATGTATTGTTGTAAGCAATCGACATCACTCTTACTGACAGACGCATATTGAGTGAAAAAAAACTTCTAAATAGCATTGACGCTGAAGCCCGTGAGTTATTGGAGTATGAAAAATCTTCATCGGTATAATCATTACCGATGAGGATAATAATAGAAAAAATTGTTGGACTCAATGCGCCTTTGTACAAGAGTAGTTAAAGGAGTGTAAGTCATATACAAACACCAAAGGACAAATGCAGATAAAAATATGGAAATATAAGTTTCAATTGAGAATTAACATTGCCTGTTATATTATAATCAAGAAAAAGGATACAGCTTCATAATATACAACCTCAGAAATGCCTCTGTTGCTTGCTTAAATCTAGTTTGTTTGCGTACTTAGTTTATACATATACTAAATGGATATGCGGTCCATAATTGTATCAACTACAAAATGTGCATCCTTTTGTAGCTAAGAGGAAAAAGGACATAATCGATGTAGAATTGAAACAAATGTAATGGTTTTGCTATTTATCCTGATTTAATATGTATCAATCAAAACAATTTCAACTGATCAAAGGAATCAATTTTCTGCATGGTTCATCCTTTTTTGATGATATTCTTTTTTTTTTAAAGTCTCTGTTTTAAAAACGCAATCTTACCAGGAAGTTTTTAGTAAAGTTATTCCACCGACCAAGAAGAAAACTGCATTGCTTTTTCCCTCGAATATTAAATGAAAGGCACATGCAATGATTCTTTCCACAAACAACGTCATTTGTCCATTTTTGGCTGATTGTCAAGAGCAGCATGCATGGTGATAAAATGCAAACAGACGGCTACCTATCTCAAACCAAGCATGCAGTTCGATTTTATTCTTTTTATGTCAATTTCAATTTATATAAAGTTAATAAACTAGAAACTTTGAATATATATTCCAATTTGATAATGCAGCATTTCAATTTTATCGGTGTCCGTACTACATCTTTATAATTTCCTTACCTTAACTTGTTAAAACTGTTTTCTTTCGATCGTTGAAAGCAGAATTTGTCCTTCTAATGACTGGATGCATAGTCTATCTAACTGCACACCTTGTACATATTAAGATCATGTGTTTTTCTAAATAACACAACATCAAAGAGATACTAATCTCATCAAATCTTATTGTTTTCACCTTTACAGGTAAGAAAAATCAAAAGTTCCCTCTTAACTGACAGCAGATCTAAATAGTTCTAAATAACTGATCAGTATCCCTGGCACAAATTAACATATTTGCCCTTTGGACAATCGTTTCCTAGAGCCTCAATGCATTGCCTAGGAATAACTAGCTGTATCACGTTCCATGCTCTATAAAATGGAGACTTTATCCATGTTTTATGTCAAATATTTCGTGTAATGTAAATTAATCACCATTTTCTCCATTCTTCTTTTCAAATTGTTTTTCTTGTTCAGCGATGTGACATATAAACAAATGTTCAATGACAACATTTTTTCTTGTTCAAGTCCATTTTCATCAGTTAATGTTGCTGTTTTACTTTTGTTTTAATTTTTATGTGTTGTTTTATATTTTTGTTTTTCAATAGCGCGAAAAGGGTCAAGTTCGTAACACAAAGAACTTGTTCGTGTTATTGAATTGAAGACTTTAATGTGCATACGTTTGTAAAACTACTTCACAAAATTATATACTAGACATACAATTGGTCAAAAGTAAAATGAATGAATGCATTGATATGTTTTATAATGCGGATTTTGGATCTTTGAGTAGCTATAAAATATATATTTATGTAAATTCTTAATACATCTTCAGATCGCACAAGGTATTTTAAAATCTTATTTGAATTGTATTTTTTTAAAAAGGATAAGCACAAATGTTGATTATGGTTGCTCATCTCAACGATATAAAAAGAAAATTCATTATACTTATGGCGTATGCTACCATTTTTTTTTTTCGTGATACAATATATCGAAAAAAAATATATCGAAAACTGAAAATTGGTACATACCTTTAAAGTTATGTACTAAACCATACTGGATACCCAAGCTGAAAATACCCGTCCTGTGATAACGTGTATTATGATATAGTAATTATAGGACAGATGGCACGATGACCCCATCTATCGAATTTTCCACCCCTTAAGACTTTAATATAGTTATTATAGGATTTCTTACAATTTTATACGTCTTACCGGTAAAGGCATCAATTATTTATGCAAAATGTTTCAGTTGTATGTGAATAAACAGAAATTGTAGTAAATAACATGAATAAATCCAATTTATTTATGAAATGTGTGGAGTCTTCTAAAAAGTACACATACATGTGAATTTGGATAAAATATTAACACATGAAATTGACAAGTTTTGTGATTTCGATTTGCTACTTCTAATATTTACATTCATTAAACAATTTGATTAAATATTTGTAAACAAATATATGATAAATATAATATATTATAAACAAAAATGGTTACAAAAATACTACATGTACTAAGTACAAAAAGATTGAATTGTTTAGCGAGCAATACTTGGCTAAGTAAACACACGTGCCTATGATTCAATGAAACAGTCTAAATACAACAAAAACGTACTCAAAAACACAAGCAAAGCACTTGGAAAACACAATGACACAGTCAAAGCATAAAGACAACGTATTGTATGGCATAGTCAAGTTACAAAAACAACACATTTATGGAAATAGTCATACATAGCACAAGAACATCGCATCCAATGACAAAGTAGTCAAAGTTAAAGCAAAACACATTAAATAACACAATCAAAGTGAAAAGGACATCACATTTATTTAATGGAATAGTCTAAGGACAGCACATTAAATGACATAGTCAAAGCACAAAGACAACACATTCACTGACATAGTCAAAGCAAATGGACAGCACATCAAATGACATAGTCAAACATGCAATGACATAATCAAAACACAAAGCCAACACATTCACTGACAAAGTCAAAGCACAGGAATAACACGTTCAATATCACAGTCAAAGCACAAGGACAACACGTTCAATGACACAGTCAAAGCACAAGGATAACACGATCAATGACACAGTCAAAGCACAAAGATTACACGTTCAATGACACAGTCAAAACACAAGGATAACACGTTCAATGACACAGTCAAAACACAAGGATAACACGTTCAATGACACTGTCAAAACACAAGGACAACACGTTCAATGACACAGTCAAGACACAAGGATAACACATTCAATGACACAGTCAAAACACAAGGATAACACGTTCAATGACACTGTCAAAACACAAGGATAACACGTTTAATGATATTGTCAAAGCTCAAGGACAACACGTTCAATGATATGTAATCAAAGCACAAGTACATCACGTTCAATGACAGTTAAAGCACAAGAATAAAACGTTCGATGACACAGTCAAAGCACAAAGATTACACGTTCAATGACACAGTCAAAACACAAGGACAACACGTTCAATGACACAGTCAAAACACAAGGATAACACGTTCAATGACACTGTCAAAACACAAGGACAACACGTTCAATGACACAGTCAAGACACAAGGATAACACATTCAATGACACAGTAAAAACACAAGGATAACACGTTCAATGACACTGTCAAAACACAAGGATAACACGTTCAATGACACTGTCAAAACACAAGGATAACACGTTCAATGACACTGTCAAAACACAAGGATAACACGTTCAATGACACAGTCAAAACACAAGGACAACACATTCAATGACACTGTCAAAGCACAAGGACAACACGTTCAATGACACCGTCAAAACACAAGGATAACACGTTCAATGACACAGTCAAAACACAATGATAACACGTTCAATGACACAGTCAAAACACAAGGATAACACGTTCAATGTCACAGTCAAAGCACAAGGACAACACGTTCAATGACACAGTCAAAACACAAGGATAACACGTTCAATGACACAGTCAAACCACAAGGATAACACGTTCAATGACACTGTCAAAACACAAGGACAACACGTTCAATGACACAGTCAAGACACAAGGACAACACGTTCAATGACACAGTCAAGACACAAGGATAACACATTCAATGACACAGTCAAAGCACAAGGACAACACGTTCAATGACACGGTCAAAACACAAGGATTACACGTTCAATGACACTGTCAAAACACAAGGACAACACGTTCAATGACACAGTCAAAACACAAGAACAACTAGTTCAATGACACAGTCAAAACACAAGGACAACACATTCAATGACACAGTCAAAACACAAGAATAAAACGTTCAATGACACAGTCAAAACACAAGGATAACACGTTCAATGACACAGTCAAAACACAAGGACAACACGTTCAATGACACTGTCAAAGCACAAGGACAACGCGTTTAATGATATTGTCAAAGCTCAAGGACAACACGTTCAATGATATGTAATCAAAGCACAAGTACATCACGTTCAGTGACACAGTTAAAGCACAAGAATAAAACGTTCGATGACACAGTCAAAGCACAAAGATTACACGTTCAATGACACAGTCAAAACACAAGGACAACACGTTCAATGACACAGTCAAAACACAAGGATAACACGTTCAATGACACTGTCAAAACACAAGGACAACACGTTCAATGACACAGTCAAGACACAAGGATAACACATTCAATGACACAGTCAAAACACAAGGATAACACGTTCAATGACACTGTCAAAACACAAGGATAACACGTTCAATGACACTGTCAAAACACAAGGATAACACGTTCAATGACACAGTCAAAGCACAAGTACAACACGTTCAATGACACTGTCAAAACACAGGGATAACAAGTTCAATGACACAGTCAGAGCACAGGGATAACACAATCAATGACACAGTCAAAGCACAGGGATAACACGTTCAATGACACAGTCAGAGCACAGGGATAACATGTTCATTGACACAGTCAAAGCACAAAGATCACACGTTTTATGACACAGTCAAAGCACAAAGATCACTCGTTCAATTACATAGTCAAAGCACAGAAAACCCCAAAGAACAATGAATACTTTAACGACACAGTCAGTGCATATAAGAGATACATATTTAAGACACTTTCAAAGCACAAGGTAAACACTTGCAATTACATAATCACATTTTAAATGATTAAAAAGATAAAATCGATTTAAAACATTTACAAAAATAAACATACAAATTAAAAGCACAACGAAAACTGAGTCGTTTTCAACGACCCAGTCAAAGCCAGGGTTGGCACACACAAAAACAAGGGTTATGAGTACTGCCGACCCAGTGGGAAAGACAAACTAAGTAATATAAAAGTATAGAGAACAAAACTGTTTTTTAACAACTATTATTAAAAATTCAAAAGGGTATACTAAATTTTCTCTGGGTTAAATGAAAAGATGTGTACTATACGTTTATGTAAAAAACTTTGATTATTTCGGTAAACAACCTAAAGTTTAAATCAACAGTCATAGATTCTTGTCTAACTATGATTTAATTCAAATTAATAAATTGATAAAAACCTAATAGTATTAGTTTACAGCACAATTCAATATTTGATCAGTTCAACTGATTCAATACATCGTAGATAACTGAGAAATAAACTAAGCATTAAAAATGTACAAAACTTGAGTTTTGAATTACAGAAGATGAGCTTGATTGGTGAAATGTATTTGTTGTGTCATTCTAACCTGTAGGATATATGTGATAGGTTATTGTTGTTTGTGAATGTACAATTGCATTTTTTGTTTGTGAATGTACAATTGCATTTTAATATGTCAATCTTGAATTGATTTGGAGCGGAGTTTTTTTTGCATTCAAATCTTTTTAAAATACTGCTATAAAAGAATTTAGCCCAATATGAGTCTCGTATTGCACATGGTAGATGTCCTCGGTGCATGCCGGATTAAATTTGGATTCCCTGTTCGAACATTTTGGGGTTGTGTACTTTTCCATTTATACTTATTTTGTTTTTCGGGGTTTTTCTTTATTTAAGGTGGTTCTGCAATATAAGTAAAATCCATCTGTTTTTATTTTATTTTGCAGAATTAAACTTTCATAAATAAACATTGAAAATATGCCAAAATATGGGAGTCACAGACCTTTATACAGATTTATCACCTTGCGAATTATATAAAGAGTTATTAAGCATCATTGTGAGCTGGAAACCCATTAGATTTTTGTGATAAGCCATATTTACTATCTTTTGAAAACTATGTAACTTAGGGTCACGGACCTTTGTTTCTACAAAGTTTTTTTTTCATACACATTTCTATACAAACAAGTGGGGCCACTAATAGCCTGTCAGCACCACCGTGAAACTCATTCACAATCTATCTAGGACTTATGTACACCATACCACAACCTCTAGAGTCGGCACACTAAATATAAGATGTCTAGGTATAATTCTTTTCAAGAAATTCATTTTCCACAAAAGTCTTACAAAGAAGTTTACAACTCAGAAAAAGACCTACGTTCCCACAGTCGTTGAAGCATGAAATTAAGGTCAAGATCAAACGAAATGGTACCAGTCGCATAGACCACAACCCCAAGTGTCTGTATGCTAAATATCAAATGCCTTAGTATCATACTTTTTAAGTACTTTATTTTCAATTAAAGTCTTACAAAAACGTTTTCAATCCCCAAAAAGTTCTAATATCACAGAGTCTTTGAAGCGTGAAAATAAGGTCAGGGTCACATGGCATGGTAACAATTGCCTAGACCGCAATCCAAAGTGTATGTATACCAAATATCAGATGCTTAGGTATTACACTTTTCACGTAATTTATTTTCCAAAAAAGTCTTACAAAGAAGTTTGTGACTCGAGAAAAGACCCAAGTTCACAAAGTTACTGGAGCGTTAATATGGGGTCAAGCTCACACGGCATGGTGCCAGTTTGGAAAACCACAACACCAACTTTCTGTTAACCAAATATTAGATGCCTAGTTATTATACATTTCATGTTATTCATTTTCCATCAAAGTCTTACAAAGAAGTTTATGGTTAAACAAAAACTAAGTTCATAGAGTCGTTGAAACGTAAAAACGGGACCAGGGTCACACGGCATGGGGCCTGTTGCGAAGACCATGCACAACCCAAATTGTCTGTATACATGTACCAAATATCAGATGCCTAGCTATTTTTTATATTTACTTTTTATGTAATTTATTTTCCACAATAATCTTACAAAAAAGTTTTCCGCCTGAAAAAAGACCCAGGTTTACAGTCACTGGAGCGTGAAAATGGGGTCAGGCTCACACGGCATGGTGACAGTTGCGTAGACCATATCCTCAACTTACTGTATGCCCAATATCAGATGCCTAGCTTTTATTATTTTTAAGCAATTCATTGTCCACAAAAGATTACAAAAAAGTTTACGGCCTGAAAAAAAGATCTTACCGAAATTTCTAAAATTGACTGTCATACATTTTGCCGCCAACTATTTCCCCTGAAAATAGAGCTTTTCAGAAAAAGCTTAAATTCTTTTTAAATATCAATGTTATTTATATTTCATTATAAAAGTAAATTAAAGAATTAAATTTTGCATTTTTATTGTGTGTTTAAGTCATTTTAATTGACATGCAGACGAAAAATTTGCAAGATGTCCGAAAACAATGCTCAGTTTTATAGTCCCGATCCACGTTTTTTTAATACCGTTACAAAACATTGCCAACTGGGATGCGGAAAGCTCGGAAACCCTTGGATTTTTCCTTCGGGCAATATATTGCCAACCTTGGCTAATGATTTAACTATATTTATGTTACATGCACTCATTTTCTTAAATCGGGCATTTTGTAAAATGCCTGGATTTTTTAACAAAATCAAAGAAAATGCCTTAACTGTATAAAAAAAAAAGAAATAGTCCTACGGGTATTGGTAGTTCTATATACATAACTTACTTTGAAACTTGCTGAACAGAATTTATGGTGAAATTTAGTATGATTGATCCTTAGGGCATCCTGCACAAAAAGTTTGCTTCGAATTTTGATCTTTTGATCCGTCAAAAACATGACCACCCTAGCTAAATATGGGGAGCCAGACTACTGTTTTTGGCTTTTATAAATCAAAAAGTATAAGAGATAGAGAAAATCTGATGCAACCTTCCTTCTTCAGCATCAAAATCCCTACAAGGTCGAAGTTATTAGATAACACCTTATAGTGGTAATGACACTTTAAAGGAAAAATTGATTTTTTTTATACAATATATTTTTAGCCTATAGCAGTTGCTTGTATAGCCTTCAGCTAATTGAGCTCTGCAAAAGTTTACATCGTGTGGGTTATTGCCCTATAAAGGTATAAAAATAGCGTTTTTGCTATAGAATGATAAGTATTGTAGATAGAGAAAAGCTTTATTCTTGCTTTTGCCCTAAAGACTGAAAGGTAGACAGAGAAAAGCTTAAGCCTTCAGCTCAATATGCTCAACAAAAGTCTCCATTGGGTCAAAGTTGTCAGACCCCTTATAGGGGTTATATATCATATAAGAGACCCTTATAGAGTAAGGACCAGATAAGGGATTCAGGGTCCTGGGAGACTCTTGTTTTATATAAATTATTTGGCAAGCAACCATTGATATTTACGGAATTTGGGTTGCTATGGCTTTTTTTTACACTTCATATTAGCGATAACTTTTATAGCCAGAATTTCTATTGTTGCATTATGTCTTTTTATTCAAACATTCCACCTTAGTTCCTATTAGAAATTTCTTTCTTGATACCAAGAAGTTGTTTGCTTATTTTTAGGCATTTTATTAAAATTTTCAATATTTTTCCAGGCATTTTGTTAAATGACTGAAGATTTTAGTAATTTTATAATGCCTAAAATTTTCAGTCTAAATTAAGAAAATGACTGTATACACAGTCGAGGCAAAACTAAAAAACATCCAATGCCACAGTCAAAGATTAACTTAAATACACTCAACGACGCAGTCAAAGCACAACTAGAACACGCCCTTGAAACACACAAAATGACGCGGTCAATGCACATCTAAAATACACCCAACGACGCAGCCAAATCACAATTAAATCACATTTAATTACACAACAAAAGCAAAACTAAAACACATATCCAACAACATAGAGAAAACAAAGCTTTAACACATCCAACGACATAGTCAAAGCACAACTAAATCACATCCAATGACATAGTCAAAGCAAACAAAACTAAAACACATCCAATGACATAGTCAAAGCAAACAAAACTAAACACATCCAATGACATAGTCAAAGCACAACTAAATCACATCCAACAACATGAACAAAGTACAACTAAAACACATCCAACGACACAGTCAAAGCACAACTAAATCACATCCAACAACATAGAGAAAACAAAGCTTTAACTCATCCAACGACATAGTCAAAGCACAACTACTACATTCAATAACATTGCCAAAGTAAAACTAAAACACATTCAACGACACAGTCAAAACATAGCTAAAACACATTTATGTTATTCATGTTATTTATTTATAATTAATCATTAGACGATATTGAGATGTGGAATAAGTGTACGCGACACAACAAACATAAACAAACAGCAATTCAAAAAATCACAACGGAAAACAGCAAGCAGTCTTCAACATGACCATAGGTCACTGCTTACCGTCTTGCATTGGCCCAAGACTTATATTACAATACAAAAGTATCAAAACCAATCCCTAAATCATCAACGAAAGACCCAATTCTTGACATAAAACAGTTAACACAGAATGACAAGGACAAACAAAGGCTTTGGCAAAGTTTCCTGGCTTAGGACAGGCACATATAAATTGTGGCGGGGTTAAACTAGTTTTTTGGATCCAACCTTCCCCCTATTGATAAGCTTGCACAAAGCATACATATAAAACACACTGTAAAACTCAATCGACAAAAGTTCAATTCAACAAGAGAGAACCTAAGACAAAATACTATACGAAAACAACAAGACAATGAGGAACTCTCTTGAGAACACTCGAAGTTACTGACAACTAGCTAAGAAACATTTATCGATTGATGTAAAAGAATCAAATACATCAGTTCTAAATCCGACACTCCACGTCAAAACAATGAATGATTTAGAGTTGTATCACCACACAGAACCGACATACTTGATGGCTGAGGTGCTTATAAATAATACAGCGGATACAAAGTGAAAATTTAACGTTTTAAAGTTACTATCAAGCTATCAATATTTCTGCCAAAACATACCAAATGCAAAGATTTTACTAAAACATTGAATTCGTATCCTTTTTTCAAAAGGTTTTTAAGCCAGTTTTTAATTTCCATAAGGTTGTTTTTTGAATTTTTGTGCTTTATAAACTACATTGCTATAAAAATCAGGATGAGATATTCCTTTAACAATAAGAAATCTACGTGTACAATCAAATTTTTCGATAAGATGTCCATATTTATGTGCAAATTTTGTAAAAGATTTGACTAATTTGTGGTAACGGTAACCTTGTTTTAGCAATTTTTCTGTAATAAAACGGTTTTTATCATTAAAATCAGACACATCACTGCAAATGCGTTGTAATGATCCTGCCCCTTGAGGGACCATGATTGGAAATAAAATATGTCTAATGTCATTCAAGAACAAAGAAAAAGCACAAGTATATATCACATTTAATGACATGGTCAAAGCATTACTAAAATTCATCCAACGACATAGTCAGAGCACAACTAAAACAAATTCAATCAAGTAGACAAAGCATAATCAGAGTGAATTAACGACACATTCACAACAAAAACGAAAATAACTTTAAGAACACTTTCAAAGCAAAACGAAAACTCATTCAACGACATAGCCTAGTCGTCAGAATAGTCTGACACGATTTTACCAATCTATTCAAATACTTATATAGCGTTGAAATTTCCGAATTTTAAATTCAAAATTGTTTTAAACACCAGGTTTCTTTCCTTGTACTGCACATGCTCGATGTCCTCGGTACTGGATTTGGCGGTCCTGTTCGAACATTTTTGGTTTTAAGTACTTTTCGTTCAATACTTTTGGTTTTTGACCATCCAATGTTTGATTTTAAATGCTGCTGATGAGAGGCTACTCTTTGAAATATGCATATACAGCATAACCAAATTACCCGGTTTACACCCGCTTTTTGGTATGTGTATTATGAAACCACTGGGTCCGGTGATAGTTTTTTTTTAAATTGATATTAAAATTGGTATAGTTTCATCATTTTTTTTTTAAAATACGACCTTAAAAATACTGAATATTACTATGGGTTATAAAAATTATTGATTTGATATAAATTTGGATCATGAAAATAGAAATTTTATATAAATATGAGTACTGATATTGGAATCGAAAATGGCACACAGCCATCCAAGAATTTTAATTAGTTTGAAATGTTCCTGTCCCACCCTACAAATTACAAAGATCATAACCCCATTCCCGGGCTTTAAGTTGCCTTGAATTGTCTTTTCTTTTTTAACATTGGGATTGATCATTATTTTTTATTTTTGCAACATGATGGGTCCTAAAACACGGTCAAAGAGAGATAATTTTTCCCGCGATATTGTTCTCTTTTCCGAACGTACGTACAAACCCGATGCATTCCGATGAAGGAAGTCTTGAAGGGGAATTCCCTATAAACTTTCCTAACCAAATCTCCTACAAACTTTCCAAAATGAGGAGGAAATTCAATGTAAACATGGTAAATAAGGGACAATATAACAAAAAGAACTTATATATTTCTTCATTTTCGTGTAAAGTATTTAAAAATTCAAAGAAATATGCATTTACAACTAACACACATGATCGCCATACATCGAGAGGCGACTTGGGGAGTAGGCAAATTAAATAAATAAAGGTTTTTCCTGAAAATTTGCTTTCATTTTATGCGTAATCCAAAATTTATTTCCTGTTTTCTTAAAAATTTGACGCAGAGGCACTCAATTAAGGTGGGTTTTGTACTTGATAACATTTTGAAAGATTGTTGAGATACATGTACAATCCCCCAAAATTGCCTTGTACAGCACATGCAATAGCTATGTATATATCCTATTATTTGCCAGATTAAATCTTTTACTTCCTAAAGGATATAAAATTTAAACAGAATTATATTTTGAATGTAGTTCTCAATCTGAATGCCATATGGAAATTTCTTAACAAAATGGTAAATACAAAATATGCTTACAAATACATGTACATGTACCCTGTATCCTATAAAAACAGAAACATGAATGTAAAACATGCCTGTATGACAATACATTACAAACTTAAATATGATGTACAGTGTTGGACCCAGAGGGAGAGTTACTTGTCGAGTCTGACACCTGTGTGATGGCAAATGGGTCCATAGCAGCACTAAGGGTGTTGGTTAATATCCACTAAAAGGTGTTCAGAAACCGGTGATCAGGTTAGGCCACTTTGGCCACAATGAGACAGGGAAAGTGCCCCAGATGATTGAATGGGGCAACCCTGACATAATGAATGCCATAGTCATCAGGTTATGATACAGAAAACCTGACTGCAAACCATACTCTTGCTGACTTATGCACTGTGTTGGGGAAAACGTCACGTTTCTTGCACATTGAAGAACTCTGCTGCGAGTTTCAATGAGAGTAGGACCTGTAGAGTCCCAATGTAAGAAGCTAAATTGTCTGATCTAATTTATCCATCCTCCTTTTTCTAGCGGCAGACAAATTTCACATCCCTGATTGGCCTTGTGTACCCATTCCCTCAACTTCATTATCATTTCATGTTCATTTATTTACCCCTTTCATGTTCATCTCCCTGATATGGTTGAATTGATGCTGCTTGAGTAAAGCAATAACTAAGCCACAAACTAACCAGCTAACCTAGAGTTGGACCTCCTTTCTTTGTTTCCAAAGGAAATTTTGTTTTTGACAAAATTCATGTTATTTGTCTGGAACACCCACTCTCCTCCTCCTCTCCATTGACTGTGTGTCAGAATCCATTTTGAAAATGTTTGGATCCTCTACTGATGTAATTTCAACATGAGGTTGTAATAGAGTAATTTTGTTATGATACTGATGAATCATGATGATTCTATTCCCAAATATAGCATTTATACATGTAGGTTTGAAAATATATTTGGTAAAAACAAAATTACCCAGCTGGCATGTGAGCAATCCTGGAGACATACTGTAGATCCCAATGGTCTTGACTTGTTACAGGCATTACAAAAATGGTGGATTGAACAAGGTTTTAAAACATAGCACAAAACTGTCATCCATTTTATCGGTAATTATTACATTTTTCCTTTGATGTTTGCCGCTCATAAAGCCTGCATCATGAACAGGTGTTTATCACCGAAATTATCAGGTCAGTAGGTGACTTAGCACATGTTTTATCAGTGCGCACACAAAAAAAGTTTCTTATAAAAAAAACCATTTAAAATCCCTTTTTAACGAAAAAAAATATATTTTTTGCTCGGGGATTACCGATAAAGAGATTATAGGACTTTTGAATCTTGAGATTGAGTTTATCACTAGTTTATTGGTTCACCCTTCAGGTTCACCATAAACCAGTGATAAACTCATTCTCAAGATTCAAAAGTCCTATATTCTATTTGTCATGTATGTCTCAGGTATCATTAATTGGAGATAATAATTATCGGTCTCATGTTTTTGTTTCAATAAAGAGCTCAATTAAAAGAAATCATTTTGGGAGCTTGCTTAGGCCAAAAAAAAAAGTAGGTTAGTTTACTGTCACCCGACCCTACCTAATTTTTAACCCTTACCCTAAAGTTTTTTTGAGCATTTTCCATTAAGCGCTGTTAAAGTCACAAAGCTGCCCCCATAGACTCAAGGTAAAAAAAAATAATTTCCTACCTATCAACCCTAATTTTTTTTCAGCATGTGACAGTAAACACACATACTTTTTTGTTTGGCCTTATAGTATTCCTAGTTTACTACTTTAACATAGTATTCTTTATTTTGTAGTAATTTGATTCAGTATGGTGGAGTCTGGCAACCAACTTCAGTGTCTACACTGACCAATTTTTCGAAAGCATGGAACATCGTCAACAAGCAGAAGAACTGTACAAACAAACACGATGTTACAATTTAGAAGAAACCAATCATTTACCAGAAATCAAGGAATATTTACGGCACTTTGTCTGTAGATGTCCACCCCTTCAGAAGTTTAATATGAGAGAAATTCCTGAAATTATAATTAAAAGTGCTAAAGAGGCAACTTTTATCTCTATAAAAGCAAGTCAAGCTTTCGAAAAGTTGGAGTATTACTTTAGCTTGGTGTATAGTAATCCATGGAAAGCTGAATTTCACACGATAAAGGTATTTTAATTAGGAAACAAGTTTTTAGAATCAGTGTTATAAGTTATGACAATGAAACAGAGAAAGAAATATGATAAACAAGTTGTCCATTTATCATGTTTATCTGTATTTGGAACAAATATTACTTCTTAATAACTGAGGATATAACAATGCTTATCTTGTATATAAACCATGTAAACCATTTATCTTCTGCAGTCATGGTTATGATGTTTAAAAATACATAAAATATTCAACATGTAAATATACATTTTGTACATTGTCTTTCAATACATACATTGTAATAAAATACTTATGGTTAAAAAAATGGACAATGGTCATATGTTAAATTCTCTTTTAATTAAACTTCACTATGATATGTTTTTCGGATTGTAAAAGTTCTTATGTTTGTTAAAAAGTTATTCTTTTACAAAAAGTGTGTAACATATTTATTTTATTCTCTTTTCATTTCAGAAATACAGTGGATTTTTTCAGACAAAAATAGCTTCACACTTAACAGGTGTAGACAGCTTGCTTAAGAAAGTAGGTTACACAGAAAATCAACATAGAAATGAATTTAATTGGACCTCTAAAATGAACAGAGATATTATTCTTGCAATAGCTTTTGAATGTTTAATAGCATCAGTAGAATGTTTAATAATTCATGAAATTCAACTTAGAACTAAGTTTTCAATAGCTGCTATACAGGTTGTAAGTATCCGTAGTTCAAATTCAGGTGATGTCGATGATACATATAATCTGTTACGAAAGATTCATAACTTGAAAAAAGATTGTGATAATGTTTTATTGTCTCCGGGTCATACAAAGCCAATGGACCATGTCGATCAATTGTCACCAAGGCAACCTGTAAACAAGTCTCAACTTGGTTCAGTAACCAATGTTGAACATGATGTTCGAAATGATGGACAAGGGAGTGAATTTAGGGAAGGAACACTAGATGATCATCTGATGGCAAGTATGCAGCTCATAGAAGAAGAACAATCACCAACAATAAAACAACCCTCAGTGAGACCCTCGGATGAGTGGTCATTTGTTGAGGAAGGACTGCGCAAAAAATATGGTGAAAAATATTATGAAGGTCAACGTGGAAATATTTTGACTCCTTCCAGTAAGGAAAGTAAACTTTACCGAGACTCTGGTATAGGTTCTGGACTGCCATCAGATCATCCATATGGTGTAGCATCGGGCATTCTGTCCGAGCAGCCTTATGGTGATCCAGATACGTTCAAGACTAGAAGTGCTCGTAAACTACCACAAAGTGTTGCCCATGCACAAGTCTCGTGGCCCACTAATCCAGAACAATTGCCACTTCATCGTTCACAGTATTCATGGCCGGTACATGAGCCAAACCCTCCCCCAGTTCACAGACCCCAATTTTCATCTCCTTTTCCACAAGGACAGGCTACAACGAAAACAGAACCATTGAAAACTAGGAATCAGTCGTTAACGTCAACGTACCCTCCAGATCAATGGCTGCCAAAACAAACTTTAAATCCAAACATAATTGAACAATCCAATGATGAAGATATTGAAGCGGCCATACGCCCTTCTCGATCAATCACAAAAACCGATTTTGTCCCAGACCCTTCCTCCGATTCTACTGCTGCTCCAGTTTATTCACGCATATCGAAAGGTGTTGTGAAAGATAACCTCCCTTCCTCTGGGCATTGTCAACCTTTTAATTTTGGAAGACATTCGGCTCCTGTCGCAAGGAAGGAACCAGAAGAACGGATTTCTTCATCAAGTCTCGGAGAAGAAGAGACTTGGATTTGCAATCATTGTACCATGAAAAATAGATGTAATACAAATACATGCACTGTGTGTTCAAAAAGTAGAGATAAAGCAAGATCACCCGACGTGCGATGGGGAAAGCGCTGTTCAAGATGTACATTAATCAACAATGGGGATGCATATTCGTGTGAGGCATGTAGTAATAAGTTACCTGATGCATGTGATATTGTACAATAAGTTACACAATACATTTGAAAAGTACATGTGCATTTTATCTTTCTCTGTAATTATGTCAGATTGGTTTATATTATTGTCATTTTTTAGCTCTAACTTTTTTACTTCAACTTAAGGAAAGTTTTTTTCTGCAGTGTAAAATTTGGCCTTTGACACCATAATCTAATTGTTTTGATATAAAAGTTTTTTTTACTTGATTTCAAGAAAAATTTAGCTTTGGCAAAAGTTTGATATAAAATATTCAGAAAATGGAGAACTTTCTTTATCTTGATTGTCACAGCTTTCTTTCACATGTACAATATAATCATTTATAACAGGATTTAGAGTTGATTTAAAATTACCTGATAACTTGTAGAAATTATGTCTTTATCTTTGGCTCTTGTTTTAGTGTTTGATATTTTAGGAGCATACCTGTACACATCTGCCATGCTAAATGCTTTCTAAGTCATCATGTAATTTCAATTACAATTTTCTTACATGTACAGCATGTAGGTTTTATACATGTATCTGTTGATTAGACAATGTGAGTTATATTATATGAAAGATTTTGAACTGTCATGACTATTAGTTTTAAATATTTTTAACCAATCCTCCCCAAAGTTTTGGGGATTATGTAGTAGTCACACTGTCTGTCTCTCCACATAACTCAAAAGTGAAACTCCTCCTTATCCACTCAATAGAATAAGATGAACTTAACATGAAGAAAATTCATTATATTAGATTTGCATATAAACCATTTCATTGTTTTTGCATATCATTCAGAAGACATTATAAATAGACTGTATTTTTTTGTTCCTTGCCACAACACGGAGCAGGGACATAGAAACATGAGAAATGCCTGTGTCCAGTTGTCCATCAGTCACACTTTTTTCATAACAGTTTTCTCAGCAACTATTAAACATAGGCTTTCGATATTTGGTATGCAGCTTCAGGCAGGGTTCTCATATGGTGGGATGCATCCTCAGATCTGTTGCTTATCTACTTCCTGTTTAAAGAGTCAACTTAGATTTCCGACTCATCAGGAGGGGAACCTTGAACCTTTTCTTGTTCAAATATAGAGATCAATGTGCAATGGGGCATATTTGTGTGAGTCCCTCACAATTTTGTTTTTCCTGGGAGTACAATTTTTATGAATGTTAAAACAGTAAAACATTTGATTTTTTAATTAGTTTGTTACAAGGATTTAACATGATTTGATGGTTATTTATGATACATGTATATGTATGCCCACTTCTTAAGGCAGCAAGATTGGCTATTTCACCTTTGAAAAAAATGTAATATTATTGAATCAAAATTTCTATTAATGTTGTAAAAATAAAAAAAAGTGCCTTGGACTTCCAATTTACGATTAATATGTTAAGCAGATACATTTTAAATTTACATAAATTGACCTGAAGGAAATGATTTAATGTTGTATTTTTTGTATCCTATGGCAAAATATATAACATAATTTATAACATTGTAATGATATGTCACACATTTGTAAAACCAGATGTACTTTTCTGGATACATTAATTGTACATTTACAAAATACAGAAAATGAATTTTTAATTGACTGTAAGCATGGTAAGAGTTTATTGTCATGATAGTGAAAAAAGATCAGTGACAATTTTTGAAGCCTCTATTATACATGTACTGGAAGTGATTTGTTTACGCTCTCTCTCTGACATGTATGATTGTACTTACATGTACTGCATTTCAATTTTCTTGTGCACATGTTTGTTAATTTAATTTCATACAGGAATTAGGTCAATATTGTTGTAATACATTTTGTTAGTTTTGTATTTATCGTATATGCAAGCTCAGCTATGATTGTTTTAATTCATAATCTCCTAAAAAATTACATAAAATAGATATTTTCAGTCAATTTCCACTTGCTTATCTTAAAAATGTATAAACATCCCTTAACTGAGAACAATATATAGCAACCTCATTTTCAAAGCTGAAATTTTAAAGCATTATTTATTTTACAGAATAAGTTGCAGACTAAACTTTTTAAATTTCACCGAAAGCTTGGACACATGATATCTACAGAAACAAAAATGTAAAGTGTTACAAATAGACATTAGATTTGATACAAACATAAATTTAACTCCTTATAAATAGATTTAAACGTATTTTTGATTTTTAGAGTGAAGCTAATTAAAATTTAAACTTTTTATCAAAATAAATACGAAAATTAAAGAAAATGGTACATGTATCGTCAGGTTTTCAATATTTCTGTAATGTTCATCTAGGTTAGTGCCCATAGTGCTTGTTCCCATTATCCCATATGCATTCAATAAAGAAATATACTCATGAAGTGTTCTTGCTTCAACATGTTAAACTGGTTAGAAAAAGTTTTTTGTAAGTAAAAAGTACTTTTTTAATAATACAAATTTTCCAACATAGATTATTCAAATTTCATACTGGGAACAAGATAAACATGCACAGTAGACATCTAAGAAATGCTACAAAATTTTTGCTGTGCCCCTTAATTTTGCAAGAAAATTTATATTTATTCTATACAAACTTATATTCATTCTATACTTAATTTAAGACTTTTATGTTTGGTCTTAGAGGAAAAAAGATTATCTCCGAAATATTAAGATTATCAAAAACTTATTATCTATATCTGTAGTTTGAGGATATCAATAGCATGAATTAATTGTTTATTTCTATCTTCATATAAAGTATAAATTTTGATTTTTTAAACTCCTACCATTTTGTTTTATTCAAATTCTAAAAATTTCTCTGCACTAGGAATGCTAGTCTTGTTTATGAATGAGAATGAGTTCTATTGATATGAAGTATTTATTATTGATATATGTACATGTACAAAACAATTTATAGACAATTGTAACAGGTTGTATGAATAAATGAGGAAATCCAAATATTTAAAAATAATGATATTAGTTTATTAATGTGTGAACTTTTTATACCGCCTACCAAGTTTTGGGTATAAAAATCACCCTGTCTGTCCGTCTGTTCATATAACTCATCTAAAACTACTTGACAGTTTTTGATAAAACTTAAAACTTGTGTAGGAAAAACTTTCTATGGTGATGAGCATAAAGAAATTTCATTGCTTTTGGATTGCATTAAGGGAAAAAAGTTGGACTTGAGTTTTTAGCTCACCTGGCCAAAGGCTATGAGTCTGTCGTTGTCTGTTGTTGGTTGTTTGTCGTCTGTTAACAATTTAAAAAATCTTCTCCTCTGAAACCACTGAACCAATTTAAATGAAACTTTGCAGGAATGATCAATGACATGTTGGCTACAAACGATCCTCATTTTTAATTTGATTAAAAAAAAACATGGCTGCCACTGCTAAAAATAAAACAGGGGGGTAAAACATCAGTTTTTTTTGCAAATAACTCAAACACAGTGACTGATATCAAAATTCTGGCATAGGGTTTAAGTGATCAGCAGGTCAAGATCTACCTACCCTGAAATTTTGAAGAAATTCCAACAAACCATGTGGGAGTTAATGCCCTTTTTAGCTCACCTGGACCGAAGGTCCATGTGAGCTATTGCCATCACTTGGCGTCCGTCGTCGTCGTCTGTCGTCCGTTAACAATTATTCAAAAATCTTCTCCTCTGAAACTACTGAACAGAATTTAATGAAACTTGGTATGAATGATCCTTAGAGTGCCCTGCACCAAACTTTTGTTTTGATTTTTGATCCGTCAAAAAACATGGCCACCGTTACTAAAAATAGACCAGGGGGGTCAAACTACTGTTTTTGGCTTGTAAATCAAAAAGTATAAGAGATAGATGAAATCTGATGCCACGCTTCTGCTTCAGCATCAAAAGTTCTACCAAAGTCTCCATTTGGTCGAAGTTGTCAGATGATCCCTTATAGGGGTTACAGCCCCTGAAAGGTGAAAAATAGCATTTTTTCATGTTTTTGGCTTATAGAATGAAAACTATTGCAGATAGAGAAAAGCTGTTGCTTGCCTAAATGTTCAGTTCATTTAGCTCTACAAAAGTCTTCATAGGGTCCAAGTTGTCAGATGACCCCTTTTAGGGGTTACAGCCCCTAAAAGGCGAAAAATTGTGTTTTTTGCCTATAGAATGAAAACTATTGCAGATAGGGAAAAGCTGTTGCTTGCTTAAATGTTCAGCGCATTCAGCTCTATAAAAGTCTTCATAGGGTTGAAGTTGTCAGATGACCCCTTATAGGGGTTACAGCCCCTAATAGGCAAAAAATAGTGTTTTTGGTCTATGGAATGAAAACTATTGCAGATATAGAAAAGCTATTGCTTGTTTAAATGTTCAGCTCATTTAGCTCTACAAAAGTCTTCATAGGGTCGAAGTTGTCAGATAACCCCTTATAGGGGTTGCAGCCCCTAAAAGGCGAAAAATAGTGTTTTTTGCCTATAGAATTGAAACTATTGCAGATAGGGAAAAGCTGTTGCTTGCTTAAATGTTCAGCGCATTCAGCTCTATAAAAGTCTTCATAGGGTTGAAGTTGTCAGATGACCCCTTATAGGGGTTACAGCCCCTAATAGGCAAAAAATAGTGTTTTTGGTCTATGGAATGAAAACTATTGCAGATATAGAAAAGCTATTGCTTGTTTAAATGTTCAGCTCATTTAGCTCTACAAAAGTCTTCATAGGGTCGAAGTTGTCAGATAACCCCTTATAGGGGTTGCAGCCCCTAAAAGGCGAAAAATAGTGTTTTTTGCCTATAGAATTGAAACTATTGCAGATAGGGAAAAGCTGTTGCTTGCTTAAATGTTCAGCGCATTCAGCTCTACAAAAGCCTTCATAGGGTCGAAGTTGTCAGATGACCCCTTATAGGGGTTACAGCCCCTTACAGGCAAAAAATAGTGTTTTTGGTCTATGGAATGAAAACTTTTGCAGATAGAGAAAAGCTGTTGCTTGTTTAAATGTTCAGTTCATTTAGCTCTACAAAAGTCTCATTAGGGTCGAAGTTGTCAGATGACCCCTCATAGGGGTTACAGACCAATTAAAGGCGAAAAAAGGTGTTTTTAGCCTATAGAATGAAAACTATAGCAGATATAGAAAAGTTGTTGCTTGCTAAATTGTTCAGCTCATTTAGCTCTACAAAAATCTTCATAGGGTCGAAGTTGTCAGATGACCCCTTATAGGGGTTACAGCCCCTTAAAGACGAAAAATAGTGTTTTTGGTCTATAGAATGAAAACTATTGCAGATAGAGAAAAGCTTTTGCTTGCTTAAATGTTCAGCTTATTTAGCTCTACAAAGTTTTTCATAGGGCTGACATCAAGACCAGGTGAGCGATTTAGGCTCCTGGGAGCCTCTTGTTCTTTATTTTTTCTGTGTTTTGCACTTATTTTGTCTTATATCTCAATAACTATACAAGATATTCAAGATATTCAAGATATTCAAGTAATTTCAATTGTATATTGATCAGCTATGTAAGCTCTACAAAATTGTCTGAAGGCGAGAAAAAGGTATAACTTTCAGGCCACCCTTTTTTGTAAGACTTTTGTGGACAATGAACTGCTTGAAAAGTATTATAGCTAGGCATCTGATATTGGGTATATGTACAGAGGTTATGGTCTACGCAACTGTCACCATGCCATGTGACCCTGACCCCATTTTCACACTCCAGTGACTCTGTGAAAGGCCAAAACATTTTTTTGTAAGACTTTTTAGGACAATGAATTGCAAGAAAGTATAATAGCTAGGCATCTGATATTAGGTATACAGACAGTTGAGGTTATGGTCTGTGCAACTGTTACCATGCCATATGACCCTGACCCCATTTTAACGCTGCAGTGACTCTGAACTTAGTTTTTTTTTCAGGCCATTTTTTTGCAAGACTTTTGTGGACAATGAATTGCTTGAAAAGTATTATAGCTAGGCATCTGATATTGGGTATATGTACAGAGGTTATGGTCTACGCAACTGTCACCATGCCATATGACCCTGACCCCATTTTCACACTCCAGTGACTCTGTGAAAGGCCAAAACATTTTTTTGTAAGACTTTTTAGGACAATGAATTGCAAGAAAGTATAATAGCTAGGCATCTGATATTAGGTATACAGACAGTTGAGGTTATGGTCTGTGCAACTGTTACCATGCCATATGACCCTGACCCCATTTTAACGCTGCAGTGACTCTGAACTTAGTTTTTTTTTCAGGCCATTTTTTTTGCAAGACTTTTGTGGACAATGAATTGCTTGCATAATATAATAGCTAGGCATCTGATATTGGGTATGCAGACAGTTGAGGTTGTGATCTACGCAACTGTCACCATGCTGTGTGACCTTGACCCCATATTCACGCTTTAATGACTCTGTGAACTTAAGTCTTTTTTCAGGTTGAAAACTTCTTTGTAAGACTTTGTGGACAATGAATTGCTTGAAAAGTATAATAGCTAGGCATCTGATATTTGGTATACAGACAACTGAGGCTATTGTCTAGGCAACTGTCACCATGCCTTGTGACCTTGACCCCATTTTCACACTTCAGTGACTTTGTGGACTTCTTTGCAAGCATTATGTTCAAAATGAATGACTTGAAAATTATAATAGCTAGGCATCTGGTATTCAGACAGTTAAAGCAATGGCCTATGCAACTGTAACCATGATGTGGGACGTTAACCCCATTTTCACTCTCCATTGAATTTGTGACCTTGACCCCATATTCACGCTTCAGTGAATCTGTGAACTTTTTTTCAGGCTGAAAAGTTCTTTGTATTTTCACACTTCAGTGACTTTGTGGACTTCTTTGCAAGCGTTATGTTCAAAATGAATGAAGTGAAAATTATAATAGCTAGGCATCTGGTATTTGGTATTCAGACAGTTGAGGTTATGGTCTACGCAACTGTCACCATGACATGGGACCCCATATTCATGCTCCATTGTTTTTGTGAACTTAGGTCTTTTTTCAGGCTGTAAACTGTTCTTTGTAATACATGTACTTTTGTGGGAAATGAATTTCTTAAAAAAATTATAATAGCTACTGCTAGGCATCTGATCTTTAGGATATTGATGAATTAAGTTAGGGTCTTTGCATCTGTCACCATGTCATCTGACCTTGACCTCATTTCTACATTAATTATACCCCACTCTACGAAGTTGCAAAGGGTATAATTTTTTTGACTGGTCTGTCTGTGATCAAAGTTTGTAAACGCAACTCCTCTTAAACTGTTGAACAGAATTTAACGAAACTTGGTATGCAAGAAAAACACCATATGTAGTTGTGCATGTTACCAGGAATTTTTTATTTGCAAATTTTTGTGGGAGTTGTGGCCCTTTGGACTTAGAAATTTGCAGAAAATCATGATTACAGTTTGTGAATGCAACTCCTCTTTAACCACAGAACAGAATTTAACGAAACTTGGTATGCAAAAACTACACCATATGTCTTTGTGCATGTTACCAGGAATTTTTTATCCGCACCATATTGTGGGATACGTTTTTAGATCTGTTGATCAACTGCTTCCTCTTAAACGAGCCGACTTAGATTTTTATCACTAAATTTTCAGGGTTGAAAATTTTTAATACAGATTTCTCAGCAACTATAATTGTAGGTATTTGATATTTAGTTTAAAGGTTCAGGTAGGGGTCTCATATGGTGAGATTTGTTTTCAGGTCTGTCAATCATCTACTTCCTGTTTAACGAGCTGACTTTGACTTTTTTCACTTTAAATCTTCAGGGTAGAAAATTTCCGTCACAGATTTCTCAGCAACTATTATAAATTGTAGGCTTTTGATATTTCGTATGTAGCTTCAGGTAAGGGTCTCATATTGTGGGATACATTTTTAGATCTGTTGAACAACTACTTCCTGTTAAACGAGTCGACGTTGATTTTTTTCACTAAATTTTCAGGGTTGAAAATTTTCGTCACAGATTTCTCAGCAACTATTAATCATAGTCTTTTGATACTTTGTACCTAGCTTTAGGAGTCCCATATGGTGGGATACATTTTCAGGTCTGTCACTCTTTAACATCCTGTTTAACGAGCCAACCTTGAAAGACAACAACTTTGACTTTTTTATTCCTTACTTCAAATAGATAATCTCTGTCCATAATCTTGACACGTGGAGTATGTGAGCGTGCTCATAGTCTTTCATTGACTGTTAAAATTGTTTTTTAGCTCACCTGGACGAAGGTCCAGGTGAGCTATTGCCATCACTTGGCGCCCGTCGTCGTCGTCGTCTGTCGTCGTCTGTAAACTTTTTCAAACTTCTTCTCCTCTGAAACTACTGAACAGATTCAAACCAAATTTGGTCTGGTGGTACTTTAGGGTATCCTGCACAAAACTTGCGTGGGGATTTTTGATTCGTCGAAAAACATGGCCACCTTTGCTAAAAATAGACCAGGGGGGTCAGACTACTGTTTTTATACGACCGCAAAAAATTTGCGGACGTATAATGGTATGATGCTGTCGTCGTTGTCGTCGTCGTTGTCGTCGTCGTCTGGGGACATTTGGTTTCCGTGCGATAACTTGAGTAAAAATTGACCAATTGTTATGAAATTTTTATATGATGTTTATAACCACTAGAGAAAGGTTCCTATTGTATTTGGGGTTGGTGGCCCCTACCGTTTCAGAAAAAAGGGCCAAAAGCTAATACGGGTGTATTGACAAAACTGTTGTAGAATGTTTGTTATTCATTTGATTTTGAAAATTCTTTTTTTATTGAATTCCTTATTAAATTCTGTCAACAAAATGTCCAAATGGTTTTGATGTATATTGAACCGTTATATTGCTACAGGGGGCCAAAGATGGGCCACACCCAAAAAATCAACTTTTTTATTTGTGGTCCGATTTTCAAAATCTTTTTTTCATTGGAATCCTTGTGAAAATCACTGCCTGCATTTTTCAATCAGATTTGAAATATCTCTTACTGTTTTTGAGATATAAGGGATCGAAGGGGCAAAAAATGCCATTTTTAAAAGTTGGTCAAGGCAAATGGTTTTACACAAGAAATTTAGCTGTAGTGGGCCAGCCAATTGTTATGAAGTTTAAATATGATGATTATATACACTGAAGGAAGCTTTTTATTGCATTTTGTGGTCCTAACCTTTTTTTAAAAAAGGGCCAAAAGGGGCTTAATCGTGTCAAAAATGTCAATGAATATAGAAATAATTTTTTTTCTATTAAATGTTATTGTAAATATATATGTGTCAAATATGCATTTTAAAGTCCACCATAGGTTGCATGTGTAATAAAGCTTTGTAAGTCCACCATGGGCTGCATATGACCAAAGCAATAGACTATCCATATTGGGCCTCCAATGTACAGGGTTCAACTTGTTGCGGTCGTAACATGCTGCGCTCGGCGTAGCTTTTTATTGGCTTATAAATCAAAAAGTATAAGAGATAGATGAAATCTGATGCCACCCTACTGCTTCAGCATCAAAAGCTTTACAAAAGTGTCTATTTGGTCCAAGTTGTCAGATGACCCCTTATAGGGGTTACAGCCCCTTAAAGGTGAAAAATAGCGTTTTTTCATGTTTTTGCCCTATAGTATGAAAACTATTGCAGATAGAGAAAAGCTGTTGCTTGCTTAAATGTTCAGCTCGTCTAGCTCTACAAAAGTCCCCATAGGGTCGAAGTTGTCAGATGACCCCCTTATAGGGGTTACAGCCCCTGATATAATGTTTGTTCATGTTTTTGGCCTATGGAATGAAAACTATTGCAGATAGAGAGAAGCTATTGCTTGCTTAAATGTTCAGCTCATTTAGCTCTACAAAAGTCTCCATAGGGTCGAAGTTGTCAGATGACCCCTTATATGGGTTACGGCCCCTAAAATGATGTTTTTTCATGTTTTTAGCCTATAGAAACAAACTATTGCAGATAGAGAAAAGCTGTTGCTTGCCTAAATGTTCAGTTCATTTAGCTCTACAAAAGTCTCAATAGGATCGAAGTTTTAAGATGACCCTTAATAGGGGTTACGGCCCCTAAAATAACCTTATTCATGTTTTTGGCCTATAGAATGAAAACTATAGCAGATAGAGAAAAGCTGTTGCTTGCTTAAATGTTCAGTTTATTTGGCTCTACAAAAGTCTCAATAGGAACGAAGTTGTCAGATGACCCTTAATAGGGGTCACAGCCCCTAAAATAACCTTTTTCATGTTTTTGGCTTTTAGAATGAAAACTATAGCAGATAGAGAAAAGCTGTTGCTTTCTTAAATGTTCAGCACAGAAAGCTCTACAAAAGTCTCCTTAGGGTGGAAGTTGTCAGAAGATCCCTTATAAAGGTAACGGCCCCTAAAATAACGGTTTTTCGTGTTTTTATACGACCGCAAAAAATTTGCGGACGTATTATGGTATGATGCTGTCGTCGTCGTCGTCGTCGTCGTCGGTTAACTTTTTAGTGTTTCCACAATAACTTTAGTTCCAGTTATCCGATTGCTATGAAACTTTACAATGATGTTCCTTACCATAAAAGGATGCATGGGATTGATTTTGGGGGTCCCCCCATTTTTCGTTTAGAAATTAGGGGCCAAAAAAGGGCCAAAAATACTACTTTTTTGTTTGTTTCCACAATAACTTTAGTTCTAGTTATCCAATTGCTATGAAATTTGACAGTGACGTTCCTTACCATACAAGGATGAATGGGATTGATTTTGGGGGTCCCCCCTTTTTTTGTTTCGAAATTAGGGGCCCAAAAGGGGAAAAAAATTCAAATATTTTACTTGTTTCCACCATAACTTTGGTCCTAGTTGGCCTATTGCTGTGAAATTTGTCAAGAATGTTTCTTACAATAAAAGAATGAACCTGATGAATTTTTGCGCCCCCTTTTTCTCCGTTGTGTAATTAGGGGCAAAAAGGGGCCAAAATAAAAACTTTTTTATTTGTGGTCCGATTTTGAAATTTTTTTTTACATGTTTGTTCTTGTCAAATAGCGGATACAAAATTAAGAATTAATTTTTGCGACCCCCCCTTTTTCCCCCTATTACGTAATTAGGGGCCAAATGGGACCAAAATCGAAACTTTTTTATTTGTGGTCCGATTTTGAAATTTTTTTTTGCAAGTTTATTTTTGTCAAGTAGCGAATCCAAATTTGAGAATTTATTTTTGCGACCCCCACCCCTTTTTCACCTGTTACGTAATAAGGGGCCAAAAGGGGCCGAAATTGAAACTTTTTTATTTCTGGTCCAATTTTGAAATTTTTTTTTGCATGTTTGTTCTTGTCAAATAGCGGATACAAAATTAAGAATTAATTTTTGCGACCCCCCCCTTTTTCCCCTTATTACGTAATTAGGGGCCAAATGGGGCCGAAATTGAAACTTTTTTATTTCTGGTCCGATTTTGAAATTTTTTTTTGCATGTTTGTTCTTATCAAATAGCGAATACAAAATTAAGAATTAATTTTTGCGACCTCCCCTTTTTCCCCGTATTACGTAATTAGGGGCCAAATGGGGCTTTTTTATTTGTGGTCCGATTTTGAAAATTTTTTTTGCAAATTTATTCTTGTCAGGTAGCGATTCTAAATTTAAGAATAAATTTTTTGGGCTGTAATCATAATTTTAAAAAAATTCTGGTTCGATTTTTAATTTTTTCCCCAAACATTATTCTTTTAAAGAGTAGAATACAACATTCAAAATTTATATTTTTAGCCCCTGGGTTGAAAGTCCATCAGAGAAGCATGTGTCAAAAACCTTTGTCAGTCCACCATGGGCTGCATGTGTCCAGAACAATAGACTATCCATATTAGGCCTAAAACGTACAGGGTTCAACATGTTGCGGTCGTATCATGCTGCGCTTGGCGAAGCTTTTTATTGGCCTATAGAATAAAAACTATAGTAGATTAAGAAAAACTGTTGCTTGCTTAAATGTTCAGCTCATTTAGCTCTACAAATATAGGGTTGAAATCAAGACCAAGTGAGTGATTTAGGCTCCTAGGAGCCTCTTGTGTTGTGTTCAGTCAATTATGTTACGACTGTTTCTCAATGACTATGATATTAGAATCATTTTAGTTGGTCCACAGGAAAATGTTGAGAATTCATGAAAAAAATAGTTGAATAACTAGGTATTGTGATGGTGCCAGCAGGCGAGACATACTTCAGTGTCAACTCTTCCTAGTATAGTTGTGTATCTAATCCTCAAATTATAGTGGGAGTAACATATGGCCTTTTGGATTAAATTTTTTTCAGAAATCTACGTTATGAAATTGTTGGTTTTTGCTCAACTCCTATAAAACTACTGAAACATATCTAATAGAACTTGAAATGTAGCAGGTACACCATTTGTAGTTACTGGAAATTGTAATAGTCCTTATTTTGTTGGAGTTACAGGCCTTTGAACTTACAAATTTGGGGCAAACAGGGAGACTCGTGAGGACATCACATTTAAGGCAATAACAAAATTCAATTCCATTTAAAAGTACAAGTTCCTGAAAAAGACTTGGATTTTTTTTTTACATTTTGAAATTTGTCCTTAAACATCCAGGATTTTTATGGTTAAACAAAAAATAAGTCAAAGATAAACTGGTTCACAGAAAATATTATTATAGCAGAGATTCATTTCATGAAATACCCTTGAAAAACCTGGAAAACACTTGAAATTTATTAATCTCTTATTGAGAGCAACACTGAGTTTAACATACAAATTGGAGCAGGATAACATGGTTATTCTCAAAGACTGACTTACAGGTTCGTTAGTTTTGTAAACTTTCGAAAAGAAATCATTTTAATACTCATAAAATGGTTTATTCATTTGTCTGTTTTATCAATGTTTGTTAGTTACTTCTACCTGCCAAAGGTTTCTATGAAAGTAGGGGACATATAGTGTTCAGGTTCTTTCGTCCCTTCATTCCAAATGTTGCGATATGGAACATTTTGTCTTTTGATCATATGTTTTTTTTTTCTTTTTGCACATAAATAATGACTGATCACATAATTTTTACCCAAGTGCAAAAAACACCATTAAATCACAAAAAACAATATACTTTTTCTTTGGGTCAACACATTCCAACCTTTACAAACATTAAGATACCAGCATTACGACAAAAACCAAATTACAACAAAGAACCAGCCAAACAGAATTAAAATGCGGCTTTTGCCGTTTGTCCATTAAGACATTTTAGAAATACCATATATGCTATTGCTAAAAGCTTAAAAGCAAAAAAAAGAGAGAACACAATATAATAAAAAGCTTCGCCAAGCACAGCATGATATGACTGTCAAACCCTGTACAGTTAAGGCCCAATATTGATAGTCACTTGCTCTGGACACATGCAGCCAATGGTGGAATGACAAAAAAGGGGGACCCCCAAAATCAATCCCATCCATCCTTTTATGGTAAGGAACATCATTGTCAAATTTTATAGCAATCGGATAACTAGAACTTAAGTTATTGTGGAAACACTAAAGTTAACAGACAACTGCATCATACCATTATACGTCCGCAAATTTGTTTGCGGTCGTATAAAATGCAAAGTAATAAAATATAAATCAGTCAAAGAAAAAAATGGTCATATTTCTTGGAAGAGAAATTAGGTGAGAGAGAGATTTGAAAATAATCCTACAATATGGGACCACATGTCCATGCTGCATACCAAATATCAAGAGGCTGTGATAAGTAGTTGCTAAAAAAAACCTGTTAAATGAAAAAAATGTTTTCTGCTACTAAAATTTTAAGGCTAAACAATCAAAGAGTACTCGCTCTTTTACATTTTTATTAATTGTTGTAAGAAACATATTTACATTTTACATCTTAATTATTATCACAGTTATGCACTTGTGAATTGATACAGTTTGATTATCATTATAAATATAAATGAGAAAAAATATAACTAGTTTAAATATAAAATAAATAGGACAATTCATTTGCATTACTATATTGAATATTCTTGCTAGAAAATGTAAACACATTGTGACAATTTTAAAGGAAGGCATGTTTTGCCTTTACATTTATCATTCATGCAAAAACATGCAACTTTTGATCTAGACACACCTCTTTCACATCTTATAAAAGTTCTTCATGGTCCCTTTAACTTTGTTTGCATTTCTTAAGCCTCAAAAATCTAATATAGTAGTAACTACTATCTATAATTGAATGTTTTGCTTTCATTCAGATTTAGCCTTCCTGATCATGGCTTCTAACATGTCCCATTGTTCTTTGGTTACGACCCTCAAATCGTTGAATTCTCCAGCTCTACTGTTATATTCTCCACCATCAAACTTTATTACCTAGAATGAAAAATAACAAGAGGCTCCCAGGAGCCTGAATCGCTCACCTGGTCTTAATATCAACCCTTTGAGGACTTTTGTATAGATAAATGAGCTGAATGTTTAAGCAATAAAAAGCTTTTCTCTATCTGCAATAGTTTTCATTCCAAAGCAAAAAACACTATTTTTCCCCTTTAAAGGGCCATAACCCCTTAAAGGGGTCATCTGACAACTTCGACCCTAAAAAGACTTTAGTAGAGCTAATTAAATTGAACATTTAAGCAAGCAACATCTTTTCTCTATCTGCAAAAGTTTTCTTTCTTTAGGCCAAAAACACTATTTTTTGTCTTTAAGGGGCCGTAACCACTATAAGGGGTCATCTGGCAACTTTGACCCTATGGAAACTTTTGTAGAGCTAAATGAGCTGAACATTTAAGCAAGCAGCAACTTTTCTCTATCTGCAATAGTTTTCATTCCATAGGCCAAAAACACTATTTTTTGCCTTTAAGGGGCTGTAACCCCAATAAGGGGTCATCTGACAACTTCGACCATATGGAGACTTGTGTAGAGCTAAATGAGCTGAACATTTAGGCAAGCAACAGCTTTTCTCTATCTGCAATAGTTTTCATTCTATGGGCCAAAAACTCTATTTTTTGCCTTTAAGGGGCCATAACCCCTAAAAGGGGTCATCTGACAACTTTGACCCTATGGAGACTTTAAAATTTGTAGAGCTAAATGAGCTGAACATTTAAGCAAGCAACAGCTTTTCTCTATCTGCAATAGTTTTCATTCCATAGGCCAAAAACACTATTTTTTGCCTTTAAGGGGCCATAACCCCTATAAGGGGTCATCTGACAACTTTGACCTTATGGAGACTTTTGTAGAGCTAAATGAGCTGAACATTTAAGCAAGCAACAGCTTCTCTCTATCTGCAATAGTTTTCATACTATAGGCCAAAAACATGAAAAAATGCTATTTTTCACATTTAAGGGGCCGTAACTCCCATAAGGGGTCATCTGACAACTTCGACTCAATAGAGACTTTTGTAGAGCTTTTGATGCTGAAGCAGTAGTGTGGCATCAGATTTCATCTATCTCTTATACTTTTTGATTTACAAGCCAAAAACAGTAGTCTGACCCCCCTGGTCTATTTTTAGCAACGGCGGCCATGTTTTTCGACGAATCAAAAATCCCCACATCAGTTCTGTGGGGGATACCCTAAAGTACCTCCAGACCAAATTTGGTTTGAATCTGTGCAGCCGTTTCAGAGGAGAAGAAGTTTGAAGAAAAGTTAACGACGACGACGGACGACGACGACGGACGCCAAGTGATGGCAATAGCTCACATGGCCTTTGGCCAGGTGAGCTAACAATAAAATGCTGGATTATGTAACTGTGTGCCCCTCTAACATCAGACCCTGGACCCATCCCGAGAGTCTTCATTCTACCCTCTTTCACATTCTTTCTAATATATTTGAAAACAAAAAAACAGGTATATATCATTGTTCTTGTGTGGGGTATAATAAAATGTCTTCTTAAGATATTATCATGATTATGTTTTTTCAAATTTATTAAGTTCAAAGTCTATTCTTAAATTTGAACATAGAATGAAAATTGACACTTTTGAAAATTTCAAGAACACAAAGTCAGGAACCAATTAGCTAAGTCTCTGAGACTTAACAAAGAACAGCTTGAAACTCTACAGCTTAAAATTTTAGATTAATTTTTCAATAAACCTGAAAGAAAAAATGATAAAAGGATGAAGGGTTTTTGAATTTCATCGCAAATATCCATAAACTGAGGATGCAATAAATCCTTTGTAGTTTTAATGTTTTAATTACCTCCCCTGTCATCCAGTTGGCATAGTCACTAACAATGTAGGTTGCTAAGTTAGCTATTTCTTGTACTTCTCCTAGTCTTCCTACTGGTAAGATGTCATATAACTTCTCCTTGAATTGCCCAGTGGGGTCTAATCTACCAAAGGCTCCCTAGAATAGATCTTACCTTTTAAAATAAATTATAATTATTTTGTCTGAATCTCGTTGGCTGTTGACTATGAAACTTGGAGACCGCCTCATACAGTAAAGAATACAGGGAAAACAGTAGTGCAGGTTTTGGAATAGCAGCATATTAATGGTGGCTATTAATTTCAGGTGGCTTTAAGGGTAGGTTTAACTGTGTAATCATAGTATGGTCTATACTCTATGGAAAGGAATACATGTAGCTCTCTTTCCGTATTATTCTTGTATTTGTAAGGTGCTTGTCTAATTAGCAGTTTGGCCAAAGAATGTGTCATCTACAGAGAGTTAAGAGGAAATCCTTTTTTGTGCATTAACATTTTTTAAAGATAACTTTACTCTTTAATTATTGCTTGTATTTATAATGCAGTATTATGCATTGTGTTAGCCACAAAAAAATACTCTTTTTCAAAATTTTGACATTATCATTTTGTCAAGATCAACATATACTAAATTAGCAGATTATATAGGAATGCAACAGAAATGAAAAAGTGGTCTAGTAAAAACCTTTGTTTCAATAGGACCTGGTGCAATACAGTTAAACCTAAGTCCATATCTTCCCCATTCTGAAGCAAGAGATCTGAAAATAAAATATGTTGAGTTTTCAGATAGATTTTTAAAATATAAATATAACTTGAATAATTCAAAAAGACAACAAATTGTGAAATTTCTCGCACAACTTTTCTTCTTTTGGTACCGTCACCAAGACTTGACCTTCATTGCTCAAAATGTATAACTTTTAATACACACCCTATTCATGCTATTACATTTAGTACCTCTTTTCTATATTTTTTCTGGTATAAATGATTTTGGGGAGGAGTGGTTTTATTTTTCATGTTTTATGTCATTCCTCATCTTCTAGTGAAAATCAGCTGTAGCTATAAACAACTTATTTCATGACAATGTTTTGCTGCAGATTGTTACAATTTTTAAAATATTTGTGGACATGCATGTCCTAAATTTTACACCCTTGGCCTTTCAGCCAAAAAATGAAATGTGATTATTTTCAGCATCATATCACCATGAAATACATATTTTTAAAAACAGTAGTCATTCCTACAGCTGACTACATTCTCCTATTTTAAAAATAAGGCTTGGAATGAAAATAAAGATGAAAAAATCCAGAAGTTCTCCAAATGAATTTCCTTGCATAAGTTATGATTTAGGACATTGAAAGCTGTGAATATTATACATATGAAGACTTACTTGGTAAGACACTCTACACCAGCTTTTGCGGCAGCACTAGGGGTAACAAATCCTGAACCACTGGTAGCATATATTGTAGTGATAGCAAGAAACGATGCACCTGAAATAGTTGATTTTACATTTGTTTAAATAAAAAGCTACGTCGAGCCCAGCATGATACGACCGCAACAAATTAAACCCTGTACGTTGGAAGCCCAATAGGAATAGTCTATTGTTTTGGTCATATGCAGCCCATGGTGGACTTACAAAGCTTTTTGACACATGCATCCTGTGGTGGACTTTTAAATGAAAATTTGAAACATACATTAAGACATATAAATTTAAATAGAAATTTAATAGAAAAAATCTTTTTATATATTGATATTTTTGGCCCTTTGACCCCTAATTTCTTTTTTTTTTTTCTAAAATGGTAAGGGCCACAAACCCAAAATGCAATAAGAAGCTTCCTTAAGTAAATATAATTATATTAAAACTTCATAACATATGGCTTAGTTTTTTCGTGTAAAAAAGCTCTTAAGCATAAGTCATTCTTGCACCTTTGACCCTTTATTTCTTGTAAATGATAAGAGATGTTGCAAATCTGATTGGATGCAGTCAGGGATTTTCACAAGGATTCCAATGAAAAAAAGATTTTGAAAATCGGACCACAAATAAAAAAGTTGATTTTTGGGGCGTGGCCTGTCTTTGGCCCCTTGTACATGTACCAATGTAACGGTGCAATATATATCAAAACCATTGACACATTTAGTTGACAGAATTTAATGAGGATTTCAATTAAAAAAGAATTTTCAAAATCAAATGAATAATAAACATTCTACAGCAGTTTTGACAGTACATCCGTTTTAGCCCCTTTTGACCCCTTTTTTCTTTAATGGCTAAGGTCACAAACCCCGAATGCAATAAGAAGCTTCCTTTAGCAAATATTATCATCATATTAAAACTTCATAACAATTAGCTGTTCCACTACTAAAAATATTCTTGTGTAAAACTATTTGCCTCAACAAACTTTTAAGAATGGCGTTTTTTGCCCCTTTGACCCCTTATATCTCAAAAACGGTAAGAGATATTTCAAATTTGATTGAAAGACGCAGCCAGGGATTTTTATAAGGATTCCAATAAAAAAAGGATTTTGAAAATCGGACCACAAATAAAAAAGTTGATTTTTTGGGCGTGGCCCCTCTTTGGCCCCCCGTAGCACTGTAACGGTGCAATATATATCAAAACCATTGACACATTTAGTTGACAGAATTTAATGAGGAATTCAATGAAAAAAGAATTTTCAAAATCGAATGAATAATAAACATTCTACAGCAGTTTTGTCATTACACCCGTTTTAGCCCTTTTTGGTCCTTTTTTCTAAAATGGTAGGGGCCATAAACCCTAAATGCAATACCAACCTTCCTTTAGTGGTAACAAACATCATATTAAAATTTCATAACAATCAGTCAATATTTACTCAAGTTATCGCACGGAAACCAAATTTCTACAGACGACGACAACAACTACGACGACATCGCCATAACATTATACGATCGCAAAAATTTTGCGGTCGTATAAAAATCATGACAAAATGAACTCTTAACTTTAATTTATGATAGCTGATCAATACATTAAGTCTATAAGAATTAATAAATGATAATGACTAGTTGTTCTTATATGGTTGCAATGTTTTTCTTGTTTTTTTTTGTTTATTGTTTTTTTTTCAGGTAATTGTGACAGTTTTATTTCAAAACATAAATGACATAAAATTCTTCATCCCTGTTTGAGACTCCCAAATATTCCAATAAGGTTAGGTTAATATAAAAGATATCCTAGATTCTCATCCCTTCCCACCCTGATTTTTTCAGCTGCCTGAAAAAAAATGTTTTCTTGATAAATAAGGTTAATGTTTGGTCAATTTCCTTTAAATATCAAAAAGGATAAAAAATAAAAAATAAAATTCGCCCGCCAGCCCCATATTTTCAAGTAATTTGGATGAGAATCAAGGAAATATTTTATTATGGTCTTATAAGAAGATTTTTTAACACTATATTTTGAATAAAAGCTTGATAAAATTACAGCAAATAACTATTAATTATTTTAAGAAAAAGATGAATAATTGAGCTATAATGTAACATTGTACTTTAAAATATATTTTTTAGAAATGAAATGATTATACCCTGTCCTGCCTCAATCAACCTTTTCCCAATATCTAGGGTGACAAAAGCAGTTCCATTTAATACTATATCTACAACTGTTCTCCAGGCATTGGCTGATAGTTTTTCTGATGGGGAGATGAAGTTACCGGCAGCATTATTGATTATTACATTGGGAAGTCCAAATTCTGAGACACACTCGTCAACAGCAGTTTTAATTGTTACAGGATCTCTTACGTCAGCAGCTATAGGTAAAACCTGAAAAATAAAAGTAAATTAATTAAAAGAAATTTAAATAACAGCCATTTTATTATATCAGTATTGCTATGGAAATAAAAAGCTACGCCGAGCGCAGCATGATACGACCGCAACAAGTTGAACCCTGTACGTTGGAGGCCCAGTATGGATAGTCCATTGCTTTGGTCACATGAAGCCTATGGTGGACTTACAAAGCTTTTTGACACATGCATCCTGTGGTGGACTTAAAAATGCATTTTTGACACATTTATATTTACATCAACATCTAATACAAAAGCCTTATTTATATATACATGTATTAATTTATAATTTTGGCCCTTTGACCCCTAATTTCTCAAAAACGGTAAAAATATTGCAAATCCGATTAAAGAATAAGGCAGAAATATTCACAAGGAATCCAATGAAAAAAAAAAGATTTTGAAAATCGGACCACAAATAAAAAAGTTGATTTTAAGGGCGTGGCCTGTCTTTAGCCCCCCTGTAGCAATGTAATGGTAAAATACATATCAAAATCATTGCCACATTTGGTAGATAGAATTCAATGATGAATTCAATAAAAAAAGAATTTTCAAAATCGAATGAATGATAAACATTCTACACATTCAATACACCCGTTTTAGCCCTTTTTGGTCCTTTTTTTCTATATAAGAAGGGGCCACAAATCCCACATACAAAACCATCATTCCTTTAGTGGATATAATCATCATATTAAAACTTCATAACAATTGGCAGGACCACTACAACTTAATTTTTGGTTTAAATGACAAACTTTTAAGAATGGCATTTTTGGTCCCTTTGACCCCTAATTTCTCGAAAACGGTATGAGATATTGCAAATCTGATTGAAAATTGCAGGCAGGGATTTTCACAAGGATTCCAATGAAAAAAAGATTTTGAAAATCGGACCACAAATAAAAAAGTCAATTTTTTGGGTGTGGCCCCTTTTTGACCCCCATTAGCAATGTAACGGTACAAGATACATCAAAGCCGTTGATACATTTTGTTGACAGAATTTATTGAGGAATACAATAAAAAAAGAATGATCAAAATTGGATGAAAATTAAACATTCTACAGACGTTTTGTCAATATACACATTTTTGCCCCTTTTGGCCCTTTTTTCTTAAACGGTAGGGGCCAGAAACCCCAAATGCAATACCAACCTTCCTTTAGTGGTTATAAACATCATATCAAAATTTTATAACAATTGGTTATCTACAACTAAAGTTATCGCACGGAAACCAAAGTGTCTACAGACGACAACGACGACGACGACGACGACAACGACGACGACAACCACATCGCCATAACATAATACGATCGCAAAAATTTTGCGGTCGTATAAAAACTTTGCATAACCATTGATGAGAATTTTTATCAGCATGAACTAATAACTTTGAAAAACATGTAACTTTTTCAAATAGATCATCAACTCACTTAAGAATATAAGATTGGAAATATGTTAGTCTTTGTAACAAAAATTAAGTGACTTGATCGTGCATCTAAAAAGATTAATTTTGTATCAATTATAACAAGCATTCTGAGAGTATTGCAAAACAATACATAGTCCCCTACCGGCCTCATATTTCAGTCACTGGTAACAATTTGTCAAACTCAAACTTAATCTGTAACTCATCATGGTTAACTCACATACCAAAAATCAGTTCATTATCTATAAGCATTTAGAAAAAAAGTGCGGAAAACTGAAATTTTAGTGAATTTTCAAAGTTCAAAGGGCCATAACTCCCATAAAAATTTGTGGACCGGCACGAAACTCAAACTTGGTCTGTAACTCATCATGGTGAACTCACATACCAATCAAAGTACTGTAAGTACTGGTAGCCGGGGTAATCTACAAATTTTGAATTGTTCATGTGTAGCAAAAAATAAAAAACTTTTTTGTACAAGGAATTCTCACAAGGATTTCAATGAAAGAAAAGATTTTGAAAATCGAACCAAAATTTTAAAAAGTTGATTTGATAGGCGTGGCCTGTCTTTGGTCCATTGTAGCAGTGGTAACGGTGCAATATATATGAAAACTATTGACATATTAAGACTATTAAGTTGACAGAATATAATGAGGAATTCAATAAAAAAGAATTTTCAAAATTGAATTAATAATAAAAGTTCTACATCCGTTTTGTTCACACACCAATTTGAGCTCCTTTTGGTCACAAACCCAAAATACAACACTGTTCTTCCTCCAGTATATATAATCATCATATTAAAGCTTTATAACAATGGCTGGCCCACTACAACTTAATTTCTTGTGTAAAACTATTTGCCTCAACAAACTCTAAATCATTGCGGGGTTTTTTTTGTTCTACAATTTTTGTGTTTTGCATCTTGAAAATAAAAATATATTCAGTGGTTCTAAAGATAGAAAATTTGGTTGATTAAAATTTTCAATGAAATCTTACTTGGTCCAGAAACAATTTCACAGAAAAATTTTATATTTAGGCTTTATTTTCAAAATCAATTATGGTAAATATGAATAAATTCTTATTCAAAGAACAGTTTACATAACCATTTTATCTGATTAAATAAAAAAGTTATGAGGATTTGAACTTTGGGTTAATTATTCTGTCCATCGATGATTGTTTATTGCACTGTGTATTGCCATCCAGTTTGACACTTAATGAGATGCAAATTAGTGAATATGACATCACTAATGAGATCGACGAACACTCTTATAAACAAAATATGAATCCGCATTTGTATTCTTTATTAATCATTAAATACGTTCGCATCAGATAGGCGTCTTACATGCTTGTACAAAATTTTTGAAAACTAAATAAATAAGTTTTATAACATAATTGAAAGAAAAGTGACGAAAAAACAGATCTGGAAAAGTGCTATCCTATATTGCACGCGTGTATTGATATTTTAATTGATAGGTTTTTGGTGAACTGCCGGAAAAACCATTTGACAGCCTATCGTAGCTATAACCATGGCTAATCGCTAGCGATTACCCCAGCTAAAAATCAGTTCATAATCTATAAGTGTTTAGAAAAAAAGTCCGGAAAACTGAGGCGTGAGAGACGGACAGAGCGTAAACCTATAGTCCCCTTCGGCTTTCGCCGGTAGGGGACTAAAAAATTTCCATTTGTGAATAAAAATCTTGCCTTATTTCCTGTTTCTGATGATATTTCTTTTGCTGTTTTCTCTAATACATCCATTTTTCTATAAAAAAAAAAGAGTATTTCATTTGAATTTGACATTTGATACATGTATATTGTAAGATTCAACTAACACGACTAACATGCAAACAATAAAAAACTAATAGACTTTTTTACTTCAGTCATGTCAGTTATATGTTAAAATTTATTAATAAGATTTATGCACTGTAGTGACTTAAAATTTAAGACAGTACTTTTATTAATAAACCAAGTGATGTATATAACCTTACCGACTGGTGATGACTACTTGTGCACCAAGTCTGGATAACATTGTTGCCATGCCTTTCCCAAGACCTGTTCCTCCACCAGTAACAAATGCTGTTTTCCCTTTAAATGTTCCATCTGGAAGCATCTGATTTGTCAAAGCAGGAAATAACTTGGCATGGTCTTTTACATAGCCTACTGGAGATGTGGAAAATTTCTTCAATGAAAAATATATTTTGTTAAGATAAGTGTCATGTAAATGCAGGTAGAAAAAAATTGCAATATCCAATTCAATAATTTTCTCTTTCAATGGAGGTAATATGGTAGCTTATGACATAACTACAGATCAGGACATATGACATTTAATGATTAATTCTTATGCTAGTTACATGTAAACGTACAAATTAATACTGGTCAGAAAACAGTTTTCTTAACTTTTTCTTCAAAAGCAGTTTTTGCCTTTTAAAGGTCCCACTATTTATTCATTCAAGATCAGGTTGTATTTCCTATCTGACACAGAGTCCACATAATTCTATAATAGCGAGCACAGCTTGTAGCGGGCACAAAGTGCCCTCGAGAGCGGAGAGCTCTACAGCAAGTTCCCACGAAAAAATTGCCTAATTTTGATATTGATTTTTTTTCGTACAGATATGCTTCTCACAATTTCACGTGCACACAGGTTCGATGAGAATTTGAAAATAATTACCAATTTTGCCTTCCAAAAATTATCTTTGTAAATATAGAACAAGGAGAAAAATATTCTGATGACTATGAGTTACTTCATTTTATATTAGTAAAAAAATCTGTCAAAGTCAAAAATGGTCAAATTTCATTAAACAGGAAGTAGGTGAGCGACATACCTGAAATCGTATCCCACATTATGGGACCCCATCCTGATGCTGTATACAAAATATCAAGTGGCTGTGATTAGTAGTTGCTGAGAAAACTGTTACAAAAATTTCTTCCCCGCCTGCATGCCGCCCACTGCCCGCCCACCCAACATTCACCATTTTATAACCCGAAGTTTTCACTCCGTGAAACCGGCCAACAAATTTTATTAATTTTTTTACATTTTCTTTTTTCTAACCTCATTCGCCCCAAATTCCTCATCTCAAACTGAACGTTCTAGAAAATGAACTGATTAAAATAAAAATAAATACAATCAAAACAGTGCATTAAAAGTGTCCACGTCTTTTTTGGAATGGGGTCCTCTAGGTCTGATATTCTGAATAATAAATTTCATTCCTCAATTGCGACTTGGAACTCCGTCATATGAGGGCCAAAAGAGGATCCATCTTTGAAGTAGGGGAGCTTTCTTCAACTTGAAAGGTATGTAAAAATACAATTAAGCTGTCCATTGACATCTTATATTTTTGCTATGCTTGCATTTAAGCAATGCCTATCTCATATTAAATGCTAAAAAACAGGGTATATTGTAGGCCCTGCATATATATTCAACCAAATTTTTTCACTAAAAAGGGGGGGCCTTTTTAGTGAAATGGTTAAATATATAGGAAATCATTGAAACATGACCAAAGCAGCCCTCTTATGTCAGTCAGTGGGTCCCCCCTCTTTTCAGAACTTCTGGATCCGCCTGGGTCTTCTTTAGCAGACGAAATTATGATGAGGTCAATATCTAGGACATCTGCCATGATCTGGTAAATGGAAGTTCAACAAAATTTTAAGCAAAAATGTTTAAGATACTAAAAATCAACGTGTTGATATGTAAATCAAAACGTTTTAACATAATTTACATTTTGGATACGATGTAAATGTGAATTTTCATAAATAATCCGACTCAAAAATTTTCTTGTGGAGGCTGCCATCTTTGCAAGTGAGTGTTCCGAAAGACATTTCCACCAGTTTAAGACATGAAGAGCAATGATTAAGTAGGAAACCAGTAATGTGTTCCGTTCGGTGTTTTTATTGACCTTTACCAGAGTTAGAATGTTACGAAATTTTGTACGGCTTGAAAGGGTAATATTTTTCACACTATTTGAAAAATTGCAAATGGTGAAGCTGGTGAAGTGTAGCTTGAACATTTTTACACCAATGTCATTAAAGAATGTCAATGTCAAATTCATGAATTTCATCCACATGCAACACATTCATCCATCTATACATGTACATATGTAGTTCTAATAATAAACCATCTAATGCTCACTTATTTGTTAGGGTTTGTCAATCCTCAATTTACAGTCAAATGACAGCAATTTTCTCAGGTGGTACTTTTTGTTGCTTTACTAATCAACACGGTAATAACTCTCGGTGTTCTTTTTAACATAAATGGAGCAGCTGCCTAAAATCTAAGGATGTTCGCTACTGTTATTGAAAATAAATAGGTTTCAAATTTGATGCCTTAAATGAAAAAAATATAATACAACCTGTCTGATTTAACTATGGACTTTCGATTCTAGCGTAAAGTGAAGTCTGAAAACACAACAATTAAAATTAACGTCGTCATGAACAAGCTAATTTTTAACAAAAACCACATATCGTCACATATGGAAAACCCAATGCTTAAATTAGTAAACATTATCGAAGAAAGTTGATTGAGTTGATTGGCTGATTACTAAGAAACTTTTAAAAATCACGTGGTTTTCCATAAAGGCGTTTCTTGGACCTGATGAATGGGTGCAAACATTAAATCTGATTGGATATTGATGAATGGTCTGACTTACGTTACACGCAGCTTAGATCTGATTGGGTTTTCCTACTGTGACAAATTGCTGATTATTTTTTACTGATTGGCTTGTGCATGACGACGTAAATTTTCATTGTTGTGTCAATCGAAAGTCCATAGTTAAATCGGACAGGTTGAAGTATTTAAAGTAAAGAAATTTGATAGGTTCGTGACCTTGTTTTCAAGATAATTGATGTTAAAGTTTTGAAGGGATAAGGTTTTCTCTGACTTTTTCGGAGGTTTAGCATTAGCACTCCCGAAAAAATGACAGAAATACCAAAACAAGACCAGCAAGCATGCTTCAGCACTATATATGGGTGCGATTTTGAGTTGCTACGGATATATTATTAATACCTTGAAAGGCTTGATGTTATTTTGCGATATACCAATATAAAATAAGAAATATTAAGTTTTCAATCACAAAATCTTATTGTGATATAATTTTGATCCTGAACTTCATAGAAAAGATCAGGAACAAATTAGTACAAGTCATACATGTGACGGATCTGTGATAACAAACTGGAGATTTTGATTTTTTTAATGGACATTGGACAAAAAATAGGGAGATTTTCAACACTCATTAAAATTGCAATTCAATGTAAATTGAGGGCAGAAGTGTGTGCCAAATATACTTGTACCTGCCTTTACCTATTTATCTCCAACTGTTTCCACATTAACAGTTTAATAATTATGGCAATAAACCTTCAATTTACACCTTTACCTGTTAATTTAGCGTCTGCCTAATTGACAAATCCCTAAAACAATGGAAATGTTTTATGACTGAACAATAAAATCGTCTATAAAACTAAGATTTTGTCATGTCTTGAAAAAAGGGGAAGATTACTTAAAAAGTCAGGAGATTTGTTTCCGGCGGGAGAATCACATGTATGACTATAAAAGTGACAATATTATCGTCAAAACTTATTTTTATGGAACTTTTCAATGAAAATTAATAAAAGCTTGTGCATGTCTAAGTTCATTGTTTTTTATCTGTCCATTTCAAATCAGGTTAACCTTCAGGTTCAAGTAACGTTTACAATATAATACACATATGCATCCTGATAGGAAACAAAAGTATCTAGAGAGCATGATCTACAACAACACTGCCAAGAATCAGACCATGGCCCCCCTAGTGACAAACCAGCCTGTTTATACTGAATGAGCTAAAGAATAAATAAAAAACTTGCAGCTTTTTGTGTTTATACTGGTAGCTCGTTATATCGTGGTATGTAGCTACGTAGAAACCGTGATGTCACAGTTGAATATTTGGTTGAAATGAACGTAATTACCAGGTTACAATGGAACCCACGATATATGAGAACGTAGTATATATACTTACCTTCTTAAGCTAGAACACAGATATGAGATAGTTAAACTGCACCATCATGACCATTACAAAACAAAACTCCATTGTACCTTTCTCATTAACTTTGTTGATGATTGACTACAGTAAAAAGGGGATATGAAACTTTACGCATATATATGATCATGAAATAAATGATTAGGATATAAAGAAATTAAAATCTCCATAAAATTGCAATTTGAAGTTATGATCGCTTGCTAATAGAAAGCTGTAATATTGATATACATGTATTTACATTTAATAATTAATATGCATATTCTGTGTAAAATGGTTTTATAGATTTCCCTTGCATTTTGTTTTCAGTTGAGAAGCCTGACTTGTAGTTTTACACAGAGATACAGATGTACAGAAGCTGTTCAACTAACAGAGGGTGAAGAAAAACTTGTAAATGTACTGAAACAGAAGTTTCCTAAAGCTACAGATGTACAGGTTTTAGATATCTCAGGTACTTGGTTTGTTTCTGTTCAAATTAATCATGGTCTTCTGTCATTATAATTTAAAAAACAAGCATAGATTCAAGTCTCTTCTTATGTAATTTTCAATGTGTATTTCCATGCCATTATCATTTTAGATATATATATATGTCAGTAAATTTTTTAAATAGGTAAAGTTTATTTATTAAACACTTTGATTACAACATGCTGGTCATTTAAAAGATAGAATTTGTTTTGTAATCTTAAAATCATTCCATATATTGTGTTGTTTAATAATCTTTACTTCATGTTCATATGTACATTTTTAACTTACGAAATGTCTTCTTAGTACAAATATACTTTAATTCAACAAGAAAAGATATTTATACATTTTTTCCATTGATAGTTCTTTGTCTAAAAATATTTCTCTTTATAAATGCTTTCTCATGTAGGTGGTTGTGGTGCCATGTATAAAGTTTATGTAGAATCTGAGGAGTTTTCTGGCAAGAGAATGGTGATGCAGCACAGAATGGTGAATGAGGTAAACTAATGTGTCACATAATTACAGATAATGCTCCATTATAAAACCCCTGAACAATGAAAGTTGTTAAATATTTTTATTTGAATATTGATTTATCCAGCTGCTTTTGCGTCCTAATCTCATCTTTGAAAGTTGTTAACTTCATGCATATGTACATGTACATTTTCAGTGGCGGATCTAGAAATTCTGAAAAGAGGGGCCCCACTGACTGGCCTAAGAGGGGGCCGGCTTTGGTCATGCTTCAATAATTTCCTATGAATTATACCAAATTTTTCCGCCAAAAAGGGGGGCAGGATCCGCCTATGATTTTTGAAGACAGATTGACTTAAGTTTATGACAGTTTTCATTTCCATGGCTAAATACTAATTTATAACCTCATACAAAGTCTAGCACAGTAATTTAGTCTGTGACTTAGCACTGTTATGTTTGATCCTGGCCAGTAAAAATCCTTTGGGGCAAGTAAAACTCAAAGGAATTTTGAATTGGATAAATAAAACAAAAACAAAAATCAAGGATTCGGGTAAGTGAATCTCAAATCCTATTTTCTTAGACTGGTTATTATTTTTCCATCCTCAAAGCATTAGTTTTAACTTATAAAGTTTTAAATATATGTAAATGTGAAAAATAATAATATAGCAACAAGTTTTATATAGGTATCTATGTATTTACTTACACAAATTGCTGTATACAGCATGTCCAGCAAGACTTTAAAAAATTGTCAAATTAACAACAATATCATTTTGAAAGTAATTGACACATAACTTTTTTTTTTTTCAGGCTTTGAAAGAAGAAATAAAAGATATGCATGGATTAAACATAGTAACCAAAGTTCCAGGGTGAATACAAAAAAATGAAACACTTGAAAGGTGTCAGAGAGCTTGAACACTTCTTGTTTAAATGTTACCATCAGTGAACAAACATATATAGATATACATCATGTACCTATGGATTCAAGAACATTTTGTAATATTTTTTTATATATAAACTCATATTGAGTGATATTATTTATCTCTGTCTGTTTTTGAAAATTGCACCAATTTCTCACTGTTTTTAGCCTCTTTTCTCAAGGGTTTTGTGTTGAATATTTAAACATATTATAATATTACACTAATTTATATAAATTGAGCTTATTTGTGTAGTGTTATATTTCATAAATAATATCTTCATTGGTTGAATATTTCTTTAATAAGCAAACTATAAATACATGAAATCCTTTGACAACCAAATAAAACACAGTTTGAAGCATACATAAAAATTATAATCCAATGGTTCAAAATCAGGTCCATCCATTGCTTCTTACTGTCTCTACAAGGTAGATCTGAAGACATCCATTCTACTCTCTGTTCTGATGACCTTTTTTCAGAATCATCTGGACTAATCATAGGAATTTATGGCTGCTGCTATCTGTTTGGTCAATTCAAAAGGTTATCAGAACAGAAACAGAACTAGGGAACTATTGATAGATCTGATTTTAATCAGATTGAACCTTATCAACAGTTCAGATGAAAAAAAATGTTTAGGAAAAGTTTAATTGTTACATGCTCTCACTTTAAAATACCAACAAATATCTAGTATTTATTGAGTAATATGTGTTATTTAGGTGCACATTTTTTTCCATAACATAGCCTTTTACATACCTCATTTCAATTTTCCAATTTTGTTTTGTTACCTGAAAGTTACAGTACCTATCATTTTCGCAATTTAAGAAAAAGTAATGAAATTCACATCAGACCATGATACAAAATATCCTAGATTCTCATCCCTTCCCGCCCCATTTTTTCAGCCCCCTCCAATAATTTTATTTTGTTAAATTTTGGCTAATTTTCTTTAAAATGGCAGAATATTTTTCAAAATGGATAAAATATAAAAAATAAAATTTGCCCGCCCCATATTTTCAAGAAATTTGGATGAGAATCTAGGAATTATTTCATTATGGCCTTATATGAAAAATATATTGTTTAACCTTTGAAGAAACTGTTAAAATTTCAAAAACATATTTAACTGGAAAGTATTCTTTTTGATGGTGGAAAACTGCAGAAAAAAATGCACTGTAAGAAAGGAGGACAAACTGATTGTAAAATGTAAATGCTGGTAGCAGGCTTTTACGATGGAACCTGGATCAGGTATTTTTTACTTTTAACAGTTAATCTCTCAAAGAATGCTTGGATATCATGTTATCTTAATTTTCTTGGTTTATTATTTTTATTCAGCAGTAATGGACAACAAATATACAGGTTGACAATTTTTGGCCAGATTTCACTAGTGGAATTCCAGGTTATAAAATGGTGAATGTCGGGCGGACACCTGATGGGCGGGCGGTGAAAATACTTTGGTAACAGTTTCCTCAGCAACTACTAATCATAGCCTCTTGATATTTGGTATGCAGCATCAGCATGGGCCCCCATAATGTGGGATTCGGTTTCAGGTCTATCACTCACCTACTTCCTTTTCACAGTTAATTTTTGGCCGGATTTCACTAGTAAAAATCCGGGTTATAAAATGGTGAATTTTGGGCTGGCAGTGGGCAGGCGGACGGTGGTTTTCAATATCAGGTCTGTCACTCACCTACTTCCTGTTTACTGACTCAGTTAATTTTTGACATAAATGTTCAAAAATAGAAAATTTTCATAACAGTTTTTTTCAGCAACTACTTATCGAAGCCTCTTGATATTTTGTATGCACCATCAGCATGGACTCCCATAAGGTGGGATTCGATTTCAGGTCTGTTGCTCACCTACTTCCTGTTAATTCAGTTGAATTTTGAAATTAATGTTCAATATAGAAAATTTTCGTAACAGTTTTCTCAGCAACTTATCACAGCTTCTTTATATTTGGTATGAAGCATCAGCATGGGCTCCCATAATGTGGGATCTGATTTCAGGAATGTAGCTCATATACTTCCTGTTGAACAAAATCCGACTTTCTGTCTTTGAATCACTTATTCACATTAATGTTCAATGATAGAAAATTTTCATAACAGTTTTTTCAGCAACTACTTATCACAGCCTCTCTATATTTTGTATGCAGCATCAGCATGTGCTCCCATAAGGTGTGATTCGATTTCAGGTATGTCGCTCATCTACTTCCTGTTAACTGACTTCGTTAATTTTTGGCATTAATGGTCAAAAGTAAAAAAAATCGTAACAGTTTTCTCAGCAACTTCTTATCATAGCCATTTGATATTTGGTATACAGCATCAGGGTGGGGTCCCATAGCGTGGGATTGGATTTCAGGTCTGTCGCTCATCTACCCTCCAGCTGTTTACCGACTTCGTTAATTTTTAGGTCACCTGACCCAAAGGGTCATGTGAGCTATTGCCATCACTTGGCGTCCGTTGTCTTTGAAAATCTCCTCTGAAACTACTGAAGTGATTGCTTTGAAACTTTGCAAACTTCATCTATGGGGTGTCCTCTACTAAGATAGCAAAAATGGTGACTGCCGACCAAAAAAACATGGCCACCGTTGGTTAAAAATGGGACAGGGTGGCTATACCCTAGTTTTTGGCTTACAAATCAAAAAGTATAATGGATAGAGAAAATCTGAAGAATTAAAAGCTGTTCATTAGGTTGAAGTTGTCAGATGACCCCTAATAGGGGTTATGGCCCTTTTAAGATAAAATAGCGTTTTATCATGTTTTTGCCCAATAGAATGAAAACTATTGCAGATAGGGAAAAGCTGTTGCTTGCTTAAATGTTCAGCTCATTTAGCTCTACAAAAGTCTTCATGGGTTGAAGTTGTCAGATGACCCCTTATAGGGGTTACAGCCCCTTAAAGGCGAAAAATAGTGTTTTTGGCCTATAGAATGAAAACTATTGCAGATAGAGAAAAGCTGTTGCTCGCTTAAATGTTCAGCTCTTTTAGCTCTACAAAGGTCGTCATAGGGTCAAAGTTGCCGGACGACCCCTTAAAGGGGTTACAGCCCTTTAAAGACGAAAAGTAGTGTTTTTGGTCAAAAGCTATTGCTTGCTTAAATGTTCAGTTCAGCTCATTTAGCTCTACAAAAGCATTCATAGCGTTGAAGTTGTCAGATGACCCCTAATAGGGATTACAGCCCCTTAATTAACAAGTTTTCATGTTTTTGGCTTATATAATGAAAACTACAGCAGATAAAGAAAAGTGGTTGCATGCTTAAATGTTTAGTTCATTAAGCTCTTAACAAAAGTCTCTTTAGAGTCAAAGTTTTCAGGTGGCCCTCAAAATAACATTTTGCATGTTTTTGGCCTACAGAACGAAAACTATTGCTGAAAGAGAAAAGCTGTTGCTTGCTTAAATCTTCAGCTTATTTAGCTCTACAAAGTTCTTTAAAGGGTTGACATTAAGACCAGGTGAGCGTTTCAGGCTCCTGGGAGCCTCTTGTTTTATTTAGAAAAAAAGTGGCAAAAAAATGGAAGATTATTTATCGCACCCCAATATTTTCATTTATGCAATTAGGGGTTAAAGGGGCCAAAATCGAATCTTTCATTAATTGTCCGATTTCAAAAATTGGTTTTGCTTATAACTTCTTATCAAGTAGTAACCTGCAAAATTGAGGATTAATTATATGACATTCCCCTCCCCCTTATTTTCGTTAGGGGAAAAAAGGGCTAAATTAAAGGTAGCAGGTACCCTTGATTAGGGACCAAAAGGTGTAATATTTTAATTTTAGTCTGCTTTTGAAAAAAAAGGATTTGCCTTGTGAAATGAAGCTGGAAAGTCCACCAAAAACTGCATGTGTCAAAAAACTTTGTCAGTCCAACATGGGACTCATGTGTCCAGAGCAATTGACTATTCATATTGGGCCTAAATAGTACAAGGTTCGACGTGTTATGGTCGTATCATGTTGCGCTCGGCGAAACCTTTTTATCATTTTTCATAAAATAAAAACAAAATTAAAACCTGCCTTATTACTGTTTACAATGTTAAAAGTTACCTCATTTACTTTTTTGACCAATAAAAAAATCAAATACATCTGTTTTTGTTTTTTTTGTTTTTTTTGGCCTTAGTCCGAAAGACAAACAAGCCACAGCTGATCTCTTTCTGTAATACATGAATTAAGTTTTATTCAATGTGACCAAAAAATGTTTTCTATAAACTTTAAGGCCATTAAAAAAAAAACAATTCACTCTCACAGTGGTAACTTAATAAAGTACTTTTAAAGCAAGCAACTACTTTCTGCAATTCTATATGTCCTTGTTTCCTATATATCTAGTCCCGTGCGGGGCCCGGGAGGCGAATAGGCCCGCAGCAGCGCTAAGCTTGTCGGTAAAAGTCCACTAAAGAGCGCTCAGAAACCTGACATCGGGGTCAGGCCGCTTTGCCCACAAAGCGACTGGGATGTGTGCCCCAGGTGGTTGAATGGGGCAGCCCTGACATCGAGAGATGCGGGGTCGTCAGGCGATAATGCGGAAAACCTGACCGCTAACCATAGTGGTGCACCGTGTTGGGAAAAATGTCACGTTCCTCGCACGTTAAAGAACCCTGCTGCAGGTCTCGGTAAGAGTAGGACCCGTAGGATCCCCATGCAGGAGGCAAAATTCCCCGTCCCTACCCATCACTCCTTTTTCCAGTGGCAGTCAAAACTCTCCTACCCGATTGGCCTTGTGTCCCTATTTACTCCACTTCATCATCATTTCATGTTCATTGTATCACCATTTTCATGTTCATCTCCCGGATATAGCCGAAATCGTGCTAACTAACCTATATATCTAAGACTAAAACATGAGGAGAAACTATAATTTCTTTTGAACCTTGAAAGGGCCATTGACAAGTGGTCACTTTATAACTCCACTACATGATGACATTCATAGCGCTAAATGAGATGAGCGGGGCTTGTTTAGGGGGGGGTACCAATATCCAATATCCCCATAAATTTTTTATCAAATATCCTGTATCCCAAAAAGTGTTTTTCCAGTATCCCATATCCCTGTAAATAAAATTGACATCCCATATCCCAATAAGTTCTGCCTCAAATATCCCGTATCCCACTAAGAAAATGTGTGAATATCCCATATCCCAATATACCCTAAACAAGCCTCATGAGCCGAGAGGTTAAGCAATAAATTTCAGCATCAGTTTTTTTCTATCTAAAGTAGCCTAAATTTTATGATTTTTGTTCATTTCTATAGAAGGCCATCTTCGCTAGCCAAGGGTTACGATCCGCTATCTCTCATCTGAAGATGAGAGATAGCGGATCGAAACCCTTGGTTAGCGAAGATGCTAGAAGGCTATCTGACGAATTCCCCCTAATGAACACTCTTGCAAACTTAGCAAGTACTTTAAATACTGATAGAGGTGATGGGCAGTCAATTTTGCTTTTCTCTATCTACAACACTAGCAGTTTTCTACAACTTACAGGAAAGCACTCCTTTAAACGAAATCGCAATGTTTGATTTCGCGTTTTTGCATATCCACAATTTCGCGTTTTTCACATAATTTTTGGTTTTCAATCAGTGAATCGGAGAAACGCCGCATGGACAAATCCGCATGGACTGGTATCGGCAAATTTGTCAATTCAGGCCAAACAAATCTAGACACACTATATTATAAATTAAATAGAGGATACGGAGGTGTTGCTATATTATGGAAATATGAGATTGACAAATATATTAAAAATGTAAATGAAGGAAATCAGAGAATACAATGTATCGAAATTAATACTACAAATCCAACTTTATGTATATCAGTGTATTTACCAACAAGAGTTGAAAATGATAGATATGAAGAATTCTCTGAATGTGTGGACCAACTATATGAAATAATACAAAAATATCAAACTTCACATAACATTATTATATATTGGCGGAGATATGAATGAAGACATAACGAAACATAACACATCCAGAAGGGCAATAAAACTGAACAATCTAATACATGAATGCCAACTTAAAACCAGATTCATGGGACCAACGTTCATGAATGTTAAAGGAGTAGAGGTTTCAGAAATTGATTATTTTTTCTTTAAAACAAGAAAGGAAGTAAAGACATCTAGGCTCTCTGATATAGCAACAAATGTATCTGATCATCATCCTATTAAACTGGAGATTTCGATAACCCTACAGAAGCAAATGTGTATTGCACCACCAGCAAATCAAGGCAGAACAAGATGGGATAAAATGGACATTGAGAAATATAAATCTACTATAGAAGTAGAAACACTGAAATTGAAACTTGCACTCAACAGGACTAAGACGACAAAATCTGGATTAACAAATGTAGTCAAAGACACTATGACAATTTTAACAAATACAGCTAAGGAATGTGTTCTACTCAGAAAAGATATGGTAAAAATAAACTGAAATTACGAATCTGGAATGACAACATCAGGGAAGCCTTACATAAAAACAAAGACGCCCACAAGAAATGGAAAGAAGCAGGAAAACCATCAGACATACATCATCCCTTACTTGTAGAAAGGAAGACATCTAGAAAGAATTTTAGATCAGAAATTAGAATTGAAGAATGCAAACGTAAGCATGAGGAAAAGAATAAAATAATTACGGCTCAAACCCATGACAAAAAGCTCTTCTATCAGCTTATTAGAAAACAACGATCAAACAAAAGTACATTGGTAACTGAAATCCATGTTGACGAAACATCATACAACGAAGAAAACGTCTTAGAAGGATGGTATGAACACTTTAATAATCTAGCTTAACCATCAAATAACTTGGTATATGATTGCGAAAATCTAACAACATGCAACTTCGATCATGACATCATCAAAAACTTATGTAGTCAAGCTCCTCCAAGAACTGTAACCATAAAAGTATTGAAAGATGCAATTAAAAGTATAAATACAGGAAAATCAGAAGATATTCATGGGGTATCTATCGAAAATATTCTACATGCAGGAGATGAATTCATCGCATATCTACTCGAACTAATCAATGAAATATTTCAACAAGGAGAACTTCCTGATATACTAAAACTAGGTGTATTATCTCCAATATATAAAAATAAAGGAGACAAGAATAATGCCAAAAATTACAGAGGGATATGTATTCTACCAATTCTGTGTAAAATCATCGAACATATAACCAGACTAGATTTTCGTCCTATACTATTGGATAAACAATCCCATTTACAACGTGGATTCACACCAAATGTATCACCATTAAACGCAGCTCTAATTGTTGAAGAAACATATCGAGAGTATTTAGACAAAAACAAAGCTTTCTACATAGCGTTTCTGGATGCAAAATCCGCCTTCGATGTTGTTATCCATAGTATTCTCATGCGAAAACTTTTCCTATTGGAATTACCTCCAGCAACATGGAATTTAATAAATGATATGCACATGAATACCAAAACATCTATACGTTGGAAACAAGAACTGTCAAAAGAATTCAGCGTCACCCAAGGTGTGAAGCAAGGAGGACTATTGAGTGTTGATTTATATAAACTGTATATAGAAGATCTTCTTCAGAGTTATGAGTCATCAAATCAAGGATGTAAGATTGGAAATATTAATGTAAATGCAGTTGCATGTGCTGCCGATGTAGCATTGCTTAGTGATAACCCACACGATCTTCAGATTCTGATAAACCAATCCAGTCAATATAGCAATCAACATCACTACACACTACAGCCAAAAAAAAAAGTGTAGTTATAGAAGTAAACAAACCCAAGAAGTCGCCAGCAAATTCTGACTTTAAGTTCAAAATCAATGATGATCCTATGCCGAATGTTGAAACATCAGCCCATCTTGGAATAGTTCGATTAACTTCTAAATCAAAAACTGAAACTGCTCATATAGATCAGAATATTACCAAAGCTCGTCGTACAACATATAGTCTCTTATCAACTGGCTTCCATGGAAAGAATGGATTAGATCCAATGACTTGTATAGCTATATATAAGACATATATTCAACCAATATTAACATATGGCTTGGAAATCATACAACCGAAATCTACGAACCTGAAGAAACTAGAGCAATTCCAAAAAACAATTTTGAAACAAACTCTATCATTACCTCCGAATACACCAGATCCAGTCATATACATAATTACTGGCATACTTCCCGTCGAAGCTCAAATTCATATCCGTGAACTAACATTATTTAATAATATATGTAGACAATCAGATGACTCAGTAGAAAAACAATTAGCATACCGTCAACTTAGTAGTAAAGATAGCAAGACATCAAGCTGGTTTATAGAAGTCAAGCAGATACTTTACAAATATGGTTTTACAAACATTCAAAAATTTTTGGAAACTCCACCTCGAAAAGATCAGTGGAAACATATGATCAATAAAGCAATTAATAAATTTTGGAAAGAACTCATTATCCAGGAAGCTGCAACATACTCAACTCTACAATATTTAAATTATAGACATTTTCAACCAGGCAAAATACATCCATTAATAAATACAATGAATGATCATGATCCTTCTCGTACTTCGATGAGCATAAGCAATAAATTGAGGCTAGTAACAGAGACGTATATGCTACAAGAGAGAAGAGCTAAACTAATACCTACTGTATCACCTATATGTGAGTTATGTAGTAATGAAACAGAAGACAAAGAGCATTTCTTACTGAGATACCAAGTCATGCAAACTGCTAGACAACAACATATGAATATTCTAGAAGAGTTCATGAACACCCACTTTTCCATATCTTTGTCCACAATGGATTCAACATCACTCATACAAATAATATTAGACTGCTCTAAATGGTGTGACCAGCACATGTGTGTTAAAGAGGAAATCCAGCAACAATTAGAGTCCATATCCCGTAGAATGTGTTATACATTGCATGGTTTGCGTGCTAAGACATTAGGCATAAAACGGAATCGGAATAAATAATACAGATCGTGTATTTCAGTGACACGACATGGATTCTTCAAGATATATAGACAAATAAACTGTTACTCAACAGACTATGCAAGCATAGGATGAGTTCATGAACTATTAATAACATTATTGAAGCATGTTTACTTAACTGTGTGCACAGAATTGTACAGATCACTTGATGTTGGGATTTATTGTTACACATATTCATGGTTGATTGGTAAATGGTATTTGGGGAATATAATGGTTAATGGTGTTTGGCGAAGACTACTCTACTACTAGAGGTTGTCCTGAAGAACGGTAGAAGAATCAACGGTAAGGTAAGGTCACCATTCAAACCCGATTGGCCGAAACAATTCAGTCTAACTGACTACATCAATACCCTAATCTTCGCTAACCAACGGTTTCGATCTGAACCTCCCAATCCCCTTCATTCTTGGTTAGCTTGGTTGTACGAACTTTTTGGATTTGAGTACCTTTCATTCGATACTTTTGGTTTTCGACCTTCCAGTGTTTTGATTCAAATGCTGCTGATGAGAGGTTACTCCTTGAAATATCGCTATATAGCATAACCGAATTAACCGTGTTCATACCCGTTTAGGTATTTGCATTGTATTATGCATTTATCCTAGACGCTATATGGATGTTGTCTAATGCAAATAATTTAAATTCAAATTCCTCTCATTGTGTCTTGAATAGTAAAACACGAAAATGTCAACATCCGTCGTCTAAAACGATTTACTGAAAGTTGTAATGGTCAGGAGGGGTGCAACAATAAGAATTTTCTTATTATTACGGCTCATCGGCTTATTTTTACGGCATGGGCGAGATAATTTGCATAAGAGATTTACCAAAGATAAGATATTTTACAGTAAGCTTCTTTCGCTTTTAATACTAATAATCAAATTATTAAAAATAAAATAATAAATAATAACTCATCGGTATAATAGTTTGTATTGGAAAAAATTCTTTGGGCTCTCCTCTTTGTTGAATAAAACCTTTTGCCGAAGGGAGTGTCCCGGCTAAAGAGAACTCGATCTCTTCTGTATACACTCTTATGTTCTTAAGAATTATCTAACACTTAAATTGTAAACAATGGACGAACCGGATCAAAATTGTTGTTTTGGAGAAAAATTAAAATCATAGACCGAGCTTTGAAACTCAAAAAAGATGTAGACGCACAACTCGTTCTGATTGGTGATCATAAAATCGTTACCATTACAAATACCAAAACGCGGGTATGAACGGTTAATTTGGATATGCTATATATCGATATTTCAAGGAGTAACCTAGCTCTCATCAGTAGCATTTAAATCAAAACATCGGAAGGTCAAATTCCAAAACTGTTGAAAACGAAAAGTACTCAAAACCAAAACGTTCGAACAAGGAAGCCAAATCCAGCACCGAGGATATCGACCGTGTGCATTACAAGGAATATATGTGATGGATGCCTTGAATCGTTTCACCAGAAATGTACAGGATTAAATAAAAATCCGAAAATCACTTATTGATTGTGTCGCATCAAAATATCTTTGAGTTAAATTTAGATTAGTTGAAATTTTTACCCGCTTGGATTACATAAATTAATAAAAAAAAACTCTTTGTTTCATATCGTCACAATATCGATTTGCCGTAATAATAGGTGCCGTAACAATAGACGGTCTTCCAAAAGTGCCCTTCCGGAACGTTCCGGATGTTAGAATAGGGGTCACGAGAGGTCAATGGGGGTAAAATGGCGGTTTTTTTAGAAGAGAGCACAGGGACTGAATTATTATATCAATCTATTAAATGTGTTTTCTAATGGAAAACAATCAAACATGAAATGAATTTATTTGTTTCACTCGGAGGGTCCTTTCAAACCAGTTCATTTACACTTAAATAATGAAATTTAAAAATTCCCTTTTACGCGCAAATGACGTCGGCAACCAGTTATCCAGTAATTTGAGGTAAGATTTCGACAATAACCAAAAAAATCGAAATTGGAAGATCGTCTATTGTTACGGTCGTAAATGATTCGGTCTCGGTCCCGTCATCCGTTCCCGATTTTCGTCTTTGCCATAACAATAAGAATTTCTTATTGTTACGGTTTTGCCCAAATTTGCCGTAACCGTATCCTGTGCCTTATAAAATCTTACACCCCCCCCCCCCCACACAAAAAAAACTTGATTTTTAGCTGAAGAAACTATAAGAAAGTTGAACTATGTATCGAATTTTATTGAATTTTGAAAGTTTTTGTTTTATAAAACTGTCAAACATGAAAGAAAATCGTATATTGAAAATAAAAAAGTACGTTATCTTTTAACATTTTAAATTTGGTTTCAACATTTTAACTGGTATTTAGATGTTTTGATAAAAAAAATAGCAGCGAATTTGTAACCGCATATAGAATTTTATTTTTTGTGAGGAATATGCTCAAATGCAATATTAATAATAAAAAAGAAATCATGTTGATGAAAAATCACCTCGAATTCTTTGTTAAATTCTTAAAAATGCGAAAATATGGAGAAGCCCTATTTACTGGACACCTGAAAATTGAGTTATTAAAATACGTAAAAAAGCTTGTAGGACTGGACTGTAGGACTGTGACGTCAATTTCTAATGACCAATCAGATGTGTTGTTTCATGGGGGTATTTTCCAATTTGAAAATTAGAAAAGAGTACAGGTCAATAAAGGGAATGTTGATTGAATGACAATAATGAAATAACGAAAAACATTATAAAAGTGACTCTGCCTACATTTACAGGGGATGTTTAATAAGTAAAATATGAACAACATACGCGATAAAAGCAAGAACAACCTCACACATGCCACTGAATTAGTAAAACAGTATCTTCATTACACCTGTTTTTATTGAAGAGCAGATATTTCTGCACATTTTTATTTTATGGCTTTTCCTTATGAGCTTGAAACTGGTATATTGCAATGACTTGCAATAACTCTTAGTTATTCTTGCTTACTCGCAGGAACTCATGAAAGTATATTACGAACATTTTTGACAAATTTTGAAAAAACAACAATGTTATAATCTAACTCATTAGCCCATTTGTGGATTCAGAGGGGGCGTATGCCCCCTTTAATTGATAAATAATTTTTTTCTGTATAATATTGACCAAGCAACTTCAAATTTACATCCAAATCTGACATTTTTTAGCAATTACGCCCCCCTTTTGGGAACCTCTGGATCTGCCCTCGTAAATTGCAAATTTTTTATTATTTGAACTCGTGCCAGTCATTGTGATCATGAATGTTTACTCATAACTAACTGTGCAAGTACTTGCAGGGGATTTTTTTTTTATGACTGGTTTCAGCGACAGCAGGAAAGGCATATTTTCACCATAAATTCCCAATTTAGCCCATAAAACTGTGGGAATTCAAGATTTTTATGGTTTTTTTGCAACATTAATTTTCCTGGAGTGCGGGATTTAGTGTTTTTTTCTACAGGAGTCAGTCATGAGACCCCCTCTTACCCCCCTTATATGAAGAGCATAACACGATAAAACCCTGTGTAATAATTACATATAAATATTGTCAGTTCGACCCAGTCATTTCATAATACAACTAACAGCTACATGCATTACTTAACAGCCATGTCTTTTTTTTGGTAGGGTACCACAACAGCTCCCTGGCAAAGAGTTTCAAGAAACACTACATCAATGTATGAAATGAAGTTGGACACTAGTCAGAAAAAAAAGGTACACATAACGGTATTTATATATCATGTTTTGACTGGGTTAGGAAAAATAAATATGCGACTGCATTGCAACATATACCGCAGCAAAAACTAGATAAAAACAACAATGTCATGAATAAATAAAGCATTGTCAGTGAAACAGACACGTTATATATCCCATGGACTGTAGCATATACATGTATAGCCATAAACAACAAAATCACAATGCTACATGTATAACACTCAGTCCAACACACACATAATATTACTCTTAGACTGTGCTCATAATACCACTTACTAGATCAAAATCAAAGCTGCATGTACATGTAAAACATTTTCAGTCCAACAGACACATTATATACCACACAGATTGTTACATATAATACCACATACTAGATCAATACCAAAGCTGCATGTACATGTACAACATTGTCAGTCCAACAGACACATTATATAGCACACAGACTGTTACATATAATACCACATACTAGATCAATACCAAAGCTGCATGTACATGTACAACATTGTCAGTCCAACAGACACATTATATACCACACAGATTGTTACATATAATACCACATACTAGATCAATACCAAAGCTGCATGTACATGTACAACATTGTCAGTCCAACAGACACATTATATACCACACAGACTGTTACATATAATACCACATACTAGATCAATATCAAAGCTATATGTATATGTATAACATTGTCAGTCCAACAGACACATTATATACCACACAGACTGTTATATATAATACCACAAACAGCAATACCAAAGTTGCATGTAAATGTATAACATTGTCAGTCCAACAGACACATTATATACCACACAGACTGTTACACATAATACCACATACTAGATCAATATCAAAGCTATATGTACATGTATAACATTGTCAGTCCAACAGACACATTATTTACCACACAGACTGCTACATATAATACCACAAACAACAATACCAAAGTTGCATGTACATGTATAACATTGTCAGTCCAACAGACACGTTATATACCACACAGATTGTTACATATAATACCACAAACAACAATACAAAAGTTGCATGTACATGTATAACATTGTCAGTCAAACAGACACATTATATACCACATATATTGTTACATATAATACCATAATAGATCAATACCAAAGCTGTATGTACATGTACAACATTGTCAGTCCAACAGACACATTATATACCACACAGACTGTTACATATAATACCACATACTAGATCAATATCAATGCTGCATGTACATGTACAATATTGTCAGTCCAACAGACACATTATATACCACACATACTGTTACATATAATACCACATACTAGATCAATACCAAAGCTGCATGTACATGTACAACATTGTCAGTCCAACAGACATATTATATACCACACAGATTGTTACATATAATACCACATACTAGATCAATACCAAAGCTGCATGTACATGTACAACATTGTCAGTCCAACAGACACATTATATACCACACAGACTGTTACATATAATACCACATACTAGATCAATATCAAAGCTATATGTACATGTATAACATTGTCAGTCCAACAGACACATTATATACCACACAGACTGTTATATATAATACCACAAACAGCAATACCAAAGTTGCATGTAAATGTATAACATTGTCAGTCCAACAGACACATTATATACCACACAGACTGTTACACATAATACCACATACTAGATCAATATCAAAGCTATATGTACATGTATAACATTGTCAGTCCAACAGACACATTATTTACCACACAGACTGCTACATATAATACCACAAACAACAATACCAAAGTTGCATGTACATGTATAACATTGTCAGTCCAACAGACACGTTATATACCACACAGATTGTTACATATAATACCACAAACAACAATACAAAAGTTGCATGTACATGTATAACATTGTCAGTCAAACAGACACATTATATACCACATATATTGTTACATATAATACCATAATAGATCAATACCAAAGCTGTATGTACATGTACAACATTGTCAGTCCAACAGACACATTATATACCACACAGACTGTTACATATAATACCACATACTAGATCAATATCAATGCTGCATGTACATGTACAATATTGTCAGTCCAACAGACACATTATATACCACACAGACTGTTACATATAATACCACATACTAGATCAATATCAAAGCTACATGTACATGTACAACATTGTCAGTCCAACAGACACATTATATACCACACAGACTGTTACATATAGTACCACATACTAGATCAATATCAATGCTGCATGTACATGTACAATATTGTCAGTCCAACAGACACATTATATACCACACAGACTGTTACATATAATACCACATACTAGATCAATATCAAAGCTACATGTACATGTACAACATTGTCAGTCCAACAGACACATTATATACCACACAGACTGTTACATATAATACCACATACTAGATCAATATCAAAGTTGCATATACATGTATAACATTGTCAGTCCAACAGACACATTATATACCACACATACTGTTACATATAATACCACATACTAGATCAATACCAAAGCTGCATGTACATGTATAACATTGTCAGTCCAACAGACACATTATATACCACACAGATTGTTACATATAATACCACATACTAGATCAATACCAAAGCTGCATGTACATGTATAACATTGTCAGTCCAACAGACACATTATATACCACACAGATTGTTACATATAATACCACATACTAGATCAATACCAAAGCTGCATGTACATGTATAACATTGTCAGTCCAACAGACACATTATATACCACACAGACTGTTACATATAATACCACATACTAGATCAATACCAAAGCTGCATGTACATGTATAACATTGTCAGTCCAACAGACACATTATATACCACACAGACTGTTACATATAATACCACATACAACAATACCAAAGTTGCATGTCCATGTATAACATTGTCAGTCCAACAGACACATTATATACCACACAGACTGTTACATATAATACCACATACTAGATCAATACCAAAGCTATATGTACATGTATAGCATTGTCAGTCCAAGAGACACATTATATACCACACAGACTGTTACATATAATACCACAAACAACAATACCAAAGTTGCATGTACATGTACAACATTGTCAGTCCAACAGACACATTATTTACCACACAGACTGTTACATATAATACCACATACTAGATCAATACCAAAGCTGCATGTACATGTACAACATTGTCAGTCCAACAGATACATTATATACCACACAGACTGTTACATTTAATACCACATACTAGATCAATACCAAAGCTGCATGTACATGTATAACATTGTCAGTCCAACAGACACATTATATACCACACAGACTGTTACATATAATACCACATTCTAGATCAATACCAAAGCTGCATGTACATGTATAACATTGTCAGTCCAACAGACACATAATATACCACACAGACTGTTATATATAATACCACATAATAGATCAATACCAAAGCTGCTTGTACATGTACAACATTGTCAGTCCAACAGACACATTATATACCACACAGACTGTTACATATAATACCACATACTAGATCAATACCAAAGCTATATGTACATGTATAGCATTGTCAGTCCAACAGACACATTATATACCACACAGACTGTTACATATAATACCACAAACAACAATACCAAAGTTGCATGTACATGTACAACATTGTCAGTCCAACAGACACATTATATACCACACAGACTGTTACATTTAATACCACATACTAGATCAATACCAAAGCTGCATGTACATGTACAACATTGTCAGTCCAACAGACACATTATATACCACACAGACTGTTACATATAATACCACATTCTAGATCAATACCAAAGCTGCATGTACATGTATAACATTGTCAGTCCAACAGACACATAATATACCACACAGACTGTTACATATAATACCACATAATAGATCAATACCAAAGCTGATTGTACATGTACAACATTGTCAGTCCAACAGACACATTATATACCACACAGACTGTTACATATAATACCACAAACAACAATACCAAAGTTGCATGTACATGTATAACATTGTCAGTCAAACAGACACATTATATACCACATATATTGTTACATATAATACCATAATAGATCAATACCAAAGCTGTATGTACATGTACAACATTGTCAGTCCAACAGACACATTATATACCACACAGACTGTTACATATAATACCACATACTAGATCAATATCAATGCTGCATGTACATGTACAATATTGTCAGTCCAACAGACACATTATATACCACACAGACTGTTACATATAATACCACATACTAGATCAATATCAAAGCTACATGTACATGTACAACATTGTCAGTCCAACAGACACATTATATACCACACAGACTGTTACATTTAATACCACATACAATAATATCACAAGAGAACATGTACATGGTTAACAAATTCAGTCCAACTGTCATATTATATACCACTTGGACTGTAGCAAATAATACCACACAACAATATCACCAGGCTATATGTATATGTATGTATAACATTGTCATTCTAACACACACATTATATACCTCTAAGACTGCTCCATAAATACCACATATTAAAATATCACAAGACTGCATGTACAAATACAACATTACCAGCCCAACTAACATATTATATACAGCATAGACTGTAGCATATAGTTCCCTATACAACAATATCATTAGGCTACATGTACTTGTATAAATTTGTCAGTCCAACTGACATAATTAATACCTCTTGGATTGTATCAAATATTACCACATACATCTATATCACCAATATATATAGACATAAGGCTACATTACATGTGGAACATTGCCAGTCCAACACTCACACTCACATAACTGTTATATTATATGAATCAGAAATAAAATTTCAACAATTGACTGCTACATGTTGTGTTATGAAACAAACATATCTATATTAATGTTTATAGGGTTACTACAGTAGCACAACAGCTCCAAGGTCAAGACATGGTCTAGTTTGAATCACAGAAAGGCCACAGGAATTTATACAGTGATCACTTCATGGTAAGAATTTTTGTAACTTCTTTAAATATTAAATTGTAAAATGGTAAACAATCAATACCAGTAATCATCTAAGAAATATTTCAACAACATAAACAACTTTAAAACAACTTCATTGAAATGTCCGTGTTATTGGGGTATAAAATTACTGTTTTAATTTTTATTTGTTTACTTAGGTTATTCTAATTAAACAAATTCGACAGTAAGTTTATAACACTGTGTTGGCAATTAGAAGGATTTTGCAATATGTTTACTTTTGTTCTTTTTTTTTTACAGTATTCCATTGCACAGCTGACAGTGGTGGAAGAAACAAAGTATACATTTCAACATTAAAGGATCATAAATGAGATCAACAATATTTTGAACCAAACAAGAATTTGTTAAAAATATCTTTGCACTGTTTTTTTATATCAAATTGACAAATATGGATCTGGAAAATTTAATTGATCTTGAAAAATCTTTTTATTAATTCATCTTATTGTATGTTTTGTTCAGCTGCTTTAGGGCACATTTTGCAATAAAATACCATATTATTCTTTTTCTGTTTATATAATGATGCTTTTTACTGTTTACACCTAATTTCTAAATAGTGGTACCTTTTTAAGGTGAATTTAAATGAGGCCTCAAGTTTTGTCATTTGTCTTAAGATGAGGAAGAGGTCTAATATTAGGTCAGTAAAGTTGGTGATCCATGACACACCTGTTGTTAGTATGAAATCATGAAGCATATCAATTTAGTACAAATTTAAATGGTTCTTACTCATTCATTGTCTAAAAATTACATGTACTTATCAAATGGTCCATTAAATCCATTTTAATTACTACCTGACTTGATATCTTTCAGTACAGAGAAGTTCAAGGTTATAAAGTTTGATAAGCCTAACACGTTTTTTCTTCTATACAAGACTAATCAAAGACACTCTAACCAAAAGAAAATACCACACTATATGAATATGAAGAGCATAGAACAAAAAAAACAAAGATGCCAGGGCTTGATTTACTTATAAAAGCTGCTAGTCCTACTTACATACTATATTTGTATATGGACTATCGTTACAAAACAAAATATAAAAGAGTTTATGATTTAAGGTTTGTCAAGAATAGCTGTCAGTCCTGCATACAAACTATGTACGTGTAAGGACTGTTGTTCACAATACCACATATAAAAGTGTATATGATTTAAGGTTTGTCAAGAGTACCTGTCAGTCCTGCTTACATACTATGTACGTGTATGGACTGTTGTTCACAATACAACATATAAAAGAACTTATGATTTGAGGTTTGACAAGAATAGCTTTCAGTCCAACATACATACTTTGTACGTGTATGGACTGTTGTTTACATATAAAAGTGTCTATGATTTAAGGTTTTTCATGAATAGATGTCAATCCTGCATACACACTATGCACTTGTATGGACTGTTGTTCACAATACCACATATAAAAAGTGTACATGATTTAATGTTTGTCAAGAGTAGCTGTCAGTCCTGGATACATACTATGTACGTGTTTGTACTGTTGTTCACAATACCACATATAAAAGAACTTATTATTTGAGGTTTGTAAAGAATAGCTGTCAGTCCTACATACACACTATGCACTTGTATGGACTGTTGTTCACAATACCGCATATAAAATTGTCTATGATTTAATGTTTGTCATGAATAGATGTCAGTCCTGCATACACACTATATATGCACTTGTATGGACTGCTGATCACAATACAACATTTAAAAGTGTTTATGATTTAAGGTTTGTCATGAATAGATGTCAGTCCTGCATACATACTATGTACGTGTATGGACTGTTTTTCACAATACCACATATAAAAGTGTCTATGATTTAAGGTTTTTCATAAATAAATATCAGTCCTGCATACATACTATGCACTTGTATGGACTGACAATACAATATATAAAAAGTGTATATGATTTAAGGTTTGTCAAGAGTAGCTGTCAGTCCTACATACATACTATGCACTTGTATGGACTGTTGTTCACAATACCACATATAAAAGAACTTATGATTTGAGGTTTGTCGAGAATAGCTGGCAGTCCTACATACACACTATGCACTTGTATGGACTGTTGTTCACAATACCGCATATAAAAGTGTTTATGATTTAAGGTTTGTCATGAATAGATGTCAGTCCTGCATACATACTATGTACGTGTATGGACTGTTGTTCACGATACCACATATCAAAGTTTTCATGCTTTAAGGTTTTTCTATGTTAGCTTTCAGTCCTGCATACGTACGTATACGGGCCGTTACCACGATACCTCATATGGAAGGTTGTTTGTCTGAAGCTTTTTACTATATTAAAATACATGCACTTCGATAAAAAGAGTAGAATTAGTTGAACCATATTTGACAATGTCATTTTAATAGATGTCTACTAAAAGTGTTAATGTTAAAGTAACCAGTTTGGAGATTCTGTGTATTTGTCACATTTTGAGGAGAAATTTGTCAACAAAAATTTGGCATTCCAATGGGCACAAATTGCGCTCCTTTCCTCGCCGATATGTTTTTATACTGGAGACTGGATATCTTCACTTAATGTCCTCTCCCTGTCAACAACGCTTCGATTGGTAGATGGAAACCTTTGTTATATCCGCCGGAGATTAAGGAAACCACCGAATCCAAATTATTCTTGAATTCGCATCTCGAATATAACCAGAGTGGTAATCTCAGTAGAAATATTAACGATAATTGAGACGACTTTGATTAATGATTTATTTTCCTAACCTTGAAATCAACATACCTACTTTACCTGCTCACGGTGATTATATAACATGCCAGGGCTTGTACAATTTTTTTCTGATTTTTATACATCTCCATGGCCGACTGTTAGACCAAGGTTACAAGAAAAATACATCTCATACAGTCCCTAAAAATCCCTTCGTTATCAACCATTGGAAAAATTAAAAAATTTGTTAAACGTAATGGTTTGTGATTGTTTTGATTAGTGTTTTGCTAATTGTTGTACTGAGATGGTCATCTAATTATCTAATCATCTAATTTTCCCTATTGTGTCTTCGCAACCGTTCTGCGTTTTGTGTCAATATCGGACCCTAAGCTCACAATTGCAGAGGGGGGTTTTGCGCGCAATAAAATCTGGTTTAACCCACCATTTCATTTGAAATGCCTGTACCAAGTCAGGACCATTGCGATCTTTAATTTTACCGGTGTGTCTACAATGTTTTGTCTTTTCGCTTTGACAATGAGATTGATCCTCCAAGTTCGGTAATTTTGTTATTACCTTTATTTATACAACCACGGTTTAAATATGACGCCAATAATCAAAGAAAAGCTTTTCTTTGATTATCAGTATTATTGTTTTTCAATAAGAACGATTAGCCACATAAACATTCTCTTTAAACCTCACTGTTAAGTTTACCATATAACGCATCTTAAGTGTGTTGAAATGGGGGAAATAGAAATGTTTCATTTTTGGAAAGGGAAAGACCTCACAATTATTTCTGAAGCTTTTTAGATCTTTCATTTTTTATCATATTATGTGAAAACATTCAAATCCAGATATAAAAAGTGACTATTGATTCAAGAAAGGTAGCAAATTAGCGATCAGTGATGATCAATTTTATCTGTCCAAAAAGAGAAGCCGCTATATATAAGTAAACAAAGTTTAAATTGAAAGAAATTGGTTTAAAGTAGAATGGTCCTGGTTTGATACAGGTTCAAGCAACAAAATTTGAAATGTTTGTATGAAAACTGTTTGTGTTGGTTTCTATATTGTTCATATATACATAAGTTCATATATCTAGGAAACCATACATCCCTTACTTCTTATTTTTGTTATTGATATTTTAGGTTCACTTGGTTAATAACGGTACTAAGGCATTACTTCAATTTCTAGTGATTCCATAGATTTTATAATTGTATAATTTGAACTTTGAAAAAAAGGGTTCAAATGGACATGATACGTCCTTATGGTATTTTTATGGCTAAAAAGTCAAATGAAGGTTATGAGGAGAACAAGTTGGTTAAATCTTAATATCATATGAATTGTTCTACGTATATTTTTTTTTGCATAAGGCCAATGCAATGCGGCGATCAATGACGACTGTTCATCTTGATAAATTTGCTTACTGTTTTCTCTTGTCGATCTCTAAGTTGCGGCTGGAATATGGAGGCTGTGTCGCGTACACTTATTCTTCATATGTTATCAAAGAAGAAATACTTGCTGTTTTTTTCCTTCCTTTATATAAAGATGTAAACAAAATCAATAAATACTCAGGGACGATTCCAGAGTTCAATGAAAAGGGGTGGGCGTAGAAAAATCCGGGTAATAAAATGGTGAATGTCGCGCGGGCGGCGTGCGGGCGGGGAAGAAATTTTCGTAACAGTTTTCTCAGCAACTACTAACCACAGCCACTTGATATTTGGTATACAGCATCAGGGTGGGGTCCCATAACGTGGGATACGATTTCAGGTATGTCGCTCAACTACTTCCTGTTAAACGAAATCCAGCCAAATTTGACTTTGACAGATTTTTCAATTTTACACAAAAATGAAAAACTTCCCGATTAAATGGGGCGTACGCCCCCTCTGCCCTCCTCTGGATCTGTTACAGTAGGTAAACGTTATGTCGAAATCAGCTTTTGATATTTGCTTTGACTTGTGAAACAATTTTACATCGTCTGCAAATTTTTGAATATGTTGCAATTTATTGTAAGTTGTTTCAAGTTGCCATAAATGCATATATAATCATCATGTAACTTATCAGAATGGACGATCCTTTTTTCAAAATATTAATTTTTTTATTATATACGCGTAAGAATTTTTGCTAAATAACAACTCTTGTCTAAGACGTTTGGTTGAAAGCAAAATTCAAAATGAAGCGGATAAGATGAATTAAATTATGAACGACTGCATCTAATATGTAAAACTGGCGTACAAGATACAAGATATTTTATTTGCAAATCATTGCGCCCAATATTGAGCATATAAAGTAAACTTTAAACGTGTGTATGATTGGTAAAATTATAGTTAAATAATAATCATAAATAATAAAACAATTGTGTTTATTAAATTAGTATATTTAAAATAAAGGGGAAAGAAAAAGAAACAAACAACAATTACTGTAAGCCCCATGACAGGAAACACACGGATCCTATATTAGTAATAATGATAATAAAAATATTTAATATTTGTTTTCTAATATTATGAAAGGTTGATGTTATTTTAAATAATAGTTTTATTAAATCTTCAACTTCTGCTGACATGAGCCAAATAAATTTATTTTTGTTTGACAGATTTTCAAAATTCTTATATTTTTTGGATATTAAAGCAAATAAATCTTTACGTTCATTTTCATAGATGTTACATTCGGTAAAAAAGTGTAATTCATCTTCTACAAGATTTGAATTACAAACTTTACATACACGATCCTTAACTTCTAACCCTATTTATCTGATCTATATGATCACTTATTCTTAATTTTGTTAATAACTGACGCTGTGATTGATTTCCAATAAAAAGATATTTTTCATTTTCAAATTTAGATTTAAAAAGTCTATAGTACTCCTTTTGATGTTCTTTTGTCATTGTAAAGACGTAAATAGTAAGAATGTCCGTTAAATGATACTTTGGTGAGTAAATGAAAATTAGTTACATTTTTGTTCCATGTGTAAAAACGTGAAGGATTTATTGTTGCAATTTCAAAATACTGTTCTATATACATTCGAGACAAAATTTTAACCCAGCTTTTCGGCCTTTTTTGGGATTTTGTTACATGGGACCCTTTTTTTCAAACATTTAATAAAGGGCGTCCGTTTCGGTAACAAAAAGTCTTTTATTACCATTCAGGTTTCTGAAAAATTTATTTTCATCTATACTAAATCGGTAAAATTAAAAAAATCAGTGGGCCTCAACCTTAACTTATGTCCTCTGAGTGTATGTTTGTTGGAAATGGAACTTTGTTGTAATTTGCATTTCTAACATCCGTGAAGGTTAGCGCTGCTGGTGAGGTGTTAAGTTCCCGAAGTTAGCCCGCTTCAGCAGCAACACTTTTGTGTTGAAGAACATATCAAACCTATAAATCCGTTTAAATTTCTAATTGTCTTCACCCTAAGGTTCTGCTGACACCAGACGTAGATTGATATTAGTCATAATTTTGTAATCCTGTTCGGTAGTTTTTGTTTTATTATTCAATGTTCTTCGCAATCTGATTAGTTAGTATAATGTTTGGTCTTTCTCAATATTTTGGCTAGTGCTCATCTGAAAAGTCTTAAATAGACGAAACGCGCATCAGGCTTACCGAAATTTATTATCTGGAACTTTTTTTTATTTGTATCTAATAAAACTTAGACATGTTTTAGAAAATAATACATACAATAGTCCATAAACGGACACATTTATAAACATTAACTTCTATTCTGACAAATCTTAGACCAACAATCTCTATATGTAAAATAAATGAAAACAGTCCAAACGCTTACATAGTACATGTGAAGGACTGGGAGCTGTTCTTGACAAACCTTAGATCAATAACCCTTCTTTATGTAGCCTAATAGACAATAGTCCATACGCTTATATATAACAGGTGAAGGACTAGGAGCTTTTCTTGACAAACCTTAGTTCTACAACACTTCTGTATGCAGTATAATGGGCAAATGTCCATACGCTTATATCATTAGTACACATGAAGGACTGGGAGCTATTCTTCACAAACCTTAGACCAATAACCCTTCTATATGCAGTATAATAAACAACAGTCCATACGCTTATATCATGAGTACACACGAAGGACTGGTAGCTGTTCTTGACAAACCTTAGATCAATAACCCTTCTTTATGTACATGTAGTATAATAGACAATAGTCCATACGCTTATATATAATAGGTGAAGGACTAGGAGCTTTTCTTGACAAACCTTAGACCTACAACACTTCTATATGCAGTATAATGGGCAACAGTCCATACGCTTATATATTACAGGTGAAGTACTAGGAGCTTTTCTTGACAAACCTTAGACCTACAACACTTCTATATGCAGTATAATGGGCAACAGTTCATACGCTTATATCATGAGAACACATGAAGGACTGGGAGCTATTCTTCACAAACCTTAGACCAATAACCCTTCTATATGTAGTATAGTGGACGACAGTCCATACGCTTATATAGTATACGTGAAGGACTAGGGGCTTTTCTTGACAAACCTTAGATAAACAACCCTTCTATATGCAGTATAATGGGCAACAGTCCATACGCTTATATAGTACACGTGAAGGACGGGCAGCTTTTCTTGACAAACCTTAGACCTACAACACTTCTGTATGCAGTATAATGGGCAAATGTCCATACGCTTATATCATGGGTACACACGAAGGTCTGGGAGCTATTCTTCACAAACCTTAGATAAACAACCCTTCTATATGCAGTATATAATGGGCAACAGTCCATAGACTTTTATTGTATGTACGACTGGCAGCTATTCTTGCTTTATTTTTTAATGCAAATCTTATATCCTCTTTTGTAAAGATGTTTATCACATACGTAAAGGGGTGTTGTCTCCCTGTCTGTGTGGTCTGGGTTTTTTTTGGTCATGATGTATCTTTCGGATTTTCAGAACTAATGGAGTTGTGTCATTCAATTGTTCCATTTGTACACCTTTGCTTCTTGCAATTAAAAATATTGGTCTTAAAAGGGCTGAATAAAATACCATAAACACCTAAGAGGGGTCAGTCCAACTGTTTTTTAAGCTGAAGATTTAAGCAAGCAAAAATCTTTTTTTATCTGCAATAGTTTTCACTATTAAGCAAAAAACTCAATTGTCAACCTTTAAATGGGATAAAACCACGTAAAGGGTTCATCTAAAATTTTGGTTAAATGGAGACTTTGGCAGGTAGGAACCGCTTACTCTTCCTTAGCACCTGAGTTCACTCTTGTAACAACTTGATTTGATTTGTTGATTTCTGTTCGTTTTTTTTTTTTAAAGTTTTGTATTTACTCGTGCTGTTCTTGTTCTATTAACCGGTTTTGAAGTTGCCCTTTCATACTTTTGACACTAGAATGCCCCATTGATTTCTCTTTGCTTCTTGGTAGAACTTCTGATTCGAAAGAGCATTAGAACCTTAAGAATTTTTGAATTAAATATAATTTTAGGTGAATTCACCATATCTTCTATTTTTAGTAACAGTGACCATGTATTTGGAGGGTCAAAAATTGAAACTCACATTTTGTGCAAGGTACCCTAAGGATCTTGTTTAAGCAAATTGAGTTCACGTTGCTGATTGGGGTTTGGTTGTTTTATGTTTCCCGTTGTGGTGTTTTAATGTTGACTGATTTTGTCTTTGTCTTTTTGGATTAACAATATTTGATTCCCCCTTTGGTACACCTTTGCTTCTATCAATCATACCAAGTTTCCTTAAATTCTATCAAAATATTAGATAATTGAAAAACAGACAACAGACACCAAGTCATGGAAATATCTCCCATGGACCTTGGGTCCAGGTGAACTTATATGTAAAGGTGATAACAAATTGATTAAATTAATTTATTGTTAAAATGATAAGTTTCATAGACAGACTTAAACAATTCATGAAAAATATTCTGATAAATGTTTTATTTTCATCAACCCTTGGATGCACCATAGTTGATCTTTGATTCTTTTTACTTTAATGTTGTAGTGTAGGATATTCTCTTCCACCAATGTCAATTGAAAATAGAAACTGTAAAAAAAGAATATAAGTGAACAAATTTAAAAATATTTGTCAACATGGATATACGTTTATTGCTGATTTTTTTTTATAATTATAGTAGCTTTAAGACAATGAATAGTTCACTCGTCAGTCTTCTGTCACATGAGATGAGAATAGATCGTTTTTAAATATTCAACATGTTTTTGGTTTTTTTTCTTATAAGTTAAAATTTTTACCACTTCACCAATGTTTTATTTTTTAATTGCTTTATTTTTTAACCTTTAAAAAAACAAATCTGCCAAGATGGTCATTAAATGGCTCACCTTTTGAACTAATCTAATTGTGTATCAATAACCCTTTCATCACAGTCAACACCTTTCTCTATAGATTCCTACAAATAAGATAAAATAAAAGTGAATTGTTTGCATTTGAGTTGAGTCTTCCACCCAGAGTTTGATTAATCTGCCCTTTTTAACAATATGTTAAACAATACAACAAAACTATGAAATGCATGTGGAATTTCCCAAATGATATACTATATTAAGGTTCATTGATACTGTAGAGATAGGATGGTCATACATGTAGTCATATTCTATTGCTTTATGCTTTTCATATCTAAATGGTTTTTGCATGGAGACATTAAGGTTCATCTTTACACTTTGGAAAAAATGACTGATATTTCACGTCTTTTTTGAGTCTATGTGGAACCTTAGCTACACATTCAATCGCTTAATAAGGCGTAGCAGCGTCTAGTATGTGGTATTATATGTAACAGTCTGTGTGGTATATAATGTGTCTGTTGGACTAACAATGTTGTACATGTACATGCAGCATTGATATTGATCTAGTATGTGGTATTATATGTAACAGTCTGTGTGGTATATAATGCGTCTGTTGGACTGACAATGTTGTACATGTACATGCAGCTTTGGTATTGATCTAGTATGTGGTATTATATGCAACAGTCTGTGTGGTATATAATGTATCTGTTGGACTGACAATGTTGTACATGTACATGCAGCATTGATATTGATCTAGTATGTGGTATTATATGTAACAGTCTGTGTGGTATATAATGCGTCTGTTGGACTGACAATGTTGTACATGTACATGCAGCTTTGGTATTGATCTAGTATGTGGTATTATATGCAACAGTCTGTGTGGTATATAATGTGTCTGTTGGACTGACAATGTTATACATGTACATGCAGCTTTGGTATTGATCTAGTATGTGATATTATATGTAACAGTCTGTGTGGAACATAATGTATCTGTTGGACTGACAATGTTATACATGTACATACAGCTTTGGTATTGATCTAGTATGTGGTATTATATATAACAGTCTGTGTGGTATATAATGTATCTGTTGGACTGACAATGTTATACATGTACATGCAACTTTGGTATTGTTGTATGTGGTATTATATGTAACAGTCTGTGTGGTATATAATGTGTCTGTTGGACTGACAATGCTATACATGTACATATAGCTTTGGTTTTGATCTAGTATGTGGTATTATATGTAACAGTCTGTGTGGTATATAATGTGTCTGTTGGACTGACAATGTTATACATGTACATGCAACTTTGAAATTGATCTAGTATGTGGTATTATATGTAACAGTCTGTGTGGTATATAATGCGTCTGTTGGACTGACAATGTTGTACATGTACATGCAGCTTTGGTATTGATCTAGTATGTGGTATTATATGCAACAGTCTGTGTGGTATATAATGTGTCTGTTGGACTGACAATGTTATACATGTACATGCAGCTTTGGTATTGATCTAGTATGTGATATTATATGTAACAGTCTGTGTGGAACATAATGTATCTGTTGGACTGACAATGTTATACATGTACATGCAGCTTTGGTATTGATCTAGTATGTGGTATTATATGCAACAGTCTGTGTGGTATATAATGTATCTGTTGGACTGACAATGTTATACATGTACATGCAGCTTTGGTATTGATCTAGTATGTGGTATTATATGTACCAGTCTGTGTTGTATATAATGTATCTGTTGGACTGACAATGTTATACATGTACATGCAGCTTTGGTATTGATCTAGTATGTGGTATTATATGTACCAGTCTGTGTTGTATATAATGTATCTGTTGGACTGACAATGTTATACATGTACATGCAACTTTGAAATTGATCTAGTATGTGGTATTATATGTAACAGTCTGTGTGGAATATAATGTGTCTGTTGGACTGACAATGTTGTACATGTACATGCAGCTTTGGTATTGATTTAGTATGTGGTATTAAATGCAACTGTCTGTGTGGTATATAATGTGTCTGTTGGACTGACAATATTATACATGTACATGCAGCTTTGGTATTGATCTAGTATGTGGTATTATATGCAACAGTCTGTGTGGTATATAATGACAATGTAATACATGTACATGCAGCTTTGGTATTGATCTAGTATGTGGTATTATATGCAACAGTCTGTGTGGTATATAATGTGTCTGTTGGACTGACAATGTTATACATGTACATGCAGCTTTTGTATTGATCTAGTATGTGGTATTATATGTACCAGTCTGTGTTGTATATAATGTATCTGTTGGACTGACAATGTTATACATGTACATGCAACTTTGAAATTGATCTAGTATGTGGTATTATATGTTACAGTCTGTGTGGTATATAATGTGTCTGTTGGACTGACAATGTTATACATTTACATGCAACTTTGGTATTGATCTAGTATGTGGTATTATATGTAACAGTCTGTGTGGTATATAATGTGTCTGTTGGACTGACAATGATGTACATTTACATGCAACTTTGGTATTGATCTAGTATGTGGTATTATATGTAACAGTTTGTGTGGTATATAACGTGTCTGTTGGACTGACAATGTTGTACATGTACATGCAACTTTGGTATTGTTGTATGTGGTATTATATGTAACAGTCTGTGTGGTATATAATGTGTCTGTTGGACTGACAATGCTATACATGTACATATAGCTTTGGTTTTGATCTAGTATGTGGTATTATATGTAACAGTCTGTGTGGTATATAATGTGTCTGTTGGACTGACAATGTTATACATGTACATGCAACTTTGAAATTGATCTAGTATGTGGTATTATATGTAACAGTATGTGTGGTATATAATGCGTCTGTTGGACTGACAATGTTGTACATGTACATGCAGCTTTGGTATTGATCTAGTATGTGGTATTATATGCAACAGTCTGTGTGGTATATAATGTGTCTGTTGGACTGACAATGTTATACATGTACATGCAGCTTTGGTATTGATCTAGTATGTGATATTATATGTAACAGTCTGTGTGGAACATAATGTATCTGTTGGACTGACAATGTTATACATGTACATGCAGCTTTGGTATTGATCTAGTATGTGGTATTATATGCAACAGTCTGTGTGGTATATAATGTATCTGTTGGACTGACAATGTTATACATGTACATGCAGCTTTGGTATTGATCTAGTATGTGGTATTATATGTACCAGTCTGTGTTGTATATAATGTATCTGTTGGACTGACAATGTTATACATGTACATGCAGCTTTGGTATTGATCTAGTATGTGGTATTATATGTACCAGTCTGTGTTGTATATAATGTATCTGTTGGACTGACAATGTTATACATGTACATGCAACTTTGAAATTGATCTAGTATGTGGTATTATATGTAACAGTCTGTGTGGAATATAATGTGTCTGTTGGACTGACAATGTTGTACATGTACATGCAGCTTTGGTATTGATTTAGTATGTGGTATTAAATGCAACTGTCTGTGTGGTATATAATGTGTCTGTTGGACTGACAATATTATACATGTACATGCAGCTTTGGTATTGATCTAGTATGTGGTATTATATGCAACAGTCTGTGTGGTATATAATGACAATGTAATACATGTACATGCAGCTTTGGTATTGATCTAGTATGTGGTATTATATGCAACAGTCTGTGTGGTATATAATGTGTCTGTTGGACTGACAATGTTATACATGTACATGCAGCTTTTGTATTGATCTAGTATGTGGTATTATATGTACCAGTCTGTGTTGTATATAATGTATCTGTTGGACTGACAATGTTATACATGTACATGCAACTTTGAAATTGATCTAGTATGTGGTATTATATGTTACAGTCTGTGTGGTATATAATGTGTCTGTTGGACTGACAATGTTATACATTTACATGCAACTTTGGTATTGATCTAGTATGTGGTATTATATGTAACAGTCTGTGTGGTATATAATGTGTCTGTTGGACTGACAATGATGTACATTTACATGCAACTTTGGTATTGATCTAGTATGTGGTATTATATGTAACAGTTTGTGTGGTATATAACGTGTCTGTTGGACTGACAATGTTGTACATGTACATGCAACTTTGGTATTGTTGTATGTGGTATTATATGTAACAGTCTGTGTGGTATATAATGTGTCTGTTGGACTGACAATGCTATACATGTACATATAGCTTTGGTTTTGATCTAGTATGTGGTATTATATGTAACAGTCTGTGTGGTATATAATGTGTCTGTTGGACTGACAATGTTGTACACGTACATGAAGTTCTGGTATTGATCTAGTATGTGGTATTATATGTAACAGTCTGTGTGGTATATAATGTGTCTGTTGGACTGACAATGTTATACATGTACATGCAGCATTGATATTGATCTAGAATGTGGTATTATATGTTACAGTCTGTGTGGTATATAATGTGTCTGTTGGACTGACAATGTTATACATGTACATGCAGCTTTGGTATTGATCTAGTACCGGTATGTGGTATTATATGTAACAGTCTGTGTGGTATATAATGTGTCTGTTGGACTGAAAATGTTTTACATGTACATGCAGCTTTGGTATTGATCTAGTAAGTGGTATTATGAGCCACAGTCTAAGAGTAATATAATGTGTGTGTTGGACCGAGTGTTATACATGTAGCATTGTGATTTTGTTATTTATGGCTATAAATGTATACGCTACAGTCCATGGGATATATAATGTGTCTGTTCCACTGACCATGCTTTATTTATTCATGACATTGTTGTTTTTTTCTAGTTTTTGCTGCGGTATATGTTGCAATGCAGTCGCATATTTATTTTTCCTAACCCAGTCAAAACATGATATATAAATACTGTTATGTGTACCTTTTTTTCTGACTAGTGTCCAACTTCATTTCATACCTTGATGTAGTGTTTCTTGAAACTCTTTGCCAGGAAGCTGTTGTGGTACTGCAGGTACCCTACCAAAAAAAGACATGGCTGTTAAGTAATGCATGTAGCTGTTAGTTGTATTATGAAATGTGGGTCGAACTGACAATATTATACATATAGATTTTTTATATAATTATTAAACAGGGTTTTTCTATTTAGGGCCCATATAATTCTGAGATTTTATATGAGACCTTTAATACACAAATATGTGTTATGCTGTTCATTTAAGGGGGGGTGTGGGTAAGAGGGGGTCTCATGACCAACTCCTGTAGAAATAAAACACTATATCCCACACTCCAGAAAAATTACTGGTGCAAAAAAAACATAAAAACCAGAATTCCCACAGTTTTATGGGTTAAATTGGGAATTTCTGGTGAAAAATATGCTTTTCCCGCTGTCTCTGAAACCAATCGTTGAAAAAAAATCCCCTGCAAGTTCTTGCACAGTTCGTTATAAGTAAACATTCATGATCACCATGACTGGCACGAGTTCAAATAATAAAAATTTGCAATTTACGAGGGCGGATCCAGAGGTTCGTGAAAGGGGGGTGTAGTTGCTAAAAATGTCAGATTTGGATGTAAATTTGAAGTTGCTTGGTCAATATTATACAGAAAAAAAAAATATTTATCAATTAAAGGGGGGTGTACGCCACCTCGGCCCCCTCTGAATCCACAACTGGTTTATGAGTTAGATTATAACATTGTTTTCAAAATTTGTCAAAAATGTTCGTAATATACTTTCATGAGTTCCCGCGAGTAAGCAAGAATTACTAAAAAATTAAAGAGTTATTGCAAGTCATTGCAAAATACTAGTTGCAAGCTCATAAGGAAAAGCCATAAAATGTGCAGAAATATCTGCTCTTCAAGAAAAACAGGTGTAATGAAGATACTGTTTTACTATTTCTGTGACATGTGTGAGTTTGCTCTTGGTGTCTATTACTAAATAGCAGTTAGGGATGGACCATTTAACTTGAAGGGGGGGGCTTGGTTTTTTGTTTTGATCAGAAAAATTTTTTCTGCGCAGAGCGCGGACAAAATATTTATTTTTCTAAGGTGTCACGACAGAATATATTTTTTTTCATTATCAGCATTATTTTTTATAGCAGAAATCCTTCTTCAGAATATTTTTTTCTTGCCTTAGCTGCCAAAATATTTTTTTCATCAAAAATAATTTTTAGAATAATTTTGTAGGAAAAAACCAAGCCCCTTCAAGTAAAATGGTCGGTCACTTTATGGTACTCTTGCTTTTATCACATATGTTGTTCATATTTTCCTTATTTAAACATCCCCTGTAAATGTAGTCAATGTTTCTCATTATTTCGTTTTATTGTCATTCCATCAACCTTCCCTTTAATGACCTTTACTCTTTTCTAATTTTCAAATTGGAGAATACCCCCATGAAACAACACATCTGATTGGTCATTAGAAATTGACGTCACAGTCCTACAGTCCAGTCCTACAAGCTTTTATACGTATTTAAATAACTCGAAAATTTGGCGGGATTGTGCAAGATCATCAAAATTACTTTTTGAGTAAATCCAATCCATATCCTGCGCTGCTACATACAAACAACAAATAATTATTAAAGATATATACTCTTCCAGCATTGATCATGGGAATTTTAGGGTTGACAAAGCTGTTAGGTGATCATGCTCCAGGATGTATGAAAGAACAAGAAATAAAAAATTACTTTGGTAATTGCTTGCATAATTTTCTGGCTTTAACATGCTTTAAATATACAGGTCTATGCTTTAAAACAATTCAAAGCTTTTGAAAGAAAACTAGAGTTAGCCTTAGTTACAACCCGTCCGTTTTAACTATGGACTTTCGACTGTACCATAAAGTGAAGTGTGCAAACACAACAATGAAAATTTAAGTCGTCATGAACAAAGCCAATCGATAACAAAACCACAAATCGTTACATTTGATGTCATAAAAACACATTGATTGAATGAATGGATCGTGCAAACATTAAATCTGATTGGATATTGATGAATGGTCTGGCTGACGTTGGTTTTTCCTACTGTGACGATTTGCGGTTTTTGTTACCGATTGGCTCGTTCATGACGACGTAAATTTTCATTGTTGTGTTTGCACGCTTCAATGGAAAGTCCATAGTTAAATCAGACGGGTTGTATGAGTTAAGCTTTCTACAACAGTTGCTTATAGACTAGTTCTCAGGTCTACAGTAGTACAGGTACTAACTTCTTTCCCAAATTAATACTAGTTTGCTAAAAATATGCATACCCGTACCCAGCGGCCCAGGTCATGAAATGTGCAACCAGTTGAGACCTAATTTGTTACCAAGGTAACTATTAGGATAATCCCAATCTGAACATGTAGAAACTGCATTAAAATAAACATGCATGTACAATGTATTTTGTATGTATTTACCCGATTCTGATGTTAAGAATTTACTCATACCAATTGACATACATATATATATGCATAGTATTTATTAAACAAATAAGAGATTTAATTTCAGCATGACTTGAAGCTTTTTGTCACCATACACGTTTCATATTATCTGGACCTGATGAAAGTCAGGGTCAAAGTATTGATAATTTTGGCCAGACTTGACGAAGTTCGTAAGTCCTACGGACATGTCTGGTGATTTTCATCATCGGTCTGACCAAAGTCAGTACTGCAACACCCAGATGTCCGTCAGATTTATGGATCATAATGTACCAATTGTTATTTTTCGTTTTTAAATTTTCTTCCAATCTTTTGATTTTGACTACAATATCACGATTTTACTTGCTATTTATTGACAGCCATTTAATTTTACTTTATTTATTCCCTCTTTTCAGTTTACATAGGTTATCTCCCATAAGCAGGAGTTATCTAACTTTGCAGGAGGTGTAATTTCTTAGCCCCTCTGTTCTTTTCATGGAAAATCAAAGAAAAATCTAGAGAGATCTGAAAGAAATTAGGGATTTCCCTAAATTTCACAAGAACTTTACTATAAAAATCTTTTAAAGTTTACATTTTTATTGCGGATTATTTAATAAGTATTTTTGTAAAAGGAAATGTTTTAAAAAGTTACATAACTATCTCAAAATGTTGGGAAATCCCTTTTCTTTCTGAACCCCTCAAATTTATCATAGGATTTCAACAATAAATCCAGAGAAAATAAATTTCATACCTGCTGTAAAGTTAGATAACTCATGCATATGGGAGATAACCTATGTTAACTGAAAAGAGGGAATTAACAAACAACATTGACAAGAAACTGTCAACAAAATTTGTTGCACATGCGCAATTTTTCGGAAATAGTGAAATCATGTGTTGAAATCCGGGCAAAACATGAATGATTTCCTGAATTTGACGATAATATCTGAGTTCAATAAAATCCAAATCTATTTGGCCAAGTCTGTAGGGCTCAAGTATATAAAACAGATTCATGGAAGTAGTAATATGGGCAGGTTTAACCTGTGTTGCTCCGGAAGTTGCAATGTACATTGAATTTTATATATATATTACTCATGACAAGTTAAATTTAGAAATGTTTATAATACGCTGAATTGAAATATTTTAAATTCAAAAATAAAAACAAACTAGCTTTCCTTGTGGGTTACGCGTGTGTTAAATGACTTCTAAAATTTAAAAAGAAAAAAATGTAAAAAAGATGCAGATAGTTCAGGAAAGCAAGTGTGCTAAACTGGACGTTGAAGGAAAATTCAGCTCATAGTACAACTAAATATTGACACTTCTACCATTATCGCTCCCTTTGGGAGTGTATTACTTTAGATTAAATGACACAAACATGTAAATCAAAGTAGTGAAAGTACTGGCAGCCAGGATAATCTACAAATTTTAAATAGTTTTCATGTTTAGTATAAAAGTAGTTCAGTAATTCATTTTAATTGGATTTCAGGTAAAGTGACGAAATTATACAATCTCTGAAAACGAAGTATATTGCAAGCATGCATTGATATTTGAATTGATATGTGACGAGGCAACATTACCATCTAGCTTGTTTTGATTGGTCAGTTACTGACAGGCTATTATCGTACCTATAGCAGTGGCTAATCGCTTCAGCCATCATCCCGGCTAAAAAGAAGGTAGTTGTGTAATATGAAATGCACATATGTTTACATTTTTTTTTTCACAGGAAGAAAAGTGGCAATTGATGCTTCTATGTGTATATATCAGTTTCTGATTGCTGTCAGACAGGATGGAAGTCAGTTAATGAGTGAGGATGGAGAAACTACAAGGTAATCTGGTTTCAGACTTTATACCTTATCAAGAAATATTTTTCATGAAGTATACATTAATTACACAGTTTATCAACTTTTCAAAGCCTGACCCATATCTCATAATTACAGATTTTGAACATTTGGTTGAAATAAACAGCCTAACTTTAGAATTCTTTTCTGTATGAAATTTTACATGATGCTTTTTTTCACAAAAATCTCCTGGCCATGGGAAAGTTATATGAAATACATTTTCGATGCATACATCAAGGTTCATTTACACAATTTGCAGTATCAAAATTCAAATAGTTTCCCTAATTTTAGTTTATTTGCATGTATTTAAACTTAAGTTCAAGTTATAATCTATCTATCTATTCATTACATTAACTATTTCAGTCACTTAATGGGAATGTTCTACAGATCCATCAGAATGCTGGAGCATGGCATCAAACCTGTGTATGTGTTTGACGGAAAACCACCAGATATGAAATCAGGAGAGGTATAAATTCATTTAATATCTGTTTTTTTGGTAATTTTTCTTGATGACAAGTTCATGACATTATTTATATTAATATGCTTAAAACAATGTCAAGTTTAGCATGTTTAGTTACTGTAGACAATAAAAAGTATTAAGCATGTTAAAGATCTTAGTTATCCTGTTTTCCTGTACTTACAGCTAGAAAAACGGAAAGAAAGACGAGAAGAGGCACAGAAAGCTTTAGAAAAAGCAGAGGAAGCGGGTATGGAGTTGTGTAATGATTTTCGCCATCATGAAACTAACTGTCAAACTTTATAGGTTATAAAAATTGATTGAAGATGAATAACTAAACAGGTACAGAAAAACTGAGATGCTGCAATTGAATAAGTGTATGGGATACAACCTACATATCTAAGGCCAAAAAAAAAATATATGTCTGTTTCCTGCTTCCCTACCTACCCTAATTTTTTGGCCCTACCCTAAAGTTTTTATTGGCATTTTGGAACAAGCACCGTTAAAGTTAGGATTGCTTCCCCATTGACTCAATGTAAAATAATTCTGTTAAAAAAAAAAATCCTACCTACCTACCCTAATTTTCAAAAGTAGGAAGCAGAAAACAAACATATACTTTGTTTTGGCCTAAGTGGCAATTTGAATAATCTACAATGGACATGCAAGAACAGCAGCAGCCCTAAGGGCTGTTCCAGCAAAACATACATGGGACCAGGGGAAGGCACTTTTTCTACAGGGGTACCACCCATAGAAGCAAATTATTAAACTTTCCTTATTTTCTTTGAACTTAATACAAGTTTCTAACACCCAACCATACCAGCAAATTAAATTGCCTTCCCCCCGTCCCATGTATGTTTTGCTGGAACAGCCCTAAATGTGATGAGTGTAGTGTACACTGCTCGTTGTTTTGTGATTGTCCAATATCAAAGAATAATAGACTACACAGGTAGTTACATGTACATACTATCAAGAGGTACATCCAGACTAGTAAATGTACATGTAGTAGTTGTAGACATTTCAAAAGAACTGGAGAAACTTGTGTTTAGTCTTAAATACACGAAATAACCTTTGTATTTTATTTGTTCATCATTGATACATTTTACTGAAATATTCTGAAAAATAGTCAAACGTCATAATCTAATATAATAATGAGATTTAAAAAAAGTTTATGACACAACATTCTTATCAAATAAATGCAGTAGACAAAATGAGAAAAAATTACTTCACAGTGTCAGCATCTAGCTTAAGCATTTACTATTAAAACTTCTATTAACAGATATGTGGGGTGTTCGAAAGCACTTTATATATTTAAATATCCTGTGTAAAACAACACTGAAACATGTTAAATGAACATTTAAGAGATTTTTCCCTTCTTTACGTTGTGTCTAAACTTTGTCTATTGTTGCTTCTGTCAGAAAGTACTTCATCTTTCAACAGTCTGTCACATTAATCAATTATGTTTATTGATAAAGGTTAATACATTTGTTTTTGTTTTGTTTTCTTGTCTATAAGGTGATGAAGAAAACATTGAAAAGTTTAACCGACGATTGGTAAAAGTATCAAAACAACACAACGAAGAATGCAAAGAACTTCTAAAGCTCATGGGTGTACCATATATAGAGGTATAACTATTTGTACATTAAATATTGTAATTGTTTCTAATTTCTGCTTTTCTGAAAACTGATTTAAAAGAATATATAAATCAAATATAATCTTTAAACTATTTAACATCAATTGGTAATGTTGCATACATTTTCTAGACCCTATCCAATAAATACATATACATGTAGACCATAAAGCTCCTAAATTATTGCCCACCCCTTCCTACAGGGGCCAGTTAAATTTCACTTTGTCACTCAGTCTGTAAATGATATATGTTTGTGAATGCTGAATTCCATAACTGTAAAAGTACAGATCTGAAGCTACATATTTATTAAAATTTCATGTAAATCTGTCATTTGTTTTTTAAAACTTACATATTTTGGTGACATGGCCCTTCTAAACTTTTTCAGAATTCATGTTTTCACTACTTTCTTAATCTTAACAGGCTCCAGGTGAGGCTGAAGCACAATGCGCTGCTCTGGTTAAAGCTGGTAAAGTGTACGCTACTGGAACAGAAGATATGGATGCCCTGACATTTGGAACAACTGTACAATTACGAAACCTCACAGTGGCTGAAGCAAGGTATAAAAATATCACAATATGTTGATATTTTCCCAAGGTTATAAGTTATACCATTTTCATTGTTTAAGACCCTGGTTGAAGATGGTAAAAAAGGTAGAAAATGCTTCAGGTTCTTTTAAAATTTAGATTTTGTATTAAAGTCACAAAGGTTTCACAAAAACTACCTAAGTGTCCTGGATCATATCACCACACTGAAATGACAATCAATGGAAATAACTGTTTGACATTTAAAGTTTGAAGAACACTACATTTACCAATATGGTTAAAATGATTAGAATATATTTCAAAATTTGAAATGGTAACGCAAAATGAAAACAACTTTAAAAAAATCTATTAAGTTTAACAAAATCCTAAGTACTGACATTCTTACATTTCATCAGAAATTTTATTGTACAAACAAAAATCTTGTGCTGATATATTTAAAGCCAAAGTAAATATTTTTTTACTTGCAGGAAATTACCAATAAAAGAATACCATTACCAGAAAGTTTTAGATGAGTTAGGAATGACCGGTGATGAGGTATAGAAGCTTAATAAAATGTTTTTGCACTGATAACATAATTGCCATGTCTACAGAGAAATCACCTCATGTTATAGATATTTAAGTTCAAAGTTCTAAGAAATAAATGCAACAAGTGATACACACTTTGCAATAGAAAGTCTACATCTACATGTATTATAGTATAACTAATAAATGATTGTGAATATGAGGATATTAAACAATGACAAAACAACCCAATGATTTATGAGTTTTAAATATATCTTGATACTTCACTGCTATCTATGTAATTACACAATTTAGTAAAAAACAGATTATGCCTTAATGTCGGAGATTTATTAATCATGAACCATTGTCCTAAAATTTTGATTTGAAAGAAGTGCTAGAGGAGCATTCAATCACTTAGTTAAGATTATAATTTTAACACTAAAGCAGTATACACCGATTCAATGAAACACATGACAAAATTTATCAAAATTTTCATGCCGTTAGCAGTATAAAGTTATGATTGAAAAAGAAAGAGTTGGACTTGAAATAAATTCAGCATACAAAGTGTGTTGCCAAAAATTAGTTAAATACAAAAAAATGAAGAAAAAAATATCTTTATAATCAGAATTTTGACATAACTGTATTTATCTAAAAAAAAAGTGCACAGCAGAAAGTTTTTACAAAAAATATTTATCTTTTTTTACTAAAAAAAATTGTGAACTCTCTCTACCTGTTTGTACTAAGTGCATATTTTTATACTTCTGGACAGTTTATAGATCTGTGTATTTTACTTGGATGTGACTATTGTGATTCTATCAGAGGCATTGGACCTAAGAGAGCTTATGATCTTGTTAAACAGTACCACACTATTGATGAAATTCTCAAACATTTAGACAGTAAGGTAACTAATTAAAAAATATGGTATACCCCCACTCATAAGAGAGGGGGGCTATATGGCAATCACCTTGTTTGTTGGCCCAGAACCATTTCTCAGCGTCTACCAAATTGATTGTTTTCAACTTTTGCACACAGCTTAAGCATGATGAGTTGGACTGTGTCTCGCTTTTCAGGTCAGTCAGTCATCTACTTCCGGTTTTCCAAGCCAACTTTGGCTTTTTATCACTCAAAAATGGGAAATATTTGTAACAAATTTCACCACTCTACTGAAGTGGAAGAAAGCATTTTTACAACAAAAACAATAAGAACATACAAATATCAAGGAATTTTAAAGAAATTATCATAAGGGCTATTCCAGAAAAAAATATCTCCTGGGGGCAGAACGCTCATGAATTTTAGGGGTACCACCAATAGATTTTTATTAAAATGTACCCCCCCAACCTATGAATTTCATATCTTTGCCTGACCCCCTACCAACAGATTACATTTTTTTCCATTGGTTACCTATGACCCCCCCCCCCACCAACAGATTTTTTTTTCTAAATTTAGAATTTTATTAAAAATAGTCTGTTTTGCCGTTTCCTCTGTCACAGTAACCATATGTTTTGTATGCAGCACAAAAAAAGGGTTCAATGAACACGATGAATGGGGGATGTAGATCAAGTCTGCTGTTGTACCTTCTAAATATTTCCCTCCGTTGTGCCTCCATAAATACTATGTAAAAACCTACTCGTATATAGTAATATAACTACTAAATCTTATTAATGCTTTTATTTCAGATTGCAGCATACTAAGTATAAATTGAACTCCCATTTCAGAATCATCTGTACTTGTCCGACACTTAAACTGAGACTCAGTTTTAATTTCTACAGGAACCCAAGACTTATGATAGATAAATTTAATGTTAAACAAAATACACTGTCCAAATACCCTTATGATTATAAATTTATAATCATATTGTCATATATTGTTTTGTTTAATGTAATATGATGTTTTGGGGTATAAAAATGAGGAGAAAAACCCACTGAATTTGCTATAATTCATGTACTCATGCAATGTGGACATACTTGTGTTATATATACATGATTGTGCCTATTATACGTGTTGTATCACCTAAAACTGCATTTCCTAATCATAAATGAAACAGTGTTTTTTTTGTGTTAATAAAATGGTTTTTTTTTTTGTTCTCCATATTACACCCTCATCATGGATAAATCAGTCTTCATAGTTACATGTATGTCATTGTGTTACAAATTTATAACTCCATATGTTAATGTTCTGTATACTCTGATGTTTCCTGTATATGTTTTGTATTTTACATGTTTTGTGTTTCCTTAGAAGATAATGAGATGTGCCACAGTGGAATAAGTGTATGTGACACAATTCTCATAAACCTGCAGAAATTGAAAAACCTTAACATAAGATAGCAAGCAGCTGGGGGGGTGGGGGGGGGGGGTGGCTAGCACATACTTTCAAATGTTTCATAACCATTATTTCCATTAATGTGAAATTGCTTAAAAAACTGTCTGCTTTTACGAGACAGAATCAGCCAGGCTAAACAAAGATCGACACGAACATGCGGTTCTCTAAAATAAAAATCAAATAAATTGGTTTAAAAGCTTTACTATGAGTTATACTGTCTGCTTTTACAAGACAGTTTAATAACGGGAAGGACTTGCATTAATTAAATAACCTACATTTGTAAATAAACTCACCAATCGTTGGTTGCCCTATATGGTTTTTGGGGCCGTTTAGTGGCCCTAAAATATATAGTAGAATCATCCCTGTAAAGTTCATAAAGTATTCTTCAAATAGATACAATTGAACTTATCTGGGAAAAACATAGGCGTTTATCTGCAGCAAGGAAGGTCACGACGCTATTACTTTATTGTGAGGGCAAAATTTCTCCAAAAATGGCCAACTTCAAATGACTCGAAAATGGTCAAAATTGAATAATTTAAACATAAAAATGATATGGTGTGAAAATTAAAACCTTTATCTGTCTTTTTTAAGTATTTTATAATTGGGCAATGATTTATTTAAAAAATACAAGCGTTTGAAGTGGAGTCGTATTGTAAAAAATGGCCAACGAAAAATCGCTGTCAACAATGCTTGGTTAGTTTTAGCAGTATTGCAGCAAACATAATCATGTTCATCCATTCTTGTTGATACTCAGTTGAAATAACATCACAAGGGTTCTTATTTACCAATAAATTTCTCGCAATAGTCTGCAAATCCATTTATTTTTAAAAATTCTATGACATGCTGCCTACCCCAGGCGGACGCCATTTTGATAAATATAAATTTCGCGCAAAACGAATTTCTTTTAATTTTTAAAAGTTTTACAGAAATCCTTTTCAAAATACTTAAGATCGATTAATTGCTGGAATATATTGTTACAGAAAAGAAATGATAAGCTTATATTCGTTCTTTGCTAAATAAATAAAAAATATATTGAAATTCGTTTCGCTATTTACTACGAATGCGATCCGCTACGAAACGAGCAATCGGAACTCCTCGGGTGGCTTGTACCGGAGAGCAGCGGAACCAGCCGAGGTTTGCCGATTGACGAAAACGAGAGAAAACTCACACATTACTTCAAAAAATCGCGAAGCAAGACGTAAAACGGAGAAAAATGACGACCAACGATAAAATCGCGAAACATAACCGCTTCCGTTACACCCCCCCACCAATACATTTCAATAGATAATTTCCCCCCCTACCAACAACTTTCAAAAGGCATTTAGACCCCCCACCGAGGCCTTTTTTTTACGGCCGCGTTCTGCCCCCGGGTGATATTTTTTTCTGGAATAGCCCTAAAATGGAAAGCTATTTTAACAAGTCTTTAAAACAGATAGAAATCTGAGGTTTTCAGAGCATCAAGTTTGAAAACCTTGTATAATTGATCAGAAATCATTTACATGTACGTATTGTATGAATTTTAAAATAATAAAAAAATATTGATTGAACTCAAAATACTAATTTTCTTGGTTATTACAGAAATACACAGTACCAGAAGATTGGATGTACAAGGTATACAATTTGCTTCTAGCCCTCTACTTCAGATATAAGGACTATTTTACCCCATCTATTTAAAATCTACAAGTTAAGATAATTTTATACATTTATAAAAGCTGATTTTTCATCAAAATAATTTTAAGGGCTGTTCCAGCAAAACATACATGGGACAGGGGGAAGGCACTTCTTTGAAAGGGGATTCACCCATAGAATTTAATTTTTAAATTAACATTGTTTTCATTGAGTTTACACAAGCTTTTAAAGCCAACCCATAGTGGCAATTTAATTTTGCCTTCCCCCTGTCCCATGTATATTTTGCTGGAACAGCCCTAAGTTTGTGGAATGGTCAAACTTGAATGAAAATAAATCCTGAAAAAACTTCACAATTCATTTACTGTGAAACAACTTACATTAGTTTTCATCAATTTAAGTTGAAAGGGAATAAATAACACATTTGCCTTACCCATGAAAGCCATGAATATTTATACTTTCACATGACATGGATTTTTATTGTAGGAGGCTAGAAGATTATTTAAAGAACCAGATGTTAAAGACGCAGAAGAATTAGAGGTAAAAAAAGATATTTTTCTACCAAAATTAATGTTCCAATATTAATCTTTTTTAAGTCAATTAATGATTATGCTATTTTGCAGCTTTGTTTGATACAGTCAATGACTTTAAATAAAGAAACTGGTGCATGTCAGAAAAAAAGGCTAACCTATTACATACGCCTGTGTAGTGTACATTTTATTTATCCAAAACAAAATCCAGCATTAATGATTTACCCATGCTTGCTCTATTTGTAATAGAAGAAAAATTAATTAAGGGCTGTTCCGTAATTGTACGTGTGGGGGTTGGGAGGAATTTTTATTACATATATGGTGAGTGGTGGGTGTCTGAGAAAGATTTTGTTAAGAAACAATAATAAAAAATTAATTATTATTAGATTGGTGGTGGGGTAAAGAAAAAAAGTGCCTTTCGACCCCCCCCCCCAAAAAAAAAAAAAAAAAATTTAATTCTGGAACAGCCCTATGCATTATACTTGAAGTCAGGGGTTCAAATCATCATTTGTAAACTAAAAGGTCCAGGACTGTTTGGAGTAAGAGGTTCAAGGTCCACCTGATGACATTAAAAAGTCTTCAATAGGACTTACTCTAAATAAAGGCAGGTCCAGGGCTTTTGAAAATAAAATTTAAAAAGGTCCTAAACCAAAAATGGAAGGTCTCGGACCTCGGACGAGTGCTGATTTGAACCACTGGACTTTAGTTGTATAAACAATATTTTGATTTTTTGAAAACAATAAATTGGGAAAACAATTGACTTGGAATATAGTAAGATTAGAGCTTCTTAAAAAAAACAAACGTTACATGTCAATATTAAACTTGATGCAGTGATACACACTAAATTCTATCTATATATAAAATACATTTTAGTTTTGTTTTTTTATTATTTGATAGTTGAAATGGTCAGAACCTGATGAAGAAGCCTTGGTAGATTACATGGTTAACAAGAAAAATTTCAAGTAAGAATACATCCTAAATAGTTATATTCTAAATACGTTTTGGAAATACACTTGTTTCAAACCAAATAGAATTTCTAAATAGACAAAGTTCAGACAAAATGCAATGTTTGTATACACATATTTATACCCCACGCAACGAAGTTGCGAAGGGTATAATGTTTTTGACTGGTCCGTCCGTCTGTGATCAAAGTTTGTAATCGCAACTCCTCTTAAACTACTGAACAGAATTTAATGAAACTTGGTATGCAAGAAGGACACCATATTTAGTTGTGCATATTACCAGGAATGTTTGATCCGCAAATTTTTGTGGGAGTTATGGCCCTTTTGGACTTAGAAATTTGCATTAAATCATGATTACAGTTTGTAATCGCAACTCCTCTTAAACTACTGAACAGAATTTAACGAAACTTGGTATGCAAGAAGGACACCATATGTAGTTGTGCATGATACCAGGAATTTTTGATTCGCAAATTTTTGTGGGAGTTATGGCCCTTTTGGACTTAGAAATTTGCATTAAATCATGATTACAGTTTGTAATCGCAACTCCTCTTAAACTACTGAACAGAATTTAACGAAACTTGGTATGCAAGAAGGACACCATATGTTGTTGTGCATGTTACCAGGAATTTTTGATCCGCAAATTTTTGTGGGAGTTATGGCCCTTTTGGACTTAGAAATTTGCATTAAATCATGATTACAGTTTGTAATCGCAACTCCTCTTAAACTACTGAACAGAATTTAACGAAATTTGGTATGCAAGAAGGACACCATATGTTGTTGTGCATGTTACCAGGAATTTTTGATCCGCAAATTTTTGTGGGAGTTATGGCCCTTTTGGACTTAGAAATTTGCGTTAAATCATGATTACAGTTTGTAATCGCAACTCTTCTTAAACTACTAAACAGAATTTAACGAAACTTGGTATGCAAGAAGGACACCATATGTTGTTGTGCATATTACCAGGAATCTTTGATCCGCAAATTTTTGTGGGAGTTATGGCCCTTTTGGACTTAGAAATTTGCATTAAATCATGATTACAGTTTGTAATCGCAACTCCTCTTAAACTACTGAACAGAATTTAACGAAACTTGGTATGGAAGAAGGACACCATATGTAGTTGTGCATGATACCAGGAATTTTCAATCCGCAAATTTTTGTAGGAGTTATTCCCCTTTCGACTTAGAAATTAGCAGAAAATCATGATTTCAGTTTTTTATCGCAACTCCTCTTAAACTACTGAACAGAATTTAACGAAACTTGGTATGCAAAAAGGACACCATATGTAGTTGTGCATGTTATCAGTAATTTTTTATCTGCAAATTTTTGTGGGAGTTATTCCGCTTTTGGACTTAAAAATTAGCAGAAAATCATGATTACAGTTTGTAATCGCAACTCCTCTTAAATTACTGAGCAGAATTTAACGAAACTTGGTATGCAAGAAGGACACCATATGTAGTTGTGCATATTACCAGGAATTTTTGATCCGCAAATCTTTGTGGGAGTTATTACCCTTGGGACTTAGAAATTAGCTGAAAATCTTTATTACAGTTTGTGATTGCAACTCCTCTGAAACTACTGAAAAGAATTTAACAAAACATATGTTACTACTGTGTATGTTATAACATGTTTTTAATTCGCAAAAAGTTTATGAGCTCCAGGTTAATTTATATAGTCAAATAGCAGAACGCGTGGGGTATGTGAGCGTGCTCACTAAGGTTCTTTCATTAAAAGACCAAATGATTATGAATACAAAAATTTAAAACCCAAAACAATTTCTGAATACACAAATTTTAGAGAAAATACTATTTCAATGTACCAGTACATCTACAAGTTTCAGAACAATGTTGAGAGAACTTGAAATATTTTTCTTTTGATCTTGGTTACACTATAACGAGGATATAACTGCATTTTAATACATATAGTATGTACTGTTATAAATATTTCTTAATGATTGATTTTGAAACTTCTTTGAGATGAAGTGGCATTATATAAGTTTAAGATTTAGAGTTATGATATTAATTTATTGTTTTGACAGGTTTTAGATAGAATGATTAAATGCAAGACCTGATCTTGAAGAAATTACATTTTTTTTAAATTCATTAATTCATTAATACACAATTGGTGTTTGTCTTCTTGCAGTGAAGACAGAATAAGAAATGGAATAAAGAAGTTACAGAAAGCCAAGCAGGGATCAACACAGGGCAGAATGGACTCCTTCTTCTCAGTTGTATCTACATCTAGTACAAAACGAAAGGTATATGTTATTTCTGACTAAACAGGCTGATTCTCTAGTACTCTTCATTTCTGAATTCAATATCTTTTAACAAAATCGACATGTTATTTAGTCAAAACCATGTTACAATTTATGTTTTTAACATTAATAGATCTTTTATTAACATTTTTCAAAGCAATATGATGCAATGATAGGATTAAGAACCTTGTTGGTATACTGCTTTGATAAAAAAAAAAACCAAGAACTTGAGCATCTGTTTGTAATTAGGTTTTATCGGTTACCAGCTCAAGAACCCTGGTTTCATGTAGATACTCCTGTTACCTCCCCTGTTACACCTGACTGTCCTGTATAGCCCATATGCTTAAGTATATAACACCGACTCACTCACTGGATATCTTGTTGGTATGATAAATCAAAATTTTAGTCTCAGAGTGCACCACAAGTCTTAAAACTTGAGGGGGTCTATGATAACAGGTATAAATTGAAGAGCAATCTAAGATAACAAATACAAACTGTAAATTCTGCACTTAAAAACTTTTGTTTTTCATCTTCTGTATTGTTTTGTTTTTCAGCAAGAAGACCAGAAAGGATCAGCTAAGAAGAAAGCAAAAGGAGGTGGTTCTTATAAAAGAGGCAAATGATTTAGCAATGCTGACTTATTTAATGAACAAATGCATTTTTTAAAACCTCTAGCCAGTAGAGAATTTAATTTAATCATGTCATTTTTGCATCTTTAACAGTGTAGCATGTGTTGTAGAAGAAACCTATGACTATTTTTGTAGGTTGTTACATAACAAGATGTACTAACAACAAACTTCATGATGTTTCATCATTTGATATGAAGAAGGTTTTTTTTTGCTGGAACAAATTATCCATTGGCATCCATGTAAATAAATTCTTGATTTTACATGTTGTGTATTTACATATATATGATTTTGGGGTTCAATTCACCACATCATAATATTTGTTAGCTAAATTCAGACCTGTTTACCCCTATGATTTTATCGTAATTAAGATTTTTGACATGAAATTACGCCCTACGATTTTTCTACAGTTGACTACGATTTTCAGCGAAATCGGGAGAAAAAAATTAAAGTTAAAATTTCGAACACACCTTTTGTTCGGAACCTATCGGATTCTTGTCTATGACTAATGAAAAGATTAGAGGATCTCGAATGGTTGCTCTTACAAAGGCTTGAATCGTTCCAATGACCGCCGCCTCATGGGTTTGAACTGACTCGAGAGGAAAAAGATGGTCCAGGTCTTGCCAACTTGGTTTAAAAATATTAATAAAATAAGCTTCTCATCTCAATTTAAAATGCCTTCAAATCATTTTAGAAGATTATTTATTGAAAGATGGTGAATATTAATGGAGGATTACATTGGATTATATTTTGATCATAGTGATCGAAATATTTCCGGAAATACGGCAAAAGAGGCGTTTCGTTCCCCGTCAAATTTTTCCCCACGATGTAAACATGCATGCAAACAAGAGGCGACAATGGACCAGATTGTAAGGCGACTTGACTTTGCTTTTGATGGAGAATCTGGGTGAAGTTGTCGACGCTAGGGCGACTTCTTCGCCTGGTAGGGTGAGCCCTGGTGCCAAGCTTGCAGACGTGAATAGGAGTAAATCACATGTGCCAATTAACATAGGCAAATATTAATGTTCGCAAGGAAAGGGTCATTTGTTCCAATTTATGTATGTTTATGTATGGTTTGAGTACCAAAAATCCTTATATATAACATTAATACGCAAGTAAAGGCCAACTATGAACAACTAGTATTTCATGGGCAAAATTAGTATTTTTCTGGCTTGAAACTACTATTGTTGTTTATATGGGGTAAACAGGTCTGTAAATTATGAAAATGAATTTATATTAGGTTGTTATTTATAGATCAATAAAAATGAAGTATATTTTAATGCTGTATAATTAAATTTAAGAAACATTCATGTTCCTGACTGTGGGCAGTGACAGTCACTTTGAAGGTGTCTGACTCATTTCCATTGTGACTTATTTTTAAATAACAGTAATATGGAGACCCATTCTACATTACAAATATACACATATTCTACATCTTGTCCCTTGCTGCAATGGGACAGAGGGAGCAAGTATTAGTTTTCCTTTGTGCATCTGTAACACTTTTGTGAACACAACTTCTTTAAGACTTCTGAACTGATTTTGCTGAAATTTTGTAGGGTTGTTTAACACAATATTTAGTTGATCATATTGCAACACCAATTTGATTAGACTAATTTTATAGGAGTTATGGGACTTTATATACTTTGTGCATATTAGTTCATATTGAGACTTTGATGGTGCACATCTTCAGCTAAATGGATTTTGCCGAAATTTTGTAGGGTTGTTTCACAGCATATGTTATGTAGTTTATCATATCTCAACACAATTTTGATTCTACAAATGTTTTGGGAGTTATGGTACTTTATCAACTTCCTGTATTTATAGCAAGTAAAGTCTAACAATCCCCGACCTTGGGTTGCATGACCCACGGTGAACTCTGGTAAACTTGAGATTAATTGCTCTGTTGAAATTTGCAACAATGGAACTTCAGATCTCTAAGATCAGTTAAATTAACAGCTATACAAGATTATCCTGTTTTAGGAAAGAGAAATTTACCTGTATGAAATTTTTACCTGTTTGAAAAATTTACCTGTACAAATTGAATAGTACAAACTGAAATAATGAAATGCTACTGAGTACCTGTAGTAGGTTACATGTATTTTAGGTTATACTAGTTATTAAAATATGATAAACTAATTTTTAGCTCACCTGACCCGAAGGGTCATGTGAGCTATTGTCATCGTTAAGCGTCTGTCGTCCGTCCGTCGTCCGTTAACTTTTCTTCAAAGATCTTCTTCTCTGAAACCACTGAAGGGATTGCATTGATACTTGGTATATATGATCTTTAGGATGTCCTCTACCAAGTTTGTGAATTTTATACATGTCGACCAACCAATATGGCCGCTGTTGCTAAAAATAGAACAGGGGGGTCAGACCATTGTTTTTGGCTTATAACTCAAAAAGTTTAAGAGATAGAGAAAATCCGAAGCAACCTTCCTTGTTCAGCATCAAAAGCTCTACGAATCTCTCCATTGAGTGGAAGTTGTGAAACAACTCCTTATAGGAGTTATTGCCCTTTAATCATCAAATTTGACCATTTTTGCAGTTTTTGGACAATATCTTGAAAACCTTTAGAGCTAGAGGAAAAGTAAGCATTGCAGAATTGTTTAGCTCATTGAGATCTACAAAAATGATTTCAGGGTCTAAATTGTCAGATCAGCCGTTTAAGAGTTATTCCCCTTTAACTGTTTTTTCCATGAATTTACACTGATTTTCAAAAATCTTCTTCTCTAAAACTACTGGTACGAGTACACAATTATCGCCCTTTGCTTTTCGTTGACCACGAATATAGTTCCTATTAAAAATAGTGCCTTAGAAAAGAATTTGCTTCAATGTGTTCTCTTTAATTTTTGAAGTTGTTTTTGGTCTCATTTCAAAGGAAAGGGGTCACAGAACACTAGCAAGATGTTTTAGAAATGAAGTGAAGATGCTTTATGTGAATTAAGAAATGACAAAAAGGGGGGATTTTTTCTTTTCGGAAGCTCTCGGAACTGACCCCCTCTAGGGCCTTATAGTTTTCACTTGTCAAAAAAGTTGAATATATGCAATTTTTTTTATTTTCCAGTATAAGGGGCATATTGGCCATAGGTACATTATAGCTAAATATAAAGTATTTATAGCCATAATTTTTTTCGTAAAGTAAAATTTCGCTATATTAAACAAAGAGGGAAAATTAATTGTGTACTCGGGCCTAGAAGAGGCTCAAGGGTAAGTCTAGAGGCAACACTTGGAACTGGCAAAAATCAAAAGAAATAGTCTAAATCTATCAAATTCAACAAGTTAGCATGGTTTAAGTCAAGATTTTTTTCATTGAGCTTGTTCTATGTCCATATCAAGCCAATTTAGGGTCTCTATGGGAATTTCAATGCATTTTCTGTACTTGGGAGAATTTAGTCAAGAGGTCACAAAGTGTGAACTTAAACAAACTAGTGTAATCCTTCTGAAAGTCTTATTGAGTAAGAAAGTACCATAGGAAGTGAAAAGAATCATTTAAAACAACAATTTTCATCAGAAAAAGAAAATACTTGTTTTTTTGTCTGAAGTGCTAGTGTGCGGCCAGCTGTCATTTTTATTCATATGCTCTTCTTGCTGTTGATTTCAATTAAAATCTCCAATACAGGATAGAATAAACCTTAGACAGAAACAATACAACAAGATATGTGTAAGAAACACAGAAAATGTCTGAAAACCTACCTGTTTTATCTGTAATGGTCTTCTTGTATGAAAATATCTAGCAGAATTTTACCAAAATATGCCAATTTTTTCATAATTTTTGTACTATTCATGACCAATTTTCTTTAAAACAGCTCTGACTGTAACTGTTGGGGATAAAATTTGTTGCTTACTATCCTCTTATACTAAAAACATGTTTGCTTTGGTTATATCTGCATGTTTTTAATTTTTTTACCCCCCAAAGTTATGCATTTTGTGAGGAAATATTAAAACCGCCTTTAAAAATCAGTGATGCATCACACAAAACCTCAAAGTTTGTCTACATATGTACATTAAATTAATATTTTGGGTTTTATTTTGTAAGCTTAGCATATATTGAACATTTTAGGACCATTAGGAATCAATTTTGTTTTTTCAATTTGTCAAAATCCTTCCTCTCATACATATACCCCTTGAAAAGTAAGAAAATGCTAATTTTCTACTCCGCGAATGTGGGAAGGAGTAAAAATCAAACTTAATGCACTTATTTCTTGAAAACAGGTGCTTTTCATGTTTAATATATGTTATTCTATTGATATAAGCCATTGGTTTGGGAAAAATCTATAAAATATTTTTAAAATTGATAAAAAGGCATCATGGGTTTTACTGTGGATTTAGCGGACAAAATGTTTAAGCCACTCTCTCCCACAAAAGTGCTTATATCTTTAAGGTTAAGCATTGCACACCTCTGAAACATTCTATTTCAACTCAAAAAAGACTCAGGATCATAAAAAATACTTTATTTCAAAAAGTTGAGGCGTTTCTGAGGTTTAATAGGTACGAGTACACAATTATCGCCCTTTGCTTTTCGTTGACCACGAATATAGTTCCTATTAAAAATAGTGCCTTAGAAAAGAATTTGCTTCAATGTGTTCTCTTTAATTTTTGAAGTTGTTTTTGGTCTCATTTCAAAGGAAAGGGGTCACAGAACACTAGCAAGATGTTTTAGAAATGAAGTGAAGATGCTTTATGTGAATTAAGAAATGACAAAAAGGGGGGATTTTTTCTTTTCGGAAGCTCTCGGAACTGACCCCCTCTAGGGCCTTATAGTTTTCACTTGTCAAAAAAGTTGAATATATGCAATTTTTTTTATTTTCCAGTATAAGGGGCATATTGGCCATAGGTACATTATAGCTAAATATAAAGTATTTATAGCCATAATTTTTTTCGTAAAGTAAAATTTCGCTATATTAAACAAAGAGGGAAAATTAATTGTGTACTCGGGCCTACTGAAGGGATTGCATTGATACTTGGTATACATGATCTTTAGGATGTCCTCTACCAAGTTTGTGAATTATATACATGTCGACCAACCAACATGGCCGCCGTTGCTAAAAACAGAAAAGGGGGGTCAGACCATTGTTTTTGGCTTATAACTCAAAAAGTATAAAAGATAGAGAAAATCCGAAGCAACCTTCCTTGTTCAGCATCAAAAGCTCTACGAATCTCTCCATTGAGCCGAAGTTGTGAAACGACTCCTTATAGGAGTTATTGCCCTTTAATCATCAAATTCGACCATGTTTGCAGTTTTTGGACAATATCTTGAAAACCGTTAGAGCTAGAGGAAAAGTTAGCATTGCTGAATTGTTGAGCTCATTGAGATCTACAAAAATGATTTCAGGGTCTAAATTGTCAGATCAGCCGTTTAAGAGTTATTCCCCTTTAACTGTTTTTTCCATGAATTTACACTGTTTTTAGCTCACCTGACCCGAAGGGTCATGTGAGCTATTGTCATCGTTAAGCGTCCGTCGTCCGTCGTCCGTTAACTTTTCTTCAAAGATCTTCTTCTCTGAAACCACTGAAGGGATTGCTTTGATACTTGGTATACATGATCTTTAGGATGTCCTCTACCAAGTTTGTGAATTATATACATGTCAACGAACCAACATGGCCGCCGTTGCTAAAAATAGAACAGGGGGGTCAGACCATTGTTTTTGGCTCATAACTCAAAAAGTATAAGAGATAGAGAAAATCCGAAGCAACTTACCTTGTTCAGCATCAAAAGCTCTACGAATCTCTCCATTGAGTCGAAGTTGTGAAACAACTCCTTATAGGAGTTATTGCCCTTTAATCATCAAAATAGACCATTTTTCCAGTTTTTGGACAATATCTTGAAAACCGTTAGAGCTAGAGGAAAAGTTAGCATTGCAGAATTGTTTAGCTCATTGAGATCTACAAAAATGATTCAGGGTCTTAATTGTTAGATCAGCCGTTTAAGAGTTATTCCCCTTTAACTGTTTTTTTCATGAATTTACACTGCTTTCCAAAAATCTTCTTTTCTAAAACTACTGAAGGGATTACATTGATACTTGGTATACATGATCTTTAGGATGTCCTCTACCAAGTTTGTGAATTATATACATGTCAACCAACCAACATGGCCGCCGTTGCTAAAAATAGAACAGGGGGGTCAAACCATTGTTTTTGGCTTATAACTCAAAAAGTATAAGAGATAAAAAAAAATTGGAAGCAAATTTTTTTGTTCAAGCATCAAAAGGTCCTTACAGTAGTTATTGCCCTTTAACTGTTTTTTCTATTAATTTAAACTGATTTCCAAAAATCTTCTCTGAAACCACTGAAAGGATTGTTTTGCAACTTTGTATACTTGAAAGTTTGTGAAATTTATTCAAACTTTGGCATAAGAGATCAGGTGAGCGATTCAGGCTCCTGGGAGCCTCTAGTTATATCATTGTACCTTTAGCATATAAATAATATTTTTTTTACAAAATGCTTAATCAAGTTTTTAGCTCACCTGATCCGAAGGGTCGTGTGAGCTATTGTCATTGTAAAGCGTCCGTCCGTCCGTTAACTTTTCTTCAAACATCTTCTTAGCTGAAATCACTGAAGGGATTGCTTTGAAACTTTGTACACTTGATCGTTTGTATGTCCTCTACCAAGTTTGTGAAATTTGTGATTGTCGACCAACCAACATGGCCGCCGTTACTAAAAATAGAACAGGGGGGTCAGACCATAGTTTTTAGTTTATAGCTCAAAAAGTATAAGAGATAGAGAAAATCTGAAGCAATCTACCTTTTCAGCATCAAAAGCTCTACAAAACTCTCCATTGAGTCGAAGTTGTGAGATGTCTCCTTATAGGAGTTATTTCCCCTTAATGGTCAAAAATGACTATTTTCACAGTTTTTGGACTTTTTCTTGAAAACTGTAAGTGCTAGAGGAACAGTTAGCATTGCAAAATTGTTCAGCTTATTGAGAGCTACAAAAATGATTAAGGGCCAAAATTGTCAAATCAACCGTTTAAGAGTTATCCCCTTTTAACTTTTTTTTTTTAGCTCAACGTGAGCTATTGTCATCGTTAGGCGTCCGTCGTCTGTTGTTAACTTTTCTTCAAAGATCTTCTTCTCTGAAACCACTGAAGGGATTGCATTGATACTTGGTATACTTGATCTTTAGGATGTCCTCTACCAAGTTTGTGAATTATATACACGTCGACCAACCAACATGGCCGTCGTTGCTAAAAATAGAACAGGGGGGTCAGACCATTGTTTTTGGCTTATAACTCAAAAAGTATAAGAGATAAAGAAAATCCGAAGCAACCTCTCATTTTAAGCATCAAAAGCTCTTCAAATCTCTCCATTGAGTCAAAATTGTGAAACGACTCCTTATAGAAGTTATTGCCCTTTAATCATCAAAATTGACCATTTTTGCAGTTTTTGGACTATATCTTGAAAACCTTTAGAGCTAGAGGAAAAGTTAGCATTGCAGAATTGTTAAGCTCATTGAGATCTACAAAAATGGTTTCAGGGTCAGAATTGTCAGATCAGCCGTTTAAGAGTTATTCCCCTATAACTGTTTTTTTTTCCATGTATTTTAACTGATTTTCAAAAATCTTCTTCTCTGAAACCACTGAAGGGATGGCTTTGAAACTTGGTACACTTGATCTTTAGGATGTCCTCTACCAAGGTAGCAAAGGTGTACCAAAGGGGTAATCCGTATCATAAAACCGTAAAGACAAAGACAAAACCGGCAGACAAAAAATCATCACAACAAAACAAACCACATAACAACATAAAAAACACACACACATAACAACAAAACCGCATTCAGCAACGTGAACTCAGGTGCTCCGGAAGAGTAAGCAGTTCCTGCTTGCTATAGCACACCCGTCACGTTGCCAAAGATCGATTAAGTTTTGGTCAAATCCGGAAAGGATGACATTACAAAACTCTATGTCAAACCAACATCTGTGCTCATCTGAGAGATAGAAATCCCGTATTTGTAAACAAGCACATGATGTCGTCCGTAAAATTTCCTGAGTGATGACAACAACCTGGGAGCAACGTACCCCTGTGTTAACAATTTGCTTGTCAGCCGTGTAGCTCTATCAAGCAAGTCGTTGTACTCCCCACATGCTCTGGAATAACGAATCAATTGTGATACGTAAACTCCATATGCTGGAGCGGACGGAATGTTGCTACACAGAAAGGGAAAGTTAACTATTGGAAAGTTGAAGTCATCACGTTTGTCATAAAGCCTTGTACAAAGCCTTCCTTGTGTATCAATTTCGAGAAATAGATCCAAATATGAAGCAGACCTCCTAGAATCTGTAGTGTCCCTTCGGATATATTAGATGTAAATAGTCACCAAATCGAGGATTGTTTAGTGAAAGGACATCATCAATATAACGAAATGTGAGATTGAAGGATAAAGCAAGTTTGTGGTCCTTTTTGTCTAGAAGTGATTGTAAGAAGTCTGCTTCATATGAATGAAGAAACAAATCGACAAGCAATGGTGCACAATTTGTGCCCATTGGGATACCTATTGTTTGCTGAAAAACACGTCCACCAAACTGTACAAATATGTTGTCGATTAGAAAGTTGAGCATTTCTATTATTTGATCTTCTGTAAATTTGTTTTTCTTGCTAGACTCTTGGATGACAAAGTAAGTTTTTTTATAACCGACTACCAAATACTTGTACCTGCGTTTTCCGTTCTTTTTGATAAAGCTACGTTTAATCAGCTGTGCCAAACGAGATTTTAATTGTGAATGTGGAATTGAAGTATATAATGTAGAGAAATTAAACGTTTTAATGCTATTACCAAGTTTGTGAATTATATACATGTCGACCAACCAACATGGCCGCCATTGCTAAAAATAGAACATGGGTGTCAGACCATTGTTTTTGGCTTATAATTCGTAAAATATAAGAGATAGAGAAAATCTGAAGCAACTTTTCAGCATCTAAAGGTCCTTATAGGAGTTATTGCCCTTTAACTGTTTTTTTTCTATTAATTTAAACTGATTTCCAAAAATCTTCTCTGAAACCACTGAACAGATTGTTTTGCAACTTTGTATACTTGAAAGTTTGTGAAATTTATTCAAACTTTAGCATAAGAGATCAGGTGAGCGATTCAGGCTCCTGGGAGCCTCTAGTTTTTCAAACGGAAAGCTTTGTAACTTTGATCTAAAGAGTGTTTTCTATCCTAACTTGTTTCTTAAATGTTACGTACCAAGTACATGTAGACCATGTTTTACACTAGGTAAGAGGCTTTAGCATAAGAGATCAGGTGAGCGATTCAGGCTCCTGGGAGCCTCTTGTTTTTAATGGTTTTTGTCTCGCCTGCGAAACAGAGCGGGACATATATGTAGGTGTAACTTTACCGAACAAGTAACGTTGGCGACGCAACTTTTCGAAGAGTTTTATGAGCACATCCATATCTCAACAACTAAAGGTCCTGGTTTGATGAAACTTGGTATGCATATGCCCCAGTAGTAGCTTAGCACAGTTGCATCCCCATCTTTGGACCTTGACCTTGATTTTTCGGTTGAGTGACTTTGACAATTTTCAATACATATAATAGCAATGGAAAAAGTTTTGATAGCATCTCCATATCTCAAGAACTATAGGTCCTAGGTTGATGAAACTTGGTATGCATATGCCCCAGTAGTAGCTTAGCTCAGTTGCATCCTCATCCTTTGACCTTGACCTTGATTGTCCGGTTGAGTGACTTTGACAATTTTCAATACATATGATAGCAATGGAAACGTTTTGTGAGCACCTCTATATCTCAAGAACTAATATGATGCAGGTTCAACCTGATAAGCTCCCGCAGATATATTTTAGGGGACGACATTTTTCATTCTGACGGGGACGAGTGGCAGTTCTTGTAAATAAATAATCTTGCCTGTAAAAAAATTGGAGATAAAATAATCTGGCATTTACTTCCAAAGGAAAAAATCTGTCCCAAGATTCTTTACTAGTATGGTATATTAAAAATAGATAATCTCGGCGGCACAAAACGGCGGAAAATAAATTTTCTGGCTTGACCAAAACTGCAGACCCCCCCTTTCAGAATCAAATGGTTGTCCCCTTATTTCTTTAATAACAGCAAGAAAGTCAAGCTTTTCAACTGTATTGTTTTGAAAAGGAGCGTACCTGCAAACAGAACGAGGAAGTGTTTTTTTTTTCTCAAACTAAAAATGACGTCATAATATATGCTTAAAATGACGATTCTAACCGAACGTCATAGAGGACACCTTCTTTCATTTTCGGATGTAAAGTTTAGAGAAGAAACAATATCATATTCTGCTCAAGACACAACGTGGACAAGGTTATAATTTTATGACTGCAGAAATATTTCGGCAGAATATTTATTTAGTTGCCATGTACATTACGCTTTGTGTTGTTCATGGCAGTTTCCCGCCATTCTGTAATTTTGTTTTGAACAATTATGACGTCAATGAAATATAGCGCTTTCATTAAAAAAAAATCTTTACATGCATCACTATAGCTAGAAATATTCAAAATATTCATATTAATACAATATTTACGTATTTTAATTTTAGAAATACAAATTACAAAGTAGAAAATTAATTTTGCATTCCGTGCCATTGGGTGCGGATATGTCGACTAGCTTATACCTATTCCGGTTTAATGCATCATAGTACGTATACTCAGGCAATTTAGCCCCCGCCTTGCGGGAGCTTATAAGTCCTAGGTTGATGAAACTTGGTATGCTTATGCCCCAGTAATAGCTTAGCACAGTTACATCCCCATCTTTTGACCTTGACATTGATTTTCCGGTTGAGTGACTTTGACAATTTTCAATACATATATATGTTATACCAATGTTAAGGTTTTGCAAACACCGTCATATCTCAAGTATTATTACGCATGTTTTCCCGAACTTTCGGCGTCTTTTTAACGCTTTTTTCTTTGAAAAAAATAGACGTCATTAAAAGTACGTGTAACTTACGAGAAAAGCTAGTTTTGTTTTTATTTTCGAACCAAAAAAAAAAGAAAGAAAGAAGGGAATTAAGGTAGTACAATAGTAAAAAATCGGTAGGATAGATTTTTTTAAAATTTTGTCATAAGAAGTATCTATGTGCATATGTTTGAAAAATAAAATAAAAAGAATAGGTCACCGTGCTTAATTTTTGTACAAAAATGATCAAAAACAGTTCAAATTTGGCTATTTTTATATAGATTATATATGGGAAAATGGTTTAAATCAATTTTCTCAAATTTCACGGGATAGATTTTTCTTAAATTTTGTCAAAACATCAATTTCTGTTAGTTCTTTGAAAATAAGGTATAAAATCATGGGGTCACCGTCAATTTTCTGAAAATAAATTGGAAAAACTTAATTTTCCCTTCACATTTCATACAAATTATCTCCCTTGAAAAAAGTACGGGAAATGTTATAAAATGAATATAACAGTTAGGTTTTGTTTCAAACTTATTTTTCCTTTTAATAATTCATCATACAAACAATCTTCATACAGTTAAATAGCAATGTTTTGCATTTGCTTAAATTTGGTAACATGCTCAGAAAAGATGCTCAGTGTTATACCACTGTACTACCTTAATTGTAAAATTAAAAATTAAAATCTAAAAAAGTCCGAAAAACTTTAATGTAACATGACTCCCAAAAAATCTTAGACCAATCTTTGCCTATCAAACATATAATTGAATTTGTAATACTTAACAAATAAAAAAGAAATAAATTTAAAAATAAAATAAGCATTGTTTGATAAACTTGAATAATAATATTGATGATTTTGTTGTTGTTGGTTTCAGTACTTCCAAAAAAACTGGCATCATTTGCATTAATATTCAAAACGACACAGTTTCTACTTAAGATCAAAGCATAGACAGGTCTACTCAATGACATAAGTTATGCTCTTGTAATTTGCGTATAGATTATGGATTTCTTTGCTAGTTACATATTTTGAAGAGTTTTTATTTTATTTTTTTCTATATTTAAATGGTGAATTGTAAAGGTTTTTCATACAGTAACTTAAAAACGTATTTGTTCTTACCTTTTTGGATTTTCTGGTTATAGTAATAGTAATATAAACCATTTAAACAATTTCATAGAAATATCAAGGTACGAGGGGAGGGGTTGTGATATTTTGGAGCTTGTTGTTTCCTATAAGGATTGTTGTTAAAACGGGTTTTGTTATGTGAAAATTAATTCATGTCTGGACCCAATGCAGAAAACAGCACGGCTTCTGGGGTGCCCACCCCCCAGACCCCCCAACTAAGTCAACGAAAAAACTACCGAACCGAGATGATCAATCTCATATATCCAAGAAGAAAAGTCAAAACAAGGCAAAGAAACACTATAGAAATTAAAGATCGCAATGGTCCTGACCTGGTACAGGCATTTCAAAAGCAATGGTGGGTTGAACCAGGTTTTACGTCGTCAAACCCTCCTTTCCCATTGCGATCTGCGTGTCTGGTGACACAAAACACAACACGATTGTAAGACAAAATAAGGATGAAGAGATGATCTTAGTACAACAAATTGTTACAAAATAATTGAAACAATAATAAATCATTTGAACAGTGGCTGATATCGAAAGATATTGGATAATTGTGACTCATATTGGCGTTATAGAACTTTTAAACACAGAAAACCAAATATAATTGCGTTAAAGACACTTATTTTATCCAAAGTAATTGCTAGCTAGTACCCGGTTCCGTGTGTCCAACACAAGCGTTAATAGTGTTCTTTATCTCAAATCACCCGCTGTCATTTGTATCCCAAATTCGCCACCTTGGTTGGCATAATGAATAAAACTGTGCTTAATACGTCAAATAAGAAGTTCAACTTCTAATAGATAAACAAGTATACATTAGGGTATCTATATAAAAAAAAGTTTTAGACTTCCATTTCGCGATAAGTTACAATCAATGAAAGTGGGCGATTTAGGCTTCTGGGGATTCTCATAAATATTTGATATTGATCACACTATAGATCATCCCCGGTATCTATATAAAAAAAAGTTTTAGACTTCCATTTTGCGATAAGTTACAATCAATGAAAGCTGTAAGTTTACATTTTGGGGAGTAGTTTCGTTCTTCAAGACGTTCCTGTCGATTTAACTTCCAGTAAAAACAGACAAAACTTGGTGTACTAGTAGTTAAGGGACATACAAAAGGCTGTACAAACTTATTTTTGTCCGTTATCCCTTTTCAACACTTTCATAAAGAAAATACCACACCTACATGAACACGATTTTTTTTTTCGGCTCACCCGGTCTATTGTGTTCCACCCGGTTCTATGTGTCCGAAAACCCGGCGTGATCTATATTGGGAAAAATGTTATGTTATGTGAGCTGTGCCGCTTACACTTATTCCACAACACAGTATTTTCTATTTATTCCCAATATATGTGGTGTCATACAACTTCAAATCATACATGTACGATTTACATGTAAAAACTAGAAGCAAGGGGTGCAAGGTTTATCGCTCGGGATTACATGTCGATAGAAAACGGTACTCTCACAAAGATGCTGAAAGAGCTGGACCAACGCTCCAAACTAGACGAACAACAACAGAAGCATCAGATAAATGGCTCTCTTCTTTTTGACTTAAAGAATGAAAACTATTGCAAATAGAAAAAAAAACTGTTGCTTGCTTAAATGTTTAGCTCATTAAGCTCTACAAAAGTCTCCAAAGGGTCGAAGTTGTCAGATGACCCCTTATAGGGGTTACAGCCTCTAAAATAAGGTTTTTCATGTTTTTGCCTATAGAATGAAAACATTGCAGAGAGAGAAAAGCTGTTGCTTGGTTAAATGTTCAGCTCATTTAGCTCTACAAAAGTCGTCATAAGGTTGAAGTTGTCAGAAGACCCCTTAAAGGTGAAAAATAGTGATTTAGGCCTATAGAATGAAAACTATTGCAGAGAGAGAAAAGCTGTTGCTTAGTTAAATGTTCAGCTCATTTAGCACTACAAAATCTTTCATAGGGTCAAAGTTGCCAGATGACCCCTTTAAGGGAAAACAGTCCATAAATTAACGTATTTTCATGTTTTTGGCCTATAGAATGAAAACTATAGCAGATAGAGCTGCTTGCTTAAATATTCAGCTCATTAAACTCTAAAATAATTCTCCATCAGATGACCCCTTATAGAGTTAACAAAAGGCCCCTTAAATAACATTTAATATGTTTTTGGCCTACAATGAATACTATTGCTGAAAGAGATAAGCTGTTGCTTGCTTAAATGTTCAGCCTATTTAGCTCTTCAAAAGTTTACATAGGGTTGAAGTTGTCAGTTGACCCCTTATAGGGGTTACACCTTCAAGGTGAAAATCCCTTGTAGGGTATTAGAATGAAAACTATTGCAGATAGAGAAAAGCCGTTTCTTGCTTAAACATTCAGCTCATTAACCTCTACAAAAGTCTTCATAGAGCTGACATCAAGTCCAGATGAGCGATTCAGGCTCATGGGAGCCTTTTGTTCATGTTTGTGTGTGTGTTTTTTTTAATCAAAATAATTGCAGATAGAGAAAACCCTGTAAGTGGGCGATTTAGGCTACTGGGGATTCTCATCAATATTTGATATTGATCACACTATAGATCATCCCCGGAAACCCAGGGGAATTCTTCTCGTGCTTACTCATTCATTACTGAGTAAGCGCTAAAAGAACCCCTGGGATTTCGAGGATGACCGTAGACCTGTATATTAGATATACAGGTCTATGGTCACATAAACCTGTTTCCTTATTTTGTAGTTACCTTGGTCATCTTCTTTTGATAGCGAGCATCGCAGATGCGAGCCCTACGGCATTGTGCATGTTTTGAGATGTGCCAGAAATATACTGACGATAAAACCGGAACAGGTTTACTTTTACGGAGTGAAAAAAATGATAGGCACGGAGCAAGTAAAACAATCAACCCTCTGGGTTTATAAAAAATACAACATAATCTGTTATGCAAAAATAAAAAAAATAGAAATTCAAAAACATTGATAAAACCCTCATTCATCCACTTGTTTATTTTTACACAGATTTTTATTCAAACACCATTCGGTCTTTTCCGCTGAAAAACGATTTTCCGGAAATTACCGAGCTAGCTTTTAGCAACATGTTCCCATTGACTAGTCATACCAAATGCATGGTACTGATCAAGCTTTGTTAAATTCTAAGTAGAATATAAAGAAATGCATAAATTTACTGAATAAAACCTACTCATAATAATAAATAAAAGGTTCTTATCTGAAAATGAAAGAAGAGTCCCAACCTGTGGTGTTTCACTCTCCTCAAACATGCATGACATTTTTACTTCGCCGTGTTTTCCGCCAGGTTTCTTAATGTACCTTCTGTTACCAATGCTTCAAATAAAACACTGATACTCAGAAAAAATATCACAAAACCTGTCAGAATCTGAATGTTGTTTTGGTCTGCTGAAGAAGTGCGAAATACTCTGACAAGGAAATGACGTCACGTAATCCATAAAGGGATAATTTCGTCCCCGGTAAATGTCGTCCAAGAATGTTACATGATTTATTATTTGCACAAATAAAATGTCGTCCCAGAATGTTACAGGATTTATTATTTGCACAAATATTAAATTGAATTTTTAATAGGTAGTTATTGATCCCAGATATTTTAACAACAACTTTCCCAAGTGCATGCATATGATTTGGGTTGGATGGGGTCAGACTTTTCTACTACCTAATTCTTTTTTTTAAAGTTCCCTCTTTACGTTACACTTAGCCGGTCGAGCACATGGATTTATTTTTAAAAGGTATATAGATTTTCGATGCTCGCTAAAAAGGCAGGGCCTTAATCATATTATATTGTATTGAGATTCGCTAACTAAAGACGCCCTCATGCGACATATGTGATAATTCATTGGGCACTCGATCGTGAAATTTATCGCGTGGCGTCATATGATTTTACTGTGTTCTTGTGTTCTGGAATTATTCGACATAATATCAGGGATTGATTAAAACTAACTTTAGTTTTCTTATTTCCAGATAATAGATAAAAGATAACATTTATCAGTAGATGCAAAGTTTGAAAAAAACAGAAAAATTGTGTAGAAGCATTACTGTTGACCAATATTACTTCTCATACTGGCTGCAGGGTGTGAGCATGCCTATATGTTTATTTTCCCTCAGTTGCATTGACATTTTTTGGAAAAAATACTGTATGTTCTTTTTAGATTGTGTTAGATTCAAATTATTTAAAACCACCAATCTCCAGTCAGCTCTTTCCAAAATCAGAAAATACCTGGAACAGTTTTGTGTTTTGTTTTGATTTTTGTTGTACTTATGTCAATCGAATGAAATGGGTTAATGTGCTGACTGACATTCGAAGATGCACTGTCCAAATGAGCATAGACGTATACATGTAAAAATAGACCAAAGTCTAGCATAGTAAACTTTTTTATTTAATTATTTATTTAACCTCAATGTTAACATAGAAATTATCATTATCAATAACATTTCAACAATAAATATTTTAATATAGCATTCAACTGAAAGCCAAGATACAATAAAAGTTCAGTATAACATTAAAAAGCCAATTAAATGAGTTTGTTCGTTAGTCCTCACTAGTTAGAAACAACAGGGAAATGTCCAGTCTTCACGAGTAGATCCAACAGCGGCTCGGTTTGCTCCATAAACAACTGGGTTTGCTCAATCAAGAACTGGTTTCGCTCAATCGACGACTGTATATCGGTTGCGTTGGCTTGGACAACGGCCCAGTCATCGGCCATTTCAGCTGTCACGTCTACCATATCCATTTCAGCACACATTTTCGCATATCCCCGAGAGGCGGATGTAAGAAGTGAAAGATTAATTTGATGAAGCTGTTTTATCTTGGCGAACATCTCTTCACAAGCTTGTACGGATTCTGGTGGGATCGAAGCAGGTGACGCCTCTTTTCTGGTGACTGATGAATTCTAAAAGAGACAAAAACATTGCGTTCAACGAGTTGCTAGGCAATAAATAACTGGAACATGACAATAATAGTATAAAATCAAAAGGTTTCGAGCAGGATGCCAAATTACAAAATCAAGACCAACCTTTGCCTTTTATAACATATAATTGGATTTGTCATACTTTACAAATAAAAAAAAACCAACGAGTTACATTTTTGGGGGAGGGGTTGGGGTCCATTAACCCTAAAATAATTTGTGTCGATATAAAGAACAAACAACTTCTACCTAAGATGTTATGCTCGTATAATTTGCATTTAGCCAATAAGAATAAGTATATAACCTTTGAAAAAAGTTGTTTTATTTATGTGTATTTTTATGGGTGAATTGTATCACAGGCGTTTGGGTCCAGGACTTTTATTATTAATAAAACTAGCAAGCCTCTATGGACACAAAAAGCAAAGGTCTGCTTTAGTAACATAAAAAAAGACTTTATTATTTCTAGGTCCTGCTAAGGTTTATTGTTGAATTCTATAAGTAGCCTTTGTTGTACACATACTATAAAATCAATCTAAAATTAAGCCATTTTAAGATAAACATGTTGATGAATCTAAATCATGTAAGCGTTTATCCTAAACACTATTTGTTTTAGATCAAGTACATTGTATATGTAGGTTTATAATCTCCTATTTAGTTTAAAATAACTGCATCAAAGTTTGGTTATGTTAGTGGAGGAAATGGGAAACTATTGCAGATAGAGAAAAGGTTATATGTCTATGCTTAAGGGGATACGTTACTTTTGTCGACCATCTTACTTTTCAAAACAAATTTGCATAATGAATGGAAATACCATGACACATTGAAATATTTATTTAAAATAGGGGGTTATGGGTCGATTTTTCAGGTTATTTCACTTTGAAATTATCGTTTTTGGCGGGAAATTTGTATAGGAATAATGGGAAAAGATCAAATATTTTCAAAATTTTGCTATTCTCCGTTGATTAAAACAAAATTTTGTCATTACATTTCAACCAGAAACTAACACAAGAAAGTCCAAATCTTTCTCTACACAACGATACATATATTGTCATAGGCCATGGACCATCTTTTTTCAAGAATTTACATCAAAGATAAACAATAGCGTTAAAGTTCAACGTTGTTCAAGTAAAATTGACGTTGCGTTTCAAATCGAAAATATCGATATATAGCATATCCAAATCAACCGTTTATACCCGCGTTTTGGTATTTGTAATTTTGAAACCACTGGGCGATAACCGCTGCTGGTGGACCAGAGGTCCCCGAGGGTAATCACAAGCCTGGTAGTCAGACTTGTCTGACACGAATTACCATAAAGTTTCTAATATATTGTCGCTGAAATTTCCGATAGTTAAATTCAAAATTGATTAAAACACCAGGTTTCTGTCCTTGTAATGCACATGGTCGATATCCTCGGTGCTGGATTTGGCTTCCTTGTTCGAACGTTTTGGTTTTGAGTACTTTTCGTTTTCAACTGTTTTGGGATTTTGATCTTCCAATGTTTTGGTTTAAATGCTACTGATGAGAGGTTACTCATTGAAATATCGATATATAGCATATCCAAATTAACCGTTTATACCCGCGTTTTGGTATTTGTAATTTTGACGTTTTTCTGTTTTACAGGTAAATTCAATCGATAACGTCGTTTTTAACGTAACGTATCCCCTTAAACCTTCAGCTCATCGAGCTCTACAAAAGTCTACATTGGATCAAAGATGTCACAGTCTGTTGTTTATAGGTCTTTATATATACATATAAATCAGCTTAATGTTTAAGTTTAAAAAAGTTTCAATCTTCAAATTATTCTGACAACAAAAGCTACCAACGGGATTCTGGGAATACCGAAGACAAAAATCAAATATATATTTTTTGCCTAGAAATTTTTACAATTTTCGTTTTATAATATTATTATTTTCAACATTTAGTTGCATTCCAAGCATGCGAAGATGTAAAAAAAAATCGTACATTGTTATTTTGACTTTTTTTCTAAGTGTGACCAAAAGGCAAACTGGACTCATCGTTTTTTTGTATTTTTAGTCTTGGGCCAATGCAAGACGGCGAGCAGCGACTTATGGTCATGCTGAAGACTGCTTGCTGTTTTCCATTGTGATTTTTTAAATTCCCCGACCCGTTTCTTTATGTTGGTTGTGTCACGTACAATTATTCCACATCTATTTATCGTCTACTTTAATGGTTATCATTTGTCAGATCAGCCTATGATTTTGAAGAATATAATATTATATGAAATAAGTTTAAACCCAATGTAGATCTCTTTATGAAAATTTGCAATGTACATGTATGCCTTTAAATTTTTTACGTCTAATAGCAATAAATTATATTGTAACTCAAACAGGGCCAGATCCAGAATTTTTTGAAAGGAGTTGGTCTACATAAAGTCCGCTGTGGACGAATGACGAAAAGGGGGTGGTTCCAGACAAATTTTGTAGAAAACCTACACGACACTTGCGAAATTTTTGGCGGAAAGGAGGAAAATTCCAACCTCGGAACCCCCCGTCCCCCCCGGATCCACCACTGCTCAAATATTTTTGATTGTCACCTATTCAAAGATTGTCCCTTCCTTTATGATAGAGACTAAAGCAAACTTATACAGGAACGTTGCAATCCATGTTCCGCACACAGGGGCTTGGATTCTCGTCATTTATATTGACTTTAAAAAAATCGACCCCTTCTCTATAATCCAGGCACCTGTGGTTCCGCACAGTTAAAATTATTTTCTGACATGTTTGTAAGTGTGGCGACTTTGGTCTCTGTGTGGTGAATCGACAAAATTATCAAGCAATGATAACATTTTCGAACAACCAATAACTTGTGACAAATAAGTTTATTTTTCCGGATCCCGCAATAGCTTTTTGAGAAATAGATAAAATTATTCATCCTTATTAAAATGACGTAAATCAAGACAGACGAATGACCCAATGTGGCTATTTTGTCATTTTCTAAAAATCAATAATATGTTTAAATTGTGTGTGTCTGATTGACCTATATTTCTGTCTGTGATAATAAAGTATCTTCAATGTATTAACATTTTGCAGTCAAAAATTTATAAGAAAGTACGCTTAAACATGTGCACAACCTGATAAAGTGACTACGGAATCGCATTGTTGTTTTAAAACACCGCCACATAAAAGCATGAAATATGAAGATGCTGTGTACAACTTTTTTGCATGATTTAACTTATTCGTGGTGTCCGATTAGTATTCTTGTCCTTTAAAACTTTATTCAATTAAGTAAATTTTCGCAATCCAAAATCAAATATCCATTTATACGCTAAAGTTACGCAAGATATGCTACATGGACTAAAATATAATCCGAAGCGGAACACATAATCTACTGGTCGCGGCCATATTGTCTTGATGGAAATCCGAAGATTGAGAATCCGAATATAGCCACCGAGTGAAAAGTGAAAGTATGTACATTGCAAATAGCTTTTGTAAATATAGAAACGACGGAAACAAACGACCTAATTTCAGTATCGCTGGTAATCTTTTTATAATAGGTAGTAACGAGTATGAAAATTTTTATACACGTTACTAAATAAAATAATAGTAAACAATCCTGAACCTAACCGCCTGTGAATTGTACAGGCTCTTCATAACAAAAAAAATTTATTCTTACCTCTTTGGATTTTCTGGTTACTGGTTTTGATGGCTCTGTTTGTGTTTGGCACTCTGCTTTGGTCTTTTTAAACTTCTTAGCTGTAGCAGTGTCTTTCAGATCAATGGACAATGAACGTTTGCGAGTAGTAGCCATCGTATTCAGTAGTTTTAAAAAAATATATTCAGTAGTTGACAAGAGTGAGGAACTTTTTTTTTTTTTTTTTTTTTCTTTTTTCCTGAGCACTCAGATACATACTTCAAATAAAGTTTTTGATAGGCCAAAGTCATACATATATTTGCACATAAAATAATTTATCCCCAGAGACTTTTGATGTGCATTCCCCGCACTTCCCTAGCTATTCCAAAATCAAGAGCCCTTACTTCTAAAGAAAGAGATAGAGTTGTTAATACAGTTGTGCTAGCAGACTGCAAAGATGAGAGAATAAGAAAGAAGTAAAGTGACAATACATATACAAAAACAAAAACATTAACAAAACAATACATATAACAAACAAAAAGGGGGAGGGGTGTTAAGCCAAAATGATTAATTTTGGGCGTCCACAGACCAATCCAAACTCACAAATAAGGATATACGGCTGGGACTAATATCATCATCGTGCTCTTTTTTAAATGTTTTTATTTATAACTGAAATGAAAGTAATATTAGTGTTACATCAATACATAAAGGGACAAGACACACACATTACAATACAGCTTATACATATACAAATGCTGTGAAAATTTCCAATCATTATCCCCAGAGCTTAAGTATTTCTGGCTATTTACTAATGAGAACCTAGAAGCATTAAACTATTTAGGCAATTTTATTCTTGAATGTTTTGAGAAAAGATCTGAATGGAAACAAAAGAAATAATAAAAAGTTACTAAATGTTAACACACTAATTGTATTATGGTCCATGTTTATAATCTATTCTTTTATTTTTTTATCTTTATTTTTGATATATTACAATGTATACATGGTACTTCAATGGCTCTGATCCTGTGTCTCATTGATTTTTTATTGTTGTGTTTCTTTTTCATATCATCTGTCCAATCATTTAACTGTTTGTTCCATTATGCCCTTCATGGGTTCTTGATTAGCTAATAAAAATTCTTATTCTTATTCTTATTCTTATACATAGATACATATAGTAGGAAAATATGAAAAATAAACATAAATAATTAATTTAAAATAAAGAAATAATGAAAATGTTATTTTAGTATGTTGTTTTAAAGAAGCAGAGGTACCAATGGGGTATCCGAATATCAAAAGTCCGAAAGGGCAGAGACAAAACCAGTAAACACCAACAAGAACGGGACAAAAACAGACAACATGTAAAACATGGAAACACAAAATAACTGAATATCAATCAACAACGCGAACTCCAGTCGAAACAAGAGTGAACTCAGGTGCTCCGGAAGAGTAAGCAGTTCCTGCTTGCTATAGCACACCCGTCGCGTTGCCAATAGTCCATTCAGCGTGTCAAATCCGGTAAAGGAAGACAAAACAACACCCTATGACAAACCAACATCTGCACTCATCTGAGAGATCGAAATCCCATATTTGTCTATAAGTGCATGATGTCTTCCGTAAAATTTCTTGAGTGAAGACAGCAACCGAGGAGCAACATAACCCTGTGTGAGCAATTTTTGCGTCAGACGTGTCGCTCTGCTAAGGAAATCGATGTAAGTCCCGCACGCTCTGGAGTAACGAATCAATTGAGATACGTAAACTCCATAAGCTGGAGCGGACGGAATGTTGCTACACAAGAAGGGAAAGTTGACGATTGGAAAGTTGAAGTCATCACGTTTGTCATAGAGCCTTGTTGAAAGTCTTCCTTGTGAGTCAATTTCTAGATGTAGATCTAAATATGAAGCAGACTTCCTAGAATCCGTTGTGTCCTTTATCTCAAGCTCCTTGGGATATATGAGATGGAGAAAGTCACCAAATCGAGAATTGTTTAGTGAAAGGACATCATCAATATAACGGAACGTGAGGTTGAAAGAGAGAGCTAGTCTACGGTCTTTTTTGTCTAGAAGAGATTTTAACCATTTGACAAAAGCAGAGCACATTTGTTTAGTATAATCTTGACCGTAATGTGCTTATCGGGCCGTTATACATGGGATTGATAGTGATGACCTGCCACAACTTCAGAGGTCCCGGACATGAGCTGCGGCACGTCAACTCTAGCAGCAATCCCGATGCAAACAAAGCACACGGTTAGCTTGCCTTAAAATGACAGACTTCAAAGGAGAAAAGGAAAATAAGCAGAAAGCTTTACTTTTGTTTTACAGAGAGCCTTTTATTTTGATATTAGAATTTGAGAAAATACAGAACATCATTTCTATTTACTATAAATTATTAAGTCTTCTGTATCTTCTCTCGTGTCTGAAAAATAAAGAAACAAGAATGTTATGTAAATTCGATGTATCAGATATGTGTCGGATATACCAAATGGTTGATATATAACCATATATGTAAGGATAAAATTTTGTTTCAATGTTCAAAAGAATAATGTTTTCTACTGTAAAAGAAAAACTGTCAATTTGAAAATCCAATTTAATAATATCAGATACAAGGTCTCTAAAAGGTTTTAAAGTTGGACAGTGCAGAAACAAATGCTTTTCCGTCTCTATGGTCTCTATGTGGCTGTTACATAGACTGCAGTTGTAGTTCCTATCCTGTATATATACATTTCTGTTTTGCAGTCTTTCTTTCGTTACTAGACCTCTATGCACAACTTGAAATAAAAAGTCCTGGATTTCAAAATTTTTCACTTGGTGAACCTTTTCCCAAATTGGGTCAAAATTCACGCAAGGGAAATCCTCTTCTATCTTATGCCTAGTGTTTCCGAACTGTACCAACTTCCAATATATGTCTCTTGCATCACAAGGAAAGGATAGGACTTCCCCGTGCTGCAAGTACAAGTTCTTAATAATTTTATGTACACCTACACTTTCTACACTGTGAGTTAAGTTATTAGATGCCAAATTTGGTATAAGATTTCTTACAGTGTAGCCTAAAAAATAAGTAAAAATGTTAACCCATGGTGCTATTTTGCCAGTATATACTTGATTAACTCTTTCCAAAAACAAAGCTTGAATCTTACTATTTATATCTGGGACACATCGTCCTCCTTTATCCCTTCCCTGGTATAAACTTTTTCTTTTAATTGTTTCCATTGTTCCACCCCAGAAATTTTTTGAAATACATCCCTGTAAAATCTTTACAACCCTTGTTGTAGGAGGAACAACTCGTGCTACAAATAAAATTCTACTTAATATATATGTATTAATAATCTGAACTCTGTGCCTAAAAGACAGTTTTCTTTTTTCCCATTTGGTCGTCTCATTCCGCACACTCCTCACGACAGAACACCAATTTTTGTCTCCACACTCCTCCCCGAACCAAATACCTAAAATCTTGACTTGGGTTTTGCAAAGTGCTGCAACATCGGGAAAATGTGTGGTGTCAGGCTTGCCTATTTTCAGTATTTCAGTTTTGTTTTCATTGATTTTGCTCCCTGACACAGCTCCAAAATTTCTAAATTCCGTTAACATTTTACTGTAATCTGATAAATCTGTAGTTGCCAAAGAGCAATCATCTGCATGCTGGAAAAGTTTCATATTGTCTCTTGTGTTGGGAAGCTGTATACCTTTAATATCATTATTTTCCCTTATGCTGCAGGCCAAGGTCTCTATTACAAGTGCATATAAGGAGGGACTGAGGGGACAGCCTTGCCTTATTGATCTGGTGATATCTATTTGCTCAGTAAGTAAACCATTGACCTGTACCTTACTATTGATGTAGTGATAGAGTATCCCAACCCATTTGATAAAATGTGGTGGGAAATTCATCCTTTGAAGCACTCGCAATATGAAAGAGTGTTCAATTCGATCAAATGCCTTTTCTTGGTCAAATGATATCAATATACCCTCTGTTTCACTAACCTCCATATATTCAAGAATCGCCTGCAAAGAGTATAAGTTATCAAACATTACCTTTTTTGGCCCAGCCCCTGTTTGTGTGTCCGAAATGAGTGTATTTATTACCTTACCAAGACCCCTTGATAGAAACTTTGCCACAATTTTATAATCAAATGTCAGAATGCTGATTGGTCGCCATTGCTTCAAATCCTTTCGATCCCCTTTTTCCTTGTATAAAAGTGTAATGATGCTTGTTCTCATACATTCTGTTAACTTGCCTTGTAAATAAATGTTGTTAAGCACATCTAGCAAATCCTCCTTAATATCCTCCCAGAAATATAAATAAAAAGCCTTACCTAACCCATCAATTCCAGGTGATCTGTTATTCTGAAAACTCTTGATGATCTCTAAACACTCCTCCTCTGCAATAAATACCTCTAAACTTGACTTCTGGTCTTCTGTTAATTGCCCTAGGTTGATCTTATCTAGATACTCGTCCATATCACTTACCTGAATATTCTGTGTTGTATATAATTCGTTGTAAAATTCTGTGACCCTACTACTAATGTCCTCTTTCCGATCTAACCTTACCCCATTTCTGTCTAAAACTGATGTAATTTATTTCTTCCTACCTCTTTTTTCTTCTGCCATTTTAAATAGCTCGATGTTGCTATGGTCTTCATCGTAAAATTCCAGTCTTGATCTTATTATAATACCTTTATTCTTCTTGTTCTCCATGGTAATAATTCTCTCCTTGATATCGGTAACTACCTGCTCGTTGATTACCTGTTTATTTTCCTCGCTTTCCAAATCTAAATAAAGTTGTTCCAAAATCGCTCTATCTTGTTGAGCTTGGGTTTTGGAAAAGGATATACTGATATTTTTAATTTTTGACTTACCCTTTTCCCACCATTCGAACAGTTCAAGATGACCTTTTTGTGTTTTCCAACGTTGCCAAAATGATTTAATTTGATCTACATACCTTTCATTTTCTAATAAACTTTCATTGAATTTCCAATAACTGTTCCCCCACTTCTCCTTATTGAATTTAATATTAACACAAACTGCCTTGTGGTCAGAGTTTGTATATGGCATATGCTTAACAGAATCAACCAGATGAATAAGATTTACATCTAAACAAATCTTGTCGATTCTGCTGGCTTGTCCTTGAGTATTTGAAAAGGTGTAACTTTTTTGGTTTGGAAATTTACACCTATAGACATCTTTGACCCCCAATTCTGTGTAGATGTTATTTAATAAATCAGAAAGTATTACATTAGGTTGATAGTTACCTTTATTATCTAGCTGGGTCTCTCTGTAGTTGAAGTCTCCAGCAAGTATAAATCTGTCTGTTTTGTCTAAATGCTTACACAATTCATACAGTTTGCTATAAGAAACAATAGAAGGCCTTGCCCCATATCTATCATATACAGGACTATACAAATTCAATAAATTGTAACATTCATTTTCAAATTTAAATTTCAAAAATAAAATTCTACCTTTAAGATCTTCTGGAATATATTGTAAAGAACTTTCATAATCTTTGTTTATCAAAATTGAAATACTTTTATGAATATCAACATGAGAAATATAAATCTTAAAATGTGTTTGTGTTTCAATATCTCTAACAGTAGTATCATCTATACTTCCACATTCTTGTAAATTGATTATATCATAGTTTTCAAATTTTTCAACAATATCAAAAATTTTCCTATTGAAACCTTTTCTAATATTCAAAGTTACAATTTTAAGACTCATAGTGTAAAGGGTGCAGGTTAGCAAGAGCAAAGAAAGTAAAACCATATGCATAATATATTGATAATTTTTGTCGCACAATGTTTTCAGCACTTGTTTTTATTTAAGTTTATTGTCAATTCTAATTTACAATTTTCTTTGCTGGATTTAATTTATCTCCTTCTTCAGACGATACGGACAATTTTTTTCTTTTATCGACTTTCGCTTTTAAGCCTGAGCTTACTGATGAGTTAGCTTTTGGGGCGTGAACCACTAAGGTTCTTGCTTTGGCTAACTCTTCCATCTTTTCTAAACTCTTACGTATACCATACTTTCTTGGGGCTTCTCCGTTACTCTCCGATTGGAGAGTAACCGAGAACCCTTGTGAGACTCTCGGCTGATCCTTGTCAACCTGCCGAGACGTCTCCTCTTCCAACTCTACTAATTCGGTTGGCGTTTTGGGAGTAGGGGAGTTATCAGGTAAGCTTTCTGCATCTAGCTCTTTTGTATTCGTCTCCTCACCTACTTGACTTGTGTCGTCTTGCGACAATTCTAATGTCTCTAGCTGAGTCTCGTTTTGAGACTCGTCTTGAGACTCGTCGTTCTCATTATAATGTGCCGTTGTTACGTTCACCGGGACAGTCGGCGATGAAATGACCCGACTGCTTGCAGTGAAAACAAGTTCTACCTACGGGCTGGCCTTCATACTTTACAGTGATTTGTTGCCCCTTTATGAAAATTTTTCTCGGGATATCCTTTTTAATGCTTTTGGCCGTTACGATAAGGACCCCACTAGCTATCCGCGGAAAATCTGCGAAGGTGCTGTACTTGATGCCTTCTATGTCGCAGTAGTTGTTCATTTTATTACGGACATATTCAGGTTTTATTTCATATGGGACACCAAACAAAGTAATGTCGATGGACTTCTTGGTGTTTTCCCAGTATAAATCGCGTGCTGGCGAATGTTCAAAATTGACGTCACTTATTCTTAAAGGGCCCTCAAAATCATTGCTAAATCTAATTTGGTCCTGCTCTGTGACAAATGTTGCCAAAAAGGTATTGTCCCTTTTACTTTGAAAACATTTGATTACAGTCGAAACATCTGTTTCTCCTAGCAATTGATTAATGTGGTTTAAGATTTGTACCGATGTTATTTTGGGGGTACTGTCTGATATAATTGATGGACCGCGTATCTCCAGTGTACATGGCCTAGATATTTCTTTTGTTATTTGGATATTTTCATAATCACCGTCTGAGGCGGTTATAGATCTAATATAAGATCTAGAAGACATTTTGTAATGTTATAAAGGGTAAATATTATGGGGATGACTAATTGTTAGTTGAGTTCATCTCACCTCTATATTGACCACACATGATTATTTTGAATTTAAATGTCCAACAAAACACAAAATATACAACATATACAAGAGAATCACATTTTGTAATCCATTATGATAGCTTGCGATTTAATTTGATCTTCTGCAAAAGCTGATTTCAAACTGACGACGACTTTCAATCAAATTCGATAAGAAACTCGATTTGTTGATTCTCAAATTCGATAAAACACTATAATGTTAGGTCAACCTGTACTTTGACTACAATTTGAACTTGTGTGAATTCCACTGTATTCAATAATTTGAAAAATCGTTGACTCTCAAATACGATAAAACACTATAAACACTACAAGAGTGAGGAACGTGTACTTCAGAGATGGGAAATACACATATTAGAATTTTCTCTCGTTATTTAAAGCAAGTTGTTGAATGTCAGACTGTCAAGGCGGACCTCTGTGTCTGAAATTGTTAAATGACATTTTCGCTGTATGGTTTCAAACCGACCCGAAATGCATGTCAAAACGGTATATTGCGTATGTATGGTTTCATATAGACTTTGTTAATATCAACTGTTTAAACAATGCCATAGAAATATAAAGGTACGAGGGGAGGGGGTATGGCTTCTTTTGAATTTTCACTTTAGAGAGTTGGGGGGGTCTAAATATTTGAATGTAGGAAAAAAGTCTCAGGAAAAAAAAGTCACGGAAAAAAGTCACGGAAGAAAAGTCACAGGAACAAAGGTCACAAGAAAAAAGTCACAGGAAATTAAGTCACAATGTAAACATATAATATTTGAATGATTAAATAAAAAATATTAAAATTATGTTTTTTATACTGTATATTTCTAATATTTATAAATGATATAGTCATAGATATGATAATAATAAAAAATGTAAATTAATAATACATGAAAAATGAAAATATCAAGAATACAAAAGTCACCAGCAAACAATTTAGAATTTTCTGTTTGTCTTTTAAGTGCGTGTCTCAGAGAAAACCATGCAAAATCCTAAATTTTGTCCAGAAGCAATATTTTCATGGCTATGAAAGCAATGGTGTAACTTAAAGTTCTTCATAAAAGGCTTCTTTTGGCAAAATATTTTTTTTGAAAAATTCAAAATGGCGGACCTTTGGGCCTTAACCAATATAACTGTATTTCTTTGCCAAATTAGCCTTATTGAAACCAAAACTTCAACTTTACTAAGGTTTATTTTGTCCTAATGTCTTCTGATTATCAAAATTTGAACGTGAAATCCTAAAAGGGTCATGCTTTAGCTTTCAATTGCAAAAGAAATTTTTAAAAACATAATTTCCATTACCAAGCACTCTTGGGGGATAATATTGGCAATTTGCCAAATTTTTCAAAATCATCAAAATGCTTATTTCTAACATTTAATTTTGTCCAAGGCAGGCCTCTTGAATGAGATTCTTTCAGATATTCAAACATTAAATGCTTACAAGGTGAACATGTTAAACCTGAAACCATGGATCATGTATTCTAGCTTCGGTACAAGTCTGTGAAATGGGTTGGTTTCGATTTTGGTTGCAAAACTCCAATTTTTTGACAACTTTTGTAAAAACATGAAAGTGTTTAATTTCAAACAAAATGCATTTTTAATTAGTGACATCATAGTTTATAAGAATGACAATAGCTGTAAGTGTCTTGACTTTGCGCAAAATGTTCAAATCGGGGCTCAAGATATGAAATGTTAAAGAATTAATGGAAAAATAAAGAAATTGTTAGTTTTAGGTGATCACAGCAGAACCATTAAAAGTCAGGTGAAATGTGGTGATTATGTATTTAAAAGAACCCTTTTTTCTTTTCGGGAAATGATGTTTACAAATGTCCTTGTTGTCTGTTTTGTCATAATACAGGCATTCAAAAAGTGATATTGGGCCATTTCCGTTTAGTGCCAAAATGAGCTCTAGAGCCCTTTTTGTATTAATTTTATGCAATATTTCTTCAATGCAGAAACAGTCTTTTTATTTATTTCTGTAGTATGTCTAGGTTTGCCATTAGGCACAAAAAATCAAAAGAATCTGTCAGGAGATCTTCAATAAAAATTTGGTCAAAAATGGGGAAAAGCATCATTTGACCAAAAAAACCCTCTACCCCTAAAAATACTAAGTTGAAAAAATATTGATTTCTGGAATGCATTTTAGACAATGTTTTATTGTAAATATTAGGAGAAGGAAAGTACAAAAAAACGGCTTTGCCTGGTACATATTTTTTTTCAAAATTTTGATCCGACTTAGTTTTTTTATGGGTAGATGGCAAGTCTGGTCACATGATGCTTTTTGTCACATTTGACTAATTTAATTCAAGTCACCTCTAGACTTATTCTGTTGATATTGTTTGTCTACATGCAAACTTAAACATACTTCAGAAATAAATAAATAGTCTTTTTCAGCATTGAAGATCTATTGCATAATATTAATACAAAAAGGGCCCCAGAGCTCATTTTGGTACTACACAGAAATGGCCCAAGATCACTTTTTGAATGTCTGTATTATGACAAAAAAGGCAACAAGGAAATTTGTAAACCTCATTTCCTGAAAAGAAAAAAGGGTTCTTTTAAATACATAATCACCACATTTCACCTGACTTTTAATGGTTCTGGTATACGTAAGATCATATAAAACTAATAATTTCTTTATTTTTCCATTAATTCTTTAACATTTCATATATTGAGCCCCGATTTGAACATTTTGCGCAAAGCAAAGACATGTCAACTAATGTTATACATACAAACTATGATGTCACTAAATAAAAATGCATTTTGTTTGAAATTAAACACTTTCACGTTTTTACAAAAGTTGTCAAAAAATTGGAGTTTTGCAACCAAAATCGAAACCAACCCATTTCACAGACTTGTACCGAAGCTAGAATACATGATCCATGGTTTCAGGTTTAACATGTTCACCTTGTAAGCATTTAATGTTTGAATATCTGAAAGAATCTCATTCAAGAGGTCTGCCTTGGACAAAATTAAATGTTAGAAATAAGCATTTTGATGATTTTGAAAAATTTGGCAAATTGCCAATATTATCCCCCAAGAGTGCTTGGTAATGGAAATTATGTTTTTAAAAATTTCTTTTGCAATTGAAAGCTAAAGCATGACCCTTTTAGGATTTCACGTTCAAATTTTGATAATCAGAAGACATTAGGACATAATAAACCTTAGTAAAGTTGAAGTTTTGGTTTCAATAAGGCTGATTTGGCAAAGAAATACAGTTATATTGGTTAAGGCCCGAAGGTTGGCCATTTTGAATTATTCAAAAAAAATATTTTGCCAAAAGAAGCCTTCCATGAAGGGCTTTAAGTTACACCATTGCTTTCATAGCCATGAAAATATTGCTTCTGGACAAAACTGCATGGTTTTCTCTGAGACACGCACTTAAATAAAAAAAAGATTATTCAACGTTTTTAAAAAGCAAAAGTAAGCAGGACTTAATACAAAACTACATAGATAAAAATGTTTTAATATAATTATATAGAAATGAGTAATTTGTGAGTAAAATTACTGATAATTTTCATTACGGTCAATAACATCAAATGAGTTTTTAATCATATGTTAAAGATTTTTTGTTAATTAAAAAATGAAATAACAACAACAAAAAAGAAGATAAAGAAGAATAGTTTAAATATAACAATAAAAGACTTTTTTCTTGTAACCTTTTTTCCTGTGACTTTTTTCCTATCAAAACTGTGACCTTTTTTCCTGTGACTTTCTTTCCGATTACCAAATATTTGACGTAGGATCTTTTTCAAACTTTTTAGTAAATTGACATTGGTATGAGCATTGGAAATATACAATAAAACAAAAGGTCACGGTGCTTATTTTTGAAATTATTGGGTTTCAATCTTTAAGATATTTGTAGTTGTAGATTGTATAGGAAAAATCGTCATTTTTAAAGACAAAGCTTAATATGTTTTAAAGTGTTTAAATTGTAGTATTGAATGCATTTTACATCATTTATAAATTTTACATCATTTTAAATTGAAATAGAGGCTAAAAATTTGAAAGATGATTGAAAAATATGCTCCATTTTAGAACCCCCAGCCTCCTTAACAGATGTTTGATAAGTGAAAAGTTAAACAAACAGACAAGCAAACAATATTCAAATAAATGTTAAAAATAAATAAATTAAATGTTTATTAAGGTTTCACACTTAAAATCTATTTGAGCTATTTATTTATTTACTTATCGTTTTATCTTCCAAACTTTTGCAGTCATATTTAATTCAAAAAGATTTTTTTTCAATCTGCGAAGAATCATTCGTTATCAGCCACTAGTAGAAAAGTTCAAAATTGAGTTAAAAGATATGATAGTTAATTGTTTTGATTAGTGTTTGACTGGTGTGCTGTACTGAGATGATCACCTCAATATCCCTATTGTGTCTCACAACTATGTTGTGTTATATGGTCATTACCGGATCCTAAGATCGCAATGGAAGAGGGAGGTTTTGCGCCATAAAACCTGGTTTAACCCACCATTTCGTTTGAAATGCCTGTACCAAGTCGGGACCATTGCGATCCACCAGTTTTTCGGTATGACTGATTCGTTTTTGTCATTTTCTCTGGACTATGTGATTGATCATTCAAGTTCGGTAGTTTTGTTATTACCTTAATTATTTAAGCTGAGAAAATCATATCGAAAAGAATCGAATCATCCTAATAAACATATGAAATGGCTGAAAATAACAGTGTCGTTCTTGTGAAGATCTAGGATACTCTCGATTAAACTTTGGTGTTTCTACAGTATATTCAAATATAAAAGTATCTTCAGAAAGCTGAATTTCTCGTACATTGTTTGATATTATTTTCGAAGCGTTTTATTTACTCTTTTGTTTGTAATTTAATAAAATCTAAAGTATGGTGAAAAATAAAAAATCAAACACCATGCGAACAGACTGATATTTGTCACAATAAACAAATTTCCTTATCGAGAGTTAACAGCCATCGGGCGTCCTGTTAAAATAGGAAATTGACCAATTTCAAACTGTTAATTAGTTGACCTGAATTTATCAAATTACCTTCAAATTTCAGTGTGTTTTACGCCCGTGCATACAGAATATAGGACTTTTGAATCTTGAGATCGAGTTTATCACTGGTTTCTGGTGAACCAATAAACCAGTGATAAACTCGATCTCAAGACTAAAAAGTCCTATATTCTCTTTATCGGTAATCCCCGAGCAACAACATGTGATTTTTTCGTTAAAAATGGGTCTTTTAATGTTTTTTTAAGGAAATTTTTTGTGTGCGCACTGATAAAACACGTGCTACAATATGTGCTTCGTCAACGTACTGACCCAATAATTTCGGTGATAAACACCTGTTCATGATACAGGGTTTATCAGCGGCAAACATCAAAGGAAAAAAGTAATGATTACCGATAAAACGCTATATAGGTTATTAACAGGCGATGAACATGAAAAAGATGATAAAATGAACATGAAATGATGATGATAATAAAATATGGGGATGGGGTGGGACACAAAGGACCGGTAAATTTTGAAGAACCACAGGAAAAGAGGAGAGGTGGGTAGGGGCGGAAAATTTAGCCTATGTGGTGCACTACTTGGCGGTCCACAAAGGGGTCTTTTACGTGCATGAAGCGTGGCACTCTCCACACACGTTGGTCCACTATGGTCAGACGTCAGAATCCTAAGACCCTTAGTCGCCTCTTACGACAAGCTAGGCTCTGCTGTGGGCTTATTCGCCACCCGGGGCCCGCACGGGACAACTGAAACTAAAGTTATTGTGGAAACACTAAAAAGTTAACAGACAACGACAACGACGACGACGACAACGACGACGACAGCATCTTACGATAATACGTCCGCAATTTTTTTTGCGGTCGTATAAAAACAAGCGAGTATTCATTATGTTAGTCAGTGAGTTTGTTCTCATAATGAATACTAGTATATTTTACTATATCATTTTGTATGAACGCTTGAAACAGTCAAAGTGTCTCTACTAAGATGGGTGAAAAGTTCTAAAATTCGCCAGCCATCCTCTCCTGTTTTACCATCAAAGAGAGAAGCAACTACCGAAGAAGAAGCAATAACCATAACGGCCGCTAATGATGCTATAGAAAGCTTGAGTGACTCGCCCAAGTCATTAGTTAGTTAGTTAGTTAGTTAGTTATTGCTTTACTCCCAAGCAGCACGAAAAAGAATACGGGAAGAATATGGATCATACACACCTGAGGATCGGTCAAAATTTGCTCGTCTTGCCGAAGATCTAGGTGTTGCTAAAGCATCGAGAAAAATCTCAACAGAAGTAGGACGAAAGGTCTCTGAAACTACAATTCGGAGTATGAGAGACGAATACAGAAAAAAGTACGAGTGAACCTAGAAAATAGAAATTCGACACAAATTAAGGAACTGCCAACAAAGACACGTGGCCGACCGTTAATGCTTGGTGAAGTTTTGGACGATAAAGTGAAGTTGTTTTTTGAAAAACCTTAGACTGTCTGGAAGTGTCATTAATGCGACTTTTGTCTTAGCTGCAGCACGTGGAATCGCGCATTATTGGTGGAAAATGGTGGGCATATCGATCTAACCAAAGATTATGCTCGTTCACTGATGAGGCGTATGAACTTTGTTAAAAAAAGGAACCAAAAACTGCTAGAAAACTGCCAGAAGATTTTGAAGACCTTAAAAGGGAATTTTTAAACAAAATTTCAAAATGTGTTATACAATATCCCTGATGCGTTGGTGCTAAACTATGATCAAACTGGCTTAAAGATGGTTCCTACTAGTGAGTGAAAAAAAGGGTCAAAAGATTGTAGCATTGTCGGACTTGACGATAAACGGGAAATAACAGGCTTGGTTGGTATAACAGCTACATGCAAAATGTTACCATTTCAGCTCATTTACAACATTGTACAAAGGACTAACGGATAGATGTCATCCAAACTTCAATTTCACAAAAGACTGGGATGCAACACATTCCAAGAACCACTGGTCTACTGCCGTTACGATGAAACAATATGCAACAAAAGTCTTGATTCCATATATTCCATATATATATGGAGAAAACAAGGAAGGAAATCGACAGAGGAGGAAGGAGAAAGGCATACGCCCTTGCCGTGTTTGACGTTTTCAAAGCACACCAGGATAAAGAATTCCTTGCGTTATAACACAAGAACAGAATACGCACTGTATTTGTTCCGCCTAGTACGATCGAAGAACTTCAACCATGTGATATTGGATACAAAATCCGTTTTATACATGTCTTGACATTAATATCCCTTCTCTTTCAAAAACTCAAAGTTTTTGACGTATACATCATACCCGTAATCTGTTCAATTTATAAGGCATTGGTTATGTAATCGAGGACACCATGCATTTTAAAAAACTGCATTTTGTTGAATAAGACAGAGACTAGTAAACAATTTAAAGAAATATGTCTTTGATAATTACAGAAAGTGTCGTGAAGTGGAAATACAGATCATGCTAAAGAGATACCTGGTAATTTGGAATAGAATAAAGAAGGGAAATCTAAGATTTTCATGAACCTCAAACAAACCATATAACTGGTCGCTAGTTCCAATAATCTACATTGATTTACTCTTAACCAACCTGTTAATACACCAACATTTATTTTACTTGAATGTTCACCGACCAAAGTTCCAATAACAATCGAAATTTCGAGGTTGGAATTTTATAAGATCAATTCACACATTACAAAAGATAATACAATCATTTAGACTAAGTGTAAAATTACTGGAAAAAAACTCCAACAAAAATGATTAAAGTATCATGTCGGAATATTGTGTACATATATATATATATTCTATTGAGTCAGACGACATCTTAAATGTCTCCTCTCTTTTAAGTCCAACCATAACACGATTTTGTATTTCAGTACAAAACAAGAAATAAATTGGACAGACATATTTTGTTTTACAAATAAGATTCTATAAAAATGGTAATAATAATAAATGCAACTTACCTGTGTGTATTTTCTCGATAACATTTGATTGACAGTCTTCGATCAACTCGATTAACAGACTTCTTGGGCAATTATCTCCATGCTCATTTAAATTAACAGACTTTCGCTTGTTTGACCGTCTGGTGGACGTAAGTGGTCTTTGTGCTTTTTAAATCATGTCCCTACAATCGATTATGAAGTTTTTGGTCAAACACGTACTCTTTCTATATTGTCAAAGCTATTTTGCAAACACGTGTGGAGGTCGTAGAAAGCTTCCCCGTGCTTCAGTTTTATGCTCTTATATATTTTCGAGTACTGGAATATGTGTTGGAAAGACACAGTTTACATATTTTCAAAATTTGACAACCTTTGGCTGTTTCTTTATAAATTGATAAATTTATCTGTTTGGTCATTTAATTTTTTGGCAATTTTTTTTTAAACAAATTTAATATTCTACCGGTTTCCCAAGTTTTCTACTCCTAGCGTGTCTGATGAAGGTTAATTCAGAAAAGCGCTTCACACGCAGTGAAATTTTGCTTCTGTACAATTATTAAAATCATTTCAATATGTGGCTCGTGTCTTTTTGGCACATATTTCATATTTTTTCGTTTTTAATATGACTGATATCGTATGGTTGTAAGATGAATACTTTGGGTCAGAATGAAATGTTTGCAACTTCGGCGGCGATGTTTGACAGTTCTAGTTTTGCCTAACCCGACTAACATACCGCGCCATCGTTTCATCGGTGGACTTTCAAACGCACGGCTACAATCAAAGCTTCGGTCATGCAAATTGCTTTATTGCTGTTCTTTTCTGGAACAACTTGTCGGCTACCAATTCCTAAACAGTAATTTTTTTAGCTCCACTTAGCGCCCGCTCTCATTTACAGATGAATGGTTAAAGTCAATTCCCGTTTATCGACAAGGGTCACATTTACCATATTGGTATGATAGGTGTACCTTATTAATGCTAAGAACAATGCACACTTGGGATGCTGCATGGCTGCATTCCGCAAGGACGACCACTTACAGAAGAATGGTTATAGCCCATTCCTGCTTACAGCAAGGGCCACATCAAACATATTGGTAAGGAACATGCTTCAGACAGCTTAGCATAATTCATACTACAGATAATGTTTGTGGTCATATTTTTCCGCATGAAAGACAACTTATAGATTTTGAAAATACTGCGTACCGGGTGTTGGCTTTCTACATGTAATTGTTAATGGTATGTTTTTATGCCCCATCTACGAAAGTAGGGTGGCAATTAGTGTCTGGATCCGTTCGTCCGTCCCTAATGTTGCGGTGCGGTATGGGACATTATATTATTAAAGACATAGAACCTATCAATTTCGCAATTTTTTACATTGAATAAAAAGTACATAAATTAAAAATATACTATCTAAAACTTACCTTTACCAACATAAAAACTCAATGTTTTGCAGTTTTCTATAAAATAATCTTATTTTAATTATTCGCGTTGATTAAGTATTGTCCAGCATAAATATCTACTTTTGGTAAACTGGGTACTGTTAAATTAAGAAACAAAATGTAACCATGCAAACGAGGCGAAGAGAAAACGAAATCGGAAAATTAAAAAAAAACGACTGAAATCGATTCAGTTTTCTTTTTTTACCAGTTTCGCTCGATTTCGTTTCCTTTCTTTACAGATTTCGGTTGCTTATTTTACTGTTTACATTTCCTTCTTTACCGATATCGTTTTTGTTCCGCTCCGTTTCGTTTGGTTACTTTTTGTTTCTCAGTTTACCGGTACCCGCAAGTGTTTACATTCTATAATAAGATTGTCCTCTTTTTTGACACTGCGTTTTTTTTCTTCAGTTTTCCGTCGAAAAGAATACTTTTTGGTAGGTTTTTAGAAAATTTAACAGTTTCTTCAAAGGTTTTACAACGTATTCTTCAAATAGTGTGAATTTCATTATTTTTCTAAAAATGCCAAAATGATAGGTTCTATGTCTTTAAATATTAACATATTTTTGTTTGCTAAACAATAGGGATGTGAGCACGGAGTGGAAACTCTAATCATTGAAATCACAAATATGAAAAATATAAGCTTTCTAAGCACACTTCTTACCCAACTTATATCTTAAGTTTACACTCCTATCATCACAGGTAGTAATGTGTCATATCGAACAATGTTTGGTAAAGCGATTTTGTCATGGTATGGTAAAGGGAGGTCATGGTTTGTACAAGGGATTTTTTTCTAAAATATGTAAAAATACCTTTATTTTAGTATCAAATAGTGAGGAGAGCTGAAAGGAATTGAACATGACGATAAAGGTTTACTGTGTTAACTTTAAATCTGCTTGGTTGTGCTTCTTAACCAAATTTAAATTTTGTCATGGTTTGGTAAAGGGAACAGAAAATGGTCATGGTTTATACCATTATGTCATGGTTTATCACATTTTCTAATGTTAGGAGATCGGACAAATTATAAGGTTTTTTCTGCTGTTTTATTGTGTTTGACGACATACTGTGTTTCCGTGATTCTTAATACGCATCTTTAACCCCCGAAAAAATCATTGGATCGTTTCTTGGAATTTATAAATCGTTACCTTCAGTAATAGCATATAAAAGATATATATTTTAATATATATAATTTAAATCCTTTTAATTACTCTAGGCCGTCAGTTAGCCAACAACATGTACTAACCATCAGGATTACCATTTAACAATTAAATATGAATATGGTTATTGTATAAGCTTCTAAAAACAGTACAAGCTACTCCTGTATGATAATATAAGAAATATTATGGATGAAGCAAACGTTTCTCTAATACTATAAGCACTGCTGTTGCACTGATTAATATTATTATGGATGAAGCAACATATTCCCTGAGATATGCAAGAGGTACATGTACCAATGGGATATCCATAACTGAATGTCAATCAACAACGCGAACTCCAGTAGAAACGAGAATGAACTCATGTGCTTTGTAAGAGAAAGCAGTTCCTGCTTGCTACAGCACACCTGTCGCGTTACCAACAGTCAATTCAGTGCGTCAAATCCGGTAAAGGAAGACAAAACAAAACCCTATGACAAACCAACGTCTGCACTCATCTGATGCCCTTTGCAATAGTTCAGTTGGTAGTGAATATCATTTAAGTTATGGAATGTCCTTCTATCAATACTGAAAGGAAAAGCTTCATTGATAGGGAGTAGAGAGTTTTTTGTATAAATATTAGCGGCAATAAGCAAAATCATGCATTAAACCTAATGCCTAGTCAGTGTTTTCCTGTATACCTTTGTATCTATTTTGACTTTGAGTTTCCATATTAAATCCCAAATCATTACTCGAGCGATGTCATTGTCTCAGCTTATGCCTACATCTAATATGCATGGGTGTCTCGAAATGATATTGAACATGATATTGCAATTTCTGAATAATAATTATCTCAAGATTACTCTAACATGTCTTATGAATGGAATACAAATTATACTGTTATAATTTTTTCCAGGAGCGGTTGATAAATATATTTGTAGTATGCATTATTTTAGTAATATATATATGAGCGGTTTAAGGTTTAAAACATAATTGTTAGCTCATATGATTGAATAAGATTTTAAATATCATTTTTAAATATCCCTTGACCAAACCATGACCACCCTACACTAAACCATGACGTCCCTTGTACAAACCATGACAAGTAAAAAAAATATTTTTGCAATGCGTTTAATTACGCTAAAAATGTGTCAAAAGATTGTATGCACAGTAAATGATTGTTTTTGAGCAACATCTGGCTTTTACTTTTGCTTGGAACATAAAATGATGTTATTTTATCAATTGAACAAAACTATTTTCCTGAATGATTTAGTGAGTATATTCCATCATTTACATGTGCCATATTTTAGTATAAATATATCTTGCCCTTAAAAATGCCCGAAATCGCCTTTTGTGTCTGGAAAAATTATGATTTCATTTTTGCAGACGACATTATACAAATTTCCCTTGTACAAACCATGACGCCCTTGACTAAACCATGACAAAATCCCTTTACCAAACGTTTTACGATATGACACATTACTACTTGTGATCATTGTGATCTCGTTGGAAAATGCAATCACTTCGATTAATTGAAACCTGTAGAAAATTAAAACAAATGTTGCTAAATTGTTTTGGTGAGTATTATTTGTTTGCGTGTTTGAATTGCAATTAATATGTAAGAGATTTTAAGAAACCGCAAGCTGAAAAGCTTGCGGATTTGTATCTTGATTTTGACTCGAGTGATCATATCAGTTAAAAAATATACATTAATGAGACGGTCTTTATTAAATGTATATAAATCCTCACCGGGATATAATAATTGTGTGTTTATTTCACAGCATTCGTGTTAAGAAACTGAGTACATGTATACTAATATTTTTCTACGTTTCGCCTAGTATAGTGGGGAAATGTTGTATTTTCGGTATGCAATTTTAGGATACAAAGGTTGTATTAGCCAATAAGGTTTTTGTTACGTTAATTTTCTTTTATTTTCCGCGGACTATGTTTAAATGGTGAGTAATAATTACATGACAAGGTGTATCAGATAAAAATTGCTCTGATGGTCGGAAGTCGCAGCGGGTGATTTTACTGACGCACTAAGTCCAAATGTACAAAATTTTAGCACAAACGTCAAAGTTTGCATCGGTTTCGTGGCCTAGTGGATAGATTCGGAATGGTGACGACCCTCGTTCAAATCGCACTTAGAACAATATAATATGAAATAGGCATTGCCTAAATGCGAGCACAGCATAATTCTGAAAAATAAATGTAATGTTAACATGTTTAGTGCCATTGTTAACATTGTTTAATGAACGAATAAAAAAGATTTTATTTCGAATCGATGCAGTCATCATCGTAGTTTATTTTTTGTTTTGGTTCATTTTGTAGAACGTTCAATTTGGGACGAGATGCTTGGGGCGATTGAACGTTACATAGAAAAGCAAGAAAAAATCGATTAAATTTGGTTACTACAAAAAAATGTAGCAACTCATCGTCATCCGAATATTTTTCTCTTTATACATTATTACATAGATAATTTTTGGAATGCGACTAGCAAAATGGGTAATTATTTTCAAATTCACGCCGTACCTGTAAAATTTGAGAGCCTTTCCGGACCATGAAAAATCAATATCAGCATTAGGCAAATTTCTCGCGGGAACAAATACCGTAGAGCTCTCCGCTCGAGCGGGCACTTCGTGCCCGCTTGCGAGCTGTGCTCGCTATTATTGATCTAAAAAACCAAACTTTTGTTGTTGATTTTATAATTTTCCAATGCCCAACTTAGGGAAGGTTAGCGCTGCTTGAGGATTTAATTCCCCGATGTAAGACCACTCCGACATCAACACCTTTGTGTTGAAGAACGCATCAATGCGATAAACTCTCTGTTTAAAATTCAAAATTTTCTAAACCTTAAGCTTCTTACTATCCCAAACATAGGTTGACGATCTTAACTATAATTTGGTTTCCCAGTTCAGAATTTATGGTTCCATTCTCCTCTGCTCTTCATAATCATGTTTGGCTTTTCCATTATTTGTGTATAGCGGCTCTGACGAGTCTTGAATAGACGAAATCTATTGTCGGTAACTTTTTTGTAATTTTAATTAAATAAACCTGATTTGAAAAAAAACAATCGAGTTGAAAAAGTAGAACAGGGTATTCCGAAGGATGATCCGGCTCAGATCATCCCCTATAGAACAGAGGAACTCGGATGTAAGTTTCGTAATCACTTTCTAGCCGTCGTTTAAACAAGATGGACACCAATTTACAACATACTTCAAAACGCTGTAAAAGCTTTTCAGGAACAGTTTTTAAACAAAATATCCGTGTTCTTATATTGTAGTTTTTACTGATTCCATAAGAAGGAGAAGGAAAATCAGTGGAATCAATATATCACAAAATCAGATAGCCAAAACTGACGGGACCATAAATTACTTCCATAAATGTCGCAAACGAGTTAACAAGCAGCAGTACAAACACAATCGGAAGGTATTTGTCAAGTTCTGCGAAGCCAAGTCAGGATGAGACAGCGGTGAAGATACACTGTCAAACATCTTCAGCGCTAAAAGGAAAAATACAGAAGGTATGTATTTGGTAAGGGGCAGAAAGAAGCGCATTTTGTTGGCCGATTCCAACGATGCCGGATGGAAAGTGGCCGATGAATACGTCTCGAATCTTCTCACCGATAATTCCGATGACGAGAAGAGAATCTACAAGGCACAATTCCGAGCTGAGAGCAAGATACACGAAACGAACCAATTGAAAAAGTTATTCTTATAACCGAGTACAGCAGCGAACACAAAAATCATGTAGTCGGAAATATTATTCCCGCTAATATAAGTTCAAATGGTCAAAGGACATCAAAAACAGCGAATAATTGTACAGGAGGTGCTACTACTGTAATGGTTTCGGGCATTTGGTAAGGAATTGTTCTAAGGCTTATTCTGAGCTGAAAAATAAGATATTAGGTAATTTTCCAGTATTTTCCGGAAGAAATCACTTTTTAGACGTCGTTTAAGCAAGTAAACTTCATTTTTATATACTGTAAAAAGCTGCCCGAGCTACATGTGTGTCTAAAATTTGGTTCACGGAAGTGTCATACACATCAACGTGTTAATTTGTTGTTGTCTGTATCGGCGCGATGTCTCGATAATATGTAATTCACGAGAATCATGACGTCATGGCTGCGTATAATTAAGTGAATTACGCTTTTGTTATAGGATAAAATAAACTAAAGACAATATAAATTTTAAAGTGATCTTTACTTTACATTGCATCGAATTTATCCAATTGTTGTCCATAATATGTTCACAACATGATATTAGCGTTGATTCTTAAAATTTTAATTGTTTTGTTTGTCGTCTGCCATGATGATGGTTAATATTGATTGGCTGTCACTATAGACGCTTTCAATTAATTGGTTGTTTCTGGGTCAGTAACGTCATTCGGAACTTGACGCCAGAAAAGTTCCAAATGGCGGGTTTAATAAATACGACGCCAAAATGTCTTTTGAGCAGTCCGTGGCTTATGGCAGAGGACTGCTGTTCTGCAATCTTCAGAAGTGAAAATAAGATGGAGAAGGTATAAAACACGTACAGCTACATGAGCTAAGTAACTTAAATGTTCTGAATTAGTGTTGTTAAGAATATCCCAGTATATTTATTAATAATTGTAAACTTAAATATTATTGGAACATATTTAGTTACATTCCTGGAAAGGGCTGATAGGTTCAGAGACGTTGTGCACAGATCATAATATTTGAATGATAGACACTTTCAAGTGGAGTGGACATAGTTCTCCAAGAATTATTAGAATATAATTTATTTAAACCTTAAAGATCAACGTTCAATATTATAGACAAGTTTTCCTTGTGAACGTAGGTTTGACCATCTCAAAGGAGTGGTGACTTCAACATCAAGAAACACTTGTATACGTTATAAATCTAAGACAATTTATAAACTCAAACCCTGAGATCTTCTACAAGCAGCACTTAAAATATGTGAATGTAGTATTGTTAAATAAAATAAGGGTTAGCCCTATATGTTCTGTTGTGCTACATGAGGACATTCACCACGAGTCTGAGACAAACCTGAGAGACTTCGTTCATAACATAAAGACAATTTGTTTCTTTATACTGTATTATAATAATTCATAAAACTGTTAATTATCACATTAACAAATTCATCGTTTATTAAAATTAAAGTATTTGTGATTCAGTCACCACAACCCAGAGTCTTGACGAACATGCTGTAACGTTTGCGAGTTATTAATATTTTGTCCTTGTTGATATATTTGTGTAACTTCAATAGGCAAACTTATACTATGAAGTGTCATTAATATATTGCCCTTGCTGTTGTGGAATAGCTTCTTGTTGGGTTAACTGTACCACAAGACGTTGTTTTAATAACAATAGATAGACCGCTCGCCAATTGTCAGGACAAAATATTATTTGTTTTCAACCCTTCCTATCACCGGCCGTTACAATATTGTATATATGTATAAAATGATGAAGTCAGACATCATTATCCCGAGATAGGATTTAGCATAGATTTGGGATACAGGTTTCGATATGAACTCTGTGTTTTTTCCTGGACGGCCCTTGCTATCGTGGAAGGATAAGTTTTTATTCGCTATTTATACCCCCGCTTCGAAGAAGAGGGGGGTATACTGTTTTACCCTTGTCCGTCCGTTCGTTCGTCCGTCCGTCCGTAACATATTTTCCGTCACAGTTTTCTCAGCAACTACATGACGCAGAGGTCTGATATTTTGTGTATAGCTTTCTCCTATATTACCATATGGTGTATACCGATTTCATGCTCCTAGGTCAACTACTTCCTGTTTACCGAATACTTAGGTTTTTACACATAGTGTACATACATTCAAAATTTCCGTCACAGTTTTCTTAGCAACTACATGATGTAGAGGTCTGATATTTTGCATAAAGCTTTCTACTATAGTACCATATGGTGTATACCGATTTTATGTTCCTAGCTCAACTACTTCCTGTTTACCGAATACTTTGATTTTTGCACATAGTGAACATGAATGCAAAATTTTCGTCAAAGTTTTCTCAGCAACTGCAAGAGATAAAGGTCTGATATTTTGCATATAGCTTTATCCTATAGTCCCATATGGTGTATACCAATTTTATGTTCCTAGGTCAACTATTTCCTGTTTACCAAGTATTTAAACTTGTATGCATGGCATAGTTAGGGGAGCGGGGGTATCACTAGTGAGCATTAGCTCACAGATTTACTTGTTGGTCCTGTTTGTTTAACAAGTAGTTTTTGTTTTGTTTTTAAAAGCCATGTTCGACACATTTATACGATATAAAAACTGATACTTTTAGTATTTTTGATATGAAGAGGATGAGTTATCAGCTTTGCTCTTATTTTAAAGTTTACCGAACTTCATAAATGTGATGTGTTCAAATATTCGATATAGTATCATGCACGGCGGGCTGTCTGTAACTGAAGTTGAGTGTTTGTGTATATTTGTATGACCAATGTGGGCGTTATGAAGTCCATCAGTTAGAGTCTGTCGTCGTTAATTAGGGTTGAGATAATGCCAATATTTTCCGATGTTTCGACCAGAAAACGTTGTATGTACACAGGCAGTTGGTCCAGTAGTTTCACCAGTACCTACACAGGCAGTTGATTCAGTAAGTACAACAGTATACCTAAAAAAGAAGTTGGTTCACAGGCCACACCAAGCCCAGTAGATTCTCTAGTACCAACAGAGACATTTGATTCCCAAACTTCACAAACCCAGTAGGTCACCAGTACCAACACAGGAAGTTGGTTTACAAGCTACGTCGAGCCCAGTAGGTTCACCAGTACAAACACACAGATGTTTCACAAGCTACATCAAGGTCAGAAGGTTCACCAGTACCAACACAGGCAGTTGGTTCAGTAGATTTAATAGTACCTTTAAAGGTAGTTGGTTCAGGATGTTCAACAGTACCTACACAAGTAATTGCTTGAGTAGTTTCACCAGGACCTACACAGGTATTTGGTTCAGTAGTTTCACCATTCCTACACAGGCAGTTGGTTCAGTATGTTCAACAGTACCTACACAGGCAGTTGGTTCAGTATGTTCAACAGGACCTAAACAGGCAGTTGGTTCAGTAGTTTCACCAGTACCTACACAGGCAGTTGGTTCAGTATGTTCAACAGTACATACAAAGCAGTTGGTTCACAGGCCACACCAAGCCTAGAAGATTCTCTAGTACCAACAGAGGCAGTTACGTCACAAGCAACACCAAGCAAGGTAGGTTCTCCAGTACCAACAGAAGCATTTGATTCCAAACTACACCAAACCCAGTAGGTTTTCCAGTACCAACACAGGTAGCACTACTCAATTTTGATAGTTCACTTCTAAATAAAGGTAATAACAAAATTACCGAACTTGGAGGATCAATCTCACTGTCCAAGCGAAGACCCAAAACAAGGAAGACATACCCGAAATATTTGAAGATAGCAATAGTCCTGACTTTGTACAGGCATTTCAAAAGAAGTGGTGGGTTAAAAAAGGTTTTATGGCGCGACAAATCTCCCTGTTCCCTTGTAAATTTAGCAATAAATGAAATCTACCCATTTGTTAACCTTATATCGGATATTGATTCTTTCAGTTTAAGCAATTATTTTTTGTGATGTTGTAATATAGGTTGACTGGTGACAAATTAAAATCAAACGGTAGATATTCGATTCCCAAAATGATATAGGAAGTTTTGATTCGCTATTTGATCCTGTTTGTTAAACAAGTAGTTTTTGTTTTGTTTTTACAAGCCATGTTCGACACATTTATACGATATAAAAACTGATACTTTTAGTATTTTTGATATGAAGAGGTTGAGTTATCAGCTTTGCACTTATTTCTAAGTTTAACGAACTTCATAAATGTGATGTGTTCAAATATTCGATATAGTTTCATGCACGGCAGGCTGTCTGCAACTGAAGTTGAGTGTTTATGTATATTTGTATGACCAATGTGGGCGTTATGAAGTACATCAGTTAGCGTCTGTCGTCGTTAATAAGGGTTGAGATAATACCAATATTTTCCGATGTTTCGACCAGAAAAAGTTTTATGTACACAGGCAGTTGGTCCAGGAGTTTCACCAGTACCTACACAGGCAGTTGGTTCAGTATGTACAACAGTATACCTACAAAAGTAGTTGGTTCACAGGCCACACCAAGCCATTCCTACACAGGCAGTTGGTTCAGTATGTTCAACAGTACCTACACAGGCAGTTGGTTCAGTATGTTCAACAGGACCTGAACAGGCAGTTGGTTCAGTAGTTTCACCAGAACCTACACAGGCAGTTGGTTCAGTATGTTCAACAGTACATACAAAGCAGTTGGTTCACAGGCCACACCAAGCCTAGAAGATTCTCTAGTACCAACAGAGGCAGTTACGTCACAAGCAACACCAAGCAAGGTAGGTTCTCCAGTACCAACAGAAGCATTTGATTCCAAACTACACCAAACCCAGTAGGTTTTCCAGTACCAACACAGGTAGCACTACTCAATTTTGATAGTTCACTTCTAAATAAAGGTAATAACAAAATTACCGAACTTGGAGGATCAATCTCACTGTCCAAGCGAAGACCCAAAACAAGGAAGACATACCCGAAATATTTGAAGATAGCAATAGTCCTGACTTTGTACAGGCATTTCAAAAGAAGTGGTGGGTTAAAAAAGGTTTTATGGCGCGACAAATCTCCCTGTTCCCTTGTAAATTTAGCAATAAATGAAATCTACCCATTTGTTAACCTTATATTGGATATTGATTCTTTGAGTTTAAGCAATTAAGAGATAACTGTTTTGTATTTGAAGGTTTGCGGACGTCCATCGGTAGTTTTACTGTCGCAAATTGAGTTTACCTAGCGACGCGAAGCGGAGCTAAGTAAACGGATATTTGCGACAGTAAAACTACCGATGGGCGTCCGCAAACCTTCAAATACAAAACAGTTATCTCTATTCTAATGCAATTTGGGTTTTTTCATCAAAATTCAATCAAAGTAGCGAAATTGCTGTTATTTTTAAAATTCTCCAAACCCATCAAATGACGTCTTTGACCTAAAGTTCCGCACGAAAAAGAGTCCGTCACACTGGTTTGTTTAATTACCTGTTACACGCAGTCCATCAATGACTTAAAAAAAAGTACTTTATTGAACGAAAATCAACATTTTATTTTATTTCATCGAGAAAACAAAACAATAAATCCATAAAATAATACTTGTAAAACTGGGTCAAGTAGCCGTAAACAAAACATAACGAATCAATGAAATTGTCAAGGACAGTTATTGTTGTGGAGTGACACGTAAAACTCGGTCAAGAAGCTGTAATCCAAACATAGTGTCAAGGACAGTTATTGTTGTGGAGAGCTGTGTGGGTGTGACACGCTATAGTTGAAGACTTGGACAGTAGAGTTCTAAACATTGAAGTTCGTACAAGAGCACGGCCACCAGACGGTCAAACGAGCGAAAGTCTGTTAATTTACCTGTAGCATGGAGATAAATGCGCCAGAAGTCTGTTACTCTAGTTGGTCAAAGACTGTTAATAAAATGTTATCGAGAAAATACCCACAGGTAAGTTGCATTTTTTATTATTATAATTTTTTTAGAATCTTATTTGTAAAACAAAATATGTCTGACAAAATGGTTGCTCGTTTTGCATTGATAAACAAAATTGCGTTTTGATTGGATTTAAACGAAAGAAGAAATTTAAGAAGGCGTCTTACTCAATCGAATTTATATATGTGTACACAATATTCCGACATAACAATTTTATCATTTTCTGTTGTTTTTTTTTCAGTAATTTTACACAAAACGATCGTGTTATCGTTTGCGATGTGTGAAATGGTCTCATAAGATTCTAAGCTCAAAATATTGTATGTTTTCGTGTCTTACAAATGAAGATATTGATTGTTATTGAAAATTCGGTCGGTTAATGAGTCATGTCAAATGCATTTTGGTCTGTTAACAGGTCGGTTACGAGTAAATCAATATAGATTATTGCAGCTAGCGATCTGATCTTGAAGGTTCACAAAAATCTTAGTGTTCCTAACTTTATTCTATTCCACATTACCATGTATCTCTTTAACATGTTCCCCATTTCCACTTCTCGATACTTTATGTGAATGCTCAGAAACATATTTCCTGAATTTGTTTTCTGTTCTCTGTCTTAATCATCAAAATGCAATTTTTAAAATGCATTGTTTTTTTATTTTTCCAGAATAAAAAATGAAAAGAAAAGGAAATTCGAATTTTGGAAACAGAAAGTTTCTACGGAAAAAGAAGAAAATCCTAGAATGAAAACCCTTATGACGGAATAAAATTTATAATCCTCAAAGTAAAAATATTTTTTTGCTTCCAATGTATGGTGAATACATGTACTGTTACAAGCACTATTGTCATTTCAGACCAAACATAAAAATCTCCGTGTTTCCTGTTACACGTGTGAAACAAGAATAAGTCCAAAAGACATAATGCCCCATCTCGCAACATTTATTTTTTTCGCAATCACTAAAGCATCAACATGGTTGCTAAGGCAGTTGTCCGTCAGATGGAATGGACTTTAACCATTCTTCTATAAGTGGTCATTCATGCGGAAAATATAGGTCAATGCCAGCATCCAAAGCATGTATTGTGATAATCATCACTAGGTGCACCTACGATACCAATATGGTTGCTATGGCACTTGTCCGTCAGATGGAATGGACTTTAACCATTCTTCTATAAGTGGTCATTCATGCGGAAAATATAGGTCACAACCAGCATCCGAAGCATGCAGTGTGCTTAGCATCACTAGGTGCACATACCATACCAATATGGTTGATGTGGCACTTGTCAGTTAGTGGGAATAGACTTAAACCATTCTTCTGTACGTGGTCATTCATGCAGAAAATATAGGTCACATCCAGCATCCGAAGCATGCATTGTGCTTAGCATCACTAGATGCACCTACCATACCAATATGATTGATGTGGCATTTGTCAGTAAGTGGAAATTTGGAAATATAGGGATTTGGGACGGACAGATGAACGGACCCGAACACTATATGCCCCTCTACTTTTGTAGATGGGGCATAAAAATAGAGATTGTAGGTAGGTATTATTTATTACATTTTTGTTCTTACCTTGAGAAAATGAAGAGCATAATAAAAGTTAAACAGTGCTTAAGCAAAATATGACAATGAAAATGTTAGATTAGGCATGAAAAATAAGGTAGATAGGGAAACAGGAAACATGTTTTTATTTGGCCCAATATATTGGCATCCAATTACAAACACTCTAAGGAAAACAAGTAACATTTTCGTTTCTAACATAATGACGAATTCTGATAAATTACTCGCAAATATAAAGGACTGTATGCATAGATACGTACGCATTATATTAAAAACGAATTGGGATAATAACACTCTTAACAGTCAGTTTTTACTTTGACTAACTCTTTAACCGACATTATCTTTAGAGTTTATTGAAAATCCTGTTTTAAAAAAAAGACGGAATAATACAAATATCTCCAAATGTACCCAGTATTATTATGGGGTGTAAGATTAACAATTCTGATACTGATATTTCCACTTTTCGGAGTAAATAAATTTGAAAAACTCAGAAATTCTGTTTTTGAACATGTTTTTTTCTTCTACCTCTCCTATCGCCTTTTCATTTGATTTATAACTCCGTTGACAAAATTTTTCTTTTTGCGTCCATTCAATCCGCTAATGATAATCATTTTGTCAGACAGTTTTTGTTTTGGCCAAAAACAAATCATTATTTCAAAAAAGTAATGATTTTGTACATAAATGACTTTTTAAACTAATATTTACTCTTAACAGTCATAGAACCGACTCGAGTAACAGACTTCTGGCGCATTTATCTCAATGCTACAGGTAAATTAACAGACTTTCGCTCGTTTGACCGTCTGGTGGCCGTGAAGAGGCAGGTAAGCGATTGTTAATGTTATTCAAGTTTACATCTCTAACGTTAGGCATAGGCATGTCAGACATGGATGGGAAATGCAATGGTTGTGAAATGACCCGTTGGGGAGTTGGCGTCAAAGCAACTGCATCACATGCTTCAATATTTCCTTGACCTTGTAGAATTGCTGAAAATTTACGTTTTTGTGCCTCGGAGGAGTCCCTGTAGTAGGATTCAAGACTTGTTTCGGATTTATGACCCGTAATTTTCATGATGTCTGTTTTAGCAACACCTGCCTGAGCTAAAATAATGATAGTTGTGGCTCTGACACAGTGGTTAGTGTATATTTGACTTAGACCTGCGCTTTTGGAAATTTCAGCCATCATCGTATTTAGCATTCTTTCCCCTAAAGGTCTTGATGTATACCAAATTTCTTCTTTTTCAGATCCAGATACCTTGAGACGGGGTTGTTGAAAGAAGAAGTCAGAGCTTGGATTACGTTTAGCCAGGTATATTTTCAAGGATACCACAGGTCAGTCAGATTTCCCAGTTTCATACATGCGAGGTTTGTTACTTTCGTTTTTGTCATCAAGCCCTCCCTTGTGGTTCTTTGTCGTTTCGCTTTTCACCATTTCCGCATAACGCCTACCACGGTCATCAAGTTTAATACCAAATGTGTCAGCCTTAAAAGATCTTTGGTTTTCTCGTCCCCTTCTACCAAAGCTAAGCATGATATCAAACCAAACCTTTCTCTGTAGGGAGCGGGGATTTGAGGTGGAGATAACATCAGATTTACGCAACGTCTCAAGGTCTCCTTCTGAAATAGGGGAATGGTGTTTTGTTTTTCCAAACCATCACGCTGAACTTTCTTTAGCATGGCCAGAAACATTTTGTTAGACTTTACGAATGTTGCATCATTTGAAAGAATTGAAAAAGTTTTGTTGAATGGAGGTGACCTCAGGTGTCGATTCTCGAAAAAGCCTTTTCAAACTCAAGGAATTTTGTTGTTTTGGGTTATAATTCTACATTCTTTTCCAAAACATCTTTCAAAGATAAAATTTGTTACACACTGGAACAAGTTTGCAGTATGCTTGATTTCCTCATTGACAACATATTTGTCACCTTCGGAGGAGAGATTTTTCAACAACAAATCGGCATTCCAATGGGCACAAACTGTGCTCCTCTCCTCGCCGATTTGTTTTTATACTCTTACGAGACTGAATTTCTTCAGGGACTCGTAAAGGACAAGAAGATGAAAGAGGCACGGTCATTTAATCTTACATTCAGATATATTGATGATGTCCTTTCTGTCAATAACACTTCATTTGGTAGTTGGATTCCTTCAATATATCCTCCGGAATTGGAGATTAAAGAGACCACCGAATCTAATTGATTCACGTCTTTCTTGGATTTGCACCTCGAATTTGACCCAGGTGGTCATCTCAGTACAAAAATTTACGATAAACGAGACGATTTTAATTTTCAAATTATTAATTTTCCTAATCTACAGAGCAATATACCTACTTCTCCTGCATACGGTGTTTATATTTCTCAACTTATTCGATATGCCAGAGCTTGCACACATTTCACAGATTTTTTGATCAGACACCGGTTTCTTCGTGACCGACTTTTGAAGCAGGGCTATAAGAAAATACGTCTCATACGATCACTAAAAAAATTCTTTCTTCGTTATCAGCCACTAGTAGAAAAGTTCAAAATTGAGTTAAAAGATATGATAGTTAATTGTTTTAATTAGTGTTTGACTGGTCTGCTGTACTGAGATGATCACCTCAATATCTATTGCGTCTCACAACTATGTTGTGTTCTATGGTCATTACCGGATCCTAAGATCACAATGGAAGAGAGAGGTTTGGCGCCATAAAACCTGGTTTAACCCACCATTTCGTTTGAAATGCCTGTACCAAGTCAGGACCATTGCGATCCACCAGTTCTCCGGTATGACTGATTCGTTTTTGTCATTTTCTCTGGACTATGAGATTGATCATTCAAGTTCAGTAATTTTGTTATTACCTTTATTTATGGAGACACGAATACCAACAAAAGTGCTCTTAGCATAAAAACAGCCGTCTGCAGAACGCACTTCAGCATAAAATTGGGTTAGAGTTGAATCAAGTAACTCTTGAGAGTACTCCTCAAAATTAGGGTCTTTTCCTCTTTCTTGTAGCCATTCTAAAATTGAAGAAGAAATTTTGTAAAAAGTCATGAAAGAAGGTTTTTATTTATGCAAAAGATTTTAAGTTCCAAAAACATGATGACTGGTGGAATAAATAGAAATCTGTTTTTTGTATTCATTTAATGTAATACTTGTGTAACGGTTCATGTATGTGTACTGGTTATGATTTTAAGAAATGTGATATTGCCAAAAAAAATATGTCTATATGTATGAAAATTGATGCAAAAAATGTCAGGTACAATGTACACGCTTAAAACCTCACGTTTTGACATGATAAAACAAATTATAGCATAGATATTTATATGATGGTAAGAATCATTATTTTTTTAAATTGATTTTATTTTTATATCATTTATTTTCCAGGTTACAGAATGTTAAAGACATGAGCACTGATATGTAACAGGACATAAATGTGATGAAATTGGTGCATATCATTTGATGAGAATAAGAGCCTTGTTTCAGATAATACATGGATGACAATCTTCAGGAATATTTTTGTGACGGACAGACTCCAGTGGATATACTTATAATTTGCATAAATAAGTGCAACCAAAATCTTATTGAGTGATTCCTACTATGAATGCAGTTTTAATTCAGTCAAAAGATATTGGGATGTGGACTCCACTGGACCGAATACCGAATTGATAGAATATTTTTCAATATGTTTTATTATATAATAGTGCAAAATTTAATCACATGACATGCAGATGGAACCCATTTTTACTGGATATTTAATTTTTATTCAGTTCGGCATACACTAATTTGGAGAATGTGTAAATATGCTCAGCTTTCTGTGAATTTCGTGACCATAATGAAGAGATTGTATGTGTAGTACTGTACAATGTGTATACATGTTTACAATATTCAAGTCCGCTTTTATGAACATAGTAATATAAATGTCAGTCAGAGCAAGATTTTTCTTTTATAGATTTACATATACTGTGGCACAATGACATACGTCTGAAAATTTTTACTCCATATTTGGTCTGCTTCTTTGTGGACTTGGAATGGCTGTCTTCCAAAATTGTTTCTGTTTCCACTTCATTTAGAACAGGAAAACGACTAGGGGGTAGGGGGTAGTCAATAACATCCATGTCTTGATGACCACTTGTATCTCCCAGAAACAGCTGACTGAGGTCATCGTCAAGTGAATCATTTACCATTTCCAGATTTTCAGTTTCCACTAAAGCATAGAAAACATGGACATTAAGCACAGTTTGTACTGTCTTATGTTTATGGATGATTAAAGTACATGTACAATGTATGTTAGAAAGGAAGATACCTCTAGGCAGGGGGGTCTTCCAAACCACTTTTACAAGAAATTTTGATGAAAATATGGAAAATATGGAAAAAAACAGCTGAAATATCAGTTCATTGCTTTAATACTAAAGTCGGGAAAATCTAGAAAATTGAAACCCCCCTTTAACAATTTATTAATTTTGAACCCCCACTTGACAAAGTAGAAAGGACTGAAAGGAAAGTATACATGTATGTGACCTATAATAAGTGATTGTTATTCATTGATAGAAATGAGATTTTCTATAAATGTGCATGACACAACCCCCTTTAACCGTCAGAATATTTCTATTTAATTTTATCGAAGGACAGCTAGAAGCCTTCAATACAGCCCCCACCCCTGCTCGAAAACGATTTTTGTTTGTTTTCATTTTATTCAATAGAAAGCTAAGTTGTATGAAACATAGAAAAAACATTGTTGTCCTGACATTGGACTGTGTTCAGTTTTGTTTTCAATCGTATGAGCCCCCCTCTCATTATTAATTAGCTTTTATTGTTAGGTTAAATTGCCTTATATTGACCTATAAGAAGAAATAGTTAAGGGAAGCTGTGCAGAAAGATTCTGCTTAGAAATTGATTTGTGTACATACAGTTACATGTAACTGTGCCACTTGGGGGAATAACCACATCGTCGTCTGCTGATCTGTTTGTTGCATTTTCATCTTCTTCAGATGCCTCGGTAACATCATAGATGTATCCAACATCGCCGCTAAATGCCAAGTCGAAGTTTGGGATTAATGGCCCAATTATTGGTGCGAGAGCCTCTAATTGCTCTAATTCAATCTTGATCAATGGATCAATTGCATCATTAACTGGGTCAGCCATTTTAATTGATATGCAAATTAGTGTTGCCGAAAAAAGATTCCTACGCCCCACGTGTTTAAAATTAAACTCCGACAGGTATATAGGAAAATTGACGCATGTAATTAACCAATGAAATAACAGGATTTTTCCATATTGCATCAGAATTGTTTTTTGTGATGTTGTAATATAGGTTGACTGGTGACAAATTAAAATCAAACGGTAGATATTCGATTCCCAAAATGATATAGGACGTTTTGATTCGCTATTTGATCCTGTTTGTTAAACAAGTAGTTTTTGTTTTGTTTTTACAAGCCATGTTCGACACATTTATACGATATAAAAACTGATACTTTTAGTATTTTTGATATGAAGAGGTTGAGGTATCAGCTTTGCACTTATTTCTAAGTTTAACAAACATCATAAATGTGATGCGTTCAAATATTCGATATAGTTTCATGCACGGCGGGCTGTCTGCAACTGAAGTTGAGTGTTTGTGTATATTTGTATGACCAATGTGGGCGTTATGAAGTGCATCAGTTAGCGTCTGTCGTCGTTATTAAGGGTTGAGATAATACCAATATTTTTCCGATGTTTCGACCAGAAAACGTTTTATGTACACAGTCAGTTGGTCCAGTAGTTTCACCAGTACCTACACAGGCAGTTGGTTCAGTATGTACAACAGTATACCTACAAAAGTAGTTGGTTCACAGGCCACACCAAGCCCAGTAGATTCTCTAGTACCAACAGAGGCATTTGATTCCCACACTACACAAACCCAGTAGGTCACCAGTACCAACGCAAGAAGTTGGTTTACAAGCTACACCGAGCACAGTAGGTTAACCAGTAAAAACACACAGATGTCTCACAAGCTACATCAAGGTCAGAAGGTTCACCAGTACCAACACAGGAAGTTGGTTCAGTAGATTTAATAGTACCTTTAAAGGTAGTTGGTTCAGGATGTTCAACAGTACCTACACATGAATTTGCTTTAGTAGTTTCACCAGTACCTACACAGGCAGTTGGTTCAGTAGTTTCACCATTCCTACACAGGCAGCTGGTTCAGTAGTTTCACCAGTACCTACACAGGCAGTTGGTTTAGTATGTTCAACAGTACATACAAAAGAAGTTGGTTCACAGGCCATACCAAGCCTAGTGGATTATCAAGTACCAACAGAGGCAGTTAGGGCACAAGCAACACCAAACAAGGTAGGTTCTCCAGTACAAACAGTCAGGCATTTAATTCCAAACACCAAACCCAGTAGGTTATCCAGTACCAACACAAGTAGTTTGTTCACAAACAAACTACTCATTTTTGATAGTTCACTTCTAAATAAAGGTAATAACAAAATTACCGAACTTGGAGGATCAATCTCAATGTCCAAGAGAAGAGACAAAACAAGGAAGACATACCGCAAATATTTGAAGATTGCAATAGTCCTGACTTTGTACAGGCATTTCAAAAGAAGTGGTGGGTTAAACAAGGTTTAATGGCGCGACAAACCTCCCTGTTCCGTTGTAAATTTAGCAATAAATGAAATCTACCCATTTGTTACCGATATGTTGGATATTGATTCTTTGTGTTTGAGCAATTAATTTTTGTGATGTTGCAATATAGGTTGACTGGTGACAAATTAAAATCAAACGGTAGATATTCAATTCCTAAATTATATAGAACTCGTGCGGGTTCCGGGTGGCGAATAGGCCCGCAGCAGCGCTAAGCTTGTCGGTAAAAGTCCACTAAAGAGCGCTCAGAAACCTGACATCGGGTCAGGCCGCTTTGCCCACAAAGCGACTGGGATGTGTGCCCCAGGTGGTTGAATGGGGCAGCCCTGACATCGAGAGATGCGGGGTCGTCAGGCGATAATGCGGAAAACCTGACCGCAAACCATAGTGTCGCGCCTTGTTGGGAAAAATGTCACGTTCCTCGCACGTTAATGAACCCTGCTGCAGGTCTCGGTAAGAGTAGGACCCGTAGGATCCCCATGCAGGAGGCTAAATTTCCCGTCCCTACCCATCACTCCTTTTTCCAGTGGCAGTCAAAACTCCCCTACCCGATTGGCCTTGTGTCCCCATTTCCTCCACTTCATCATCATTTCATGTTCATCTCCCGGATATAGCCGAAATCGTGCTGCTTGGGAGTAAAGCAATAACTAACTAACTAACTAACAAAATGATATAGGAAGTTTTGATTCGCTATTTGATCCTGTTTGTTTATCAAGTAGTTTTTGTTTTGTTTTTAAAAGCCATGTTCGACACATTTATACGATATAAAATCTGATTCTTTTAGTATTTTTGATATGAAGAGGTTGAGTTATCAGCTTTGCACTCATTTTAAAGTTTACCGAACATCATAAATGTGATGTGTTCAAATATTTGATATAGTAGCATGCACGGCGGGCTGTCTGCAACTGAAGTCGAGTGTTTGTGTATATTTGTATGACCAATGTGGACGTTATGAAGTGCATTAGTTAGAGTTCGTCGTTAATAAGGGTTGAAATAATACCAATATTTTCCGATGTTTCGACAAGAAAACGTTGTATGTACACAGGCAGTTGGTCCAGTAGTTCCACCAGTACCTACACGGGCAGTTGCTTCAGTATGTACAGCAGTATACATAGAAAAGTAGTAGGTTCATAGGCCACACCAAGCCCAGTAGATTCTCTAGTACCAACAGAGGCATTTGATTCCCAAACTTCACAAATCCTGTAGGTCACCAGTACAAACACAGGAAGTTGGTTTACAAGCTAAACCGAGCCCAGTAGGTTCACCAGTACAAACACACAGATGTTTCACAAGCTACATCAAGGTCAGAAGGTTCACCAGTACCAACACAGGCATTTGGTTCAGTAGTTTCACCAGTACCTACACAGGCAGTTGGTTCAAAAGTATCACCAGTCCCAACACAGGGAGTTGGTTCAGTAGTTTCACCATTCCTACACAGGCAGTTGGTTCAGTAGTTTCACCATTCCTACACAGGCAGTTGGCTCAGTATGTTCAACGGTACATACAAAAGCAGTTGGTTCACAGGCCACACCAAGCTTAGTAGATTCTCTAGTACCAACAAAGGCAGTTAGGTCACAAGCAACACCAAGCAAGGTAGGTTATTCAGTACCAACAGAGGCATTTGATTCCAAACTACACCAAACCCAGTAGGTTTTCCAGTACCAACACGGGTAGTTTGTTCACAAGCAAACTACTAATTTTTGTTACCGAATTTGGAGGATCAATCTCAATGTCCAAGAGAAAAGACAAAACAAGGAAGACATACCGGAAATGTACAGGCATTTCAAAAGAAGTGGTGGGTTAACAAGGTTTTATGGCGCGACAAACCTCCCTGTTCCGTTTTTAAATTAAGCAATAAATGAAATCTACCCATTTCTTAACCTTATATTGGATATTGATTCTTTGTGTTTAAGCAATTATTTTTTGTGATGTTGCAATATAGGTAGACTGGTGACAAATTAAAATCAAACGGTAGATATTCGATTCCCAAAATGATATAAAAATTTTGATTCGCTATTTGATCCTGTTTGTTTAACAAGTAGTTTTTGTTTTGTTTTTAGAAGCCATGTTCGACACATTTATACGACATAAAAACTGATACGTTTAGTATTTTTAATATGAAGAGGTTGAGCTCTCAGCTTTGCATTTATTTTTAAGTTTAACGAACATCATAAATGTGATGTGTTCAAATATTCGATATAGTATCATGCACGGCGGGCGCTGTCTGCAACTGAAGTTGAGTGTTTGTGTATATTTGTATGACGAATGTTGGCGTTATGAAGTGCATCAGTTAGAGTCTGTTGTCGTTAATAAGGGTTGAGATAATACCAATATTTTCCGATGTTTCGACCAGAAAACGTTGTATTTACACAGGCAGTTGGTCCAGTAGTTTCACCAGTACCTACACAGACAGTTGGTTCAGTATGTACAACAGTACAGTAAACCTACAAAAGTAGTTGGTTCACAGGCCACACCAAGCCCAGTAGATTCTCTAGTACCCACAGAAACATTTGATTCCCAAACTACACAAACCCAGTAGGTCACCAGTACCAACACAGGAAGTTAGTTTACAAGCTACACCGAGCACAGTAGGTTCACCAATACAAACACACAGATGTTTCACAAGCTACATCAAGGTCAGAAGGTTCACCAGTACCAACAGTACTTTTACAGGTAGTTGATTCAGGATGTTCAACAGTACCTACACATAAACTTGCTTCAGTAGTTTCATCAGTACCTACACAGGCAATTGGTTCAGTAGTTTCAACAGTCCCAACACAGGCAGTTGGTTCAGTAGTTTCACCAGTACCTACACAGGCAGTTGGTTCAGTATGTTCAACAGTACATACAAAAGCAGTTGGTTCACATGCCACACCAAGCCTAGTAGATTCCCTAGTACCAACAGAGGCAGTTAGGTCACAAGCAACACCAAGCAAGGTAGGTTCTCCATTACCAACAGAGGCATTTGATTCCAAACTACACCAAACTCAGTAGGTTTTCCAGTACCAACACAGGTAGTTTGTTCACAAACAAACTACTCATTTTTGATAGTTCACTTCTAAATAAAGGTAATAACAAAATTACCGAACATGGAGGATCAATCTCAATGTCCAAGAGAAGAGACAAAACAAGGAAGATATACCGGAAATATTTGTACAGGCATTTCAAAAGAAGTGGTGGGTTAAACAAGGTTTAATGGCGCGACAAACCTCTCTGTACCGTTGTACATTTAGCAATACTAGTAAATGAAATCTACCCATTTGTTAACCTTATATTGGATATTGATTCTTTGTGTTTAAACAATTATTTTTTTGTGATGTTGTAATATAGGTAGACTGGTGACAAATTAAAATCAAACGGTAGATATTCGATTCCCAAAATGATATAGGAATATGTTTTGGTTATTAGTGCCTTGTGCAACGTGCAGAAAAAATGACTGAAATTGCATTTCTGTGAGTTTAAGCAGTTATTTTTTTGTGAGGTTTTAATATAAAGTCGCAATAAACGGATCGACACCAAAACAAAGAGACTGTGGATGTCCTTACTTGACAAAGAAAGCTCTGTGATGTGTTGCCAACATTTAGAGCCATCGGATAACAAGGCCAATTTAATGGGTTCGTGTTTCAACACCTTTTCAAATTTTCATTTTCATTTCATATATGAATGTGATTAGTATGAATGCTTGAGTACACGGATATATGTAGTGTACATAATTTCATTGGAATACTCTTCGAGTCCAGTGTTTATTCTGCATTTAAAATATCTTATATAAAAATGAAAACACCAGTCTCAAATTTTTAATTTAAAGTTAAAATCTCCAGTGCTTATAGGTGACTGGCCAATAGACCATTTGCCAATTAATGTAGGATTTTTATTCCGTGATCGATTTAATTTTACCATTTACATTACCGTTATGAAAAATCATGTTGGTTTCCAAATGGATAGAAGTAGGACAAGCCTCGGGTTTTATCGTGTACGTCTTGGATAATTCACGTGAAAAATTTAAACAACTAACAGAGATTTAAATGTTTTTGACACCATATTCTAATAATATATACCACATCATTTCATACTACGCTATCAAAATCATTCAAATATGCTTTGATTAGTGTATTCAAAATATCGGAATTGCATTGAGAGCAAGCGATGTTCTATTTCTTGTCCGATGGATGGTTACCGACGGTAACAGTCAAATTCGGTAAAATGTGACTAAGTACCCAAAAATAATCAAAATGAACAACAATTGGCAAAAGCACTATTGTAATGTTGATTTAATATAACGTTTTAACCACTAGAGAAAACTGCCTCTTGCAATTGGGGATTGCAGCCCCTACCGTTATAGAGAAAAGGGGTAAAATGGATGTGAAAGCAAACCTACCGAGAACATTTATTCTTAATAGGATTTCGATCATTGTTTTTTCGTTGTATTCCTTAAAAAATTCTGTCAACTAAATGTAACTACAGGTTTTTAGTATTTTGCAACAATACATTGCTACGAGGGTCATAAAGGGACCACAAAAAAAACCACATTTTCATTTTTGATCCAATTTTCAAAATCTTTTTTTGTTATTGGAATCCTTGAAAAAAATTTTGTCTGCATTTTCCAATCAGATTTACAATATCTCCCATCGTTTTGAAGAAATTAGGGGTCAAAGGGACCAAAAGCGTCAATTATATGAGTTTCATCAAAGTTTGGTATAAATTCATATAAAAAAATCAATAATGCAAAGAAAGTCTACCAGAAAATGCATCTGTCAAAACATTTGACCAAAGTACAGGATTTTTGTGGTCGTATCATGCTGCACTCGGTGTAGCTTTTGATTATGCATGTTGGATACCCCTTTTCCTAAAATAAGTAGAAATATAATAGACGATAAAGATATGTGGAATAAGTGTACGCGACACAACCAACATTAAAGAAACAGTTATTTAAAAAATCACAATGGAAAACAGCCAGCTGTCTTTAACATGACCAGAGGTCACTGCTCACTGTCTTGCATTGGCCCGAGACTAAAAATACACTACATAATATTCAGACAACTCCCTAGATTATCAACGAAAGACCCATTTCTGGACATAGAACAAAGACAGATATATAGTTGACAGGGACAAACAAAAGCTTTGACAAGGACTCCTGGCTTAGGAAAGGCACATAATTATAAAATGTGGCGGGGTTAAACTAGTTTTTTGGACCCAACCTTCCCCCTATTGTTAATCTTGTACAAAGCACAAAAGATAACACACTTTAAAAATCAAATCGATAAAAGTTCAATTCACCAACGAGAACAACAAGACGTAAAGGAACTCTCTTGAGAACACTCGCAGTTACTGACGGCTAGCTAAGAAGCATTTATCGACTGATGTCTTGATGACTTGTCCCCTCAAAGAATCAAAGTGCTAAAGCGCTTAAAGGAAGAGCTTTATATAAGTACTATCTGTTCTTTTTAAAATGGAAGAACAAGACGCATATTACTTTTTTTATTCAGTAATACATACATGTATTTATGTTTTGATCTTCTAAAAGACAAAAATTCTAGAATTGCCCGTTGCAAAATTATAACAAAGATGTTGCAATGGGCATTCGAATCTCAAGTCTCATTAGACACAAACGAAAACAACACAAAACATCAGAAAACATTAAAAGCACACAGAAGCAACGTTACGGAACTATAATCAAGCATGACTTAACGTTGGATACTAGTATTATAAAAAAAGCTTCAGAAGAAGGGTAGGTTTAGGGACCCCCATATTGAAATATAAGAAGCAGAGGTACCAATGGGGTATCCGATTTTCAAAAGTCCGAAAGGGCAGAGACAAAACCAGTAAACACCAACAAGAACGGGACAAAAACAGACAACATGTAAAACATGGAAACACAAAATAAAGCGAACTCCAATCAACACCGCGAACTCCAGTCAAAACAAGAGTGAACTCAGGTGCTCCGGAAGAGTAAGCAGTTCCTGCCTGCCATAGCACACCCGTCACGTTGACAATAGTCCATTCAGAGTGTCAAATCCGGTAAAGGGAAACAAAACAAAACCCTATGACAAACCAACATCTGCACTCATCTGAGAGATCGAAATCCCATATTTGTCTATAAGTGCATACTGTCATCCTGTTAAATTTCTTGAGTGAAGACAGCAACCGAGGATCAACATATCCCTGTGTGGGATTAGTTGACGAGACTGGAGATGTATCGTCAACTAATCCCTGTCAGTCATTTTAAATCAAGGTAAAGTTCTGTTAATGACTGACAATGACAGTAACAATCCATATCAGAGATTTTAAATTAAGGCAAATATTTAAAATGACTGTCATGATTTGATACAAACAACAAAATTGACTGATATAAACTGACATTGTCTGCTACAGTTTAAAAAATTAAAAATGCAGAAATTGATAATTACTGAAGATATTGCATCAAGGGAAATAAGCATTTTACAGATAAATTGTGGTAAATTACAGTTCATTTCAGACATTTTAAATAGAATTCGAACTGTATATGGTATGGTCAGTCCTTATTTTGGTTCATAGTGCAAGTATTGCACTAAAAAAGCTTATTTTTTTCGCCCGTTTCCATCTCTCCCCTATTCAAGTGGTCATAAAAATTCCTGTTCCTTTGCTTCCCACCAAACCTCAATTTTTTTGCCTCCCATTTCGTATGTACTCAACCAGAATTCGTGAGTTAGTGAGTGAGTTGGTGTTTTACGCCCGTGCAATGCTACATAGGTTATTTACAGGCGATGAACATGATAAGGGGGATAAAATTAACATGAAATGATGATGACAAATGAAACATGGGCTGGGGTTAGACACAAAGGAACAGAAAAATTTTGACGTCCACAAGAGAGGGGAGAGATGGGTAGGAGCAGAGATTTTAGTCTATGTGGTGGTCTACTCGGCGGTCCACAAAGGGGTCTTTTACCTGCTTGATGCGTGGCACTCTTCTGACAGGTTGGCTCACTATGGTCTTCGGTCAGGGTTCCCCTATTTTAGACCTGACAACTTCCGCGGACATGGGTCACCCTGGTACACACTCGGTCGCTCTGTGGGCTGAGCACTGACCCGCTGTCAGAATCCCGAGACCTTAGTCGCCTCCTACGACAAGGTAAGCTCTGCTGCGGGCCTATGCGACTCCCGGGCTCCTCCACAGATGAAAGATTTCAAAATTAGTTCACAGCTTAACCATGATGACTTTTACCGTGTCTCTCTTTTTCATGCCAGTCGTGCATTTCATTTCTGTTTTCAGAGCTGACTTGAATTTTTTAAGGGTGAAAACTATTTTGTTAAGATTTCTCAGCTTCTTTTTTTTGGTACATATATTTAGTACAATGAGGTGAGACATGCTTCCTGGTTCCAGATCATTCTGTCTAAATGGTCGAGTAAGAGTATCCTTAGCACGACTTAATGCAAACCCTTCTTTATGTTTAGTATTTCCCACAATATTAGCATCAAGACTAATCCTTGTTTATGTAAAATGTTTGTTTGTTTGTTGTTTGTTTTATGTCCAGTCAACAATATTTCAGTCATAATCAGGACAAGAACTAATTGAATAAACAAATTGAATTGTGTAGACCCACCCAGGAAACAGCACCCATAACACAGACCCATGCATGTCATGCGAAAAAGGGTCAATGTACGACCACAAACCAGAAGGAAAACGAACCAACTCACAAGACAGGCCAATGTATCATCAACGCACCATAGGCCAATGTACCCAGACAGCGACGAAATCTCTCCCCAAAAACTTCACACAATCTGGAACCCTTACCTATGGTGACCAACAATGAAGAACACTTACCTGAAATGAGGTCATACTAGTTAGAACACTTACCTAAGTGGAATATAGCCAACCCTTACCCGATTTCACGCAATCAACCCTTATCTGTCGAAAATACAATGATGAATCCTGATTGGACCTACACACACTGAAAGAAAAAAACGTGGGGGTGGGGTGGGAAACAAAGGAACTGTAAATTTTGAAGACCACTGGAAAAGGGGAGTGATGGGTAGGGGCAGAAAATTTAGCCTATGTGGTGCACTATTTGGCGGTCCACAAAGGGATCTTTTACGTGCATGAAGCGTGGCCCTCTCCACACACGTTGGCCCACTATGGTTTGCGGTCAGGTTTTCCGCATTATAGCCTGACGACCCCGGCATTCATTATGACAGGGCTGCCCCATTCTACCACCTGGAGCACACATCCCAGTCGCTTTATGAGCTAAGCGGCCTGACCCCAATGTCAGGTTTCTGAGCGCTCTTTAGTGGACTTTTACCGACAAGCTTAGCGCTGCTGCGGGCCTATTCGCCTCCCGGGCCCCGCACGGGACTTATGTAAAATGTAATGTCCACACAAGATTTTAACAATATAGGCATTGTCTGCTACGTGATCTATTACCGTTAAAAACAAGAAAAATAAAAGAAACAAATGTGACGTTCTTTATATAAGAATTGTACTGAACTGTTTTGTTGGGTATAAATATAACCTTATCTCACTAGAAAATATGCAATGGAAGACCGTAAGATTTTCATAAATTAAATTCTGGTTTTTTTTGTGTTAACAGAACTTTCCCTTAATACGAAGCCAAAAGAACTTCAGATATTGGATCGGAATGATTGTTTATTTTCATAGTGAGCTTGAAGTTACAAATGGGAAATCTCAAGAAAACCATGTTCAAATGAAAACGTGTTATGAAACACCCTGTGAGTAACGAATCTTAAGGTTTTTTCCATCGCCATTGTTATCAGAAATACACCAATAAGAGCAATTCAAATTATCCATTAAGTTATGGGGATGAAAGAAGAGGCTCGTGTTTTACAATATAAACGCCCTAACCATACTTTATAGGTTATACAAGGGCATTGAAAATTAGTTAGTTACTTTACTCCAAAGCATCGCGATAACGGAAAAATGAACATGAAGAGGATAAAACGAAGCTAAAAGAAAGAAAAGGGGACACAACGCCGGAGAGGAGAGTTTTGAATGCCATGGAAATAGGAGTGCTGAGTAGGGACAGGAAATTTTGCCTCCTGCATGAGGATTCTACGGGTCCTATTGATGGTGACATCCTGTAAAGCTCTCTATTGTTGCTACAAACTCAGCAAATAAAAGTGAGTGAGTTGGTGTTTTACGCCCGTGCAACGCTATATAGGTTATTTACAGGCGATGAACATGAAAAGGATGATAAAATGAACATGAAATGATGATGATAAATGAAATATGGGGGTGAGGTGGGACACAGAGGACCGGTAAATTTTGAAGAACCACAGGAAAAGGGGAGAGGTGGGTAGGGGCGGAAAATTTAGCCTATGTGGTGCACTACTTGGCGGTCCACAAAGGGGTCTTTTACGTGCATGAAGCGTGGCACTCTCCTCACACGTTGGCCCACTATGGTCGGCGGTCAGGGTTTCCGTATTATAGACCTGACAACCCCCGCAGACGAGGGCAACCCTATTCAGCCACCTAGGGTACACACTTGGTCGCTCTGTGGGCTGAGCACTGACCCGACATCAGAATCCCAAGACCCTTAGTCGCCTCTTACGACAAGCTAGGCTCTGCTGCGGGCCTATTCGCCACCCGGGCCCCGCACGGGCCCAGCAAATAAAAGAAATGGGAAGCAATTTACAATACCGTGAATGCTTTAACAGGACCTTGCCACAGATGTTCAATGGAAAAAATAGGAGTGAGTTAGTGGTTTACGCCCTTGCAACGCTATGATGTTTTTTTTCAAGGCGATGAGCTAGAAAAGGGTGATTAAATGAACATGAAATGATGATGATAAATGAAAGATGGGGGTGATGTGGGAAACAAAGTAAACAGCAAAGTAAAGAAGACCACAGGAAAAAGGTGGAGGTGGCAAGGGTTGGAAAATTTTGTGGTGCACAAACTTGGATCCAAAAATGTGTCTTTTACGTGCATGAAGCATGGCACACATGTTGGCCCACTATGGTCAGCGGTCAGAGTTTTCGTATTATAGACCCGAAAACCCCTGCGGATGAGGGAAACCCTATTCAGCCACGTATGGTACACACTTGATCGCTGAGCACTGACCCGACGTCAGAAACCCAAGACTCTTAGTCGCCTCTTTCGACAAGCTAGGCTCTGCGGCGGGCCCATTCGCCACCCGGTCCTGCACAGGACGAAAAGATTAGGAAATGGTAAATCTACATGAGCAGCACAGTTTGCACCAAGATAATAATGCAGCAACAAGACAACAAAACCGGACCTTTTGAAACTTCTAGTATTTCAAACCTTGATTAAAAGATAGTCAGCATCATTGTTACGTTTAATTGAAACTGTAGAACTAGCAAATATTATAGAAGAAACTCTAATATCTGGAATCCTTAGTGGCAATCTAAATTACCGAGGATAAAATCCAAATTATGACTAGGGTAGGCAGAAACGTAAGGTTTCGACAATTTTGAAATTTCAACGGATAATTAAAAGCTTTGATGTGTTCATCAACACAACAGTGCTTATGTAAGAGCAGGCTAAATTTCCACCAGCAGCTCTTTCCTGCACGGATGTTAGTAACAGAAATTAAAAAAAGTTCCAGACTATGAATTTTGCAACACCAGACGCGCGTTTCGTTTATTTATGACTCATCAGAGGCGCTATACCCAAAATATTGAAAGAGCCAAATCTATACCCAGAATATGTAGCGCATTGAACAAGAAAACCAACAAGTAAATCTGCGAGCTTATGCTTACAAGTGATACCCCCGCTCCCAAAACCTAAGTTAAACACAAAATAGATGACCTTGGAGTATTAAATCGGTATGCACCATATTGTACAGTCCCTGTAACGTATAAGTTAACAAACGATGCGATGTACGCACGATGCACGCACGATGTGCGCACGTTGTACGCACGATGCGCGCACGATGTACGCACGATGCACGCACGATACGATGCACGATCTATCATACGATAAACGCTGTGAGAAATGCTTCTCCAGCGTGCATCGTTTCGTGTAGCGTACATCGTTTGTCGTGCATCGTGTAACGCGCATCGTGTAGCGTGCATCGTTTCGTACATCGTGCATAGTGTAGCGTACATCGTTTATCGTGCATCGTGTAACGTGCATCGTGTAGCGTGCATCGTGTAACGTGCATCGTGTAGCGTGCATCGTTTCGTACATCGTACATCGTGCATCGTTTTGTCCAGCGTACATCGTGTCAGGTTTGCACATATTGTAATTTCATTTTATTCTATTTTTTATTTCATTTTATTTTATCGATTTTATTTTATTTTATTTTATTTATTTTTATCTCATTTTCCTATCTATTATTTCATCTTATTTCATTCTATTTTTTTTCTTTTACTTTTACTTTTTTATTTTGGCTTTTTTAGTATAGAATATTTCCTTTTTTAGCACACCTTGACCGAAGGTCCATGTTAGCTATTACCATCACTTGGCGTCCGTCCTCGTCGTCTGTCGTGATCGTCTGTCGTCGTCGTCGTCGTCTGTCGTCGTCTGTTAACAATTTTTCAAAAATCTTCTCCTCTGAAACTACTGAACAGAATTTTATGAAACTTGGTATGAATGATCCTTAGGGTGTCCTGCACCAAACTTGTGTTTCAATTTTTGATCCGTCAAAAACATGGCCACCGTTACTAAAATAGACCATGGGGGTCAGACTACTGTTTTTGGCTTGTAAATCAAAAAGTATAAGAGATAGATGAAATCTGATGCCACGCTTCTGCTTCAGCATCAAAAGTTCTACAAAAGTCTCCATTTGGTCGAAGTTGTCAGATGATCCCTTATAGGAGTAACAGCCCCTTAAAGGTGAAAAATAGTGTTTTTGCATGTTTTTGGCCTATAGAATGAAAACTATTGTAAATAGAGAAAAGCTGTTGCTTGCTTAAATGTTCAGCTCATTTAGCTCTACAAAAGTCTCCATAGGGTCGAAGTTGTCAGATGACCCCTTATAGGGGTTACAGCCCCTGAAAGGCAAAAAATAGTGTTTTGGCCTATAGAATGAAAACTTTTGCAAACGGAAAAATTAATTGCTTTAATGTTCAGCTCATTTAGCTCTACAAAAGTCTGCGAAAAGTCAAAGTTGTCAGATGACCCCTTACAGGGGTTACAGCCCTTTAAAGGCGAAAAATAGTGTGTTTGGCCTGTAGAATGAAATTATTGCAGATAGAGAAAAGCTGTTGCTTGCTAAAATGTTCAGCTCATTAAGCTCTACAAAAGTCTTCATAGGGTCAAAGTTGTCAGATGATCCCTTATAGGTGTTATTACAGCCCTTTAAAGGCAAAAATAGTGTTTTTGGCTTAAAGAGTGAAAACTATTGCAGATAAAGAAAAGCTGTTGCTTGCTTAAATGTTCAGCTCATTTAGCTCTACAAAAGTCTCCATAGGGTTGAAGTTGTCTAATAACCCCTTATAGGGGTTACAGCCCCTTAGTGTTTTTTGATTATTTAGAATGAAACAAAAGTCTTCATAGGGTTGACATCAAGACCAGGTGAGCGATTCAGGCTCCTGGGAGCCTCTTGTTTCTTATTTCATTGCTAAGTTTGTTTTCTGTTTTTGTTTGTTTTTTTTTCTTTTTGTTTTGTTTTGTTTTGTTTGTTTGTTTGTTTTTTTTTGTTTTTTTTTATTTATTATTTTTTAGTTGTTGTTTAATTCTTTTGTTTTCTTTGTTAAAAAATTCATTCGTGTAATTGAGAAGTGTCATCTGAGGGTTACAAAATGCAATTGTTTATTGTTTGGACTACCTGAGGTTAATATTATACAATGTCTTATGTATATATTTAATGGTCTACATTAACCGAGTTTTTCAATGTCGTTTTAAAGAACTGTTTGGTCGTTTCTCTTAGTTTTATTAAAAGTTCATATTTTTTATCCATTTTTAATTTACATATGCCAGTGCTTCATTTCTGGAATATAGTCTATATCCAGTTAGATTTAAATCAGTTATTTAGTTACTCCTGAAAAAATAAGTTTAATTATCTCAGGTTACCCTGCAAAATTTACGGAAATAACCTTTTGCCATTTTAAACGCATCGTTTCGTGTATCAAAAATAACCTTAATGTTAAAATGTTTTTTTTCTCCATTTACATGAAACTAATTGTTAATATCCTACAACCAGCTCAGTTTGGACATAACATACTTGTACGGCTACAGTAAAATAAAGGTTATTACAAGTATAACTGTAACAGTATAATATGAATTTTAATGTTCGAAATTAGCACCTTGCTCTTAAAACATTATACCCATTAAATTAATCTGCAACATTTACAAATAATAAAGATTTTTTAAGATCCCAGAATTTAGAATCTAAAAACGTCATCCTAATAAATACATTGTACCATCATTTATGTCAAAAGAGTGTCTCCATCCGGCATGAAAAAGGTAAAAAGTTCAGTTCTTTTTCTCCTTTGTCCCCCGCCGCAACGCGGAGCGGGGCCATAGACATGGCGGGCGTACGTTCGTCCGTCATACTTGCTTCGTAACAGATTTCTCAGTTACTATCTTTCCTAAACTTTAAATATCTGGTATGCCGCTTCAGGTGGGGGACTCATACGGAGGCCGATGCGTTTCCAGATCCGTATCTTTCCATTTTCTGTTTTACAAGCTGATTTAGAATTTTGCCGACTTGGCGGGAGCCCCAAGAATTCCGTTCTTGTTCATTTTTTTATTCTTCTAATTTGTAATAATTAAATACCTAGGCAGTGGACTTACATCAGTTTAAAATCCTTTTTATAGCGCTTTTTCTATGGCAGAGTGAGGTTGGTAATTGTTGGCGATCATTAATCTGCTTAACCTGAGAAAATCATAGCGAATAAGCTCAGTCTTAACTTTTTATAAACAAGGTTGTTCCTTTATATACTTTAGTATATTTAAAGATGCAACCAAAAGATGAGATACAATTAAATTGGCTTAAGAACATCCTAATTACTATCTATTCATATTTTTTGCTTTGTATTTCTCTTATAAGTGGTCAAGTGTCCACCTTGTCCTCTAATAATTTTTCATTTAGATTTTCGAAAAAAGTTATCTGGGACCTCCACTCCCCCCACCCCTTTTGTCCACAAAAGAACTGTATGCATGTGGAACCCCCCGTTTGAAAGTTTTGGATCTGTCCCTGGTCTTGTAAAGATTTTTAATGGTCTATGTTGGCGCAGTATATTTATTGCAAATCTTTCATATACTTTCTTGTTTGCAATATTGTTTCGTGCTTTCTCCGTTCATTCCAAAGCAGATCTCCAGCGTAGATCGATTGAACATAATTTAATAAAATCAAGGAATAATTATGAAGAATTCCTTGATGAAATGGTTCTCATATTTAAAAACATAATCTTTACCAGAGCAGAGATGCATAATTTGCAAATTCTACACTTACGAATATGAAATATGTATTCACCTTATCCCAAATTTGACTGAGATTATAAAAGAATTAAATCAAATAATGAATTAATAAGTGTTTTTAATTGCTCATTACTTGAAATGTATAGTTATTCTGTAACTATAATTCATAAAAATCCGTAAAATTATATATATTACCTGAGAAAATTAAACTGGTTTAAATTTCTCAGATTTTAAAGAAATATTTTTATGAATTGAATAATATATATTTTTTCTCTCATTTTTACAAATTAATCATTACTTAGAGCCAGAGTCTGCCTCAGCGCTTTTAAATACTGGTAAAATATATGTAGTGATTTCTATATAAATAATTGATGATTAATATGATCCACTGCCCTTCCCATGCATTCTACAAAGCAAATACTATAGTCCTGTCATTCTCAACTGTCATTTTATTCTAGTTATCAGAATAAAATTTCTTAATAGTAAATTTTAACTGAGATACTTAAAGTTCTATGAAATAAATAGAATAAAAAAATAAAATGATTTTTTAATCATTTTTCATAAACATGATATAATTCATATCACACCATCAGAATCATATAAAAATTATTAATATCATTTGAAAAAATAAAAAGTTTATGAAAATCATCTTTGTCAAGTTCTGCGGGACTATCTATCAATGGACCATGGAAGGTGCCCCTCAGAGAGTGACCACAACGCGCGAGCTTGAGACAGGATGTTAAATATGTGTCGTGTATATTATCCAATATACATGTACCTGTATCGATAGGAGTTAATTAATAAGCCACGTGCGCTAATAAGTTGGTCACACCTGTAATAATACGGCAAAAGAAAAGGAGGTATTTCTACCTAAAAAAAAACACATCTAAAAGATTGGTTGCAAGGGTTCTGATGTTGGTGAATGCTCAGTTTGGTGCTCGACGGCTTTTTTCGGCAATCTTAGGACTTGGAGACCGCTAAACAGTCTCCTACGCCAAAACATTATTTCCATATGTGTCTCTAATTTTCATATGGATCATCATAATATAAAATATTAATGAAGGAAAATTAGGTGACTTAGGAAGTTCCTTTTTAATGAGAAATCCCAGTTTCGTATACAAAATATATACAATACAGCTTTTCGATAAATAATTTCTGATCTCAAATTTTTATTCATCTGCATATACTCAAAGCAGCAGTTGCTTTTAAAATGTCTGGATAACATTAAAAAATTTCAAATTTGTGTACATGTATTTCGTTATTTTGAGTTGGTTAATTTCCCCTCATTTCAGACATTAACTTAGCGCTTTTTTTACCTAATTACAAATTTTGTGATTATATCTTGCAAATGTTGCATGAACCTTACATTTAAAATTCTACTCAGTTCAAATTTTTAAATGTAGTTAAGAATTTAAGGCACAATGACTGTAGCTATAGTTAACAGGCAGTAAAAACATGATTGTGCGATTTTAGGACAAAAAAGAGAAGATTAGAATATGCTCCCTCTATTTCCACCAATTTCCTTTATGTGTTAAAAGTCATGCACTGGTATTTTTTTGGACTGTCTTTAGTTTGCCAGTATTAACGATACCCTTTGAATTACTTTCATTAACTAATTTCATTAAACATTTACCCTTAATGCATATTGTTTGCAAATAAAAAAAATGTCTTTTAATGTTATAAGAAAATTTAACCATGTACAAAATGTATTTCCTGACATAAGAGTTTTGTTATAATAAAAAAAATATGATTTCCTAGTCGAGAATCGTCTAAAAGCTGCAGTACGAGCTGCTAAGACACACCTTGTGAGGTTCAAAAGATCATCCTAAATCAATTGCTCAGGAAATTTAAGGACAAATTGAAAATAAAATGAAAGAAAAACAAAACAACAAAAGGGATTCATGATATTTATATTTATCAATTTGACTTTTTTCGGATCTTGTTCAAATTTAAAGTCTTTATTTTCATAAAGGTTTCCAAGTAACTTGCAAACAAAATTAATAAGTATTAATACCTGTTTGACTTACTTAATGTCACTCGTTTCTGTTATATTGTACAAATGAAAGTTAATATTTTCTATAAAAACGACTCTTTTTATTGCTATAGCAGAATCAAGACATATCTTCAGTACAGAGTCTACAGTTTAAAGATTATAATTTAGTCTTCCTTGAATATTTGATAAATCGAATAAATGACATGATCGCAAAGAACAACCAATCATCAATTAAAACGATACACGCTACACGATGCACGCTATACGATGCACGTTACACGATGCACGCTATACGATGTACGCTAAACGATGTTCGCTACACGATACGATGTACGCTACACGATGTACGCTGCACGATACGATGCACGCTATACGATGTACGCTGCACGATACGATATACGCTTAACGAAACGATATACCATATACGATACGATGCACGATACACGATGCACGATACACGATGCACGCACGATGTACGCACGATGCCTGCACGATGAACGCACGATGTGCGCACGATGTACGCACGCTATACGCACGCTTAATTTGTTAACTTATACGTTACAGGGACTGTATCTATCTCATCTAGTTGCTTAGAAAACTGTGACGAAAAGTTTGCATGCATGTTCATTGTTTGTAAAAACCTAAGTATTCAGTAAACAAAAAATAGACTACCTAGGGGCATACAATTGGTATACCATATGGTACTTTAGGATATAGCTGTATACAAAATATCAGACATCTATCTCATGTAGTTGACTGGAAACTGTGACAGAAATTTTGCATTTATGTCCATTATGTGTAAAAACCTAAGTATTCGGTAAACAGGAAGTACATCACCTAGGACCATGAAATCAATATACACCATATGGTACTATAGGGGAAAGCTTTATGCAAACTATCAGATCTCTACGTCATGTAGTTGCTAAGAAAACTGTGACGGAATACACTATGTGTAAGAACCTAAATATTCGGTAAACAGGAAGTAGTTGACCTAGGAACATGAAATCGGTATAAACCATATGGTCCTAAAGGAGAAAGCTATACGCAAAATATCAGACATTTATCTCATGTAGTTGGGAAACTGTGACGGAAATTATGTTACGGGCGGACGAACGAACGGACGGACGGACGGACATGGGTAAAACAATATACCCCCCTCTTCGAAGCGGGGGTATAAAAATACCGAACTGGAAAATCAAATTATGACTAGGATCAACCTATGTCTGGGGTAGGCAGAAACTAAGGGTTAAGACCATTTGAAATATAAACGGATACTATAGCTTTGATGTGTTCTCCATCACCAAAGTGTTGCAGTAATACTTGTGAATCTCCTGGGCAATTACCCTGGGGCATACATGCCAGTCGTTTTGCGGGCAAGGTGGCCCGATCCAACGCTAGGGTATTGGGCTTCTTTGGGCTCTTTTCGCCACCCAGGTTTGGATGGCAGTAACCAACTTTATATTTCAAAGTTGAATTAAGACATTTCCAATGTGAACATTCATGTAGATGGTCAAAATCAATCGAGGTGATGTTTTTTTTTCTTAGATATGCTAAGTCCTGCAGTCTTTAATTATCGGTAAATATTTATATTTTTATTTAAATCAGAAGTAAATGTAAATATTTTCCTAAGCGTTACAAATTTATAATGTTTTCCTGTTAATTTATTTGGCAATCAAATGTTGAATATCTTCTTGATTTTTTTATATTATTAAGAAAAAACGAGTATATCTGACTAACCGTAGCAAGCTTTGATATTCCTATATTTTTTTCTCATTCTCACAGACACAATGCAAAAGCAGATGATCTCAATTTAGTATAGATCATGTTTTTACAAATATGGGATTTCGATCTCTCAGATGAGTGCAGATGTTGGTTTGTTATAGGGTGTTGTTTTGTCTTCCTTTACCGGATTTGACACGCTGAATGGACTATTGGCAACGGGAAGGGTGTGCTATAGCAAGCAGGAACTGCTTACTCTTCCGGAGCACCTGAGTTCACTCTTGTTTCGACTGGAGTTCGCGTTGTTGGTTGATATTCAGTTATTTTGTGTTTCAATGTTTTTCATGTTGTCTGTTTTTGTCCCGTTCCTGTTCGTGTTTACTGGTTTTGTCTCTGCCCTTTCGGACTTGTGATATTCGGATACCCCTTGGTACCTCTGCTTCTTTCTAAGCATGTTCGAAAAAATCTTCCTGCATCCTCAGCCATGAATAACAATCAGTGCGTTCGTTTGCTCTCCTAGTTTCAGTTGATCCTTAACGAAATAAATCTGTCTTTCTGGATCCATCTAGTCCAAATTTTCCACTGAACAAATCATGAACTTCAGCTCTTTTAGGCGTTGTTATCGCTCACAACAGGCTTTGTCATCTTCAATCTTTGGAGGGGTGAGTAAGTGATTTACGTCCGTGCAACGCTATTTAGTTTTATAAAAAAAGGTGATGAACATGAAAAGGATGAAACTACTAAATGAACATGAATAACGCTGAGAAAATTTAGTTGGCAGTCCACAAACATATTTTACGTGCATGAAGCGTGGTAATCTCCACGTAAGTTTGCCAATTATGGTCAGGTGTTAAGGTGTCAGTATTATAGACCTGACAGCTTCCGCGGACGAGGGCTACCCTATTCAGACACCTAGCTATAGGGTACACTTGATCGCTCTGTTCAAACTTTGGATAAGTGTTGCCAACTGTCCTCTCCACCTTTTCCCCCGTTCGGATCTTAGGAGGCGAATAGGTCCGCAGGGTCGCTAAGCTTGTCGGTAAAAGTCAACAATAGAGCTCTCACAAACCTTACATCGGGTCAGGCCGCTTAGCCAACAAAGCGACTGGGATGTTGCCTTAGGTTGTTGAATGGACAGCCCTGTCATAATGAATGCCGGGTTTATCAGGCGATAATTCGGAAAACCTGAGCGCAAACCAAAGTGGGCCAACGTGTGTACAGAGTGCCAAGCTTTATGCACATAAACACACCCCTTTGTAGACTGCAAAGAAGTGCACCACATAGGGTTTATTCTCCCCTTTTTCTGTGGTGTTCTAATTTTACTTTTCCTTTGTTTCCCATCTCACACCCATATTTCATTTATCACCATTTCATGTTCATTTTATCACCCTTTTCATGTCAATCGCATTTAAATTGCAAAAGCATAAAACACCAAGTAACTCACTTATATGCGAGTCGATTATTACATTTTCATGGGTGTAATTTTCCCATAAAATTTGCATGCACATGTATCTTTTTTTTCCATTTAATATCAACTCAAAATCAACAGATTAAACGATAATCTGGTATGAGAAAGAAAAAAAACCAACCACATGTACCCCTTATTTAGAAGTGGGGTAGCTGTGTTTGGCCGTCTGACCATTACGTCTTCTGGTGCAATCTCTTGTCCGCAACTGTTCCAACAAGACATCTTATGATATTTTCAGTTTACCAAGTTGCGAATTGTAGAATAAGAATTAATGAGGGAATTATATTTTAAGGAAAATGAGGAGAGGTGTCATGTGACCAAGCACATCTAAATTTGCAAAGAAAATGCTAGCACATCAATAAGTACATAACAAAAATATTAAATGAGTTAATCATGGAAATGTTAACATATAATAACATTTTTCAAAAAGAAATATGACTATTAACTTAATAAATCATTGTTTTGAAAATATCAAAGGAGATAATCAATGTTAAACATGACCATCAAAATACAATGGATTCTACAGGCAAATTCACAACGAAGTTGGTGACCCCCTATTTTCTCACTCTTATATCAAAGTTAGCTTAATAATATTAATTCTGATCCTATAAAATCAAATTTGTAATGTAAGATTTTTTCTTAAGCAGTGATTTTTTTGCATTTTATATGTCCTTTCCTTTAATAGACATTGTAATTTAGTCAAACTTTGAACCCTTATATGGGAAAAACAAGCCTAGTGACCTATCTTTATTTTAGTTTTATATGAAACGTATCAACATTATTTGATATTTAAGGCAATAAAATTCGATTTATAATGAGCAGATATTTCCAGAGTCAGGTGTCCTCATTAACCTTAAATACTGATTTCCCTAAACAAATGAATTTTTTTACTCATGTTACTCTAAAATTCTTAAGCAAATAGTTTTGAGTGTTAGTATGCAACAAAATTTGTACACATTATAAAATATGAACAGAAGATTGTTCATTATAACGTTTTTCTACCAAAGAAAATTAGTAAAGAGTAGTATTTTACGAGTTATGTTTTGAATGTCTTGTTTTATATCTGCTGCGTACAAGTCACAATTTGCACACGTTGCAAAATGTATTAATATGTTCAAGTTTCAAAAAGGACCGCAAACTTGCTTTATCCTTCATCTCACATTTTGTTATAATTGATCTACATGTATTTACATGTATTTACATCTCATATACCAGAAGTAACTTAGTTTAAACATATTTATTTATCCTGGATTGGGAAACAAGCTTAATGCTTATGTAAATCCCTCTCCAGCTAGCAGTTTGCGAGTGTGGCCTTTGCAGCCTACTCTTATCGAACTCTACAAAGGGGTCTTTAACGTGCATGGGGTATTGCTCTCCACATACACGGGACAACCTTTTTTGTCCCTTCCGAAGGACTAGCATCGTACCTTGAGACCATCCTCGCAAATGGTGTCAAGAGAGAGTCGGAAAATTGGTTCATGAAATTTTCACCCTGGACGAGGATCGAACCACGAACCTTGGTGTTAGTAGCCCGACGCGTTAACCACTACACCAGAAGAAACTTGGGATAAAGGACACTACAGATTCTAGGAGGTCCGCTTCATAATTGGATCTATTTCTCGAAACTGACACACCAGGAAAGCTCCATGACAAACGTGATGACTTCAACTTTCCCTTTCCGGTATGACTGATTCGTTTTAGTCATTTTCTCTGGACTATGAAATTGATTTTTCAAGTTCGGTAGTTTTGTTATTACCTTTATTTCTGTGTAGCAACATTCCGTCGGCTCAAGCATATGGAGTTAACGTATCACAATTGATTCGTTATTCCAGAGCATGTGGGGAATACAACGACTTCCTTGATATAGCTACACGGCTGAAAAGCAAATTGTTAACACAGGGGTGCGTTGCTCCCAGGTTGTTGTCATCACTCGAGAATTTTTACGGAAAACATCATGTGCTTGTATACAAATACGGGATTTCTATCTCTCGATGAGCACAGATATTGGTTGGACATAGAGTTTGGTAATGTCGTCCTTTCCGGATTTGCCCAACACTATATCGATCTTTGGTAACGTGACGGGTGTGCTATAGCTAGCAGGTACTGCTTACTCTTCCGGAGCACCTGAGTTCACTCTCGTTTCGACTTGAGTTCACGTTGCTGAATGCGGTTTTGTTGTAATGCGTGTGTTTTATGTTGTGTGGTTTGTTTCGTTATGATGATTTTTTGTCTACCGGTTTTGTCTTTTTCTTTACGGTTTTATGATGTCGATTACCCCTTTGGTACTAATTGCAACATGTACACCTTTTGCTGTCCATATTGTAACATGATTAGTCTTTTTAATGAAATTTGTTCTAACTTGTACAGTCCCGTGCGGGGCCCGGGTGGCGAATAGGCCCGCAGCAGAGCCTAGCTTGTCGTAAAAGGCGACTAAGGGTCTTGGGATTTTGACATCGGGTCAGTGCTCAGCCCACAGAGCAACCAAGTGTGTACCTTAGGTGGCTGAATAGGGTGGCCCTCGTCCGCGGGGGTTGTCAGGTCTATAATACGGAAACCCTGACCGCCGACCATAGTGGGCCAACGTGTGTGGAGAGTGCCACGCTTCATGCACGTAAAAGACCCCTTTGTGGACCGCCAAGTAGTGCACCACATATAGGCTAAATTTTCTGCCCCTACCCACCTCTCCCCTTTTCCTGTGGTTCTTCAAAATTTACCGGCCCTTTGTTTCCCACCCACTCCCATATTTCATTTATCATCATCATTTAATGTTCATTGTATCATCCTTTTCATGTTCATCGCCTGTAAATAACCTATATAGCGTTGCACGGGCGTAAAACACCAACTCACTCACTCACTCTAACTTGTACAAACGGCCATAAAAGAAATTTAAATAAAGAGTGTCAAAAACGTAAAAGAAGCAAAGAAGCACCAATGGGGCATTCAAGTGTCAAAAGTCCGAAAAGGCAACGACGATAAACATGATAAAAAAACAGCACGAAGAAACACAAAATCAACCGAACGGAAATGAACAACGCGAACTCAAGTCGTGACAAGAGTGAACTCAGGTGCTCCGGAAGAGTAAGCGGTTCCTGCCTGCTATAGCACACCCGTCGTGTTGCTTATTCCAATTCAGTGTGTCAAATCCCGTAAATGAACGACAAACCAACATCTGCATTCATTTGAGAGATAGAAATCCCATATTTGTCTACGATTGCATGGTGTCTTCCGTAAAATTTCTTGAGTGAAGACAGCAACCGTGGAGCAACACAACCCTGTGCCAGCAATTTCTTTGACAAACGTGAAGCTCTGCCAAGGAAAATCCAGCTTTAAATAAATTGTGTTTGTTTATTCATTCAAAATTTACTTAGAAACTTGTTTAAGCCCCTCTGATTAAATCATAATAGACATGATAGAAAGTGACAAGATATTTTAATACCCACTCAGCTTAAATTGAGTAGATTTGTTAGGTTTTAGTTTAAGCATATTTAATTTTCAAATTATACAAAATGGATTGGACAACATAAATAAATTTTAATCTTTGAGAAGCTCATCTTGAACAAGAGGCTCACAGGAGCCCGATTCGCTCACCTGGCTGTAACAATATTTAACATTGCCAACAGTCTGTCATGACATGAAACCATTTAAAAGCTATATAAAGCTGAGCATTAAAGCAAGCAAATGTGTGGCACCATCTTTTATCTTACACAATCTATCAAATACTATCCACTATTTTTAGTTTAAAGGGCCATAATGGTCATCTGCCAAATTTGGCCTAATGGACAATTTTGTAGATCTCAATTAGCTGAACATTTAATCAAGCAAAACCTTTTCCCAATCTTCTATCGTTTACAATCTATAAGGCTAAAACCACTATATTTGGCGTTAAAGGGACAATAACTCCTATAAGTGGTCATCTGACAAGTTCGACCTAATGGACAATTTTATAGATCTTAATAAGCTGAACATTTAAGCAAGCAAAACCTTTTCTCTATCTATTAACGTTCACAATTTATAAGGTAAAACTCACCTTTTGGCTTCTAATGGGCCATAGCCATACATTTTGTAACTCCTATAAGGGGCCATCTGACAATTTCGACCTAAAGAACAATTTTGTATAGCTCAATAAGCTGAACATTTAAGCAAGCAGAACTTTCCCCCTATCTTCTATCTTTCACAATCTGTAAGGCTAAAACCACTATTTTTGGCATTTTAGGGGCAATAACCCCTTATGAGGGGTCATCTGACAATTTCGACTCATGGACAATGTTGTAGAGCTTATTTTGCTGAACAAAATGAAGTTGAAATAACTTCAATATCTTAAATAATTCTTTAGATATAAGTCAAAATAAGTGCAAAACACAGAAAAAGGACAAAAGCTCCCACATAGTTTATTGGAATTTCTTCAAAATTTCTGGGTAAGTAGATCTTGACGTGCTCATTACTTGTAATCTATGCCAGACTTTTGATATCAGTCACCGGTTTTTAGTTGTTTGCAAAAAACTCCTGTTTTATCCCTTATTCTATATACAAATGTATTTAAGTTATACAAGTTGCAATTTATACACAACGTTCATGACGTTATGAACAGTGCTGTTTGAGGTAGTTTTTTCAGGTTTCGTTATGGTTACATCTAAAATTTTTAATGAATTGTGTAACGGGGTTGCCCCCTTCGTACATTAATTAGTAGATTTAAATAGCCAGCCTTTATCCCTGAACAAGGGAAGTACTTCTTTGGTTCAGAGGTAGAGCGCCTGACTGTAAACCTAGAGGTCCCGGGATCGAATCCCGCTCAGGACATGTCGATTTTGTGAAGTAATTCATGCTCTCCGGTTACATTGGCGCCCAACTAAAAAACCCACGAAGGTTAGAACAGGAAAACTAGCCAGGGTTAGTTGTGTTAAGAGTCATACATTGAGGTATGATGACTCTTGAGGAGGGGGAAGTGTAACGGGGTTGCCCCCTTCGTACATTAATTAGTAGATTTAAATAGCCAGCCTTTATCCCTGAACAAGGGAAGTACTTCTTTGGTTCAGAGGTAGAGCGCCTGACTGTAAACCTAGAGGTCTCGGGATCGAATCCCGCTCAGGACATGTCGATTTTGTGAAGTAATTCATGCTCTCCGGTTACAATTGCAAGACAAAGTATTAGAAAAAATATTTAATAATTATATAAACAACAATATATTCAAAGATTGTCCTTTTTCAGCTCTTTATCGTCGGAGATTCAAAAGAGGTCCAGATTCTACAAGAAAAAAAAAAGGTTTGCATTATTAAACAAGATTGTACTATTAAATGAACACACATTGAACGTTATTTTTCAAAAAGTAATCAAAATAAAACAAAAATACTGGACGGGGTAAATTAATCTCAAATGTCCAAAAGACCAAAGAAGGCAATTACATATGGAAGGAACAAATTACTGCAATATAGTCCTGACTTGGTGAGTGAGTGATCGAGTTGGTGTTTTACGCCCTTGCAACGCTAAATAGGTTATTTAAGGGCGATGAACATGAAAATGATGATAAAATGAACATGAAATAATGATGGTGAAGGAAATAAGGGTGTTGGGTAGGAAACAAAGGAACGGTAAATTTTTAAGAACCACAGAAAAAGGGGAGAGGTGGGTAGGGGTGGATAATTGACCCTACATTTTTTACTGGCGGTTCACAAAGGGATCTTTTGTCTTTTACAAAAGACTCTCCACACACATTGGCCCATCCGTATTATAGACCTGATAACCCACGCGGACGAGGGCCACGCTAGTATTACAAATACATGTATTTAAAAAAACCAAATGATTGAATTAGGCTTTCTAGTACCAAGTACACGTATCCATCTTTCATTTGCGATCTTAGTAGCAAAACAACACAACAGCACTGGCCAGACCAAGTGAAAAAAAATAATTGCTACATCCATGCTTAAAAGAAGGAATGGGTTATATATTTACAAAATATTTGCCAAGTTCGCAATCCTTGTAAAGATAACACTATAAAAGCCTTAACAATGCAAGCTACATTTAGTTAAGGTTTAAGTAATTCATTACCATTGGTATGAATTATTAATTTTCTTATATTGAACGTCCTAATATTTTAGTCACTACCAAGGGAGATAGGTGAAATGCCTAAATACATTTAAGATTGACTCATAGAAATAATTGATCACGTTTTATAAGAACACTAGAGAAAATTTTAATGTAGATTAACTGAAAAATGTAATTGAAAGACTTGATGTAAACTACCTGAAACGCCAATTTTTCCATCTTCGTTGAGATCTAAAACATAAAGTGTTTCCACAACATATTGTGACAGTCTCTCGTCATCACCGAAAAGGTCTGCGAAATATTTAGTCAATTCCTTATCGTTTATTGAACCATCATTGTCCAAATCATATTGCTGAAGTGGCGCTGGTAGTTGCCACGCTCGCTCCATATCGTTGAACCTAAGAGGAAACGATCTTTTTGCAGGCAGACTCAAAACAACGGTCAAGCCTAAAAACGTTGTAACTGTTAAAACCAGAAACTTTGACATGGTTTGAGCCTAAAATGAAAAAGAGAAACATTATTTAGAAAAGTAAAACAAGCAAAACATGAAATGCGCGATTGTACTTGCAGTGTATACACTAGAAATTAACCACAATCGAACAACATTTTTACTTTTTGTCCCCCGCCACAACACGACGGAGGGACATAGTAATAGTCTTCGTCCGTCCGTCTGTCTGTCACACTTTTGTGAGCGCAACTCCTCTGAGACCGCTGAACAGATTTTTATGAAATTTTGTAGAATTGTTTGTCATGATATGTAGTTGATCATATCGCACCGCCATTTTGATTCGAGAAATTTTATAGGAGTTATGGGACTTTATCGACTTTATTCATTTTAGGTCATATGACCACTTTGTGAGCGCAACTCCTCTGAAACCGCTCAATGGATTTTGATGAAATTTTGTAGGATTGTTTGTCATGATATGTATTATCTAGTTGATCCTATCCCAATGCAATTTTAATTCTTCAAATTTTAGTAAATTTTAAACTTTTAAAAGGTAGCGGGGGACATTGGCTACCTGTAGCAATTTTGTTCCGGTTGACATGGCTGTGAATATCGTGGTAAATGAATACGATCAAAATATTAAACGAGATGTTTTCCCCATGCTAAATAATAATACCGCTTGGGGGTTCAACTTGTCGACAAATGCCGTAACGATTCTGACAGTGGCAAAGTGCTCGAACCCATCGCGTGATGAAGGTGTGATCATAGGGTGGCTCATGCGTGCAATCAAACATGAAGCCTGACCGCAGACCTAGCTGGTCAATGTGTGTGAAGAACGCCACGCTTTATCCACGAAAAAAAAACATATTTGTATACCATCAGCAGTGCACCACATATGCTAAATTGTCCAACCTCGCCCTTTCTTTTACCGTTTATTTGTTTACCATTCCACTGCTAAATCATTATTTTATGTCCATTTTATGATCCATTTCGTTTTTATTGCCCTGACATAATCTATAGCGAGTGTTGCTAGGGAGTTAAAGCACCAACTTACTCACACATCACGCGAGTTTAGAATAAGAATACTTTAAACAGCCCAAAAAAGCACAGACAATTGTTTGCGAAACATTTTAAAGAAGTAAAGGGAACACATAAATATCATTAACAATGAACGCCTTGGCAATGTAAAAAGTAGATTAGGCTTCATGATTAATGGCATATTATGTTACTTTTTCGAGCAATAGTTAATCCTTAACCAAAACCTGATTAGTATCATTTACAAATAAACAAAAAATAATAATAAACTATATCCACGCAGTAACAATATTTATTGATTTAAATAAAAAAGTGCTACTAAAAATACCATCTAGAAAAACAACAGAAAATTTAATACAAGCAAATATATGTACTCTTTCGTAGTAGGCTTATCCTTCCAGATGAAAATAGATCCGGATTATCAAACTGCTGTATACTTTATTGCCTCATGAAATTTTTAATCTGAATAAATTGTCAAGATTTTGCAACAAATGGCCATGAAAGTATCACATTTCTGTTATATTTTTTTTTCTCTAACAACCATTTAATCGATGTAAGCCATGTACGTGTTGTTAAACCTAGCTGCGCAAGTGAAACCCCGCTGGAACTAAAAAAATATATAAGAATTTTTAAAGGAATATACGTTTTAAATATACAATTTTTTTAGTTAAACTGCCCAATAACTGTTATCTTGCACATTTATTTGAAAAGTTTTGACCCACTAGCGGCATCTTGTAAAGGATTACAAAGGATTTTAAACTTGGGTGATATGCCTAGGATGATTCAGCTCATATAACATAATCTTTGTAAGAACAATAGAGCTGGATGGTAGAAATATTTAGACTATATGTAATAAACAACGTAATTCTGCATTTTTAGGATTTTAGCTTAGAAAGCAGGAGTTAAAAAGAGGTCATTAAAAAGAAACACGACACGCCTGTGGCATTGTTAGTATCTGCCATTACGTACAGGAACTGAAACTGTGATCAGTTTGTTAATAACACAGAAAATCATTTGATTTTGCAATGTTGGTTTCACCAAATGTTAATCCTTGGTTATCGGCAACATCACGTTTGTCTCAGCGGAATTGTACGTTATTTAGGCTTAATTGGTTGTTATTGAAATGTATAGGTTTTCTAGCACAAACATTTTTTTTTATAATTCAAGCTATTGGCCAGAACAAATCTGTACATTCCCACTTTATAACTTCGACTTCCCTAGAAGATTTTGAAACAGTTTCTATTAAATGCATATACTTAACTATGGCCATTGCGGTAATTCACTTTTTAACGTATACTGTAAACCGGACAAATTTTCGCGTTTTTTTTTTGCGGTAGGACGACTAAATTTTTGTTTCAAATTCGCGCTCGTCGAGTCTTGCTGTATAGACAAGGTTCTTTAATAATACTTCTTTTTAACCAATAACAAAATTTTTTACCACAGCTTTAGGTTTTAATATGTTTAATGATACAAGTTAGGCGTGTTAGTGTATGGTCGTATTGAACCGTGGGAACAAAACTTTTTGTCGTGATTTTTATTTCAATTACAAATGTAGTTCTACATGTTCTAGGTTAGCAAGTATCTGAATGTGTTAGGCTATGAATGCAGTTAAGGAAATATACCTATGCATGGATTTTTTAAATTTCCATTAATTGGCTATTAATCTCTGGTCAAAAATAAACAGAAAATGAAATCGTCATGTTTATCTTAGTTGTGGGTTCTTGCCTTTTAGCCTACTATGTTATTAGAATTCCTGTTCAGCAGGGCACAGCTTGTTGTTAAAAATCCACTAAAAAGCGCTAAGAAATTTGACATCGGGTCAGGCCGCTAAGACCATAAAGCGACTGGGAGGTGTGCCCCAGGCAGCTGAATGGGGTTGCCCTGTCATAATGGATCGTCAGGCTATAATGCGGAAAACCTGACCGCAAACCGAAGTCGGCCAAAGTGTGTGGAGAGTGCCATGCTACATGCGCCTAAAAGATCCCTCTGTGAACCGCCAATTAGTGCACCCCAAAGGCTAATTTTCCCCCTACCCACCATTCCCCTTTTCCTGTGGTCTTCAAAATTAACTGTTCATTTGTTTTTCCACCCAACCCAATATTTCACTCACTTATCATCATTTCATGTTTATCTTTTCACCCCTTTTTATTAGCTCACCTGGACCGAAGGTCCATGTGAGCTATTACCATCACTTGGCGTCCGTCGTCGTCGTCGTCGTCGTCGTCGTCTGTCGTCTGTCGTCGTCGTCGTCGTCGTCTGTTAACAATTTTTCAAAAATCTTCTCCTCTGAAACTACCAAACAGAATTTAATGAAACTTGGTATGAATGATCCTTAGGGTGTCCTGCACCAAACTTGTGTTTTGATTTTTGATCCGTTAAAAAACATGGCCGCCGTTACTAAAAATAGACTAGGGGGGTCAGACTACTGTTTTTGGCTTATAAATCAAAAAGTATAAGAGATAGAGGAAATCTGAGGCCACGCTACTGATTCAGCATCAAAAGCTCTACAAAAGTCTCCATTTGGTCAAAGTTGTCAGATGACCCCTTATAGGGGTTACGGCCCCTTGAAGGTGAAAAATAGCATTTTTTCATGTTTTTGGCCTACAGAATGAAAACTATTGCAGATAGAGATTAGCTGTTGCTTGCTTAAATGTTCAGCTCATTTAACTCTACAAAATTCTCCATAGGGTCGAAGTTGTCAGATGACCCCTTATAGGGGTTACGGCCCCTTAAAGGTGAAAAATAGCCATTTTTCATGTTTTTGGCCTACAGAATGAAAACTATTGCAGATAGAGATTAGCTGTTGCTTGCTTAAATGTTTAGCTCATTTAGCTCTACAAAAGTCTCCATAGGGTCGAAGTTGTCAGATAACCCCTTATAGGGGTTACGGCCCCTGAAAAATAGCGTTTTTTCATGTTTTTGTCCTACAGAATGAAAACTATTGCAGATAGAGATTAGCTGTTGCTTGCTTAGATGTTCAGCTCATTTAGCTCTACAAAATTTTCCATAGGGTCGAAGTTGTCAGATGATCCCTTATAGGGGTTACGGCCCCTGAAAAATAGCGATTTTTCATGTTTTTGGCCTACAGAATGAAAACTATTGCAGATAGAGATTAGCTGTTGCTTGCTTAAATGTTCAGCTCATTTAGCTTTACAAAATTCTCCATAGGGTCGAAGTTGTCAGATGACCCCTTATAGGGATTACGGCCCCTGAAAAATAGCGATTTTTCATGTTTTTGTCTTATAAAATGAAAACTATTGCAGATAGAGATTAGCTGTTGCTTGCTTAAATGTTCAGCTCATTTAGCTATACAAAATTCTCCATAGGGTAGAAGTTGTCAGGTGACCCCTTACAGGGGTTACGGCCTTTGAAAAAAGCGATTTTTCATGTTTTTAGCCTACAGAATGAAAACTATTGCAGATAGAGATTAGCTGTTGCTTGCTAAAATGTTCAGCTCATTTAGCTATACAAAATTCTCCATAGGGTAGAAGTTGTCAGGTGACCCCTTACAGGGGTTACGGCCTTTGAAAAAAGCGATTTTTCATGTTTTTAGCCTACAGAATGAAAACTATTGCAGATAGAGATTAGCTGTTGCTTGCTTAAATGTTCAGCTCATTTAACTCTACAAAAGTCTCCATAGGGTCGAAGTTGTCAGTAACTCCTTATAGGGGTTATGGCCCCTTATAGGTGAAAAATGGTGTTTTTGGCCTATAGAATGAAAACTATTGCAGGTAGAGAAAAGCTGTTGCTTGCTTAAATGTTCAGTTCATTTAGCTCTACAAAAGTATAGGGTCAACATCAAGACCAGGTGAGCGATTCAGGCTCCTGGGAGCCTCTTGTCTTCATCACCTTTACATAACCTACACAGGGTTGCAAGGGCGTAAAACACCAATTCATTCACGCCCTGTTAAAGCAGCATTCTTGGGGGTACTTATTTCACAAAAAACATAATTGTTCGTACCAAAACAAAGTCGTTTTAACTTGACTGAAAATATTTTCTACCTTAACCACATTATAGAATAAAACGTATACACAAAAACAAAATATAACAGTTGTATTTAAAATTACATTGGAAGTTTTAGTATTCAGTTTTAGATGTTTTATTCGTGTTGCTTATATCATCTTTTTAAAATCCTTCTTGCAATACAGTTGAAAAATTATTAACATTTTCGAAAAAACAAAAGTGTTTTTTATCTTATAAAATATTTTATAAAAAGCTAAAGATGTTGAGTAAATGAATGTGAGACCATAACACATAATGTAGACTCTAACTGTAATTCATTTTAAAGAGTTGTATGGCGATCTTTAAAAGTTTAAGTATTTCTTCTTCTTTTTTTGGAATCGATAAACTGTTTTAGTATTCAACTTTCAACTTATAACTGTATTATTAATAATAGATACTGAATTGTTGATAATTGTTTGAAATAAATAAATCAGCAGCAATATAATTAAATAACCACCACTTAACTCTTTAATCTTTTAATACGAGCTTTGTTAAGAATTCTTACCTCTTTGTATAAGTTATAGATTTTAACATCAACTATCTAGCATATATCTATATAAAATGAAACCGTACATGGAAACTAGAATATTTAAACGGGAACGAGCAGTGATTTGATTGGCCAGAACTGATGCTTTAAAAAAAACGGACATAATAACAGATATGACTATGATCCAATACCTAACATGCCTTACTTATTTTATTATTCACAGCTTATAAAAACATTTTCTACGACCTTGCAAACGAAAATAGAAACCATAAGGACTTTTGTTAAAGAAAAGGAAAAATGTCAAGAAAAAAACAATCAGTTTGAAAAAAGTAAAACTAATCGATACATTTTCCTTTTTAATCCTCTGTAGAAACATGGTGCCAATGTAAACAGTATTACAAAATGTAATCTAAGTTGTAACACATGTTTTTCCGCGCGTTACTACCACAAGCAAGAAATAAGGTAGAGAAATGAATTGCACTTATAGAGGTCTAGGTGTTTTGCACTTATAGAGGTCTAGGTGTTTTGCACTTATAAAGGTCTAGGTGTAATGGAAAATTAAATTTAGAAACATATAAAAACGCAAAAGTGATCTTTTACTTTTTGCCATCCTCGGAAACCCAGGGTTCTTCTCTCGCTTACTCATAGAATGGACGGGTAAGCGAGAGAAGAACTGCTGGGTTTCTTTGGATGCCCTTTTGCATAAAGTATTTATCTTTGCTGTGATCAAATTTTGTCTTTATTAAATTGATAATACATACATATCCACATGTTCATCAGAGAATATGCATTGATGGCTAGACACACTTTTTTTATCAAGAGAAACATAGAAAAAAAAAGATGTGTAATAAGTGTACATGGCACAGCTCACATAACAAGCGACAATTGAAAAAAGCAAAACAAAAATGGAAAACCGATTGCAGAATAGTCACTTCAAACAGTAACATTGTGTTTTTTTTTCAATGATTTAGATTAGGACATAGAAGGATTTTGTCTTCTCACATTATGTTTAATATTTTCTTTGTTTTTTGTTGTCTGTTTTCTCGTCCGGTTCTCGTTGGTGTTTACTGGTTTTGTCTCTGTCCATTCGGACTTTCGACATCATTCGGATGCCCCATTGGTACCACTTCTTCTTTCAAACTATCAAATTTAAGATGAAAGTATCAGCAAGCCTCGTAACATTCAAATGCAAATGGGGCTAAATTTAGTATCACAAAACAACACGTGAACAATTTATTCTATTTCAGAAAAAGTTTTTGGACTGACTGATGGCAAGATGATCTTGTCCCTATCGATTAATCTGCTGAATTATGGTTTAAAACCTTTATTTACCAAAGATGACATAAATTTAAGCCGACTTGGCATTAAGGACATAATATCGCCAATCAACCAACAAATTTATGTTAAATGGAAAACTGTTTTTTATTGTGGAAATGTTTTCCTAGCCAAAAATAAAATAAAATATTGCTATGAATGTCGGAAATACATGAAATAGCTCTTACACCTTGTAAAATTAATATTTCATGATATATATCGCAAAGGTCTCATTTAAATTCATTATCTTAAGTGGGGGCGTTATAATTAATGCTCTGAGCCGAGTTACAGGTAGTTGAACGGAAAATTATGGGTCTATTTTACACAAAGGAACAACAATTATCAATGAATATACCATAGAACGCTAAATTTATAACACTGTATAATGAGTCAGGGAGATATGGAGATTTCAAAAGAGTGTTGGCGGATTATATAACGATCTTCATAATTATATTCTCTAAATCAATCGTGTAATTGAAGCAATCAAAACTTTTCTTAGAATTTTAGCCTTTTCTCTTCTTTAAGAATATCTCTATTTATCTTTCGAAATCTACCCGATAATTATTGGTCAGGATATTTTAAATAAGAAATTAAAATCAGAGACCTTTCCGCTACATGCCACTATTTTCAGGTAAACACCGAATAATCAAGACAACTTAATAATTCGTCTTTGTGTGAAGAGAATGCTTCAATTACATAGCCAATGTAATGGACGTTGAAGGGCAAAACGAAATTAATTTATAGATTCTAAAACCATAAATTAAACAATTTCTTCACCTTGACTGATTTGTGACACAACACAGTTTTATTTTGAGCAATAGCAACCTACTTTGTTTTCGAATAATATTTTGTTAACTGATCATGAGTTTAACCGAGTCTGAACATATTGTTCATGCTGTCCCATCCTCGAGGATGATCGAGCTTATATTTGTTACTGAGTTAGCGGGTAATTGTGCTGTAAATTCATTACTTAGTTATTTCTTTACTCCCAAGTAACCCGTGCGGGTTCCGAGTGGCGAATAGGCCTACAGCAGCGGTAAGCTCGTCGGCAAAAAACAACTCAAGAACGCTCAGAAACCTCCATAATGTCATGGTCGTCAGGCTGTATTCAGTGTCGTAAAATTCTTGCCTAGAGCAAAGTGGAAGCAAAGTGTTATTTGGCAAGGATGCTCAAGACACTTAAGGCCCCCAGTGGGCTCCAGAGCTATTCCTCGGTTGGATGTTCATCGTCGAAACCTCCAAAAGCTATGAAAAAGGGTACGCAAAAATTGTTCTAAATATGTAAAGCTTGACGTATGAATCGAATTGAGTCAGAGCTTCCAGATATCATGGTAATTGTCTTCATCCCACCTGTCACTAGCTTATCTTCATTATATTCCCACTCGTAAGAGAGGGGGCTATTATGCAATCACCTTGTCCGTCCGATACAATATCTCAGCTTCTACTTAAGGGATTGATTTCAAATTTTGTAGACAGCTTTAGCATGATTGAATGTATATTTTCTCTACTTTCAAGGTTGGTTGATGATCTACTTCCTGTTTTCCGATCTGACTGAAACTATTTTAAGGGTCAAAAATGGAAAAAATTTCTAAACAGATTTCTCAGCTTCTACTGAAGGGATTGATTTTTAAATTGGTAGACAGTTTAAGCATGACGAGTTGTACCGTGCCTCTCCTTTTTCAATGTCTGTCGTTCATTTACTTCCTGTTTTCCGAGCCGACTTAGGCTATCTAAAGGGTCAAAAATGGGAAACAAATCGAAACAGATTTCTCAGCTTCTACTAAAGGGATTAATTTTTAATTATGTACACATCTTTAGCATGACGATTTGTACCGTGCCTCCAGGTCAGTCGGTCGTCTACCTCCTGTTTTATGAATGGTCGAGTGGGGGTATGCTTAAAACGACTTAAGGCAACTCCTTGTTTTATCAACATCCGTGTGGTGGAGAATAAGCGTGCAGCAGCCCTAAGTTTGTCATTTAAAGTCACCAGTTTTCTCCACGTCTTCTTGGTGGTTTTGTGCGCAATCAGATAGTGTGGTGATGGCAGTTCCTATAGCTCTGCTAGTCTAACCAACTCTATGAACCAACTGTTCGAGTCACTTGATTCTGTCGCAAATTGTCTCCATGCTATCTCGTTTTCGACTGATCCCTCATTCTCAGACATATTTCCCATCAGAATTAGCATTTTCTTGTGTAATTCGGCCTCGATGGGTGGTTGCCCAGTGATCAAGTGGACCGCTCTCTAGTAGATGTTGTATTTGTTTCAGAAGTTTTGTATAGTACATCGAAAGTTTTTGAATATCTAAAGTAGTCTAGGAGTGACGTAGCACCTGACAAGTTGTACCGATACAGCAGGCTTAAGACCGTTTAAGCCAGGCAGCCCAGCATCCATGAAAGCGGAAACAGTTTTCCTTGCGGTTTGTATTCTCTCTAAATCCTTCACGCCAAACTTTGACTGATTGCCTCTACTTGTTCCGAGATGTTTAGCAGAGTCTGGTGTATCTAGCTTCTCACCATTCATAGACCAGTTGTGTTCATTTTAGCCCACTTTTCTAATGATCATATTGGCAATTTTACAATTCCGAGAACTATAAAGTTCAATATCAAAAGTAGTGAATTTTTGAATAAAGTTGAAAATTATATCCTTCAAACTCAAATTTATCCCCAACAAGTTATAAATCAAATAACGACAAAACAAAAATCGTAACCGGCAGCTTCTTCACTTTGCGCTTGATTTGCAAGCGACTTAATCATTACATTAAACTATATCCATTAAAACCCTCGCGAGTTGGTTTAAAATTAAAACTAATTGAAACCTAAAACAATGTTCCTCACTGTTGGAGGAAGTTCAATTTCCCTACTTGATACATCAATCTGCAGTCAGGTTTTCCGTATTATGGCCTGATGTCTAAGGCACATATCTCAGACAGCCGCTCCGTGAACAATACGCCACGACTTGTCTTCAGGGTACTCGGCGCTCCGTGGTTGATTTGTACCGACCAGCTTAGCTACAATTACGTAGCTCCTTGCACATCTTTGATTGGGCGGATCCGCTCAATCTAAGACCAGGGACCTTCACGAGAAAAATGTGAACAAGAATCGTTTTGCATAGCAGTTTTATTTGCCCATTTTCAATATATCATTATTTTCATAAACAAAATATACAATGTTTATGTTACAGGCCTAGGCAAATAGGAATCCAGGGCGATCCGGAAATCTCTCACCCTCCACATCTTGAGTAAACAGAATGATGAAAGAGTTTTACGAAAAAAGTTTATTCGTTAAAATACTGCAGTTGGTAAGTTTAGCAAGTATATAAAAAGATTTGTTTAAATTAACAATATTAAACAAGAGGCTCCCAGGAGCCTGAATCGCTCACCTGACAAATGTGCCTGAAGTAAAGGTTATAAGGCAAAATCTATTTAACGTTGAAAGGGTCATAAGATTAATAAGGGGGTCATCTGACAATATGGTGGATCTAAAGGTGCTGATCACTTTTGTTCTCAATCAAAATCTAAAAATCTGTCACCCTTTTTGAGTTATTTGCAAAAAAATGCAGCTTAACCTAATGTTCTATTTTTAGCCACAGCGGCCATGTTTTACAACCAATCAAAAATCCCCACTACAGTTCTATACACCTTATAATAATAAGCAATAATACCAAGTTTGGTTCCATTTGGACTTAAAGTGTCAGAGGAGTTAACATTTTCAATATATGGAAATGCAGTTAAAATGCTCAATTTTGACGTTCCAAGGGCAATAACTCCTCAAAGGAAAGGTCCTACAACGTTGACCCTGTTACAAATTTTGTAGATCTTGATGAGCTAAACAAAATGCAATTTAAATTTCTCAAATATCTTGTATAGTTTTCAAGATATTGAGCTAAACAGGTGCAAAATTTGCAAAAAATCCACAAAAAGGGCAATAACTCCTACATGGGTTGTTGGATTTTCTTCAAAATTTCAGAGCTGGTAGATCTTGAGGTGCTGATCACTTTTGTTCCCAATCAAAATTTTGAAATCTGTCACCGTTTTCGAGTTATTTGCAAAAAACTGCAATTTACCCCTACGTTCTATTTTAAGCCACAGCGGCCATGTTTTACGACCAATCAAAAATCCCCACATCAGTTCTATACACCTAATGCTAATAAACAACCATACCAAGTTTGGTTCCATTTGGACTTAAAGCGTCAGAGGAGTTAACGTTTTCAATGTAATGAGGAAATGCTGTTAAAATGCTAAATTTTGACGTTCTAAGGGCAATAACTCCTAAAAGGAAAGGTCCTACTACGTTGACCCCATTACATATTTTGTAGATCTTGATGAGCTTAACAATATGCAATTTAAATTTCTCAAATATCTTGTATAGTTTTCAAGATATTGAGCTAAACAGGTGCAAAATTTGCAAAAAATCCACAAAAAGGGCAATAACTCCTACATGGGTTGTTGGATTTTCTTCAAAATTTCAGAGCTGGTAGATCTTCAGGTGCTGATCACTTTTGTTTCCAATCAAAATTTTGAAATCTGTCACCATTTTAGAGTTATTTGCAAAAAACTGCCATTTACCCCTATGTTCTATTTTTAGCCACAGCGGCCATGTTTTACAACCAATCAAAAATCCCCACTTCAGTTCTACACACCTAATGCTAATAAACAACTATACCAAGTTTGGTTCCATTTGGACTTAAAGTGTCAGAGGAGTTAACGTTTTCAATGTAATGAGGAAATGCTGTTAAAATGCTCAATTTTGACGTTCTAAGGGCAATAACTCCTAAAAGGAAAGGTCCTACAACGTTGACCCTATACGTATTTTGTAGATCTTGATATGCTTAACAATATGCAATTTAAATTTCTTAAATATCTAGTATAGTTTTCAAGATATTGAGATAAACAGGTGCAAAATTTGCAAAAAATCCACAAAAAGGGCAATAACTCCTACATGGGTCGTTGGATTTTCTTCAAAATTTCAGGGTAGGTAGATCTGGAGGTGCTGATCACTTTTACCCTATGCCAGAATTTTGATATCTGTAGCCGTTTTTGAATTATTTGCAAAAAACTGCATTTTACCCCTATGTTCTATTTTTAGCCATGGCGGCCATGTTTTACGACGAATCAAAAATCCCCACATCAGTTCTAAGCACCGAATGCTAATGAACAACCATACCAAGTTTGGTTGCAATTGGACTTATGGTGTCAGAGGAGTTAACGTTTTAAAAAGTTTACGGACGACGGACGACGGACGCCAAGTGATGACAATAGCTCACATGACCCTTCGGGTCAGGTGAGCTAAAAAGCACACTGAAATATACAAAAGCATCGAACACCAAACAAATAAAAACAAATAAAAACTTACGCCTGGGATGTTTAGTGTTTATTTCTTGTTGTTGTCTTTGGTGGTAACTTATTTTACCTACTACTTTTAGAAATCCGACATGCGAATGATTCAATAGAAGTTCTTTGCTTTTGATTAAAATAAGCTAGGATTTATTTTCCATCCATTCAGATGGAGGTGATGACTCATGGTTGGACTTAGCCATGAGCTAAAATGGTAAAAAATAAAAAATAAACACCCCCCAAAATTTCATGGTCGCAATTTGTTCATCCTCGGCAACCCAGAGTTTCTTCTCTGACTCGCTTACTCATTCAGTGATGAACGAGTAGGCGAGAGAAGAACCCCTGGGTTTCCAAGGATGCAATTTGTTTGACCTGTAAAATTCTGATACCAATCCACAATATGCTAGAGAAATTAAAATGAATCCGAATAGTTTGTATAACAATAGGGTTATGAATAGAAAAAAAAAGCCTTATTACTTTTGGACAGATTAAAAAAAACCTTTGGCCAAAAAATTATAGATTTTTAAAGTTCATTTTAATACAATCTGTACAAGAACTGGAGAATAATTAAAACAAGAGGCTCCCAGGAGCCTGAATCGCTCACCTGACATATGTGCCTGAAGTAAAGGTTATAAGGCAAAATCTATTTAACGTTGAAAGGGTCATAAGATTAATAAGGGGGTCATCTGACAACATGGTGGATCTAAAGGTGCTGATCACTTTTGTTGTCAGTCAAAATCTAAAAATCTGTCACCCTTTTTGAGTTATTTGCAAAAAAATGCAGTTTAACCTAATGTTCTATTTTTAGCCACAGCGGCCATGTTTTACAACCAATCAAAAATCCCAACAACAGTTCTATACACCTAATAATAATAAACAATAATACCAAGTTTGGTTCCATTTGGACTTAAAGTGTCAGAAGAGTTAACATTTTCAATATAAGGAAATGCAGTTAAAATGCTCAATTTTGACCTTCCAAGGGCAATAACTCCTCAAAGGAAAGGTCCTACAACGTTGACACTGTTACATATTTTGTAGATCTTGATGTGCTTAACAATATGCAATTTAAATTTCTCAAATATCTAGTATAGTTTTCAAGATATTGAGCTAAACAGGTGCAAAATTTGCAAAAAATCCACAAAAAGGGCAATCACTCCTACATGGGTTGTTGGATTTTCTTCAAAATTTCAGAGCTGGTAGATCTTGAGGTGCTAATCACTTTTGTTCCAATCAAAATTTTGAAATCTGTCACCGTTTTCGAGTTATTTGCAAAAAACTGCCATTTACCTCTATGTTCTATTTTTAGCCAGAGCGGCCATGTTTTACGACCAATCAAAAATCCCCACATTAGTTCTATTCACCTAATGCTAATAAACAACTATACCAAGTTTGGTTCCATTTGGACTTAAAGTGTCAGAGGAGTTAACGTTTTCAATGTAATGAGGAAATGCTGTTAAAATGCTAAATTTTGACGTTCTAAGGGCAATAACTCCTAAAAGGAAAGGTCCTACAACGTTGACCCTGTCACAAATTTTGTAGATCTTGATGTGCTTAACAATATGCAATTTTAATTTCTCAAATATTTAGTATAGTTTTCAAGATATTGAGTTAAACAGGTGCAAAATTTGCAAAAAATCCACAAAAAGGGCAATAACTCCTACATGGGTCGTTGGATTTTCTTCAAAATTTCAGGGTAGGTAGATCTTCAGGTGCTGATCACTTTTACCCTATGCCAGAATTTTGATATCTGTAGCCGTTTTTGAGTTATTTGCAAAAAACTGCATTTTACCCCTATGTTCTATTTTTAGCCACGGCGGCCATGTTTTACGACGAATCAAAAATCCCCACATCAGTTCTAAGCACCGAATGTTAATAAACAACCATACCAAGTTTGGTTGCAATTGGACTTATGGTGTCAGAGGAGTTAACGTTTTAAAAAGTTTACGGACGACGGACGCCAAGTGATGACAATAGCTCACATGACCCTTCGGGTCAGGTGAGCTAAAAATGATATTGTCATAGTAGAGAGTATTAAATAACTATTTTTAAAGCTATTAACGGGAACCAATGATTTTTATCTGATCAGTTTATATTTATACTCATTTAGCATTTCAATTTATCGGGCTAAAGGCAAAAACATTATGTTTTAATTTATGTTTTTAATTTCCAAAATGATCATCAAAGAATTTAAGATGGCTAGACAAAATATATTGCTAATTTCATGCTGCAAAATGGCACGAATTACTTGAAATAGAGTATTTCTTTGATTCTGGCTCTGATATCTATAACATCAATAAAAAGAAAGATTGTGAAACATAATCCCTTCTTTACTGTAAGTCACAGGTGGTACTAGGCGTCTTTGTTACAAAATAAAGTTTGTGGAATCTTGATGTACGACTCATTGTAAATAAATCTTCTATTTAAAAAGGTCAGAATTTTATTTCCAAAGGAAAAGGTTGTGAAATTATGATAGTTTTTCAGAGATAGGAAAATTTTAAACAAAAACATTGTTCCATCGTGAATGTCATGAAATTTAGTATTTATTATTTAGCAAGTTTGTGATACCTTTCGATGAGTATAACCACTAAGCAACACCTCTCTCAAGCATTTGAATAATAAAAAAAAAATATGGATGGTACAAAAAAAAACATAAGAAACAACAGAGATGTACTCATTTATCACAGATTTCAAACAGTACATGGTCAGTTTAAAGTTGTTATGTATTAAAACTTAACGAATTGATTGGTATTGCAAAATGTAATTATCGAATGCTGTTATCAATTAGTCAAAATGCATCTAACAATAAGTGCTTTACTCCCAAGCAGCGAGAATTTTGCTATATCAGGGGGTGATAATATGAACATTAAATGAAGACGAAGTGAAAGCCACTGGGTAGGAGATGGGCATCCTTGGAAACCATGGGGTTCATCTCTCGCTTACTCGTTCCCCTGGGTTTCCGACGGATCTGACAATTTAACCACCTACAAGTTTCCTACGGGTCCTAATATTAACGAGACGTTCAACGTACGATAAACGGACCATTTGTCCAACACGGTGCTCCATTATGGTGTGCAGTCAGGTTTTCCGCAATATAGCCCAGCAACCCCGGTTTTCATTTTGACAGCGATGCTCCATTCAAACACTTTTGGCACACAGAAAGCTTGTATACCATAATGCATTATGTCCATATCAAAATGCATTATGTCCATATCAAGTTGTCCCGTGCGGGGCCCGGGTGGCGAATAGGTCCGCAGCAGAGCCTAGCTTGTCGTAAGAGGCGACTTAGGGTCTTGGGATTCTGATGTCGGGTCAGTGCTCAGCCCACAGAGCGACCAAGTGTGTACCCTAGGTGGCTGAATAGGGTGGCCCTCGTCCGCGGGGGTTGTCAGGTCTAAAATACGGAAACCCTGACCGCCGACCATAGTGGGCCAACGTGTGTGGAGAGTGCCACGCTTCATGCACGTAAAAGACCCCTTTGTGGACCGCCAAGTAGTGCACCACATAGGCTAAATTTTCCGCCCCTACCCACCTCTCCCCTTTTCCTGTGGTTCTTCAAAATTTACCGGTTCTTTGTGTCCCATCCCACCCCCACATTTCATTTATCATCATCATTTCATGTTCGTTGTATCGTCCTTTTCATGTTCATCGCCTGTAAATAACCTATATAGCGTTGCATGGGCGTAAAACACCAACTCACTCACTCTATATCAAGTTTGTTTCCATATATCAGCAACTTTAGGGGTAATAGTTGCTGAGTTATACATGAAAGTGAATAAAAGTATGGGAGAGTTTTCGATAAAATAATGTCCGATGGATCCAGAACGTATCCCAAAATACATCATATCCATATCAAGCTGTTACCAAATACGGAATATTTTTGTGTGATGGAAAAAAATAAAGTTTTTGTTAAAGATGATAAACAGGAAGTATATGTTTGTTGGATTAAAAAATGTATCCCACAACACACCATGCCCATATCAAACTTAATATCAGCAATTTAGGAATAATAGTTACCAAAATATAAGCAAATGAAAAGCGTGACTGAATTAGAGCGTGATGGAAATTTTTAAGTTTTCGCAAAACAGAAAGTAAATGTACGATAACTTAAAAAACATATCTCACTATATATCATGTCAAGTCTAAGCTCGCCACCAAATATGAAATACATATATAGGACTAATAGTTGATGAGTTATGGGTCAACGTAAGTGTGACAAAACTTTTGAACCACAAACATTCGAAGCGGGATTATAATTATATACTGTTTTCAAAATTATAACCTTAAATATTCACAAGATTTAAAAAAAACCTAGAAATGTCCGGTCGTAAGACATGCCTGACACGAATTTAACGAATAAATAATTTTGAAATTTTCCGATTGTCAAGTAAAGGTGTACTTATTGAGCAACAGAATGTCGTAAGTCCAAAAGGTCCGAGACAAATTCGGCAGACATAGAAACATAACAAAAATAAACCGCATAAAATACAAAAGCCAACTAAATCGCTATTCGTAATTGTGACTCTAGTAAAAACGGGATGAACGAAGCTGCTCCAGAAAGGTAAGCAGGTTGTTTTTGATTAAGCATTCCCATTTAATCCAAAATAGTTTTAAACACCCTTGTTTTACTGCATTATCGATGCATTCAGTCCCTGCTTTGGCTTCCTGTTTGATATATGTACATTTCTTTCGATACTTTTGATTTTCGACCTTCCAATGACTGATCATCGGGAATTACTCCTTAAAGTATACAAACACAGCATAACAAAACAAACCGTTTCATCGACCCCTGCATTGGATTGATTGATTGATTGTTGTCTGCTTCATGTCCCGTCGGCGATATTGCAGCCATCATCGGGACAAAAACAGGTTATTATTACTGAATAAAACTTTGATATAAAACAAAGTCAAAAGACCGAAACTAAAATGTTTATCACCAATAAATAGATAAAAGTAGACATTAAAACAGACTAAGTAAAAGATAAAAATATATCAATAATATTTGTATACTTATAACAAAATTGTAACACGAACACACAATACATAAACAAATAAGTTTCAAACATCCACTAGTATGTGTATGAACAACACAATGATAAAACAGAAAAATAAAACTATAATTTATAATATAAACCAACTTCTTTCAAGAAGTTGATGATGGCATCATTTGGAATGCCGCTGAACAAATCGTACATAGAAGCACAGTTGAAATATTTATCACGTATTGGAGCGACATCAACACAGTCAAGGAGAACATGCCTCACCGAATACGGAGTGTCACAAGGGATGCACACCGGTGCCTCCTCTTGTGTCATCAAGTGGCCATGAGTGACTCTAGAATGTCCAATACGACATCTAGTGATGACCACTTGGTCTCGACGACATCGGAATGAAGCATGATTCTCCCCAAGCTGTGGTTTCAACTCATGAAGTTTGTTGTGCTCAGCGGCAGCCCAAACATCATCCCATAAATTTTGAACATATAAACGGATTGCATTTCTGCAATCCGAATGAGGAATAAAACATTTTGAAATAGGTTTGCGAAGGGCTTCCTTCGCAACCCTGTCCACGACTGAATTTCCATGAATACCAGTATGACTGGGTACCCATAGAAAAATCAATTCTGCACCACCTCTCATCAACTGGTGAATCATGTAAACAATTTTACTGATTAATGGATTTTTTAGTTTGCGGTTCTCAATTGCCAAAAGACAAGAGAGAGAATCAGAACAGATGAAGAATTGTGCGTGCTCTGAAGCATCAATTAAACGAAGAGCTAAAATAATGGCTCTGGCTTCAGCTGTAAAAATGGAAGCAGAAGATGGGACTCGTTGGGTGGAAGTGCTATTTCCTAAGATAGCAGCAGAAGCAACGCTATCACCATCTTTAGACCCATCTGTATAAACAGTCAGAAAATCAGGGTATCTAGATTTAATTTCACAGTAATCCTGTTGAATAAGCAAATGATTTGTTTCAGACTTTTTATGTTTTCGAAGATCAAAATTAAATTCAGGTTTTAGAAGTTCCCAGGGTGGAACTTTCAAAGGTGTAACAGGATTAATTGTTTCCAAATCAATATTAAGGATAGCTAAATGTGGTGCAATACGAATGCCAAATGGAGGAGTTTTATTTTCATGTTTTTCATAAACAGTTTTAAGAGGTGGGTTGAAAACACAGTCGTGGGCAGGGTTGCCAGGGAAAGCCTTCAGCTTTGTAGCATATTGGAGACCGAGTTTTATTCTGCGATGTTTCAGGGATGGTTCATTTGCCTCCGCATACAGGCTCTCAATAGGAGAGGTCCTGTATGCACCGAGGCAGAGTCGTAATCCCTGATGATGGACAGCATCTAAAATTTGTAAATAAGACTTTTTAGCTGATCCATAAACAATACAACCATAGTCCAATTTCGATCTCACAAGAGACCTGTACAAATTTAAAAGAACAGATTTATCAGCTCCCCAGTCAGTACTGGAGACCACTTTAATAATGTCAAGAGCCTTGAGGCATCTTGATTTTAACATTTTGATATGGGGTAGAAAGGAAAGTTTTCTGTCAAAAAGAACGCCAAGAAATTTTGATTCTTCGACCATTTTTATTTTTTTATTATATAAATATAAATCTGGGTCAGGATGGAGTTTTCTCTTTTTACAAAAGTGCATGGCGACTGTTTTACTTTCTGAAAACTTAAAACCGTTTTCAGAGGCCCATTTTTCAATTCGATTAAGGCAAAGTTGTAACTGCCTTTCAATGGTGCTCATGTTTTTGGCGCTGTAGCAAATTAAAAAATCATCAACATATAAAGAACCTTCAATGTTATCTTTCAAAACTTTGGCAATACTGTTTATTTTAATACTGAAGAGAGTGACAGAAAGGATGCTACCCTGAGGAACACCCATTTCCTGATCAAACTCTTCAGACAATGTTTTATTAACTTTAACATTAAAATGTCTATCAGAAAGGAAGTCGGCCAGAAAGGTTGGTAGCCTTCCTCTCAACCCCATATCAGAAATGTCTTTTAAAATGCCATACTTCCATGTGGTGTCATAAGCTTTTTCGAGATCGAAAAAGATAGACACCACATGTTCGTTCTTCGCGAAAGCGTTTCGAAGAAAAGACTCGAAACGGACCAAATGATCTTGTGTGCTCCTGCCTTGGCGAAATCCACATTGGATATTCGAAAGGAGTCCATTGGACTCCAGGAACCAAACAAGCCGATCATTGATCATACGCTCAAGGGTCTTACAGACGCAGCTTGTCAAGGCTATCGGACGATAGTTGGAAGCATCTGTATGATCCTTCCCTGGTTTGGGGACAGGAACAACAGTTGCAAGCTTCCAAATTTCGGGCAATTTTCCATTAATCCATACATCATTCATCAAATTTAAAAGAGTGGTCATAGAAATGTCAGGAAGATGTTTTAAAAGCTGATAGTGGATGTTATCAGGACCACATGCTGTATCGTGTGCTTTGCCTAAAGAGGCTTTAAGTTCGTCCAAGGAAAAGGGAGAATTGTAGCTTTCAGAGTTATCAGACTTAAAATTTAATTTGGTTTTTTCAGCTTTTTGTTTAAATTTTTGAAAGTCAGGTTTGTAATTGGATGAAGATGAATGTTTAGCAAAAGTCTCAGCTAATTTGTTGGCAATATCTTTTTCAGATGTTAGAGTGGAATTGCCAACATTAAGATGCTTGACAGATGATTTAGAGTTTTTGCCTTTCATTTTTTGTATAAAATTCCAAATCTTATTCATGTGTGTACGAGAAGTTAAACCAGATACAAACTTTTTCCAGGATGTTCTTCTTGTTTGTTTGCATGTTCTTCTAGCCTTGGCCCGAAATATTCTAAATTTACTTAAATTGTCTTTAGTTTGGTGGTTATCAAAATGTTTTTGAGCTTTATTTCTATCGTCGATAGCCTTGCCACACTCGTCTGTAAACCAGGGTTTATTTACCCTTTTTGGAGTTGCCGAGGTCTTAGGAATTGTGTCATCAGCTATAGAAATAAGGGTTTCATTAAAAACAGATATAGGATCTTCAGCTTCTGTAAAAAGTTCTGGTCTTAATTTTTCTGAACAGAGAATTGAAAATTTTTGCCAATTGGCTTTTTCTAATTTATAACGAGGAGTTCTTCGTTCAGGTTCACCAAAAAGATCTTTTAAAATGATAGGAAAGTGGTCACTTCCACAGAGATCGTCATGGACTTGCCATGAGAAGTCTGTTAAAAGAGAAGGATCACAAATGGAAAGATCAATCGATGAATATGTTCCATTACCAGAATGTAAAAAAGTAGAGGAGCCGTCATTGAAGATACAAAGCGATTCTTTTGACAAAAAGTCCTCAATCTTTTTACCCTTATCATTGATGTTAGCGCTGCCCCATAATGGATTGTGAGCATTGAAGTCTCCCAATACCATATATGGAGCAGGAAGCTGATCTGTTAATTGTTTAAGTTGTGCTAATGTTAAATTATTATTATTATTGGGCGGTATGTAAACTGAGCATAATGTGACTGTTTGATGTAAAGAAATTCGGACGGCAACTGCTTGCAGATCTGTAGTTAAAGGAATAGAACTATGAAGAACTCTGTCCTTAACTAAGATGGAGGATCCGCCAGCAGCTCGCTCAGTGTTGGAAAAGGTACTGTACATAGAATAACCCTTTAAGGAAATGGTGTCAGTTTCCTTGAGATGTGTTTCCTGAAGACAAAAGACAGTTGGATCTAAAGACTGTACTAAAAGTTGTAATTCTAAGAAGTTGGCCTTAAGACCTCGACAATTCCATTGTACTATGGTACTCATTTTTGAGTCCGATTAGGATCTGGAATTCGATCAAGAGCCCGCCTAGTTCGTGATTTAGGGGACTGGCTGGCTACACGCTCATTTGGCTGTGAGATTTCCATTAGATCCTCGTCGGACTCAAAGTCATTGTCAGATAAGGCTCCGAAACGATTATGCATATGAACTGCATTTCGTTCGGCCTTCTGACTTCTTCGATTTCGATTACGGGACTGTTGTGAGTCTTGGTGTCTAGCACCAGGCTGAGATGTTGCTCTTTGTTTACCAGAAGTTGTAGCAGATTTGGTCTGAGATGATGAAGCTGACTTTGATTGAGACTGCGATGATGACTGTGATGATTTGGAAGGACCTTTGAAGATATTTTTGGTTGGACGATCGACTTTAGTGTAAAAAAGGTTTTCATCAACATATGAACCACGGGGGTGAGGAATAGATTTACGAGGAGGAGGATGGGAACAAAGTTCTTTCCATGGCTTGGATGACGCCGTCTTGAAAAACCTTACAGGTAGATCAGGAACAAAGCAATCCGCGCCAAACATCCATATATTCTCATTACACCGGCGTGGATGGTCTTCGCCATTTGGCCAGGTGTACATTGTCTGGACCTCCATGGTGTTTAATGTTTTGGTGACTTCAGCGTATGATTTAGCTGGCAAGGAAACATTCGCAGCAGAGACCTGACGGCGTGCTTCTTGATACGAGATATTCTTTTCAGATTTTAATTTTTGAATTTCTTTTTCACGTAAAAGGATTGGACATTGTTTTGATGAAGCAAGATGGTCTGCATTGCAATTAGCACATTTAGCATCATTTTGACAATTAAAGTCAGAATGGCCTTCTTGGGAGCACTTAACGCACCTTTCCCGTCCGTTACATGGCCGAAGCGTTGACATTTGAAACAACGGACAGGGTTGGATACATAAGTGTCCACAACTACACGGTACAAACCAAGATTGATATGACTGGGAGGAACAGAAGAATTAAATGTAATAAGATAGGTGTTACCCCTGCATTGGAACTTTGTAATTTAAGTAGTATATAAAGGTAATAACAAAATTACCGAACTTGGAGAATCAATCTCAAATGAGACGAGACAAAACAAGGAAGACATACCGAAAAAATTGAAGACCGCAATGGTCCTGGTGAGTTAAACCAGGTTTTAAGGCGCACCAAACCCCCCTCTTCAATTGTGGTCCCTGGGGATGGTACGTAGTTACACAAAACACAACAGGTTTGTGATGACATATCAGGGATGCGAAGGTGATCATCTCAGTACACCAACCAGCCAATCACTAATCAAAGCAAGAACTAACCATTTCGTCTAACATGATATTGAATTTTTGTACCAGAGGCTGATAACTATTAAAGAAAGAATTTCTTCAGAGATCGTATGAGACGTATTTTTTTTATAACCTTGGTCTAAAAGTCGGTTACGGTGAAAGTGGTGTCGGGTAAAAAAATCTTAAAAATGTGTACAAGCCCTGGCATTTCGAATTAGTTGTAAAATATAGACACCGTATGCAGGTGACGTTGGTATGTTACTTTCCAGGTTAGGAAAATTAATAATTTTGAAATTAAAATCGTCTCTTTTATCGTAAATATTTGTACTGAGATGACCACCCGGGGCAAATTCGAGATGTAGATCCAAGAATGATGTAAAGCAAGTGGATTCTGTGGTTTCTTTAATCTCTAGTTCTGATAAAGTTTATTATAGAAATTTAAATTGGCTTGATTAGTGCAATAAAAGTAGACGTAATTATAAAGATACATATTAAAAGTTTAGAGGGCTCATCTATTACATTATTAAATTCACTTTGTTCAATTTACAAAGTTATGTACAAGAACGTTGTAAAATTCTAACGGAAAAAGACAAAAACATATTTTTAGCTATTTTCCACATGCTAAAAGAATGCAATAAAGTTTTTAAATAATTTTATTGAAGTTCATAATCAAATGCTCACGTAACCCACTTTGTGACGTAACCAAAACAAAAATGGCAGACGTCAGAATATTCAATGAAAGGCAACTCCAACTACATGCATGGGTGTTTGGCCAAGTTTATGACCCTATCTAGACAAAGTGTGTTCTTTATTTACATAAAAATATAATTGAACCGCGATGAAACTAGACTGGGGTTGTAAACAAAGACACTACCACTGTGAGTAACTGGCCATTCAGAGCGACAGCCGACGGGATACATTGTGGATCACAAGACGCATACCTCACTACACGACTAGTCACTATAGAATAAGCAGACAGGACATGCAATGGTAGGGCAAAACCAGTATTTTTTTACCAATTCCAAGTTACACCTGTTTGAGGACGTAAGTCCAAGTTACGACTTACGTCCTCAAACAGGTGTGCCTCTCTCATATAAGCAAATATCTCTTAGAGTAGTCGTCGGAATAGTATGATATTTCGGCACAGCATGTGTGGGGTCCTTTACACTAATCTATGCAAATTTTGAGAGAGTGAGTGAGTTGGTATTTTACGCCCTTTCAACGCTATAAAGGCGATAAACATGAAAAGAATGATAAAATGAACATGAAATGATGATGATGATAAATGAAATATGGGGGGGGGGCGACTGGGAAGCAAAGGAACAGTAAATTTTGAAGAACCACAGGAAAAGGAAAAAGGTGGGTAGGAGCAAAAAAATTAGCCTATGTGGTCTTGGCGGTCCACAAAGGAGTCTTTTACGTGCATGAAGCGTGGCACTCTCCACACACTTTGACATTATGTTCAGCGGTCAGGGTTTCCGTATTATAGACCTGACAACCCCCGCGGACGAGGGCCATCCTATTTTGCCACAAATGGTACACACTTGGTCACTCTGTGGGATGAGCACTGACCCGACGTAAGAATCCCATGACCCTTAGTCGCCTCTTACGTTAATCTAGGCTCTGGTGCGGGCCTATTCGCCATCCGATTTTTCGTTTTAAAATAATAAAAAAAAGAGTTTTTAACCAAAAAATGAAAACTTCACGAATTTTTAGAATATTTGATGCTTGTCCAAAAAGGTAACAGAAAATGGGGGACGAAGCTTAATTGTCACAGAAACTGCCAAACTTATCCGAAACACGCATTTTTTAATTAAGGTTCTTCTAAATGAAAAATGGCTGCCATGCATTGTCAATACAAAACTTTCAAAAAATGCACAGATTAAGCAAATGATGTATTTTGTTGAAAACTTGTCTAATTAGATTTAACTTACCATAACCCAGAGCAAGCTAGCATTTAAAATCCCACAATGAGTCTTAATTTGATTTTAATTACATAAACATGTAAGGTGCGTCTGATTACTATCTTACTATTCGAGCACACCCTTACAAAACTTTCATATTTTACATTTAAAAGACAATTTTTATATGATATTATTTCTAGCTTGCTTAAGGTAAGATTGTAATACATTCATTTCAATATAATTTTAGCAAAATACTTATTTCATCTAGGCTGTGTATTTTTTGAAAGTTTTGTATTGACAATGCATGGCAGCCATTTTTCATTTAGAAGAACCTTAATCAATCTTAGACATTTTTTTTTACCCTTTTATCAAAAGTTCATGGCGTAAGCGCACTTGTGCCAGATTCAGTAATAATGGCTTGGTTTTTTTTTATTAATTTTGGTTTGATTTATTATTCAGCATAAAATAATTTATAATATTTTCATAATTTTAAAAGAATCCTGGATGGAAAGAAGCGGTGCGTTATTTGTGTAGTTGAGATACAATATGAATCAAGAACTGATATTAAAACTAATATACGTGTCCAAAATGCCTATTTCATTGCTAGGTAAATTGTCCGGTCAGTGGTTAATAGACAGTTTCAATTTAGGATGATTTACACTTATAATGGTTTAAAATTAAATAGCTAAAGGAGTATTACCTTCTTACCTTATAACAAGGAGGCCTTTACACCTTTCACAGTTCAATAGTAAGTGACCGATTGCTAGGAAAAGACTGATTTATAACTCATTCACTGACCAATAATCGACGTTCAGCCTTCAAAGGTAAGAATCTATACTATCGCCCCTTTAATGATTCCGTTTGGACTTTATCAAATATCATTAATGACTTTATAAAAGCCTAAATTACAATAATTCCCGTAAATAGATTATTGGGGAGAAAATTTATGATTTTCCCTGGAGTTTTAGACATGACAAAATCTGACAACTTTCGGGGACTCTTGAGAAATGAAGAATAAGTTAAAGTACAAATAGTATGCATACGTATTAGTATACTTTAACAACTTTCCAGACACATTTTTTTTTTCATTTTTAAGCACTAGTTTCTAAGAATTATAAATAAGTACCGAAAACTATTCTCATCCTTTTTACATTTGCCTGTTTTGGGTTTTGCTCAAGTGAATGCATCTTGACCCCCAAACTTTGAAAATATAATCGTGTCATCTTTAGTATCTGTTCTTAATGTGAAATAAAACTCGAAGTTACTAGGTTTCTCGGAGGGACCGATGGAGGGGTGGTTAGTAAGAATTATAATCAATGATAACAACAACCTTCCAAACAAGCTGAATGTATTTGGGGATAATTAAGCTTTGTCTATAAAAGGCTCATCAGCGACGCCCTAGACCAAATACTAGATAATGAGGAGTAAACAGGAAAAAAAAATGAAAAACATTATACCTAATTATTAAAAACAAAATGACTTCACGGTATGACTCGTTTTTGTGTATGTGAATGCTGGTATTTTTTGATAAACGTTGTATCGATATCAAAAATAAGTTTTTTCTCAATAACTTTGCATCTAAATTTAGAACCAGTCGTCACGTTTTCTTAAAAGACGCGTCTAAGAAAGATTCAAGAAACATATTGAGATGGTCTAAATTTGGTCTCAAAATTTGACTTTAGACGCGTCTGCATTTTTGTATCTGAAAAATATGGCATTAAAGGACAATATGCCTACAAAAAGAGGGCAAATCTATAATATTTTTTCTTTCGTTTTTATCCTCTTGTGCATTTGTCTTTAAATACATATTCCTCAGCTGTAAAAATATACAAACAAGGAGTTGCATTATAAGTCTTTTAAGCATATCCCAACTCGACCATTCAGAAAACAGGAAGTAGATAATAAAGGTAATAACAAAACTAACGAACTTTAATGATCAATCTCATAGTCCAGAGAAAATGACAAAAACGAATCAGTCTTACCGGAGAATTGGTGGATCGCAATGGTTCTGACTTGGTACAGGCATTTCAAGCGAAATGGTGGGTAAAACCAGGTTTTATGGCGCCAAACCTCCCTCTTCCATTGCGATCTTAGGATCCGGTAATGACCATAGAACACAACATAGTTGTGAGACACAATAGGGATATGCAGGTGATCATCTCAGTACAGCAGACCAGTCAAACACTAATTAAAACAATTAACTACCACATCTTTTAACTCAATTTTGAACTTTTCTACTAGTGGCTGATAACGAAGAAAGAATTTTTTCAGGGATCGTATGAGACGTATTTTCTTATAGCCCTGCTCCAAAAGTCGGTCACGAAGAAATCGGTGTCTGATCAAAAAATCTGTGAAATGTGTGCAAGCTCTGACTGATCTGGAAAGGAGAAGGCGCGGTACAACTCACCATGCTAAAGCTGTGTACCAAATAAAAAATAATCCCTTCAGTAGAAGCCTAGAAATCTGTTACGAAAAATGTCTTAAAAAGTCGATTCGGAAAACAGGAAGTAGATGACTGACTGACCTGATAAGGAGAGGCACGGTACAACTCATCATGCTTAAGCTATGTACCATATTAAAATTCAACCCCTTCCGTAGAACCTGAGAAATCTGGAACGAAAAAAATTCAAGGTTGACCCTTAAAATAGTCTAAGTTGGCTCAGAAAACAGTAAGTATATCACTGACTGACCTAGAAAGTAGAGGAAATGTACAACTCATCATGTTTAAGCTGTCTACCAAATTTGAAATAAATCCCTTCAATATAAGCCGAGATATAATACCGGACGGACAAGGTGATCGAAATATAGCCACCTCTCTTACGAATGGGGTTATAATATAACAAATGCAAGCGCCTCGGACTTTGACCTGATTCCTCGAGCGGAAAAACTGTACGGTAACGGGTGTTACCGGCTTGTTTTTCTGTTACATATGTATTGTATCTAATACATAGGTATAGGAAACAAATAAATTGTGTTTGACCATTAATGCCGAGTGAAGCAAGGTTAGTATTTTTTTTTAGTTTACCACTGAATATGAAATTCATTGAGTAGATTGAAATTATAGGGCTTATGTAGATAAATGGTCCATTGTAATAAAAAAAGAGGGTGTGAAGGGCACTGCTAAAAGATAGATTTTATAGGTTATAAGACCGCTTGAAGGCCTGAGTATCATTACATCAATAGTTTCACTGTAGTATTTAACAATTTATAGAAACAGACTTTAGTTTCATTCATTTTAACAAAGTCGTGATAATAAACAATTACCTTAATTATTTTATAGGAGTCCTTTCCACGCATGACAAATATCTTGTTATGGGTAATATTAAGACTAATTATAGATTGATACTTGTACATTAAAGTTGTTTACGGAATAATAAATAGCGATTTTTATTGAGATATTTTGAAACAAACGACCAGGGAAAAACTCCTACGCTAGCTTGTTGCTGTGATAACACTACCATCAAGGGTATTGAAAATAGGCTTCATGAACTTTCCGAAATGCAATAATATGTTTACTTCATACTTTTCATTTATTTTATATATTAATCAGAAACCTGATAGATAAAACAATAATTGAATGAAGATCTTCAAAAGCTGATTCAGCAAGAAGACAATCAATATCACTAAGATTGAAATGTATTTTTAGAGAAAAAAAAGTTACTACTAAATGAATATGCGCGTAACATGTAAATAAATATAAGGCTCATCATAAAGTTAATGAGTCTAAAAAATCAAAATCGAACAGTCCATTCGGGGGTTTGAACTTAATGCACTTTATTTGTATAATAATTAATAATATGCGCGTAACATAATGAGAAGAAGTACAAATGACAACAAAGTTCCAGACAATAAATTTTGCTACGCCTGACGCGCGTTTCGTCTATTCAAGACTCATCAGATGCGCTCTACCAAAAATATTGAAAATGCCTAACACTATATGAATATGAAGAGCATGGAACAATAAAACCAAAAATACCAAACTGGGGAACCAAATTATTACTAAGATAATCAACCTATGTTTAGGGTAGGAAGAACCTTAGGATTAAGACAATTTTGAAATTTAGACGGATAATTTAAAGCTTTGATGTTTTCTCCAACTCAAAAGCGTTGGTGCCGGAGCGGGCTAACCTCGGGGAATTAAAACTCCACCAGCAGTGCTAACCTTCACGTGTGTTCGAAATACAAATGACAACAAAGCTCCAGACAATAAATTTTGCTACGCCTGACGCGCGTTTCGTCTATTCAAGACTCATCAAAAATATTGAAAATGCCAAACACTTTATGAATATGAAGAGCATGGAACAATAAAACCAATAAAGAAAGTTAATGAGTCTAGAAAAATAATATTTAAGGATCATCGAGTAAATTTAAATCTTCAATTTATTTTTTTTAAATATAGCTACTGTTTTCACCTTCAATTTCTTTCACCCTCTCCACTTGTTTTGTTACAAAGTGGGTTGTTAAAAACAATTGCAACTTTCGGACAATGAAATTTAGACAGTTTCTAATGGCAATAAAACATTCAATAAAAATAAAAATTAAAATAAGCAAAATCTTTACTTTGGTGTTTTATGCATCGATTTAGAGACGATTATGTCATGTACGTATAAAACGTGGACAGATGCTTAATCGAAAATTTTATTACAAAGTGCAACTTTAAAACAAACCGAGTTGTTACAAAGCCAAGTCCAGATTTAAATAAATCTTAGTGTTTCAGCGTTGAAGAGATAGATCTAAATTTTTGATGAGCTTAGTTTCCTGGGTACATTAAACACAAACTGGAGCGGGATAAACACTCTCGGCCAGTGATTTCCAAACTTAAATTAGAACATGGTATCAAGGAACGGTCAATTCATAGACATACTAAAGCATAATTATCAGTTTCAATATCTATGGTCAACATAAAAGTTATAATAAATATGAATACCTTTTGTGATTGCCTTTGATTAAAAATGGCATGAAAAACACTTTTGTCTTCGAGCAACTGCTCTACCAACCTATCCACAATAGGATATGACATTGTGATATAAAGTCATAAAACTGACCAATTATTGACCTATACGCACTTGATTTAATATAATGAAAATGGACACTGTAATAAGCATTCTAATGTAAGTGAGTAGGTAATTTTTAGGCAAGCGCTAGCGAAGCCTTATGGAGTCTATAGAGTAGTGATGATTTTCGCGTTTTTTTTTCAGTCTAGACGGAGTGATCTTCCTGCATCCATTCTGATATAAAATGCTTTATTTTCTATATTACTTTTCAAGATTTGTTAACATGATATACACTTCTATAAATCTCCATTTTTATTGGCATTTTATATGACTGGCGCAAGTTTTATTTATACCTTTGCATCTTACTTGAGGAACTATTTAGTCAAAGGCGATAGAATATACATTATGTATTCATCTATTACTTGATTTGTTCGTATAAATATTTCTGTTATTTGATTGGTTAATGCAATGAATACATTTTCTCCATTCATAAATTCATCATTGGGACGAGTGCATTTTAATCGAAGGGGTGTTTCAATCGATACCGTTTTTACACGATACCTGTCTTGTGTGTGCAATTGTATTCATTAACTTTAAATTTAAGGGCATCTGCATGACGATCCTTTCTTCGCTCACCAAAATTAATATTTCGCAAACAGTTTGAACAATATACTTTAACAGAGAATAAATCTATTATAGTTCTTATATATTTCGCTTGCCTTTAAACGCTTTAGCGCTTTGATTTTCTCTCGCAACTTTATATAGGTTATATAAGGGCGAAACACAAAGAGTTTGACAAAATGAATATAAAATTATGATGGGTCGGGATTGAAATCACAGGAACAGTGTATTTGGAAGACCACAGGAAAGGGGGAGAGGTTGGGAGGGGTTGAAGATTAAGCTTTACTGGTGCAATACTTTGTGATTCTCCAAATGTTTTTTTTTACTTGCATGAAACATGACACGCTCAACACATATTGGCCCACAATGGTCAGCAGTCTTGCTTTCCGTACTATAGACCTGACAAACCCCACAGAAAAGAGCTTACCAGTTCAGGCACTCAGGGTACACATTTATGTTTCGTTCCGTTGGCTAAGCACTGACCCGATGTCAGAATCCCAAGACCCTAAGTCGTCTCTAATAAGCATTCTTTCAACTTTGTTTTAACATTAAAGACATTATTGTAAGGTCAACTCTATCAATAATATTAAGAAGCAAGAGATAGTCAAATACAGAAGAACAAAATCGAACAGTCAATTTGGGGGGTTGCACTTTAACACTTTATATGTATAATAAAATACTGACGGACCTAACTCATTGAGCTATCGGAGACATACCCTGACAGTTAAAAATAAATATTTAAAGTCACAAATTCCTTTAATTGGAGATTCATTTATTTGAAAAATCATTTTTTTGTTAAAAACACATCGACAACCAAAATCTGTTGAAATGCTAATCATTTTAATTTAGACACTCTTATCGAAAACCTAAGCGTCGTGTTGCCTGTTCGAATGCTTCAAGGGGAATTCCGATATTAATGTGGCAAACTTTATGCAAAAATGTGCAAAATGCAAATTTATTAATATTTTCACTCTACACAGTAACATGAGAAGTATTTTGTGTTAATTTTAAAATTGGTCAGTCGGTGGTCTTAATTTCAGAGATAATGTCCATGGTCCTTTCACTGTTTGGTTAGTTTACTAACAAAACTGGACAAGGTTGCTTATTTTCACCCTTAATGCATGGCTCATAATATAGAAGTTAAAAGAAGAAACATTGCCTTAAATGGTGTGATTTAAATTTAATATCTGCAGAAATTTAAATAAAGATGATCAATTTAAAGTATCCAAGAAGAATAGAAAATTAGCCAAAGAAATACAGGAAAAATCAAAGGTTGCAATGGTCCCGACTTGCTTCAGGCATTACAAAAATGGTAGATTAAACCAAGAGTATAGTGCAACAACCTCAACAGCTATCTATGGCACGCGATAATAACAAAAACCTGATAAACCACATTTATCGACCGTAATCTATAGTTTGCTGTTGATAAACTGGGTTTATCACATGCTATCCATAGTTTGCGTTCGTGAAACCAAGTTTATCAGCGGTAACTTTAGTTTGCGCGGTGCAAATGCTACTTTATCAACGCAAAACAGCAATTATCGACCCTAAACTATAGTTTGCGGTCGATAAACTCAGTTTATCGCTGATAAACTCAGTTTATCACTGATAAATTCAGTTTATCACCGGGAAACCCTAATTAGCATTTGAAAACCCCATTACCGACCGCAAATGATAAATTTCAAACAACTGAAATTATCATGAGCATCAGCAAACTATAGTTAGCGAGTGATAAACCAAGTTTATCGACCGCAAACTACAGTTTACGGTTGATAAACTCAGTTTATGGGTTTTTTGTGATTGCACATACCATACATATCAGCACCCATATACCTTAATCAGCATTGAAAATTTCCATTGTCGACAGCTAATGTTAATTAAACAAACTTGGTTGATCAGGGTTTTATAACCTACAATACAAAGTTGTTTTTGACTGACTCGAGCGTCAGCCCATCCCACCCGTCTATAATCATATTTTGTGGACGCAAATCCTCTGAAACCACTTAGCAGAAATAAATGAAACTTGGTATACAAGAAGTACCCAAAATAAAATTGTGCATATAACCAGGATTTGTTTTCTGCAATTTTTTATAAAAGGTGTGACCCTTTTAACTAAGAAAATCTTGAATTCTGCTTTCATATTTCTACATTTAACGGAATATTGTTATGACATTCATATTCACGCAAAGTATCTTTACAATGCTTGTTGTACCTAAACAGGTATTCCTCAAGGATAATATTGATGGAATCCGTGGGGTATGTAAGCACTCTTACTTGGTTTCTGTTATTGTTACTTTCCAAACCACATGACATATGCATAGCACGCAATAGCAACCGCATAATAAACTATTTTATAGACCGAAAACCATAGTTATCACTCGACTACTAGTACTATAGTTTGCGTTCGTGAAGTTTATCAGCGGTAACTTTGGTTTGCGCGGCGCAAATGCTACTTTATCAACGCAAAACAGCAATTATCGACCCTAAACGATAGTTTCAGTTTATCGCCGATAAATTCAGTTTATCACCGAGAAACCCTCATTAGCATTTGAAAACCCCATTACCGACCGCAAATGAAAATTTTCAGACAACTGAAATTATCATGAGCATCAGCAACTATAGTTAGCGAGTGATAAACCAAGTTTATCGACCACAAACTACAGTTTACGGTTGATAAACTCAGTTTATGGGGTTTTTGTGATTGCGCATACCATACATATCAGCACCCATATACCTTAATCAGCATTGAAAATTTCCATTATCGACAGCTAATGTTAATTAAACAAACTTGGTTGATCAGGGTTTTATAACCTACAATACAAAGTTGTTTTTGACTGACTCGAGCGTCAGCCCATCCCACCCGTCTGTAATCATATTTTGTGGACGCAAATCCTCTGAAACCACTTAGCAGAAATAAATGAAACTTGGTATGCAAGACGTACCCAAAATAAAATTGTGCATATAACCAGGATTTTTTTTCTGCAATTTTTTATAAAAGGTGTGACCCTTTTAACTAAGAAAATCTTGAATTCTGCTTTCATATTTCTACATTTAACGGAATATTGTTATGACATTCATATACACGCAAATTATCTTTACAATGCTTGTTGTACCTAAATAGGTACTCTTCAAGGATAATATTGATGGAATCCGTGGGGTATGTAAGCACTCTTACTTGGTTTCTGTTATTGTTACTTTCCAAACCACATGACATATGCATAGCACGCAATAGCAACCGCATAATTAACTATTTTATAGACCGAAAACCATAGTTATCACTCGACTACTAGTACTATAGTTTGCGTTCGTGAAACCAAGTTTATCAGCGGTAACTTTGGTTTGCGCGGCGCAAATGCTACTTTATCAACGCAAAACAGCAATTATCGACCCTAAACGATAGTTTCAGTTTATTGCCGATAAATTCAGTTTATCACCGAGAAACCCTAATAAGCATTTTAAAACCACATTATCGACCGCAAATGCATCCTCGGAAACCCAGGGGTTCTTCTATCGCTTACTCATTCATCGCCCCTGGGACATAACGCATGAAATGGTTCGTTCCGAGTTCAGGATCTGATCTTGAACTTGATATTATCTATATATAGAAACATGTTTAAATCGCATGAGATAAATCTAAAGCGACCAATCAGAAAGCTTGATACAAAACTATCAAAAACGAAGTATTTCAGGCGTAATGTCCCAGGGGTGATGAATGAGTAAGCGAGAGAAGAGCCCCTGGGTTTCCGAGGATGCCGCAAATGATAAATTTCAAACAACTGAAATTTTCATTAGCATCAGCAAACTATAGTTAGCGAGTGATAAACCCAGTTTATCGACCGCTAACTATAGTTTACGGTCGATAAACTCTGTTTATGGTTTTTTTTTTACTGTCGCGTTCCATAGTATATTGCGTTCATGTATTGGAAGTATGCATTAATGAGTACCGTGCAGTTCAACAAAACTGCACTTTTGAATAAGAATTAGAAACGAATTATAAAGAATGATGTTTGGATTTTTAATGCAACTGTCCAGAAATACTTAAACTTTTCAGAGAGACAAACTAAAATCAGAGAGGACGGAGGAGATGCCAGACAAATTGATCCTACAATGAATGCTGTCTCAGATTGACTTTGTTTATAATACCTTACAAAATGCCCAGAAAATTTATACACAGCATTAATTCTATTTTTATTTGAAATGCCTGTACCAAGTCACGACCATTGAAATTTATAATTTTTCTGTCTGTAACCCATGTTATGCCTTTTCGACATCTCTTGGACATTGAGATTAATCGTCCAAGTTCGGTAATTTTGTTACTACCTTTATTCATAATGCAAAGATAAAATTATGAAGTTAAAGAATATTATTCTGTTACATTCATGCATTTTTGAATATTTTATTTTTGCAGATAACCCTTTGTGTCCTTTATTCAGAAATTGTATTAAATATAGACTGCAAAACTTATCCATCATGATAAAACAAGTTTGACGTTTTATTCAAATGCAGTTGTAGGCACTGATGATTATAGTAATGATTGGCATGACTTATAACCTGTCGGTAAAAACCGTCATTGAGAAGTCTAATTTCTTGTCGCTTGGGAGAAAAGCAATAACTAATTAACTATATAAGTTTCATAAGGGTGATAAACATCAAGAAAGAAGGATAAAATAATCATTACCCAGTTCATTGTGGCAGTGGCGGCTTCGAAATCTACATTTACTATGTGGAACAAGTACTATAGTGACTAAAAGGACAATGTCGCCTTCCCGGTTGGGTTAGTTTTATTCCTTATACCAGCTGTTCCAATGTTTGTTTCTTTTCAGGATTCTAGTGCCAAAACCGTACGATGCAATCTCAGGGTCCAGAAAGAACACCTATATAGCTATCGTGTAAACTTTAGTTCCTTATGTATGCATTTTAAAAATACAACGATTTATGTTCTTTAATCTCACTATCAGATATAGCGATGATGTCCAACGCTTCGTTTGGTAGATGGTCGTGAATGCCTTTAATAAATCCTCAAATTTTATTCAGTATGAAAATAAATACGACAAAGGAGACGACTTTAATTTTCAAATTATTAATTTTCATAACCTGGAAATAACATAGAAAATAATGAGATGTAGATTAAGTATACGCTACACAACCTTTCAAAGAATTTAAAAAATCCATAACGGAAAACACCCAGCAGCTTTTAATGTGACTAACAGTCGCCGCTTGCTGTTTAGCAATCGGCTCTGGATTGAAAATAAACTACATATGATTCAAGCCCAATCCTAAAGTGCTTCTTGACAAAAAAAAAAAAAAAAAAAAAAAAAAAAAAAAAAAAAAAAAAAAATTTACACAAATTCGACGAAATACAAACATAAGCTTTGATAAAGATTCCTGGCTTAGGATAGGCACATTGAAAATCTGGCAGAGTTAAACTAGTTTATTGGGCCAAACCGAATTCCTCCTGTTGATAATCAATAACAAAACACAAACTAACACACAGTAAAAATCAAATCGATAGAAATTCAATTCAACAAGAGAGAACCGGAGACAAAAGGACAATAAGAAAAAAAACGGGAAAACGGGACGTAGAGATACCCTTTTGAGAACACTCGAATGTACTGACATCTATCTAAGAAGCATCTAGCTCTCATTGATGTAAATAAATCAAGTATTTCGATTGTAAATCCGACACAACCCGTCAAACAATTAATGATTTGGTGATGCATCATCACCCAAAACCGAAACACTTGACCGCTGTAATGCTAAACAAGAGGCTCCCAGGAGCCTAAATCGCTCACCTGGTCTTGATGTCAACCCTATATTTTGTAGAGCTAAATGAGCTGAACATTTAAGCAAGCAACAGTTTTTCTTTATCTACTATAGTTTTCATTCTATAGGCCAAAAACACGAAAAACCGTTATTTTAGGGGCCAAAACCCCTATAAGGGGTCATCTGACAACTTCAACCCTTTTGGAGACAATTGAAGAGCTTTATGCGCTGAACATTTAAGCAAGCAACAGCTTTTCTCTATCTGCTATAGTTTTCATTCTAAAGGCCAAAAACATGAACAAGGTTATTTTTGGGGCCGTAACCCCTATTAAGGGTCATCTGACAACTTCGATCCTATTGAGACTTTTGTAGAGCTAAATAAACTGAGCATTTAAGCAAGCAACAGCTTTTCTCTATCTGCTATAGTTTTCATTTTATAGGCCAAAAACATGAAAAAGATTATTTTAGGGGCCGTTACCCCTATTAAGGGTCATCTGGCAACTTCGTGAGTGAGTGAGTGAGTTGGTGTTTTACGCCCGTGCAACGCTATATAGGTTATTTACAGGCGATGAACATGAAAGGATGATACAATGAACATGAAATGATGATGATGATAAATGACATATGGGACGGGGTGGGAAACACAGGGACGGTAAATTTTGAAGAACCACAGGAAAAGGGGAGAAGTGGGTAGGGGCGGAAAATTTAGCCTATGTGGTGCACTACTTGGCGGTCCACAAAGGGGTCTTTTACGTGCATGAAGCGTGGCATTCTCCACACACGTTGGCCCACTATGGTCGGCGGTCAGGGTTTCCGTATTATAGACCTGACAACCCCCGCGGACGAGGGCTACCCTATTCAGCCACCTAGGGTACACACTTGGTCGCTCTGTGGGCTGAGCACTGACCCGACGTCAGAATCCCAAGACCCTTAGTCGCCTCTTACGACAAGCTAGGCTCTGCTGCGGACCTATTCGCCACCCGGGCCCCGCACGGGACTCTGGCAACTTCGATCCTATTGAGACTTTTGTAGAGCTAAATGAACTGAACATTTTAGCAAGCAACAGCTTTTCTCTATATGCTAAAGTGTTCTTTCTATAGGCCAAAAACATGAAAAAACATCATTTTAGGGGCCGTAACCCCTATAAGGGGCCATCTGACAACTTCGACCCTATGGAGACTTTTGTACAGCTAAATTAGCTGAACATTAAAGCAAGCAACAGCTTCTCTCTATCTGCAATAGTTTTCATTCCATAAAAACATGAAAAAACATTATTTCAGGGGCCATAACCCCTATAAGGGGTCATCTGACAACTTCGACCCTATGGAGACTTTTGTAGAGCTAAATGAACTGAACATTTAAGCAAGCAACTGCTTCTCTCTATCTGCAATAGTTTTCATACTATAGGGCGAAAACATGAAAAAATGCTATTTTTCACCTTTAAGGGGCTGTAACCCCTATAAGGGGTCATCTGACAACTTGTACCAAATAGAGACTTTTGTAGAACTTTTGATGCTGAAGCAGTAGGGTGGCATCAGATTTCATCTATCTCTTATACTTTTTGATTTACAAGCCAAAAACAGTAGTCTGACCCCCCTGGTCTATTTTTAGCAATGGCGGCCATGTTTTTGGACGAATCAAAAATCCCCACATCAAATCTGTGGGGGATACCCTAAAGTACCACCAGACCAAATTCGGTTTGAATCCGTGCAGCCGTTTCAGAGGAGAAGTTTGAAGAAAAGTTAACGACGACGACGACGACGACGGACGCCAAGTGATGGCAATAGCTCACATGGCCTTTGGCCAAGTGAGCTAAAAATGACATAAGTAAAAAAGGGAGCAATCAAAGTAAGTATCAAATTACCAATATTTTTACCATAAAAGAATAAATTCAAAAATTTCACTCAAATAACCATTCCATAACCTTATTCAATTTAGTTTTGAGCCAGTTTTTCATTCCCAAAGGCTTGTTTGTTTAAATTTTTTTGCTTTATAAATAATACTAGGAAAAACCCGCGAATTCGCGGGCAAATCAATCGTTACGTGCTTTAAAAAAATAGACCACACAACAAAAACATAGGATTTGAATGGCCTTACCGGGTTGTGCTAATCGCAAATTAAAGGTTCTACGGTATATTTATCTGTAAGTAAGTTTTAAGTTTTTTGTCTCGTCTGCAAAGCAGTGCGGGACATAGATGTTACTTAACCGTCGTCGGCGGCGTTAACTTTTCGGGTCAGGTTTTATGGGAGCAAGAACTATAGGTGGTAGGTCGATGAAACTTGGTATGCATATGCCCTAGTAGTAGCTTAGCATCGTTCCATCCCCATCTTTTGACCTTGACCTTGATTTTCCGGTTGAGTAACTGACAATTTTCAAGATATATGTAAAAGCAGGGGTAAGGTTTTGCGAGCACTTCCATATCCCAAGAACTATAAGTCCTAGGTTTATAAAACTTGGTATACATATGCCCCAGTAGCTGCCTAGCACAGCTGCATACCCATCTTTTGACCTATACCTTGAATTTTCGGTTGATTGACTTTGATTATTGTTATTGCATATATTAGCGATGCTTAAGTTCTATAACACCTTTTGATCTGAGAAACTGAAAATCCTTATAATTGCAAAGTATAGTGGAAGTAAGAAAAAATAATTGTTTCTGATGATGCCGGCATGCTAGACAAACTTTTTAGGTGTTATATCTTGATATCTTGGTTTTTGTTACCCTATCTGCTATTAAAACAATGTCCGGTGGCAGGGTCAGTTTTGATCAATCACTTCGCAAATTTGTTATTAAACTTGTCGATGTCGTGTCTACAGGCTGTAAGCCTTTGCAGCTACCATTAGCAGTAATAAATTTATAATAGACTCATAATTTGCCATGGGTCGTTAACTTCAACATGGTTTTTATTTTTCTATCAAGCTGCAATTTTTAACGATAAAACATTTTTTTGCATACATTTTTATAGTGAATTTACCAATATAACCTATTATATAAAATATTTTAAATATATAGCAAAATTGATGAATAGTTTTGTAATTGTCAGAAAACAGGGGAAATAATTTCCAGCTTTCTAATGCCGGAACGATGACGGCTATAGGTTTTCCGGATGAATTAATTATAGGTTAATTTACAAATTGCAGACATAATTGCACATGCGCTAATTAAATTTTTAAGGGCACGACCATCCCCTGTTTTTGATATATGAAGCTTGGTCGTAGCATTTGTTGTCTAGGCTGCAACCCGGCTAGAAAAAAACCGCTTCGTTATTTTAGTAGTATAGATTACTGTAGAAATAGATAATTATTATAAAACCTAGTAAACGATTTTACTAATTTGTGGTAACGACATCCTAGTTTTAGTATTTATGTCTCTCCTTCCCAGAAGGGGGAGACATATTGTTTTTGTGTCAGTTCTTCTTCTTATTCTTCTTCTCATACATAGCGTGTCCGGGCCATAACTTTTTAATCTTTTGAGATAGGGCTTTGATATTTGGCATGTGGATGACGATGTGTCATGTACCAGAATGACCTTCATATGACCCTGTCCTTTGACCTCAAGGTCAAATTAATGCTAATTTTACATCCAAAGTGTTCCGGGCCATAACTTTTTTGTTCTTTGACATAAGGCTTTGATATTTAGCATGTGGATGTATCAACATGATACGATGTGTCATGTGCCAGAATGACCTTCATATGACCTTGTCATTTGACCTTACGGTCAAATTAATGCTAATTTTACATCCAAAGTGTTCCGGGCCATAACTTTTTAGTTCTTTGACATAAGGCTTTGATATTTAGCATGTGGATGTATCAACATGATACGATGTGTCATGTACCAAAATGACCTTCATATGACCTCAAGGTTAAATAAATGCTTACTTTACATGGAAAGTGTGTCTGTGCCATAACATTTTTTTTGGTATAGGGCTTTAATATTTGACATGTTGATGTATTACCATGAGATTATGTGTCGCGTACCAGAATGACCTTTATATGACCTTGACTTTGTCCTTAAGGTCAAATTAAAGCTAGTTTTACATGCAAAGTTTGTCCTGGTCATAACTTTTTACCCTTTGATGTTTGGCAGGTGGATGTTTCGCCATGAAACGATGTGTCGCATACCAGAATGACCTTCACATGACCTTTGACCTCAAGGTCAAATTAATATTTTTACATCAAATGAGTTCCAGGCCATTTCGTTTCTGTTCTGTGTCATAGGGCTTTGATATTTGGCATGTGGATGTATCAACATGTGTCCTGTACCAGAATGACCTTGACCTTAAGGTCAAATTAATGCTAATTTTATTTGCAAAGTGTGTCCTGGTCAAAACTTTTTATCCTTTGATATTTAGCATGTGGATGTTTCGCCATGAGACGATAAGTCACGTACCAGATGACCTTCATATGACCTTGACCTTTGACCTCAAGATCAAATAAATGTTTTTTTTTTTATAGTTTAACATGTCTGGGCCATAGATATTTTAATCCTATTCAAAAGGCTTTGAATTTTCACATTTTAATATGTCATCATGGGAACAATGTATCACCAACCTTAATGACCTTGACCTGTGACTTCAATGTCAAATAAATGCTAATTTGACATGCAATGCCTTCCAGGCCATAACTTTTTTATCCTTTGACATAGGGCTTTAGAATGTAGATGTATAATTATTAAAAAAAATGTTGTACAATGTATGTCATTGTGACTTTGACCTTTTGACCTCAATATTGACCTGAATATTGTTATTCAAGGAAGGGGAGACATCAATTTTAGTGTGCTAAAACAGTTTTAACCTAGTTTCTTTTTTGTTTTTATCATTAAAATCAGACACACCACTGCAGATCCGAGCATATATTACCAACTGTTAAATATAAACTCCACAAGACGGAGCAAGTGGTACATCTCCCTCTAGAAAAGGAAAATTAATAAAAGGAAATGCAAGGTCGTCCACACTCCAAAATGATTTATACCACTGTTTTTTAATTCCTTTTTAGGTGAGCTTTTGTCATCACTTGGCGTACGTCGTCCGTAAACTTTTTAAAACGTTAACTCCTCTGACACCATAAGTCCAATTGAAACCAAACTTGGTATGGTTGTTCATTAGCATTCGGTGCTTACAGCTTGTGAAGATTTTTGATTCGTCGTAAAAATGGCCGCTGTGGCTAAATATAGAACATAGGGGTAAAATGCAGTTTTTTGGCAAATAGCGCAAAAACGGCTACAGATATCAAAATTCTGGCATAGGGAAAAAGTGATCAGCACCTCATAATCTACCTACCCTGAAATTTCGAAGAAAATCCAACAACCCCTGTAGATGTAATTGCCCTTTTTGCAAATTTTGCACCTGTTTAGCTCAATATCTTGAAAACTATACAAGATATTTGAGAAATTTAAATTGCATATTGTTCAGCACATCAAGATCTACTAATATGTATAGAGTCAACGTTGTATGACCTTTCCTTTGAGGAGTTATTGCCTTTAGAACGTCAAAATTAATCTTTTAAAAGCATTTACTCATTAAATTGAAAACTTTAACTCCACTGACACTTTGGAACCAAACCTGGTATTGTTGTTTATTAGCCTTAGGTGTATAGAACTGATGTGGGGATTTTTGATTGGTGGTAAAACATGGCCGCTGTGGCTAAAAAAGACCATCGGGTTAAATTGCATTTTTTTGCTAATAACTCAAAAAGGGTGACAGATTTTTGAATTTTGATTGAGAACAAAAGTGATCAGCACCTTGAGATCCACCATATTGTCAGATGACCCCTTTAAACTTATGACCCTTTCAATGTCAAATAGAATTTGCCTAATAATAACCTTTACTTCAGGCACATATGTCAGGTGAGCGATTCAGGCTCCTGGGAGTCTCTTGTTGCAGTATCGATTAATAAATACTTTCAAAGTAGTCAAAGATACTAGTGAGAGAACACTTACTTGAGGCAGATTTGAAACGAGATTTATAAGGATTTTTTTGTAATTTCGGTATACAGTACATTGTAGGTAGTTTATTGTATGTTTCATATTGTATGTATGTAAATATACCTACTTCATACGGTGTAACGGGTGTTTATTTTTCACAACTTTTTCAATATGCCAAGGCTTGTGAAAATTTATCCGAAACCACTCTTTCAATGACCGACTATTAAACCAGGTTGATAAGACAATACGTCTCATACAATCTCTAAAATATTCTTTCTTCATCAGCCACTGGTAAAAATATTTAAAATTATGGTAGAAGAAATAATTAATGATTGTTTTGATTAATGTTTGGCGTACTGAGATGATACACGCATTATCTCTATTATGTCTCACAACCGTGCTGTGTTTTGTGTCACTTCATGATCCATAGATCGCAATTAATAGGGAGGTTTGGCGCCATAAATCCTGGTTTAACCCACAATTTCAATTGAAACGCCTGAACCAAGTCATGACCATTCCGATCTTCAATTTCTCCGTATGTCTTTTTTATTGGATACTTGAGATTCATAACTTTGTTTTTACCTTTTTTCAACAAACTGCACTTTGGGATGAGAAGCAGAAACGAAAACCATGATTATGGGTGATGTTTTGATGTTTTATTAAAAACAGCCAACAATGCTTAAAATTCCCAAAGGGGCCAAAATAAGAAATGGCTGAGAAGATGGCAGGCGATTTGATCACAAAATGAATGCCATTTCCGGTATATATTGTTTAATATACTAGTAGATAACACAAATATTATTTTACACAGCATTATTTTAAGCTCCTATGAGCACTATTCCCTATTTGCGTAAATAGTGAGTTATCTCCCATTTACAAGAGTTGTCCTCCATTAAGGTATGTATATTACATTGCAATGAATGGGAATAGTAAGGTTTTTTTTTTTTTTTAAAATATTCAGAGGGCTTAGCAGACCCTATTTAATCAGGAAAACATGTTATACACTTTTTTCAAAATAATCATTTTTTACATTTGGACATCTTTTGACAAATTAAAAAAAAATAAATGCAGAAAAACTTATTTTTCCACACAGTAACTAGTATAAAATAGAGAAGATAACTCTGCAAATGGGAGATATCTCACAATATACAAAAATAGGGAATTGTTAATTTGACACAGAAGTTTACTAGTTTAGTATTGTCATCCTTTGCTAGATTAGATCCACAATGAATCGATCACTCACTTCGACTTTATATCACGTTGTTAATTGCAATTAGGTTGTACATGTAATAAGTTTTTTTTTAGACTGTTTAATTGATTTTATGTCTACCATTTTTTCTTTGCCTTGTCAGAGATTCAGTTTCCCCGTTGCTTCTTTAATTTCCACTTGAACCGAACATAAATCTTTGCCACTGCTACATGTAAGTCTCAGTGGCGCGTTCAGAAATTGCTGATACAGAAAAGACACCGCCCGGTGGAGATATTGATGTTTACAATAAAATTGGTCTATCATTATTTGAAGAAAGGTTAAATATTTTTACCATATTTTGTAATCACGAAACTAAACAGTAAAACAGTATAGCAATGCTTATTATTATAATTGGTGTTCGTTTCCTGGCCATTTACAAGTCTCCGTGGTATACTTTTAACTATATATTTTATAATTGAGTTCACTTTAATACAAAACTTTTTAATTCACAAATGCAATAGAAACAAATTGGAACAAAAATAATTAGACACGAATGTCAAATATAATTATTTGTACAAATACCGAAGTACATTATACTAGTGTGTATGAGAATTTGAAAACGTAAAAGTTTATATTATGAATCGAATATTATATGATATGAAATATTTGTTGGCGTTTTTAAAAAAGCATTTTTTTACATAGAAAATACATTACTTAACATAGAAACAGGCTAGAAATTCGAGGCATATGCCTAAAATGAAGAACAAAAAGCAACACTTCCAAGAAAGTAGGTTAGTTAGTATTGCTTTACTCCAATGCAGCGCAATTTCGGCTAAACATGAAAGGAAAGATACAACGGACATAAAATGACGATAAAGGGGAAGACAAGGAGACACAAGGCCTATCGCTGAGGAGAGTTGTGACAACCACTGGAAGAATTGGTGATGGGTAGTTTAGCCTCTTACATAGGGATCCTTCTCATACAGCGATCTGCCGCAGGATTCTTTCACATACGAAAAACGTGACATTTCCCTCAACACGATGCGCAATATTTTGCGGTCAGGGTTTCCGCATTAACACCTGTCGACCGAGGTATGCATTATGACAGTGCTGTCCCATTTAACCACCTGCAGCACACACCCCTGTCACTTTGTTGGAAAAATGGCATGACCCGCACGGGTCTTCCAAGAAAGAAGATTGAAACTTGTATGAAAATCTCAAAGTGTGGCGAAAGAATATGCACACAAATCGAATAACAACTTAAAGGTCGACATACAAAGTTTGCAAACCCGTGGGTTGGGTTCCGGTGGCGAATAAACCCGCTGCAGTGCTAAGCTGGTCGGTAAAAGTTCACTAAAGAGCGCTCAGAAACCAGACACCGATATGCCATGGTTTCCCCCACTTCATCATCTTTTCATATTTATTGTATCACCTTTATTTTTCATGTTCATCTTCCGGATAAAGCCGAAATTGCGCTGCTTGGGGATGATGCATTAACTTATTCTCTAACAAAATTGATAAAAACTGAATGATCTTGTCTATAACAAGTACTTAAGCCTTGTATTTTCTCCATTTTTGTGGTTGGTTCTGAACTTTTAATAGCGAGCATAGCTCGTAAGCGGGCACGAAGTGCCCGCTCGAGCGGAGAGCTCTACGGTATTTGTTTCCGCGAGAAATTTGCTAATGCTGATTTAGATTTTTTATGGTCCGGAAAGGGTTATTATTTTTACAGGTCCGGAGTGAATGTTGAAATAATTTATAAGAAAAGAAATAATGCTTAAAAAAATAATAAATTGCGCTTTTTACAAGAAAATAATATTCTTAAAATAATAAATACACATAAGCTGCTCGTTTCTTCTTGGTTATATGCACATACGAAACTAACGTGTCTCGAAGCTGAATCGCCCCATACCATATCGCCCCAAAATAAGCAAATGGAAATATGGGAAATTAAATGTTAGCGATAGCCCTGAATGTCGACATTTAGAACAAAAAACGTAGTCCCTTTTAGCTATGCTCGCATTTAGGCATTGCCTACTCCATATTATTTTGAATGGCATTTAAACGAAACATGCCCGAATAATCTGTAAAACAAAATTTTCGTGTCTACGAAAGTTGCGAATGGTCAAAAGTGTTGATTGAGTGAGTGAGTGAGCTGCTGTATTACGCCCCGTGCAACGCTATACAGGTTATTTACTGGAGGGTGATACAATGATACAATGAACATGGTCCCGTGCGGGGCCCGGGAAGCGAATAGGCCCGCAGCAGCGCTAAGCTTGTCGGTAAAAGTCCACTAAAGAGCGCTCAGAAACCTGACATCGGGGTAAGGCCGCTTTGCCTACGAAGCGACTGGGATGTGTGCCCCAGGTGGTTGAATGGGGCAGCCCTGACATCGAGAGATGCGGGGTCGTCAGGCGATAATGCGGAAAACCTGACCGCAAACCATAGTGGTGCACCGTGTTGGGAAAAATGTCACGTTCCTCGCACGTTAAAGAACTCTGCTGCAGGTCTCGGTAAGAGTAGGACCCGTAGGATCCCCATGCAGGAGGCAAAATTTCCCGTCCCTACCCATCACTCCATTTTCCAGTGTCAGTCAAAACTTTTCTACCCGATTGGCCTTGTGTCCCCATTTCCTCCACTTCATCATCATTTCATGTTCATTGTATCACCACTTTCATGTTCATCTCCCGGATATAGCCGAAATCGCGCTGCTTGGGAGTAATGCAATAACTAACTAACTACAATGAACATGAAATGATGATGATAAATGAATAATGAGGATGGGGTGGGAAACATAGTATTCAGAGTGCGTTTAGAGAAATAAAATAAGCCATTATAAGGTGAAATGAAACTGCATGACTTAAAGAACATCCCCTGAATCCCAGGGGTGATGAATGAGTCCGGAAGTAGTGCACCACAGGAGTGGTTACGGTTCTTTTTTTATAGAGGAACAATAGCAACTTATGATATTTTCTAAAATTATCAATAAATATGTGAGTATTTTAAGCAAAGAGGCACCAATATTCGAGTGTCAAAAGTCCGAAAACGCAACGACAAAACCGGTAAACACGAACAAAAACAGCACAAAGAAACTCAAAACACAATTTAATCAACCGAACGCGTACGGAATTCAACAACGCGAACTCAAGTCACAACAAGAGTGAACTCAGATGCTCCGGAACAGTAAATATGAATTAGAAATAGCTTCATACAATTACATATAAGTGATTATGATAATTTGTGACAGTAAATAAAATTATAACAGATTTATTACAAATAACAATGTGATTATTTGACAGGAGCAGAGCCAATGCACGTAGTACATAATGTGATACAGTTGCATGTATGAAATATGCATGTGTTTATAATGAGAATATAATTATTCAACAGATAATTCAGATCTTGTTATAAGCAAGTGACATAAAATTATGTAACACTATTTGATGTTCTTCTTAATTGAAGACTTTTATATACATTATTTCCAAACTATCTGAGCAAATCTAAATCTTCTTGTATGAAAATCCAATTAAATTTTAAACTGTTTTGTAAATTATTAAAGTTTTTTGCAATAATGTAAAATCTTGTTTGAAAAAAATATCTCTAAAATTCAGCATATAATGGACATTCAATAATAAAATGTAATTCGTCCTCTCTTTTATTCATAGTACAATACAATCTCCTTCAAATAGTCTTATTTTGCAAATATAGACTATGCCGGACCAATATTTTAGCCCCTCCCCTTTACTGCGGGATTACAGTTCACAGGTCAATCTCGGAACTACATGTACTTTCTATTATCGATCGTCTGCCATATTTAGAAAATGTCAACAACACCATGACACAGATTTTACAATCATTCTATTTATTTATTATTTTTATACGCATTTAAATACACCTTTTTGATATTCTTATATGGTTTTACATTCATGCAGTGCATGCAAATCTGAAACATCGTGGAGATATCACACATTATGTCCCGATTTGGCAAGATTTTTTACTAAGATTTGCTCTGATTTCCAAATATCTGTAATTTCTCGCGAAACATGTACAGATATTGTATTTTAAAAAGAACACAGGACTTTATAGACAAATAAAAGACTTGTAATGAAAGGTAATTCCCAAGTGTGTTTGAAATTTGTGATCACAGCACAGGGTTAATTTTCCTGTGCATTTTTCAAGCAGAATCTGCTTAGGTCTAGCATTGAATGAATGAATGAAAGCTGTATTTTAATTCACAATACAACACAAGCTCTGTCGAGAGATGCGGGGTCGTCAGGCGATAATGCGGAAAACCTGACCGCAAACCATAGTGGTGCACCGTGTTGGGAAAAATGTCACGTTCCTCGCACGTTAAAGAACCCTGCTGCAGGTCTCGGTAAGAGTAGGACCCGTAGGATCCCCATGCAGGAGGCGAAATTTCCCGTCCCTACCCATCACTCCTTTTTCCAGTGGCAGTCAAAACTCTCCTACCCGATTTGCCTTGTGTCCCAATTTCCTCCACTTTTTCATCATTTCCTGTTCATTGTATCACCAATTCGTGTTCATCTCCCGGATATAGCCGAAATCGTGCTGCTTGGGAGTAAAGCAATAACTAATAACTAACTAACTAACTGTAGAGCTTTTTACTGAATTTACATAGAAACATGGATTACAAAACATACTAAGACATAAAAGACAGCACATGACATGACACATAAATATGACATACATAAAACATTCCATTGCACTTAGACTTTAGAGTGTATTTATAGCTTGAGGTGTAGCTAAATCAAAATAATTATCTTAGAACATTTACATACATGTCTATTTTAATATTTACTATATTGATGAATGGTCATGCACAGTAGATCTGATCATCTCGCCATCTGATGTTCTATTGTTTATTGTGAAATTATTTGGACAGTTAGACCAGAAATGCATGACCTTGAGGTTTTAATGCAAGAAATAAAAAAAATCGAACACTTTCGTTCCCGTGCATACGACAGAATCAGGTATCATTGACGATCATATCAAAGCGACCACAGCACTTGGAGTTGCCCCGACATACTTTAAGTTACCTACTATGTACTGGATACCTAAATTGCACAAAAATCCATATAAACTGCTTCAAGTAAGTGTTCTTAACCCATATTTTCAAAGTTTTATCTCTTACTGTAACTACTATGAAGGAATTTATTATTCAATACATGTTCTGTGAATTCGAAAACAGTGGAATTAATTATTTTTGGAGCGTAAAAAATTCTTTTGATGTTTTGGACAAGCTTCGTGCATTTGAAAATACTTTCCATACCGTTGATAGTTACGATTTTTCTACGTTATATACTAACATTCCGCATAATCTGATTAAAAAGAAATTTGAATATTTGGTTAAATGGTGTTTTGATAAATCTAAAAGTGATTATATCTGTTCTAGAGTTTCAAAATCATTTAGTGAGTGAGTGAGTGAGTGAGTTGGTGTTTTACGCCCATGCAACGCTATATAGGTTATTTACAGGCGATGAGATACCGTGCGGGTTCCGGTGGCGAATAGGCCCGCAGCAGCGATAAGCTTGTCGGTAAAAGTCATTTTTTAGTAACGAGACTCAAATAGTTTACATTAACTAGACTGATGCAGAAACTATTACTGCTCTAAATTATTTGTTAGATAATATTTACATACGTTTTGGTAAACAAATTTATCACCAAATTATTGGTATTCCTATGGGTACTAATTGTGCGCCACTTATAGCCGACCTTTTCCTATACTGATATGAATCACAATTTATGGCTAAATTACAAAAAGACCCCAACAAACAGAACCTAATCGAAACGTTCAATTATACTTTTAGATATTTAGATGGCATTCTTGCCCTCAACAATCCTTCATTTTCTAATTTTATTATAGATATCTATCCTTCTGAATCAACTTTGAACAAATCTAACGTCACCAGTGATAGATGTCCTTTTTTAGATTTAAGTATTATTGACGGAAAATTACAAACCAAAGTATATGATAAACGTGACGACTTTACCTTCCCTATTATAAGTTTCCCTTTTCTTGAAGGAAATGTTCCACTAGCGCCGTCATACGGGGTTTACATTTCAGTTAGTAAGATGTGCTCGGATCTGCAGTGGTGTTTGTGATTTTAATAATAAAAACCGTTTTATAACTGCAAAAAATAATGAAAAGAAGGTTATCGATACCACAAATTAGTAAAATCTTTTTCTAAATTCTTCCACAAGTATCGATCTCTTATTGAAAAATTTAATTGTACACATCGTTTTCTTATAGTGAAAGGAATATCACATCATTAATTTTATTGTAATGTTTTTTTATAAAGCTCACAAATTTAAAAGCAATCCATTGGAAATGAAAAATTGGCTTCAAAATTTATAACGGAAAGGATGTGAATTGAATATTTTGGTTAAATCTTTGAATTAAGTGTTTTTTGCAGAAATATTGATAACTTGATACTTGCTTTAAAACTTCCATAAACGTTTTTAGGCAAGCGCCAGCGAAGCCTTATGGTGTCTATCGAGTAGTGATGATTTTCGCGTTTTTTTCAGTCTAGACGGAGTGATCTTCCTGCATCCAGTCTGGAATAAAATGCTTTATTTTCTATATTACTTTTCAATATTTGTTAACATGATACACACTTCAATAAATCTCCATTTTATACATTTCCCCTGATATAGAACGAACATGGCTTCAAGACCAACCTAATTTAACCCCAAAACATTTCAAACGCCCTGGTATCACCACCATCCTCATTCAATTGGCAATTAATACAAATATGAAGAATAACTAAATTTATTAACTAACGAATCATTCTAACACAAACTAAGCTATTAACTAATCTAAAAAGAAATATACTTTTTACATAAACAAACAGAAACTACAAGTAATATAAACATACAAGAATTAAGTTTGGCTTCTCGGGGGCTACTCATACTACACCATCGCATAATGCTAATTTTATGTCCTCTTTCAATATTCCAATGAAAGAGGAACATAAAGAGTTACCATATTTGTACTGGATACCTAAACTTCACAAAAATCCGTACAAAGAAAGGTATATAGCTGGATCTTCATCATGTTCAACTACAGAGCTGTCCGTTCATTTAACTAAAATCTTGTCTGCTGTCAAAGAAGGTCAACAAGCATACTGCGACACTATTTATAATCGTAGTGGAATTAACCATATGTGGATTTTGAAAAACTCAAAAGATTTGTTAGATCATTTTAAATCTAGATCATTTTCTGAGGTTCACTCTTTGAAAACGTTCGATTTTTCAACTTTATACACTACCTTGCCACACGATAAACTAAAATGTCGCCTGAAAAAACTTCTCGAAAAAGCCTTTTCAAACTCAAGGAATTTTGTTGTTTTGGGTTATAATTCTACATTCTTTTCCAAAACATCTTTCAAAGATAAAATTTGTTACACACTGGAACAAGTTTGCAGTATGCTTGATTTCCTCATTGACAACATATTTGTCACCTTCGGAGGAGAGATTTTTCAACAACAAATCGGCATTCCAATGGGCACAAACTGTGCTCCTCTCCTCGCCGATTTGTTTTTATACTCTTACGAGACTGAATTTCTTCAGGGACTCGTAAAGGACAAGAAGATGAAAGAGGCACGGTCATTTAATCTTACATTCAGATATATTGATGATGTCCTTTCTGTCAATAACACTTCATTTGGTAGTTGGATTCCTTCAATATATCCTCCAGAATTGGAGATTAAAGAGACCACCGAATCTAATTGCTTCACGTCTTTCTTGGATTTGCACCTCGAATTTGACCCAGGTGGTCATCTCAGTACAAAAATTTACGATAAACGAGACGATTTTGATTTTCAAATTATTAATTTTCCTAATCTACAGAGCAATATACCTACTTCTCCTGCATACGGTGTTTATATTTCTCAACTTATTCGATATGCCAGAGCTTGCACACATTTCACAGATTTTTTGATCAGACACCGGTTTCTTCGTGACCGACTTTTGAAGCAGGGCTATAAGAAAATACGTCTCATACGATCACTAAAAAAATTCTTTCTTCGTTATCAGCCACTAGTAGAAAAGTTCAAAATTGAGTTAAAAGATATGATAGTTAATTGTTTTAATTAGTGTTTGACTGGTCTGCTGTACTGAGATGATCACCTCAATATCCCTATTGTGTCTCACAACTATGTTGTGTTCTATGGTCATTACCGGATCCTAAGATCGCAATGGAAGAGGGAGGTTTGGCGCCATAAAACCTGGTTTAACCCACCATTTCGTTTGAAATGCCTGTACCAAGTCAGGACCATTGCGATCCACCAGTTCTCCGGTATGACTGATTCGTTTTTGTCATTTTCTCTGGACTATGAGATTGATCATTCAAGTTCGGTAGTTTTGTTATTACCTTTATTTTCTAATGAATTTGCTGGTCAAGGCAATATTAAAATAAATAGATAGATATAAAATAGAATCATAAGTTTAATGCTTAGTTGAACAAGTATTAGGTGGCAGAATCCAACCTTAGCGAACAAATTAATAAATTTACTTAAACAAATCCAACATAAAGTTATATAAGTATCTTAAAAACCTGAACGGCCGGTGGCAGAGTCCAACCTAGCCCAGGCAGCTGAAGCCGGCCTGTAGAATGTGAGTGATCAAACATAAATAGGTGGCAGAATCCAACCTGTCTGACTTAAGGAAAGGTGGCAGAATCCAACCTTGTTAATACAATGGTAGGTGGCAGAATCCAACCTGATTTAGTTAAAGGAAAGGTGGCAGAATCCAACCTGTTAATAAAATGGTAGGTGGCAGAATCCAACCTGATTTACTTAAAGGAAAGGTGGCAGAATCCAACCTTGTTAATAAAATGGTAGGTGGCAGAATCCAACCTGATTTACTTAAAGGAAAGGTGGCAGAATCCAACCTTTTAAACAAAAACGGTGTTTGATATTGTGACCTAAAAATTAACAAAAAATACCGGATTGTACCCCTTATATATGCAATAGTACATAAGCCAAGGCTGTAAAATGAATTGGGGGAAAATAATTTGAAAAATTATGCACGCCAATATTTCTTAAAAGTGTAGCATAAGTTGCCCCAATTAAAAAGAAGACCGATAGGTGTTGAAGGGGATGGTGGGTGGGTCGATAGAATAATTCGTCAACAGTAAACCCTGACTATTTTAAACTGCTAAATTTAATATGCATGATATATGTTACTATAATTAGCCTATTCACGTGTAACATGTCAATGACCTCTGAATTGCTGTATACAAAACCACGTGTATGTAGTTAATTTGGCAGCATGGAAAATGTAAACATATTACTGAGATTATATTGAAATGTATAAACTTAAATTTAATAAATTAAATGATCTTTTATACATTTCCCCTGATATAGAACGAACATGGCTTCAAGACCAACCTAATTTAACCCCAAAACATTTCAAACGCCCTGGTATCACCACCATCCTCATTCAATTGGCAATTAATACAAATATGAAGAATAACTAAATTTATTAACTAACGAATCATTATAACACAAACTAAGCTATTAACTAATCTAAAAAGAAATATACTTTTTACATAAACAAACAGAAACTACAAGTAATATAAACATACAAGAATTAAGTTTGGCTTCTCGGGGGCTACTCATACTACACCATCGCATAATGCTAATTTCTAATGAATTTGCTGGTCAAGGCAATATTAAAATAAATAGATAAATATAAAATAGAATCATAAGTTTAATGCTTAGTTGAACAAGTATTAGGTGGCAGAATCCAACCTTAGCGAACAAATTAATAAATTTACTTAAACAAATCCAACATAAAGTTATATAAGTATCTTAAAAACCTGAACGGCCGGTGGCAGAGTCCAACCTAGCCCAGGCAGCTGAAGCCGGCCTGTAGAATGTGAGTGATCAAACATAAATAGGTGGCAGAATCCAACCTGTCTGACTTAAGGAAAGGTGGCAGAATCCAACCTTGTCAATACAATGGTAGGTGGCAGAATCCAACCTGATTTAGTTAAAGGAAAGGTGGCAGAATCCAACCTGTTAATAAAATGGTAGGTGGCAGAATCCAACCTGATTTACTTAAAGGAAAGGTGGCAGAATCCAACCTTGTTAATAAAATGGTAGGTGGCAGAATCCAACCTGATTTATTTAAAGGAAAGGTGGCAGAATCCAACCTTTTAAACAAAAACGGTGTTTGATATTGTGACCTAAAAATTAACAAAAAATACCGGATTGTACCCCTTATATATGCAATAGTACATAGGCCAAGGCTGTAAAATGAATTGGGGGAAAATAATTTGAAAAATTATGCACGCCAAATGAATGAATGCATTGAAATATCAATTTAATGCATGAGTGAAGCCCCCAAGAAAAATAGCAGCCAAACTTTAATAACAGCAAAACAAAACAACAAAAAATAATATAAATGTAATACATGCATGACATGTTTTAATATAGCAATATACAATACAAGAGAATGATTGTAATTACAAATTCTAAAATAATTCTTATCATAATCAAAACTTCCCTGCGAGTAGTAGCAAAATCAGTGACCAATAGGACTTGTACTAATAGGTAATTCACTCATATCATTTTGAGCTAGTTCTATTATTCTCTGGTCTACTTTTATATATCGATTATAACAATTCGATTCCCATCTGCCTAACGATTTGATAATGTGGTCTTGTACACCTCTAGCGGCAGCTGATGTGGCTGCACCACTTCGAAAAGAATGACCAGAATACCTATCTGTATCATAACCTACTTGACTGAGCGTGTCTCTTAGGTATTGAAGAAAAACTTGTCTAGATAGGGGTCTCATATCTACTTCACTTTGAACAAATAAAGGATTAGATGAAGAAGCACCTTGAGATTGTCTTAGACCTATATATGTGACCATAGACGAGACAGGTTTAAATTGATTATTCTCATATATTATAATGTCAATTCCCTTATTGAAAGGGTCACATTTGGAACTATGTAGATGTAAAATAAAAAACTGTTGGCCTATGTCTATTGATACATCAGCTAAGGACAGATAATGAGAACTACTATCTTTTTGAGTGAATTCTCCACATCGTAAGAAACCAAAAAACGCTAGCTTAAAAACACACTGTAACATACTGTTCACAAAACAAGAAAAAATATTTGCCTCACTTGATAAAAATTGACACATATCATGAAGAACAGAGGCAGTAATAGGAAGTCTCTTAGCAAAATCATTGTGTTGTGACTTCTTAATTCCTCGCAATACATAAGATAATTGGCTCTGCGAAACCAGAGGGTCATATTTATTATATCTTAAATAGTAATATCTAATACCTGCTAGGTAAAGCTTAATTGTTTCGTATTTGATCATTAAAACATTTTTACAATATGTGACAAAATAAATAAAATGTTCTTCTACAACATGAGGATAAAAATGACTCTTACTTAAATCGTTACACTCATTATTTAAGCGGTTCATGGCTAAAAACTTTACAAAACAATTAATACCAGATTTATATACTTGTCTAGTGTTAACACTTAGGGCTACATCCCAGAGTTCTTGGACCTGTGTATCTAGGGCATCATGACCATTGACGGTGGTAGACAGGGAGTCGGTATCGAATCTGCTGATGGGGCCATCTTTCGAAATCTGGGCATCTGAAATCGAGACAGAGCATCTGCAATATCATTTTTAACTCCCGGAATATGTCTAGCATGCACTAAATAATTATGAATTGCTGAATGATGCGTTAATTTCCTCATCAGCTTCATGATGCTCATAATTTTTGATCTTCCTTTATTGATGATTTCAACAGTTGACAAATTATCACAATAGAATACAATACGCAGCCTTTGCCAATGATGGCCCCATAGCACACATGCCATCACGATTGGGTACAGCTCGAAGAAGGCCATAGAAGTTTGCTCTTCATGTAATAACGAAATCGGAAAGGTTCCTTGAAACCAGTGATTTTGAAAGAAACCCGCGAAAGCTGAGTCTGTAGCATCTGTGTACAATTCTAAATCCGGTGCTTGGGTAAGGTGTTCATTCATAAAAAACGATACCCCATTCCACTCTGATAGAAATTGAGACCACATACGAAGATCTGACTTACACGATTTATTCAGATGAACATGGTGCGAAAGCTTAGAAACTGTAGTTGAAAGCTTTATTAAGTATGAAACAAATGAGCGACCTGGTTGCACTACTCTACACTCAAAGTTAAGGTGCCCTAAAAGACTTAGGAGTTCCCTTTTTGTACACGAATTTCTATCTGTGAAGCTTCCTATTATTTCTTGAATACGACATACTTTCTCCATAGGCAACCTAGCTTCCATTTTTTCCGTATCTAGAATGACCCCTAAATATTCTAGTACAGTAACCGGTCCTTCCGTTTTCTTTTCTGACAACGGTATATTAAGCTCTCTAAAAATATTTAACAAGATACTTTTTGTTTGTGTCGCATTTTCTTCCCGATTCACAATAACCAAAAAATCATCTAATAAATGTAAAATGTGACTTATATTATACTCGAATTCTGCTATCCAACAAATTGCAGATGAAAGAGTGTCAAATATTCGAGGTGACGACCTACTTCCGAATACGAGTCGATTAAAAAAGAAATACTCTTCATTCCATTTAATACAATGATACGGCCACATTTCCGGTGAAAGTGGCATAATCTTAAACGCGTCTGTAATGTCAGTCTTAATGAGAAAAGCTCCTTGACCTAAACTTTTAATAATTCTAATTGCGTCATCTATTTTGACGTATTGCAGAGAATACTCCTCCTTATCAATCAATTCATTTAAACAGGGGTTTTCACTATCATTAGACATTTTCACCGTAAGCCGAAACCGAATCCGAAACCGAAATCGATACCGAAACCAAAAGTATGGAACGCGAATACGGTGTCATGATCGTCATTTGCTACTTTGTGGTGTTCAAAGTGCGTTTTGGTTGTGGTTTATTCATTCTGTTATGTTGCTTATTGATTAAAATATATGGTTTACCCGTAATGATATGCACTTGTGTATTAAAAAGGACAATTTGAAAGTCTTTTTATTTAGACCATGGGCCAATTGCAGAACCGCGAGCAGTGCCAAATGGCCTCATTGAAGGCTGCTGGCGGATGTCCATTGTGGTTTTTCTAAATTGCCGTGTAATTGTGGGCTGTGTCGCGTACACTTATTCCACATCTCATTATTTTCTATCTGAAAAAGCAAATGTGAAATCAGTAAACACAAATGAGTATAACACGAAGAATCAGGTAACACAAGAACAAACTACCGAACATAAATCAGCAAATTTTAGTCGTATACAATGATTTGTGTTTTGTTTTGTTTTGTCATTTTCGTTAATAATTTATTAATTTGTTTGTTTCTACATACATGTACAAAATGCATCATATTCAGTCTTTTATGATATAGATGATTAACGCTGTTATGGACATAGGGAATAAGGGTATAATAAGTGCTGCTGTTAATTAGATCTGTTTTTCATTTGTTATCAAATTTGTGTTTGTATTTGTTTGCTACAATATGTACTTCATGTCATTGGACAATGGTAAGCCTAATACTTCCGATCGATTTTCCTAAGCAGCTATGTTCTCAACTTGTTTGTCCATGCTCGGGTTGCTTGTAGTTGATAGAACAGCACAAGGAAACACAAAACACAAAATCAACTGAACAGAAATCAACAACGCGAACTCGTGTCGTATCAAGAATGAAATCAGGTGCTCCGGAGGAGCAAGCAGTTCCTGCCTACTATTGCACACCCATCCCGATGCTTATTTTCAATTCAATGTGTAAAATTCGGTAAAGGAAGACAAAACAAAACTATGACAAACCCAAATCTGCACACATCTGAAAGATCAAAATCCCATGTGGTTACGAGTGCATGGTATCTACCATTAAATTTCTTGATTGGAGACACCAACTGGGAAGCGACATAATCCTATGTTAGCAATTTTTGTGTCAAACATGACGCTTTGCTAAAGAAATCGATGTCATTCCCGAAAGCTCTGGGGTAAAGAATCAATTGTGATACGAAATTCCATAAGCTGCATCGGACGGTATGTTGCTACACAAGAAGGGAACGATGATTGTTAAACAAAAAAATGAAGCAATGACGGTCTAACAGAAAAAATAAGGCTTCATTGGCCACCCAAACAATGCAGTAACATACAGAATGATGCATGAAATTGGAAGATTAAGGTAATAAAAAAAAACCAACCGGACTTGGATGATCAATCTTAAGTTGCGAAAAAAAGACAATCAGGAAAAGACCACAAGAGAAACTAAAGATTGCAGCGGTCCTGACTTGATATAGACTTTTAACAAATGATGGGTTAAACCAGGTTTAATGTGCCAACATTCCTCTCCCATTGCGTTAGATTCAAAAGATATCGTGAAGATCATTTTCAAAGAAAAACAAACAGCAAAAAATAAATAAACCAATCGGGGTGGGTCATTTAATCTGACATGATATTCAATTTGTATACCAATGACGAATATTGAAAGAAAAAACCTTTTGAAGACCATTACATTATATTCAGTCAACTTCAAGAATATAGTTATTCATCAGAATTCTTGAAAGGAAACTACTTATACGACAACATAAGAACTGAATCAAAATGCTTACACACGTCGAGTAAACATATGCATAAATTAATTCGATTTTAAAGGTTTAATAATTGACATTTTATCGGAGGAATCAAAGTTTCAATAATATGTTTTCTAAACAGTCGAATTCAGTTTCGGTTTCGATTTCGGTATCGGTTTCGGTTTCGGTTTCGGCTTATAGTGAAAATGTCTATTATGAGGAGCAGACAAGTCTACAATGAGCCTTTTCTTTTTACTGTACTTGCTTTCAGCCACACCGATAGGATTAACCCTATAATTAACAAATGGGATTGAATCAAAGGGACCCGTCAGATATCCCTTTTCCAGTTCTGTTTGAATCAACTCAGAAACAATATCTTTATTTCTCACCGCAGATTGTAAATTTTTGCACTCAATTGAATTTTTTGGAAAGGACTGAAGACCTGTATGAAATCCAAAACGTAACCCATGAATCAAATAATGTTTCAATTTAGTATCTGGATAATTGCGCAGAAGAAATTCTAGATTTGGAATATTAATAGGAGTGTTAACAGAATTCGATTTTTTAGGTCGACCTAAATTTTTCTCACCTGGGTCCCCATTCTCTGGGACCCAGCATTCTCGTTTTTTGACTGACAGATTGATCGTGGATGTTCCCCTTTACAAACCAGGCACACATGAATGTTCCTACATCGTAGAGAAGTGCAACCCCTAGAACCATTATAATTGTTACAGATTTCTTTGCCTAAATATGTAACCCGGTCTCTGCCGTACATGTCAATGTCTTCTGTTTTGTTAAAACCCCGGGCCGCTCTCTGCGTTTGGCTACACATATTAGAAGAATGAAAGGAACTGCCACAACTTGAACAGGCATTTGGTCTAACATTCGCAAAAATGTTACAGAAGAGCGTGTTATTCCTGATTGACCAGTCGACCAACCTGTTATTGTAACGAAGGTGAGAAGCTGCATCTAACGAGAACTTTTTGTGGTACTCGTAAAAACCTGAACCAGGATATCTGGTAGCCATTTCCACAATGTCTCGTTCATAAAGATCAAGTTCGGATCGCCTTTGGGGAAAAGCGCTACACATGATGTTTTTGTAGACCCCAAATGCCTGAATAAATTCCCCTAGTGTTAAAGTTTTATTTAAACGAGGATCGCGCTTAACATTTTTTACCCCCTCTACATCGGCAATTTCTATTATCCCAGAACCAGTATAGTACGGAATTAATAAGGATGCAAGATTAATGTCTCTACCTGCAACAATGTTTTTCCTCAACTGGGGGGAAACTGTCTCCACAAACGGTAGTGATTCAGCTGCATACCCTCTGGAAGTGGGCACGGGTTTTCCTCTAGCTTGTTCTTCACTGCCTGCTGCAGCTGAAGCTGATGAAAATGCTCTAAAGGCTGTATCTAGAGTGAAAGGTGTAGTGTCACTGTCGCTTGCAAGGGGCAGCGGAACGGAGCTTAAGCTTAAATTGTCATGGCTAGATAAGACAGGGGCCTGAGGGGGGGTCAACAGAGTAGGATCTCTTACTTCAGGATTTCCATTAATTTGATTTTGCAAATTGTCTTTTGACAAAGAATTCACTTTATTTGTCAAAGTAATAACGTTCTGTTGTAAAGACTTTACTGTATTAGTTAAGCTCGACACTATTGTCGTCAATGATTTCTCCGTTTCACTTTGGTCGCGGCCATTATTGTTTACATACGAATCATGGGATCGCGCACTCCCTAATAAGTCGGGCGATACAGATCTTGACGGTGACGCTTGTGGTTGCGATTCTTCCGCGGTCACTGTATTGTCATTATTCCTTAACAAAGTTACCAATGCCATTCGACGCGCGTTGGCAGGATATCGAATATTTCTATTTGAAAGTTCAGTTCTCAAACGTGCCACAGTCCAATTTTCATAACGCGCAGGATCGTACTGTGAAAGTACTTAAATTCGATGGTACCAATTTTCGTGGATTGGGAGTTAATTGCATATTCGTGGATTCATGAATTCGTGGTTTAAGAAATCTTTATCGAGAACAATGTTTAATTCTCTGTTCGTTGGGAATTTAATTTCGTGGTTTGCCTGTCCCACGAAAACCACGAAAATTGGTACCCCACGAATATTAATACTTTCACAGTATGTGTTACGTCTGTTCTTTACCGGGCCCATTATCAATGATTATAAAATGACTAGATCCTTCCACAAAACAAAGTTCCTGTTTCTTATAATAATTTTAAATTCTTTGAATAAACCTTAATTGTGTCAATGAGATAACAAATATCCTTCTGGCAAACACGATAACTTCCTTATTTACGAAACTCTAAATACATTACGTCTTTGAACGCAAAGGACAATGAAATCAATTGTCATGGCGGTGAAAGTTCAACACAAGAACGGCGTGTCTCCCAAACAATAGGAATAAACCGACTGTTTTTAGAAGTAAATCCTTGATTATAACATACGGAAAAGATTATAGCCTTATAACAATAATGATGATTCGATTGAATAAATATGATGATTCGATTGAATAAATATGATTTCGATAGAATAATTCGTCAACAGTAAACCCTGACTATTTTAAACTGCTAAATTTAATATGCATGATATATGTTACTATAATTAGCCTATTCACGTGTAACATGTCAATGACCTCTGAATTGCTGTATACAAAACCACGTGTATGTAGTTAATTTGGCAGCATGGAAAATGTAAACATATTACTGAGATTATATTGAAATGTATAAACTTAAATTTAATAAATTAAATGATCTTTTTATTGGCATTTTATATGACCGGTGTGACATACTAGATTTTCCCCCTATACTCATTTTTCCTCCCGGAAAAATGAGTATATACTGAGATTTCCCCCCGGAAAAATGAGTATATACTAGATTTTCCCCCCTAGATTTTAAGGGGGAAAAATGAGTATATACCAGATTTTCCCCCTTGGCAAAACCCATACCAGATTTCCCCCCCATCCATAATAATACATGTATCTATATTTCTGTAAATCAAAAATGGAAACAAATATGTAAAGTCAATTTCTTAAATGGGTTGGGTGCTTAAAAATAAACCCTAGCAGCACAGTGACCCTTGCATAATGTAGTATTAGTATTCACATATTAACAAAATGATGATAAAATGATTAAGAAATGATAATATACAATTACTGTCTTTTGATGAGGTAAATGTGTGGAGTTATTCTGTTATTCACCGAGCCCAGCGGGCGAGGTGAATAACAAAGAGTTTTTTCAAAAGTCAATAACTCCACACATTTACCTCATCAAAAGACAGTTATCTTTGTTATTCACCTCGCCCGCTGGGCTCGGTGAATAACAGTTTTTTCAAAAGTCAATAACTCCACACATTTACTTCATCAAAAGACAGTTATTGTTTTATTCAATAATGCAACAAAAATCAAATGTCAAATTTATGATTAAAATTACATAGTGTTACAAAATAATTTGGGTTTTTTTTAGCTCACCTGACCCGAAGGGTCATGTGAGCTATTGTCATCGTTAAGCGTCCGTCGTCCGTCCGTCCGTCCGTTAACTTTTCTTCAAAGATCTTCTTCTCTGAAACCACTGAAGGGATTGCATTGATACTTGGTATACATGATCTTTAGGATGTCCTCTACCAAGTTTGTGAATTATATACATGTCGACCAACAAACATGGCCGCCGTTGCTAAAAATAGAACAGGAGGGTCAGACCATTGTTTTTGGCTCATAACTCAAAAAGTATAAGAGATAGAGAAAATTGGAAGCAACCTTCCATGTTCAGCATCAAAAGCTCTACGAATCTCTCCATTGAGTCGAAGTTGTGAAACGACTCCTTATAGGAGTTATTGCCCTTTAATCATTAAAATTGACTATTATTGCAGTTTTTGGACTATATCTTAAAAACCGTTAGAGCTAGAGGAAAAGTTAGCATTGCAGAATTGTTAAGCTCATTGAGATCTACAAATATGATTTCAGGGTCTAAATTGTCAGATCAGCCTTTTAAGAGTTATTCTCCTTTAACTGTTTTTTCCATAAATTTACACTGATTTTCAAAAATCTTCTTCTCTAAAACCACTGAAGGGATTGCATTGATACTTGGTATACATGGTCTTTAGGATGTCCTCTACCAAGTTTGTGAATTATATACATGTCGACCAACCAACATGGCTGCCGTTGCTAAAAATAGAACAGGGGGGGTCAGACCATTGTTTTTGGCTCATAACTCAAAAAGTATAAGAGATAGAGAAAATCCGAAGCAACATTCCATGTTCAGCATCAAAAGCTCTACGAATCTCTTCATTGAGTCGAAGTTGTGAAACGACTCCTTATAGGAGTTATTGCCCTTTATTCATGAAAATTGACTATTTTTGCAGTTTTTGGACTATTTCTTGAAAACCGTTAGAGCTAGAGGAAAAGTTAGCATTGCAGAATTGTTAAGCTCATTGAGATCTACAAATATGATTTCAGGGTCTAAATTGTCAGATCAGCCGTTTAAGAGTTATTCCCCTTTAACTGTTTTTTCCATTAATTTACACTGATTTTCAAAAATCTTCTTCTCTAAAACAACTGAAGGGATTGCATTGATACTTGGTATACATGATCTTTAGGATGTCCTCTACCAAGTTTGTGAATTATATACATGTCGACCAACCAACATGGTCGCCGTTGCTATAAATAGAACAGGGGGGTCAGACCATTGTTTTTGGCTTATAACTCAAAAAGTATAAGAGATAGAGAAAATTGGAAGCAACCTTTCATGTTCAGCATCAAAAGATCTATTATATGAAATTTATTCAAACTTTGGCATAAGAGATCAGGTGAGCGATTCAGGCTCCTGGGAGCCTCTAGTTTTGTTTTGTTTTGTTATATTTTTTTTTCGGGAGGGTGGTATTTCCACTGACTTATCGGAAAAATATAAGACATTCTGTTAACAATTATTGAACGAGCTGTGGCCTTTTTAGTGTTTGCTGAGTCCTTGTCTAGCATTATCTTCGCTAAAGCATCATCGCTTACGAACGCAAATCTCGCTTTTTTGCTCACAATAGGGACACTTTCGTCCGATCCAATAAAACAGCAGATTTTATTAATAAATAACTAGGAAAACCCGCGAATTTAAAAAATAGACCACACAACAAAAACATAGAATTCGAATGACCTTACCTTGTTGTGCTAATCGCAAATTAAAGGTTCGACGGTATATTTATCTGTAAGTAAGTTTTTAGTTTATTGTCTCGTCTGTGAAGCAGTGCGGGACATAGATGTTACTTTACCGTCGTCGGCGACGTTAACTTTTTTGGTCAGGTTTTATGGGAGCACATCCATATCTCAAGAACTATAGGTCGTAGGTCGACGAAACTTGGTATGCATATGCCCTAGTAGTGGCTTAGCATCGTTGCATCCCCATCTTTTGACCTTGACCTTGATTTTCCGGTTGAGTAACTGACAAATTTCAATATATACATAAAAGCAGGGGTAAGGTTTTCCGAGTACCTCCATATCCCAAGAACTTTAAGTCTTAGGTTGATAAATTGGTATACATATGCCCCAGTAGCGAGCTTAACACAGTTGCATATCCATCTTTTGACCTATACCTTGAATTTTCGGTTGATTGACTCTGATTATTGTAATTGCATATATAAGCAATGTTTAAGTTCTATAGCACCTTTTGATATGTGATTTTGATTTTGGAACTGAAAATCCTTATAATTGCAAAGTATAGCGGAAGTAAGAAAGAATAATTGTTTCTGATGATGCCGGCAGGCGAGACAAACTTTTTAGGTGTTATATCTTGTTATCTTGGTTTTTGTTACCCCATCTGCTAATAAAACAAATGTCCAATGACAGGGTCAGTTTTAATCAATCGCTTCGCAACTTGTTGATGACGTGTTTACAGGCTGTAAGCCACTGTAGCGACTTTAAACAGTAAAACATTATAATAGACTGACTATGAGCCATGGGTCGTTAACTTCAACATGGTTTTTATTTTTTGATCAAGCTGCAATTTTTAACGATAAAACATTTTTTGCCTACATTTTTATAGTGAATTTACCAATATAACCTATTATATAAAATATTTTAAATATATAGCAAAATTAACGGAAAAGTTTTTTGTGTCAGAAAACAGGGGAAATAATTTCCATCATTCTAATGCCGGAACGATGACGGCTATAGGTTTTCCGGATTAATTAATTAGGTTAGTTAGCAAATTGCAGACATAATTACACATGCACTAATTAAATTTTAAAAGGGCACGACCATCCCCTGTTTTTGATATATGAAGCTTGGTCGTGGCATTTGTTGTCTAGGCTGCAACCCGGCTAGAAAAAAACGCTTCGTTATTTTAGTAGTATAGATATGAGGGGGGGGGGGGGGGGTAGGAGGGGGTCTGATCCCGGAATCCCGAACTAATTTTTACAAAATCCCGTCATCCCGACTTAAAAAAGAAAAAATCCCGAAGCCCGGTAAAGTTGATATAATTTTATCCCGGAATCCCAAACTTAAATTGTCAAAATCCCGGAATCCCGAGCTTAAATATGGCCAATCCCGGTGTCCCGAAAAAGGTCCTACCCCCCCCTCAGATATCGCCGTTGTAAATCTAAGTTGATTGGTCGAACAAAAAAGGGAATAACCGGATTCTATAAATATCAACCGCATGCATTTTCCCGCGGTGAATAACCATTTTATTTTAGTGAATATCCTTTTTTATTCAATTTTTTCAGTCACATTATTTTTATACAAAATGTTTTATATATTATTGAATAATGAGAAATATTGACTTGGGGCGGGGTAGGGGGGGAAAATAATCCGTCGCCCTCCTTTTTGTTTATAGTTCATTTTTATATCATTCATGTTTTCTTCTGTATTTTTGCTTCTCCTTTCAATACTGTAATAAATTAAATGTCTTTTAGTGATTTATACAAGTTACCGATCTTTCATGCGTGACAGATTTGTTACTCAGTCTTTTAGAATTCGATGTGTTCGTCTGTTAGTCGAAAGTATTGGTAGTGTTATTTCTTTCCGCTAGCACTACAACTGATTTTAAAATATACATTCAAAAAAGTTACGCATAGGTCAATGTAGGTAGAAAATTTCCTATATGTTTAATACAAACCCACATCATTTCAAAACAATATTACCAAGCCGTCCATATGCCGATTTTCATGAAATAAAAACCAATACAAAGGCAATGAAAGCATTTCATTTGTTTCATTTGTACAAAATTGTAGCCTCGCTGCTTTTTAAGATAGTGGAAGTAGAACTCAAGTGTACATTTTACGCATCAATTTCCCGTTTAAATCAATGCAAAATGTTTCGTGAAAAACATTGGTCGTGTTCTACATAAAATGTCTCAAAAACCATTGAAGTTAGGACTTTGTTCTATATTAATCAAACGATCTTTATTTCGTTTTCTTTTTACTAGATTTTGTTTCATGAAAATCGGTTGCAGAACAGCTCGGCAATATTGTTTTGAAATTGTTTAGATTTGCATTAAACGTTCGGGGAATTTTTTATCTATGCGTAACTTTTTTGGAAGAGTATATATAGACGTATTTATATATTATATTTATGTATTTTAGCTACATTTTTCGAACTGCTGCAAAATAGAAGTAAAAGTCATCTTGTATACCTAATTTACCTTTATATACCTGTGTTCACCTAAAAATATATTCTGCTCATTTGAAATACAAAAATTAGCGTAACTTTGCAAAATCATGACGGGTCGTTTTCAAATTCGTTCAATTGAAAAAAAAAATCATTGCACTAAAATGATCGCATCATCAATCAATATTGGTATATAGACAGTTTTTATACGACCGCAAAATTTTTGCGATCGTATTATCTTATGGCGATGTCGTTGTCGTCGTCGTCGTCCACCTGTATGTGATATGGTTTGTCAGTTGTCTGCACAAGTTAGATGGTTTCCTCCACGATTAAAACTGACCGCCCTATATGGCCCAGGTGCGTCGAAAAGGGCATTAAACAACAACACAACACATACCAAAGACGTAGGTTGATCTTAGTTATAAATTGTGTTCCCTGTTGGTTTTTTTTGGTTTGTTTTATTGTTCCATGCTCTTCATGATCTAGATAAAGTGTTTGGCTTTTTCAATATTTTGGGTAGAGCGCCTCTGATGAGCCTTGCATAGACGAAACGCACATCAGGCGTAGCAAAATTTAATGTCTAGAACTTTGCTGTTTATTTATAAAGACTTGACCAGAAGGTAAAAAAAAAACAACCGCTACTTTGCTTATTTTTAAGCCCCTGTGACAACATGTCAAGGGATATATAGTTTTACTCGTAGCCGTTGGTACGTCTATATGCAAACTTCCTAAATAAAGCCTATTTTCAGAAACCAGAAATAAAAATGATCTGTTAGGGTGGTTCAACTGTGACAAGCTGTACTGTAAAAAAGACTGCCAAGGCTTGTTAATTTTCATCATAATCCTATAAAATACTTTAGTGCTTGCGGATTTGTGAAGAGGAGAACAGAGACCGACATTTGATTTAAACGTTTAAAACATATTGTTAAACTATTAATTTAATAAAGAAAATGACGATAGGATTTGGAAACAAGAAAGTACCTTATATTGATCCGTCTCCTTTATATCAAACAATTTAAACATCTATTTGTGTTTCTTCATGCAGTTCTTGATATTTTTTACTGGTTTTGCTGTCGCCCTTTCCAACTTTTGACACCCATTGGTGCCCTTTTGCTTCTAATCGTACATTAACATTTAGGATGAATGGTTATAGTTAATGTTAAGCAAAAAACAGTATTTTGCCATTCTAAATATTGCATTGATTGTTAATCCTGGTTTTTTTCTGGGGGGGGATCCTGCCTATTAATTTCGAATATCACCATACACTACCTTTTGAAATCAAATTGTTGCTCCCTACATATAAATAAAATTTGATTATCGACCATTTGCAAAGAGACAAGCAGCACTCACTGTTTGCTTCAAGGATTGCTGACTGTTTTCCAATGTGGATTTTAAATAGTTGCAGTTTGGTGTGTGGTAATTAAATCCAGAAACTACCTTGCATAAGAGACAAAAAAAAAGTAATAAAATAAGGGTTGGGTCCAGTGTTTGTAGATTTCTACTTCACTTACGTTACATAAGACTGATATTTGTGCGTTGTATTAGTCGAGAAAACCACCGATCACACCGAACAAGTATAAACTGAACGACCTTTGATATAAAATTGGACACGCCGTTGTGTAAAAAGCATGCACGAATTCGGGACTTTAACTCCACTTATGAAATTCGCTAGACAACTTATCAATCAAGTGACAGCCTGTTGTATATGTAACTCTTTAGGTACTAATTAAGAATGTGGGGGGAAAACTCAGTATGACGGAAAATAAGTATGTGTTTACACATACCAGATTTTCCCCTGGGGGAAAACGTAGTATATACTCAGTTTTCCCCGGGGGAAAATCCAGTATATACTAGATCTTCCGGGGGGAAAGCTGAGTATATACTCATTTTTCCGGGGGGAAATTCTAGTATGGGGGAAAAACTAGTATGTAACACCGGCACAAGTTTTATTTATTCCTTTGCATCTTACATGAGGAACTTTTTAGTTTAAGGCGATAGAATATACATTATGTATTCATCTTTTACTTGATTTGTTCGTATATATATTTCTGTTATTTGATTGGTTAATGCAAGGAAAATATCTTCTCCATTCATAAATTTAGTATACAATACACATCATTGGGACGAGTGCATTTTAATCGAAGGGGGGTGTGTCAATCGATATCGTTTTTACGTGTGTGCAATTGTGTTATGAAGATCCTTTCATTACTATTTCGCAAACATTTTGAACAATATACTTTAACAGAGAATAAATCTATTATAGTTCTTATATATTTCGCTTGCCTTTAAACGCTTTAGCGCTTTGATTACTATTGTAATTTTTAAGCATTATAGCGATCAAGCATGTCGGTTTTGTGTGATGATACTTAACTAAATCATTATTGTTTGAAGTGTTGTGTCGGATTTAAAAATCGATACGTTTGATTTTTTTACACCAGTCGATTGATGATTCTCAGCTAGCTGTCAGTAACAGCAAGTGTTCTATAGAGAGTTCCTTTACCGTCCTTTTGTTTGTTCTTGTTTTTTGTCTTAGGTTCTCTCTAGTGGAATTGGAATTTGATCGATTTTATTTTTATTGTGCGTTTAGTTTTTGTGCTTTGTCTAGGAATATTGATAGGGGAAAGGTTGGGCCCCAAAAAAAATAGTTTAAACCCGCCAAATATTACATGTGCCTGTCCTAAGCCAGGAATCTTTGACAAAGCTTTCGTTTGTACTTGTCTTTTTGATGTTTTCTGTTCCTTGTTTAAGAAATGGGTCTATATGTGACTATTTCAGGGCTGGATTTGAATTATATGCATTTTATTTAGACCTTGGGCCAATTGCAGAACCGCGAGCAGTGCCAAATGGCCTCGTTGAAGGCTGCTGGCGGTTGTCCATTGTTGTTTTTCGAAATTGCCGTTTAATTGTGGGCTGTGTCGCAAACACTTATTCCACATCTCATTATTTTCTATTTTGAGAAAAAAGTGGCAAGATCTACTCCATAACTCTGTCATGTCTGTGACAAGTAGTCTTTACAGTGGTATATATTAAACAAGAGGCTCAAATGAGCCTAAATCGCTCACCTGATCTTGATGTCAACCCTATATTTTGTAGAGCTAAATGAGCTGAACATTTAAGCAAGCAACAGTTTTTCTTTATCTACTATAGTTTTCATTTTATAGGTCAAAGACACGAAAAACCGTTATTTTAGGGGCCATAACCCCTATTAAGGGTCATCTGACAACTTCGACCCTATGGAGACTTTTGTAGAGCTTTATGCGCTGAACATTTAAGCAAGCAACAGCTTTTCTCTATCTGCTATAGTTTTCTTTCTAAAGGCCAAAAACATGAAAAAGGTTATTTTAGAGGCCGTAACCCCTATTAAGGGTCATCTGACAACTTCGATCCTATTGAGACTTTGGTAGAGCTAAATAAACTGAACATTTAAGCAAGCAACAGCTTTTCCCTACCTGCTATAGTTTTCATTCTATAGGCCAAAAACAGGCTCCCAGGAGCCTGAATCGCTCACCTGACATATGTGCCTGAAGTAAAGGTTATTAGGCAAAATATATTTGACGATGAAAGGGTCATAAGATTAATAAAAGGGTCATCTGACAATATGGTGGATCTTAAGGTGCTGATCACTTTTGTTCTCAATCAAAATCTAAAAATCTGTCACCCTTTTTAAGTTATTTGCAAAAAAATGCAGTTTAACCTAATGTTCTATTTTTAGCCACAGTGGCCATGTTTTACAACCAATCAAAAATCCCCACATCAGTTCTATACACCTAATGCTAATAAACAATAATACCAAGTTTGGTTCCAATTGGACTTAAAGTGTCAGAGGAGTTAACGTTTTCAATATAATGAGGAAATGCTTCTTAAATGCTCAATTTTGACGTTCTAAGGGCAACAACTCCTAAAAGGAAAGGTCCTACAACGTTGACCCTATTACATATTTTGTAGATCTTGATGTGCTTAACAATATGCAATTCAAATTTTTCAAATATCTAGTATAGTTTTCAAGATATTGAGATAAACAGGTGCAAAATTTGCAAAAAATCCACAAAAAAGGGCAATAACTCCTACATGGGTTGTTGGATTTTCTTCAAAATTTCAGGGTAGGTAGATCTTGAGGTGCTGTTCACTTTATCCCTCTGCCAGAATTTTAATATCTGTAGCCGTTTTTGAGTTATTTGCAAAAACCTGCATTTTACCCCTATGTTCTATTTTTAGCCATGGCGGCCATGTTTTACGACGAATCAAAAATCCCCACATCAGTTCTAAGCACCGAATGCTAATGAACAACCATACCAAGTTTGGTTGCAATTGGACTTATGGTGTCAGAGGAGTTAACGTTTTAAAAAGTTTACGGACGACGGACGCCAAGTGATGACAATAGCTCACATGACCCTTCGGGTCAGGTGAGCTAAAAACATGAAAAAGGTTATTTAAGGGGCCGTAACCCCTATTAAGGGTCATCTGACAACTTCGATTCTATTGAGACTTTTGTTGAGCTAAATGAACTGAACATTAAGCAAGCAACAGCTTTTCTCCATCTGCTATAGTTTTCTATCTATAAGCCAATAATATGAAAAAAACATCATTTTAGGGGCCGTAACCCTTATAAGAGGTCATCTGACAACTTCGACCCTATGGAGACTATTGTACAGCTAGATAAGCTGAACATTTAAGCAAGCAACAGCTTCTCTCTATCTGCAATAGTTTTCATTCCATAGGCCAAAAACATGAAAAAACATTATTTCAGGGGCCGTAACTCCTATAAAGGGTCATCTGACAACTTGGACCAAATGGAGACTTTTGTAGAACTTTTGATGCTGAAGCAGAAGGGTGCATCAGATTTCATATATCTCTTATACTTTTTGATTTACAAGCCAAAAACAGTAGTCTGACCCCCTGGTCTATTTTTAGCAACGGCGGCCATGTTTTTCGACGAATCAAAAAATCCCCACATCAGTTCTGTGAGGGATACACTAAAGTACCACCAGACCAAATTTGGTTTGAATCTGTGCAGCCGTTTCAGAGGAGAAGAAGTTTGAAGAAAAGTTAACGACGACGATGACGACGGACGACGACGACGGACGCAAAGTGATGGCAATAGCTAACATGGCCGGTGGCCAGGTGAGCTAAAAATGTGTGATCACAATCCGCACGATGGGATAATATAAAAAAAAATAATTGAATAATTTCGATCTCTGTATTGATTCATAGATGATACATTCACCACAAGCGCTTTCAATGTTTCATGCATATACATCTTCTACATCCTGTTCCACTAAATGTACATTGTATCATGATACTTTAATATTCACTTCGTGATACATTCAAAACTAGTATTTTTAAAATAAGTTTTCTTATAATCAAATCTTTCACTGTCAGGGCTTGTTAGTGGGGTGGGATGGGGTACCAATATCCAATATCACCATAATTTTTTCATCAATTACCTATATCTGAAAAGGTGTTATTCAAATATATCATATCCCTTTGAATTATCCGATTATCCCAGTAAGATCGGCCTTAAATATCCTGTGTCTACTCCAGTGACAAACTCAGCATTTTGAAAGCTGGGGGCGTTGCACTTGAAATCATTTGTTTACACTATTACCAAAAACAATAAATCTGTCATCATTTGGAGATAAAGGTTACATAGACAAGTGATACAGATTCCAGCACAGCATGTAGATAATTAAATGCAATGTTTTGATGACTCATGAAAATCTGTGTATTATTGAATTAAACTTTCTTACAATTAAATATAAAGACATGGGTTGAAAAATTAATTAGGGATTAAGGATTCATCTTTCATAATTAAATACATGTACATGTATTAACTTTCTTTGGTGATATAGTTATTAAATCAAATATAAACCTGTGTACATTAATGACTTTGAGAACAGAAGAAGAAATTTAACATGCAACCAGTTTTGGGTAAGTCATATCTTTAACTCTGTACATCTACCTTTTTAATGTAAATGATATTAATTATATAGATATAAATTGAAATTATGCTCAAGTTAAAACAAATGTGCGTGTAGAATATGCATTCATATCGTTTAAAGTATATACCATTTAGAAATTAATAGTTCTATACTCAATAAAAAGGCTAGGGTTGGCATGCAAAAATTGGGTAGGTAGGGAAATCTGACAGACACATTTTTAAATTTTTTTGCCTAATAACCATATCCCAATGTACCCTAAACATACTAAACAAGCCTCACTGTTCAATAAAACTTGATTTACTAATTTAAAATTCCAAAACAGTCCATAAACCAAATGAACATGCAGTTGAGTTTTGCTCATTCTCCATGTGCATTCTCCCACCTAATTGAAAGTTGTTTCAATATCTTTCACGATGTCTAATTTTGCTAATATATACATGTACTCTCATGTGAGCAGGTCTATGACATTAATTATATAAAATACATTTACTGAGTAATTATATGTAATATTTTAGTCATCAGTATATGTATAAATTCAGGAACATGTATGTTTCTGATAAATTTTATGGCAAAATTGTGAGAAAAACATTTACAAAGACACGAAATCATGCAAATAAGTAGTTATTACCACATATTTCATGTATTTAAATGACTAGTCCTAGAAGGAACATTATTAGTAAAGAATTTCTGCACTTCTTTCATTTTATGTGCCATGCATACTTTCAATTAATGTTTCATGCATAAATTGTAAACACTCTGTATAATTAAAAACCATTGTTATTTCTTGCTTTCATTTATCACTGGTATTAAACTGATGATAACGTACGTTACTATCATCCCAAGATGGCGACGGAAAAAACAGGTAAGATAGTTTTTTTGTCATTATTCGCGTTTCTGTCGTGTTTTTATCATGATTATATTGGTAAGATTATATCTATACTTCTAAGAAATGTTAACATGTAGTAATTTTAGTTGTACAATACTCGTACAATCATATATTCGCCTGGGAAGAAATCGGCGATGATGATAGTAACAGCATAATAAAAATTACCAAGGTTGGTAGTAACGGATAACAGGGATGATAGTAACGGTGTTTATTTCTATTTCAAAAGTTGTTTTCTTTTTTTTGGTTAGCAATGGAAGAAAACCCGACCGTAGAAGAGAACATTGTTGTTGTACGTATCCATATTTAGAAAAGTATAATATCGTTTTCCTGAGTTAGGGGAGCATTATACGTCGTATTTTTGTGTTTTTATTTAATTCAATACTGATATTATTTGGTTTGTATAGAAGACGATGCCATTGGAGACGAAATGGACATTTGAAAATATGGTTAATATCGATCGGTATATATATATATAGTTATTACTTCTATTTGATATCATACATTGTTTTTGCCATCATTTCAAATTCATTTGTATATTCCTCACACAAAGCTGAATTGGGGGGTTGGTTGTACCAGCTCAGTCCGAAAACCGGTGGTATTTAAACAATAGAATGTGAGCTCTTCATCGGAAAAGATAGGAAAGTCAATTCGAATGTTTATCCTGGTTGTCAAGTGAATCAAAAGTTCTTTTAAGTACAAAATTTCTTCCAATTTTAGGTTATGCTGATAAAATAAATGTTTTTGAATTAAAAAGAGTTTTTAAAAGTAACAGATTGCATTTTTATGCGTGTTATTATGTTGATATTTATGAAATGCATACGGTGCAAACTGAAATGGATCGCACAACTTTAACTTTTATATAAAAAATTGAAAAAAATCACACTATTTGTTTAAATGTATATCTTACCATCTGCAAATTTTCACACATGTACTGCAAGAGGTTAAGCCAAAATAAAATTAAGAAAAAGACCTATTTTTCTAGTCCGTCTTGACAACCTTCTCTTTAAAAGTACATGTACACGATTTACCTGTTGAATTTGATTACGTCATAGAACATGTTTACCTTTTTGACCGGTGTCCGTAAATTGGGATCAACAACATGTGAATTTTGCATTGTATTGGATTAAATGTCCAATTCAATCTTCAGTCATCCGTTTTAAAAATAGGAATGCCCCCTTTTATCATGTTTATTATTAAGGTTCATGGTTACACTTCGAATAAAATGGTAGATATTTGACCTATTTTTCCAGTGTATGTACGACTTATACTACACATAGAAATAAAAATAAAGTGTAGCAGCGTCTAGATATAAAAATCGCCGATCATTTTCCATTCTATTTCTCAAGATAAATCTTGTTGTTTTCTCTATTCATTTTCTTTCCGTTCAAATTGTACCTTAAATAAAGCATGAATTACCCCTTAATAACCTTCAATAAATCCGACTGTGAGTAGATTTAATAACACCAATAATAGAACTACCTTGCACGTGGAGGCCATTTGACAGGGCAAGGTTGATATTTGGCTATATTTGGGTGAACTGAAACACGCAAAGAAAATGCTCCGGCAAAACGGATCAAGTTTACATTGCAAAATACTAAAACTTTATGCAAAAATTATTTATCTAGACGCTGCTACGCCTTATTATGTGATTGAATGTATAGCTTAGGTTCCACATAGACTGAAAAAAGACGTGAAATATCGGCCATTTTCTCCAAAGTGTAAAGATGAACCTTAATGAAAGATAGAACTTGGTTGTGTCCCTTGAAAGTATTTCATAGTTACACATTGAATTCAAATGGATCGTTAAGTGATAACAGTAAAATACAATTTCCAAACTAATATCTGTCGTAAGAAAAGGTAATAACCTAACATTCCCACAAATTTCGAGAATGTACTGCAGGTATTACGCCTTGTGTGATTTTTTTAAAGGTTGAGTTGACATTTTAATTTTTTCCAACGTCCAGCAAGTTTCACTCGATTTGTTAAAATATGCACTTTTGTTGACCTTATAAACAACTGTTTACGCAACAGAAAAGATTCTTTAATAACATGACATGTCCAACGTATATGATAGAAGTCAGGTCCATGCGCAATAAATGAAAGTTGAAGATTGTTTACATGCCATTGTCGTTGTCATCGTTAAAAATTTAAAAACACATTAGCTTTTTTCCGCAGGGGAGATAATTGAATACCACTAGATATTAGACTGAGCTATAGCACCACATACACGGTTACAACACTGTCTAAGGAGGAAATCATTGACAATCAAAAATCTGTCATTTCCTCCTTCGGCCTTTTTGCTGTGGCAGTAATGATGACATTCCATCCCTGTATTGGATTCCTAAATTACATTAAAATCCATACAAACAGCGCTTCATTGCAGGGTCATCCAAATGTACAACTAAGCCTCTTTCAGTTCTGTTGACGTCAATACTTACGGCAATTAAATCCAGCCTCCAGAAATATTACGATTGTTGTTTTTTTTTCTAGAAATGGTGTCAATCAAATGTTGATCCTGAAGAATTCGAAAGAACTGATGGAGATTCTTAACTCTAAATCAGTTTCATCTTGTAACAGCATCAAAACATTACATTTCTCCACACTTTACACTTCTATTCCACACGAACGACTGAAATCGCGATTGGCACAGCTGATTAAACATGTTAAACAAGAATGGAAAACGCAGGTACAAATATCTTGTAGTCGATTATACCAAGACTTACTTTGTCATCAATGAATCTAAGAAAAAATACAAATTTACAGAAGACCAAATAATCGACATGCTCAACTTTCTTATTGACAACATATTCGTTCAGTTTGATGGACATGTTCTTCAGCAAACAATAGGGATTCCAATGGGCACTAATTGTGCACCTTTGCTTGCTGATTTGTTTCTTCATTCATATGAAGCAGACTTCTTACAATCTCTTCTAGACAAAAAAAAAGACCGAAGAGTAGCTCTCTCTTTCAACCTCACGTTCCGTTATATTAATGATGTCCTTTCACTAAACAATTTGGTGACTTTCTCCATGTCATATATCAACAAGGCTCTATGACAAACGTGACGACTTCAACTTTTAAGGGTAAGGACTATCCGATCTCTTGTACGAAGCCGAATAGACAAACTTCGCAAATGTGTGAACCCCCGGCCTTCTTCTGTATTTAGAGATCGTGAAGCTCTCAATTGTCTCTCTTCCTTACATGACAGGTATGTTGTCACGCCAGCAGACAAGGCTTCCAATAATATAGTTTTTGTATGTAAAGCACACTATTATAATTGTCTAATAAAAGAACTAGGCATTGATGGTAATACTTCCGCTAGTGCTACATACACACGGACTACATTTAACAAAGATGAAATCATAGCCAACCATAGCTCTTTTATGTCCTCTTTCAATATTCCAATGAAAGAGGAACATAAAGAGTTACCATATTTGTACTGGATACCTAAACTTCACAAAAATCCGTACAAAGAAAGGTATATAGCTGGATCTTCATCATGTTCAATTACAGAGCTGTCCGTTCATTTAACTAAAATCTTGTCCGCTGTCAAAGAAGGTCAACAAGCATACTGCGACACTATTTATAATCGTAGTGGAATTAACCATATGTGGATATTGAAGAACTCAAAAGATTTGTTAGATCATTTTAAATCTAGATCATTTTCTGAGGTTCACTCTTTAAAAACGTTCGATTTTTCAACTTTATACACTACCTTGCCACACGAAAAACTAAAATGTCGCCTGAAAAAACTTCTCGAAAAGGCCTTTTCAAACTCTAGGAATTTTGTTGTTTTGGGTTATAATTCTACCTTCTTTTCCAAAACGTCTTTCAAAGATAAAATTTGTTACACACTGGAACAAGTTTGCAGTATGCTTGATTTCCTCATTGACAACATATTTGTCACCTTCGGAGGAGAGATTTTTCAACAACAAATCGGCATTCCAATGGGCACAAACTGTGCTCCTCTCCTCGCCGATTTGTTTTTATACTCTTACGAGACTGAATTTCTTCAGGGACTCGTAAAGAACAAGAAGATGAAAGAGGCAAGGTCATTTAATCTTACATTCAGATATATTGATGATGTCCTTTCTGTCAATAACACTTCATTTGGTAGATGGATTCCTTCAATATATCCTCCGGAATTGGAGATTAAAGAGACCACCGAATCAAATTGCTTCACGTATTTCTCGGATTTGCACCTCGAATTTGACCCAGATGTCATCTCAGTACAAAAATTAACGATAAACAAGACGATTTTAATTTTCAAATTATTAATTTTCCTAATCTACAGAGCAATATACCTACTTCTCCTGCATACGGTGTTTATATTTCACAACTTATTCGATATGCCAGAGCTTGCACACATTTCACAGATTTTTTTATCAGACATCGATTTCTTCGTGACCGACTTTTGGAGCAGGGCTATAAGAAAATACGTCTCATACGATCACTAAAAAAATTCTTTCTTCGTTATCAGCCACTAGTAGAAAAGTTCAAAATTGAGTTAAAAGATATGATAGTTAATTGTTTTATTTAGTGTTTGACTGGTCTTCTGTACTGAGATGATCACCTCAATATCCCTATTGTGTCTCACAACTATGTTGTGTTCTATGGTCATTACCGGATCCTAAGATCGCAATGGAAGAGGGAGGTTTGGCGCCATATAACCTGGTTTAACCCACCATTTCGTTTGAAATGCCTGTACCAAGTCAGGACCATTGCGATCCACCAATTTTCCGGTATGACTGATTCGTTTTTGTCATTTTCTCTGGACTATGAGATTGATCATTCAAGTTCGGTAGTTTTGTTATTACCTTTATGTCCAATCGTCAACTTTCCCTTCTTGTGTAGCAACACTCCGTCCGCTCCAGCTTATGGAGTTTACGTATCTCAATTGATTCATTACTCTTCCGGAGCACATGAGTTCACTCTAGTTTCGACTGGAGTTCGCGTTGTTGATTGATATTCAGTTATTTAGTGTTTCCATGTTTTACATGTTGTCTGTTTTTGTCCCGTTCTTGTTGGTGTTTACTGGTTTTGTCTCTGCCCTTTCGGAATTTTGACATTCGGATACCCCATTGGTACCTCTGCTTCTTACAAACCAGTGGCGATTACTTTCCTCCTTTCGCTTTAGTGATTTCCTTTATAATCAACCAATTTTTTTTCCAAAAGGGGGCCGTGCCCCCAGCTCTCAGATCCGCCTATGCAAACAGGCAAATAGCATAATTTATTTTGAACCATATGTATGGAACAACAAAGTTTAACTTCGTATATTTTCAGGATATATCATTGGAATCAATGAACGGTATTTTTGTTCGTTCTGTTGTGATGTTATCAATAGCTATGATAATTTTGATACTAGATTCCTTCACAACATTGTACAACTCTAGAATTTTTTGTATGCATGTTTTTAAGCGATACACAACATGTAGAATAATTGTTAATAAACATTTAATTAGGAGAAACTTGAGAATCTAGAATTGAATTATTTTGGGCTAAGTTAGTTTGTTATGTGTTCTTTTTTAATTTGTTTATTAAATTAATATTATTGTTAGTATTGTTATTACCTTTCTAAGCTAGACTCTACAAAAAGTGGATAATTTTAAAAATCAAAAGACTTTTAGACACAAAACAAATGTTAAAACTTCTGAACCAAAATTACTTCGAATAAAAAAAAGTCCCGTGCGGGGCCCGGGTGGCGAATAGGCCCGCAGCAGAGCCTAGCTTGTCGTAAGAGGCGACTAAGGGTCTTGGGATTCTGACGTCGGGTCAGTGCTCAGCCCATAGAGCGACCAAGTGTGTACCCTAGGTGGCTGAATAGGGTAGCCCTCGTCCGCGGGGGTTGTCAGGTCTATAATACGGAAACCCTGACCGCCGACCATAGTGGGCCAACGTGTGTGGAGAGTGCCACGCTTCATGCACGTAAAAGACCCCTTTGTGGACCGCCCAGTAGTGCACCACATAGGCTAAATTTTCCGCCCCTACCCACCTCTCCCCTTTTTCCTGTGGTTCTTCAAAATTTACCGGTCCTTTGTTTCCCACCCCATCTCCATATTTCATTTATCATCATTTCATGTTCATTTTATCATCCTTTTCATGTTCATCGCCTGTAAATAACCTATAAAGCGTTGCACGGGCGTAAAACACCAACTCACTCACTCACTCACTCAAAATTTACCGGTCCTTTGTTTCCCACCCCATCTCCATATTTCATTTATCATCATCATTTCATGTTCATTTTATCATCCTTTTCATGTTCATCGCCTGTAAATAACCTATATAGCGTTGCACGGGCGTAAAACACCAACTCACTCACTCGAATAAAAAAAAAATCTATAAACTGTATACCATTCAGTATTGGGGAGATCTACAGAGTTATATGTTATACTTTGTTCATGTTAATTGCTTCCTTTATGTCGCACCGGCCCTGCAACGTGTTGCAGAAGCAACATATAGGAGTTAATTTGGCACCATCCGTCGTCTTGCATCGTCCTGCGGCGTCACAAAAATTTCCGTTTCAGTTTTCCGGGGCCCGGGTGGCGAATAGGCCCGCAGCAGAGCCTAGCTTGTCGTAAGAGGCGACTAAGGGTCTTGGGATTCTGACGTCGGGTCAGTGCTCAGCCCACATAGCGACCAAGTGTGTACCCTAGGTGGCTGAATAGGGTAGCCCTCGTCCGCGGGGGTTGTCAGGTCTATAATACGGAAATCCTGACCGCCGACCATAGTGGGCCAACGTGTGTGGAGAGTGCCACGCTTCATGCACGTAAAAGACCCCTTTGTGGACCGCCCAGTAGTGCACCACATAGGCTAAATTTTCCGCCCCTATCCACCTCTCCCCTTTTTCTGTGGTTCTTCAAAATTTACCGTCCCTGTGTTTCCCACCCAATTCCCATATTTCATTTATCATCATCATTTCATGTTCATTTTATCATCCTTTTCATGTTCATCGCCTGTAAATAACCTATATAGCGTTGCACGGGCGTTAAACACCAACTCACTCACTCACGCAGGCGACATACGTCTTCCATGGAAGACCGCCATTCTAGTTTACATGAATGTATCTCTACAGTTTAACAATTGTATTATTGCAACTTGCATTCCACATACTAGTAAGTAGGCGAGTTATACGAGGCACACAAATAAAATGTCACAATGGGAAAAATCTTCAACGTAACAAGCGGGTTGCTTGACGTCTTGTATATTATTGACCCATGACTTACAATTGAATACTAATCCCCAAAATTTCAATGTAATTTGAAATTAAACAAGTAAAAATGTGACATGAAGTAAATGCACAATAAGGGTTGTGAGGAGGCACGGCGTGGATTTCGGGTTTTATATTGTTTTAGATATTTCGCTTTTATATGACCATTAACTTCTGTAAAAATAGTACTTCATAATCATAATTCGATTTTTTTAAAAGGTTTTCTTTCAAACTTAAGATTTAAAGATAAAATTTGGTTAAAAACAAATTCTGCAATCTAAACTTTTAACGTTACTATCATCACAAGAACTGTAAAATGTAACGTTACTATCATCAAAAACGGCCGTTACTATCATCATCGCCGATTTCTTCCCAGGCGAATATATGATTGTACGAGTATTGTACAACTAAAAATACTACATGTTAACATTCCTTAGAAGTATAGGTACAATCTTACCAATATAATCATGATAAAAACACGACAGAAACGCGAATAATGACAAAAAAAAAACGATCTTACCTGTTTTCTCCGTCGCCATCTTGGGATGATCATAAGTTTAATACCAGTGATTTATGATGATCATGATAATTTAAATCTAAGAAGATATATTATTAAAATATTTGCTGTCTTTTGTGTTTGACATTCTTGAATCATACATGTTTATTTTTCTTCTTGTTTCAGTTTCAATGCAGCTGTAACTGATGAATGTTTGGACAGTGTGCCTAGTATCCAGAGTCCAGAAAGCACCGTTATGACTGATTTGTCCTATATTATTTTGAATTTTTTTTTGTATTATAACAGGATAAAACAATATTTTTTCAATTTTGCTTGAATACAATGTGTCAGTTCGAATGAAATAATGGCCTTTTATAGTACATGTCGGCGTCCACATTCACTTACAGAAGAATCAGGTTAAGGTCCATAATCAATTTTTGACAAGTGCCACATCAATGATATATTGGTATGGTAAATAGATGTTGCAAGATGGGGCATATGTCTGTTGGAAATATTCTTGTTTTTATTTTTTTTTTATTTTAGTAGTAACAGCTTTAGTTCAGACCACCAAGATAATGGAAATACAGCATCCAATGCCAATATATCACCTGATAGGTTGTATATTTAATACATTCATGTATAAAAGTAGACTACCCAATATTTAAGATACTTAGTCTTAGACTGAATTTTGAAATATGTTACAAGGTATATGTACAGCCAAACAGAATAACATAACATTATACACATACTGCCAGGTGAAGAGTGTGTTACTCTAAAGTATCACACGAGGTAAATTTAAATATATAAAATGTGGTAGGATTAGAGCTCAACCTATTGATAATACTTAAAACAGAAGAATAAAACACATTTGAATTTTTCAATAATAGTTGTTTAGTTTTGGCATCTTTTGTTTCATTATTCTAGTTCTTTTGGGGAAAATTCTGCCAATCTTGAATTATCAAACAGCAGTTCTGGTATTAAGAGACAACATGAAAGGTATTTATGATAATGATACATTCCATACATGGAAATGCATTTAACACATGAGAATTTTCAAAATTGTGAGAAAACAACTAGATGTTTTGAAAATATAGACCTAGTGTTCTTTTCTTTGCAACTGATTCAAGCTATTAATATTTATACCTCATGATCAGGACATTGGAAAAAGACCAGGATTTTTTTTTTCCCGAAATCATGAAAAGTTTGTGAATGTTATTAGAACTGGCAAAATCCTTGGAAAACACCAGGAAAATATCATGAACTCTAAAGAAAGAGGGACATTACGGCCCAAAATTGGCCCCAAAATTAATATGATTGATAATCAGTTGAAAATTAGTTTTATTTTTGGTATTTGTGATAAAAAGTATAAAGATTTTAATTACTTTTAGTGATCATAGCTATGGTAGTAGACCGGAATGAAGCTCTTCAAGTGACCACGATTATTGCCAGGTTTTTAGAGAAGAGGATGAAGAAGAGGAGGAAGAGATTTCTTGTGTCACACATGATATATTACTAAGCTTTGAAAAAATTCTACTAAAATCAACATATGTTTTCAAAGATTATACCACTAAATTAAAGTCCTTAACACTGTATGAAATTGCTGAAGTCAACATATTCCAAGAAATCTTGACTGAAATGTCTGAGAGGTAAATTGATTCGTTTATTGTAAAAAAGGGACAAAGTACTCGTCTGTCCTTCTATCTGCAACATATTTCCTATGATAAGTTGAATATTTTAAAACAGATTGTTTTTCCAGCAGCAATTTATGACATCAACTTAAAATTGGTATATAACATAAGTATGAAATTCAATATTGTAAGTACCAATGAAGGTCTGTTGTATATCTACTTCCTGTTAGCTGACTTAGTTAATTTTCCATAATAGTGGTCTTAGGTTCAACTTGTAAGTTTCCCAAACTGTTTTCTCAGAAACCACGCAACTTTGGTGTACTGAGTGTTTAGAATATGAAATTTGTAATATATTCCAAGCAATTGGATTGTAACCAAAACTTAAATACCAGTACACATATAAAACAGCACATGACCAAAACAATGTTACATTAATAAACATGTTACTACTTTAAAAAGTTAATATATAGATCGATGATAATCATGTGGCATGCACAGATATAATCTTATAGACATGACCATTTTATTGGCTGCTTGCTTCCTACCAAAAAAGATGAGATGAAAAAAAGACATTGTAAACATAGCACCCCCTTGAGTTGCAATCAATTTGAAATTGGTATATAAGATTGATTTGCTAGTTCACATCTCTTTTTGTACATTATACTAATTCCATATATGATTACTGGACTAATACTTGTTTAGAAGTATGTGCTTGCAACCATATATTTGGGGGGGGGTAGTAAGAATGTTATAGACAAATTTAATCAATGCTTGAAAAGTCTGTAAAAAGATTGTCCTGTTAAATAAATTATCTTCTAACTGTTTTGTTATTTTCAGACTTACAATGATAAGTTTTTTTTTCAAATTTATGTCATTTTCATTTTCCAATTCTTTCTTATTGTATATGGAAGCTTGAAACCAATGATTTTTAATATATCCAATAAATATATTGCAGGGTTTTCCTTCCAAACAAAGCTGAAATATTGTATATATCAGTGTTAAAAGATGTAAGATTTTTTTTCTGTAAAGACGTGTGTTATAAATGAAATAAGAAAAGTTTTTTTTTACCATATTTTATAGAAATATGGCTGTGAAGGCCTTGTGCTAATTTGAATAATCGCATGTTTTTTTTTACAGATGTCCAGAACTTTTAAGAATCCTTGCTAGTGTTTGATTTAAAGATAGGAACAAATTAAGTTTGCGCCAGTGTACTAGCATAGTGGTAGCTTATAGTGTGCTAATGTTTGCAAGAAACAACCGCAGTTCAGCATTTCAAAGATGCCTTACTATGCTAGCAGTGAAAGGAAATGCCAATGATGAGGTTAGTTATATTCATATTTTTAGTCCTCTACTTGTAAAAGCCTTAAGGTTTGTACTCATATCATACTGTCTTTCCCATCTCAGGTTTTTCAAATGCATATTGATGTTGAGCTGTGCGGGGCCCGGGTGGCGAATAGGCCCGCAGCAGAGCCTAGCTTGTCGTAAGAGGCGACTAATGGTCTTGGGATTCTGACGTCGGGTCAGTGCTTAGCCCACAGAGCGACCAAGTGTGTGCCCTAGGTGGCTGAATAGGGTAGCCCTCGTCCGCGGGGGTTGTCAGGTCTATAATACGGAAACCCTGACCGCCGACCATAATGGGCCAACGTGTGTGGAGAATGCCACGCTTCATGCACGTAAAAAACCCCTTTGTGGACCGCAAAGTAATTTTCCGCCCCTACCCGCTTCTCCCCTTTTCCTGTGGTTCTTCAAAATTTACCGTCCCTGTGTTTCCCACCCCATCCCATATTTCATATATCATCATCATTTCATGTTCATTGTATCATCCTTTTCATGTTCATCGCCTGTAAATAACCTATATAGCGTTGCACGGGCGTAAAACACCAACTCACTCACTCACTCACATGTTTCTATGGCTTAACAAATATTTTTGGTACATCTTACTTTTAATTCATGAATGGCTCAGGTAATACTTTTGGTTGAGGTCCATTTCTTAGCAACTGCAAGTGGTAGACAGATGAAATTAAGATCAATGGTATATCTTGAATAGTAACCAACATTTGTTCCAGATTTATGTCACCTTGAATTACATTTTCATGAAAAGAGGGAGCAGATTAGCTGTCGTGTGTGACTGGTCCATTTCTCTATCATGTTAGATTTAATCTAGAAACATATTGTTTATTTTGTTGTATCTTACATGTATAGTAATACTTTATAAATTGCAGTTCATATGTAGACTTAACCAAATGTCTATTACATTATCCTATTCTGAAAAGCTTAAGCTATTAGATAAAGCAGTAGACACATCTAAAGAACTGATTAAGGAAAACTTAAAGATAATCCCAAGATGCAAAATTACTGGAGACAATTTAGACATGTATGTTGTAACAAACCACCATCGCTCAGACAATCAGAATCTGGACATTCATTGGTTTGCATAGAATTAGATAACCACAAGACTTGATTACAACAAGCGTAGTGATACGGAGTGAATATGGCATATGCGCAGAAGATTGAGTACAATAATGATCTTTCAATATAATTTTTTGAGTATCTATCCGTCTCTATCCTTGATAAGGGATGTGCACTTATTCTGTCTTGCTTAAAGCTTGTCGAAATCTAAAATCTTTTAAATTCAAGTATTTTTCAAATCCAAATGTAGTTTTAAACGAAAAATATTTATAAAGTTTCCCTTGCTCAGAGTTTACAATCATATTTCTATAATCTTTCCTAAATTGTTGAAAACTACTCAGAAACTTATCTTTCACTTGTTTAATGAATCAATTGATACTTTGTTTTTTCATTTGGTTATAACATATATTAAGTTTTTCATAATATAGTCTATACTAAAGTACCATGTGGCTGTGTTATTTTGACAGAGATTTTTACTACAAACAAATGAATAAAATAGTAGCCCATCTTCCATATGCTCTAATCTATGACAATATTTTAACATTGACAATATAATGGAAAAATACATAGGATATCTTCCAAGTTCAGACATGACTGCAAAATTGGTAGAGCGTTTATTAACACCTAATATATATTTCATATATTTTAAATGTGATTTTTAAAATATTTTCTCAAACAAATATTGTCCATCATTTTTACTAGCTGAAGAGGTTGTTGAAAACATACCCCATATTTCACAACCATATGTTAAGATGGGTTTAATAGTGAAGTAGTGTTTGTACACTGGGATTAGAAGATGACATGCACTGTTGCAATTTAAAAGAAGCTTTCAAATTGATAGATTTTTTGTATAATTCTTTTACGCTGAGAAAAATTACCACTTGGTGTAAATATACCCAGATATTTGTAAATGTTGGTACAATCAATAGATTGTCCATTCAATGTATATGTTACAGACACGATTCGCATGTTGAATTTCAATCAACACACAAGTTTGAACAATTTGAGCACAGGCGTTTGGGTCCAGGATTTTATTTTATTATAAATAATGTGTATATAAAAATTTTCATCTCGTCTCTATACTATTCCATAAGGCAAGAATGTTTGACAGTTCTAAAAATAGAACAAATTTAACCCTCGGAAAACCCCCATATTTTCTCATAGAATTAAATGTTTTACATGAAATATTGGTGATTCTCTAAATCCTTTCAGTTTTACCTCACAATTGGGAACACATTTGTCGTGAAACAATTTGCAATGACTTTGAATCTAATCTTTTTTCCCTGAAGCGAGCCAAACAAACCACCACGGACGGAAGTAGTTTAAAATTTCAAAGGGAGACAATATTCTTCTACTTTTTCCAATTTTATCATTGAATATGAAATAACCACGTATTTATGATCCTTAAACGTCTTTTTGAAAATTTATGGAACACACATCGGGTTCTAGGTTGAAAGTACGTTTTATTATACTACCATCTCGTCAGTAAAAATATTTCAAATAAAATTGAGTCCACATTTTCCGCCAAACGATTTTGTTCGAACTTGCCCAGATTTTACCTTACTTTAGTGTCACTCGGAAGTCCTTTTATTTGGCGGAATATTGTTTCCCTTGAAAATCTTTGGCAACTTCCGTCCGTGGTGATCTTTTGTTTCGCTTCGTAGGAAAAAAGACCCGATGTGAGATTTATACATACTGACATGCTTTACTTTTGCTTCCGAAAGAGAGTTAAAGCTGAGAGGAGTTATAGAATTTTCTAGTTGTTTACGACAAAAAAATATTTCTACACGAAAAAAGGGAGTTTCCGTCAGTTCTATTTTTTGAACTTTCAAACATTCTTGCCTTGTGGAAATAGTATAGAGACGGAAGAAAATTTGTATATACACGTTATACATAATAAAATGAAATCCTGGACCCAAATGCCTGTGAATTTGAGACCCCTCCTTACAATATCGGCGGCTAAAATTTCAAAGGTCTCTGTTCATTTAAAATTTCGAAGCGAAGCAGTATAAATAAAGTCTTTGAAAAAATGGCTGATTTTGTAGAAAGTCCAACATTTATGGTGAAATACTAGTAGTTCAAGTTGACTCGCATGTAAACAAGGTTGGCATATTGATTTCTAGAGATCAATTAAGGTTAAACATGACACAATAAGGCATACAAACCTAATCTATAAACTGTAGGTTCCTCGTCAATACACATATTACCTCATTCCTTACTTTGAAATCAAAAGAATCAAATTTGTTAAAATAAGTTTGTTTTTAACCGCCAGGAAACTTTAGGAAGTCCATAAAAGGTTATCATTGATATCTGTGACGGATGAGAACCGAATATTTTTCGCAATGCTTTAAAATGTCACGTGACTTGTATTTCATTTGCATACGTGAATATTAAATAGGCAAGGCACTGTTCATTTCTGGATAGTTAGTTAGATAGTTAGTTATTGCTTTACTCCCAAGCAGCACGATTTCGGCTATATCCGGGAGATGAACATGAAAGTGGTGATACAATGATACAATGATGATGAAGTGGAGGAAAAGGGGATACAAGGCCAATAGGGTAGGAGAGTTTTGACTGCCACTGGAAAAAGGAGTGATGGGTAGGGACGGGAAATTTCGCCTCCTGCATGGGGATCCTACGGGTCCTACTCTTACCAAGAACGCAGCAGGGTTCTTTAACGTGCAAGGAACGTGACATTTTTCCCTACACGGTGCACCACTATGGTTTGTGGTCAGGTTTTCTGCATTATCGCCTGACGACCCCGCATCTCTCGATGTCAGGGCTGCCCCATTCAACCACCCGGGGCACACATCCCAGTCGCTTTGTGGGCAAAGCGGCCTGACCCGATGTCAGGTTTTTGAGCGCTCTTTAGTGGACTTTTACCGACAAGCTTAGCGCTGCTGCGGGCCTATTCGCCACCCGGAACCCGCACGGGTATCATTTCTGAACATGTTAAAGCTATGGTTGTTTAGGAAAATATTGGGCTATGGGGAACAAGAGACTGAGCGGTTTCAGAGGGTGGGCAGGACCCCCTTTTTGTAGAAAATTATTATTGAAGCATGACCAGCCATTCATGCAGTACCCCCCCCCTTTTCATAACGTCTAGATCTGACGCTGGAGTGCACGTGGACGTGCAATTTGACCACTTAAAAGGAGGTGGTTAAGGCGGGATTCCAACACGAAAACACGTGCTTCAAAAACGCTGAAAATGAAGCACGAGTTATAAAAATCGCCAAACACGAAACACGAGAAAAATGAATTCAGAAATCGAAAACACGAAATCACGTGCCTCAAAAAGGCAGAAAACGAAGCACGGGTAATAAAAATATCAAAACACGAAACACGGGACAAAAATACAGACATAAACCGGAGCACATACAACATCCCCAACACGAAAACACGAGAGTTAAAAATCAAAATCACGAAAACACGTAAAATAAAAAGCACGAAAATAACCCTTTACCACCCTATCAGTGGCGTCTTGTACTACACTACTTAGTTCTACCTCTAGTTTAAATCTTTATATTAAATATCTGAGTGAGTGCCTACTTGCCGTAAAAGTAACGAATACAACACAACCACCTGCATCTCATCGAGTTATCAGTTTGAATATTTCTTTTTTTCAATAAAAATAGAAATTATTTCCCTTTTTTAAGCTTTTTATATTTGCTGATGCCCTCAAACATATCGCCCTTAATAACACTAAAAACATATATAAACAATTGTTTTACTCTCTACATTATAAGATTATTTAACATATTTATTTACAAAATGAACATTTTTTTGCTGATAATATTTTAGAATCTTACCACCCCTTACCAAACTTGAATGTATTCCAAAAGTGGTTCTCCTTAGTATTCGAATACTTAATACTTTGTGGTTTTTTAGTCTTCGAATACTATAATTTTCTTAGTGGTATATGCAAATTTATGCAAATCAATTATATTTTTTTGTATTCGAAGACAAAATAAGTATTCGAATACTAGCTTAGTGGTATTTTAGTATTCCTATAGCACGAAATATTTAAATTAGATTTGTATTCGAATACATACATTGTCTTCGAATACTAATATGCAAATGAGATATTGTATTCGAATACAAATATGCAAATGATACTTTTCCTCTCCCCTTTTTAAATGAAGGATCATTCTGCCTAAAAACACACACATTTTGGTGTAATTTTTTTTATTAAAACTAAATAATCTCAATTAATAGTAAAAACAAAATCAACGTAACTGTATAATACTGTAAATTTGTTAACAACATTAAAATACAATAAAATTAAATCCATTTAACAATAAAACAAAACTAGAATACTGACAAAGTCAGAAAGGGCACCCCGGCAAAAATCTAAGTGTTTTCGAAATCATACGAAATTTGATTATAACCAGTAAGGCATTCTCCATAGAATGTGTATGAAACTTCAGAGCTGTATTTTAATACCATTTTTAATGTTCACAAAGTCCAATTCTCAAAATCTGTGATTTTTGATCAAAAATGAAGTTTTTCCCCTAAAATATTTTACATATTTCCACAAAAATTTAATATGCAAATCATGACATGCTACTAAGCAACTGTACAAAATTTTAGAACTGTGTTGTTAATAGTTTTTGAGTTTTAGTGTTCACAAGAATTGTTGACGGACGGACAGACAGACAAAGTGAAAACTATAGGGTGTCCTTATTAACATCTAAAATACATGTAAATACATCAACTGTTTAACTCGATGGAAATTTGTAAGCAATTGAAATGTACAATTTCAGATTGGCCCATAATAAATTAGAAAGTAGATGTCTTACAGTTAAAAAATAATATAGTTAATGCATTTCCTATTTTCCTGGTACATGTATCCCTGTTTCAGAATAATGATCAGTTTACTATAATAATAAAATAATACATAAAATTTAGAATAACAATAACAAATAAATACAATCATGTTGCAACAATATGATACACGCTCTTTTTTAGTTGAAAACTACTCGTATTACAGTGCTACGCCCAGAAATAGTTTTAGAGAAAAATATTCCAATCTTAAAGTTTGGATGTTTTACCCCATAAAATAAAATCCATTCAAGTTTGGATTTTCCCTTAAAATTTGTAAAGTATTGCATTTGTATTCTGACAAATAAATGTGATCACCCATCTGCAATGCACTTATTAAAAATTATTTTTGAGACGAGAAATGCTTGACAGCACTGCATATCAATAAAATTGTTATAACAAATAGTGTATGCACATCTGCATCTATAATCTTGACAATAAATAAATTAACAATATATTATGTGCAGGGACGGATACAAAAATTTTCAAAAGAAAGGATTCTACATACTAGGTACTGTGGGTCAGGGTTAGAAGGGTTGTTTCCAGACAATTTTTGCTGATATTTATTTCAAGTTTGATGTACATGCATCAGTAAACTGTACAATTTTAGGTTTTTTTAAGTCTCTTCTGGCATTAGTTACTTTATACGCAAACTTTCTGTTAATATTATTTGGACTTAATGGCTCCCAGTTATTTCTTTTTGCCATGGCTCGAATGTATTCTACAAAAAATTATAAATAAATTAATTATTAAATAACTTATGTCATAATTCAATTCATATATTTATATATAAAAATTATTAAAAGACAATCATGTTCATCAATAACTGCATGTGGACTAGTAAATTCACAATGTTGCTCCTATAGACTTGTATTTTTTTTAGCATGTGAAAGTAAATTCATGTATTGTTTATTTTGAAGGAGTTTTGCTGATCGACTTTGTGACACACATGACAATATCAATACGTCTCCCCATCAAAGTGGGGTGGGAGACATACATGTACCGTAACCAGATTCTTGACTAATATGGACATTTTAAAACTTTTTTAGAAAAATAAAAATATTTGTCTGTTGTTCTTTAAGACTTTTTGCAATGCAATTAATGTTAATTAAAGTTCAAAATGTGTTTGCATGATAGAACAAACCATTGAACATATACTTAATTATACACATATGTGCCGACTCCCTCACAGACAGGTATAATGCATAATCATTAAAAAAAAATGTCTGTTTCCTGCTTCCCAGTCGACCCTAAATGTTTTACAGACTTCAAAAACTAAAGTCAACAGTTTTCGCCACTGCTCAAAATTGGAACATTCATGTTTTGCCATTTTGAACAAAATGTTCATTAGAACTAAAGTATTTGGTCTATCAAAACATTGATAACACCATTTTGGCTTTAAACTTGGACACCGATTCGACGTAATATTAACACAGGTTTTTTGGGAAATTTATGAATTCAAAAAACAATGTCAAAAAAAAAGTTTTAAAGAAAAAAAATAATTATAGTATAACTAATGAGGGATGACGAATATGAATTTTAATGTCACGAGTGTCGAATAACGCCGGGATTCTAAGAGTGCGCACACGTGTTTAATCCCCTAGTGTTATTCAACACGAGTGACATTAAAATCCATATTCATCATCCCTCATTAGTTATACTATTTATTATATAGATATTTGATATTAAAATGACAAATAGATCATCAAAATTATGAAAACGAATGAAATTATTGATTGATGATTTGTTTCTGGCGTAATAATCTATGTTACATATTTTTCGTGGGAAACTTCACGAGCCGGAGGGTTAATTAAATTTGCACGCGAGTTAAATAAATACTGTAATTCACTCCGTGACGATCTAGAAATTTATTTAACTCGGAAATCACGATATTTCATCTATATCTATGTAATAAATAAAAAGTAACCAACTGACCAATTTTTCTGCAATGGAAGCAGGAAACAGACATACTTTTTATTATTTTGGTCTAAATTAATAACACAAAAACTGGTACTATAATCTTTACCTTTTACAGCTGCTACTTTTGTTGCATCTAATGGGTTTTTCTCAAGTTTCTTTGGATCATTTTCCTTATTAAAATTACGAATTCCCAGACCGGTTGATGCTGCCAGTTCTGATGTTGTGAACACTAAGTCAATGGTATGATTTAGAAGGCAAACTGATGGATTTGAAGAGCCAGAGGCCTTCCTCTCAGCCTGGTACAACCCATAGGTATCAACCATAACATCCTTAAATCTTAGTGGATCCTTTGGATCTTCAATTAAAGTCTAAAAACCAAAATACAATAATTGTGTTAAAATACCAAAGCTCCACCTCACAAACAATCTGTACTATTGTTATTCGACAACTGAAAATGACAGCTTCTTAAAAAGTTTCAAAGCTGGTATAGCAAATCTTCTGTCCAATAAAATCAAAAGAACAAGTTTGTATTATAATGAAATGTTTGTCTAGACCAACTTGGAAACCCTAAGTGTTTTTAAAGCATCAATTAATATACAAACCTGAAAAGAATAATTAAAATAAAAATAAAGAAAGAATGTGTCCATGGGACACAGATGCCCCCGCTGGCCCCAAATAAAAAGTTGAAGTCCGACATATCTGAAAGTCGCTTAGGACGCATTGTTTGTCATACTGAACCATCCTACCAAGTTTCAAATCATTCCCATGTATAGTTGCTGAGAAAAGCTTGACGGAAATTTGTATGTCTGAAAAGTACAATTTTAGATCAGGCCATCGTAAAACAGGAAGTACAAGTCGGACATGTCTGAAAATCGCTTAGGACGCATTGTTTGACATACTAAACCATCCTACTAATTTTCAAATCATTCCCATGTATAGTTGCTGAGAAAAGCTTGACGGAAATTTGTATGTCTGAAAAGTACAATTTTAGATCAGGCCATCGTAAAACAGGAAGTACAAGTCGGACATGTCTGAAAATCGCTTAGGACGCATTGTTTGACATACTGAACCATCCTACCAATTTTCAAATCATTCCCATGTACAGTTTCTGAGAAAAGCTTGACGGAAATTTTCATGTCGATTTTGGTATCGACCCAGTGCTAAACAGGAAGTAGATGTCCGACAGGTCTAAAATTCGCTTAGGACGTATAGTTTGTCATACTGAACCATCCTACCAAGTTTCAAGTCATTCCCATTTACGGTTTTTGAGAAAACCTTGACGGAAATTCGTACGGACGGACGTACGGACATGAGTAAAACTTAATGCCCCCCGACATGTCGTCGCGGGGGCATAAAAAGAAAGAATGTGTCAATGAGACACTAATAAAAAGTTGAAATCCGACATGTTGGAAGGTTGCTTTGGACCCATAATTTGTCATACAGAACCATCCTACCAAGTTTCAAATCATTCCCATGTACGGTTTCTGAGAAAAGTTTGACAGAAATTTGTATGTCTGAAAATTACAATTTTAGATCGGGCCATTGTAAAACAGGAAGTACTAGTCTGACGTGTCTGAATGCTGCTTAGGACGCATTGTTTGTCATACTGAACCATCCTACCAAGTTTCAAAATTCACTTGTACGGTTTCCGAGAAAAGCTTGACGAAAATTGGTACAGACAGAAGGACACAAGTAAAACTTAATCATTAATGCCCCCCGACATGTCGTCGCTAATGGCATAAACATATTATGAATTCAGATATGCAACATACCTTCTTTGTCTTTTGAGCTTTAGATTGACAGCTGTCATCCTGAAAAGCAAAGTTTGAACTAGATAACAAATGCTGGCCCTTATAACAAATATTTTGTAAATCTGTGTACAGTGTTATTCCCTTGCTTCTCAATTACACCTTGCAATACACCTTTTCAATTTAATAAAAAGACAGGCATTTAATTGTGCCCACCCATCTGCAAAACTCTCTACAATGCATTGAATATTAATGTCGAAAATTTAACTAAGTCGGCAAACATGAAATAGGTGAGCCTCAGACCTGTCAGCAAACAGGAAGTAAACTAAACTATTTTTTTTTGGCCTAAGGTATTTTTAACATGAACAAGTACCCTTACAAAATATTTATACAACACTCACAATATTAAAAAAAAACACTTGTTAATAATTCAGATTTATAGCTGAACCTAAGCCAGTCCATCTGGCAGGTCCTGTGAATTTTAAAAACTCTGTAGCAGAATAAAAAGCTACGCTGAGCACAGCATGATACGACCGCAACAGGTTGAACCCTGTTCGTTGGCGGCCTAATTCCCTCTTTTCAGTTAACATAGGTTATCTCTTATAAGCAGGAGTTATCTTTCTTTACAGGAGGTGTACTTTCTTAGCCCCTTTGTTTTTTTTTTCATGGAAAATCAAGGAAAAATCTAGAGAGAGATCTGAAAGAAATTAGGGATTCCCTAAATTTCACAAAAAGTTTACTATATAAAAGCTTTAAAGTTTACATTTTATCAAAACACCCATTTTAGCCCCTTTTGGCCCTTTTTTCTAAAACGGTGGGGGCCACAAACCCCAAATGCAATACCAATCTTTCTTTAATGGTTAAAAACATCATATCCAAATTTCAAAACATTCAGTCAATGTTTACTAAAGTTATTGCCCGGAAACCAAAGTGTCTACAGACGACAACCTTGCCATAACATAATACAATCCCAAAAATTTTGCGGCCGTATAAAAATCTGCATCAATGTCCATTCTGTCATATGTAAGAACCTAAATAAATCATATAGTATAAGTGGTTTTTTTCGCAGGTGGAAAATATCCTGATTTTGAAAAAGGGGGTGATTTTATTTATGTGTAAAATACTTTTCACAAATTGAAAATTTTTATTACACTTATAGCAAAATAATATTTCAAATCTTTTTAATTGTCAAATCCATGTGTTGTTCACGACATGACGAAAATTAAATCATTGCAAAAAAACCCAACACTTATACGTTAACATGTACATGTAGATGTATAATCAAAGCCACTAACCTGGTCTGTCAAGAGTCTATCAGAGTTAGTTCTTGGCCTGTCAACCTGTGCATAACTACTACTGGGTGAGGAATCAGAATGAGAATCCTCTGGTCTGTTTTTGTTTGGTGTTTCTGAGTTGCCAATATCCTAAAACAAATTTTAAAATTCAACAAGAGTTGATTTAAAAACATTTAAAAACATTTGACACATGTACATGTATATTTACAAGGATCTGTATATGAAATATCAGTTGCTTAGCTATTATACATGTATTTTTCAGTCAACTGACGTTTTCCACCAAATATAATAAATTATTGAAGACTCCAGAGTTGATAAGACCCCAAGTGTCTGTATACCAAAATATCAGATGCCTATGTTTAGGCCAAAAAAAAAAGTAGATGAGTTTACGGTCACCCGACCCTACCTAATTTTTTAACCCCTACCCTAAAGTTTTTTTGAGCATTTTCCATTAAGCACTGTAAAAGTCACAAAGTGCCCCTATTGACTCAAGGTAAAAAAAAATTTAAAAAAAAATAATAATTTCCTCCCTACCAACCCTAATTTTTTTCAGCATGTGACAGTAAACACACATACTTTTTTGTTTGGCCTTATGCTGCAGACACCAGAACTATTTTCTATTAAAGAATCAACTACATGATGACTGATCAAGAACTGGAATACTGACAAAGTCAGTAAGGGCCCCGCGGCAAAAACTTAAGTGTTGAAATTTGATTATAACCACTGAGGCATCTTCCATATTCTTCACAGCTATATTGTTAATAGCATTTACGTTTTATTGTTTAAAAAGTCCAATTCTCAAAATCTGTGATTTTCGATCAAAAATTAAGTTTTTTTCCAGAATATTAAACAGATTTGCACGAAATTTTAATAAGCAATTCATGACATGCTACTTAGCAGTTGTACAAAAAATCAGAACTGTATTGTTAATTGTTTTTGAGTGTTCACAAAATCAAATTCTCAAAATCTGTGATTTTCCAAAAATATTTGACTGATTTGCATGATAATTTAATATGCGAATTGTGACATGATTCTTAGCAACTGTACAAAGTTTCAGAACTGTGTTGTTAATAGCTTTTGAGTTTTAGTGTTCACAAAGTCCAATTCTCAAAGTTTAAGTCTGTGATTTTCGATAAAAAATGAAGTTTTTTTACCAAAAATATTTCACATATTTGCCCGAAAATGTTATATGTGAATCGTGACATGGTACTTAGCAACTGTACAAAATTTCAGAACTGTGTTGTTAATAGTTTTTGAGTTTTAGTGTTCACAAGAATTGTTGAGGGACGGACAGACAGACGGACAAAGTGAAAACTATAGGGCGTCCACATCTTCGATGCGGGGTCCTAATTAAAGCCACTTACCTGAGCAATTAGGAGTCTATCAGAATGAGATCTTGGTCTGTCAACCTGTACATTACTATTGCTGGGCGAGGATTCAGAATCTGATGAAAAATTCAATCTTTGCTTTGGTCTGTTTTTGTTTGGTCTTTCCAAGATGATGGCATTTCTTTCAACATCCTAAGACAAAAATCTTAAATTTAATATTCAAAAGCAGTATCTTTTAAACTTTTTAAATATTACAGGGCTGTTCCATAACTTTACGTTTGGTTTGGGAGAAACTTCTATAACATATTTGGTGGGTATTTGAGATTTTGTTCAGAAACAATGATAAAAAAAATAATTATTATAAGATGAGTTGTGGGGTAAAGAAAAAAGTACCTTCGACCAACCCCCCACATTTAATTCTGGAACAGCCAGACTGTGCCAAATTGATTTAGAATTTGCTGGACATACGGTCCGACACCTCATAGTTCCTTGCTGGTCCGAACAAAACTTTGTCAGACCAAAATTTTAGCATACTGAGTTATTATCGTCACCCCCTATATATATGTACATGGAGTAATAGTATATATATGGTTTTATAAGGTTGTAATGAACAGATCTAGAAAATCAATGTACTGCATTCTGGTAGGAACTTTAAATAACGACTTTTAACATGTTTTAAACTGCACTGTTCCTGACTCTCGGATTGAAATTGTTAGGTCAAACAAAAAAGTATGGTGTGTGTTTGTTTACCTCACAAAAAACCAAGCCCCACCCTTTTCAAGTCTTACTCTTAGTCAATAGTACTCTGGTTCAGTTACAAAAACACTATAGTACTATAAAACAACATGCAGTACAGTAGCTGCAAATATTTTTAAATGCAGTGATCTGGAAGGATTTTTTATCAATGGGCCATTTTCTATTGAAACCCAAAATTTGAATGGGCCATTCTTTACTATTCTATATAAAATTTTGAGATTTGAATGGACCATTTTCTATTCTTATGGGCCTATGGCCCATGGCCCCCTACCTTCCCGATCACTGTAAATGCCTTGAAATTTTAAATCAGGAAATTTCCTTTTTTTGTCATTTCGTTAAAGATTGGTGTTTGTATTTTATATTTTGTTTTTGACCTTTAAAGTAATTACCATCGTCTCCGTGGACCATAATCTTAATTCTTCTTTTCTTTGTCTGTTTTTCCATATTTTGTTGCGTCGTCTGCTTAAAATTTGCGCCAAAATCCTTAGTGCGGTACGTTTTCATTGGTTGAAACTTTAAAGCAAATTTAGTTTTCGTTCTTTTCATTGGTTTAAACCCACGAAGTCAGTCAGAATCTTTTACGCGATTGAAATAACCGGAAGATATAATTGTACTTTGGTATCCTTTATGACATTGACGAATACAAAGAAAACAAGAATTCTAGAAAGCCCATATAGAATAGTAAGTTTGACCGAATTTATTAAATGAAGCTGAAATAGGTGCAATGTTGGAACAAAAAAACATTTTCAAAATTCACAAGGGTCATTTTTGTACTCTAAGACGTGGAATAAATAGCAAAAACACGTCGTTTGCGACATTTCTAAACCAGCATATTTGTCAAAATGATTTGATCTGGACCCCCAAGAACGATAGAATCTGTTGAAAAGGATGTTAACCAAGCTGTTTTAAATATCCAGAATGGTGTTAAGTCATATGCGGTACACGGCATCAAAGGACCTTTTTGGTTCATGTTTCTCAATTATTTCAACATAATTGATGGATTCATCATTGATTATATGCATGGTGTATGCTCAGGAATCATGAACCTCCTTTTAAAACTTTGGTTTTCAAAGGATCATAAGCAAAGATTGTATTCCTATTATTCACAAAGAAATAGAGTTAATGACATTCTACTGTCAATAAAACCCGCCATTACAGTAACAAGAATTCCTAGATCTTTAGATGATTTAGTTCATTGGAAGGCATCTGAATTCAGAAACTTCCTTTTGTACTGGGGCATTCCTATCCTGAAAGACATACTTTCAAAAGAGCATTTTGTTCATTTTTGTTTGCTAGTAAAAGGAGTGTTTTTATTGTCTAAAGAAAAAATTTCAAAGGAGGAAATCAGGATAGCGGAACGGTGCATTTTTCTTTTTGTAAAGAATTTTGAAAATTTATATTCTCTCCAGTTTTGTACAATGAATATTCATCAACTTCTGCATATAACGAAAAATGTCGAGAGAAATGGTCCATTATTTTCTAACAACTGTTTTGTTTTTGAAGACATAAATGGATATATTGTTCAGCATATTCATGGTACTCAGGGTATCGACACTCAAATTGTTAACACTGTCAACATGATTCAAACTATCCCAATTCTTTATGAGAAGTACATAGTCGACAAAGAATCAGATGCATCCAACTTTTACAATAATATGACAAATTCTTCAAAAAATAATTGGATGGAGATTGAAAATGGAATTTGGTGCATAGGGGTTATAACCTACAAATTGTTATCGCCAGAGGAATGTTTAGTTAGGATTGCAGCATTCTGTAAAGATGATTCAGTTCATACAGTGACAGATCAAAATGAATTGTTGGCTGTTTCAGTAACTGATATAACTGCTTCTTGTATGTTGGTGGAAGCTAACGGAAAAAGCTTTGTTTGTGAATTTCCGAACCGCTTTGATACTGATTAAATTCAACTAATATTTTGAACTAACATTGAAGTTGGTAAAGGTAAAATGCATGAAACTTAAAACAAAATACACTACCAACTAGATTAGAAAATTACAATGTATCTATCATGTCTATATAAGTCAGGACCATTGCGATCTTTGATTCTTCTGGTTTAATTGTTCCTCAGAAGTTCTATTTGCACATGTTAATTGTCGTATCCTATCATGTTAAACTTTTTAAACTGGATTCCAAGCAAAATTGTACAGTGCACACTATTTAACATTAATAATATATTATGGACGAAGCAAATTTAACAGTGTCAAACTATTGTACGTATTATGGACTTGAAGATCACAATGAAAGCACTTGGGAGTTTTGGCGACATAAAACCTGGTTTAACCCACTATTTCATATGAAATGCCTGTACCAAGTCAGGACCATTGCGATCCACCGACCACCATTTCTCTGGTATGACTACTTTGTTTTTGTCTTTGTCTCTGGACATTGAGATTGATTAATCCAGTTCGGTAGTTTTGTTATTACCTTTATTTAGACCAAAAAAGTATGCCTGTTTACTGTCACCTGATTCTGTCTAATTTTTGTTGCCCGCCGTAATGCAGAGCGGGGACATAAAAATGCCGGGCGTCTGTCACACTTTCTTGTAAGCGCTCTCAAGGCTGCAAATTTTGTCAGATTTTCATGAAATTTATATCAAATGTTTATATAAGTACAAATGTAATTATATACATTGGACAAGTTCGAAAACCAGCGTTTTTCGATACTTTTTGTAGGAGTTATTGGACTTTGACCATAAAAAAATCTGTTTTTTGCAAATAAGACCTTGTAAGCGCTGTCACACCTAAAGTTGTTGAAAATCAGCATTTTTTGATAATTTATTATATGAAGTTTATCAAATCACAACTGCATCTTTATTTGACAAATTGTGTATGAGTTATATATGGGACTTTATATTCGCCTAGTGTATTGTAAATTGTCAGACGTCTAGAATTTTTTATATAATTAACACTATTGTGAGTATATGTGAGTGACCATTTGAAAGGGGGGAGCTGTGCTGAAATTTGAAATGAAAAGCAGAAAATAAAAAATAATTAGAATAAAAAAGGCTTGATGCAGTCTTAGACTTAAAAAAATTCTGGCGAGTTTAAAAATAAAAAATATTGCGCACAGAGAAAAATTCAGGTTAACAATTTTCTGAAAAAAAAAGGAGAATTTGGCAGGATGTCAAAATATCCATGAAATTTACATGTAAATGGTCACTCCCTTATAATATATTGAGATAACAATGTCATATTAATTTTTAAAGATTTGTTTCATTTAAGCCCATTCATGCCATTTGAGTTGTTCATGTATAAATCAACGAAAAATTGCTTTAAAAATTAAGTCTTGCGTCATGTGCATTACATTCAAGTCCATTTGAGTTTCATAAATCAACTTAAAATTGCTTTTAAAATTAAGTCTTGCATCTCTTTTCAAATATTTTTAGTATGTCATGACTTAAACTGACACCATGTTAGAATTTGTAAATATTCCATTAGACCTTATTGAATTTTTTTATTATAAAGAAATGTTTTAATTTATACTACCTGTACATGTACTAGCTATTTTTTTTTCTCTGAAACATAAAATGTATAGTTAAAACATATTTTAATCTTTGTAAAGATGGTATGACATTACAAAAAGGATAAGACAAAAGTCAAAAAGCCTTATGAAGTCTTCTTTAAGAAATACATGTACCATTACAAAAATCATGGAAATATCAAAAAATAAAATTATGCATGTCAAAAGATCTATACTTATGATAAGGGACTCCAGAATATAAAAATGTTAGATTGTTGATTTATTGAACTCAAATGGACATGATGGACTAGATACATATTATAGCTGTTATTGCTCTATTTATTTAAATTACATGTATTTACTATCATGCCTGTTACTATGGCGCTTTTTCTGTCTATAAATGTTAAAACACTGTATAATGTTATTTTCTGCAATAATTCTATATGACCCTGTGTGCTATTGTGTACATATGATGCCTCTTTAAAGGTAGAAATGTTTTTATACTGTTTTACCCTTGTCCGTTATTCCATAACAAACATTTTCATCACAGTTTTCTCAGTAACTACAAGAGATAGAGGTCTGATATTTGGCATATAGTTTGATCTTATAATCCCATATAGTGTTTACCGATTTTATGTTCCTAGGTCAACTACTTCCTGTTTACCAGATACTTAGATTTTTACGCATAGTAAATATGAATGGAAATTTTCATCACAGTTTTCTCAAGAACTACAAGAGATAGAGGTCTGATATTTTGCATATAGCTTTATCCTATTGTCCCATATGGTGTATAGCAACTACTTCTTGCTTACCGAATACTTATAATTAGGTTTTTACACATAGTGAACTTGAATGCAAAATTTTCATTACAGTTTTCTCAAAAACTAATATAGAGGTCTGATATTTTGCATATAGCTTTATCCTATAATAGTCCCATATGACTGTATAGCCATTTTATGTTCCTAGGTCAACTTTTTCTTGTTTACTAAGTATTTTAACTTGTATGAAAGGCATTGCATGCATATGGGTATCACTAGTCAGCATTAGCTCAAGTATTTACTTGTTTTTTCCAATGCTTTTAATCTATATAAGAAATGAAGACTGAGGGCTATTTTTCATTGTGGTTTCTAAATTTCTTATGTCGCATACATGTCTTATTCCACATCTCATTATGTTATTTTCTATTGCTATTTATTGCAAATAGAGAAATTGCTTTAGAATTGAATAGCCTATTAACTGTCAAACCTTCAGCAAGGTAAAATTAAGCTCTACGAAAGTGTCCATTTGTAAGTTGTCAGATGACCTATTTTATGTTGATTATATACATGTATGTAGTGGTCAGACCATAAAAAAATGTTGGTTTCCCCTAACATGGTCAGAAATTTAAGACTTGGCAGGCAGGAACATTATTTTTTTTATCAATTCAATTATAATAATTTTTTTTTATAAATGACAGAATTGTACAACAATTAAAGACTTTCATTTTTAAAACAGAATATAAAAGTTAAAAAATACTTGATTTAAAAGATTCAAAAATTAGCTTATCTCATTATCTAAGACCCAGCAGGGAAGAATTTAATTTAATTTTTTTGAAAATGGCAAAAAAATTATTGACCAGGCACCAAAAAAGAGACCCGGCAGGGTTAGGGGAAACCAACAGTTTTTTTTTTTTGGTCCGGCCCCATACAAGTCTGATAGAAGAGACCCTTACAACTAATGGAATAAGGCTCTTGTGAACCTCTCATTTGTTATAATTACATGCAGACATCAATATCCTGTTCATTGTCACACAAATCTTTGTATATTTCCATTGGATTTCAAGATTGCCATGTTTGCTGTTTGATAGTTTTGAAGCTCTTGCTTGGTGGAAATTTTTTTTTTAAATTCTGACCAGAAGTCCAACAGTGAAATTTTTCTGAGAATATTAAAAATTTCTAAGTTCAGCTTTGTGGTTATTATGATGCATACAGTAATTAGTATTCCGGTTTCTTGAATACTAAGCTAAGTATTCAGGTTTCTTGAATACTAAGTTAAGTATTCAGAAATCTACCACTAAAAATTAAATTTGTATTCCGTTTGTATTCAGCAATACCATGAAGACAAAGAACCACAAAGAACCACAAATTTTAGTATTCTGAATGTATTCTGAATACTAATATACCACTTATTTTGTATTCCTGTTTGGTAAGGGACATTCAACTCGCTTAATGTGTTAAACCACCATCTCAAACTCTATTTGATAATTTCATACATTATACTAAGATATTCTTTTTAAATCTCTCGAGTATAGTGTGGTTATCCACACTCAGGTGAATCAAATATAATCAAATGCTTCATAGATCACAAGTTCTTTGTTAAGGTTCATTACTCAGTTACTAGATGTTGGGGGTCAACGATATTTCACCACCAGATATGTCTTGGGTTGGGCTACTCCATCCACTAGATATTAGGTCACCATTGTGACCTATATGGTATGCCTGAACGACTTCGGTTATGAGTTCTTGGTTAAGGTCCATAACTTGAGTACTAGATGTTGGGGACAATTTTTCACCTAAAGATGTGTCTTGGGTATGGTGATACAACCCACTAGAAATTAGGTCACTGTGACCTATATATTATGCATGAACGACTTTGGTTAAGTTGTTGGTTAAGGTCCATTTTGTTTTTGTTTGTTTTATGTCCAGTCAACAATATTTCAGTCATAATCAGGACAAGAACTAATTGCAAAAACAAATTGAATTGTGTAGACCCACCCAGGAAACAGCACCCATAACACAGACCCATGCATGTCATGCGAAAAAGGGCCAATGTACTACCACAAACCAGAAGGAAAACGAACCAACTCACAAGACAGGCCAATGTATCCTCAACGCACCATAGGCCAATGTACCCAGAAAGCGACGAAATCTCTCCCCAAAAACTTCACACAATCTGGAACCATTACCTATGGTGACCAACAATGAAGAACACTTACCTGAAATGAGGTCATACTAGTTAGAACACTTACCGAAGTGGAATATAGCCAACCTTTACCCGATTTCACATGATCAACCCTTATCTGTCGAAAATACAATGATGAATCCTGTGGACCTACACACACTGAAAGAGAAACGTGGGGGTGGGGTGGGAAACAAAGGAACTGTAAATTTTGAAGAATACTGGAAAAGGGGAGTGATGGGTAGGGGCAGAAAATTTAGCCTATGTGGTGCACTATTTGGCGGTCCACAAAGGGATCTTTTACGTGCATGAAGCGTGGCCCTCTTCACACATGTTGGCCCACTATGGTTTGCGATCAGGTTTTCCGCATTATAGCCTGACGACTCTGGCATTCATTATGACAGGGCTGCCCCATTCTACCAACTGGAGCACACATCCCAGTCTTTTTATGGGCTAAGCGGCCTGACCCCGATGTCAGGTTTCTGGGCGCTCTTTAGTGGACTTTTACCGACAAGCTTAGCGCTGCTGCGGGCCTATTCGCCTCCCGGGCCCCGCACGGGACGGTTAAGGTCCATAACTTAAGTTATGGTTAAGGTCCATAACTTGGATACTAGATGTTGCGGGGACTTTTATGTTTCACCACTAGATGTGTCTTGGGTATGGTGACACAACCCGCTAGAAATGAGGTCACTATGAGCTATATCACTATGAGCTATATTTTACACATGAATGACTTTGGGTAAGTTCTTGGTAAATGTCTATAGGTTGGATACTACATGTTGAGGGTCAATGGTATTTCACCACTAGGTGTCTCTTGGGTAACATGACACCACCCGATAGAAAGTGGGTCATTGTGACCTATATTTTATGCATGAACAACTTTGGTAAAGTTCTTGGTTAAGGTCTATTAATCGGATACTAGATGTTGGGGGGGGGGGGAGATCAATGATATTTGACCACTACATGTTGATGTGTCTTGTTTAATGTGACACCAACCACTAGAAATTAAGTCACAGCGACCTATATTTTACACATGAATGACTTTGATTAAGTTCTTTGTTAAGGTCCATATCGAATTTAATATGTTAGGGGTCAATGATATTTTGCTACTAGATGTGTCTTTGTTCCACGATACCACCCACCATAAATTAGATCACTGCGGCTTATAATTTTACGCATGAACTATTTTGTTTGATTTCTTGGTAAAGGTCCATATCCCAGGTAATACACATTGAGGGTCATTGATATTTCAAGTTTCAAGAACAAAGGGCCATCCTGTGGCTCATAGACACATTTTCTAGTTTCTAACAGGGGTGATCTGATCCGGATAATCCCTCAGAATACCGTTCTATAGTTAAGACGAAACGCGCGTCAGGCGTAGCGAAATTTATTGTCTGGAACTTTGTTGTGATTTGTATTTCGAACACACGTGAAGGTTAGCACTGCTGGTGGAGTTTTAATTCCCCGAGGTTAGCCCGCTCCGGCACAAACACTTTTGAATTGGAGAAAACATCAAAGATTTAAATTATCTGTCTAAATTTCAAAATTGTCTAAACCCTAAGGTTCTTCCTACCCCAGACATAGGTTGATTATCTTAGTAATAATTTAATTCCCCAGTTTGGTATTTTTGGTTTTACTGTTCTATGCTCTTCATATTCATATAGTGTTTGGCATTTTCAATAATTTTGGTAGAGCGCCTCTGATGAGTCTTGAATAGACGAAACGCGCGTCAGGCGTAGCAAAATTTATTGTCTGGAACTTTGTTGTAATTTGTATTTCGAACACACGTGAAGGTTAGCACTGCTGGCGGAGTTTTAATTCCCCGAGGTAAGCCCACTCCGGCACCAACACTTTTGAGTTGGGAGAAAACATCAAAGCTTTAAATTATGTCTAAATTTCAAAATTGTCTAAACCCTAAGGTTCTTCCTACCTCAGACATATGTTGATTATCTTAGTAATAATTTAATTCCCCAGTTTGGTATTTTTGGTTTTACTGTTCTATGCTCTTCATATTCATATAGTGTTTGGCATTTTCAATAATTTTGGTAGAGCGCCTCTGATGAGTCTTGAATAGACGAAACGCGCGTCAGGCGTAGCAAAATTTATTGTCTGGAACTTTGTTGTAATTTGTATTTCGAACACACGTGAAGGTTAGCACTGCTGGCGGAGTTTTAATTCCCCGAGGTAAGCCCACTCCGGCACCAACACTTTTGAGTTGGGAGAAAACATCAAAGCTTTAAATTATGTCTAAATTTCAAAATTGTCTAAACCCTAAGGTTCTTCCTACCTCAGACATAGGTTGATTATCTAAGTAATAATTTGGTTCCCCAGTTTGGTATTTTTGGTTTTACTGTTCTATGCTCTTCATATTCATAAAGTGTTTGGTATTTTCAATATTTTTGGTAGAGCGCCTCTGATGAGTCTTGAATAGACGAAACGCGCGTCAGGCGTAGCAAAATTTATTGTCTGGAACTTTGTTGTAATTTGTATCTCTATTGTTTGTTTTCATTGTTTTTCAAAGTACGTTTTTTTTCTCTCTCACTAAGTTGGACATTGGAAAATTATGAAATCGACGACATAGTTTTTTTTTAAGATTGAATAATTAATTACATGAAATAGTTGCCAGTAGGATATGCACAAGGGTGGCCATCATTTCAAGTCTAAGCTTGTCGATTAAAGTCCACTAAAGAACGCTCAGAATCCCTGACATCGGGGTCAGGCCGCTTTGCACACAAAGCGACTGGGATGTGTGCCCCAGGTGGTTGAATGGGACAGCCCTGACATCGAGAGATGCGGAGTCGTCAGGCGATATTGCGGAAAACCTGACCGCAATCCATAGTGGTGCACCGTGTTGGGAAAAACGTCACGTTCCTCGCACGTTAAAGAACCCTGCTGCAGGTCTCGGTAAGAGTAGGACCCGTAGGATCCCCATGCAGGAGGCAAAATTTCCCGTCCCTACCCATCACTCCTTTTTCCAGTGGCAGTCAAAACTCTCCTACCCGATTGGCCTTGTGTCCCCATTTCCTCCACTTCATCATCATTTCATGTTCATTGTATCACCACTTTCATGTTCATCTCCCGGATATAGCCTAAATCGCGGTGCTTGGGAGTAAAGCAATAACCAACTAACTAACTAGCTAACCAACTAGACCACGAAACCGATGGAAAATCAATGTAAGCAAATAGTACATAGAGAAGAATTAAGAGGCCCAATATTGAATTTAAAATATTATATAGTATAAAAATGGTATTCTAATTGATTTTTATTGCACAGAATGTATTCTAATGTTTGTATCTAATTTTTAAAGGACTTATTTTGAAGACTGGGATTTGAAAAAGGTATTACATTCGGATTGGATGTGTCAGTAAGATCAGCTTCCGGCCGTCGGGTCAACGTTTTACTGACACACTGCGTCCTCATGTAATAACAATAATACAGAACAACCAAATATTTTAATAGCCGTATTTTTAAAGTGATCAAGAACTATGCATCTTTTTACACTGAGGCTACTCGAAAAGAATTCAATAAACGATTGATAATCTGTAAATCATTTTTTGCTCAAATAAACGGTCTTGACCTTCTAGTTAGATGTCGTAACCTAGCTCTAAGTGATTTAATAAGCCCCATTTTATGGCACCAAACCTTCTACTTCCATTGCGATCTATGGGTCCAGTAGTCAACATAAATGATAACACGGTTAAAAGACATAAAAGAGGTATTCATCTAAGTACAATAATAAGCCAAACACTTAAAATAACAATCAAAAGAGTTAAGTCCAACATAATTCAGTTTTATGATTGTTATTGTACTTATTGTACTATATGTGTGAAAATTTGAAAACAAAGCTTAAAGTTTATATAATGTATCACACTTTATATCTGGAACATTAAATTCTCAGATGTTAGCCTAAATGCTTTAAATTATTCATTATTCAAATTTCAATTTTTTCTAAACCTTTTAAAGGTTTTTTCCTACCAATGACATAGGTTGATCATATAAGTTATGCTCTTCATAAACATTTTGTGTTTGGATTGTTTAATATTTTTGGTAGAGCGACTCCAGTGAGTCTTGAATAGGCGAAACGTGCGACAGGCGTAGCAAATTGTCTGGTACTTTGTTGTCATTTTAATTTCTCTGTTGATTCAACTTGGTATACATTAATGTATGCCACACTAGTAGCCACTTAAAAGCAGTTGCGTTCCCATCTTTTGACCTTGAGTTTACGATACAGTGACTAATGTCAACAATTTTCGATACATATAATAATTATGAACATCACCATATCAAAGGATAACCGGATAACGTCCACAATCCTAAGTCGTTGTTAAAAATACGTATTATGATTAAAAAAAAATAAATGGACAATTGGAGAAATTGGTAGTAAACAGCATGTCATTAGACCGTTGTCTGCCATTTTCTCCTTTTGTCTGTTATTTGTTACAAATCATACATGGCATTATTTTGTACTGTCTTCAGATTTCCAGCAACATTGATAGCCGGTAATATCACGGGCATACCTCGAGAACTATAAGCTTTATGTTAATGAAACTTTGAATGTATATTTTGAATGCATATGCATAGAAGCTTAGTACAGTTACATAATCGTCTTCTGAACATGACATTGACTTAAGAAATTACTACTGAGTATAAACAATTGTAATATTTAGTTTTATGAACACCTTCTTATCTTTTGAATTATTAGTCTTGGCAGTCTAAGGTTGATAAAACAACTAATGCTTATTTCACTCTTGTTCTAGTTATTTTTTGTTATCCTGTTGGTAATTTCTTCATCAATTTGTCAGTTGTGCTTTTGTCATTTTGTAAATAACCAACTCTCGATACTTCTTAGACACCGAAGCCTCTACCTACGTTTATGAAAATAGTGGGAAAAACTGTTCAACAAGAAGTGGTTTTCGAAAACATGTACACCGACTGAATAAACATATGGAAAACAGACAAAGTTTCTAGTGCAATAGTTGTAATGCCAGTTTCTGTGAAAAAGAAGAGTTCAATAATAAACCAACTGCAAACGCCTATATATAGTGTTCCACAGGGGTCTGTTCTAGGACCGAAGTTGTTCACAATGTATACTTAACCTGTTGGTACGATCTGCCAAAAAACATGGATTATATCATCATTTTTATTCCGATGAGGGTCAACTTTATCTATCTATTAGTTAGTTAGTTAGTTAGTTATTGCTTTACTCCCAAGCAGTTTTACTTTTATTCAGTTGTATGCACGGATAATGTAAATTAGCCTTATGTATGGCATGACCTTCAACCTGTGGGTAAAAAACCGTCTTGTTAAGGTCAGATTTAGTCGACGATTTCTTGACGCTTCGGAGAAAAGAATAACTAACGTACTAACTTACTAATCACGTAATATAAAGGTGATAAAAAATGATAAAAAAGAGTCCACTGTGGCAGTGGCTTCTTATTACGTGAAACTTATTTCGTCTGCCCAACAGCCATTTAGTCTTAAAACAAGTTCTTCAACCCAGTTCTTTGTGGCATTGGCTTCTTCGAAACTTATCTTTTGTGTTGGAGAACACATCAAAGCTTTAAATTACCCGTTTAAATTTCAAAATTGTCTAAACCCTAAGGCTCTTCCTACCCCAGACATAGGTTGATCATCTTAGTAATAATTTGGTTACATTTGGTTTAATGTTCTATCTATGCTCTTCATAATCATATACTGTTTTGCATTTTCAATATTATTGGTAGAGCGCCTCTGATGAGTCTTGAATAGACGAAACGCGCGTCAGGCGTAGCAAAATTTATTGTCTGAAACTTTGTTGTCATATGTATTTCGCACACACCTGAAGGTTAGCACTGCTGGTGGAGTTTTAATTCCTCGAGGTTAACCCGCTCCGGCACCAGCACTTTTGTGTTGGAGAACACATCAAAGCTTTAAATTACCCGTTTAAATTTCAAAATTGTCTAAACCCTAAGGCTCTTCCTACCCCAGACATAGGTTGATCATCTTAGTAATAATTTGGTTCCCCAGTTTGGTATATTTGGTTTAATGTTCTATGCTCTTCATAATCATATAGTGTTTTGCATTTTCAATATTTTTGGTAGAGCGCCTCTGATGGGTCTTGAATAGATGAAACGCGCGTCAAGCGTAGCAAAATTTATTGTGTGGAACTTTGTTGTCATTTGTATTTCGAACACACGTGAAGGTTAGCACTGCTGGTGGAGTTTTAATTCCCCGAGGTTAGCCCGCTCCGGCACCAGCACTTTTGTGTTGGAGAACATATCAAAGCTTTAGATTACCCGTTTAAATTTCAAAATTGTCTAAACTCTAAGGCTCTTCCTACCCCAGACATAGGTTGATCATCTTAGTAATAATTTGGTTCCCCAGTTTGGTATATTTGGTTTAATGTTCTATGCTCTTCATAATCATATAGTGTTTTGCATTTTCAATAGTTTTTGTAGAGCGCCTCTGATGAGTCTTGAATAGACGAAACGCGCGTCAGGCGTAGCAAAATTTATTGTCTGGAACTTTGTTGTCATTTGTATTTCGAACACACGTGAGGGTTAGCACTGCTGGTGGAGTTTTAATTCCCCGAGGTTAGCCCGCTCCGGCACCAGCACTTTTGTGTTGGAGAACACATCAAAGCTTTAAATTACCCGTTTAAATTTCAAAATTGTCTAAACTCTAAGGCTCTTCCTACCCCAGACATAGGTTGATCATCTTAGTAAAAATTTGGTTCCCCAGTTTGGTATATTTGGTTTAATGTTCTATGCTCTTCATAATCATATAGTGTTTTGCATTTTCAATATTTTGGTAGAGCTCCTCTGATGAGTCTTGAATAGACGAAACGCGCGTCAGGCGTAGCTAAATTTATTGTCTGGAACTTTGTTGTCATTTGTATCTCGTCTACCAAGCTTGTAGCTTTTCCTGGTAGTTCTTGTTCTGGTACCGCAGTGATTTCGTCGTCAAACACCAGTGGCTCGTCCCAGTTCATTGTGGCAGCGGCTTCATCGAAAATTATCAAAAGATATGTTGGTTTGGAGTGGGAGACATTTAAAGACCATTGTGGCAATGGCTTCGAAACTTATCTCGTCTACCCAGCTGGTAGCTTTTCTTGATAGTTCTTGTTTTGCTACCGCAGCGATTTCGTCGTCAAACACCAGTTACTTGTTCCAGTTCATTTTGACAGCGGCTTCATCGATACTTATCAAAAGATATGTGGGTTTCGGTGGGAGACAAAGGAACAGTAGATTTTAAAGATATTATGGCAGTGGCTCCGAAACTTACCTCGTCTACCCAGTTGGTAGCTTTTCTTGATAGTTCTTGTTCTGGTACCTCAGCGATTTCGTTGTGGAACACCAGTTGCTCGTCCCAGTTTATTGTAGCAGCAGCTTCATCGAAACTTATCAAAATATATGTGGGTTTGTGGTGGGAGACAAAGAAATAGTAGATTTTAAATATATTGGGGTAGTGGCTTCGAAACGTACCTCGTCTACCCAGTTGGTAGCTTTTCTTGATAATTCTTGTTCTGGTACCGCAGCGATTTCGTCGTCAATAACCAGTTGCTCGTCCCGGTTCATGGTGGCAGGAGCTACTCAAAAGATATGTGGATGGGGTTGAAGAGAAAAGAATAGTAAATTTTAAAGACCACTGGAACATTGGAAGGGGCGTATAAATACCTGTTTGGGGCCCAGATGGCGAATTGGCCCACAGCAAAGCCTAGCTTGTCGTAAGAGGCAACTAAGGGTCTTTGGATTCTGACGTCGATTCAGTGCTCAGTCCATTACCGGACTGTAAATTTTACTTCAGTTTTTTTGGCACTAATAGAAGAAAATGAGATGTGGAATAAGTGTACGCGACACAACCTACAATATAAACTTAAATTTAAAACATCCACAATGGATTACAGCCAGCAGCCTTCAATGTGACCAGCGGTTGCTGCTCGCTGTTTTTCAATTTGCCCTTGGATTGAAAATAAACTACATATGATTCAAGCCCAATCCTACAGTGCAATGAAAGACCTTCTTCTTGACAAAAAAGCACTTTACTTAAATTAGACTAAAACAAACACAAGCTTTGATAAAGATTCCTGACTTAGGACAGGCACATTAAAAATGTGGAGGGGTTAAACTAGTTTTTTTGGCGCCAACCTTCCCCCTATTGATAATCAATAACAAAGCACAAACTAACACACAGTAAAAGTGTTCGATAGAAGTATAGGATAAAGCTGTATACAAAACATCAGAACGCTATCTCATGTAGTTGCTTAGAAAACTGCGACGGAAGTTTTGTTACGGACGGACGGACGGACGAACGAACGGACAAGGGTAAAACAGTATACCCCCCCTCTTCTTCGAAGCGGGGGTATAATTAACAAGAGGCTCCCAAGAGCCTGAATCGCTCACCCGAACTTCACAGATACACATATTTTGTAGATTTTATTATGCTTAACCATATATGCAATTTAAAATTATAAATACCACAACGCGGGTATTAACGGTTAATTTGAATATGCTATATATCGATATTTCAAGGAGTAACCTCTCATCAGTAGCATTTAAATCAAAACATTGCAATTTAAATTCCCGTGCGGGGCCCGGGTGGCGAATAGGCCCGCAGCAGAGCCTAGCTTGTCGTAAGAGGCGACTAAGGGTCTTGGGATTCTGACGTCGGGTCAGTGCTCAGCCCACAGAGCGACCAAGTGTGTACCCTAGGTGGCTGAATAGGGTGGCCCTCGTCCGCGGGGGTTGTCAGGTCTATAATACGGAAACCCTGACCGCCGACCATAGTGGGCCAACGTGTGTGGAGAGTGCCACGCTTCATGCACGTAAAAGACCCCTTTGTGGACCGCCAAGTAGTGCACCACAAAGGCTAAATTTTCCCCCCTACCCACCTCTCCCCTTTTCCTGTGGTTCTTCAAAATTTACCGGTCCTTTGTTTCCCATCCCACCCCCATGTTTCATTCATCATCATCATTTCATGTTCGTTTTATCACCCTTTTCATGTTCATCGCCTGTAAATAACCTATATAGCGTTGCACGGGCGTAAAACACCAACTCACTAACTGCAATTTAAATTTCTGAAATATCTTGTTTAGTTTTCAAGATATAGGGCTTGATAAGTGCAAATTTTGGCTAAAATTACGAAAAAGGGCAATAACTTCCACATCAGCAGTCGGATCTTTTTTCAAAATTTCAGGACAGGTAGATCTTAATATGCTGATCACTTTTGATTCTTGTACAATTTTGAAATCTTAAACAAAATGATAACAACACTATCAGGTAACTGCAACGTTTATTTATTACATGGTCTACATGTTTAACCTGCCTGGCAGGCGTCTTCAGGACAGAGTGGTTCAGTATTTTTCCCTGAAGTACCAAAGGTGGTATCAAGGATTAACGTCATAATATAATAGTTATAGTCTTTGACGTTCTTAGTAAAAACTTATAGCGTTATTCATTGTACATTATACCATTTGAATAGTTAATTTGTATTGTTTTAAAATTAGTTATTAATTTAATATTGATTTTAAAAAAAGATTTATTAAAGTCTCTCAGTTGTTATTATTTTCATCGCTCTCATCCTGGTATACTGTTCAGGTGCTGCTGTAGATTGTGATAACATCGGTGTTGCTTTCTGTTAGATCAATTGTTGATGGTACTGTTACATACCCATAATGGTTTGTAATATATTCCTCCCAGTTTCTGTATATTGTCTGGTCCTGGTTATTATCATTTTTGGTTTCACACACGTCGTTGTATTTTTCTTTTATGTATTCCTCCCATGATGCAAACTTTTTCATTGGTTTTTCATCTGGCATGGTGTCTGCGTTGACCGTTGACTCCCCTGAATCTGACAAGTAGAGGTCCTCTTCGAATAGCATCCTTTTCTGTGTTTCTTCCGGATACACCACTTTCGGTGTTTCTGATACAATTCGAAATATCGGTCTATTTGATGCTGTGTTTGCTTCAAAAGGTGGTATCCATTTCTCTAATTTTGGCCATATATCGTGATGTTCCTTTTATTTCGTAGAAATCATTCTCCCCTGCCTCTGTGTGTCTGTGCTTTATGTGTTTTCTAATATTGAAGGTGCGGGTAAATTCCGCCGAACATATATTGCATCAAAACATTCTGATGGTATATTCATGGTATGAGCGGTGATGCCTTTTCAAAGTCGTTTCGCTCGCGAATTTCTTGTTACACTAAGTGCAGTTTATCTTTATCGTCTGGTCTGGTGGTTTTCTCGGAGCAGTTTTTGTATTAGCCATTAATTCCTTCTTTTTAAACCCCACGGTTGTAGGGTACCAAGCATCGTCAGTTCTGAGGCGAATGTTGACGTCCCTTGTTGTCCTGACGATGCCGATAATTATTACGTCGTTGTTACTATGACTTTGTGATGTGAAATGTTCAGATACAGGTTTATATTTATTTCCTGTATTAATGTCCTGGAAATGTCCCCATAACCTTTGTTTTGGCGTATTTTTAGTTTGTCCCACGTATTGCAATTTGCACTTTTTACATTGTATCATGTAAACTACATTTTTGATCAGTTTCAACATCCTCTAACATATCTGATAACATTTAAATAAAACGTTCTGCTCTGGCAGAATGTTTTTTTTTATTTCAAATAGCAAAGGGATCACTACTCCATTTATTTTAATTCTAGCTGTTCAGTTACATCATATGGTTCCAAAACTCTCGTCGATCACTTGAACATACATGGTGTTTGTGTGAACTATGATGAAGTCAGAAGGTTTAAGTTGGGCTTGGCTTCCAACGAAATTTACAAAATAAAAAAACGACTGTTTCATTCCCTCCGTTAATTCAGCATTTGGGTCCCTTGTCCATAATGCGTTCTCAATTAAAATTAGAAATTCTCATTTACCATAAATTGCTCAAATTTACTTTGTTTTTCATACAAAAGACATAGAAATGCTAAATTGGATTTATTATGATAGAAAATGTCCCTCTCGTATTTTTACAGGTGCAAATCTGTCAAAACTGCATCTCTATTTTGTGAATCTTTAAAACTGATCAAATTTTAGTCATTTCAGAATAAAACGGATATTTATTTTGCAATAAATGCCAAACTGTTATTTTTTTGTATGATTTATGTGTTTCATGTGTTTATCTCTGCATCCCACCCTGATGTATGACAATTAAGATGTATTTGTTCAACTTTTGCATTTCTCAGGTTCGGATGCCTGCATCTCACTCTGGTGGATGCTGATTCAAATGATTTTTACACCTTTGGTATTTCTCAGGTTCGGATGCCTGCATCCCACCCTGGTGGATGCTGATTCCAATGGTTTTTACAACTTTGGAAATTCTCAGGTTCGGATGCCTGCATCCCACCCTGGTGGATGCTGATTCCAATGGTTTTTACAACTTTGGAAATTCTCAGGTTCGGATGCCTGCATCCCACCCTGGTGTATGCAGATTTCAGTTTTATATATATTTGTTGTATTTTTCAACCTGGTTAATGCCGATTTTATACGTGCCTGTCCTAAGCCAGGAATCGGCAATGTCAAAGATTTTGTTTGTCTCTGCCATCTATCTATTTAATATTGTTCTATGTCCAGAAATTAGTCTTTCGTTGATAATTTAGGGATTGGTTTTGAATCTTATGTATTGTATTTTAGTCTTGGGCCAATGCAAGACCGGGCAATCAGCAACCTCTGGTCATGTTGAAGACTGCTGGCTGTTTTCCATTGTGATATTTTAAATTCCCGTTTCATGTTGGTTTGTCGCGTACACTTATTCCACATCTCTTTATCATCTATTTATTTAAATATTAATCTGTTTCTGTTGTTTTTTGTCTGGTATGTGCAGTTTTTTGTTTGATACTTTTGAGGTGAAGATGTCTGCAACAAATCCAGGTTTTTAATTATACTTTACCACTAGATGGAATACTAACGTTCTAACTGTCTTGGAAATCAATCATTATGCTAGTTTTTGGCCAGAGCACCTCTTATGAGTCTTTTTTTATAAACTTGGTAAATATAAAATATTGAAATAAAGTACTTAACACAGACAAAACTGGATAACCATCTACTTATGTTTTCATTTGGTGCATATTTAACACAAAATCTCCGTAATTTTAATGATAGTTAACATCATGATTTAGATACTAAATCAATCACTAAAAGCGCTGGATAATAATTATTGCACATTCATGTGGTTTGTATCAAAAAATAAAACTATAGCTAAAATTGTGCTTGGCAGAAAACCTGGTCTTTTTAATGCAACAAAAAGTGGTTACACTATATTTAAGTCATGCCACGCATACCTCTACTCAACTATATAATTAATGAAAGGAACAGGAAATAGATGACCGACTCGGGCGACTGAAATGGAAAGGGACACGGTACTTTCACTACACCGCCACTACAACTTATCGTGTTTAAGCTGTGTACCAATTATACTAGTAATCAATTCAGTATTAGCTGAGAACATATATACTGACAGACAATGTGTTTTCAAATGTTCCCGCACTCAACGTTCGAGTGGGCTATAAAAAGAGAAGACAAAAAACCCAGAGACTGTGTGCTAAAACTCTTTCATGAAATCAATCTTTCCAGTAAAAAAAAGTATGAAATTTCAAAAAACAAATGTATTTATATTGAAGGCAATACATAAATAAGCTGTTGTCTTGTGACTTGTCTATTCTTGTAGTACACAAATGCAGATTCTAACACAAATTTTACATGAAATAGGTTAAAATATATAAAGGAAAATAATTGTCTTTTCTTGATGCAGATAATTGGCGATTAATTAATGGTGATGTGCATCGGAACCTGCTTCATTGTGCTGAATATATATGTAGTTGTTTCTTGAACAATCTGTATTGTATTGGCTAAATTGAAGTTTGACGGCGTGCTATTTTATGGGTTTATGCCATCCTTGTCCTTGTTATAGGCTTTAGGAGCCCTTTTCTTCATTCAAAACTTCTTTATTATGTCTATTAACTTGTCTTGATACCAAAATCCTCCTAAAAATAAAAAAAAATAAAGATATAATTAAATATATCAAATGCAGACGTCTTCGCCTGAAACAAGAAGAAGTCCGACAGGTCTTCAAATACAAGTTCCTATGGCAGCTCAGTTCAAAGATTCAAGGAAGTTCATTTTTTATGGATGATTGATAGACACATCGGTAAAAACACTGAACTTCACAGTGACCAAATTGGTCTATGATAACGCACTGGCAACGATGTCAATACACGGACAATATAGTTTCGTAACGCACGGACAACGGAAAAATACACAGAATTCAGATAGAATACAAAAATACCCACACAGAATTCAACAACGATTCAACTAATAATATGACTTTAAATGTTCTTATAAGTACAAGCATCAAAAAAATTAACGAGGGTAAAAATATTTTCTTTCTTATTATTTCGTTGTTTATATCTATATATTTTTGAATGAAAACTTTCGTAGGGGAGGGCCTAACTGGAAAAATATTACTTTTGAACATACTACTATCCCCGAACTGCGACTATCCTCGTTGTCGTTGTGTTGTAGTTTTTGTTCGCAAACGTGACGTACCAAAAGTTTTTTTTGTATATCAAAATTGGTGCAGCTTCTGCATGGTACATGATGGTAAGATCATCTTGAAGTAGAAACTTAAATTGCGGTAATTTTTATTTGTTTACCATTTCTCCATTACAACATTTTTGAACTATAATTTGAGCCGCAAGCACACAAATAACTATCCTACTCGCTCTGCAATATATCAATCGCTTACAAGGCCAGTACCCATGAGGAGGGCAGAGGCGGATCGAGAGATTCTGATACGAGGGGGCCCAGTGACTGGCCTAAGAGGGGGGCCGCTTTGGTCACGCTTCAATAATTTCCTATACATTCAACCAAATTTTTCAACCAAAAGGGGGGGGGCGGGCCCCCATGCCCCCCCCCTGGATCCGCCTATGGAGGGGGAGCGTTTGCACCCCTCCTTTTTGTAGAAAATACTAAATTCCTATGGTATAGATCTACTCTAGCACGCTAGGGAGTTTTGAAATATATTTTGTACACGTTTGTACCCGTACATTTTCTTGAATATATACATGAGGGGGGGGGTAGGACCTTTTTCGGGACACCGGGATTGGCCATATTTAAGCTCGGGATTCCGGGATTTGGATAATTTAAGTTCGGGATTCCGGGATAAAATTATATCAACATTACCGGTATTCGGGATTTTCTCATTTTTAAGTCGGGATGACGGGATTTTGTAAAAATTAGTTCGGGATGACGGGATCAGACCCCCTCCTACCCCCCCCCCCCCCCCCCCATACATGGGTTGTACACAACATAAACTACACAAATCAGAGTCGATATTTCTGAAAAAAAAAACTACTGTATAAAGGTTATGTAGAGTTCTACTGTCCTCTACTGTACGTTAATCTACAGAATTCAAAACGAGAGGCAACCTCAATTTGAAGGGCCTCTTGTTTTTCCCCCTAAAAATCACCCTGAAGCTGATTTGTGATGAAAAAATACACGTAAAAAAATATATATTCTTCTCATGTTCTTGCATATAAGACTAAGGTCGAGAAAAAATGTTCAGATGAATTATTTTTGCCTAAAAAAATGCTAATAAACGGTCTGTCCATTAAAAATATACATAAAAACACACAAAAAAGAAAGCTAAAACCTGCTATCTGCGATCCTGAGCAGAAAATTTTAACGTCTCGAAACTAACAGACCCGGGCTAACAGAATAAAGGGGTAGGTAAAAGGGGGGGGGGGGGTACATGCACGGATGAACGACCAATATGGCAATAAAAATGATAATCACGATGAACGACCAATAAAAAAATGATAATCACGACATGCACGGATGAACGACCAATATGGCAATAAAAATGATAATCACGATGAACGACCAATAAAAAAATGATAATCACGATGAACGAAAAATAAAATAGAGAAACACGATGCACGATGAACCTCCATGCACGGCTGAACGGGAAATAAAAGTTGCTCAACACGATGCAAGAAAAAAAACCTTTACCACCCACAATCATGCAATAAAAAACAGGTGCCCGATCTTTTTATTTGGAAAAAGTTTTATTTATTAGAAACAGTTGAGTGAATACGCTTCTGTAAGATCATATTCAAAGTTTAACTTATTCTATGGTCCTTACCATTGCTGTGTTGTATCCATGCTCAAAAATGTGCCACAAGATCCATGACCATCCAAATCGAAAATGTTTCCGTTGTAAACATTGATGACGTAAAAGTGACGTCATGGAAGTAATATTCCTTGGAATTTCTACGCAATATTGATTAACATTTTACTTTTCCATTTTATCGATAACTTACAAAAGTCCCATGGGTATTTTAAATAAATAATATCCTTTTTCACAGCTAGTAAAAAAAAATCTGCTTAACATAGAAATGAAAATGCGTGAAGAAAAACATTGCACTATTTCACGCGTGTCTATTGGCCGTTAGAGGTAATGAGCCATTCAGACCGAATATTTTAAACTTGATGACGACCTGAATCTGACAACATCATCATGAAACACATTGCACATGCCGATGAATGGTCTTGCTTGGTAAGCTTACTTTATAATTATTTTGTGTATTTGATTTCAATTAATTGAGCATAATATTATTCCTTTATGATCTTTTATTTTCCTCCGGCTCCTTTTTGAAAATTAAAAAATTTTCTGACAGACAGACCGTCCCACTGGACCGTCCGCAAAAATAAAAAAAAAAATAGCAAAATTGGGGCTTGTTTAGGGGGGGGGTACCAATATCCCATATCCCCATAAATTTTTCATCAAATATCCTGTATCCCAAAAATTGTTTTTTCAGTATCCCATATCCCTGTAAATAAAATCGACAAAAATATCCCATATCCCAATAAGTTTTGCCTCAAATATCCCGTATCCCACTAAGAAAATGTGTGGATATCCCATATCCCAATATACCCTAAACAAGCCTCAAAATTAAAGTGGCTCCCGCAGGGTTAAAAACGACCTGCGACCTGAGGGCTTTTTAAGGGCGACTTCCGACCTACACCTCATAAAATCGACTTATGCCAAAAAACGACCTGCGACCTCACGCCCCTTTTAAAAGCGACCTTGCGACCTGAGGGGGGGGTACCCTGCGGGAGCCCCATTAAAGGACCACAAAGAGATACGAGCCGCAGCTAGCATGGCTAGCAACCCCTGTAAATAAATACTCATGTATATATGTTATTTTAGACGCACATCTGTTATTTAAAACTTTTATTGGGGCTTGTTTAGGGGGGTACCAATATCCCATATCCCCGTAAATTTTTCATTAAATATCCTGTATCCCAAAAATGTTTTTCCAGTATCCCATATCCCTGTAAATAAAATGGACAAAAATATCCCATATCCCAATAAGTTTTGCCTCAAATATCCCGTATCCCACTAAGAAAATGTGTGGATATCCCATATCCCAATATACCCTAGACAAGCCTCAAAATTGACAAAAATGTCCCATATCCCAATAAGTTTTGCCTCAAATATCCCGTATCCCACTAAGAAAATGTGTGAATATATACAATATAATTATGTACATTGCCAGAAAATATAACATTTATTTACGCGAGCTTTAGAAACATGATAATGGCGAGCTTTTAGCGAGCTTTATTATCATGTTTCGTAGCGAGCACAAATAATTGTTATATGATTGGCAATGTACGTATATTGTGTTTATCCTGCAACCCGAAATTGCCAACTGTAAAGCTGAAAATAGCGATTTTGGGGCAAAAAACAAGTGAAGCCATCAAAGTGTTCGCCCAAGCATGTGCTGTGACGTTACTGGTTTACGATGTTTATACCTTGGCAATGCTCATACTGGGAAGTGGGACCAGTGGAAGTGATATCCTGTCAACACTAAAGTAATATCCTGCTAATGCACGGATATCATTCAACAATATCTGTATAGCTGTATTGTACAATGAAATAGCTCATTGCAGCATAAATCCCATATCCCAATATACCCTAAACAGGCCTCTTTATTCAGTAATATAACCTCATATAACCCAAATTCAGCATTTTTATTTAACGTCAGTTGAGTTACTATTAAAATAGAAAAAAACAAGTAAATCTGTGAGCTAATGCTCACTAGTGATACCCCGCTCCCCAAACTAAGCCACTCATACAAGTTTAAATACTTGGTAAACAGGAAGTGGTTGACCTATGAACATAAAATCGCTATACACCATATAGGACTATAGGATAAAGCTGTATACAAAATATCAGACCTCTATCTCATGTACAACTGTAGTTGCTTGGGAAACTTTGACGGAAATTTTGCCTTTATGTCCATTATGTGTAAAAACCTAAGTATTCGGTAAACAGGAAGTAGACTACCTGAGTACCTAGAGGTACCTAGGAATCTAAAATCGGTATACACCATATGGCACTATAGGATAAAACTGTATACTAAATATCAAACCTTTATCTCATGTAGTTGCTTGGGAAACTTTGACGAAAATTTTGCATTTATGTGTATAAACCTAAGTATTCGGTAAACAGGAAGTAGACTACTTAGGAGCATAAAAATTAAAAATCGGTATACACCATATGGCACTATAGGATAAAGCTGTATACAAAATATCAGACCTCTATCTCATGTAGTTGCTTGGGAAACTTTGACGGAAATTTTGCATTTATGTGTATAAACCTAAGTATTCGGTAAACAGGAAGTAGACTACTTAGGAGCATAAAATCGGTATACACCATATGGCAGCCGCACTATAGGATAAAGCTGTATATAAAATATCAGACCTCTATCTTATGTAGTTGCTTGGGAAACTTTGACGGAAATTTTGCATTTATGTGTATAAACCTAAGTATTCGGTAAACAGGAAGTAGACTACTTAGGAGCATAAAATCGGTATACACCATATGGCACTATAGGATAAAGCTGTATACAAAATATCAGACCTCTATCTCATTATACTTAGAAAACTGTGACGGAAGTTTTGTTACGGACGGACAAACGGACGGACAAGGGTAAAACAGTATACCCCCCTCTTCTTCGAAGCGGGTCTATAAAAATCATGATTGTGTCTATAGCTACAAAATGTATTAAGAACATGAAACTAGTACTACTGAATCTACGGAACATAATAAAGCGGAGAGTCTCTAAAACAAATGCTATTTATATTTATTTAGACAAAAATCAAAATACATCAAAAATCAAAATACTTCCTCGTATGACGTCATTTCCAATGTTCTAAATATTGACGTAGCTTTCGACGAAGCGTTCACGTTGAGCAATAAAATGTATACAAAATCAATAATACCCTGATTTAGCGATTTTGATAGAAATGTTTGGAACTTAATAAATCACACCTTCGTTTTCGATTGTATGTAAAAAGTACCTTGTTAATGCCGAAATATCGGGTTACTTAAGGACCAACCATTTAACTTGAAAAGGGGGTGGTGGTTTTTTCCTAAAAAATATTCTGAAAATTAGTACATGTTTTGTGTATATGCCACATGTGTCGACCATCACATTTTTTTTTATAATCAATTTATTACATACATCAGATTGACATAATAATACACATTTTTGTCACAGAATAATTTTGGTCTGAGTCAGAGCATGGAAGTATTAATTTGACAATTTGATACTTCCATGGTCAGAGTGTGGCCATTTTCGTTTTCACCGATTTTTACATGAAAATCAAGGGAAAATGTCAAATAACGAGATTTTCTAGCAATAAGGTGATTTTTAGCTCACTGCTTTCCTTGTTGATAAACCATTAAACCAACAGATCAAAGATATTGCAAGTTATGAAATATGAGGTCTGATGAACATCAAAGCAGCATTTACAAGCAAGTATATCAAAGTTGAATTTTTGGGCCGATTCGGGGTTCTACTCCTTTCTCAAGACTCCTTTAAACAATGAAGCAAACTGTGCCAAAGAACATAAATGTATACTCTGAAAATAAACGGTTTTTTTCTCATTTCAGGAGTTTATTACACCAGTTCCAATCCTACATTTCTGGTATGCATCTAGACTATGTCATTTGTGCCCGTTTGAAAAACAACTGCACGTACATTATACCAAACGCCGTACCAGAGTGGAAGACTTCACAGCTTTACGTTATTTCAGAACGGATTTTAGTAACTGCGTAAACCTTCATCATTGTCAATGCACCACAGACATTGCACAAACTTACGAGTGCTAATATCAGGACATAAAAAAATCATCTTCCTGTCAAGTTTCCCATAAACTCTGCTAGTGGATAGAGCTTCACAGCTGCAACAATTGTAGTGAACAGTCAACCCATAGACATCTGGATAGTGGTTTCTTTCACAGACGTATTATTAAAACATAGAGGACCAGAAGGATCATCTACTTGTCAACTCTAGTACTTTGGTTATATGAAATAACACTTGTATCATTAATTTCCATGTTGAATGTATGATTTATTGAAAATGATCATTGTAAACGAAAAGTTCTGTGTTTATTTTTTCACTGCGCAATTTTCAGATATTCACCCTCTTTTGTAAAGGAACAAGTAAGAACTGCTTAGCCTTCCGAAGACTATTGAGTCCATGTCTGCTATTCACTTGTTTAATATTGAATGTTTTTGAAGTTGCCTAGCTGTTGTTTGTAATGACTGAGTTTGTCTTTGCTCTTCTGGATTTTTGACATTCAAATGCACTGTTTCTCTTGTATTCTTGATTTGATATATATTATAATTTTACCAGTTGGTCGATATGAATGTGTTGCATGTCACTGTGTCTAAAGCTAATGCTATCCATAATGAGACTTTACAAACATACAAATTTACCAGTATGCAGTTGGAGATAACATATGTGTTGTGGTCTCATGTTCATTTACTCCATATCCTTTATAAATTATTAGTTACACATATTTAAAAAAAAAATCTGTAACAAATGCACAATTGAAACGTAATTACGTAACGCATTAACAACAAAATGACCGATCCAAGAAGAGAAGACAACAAAAGGCAATACCAGAGATATTGTATATTGCATAATCCATTAGTTCAAATCTGATTTCAATGTATGTTGAGTTAAACCAGATGTTATTGCACTTAATTTCCAATGCAATCTTAGAGCGGTGGTAGCACAAAACACAATACGACCATCACACATTAGCAAATCTTTACGACTGTTGGACATAATGTTGAAAGTTGCCTTGTTCAATAAAACAGATAGCCATAAAATTAACGGACATGGCGAAATATGTCCGACCGAACCAACTGTAAGACAAAATTTGATTCGATCCGACAGAAAATTTTTGAAAATTTAGTTGAACATATGGAGAAAAGATTGAAAATGCCATTTGGCCAGGCAGACCCTTTATTTATTTTGCCAAGTCTGATAAAATTAAATAGAGCAACAATACCTTCTAATGATCAAAGAGAAAATCTTTTTGTACATTTTGAATATGCAGGCATCCGTACGGTGCCACCGAACATTAGCAAATCTTCAAGGTAAGTAGACTATTTGCATACACCAGGTTGGGATAAAGGCTTCTGAACCTGACATTTACAAACTTTGGAACTTTGGAGACAGTCCGCAATTCATACAGTACACCAGGGTGGGATGCAGGCATCCGCACCTGACTCGAACAAAACTCCGAATTAAGTTGACATTCTGCATACACCAGGGTGGGATGCAGGCATCCGCACCTGACTTATACAAAACTCAGATTTATGTTGACATTCTTCATACACCAGGGTGGGATGCAGGCATCCGCACCTGACTTATACAAAACTCCGAATTAAGTTGACATTCTGCATACACCAGGGTGGGATGCAGGCATCCGCACCTGATTCGAACAAAACTCCGAATTAAGTTGACATTCTGCATACACCAGGGTGGGATGCAGGCATCCGCACCTGACTCGAACAAAACTCCGAATTAAGTTGACATTCTGCATACACCAGGGTGGGATGCAGGCATCCGCACCTGTCAAATACAAAATTCAGAATTATGTTGACATTCTGCATACACCAGGGTGGGATGCAGGCATCTGCACCTGACTTATACAAAACTCAGAATTAAGTTGATATTCTTCATTCACCAGGGTGGGATGCAGGCATCCGCACCTGTCAAATGAAGTAAGTGCTTTTAAAAGTGAACATAGCATCCTGAAATGATGAAAAGCTCTTGGAATTCAAATTTCATAGTAATTATTTTATTTTTGGATACATTTTGCACAAAAGAACCAAATTAGACAAAAATGCAAGGGAATTTATCAGTAGCTGATCAAAGTGTCATTCTTTGTTTTATTTTTGCATACGAAAATTTATAAGGCAACATAAAACTACACTTTAAAAGGCAATTTTTGCATTTCACTAGTATTGAATATCCAAATTGTTAAAAAATAAGAGGGTTTTAGTAAAAAATGACCGTTCAAGTCAATTTTCAATGAAATATTTCGTAGTTTTGCATATGAGAATTTTTAATTTTAATTGAGAACGCATTCCATGAAGGTATTGACAACGTTGATTTAAAGATGGAACAAACATATTTCATTCAATGGCATGTGCAAGTTATTAAACATAAATTTTTACAGGAAATATTCTTTTTAATAATTTGCGTTTCAAAAGGCTGCAAGATAATTCACTAAAATATGATGATACAACTTTATCTTTTATGCAGTGTCTTCGTTTTGTTAAACCTTAAGTGAGAGGGTAACCACAAAGACGGGGTAATGTGATATTTGAAATATCAATGATCCAACGTCTAGAGCACCCGAAATTGTTTGGGTTTTATTTCGAATGATGTCAGCAAATGACACTGAATTGCAGCAAATGACCCTGAATTGCCATCTCAGATAGCAATCCCGTCGCAAGAACAGTTAATTTCCTTTTAGTCAGGATATATCAGTACTTTGTAAGAGTATAAACCTGACCAAACTAGTATAGCGTATGGTCCCACAATTGACAACAAACCGAGCGATATGTAAATTGTGTATATGTAAGAAACTAGCGACATTTCTATCACAAAAGTATTCAGTGCAAACTATGGACAAACAGCTTTATGTGGTGGCACAGCAAATGAAATTGTCCTCAGTTTCAAACTCACATTATACGTCTTGGTGGTTTTCATGCTTTGTCTTATTATATTGCTTCTATAGAACAGTGATGGGGCGATGCAGGATTTTAAGCCTTGATGGTTGACTCTGGTGTGTATGCTTTAGTTAGTTAGTTATTGCTTTACTCCCAAGCAGCGCGATTTCGGCTATATCCGGGAGATGAACATGAAAGTGGTGATACAATGAACATGAAATGATGATGAAGCGGAGGAAATGGGGACACAAGGCCAATTGGGTAGGTGAGTTTTGACTGCCACTGGAAAAAGGAGTGATGGGTAGGGACGGGAAATTTTGCCTCCTGCATGGGGATCCTACGGGTCCTACTCTTACCGAGACCTGCAGCAGGGTTCTTTAACGTGCGAGGAACGTGACATTTTTCCCAACACGGTGCACCACTATGGTTTGCGGTCAGGTTTTCCGCATTATCGCCTGACGACCCCGCATCTCTCGATGTCAGGGCTGCCCCATTCAACCACCTGGGGCTCACATCCCAGTCGCTTTGTGGGCAAAGCGGCCTGACCCCGATGTAGGTTTCTGAGCGCTCTTTAGTGGACTTTTACCGACAAGCTTAGCGCTGCTGCGGGCCTATTCGCCTCCCGGGCCCCGCACGGGACCTGGTGTGTATGCAGGTGTAGCAGTTGAGCAAATACATGTATAAGAATTAGTTCAATAGAGTGTCAGAGGTTTAATGTTAGTGTATGATGCTTTAATGTATGTTCTGCTCACACTGATTTTTAAACGACTTTTGTCTGATACACGAGGTTCTACAAACTTTTTGGAATGAACTGCGAACTATTTATTCAATGTTTCAGGACATAGATGCAAAGGTAAAGGCAAGTGCTTTAAATTCTGTCCTTTTACCTGTAGTTGACGCATTGTTTTCTAAGTTTATTGAATCGCCCTCTCAAAAGTCCCCTGCTTTCAAATTTTGCTGATTGAGGCCCTACAGTTAGTTTTGCAAAATGTGAAGGCTGAGCGTGAGGGAAACTGGATACGGTCTCAAAGATGTTGCCTTACCTTTTCGTTACAAACAGGACCAACTATTCGCGTTGGACACCTGCGTATCTTTTATATATGCTTGAACTTCCTAATGAAGTTTTACAATGTTTCGAGTGTGGTGAATTTTGTGTAAGGCAGGGTAACCAGTATTACTCGACAAAAGTCTGCACTAGTCCAATGGTCTCTCTCTCGTCATGAGATGTCTGAATTTGCATCTGCTATGCGACGCAGAACAGACCCTAATTCACTTCAAGAGAATAGTTACGACAGTCATGAACAAAGTGGTAAAGCGGCAATGAAACGGGACGAGTGAGTGAGTGAGTGAGTGAGTTGGTGTTTTACGCCCGTGCAACGCTATATAGGTTATTTACAGGCGATGAACATGAAAAGGATGATAAAATGAACCTGAAATGATGATGATGATAAATGATATATGGGGAAGGGGTGGGAAACAAAGGACCGGTAAATTTTGAAGAACAGGAAAAGGGGAGAGGTCGGTAGGGGCGAAAAATGTGGTGCACTTCTTGGCAGTCCACAAAGGGGTCTTTTACGTGCATGTAGCGTGACACTCTCCATACACGTTGGCCCACTATGGCCGTCGGTCAGGGTTTCCGTATTATAGACCTGACAACCCCCGCGGACGAGGGCCACCCAATTCAGCCACCTAGGGTACACACTTTGTCACTCTGTGGGCTGAGCACTGACCCGACGTCAGAAAACTAAGACCCTTATTCGCCTCTTACGACAAGCTAGCCTCTGCTGCGGGCCTATTCGCCACCCGGGCCCCGCAAGGGACTGAAACGGGACGAAGACCACGTTCTTGCTCGGCACATTCATGAGCGACTCACAAATCCATTTGACACAGAGAAGTATCCAGAATGCTTCGTCAATGTATCAACGGGCTTATATTCCACGATAGAAGTGCAAAAGTCCCTGATTTCGGCTGTAGCAAATGGAGAAAAACAACTTAATTTTTTTGTAAATGATGCATTGTCTACAGGCAGCAATGTTAGTTTCTACAGTTCACTTTCCCGTTCAAATCTCAAAACATTCAGCGATTTTACAAAGACAACACCTTTAATTAAATTCCAAGACTGGGAACTCAGTTCGTGTCCATGCAGATCCCGAGCTGGTGTTTCGCAGAGGTCTTCGAGTTATACGCGTGATGATGTTTCTCTTCAAAAGGTATTACAACACCCCATAAGTCCTATCCCTACATGTTTGTTTCACGACGATGGTACCATGCGGAATACATTAAAGGCCGAGCTGGTTCACAAGTTGGAAGAACGGGCGAATTCAGTTCCCAGATTAACTGATTTTGATTTAATGCAGCTCTTTCAAAAAGAATGGAAAACGCAGGTACAAATATCTGGTAGTCGATTATACCAAGACTTACATTGTCATCAATGAGTCTAAGAAAAAGAAAAAAAATACAGAAGACCAAATAATCGACATGCTCAACTTTCTCATTGACAACATATTTGTTCAGTTTGGTGGACGTATTCCTCAGCAAACAATAGGGATTCCAATGGGCACTAATTGTGCACCTTCGCTTGCTGATTTGCTTCTAGTCAAAAAAGACCGTAGACTAGCTCTCACTTTCAACCTCACGTTCAGTTATATTGATTATGTCCTTTCACTGAACAATTCTCGATTTGTTGACTTTCTCAATCTTATATATCCTCAGGAACTTGAGATTAAGGACACTACGGATTCTAGGAAGTCTTCTTCATATTTAGATCTACATCTCGAAATTGACTCTCATGGAAAACTTTCAACAAAACTCTGACAAACGTGATGACTTCAACTTTCCCTTCTTGTGTAGCAACAGTCCGTCCGCTCCATATTATTGAGTTTACGAATCTCAATTGATTCGTTACTCCAGAGCGTGCGACATTTACATCAATTTCCTTAGCAGAGCGTCACGTCTAACGTAAAAATTACTCACACAGGGTTATGTTGCTCCTTAGCTGCTGTTTTCACTCGAGAAATTTTACGGAAGACATCATGCACTTATAGAAAAATATGGGAATTCGATCTCTCAGATGAGTGCAGATGTTGGTTTGTCATAGGGTTTTGATCTGTCTTCCTTTACCGGATTTGACACACTGATTTGACTGTTGGTAACGCGACGGGTGTGCTATAGCAAGCAGGAACTGCTTACTCCTCCGGAGCACCTGAGTTCACTCTTGTTTCGACTTCAGATTGCGTTTTTGATTAATATTCAGTTATTTTTGTGTTACCGTGTTTAACATGTTGTCTGTTTTTGTCCCGTTCTTGTAAGTGTTAACTGGTTTTGTCTTTTCGGACGTTTGACATTCGGAAATCCCATCGGTACCTCTGCTTCTTTGACAAATCGTCTACGGTTATTTGGGATGGAATGGCTCTTATCCAATGCATGACTGTTCAAAAGGATTCCAGTTTGGAAGTTTGCCTGCAGATTATGTTGTAAGGGCAAACTCTCTCTTTAATATCGGATCAACTGTTGTCGATATTCATGATAGGTATGACAACCCTTATCGTTAAAAGGTGCTGAAAAAAATCGAAGATCATCAGGATGGGGAAACACCAAGCTGTTTCAAATTCTTGAGGGCAGAATTGTTCCAGATTGGAAACGATTTTTGTCCTCCTCTGAAAAAAAAACTACCGTTTTGCATTTTTCTTGGCGATTTTGTTGTGTCAAACTTAAACCCCACTTTCCCATTTGCATTTTACTTAGCCGGTTGCTTCCTAGATCCTGAAACCGTTAAAATGAAAAGTGAAAATGAAGTAATGGAATGTCAGTCACTAAGATGCAATCGCGAAGACGCAGACACTAGCACATGCTATGTTCAGACACAGACAAAGGTCGTGTAGTAATTATAACAGATGATACTGATGTTCTAGTGTTAGCAGTTTACTTTAAACCAATGCTGAAATGGACCAATGAATTACGGCTTCTATTGCAAATGCTATTGGTATAAAAAATTTCCCAAATTGTACCACATGTTTATGCTCTGACAGGCTGTGTGTGATTCAACCTCAGCTTTCTTCGGTTTAGGAAAGAAACCGGTTTATAATATGATAAAAACCCACGCAGAAAATTTTCAAAACATTGACAATGATGCTGATAGTGCTGTTGATGATGCAAGAAAAATCGTATCAAAGCTTTATGACTTTTCAGAAAAGTTTAGAAAAGCTCATGGCGATCTTAATTTCTTAAGGTTTCAATTAAACTGTGCTTAAACGGCTGTGGGTAACTTGTATTACCCGCATTCCAAGATGGCGGAAGACGTTACCGCTCCGTTTCTGTTATATCTCATAATATACAAAATGCTGGTCTTTCGAATTTATTGCAAGTTTAAAAAGTTGTATCTACATGTACAAGTATTTAACATGTTTAAAAACGTATTTGCCTAACTTTAAAGATATTCTCGATGATGGGTTTGGCTTCCTTGTTCGAACTATTTGGTTTTGAGTACTTTTCGTTTTCAAAAGTTTTTGGAATTGTACCTTCCAGTGTTTTGGTGTGGGTGCTGCTGATGAGAGGTTGCTCCTTGGGATATCGATATGTGGCATATCCATATTTACCGTTTATGCCCGCGTTTCGGTGTTTGTGGTTTTGAGGCCGCTGGGCGATGGCCGCTGCTGGTGGACCGGGGGTCCCCTAGGGGATCACAAACCCGGTCGTCAGACTTGTCTGACACGATTTACCATAAAATTTCTAATATTTTTGTCGCTGAGGTTTCTGATTTTAAAATTCAAAATTGTTTAAAACACCAGGTTTCTTTCCTTGTAATGCACATGGTCGATATCCTCGGTGATGGGTTTGGCTTCCTTGTTCGAACTATTTGGTTTTGAGTACTTTTCGTTTTCAAAAGTTTTTGGAATTGTACCTTCCAGTGTTTTGGTGTGGATGCTGCTGATGAGAGGTTGCTCCTTGGGATATCGATATGTGGCATATCCATATTTACCGTTTATGCCCGCGTTTCGGTGTTTGTGGTTTTGAGGCCGCAGGGCGATGGCCGCTGCTGGTGGACCGGGGGTCCCCGAGGGTGATCACAAACCCGGTCGTCAGACTTGTCTGACACGATTTACCATAAAATTTCTAATATTTTTGTCGCTGAGGTTTCTGATTTTAAAATTCAAAATTGTTTAAAACACCAGGTTTCTTTCCTTGTAATGCACATGGTCGATATCCTCGGTGATGGGTTTGGCTTCCTTGTTCGAACTATTTGGTTTTGAGTACTTTTCGTTTTCAAAAGTTTTTGGAATTGTACCTTCCAGTGTTTTGGTGTGGATGCTGCTGATGAGAGGTTGCTCCTTGGGATATCGATATGTGGCATATCCAGATTTACCGTTTATGCCCGCGTTTCGGTGTTTGTGGTTTTGAGGCCGCTGGGCGATGGCCGCTGCTGGTGGACCGGGGGTCCCCGAGGGTGATCACAAACCCGGTCGTCAGACTTGTCTGACACGATTTACCATAAAATTTCAAATATTTTGTCGCTGAGGTTTCTGATTTTAAAATTCAAAATTGTTTAAAACACCAGGTTTCTTTCCTTGTAATGCACATGGTCGATATCCTCGGTGATGGGTTTGGCTTCCTTGTTCGAACTATTTGGTTTTGAGTACTTTTCGTTTTCAAAAGTTTTTGGAATTGTACCTTCCAGTGTTTTGGTGTGGATGCTGCTGATGAGAGGTTGCTCCTTGGGATATCGATATGTGGCATATCCAGATTTACCGTTTATGCCCGCGTTTCGGTGTTTGTGGGTTTAAAGGCATTAGATTGAAAACAAGCATTACAAAAATCCCTAAAGATGTGCGTAACTTTTTTACACGGCCATTCTAAGATTGTAATTAAGATTTGTGAGGTGGGTAGCTTGGCTGAGGCAAAATTTGAGTGGCGATTTCTTAAAGGTATATTTAATGAGTGAGTTGGTGTTTTACGCCTTTGCAACGCTATAAAGGTTATTGAAAGGCGATGATCATGGAAAGGATGATAAAATGGACATGAAGTGACGAGGAACCGTAAATTTTGAAGTACCACAGGAAAAGGGGAGAGGTGGGTAGGGTGCAAAATTGAGCCTATGTGGTGCACTACTTGGCGGCCCAAAAAGGAATTTATACGTGCATGAGGCGTGGCACTCTTCACACACGTTGGCCAACTATGGTTGGTAGTCAGGGTTTCCGTATTATAAACCTGACAATCCCCGCGGACGAGGGCAACCCTATTCAGCCTCCTAGGGTGCACACTTGGTCGCTCTATGGGCTGAGCACTGACCCGATGTCAAAAGCCCAAGACCCTTAGTCGCCTCTTACGACAAGCTAGGCTCTGCGCTGTGGGTCTATTTGTCTCCCGGGCCCAGCACGGGAAAAAAGATATCTTCAAAACATGACATCAATTTTATTTTTTCAATACAAAATTGTTTCAGTAAATAATGTAGCATAAGGCATATAAATGCGTTTATATGTAACATGTAATCGGCGGTTTACTAAGCGCAGAAATCGGAGGTTAACTGCAGTATTTATTTTCGAAAAGACCGTAAAGTATTCTTTTCCGTAAGTTTGAAGAATGGAAAACGCATCCTTTTTGCAGCAAACTTTGACTTTCGGCTGTAGCAAATGGAGAAAAACAACTTATTTTTTTTGTAAATGATGCATTGTCTACAGGCAGCAATGTTAGTTTCTACAGGTCACTTTCCCGTTCAAATCTCAAAACATTCAGCGATTTGTTCCAAGACTGGGAACTCAGTTCGTGTCCATGCAGATCCCGAGCTGGTGTTTCGCAGAGGTCTTCGAGTTATACGCGTGATGATGTTTCTCTTCAAAAGGTATTACAACACCCCATAAGTCTTATCCCTACATGTTTGTTTCACGACGATGGTACCATGCGGAATACATTAAAGGCCGAGCTGGTTCACAAGTTGGAAGAACGGGCGAATTCAGTTCCCAGATTAACTGATTTTGATTTAATGCAGCTCTTTCAAAAAGAATGGAAAACGCAGGTACAAATATCTGGTAGTCGATTATACCAAGACTTACATTGTCATCAATGAGTCTAAGAAAAAGAAAAAAAATACAGAAGACCAAATAATCGACATGCTCAACTTTCTCATTGACAACATATTTGTTCAGTTTGGTGGACGTATTCCTCAGCAAACAATAGGGATTCCAATGGGCACTAATTGTGCACCTTCGCTTGCTGATTTGCTTCTAGTCAAAAAAGACCGTAGACTAGCTCTCTCTTTCAACCTTACGTTCAGTTATATTGATTATGTCCTTTCACTGAACAATTCTCGATTTGTTGACTTTCTCAATCTTATATATCCTCAGGAACTTGGGATTAAGGACACTACGGATTCTAGGAAGTCTTCTTCATATTTAGATCTACATCTCGAAATTGACTCTCATGGAAAACTTTCAACAAAACTCTATGACAAACGTGATGACTTCAACTTTCCCTTCTTGTGTAGCAACAGTCCGTCCGCTCCATCTTATGGAGTTTACGAATCTCAATTGATTCGTTACTCCAGAGCGTGCGACATTTACATCAATTTCCTTAACAGAGCGTCACGTCTAACGTATAAATTACTCACACAGGGTTATGTTGCTCCTTAGCTGCTGTTTTCACTCGAGAAATTTTACGGAAGACATCATGCACTTATAGAAAAATATGGGATTTCGATCTCACAGATGAGTGCAGATGTTGGTTTGTCATAGGGTTTTGCTTTGTCTTCCTTTACCGGATTTGACACACTGATTTGACTGTTGGTAACGCGACGGGTGTGCTATAGCAAGCAGGAACTGCTTACTCCTCCGGATCACCTGAGTTCACTCTTGTTTCGACTTCAGATTGCGTTGTTGATTGATATTCAGTTATTTTTGTGTTACCGTGTTTAACATGTTGTCTGTTTTTGTCCCGTTCTTGTTAGTGTTAACTGGTTTTGTCTTTTTGGACGTTTGACATTCGGAAATCCCATCGGTACCTCTGCTTCTTTGACAAATCGTCTACGGTTATTATTTGGGATGGAATGGCTCTTATTCAATGCATGACTGTTCAAAAGGATTCTAGTTTGGATGTTTGCCTGCAGATTATGTTGTAAGGGCAAACTCTCTCTTTGATATCGGATCAACTGTTGTCGATATTCATGATAGGTATGACAACCCTTATCGGTAAAAGGTGCTGAAAAAATTCGAAGATCATCAGGATGGGGAAACACCAAGCTGTTTCAAGTTTTTGAGGGCAGAATTGTTCCAGATTGGAAACGATTTTTGTCCTCCTCTGAAAAAAAACTACCGTTTTGCATTTTTCTTGGCGATTTTGTTGTGTCAAACTTAAACCCCACTTTCCCATATGCATTTTACTTAGCCGGTTGCTTCCTAGATCCTGAAACCGTTAAAATGAAAAGTGAAAATGAAGTAATGGAATGTCAGTCACTAAGATGCAATCGCGAAGACGCAGACACTAGCACATGCTATGTTCAGACACAGACAAAGGTCGTGTAGTAATTATAACAGATGATACTGATGTTCTAGTGTTAGCAGTTCACTTTAAACAAATGCTGAAATGTACCAATGAATTACGGCTTCAATTGCAAATGCTATTGGTATAAAAAATTTCCCAAATTGTACCACATGTTTATGCTCTGACAGGCTGTGTGTGATTCAACCTCAGCTTTCTTTGGTATAGGAAAGAAACCGGTTTATAATATGATAAAAACCCACGCAGAAAATTTCCAAAACATTGACAATGATGCTGATAGTGCTGTTGATGATGCAAGAAAAATCGTATCAAAGCTTTATGACTTTTCAGAAAAGTTTAGAAAAGCTCATGGCGATCTTAATTTCTTAAAGTTTCAATTACACTGTGCTTAAACGGCTGTGGGTAACTTGTATTACCCGCATTCCAAGATGGCGGAAGACGTTACCGCTCCGTTTCTGTTATATCTCATAATATACAAAATGCTGGTCTTTCGAAATTATTGCGAGTTTAAAAAGTTGTATTTACAAGTATTTTACATGTTTAAAAAAAAACGTATTTGCCTAACTTTAAAGGCATTAGATTGAAAACATGCATTACAAAAATCCCTAAAGATGTGCGTAACTGTTTTACACGGTCATTCTAAGATGTTGGTAATTAAGATTTGTGAGGTGGGTAGCTTGGCTGAGGCAAAATTTGAGTGGCGATTTCTAAAAGGTATCTTTAATGAGTGAGTTGGTGTTTTACGCCTTTGCAACGCTATAAAGGTTATTCAAAGGCGATGAACATGAAAAGAATGATAAAATGGACATGAAGTGACGAGGAACCGTAAATTTTGAAGAACCACAGGAAAAGGGGAGAGGTGGGTAGGGTGGAAAATTGAGCCTATGTGGTGCACTGCTTGGCGGCCCAAAAAGGAATTTATACGTGCATGAGGCGTGGCACTCTTCACACACGTTGGCCCACTATGGTTGGTAGTCAGGGTTTCCGTATTATAGACCTGACAATCCCCGCGGACGAGGGCAACCCTATTCAGCCTCCTAGGGTGCACACTTGGTCGCTCTATGGGCTGAGCACTGACCCGATGTCAAAAGCCCAAGACCCTTAGTCGCCTCTTACGACAAGCTAGGCTCTGCTGTGGGTCTATTTGCTCCCGGGCTCAGCACGGCATGACATAAGTAAATAATGTAGCATAAGTCATATAAATGCGTTTATATGTAACATGTAATCTGCGGTTTACTAAGCGCAGAAATCGGAGGTTAACTGTAGTATTTATTTTCTAAAAGACCGTAAAGTATTCTTTTCCGTAAGTTTGAAGAATGAAAAACGCATCCTCTTTGCAGCAAACTTTGACTGATAAATAACGACGACTGTCACCGGGGTACATATTATCTAATGAATTTTGCATATTCAGACAGTTGCTTGCTAACACCGAGGTTCGTGGTTCGATCCTCGTAAAGGGTGAAAATTTCATGGACCGATTTTCCGACTCTCTCTTGACACCATTTGCGAGGATGGTCTCAAGAAACGATGCTAGTCCTTCGGAAGGGACGATAAAAGGTTGTCCCGTGTATGGGGAGAGCAATACCCTGTGCACGTTAAAGACCCCTTTGTAGAGTTCGGTAAGAGTAGGCTCAATGGGGGCCGTCTGCAAAGGCCACACTCGCAAACTGCTAGCTGGAGAGGGATTTATAGAAGCATTAAGCTTGTTTCCCAATCCAGGATAAATAAATATGTTTAAACTAAACAGTTGCTTAAAATTACCTTGTACTTTTTTATCTTTCTCTTTTTCATTCTTGGAGAGTATTTTCATGGATTTGCTATTATGGTTATGGCTTATTTTCTTTTTTGATTTCTTCAGATAATTTTTATTTGATAGTTTTAATGTAAAATGGAGAGATGTACAACAGACGCCTCAGATTTTTCATCTAATACTCGTTTTCTTTAAATAAATGTTGAGGTTTCATTGTGTTTTTCTATTGTCTGTTCTAGAATAACATCACTTTCATTTGAAGAAAAGAAACAAGACGGATGGTAGTACATAATTGACAAAAAAACAGAAGGGAAATATCTAAGAAAAAGGACCAAAGCGTAACTTTTACGTCTTTATTTAAGAAAACACATATCAACTGAATCAACGGAATGTGTCGTAAAGTTTAATTTTAAATATGCCAAACTTGTTCTCGTGTAATGTTTTCAACGTTTTTAATTTCTTTGTTTTCGCGATTTTAAATTTTATATTTATCGTGTTTTCGTGTAAACATGGTTGTACAATGTACGTAGTCCGTTTTTTGGGGCGTGTATTTAAGTCCCGTGTTTCATGTTGGTTAGGTAACCTTTTTGTGCGTGATGGTCTTTTTTGCTTTAAAATCTTAAATGTGTTGATATCAGTTTAGCTTTTTATTGTAAAAAACTGTAAAAAAAAATGATAACACTGTTCATGTCATGTATGTTGTTTTGTTTTGAGCAAGCATTTAAAAAATAATTGAGATCTCTTTTCTTTAAATTTCGACTGCTTCATTTTCATATATTGTTTTTTTTTTTTTAAGAATTGAAATTCTGATCTGACAAGCGTATTGATGGTCATTGATCATACTATCCCCCGCGTCCTTAAAGAAGTTACCCGCATCTTTTTAACTTGTAAAAAAAATACGGACATCATCAGATAAAGTTACGGACATCCTTTGTTTTTTTTTCAGGAGAAATGTTTTGCATTAGCTAAAACATGTTTATCTGTTGAAAATTTTAATAAAAAGCTGTTGAAAATCTAAAAAATATTATATAAAACCAATTGTTTTCCTTAAAACTACAAATTTAGTTTCATACCGCTGACGTCTTCCGCCATCTTCTAATGTGGGTAACTTAAGTTACCCACAGCCGTTTAAGCACAGTGAATTAGCCATTAATAAGGACAAGAGTTAAGTATAGCTTTCATCACCCGAATCTGTATTCAAGCAAGATGTATTGCGAAGTATGTGGCAAAGTAAAGTGTGGGTTTCTTCAAACATTGCGAAGCCCATTCTAGGAACGGCATGTAATCATGGTAATTATGGATGGGAAGTTGGTTAAAACCAGAAGCTTGAAACTGTGTTCTTTGAAGGGCAAATGACAGTTAAATTTTGCAACATCTTATTTGTTCTTACAAAGGCAGAAAAGCATGTGAATTAAATTGTCTTTGCAAAGCAAAGGGTTTAAAATGTACGGACTTATGTAGTTGTCAAGAAGGGGAAAATTGCCACAACGCTCAACCTGTTAATTTTGACAGCGATGAAGAGGATGTTAATTAGTCCTAGCTACAGCAAATATTACTTTGCTTTCATTTAGCATTCTTGATTTACAATTAGATGTGATTTTTGTAGAAGAAATGATACCTTGTTTTCGATAGATGTATCTTTCGTTTAAGCTTAATGTTAGTCAATTGTTCGGTTGAATTGCTTCATTGAATACAATGTATTACCAAATCTAGGATTGTTTAGAGAAAGGACATCATCAATATAACGAAATGTGAGATTGAAAGAAAAAGCAAGTCTGCGGTCTTTTTTTTTGGTCTATAAATGATTGTAATTCTGCTTCATACATGTCACATGAATGAAGAAACAAATCGGCAAGCAATGGTGCACAATTTGTGTCCATCGGGATACCTATTGCCTGCTGAAAAACACGTCGACCAAACATTACAAATATGTTGTCGATAAGAAAGTTGAGCATTTCTATTATTTGATCTTCTGTTAACTTGTTTTTCTTACTTTACTTCTAATGACAAAATAAGTCTCTTTATAATTAATCGACTACCAAATACTTGTACCTGTGTTTTCCGTTCTTTTTGATAAAGCTATTATTCATCTGTGCCAAACGAGATTTTAATTGTGAATGTAGAATTGAAGTATATAAAGAAGAATAATCAAAAGTTTTAATGCTAATACAAGATTAAAATGACTTAGAGTGGAGAATTTCCATCAGTTCCTTAGATTTTTTTGAGAATCCACATTTGATTGACACCATAAGTAGAGTAACAACAATCGAAATACTTTTGAGGGCTTAATTTTATTGCCGTGCTTTATTTACATGCTGGGGCAAACTTCAATTTTCAGGTATGTCTTCCTTGTTTTGTCTTGTCTTATGGACATTTGATATTGATTTTCGCAGTTCGGTAATTTTGTTATTACCTTTATTTTGATAAAAGATAAGTAACCCGATCAATGTCAAGGTTAATGACCGGGACCCCCTTTCGGCGGAAACATTTTGTTGGATAAATGAAATCATTGAAGCATGATCAGTATGCCCCCGCCCCTTAGCCATTTAGTGCCCCCTTTAAAAATATGTGGATCCGTCGCTGGAAAATTTATCAGCGGCACTTTGTACTACACTACCTAGCTTTATCTCTAGTTCAAATCGTTATGTTTGCTTTTCAAGCTTACTTGCCGTAAAAGTAATGAATACAACCACCTGCATCTCATTGAAACAAATAAAAAATGTTTTGTTTACCTTTTCAGTTTGATTGTTTCTTTCTTTTTCAATATAAAAATATAAATTCTCTCCCTTTTTTATCTTTTTATTCGTTGATGCCCTCAACCATCTTGCCTTAAGTAACACTTAAAGAAACGTGTATAAAAATGTATTTACTATCTACATTAATAGATGATTTAACATTCATATACAATATGAACACTTTTTTGCTGATAATATTTTAAAATTTCACCACATTGAACATGCTTAATGTGTTGAACCACCACCTCAAACTCGATTTGCTAATTTCATACATTATACTAAGATATTCTTTTTAAATCTCTCGAGTATAGTGTGGTTATCCACACTCAATAAAATTTTGTGATCACGAGTGATAAGGACATCGTTGTTATATCTGAGAGTTATATTTAAGGACCTCGCCTCTTTCATCTTCCTGTTCTTTACGAGTTCTTGGTTTAAAATGTACGGACTTGAGTATAGTTAAGGAGGTGAAACTTGCAAGAACGTTCAACCTGTTAATTTTGAGAGCGATGAAGAGGACGATACTTAGTCCTAGCTACAGCAAATACTACTTTGTCTTTATTTAGCATTCTTGATTTACAATTAGATGAGGCATTTTTGTAAAAGAAATGATACCTTGTTTTATATCGATTTATTTTCGTTAAAGCTAAATGTTAGTCAATTGATTGGTTCTATTGCTCCATTGAATACAGTGTAGTTACCAAATCGAGGACTGTTGTATTAGTTAAAGGACATCACCAATATAACGAAATGTTAGATTCAAGAATAAAGCAAGTCTGCAGTCCTTTTTATCTGGAAGTGACTGTAAAAAGTCAGATTCACATGAATGAGGAAAAAAATCGGCAACCAATGGGGCCCAATTTGTGTCCATCGGGATACCAAAACACGTCTACCAAACGGTAAAAATATGTTGTCGTAAGAAAGTTGAGCGTTACTATTATTTGATCTTCTGTTAATTTGTTTTTCTTACTTTACTCTGGATGATAAAATTAGTCTTTTTATAATCAATCGACTACCAAATACTTGTACCTGCGTTTTCCGTTCTTTTTGATAATGTTATGTTATTCTACTGTGCCAAACGGAATTTTAATTGTGAATGTAGAGAAATCAAAAGTTTTAAAACTAATGCAGGATCAAAATGACTCAGAATGGAGAATTTTCATCAGTTCTTTAGATTTTTTTTAGAATCCACATTTGATTGACGCCATATCTGGAGTAACAACAATCGAAATACTTTTGAAGGCTTGATTTTATTGCCGTGCTTTATTTACATGCTGGGACAAAAATAAATGTCGTTAAACATTTGTCCGAATCATCTATTCTAAAAGTAATGAATACAACCACCTGCATCTCATTGAAACAAATGTTTTGTTTACCTTTTCAGTTTTATTGTTTCTTCCTTTTCAATATAAAAATATAAATTTTTTCCCTTTTTTATCTTTTTATTCGTTGATGCCCTCAACCATATTGCCTTAAGAAACACTTAAAGATACATGTATCTACATCTATCTATGTATCTGTAAATACATGATAAATGTATTTACTATCTACATTAATAGATAATTTAACATTCATATACAATATGAACACTTTTTTTGCTGATAATATTTTAAAATCTAACCACATTGAACATGCTTAATGTATTGAACCACCACCTCAAACTCGATTAGTTAACTTCATACATTATACTAAGATATTCTTTTTAAATCCCTCGAGTAAAATTTATATCAGAAAGTTCCAAAGATATATGGAATGACAAAGTAGAACCTTTAGCAAGGAATACAATTTATTTAGATAAACACTCAGGTGTTCTTGGTGTTGTAAATATTGAGTATAAACTAAATGCTTTGCGTTTAAAACATTTGAGTGATGTCATTGAAAAACGACTTGTCAAGTTTATTGGTTTCAGTGTTTATTGCGTCGGATTGTTTCTTAGATTTTATAATCAATCATTTATGTCGTTACATTTTCCTCATTCTGAACTTGTGTCTCCTTTTTATAATCATTGTATTGAGGTTTATACTGAGTTTAAAGTTGATTGCCCTGATGCTAATCTAAGGAGAGCAACTACAAAATATCTGTATAATGTTATCTTAGAAAGTAAGGAACATCGATATTCCTAAAATTGTTGAGAAAAATACTGATGTTGAATTTAAGTTTATTTTTAAGAATGTGTTTGATAAATTCATTGATCGCTTTTCTAGGGATGTACTTTTCAAAATTGTCCACAACATCTTACCAACTAATAGTCTGTTGTTTAAGTATAACATATATGATTCAAACAGGTGTACGTTCTGTGCTCGCGATCGTGAGCCAGAAACTTTACAACATTTATTTTCAGAGTGTAACTATGTAACTCAATTATTGTCATTAATTAAGAACTGGATCTTTGCTTTATCTAATGGTATTACATCATTAAAGTTCTCTCATATTTTACTGAGTGATGTTAATGCCAATACTAAAAAGAAAAAAAGTGTTATCCTTTTATTGATAGGATTGTACTGTAAAACTGCTTGGTTAAAGCGTAATGAGAAAAAAAAATGATAGAAAGCATATACTTCCAAATGATATTTATATATTTTTTCTCCAGCAGCTAAAGGTTAGAATATTAGCTGATTATGAAAGATTGCCATTAGAAAATTTGTTATCATATTGGTGTGAAACAAACTTATTTTGTACTGTACAGGATGACAAATTAGATGTAACATTCTTCTGAAAAGGTTTCGTAAATTAGAACAAGTTAAGTAACGTCCTGATTTAATTTTTATTTAATATTTTATTTACTTCTTTTCCCCCTTTTACATAAAATGGGGGTGGGCATCTTGTATGTTACAAATTTATGCATATGCATTGCACTTGTTTTAACAAGTCCAATGTAAATTAAGAAAGTTATGCTTTACCTTATTTGAACAGTTTAAATCAGTTCTTAGACTTACCTGTAAATATGTTAATTATCAACTTACTATTGTACAATGTCTCACTGTGAGATATTATGATTTTATTGTTATTGTACAAAGTATTATGATTTGTTTAATAAATGTTTGAAATAAAAAAAAAAGTGTGGTAATCCACACTCAATAAAATTTAATAATAGGCATCACAGATCACGAGTGATAAGTTTTGTATTGAAACTAGAATACTTACAAAGTCAAAAAGGGCCCCGCGGCAAAAAATTCTAAGTGTTTTCAAAATCATACGAACTTTGATTATAACCACTAAGGCATGTTCGATGGATGTGTATGAAACTTCAGAGCTGTATTGTTAATAGCCTTTGAGTTTTTGTGTTCACAAAGTCCAATTCTCAAAATCTGTGGTTTTCGATAAAAAATTATTTTTTTCCAAAAATATTAAACAGATTTGCACGAAATAATAATATACAAATCATGACATGCTACTTAACAGCTGTACAAAGTTTCAGAACTGTATTTATTGTTAACAGTTTTTGAGTTTTAATGTTCACAAAGTCCAATTCTCAAAATCTGTGGTTTTCGATAAAAAATGAAGTTTGTTTTCCCAAAAATATTGAACAGATTTGCACGAAATTATTATTTGCAAATCATGACATGCTACTGAGCAGCTGTACAAAGTTTCAGAACTGTATTGTTAAGAGTTTTTGAGTTTTAGTGTTCACAAAGTCCAATTCTCAAAATCTGTGATTTTCGATAAAAAATGAAGTTTTTTCCATAAATATTAAACAGATTTGCATGAAATCTTAATATGCAAATTATGACATGCTACTTAGAAGCTGTACAAAATCTAAGAACTGTGGTGTTAATAGTTTTTGAGTTTTAGTGTTCACAAGAATTGTTGAAGGACGGACAGACAGACAGACGGACAAAGTGAAAAAAAAAACTATAGGGCGTCCGCATCTTCGATACTATTAGTGCCTGTGTTATAACTATTTGCCCAACGAACACACCCGTCCTTGACATTGTGAAAAGTTACAAAAGAAAATGCTATTTTTAAATCATTTAAAACTTTTTCTCAAATTTTATAAAAACAGCTTTCATTAAGTCTATATACAAAAACTTAAATTTATACATGTTTTCATGAAAAAATCGAAATGATATTTATTTGTTTTCAGTGGCAAGGATTTGACCTACTTAAATGCAAATATAAATACATGTACATGGACATTGAATGACAGTCAATCTTGTGTTTTGTTGACCTTTGATCGCTTCATCCAAAATAATAGAGAACCAGTTTTAAAAAGGATTGATAAATAAATTGAATTAAAGTACCCGTCAAAAAAACAAGAACACAGTTTATCGCTTGAGTATCATCACAAACTCTTTATATAAAATAAAGGTGAATAGAATATTTTCCTTTGTTCCAAAACTTGTTTAATGCATCATATGCATGAATTGTAATTTCATAAATAAGTTAGTTTATTTTCATATATAGAAACTACAAAAAGTTCATATATTACACACATTCCCTTTTTCAAAGACATTTGAACTTTTATGAAATTAAGCAATTACATTTTCAAGGTATACAGGGATCATTTGATCTGAATTTCAACATATTCATAGTTAGTAAGTAAAGTGAATATTTAACACCAGTCGCATGCATTTAAGTCTGCACAATATATATGAGCATGGCAGCGGCGGATCCAGAAGGGATGTTCCGATGGTTTTTTAATCCCCCTTTCGTTGGATAATGGTGTGTTTTTTGTGCAAATTTTTAGCACAGAATTGACTTAGTTCAGGCGCGTCCTGGTCTACAACTCGATTTTCCTTTCCCTTCCCCATTGGTACTTCTGGCTGTGGTTCGTCTGCAGGTGTAATATCAATCTGGACTGGTTCATCCGCCGACACTTTTTTGGGGGTGGCTGTGATTGAGAACTAGTTGACGGTCCTGGCTGGGTCTCCTCAATAGTAGGCATTGGCGAAGGCGATGGTATCCGAAGGTTCTTCATCTGAAAATAAAATACTAGTGTGCGAGCGTAGCGAGCTACCTAATGCGGAAAATAACAACATTCTTTTGTGCCATGGAATTTATTTTTTTACTTATGCAGACTTATAAGCCAATGCCTTTTCCATATTGACTTCAAATATGACGATATCATATTTGACCATATCAATATTCAGTCAGGCAAATCAAAAAACCGTTACAGTACAAAGATTCAAAACTATAACAAGAGGCTCCCAGGAGCCTGAATCGCTCACCTGAGCTACACATATTTTGTAGATATTATTGTCCTTATTCATATGCAATTTAAATTTTTGAAATATCTTGTATAGTTTTCAAGCTATAGGGCTAAATAAGTGCAAAATTTTGAAAAAAAAATTCAAAAAGGGCAATAACTCCCACATCAGCGGTTAGATCTTTTTCAAAATTTCAGGACAGGTAGATCTTTATATGCTGATCACTTTTGATTCTTGCGCAATCTTGATATCTGTAACCATTTTTGAGTTATTAGTAAAAAACTACAAGGTACCCCTATATTCTATTTTTAGCAATGGCGGCCATGTTTTTTGTCGAATCTAAAATCCGAACAACAGAATTGTAGCATATATGCTATAATACAAGTGTGCTAAGTTTAAATGCAGTTGGTCTTATGGTGTCAGACAAGTTAATCTTTGAAATTCAAGGGAAAAGTAATGAAAAATGGTAAATTGTGACGTTTTAAGGGCAATAACTCCTAAAAGGAATGGTCCTACAGCTTTGACCTAATTACGTGAAATATAGATCTTGATGTGCTTAGTCATAGGCAATTTGAATTTTTGAAATATCTTGTATAGTTTTCAAGATATAGGGCTAAATAAGTGCAAAATTTTGAAAAAATCCAGAAAAAGGGCCATAACTCCTACATCCGTTGTTGGATCTTTTTGAAAATTACTGGGCAGGTAGATCCTGAGGTGTTGATCACTTATACCCATGCCAGAGCTTTGATATTTGTTACCGTTTTTGAGTTATTTGCAAAAAAACTGTAATTTGACCCCTATGTTCTATTTTTAGCCATGGCGGCCATGTTTTTTTACGAATCAAAAATCCGAACGCTAGTTTTGTACATATAATGCCACTAAACAACTGTACCAAGTTTGGTTGCAATTGGACTTATGGTGTCGGACAAGTTTACGTTTGAAAAATTGTTTACAGATGACGACAGACGACGACGACGGACGCAAAGTGATGATAAAAGCTCACATGGACCTTCGGTCCAGGTGAGCTAAAAACAACTACCAAACGAGCATGTCATTTTCCTATACACGTCCTCACTCCCATCCATGTACCTTGTTCTCATCACGATCTCCGCGTTGCTCAATTTGTGTAAATCATCAATCTAAATAAATCAAACAATAATATATGCCATTCTAATTCTTTATTTCTCTTATCTATTCCAATTTTTATTTTATGAATAATATGTTTATACTTTTTTACAGATCCGAACAACGTATTAAAAGCAGCTGGTTTAAACAAAACATGTCAGACGACAATTACATTTACCACACGGAACTATCCCTAGAAATAAGAAACATTCGAATGCGGCTACAGAAAAAAAAACTTTACTTTGAAAACCCACTTGATGGCACTGTAAAGCACGTTTCTACGACGGATGAACAATTGGATAACGAACTAGTAGATTTCCATAAACATTGCAAAGGTACTTTTCATGAAAAAAAACCTTTGAAGGTTATCAGGATTTACTTTATTACCATTTCATGAATGTTTCTTTTTTTGGTCTTTGTTTCTATATTCATTTATGTTATATGTTGAAGGATCCCGTTGAAGCCATATTATGACTAAGACATACTTGAGGAATAAATTAAGAAATAGCCATACAGCTCATAAAATTAATTCCAGTGGGAGTTAACATATGTTGGATGGTCTCATGTTCATCAACTTCATATCCTTTTATAAAATATTAGGTGAAATTGATGTAATGTCATGAAATTATAACAAAACATTTTTAAATCAAACAGGATTTATTAATATTTAGGGTACCAATATGTTATTTTTTTATTTCATGAAAATATAAAATTAATTTCATTACAAGATTACACAGCTGCTATTTCTTTCAGGAAATCTAGACATTTATTTTGAAAATGCAAAGAATCAGCATCCGGGTAAAGGATTCAAGCTTGTTCCTATATTTACAACCCCAAACGACTGTTCAAAGATCCAGGGCATCGAAAATAAAACTAAGACGATATTAAGAACTTCATAATGAAGGACATCAAAGAAATTGCAGACCTTGGAAGGAAGGAGGAGGCACGCCAGTTAACTGACAAATGGACAAAATAAAGTGAAATATGGAACAAAGGAGGAATACATTACATTTTACAAGGCAGACGTTACAGTTACACTAAATGATGCGCTACAGAGATGTGTAGACCAGGGAAAGTGTCATTTAATTTTATAGTTATCTAGTTAATATTCATGTAACAAATTGTGTTACTTACAATACATTACACAGACTAACTTTTTAATTAATGTTGATCTTCCAACCCTCAAAGTCTGAGGTTTTTTAGTTGGGCTTTCAACAAAGTCTACTTTTATTGGACCTTGAAGATGTTTTAAAGCCCTACTGGCCTAGTTCAATTAATACTTGTACAGAGTCTGACTAAGGCATGTAATTAAATGCAATCACCTGTTATCAATTCATATCATTAAAAAGAGCAAGTCGCGCGTAATCCGATGAGCTATCAATTAAGAAAATTGGTCAACAGGTAAGATGAAATAACTAGTTTTATTGTGACAAAAATTGTCAAAAATTATTCGTAGGAATTGACGGAGTTTTACCGGTTTGGATAATAATTTACAAACTGATCCCATTGACCTCGTATGATTGTACATGTGCGAATGTGACTAATATTCATAAATAGATAAATCAAGTTCAATGTATGGAAGGTGCGCTGTGTAAAAACGATTGAGAAGTACATACGTCATAGTTGACTTGTGCAACCTAGAAAACCGTCTGCATATTTTTTGGCTTTTTCCATAAAAAAGACTTGTAAGCAGTCATTCCTTTGAATTTAATTGGCACCTTTTTTTACTATACTTTACATTGTCCTATGAAATGACATTCGTTTTTAACTAAAATCAATGGCCGTCAAGTAAGAATAAAAAAGTCGAACATTTTGTTCATTTTTTGAAATAAAGTAGCCGCTGCATGAAAATGGGCTAACAAACAAAATAAAACATGTATATATTGTATACTTTAAACAATTTCCTCAATAAACATATAATAAAATAGATGAAATAACGGTATTAAGCAATGCTACAAATCTATCTTTCAAAGCAAGTAAAATATTTCATGTTATAGTTGTGAAGTACAACTTTTTTGAGAGTGCACTAGTTGAATAGTACACAAGCACATGTTGAATAGTACATAAGCTAAAGTTTATCAGTGCAACAGTGTACTTTGTTTATACACATTTGAACACGAAAAATACTAAATTTAAATAAAAATCGGCAATCACCTTAAACAAGAAATTTACTAAAGGATGTATTCTTTAAAAGGGTCATATCCATACTCAATATTTCCCGACCCGACAATACAGAGCGGTGCGAGAACTTTGCGCGATTGAAAACAGATATTTTGCGAGAGCGCCTCTGATAAGTTATGAATAGAGGAAACGCGTGTCAGGCGTAGCAAGGTCACTTACCAGTATCAGGTTTCAAAGTGTGCCTAATTTATACAAGAACGGTCAAAATATTTGCATAAAATATGTTCTCAAGAAAAATTCTATCAATATGACCTTTTTTCAACATGTTCTGAGTTAAAACTATAAAAAGAGGTCACGTGCTTAAAATTTTGCCAACATTATAATCCTTTGAAATTTTTGCCAGTTTTTGTATGAATTATTTCCCTTGAAAAATAAAAAAAATGTATTTACATGTATATACGTTTGATTGAAGAGTTTGATAATAATTCAAAAGTATTCCTAAACTTTTAATATAAAAAAATGTTTAGCCTAAATTTTATTCAAATTTAATGACATTTGCACATATTGTTGCACTTTTTGCTTTTCGCGGTCACATGACCAGTGTCAGGCTCCATCTTAAAATATATGAATTCGAAATTTTGTTGAAAATGACAACGATTTTAGATTTAAAAAAAGATAGAGAAAGAATGTGTCCATGGGAGGCGGATGTCCCCGTTGGCCCCAAATAAAAAGTTGAAAGTCCTACAGATCTGAGAGTCGCTTATGGCTTAGGATGCATTGTTTGTCATACTGAACCCTCCTACCAAGTACCAACTCATTTCCATTTACGGTTTCTTAGAAACGCTTTGCGGAATTATACATATACGTACGGACGTACGAGGATAAGCAAAACCTAGTGCCCACGACATGGCGTCGCGGCTGGCATAAAATGACAATTTTTTTGCATTTTTGGCACCATAAAAATCACAAATGGTGTTGAGAAGAGAGTCGGAAAATTGGTTCATGAAATTTTCACCTCAGACGAGGATGGAACCACGAGACTCAGTGTTAGTAGCCCGACACGTTAAGAACTTTACCACCGACTTCCTTTTATTTGATCAATGATCACAAACATGAAAAAGCTAATGATTTTTTTTGAAAATTGACTATTTCATTTCGATTCGTCTGGAAATATTATTATTAAAACAAAAAGTCGCATTTGCAGATGTAAAAATGGGTAACTCAGAAAGATCAAAGACGAATCTAGCAAACATAATGGGATAACAGAAAACATGACACACTTACAAAACTCAACCGTGAGAAATTGAAAATCCAACAATGTGACTTAAATCGTAACGAGGTAAAGCAAAAAATAATATCTACCTATTGGTACTTTCAAGTCTTCGTTGTACTTCTCAACTAAAGCAGTTGTACATCTCAACTGTCGCATTTGCACATCTCAACTTTCGCCAATCGTTAAAAGATGTACAATTCAACTTGTGCGGATGTACTAAAAAACTTTCGCATATGTACTTCACAACTTGTGCACCGATGTCGTGTTTTATCATTAAAGGGTACAATAAAACGACTCTCTACCCTTCAATATATTGTTATTTAGGTAGCTTATCTTTAGGATAAAAAAATAATGTTTTAAATACTTATGATGTTTTATATACGTGATTTTCGGAATATTTATGTATAAAAGTATTTAATTTGTATTTTTAAGAACTAAATTAAAGTCAATGTTAAGTCATTAGTAACATAAATGCCTTAATAATAGTTTCCAGTTAAAAAACATTACTATTAGGCATATTTCTGGCATTTTAGATGTAAATTCCCAATTTCGGGTGTCTTTTTCGTCTGATTTACCCACAAGCCACTATAAAAGCACTAATCAATTATAGCGGGTGTACTTCTCAATCGTTTTTACGCAGCGCACCTTCCATACATTGAAGTTGCATAATGTGTAATACAAAGTCTAAAAAAATCTTGTCCGATCAACAGACTTGGGTATTGAATTTTTGCACAATGCACCGTAGTATCGAAGGAACAGTGTTTTTCTTGCTTTTCAAATGCTGGATTCAATGATATCGCCTTTTGTTGAAGCGAAAAAGAAAATTGATTACCATCGCTCATGCTTTCAGAAGTACACAAACAGAAATTAAAGCATTACCCGCAAGACTAAAATAATCAATGAAATCCTGATACTGAACTTGATCATAGCCCTGTCAATTTTCAATTTGGACCTCTAGATGAATCAGTGTTTACAGTCTGTAAAAAGCTTACGAAAACGAAATGTCGAAAATAGGTGATGCCATCAAACCTCTATACAAATGTAAGAATAAAACATGAACTTGACCGGGCGATGTTTTTATTTAAATTTCAGGGAATTTCAAACTAAAAATTTACAACTAGTATCCAAACATACATGCAAATATTGCATTTTGCGGCATCAATTTTGCGACAGGAGATCGAGAAGGTATATATACATCTGACGATTTCTATCTTACAAGTAATGACATGTCTTTAGAAACATCTGAAAATATTATTCCACCGAATTTGCTTTACTTATGGACTTGGTTGCTTGATGATTCATAGTTTCAACATCCTCTAACATATCTGATAGCATAAGAAGAAAACGTTCTGCTCTAGGAGAATTGGCTTCAAACGAAATTGACAAGATAAAAAAATGACTGTTTCATTCCCTTTGCTTTTTCAGCGTTTGGGTACCTTGTCCTTGAAGGTATTGACAACGTTGATATAAATACTGAAACAATAGATGGAAAGAACGCATTTCATTTAAAGGCACGTGCAATTTTCAAACATCATTTTTTCCATGAAATTTTCGTTTTAATAATTTGCATTTCAAAAGGCTGTAAGATAAATCACAAACATATACTGAGTTAACATCTCAGACAGCAATCCCGTCGCAAGAACAGTCAATTTCCTTTTGGTCAGGATATTTCAATACTTTGTGATTATAAACCTGACCGAACTATTGTATCGTACGATCTTAAAATTGACAACAAACCGAGCGATATGTCAACTGTGTATACGGCTATGGCCAATTGTAAGAAACTAATGACAGAACTATGGACCAACAGCTTAATGCAGTGGCACAACATATAAAATGGTTCTTAAAGAACGAATTTCAAACTCCTGTTCTGTCTTGTAATATTGCTTCTATAGAAAAGTTATGGAGCGATGCAGGATTAAAAGACTTGATGGTTGAATATTGTGTGTATGCAGGTGCAACAGTTTTGCAAATGCTTAATGGAAAACAGTTCAATAGAGCAGTCAGAGGTTGAATGTAAGTATAAAAAGCTCTAATGTATATTTGCTAACACTGTTTTTTAAAACGACTTTTGTCTGATACACGAAGTTCCACAAACGTTTTGGAATGAACAGCGAATTATTCATTCAATATTTCAGGACATACTTCAGGGCAAGTGCTTTGAATTCTGACTTTTTACCTGTAGTAGACGCATTGTTTTCTAAGTTTATTGAATCGTCCTCTCAACAGTCCCCTACTTTCAAATTTTGCCGATTGAGGCCCTACAATTAGTTTTTCAAAATGTGAATGCTAAGCGTGAGGGCAATTGGAATCTCCACCTGGATACGGTCTCAAAGATGTTGCCTTACCTTTTCGTTACAAACAGGACCACATATTCGCGTTGGACACCTGCGTATCTTTTATAAATGCTTGAACTTCCTAATGAAGTTTTACAATGTTTCGAGTGTGGTGAATTTTCTGTAAGGCAGGTCGCCAGAAAGTTTAATGGCATATGGTCAGATTAAACTGTTATTAAAGACTCCAAGGGTATCGGTGGGATAACCAATAGTACTCGACAAAAGTCTGCGCTATTCCAATGGTCTCTCTCTCGTCATGAAATGTCAGACTTAGCATCTGCTATGCGACGAAGAACAGACCCTAATTCATTTCAAGAGAATAGTTACGACAGTCATGATCAAAGTGGTAAAGCGGCAATGAAACGGGACAAAGACCACGTTCTTGCTCAGCACATTCATGAGCGACTCACAAATCCATTTGACACAGAGCAGCATCCAGATTGCTTCGTCAATGTATCTACGGGCTTATATTTCACGACAGAAGTGCACAAGTCCCTACTTTCGGCTGTAGCAAATGGAGAAAAACAACTTAATTTTTTTGTAAACGGTGCATTGTCTACAGGCAGCAATGTTAGTTTCTACAGTTCACTTTCCCGTTCAAATCTCAAAATATTCAGCGATTTGACAAAGACAACACCTCTAAATTATACAGTGTTTGGCATTTTCAATATTTTTGGTAGAGCGCCTCTGATGAGTCTTGAATAGACGAAACGCGCGTCAGGCGTAGCAAAATTTATTGTCTGGAACTTTGTTGTCATTTGTATTTCCAAGACTGGGAACTCAGTTCGTGTCCATGCAGATCCCGAGCTGGTGTTTCGCAGAGGTCTTCGAGTAATACCCGTGATGATGTTTCTCTTCAAAAGGTATTACAACACCCCATAAGTCCTATCCCTACATGTTTGTTTCACGACGATGGTACCATGCGGAAATTATTAAAGGCCGAGCTGGTTCACAAGTTATAAGAACGGGCGAATTCAGTTTACAGATTAACTGATTTTGATTAAACGCAGCTTTTTCAAAAAGAATGGAAAACGTTGGTACAAATATCTAGTAGCCGATTATACCAAGACTTACTTTGTCATCAATGAGTCTAAGAAAAAGAAAAAAATCACAGAAGACCAAATAATCGACATGCTCAACTTTCTCATTGACAACATATTTGTTCAGTTTGGTGGACGTATATTTTAGCAAACAATAGGGATTCCAATGGGCACTAATTGTGCGCTTGCTGATTTGTTTTTTCATTCATATGAAGCAGACTTCTTACAATATCTTCCAGTAAAAAAGACCGTAGACTAGCTCTCTCTTTCAACCTCACGTTCAGTTATATTGATTATGTCCTTTCACTGAGCAATTCTCGATTTGTTGACTTTCTCCATCTTATATATCCTCAGGAACTTGAGATTAAGGACACTACGGATTCTAGGAAGTCATCTTCATATTTAGATCTACATCTCGAAATTGACTCTTAAGGAAAACTTTCAACAAAACTTTATGACAAACGTGATGACTGCAACTTTCCAATCGGCAACTTTCCCTTCTTGTGTAGCAACATTCCGTCCGCTCCATCTTATGGAGTTTACGAATCTCAATTGATTCGTTACTCCAGAGCGTGCGACACTTACATCAATTTCCTTAGCAGAGCGTCGCGTCTAACGTAAAAATTACTCACACAGGGTCATGTTGCTCCTCGGCTGCTGTTTTCACCCAAGAAATTTTACGGAAGACATCATGCACTTATAGACGAATATAGGATTTCGATCTCTCAGATGAGTGCAGAGTTGGTTTGTCATAGGGTTTTGTTTTGTCTTCCTTTACCGGATTTGACACACTGATTTGACTGTTGGTAACGCGACGGGTGTGCTATAGCAAGCAGGAACTGCTTACTCCCCCGGAGCACCTGAGTTCACTATTGTTTCGACTTCAGATTGCGTTGTTGATTGATATTCAGTTATTTTTGTGTTACCGTGTTTAACATGTTGTCTGTTTTTGTCCCGTTCTTGTAAGTGTTTACTGGTTTTGTCTTTTCGGACGTTTGACATTCGGAAATCCCATTGGTACCTCTGCTCCTTTGACAAATCGTCTCCGGTTATTATTTGGGATGGAATGGCTCTTATTCAATGCATGACTGTTCAAAAGGATTCTAGCTTGGAAGTTTGCCTGCAGATTATGTTGTAAGGGCAAATTCTCTCTTTGATATCGGATCAACTGTTGTCGATATTTATGATAGGTATGACAACCCTAATCGGTAAAAGGTGCTGAAAAAAATCGAAGATCACCAGGATGGGGAAACACCAAGCTGTTTCAAGTTCTTGAGGGCAGAATTGTTCCAGATTGGAAACGATTTTTGTACTCCTCTGAAAACAAAACTACCGTTTTGCATTTTTCTTGGCGATTTTGTTGTGTAAAACTTTAACGCCACTTTCCCATATGCATTTTACAGATGATACTGTTGTTCTAGTGTTAGCAGTTCACTTTAAACCAATGCTGAAATGGACCAATGAGTTACGGCTTCTATTGCAAATGCTATTGGTATAAAAATGTCCCAAATTTTACCACAAGTTTATGCTCTTACAGGCTGTGTGTGATTCAACCTCAGCTTTCTTCGGTATAGGAAAGAAACCGGTTTATAATATGATAAAAACCCACGCAGAAAATTTCCAAAACATTGAAAATGATGCTGATAGTGCTGTTGATGATGCAAGAAAAATCGTATCAAAGCTTTATAACTTTTCAGAAAAGTTTAGAAAAGCTCATGGCGATCTTAATTTATTAAGGTTTCAAATAGCCATTAATAAGAACAAGAGTTAAGTATAGCTTTCATCACCCGAATCTGTATTCAAGCAAGATGTATTGCGAAGTATGTGGCAAAGTAAAGTGTGGGTTTCTTCAAACATTGCGAAGCACATTCTAGGAACGGCATGTAATCATGGTAATTATGGATGGGAAGTTGGTTATAACCAGCAGCTTGAAACTCTTAATTAATTCATAATTGTGTATCCGCTATTTGACAACAACAAACATGCAAAAAAAACTTTCAAAATAGGACCACAAATAAAAAAGTTTCAATTACACAACGTGGAAAAAGGAGGCGCAAAAATTCATCAGGTTCATTCTTTTATTGTAAGAAACATTCTTGACAAATTTCACAGCAAATGGCCAACTATATATGACCAAAGTTATGGTGGAAACAAATGAAATATTTGAATTTTTGGGCCCCTTATTTTGTAACAAACACGAGGCTCCCAGGAGCCTGAATTGCTCACCTGGTCTTGATGTCGACCCTATAAAAACTTTTCTAAAACTAAATGAGCTCAACACTAAAACAAGTAACAGCTTTTCTCTACTATAGTTTCATTCTGTAGCCATAGGCCCAAATCATGAAAAAATGTTATTTTAGGGGCCATAACCCCTATAAGGGGTCATATGACAACTTCGACCCTATGAGAACTTTTGTAGCGCTATATGAACTTGAACGTTTAAGCAAGCAACAGCTTTTCTCTATCTGCTATAGTTTTCATTTTTAAGGCCAAATAACATGAAAAACGTTATTTTAAGGACCGTAACCCCTACAAGGGGTCATCTGAAAAGTTTGATCTTATGTTAGTTAGTTAGTTAGTTATTGCTTTACTCCAAAGCAGCACGATTTCGGCTATATCCGGGAGATGAACACGAAAGTGGTGATACAATGAACATGAAATGATGATGATGAAGTGGAGGTAATGGGGACACAAGGCCAATCGGGTAGGAGAGTTTTGACTGCCACTGGAAAAAGGAGTGGTGAGTAGGGACGGGAAATTTAGCCTCCTGCATGGGGATCCTACGGGTCTTACTCTTACCGAGACCTGCAGCATGATTCTTTAACGTGCGAGGAACGTGACATTTTTCCCAACACGGTGCACCACTATGGTTTGCGGTCAGGTTTTCCGCATTATCGCCTGACGACCCCGCATCTCTCGATGTCAGGGCTGCCCCATTCAACCACCTGGGGCACACATCCCAGTCGCTTTGTGGGCAAAGTGGCCTGACCCGATGTCAGGTTTCTGAGCGCTCTTTAGTGGACTTTTACCGACAAGCTTAGCACTGCTGCGGGCCTATTCGCCACCCGGAACCCGCACGGGTTTGATCTTTTGTAGAGCTAAATGAACTGAACATTTAAGCAAGCTTTTCTCTATCTGCTATAGTTTTCATTCTATAGGCCAAAAACATGAAAAAACGTCATTTTAGGGGCCGTTACCCCTATAAGGGGTCATCTGACAACTTTGATCTTATGGAGACAAACTTTTGAAGAGCTAATAGGAGACTTTTGTAGATCTAAATGTGGGGAAAACACATTATCGTTAAACATTTGTCCAAATAGTCTATTAAAGAATTGCAACTTATCGTGAACCAATTTCAAGTGCAATTTCTACACTGGCGCGCCTTGAATTAGACCAGTTTTTTTTTTCTTTTGAATGCCTGTACCAAGTCAGGATCATTGCGATCTTCAATTTTCCGGTATGTCTTCCTTGTTTTGTCTTGTCTTATGGACATTTGAGATTAATTTTTGCAGTTCGGTAATTTTGTTATTTCCTTTATTTTGATAAAAGATAAGTAACCCGATCAATGTCAAGGTGAATGGCCGGGACCCCCTTTCGGCGGAAAAAAAAATGTTGGATATATGAAATCATTGAAGCATGATCAGTATGCCCCCTCCCCTTAGCCATTTAGTGCCTCCTTTAAAAATATGTGGATCCGTCGCTGGAAAATTTATCAGTGGCACTTTGTACTACACTACCTAGCTCTATCTCTAGTTCAAATCGTTATGTTTGCTTTTCAAGCTTACTTGCCGTAAAAGTAATGTAGGGAGTTCAACAAATTTTATTGATTTGACTACATTAATAATGATACGTAAAATATATCTCTCTATAGTTTCAAAGCCTTCTTCTAAGCTTTATTTCTATTGGTCAATATAAATAACTGAACAAATAAATTTTGTTTAAATTTTTACCCTCAGGTTATTTGTGATCAAAGGGAGGTTATTCTATAATTCTAAACTCAGTCTGGGAAAAGTAGTGAGTGAGTTGGTGTTTTACGCCCGTGCAACGTTAACGCTATATAGGTTATTTACAGGCGATGAACATGAAAAGGATGATAAAATGAACATGAAATGATGATGATAAATGAAATATGGGGGTGGGGTTGGAAACAAAGGACCGGTAAATTTTGAAGAACCACAGGAAAAGGGGAGAGGTGGGTAGGGGCGGAAAATTTAGCCTATGTGGTGCACTACTTGGCGGTCCACAAAGGGGTCTTTTACGTGCATGAAGCGTGGCACTCTCCACACACGTTGGCCCACTATCGTCGGCGGTCAGGGTTTCTGTATTATAGACCTGACAACCCCCGCGGACGAGGGCTACCCTATTCAGCCACCTAGGGTACACACTTGGTCGCTCTGTGGGCTGAGCACTGACCCGACGTCAGAATCCCAAGACCCTTAGTCGCCTCTTACGACAAGCTAGGCTCTGCTGCGGGCCTATTCGCCACCCGGACCCCGCACAGGACTCTTGGAAAAGTAAGATAACTCAAAATGATATTGTGGGAAAATGAGGATAATTATAATTGTACTTACAAAACTATGGTTTATTTCTTAAATGTATATTGTAGGAGTCAGTCTGAAAACCAAAAAAAAAAGTAGAACTAAACAACATAGCTTTTTAAATAATACCTAAAATGATGATCCAGTGAAAGTGAAATAATATCAGAAATGATCACTTATTTAGTTTAAAAAAATTAAAAAACTACTGAATTCATTATTCATCACAAATAAAAAAGGGGGGTTGTTCAAATCAAGAGACAAATCTAGAGGGAGTTTGATGTAGATGTAAATATGAAGGCTCAGAAGCAGACTTCCTAGAATCCGTTGTGTCCTTTATCTCAAGCTCCTGGGGATATATGAGATGGAGAAAGTCACCAAATCGAGAATTGTTTAGTAAAAGGGCATCATCAATATAACGGAACGTGAGGTTGAAAGAGAGAGCTAGTCTACGGTCTTTTTTGTCTAGAAGAGATTGTAAGAAGTCTGCTTCATATGAATGAAGAAACAAATCAGCAAGCAAAGGTGCACAATTAGTGCCCATTGGAATCCCTATTGTTTGCTGAAAAACACGTCCACCAAACTGAACAAATATGTTGTCAATAAGAAAGTTGAGCATGTCGATTATTTGGTCTTCTGTAAATTTTTTCTTTTTCTTAGACTCATTGATGACAAAGTAAGTCTTGGTATAATCCACTACAAGAAATTTGTACCTGCGTTTTCCATTCTTTTTGAAAAAGCTGCGTTTAATCAGCTGTGCCAATCGCGATTTCAGATGTTCATGTGGAATAGAAGTGTAAAGTGTGGAGAAATGTTTTGATGCTGTTACAAGATGAAACTGATTCAGAGTTAAGAATCTCCATCATTTCTTTCGAATTCTTCAGGATCCACATTTGATTGACACCATTTCTAGAATAACAACAATCGTAACATTTCTGGAGGCCGGATTTTATGGCGTAAGTATTGAAGTCAACAGAACTGAAAGAGGCTTAGTTGTACATTTGGATGACCCTGCAATGAAGCGCTGTTTGTATGGATTTTATGTAATTTAGGAATCCAATACAGGGATGGAATGTCATCATTACTGCCACCAACAGAAAGGCCGAAGGAGGAAATGACAGATTTGTGATTGTCAATGATTTCCTCCTTAGACAGTGTTGTAGCCGTGTATGTGGTACTATTGCTGGTACAGCCAACCCCCAATTCAGCTGTCAAACAGTCAATATAGTGTTTCTTGCACACAAAAATGATGTTATTTGGTGCTTTGTCTGCAGGTACAACAACATATTTGTCATGTAAGGTGGACAGTGTTTTGGCAACATCAGCGTTGCTAAAAATGGATGTTGCCTTAGTGCTCATTGAGCCTTTCAAAGAATTGATTCTTTTCAAAACTAATGACCTCACAGCTTTTACCCATTCTGACAAAACGTCACATTCTTTCTCTTGTTCTTTTTTGGCCCTTTTTCTGGCATAGTCCTCAACTGAATCCATAATTGTTTTGAAATAATAGCTCCAGTTGATTCGTCTTGGCTCACGATATTTAGTTCTGGAAAGAAAAAAAATTCTGGAAAGACCTTGATATTAAAGAGTTGCTTTGGCTTCTGTTTGAAAATAGGTTATCATGAATGAGGACATTGACATTAATTATGTACTTATTGATAAATACATTTTTTATACAACTTAAATCAAACAAGAGGCTCCCAGGAGCCTGAATCGCTCACCTGGTCTTGATGTCAACCCTATGAAGACTTTTGAATAGCTAAATGAGCTGAATGTTTATAAGCATGAAAAATCTTTTCTCTATTTGCAATTGCTTTCATTCTAAATAATCAAAAAACACTAAGGAGCTGTAACCCCTATAAGGGGTAATCAGACAACTTCAACCCTATGGAGACTTTTGTAGAGCTAAATGAGCTGAACATTTAAGCAAGCAACAGCTTTTCTCTATCTGCAATAGTTTTCATTCTTTAAGCCAAAAACACTATTTTTGCCTTTAAGGGGCTGTAACCCCTATAAGGGGTCATCTGACAACTTTGATCTTATGGAGACAAACTTTTGAAGAGCTAATAGGAGACTTTTGTAGATCTAAATGTGGGGAAAACACATTATCGTTAAACATTTGTCCAAATAGTCTATTAAAGAATTGCAACTTATCGTGAACCAATTTCAAGTGCAATTTCTACACTGGCGCGCCTTGAATTAGACCAGTTTTTTTTTCTTTTGAATGCCTGTACCAAGTCAGGATCATTGCGATCTTCAATTTTCCGGTATGTCTTCCTTGTTTTGTCTTGTCTTATGGACATTTGAGATTAATTTTTGCAGTTCGGTAATTTTGTTATTTCCTTTATTTTGATAAAAGATAAGTAACCCGATCAATGTCAAGGTGAATGGCCGGGACCCCCTTTCGGCGGAAAAAAAAATGTTGGATATATGAAATCATTGAAGCATGATCAGTATGCCCCCTCCCCTTAGCCATTTAGTGCCTCCTTTAAAAATATGTGGATCCGTCGCTGGAAAATTTATCAGTGGCACTTTGTACTACACTACCTAGCTCTATCTCTAGTTCAAATCGTTATGTTTGCTTTTCAAGCTTACTTGCCGTAAAAGTAATGTAGGGAGTTCAACAAATTTTATTGATTTGACTACATTATTAATGATACGTAAAATATATCTCTCTATAGTTTCAAAGCCTTCTTCTAAGCTTTATTTCTATTGGTCAATATAAATAACTGAACAAATAAATTTTGTTTAAATTTTTACCCTCAGGTTATTTGTGATCAAAGGGAGGTTATTCTATAATTCTAAACTCAGTCTGGGAAAAGTAGTGAGTGAGTTGGTGTTTTACGCCCGTGCAACGTTAACGCTATATAGGTTATTTACAGGCGATGAACATGAAAAGGATGATAAAATGAACATGAAATGATGATGATAAATGAAATATGGGGGTGGGGTTGGAAACAAAGGACCGGTAAATTTTGAAGAACCACAGGAAAAGGGGAGAGGTGGGTAGGGGCGGAAAATTTAGCCTATGTGGTGCACTACTTGGCGGTCCACAAAGGGGTCTTTTACGTGCATGAAGCGTGGCACTCTCCACACACGTTGGCCCACTATCGTCGGCGGTCAGGGTTTCTGTATTATAGACCTGACAACCCCCGCGGACGAGGGCTACCCTATTCAGCCACCTAGGGTACACACTTGGTCGCTCTGTGGGCTGAGCACTGACCCGACGTCAGAATCCCAAGACCCTTAGTCGCCTCTTACGACAAGCTAGGCTCTGCTGCGGGCCTATTCGCCACCCGGACCCCGCACAGGACTCTTGGAAAAGTAAGATAACTCAAAATGATATTGTGGGAAAATGAGGATAATTATAATTGTACTTACAAAACTATGGTTTATTTCTTAAATGTATATTGTAGGAGTCAGTCTGAAAACCAAAAAAAAAAGTAGAACTAAACAACATAGCTTTTTAAATAATACCTAAAATGATGATCCAGTGAAAGTGAAATAATATCAGAAATGATCACTTATTTAGTTTAAAAAAATTAAAAAACTACTGAATTCATTATTCATCACAAATAAAAAAGGGGGGTTGTTCAAATCAAGAGACAAATCTAGAGGGAGTTTGATGTAGATGTAAATATGAAGGCTCAGAAGCAGACTTCCTAGAATCCGTTGTGTCCTTTATCTCAAGCTCCTGGGGATATATGAGATGGAGAAAGTCACCAAATCGAGAATTGTTTAGTAAAAGGGCATCATCAATATAACGGAACGTGAGGTTGAAAGAGAGAGCTAGTCTACGGTCTTTTTTGTCTAGAAGAGATTGTAAGAAGTCTGCTTCATATGAATGAAGAAACAAATCAGCAAGCAAAGGTGCACAATTAGTGCCCATTGGAATCCCTATTGTTTGCTGAAAAACACGTCCACCAAACTGAACAAATATGTTGTCAATAAGAAAGTTGAGCATGTCGATTATTTGGTCTTCTGTAAATTTTTTCTTTTTCTTAGACTCATTGATGACAAAGTAAGTCTTGGTATAATCCACTACAAGAAATTTGTACCTGCGTTTTCCATTCTTTTTGAAAAAGCTGCGTTTAATCAGCTGTGCCAATCGCGATTTCAGATGTTCATGTGGAATAGAAGTGTAAAGTGTGGAGAAATGTTTTGATGCTGTTACAAGATGAAACTGATTCAGAGTTAAGAATCTCCATCATTTCTTTCGAATTCTTCAGGATCCACATTTGATTGACACCATTTCTAGAATAACAACAATCGTAACATTTCTGGAGGCCGGATTTTATGGCGTAAGTATTGAAGTCAACAGAACTGAAAGAGGCTTAGTTGTACATTTGGATGACCCTGCAATGAAGCGCTGTTTGTATGGATTTTATGTAATTTAGGAATCCAATACAGGGATGGAATGTCATCATTACTGCCACCAACAGAAAGGCCGAAGGAGGAAATGACAGATTTGTGATTGTCAATGATTTCCTCCTTAGACAGTGTTGTAGCCGTGTATGTGGTACTATTGCTGGTACAGCCAACCCCCAATTCAGCTGTCAAACAGTCAATATAGTGTTTCTTGCACACAAAAATGATGTTATTTGGTGCTTTGTCTGCAGGTACAACAACATATTTGTCATGTAAGGTGGACAGTGTTTTGGCAACATCAGCGTTGCTAAAAATGGATGTTGCCTTAGTGCTCATTGAGCCTTTCAAAGAATTGATTCTTTTCAAAACTAATGACCTCACAGCTTTTACCCATTCTGACAAAACGTCACATTCTTTCTCTTGTTCTTTTTTGGCCCTTTTTCTGGCATAGTCCTCAACTGAATCCATAATTGTTTTGAAATAATAGCTCCAGTTGATTCGTCTTGGCTCACGATATTTAGTTCTGGAAAGAAAAAAAAATTCTGGAAAGACCTTGATATTAAAGAGTTGCTTTGGCTTCTGTTTGAAAATAGGTTATCATGAATGAGGACATTGACATTAATTATGTACTTATTGATAAATACATTTTTTATACAACTTAAATCAAACAAGAGGCTCCCAGGAGCCTGAATCGCTCACCTGGTCTTGATGTCAACCCTATGAAGACTTTTGAATAGCTAAATGAGCTGAATGTTTATAAGCATGAAAAATCTTTTCTCTATTTGCAATTGCTTTCATTCTAAATAATCAAAAAACACTAAGGAGCTGTAACCCCTATAAGGGGTAATCAGACAACTTCAACCCTATGGAGACTTTTGTAGAGCTAAATGAGCTGAACATTTAAGCAAGCAACAGCTTTTCTCTATCTGCAATAGTTTTCATTCTTTAAGCCAAAAACACTATTTTTGCCTTTAAGGGGCTGTAACCCCTATAAGGGGTCATCTGACAACTTTGACCCTATGAAGACTTTTGTAGAGCTTAATGAGCTGAACATTTTAGCAAGCAACAGCTTTTCTCTATCTGCAATAATTTCATTCTATAGGCCAAAAACATTATTTTTTGCCTTTAATGGGCTGTAACCCCTATAAGGGGTCATCTGACAACTTCAACCCTATGGAGACTTTTGTAGAGCTAAATGAGCTGAACATTTTAGCAAGCAACAGCTTTTCTCTATCTGCAATAATTTCATTCTATAGGCCAAAATCACTATTTTTTGCCTTTAAGGGGCTGTAACCCCTATAAGGGGTCATCTGACAACTTCAACCCTATGGAGACTTTTGTAGAGCTAAATGAGCTGAACATTTAAGCAAGCAACAGCTTTTCTCTATTTACAATAGTTTTCATTCAATAGGCCAAAAACATGCAAAAACGCTATTTTTCACCTTTAAGGGGCTGTAACTCCTATAAAGGATCATCTGACAACTTCGACCAAATGGAGACTTTTGTAGAACTTTTGATGCTGAAGCAGTAGCGTGGATCAGATTTCATCTATCTCTTATACTTTTTGATTTACAAGCCAAAAACACTAGTCTGACCCCCCTGGTCTATTTTTAGTAACGGTGGCCATGTTTTTTGACGGATCAAAAATTGAAACACAAGTTTGGTGCAGGACACCCTAAGGATCATTCATACCAAGTTTCATTAAATTCTGTTCAGTAGTTTCAGAGGAGAAGATTTTTTGAAAAATTGTTAACAGACGACGACGACGACGACAGACGACGACGACGGACGCCAAGTGATGGTAATAGCTCACATGGACCTTCGGTCCAGGTGAGCTAAAAAGAATATATTCATGTCTCCCCCCACTTTTGTGGGGAGACATATTGTTTTTGTCGTGTCCGTCCGTCTGTCCGTCACAAAGTTTATCAGCGCAACTCCTCTTTAACTACTGAACCGAATTCAAGGAAACTTGGTATATAGGAAAGACTTCATATGTAGTTGTGCATATTACCAGGAAATTATTATCCTCAAGTTTTTGTGGGAGTTATGGCCCTTAGAACTTAGAAATTTGCTGAAAATCCTCATTTATCATCTTGTCAGCGCAACTCCTCTGAAACTACTGAACCGAATTCAACAAAACTTGGTATATAGGAAGGACACCATATGTAGTTGTGCGTATTACCATGAAATTTTATCATCAAACTTTTGTGGAAGTAAGGGCTTTTTGAACTTAGAACTTTTTGGGGAAACGGGGGGGGGGAGACATCGTTTTTGTAGGCAAAAACAAACTTTAATTTAAAATGCATTAACAACTTTAATTTGTAATATACATACCTTTAAAATTTAAGGTTCCCTGTCTAAAGTCTGATGAAAACTCTTCAAAGGACAGCTCATATAAGGTTTCTTCCTGGCAGTATTTTATCTGCAAATCGATCAATATGAATTAGGATTTTTAATATATAATTAATGCATATAACAAAAAGTAAAAAGCCGTGAATCAATTCATTGATTGTTCACTATATAGCACTCCTGTAAACAGTTGGATATTATTATCTTTTTATTGATAATATTATTTGGATCTGTGTTGGCGGCTATGTTCCATGCAATTACAATCTAGATTTTTTTGTTTTTAATGTCAAAGAAAATATATATCTAAAACTGCAATGTGAAACACCAAATAGCTGATACTATGCCACTTTCAACACAAATAATCAAAATGTTTTTACATTTAAATGTCAGAGGTACTTATAAGTATACCCATGGTATTTGTTGGTTTTAATTTTGTTTCATGATCGACTGCATATAAAATCACAAACTTGAGTTGCCCAACTGAGTTTAAATGTGATTATATAGTATGTACACTACAAAAAATAAGAAACAAAGAGATATTTAAAACTTTGTTTTAAATATATGTCATTTTGGAGCATTAACAGCGATCATATATGTGTTGTTTTTGTGTGATTGTACTTCAACAAATCCTTTGAAGTGTGGTGCCAAATTTTTATCGACACATTTGATTTTTTCTCACATCAATCGATAGTTGCATCTTAGCTAGTTGTCTGTAATCTCAAGTTTTCTCATGAGTGATCCTCTATGTCTCACATTTTTCTTGTTGTCTTTGTCTCACGTACATTAATTCCTGTTGAAATGTGTGTTATTTTGTACTTTGTTCAACATCTTCAACAGGGGGAAGGTTGGGCCCAAAAAAACTAGTTTAACCATGCCACATAGTGACATTTACTTGTGCCTGTCCTAAGCCAAGATGTATGTATTTTTGTTCTTTGTTTAATAAAGTGGTCTTTTTTAAACTATTTCAAGACTGTATTTGAATTGTATATGCATCATTTTGTGACCTTGGACCAAATCCAAAACAGCGCCCACGGGCTTTGTTGAAGTCTGCTGGCTGTTTTTCATTGTGGATTCTAAATTTTTGTTTATTATGCAGGTTGTGTCGCGTACACTTATTCCACATCTCATTATTTTCTATGATATAATGAATGTGTTAATACATTTAGATATGAATTAAAATACATGTTACGTTATTAATTAACACAGAAGTTAGGCTTGTGCAAAGTGAAGGATAAATTGTGAAAAATGTAAAAATTAAGTTTATTGATACATCTGCACCATTTTGTACCATGACATAGGCTACTTTTACATATAACAATTTATGTATATAATTATGTCTATAAAAATGAAATGATCATTTAATTTCATACGTTAAGACAGAAGATGGGGTTAAGTGAAGGAAATAAGGATTATTTTAAAGCAGGACATTTGGCCCCATCATTGACCAAGATTAACATGACAAAAAGAAAATATAGAGGTCCAATAACACATTATTTTTATAACTCTGCTTAACTTGTTGGACATTCTGACCAGTTAAAAGATTGGATTCCAGTGTTTTTCATATGTAAATATATTAGATCAAGAACTATAATTATAAATTAACATTTGCAATATTGTTTGTAAATTGATTTTGAAGTGCATCATTTATAAGTTTGAATTATCATTGATTTATTGATGTTAATAAGTATATAACAATTTTTTACCCATATATTTAAATTCTTAATTGCATGCAGTCATTCATCTTGTCCATGCATAAATTTCTATCTTTGTTACAAATAATGGTAATAATTGTTTTCCATTTTTTCAATATTTTCTCACTGTCAATCAGTTTTTAATGGTCCTATTATTAAGGGTATGCAGTTGCCTAATTGGTTAATAATTTAGCATGCATTAGTTCAGTGCAAAAATGTAACACGTGGACATACTGTTACTATATTTAAGAAATTCTCCCAAACAAAATTTAGATCATTCAATTCTTGTACTTTCAGTGTAATTTAAAACTGTCATAATTGGTCCAAACCATTTGATTTTATTTGGGGTGGCCTAGGATTTTATCTTGAGATGAAAAAAAAATTTCAATTTATTATATTTATTTTTTCAAAATTACCAAAATTGATGCCAGATTATCTTTTTCAACCTAGGTGCTGGCCATATTATTTTTGTCCAAAAAAAACCAGGGCAAAACATTTGTCAAAAAAAAATACAAGCCCCCCCCCCCCCTCTCCCCAGAAAATCATTTGGTCTGTGCCTTAATATTATGTCAATTGAGGAAGAAGGAAGAAAAAAATTACAACTTTGCTCAAAGAAAATAATCCAAAATGAATCTACAAAGTTTGTTTGGGAGATTGATCGGTTTATGAACATAGTTATAAGGTTTTTTTTCCATTTTAAATAAACATTTTTCGGAATAGTTATAAAGTCCTCAAATGCAAGATTTCCTTGCATTCATTTGTGCAAAAGTCATCTCAGGAGTCTTTCACCATAACTCAAGGATATGAGGAATAAATAATTTGGGCTTTAGGATATGAACTGTCTAAAGAGATGAAAAATTATATTAACCTCAAAAGTATCGTTTCTAAAAGATACAATCTTTCCTTCATATGTTTTGTCGGAACCAGATGTCTGATCAGTCCATACATGTAATATTTCTTCTCCAACAAAGCTGTCAGGATCTTGAAATAGCTTGGTATTTTTATTTTTATCTCTTTTGATTTGAAAAATTGCTAACAGATTTTCCAATAGTTTTTCTATATCATGCTGTTTTCCATTGCAACTAAATTGAAAAAGTTCTTTATAATCCTTTAGATTAATGACTCCACTTTTATGGATGTTAATTTTGTTTTTGATGGCCGAAAGATATAATTGGTCATTTCAAATTTATTTTGCCAAATTCCCACTTCTGTTATTTGTTTCCGGATAGACTCTTTTTTTTTCTCTTGCCTTAGATCAAATTCTTCTTTCTCTTTAAACCTTTCATCAATTATATTACAGCGCTGTTCAAAAAGTTCTTTTCTAATCTCTATATCAGAATTTGATGTTTCCTTCATTTTTGTTCTAGCTAAATCAATTATTTGATTCAATTATTATCAACCCATTTGCTCCACTTCATCATCATTTCATGTTCATTGTATCACCACTTTCATGTTCATCTCCCGGATATAGCCGAAATCGTGCTGCTTGGGAGTTAAGCAATAACTAACTAACTAACTAACTAACTCAAAGTATGTTTGAAGTCTCTCAAGTATCTAATTAAATGTTGGGTCAGGAAAAAAAAGTGCCACGAGCATTATTAAATAGAACATTGAACCTGTTCCTCTGTAATTCATTATGGGAATGTCATTTATTCCATTTTTATTCAAAAATACTATTGTCAATAATGGGTCACAGGATCCATCTTAAAAAAAAAGCTTTGAAATAAATCTCAATAGGCAATTTGTGTACGAATCTTTGTTGTCTGGTTTTAGATCAACTGCACATTTAAAAGAAAATGTTTGCTCATATGAACTTTTTTCTGATAAAATTTGATTGACTTTACCCTCTGTAGCGCTTCTGTCGGTCATAAATGACGTTACTTTTTCTAGACCATTACTGTTAGAATCATTATGACCTTTTGTATTAGTGATGTCTTTCATAAGCGACTGTGTACAGTCTGCATAAGTCATTGCCTTTCCATCTTTAACTTCTTTAATGCCTACCGTTAAATGCTCTTTATTTTCATTTGATATTTCAACGGCATAATAATGTCTACCTTTTTTGGTTGTTGCATCACGCAGCATTGTAATGGTATCAGATGATTCAAACTTGGAAACAATGTGTTGCTTAGCGACAATGCCCATTTCTGTAGTCATATTATGAACAGTTGATGTACTCGGTAAATCTGATTCATTTATATTGATATTTAAAATATTCAAAATTGAAATGATAGCAGGTCCACACTGATTTAAAGATAAACCTTTAGCCCTAAGATCATAGTACATCGCTCGAATCTTGTTGTTGTATGGTCACCCAACTTAATTTAATCTTGTCTCTAACAAATCATTCTCTTTACCCCAACTCATGTTTTCTAATTCATATTTTAGCTCCTGAATTTCATCACTCAAATCTTGAATTACATCATTTGAAAAATTAAAATGCGTCGTTTTGTCTACTCCATATTTTTTACTTGCAAAAGACTCTCGCAAGTTACAAAGAGTTCTATTCTGGTTCTTTATAGTTGTATGGAGACGTTTTATTTTTTGATTCAGCCGGGAAACATTTATATTTTGTAATCTTTTTTTAAGTATTATGTTAATTTTCTCATGGTGTTGAATATGAGATTTCAGCTTCTTTACAACATCATTTTCGACAGTTGTGTCAGCCTTTCGTTTCAACTGTGTTCTTTTGGGGAAAATAAATAATTTATGTAAATAATTATTCAGTCTCTCATTGTTTCTACAGTTTTTAAGTCTTTTTATGTGATGTACAATTCTCTTTGCTTTAATAAAATTACTCTCTGGGTGTACTTTGTCAATGTTAATATTTCCTAGTTGACAAATGGTGGAATGAAATATTTTTGGCGAAGCACTGAATTTCTCAAATATGGTGAAGACATCATCATTTGTTATTTCGTGGTTTTCAATAGACATTTTGACAGTTCATATACCCAGCAAAATGTTAACCTTATAAGGCTGTAGATTTATTATAAATAGCAATTTAGATACAGTGACATCAAAAACAGGGGATGGTCGTACCCTTTAAAAATTTGTTTAGCGCATGTGCAATTATGTCTGCAATTTGATAATTAACCTACTTAATTAATCCGGAAAACATATAGCCGTCATCGTTCAAGAATTAGCCACCGTTTTTAGAATGATGGAAATTATTTCCCCTGTTTTCTGACAATAACAAAAAAAAATCCAACAAAACTTTTCCATTAATTTTGCTATATATTTAAAAGATTTTATATGATAGGTTATATTGGTAAATCTACTATAAAAATATATGCAAAAAATGTATTATCGTTTAAAATTGCAGCTTGATAGAAAAATAAAAACCATGTTGAAGTTAACAACCCATGGCACATAGTGAGTCTATAGCTGAATATTAAGTTATCAACATATAACACCAAAGAAATAAGGCTCGTCTGCCGGCATCATAAGAGACAATTATTCTTTCTTACATCCACTATACTTTGCAATTATAAGAATTTTCAGAAAGGTGTTATAGAAAATATATGCAATAACAATAATCAAAGTCAATCAACCGAAAAATCATGGTCTAGGTCAAAAGATGGGTATGCAACTGTGCTAGGCTGCTACTGGGGCATATGTATACCAAGTTTCATCAACCTAGGACTTATAGTTCTTGGGATATGGAGGTGCTCGCAAAACCTTACCCCTGCTTTTATATATATTGAAAATTGTCAGTTACTCAACCGGAAAATCAAGGTCAAGGTCAAAAGATGGGGATGCAACGATGCTAAGCTACAACTAGGGCATATGCATACCAAGTTTCATCGACCTACGACCTATAGTTCTTAAGATATGGATGAGCTCCCATAAAACCTGACCCAATAAGTGAACGCCGCCGCCGACGGTAAAGTAACACCTATGTCCCGCACTGCTTCGCAGACGAGACAATAAACTAAAAACTTACTTACAGATAAATAAACCGTAGAACCTTTAATTTGCGATTAGCACAACCAGGTAAGGTCATACTGTGTGGTCTATTTTTTAAAGCAACGCAACGATTTATTCTCCCGCGAATTCGCGGGTTTTTCCTAGTTAAGATATATAAAGACAGTTTTAAAATAAGTCAATTGTTTTATAGATTGATTAGTAATGATATAATGTTGAGATTTCAGCTTCTTTACAACATCATTTTCGACAGTTGTATCAGATGATTCAAACTTGGAAACAATGTGTTGCTTAGCGACAATGCCCATTGCTGTATTAAAAATTTGGATTTCACAACTTTTGCATGATTTCAAGTAGGAAAAGGATCAAAATACATTGAATACTTCCGATGAAAAATTTGGGAATATGCACGAGCTAAATATAAACCGGATTTGGAAAGAAATTTCAGCCCATAGTATGTACCCAACAGTTTAAATTTTAGACCATTATCATGTTAAAACATCCTAGATGCCCTTGATATTATTATGTCTTTTTGAGTCATTTTATACCTTATATTATGTTATATTCAAAATTATTATGTATAGAGGTGCACGTATGATCTATTTTAATATGTTAGATTACATATTTACAAACAAACACACAAAAATAAGTTATTAAAACTAAACATAAACACTACATGTATAATCTTACAAACACATTTAGCATGTTCAGACATACAACATGTACTGTAAAAAGGGTATGAGTTTTGCAATATGGTTTGAACTTTCTTTTACCTTTTTACTATTTTTTTTCATGGTTAAATTTAGCCAATAATTTACATGAATTTAAAAAATTTCAAAGTAATCTGCCTATAATATCTTATTTAATATCAGACAAAGTTTCCTTGGTTTTACTATAACAAATATATTGAAATTGCAAAAGTAAACCCATTTTTCATATACAACTGATGCAGTAATCAGCTAAGAAAGTATACTTACTTAAGGTAAATAAGGAAACAGAGTCTTTATCTTCAAATCAGGTCAAATGTTATCATGTTGAATGGTCGATTGAAAGGAATATCTTTTTTTTTTTATCAAATTCTGAATAAAATATTCATTTTAACGCCAAATATTAAACATATTGTGGAACCTAAAACTATTAATTATGTTTCAGCAAAACCAGTTGATATTGAGAGCAGCATTATAGTTAAGCAGTGTCAAATACAGAACAGATATAAATTCATGCAGGTCCAGGACTTTTGTACATTATAGTTTAAAGGTCCTGCATTGTTTGAAAATAAAGGGCCAGACCTTTAAAAATAATTTGATTTTTGGTACAAAACAGATTTTTCAATTTTAATTATTTCTGGAAATAGTCAAAGCATTATTATAGTGATATTTGTGAAGATAGTGCAATGTGTTGCATAAAAAACTATCACCTTTTTAGCTCACCTGGACCGAAGGTCCATGTGAGCTATTGCCATCACTTGGCGTCCGTCGTCGTCGTCGTCGTCCGTCGTTAACTTTTCTTTGAAAATCTTCTCCTCCGAAACGACTGAAGCAATTGCTTTGAAACTTTGCACACTTCATCTATGGGATGTCCTCTACCAAGATTGCACAAATGGTGACCGCCGTGCAAACAACATGGCCGCCGTTACTAAAAATAGACCAGGGGGTCAGACTACTGTCTTTGGCTTGTAAATCAAAAAGTATAAGAGATAGATGAAATCTGATGCACGCTACTGCTTCAGCATCAAAAGCTCTACAAAAGTCTTCATTGAGTCGAAGTTGTCAGATGACCCCTTATAGGAGTTATGGCCCCTTAAAGGTGAAAAATAGCTTTTTTTCATGTTTTTGGCCTATAATATGAAAACTATTACAGATAGAGGAAAGTTGTTGCTTGCTTAAATGTTCAGCTCATTTAGCTCTACAAAAGTCTCCTTAGGGTCGAAGTTGTCAGATGACCCCTTATAGGGGTTACAGCCCCTAAAATATCGTTTTTTCATATTTTTACCTATGGAATGAAAACTATAGCAGATAGAGAAAAGCTGTTGCTTGCTTAAATGTTCAGCTCATTAAGCTCTACAAAAGTCTTCATAGGATCAAAGTTGTCAGATGACCCTTTATATGGGTTACGGCCCCTAAAACAACGTTTTTTCATGTTTTTGGCTTAGTGAATGAAAACTATAGTAGATAGAGAGAAGCTGTTGCTTGCTTAAATGTTCAGCTCATAAAGCTTTCCAAAAGTCTCCATAGGATCGAAGTTGTCAGATGACCTCTTATAGGGGTAACGACCCCTAAAATGAGGTTTTTTCATGTTTTTGGCGTAGTGAATGAAAACTATAGCAGATAGAGAAAAGCTGTTGCTTACTTAAATGTTCAGTACATTTAGCTCTACAAAAGTTATCATAGGGCTCAAGTTGTCAGATGACCCCTTATAGGGGTTACGGCCCTTAAAATAATGTTTTTTCATGTTTTTGGCTTAGTGAATGAAAACTATAGTAGATAGAGAGAAGCTGTTGCTTGCTTAAATGTTCACCTCATTAAGCTCTATAAAAGTCTCCATAGGATCAAAGTTGTCAGATAACCCCTTATAGGGTTATAGGGGTAATGGCCCCTAAAATGACGTTTTTTTCAGGCTTTTGGCTTAGTGAATGAAAACTATAGCAGATAGAGAAAAGCTGTTGCTTCCTTAAATGTTCAGTTTATTTAGCTCCACAAAAGTTTTCATAGGGTCGAAGTTGTCAGATAACCCCTTATAGTGGTTATGGCCTCTAAAATGTATAGGGTTGACTCAAGACCAGACCAGGTGAGCGATTCGGGCTCCTGGGAGCCTCTTGTTTACTTACCACATATTCAGACTTATATTAACAGGTACCAACAACACTGGACAAGTACTTTTTTTAACCAAATATAAACAGCAAAACCAATAGTATATACACATCATGTACATCACAGTAAACCAAAAATCCTAGGAATAAGCTTGTGCAGACAAAACATGAATCTTGCTAGTTTTAACTGGGATGTACACTACATTTCATTGTCTGTATGTTTTTATACATAATTGCACCTTAATTTACTGTAACAATGATGTCCATTATTCATGTTAAACAATAAAACTTTACTTAGTGGGAGCTCACAAAAAGACTCAGGTACTAATAAACATTGTTGCGTTGTTGTTACCCACTACTAGAAAAAGTATAAATTCAATCTCCCCTGAGTTATTCTGGCTACAACAAAAATTAAACATGATGCAGTGTCTCGCTAACAAAAAATTATAGCATTTTTTCACTCTCTTCGCGTTCTCATTTTTGAATAAAAAGGGGGCATTCCCAAAATCAATCCTAAAATTAAATTAACTATTACAAATCCAAGGGCACTAACTCAAAAAACTCAAAAAGCTAACACACCAAATGATTTATAAGCCTTTTTTAGAATATAATTGTTAAAGGTTTTTTCAGGTATATATGTATATGAATAGAAAAATTAACAACTATGATCTTAATTAAGGATGGTCACTCACGAACATTTTTTATGTTAAATATTTAATGATTTTGAAATGATCGATAACTTTGTAATCCAATGAAATTAAATTAAAATAATAGGACTGTGTGATCATTAAAGAATTTTCAGAAATTTTATTCACTTATATTTTCAAGGTGTATATATATATACAATTGGATTTCAATATTACAAAATTAGTGGCAATTGAAAAAAAAAATAAATCTTCAATATTTTAAGCTGTATAATTTAAAGTATGAAAATTTTAAAGTGAAGAGTGACCATCCTTAATTGCTTAATTTACTTTTTTCTTTTCAAAATGCTGACTGATTTTGATGATGAATCACTATCAAAATCATCAGACTTTGTCCAAGGAAATGGTAAACCAGCTGGCCACTGCGTTTCTGCATCACTATAACTAACACTCTGTTCAGTGACACAGAAACTCGTGGAGGGCAAATGAGATTGTGAATCTGATTGACTGCTGTCAAACAGATCCCTCCGTGTATCAAAGTCATCAAACAAATTCTTGCTGTATGACGACTGTGAAAAACTGAGGTCATCTGATGCCCTTGGTACTTCAATGTCTGATGAGTCTGAAAGAGAAGAAAATGCCTGACTATCTTCTAATACGCTCAATGGTAAGGAGAAGTTCAAGATCTGCTTCTTCAGTACTTATCAGAACTTTTGAAGCCCTTGATTGCACATTAATCTCACTTTCCTCTAAAAGCAAGGAAAGTGGGATTGAATGTGAATCCACATCATGTGTTACAGTAACACTGGTATTACCCACACTTTATTAGGACCACGAAAGGAATTTATTGTCCGTTTCCGGGCACTTTTTATAAAGACCACAAAGGGAGGTATTATAAACATTTTTGCTTCACCTCGTAACTTTAATAAATATCCGGTTATACCCGGTTAAATGAAAATAATAAATACTTGCACGAATGGTTAAAACAAATGTGCAAGCTTCTTTTTAACAGTGCTGTTTTTGCTAGCAGCATTCATTTAAAAAACTTTGCAAGTTAACATACTTGGTAGCTGAACATGTCCGTGTAAATTTATATAATTTCCATTGAATAAATCCTTGACACATAAACATTTTAGTACTAATCAATTCCTTGAGTATATACTTTATAAATCATGTCCAGTTTACCATTATATATCAAAATGATAAAGTGGAAGAAGTGTTTTTCCAGTCTTACCGTGTGCTTCTCGGACAGTGACCTGGATCACATGGGAAGTACGACACAGTTGTTCCCCTTTTCCCGTTGTTGAAGTATCTAAGTAATGAATACAACCACCTGAATCTCGTTGAAACAAAAAATGATTTCTTTGCCTTTTCAGTTTGATTGGTTCTTTCTTTTTCAATAAAAAATTATAAATTCTCTCCCTTTTTTATCTTTTTTATTCGTTGATGCCCTCAAACATTTTGCCTTCTAGTAACAATAAAAGAACAAGTATAAAAATGTATTCATACTATCTACATGATTAAATAATTAAACATTCATATAAAATATGAAATTTTTTATGCTGATAACATTTTAAATTCTAACCACATTGAACACGCTTAATGTGTAAAACCACCACCTCAAACTCGAATTGTCTATTTTATACATTATACTAAGATATTCTTTTTAAATCTCTCGAGTATAGTGTGGTAATCCACACTCAATAAAATTTAATAAAAGGCATCACAGATCACGAATGATAAGTTTTGAATTGAATTAAATACTACGTATTACATCCCAGGTCCTTTTTTCTAACAGTGGTGATCTGAGACGAATAAGTCCATGGAAAAGCCTGTTCTACAGTTTCACCCCCTTTCTTCCTATTCGTTGTTTTTTTCAAAGCACCTTTCTTCGCTATGTTTGACACTGCAAAATTATGAAATCAACAACAAAGGTTTTTTTTGAAGATCGGATAATTAAGGTGCATCAGGACAGTTTGAATTTTGAAGAAAATTTTAGTATATGTACAGCTCAAACGACATTTCATCAGGACAAATAAAGTATAGTAGGACCTAAATATGGACACACTTTAATACATTGACACATTTATTAAGTTGAAGATAGCTGTGTAACAACCGTTATTGTAATAAAAACCGTTATTGTAATAAAATTTGTTTTATGAATTTAAAGTGGATTTTTTTACGTGAAAGGATTAATTGTAACTAAGATATTATCATTAAAAAATAATTGAATATCTTATCTATGACTAATTATGAAAATAATTAACATTTAAAAACAGTCTATTACAATAACAGTTGTAATCACAATAACGGTTGGCATGCTCAACCGTCATTGTAATAAACTTTTTATATCGTAAAATTTAAATTTTTGAATTAATTTTACTTCTTAGTAAACGCATTCTAAAATCACTTGGTTTATGTACTCCCAAACACAATTTAGAACTTAATTTTCATATGAATATGGAGTCAAAATATATTTCATGATTCCTACATGTAAATACCGATATCAGTTATCATTATTACTATTTTAAGGTAAGGAATAATTATGATTTTTTTTATTACAATAACGGTTGACGACCGAAATCCTTATTGTAAGAACAATTGTTTTGGTAATAAACTTTTTCAATCAACTTTATTTCGTCTTTAAAGTATCCAAAATGACTAGTAGCCACGGAAAACTGGTTTTTCAGTCATTTTAAACAGTTTTTTTTCTTTATTTTCGAACTAATTTCAGAAATTAAATGTTTTTCTTACAATTTTGGGCAAGAGTCCCGATATATTCTGAAAATATTAATATATGATCTGACATGGATATAGATGATCAACTAGTATTGATTTATAATTAGGCACCGACCATTTTTCTAGCATTGAATGTATGGGGAAAAATATAAAAAAAATAATCCCGGCTCGGGTGATAATCCCAGCCCCCCCCCCCCCCCCCGAAAATAAAATGGTCGGTGCCTTAAGTCAAGTTGAGTCACTCCTAAACAAAATTCATCTTTGAAGTTTTTATTTCAATAACGGCTGACGACCGAAATCCTTATTGCAACAACAACCGTTATGGTAATAAACTTTTCCAATCAAACCAATTTTGGAATTAGAGAAGGACGAATAACAAAATATTCTAAACTTTATGGAGAAGGACAGCGAAACTCATTCCTCTCGTTATTTTGGAGGTCGTCAAAAGAAAAAATCACTGTCCATTGGAGATTTCTACAGTCATTTAAAGCATCTTCTTTGTCATGAATTGCATCATTAATCCATGGTTGTGTTGTGGCGGTAGAATCTATTCCGCTAAGGTTAAGTGGATTTGCCTGTAATGAATCAGACCGGGTAGTGTGATCCATGTTATTTCTTGCATCTCTAATCAAATTCAAATGACAACAAAGCGTTGGGAAGATACACCGGCTCAACTTCGATACTTACATTATGCTCGCCGGATAGTACCCTCGAGTTAATAGTGGAATATCCGGGTCGTAAATGTTGGTATCGGATATTTATCTTGTACGATCATGTTGTCTGGAACTGGCAATTGTACTGTCTTGCAATTGCTTGAAGTGTCAAACGATCACCGTACGTTGAAGGGTTAGACATGTTACGCAAATAATGATCAAAGGTCTTACTATCTGCTATAAAATCTTCATAGCTATTCCTGAAAGAACTAAGGTGCAGAACAGCCTCATTACGTAACTGCTGACCTGTTTGATGGATGCCTATCTTCTTTAGCTGGTCAGCACAGGAATCAAACTGGCAGTTTCCATAGGACGTCGGATCTTTTACAATAATAATACGTCCATCATTATGGTTAAAGAACCATCAGCTTCAATAGCAACAAAAACGTCAGACTCAACTCCGTCGTTTTCCCTTTGATTGATACATTGCTCTCTGTCGAAATAGTTCTCTTCTGTGTTTGTTTCTTTTACTATGTAGAACTTTTTAGGATGAAATTTCTTTTTTCCAGATGTTTTTAAACACCATGCAGTTCAGATTTCTTTCGTTGTTTTGCCTCTGCTTCTTCTGTGAGGTTTGTAATAAATTGGACCTTTATCCAATCTTCTTTTACTTTGCCATTAGGACTCTTGTACGATACAATATACTTCGAGTACAAAGAATTTCTTTTTCTGATCTGACCTTTCAAAATACTTTGTTTTTAGGCACTCGACTGAATGAAAAGGGAAATTTTATTAAAACATCTTCCCCGCGGTTATAGATTGAGCAACAAAACAATCTTGCATTTTTTGCAACTTCCCGTGTTGCACATTGTTCACTTGGGCACAAACTGTGCTCCTCTCCTCGCCGATTTGTTTTTATTCACTTACGAGACTGAATTTCTTCAGGGACTCGTAAAGAATAAGAAGATGGAAGAGGCAAGGTCATTTAATCTTGCATTCAGATATATTGATGATGTCCTTTCTGTCTATAACACTTCATTTGGTAGATGGATTCCTTCGATATATCCTCCAGAATTGGAGATTAAAGAGACCACCGAATGAAACTGCTTCACGTCTTTCTTTGAATTGCACCTCGAATTTTACCCAAGTGGTCATCTCAGTACAAAAATTTACGATAAAAGAGACGATTTTAATTTTCAAATTATTAATTTTCCTAATCTACAGAGCAATATACATGTACCTAATTTCCCTGCATACGGTATTTATATTTCACATCTTATTCGATATGCCAGAGCTTGCACACATTTCACAGATTTTTTTATCAGACACCGAATTGTTCGTGACCGACTTTTGGAGCAGGGCTATAAGAAAATACGTCTCATACGATCTCTAAAACATCTTTCTTCGTTATCAGCCACTAATAGAAAAGTTCAAAATAGAGTTAAAAGATATGGTGGTTAATTGTTTTAATTAGTGTTTGACTGTTCTGCTGTACTGAGATGATCACCTCAATATCCCTACTGGGTCTCACAACTATGTTGTGTTCTATGGTCATTACCGGATCCTAAGATCGCAATGGAAGAGGGAGGTTTGGCGCCATAAAACCTGGTTTAACCCACCATTTTAATTAGTGTTTGACTGTTCTGCTGTACTGAGATGATCACCTCAATATCCCTACTGGGTCTCACAACTATGTTGTGTTCTATGGTCATTACCGGATCCTAAGATCGCAATGGAAGAGGGAGGTTTGGCGCCATAAAACCCACCATTTCATTTGAAATGCCTGTACCAAGTCAGGACAATTGCGATCCACCAATTCTCCGGTATGACTGATTCGTTTTTATCATCTTCTCTGGACTATGAGATTGATCATTCAAGTTCGGTGGTTTTGTTATTACCTTTATTTGCATTCCTCGCAATGTCTCACATCTTATTCACCGATCCTTCCTAACCAGTTCTTCCAAAATATACCTAGAATTGGGAATTATTTCCCAAACACTCTTTTGTCAGACTATTGATTGCATTTGCAATCAGTTGTACCCTTGTTTGTTCTTTATTTCGGCAAATCGAAATTTCTGGCGTATGGTTTGATTGATTCTTTCGACTTTGCCTTGAGACTGGGGATGATAAGGGGAGCTTTTTATAATTTTTACACCGTTTTTGTTTAGCAAGAATTTAACTTGGAACTCTTTTTCGTTGTCAGATTGAATAATCCCCGGATAGCCGTGAGTATTAAAAATATTCCGAAGGGCAACTGAAACACATTTGGACAACTTTTTCTGTAACGGGCGTAGAAAAACAAACCTTGAAAAAACGTCTACTGCCGACAAAACATATCTACATGCAATACCATTGAGCTCTACCTGGCTGCCAAGCATGCTTAACAAATATATTTGAAATCGATCGAAAACTCTTTCTGTTCGTATTGGTGTTATTGGGGGTTTGTTTGTAAACTTTGCTCTGATGTAGCCTTGACTTCTGTTCCGTTTTAAAATGGTAAGCACCTTCGTCTCACTTAAACCTGAAATTTTTCTTCTAAAAGAATGATTAATCGATCTAGCTCCTGTACCTTTTAACTTTTGTAATTGAACTTCAACTTCCTTCGTGACATCGTTTGGTTTTAAGACTTGCTTATCATTCAAAAAAGTTTATAAGTACCATCGATTTGTCTTACTTCTAAGCCTTCCTTTCTACGCCAGTAAAGGACCAACGCATTTTTTTTCTTCTCGGGACTGTCTTTAACGGCTTTGCTAAATATTCCTCTTACAATGTCTAACAGAATGTAATATACATTTGGAATAATGGGTCTGATTTCTCTTTCTGGCATTGTAAAACTTCTTGCAAAAGACAAGGTTTTTAAACACGTTTTTACAATAAACAGTACAGTTCACAACAGAAGTACAGAAAAAATTAAAATATTGTTACACAATCACACAAACGCACGCATGCCAAACTCCATTACAAGATAAAACAAAAGCTCGATTTGTAAAATATTAGAAACCAAATGTTATGCTCATGCCAAATAAGGATTACTGTTTTTTTTTTAATAAATTAAAAAGAACATTACTGTAGAGGTGATTTTAGTTCTAAACAATATGTAGAAAACTACAGGAGGAACAACCAATCAACCATTCTAAACTGAGATGATTAAGTACAAGGTTACTACATATCAAAGGACAAAGAAACTGCAGCACAAGGAATAATTATAATATTGGTCCAATTGCAACCAACATTAAAACAGAACAAGTCTTAATTAAATCAAACCCTTATCATACAGCACATGATGCTAATTCTATAAATGCTGCAACATCTATAACAAGGTGTCGGTAAGGGCTTAACAAAATACAAGAGGCTCCCAAGAGCCTGAATCGCTCACCTGAACTACACAGATACATATATTTGTAGATATTATTGTGCTTAACCATATGCGATTTAAATTTATGAAATATCTTGGTTAGTTTTCAAAATATTGGGCTTAGTAAGTGCATATTTGGCAAAAATTAGGAAAAAGAACAATAACTCCCACACCAGCAGTCAGATCTTTTCCGAAATTTCAGAACAGGTTACGGTAGATCTTAATATGCTGATCACTTTTGATTCTTGCACAATTTTGATATCCGAAACCAGTTTTGAGTTATTAGTAAAAAAAAATGTAATTTGCCCCTATGTTCTATTTTTAGCCATGGTGGCCATGTTTTTTTACGAATCAAAAAGCTGAACGATAGAGTAGTAGCATATGAGCTATCAAACAGTGTGCCATGTTAAGATGCAGTTGGTCTTACAATTTCAGACAAGTCAGGGGAAAAGTAATGAACAATGGTAAATATTGACGCTTTAAGGGCCATAACTCCTAAAAGAAATGGTTCTACAGCTTTGACCTAGTTACATGAATTGTAGATCTTGATGTGCTTAATCATATGCAATTTAAATTTTTGAAATATCTTGTATAGTTTTCAAGATAAAGGGCTAAATAAGTGCAAAATTTTGAAAAAATCCAGAAAAAGGGCAATAACTCCTACATCGGTTGTTGGATCTTCTTGAAAATTTCTGGGCAGGTATATCTTGAGGTGCTGATTACTTTTCCCTATGCCAGAATTTTGATATCTGTTACCGTTTTTGAGTTATTTGCAAAAAACTGTAATTTGACCCCTATGTTCTATTTTTAGCCATGGCGGCCGTGTTTTTGGACAAATCATCAATCAAAGCAGTTGTTTTGTACACCATATACCCAAAAGAATAACCACATCAAGTTAGGTTACAATCCGATTTATGGTGTCAGAGGAGTTAAAGTTTCTGAAAGTTTACGGACGGACGCCAATAGCTCACATGACCCTTCGGGTCAGGTGAGCTAAAAAAGGTATAGTGCAAGCACCTTCTCTCAATTATCTCTTCAGCTTAGCTTCTTACCAATAACAAGGACTGTACCTAACTTAATAAACTGCAACGCTAATGGCGTAAAAAAGGTCAGAAATAAAAAGTACAAAAAGCAACGATTCCATGTCCGCACAAAAGATGAATCGGACTCTTCTTAAACAAAGGCAAATAATATATATATCACATGACTTTATATAATGTTTGTATACGAAAACCGCAATATACAATGCAACTACTCCGTCTCCACTTAGGGACGGACCATTTAACTTGAAGGGGGGGGCTTGGTTTTTTGTTTTGATCAGAACATTTTTTTCCGCGCAGAGCGCGGACGAAATATTTATTTTTTGAAGGCGTCGCGACAGAATTTTTTTTTTTCATTATCAGCATTATTTTTTATAGCAGAAATCCTTCTTCAGAATATTTTTTTCCTACCCTCAGCTGCCAAAATATTTTTTTCATCAAAAATAATTTTCAGAATATTTTTTTAGGAAAAAAACAAGGCCCCCCCTTCAAGTTAAATGGTCGGTCCCTTATCGCAAATGAAACAATCGAATCTGACCCAAAATACTGTTAACTGAATATACAGTTCAAAATCAACTTTGAAATAAAATCACAAATATAAAAAAAAACCGGCCTATCAACTTCAACAAATGTGTTTTAGGATTAAGTAATTTTTGACCTATTCTCTTACGTACTGGTAACAGCAATGATTGCTTTGAGTAGCCGTTCTTTTGTTTATATATTTGAGTTTAACACAGGATACGATAATCTTGAACTTTACAAATAGTCGATAACAGGCTGAATATTGTTATAGAAATTAAAATAACAAGAGGCCCCACGGAGCGTGCATAGCTTACATGACTTATAGAAATGCCTATACATTTATGATTTAAGGCGAAACAACTTTTTTTCAACATTTAAAGGGTCATAAGTTTGATAAGGGGTCGTTTGACAACATTGATTATCTTAATGCAGTAAAATGCAGCTTTTATAGCTGAACATTTCAGCAAACAAAAGCTTGTTTCTCATTTTCTACGGTTTGTCGCCTACAGTGTGAAACAAAACCAATTAGGTTTATTTTAAAGGAACCATAACTTCTATAAGGGATCAATTAAAATATAAAATCCAAGAAAGGTTTTGAAGCGCTCATCTAACTTAACGGTATTGTATTAAAGTTCTACTTTTGCATAAATAGTTTTGAATATGGCGGAAAAGCTGTGAAAATGGTATATATTACTCCGCCGACAAATTTAATCATATTCTTTATCCATAACAGGCATTAAGCATTTACTACGGTTATTAAGACTACACGTTACATTGAAAGTTTTAAATCCACTTTTGCATCTGGTCAACAAAGTTTTCTCATACAATTTTTTAAACATTACAAAATTGTAAGCTCAAATAGCTGATTTTTGCCCCCTGCCGCAACGCGTCGGAGGGACCTAGTAATGGTGTCCGTCCGTCACGTTTTTTGTGGGTGCAAATCCTCGGACACTACTGAACGGATATTGCTGAAACTTTACACACTGATAGGGTACTATTAGTAGGTGATAATCCCGTATTTGAAATTTTCAATATGACCGCCGTTTTTATGGAAACAGGGAAGAAAGTTCAAAATATAGGACATTCGATATATCGGTTACCTAGGTGCAAAATTTTGAAGCTATATTTACGGTTTTTGAGTTATTTATTAATTTGTGATTTTTCGGTCCGAACAATGGGACTTTCTCAAACATTTTTTGTGGGTGCAACTCCTCGGATACTACTGAGCGGATGTTGCTGAAACTTTACACACTGATAGGGTACTATTAGTAAGTGATCATCCCATATTTGAAATTTTCAAAATGACCGCCGTTTTAATGGAAACGGGAAAAGAAAGGTCAAATTATAAGACAGTCAATATCTTGGTTACCTAGGTGCACAGGGTTCTGAAATTTTGTAGGCTGATAGAGCAAATGGTACACTATAATAATACGAAAAAAAAATTTTGAAGCATTATTTACAGTTTTCGAGTTATTAACGAATTTGTGATTTTCCGGTCCTGAAAATGGGACTTTGTCAAACATCCTTTCTTAGAACCTATGCGGGTTCCGGTTGAAGAATAGGTCAGTAGCAGGGCTAAGCTTGTAGGTAAAAGTTCACCAAAGAGCGCAAAGAAACTGGACATCGGGTCAGGCCGCTTTGCATACAAAGCGAGTGGGTAATTTCCCAAGGTGATTGAATGGGACAGCCCTATCATAATGAATGAGTCGTCAGACTTTAATGCGGAAAACCTGAAAGCAAATTATAGTAGTGCATAGTTTGGGGGGAAAAGTCACTTTCCTCGCACGTTAATGAAACTTGCTGCAGATCTCGATGAGAATATGACCCGTAGGATATCCATGAAGGAGGCTAAATTGTAATTCCCTTTTCAGTGGCAATCAAATGCACTATAAGTTCTCATTGTGAAAACAACAGATAAAGAAAAATATGAGAAAAAATATTTATCGGGATAAGTCGCAATCAAGTTAGCGTAATTTCGATTTCGGTTGTATATGGTTTAAACGGTATATCAGTTTTTAACTACTACTTCAAGCTTCAATATTTTGAAAGAAAATAGGTTATTTTTCTTTTTTATTAAATTATGAATCCACAAAGAACGTATTAATAAAGTATTTTTATTTTCTTTGCCCTGCATTAAGGCATTAGCATCGGCCCATGACAAAGTCATTCACTCACTCTGGTCAAATGTCCATTTTGTCAGGTTATATAGACATCTCGGTAATAGGTAGCCTGCAGATTGCAATTCTCGTACAAATTGATAAAAAAAGTGGAAACATAAATATTTATAATGGGACAATCAATTTTGAAAAGTAACCAAATAAAAAAACTTCCATTACAGTAAATATAAACCATTAAATTGATTATCAAGTAATATAACATTTGTATTATATTGCAAGTTTTTAACTCGATTATAAGTTATATAACTCTTTTTTTTTGTTATGAACGTTTATGACTGTTTCTGCTTAAACAATGCCATTCTTGACCCATTATCTATATCATGCCGCCTTTGTCAACATTCTTGGTTTCATGTTGACATATACTCCATTTTCAGCTCTTAATATAAATGCTTTACCGAAAGTTATCGGAACCTAAAAAAATGAGAAAAAGTTAAACAAATTATATTCAAAAACAAATTATCAGATGTACTTTTGAGTATCGTACCAACTTACTTAACATATTTTATACAAGCCAAAAAAAATGGTCGAATTTCGCTTAACAGAAAGTATGATAGAAACAGACCTGAAATCGAATCCCAAGATATGGTACCCGCCCTTTGTAAAGTTCTACAATTTTGAAATTCATTCTACGAAAAAGAAAAAAAAACTATTTTTTCTATGTGAAAAATTGTAATTTCAGATTCGACCTTGAGATGGACATAAGTGTGACATCTTTTAAAATTAGCACTACTAGTTTATAAATTAATGTTTTGTTAGGTAATTAAGTTAAAATCACAACAAAGTTCCAGACAATAAATTTTGTTTCGCCTGCAGTGCATTTCGTCTATTCAAGACTCACCAAAGGCACTCTACCAAAATTTTGAAAATGATTGTTTTGTGTATTCATATATATTTTGAATATTTTGTTGAAAATAATTTTGAACTTCACAAACAATATGAGAAACATACACCACGGATGCGAACAGGTACAATATACATTCTCCACTATCAGGTCAATTATGAACCAAAAAAATTACTGTCTATACCAGACACAGTCATTTTTTTACTGCCTTACACTGCTATTTACTGTGAAACTACTGCCAAACAACAGTGAATTACTATTATCACCCTATACAATCAAGGACAGTTTGTGACAGTGATTACATTCCGCCTATAATGCACTGTCCTGCATTGGCCTGCACTGTCCGACATTGGTACAGTTTCTCATAGATCGTGACAGACTTTACCTGGATTGTTAATCACTGTCCTAAATTGTTACAATTTTGGGCAGTAGTTAACAATTTTACCTGTATTGTTTATCACTGTCCTGATCCGTAACAATTTTGCACAACAGTTGACAATTTTTCTTGACCTATTATGCACTGTCCACCATTGCCATAGTAAAAGGCAGTACTTGACAAGATATCCACTAACTGTAATGCACTGTTGTGAATTGCTGCAGGAAATATTAGGTCATGGCAGATTTGTATTTTCTGTCTTGAACTGTCATGAACTTAAGCAGGAAATAATAGATGGTAACAATTTATAACGGTCTCTTATTTACTGTCCTTCATTTTGGGAGTTTTTGGCGAAGACGAGATTATTTTAATTTCATTTAATTATTATGCTTTAAATGCTTTGTACATAGAATCTTTTATAACCTAGCCCGCCACACCGAATGCGCGAGTTCAATGGGTTTTTTATTTTTATTTTCACATATTTTTCTATCAGAATCAGAACCACAAATTTATAACTGTCACATGCATTCGTAAAGCCATCTGGAAAAATCTTCTTTTTAAAAAATGAAAGAAACTTTTCTGACACAAGCTCTTAAAATCGCTGATATTTGTTGTTCAAAATTAAGATTAATATTGTTTTGGTTCAAACATCGTCATGCATAAGATATAATATGCCTTTCTTACACTTACGTTTTCAATGTCAATTTTAAAACTCGGAAATAATTATTATTATAAGTTTCATGTCAGTAATAATAATTGGAGAAGAAAACACCCACTACAAATAATAAAAGAAACTAGAAGGAAAATGTGTTTATGAGAGATGGGTGAACCGCCCGTACTTGAAATATCGCCACCACCCCTCAAACATGAAGTTCTTAGTGACCTAAATTTACTTGGGCGGTAGCAGTACATACTATAGTGTTTAAATATTATTGTCTCCAAACATGCATCGAACATTAAGTAAACAAAGAAATAACCCATAGTCGTTCATGTGTAAAATATAGGACGCAGTGACCTATTTCCAAGTGGATGGTAAGTTTCTATTCAAATCAAATCTAGTATTGAAATATCATCAATGATCATTGGCATCCACTATGTAGTTTTCAAGATCACCAAAGTGTTACAGATACACCGATGATTGGATGCACGGACGCACATGCGTAAAAATATAGCTCTAGCCAACATACATAACTATTAAAGCGATGAAAAAACTTCTTTTCCGTGTTAAATGTATCTTTCAATATGATAAATAGTTTTATTAATAGCCTTTGTTTCTATTTGTAAAATTACAAGTCTATGGTTCTAAAGGTAAAAATTAAAACGGGTCTATAATTCCCAAGACTTACTCAATAGTTAAAATACATCTTTACCACACTTGTACATACGCCTTTTACGCTTTTACTATTTTCCAGCGGATCGCTATATTTTCCGCTTTGTATGCTTATTTATTTCTGGGAAATAAATTTATCTTGAACAATATTTTGGCAGCAGAGGTTATTTCTGCAATATAAAATTATGCTAATAAAGAATAAATAATAAACTATTTTGTCTCTTTTCCTTTAAAAATAAATAATTTTTCCGACCAAAACATAAAATAACCCCCCTTTTTTAAATGAAGTTTAATGGTCCGCCCCTGAGCCCGGTCTTACATTATTTAAACATTATTTAGATGCATTTGTAAATTAACAAGTTACGCAATACCGCCGTGAAAATGTCTTGATGGGTATCCTGCTGTGTGTGACCAGGCAGTAGACAGGATGTTTATTGTGAACGACATGTACATGTATATTACTTAATACCTGCATGTCTGTCTAGGTAGCAGGTTAATTAGCCAAACGCTTACCTGAGCGATTTACACTCAGAGGAGAGAGTTCACAGTTTTAGAAAATCATCAGTTTTACTTTAAACATTCAACGCAGGAAAATGCATGCACTTGACAAGATATGAAAGTATTTTATGCATGTGCACATACTTCTTATTAGTTCCGTTTTGTATAACAATGATTTAAAAAGTGGTAGAAACACTTAATACAATCAAACATCACATTATTTTATATGGATGCATTGACTAAGAACTTGTCATGAAAGATCGACCTTTCTTCGTGTTCTATATATATAGCTACTATAAGACCCCTTCCAATCTAATCATACCAAATCTAAGTAGACATAAACTAATCAAAATTATTATTTCTCGAGAGAGGTGAGCACACACTTGTCTTATTACTTAATATTCTTCTTTACAAGTCTTTTTTTTTACTCTCAGACTCCTCCATATGCACTTCATTATTTCAAGTTTTATGAAAATTAATTGTGTTATATAGATCTATAAGGAGGTGTGAATAAATGTTACAGATTGTAGCGCACACACGGTTAATAAACCTTTTTATTTTTCTGGGCTCGATATTTTGTACATGTTGCGAAAAACAGATAAGTGTTGCATTATGCGTCATAAATGACCTAAATAATACATTATCATTTAAAGCGTGTATGTTGCAATTATTAATAAATCCCTGTCGCACATCTACTTCCTGTTTTGAAAATATCAGTGATGTTATTCAAGGCATAAAATCAGGACGCTAGCCTACCAATAGTTAATCGTTCTATGACATGTATGAGTGTTCTTATTGTTTAGTCTAACAAACTTATCTTTAAAGATCTTCAAAATTCATTACTTTTCTATACAAGAACTTCCAAGAATTTACAAGTAATAATTCTTAATTTTCAAACAATTTTAGATAAACAGGCGGCAGATGTCTCTGCTGAGAATTCCCGGGGGAGCGGGTGAGGGCTTCTGCGAAAAAAAAAACTTCCCCGCAAAGACAGGTGGTGAGAAAACATGATCTCTATCCCGACTACTGAGGCTTTCATGGTAAATCAAGATTAGGAAACATTATAATGGATGTTGTTTAATTTAATAAATGTGTTATGTTGATCAAAAATCTGTTAATTTAGTAGTGACAAAGGGGCAAATGCAACATTGGGTCCATTCAGCATAGAATTGAAAGAAATGCCGTAAATGTGTCACCTTAAAACTATTTCTAGGGAAAAGGGGTTACCGGCTATGCTTTACTGCTGGTAAACTAAAGACGTACATTTCATTAAACAAATTAATGGTTTACTATAATTTTGACAAGAAGTGGATAATAAACCTATTGTTCTTTTCTACAAGTTATGATCAGGTGTATTATTTTAGGCTATCTTCTTTGTAGTCGGTGACAAGGATAGCAAAAATGAAGTTCGTTCGACATAGTAAGTACATCTTACCTTTCCAGCTATCGATAATCATTCCAGTGTTATTGAATGTGTATTGCAGATTAAAGGACCGGCCTGAAGCAGATTAAAAAATAAACATGAAAAGTATAAGGTGGCAATGTGTTCATAGAATTGCAATTTTTTTTATTTACAAAAAAATCTAAAAAGTTTTTTCCCCATATTAAAAAAATCATTTAAATAGTAAGTAAAATAAATATTAATTTTATGAATACGTAATGCATTAAACAAGTTAGTAATTGATCCTATATGTAAAGGGAAACAATGATAAAAAAAGTCCACTTCAACTGGAATGGTGGAAGAAATAGAAATTTGTGCTTTGAATTGTTACTTATATTTTGACAAGCATTGGTTATTTAGATTTTTTGTCCGGGTAAATTTTGATTATTATCGTTTACAAGGATTTTTTTGGGGTAAATTTTGATGCAGACATGCAGATATTATTCAACATTGTTCAAAGTACTTACTAATCACGGGGGGGGGGGGTGGTGTTACTCTTAGTACTTTAGGGTACAAATTTTATACCCACCCCATACATATGTAGGCCTGCTTAAAAAATAAACCCATTCATATATTTTTAATGCATTTGAAATTCCACGGAATATACTTAAACTTGACATATTTTATAGATATTCTAAAAATCAAACGGTTTGAATGCTCAAAGTTATCGATTGCATGTACAGTAAGGGTTACATGGAGGCATATTGTGAATACGAATTGCATATTATAAAATTGTATGTCGCACATACAAAATAAAATTAGATAAAACATAAACAAAAAACAGGAACTGAAATATGTGAATGTTTATTATTTATCAAACCAGTGAATGAAAAAAAATAATGGTTTATTTAATTTCATTTAATATACGTACGCGCAGTCTTGAGCGTTTGATTTATCTAATGTTTGAATAAGTTAAAAAACTTTTTTTTTAATTAAGGTCCTTTAGTTGTAAAAATAGTCCTGTGGTTAAAATGAATTTGTATAAAAGGGATAAATATCTATAAAACTGATGGTACATTGTATATCTGTGAAATATGCCTTTGAATTGGTTTAATGAGTTTAAATGTTTATTGTGCAAGAAGTTTTGACATGTTTATTGTAACTACCAAAATCAACAAGCCGTACGTGTATTCTGATACTTAAATGCACCCAAGGACACAAATCATTTTTATAATTCTGAATTAAAAAACTCGTAATAAATAAACAAACTAATACTGGTGCATGTACATATAATATTTAATCCTTTTTATTCTGTCATTCAAATTTACTATTTTAGTTATAAATTTTAATTCTAATTCTTTATCTAGCCTTTATTTGTATCATTGAACAATATCATAATCATTTATCAGATATTTTTCATTAATTATAATATAAACATTGTATGACCTTACCCAAGTCCGTCTAAAGACCTAAGTTGAGTCATGTTTTCGAAGGTCTCTCAATTTGGGATACTTCGTAATTTTTCTCCTAACTTGAGGACACCTGACGTTCCATATGTATTTCAACCCTATTAATGATTTTAATTATTAATTCTTAAAAACAAATCTAGTCATACTTATGCAAGAAACACCAATATTTTGGCAGGAAAAGATTTTGAAGGATCTATATTATTAAATCAAATTACATTAGAAATGTTTTAAATAGGAGTATATCTATGTGCATGGTCGGAAAATATATTATATTGTTTTCTGTAAGTATTTCTTCTTTGACTTTATTTTTCTTCATATGTTCGGGTCCGGTAGCTGAATTGGCCCGCAGCAGAGTCTAGTTTGCCGTAAGAGGCGACTAAAGGTCTTGAGATTCTGATTCTGCCAGTGCGACAAAGTGTGTACCCTTGGTGGGTGAATAGGATGACCCTCGTCCACGGGTGTTTTCAGGTCTATAATACGGAAATCCTGACCGCTGACCATAGTGAGCCAACGTTTGTTGAGAGTGTCACGCTTCTTGCACGTAAAAGACCCCTTTGTTGACCGCCAAGAGCATCACATAGGGTAAATTTTTCTACCCACCTTTCCCATTTTCTTGTGGTCTTCAAAATCTGATATCCCCCTTTCTCATCATCATTTCATGTTCATTTTATCATCTTTTTCATGTTCATTGCTTTTAAATAACCTATATAGCGTTGCAAGGGTGTAAAACACCAACTCACTCTTCATATGTTCACAGTTTTAATTTCTTAACAAAAACTAACACAAGTAATAACAAGGGGTTGCACTAAGTCGTGCTAAGCATACCCCCACTCGGCCATTCAGAAAACAGGAAGTAGATGACCGACTGACCTGGAAAGGGGAGGCACGATACAACTTATCATGCTAAAGCTGTATACCAAATTTGAAATCAATCCCTTCTCTAGAAACTGAGAAATCTGTTACGAAAAATTGTCTATTTTTGACCCATAAAAAGTCTAAGTCAGCTCAGAAAACAGGAAGTAGATAATGGACTGACCTGGAAAGGGGGGGGGGCACGGTATAACTAATCATGCTGAAGCTGTGTACCAAATTTGAAACCAATCCATCCAGTAGAAGCCATGAAATCTGTTACGAAAAATTTCACTTTTCAAATTTTTTACCCTAAAAAGTCTAAGTCGGCTCGAAAAACAGGAAGTAGATGATGGACTGACCTGGAAAGGGGAGGCACGGTATAACTCATCATGCTGAAGCTGTGTACCAAATTTGAAACCAATCTATCCAGTAGAAGCAGAGAAATCTGTTACGAAAAATTTCACATTTCAATTTTTTTCCCCCTAAAAAAGTCTATGTCGGCTTGGAAAACAGGAAGTAGATGATGGACTGACCTGGAAAGTGTAGGCATAGTATAACTAATCATGCTGAAGCTGTGTACCAAATTTGAAACCAATCCATCCAGTAGAAGCAGAGAAATTGAGCCGGACGGACAGACGGACGGACAGACGGACGGACAAGGTGATTGCAATATAGCCCCCTCTCTTACGAGTGGGGGTATAATATATTATATTAATTGATTATTTATTGAAATGCATAGTCGTGCCTTTATACCAGCTGCCGTTTTATAATAAAAAAATCTGTCAAAGTCAAAAATGGCCGGATTTCGTTAAACGGGAAGTAAGTGAGCGACAGACCTGAAATCGAATCTTTTTGATGCTGTATACCAAATATCAAGTGGCTGTGATGAGTAGTTGCTGAGAAAACTGTTGCGAAAAATATTTCCCCGCCTGCACGCCGCCCGACATTCACCATTTTATAACCCGGATTATTCACTCCGTGAAATCCGGCCAATTATAGTTAGGATTGCCTGAGTTAAGAAGTTACTAGGAATACTTCGAAAACACCCCTAAGTATTTCTTAAGTCATTCTTAGATTTTTCCGTAAATCTGTCTAAGGACCTTTCTTATGGCTTTTCTTAGGAAAGCATCGGGAACACCACCCCAGATTAATACTGCAAAGGATCAAAACGGAAAATTCACATTATTTAAAGGGTGATCTAGCCTCGGATCTAGCAAAACGTACAATGGTGAGATTTAGTTGTCACTCCCTGCATTTGTAGGGTTTTTTGAAAATTTCTAAACCATGAATCATATTTTAACATGTAAAAGTCCTTCAAATGAGCCATGATTAATAATAAATTTTGAATAAAAAAGAAAGAGCAAAATATAGAACTGCTTTTTCAAGGAAAAGTAGCGAAAACATATCATGAATGTAGGTTTGGTCGCGAATCTCATTTTTTATGATTGATAGGCCGGCACACGATAGGCAAAGTGTTTTTCCGAATCTAGGTGCTTTCGTCGAGGTTCGCTATCGCTTTACCAAGAATGCATTTTCTGAAAATCTAGATGCTTTCTTCGAGGTCCGCTATCGCTTTTCCGAGAAAAAAAAACATTTTCTGAAAATCTAGGTGCTTTCGTCGAGGTCCGCCATCGTTTTTCCGAGAAAAACAAATCGGCCTCACGAATTATCCATTTTATGGCTTGAAACTCTGTTGACGTGTTGATTTTATTAAAAACATAGTGTTTTATTTGGTTATTTCAACTTATTGTTTAATTTGGTTATTTTGTGTGGTCTCAAGCGTAAACATTCAGCATTATTGTCAAAATGGGGTCTTGTTCAAAATCTATGAAGACTACCAAGAAAGTTTTTTTTCTATTTTTTTAAATGAATGACGATTAATTCTACAAAAGACCTAGTGCGAAAGGCAAAAAAAATGTTTCAAACCCGTCTTCACTCGATAAATTAAGTTCAGTGTAAAAAGCCGGATTGGAAGGTTATTATACAAATTTCTCTGACAAAAGAACGCGTGCAACTATCCCGGGGCCACTGTCCTCTATCAAGCAGGAGTACCAGAGCAAGATATCTGGCCAAGAACCGACAATCGCTCAGTAGAAAGCGTTAGAAAATATAAACGTCCGTCTGTTCTGTTTACTGAAATGCCATCACTTAGCATCCGTTGTTCAATTTCTACTTTCGGGTACAAGCGTCTCTTACGAGTCTTATATTGGTGAAACTGTAGAACTTAGTAGTGTGTTTACGTGGTTGTTGGTTGGTAAACTAAGGCAACGACCATTTAATTTTCGGAAGGGGGGGGGGCTGGGATTTTCACCCGAGCCGAGAATCTTTTTCGACAGCTGCGCGGGCCAGCTTATTTTTTCCCATACACTCAATGCTAGAAAATTTTGTTCGTAAAACTCTTTATTTCTAATGCGCAACATGAGGGCCAGTTTATTTTTTTCGCCCTATAAGCTGGCCAGACTATTTTTAGGCCAAAAATCAGAGCCAGAATATATTTTTTTAAATTCCAGCCCTCCTCCCCCGAAAATCAAATGGTCGGTGCCTAATCAAATGTGTCGAAATTCTTTCATGGGTGATGTACACATTTGTATAGAAATTTAATTCATATATGATATATGGACACCACCTTGAAATAGAAGATCTTTTTTTGTCAGCTGTAAACGTTAATATGATGTTTGGCATATTAAGGATAAGAGGTTACATGTGTGCTCTATAAAGTTATGTTAGAGGAGTTCCTTTAGTTTTTTTTAAATATAGGAGTATTTCCGGGTTGCTTATAAACTTGAGGTTTTGATTCCGATTCTGATGCAAAAATATGTGCAAATAAAACACATAGAACTTCGAGCATGCGTTGTATCAGGCTAGGTTTTTATTAATATAAATATTCTTGTCGCCGCCAAAAACTAACACAATGAAGGACAGTAAATAATAAACCATTATAAACTGTTACAATCTATTGTTTCCTGCTTAAGTTCATGACAGTTCCAGACAGAAAATACAAATCTGTCATGACCTATCATTTCCTGCAGCAATTCACAACAGTGCATAACAGTTAGTGGATATCTTGTCAAGAACTGCCTTTTACTATGGCAATGGTGGACAGTGCATCATAGGCCAAGAAAAATTGTCGACTGCTGTGCAAAATTGTTACGGATCAGGACAGTGATAAACAATACAGGTAAAATTGTTAACTACTGCCCAAAATTGTAACAATTTAGGACAGTGATTAACAATCCAGGTAAAGTCGGTCACGATCTATGAGAAACTGTACCAATGTCGGACAGTGCAGGCCAATGTAGGACAGTGCATTATAGGCGGAAGGTAATCACTGTCACAAACTGTCCTTGATTGTATAGGGTGATAATGGTAATTCACTGTTGTTTGGCAGTAGTTTCACAGTAAATAGCAGTGTAAGGCAGTAAAAAAATGACTGTGTCTGGAATAGACAGTAATTTTTTTGGTTCATAGTGTGCAAGAAACTCTTGTTTTATATGTTTCAATAAAACAAATTTATTATACCTCTGTGTTTTCACAAGCTGTTATCTCATAGTTCTGCAGCAAATATATCAAAGCCAATTTTGCCTCAAGTAACGCCAACCTCATACCAATACAGATTCTTGGGCCTATTCCAAAAGGAACATAGCTGAATTCCGGTCTTTTAGCTTTGTTTTCTTCTGTAAATCTATATAAAGGTGCTAACAAAATTACTATTTTTGAAACCGATGTCAAATTAGAAAGGACAAAGACATTCCGGAAAATTTTAGGATCACAATAGTTCTGACTTGGTATACACATTTAAAAAAAAATGGTGGGTTACACCAGGTTTTATGAATTAAACCTTATCCTTCTATTGTGATCTAAAGTGTGTGGGAAAGTTACACGGTTGTGAGACACTATAGTGATGTTGAAGTTATCATCATAGTACAACATACAGACAAAAACTTATTAAAGCATTCACGAATCATCTCATCTTGACAAAATTCATCTGTCACAGTGGATGTTAGAGGAATACATAAGAATTTAAAGTTGGTATGATATCCTTGGAAAATTTGTATTGTAATGAAACAGTTAAAGCTGAAATTTCTAATGATTTTAAAATTTTCTTTTTTACATGTACATGTAATATTGAATGAAATGTTCTAGGAAAAAAATATCTTCCTCCCAATAAAAGATAAAGATATTTAGTATATACTGTAATTTTGTCTATATTCCACATCTTTTAACAAATTATAAAGAGATATTTTCAGATTAGTAAACCGATTCATCACTTAGACATAAAAATTAAATATAATTTGTTAGGACTCGTGGGTTTTACAGTGATTGTTAACCCTTACCCTTTCATTTTCATGCGATAACTTAGATAAAAAAACAAGCACAAACCTGTCAGGATCAAATTTTTCTGGTTCCGGCCAGAATTTAGGATTCCTGTGCAAGGCAAACACGGGTACACTAACGTTAGTTCCTTTTGGAATAGTCACACCTTTGATTGTTATATCTTCCAAACAATCTCTACCAAACCTGAAAATGTTGGCTTAAATAATCTCATTATTGTAAAACCTGTAAGGCGGCAGTTTCATGCAAAATATTTTTAGAAAGGCTGTGAAATATAGTTTCCCGGAAGAACGTAAAGACATTTTTTGTAATGCCGCACACAAAGACGGACAATGCCAAAGTGACTCCAATATGTCGTTTTGTAACAAGTTTCAGGCGATATTAAAATCTTACCGAGTAGCAGGGCCATACAACCGTAATATTTCAAATAAGAATCTCTCAAGATAATCCAATTTTGCTAAACTTTCATACTCTGGTTGCTCCTGTAGAAAAAAAAATAAAACTATTCATGTTGCTTGATGTGAATTGGTTAAAAGATTTTTACCTGCAATAAGGATCTTCTGATTTAAATCTAATTATTTTTTATATTACATCATTTTTCTTTTATTGTTTTCTTTTCAAAGAAGAAATCACCCGTGTTTTTTCTGCTGACTTTATAAGTTGAATTGTGCTTGTTCCAGAAACTACACCAAAAGGGTGTTGTCCATCCAATGTTACAATTGCAAGCAACATACAATATAAAAATATCATTATACCTCAATTATGTTTTTCTTGTAATAAATATTTTTACTATTTTTCAAGCTCGGGTCCGTTCGTCCGTCCGTCCCAAATAATTCATAGTTCATTAGTATACAATATTGCCTTTCAAATGTTAGATATTACAAACTTACTCCTTTTAATTCTGTGTCTATCTCATTTACGAGACGCTTCTGTATTTTCGGGTGTGTAGCAAGTACGTGACACGCAAACGATAATGTATTTGCTGTAGTATCATATCCAGCTAGGAAAAACGTTATTGCGTTCTGTTGTAGTTCCAACTCATTCAAACCTGTTTAAAACATATTTATAAATTCCTAGTAAAAAAAATAGGGAATATATTGCCTATATAAATACCCAAAACCGTCTTTTCTGCCTTTTTTACGTCATCATGTTTGTTCTCTGTTTTTTTTTTTATTCAAAATTTTTCAAACCCGAATAAAATCAATGACTGTCAAGTGTGAAATAATCTGACTGCTCTAGTCAATATAGTATTTGATTATTTAGTAAAGCCGGAGGTTAGGGTAGCTTGTACAATATATCGTATGTGTACATGTAGTTGTAAGTAGTAGTCCGCCTAAGAATCATGCAAAATTGAAGAAAAGTGATTCATCGATAAAAAGGCTACAGTGGTTTATCTTTAATGAAAGATAGTTCAAAGTATATCGAATAAGACATAATTAACAATTGCTCATAACTTCCTGGTCCTGGGAGAAATCTTGCCATTTTCTTATAATAGGTACTATTGAAATTATTGACAATTTTAAGAGTTACATGTATCTCCCTTTCTTACATTTTTCCAATGCATTCTATATATTTTTTTTCTCAGGACCAGGGCTAGTTTGGAAAAAGAGCACAAAAGATCAAAGCAGGGTGCTAGTAGGAGTAACACATCAAAAATAAATTGGTGAAGGCATTCCACCCATGAATCGCTCTTTGCATGATTCTTATAAAGAGTGGTACTTAAAACTTTGATCCTTATACACTGTAATGAGCTACAAACTAAAATCAAGGCAAGGCTGTTCAATATATATTAAGTTATAAATGTCGTCGTAAGATGAAAAATACCACAAAATGGTTCACATTTATAACAAAGCCTAATAATTTCCTTGTCGAAAATTTAAAGCTGGTCTCGTTGAAAACTGCTGGCGGTTGTCCGTTGTGTTTTTTTTCTGAATTGCCGCTTGATTGTGGGCTATGTCGCGTACACTTATTCCACATCTCATTAATTTCTATTGTTAATCGACCTGTCGGTAAAATAATTGTCATTTTTTTTTAATATTCATCTTATAATTTTATGAAAGATCATTTGTACACAACGAGGAACCTCAAATATTGCAAAAAAACTTATTTAACTTTATTTTTCTTATCATAAGTACAATTATTTCTCATTACAGAAAATTCTTTGTATAATTTATATTATTAAAGCATTATTTAACCATGAAGAAATTGTGTCTAAATCTGTGATTCAAGTATACATTTTAAAAAGAATGGAATTCCAGGGTCCCCGCAGGTGAAGCAAAAATTATTGAACATGGCTGAGTTTTTAACTTGACCAAGGTATTAGTGGTTTAAACATTGGTATAAATTTCATGAAAATCCGACAACACTGTAGGGATGAGTCAGCCCTTACAAGGTCTGTTTTGCAAAAAAAAAAACCAATTTTTTCATGGTCAAAGTCCCCTAACTCCTACAAAAATTATTGCAAAATGCTGATTTTCAAATTTGACCAAGGTATTAGTGATATAAACATTTGGTATAAATTTCATGGATGGGTGCGCTTACAAGGTCTGTTTTGCAAATACAACAGAGTCGTTTTTATGGTCAAAGTCACCCAACTCCTACAAAAATTATCGAAAAATGCTGATTGTCAAACTTGACCAAGGTATTAGTGATATAAACATTTGGTATTTTTCATGAAAATCCGTCAACATCTGTAGGGATGAGTCAGCGCTTACAAGGTCTGTTTTGCAAAAAAAACAGTCGTTTTTCAACGTTTTTCAGTCGTTTGTCAAAGTCACCCAACTCCTACAAAAAATTTCGAAAAATGCTGATTGTCGAACTTGACCAAGGTATTAGTGAATAAACATTTAGTATAAATTTCATGAAAATCCGTCAACATATGTAGGAATGAGAGCGCTTACAAGGTCTGTTTTGCAAAAAAAACAGAGTCTTTTTTATGGTCAAAGTCCCATACCTCCCACAGAAATAATCGAAAAATGCTGATATACAAACTTGTCCAAGGAATTAGTGATATAAACATTTGGTATAAATTTCATGAAAATCAATCAACATCTGTAGGGTTGAGTGCGCTTACAAGGTCTGTTTTGCAAAAAAACAAAGTCCCATAACTCCTACAAAAATTATCGGAAAATGCTGATTTTTGAACTTGATCCATTTGGTATAAATTTCATAAAAACCCGGCAAAATTTGTTGCCTTGAGAGCGCTTACAAAAAGTGTGACGGACGGACGGACGCCCGGCATTTCGTTATCACCGCTCCGCGTTGGGGCGGGGGACAAAAACTTTTTTATGTTTGTATTCTTTAATAAGAACACACTGAAAAGCAAATTCCTACATTTTGTTTATTCACACGTAGTTCATGCCATATACCTCGATCTTTATAACCCTGAAGATCACTTGGTAGGTTGTTGTTGTTGCTGTTGCTTTCTTTGCTGCCAGGATGACGTGCATTTATCATCAATTGTAAAAAGTCTTTGTTTCCCTAAAACAATGAAAAAATTTATAAATAGCATCAACATGGCATGAACTAACAAATAATCTTTTGTAAATAATTCAGTTAATTTCTTAAACAAAACAAAAATCTGAATCATTTTAGATGTATTATTATTTTAAAAACAGAGTGCTTCATTTTATACACAGGAATACAACAACAAACCATCTATCCGAAAGCAAAATATAACAATGCAAAAAACCGAACGAAAACAAATATAATATCATACAAATAAAAAGTTTTCTGTTTAATATTTTTTGACATTCTCTGTGCTGTTAAGTTTTAATTCTGTAATCACTAAACTTTATGGCATGATACAAACCTCCCTTTAACTTGTAAAATTTAAAACGCATTGCCTGTTATTGGTAAATAGATGGGCGTACAATGACAAAAATATGTACCTCGTCTTCCTTATTGCGCATATTCACTGCTGAGCGGATTGCCGAGCGGAAAAATTTGTTGACGTCTTCGTCTTGAAGATTAGCATTGAAAAGGTTTTTAAGAAATGGAAACATCACTGAAAGAAATAATATCAACATTAATTGCGAATGTTTTTTATATAATTGAAATGTTTATTTTAAGTGCTTCACTAACTTTTGTTGCCACTTACGTCTGTCCGTAGTTCGTTAAATCTGGAACTCAAAAATCGTAAAAGCTCTGATCATTGAAAGTATTTGAAAAAAAAAAGTTATTTATATTTTCGCATTCATAGCAAATAATTCGCATGCGTTAAAGCAGACGCAATCATCTTATTGTACCGAAACAAAAAGAAAATACACCATAGTCTTTGTACTAGATTAATATACATAACATAACATAACATTTTCCCTAATTTGTTTTTAAAAAATGAAGTTTTTTGTTAAGTTAATTGATGGATGTAATAATTTCTTACTTATCATAAGGGAGTAAAATTTAGGCAATGAACCAATGGCAGCCTTTCGTCCATAGTACACAAATTTGTTGTTCGGGTCCTTCTGTGAGTTCACTTCTATGCCAAATGCTGTAGTTGCAATGACGTCCATGGTATAGCATTCACACAAACTAAAATTGTATTGTTTATAAACTAAAAAATCCGCTAGCTGCCTACAAATAAATACACCCTCCCCGGCTCCCTCAAAAGTCATTCAGACCAAATATTGAAATAAAAGAAAAAAAAACATTATGTAAGAGAGATTTCTTGAAAGTTTCATCAACTCCATGGAGTTGTTTAGAAGCAAATTTGATTTAAAAATATATGACAGTATTGGCTTTGTGGAGATTTAAAATTATTGTTAAAACGTTATTAAAAGGGCGGGTTTTGAATGTCCATTTTGATTTTTTAAATAAGATATTTGAATAATTGAGTTTAGGCCGTACCTGGTCGACGATAATGTCTGCAGCAGAGCGTAGTCTTATGCGACTAAGGTTCTTGGGAATCTGACATCGGGATATCACTCAGCCAATAATACGACCAAGGGTATCCTGTAGATGGCCAAAGTCCAAATGCTTACTTTTTGGGACCAACGCATGTGGAGAGTGTCACGGTTCGTGTACGTAATCCATTTGTGGATCGCCTTGAGTAGTTGCACCATATCAGTCATTTTTTCAGTCTCCATCATCCACTTTTTCACTTTTTCAGTGGTCTTCAAAATTTACGTTTCATATCCCCTTTTCATGTTGTTGCCCTTATGTAACCTATATAATTTTGCTAAGGCGTAAACACCAACCCACTAGCCCATTCACTCACTCCAGCATGTCTGATTTGCTATAAAAGCTGCTACAACCGATTTCAAGTTAAAATGTCCATAGCGTAGTGTGCTGTGTTTAGCAGTCGGACCAGGATAGCAGTCGATCTATAGTAAATCTTTGTAATGTATGTACGCTTGCTATAGAACTATATCAATTTCATAGCCTGAAATCCCATTAAACAAAGATGATATTTTTGACTTTTCAAATAGCTAATTTACATGAGTAAGTAATAGTAAGTTTGTATTTTACGTCATTGCAAACCTATATAGGTTATTTAAAAGCGATGAACATGAAAAGGATGATCAAATGGACATGAAATAATGATTACAAATATACGGGTGTGGTGGGAATCAAAGGAATAGTTAATTTTGAAGACCACAGGAAAAGGGAAGAGTTGGGTAGGGGCGAAAAAATTAGCATATGTGCACTATGGTGCACTATTTGGCAGTTCAAAAAGGGGTCTTTTACGTGCATGAAGCGTGGCACTCTTCACTACGGTATGCAGCCTGGTTTTAAAGCCTGATGACCCTGGCATTCATTACGACAGGGCTGCCCCATTCAACCACATGGGGCACAAATCATCTAGTCGCTTTGTGGGCTAACCGACCTTAACCAATATTAGAATTCTGAGCACTTTTTAGTTGACTTTTATCGACAAGCTTAGCGCTGCTGAGGGCCTATTCACCTCCCGGGCCCTGTAACTCATTTACATAAAGTAACAAAAACATACTGTTTAGCCTCTATTTTTTTCCCTTCATCCGTGTGTGTTTTTATATTTTCGACCAAATCTCTGCAACATTTTTGAACTTTCTTTGTCATCTATCAAAAAAACATGTTTTTTTAAGTAAGTTCAAATAAGCATGCATTCTGAGAGTATAGCAGAATATTACATAGTCCCCTACCGGCCTTGCATTTCAGTCATTGGTAAAAAAATGTGAAACAAATCAAAACCTAAACTTGATCAGTTTATTATCTACAATCCATAATAAAGTGCTGATAATAAAATTTCAATGAATTTTTAACGTTCAAAGGGCCATAACTCTCGTAAAAATTTGCGGATGGAAACGAAATATCAACTTTATCTTGAACTCATAACGATAGACTCACATACCAAAAATTAGTTCATTATCTACTAGCGTTTAGAGAAATAGTGCGGAAATCTGTTATTTGAGTGAATTTCAAAGTTCAAAGGGCCATAACTCCTGCAGAAATTTGTGGACCTGTACCAAACTTAAACTTCATCTGTAACTCATATGAGTAAACTCACATACCAAAAACAGTTTATTATCTAATAGTGTGGAAAACGGAAATTTCAGTGAATTTTCCAAGTTTGAAGGGCCATGACTCCCGTGAAAATTTGCGGACCGGCAAGAAACTCAACCTTGATCCGTAACTTATTATGGTCGACTCGCACACCGAAAATAAAATCATTTCATTATCTATAAGCGTTTAAAAAAGTGCTGAAAACTGAGGCCAGACAGACAGACGGACAGAGCGCAAACCTATTAGTCCCTTTAGGCTTTCGGCGGTAGGGGACACAAAAACAGAATTTCAGATTCCTCGGATCTATTTGTTATATTCACTGGCAAAAAAAATCACAATTTTAAAAGTAAAGTCTTGCTTTTTAAATTGGCACCATTTTGTGTGGGTTGTGTCGCGTACACTTATTCCACCTCATTATGTTCCGTTGTTTTTTTAAACAAGAACGGAAATCCAGAGTCCCCCGCCAAGCGTCCAAAATTCGTATTCTCATCGCTAAACAGGAAGTAGATAAGTGACAGATCTGGAGACGCATCCAACTATATGAGACCCCTAACTGCTACATACCAAATATCGAAAGCCTATTAATAAAAGTAGCCGAGATATTTGTAACGAAAAAAATCATTTTTTTAACCTAAAAAAATCTAAGTCGGCTTGTTCAACAGCTAAGAAGTGGGTAAACAACGGACCTGAAAACACATCCCATCATTTGAAACATGAAGCTGCATACTAAATATCGAAAGTCTAGGATTAATAGCAGCTGATAAATCTGTTACGAAAAAGTGTGACGGGTGAACGCACGCACGGACGAATGGACGTTAGGAGAGGTTTAAATCCTGATTCAAATCACTACTTCATGTGCAAGGTATATACCTCTTTGAGTCTGCTGATTGTAAAGGTCGGCGATATTGTGTTTCGTAAGAATTTCCAGTGCATTCCAGTTGCGAGGGCTACTCCTGACTCCATTCGTTCAGTTCTTTTAATAGGTATCTACAATTAGTTTTAATCATAAAAAATAAAATACATGTATTATAATATGATAATGGCTCTGCCCTAAAAGCTCGCGAAGATACAAAATCAATATGATAATAGGTGCAACCAAAACTGGGTTTAACCTTAAATGGATCTGGAAAAAATGTCAAAATACCCTCGGCTGGATCAATAGCTAAGAGGGTCCACTTTTGGATAAAAATTTAATAATTTATTTGAAAAAAATGAATTATCCGTAAAAACGCCAAAATATGGTTTGCAGCCGGGACAATATCATCCATAACTTAATCGATCCTTCAGTGACGTCATATCATTCGACAAGCAGACTGTTAACATGAAGACATCAAAATGTCACCGCTGTTCTGCCAGGATTTGTTATATATATTTTTTGTTTACCCGTATCTATAATTGCCAAGTGCTGGCTGCAAAAGATTGATTTCGAAACATGGTGGAAAATTACGAAGTATCCAAATGATCATTTAACTTTGTCAGTTTGAGGGACCACATCGGATAAGGATGGATTAGGATTTTATTTTCAGATCAGGTAGGACCAAATTATCATACATATGTAGAAAAACAGTTGCTGATCACTTTGTTTTAATGAATCTGTGTTATGAAAAGTATTTTGAGTCTCGTGCAATTTGGCAGACTCTCTACTATAGTGAGCTTCGCTTCGCTCGCATATAAATAAATAGAACAAAGTTCAATAAAAAAAAGCATAAAATACACTTTAAACAAATAACAGTAATAACAAGATAACTTCTACAGGTCTAAAATCTTAACAGTGATCTTGAAACAAGGGATCCAAATTTTAAAAATTTTAAACCTCGTGCGGGTTTTGGTTGACGAATAGTCCAGCAGCAGCGCTTAGCTTGTTAAAAGTCTACCAAAGAGCTCTCGGAAACCTGACATCGGGTCAGTCTGCTTTGTCCATTAACCAACTGGAATGTGTGCTCCAGGAGACTGAATGGGACAGTCTTGTCAAAATGAATGCCGGGGTCGTCAGGTTATTATACGGAAAACCTGACCGCAAACCACAGTGGTGCACCGTGTTATGAAAAAATTCATGTTTTTTGCACATTAAAGGTTCCTGTTGCAGATCTCGATAAGAGAAGGAATTAAAGGATTCTCATTCTGGGGACTAAATTCTCTGATCCTTCCCGTCCCTCCTTCTTTTGACACAGAAATTGCTCCACGGTTGCTCTCTTCACTCAGGAAATTTTACGGTAGACACGGTGCATTCGAAGACAAAAATGGGATTTCTATCTCTTAAATGAGTGAAGATGTTGGTTTGTCATAGAAATTTATTTTGTCTTTTTTACCGGCTTTGACACACTAAATTGGAAATTACAACACGACGGGTGTCCTATAGCAGGCAGGAAACTCTTACTCCTCCGGAGCACATGAGTTCACTCTTGTCACGACTTGGGTTCGCGTTGTTGATTTTCATTCGGTTGATTTTGTGTATTGTGTATATTCGTGCTGTTTTTGTTCGTGTTTGCCGGTTTCGTCGACACCCTTTCGGACTTTTGACACTTGAATGCCCCATTGGTGCGTCTTTGCTTCTTTCAGTGACATAAAATTCTCATAAACGATTGGCATTGTATACCCATTCCTCCACTTCGTCATCATTTTATATTCATTTTATCACCCCTTTCACGTTTTTCTCCATGATAATACATGTTAAAGACGACACCGACAAAATATGCCATTTATACTGTAGATTTTTATTGATATAAACAATAAGAAAGGGAAAGAAAAACCAAGATATGTAACTGTCAATGGTTGTGGTTTCTTCTCTAAATTTGAATATTGACAAAGTCCAGAAAGGCCGCGTTGGCAAAAAATCTAAAAAAATATTTGACTAAATCATGAAATTGTAATATGCTATTCCTTAGATTGCATTAAATCACTGTGTAAAATTTCATATCTGTACCACTAATACATGTAGCATTAGTGAGTTGGTGTTATACGCCCGTGCAACACTGAAAAGGATGATAAAATGAACATGAAATGATGATGATAAATGAAATATGGGGATGGGGTGGGAAACAAAGGAACGGTAAATTTTGAAGACCACAAGAAGCGGGGATATATGGGTAGAGGAGAAAAAATTAGACTATGTGGTGCACTACTTTGCGATCCACAAAAGGGTCTTTTACGTGCATGAAGCATGGCACTCTCCACACACGTTGGTCCACTATGGTCAGCGGCCAGGGTTTCCGTATTATAGACCTGACAACCACCGCGGACGATGGCCACCCTATTCAGCCACCTAGGGTACGCACTTGGTCTCTTTGTTGGCTGAGCATTGACCCGACGCCAGAATCGCAAGACCCTTTGTCGCCTCTTACGACAAGCTAGGCTATGCTGAGGACCTAATAGCATTGGCGTTTTATAGCGTTCTCACAAAAAATGTTGATGGACGGACAAAGTAAAAATTATAGGGCTTCCGTATCCTCGACGCAGGGGTAAGATTGTTACTAATAAAACTATTTTTTTTTTGTATCTTGTGGGTAGACGGTGGAATATGCAGTGTGCAGACTACAATTTGCAAGAGGCTGTGGATATAGTCATTAAAACATATTTTAAATAGAAAAGACTTCAACTGTCTCACTTACCGATCTGTGCGGGAAAGTTGAAAATTCTTTTACAAAAATCTCCTTCAACATGTCTGGGTCAGACACGAGCAATACAGGTTCATGGCAGTTGTATACACTACATTAAAAACCAGAGTTCATAAGGTATAAGCAAGCAGTTAACAATTTATTGGAAGAAGAAATTACTAAAATGACAATAGTAAATGAGTTAGTGTTAAAAACTGAAAAAGAAAATGTTAATCTATAACACATGTGTCTGTTTCTGAAACAACAACTTTGTTTTTTGTTTTTGTTTGTTTGTTTTTTTTTTTAAATTCTTATTTCGTTTGGTAGTTATATACATTTGTATGTGCAGGAAGGTTGCATGTTGGACGCGATTACTTTACTGTTTAAATCAAATGAGTTAGAAGAGATTTCTAATGAATATTGGTATATCACTAAAAAGCTTGTTATATCTCAAAATGGCTGAATCACAGTCTAAATCTATCCCAACAAGGTTAAAACCATCTAATTTTTTTTTGCCTGCTTCTATATGATATAATCACAACCGATTAATTTTCAATTAGTACACTTGAATGTGTACTCTACCCCAATTTTACCTCGTTCGCAAATGGTCAACTTAGTGATGTCTATACGCTTGAAAATTCATATTTAAGTTGATTATCATAGTAACTCATGTCCGATGAAAATTTTAATACTTTATTAATATTGATAAGCATACATACCCGACAACGGGACCGTATTTATTCATAACTTCAAGGTCCGTTTGAGCTGAGCCCTTTTGAATAAGAAATGAAAATATATGATAGTCATGTATAGATTCAGATACTAGTGAGTAACTTACAAAACCCATTTTATTATTAAGTTTTAAATATTTTTTAGGCAAGCGCCAGCGAAGCCTTATGCAGTCTATAGAGTAGTGATGATTTTCGCGTTTTTTTCTGTCTAGACGGAGTGATTTTCCTGCATCCAGACTGGAAAAAAAATGCTTTATTTTCTATATTACTTTTCAATGTTTGTTAACATGATATACACTTCTATAAATCTCAATTTTTATTGGCATTTTATATGACCGGCACAAGTTTTATTTATTCCTTTGCACCTTTCATGACGAACTTTTAGTTAAAGGCGATAGAATATACATTATGTATTCATCTATTACTTGATTGGTTCGTATAAATATTTTTCTTATTTGATTGGTCAATGCATGGATTCAGATTCTAGCTTCACCATTCATAAAATCAGTACAAAATACACATCATTGGGACGAGTTTTAATCGAAGGGGTGTTTCAATCGATACCGTCTTTACACGATACCTGTCTTGTGTGTGCAATTGTGTTTTGAGGGCATCTGCATGACGATCCTTTCTCCGCTCACCAAAATTAATAATTCGCAAACATTTTGAACAATATACTTTAACAGAGAATAAATCTATTATAGTTCTTGTATATTGCGCTTGCCTTTAAACGCTTTAGCGCTTTGATTTACGTTTACTGGACACTGGCCACATATATTGGCTTGTAAATATGGCTTCTGATGAGACATGATTATACGATACCACATTTACCCCAAAAATTCTCTCAGTGGCTTAACTGTTTTGTAAAATCAAACTACCATACAATATACATTGTACAGTCAATTATCCTTTTATAAAGCCAAGAATTTTTTTAATGTTGAAAATTGTTAGATTTATTTATCTTTCTTCGTTCAAAAAAAACGAAAGCATCGATTCCAGATTTTTTTTCTTCAGAAAAATCAACCAAGACCTTTAGTTCAAAGTACAGTGGCAGCTAAAATGATTATCCCTAATAATACCTTAAAGGTGACTCCATTTTCCCCAACTTCATCATTTCACATTCATGCATCTCTTTCACGTTCATTTCCCTTATAAAGCCGAATTCGTGCGGCTTTGGAGTAAAGCAATAATTAGGCATATGATTTTTGTCTAAACCTTAAGGTTCTTCCTACCCCAGACATAGGTTGAATATCTTAGTAATAATTTGGTTCCCCAGTTTGGTATTTTTGGTTATACTGTTCTATGCTCTTCATATTCACACAGTGTTTGGCATTTTCAATATTTTTGGTAGAGCGCCTCTGATGAGTCTTGAATAGACGAAACGCGCGTCAGGCGTAGCAAAATTTATTGTCTGGAACTTTGTTGTCATTTGTATATCAATAGGTGTCAAAACACGTAAAATTTCCCTTTCTCCTCAAACTTAAGAGGTCATCGTTGAAGTTTAATGATGTGTCATATTATTGTAAATCAATTACTAGAATGAACCTGATAACCTTTTGACCGATGCTAATTACTAAAAATGGGAAGTAGATATACATGTAAAATAATTTAAAATAAACAAAAATGAAAAAAAAATCTGTTCATTTAAAAGTTTTATCAAGAACATTAATGCAAAGCGACAAGACGGTCGAAAATTTCCAAAAATATATCTTAAATATCTATTATGAACATCTGCTCAGCGTTAAAGAAGCAAACAGGCACCAATAGGACATTAAAGTGTCAAAAGGACAACGACGAAACCGGTAATACACGAACAAAAACAGCACGAAGAAACACAAAATCAACCGACCTATAAAATACAAGAGACGCTTTAGAACAATATAATAAAATAATGTCACCTTTTTGAAATAAGTTCTCATTATTCCCATAAACGGCATGGGCGGAGGACCAGGTATACCCAGATTTTTCCACAGACTGTGCTTCCATTTTGAGTACCTATATTAGAATAGAATTTTTAAACATTACATACTATTTATTTTAGTAAAAACTGTGTCAAGTGTAGGTATTACTAAATATTTTCTTACAATAACAAACAGGTATAGAATGCAAATATACCTTAACATTTATCAGATCTATATAATGTTTATTTTGCAGTAAATAGATGTCAAGTTCTTTATGTATGTTTAACTTATTAACTTACATATAGATCTACTTACAAAAATAATGAAACTAATAGAATTACTACACTAAGAATCCAAATGGGTAAATTGATCAATCCTAAGATCTCCATGATTTGTAATAAACGGTTAGTATGTAAGCACTGTATATACGACAGAAATGGTAAGTATATAAGCACTGGATATACGACAGTAACCGTATAAAACGATAACCTGTGAATGGCTTAATAAAGGTATGTTAAATACATGTAGATGATGTCAATATACCGTGTGATAAACAGAATAATATTTGTGACCTTCAATTATGAAAGTACGTCCCAGTAAAAATTAACTACTTTACAAATTCTACTTAGTAACCTTTTGTCCGCAGCATTTAAAAATAAAACTATTGAAGTTTAAAACATTTACAAAAAGAAAGATTTGAACAAATAAATTGAGGCAGATGGTCAGTTTTGAGACTACTTTATCCACAGAGAGTTTGTCTTATTATGCTGTTTGCATGCTATACAAGATCATAAAACGGCAATAACAAAGCTATTGTCTTCTCTAGTCCGTGCTGTGATTTATCTTTTCATGTTGCTGACCTTTTAGAAAATCATAAAATAAAATTAACGTACAAGGTCATGCTGCCATATATGCAGTTTCGAGAGTATCTCAAGCATCACTTTGTCTAGCTTTACCTTTAATTGGTTAAAATCAGACAAGTCTAGTGAAGAAACAGCCATTTGTCACGTTTTTACGGAAAAGGACGTCTTTAAATATTGACCTATTATATTTTAAAACTTTAAAAAGAGTTGAATAAGGATGAAAGTGTTCGTGACACAATCTCCATTGTCCAACTTCAATTAAAATTCTACAATAGAGAACAGCTAGCAGTCTTTAATTAAGGAAATTGTCAGTTTGCCGTCTTGAATGAAATCCAATTAAATATAATGCAGTCTTAGAATTATTTCTTTTCTTGGTATAAATCAAAAGCATCTACGTGTAATATAGTTATACGACTATTTCTAATATTACATAATTTTTAGTGATTTTTGTGATTTTTGATGTCTAACACGACATGAATTGAAAAACAGTAATAACAAGATTGCTACACGTAGCCAATGCCCCCCTCCGCCACATTAAAGTTTTTTTTTAATTTACTAAAATTTAAAGAATTAGAATTGCATTACGATATGATTACCTTCATATCATGACAAACAATTCTGAAAACTTTCATCAAAATCCGCGCTCACAAAGTGTTCATATGACCTAAGTCCCATAATTCCTATAAATTCAAATCAAAATGGCAGTGCACATGGTGCACTATGATCAACTATATATCATGTTACACCATACAAAATTTCATTAAAATCAGATGAGCGGTCTCAGAGGGGTTGCGCTCACAAAGTGTTCCTATGAACTAATATGAACAAAGTCGATAAAGTCCCATTACTCATATAATATTTGTTGAATCAAATTTGCGGTATAATAAGATCAACTACATATCATGACAAACAATCCTACAACATTTCAACGAAATCCGTTTAGTGGTCTCAGAGGAGTTGTGCTCATAAAGTGTTCCTATGACCTAAAATGAAAAAGTCGATAAATATAAAGTCCAATAACTCCTCTAAAATTTGTGTTGAATCATATTGGCGCTATAATATGATCAATTGTTTTCATGACAAACAATCCTACCAATTTTCATCAAAATCCGTTGAGTGGTCTCAGAGTAGTTGTACTCTTAAAATGCTCCTATGACCTAAAACGAACAAAATCGACAAAAGTCCCATTTCTCCTATTAAAATTGTCGAATCAAAATGGCGATGCAATACAATCAACTACATATCATGACAAGCAATCCTACAAAATATCTATCAAATCCGATGAGCAGTCAAAGAGGGGTTGCGCTCACAAAAGTGTTCCTATGGCCTAAAATGAAAAAGTCAATAGAGTCCAATAACTTCTATAAAATTTGTCGAATAAAAATGGTGGTGCAGTATGATCAACTATTATCATGACAAACAATCCTACCAAATTTCATCAAAATCTGCTGAGCAGTCAAAGAGGAGTTGCACTCACAAAAGTGTTCCTATGGCCTAAAATGAAAAAGTCGATAAAGTCCAATAACTCCTCTAAAATTTGTGTCGAATCATATTGGCGCTATAATATGATCAACTATTATCATGACAAACAATCCTACCAATTTTCATCAAAATCCGTTGAGTGGTCTCAGAGTAGTTGTGCTCTTAAAGTGTTCCTATGACCTAAAACGAACAAAGTCGATAAAGTCCCATAACTCCTAGCAAATTTGTCGAATCAAAATGGCAGTGCGATATTTTCAACTACATATCATGGCAAACAATACTACAAACTTCCATCAAAATCCGTTGAGCGGTCTCAGAGGAGTATCGCTCACAAAAGTTTGACAAACAGACGCACGGACGAAGACCATTACTAGGTTCTTCCGCATTGGCATTGCGGTGGTGGACAAAGAAAAGTACAGCAATGTTATCAAATGAGAATGATATTGAAAGATGTGATTTGGAAAATGTTACCCGCCATGAAAGATTCTCCACTTTCTACTGGTTAATGCCATCAACATGTAAACTGCAGTAACGGATATTGAGAATGGTGGTCGCTGCTACTTGTAAGAAGAATATCATTGTAAGATTTTTTATAAGGGAATTAAGATTTTGATGGTTTCAAGGCTATAGAGCTACAGGCTTTCAGGCTATAATATGAACAGTCTGACCCCTACCAAAATGGTCGATGTGTTGGGAGAATGCCACGTCCAGGTACAATAATTATGCACATTGCCTTTTCATGTATATATATCGCCTTGATTTAACCTATATATTGTTGACACCAACTTACTCTCGCTCTTAGTATGCAGGTGCATGTCTCAAAGTTTCGATCTATACTACTGTAAGTATGAAACATACTATTCATACAAATTAGGATTATATGATTGGCAATATGCACGGGTTCATAAAAATATATCACAGTGAGTTTGTGTTTTACGCCCGTGCTATGATATATCGATCATTTACAGGCGATGAACATGAAATGATGATGATAAATGCAGGTGGTGGGTTGGGGAACAAAGGAGCGGTAAATTTTGAATAACCACAGGAAAAAGGGAGAGTTTGGGTAGGGGCGGAAAATTTAGCCTGGTGGTCCACAAAGGGGTCTTTTACGTGTATGAAGCGTGGCATTCTCCTCACACGTTGGCCTACTATGGTCAGCGGCCAGGGTTCCGTATTATAGACCTGACAACCACCGCGGAAAAGGGCCACCCTATTCAGCCACCTAGGGTACACACTTGGTCACTCTGCAGGCTGAGCACCTACCCGACGTCAGAATCCCAAGACCCTTAGTCGCCTCTTACGACAAGCTAGGCTCTGCTGCGGGCCTATTCGCCACCCGGACCCCGCACGAGACTTGAATTTCAGAAGATATGTAAATAAATTCAGTGTGCACAAACATGTTTTAAAATATATCAAGAGGTTCTCAAGAGCCTGAATCGATCATCTGGCTTAAAGCTATAAGAGAATCTTCTTTAAGCTATTTTCCGGATAAAGGGACGTTTGACAACTTTGACCCCTGCAATGGAGAATTTCGTAGAGCTTAATCAGCGAAATATTTTACCAAGGTTATACTTTTCCCTATTTACAAAACTTTTTATCTATAGAAAAGAAATGTAAAAATAGCTTTTTCACCTTTAAACGTAATATACTTTTTTTAACATTTAAAGAGCCATAACTCCTAAAAGGTGTTATCTGACAACTTCTGCCCAAAGGAGACTTTTGTAGACCACAATAAGCTGATGGTTTGAGCAATCAGAAATAATTTTTGTTTCAATAGTTTTTAAATTGTAGGTCAAAAACATGAACGGCCCAAAGGCCTATAGCCCCTATAAGAAGCCATCTGACAACTTCGACCCAGCGGAGTTTTGTAAAGCTCAATGAGCTAGAGGTTTAAGCAATCAACATAATTTCTTTGTCTGCAATAGTTTTCATTATTCATGCCAAAAGCATGAGAAAAACGCGTTTTTCCTAAAAAAGGTCCATAACCCCAATAATTGGCTACTGTGATTTTGATTTTGATGGCTGGTCAAGCAAACAGAGCAATAAAGGTTGGAAAAGAAGGTGTCATAATATGATGGCCGTTATGAGGGGTTGTTAGGGCAATATACAGAGTTGGCTGCTGATTATAATGGCCGACGTGCGTGAGAAATTCCACGTTTCAATCACAAAACCCTTTTAGCTAACCTCTCATCATCTGCCCAAGTCTTTCTATCCCTTTCCTTCAAATTCCCCCAATTCGTCATCATCATTTTACGATTATCTAATCATCGTTTTCATGTTAATCGCCTTGTTACATGTATACCTATAGAGTGTTAACACCAACTTACTTACGCTATTAATAAGTATGCATGTGCATGTATCACAATTTTGATTAACGATACGTACTTATAAATATTATGTTTCATACAAATAACAATAATGAGTATGGGTTGTTTAAACATAGCTTTATCTTGCATGCGAATTCGAAATGGTGCAATATTTTAATGCCTTTTCAAAGCAATAGATTCAAGGGGTATCAGAAAAGCAGGTATTGAAATGTTACACCAGGTTTGCATTCTGCAACTAATTTGGTTGAACAGGAAGTTCTGCTGACAATCCGGCTACTAACATTATTCAAGATATGAAGACGTTGTTCAAGTATTGAACATGCAAATAACGTGATATTTAAGCCAACATGGGAGCAAAGCCACGGGAGGGGTGACTTCCATTGTAATGAAAAGTGTAAAACAATGTGTGTAAGTAAGAGGAATGATATTTATATTAATTCAGAAATTACCTTTTTAGCGCACCTGGCAAAATGCCATGTGAGCTTATGCCATCACTATGCGTCCGTCGTCGTCTGTCGTCCGTCGTCTGTTAACAATTTAAAAAATCTCCTCAGAAACCACTAAACCAATTGAACTGAAACTTTGCAGGAATGGTAAATTACATGTTGGCAACAAACGATCCTCATTTTGAAATGATTCGATAAAAAACATGGCTGCTGTTACTAAAATTAGAACATAGGGTAATGTGTAAAGCCACTTAAAATGGCTTATAACTCAGCAACCATAACAGATAGAACTAGACATAGGGTAAAACCACTTAAAATGGCTTATAACTCAGCAACCATAACAGATAGAACTAGAGGCTCCCAGGAGCCTGAATCGCTCACCTGATATCTTATGCTAAAGCCTCTTACCAAGTGTACAACATGGTCTAGATGTACTTGGTTAGTAACATTATAGAAACTAGTTAGGATAGAAAACACTTTTAAGATCAAGAATACAAAGTTACAAGGCTTTCAATTTGAAATAAAAAATACAAAACAAGTTAAAATTGATTGAAAACAGTTAAAGGGGGACTTCTCAAAATGATGAACTGACAATTTTGACACTAAAATCATTTTTGTAGCTCTCAATAAACTGAACAATTTTGCAATGCTGACTTTTCCTCTAGCACTTACAGTTGTCAAGATAAAGTCCAAAAACTGTGAAAATGGTGAATTTTGACGATTAAGGGGAAATTACTCCTATGAAGAGTCGTCCCACAACTTTGACTCAATGGAGAGATTTGTAGAGCTTTTGATGCTGAAGAAGAGATGTTGCTACGGATTTTCTCTATCTCTTATACTTTTTGAGCTATAAGCTAAAAACTATGGTCTGACCCCCCTATTCTATTTATAGTACTGCGGCCATGTTGGTTGGTTGACGTTCATAAATTTCACAAACTTGGTAGAGGACATCCTAAAGATTAAGTGTACAAAGTGTCAAAGCAATCACATCAGTGGTTTCAGAGAAGAAGATGTTTGAAGAAAAGTTAATGGACGAATGGACGACGGACGGACGTTTAACGATTACAATAGCTCACATGAACCGTCGGGTCAGGTAAGCTAAAAACCCGAAAGATCTTAGTTTCTTCAGAATCAAAAGCTCTACAAAAGTCTCCATTTGGTCGAAGTTGTCAGGAACCCTAATAGGTGTAAGGCCCTTTAAAGGTAAAAAATAGCGTTTTGTCATGTTTTTGCCCTTTAAAATGAAAAATATTGCAGATAGAGAAAAGCTTTTTCTTGCTTAAATGTTCAGCTCGTTTAGCTCTACAAAAGTCTCCATTGGGTCAAACTTGTTAGATGACCCCTTATAGGGGTTATGGCCCTTTACAGGTAAAAATAGTGTTTCGTCGTCATGTTTTTGTCCTATAGATTGAAAACTAATGCAGAGAAAAAAGATGTTGCTTGTTTAAACATGCAGCTCTCTACAAAGGCTTCACAAAAGTCTCAAATAGGTCTCAGTTGTCAGATGACATCTTAAAGAAAAGAATCGTATGGTTAAAGGACCAGGTAAGCGATTCAGGCTCCTGGAAGCCTCTTGTTCTGTATTTCAAACTTTATTTCACCGCATCCCAAACACGAAGTAGGAGTTGGACATTGCCCAGAACATAGTTAGAAATTGCGGTTCAGTATGACAAGCTTTTCTCATGTCCAGATTAAGACGAACTTCACAGAAATTTTCATTTGAAATGTGTTCTTACTAGGAAGTAGGAGTCCTAAAATTCGCGTAGGACATAGTTCGTCACACTAAACACTTCAAAATACTGTTTCAGGATGGTCGAGTACATTTCATTACGATTTAGTACAAATACTATACAATTCAGACTCCTGTGAGATTGTAGTGAAACCAATCATTTTATTAAATCATTTCATGCATATATAGTCTCTCAGAAAAGATCCGCTTGTTTTCCTACCAACAAACTGACGTGAGTAAAATATTATTTGGAGTACTGAATATATACGCAAAGTAAACTGCATGTTGCTATAACGTAATGTTGAACATGATAAGGAGATGTTCAATGTTGATTTCTCTTGTTGTGTGTAGAACACAACTATGCATGAGAGGCGATTATTGAAATTGTTACAACTGGTCTCCTCAGAACACAGTGCGATCAAAGTTTGGCCCCAAGCTTTTCTCAGACACCGTGCATGAGAATGATTTGATATTGTGTAGTTTAATATAAGTTGAATGTCCCAGGCGACTTTAACAAATTTTCTATTTTGGCCGTCTGGCCGATATGAAAAAGTGCGCAAATTTCTATGACAATTTCCGTCAAGTTTTTTTTTTCAGAAACCGCACATGGGAATAACTTGAATTTTGTTAGAATGGTAAATATGACAAATTGTGGGTCTTTGTTTACGTTCAGATATGTGGGACTTCAACGTTCTGTTTGGAGCCTTTGCGGGGACATCTGTATCGCTTAAACACTACCCCTCTTTATATTCAGAATTGAAAAGTGCCCAACAGTCTATGGTCTACTAACCTTACGGTTAGACTTCATTTTGTTTCAAAAAGGTCAAATATGTTTCTGTCATATTCAATCAATTTTTACATAGATTTATCTCCCTTAAGACGTTAACAAGTCTTTTGAGAAAGACTGATTGATTTCATATATATGTCTTATCTCCTGTCGTTGCTTTTTCAGCCGTCATTGAGTTATTTTATCTTAGGACACAAATAATAACATTATTTTTTTTTATTCATAAAAAGATTTGAGATTAAATAAAAATAATCAAAAAAATAAATAAAACCAAATCATTGTCCCTGAATATCTCATTCCCTTCGCATGTCATCTATTCGAGCTTCTAAGGCCGTGCTTTTTCATATTATTTAGAAACACAGACACTTATTTGATAGTAAAATTTATTTAAAAGAAAGTGAATTACGATAATTAACATGTAAACAAATGAGAACGGGAATTTTATTTATTTTAAGAACAAAAACGGTAAAAAAGGTTCAAATCTGAATACAATTAAACTAAATTGATGGTGTCATCTGCCAAACAAATCATAATCATGCATGGATGTACAGCTGAGATATTCCATACGTGTTGAGGCAACAAAAACAGTCGAGGAGAAGCACCAAGTTATGCTCCAAGGTATCGTCTTTTGTCATCAACTGCCCATGAGTGACCAGAGAATATGCAATACGATGTTGGCGGCATTGTTTCACTTGATAAACGGAACATTCATTCGGATTGAATTTCAACAATCATAATAAAACATTTCGATATGAGTTTTTGAAGGGCATCAATCGCGGTGCACCAATATCGTCTACGGAGGGGTTGTACTCTACCCACAGAGTGCCAATTTGTGTACCCTAGGTGGCGAAATAGAGTGGCCCTAGTCCACAGGGGTGGCCAGATCTAATATTTAAAGCCTGACCGCTGATTATATTGGTCCAACGTGTGTCGAGAGGGCCACGCTTCATGCACGTAAAAGATCCCTTTATACAGTTATAAACTGTAGCACACGAAATTATCCGCCCCGATCCACCTCTGTCTTTTTCCTGTGTTTCCAAATTAGCTGTCTCTTTGTTACCCATCCTATACCATATTTACCTTCAGCAATTCATGTTCATTTTGTCATTACTTTCATGTTCATACTGCCTTTATATAATCTATATAGTGTTGGAAAGGCGTACAACACCACTCATGTCACTTACTTTCGATATGATGATCTCGCCACTCTGATGGCAGGATTTATCAATTCAACCTGTTGAGTACATATCTCATCTTTCTGTAGGAAAAATGTCCTGATCTGATGTCATCTTTAGAGTAGGAATACTTATTTGTGAATTCTTGAGTTTTTTCTAGTTATGTGACAAATGGCCAATATGTAATTGACCATTTTGTATGCGAGCTTAGCGAAGCTTTTTAATCTTCCAAATGTAACATGACTTTAACTATGATGGAGAAACTAAAGTCTGTCCGGATCCACTCGGATGATTTCAAAAAGTCTGAGCATGCGTTTAAGACGTCGGAAAGTAATAGCACATTGTCCCTGAATATCTCATTCTCCTCGCATGTCATCTACTCGAGCTTCTAAGGCCGTGCTTTTTCATATTATCACTTATTTGATGTTTCCAAATTAAAGCATCAGGTGTTTATGAAACTTTTAATAACAGTAATCTAGAAGGCCCATAAATAAGTTTAGCCGCGGTAAAATTGGGATGACGGATCTAATACTATAAAAATAAATCAATTACAACCCGTCAATCTCTATCATAATACATGAAAATGTGACGTCTAGACTTTCCTTCTATAATTTGAGTATATTAATTTGATTTCTTGACTTGCCTGCCGTCGTGAATTTTTATATTGTTATTGACGTGTCACAGTTCCAAGATTAACTAACTTACTACTAAAGTTGCATATTAAATACCATTTTTGTTTTTATTTGCATTGAACGATGAGTTTTCCTTTTATTTTTACGAGAGATTCTAAGGCCACATCTATTAGATTAATAGAGCCTGACGACATAAAAATTAAAACAAAGTTCCAGACAAAGTTCCAGACAATAAATGTTCCTACGCCTGACGCGCGTATCGTCTATTTAAGACTTATCAGAGGCGCTCTACAGAAAATATTGAAAGAGCCAAACACTATATCCAGTGGCGGATCCAGAAAAAAATTTGGGGGTGGTCCGAACTGGCGACTTTAAAATGTGATATTGTTATTGTTCCCCTTTGGGTTGTTGTCTCTTTGACACATTCCATGTTTTCCTTCTTATTTCTATTTAAAGGCATGGTTCATTGTGTAAAATGTCAGACCTAGACTAGCACAATTGTTTGAACGAAAATGTGCCAACATCATTGTTCAACACAGAGGTTTCTGATACAGATTGAGTTGAAGTTTTCGTAATTAAAGTTTCTAACAGAGATTCGTCGGGCAATTGTTCCCGGCTATCAAACACTTCCGATGTGTGTCTCTTTCTAGGATTTATATCATCATTTCCATCTTCTGGTTTTCGTTTGGAACTAGGACTTTTTGACGACCTAAAATAAATATTACCCAATTTTCAGTTCAAATGGACAATGAATGCATTGCCCTTCACTTTTGTATGCACAGACATATTTTTAAATTTATTTGTATAAACTTATAATAAAACTTGGCTATTATATTCTCATTTTTATCTTAGAATTAGAAATTAAAAAGTTATTTTATTATAAATTCAAAAATTCGTATAAATACCTTTGATAATAAGCTGTCAGCTTCTTCATTGACATTGCGATTCTTTACATTCTACAGTTCTATCCGCACTAAATTCTTATATATTATGTCTATAAACATTAACCGTGTTAATTGAGCTTAATGAGTTGTTTTGACAATATACTGGAGGGGTGAAATTCAGTGATCCGTTACGAGGTCCGGTCGTAAAGTTGACACCAAGACCATAGACAATTTTAATTAACGACAATAATTAAGATCAAAGCGAATATCTGTATTCATAAAATGCAATCAGCTAATGGATTACAAAAACACCCCTAAATTTTTTTTTTAGGTTCAGTTAGGGGATGGTCCGGTGCGCCGCGGGACCACCCCCTGGATCCGCCACTGATATCCAAAAAGAAGCAAAGAGGCGCCAACGTGGCATTAAAGTGTCAAAAGTCCGAAAGGGCAACGACGAAAACGGTAAACACGAAGAAACACAAAACACAAAATCAATCGAACGGAAATCAACAGAGCGAACTCAAGTCGTTACAAAAGTGGACTCAGGTGCTCCGGAATCGTAAGCGTTTCCTGCCTGCTACAGCACACACATCGTGCTGCTAATTTCTAATCCAGTGTGTCAAATCCGGACGAAAAAACAAATTTCTACGACAGACCAACAGCGCGAACTCAAGTATATTCATGACTTATCAGAGGCGCAATCAGCAACCAGCACTAGTGAGTGAATTGGTGTTTAACGCCCTTGCAACACTATATAGGCTATAATAAGGCAAAGATCATGAACAGGATGATTGAATGAATATAAAATGTTGAGAAAAATGAGGATGGGATGGGCAAAAAAAATGAACAGTTAATTTTGGAGACCACAAAAAAGGCAGTTGTGAGTGAGTTGGTGTTTTACGCCCATGCAACGGTATGAAACAGGCAGAGAATGGGTTGGTGCAGAAAATGTAGCATATGTGGTGCAATACTTGACGGTCTACATAGGAATCTTTTACGTGCATGCATGAAGCGTGACAATCTCATCACACGTTGACCCAATATTGTCAGCGGTCAGGCTTTCCGTAAAATAGACCTGATAACCCCTGCAGAAGAGGACCACCCTATTAAGCCATATAGAGTACACACTTGGTCTGTCTGTGGGCTGAGCACTAACCCAATATCAGAATCCCAAGACCTTAAGTTGCGCCCTTATAACAAGCTATGCTCTGTCTGGCGTCGGTCTATATATACGGCACCCAAGCCCCGCAAGGGACTACAGCAGCACGAAGGTTGTTCACGGAAGCACTGCCAGTTTCTCGAGGAGGAATTTGGACGCTTACAGAGCAAAATGGATGTGTCCCAGATGGTGAAATGGGAAACCTCTATCATATTGCATGCCAATATCGTCATGCAATAATTCGGAAATAAAACCTAATCGCAAACCGATAATAATTGTGCAGCGTGTGCAGAATGTCACATTCTGTGTGGGTTAAATACTACAGGTTTGGGGGTCTAAATGAGAAGGTCCGTGTTCATTAAGTCATCTTTTATATGCTCATCGACTTTATATATAGACTATAAAGTGATTTCAGAGCGTAAAACATCAACTTACTTACAATATGAATGGACTCGTAGGATTCATTCACCAATTTAATTGCCCCACCTTACCTACATTTGTATCAATCCATTGACCTTCTTTACCATTTCATGTTCCTAATATAAAAAGGAGCAACTGGGTACATGTATTTAAATGTCAAAAGTTTGGAAAGGCAAAACATAACCATTTAACACGAATGAAAACAACACGAAGAAACAGACAACATAAAAAACTGAACAGCTGAATAGCAATCAACAACGTGAATGTACTGTTGAGTTTCGAAATAGTTATCAGTTCTTGCTTGCCAAAGCATACCCGTCGCGTTGATAATGGTTAATTCGACATGTCAAGTCCATTTAAGGAGGACAATCAAAACCTTATGAAGAACCAACATATGAATTCATTTGAGAGAATTCGGGTGCATGATGTCTTCCAAATAAATCTTAAGTGAACACAGCAACCACGGATCGGCATACCACTATTTTCGAAATTTTTGTGTCAAGCGTGAGGCAACACCAAGGACAAAAAGATACAAGTCCTACAAGCTTAAGAATAACGAATCATTTGCGATAAGTAAACAAATTTCATAAGCTGGAGCGGAGCGGACGAAGAGTTGCTACAAACAAAAATGTATTCTTTTGTGATTTCTCTCCGTATTCTTATAATCTTTTGCATAGTCATCTTACTTGTGTAATCTATGGAGTTAAACACCAACCTCTCACACTCCCCTTTTCCAGTGGTCTTGAAAATGTGCTATTCCTTCGTTTTTAGCTCGCCTGACCCGAATTAAGCGCCCGTCGTCCGTTAACTTTTCTTCAAAAATCTTCTTCTCTGAAACCACCGATGAGATTGCTTTGAAACTTTGTACAATTGATCTTTAGGATGTCCTCTACCAAGTTTGTGAAATTTGTGAAAGTTGACCAACCAACATGGCCGCCGTTACTAAATATAGAACAGGGGGTCAGACCATAGTTTTTAGCTTATAGCTCAAAAAGTATAAGAGATAGAGAAAATCGGAAGCAACTTACCTTCTTCAGCATCAAAAGTTCTACAAAACTCTCCATTGAGTCAAAGTTGTGGGACGACTCCTTATAGGAGTTATTTCCCCTTAATCGTCAAAATTTACCATTTACACAGTTTTTGGACTTTATCTAGAAAACTGTAAGTGCTAGAGGAAAAGTCAGCATTGCAAAATTGTTCAGCTCATTGAGATCTACAAAAATGATTCCAGGGTCAAAATTGTCAGATCAACCGTTTAAGAGTTATCCCCCTTTAACTGATTTTTCTATCAATTTTAACTGATTTTTAAAAATCTTCTCTGAAACCACTGGTGGGATTGTTTTGAAACTTTGTACACTGGATCTTTAGGATGTCCTCTACCAAGGTTGTAAAATTTGTGAACATCGACTAACCAACATGGTCGACGTTACTAAAAATAGAACAGTTAGTTAGTTAGTTATTGCTTTACTCCCAAGCAGCGCAATTTCGGCTATATCCGGGAGATGAACAAAGCTTATGTTTGTATTTAGTCGAATTTATGTTAATTGTTTTTTTGTCAAGAAGAGGGTCTTTCAATGCACTTTGGGATTTGGCTTGAATCATATGTATTTTATTTTTAATCCAGGGGCCAATTGAAAAACAGCGAGCAGCGACCGCTGGTCACATTGAAGGCTGCTGGCTGTTTTCCATTGTGGATATTTAAAATATACGTTTATAATGTAGGTTGTGTCGCGTACACTTATTCCACATCTCATTTTCTTCTATGAAAGTGGTGATACAATGAACATGAAATGATGATGAAGTGGAGGAAATGGGGACACAAGGCCAATCGGGTAGGAAAGTTTTGACTGCCACTGGAAAAAGGAGTGATGGGTAGGGACGGGATATTTTGCCTCCTGCATGGGGATCCTACGGGTCCTACTCTTATAGAGACCTGCAGCAGGTTTCTTTAACGTGCGAGGAACGTGACATTTTTCCCCAACACGGTGCACCACTATGGTTTGCGGTCAGGTTTTCCGCATGATCGCCTGACGACCCCGCATCTCTCGATGTCAGGGCTGCCCCATTCAACCACCTGGGGCACACATCCCAGTCGCTTTGTGGGCAAAGCGGCCTGACCCCGATGTCAGATTTCTGAGCGCTCTGTAGTGGACTTTTACCGACAAGCTTAGCGCTGCTGCGGACCTATTCGCCTCCCGGGCCCCGCACGGGACAAAAATAGAACAGGGGGTCAGACCATAGTTTTTAGCTTATAACTCAAAAAATCTAAGAGATAGAGAAAATCGGAAGCAACCTTCCTTCTTTAGCATCAAAAGCTCTACAATACTCAACATTGAGTCAAAGTTGTGGGACGACTCCTTATAGGAGTTATTTCCCCTTAATTGTCAACATTGACCATTACCACAGTTTTTGGACTTTATCTTGAAAACTGTAAGTGCTATAGGAAAAATTAGTATCGCAAAATTGTTCAGCTCATTGAGATGTACATAATTGATTTCAGGGTCAAAATTGTCAGATCAACCGTTTAAGATTTATCCCCCTTTAACTGATTTTTCTATCAATTTTAACTGATTTTAAAAATCTTCTTCTCTGACACCACTGGTGGGATTGCTTTGAAACTTTGTACAATTGATCTTTAGGATGTCTTCTAACAAGTGTGTGAAATTTGTGAACGTCGACCAACCATCATGGCCTGCGTTACTAAAAATAGAACAGGGGGTCGGACCATAGTTTTAAGCTTATAGCTCAAAAAGTATAAGAGATAGAGAAAATCCGAAGCAACTTTCCTTCTTCAGCATCAAAAGCTCTACAAAACTCTCCATCGAGTCAAAGTTGTTGGAGGACTCCTTATAGGAGTTATTTCCCCTTAATAGTCAAAATTGACCATTTTCACAGTTTTTGGACTTTATCTTAAAAGCCATAAGAGTTAGAGGAAAAGTTAGCATTGCAAAATTGTTCAGCTCATTAAGATCTTCAAAAATGAATTCAGGGTCAATCAATTTTAACTTAATATGTTTGTTGTTTTTTTTCAAATGGAAAGCTTTGTAACTTTGTATTCTTGGTCTTAAAAGTGTTTTCTATCCTAACTAGTTTCTTAAACGTTACTTACCAAGTACATGTAGACCATGTTGCACACTAGGTAAGAAGCTTTAGCATAAGAGATCAGGTGAGCGATTCAGACTCCTGGGAGCCAATAGTTATATTCCACTACCATATTTCTCGTTATCATTTCATGTTCATTTTATCATTCTTCAAATGTTCATCGCCATTATATTATCGTAATAGTGTTGCTAGTTCATAAAACCTTGCATAAAACACCAACTCACTCATTCAATTCTCCCTCTGTATTTCTACTAATTAAACGACCTTTTTTCTGAGTACACATTCAAGATAGCCATGCATATTTTCTAAGAATACCTAACAGTCCATAAGACGAAATAAATCGGCATTTGTTGTGTCAGACAGACTTTTAAAAAAGATGCATTTTTCGGGTAAGAATTGCTATCATGACACATTGTTTTGCGTTTTACTATTTTTCTTATACAGATAGGCTGAATAGAATTATTTTTCTTTACAATCCTAGCTTTTAGTGGAAGTAAATGTCTGATTGACGACTGATAACTCGAAACTTCTTTCATTTATGGTGAATGACATTTTATTTATCTTGTCAGTCAGTGGTTATACAGTTTAAAGCGCATCGATCCAATTTTGTATTTTAGAGTCATATAAAATCAGCCTTTTTCATCAGGTCCGGAATTTTAGCTTTTAGGAAAATAGTTTACACTAAAATTTAAATTAATGCTACTTTTGAGATTTAAATACCTAACGTCACTTTTGAAAAAATTAAACAAAACTTCGCTTTAATGTTCTATTCTCTTCATATTCGTTTAGTCTTTGGAATTTTTAATTTAAGGGTAGATTATTGCCTGGAACTTTGTTTTACCTGTTTTCTTGTAATCTCCTTTTAAATTATTTTTATGTTGCAAAGCGACTTATATGAATAGAAAATAATAAGATGTAGAATAAGTGTACGCGACACAGCCCACAATCAAGCGGCAATTTAGAAAAACCACAATGGACAACCGCCAGCAGCCTTCAACGAGGCCAGTAGGCGCTGCTAGCGGTTCTGCAATCGGCCCATGGTCTCCAGTAGGCGCTGCTCGCGGTTCTGCTATTGGCCTATGGTCTAAATAAAATGCATATATTCAAATCAAGTCCTGAAATAGTCACAGATAGACCCCTTCTTATACAGGGAACAGAAAACATCAAAAAGACAAGTAGAAACAAAAGCTTTGTCAAAGATTCCTTGCTTAGAACAGACACATATAATATGTGACGGGGTTAAACTAGTTATATGAGTCACTTTGACACTATCTGTCGTCTTGCGTCGTCACAAAAAAAAGCATCGTCACAGTTTTTCGAGTAACTTTATGTTACAGACTATTGATACTTTACTCCCAAGCAGCACGATTTCGGCTATATCCGGGAGATGAACATGAAAGTGGTGATACAATGAACACGAAATGATGATGAAGTGGAGGAAATGGGGACACAAGGCCAATCGGGTAGGAGAGTTTTGACTGCCACTGGAAAAAGGAGTGATGGGTAGGGACGGGAAATTTAGCCTCCTGCATGGGGATCCTACGGTCCTACTCTTACCGAGACCTGCAGCAGGGTTCTTTAACGTGCGAGGAACGTGACATTTTTCCCAACACGGTGCAACACTATGGTTAGCGGTCAGGTTTTCCGCATTATCGCCTGACGACCCCGCATCTCTCGATGTCAGGACTGCCCCATTCAACCACCTGGGGCACACATCCCAGTCGCTTTGTTGGCAAAGCGGACTGACCCGATGTCAGGTTTCTGAGCGCTCTTTATTGGACTTTTACCGACAAGCTTAGCGCTGCTGCGGGCCTATTCGCCACCCGGAACCCGCAAGGGTAATAAAATATTCAAATAATTAAGCTAACAGTTAGCCTTAAATGATAAAAATATTCAGTTAAACGGTTTATATACTATTAAAAATTGTGACTTATATGTTACAATTGTGGTTTTTTCCTTTAAGCTCTTAAAACACAATTGAATTAAATATTTTAATATATTTATTGGTGGTGGTCCAGAAAAAGTATTGATTGTTGGAAGCTCTTTGGTTAAAAATGCGTATTTAAAATCCAGAGAGCGTCCCAATGGTATACATTTGGGTCTAGACAGAATTATTCTTCGGATCTGGTGGCAGGGACAGAGCGGCAAGGTAGTAAATATACTTCCAAGTCATATCCACTCATGCTTGAATTGGAAGCACCGCCAAAATTCATCGGTATCCATGAAGGTGCAAATGATTTAGGTAGTAAAAAGGCGGGGTATTTCCGAACCGAAATAAACATGATTATAAGATGCCTTTATTAAAGAATGCCACAAACTCAAATCATTTGGTCACAAATGTAACCACGTTTTTCATGGAGACATCCATCAAATATAAGATATTGGCGCAGGTTTAATAACTGCATTGCTTCTTATGTGTTTTAAGGTTAGGTGGTAGTTATATCCGACACCCAGAATTGAATTAAGAAAAAGATAATTTCCTGCGTCTGTGAGATGAACTCCGTCATTGCGAAAAAGAGCAGGGTGTCTGAATTCTGGGTGTTGGATATAACTATTATTTTTGGTAGCCATATGCAATTTGCGGTAAACACATTTGACATGGATATTTCCGGCATTTCGAAGATCATTGATCATTTATTGAACATTAATTTCGCATTCCATTTATTCAGCATTTTCATTTATTATACTTATATTTATGTTTTTATCTTTGTATAAATTTAACTGTGCTCCTTACGGCATATCATTGTTTGTTTTCTTGAAGGCATGCTGATATTGATTTTTTTTTCGTCCGGATATGCTTCTATTTTAAGTTCAAAGACTCTCCTCCCAAATTGAACGGTCTAGAAAATGCACCAAAATCAAAACAATATTGAAAAAGATTTGATAAATATGGAAGAATTTTTAACATATGAAGAGGAAACAGATTGTCCTATTACTTGTTCTGAAGTAAATAACATTCTAAAGAAAATTAAGCTAGGCAAGGCCAGTGGACCAGATAAAATATTAAATGAAATTATTAAATACAGTAAAATAGTGACATTAAAAGCATATACAAAACTGTTTAACTTAATTTTAAAGTCTGGGTGTTATCCAAAATCATGGGAAGAATCATTTATTATAGCCATTCATAAATCAGGTGATAAATCAAACTTAAATAATTACAGAGGTATATCACTTATGAATTGCATGTCAAAGATATTCAGTGCTATACTTAATTCAAGGCTTCAAAATTTTATGAAAGATAAATTTAACTCCTCACAGTTTGGATTTAGAGAAAACCACAGGACCTCTGATAGTTTATTTATTTTAAAAACTTTAATTAATAAATACCTTCATAAAAATAAACAAAAGATTTTTGTTTGCTTCATAGATCTACAGAAGGCTTTTGATTCATTATGGAGAAACGGATTATTATACAAGTTAGGAAATATTGGTATAGGAAAAAATATGTATAATATTATAAAAGATCAATTCAAAAATACTTTGGGTAGTTTTAAACACCAAGATGTACATTCAAATTTTTTCTCTTTCGACAAAGGTGTAAGACAAGGAGATGGTATTAGTCCTACATTGTTTAATATTTTCATTAATGATATAGGAAAAATCTTTGATCAAGATAGAAGTGACCCTTTAGAATTGTTAGAATCGAAAATAGGCAGTTTATTATTTGCTGATGATCTGATTATATTATCGAAAAGCAAGGAAGGTCTACAAAAAAGCTTAGACAATTTGTCAGAATATTGTGATAAATGGCAATTAACTGTAAATGTAAAAAAGTCTAAAACTATGATTTTTCAAAATAATTGTAATAAATTACATGATCCCTTTGTCAAATTCAAAGGGAGCTACCTTGAAAATGTTAAAGAATTTAAATATTTAGGATGTATGCTTAGTAGCAATGGTAATCTTAATAATAGTAGCCTTGACTTGTCCAAAAAGGCTAGTAAAGTTTTATTTTCCATTAAATCATACACTGCAGATCTTGGTAATGTACCGGTTAAGGTGGCATGTAATTTGTTTGACACATTAGTCAAACCTATATTAACGTACAACTCTGAAATAACTTTTATGGACAACTATTTAAAACTTTTTAGAGCAAAACAAAGGGCAGAAAAAAGTAAATCTGTTATAGATATTTTGAGCTTTGTAGATAAAACCTCTATCGAAAAGGTACATTTGAGATTTTGCAAAAGTACTCTAGGGGTAAAAAGAACATGTACAAATTTAGTTGTCAGAGAAGAGCTTGGTAGAGTGCCAATTGAAACTTTTATTAAGACTCAATCAATCATGTATTTACTTAGCCTTAATACTGAGAACATTAATCCTCTCTTAAAAGAGGCATTCAATTTGAGTAAAAGTCTTGACCAAAAGGGGGTCTATTCTTGGTATACATATGCCAAACATATTATGTCAGAAACCGAATTAGATATTGACATTTTAAACAATTGTCAAACAATGAAAGAAGTTAAACAGCATAAAAAAATAGTGAAAGAAAACTCAGAAATTTTTTATAAAGAAATTATATTAAATAAACTAAATAATTTAAATGAAAATAATAAAAACTGTCTGTATAAATCTCTAAAACAAAATGTAAATGAAATGGAATACTATCTTTCATATCATAATAAAACATTAAGAATCCTTTTATCTAAAATTAGACTAAGCGACCACAAACTAATGATTGAACTTGGTAGATATAGAAAAATCCCAAGAGATCAAAGACTGTGTGCCATATGCAACACACTTGATGATGAGTCACACTTCTTACTTGAATGTAAAATCAATTCTAATATTCGAACTGTCTTTTTGCAATATTATAATAACATTTATGATTTTAGTAAACTAAGTAAAACTGAAAAACTAACAAAAATTCTGAATCCAACTACAACTGAAGAAATTAAGACCGTTACTTCTTTTATTAAATAGTCAATAGAACTGAGAGAAGGAGACCTGTCATAAATACTTTAGCTGTACATTGTAAAATTTAGATACCACTATGATTTATGTTGTTCTTTGCTTGTTTTATATTCATGTATATGTTTTTAAGTTTTGTAAAGCTATAACCAATGCGGTTTACTGTGTGCTTTAATAAAATAAAATAAAAATAATAAAAACAACTAGGATGATTTCAGATTAAAAATCACTGCATCGATTCGAAATCAAATCTTTTTTATTCGTTCATAAAAAAAAATGTTTCCAATGACACTTTAAACACGTCAACTTTATATGTCTTCTGTTCAAAATTATTCAATCAAAATATTTCATTTCGGTAATTCGGAAATTTACCATAACGCACCTCGCACATGTTTTTACTTTTAATAGGTAAACAAATGTTTTAGTATCAAAGTGTCCACAGTGATATTTTGATTTCTAAAAGATTTTATTCCTCAACTAAGGCGTGGAACTCCGTCATATGAGAATCCATCTGTTCTGTTTCATGTTGTAATGTGGAGAGGTGTTCTTTTTTCACATGTATGGTCATGTATTTAAAAAAATATTTGTCAACCTTTAATGATTAGAATTATGCTGTGCTCGCAGTTATGCAATGCCTATTTCATATTAGAATTTACGGTTAAACGTAAATTAAATTATCGTTGTTCCGAAAAGTTCTCCGTAATTTAGTTCTGAAATAGTACTGGAAGTGACGTCATCTGCGTCAGGTGATTTCGAGTGCAACTTCAAACATGAAGAGACGTTAAAAGTTTTTTAAGCTTTATCAAGAACAACAGAGGCTCCACTTTCGGTATAAAGAAAGAAGACATATAAGACCTAGTGATATTTTAGAACATTTATGACCAATTATACAACACGATGTTTACGTTTGGGCAGAATGTATTTGTATTGAACGAGGAATTCAATGTTCATTTCAGAACTGTTGAGGATGCACTGTCCTTGGAAGAACAAGTTTAAGATTGAGAAGTGGAAACGGCTGTATTAACAATGGTACCCGAAACAATAAGGGGTAGAAGAGTGTTGACTGCAAAGAAGTTTGGTGACTATGTCTTTTTGTGTTTTCGTGTGAAAGAGGTAGGTTTTGTGTCATAAAACCTGGTTCAACCCACCGTTTCCTTTAAAATGTGTTCCCGAGTGGCCGCAGGGGTTGTTTCATGTATGTCTTAAATACGATTACCCTGACTGCTGACCATATGGTTCCATCGTGTGTGGAGAGTGCCACGTTTAAATCACGTAAAAGATCCTTTTGTGGACCGCTAATTAGTGCACCACAAAGGCTTATTTTTTGCAACTACCAAACTCTTCCCTTTTACAGTGGTCTCCCAAAACAATTGTTCCTTTGATTCCCATGGATTGGTCCCGCAAATAGGCCTAAAGTAACTCTATGTCCACTTCAGAACGCAAAGTACGCTGATTATGGTCAAGGCACTTTACTCACAGAGCAACTTGAGACTCATTTCACCACAAGATTGCTACACGCAGCCAATGTCCCCCGCCGCCGTATTAAAGTTGAAAAGCAACTTACTAGTAATTTAAAAAAAAATATATGCCTTTGCGATACGATTACCTACATATCATGGCAATCAATCCCACAAAATTTCATCAAAATCTTAGGTCACAAAGTGTTCCTATAACCTAAAATGAACAAAGTCGATAAAGTCCAATAACTCCTATAAAATTTGTCAAATCAAAATGGCGGTGCGATATGATCAATTACAGATCATGGCAAACAATTCTACAAAGTTTCATCTAAATCCATTGAGCGGTCTCGCAGGAGTTGCGCTCACAAAGTGTTCCTATATGACATAAAATGAACATAGTCCATAAAGTCCCATAACTCCTATAAAATTTGTCAAATCAAAATGGCGGTGCGATATGATCAACTACATATTATGACAAACAATCCTACAAAGTTTCATCTAAATCCGATGAGAGGTCTTAGAGGAGTTACGCTCACACAAGTGTGACGGACGCACGGACAGACGGACGGACACCATTACTAGGTCCCTGCGGCGGGGGACAAAAATATGGTATGCGTGTTCCAGGTGGTTGATTACGATATATGCATGACGGGGTCGTTAGGCCATACTACAGAGAAGTTTCATTTTGTGGGATCATGTCACGTTTCTCTCACGTGAAAAACATTAATGCGACTTTTCGAGTAGAGTACGGGCCCTGCAGTAGGTTAATATATATATAAACCTTCCATGAGCAGTCAAAATTCCTTTCTTCATAGGCCTTGTGTCCCTATCCATCTTCTCACTTTTATCATCATTTCATGCTAGCCAAAATCGTCCCTTTGAATAAAGCAATTACAAACGTACTATTACTAAGCAACAAAGTTCATTATAGAAAATATAAAGTAAGAAACCTTAGTCTCTCTATCTTTAAATAAGATGAATATATATAAAAGATGTATCCACTTACAAAAGAAAACTTACCCTTCATTGACGTCAGCGAAAGGTCTTTTTTCAAAATATTTATTTCAAGCAATCATTGCAAGTAATTTAGACATCTTTCTGACAGTTCATTACCGGAATGAGAAATTTAATCTGTTATAAAACAAAACGTGTTGATCCCTACTGTGTATTATTCAAGATAGGAAAAGGTTACTATACCCTATAGGTTTAGGACGGATGAACTCCTGTTCAATCTTTATCCCCACTGCATCTGTCTGTCCGTTCGTTCACAATTTTAGGGAAGACACGGCTATCAGTTGAATAAGAAACCAAATAGCCAAATGGTGATATGTGGTTCATATTGGAAATCAAGTGTGTTTGATTTTTTACCATACATTTCAAGTTACAACTACATAGCTCTGGAGCTGTTATCAGTAAAATGGTTAACTTGGTTATGATATGCATTTAATCAAAACAATTAGAAACCTTAGGTCCAAAAAGTACGGAAACACAAGTTCTTTTAACAAAAAAAGTTCCAAGAGAGAAGTCAAGCTCATCGTTGAGATAAAAGACCACTCGCAGTACAAGGATAGAAAGCTGTTGTTTTTGATTGGTTGTTGTATATTTAATGTTCAGTCAACAATATTTTAGTCGAAATCATAACAAGAGCAAATGAAAAAAACGAATTCAATTGTGAAGACCGACTAAGGAAACAAAACTCGTAACACAGACTCATGTACATGTATGTCATACGGAAAAGAAATGTACGACCATTAACCAGAATAAAAATGAACCAAACACACAGGACAGGCCAGTGTACTCTCAACGCACCGTAGGCCAAGCATTCAGAAACTGACGAAACTGTGAGAAAATACTTCGCACAATCTGGAAATCTTACCTACGTGCCAGCGACTGGCAATTAAAATTTCCTCACCTGAAATGAGATCGCACACAGTTTTGAACAGCCACACAGTTTGGAACACTTACCAGAGTTGAATATAACCAACGCTTACCTTTCACAAAAACAAGCCTTTTCAGTCGAAAATAAAATGCTGAATCCTGGTTGAACGTACATTAACTTGAAGGCGAAAATGGAAAGAAAACATCTAACAGGATAGAAACAGAAAAGAACTAAATCGTGAAATCCAAAGTGAAGTAAAATATAACCGCAGAGGAAAACTAGTTTTGACTGCTCAATTATGTTTGGACGTAAGGACCCCCAGTAGACAATTTAGCCAGGACAATGACCAAAAGTGAGCTTTCTCCTTTCAAACTCTGCTGATGCGACCTTTAACTTGCTCTAGCGTGACCGTTTAAGGGGTAAGAAAATAAGACACCTAAGCAAACTGAGCAATATAGAAGTTAAATTATGAAATAAAATATACAGATTTTCCATACAGAGAATAATCAAAAACTACAAAGCAAATAAAATCATTCAAAATAACTGAACTGCATGGGATGATGAGTCTCAAAATGTCTTCTAAGGGAAACAGAAAAGGCACCGAAAACCCCATATTCTATTTCAAAACGCAAAGCCCTTGAAAAATTCGCAATGATCCTGATTCGATACAGCGATTTCAAGAGACAATGTATTTGATCAGAATTGATGACGCCAAAATAAGTATTAATACAACACAACGTCGGTAAAGGCCAAAGTTTGAAATACATGTACCAGGATGTTGTGCTCGAAACAAAAAAGAACATAACTAAGAATGAGAGTTTTACTAAGAAAGTACCAAAAATTACCAACTTCATAGAGCCAGAGGAAGAAGATAGTACGAATCTAACTCGTGGGTTCACGAAGTCTGAGAAATGTAAGAATGTGAAAAGACGTAGTTACATTTCAATCCGTCTTAAAATAAATCTTTTGAGATAAAGTAATTAAATTCTAAACCCCCAGTAGTTGTTTCAATAAACAGAACGCAATTTAAGTGTGCTATTTTCGTATCAAACATTCAAAATAGAGAAGCTTTAAAGATAATCTGTTTAAGCTTATTAGCACCTAATTGGCATGGAAAACATTCTTTCGAAGTTGAACGCTGATCAAAATGCATAAATCAAAGTCAAAATTCTTCGGGTGACACCTTAACAAATACATCTAGACTGCCAAAATTAAAAGAAAAAAGCTTTGAGTGAATGCTTACTTTGAAAAATAGTCTTGTTTTACTAGTAATTAAATCTCGTTTTTACGTAACACCCTTCATTAAAATAAAATAGATAGTCATATGATTGACTTTTTTTTCCCAATTATAAACAGCTACATTAAAGGGCTATAGTTTCTGTTCAAAAGCATTTTGGACAGTGTTTGCTACTTGCCTCGTTGGTTGCCGTTTAGTTTGCTTTGTTTGTTATTATGGTTTTAATTTTGTTGCCTCATTTTTGAACTTTGAACATGTGAGCTTATGCCATCACTATACGTCTGTCGTCGTCGTCAGAATTTCAAAACTCTTCTCTGAAACCACTGAACCAATATTAAACTGAAACTGCAGGATTGGTTTATGTCGGAAGCAAACGATCCTCATTCTGCATTGGGTAGAAATTGTCGGATGACCCCCTATAGGGATAATAGCTAATAAAATATGTTCTTATAGCTTAAAGACCAGGTGAGTGATACAGGCCCCTTGGAGCCTCTGGTTTCTTTTTCACTTTTGCTAGTTCTGCAAAACTACGTCAAAATTCGTTAAATACATGTAAAGGTCGTTTGCAAAAAAGGGGCCCCATAAGTCCAGTTCCAAGACAACTGTGAAACATTAATGTAATAGTCACACAATTCACGAAATCGTACATGTAAGTAGGGAATGAACATGAAAGGATGTTAAAATGAACTTAACGATGATGAAGTAAGAAAGGGGATGTGTACTTATTAACAAAATGAACCATTTGCAATATAAATTATAAATAAAAAAAGATTTAAAAACGTCTTCTCTGAAATGTCGGGGCATTCGGTTCAAAACAACCAATTTAAAAGTGGGAACAAAGTTTAAAAGTATTTGTGTCATATTTGGAAAATTTCTTTTTCGTTATATATGTATTGATCTAATCATACACAGCACAATTTTCAAATGGAAATAATCAAAATAAAGGAAAAAATCACAGGCGACTACATACATTGGAAATGAAATCCGTGATGATCTTAAAAAAGATGATATATTTCTTCTGCGTCCACCGTTCCGTATTTCTGCCACACGTTAGCGGGGGTATCACTAGTGAACATTTGACTCGCATTAATGTATTTATTTGTTTAAACTGGCTTTACTTGGTTTCCCTGTTGTAGTTTTCTATATTCATACTGAAATTCTTATAATTAGAGAGTCTTTAGTAAAACATGTCACAATGCTGACAAGGCCTGGTGAATAAGCCTTTATTCCAAGACAATGCTCGGAGAATCGAGTCGGTATAGTGCGCATATCAATAATAAATGGAATTTACTTGATTGACAAATAATTGTTCCACATCTTGATAAATTGCTATCTTGATTCAGTTTATATGACAGTCACAATCGTGCTGCCTTGTTTCTGAATCAATTATGCATCTTTTCTGCTCTGATATTGTCATGCTTTGGTTCTCGAAAAGTCTTTAAAAGCCTGCAGTTTGGCATCTTAAATGCATTCTCACATTGTTAAGATATTTATTTACATGTGCTTTTGGTTACCCCTGCTAAAATGTACAGATACAAAGAATAAATGTTTGCTTTATTACGTAGCGACATTTCTTTTTTGGGGTGCATATGAAATTTACTTGCTGTTATTATATACTTGTTTGGTTTCACAAATCATTGGATTTTTGTTGAGGTTGATGCAATTTCAAAAATTAACGAAGTTCTTTGTTTCGGACACAAACTGGACCAGTCGATCGCGATGTTTGGACATAAATCAAACAGCAGAAAACGGCAAAAATATGTCACTCCAGCTTTGGTGGGGTATTGTTTTTGTCGTGTCCCTCCGTCTGTCCATCAAAAAGTTTGTGAGCACAACTCTTTAGAAACTACCAAACGAAATTCAACGAAACTTGGTATGTAGGAGTACACTGTACACCAAATTTTGTTAAGCAAATAACAAGGAAATTATGATCCTCAAAGTTTTGTGGGAGTAATGGTCCTTTGAAATTGGAAATTTGCTCATAAGATGCATTTATCATTTTGTCTGCTCAACTCCTCCGAAACTTCTGTAATAAAGTGTATAGAATATTACGAAACTTGGTATAAAGTAAGAGAACAAATGAAATTGTGCATTTTACTAGTAAATTTTGATCCTCAAATTTTGTGGTAGATATGACCCTTTGAACTTGGATTTATTAAGAAAATTCTAAGTATCATAGTTTCTGCCCCTTCCAACTTCTCCCTTTATCTTGTGGTTCTTCAAACTTTGCTGCTCCCTTTGTATCCTCGGAAACCCTGGGGTTCTCTCGCTTACTCCTGGGACATTCCACATAAAATTACTCGTTTTTGATAGTTTTGTATCGAGCCTTCTGATTGGTCGCATTACATTTTTCAAATGCAATTTAAACATATTTCTATATTTAGCGTAAACTTTATGAAGTTCAAGATCAGATCCCGAACGCGAAACTAATCAAATCATACCAAATGTCCCAGGGGTGATAAATGAGTAAGCCAGAGTAGAACCCCTGGGTTTCCAAGCCGACCTGTTCCGGATTTCCCATCATCATTTCGTGTTCATTTTATCATCTTTTTCATGTCCATCGCCTTTGCAGTCAGAAAGGTGGTCAGAACGAGACAAAAGAATATGCGCTCTTCAGTAAATAAGGTAGAATTTGATTCGGCATGTTTACGTAGTAACTATGGGCATTAAAAAGTTTATTAGGGCAACTTTTAAAATAAATTGTGATATAAAATATGTAAAATGAAAGTAAACAACACCGAATTTGCCTTGGTTTATTATATTTGCAGCGTGAAAAGAGCACATTTTTCATGTTAAGTGATATTATGGGGTCCGATTTCCTTTGTGACAAATAAAACATCATGCTCCTAAAAATCTGAAAAAAATATATACAACAGATAAGACTCCATTCTTTCTGATAAAAAAAATTCTGAACCCGTCGCTATAGCGGTATTGATAAAAATGATTGTCAAAGTCGTGCAAATTTCATAAGTTATATGTGAATCCCCTTTCTAAATATAGAAATTTCATTCATAAAATAAATAAACATTGAGGGTATCTCATACCAAGCTAAAAATAGCAATGGTCTACTCGACTTCTTAAAATATTTTTTCTTTAATTCTGCAATATATAAGGCCTTAACTGGTGAAACTGTTTAAATTTTACTTTTTATGAATATAATGCATGTTTTTATAATAAAATGATAATAAGCAAATGTAAAATGACGTTTTAGAAGGGGGAGGTCTATTAAGAGAGGTTTGTTCGATTTGTAAAACTGTAATCGTCTCCCTTCATTTGCCTAGCAACGTTTTAGACTTGCTTGTGACAAAAAAAACATTTTTCTCCGATTTCCTTAAAATTTTGTAAACAAAAAAAGCATAAGATTGGTCGTCATCTGTCAAAGTATGTAACCCGTCGCACTTACCATTATTTTTTAAATTCAACATGTTTATCACCTTTATAGAGTTCCGGTTATTCCTTAGCGATAATAAATTCCTTTTTTGTCACAAATTATTATTCTATGCGTAAAACATCCTAACTAAGAAAAAAGAACAATAGTTTGTCCATTCACTTGTACCCGAACTTGAAAATAACCATGACCTACTTTTTATTAATCAAAATATTAAGTTGGTGATTTCAGCTCACCGCGTCATTCAAAATGATGTGTTTTTCGGATCAGTTTGACATACAAAATATTTACAAGGGAGATAATATTTTGTCACCACCTGTCTGACTGTTTGTATAACCTGTATACTGTTTAAAGGGCGTAAAACACCAACTCACTCACACTCAACTCCTCGAAAACTACTCCACCAAATTTTCTTGGTTTACTAGTTAGTTTATAGTTAGTAATTGCTTAACTCCAAAGCAGCGCGATTTTGGCTATATCCGGAAGATGAACATGAAAGGAATGACACAATGAACACGAAACGATGATGAAAACGTGGTCAGTATACCATATGTTCTTGCTAATAACCTCAAATTTTACGGAAATTATGGCCCTTCGAATTATTCAGAGAAACCTGTTTAATGATTGTTTCCGCTGTACTCCTCTTAAACTGTTATTTAGTTGTGCAAATTACAAGAAAATTTTGATCGAACGCCTAAACCTAAATGTGTACATAAAATACTCAGCATGATTATTTTTGTTGAGGTTGATTGATAGATTGAATTTTAGATTTCAAAATAAAGTTATTTTAAGTGTGTGACGGACAGTGCGTTGTCCGACTCGTGAGATTTCTCCTTCGTTGGTCCATATAGAAATATCGGTTACGAATACAAAGACTTAACAGTACTTTGAGTCGAAGTATACATCAAAGCACGTTTAAAAGTAGTCTTAATTAACTCAGTTGTCAAGACAATCGCTTAATTATTAATCTTGCGTAAAAGTAACACATAAAGAGAAATTTGTTTTAACTTGAATATCGATACAATAGATTGTTTGCTGATAAAATACTAGTAAGCTAAAATTGTACATGTCTAAAAAGATACCGATTACACCTAATAAATCACTCTTGTTTCGACTGAAGTTCGCGTTGTTGATTGATATTCAGTATTTTGTGTTTCCATGTTTTACATGTTGTCTGTTTTTGTCCCATTCTTGTTGGTGTTTACTGGTGTGTCTCTGCCCTTTCGAACTTTTGACATTCGGATACCCCATAGGTACCTCTGCTTCTTTGTACATACAAATGGGTTAGCGTAAAAATTCCGTATTGTGTCACTAATAAGCATCTTATGAAGCTTTGTGTGTGACTTAGAACTATTCGAATGGCATGTCTTACTCTTGGGCGATGTGACTGTTTTTGAAGCTATCATATGACTAAGACAGGGGCCGTGTTAACGAAGGTGTCCTAGGATTAGGACATGTCTAAGGATGGTCTTTGGACATGTCTCAGTCCTAAGTCGTGTTATTGAAGGCATCCTAAAAAAGGGCATGTCCTAAATTTGGTCCTAAATTTAGGATGTGAAAATTGTTATCCTAGGACCATCCTTGTGCCTTTAAACTTAAAAAAGTGTCTGAAATAAGGTTTTATCTCCACGAATTAGGATTGTATGTGGCACAACTCTCATTTTTTTATATTTTACGTTCTAAATTTATCATATAAAGATATTTTTGCCATTGACGAAATTTTCTCAATAGTTACTCATATATTGGATATTGTTGATCTGTGATTTACCAGTTACATTTTGACGATATTCTAAAATATGTAGTACTAGACTTTTGAAATTAACATTTAACAGTTCACGAGGATATTTGCTTCCCAAACGAATGATTTGCTTTTGTTATTATGATACGTGCAACGCGTAGAAAAAAAACGAATGAAGAAATGCAATGATATTGCAATAAATTATTTTTATTCTCTAAAAAAAAACCGATTAAATCCATTTTACATTTGAAAGTGTAAAACAAAAAACTTCTTTAATTTTTCAAACGCTTCATCAGCGTAAATGCATTACATATGGCTATTCAGGATTATCCTAAATTCGTATAAGGATGATCCTATTTGTGGTTATCCTAAGATTGCTTCGTTTTACATCCTAGGACGCGTCTAAGGATGATCCTTTCTACGTCCCATTTTAAGTCCGAAGACATGGTTTAGGACAGCTTAGGACAGCTTCATTAACCTGACCCCAGGTCTATAGGCTATCGAAAGACTCGTCATTACAATTTCAAATGAAAACTGAAGCTAATAAAGCGATGACTTTTTTAAGCATAAAGAGAAATATATATATTCTTTAAAAAGTTATTGTCTAATTTTGTTAAATCAATTGAAACAACCTAACAAAAGACGCGTTCAAAAATAGTTTTGAGAAACAGATTAGGATGGTCTAAGATGTTCCAAAATCGCCTCAAAATTTTACTTGAGACGCGCCTTTAGACAAATTTTAGGATACTTACGACTACACCGCCCCTGGTATCGCTAGGGTATTAAAATTTTTTAAAGGTTTCTTTCAATATGATAAACGTTAAAAAAATAAAACATGGATTCGCTTAACAGTTGAATACTAGTATATATTTTTTTCAAATTTATGCTTATTTTAAAAAAAAATCGGTGTTAGACATCAATGGAAAATTTCTTACTTTTAGCAGAAGATCCCGGCAGAAAATAGGGCTCGTGATTGTTAAGATTTTGTATGTTCAAATATTATATACTCATATAATAATCTTTATCCGTGTGCAGATATGTCCGTTTCGACGTTTTCAATCTCTAAACGTTAATTTTTTTTATACATAATACAAACTGTCATGATAAATGCTTTGTAATTGGCTGAAACACTTATATTATAAGTAATGACTATCATCAATGATCGTATTTTTTCTGTCTTTTCAAAATAATCCGTATGTCTTTATGCACCCGTGGAGCACACTTTAATGTTTTGCGCTACCCGGGTTATTGAGTGTACACCATGTGATTGAGGTTATTTTTTCATAGACCGAAAAAAAATATCACTACTTTTTTCTTGTACCTGAACATCGGTATATACATGTATTGTATGTTGTACTAAAACAAAAAAAGTATACACGTACTTTGAAACATTATATTAGTTAATGATTCATTTCGATATTTTGGCGTTGAGAAAGTCATATTAGCCTGGCCAATATTCTAGATAACATATCAATTCTAATCGACAAAATAACATCTAGAAATCATATCTAGTTATTCGGTTTCTACCCATCCAACATTTTAGAAACTAAATGATGCTTTGAAAGATCCGTTATCTCCACCCATCCAATGATCAGTTGGATTGTAAATATTAGTCAGAAAACATGATAAGATAATTTCCTGAGAAAAGCCATCTCAGATTCCTCTAAATATTTTTGTACTATTATCAATAATTTATTTGCAGACTTAATTAGCGTCAAAAGGTCGAAGGATGAATAAAATGTAGATCTGAGAGTAATAAGAAGAACAAAGCTATGTACTTTCATCTATATAATAGTGATTAGGTACCATGTAATGAACGAACCTGCATGTAACTATAATATAAAGTAACGGGCGATCTTATCTTTATACAAGATAACAAGATGCTTGGGTGATGTACGTACAATTTGAACATATCCCTGGTGTGGATCAATAAATAATTCTTGTGCTTTCTAGAATTGGATTTTAATTTAGCGTTAAATATACTGCTGAACTAGAGGTTTTCACAATCATAATGGTTCGATGAATGTTCGAATGATAATGTTTTCTTCATAGGATCATAATTTTCGTGATTTTACATTTTTATATTGTTTAGGGATTTTTATTGCTGAAAAGTGCTTGTTTTATTGTGATATTGACATAATTTTTACGACTAAAATTCGTGACGTTAGCAATGACGATAGAACATTACGTCGAATGTAAAGTTTGTCACGGCTCCGCCAGTAACGTAAATTACAATAAATCAATGTCTCAATCACGCTTGTATCCTAATGATGGGATGGCTCGGTCGGGGTCTTTTCGGGAAAGGAATGATAAACGGATGCTTCCAAAGCGGTCTGGATCATTTAGAGACCCAGCAGAGTTAGAAAGAAACAGTAGTTATAAAAGACAAAATGTTACAAATCGTGCTAAATTACAAACTAATTCACAAAATGATTCAAGCAATAAGGACATTTCAATCAGGGTTCCAACCCAGGACACTTTGAAACGAAGAGGCAGTTTGCCTCTCCCTTCAAGTACGCCAAATTTGCACCAGCTTTCACGGGAGGACGTCCGTGATAGTCGAGAAAAGGACCCTGCTGCGCTGAGAAGGGTCCGTTCATTCAAAACAACATCCAAAGGAATAGTAAACAGAGGGGACTCTTTCAGAAAGAAAGGAGATCGAAATACATCAACAGAACGTATTAGATATGCTTATACACCAAGCCCTAGACCGGACCGACGAGTCCCACTAGAAGTACAAGTACAAAAACCAAAGGAAGTTCCTTCTGAAATTTCATACTATAAAGTTGTTGTTCTCGGTTCAACAGGAGTAGGGAAAACCTCTATTGCACAGCAGTTTATGACATCAGAATATGTAGCTTTCGACAATTCCGTTGGTAAGTGTAAACATTTCTTATTGTCATCTTAAAGCTATATATATATATGTAGAAATGCATGTTCTTTTTTTTATTGAGTATCTCTCACACCATTCAGTGTATCTGTGTAAACTATATGTTTATACCCCAAGCAATGTCAAACATTTTGTTTTAATTTGTTGTGTCCTTCTGGTTTCGTCAAAAAAGAAAGAGTCACTTTGTTCCTTTACCTTGTATATTTCATTATGTGTATACATTGTAGCCAATTAATTACCCTTGAATATCTATACGTTGCACCTGTCTACTTTGAGCAAGTTTGTCGTATTTTTGTCATAGGTGCTTATAATTTTATTGATTTATTTATTCCATATTTTTGAGTAATTGACTTTAAAAATGAAATATCGTTAGTTTGTTTCTTGAGTCATTTAAAGAACGAATCATATTTTTAATAATTTATTTACAACTCATCTAAGTTTTTTTTTAAACTTAGTCATTTAGTTGTTTGAAGATACATACTACTCAGTCTCTTACAGCATTCAAATTTCCCAATAACTCATAAAACCAAATCATAGCTCCTAAGATAAACGAAAACCTGTCTATATAAAATACATAAACCTATGCAGGGTAATTGCTCGTTCGTTAGGTTTACTTATATAACAAATTTGATAATGAAGGCAGGACTTGTTGGTATCTAAGAAATAATTAAATTATCTTATTTCCTTTATCTTTTGAGTCTATTGCCAAATTTCTGAGACTTACCAGAACTTATCATTTCTTCATAATAAAACTTCATATATAATATGTCTGCACTTGAATTCACTGCTTTAATTCTTAACATGCACTGCATTCTTTTTTAGTAAGATAAAAGATCCCCACCACCTAAGGTTAAGATATTCGAGTATTTGTTTAGAACCACTTGAAATTTTCTGCTTTTGTCTGATGTATCAGGTATTTGCACCTGCTTTGGCAGGTGTTTTTAGTCATGCACATGTAAAATTAAAAGTTTTCTTTTTCATTTGCATACACCTTACAGTTGTTGTATTTTTCCCTTTGTATTTAAAATATTGTTTTTATAACTTTTTAGCAAACTTCATCTCTTTAATAATTTAATAATTTGCTGCTAACAAATTAAGTTATATAATTCGAATAGTTTTCTTTACTTTGATATTGCTTTACTCCAATGCAGCAAAAACGTTGCTCTATATATTAATTAGACAATGAACATGAAATGGTGAGAAAATGGGGACACAAAGCCAATCGAAGATAAAGAGTTGATAGTAAGATGGGAAAAGAAGGCATTGGATAAGGCTTTTGCTGTGGATCATCCAGATCCTCTCTTATTGAGACGTGCAGTGTTTTTTTTTTTAACGCGCTAGGAGCGTAATATTTTTTCCAACACGGTGCATCACTATGGTTTGCAGTCAGGTTTTCCGAAATATGGGGCTAGCCTGAATATTGACTATAATTTGACTCGATATGTATAACGAAAGTATATGCACGGTGATGTACCATGTTTGGAAGAACGTTACGTTCCTAGCCCGTTAAAGAAGAAGAGGGAGCCGGATCATAACCCTTGACTAGCCAAGATGGTACAATCACAAAACTCGATATTTTGACTTTTCCCTGATGTTAATTATACTCTCGGGAACCAACACAGATAGGGCCGATTACTTTGACAGTCATTTCAAATTCGATCATATCTCTAACCTTTAATGTTGTTTTTTCTTTAATTTTATCTCAACGTTAATACGACTTATTTATCGCAAAATGAACAGTAACTGCAACCATCATGATTTACATAAAGTACTGCTTTAATTGCAAAATGCACTTATGCACATGTCAATATCTGTTGCATTTCATACAAGCAAGGAAATGGAATTTCAGGCAGAACTCGAAAACAGACATAAACAATGATTCTCTCTCAGATGCGTTATGATAACCGTCAATTCGTATTATTTCGGCTTATTACATTTGACATTTTATATTCTACTAACGATGTACAACAAGACAAAGGAAAGGAATATTAATAAAGCTACTTTTCTTTGGCGACTGTATGACATTTTGTCTTTGCTATTTAGCTCGAGTCCTAATGTAAGCACAATTATTATACTAGTACATTGTGTAAATGTTAATAATTCAAAATTAAACCCCTGAGGGAAGTTTGGCAGAAAAGATGACAATGGATTTAGAAAAAGCAGATGATTCTGATAAAATTCAAACTATGATGGAAAATAAATGTTTTATAAATTGAATCGATACCAACTTTAAAGAGACGTCACAGTATTTAAATCTACGTAATTATAGTGAATTATTTGTGAAACAATTTTCCTGAAATTATAAAGCCCGTAAAGTTTTTTTCTTTAGGGGCCTTGAAGGTACCATGACGATTTTTTTTTATTTACATGTGCACATGGGGCTGATATTTTATAATATATGTATAATAATTCGCTAATTTGTACTCTGTCTGCTTCGTTTGTTGTACCAGTGACGACATTCATTGTATATTGGATAATCAAGTTGGGTTTCGAATTGCGGAAGAATAGTTTTGAAGTTCACACATTCATGTTCATCTCCCGGATATGGCCGAAATCGTGCTGCTTGGGAGTAAAGCAATAACTATCTAACTAACTAACTAACCAGATTTCTACTAGCAATAACCGAAATTCTTATATGTACCGGATTAATCCAGCACAAATTTCTACTGCGACAGTTTATGATAACTAAGATTCACTCGCATGTTTTAAATCCTTGCCATGAAAAATATGACTGTAAAATGAAACACTTAAAAATATGATATGCTAACATATATAGAAGGACATTGAGATTAGGAATAGTTTTTTTCTATTTTCAAGTTTATAATTTTGATGATAGAGTATAATCCCTTGTACTTCCGGAGAATAGGTTAAATGATGGAAATGGTCGTAGTCAAGTTTCCTCTGTCTGAAATGTATGAGGGGCACTCATTGGATCATGACTATTTACATTTTGTACTGAATTTTCTATGTATAATACAGCACGATCCAGTACTGAAAACGCTAGTTTTGACCGACATTTTTAAGAAAATTTCTCACAACTGTTTCCATTGATACCTTAATTGTGATGTTGATACCCGGGTGTTGATACATGTACATGTATATGATTTTTTAAATACATTTATATTTAAACATTATTTTTAACAATCCTTTTTACTATTATCATGTACAAGTATTTGTTTTATGGCATTAACTCTCTGACCTTTGCGTGATCTGAAGAATCGTGTAAAAGTAATTAACATTAATGTCCTTTAATTACACACGCCATAAATCTATTTATTGTCACAGACACGATTGCATGCTAGATCGTATTATACGATCCCCATTTCTAACGTGTTTAATGCCTAATGTACCAGACAAAATTCAGCTAAAAGCACTTAACTTGGCTCGTGTATAATATTGTCTAGTGACAGTAAATAACTTTCATTCCACTACGCATTTCTGTAACGAGAATCTTCAAGATGAAAACAACAGAAAAATGTAATCGGGATGCAAATGAATTTCGTTAACTTAGGGGTTTTGATGTTTTTATTCTGGTATTTTATGTGTATTTAAGACATTAAGCATTTGCAGTTGTAGATTTATTTCTATATAAAGTTAATTCATACTAATGGCTATGACCACTTAAATCAAAATAAATTTAAGAAGTTACCAGACAATTTCAATGAATGGACTTTTCTTTGTTGACGATGAGCAGTGATTGCTGATCAACATTTTAAGTTTTTGAATTTGCTGGTTTCGTGCATTTCTCTAAATTGTCATTTCTTTAACTGGTATCCTGCAATGGTTGGTGCTGTACGCCTAGCAACACGTTTTTTATGCCCCGCCAACAAAGTTGGGTGGCATTGGTTTTTCGGTCTGTTCTTGACCTTCCGTCCGTCCGCAACACCTTAGTTTTCCGCACTTTTTTCCACATCCTTGCATATATTCAAAAGATTTTTGGTATGTGAGTCAACCATGATGAGTTACAGGTCAAGTTTGAGTTTCGTTCCGGTCCACCGATTTTGACCTGAATTATGGCCCTTGGACTTAGCTAACTTTGTAAAAATAACAGTTTTCCGCACTTTTTTCGACATCCTTGCATATATTCAAAAGATTTTAAGTATTTGAGTCTACCATGATGAGTTACAGGTCAAGTTTAAGTTTTATTCTGGTCCACTGATTTTGCCCTAAATTACGGCCCTTGGACTTAGCAAATTTTGTAAAAAAAAACAGTTTTATTTTATTTGCCAGCGGGGCATCAGTGTCATCTTGACACATTTCCTTGTTTCATGAATTATATAAATGAGGTGAACATAAAAAGCATGATAAAAAGAACATGAAAAAATGACGATGAGCAATTTGGGGGATGGGCGGGAACCAAAGGAACATTTTGTATACATGTACCACACTAACCACTGAAAAAAGAAGAGATTGATAGGGGTGTAAAATTCAGCCTTTTGGCGGTGCAAAAAGGTATCTTTTACGTGTACGAAGCGCATCATTTTCCGCAAACATAGGCCCACTGTAGTTAGCGGTATATTTTCGGCATTTTTGTCCCCCGCCGCAACGCGGAGCGGGGACTTGGAAATGCCGGTGTCCGTCCGTCCGTGCGTCCGTCCGTGCGTCCGTCACACTTTTTTTCGTAACACTTTTCTGAGTAACTACTTATCCTAGGGTTCTGAAATTTTGTATGCAGACTCCTATAGGGGTCCCCCAAGGTGTAAGTGATTTTCAGGTCAGTCTGACATCTACTTCCTGTTTAACGACTTAGTCATTTTTTCTCCCATAGGCTCAATGGTAAATTTTTTGTAACACTTTTCTCAGTAACTACTAATCCTAGGGTTCTGAAATTTTGTATGCAGACTCCTATAGGGGTCCCCTAAGGTGTAAGTGATTTTCAGGTCAGTCTGACATCTACTTCCTGTTTAACGACTTAGTCATTTTTTCTCCCATAGGCTCAATGGTAAATTTTTTGTAACACTTTTCTCAGTAACTACTAATCCTAGGGTTCTGAAATTTTGTATGCAGACTCCTATAGGGGTCCCCTAAGGTGTAAGTGATTTTCAGGTCAGTCTGACATCTACTTCCTGTTTAATGACTTAGTCATTTTTTCTCCCATAGGCTCAATGGTAAATTTTTCGTAACACTTTTCTCAGTAACTACTAATCCTAGGGTTCTGAAATTTTGTATGCAGACTCCTATAGGGGTCCCTTAAGGTGTAAGTGATTTTCAGGTCAGTATGCCCCTTCAACAATATAACTTTCAACGGGCGGGGGACCTGGAATCTGTTCTTGTAATTTTAAAATTAAAGTTTATTTTTGTCTACAAAAACGATGTATTTACTCCCACATAAATTTGATGATCAAATTTTCCTGGTAATATGTACAACTACGTATGGTGTCCTTCTTAAATACCAAGTTTCTATAAATTTGGTTCAGATGTTTTAGAGGAGTTGCGCTGACAAGATGATAAATGAGGATTTTCAGCAAATTTCTAAGTTCAAATCCTGGTAATATGCACAACTACATATGTTGTCCTTCCTATATACCAAGTTTTGTTGAATTCGGTTCAGTAGTTTCAGAGGAGTTGCGCTGACAAGATGATACATGAGGATTTTCAGCAAATTTCTAAGTTCAAAGGGCCATAACTCCCACAAAAATTTGAGGATCAATATTTCCTGGTAATATGCACAACTACATATGATGTCCTTCCTATATACCAAGTTTCGAAGGAGTTGCGCTGACAAACTTTGTGACGGACAGACGGACGGACTTGACAAAAACAATATGTCTTCCCACAAAAGTTGGGGGAGACATAATTGCAACTTGTGGAAGAGAACGAATTCATAACATGTAGTAAATTCGTGTTAATGTCATGGAATTTTTAAGAATCTGTCACGTTTACATATTTCATATGTACTTCTGGCACATTATTAGTACCAAATAGTACGTGGTAACGACAGTGCAACTGGTATGTTTTTATAATTGCAGATCAAGGCGATGATAATCCTATTGTTACAGTTCAGCTAAATGGAGAAGAGTCAACATTGGAGTTTCTTGATTCTAGAGAATATGAGGTATGAAACAAAAACTATACACGTCCGAACCAAACCGTTTGAAATTCAACGATTTAAATGACTACTTGAATATTTTTCAGCAGAAAGTTTTAAACTTTAAGTTATTTTTCTAAAAGGTAAACCAACTTCACTTCCAAGACCCTGACACATTTAAAAATGGATCAATGACAGAAATGGCCAGATTTCGTTTAACAGGAAGTATATGAGCCACAGACCTGAAATCGAATCCCACGTTATGGGAGCCCATGCTGATGCTGCATACCATATATCAAGATACTTTGATAAGTAGTTGCTGAGGAAACTGTTACGAAAATTTTCTATTATTGAACATTAATGCCGAAAAATAACTAAGTTGATAAACAGAGTAGGTGAGCGATAGACCTGGAATTAAATCCCACGTTATGGGAGCCCATGCTGAGGCTGCATACCAAATACCAAGAGGCTGTAATTAGTGGTTGCTGAGAAAACTGTCACGAAAATTTTCTATTATTGAACATTACTGTCAAAAATAAACTAAGTCAGTAAACAGGATGTTGGTGAGCAATAGATCTGAAATCGAATCCCACGTTATGGAAGCCCATGCTGATGCTGCATACCAAATAGCAAGAGGCTGTGATCAGTAGTTAATGAGAAAACTGTTACGACAGTATTTAGCCCGCCCGCCCGCCCGACATTCACCATTTTATAACCCGGATTTTCACTTGTGAAATCCAGCCAAAAATTCGTCAGATTTTTTAACGGTCGATATTTACAGTTCTGAGTTTGGCTCCCCTTTTTTGTGTGTGTGTTTGTGTGGAGAGGGGGGCTGTTAATGTGAGATTAGCCATCTAAATATCCATTGTACAGCATAACGACATTATTACATGTAAATGTATATAACCACTAAGTATTGATTCACATTTTCTTATTTCAAAATCAAAATTTGTATATTCCTTGTATTTGGAGAATGCATCGCGCTTCTATTAGTCTTTACATTAAGCTGCAAAAGATTTCATCTGCCGGTAATCAAATAAATAAGAATTAAGGTTGCTTGATTTAGCTATTTCTTGATAAGAAAATCTACCTCCATCATATAACTATAAGGAAATTAAAAGTAATCAAAATTGATTAAGCATTAGATTTCTTAAGAACTTAACAAACTTCCTGATATCAAATATTTTATTAGGTACATGTAATAGAAACGAAATTTTAAGAAACTTGTGTATAATAAGATTACAACCCTAAGTTTACTAATATTTAAAGTGAAATATGTCCTTTTGATATTAAAAACTGCTTAGTCTTACATATACATGTAAGTTCTTACGTAAAATGAAGTTAGGAAATTTGAAATAGACGATATTGAGATGTGGAATAAGTGTACGCGACACAACAAACATAAACAAACAGCAATTCAAAAAATCACAACGGAAAACAGCAAGCAGTCTTCAACATGACCATAGGTCACTGCTTATCGTCTTGCATTGGCCCATAACTTATAATACAATACAAAAGTATCAAAACCAATCCCTAAATCATCAACGAAAGACCCAATTCTTGATATAAAACAGTTAACACAGAATGACAAGGACAAACAAAGGCTTTGGCAAAGTTTCCTGGCTTAGGACAGGCACATATAAAATGTGGCGGGGTTAAACTAGTTTTTTGGATCCAACCTTCCCCCTATTGATAAGCTTGCACAAAGCATACATATAATACACACTGTAAAACTCAAAAGTTCAATTCAACAAGAGAGAACCTAAGACAAAATACTGTACGAAAACAACAAGACAAGGAGGAACTCTCTTGAGAACACTCGAAGTTACTGACAACTAGCTAAGAAACATTTATCTATTGATGTAAAAGAATCAAATACATCAGTTCTAAATCCGACACCCCACGTCAAAACAATGAATGATTTAGAGTTGTATCACCACACAGAACCGACATACTTGATCGCTGTGGTGCTTATAAATAATACAGTGGATACAAAGTGAAAATTTAACGTTTTAAAGTTACTATCAAGCTATCAATATTTCTGCCAAAACATACCAAATGCAAAGATTTTACTAAAACATTGAATTCGTATCCTTTTTTCAAAAGGTTTTTAAGCCAGTTTTTAATTTCCATGAGGTTGTTTTTGAATTTTTGTGCTTTATAAACTACATTGCTATAAAAATCAGGATGAGATATTCCTTTAACAATCAGAAATCTACGTGTACTATCAAATTTTTCGATGAAGTATATTTATGAATAATCATTACAACGCTAATGCTAATATTAGGGGAGAGGGAGGGGTTACAACAAGATAACCGAATGTGGATTATCAATCTAAAAATGTTTAGAAAAACAATCAAAAAGGGGAAGCTATATACTAAAGAAAGGAATGCTGGTCCTGATTTGGTACAGAACTGGGATGATCGATCTCAAATGTACAAGATGAAAAAGATTAAAACCGGATAAATGGCAGGTCCTGACTCGGTTCAGGTCTTTAAACAAAATAATGGTAATTTGAATCAAATTTAATGGTACCGCACCCAATCTTTCAGTTTAAGAAGTAAAACGCAACTCTTTAAGATATAGGTCGAACATTTTGTATACATCGCATAAAACTACACACGACGTATACCAGTGAGGTAGAAGCGTTACTTTTCATTTAAATAATTAGGGCCCCGCATTGAAGATGCAGACGCCCTATAGTTTTCACTTTGTTCGTCCGTCTGTCCGTCCGTCAAAAATTCTTGTGAACACTAAAACTTAAAAACTATTAACACCACAGTTCTGAAATTTTGTACAGCTGCTACATGTAAGTAGCATGTTTTGCATATTAAAATTTCGTGCAAATCTGTTAAATATTTTTGAAAAAAGACTTTATTTTTCATCGAATTGGAATTTTTGAATTATAAGACTCAAAGGCTATTAACAATACAGCTCTGAAGTTTCATACACATTCCATGGAACATGCCTAAGTGGTTATAATCAAAGCTTGTATGATTTTGAAAACACTTAGATTTTTTGCCGCGGGGCCCTTTCTGACTTTGTCAGTATTCTAGTCATATTTAATTTTTAAAACTAAATTGAATAATTTCATTCCTTCTCTTCTTTAACATGTTTACTTAGTATATCATTTTCTGTCCGTCCGTTATAAAAACAAATGTCACAATTGTCTCAGCAACTACATCACAAGTTGGTGGCGAACTAAATAGCATAGTTTCACGGCATAATAATAACAGTACTAGTAATTGTTGTAGAAATTAGTATTCAGTATAGCTACCACCATTAATTTAATGAGAATTGTCATCAATTTTTTTTGGAAACTCTGGACTCCAAATAGATTGTCTGTTATTTGACCAAGTGTTAAAATTCACGTTTGCCACCACTCCTCTGATACCTTGTCAATACATCATAGGCTCTATATGTGTGAATTAAGATAATATAAATTAATTATCAATATCTTTTCTCTATATTGTATCTAAAATCAATGGGAAATTATTGCTTTATTAGGAGGTGACGAATTTATAGAAATCTATAATAAAGTCATCGAGTACACCTCGGGGATAGCGAAAACAGTATGGAAATTCTGTCCGCAGAAAACAATGGGTGATTTGAAAATAAGTAACAATCCAAGTAGAAAATGATTAGAATGCATTATAGCTATATATATGTACTCATTTCTGTCTTAAAAATTAAAGTGTTAGTGTATCAATGAAGTTTTCATTTTGCATCTTCATCATTGTATTCTAAAGAAAAAGCATTGTCAAAATGCCAAAGAGAGCAAATGTGACGGACCAATATTTTACAGACTGAAACCAAAGAGTTATTATAAAGTGAATGGAAAAAGACAATCAAAACCAATCTTTCGAACCCCGTTTTCTTAAAAGTTTAAACCGTACGTGTGTACCGACACGACTTTTGCAGTAATACATTTCTGAACCTATACTTTGGTTTCCTTAGTAATAACAAATATCATCGTTGGAGACCGTCTTGAGAAGTCATAAAACAACAAAAGACTGGTAATAAGCATCTTACATCTCTTCAATTACTTAGTTGGGAAGCAATTTACTATCTTTGCACGTCACATCGTACAATGTCAATGAACTTTCAATTTCCGGAATTAATACACTCCATCAAACACGGAACGGAAAATGGAGAATCTCCGATTTATTTCAATTGACTTGGTTTTTTGTTATTAAGGAATAAGATAAACGTTAAGAATAACATTTTGAGAGCGCCAATTAAAAGAAATAGTTAATTGCAGTAAAAGGCATGAAAGGTATTAGCTTCACTGACTTTATATCCCACAGCTAGCAAGGCATAATGCATGTTTAAACCCTAAAATTCCATTAGTGTGCTAGAAATACAAATGACAACAAAGCTTAATTGCTATGATCTGATCTTTTAAAATACATCAATATAACGTCTCAAGAATTTTATTTTATTTTTGTAACCATATACTGCTTGAAGCCCTGTTGCTTCATTGGGCTAAATTATCCGACCTAGTCCATCCCTCCGTTTTACAGTGGTAGTCTAAACAGGCATTTCGTCCCCATCCTGCTTAGTCATCATTTAATGTTCATTTAATAACTCCTTTCATGTTCATCTCGCAGAAATATCGTATTCGATTTCGCGATGTTTTTGGAGTTATGGAATCACCACATGTAACTACTAATGTAGCTCTATACAGCAGGAAAACATGGCTCTTCGCTGTAATATTATTTAATAACTTTAAATAACTTGAGAATTAATATGAAATCAAGTAAAAAACATGCACGATTTAAAAATTTGCAATGGACAACAGGGGTTAGTATATTTGCAATCATCAAAATCCATCTTCGTCCTGGTATATATTGAGAATCTTTTACTTTAAAAAATGAAATTTTAGTACTTCGCAGGGAAAAGTAACACTACCCAAACAATTGCAAACTCTTCTATTTGAGGAGCCTAGGATGATGTAGTGGTTACAACTTCTGTTCTGTTAGCTAGGCGCGTACGCCGTAGATGTCCCAAATGTTGTGAGTTCGATCCTTGCTGAGGGCACTCAAAAATCAAAATCTGTTCGGCAGATGATTTTCAGGAAATTACAGTAGGATCGTTTGATTATATACTAAACATTCATATGATTTTTTCTTATTAATATAGATCAATTTAGAGAATGTCCAAGCTGATGCCTACTTAGATGTCTTCTCCATAGCACACAGGGATACATTTGACGTCTCCTTAGATCTATTATCAGAGCTAAGGATGGATTTGGGTACAGACAGACCGATAGTTTTAGTAGGAAACAAATTAGATCTCGTCAGAAAGAGAAAAGTCAAGACAGAGGGTAAATAATACCAATAATATAAACACAGATAAAAGTTTATGTTTAGGTAACAAGAGAGTGCTAAGCTGTTTTGACGAGTTTTTATCTTAGATTGTTTATCAAAAACTAAACTAACCAAGCCCTAATTGATTAAATTGAGTGTTTTATGACGTTTTGTTAGATGATTTATAAATTTCAAAGAAATCTGTGTTGAAGTATAAATTAATAAGATGAAATATAGGGAAAAGGAGAACAAATGAAGATGTTGATTTATATGGAGTTGAGAAGGATGCCAAAAAACGCATCTGCAAAGAGCTGGTTTGCATAGAAAACTATTGTTGAAATATTGTAAGGATCAATAAAAGGCGTCTTTTATTCTATCCTTTTGCTGCCAACTACTTCTAGGAAGCGAAATAAAAACTGGTTAGAATTCGATTTGAAACGTAATACGAAAGAAACATGGTACTAGGGACTTCAAAAGTAACCTTTCATCCTCTAAGTACATGACCCGTTCTAAGACGAATGGTTTCTTTAATTCTATACGATCACCTGGCACGTGTAATGATTTATAATAAACATACTGGAAATAGTTACCGCCATTTCAAAGCAGATTGCCGCGGGCAATATTAATAAATAAAGATTTGATATTAATGTAGAACATATAAAACCCAACAGGTGGTAATCAGTGTTTCGGGGTTTGGCCAAACGTTTTTCATATGTTTGATATATGTTCTATTAAAATTATCATTTTTCAAAGTTTAAAAATTAAATGAAATTTTTCTTTTGATATTTTCTCAGATTGATATGGGCGTTTTGACGTTTTTGATATTTTTGTGTTTTACTGGTATTCAATCAAATTTATCATGTCTTCAACAACAGTTAAGGATAACAGCAAACTTCTACATGTAAATAAGTTTATAGAGGAAATGGTCATTCTTTCTCACATTACGATATATTGATGATGTCTTTTCACTAAACAATCATCGATTTGGTGACTACAATGTATTTACATCTCATAAATTCGAAGGAACTTGAGGTAAAGGCAACTACAGATTCTAGGAGGTCGAGTTTACGTATTACAATTGATTCATTATTCCAGAGCATGTGGGGAGTATAACGACTTCCTTGATAGAGCTACACGGCTGACAAAGCAAATTGTTGACACAGGGGGACGTTGCTCCAAGGTTGTTGTCATCACTCAAGAAATTTTACGGAAGACATCATGTGCTTGTAGACCAATACGGGATATCTATCTCTCATTTTTATGTCTCAGATGAGCATAGATGTTGGTTTGACATTTAGTTTGGTAATGTTATCCTTTCCGGATTCGACCAACAGTAAATCGATCTTTGGCAACGTGACGGGTGTGCTATAGCAAACAGGAACTGCTTACTCTTCCTGAGCACGTGAGTTCACTCTTGTTTCGACTTGAGTTCACGTTGCTGAATGCGGTTTTGTTGTTATGTATGTTTTTTTTTTCTTTTTTTTTTCTGTTATTTGTGGTTTGTTTTGTTGTAATATTTTTTTTTGTCTACCGATTTTGTCTTTGTCATTTCGGTATAATGATGTTTGATTACCCCTTTGGTACACCTTTGCATCTTTCAGGGTTTGTTTATTGTATTTGTCGTGACAACCATTCCATTTTCGTTTTTATGTCTAGCAAATAGTTATTTTGTAATAAGGCCATTAAGTCTCAATAGGATAGGGAGGTTTCATTTCATTAACCCGGTTCAGACAATTTAGATAAAAAAGGTTGATGAACCAGAATTATAACATTTTTCAGGATCACCATTTCATTTTCCCGGTATGAATCTTCAGTCTATAATGTAAATCTTATGCATTTTTCGATCGAATATCTCTTTATTACATCTTTAACATATTTTTGACATGCACATAAAATACGCTTACAACAAGCCTACGAATTTCAAAACCTTATAAAAGTTATATTAGGGCACTATGAATGTCATATGGCAAAACCAACATCAGTTGACACAAAAAACAACAACACAAAAACACCAGCAATATAAAAATCATACATTACATCATAATTTATTGGTGATGTGTTTGTAGTTTCAATTAGTTCTTGTCCTGATTATGACTGAAATATTGTTCACTTGATATAAAACAAACAAACAAAAAAAACAAACAAGGTGAGGTGTTTGTAGTTTCATTTTCCTGATTATGACTGAAATATTGTTGACTTGATATAAAACAAACAAAAAAACAAACAAAGCATCACGAGCAGACGTCGGAACAGGAATATATCCTTATACTCTTAAAGGGTGAGTAAATCTGTATATCAAATGATTTTATTGGACTTTTAGGGCCCCGCATTGAGAATGCGGAAGCTTTATAGTTTTTACTTGGTCCACGTGTCCGAGAACGCAGAAACTCTATAGTTTTAACTTGGTCCGTGTGTCCGTCCGTCAACAATATTATGTGAACGCTAAAACTTCTAATATACATTATCTTTATTTTATATTTTACAGAAGCCCAAGAAGCAGCCTCTATGTACGATGCTAAATATATGGAAGTATCTGCTGGAATAAACCACAATATTGACGAACTGTTAGTGGGCATTTTAGGTTTGATAAAACACAAACTAGACCCGTCTGTTCCAGCACCAACACTCCGTGTGGACAAGAAGAATGCCGGGGCATCAAGGATACAGTTAAAAGGACCAATTAATTTCTTTAGTAGGATGTTTCAGTTTGCTAAAAAGAAATTCACCCCAAGTCGGAAGACTAAATAGTGCATGTTTTATTTGAGTTATTAAACAGTACAGTATAGGATCTGCCGACAAATCTAGATGCAAATCGAAAAGATTAACATATTAAAGATGTTTACATGTGTTTTTAAAGATAAAACACATGTTTGATGTTATTTGCATTTCATTAGTCAAGATATCGTTAAAATGTTAAATCAAAGAAGAAAAACAGATTTCAAAAACAGAGAATCGTTATTTTTGTGTTATAAAAATGTTATAATCATGGTTGTTAGCTGATCGTTTCTGTAAAATAAACCAAAATTCCTACACAAGCCCCTGTGGACTTAAGTCGTGACCATTACTTATACCGGTATAGATATAGAAGGTTAATCTCATTCCTATTTGTTGATTTGACTTTGATTTTAGAGTCTCTTCTCCAACACAAGTTAGAATGCTGCAAAACAATATTATCTTATTACCATTAGTCTTGTCTAAGTTGACAGCTTGCGATGTCTAGCATATTGATGCCTTCATATTTGTCCTTCGATTCATGTCTTTATTGTTCATCCTCATTGACACCAAAAGATAATTGAAATTCTTATCTAACAACTCATTGATCTATGATAGAAGTTGATAACAAAAGCATTTTCACAGCAAAGTTCCAGGCATTGACTCACTTCTAAGACTTCTAGGAAGTTCAGATCATTGATTGTTTCTTCGAACAATGCTTCTTTGAAAAAGACTCTGTTGCAAGTATTTGTAACAACTATAATGTTTTTTTTCTTCTTCAAAACGTTATGTATTATGTTAAATGAGAGACAACGTGTACTCGGAACGAAAATATTAGATTTCAATTTGTCTGAGTGCAGATTACTTTAAATGACTTATATGTAGTTATTTCAGCGCGAATTCGACTATTTCGGGTAGATGAATGGGAAATTAGTGATAAATGAACGTTCAATTGATGATGATGATAACTATGGTCGTTGCAATAATACCTTCCATATTCTATTTATGTAACAATCAACGGGTTTAACCAATGACAAACTTTTAAATACCTGGGCACGTGAGAAATTTTACCAAAACTTTTATTAAATGCCATGTCATAACAAACCTGTCGCTAGTTACGACTTAAAATTGTCCAGTCACGAACTTGATTCAGTCAGAAAGTCACTACTATTGGTTGACAATGGTAGCGCGTGTAAAATTTATTATAACATTGATTGGTTCGTAGTAAGCCACTCGGCATACATATATATGGACGACTCTGATGATGAAATGGAAGAAACGGAGACACACACAAAAACGGGAACGAGTTATGACTGCCGCTAGAAAGGGAATGCGCAATATAGCCTACTGCATGATCGTAACATTAATCTTACGTTGTAAGTAACAACGAACCCAACAAGAACGACTAGTGACAGAAAGAAGAGTTATATCTATTTCATCAAAATAGAACATTAATATTATATTATTGTGGGACCAGAAGTTTCGTAGGTATATAGCCAGCTGAGATAGGGAAGTACTTCTTTAGCTCAGATGGTTAGAGTGCTGTCAAAGGGAGGCCGATTCGGTGCAATTGAGCCGTTCCCGGTTGACTGGGCTACCACAAATGGTACTGCGGGTGTCCACTACAGTGAGGGGGAGACGATTAGACGAACATCAGTGTCGGTAGACCTCCTGCAGTGGATCCACAAAAATAAACACCCTGCCAAGATGAAAAAGGGGGAGGGTGTGGGACCGGAAGTTTCGTAGGTACATAACGAGCCTTAATCAGCTGAGCTAGGGAAGTATCTCTTTCGCTCAGATGGTTAGAGTGCTATCTATGGGAGGCCGATTTGGTGCGATTGTACCGGTCCCGGGTGGCTGGCTAGCTACTACAATATCACTCGACATATTTACTTATTTTATCATCTTTCATTTCAAGGATACCCTGGAAACTATAATTATAACTGTCTCTGAAAACCCCTTAAACAAGATAATGATGATCGGAGGCACCTTTTCTTTTGTTCTTCATAGACCGAAAAATAGTATTATCCAAGATTTAATTAGTCATTTATATACTTCATATTGTCAGACACTTTACACCACTTACATTGTAGAAGACTTTTAAGAAAGTAAACGACATGACAAAATAGTTTTGAGGAGTGGACAGATGTGCTGAAGAATAAATATACAAAGAACAGTGCCCATAAGCAGTTCAGCATTAACGAATGGGAAAGCCGACAATAGCCTTTTCCATTGTTGCTGCAAACTACGTTTCGTTTACGTCAAACTTGATTAAATTTTTATCAGGGTAAACTGTTGCCAATGTCAGTGGTTCTGAAACACTTTTTTTAACGCGAGTTTCGCTAGCTAGTTGGCATTAGATCATATATTAAGGTGTTTAAGTATTCTGTCTGTCTGGACACTCGTTAGATATTTGTCAAAGAAGACTCGCAAATGCTCGTTTCCTAGTTTGTCAAATATATAACTTGATGTGATAAAAATCCGTATCTCATCCCTTATAGTTGTGAAACCTGTATAGGTCTGTCGATTATCTACTTCTTGTTAAACGAGCCGACTTACACTTTTTTACATAATTTTCAAGGTCGAAAATTTTCGTAACAGATTTCCAAGCAAATACTAATTTTTAACTTTCAATATTTGGCAAGCAGCCTCGGGAAAGGATCCCATTTTTAAATATGTCCCTCATCTACTTCCCGTCAAACAAGTCGACTTTAGATTTTAGTTTCCACGGTAAATTTCTTTCTTAAAAATAGATAACTTTCGTCCAAAATTTGGACGCGTGGGATATGTGATCGTGCTCATTTAGGTCCTGTAATTTCTTATGTTCTAACCTAATGTAAATGATAATTAAAAAGAAAAGTCATTTCTACGTTTAACAAACGTGGGTATTTAAACATCGAAAGTCAAAAAGAAGATTAGCAAAAATGAGAAGACACTACAGACTCTACAACGAATTTACGTCACGCAGTGTTGACGTGCAAGCAGTTGCAACACTTGCATCAGAAATTGATTTTTACTTCTTGTAAAGGAATTAAAAACGAATATTATATACTCGACGACAAACCTTACACCTGTACTTAATTGAGTGATCGAAATTCTGTAATTGCATTCTATTAAGTGGTTCCAATTAACGAAAAAAGAGCCTATGAACAACAGTTTATGCAAGCAGTTCAATATGACGCTCTAGAATAACGTACGAGTTGTGACCAAAGCTCTATTACATAAACCATATAAAAACTTGATTTTGCTAAACATGCTTTGTTTTAGCATGTCTTACCCGAAGGGTTATGTGAGCTATTTCCATCACAGCGTCCGTCGTCGTTAACTTTTCTTCTAAATTCTTCTCTTCATAAACTACTGAAGGGATTGCTTTAAAACTTTGCACATATCATTCATGGGATGTCCCTTACCAAAATTTGAAAAAATAAAGACTGCGGACCAAACAAGAGGCTCACATGGTCTTGATGTCAACCCTATGAAGACTTTTGTATAGCTACATGAGCTGAATGTTTCTGCAAGAAAAAGCTTTTCTCTATCTGCAATTGTTTTCATTCTAAATAAGCAAAAAAAAATACAACTTTTAAGGGGTTATCTGACAACTTCGACCCTATGGAGACTTTTGTAGAGCTGCATGAGCTGAACATTTAAGCAAGCAACTGCTTTTCTCTTTCTGCAATAGTTTTCATTCTAAAAACATGGAAAACGCTTTTTTTCACCTTAAAGGGGCTGTAACTTCTATAAGGGTCAACTTTGACCTTATGGAGACTTTTGTAGAGCTAAATGAGCTGAACATTTAAGCAAGCAACAAATTTTCTCTAGCATCTGCAATTGTTTTCATTCTGTAGACCAAAAACACTATTTTTTGCCTTTAAGTTATCTGACAACTTCGACCCTATGAAGACTTTTGTAGAGGTAAATGAGCTGAACATTGAAGGAAGCAACAACTTTTCTCTATCTGCGATAGTTTTCATTCTATAGGGCAAAAACATGAAAAAAGGCTATTTTTCACCTTTAAAGGGCCATAACCCCTATAAGGGTTCATCTGACAACTTCGACCAAATGGAGACTTTTGTAGAGCTTTAGATTCTAGGAACCTAAGATCCTTCGGATTTTTTCTAACTGTTATAATTGCTGAGTTATAAGCCATTGTAAGTGGTTTTACGCTATGTTCTATTTTTAGTAACAGCAGCCATGTTTTATCAAATCATTTCAAAATCAGGATCGTTTGTTGCCAACATGTCATATACCATTCCTGCAAAGTTTCAGTTAAACTGGTTCTGTGGTTTCAGAGGAGAAGATTTTTGAAATTGTTAACGGACGACGGACGACAGAGGCCGGGCGACGACGGACGCATTGTGATGGCATAAGCTCACATGGCCTTTGGCCAGGTGAGCTAAAATGGAGTGTCACACACAATTTTTTGGCTTATAAATCAAAAAGTATAATAGATAGAGAAAATCTGAAGCAACCGTCCATCTTCATCATGAAAAGCCTTACTAACGTCTCCATTAAGTCGAAGTTGTGGATGACCCCTTTATGGCTATGACCCTTTAAAAGTGAACAAATAGCATTATTTAATGTTTTTGGCCTATAAATAAAAAACTATAGCAGATAGAGAAATGTGTTGCTTGCCTAAATTGTTAGATGATCCCTTATAGGGTTTATGGCCCTTTAAGGTGTAAAAAGGCGTTTTTCCATGTTTTTGGTCTATAGAATGAAAACTGTTGCAGAATAGAGAAAAGCTGTTGCTTGCTTCAACCTTCAGCTCATTGAGCTCTACAAGAGTCGAGGTTGTCAGATGACTCCATATAGGAGTACCGTGAAAGAGACCGGTGGTTCATTAAAACATACAAAGTTATAAGGAAATATCATACAAACAAGCATGGAATGTGGAATGTAGGCTTCTTTTATAAATACAAGAGGCTCCCAGGAGCCTGAATCGCTCACCTGGTCTTAATGTCAACCCTTAAAGACTTTTGTATAGCTAAATGAGCTGAATGTTTAAGCAATAAAAAGCTTTTCTCTATCTGCAATAGTTTTCATTCCAAAGCAAAAAACACTATTTATCACCTTTAAAGGGCCATAACCCCTTAAAGGGGTCATCTGACAACTTCGACCCTAAAAAGACTTTTGTAGAGCTGATTAAGCTGAACATTTAAGCAAGCAACATCTTTTCTCTATCTGCAAAAGTTTTCTTTCTTTAGGCCAAAAACACTATTTTTTGCCTTTAAGGGGCCGTAACACCACTATAAGGGGTCATCTGGCAACTTTGACCCTATGCCATGGAAACTTTTGTAGAGCTAAATGAGCTGAACATTTAAGCAAGCAACAACTTTTCTCTATCTGCAATAGTTTTCATTCCATAGGCCAAAAACACTATTTTTTGCCTTAAAGGGGCTGTAACCCCTATTGGGGGTCATCTGACAACTTTGACCCTGTGGAGACTTTTGAAGAGCTAAATGAGCTTAACATTTAAGCAAGCAACAGCTTTTCTTTATCTGCAATAGTTTTCATTCTATAGGCCAAAAATACTATTTTTTGCCTTTAAGGGGCCATAACCCCTTTAAGGGGTCATCTGACAACTTTGACCTTATGGAGACTTTTGTAGAGCTAAATGAGCTGAACATTTAAGCAAGCAAAAGCTTCTCTCTATCTGCAATAGTTTTCATTCCATAGGCAAAAAACATGAAAAAATGCTATTTTTCACCTTCAAGGGGCCGTAACTCCCATAAGGGGTCATCTGATAACTTCGACTCAATGGAGACTTTTGTAGAGCTTTTGATGCTGAAGCAGTAGCGTGGCATCAGATTTCATCTATCTCTTATACTTTTTGATTTACAAGCCAAAAACAGTAGTCTGACCCCCCTGGTCTATTTTTAGCAACAGCGGCCATGTTTTTCGACGAATCAAAATTCCCCACATCAGTTCTGTGGGGGATACCCTAAAGTACCACCAGACCAAATTTGGTTTGAATCTGTGCAGCCGTTTCAGAGGAGAAGAAGTTTGAAGAAAAGTTAACGACGACGGACGACGACGACGACGACGACGGACGACGACGACGACGGACGACGACGACGGACGCCAAGTGATGGCAATAGCTCACATGGCCTTTGGCCAGGTGAGCTAATAAGAGATATGAAAAATAAGATCCATGAAATAACAATTCGCAAGATAGATTGGTTAAAGACTGGGGTCACTGTATAAAATTGCGACAATCACGGGAAATGGTAGATTATTCAAAATTTTGGCATGTTCATATCTGAATATTACAGTCCTATACTTTTTGTATAAGCTGAGAAGTTTTAACGACCTGACGACAGACCATCATATCTTCAGGGGGGTACATCTGGGTGGGAAAATACCATAAAGCACGAAAAGAAAACAGTGGGTGTCGGTATATTCGTAAAGAATAATATCTAGGTCTTCTAGTTTCAATTTAGGCTCCTCTTGTTGTCTTTTCTAGCACGTTTGGTGGTCGATTATCACTGTTTAATAATTTTGTGACCCCCCCCCCCCCCTTAAAGCTTTGAAAAATTTGATCGTGTTATTTTACGAACATTTAATAACGCGAAAAGAAAACCTCCGGATTTCAACAGCTTTGGCCAGGAAGAAGCCCTCAAGAACCAATATAGGGGAATGTCAGATGTTAAAGACAGAATCAAATGAAAACAAATGAAAATATACCTTATTAAACTTCTTTATTGAAATCAAACATAGGATTTACAAACCATTCTGGATGCAAATTGAAAAGATTAGCATATAAAATTAGTGTTTCATGCATGTATTCACAAAGATAAAGATTAATCAGGGTATCTTCAAAAGTTTTAAATCGAAGAAATAAAACAGATTTCCAATCAGAGAATCTTTCTTCACGTGTTATTGAATGTTATAATGGTATCATTCTTCGTTGTTGCCTTATCGTTCTTATTCCCCAATTGGTAAGAGAGAGGGTTACTAGTATATTACAATCACCTGTCTGACCGTCCGTTACAAACTATAGAAATAGATTGCTTCGCATCAACTGGAGGGATTGATTTCAATTATAGTACAAATTAAGCTTAATCACTATGAGCTGTATCGTAACCCTTTTCATGTCAGTCAGTCATCTAGTACCTATTTTGCAGGCCTAAATTTTCTCCCCTATCAACCTATGATCTGTTTTTCCTACCGGTCTCACAACCCCTATATTTCTCATCTTCATTTCAAGTTTACTTTACCATCTTTTTCATATCTATCGTACTTGTATGTAACCAGTATAATGTAATGGGGCCTAAAACGCACCCTTCCACACTGCCTGGTTTTTGATTGGAGAGTGTAACCGATAACGTCGTGATCTTAACCTTTATACTGTTACATATTGGACTGCAACAGTTTCAAATTCCGATATTTTACATCCCATTAAACAAAATATTGGGGGCAGGAACATATGAATTATCTTGCCTGCCTGTCTGTCTGAATGTTTGCCAACATACTCCCCCCTCTTTAAACCGCTTGATGGATTTTCCTGCAATTTTACATGAAGGAAACACATCATATAGCAATGTGCATGAAGAAATTTCATTGCTATAGTATATCATTTAATACTGTATTAGGGGATAATTTCGCGTGGTTTAAATTTCGCGTTTTCACTACCAAAATGCATTCGCGAGGTTTTAGTTTCGCGTTTTATTAGATCATGGAATATTGGGTCCTTCTAAATGTAATTTTCGCGAGTGGATATTTTCGCGAATTTGTTATGATAGCGAAATTAGCGATAATAAACCTCTTGCGAAAATTTCCCCTTTCACAGAGATAAGTATATTTTAGTTAGATTTCATTTTTGTTTGTCCCGTTCGGGGCCCGGGTAACGAAAAGGCCCACAGCAGAGTCTAGCATGTCGTAAGAGGCGACATAGGGTCTTGGGATTCTGACATCGGGCTAGTGTTAAGTCCATGGAGCGACCAAACGCACGTAGAAGACCCCATTGTGGACCGCCAAGTGGTGCACCATATAAGCTAAATTTTCTGCCCTACCCACCTCTCTTTTTTCCTGTGGTCTTCAAAATTTACTGTTACTTTGTTTTTCACTCCAACACATTTTCTCATCATCGTTTAATGTTCATTTTATCATTCTCTTCATTTTCATCGCCTTCATATAACCTATATAGTGTTGTCATAAACACCAACTCACTCACTCATATAGAGGGATAACCTTCAGTGCGCTTGATGGGTAGTTATTTTTTGTTTTTGAGTGCCTAGTCTCTGCTTCAACCCATGTCAAGCTGTTTCAATGCTATACTATTCAAAACAAAATTATTGTATAGCCATAAGTCTTCAGTGTCTAAGTTGACAGCTTGCAATGTCTTGCATACCGATGCGATCACATGTGTCCTTCATTTTATTTATTAATAGAAAATTGAAATTCTGACCAAGCAAATCATTGATCTATGATATATGTTGATTACAAAAACAATTTCACAGCTACGCTCCAGGCAATGTCTCGAACTATGACTTTTAAAAGAAATTCAGATTATTGATCGTTTCTATACAGAAAAACTTTGTTGTCATTTTTATTTTGAACACCCGTGAAGGTTAGCACTGCTGGTGGAGTTTTAATTCCCGAGGTTAGCCCGCTCCGGCACCAACACTTTTGTGTTGGAGAACACATCAAAGCTTTAAATTATCGGTTTAAATTTCAAAATTGTCTAAACCCTAAGGTTCTTCCTACCCCAGACATAGGTTGATCATCTTAGTAATCATTTGTTTCCCCTTTTTGGTATTATTGGTTTTACTGTTCTATGCTCTTCATAATCATATAGTGTTTAGCATTTTCAATATATTTGGTAGAGCGACTCTGATGAGTCTTGAATAGACGAAACGCGCGTCAGGCGTAGCAAAATTTATTGTCTGGAACTTTGTTGTCAGTTTTAGCTCACCTGACCCGAATGATCATGTGAGCTATTGTCATTGTTAAGCGTCCGTCGTCTGTCCGTCCGTCGTCCGTCCGTTAACCTTTCTTCAAACATCTTCTTCTCTGAAACCACTGATGGGATTGCTTTGAAACTTTATACACTTGATCTTTAGGATGTCCTCTACCAAGTTTGTAAAATTTGTGAACCTTGACCAACCAACATGGCCGCCGTTACTAAAAATAGAACAGGGGGTCAGACCATAGTTTTTCGCTTATAGCTCAAAAAGTATAAGAGATAGAGAAAATCCTTCTTCAGCATCAAAAGTTCTACGTAACAAAACTCTCCATTGAGTGAAAGTTGTGGGACGACTCCTTACAGGAGTTATTTCCCCTTAATCATCAAAATTACCATTTTCACAGTTTTTGAACTTTATCTTAAAAGTTAGCATTGCAAAATTGTTCAGCTCATTAAGATCTACAAAAATGATTTCAGGGTCAAAATTGTCAGATCATACTTTTAAGTGTTTTCAATCAATTTTAACTTGTTTTTTTTCAAATGGAAAGCTTTGTAACTTTGTATTCTTGATCTTAAAAGTGTTTTCTATCCTTACCAGTTTCTTTAATGTTACTTACCCAGTACATTTAGACCATGTTGCACACTAGGTAAGAGGCTTTAGCATAAGAGATCAGATGAGCGATTTAGGCTCCTGGGAGCCTCTAGTTATTCCTATTAAAACTCAATTATTTGTTCATGTCTACTTATACTTATTTCTAAAATTCCTTTGCCATGGTAAATGCACGAAACTTGTTGATAGACATGTACTAAATATTTGATGTCGATTTCTTAGAGGAATGCATATGCAAGATTGTTGAATTGAATTTTTGTCTAGTTTTCTTTAGGCAGATTTGACCCATCCTAGCCGAATCACTGGCAGATTGACTGTAGTGTCACACCTTTTTGCCTCTTTTGTCTTAACTTTAATTATGCTTTATTGACGTCTGTCTGTTACTAAAACTTGATTTTCTGTTTTCTCAAATGTTGTCAAACTGTATTTTAAAATGATTCCCGATAATAGAAAATAACAGAGAAATTCCAGCTGTATCATCTTTGTAAATGACGTCCTTGCCCCAAAAGTTAAGCAGAAAATACTTAAAATAACAAATGAGGAATAAAGGTAATAACAAAATGACCGACCTTCAAAGACCAATCTCAATGTCCAGGAGAAAAGACAAAACAAGAAAAAAACTTGTAAAAATGGAAGACTGAATTCAAATAGTCCTGGCTTAGTACAGGCATTTCAAAAGGAATGTTAGGTTTAACCAGGTTTTATGGCACACTAAACCTCCCACATCCATTGCGAATTTATGGTCCGGTAGTAACACAAAACACAACACGTTTGAAAGACATAATAGGGATATTGCGTTTTGATTTTTTTTCCACCAGTGGCTGATAACGAAGGAATTATTTTAGAGATCGTATAAGAAGTATTTTCTTGAAACCTTGGTCTAATAGTCGGTCACGGAGACAGCGGTGCCATATGAAAATTCTGAAAAATCTGCGCAAGCCCTGTCATATCGAAAAAGTTGTGAAATATAAACACCGTAAGAAGGTGAAGTAAGTATATTACTTTCTAGGTAAGGAAAATCCATTATTTGAAAATTAAAGTCTTTTATCGTAATTTTTTGAACTGAGAGGACAACCCAGGTCAAATTCGAGATTTAAATCCAAGAATGACGAGAAACAATTGGATTCGATTGTTTCTTCAATCTTTAACTCTGGAGGATAAATCGAAGAAATCCATCTACCAAACGAACAAATATGTTGGTATACGAGCGTGTTTACACAAGAGAGACTGAGAGATAATCTCAAGTAGAAGAGCAAATTACTAGTACATAAGGACCCAAAAAACCAACCATCTACTATATCTATTAACGAAGGCCAGTGACAGACAAAACAGTTATCTCGAATTATTTCATTAGAATAGTACATTTATATTATATCACTGGACATATGTACGTCTTCTTTCATCTTTTATTTTAAAGATACGGTTAACACGATAATTTTGATAAAACGCATTCTGTGTTTCCTGTCCGAAACCTTAAAACTATTATCTCTGATTTAATTAGCAATTCATATGCTTTACAGATTGTGGCCAGACATTTTACATCATTTACATTGTAGAAGATAAATTATCTACGTGATAAAAAGTTCGAACTGACTGGCATGACTGGAGTGAGTGAGTTGGTGTTTTACGCCCTTGCAACGCTATAAGGGACCAACCATTTGATTTTTATGGGGTGGCTATGGAGATTTTCTTCGTCCTGCCTTTTTATTTTTGGAAAAACCAGATCCTGGATTTTTTTTTTCACGCTAGCGCGCGCATTTTTTTTTAAAACTACTATAAATTTTTCAATCAAAGATACCATCCTGCCTTTTTTTCATTCAAAGCACTGTCCTGCCTGATTATTTCTGGATTTTTGCCATCCTGCCTTTCACCATACCCCCCCCCATAAAAATCAAATGGGCGCTCCCTAAAGGTTACATGTGTATTTACAGGAGAAAAACATTTAAAGGATGATAATATGAACATGAAATGATGATGATTAATGAAATATGGGGATGGGGTGGGACACAAAGGACTGGTGCTTTAGAATAGTAAGGAATAAATACATTTAGTGCAGCGCCCAAAAAACAAGATTATCCTATAATGGAAACAAAAACACACAAGCCTTTTCCAATTTTGCTTCAAATTTCGACAGGCGTGATAATCTTTATTATCAGGGTAATATTTTGCATATATCAGTAGTTCTAAAACACTTTAATGTAATTGCCTTGGTATCACTACCTTGTGAACAATGAATCACAGATTTAATTGCTCAAATATTCCGTTTGCTCCGTCTTATGGATTCAATGCTTTTCTACCCAAGAGCTTTTTTGGAACACGTGATGCATAGCGCAGACATTTTGTTGTTGCTTACAAGTTTGCTATTCACTACAGGTTAATTCAGATTGAAACGTTATACTAAATTTTTAAGAGAAGTATGCTGTTTAGAACTTTTTCCATTGGTCATTTGTATATACAGTCAGAGAGGTGGTAACAAAATATTATCTCCCTTGTAAATAATTTGTATGTCTAACTGATTCGAAAAACACATCATGTTGAATGACGCGATGAGCTGAAATCACCTTAACTTAATCTTTTGATTAATAAAAAGTAGGTCATGGTTATTTTTAAGTTCCGGTACAAGTGAATGGACAAAATATTGTTCTTTTTTCTTAGTTAGGATGTTTTACGCATAGAATAATAATTTGTGACAAAAAAGGAATTTATTATCTCTAAGGAAAAACCGGAACTCTATAAAGGTGATTAACATGTTGAATTAAAAAAATTATGGTAAGTGCGACGGGTTACATACTTTGACAGATGACGACCAATCTTATGCTTTTTTTGTTGACAAAATTTTAAGGAAATCGGAGAAAAATGTTTTTTTGTCACAAGTTACAGTTTTACAAATCGAACAAACCTCACTTAATAGACCCCCCCTTCTAAAACGTCATTTTACATTTGCTTATTATCATTTTATAATAAAGACATGCATTATATTAATAAAAAGTAAAATTTTAACAGTTTCATCAGTTAAGGCCTTATATATTGCAGAATTAAAGAAAAATATTTCAGGAAGTCGAGTAGACCATTGCTATTTTTAGCTGAGTATGAGATACTCTCAATGTTTATTTATTTTATGAATGAAATTTCTTAATTTAGAAAGGGGGATTCACAAATAACTTATGAAATAAGCTCAACTTTGACAATCATTTTTATCAATAGCGCTATAGCGACGGGTTCAGGAATTTTTTTTATCAGAACGAATGGAGTCTTATCTGTTGGATCTATTTTTTTCAGATTTTTAGGAGCTTTATGTTTTAAATGTCACAAAGGAAATCAGACCCCATAATATCACTTAACATGAGAAATGTGCTCTTTTCACGCTGCATATTTAATAAACCAAGGCAAATTCGGTATTGTTTACTTACATTTTGCATATTTTATATCACATTTTATTTTAAAAGTTGCTCTAATAAACTTTTTAATGCCCATAGTTACTACGTAAACATCCCGAATCAAATTCTACCTTATTTACTGAAGAGCGCATATTCTTTTGTCTCGTTCTGACCACCTTTCTGACTGTATAATATAAGTTAATACTCACTCAAAATCTGCGAACATTTGAGGAAATGAACACGAGAGAGGTGATAAAACGAACATGAAATGATGACGAAGAGGGAGAGTAACATAACACGTTTTAACAAATGAACAAAAATCTAAAAATTGATAAGGTTCAAGGTCAGTAAAAATACCCAAAACAAATTAAAGATGCGAATCAAATTTTTATCAAGTAATACTCGTCCCAGATTTGTAAATATGGTATAAATTCTTGTTTGTGATAGAACGCAGTTTCCAAGACAAATTAACATGGAGAAAAACATATTGATACTTCTATTACATATCATATGGAGCAGACTGTAAATGACCGCAAGGAAACAATTTTAAACTAGAGGCTCCCAGGAGCCTGAATCGCTCACCTGATCTCTTATGCCAAAGTTTGAATAAATTTCACAAACTTTCAAGTATACAAAGTTGCAAAACAATCCTTTCAGTGGTTTTGGAGAGATTTTTGGAATTCAGTTTAAATTAATAGAAAAAAAACCGTTAAAGGGAATTAACTACTGTAAGGACCTTTTGATGCTGAACAAGAAAATTTGCTTCCGATTTTCTTTATCTCTTATACTTTTTGAATTATAAGCCAAAAACAATGGTTTGACCCCCCTGTTCTATTTTCAGCAACGGCGGCCATGTTGGTTGGTCGACATGTATATAATTCACAAGCTTAGTAGAGGACATCCTAAGGATCATGTATACCAAGTATCAATGCAATCCCTTCAGTGGTTTTAGAGAAGAAGATTTTTGAAAATCAGTTAAAATTAATGGAAAAAAACAGTTAAAGGGGAATAACTCTTAAACGGCTGATCTGACAATTTGGACCCTGAATCAATTTTGTAGATCTCAATGAGCTAAACAATTCTGCAATGCTTACTTTTCCTCTAGCTCTAACGGTTTTCAAGATATTGTCCAAAAACTGCAAAAATGGCCAATTTTGATGATTAAAGGGCAATAACTCCTACAAGGAGTTGTTTCACAACTTCGACTCAATGGAGAGATTCGTAGAGCTTTTGATGCTGAACAAGAAAATTCGCTTCCGATTTTCTTTATCTCTTATACTTTTTGAGTTATAAGCCAAAAACAATGGTCTGACCCCCCTGCTCTATTTTTAGCAACGGCGGCCATGTTGGTTGATCGACATGTATATAATTCACAAACTTGGTAGGGGACATCCTAAAGATCATGTATACCAAGTATCAATGCAATCCCTTCAGTGGTTTTAGAGAAGAAGATTTTTGAAAATCAGTGTAAATTAATGGAAAAAAAAACAGTTAAAGGGGAATAACTCTTAAACGGCTGATCTGACAATTTAGATCCTGAAATCATTTTTGTAGATCTCAATAAGCTAAACAAACAATTTTGCAATGCTAACTTTTCCTCTAGCTCTAATGGTTTTCAAGATATTGTCCAAAAACTGCAAAAATGGTCAATTTTGATGATTAAAGGGCAATAACTCCTATAAGGAGTCGTTTCACAACTTCGACTTAATGAAGAGATTCGTAGAGCTTTTGATGCTGAACAAGGAAGGTTGCTTCGGATTTTCTCTATCTCTGATACTTTTTGAGTTATAAGCCCAAAAAATGGTCTGACCCCCCTGTTCTATTTTTAGCAACGGCGGCCATGTTGGTTGGTCGACATGTATATAATTCACCAACTTGGTAGAGGACATCCTAAAGATCATGTATACCAAGTATCAATGCAATCCCTTCAGTGGTTTTAGAGAAGAAGATTTTTGAAAATCAGTGTAAATTAATGGAAAAAAACAGTTAAAGGGGAATAACTCTTAAACAGCTGATCTGACAATTTAGACCCTGAAATCATTTTTGTATATCTCAATGAGCTAAACAATTCTTCAATGCTAACTTTTACTCTAGCTCTAACGGTTTTCAAGATATTGTCCAAAAACTGCAAAAATGGTCAATTTTGATTATTAAAGGGCAATAACTCCTATAAGGAGTCGTTTCACAACTTCGACTCAATGGAGAGATTCATAGAGCTTTTGATGCTGAACAAGGAAGGTTGCTTCGGATTTTCTCTATCTCTTATACTTTTTGAGTTATAAGCCAAAAACAATGGTCTGACCCCCCTGTTCTATTTATAGCTACGGCGGCCATGTTGGTTGGTCAACATGTATATAATTCACAAACTTGGTAGAGGACATCCTAAAGATCATGTATACCAAGTATCAATGTAATCCCTTCAGTGGTTTCAGAGAAGAAGATCTTTGAAGAAAAGTTAACAGACGGACGACGGACGCTTAACGATGACAATAGCTCACATGACCCTTCGGGTCAGGTGAGCTAAAAAGCTGAAACAATATAAATGTTCACGCTTCTTTTCCTCATTTTACATATAATATTGAGATTTATTGGTATTTTAATTTCATTATTGATTGTAGAAACCTCTTAACAATGTAATATATTCACAATGTTTATGGACTTCAGGACTTAAGTATGTTTTGATGCTAATCAAAGAGTTTGCATTAATGTTTTTGCCAATAGCAACTTGATATTTAAGAACCGAAAAACATTCTAAAAGCTACCAATGGCAAATTCGAATGAAAACTGCAACATTCAAACGACAAAACTGCTAAAACTGAGGGGGGGGGCCTGGCGGTTTTTGTAAATAAATATTCTGGCATTGAAAAGTTGAAAATGAATAATCTGACATCTACCTTCAAGAAAAAAATAATAATCTGTCCCAAGATTCTTTAGTATTTCATATAGAAAATGAATTTTCTGACCCGCAAAATTTTGAAAACAAATAACCTTACTCGACCCAAACTGCCAGCCCCCCTTTCAGAATCAAATGTTGTCCCCTTAGTTTAATTTGAACATATTTTACTACACATGAAAAGTGAAACAGGTCACAAATATTATCTAAAATACAGTTTAACAAGAGAAATAGATATACAATAAAGCGATAAGTAATGATGAATTGCACTAATATGTACATGTTAAAAAAGTGTACAACAACCAGCAACTGAACGTGAACTCAAGTCAAGTCACACAGATGTGTGGAACCAGTTGAAACACATGTCGCGTTGTAAGTGAATCATTTTTTATGTATTTGTTTGTCCTGTTAAGGAAAATGAAAAAAAAACGCTGCGAAAAACCTTATATCTGTACACAAATGAGAGTTCGAAATTCTGCATATGATGTATTCAATAAGTGAATTTTTTTAGTACAGACATGACAGACGACATCCTATGATGCAATCAATCAGATATGACCCTAAACTCAATTAGCCGAAACAATCACCTTGCCGTATAGTTTGCCCCAGTGCCAATGGTGCTTCTATTAAGTCATGTGTTTAAACTTAAGTATTCGTTAAACAGGAAGTAGATGACCTAGGATCATAAAATCCCTATACATCATACGATGCTATATGATAAAGCTATATGCAAAATATCAAATCTCTACATTATGTAGTTGCTTAGAAAACTGTGATGAAAATTTTGCCTTTATGTCCAATATGCAAAAGAACCCAAGTATTCGGAAGGCAGGAAGTAGATGACCTATAGGATCATAAAATCGCTATACTCCATATGAGCTATGTGCACAATATCGAACCTCTACATTATTATGTAGTTGCTTGAAAAACTGTGACGAACAGAATTAATGTCAACAGTGTGTAAAAACCTAAGTATTCGGTAAACAGGAATCAGATGACACCATATGGAACTATAGGATAAAGTTGTATGAAAATATCAGATATCTACGATTGCTTAGAAAAGTGTGACAGAAGTTTTGTTATGGACAGACGAACGAACGAACGGACGATCAAGGGTATCACAGTATACCCCCACTTATTCGAAGCGGTGTATAACGAATCAAAATCTTCTATATCCAAATTGAGATCGATCTGCTCTTTTGTTTTTTTTTTTTTGTTTTTTTTTTGTAAAATACTGTGGTTTCATTATAATTCGTGGGATATCAATTTTCGAGGTTTTCGTGAGTGGCTTTGACCCACGTAATTCGATCCCCAACGAAAAGGAAATTTTACTTTACATTGATCTGAATGCTGAAGGATTCAGAACCACAAATTAAGAATCCACGAACTTATATTTTATCAAACCACGAAAGTTTGATACCCACGAAAATAAATGAATCCACAGTGTTGCGCTATAAGTATAAGTGACAATTTTTGAATGTAAAACATCCAAGACACAGCAAATGAATTGTTGTTCCAAAGGCACAATAAATAAACCTACCAAATTTTAGAAGAATTATTGGCTATTTGTAGATATACCATATAGGCTGAATTGTCCATCATAACCGATCTCTCCTTTCAGGTGGCCTTCAACATTTTGTGTACCCACCACTACTAATATCCCTTATCATCATTTCAAGTTCATTTTCTTTTGTCGTCCTTATAATGCTCATCGACCTGGAATAACCTAATATTGTATAGTTATGATCGCTCACTCACTCCCTTAGTCTACGTAATTCAAAAGATTCAAATGTAATTATTAAAGTTTTTAAGACATCATTTAAGTACATTAATGTATATACGACCATGGTTATTCTTTCGTTTATTTTCTCCCACGCAATATAAAAACAAAAACATATTGGTTTTGTGTTTTGACAATGTTTAAATCATTATGGTTTTATACTGACCGCCCGGTGAACTTAAGACACACTGCGTGCAAATGACTGTTCTCTAATTGTGTTATTTCAGAGCTCCCTCTGATACAATACTATTTTTCCATCAAATCTGAATTCTCCAGATTGAAAATCAAATTATGATGTATAAATAAGTCAAATTATCATGTCTGATGCTGAACAGAAATGTTTATAGCCGCTGGAAGTATGTTTTGATCAAACTACATTATCTTGCACTCAACTCTACTGAGTATAATTCTTCTTGTTTACTTGAAACCACATAAATAATAGACGTAAAAATAAAAGGGTGCAATTGCATTTTTTAATTGGTTTCAATATATCTGTTTTGTTATAGTCCTTTAATGGTGTTCTCAAGTAGAAAGAAGGGGAACAGTGTCAGTAAAGCCAATAAAATTAAGTTGTTTCGGTTCTTAATTAAACAACAACTTATATTAAATTAATTGCCATGGAATTTTTTTTTTTGGTTCTTTTAGAAACTTTATTGTTTATTTTCGTGCAAGTTGGTCTGTTTTAGTTAAGTATTGTTTAATGGAGTCCTGTTCTTCGAGAAGAAATATTTGTTATTGGAAAGCTGAGTACAAATTGTACTATTTGATACACTTATTTTGTAAATTATGCAACGTTTTCTGGAACCCAAATAGTTTAAAATGAAAAGCCGAATTGGCCTGAGAGGATATATTGGTAATGTACGGGCAAGCATTCTTAGAAGTACAAAGGCTTTATCATTTATGACAGTTTACAGAATGGACACAAATTCTGTTCCAAGGGTGGCATTAAGATGGAGATCTTCAGGGAAGATAAGTTAGAGAAGGCCTAAAGAAACAGGAGTTATGTGGAGATGAGTGAGAAGAATTGGACATACAGAACGGCGATGTCTGTATGATGAAGGCCTCGTGTGTTTTAAAGCACGAAGAAGATGATAAAAGTAATGCTTTCGAATAGCAGCATATATGTAGTCTAAATGTGGTCAGACGGGATTAAAAAAAGATATTGAACGTAGCTTTTAGACACTTAATTCAAGAACATGGTGCATACCCAAGGTGTTCAAATAAATTGATCCTACTCAATACTTGACATCGAACTTCATTACAGTCAAATAGACTGAAGAAATTATTTCCATATGTGCAAAAATGGTTTTTTATAAGGGGAAACATTAACTGTGTAAAATGTGTAATCCATTTTAATATTTTCTGCGTTGTCTTTGGCAAACGAAAACGGAGTTAACGTTCTTGTCTTGAAAACGTCTGGTGACGTATGAAATTAAATTTTATCTTTTGGTGTGTGTTGAATGATTTAGTTCACGTTAATACTAAACTAAACAATTCATTGAAACTATCGTCGTCACGTTTTACACAAAAATTGTTAACACAGGGTTATGTTGCTCCTCGGTTGCTCCCGGCACTCACGAAATTTTACGGAAGACATCATGCACTCATCATTTTTGCTCATAAACAAATATGGGATTTCTATCTCTCAGATGAATGCAGATATTGGTTTGTCATAGGGTTTTGTTTTGTATTCCTTAACCGGATTCGACACACTGAATTGGAAATTGGCAGCGCGGAGGATGTGCTATAGCAGGCAGGAACCGCTAAATCATCCGGAGCACCTGAGTTCAATTTCATTACGACTTGAGTTCGCGTTGTTGATTTCTGTTCGGTTTATTATGTGTTTTTTTTTATGTTTTGTATTTTCCTCGTGCTATTGTTGTTCGTGTTTACCGGTTTTTTCATTGCCCTTTTGGACTTTTGACACTATAATGCCCCATTTGTGCCTCTTTGCTTCCTTAAGCTTCATTTGTATTAAAAAACAGTTTTTGTGGCCTATACATTTAGTGAAAATGTTACCATGCAAAGGATTGATTGCTATGGAATAAAATTAAATATACCAATAAATCACAATAAATGTAAAATGAAGTAAAGAAGCGTGAACGTCTGTTTGAATAGCTACTTTCAAATCCTTATATTTTGTTTGCATTTACCGTTTGTACTATATTCAATGGTCGAAATGTTCTCTTCATGTTAATTTGTTTTGAGATATATGTTTTCGGTTTAAAATAAGAGAATTCTCACCCTGGAAAGAATATTACATGATAAAAATTTCGATTGGCATCTTTAATTTCGTCATGTCAATCTTATAGTGTTATATGTCCAGTTTTTTTTTTTTAAAAATGAGATCATTATTTTTTTTACTTCCTTGTACCCTCATACAGATATACCAGTGATAAAAATTGATATATTTTAAGTTTTGACAGTTTTCGTCAGAACTAGACTGTTCTATCTCTATATGTTCCATTGGATTAACATTGGGTTTATTTATAGCCCAAAACCGAAAGTTTAAGAAAGTTTCAATATTAGACTGATGTATATCCAAATTTTTGACTTATTATTTGGTCTTTCAAAGTTTTTTTGCCAGATATCTTTGAAATTCTAGGCTTATTTGTTTCCATCTTTTAAAATCATTTTATTTTCAGTGATTTTCAGCACATTTTGGTGTGTCATAATACGAATATTAAAGATATTATATATTTATGGTCTATCTCCATTGACAATATTAACAAGATTTTGAAAAAATCCACTTTGTTTCTTAACAATGTTCTATCTCCAAAAAGGGGGGTCTAATTCTATGTAATTTTGGTTGTCTGTTAAAAACAAATTGTTGTTTCCAACAAGTTTAAGAACTATACATTCAATAAATTCAAAACTTATTTCTGAGACAATTTACAAAAGATTTTGGACTACCAACTTTAAACCCAATTTACCAACAATTTAAAAATATTGACATACATCACTATAAGATTGACATGACGATTTGTTATAGATATTTCACTAACCATGCTAACTGCTCTCATCTCATATTTCATTTTTCACACATGTGTTAGGACTGATAATTTTCCGGAAAAACTATGCAAAAGAAGTCCTATGACTATAATCGCATTACTATATGGCATTTTTAATGACTTTCTTCCTATGTTTTTTAAAATAAATTTAGTAAGAAAACACTAGGTTTCCTCCTTTTATCATATATTTGATTATTTATGTTTTGAAGTAAGTTAAATTTTTACGATAAATGCGGTTAAATACATAGTAGCAATTATAAATAGGAATTTCGTTAACTGCCATTCGTGAATGTAGTCCCACAAATTTCAAATCGAACTATAACTCATATGAAATTAAAGAAACATGCATTTTGTTTAGCAAACGTGAAAAAGTAGTCATATAAAAGTACCGCCTTTTTAATTAGAATCGTTTATGAAACGGGTAATTCGGTTATGCTGTATTATGTATATTTCAAGAAATAACCTCTCAGCAGCATTAATATCAAAATATTGGAAGTTAAACATCCAAAGGATAAACGGAAAGTACTTAAAATAAAAAAAACAGACACCGAGGATATTAACCATGTGCAGTAAAGGAAAGAAACCTGGTGAAAATAGACTTTATAATTTAAAGATATATTTTATTTGTTTCTTATTCAAATAATATTGACAGGCAAAACACAAGCACACTTTCCACGAGATGTTTATCTAACTGCGGTGTAACGAGCGGATAGCCAATCAAATTCCTTGAAATTTGATATCTCATCGTGTGAAATGGGATACACAAAATATTCTCATCTAATATTGCACAACATGAAGTATTCTTAATTTGACATGAATTTCTTTTTTATCTATAAAATAGTAGTTTTAACCCCAATCTTGAAACATTAAGTCGTTCGTCTTCTACAATTTTGAATATTAAAAAAGTACTTAAAATCAATGACCAGAAAATAAAGGGTATATAAATGACTAATTAAACCAGAGATAAGTATAAGGGCTTCGGTCTAACAAGAACGACAGGAGACAAAAGATGCGTTTGATCAATAATCTCTTTGTAAAGAGCGTCTTGAGACAGTCATTATAATTTACAGGGCATCTTTGAAATGAAAGATGACTACATATGTCCCATGATATAATATAAATGTACTATTCTAAAGAAAAAAACACTGAGATTGCTCCTCTTTCTGTCATCGAACGTTGTTATTGTTTGATTATTTGCTAGCTTAACTGTATGGTTGATGTCATAAAAAGGGGTATTTTAGAAAATTGCTCTGATATTGGATTCCTTTCTCTGATGTACATCCGCTTTGACTCCAGCATAGTTGTGTTGGTGAAACAATTGTTAAGATAACATTTCTAAATATACTGAACAACATAAATTACGCACCACTTAATGACTTGTGGGTACATTTTTGTTTTCTATTTTCGTAGAACCAATTAGTTCCATTTGCCCAAATCTCAATTGAAATTCCGACTTGATGACCATTTACTGAATTTCAGATGAATAAATGCAAAGTAAAACAAACACTTCCGGGGTAAATGGTCATTACAATGCCAGTTAATTTCACATTAAGTGAGTAAAATTTCAATTAAAAAGTCAATTGTACGCAAATTTCGGAACAAACCTACGGAAGTGAACATTCAACCAGGTGCAACATGAACCCTTGTGTGGCTGTCGCAGGGTTAAAAACGACCTGCGACCTGAGGGCTTTTTAAGGGCGACTTCCGACCTACACTTCATAAAATCGACCTATGCCAAAAAACGACCTGCGACCTCCGCCAAAATATGCCTTTTAATAGCGACCTTGCGACCTCAGGCCTCTTTTAAAAGCGACCTTGCGACCTGAGGGGGGTACCCTGCGGGAACCCCCCTTGTCATGAGTTGTTTGATTTTTCCAAGGAGATTCGGCAGTATGTGACTACCGGTGAGGTTAACAAATCTCCTCGTCGTGTTTTTCTTTGACCAAGTATCTGGAGATCTTAAACCTTTTCGGTAAAACACAATCTTGATAAAAGCGCATAAAGATGTCAAAATTACAGGTACGTTAGATAAAAATTGTATGAACAACTATTGCAACTCTAAGCAAGCGATTTCCTTATGGTGCATTTTCAATATTCATAGCCTAAAGTTTGGGAACTTTGTGAATGACAATCACATTGAAATCTGGTGTTTTCTGTTTTGTTTAATTTCAAACAAAGATGGATAAACCTAACGACGTTCCCAAAAATTTTCAATCACCCACCAGAAGTCGTCCACGACCAGTTAAGTCATTTTCAACGAATGTCCACTAAAAGCCGCGCATGCGTGAGAAAAACCAAACAGTTTGCGGTAATCAAAACTTCTAAATATGTTGAATAAATATGTAAATCAACATTTCAAAATAATCAAATTCTAATGTTGAAAACGGTGCGTTATTTGTGTTGTTCAGTATAGTTTAAAACATCAGATATTCCACTCCCAGTCATAGAGAACAGTTCGCATTTGGCATCCTGTTTAATAATCTTGATGATCTCACTTAATCTTTTAAAATATATTTTAATTGTACCTTGGGCACATTAAAAAGGTAAATTAGTGAATAAATAGGAAAGCAAATGCAATAGATTCACAGACAACAACAAAAAAAACAAATACAAGCTCGAACGCGCTACTAAGGCATAAAAAAATTCAAATACAGGAATGAAAGGTATTGTAAACCAAATTTCAAAAAATATTTTTAAATGTAAAATGACCGATATTTCATATGTTAAGAAAAACTCATTCATTGTTAATTTTGGGTGTGTTCTGTCTTATGTTCGATATCATTATTAAGTACAACGCAATCCATTTCTCCGTTGCGTTTAGTTAAATTGTTTGGTGCCACTATATACACACTGATAACTGATCATAGTGATACGTTATATAAAGTGCGTATTCATACCTGCCAAGGAAATTGATGTAATTCCCGCAAGTTCTGAAGTAACGAATCAATTGTGATATGTAGGAGCGGACGGAATGTTGCTACGCAAGAAAGGAAAATTGACAATTTAAAAGTTGAAGTCATCATGTTTGTCATAGATCTTTGTTGAAAGTTTTCCTTGGGAGTCTATTTCGAGATCTAAATATGAAGCAGACTTCCTAGAATCCGTTGTGTCTTTTATCTCAAGTTCCTGAGGGTTTATGAAATGTAGAAAGTCACCAAATCGAGAACTGAAAGGACATACTGAATATAATGGAAAGTAGTTTTAAGAGAGAGAGCCAGTCTACGATCTTTTTGTCTAGAACAGATTGAAAGAAGTTCACTTTATATGAATGAAGAAACTAATCAGCAAGCAAATGTGCACAATTAGTTTCCATTGGAATCCCTATTGTTTGCTGAAAAACACGTACTTCAAAATGAAAATATGTTGTCGATAAGAAAAGTATGTAATGACAAGATTTTACAACTAATGAAAAGTTAAAGCATCCAAGGCTCAAAGAGTAAACTGATAAATATTCAGAGGGATTCTTGCCTTATTGTAGATATTCATCTCCCATAATAACCTAGCTGAAAAAAAATATAACTGAAGATCGTCAGTGGTAGACAAGACAAGACAAGACAAGATGCTTTATTTGTCAATCAAGACGCCCAAATTACTTGGGCTGATAAATTACAAAAGAATCAAATACAATGATTAAAGTATAATTACAATGATTGTTATAGTAAAGAAGAAAGAAAAAAACAAACAAACAAACATAAATATTGTTTCTATTGAGATGGGTGAACCACTGGAGATTAACCTATATGTTATTTATAAATGCCTTTCTCTCTCCATATAATTGAAAGAGTAATTTACTGGTTATTTTTATAATTTTTGTGTCTTCTGATGACATAAGCCATATGAGTTTGGAATTATTATCCAAATCTTTGAAATTTTTATTAATACTATTTATTTCATTAATATAATATTCACGTGAAGAATGTAATGCTGGGCACAGCAGAAGAAAATGTTTTTCGTCTTCTATTCCCCCATCACATAATTTACATGATCTACTATTTAATTCCACCCCAAAATATCTACCCCTTTCTATTTCTAAATTATGGGCACTAACCCTAAATTTAGTAAATAGTCTACGCTCATCCCCTTTTAGAATAAATAGATATTTTTCCAATGATATCGAATTTTTAAATAATCTAAATGTTCTTAGCTTATTTCCTCCATGGCTACCTTCTCTATCATCAAATAGATTTGATTTCCATAGATGATTGTATTTTTCTTTTATTTTTTTATATATTAACGAATTGGATATGTTAATCTTTGAATGTTTTAAAGTCTTCAAATCTATTTTGAAATATTTCGATAAGTTCTCTAGGTATGCATACCAACTCTTTTTATTATTATCATTTAAAGATTTTGATACAATTAACGCTTCTGAAAGAAACAAATCATTAGACTTTGTTAGATGTTTATAGTACCTAAAAACGTTCAGAAATCCCTCTAGCAAAAGTGGATACCTTCCTAATTCACCTATTATTGCTGAATTTGAGGTATTTTTCCCCACCTCTAGAGAGTATTTGCAAAATTTAATGTGAATATTTTCTTGTTTTAGATTTTTACATAATTTGTAAAAGATATTTTCGTTTTTATTTATTTTATTACCTAGGTCTATTGACCAAATCTCACTTCCATATAACAGTATAGCTTTTACAGTATGGTCAAAAATGTGAGATAGACTTTTAAAATTTGGTTTATGAAAGTCAAAACTTCTTTTGAACTTGAAAAATGCCTTTAAACCTCTGTTATGTAAATCTTGTTTTGCACATGAGAAGTTACCATTTGCACTAAAGTATATGCCTAAATATTTGTAACCATTGGCTCTTTCAACTGGGGTATTGTTAATATAGAATGTTCTGTTATATAACTTTCCTGAATTGTTAAAAACAATAGATTTAGTTTTCTTAATGTTTATTTGAAGTCCCCAATCTAAACAATATTTATTAACTTTATCTAGGCATCTCTGTAGACCATCAGCAGTTTCTGACATAAGTACTAGGTCGTCTGCATATAGAAGACAACTTAGTGTTACTTTATCTAATTTAACAGGTTTGCAGGTATTATCAAAAGAATCCACAAGATCATTAATAAAAATTTTAAATAAGGTGGGACTTAAGTTGTCTCCTTGTCTGACACCAATATCTGATTTGAAGGTGTCTGTAGCAGTTTGTTTATCTAGTTTTACACTTAACTCAGTTTTTGAGTACATATTTTTAATAATGTTGTAAAATAAATCACTTGTTCCTATTTTTCTTAGTTTATAAAATAAACCATTATGCCAAACTGTATCAAAGGCTTTTTGCAAGTCAATAAAACATGTGAATAATTTTTTATCTCCTTGCTGTGTATATTTTTCAATTAATGTTTTTAAAACAAATTGGTGATCGCTAGTACGCTTTCCCTTACAGAATCCTATTTGCTCAGGATTAATGACTTTTCTGTTAGTTAAAAAACTTTCCAATCTAACATTTAAAATTTTTATAAACAATTTTCCTAGACAGCTACCTATAGTTATTCCTCTGTAGTTAGCAGGATCATCTTTAGATCCGCTCTTAAAGATTGGAACAATAAATCCTTTTGCCCAGATTTTGGGGAAATTTCCAGAACTAAGGATTTTATTAAACACTTTTTGATAACTAGAAATAAGATATGACTGACTTACTTTAATCATTTCATTAAGGATTGAGTCACAGCCACTGGATTTCTTATTTTTCAAAGAACTAATGGCTTTTTCTATTTCACTTTTAGTAATAACATTATCAAGTTCTGTAAATATTTTCTCTTTTTCTAAATCTAATAGTTTCTTGTCTATATTACTTGTTTTTAGTAAATCATTCTTTCGATTCAAGTTTTTAAAATAATTATACCAATCATCTCCTTGAATATAAGTAGGGCAGTTCTTTTCGTTATTATTTGCTGAGAATTCTTTAAGTAGTTTCCAGTATTGTGAGGGATTTTCATCCCTTAACTGATCTAGCTTTTGGACCAAAGAGTGCTTATATTCTTTAATATTTTTCTTTCTTACTTTTCTGTAATGTTTAAGAGAACTAAAAAATGAGGATCTAGCTATAGAGTTAAATGGATTCTTTTGTAATAATTTACATTTATCATCAAGATTTCTTTTTAGTTTTGACAAATCAGGAGTTTGCCATTTTGGTTTATTTTGTTTTGATGATTTTGAAGACTGTTTACTCAGATTATTCTTTTTAAGAGAGGAGTTGGCTGCTTCATAAAATATGTCATTTATTTCATTTATCATTTTCTCTGTATCATCTTGATAGTCTTTTTTAATAAAATTTTTAATTTTTTCTTGAATACACTTAGAAGCTAAGGACTCTTGAAACAATGCCTCAGAATTTTCCCCCCACTTATATCTTGCACAAATGGTTTGTGTCTTGTATGGTTTAGTTGTTATTTTACTATCAATATTCAACATTAAAGAAATTTGGCAATGATCTGATAAGTCTCCTACTAGAGGGTGCACTTTGAAGAAAGGAATAGAGGGATAAAGTTGTTCAGATACAATAAAATAATCTACAGTGCTACAACCTTTCGGAGTATAGCATGTTATCTGACCAGTGAGGTCCCCAGTGGTTCGCCCATTTAGTATTCTTAGTCCAGACTGTATACAAATATCATTTAATTGTTTGCCTCTTGAAGTAACTATATTATCCATACTATATCTTATGGGAATATCTATATCTGGGTCGTGGTTATTAAAATTATTGATAAATTCATTTCTTGAGTCGTTTTCGATAAAGTCTAATTGTTCATTGCCAGTTCTGGCATTTAAATCTCCTGCCAAAATCATTTCTCCTTCTTTTGAAAACTTATCTATATCTTTTTCAATCAAATCAAAAATGTCTTCCTCTAAAGATTGAGTGTATGTTGAATTATATGGAGGGTTATAAATAAAACACAAAAAAATATCTTTATGTGTTCCAAAAAAGTTTTTTGAAAGCTTCAACCAAATATAATCGTTAGTTATGTGCTCAAGGAATTTTATTCCTGGTTTGAGATATTTTTTAACAAATACTGAAATTCCTCCTGATAATTTATTACATTTCTTTGATTTAACTCTTGATAAATTTACGGATGTAAACTCTTTAATATCTAACGAATCCTCTTGAGTACAATGTGTTTCTAAAAGACAAACAATATCTTTTGATTCTATTTCTTTTAAAAGTCTATTATCATAGTATTTATTATACCCTTTTACTTTAAACCCATTGATATTCCAGCAACCTATGTGAAGTCTGGATTTATTTCTTGTGACACACATTTTCTTTTAATAATATTATATAATAATATAACCTATCTTTGGCTAAAAAGAGCTAACTAAAAAATATAAAGTGCTAAAATAACTACATGTACTTAATACAACAATTATTCCACTATTACTTCTATACAAAGAAAGATAACTCCAGTCTTATTTCACAATATAAAATTATGAATTAGTCACATGTAACTTATCATCCTACATGTATTTATGCCCTATTACACATGTTTTGATGATGAACAAATTATATTAATCACATACATTGAAACATAATGTCATTAGTTTACAATTTATAGCCTTTACTTTTCTAACACAATACACAATATAAACTTATATGAATCAGTCACATGTACATTATAACTACCATCCTATTACACAAGTTTTAATAATGATGAACACATGCACAAATGTACAATACAAATTTCTAAATTTTATGCTGCATAGATATTTGTATTTTTTTTTTTTTTTTTTAATATCTGTTGGGGTTTCTATGGTTTGAGTTATTGAACCTGTCACGCTTTTGGTTTTGCCAGGACTCATAATTAAATGCTTCAAAATGGGGGGTTTGAAACCTAAAAGGCTGACCTCTGTTTTGATTTACCCTATGGTTAACTATTCTCAGATTTAAGACTTTTCTCATACTGTATTTCATGTTTGCCACAAACATACTTGTTCCTTGTTTAGATAAATGAAGGCCATCTCTACCAAAAAATTTTCTGATTGCTTGTCCTCTGCTGTAGAAAACAGAGTTTTCACATACATATACATTTGGTTTTGTCATTAAGTTGTATTGTAACAAAATGTTACACTGAATAATCTTTTGATTCAAAGATGAATCTTCTACAGATAAGAAGGGTAATGATATGATAAGTTGGGCAAATGGACATTGGGCCTGTAATTTTTGACAAAATAATTGGAATTTCTGAATAAAGACTTCAGGTGTACTATTTCTTATGTCATTTGTAAATACATGGAAAAAGATACAATTATAATCTGTGTCTAACTCATGTAGTTTTTCTTCCATTTCTAACATTGAATAACTAGTAAATTTGTGTACAATACATTGTTGAAGAAAATTATTAGTATTGACATATTTGACATGTGAGTTGCCTATTATGAGTACTTTATTAGTCTCGTTTCTGTCGCTCCCTCTTCCTTCTGATGGTGTTAAGGGTGTGAATCTGTTACTAGTTTCAATTGTTATTTTTGGTTGGCTTTCTTCCTGTTCATTTTGACTTTTATTCATCTGGCTTACTATTGTTTGTAGCGTTTTTGTTATTTCCTTGTTAGCATTTGTGTTGTCAGTTATTTCATTTCCAACTTTCTCCAAAGATTTTGTAACCGATATAGAATTGACACTTATTTCCTGTAGTGTTTTTGCAATAGGTGATATCTCGTTCTGGAATTTGTGATTTATCTTATCTGCAAAGTCTTTAATTTGGTTATTAGTCTTTGTCGAGATCTTTTCATAACCTTCTTTTATATTGTTCTGTATATCTGTTTTCATCTCTTCTATATTAGTCATAACTTTTGCTCGAATCTCACCAACTTGTTTCTTGATTTCTTTTATTTCTCCACTTAGATGTTTTTCTTGATCAAGTTCCATTTTCATCTGGTTAATTAATTCATCTTTTCCTTGGGCATGATTTTTGGTAATGGCCTCTACCACACGGTTTTCTATCCTGCTGATAATTTTGAGTGTTTTTTCTGTTGTAATGCCTATGTTTTCATTATGTTCCTGATCCTCCTCAAGAGTTTTATAGTTATCTATCTTTTTCCATTTTGATTTAAAGTTTTCTGGGACACTTGTACATTTTTCACAATCATACCTCCTTTGCGTGTTGGTTAAGGTAAACAGTTGATAGACTGGAAGGCGTGTGCATTGATAGTGTGTCCATTTATGGCACTTTGTGCACTGAATCATGTGACTATTTGGTTCATTGTTGCAGAACTGTGTGCATCCTTCAACTTTTTTATTTGTGCTATTATTGATGCAAATGGGCTCTTTTTTCTTTTCTGTTTCTAGTGTTGACAGGGGAGTAGTATTGTCACTATCATTCTCTAGGAGTTTGGGCATTGTTTCTTCTATAATACCGACAACATTGTTTACCTCGTCACTGTCATTGAGAATTGATCTATCAATGGTCTCGTTCGAGCATGGAGGGCTGCAATTGTGGTCATAGTTTTGGGGATATTTGATCACATCTGTTTCATCAAATACAGGTATGAGATTACATGTTGAGAAGGCACCTCCAGCAATAAGAAAAGTCACTGCTTGATCAATATTTTTGAACCCTTTGAAAACTGCATTGGGAAACTTGTGGATGTTTTGCTCGCATTTACTCCATATTGTATATATCCCGGGGTTGCTTCCCCTTGACACTGAATAAAACAGTTTTTTAGGCATTTTCTCTTCCGCTGATACTTGTTTATAAGCTCTTTTTAGCCAAAGGTAAGATTTTTTCTATTTTCTATTTTTTGTTGCTGGCGGCCGCCATACCGGAAGTTATACCGCATTTTTGATTTAATTACTTTGTAATATGCTTTCTATACATCATACCCGACAAATCATACTCAAAAAATGACAATTCTTTTATACGTTGCAAACTCACACATAAATGGGCAAATGCAAAAACATATACTTGGTTAAGCTGACAAACTTTATAGTTTATCACTTAGTCTTATGCATACATTATAAAGTTATTCAAACATAGGTCATGCAAATACTTGTTGTATTACATTTAGAATAAAACATATGAACAGATGTATCATGCTTTGAAGGGGTATTACAAAAAGTACCAGCCAAGGGATGTTAAATATCAGTAGGGCGAGGGACATTTTATCTCGAAAATGATGAAATATGCGAGAATTACTCTAGTTATCGACCAATCAGAAGACTTATTTATTATATGAGGTGTAATTACTTTGGGTATATATTGATCTCAATTCAGTATCGAGATGGCAGATTTTATTTCATTAATACATTCATATTAATATGTATGCTATTATGTTAATATACAATACCAAAAACGGGTATAAAACGGTCAATTTGGTTAGGGACAATGCAATATTTATCGAGCAGGGGGGCGGTGCAAACTATGATGGGACATTCCCTTTTTTATGTTTAGTAGAATGGGACGTGAACTTTTTATATCAGTTGTAGGCATGGGACATGAACTTTTTTTACTAGAAAAAAATGTTGTTGAAGAGTGAGTTATTTTTATTAATTTAACTTGAAACTCTAAACATAACATCTGATAACAAACAAATGCACAAAAATGTAAATTCAGCAATACTATAACAATTAAAATTGATAAATTAATACAAAAAGATAAATTTTTAATATCACACATTACTACAATGTATGCATAAACATGTTTGTCACCTTTGAATAAGTAAAAACAAAAATTCAGATTGTAGACAGATATTGGTACGATAATAAAAATAAAAGTCATGAAAAAATAAAACAACAATGATATAAAAAACATATAAAAAAAACAGAAATATAATTATTTAACAAAACAAAATATTAAATTTTAACACCTTATAATAATCAAAATTAAAATTATAGACAGATATTGGCACAACAACATAAAAAGAAAATGAAGAAGAAAAAACAATGATATTTATAACAAAACATGGTAAAAAATGTAATTTCAAAAACAAAACAATGTATTAAAACTTTAACAAAACAAAAATTTCAAAACAAAGGTAAATATACTCTGTTGTAAACTTTGTGCACATATAAAATAAGTTTGGATTTTATCGCACTACAATGTTAAACTCCATTAAATGCTGCTTGTGCGGCGTGTATCCTGAACTGAAATAGAGGACATAATATGTTATTATGTTTACACTGACACTATTGTATTGATCATATGATGCATATATAGGCTTTGGATGCCTTTCTAATATTTTGTTTCTATATATTGTATATATAGAATATTATGTACTTTCCTTTTTGATACTATCTATATCTATAGTCCGAGTCAGGTAAATTCTGCGCACGGTTTTCTGTATTTATTTTAAAACTGCTTACCAGAATCACTCGAGTTGTCTCTCATTCCTTAGATCGTTTTTGTCCAACTTTATTGCCAGTAATAATTTGCCTGATCACCGCCTTTTAAATCGATGGCAGCTAAAAATAGATTGTCTACGGGGATTTATAATGGGAAATCCGCCATTGTTTTTCTTTGTTGTCAAGCGGAAGTGACGGCGGGGATCCAATATTTACATCTGTGATCCGAGCACCAGAGCGACACCTGTCGATGCAGGTGCTTTGTGGGATTGCCTTTTCGTACTTCTCGGACTTTTACTCCAAATATAAGGTAAGCAATAGAAACTTTGAAAACAAAGCAGACGAAAGTAAACAAATAACATTTGCAGTTCTGCAATGCAGTTCACACTGATTGACTAAGTGATTTATTTGAATAATGCCAAAACTAAAGTCAAAAACATTAGTTAAAAGTCTCCAGGTACATAAAATAGAAAAAAAACAATTGCACCAGAAAGCTGAATATGCTACCAAAACAAAAAATCGTAACCCCAACTTGTCCTGGACATGTCATATTTATGTCATTTGTTGACAGCAACACCATTATTATTTCATTCCTTAGGCTTAGAACTGTCTGCTTCCTTTTACTTTTACAGCATTGCATCTCTCCTTCAGCATGAAAGTTACATGGTAATTGGTATTCTCCCACCAATATTGGCAATAATACAATGCTAAATTACAATACACATATAAGTCATTATTGTTACCAAGTTGCGGCATGTATAAGTAACTTGGTGCATTAACTACTTTATATAAATTACCCACCTTAGGCCAATATATTATTTATTTTGTAAACCAGTTCTTTTTATATATTAATTGAGCCTGTGCCAATATGATAATGTGCTTGTGTCAATAAAATTATTCTATTCTGCTCTTTATTATAATATAAAAAAAATATCCTGTATTCTCATCCCCTCCCACCCTTAGCTGTGGTTCCATACACCAATGGTCCCATAGGCGGATCCAGGGGGGGCCCTGGGGGGCCCGGGCCCCCCCTTTTGGCAGAAAAGTTTGGTTGAATATATAGGAAATCATTGAAGCGTGACTAAAGCGGGCCCCCTCTTAGGCCAGTCAGTGGGCCCCCTCTTTTCAGAATCTCTGGATCCGCCTCTGGGTCCTTTTAGAAATTTTCTGATCTGGCAGTTCACCAAAATAAAAATAAGTATCAAAAGGGCTACAACATGACCAAGAGCTACGAATCGCAGCTACTCTCATCTTAATGCCATCTCAAATACATAGGGTACTTTTTTTAATTTTGGCAATATATGTTTAATTTTTTGGTTCAACTCCCTTTTTACCATTTAGCAAAATATTTTACATTTGGGAAGTTGGGCTACTTTTAAAATTGGTGAAAATGGATGAGAGACTGGGAAATTTATTGGGGTTTTTATAAGTTCTTTCTACATGTATATACACATAGAAAATTATTTTAAATGTCTAGTATTTTTTTAGTATAAATTTCTCCATATTTTGAGTTCAAAACTTTTTAAAAGATGGTCCATAATATTAAAACAGATAAGGGACCAACCATGGAGTGCAAAAATAGTAATACTTTTTAAAGGCAACATGATAAAGTATTTTTTTCATCATAAGCATTATTTCATATATGGTAGAAATTCCTTTTGAGAATATTTTTTTCATAGCCCTGGTACAAATATTTTTAATCAAATTTCTAAAATAATTTGTAATAAACTAAGAATATCCAACCTGTAACGATTTTAAAAATATATAATTACCTTAAATGCCATATTAATGTCCCAATGATAGGAATAAATATTTTGATGGGTTTGCAAATAACAAAAGGACTGTATTTTTGGACTCTTTGACTAAAAATAAGTGCTTGTATATGACACTGATGAATACTATCATGTTGGTCAAATTTATAATATGAGTTAAAATTCAAATAATATATATAAAGCATCATTATTGTTTTAATATAAAATATTTAACAGAAAAATGGGTTACTAATAACCATATCTGGCCCTAGCTTATATCCAAGCCAAAATTTAAAACTTACTTGCTTTATACAAAAACAGTTTAAAGTTAAAAAAAAATTTTAAATTACATTCTAAGAAAAAAGGATATGAGATTCATTTGCTGGGCACTTGAATTTTAGTTTTAATATAAAATATCTAAATTGCTTGCCTGAACAGATTTTTACTGGCCAGTAAGCACAAATTGATGATAATTATCAAAATTTATCCATATTTGGTTTACTTTTGGGAAAATAGAGAAATGGTACCAACTTTTTGCTTACAAATTTTTAACTTGAAAGATATTTAATTTGGTAAAGTTATGAAATTAAAAAAATAAAATTTTGGCAACATTATGCTCCACATCAAGAAGAGCAAAAAGCTAATGTCATAATTTGCAGATCTTGACCATTTTCTATAAAGTTTGAACAAAAAAAAACTTGTGATCCACATTAGATAGTCAACATTTTTGAAATTATGAAAAAGTGTTTCAAATAAAGAAAGTTTTAAACTTTTACTCAAGGGCAAAGTATGGAACTAAGGGGACAACCATTTGATTCTGAGGGGGGGGGGGCCTGGCAGTTTCGGTCGAGCCAGAATATTTATTTTCAATATTTTCCGGGTCAGAAAATTTATTTTTGGCCGCTTCGCGGCAAGAATATTAATTTTTTTTATACTGTAATATACTATGGGATCTGGGGCCAGGATATTTATTTTATTTTCTTGGGGGTGAGGGCCAGAATATTTATTTTCAGCTTTGGCCAGGCTAGAATATTTATTTACAAAAACTGCCAGGCCCCCCCCCCCCTCAGAATCAAATGGTCGTCCCCTTAGTGAAACATGTCCTTTTAATCTTAGCATGAATTGTTTAAAAAAATAGTATTACAACACTAATATGCATAACTATACCCCTTGTAAAGTGGGAGGTATATAGTGATGGTGGTGTCTATCCATCCATATGTCTGTCCGTGTGCCCTTCTGTCCTTCAGTTTCAACTTAGGGTACCCATCTCTTAATCCACATCTCCTCCCAAACCCCTCAATGGATTTTCATGAAACTTTCACACAATTTTTGTGATATTATACATTGTAATGTAAATGTGCACCTTCTATTTAAAATTTGATCTGATGAATTTTTATTTTGGGAGTTCCCATAGCAAAACATGGACTTAACCATTACACAGCAAGGGGGTACCAATCTCTTATGCACAACTCCTCCCAAACCCCTCAACAGATTTTCATGAGACTTTCACACAATCTTTGTGACATAATGTAGATATGCACTTATGGTACTTTTTAAAATTTAGCTATAACTATCTAAACTTGAAATACTGAATACATATGTTTCTCTCATATAAAAGTTCCCATTTTGTGGAATAAACAAGCACGATTTGACAACTTTTTAAATAAAAAATATATATATACATTGTATTATATCTGCACATATTTCAAAAATACATGCATGTCAATTTTGTTTTACACAATTAATAATATAATTCTAATTTATTGCATACCATCATCTTAATGTTGTGGGGATATTCACAGATTTGTGAAATCGCTCCTTCCATGTGGCAACCTAACGGTGTACAATACTTGGCCCAAGTATCAACATCAGCATGGAAGCATTGATATGATGGTGTGCAAATACTGCAACATCAAAGATAATATATGTAACTGTATATATATTTCATTTAAATTGAAAAGAATCATTTGTTTACTTTCAGACAATTGATCTTCTTATGAAGATACTAAGCTTTTTCACTTTTGAAAAAAAAAACAAAAGAGGCCATGGGGGCTGAAGAAACCAATGAAAAGGCTGAGTAAAGCAACAGGTATTATGCTTCCAAATAATTTCAAAAATACTTTCAGTGTCCTTATTCAGTCATAATAATGAAATATCATAAACAGTTTAGAGCTTTTACAATTTTTTTACACATTGCAGCAATGTCAGAATGAAATATATCCAAAAAAAAAGTGTAAATTTGACGAAATTCATTGCAGGATTATGTTTTTGATAAACTGCAAGTTCATTTTGTATACCTGGGGTAACAAACTTTATTTATTTTTCACAATTTGTGTTGCCCAACATTACAGAAAAAAAAAACAATGATTAATTTCTTTCATCTTTGCATGAAATTTATTAAGGTACATGTACAAAGAATCCTTGATTTAAAACAGGTTTTAATAAGAATTGGAATTAATATCAAACATTGAATTTTATCTTTTTTCAGCAGTAAACTAACATTATTTAAGACAAAAATGTCTTTTCAACAGTTACTACAAAATCCTACACTTTAAATTTACAAAATTCCTAAAAAGTGAAAAATGAACAATTTAAGGGCATATTTATTCACTTATCCTACCTTGTCTTTTCTGAGAAAATAAGAGTCAAATCTTATTTACTTTGTTTACTTGACAAATAATTTAAATTTCATATTTGATAATAATTCAAATATTAAGAAATACCATGTTGGGAATTAATGAAAATGAGATTGCTGGAGTTATTCCCCTTTGACCTTAAAGATGTTGGTTTCTTTTAGTGATTATTTGATTTTAGGGGGTGAAATTTGAAATAAAATGGCAGGATGGCAAAAATACAGAAATTGACAAGTAGGAAAGTGTTTTAAATTAAAAACTAGAAAAGAAACAGTGAGCAGCTGCAAATATATACCTCCCCTCCCCCCCCAAAAAAGCTGACACCCAAAAATCAATCTGCTCAAATTTTAAATACTTACATGACTCTTTCTTTAATTTTATAGGTATAAAAGAAAGTACCCTGAGATATTATTGTAAAGGGAGTGATCCTGTGGAGGAGGTTGTCAAAAACCTGAGGAAGGAGAAGGCCAAGAAACCTGCTACAAGTACCCAGAAGCTGGATGATTTCAACAGATGTGTAGTGAGAAGTACCATCTATGATCTGCACAAGAAAAATGAAGCTGTTTCCATGCCAAAGCTGCAGCAGGTGTTGAAGGAGAAAGACATTGATGTTTCTGTATCAACGGTGACGAGGACAGTGAGGATACTGGGGTTTCGGTAATTTTAAAAAAACTTAGGTTTTTCTTCATTCAGGTGGTTAACTTCAAAATGAATTTCAGACTTTTAATGTAAAAACTTACAAATACCATATATATGCAATTAGGTATAAAGCCAGTGCATTTTTTCTTGAGTTATGCCAAACTGTCTCTTTAAAGTTTTTGAGAGTCAAGTTTTAATCAGAAACAGTTACAGGAAAGAACTATATCTGGAAAAATAAGAGTGGGAAAAAGATTGCAAACATACAAAACAGTAAAATTAATTTATGATTAACTTTATAAACATAGAAAAAATAAAGTCAAGCACATGTTTTTTGTATAAAAAGATAAAGCTTACATTGGTGTTTTACTACTATTGCATATATTTGAGGTAAAAAAAATTACACAATTACACAAATTTATAAGCCAACATAAAAATTTGGGTTCAATATATCAATATTTTCAGCCAGTCGAATATGGAATTAGTAAATATTGGTATTTTGGTTGCATTTGCATTAAAAAAATAACTTAAGTTTTACTGATGCATGAACATTTTTTGTTTATCTCATTTCAGGTTTTCCAAGAATGCAACAGACCGAAGATTCGTCTCTGAACGTGCAGACATTTTACAGATGAGACATGTATATCTTCGCAAGATCCGAATGTTTAGGCGCCAAGGCCGTCCAATTGTTTACTTAGACGAGACTTGGTTAAACACAAATCATGTAATTAAGGGAGATTGGCTGGATATCCCCAGTACATCCATGTCTGTCTTTGAGCCAACCACTAAAGGTAGTCACCGTGATGTGGCTTCTGGCAAAGGTACCAGATTGATAATTCTAGATGTCGGTCTTGCTGGAGTGGGCCTCATTCCTGGATGTGGTCTCATTTTTGAGTCAAAGACCAACAGCTCGGATTATCATGATGAGATGAATAAAGAGCACTTTACTGAGTGGTTCAAAGATGTTCTTCTCCCTAGATTACCCCCTCAGTCTGTAGTTGTAATGGATAATGCTCCTTATCACAGTCACTTGGATCCTGACTCAAGGGTTCCTAACACGAATTCCAGAAAGTCAGATATCTCGGCATGGCTGGATCGGAACAATATTCATTATGACAAGAAAATGAAGAAGGCTGAGTTACTTGATCTTGTGAGGTATAATAAGCCACGTCCAAAATTTGTGATCGATGGCATTGCATCAGCTAATGGCCATGAGGTTTTGCGATTACCTCCTTATCACTGTGAACTCAATCCTATTGAAATGGCTTGGTCCCAGATAAAGGGCTTCGTGGCTAGAAGAAATTCTAGCTCCAAGAAGTCAGACATCTTGAAGCTCTTTGCTGAGGCCAATGCTCATTTCAGTGCTGAGGACTGGGCTAAGTATGAGGCACATGTGATAAGGGAGTATGAGGAAAAGTTGTGGCAGATGGATGGTCTTAGAGATGAGGAGGTTTCTAGGGTGGTGATTCACTTGACAGACGATTCTGACAGTGATGACAGTCAGGTGACGATTCCTTACTGTATTTCGGAGGGGGAGGGGGATGACGAGGAAAATGAATGCGACGGGGATGACGATACCTTTGAGACCATTGATCAAGCTGGTGAGGTTTTGTGCAACACCTGTGGCAACACTGAGCCACCAAAATCTATTCAAAAAGAGCGTCACATTGACTGGTTTCAGTGTGACTTTTGTGACCAGTGGGTGCATAACAGATGTTGTACAAAACGTGCTCTTGCGAAGAATACATGTCTTCGGTGCTTTTCCATTCTTAACCACCGAGACCTCAGTGCACCATTGTCATCATCACCTGAAGATATGGAGCAGTAAATGTCTTGATTCAGGCAAAAAATTTGTTGTATATTTTTTTAAAGACTACTATTTATAAAACACAAGTTCATTAATTTTAAAAAATGCAGAAATTTAAAATCCAAGTTGTTTGGTGAAATTCCTACATGACATCATGGTTGGTTGTCCACAGGGGTGGTCATGTGACTTTTCATGGTGTTCTAACAGGAACAAATGTACAATATATCTATATAGTATTGAGGATGCCCAACAATAAAAATGTTATGGGGGATGTCTTTGATTAAATGATAAGATATTCTGTTAATTAATTCTTATTATTTAACTGATTTTGAATTAACATATCTTAATGCATCTGCAGAATTCTCTAAGTCTTTTACCTCTTAAATGAAATATACAGTGTCTCATAGAAATTATTTTAATTGCAGTTTAAAGGCCAGATAGTAATATACAACAAATTTTATGCCGTTTCAATATCTGATGCAGTAATCACATGGCAACAGCTTTATTTTAAGGACATTTCAAGATGACTTCTCAATACACCTTTGTTTAATCTCCAGTTTCTGGTTATTTGTAGCAGTTTCTTGGCCTGAACATTTCTGTGATAAAAATACAACTGTGATACAAGCGTTCTGTGATAATTATAAACAATTAATCTGTGATATATTTATAATGAATGATTATTCTATTTAATTTTAACATCATAAATAGCATTATCATGTGAATTGTTGGTTTAATCATGTTGTTAATTGCTGTCACTTATATTTCTCTTTCATGTTTCATATATTATGTTAAATTTCATATCTATCAAGTATTTAAAGATTACCTTAAAACAAAAATACAGTGTTTAAAATACATTTTCATTGGAATTCCGTGTTTTTTTCATAGATATCAATGGGACTTTCAATAATCGGAAGTGAATAGAGATCCCCCATTTAACTTGAAGGAGAGCCTTGTTTTTTTTTGTAAAAAAAAATGAATTTGATATTTGATGAAAAATATTTTGGCAGCTAAGGTTATAAATAAAATATTCTGGAGAATGATTTCTGTCATATGAAATAATGCTAATTACATGAATTATGAAGAAAGAAAAAATTGGTTGCTGTTTCTTTAGAAAATAAATATTTTATGACCAGAACAAAAAATCCAGCCTCCTCTCCAAGTTAAATGGTATGTCCTATTAAGGCAAAGACAAAATCAGTTGACTCAAAACACAACATGACAAAAAATATATAACAATATATACATTACAATACAGACACACAAAACAACCGAACTGCAAAATAGCAACATATTAAAACTTGCAAATGTATTGGGTTATTCTCACTCAATGCAATAACACATCTGTTGGGTTGCCAACTCAACAATGATATATCTGTATGTAATTTATTTTAATAAAACATGGCTATAGTACTTATGAAAAGAATCCATCTGTAAAGATTCATTGGAGTTGCTCAAGCTACATAAACTGAAAAAAAAAGGTATTGACCAGAAAATATTTACGTAATATTTATTATTTACACCATGTACATGATGTAATAAAAAGAACGATATTTGAGAATCTGTTTATGAACCACCAGTGGCCCACATATTCTTGAAAAAATCATTGACCCCTACATGTAGTACCGAATATACATGATACACAAACCTATAACGCATTGGTAAGGAAAAACAAACCTTTGACAAACATTGATGTTCAGTTTTCTATTGTGAGTAATTGAGAATGAAAAACAAACTTAATTCTCTGAAGTTCAGTTTTAATTGTATCCTGGATAGGGAAACAAGCTTAGAATGCAATGAAAATCCCTAAATCTCAAGAAGTTTCCATTCTGGGAGTTTGGTTTTCAATAAGATGAAAATGACAGATATGATATATGAGAGATATAACTATTCTTCTTCAAATACATGGCATGGAATGTGTTCACGCAGAAATATAGAGAAATATATCCACATTTATCATCAAACAGGTTACTTAGATGTTACAGTTCTTTTACCATATATATAGCTCATTTAATGGTCACTGATTTAGTATCAGTTTAGTGCCATAAAACCTGGTTTTAACCACCATTTCTTTTTTGAATGCCTGTACCTAGTCAGGACCATTGTGATGTTCAATTTATGATTATCTGGTGTGTCTCATTTTCTTCCTGAACATTTGAGATTGGTCTTTCTAGTTTGGTAGTCTTTTTATCTTTATGGACTGAATAATCAATATTTCATGTAAGCATGAAGTAAGAAAACTAATTTGATTTTTAAATTTTTTTGTTGGTTTTTTCATTCATGTCATTATTATCACAAACCATATCTTTATCTGATCATGGTCATCATTTGTGTAGAAACATGTTCTGACCAGAATTTTTTTGTACTTGTCAGTTTAAGGTGGTTTTGATCTTTGTTAAAGAGGGGCCCCAGGGATCTTTCTTGGATTATTTCAGGACTGGAATTGAATTGTTTGAATCTTTATTCAATATTGGGCCAATGGCAAAACGGCAAGCCGCTCCTATTGGCCTCGTCAAAGGCTCATTTTTCATAGTGGTTTTTATATTTCTGCTTGTTGATGCAGGCTATAATGTGAAATACTTATCTCTGCATGGTTTTTGACAATGTTTTTCTTGGATGTGGAAATTTGTAAATTTTCATGGCACAAAACAAGTAGACCTGTCACCATAAATATTTTATAGCAACTTCTTTAAGGGCAAACCATTTAACTTGAAGGAGAGCCATTTGGTTTTTTTTTGTTCAGGTCAGAAAAAAAAGTTTCTGCCTAGAGTCTCAAAAAAGTTTTTATTATTTTAAAGGTGTCAAGACAACATTTTTAAAAACATGTACAATTCAGTATTTCTTTCAAAACATTTACACTTTCTGAAAAAAATACAGAGCAGCACCAATCGTTCAAAGTTCTATCAAATCATGTAATCTCAATTTATTTTATATATGACAGAATATTTTTCTTAGCCTCTGGTGTGTTGTTTTTCATCACAAATCAGTCTGAAAATATCTTTTTTAGAAAAAAAAACAAGGGCCCCCTTTCAAGCTAAGTGGTCAATCTTATCAAAAAATGTTGCTCAAACATGGACCTAGATATGTGACTATGCATGAATAAAAATTCAATTTCAAACTATTGAGTATTGTTTTGTAATTCATGGGAACAGAAATATGTAAATACGAATGAGTTAGGGGCATTTTCTGTCAGGAGTTCAGGTCATTACTGCCAGTGAAATTCATGACTGTAGAATGTTGTTTGAAAAAAAGAAAGAAACTATTTAAAAAATTGTCCTCACACTCTCAAAATCAAAAAAATAATATTGGTCTATGATACTCCGTGTACAGAAGATCAGATACTTTTAAAAACATCATTCTTCTTTCCATAGGCATACACATGTAACTGTACGCCAACATCGCTTTTTAATAAACATTTCACTTCACGTCTTTGTCCGATCAGCTGTTGCATCAGTTTTCATAAATATAAGGTCAAGGATGCAAAGGGACCACTTAGTTTACTTTCGTTTTTCGGAAAAGAGCCGCCGGATCAATAAAATCTTGACAGGAAAAAAAGCGCGGGAAATCGTGTCACATTAAATAACGCGGTAAGCGACGAGAAGTTCCTAACACATATTTATAATAAGCGATCCCCTTAGAAACCAAGATGGCGACATTACAATAGGAATTCCCCGTAAGGATTTTATTTTTAGAAAATAACAAAGTAAAAGGCGGTGATCAGGCAAATCATTGCTGCCAAAAAAGTTGGACAAATACGATCTAAGGAATGAGAGACAACTCGAGTGATTCTGGTAAGCAGTTTTAAAATAAATACAGAAAACCGTGCGCAGAATTTACCTGACTCGGACTATAGGTGAGTATCAGACGAGTCCGGTAGGACGAGTCTGATACGAGACTAGATGTAGATAGTATCAAAAAGGAAAGTATATAATATTCTTTTTATCGGTAATGACGTCACAGTTATCAAGTGCTCCCACCTGATATTTTCTTGTATCACGGACTGTTCATGATACTAAAAAATATCAGGCAGATGAGATCAAAGGAAAAAGCCGCTTATTACCGATAAAAATCAGCACTAGAGATCTTTTATTTTATACTAATTGTATACAATGTAGAAATGAATGTGTTGCATATATTGTAGGTCTCTGATTGTAATCAGGTGGTGGTATACACATTTGCTCACAAACGAGATTCATATTATATGCACAATGTACATTCAAATGATTATACAATGTACTGCTTTATCTTTTTTATTAGAAGTTACCATGTGCAGCACTATGTTGGAAGATAATATGATACAGGTTTAACCTGAGACCCCTCTGAAGTAGATATACAAATTAGGGATGACCTCTATATGGGCGACTTATGCATTTTCAGTCAAATTATTTCAGGTGGTTTCTGGTTGATATTGAGACAATTTACCCCTGTCAACTATGCAAGTCTTGATCCTTCTACCATAAATCCTTCTGGAGCATATTATTAATATGCTGTATATCCCTATTTCAAGGAGTAACCTCTTATCAGCAGCATTTGAATGAAAACATTAATCTTTTTAAATAGGGTCATTTACAAACAGCAATAAGTGATCACTTGTTACATTGAAGCCCACTGGTTGTTTTCCGTTGTGGATTTGTAAATTGCCGCTGATTTATATGGTTATTTCAAGTTTTCATCAGTATCGGGTCCAAAATCGTGGGATTTAATTGCTGTATGGAATCATTTACTTTCCTTTTAACAAAATCAGCCAATTTGTTACTTTGAGAGATTTTTCGTATGTATTTATGGAACGTCCAACGCTAAGGGTTTTCAATCTTTCGTTTTACCAGTAGTTTTTTACACCATTTAAATGAGTTTTTGTCTTTAGTTTTTTGTTTTCGGTTAAAAAGTACACCATTGATAAGGGACGTAAGTCCCTTTTACCGGTAGAAATCCCCAAGTATATGTAGTTAGTACCGGCAGTCAAATTTCATTTCACTTTTTTTAAAACTTTTTCATTCTAATTTCTAAAAATAACCAATCATCTTTAATATTTTTTTTTCTATAAATGAAACATATTTTTAACTATTTTCCAAAAGCTGAAAAATTGCAATAAAAGTTTTTAAATAATTTTATTGAAGTTCATAGTCAAACGCTCACGTAACCAACTTTGTGACGTAACCAAAACAAAAATGGCAGACGGCAGAATATCCACTGAAAGGCAACTCAACTCCAACTACATGAATGAGTGTTTGGCCAAGTCTATGACCCTATCTAGACAAAATGTGTTCTTTATTTATATAAAAAAATACATGTATTATTGAACCGCGATGAAACTAGACTAAGGTTGTAAACAAACACACTACCACTACTACCACTGTGAGTGACTGGCCATTCAGACTGGCAGCCGACGGTATATGTTGTGGATCACAAGACGCAGACCTCACTACATGACTAGTCACTACAGAATAAACAGACAGTAGATGTAATGGTAAAGTAAAACCAATATTTTTTTACCAAGTCCAAGTTACGACTTACGTCCCTAAAACAGGTGTGCCTGTCTCATATTGAATCAGTACTATCGTACTAAATTTGCTATATATTAAGAATATTTCTAAATAAGTCATCATTACAGTTAACAATGTTCTGATCCTGATAAAGCTTCCGGCTTCTCACCCACGCTTCATATAATACAAAAACATGTTTTCGTGTGTCTAAAGCTATTAATTATATAGTGACCGTCTGGTGAACCAAAGACGTAGTGCGTGCAAATAACAGTTCTCTAATGATGTTAATTTTCAAACACATTTCTATTTAACTCCCTCTCTTATACTCCTTTTTCTCCATCAAAACTGCATTAATCAAATTATGATGTATGAATAAGCCAAATAAAGGCTGATGCTTAAAGTCCATCATGTTGTGATTTTCCACAACATTATCTTGCACTCTTATTAAATTTTACTCTTATTATACATGTACTTATTTTCTTCGAACGGCATAAAACTACACATAAAAATTTAAGGATGAAATTGCCTAATGAATTGTTTTCGATATATCTATTTTCTAATAGTCATTTTCATGGAATTCTTCAGAGAGAAGGTATTGCAAAAAAGTCAGGGAAGAGTTTCTGATTTTTAACCAACTATTCATATAGAAATTTTGTATAACATTTTCATGGGTTTTTCATTTAATGATTGTTTGTTTGATTTGCAGAAAAATGAATCGGCTATTAAAGTATTGTTTAAGGAGTTGCAATACATTGGTCATTTGACTAACCACAATTTAACTTCAAATTGTCAAAACCCAAAGGTTCTTCATACCCTACCTTGGTTGTCTTAGTCATTAATTGGTTCTAGTTCTGCATGTTTTAGTGTAACTGTTATATGCCGTTAATATTTATATAGTATTTGTTCAACTTTTCGTAGTTCAGCTCTGATGTGTCTTAAATAGACGAAATGCTTGTCAGGTGTATCAAAATTTGGAACTTTTTATTTTTAAATCGTGTCTTTTTTAACCTTGACCTATCTATTGGCAAATTTTAAAGAAAATTACCCTTCATAGTAATTATAAACCCTTAAACATAAGAAAAGTGTTTGTCTGATAGCTTGCAAATAGTAGAAAAATACTAAACAACTTTTGATTGTTTAACTCTACGCTTAATGCATTAATTATAAGTTAATCAATATTCTCAAATGACCACCCTCTTAAACTTATGGTCTCAAAAATGTCAAAAAAGTTGGTATTGGCAGATAGCCTACAAATTCTTGCTTTTCTGTCCGGTGAGCCATGTATTGCCAACGCAAGTTTGCAGATATCCAAGCATATGTACACCAGAGAAAGGACTCGGATCAATTTACCTAGGGATCCTTTTTATGACACAAATTATACTCTGTAAGAAGAAACGAATCCAACAACAACGTCCAGTGACAGATAGAAGAGCATCCTCTTGTCTTCTGTCGTTCTTGATAGACCAAAACTTTATTGCTAATCATGATTTAATTAATCATCTATATACTCTTTGTTTGGTGGTCAGACATTTTACATCATTAACGAGAACTCAGGTCGTAACAAGAGTGAACTCAGGTGCTCCGGAAGAGGAATTGGTTTCTGCCTGCTATAATACACCCGTCGTAATGCTAATTTCCAATTAAGTGTGTCAAATCCGGTAAAGGAAGACAAAAAACAAATTTCTACGACAAACCAACATCTGCACTTATTTGAGAGATAGAAATCCCATATTTCTTTACGAGTGCACGGTGTCTACCGTAAATTTCTTGAGTTAAGACAGCAACCTTGGAGCAACATGTAATTCCCGCAAGCTCTGGAGTAACGAATCAATCGTGATACAAAGACTCCATAAGGATGAGCGGACGGAACGTTGCTACACAACAAGAAAGAAGCAAGAAAACACTGAACTTTTTCATTATTGCCTTAAACTATGACAATGACCTTTTTATACTGTTTGTTAGACTGTTTGACCTGTGTCCGTATTTCCGTCACACTTTATATCTCTCTAATGGAGTTAATGCAGTTGAGAACATTTTTTAAGTTATTAGTGTTAGAAGTTAATTAAGTTTTTGCTTACTTCCAAGCAGCGAACAGGATAAAGAACATTAACGATATGATTAAATAAACATGAATGATGACGAAGCGGTATATTGTACAAAGCTGTCCAAATGAACGAATGGGTGTAATCTGGTTTATTACCGATTTTGAAACCTTTTGTAAAACATTTGATATTTCTTATATGAATTTATATGAATTATGATGCCACATTTTTTAAAGTAAAATATTACTTGACACATTAGTAATGTAAAAAATAGAGGAGCCCGTAGCCCGTATAACAAAACCAGTATAATACAAAGATGTGCCGTGGACCTCTTATATATTCTATTTTATTAGAATGATATTCGTTTAGCTAATAAATGCATACAAATCTTCAACATGGTAGAGCGTTTCAAAAACAATTGTTACCTTATGAAAGCAAGAAAACACTTACCCTTTCTTCTATTGCCTATAACTATGACTAGCATTTTTTTTATATAAAACCGTTGACACATAATAAAGTAATGATAAAAAGAGGGGCCATAGATTGTATTTAAAAAAAACACAACATAATACCAAAATGTGCCGTAGGCCTTTAATATTCATTTGTGTAGGGTTTCCCCATATCTATTCTAGCGAAGATTTTCCGTTTAGCTAACAAGTGTGTGCAAATCTTCAACATGGTAAGAGCAACATGAATCAGTTCAATGTAAGGTTAGAATATCCAAAAAAAAAATAAAAAAGAATGATCAAGTGATTGTAAATTGAACTGTAAGTCTTGTTTCTGACAGAAAACATATTTCAAAGACAAATTGAGATAGAGCAAAACATATTGATACTACTATTACACACGACGCAGTCAAGAAAACGAAATTAAAGTAGCTGAAACAAATAAACGTTCACGATTCTTTATCTCCTTTAACCGATATTGTGATTTATTTGTATTATTATTTCTTTTTTATAGTAAAAACTCCTTCATATGGTAACATATTCAAGATTTATGTGGACAACAGAAATTAAATATGTTTAGATGCAAATGAAGGGGGTTTGTTGTACTTCTAGTTAGCATTAATTCATGTTGTCAATAGCAAATCAAGATTTAAGGAGAAGCCATTTTCAAGAATTAAGAACGAGGAGGCATTAAAAAAGAAAATTGAATATCAAAAAGAACTTTGATAAAAAAAATTATTATTATTTTTTTTTAACCAGACGATACTGCAGACATAACAAGGGAATATCATATACATATAAGTGTTTTTACAGCTTAGCCGCGACAAGCAACAACAGTGAATAAATTAGGTTATCATAAAACTGCCGAATTTGGAGGATCAATCTCAATGTAAAAGAGAAATTTAAGATCCCAATGTTCTGACTCTGACCGGTCTTTCCTCCCTCTTTCATTGCGATCTAACGGTGCGGTTGTAGCACCAACCACACCATGATTGTGAGACATGATGAGGCTATTGAGGTGATCATCTCAGTTAGAAAAAACTAACAAAACTCTCATCAATACAATCACGAATAATATTTGAATGTTTAACCAGTGGGTGCATGATATTAATAGAAAAAAATAAAGTGAACTCACGCCAAGTCACAGAGATTTGTTCAAGATGTGAACAGTTGAAAGAAGCAGAGGTATCAATGGGGTATCCGAATATCAAAAGTCCGAAAGGGCAGAGACAAAACCAGTTAACACCAACAAGAACGGGACAAAAACAGACAACATGGAAACACAAAACAACTAAATATCAATCAACAACGCGAACTCCAGTCGAAACAAGAGTGAACTCAGGTGCTCCGGAAGAGTAAGCAGTTCCTGCTTGCTATAGCACACCCGTCGCGTTGCCAATAGTCCATTCAGCGTGTCAAATCCGGTAAAGGAAGACAAAACAAAACCCTATGACAAACCAATATCTGCACTCATCTGAGAGATCGAAATCCCATATTTGTCTACAAGTGCATGATGTCTTCCGTAAAATTTCTTGAGTGAAGACAGCAACCGAGGAGCAACATAACCCTGTGTGAGCAATTTTTGCGTCAGACGTGTCGCTCTGCTAAGGAAATCGATGTAAGTCCCGCACGCTCTGGAGTAACGAATCAATTGAGATACGTAAACTCCATAAGCTGGAGCGGACGGAATGTTGCTACACAAGAAGGGGAAGTTGACGATTGGAAAGTTGAAGTCATCACGTTTGTCATAGAGCCTTGTTGAAAGTCTTCCTTGAGAGTCAATTTCGAGATGTAGATCTAAATATGAAGCATACTTCCTAGAATCCGTTGTGTCCTTTATCTCAAGCTCCTGCCGATATATGAGATGGAGAAAGTCACCAAATCGAGAATTGTTTAGTGAAAGGACATCATCAATATAACGGAACGTGAGGTTGAAAGAGAGAGCTAGTCTACGGTCTTTTTTGTCTAGAAGAGATTGCAAGAAGTCTGCTTCATATGAATGAAGAAACAAATCAGCAAGCAAAGGTGCACATTCGTCGCATTGTCGGGACTAATGTTTATAACATTGAAGGTCAAATCCTGTAAAACAAAACCCCAAAAACTCAAAGAAATACATAAAAAACTGTAATGCTGTTATTGTTAACTTGTAAAATATTTTTCCAATATTGCAGACAACAACCTTAAAAAACATAAGACTGTGCTATAATGGCGCTCTGAAATAACGTATCATTTGTGCTCTAGAAACTTGATTATCTGAAGCCATTGCCTTTGTCGCACAGTTCGCTTAACAACCAATTAAGATTGTATGCATTGTTACATACACTAAATGACTAAATAAGTAGATTTTACACAACATACCTCCTTTCTAATACTTTCAACATATAGTGTCTGACGGTTTGAAAGAAACAAATATATGTACCAACGTGGCAATCAAATAACGTAAGTCAAAAAGGACAAGACAAATCGGTCATAGGATGGTAGAAAAAAAAACATTAAAAACAGCACAACATTTTCAAAACAGATATTACAGCTGAACTTTATGAATGATTTACATCTTAGTTTTTACCAAAAGTCGGAAAGGGCAGAGACAAAACCAATAAACACCAACAAGAACGAGACAAATACAGACAACAATGTAAAACATGGAAACACAAAATAATAGAATATCAATCAACAGTCGAAACAAGAATGAACTCATGTGCTCCGGTAGAGTAAGCAGTTCCTGCTTGCTATAGCACATCCGTCGCGTTGCCAATAATCCAAAAGCGTTCCACCTATTACCTTTAGCTTTTTTTTAGTTGTACTGCAGGTATATATTTTAATTTACCACAGTTAAAACACATGAATAATGCGCTTCAATTTAGGTGAAATAAAGCGAATCGATGATAAAATTAAGTGAATTATTAAAATACTTAACGCGGACTAACATTTGTTTAGTTAATTTCAAGGTTGCCGGTGTAGGATATATGTACATAATTGCAAAATATAAGAGCCTTCAAGCCAAAATGACAATTTGTATCAAAAGTTCAGAAGAAACACACTCAAAGAAACAATACAATATCAACATCATACATGTCATATATAATCGAAACGAGCATAGGACACAACAGCCCATGAGTGATATCATTGACTATGTACACTTTTTTATGCAATTAGATAAAGAAAGAAAGAAAATATTTCCTGTTAAAACCTATTTCTTTGGATAAGTGTATAATTAAATAGGCTTTGTTTCTTGAATAAATAAATTTTAAGTGAAATGGGAACAATAAAAGCGTCACACATTTTAGAGTTTATAGGTTCGTTTAAAAACAGACTATGGAGTAATTGTTCTTACCAAAATTCAATGATGTAATTAATAAAGTTAAATAGATGTCGTCATATGCTAATAAAATAAATCTTTAATAAATTTACAAATATTTTGAAATAAATATTTTATGGAATAGATAAATACATATGATAAACTTTTTTTTAAATAATTAGGATTCAAATCATTCTTTTCAAAACCAATGAATAAATAATGGTATTAATTTTAGAAATGAAAAATATATATAGTGTTATATAAATCAAGTAAAATGATAAATATTACATGTATTATCTGGGTCAAGTGAAATATAGGTCGCCCTTGGCTTCGGCACGGTTAACTTTAGGTCGCTCTTAGGCTAAAGTTAACTTTAGGTCGCTCTTATGCTAAAGTTAACTTCAGGTTGGTTCTATGCTAAAGTTATCTTGCAGAGCAGTCAAGAAGAGCAGACCTTGGACCAAGTTTGTTATGAAAGTTAACTTTCAACCGGTCCACGGTCTACCTGATGCAATCTAAAAAGCAGACCTCAGTAAACTTTAGGCAGTCAACATATTACTTTCTAGTTAACTTGGTAAACAGGTTATGTTTGGTCATATCTGTATGTCTGATGCTTAACAGAATTGTTTATTATAGCGATATTAGTTTAATTAACTTGCACTTTCTCTGAATGTAAATCCACTGAGTCAGATTCTACTTATAATTTATTTCAAACGGCAAACAATTAGACATGAAAATCATAGGATGCAATTTCTGTTTGAATTGCTTACGATATATCTATTTGATAATAGTCATTTAAGTTGGATTCTTAAGTGGAGAGGAAGGGTAAAAGTGTTAGTAAAGCCTATAAAATTAAGTTGTTTTAGATCTTAATTCTTTATTTCTAAGGTTTATAGGTTATATGTTGTCACATTTTTTCATATTAAAAAAATTACATGACACATGATAAAGTAATGATAAAAAGAGGGACCGGCAGCCTGTATCTTAAAAACAACATAATACAAAAATGTGCCGTGGACATCTGATATTCATTTGTGTAGGTTTTTTCCCATTTATTTTAGCATTAATATATCTTTTTTAGATGACGCCTTTGAACCTCTGGTACTTTAGATGTCAAAAGATGTTTCACCAGACATGCAGATAGCTTAAAAATTCTGGCTTTTCAGGTGAGGGATTCAGGCTATTGTGATGTATGGCCTACGGAAGTATATTGATATCCGAGCATGTGTACATCAGAGAAAAGACTCAATAGTAGATCAATTTACTTAGGGACCCAATTATGACACCAATCATATACTGTAAGAAGAAACGAATCTAACAACAACGTCCAGTGACAAAAAGAAGAGTAATGAGTTCATTTTCTCAGAATAGTACATTTATATTACATCACGGTACATATGAACGTTTGTTTTCATCTTTCATTTCAAAGATACCCTGTACATTATAATAACTGTCTCGTGAAGCCCTGTAACAAGATAATATTGATAAAAAGCACCCTTTGTCTTCTGTTGTTCTTGAGAGACCGAAACCCTAATACTGATCTTGATTTAATTAACCATCTTTAATATACTCATTGTATTGTGGTAAGACATTTTACATCATTCTTCAATAGCTGACATTGTAGAAGAGTACTTTCAGGAAAAAATAACGAAACAAGATAAACATATTGTACGAATTGATTTAAGAGAAAAAAAATGTGCCATTGAAGAGCAAGTATGAAAATAAATATACATGCCAAAACGTTTAAAAAAACAATGCAATAATATCTTATGGAAGCAAGAAAACACTGACCTATTGGCTCAAACTATGACAATTATTTTTTATAGGGAGAATACTGTTTAACCATGTCCTTATTGCCATGACACTTTAATGTAAAGAAGGGGGTATCACTAGCTATTGAGCAACGGCTCATAATGTACTGGTTTAAAGTATACCGTCTGCTCTGGAATGTTGATTCAATGTGTCGCTACGCAAGAGCTTTTTTGTTCGATCAAATAGAACATTTTGTGTTGCTTCCATGTTTGCGGATTGAAACGTTATATTATTATATCGAAGAGTATGTAGTTGAGAACTTTTTTTTGTTATTTGTGTTATAAGGTAATTAAGTTTATGCTTACTTTCAAACAGCGAGAATTGGGCAGTAACGGTATGATTAAATGAACACGAAATGATGAAGAAGCGGTATATTGTTTTAAGAGCTGTCAAAATGAACGAATGGCTGTTGTCTGGTTATTTACCGATTTTAAAGCCTTTTGTGAAGTTTGTGATATTTCATAAGTTTATAGATCATATGATGGCACATTATTTTTTTTTATAAAACATTACTTGACCTATAATATAGTAATGATTTCAAGAGGGGCCCGTAGCTTGTATTGAAAAAAACCAACATTATACAAAAATCGTGGATCTTTGATTTTCATTTGTGTTGGATTTTTTCCCTATCTATTCTAGCGTAGGTTATCCGTTTAGCTTAAAAAGAAACAGAGGTGCCAATGGGGAATCCGAATTTCATAGTCCGAAAGGGCAGAGACAAAACAAGCAAACACAAACAAAGTCAGGATGAAAAAACAGACAATAAATAAAACACGGAAACACAAAAACCACTGAATATCAAATAACAACGCGAACAAGTGCGTACAAATGTTCAACGTGGTAAGAGCAACATTAACCGGATCTGCATTAGGTTGCAATATCCAAAAGAAAATAAGATTGCTACACGTAGCCAAAGTCCCCCGCCGCTGCATTAAAGTTTTAAATGACTAAAATTTGAAGAATTTAAAGTCCCATAACTTCTATAAAATTTGTTCAATCAGAATGACGGTATAATATGATCAAACGATCCTTCAAAATGTTATAAAAATACCTTGAACGGTCTCAGAAGAGTTTCTCTCACAAAAAGTTCCTATGACCTAAAATGAACAAAGTCGATAACGTGCCATTACTCCTATAAAATTTGTTAAATATAAATAGCAGTAACCTATGATCAACTACATATGACAAATAACCCTACAAAACTTCATGAAAATTCGTTGAGCGGTATCAGAGGAGTTTTGCTCATAACGTGTTCTTATGACTAAAAATGAACAAAGTCGATAAAGTGCAAAATACTAATAACAAAACGGGTATAAAAAGGGTTAATTTAGTGGCTGAATATCGATTTTTCAAGGAGATACCTCTCATCAGGAGCATTTGAATCAAAATATTGGAAGGTCAAAAACAAAAAGTATTGAATGAAAAGTACTCAAAGCCAAACGGTTCAAACTGGGAAGTCAATTCTAACAGCTAGGATATCGACCATATGAGGTACAAGGAAAAAAACCTGGTGTTTTAAACATTTTTGAATTTTCCTATTAAAGTTGTCTAATCAAACTAGCAGTGCGATATGATCTACTACATATTATGACAAATAATCCTACAAACTGTCGATAAAGTCCCATAACTCCTATAAAAATTGTCGCAAAAGAATGACGGAGCGAAATGATCAGCTACATATCATGATACACAATCCTACAAAATGTCATCAAAATCTGATGAGTTGACTCAGAGGAGTTGTGCTCACAAAAATGTGACGGACAGAGACCATTACTAGGCCCCTCCGTCGCGTTGCGGCGGGGTCAACAAATATATCAAGTGATATTCTTTCAAGATTTGTAAATATAAGTTGAATTCTTGTTTTTTACAGAGAACATTTATATTTCAAGGACAAATTAGGATATAAAAAACATGTTGATACTATTACTACACACGGAATAGTCAAGAAAAGGAATTTAAAGTAGCTGAAACAAAATAAACGTTTTTTCCTATTACCGATAGTGTGATTTATTGGTATTTTCATTTATTTTTCTATAGCTAATACTCCTTAACATGGTAACATTTTCAAGATTTATGTAAACTACAGAAATTGAATATGTTTTGATGCAAATAAAGGAGGTTTGTTGCACTTCTACTTGGTATTAAAGGTTTTTGACAATAGCAAATTGATATCTATGGAGTAGCAACTTCCAAAAATTAAGAAAGAATGAATTAGAGATTTGAAATTGAAAAGAACATTGATAGAAAAACAGACGCTACTGCAGACAAAACAACATGTTCATGTATCACAGATTAACCACAACAAGCCACGACAAGGAATACATTAAGGTAATGAAAAAAATACCGAACTTGGAAGATCAATCTCAAATGTAAAGGAGAAATTTAAGATAGCAATGTCCTGATTTTGGACAGTCTTACCTACCTTTTTCATTGTGATCTAATGATGATCTAATGGTGCGGTTGTAGCACAAACCACAACACGGTTCTGAGACATAATAGGGATATTGAGGTAGTCATTAAAGTAAAACAAAATAGCCAAACACTAATCAACACATTCACGAATCATTCCGTCGGACATAATTTTGAATTTTCTACCAGTGGGTGATATCAATAGATAAAGAACTTGAACTCAGGTCAAGTCAAAGAGAGTTGTTCAAAGGGTAAACAGTTGAAACCTATTGGTTGCGTTGTCGGGACTAACTTTAAAAACATTGAAGGTAAAATCCTGTAAAACAAATTTAAACCCCAAAAAAACTCGAAGAAATACCTAAACACTGTAATGCTGTGTTTGTTAACTTGTACACGATGTTTCCAATTCGTAAAGTTTATATTGCAGACAACAAATATAGAGCAACATAAGATTGTGGTAAAATGGCGCTCTGAAATAATGCATCATGTGTGCTCTAGAAATTAGATTATCTGAAGCCATTGCCTTCATTGTATAGTTCGCTTAAGAACCAATTTAGATCGCGTATCCATTGTTTCATATACTAAATGACTAAATGGGAAGATCTTGCACAACGTAGCTCCCTTTTATTAACTCTAACAGCTTGAAAGAAGCAAAAATGTGTACCAACGTGGCAATTAAATTACGTAAGTTCAAAAAGGACAAGAAAAATCGGGACATAGAAATAAAAACATAAATAAAATCCGCACAACGTTCACAAAACATATATTACAGCTGAACCTTAAGAATAATTTACATCTTAGTTTTACCAGGTTTATAGAAAACAGGATCACAATCGAAAGCGTAGCATCTATTACCTTTAGCTTTTTTTTTTCGTTGTACTGCTGGCATTTATAATACTTTTAATTAGATTTTCGAGGTCTGAAAAAAGAAGAACACCTTCATCAAAACCATGCTAGCATTTTAATGTAGATTTGACACTAAATAGACATTTAAATTCACCAAAAAAAATCTTTCGTTAAAACACATGAATAATGCACTTCAATTTAGGTGAAATAAAGCGAATCGATGATAAAATTATAAGTAAATTATTAAAATACTTAAAGCTGACTAACATTTGTTTAGTTAATTTCAAGGTTTATGGTTCAGGACACATGTACATAATTGAATAATATTAGAGTCTTCAAGCCAAAACAACAATTTGTATCAAAAGTTCAGAAGAAACACACTCAACGAAACAATATAATATCAACATTATATATAATCGCAACGAGCAAAGGACACAAGAGTGATATCATTGACTATGTACACTTTTTTATGCAATTAGATAAAGAAAGAAATCAAATATTTCCTGTTAAAACCTATTTCTTTGGATAAGTGTATAATAAAATAGGCTTTGTTTCTTAAATATTTTTAAGTGAAATGGGAACAATAAAAGCGTCACACATTTTAGAGTTTATAGGTTCGTTTAAAAACAGACTATGGAGTAATTGTTCTTACCAAAATTCAATGTTGTAATTAATAATAATAAAGTTAAATAGCTATTTTTTAGAGACGAAATATTGTCAAGACTCAATATCTAGAAAACATATTAATATGCATACTGATACCACAAACTATACAAACGATAACTTTCCAAAAAAAACTTAACATAGCATCTATGGAATATACTTTAAAGACTTATTGGGTGTTTATGACAGCATTGTAAAGAGATGGTAAAACAAAACAAAAATACCTAAGAAGAAATAAAACCATAAATTTGGTCATGCTTGATATATGCAATTTTCGATGATTAACCTTTAAGTCAAAACAATTTGACCAAAGAAAACCAAAAGGAGCTTCACATTCCTCCTCTTTTTAGTCGCAGTCAAAACTTGTATCCTCGATAAGTCTCGCGTTCACATCCCATCTTACATTTATCATTTATTGTTCATTTTATCGACCGTTTCATGATCATCCCTCTGATAAAGCAAACTTTGCACAGCTTGGAAGTATAACAATAACTTAATTAGCCATTTTTATAACTTTTTAAATATTCAAAATTTGCTTTTATTGAGCATAGATACACACGAGAAGGCGGTTTATTCAAGTTATAATGCGGGCATAGACACTGTAATTAACAAAATACTAAATAACGTATTATTTAAGGCCTTATACCATATACATCATAAAGATACAATGTACATACGATCGTGATACAGTGTTCTCGCTAATTGTCTAAATACGCGTCTCAAGTTCAAATTTGAGATAGAGTTTGGGCTAGCTAAAGACCATTCTAATCTGTTTTTGGATCTTACACGCGTCTCATGTTAAGACGTCTCAGTAAGATTTAATAAAATGAATCTGTGATACTTCTTTTTCTTTATCAAATCAGTTTTCTACGGCATGAAAATCAAATTATGATGTATAAATAAGTCAAATTATTATGTCTGATGCTGAACTGAACAGAAATGTTTATAGCCGCTGGAAGTCTATGTTTTGATTTTTCTACAACATTATCTTGCACTCTAATTGAATGTATCTCCACTGAGTCAGATTCTTGTTATATACTTCGAAAAACGTAAAAATAAGACATGAAAATTAAAGGATGCAATTGCTTCTTAAATTGCCTTCGATATATCTGTTTTCTAATAGTCATTTTAGTTGGATTTCTAAGTGGAAAGGAATGGAAAAAGTGTCAATAAAAACAATAAAATTAAGTTGTTTCGGGTCGTAAAACAACCGCTTTTCGAAATAGAGATTTCATTTTTGACATCTTATTGAATTTTTCATTAGAATCTTGACTTTAAATTGCAGGAAACTAGATTGGCTATTTTTAGAATAAAAATGTCAAGAATCGTTTAAGTCTTGTTCCTGGTGAAGAAATATCTGTTATTGAGGAGATGAGGTCTAGTATGTGCATCAATTTTGTAAGTTATGCGACGTTTTCTATTACCTTCTTAACAGTTACAATGAAAAACCCAAATCGCTCGTTGCGATATTGGTCGTGTACAGATAATAGAGGTTAGAATCCTTATGATCACCTATCTATTGGAAGAATCGGTTTTAGACTTTGACCATGTTTGGGCCAAAATCTTATTCTAAGTATTGTATTTAGATCGACACAATCAGGCAACAGACAAGTAGGGGAAAGCCGTAAGGAACAAGAAGATGTATTCTAATATTACCGAATTCTTTAACAGACAGCCATGGCAATCTCTTGTGACGGCTTCTTGTGATTTACAGCATGACGAGAATTGAGTACATGTTAGTAATGATTTAAAAGGCAGCATATTTTAAACGATGCCATTGAATGGAATAAGAAAAAAATATATAAATACCGGTACAACAGCTGACTCACGAACATTTTTTATATCACTTATGTAATAAATTCTGTTCGGCATGATTGAAATTAAGATACCCTAATTAAATTTTACATGTCATGTTTGGACACTCAATCCAAGATCATCTTAGATGCATACTCAGGGTGAACCGTTTGTTTTAATTTGATCATGCTGAAATGGCTTTACAACAATAACGAACTTAATATTATATAAGATTTAATAGTCTAAATAAAGTATTTCCCTATGTGCAAATTTATCAACCACTCTTATTTTCCGTTGTCAATATTTAAAGTAAGTGTTCGCATGATCGAATTTGGAAGCCCTTTTGTTTTGTCTTTATATGACCGTCTGTCAGTCAATAACATGTTTGTCCAAAATCCTCAAAACTGAATGGGGTACAGGTCTGACATTTTGTAGTCCTGTCTTGACTTTGTCAATAGCAACGTCCTCTCCATATTGTTCTCGACATTATTGTTTAAACACACTCTGACTGAGGTCATAAAATCCTTGTTCTCAAGACATTTTCGAGTTTGGCGTATGAAATTTTTTAGTACTCGTGGTACTGTGCATAATAGGTGTTCCATTCTTACATTTTCTACGTAGTATTTTTAAAACGTTAAGCTAACGTTAAGTAAGGCGTTAGTTTTCCAGAAATTATTTTTTGTGTTTTTGTAACTAAAATTACTTTTGTTCATTTTTTTCTAACCAGCCATTTAGATTTAGATGTGACCTTGATATAAATTATATTTTTTATGAGATTAAGTGAGATCTTCAAGATAATTCTCAACACAGGAAAGACAGTGACATTTGCAATTTTCTACAAAACGAAGATCAATAAAATGAAATGACAAGTTGAAGATGAAAACCATAAAAGTAAATCCATGTCGTAATAAAGCTGACAATGATTTACATTTTACGTGAAATCTAAGGCAATAACGGAATGTTTTCTTATTACAGAATGATTGATTTTAAGTGATCTATTGCATGACTCCTTGTACATTTATCACAATAGCTGCAGACATTAAGAATGCATTTATGGACTCTAGATTAGAACGAACAAATTGAATTTTATGCATGCTAGTTGGTTTATGCCAGGAAACGAAGACTTCCAATGACAATTAGCTCAAAAGGAAACATATTCCTGCATCGAGTGTGTAATTGACCCACTTTCTTCCGTGGAAATTGCCTTTTGTCGATTCGTATCCTGATTTTCATGGAAATTTTTCGTCGAGACCTTTCTACTTTTAATAATTTGAGGATGGTCAGCTTTATAAACTAATCATCCGAATTTTAGCACTGGCCCCAGTTTCATAAAACATCTCAAATTTGAGATTTCCTTAAATCTCTCCTCAACTTTAGTGATGAAACTGGGACCAGATGTCAATTTCTCGGGTATGGTCTTAAGCTCTTTCTTTGTCCAGATACACTGGTTCTTAGAATTATTGGTTTATTTGACTAGAAATTAAAAATACTTAGAAGGTGCAATATCTCTTTGTTATTCTTTTTAATCAATTCGTTTTGCTTCATTATTCTCTCTCTATTGGTCTTCATCATAAACGACATATATCTATTCTTATGTGCAGACAATGCCTATAAATACTAGCTACATGTAGTATATGTTAAATTTGTAAACAGATATTACAATTTGAGCTTCAAGCATTTATTATACAAATGCATAATAAATGCTGTTGTTATCTTGCCTTGAAAAACCATTTCTCGTTCCTCAATCAAAATCTAGAGCCCATCTTCGACGACATGTTTTCTTTATCAGCTTGATTCCTAATTAATTTCACCATTACACCAATATCATAACAATAAAAAAAAATTTTCAAAGAACCCATATACTCGTTATAATCTTGCGCGGGTGGATATGCAAGTCACCACATATACCCATGCAAGCGGTTTTCCCATGCTCTTCGTGTGGCGTTACTTAATAGACAATCTTGTTGTAAGATGTTTCTAATTTCTCATAAAAAATAATAAAATTAATAATAAGCGTGTCCGAAAATTGAACAAATAAACGGCTTCTTTAATCACGCATTATTTTGTATTAGTTGCGTGTCTATTGAAAAAAACATCCCACTGTACATTAAAATAAAACATATTCCAGGCAATAAGTAGGCTAGACTGACAAACATTCCGTCCACTGAAGACTCATCTAACCAAAAGGTTAAAATGCAAAACACCATAAGAATATGAACATGATAAAGGTAATGAAAACCACACTCACAAACGACCAAAAACTTTGCGAAGCCTCAAATGTGTGACGCGGTGCAATAAATCAGGTGATGGAATAAAAATACAACGTAACTATCTTTAATTTAAAATACTAACCCTTTTCTTTGAATCAGTAAAACAAAGGTCTGAGTTTTTACAACCTTCATTTTCAGTAAACAGTTCGTATTTAAAGGCGCCTTCTCCCAAAGATTTCTCAAATTGGGAAAAATAATTTGCATAAAAACACAACATAAAATAGAAAAAGCAAAGCGTAAATTTGTAAATTTAAGAAAAACGGCAAATTTTTAACTTTCAAGCTTTCCAATATTTTTGCTTTACAATATTTTGCATATAGAAAGAAAACAAATTCAATTTAGAGGCATCTTTCGAAAAATTTTGCAGGGTAGAAAAACATGTATATGCAAATTTTTTCTTCACCTTTTCAATTGAAATATGAAGAGTAGTATATAAAGGTCCGCCTTCATAGTCAGTTTAATGTGATCTATCACAAACATTTCTGATCTTTGACATGCTCGAAGGTTACGAGGTGTTGCTATCTTGCATTGCAACTTTATCCTCGTTCCTCAATGAAAATCTAGACCCCGTCTTCGACATTTGTTTTATCATCTTGATTCCTGTTCACTTACAACCTTTCGCCAATACCATTATAGAAGTAGAACAACAAATTGTCAAAGAACCCATAAACTTGTTATAATCTTGCGCGGGTGGAGGTCAAATCATGGCAGCTATTAAAATGTAGTTCCTAATTCATTCGTTGATTGTAGGCATTATTTGCATGAAATGATTATGCGATATGTTTCAAATAAAGGAGAAGATGATCAACTATGACCTTGTATTCGTTTTATGATAAAAAAACAGGCATATTAAATCAATAAAGAACATCACGCTTCGGCGTAAAAAAGGGAGAAAAAAACGTAGCATGCACACTGGTGCTTTTGGTATTCGCATTATTTACATGTTTTTTTCTAGTTTTTTTAGAACGGCATGAAAATCCACTTTCATTTATGCTCTGCAGAAACTTATGTTAATGATTGTTAAAATCTCTAAACCCATAGATTCTATGAGCCCATGATAATCGGGACGGACTTTGTAAGCCTATGATAAGATATGCAACTCACCACATATACCCATGCAAGCGGTTTTGCCATGCTCTTCATGTGGCGTTACTTAATAGACGACCTTGCTGTAAGATGTTTCTAAATTCTCATTAAAAATAATAAAATTAATAATAAGCGTGTCCGAAAGTTGAACAAATAAACAGTTTCTTTAATCACGCATTATTTTGCATTAGTTGCGTGTCTATTGAAAAAAACATCCCACTGTACATTAAAATAAAACATATTCCAGGCAATAAGTAGGCTAGACTGACAAACATTCCGTCCACTGAAGACTCATCTAACCAAAAGGTTAAAATGCAAAACACCATAAGAATATGAACATAATAAAGGTAATGAAAACCACACTCACAAACGACCAAAAACTTTGCGAAGCCTCGAATGTGTGATGCGGTGCAATAAATCAGGTGATGGAATAAAAATACAACGTAACTATCTTTAATTTTAAAAACTAACCCTTTTCTTTGAATCAGTAAAACAAAGGTCTGAGTTTTTACAACCTTCATTTTCAGTAAGCAGTTCGTATTTAAAGGCGCCTTCTTCCAAAGATTTCTCAAATTGGGAAAAATAATTTGCATAAAAACACAACATAAAATAGAAAAAGCAAAGCGTAAATTTGTAAATTTAAGAAAAACGGCAATTTTTTAACTTTCAAGCTTTCCAATATTTTTGCTTTACAATATTTTGCATATAGAAAGAAAACAAATTCAATTTAGAGGCATCTTTCGAAAAATTTTGCAGGGTCGAAAAACATGTATATGCAAATTTTTTCTTCACCTTTTCAATTGAAATATGAAGAGTAGTATATAAAGGTCCGCCTTCATAGTCAGTTTTATGTGATCTATCACAAACATTTCTGATCTTTGACATGCTCGAAGGCTACGAGGTGTTGCTATCTTGCATTGCAACTTTATCCTCGTTCCTCAATGAAAATCTAGACCCCGTCTTCGACATTTGTTTTATCATCTTGATTCCTGTTCACTTACAACCTTTCGCCAATACCATTACAGAAGTAGAACAACAAATTGTCAAAGAGCCCATAAACTTGTTATAATCTTGCGCGGGTGGAGGTCAAATCATGGCAGCTATTAAAATGTAGTTCCTAATTCATTCGTTGATTGTAGGCATTATTTGCATGAAATGATTATGCGATATGTTTCAAATAAAGGAGAAGATGATCAATTATGACCTTGTAACCGTTTTATGATAAAAAACCAGGTATATTAAATCAATAAAGAACATCACGCTTCGGCGTAAAAAAGGGAGAAAAAACGTAGCATGCACAATGGTGCTTTTGGTATTCGCATTATTTACATGTTTTTTTCTAGTTTTTTTAGAACGGCATGAAAATCCACTTTCATTTATGCTCTGCAGAAACTTATGTTAATGATTGTTAAAATCTCTAAACCCATAGATTCTATGAGCCCATAATAATCGGGACGGACTTTGTAAGCCTATGATAAGATATGCAACTCACCACATATACCCATGCAAGCGGTTTTGCCATGCTCTTCATGTGGCGTTACTTAATAGACGACCTTGCTGTAAGATGTTTCTAAATTCTCATTAAAAATAATAAAATTAATAATAAGCGTGTCCGAAAGTTGAACAAATAAACGGTTCTTTAATCATGCACGCATTATTTTGCATTAGTTGCGTGTCTATTGAAAAAACATCCCACTGTACATTAAAATAAAACATATTCCAGGCAATAAGTAGGCTAGACTGACAAACATTCCGTCCACTGAAGACTCATCTAACCAAAAGGTTAAAATGCAAAACACCATAAGAATATGAACATAATAAAGGTAATGAAAACCACACTCACAAACGACCAAAAACTTTGCGAAGCCTCAAATGTGTGATGCGGTGCAATAAATCAGGTGATGGAATAAAAATACAACGTAACTATCTTTAATTTTAAAAACTAACCCTTTTCTTTGAATCAGTAAAACAAAGGTCTGAGTTTTTACAACCTTCATTTTCACTAAGCAGTTCGTATTTAAAGGCGCCTTCTTCCAAAGATTTCTCAAATTGGGAAAAATAATTTGCATAAAAACACAACATAAAATAGAAAAAGCAAAGCGTAAATTTGTAAATTTAAGAAAAACGGCAATTTTTTAACTTTCAAGCTTTCCAATATTTTTGCTTTACAATATTTTGCATATAGAAAGAAAACAAATTCAATTTAGAGGCATCTTTCGAAAAATTTTGCAGGGTCGAAAAACATGTATATGCAAATTTTTTCTTCACCTTTTCAATTGAAATATGAAGAGTAGTATATAAAGGTCCGCCTTCATAGTCAGTTTTATGTGATCTATCACAAACATTTCTGATCTTTGACATGCTCGAAGGCTACGAGGTGTTGCTATCTTGCATTGCAACTTTATCCTCGTTCCTCAATGAAAATCTAGACCCCGTCTTCGACATTTGTTTTATCATCTTGATTCCTGTTCACTTACAACCTTTCGCCAATACCATTATAGAAGTAGAACAACAAATTGTCAAAGAGCCCATAAACTTGTTATAATCTTGCGCGGGTGGAGGTCAAATCATGGCAGCTATTAAAATGTAGTTCCTAATTCATTCGTTGATTGTAGGCATTATTTGCATGAAATGATTATGCGATATGTTTCAAATAAAGGAGAAGATGATCAATTATGACCTTGTAACCGTTTGATGATAAAAAAAAACAGGCATATTAAATCAATAAAGAACACCACGCTTCGGCGTAAAAAAGGGAGAAAAAAACGTAGCATGCACAATGGTGCTTTTGGTATTCGCATTATTTACATGTTTTTTTCTAGTTTTTTTAGAACGGCATGAAAATCCACTTTCATTTATGCTCTGCAGAAACTTATGTTAATGATTGTTAAAATCTCTAAACCCATAGATTCTATGATCCCATAATAATCGGGACGGACTTTGTAAGCCTATGATAAGATATGCAACTCACCACATATACCCACGCAAGCGGTTTTGCCATGCTCTTCGTGTGGCGTTACTTAATAGACTATCTTGCTGTAAGATGTTTCTAAATTCTCATAAAAAATAATAAAATTAATAATAAGCGTACGTGTCCGAAAGTTGAACAAATAAACGGTTCTTTAATCACGCATTATTTTGCATTAGTTGCGTGTCTATTGAAAAAACATCCCACTGTACATTAAAATAAAACATATTCCAGGCAATAAGTAGGCTAGACTGACAAACATTCCGTCCACTGAAGACTCATCTAACCAAAATGTTAAAATGCAAAACACCATAAGAATATGAACATAATAAAGGTAATGAAAACCACACTCACAAACGACCAAAAACTTTGCGAATCCTCAAATGTGTGATGCGGTGCAATAAATCAGGTGATGGAATAAAAATACAACGTAACTATCTTTAATTTTAAAAACTAACCCTTTTCTTTGAATCAGTAAAACAAAGGTCTGAGTTTTTACAACCTTCATTTTCAGTAAGCAGTTCGTATTTAAAGGCGCCTTCTTCCAAAGATTTCTCAAATTGGGGAAAAATAATTTGCATAAAAACACAACATAAAATAGAAAAAGCAAAGCGTAAATTTGTAAATTAAAAAAAAACGGCAAATTTTTAACTTTCAAGCTTTCCAATATTTTTGCTTTACAATATTTTGCATATAGAAAGAAAACAAATTCAATTTAGAGGCATCTTTTCGAAAAATTTTGCAGGGTAGAAAAACATGTATATGCAAATTTTTTCTTCACCTTTTCAATTGAAATATGAAGAGTAGTATATAAAGGTCCGCCTTCATAGTCAGTTTTATGTGATCTATCACAAACATTTCTGATCTTTGACATGCTCGAAGGCTACGAGGTGTTGCTATCTTGCATTGCAACTTTATCCTCGTACCTCAATGAAAATCTAGACCCCGTCTTCGACATTTGTTTTATCATCACATTTATAGACCACCGTCAATGACGGAAACTGATTTTAACAATGACTTTACAAAAGTAGTAGACCAAATAACCATTAAATATGATAATTATTTGTTTATTGGTGATATAAATTTTGATTTACTTACTCCTGCAAAATCAATGTTTTAACATCTATGTGTGATATTTTTGACCTATATAACTTGGTAAAGGGGCCAACATGTTATACCAAAAATGCTGCTCCTAGTCTAGTTGATGTCATCTTAACAAACATGCCAAGAAGATGTGTGAATGTCCTAAATTTTAACTGTGGCATAAGTGATGTCCACAATTTTATATCTTTTCAATTCAAGTGTAATATAGAACCAAGAAAAACAATTTACAAAGAATATAGAAGTTTTAAAAAAATTTTGGAACAAAACTTTCAAAGTGATCTGGAAAAAATAAACTTTGACTCACTTATTGAAAATGAAAACTGTGACAGTGCATATGAAAATTTTGAATCAGCCTTTATAAATGTCATAGACAAACATGCTCCTATTAAAAAGAGAAAATCAGCCCCAAAACCAGCCCCCTTTAATGAACGCAGAACTACGAAAAGCTGTGTATAAAAAGCGCATGCTCCACAATAAATTTTTAGAATGTAAATCAAACAGAAACTGGAATGAGTATAGAAAACAGAGAAATCTAGTAACTAAAATTAAGAAGGCATCTATTAGGAACTATTTCTTTGAAAGTTGTGTAGGTGGCCCTAAATCAGGAAATATTTGGCCTACCATCAAGCCATTTCTTACTAATAAAGGAAGCATAAATAATAAAGATATAATACTGGAGGAAGATAATAAAATCATAAATGATCAAAGTGAAGTTGCTACAACTTTTAACAACTTTTTTATTAATGTTGCCAAAGATATCGGCTCAAAAGAAACTTATAGTGATAATAACCATCCAAGTATTATTAAAATTAGAGAAAACAAAACTGAAATTGAAGAACTGAAATTTAAAGAAATAGATGAAAACTTTGTAGCTACACAAATAAATAAAGCTAATGTAAAAAAGGCAACAGGAAAAGATGGTATATCAGCTAAACTGCTATATAAAAATAGCAAAACCAGCAATAACAAAGCCTATAACAATGCTAATAAACAAAAGTATAAAATCCTCTGTATTTCCTGAAAAATTAAAGGAAGCACAAGTTGTACCAATACACAAGAAAAATAATGCTTTGGATAAAAGTAATTGTAGACCAGTAAGCATTTTACCATATATCTCAAAATTTTTTGAACGTGCAATTTATAACCAATTAACTTCATATTTTTATAACATTTTTCACCCATATCTTTCGGCTTTCCGCTCTGGCTATGGCTGTCAAACAGCTCTTTTGAAAATTATAGAGGACTGGAAAAAGGCCCTTGATGAAAATAAATTCAATCCAGCTATACTTATGGATCTATCCAAAGCATTCGACTGCCTCCCACATAACCTCCTTCTTAATAAATTAAAATCTTATGGTCTATCAGACAATGCTCTTAAACTTCTCCAAGACTACCTTTCTCATAGGAAACAGTGTGTCAAATTGGGAAATTCATTTAGTAACAACGGGGATAAAATCTATAAGGGGGTACCACAAGGATCCATACTTGGTCCTGTGCTTTTTAATATTTTCTTAAACGATATCTTTTATTTTATTAAGGACAGTTCACTCTACAACTATGCAGATGACAACACTCTTTCTTATGAGGGATATGATCTTGACAACCTTATTAAAACTTTGGAAAATGATAGCCTTAAATTAATAGACTGGTTTTCTTTCAACCAAATGAAGGCAAATCCTGATAAGTTCCAGGCTATAGCAATTGGCAACAAAACAAAAGATAAAAACGTAACTTTTGATTTAAATAACAACCAAATCAAATGTGAAGATGAGGTAAAGCTTTTAGGAATCACTATTGATTACCAACTTAAATTTAATACTCATGTAGCAAACTTATGTAAAAAGGCCTCAAGACAACTAAATGTGCTAAAAAGAGTAGGAAAATACCTGAACAGGCTGGGCAGATTAACTATATACCACTCTTTCATCCTATCAAATTTTAATTACTGCCCAGTTACCTGGCACTTTTGCAGTGAGTCAAATTCTAAAAAGATGGAAAGAATACAAGAAAGGGCGCTAAGATTTATATATGAAGATACAAATAGCTCATATGAAGAACTACTAGTGAAATCCAAACTGCCATCTTTAAAAATAAGAAGAATACGAGCTATAGACACTGAAACTTTTAAAATAATAAATAAACAAAGCCCAGTATATCTGCATGACCTCATAGAAATTAAGCAACATAAATACTCTTTCAGATACCAAAATACAGCTACCCTACCAAATGTTCGAACAACAAGGTATGGCATAAATTCATTTAGATATTTTGCTGCTAAAACCTGGAATGATCTGCCTGACCACTATAGGAAAGAAACCTCTTTTTCACAGTTTAAAAACCTAATAAATTGCTGGAACGGCAGATCATGCCACTGCTCATCCTGCTCATCATAACTACCTGCTTTTTATCAATAGCTGCTGTTCGAAATCTTTTTAACTTTTATCATGTTTATTTTAATTTACTTTTGCATGAGTTAGTACAGCTTTTTGCAAACTAGATTTTAGAAGCTTGCTTTTGCTTAATGTGCATTGTCTGTCTGCTTGCATGCAATTTATTATTTGTGTAGTGCTATATATGTGTGATTTCCCAAGCTTATGATTATGTGCTTATGCATGCTTTGTGTTATAAATGTTTTATTGTGTCTTATGTAATGTGTATGTCTTGTTTATATATATGTAATGTCGGCATAAAAGCTCATTAGAGCTTGTGTTTTATACTGTTAATGATTAACCGACTATAAATAAAGCTTTTTGACTTTGACTTTGACTTTTGATCATCTTGATTCCTGTTCACTTTCAACCTTTCGCCAATACCATTATAGAAGTAAAACAACCAATTGTCAAAGAGCCCATAAACTTGTTATAATCTTGCGCGGGTGGAGGTAAATCATGGCAGCTATTAAAATGTAGTTCCTAATTCATTCGTTGATTGTAGGCATTATTTGCATGAAATGATTATGCGATATGTTTCAAATAAAGGAGAAGATGATCAACTATGACCTTGTAACCGTTTTATGATAAAAAAAACAGATATATTAAATCAATAAAGAACATCACGCTTCGGCGTAAAAAAGGGAGAAAAAACGTAGCATGAAACAATGGTGCTTTTGGTATTCGCATAATTTACATGTTTTTTTTTCTAGTTTTTTTTTAGAACGGCATGAAAATCCACTTTCATTTATGCTCTGCAGAAACTTATGTTAATGACTGTTAAAATCTCTAAACCCATAGATTCTATGAGCCCATAATAATCGGGACGGACTTTGTAATTCTATGATAAGATATGCAACTCACCACATATACCCATGCAAGCGGTTTTCCCATGCTCTTCATGTGGCGTTACTTAATAGACGACCTTGCTGTAAGATGTTTCTAAATTCTCATAAAAAATAATAAAATTAATAATAAGCGTGTCCGAAAGTTGAACAAATAAACGGTTTCTTTAATCACGCATTATTTTGCATTAGTTGCGTGTCTATTGAAAAAACATCCCACTGTACATTAAAATAAAACATATTCCAGGCAATAAGTAGGCTAGACTGACAAACATTCCGTCCACTGAAGACTCATCTAACCAAAAGGTTAAAATGCAAAACACCATAAGAATATTAACATAATAAAGGTAATGAAAACCACACTCACAAACGACCAAAAACTTTGCGAAGCCTCAAATGTGTGACGCGGTGCAATAAATCAGGTGATGGAATAAAAATACAACGTAACTATCTTTAATTTTAAAAACTAACCCTTTTCTTTGAATCAGTAAAACAAAGGTCTGAGTTTTTACAACCTTCATTTTCAGTAAGCAGTTCGTATTTAAAGGCGCCTTCTTCCAAAGATTTCTCAAATTGGGAAAAATAATTTGCATAAAAACACAAAGCAAAGCGTAAATTTGTAAATTTAAGAAAAACGGCAAATTTTTAACTTTCAAGCTTTCCAATATTTTTGCTTTACAATATTTTGCATATAGAAAGAAAACAAATTCAATTTAGAGGCATCTTTCGAAAAATTTTGCAGGGTAGAAAAATATGTATATGCAAATTTTTTCTTCACCTTTTCAATTGAAATATGAAGAGTAGTATATAAAGGTCCGCCTTCATAGTCAGTTTTATGTGATCTATCACAAACATTTCTGATCTTTGACATGCTCGAAGGCTACGAGGTGTTGCTATCTTGCATTGCAACTTTATCCTCGTTCCTCAATGAAAATCTAGACCCCGTCTTCGACATTTGTTTTATCATCTTGATTCCTGTTCACTTTCAACCTTTCGCCAATACCATTATAGAAGTAAAACAACCAATTGTCAAAGAGCCCATAAACTTGTTATAATCTTGCGCGGGTGGAGGTCAAATCATGGCAGCTATTAAAATGTAGTTCCTAATTCATTCGTTGATTGTAGGCATTATTTGCATGAAATGATTATGCGATATGTTTCAAATAAAGCAGAACATGATCAACTATGACCTTGTAACCGTTTTATGATAAAAAAAACACAGGTATATTAAATCAATAAAGAACATCACGCTTCGGCGTAAAAAAGGGAGAAAAAACGTAGCATGAAACAATGGTGCTTTTGGTATTCGCATTATTTACATGTTTTTTCTAGTTTTTTTTATAACGGTATGAAAATCCACTTTCATTTATGCTCTGCAGAAACTTATGTTAATGATTGTTAAAATCTCTAAACCCATAGATTCTATGAGCCCATAATAATCGGGACGGACTTTGTAAGCCTATGATAAGATATGCAACTCACCACATATACCCATGCAAGCGGTTTTGCCATGCTCTTCATGTGGCGTTACTTAATAGACGATCTTGCTGTAAGATGTTTCTAAATTCTCATAAAAAATAATAAAATTAATAATAAGCGTGTCCGAAAGTTGAACAAATAAACGGTTCTTTAATCATGCACGCATTATTTTGCATTAGTTGCGTGTCTATTGAAAAAACATCCCACTGTACATTAAAATAAAACATATTCCAGGCAATAAGTAGGCTAGACTGACAAACATTCCGTCCACTGAAGACTCATCTAACCAAAAGGTTAAAATGCAAAACACCATAAGAATATGAACATAATAAAGGTAATGAAAACCACACTCACAAACGACCAAAAACTTTGCGAAGCCTCAAATGTGTGATGCGGTGCAATAAATCAGGTGATGGAATAAAAATACAACGTAACTATCTTTAATTTTAAAAACTAACCCTTTTCTTTGAATCAGTAAAACAAATGTCTGAGTTTTTACAACCTTCATTTTCAGTAAGCAGTTCGTATTTAAAGGCGCCTTCTTCCAAAGATTTCTCAAATTGGGAAAAATAATTTGCATAAAAACACAACATAAAATAGAAAAAGCAAAGCGTAAATTTGTAAATTTAAGAAAAACGGCAAATTTTCAACTTTCAAGCTTTCCAATATTTTTTTCTTTACAATATTTTGCATATAGAAAGAAAACAAATTCAATTTAGAGTCATTTTTCGAAAAATTTTGCAGGGTAGAAAAACATGTATATGCAAATTTTTTCTTCACCTTTTCAATTGAAATATGAAGAGTAGTATATAAAGGTCCGCCTTCATAGTCAGTTTTATGTGATCTATCACAAACATTTCTGATCTTTGACATGCTCGAAGGCTACGAGGTGTTGCTATCTTGCATTGCAACTTTATCCTCGTTCCTCAATGAAAATCTAGAGCCCATCTTCGACAATTTTTTTTTAATCAACTTGATTCCTGTTCAATTTCAACCTTTCGTCAATACCATGATAGTAGTAAAACAACCAGTTGTCAAAGAATCCATATACTTGTAAATTCTTCCGCGGGTGGAGGTCAAAGCATGGCAGCTGTTAAAATATAGTTCCTAATTCATTCGTTGATTGGAGGCATCATTTTAATGAAATGATTATGCGATATGTCTCAAATAAAGAAGATGATCAACTACGACTTGTAACCGTTTTATGATAAAAAAACCCATGTTAAATCAATAAAGGACATCACGCTTCGGCGTAAAAAAAAGAGAAAATACGTAGCATGAAATAATAATGCTTTTGGTTTTCACATTATTTAGATGCTTTTTTCTGGTTTTACAAAGAACGGCAAAAATATCCACTTACGATTATGCTGTGCAGAAACTTATGTTATTGATTGTTAAAATATCTAATCCCATAGATTCTATGAGCCCATAATAATCGGGACGGACTTTGTAATCCTATGATAAGATATGCAACTCACCACATATACCCATGCAAGCGGTTTTCCCATGCTCTTCATGTGGCGTTACTTAATAGACGATCTTGTTGTAAGATGTTTCTAAATTCTCATAAAAATGTAATAAAATTAATAATAAGCGTGTCCGAAAGTTGAACAAATAAACGGTTTCTTTAATCACGCATTCTTTCGCATTAGTTGCGTGTGTATTGAAAAACATCCCACTCTACATTACACCATGCAATATATAGGCCAGACTGACAAACATTCCATCAATTGGAGAAGGTTAAAATGCAAAACGCCATAAGAATATGAACATAAAAAGGTAATGAAAACCACACTCACAAACGACCAAAAACTTTGCAAAGCCTCAAATATGTGACGCGGTGCAATAAATTAAGTGATGGTATAAAAAATACAACGCAACTATGTTCAATTTTTAAAAAACTAACCCTTTTCTTTGAATCAGTAAAACAAAGGCCTGAGTTTTTGTTACAACCTTCACTTTCATTAAGCAGTTCGTATTTAAAGGCGCATTCTTTCAAAAATTTCTCAAATTGGTAGAAATAATTTGCATAAAAACACAACGTAAAATTGAAAAAGCAAAGCGTAAATTTGTAAAATTAAGAAAAACGACAATTTTTTTAACTTTCAAGCTTTCCAATATTTTTGCTTTACAATATTTTGCATATAGAAAAAAAACCATATTCAATTTAGAGGCATCTTTCGAAAAATTTTGCAGGGTAGAAAAAACATGTATATGCAAATTTTTTCTTCACCTTTTCAATTGAAATATGAAGAGTAGTATATAAAGGTCCGCCTTCTTAGTCAGTTTTATGTGATCTATCACGAACATTTCTGATTTTTGACATGCTCGAAGGCTACGAGGCGTTGCTATCTTGCATTGCAACTATATCCTCGTTCCTCAATGAAAATCTAGAACCCATCTTCAACATTTTTTTATTAACTTGATTCCTGATCAATTTCAATCTTTCGCCAATACCATTACCAATTGTCAAAGAATCCATATACTTGTTATAATCTTGCGCGGGTGGAGGTCAAATCAAGGCAGCTATTAAAATGTAGTTCCTAATTCATTCGTTGATTGTAGGCATTATTTGCATGACATGATTATGTGATATATTTCAAATAAAGGAGAAGATGGTCAACTATGACCTTGTAACCGTTTTATGATAAAAAAAAAACAGGTATCAATAAAGAACACCACACTTCGGTGTGAAAAAGGGAGAAAAAAAAATTCTCATAAAAAATAATAAAATTAATAATAAGCGTGTCCGAAAGTTGAACAAATAAATGGTTTCTTTAATAACGCATTATTTTGCATTAGTTGCGTGTATATTGAAAAAACATCCCACTGTACATTAAAATAAAACATATTCCAGGCAATAAGTAACTGACAAACATTCCGTCCACTGAAGACTCATCTAACCAAAAGGTTAAAATGCAAAACACCATAAGAATATGAACATAAAAAAGGTAATGAAAACCAAACTCACAAACGACCAAAAACTTTGCGAAGCCTCAAATGTGTGACGCGCTGCAATAAATCAGGTGATGGTATAAAAATACAACGTAACTATCTTTAATTTCAAAAACTAACCCTTATCTGTGAATTTTTTTTTTACATCAGTAGATTACTGATTCTTAGCTAGCTGTCAGTAACAGCGAGTGTTCTACAGAGTTCATTGACCGTCCGTTCTTTTGTTCATGTTCTCTTTAGTGGAATCGATTTGATTGTCATTGTGTCTTTAGTTTTTGTGCTTTGTCTGGGGTTATTGATAGGTGGAAGCTTGGGCCCAAAAAATTAGTTTAAACCCGTCACATTTTATATGTGCCTGTTTTAAGCCAGGAATCTTTGACAAATCATTTGTTTGTACTTGTCTTTTTCATGTTTTCTGTTCCTTGTTTAAGAAGGGGGTCTATCTTTGACTATTTCAGGACTGAATTTGAGTTACATTGTATATGCATTTTATTTAGACTATTGGCCAATTGCAGAACCGCGAGCAGCGCCTACTGGCCTCGTTGAAGGCTGCTGACCGTTGTCCATTGTGGTTTTTCTCTATTGCCGCTTTTTATGTGAGCTGTGTCGCGTACACTCATTCCACATTTCATTATTTTCTATTTGATAGAATCATTTAATGAACATATAGTGGTAATGATCATGAAGTAAAACTTGAAATTGCATACATGTTTAACTTTATAAATCATTTAATTTACTTCTAAGAATATCAAATTTACAAAGTTAAGTCGTAAGCGACAGGAGAGCAAACCAAATAAAATGTTTGGAGCTACGGAAATTTTGATGCTCCATATGGCCATGTTTATATTATATACACAAGAATTTAATATAACAAGGGAATATAGCTTGATTTCCATCGAGTTCTACAGAACTATCCGTTCAACTGTCATCGTGCTATCAAAGAAAGACAACAAGCATTCGGCAACACTATTATTCTAGCTAGAAGTCGACGATATTGACGACCACAATGTAATAGTGCTACCAAATATGCTCATCAAATCCTCTAGTAGCCTGCAGGATTAATCGTGTTGTCTGTTGTATTAATATACAAGTAGCTAGTAACATTCTTAGATATGTATCTTTCATTTATCTTTGTTGTGGGTGTATTGCATTTTCGCCACTTTTTGCGCAACAAGGTTGAATTTCATTGGCATCCCTAAAAAATCTTTCATTTGTGCTATTCTCAGTTAACATTTATTAAGATTTAGAATTAAAGTTCCTGCTTTACCAAAAAACAGAGTAGATGAATTGACAATAAATACACTTGCTTCATGTTTGGTAGTAACGTTGAAAGTGGATTTTTATTTCCTACTACGGCTAACAAGCATTCGATGTTTTCTGTTAGCCTTTGTTCAGTAGTGCAAGATTTTTTTATTAATGGAACTTTTAAATGTTGTCCTTTGTACTTTTTCAGATGTATTCAATCCATGGCTGCACGAATGGAAATCATATGCTACTTATATGCTCTTTTGCCAGGAAATCTGAAAATTGATATGAAAAGATGTGGTGCTTGGGAGCAAAGGAAGCTAGTTCTTAGTCCAAATACTATACATATTGATTTGAACAGGCTATGCATAATGTGATTTCACGTACATCGCCCAGATCAAAGATTGATTACTGTAGATTTCATCTCGGACAAATTTGGTGGCATAAAATTCAAGACCTCGATCGGACTAAGCACTGAATACAAGGAAAAGACTTGTAATATCGGAAAATGGCACATTCTTTGGGGATACCATATTTACCACCTGGTGAAGTTGGCTACTGTTTTTGGTTATCATGAGTGAAACTCCTACCGACAAGATGTGTGCAATTTGCTATGTGTTGGGAATATCTATTACACAAGACGCGAGGGTCCCTACTCTCGTATTGGGCAGCTGTACCAACTGAGAATTGTAAGAGAACAATTAATAATGGACCAAAATCCTTTCATTCGCAATATAATGAACAGTTTACTTCAAACCACCCAAATATGTATTCCTGTATGTAGACATTATACAGAAAATTCAGACTACAACTCACATAGAAATGAGATCACTAGATACCCCGACAGTAGCAAGACGATATCACAAAAAGTTGGACTATCTATTGGAGAATTACTGGATGTGCAGGAGAGGTGAAATGGGAATGAATACGTTAGTACAGCTTGCTTACAAGTTCAGTGCGAGAACAGATCTGTGGTGTCCTATACTGAGTGCTTCTGTGTGGTTTCAGTGTGATAATTTTATGGTCCTGTTTTTTTTTTTATTTCTTTTAATGCAGATCGATATCGTGTTTTATACAAATGTAGCTTGATATTGCTTTTAATGAAAAACATATTTTATGATATCGAAATCAATAGATAAAGGTATTGAAAGTCTTTATCCGTATTTTTGGCGCAAATGAAACATTTCAGAAAAGACGCAAATGAAGTATTTTTTGTGCAAATGAAAAGTTATTGGCGCGGCCGCAGCAATGCACCGCTTTGTTGCACGAGGAAAAGTTCAAGTTTATAATTCCCTTGTCTAATGATATATCAGAATTACTTTAGTGTGTCTATTGATATTCACCGATATCAGTTGCCTATTTAGTCGTTTGTCTTACTTTACGTACTTTTATAGTACACTTATTTTACTCGTTAATTCATTTTATCTTGTTGGTGACAGGTACAAACTTTAGTATTGAATTAGCTTTTTAACGTGTGTTTGATGCAGTAATATTAAATGGATTTTTGAAATTTTCTTCTTTGCTTTTTATAATATTTAAAAGCTTTTCATTTTTGTAAGTTGCATTAACACTCCTATTATTGAATTCAAACAAAATTGTGTACGTTTTTATTGAAAAAAGTTAAAAAAAAAAAAAAAATTACAGGAAATGGGGCTTGGTTCGGGATCATCATACGTCTTTTTTTTCGATCTGCAAGAGTTACCTCCACTTTGTTTACAGGGCGGTGAAGAAAAAAATGTACAAGTAAATTATAATTGTTTTCAACCATTTTTAATTTGTATCATATGTTAAAACCAATAAACAACTAAACAAATGTAATACACGAAGGTATTGATTTAATTGTTTTTAAGTATACACGATCAAACCTCCCTGACTGTCTTAAGTTAAAATTCATTACTACATGTACATGTAAGCATGTTTTTAAGTTAGCTTTAAATTAAAGTTATCCTCAGTAAAATTTTGTTAGTTATTTTATAGCAATAAAGTTGACGAGTTTGACAGGAATCCAAGCACAAAATGTCTAAAATAACTTTGTTATTCTGGAATAAATATGGTAAGTAGAACAGGGAAGTGCATCGCCTATAAATCCTGGTTTAACTCAAACTATTTATGATGTTTGATGGCCTGAAATTCCCATTACTCTAATTTTGTAGCCTATCTTCTTCTACTCAGATATACATACATAAAACAATAATAGATGCATAAAGATCACAAAAATTAACATAAAACAATGTTTTCATATTTTCCAACTTTTCAAGGTTTTTGAGCCTACAAATGGATACATAATGATGTTTACTTTGAAATAGCTGCTAAAAGGTCAACTGAGGGGCTTTTTTTGCAACCAAAGATAGCATTTAAAATATCCAAATGAAAACAAACAACACCAAGAGCATGTTTTGGCAGCTAACATTGTACATATGCAAGCACATCAAAGTCAGGGCCAAAAGGAGTAACTCAAGGTTCTGTCATGGGCCCAAGTCTGTTCTTGTTCTATTTCAATGATATCCCACTCGAAATAAAGTCCACAATATGCCTTTTTGCTGACAATACTATCTTGTATCTAGCCGTCAAATCCAATTCTGATTACAATACATTAAAAAGTGACCTCGATAAATTAGGCTTCTGGGAGAATAAATGGCACATGGCTTTCTATCCCAAACAACTTGCAATGTCTTATCAATATCCAAAAATAAAAACCCCATCAAACACACTTATACATTGCATGGCCACAACCTCGAACATGTTGAAAAAGCTAAATACCTTGGCATTACAATCCAGCAAGATCTTAAATGGGATAACCACATAAATAATATATGCAACAAAGCTACCAACTTTCTCAGCTTCTTAACACGAAATCTTAATATCAGTTCTACTGAGGTTAAGAAGCAGGCATATAAATCACTAGTTCGTCCATTGCTAGAGTACGCCTGCTCTGTGTGGGATCCATATACAAGGGAAATATAAACAAAATTGAAATGATCCAAACTTGTGCAGCTAGGTTTGTAACTAACAGATACCACAACACCTCTAGCGTATCAAACATGTTATACCACCTGAACTGGAGAAGCCTTGCACATGGAAGATGCGATGCACGACTTATACTCCTCTATAAAATACAAGAGCACTTAGTAGCCATCAATAAAACTGACAGACACATACCACAGTCATGGAAATTAGCACAGGACCGACAGACCGATGCCTGTAAAAACTCATTTGGTCTGGTGTTTTTGTGCCTTTCACAGGTCAAATGTCCGGTAGAAGTTGGCAGTATTTTACATATTATGCATTATTGGACCTCTATATTTTCTTTTGGTCCTGTGAATCTTGGCCAATGATGGGACCGAATGTCCTGACCCAAAAAATCCTAATTTCCTTGACTGATACCACCTCTAAGACAGTCTAGAAACATGCACTCCTTAACCTTCCAAATCCCTCAATGCAGACTACAAGTAAGACATCAATCCTTTTTCCCAAGAACCATAAAACTCTGGAATAGCATCCCTGTAAACATTGGTAAACATTATAATGAATGATTCGATATAATCATTCAATTCCACAATAACTCAATACAACTACATGTACATCACAGTCTTTATGTAAATAATTTTAACCTATATAGCTAAAGATTTTTTCTAAAAATGTTCCCCCAAAAAATAATGATTAAATGATAAAAAATAGTCAGTTATTTTTATTTCACTACCACCTGCTTACTTAGAAGTTTTTGTTCCTTTAACATAAATCACTTTTTGAATTATTTATATATGCATGCACAGAGAATGGCAGTTTCTTCATCCTGTTGAAGTTGGCCATCAGACAGTAGAAGTAGAAGTATATTATATTAGTTACAAATCATGTATGCATGGTGTGATTGACTAAAGATTAGTTTTTTTCATTTCAGAATAACAAATATATGTTGACAAGATATAAGAAATGAGAAGAGCTGGACCCCCTCAGGTTACTGGGGTTGCACCAAAAGAGGGCTCACCAGGGACATTAATCACAATTCGTGGAGAAAATTTAGGCTATGATAACAAAGACTTAATTGGTAAAAAAATGTTACTTTACAGTATACATGTCATGCATGTTATGCATTGGAGGATTATAAACACATGTACATTTTATTTTTGTTAGAATTATAATCATGATAATGTAAATGTACTGTTCATCTACCTGTTCAAATTTTATACACAAATACAACATGTTGTACAAATATGTATGCTACATTTATGATTTACCTGCAATAAAAGTTTTCATGAAAATAATTTCGCATTCACTAGTGATACCTGTAATTCTCAAAGACAAGTAAATGAGGTAATTTTAATACAAATTAACAAAATTAGAAATGTTTTATCTAGTATGTTATGCTTAGCTTACTTAAAAGATATTCTAGAAATATTCATTCACATTTTTAGCTCACCTGACCCGAAGGGTCATGTGTGCTATTGTCATCACTTGGCGTCCGTCGTCCGTCCGTCGTCCGTCGTCCGTAAACTTTTTAAAACGTTAACTCCTCTGACACCATAAGTCCAATTGCAACCAAACTTGGTATGGTTGTTTATTAGCATTCAGTGCTTAGAACTTATGTGGGGATTTTTGATTCGTCGTAAAACATGGCCGCCATGGCTAAAAATAGAACATAGGGGTAAAATGCAGTTTTTTGCAAATAACTCAAAAACGGCTACAGATATCAAAATTCTGGCATAGGGTAAAAGTGATCAGCACCTCAAGATCTACCTACCCTGAAATTTTGAAGAAAATCCAACGACCCATGTAGGAGTTATTGCCATTTTTGTGGATTTTTTGCAAATTTTGCACATGTTTAGCTCAATATCTTGAAAACTATACTAGATATTTGAGAAATTTAAATTGCATATTGTTGAGCACATCAAGATCTACAAAATATGTGATAGGGTCAACGTTGTAGGACCTTTCCTTTTAGGAGTTATTGCCCTTAGAACGTCAAAATTTAGCATTTTAACAGCATTTCCTCATTACATTGAAAACGTTAACTCCTCTGACACTTTAAGTCCAAATGGAACCAAACTTGGTATTATTGTTTATTATTATTAGGTGTATAGAACTGTTGTGGGGATTTTTGATTGGTTGTAAAACATGGCCGCTGTGGCTAAAAATAGAACATTACGTTAAACTGCATTTTTTTGCAAATAACTCAAAAAAGGTGACAGATTTTTAGATTTTGATTGAGAACAAAAGTGATCAGCACTTTTAGATCCACCATATTGTCAGATGACCCTCTTATTAATCTTATGACCTTTTCAACGTTAAATAGATTTTGCCTTATAACCTTTACTTCAGGCACATATGTCAGGTGAGCGATTCAGGCTCCTGGGAGCCTCTTGTTGTATAACATTTACTAAACCCATTTGTCAGTCTGAAAGCGACTCAGTTTTAACAGCTATTATTAACCTTGATATTTTATATATAGGATTGAAAATATGTGGAGTTGACTGCCTGTTGTCAGCTGATTGGAAGTCCCCCAGTAAGATTACAGCTAGGAGTGGACCAGGAAAGGGGACAGGAGATATCATTGTAACGACCAAGTCAGGAGGACAGGGGACATGTACAGTACAGTTCAGAGGGTACCATATACAGATAGGTAAGTTAATCAACTTTGTTTATAAAGGTATTACGTTATTATAGTCTTTAAGGGGGCTCGAGGATCTAAATTTCTAATTATAGATTTTTCTGTAATTTGGCACATTTGTAGTCCTTTGTGTATGGATCAAAAATATGCATTAAAAGATGGGGGTCACCGTTCATTTAAGCCCGGTATTGAGGTTCTCAAAATAGGCTATTACCCATCTATTTTATATAGATTATATAGGGAAAATGATAATTTAAAGCTTAAAATGAAATAGAAAAAGACCCAAACAACAGAATTTCTTCAAATTTGCAAAGAATGTGTGTTTTAATGCATTCTTCAAATTGAATCAATAAAAATTTGGGGTCACCGTACAAATAAAAAAATGAAATTAAAAAAACTGTTGAAATTTTGGCATTTTTCACACAAAATATAAAGAAAATGAGGAGTTCAATGTAAAACATGGCATACAGAAAGAACTGAACAATAAAATTTCTTCAAATTTGGACAGAAGCTGTGTTGTTTAATGAAATCAGTGACGATGCTACAGACATTGGGTGGATTGACCGATACAATACCGATGCGCAAAAAATATGCGCAAATTTAGACCCGCGAGCCTCCTTAATCATAATAAGTAGGTATTTTGAAATTTAAATACACTCAAAAAATCAGATCACTCTTAATATTTCAATTTGTCTTATAAGCAATGCAGCATGATCAAAATGCAGAATTTAAATTTCATAAAAAGTACAAAATTAGTGAAGGATTTTTGAACATTTTTCTTTATTACACAAGAGTGCAATTCAAAGAAATAGAATTAAACAGTTTCCTGCTGAAATACAATTGTAGTAGTTAATATTTTCTCTGTTTCTTTTGTCAGGTCCATTACAAGAATCAGCTATTTGGATCGATGAATCTCAGACAGTTTCATCTAATCTAAGACATGGTCGACCTGCAGCATCCCCACTGTTTTCTAAAGATGATGAAGATCCTTTGGGGATCTCTGATGAAGGCAACCAGTAAGAAAACTTCATTAAAAGAATATAGCCAATTGGGAAAAAATAACATCTTTATATGTTATATGTATTTTACAATTTCAATGTCACAGTAATGTAGAGTTGGAGTTTTTATTTTTATAGAATGTGGTTAAAACTTCTACAACTAACAGCTTTAAAAAAAAAAACATATATAGAAAATTGATTAAAATGCAAATATTTCTCATTGTCTAAAATATTTTTCAGGACCAAGTTTTCAGAAGATCAATTGTTAGACCTTTTTCCTGAAGGTAAATTTATCTTGATATTGGTCAATGTTTCAGCATTTAGTCGTTAAGTTTTCAAAGTGTAGCATATGCAAATGCATGTACTTTTCAATAATTGCCATATTCTTTTCTTATTTATTCAAACTAGTGAAAAGTTATTTAATGGAACACCACTTTTTACTAATCTCATCAAATTAATTATATGCTGCTATTGGGAGTTTTCCACTGACAAGTTTCTTTGTTTTTCTTTTTTTTTAAATTAGTCTTTTTGAAATGCTCTATAACTGTGATTACCATTGCATTTACACTATTCATAGACATGTAGGAAGAATTGAAGATTTATAAATCTGATTTTGTTGACATTTCAGCCTCTGGTAATCTGTCAATAGAGAATTTTTCGCCTTCTTGGTACTTACTAGAAAATCACAATTCAACCAGGTTAGTACCATTAATTGATATAATACTATACAAATAAAGCCTTTTTGTTTACCTTGATGTATGCTTTTATTGCCTTATAAAAAGTCTTTATTGACTGAGGACAGATTACTTGCAATAGATTGGGCAGTTTACTCTCAAAATGGTTTAAGCAAATATGAGGTTGATCTAACCAAAAATTCTCTCACAGCCTCTGATTTGCATTGCCAATGATAATTTTGGGAAACCTGTTTTTTTATTTGTTTGTCAGGCTAGCTTTGGGTTTAAACTTTTTTCTTGTAAACAGTTTGTTGGATCTTCATGAAATGTTTAACATGTTTAACACTAACTTATCACAATTCAAACGTGTATGGCCTAACAGGCCATCAGGTTCTTAGGAGATGTTTAAGCTTGTTTGCTGAAATAATAATCTTAATGATGTTGGGTTTTTAGCTCACCTGGACCAAAGGTCCATGTGAGCTATTGCCATCACTTGGCGTCCGTCGTCGTCGTCGTCGTCGTCGTCGTCGTCGTCGTCGTCCGTTAACAATTTTTCAAAAATCTTCTCCTCTGAAACTACTGAACAGAATTGAATGAAACTTGGTATGATTGATCCTTAGGGTGTCCTGCACCAAACTTGTGTTTCGATTTTTGATCTGTCAAAAAACATGGCCGCTGTTACTATAAATAGACTAGGGGGGTCAGACTACTGTTTTAATACGACCACAAAATTTTTGCGATCGTATTATGTTATGGCGATGTCGTTGTCGTCGTCGTCGTCATTGTCGTCGTCGTTGTCGTCGTCTGTAGACACTTTGGTTTCCGTGCGATAACTTGAGTTGTGGTTGACCAATTGTTATAAAATTTTGATATGATGTTTATAACCACTAAAGGAAGGTTGGTATTGCATTTGGGGTTTCTGGCCCCTACCGTTTAAGAAAAAAGGGCCAAAAGGGGCAAAAATGGGTATATTGACAAAACGTCTGTAGAATGTTTAATTTTCATCCGATTTTGATCATTCTTTTTTTATTGTATTCCTCAATAAATTCTGTCAACAAAATGTATCAACGGCTTTGATGTATCTTGTACTGTTACATTGCTACTGGGGGTCAAAAAGGGGGCCACACCCAAAAAATTGACTTTTTTATTTGTTGTCCGATTTTCAAAATCTTTTTTTCATTGGAATCCTTGTGAAAATCCCTGCCTGGGTTTTTCTATCAGATTTGCAATATCTCTTACCGTTTTTGAGAATTTAGGGGTCAAAGGGGCCAAAAACACCGTTTTTAAAAGTTTGTCATTTAAACCAAAAATTAAGTTGTAGTGGGCCTGCCAATTGTTATGAAGTTTTAATATGATGATTATATCCACTAAAGCAATGTTGGTTTTGTATTTTGGGTTTGTGGCCCCTTCTGTTTTAGAAAAAAGGGCTAAAACGGGTGCATTGATAAACCTGTTGTAGAATGTTTATCATTCATTCGATTTTGAAAATTCTTTTTTTATTGAATTCATCATTAAATTCTATCTACTTAATGTGTCAATGATTTTGATATGTATTTCACCATTACATTGCTACAGGGAGGCTAAAGACAGGCCACCCCCATAAAATCAACTTTTTTATTTGTGGTCCGATTTTCAAAATCTTTTTTTCATTGGATTCCTTGTGAATGTTTCTGCCTTATTTATTAATCAGATTTGCAATATTTTTACTGTTTTTGAGAAATTAGGGGCAAAGGGCAAAAATTTCAAATTAATACATGTATATAAATAAGGCTTTTTGTATTAGATGTTGATGTAAATATAAATGTGTCAAAAATGCCTTTTTAAGTCCACCACGGGATGCATGTGTCAAAAAGCTTTGTAAATCTACCATGGGCTTCATGTGACCAAAGCAATGGACTATCCATACTGGGCCTCCAACGTACAGGGTTCAACTTGTTGCGGTCGTATCATGCTGCGCTCGGCGTAGCTTTTTATTGGCTTATAAATCAAAAAGTATAAGAGATAGAGGAAATCTGAGGCCACGCTACTGATTCAGCATCAAAAGCTCTACAAAAGTCTCCATTTGGTCAAAGTTGTCAGATGACCCCTTATAGGGGTTATGGCCCCTTAAAGGTGAAAAATTGCCATTTTTCATGTTTTTGGCCTACAGAATGGAAACTATTGCACATAGAGATAAGCTGTTGCTTGCTTAAATGTTCAGCTCATTTAGCTCTACAAAATTCTCCATAGGGTCCAAGTTGTCAGATGACCCCTTATAGGGGTTACGGCCCATGAAAAATAGCGATTTTTCATGGTTTTTGTCCTACAGAATGAAAACTATTGCAGATAGAGATTAGCTGTTGCTTGCTTAAATGTTCAGCTCTTTTAGCTCTACAAAATTCTCCATAGGGTCGAAGTTGTCAGATGACCCCTTATAGGGGTTACGGCCCCTGAAAAATAGCTATTTTTCATGTTTTTGGCCTACAGAATGAAAACTATTGCAGATAGAGATAAGCTGTTGCTTGCTTAAATGTTCGGCTCATTTAGCTCTACAAAATTCTCCATAAGGTCAAAGCTGTGAGAAGACCCCTTATAGGGGTTACAGCCCCTGAAAAAAAGATTTTTCATGTTTTTGGCCTACAGAATGAAAACTATTGCAGATAGAGATTAGCTGTTGCTTGCTTAAATGTTCAGCTCATTTAGCTCTACAAAATTCTCCATAGGGTCCAAGTTGTCAGATGACTCCTTATAGGGGTTATGGCCCCTTATAGGTGAAAAATGGTGTTTTTGGCCTATAGAATGAAAACTATTGCAGGTAGAGAAAAGCTGTTGCTTGCTTAAATGTTCAGCTCATTTAGCTCTACAAAAGTATAGGGTCAACATCAAGACCAGGTGAGCGATTCAGGCTCCTGGGAGCCTCTTGTTTTTTTTAGTTTTGATGATCTTAGAGCAGGATTAGCACATATGAAGAGAAAAGCTAAGCATAGATCTGAAGGACCAATAGCATTTGTTAAATCTAATTTATCGTCAACATTAGACTGTTTAGATAGTTTACAGAGTAAGTTTTTAAAGTCAATTTTGTGACTGATTTTACAGCAGTTGAAAGAATAGAACTGGTAAAGCTGGTGACAGACAGTATAAAAATGTAAACTGATTTAGTAATATTTTCATCATTAATTACTTTAGGAAATAAATGAAAACAAAAGCTTAACACAGAGTAGTCTGTTGTGTCTTATACTCTTATTCTACACCAACATTTTTTTTCCTGTTTCAATTTCATGTACATGTATTTCTAGACTACCTTGAATTAAAAATATAAACCAGAAATTATAAAAAAAAAAGCTCAAGATAAACACTTCAAATTTGTATGCCCTTGTCAAAAGTCATGCAGGAAAAAAGCTATCATCATTACATACTGGTAGTTGTTTTTGTTTTCAGTATTCTATTTCAATTTCAGATATGTATACAAAGTTTTGTGATGATGATATTAAAGGATCTTATATCAGCTCATATGCTGTTCTACTTATGCGTAAGTTGTTTAATAGATATTGTAATCTAAGATCATCTATATTTCTTCTATGAATCATATAACAAGATGTCATAGCAAAATGATACATATTTTAAAATTATTTCTAGGGACACTAAGCAACAATCAATCATTAATTATTTCTATATTGAAGTAGGTGGAATACTAAAAGGGCAAAAATTCTAAAATCTTAACAAGAAATTTACATTATCTAACATTGTTTAATGTTTATTCTATTAATTTCACATTTTCATACCTAGTCAAATAGTACAGTGAACAGTTTTCTGGTAAAGATTATTTTAATCACAATGAAATCAACAATTTGAAAGAAACACCTGTGTAAAATTCCTAGGTTTTCAGTTGATAATTTGAAATCATTCATTATACATGTAAGTAACAGAATACTTATGTTTTTCTTGACAGAGGCCAAATCTTGTGCAGATGGACTATTCCAGGAGGTATTAGGTAGAAAAGATAAGGCTGACTCCACTAGAAATGCCTTGAGTGTTTTACAGAGGTTCAAATTCTTATTCTACTTACCACTTAATTTACAGAGAAATATAGAAAAGGTAGGAGAAGTGCATAACATCATTCTATGTAATACATAGTATGTATGAGACTTAAGAATTTTATTTACAATATAGTGGGACATAGAAAAAAATTCTTCAGAGGTTTAGGTCTCATTGAAATCTCATTTGGGAATAATTGTCAAAATTTGACTATTTCAAATTGATGTAGCAGACTAAAATGCACACGAACATATTGTTTTCTTTATATCAAATATGGTTTTCCCAGGATCTTAGCATTTCAAGAATGTAAGTTTGGGAAAAAGAACTTGATTAAGGAAAATTTTGACCCTTCAGAAGAATACATGTATATCATTAAGTGATGTTTTTCCTCTGATGTTTTCTATCTTTTATATACATTTTTAGAACTATGGTAATTTATAAAGGTATGAACTAACTTGTCTCAAGAACCGATGCTAGTCCTTCGGAAGGGACGAAAAAAGGTTGTCCCGTGTATGGGAGAGCAATACCCCATGCACGTTAAAAACCCCTTTGTAGAGTTCGATAAGAGTAGGCTCAATGGGGGCCGCTACAAAGGCCACACTCGCAATCTGCTAGCTGGAGAGGGATTAATATAAGCATTAAGCTTGTTTCCCAATCCAGGGTAAATAAATATGTTTAAAGTTTAAAGTAACTAACTTGTATCTTTTTTTTCAGGGAGATTATAACATGGTTATAAATGACTATGTCAGAGCCAGGTCATTGTTTGCTGACACTCAAGTTCAATTGTTTAAAAAAGGTATACAATGCACTGTAAACCAATTTATTTTGGCGACTACAATATTTCGCGTTTATTAAAGTGTCTTTTGGCTATTTCGCGAATATTTATTTTTGTGTTTTGTCGTAAAAACAATTAAATTACTAAAAAAATGAGTTTATTCACGAATTTCTGTTACTCGCAAAATCGCTAATATAAATTGCTCGCGAAAATAAGTTGGTTTACAGTATAAAGAATTTCTAGATATTAGATACAGTATACAAATGAAGATTTAGTTCCAATGAGAAATTTGGTCAGTATATGGTAAAGCAATGAAAAAGAAAATGCAGACACTTAAAAGATGTTCGCATTCAATCAAAAAAGCTCCTATTCTTCTTGTTCTCTCCATCTATTTTCCAAGATATCTTTCATCTGGTAATCTTACATTTTGTTCAAAAACTAGTATTCAAATATAAATACATCAGTGATTCCGAAGTATTTTTTCTCTTTTACTGGACATGTCCTGTAATCAGTACATGGCAATGGAAAAATTCAAAATATTTTACTGGACCAAGCAAATTTTTACCAGATTTGTCGGGTGTCCGTCGTTCCTTCGGAATGACAGATATTTTAAAGTGCAGTTCTCTGAAAGAATCAGGCAAAATTTAGAAACTTTGAATCATGATTTTAAAAACACACAGTTTTGACAATAAATTGTCATTCAAAATAGCCTTCTAATGAAGAAACAAATATTAGTTGTTGTCTTGAGTGTCAGAGGATGGAGAAAAAATTCTGTTAAAATGATAGGAATTTAGTGTGACTTGACAGAGTTATCTCCCTTAGATTCAAGTTTTGTATGCATTTCAACCAAAATATATCTCAAATTACTGACTTTTAAGAAAAGTGCCAGTGCATTTTTTTTTTACTTGTTAAGCATTTTGAACAGTATTTTGAAGTCAAACTCGTGTGTTTTTTTAATCATGATTCACCCATTGCCTGATTCTTACAAAGAAGGGCACTTAACAACAAAAGTATTGAACAGGCCGAGGAATATATCCAAAAAAAGCAGTCACAAACAAGATTGATTTTCATGTGTAATGTATTATGGTTTGCCATGATATTTTAGTATGTTTTCATAACTTTTATGATATTTGTGTATTATGAATATATGATGTGCATGTCAACCATGTTTTCAAAGCACATTTCTAAAAGTTAAACATGTTTCTGTATTAGTTTGATTATTTAAAAAAGTTTATTTTCTTTTACAGTATACAAACAAGTAGAAGGACAAATAAATGACTTCAGAGATATGTTAAAACAAAAACTGATGGAGCTACCAAACTCTAGGGAAAACCAGAAGAAACTCATCAAGTATGTCAAAGATTCACCATGCCATAGCATTTTGAATAGAATACCAAAACTATATAGTAAAAATAAATGAAGCAAATAAAAAAAAATTGTAAAATAATGTTAGACTTATTAAAGATTTGCACCACCCAATTAATTGAAGAATGGAAATTGACATATTCAACTTAAATCTTTTTCTGCAGAGCAATGAAAGTTTAATTATTGATTGGTCTTAATTAAAATCTTCTTAAAACAAAAAAACTAGAGTTTAATGAAAGCATAAGTCCATCTCAAGTCTGACTAAACTTTTCTTCTATCATATTTCATGAAAAATTAATCATTTATTGTAAATTAAAAAAAAAAACTTACCTCACTAAACACATTTTCAGATGAAAGAAACATGATTAATTTATATTTTTACCTGTTTTTACTAGATATTTGATGAGTTTGGAGTGCAGTGGAGATCCTGCTTGGGAATGTTTGGTTAATCAACAGAAATGGCTCACCACCATACTGCTGAGATGTAAAGAAACACACTTTGAGGAAGGTTGGTACAAATTAACATTTGAATATGTTAAACTTCATCAACATGTATATCAATGTTCAAAATGTTAGACAAATTTGCATGAGACTCAAAACAGGGCGCCAAACAAACTATTCAACTGTTACCCACGAAATTCATGGTATTCACAAAATAATATTTAAAACAATGTTTTTTCAGTTGTTACAATAGAACTTAATGTGTTAAGAGCTTATGATGAAGAAAAATGTTAATGAATAAAATTGACTACAGAGTGATTGAATCAAATGAATGGCACAAACTCTTTGGAATTTGATCACTAAGCTACAATAGATACAAAGAAGTTACACCTGACAGATTTTTTATTACTTACTGATCTATAATGACCTATATTTAAACATAGAAATTTATTATTTTTTCCAATACAGACCACGCCCACAAAAAAAAGAAACCCTGACGACAAGCTGTGTGTAAATTTCCAATATACACCGGGTCGACCTCACAATTACTTAACCATCAAAGATGGAAGACATATTGTCTTGCACTGAAGGTCTAAGAAAAACACAAAAATGGCATATTAGAATAGAAATAATCAATGGTCGCCCACAATGTTTTGGAGATTTAAGTAAAGCAGAATAAACAAAGCATGTTGAACAATTGGCATATTGATTGTTGTTTGATTATGTCCTGTTGGGGATATTTCAGCCATAATTGGGACATTAAAAGTAGTCAATATAAATAATCATTTTGAAAGTTGCAGAAGTTGCTTTTGTGACAATATCCATTTTGAGACTCTTTGGAGCCCAATTATTAATTGCTACAGATGCATGGTCTCTTTATAACTTGCACATGTACATGTATGTTTTAATTACTTTTTTCCAGAGAAAGAAAGCCCACAGAACAATGAAGTATTTGGTACCCCACAAAGATCATCTGTTTTGATTAGAGGTACATGTATATATTACTAAGTTTACAATTTATAGTCTTTCAGCATTTTAGAAAATGAGTTTCTTCTGTATAAAATGTATTAAGGATTTTAAAACATCTTTACATATCATACATGTGACAGATCTGTCCTTAAAAAGCTTGAGATTTTGGTTATTTTAACTGGAGTTTGGACAAAAAAGTACCAGATTTTTAAAGCTTGTTTTTTTCTTGCATTTCAATGGTAGTTGAGGGCACTAGCGTGTTTTAAAAAATTCATGGCTTCATTGATAGATCTATAACTGTTTATGCAATCATCTGGTCAATTACTGTAATAAACCTTCAATCAATGCATTTACCTATTAAATTAATGTCTGATTAATTGGCAAATACTGGTATCTAGAAACACCTGAAATGTTTTATGAATGAACAATTAAAATGTTTATCAAAATCAAAATTTTGTAAAGTCTTGAAAAAGTAAGAGATTACAAAAAAAGTCAGGAGAATGGGAGATGGATAAAAAAGTCAGGAGATTTTGACTCCCCACGGGAGAATAACATGAATGACATGGATTTTTAAAAATTTTTCATGTGTATAGATTTTGTGTAAAACGATTTGAAAAAAAAAACACACATCATACTTCTCTTGGAAAGTCGAAATGAATTGTTTAAATTGCATAGTATTTACAAAATAAGTATGCTATACTTCTTAGTCTAATAATGCTTCAAATGTTCTTTTTTTCAGCAAAACCAGGAGATTCAAGTAGTTTGAAGTTAGACCATGGTTGTAAGTCATAAATATTGTATAGTAAATTCACTCTGTTGATGTAATGAAGGACTAAAATGATGGATTACAATTGTAAAGAAATTTTTTAATCAAATTTAAGGGGATACAAAATGCATTATAAAAGTCCTGTCCTGTCAAGTTGCAGGTTATACATTTGCATAATTTCTTGTCAGTTCATCAAACCACTCAAAACTCAATTACCAAGAAAGTATTTTTCATGGGTAGGGCAAACCACTAAATTTGAATCCAGACAAAAATATCAGTAACATTACTTTTAAACCTTTTCAATGTAGAATTTACAGGTCTTTTTAATGTTGTACTTTCTTATCTTTGATGTGTTATTTATTAATTTTTAGCTAAGTTCAAGACTCCACAGAGAATCATGTACATAGAAGAATTATGTGAGATCTTGACCTATAATTTACCAGACTTATGGAAACTGGGTCAGTCTTACTTCACTGGGGCATTGACTGTTAAAGAGGTTAGTATTTTGTTTTAAGCTCGTATATAATACACACTCCCATGATGCCTCATGTCCAACAGAGAATAAAAACAGAATAAGCAATTAAATGTGAGGATCTCAATACCTGCAATGTGTTTTCAAATCAAAATTACAGAATAAGCTCAAGATGATCTTTTTATTTGTTTAGCATACTGATATTAAAAAATGCAGGATTTAATATCCAATTGTTATTTGATAGTAAAATAGGAGGAGTAACAGATGTGAATCCTCTTAAACACCAGTGAAAGTTATATGAAAATTGATTAAGTTATTTAGGAGAAGTTCAGGTTAAATGAAAAGTGTGTGTATAGTGTTCCACGGAAGACTCTTCTATTTACTTCATTATTTATCATTAATTTAGTTTACTTCCATTGCATGTATGGGCATACAGAATGGTTATCTATACATGTTCTGTAGTTAAATGATTACTACATTCAAACCTTCTTCTCTGATTTCAGCAAACAGGAGAAAAGGCATTTAAAGCAGATGGAACAAAACACAGCCAATTTAAGGTAAACCTCTACTGTCTGACTTTAAAAGAGTTTTTAAAAAGCTAATGTAATTTGTTCTTGTTTATATGTCTATTGATGAAAGTGTTACTAGAATAATGCCAAAAAATTGTTCTAGACTCAAAGCTATTTTTAAGTTGATCAGTGGTTTTAATTTAATTTCAGTATGAGGATCCATTTTGTGATTGCATGAAGGAATTTTTAGTAAATATGTTAGCTTTAAAGCACATTTTTAAAAGGTTACACTTCCTAACCCTGCAATTAAACCAAGCATTTCTACAAGCTACAAAAAATCTTTCCCGCCAGATTACCCTGATAAAGAACAACCCGTTATTGTACAAAATGTAAATAGAGTGGTCTTTCTTAATTGCTTGAGAATCCATGAAAAAATTCCTTCTTACTAAGTGCTTGATTACACAATTTAAAGTGAAAACATATTTTAGTGTTTCTTTTTTTTTTGGTTTCATGTTAAATATTGATCTGTATATTAATTTTTTAAGAGATGCATTACAAGTATTAAGCAAAAACTTTTTTGAAAAGATGTATTTATAGGTAAACCATTATGACTTTTTCTCTGTTTTCCTGATTTTCACATTGCTTATATTCCTACAAGATCTTACCTATTCCGAGGGATTCCTTTTACAAAGCATTACAAATACTATACATGAACATGTTTGATGGATTATCATCAGCTTCTTTTCATTCTATTGCACAATGATGTCATGTAATAGAATTATACTTCTTCTGAAAATCTACTGTTTCAAAGATTTGTTGATATTTTATATGCCCTGGCTTCAAACGTAGATAGGGATATAGAGAAGCTATTTTGGTACATTTATCCATCAGTTCCTAATCAGTTTACTTAGATATAAGTTGCCTTTCCTTGAATATAGAGTCATCCTCTGTGTCTGTATGACACCATTGTTTGATCAATTTTATTTTTGAATAGAAGCAGTTTCAACAAAGATGACAAAACTAAAGTATTATTTACATTCTGACAAAATTTTCTTTGATATTCTTTACAGCAAATGATAACTGACATAATTAGACTGTTCAGTAACCTAGTCAGAGCTGCATTCCTACCACAAACCCTGCCAGACAAACTATCAGCAGACGACATAGCCAAATATGGTCAATGGAAAGAATGTAAAGAAATCCCAGTGTCTTGGCTGCCATCTTGTGTTAGATATATCAGGTGATTGTCCAATCAATCCCCTTCTAAGAACTCTTTGTACCAAGGCTTTTAATATGTAACTTTATTATCTTTGAAAAAAGTATTCAAATGTTTAGCACATTTTTGGCCAGATTTCACTGAGTGAAAAATGCGGGTTAGAAAATGGTTAATGTTGGGCGGGTGGGCGGGCAGGGAAGAAATTTTCATAACAGTTTTCTCAGCAACTACATATCACAGCCACTTGATATTTGGTATACAGCATCAGGATGGGGTCCCCTAATGTGGGATTTGATTTCAGCTCTGTCACTCACTTACTTCCTGTTAAACAAAATCAAGCCATTTTTGACTTTGACTGATTTTATAAACTTACATTTCAATCATTATAATGCAAGCAAACTTTTCAGTAAAGATTTTACTCTTTATATTACACACTGTCTTAAAGATATTTTGCAAATATTAAATGAAAACAATAGCAGTAATGTAACTATTGGAAACACCATAATCAATTGAAGTTTCACAGACTAAGAAAAACTCCATAATGTTTTCTAGGAACTGTGTAGGATCTTTATCATTGTTAGACCTACCAGGGGATTCCCCAACCATTATTTCTGACTTAGCATTAGATATGAGGACCAACTGTATGTTTACTCTTCTTAAACAAGCCATATCAGGTAAATATGATATATAAACTTTGAAAAGGACATTATGTAAGGAATTATAATATGTGCTCTTTTATTATTTCCCTTTTCAGTTGTACATGTATGTTATCTGAGAAAGTTTTATCTTGTTATCAATTTTCTGGGGGTTTTTCAATGTCCTGAGAACATACAAATAAAGATTAAATTCCTTAAACAAAATGTCAAAAAAAACAGACTTAATAAATGAAAATTGCATTGGTCCTGACTTGATTGAGGAACTTAAAAAACAGAATTGTGACATTGAATCGAACCCTTCCAATTTTGTTATCAATGTTAAATGTGACCAGAGAAATCAGCTTTGAAACACAAAAGGAAGCCGTTTTAATATGAATCTTTACATATACATGTATCTGTAGGATTTATACAAGATAGAAAGTAATGTTGCTGTTAAATACTCATTAAGGTTTTTCTGTCAAAATTAGTAAGAGATTGTAAAAGTAGTTGGCAAAATTCAAAATCATAAAAGTGTGTCAAAATAATTTATTTGCAGATATTCAACAGCTACACACCAAAGAGACATGGATAGTGGAAACTGATGATGAATCTGGTGGAACAACACAACTGGTAATAAATATTTTAACTTATAATTCTTTGACCAAAACACAATCACCAAGAATGTTGACCCCAATTCTATGACTTAAGTGTATTGGTGTTTCAGAAATATGATGACCAATGTTCAAGTAAGGGCATCTCAACTTAACAAATCTTCCAATCAGACAACTTGATTACTGTGAATTCATTTATTTTCGTGGGTACCAATTTTCGTGGTTTGATGAAAAAGGACCATTCCTGGATACTTAAATTTGTGGTTCTAAAGTCTTCAGCATACTGATCAATGTTAAATTTTCTTTTCCTTGGGTATCAAATTTCATGGGTAAAGGCCACCCAGAAAAACCACGAAAATTGATATCCCACGAATAATAATGAAACCACAGTATAAGAACTTCACAAATAAAACCACAGTTTAAACATAACAATCACAATGCAATATTTTCAAAGGAAAAACAACATCACAACAAAACTAACAATGCCAATATGACAAGTCTCTTGATGAACAATGTTTGATTATGGAAGAAATAAGTACTTACATTTGTTCTTGGAAAACTGGTGTTGATCTCCCATTGCCTGTAAATAACCTATATAGCGTTGCACGGGCGTAAAACACCAACTCACTCACTCACTCACTCACCCATTCATAATAGAATTTACCTACTCCTTGTTTTTAGCGTATATAAATACATCTATTCCTTTCATTGCCCCATTTGTCGTTCTCTTTTTTTAGCCAGCATTGTTTGAAAACATAGTGAATGAAACTATACAGCATTTACATGAAGTAGTAGTACAGAACAAAGTTGGTGAATCTGAGGTAGGTTAAAGGAGGACAACTACATGTGTAGGGTTGTTACTTGCTTCAGATACTTGGTAAATGCTTATAAACACTGGGAGCATGTAGACCAGTTAACAAAAACAGAATAGAATAAGATGTGGAATAAATGCAACATAAAACAAGGCAACACAACATTCATAAACGAGGAGCAATTTTAAATCCACATAAGACAACAGCCAGCCTTCATTATGATGTGTAGTCACTGCTTGCTATCTTTCATTTGGCCCCAGATCAAGAATACGATTCATAAGATTCAGAATTAGACTAAAAATTATGATAAAGCAACCCCCTTCTGGACAGAGACCAATTGATATTGATGACAGCCCACACAAAAACTGGAACTCTTGAAATAATAATGAATTTCCGCTATTAAGTGCTTAATTTCTTTGAAAAATATCAAACTTTCCTTTCACCTGTTCTATGTTTCAGTTATTCAGCCAGAGAACAGTACAGATAGACTCCACCCAGCTATGTACAGAGTTGTTACAGGCATTCGTTCCTTGTTTAGAATATCTAGCATTTACCCCAGCAGTCAAAGACCCACAGACATTTGACAGAAGGTAAGATGGTTTCACATGTTCAATTATTGAACAGATATTGAATTGATTTTAATACATGGGGGTTTAGGATGAAAGTTTTACAAGTAAGCCAATCCTAATTAAATGATGACATATAATGGAAGATAATGAGATGTAGAATAAGCATATTTGACACAACCGACAGTAAAAATGGCAGTTAAAAAAACCTGCAATGGAAATTAGCCAGTAGTCTTCAATGTAACCAGACGTCACTGCACACAGTCTTGCAATTGCTACTAGATAAAAAAAATGTGTAACATTTTTTGGTAGGTTGCAAAAATTCAGTGTACAAGTTAGAACTTTATGATCTTTTTCCAACAAAAAGATTGGCTTGAGTTATTATCCTATATAATTACACCGATTAAAAAGGAAAGAAAACAATTGTCAGAACATTATAAAAAAAATCAAGTTATATTTGTCGTGACTTTTTTTTGTTTTCTATGCCTGTCTGGTAGTAAAACATCCTTAGCTGAAAAAAAAACTACTAGAGTATTATTGAAATAATGGCTATTAATTTTAATTTGTTTATTTAAATTTTATTTGATTAGTAATAGTACAACATCAGAAACAAAGAAAAGGTTTTCAACATCCAGTATAGACCTTGAAGAAAATGCTATAGACTTTGTAAGTACAATGCATAGTATACACTGAACAAATGATTCCTTGATTTGATTTTTTTGGCTGGATGACTTATAAAATGGTGAATAACAGTGAGTATCAGGTGGCGTCAGTTTGTGGAAATATCAATAATATATGTTTTACATACACAAAGAATTTTCATCATGCCTGGGAGAGAAATTATCATGTGGGTTTTTTTAAAGAAGTTTTGTATGTATGAATTTTCAATTTAAATGGAAGTTCAAACATGTGTTTATTATCAAAATATGTTTATACTTGCTGCTTGTGTCATAGATCTTTTTATGCATTTTGAACTTCTATACTATATATATGATATATCTTCAGGACAAGAGATTAATCATTATGTTAAGTAACTGTAGTCATACAACAGAGAGAGTCATACCTAGACTGGTGGAGAACCTGAATAAACATGGATATGTGGAAATGAACAAAGCATTACAGGTGATTTCATGTTAATGGGAAGGGTTTTCTCAATAAACCATTATTTATTAAATAGAAAAAAATAGCCCTTACTATTTTAAGTTAATGTTTTATGATTTGACATTGGATTGTTTTAGTAAAATAAATCTTTCCAAATGAAACTTTATATTTTAAACATTTGTCAAACTGAAAATGTTTACAATTTTAAGAAAAGAAATTGAAAAATAGCAAATAATGAATCTTTAAGTTCTTAAAACAATTTTTATTCCAGGCTGTGAGAAAGAGATATGAAGAGTTAGATGACAAACTGTTTGAAGCGTACATCGAGGAGAAATCCAATCCTATAGTAGGAGAAATAGAACAGAACATGTATAAAGGAAGGTTTGATTGGAAGAACTGTAGAAAACCTGTTGGTAAGAATAGGTTGTAAAGTTTCAAGCATTTATGATCAAATAAGTAAGAAAAAGGCTTTGCTCAAGGCAAAGGTGTACCAATTTGGCAATCAAATGTCACAATTCAGGCAAAGACAATCCAGTAAAAAACAAGTAAATAACTTAAGCTTAACCACCAAAGTAAACTCAGGTTCTCTTGAACAGTAAGCAGTCACCCATTACTTTGCCAACGATCAATTTAGTAAGAAAAAGTCATCCCTAAAAAAACTCATCATAAGATGATAACTAAAACGGAAGCAATGCCAGACCTGCAATAATCTGCACAAGCGTCAGCAGGTCACCTATTACTTTGCCAACAATCGACTAAGTAAGAAAAAGGCATGGCTAAAAAAACTCATCATAAGATGATAACTATAATTGAAGCAATGGCAGACCTGCAATTAGCTACACAAACACCATGAAATACATCTAAGAATCCTTTATGCTATTGCAAAAAGAATGGTAAAGTAAAACATGTATTGGTTAAGGTTCATCAGGACAGTTTGAATTTTTTTGAAGAAAATCTTAGTATATGTACAGCTCAAACGGCATATTATCAGGTCAAATAAAGTATAGTAGGACCTAGTTATGGACACACCTAGATATTGACACACCTTATAATATCCACACATTAATTTTGTTGAAGATAGCACAGTTTTGTCAGTACAGCTTTTTTTTTGCAAAAATATCCTTATTGTACCTGTCAACTGACATGTGTGTGTGTGTGTGTTGGTGTTTAACGCCCTTTATCGATGCACCTGGGCCACAACTGACATGTAGGTGAATACTTTTGGTTAAATTAATTATATGTCCCATGATTTTTAGGCTAAGTGCAAGGGTTTTAGTGATAATAGCCTAAAATGGGCTTCGCTCAAAACAAGGAAAAAAGCAGAACTTAAAGAATGGACTTAATCATAAAAATAATATGAGACAGGCAAAACCTGTTTGAGGGACGAAGCCTGTCCTGTATCTGCCATAACGTCATGTAGCCCTTGAAATCATTAATGCATGACCAACAATTTCTCTGGTGGATGGTTACAATAAACATGTAATTTCACCCTACCAATAACCATAAAAATACATATGGTTGTCCTTCCCAATATTCTCCTTCTCAATGTCGACACAGCCTTTTCTGGCAATTGTAAATATGTGTATTGGCCTTTCTGTACGTAGCAGCCTTTTATCTAAAACTGTGTTCTGGAATCACAACGGTCTACAATGTTTTATGTAACGAATAGAACACACGATGTCTAGAAAGGGTAATAAATTTTGAGTATCCCTTCGATGTCGTGTCGTCGTCTGCTTTGTAAACAATGCTCCACCATTTTGATTGTCATGTGATCATGTGCGCGTTCTTGAATAGTATCGATCATCCAAATGTTTTTATTTACAAGAAAGGAAAAAAAATGAAAACGTATAGTACAACGATTTTACTGTTCATGCTTGAAATATTTTTAAAGCAATTAAAAAAAAAATATGGACTCTTTATATACTTCGAACAAAAAAGTGAAATGAAATTTTGATGCCCATAAGTATAGAGACCATGTGACTTCTGCGAAGTTACATGACACTGTAAAAAATACTCTTAAGGGTATCTGGGAATCATTACTGTTAAAGGGACTTCGTCCCTTATTAATAAACATAGAAGTTATGAATACATTTGCATGTCACAGAACAAAGTTATGTAAGGTACAAAGAAAATTTCAGAAATACTGAAAAGAATTGATATTTCTTAATTAACAAAAAAGAAAGAAAATCTTTTTGTGTTTTCTCATTTTTTTTTAGTTTTAAGCTACATGTACATTTATATGCTGAAGTTTACTTTTATTATTAATCCAATGATATTCTATTTATTAGGAGTAAGAAATTACCTAAAGGATATAATTATGAAGATGACAGAAGTCCATGCTGAAGTTTTTGCCGTATCTCCCACCTTTGTTACCAGGGTAACACAGAAAGTTGCTGAGGCTGTATCAGAGGAAATCACAAGGGTTATAGAATGTGTGACAGAGTTTAATGAGTATGGAAGACTGCAGGTAATTGTTCAATATGACCAATATATTTCATGACACAAATGGACAACAGAAAATCTTGTGGATAAAGCCATGGTCTGTTGTAATGAAGGTACAAAAATAACGAACTGTTATATATTTTCCGAGAAGAAAAGACAAAAAAGGCAAGACACAATAAAGAAATTGAAGGTCCTGCATTGGTATAGTCATTTCAAAATTTGGGTTAAACCAGGCCCGGGGGCCACAAAACTTTAGAAATACTTAAGTCTGAGAATATTCTTATTTTCCATGGCGACTCCAATCAAAACATTCTAATTTAATGACATCACAATGAGTTGAGACTCACAGACTTTAGTAATTTTTCATGTTTTGTGGCGCCCAGGCCAGGTTCTAGGCCATTATTAAATATATACTATTTTCTCATCCCATCACGCCCTGATTTTTTTAGCCCCCTCAACAAATTTTTTTTGATTTTTTGGGAAATTTTGTTCAAGTTTGGCTAATTTGCTTTAGAATGGCAGAATATTTTATCAAAATTGATAAAGAATTAAAAAATAAAATTCACCCGCCAGCCCCATATTTTCAAGAAACTTGGATGAGAATCTAGGAATTATTTTATCTTGGCCTTATGGCCCCTAACCGCCCTCTTCAAAAATGAGTGAAAAGTGAAAAATCTAGGTTATGAAATGGTGAACGATGGGCGGCATGTGGGGAAGATATTTTCATAACAGTTTTCTCAGCAACTACTAATCACAGCCACTTGATATTTTGTATACAGCATCAGGGTGGGCAGGTGGGGTCCCATAACGCAGGATTTGATTTCAGGTCTGTTGCTTACCTACTTCCTGTTTAACCAAATCCAGCCATTTTTGACTTTGACAGATTTTGTTAAAAACATTGTAATGAAGGCTCATCAGAGATGTTGTAGCTATTAAAAATATAACTTTTATATATTCTTTTAAAAACAATGTGAATCAATTTTGACATTTTAGGTACTTTTCATTTGTCCATTTTAAAAAGAATTTTGTTTTTCTCTTTGTAGGCCAGAGTAGAACTATTGGCATTCCAAGAAACAGTTAAACTGTATCTTACACCTCATGCTAAGTATGTTGTATACTTATGTTCTACTGTGGATTCATTTATTTTCATGGGCACCAATTTTCGTGGTTTGATGAAAAGTATTAGTTAGTGGATTCTTAAATTTGTCATTTGAAGGCTGCGGCAGGCAGCTCAATGTTTAATTTTCTTTTCCTGGCGTATCAAATTAAGCGGGTTAATGCCACCCATGAAAACCAGGAAAATTGATACCCCACGATAGATAATGAATCCACAGTATATTGTATAATTTAGCTAACCATTTTAATTTATTATAATGATAGATTAAGGTGGCTCGATGCTTTTCTACTGAGCATCTTTTTGCACATGTTGGTGTTTTGTATAAAATTGATAAATTAACTGGATATTGCAAACAAATACTATATATTATAATATATTTTAACAAATTACAGGCAATTGTAATACAAAAAAGGTCTTTTTAATCATTTTTAGAATTTCCCGTACTAAATCAAAGGGAGATAATTTGTATAGAATATATAGGAAAATTTTCAATTTTCATGAATATCTTGAAAAAATGAATGGTGACCCTATGTTTTTTTCATAAAATTTCGAAGAGCTTTAGAAAAGGGACTTTTCTTCAGATTTTGAGCTGATTCTATAGTAGGAATTCTTCTTTAGGTGCCTCTATAGCTTTTCTCCCTACATATTTTATATGAAATATTGAAATTTTGCTATTTTTAGAAAGCTGCTAGAGCTTTTAAATGAACGGTGATCCCCTCTTTTTATTTGATATTTTTCATCTATGCATTAAGGTCTATCAATGTGCCAAAAACGAAAAAAATCTATAGTAGAATTTTGATAGCCCCCAGACACCTTAAACATTTTCTATAACTAGCACTCCTAATAAGGAATATTTAAGTTTTAATCTCTGAGTAATTGTCTTCTTTTTTAGAATTTGTTAAGTTCCATATAAGATATTGAATATTTTGGGGACTTTTTATTTAATGTTAGATGAGTTCTAGTTCTGTTATTGTTAACCTGTTCTCCATAACAAGTTATTCATAAAATTACTCTTTATACTGCCAATAAAAAATAAGGGAATAAAGGAATCACCAACATGTCTGTGCACATATCTTGTAAAGGCACTTCTAAACTATTTGATGGATTCATATTAATGTTGACACAAATCTCTGCAAAAAGGAAGAACATTAAATGGAAATGTATATAATTATATGAATTTAACATTTCTAACATATTGTTGAACATGAAACGGGGGATAATCACATCCTGAGTGAGGTAGTTAATTAAAGGGTTATCCTTGTTAGAATTTGTTCTTCATTCATTGTCTTATATTTATACGTCAGTAGTTCTTATTATTAGAAAATCCTTATAATTGAGAATCTTTGTATTTTCAGTTCCTGCTTCAAAGAAGCTGTAGACTATTTAGGAACTTTGAAGCCGGAAGAGAAAAAGTAAGTCATTTATATTTTTTCAAATTTTCAGCAAATGTTTTTACTATTCTGTAAAGTTGTTATACCCCCACTCGTAAGAGAGGGGGCTATATTGTAATCACCTTGTCCGTCCGTCCATCTGTCCATCCGTCTGTCCGTCCGGTTCAATTTCTCTGCTTGGTTTCAAATTTGGTACACAGCTTCAGCATGATGAGCTATACTATGCCTACCCTTTCCAGGTCAGTCCATCGACTACTTCCTGTTTTCCAAGCCGACTTGGACTTTTTTAGGGAAAAAAAATTTGAAATGTGAAATTTTTCGTAACAGATCTCTCGGCTTCTACTGGATGGATTGGTTTCAAATTTGGTACACAGCTTCAGCATGATGAGTTATACCGTGCCTCCCCTTTCCAGGTCCGTCCATCATCTACTTCCTGTTTTTCCAGCAGACTTAGACTTTTTACGGTAAAAAATTTGAAAAGTGAAATTTTTCGTAACAGATTTCTCGGCTTCTACTGGATGGATTGGTTTCAAATTTGGTACACAGCTTCAGCATGATTAGTTATACCGTGCCTCCCCTTTCCAGTTCAGTCCATCATCTACTTCCTGTTTTCCGAGCTGACTTAGACTTTTTATGGGTCAAAAATAGACAATTTTTCGTAACAGATTTCTCGGCTTCTAGAGAAGGGATTGATTTCAAATTTGGTATACAGCTTTAGAATGATGAGTTGTACTGTGCCTCCCCTTTCCAGGTCAGTCTTTTACTTCCTGTTTCCTGAATGGCCGAGTGGGGGTATGCTTAGCACGACTAAGTGCAACCCCTTGTTATTTTTTGATTACGTCTTTTTGATACTTATAAGTCTATGTATACAAATTAAAGCTAAATTATTTAAGAAAAAAATATTTTTGATTTCTCCATTCTCCAGTCTACCCTTTACAGACAATAGTACAAGTCATTTTCAATTCTTTTTTATGTAGGCTCTTAGAAGAATTATTGAACAAATACAAAAGTCGGATGAAATATCAGATGATGTGTTTCTATGGTGACAGTATTATGAGGAATTCTCTATCAGCATAAACTTCTGCATAATTATATTCAATCATTTGTGCTATAAACAAAATTGTGAAAGAGTACTGTGACTGCATAAACTTCTAGAAACATAAAGTGGATCATTCATTGTGTGATGATAATTTGTAAGTGTTGAGTTACATGTATAAGTGAAATGAGATTCCATAGATAATTGAACTATTTATGGGTTTGAAGCAAGAACTGTTTGGGTTCAATTATGAAATAAGGTATTGCCTTGTAATAGATGCTTATTCAATGTTCCGTTGCTTGATATTATCATGAACCTAATTAGAAATGCTGTTATTGTTTAAATCTTGATTGATTAATAGAGAAAGTCTGTTTAAGGCTATATGTTCTATCAGATTTATTGTTCAAAGGATACACAAATTTATCAAGAAACATTTGCTGAAATTTTTTAGTGATTAATAATTACATTGTAAGTTAACTTATGTTATTAGCCATATTTCATTGTTTATGCTTTGTGAAGTTTTTCACGTTTTATTTGCCTTGTCGCAAATTGGTTATGTGCAATATTAAAGTATTTATCAAATAAAACTTTTTATATGTGATTGACTGAATTTTATTAGACTTTTTGCCAAATAACTGAGCATGGAAGATTGTCAGTCTTCAATTGACAAAACATATTGTTATATAGAGTAATGAAAATCACAATGGTACTGTCATAGTACAGACCTTTTAAGAAATATTGGGTTTAACCATGTTTTACCTAAGGTTTTTTATTAAGCATTTCTCTTCATACGCCAAAATAGTTTATCATCTTTCAAATAAAAAAATAGTATTCTGCTTCATTGTGGTAGTGGGACGCTTTAATGGTTGACAGTTGTGTTTGACTTGCATGACTTTATTGGTCATACTTTTGGATAACACTACTACCCTTCAGTTCTGTGTGTCAGTTTAAAAAAAATGTTTAAATGTTTTTAATAAATATATCACTGTAAATTCCATCTTGATGTTGCACCCCTTGTGAAAATATAAATTGTTATCAGCATTTTATCCTGTGTTTTAACATTTTTTTATCAATATCCTGTCCTTCAGATTACAAGTATACTTGTGTTTATTTTCAGCCCATGAATAAAAATCTCTTAGTTTTTATGTATGTTTTAGAATCTTATCAAAAGACTTTATCACATAAGAAGTCTTAGTCTCTTAAAAAATCAGATCTAGATAAAATAAAGATCTATTCAAAACATAGAGAACACTAAAGACTTATACGTAGACACTGAATGGTTCTATTATTACATGTACATGTTTTGTAAAACACTCTCAAAATATATATTATTATTATTTGGTACTTTTGTTCTGATCTCCAATTGTTTTTAAATGATCTTAGTGTTTTTTGTATTCTATTGTTTCATGTTTTTTATAAAAATCTTTTGAATCCTTGTTTTTTTTCTTAAACTTTTTTTCATGATGGTATTTGACTTTCTCAAGACCGGATTTGAATTGTATGCATTTTATTTTTACCTTTGGCCAATCCCAAAGCAGTGGGCAGAATTGGCCTTGTTGAAGGCTGCTTACTTTTTTTCATTGTTGTCTTTTTATGCTGCTTGTTTATGTTTGATGTATATATGATGTATTTATGTAGGTATACCTGCACATGTGATAGCTTACATAGTTTCCCACCCACTTCCAACTTCACTTACTTAATATTTTATTTTAAATTGTAGGTTGTGTCGCGTACACTTATTCCACATCCCATCATCTTCTATTTTTTGCAGAGTTTGTCTCTTGTGCTATGTGGATGCAGCAGAACGTATCCCTGTGCTTGAGGTGTATGCTCTTATATATTTAAATGATGGTATACCTGTACATGTGATAGCTTACATAGTAATTGTAGGTTGTGTCGCGTACACTTATTCCACATTCCATTATCTTCTATATATACAAAGGATATGTGACATACACTTATTCCATGTCTCATTACCTTCCCATTTTCCAACCAGAGACTTTGAAAAAAAAAAACATTCCATGTACATGTGTATTAATGAATGATATTTTTGTTTTTCATGTGTTTTTGTTCATACATCATCAATAGATTTAATAGTCATGAGTAATTGTCTCAGAGGTTGTTTTGGTGTTGAGGTACACAAAAGTCCTTCCTCAAAGTCAAGAGGTAAATGGAAACTGTCTTTTTTAGGAGTATGAAACACTGTCTTTTCCTTTAATGGAGTATGGAATTCAGTTTTGTCAGCTGTCTTGTCTAGTTTCTTGGGAGTTTGAGGTCCATTGGAATCTTCCATTGAAGCACTAGTCACTAAAGCTTTGTTTTCATGAAGTTGGTCCTCTTTGTCATTGATAGCTCTTTCTTTGGTCCCTACAAAATTTTGATAAACAGATACATGTATACACAAAGAAAGGGAGGTGAATAATAAAATACTGGAAAAAGTTATAATGTACATTAAAAGCACATTTAGTCTTGGGTTGGCGTTTCGGGCCTCAACTGCAATACTTTCGGTAGATTTTGGTGCGTGAAGAAAAATCAGGGGCAGCAATACAAGTCAAATTTTGTCTTTCAAATTGCAAGATTCATTACTCGGAGATGCTTGAGCATTAATATGCATGTGATTTCTTAAAGGTAAGCTTATCTAGAGGAGTTCGCAAGAGATAAATAAAATTTACCTTAAGTTAATGTAAAGTTTGTTAACCCATTTAAATAAAGTCTGTTCTCTGCTAAAGATTTTTTTTATAATTTTGCACAAGATGCTAATTTTGTGATTTAAATCATTGTATTGAAACACAAATCTTGAACAACAACCATTTTTCCTGTGAAATATCACCTTGGTGGAATGTTAAAAAGTATCCAATTTCAAAATTTATACCACAAAGTCAAAAGAAGAACTAAGATTAGTCTACATGTATGCTAAGAAGTAAACAAATCTTTAAAGAGGTTAACTGATTGAGGATAAAATATCTTAGAGAGTAAAGATATTAAGTTTCAAATCAATGAGAGCTCTCTAGAAATGAAATATCATATCTGAGTTTTATCTGATTATATACATTTAGTTAGTTATCATATTTAAAGTTACTTCTGCAAACAAAAGATACTAGAGTATTCATTAAGTATGATTGTTTTGTTCACTGTATTGTAAATATATCTGGAATGAGAGTTTAAAGTTTTATATTTATAAATCATAGTTTTGTCTCTTTCTCTCTGCTACCTCCTGTAATAAATTTATCATAGGTTATATATATATATATATATATTCTTTTCTTTTACAGGAGCATTGATGAAATTGTCAATTTGTAATATTTTTGGGGGGGATTCTGCATTCTGCACTTTATAACTATCTGAACATCCAACAATTTAAACATACCTTTAGATTTTCGTTTCCTCCTCTTCCATTTGAAATATAATAAAGTCACCACTATAACAATCACTAGAAAAACCACACATCCTGATATTATTCCTGCCAAAACTGGGGTAGAGATTGTCTCCATGATCTGTTCACGGGTACATATTGTTTCATCACTGTTATCCCCGCAATTGTTCACAGAATCACATAGAAAAGAGTCTGGTATACATTTTTGATTGTCACATGTAAATTCATATGGTCCACATGCTGTAATATAAAAAAGGGTTATTTTTTTGGTTTTTCTTTATCTTGAAACTTAAATAAACAGATAACTCATTTTTAATGGCAAATAGAGTGAAATTTGCCATTATTTTATAAGATGCTGATTAAAACCTTAATGCATAATTTCAAAGGTAAAATATAAGTTTTATTAGATTTATATGGTCTTGCATAGTTGTATATGTTAAAATTAATTGTTACATCATTAAATCATAATGGCATGGGACTGTGTATTTGATATGTAGGTCTTTACATTAGTTAGGCCTGGAAGGAAAACCTTGGAGCTTGTTCCTGTGAAGTTATTTTTGCACTGGTTTTAGATGATTGCTGCTATTATTGTGAATGTTAGAATTTGTTTTGATTAATCAAACCATAAACTTTTTGTCATTTATTTTTTGTTTAAACAATATTACGATAGTTAAACAGCAGCCTTGTACCTGATGTGACATTTCATAGACAGGTGTACTATATCAGCATACAAGTTAACTTTTCTATTTTTAATCAATGAATATTTAATATTTTACAGTACATCCTTTATATTTTGTAATAAATTGAATGTGTCACTAAACATAAAATACATGCGACATGATGTGGCATATCCAATTAGGTACATTTACAAAATTTAATATAAAATATGTAAATTGATTCTAGGTCACTTACGACATGCAGTGTCTCTTGTTACACATGTATAAGGAGAACAATATTTATATGCTGAAGGGTTCAAGTCGCACTTTGTTAAATTACCTATGTTGTACTCCATTGTTCTCATCCGTCTGAAATAAAAAAAAATAGAAGAATATAAAATCAGACCATTTACTGAAGATTAAATATTTAATTTTTGCTTTAAACAGAGAATAGCCTATCAAATCTAGATGGGGATACAATCTATAACGAGCGATCTAACACAATAAAGATTTTTGTGGTTGGGTTATGTACTTGTAATATATAATATAAAGTTTACAAGGTTGGGCAGATTTATTCATGTTGTCTTTGGCCTTTTATTTAAAATCATCTGACAATGTTAAAAGTTGCCTTGTGCAAACAAGAACAACCCATTCTGTAAGATTTTCGTATATATTTCTTTCAAAAACTACTAAAAAAACACTCCTATTCCCTTCACTCTATTTGGTGTTGTTTTTATAGAACTTTGATTCAATATATACTATAATGGCACTAGTTTGAAGTTTTCAGAAAAAAAGACTAGATATAGACTTAGGTATTAAAATGACAAGTCTCCAAATTTTTATTTATTCCTATCCCCTCTTAATAAAACTCTGAAAGAACTAAAGGATGAACTTGAAATTGAATGCTCTTACCTCGTTTTTTTATGGATAAGTTACTAAACTTAATAAAGGTCTTTTGAATTAGATATATGTATAACCGTCCTGAATGACCCTTGATCATAAACCATGTTATGTCCCAAGGAGGTGATTATTCCTCTTGTAAATACATAATTTATAAGTAATTCAAAAGAGTATTGTTAGATCGTAAACTGAATTGTGCCATAGATCTAAAAACCCTTAATGTAAAAAGTTTAAAACCGACATAAAATTAACTTACCGGAAAAAATCGAGACAAAAGTGTTACAAACTGAAAGTTAATCGCATTCCTAAATCTAAATATTGTAATTTAGAGAATTTAGCCCAAGAGAAAATTGTCGCTCTTTCACATATATTCCATTTGCAAACACCTTGTCTATTCAAGTCAACATCAATCTTGATATCTTGATTTTCTTGTCAATGAATGTCAACATAAGAAGTCTTGTCCATATCAACTTTATCTAGGTATGTTTTCTTAGGAGAAATAAAACTGGGCCTGACCAACCTTGTCCGAAGTCAATCCTTCATTTGGACGAACTTTTGAAGTGGTGACAGAAGTATTCGTGTCCGAAACACGTTCATATGTGGTAAACTGGACATGTTGATTTGTCATTTACAAAGATTTAAAGTAAACTACTGGTATCAAGCTTTTTTGCGATACACTCAGATGCCAGGGAGAAAAAGGTTGTGGTAGAAAGAAAATGTAGATCATTTTGAATTGCATTAAAAAAAACAAAATATGTGTTTTGACAATATCTTTGATTATCAAAAAGAAAAAAAAGGAAAATACAATATTTTATTATAGTGCAAAAAATTATTCTGCAAAATAGAAATGATCAAATAAAATAAAGCACTTACTCTTGGTTGGTGGATCTTGTTTCATGTTAATGCATGTACTGTTATAAAAAAAAATCGAAATCCGTCTTTCCCATATTATTTTATCCTTTTATTATCTTAAGTTTTTTTCCATAATTATCATTATTGAATGATAGGTTTATGACGAAGTTATGATTTTCCTAAAATTATGTATAATTAAGTGAAATTATAAAATTATGTTGCAATTCGGATACAAGGAAAATAATAGAAAATTGCAAAATTGCTTTAAAAATACATAAAAAACTACCACAATACAGTCATTATTACTCGTAAATATTACTTTAATTTGTAACCTACCTTATTACTAAATAATGATGACATGTTCCATAACGGTGTCAACGATGACAATTTGTAAGCCGGAAATTACACTTGGTTTAGCATTAGTTTATAGATCCATGACTAGCTAGAGGACATACACAATAAAGTGTCCAATATCACACCTCTGTCTGTCGGGTACTGAATTTTAAAACCACCTATCTCTCCAACTAAATAATACCTAATAGACAAAACGTAATCATTAACTGATTAAATAGCGATAGGCCCAAAAGATTAATAGGCGCTTAACGTGTAAATTAATGAGTAGACTTAATTAATCTCTTAGTCAGAATGGATAAGTTGGCTTTTTGTTGTGTTTGTATTTTAAATTGCATGTCTATGTATGAATGTACTTTTTTCTCACCTGGATCAAAACTGACTCATTAACTGCACATTTAATATGCCTTTTGTTGTCTAATTGCATGTGAATGTATTTTAATCATAATACTAGATTGATTTTTTGAGCTTTTTCTTTTGATCGGATTTATAAGCTTACAAAGGATAACGGTACTTCACATTATAATAACATTTCTATCCAATGACTATGTATAAGTATGTCATTCAATACAATGATCAATTTAGTTATGTAATTAACCATGGCTTCCAGAAAGTTTTGTAAGGAGGTCTCCTTTTGTTCTACCGGAGAACGTAGGGGGTTTTAATTCAATTTTGACTAAATTTGAAGGAAGATAACAAAATTTCTAAAGGACCTTTGGGTTCCAATCCCGGAATACATTCTGGACCCACCACTAGTCTACCTACGGTGTCTTTCCGTGCATACCCCTCCCCGTTTTAGAGAGGTACTGGGATCTAACAGTTTAAAAGCCCTTAATATTTCTGATTTGTAATTGTTTAACATGTGATAGAGACATTTTGTACTAGTAGTGGCTCTGTATTTCAGCTTTGCAAGTAGTCAACTACTTACACATACTAATAAGCCGATGTGGAAACAACATTCATGATAAAAAACCGGCAAAATATAATGCAAATGATTGAAACCTATCTCAGATTTATCAAAGAATAAAACCTTCAAGATAAATAAATGTAAATAAAACAAGAACCAAATCAAATGTGTATTAAGCATTGAAAAATTCAACGGATTCAGGAAAGTAGATTTTTTAAAAGAAGCAGAGGTACCAATGGGGCAGCCGAATGTCAAAAATCCGACAGGACAAAGACAAAACCAGTTAAAATGAATGAGAACAGCATTAAGAAACGGAAAACACAAAAATACAAAAACAGCAGAATAGCAATAACAACGCAAACTCAAGTGGTAACGAGGGTGAACTCATATGCTCCGGAAGAGTAGACAATTCCTGTTTGCTATAGCATTGATCCATTCAGCGTGCCAAATCCGATATTGGAAGACAAAATCAAACCCTAACGCATGGCTATACTTTGCTATTGGAAACCGCAAAGATACTACTAGTATGTGAAATTTTCATAATTAACCCGATGAGTGAATGTCGAATAGCTCCGTGACGATTGAGCACATATAGTTTCGGGTAACCGCAAGAGATACAACGCTACTAAATATCACTATATATCTCCACCCATATAGTCATGTATAAATTGTCCAAGAAAAGGCAAAACAAGGCAGACATACCGGAGAAATTAAAAATCGCAATGGTCCTGACTTGATACGAGCATTTCAAAAAATAGTGGGTTAAACCAAGTCGGCAATGAGAGGCGAGCACAGTGTGTGCCCGTTGTACTTTGTTAAGAAATATCAATCGGAGGATGAGCAAAAAAAAAGCTTAACCTCGCCACATTTTATATGTGTATGTCCTAAGCCGGCAGAATCCTTGTCAAAGCTTCTGTTTGTCTTTGTGATTTTTCAAGTTTTGTGTAATTGTTCTGTGTCTAATAATGGGTATTTCGGTGATGATTCGGGGAGTGATATTGAGTCCTATGAATTGTATTTGTAGTCTTGAACTGATGCATAATGGCGAGGAGTGACCGCTGGTCACGCTGAAGACTGTTGTTCGTCTTCCAGTGGATGGTTGAAATTGCCGTTTGTTTTCTTAGTATGTAGGTTATGTCGCGTACACTTATTCCACGCCTCGTTGTCGTCTATTTATAATATGTTTTGGACAAAATGTAGAATTAAATGTAGCCTTAAAACAATTTGAAAATGCCTTTTGAATACTTAAAGTGTTTCCCCCGACCGGACATTCCACGTGGGACATTTCAGTTAAATTTCTTGTGTAGCAAAGTGGTCACATACTAAGTGGAAAAATCGTAAAATATTCAAAGAATAAACTGACCTCAGAAAGCCACAGGGACAAGTACAGATATACAAATATTTATTAGCACAAACTCATAGATCAGTACATGGTTACGGTACAAATTTATAAATGAAACATACAAGTAATATAAATTTTACATTATGAATTGTAAATATAATTATATAGTGATATAATAAGCAATTTAAGGGGGTACTTGCACCAAACACCAAAATTTCCCCGTCAGTAGATTTTCTCTAAAATTTGTAAAACGATACATCAAGTGATACACTTTGAAAATTCAATTCGAAAAAGGCATGCTTCTGAGTTAGTTTTGGAGATAACTGATTCCGAAGGTTGACCTTTTTACATTGAAATGTTAAAGAAAGTTCAAAATTTTAAAGGAAAATTCTGATTTTACAAAAATCTTATCAATAGAATTTTGTAATTTTTTGATATTATATTGGGCTGTTATATTGCTTTAAACTGATGCGAAGAAAATGGGGTGCTTCTGAGTTAGTTTTTCAGATAAACACAAAAAATATGTCAAAAAGTGGTCAAAATTTGCAAATTTACTAATAAATTATCTCCCTTTGTCAAAATGCAGAAATATGAGATTCCGTAAGGTTTGAAAAATACCTTATAAAACAAAATTATCAAAATCAAGAAAAAAATAGTTTTAATGTTTTTAAATCAAAACAAAGTAAAAAATACATCACTATAATTTTTTTTCATATAATTTTAAAATCTTGAACACCTTTTAGTATTAATTAAATGGAAGGTTTAAATTTATTTTTGGCTGGTCATGTGATCACATGCAAGTTCCCCCTTAAAGCAAACAATACAGCCAATTGCAATAAGTTTTGTCAGTATGACATATCATTTTCTTAGTTCAAATTGGGAAAATTAAAACTTTTTAGTTTTAACAGGGATTAAATAAAACTTGTTTTGGACATCCCTGGTTTTAATCATCTCAGGTTCAAAGCATTCTAAAATAAATGCAGATGTAAGTTTTAAACCATTTATACACGTTATAGTAGTGAAAGGGAATAGAGAGGGGTTAATATTCGAGGATAGAAGGGATATATAGTTTTGCACAATAAATCCAAGAAATTATAACAAATAAGGGCATGTTCACAGCTTGTAATTTGGTAAATTTCGCTAAATATCTTTACAATTTTATTTTACGGAATTAATTCGGCTTTATCCGATGTCGTTTTAAAAACACGTTTTATCTATAAGCATCATTTCTGCGTTTTTAACAAAGACGAATGTCAAGAATTATCGGAAGAAATAAATTTACATTGACAAAATTTGTTGGCAAAATATTTTCCTGAACATATGTGTTGAAATAAGTTTGATTTTCGTTGAGTACCAACCTAAAATATGCCGGTAAAGTATTTAGAAGAAAGAAAACATTTTATAATTTACGTATTTAACAACAATAACAGAATATTTTTATATATATTTGTGTTGATCTGTTTATTTTCTTTTCTATTTACATTACACAGTTACAAACTTGTACATGCACAACTTCTTTACAAAGATAGTTATATATTGCAATTTTAATTTTTCGAAATAACACAAAAAAAATGAAGATAAGCATCTTCAAGGACTTAGAAATTCTTAGTGCAATGTTAATATAAGGTGAAATGAGCAAAATGTTTAGGAATTAGGCGACATCTTTGTCTTTGAAGGAAAAATGTCACGAACTGCATGTAACAGTGTAAACTTTACCATCTTTAATACTTGGATCTGTTTCTTAGCTCTTTATTGTCCTTTTGATAATGTAGGATTAGATGGATGGTCCTTAAAATAAAAATAAAAACATATAAAAAAGAAGACAAAAAGCTACAAATTACTGCAGCTACTACATTGTTGTATTTGACCATGTCAATCAGATTACAAAATCACTGTTGTATATATTGTTTCACTGAGTAAATCAGTCTCTTATACTGAATATTTCATTTACAATTTTTTTGACAAAATACATTTATAATAGATATTTTAGTCACAGTCCTGCATTTTATATATTTTTATTTGTAGCCAAAAGGAAAACAGGGAACAAGGGGCCTTAAACAGATTGAGGAAGAAAATGCTTCAACTTTAAAGTTTTATTTTTATATAATATCTGCAGTTAATGTAAGTCATAGTGTTATCTACATGTTATTGAAGATAGGTGATACTTGTATGATCTAGACAAGGAAAAATTGTTATAGCAACCCATGTCTGACCCTGATTTTGGCTAAAAAAATTATAGAGACAAAACATGAATATACTTGTATATTTCTGTTACTTAAAAATTTTAAAGCTCAATTAATTGAAGAATGGATGTTTCTGACCTGTTCACAGCAAACTTTTGCCAAAGAATTTAAACTACTTGAACTTGCACGAATTGAAAAAAAAAGAGAGCTACACAATTAAAAAACAATTGCAACATGTACAGTATAATATCATACATACTTGCATTGGACATGCATGTACATTTTGTACATTTACATCTAATGTAGAAAACTATAATGACATTTTTTAAGGTCTTGACACAAACAATATTTATTGTGATTTTCATTCATCATATTTTCTTAAAAATATGTACATGTAGGCCTTGCAATGGTTGAGGCGCATACACATGTATTTAGAAATATATAATCTTTTTACAGGCATTAAACATTTACACTATATTGCAAAATGCCTCCAAAATTAAAAAGAAAGATTCATATAAGTTTAAAGATATTGTGTTATATTTAATGGATTTAATGGTTAAGATGGTTTATTTGAAAAATTAAGTCTAAATGTAATTTTTTTTATTCATGTTTTTGTAGGCAGTGTATTTTCTGTTATACTTCTTCTTATTTTGGAATAGCTACACAGCAGGAGTTATAGTATGTATATCAAAATATTTTATCTCATTCTTTATTATTCTTATTTTTTTTACTTTGATACTAAAATTACTACAGTTTAAATATATACAAAATAGTATATGATGAAATTGTAAGTCATAATGCACATGCTCACATTTTGATTGATTTTGATTTGGCATAGTAATTTACACATAATCTTTAAAAGCAATTTCATATTTTTTTTAGCTGCCTTGTATAGTACAAAATGCATCAGTTACCAACTCAAAACAGAATTTATTTAAAGTACACAAATACATTCAAAAAATGTTATTTTTATTTTTTTAACTTATCATAATTTAAAAGCAACATTTTTTATACATTCAATTGTTTTTTTTGTTTTTTTTTTTTGGCAGAATACCATATTCATGTACTAGAACTAAGAGATCTATTTTTTTTTGTAGTTTTTATCACTATTAGCCATAGGAGTTAACTTTGGAAGTTACCAGTTCATGTCCCATATGGCTGGCAGTAAATTAGATCTCAACATGAGTGAAGGAATGTCAGAGTAAGTAAAAAGAAACACACAGGCAATTTTAAAATCTACATATAAATGAACTCTATATATTCCATGACGTGATGAGCTTAACCTCAGTCCTTTCCTTTGAAATTTTCAAGAAGTAGCCCAAATTATTATTACACTATACAACAGTTAACTAGCCTGAACAATGGAAAGCTCACAAGAATTCACTAGCTTGAATGAAATTTAAGTAGCCTTGGGCTTCAGACTACCTGTTAACTGTAAGCACTGTACACATAAGTATGGATCTGGACATATAAGCAAATTAATTTCTAAATTTTTTTCAATGCTTGATTCCTGAGATACAAGAAACTACAAACCATTATTTAGTTTATCTTAAAGAAAAGAACATAAGCAATGTCTCACATTAGAGTTTTTAATAAATATCATCCTTACATATATAAACATGTAATTTTTTTCTTTACAGACATGCTAAAGACATAATCTTATACACATCAATAGTACAGAGTTTATCTATATTGTCAAATTATTTATGGTTATTTTGGCTTGTGGTAAGTATCAATATTAGGAGAATAAAAAACTTCATTCAAAAAATGTTCAACCATGTCAGCATGTGATTACATTCTTTTCTGTAATTTAACATGATCATTCATTTACAAACTGGTTTGTTGTTTTTTGAATTAGAAGTAGAGGGCATATACATGTACTAATAGTGCTCAGGTCCATCCGTCAATCCATTTGTCAATCTGTTCCAAATGTTGCGAGATCAAGCATTACCGGTATGTCTTTTGGACATATTCTTGTTTAACATGTATTACCTGTTTTGAAAGAATTGAACCTGCAAAGGTGTATTAATGAGGCAATCAAATGCTGTTAATCAGAAAAGGCAAAGGCAAAATCTGTAGACATTAAATCATCACAAAAAAGAACAATACAATATACAGAAACACATACTATTACAACCAAACAATAATCAGCAACATGAAATAAGTAAAAATAAGAGTCAATTAAGGTGATCAAAGAATGTTCAGATGTTGAATTGATCAGATGACCAATTATTACTATTATTTATTGTGTCTATTTTTCAATAAAATGCTTTTAATATGATTTCCTGAAACTTACCATTATTCTATTACTGTTGTATGTGCAATATTATCTAGTTCTTGTGAGATGAAATTATTTTGGGTACTGACAGTATTCCATTCCACACAATAAGATATTCAATTTTAAGGAATTTGAACGGCTGTCCAGGTGTGACACTGCAATTCGATATGCATTACATGGAAAGAGTGCTTACATTTGTTTAAACACTTGTTGATCTTGTTTGAATTAAAAGGCAACCAAATATATGCAAAAGTGCACTAAATCGATTTTTTGTGTTATTAAGTCTACTTTTGATTAAAATTTAATGTGATTGAGGAAATAGAGGTATTTTCAATCTGATTCTGAATTTTCTAGATACCAGGCCGTGCCTTCTACCTGTTATGGGTAAATATTCTGGGTCCTTGGTTCTTTGCTCCAGCTCCTGAACAAGATGAAAAGAAAATGAAGAAGATGGAAAGAAGGATGAGAAGGCATTAATGAAGGACAATTTTAGGATTTTAATTAAATATTTCTTTACCTGTCTAAAATACATGTTTATTTCTCAGATTTGCACAAAAAGATATGGATTGTAAAATATATAAGCAAACCAATGTGCTTTTTCAGTTAGAAAGAAAACTTTACATTTGCAATTGATTTGTTTAAATATACAGTAAGATTATAGGAAACAAATTAATCTTAATTTTTCATTAAATGAAATTCCAGTTTGAATCAATTTTGTTTTTAATTCAAAATGACAAAATTAATCAATTTTATTTTAATAAAGAAAACTTATAAGTTTAAATTTTTAGCTTGTAACAGATGAATTTTATATAAACTCTTAAATGTTTTGAAATCATTACATTTTATTACATAGCACACATAAGTCATAAACTATATATTTGTAACATGATTGAGACATTTCTTATTTTATACATTTTAATAGCCTGTAAAACCTCATAGTATTCTTGAATCTCATGATACTACAACTATAAACCATTATTTAAAGTAGATACATGTTATAACTTTATTTTATTGACCCGTTTGGTCATAGGTCAATTCTTTCTGACTTTTTCTTAACAACCCAAAAATTAAGCACCACCTAACCTTGTAAATGAAGAATAGTAATAATCTATCTTAAGTAAAACATATCATATTGCATTACTTGTTGAGATTGTCACAATAGCAAAAATTAAGAAATGGCCAAATTCCTTTCTAGTGCTTTCAGTACTTTTAATACAATAAAAATGTCTCCTGATTAGGAACTTAATCAAAGCGCTAAAGCGTTTATAGGCAAGCGAAATATATAAGTACTGTAAAAGATTTATCCTCTGTTAAAGTATAATTATTGTTCATAATGTTTGGGAAATAATAATTTTGGTGATCGAAGAAAGGATCGTCATGCATATGCTCTCAAAGTTAATGAACACAATTACACGCACTAGACAGGTATCGTGTGTAAACGGTATCAATTGAAACACCCCTTCGATTTCAATGCACTCGTCCCATTGATGAATTTATGAATGAACAAGACCGTATCCTTGCGTTGACCAATCAAATAAGAGAAATATTTATACAAATCAATCAAGTAATAGATGAATACATAATTTATATTGTATCGCTTTAAACCAAATAGTTCGTCAGTAAAATGCAAAGGAAGAAATAAAACTTGTGCCGATCCTATAAAACGCCAATAAAAATGGAGATTTATAAAAGTGTGCATCATGTTAACAAATATTGAAAAGTAGTAAAGAAAATAAAGCATTTTTACAAGACTGGATGCAGGAAGATCACTCCGTCTAGACTGAAAAAAAAAACGCGAAAATCATCACTACTCTGTAGACTCCATAAGGCTTCGCTGCGCTTGCCTAAAAATCAAATACTTTTTTCTTTTGATATTATTTTTGATGTTAATGATTAACAAACAGGCTTCAATAATAATTTATGAAATGGTCAAAAATACCCATAGTTCTTTTAGATTTTTGTGTGTTTTATTGTTACTGATTATACATTATAAACAAAATTTTGAAGAGGGGGGTATGCAGAAGAATTCACCCTGCTTTCAGATATCATATAGGGGAGATAATTAGACTGACAATAATTTCAACATGAAGAAGGGGAGGGAGGGGTAACCATTTTGTGAGCTTGCTCATAGTATTTCTAGTTCACATTTTTTTACTATTTTGCTCATAATTTCATATTATTTGTCAATAACTATGCAATGTATTACCATAAATTTTATGTACACATGTGAATCATGTCCACCTTTCATTTTAAATTCCACACTTGTGTGTCAAGAAGGATTCCATTTCTGTTCATCATTTGAATGTTATAGACATTGATGTTGTCATTTATATTTAATGTTAACCAAAATATTTCCCAATGTTCAAGATAAGTTTGAAATAAACTTTTAAAATATACGTTGGCATACTTTAAATTATCCTATTTGTCTGTTAGATTTACATGGATTGCATTTTCATCTGAATGTGCATAAGCAATAGGAATGCTCATGCTATTTCAGTTCCACCACAGATTTTCTTTTGTGTTTTAAGTGGATAACCTGGAACAGATACTAGGATCTTTATGAAATTCAAGTGTGCAATTTCTTCAAAAATGTACAAAAACTATCAATTATTAAAAAAATAGAATTTAAAACAGACAAAACACAGAACTTCATACTGAATAGACTATCATTTCATGGAGATTTAAATGATCATTAGTTCAACAGAATTTAACTTACAACAGTTACCGAGAAAAAAACAGAAAAAAACTTCAAAACTTTAGTATGTCTGTCAATGGAAGAATATTTGTGCAAGACAGACTATACAATTGAAATGTGTAAAATAGGGAAATAAAATATGTTGCACTGTGGCTTGTGTATAAATTAAAAAGATGAATAAATGGATGATGAAGTCGCATTTAAAAGGTAAAAACTAAATAAGAAATATAAATAAATAAAACCTTTAAAACATCTAAAACAAGAATGCCAAAATTTTCGAAAGTCCTTCTTCAGGGGCTAAAAAGTAAAAAGATGTTGACACATCGACTGACGAGGACAGAATGACATACATATGACTCGAAGAACATCACATGGTATCTTAATCCTGAACTTGATGACTAATTTATAAATATTAAGAAAAGGTCTGTCCTTTTACATTTATACCAAAGGGTTGAACAGTGCATAAAAAATTGATTATTCTTTGCTCAAGAAACTGTCTTGGTTTTTCGCCGGTGCATGTTGCAAGGAGAACGGTTACCTGCATATCCTGGACGCTATGGTTTGGCAATGAAAAGTGCTGGCCGACTGGGCAATCGTCGCATTTAAGAACACTTCTCCTGTGTTCAGCAAATCTCTCACCCAGTCGACGATAGGTTTCTCCTACGTAAATTTTAAGGCACTTAGCACAGCGGATGGCGTAAATGACATTTTCGGAGATGCAGGTAAAACCGTTCTTCAACTTGAAAGTATTGGAGGGGCAAACTATTTCTTCAGTCTCCTAGGTAAAGGCACATGTGACACTGCCATGTGAGCTTATGCCATCACTATGCGTCTGTCGTCGTCCGTTAACAATTTAAAAAATCGTTTCCTCTGAAACCACTGAACCAATTTAACTGAATCTTTGCAGGAATAAAATATTACATGCTGGCTACAAACAATTCACATTTTATGTTGATCTGATAAAAAACGTGGCCGCCGTTACTAAAAATAGAGCAGGGGATAAAACAGCAGTTTTTTGCAAATAACCATTAAGCGGTGACAGATATAGAAATTCTTGCAGGTTAAAAGTGATCAGTACCTCAAGATCTACCTCTTCTGAAATTTTAAAAAAGATCCAATAACCCATGTAGGAGTTATTGTCCCTTTTCTGGATTTTTCTGCGTTTTGCACTTATTTTCTTATATCTCAAGATAATTATAAGATATTGAAGTTATTTCAATAGCATATTGTTCAGCTAAGTAAGCTCTACAAAACTGTTCATTGGGTCGAAATTATCAGATGACCCCTCATAGGGGTTATGCTCCCTTAAATGCCAAAAATAGTGTTTTTAGCCTTACATATTGTGAACGATAGGAGATTGGGAAAAGGTTTTGCTTGCTTAAATGTTCAGCTATTTGAGATCTACAAAATTGTCCATTTGGTTAAAATTGTCAGGGGTTATGGCCCCTTAAATGCAAAAATACTGATTTTAGCCTAACAGATTGTGGACGATAAAAGACAGGGAAAAGGTTTTGCTTGCTTAAATGTTCAGCTTATTGAGATCTAAAAAATTGTCCATTAGGTTGAAGTTGTCAGATGTATCCCTTATATGGGGTTATGGCCCCTTAAACACCAAAAATAATGGTTAAGCTTTATAGTATGTGAACCATAATAGATAGGGAAAAAGTCTTCCTTGCTTAAATGTTCAGCTGATTGAACTCTACAAAATTGTCCAATAGGCCAAAATTTCCAGATGACCATTATAGGAGTAAGTGCCCCTTAAATGCCAAAAATAGTGGATTATACGTGAAAGATTGTGTACCATAGAGGATTGAGCAACACATTTGCTTGCTTAAATGCTTAGCTTTATAGAGCTTTCCAATGGTTTCATGTCGTGACAGGCTGTTGTCTGTTAATATTTTTACATTAAAGACCGGGGATGACCTAGAAAAATATACACCCCTACAGCAATTAAGCAAATATGGAAAGTAGGCGGAGCGTAGATTTTTAGTGAAGCAGCTGATAAGCACATGTTCTGTGGATGAATGGAGAGTGATGTGTATTAGCAGTATAAATAAAACATTGTAAAACACTGGCATTCTAAGTTTCATGTTCAATTTTTGGATAAAGTAGAAAGTTACACAACTTTTATATATACATGTAGTAATATCTTTAAACTATAATTAATAATTCTAAAATAAACTAAAAGCAATATTATTTAAAATCAATTTACTTACTACTATTAAATATCAACAAAGAAATAATTATGTATGTAATGATTTGAACTGTCTCTTCCAAATATTATCCCTGTAATTATAAGATGGTGGTTTGTAGTTTTTCTTCCCTTTAACACTACGGGGAGCATTGCGTCTTTCAGGATTCCACACAGATGTAAATTTCCTATCAACATTTTCATTCCAATGACAGGTGGCTAAATATGCTCTTGTCTGGTAATTGTCATTACTAAATGAAATACGTTTGTCTTGAAACATATTCATGGTGTTATTAAAGCTCTCCACATAGGAGGTATCTCGTGCAAGAATATAATCACCGGGACTTTTAAATATTACAGATTTTGTTATCACTCCAAGAAGAAGCTTTTCAGCAATAGGTTTAGTAAGAACAACTCTTTTTGGTTCATAGTTAGGGTCTCTTTTGCATCTAGAATCTGGATGACATCTTGTATGGTTATTCTTATAATGCTCCACAGTGTTTAACAATAGGTCTTTCAGTTCCATAGCATTTTGTTCACAGTTACGTAAAGCCCAGTGAAAATGTGTAGGAACAGACTCAACTTTATCTTCTAGTTCTTTACACCAAGTCTTATTTTCAAGGTATTTTGGACCAGAAGACACATTTTTCATAGCCTTTTTTACTGACTTTACTCCATGCCATGAATCATTTTGGTTTACAATACCAGAGTCTTGTACCAGCTTGTTTACACTCATATTTCTGTCATGAGAGTGAACCCAATCTGAACATCCTTCTCCTCTAAATACCGATAAATTCTTTCAGTTCCTAGCTTTTCGTGCCGCTGAGACACACTATCATCCTGCTTTGTAACATGCTCGCATTTCAACACCTTATGAACCTTTTCACCAATGGCTACAACACTTGTGTCTTTTGCATTCTTTCTCCATCCGTGGCGTGCATCCGTCATAATGTCAATGCTAGTTAAATCCTCATACATCCCGACTTCTTCCATTAAGGCAGTTTCTGTACTGTCGGTATATTCCTCTTTTACAAAATGTTTGTATCTTGAGAACAAGTAACTTTGTTTTTGTTTATTCACATGACCAAAGTTTGCTCCGTTTGAGAATCTTTTGTAATGTATGGGAAGCATACCACTACATTCATATCCATGAAAGACTTTCAAGTTTACATAATATTCTCCATTAGGTAAGTATGGGGATGATGACCACAGAATAGAATGGTGTTTGTCCCTATTGCATGTCATGCGAATTGCAGCAACATGTCCTTTCATATTCCGCTTCTGAATTTGCAAATGACCTGAACTAAAGTCCTTGTGATTTTCAATCACTTTCACTAGCTTTTTCAATGACATGTCAGAAGTAACAAAAAGTTGTTGATTTACATCTTTCTTATTTGTCTGAATGTAAGTATTCAAGTCCATATTTTCCATTTTGGACTCTGCTGATTTTGCTGTCTTCTTAGAAATAAATTCGTCCAATATTCGTTCCAAAATATCTCCATTATTTACAGGATGGTTGAGCTCTTGAACCAAAAGAGTTCGAACTGACTGTAGTTTTTCTAAAATTATTGTCTTTCTACTTTCATCCCCAGGAACTGATATTTTAAAACATGGTGGTCTTTTTGTATCCTTTTCCATATTTTAAATAAATATTTCAAGAAAATGTTATGTCTATCTGTATGAAGTGAAATGTGAATGCTATAAGCAGAATTTAGATGTATATTCCTAAGATATAGTGGGCACTGGCTTGATTGGGGGAATCTAGGGAATCATGTTTAGCTCCAAATTGTATGTTTGCAATATATTGAACAAATAATGAATTGTGCTTAGAAGAAATACAATTAAAACACAAATATTTCTGTGTTCTTTGAATCCATTTATCAAATGTTTATATATTTCTACAACAGATCCCCTCCCTTATTCCCCCCAAAAAAATTTGTCAGACTATACACAATAATTTTGCAATGATAAGCGATTTCTAAGGTCAACATCCCATGTTATGATATTTATCTAAAGCCATCAAAACAAGCTTTGGAATGTCATGTGTATCGTATGTTCTCAGACAGGGAGTGTGTTGAACTAAATATAATTTTGGAGGGAACCTTAGTTATATGATATAATGTCTAGTCAGAGGTCAAAACTGTCGGTTTTAGTAAACGAAGAACAAAGACAAACAATAATAAGTCTTTTTGGATACTATGATTGGGATATAAATGAAAGTGAAGATTCCTATAGACAATTAGTAGATCAAGAAACCCAAACAGATGTTGTTCAAGAATTTGATGAACATTTAACTGATTCAAACTCGGAGGAACCTTTCATAATTCCTCAAAATCTTGACAGTGTTGAATGTCAGTTTTGTCTTTGTAAACCCTGCATAACCCATGAGAGCAACCGACAGTTATGGTGGGAAAATGAATGCCAAGAAAAACACAGAAGAAACAATGGTCTAAGAAAAGAAAAATATAAATATTTTTGGACTATGCTATTTCATAGACAAGTTTTTCGAGATGATAGGTACCAAGACAGAAAGTTAGAAGCTTTATCTAGGGATCCTAAATTTAAGAACTACATTTGGCATAAACGCGATTTAATGCCTAATTGTGTTTTAAAGTTAGTCAGAGGATGGCACCCTAATCCTGATGGGATTCCTTACATGGGACATCTTTGGGAATTATTATTTATGTTCTCTTTCGTTGAAGTTTGAACCATTACAAAACACTGATTTTTGCATCCATATATCATCCAAAAGTCATCAGTTTATTATTGACAAACTCATTTAACTTGTTGGAAGAGAAAAGATAGATATCTAGAAAGGGAATAAATTAATCGTGATAATTGGATTTAATATATATCTGAAAGACATTGGTGAGTAAACGAAGCATGTTATTTTCTTAGCATGGCGGGAACTCCATACTGTTCGTAAATGACTTCCTGTGTAAATACAAACAAAAACCTGTTTCCATGGATATCTCCTCCCCTTACTGTCAATCAATGAATTTGAATTTGAAAAATTCATCACTTCAAATTTTCAAAATTAAATATTAATTAAACTACCCCTTTAAATCTTTTAAAATTGGGCTAGAAATAAAGCTACAAAATGTTCTGACAACTTAAATAATTTTTATTAATAATTATCTAATAGTTCTATTAAATTTTCAAAAAATCCTCTCCAGTAATGAACACTGTCAAAAATTTGAACAACCCACCATTTCCCTGGATTGTCTCCCTTTTATACCCTAACCCCGGTCTTTAAGTCATAGATGAGCGATTTAGGCTTATTGAAGCCTTTTGTTTTGTCTAAATGTAGTGGTTAGCAGTTCAATTGAAATGTGTTTATTCTTATTAAAACTCTGGTCGCATTCATTATTACCTTTATCAATTAGCTGCCTTTTATACAAAACATATTTCCATGTAAAAATGTCCCATTTGTACATCTTTGCTTCTTCCGAAAATATTCAGTAAATCAGTTGCTTTATGCAGTTTATTATGGCACGCCATATTTATATTTATTCCTCTTTAAAGATATCTCATAAAATTTATAAGATATCTCGTATACTTTATAAGATATCTTATTAAATATATAAGATATCTCATATAAATGGTAGTTTATAAGATATCTTATAAAACATATGAGATATCTTATAAAACATATAAGATATCTTATAAAACAAATAAGATATCTTATAAAACATATAAGATATCTCATAAAGTTTATAAGATATCTTATAAAGATTATTAGATATCTCATATAAAATAATTTATAAGATATCTTATAAAACTTATAAGATATCTTATAAAACTAATAAGATATCTTATAAAGTTTATAAGATATCTCATAAAGTTTAATAGATATCTTATATATTTTATGAGATATCTTATAAGTTATTTTTTATAAGATATCTCATAAAGTTTACGAGATATCTTATAAACTTTATAAGATATCTTATAACTTTTATTAGATATCTTATAAATTATTTTATATAAGATATCTCATAATCTTTATAAGATATCTAATAAACTTTATGAGATATCTTATATGTTTTATAAGATATCTTATATGTTTTATGAGATATCTTATATGTTTTATAAGATATCTCATATGTTTTATAAGATATCTTATAAACTCCCATTTATATGAGATATCTTATATATTTAATAAGATATCTTATAAAGTATATGAGATATCTTATAAACTTTATAAGATATCTTATATTTTTATAAGGCCTCTTTAAAGATATGTCATAAAATTTATAAGATATCTCATATACTTTATAAGATATCTCATAAAGTTTATAAGATATCTGATAAACTTTATAAGATATCTTATAAACTTTATATGATATCTTATAAACGTTATAAGATATCTTATAAAAAATAATTTATAAGATATCTCATATACTTTATAAGATATCATATAAACATTATGAGATATCTTATAAACTTTATCAGATATCTTATAAACATTGTGTTTAGTAGATATCTCATTTTCTTTTAAAGATATCTTATATAGTAAATAAGATATCTTATAAAATTTATAAGATATCTCATAAAGTTTATGAGATATCTTATAAAGTATATGAGATATCTTATAAATTATTTTTTATAAGATATCTCATAAAGTTTATAAGATATCTTATAAAGTTTATAAGATATCTTATAAACTTTATGAGATATCTTATAAAGTATATGAGATATCTTATAAAGTTTATGAGATATCTATAAAGAGGAATAAATGTAAAAACGGCTTGCCATAGTTTATTCATAACAAATTTAGTTTTGCTTTACAAGTATATATTCTTTTTATTTATGAGTCCTTTTAAAGAAATTACTAGTAGCTTACCTGACCCAGATATGCTATTGTTTAAGACGTTCGTTCGTCCAACTTTTCTATAAACCTCCTTGAAATAACTAAAGTGATTGCGTTAAAACTTTTTATTCTCATTTTGTATAGGATCTCCACTACAAAGTCTGTAAAATTTATGTATGTGAACCAAACAACGGGGTTGTCGTTGTAAAAAAATAGAACAAGGGTCAAACTATGGTTCCTTTTAGGATTTATTTTCTCTTACTCACAAAATTGACCTATTTTTGCAGTCAAAGCTTGAATACCAGTAGTGCTAGAGATAATCTCGTTCATCTCTTCCAATGGTTATGACCCTTCGAGGATCAAAATTATCGGGATTTTTTCTCAAGTGATGATCTTTGGAATGAAAACTGCTACAGACAAAGGAAAAATGAATGTTGATTTTGTAGTCTTTTGCATTTTAAAGCAATGGTCTAGATATGTAGCACTGAATATGAGTGGAGGGAAAACATTTTGTGCTTTTTCTTTTTTCTTGCCTCTCTGTTGAACTCAATAGGGCAATTCTCTTTCGAAAATATTGCTTAAGAGAAGACCAACATTACCCTCCAAAATAAAACTTTTAAATTTAACGTCTATTTTTAAATTAAAGAGAGTGACATTGAATCTGAAATATTTAAACGATGTTACATAACGATTGATTTGGTTGAATAACTGCAATAATGATCGAAAAATGCACCCTTATGCATCAGGTAACAGGATGTAAATATTTATAAAGTTTTTCATTAATGATATGTCTGAAAGCACGTAAACAGGTAAGTCTCAAGACAATTTATACTATTCGAGGCTCGCTGTCAAATTGTAATATGACAAAGCAGGCCTAAATGCAAATATCGGACACAAGAGAGGCTTTCTATAAACATTTATAGCACATTTATGCCACTAAAGAGTGTTCCATTGCAGATTTTAAAAGTGTCGTTATTTTTTATATGATGTTGTAATAAATAAATTTTTGTACTTAACCCAAATATGTATGTTTTGCCCACGGTTGTTGATTTTATAAAGCAATCATTTGAGTTGCGACTCATTGGTCAAAGTCATACATATTTGTAAATGCTAAATGTCTTTGTATGTAGAGTTACATGTTCAATGTTTTTGTATGTTTTTACATGTATATTTGTATTTGCTTAACCTCTTTGAGGTCTTAAAATGCAATAAAAATATGTAATACTGCGTGTATGTACACATATAGGTACATCTACCTCAAATATATACCAATTGATACATGTAAGAGTATTGTGGGATCTTTTGCAGAATTACAGTTTCACCACAAACTTAAATTTAAAACGGACCATTTAACTTGAAGTGGGGGGATATTTATTTTTCGAAGGCGTTACGACAGAATATGTTTTTTCGTTATTATCATTATTTTATATTGCAGAAATCCTTCTTCAGAATATTTTTTTCCTTACCCTCTGCTGCCAAAATATTTTTTTTCATCAAAAATAGTTTTCATATTTTTTAGGAAAAAAAAAAGACCCCCCCTTCAAGTTAAATGGTCAGTCACTTAAGAGTACATCTAAAATTTTCTTATTGTTAAACATTTTTAAAAAGTCAACACGGTAAACATTTCAAGTTTTTGTTTTCTATGCACAACATATATTAGAAAGAAAGTTTGGCTTCATTTATTGTTTTGGATTGGAAGGTCTCCTGTTTTTTGAAATATTTTGAATTTTAGTTTCTGTTCGATTTTAAATGAATGCTGCTGACAAGAGTTAACTCCTCGAAATTTGGATTTGCTACTTAATATACTAGTAGGTAACAAGAGGCTCCAGGAGCCTAAATCGCTCACCTGGTCTTGATGTCAACCCTATATTTTGTACAGCTAAATTAGCTGAACATTTAAGCAAGCAACAGCTTCTCTCTATCTGCAATAGTTTTCATTCCATAGGCCAAAAACATGAAAAAACATTATTTCAGGGGCCGTAACCCCTATAAGGGGTCATCTGACAACTTCGACCCTATGGAGACTTTTGTAGAGCTAAATGAGCTGAACATTTAAGCAGGCAACAGCTTTTCTCTATCTTCAATATTTTTCTTTCTATAGGCCAAAAACATGAAAAAACATCATTTTAGGGGCCGTAACCCCTGCAATAGTTTTCTTTCTATAGGCCAAAAACATGACAAAACATCATTTTAGGGGCCGTAATGGTTTTCATACTATAGGGCAAAAACATGAAAAAACGCTATTTTTCACCTTTAAGAGGCTGTAACCCCTATAAGGGGTCATCTGACAACTTGGACCAAATGGAGACTTTTGTAGAGCTTTTAATGCTGAAGCAGTAGGGTGGCATCAGATTTCATCTATCTCTTATACTTTTTGATTTACAAGCCAAAAACAGTAGTCTGACCCCCTGGTCTATTTTTAGCAACGGCGGTCATGTTTTTCGACCAATCAAAAATGCCCACATCAGTTCTGTGGGGGATACCCTAAGGTACCATCAAACCAAATTTGGTTTGATTCTGTTCAGCCGTTTCAGAGGAGAAGAAGTTTGAAGAAAAGTTAACGACGACGACGACGACGACGGACGACGACGGACGACGGACGACGACGGACGACGACGACGGACGCCAAGTGATGGCAATAGCTCACATGGCCTTTGGCCAGGTGAGCTAAAAACTTTTTTTTTCTTATTACACACTAAGAGGTTATATCATTTGAAACAAATGTAAGCTGATGATCAAGAGCTCACAGAAAATAACAAGGTACAGTTAGGCCCAAATTTGGCCCCCACTATTACTAAAAAAATCATAATTGTTATGGAAAAGATTCCCTATGCTATTTAGAAGTTCAAGTGAATGTGCAAACTTGTTCTTACAATTTTTAAAAAATATTATCTGACATTAATGAAAAACAGGGTGTTAAAAAAACAAAATATGTAGATTTCTGTCAAATTGGCTGAAATTGGACACATTTTGGGTGCATTCTTTCAATTACAAGATGCCTCTGTCTTCTTGGCCCAGAAATGTTGTTACTAAATTCTAAAGATCACTTCAATTAAAGTCTAGATCAGTTCAGAAATCCCTGGGTCATGCAGGGGGACGCCTTTAAAGATAACAATTTTTAAGCTCTAAAAATCAACATTTTTCTCGATTTTGTTGATTTTACCCTATTTTGGGTGTCTATAAAATTGAAAAATTGAGAAGATTATTGGAAATTGAAAGCATACTCATAAATTTGAACCATTGTGCTCCATATATAAAGTGCATTTCCATAAACTGCTTAAGATTTATTTTTTCATAAAAAAGGGGGCCAAATATGGCCCTTACCGTTCCATGTCCTTTTTGGAATTCAAAAAGTTAATTTCATGTTCACAAACTGATTGAAAAAAAAATGGTGTCAGTATAAGTGAAATTACACTTAAATTTGTTTTCTGTCTTGGTAATGTTACAGGATGTCAACCACCACTTATTCAATGTAATCTACTAAGTTCGGTATTTCTTGTTTACATATATAGCTTTTGCATTCATGACACTATTTAATGGAAATTGTGAGATTACGTCATCTCTGTCACTTCATTTTTGAATGGTACAATTATAAAACAACAATTGTTTATTCATGACATCCCAAGAACATTATTTCTTTTTCCTGAATGATATTCATTTTCCAGTATTTTTCTCGTATTCAGGTGAGCTATTATTGTCACCTCATTTGGCGTCAGTCGTCCGTCCATCTTTCAACAAACATTTGTTGAAAATCTTACTGAAGGGATTGCATTAAAACTTTCATTTTTTCGATTCACGTTTGACGACTTATCACAATGACCGTCGTTTCTAAAAAAAAAAGAACTGGGTCCAGACGACAGCTTATACTGGCTTCCAAATTTCGAAAGTATTAAAATGACCAGGAAATGTGCAATAAATACCTGAAAATAGTTAAAATTTACTATATCAGCACGATTTTGTTAAATTTGTTCATCTTTTAATGTTTCAATATTTACCTAGTGGGGCTTAAAATTATGGTTTTGCGATGAACTGTTTAAAATCTCACTTATTTCAAGTTGTTTGGTTTTTTTTTGCAACACAGAATACAGATTAAAACATTGTTTAAATGATAGATCAGGACCAAGAAACTTACCACTTTAAAATATCTTTGTGGTACACTGTGTACCTCATAGTTAAATTTGTCAATATCCACTAAAAATTTGTTTGATTTTAATTTTTTTCACAAATAAGATATTTTTCTCAGAATTGAATTATTTGATGATTTCCTATATGTAATTAATTTAATTTTGTTAATTTTTTACTAAACCTTGCTAATCTAAGAACGGATCTAGAACAGTTTTACCTCAGTTAAATGTGTTTTAATTTTTGCTGGATTTATGGGCAAAATTTAAAGAGGCAGAGAGGCACCAATGGGACATTCGAGATTCAAAAGTCCGAAAGGGCAACGACGAAACCGGTAAACACGAACAAGAACAGCACGAAGAAACACAAAATACAAAATAGACGGAACGGAAATCAACAATGCGAACTCAAGTCGTAACATGAGTGAACTCAGGTGGCCTGGAAGAGTAAGCGGTTCCTGCTTGCTATAGCACAACCGTCGTGTTGCTAATTTCTAATTCAGTGTGTCAAATCCGGTAACTAAATTAGGAAGACAAAACCAATTTCTACGACAAACCAACATCTGCACTCGTTGGAGAGATAGATATTCCATATTTGTCTACGAGTGCACGGTGTCTTGAGTGAAGACAGCAGCCGTGGAGCAACATAACCCTGCGTAAGCAATTTCTGTGTCTAACGTGACCTCTATCATATCTGGTCCTTTGAAACAACTTTCTATTTTCAGCATAAAAAAATTCTATAAAACTCTCCTTTGAGACAAAAAGGTTCGACTCTTTATAGAGGTTTTTTCCCTAAGTCTAAAGTAAGAGATTGTTGCACTTTGTCTTGAAAACCATATTATGGACTTTTAGAAGTATTAAGAACCATTGCAGATCATTGATAGTAGCAGTTGTTGGCTGGACCTTACCTTCTCTAAAATTAGCGGGATTTTTTTCTCATGTTTATGACATATAGAAGAAAACTATTGCAGATGGGGAAAAATTAACAATAGCTTCTAGTGTCAATTAATTTGTTGAAAATTAAGTTAATTAATAGCACCAGATAGAGACAAGTTATTTTGTGCTCTTGTTTGCTTTTGCCTCTCTGTGTTTGACATTTCCTTGAGAACAATCAGAGTTTTCTCCAGGAAAAAACCTACTTAACTTTTAATTTTTAGCGTTTTTCTTATAAAAAAAATTCTTATGGAAATAGTGATCCCTCGGGTAAACATGCTGATGGACCAGTCTTAAACATTATACCGTTTTCACCTTTGTATTGGTATAATGCAACAATAGTGTGTAACTGTGTATGTATAGTAGGTTATAATAACATTGCAAGGTCTAAGAAATGCAATGTTACTTTTAATTATCCTGATTGGGAGTCATACGTACAGCAGGGGTTCATACCATAACAGAACAAAACTATCTATGTATGCATGTACTACACATATCAAAAGTGATACTATTTACATTATAATTTCAAAATGGTAAGCTTCTGCAAAAGGCAATGATGAATAAGGTGATGTATGTCCAGCGAAGCGAGAAAGAAAACAATCAGGGTTTCATCATTTGAGTTCAAAAGATGTACAATTTTTTTTTTATTTGGAAATTTATGATTTTTTTTCAGCTCCATAAGGAGCAGTTTTATTTTTTTCTGTAAATATTGGAATTAATATATTTTTTTTTAAATCCCAGGCCCCCACCAAAAGAAAATGGTTCGTGCCTTATAACACTGGTCGCATTCATTGTTACCTTTATCAATTAGTTGCCTTTAATACAAAACATATTTCCATGTAAAAATGTCCCATCTGTACATCTTTGCTTCTTCCGAAAATATTCAGTAAATCAGTTGCTTTGCGCAGTTTTTTATGGCCCAACCACGTATGTGGATCGACCATATAGTTTTACCCTTGTCCGTCCGTCCGTAACACTTTGGTTAAGTTCTTAGTTAAGATTCATTACTCGGATACTAGATGTTGGGGGTCAATGATATTTAACCATCATAAGGGTCTTGGGTAGGGCTACACCGCCCACTAAAAAATAGGCCACTGTGACCTATATTTTATGCATGAACGACTTTGGTTAAGTTCTTGGTTAAGGTCCATTACTTGGATACTAGATGTTGGGGGTCAATGATATTTCACTACTAGAATTGTCTTAGGTAAGGTGACACCACCCAATAAAAAATAGGTCACTGTGATCTATATTTTATGCATGAACGACTTCGGTTAAGTTCTTGGTTAAGGTCCATAACTTGGTTACTAGATGTTGGGGGTCAATGATATTTCACCACTAGATGTGTCTTGGGTAAGGTGACACCATCCACTAGAAATTAGGTCACTATGACCTATATGTTACACATAAAGGACTTTGGTTAAGTTCTTGGTTAAGGTCCATATCTTGAATGTTAGGGGTCAATAATATTTCACTACTCGATGAGTTTTGGTAACATGGCACCACCCACCAGAAATAAGGTCACAGCGACCTATATTTTACATAAGTACACTTTTGATCAAATTCTTGGTAAAGGTCCATATCCCAGGTAATACACATTGAGGGTCAATGATATTTCAAGAACGGGAAGGCCATCCTGTGGCTCATAGACACATTTTCTAGTTCATGACAAATTTAGTTTTGCTTTACTAGTATATATTCTTTTTATTTATGAGTCATTTTTAAGAAATCACTAGTAGCTTACCTTACCCAGATATGCTATTGTTTGAGACGTTCGTTCGTCCATCCGTAAACTTTTCTATAAACCTCCTTGAAACCACTAAATTGATTGCTTTTAAACTTTGTATTCTCATTTTGTATCTTCACTACAAAATGTATGTGAACCAAACAACGGGGTTGTCGTTGTAAAAAATAAAACAAGGGTCAAACTATGGTCCCTTATACGATTTATTTTCTCTTCATCGCAAAATTGACCCATTTGTGCAGTCAAAGCTTTTTATCTTGAATACCAATGGTGCTAGAGGTAATCTCGTTCATCTCTTGCAATGGTTGTGACCCTCAAAGGATCATAATTAGCGGAATTTTGTTCTCAGGTTATGATCATTGAAGGAATACTGCTGCAGACAAAGGATAAATGAATGTTGATTTTCAGTCTTTTGCATTATAAAGCAATGGTCTAGATATGTAGCACTGAATATGAGTGGAGAGAAAATATATTGTGCTTTTGCTTTTTTATCGCATCTCTGTTGAACTCAATATGGCAATTCTCATTTGAAAATATTGCTTAAGAGAAGAACAACATTACCCTCCAAGATAAAACTTTTAAATTTTAGCGTCTATTTTGAAATTAAAGTGAGTGGCATTAAATCTGAAATATTTAAAAGATGTTACATAACGATTGATTTGGTTGAATAACTGCATTAATGATCGACAACTGCATCAGGTAACAGGATGTAAATATAAATAAAGTTTACCATTAGTGGTACATGTCTGAAAGCACGTAATCGGGTAAGTCAAAGACAATTTATACTATTCGAGGCTTGCTGCCAAATTGGAATATGACAAAGCAGGCCTAAATGCAAATATCGGACACAAGAGAGGCTTGCTATAATTAAACATTTGTAGTATATTAATGTCACAAAAGAGTGTTCCATTGTAGATTGTAATACTGCATGTATGTACACGTATAGGTACATCTACCTCAAATATAGGCCAATTGATAAATGTAAGAGTATTATGCGGGATCTTTTGCAGAATTACAGTTACACCACAAACTTGTTTGGTTAAGAGTACATCTAAAATGTTCTTATTTTGAAACATTTCGAAAAAGTCAAAACGGATCACATTTAAAGTTTTTTTTCTCTATGCACTACACATATTAGAATGAAAGTTTTTATTTATTGTTTTGGATTGGAAGTTCTCCTGTGTTTGATTTTTTTTTGGATTTTAGTTTTTGTTTGATTTTAAATGAATGCTGCTGACAAGAGTTACTCCTCGAAATTTGGAGTTGCTACTTAATACATGTAATACAGGTAAAAATATTATTTTTCTTATTACACACTCAGAAGTTATGTCATATGGAACAAATGTTAGCTAATGCTCAAGAGCTTACAGAATTTTTTTGGAATTCAAAAAAGATAATTTTATGTTCACAATCTGATTGAAAAAATTAAATTGGTGTCAGTATAAGTGGAAAGACATTTAAATTTGTTTTTTCTGTTGATAATGTTACAGTATGTCAACCACCACTTATTCAATGTAATCCACTAAGTTCGGTGAGATTATGTCATCTCTGTCATTTTATTGTTGAATGGTACAATTATAAAACAACAATCGTTTATTTATGAGAAGCATAAGAACATTATTTCATTTTCCTAAATATATATGCATTTTCCAGTATTTTTCTCGTATTCTCGAGCTCTAGGTGAGCTATTATTGTCACTCATTTAATGTCTGGAACTTTGTTGTCATTTGTATTTCACTCATTTGGCGTCCATTTCTTATTTAATGTCTGGAACTTTGTTGTCATTTGTATTTCACTCATTTGGCGTCCATTTCTCTGCAAACATGTGTTGAAAGATCTTCTCTGAAATTACAAAAGGAATTGCATTAAAACTTTGTAAACTTACGTTTCATTTTTTTAATTCATGTTTGCCGATTAATCACAATGACCGTTGTTTCTAAAAATAAAACAGGGGCCAGACTGCAGTTTATACTCAGAGTATAATAGAAGATATAATAAGAGATTTGGCTGAACTTTGGCTTCCAAATTTCAAATTATTAGAATGAGCAGGAAATGTGCAATAAATACCTGAAATTAGTTAAAATTTACTATATCAGCACGATTTTGTTGAATTTGTTCATCGTAATGTTACAATATTTACCTAGTGGGGCTGAAAATTATGGTTTTGCGAAAAACTGTTAAAAAATCTGACTTATTTCAAGTGGTTTTTAATGCAACACAGAATACAGATTCAAAAAGATGTGTGGTACACTGTGTAACTCAAAGTTAAATTTGTCAATTTCCACTAAAATGTATGATTTTTACATTGTTTTCACTAAAAAGCTATTTTTCTCAAAATTGAATTATTAGCTAGATGACTTCCTATAATGTAATTAATTTGATTATGTTAATTTTTTACTATATCTTGCTCATCTACGAACTACTCTAGAACAATTTTAGCTCAGTTAAATGAGTTTTAATTTTTGCTGAATTTAGGGGCAAATTTAAACTCTATCATATCTAGTCCTTTGAAACAACTTTCTATTTTCAGCATAAAAAATTCTATAAATCTCTCCTTTGAGACAAATTGGCTGGACTCTTTATTTTGATTCCCTAAGTCTAAAATAAGAGATTTTTTCCCGCAGTTTTTGCACTTTGTCGTGACAACCATATTATGGACTTTTAGAAGTATTAAGAACCATTACAGATCATTGATAGTAGCAGTTGCTTGGTTTGACCTTGCCTGCTTTAAAATTAGCGAGATTATGACGACAAATTGAAGAAAACTATTGCAGATGGGAAAAATTAACAAAAGCTTCTACCACAATATGCAGCATTGTGTATTTGGGGGCCTAAAATGGGTGTCAATTAATCTGTTGAAAATTAAGTTAATTATAAGCACTAGATAATGATATTTTGTGCTCTTGCTTGTCCTCTCTTTGTATGACATTTCCTCGAGAAGAATTAGAATTTTCCCCAGCAAAAAGCCTACTAAACTTTTAATTTTTAGCGTTTTTTTTTACTTATGTAAGTGACATTGAATCTTAAAATTTTAAAAGGTGTAATAAAATGATAGTTTTGGTTGAATGAAAACAGTATAATTGATAGAAAATGCACCAGGTAACAAATTTAAACACAAATTGATTATTTGTTAGCACGTAAACAGTTAAGCAAAAAATTATTTACACTATACGAAGCTTGCTGCCAAATTGGAACATGCCAAAGCAGATCTAAATTGAATTATTCGACCTAGAGAGAAGCTTGCTGTAAACATTCATGACAAGTTTATGCCACATATAATATTTTCTTTTCAGAATCAATAAGGGTCGCTAATCATTGATTTAATGCTGTAATACTGCATGTAAGTATACATGTTACAGGAAAAGTGGATAATAAGGGTTTACGTGTAATCCCTAAAAATTCAGGGATTTCATTTAATCGCTAAATCGCTTGGAGATACATTTATCAATATATATAGTCAATAAATCTGTTAAAAGTGAATACTATCCACACCAAATACTGAACTAATTTTTAGCTCGAAGGACACACAAAATAATCCACGAAATTGTTCCATATGTCAATATTGAGAATTTGTCTTGTCTTGTGGAAAACGAACTGGGGTCTAAAATGTTGAAAATACTACTTGAAATTAAAATATAAAATCCCCGTTCTTATGACCAATTCTGTTGCTCATGTGACTACTCGCATCATTGAGGATGGTAGTAAAAATTCATGCCGCAGAATCATATACAATTATTACATGCTACTACATTGTTTAAAAGGTGATTTTTTGTTTAAATTTGATAAATGTTCAAGGAATTAAAAAAAATGAAAAGGCACAATAGATTATTTATTGTGTGCGGACTTGTGTTATTAAAGAACCAAAAGGATTGAGAAAGAGTCTTAGTTTTTTGCGGGTCGGGGAAACGTTTCAAAATGTTGAAAAAATCAGGAGTTTCATGTAATCCTTGCCGGTAAAATTTGGAATTGGGACTTTTTTTTTATATCTATTCGGTTCGATGTTGAATCCGGATCTGTCAAGGTTCGGTTTCGACAGTTTTCACTGTACATGTATTTAGATAAATTATGACATTTTAATTGAAACACGCATGGAGATTCTACTTAATAAAGGTAGACCTAAAGTTTGGAGGTTTTAATTATTTTTTACATACTTACTAGCAGCTATATCATGAGGGGCAAATGTAATCATTATTCTCAAGAAGTTACAGAAAATGATAATTTCATGTTATTTAACAAATCTGTCTAAAAAGGGGAAAATGGAAAAGAATTGTAAAGTGGATCAGGTTACAGTATAAAAGATATACTTACATGACTTATTTAATTATTTATTTATTATCTATTCATTTATTTTTCTTTTGTGATGTTACAGGATGGATTACACCAGTTACGTAATGTAAGTTCAGTTTTCGGTGGTTACATAATATATAGTTTTTAAGTTCATGCTTAATCAGGCGCGTAGCAACCCGTACGCAAAAACGCAGTTGCGAACACATGGTCAAATCAGAAAAAATAAAAAAATACTGTTTTTTAAATCAAATTTAGCGTTCACCCTTTCTCCTCTGGCCACTTTCATCTCCTACAGAATTGTAAATAAAAATATTACATTTTTTACCCACCTATGTCATGTAAGTAATGGAAACTGTCAAAGGGCACACTTTTCGTTTCCAAAATAAAATAAAAGACTTGGACTAGAGCTAACCTCTCCATGTGTTGTTAGGAGGCTTTTCAATTTTGTTATTTTCAATCTGTTTATACATGTAACTCCGCTTGAAAGTGTATATGTAACTACTTTTGATAGGGTGAATCATTGTACGCACGTCCGTAAGCCGTGCACCCAATATCTCAGGGCACCGTTTCCTAATCTTCAACTCATACACATGGATTTTCGTGAAACTCCGTTTACACAATCTAGCTGTGCACCTCCCATGTTGAATGTTCGTCTGCTTTATCTTAGGGTTGCAAGTGGTTCTTACATGTATTTGTGTGCAGTTTTCCATTTTTATTAACTTAAGTATTAAAGGGGAATAAAAAAAATTAAAATCCATAACACCAAGACAAAGCCATGGCCAGGGGATCGAAATCTCGTATTTTCAATATACGATCACATGGTGTTTCCTATAAATATTCCATGATTAAAGTGTCCATAAAAGATAAAAAAAATCTGTAAGAACAGAACTCATCTACAGCTAGGAGTAAGACCGAGTAACATAAACATTGTGATTTCAGTGGATCTACATAAAAATTGTTGTTTGCATTGCTTTAATTTGAAAATATAAATTCAAAAATAAATTTAATGACTTGTTTCATTTTAAATAAAATCGTTGTTTGGTATTTTAAATGAAACAGCAAAAAATACCGTCTTTAACGCAAAAAATCATAGGTCAAGAATCTCTACAGTATACAATGGTATACATGGTATAGGAAACTTAAAGCCATGACTACACAGATCGAGTTAGGAATTTCTTATATAATTAAACAACTATACAAAAATAATTTTCGATTTTATTTGAGTCTGTATTTAGGGACCGACCAACTTGTAGAAGAAGGCATTTTTTTTTCTGATCAGAATTCTCAAGGAAAAAAGACGTATTTTTTTTTTAAATAGAAGATGAGATTTAGAATAAGTGTATATGACACAACCTACATATATAATAAGCGACAATTTGATAAGACAACCAGCAGCCTTCAATGTTGGCATGATAATTCTTTTAATAAGCATTATTTTATATATATCAGGAAACCTTTTGAAGGTATTTTTTTCCTATAAACTTCAGCTGCCACAATATTTTATTCAAAATCATTTTTAGGAAAAACCTAGGCCCGCCTTTCAAGTTAAATGGTCGGTTCCATATCCATTGTGATATCACGGAAAACAACGATTTTAGCCTTCGTTTTTGCTAAATCCAAGGAGCTTCCGGGGGGCTTCGCCCCCCTGGACCCCCTACCAGGGCTTTGCCCTGGACCCACTGGGGGCCTTGAGCGGCCACAGACTCCTCGCCGTAGCTTTGCATATTCTTCATTTCTGCCTAGCTACGCCCCTGTTAATCTAAAAAAAAAACATTCCATTTTTATACACTTTTAAATTCAATTTTGAAAAATTGCTGAACTTAATTTTGATGATTCAAAAAAGAATAAGAACACATTCTTTAAACAGGAAGTAGACGAGAAACAAACCCACAATCAAATCTTACGATATTGGAACCCACGGTGATGCTGGATATTTTAAAAATATCAAGAGACTGTCATTGCAAAGTAGTTGTACAGAAAACTATTACGATTTTTCCGCATGTTCCTCGGGATTTGCAATTTTATAACCCGGATTGTCACTGCATGTTCAATAATGAACACGTTCCTAGTTTTACCAACATCCATTCCAAAATTACGTTAAATATTTTATTTTTTATTATAAAAATGGTTGTGGTTGATATATACTGACCACAATCAGATACTGGTGTGAGATATAACATATGAATTCGTATTATATTTGATTTTCGTCATTTTCTATCGGATTTTTTTTTCATTTTTCAGAAATGCGAAACATATATTGATTGCATGAAAAAGCAAAAAAAAATAGTAATAAAACATAAAACGCAAAAAAAAAAAAATATAGCGCGAGGTCCTATATTGTAGGACAATGGTGTGCGAGTGTTTACTTTTTATTGAGTTAATGCTAATTTGTAGTGAACACAAAAGCTAAAACAGTGTTAAAATAAAGCAAAAAAGGTCATAATGAGTATCAATAATATTTTATGTGTTTAGTTTGTTGATACAAATTTCATTAAAATCTTGGGATTACCCCCATGCAAAAGACAAAATTAATTATTTACACTTTCTGTACTTTTTGGCTCTTTTTTCTCTCTTTTAGAATCATATCGGCATTGGTATTTGTCAAGATCATCTTCTGGTCTATTTATTGCTACTATAGACTGGGCTACCGCAACCGCCATACAAACGGATCACGTGGTCCACCTCAACATGTAACGATAGTAAGTACAAAACGTATGAAAGTAGCAAAGAGGCAGCAATGGGGTAATCGAGCGTCAAAAGTCCGAAAGGGCAAAGACAAAACCGGTAGAGACGAACAATAACAATACGAAGAAACACAAAACACAAAATCAACCGAACGGAAATCAGCCGTAGCAAGAGTGAACTCAGGTGCTCCGGAAGAGTAAGCGGTTCCTGCATGCTAAAGCCCCGTCGTGCTGCAAATTTTCAATTCAGTGTGTCAATTTCGATAAAGGAAGACAAAACAAAAATCTATGACAAACAAATATCTGCACTCATCTGAGAGATAGAAACCCCATATTTTCCTATAAAATCGTATATAATAATAACACTCAAGTATATCAATTACACGACGGTAGGCTTGTCAGAAGCCGGTGTCAGAAGACCCCAGAATTGGTGTCTTTTAGAAGGAAACTATTAGTACATACAACGGAAATATAAATTAAATTATTGAAACGCAATCAAACCAGAACTCACTTTGGTAAGCAGATAGGTCTCATCCTTTTTCATTTTGTTCTATAAACCATGATATTTTTTTCTGACTCAAATGTTCTGAACCCACAATATACGTACAATATATGAAGAAAAATATGAGAGGTTGTTGTGCATTTTCTTTGCTAAAGATGTTCAGAGACGACCTTTGCCAATTTTGCCTAATTTTTAGACAGTTTTGCTCAATTTTTGATTTTTTTAGGAAAAAATCCACTTTATGAGTTAAGATAATCCTTTTTAAAACTTTCTTAAAAACATATATTTAGTAATGAATTTATGTATATTTTAAAAAAAATCATATATACGTATGGATATAAGAAGTTTTGTCAGAGTTTTACGCACCTTAAGATAATGTTTTGGCCATTACCCCTGAAAATACAGATTTACTCAATTCTATGGCAGCTGATGGTTTAAACATCATTGTTCGTGGCTTCTTATTAAAGTCATATCTTTAAATGTTTTAAAAAGAAAAAAGTGGTGAATATGGAATATGTATTTCATGAGAAAACTTTTTTAACGTAAGCCACTATTTTTTAGAAAAGTTCGGACATAAATTTTCATATGACAAAGACTTCATGAACTTCGAAACTTCTTGATAAAAAAATAATAATTTTGTCACAATTTTTTGGTTTATATATATTTTATAAATTCATAGCCATTGAACACTAAATTTTGAATTATTTTAATGCTTTTTTTCTAAACGAGATGTCATCGACACTGAATTATGATGTCAATGACACTGATCATGAATTATAGACAGAATTTACCTTAAAAACATCTTCAGTATCTGACGCCTTTAGTAAACCTTTTTTTATTATCCTTTAAGGTTCACGCCCAAAATTTACCACCCGGGATGTCAAATAATATGGAAGGTCCACCTTCTTACACCACTACAGTAGATCCTGGGCATGGATACTATGGACAACATACAACAGCTAGCGGATACAGCGCATCAACAGAGTATCCGTCGTATGGCCAAGCTGTTCAGGTCTCTGAAAGAGTGTGTCAATCCGACAAGAAAGAGCTTTTGAAATAATCTACATTTTGTATTTAAAGATCGTTTGCCATATTATATAAGTGTAAAAGTTAGAAGTGTAATAAATCTTAAGTGACTTTAAAATCATTTCATTTATCTTCTGTATTTTCATATCTAAAAAATAAAACATGAATACAGCTTCACCTGTAGTTACACTGAAGGCCAACCCCCTCTCCCCAACAAATCCTAATTAAAACTTTTAGTAGATCATATATATACTTAGACATTCTTGCAAAAGTTGAACATATTAATTGGTAAACTCTTGCCTTTGTTTTGGTCGAAATATTGATAATTCGATATTACTTTTAAAACGTTGATAACTTTTCTAACATTCGTAATGTTTAAACAGTTCCAAGTGACTGAAATTGCACATGCATATCTAATCACCAGGCGGTGGTTAAATATCTCTAAGCTTAGAGCTTTGTACTAATAGCAGACAATGAGTTATGGAATAAGTGTACGCGACACAACCTACATTTTCAACAAACAAAACAGATCCTAAAATGTCAACGAAAGACCAAGATTAGATATCATAAATTTGACGAGTACAAACAAAAGCTTCGATAAGAATTTTTGTTAAGGTAAGGCCCATATAAGATGTGGTGGGGTAGAACTAGGTTTATTTTGCCCAACAACATTTTGTATACAACATAAGCACGAGGTCCTATATTGTATTCCATTTCAGGTCTACTTATCTACTTATCTACTTCCTTGACCCATGATTTCTTATTGTATAACACTATACCATAGATATGTACTATAATCAACAACAAAGCACACAAATAAAACCAAGTAAAAATCAACAGTAGAACTTAAATTCAACAAGAGAGAACCTGGGACATAAACACAACAAGAAAATGGGACGGATCGGAAAGTAGCTCTTTTGGTTACACTAGTAATCGTAGTAACTGGCAGGTGGTTTAGTAGCTTCTATCGACTAATGTAAAATAATCAAGTATACGAGTTTTAAATTCAACACAACTCTCTAAACAGTTAATGATTTGGCGATGTATAAATACAAATCCGATCTACTTGATTGCTGTAATGCTAAAAAATCACACAAGTATAAGGCAATTAACATTTTAGAGTAAGTATCAAATAATCAATATTTCTACCAAAAAGAACTAAGTTCAAAGATTTCACTAAATTCTTCGTTTCATATCTATGAGTGGCCGTTCATGTCATTGGCGCGATAATATACGCGTATATATGTATATACGCGTAAATTACTGCAATATACGCGTATATTGTTGACATATACGCGTATATTGGTGTTATTTACGCGTATATTGCATTTATATACGCGTATATATACGCGTTAATAATTTGATCTAGCATTTTTATTATATACGCGTATATGTTAACAATATACGCGTATATAAACGCGTTTATATACGCGTATATATTAACAATACACGCGTATATATTAACAATATACGCGTATATGCGGGTGTATATTTACAATGTATCAGAACCAATCAAAATTGCTGTTTTGGACTCTTTAACATAAGATCAACTCTCCAATAGAGGGATCTAAATCAATAATTTTACATATTACAAGAATCTATTTGATAGAGCGATATTAGTAGATACAAGAGCATCTCTCCAATAGAGTTTCTCCAAAGCATCACATTTATAGAGGGATACATATTGTATTTAACATTTCAATAATAAAACCGATATAGGCAAAAGAAGCAAATCAATGAACAAAAGAGATAAAAGACGTAAGTACGCAAAACATATCCAAAAACTAAAACAATACAATATAAAGAGAGAAACTATCAGAAAAAGAGAATAACATAAAGCTAAAATTGATAAAGCATTAAAGTATGTATAATTATTCACATCTACAGAAATATCAGACTCTGAAATATGTGTTCTTGCCAAAGGTTTAAAGTTCATTCCCACGCCATCTCCCAAAAATGCTAAACGTATTTTACTAAGAGATTTTGATGAACTCGCAAGAAAAATGAGATGCAAATATCTTTTCGAAAATGAATCTCAAGAAAATTTACACCCATTTTGGACGAAAACAGGATACATTTCAACCACATTGACCAACAACACTATTGAAAAATATTTGTTTGCAACAAAACTTGAATGAAGCAAATTAACTCCAGAGAAAAACAAAAGAAAGAAAAAAGAAAAAAGAAAAAAATAATAAAAATATTATTATCAAGAAAGCCGATGAAAATTCATCAACAGTAGTGCTAGATAGACAGAGATACGTTCATCAAGCTCTGAATGTCTTAAATAGCAATGATCAATATAGACAAATAGAACAGAGTAATGAAATCGAAATATGTAACACAATACAACAGACAGTCGCCAAATGGAAGAAAATGTATTATATAGACGACAAATTATTAAATTTTTAAATATTAAAAATAAAAGAATGGGAAGATTTTACATTCTTCCGAAAGTGCATAACTCGACAACAAATGAAAGAAGATAAATCACTTCTTGATAAAATATCCATCCCAGCTCGTCCAATTGTTAGTTTGTGCAACAATGCAACCGAAAGAATGAGCCATTTTTAAAACTATTTCTTTAAGCCTCTAGTTACACAGCTTTGGACATATACAAAAGATTCCAGATCATTCATAAGCAAAATTGAAGCCATTAAAATAGAAAAGGCTGACACCATACTTTGCACATTTGACATATCAAGTATATATAACTCGCTAACACATATAGAAATAGTTGAAGCAATTGAAAGGATATGGCCTAAAATTGAACGTACAGCTTACGAAATACCAAGTTCTTCAAATGCTTTAATACATGCTGGAAAATAATGAGTTTGAATTCAATTACTTAATGTACAAGCAAACATATGGCATTCTGATGGGTGCTCCTATGTCCCCTAGCTTGGCAGACATACGTATGCATGAAATAATAACAGAAATCTTAGAAAGATTCATCTTCAAAAGACACATTCTTCACCTTAGCTGTTTATCGAGACGTCCAAAGTCCTAAATGCAGTCATTCCTATATTGAGTAAGTCCATAAGCGAATCACTGTCGTCAGTCATTGAAAACGAAGTAAAGGCTTGTGTAGAAGCTGAAACTAAACCTCTATGGGAAGAGCTTAGACGTAAACAAGAGGTAATAGACAATCAGGCCAAGAAAATCTCAGATCATTCCGAGAAGATTTGTACCCAATTTATACAAATCTCATTACTGGAGACCAAGTTGAGAGACTATTCTAATAGATTGTTCAACGTTGAAAACCACCTGCATAAACAAACTGATCGATACTATGATGTAGAAACTAGACTAGAACACCAAGAACAATATAGCCGAAGAACTAGCCTTAGATTTCATAACATAAATGTACCAACTGATGGTCATGGCAAAATCAAGCACCCAGTAAACACTGATGACCTTGTGTTAGATGTTTGCAATCAGAAGCTAGGCCTTGAGCTTAATACCAACGATATCAGCAGATCCCACACTATAGGAAAAGCCAAGAATGGAAAGGCCCAAGTTATTGTCAGATTTATGTCCTACCGCACAAGAAACATGGTGTATATGAACAAGAAAAAGCTAAAAGATGATGAGAATAACATTTTCATTACAGAAAATCTCACTAAATTCAGAACTGATTTGACAAAACAGTTAGCTAAACTTAAATATGAAAATCTAATTGAAGCATATTGGACACAGGATGGAAGAATCTATGTAAAGGAAAAACCGACTGGCAGAAAGAGACTAGTTTCATCCTTCCAGTATGTAGAGAACATTGAACAACGAGCCAGAATGAACTTGGTTAACCATAGAACACCACAATTACATAGTCACTCTCACTCAGATCATCCAGAAGCCAATGCAGATCAACACTAAGACCTACAGGTTGATCAAACAGAACAAGATGCATACTCATAATTGCATGAAACTGTTAATAACAGCATCAAACTGACTGGATTTCTAAGTGTGTTATAATGTGTTTGTAAAATTCATTGTGCTAAAACTCATTTATTCATTCATTAATCCATTCATTCAAATCATTTATTCATTCATTGACTTTTTTATATGTTTGTTAAGTCATTATTTTTGATCATCCACTCAATCATAAACTCTTAACATTTTATTACATGTATGCGACTTTTCATTTATAAACTTAAACTGTTTCTCAAGATAATTAATTTCTTGTTTACATTGTTTAGTGCGGACCTCGCGGAAAACACCTGTGTTTACGTTTTTGTTTGACATGACCTTCACATTTATTCAGACACGGTTTTTTCACAATTTAATGAATTATCTTTATTACTTTTCACAAATCTATTCTAATTTATAAATTAAGAATTGACAATTTTGTTTTTTGGTTTTGTTTTGTTTTGTTATTTGTTTGCTATTCTTTTTAGTCTTTAAAACTTAGTTAAATTTGCTGATTGCAAGATTTAGTTTAAAAATAACCTTAAGTTACAACTACATAAGACATAAGACATATTTTATTACCAATTAAGGTCCCTCAAGGGGCAGGATCATTACAATGATTAATTATAAATAACAGTAAAGCAACAACAAAAAAAATAATAAAGTATACAAAATTAAGGTATGATTGTGACAATATATACTTTTTTTGTAATGGGTAAGCCATATAAAATATATAGATGGGAGCATGGATATAAATAGAGATTAATAATTAATACCTCAAGCCTACAACAATGAGTGTTATTAATATTATTTTCTTTTTATTTTAGCAGCCCTCCCTGTAATCAGAGCACATATATAAGATTCAGTCATATACATGCTATGGTCACCAGGGGACGGTGCTTTAGGACTGCAATAATTACACCCAGAGTAGCAGCATTGATAATATATTATTTAAATTATGTTTGTATATACTGTACAGTTCTCCCCGTGACCAAAGCACAAATGGAAGTATAGTTGTTCCATGAATGCAGTGGTCACCAGGGGACGGTGCTTAAGAACTGCAGTATTACATAGTTTTATCTATTTTTGATAATAATCTCAGAGCTCTCATTGATGAAGCTGGTCGGTCCAGCGAAATATCCGCAAATTCGATTATCAGATTACAAGCGCTGATGAAGCTGGTCGGTCCAGCGAAATATCCGCAAATTCGATTATCAGATTACAAGCGCTGATGAAGCTGGTCGGTCCAGCGAAATATCCGCAAATTCGATTATCAGATTACAAGCGCTGATGAAGCTGGTCGGTCCAGCGAAATATCCGCAAATTCGATTATCAGATTACAAGCGCTGATGAAGCTGGTCGGTCCAGCGAAATATCCGCAAATTCGATTATCAGATTACAAGCGCTGATGAAGCTGGTCGGTCCAGCGAAATATCCGCAAATTCGATTATCAGATTACAAGCGCTGATGAAGCTGGTCGGTCCAGCGAAATATCCGCAAATTCGATTATCAGATTACAAGCGCTGATGAAGCTGGTCGGTCCAGCGAAATATCCGCAAATTCGATTATCAGATTACAAGCGCTGATGAAGCTGGTCGGTCCAGCGAAATATCCGCAAATTCGATTATCAGATTACAAGCGCTGTTGAAGCTGGTCGGTCCAGCGAAATATCCGCAAATTCGATTATCAGATTACAAGCGCTGATGAAGCTGGTCGGTCCAGTGAAATATCCGCAAATTCGATTATCAGATTACAAGCGCTGATGAAGCTGGTCGGTCCAGCGAAATATCCGCAAATTCGATTATCAGATTGCAAGCGCTGATGAAGCTGGTCGGTCCAGCGAAATATCCGCAAATTCGATTATCAGATTACAAGCGCTGATGAAGCTGGTCGGTCCAGCGAAATATCCGCAAATTCGATTATTAATTATTGTCTTTTGACTTTAATTATTATTTTATTTTAACATCATATTTGATGTTGTTGTGCACCATTTTAGAAGTTTATTTATCATTTTTGTTTGCATAGTATCGTTAACTTTTTTGTTTTCGATCCGACATCCCGTAGGTTGATACGTTGGCTACTTCTTTCAGATCATATCAGATTACAAGCGCTGATGAAGCTGGTCGGTCCAGCGAAATATCCGCAAATTCGATTATTAATTATTGTCTTTTGACTTTAATTATTATTTTATTTTAACATCATATTTGATGTTGTTGTGCACCATTTTAGAAGTTTATTTATCATTTTTGTTTGCACAGTATCGTTAACTTTTTTGCTTTCGATCCGACATCCCGTAGGTTGATACGTTGGCTACTTCTTTCAGATCATATCAGATTACAAGCGCTGATGAAGCTGGTCGGTCCAGCGAAATATCCGCAAATTCGATTATCAATTATTGTCTTTTGACTTTAATTATTATTTTATTTTAACATCATATTTGATGTTGTTGTGCACCATTTTAGAAGTTTATTTATCATTTTTGTTTGCATAGTATCGTTAACTTTTTTGTTTTCGATCCGACATCCCGTAGGTTGATACGTTGGCTACTTCTTTCAGATCATATCAGATTACAAGCGCTGATGAAGCTGGTCGGTCCAGCGAAATATCCGCAAATTCGATTATCAATTATTGTCTTTTGACTTTAATTATTATTTTATTTTAACATCATATTTGATGTTGTTGTGCACCATTTTAGAAGTTTATTTATCATTTTTGTTTGCACAGTATCGTTAACTTTTTTGTTTTCGATCCGACATCCCGTAGGTTGATACGTTGGCTACTTCTTTCAGATCATATCAGATTACAAGCACTGATGAAGCTGGTCGGTCCAGCGAAATATCCGCAAATTCGATTATTAATTATTGTCTTTTGACTTTAATTATTATTTTATTTTAACATCATATTTGATGTTGTTGTGCACCATTTTAGAAGTTTATTTATCATTTTTGTTTGCACAGTATCGTTAACTTTTTTGTTTTCGATCCGACATCCCGTAGGTTGATACGTTGGCTACTTCTTTCAGACGTTTATTATATATACATATATATTATATATGTGTCAGGAATGTACAAACTGAATTTAGAATGTCATAGTCCTCATTTGTAACTAACCAAATGAGTTTTGCCCTAGGATCTAAAGCAGTAAAATTTATACATTTTTTCTGAGCAATAGTTTCTAGCTCTAGTCTTTTGTTGCTCATTCCATGACATACACATAAGAAATGAGTCTCATCCTCTACTAATTTTAAGTCACACCTTGTACAGAGTCTATCGTGTCTGGGAATGCCCTTGTATCTACCAGTTTCTATATTAAGTTTATGTGACGAGATCCTAAATCTGGTCAATCTACGTCTATGTTCAAAGTTTTTAATAATTAAAAGATATTTTTCTAGCCCAAAATTGGTTTTAAATGTAGAATAAGTACATAATTTTCCATCAGAAACTTGATGTAATTTTTGTTTCCATTCTTTTAAGCTAAAATCCAAAAGAGTTTTATTTGTAATTTTATTGTTGACATTATTTGGAGTATTTATCTTTTCAATCATAACTCTGACAGATGAATACCAGGATAAGTGCTTTTTTGAATCAAGTAACATAGATTCATTGTATGCAGCATGCAATAGGGGAAAGCAATCTTGAATTTTGCTTAGTCTGTCATTATATTTAATCATGGCTTTAATCATATTAAAATAGATAGGAAATCTTCCAAGTTCTGATAAAACAGCAAAATTGGTGGATTTTTTATGAACTCCAAGAATAAATTTACAAAATTTTTGATGAAGTGTTTCAGCTTTTTGCTTTGAATAAATATCATCAAAGCAGAAATTATCAATCCCATTTCTAAATTTTGAAGAATAAGGATTAAATGTTCCCCATATTTCACATCCATATAATAAAATTAAGAAATAATTCATGGCAGCCCCAGATAGCAAGGTACTAATGGCCCACTGCTGGTTTACTGATGGCACTGTTGGCAAACTGGTGGCATTGGCGAGTTAGTGCTGGGCCATTTGTGGCCCAGTAATTGGTCGCCATCAGTTGGATTGTTCTTAATGGGCCATCATTGGGCCGCTACTTAGATACCAATACATGTTTTTGAAGCAAATGGGCCATTAATGGCCCATATTACATGTATAATACAAAAAAAAACTAACTTGCATTAATTGCTTAATTGGTTTAAATTAAAGGTTTATAATGACTTGTTTTCTTTTCCAATAATAATCTTAAGTAATATGAAGGTTGAAGCATTAAAAAGGTTCAATGTTAAAAATGATAATATGCATGACTATTAATTTGAATCCATTAAGAACTCTTTTAAATATTATAATTAATATTTATACACAAACAAACATTACATAAAACCTACAACCCCATTTGACTAAATGACAAAATATTTTGTTTTGATATGATTATAATCTTTATTTAAGTTATTACTTGATCTTTGAAATTTACACCATCTGCAAGACTAATCAATTCCAGAGTTCATGCCATGGTCATGGTTCTATTACCACCACACAAGACTTCCAGCTCAGTTCCATGTTAACAAGATACTTGAACTTTAGTCATTTCCTTCTTGCATTTACACACAGGCGCTAATTTTACAAGATGTTTATTTGGATTTTTTTTAGAATTTACATGTAAGTATTGTTAATTTTAACTTTATTAAATACATTAATACTATTTAATTGAACTTTGATGAATATATCATTAAAATCTGTATTTGGTATACATGTTATATATTTATAATTTTTCAATTTTAAAAACGATTGTTCTAATGATCATGATAATGTCTTACAGTACTATCATTTTCAATTTGTTGTATTAAATTAATTTTGGTCAAGTCTACGTTCATTTCAGAGGTTATCAAATTTAATTTTATTTTACAGTAGGATTTGTAAGAATTCTTACAAATTAAGGATTGAAGCAGATGTAGGATCATAAAGAAAACCCTTTTAAAGACAGCTTTATATGATGCTGTTATCAAATGTAAGTTATAGAGATATAGAGATATTTTTGAATTATCTTTTATAAATGAAGAATAGTCCCAATTAACACATGTTTTTGTTTTTAATAAAAAAAATTAAAGCATTCTTTTTTACAGGTAACTGTATAGCAAATATTGCATGACAATTATAATTATGTTATGTTGAAAAAAAATATTAATAATTGACAATTGTTGATTTGTTCATTATGTTTTTCAGAAGACGGAAAAGGAACAAGATATACGAGACTGAAGACTGATGAACTCGGGCTGATGAACTTACAAGAAATGAACACGATGAAGGAAATGCATATTGAACATATATGTATATGCTTTTGGACCTGACCTTTTCATTTTGTGTGATTCTTTTTATCTATTTTGGAATTACAAGTTAAACAACAGTTGGCTCTAGTTTATTTTATTGTATTGAATTCTAGAAAAAAAATGGATTATTTTGGCAATCAATCTAAAAAAAATCATACCACGTCTGATTATTAACGATTCTCAATAGAGTCTCTAGTCAAAAGGTTAATAGAACAAAAGTAAAAAAAAAAGAACTACACATCAAAAGGAATAAATAACAAGAAGGCATTCTTATTACAGCTTAAAATATTAATAATGGCGCATTGAGGGCAAACGACGGGCATATATACAACCTGACTTAAAAGGGCAGGTAATGGGCCTCTGTTGGTCTTTTTATGGCGTGCTGATGGCAATGATGGTATATTGATGGCAAACTTGGAGCAGATGAGGCAAGCCACATCTGGGCCATCAACGGGCCAACAGTTTGGCCCATTGAGGGGGCGGTGAGCAAAAACACAATGGCCCAGTGCTGGTTGCCATCAATGGGCCAATGATGTTGCCACCAGTAAAACATGTGGTGGGCCAACACCCGAATGTTATCTGGGGCCGTGGTCTATTGGAATTTTACCATGGGGTGGCCTTATTATTGTGATTATTTCACCCCGAGCGATAGCGAGGGGTTAAATCAGCACAATAATAAGGCCACCCCATGGTAAAATTCCAATAGACCACGGCTGCCATGAATTATTTCGATTCTGATATGACAAATAACAAAATTTTGAATTTCGCGGGCCTTATAGACAGGCAAATATTTGGCTGTTCCATCAATACTCCCTTGTGAATATTAAATTAAAGAAACATAAAATTTTAGAATGAAATTATAGAACAACTGACATTCTTAAATCAACAATTTAATATAATTTATATATTTTAAAGGGATTTTATTCAAATAAAAATGGAAATCTAAACAATATATTTATATTTATTTTATAAATTTATCTACCGTTGTTAGCGAACCGTCGGTTTACAAATTAAAGCAAAGGAAGGTTGCGGGAACAGCCAAAATATTAAAGGTGAATATTTAGGGCAACGTTCGCGTTCACGGTATAGTAAACACACATTTATCGATCGAAAGTATTGTTTATATTTGTAAAGATAAGACTTTTTGTACGTAAAATATAATTTTTAGTTCTTTGAAACACGTTGAAAGCTTTTTGAGTCGATAGAATAACTGAGCCGATTGCGCACGTGTGAAAAATAATTGTTGCAATTAGACCACGGTCTTGTTCGTATAGCGAATGAAGGACGTCATATTAGAATTGGCTTTATAGTATGATCAAATACATGCATACTGGTTTTAACACTTGGATGAAGAGATAAAAAATCTTTTGATAGTTTAAAATATGCTTTGATTGCTTTATTATATAATTCCTCCTGTGCATAAGCAAAAGATCCAGACGCACAAAAAGTAATTCCCAGATATTTATACTTGTTGACACATTCTAGAACTGTATTGTCAAATAAAAATTTCATATTGATAAGTTTGCCGGCCTTGTTGAATATTAATATTTTAGTCTTTTTAGTATTTACTGTAAGACACCAGTCTTTACAGAATTTATCAAGTAAGTTTAGTTTTTCCTGTAATCCAGAAGCGGAAGTAGACAGAAGAATTATGTCATCAGCATACATGAGACAGTGGATTGCCTTTTTATCAAGGAATACAGGGTCAAGTGAATTATCTAAATACTTTGGAAAATCATTTATAAAGATCTTGAACTACATGTAGCAACAAATCTATTCTTATATATACATGTTCTTGTACACAATTCGTGCTTAGATATAAATATTTAAGATGCCACTACGAAACCAAAACAAATATCCCATTATGTTGAAAATCTCAGCTCCCCGGTAGATCTACTGTTCATCAACTCATCGAAATGTATAACTCTATTCTAAATTCACTCGAACAAAAAGAAATTAAATGTTTTGTCTTTTGTGACTTTTCGAAGGCATTTGATAAAGTGTGGCATAGAGGACTGATTCATAAAATGAAATCATATGGAGTTAAAGGGAGGATTTTGGAATGGTTTAAAAGTTATCTATCTGGGAGAAAACAAAAGGTCCTTTTAAACGAGATATCGTCAAACCTTTGCGACATTACAGCAGGGGTACCACAAGGTTCAGTTCTTAGCCACTCCTTTTTATAATTTATATCAATGACATAGCTGATAATCTTGTATCACTTTGCAGGCTTTTCGCAGACGATACGTCGTTTGGATATTCAAATAGAGATATGAATGCGGTTAAATATGTTATAGATCGGGATCTTATTGAACTTGACACATGGTCAAAGAAATGGTTGATGTGCTTCAATCCAGATAAAACTGAAATAATGATGTTTTCAAATATCCCAATACAAGATACGAGGTTCGAATTAAATGGCCAGACTATTTCTATAAGTGAAACACACAAACATTTGGGTGTTGTCCTTAGCAACGACGCAAAATGGAATGCTCATATCGAGAAACTTATTGAATCAATATGTAAACATTTAAATGTATCGCGGAAACTTAAACTTTGTAGAAAAAATCTTGAAACGCTTTTTATAGTTTATATTCGACCAATATTCGAATATGCATCTGAACTATGGGACAACTGTGGTGCTATCAACTCCAACAAACTAGAGCGTTTAAACCTAGATGCTGCAAGAATCATCACTGGCTTACCAATTTTTACAAGTTCCTCGATAATCTATAACGAAATTGGGTGGGAAAATCTTGAAACCTGAAGAAAACGTAAAAAACTTCAGCTTTTTCATTCTATCTACAATAATAGAGCCCCCGATTATTTGTGTAATCTTCTCCCTCCTTCGATTCAGTCTACTACCGTATATCCACTTCGTAACGGAAGCGACTTAATCGTGCCTTTCTGTAGACTTTCCACGACATCTAACTCTTTTTTCCGTCAACAGTGCGAATGTGGAACGAACTTGACGAGAATACTCGAAATATTCTTAGCAAGTCTAAGTTCATCCTCGGAAACCCAGGGTTTCTTCTCTCGCTTACTCATTCATCATCCCTGGGACATTTGGTATGAAATTCTTCGTTTTGAGTTCAGGATCGGATCTTGAACTTAATATTATTTGTTTATAAAATCATGTTTGAATCGCATTAGATAAATCTAAAGCGACCAATCAGAAAGCTCGATACAAAACTATCGAAAACGAAGTATTTTGTGCGTTGTGTCCCAGGGGTGATGAATGAGTAAGCGAGAGAAGAAACCCTGAGTTTCCGAGGATGGTCTAAGTTCAAATGTGAACTTTTGAATTTATCTACTAAATCTAAGGTACCAAACCATTTTTATAGCGGACCAAGAAATCTGAAAATAACATTAACTCAACTCAGATGCTCATCCTCTTTCTTGAATAATGACTTATTTAAAGTAAATATTGTACAACGACCTAACTGTAACTGTGGTGCAAACTTTGAGACCTCTTGAGTCTTGATCTCGATCTTCTTCTTGGTAAATCTAATACCCTTACAACTGAACAATATGAAAATGTGTTACCCCATGTCTTTTCTTTTATAAGGAAGACAAAAAGGTTTCTCATAGTATAGTCACTTTCACAGCCTACAGAGACAGACAGACACATTACACACACACACCCACATCCTTCTTTATGTTACCTTAATTCATTCTCCCCTTCTTGTATACTTTTATAATATAGTCTCCTTTGTTTGTTTCTTTTTTTTTCAAATTAGACATATAATATAATTTTATTAACTGACTTTGATGTGCATGCCTTCAATGTTATAGATATATTGTATTGTATAATCGCTAATGCTATAGGGTCGTTCCGAAGGAGCGATTTCACATCTTTTTCAACCAGCGGACGCCCGTACAACAGAGTTTTTATAAATTGAAGTCTCTAGGACTCCGTACGGCAACCCCGCCTAGCATATAATGCACACCGCTTATAGCGTGACGCTACGGTTACTCCCTAAAAAAGGAGTTCCTATAACGTCCTTATAAACGTCATGCATTACACACCCCGGAATCTACTATTTTTGAGTATAGTATAATCGCTAATGTAAAGACTTCATAAGTAGGGAATACTTGTGTCTAATACCTTTTTGTATTTTATGCAAATAAAATATGTTTAAATCAAAATCGAGACGATGGGTTTATTTTATTTGACTCAACAACTGAGAGTCTAGAAACGTTTTTCCATATTGCAAACAATATTAATCCCTTAATAAAGTTTACACATGAAATTAAACAAGATAGTATTTAGTTCCTTGATGTTACAATTTTTAAGGACAAACGGTTTAAAAGGGAAAAAATACTTGATGTATAATTAGGAAGCCCACTAACAATTTTCAATACTTGGAATGAAAATCGTGCCACTCAGAGTCTGTTTTCAAAGGGTTCATATCTGCTGAAATTTTTAGATTTATTAAATCATGTAACAATCAACTTGATGTGATCTCATGAGAGAAGTAAAACTATTTAAAGACAAACTTCTTCTCAGAGGATACAGTGAAACAGAAATTGATAAAATAATTACAGAAACAATAAATAAAGAACGAAAGAACTGTCTAACTTACAACCATAATCATAAACACTCTAAACCACCGTTAGTATTCTCTACAAAATATAATCAGGTTTTCAAAAAAATTGTAAAATGCATTAGAAAACATTGGAAGCTAATTGAAAATAACGAAGAAACAAAAAGAATATTTCCGAAACCGCCTATAATTGCGTACAAAAGAGAAAAAAAAATTAATTAAAAGACCACTTGACATCTGCAAAATTAAAGTAATAAAAAGGTGTGGTTTTTTTTCCGAAACGCCTTTAATTGCGTACAAGAGAAGAAAATCGAAAGGTACTGGACTAATGAACCTTTATAATATTTATACAAATAAAACATATTAAGGCACTTTATTTCCAGATTACATAAAAATCTAATCTTTCCAGAAATAAAGATTTTATAGCTAGTTACACATTTTCCGGCCCGGGTCCGGGACCGGGTTACAACTTTTATTAACCACCCTTTAATCAAACATAACGGCAATTTTGATTGGTTCTGATATATTGTAAATATGCATCCGCATATACGCGTATATTATCAATATATACGCGTATATTAACGCGTTTATATACGCGTATATCGTTAACATATACGCGTATATAATATAAATATACGCGTATATAATAAGAATGTTAGATCAAATCATTCACGCGTATATATACGCGTATATAAATGCAATATACGCGTAAATAACACCAATATACGCGTATATGTCAACAATATACGCGTATATTGTAGCAATATACGCGTATATACATAAATACGCGTATATTATCGCGCCAATGACATGAACGGCCACTCATACATATCCTTCAGCCAGTTACTCATTCCGAATCATTTTTTTTTCTAAATTGTTTGCTTTTTCTTGCAAGTAGTATTTGGGTGTCAATTTCAAGAATGAAGCAGATTTTCTAGAATTTAAAGCGTTCTTAATCTAAGGTTCCCGGAAATAAATGAGAGACAGAAATTCTTCGAATCGATGATTGTTTAGTGAAAGGATATCATCAATATAACGGATTAAAGGATAGAGCTAGTCCACCTAATACGAATGAGGAAAGAAATCACAATTCCTTCCCATTGGAATAGCAATATGATCGCAAGGGGAAATTATTAGCGCATAATCATTGATTCGACCCTCCTTTTCTTTTGTAATTCCACCTTATATAAAAAGGTTGTAATCTGATTGGACAACAGCCAGTGTATTTTTCCGATATTTTTCAAGATTTTCTTCTTCAAACGCCAGCGGGGTATTTGTCATGGCAAATATCCCGGCCCATGACAAATACCACGGTACTTGGAAAATAACCTATTCTAAAAATAGCGCCGCGTGACATTTGGGCGAATAATTTTCAAGCATCATATAAATTTGATTTTGTCAGTATCTTATATTATATACTTACATAAAACAACGCTAGGATTTGAAGAAACAAAAACTATATTCGGTGGAATTAAACGAATATATCATGCTGGAGAGGGATATTTGCCAAAAATACTGGTTTCGAGTTCGTCGAATTTTACTCGCCTTCGGCTCGTAAAATTTGTCTCCTCTCAACCAGTATTTTAGGCAAATACCCCTCTCCAACATGATATATTTGTTTAAAATACACGTCCCAAGAACCATTTTCTCCGCTGTCTCTCTGTCTTGCTTTGTCTTCTCTTTTTGTACTTTTGAGATTAATTATCTCAGTTGATAAGCCCTGTCGGGTTTCTTGTTCTGTTATACGATTTGCACGTAAACTAATTGTTGATGACTTAGCACTTGTGAAATTCAATACACAGGCATGACAGGTGTAGCATGTTCGACATTAAGCAAAGAATTCAGCTAAATATGCGCTGAAGGCCGAGCAAAGCGTGCAGCTAGTTGTGTTCGTTAGCACCCCATTGAAGGTCTTATTTTGACTTTACGATGAAGAACAGCAACAAAAGTGCCGTACTTTGGTTTTGTTCCATTTCAATATTTATTATGTCACTTTGTCTCGCAAAAATAAACTTCAAATACCCCTTCAATTTTAGATTACCTTTATTTACCAACCAGAGCATGCAGACATATAATGAATATAAAAGAATCGTTATATTGTCAAACCTATTCGTTAAATTTATCAAATATTACACCATTTTTCAAAATAATGTTAACGTTTATATTTTCTTTTTTTTCAAATCTAAAGTTACCTCATTTGTGTTTTGTTATGTTTGTCAATATTTGAATACAGCATTTGGATAAAAGTTTTCTATGGTCTGTTTGTTACAAAAATGTAGTTTTTGCTTGTATAATATGCCCGTTCTTGATTAAGGTTCATGTATATGTTTACCTCGAAAAAGCTTAATTTTTCATCGATTTTTCATAATGTGTACAGCAAAACTGCTGTGTTTATAGTTGTGACTAAAGGGCAGAACCCTCTGTAGCGACTGTTAACACACACTATGTGCCATGGGTCTTCCAGCGCATGACAGACCACCGCCAGAGTTGGCATTTACATTTTAACCGGAAACAGGAACAATCTTCCAAGACGTGAAGGTTCCTTTTGGGATGAAGTGGTCTCTTCTTAATATGAAATATGTATTACTAAAAGTGGACTGGTCCAACAAAAGCTTCCCCTCACTGAAGTGGACAGGTCCATTGCAAATTGCTATTAAACAGTTCATCACGATTCATCTAAAGTGGAATATTGTTCAAACGTTTGGAGTTCATTACTACTCACAATAGTGGACGGGATCCCTTTGATAGTCCTAATAGTTCATCGCTGGGCAGGTCCATTTAACTTAAACCCCAGTTCTTTTGTTTAAAGTCGAACTTTCATTTTCAGAAACTTTCTTTGTGTAATTAACTCTTTTGTTCTAAGAACAATAGGCTTTATTCACAATGGCAAAAACAGGAATTTCCATATACCCCTGCTTTTGTGCTTGTAGACACACCTCATGTTCATAAAACAAAAGAGCTACTCACTCAAAGAAGCTTCGGTAATAACTAGCCTAGGGCAACTGAAAAGGAAATGAAAACAGTTCACTTTATCAGGTTTAAAATAAATTTTTATCTCAAAGTAGCAAAATAACATTAAAAAAACAGACAAAATAATACAAAACATAAAAAAAAAGAAAACAAAGCAAGAATATGTCCAAAAGACATATTGCCCCATATCTCGTAACATTTGAGACGGACGAACAAACAGACGTATGGACGGACAGACGAACCAACGGATCCGACGACTATATGCCCCCTACGTTCGTAGATGGGGCATAGAAAGGGTCAAAGACAAAAATGACAGGTCTTCGTTTAACAGGAATTATGTTTGTTGCATATAAGAACAATGTGAATATATTCCCGACCTAGGGCGTTGTGGGGAAAATAAATTTCTCCGCGGAAGTCCCGGCCACGGGCGTAGTGGGGGGAAAGAAGTAGGTAGGCAATAGATCTGAATTTGAATCCAACAGTATGGAACCCATGCTGATGCTGAATACCAAATATCAAAAGAGTATGATTAGAGGTTGTTGAGAAACCGGTCCTCGTGGTTTCTTTTCCAGAAACACCTTTAACCTTATGGTATAACTATTATTGATTCGTCACTCGTCACTTAAGTAGACTGACCCATCGATTTGCGCTTAGCAGTTTATCACTATTTACGCTAAGTGGAATAGTCCAATAAAGTGGAAAAAAATATAATCATCTCTGTTCGAGAGGAATAACAGTGAAACTGCAAAATGAGCTGTTCTATTCATCATTTCTTATATTAGGACTATTGCTATTATAAATTGTTCTGTTATGTATTTGTCTTGTTTTATCTTTTCTTCTTTGACATCCCAGTATGACAATTTGTGATTACCTTTATTCACAGAGTGCGTCACTAAAGTAGTAAGCTGTTTCTTGGTAGTGTGCTTAGTCTTAAAAAGTACACATGAATGGTCACTTTTATTACTGCAAAAAGCAGGAAGGAAAATTTGCGCTGTTCTTTTTCGCATAATATTACAGAAAACGAAAAGAATATGGAATATGTGCCAGAAAGGCACGATCCACATATTGATATTATTATTATAAATGATTAAAAAAAAACATTCAATGCGCGTGAAGCGCTTTTCTGGACTAACTTTCATAAAACACGCTTGGGGTCGAAAAATTGGTAGGATATTAGTTTGAACTTACAAAACACTAAGCCAAAAAGTATTACAACAATGACTAAATGAGGCAAACCTATCAACTGCATTAGAGATAGCCACAATTTTAGATCAGAACGTCAGAAGACTGGAAATATATAAACAGTGACTTTCCATTGCATATTCCAGTACTCGAAAATACATAAGATCATACAACTAAAGCACGGCACTTAAGCCAAGCTCTGAAATAATATTAAAAACGAAAGAATATGACTGAATTTCAGTTCGTGCAGTTTTAAATTCATGCTGTAATGTTATTTTCCTTTGACCTTTGACTACAACCGAGGAAAAAAAAAAATCGCGCCGTTTAATTTTTGCGTTAGCAATCACAAAAATAAAACTGATTCGAACATATCACGGTTTACATTATCCACAACAATGTAGTCACAGTTTATGCAAAATATATATAAATTTAAAAAAGGCAGTAATGATCAGTTGCTTTCTTTACATTTTTTAACTAAGATTTAGATTTAGCCTCGTTAATATGTACATCATCCATCATCTCGATATTTAATACTTTTTGTATGAATTATGCAATATGTTAATCAATTGCACGGACTTATTCAAATGCAATGATTTGAAACCGTGTACAAAGATGTGTTTAAATGTATCATATTTAAACCTGATAAATGATAGACACGAAAAGAAAATCGAATTAAATCGATTTAATCCAATTCGATCACATTTGCTGAAGACAAAACAAGTTTATGAGTCTGATCAGCCCGTTGCACTATTGGGATGCCTAGGTTTTGGAACTCGGAGTTCCCAAAACCAAACAATAGATCTTTTCAAATTTGACTTAGTACTGTACAGCTGTGCTCCCTTTTTAGGATTTGGGGGGCTAAATTGAGAAAAATATGCAACTTTGTGTTTCTACGACTGTTTCAGTTGCTGTGAAATTTAACAAAGATTTTAATATCTTTTAGATTTTCGTTAAGAAATAATAGCGAAGAATACCACTTAATACATGTTCTCACAACAACATTTTTTTCTGGAGCACAAAAAATTATGAACTGTTATTACGATGTTCATTGTTAAAAAGTGCCTTGCACTAAAAGTTTGTAAATAATTTATGAAAGGATATGGAGTAAATGAACATGAGACCACAACACACATCTTAACTCCAACTGTAATTAATTTTTAATGAGCTGGATGGCCATTTCGGAAAATTATTCCTCATCAGCAGCACCAGAACCGGTCATTTTGACAAAGACGCTTTGTCAAACAGAAGAATATTTTTGCTTCAGAAAAATAGGACAAGCTTTAATATCTAATTTTCCATATCTTTGATGAAAAGTTTAAAATTCAGGTGTTATTCAACAGATAACCTGGTTAAATAATTGTAATTGTGTATTTTAGGCACAGGTAAATGCATCAAGTAGCAGGAAGTAAATACAAATAAGGATTTCCCTTAATGATGTTTTGAAACTTTTTTTCAAAGAGGGTAAGTTTAAAGACAATTTACAATTTTGTTCATACTCATTGTATTAAAATATTCGACTTGACAAGAGTTTTTGGGGCGGGGATTTTTTAGTTTTTTGGATTAAATTGCAGCTGTAAATTGACGTTTTTTTCTATAATCGTCGCATGGGCAAACAAGTAAGGCCCTTTAAAACAATTAAAGTTATTCATAGTTATTCTCTTTGATAGATTGTGGCCTCTTTTTTCAGCTTTTTCCTTTTTGTTTTTGAGTACTTCTCTATCGATACAAATGTTACAAATATCCATAATGTATGTTTTTAACTTCCTTAGGTATTCATACTATTAACATTTATGACAAACCCATCATGCTTTGGTGTAGGCACAATGCGGTCTACTGAATACTTCTAGTGTAGCAAACGCCGCAAGAGAATCACGCCGGGTGTAAATGTATTTCCATTTATCAGAAGCTATATTTGGCACTGAAACATTGTTAATATTATTTCAATTACAAATTGAGTTATAAAAATAAAATACCTCATGATTTTTTTTTTAAGTTTTTGATGAAAAGGTCAGATTTTTTAAGACTAATAATAGTTTACAGTGAATTTGGATAAAATTTATGAAACCGTTGTTATTGTATAGTATTTAAAAAAAAATCAAATATTGTCAATTAGGAAATTGGTAGACAAAACATTTCAACATAACAATCCTTTTAAGAAAAAACACATATATCAACCAAACTGCAATCAGCAACGAAAACGCAGGTCGAAAAAAAAGAAGGGGGAACTTTGGTGCTCCGGAAGAGTAAGCAGAGTTGACAATGATCGATTTAGTTTGTGTCAAATCCTGTACGGACGACCCTAATGTACATCTAGGTTAAACCAAATTCTGCGTTCATCTGAGAGATAGAAATTCCGCATTTGTCAACAAGCGCATGATGTCTTCCGTAAAATTTTCTGAGTGACGAAAACAACTGGTGACGCTCTTTCAAGGAAGTCAAACTTTTGCCACAAGCTCTGGGATAACGAATCAGTTGAAATATGTTTTGCTCCATTACGGGTTATAGGACTGCATTGTAGCTCTGCCTATATGTCGCAGGAGCTACATTACTGTAGCCATAGTGTCATGTGGAACAAGATCAGACATTTACAGAGAATTAATGATTTTATTTAATTTCAGTAAGATAACTTTAAGGTTACAAATACCTAACTTAAAAAGATTCTATGAACGGATGAGAATGTTAATATAAAAAGATTTAAGGCATAAGCCTCAGTAACATATTTTGTCACCATTATGATTTTTGTTTTTGTTACTTTGTAGGATGTCGTACACAATTTATGTACCGTAAGTTCATCTCATTTCAATTTATTTCGTAATTATAAGTTTCAAAAGCCCCACCCCGGGGGGGGGGGTACTTTCTTACTCTTAGTACGGGGACGTGCGGCAGCAGGTCTGAAAATGGTACCTATAGCTAATAAATACTAATATTCTCTGGACTTTGATACCCAAGTAAACAGTATGAATGACAATACTGCACACAAAAATTCAATCATTATGGTAGAGCTAGAAACTTTTCAGCAAATTGACATTTCTTGCATGTGTCTCTAATAGATTATATAGTTAAGAGATAATTTATCAGGAATTTATATACCCAAATTAATACTAATACTTTACCAAGAATTAATATCATATGTAAAATTAATCCTAAATAATACAAGAAGATAAAAATGGCACACCAAATAAATACTACAAAATTCAGAATTGCCTTTCGAATCTGCCGCACTTCACTGTATACCAATAAATAAGAAGTAAAACACCCCTCACCGGGATCAAACCTATTTTGGTGCTTTGTTTAAGATTATCCATTGGAAAAGATTGGGTTTACAAAACTAGTTTATCCCCGCTACGTTCCTGGGCCAGGAATCTTTTTAAAAAACATATGAATGTACTTGTCGTCTTCATGTTAGTCTTTCTATAATCAGAATTGGCTTTCATGTTGGTAATATCTGGATAATGATTATTCAATTTGATATTTGTTATATTTTGCTTTTATTGATTATTGTAATGCTTATTTTTTTTCTTTTCTTAATTATTAATGGATAGATATTTCTTTTTTTTTTCTGTTAACTCAAATTCGAATGAATATCTCGCGTCTTTGGCCTTTTGTGACTTCTTGAAAATTGGGTAATGTGGCGATTTTGGAAATCTCATTTAAAATAAAATCTGATACATTGTATACACTTTAATAGAATTTTTAAAAATTTTTTTTTGAAATTATCAGTTCTTTCTACTTATTACCCATTTTACGCGAAAAAAACAGTGCTATGATTGATTGTATGACCAACATGTTCATATTTTTATGTTTATTATTTACTTGTTTTTCTGTTATACCTCTTTTTTGCATTTATGTCATGAAATGTGTGTGTGTGTGTGGAAGCATAGTGAAGAGCCATCTTGTCTGCCCGAACAGCCGAATAATTATCCATATTTATCAACATGGGTAATAGTGTTCAAAGCTATAGGGCAGCAATAGGGCTCTTCTATAGTTGTACCCACAGCGTAAGTGGCCCTAAATCTTCTACTACTTATACTAAGGCAGACTCTTATTCTAATATTTTACTTACAAACTTTCGTTGCACACTTCTTGTCCTCTCATTGAGCATTCTCCAAAGTGTAACTCCAAAGGTAAATATTGTCTTCCTTATTTTTGTACTAGATTACTTGCTCATAATAGGTAACATCGAATCAAACCCAGGTCCTAGTGCAATCACAGATCATGCTTTATCAATTTGTAACATTAATATACGCAGTATTCGAAACAAACTCACTTTCTTAGACTTTTTCACCGAGGACTTTGACGTTTTAACACTAACCGAAAGTCATCTAAGTCCAGATATATCCGACACTGAAATAGAACTAGAAAATTTCTCCAAAACGATAATCCGCAAAGATAGAAACAACTCTGGCGGAGGTGTTCTAGTTTATGTTAAAGATGAATTTTCTATTGTCCACAGAACAGAACTTGAAAATCAAGATGAGACCGTCTGGGTAGAAGTTAGGGGTAAAGGTCAATCAATTCTCCTATGTAATACCTATCGTCCTGAATGGACAGACAACGAATATTGGGCACGATTAAAGCATGCAATAGAACTGGCATATCAGGTCAATCACAACATCGTGATTACGGGCGATTTAAACAGTGATCTATTTAAATTACACAACAATAAACTTGTTGATCTGATGAATGTCTTTAATTTTAAAAATGTAATAAATCAAGCCACTAGAATTACCAATCATAGTGCTACACTTTTAGATCCAATTATTATAAGCGATACACTTAACTATATTTATTCCGATGTGTACACTATACCGGCAGAGATAAGTGACCATGAAGCGTCAATTGTATTTCTGAAGTGCCCAAATATTAAACCTGTTTCAGTTCAGCGCGAAATATGGCTCTATGAAAGAGTAGATAAAGAAAAGTTTGCAAATGACCTTGATTCTTTCAACTGGGAGTTTCTTCTTTCCAATTTTGAAGATGTGGATCAAATGTGCAACGAATTCACCAAAATATTTCTACAGTTAGCCCGAACATGTATACCAACAAAAGTCGTTACTATAAGAAAGAACGACAAGCCATGGTTCACGAACGAACTACGCCGAGAAATAAGAAAACGCGATCGATTACGGCATAAATCTCTGCAAACAAAACAACCTGTAGATATTCATAAATTTAAACAACAACGCAATAAAGTAAACAACCTCAAGAAAATAGCTAAGGAAAACTTTGAAAAAAACCTAGACACAATAATATTAGAAAATGCCTCAAATCCTAAAATGTATTGGAAATTGATGAAAAGTCTCGTAAAATCTCAAAAAGCATCATATATTATCCCCCCTCTACAAAATGTACTCGGCGATCAAAATTTCGAGGATATAGTATATGACGATGACAAGAAGTGTGCACTGCTCAATGATTACTTTACTTCAATCTCAACAATTGATGATTCAAATGTTCCACTTCCCTTTTTTGAAGAGAAATCCCATAACCAGATATCTGATATTGTAATAACTAATCAAGATATAATAGACGTCCTTAAAGTTCTTGACCCAAATAAAGCTACGGGACCCGACTTTATAAGTCATCGTATGTTAAAAATCTGTCCGGAAAAGGTTGCAGTTCCCCTACGTATTATTTTTAATAAAAGCTTACAACAATGTAAATTCCCACATGAATGGAAAGTTTCAAATGTAACTGCCATATTTAAAAAAGGGGACAATTCTCTTCCGAGCAACTACAGGCCAATTTCCCTGATAAGTTGCGTTGGAAAAGTAATGGAACGGATAATTTATAAAAACATTTATAATCACATGCATCAAAATAAACTAATTTATGATTACCAGTCCGGTTTTCTTCCCAAACATTCAACTGTACACCAACTTTTAGAAATATATAATAGTATTATAGATTCAATGGAACAAAAGAAATTTAACTGCTTTGTTTTTTGTGATTTTTCTAAAGCTTTCGACAAAGTTTGGCACAAAGGACTACTACATAAAATGCAATCATATGGAATCACGGGAAATATTTTGAGGTGGTTTCATAGTTATCTGAATGATAGAAAGCAGAGAGTAGTAACAAACAATGCTAAATCTGAGCTAACAACTGTAACAGCTGGGGTGCCACAAGGATCAGTACTTGGGCCTTTACTTTTTATAATCTATATAAACGATATAGCAGACAAACTAAAATCTCTTTCTAGACTATTTGCTGATGATACTTCTTTTAACTATTCCAGCAACGACCAAGACCAAATACAAACTGTTATTGAACATGATATTAAAGAGCTTTCAGAATGGTCTAACAAATGGCTGATGTCATTTAACCCCGATAAAACTGAAATTATGATCTTTTCTAACACACATGCTCCAATGTTCGACTTTATTTTTAATGATCAGCAAATTCCAATAACAGAGTCTCATAAACATCTAGGTGTAACCTTTCAAAGCGATGGAAAGTGGAATAAACATGTAGATAATATTGTATCGTCTGCGATGAAACATCTAAATATTCTGAGAAAACTTAAATTCAAACTAAGTCGAACTAACTTAGAAAAATTATACATTGTATTTATAAGACCCTTACTCGAATATGCAAGCGAGGTTTGGGATAACTGTGGGATCCTTAATGCTTCTAAGATTGAACATGTTCAGTTGGAGGCAGCAAGGATTGTTACAGGTCTTCCGGTCTTCGCGTCAACGGAAAAAATCTATAATGAGCTTGGATGGGAAAATCTTAAATCCAGACGTGAAAAGCGAAAACTCAATATGTTTTACAACATTCAGAAAGAAAAGGTGCCCGAATATCTGTACAATCTCATACCCCCCAAGATTCAAACAACTACATTGTACCCGCTCCGCAATGGAAATGATCTGATCATTCCATTTTGTAGATTATCTATATCATCAAATTCTTACATCCCGTCAACCACAAAACTTTGGAATAATCTTGATTTAGAAATAAGGCAATCAGATTCTTTAGCCAAATTTAAAAATGGAATAAAAGACGTATATGTCTTTAAGTCACCTCCAAAATATTTTTCTTACGGATCGAGAAAACTGAATGTTATTCTCACCCAACTAAGATGCTCAGCATCATTTCTTAACTATGACTTATTTAGAGTTAATATAATTTCAGATCCTTCCTGTAGGTGTGGTGCTCCCATAGAAAACACGTTTCACTATTTTTTTGAATGTCCACTTTATAGAGACGAAAGGGCAATACTTATTCAAAATCTAAACTGGCTTCCTAATGGCTGTAACATAGATCTTAACTTATTGTTATCTGGAACAGAACAGCTGTCTATAGATGAAAATGAAGTTGTACTTAATAGTGTCCATTCATTTATAAAAGGGTCAAAACGATTCTTAATTGTGTAAAACACCTCCCCACACCCACACACGCATATCCACACACTCTTTTTCTTTTCTTTTTTTCCTCAACTTTTTGACTGTTTTTTTATCAAAAGTTAATTTATTTATTTGTAGATCTAATTTTGTATGCATGCTCGTTTGTATTGTTATTAATATGTTTATGTAGGAGAAGACTTCATAAGTTAGTTTAACTTGTGTCTAATCCATTTTGCCTATTTTGCAAATAAAATATGTTTAAACTAAAAACTAAACTATCTGGATAATTTCTAGCTTTCATGTTTATGTAACTTGAAACAAAGCACGTATGTTTCTAACGTTGACCAATGCCGTATACCAAATATTTTTTTTTTTCTAGCGAGAATATTCATTTTGTGTATTACCCCCCCCCCCCCCAAAAAAAAAAAACAACCCGCAAATTCATGTTATCCGAGATACAAATGTTTTATTATTCTAACAAATAGATTTTTTTAATTTAAAAACTAGAATAGAGTATTAAATGTAAGTACGTTTTTACATACAAAACAGTCCATATTTTGTACCAATTGTATTAAAAATAAAATAACAAAAAAAAATATGACAGTTTTGATTTTTTCTACTTTTTGAATACGCCATTTTTTCATTTTCTTTTAGAGTTTTAATAATACTGGTAGTGTTCAAGATTTTCTTCTGGTCTTTCATTTGCTACCGAAGGAGTGTGCGTATAAACCAATGCAGAACTACAAACATACCACATGGATTTGCTGCGCCACGTCCTATAACAATAGTAAGTAAATGTACTATCCCGTACTCGAGAAGGAATAGCCTTTTCAACGGGTTTTTTCAATGGATGGATCCGTCTACTCCTGTATTTTAGGGAACAGATGTCCAGCCCAACCGTAATTTGTATATACACCTTCTGATAAGACACCTATTCATATATTCATAACTTGACCTGTGTTTTCTTTCTGTCCGATTCTTATATTAACATCTATATCTATGCAGTTAAAGTATAGACTGATGCAATTGCATGGAATATGCTTAATCCGACAAATTTGATATATATTCAATCAAAATCTTTGACTTCTAAATTGTTTATATTCATGTACAAAAGAGACTCGAGGAGGAAAGTACGGATGCTGGTTTTCTTTTTGTTTTCTATTGATATATGACAATTGTGAAAATTTTACCTTATTATATATATGCAACTACTAAAATTTCAACCTTTTTCACATATTGAACACCCCCAAAACGTAGACCCTATTAGACCCAAAAATATGTAGCTACCTTTTGAGTGAAAGTTAATCCCGCCCCCACTCCTTCAACCCCCACAACCGTGAGCCTTTTCAAGATGGTAAACTTGTCAGAAGACTAAAGAATGAGTGCGTAACTGTTCAAGAAAGGGCTTTTTAAAGTGAAATACCTGATACGTGAACAGACTAGCTCCCACGCTTACTAACCAAGCAAGCAATTTTCCTTGACCGCAAAAGTTAATAAAGACGATCATAACTTTTGTCCATAATTGTCTGTTTTGGAAATTTGTTTGATAAATTATCGAGGCCTAAAACACTACAAATTAATGTAATTTTAAAATTATACATTTAGGTTCACACCAACAGTTTACCTTCCGGGATGGCAAATCCTAACTATATGGATGCCCCGCCTTCATACTCCACTGCAGTAGGTCCTGCACAAGGATCATATAGAGACCCATATGCTTCCACAACAGCAAGTGAATACAGTGCATCAACAGAGTATCCGCCTCAGTATAGCCAAGCAATCCACATCCCTGAAATTGTGTGTCAATCCGATAGAAATGAACTTTTAAAAGAATGATATTTTGTCGTTTTAAAGTCAAAAACTCATAAAAACTATACGAGTAATGTCATTCGTTATTCTTTTGTATTTTTTCAATATCAACATGATCAAGCTGTAATCATTTGTTAAGGTTCTTCTATAGGAAGTTCATTTCGGTTTAATATATTCATCATATGAGTTACATATTAAATATATCATAATATTGCAATTAACTTTTTTTAAACTTATTTTAACCCTACTAGCTTCATGTCTGGTTAGATTCATGAATATTCAAACCTAGATTTTCTCTTCGCTTTTAATATGATCAGGGCTAGAATTAAAGATGGTCACTACTGAACTCTTTTTTATATCAAACATTTTTTGATTTGTGATAGAAATGATAGATAATTGTCCACTTAATAAAATGACAAAAAGAAAACTGTACATGTCTGTGTGCTCGTTTCCAAGATATATGACGTCAATTTTTTTTTGGGGGGGGGAATTAATCGAACTCCTTTAGATTTAACATTACTTTATCATTATGACGTTTTGGCCTTTAAAACAAAGAAGTTGTATCAAGAATTTCAAGAGATTTTATACAGTTGCTTTATATGGTCAGAAAATGTCCAAAACAGTAGGGATCAGTGTGCAATTTTTTTTCAGTATTTCAAGGTAAAGAAAGGTAATTACAAAACTACCGAACTTGAATGACCAATCTCACAGTCCGGAGAAAATGACAAAAACGAATCAGTCATATCGGAGAATTGGTGGATCGCAATGGTCCTGACTTGGTACAGGCATTTCAAACGAAATGGTGGGTTAAACCAGGTTTTATGGCGCCAAACCCCCTCTTCCATTGCGATCTTAGGATCCGGTAATGACCATAGAACACAACATAGTTGTGAGATACAATAGGGATATTGAGGTGATCATCTCAGTACAGCAGACCAGTCAAACACTAATTAAAACAATTAACTATCATATCTTTTAACTCAATTTAGAACTTTTCCACCAGTGGCTGATAACGAAGAAAGAATTTTGTTAGGGATCGTATGAGACGTATTTTCTTATAGCCCTGCTCCAAAAGTCGGTCACGAAGAAATCGGTGTCTGATCAAAAAATCTGTGAAATGTGTGCAAGCTCTGGCATATCGAATAAGTTGTGAAATATAAACACCGTATGCAGGGGAAGTAGGTATATTGCTCTGTAGATTAGGAAAATTAATAATTTGAAAATTAAAATCGTCTCGTTTATCGTAAATTTTTGTACTGAGATGACCACCTGAGTCAAATTCGAGGTGCGAATCCAAGAAAGACGTGAAGCAATTTGATTCGGTGGTCTCTTTAATCTCCAATTCTGGAGGATATATTGAAGGAATCCATCTACCAAATGAAATGTTATTGACAGAAAGGACATCATCAATATATCTGAATGTAAGATTAAATGACCTATATAAATTAAATATAAAGTATAGAGGAGTTCCGAAATTATACTGAAATTCTGAAACATGAAGAGTGACCCATCCTAAGGAGTTATTCAATGCTTCTGTAATTTGATCTTTTTTTGACACAGGTAAAACGCATCGAGTACCAGGAAGTTAATATAAATAAAGTTTTTCATTAATGTTGGTATGAAACACTTTTAAAAGAAGGTAAGTTTTAGGAAATTTAAATAGTTTTACATACATGCATTTATTATATCAAAACAGGAACGTATAAAGTGCCATGTTTATATCTAAGTAATCACTTTAATAAATCAAAAATCTGCATTTGTTTTGGGGAATGGATGTAAACATGATGTGAAATCAATGAAAATTTATGAAAAACAAAATTTGTCATGTGCCAGCTATTGCTTGGGTTTTGCTTGGACAGCCTCTTTAAAATATTTCAAAAAAATAATAATAACTTTATGTTTACGAATAACTTGCCTTCAAATATTCATAGACCTGATGAAAATGTTCTATCTGATGAAGATATTGAGGTCTGGTCCTCAGTAAAACAGATTTATAACCATAATGACCCTTTTTGTAACTTTGTAGGATGACGTACAAAATTTACGTACCGTAAGTTCAGTATCATTTTAGATTATTTTATTATGATCAATTATTAGCATTTATCATATTTTCATGCATTATTACAATTATCAAAAGTAGAAGGTTTTGTCCACAAAACTAGTTTTAACACTGACACATTTAAATGTGCCTGTCCTGAACCAGATACCATTTTGAAAGCTTATAAGTGTTCCTGTCGTCTTTTAATGGTAATTGTTCTATGCTCAGAAAGGGGTCTTTCGTTGATACTTTATGATTTTTTAGCTATTTTTAAGACTTGCAATTATGCACTCATATTTCTGCATTATGTTATTAACGTTGACCAATGCCGTGTACCAAACATTTCTTCTTTATTTACTTAAAACCGAAACTCTGTGATAAAAATACAGCAATTCCGACATAGCTATGTTTACAATATTGCTCGATTTACCTTTACAATATATAATATTATAATCACTTAATCACACGTTAAGCAGTCCATATTATGTTACACTTGAAAAAGTAAGCTTTTTTGAGTCAGACAGTTTTGAATTTCTCTACCTTTTGACTACGCTTACTCTTTCATTCTTTTTTCAGAGTTTTAGGGGTAGGGGTACTAGTAGTTTTAAAACTTTTCTTATGGATTCGCTATTGCAAACGAAAGGGCGAGCGCCTACATGTACACCATGCCAGAAGAACTACAGATATATCACATGGATTTGGTGCACCATTAAGTCGTAAAAGAACTAAGAATATATCACGGGGATTCTGTTCTTCTGCAGTTGTAAGTACGAAATGTATTCATAGCAAGCAAATATACTGTCCCACGATTGAAAAGGAATAGAATACTTCAAGATGTCAGACTTGTTAGAAAAGGAATAATGGAAGTGTTCAGGAAGGGAATTTTTAGTACACACAAAAAAAAATAAATGAAACCTTTGAAACGAAATCGGATCACCTTCCACTTATGTCAACAAACAGATCCCTTTTTGAATGGAAAAATCTCAAATTTCAAATCATGTCGAAAATTGTTTGTTTGGAAGCACATTAAAATTCATCAATCATCGATACTGTTTTACTAGTACTTATAAACTTTTTTTGAATTTTCTTTCAAGGTTCACACAATTCACGGTTTATCAACCGAGATGGTAAATCCGGGATATATGGAATCTCCGCCTTCATACACCATGGCAACAGACCAAGGACATGGCTCCTATGGACAACTCTATACATCCACAACAGCTGCATCAAGAGAGCTACCGTCTGATGGACAAGCCGTCCCCATCCCGGAAATTGTGTGTCAATCCGATAAAAAAGAACTTTTGAAAGAGTGATCGTTTTATCATTCGAAAACTCTTAACCAATGAAATTGTAATTTAATTCATTTTCTATCTCATTTATTCCCATTTTCAAGCTGTAACATTTGTAAAGCTTTAAATAAAAAAAATAAACTCATTCATCATATAGTTGATATTACATGTATGATTACAAATACCAAAACGCGGGTATAAACGGTTAATTTTGATATGCTATATATCGATATTTCAAGGAGTAACCTCTCATCAGTAGCATTTAAACCAAAACATTGGAAGGTCAAAATCCAAAACAGTTGAAAACGAAAAGTACTCAAAACCAAAACGTTCGAACAAGGAAGCCAAATCCAGCACCGAGGATATCGACCATGTGCATTACAAGGAAAGAAACCTGATATTACGTATGTTTATTATAGTTTTCTTAACTATGGGCTTCTTGTCTTGTTAGGCTTGTCTTAAGAATTTAATCAAGATTTTATGTCGGCTTTAATATGATCCTTTGTATTGTTTGTTGTAGAATAAATAGCTTTTAGGTTAATACTTAGCTAATTCTTGACCAAACAACAGAAACATATTATGCACGAATGGAAAAGGACAGGAGGCGATTAAAAAACCCACAAAATCACATTATAACTAGAAAATGTTTAAATGAGCTACATTGTACAAATGACCAGCCCGTTCTTGAAACATCATTGACTGACCAAATTTATTCTTGCATAAAAATAGGTCGGAGTAACCTTATTTCTTGCGGGGCCCGGGTGGCGAATAGGCCCGCAGCAGAGCCTAGCTTGTCGTAAGAGGCGACTAAGGGTCTTGGGATTCTGACGTCGGGTCAGTGCTCAGCCCACAGAGCGACCAAGTGTGTACCCTAGGTGGCTGAATAGGGTAGCCCTCGTCCGCGGGGGTTGTCAGGTCTATAATACGGAAACCCTGACCGCCGACCATAGTGGGCCAACGTGTGTGGAGAGTGCCACGCTTCATGCACGTAAAAGACCCCTTTGTGGACCGCCCAGTAGTGCACCACATAGGCTAAATTTTCCGCCCCTACCCACCTCTCCCCTTTTTCCTGTGGTTCTTCAAAATTTACCGGTCCTTTGTTTCCCACCCCATCTCCATATTTCATTTATCATCATCATTTCATGTTCATTTTATCATCCTTTTCATGTTCATCGCCTGTAGATAACCTATATAGCGTTGCACGGGCGTAAAACACCAACTCACTCACTCACTCACCTTATTTCTAGAAGGTGGTGTCGCAATACCCAAGACACATCTACTGGTAAAATTTCATTTACCCTCAACATATAGAACCCGAGATATGGACATGAACGAAGAAATTATCCAATATTGTTCGTGCGTAAAATATAGATTGCAGTGACCTTATTTCTAGTCAGCGCTGTCGTGCTACTCAAGAAACATTAAGTGTAGTTACGGATCTCACATTTTCCCAAGTGATTGTTGATTCAAATTTTTTTTTACTAATTTGAAGTAAGCTTCCTATTTCTTAAAGCTTCCAATTTTCCTAAAACAAAGTTTTTTAACTTGTTAAACTATCTGATAAGCATCCAAAAGTAATTGAACATTTTGTCGACATTTATCGCCCAAATCCTCATTCATCAAACAGTTCAGCTATTGCCATCACTTGGCGTCCGTCGTCGTCGTCCATTGTCGTCGTCGTCGTTAACTTTTTTGTAAAAATCTACTCCTCTGAGACTACTGTAGTGATTGACTTGAAACTTTGCACACTTCATCTATAAGATGTCTTCTACCATAATTGCACAAATAATGATTTTCGACCAAAATACATGGCTGCCGTTGCTAAAAATAGAATAGGGGGTTAGACCCTGGTTTTTGGCTTATAAATCAAAAAGTATAATAGATAGAGAAAATCTGATGCAACACTCCTTCTTCAGAATCAAAAGCACTATAAAAGTCTCCATTGGGTTGAAGTTGTCAGATGACCCCTAATAAGGGTTATGGCCCTTTTTGATCAAAATAGTTTTTTTTCATGTTTTTGCCCTAAAGAATAAAAATAATTGGATATAGAGAAAAGCTGTTGCTTGCTTATAATGTTTAGCTCATTAAGCTCTACAGAAGTCTAAATTGGGCCAGAGTTTTCAGATGACCCCTTATAGGGGTTATGGCCCTTAACAGGTCAAAATGCGGTTTTTCTATATAAAATGAAAACTATTGCAGATAGAGAAAAGCTGTTGCTTGCTTAAATGTTCAACTCATTAATTTCTACAAAAGTTTCCATTGGGTCAAATATGTTAGATGACACTTATAGGGGTTATGGCCCTTTACAGGTCAAAGAAGCAGAGGTCCCAATGTCAAAAGTCCGAAAGGGCAGAGACAAAACCAGTAAACACCACCAAGAATGGGACAAAAACAGACAACATGTGAACATGGAAACACAAAATAACTGAATTTCAATCAACAACGCAAAATCCAGTCGAAACAAGAGTGAACTCAAGTGCTCCAGAAAAGTAAACAGTTCCTGCTTGCTATAGCCTACCCGTCGCGACGCCAATAGTCCATTCAGCGTGTCAAATCCGGTAAAGGAAAACAAAAAATAGCGTTTTTTTCATTTTTTTGCCCTATAGAATGAAAACAATCGCAGATAGAGATAAGCTTCTGCTTGCTGAAATGTGCAGCTCATTGAGCTTTACAAAAGTCTTCTTTGGGTCAAGGTTGTTAGATGACCCATAATAGGGGTAATGGCCCTTTAAAGGTTTTTAATAGCTATTTTTCATGTTTTTGGCTTTAGAATGAAAACTTTTGCAGATAGAGGAAAGATGTTGCTTGATTTAACCTTCAGCTCACTGAGCTCTACCAAAGTCTCCAGAGGGTCGAAGTTGTCAGATGACCCCTTATTGGGTTTTTGGCCCTTTAAAGGTGAAATTGCATTTTTTTCATGTTTTTGGCCTATAGAATAAAAACCATAGCAGATAGGGAAACGCTGTTGCTTGCTTAAACCCTCAGTTATTTAAGTTCTTCAAACATATTCATAAGACTGAAGTCGGCAGATGACTTCTTGTAAAAGTTATGGCCCTAATTGTCAAGTTTTTGGTCGTTAATCTTGCAGATAAAACATATAAAAGATTAAGAAAAGCTTTTGTTTGCTTAAATGTTTGACTATATAAATAATGTTTTCCCCTCAGATGCCCCAAAAATATTTTCTTTCCATCAGTAATCAAAGTCAGGTGAGCGAGCCTCTTGTTTATTATATTATTTTCACTCACAATCAATTATCACAATTTCATATATGTTAAAGAAATATCAACTTGATATAATTATTCCCGCTCCGGCACCAACACTTTTGAGTTGGAGAATACATCAAAGCTTTAAATTATCCGTCTAAATTTCAAAATTGTCTAAACCCTAAGGTTCTTCCTACCCCAGACATAGGTTGAATATCTTAGTAATAATTTGGTTCCCCAGTCTGGTATTTTTGGTTATACTGCTCTATGCTCTTCATATTCATACAGTGTTTGGCATTTTCAATATTTTTGGTAGAGCGCCTCTGATGAGTCTTGAATAGACGAAACGCGCGTCAGGCGTAGCAAAATTTATTGTCTGGAACTTTGTTGTCATTTGTATTTCGAACACACGTGAAGGTTAGCACTGCTGGTGGAAATTAAATTCCCCGAGGTTAGCCCGCTCCGGCACCAACACTTTTGAGTTGGAGAATACATCAAAGCTTTAAATTATCCGTCTAAATTTCAAAATTGTCTAAACCCTAAGGTTCTTCCTACCCCAGACATAGGTTGAATATCTTAGTAATAATTTGGTTCCCCAGTTTGGTATTTTTGGTTATACTGCTCTATGCTCTTCATATTCATACAGTGTTTGGCATTTTCAATATTTTTGGTAGAGCGCCTCTGATGAGTCTTGAATAGACGAAACGCGCGTCAGGCGTAGCAAAATTTATTGTCTGGAACTTTGTTGTCATTTGTATTAAAGAAAAAAAACAAGGTGTGATATTGTATGTTATTTGCTCTGGGTGGTTAAAACACCATTGTCAACGTAAAGGTATTCTGTTCTGCATAAATTGGCTATTACACTTGTATAAGACATCGCTTACCCACATGTGAATATAAATGTACTGCATTTATAAGATCAACAGCCATAATCCTCTATCATTATTTGATAATTACATTTACCGTGCATATAATTAAAATCGCAGTAATTCTATTGGTTAATTGACACCTTAAATCGTCTTTCATACCTCGATGAAATGTCACTTGAATCACGTGGCCGTAGTCGGGTCATGACCTTACTAATATATGATAAGTAAAATTTGTTTTTATCCAGGTAAATTCTCACAACTTGAATTCGCATTTGGATATTAATGCGCAAATAAAAAATACACGAACATACACCACAAAACAAAACAAAAATCAGAAACAAATTAAAAAACATTAAAATATAATTATAAGAATTGAATGTTTGTATTTTGATGTTTCATAGGGTTGTAAAACCGTTGACCGGTCGCACATTTTTAACATGAAGCGCTAGCGCGCTTCATTAAAAATGTGCTACGGTCAACGGTTTTACACGCCAATGAAACATCAAAATACAAACATTCAATTCCTAAATTTAAACGATATTTCCACAATCAATGTCCTTATTCTTGTATGTTTTAAGGTATTATACTCCTACAGCCTCAAGTTAAAAGTTAGTTGTGAATTCCTCCTCAGGAGTTGACTAAGAATCAACCCACTTGCTATTTCGAAAATAAAAAGCAGCTTACCAACGTAAAAAATCACACACGGAACAACTCATCGTTCTTCAGCTGGTACAGTAATAAAAATGAAAGAATCCCTTTAAAAAGTAATAATTAAGAACAACAGACAAAAATTTCAAATTGCTATCTTGCAGAAACATTTTTAGCCTACGTCGGTTAAGGAAACATAAAGTAGTTTACCAAAGAGCATAAAAATGGTTTGTTGCGAAAATTTTATCTAAATACGATAAACGGGTGTACAGCACAATCAGAATCATCGCGATTATGTGGTGTTTTTTCTTTGTTTTTTTTTCAGTGTTCATTTGGCCAAAAAAGGCCATTAATGCTTTGTCCTTGTATTAACGGAGGGATGAGGTTGCTTTTAATGATCTATACATTTTCCGATAAGAAATTAAGAGCAACGTTTTGATCATTTTTGTCACTTAATGAATGCAAAACGAATGTTTATTTTTTCAAATTTTTACCTTTTCCGGTAAGAAATAGGGTTCAAAAAGGAACAATGATACAATAATTTCTCATCTAAATTTGATGTTTTGCAAATTAATTCCTGTGAGAATAGAGGTCCATATTCATTGTCAGTCCACTGTGGTATACATGTGACAAATATTCTTTTTAAACCCAGCATTGGATGCATGTGTCAAAACTATTGACTGTTTATATTGGACCCCTATATATATACAGGTTTCAACAGCAGGACCAAACAGCTGATCTTGTCGTGTAAGCATACATTCAATGGTTTAATTTATTTGTAGCACAAGGAGTACTAAGTAGAGGGATGATACTTTATGTTCTTGCCTTTTCTGTTTTGCTGTGCACTAAATGTCCATGAAGTTGCTCTGTTAAAAAAGATAACCCTCTGGAGAAGAAAAAACATTTTGCTATAAAAAAAAAATAGGATCAACTTGAAAATTGAATTTTCCGTATCTTTTTAATAGAAAAGTTTAGGATAAAGGATGGTCACTCCTGAACTTTTTTATATCAGACATTTTAGGATTTGTGATTGAAATGATAGATAATTCTCCACTTAATAAAATGACAAAAAGAAAACTGTATATCAGTGTTCTCGTTTCCGAGATATATGACGTAAAAAAAGTGTGGGGGGGATTAGACTCCTCTAGATTTTATAAAACTTTATCATTATGACGTTTTTGGCGTTAGAAACCAAGAAGTTGTATCACATGAATTTCAAGAGATTTTGTACAGTTGGTTTTTAAGGTTTATATGGTCATAAAATGTCCAAAAACGTAGGGGTCAGTGCGCAAAAAAATGTCTTCATTATTTAGAGGTAACGTGTAGAGGAAATCCGAAATGAGACTGAAATTATGAAACAAGAAGAGTGACCATCCTTTATTCTAAATTTTTCTATAAGGGGTAATTCAATAATAACGTTTGTTTAGACGTTGCGCACGTTATTGCGTCCTCTACGGTAACGTCAGATTTCGACGATTTCTTTTTTTTTCTAATATTTGATATTTTTATGTTGCGCGTGTCTTAGATACTGTGCTTACTTGACGCTGTTTGATAAAAGGGAATTTGATTGCTGAGCCTAATTTGTAGCTTTAAAGATAGATTTATCCGAATGTGACCGCTTACGGATACTAGAACTTGTTAGATCACCCATTATAGTCTAGATCGACGTGCGCTTCTGAAATAGGCCAAGAATTAAGTTGAACATTGAAACACTAACTACTAGTAATTCATAATATTTTGATATTTTTCCTTAAAAATATCGATTAAAATAATCTTTTTATGCATTTTTTTAATAGCATGATAAAATACCATTGTTCATTAACCTAGTGTGCATCATAACATTTGCAAAATTTTATTTTTTCGTGGTATTTGCGTTTATATTGTGTTTGTTTCCTTTTCTTTTCCTTAACTTTTTGGCGTAAATCGTTTTAATACAATGCGCTACTTGAAATCTTACGTTTTGGATTTTTCCTTTCTTCATAGATTTTTTTTTGCATGTGTTTCATAACTTTGTTTTATTTCTTTCCGTTTTAATCTTTTCAATTCTGTAGTATTTCGCTCTTTTGTCGGTTTAAAAATATTCTAATTTAGTAAATATTTATACATTTATTAGTTCGAGTTAGATTTTGATTTGCTTTTTATTTAAATTAAAAAAATAAACATGTTTACATGAAGGACATGTATGTTTTTTTTTCTAATTCTTGTCGATTGTTAACTTTATGTATAACCTGAAAAATCCCCGCTTATAACGTTATAGCGTATGCAACTTTAAAAAATTGCCGATTGGACAAATTGTGGGACTTTTGATATTGCATAGATTTTCAACTTATTGAAATGGTAAGCAGTTAATTTTTACAAATATTTATCAAAAATATGGTCAAATATGGGAACTATCTGAAAATTATTTCATTTAAATGGAGTGAGTTGAGTTCATTCTAAAATAACTTTTTAAAATTTCATATTTTCTTTCAAAACCGCAAAAAATAGGCTTGGACAAAATGTGGGACTTTTTCAAAATGATACTACGTGGTTGTTTTTTTATGCAAAACGTTTGTAATTCCAAAATAAACTTGTTGGATTAAAAGAGATAATAGAATGACATGATGGATTAATGAACTTTAACTTAATGACAACAATCACGAAGAAAATATTTTATTTAACTGTCAAATAACCTGCTATAGCTTACTATCTCACCACTCTGCAAAATCTACCCAAAATATACGAATTCAATTTTTCTTGAAAATCGCATTTTTACTCTTTTGCAAACGCTATTTCGAGAATGACGAAACAATTTATATGTGAAGAAATTGCTTTATACAAAATTTCACTAAGTTCAGAATCGTAACAAGACCGCAAGACCGTTTTGTTTGTTCGGATAGCCGAAGTTTTGTTACGCCGGACATGCGTTTTTTACATGAATTCACGGAGTTTTTACATATTTTGCACATATCATTTTATATCACACAGATAGTATGTAAAAAGGCTACGCTTTTACGATTATAACAATTGGCAGGTTTCATATATTTATTATATTGAAAGCATGTGAAAAGATTTTATTAAGGCAGGGAAATGATGTATTTAAACAAGGACGCAATATCGTGCGTAACGTCTTAGTATTTGCAATAATTCTGTAATTTGATCTATTTAACGTATCGAATAGCAGGAAGATAATGTAAATAAAGTTTTTCACTAATGTTGATATGAAACACTTAAAAGAAGGTAAGTTTTATAAAATTTAAATATTTTTACTTACATGTATTTATTATATCAAAATTACAACAAAAATCCAAGAAATTAATTTTACTACACCTGAAGGTCGTTTCGTCTTTTCGATGCTCATCAGAGGTACTCTACCAAAAATTTGAAAATGCCAAGTACTTTTTAATAATTTTGAAATTAAGAAACGTTTTGAAAAGATGTAGTGTTTTGTTTTTGATTAATATCGCAACTCTTTCTTTTTTTTCCCGCGAACACATGGGCAAGTGAGGCTTTTTGATTAAGCGATTCTTAGAAATTCTTGGTGCTCGATTTTGTTTATTAGCATATGTACACCTTTGTCGATACTCGCCCAAATTGTACCAATAAACTGTTGTTGATGTTCAAAATTTATTTTTCTTAAGCTTCTTGGTGATTTTATTTAAATGTTGCTCGTGAGATATACATATTTAGCACGACTTAATTTACACTGCTTGTTAACACTCTCAATATCCTCCGGAATTGGAGATTAAAGAGACCACCGAATCAAATTGCTTCACGTCTTTCTTGGATTTGCACCTCGAATTTGACCTAGGTGGTCATCTCAGTACAAAAATTTACGATAAACGAGACGATTTTAATTTTCAAATTATTAATTTTCCTAATCTACAGAGCAATATACTTGCTTCTCCTGCATACAGTGTTTATATTTCACAACTTATTCGATATGCCAGAGCTTGCACACACTTCACAGATTTTTTTATCAGACATCGATTTCTTCGTGACCGACTTTTGGAGCAGGGCTATAAGAAAATACGTCTCATACGATCACTTAAAAAAATATATCTTCGTTATCAGCCACTAGTAGAAAAAGTTCAAAATTGAGTTAAAGAAATAGTAGTTAATTGTTTTAATTAGTGTTTGACTGGTCTGCTGTACTGAGATGATAACCTCAATATCCCTATTGTGTCTCACAACTATGTTGTGTTCTATGGTCATTACCGGATTCTAAGATCGCAATGGAAGATGGAGGTTTGGCGCCATAAAACCTGGTTTAAACCACCACTTCTTTGGAAGTTCCTGTACCAAGTCAGGACCATTGCGATCCTTAATTGTTCTGCTTTTGTGTTTCTCTCAAATAAAAATTACAACCAAGTTCCAAATAAAAGCTTCTGTAGCTTGTTCATGATAATTTTCATATCCTACATGTCCTATTATGTTCGACTTATAAAACATAATTCCAAGAAAATTTTACAGTGTCACACTATTCTATGTAACTATATATATATTATGGACTTGAAGATTGCAATGGAAGAGGGAGGTTTGGCGCCATAAAACCTGGTTTAACCCACCATTTCGTTTGAAATGCCTGTACCAAGTCAGGACCATTGCGATCCACCAATTCTCCGGTATGACTGATTCGTTTCTGTCATTTTCTCTGGACTATGAGATTGATCATTCAAGTTCGGTAGTTTTGTTATTACCTTTAATTATTTTATGATAGCCGTAGCCAAATTTTTTTGTCTCCCCTGCAGCGAATGTCGTGCAGAGCAAAACTAAGGTATGGTGATTCCGGCATCGTCCACAAATTGTCAAGTTGTTAGCTTAAGTTTTATGTAAACAAGTTATGGTACAGTTATGATCAGTTTAAAATTCATTTCATCTACATGCTCCTGCAATCACTGTCTACTGACTTTGAGATTTTAACCTGATTTAGCTAAAAGTTAAAGTTTATGTTTAAGTCTGTTTTATGTGAACAAATAATGGTACACCATTGATATTTGGTATTCAGTTGCATCAGTACAGATCAATTTCAAAGGCGTTTTTTTCTGTATGCTTCTTCAGTCAAAGTCTACTGACTGAGATTTTATACTGATTTAGCTAATTGTCTATGTGTGTTTAACATGACGCAGTTATGGTACACCATTTATATTTGGTACGCTTGTGCCATTAACATACAAGAACCTTTTGTATGATTGACGCTGCAGTCATGGCCCTCTGACTTTTTGATTTAAAACTGATTGGCCTATGTTAACGGGTTGGGTTTTTTTGTTTTGTTTTTGTTTTTGTTAAACATGGAGCATTTATAGAACTTCATTTATATTTCGTTTGCAGTTGCATCAGTATCAAAACAGGTCAAGACAATTTTATCTGTTTGCTCCTGTAGTTGTTCATTTACTGACTTTAAGATTAATAAACATTTTGCTAAATCGGTATGTTCAATGTAAACAAGTAAAATAACGCCATTTATATTTTATAAGTATACAGTGGCATTTTAACTTCATTTTATATTGTATCCAGGTGCGATAGGTCATACATATCTCTGTTTTAAAAGTTTATTAAGGAGGGGTTCGTAAAGAATTTATGGTCTCAGACTTTGATAATACTTAATCAATATTCTGTTGATTCTGACCAGTATATATTTTTTTTCCTGTAGAAGGGGCTTGGGTAATGCCGAACGCCTCGGTCTCTTCCTCTGGCTACGGTTATTACTTTGAAATAGTTCATAATAGGTCACTGGGACAAACATTAGTATCTTGTGGAAGAAAGTAAGTCATGTACAGAAAATATTATAAATTTAATATTTAAAAAATAATAATAATAACTTTATGTTTACGAATAACTTGCTTTCACATATTCGAAGACTGGATGAAAATGTCTTATCTGATGAATATATTAAGGTCTGGTCCTCAGTAAAACAGATCTATCACCATAATGACCTTTTTGTAACTTTGTAGGATGACGGACACGGACACAAGTTACGTACCGTAAGTTCAGTATTATTTTAAATTATTTTATAATTATCAATTATTAGCATTTATCATATTTTCTTGCATTATTAGCAATTTTCGAAAGTATAAGGTTTTGTCCACAAAACTAGTTTAACACCGCCACATTTTTATGTGCCTATCCCGAGCTAGGTACCTTTTTGAAAGCTTATGAGTGTTCTTGTCGTCTTTTAATTGTTCTATGTCCACAATGGCAATGTTGATTGATATTCAGTTATTTTGTGTTTCCATGTTTTACATGTTGTCAGTTTTTGTCCCGTTCTTGTTGGTGTTTACTGGTTTTGTCTTTGCCTTTTCGGACTTTTGACATTCGGATGCCCCATAGGTACCTCTGCTTCTATGAAACTTTATGAAGTTTTTTCTAGCTATTTTCAAGACTTGCTTTTAAGCACGCACATTTCTGCATTACGTTTAACGTTGACCAATGCTGTATACCCAAAATTTCTTGCATTTCAAAACCGAAAACTCTGTGATACAAAAACAGAAATCTCGACATTGCTTTGTTTTCAATAGTCCATGATTTATATTTGTATTATATAGTATTACAAGCAGTCCATATCTTGTACCAGATGTATTTAAAAATTAGCATTTTTAAATTCAAACAGCTTTGAACTTCTGCACTTTTTGAATACGCTGACTCTTTCATTCTTTTTAGAGTTTTGGCAGTAATAGTAGTGTTAAAACTTTTCTTCTGGATTTGCTTTTGCATCCAAAGGAGCGAGAGCCCACCAGACCATGCTAGAACTGACCCTGTAAGTCGTAGAGGAACTAAGAACAAATCACGCGGATTTTGTGAACCCTGTTCTGTATCAGTAGTAAGTACGAAATGAATTCATAGTAAGTTAATATAGCATTGTCCCGCAACTGAAAAGGAATAGATTATTTCAAGATGTCGAACTTGTCAGAAAACGAAATAATTGAAGTGTTCGAGAAAAGATTTTTAGTCCGCACATATAAAGCTAAGTAAAAAATTTGGCGTCAAAAAGGGGCAAAATCAATACTGTTTTATTTGTGGTACGATTTTGAAATTTGAAAGGTAACCGGATCAGCTGCAACATATGTCAATAATCAGGTCCCTCTTTGACTCGAAAAGTAATTACGATAATTTAAAATCATGTCGAAAATTGTTTGTTTGGAAGCATTAAATTAATCAATCATCGAATGCATCAAGAATATCTAATGTTTTACTTTAAACTTTTTTGGAATTATTCATTCAAGGTTCACACCATTCAAGGTTTATCGACTGAGATGGTAAATCCCGGTTATATGGAATCTCCACCTTCAAACTACGTGGCAAAGGACCAAGGACATGGATCCTATGGACAACCCTATACCCCCACAACAGCTGCATCAAGAGAGCTACCGTCTTATGGACAAGTCGTCCACATCCCGGAAATTGTATGTCAATCCGATAAAAAAGAACTTTTGAAAGAGTGATCGTTTTATCATTCAAAAACTTTAAACAAATGAAAGTGTAATTTCATTCATTTTCTATCGCATATATACCCGTTTAACTGTAACATTTATAAAGCGTTTAGGGGACGACCATTTGCTTCTGAGGGGGGCTGGCAGTTTCGGGCGAGACAGATTATTTATTTTCAAACTTTTGCGGGCCAGAATATCTATTTTTCGCCACTACGCGGCAAGAATATTAATTTTCTGCATACAATAGCTTAATTGAGCAAGGATCTTGAGACAGATTATTTATTTTCTTGCAAACAGATGCCAGATTATTTATTTCAACTTTTTCCAGGCCAGAATATTTATTTACAAAAACTGCCTGCCCCCCTCAAAATCAAATGGTCGTTCCCTAGATAAAGTATTTAGGCTTTCTTTTAAACCCATTCATCATATGATTAGATATTACATGTATGATATTACGTATGTTATTTACAGTTTTTGTTTAACTATGGGCTTCTTGTTAGGCTTGTTTTAATAATTAAAAGCAAGATTTTATGTCATTTTAATATGATCCCTTCTATTGTTGGTTGTAGAATAATTAGTTTTTAAGTGAATACCTTGCTCATTTTCTAATGAAAAAGTTCAAGGAGTGATTAAACAAAACACAAAATCACATTATATGCTCTTATATATTTTCGAGTACTGGAATATGTGTTGGAAAGGCACATTTTACATATTTCCCAAATTTGACAACGTTTGGCTATTTCTTCAAAATTTGATAAATTTATCTGTTTGGTCATTGTTGTAATATTTTTGGCTTCTGTTTTTGTTTCATCAAATCTAATATTTTACCGGTTTTCCAAGTTTTTTTACTCCTAGCGTGTCTGATGAAGGTTAATCCAGAAAAGCGCTTCACACGCAGTGAAATTTTGCTTTTGTACATTTATCAAAATCATATCAATATGTGGATCGTGTCTTTCTGGCACATATTCCATATTCTTTCTTTTTAATATCATTTCACAGTTTGGCTTTAGTGCCGTGTGGAGGTCGTAGAAAGCTTCCCCGTGCTTCAGTTGTATGCTCTTATATATTTTCGAGTACTGGAATATGTGTTGGAAAGGCACATTTTACATATTTCCCAAATTTGACAACGTTTGGCTATTTCTTCAAAATTTGATAAATTTATCTGTTTGGTCATTGTTGTAATATTTTTGGCTTCTGTTTTTGTTTCATCAAATCTAATATTTTACCGGTTTTCCAAGTTTTTTACTCCTAGCGTGTCTGATGAAGGTTAATCCAGAAAAGCGCTTCACACGCAGTGAAATTTTGCTTTTGTACATTTATCAAAATCATATCAATATGTGGATCGTGTCTTTCAAATATTCCATATTCTTTCTTTTTTAATATTATTTCAGAGTTTGGCTTTAGTGCCGTGTGGAGGTCGTAGAAAGCTTCCCCGTGCTTCAGTTGTATGCTCTTATATATTTTCGAGTACTGGAATATGTGTTGAAAAGGCACATTTTACATATTTCCCAAATTTGACAACGTTTGGTTATTTCTTCAAAATTTGATAAATTTATCTGTTTGGTCATTGTTGTAATATTTTTGGCTTCTGTTTTTGTTTCATCAAATCTAATATTTTACCGGTTTTCCAAGTTTTTTACTCCTAGCGTGTCTGATGAAGGCTAATCCAGAAAAGCGCTTCACACGCAGTGAAATTTTGCTTTTGTACATTTATCAAAATCATATCAATATGTGGATCGTGTCTTTCAAATATTCCATATTCTTTCTTTTTTAATATTATTTCAGAGTTTGGCTTTAGTGCCGTGTGGAGGTCGTAGAAAGCTTCCCCGTGCTTCAGTTGTATGCTCTTATATATTTTCGAGTACTGGAATATGTGTTGGAAAGGCACATTTTACATATTTCCCAAATTTGACAACGTTTGGCTATTTCTTCAAAATTTGATAAATTTATCTGTTTGGTCATTGTTGTAATATTTTTGGCTTCTGTTTTTGTTTCATCAAATCTAATATTTTACCGGTTTTCCAAGTTTTTTACTCCTAGCGTGTCTGATGAAGGTTAATCCAGAAAAGCGCTTCACACGCAGTGAAATTTTGCTTTTGTACATTTATCAAAATCATATCAATATGTGGATCGTGTCTTTCTGGCACATATTCCATATTCTTTCTTTTTTAATATAACTAGCAAATGTGTAAATGAGCTACATTGTACAAATGACCAACCCGTTCTTGAAACATCTTTGACCAAACTTGCAAAGTTGTTATTGCATAAAAATATGTCGGAGTGACCTTATTTCTAGAAGGTGGTGTCGCAATTCACTTGACCCATCTTCTGGTAAAATTTCATTTACTCTCAACATATAGAACCCGAGATATGGACATGAACGAAGAAATTTTCCAACATTGTTCGTGATTAAAATATTGATTGCAGTGACCTAATTTCTAGTCGGCGGTGTCGTGCTACTCAAGAAACATTAAGTGTTGAAATATCATTGACCCCTAACATGCAATACAAAGATATGGAATTAAATATCAAACAGAATTGTACCTCTCTGCTTTTTAGTGATAGTAAAACATTTTGTACAATATGTCAGTATGAAAACACTTGGCAAATTTGTCAACTAAAACATAATAAACAATCAGTAAAAAAGACGAGGAAGCATGTCCAACATAGTTATGATATGAACTGAATTTCGACCGGGCACAAAAACTGACCCATTTTATATTATTCTATAATATCAAATTTATTCCAAGCTCTATATTGTTTAACAAGATATCTATGACCAATTAGAATACTTCTAGCTTAACCGCTCTTAAAGGAATCAATGGAATTTGCTAATTGCAACTTAAACAACCGGAGAATACCGACATATACTGAGAAACACACATTTTTGATTTTTTTTATGAAAGAGTCATGGGACTACTACTCGTAGTACTAAAATATTTGCAGACAGATTTTTATCGATAAAATTGCATTATTTACAAATACAGTACTGGTATACGTTGCTTTGCACATTTTAAATGGTCTCGCACATTTATTTGGCCACATGAGAATGGGAATTGTTGAAGATCTTTACTACTTTGAAGTTTTCTATTTTTTAAAGCTTCCAATTTTCCTAGAACAATGTTTTATAGCAAATTAAATGATTAATTACCCCAAGCTGAAAAGGGACCCATCAATGTACTTTGGAGTACCCGTACTTAATCCTCCTATTGAATGTGTTACAATGGAAGTTAATTTCTCTGATCAGTTTAAACTCATATCTATAGAGAGGAGATTATCTTGTTGTATGAAGGAAAAAAATTCCTAGTATAAACGATTTACCTGTTGAAAGTTTCACATTGAAAAAATAGCTCAAAAAGGGTATTTATATAAAAGAAAATGTGAAAGATAAATGTCAAAGAGCTGTTTAAAGCATTCAATTCGTAAAAAAAATATTATTTTGTTTCAACAATCATAGATATAAGCAATAATCTTTCGGAGATAGAAGGTTTTTTTTCCTTCAGGTAAAAATCATCTACATACTGCGACACTATTTATAATCGTAGTGGAATTAACCATATGTGGATTTTGAAAAACTCAAAAGATTTGTTAGATCATTTTAAATCTAGATCATTTTCTGAGGTTCACTCTTTGAAAACGTTCGATTTTTCAACTTTATACACTACCTTGCCACACGAAAAACTAAAATGTCGCCTGAAAAAACTTCTCGAAAAAGTCTTTTCAAATTCAAGGAATTTTGTTGTTTTGGGTTATAATTCTACATTCTTTTCCAAAACATCTTTCAAAGATAAAATTTGTTACACACTGGAACAAGTTTGCAGTATGCTTGATTTCCTCATTGACAACATATTTGTCACCTTCGGAGGAGAGATTTTTCAACAACAAATCGGCATTCCAATGGGCACAAACTGTGCTCCTCTCCTCGCCGATTTGTTTTTATACTCTTACGAGACTGATTTTCTTCAGGGACTCGTAAAGGACAAGAAGATGAAAGAGGCACGGTCATTTAATCTTACATTCAGATATATTGATGATGTCCTTTCTGTCAATAACACTTCATTTGGTAGTTGGATTCCTTCAATATATCCTCCGGAATTGGAGATTAAAGAGACCACCGAATCTAATTGCTTCACGTCTTTCTTGGATTTGCACCTCGAATTTGACCCAGGTGGTCATCTCAGTACAAAAATTTACGATCAACGAGACGATTTTAATTTTCAATTTCCTAATCTACAGAGCAATATACCTACTTCTCCTGTATACGGTGTTTATATTTCTCAACTTATTCGATATGCCAGAGCTTGCACACATTTCACAGATTTTTTTATCAGACACCGGTTTCTTCGTGACCGACTTTTGAAGCAGGGCTATAAGAAAATACGTCTCATACGATCACTAAAAAAATTCTTTCTTCGTTATCAGCCACTAGTAGAAAAGTTCAAAATTGAGTTAAAAGATATGATAGTTAATTGTTTTAATTAGTGTTTGACTGGTCTGCTGTACTGAGATGATCACCTCAATATCCCTATTGTGTCTCACAACTATGTTGTGTTCTATGGTCATTGCCGGATCCTAAGATCGCAATGGAAGAGGGAGGTTTGGCGCCATAAAACCTGGTTTAACCCACCATTTCGTTTGAAATGCCTGTACCAAGTCAGGACCATTGCGATCCACCAGTTCTCCGGTATGACTGATTCGTTTTTGTTATTTTCTCTGGACTATGAGATTGATCATTCAAGTTCGGTAGTTTTGTTATTACCTTAATCTACCTATGAGTAGTTTTCATTTTCAATGAATGTGCGAGTTTAACTAAAAATGAAACAATTCCTTTAAAAGTAAAGGATAACAGACAAAGAATTTCTAATTTCTATCATGCAGATACATTTAAGCCTACGTCGGCAAATGTAACAGAAAGTAGTTTTCAAAATCACATACTAGTAGGTGTCGAATGTACTTAAATTTTTATGTTTCGCTTGTCCGTCCGTCCGTCGGTCACCATTAATTCTTCTTATGCCTCTTGTTTGTAGAATATTTGAAAGAACATGTAGATGTGCATTTAGATTCGATAACTTTCGTAGGCGTAATAGGACTTTTCTTTAAAATACTTCATAATGGTGTTGCTATGATATAATAAAGATGTTAAATATTTCCTCAGATGTTTTGTTTTGCCATAAGATGTGCGTGCTGTACCGCCATGTGGACAGTTTTAAGGGTAGGGAAGTTTGAAAATGTTTTATTACATGGGATAGTGTAGACATAATTTGGACTTGTGGATTCCTTAATTTCAAATTCGCTTTGACCATTAACACGAAATTTAATTTATACTTATCACAATTCATTTTGTGCTTGTTTCGCTTTGTCGGCTAAGTATGGGGTTAACAATCTCAAGCCTCATCGCTTTTGTTTTCGTTCTAGAAATCTACAAATATCATTATTTTCATTTAAATTGCTTATATTTATATGCATAATTAAAGTTAGTACATATTCTGTTGTTATTGTTATATAGAGCTACAGAAGTTTGAGGGTGGCCTGAAACTTCTTTTTGGAAGACTTCTCTACAGCTTTAGCTCGTAACTCGGTTTCGCCGAATGTAAACTGGACTAAAACATATCGGCGTTCGTCAGTTGGGTCAGGAATATGGACCACAAATTCTCCAAGTTTTTCAAACTTCTCATCATCAACATATTTGGGGAAATTTTCTTCTTCTGTAGCATAAATTGCCACGGTGACTTTATTTTGCTTCTTTTGGACAGTATGATATTCGACTGTGACCTTCTTCCCTATAGGTATGCTTTCGTTAACGGTAATAAACGGTTCAAATATGTCTTTACACCTGTATGTGTCATCTACCAACACTTTTCGGGAATCATCATGAACTGAAGAGTCAAAGACAGGTTTTATTCTTCGCCCATATGTCCTTCGCACGCATCGTGCTTGGATTAAATTAGGCATGTGACCAAATAGAACTGCACCTTTAAGAACGGCAAGACTAGGTTCTTCAGGAGTAATGATTGTCTTATCTGTAAAGGTATTCTTTATTGCTTCTTGCACTAGATGGCATTCTGAAAAGCCTCCAACCAAAAGTAATGTCGTCACTTCCTTTGCTCTCCCATTGGATAAAACTTTTCGAATCAGACCAATGATATTGTCTATTGTTTTCTTAAAAAGAGATTTCAGGAATTCAAGATCCAAAACAAGTTTGTCCTTGTTTAATTTTATATTTCCGGAATACTCAGAGTTGAGCAAGAGAGTAGAGAAATCTTTTTCGAGATATTTCGTGCAAAAAGTATTGATTGAAACGAACGGAAAAGTTATATTTACTTTTGGTCGCGAGAAGGAATGGATATTTCTCTTTGTGGTTTCAAATGCCCTTGTCAGATCTAAACGCGTCTCGACATCTTCCCTTGAAATGCGATCCATCAATTCCCGTCCAATAATATTATAAAAAATCTCCAAAAACTCTTTGTCAACATAAGTACCTCCACAGTCACTTCCGGTCGCTTTACAAAGTTCGACAATCTGATTTTCGCCCACTTTTTCATGTGCTGTAATGTCAACTGTGCCACCTGAAAGAAATTTTCTATTCTGTGTCAGTATTTCAAATTATGTTTTCATAAAACAAGAGGCTCCCAGGAGCCTGAATCGCTCACCTGACTTGTGTGCCTAAACTATAGGCTGTTAGGCAAATACTATTTAACATTGATCCTTTTCTAAGCGGAATAACTTATTAGCATAATACAGCAATTTACCCCTATATTCTATTTTTAGCCATGACGACCATGTTTTTCAACCAATCAAAAATCCCCACATATGTTCTTAACATTTTATGCTAATAAACAATTATACCAAGTTTGGTTCAAATTGAACTTAAGGTGTCAGATAAGTTAACATTTTAAATGTAATGAGTAAAAGCTGTAAAAATGGTCAAATTCGACATTCTAAGGGGAATAACTCGAAAAAGAATGGCCCTACAACATTGAACCTATTACATATTTTGTAGATCATGATGTGCTTAACAATATGCAATTTTAATTTCTTAATTTCTTAATTATCTCATATAGTTTTCAAGATATAAAAATTAATAAATGCAAAAATCAAGGAAAAGGGCAATAACTCCTACATGGGTTGTTGGATCTTCTCCAAAATTTCAGGGCAGGGAGATCTTGAGGTGCAGATCGCTTTTGTTCTGATCAGAATTTAAACATCTGTCACCGTTTTAGAGTTATTTGCAAAAAACTACATTTTACCCCTATGTTCTATTTCTAGCCTTGGTGGCCATGTTTTACAACCAATCAAAAATCCACACATCAGTTCTACAAACCTAATACTAATAAATATTTGTACCAAGTTTGGTTCCAATTGGACTTAAGGTGTAAGAAAATTTAACGTTTTAAATGTAACATTGAAAACTGTTAAAATGGACAATTTCGACGTTCTAAGGGAAATAACTCCTAAAAGGAATGGTCCTACAACGTTATCCTATTTACAAATGCTGTAGATCTTGACGTGTTTAACAACATACAATTTAAATATCTGAAATATCTTGAATAGTTCTTAAGATATTGAGCTTAATAAGTGCAAAATTTGCAAAAAATCCAGAAAAATGGCAATAACTCCTACATGGGTTGTTAGATCTTCTTTACAATTTCAGGGCAGGTAGATCTTGAGGTGCCGAACACTTTTATCCTTGCCAGAATTTTAATATCTGTAACCACTTACGAGTTATTTGCAAAAAAACTGCAATTTACCCCTCTGTTTTATTTTTAGCCATGGCGGCCATGTTTTTCGACAACGCTAGTTTTATACTACCTATGCTAAATAAACAACTGTGCCAAATTTAAAAGCCACTAGACTAATGGTGTTAAAGGAGTTAACGTTTAAGAAATGTTAACGACGACGGACGACGGACGACGGACGCCAAGCGATGGCAATAGCTCACCTAGCTAAAAAGAGCATTTATGAAGTTTTAATGAAAAATAAACACACCAAATAGCAATCAGCAAAGAAAGCCAACAAAAGACAGTGGTAAATAATCGGGCGAACATAACAAACGTTGAAAGCAATTAACAAAGCCTTAAAAACAGATCATCAACAATACACTTTTTTTCTGAAACAAGTCTTGAGCACAGGCTACACTAGACTTAGTATGTATAGCTCACCTTGACCAAAGGTCCTGGTGAGCTATTACCATTACTTGGTGTCCGTCGTCGTCGTCGTCGTCGTCCGTTAACATTTTTTCAAAAATCTTTTGCTCTAAAACTTCTGAACAGAATTTGATGAAACTTGGTATGAATGATCCTTAGGGTGTCCTGCACCAAACCTGTGTTTCAATATTTGATCCGTAAAAAAACATGGCCGCCATTACTAAAAATAGACCAGGGGGGTCAGACTGCTGTTTTTGGCTTGTAGTTCAAAAAGTATAAGAGATAGATGAAATCTGATGCCACCTTACTGCTACAGTATCAAAAGTTCTACTAAAGTCTTCATTTGGTCTAAAAGGTGAGATGATCCCTTATAGGGGTTACAGCCCCTTAAAGGTGAAAAATAGCCTTTTTCATGTTTTTTGGCTTATAGAATGAAAGCAATTGCAGATAGAGAAAAGCTGTTGCTTGCTTAAATGACCAGCTCATTTAGCTCTACAAAAGTCTCCATAGGGTTGAAATTTTAAGATGACCCCTTATAGGGGTTACCGCCCCTTAAAGGCAAAAAAAAGTGTTTTTGGCCTATATAATGAAAACTATTCCAGATATTCTTGCTCAAATGTTCAGCTCATTTAGCTCTACAAAACTCTTCATAAGGTCGAAGTTGTCAGATGACCCCTTATAGGGGTTACAGCCCCTTAAAGGCAAAAATAGTGGTTTTGGCCTATAGAATGAAAACTATTGCAGATAGAGAAAAGCTATTGCTTGCTTAAATGTTCAGCTCATTTAGCTCTACAAAAGTCTCCATAGAGTCGAAGTTGCCAAATGACCCCTTGTAGGGGTTAAGACCCCTTAAAGGCAAAAATAGTGTTTTTGGCCTATAAAATGAAAACTATGGCAGATAGAGAAAAGCTTTTTCTTGCTTTAACATTCAGCTCATTTGGCTATACAAAAGTCTTCATAGGGTTGACATCAAGACCAGGTGAGCGATTCAGGCTCCTTGGAGCCTCTTGTTTAAGCATATCTCGAATAATTCAACGCCCGCAATTGGTATAAGCAGCCTGACGATAGCGAGTGTAATATAACGACTGGATTATCCGGGTTACTCTAAGCATTAATGAGAAATCGCAGACAATGTCATGGCTATAATACATACCACCAATATCTACGACCATATACTTTGTTCCTTTCTGTATGTTTGAGAATCCTGCCTGGTTTCCCTGTATATTTTCTGGTTGTAAAAACTGACAGAATATAGATGCATTCTCAGGCTCTAACGAAATTAGTAGGTGTTGATCTTTTATGCCAGCCTAAAGAGAAAATAATTTAAATGCTTGATCTTAGGTTTTAAGTGTTTGGAACTACATTATTCAAATATGACTTTTTACTTTTTATGTTTAAATAGACAAAATATGGAAATCAAGACACACAAAAGCATTTATTATTATTACCGGAAACAATGTTTCGTAAGATGTTCTAAACGAAGTAAATAAGTACCTTTTATATGGTATGGGCTTAGATATTGTGTGGTATTTACTAGTAATTTGTTACTATATATATAACAAAAATGTTTACCCTTTTCGTACTTTCCCTCATGAACTGTTTTGCCTTATCAGACCATATTGCTGGAACTGTCAAAACCCATTTGATTTCATCATGTCCTATATCAATAGATTTATTCTCTAGCTCGTCGTGAAGATGGTCTCTCAGAGCCTTTATACCCGCTGCAAAAACATCTACAGCAAACATCGGTTGGCCTCGAACATCCTCAAGCTCGCTCTCAAGGGAGAGATTCTGAATAAATATAAGCATCGCCTTATAGCGAACATATCAGAACCCATTCTAATTTCGATCAGATATTACTCTGTTTCAAACTACAAGCATAAAATATGTGCCTTACCAGTTAAGTAGGATAAGTAAACAAATTAACTGATTAGAAAGAACAGTAGCAGATACATGTATACTTATATCAAGAGGCTCCCAGGATCCTGAATCGCTCACCTGGTCCTAAACCTATAAAGGTCTCTTCTATGAACTGTTACCCCTTTAAGTGACAACAATAAACAATGGAGACTTTTGTAATGCTTAATGAACTGAAGGTTTAAGCAAGCAACAGGTTATTCTAAAAGGGAAAAGCATACAAACAACTCTATTTTTTTACCTTTAAAAAGCCATAACCCATATAAAGGATAGTTTGACATCTCTGACCCAATGGAAACTTTTGTACAACTTATTGAGCTGAAGGTTTAAACAAGCAACAGCTTTTCTCAAACTGCAATAGTTTTCATTCTACTTTGCATGAGAGAAAAAAATCCACTAATTTTGACCTAAGGGCCATTACCTCTATTACGGGTAAACTGACATCTTAGACTAAATGAAGAGACTTTTGTAGAGCTCAATGAGCTGAAGGTTTGTTTTACCTTTAAGGGGTCATAACCCCTATAAAAAGTCATCTGACAAGTTTGACCCAATGGAGATTTTTGTAGAGCTTTTGATGCTGCAGAAGGAAAACTGCATCAGACTTTCTCTAGACGATATTGAGATGTGGAATAAGTGTACGCGACACAACAAACATAAACAAACAGCAATTTAAAAAATCACAACGGAAAACAGCAAGCAGTCTTCAACATGACCATAGGTCACTGCTTACCGTCTTGCATTGGCCCAAGACTTATAATACAATACAAAAGTATCAAAACCAATCCCTGCAATCTATCTCTTATACTTTGTGATTTACAAGCCAAGAAACATGAGTCTGACCCCCAGGTCTATTTTTAGCCATGGCGGTCATGTTTTTTGACGAAATAGAAATCAAAACACATCTTTATTCCAAGACACTGTAGGGATCAGTCATACTTGGTTTCATTATATTCTGTTCTGTAGTTTCAGAGGAGAAGATTTAAAAAAATTGTAAACAGACGATGACGACGACAGGTGCCAAGTTATGGAAATAGCTCACATTGTCTTTCATTGTAGGTGAGCTAAAAATAACTTCTTTACGTTACTAGCATGCTAATTAATATAAGATTTCTATTGAGGTTTTTTTTTCTAAAAGGTTGTCAATAATATTTTTTTACCTTCGTGTTATATAACATCATTTTAAACTGTTGAAAGAAATAATAGTCCTCCTCTTCTTGGTTGGATACTATTTCTGCATATTCATTCTCTGCCATATACCCAAACGATACAAACTCTTTGTTCTTCTTCAGCAAGATACAGGTTGGGGTTTTCAGTGAGAGAAGTTGCTTCGTTCCGGCATTCCAAACCTGATTGGCTACTATATTCAACCTATCGTTGGTAAAGGTCTGTCTGGTAGAAAATGCATATCCGCTGTAAGTTGTTCCGAAATCGATGGCGGCCACCAAAAGATAGTTGTTTTTCTCCTGGCATGCCATAATTTAGCTTCGTTGAACAAGTAAAGGCTTATCAGCTCTATTTATCGTGGCACATGTTTTAAATCCTGTCTTCGTTGAATATAAAAAAATCAATTAAATTAAAAACATTAAATCCTGTCTAATTCGAATAAAAAAAAAATAAGTAAAATTACAATTGATACCCACCTCTTGACTTTTTCAGTGGTCTTCAAAATTCACCGTTCCTTTGTTTCCCACCCCAACCCACCCCATAGTTTTCATTACCATTATTTCATGTTCATTTTATCATCCTCTTCATGTCCATCGCCATTATATATAACCTATATCGTGTTGCTAGATCGTAAAACTCACTCACTCATATGACTTAAGCGACTTCAAATCGAAACGTGACTTTTAGCTTAGTTCTTTTGGTCCAAAAACACCTGACATTAAGCCAGTGTCACGTGTAGTCACTGAAGTCACGAAGGTGATAATAAATATACACTGGTCTTTTTTCTATTGAAAAAGTGCAGTCTCGGGTACAACGTATCCATATACTCTTATGAAGTTTCCTGGAAATTATGTTCTAGACCATTATATTAGGTTATTTTCCTTAACGTTTGGATACTAAAAATTGGAATCCCCTCTAGATCTGCCGCCGATCATTGCCTTATGTTAGTTTTTAAAGACCAATTAATTGACTTATGCCTAAAAACTTTGATAACAGCATTACAAAGGTCATATTTGTGTTTTAAATGTACATTCGAAATAATAGTTTAAATTCATTTCAAAGTCAAGTGTATCCTTGCTTGGGTGCTGTTGTTTAAGCTCACATGCATGTATAGATCGATACCAATTAAATGTTTTTGGGGTTTTTCTGTTTAAATATATATTCTTATTTTAACATGTTAATATGTATATCATAACGGCACACCCACTTATATGAACACATTATTTTTAAGACAAATATACCTACTGTTATGTATATGAATTGAAAGTTGTTGTTTTGTGTGAGTGATATACACAAAAGTGGTTATAAATATTCCTATATGACATAATGTTATGGAGTTTCAAATACCTAATGCATTAATTACATTTTGATTAGCCTGCTTGTAGTTCAAATTTCATTTGTTTGTATAAAACAATTGTACGTACCTGCCATGTTATGGTAAATAAGGAAGTTGTTTTCTCTTCTACGTCATCGAGCTTTAAACTGACACAGGTATATATGATATTTCAGTTATTACAAAGTGGATGTTCTAAGTGTTGGCTTTAAACTTTGGATAAGTAATTGATCTCATACCCGTATAGACTAAACTCTTAAGTATACACGAACTTATACATATAATATGTTACAAGTGTTACCATTACGTAATGCCAGTGTGAAATATCCATGCATGGAAAAAGCCGTATAAGGATGCTCGCTAGTCTAGTTTTTTTTTACTTCTGTCATTTTTCAATATCCTTTATTTTTTTACCGTTAAAATAGGGTTAAAAATCACTTTTTTGTTAAAAATTTGCCCACGAACCCCTTTTGTATTTAATATGTCATAAAGAAGCCCGTAATGAGCAAAATTTTTTTCATCAAATCCTATCTTTCTGTCAAAGGTTTAATATGGAATGCCATAGCTGCCTTATGATGATGTGTTTCATTATGTGATGACAAAGTATCATCACATAATGAAGAAGTATAATCAAAAAATGACAAAATATCACCACATAATGAAGAAGTATCATCACATAATGACAAAGTACCATCACATAATGAAAAAGTACCATCACATGATGACAAAGTATCATCATATAATGAAGAAGTATCACCACATAATGAAACACATCATCATAAGGCAGCTATGGCGTTCCATAGTTTAAACCAGCTAAATAGTTTATACTTATTGACTGGGTATAAGGGAAATCCCCGAGGTGCAACTATTGCCTGAGGCTGTTTTGCAACAAAAAGGAAATTGCCTCTCTTTTTTTGAGCACTCAAATCTATTCTTATTACGGTGGAGTTTTTCTTGTTTATGTTTTCGTTAAATTGTTTTCTTTAATGTAATTTTGTCCCTTGTCAAGATATGGCTTGTTGATTTACGGTTTTTACACACGGAAAAATTTAAAATGTATGGATATATGGAATAAGTGTATGCGCATAGCCCACAATCACATGAATCAAGCGGCAATTAAAAAAACCACAATGGACATGCAACCGCCAGCAACCCTCAACGAGACCAGAAGGTACTGCTCGCGGTTCTGCAATTTGCCCATGGTCTAAATAAAACGCATATAATTCAAATCCAGTCCTGAAATAGTCATAGATAGACCCCCTTCTTAAACAAGGAACAGAAAACATAAAAAAGACAAGTTCAAACGAAAGCTTTGTCAAGGATTCCTGGCTTAGGACAGGCACATATAATATGTGGCGGGGTTAAACTAGTTTTTTGGGCCCACCCTTCCCCCTATTGATATTCTCAGACAAAGAACAAAAACTAAACACACAATAAAAATCAAATCAAATCAAAATCGAAAGTCCGCATGCAGGAATGTCTTCCATAATTTTGTGAGTAAACAAAAATTGTCTCTTTGCAATCACTTTTATTTTCTTCAAAATACTCTGATAATTCATATTTTATACATTATATGCTTCTTTCGGAACTACATTTTACCTTAACGTAACCCAATATATGCATACATCTGTTATAATATATGCATACATCTGTTATAAATGCTGTCCTTTCTTTTTTCTAACCGATGACTGATGTTGACGAGAATAACTTTAAAATTTACTTAACAGTTCTTACATGGCCGTGTATTTGACATGCAATGTTGAAATGTAGGGGTTTTAAACACTATAAAACCCTAGTGGTTTGGAGTTAAACATTGAGATTATTTATTTTCTTTGACATTAACAAGACTTGGTGCAAGTGGTTTATGGAATACTAAAAAGATACAAAAACATCCATCATCTTTCTGTTCATTGTTCTGTATTTTGATGATATCAGTTATAGTACAAATCATACATAAATGATGAAGTTGAATTTTATGCAATAAATATTTTGATTCAGTATTTAATTTTTATTCTAATGTTTTTTGACTTTTGAAGCTTACATATTACTTAGATAGCCAATTAATCGGGGATTCATTTTACTCCAAATGGAAGTTTTCTGTCGAGGTTTCGTATGTGAATGTGTCAGTAGCTACAATATGAAGTTCAGTCTCACCAAAGATAAAATCAACCTTCATGATTCTTCTACTGTCTGTGGGATTTGGAACTTGGACGCTGCACTCCCCGACCTTCTCACATTCGGGATCATCAATATATTTTGATTGATCATTTGTCGATTTATATAAAGCTATTCGTATTTTATCTTGCTTTTTCGAAATCGTATGATACGATTTGGAAATTTTCGTACCCACGGGAACATGAGTTCCGGCCTCCATCAAAAGCTCGAAGACTCCGTCGCATCTAAACTCATCATCAACCTTGACCTTTCGTTTTTCCTCGTGTTTTTTTGGTTCAAACAATGGTTTGATTTTTCTTCCATATGCAAACTGGGTTATCCTTGTTGTGACCACATCTGGACGGTGGCCGTATAAGACAGCTCCCTTGACGACCGCCAGTGTGGGATCCTCAGGCGATATTATTATTTTATCAGGATATTTATCTTTGATTGCCTTGTAAATAAGTTCACTTTCGCCAAATCCACCAACGAGGAAAAATACAGCTATGTCTTTAGCTTGTTCCATGGCCAATTCTATAGTCGAAAGGATGTTCTCCGCCACCTCATTGAAGATATTCTTAATCTTTTCAAATGGTATTCTCATTTTTTCTTCATTTATGATTATATCTTTGCCAGCAATGGTTTGTCTTAATGTTTTCTCAAAATCGTGATTTTTACACACTTCATTCAACGATTTCATGGGTATTGACAAATTCACCATTCCTTTGCGAGTTGCTCTCAGAGATCTTTTTTCCGACTCAAAATTCCAGAGCAAGGTCATATATGAGGCATTCTTATCTTTTTCAAACTTTTCAAACTGTTCTGGCCCAATGATTTCCTTGACTAAATCCAAGAAGTTTGCATCTATTGTTGTTCCTCCACAACTATTGCCCACAGATGTTAAGATCTGTTTAAGATTGCCATTTTTTAAGATTTCGTGTCCACATATATCAACCGTTCCGCCTGTTAAATAAACACACTATAACAGTAATTAAACACTTAAAAAAACCTGTTGTTTTAAAGAAATGTACATTTATGTGGATCGTATATAAAGGGGGCAAAGGAATGCCAATCGAGCAATCGAATGCCCTAAATCTGAAAAGGCAAAAACAAAATAGGTAGACATAAAAAAAACAACCAAAAACAACAAATTTACGTTAGAGCGGCCAATGTGTTTCGGACATATGTAAGCTGTTTACGCTGTTCTGTTTCCAAAAATCAGTTAAGGGCTATTAGGTTCAGGTAAAGGAAGCATTAACATAAAAAACATAATCATCACATCTGTCAACAAATGTAAAATTATTTACACTGTCCTCAATAAAACTACTTTAGCACAGCCAACACTAGGATCATCTCATATGACTACCCGCTTGGCATAATAAGATTCAAACTCTCAAAATTTAAAATTATAGGTACAAAATATTATGATTCAATTCTGTTTTTTATCACCTATAGAGAATCAAAGTTCTAGACAACAATAGAAAATAATAAGATGTTGAATAAGTGTACTCGACACAGCTCACATAACATGCCGTAATTTCGAAAAAAAAAACACAATTGACAACCGCTAGCAGTCTTCAACAAGGCCAGAAGGCACCGCTCGCCGTTCTGCAATTGGCCCATGGTCTCAATAAAATGCATATAATTCAAATCTACAACGACTACAAATTTTGAATTTCCTCTGGCGTCATGAACTTTGTAATTTGTTTCTCAACACAAAAGGTCCAAAACAGAAAAACGCAAAAATGACCCAAGCTTGACATATTTTAAACACCACTCTTTTCGCTTCTTTAATTCCCTTCTATTATTTGTTACACAATTCATGCCATTATGTAATAAATATTAAGGAAGAAGTTACATGTAAAAAGCTTTAAAACACGTACCTCCTAAATCTATCACTAAACATTTTGTTCCCGGTTTGAGTACTGACGTGTCATCTTTTTCTTTTGAAAACCAGTTCTGACAATATAGGGATGCAACTTCCGGTTCAAGAACAATTTGTAGTCGGTTGCCTGGTATTCCAGCCTGAAAGACGAGTCAATCAAATGAACCACCCGAAAACACACACACTGACACATTTACAAATTCTATTTCGTAAAATTTAAATTATTGACCGCAATCGTTTCGATTAAAGGCCTCTGTGAGAGATCAATTTCTCCGGTCGTCCTTTGCTTTGGTTTGTCTTTCTTCTTGAACACAAGGGACTGCATGATTGTCCCATTTCGGTAGTTTTGTTTGACCATGTTCAACTCATATAAATTGTAAGGGTCTTCCTATATTACACACTCAAAAATCTTAATTAATGTAAAACTAGAATGGCAGTCTTCAATGGAAGACGTATGTCGCCTGCGTCTTGAAATATTAGGTAAACAGGAAATAGCTGAATTACGGGAATAAAACTACTTTACATCATATAGAACTATAGAAGGAAGCTACATGCCAAACATCAAGCAGCTGTGCCATGTAGTTGCCTGAAAAATGCGACGACGCAAGACGAAGGATAGTGTCAAAGTAACCTCTATATGTCACTTTGCAACACGAACTACAACAATGTGCTCGTGTATATGTCATTCTTTAAATAAATTAGAGGCTGTCTGGACAGACACAGAATAAATAACCTTTTCACAAGCAGCTCTCATAAACATTTTGGCTTCGTCTGTTCCTATTGCTGGGACCGTCACACACCACTTTATCTCTTCTAATTCAAAATATTTTGCTTGTTTTTCAAGCGCTGCTAAGCAATGGTCTTTCAGGGATTCCAACGATTTTGAGAATACGTCTAGAGCACTGTGTTCTACTCCATTCGAATCTTTGATTTTCATCTTTAAGTGAGGCTGTAAAATCAAAAATAATACATTGTGTGACATATATGATGAAATATGAAAACTTATTGGAAAAGTGGTGCAAACTGGTTGTTTTAATGACAACAATCAATGTTTTGGTAAATTTTCGGAAAAAAATCGTTACAATATTTACATGAAAGTTTTACTCTTGCAGTAAAAGATATACGCACCTTAACCGTAGTATTGTAAAGATGCATTTTGAATCTGTGAAAATACTTGAACTGTTCAGTCTTATTATCCATTAAAATTCCTTCAAACCACTCTTCTGCTTCAAATCCAAATGCCACGAACTCGCCATTTTTATCAAGGAGCAGCGCCGTTGATGTTTTCTCTGATGCAAGTTTTCTTACTCCACTGTGCCACATTTTGTTCATGCAAATATCTAATTTATCTTTTTCATACTGGTGGACGGTGGAAAATGCATATCCGGAATAGGTCGTTCCAAAATCAATTCCAACTACTAATTTGATTGGATTTTCCGAGGCTTTTTCTTTTTCTGCCATAGCTTTTTCTCCAAACAAATATCTAAAAATAATAACATAGCTGCACAATCATTTTTGTCTTAAATTTATACGTTACATTATTTTTTTGTAAAAAAACCCCGAGATATTGCAACCATCCAACTCCCAATTTGTGCAATATTTGATAGCTTTTACCTTTTACGAGTTTTTGGTAGAACGTTAAAGATCTTCAGTTTCTCCGGTCTGCCTTTGCTTTGTTTTGTCTTTCTTCTTGGACACAAGGGACTGCATGATTGTCCCATTTCGGAAGTTTTGTTTAACCATGTTCGACTCATATCAATTGTTAGAGTCATCCTATATTACACACTTCACAAATCTTTAAATGTGTGTGTGGGGGGGGGGGGTGGTAGGTGGCGTTAAACGCCCTTTATCGACGCACCTTGGCCATGTTAGGCGGTCAGTTTTAATGGTGGAAGAAACCAGGGTACCCTGAGGAATTCACCGACCGACAGGTAACTTGCAAACCTAATCACGTTCGTGTAGGCAAGTCCCTCATTTGTAAATTACAAACAGGACTCGAACACCACCTGAGAGGTGATCGGCTAGTGATCAATATTTATTCATTTAAACCAGCGCCTCAGACCACTCGTCCACCCAGGCCCCCTGTATTTGAGGTGCGATAGATATGTATTTAAATTGCTGTTATTTGCTCCCTCTATCAATATATTGGGATTCAATGCGTCATGTGAAGTCGCTATGCTGCACGTAAATCTTACTATTGTCTCTACATGAATTAAACAAAACATCCCCTTTCTTTGAACCTGGGAGTCAAACCAAAAAAAACAAACAAAACCGTTGAAAACATACTGTCCAGTGAATATAAAAATTGCAAAGATTCTGACTTGTTTGCGCTTTACAAAGAATTTTAAAAACCGGTTTAATAGCATCAAATGTCTCTTTTCTTCTGTGATCTCTGATAATCAATAGATAAATAGAGGAGACTACTAAAGACCGGTAGTGCCATTAGTTCTTTCAAATTTCTCGATTGGAACTACAAATATCATAGTTCCAAGTTGACATTTCTTAGTTCCAAGTTGACGGTTCTCATTTCCAAGTTGACATTTCTCACTTCCAAGTTGACATTTCTTACTTCCAAGTTGACAATCTAGTTCCAAGTTGACATTTCTCACTTCCAAGTTGATATTTCTTAGTTCCAAGTTGACATTTCTCAGTTCAAAGTTGACATTTCCCACTTCCAAACCGAGAAATGTCAAGTTTGAACTTAGATATATCAAGTTGGAAAGGGAAAATTTTTCGTAGTTCCAGGTTGACATTTCCCAGTTCCAACTTGGAAACGAGAAATGTCTAGTTGGAAGTGAGAAATGTCAACTTGAAAGTAAGAAAAGCCAACTTGCAAGTGAAAAATGTCAACTTGGAAATGAGAAATGTCAACTTGGAAGTGAGAAATGTCAACTTGGAAGTGAGAAATGTCAACTTGGAACTAAGAAAGGTCAAATTGCAACTGAGAAATGTCAACTTTGAACTATGATATTTGTAGTTCCAATCGAGAAACGTAAAAGAACTAATGGCACTACCGGTCTTTCGTATGAAAGGCATAATAGTAATACCAGTAAAATTGGGAATTAGTACAAGCTTACGAATCCAGAAGTGACTTCTGTTGAACCTTACTTCTTTATTGAGGCAAACATAGTCTGAAAAGGAAAATAAATGAAAAATATACATAGACACAAAATTATTGAGATAATTCTTAAAAAAACATTTTTAATAAACATATTTCAGTATCCCGTAATTTCAGACCTTAAAAAATTCCGGGAAAGGTTTGAACGTTTGACTGACATTTAGAAATAAAAACCGAAAGTGAAACTTAAACCGCCTTTGCTTGTCTTTAAAAACTGAATATAGTCTAAATTAAATTTGGATTTATTCACATTTTCATATCTGTAACTGAACAAAAATGCAGATCTCTATAAGGATATCTTGCATTGTAATTTCTACAATATTTAGCCTTACCCTTTGTCGCAGTTGAATTATTTCAACAAAAGTTCGTTATCTCAAATATTTCTCCAACGTGTGACGCAGACTGATATGATTTCTATTTTTATTATTAGGTAAAAACAAACTACCCGGTAAAACTTTGTTTCCGTATTTAAGATTGACGAAATGCATTTTACGACAGATTTAGATTTTACCTTGTCCTTTTTTTGGGCCCCGCTGGAGGGTCGGCTTTCCATCCGTTGGTCCCTTTCCGGAGCGCAATTGAGTAAGTAAGTGTTTTACACCATAACAACAATGTATATTACATAAGGACAATTAACATAAAAAAGATGATGAACATGAAATGATGATGAGAATATGGTGGTTGTGTTGGTCAGTTAATGCTGAAAACCACTCGAAAAGTAGAGAGGTTGGTAAGGGCGGAAAATTAAGTCTATGTGGTGCACTAGTTGGCGGTATACAAAGAGATCTTCTACGTGCATAAAACGTATGAAGCTTTTCGACCTGACCACTTGCGGACGATACATGTAGCCATCCTATTCAGCCGCCTAGGGTACAAACCATGGTACTAAGTCTGTAGATTGAGCACTAATCCGACGTCAGATTATCACTCCCATGACCCTTAGACGACTCTAGCAACGAGCTAAATAGACTCTGCCGTGGCACTTTTTACCACCCGAACCCCGCACGGCAGCCTATTTTTTTTTGTGCACTAATACGTTCATTTTTTTTTCTTCATTTTTCTAAATTTAGTATAGATTTTACAGCCAAAAACACTATCCTGCTTTTTCATTTGATTCAAAGCACTGCCCTGCCTTTTTATTTCAAATTTCACCTTCGCCCCTTTCTCCCATAAAAATCTATAGAATATATGAAGTAATATATGTACCATAAAAATGATATTTGATTTTGAACTGCCTCCCAAATACCGACCAAAACCTCCACGCAGCGACAGACGGCTCCTGTCTCCGGTTCAACTGTAACTGGAGTAGCCAACTATGGCGGTGGTGTGTCATTAGCTGGACGACTCAAGGCACATTGCGAATCTCAAGTTAACAGTCGATGCGATGGCTTCTATGCTTTAGACACGACTGTAAACATGGTAAACTACCCATTGATCGATTTCAAAGTCACTGAAAGTTAAAGGTCAAGGTAAAAGTTTTTAAAATGTTTAATGAAATTGGTTTCCGAATTTTACTATTCAAACGAAAAAGCATAACTTTTGAACGCCTTTATAGAATTTCTTTAAACCTAGTTAGAGTAATTAAGAAATTTTGCCAGGCAAAGGGACTCGAGCTTTGTCCTTGTTTTTTTGTGTTGTAAAATCTTCATTAAACAGTAAAATAGCCCATTCTTTGTCCGAACTACTGATGGGACGAATATAAAGAAAAAGGATGCGTATACAGGAACGGGTTTCCCGAATGAAATACAATTTTAAAATACCATTAAAGGTACTACATTTGTAACAAAGCTACCGATCTGGGAAAATGAATATCATATATCCAAGAAGAAAAGACAAAACCAATAAAAAAATTGATGTTATTAAACTAACAAAGTATAATTAATGATTGTCTATGTAACACCCAGCTTATATAGACATTAATATTACTGGATACATCATCTATAAAAGCTGTAATAGTTGATGTAATGTGAACAGCTATTGAGCAATAAAATGTTTTATGTTGTTAAAAAATAATGCAAGGACAAATAAACCAAAGAAATTGGGACCGCAATGGTCATGGTACAGGCATTAAAAAAATGGTTGGTTTAACCAGGTGTTGTAGTTCCGAATCCGTGGCACCCCCCTCCCCCGACCCTCTTCTTATTCTGTAGTTGTAAGTTTTTTTCTTATTCTGTAGTTGTAAGTTTTTTTACTGTACGAATGGAAAATTTTGCCAATAATTAATGAAATAATAATTACATATAAATAAAATAATATACCATTGAAATTTTAACATTTTACTATTTAAACGAAAATGTGTATGATTTTGTAACCGATATCACGCCACAAAATGGGGCACCTCCGAAAGAGCAAATTGCAAAAACAGTTACAACGAAAGAGAACAACACGAAGAAACAGACAACATAAAACACAAAACAACTGAATGGAAATCAACAACATGAAAGTCGTAACGAGAGTTAACTCGGGTGCTCCGGAATCGTAAGCAATTCCTGATTGTTATAGCACATCCGTCGTGTTGCTAACGAAAAAGTAAGGGTGTCAAATCCGAAAAAGGAGAACCAAACACACCCCTTTGACAAACCAAAACATTACGTTTGTCATAGCGCTTTGTTGAAAGTCTTCATGGAGTGTCTGTTTAGAGATGTTGATCTATAAGCAGACTTCGTAGAATCCGTTGTGTCCTTCATCTCAAGTTATAAGTCATCAGAATTAAAACATGCATAATGAACTTGCGGACTTTTTGATTATTTGACCTATAAAATATCTTAATAGGTGAATTTAGAATGGCTTCTATGAATTCCTTCTCTCGTGCAATTAAAAGCATCATTGAAAGCCTGATTAATTTTTAACTCGCTATATCCACTTTCGACCCCTTTGAATATCCCGTCATGAATATATGCATTAAAAATATTGACTTTAAATAAAATATTGGTCGACTTTCTAATCTATACACTGCCAATTGTTAACGTAATGAATGTAATATAAAACTGAATATTTTCATACACTCAAAATTTTAATTGTTTGCTTTGGTTACTTACATTTAAAGATTTCATTGTACAAACAAAATCAAACTGTTATGATTTATAGATTTCACCCAAGGTTTTTAAATAGACAATTTTAAGGAGTTACACGCATAACTAGGCGTTCCAATTTTAGAAATATTTTTCAGAAATTTCTGATTGTGAAATGATTTAATAATTGAATTATTAGTATAAAATTTGGAAAAAATGATTTCTATTTAAGTGGAGCTTAAAACGAATCTTTTTTATGAGATGGGATGTGTCTTGACTTTTGGCAGGATATTGGTTATTGTCGTGAATATCATTTTTTGTGTAAGTATTGCATGTAAACTTAAAAAGCAATGGCGACTCTAGACCCTAAGCTTATAAGAGTGGTTTTACGGCCTTTCGCCACTTCATTGATTTTTTTCTTAAATTGAAACATTTTTTTTTTCTGGAGGAGGACCTGTTCAATACATTTGATCCACCCATGTGTACATAATTTTGAAATATCTAGGATTGTTTTCAATTTGTAGCAGTGAAGTGGAAAATCAATGTTGATTTAAATAAAAAAATGTTTTGGTTACAGAAAAACATTAGTATATAATATTGTGGCCTTTTAAAACATTTTTTTTCTTGTGCTTTATTTTGTTAGTTTGCTTTTTTATTTGAGCACAATTATGCCTGGTTGTATCATTTGTTCTTTTTTTTCTATTTTCAGTTGATTGGGTTAGCCTTATTTGTTGTGGGGCTCATCGTCCGATTCGGTGACAGTTTATTTAAAAAGTACTATGACTCCATAGTAGCGGATCTAGAGAAATCCTTGTCCGATCTAGGGTATTCCAATACAAATATAGACTTTAATCTATCAGACATTGTTGGAAACTTACACATAGCCCTAATAGTTACGGGTGTGTTGCTTATTTTGATTTGCGGAAGCGGGTTTCTTGGAGCATTGAAAAAGATCAAATGTTTACTGCTGATTTACACATTGATTGTGTTCATTTTGATAGCAGGACAAGTCCTATTTATTGGTCTCTTTTACTGGCAACCTGATACGGTAGGTTTTTATTAAATCAAAATTTTGCACGTATTTATCTAACGAAAATGAGTTTAAATGTCTTTAGGATAAACATACACACACGTTTCCATACCAAAACGGTTCGGGTTTCGTCTTTTGTTGTAACAAGCTTAATAAATAGTGGTTTGAAATCAAAACATAATGAAATTTATAATCAACTTCATTGACATTTTAAAATATTTTATGCATGGAAACCTTTTCTGAATCATGATACTGCGCTTTACTTTAAAAACCTTGTTCAACAAATATCAAATAATGAATTTAGGTAACTACATTAAGTTGGAACGGTAAACTGGTGTTCATTAGACTATTTTCTCTGAAAAAGTTCTTTCATGGTCATTTTGGGAAAAAAATGAGAAAATTACCGATTTGAAAATCCAAAACAACAAGGGAAAAGTTAAACTTTTGGAATTCTGCACGATTTTGAAATAATTTTAATTTGGAAATGGTCTATTTAAAGGCCCTTGCTGAATGATTGATTATTTTGTATGTAATGAACATTTCAATACCTTAACAGAAGTGAACAAAAAAGGCAGTTTAGAAACTTTCAAATACTTTTAGACTGACATGCATGGTATAATTTATCGTATTTCAGTACTTTAAACACACATTCATCCTTTGCAGGTGAAAACACCAATTAAAGACTCGCTAAATTCAACAATAAGAACAGATTATGCTGGTCTGAACGGGACAAATGTGGTTTCATTAGGCTGGAATTTTATCAATCAAAAGGTAAATTAACATTGAACTTTTAAGGACATAAAAATATACGACAACAATGAACACTACTTAAGACAAGTGTATTGAGTTCAATGATTATTCCTAATTTCGTTATATTTTGTATGAACCGATTGGTCATATAGTTTAACCTTGTCCGTTGGTCCGCCTGTACGTACGTCCGTAACAATTTGGTAAAGTTCTTGGTTACTAGATGTTGGATGTCAAGGATATTATATAACTAGATGGTTCTTGGGTAGGGCTACACCACCCATTAAAAATTAGGTCACTGTGACCTATATTTTATGGTGCATAACTTGGATACTACATGTTGGGGGTTAATGATATTTTAATTTCACCATGGCCACTACATGCGTCTTGGGTAACCTGACACCGCCTAATAGAAATTAGGTCACTGTGACTTATATTATATGCATGAACGACTTTGGTTAAGTTCTTGGTTAAGGTTTATATCTCGATATACTACATGTTAGCGGGCAATGCTATTTCACCACTAGATGCGTCTTGGTAACACGGCGCCACCCACCAGAGATTAGGTCACTGCGACCTATATTTTATGGTGCATAACTTGGATACTAAATGTTGGGGGTTAATGATATTTTAATTTCACCATGGCCACTACATGCGTTTTGGGTAATCTGACACCGCCTAATAGAAATTAGGTCACTATGACTTATATTTTATGCATGAACGACTTTGGTTAAGTTCTTGGTTAAGGTTTATATCTTAAATATTTGCTCTTGTAATCAAGTAATCACCTTTAAAATGGCCTGGGAATCATGTAATCAAAAACCCCATGAGAAGCCAAGTCATATTAAATTTGTTGTAGCATTATTTGAATATAAAACGTGAAACGATTTTTTCTTAGTTTTCCTGTTGTGGTATTGACAACTACTACGATTTTTATAATGCAACAAATTGGGCACATGAAGCTGACCAATTAACACCTTATAGTTGCTGCGTTACACTGCCCACTTCCGGTTCAACAACGTGCGCAGAAAGTCCTTTGTCGTCTGCTGACAACAACTTTAGCACGGTACGTAATATATCTTCATCCTCATACAGCCAATTGCTTTGGTACAGAGACCAAAATACAAACAATTAACAACCCATTATTAACGACAAAAATATAACACATCAAAGACTCACGGCCAAACACAAAAACGTGGCAGCTTCCAAGACCAATTTTCGAAGTAGACGTACGAGTAAACAAGTACTCGCTGTCTTAGAATTGGTCCAAGATGCATATGGACATTGAGATTTATCACTCCAATTTGGTAATTTTGTTATTACTGATATTTCACATCTATTGACGATGATCGATGATATTTATCATACTCGAAAGTATTTTTGTCAAACTGAAACTCGCAAAAGCATTTTTTTAACAAATATCTAACTCATTTATTAATAAAAAAAGATATACGATCATATTACACATAGTTGTAAAAACTTGTTGTATATCAATTAAAGAAGGAATGTGTCCACGGGTCACGGATGACCCCTCTAGGCCCTAAACAGGAAGTAGATGTCCGACAGACATGAAAGATGCTAAAGACGTACATTTTGTCATACTGAACCATCCTAATAAGTTTAAAATCATTCCCTTGTACAGTTTCTGAGAAAAGCTTGACGAAAATTTTCAAGTTGATTTTCATAGATTTTCATATCGACCTAGTCCCAAACAGGAAGTATATGTCCGGCAGACCTGAACGTCACTTAGGAAGTACAGTTTGCCATACTTAACAATCCTACCAAGTTTCATATCATTCTCAGATATGGTTTCTGCGAAAAGCTTGACGGAAATTTTCAAATTGATTTTCATATCGTCCTAGTCCCAAACAGGAAGTAGATGTCCGAAAGATCGAAAGTCACTTAGGACGTATAGTTTGTCATACTGAACCATCCTACTAAATTTCAAATCATTTCCATGTATGGTTTCTGAGAAAAGCTTGACGGAAATTCGTACGGACGGACGGACATAAGTAAAACTTAATGCCCCACCCCCCGACATGTCGTCGCAGGGGCATAAAATTAAAACAAGTTAAATTTATGCATTGTCTTTGTAGGGATGTTTTGGAGAAATCTGGGATCTTGTCATCGGTAATGTAGCCATCACAGCTTCTGTCATTTCAGTTTGTTTGGCAATGCAGGTAATTTAGACAGATTGATAGTAGTTATACTTTTTGTGCCAAATACAAAAGAAAAAAAGAAAAAAAAACACAAAATACCTACAAATCAAAAACAAAAACCCCAACCATTTTATTATCTCGTATTTATGTACTCTAAATAAAAAATGATGCAAAATTTTAGTCAAAAACTGCCGAGGTTTTCGAGCGAGATATAGAGCATTATGTGAATGCTTCGGTTAAAAAGCTCATGAAGCTTACTGTTTAGATCAAAAAAGCTCTTACGTACTTCTTGTGTTTAATTGAAAAAGAAACAGAAGCAGCGTTTGATTAATGAACTATATCGAGGCAAACAATTCTAGCTGCCTTTGGTACTCGTCAGACTTGTTCTAGTCACATTTCAGTTGAAAATCTAGAATTTAAAAAAAACCAAATTCTAATTTTTCCAACAGATTCCTTCCTTTTAAATTGATGAAGATCCATAAACGCGATGGGGCGCGTTAGAATTTTATAATTTCAAAATCATTGACTCGGGCAAGAAAATTGAAATCAAAGATTTGTTGCTCATATAATTATTCTAATTTTCTTTTCTTTCTTTTTCAGATAATATTTTTCCTCACTGCCCTCTGTATGTACGCAGATAACGGAAAATCAAATGGAAAAGTGAAGCCTAAAAACTGAAGTCTTTGAAAATCATCCGTAAATTAATATATTATATATAGTGTACATTATGCTACTTAGTTTTCAAATTAATTGTGGTGTTAATTTGATCATTTGGTTGGAGGAAGACATTGTGCTTAAAAGAGGTGGTGTGCCTTAGAATGTCAATCAGGAATTGTCTACATTAAAACAAAAGCTTGTATCCCATACATGGTTGTGAGATAGGACAAGTAAATTTTTTGTAAACATGTTTTCTGCAATTTTCCTAATAATTGTTTGTGTTTCTTAAGATGTTAATGTAAATTCTGATTCTGCTGGCAGAAATCGTCACATAAAATGTTTATAGATAAATCTAAAAGTTTGTTACTGTTGTCTTTTTGTTTTTAGCCGAGTAGTAAAGAAGTTAATCATTGGTGTTGTTATGATGATGGCGGATGGTTAAGTTAAAGGTAACAGCATCAGAAAAACGTTAGAAATTTTACCAAAAAGTGGATCCCGGATCAAAACACTAAAGTTGGCTACCGATTTTAATGAAACTTCGGTACCATAAAAGGAGACATCCTACTGATTTTAGGGTATTTTTGTTCAAAGTCAAGATCACAGCGACAGAAACACAAAAAAATTCTAATCAAAAAGAGATTTCCAGACAATTACTTGAAAATTTTTCAACCAATTTGTAAGATATTGTTACATACCATAAGAGACAATAACTTTTTGACTTTTTGACAATAACTGAAAGAAATTTTCGTATTAGTTTCTTGCGTGTAATGCCTGTAACAACTTTTGCTAAAGCGTTGGTTAGTAAAATTCTGCAACTCGGATTTTGCACCCCGGATTTAAAAAAAAATGTATTTGTCACCTTCGTGTTGATTGATAATAAATTGTTTAGAAGACATTGGTGGAACATTTGAAATAGTTCGACTTCATGTAACTTGCAATTCAAATATTATTCTTAGACCTTTCTAAGTGAAGTTTTGAGGTGTAATTATAATGCTGGCGTCACACTGTCCCGATACTGACAGACAATGGACACACAAAGGTGAATATTTCAACTTCGTGTGAAGTTAGCCCCGAAATTGAAAAAATAAATCAACATCAAAACCGATGGCTTAACGATTGGAAAAGTAGCAAATATTTATAGCTGTGGACCGATTACGAAGTTGTCACGATGTTGTCAAGTTTAGACGAGAATAAGATCCGAAGGGGAAACGAAATCTGCTTAAACATAAGACGATGACTGCACGACCTTGTGGTTATACGATGCACCCGATGGGTTACGAAGAATAAAATGTAATAATGTGATTTGAAATAAGATAATATAGTTTACTAAGTTAAGTACATTGTCCTTTGCTGCTTCTAACTAGTATGTATGGATAACGTTAAAACGAAGGCCATGCTGTTGGCCAGTAAGAGTGGATGTTATCTTTTATCTAAAGCTAATGTGTAGAGTCTGTTAAGACATGACAGAAATAAATGATGTTACCTCATCTTCCAAAATAATGAGATGTGGGATAAGTGTACTCCACACAGCTCACACATAACATGCATAGCAAACGGTAATTTAGAACGAGAGTTAACACAAAAGTATGTCTCGCCTGCCGGCACCTTCGAAATACCTTGTTATTCCTAAAAAACTATCAAAGTCACTAAACCTGAAAATCAAAGTCAATGTCCAAAGATGGGGATGCAACTAGGCTAATCCCCTACTAGGGCATATGCATACAAAGTTTCACCAACTTAAGACTTCTTGAGAAATGGAGGTGCTCATAAAACTTTAAAATTGCTATTATATGCATTGACAATTGCCAATGTCCTTCAACCGAAATCAAGGTCAATGTTATGAGATGAAGATGCAACTCTGCTCAGCTACAACTGTGGCATATGGTCACCAATTTTCATTAACATATGACTTATAGTTATTAAGATATGGAGGTGCTCATAAACTTTAACATTGCTATTATATGTATTGAAAATTGTCAAAGTCACTCAAGAAAACAAACAAGGTCAAGGTCAAAAGATCGGGATACAACACTGTGCTAAGCTACTACTGGGGCATATGCATATCAAGTTTCATTAACTTAAGACTTATAGTTCTTGAGATTTTGAGGTTCCGCTTTACTTTGCTATCATATTTATTGTAAATAGTCAAAGTCACTCAACCGGATAATCAAGGTCAAAAGATTGGGATGCAACTGTGCTGGGCTCCTTCTGGGGCATATGCATACCGAGTTTCATTAACCTAGGAATAATAGTTCTTGAGATATGGAGGTGCTCATAAAATTTTAACATTGCTATTATATTTTTTGGAAAATTGTCAATGTTCCTCAACCGAAATCAAGGTCAAGGGTATAAGATGAGGATGCCACTCTGCTCAGCTACTGCGTTGGCATATGGTCACCAAGTTTCATTAACATTGGACTAATAGTTATTAAGATAAGGAGGTGCTCATAAAACTTTAACATTGCTATATATCATATGTATTGAAAATTGGGTCAATGTCCCTCGACTGAAATCAAGGTCAAGGGTATAAGATGAGGATGCAACTCTGCTAAGCAACTGCGTTAGTAGTGGGGAAAGGCCGATTCTGACGCACTCACCATTTTCAAGCGGAAATCCTGCATACGATCCCAACTTCCGACGGCTAGATGCAAACGGACGGCATCCCTATTGAGCATATAGTAAATACAAGTATGGTATATGTATTCGATGACGCCCAAGAGGACACCTTAAAGACAGGTGTGCATACGTCCAAGATTGATATAAATAAAATGATGGCATCCAATAAACATAACATGGATCGCTATCAAAATTTCTTTCTGGAGAATGAGGAAGATTTGGAGAGAAAGTCCCAAAGGCAGCAGCAGCAGCAGTGCTGCGAAAACCCCAACGTGGTGCAGATGGACGAGCATACCGAGCAGTGTCAAAACTGTGGTAGTCAGTCCATCAAGCCACGATTTGAGAATCAGCCAGGAGAACAGAAAACCGCCTGTGCCATCCCACTCAAGAGGAAGAAGGGACAGTACTGAAAGAGCAAGCCCGGGAAGGATGGCCTCTGCTGGAGGCATAGCAAGCAACCACATCAGCAGGAAGAGGAGATCATCCCAGTACAGGGTAAGAGGGTGGTTAAAGAGACCATGAAGATCCTTCGTCAAATAGCTAAGGATGAGGGTCTGAGGGAATATAGCAGGAAAAGTAAAGAGGCCTTGGTGAAGCTCATCGAGGAGAAAACCGCCCTTAAATTTCACCGTAAAGAAGTCTTCAGCAAGAAGCAGCTCAAAGCACTCGCCAAGAATCGCGGCCTCACCAAGTACTCTCGGCTCAGGAAGAGGATCTACTCCAGCAGGTGGAAGAGGATATCAGAAGCGCTCCAGTCGAAGAGGAGATTAAGATCACCGATAGGCGGAAAGCACTGAATTGCGTATTTGGCACGATCGAAATTGAACCCAAGAAGCCGTATGACGTAGCCACGTTTCTCAAGCTAAGTCGAGGCACGATCTCCACCGAAATTTCGGATGCCCTGGCTCAAAAGAAGGTATTGAAGGTTAACTTAGTTCTCTGAGTGGAGCTAGTGAAGACCGATCCCGCGACTGGAGAAAATACCTAAGTCACTCCCTACTTCCGATCACTTCTTGCTTCTCTCACCCTATCATCAGACCTTGATTTGGAGATTGCCTTCATGATGGAGAAGATCAAGGAAAATATGGCTAAATACATGCGGGAAGGGAGCGGGTGGGCGTTCGGACACGTCGAGAAGCTAGTAATCCACCTCAACCAATTCAAGCCTCTTAAGGGTAGATCCTTCATACCACTCCCGCAGAAGAAAGTTATCATCAATGTGAGGAACGAGGATGATCGCTGCTTCCAGTGGGCAGTCATATCGGCGCTTCACAATACTGAGGAAGATAGGAAATCGACAAATCGAGTGACTCATTACAAACCATGGGAGAAAGAGCTCAACTTCGACGGCATCGACTTCCCAGTCTCTCTCCAGTCGATCGATAAATTTGAGAGGCAGAATCCCTCCATCAACGTCAACGTCTACGGCTTCGACGGCGTCAAGAAGGGTGAGGATGGGGAAGAAGATTTTCAGATATATCCCCTCAGGATTTTGAAGAATACGGGCTCCACCCACAAAGATCTCATCTTCCTGACTCACGAAGGCAAGCAGCATTACTGCTGGATCAAGAGCCTCTCACGACTCTTGAGCTCTCAAATCTCAGAGCATGGTCACGAGCTTTTCTTCTGCCGCAGATGCCTCTCTCATTTTTCCAGACAGGATCTCTTCGACGAGCATATGGAATATTGCAGCCTGAAAGAGGCCGTCAGGATCGAGATGCCGGAAGAAGGAGCCACCGTAGCCTTCCGCAACCACAAGCAGCAGATGAGAGTCCCCTTTGCAATCTATGCGGATTTCGAGTGCTTCAAGGAGAAGCTCGACGCTTGCCAGCCGGATCCATCCCACTCCTACACGAAGGCCTATCAGCTTCAGCGCCCCTCGGGATTCTGCTATCACGTGAAATATGTTTACGGCGACTATAAGGATCCGGTCGTCTACTGCGGGGAGGATGCAGCTAAGAAATTCGTGCAGTGCATGGAGGAGGAAGTGCGAGCCATCGGTAAGCTATACAAGGAGAACAAGCCGATGGTGATGACGGACGACGATAAGGCGAGCTTCAAAGCAAGCACGCACTGCCACATCTGCGGCAATGAACTGGGAGGGGATAAGGTTCGAGATCACGACCATCTCACCGGGAAATATCGCGGCGCGGCGCACAACGAGTGCAACCTAGGCTTCCGGCTCCCGAAGCACGTTCCCATCTTCTTCCACAATTTGAGCGGATACGACGCCCACCTCTTCGTCAAGGAGCTTGGCCACACCGAAGGTAAGATCAACTGCATCCCCAATACCGACGAGAAGTATATTAGCTTCTCCAAGCAGGTGGACGATCTGGAGATCAGATTCGTCGATTCGATGCGCTTCTTGCTCAGCAGTCTGGAAAACCTAGCTAAGAATCTCATTCCCGACCAATTCGCGACCGTGAAGGCGAGATTCGGCGATCGTCACGAGGTGATGATCCGGAAGGGAGTATTTCCCTACGATTATATGGATGGGCCGGCCAAGCTGGAGGAGACTCAGCTCCCACGCAAAGAAGCCTTCTACAGCACGCTCCGCAATGAGCATATCAGCGACGAGGATTACGCGCACGCTCAGAAGGTTTGGGAAGCCTTTGAGATGAAGACTCTATGCGACTACCATAATCTCTACATGGAAACCGACGTGCTGCTGCTGGAGGATATCTTCGAAAATTCCAGGGATATCTGCCAAGCCAACTATGGACTCGATCCCGCCCACTACTTCACAGCACCCGGGCTATCTTACGACGCCGCCCTCAAATCCACTGGGATCAGATTGGAGTTGCTCCACGATTCAGATATGCTGATGATGTTCGAGAGAGCCATGAGAGGAGGAGTTGCCATGATCTCTCACCGCCACGGCAAGGCTAATAATCCCTACATGACCGACTACGACGCCTCCCAGCCCACCAAATATCTCAACTACGTCGATACCAATTATCTTTACGGATGAGCGATGGCGCAGCCTCTCCCCACGGGAGATTTAGAGTGGATGGAGCCGGAGGAGATCGACGAGATTCTGAAGTATCCCAACGATCACGAATATGGCGCCATGGTAGAATGCGATCTCCAATATCCGAAGGATCTTCACGACGCCCACAACGACTATCCTCTCGCGCCCGAGAACGTGGAGATCGACAAAGTCCGGAAGCTCGTGCCTCATTTTGGCAAGCGCGAAAAATATACGCTCCACTACCGAAATCTCAAGAAGTATCTGGAGATGGAGATGAAGCTGACGAAGTGCCGTCGGATCATCAGATTTGCCCAACGCCCATGGCTCAAGCACTACGTCGATCTGAATACTGCGCACCAAGGCTAATACCGACTCCGAGAAGGATTTCTTCAAGCTCATGAATAATTCGGTCTTCGGCAAGACCATGAGAATATCCGTGCGTCGACGTCCGTCTAGTCACTGCCGAGAAGCAAGCCCTCAAGCTCGTGGCCAAGCCCATTTTCGATCGAAGAGTCGTCTTCACCGAGAATCTTGCAGCCGTCCATATGAAGAAGACCAAGCTCACCTTTGATAAGCCCGTCTATCTGGGAGCCTGCATCTTGGATATCTCGAAGCTCCTGATGTACCACTTTCACTACGGCTTCGTGAAGGAGACGTACGGTGATCGTACTCGACTGCTTTTCTCCGATACCGATAGCTTGGCCTACGAGATCCAGACCGACGACTTCTACAAGGATATCACACCGCACGTGCAAGCTAAATTCGATACTTCCAACTATCTGGCCGAGCATCCCTCCGGCATCCCCACCGGCGTGAATAAGAAGATCATCGGTAAATTCAAGGACGAGTGCGGCAGCAAGACCATGGCGGAATTCGTAGGGCTCCGGGCGAAGCTATACGCCTTCAAGATGGACGAAGGGAGTCACCAAGAGCGTCATCAAGCGCAGCATCGCCTTCGACGACTGCAAGCGATGCCTCGAGACTCAGCATCATTTGCAGCCATCTCCATCAGATCTACGCCGAGGAAATCAACAAGATCGCTCTTTCTGCCAAGGACGATAAGTGCCACATCCTCCCAGACGGCATCAGCACTCTCGCCAACGGACACTATCGCATCGCCGGCCATATATAACTGATCGTACTTACCAAATTACCTAAGTGCCATAGAAAGACAATATTCATGAAGAGAGATCGTTTGAATCAGACGATGCAGAGAATGGAGGCCTTTCAACGACGATTGCAAATGCGCGCACGCTTGCGGAGGAGAAGAGAAGCAGCAGCTTCCCTAGATAAATGAGCAGCATACGCGTGCATCACCTAAGCCACCCCCACAAGCCCCTCACCCATCTCGAGATCGAGCGAGCCGTGGAGAATCTACACATCCCCCACTTCAGAGGCGTCTTCATGCGCGACGATCTACCATCCAAGCCCAGACCCACGGAGTGCAGCATCCTCAATCACGACGATCTTGCCAGCTCTGGGACTCACTGGACGTTCTGATTTAAGGACGGCTCCCGACGAATCTACTTTGGCTCCTACGGATTACCGCTGCCCATCGAGCTGAGACGCTATCTTGGCCTACCGATCGATCATAATACGGACGAGATCCAACCGCGGCCATCTCTGCCTATACGTTTTGAAGCGGCTATCGGAGGGATGGACTTTCGAGGACGTCGTCTTCTCCCTGCTATAGATAGAGTATGGTCGATAAATTCGGTATAAGCGTAAGCCTCACCAGACGCCAGGATGAGATCGAAGAGGATCTGGATATGAATTTCAACCGCATCGTCGATCTCAAGAATCCGGAGAAGAGCATGGACGCCGTGACGAAGAGATTCGTAAAGAATTCTCAGAAGAAGCTGGAGGCTGCGGACGATAAGCTGGGGGAGAAGATCGTGAATTTGCAGGAGGAGATGCGGCGCATAAAGTCTGCTGATAGGGATGACCTCATGGTCCTCAGGAAGATGCTGGATTCGAAGGTGGATATTTCGGATTGTAGCAGCACTAATGGTGGCAAGATCGAAGTGGATCTCGATATGCGGAAGAATCGCATCTTGAATCTCCCACTCCCCCCGACGGATAATGAGCCCATCACCAAAGCTTTCTACGATCAAGTGAAGAAGGAATTCGACGCTCTGAGAGTCTTCGTCGAGCTGAAGCATGCATAGGGTTCGGCTGCCTTTTTGAATGCCCCGGAGAGCATCCGAAAAGCCACGATTATTCCTAGTCGGATTGCTTCACCCATGAGTTGAAAGATTTAGGATAGCTTAGCCACTTCACGAAGATTTCCTTGGCTCCATTCTTGGTGCGTCGCCGCAGGATATCCTCGATGCGATAGACGTCCTGGTCGGTGCGCTGGAGCTCGGGCTCGTAGAAGGATCCCTGGATCTCCTCTCCATGGTAATCCTTGAGGCGATAGGTGGGCGGCTGCGTAGCTAGGACCTGCGAGACGGTGAGGACTTGCTCTTTCCAGCGAGGCGTATATCCCTTCTCGAAGATACCCTTCTTCTTGGAGATTCGGACTCTATCTCCGAGCTCGAATCGCGGCGGCTGCATGGGCGGTAGATCGCCGTAGAGATTCCAGAAGACTTTCGCATGATTCTCCGGCTGGCTGGCGGCGGTGGGAGTTATCTTGATTGATCGATGCTTGGCGGTATTATACTGCTGGACGAGGCCCTCCAGGATGGGAAGATAGGTGCGCGTGCTATTGGCCGAAAAATATTTGAACATCCTCTCCTTCATGGTGAGATTCCAGCGCTCGACTACGCTCGATTTCTCCTCATTCTCCGTGGAGTAGAGATCGATCCCGTGCTTCCGGAGCAGCTCCTTCACGTCTCGATTGTAGAATTCAGAGCCCTTATCGGTCCAAAGCTTCTTGGGGATGCGATTCTTGAAGACGGTCCGGAAGGCATCGCGCACCGTCGTCCCCTTCTTATCCTTGAGCGGCACCAGCCAGCCATACTTGGAGAAGACGTCGATGATGCTCAAAAGGAAGCGATAGCCTCGATTATCGCGGGCGAAGGCGCTCATATCCACGAGATCGGCGGCCCAAGTATTGTCCACTCCACCCACCACCACGCGCCTCTTCTGAAATTTACGACGGACGGGCTTGTACAGCTCCTCGGCTAGCTGGTCGGACCAGCGCACTTTTTTTTATCCCCAACCCGAAGCGCGCCTTTGCGCCGATTAGGGGCCAGACGATGCTTCGATCCATCTTCTCTCGGGGAGTGGGATCGGTGATGCCGTCGAGCTGGCTCAGCATGGCCCTATCGCAGACGGAATTGCGCGAGGCCGTATCCTTATGCTTGGCGTAGCAGAGATCGTGGTGGTAGGCGGCCTGATCGACTCGATTGATGGGCATCGACCAGGGCTTGGGCGTGCCGTCTGCCTTCAGTCACTTATGGAGCTTGGTGCCTGGGCCTGTGAAATTATGGCCGGGCAGATGCATCTCCACGGGCATGCGATTGAGCATCCGATTCCAGAGCCCGGCGCCTGATGCAACGATGAATTGGGATTTCTGGGAGCCGCATACGGCACAACTCCCCACCTTCCTTCGCCTCCCGTTGCTGGTTACCCCCAGGGTTTCAGTAGGCTTTCGGCATTCCATGCAGCGAATCATACTTTATCTATATAAATGGATGTGCACGATATCTCTTACGATGCTGCCGCAACCACCAGGAGAAATCAGTTCCTCCTCCCCCAGCGATCGATTCGCGGCCTGATCGTCTCCCCGGGCATGAAGATCGTCCAGAATCCCAAGAATGTGATCTATCTTCCGGTGACCGTGAATACCATCCATTCCATGGTGACGCATATCACCGATCAGGACGGTCTGCCCATCGATCTGCGCGGCGATCACTTGACCATGCGCTTCCACCTTCGCGAGATATAAATAAATGACGTATATCGAGTATGGATTGAATCTGAGCTCCGGCCAGAGAGATCATCTCAGACTCGCAGCTAAAGGCAAGCCGTGCCCCGTGAGCATCCGCCTCTCGCACGAGAATCTATCGGGCAACGATAAGTTACTACTCACGAATCGGCAGATCAAGAAGATCAATAAGCTCAAACGGACCGGTGAAGGTGGTATGGTCTTGGAGATGAGCGTCACCCAATTGAAGCGAAATATGCAGAAAGAAGGTGGATTTCTCCCCATGCTGGCCGGCCTGGCGATGAGAGCCCCCCCCCATGGTACGTAGCCAAGACCGTCCTTCCAGCCTTGGGAGTGGGTGCTTTGAGCGGTCTGGGTGGTGGCGTCGCCGTCAATAAAGCTCTGGGATCTGGATTATACCTCAAGAAGGGTGGCCAGGTTTGCTGCGTGAAGCCTCACGGGGAGGGTTTATATCTCTCCTCAGCCCGACTGCCGAATAAGGGTGACGGCTTATACCTGAAGCGCGGTGGAAAGATCTACGACGGCTCTGGATTGATCCTTGGTCCCAATAGCCCCTTCAAGGACGTCCCCTTCCTTTCTATGCTTCTCTTAGTCCTTATATAAATGAGCGACGAAGTAGATGCTATACTCGAGGATGTCCTAGCATCTGAGGTTCAGAAATATGCCTGCATGCTGCGCATCTATAAGCGCTTGGATAAGTTCGTCTCCATCGCCCTAGCTACGTCCTCCGTGGGAAGTCTGCTGCTTACCAGTGGCACTATGGGATCTGCTTTGACCGGGGTGGGTATTCCAGCCTCTCTCCCCTTGGGTTCACTCGCCTGTCTGAGTGCCTTCTTTACGCTGGTGCTTTCGCTAAGCTCCAAGCGGATCGGTAGGAAGGTGAAAAAGCATCGAGATACTCTCCGCTTGACCAGCTCCTATCTCCCTGGAGAAGATGGTGCTCCTGCAGTCTGCCTGAAGAATTACTACGACGAGAAAGATCGACTGTGCCAACCCTCAACCCCTTTCAGTGAAGATCTAGCGTTTCTGGATTGGGAAATTTTACGCTCCTAGCATTTTTTTTTCACATCCCCACCAGATCGTATGAGAGGTATTGCTGTTGAGATTTCTTGCTCAGCTTGAATCCCGTGCTCCGGACGAAAGCTCCTTGCAAGGAACCCTTCCCTTTGTTGAGAGTGGAGCAGGTCCATACCTTGATGGTCTCCCTTCCTCGAGTTTTCAGAGTGAGAATTTTGCTTTTGTCATATTTTCCATCCACTTCCGCCACCTCCAAGATCTTATAAAACACCTCGGTGGGCAAGTCCCTCCATTTGAGGACTTCCTGATTCTGCTCCTGTACTTTCTCCTGAAGGGCGTCCTCGCTGGGAAAATCCTCCATGTTGACGAATCCATGTACGAAAGTCATGATTTACTATATGCTCAATAGGGATGCCGTCCGTTTGCATCTAGCCGTCGGAAGTTGGGATCGTATGCAGGATTTCCGCTTGAAAATGGTGAGTGCGGCAGAATCGGCCTTTCCCCACTACTTGCGTTGGCATATGGTCACCAATTTCATTAACATAGGACTAATATTTATATACTGTGGATTCATTTATTTTTGTGGGTACCAACTTTCGTGGTTTGATGAAAAAGGACCATTTCGTGGAATCTAAAATTCGTGGTTCTGGCGTCTGCAGCATACAGATCAATGTAAAATTTCCTTTTCGTGGGATATCAAATTTAGTGGGTGAACGCCACCCACGAAAATTACGAAAATTGATACCCCACGAATAATAATGAAACCACAGTAGATATGGAGGTGCTCATAAAACTTTTACATTGCTATCATATGTACAATGTATTGTAAATTGTCAAAGTCACTCAACCGGAAGCAAGGTCAGGATAAAAGATGGGGATGCAACTGTGCTAAGCTACTACTGTGGCGTATGGTCACCAAGTTCCATCAACCTACACCCTTACAGAGCACTTGTGCATGAATTCATCAGTTTAACTATTTTATAAAGTATATACTTTTATTTGGTATTTCTTTGATTACCCTTTTTATTTATAGACAGATGCTGAATGTAATCTAATATGCAAATTTATGAAAATTTTGACTGCGGTTACATTTTTCCAAGTAAGAATTATGGAGTCTAAAAACAAACCAAGAAGACTTAACATGACTCGTACACATTCGATAACCTGAAAGAAAAATATCAAAATCTGATCTAAGGGAACATCTAGTTATCTAACGGTGGAAATCGTGAAGAATATGTCGGTGACTGTAGTCTCTACAAAAAAAAATACTGGAAGGATCAACTGTACCACCTATATGCAAATTATTGATGTTGATCTTAAAACAAACCTGCTCACAAGTGACAAAGCAAACAGGAAAGCCCAAGACCATAACCGATGAAGGACTGTTGAAATTCTATCCTCCTTCATGGAACCGAAGGATTGTAAAGACAAGCACGGTTCCAATCATTGAAACATTGTGGTGTTCCTGTTAGTGGGCAGTTTATGCTAGTATATTATCATTTTTATTACAAAGTCTGAAAATAACAAAACATTCGGGCGATAATGAGAATTTTTTAACTGAGGAAAATTTAAGCATGTTGGCTGGTGGGCTGGCCGAGCGAACATCATCGAAACACGTAAAATAAAAGAATGCTGAAGATGAACGTCATGACCGTGACAAAATCAATATCAAATGAGAATAAAAAATCTTACTGGTTTCAGCTGTAAAACTAAGGACTTTAATTTACTTGATACATTCCCACTATATTCATTTTTATTTGTATAACAAATGTGTTCTATTCCATTGAAAACATTATCCGTATAAATAGGCCCACACCAGCACTAAGCTTTTGTACACGTTAACTAAAGAGCGCTAAGAATCTGACGTCGGTTCAGGTGGATATGCCCACATAGCGGCTGGAATATATGCGCAGGTGATTGATAATGAATGCCGGACGTCAGTCTGGCCTAATGCGCATAACCTGACCGCTAACCATTATAGCGGTTCCTCGAACGATAGAGAGTACAGCTATATAGGTCTTGATAAGAGTAGAACTCGTGGAATCTCTTGCAGGAGGCTTAACTGCAGTCCCTACCCATTATTATTTTTCCCAGTGGCAGTCAAAACTCCTCCTCGATTGACCTTTTGTCCCCATTTCCTATAACAACATAATTATTTCATAGACGATAAAGAGCTGTGGAATAAGTGTACGCGACACAACTAACATAAAGAAACGGCAAATTTAAAAATCTGAAAAATGGAAAAACAGCCAGCAGTCTTCAACATGAGCAGAGGTCACTGCTCGCTGCTTGGCATTGGCCCAAGACTAAAAATACAATACATAAGATTCAAACAAATCCCTACATTATCAACGAAAGACCCATTTCTGGACATAAAACAAAAAACAGATAGTTGACAAGGACAAACAAAAGCTTTGACAAGGATTCCTGGCTTAGGACAGGCACATATAAAATGTGGCGGGGTTAAACTCTTTTTTTTTTGGGCCCAACCTTCCCCCTATTGTTTATCTTGTTCAAAGCACAAAAAAATAACACACTTTAAAAATCAAATCGATAAAAGTTCAATTCACCGAGAGAAAGCTGAGTCAAGAGTATTATACGAGAACTACGAGACATAAAGGAACTCCTTACTGACAGCTTCATTTTATCACCCTTTTCATGCTCATCTCCCTGATATACATTAAACAGAATTCTAGCTGCTTTGGACTAAAGCATTAACTGTTTTACTGTTTTATTGATCATAACAATAACGGCCTTGATATAAAGATTTTAAGTATAAACAACATACCTTGACTTAAATCAAGGTTTTTAAAATACCCTAAGTATTATATAATATGCGTTTTAATTTTTCAGATTTACTCTATATAAAGCTATTTTTTATTTTGAAGACGTAGAATACTTTTGGAAATATGTACGTGATAAATGTCAGGTTTAAATATTAGCTGAAATTTCGGACAGACGGCTTAATTGAAATGGGGCGTCTTTTGACTTATGGCAGGATTTTTCTTATTGTCGTAAATATTTTAGTTTTTGTAAGTACTCTTAAAGATTTACATGTATATTGTATATCTCATTGAGTCAGCTTTATGGAAGTTCAATTTCACGATGGACATTTACGAGATATTTTTTTTATACTTCCTCTAAAAAAATATATCCATATACATCTATCATGTCTATATAACTAAAACTTAATCAAAATGAGTTCAATCAATCACATCAGTCTCTAACTAGCCGTATATCTAAAGCTATATATATGACCATGATGACTGTTTACTATTATTTAAGCATACTTATAGATTGTAAAGAAATGTAAAATAAAAGCATAATTGTGTACGTCTATGTTCCGAATCTAGTGTTGCTGATGAGGAATGATTTTCCGAAATGGCCATGCAGCTCATTAAAATTAATTGCATTTTGAGTTAACATATGTCTTGTGGTTTCATGCTCATTTGATTAATTATAAATTATATATAGTACATGTACACAAATTTTCGTCTTTGATTTTCATCTAATTGGTTTGTCACTGTTTATATTTGGTTTCATCCTCCGATTTCCGGACTGTGCTTTGAAGAACTATTATGGCTACACATTAGCCAACCTCCAAAAATCTTTGTTCGATTTGGGGTACTTCAACACTGTGATAGAAATTAAACTAGCAGACATTGTTGGAAACTTACACGTAGCATTAATAGTTACTGGGTTGTTGCTCATGCTGGTTTGCGGAAGTGGGTTTCTTGGAGCGCTGATTAAGATCAAATGCTTATTGCTGATATACACAATGACCGTGTTCATATTAGTAACAGGACAAGTGTTATTTCTGGGCCTCTTTTACTGGAAACCTAATACGGTAAAAATATAGTTTTTGTACAATAAGATTTGAACGCGTTTTTTTATAATACCCTACCCCTTTCTTAATTATATTCAATATTTTTCAACGCTCTTTTAAGGAAGAAAACCTGGGAAAGCCGAAAACTTTGTTCTGGGAAATATCATGTTTTAAATATGTTTTTTTTTTAAATTTTTATTGACTTTACGAAATTTCTGTGTATTAATTGATAACTGAATTCCGAAACTTTCAAATCTGTACTTTATCATTAAAAACTCATATCCTTTGCAGATAAAAACACCAATAAAAGAATCTTTAAATTCCTCAATAAGAACTGACTACGCTGGTTTGAATGGAACAAACGTGGTTTCGATAGGATGGAATTTCATAAACCAAAAGGTATAAAAACAAAATTAACAAAAAACAAGAGGCTCCCAGGAGCCTGAATCGCTCACCAGGGGTGGTGTTCTCGAAGCTGTCCTAAGAAAGGCCATAAGAAGGGTACTTAGGCAAATAGTTAGGAATGACTAAAGAAATACTTAGGGGTGTTCTCGAAGCATTCTCAGTAACTTCTTAACTTAGGCACTCCTAACTTATTGTTATTGTATTTAAACGGCAGGTGAAAACATGACTACATGAATAAAGTTCAATTAAAAATCGATGATTTCTAGTGTTTGTTTTTGTTTGGCAATAAAAAATGAACATATGAAGAAAAAATAACAAGTTAATGCATGAAGAAATAATACTTATATATTATCATAATTTACGCCGTATACTGCTAACATTTCTCATATATTTATTTTTTCAATAATATAAATCCTTCAAAATCAATTCCTGCCAACATATTGGTGCTTCTTGCATATGTATAACATAATTTCAGCTAAATTCGTTATCAGAAATTAATTATTTAAACTAAATATAGCATTGGAATACGTTTGGAACGTCTTAAGTCACCTACCTAGGTGTCCTAAAGTTAGGAGAAAAATTATGGAGTATCCCAAATTGAGAGACCTTCGAGAACATGACTTAAGTTTAGGAAGCCTCTAAAGACAGACTTGGGAAGGACCCTATAGATAGGAATGCTTCGAGAACACCACCCCTGGTCTTAATGTCAACCCTTTTAAGACTTTTGTATAGCTAAATGAGCTGAATGTTTAAGCAATAAAAAGCTTTTCTCTATCTGCAACAGTTTTCATTCCAAAGCAAAAAACACTATTTTTCACTTTTAAAGGGTCATAACCCCTTAAAGGGGTCATCTGACAACTTCGACCCTAAAAAGACTTTTGTAGAGCTAATTAAGCTGAACATTTAAGCAAGCAATAATAAACCAGAAAATTGACGATGGCAATGGCAATGATTTGAATAAAAGCGAGGATAATTCTTAACAGATCCCAAATATCTATGATCATCTATAGCTTTGACTGCAAGTGAAACATACCTGGAAGTAAAGCACGAAGTTTCATAACATGTGGAACTTTAAAGAATGTGTCAATAAATCAGCAGGAGCATTTTGTAGGCCCACCCATCCCCCCAAACAAAATGCTTACCCACAAACACAATTTAACAAATAAACTGCCAGACAGTGACATAAAAAAAATGTTAAATCATTGTCATTTTTTGTGTTTTTAGTTTTCTTGTTGTGGTATAGACAGTTATTATGACTTCAAACAGGCAACAAAATGGATACATTCAGCTGACCAACTAACGCCATACAGTTGTTGTGTAACATTGCCGAATTCCACTACGACATCGTGTGCTAAAAGTCCTTTGTCGTCTGCGGAGAACAATTTTAGCACGGTATGTATTAAAGACAAACCTTGGTCGTAAATTGAAGTAATAAAAACCGCATATTATTAAGCGTTAGAATCATTTTCGTCCTTGTAACAAACCAATTGTACTGTTTGAACAGCGCGTTGAATAACTGACACTGGTGCACGGCCCGTGGCTCGATTTTCGTCAAGGGTAAAAATTTCATAGACCAATTTTCCGACTCTCTCTTGACTTTGCAATGATGTTCTCCAGGAACAAGCTATTCCCAGTTCGGAAAGGACGTAACGGTTGTCTTGTGCCTGAAGCTCGAAAAGACCAGTCTTAATATAGCTACTTTAAGACCAAACTCGCAAACTGCAATCTATAGACGGATTTGTCATTTTTAAAAATCGTGAAGCGTGCTCATCTGTTTTTAATGTTCATTTTTAAGCTTTTTTATCAAATTTATAAAGCCTATCAAATTATTAAGACATTAGCACACTCTTTTAAACTAAATTGTCATTTGGTTGTCAAATGAGCCTTGCAGTACAGTATACAATATATGATTTAGCATATGTTAGCGTTCGGGCCTGACAGGATATATTGCATACATCAGGTCCGAAATCTAAGACCTGAAAATTAAACTTTCTAACATTTAAAACTGCATAAAAAACTAATATCGAATGATAATTTACATTATAGGGATGTTTTGGAGCAATATGGGATCTGGTGATAGGAAATGTTGCCATAACAGCATCTGTTATCTCAATCTGTTTAGTGATGCAGGTATGAAAGAAACAAAGATGCACCAATGGGGCGCTCGAGTGACGAAAGTCCGAAAGCCGGTAAACACGAACAAACAAGAACAGCACGAAGAAACACAAAACACAAAATCAACCGAACGGAAATCAACAACGCGAACAAGTCGTAACAAGAGTGAACTCATGGGCTCCGGAAGAGTAAGCGATTCCTGCCTGCTATAGCACACCCGTCGTGTTGCTAATTTGAATTTCCAATTAAGTGTGTCAAATCAGGTAAGCGAAGACGAAACAAATTTCTACGACAAACCAACATCTATACTCATTTGAGAGATGGAAATCCCATATTTGTCTACGAGTGATACTTAATCTTTTATAAAGAAAATCAAGAAAATCTCAACTAAACATTTTTCTAAGTCAATTCAAATAATAACATAAAAACACAGCTGCTAAAATCTAAACGTACTTTATGTTTAGTATCTTAACGGTATGCGTTTAGATTTAAAACATATTTTAAACACGTTTAGTTTTAAACCCATATGCAAATCATGTGGTATAAAACTTTTGACATTTTTTCATCAAAGAACAAAAACGGAATCAAATGAATGTGAATTTTGTCGCAAAAATATAAGATGAAACGCTGAGACAATACTAAGCACAACAAACGAAGATACAAAGTACAACTAGAAACCAGAGTAAAAAGCTACGACACGCGCAGCTTGATACGACCGCAACATGTTAAATCCTCATGTATCTTTGAGGCCCAATATGGATTGTCAAATGCTCTGGACACATGCAGCTAGTGGTGGACTCACAAAGCTTTTTGACACATGCATTCTTTGGTTGACTTTCAATGCATATTTGAACTTTTGGTGTATATTTATACCAACCTTTTCATATGGAAATCTCATATGGCACTTTTAGTCCCTTTGACCCCTAATTTTCCAAAAACTGTAGAAGAAATTGCAAACAACAAAGGCAGGGATTTTAAGGATTCCAATGAAAAAAAATATTTTGAAAATTGGACCACAGTTGTTTGGCCCCTTTTTGGTCCCTTGATGCAATGTTATAGTGCAATATACATTTAAACAGTAGCTAGAATTTGTTGACAGAATTCATGGAGAAATACAATGGAAAAAGAATGATCCAAATCGGATGAAAAGCAGAGGTTATACAGCAGCTTTGTTAAAACATCTATTTTGCCCCCTTTGGTCCCTTTTCTAAAAGTGTAGGGGACACAAACCTAATATCCCGGGGTGAACTTCCAATATTAAGGTGTACGTAGATGTGCCAAAAATATGGGTAGGTTTTGTTGAAAGTTTATAATGATATAGGTATAGTTTTAAGAAAATGTTATAAAAAATGAGTATCTACAATACCAACATTCTTTTTTGTGGTTACAAACATCATACTAAAATTTAATAGCGCTTAAGTTATCGAACGGAAATTAAACCAGTGTCCACAGACGATGACAACAACGACGACGACGACATCGCCATAACATAATACGATCACAAAAATTTTGCGGTCGTACATGAATAGTGTTCTGATCATAATTCATATGCCGGAATATAAAATAGATGAATGTAAGCACGTCCTCGATTTTTGTATGGCACATTGAATATAACAAAATATTGATATGCAGGAGTATGTCTCTGAATAATCTGTATAATTTTTCAGATAACATTTTTCCTCACGGCGCTCTGTATGTATGGTGATGATGGAAAATCGAGCAGAAAAGTTGGGCCAAGCAATTACGAACTCACAACGAACGGAAAAGTTAAGCCAGGGAATTATGAAGCCATAACGAGTGGAGAAGATAAGCCAAGCAGCTATAAACACACGACTAGCGGGAAAGATGAGCCTAGCAATTATGAACGAAAACACAAAACAAATGAAATTGTATAATACCGTTCATTTGGACTTTGTCATTGTTTGTTAGATTTTTTATGATTATCAACACTGTATATATACTTAAGTCAGGCATTTATTCCGTCCATTTTTATGTTACTATCATTCTGCTGGCAGACGTCCTCAAATAATAATAATAAAAAAAACAAAAACAAAAACAGTATGACTTTATAAGTTTTGTAATTTGTTTAGAAGTGATTTTTCTTAAGTTTAACTTCAATTGCCAATTATCATGTGGTAACTTAACAAGCTGCCACATATCATTTCATCGGTACGCATACTTACCGGTAAAACGATTTCGGTTTTTGTCCATAGGTGCGTCCGTCCGTCAATCCGTCCGTGGGTCCGTCCGTCACATTTTCATTTCGTAACAGATTTCTCAGCTACTTTTAATCCTAGGCTTTTGATATTTGGTATGCAGCTTCGGGTAGGGGTCTCATACGGTGGGATGCGTTTCCAGTCTATCGCTTACCTACTTCGATCCTGTTAAACAAGCCGACTTAGAATTTTTAGGGGTCAAAAACGGAAAAATTTTCGTAACAAAGGACAAGGTACAGCCCCCTTATTTAAGAAAAACAAATCCGAAGTAAATGATTTAAATATCATTAATGTTTCAAGTGAGATGATTAAACTTTTTGACAATGGTAAACATTTTCCATCATCTACTGTAATTTTAATTTTATAGAGGCATAAAGTAGTGCATAAGTAACAAAATCATCTAAAAACGGCATTTTTCATGCTCATTTTGTTATTTTTGATGATCAGCCACAACCACAACGTAGATCATGGATTTCTCGACTGATTTATAATCATTTTATAGTGCAAATTAAAGTTCATAAACAATAACTGTGGTCTAAGTAGTCGCTGGCATCTAAAAATTAAAAATATTACCCATATATTGTCCATTTTTCACGAATTTGAAAGAAATCATACATATTCACCATGTTTTGACAAGCAATTTCAAATAAATAAGATAAAAAATTCTTAAAAATTTAGTAGGTTTTCTTCTTCATTTATTTGACTTAATAAATAACAAGAGGGCTTTTCTCTAGATCAGTTTTAGATTTTTCTGTCTAAGAGAGGGCCAAATACAGGCCTTACCGTACCTTGTCCTTTCTCAGCTCCTATTAGTCCTAGGCTTTAAAATTGATATTAGGTATGCAGCTTCAGGTATAGCGGTCTCATATAGTGGACTAGTAAGCATTTTGCTGCTCGGCGAAGGATCCGGGAACTCCGTTCTTGTTTTTTTTTTTTATTATTACTGTATATGAGTTTTATATGCACTAAAAAGCGAAAATTGGTCAAAGTGACATATTAAGTAGTCAAAATCTAACTGGAAGGTAGTCAAATATTTGGAAATGAAAAGTACAGTAGTCACAATGACTACCTTATTAGTCGTGCTGACGAACTTTAATGTCAATGTTGACTAGTTGCATCATCATCTTGGGGACGATCAATATGACTATCTAAACTTGTCACAGTGACTATCTTAAGTTTTCAGTGTGGAAGGGTCATGATGTGCGGAATAGACTGACCCTTACCCCCTGGCGTGCTCTAAAGTATATTTGAAAAAAATGTTGCAAAAAGATTTCAGAATTTTGTATACAGGGAAAATGGTTTTGATTATAAATACGTAGTAGAAAATAGCTATTAAAATGATTCTGTTTCTTTCTTATTTTACTTTTCAAGGGTGCCACCAATCAAAGACATAAATGAAAAATTTCTAGTCTCTAGAGTACATGATTTTATAGACGATTGTGTACAGTAAGATTAACAAATAAAACATAAATGGGTCTTAATAATATTATTTGTATGTTTTATCGGGAGTTTGGCAAGATCGTATGATTAAAGGAAGTAAGTTGGTATTCTACGCCCTGGAAACACTAGCTATAAATAGGTAATATAAGGGCTATAATATCAAAAGGGATGATAAAATGAATATATAATACATGATGGGGGAAATATGGAGGTTTGGTGGAAAACAAAGGAACGGTTAACTTGAAAGATGGGGAAAACTGGGTAGAGATGAAATTTTTTGGCACTACTTGGTGGTCCAAAAAGGGATCTTTTACGTGCATGAAATGAGACACTCTCCTTAATTACACGTTGGGCTACTATGCATGGTCATCGGTCGGCCAGGCTATAAAGTTTTCATTTATGATCTGACGACTATACCGTGTGCGATTTCCATCCTATTCGGCCATATAGGGTACACATCTTGGTCGTTAGGTTGACTGAGCACTAACCCTACGTCAGAATATCAAGAACCTTTGTTGCATCTTAGGTTCGGTAGTTGCATTGCCATTACTTACGACATGCTATCTATGTTGCGGGCCTGTTCGCATCCCGGGACCCACAATAGCAAAGACACAATCCACTAATCGACTAAAGAAAGAAAGAGTATTCCCTGAGGTAGCTAAGTGTAGTTACGACAAGGACATATAGTGTATGTTTCTCATTCTTCTAACCAGTGGTATTCTTAATATGTTGATATAGAAGTAGTTTTTACTTTTTTGCGATATCTTGTATAGCAGGCATAAACTGGCATTAGTCTGTCTGTTTCACATGGACTTTCTAAAGTGTATATTAAGCATAGACAACTTTTAGGGTATATATATCCATTAAAACTATGAAATAAAGGTTTCTTTATAATAAACTACTGTTGACGCATAATCAACAATAAGTTTGAGGAAAGCGTTCTCTCTGTTAGTGCTGACGCCCAAGGTTTTGTTTGCTTTCCCTGCAGAAGTGATTATGTGTTCAGTCCGGCAAAGGTCTACATGATGTAATTAACAGGTATGGTGACACTTCTGTCCTGTTTTCAACATGACCATTGTGTTAAGTGTGTCCCTGGCTCAGCCTGGTCAGTTGTTTCCGGCTCAATCAGCCCTTAGGCCTAGTCGATGCCCGGGGGGGGGGGGTCACTTCCATTATTAGATGAGATAGGGATGAGCCGCTGGAATAGGTACCTTTTTCATGGTCTCAATTATATTAAAAGGGTGTGAAAATTAGATGCTGTTGTGTGATAAGGATATGCATTTCAAGATGAGAATATGTCATAAGGTCGGTATGTTGTATCTCAATCAGATGCCGATATCTGAAGCCAATTATCATCTGACTGACATCTAATTTGATAAGGTTACAAACCACAAATTGCCCCAGCAGGTGCTCAACCCTTCTCTCCATCATGATTAACCATGTTAATTCCATAATGTTCAGATTTCCTGTTTCTATGCTAATATATGAAAAGATATACTTTTATCCTCTAAATATATGATTAGGTGTATTTTTTAAATTTCAAAATATATGATAAGGGTGGGGGTCCCAAGTTGTCAGCGGCTCACCCCTACCAGAAATAGTTTTCAGTGACCCCCCCCCCCCCCCCGGGAGTCGATGTGGTGAAATTCCAGCAATAAAGACTTGCTGGTTCAGATTTTCGGGGTAATTTTGATTTACAATAACGACTCTCGTTTCTCTGTCTTTTGTTTTTGTATTTTAGACCTGATAATAATCAAATATTTAGTTATAATTTTCTCAGTTTAGACCCTGCCAAAGTACGGAATTATTTGACGGTCAAATCTTTAAAATTAGTTTTAAGACTTCCGGTAAGACAAAAATGTAAACAAAAAATATAAATATTGAGAAACTTATATATTTACGATGCCAGGATAACAATTAATTCAATGTAAGGTTAGAGGTAAGATCGGTGTATTATTTAAATCGAACACGTGGAAGTCTTTCATAATCACACGATATGCAATTGATGCATGACATGTCTATGATCTAATTATTTTTCATGTCTGGCCAAACAAAAAAGTATGTGTGTTTACTGTCACATGCTGAAAAAAATTAGGGTCGGTAGGTAGGAAATTATTTTTTTTTTATAATTTTTTTTTACCTTGAGTCTATGGGGGCAGCTTTGTGACTTTAACAGTGCTTAATGGAAAATGCTCAAAAAAACTTTAGGGTAGGGGGGTAAAAATTAGGTAGGGTAGGGTGACAGTAAACTCACCTACTTTTTTTTTGGCCTCTCATTGATTATGAGCTGCTTACAGTGTAAGATTTAATATACAGGTCTATGATTATGAATAAAGAAACACACAAAATTTAAGATTACCAAAATTCACATTATGGTTAAAGAAGAAGACAAGCAAGACACAAAACAATAACACTACAGTACTGTTCCTGAAAGGACACAATTATACACTGTTATATAATCAATATATACAGTAACATTTTATAAACATTGGATATGTTTTTCCCTTTTAAATGTTCCTCATATATATGAAATCTCAAGGTCCAATTCCAGTAGCAGATCCAGGTGGTGTTACAGGGTTGGGACCCTCTATTTTTTGTGCCCTGCTGCAACTTGAAGCGTTGACACACAGAAAAGCAGGGTGTCAGCTGCAGTCTGTTTGTCTGTCACACATTTTTAGCTCACCTGGCCAAAGGACATGTGAGCTATTGCCATCACTTGGCGTCCTTTGTCGTCGTCGTCGTCCGTCGTCGTCATTCGTCCTCGTCGTTAACTTTTCTTCAAACTTCTTCTCCTCTGAAATGGCTGCACAGATTCAAACCAAATTTGGTCTGGTGGTACTTTAGGGTATCCCCCACAGAACTGATATGGGGATTTTTGATTCCTTGAAAAACATGGCCGCCGTTGCTAAAAATAGACCAGGGGGGTCAGACTACTGTTTTTGGCTTGTAAATCAAAAAGTATAAGAGATAGATGAAATCTGATGCCACGCTGCTGCTTCAGCATCAAAAGTTCTACAAAAGTCTCCATTGGGTCGAAGTGGCCAGAAGACCCCTTATGGGAGTTACGGCCCCTTAAAGGTGAAAAATAGCATTTTTTCATGTTATTGGCCTAAGGAATGAAAACTATTGCAGATAGAGAGAAGCTGTTGCTTGCTTAAATGATCAGCTCATTTAGCTCTACAAAAGTCTCCATAAGGTCAAAGTTGTCAGATGACCCCTTAAAGGCAAAAAATAGAGTTTTGGCCTATAGAATGAAAACTATTGCAGATAGAGAAAAGCTGTTGCTTGCTTAAATGTTCAGCTTGTTTAGCTCTACACAAGCCTCCATAGGGTCGAAGTTGTCAGATGACCCCTTATTGGGGTTAAGGCCCCTTAAAGGCAAAAAATAGTGTTTTTGGCCTATAGAATGAAAACTATTGCAGATAGAGAAAAGCTGTTGCTTGCTTAAATGTTCAGCTCATTTAGCTCTACAAAAGTCTCCATAGGGTCAAAGTTGTCAGATGACCCCTTATAGGGGTTATGGCCCCTTGAAGGCAAAAAATAGAGTTTTGGCCTATAGAATGAAAACTATTGCAGATAGAGAAAGCTGTTGCGTGTTTAAATGTTCAGCTCATTTAGCTCTACAAAAGTCTCCATGGGGTCAAAGTTGCCAGATGACCCCTTATAGTGGTTATGGCCCCTTAAAGGCAAAAAAATAGTGTTTTTGGTCTAAAGAAAGAAAACTTTTGCAGATAGAGAAAAGATGTTGCTTGCTTAAATGTTCAGCTTAATTAGCTCTACAAAAGTCTTTTTAGGGTTGAAGTTGTCAGATGACCCCTTTAAGGGGTTATGGCCCTTTAAAGGTGAAAAAAAGTGTTTTTTGCTTTGGAATGAAAACTATTGCAGATAGAGAAAAGCTTTTTATTGCTTAAACATTCAGCTCATTTAGCTATACAAAAGTCTTCAAAGGGTTGACATTAAGACCAGGTGAGCGATTCAGGCTCCTGGGAGCCTCTTGTTTTTTATAACAAACCTCTAAAGCTATTATTCATAAGTATGCAAGTTTAGGTAAGTCACACACTCACGGTCTCATATATATGGTGAGCTTTTGCCTATGTCAATACTGACTTTACTGTACTTCCTGTTAAGCAATTCATTGAGCATTTAAAATTTGAAAATTTTTCCATACAGATTTCTTAGGAATTACATGTACATGTTGTATGTTACTGTCTATTAAAAGTTTCGTGTAGATTTTTTCCCAAATTGTTTTGGAACCCCCATTTGGTCTCAGAACTAGACTATAAGCATAGTGGAAGCCCCTTTAAAAATCTGGATCTGCCCTTGACTTCATCATACATGTAAGTGTGCATACATAGTTATTAACATTGTATACATGCATATTTATTTCTTGTACAAAATTGTTTAGGAAAACACTGCAGAAATTATAAATACTTGCATGCATACATTGTACATTTTTTACATGTACAATGTACCTACACATGTACATATATATAACATTGTAAATTTCAGGTACATTATTATTTAAAACATTGATATGAAGATAACACACTTCAGCATTTCCTTTAATAACCCTGGTCGAGTTTTTATAGCTGGAGAACATATAAGTGGAAAAGTTAACGTCAGCTTCGCTAAACCAACAAAGCTAAGATGTAAGTACATTTTAAACAATGGTATACTGCCAACAAGAAAATCAATCAAATGGGAAAAAACAGACAAAAGAAGATAGATACATGTAGCTGACTTCCACAATTTTTACATTTGCATATACATGATATACATATACTATAGAATATATAGAAACTATCATTCTAAGATTCACAAGAAAAAAAATCAGCTCAAATGAGCAATACATGTCAATACTGTAATTATCAAATGAAATTATCAAGCCCGAAAATCTCCACATCTGTTCGTGATTTTTTTTTATGGAAGGTAGGAAAAAAACTACACATAGCCTTTACTTTATATGTTGAGTTAGTTTTAAGATAGAAAGTAAACATGTTATATGTAAAACTTTTGCATATGTATAAGATTTCTATAGAAAATGTTGAGTAAACACTTACGTCTGAGGGTTGTAAATGAACATATAAAATGTGTTAACCTATCTAAAATGCCAGAAGTCTTGATATTCTAAAACTTCAAGTTCCCTTCACTTTTCCATGAATGTATCTATTTACAGGTGTAAAGTTGATAATAGAAGGAAAAGCCAAGTCTCACTGGGAAGTCAAGCAAGGAAAAAGCAGGACAAATTATACTGCCAGAGAATCATACATAAATCAGACTATTATTTTATATGGAGGTTTGTTTCAATGGTACATGCATATATTAATTTACTGTGGTCAGTCAGAGATCCCACTTATACAAGAAAACAGATTTTTACTCTATAGGTAAACTTAAGAGTTAAAATTGTCTCCCCTTTTTTGTCTTTCACTAGTTTACTTGTTCAAGTAAAATGATAGAAAATCATTCTTTTCTTAATTATCTTTATCTTGCCATGAAATTTACTTTCATTCATGATTATTTTTATGGCTAATAGTATCAGCAACCTTTACCAGACTGAGATTATCTTTTATCTGTAGTTAATTGAGAAATAATCAACATTTATTGTCCCAAGGGGGGGGGCAATTTTCAAAGGCCATGCCCACCATGAAGACAGCCATCAGCCATGCGCATCAGAAAATTTTAATGGACCATAGAGCAACTGATGTAAACATTTCAAGAAAATTATCTGCTTGATTGTAAAAATATTGTGTAACAAGTTGAATGAGCTCAAAAATTTTCCAATTTACTTGTATAGGTAAATTTTTGCTCAGAGAAAAATACTTTACTCTAACAAGTAAATTTTTGTTTTAATACTTAAAGAAGTAAAATTCTGTTTACTTGTTTAAGTGGGATCTCTGACTGGTGGTAGTTTTAAAAAAGAAATCAACTTGTTAAGTTTTTATTGTGATAATTTATTTCAAATTCTGTAAAGTTCTTTTAAAAAATAAATCACAATAAAAGTAATACATGTTTATCAATTTATTATCTTAAAAAAAACAAGCAAAATTCTACAATGTATTGTCTCCTACACAGGCAAAATTTAGACATACGTCTGACGTACGTTAATACAAACGTGCGTCTGACATAGTGCATAAACATACGTTAAATATACGTTTCTAACCGCTGTACGGTAAACGTACGTCAAATTATTGTAAAAACATATGTCAGACATACGTTTTTTAAACGTGCGGTAAACGTACGTTTACCATACGTCAGACATATAGTTTCCTAAAATGTATGAAGTTAGTAAGTTATTTATTTAGTGTGTTTTATTATGAAATAAAAATATGCCAAGATAAATTTTTAAGGTGCGTCAGACGTGCACGGTTAGAAATGCCAATTTAATATGCGTCAGATGACATGCGTTTAACGTACGCCAGACGCACGTTAAACGCAGTCAACATTTTGACTGTGTAGATATTCAGCAAGAATCAAGTATATAAAGTGTCACTTTAATTGTCATGGGGAAAAATCCATTGTGACTGAAAAAAACCTGGACATACATCTGACAAACCTCCAATCACATATGTGAGGAAGATTAATTTTTATAAATTACAAAGCTGGATTCAAACTCCAATCATATGTGTCATAGTTATTGACTAGTAACTGATAGCCTGCTATTAAGCCTGGCAGTGATTTAAATCATTTTTTTTTTTCTAATATCATTTAATCTTAGGCATGACAGATGAAAGAACGCATCCAGTTGGTGAGTTTTCCTATCCATTTGACTTTCCTCTACCACCTTCAATACCATCATCATACGAAGGAAGGAGGGGATACGTCAGATATTTCTGTAAGGCCGTAATTGACAGACCATGGAAGTTTGACGAGAGTATTAAGACGCCATTTACAGCCATTCATCATTTGGACTGTAACCTACTTGTTAATGCACTGGTAAGAAGTAGTATATAAAGTTATGAAGCATAAAAATACTCTGTTAAGTCTTTCAGTGGCATTGCTAATAAACTTGAATTTAGAAAGTTTTACTCAAATATTTGCACCACAAAATTTTATTTTCCTAAAAAAAAAAGCATAAAATTTTTGAAAATTTGGATATTCAAGTGATCAGATTAAAAATTTCTTTGACTAGTTTGCCCCCATAAAATAATAATTAAAAAACAACAACAACAACAAATGCAAACACTGCCATTAACAACACCAATCTAAATAACAAAACACATAAAAAAACCAAAAAAAAAAAACCCACATAATATTGTGGTAAGATTTAAAACAATTTTTGAAAATATGGTCTGTATCAATCTGTTATTTTCATTCCAGAATTTGATATATGAACACAGGAACATAACAATTGATGGGTGTTGTTGTGAAGCAGGAACTGTGGAGGTGGATATGAGTATCAATAAAACTGCATACGTACCAGGGGAGCCTCTTGTTTATGACATCACAGTCAATAATCAAACTGATACTAGTCTATCACAGCTGTTTCTACTACTGAGACAAGTAAGTGTCTGAATAGAGAAAATTGCAAGTTACAATGTTTTTTGTGGTTGAAAATTTACACATTGGTTGCATAATCTCTTTTGACATGGTTGTCAATGAATAGAATGGAAGGCATTTAAAATTTTGAAAATTTGAGTTCCCTCATTGTTATATAAACATAAGATTACAAACACATCCAGTAATCAAATGCCCTACATGTGTGACTAGTACATAAAACACCAACCCACTCATTCATTCAATTGATAAAAGTTAATAGAAAAAGGAAAGAACGTCAAAGAATGCATGCACATGTAATATCAAAATTATATGATATGTTAGTATGATGAATCTCAAGTGTAAAATAAGAGTAGACAGAAACAGATGTTTACATGCTGAAGTAGAAAAAAAGTTTATTTCTGACTTTATACAGGAATTATAAAAGAAGTGGTGTCTTGAATTTATTGAAACTGTTCTTATAAAGCCAAACCCTAATTTTCCACTACAATCTCAAGGCCTAAACTGCCCAACACTCATAGTAATGAAACTAACAACACGATTTCATTATTGTGGGACACAAATAAGAAAGTTAAATGATCATCTCTGTACAATACACAAAAAGTAATGAAAGCAATAACACTTGATATATAAGTTGATTATATAGAACATGAATCATATTTGTGCATTTAACAAATTACATTTTTTCAGGTATCTACATTTACTGGATATTCAGACAGTTTATTCTCCTCGGGAAAGCCTCATTATCATGCCAAAAAGGAAGTATTTACCTTGTTTAATGGGCCAGTACATATTAAACAGAATACTACAGAGAAATACAATGGAGCTACGACAATCCCTGCTCTCGTGCCCTCTGTATTAGAAGGCTGTAATATCATCAATATACAGTATTTTATTGTTGTAAGTCCAGCAAATTTTCATTGGGTTTTGATAGGAATATCTTACTTATATATGTAGTGCATTGTTTGGGGAAAAAAATGCAAAGTCATTGTTTTTAAAAGATCACTGTTACAGGCTTCAGTATAATAAGCATCGAAGAAGACTTAATTGTCCAATATTACCCATTTCTCCATTTTTAGCTCACCTGACCCGAAGGGTCAAAATTGTCAGATCATCATTTTAAGTGTTTTTAATCAATTTCAACTTCCTACCCCAGACATAGGTTGATTATCTTAGTAATAATTTGGTTCCCCAGTTTGGTAATTTTGGTTTTACTTTTCTATGCTCTTCATATTCATATAGTGTTTGGCATTTGCAATATTTTTGGTAGAGCGCCTCTGATGAGTCTTGAATAGACGAAACGCGCGTCAGGCGTAGCAAAGTTTATTGTCTGGAACTTTGTTGTCATTTGTATTTTTTTTTTTTCAAATGGAAAACTTTGTAAACTTTGTATTCTTTATCTTAAAAATGTTTTTTTATCCTTACTAGTTTCTTTAATGTTACTTACAAAGTACATGTAGACCATGTTGCACACTAGGTAAGAGGCTTTAGCATAAGAGATCAGGTGAGCGATTCAGGCTCCTGGGAGCCTCTAGTTATTTCAGTGACAGCTAAACTCAAGCACATATTTTGCTTTGTTTCCCACACTTCTCATATAATTTTCAATTTCACAATTTCCTCCCAAATTTTGCCAAATTAATTGAAGTCAACAAACTTTTTGTATTTTTATCAATATTAAAAAAATTATGTAATATTCATGTGTTAAAAAAATTGTAAGTATCACTAAATAATCCCAGTTTGACATGAAAAATATATACAGTGGCTATTAAAATTGTAGAAGAGACCAAAACATTATCATTTTTGAAGTAAAACAACCAAGTACATTGTAATGAGATTGTTTTGATAAAGCACAACTAAATAGTATTACTTAAAAAGAATTACATCTCCAATTTATATTGAATTATTACTATTTAGTTAAAGATACCCTGTGGATGGTCGACAGTGAAAATAGAGCGCGAGATAGTGATAGGGAGTATACCAACCAGAGAATTCTCTACCCAATTACCTAGACCTATACAGGGATCTGAAATGTCACCATCACAGATTGAAATGTCAATACAGCCTACAGCTCCTCCTAGTTATAGTGAATGTAAGTATTGCTTACGTTCTACATTCAAACCCAGGAAGTCTCAGGTAGGAAAAATGTCGCTCACATGGGGCAGAACGAGAACAACCTAGGTAATGACGTAGTAATATCATATGTAACCTAGGTTGTTCGGAATGTACAATTTTATTTGTTACAAAGATCATTGACCCATACAGAACAGAGGTCAACAGCGTTCTGTTTTATATTTCAACCCAGGAAAAAATAATCTACCCAGGCTGCCTAAGAAGGGAATGTCGAACATGCCCTATGACACATAATGAGAATAAGAGCAAAAAAAAAAATACATGACACATAATTTAATTAATATTTTAAAAACAGTCTTCAACATTTACTGAAAGTTGGCATTTTGCTGCTGAGAGGGAAAAAAGTGTATCAAATAATTGCTTGCTGATGTACTATCAAAAAACATATTGTGTTTTAAAACAATGTCCATATTTTAAAGAAATTGAACTGAACACAACACATATTAAACTCTGATGAAGAGTCTATTCTTTGTTACTATATTTGATTCCACTTTATATTTACTTACTTACTGACCAAGCATTTTCCTACTTATATTCATTTATGTGAATCAAAACTATGATTCATTTTTTGTTCATGGTTTTTTACAGGCATATTCATTTTTATAAGTGCACAATACAGTCTGAATAGAAGAAAAAACTTAATAGTAAAAAAAATTTAATAGTTTATATATATTTTTTTACTTTTCAAAAGTTATATTTACATTATCACTTCTTTTTTTATACATTTTAGTGCCTCCATCATATGCTGAATGTGTATTTGGTGCAGTGGATGTCAGAGATGAAAATGATGATGAACACACTACCTTACAAGGCAACTGGGCCCCTGCCTACACATATTACAACTGGAACCAGCACAGCTATTCTGGTCCCCAGCCACAGCAAATGAGACCTGCTCCACCAGCATATGATGACTGCTAGAAGATTTGGATCTTTTTTTAGTATATTCCTCCATCAGTTCATAATCATGTTACCTATTGTTCTATACTTTGAATGTATTCATTGTATATTTCAGACTTTTATTTTCCAAAATCATTACAAATTTTCTTACAAATGTATTTGCATTGAAAACAAATCTTCACATGTGGACTTTCTACATGAAGAATACGGACAGTTTTGGCTGTGGATTTTACTCTTACAATTTATCCACCCACCCCATAATTTGAGGCTTTTTTCACCTTGAAAAGGTGGATGCACATAATACATTAATACAAACAGAACATTGTGTCTATTGATATCACATATATTTAGTATTTCAAAAACATTCATAAGTTTAGTTTAAAGATATTTTTATTTGGGAATACATGTGCTTAAATTATTTGGAATAATCATGCAATTAATTAAACAAATATTCATAAAAAATAAAGATAAAGATAGGAAAATTTGTTTCTTTAAAAACTTGTATTTCTTTTAAACATGCATGGTGTTGAACTATCTCCCTTTATTGTTGAATCGGTTTCTGTTTTAATTGGCATTGTTATTGAATTCAGATATACTTACCACCATTCAAATATACATTAAAATAATGATACATTATTTCCAGATCATTTGTTATTAACATTTAAAGTTAATTATTCTTGTTCAATTAACATATTAGTATGGCATGAGATTTTTTTTTTTTGGGGGGGGGGGGTATGTTTTATTTCAAATTTTAAGATTCAACATTTTATGTAACCAATTACTATACACAGCAGCTACTGGTTGTACATGTATATAGGTTGTAAACCATTTACCTTTTTGCCATGTTTATACATGTGATACTGATGTCACCTAATGTCTATCATTTTGAAGTATCAATCTTCATACTTGGTTTCTTCATTATAAAAATAATAATATATATATATAAAAATAATTACATTCTTGAAACACATTTAGCATTAACTTATTTCATTTTCATTTAACAAGTAGTGAACAGTATATTAATAATGGATATCATTACACATATACTTTATATTGTTACCTGTATAAAATAATCTCCTATTATAATAATACATGTTATCATTTTGTAAAGGTTTCTTTTCATAACAAATTTACATGATTCATATTTGAAACATTTATAAGAAATATAAAGTGCTATAGTCTGATGCTATATCAGAAACATACTGTAAAAGGGAAAATTTTCGCTAATTTAGCGATCATAACAAATTAGTGAAAATATCCCGTCACGTAAATTACACTTAGAAGGACCCAACATTCCATGATCTAATAAAACCTCAAACTAAAACCTCGCGAATGCATTTTAATACTGAAAATGCGATAATATCCCCTCTTACAGTAATTGCCAAAATTGCAAAATTTGCCATAAAGTTTAGTGTCTTTAATTTGATGTTTAAATATTTGTAAGCCTCATGGGGCATTTTAGCCCTGAATTCGCCACTATGTACAAATGTATCATCACTTTTAATTTTTATAATTGTTCATTTGCTATTGTAAGATTATCCATGACATTTAAATTCTAATTGTCTCTTTTTGGAGGAAAAATATTATTAACAAACATTGTTTTTAAATGAAAATAAAAAGAATATATTTGTTTTGTATAAATGGTTTAAACTTGTTATTTTGAATAAGTTTATGGTGCTAGATAAAACATTGTATGCCATGTATTATAAGTGTTGTGTGTGTTGATGCTAGGAAGACTTGTATTGAGTTAAAAAAGTTTTACAACTACTATAGATAAGGCCAATTGAGTGCAACAAATTTTTCATATTCCTGTAAAGGATTTTTCATATTCAATCACCTATTAAAAAAGTTTCAGTCCTGTTGCTCAGAAGAAAAATGATTTTACTTGATACACATCTGCCTGTCAGAGATAGAGTCATTTTAATAAATCCTTCCATATGTAAGCCGGGTCGCTCACTACAAACCAATCAATGTCATAATAAATTTAACACGCGCTACCTTAAAATGAAAAACATTGTCAACCAATAGTAGTGACTTTCTGAGTGAATCAAGTTTGTGACTGGACAATTTTAGGCCGTAACTAGCGACAGGTTTGTTATGACGTGACATTTAATAGAAGTTGTAGTAAAATTTCTCACATGCCCAGGTATTTAAAAGTTTGTCATTGGTTAAACCTTCAATTTGTTACATAAGCAGAATATGGAAGGTATTATTGCAACACCTAATAAGGTTGGTAAATAAGAAAGATAAATAACTATAGAAAGTAGTGAAAATTATTGAGCTCAATAAACATGTTTCTAGCAGTGTGTGTTATATATATATTTTTTTAACCTCTCATATTATTGTTCTTTTGGTCACTTATTTTGCTGTATGAAAAAAAAACTTTCAATGGTATGTTAAAAGATTAACACAATATGAGTGATGCATGATGTAGGGGCTAGGCTAGGTTTCTGTCATACATACCTTAGAAGCCTAAATTTATAGATGTAAAAGATCCATTTTAATAAAAATAAGTTGAATTGAAATGCCTTTCAAAATGTATAAATTTTTACAAGCTTTATTTATAAGATATATAGGCTTTAAAAGTTACTTTAAGTCTTTAGCTTAATTAAAAGATTATTTTTCTACGATAGTATTTGAGATCTTGAAAAATAGGCTGCTTGCTTTCAGTCTAAATGTTGGTCTACATTGGTTTGAGATCTAATTCATCTTGATTCTAAAATATTATAAATGGGGCACTGTGAAAGAAATTAAATTCATGGGTATCATTTATTTTCATAAATTGGAAGTAATTTGCATATTTGTGGATTCATTTATTCATGGATTTGTAAAAAACTCTATGAAAAGTAATTTTAATATCTTTGTTCATTTGGAGTTTTTCGTTTGTCTGACCCAGGAAAATTGGTACCCTGTGAACAGTAACACATTTTTAATACCGCAGTCACTAAGATATCAATGATAAATGTAGGTATTTACATCTATAGTATGAATACATGTCCTGCTTTGTAATTGAAAAATAGAAAAACCAGCTTGCTTGTTACCTTTGCTGTTTTCCTTTCAAAGGTTTACTTACTGCTACAGTTAAATGACTGAAAATACAAACATTTACATGTAGGACCAAAGGGGGTGTGATTAAATTGTGATTTAAATGTTATGCTGTACATGTTTAAGTAGATTTCAAGGATTAACCTCTCATCAGCAGCATTGGAATAAAAAAGTCAGTAACTAAAAGAATCAGAAGTATTTATACCCAAATTTTAATAGGGAAGCCAAATGCAACGCTTACCTTTAATGGTACCAATGTTAATGGTAAATTTTTTCATGTTAATTTCAGCAATTAAACCATTTCATATCAGGGTTGTGTTGTTCCCATCTTTTCTTTATAGTTGGTATAATATACAATTTGCAATGTATTTTATTACTCTGTTTTATTCATAAGATTGGGTGGAGCTTAAGCTTCTCAAACTTTTTGGTAGGATTAAAAAAAAAAAGAAGTCTTAAGTAATTGACCGTGACCAACCCAGTCAATAAAATAGAGTACTGTGGTTTCATTATTATTCGTGGGGTATCAACTTTCGTGGTTTTCGTGGATGGTCTTGATCCACGAAATTTGATACCCAACGAAAAGGAAATTTAACATTGATTTGTATGCCGAGAACTTTAGAACCACAAATTTAAGGATCCACGAATCGATCCTTTTTCATCAAACCACGAAAATTGGTACCCACGAAAATAAATGAATCCACAGTAATACTTATATTAAATTCTAGATCTTTAAAAATCTACATGAACCTTCAACATTAACCAAGCTAATGTGCAATATTCTTTACTTAGAAATCTGATTTCATGATAATCAATTTAGTATTGTTCTGTTTTCTTAACTTATACCCTCTTCACATATACTAGAGTTCCTGTTAAGTTGCATATATTCAATATTTTCAATATTTAAAGTTTTATGAGTTATGTGAATTTTTCTTGCAAGGGATTTACTAACTCTGTATTAGCCCCTTTAGCAAGCAATTTACAAGATCTTTATTAGCCCTGTCAGAAGTAATTTGCATTTTGTTAAAATGTTACATGTAGATTATGAGCTGTTTTTTCAACTCTTAATTAAATAAAACTCATGCGAGCTCAAATGATTTCTTAGAATTTACTGAGTTATTTTTGCGTTACAATAACTAGATTCAGAGTCTTTATTGTAGATCATAGAGTACAAGTTGTAAACTCTTGGAAATCTTGTAGATTTGAAGGGGGTATAAGCACATTTGTTTATATGTAGATCTGGTAATCAACATTGTTATAGATTTTATTTTTATTGTTAATCATGTGTTTTTTATATATTTATGTTATAATATTGTGCTTCCATTATGCTAGAAGCTAGATTTTTGTTATATAATATAAAAATTAATTAATATAAATATCACACAATAACAGCAGCTTTTATGATTTTAGTCTTATTCTGAAGTCCAATGTGCCATTCTTCTTCCCTATGTTAAGGTTAGGTTGTTCAATTTTTAACCAACAATAGATATATCTTACAAATGGTCATCATGTTGTTGTTGTTTTTGTGATCTTGTGCACCTCTAATGGTATTCTTTTATGGCAGGCCAACTATTGGTGACAAAATTCTAGAGCACCAGAGTTACTGTATTGTTATGACAAGAATTGGGTTGCCGATTGCAGTTTGATTGTTTTGTGCATGTGTTTTGACAATTAGGCATACAGTGATAAACTTGTCGGTAAAAGTCAACAAAAGAGCACCCTGATATCTGACAATGGGTCAGGTCATACTGAATGCCAGTGTCGCTGGGCTACAAAAGTGGAAAACCTGACCGCAAACCTCAGTGGTTATCTGTGTTTGAAAAATGCCAGGTTAATGGCATGTTATAGAACACTGCTGCAGGTCTCAACAAGAGTAAGACCTGAAGGATCCCAATGCAGGAGGCTTGATTGTCAAATCCTACCCAATAATCCTATTTCCAGTGGCAGTCAAAACTTTCATCTCTGATTGACCTTGTGTCATCATCATTTCATGTTCATTTTATCATCCCTTTCATTTTCATCTCCCGGATATGGCTGATATAGACCAAAAAGTAAAGCATTTACTAACTAATTTCTTGTCTGCGTCTTCATTTTGTTTTCTTTTGTTTCAACTGATTTTGTCTTTGTCGTTTCCGACTTCCGACAATAAATTGCCCCATAAGTACTTTTGAGTGCCTTTCCAAATATACATACTCTGAGTGAGTTACTGAAAACCTAACCAACTTATTTACAAAATAATGTGACAGCAGTTGCATGATGGGAAAATATTTGAAAACTATGAAACAGTACTGTTTAAGGCCATAATAAAATAATTCCTAAATTCTCATCCAAATTTCTTGAAAATATCAGACTGGAGGCTAATTTTAGTTTTTATCCATTTTGATAAAATATGCTGCCATTTTATAGAAAAAAGTCAAAAACAGACATAATTTGCAAAAAATCAAAATAAAATTGATTGAGGTGGCTGAGAAAATAAGGAAGGTATAATAATCTAGCATGTTTTATATATTGGCCTAATGCAGCAAAAAGATGTGAAATTCTTGGATGTGTATTTATTAAGTATACTACTAAGACATAATAAAGTTACTATTTAGGTATTGAATAGTTTTATTAACAAAATAAACAATATTTTTTATATTTTTCTATGTAAATGTTGAATTTATATACAAAATGACTATTCAAATGTATGTGAGATCAAATGCATGTATCATCTCATTTGCACCAACTCTTTTGTAGCCAACTTGATTATCAAGTTAAAGTCAACATTCATATTACTTCTCCAGAACCGCCTGACACGCCCCCAAGTTGTGGCGGGAAAACAAGGGCTGGCAACTCCGTGGAACACCCTTGCAATTGCTCTCCCAGTCAGCTTATGTTCATGGCTGTACATATTGATAAACTGTCTAATATCTGATAAAACTTGATTCAATTCATAAGAGGAAAGCTGAAAAGAGATAAAAATCTAATCAATGCCTACTAATTAATATCTTTATCTGAATTTCTCTCCTAATAAATTTGTACCAGGAAGGTTTTATAAATAGGGATAAGAATTTCAATGTTTATAATAAGGTCAATAGTATTAGGCATAAGCTAATCTATAAAGTACAGAGCTCCATAATTAAGATGCTTGTTCCGTATTCAAAGGACATATATTAAATTTGTTTCCTTGCAGTTTTAAATGAAGTAAATCTATAAGAAGTTCATGAACATTGCAATGACACCTTTGAAAGCAGCACATGTTTTCTATTCAATGCTTACAAAGTCCGTTGACTTTTCATGAAGTCTTTTTATTTTTTTCAATTATTAGATTCAGCCAAATTCTTTTCTATTCAAGTGATGAAGTGAAGGTAACGACAAAGTTTACCAAAGGGATAACTAATTTCTAAATGAGGAAAAATGACAAATATGTTGTTACAATACAGGAAAAATTAAAAATTGAAATGTTTCTGACAATTTAAACAAGGTTTTATGGAGACAAATCTATAAAAAGTATGAATTGATCAACCAACATGGTTGTGGGACACAACAGGAAAAGCAAGGAAGGAAATAAAACAACCAAATACAGAGTTGGATACAGAATGTTTGAAATGGGGTTCCACCAAGTAGAAAAAGGGGTTGGATGGTGGGGTCAGGGTAAGATTTTCCAATAATCTGCACAAAACTAAACTTTCATGATGGACTTCCTTTAAAAACCCCCATCAAATATATAGTGAGAACAAACCTCTTGATCGGTTTCTTCCAAAACTGCCTGTTTGAAATCAGTCTGTTCTTGGAAGTAGTCTTCTAAAATAGCTTTCAGTTTGGCATTCTTCTTTTCATCTAAATCATCGGCACACATCCAATAATTCTTATGTGACACACTTAAATAGAATTACATGTATACACAATTAACTATTAATGTACTTATTTCTGATTATAAGTTTTTTTTTTCATGCAAAAGCAGCTTATTTTTTTCTTTTAAATTAAAATTAATTAAGTATCAGTGTTGATCAATACAACCTCTTTGCTATTCAATCCATCAACTAAATCCAAGGATAAAAATGTTATCATAATTACCAAGAAAGGGTTTTAAAAAGAAGAAAAATAATATACTTAACTTAATGTGTAGTAATGGTGTTAATACTCAAATAAACTTATTAATCTATCTACTTAGTTAAAAATATCTGTTCATCATTGCAATCCATAATTTTAATGAATGTTCATTTCAATATGACATTCTGCACCTCTTATGTAATATCAGTTAATGGCTTGAAACTTTTTGGGCCTTACTTCTTGAGCACCCTAGTTCAGGGTTGTTACTTCATAAGTTCATGTTGCTGCTTGCAGTTTGTTGTCTTGTGTTTTTTTTATGTTGTCTCTTTCTTCATGTTGTTTTCTTTTATATCAACTAATTTGGTCTTTCCAAAATTGGAATGCCCCTTTAGTACTTTGCCCATTTCAAACAAATGTTCTTTCATTTCTGTAGGCTAAATACTGATAATGGTTGTTCACTATGAAGGCATCATTATACACCCTGCTTTATAAGTGGCAGGTATAATTAATGTTTTAATCCATTGGTCTGTCACACTATTTGTATCTGTTAATAAATTATCTTAATTTTTTTAGAGAATTGTTAGAAGTTCCCCTTTTATATAAAATCTAATTTCTCTGAGTTTTGAGGGATAGGGGGTATTTATTTGTGACCTGTGACTCACTGTTTTTCTACTTTTACCTTTGCAATGTATTAAATAAGTATCTTAGATTATGCAGCTCTGACTTTTCTTGTTTCTGTATTCTGTTGTGTAATGCCATTATAACATCATCTATCTCATCTTCTGTAAGATCGCCTGGTGCCCGGTAATGGAAAGCCAAGTCCGTAAATTCAACCATGACCCCAGTTCTCCTTGGACCTTGGACACCTGAAATATTGAAGATGACATGTTAAATTATCCACTAGTGTGGCTTTCATCTAAATCTAGGAGAAAAGATGGTTTTATCAAAATTTAAGCACTAAAAATTATTTTCTTTCATTCCCTTATTTGCCCTTTTAAGAAGCAGAGAATCTAATTTTGACAAAATATTTACTAAATTTTAAAAATATATATTGTTATTTTTATAAGTGTTTTATTTCATTAGCATATGTCGCTTGGGTTTACAGTATCAGATTAATACAATAAAAAGTTAAGTGTTGAACCTTAATTGCTCAACATCTCATAGCCATATAAGTGAAGCTTTATAGAATATGCCCAAAAGATATGATGCTTTGTCTTGCATCCTGTCCTTTCTTCAAAAAATCACTGAACCATGAAGCTGATGAGCAATAAAACCCATATTGTTTAAGAAATGAAGTAAACCCACCTCAAACTCACTCCCCCCCCCCATGGTTTTATTAATCATTTTTCATTGCAAGAAAATTGAAAAAAAATTACTGCGAGAAATTTGCTTTTTATTGAAAAACAAATAAAAGCTTAACAGCCTTAAAACATTCCAATAAATTTCATCTGTAAAAGTAATGTCGATTATTTGATTGTCCTTTAGGGACATATCATCTTCTAATTTTGACTAATTTATTGCCAGCAACGAATATCACCATAAATCAAATATTTTCTAAAAGAAAATATCAATATCAACATCTTATTGTTCATTTATGATAAGGTTCTAAATGAAATTGTCTTAACCTTTTCCAGTTTGTCTTTTGGGCTTTATTGAGCTCTAAATATTTTTTGTTAAGTGTCTTTTAACTAGTTTATCAAAGACATTCTAAATGGTAATCATGTAAGGTTTTACTAGATATGAATAATTACTCCTTCATGGGTTTTCAGAATTACAAAGTTTATACAATGAAAATGAGGTTTTAATCCAATTCTAAAGCTGATATAACCCTAGAATATACATTGTGAAATGTTCATTTAAAACAGCATGTAATGTAAATTGCTGAAAAATCATGGAAGACTAAGTTTTTGTGACCACACTTTGCACAATGTAAGCAAGTTATGTTGCTTTCATGGATCTTATCAAAACATTTAAAGTGAAACTTATTCAAGCTTCTTTGGGATTAAAAAAAATCAATTAAACTGGTATTCAAGTTTTACTGGTTAAAAATATACAGACATTAAAAGATGTACCTGAAGAAATACTGTAAACCAACATTTTTTCGTGACTACAATATTTCGCGTTTTAGGACCATTGGGCTTTTTCGCGATTTGTTGTGAAAATAATCAAATTACTATGAAAATGAGTGAATTAACGACAATTTATTTTAGCGAATTTCTGCTCCTCGTGAAAATCACGAATATAAATCATGAAAATAAGTTGGTTTCCAGATTAACATGGTTGTGATTAAACAGTTTTTTTTGCAATACCTTACCAGACATGTCCCACATGAGCATTTTAAGCTCCCTCTTTACCGGTCCAGAATCCCATCCCATACAGTCACTGATTTCTATAATATCAAAGTCAAGCTTGGTTTTATCTGCAAAGGTTTTACCATCTTTCTTGGCTTTGGCAATGGCTACTGCAACTGGTGGACACTAAAATGCATTTATAGTTAGTATGTCAGGTATTGCATTGCAACGTAGCCGTGCAAATGTGTCTCTATATGAGAGAAGAAAACTTCAATACTATTGGTGTTCGACCTTCCAAAGTTTTGTTTGAAATGCTGCTGATGAGAGGTTACTCCTTGAAATATTCATTTACAGAATAACCAAAAACAATTCTTAGATACTAGCACATAGGAAGAAGCATGGAATGGGACTTAAGTTTTTTTTGGTGAAGTTGTTTTAACAATGAACCATTTTAATTTTCATTATTGGTTGCTTTTAGTTTTACCATGCACACCATGAACAAGAGGTTCAAGGCAAAAGAACTACTTCATAAAATTATACACTTTTGGTTTCTTCAAATATAGCATTTGAATATCAATAAATAAATGAATAAATTAGCTTTCCCCACCTTCTTTGCAATGCCCTGCAGTAGAGAAGGACCACCATAACACTGTATGCTGCAGGTAGAGTAGACATTTGTAAGGTTCTCTAATTTCCAAGTCTCCTCAGGGTGTAGTTCTAGGTAACAGAATAAGGTTGAGATTCCTGGATATAAACTTCTATCATTAGATTACATGTAAATTGACATATATGAACAAAACAGTATAGTAAAATACATGTAATTTAATGAACAGGAACTGCTTACCCTTCTTAAGAACATGAGTTCACTCTTGTTACGACTTGAGTTGCTTCTCTTTCTCGACTCTATTTTAACAATAAAGACATATTTTCCACATCAAATGTTTATCAAGAGTACCTTTATTTTCTTTTTGGAAATCATTAGCAATATTTCAAATTTTTCAAAATGCTCTAAGGAATGATTTCCATAAAAGGGAGCATTTGATAAAGCATTTAATAACAATAATATACTTTACAGAGAAAAGCATTTGTTTTACCTTCTTCCTTGACGTCTAGTTCCATTACAAAGCTCTCAATAGGTATTGCCCTTTCATGACCAGGACAAACATGTTTAGTACTACTATCATCAGTCCCATCCCAATCATCAAACAATTCTTTGTCTTCATTATCACAATCTTCACCCTGTAAAAAAGAATGTTTTTACAAAATGCCTTAGTTGTCTCTGATGAGTTCCATTAATAGCACCATTTAACTTGTTTGTCAGACAAAAACAAGTATTAATAATTTAACCCTGCACAAAGGACTATTTTGCCAGTAGGAAACATTATAATTGTTTCATAAGCTCAGTTTCCAACATTGTGCCTTTCATATTCTACTTGGGCATTTTTAAATTTTAGTTTCTAGTCCTCTGTACCTTTTGTTTGTCTGGCTATTAAGTTTCTTGGTATTTTTTTCCGTTTTTTATTCAATTTGTCTGGGATTCAAAATCTTTTCATCATGAATTCAAGTTTATTTGTAGCAATTGTTCATATTCGTAAGGAAATATTTTATTCATTATCACATAAAAGACTGTCAATAAATTAATTGATATATTCTCAAACTTCTGATAAATTGACAGAATTCCCTCTAGTTATAAAACAATCTCATCATCCAGCTACTCAAATCATAAAATACGTTAAGATGATAGATTTGCCACGTTTGGAAATTGTTTTCAAGGACTTGTTTTTAAGCATACTTTGATCTAAGAAAAGTAAACATCCATCCTTGTAAATCAAATGTTCAAGCGATAACGTTTTAAATTGAAAAGTTGCGTCATCGGAAAGAGGTTGAATTGACGAATGGGATAACAAATGTGGCCACTAAAAGTATGTCTCGCCTGTGAGACCGCAACACCGTGAAACTCATTCACAATCTATCGGTCTCAGTTCGTACACTACTACCCTAAGTGTCTGCAGCAGCATACTTAATATCATATGCTTAAATATAATACTTTTCAAGTAATTCATCTTCAACAATAGTCTTACAAAGAAGTTTACCACTGAAAAAAGATCTAAGCTGAGAAAATCATTGTCTCAGACCTAAGCTGAGACAATAACAAGGGGTTGCACTAAGTCGTGCTAAGGACACCCCCCCCCTCGACCATTCAGAAAACAGGAAGTAGATGACCGATTGACCTGGAAAGGAGAGGCACCGTAAAACTCATCATGCTAAAGCTTTATACCAAATTTGAAATCAATCCCTTATGTAAAAACCGAGATATCTGTTACGAAAACAAAATTGTCTATTTTTGACCCATAAAAAGTCTAGGTCAGCTCGGAAACTATGAAGAAGATGATGGACTGACCTAGAAAGGGGAGGCACGGTATAACTAATCATGCTGAAGCTATGTATCAAATTTTAAACCAATCCATCCAGTAGAAGCCGAGAAATCTGTTATGAAAAATTTCACATTTCAAATTTATACCCTAAAAAGTCTAAGTCAGCTCGAAAACAGGAAGTAGATGATGGACTGACCTGGAAAGGGGAGGCACAGTATAACTCATCATGCTGAAGCTGTGTGCCAAATTTGAAACCAATCCATCCAGTAGAAGCCGAGAAATCTGTTACGAAAAATTTCACATTTCAATTTTTTTACCCTAAAAAAGTCGAAGTCGGCTCGGAAAACAGGAAGTAGCAGATGGACTGACCTGGAAAGAGGAGGCATGGTATAACTCATCATGCTGAAGCTGTGTACCAAATTTGAAACCAATCAATCCAGTAGAAGCAGAAAATTTAACCGGACGGACAAGGTGATTGCAATATAGCCCCCCTCTCTTACGAGTTGGGGTATAATTATAATCAATATGATTTTGACCAAAGTAAAAAGAGTCGTTGAAGCGAGAAAATGTGGTCAGGATCACACGGCATTGTACCAGTTGCGTAGACCACCCCTAAACTGTCTGTATACTAAATATATAAGATGCATAGGTGTTATACTTTTCATGTAATTCATTTTCCACAAAAGACTTACAAAAGCATTGATGCCGCTGCCGCCGCAGTTCGTCGCAGGCGAGACAAAAAACAATGATCTATTTTAATACCTAGTGATAAACATACCATCCGAAGCACAGAAATACCAATGGCTATTGAAATATCAAAGTTAGAAGATAGAAAAGGTGACACAGCAACACAGGCTCAACATAAAACGTGAGAGAACCCAGATGCTTTGGAATAATAAGCAGTGTTTGCTTGTTGAAGAACCACATCCGGTAAAGGACGTTACGGGACAAACATCTGTGCTCACGATGCCTCCCCTAAAATTTAATTATTTCAATCAATGCTTCAACTTGTGTTTTTTTCCATTTTAACAATATAAGATTTGTGCTTAGTCAATGTGATTTGACATTAAGTTATTTTTAAATGTGTACTAACAGTTAATATAAATTTTCGCCATAACTCTTGGTAAAGGTTTTTTCTTATATGAATCCCTATCCCTATACTAAGTTCCCTTTTTTTCTCCTGTTAAGTACTTGAAAATTTAATCTATGACTAAACATTTGTGGCAGTAGGCAAAAACCTTATTGACTGACAGTTATGTTATTCTAGGACCTTTAAGCTTTCAGAAAGATTCATGAAATTACGAAGTGGTATTTTATTACATTTCATAGAATGATAATTCCAACCACCGTTCCCTGAAACTTTGAGTAATCTAATGTTGGAAAATATTCCAAAGGTTCAAGAAGTCTAGACAGGGATTACACCAGACCTTGACAACAACAGAAGACGCTTGGAACAGCATGTCAACCAGGGATTGAAAAGAAATCTCATAAACACCACATTGATGGTTATATGTCAAATGTGACTTTTAAATAACCTCAGAAAATGAGATTTGCCTTGACTGGGGTTTAAAAGATTGTAAGTATGAGCAAACAACATGCTAATAGCAGGATCAAAACATGTTTTCGTGCATGTCTTCAATAATGTTAAACTGTCAGATTGATCATAATACAAATTGTGGAATAGAAGAATATAATAAAGTTTGGTTTTTCTATACTTTTCACATGCACCAGATTATAATTTCTACACACATGTAAAAGAGTAAATAGGTTAGTAAAAATAGCTCGAACTTTCACCAGAAAATTTTTATTTTTTTTCTGTGAAAACATACTGTATAATTTGGAGAAAAAATAAGACGGGATTCTTTAATTCCAGTATAAGCTACAAGGTTCATCCTGAAAACCACGAACATTGGGACTCAGAAAGAAAAAAATGCTCTCACGACAGACTTAATCACAGAGTTCGGTGTTACTTTTCGCACTAAGCCATTAAAACTGATACATCAGTTTTAATTAAAATCCGTGCAAGTTTACTTAAAGTTCACCAGGAAAGCATTTATAAACTACAAGGAAGCATTAGATCTTAGAAAAGGCAAGGGAAACACGTATATTAGTCTTCCATTTAATCTTATAAACGTGTCTCTCGCAAACACGTTGTGTACGGTTGGCTGTACGAACAAAATACAAGAGGGAGATATGGTGAAATCTAAACTGTTATTATTCATTATATTTTCTAAAATGTCTGTATCCAGTCAGGATAATTGTGGTCCTCTAATTCTTCATCTACCCAGACTTATTGCTCATGATGAGTACTTTTTGATGCGACCTTTATTTTAAAGTACACTTCTTACATTCATGAAAAGCAAGGGACATTTAGCACACATAAAAATTCCACATGTATAACATTGCTTGAATACTGAAATTTTATTTGTTTAAAATACGTCTACTGCAATCCATCGACAACGTACTATTACTTCTATACAACCACTAGGAAAGGACATAATTTAAAATTCAATTGAGACAACACCAACAGACAGAAAACACAATGCTTTACTAATTTTATTGTTTTTCGTCTTATTAAATTCTGTTTTATACCCGGAAGTAATTTCAAGTTAACCAAATTGAGTTTTAACCACATGAAAAGTTTGAGTGTATACTCCTAGAGACAGGGTACTTGCTAAAATGAATTTAAGCGTTTGAAACAAATATTGATAGGGCTTTCATAAAAATTTTTAAGTCTTCAAAATAAATTTAAAGACACATCCTCATGTGGTATTTTGTAAGACTAGTGCTTCAAAGTTTTGGAAAATTCTTAAAATTATATTTTATATGAAGGAAAGTTTTCATAAAGGTAATGAACAGGGATTGTCAAACATCAAAGTATGCCCATAAAGAAATGACAAAAATGTTAATAGAATAAGGGAGGAATTGAAAATATGATATTAGGACATACAGCTTAACCTTTTGTAAACATTACATAAGTAAACAGAATACAAAACTGTTGTGTGTCGCAATTTGGAAAGTGAAGTGATCATGAACCACATTAAGCAAATTTTCAAATACCATTTGTTAGTACATGCAAACATAAGATAAGCTAGAACAAGCCAAGCTAGTAGCTTTCTTAAATTCCGTCTTTTTTCAAATTTTCACCAATTCACAACATAAGCATAGAATCAACTACTTTTGTAACAAAGTCACATTTTATAGTTGGTACCAAAGAATAAGACATCCATACCTTTACCGCTTCTTTATGTCTTTCATGGACCTCACGACATTTACATGGAGCAAACACTCTCCGAACAAACTTCTTTATAGTTCTATAATCAACTGTATTGGAATATGTATGTCTTCTTAGTTCGTTCAGATCTTTACCCTAAAACAATGATAAAAAACATAGAACTCATAATATTGAAATGTTCTTCGTCTATTTCGTGATGATTTTTTAAAGAACACTCAATTTTCTTAGTTTTAAACAATAAGAACTGTTTACAAAATACTGAGGATTAATTTATTTTTGTGGAGTGATAAAAAGTGTCAGTAAGATGGCTCTTAAGTCTACAGCTAAAAAAACACTTTTCGTAGGTCGATCATCACCATCAAAGAAATTCACACAAAAACTGATACTTCACGAAAAATAATGTAACCACAGTATGACATTGTCTTTCACACCCAAGTAATGCGAATAGATTGAGAAAACTTTTCAATCAAATTTTAAAGTCTGGATCTACCAGTATATGAAAAGTATGAGTTTGTAGCATTACTTTGTATAATTTGTGTCGATAGACTTATTATGACAGTTGCTACCCAACTTATTACACACCGAATACAAGGTCTAAACATGAAAACCTTTGAAAACTTGATTTCAAATTAACAAGGGTTTAAGTATAAAATACAGTCAAGTAAAAGGTTGTGTCGTCCTGACCATTCCTAAGTTTACTACATTGAAAATCCATTAAATGAAATCATGAAAATGTTGGGGAGGCAGAACCAATTAAAATAATTAAAGTTATAGTAGACCAATACAGTAACATCATAATAAATGATTGTAAACATTGCCTGAAGAACAACTCTTTTGAATTTAGTACTGTTTTGCTTTCCATTTACTAACGTTAGTTTGCTAAGTTCAATGTTCCGTTTTACATGAATAAAGGTATTATATAGAATATATATTTGATCGAAATCCTTGCATAAATGCAATAAGTTCAGTTTCTTCTGTCTGGTTAAATTCTTGCATAAGCATCAAGCGGAATAGTTGTTACATCACATGTTTATTCCATTGTTTTTTTTTTCTACAATCAATGGAAGGGTTGATATCAGCAACTATTTATTCTGAAGACAGACTGAGACCGCTGCTTAAATTAAAACAAATCCAACCGAACGTTATCAGCAGAAATGTTTTATAATATCATAAGCTTCATCTTTATGTAAACAACGTCACGTTGGACCAGCTAAAACTGTAATTTAACACATTATTTTAGTATAAACACTGTTTTGAAAACCGGACATACCGGTATATTATTTATGAAGCCTTGTGACGGCTTATTTGGGACATTTCTTCTTTATACGGGACGTAAGTCCCTTTTACCGGTAAAAATCCCGGGACCCCAAGTGTATTTGTTTGAAGTCATTTGATTTCGCAGAATTCACATGGCTCACAGGGACTTGCACCCCTCTATCAATATTTTGTTAGAGTCAATTTGCGGTACGGTTTTTTTCGTACCGCACATTGACTCTAACAAAATATTGATAGAGGGGAGCGAGTCCCTGTGAGCCATGTGACTTCTGCGAAATCAAATGACTTCATACAAGTTTTAAAACACTATGCAGACGCCACGTGCAATGTGATTGACAGGTGTAAATATTAATACACCGATTTAATAAACCGATTTTTAATATTTCAATGGAAAAAAATATTATTTTACTAAATTTTTTTTTGTAAATCAATAAATTTATTTTCAAGTATTAACTGTAATATTTTTTTAAGTTTACAGAAGCCATAACCTACATTTTTAATGGTCTCATTGGATTATTTAATGTGCACCAAGAAAAAAAATGTTTATGGTTCAAGTAACAAAAAAAATATTACAGTTAATTCTTAAATAAATAAACTACCTCAGTACTACTTTATGGGCAGAAATGTGGAAATTAAATGAAAGCGACATCATCATCTTAAAAACATTTAAAAGAAAAAATACTCCACATCTTCTGGTCATCTAAGATCGGTGATAATGATTTCTACTGTTAGACCAAAACTTGCCCAGTTAGAGAAATCATCAGATGCATAGATGGAGTAGATTGCCGCGTCATTCTCTCAGGAAGCTACATGACGCAAACACAAAAGTGGCATGAACTTTGACACCAGAAGGAGGGAGAACGAGAAGTCGCCCAAAAGCAACATGGCACAGAAGTGCTGAAGCAGAGCGGGAACTGGGGTGGCAGATATGGAATTGAGCTGGTGTAGCAGTCACGGTTAAATTTGGGTGGCGAATAATGCTTTAAGCCTTATGAGACAACAATGGCTCTTAAGGGATAGGTAGGTACTAAAAGTAGATGAACCACTTTGCCAAATCTGAAATCATTCTTGTATCTAGCTAAATGACAGCTAAATTGGGACGTTTCTTCATTTGATACTTGACATAGTTCTATCTATCTAAGACATTTCTGAACAATGTTACTTCTACGGCATCTGTTTATACCCTTTGTGACTCGCTTAATAAGGACATAGTTTGTCATAGTAAACCACATTGCCAAATAATATCATTCTTGTACGGTTTCACGGAAGTTTTCGAACGGACGGAACTATTTTTTTTTACTAAGACATTTATATAAAAGAATACAACTTAGATGGTATCTGTTTATGCCCTTTGTGTTCTTATCATTCATACAACAAGAATTTTTTTTTATAAATATCATCCAATGAATTCCTCTAGTTCTACTTTTAAAGTAGAACTAGAGGAATTCATTGGATGATATTTATAATACACATTTTTATGTCCTAGTCTACTTTTCTGTCTTAGGGGATCTTTTCACCGAAATATTATCATGTTTCTATTAGTAAGAAACTTGTGCAAACTGATAGTCGACACATCTATATTCAATACAATCTTATTCAGGAATTCCACTTCAATGGTATGTATATATGAACTTTATCATCTATAAATATTTTTTGAATGCAAAAAGGCATAAAAGTACCAAAGGGACTCAAATTTCGAAAAGATAAAGTTTTTACTAGAAAAAAAAACAGTAGACAAGGATAATTTGAGACCCCATTTACAGGCCCTGTCACAATGTAACGTTGGAGCCAACGTGTGCCGACGTCAGAATTCATTTTCTAAATAGTTGGCACTGAACCTAAAACGTCAGACTTACTACCTACAACGAAACGCGATCTCTTTATTTGAAAATTAGACATCGATATTTAAGTTTTGAACCATAACCAACACTTAGCTTTCTCATAAATAAATAGGGCTAAATATATATTATTATATAATCGTATTTTATCTAGGATTTCTTTTCATTTTACACGTAGACGAAGGTGTTTGACTGATAATTGACCTATCGGTTGGATATCTAATAAATTTCGTTTTTGTTTTAATTGACTTTCGTTTTGTGTTTTAACTTTTGTTTCTTTGTTTGTTTTGGTTTGTTTAGTTTGTTTTCGACCCCCCCCCCCCCGCAGCAATGCGTGCGTGCGTCCGCCACACTTTTTATTCCATGATTCGTAAAAGATTCCGCAGCTAGTATTAACCGTTTGCTTCTCATAACTATTATGCAGCTTGAGGTAGGGGTCTCATATGGTGGGATGCGTTTTTTGGTCTGTCGCTTATTTACTTCCTGTTTAATGAGCCGATTGATTTTTTTGCGCTCGGTGGGGTTCGAGAAAGTCTATTTCCTTTATTCTAGTTTTAATCGACCCACAAAACCATGATGCTTTATCTGTCTTACATATTGTTTAATATAGATATATGTATATACATAGTTTCGTTATTAACATATAGGTTTCCGTCGTTCTCGTAACATCAATATATAACGTACATTTGAACTTTTTGCGTCCTGTTTATTGAGAAGCAATTCTCGGTTAGCCCGGGCTTAACAGATATTGGGTCGTTACTTGAACACTTGTGGGCAATTACTTTGTTGTCCATGATAGAGAGGAACGACTGTGCTTTTTAACACTCAATATCTCAAATGAATGTAGGAGATGCTGATCTGTCGTTATGTTTGACTAGAATCTTTTTTACTGCTTGCCTAACCTTAATAAAAAGCTTCGCCGAGCGCAGCATGATACGACCGCAACATGTCGAACACTGTACGTTTTAGGCCCAATATGGATAGTCAATTGCTCTGGACACATGAAGCCCATGGTGGACTGACAAAGTTTTTTGACACATGCAGCCTTTGGTGGACTATCCATCAACATTCAGAAGAAATTCATTTTTTTTCCAAAAGCAAACTAAAATAAATTACAGTTAAGGGGCACAAAATTCAACTTTTTTATTTCTGGTCCGATTTTGATTTTTTTTTTTTGCAAGTTAAGTCTTGTCAAGTGGTTGATAGAAAATGGAGGATTAACTATTGCTTTATCCCCACCCCATTTTGGAAATAGGGGCTAAAAGGGGCAAATATTGAAACTTTTTTATTTATTGTCCAATTTCATTTTTTTTTTGGCAAATAAATTCTTGTAGTGAATTAACAAAATTGAATGTTAATTTTGCAACAACCCTTTCCCTAATTGCTGCTAAGGGCCAAAAGGAGCAAAAGTGAAAGGTAGAAGATACCATTAATTTGGGGCCAAAAGGGGTATTGTTTTTGTAACTGTAATTTATTTTAGTTTGCTTTTGGAAAAAAAATTGAATTTCTTCTGATGCTTTATCTGTCTTACATATTGTTAAATATAGATATATGTATATGCATTGTTCCGTTATTAACATATAGGTTTCCGTCGTTCTCGTAACACCAATATATAACGTATAAGACTCATTTGGTTAACCAGAACAAAGGTTATTGTGGGAACAAACAAAAAGTAGCATTTTTGGCCCTTTTTTGGCCCCTAATTTACAAACGAAACAAGAGGCTCCCAGGAGCCTAAATCGCTCACCTGGTCTTGATGTCAGCCCTATGAAGGACTTTGTAGAGCTAAATGAGCTGAACATTTAAGCAAGCAACAGTTTTTCTTTATCTACTATAGTTTTCATTCTATAGGCCAAAAACACGAAAAACCGTTATTTTAGGGGCCGTAACCCCTGTATAGAGTCATCTGACAACTTTGACCCTATGGAGACTTTTGTAGAGCTTTATGCGCTGAACATTTCAGCAAGCATCAGCTTTTCTCTATCTGCTATAGTTTTCTTTCTATAGGCCAAAAACATGAAAAAACATTATTTTAGGGGCCGTAACCCCTATAAAGGGTCATCTGACAACTTCGACCCTTTGGAGACTTTTGTACAGCTAAATTAGCTGAACATTTAAGCAAGCAACAGCTTCTCTCTATCTGCAATAGTTTTCATTTCATAGGCCAAAAACATGAAAAAAAATTATTTCAGGGGCGGTAACTCCTATAAGGGGTCACCTGACAACTTCGACCCTATGGAGACTTTTGTAGAGCTAAATGAACATTTAAGCAAGCAACAGCTTTTCTCTATCTGCAATAGTTTTCATACTATAGGGCAAAAACATGAAAAAAACGCTATTTTTCACCTTTTAGGGGCTGTAACCCCTATAAGGGGTCATCTGACAACTTGGACCACATGGAGACTTTTGTAGAACTTTTGATGCTGAAGCAGTAGGGTGGCATCAGATTTTTTTCAATCTGCAATAGTTTTCATACTATAGGGCAAAAACATAAAAAAAACCCGCTATTTTTCACCTTTAAGGGGCTGTAACCCCTATAAGGAGTCATCTGACAACTTCGACCCTATGGAGACTTTTGTAGAGCTAAATGAGCTTCTACATAGCGGACATGAGTGTATGTCTAACGTTCTTCTGATTGATATCTAACGTTTAACACGTTGGTGAAAGTCGGAAGTTTTAAGCATGTTCAAAATTTTGTGACGCACTTGCCGTTTATCAACGAACGCTTTAATACGTTTGCTAACGTGTTGGCAGCGTGTTTATAACTTATGCAAGACTTATGCAATTAAGCGTGTTAAAATTATATTCTCTAATTTACGTCCGATACCAGTTGTGGAAAAATATTTCTCACCTCTAGAGAAAATTAAGTTCTCAGCGTAATTGCACGTGCAATTGATGATCAACCTTTTTGCAATTTTTTAACTGTATACATTAGAGAAAAACCTTCTGCAACTAAATTCTCGTTGATTATGGAATTTCTAACATTTCGGGAAATAAATTTGACATTTTAATCGCTCGGCAAGCCTCGCCATTAAAATAATCAGATTTATTTCCCTTGATGTTAGAAATTCCATAATCACATAGATTGCGTTGTAGAAGCCATATTTCTTAAATTGGCTAATTAGATTTTGTTTTTTCGACCTCTTTAACAAAAACTAATGCTCTTAGCGCACCAATGCAAGTTAAATGGCTTGTTTTCTTGATATAATTTGGTTTAATTCATCATTTAGTTACATAGTAGAATTAATATATTTTACAAGTTTATAAAACCTAAGTGGTGCGTTACTTGTGTTGCTGAGTAAATCTACAAGAAGTAATATCCACAAAAGTTTAATAACTGCATGATAGCCTTTTGTTATTGGCATTACGATCAAAACTGCCGTTGGCTGTTATATTTACCCATGCAGCAAGTCTTTCACTTTTGTTCTGAAGGTTAGTTTGCACATCAAGCATCTCTTTCAAAATATATAACACTTTTTATATATAAATACCATACTTTTTAAAGGATTTTGTATGGTAGATAGTACTTTACAGTTTGATTGATTAAGCTCTGTAGTCACCAGCGTCTACTAATTTGCCTTCATATCAGGAATTCAAATTTCCCTTCCGCATTTCTTTCATTCTTCGAATATGTCAAATAAATATTTGATTTTAATTTCATTCAAAACTTAATATCTTATGCTTCGTTAATCAACTTGCAGGAATCGGCAGACGTGTTTAGCCTTTTCCTCTATTATTTGTATAATTCACGCTGCTCAGGAAATTGACAAAAAGAGATCTGTCGTGACCGATATAACAAAAAGTTGTCGTCCTATAATTACATCATTATTGTGCTGAAAGCATTTCCTTTTGACACAATAGTACTTATTGTAAGCGGCCATAGTTCAGACCGCACTGCTGTGACATCCATGGACATGTGATAGAACGTCTGTCTGTAATGCCTTTGTAAGCATTTTTAAAATACTGTTATCTTTCTATATCTATGGATATTATATAATTATCTAGGGTATTCTTAAGTCGAAAATTATCAAAAAATAGATACATGACGTTTCCTTTGACAGTAGTTCGGTTGGTGTTTAATAGAGCAGTAGCACTCAAAAGCTCATGATACATTTACATACAAAAAAGTGTAAGCATAGTCAGCATATGGACCTGGCGATCGTTTTTGCGATGCTTCGTCTGGTACCATATACAAGTATGTGTGCGAAGCGAATTTTGAAATATTGAAAGCGGTGGCATACATAACTACATTCTTAAGCCAGGAATCTTTATCAATGCTTATGTTTGTATTTAGTCGAATTTATGTTAATTGTTGTTTTTTTTGTCAAGAAGAGGGTCTTTCATTGCACTTTATGATTGGGCTTGAATCATATGTAGTTTATTTTCAATTCAGGGGCCAATTGAAAAACAGCGAGCAGCGACCGCTGGTCGCATTGAAGGCTGCTGGCTGTTTTTAATTTACGTTTATATTGTAGGTTGTGTCGCGTACACTTATTCCACATCTCATTTTCTTCTAAAATTTCCGAAATAAGATGATCAATCTCAGATGACCTAGAAATCAGGCATGATGGTCTTAACTTGGAATTTATGCATTTGGAAATGGATGGTTGCGAAGAGTTTTATGATGCGGAAGTGAACCTTCCTCTTCTTTTGTCGTTTTATGGACAAGAAGCAACACATAACACAATACAGTTGTGAGACTCGATTATGAAAGTAAGGTGGACACGTCACCTCAGTACAGAAGACAGCTACAAAACATTTTAAAACAAACATAAATCATTTCCTTGTTTTTCCCCTTTTTCAAAGGGAAGCCTATTGGTACTATTCGGCAATCTGCAACGTGCTCATGAAGTAACAAAGTATTTGCCGTTGTTGACGATTGTCCAATTTTCAATCTATCAAAGAGAAGTTGAGAGGGTCACATTTATACCCCACGCAACGAAGTTGCGAAGAATATAATGTTTTTGACTGTTCCGTCCGTCCGTCCGTGATTTTTTTTTCATTTTTTTGTAACGTATACCACAGCTATTATTAATTGTAGGCTTTTGATATTTGGTATGTAGCTTCAGGTGGGGTCCCATATGGTGGAATACGTTTTCAGGTCTGTCGATCATCTACTTCCTGTTTAACGAGCAGACTTGGACCTTTTTCACTAAATTTTCAGGGGTAAAAATGTTCGTCACAGATATCTCAGCAACTATTAGTTGTAGGCTTTTGATATTTGATATGTAGCTTCAGGTAGGAGTCCCATATTGTGGGGTACGTTTTCAGATCTGTCGATTAACTACTTCATATTAAACGAGCAGACTTAAGAATTTTTTCATCAAATTTTCAGGGTTGAAAATTTTCGTCACAGATTTCTCAGTAACTATTAAATAAACCATAGTCTTTTGATATTTTGTACGTAGCTTCATGAGTCCCATATGGTGGGATACATTTTCAGGTATTCCACTCTTTCACTTCCTGTTTAAAGAGCCGACTTGGAAAGACAACAACTATGACTTTTTTTATTCCCAACTCGAAATAGACAATCTATGTCCATAATGTGGACGCGTGGGGAATGTAAGCATGCTCACCAAGGTTCTTTCATTTTGTCCTGTAACACATATCATTGTTTTTTCAACATCCTTGTGATTTTCCTCGTTAAGACCCATGCATGTAATAAGAAGTAACTCTAACCACAATCTATCAGGTTTCAGTCGAGACACAATTTAATTGTGACGAGTAAATATCTTTTGTTTATGTTACAAGAATCACTCAGTTAGGTTCAGATGTACCAAACATTTAAATCATTATTTTAATACAAAACGATTGGCCGACTTTGCTTGTTTTCCTCGGAGTTTGAATGACTTCCCGCTGTCATAGAATCAAAACATCGACATTGCCGAGGATATTTTCCGCCTTTTGAATCCTTGCTAAATGTCCAATCAAGACCAAGCTGGTCTCTGAGGAAGAAGAAATATATTCACTAAAACGACACATCTTTTTTTTGGCCCAGTGGGTAAAAAAAACAAACTTTTGTTTGGAAAATTTTGCTTCCGGAACATGATAATGTGCTACTACTACATCGGCATGTGTTTTCTTAAATCATGCATTTGAGAAAATCTCCATCCCTGCACTATGATTTATTGCACCATCTAGAATCTTAAAGCATAGCGAAACAGATATATTTCCATTGAGTAAAGTAAACAGAACAAAACAACCAAAACGATTTCAATATTTGAAAAATTATAAATAGTGCAAAAAGGCAAAGTGTAAACCATACAAATACTTTTATCTTGTCAATTGTAGAAGAAATTTGGAAGTTATCTCATGTGTTGTCAAATCATGTCCTATGATGCGTGCTTTGCTCATAAGTACAAAACTATCTAATAACTAAGCTGGTGAAAATACACGTTATACCAACTCATAGATCTATCCACAACTTTACTGGAACATAGTGGGCTGAAGATTATTCCACTCCTTGATCATGTATAGCCAAGACGCATTTTTTAAAGTTGCTTGCGTGGATTTCATTATTTTCATAAATACATATATTTACGTCATGTGTTTTCAGCATTCTCATAGAATACTCGTGTCCTTACAAATTGTATGTGTTATGGTTAGAATTGTTTTTTTTTCCTCTTTGATAAAACTGATTTAAAAACGGCTATGAAATAGCATTCTTAATATTTCTTTAAGATGTTTAAAATGTCATAGACAGCTTCTCGCGACGAAAATGAAATAAAGATTGACGGGGGAAAAATTGTTTACGAGCACATCGGTCTTTATATCAAGACAGTCTTGTTTTGTACTCTAAGATGAAGCATGATATCACTCCTTAACAAACATAAATGGCAGATGTCATCCATGACAGAGAATCATCCATCATGGTATACACCCCGTTATTATGGTGGAAACATAGACAAATCGAATGACATATATGTCTACTAAATTGTAATGTTCTATCATTGCAGAAAGGGGATAGTTCAAAAGGAACTGAGAAAAAATCTCCAGGAAGACATATACCGCCAACCACGTAATGAATGAGAATCTGATTATATTTCACAGTATTTGATAATGCCAAGATTTTTTATTACAATGAATGACAATCTCCTTAAATTGCGTGCGGTTTGATAAGTAAGGCTAAATTGGAAGAGCCAAATTCGATTATATCTTTTTCCAAAAGAATCCAATTATGCTGAAAACAAATTTAAGTTCAAAAAGGGAAAATAAAATTATAACAAGTATGGCAATTTGAGTTTGCTTAATAGAAACATTGAAGACCCAACGGCTTTAAATAAGCGGCAATTTAAAAAATCCGAAATGAAAAACAGCCAGCAACCTTCAATGTGACCCGTGGTCGCTGCTTGCTATTTTGCAAATAGCTAGAAATATAATGCGTTAGATGCAGTCAAAAATGTCAAGTCTTTTACAGCATGATCGCCTATCAGACGCACATAATTAAAATGTAACTATGGAACTTCATAGTAAGTTTTGAGATCACATCGCTTCATGTTGGTTCTGTTGCTGGAGGTGCAAGTTTGTCCGAAATTAACATATTCTGACAAAACAAAATGGTAGCTACATCAACGATGTTAAATTACATGAACTAAGATCAGTATTCTCCTGTTTAAATTTTAGACGTATAGTATGATTTTGGAATCCTAAAGTCATGACAGTGTATTCTATTGTTTAGCAAAAATAATAATATTTTCATGAATCAAGTTAGTTTTAAATGAATGCGGGTCAAATCAATTATAAATGGTTTCCTTAACATTTTGTTGTAATAATAATAGACGATATAGAGATGTGGAATAAGTGTACGCGACACAACCAGCAACAAACAAAGTATCTTGAACAAAATGTAAGTGACATCAATTGTGTGAGGAGAGCTATGATAACACGTAAACCCATCTGAATGTTGGCATACAAACACACCAACAAAAATATGGATATTGTCTCATATAATTTGGGGAATTTACAAAGATACGAAAAAATATTGAAGTTCTGCATATTTAACCTACTACAAGGACGCTTTATTGCTTTAAAGCCAGTTTTATTACAACACTAAGCTAACTTGCCAAGCGAGCCTTTGCTGTAATCTAGTGAATGAGGACAAGAAAGGTTATAAGTATTGTTTAATTTTGATGCTTAGAAGACAGCTTTCTATGGAACGCCAAATTAACATATATTCAATTAATTGTACCTATCTTCAAATGATTGAAGATATGTTCAATTGAATTATAACTATCTTCAATTGAATTATACCTATCTTCAATTCAATTATAGATATCTTCAATTCAGTTATACCTATCTTCAATTCAATTGTACCTAGGTACAATTCAGCACAATTAAAGATATCTTCAATTCAATTGTACCTATCTTCAATTCAATTGTACCTATCTTCGATCCAATTAAACCTATCTTCAATTGAATTGAACCTATCTTCAATCGAATTGAACCTATCTTCAATTGAATTAAACCTATCTTCAATTCAATTGTCTCTATATCTATAATTGAATTGAAGATAGGTATAATTCAATTGAAGATAGGTGTAATTGAATTGAAGATATCTTCAAATGAATTGAAGATATCTTCAAATGAATTGAAGATATCTTCAAATGAATTGGAGATATCTCCAAATGAATTATGGAGATGTATTTGAAGATAGGTACAATTGAATTGAAGATATCTTCAATTTAATTGAAGATATCTTCAATTATTTGAAGATAGGTACAATTAATTGAATATATGTTAATTTGGCGTTCCATAGCTTTCAGTATCAGCATTGAACGTTGACAAGTAAACACTGATTGTCGTTTTGGAAATCGACTATATTATATAATATGTCGAGTACGTCATGATGTACCACTTATTACTGCAAAGGTCAAGCTTTAGATCTTTTGCCATTTAGACGGGTCTCGGATGTAAACATTGAACGACCCCATGCACGGTCGAACAAATAGTTATTCTGATTTCTGAGTTTTGACGTAAGCATTTCGTATGTCTCCATTGTTATTGGCAGATGTTAAATTGCTTCAATTGGTCATCTATCCCCTTTGACATGCTGTCAGAACAGGAGTCATTTAGTCAATCTAAGAGTTACAGAGGCCAGGGAAACTAGATAAAGTTTCTTTTTTATTCATGTAAATGCAATTTTCTCTGACACGCTACCGACAAAGTCTCAATCGAAATAAATCATTTTCTTTATTTATATTGGTCTTCATAATAAATTAATTTCATATAAATCAATGAATATAATAAATTTTCCATGTAGTATGCAAATACTCTATTGGTTTTGGAAGATGAAAAATTGTATCATGAAAAATAAAATTTTAAGCATACACAAAAATGCTTTATAGTTAGAGGATGATTGGGACCAAATCGTAGTCAAGAAAGAAATGTAGTTGATGAATATAAATCTCTACTTTTTTAAGAATAAAGAAGAAACAAAGATGTGCCATCTAAGACAGTGATCAAGGAATTGATGGTCCACTTGGCAAATATTTGTTGAATTGCATATATGTTGTACACAAAATGGGTCACAGAAAATGTCAAGATTTCGATTAACAGGTACTTTGTGATCAACAGCAGTGAAATGGAATACCATACTATGGGATCTGGACAGTGCTGATCATACCATTACAAGAGGCTAAAAAATAAATTATTTCAGTAAACCTTATACTAACAAGAACAGAATTCCATCGAGCAGCAAATAGTCAGGTTACTAAAAGGGGCGCAACTTTCACAAAAAGAGTCATATGGTACAAGAAATAAAACTTGTTCAAGGCAATAGTGATATAAACATTAAGTATAATCCGTTGAGCATTGTAGGCGTTAGAGTGCTACAAAAGTGTAATGGATACATTGACCTAGTTTTCAATGTCAAAGGGGTACAACCTCCACAAAATAGTCGCATAGTACCCAAATTCAAACTTGTTCAAGCTATTAGTGATTTTAACATTATGTATAAATTTCACAAACATCCGTTGAAAATTGAAAGCGTGAGAGCGCTTACAAAAGTATGACGGACGCCAAACATTTTTATGTCATGCATGTCCCGGGGGGAGGGGTAAACAGACCCCACGTTTTTCTTCAATCCATCTACCTTATAATTGAAATGATACTGAATGTACTCATTCTCGAAAGAAAACGTACAAGCAGTATCAATAGAACAACTTAACTGCTCACTCAATCAATCTAAATATTAAGAATGGTTATAAGAAACATTTTTTACCCAAGGACCCTATCATTGATTTGTCTAAGCAGTTTCTAGTGTTTTGGAATTCGGTTAGGCTCATTACAAGTGCTTCATGTCCAGAATCGTACAATGTACTAAGTCAATGTCCTAAGTTTACAGATTTTAAATCTTTGTAAAGCAAGTTTTCATTTTAGTTATTCAGGTTTTAACCCTTCAATGAAGTTATTAAAATGTTGTTGCAGGGAGATTATTTAAATGAAAACATGTAAATATGTGAGCTTATGTTCACTAGTGATACCACCGATCCCAAAATTATGCCTTGTATAAATATGACCTAGGAACATAAAATTGGTATACACAATGTGGTACTATAGGTAAAAGCTGTATGCTAAAAATTGACCTCTACCTCATGCAGTTGCTAAGAAAACTGTGACGAAATTTGCATGCATGTTCATTATGTGTAGGAACCAAAATATACGGTAAATAGGAAGTAGAAAACTTAAGACCATAAAATCGGTATCCACCATATGGTACTATAGGATAAAGCTGTTTACAAATTATCAGATCTTTATCTCATGTAGTTGCTTTTAAAACTGTGATGGAAAATTTGCATGTATGTCCAGCGTGTGTAAAAACCTAAGTATTCGATACACAGGAAGTAGATCACCTAGGAGCATAAAATCGATATACATCATATGGTGCTATAGAATAAAGCTGTATACAAAATATCTGACCTCTATCTCATGTAGTTGCTTAGAAAACTGTGGAGTATGTTCGGAAAGGGCAAAAAACGGCCCTAAATTTCAAATTCGAGACAGCTACAAAATAATGCTGCTAGAGTGGTCAAAAGACTGTACTTTATAAAATGCTATAAATTGTACATGAATTGTAACTTTCGTGAACAGCAGAGACCTTTAAATTTAGTGAACTTCTTAAAAAATCGCTATTTTTGACATATTTAGCCTCTTTTTCTGTAATATGATGAATTTAATGTTGGCCGCATATTCTGACCAAAATTATTTACTTTTAAGTAATACATAAATAAACAAAAATCTATGTTGGTCAGAGCATGCGGCCACTTTTGATTCTGGCACTATAGTGGTGAAAAGGGGTAAAAAATCGACAAAAATGAAGATTTTCCTAATTTTTCTCATATTTAGGAGGTTACTGAAGGAAACTGAACAATTTTATCACTAGAAAACTATTATATTTTTTAAATATAGGTATTCTGGGAGTTATTTCCATTGCAATCATTTAGATTTCTTGAATATGAAAAATCAGCCCGATTACAGGGCCATTTATAGGCCTTTGTGAACATACTCCGCATGTAGGTCCATTATGTGTAAAAACCTAAGCATTCGATTAACAGGAAGTAAATGACCTAGGAGCATAAAATCGGTCTACACCATATGGTATGGTTCTAAAGGATAAAACTGTATACAAAATTCAGACCTCTACTTTATATAGTTGCTTGGAAAATGTGACTAAAATTACGATACGGAAAAAAAACAAACGGACGGACGGACCGACAAGGGTAAAACAGTATAATACCCCTGCTTCGAACCCTCCTTCTTCGAAGCAGGGGTATAATAAGACTTGTAAACCTTCAGAACTGACAAAAACTTCAACAGTATATCACAGAGTCTTTGAAAACCCACATACAATATAAACAACGTTATAACATAAATCAACTTTGAAACTCGTATGATAGCGAATAAGAAAAAAATAAGCAATAAGAGTTTTACCATTCATTAAATATTCTGTGTGAGAGAAACAGTTTTCATTAAATTTGCCCAATTTGTTTTGACAAACATTTTACGTTTTAACTTAAAACAAATAATAGACTAGCTTTATAGCAGCAATATCACAAAACTAATAAATTGTAATGCAAAGACAATAATTTGCAACACAAAGAGCATTGCAATTTACGCAGCAAAATGTTTACGACTAAGAAGAAGTCTTATACATAAGAAAGAGCGAATCGATCAGAATTAAACTTTTAAAGCTTATCGACGGTGCAAGAGAAGGAGTTAATATATCTGGTTCTAAGACAAATTAACTTAATTTACTGCATAGCTTGCACATTGAAAGTGAAATCTGCCTGATCATTATGCGAACGTGTAATGGTTGTGACTCAACTATGGCCATGTGAAGAGATGACATACCCAAGGTGAATTAAATTTACTGTTGGCAATGCGACGGTCGTTCTGCAAAAAGCAAGACCTGCCTATTTGTCCTTCCGGAGCACCCGATTTCTATAAGGTTTGCACGTGCTGTTGATTGCAGTTCACTTATTTTGTATGTGTTTAGCTTGTCAATTGATTTTTTTTTCGGAGTTCAAATGATCTAAGCGATACGCGTTTGCTCCTTACTTTAATCATTACATCATTCTGTGCAAACTAAACATCTTTAGGTCGAAATTTCACAAACACATGAATTGTCATGATTTCGTTTAAAAGCAAGAAGGCGATCGATAGTCCTGAAATCGATTCCTACAGTATGGGACGCTATGCTGCTGCTGTATACCAATATCAATAGACTACGATAAGTAGTTGCTGGGAAACTGAATCAGATACGAAAATATTTTCCATGACCGCCTGCCATTCACCATTTTTTAACCCGAATTGTCAGCTGAAAAATTATAAGATAATAAAGAAGGAATGTGTCTATAGGACACGGATGCCCCCTTAGGCCCCAAACAGGAAGTGGTATTCCCACAGGTCTGAAAGTCGCTTAGGACGTACAGTTTGTTATACTGATCCTTCCAAGTTTCAAATCATTCCCATGTATGATTTTAGAGAAATGCTTGACAGAAATTTTAAGTTGATTTTCATAGATTTTCAATTCCGCTCAACCACAAACAGGAAGTAGAGGTCCGATACGTCTGAAAGTTGCTAAGGACACACAGCTAGTCATACTTAACAATCTTACCATGTTTAAGTTTCAAATCATTACCTATGTAGGGTTTCTGAGAAAAGCTTGACAAAAATTTTGAAGATGATTTTTATGGACTATTTTGAAGTCGATTTTTATAGATTATTTTGAAGTCGATTTTTATAGATTATTTTGAAGTCGATCTTTATAGATTATCATATTGGCCCAACCCAAAACATCAAGTCGTGGTCCGAGAGGTCATGAAGTCGCTTAGGACGTACGTTTCGTCATACTGAACCATTATACCCATGCGGTTTAAAATTATTCCCATGTACGGTTTCTGAGAAAAGCTTGACGGAAATTTTCAAGTCAATTTTCATATCGGCCTAACCTCAACAAGAAGTAGAGGTTCGACAGGTCAGAAAGTCGCTTAGGACGTACAGTTTGTCATACTGAACCATCCTACCAAGTGACAAATCATTTCAATGTACGGTTTGTGGGAAAACTTGACGGAAATTTGTACGGACGGACGTACGTACGGACATGAGTAAAACTTAACATCATATGTCGTCGCGGGGGCATAAAAAACTACTACTACAGGTGATTGGGTGTAAATAAGGATCTAGTCGAAGAACAAACTTTACTTACATCACATTATCTTACCAACAAGTTCAGTTAGAGCAAACATCATTGTATAATTGCAAAAAAACTGCAGAATTCTACACTGTGCACAGCTTAATGTAAACAGTTCCTATTTGCAATGCGAAACCGTTCAAATCCTGGTAGGAACATATTATTTATAATAAATTTGAGATACTTTTCTAAACAGATAATTATAAAAAAAAAACTCATTAAGGGAACAAATTAGATTAGCCGATACGAACACGTGTCTTGACTGTAACAAAAAAAGTTTTCGTCGATTGAAATTAAAACCGTCAAGAAGTACATGCCTAAACCAACAAATAGTTTATACATATTTGGGTTCCAAGATTTTTACTTTTTTCTTCCCCATCATATTCTTGTATAAAACAGCTGTAAAATGAATTGTTTCAATGTTGAAGTGTTTTCAAGTTATCTCCCGGAAAATGCCGGGGTATCAGAAAAATCGGTCGAAGTAAAAAAATGGCCGGATTTCGTTGTAGAAGAAGAAGGTGAGCGACAGACCAGATGCTGTATAACAAATATAAAGTGGCTGTGATAAGTAGTTGCTGAGAAAACTGTTACGAAAATTTCTTCCCCGCCCGCCCGACATTCACTTTTTATAATCCGGATTTTCCACACGTGAAATCCGGCCTAAACCACTATCATATTCGTCCTGAGGAATATGAAATGAACTAATGCAGCACGTATGGACAATGTCAAAATACATCACATCTTCAAAAATATCTGAAACCCAATATGTTTGTTTATTTCATCATTAAAAAAGTTATGAACAACATGGAACGAAAAATAAACATTCTACAGCAGTTTTGCCATGACCCCAATTTTTGTTCATTGATAGAGGTAGTAAACCCAAATTGCAAAAAATAACATAAATGAGTCGTTCAAATATAAACAAACAAATGCCTATATATACGAGTACTGAAAATGGAGAAAACCAATATGCATTTTTACTTCAAAACTTTACATGCTGATTATTGTCATGTCAAAATCTTTACATGCTGAAACTTTACATGCTGATTATTGTCATGTCAAAATCTTTTCATGCTGAAACTTTACATGCTGATTATTGTCATGTCAAAATCTTTACATGCTGAAACTTTACATGCTGATTATTGTCATGTCAAAATCTTTACATGCTGAAACTTTACATGCTGATTATTGTCATGTCAAAAACTTTACATGTTGATTATTGTCATGTCAAAATCTTTACATGCTGATTATTGTCATGTCAACATCTTTACATGTTGATTATTGTCATGTCAAATGGTCCTAAATGCCAATAACAAAGCAGGTTTCTGGCAAAATGGGGGGGGGTGGGGGGGGGCGGTTGAAGGAGAAAAAAATTCTCAAAACTTTTAGATTGGACCCATTTTGGTGGGTTTTGGTGCATTCCTAGAGAGTTTTTCATTATATTTTTTACAAGAGGGATGCAATCGCATCCAACGCACCCCCTTCAGACGGCCTTGCAAATTAATGGAATCTTTGATGCTGGCAAATGTAGGATTGAGTTGAATGAAAAGAACCACGATTCGAACGGAAATAAGGTAACGACTGATAAATCACAGAAAAAAGAAGAAAATTCAATTATACCTAATGAAGATTTACAGATCAAAATCCTATGAGACTATTTTTTGTTATTGAGGTTCACTGGACTCATCTGACACATTTCATAGAAAAAATTGGCGGCTACAGATAAAGTCACGAAAAAAATTAAGTCGTTTCCAAGAAAGTAAATTAACGGACAAACTGGAATAATGGTCTTCCACAGAAATCATCACATAGGTCTTTTATTACTCTGATGTATTCTGAATCAAGCACGCCCCAGTAGCTCCTCATTTGGATTTTATTTCCCAAGTCAGCCAGAGTAATTTCAAGATATTCTGTTCAGCGAAAAATTACTTAATTGCTTGCATATACAAACGTAGTTTATTTTTGAATTCAACCTATCTGTTAATAACATTGTAGTTCCTTTATTTTCCACTAATGAGATGTGTGAAGAAGTCAGCAATATTTATATTAGGACTAATTATAGTTTCAGTATACTATAAATCCAGCATCGATTTATAATAACTAAGAATCTAGTAATGAAAAGGATGTGTTGTGAAAGTTTTCTGACTTAATGAACTTATATTTTACCAGATTTACTTTCAAATGCTTTTAGCAGTGCAAACTGAACTATTCAGAAAAAGTTATAAATTTTGCTTTTTCAAGACAATTTGATTTCTTCGTTTTTACCAGGAATACTTTATCTCTACAGAAATGTCGCCCGAGGACTTTTTTAAAATGAAGGTAAGAGTCTTAACTTTATATTACTCAAATGTTAAATATTAAACCCCCAAAATATTCTTATAATTGTGATTTATAATTTTTAATTAAAAACAATTTAGATTAATTGATAGGAAACTGTTTTACTACTCTCTTTAATAACTGAGTTGTACAGGAAAAGTTAAAACGAAATATGTTAAGTTACTTTGACAAGGTACATAAAAATATATAATTATTTTTTAATGATTTTTAAATAAATATACGGGCTGAAAGTACTTAACTAAAAAAAAATGCATAAACAAATAAATAAATATAAGTTATATCTATATTTAAACTAGAATGGCGGTCTTCCATGGAAGACGTATGTCGCCTGCGTCTTAAGATATTCGGTAAACAGGAAGTAGAAGAGTTACGAGCATAAAATCCCTTTACACCATAAAGTACCATAGGAGGAAGCTACATACCATATATCAAGAGGTTGTGACATGTGGTTGCCTGGAAAACTGCAACGGAAATTTTTGTGACGCCGCAGGACGACGAAGACGCAAGACGACGGATGTTGTGAAAGTAACCCCTTTATGTCGCCTCTGCAACACATTGCAGGCGACATACTAATAATAAATAGAAATAATAGAAATTTTGCACTTCAAACACTTATATATCTGTTATTTATGAACCGATTTTGATCGGATTTTTTGCATTGATCTTAGAAAAAAACATTTAAATAAGATGGAGTTGTTATGGCCGTTTTAGTTGCACTTTAACAAGTACCTCAAAGGATGAAAACGTTTAATTATTTCCTGAGATAATTAAACTTAGTTTTAATTTTCTCAGATTATTTCTTACGATCTAGTAAATTGATTCATATTGATACTTTTTGAATTAAGTAAAAATATTCAACGTCCGCTTGTTCGCTTATATATTTACATAAATATATATTAATTGATGTATTTCACTATAATAAAAATTCCCCAAACTGAAACATTTCCAAAATGTTCATTATGTCCATAGAGGTATATTTGACATAGAGGCTCGCTCAACCGACGTCAATTTCTTTTTCACCATTTAAGGGATCGCAACTCCAAAAAGTTTATAAGCGTTCATGATATCCAACAATTTTAACCCGATGAGTGTCATTTTAGAGCTCAATCAGATGAGCATTTAAGCAAGCATACCCTCTTAATTTTCAATTGTTGAGGTTCTATTCAATGACAAATATTGTAATTGAAAGTGTTTCTCTATCTTGTAAGGCTTCCATTTAACGAGGAAAAGCGGTGAAAAATTTAGTGCTAGGTCAATTTTGATCTTTTATTGGGAATAATTCCTGGTACTACAACAAAATATTTTGTTATTTTGACTTGTAACTTCAACGTATATTTAACAATAGAATTCGAACGATACTTTGAAAACTTGTATTAGTAATTAAATGGATGTAGTCAATTGCAATTCGATCATAAGTAAATGGGGGCTGCTACAAGGCCACATTCACAAACTGCAAGCTGGAGTGAGGGGTTCACATAAGCATCGAGCTTTTTCCAAATCTAGTATAAACAAGGAAGTTTAAAGTAAATTTAAAATCAATCACTTTTTGAGGAAAAGAAAATGTTACAAATTTATTGCCATTAAGTAAAATGCCCAAAACATATAATGCCACATCTCGCAACATTTGTTTTTCCCCGCAATCACCAAACCATGAAATTGATTCCAAGATTATACTTTTATGATGATGAAATGATTTGTAAATTTCACGATACCATACTTCCTTCATGCTAAAGTAACTTCAGCTCTTTTATATAAGTACAACACCCCTTTATCTTTGATCAATCAACCATGAAGTTATCGAGACAGGTACAATTTTATGATTTTTTTTTCATATCCTGATTTAGTTTCATAATGATACCACACTCCCTACATGGTAAAGTTACTTAAACCGGAAGGTAAACCTAAGTATAAAATATTCCTTTTTATGCGATCAATAATCCGTGATGTTGATGAAACAGGTACAATCTTATGATGATTTTTGATTGTGTATACCCTGATGTATATGCGAACGAAGTTTCATGATAATACGAAACTTCCTTCATAGCAAACTAACTTCAAACTGATTTGGGACGGACGGACGAACGTATTTGATCCCTTTCGTAGATGGGCATAAAAATAATGTCCATCGCTTAACAAAACTTGTGACCCTGACCTTTAACATATTGATTTAATTTACCTCAAAAGCTTTAATGAGTGCACGTTGATATAATTTCATTAAGGCGTTCGAAGTGAATGTTTCGGAACAAATTTTACCCTAAAAATAAAGTTTTTTTTTCAAAATGTGTGACCTTGACTTTTGACCCAAAAATCAATAAAATTCTGCTGAAGTCGCAATTTTAACCATCATTGTAAACCCGCACAGAGAGAAGCGATGTGAAAGCACTCGTGGATAACTGACAATGCAGTTTTATGCTCGATCTACCTTAAAAGAGATTTAAACGAAATCGTACAATGCATGCGCTGTGGTTTTTATTGATTCCATGATTACTTGAACACAACTAGATGGAGCCTTCCCCAGAAGACATATGTCGCCTACGTATCTATGACTTTTGGTAAACAGGAAGTAGATGAGTAATATGTATGAAATACCTTTACACAATATATTACTATAGGACGAACCTGCTCACAAAGTAGCAAAAGCTTGCTGCATGTAGTTGCCCAGAAAAATGTGGCGGAAATTTGTATACAAGTCCATTATTTTTTTTTCAGTATTATTCTAACAGGAAATAGTTAATTTTGGGGCATGATATCCCTTGACACCATATAGTACTATAGGATGAAGCTGCACGCAAAGTATCAAAAGCCTTCTCCATGTAGTTGCCCTGAAAAATGCAACAAAAATTTGATATAGGTCCATTATTTTTCAGATATCTTAAGTATTTGTCAATCAGGAAGAAGTTTGTTTTGGGGCATAAAATCGCTTAACACCTTATAGAACTATGGGATGAAGCTACATGCCAAATATCAAAAAGCTGTGGCATGTAGTTGTCCAGAAAATTGCGACGGAAATTTACCATATATGTTCATTATAAACATGAACTGCTAACACAGAGATATGTCTCGCCTGTCACAACTGGACAGTGTATAAAATGAAGTAAAAAAAAAAAATGCAAATACTTAGGGTGATTACAGTAGTGGCAATTACTCAAAAAAATGATCTGTGTTGATGCAAATACAACTGTATACCAAATACCATTGGTGTACCATACTTGTTCACGAAAACAATATCAAGAAAAAACAATAACATTTAGCCAAATGAATATAAAATCTCAGTCACTAGACCTTGACTGCAGGGACATACAGATAAAATGTCCTTGAAATTGATTTGTATTCAAACTAATGCGACTGCATACTAAATATCAATGATGTACCGATAACAGCTTCATGTTCAACAGACTTAAGAAACAAGGTTAACATTAGACCAGGACTGCATGGGCATACAGATAAAAAGCTTTAAAACGGATCTGTACTGATGCTATTGCAACTGCATACCAAATATCAATGATGTCATCAAACACGACATAATAAACTGAGATGACAAGAACGATCTTTTTTTTATGTTACGATATTGCGCATTCGAAAGAATCTCCACTTCGCATAACCGTAGGCAGAATTTATTTTAGAAGGAGGTTGATTGAGGGTTCGATTTACATAATATTCTTTTTCTAATAGTGCTTATAACCAAATCTCTGCTTGTTTTTACCTATATTTTTTTCATTTTTTGGGGTCGTCCGAACCCCTTGACCCCCCCCCCCCCTGGCTACGGGTATGCAAGTTCGTAATGATGTACACGTAAACCTAATTCACAGCGTGTGTCACTTTGCCTAAAATTGTTGGTAAAAAGAATACAAATAGCTTCTTACATTATGAACGAACTATATGATCTTATTACCTTTAAGTGATGAATTTCAAGATTATATTAAAAGCGAGCTTTTCCCATAAAAAATCATTTCTACACAGGGCATATAAAGTTTTGTTACTGAATAGAACATAAAAATATGGCCTACCGATGTAAAAAGTTATTGTCGTTTTAAACCAAACCAATCATGAAAATGGAAATATGATTCAATATGATGGTCCTATTTTTCCGAGTGCTTAAAGGCAAATATCACAGTAGCATAAATTGATAGTTTTTCACTACCATGTCCACAAGAACGTTATATTCCATGCGAACCGGAATCACTACAAAATTCCTTTCATATTTTGTTGAAAGGGCCAAGGTTGAACATGAAAATGTTTCCTTTAAATTTCTTTAAAAAATAGTGTTCATCTTCAAAATGAAGACCTTAACTTTATATATCAAATCAAAGAGATTCACTTTAGTCAGGAGATTAAGCAAAATAATACATCTTTCATATTTTATTTTGATTTGCTATAACGATGTCATAACATCCTGCTTCAAAAGTAAATGAGACTTCGTTTTCTAAATCAAGGGTAGAAATAGTAGAATCAGACATGAGGGGTTTTAAATATGAGATATGTAAACGCTTTATGTGTCAAATAAAGGAATGAGTTAGTGAGTTAAGTGAGTGAGTTGGTGTTTTACATCCTAGCAGCTCTTTTTATGTAAGTAAGCATAGGCGATGAACACGAAGACGGTGGTAAAATGAACATGAAATGATGATGTCAAATATGGGGTAGGGAATGGAAACATAGAAACAGTTAACTTTGAGAACCAGGTGGGAAGGGGCGGAAAATTTAGTTTGCACAATATCGCTACTTGGCGGTCCACAAATGAATCTGTAGTTGCATGGAGCACACGAACGAATGAAGCTCATGCTAACCATGCTTTCACTTCATGAGTGTATATCAATCCCCAAACTTGTTGTTTTTTTTTTGGGGGGGGGGGGGTGGAGGGAGAAATAGAGAAACAGTCAAAGATACTTTCATCCCTTTACATATTTCAATTTGGGAAAGAGAGACCTATAGGAGCGTAATAATGTCAAAATCTACATATATATCAAATACAAAATCTTCAGGACGTGCCTCATCATCAGGGCACTATTAATAAATTCTATCTTCAATTTCCCCGGTCTGTTCTTACAAGTATCACATTCAAGTAGTTTTAGGTGGCAACTCAAAATCAGGGAAAATATCTAACGCACGAATAAAAAAGACACAGTTGAAGACTATTTTGACATATACATCAATCATGAATTGTTTTGGGACTGTATGGGTCTTCGACATGACAACACCGTATAATTTTACCGTATTAGAATGAAGCATGTTATCATTTAGTATTTTAAATTAAGATTGCATTGTTACATTCTATTAAATATTACTATTTTAAGTGCTGTTATCCGCAAATGTATAAGACAATATAAAAGTACCGAATGGGGATCTATATGTACCTGGACAATCACAACAGATAAAACACACACCATATAAAATACGAACAAACGAGAAGCACAATAGTCCTTAATTGGTAAATGCATTGTTAAAGAAAAGAAATAATGGGTTTAACATATCATGCAAAAACTTATCGAGGCAGCCACGCTATATATCCCCGCGCTTTTCTAGTGTTTGATAGTATAAGAGCCAATAGTAGAATGAAATTTTATAGACCTAAGCCTTACATGGTAAAGAGCTGTTTGAGGATCGAAAAATGTGCCCTTAGGCTAACTATGCAACCGAGGTCATAGAGGCATTATCAAAATTCAGAAACATTTGGCAGAAGCAACTCCTGAGCCATGTTTCAGTTCCATATTCCATATAACCTGGGAGGAGTTGCCTGACGAAGGAATAATGCCCGTAGGCTACCTATGCAGAAAAAGACTGTCTTAGAACTTGGCATCAACTTTAAAGCAGTTATTGAAGTCTTAAACCTGTTGAGAACCAAACAACGTATGTACAATGTAATTCAATTGGTACGAAGCTCGGCATAGAGTTCACTCATTGTCTTGTGATAAATCCTAAGTATAGGCCTCTTGCAGTATATGTAGTTGACAGCAAAAACGTGACATAGTCTAAAAAAGAGCCTTCATAGGGCAAACTATCAATTGTACTTTTAGCTAAATACCATTTAAGATTCTCATCGATTTGATTACGAGAGCAGGTGGAGAAATGAACTCAAATTTAATGCCTACTCATTGATGATGCAAGCGACATGTCATTTCGTTAGTAAATACAGCAATTTTAAAGATCACAAGAATTGTAGTCTCAAATCAGAACGGATTCGACGCTGGTATTATACCCAATTCGGTAGACCAATCAGTTAACAACAAAGAGGAATGCACGCTACAAATCATCATACCTAATTTGAAATAAAAGTCGAGAAATCTGTAACGAAATTCTTCCATAATTTTAGAGGAATAAAATAATACATGTTGACGGGGAAAATAGGGAGTAGATGACTGACTGATATAGAACTATGCTTAAACTGATCATGCTTAACCCGTGTAACAAAGAAATAAATAACTTCAGTAGAAGCCAACAAATTTGTTACCAAAAAGTCTGAACGGACAGACAAAATTGTAGCAATGTGGCCCTTCTCCGGTGACTGGATTTACAAGTTTTCAAATATTCCATGCGTTTATGCCTTTATTTCATTTTGAAGAATCACCGCGGTCAAGTGATACATTGTCAGATTTGCTTTTGTTTAACAAATCACAGAGCATGTGAGTAGATTGACTAATATGAAATCGTGTTGGTCGTCTCTTTTTTTTTTAATTCAACATGAAAACAAAGTGAGAACGAGGCTATCAGAAATGTTAAGAAATTGGGATATTTTGGTTGTAACCGTTACAGAAATAAAGGTCGTAAAAAAATGACTAATTTGTTGTTAAAAGCAATGTGGCCACATTTAAAAGAATGTCTAGATGCCCCTCTCCGAGTTTACAATTTGTAAACTGAACAGGCAGACAGGTATTTTTTAACTGGATTTCACTTGGCCTATGATCATTTATTTTTTGTTCATTTTGCGTGTTTCGTTTAAGATTATCAATCCTTGTGGTTTTGTTCACTATATATTTAAAAGCGCATAAAATTAATGTAGCATTAAGGAAAAGTCAGGACAAATGTTGGAACGAAATAGATAATTTTGGCTGATATAAAAAATAAATTAAAAAAAATAAAGAAGGAATGTGTCCATGGGACATGGATGCCCCCGCTAGGCCCCAAACAGGAAGTAGATGTCCCTGAAAGTTGCTTAGGACATACAGTTTGTCATACTGAACTATCATTCCAAGTTTCAAATCATACCCATGTACACTCTCTGAGAAAAGTTTGACGGAAATTTCCAAATTGATTTTTATATCGCCCTAGTCCCAAACAGGAAGTAGATGTCCGACAGGTCTCAAAATCGCTTATGGCGTATAGTTTGTTATACTAAACAATCCTACCAAGTTTCAAATCAGTCTCATGTATGGTTCCTGAGAAAAACTTGACGGAAATTTTCAAATTCATGTTCATATATTTTCACATTGACCTAAGTCCCAAACAGGAAGTTGATGTCCGACAGGTCTCAAAATTGCTAAAGACTTATAGTTTGTCATACTGAACAATCCTACCAAGCTTCCAATCATTCTCATATATGGTTCCTGAGAAAAGCTTGACGGAAATTTTCATAGTCATGATCACATTTTTTCACATTGGCCTTAGTCCAAAGCAGGAAGTAGATGTCCGACAGGTCTCAAAATGGCTTAGGACATATAGTTTGTCATACTGAGCCATCCTACCAAGTTTCCTGAGAAAAGCTTGACGGAAATTCAAACGGACGGACGTACATAAGTAAAACTTAATGCCCCCCCCCCCGACATGTCGTCGCGGGGGGCATAAAAATAATAATTAAAAATCTGGTTTTTAGGGCAAATAATTTTTTGACCCGGGGGCTTTTTACATACCTAGCCGGAGGGACAAACTTATTTTCCCCATAGATACCCAATTCTAAAATGACCTTGAAGTCAGCGTCATGAGGTCATGATATGTTAAATGAATCATTCTAGAAATGTGTGATGCACAATATTGATTTTCCAATCAAACTTGAAAGTTCCCAGTGATGTTTCACACAACTTAAAGAATCAAGAATATGTCCAATAGTACCAATAGTACCATTGAAATGTATGAACTCCCTCCGCTTCGATAAAAAATTCAGTTGAAAATGACTAACTAGAGGCAGCCAGGAGCCTGAATCGCTCACCTGTTCCCTAACGCTAAAGCTTCTTACCTAGTGTGCAGCACGAGTTAAACAATTCTGCAATGCTAACTTTCTCTCTACCACATTCGGTTTTTTCTCCTTCAGAGGGGGGTTCGGCCTCTGAAGAATTCATTGTGATTGAATGGTATACATCATAATTTTTTGCCTTCTGTAATCTTGAATGTTTCTATTAAAGATTATCTTTGATCTCTTTTGGTTATCTCTTATGATTTTTATTCATGGTCTTGAAGGGGTTGATGGTCAACCACGACAACCTTAAGCATAGATAAATGAATACTAGAACTTCGTGGCTTTGATTTTTGAATATCTTTTTCATTAATATATTCTACCAACGAAATTTGAGTACAAATTCATGTATCTCTTGTTATAAGATACAACCATCATATCCTTTTCGTGACGAGGATGAGGCTTATTCAATTACGGAACCAATATAGTGATGGTCTGAAGCCTTAAAGTCTTGTTCATCACTGGTAACCATATGAATAATTAAAGCCTTTCACATCCGATAGGTATCACCATAAGATGGATATTAATATCTTTAATTAATTAGAAATTTTATTAGAAAATAAAAACATATATGGTTATTTGATTAACCATTCCGCTCCTAACGATGTCTCGAAAATATTTAATTTGATCACAGAAATGTTTTAAAATAGAACTTTTGTAGTTTAAACGTCAATGGTTTTTAAACAAGAGCCAGCGACGCCTTATGGGGTCATTAGATGTTTGCTGGCTTTTGCGTGGTTATTTAAGTCTAGACGGATTAACCTGACTGCTACATGGTATATTCTTTATATTCCATATTACGATTGAAAATGTGATCAAACATGTTAAATTAAACACAGTTTTTTTTTTTATATCTATCTCCATTGTCATACGACACACAAAGAGTTGTCGATTTTACCCCATCCCCAACATGGCTATTTTCGGAAAACACGAAATAGATGATTGACTGATCTGGAAAGGGGAGCCCATCGTATGCGTGCTAAAGCTGTGTGATAAACTTGAAATGATTCTTTCAGTAAAAGCTCAGAAATCCGTCACAGAAATTTCCCCTTTTTGTCCCGTAAAAAAGTCTACTTTAAGTCGGCTCAGTAAACAGGAACAAGATGACCGACTAACACTGAAGAAAGAAACACGGCCCAACTCATCGTGTCTGTACTAAATTTGTTATCAATCAATAAAGTAGAAGCTGAAAAATCTGTTACAAAAATTTATGAAACGGACGAATTGACAACTAGACAAGTAAAGGTTATAACAAAACTGCCAAACTTTGAGGTCAGTCTCAAATGTCCAAGAGAAAAGAAAAACAAGGCAGGTCATTGCAATAAAGCCCCTTTTCTTACGAGTTGGGACATAATGACAAAACCTCTTGAAACCTAGTGGAATTTCAGAATCAAATTTACATGTAAGCCTCATTTTCCTTAGTTCAACACGACTTCTAGAATCAAAATAGACGCAGCCATATAAACTATGGAAGACATTGAGCTAAGAAAGAGGTCAATTATATAAAGAAGCCCTAAAAACTCTAGACAAAAATGAAATTTCCGTAAATCGTTTCACATTTCAACCTAATCCTGTCAATTCCAGTTGTCTAGTTGATCGCTGAGTTTTAAACAATAATAAATGTCGCAATCAAAGTCTAATTCGGTTTCCGAAAAAATCCAATTACATTTAATATAATAGATGTTTTTTGAACTAATCTAGTAAATTTCTTTAGTAGTATTGACACACAGTTTATCATCGTAAATGGATTTAATGGTAAATAATCGGTAAACGTAAAAAATCAAAATGTAGCAATCGTCCAATGCCTTTGTATCAGACATGTCGCAAGGGTTACACTGTTAAGCATAACGTTCTTTATAAAAAAGAAAATTGAATAAGCACAACCATTCTCTGTATTAAAAGAATGATTGGCAGATTTTGCAAAATCAATGAAAAATAATGACCGGATTACGTTTAACAAGAAGATGGCGAGTGACAGATCCATGTCCAATGATATGGAACTCCATGGTGACGCTGAACACCAAATATCAGAAAATTGTGATAAGTAGTTGCTGAGAAAACTAATACAAAGTTCTTTCCGTCCGACATTCACCATGTTATATTCTACTGTGTCACTTAGTTAAATCCTGCCGAAAATGAACGTTTTTGAAACTAGAATACTGACAAAGTCAGGAAGGGCCCCGTGGCAAAAAATTTAAGTGTTTTCAAAATCATACAAAATTTGATTATAACCACTGAGGCATGTTCCATGGAATGTGTATGAAACTTCAGAGCTGTATTGTTAATAGCCTTTGAGTTTTATTGTTAAAAAATTCCAATTCTCAAAATCTGCGATTTTCGATAAAAAAATAAAGTTTTTTACAAAAATATTAAACAGATTTGCACGAAATTTTAATATGCAAATCCTGACATAATACTTATCAGCTGTACAAAGTCTCAGAACTGTATTGTTAACCGTTTTTGAGTTTTAGTGTTCACAAAGGCCAATTCACAAAATCCGTGATTTTCGATAAAAAATTAAGTTTTTAACAAAAATATTAATCAGATTTGTGGAAATTACTTAGCAGCTGTACAAAGTTTCAGAACAATATTGTAAACAGTTTTTGAGTTTTAAGTGTTCAGTAAGTCCTATTCTCAAAATATGTGATTTTCCATAAAAAATGAAGTTTTTTTTTCAAAAATATCGAACAGATTTGCACAAAATTTTAATACGCAAATCATGACATGCTACTTAGCAGCTGTACAAAGTTTCAGAACTGTATTGTTAATAGTTTTTGAGTTTTAGTGTTCACAAAGTCCAATTCTCAAAATCTTTTTACCAAAAACATTTCAAATTTTTGCATGAAATTTTAATATGCAAATTATGACATGCTACTTAGTAGCTGTACGAAATTTCAGAACTGTGGTGTGAATAGTTTTTGAGTTTTAGTGTTCACAAGAATTGTTGACGGACGGACAGACGGACAAAGTGAAAACTATAGGGCGTCCGCATCTTCGATGCGGAGCCCTAATAATTACAAAGATTTTGGTGGCACTAAAGTTGTTGTTTGCAAAGCAACACTTCAATAAGGTCTTTGTAGATTTCTGAAAAAAAATATTTCATGCATATGCACAATGCTATACAAAAGATGATTTATGATTTTTTGTTATGTTCTAAATTCACGAAAATGTCTCAATAACAAGCTGTTATAAATCTAACGAACGAATCAACATGCAAACATAAGTCATCAATGAAAATACATTGGACATTTTAAAATGATTAGTATTCACTCGGAGGAATACAATCACGACAATACCAAATAACGAATTGGGTTTCATCTATAATAAAGCACGAGGTTGTACAGCTGAATGGCATCTGTGTATGGCATTTGTTTCCTTAATGATATATAATGCTTTGTGGGTTCGCTTAAAAGTCAATCTCTAAATAAAGTCTTAAATCTGAACGTCATCTTAATCTTCAGCACAGTGGGAGCAACAACAACAACAAGCCTCAAAGTTACAGTAACATGTTTATTGAGTAGGATAAGATGAATATTAATTGGCATGGTTGTTCTATATAGGACTTCTGTGGTTATACAAGTAATACCTGAACGAAACATGAACGTTCAAAATTGTTTATTTTTTTCTTTTTTGTTTGGTTGTTATTCTACATCTCATTATAGTCTAAAGTTTCGGTTTGTTGTCATTTTCACACTTCTTTGCTCAACCAATTCAATTTTGTACCGGATATTATAAAACGAAATGTTTTTTTTTTAAAGAAAAAAAAAATCAAATGATTTATTTACGTAAACGTTTATGTAAAGATTGTCCTTGAAGTTGATGCAGTAAAAAAGAAAATCATTTTTAAAACAAAACATTTCACCGAACTTTTTTTCAAAATTGTGAAAGCGATTTTAGGAACTTTAATTTCCTGAATTTGAAGGAAAAATATTGCAAGCATTTTTTTTATATAAACAAGGGGTTGCACTAAGTCGTGCTAAGCATACCCCCACTCGGCCATTCAGAAAACAGGAAGTAGATGACCGACTGACCTGGAAAGGGGAGGCACGGTACAACTCATCATGCTAATGCTGTATACCAAATTTGAAATCAATCCCTTCTCTAGAAGCCGAGAAATCTGTTACGAAAAATTGTCTATTTTTGACCCATAAAAAGCCTAAGTCAGCTCGGAAAACAGGAAGTAGATGATGGACTGACCTGGAAAAGGGAGGCACGGTATAACTACTCATGCTAAAGCTGTGTACCAAATTTGAAACCAATCCATCCAGTAGAAGCTGAGAAATCTGTTACGAAAAATTTCACATTTCAAATTTTTTTTTTCCCTAAAAAAGTCTAAGTCGGCTTGGAAAACAGGAAGTAGATGATGGACTGACCTGGAAAGGGGAGGCACGGTATAACTCATCATGCTGAAGCTGTGTACCAAATTTGAAACCAATCCATCCAGTAGAAGCCGAGAAATCTGTTACGAAAAATTTCACATTTCAAATTTTTTTCCCCCTAAAAAAGTCTAAGTCGGCTTGGAAAACAGGAAGTAGATGATTGACTGACCTGGAAAGGGTAGGCATATTATAACTCATAATGCTGAAGCTGTGTACCAAATTTGAAACCAATCCATTCAGTAGAAGCAGAGAAATTGAACCGGACGGACGGACAGACGGACGGACAAGGTGATTGCAATATAGCCCCCTCTCTTACGAGTGGGGGTATAATAAAGAAGGAATGTGTCCATGGGACACGGATGCCCCCGCAAGGCCCACAGGAAGTAAATGTCTGACAGGTCTCAAAATCGCTAAGGACGTATAGTTTGTCATACTTAACTATCCTATCAAGTTTCAAATCATTCTCATGTATGGTTCCTGAGAAAAGCTTGACGGAAATTTTCAGTCATGTTCACATATTTTCACATTCGCCTAAGTCCCAAACAGGAAGTAGATGTTGGACAGGTCTGAAAATCGCTTAGGACATACAGTTTGTCATATTGAACCATCCTACCAAGTTTCAAATCATTGTCATGTATGGTTCCTGAGAAAAGCTTGACGGAAATTTTCATAGTCATGTTCACATATTTTCAGATTCGCCTAAGTCCCAACCAGGAAGTGGATGTCGGACAGGTCTGAAAATCGCTTAGGACATACAGTATGTCATATTGAACCATCCTACCAAGTTTCAAATCATTGTCATGTATGGTTCCTGAGAAAAGCTTGACGGAAATTTTCAAAGTTATGTTCACATATTTTCACATTCGCCTAAGTCCCAACCAGGAAGTAGATGTCGGACAGGTCTGAAAATCGCTTAGGACGTACAGTTTGTCATACTGAACCATCCTACCAAGTTTCAAATCATTGTCATGTATGGTTCCTGAGAAAAGCTTGACTGAAATTTCGTACGGACGGACGGACGGACATGAGTAAAACTTAATGCCCCCCGACATGTCGTCGCGGGGGCATAAAAACATTTTTGATGCTGTTCGTATCTATTTAGTTTCATTTCTAGAAATATTCCTTCAGACACAGTGTGAATGTCACATTATGTGCAAAAAGATATATCTATAAACATGTCATACCCCGCTGATGTTACATCAGATGCATGTACACTGTACGTCATAACCATCAACGTTTTCAGAGATTAGGGTCCACAAAACGGAAGGTAAGAAATCATAAAGTATTTTTAGGTTCATAAGATAAACATGCAATAGTGTAGGAAATATTGATCTTAAACGAAAAGAATTCTATGCAGACTTAATGATCACAAAACTGTCCAAAGGCACAACCTAGAAAATCAAAAAACAAAATCACCAGTGTACCTATGAGTTTTTTTTTCATCTTGTTCAAACCTTTTTGAGCGTTCAAACTAAGAAACCACATTTAAGAAATATTCTCATTTTTTTTATTTTATGTTTCACTTGTCAATATGGTTCTTTCAAACATGATGCAAAACATAATTCCTTATGCTGTAATTTCCTTTAAAACTTGAAAGTTGTCATCAGAGAGCCAATGATAATAGTTTAGTTAATTTTTTTTTTCAAATGTGATTTTGATCTTGAACCATGAAAACTTGCTCGTCTCTATCAATATTTTGTAAAGATCGAGTCAATGTGCCATAAAATCACATGGCACATTGACTCCATCAAATTACTGATAAAGGGCAGCATTAACAAATATTGAGAGGAGCAAGTCCCTGTACTTGAACGGAAACTTTTCGTTTCTTTCACCTTCTCTGACCTAATTCTACGTGAAAGTCATCCACGTATTTGTTGACGAACGAAGTTGTATCGACCTAATTTTACTTAAAAGTCTTCCAAATATGAATATTCACGTATTTGTTGACGCACGAAGTTGTATCATGTGATTTTTTTTTCAGACAGCTCAGAAAAGTAACATAAAATGCTAAGATTGTATTGCTATGAATTTTAACAGTTTGACAAAAATCGATTAAGAATTCCTTTTCTAAGAAAAACTAATATGACTAAATAAGACTTAATATATGAATTACAATTAAAAATGACAAGCTATTAATGATAATTTAAAAACAATAAATATTTTTTTAAATTGATTTATTTGCAGACATTATCTTTGGGAGGGCCGTAATAGCGCGAAAGCTCTATAATTGTTTTCATATCTTTATATTGTGTTTGTTTTTCATCTCTGACTAGATCTATCTATGTCTTGCTGTAGGTGTATGTTTTACAATTGTGGCATTTCCTTCAATTTGTTGAAGTTGGCCACTACATGTAGATAAATAGAACAAAAAGCAAGCACTATTAAAATCTAAAGTGGTAGATTATTACATAAAATAATCATTCAATTTCCGAAAAAAAATATTTATCACTAGAAATGGACCGAAAACTTAAAATCGAACACCTGTGACTCCCACAAACAAAGCTACATGTACCATTGGAATCCTTAAATATTGAAGCTTTAGAATTGTGTAAAGTCAATCCTTCTAAGAATCTCATTTCAATACGTGTACACCAATCCTCTGTTGAAACCTTACTTAATGTAAATCATATATCTAGGATGGTGAAGGTTAGGCATTCTGATCGTTCCAACCCCCCCCCCCCCCCCTACCGTGCTCACAGAAGCAAAACCCAGCAGGTCGAAGGAGGCTACTAATGGTCTTGAGATTCTGACTGGGTCAGTGGTCATCCAAAAGGTCGATTTGCAAGGTGTGGGGCCTAGGTAGCTGGACAAGGTCCTAGTTAGGTGGCACTAGTTAGCAGGGGATGTGAGGTCATAATACAAAAAGCCTCAGCATGACCACTGACTCGAGTGGACAAACTAGCATGGATAGTGCCGCGCCTCAAACACGCGACACATATATATCAGGAACTACTTTTCCGCCACTTCCGACTCTTTCTTTTTAAGTGGGCTTAAAAATTTACTGTTAATTTGTTTTCCATACACCCAAAATGTTGATTGGTCATAGAACACAAATGTTTCTTTCTCGTATATGAAACCAATAACAAAAGGTGTTTCAAGTTACGAAAATAGCACATCATAAAAACACAGTAAGTTAGATCTCCAAGCTGATCTGGTATAACAATAATTTCTGCTACTTTTATTCTTTCTACATCTTTGATAGTTAATTAATTACAGAACATCATAACGGCACTCATCACAAGAAATTCAGCGATAAAAAATAAATGAAAACAAATGAAAACCAAACATATCGGATTGAAGTTCTTTTACTGGAGCATCGCTTTAATGAGAAGAAATTTATAGCTTATCAAAGACCACTTCTATTGTAATCACGACAGCGAATAGTTAGACATGAACGCTTCTAATGTTAAACAGTCAATCTGATTAAACCCATACGCTCAAAAGCGGATCACTTTCGATTCCTTAAGACGTGGTTAAGGGTCGAATCAAATATGCAAATGATATGACCAGACAAGTGGGATCTAAATGAAAGCTATGTTAGTGATACATTAAGTCAAAGTCATTAAAGGGACTTATCATTTACACGTTACGCTGTGTTAGTTTTGCATATTTAATTCTATGAAAACTTAACTTAGAGGAACCTAACTTCTGCTGATGTGCTATTATTCTGTCTTTGGCGTTAACACCACTCATTTAAATGTTTCCTTTCTTAGATTTTATAACTCGTGAAAACTCGCAGGTAAGTTTCCATATTCATTTTGAGTCTTAATGTACATGATAATATAGTTTAATTTCCCTGGGTGTTCTTTGACTGTTCAAGCCGATATCTTTCTCATGCCCTTAGGTATATATCAATTAAAAAAATATAAAAAAATGAAATAGTCATTGTGGTTCCTTTTTGGCTCCCTTAATATCGAAAAGATTTTTCATTTATATGTAACAAGTTTTTCCTGTATGGTCTTTTATTTAATAATCTCACATCACACTTCATGGTCGGAAATATTAAAACCTTTTAAGGAACTCATTCTCTTTCGGTCTTTTCATTGTATTTTTCCTATATTATAACAAGTACTTACCGGTTTTCAAAAGAAAATGCATTTCATTTAATGACATTCATGAATTTTGTTTAGATTTGGTGGGACGAGGACTCCCAACTATTTTGACAAGAATACAGGGAGAGTCTCTACTTGTCTAGGGTCTTAAACAATTTACTAGACTCTAACTATGACCCCCCAAAAGTGCATTTACAAATATAATACATAGTACAAATCTCTTTACCATGCTATGATAGTCGTCCTTTTTGCTCTAAGAAAACCTAACTTCCCATTAAGCCAATGTAAGGATATATTAAGGTATCTAGGTTTTAACACAGATGTGGACAGCATATGGTTGAGAAGTGACAAAACACAATGTTCTTTTCAATACATAAAAAGCGATTTTTGTAATTAAATTCATTTGGAGTTATGAATAGTGGACTTCAGTCTAAAGAGTTGAAACCGTAAGTTCAAACGAAATTTTTGAGTTATGAATGATGGACTTCAGTCTAAAGAGTTAAAACCGTAAGTTCAACGAAATTTATAAAGTACTGACTCTAAACATTCTTGAAAAGTCGTTTTGATTTGTGTAGCTTTTTCGTTTTCAAATGCCCGGACTTAAAGTTGAGAATATTGTAATCATTATTGTGAAGACCCACTTATTTAATAGCAATTTTCCGAACAACTGGAATACCAATGGGCACACTCAATTCTACATGTTCATCCCTGTACTATAAGGGACCAATAGTAGTCAATAGTTTTTGATAATTGCATTAGACAGTGGGCTGACAAAGCAAAGTCACATGCAACCAAAAGTGAGTTTGATCTTCGATCGAATAAGGTCCCTTTGAACCTGTTTTCTCACTCTGTAAGTGATATTGCAAATATAAATTTAAAAGTATGGATTTTTTACAAGAAATCCCATGTAAACAAAATAAAAACATTATCCAAATGACATGGTGTCCCACCTTTTAACATGTTCTTTTTACACAATCGGGTGTAGGGGTTAAACTTTACGACGACTAAAATTTGTTTAAATCCTAAAGCAATTGTGCTCAGGATTTCACAATGACTACATTATGTAATAAGTAATAATACTTAAATCTGAAGAAACACTTTGAGTAACACAATGCCTCAACTGTCATCTCAAGAGGTAAATAATTATTTAGATTTTATATGTTGTTGTTACAAAAATCAGGAAAATAGCTTACTTCGTTAATTGAATAATACCCCTCTTACTCTTACAACCATGAAACTGGAAAAAGGGTTTATCATATGATTGAGAGTATTTTCTTGTAATATTGCATATCTGTATATAGGTTTTTGTGATAACTGTACTTCCGGCGTGTAAAACTCACTTTAAACTGACTTAAGATAACTTTTCCAAACACTATATGCTCCTCTATGTTAAAATACAATAATCACACGTTAATCTCTTTTCGTCATTAATTTAAATCGGGGGAGACCAGAACGGTGCCTACTCTTCCGGAGCTTCTGAGTTCATTTTTTTGTTTTTAATCGAGTTCACTGAATCGGAATGGGATGTAAAAGATGGGTTTTTCGTAGTCGTTGTGTAGTCTGTTTCGTGATGATTTTATGTCTACCAGTTTTGTCTTTGGATTTACTGATGTACGACATTTGACTGTTCCATTAGCAAATCTTTGCCTTTAATAACAATTGATAAACTTCAGCTAAACAAAAGTCACAAGATACATTTTGTACATTTTTGATTTAGTTTCAAAGTTTGTTGATTTATTTTCACAAATGATGAATGAACTACAACTTTTCTCTAATATTTTACCCGTCTTACCTCCCCTGGCAACTCTGATTTTAAATTCCCTATGGAGATTTCTCATTTTTCGTCGGCCATCTCTTATTAGAAAACTGACCCCTTTTTGTTGAAGTGAACGTGCTTCAGTTTAAGGTAAAAAAATAAGGATCAAGTTAAGGTCATGACTACTAGCAAGAACCAATTGTCTTCAGACGACGACGACACTGACAATGCCATCGCCGTTATATTACACGAACGCAGCTTATTTACAGTCGTATACCAGAGTTAGGAATAAAATCGTACACAATAATTAACCAGCACAATGATAACCCTTGTAAGATAGTAAACCATATAAATTGATCGAAACTTATAGGCAACGTACAGAAATAGTAACCTTTTTGACATCGTCGGAAATCCACGGTTGGTCACGCTCTCACTACGCTACCTCTCACTGTTTGAGCACTGCCAATTCAAAGACTTATTCATACATTACATCTATCAAATCATTGCTTAATTAATCCGTTCTAACGGATATTTCACCGGAAAAGCAGAGTGCACAAAGAACGAATTAAGCAGAAAATGACTAAGATGGTATACAACTAATTTTTTAAAAGAAATTGCAAAGGAAACGAATAAAGTAATGAAATTCCGGTTTTGATCACTAAAGGATAAAACTACGGTCTTTATCACAAAAAGATAGAACTACGTTTTTTAATCACTAAAAGATAAAACATAGCTAAAAAGGGTAAATCTAAAAGTAAATATGAAAATGCATTTTGTATGATAGGTGATTGTCCACTAAATTGTTAAGAAATAAGAAGCTTTTTAGTGCATTAACTTCAAAGATCATAATTGATAAGTATAAATCGTACTTACAACAACCCCCTAATATAAAAAGAACGTAATTCCTGGACCCCCTCTAACAGTAAAAATACTAAGTCCACTTACTAAACAGGAAGTAGATCAGCAATGGACTAAGGCCCGGTGCCACAAAAAAAACCCCAACTTATTGTGTTTTCTATGGGAGTTGAAAATATTCTCAGACTTAAGAATATGTTTTTATGTGATACCACTATAGGAGACGCCTACTTTAAGGTGCATACCAAGTATCGAAGGCCTACAAATAGTAGAAACAGGGAAATTTGCAACATCTTTAAAAACAATTTTGACCGCTCGTTGGACAAAAGGTAGGTAAGCGACAGACCCGGGAACGCACCCCGCGGTATGAGACCCCTATCTGAAGCTGCATACGCAATACCCAAAGCCTACGAAAAAAAGTAATTGAAAAACGTTCCAAGATTTTTTCCAGTTTTGAACCTTAAAAGTTCTAAGTCAGATAGTTAAAGAGAAAGAAAGTGAGTGACGGATCTGGAATATGAAACTTCGCATCCAACCATATGAAACCCCTTCCCGAAGCTGCTTACCAAAATAACAAAACCTTCGAATACGCACGCACTCATAAAAGACGGACTCCTAGCACTTTTATATCCTCGCTCCCCATTGTGTTCTGGAACAAGACATGGTAGCTCATTCTGTTCGAGATGCCAAAATAGATTATTTCTATTAAATATAAAGAGATTAGAATAGAGTTTATCTTAAAATTGTATGATTATTTACTATCGTTTTTAACAACCTTTTAATGGTTAACTTTAAACAGTCATACATCGGATTTAGAATCAAAGCATGTAAAGTATTTACATCGGTCGATACATGCTTCTAAGCTAGATGTCAAGTATTCCCTAAAAATCCTCAACGTCATGTTTGTTTTTGGTCATATTTCTGTCTTGGATTCTCTGACAGCTAAAAATGGGTAAATCTTTATTGCATCATATTTTGTGATTTCTAAAACTTAATTACCACTGATGACATGTTGGGACCCTTTAATACTAGTTTAACCCCGCCACATTTCACCTGCGATTGTCCTTAGCCAGAAATCTTTGGTTTTTTTTTATCTGGAGCCAATTACAAGACAGTGGGAAGTGACCACTGGTCATATTAAAGTTGCACGATGGCTGTTTTCTATAGCGGGTTGTTAAATTGCCGCTGATTCATGTAGATTGTATCACATGCACTTATTCCATGTCTCGTTTTTTGTTGGTAAATATGCACACTTTCAGTTATATTCTACACCAAAGAACTCCTTTATATGATTTTAGTAGGGACGCATTCGACCGAAAAAAAGGTATCCCTTTGTTAGTTCTTCTTAAATTACCAAGACAAAATTCTGTATAACTAAATTACCTTCTACGTTGAGAGCTGGTAATTAACCAATTCACTTGGGAATTCTAAGTTGTCACTCTGGTAAACCATACTTAAGCATAACGATTTACCACATAATGTTTGATACCATCTTATATTAATGTCTGAATGCATTTATTCTACACAAAGCAGTACATCATTAAACATCCATAATACATAGCTCAAAATACAATGCTTATACACAGCTACAAATCTATTGCGCAATGAACTACACCCAAGACTCATTCATATGACGAATTTTTCAAATCTAGGTGAAACGAGAGTCAACTCGGGTACTCCGGAAGGAAAGTAGTTTATCACTGTTGCTAAACTAGGGCAACAGTGACGGGTGGGTCTCGGATTATCTTAAATCAACTACATGTAACTTGTTAATAAGCTTCTTTAAATCTTAGAAGTTACCCCGGATTTTATGTGGAATGGTAATTAACATTATTATGAGCATGACAGCTATCATTTTCATAAAGTCAGTTAGTACAAACTTAATTTTTTTCAGCTCTCCAATATTCTTATTTGATTGTCATAATATTGTGCAATAAATCGGCTTAATGTTGTAGCACGCAACCAAATGAAGTCGGATGACAATTTGTGGTTATCTTTGCATTTCATTGCCCATCATTATTGACAGATAACAAAGAAGTTTAAAGAAACCATACAGGCAATATAAAACTTTACGGTTGTTTTGTCCTTTTCATCTTTAACTGATAGAAGCTTTCATTAGTGTAAGACAATTTTCAAATCAATAAGTTGTAAAATATTACTAAGAACAAAAAGGGCACGAGTTTGTTTTTTTTCAGTTTAATGATGCTAAATTTTGAACGTTTGAAAGTTGCATCCCAATTATAAGCCTAATATGTAAAGTATTTAAGATAAGAATTGTTATTACACTCCAATATTTGCTTCATGTACACCGTACATGAAGCAAAGAGTGTAATAACAATTCTTATCTTCCTTCTTTGACTAATCGGAGTATAGACCAACATTAAATATTTTTTCCCATAACAGTGTTTGAACATCTGAATGTAAAGTTGTTTATTCTGGAAAGAAGATTTTTTATATTAGTTTCTGCATTACATTTCAACGTCATTTACTTGTTGATTTGCAAAATAAGATACCGGATTATGAGTAACTCATTGGGCAGACTGCGGCTATTCTATAAAAGTTTGCAGTACTAAAATGTCTGATTATTAAAAGAAATATCAAGGAAACACAAAAACGTCAAGTCATTTTTTGTTATTGAATTACCATACTACTTCGAGGCGTTTTTCCAATCTGTCAAGATACAATTTTACCATAAAGCCTATTTGACAGTTAACATTGAGAGACTAAAGCTTATTGATATTGACCACTGTACATTCTGACAGCAACATTATTATTTACATTCACCGTTTTGACAGAAGCGTCCAAGAATACAATTCTACCATAGAATTGAATAAACTGGACAGTTGATTGGGAAAGGGGTCTTCTAATGAAATTGAGTAACAATTTTAAAAAATCAGCATGTTGCTTTACGTAACATCTATTCCATCGAAGTCCATGTCATGACGAAAAATTCAAGAATACTAGTAGCCTTTTTAGAAAAAAAATTATGATGTTCGCTTTCGGAAACATCTTTTAATCTACCCAACTTGATAACGACTTCCGGTTATGAAATGTTAATAAAATCTACTGTGATACACTAAACGTTATTTGTTTCAACAATAATACCTCACCATGTACTCTTTCACCCCAAAAAAGTTAAGAGATAAAAATTCCAGTTTTCCTTAGCTCAAAATTACTATCCGCTAAGGGAAGCAACTCAAACAATGTAGGAAACCCTGGTGAGATCATAAGCTGCAAATTAAAGAGAAAATTACAATGGCTAAACAAGTCAAGGCTTTTCAGTGCAATTACTCTAGTCTATTCCCAGCTGTTTGTTTAATTTGCAGTAAACAATAGGTTGTCATAATAATTATAAAGCCTATGCCTTTTAAGACAAGGATAATGATTTTTTTTTAGTCTCTGAAGCAATAATTTTGTTTTTATCATTATTTTATTTTCTTATTTCAGAAAATGGCTGGATGCCTAAATACGACCATGGACAACATGACAACGGAACCGCCACCAGATTTATCTCCTCATGCCATACTAGAGAGACAAATTCATTTCTATTTCATGGAGATCGGGGTACCAGTCGTATGTGCATTTGGGTTAGTAGGCAATCTGTTGAACCTTGTAGTATTAACGAAAGAAAAGATCCATCGATCCTTGACAAAGATGGAAAAATCCGCTCATCTCGGCTTAATAGGATTAGCTGTTTCAGACTTTATGTTTTGTTTGCTAGCATTGTTGTTTACGTTGATGCCAAGCCAATCGAACTACACCGAACAAAACGCCATTTTGTATTACGAATGGCTGGGATCTAGTCTAATCACGTTGTTCATTATTACAAGCACGTGGTTAATTGTGGTTATGGCGGGAGAACGTTATCTGGCTGTATGTCACCCATTCAAAGCCAGAAAAATTATATCTCTGAAGAAAACGAAAATTACAATTTTACTTGTATACTTAATCTGTATGGTGTTTTCAATACCTCTATTCTTTGAGAATGTATTGAAGGAAACAAAATGTGCCGACAATACAATGCTGTACGAAATAACGTCGAGAAAGGAGTACAGTCGTGATATGATTGCTCTGAGGAGAATGATCTGGGCCTTACTCTTTGATTTTATTCCATGTGCAGCACTGCTGTACTTCAATGCCTGCCTAATATACAAAATACATCGAGCAAAGAAAATTCGAAGACAAATGATAAGCGGACAAGATGGACAGAGGTGCCGTTATAGTAGCAACCCGACATCCGTAACAACACCGACAACTGATCCGGACTTGTATTCAACAACTTCGTCAAAAACACGTAGTCGTCTAATCAAACCAAAACGAAAACAATCTGACAATGCTCTGAACAGTGTAACTGCTACACTCGTCGCCGTTGTAGTGTTGTTCTTAATTCTAGTATCTCCCTCCGAGGTGCTCAAATTTATATACACGAAAGTAGCGCCAGTTTCCAACGGTAAGAACTATACCTTACAGATAATCAAACATGTGACTAACTTTATGCAGGCGTTGAACTTTTCTGTGAATTTTGTTCTATATTGTGCCGTCAACAAATCCTTTAGGAAGACTCTTAAGAATATATGTTGTTTCTGTGAATATTATAGCTCCTCTCAATACACTCCAACTCATCATAATGTTAAGCTTGAAATAATGACTCATGGTGCAAAGCGAAATGGGACCAAATGAATTGTAAGATACTTGCTCATACAACCTTTAACTATTGTCTCAATAAAACATCCTAAACAGGTCATTGAATTTAAAAAATAGCCAAAATTAAAACATTACAAAGACGGTGCTTTCCCTGGTCATTAGACCAAGATAGGAAAAACAACCAGCCCCCCAAAAATCTCATGAACGGTTTCGATAGTCATCTTAGTTTATAGATGATAATCTGCAGTTTTAGCATGATACAGTTACTCCATGTAGAATACCAGCGTGAACATTAAAAATCCCACCACCTCATATTTGAGACAAGTTCATCTGAATTAAAAAGAAAAAAGAAAAAGAAATAAGTTAAGAAGCAAATAAGGTACAACCGGGGCATTCGAATGTTAAAAGTTAGACAGGACAGACAAAACCAGTTATCACTAACTAGAACAACACAAACAGACCATAAACATGCAGAAGAGCAATCAGCAGTGTGACGAAAGTTAACACAGGTGTTCCGAAAGGGTAAGCAACTCCTGCTTGTTGCAACACACCCATCTTCATAGTAGTTTCATGCAAAAGAGATGTTTGTATTGGGTTATACCGCTTCGCCATTATTCAGTGTCAGATGCTTTAAAGAAGGACACACATAACTATGACAATACTTATACAAGAGACTACAACCGGCAGATAATATCTTCCGTAAAATTTCTTTCACGAAGACAGCAAAGAGTTAAAACATAACCCTGTAATAGCAGATATCGATGCCGACTCGACACACTATCTATTAAATCACGATATGTACCACAGGTTCTATCAATTAAGAAAGTTTTTAACACCGCCAACGGAGCGAGATTCTCATTTACACGTCCGACTTGGCCTCACTTTATCTTCGTTTATGCAGTCAGCGAAAACTAAGGTTATGTCACACATACACTTAGCTTTTTTATAGAAAAAAATACTTTTAGTTAGTTAATTAGTATATTTCTTGGTTAGTATATCAGGTTTTTTTTCCTAGAAACAAGTGCCTGTGTTATTTAAACAAATCAACGTGTTTGAAATTCCTTCACATCACAGTAACTTTATACATGCATATATAGATGGTAACATCGTATAACTCACGAATAATATGATAATGGCTCCGCCCTAAAAGCTTGCGAAGATACAAAATCAATATGATAATAGGTGCAACCAAAACTAGGTTTAACCTTAATTGGATCTGGAAAAAAATGTCATAATACCTTCTGCTGGGTCAATAGCTAAGAGGGTCCACTTTTGGATAAAAATTTAATAATTTATTTGAAAAAAAAAATGTATTATCCGTAAAAACGCCAAAATATGGTTTGCGGCCGGGACAACATCATCCATAACTTAATCGATCCTTCAGTGACGTCATATCATTCAACAAGCAGACTGTAAACATGAAGACATCAAAATGTCACCGCTCTTCTGCCAGGTTTTGTTATATTTTTTTGTATACCCGTATCTATAATTGCCAAGTACTGGCAAAAAGATTGATTTAGAAACCTGGTGGAAAATGACAAAGTATCCAAATGATCATTTAACTTTGTCAGTTTGAGGGACCACATAGGATAAGGATGGATTAGGATATTATTTTCAGATCAGGTAGGACCAAATTATCATACATATGTAGAAAAACAGTTGCTGATCACTTTATTTTAATGAATCTGTGTTATGAAAAGTTCCGAAAATTGATTGACAGAACTTATAAGGGACGATGTGATGATATTTCCCACCATTTTTCTGCGCATAACTATGCACTATGGGTAAAAGGTCACTACAGTATCGAATAGACCATTTGCCAATTTATTCCGTGATCGATTTAATTTTACCGTTTACAATACCGTTATGAAAAATCCCGTTGGTTTCCAAATGGAAAGAAGTAGGACACGCCTCGGATTTTATCGTGTACGTCTTGGATAATTCACGTGAAAAATTCAAACAACTTACAGATATTTAAATGTTTTTGACACTATATTTTAATATACCACATCATTTCATACTACGATATCAAAATTATTCAAATATGCTTTGATTAGTGTATTCAAAAGATCGGAATTGCATTGAGAGCAAGCGATGTTCTATTCCTTGTCCGGTGACTGGTTACCGACGGTAACAGTAAAATCCGGTAAAATATGACTAAGTACCCAAAATAATCAAAGTGAACAACAATTGGCAAATGCACTATTCTCGCGAGAGAAAGCCATATAATTTGTGTAAAAACAAAACAACTATAGTGTTCATTCGTAAGATAGTTATTATTTATTGAGAAAGTTATTGTCATTAACAACAAGAAAAGGTTTTTTTTGTTACCGTTTGTGAAAAAATAAGCGAAAATAAAGGGTCTCGCTCCCGGTATTTTCGAAAAGGTCAAATGCCTTCCAAATGATGACAGAATTTATTTTCAACCATCGTATTTTGAGTCTCGTGCAATTTGGCAGAGTCTCTACAATATTGAGCTTCGCTTCCCTCGCATATAAGGAGCCTTCAATGAATATCTATTTCTAGATTGAAAGTGTTCAATTATACATAGAAACGACATTGCTTAATTGGTGGATAAAAACAATGTTAACACTGAAAGTATGTTTCGCCTGCCGGCACCACCAGAAACAATAATTCTTTCTTACTAATTTAAAGGATTTTCAGTTTCTGAGATCAAAAGGTGTTTATAGAACAGAAACATTGCTAATATATGCAATAAATATAATCACAGTCACTTAACTAGAAAATAAATCAAGGTCAAAGTCAAAAGATGGGGATGCAACTGTGCTTAGCTATTACTAGGGCATATGCATACCAAGTTTCATCAACCTAGGACCAATAGTACTTGAGATATGGAGGTGCCTATAATACCTTAACACTGCTATTATATGAATTGAGTTGTCAAAGTCACTCGACCGGAAAATCAAGGTCAAAAGATGGGAATGCAACTGTGCTAGACTACTACTGGGGCATATGCATACCAAATTGCACCAACCTAGAACATATAGTTATTGAGATATGGAGGTGCTCATAAAACCTTACCCAAAAAGTTAACACCGCCGCCGTCGGCTATGTCCCACTCTGCTTCGCAGGCGAGACAGAAACGAAATCTGTTCACACCAAGGTAACAGTTCAATCTTGAATCAAATAACAATATCTGTCAATTGTTCTCTACTGTCACTGCATGGTAGATCTGAAGACATCCCATTCTACTTTCTGCTCTGATGACCTTTTGACCAATCAGATTGCATTTTCCAAGATTTTGGAGGCATTTTATCTTATGATAAATCAAGAGGATTCCGAAAAGGTCATCAGAACAGAAAGTAGAATGCAATGTCTTCAGATCTACCATGCAGAGACAGTAGGGAACAATTGATAGATCTGATTTAAACCAGATTATTCAAATGAAAGAATCGCCAAAGAACATGCTAGTATTGTGAAACTGGAATCTAAGCAATTTAAATGTTTACCAAAACCGTTTTCACGTACAGTGTATCATGTGAGGTTTCAACTTAACATAAGTCATTTGTAAGGTCTTGTAAAAAAAATACAGCCATTAAAGTAAAACAATACTTAGACGGTTGTCGGTCTTCGATTCAAGTTCACAGACAAAATAGATATAGACGATGTGATATTTACATAACATGCCTGGAAAAGAAAAAAAAACAATACTTAGAAGGAAGGTTATTAGTCTTCAATTCAAGTTCATAGACAAAACAGAGGTAGACGATTTGATATACTAGTATTACCAATCATACAAAAAAATCTTGAAATTGTGTCCCAGACAAGAAGTGCCACTTCACTGTAATATTTCCTGAATAAATGTACAAAAAATGTCAGTCAAAAATTTCCGTTTTAAGTTGAACAGGAAGTAGATGAGCTACACCCCTGGGACTCCACCAAGATGCTTCATACTAAATACCAAGAGGCTGTGATAAGGAGTTGCTGCAAATACTTAGACAAAAATTGTCCTCCTCCAACCCCACCCGACATTCATCATTTATAACTCGGATTTTCACTCCGTGAAATCCAGCCAAAAAGCAGACAATTATATCAAGGTGACCCATTTACTAACAAACCATGCTATCCAAAAGAATTCTCAATACAATACCATGTATATATAGAACCTTCGGGGGCACATGCGTTCGATCAAAGCGACATATGTTGTATATTCTAGATCTTCCTCAGCAACATACAGCGGATGAAACAGTTAAATTTCTGTTTAATATTACCTGGCCCATAATCTTGCAAATACCACTTACATCAAAAAGACATTGTCATCACTACTAGGGCTATATCTAAATTAATTTCCTCAAAGATGTTGGCTGTTTTGGGGAAGAAAAGGGCAAGAAAAAAGGAGACGATTACGAAGCTTGCGTATCAAGGACTGGTTGGAAACACAAGGACAGTGAGGCTATATCATACGTGCACCAATATTTAACACAATGATTTCGAAACTTTCGAGTGATACCCAATAACAAAAGTTTTAAACGAATAGATTTATAATGCATCTTACACGCGTGAAATCAATTAAAGATTCATCAGAGAATCTAAAGACAAAATTTGCAAAGCCAAAGTACAGTAGAGGCCTTAGAATAAAACGAGTACAGTAGAAAATCAAACAAGAATATGTCCAAAAGACAAGATTTCATATCTCGCATCATTTGGCACGGACGCTATATGCCCTACTTTCGTAGATGGAACATAAAAATATCGAACATAGGGAATCTCGAACTAATATTTACATATGTATAGACATTTCAAGTGAAAACTTAGACATAGATGTACTTCCAACATTAAGTGTTGGTGCAGATCGTGCAAACCATAAATTTTCATATCATCATCATCATCATCATCATCATCATCATCATCATCATCATTTATGTTTCTCAACTGACAAAGTAAAGAAAATTATTCAGACGTGCAAATGAGAATCTTGCTCCATTGTAGTGACAAAATCAATTCTTAATTATTTTCTCACCCCGCGAAAAATTTATACAATTTCGTTAAAGCTTTGACCAAACCTTGACATCTCTTTATATGCCATTCTTAACTTCCAACGTTTTCATCCATTGTTAATCCAGTGGAAGGTCACACAATCTTTGGCAGATGTGCTGAGTTAATGTTCATGCTGGTCTTCTTCCCGAAGAAATTTATACTGCTATAACTGCAGATGATAACCATCTTAAAGATTAAGCAGTTTCGTTAGGCCTAGTAAATTTGTTTGAACGGTTCAAGGTCATACTTCCAAATCGTGTTTTTTTTTTCATAATTGGAATCTTTGTAAGCTAACCTTTATTTATTTCCTATTCCTAAGTCTGACGGGTCTGAAAGTTGCTTACGACGTACAGTTTGTCATACTGAACTATCCAACCAAGTTTCTGAGAATAGCTTGACGAAAATTCTTACGGACGTACATTCAAATGGACGGACACGACTAAAATTTAATACCCTAACATGTTGTCGCGGGGTTATAAAAAAGAAATGCAGTTTTTAAAATCATTCGTCAAAAAGGATTTAGTTTAGTTTCCTGCATAAAATGGCCTTAAATGAATGAAGGTGCGTCCAAAGTTTTAAGAGCCTGCAGCATGTAGTTCACCGGAAAACTATGACGATTTTTTTAGTGACACCACAGGACACAGAACATCGCAAGACAACGGATGATGCAAAGTGACTCCTGTATGTCGCTTCTGCAATACGTTGAAAAAAGGATAAAATAAAAGTACATTACATAACAAACAGGAACATTTTATTTTTCATTGTATAAAATTGATAAAGGCAGCAGTCTCCAATGTTGAAACAACAGTCCTTCCTCATCCGTTTAAAGTAAGCCTCTAGATAATATGAATTGATTCAGATCTTCACAAGGATCATCGCAAGCTTCCCTTCGGGTCATGTCTGGACTTTAATCCTTCTTTTCTACGCTTCAGAATTATCATGTCCATGCCATATTCATTAAGATTTTCAAGGATGTAATCTTCATGATCCTAGTAGTTTTACCAATTTTACAAAGATCATTTCTCCTATTTTGTAAAATAGTAATAATCAACAGGTTTTCAATTTTCTTGGCACTTCTTAACTGTAACCGTTTGAAGCCCTAGAAGGAAAAAAGTTGAGGACAACAGCCCTTCCTTCTTAACTACATGGCCAATTACAGGGATTTGTTATTATTTTGTAATGGTATACTTTTTAAACGCAACTTTAGTTGAAAGGTTTTTCGAAAAAAAAAATAATTGCATATGCACCGGGTCACAACTTAAAATTTTGAAATTATAATTACAGATTTAATTTAACTACATGTACAAATGTAGCAAAAAGACAAATTAATACAAACACTGAACTCATTACGCGAAGCAGTTACTGTAACGCTCGCGTCAATTAACATTGTTGAAGAATGGTCATGAAAATACAAGTGATGTGGTACAACAAATATATTTGCAGATAGTAAATATAATAAGGTGAAACAATTCACAAACTATTTCAATGTGTTCAAAGTTTAAATTGGCTTTTATTTCTTTATCAAGGTGTGGTTTAACGAAATTAAAAAAAAATTCGTCTATTTCAAGCTTTGGTATCTAAGATATCAATTTCCATGAAATGATGAGTGACGGTAAATTGAAATATCGTATCCATATATGACAAAAGATAAATATCACTAGCTAACATAGATTATCTCTTGCAGGCAAAGTGCAACATAGGCAAACAAAACTGTTACATAATAAAAAGAATCGACGCAATTTGCAAAAGGCTAATGCAACCAACAAGCAATCGAGAGACTAAGCGTTAGAATATCAATTTTCTCACTTTCTATTGTATTTGATCAGTAAAAAGAGACACTTTTTGTGTTATGAAATTACTTTTGTCCCCTGGTTGGTGTAGATAACATACATTTTGACAACATTTCATTTTTGTATATAAATACTCTTTTTATTTTATTAATTTGGCATTTCACGCTGACGGTCTATAAAGACTAAATAAGTGAAAGAAAGGATCCACCTCACAATTTAAGATGCCCTGTACCTTAAACATACAAGTCTGAAAATGGCTCATGATAAGGACACACAGTATGTTTTAATAACTTTCAATTTTGTATGTAACGTTACAAGAAAAGAGTGATAAAATATTTTGCACAACGCAGATACGTACGTATGGACGGGTAGTGTAAGATAAAATTTCCTCAGGAAGTTATAAGGAATAGAATTGGAAACATTTAACAGATTGTTCGGAAAGGAAAAAATAAACAGTAGAGTAGATACAGTTTCAACTATTTAACGCATTGTTTATGGGAGTTTAATTTTCTGGGGAAAAACGTTAAATCTACTTAATAACCAACATAACACGGAATGTTTCTATATAATGATCAAGCTAGGTTCTTCCTCATTTGAATATTTATAAAATCTGTCAAAGTCTAAAATGGCCGGATTTCGTTAAACAGGAAGTAGGTGAGCAACAGACCTTAAAACGAATCCCACGTTATGGACCCCCACCCTGATGCAGTATACCAAATATCAAGTGGCTGTGATTAGTAGTTGCTGAGAAAACTTACGAAAATTTTTACCCGCCCGCACGCCGCCCGCTGCCCATCGCCCGCCCGCCTGACATTCACCACTCCATGAAATCCGGCCAAAAATGGGTCAAAGACAGAAAAGGCCGAATTTCGTTTAATAGAAAGTATATGAGTCACAGACATGAAATCCAATCCAACATTATGGGAGCTCATGCTGATGCTGCATACCAAATATCAAGAGGCTGAGATTAGTACTGTTGAGAAAACTGTTACTAAAATTTTCTATTATTGAACAATAACAGGAAGTAGGTGAGCGACAAACCTGAAATCGAATCCCACGTTATGGGAGCTCATGCTGATGCTGCATACCAAATATCAAAAGACTGTGATTAGTAGTTGCTGAGATAACTGTTACGAAAATTTTCTATTATTGAACATAATGTCAAAGATAAACAGGAAGCAGGTGTACGATAGACCTGAAATTGAATCCAATGTTATGGGAGCTGCTCATGCTGATGCTGTATACCAAATATCAAGTGGCTGTGATAAGTATGTTGCTGAGAAAACTATTACGAAATTTCTTCCCCGCCCGCACACCAGCCCAACACTCGCCATTTTCTAACCCGGATTTTTCACTCCGTGAAATCCGGCCAAAAATATATAAAATTATATAAGTAAATTTTGAAATACTAAAAATATGCAGAACTTTAAAAGCTAAAGTTTTTTTCCCTTGCTTCCACTGTTCTGTAAGTCCTCCAAACTTTCCTTGTTATATGCACAACTACATATGGTGTACTTGCTATTTACCAGGTTTAATAATTTTCGGTAAAGAAGCTTCAGGCGAGTGAAGCAGAAACTATGATAAATGGGGATTTTTTGAAAAATTCTAAATTAAGAGAGCCTTAACCCCACCCCCCTACAAATGAGAATAAAAAAATTCTGGAAATAAAAACAACTTAATGTAGTGTTCTTATCAACATATCAGCTCTTAGAAAATTTCATTAATTAATTTTCAGAGTAGTTGAGCGGAATAACATTTTGAAGAACAGGACAAAAACATTATTCAGATTCTTCTTATTATCAGAAGGCAAGGAAAAGTTCGTTTTGTTGGAATACTACATTCTGATACCTACGTAGTCCTAAAGTGAACCACTAACACCAGCTTCCAAATTTGATCAATAGATTTATACAAGTTCAGGAACAAAATGTTCTGATATAAATAAAAAAAATTCCATTTGAGAATGAAGTTTCTGAAGCTGAGCAAACAACTTCGATTCTGAAAACTGCCTAGGTATTCAAAATAACCTGGGAGGAGTTGCGTGACGAAGGAACAAGAGGCTCCCAGGAGCCTGAATCGCTCACTTGGTCTTGATGTCGTTCACAATGTCAAACTAATCAAAGCAGCCACGCTGCATATCCCGCCCTACTCTGGTGTTTGATAGTATAAGGGCAAAAAACTGTGACTATAATGAGCAATATTAGTACTATCAAATGTATATGCATTAATATGAGACTTTTCCCTGGTAGTGGGAGTGATAGTAATGCAAAGAATTATGCATGAGGAAGGAACAATGTGCCCTTAGGCAGCCCAACTCCTAAGGGCATTACCAAAATTCCGAAAATTTCGACAGAATCTACATCCATAGTGCAACTGGGAGGGGTTGCGTGATGAAAGAATGATGTGCCCTTTGGCTACCTATGCAGCCCAGCCCCTAGGAGCCATATCAAAATTCTGAAACCTTCGGCAGAATCTACATCCATAGTGCAACTACTGAGTCAAGTTTCAGTTCGGTATTCAAAATAACCTGGGAGGAGTTGCGTGACGAAGGAATAATGTGCCCTTAGGCTACCTATGCAGCCCAGCCCCTAGGGGCCATATAAAAATTCAGAAACCTTCGACAGAATCTACATCCATAGTGCAACTACTGAGTCAAGTTTCAGTTCGGTATTCAAAATAACCTGGGAGGAGTTGCGTGACGAAGGAACAAGAGGCTCCCAGGAGCCTGAATCGCTCACCTGGTCTTGATGTCGACCCTATAAAAACTTTTCTACAGCTTAATGAGCTCAACACTTAAGCAAGTAACAGCTTTTCTCTATCTACTATAGTTTCATAGCCATAGGCCTAAATCATGAAAAAATGTTATTTTAGGGGCCATAACCCCTATATGGGGTCATATGACAACTTCGACCCTATGAAAACTTTTGTACCGCAAAATGAACTGAACATTTAAGCAAGCAACAACTTTTCTCTATCTGTCATAGTTTTCATTATATAAGCCAAAAACATGAAAAAATGCTATTTTTCACCTTTAAGGGGCCATAACTCCTATAAGGGGTCATCTGACAACTTCGTCTCAATGGAGACTTTTGTAGAGCTTTTTGATGCTGAAGCAGTAGTGTGGCATCAGATTTCATCTATCTCTTATACGTTTTTATTTACAAGCCAAAAACAGTAGTCTGACCCCCGTAGTCTATTTTTAGTAACGGCGGCCATGTTATTGGGATGCCGGTCACCATTTGTGCAATCTTGGTAGAGGACATCCCATAGATGAAGTGTGCAAAGTTTCAAAGCAATCCCTTAAGCCCTTTAGGAGGAGAAGATTTTCAAAGAAAAGTTAACAACGATGACAGACGAGGACAACTGACGCCAAGTGATGGCAATAGCTAACCTGGACTTCTTCGGTCCAGGTGAGCTATAAGTGTGCCCTTAGGCTACCTTTGCAGCCCAGCCCCTAGGGGCCATATAAAAATTCCAAAACCTTCGGCAGAATCTACATCCATAGTGCAACTACTAAGCCAACTTATAGTTCGGTATTCCAAATAACCTGGGAGGAGTTGCGTGACGAAGGAATGTGCCCTTAGGCTACCTATGCAGCCCAGCCCCTAGGGGCCATATCAAAATTCCGAAACCTTCGGCACAGTCCCCACCCACAATGCAATCAATGACCTAAATTTCATCTTTCTATTCCAGTGGTTACAGAGATTATCGTACGTATGTACATCGAACAGCAAAACATCATCCCTGCGCTTTTGCTAGCGCGGGATAATCATCATAAAAAATGTGTACTAGGTTTCAGACATTTCCTTGTGAAATTGCAAAATCATGTTGAATATATATAACTATAGGGCTTTTTATAAATTTTTGTCCATGATGTCAATAAACAAGTGCTTTAATAGAATAAAGATTTCCAAAAACAGACAAGTCCTAAATCTTTCCAATCAAAGACAGGACATCCTGACAAAAGATTGAATGAAGCTGAACAAGTGTATAAAGGTTATAAAACCGTCTATACTACCCTTTCCGAATCTCGGATATAAATTTCCATCAAGTCCTTATCAGTAATGGTAAAATGAAATGTCTCCCATATGACAAAAGATAAACATCACTTTCATGAAATCTTTCATATACCATCAACAAACAATGATTATCTCTTGCAGGCAAAGTGCAACTTCAGTAAACAAATCTGTTACATAATAGACTCGATAGTCAAATTTCCTCAATCGATATTGTGTTTGATACTTTATAAGAGACACTCATAATGTTTACAAATGAATTCTGAAAATCTACCTCTGGAACTAGATGTTTCACTTAAACACATAACTGAGTGAGCATTTTGACTGCATTTCTTTGACCAAAAAAAAAAGGTCAAAGACAAAAACATCCAAATTTCCTTATGCGTAAAAAGAAAATAATAAAATGTGAAATATTTGTATGCACCAGAGACCAATATTTAAATGGTCTCTGACATATCAGCGAGTGTTTAAAAATCCACAATAGAAAACAATAAACAGCCCTAAAATGACCAGTTAAGCAATTAGTCCAATTAGTGAAACGAAGTACTGTAGTTGCAGAGAAAACAGTTACAAAATTATTTTAACCGCTCAATATATAAACTCTTATTTTCACTCCAGCCACATGTTATCTCCATGAAGTGACTATAATAATCACAAAACGATAAATAATGGACAGATAGTTTGACTGAAACAATAAATGAGAGGATAACAATTTGACATGTCAGCACCTGAATAAGACTTCTCTTAGACACTAGTAAACACATGTTTTCTTTTTCGTCTGTGGTTAGCTTTCAATGTAATTGCCAATTGGTCATAGACGGTACCAACGTTGTGAGGAACGTTGTTGTTCAACTTGTGGTTGTATTGACTATTTGTTTTGTTGTTGCTGGTTTTGATTATCTTAATGCTAAAAATTCTGTGCAATTTTTCGAATCTTTGAGTTGACCTGATCTTTACACCATAATTCAAATCCTATGTCGAAAAGTTTTTTTTGTTGACAATGTAAGATTTGATTATAATTTCTTATCTAGATCTGGAACCAATTGCAAGACAGTATTAAGCAACCACTGGTCAATGACAACTGATGGGCTATTTTCCAGTGTGGCAATTATTTATCGAGGTTAAATTAATGTCACATATATACCCTTATTCAATATCTCTTATTTTGCACACAAGATTAAAATAGCTTCAAGAACAATTGTTTTCTTGTGAGATGGAAATTAATATATTTAAAAAAAAGTTTTTCATTATTGAATTACAATAAATGCTTTGCAAACAGCCTAGACTTTCAAAACTGCTCCTGGGTGCACGTGGGCATAGTAAAAATTGACAATGAATCATATTTTACTGGACGTCTTATTAATGCAAAAAAAAGTATTTGTACCAGATTCCAGACACTTCCGTGTGCAAAGATTAATTATACCAATTACATCCTTGCCTACGTATAGTTTAATAAACATAACACAATATTTTTAACCCTTGAAGCAGTGTGACATGACACAACAAGTACTTTTACTTCAAAAATTCATCAAAATCAAAACATCAAATAAGATTTTTTTGCAATCAAACGTGAGAACATAAAACAAGGTACACTGACGCAAAATTAAACTAGCTACACAACGTCTAAAAAGGTTATTCACTCTTTCCAAATCTAAGATATCAATTTCCATCAAGTATTTATCAGTGATGTCATTCCCACAAGACAAAAGAAAAACATCACATCTTCCAAAGTATCGGCAAGCAATGAGTATCTGTGCAACTTAAGTACACTAAACTTTTATATAATAATAGTTCAATACAATCAAAAAGCACTCAATTCCTCATGTTACAATATCAATTTCGTGAGGTGCTATTGTGTATTTTGCCTTCTTGGAAGATTAGAGAGGTAATTATAATTTGCATATTAATCATTGCCTACGTATAACCTAATACAGATCAAAAGATTCTTAAACCCTTGAAGCGGTGTAACACTGTTTTCAAAAGTGACTTAATCTGCAGTTTCATTTCTCAGTTTTTAAGGTTGTTTAACAAATTTTGAATCAATTGGTCTATATCCCAAGGTAAGCCCAAATTGGCACCAACATTAAATTTGGTTAAGTTGAGCAGACTGTCCGATAAATGAAAACTTTCTAGAAAATTCTAAGTTCAAAGGGCAATTACTCTCACAAAAAAAGTAAAAATTTCCTGGTAATATTGCAGGACAAAGACCATATGTCTCCCGTGAAAGTGGGTTGCAGACATTTTGAACCTTATAGGAGGTTCACACTTTAAAGACTAAGTTTAGGTATATGTGGCAAAACTTCACCGTTTAACGTCAAAAATTTTCACGTAATTCTACCTCGTATCATGCAAATAGTTTAATCGTGTTTTAATACGAATAGAAATTTTTCCAACGTATGTAGAGATGATATAACAAGACCAAATTATATAAAAAATATATAACAATTAACATAATTCTAGCTAACGTTGTTGTCATTTTAATTACTAACACCTGTGAATGCTAGCGCTGCTGGTGGAGTTTTAATTACCGCTTTTGAGTTGGAGATCACATCAAAGTTATAGAATAAGATTATCCATTTTAATGTCAAAATTGTGTAAATCCTAAGGCTCTTCCTACCCGAGAAATAGGTTGATCATCTCAGTTATAATTTGGTCCCCCAGTTGGGTATTTTGGGTTTTATTGTTCAATGCTCTTTATAATCATATGGTTTTGTTTTTTTCAATGTTTTGGTAGAGCGTCTCTAATGAGTCTTGAATAGATGAGATGCGCGACAGTCATAGCAAAATCTATTGTCTGGATCTTTGTTGTCATTTTAATTTAGCATTTGCAATTTACGTTTTAAACAATGTAGTATTTAAACACCTGATGCCCAAAAAACCTGACAAATTGACTGGTACTTACTTAAAATCTGTGATCTTGTACTTTTACTCAAAAATTGCTGATTTGGACATAATATTGGACAAGTTATATTAAATCATTGACGCACTTTTTAAATCCTTATCAGGTAAATCATCAGATCTGATGAAGTGTCTCTGCGGAAGTATAATCAGACAAATGATCAATTATGCATTGTGGAAACGATCTAATATCCTGGCGGCAGCACCCAAAGTCCTCCAGTATCATTCTTATAACACTTGCAGCTTCATTAACAACATTCATTCACTTTCACAGTCAATTAAAATAATCATTGTCAATCAGGGAATCATTAGAAGGAATCAGATTTCATTTGGAGGGAAAAAACTTTCCCAAAGCTTACAGGGGTCAAAACAAATATAAGTACAGGATTAATTGTGATCTTCTGATTGGAACTGTAAACCAGGAAGCAGACAAATTTTACAAGGTGACAAACTTGAATAATGCAAGTCCTTTCCATCTTGTTACATATAACAGACAAGGTTGATGCAATGACCTAAGGGAGTCCAATATAAGGGGGGCGGGCAATACTGATACAAAGCTTGTTGCTAAACTGATTGGAGCTGTAAACAACGAAATCACACAATGTGACAAACTGAATATTGCAAGCTCTTTCCTTTTACTGAACCTAGGTTGGATAATATTGTAGGGTTTGACATACTTATACTAGGCTTTTTGCTTCTAAGCTTCTGATAAAAAGTGGTACATAAGCCATCAGTCTAACATATGTTGAAAGGTTTATTTACTGATTTTCTTTTTTTTTTTCAATTTTCAACATCAGAATGTCCAACTGGAACATTTGAACATCCCATTTGTACTCCTCAACAAGTGAATTGAGAAAACTTTTTTTCAAATGATTCTTAATTCTTAGCTGTAAAAATCATTAATAATCATTTATATATTTCTTCATTCAGGAAAAGGACAAACATTTACATGAACTGGTTTATAACTGTGAACTTCAGTCTAGAATAAGTATCTGTCTAAGTCCGAAAAAATGTAAGATATTCCAATACTAAAGTACATTTCTTTTCTTTCATTAATTTTTGAGAGGGTGGGAATGATTTAGTGCATGTATGCTTATTAAATCAAATAATATGATTTAAGTTATATTCCACTGCCCCTACTATCACTCAAATTTGACAGCAATATGCAAGTTTAGTAATTCCTCTTGATTAAAGAAGAATCTATATTATATCAACTGCATGCATGTAGGATGATTAATTTGACATAACAACTTCAACACCAAACACTTGGATGAGGTAACCATAGCATCTATTTCTCAGATTGTCAAATCATTTAATATTTATTAAATTATTTTTACTTGGCAATATGAGCTGCATAACTATGTTATTCTTGGATGGATGTAGAATCATATTACAAAATTCAAATACCAAAACGGGTACAAAACTGGTTTATTTGGTTAGGCTGTATATCGATATTTCAAGGAGCAACCTCTCATCAACAGCATTTGAATCACAACATTGGAAGGTCAAAATCCAAAAGTATCGAATGAAAGGTGATCAAAGCCAAAAGTATTGAATGAAAAGTACTCAAAGCCAAAAGGTACGAACAAAGAAGCCAAATCCTGCACCTAGGATATAGACCATGTGCAGTACAAGGAAAGAAACCTGGTGTTGAAAATACAGGAGAGAAGCAATGCAAAGAGGAACCAATAGGGCATGCAAATGTCAGAAGTCTGAAAAGGCAAAGACAATACCAGTTAGAACACAACTTGAAAGAAGAACAGCATGCAGAGACACAAAAACAACTGAATAGCAATCAACAAGGCCAATTAAAGTGGTATCAAGAGTGAACTGACAGGTGCTCTGCATGAGTAAGCTGTAAAGCACACTTGTCACTCTACTAATGGTCAACTCGGTGTGTCAAATCTGGTAAAGAAAGACAAAACATATACATGTACTAGTTGTTGGATTTCTAACAGAAAGTGTTATTTTCAAATATATGGTCAGAGGAGGTTGGACACTCTGCACACGGCACGCATATATCTTGTATATTATCGATTGAGTGGCCAATAGACAATCAGTCTAACAGTGGTTATTGACGACCGCACGTGTATTGGACCGCTGGTCACAAATAAATTGATAATTAATTAGCATGTAAAACAAATTATTAAGAGCAAAAAGCTGCAAACCCCTTCGAATATATACTATATATTTTTTTGTTTATATAGTGTTTGAAGAGAAATATTTGGTTTCAAAAGTTTAAGAGAAAGATCATATTTAATATCGATAGAATTAATTCCATGTTTTTATCAAATAAATGTTTTTAAAGTAAATAAACTTTCATGATTTCCTAGATGGATGAGGATATATCAATTTATTCATATGTTAAACAAATTGTCATAATCGAAGTTCCTAACATTTTTCAGACCTATATATACTAATTTGTTCTTATACAAGTCTATGACTGAAATCGCTGAGCCTGCCCTAATAATTTTGCAAACTACCCGCCCCACCCCTTAAAAATAATTGACATATCTATCTTGTAAAATACAATATTTTCTAAACTTAAACATTCCTTATAATATTTCTTAAATGAACTTTTTTATCTATTTATTTTTTGGAATCATAGGAAATCATTCTTGAAGAATTCTAAATGATTTCGCATTATAAGATGTTTGATAAAAATATGCAAATTAGTAGAAAATTGGCAATGTTTGTTGGTTAATTACGAACAAAATAATGGGGCGCTATGGGGCGCTGAACGATTTTAAAATGTTCAATATATAAAGATTCAATAAGTAAAAAATCAGCTATGGAACTCAAAGGGTTTTCTCAGAATTAAATGTTAAAAAAAATGTGTTTTCGTAAATAAGTTTATTAATAAATAGATATCGTATGTCTGAGTTTTAAAATTGTATATTATGAAAGCTGTATCCTGGATCTGGCGATATTCAAAAACCTGGACACCTGGGGTGAATTAGAAGTAATATAATTTTGTCACAAAAACTCTGAATTTAGGGTTGTAAATCAAAGATGCGAATTTAACCACGTGACCTTTGCACACGGCCTTAGGCTGTCGTCCCTCCTCTGATATATGGTTACAATTTTAACTACATGTTGTTCATTCTATATAAATCAATAATTTGTGTTTGATACTTTTTTATCTCTAGGCACCGAAACTAGTTGGTCAAACAGAAATAAGGACATAGACTTGAAATTCCAGTTGATGTTGTTGTCCTTTTTCTTTTCTTTTTTATTCTCAGTTTAAAAACATAAACAAAATCTACCAGTAGTCTGAATTTCTCACCACAAACCCATGACTATCCTATTTTCATAATGTTCACTGCTTTCAAAGCATTTAGGAACTCACCAATTACTTTGAAGAAACACAGAAAGGAAGGGTAACAATTCCTTTCACAACAGTTAACCTTCATATTTGTCAAAGATATAATATTTGAAAACTTTGAACAGCTAAACTATCTTTTCAACAAAGTTTACACCCTTTAAAACCTAACAATTTTCAAAAACCCAATACAAAATATTGAAGTATTGTGTTGGAAAGAACAGTACAATTAGTTTTGCTGGATATGCATATATTTCTAAAAGTGACTTTTCATCACATTTTAATCTAATCAATTTGAAGAAAGAAAATGCAGAGGGGCAAGAAATTATAAGTAAAACTAGAGGCTCCCAGGAGCCTGAATCGCTCACCTGATCTCTTGTGCCAAAGTTTGAATCAATTTTACAAACTTTCAAGTATACAAAGTTGCAAAACAATCCTTTCAGTAGTTTCAGAGAAGATTTTTGGAAATCAGTTTAAATTAATAGAAAAAAAACAGTTAAAGGGCAATAACTCCTTTAGATACCTTTTGATGCTGAACAAGAAAAGTTGCTTCGGATTTTCTCTATCTCTTATACTTTTCGAGTTATAAGCCAAAAACAATGGTCTGACCCCCCTGTTCTATTTTTAGCAATGGCGGCCATGTTGGTTGGTTGACGTGTATATAATTCACAAACTTGGTAGAGGACATCCTAAAGATCAAGTATACCAAGTATCAATGCAATCCCTTCAGTGGTTTCAGAGAAGATTTTTGAAAATCAGTGTAAATCAATGGAAAAAACAGTTAAAGGGGAATAACTCTTAAACGGCTGATCTGACAATTTTGACCCTGAATCATTTTTGAAGATCTCAATGAGCTCAACAATTCTGCAATACTAACTTTTCCTCTAGCTCTAACGGTTTTTAAGATATTGTCCAAAAACTGCAAAAATGGTCAATTTTGACGATTAAAGGGCAATAACTCCTATAAGGAGTCGTTTCACAACTTCGACTCAATGGAGAGAATTGTAGAGCTTTAAATGCTGAACAAGGAAGGTTGCTTCGGATTTTCTCTATCTCTTATACTTTTCGAGTTATAAGCCAAAAATAATGGTCTGACCCCCCTGTTCTATTTTTAGCAACGGCGGCCATGTTGGTTGGTCGACGTGTATATAATTCACAAACTTGGCAGAGGACATCCTAAAGATCAAGTATACCAAGTATCAATGCAATCCCTTCAGTGGTTTCAGAGAAGAAGATTTTTGAAAATCAGTGTAAATCAATGGAAAAAACAGTTAAAGGGGAATAACTCTTAAACGGCTGATCTGACAATTTTGACCCTGAAATCATTTTTGTAGATCTCAATGAGCTCAACAATTCTGCAATGCTAACTTTTCATATAGCTCTAATGGTTTTCAAGATATAGTCCAAAAACTGCAAAAATGGTCAATTTTGACGATTAAAGGGCAATAACTCCTATAAGGAGTCGTTTCACAACTTCGACTCAATGGAGAGAATTGTAGAGCTTTTAATGCTGAATAAGGATGGTTGCTTCGGATTTTCTCTATCTCTTATACTTTTCGAGTTATAAGCCAAAAACAATGGTCTGACCCCCCTGTTCTATTTTTAGCAACGGCGGCCATGTTGGTTTGTCGACATGTATATAATTCACAAACTTGGTAGAGGACATCCCAAAGATCAAGTATACCAAGTTTCAATGCAATCCCTTCAGTGGTTTCAGAGAAGAAGATCTTTGAAGAAAAGTTAACGGACGACGGACGGACGACGGACGGACGGACGACGGACGCCTAACGATGACAATAGCTCACATGACCCTTCGGGTCAGGTGAGCTAAAAAACCCAAACAATAAAACCTGAAATGTTTAAAATGGTAAATTTTATCATTACTGGTACTATAAGAACAAACTAAATCATTCGTTCTGTCCTATATGTTAAATGGGTTTATCATATATTTGTTTAATTATCTACGCTTTTCAAATATATGATACTCAATGAATTGTTTGGGCAATATCACTGTTTTATCCGTATCATCCATATCACACCCCAAAAACCCATAACGCACCCCTAGAAAATCAATAACGCACCTTTAGGTTCAGTCACATGACCTGAGTTAAATATAGACAAAAATAAACATGGCCGAAATAGCAGACGACGTTGCCTCAGTTCCTGACTTTCAAATGGACACGGCGGCTTTTGTCGAGTCAATGAAGAATCCAAATACAAAACGTAAAACAAAAGGTGATGTAAAGAAATTTGTAGACTTTTTACAAAAGAACGGAGAATTCAGAGATATAGAAACAATCCCCAACCAGGACCTGGACAGATGTTTGGCTCAGTTTTTTCTAGGCGTAAAAAGAATAGATGGGACAGAGTACGAACCGGACACCCTCAAAGGATATCAAGCGTCTATACAAAGATACCTATTTGAAAAACGGACAGACAAAATAAACATTATTGAAGATATTGATTTTAAGCACTCAAGAGATGTCCTGTTGTCCAAAAGAAAATTCCTAAAACAAAGTGGGTTAGGGAACAAGCCCAACAGAGCAGAGCCGCTAAGCAAAGATGAAGTGCAGCTATTGTATGAAAAGAATTTACTGGGAACAGGTATGTTGAATGCGAAGTTATTCATGTTCAGTTTTCACGATCCGTATTCTTCTTTTCAGGTTTTTGACAAATTTTGTATTTTTATTTGATTAAAAACAGTCCCTCCAAATATTTTTTTAAATGCAAACATTTTCGTAAATATCAAGGAACGTGCAAAGCAAAACAACATTGACATTGTCAGAGTCTTGTGTTGTCGTAGCGAGTATAAAAAACTGCAGTTGTATATTAATAGCATTTTTTTTTCAGAAAGACCACGGTCGCTGGTAAACACCATGTTCCTGAATAATACCATGTATTTTGGGATGCGGTCTAGGCTAGAGCATAGTGAGCTTAAATGGGGTGATGTTGAACTAATGAAAGATAGTACTGGTGCTGAATATCTAATACACAATGAAAGGGCAACAAAGACTAGAACCGGGATGACCAGTGATGCTCGATCATTTATGCCTAAAATGTTTGCAAGTCCAGGTACATAATTTAAATAATATAAATATTACATCAACCTCATATTTGTAACGCAGAACTTACTGGTCTGGTCATAGGGTAAAAAAAATATATTAGTAATGAATTTGAAATAACATCCGTTCGTCTCACTTCTGTCAGTTTATCTTTATCATTCGTGTATGGTATTTAAAAAAAAGTGTGTGCATATACAAAAAACAGTTGTACTTACTTCTATGCTTGTAAATAGAAAAAATTACAATTTCATGATTTTCGTTGATCTACCTAAAATCTTTTCAATATCATATTTTCAAAAAATATAATTATTCTATACTCTTACAAGTAATTTATATTTAGGTGCCGGTTTCTATTCTTTTCAGATAACCCTAGATGTCCTGTTGCAGCCTACAAGGTTTTCAAATCAAAGAGACCAGAAGAAATGCTAAGGGATGAGGCTCCGTTCTACATTGGAATAGCCAAAGAAGCAGCTCAAAATAAGGGTCATTGGTTTATTAAACAAGCAATGGGAAAAAACACCATCAATCAATTGATGAAGATGATGTGTAATGAAGCTGGCATTACTGGCAAGAAGAGCAACCATAGCGCAAGGAAAACTTTAATAACAAACTTAGTTCATGCTGGTGTTGAAAATACTGTGATAACACAACTTTCAGGTCACAAAAATGTACAATCAATTAACAATTATAGCTCAGCATCGGTAACCCAACAGAAGCAAATGTCCGATATAATAACTGGCCTTAGTCATGTCGAAACAAACAATTCTCTAATTAATGCCAATGCTTCCGATATGCCCGATCATGACCCATACGAAATTCCGGACGACAATGAGGATGAAACTCTTGTTCAAGAGATTGTCGAGGAAACATTGAAAACAATAGAAAATTATGAAACGCACGAAATATCTGTCTCAAAGAGTGGGGGTGATATATCAGCTGTTAGAAATACAAATCCAGTCTATGCTACACTTCAGGATATTGAAGTTCGAAACGTTGAAACTAAAAGCTGCCCCAACACCTTTAGCAGCTTTCTACCTAGCTCTGTTTTGAATGGTGCAACCATACATGGAAACATAACTCTAAATTTTGGAAATGGTACTCATAACCCTTCAGATGTTAATACATCAAGCCAAAGGAAAACATTCAAACGCCTCCGATTGATAGACAGCGATTCTGATACTGATTAATATTTTGACAGTAAAAGAAGTAAAAGAAAAACATTGTTATTTATATCTCAGTTTGGTTAAATTAAATTTTGTTACACTGTTCATGCTGTTCGTTGTTTTAGTACCAATCATTTGCAACTATAGTATAAAAGGATGATAAAATTTATACACATATTATATACATGTACATGTTATACAATGCTTCAAAGCTATAAAAGTACATACCAATCTGTGCTTAAAACAGTGCAATTTCAAGTTAACCGTTAAAAAATCAATAATAAGTACATTTTTGAGACTTTTTGTATCAGAAAAAGTTGGAAAAAAAGAAGCACTTGCATCTATGACAAAAGAAATACAGTTTTGCCCCAAAAAAAATCAGTGAAGTTATGGTTCAGATATAATACATTTTGAAACAAAGTACCACAATGAAATAAAAGTTGTAGTGGATATTCACATGCATATTTCTAGGTTTTTACACTCTTCAACAGAATCAGATGCTGCATCAGAAGTTATTAATAAATATTTCTTAGAATACATTTGATATTACATTCGTGAATTTCAGTATTAATTAAAAAGTAAACCATATAAACATTTTTTTATTTCAAATATATGATAAACAAAATATGATATGGGTGTTTTTCATATCATATCCCATAACAACCCTCGACCAATATCATGCCCTCGAGCTAAAGCTCTCGGGATGATATTGACGTCTCGGGTTGTTATGAGATACGATATGAAAACACCCATATGATATTCTATATGTAGCAATCACCAGTCGATGCTATTTGGTGACAATTACTCTTCTGATTTTAAATTTGCATATTGTACAAGCTGAACTAGTTAAGATTATAACAAGCTTTAATGATTAACATACAAGGTTGTATATTTTACACTAGAGGCTCAAAGAAGCCTCAATGATTCATTCACCTTATTTCTCTAAGGAACTAGTTAAAATTATAACAAGCTTTAATGATTAACATACAAGGTTGAATTTTCTACACTAGAGGCTCCAATGACTCACCTTATTTCTATATATTATTGTATGCATAAACATTCTTCGTAGAAAATTATCTATAGTCTGAGTGACATGTTTTCTTAATAGATATAGCATTCAAGTAGAATGGTTGCTACAGATTTTCTCTACATGTATCTCTTATTATATTTTTTGGGCTATTTGCCCAAAACTGAAGTATGGTTACCCTATGACTCTCTGATTTATTAAGTAATGATGTCCATCTTGGGTGGTTGGCAGGCATATCTTCACAAACATGGTAGATGACCGTTAAGACCAATTGCATACAGTTTGCATGCAAGCAATTCTTGTTATGTTGACAGAACCCTAGTGATGACAACAGCTCAAATGACCCTTCAAGTCAGTTCAGAGGGGGACAATGGGGTAATTTCGTGATGCGTGATCGTCCATTTGAATTTTCTGTGAACTGTGATTCAGGCAAACAATTGTTCATGAACTGTGATGAGGGCATTGTCTGTGAATCCTTCTCTGCTAAAAAAATTTCCCATCTGGGATTGATGCCTCCACAGATCTCTAACAGAGGCAATATTTCCAGTGAATTGTGATTTGGAGAATTTTCTCAAATATTTGCTTATTTCCTGTGAATTGTGAAATCCAAATCTTATTTTCCATGAACTGTGATCAGGACCCCCCATCAGGGCCCCCAGTTCAGTGTACAAGTCAAGAAATGAAGAAATGAAGAATAGAAACTTACCTCATGTTCAAGAAACACATGACAATGAGAAGGTTTCCCATCTCTGCCAGCTCTGCCGATTTCTTGCACGTAACTCTCAAAACTCTTCGGCATGTTGTAATGGATGACACCTCGCACATTGCTCTTGTCAAGACCCATACCGAATGCTACAGTAGCCACTACAACCCTTAATCTTCCCGACATGAAGGCATTCTGTACACGCTTCCTAGCAGCAGGTGACAACCCAGCATGGTAACTTTCTGTATCCCAATAGTTATATTGCTTTTTGCCACCTGAAAGACAAATAAAACGTTTCAAAATACTTTATACCAATCATACCAAAGAGTGTATCAATAGATCCGCATATGCATATTTCCATGAATAGTCTGCCATCAGCAACAGTTGAATCAGAAATATAAAATAGTGCTAGAACAAATTTACACATTAAAAGCATGATATTTTTATTAGGATCCTTTAAATTTTCAAACTTTTAAAAGGTGAGTAAAGACAAAGAGTGCAAACATTTTAATCTTTTACCAAGAAGAAAATTGTAAACCATCAAGATCAACAGAATACAAAGAGAATTAGCCAAGAACTTAAGGTAGTTTTGGGGTATAAAGGAAAGCCCTGATTTGTGACAAGACTAATGCTTTCAACTTTCATTGGTTATAGACATTGCTCTTATCTACAATGGGTCACCATCTTACTTTTCACATAAATAAGTTGAATAAATAGATGGATTCAAATAGAAAAGTCTCACTATGAAGTAGCTCTTGATCTTTTGAACGAGACTAAGCCTTGAATATTGAAATGGTCTATACACAATATTATATGTCTGAAACGATGGATACAGAAACTAGCTTCAGAACTGATACACAACAACAATTTACTGAATGCTCATCTAAATCATTTACAACAATTTGTACTTGGAACTCAAATTGGAATAACTAGGAACATAGACATTAGTTTAATGTAATTTGGTGCTGACAATTGGAAAATGCCTTCAGCATCTTACGAATTGTTAACAGTACTAATGAAAGGTCCTTGAAAGGTTACAAACATCTAACGAAAAACAAACAAGTACATGTAACAAAACGACATTTTGTTTTAACCAAACAACCATCTAAAATGATGTATTAAACACTTTCAGATTGGTTAATAGAAGGTCAGAAAATTGGTTAATAAGGGTTACATATAATTCCAGAAAAACAACATCAAAACAAAATAATTTTTCTCATAAGAGCCCGTTGATTATGATTTTTATGTGGTTAACATGGAGGTTAGATAATATACCATATAAAAACTCAATCAAGGCCAAAGACCAATTGAGGCATTATAAACCAATAATATTGCAGACACTTGGTCTGATCAGCAAGTCAATCCAAGCTAGCTTTATATATACAAACATGAATAAGTGTTTTTCTAACATAAATGTCCTTCTTGGGAGAGGTGTCTTTAACCTTTTGTTATAATACTGGCAGCAAATTAAACCCCACTTATTTTCAGAGTTCAATCAATGGTAAATTATACATATCTTTGAATTAGAAAGAAAATATCCATAAATGTACATTTTAAGCAGCTTTATTCCAGCATCTTAAACCTATGAAAACAAGTCTAATATATTTGCATATTGAGACATTATGCCAGAGGTCCACGCCAATACATTGTACTTTTAAATTCTATTAAGTATTTTTTTCTTGGGTATCCATGCTTTAAACATCTTTTTCTAATAATAATAATACATCACATCAAAACATTAATTAACTTTAAGAATAAGTTTAAATTTTCAGAATAAAATATTTTTCCATAGTGCTCAGGGTTCAGACAAAAACATTATAGGTTGAATTTCTGGGGGTTTTCTTGTCTAATTTAAAGAAAAAAATATACTTTGACTTGTGTTGCAGCTAGTTGATTTCCAGAAGCCATTATAAGTCAGAAACCAATAATTTGATGTGTGGTTCATTGAATTTAAAACTTAAAAGGATGACAAGGTGAAGTTAAAAATAATGAAAATAAAATTAAGATGTTAGGAGTGATCTTTTTAAAATCTAAAAAAATCTAAATCTGAGTCAATAATGTTAAAAAAATCAGTTCAATTTTACAACTGGTTTCATATTGAGGGAAACCAAAAAATCAAAATGACAACAAAGTTCCAGACAATATATTTTGCTACACCTGACACATGTTTCGTCTATTCAAAACTCATCAGAGGCGCTCTACAACAAATATTGAAAAAGCCAAATCCTATATGATTATGAAGAGCTTAGAACAATGAAACCAAAAATACTGAAATGGGGAACCAAATTATAACTAAGATGGTCAACCTATGTCTGGGGTAGGAAGAACCCAAGGGTTAAGACAATTTTGAAATTTAAACGGATAATTTAAAGCTTTGATGTGTTCTCCAACACAAAAGTGTTGGTGCCCCAGCGGGCTAACCTCTGGAAATTAAAACTCCACCAGCAGCGCTAACCTTCACAGGTGTTAGAAATCAAAATGAAAACAAAGTTCCAGACAATAAATTTTGCTACACCCAACGCGTGTTTCGTCTATTCAAGACTCATCAGAGGCGCTCTACCAAAAATATTGAAATAGCCATTGAATGAGAAATTAAACAAGAATGTCAAAATAAACAAAGAATAGGTGCAATTTTGAGGCATAAAATTAAGGTCAATTTCAACAAATCTGTCAGATTTGATTGAATCTTTTGCAGTAAGATTTTTGCCTTTAAGCTCATATTGAAAAATTTATCCATTTTCATATTTGTGCATAGTAGGTTTCTTGCTTTAATTTGTCTCTATTTGTAGCTATGCCTCGCACCCATGTACGTTTCATAAATTCTATTAACAGCCATATGTATACTGTTACTGTATAAGTTTCATAAATTCTTATGACTATTGCATTTATACTGTTATTGTATAAGTTTCATTAAATCTGATGACAGTTGCATATATACTGTTATTGTACAAGTTTCATAAATTCTGATGACAGTTGCATGTATTATGTGTACTGTATGGTACAAGTTTCATAAATTCTGTTTACTTAGATAAACTATGTATAAGATGCCACCTATTATGTAATCAAATCCTACTGCTGAGAGCCTGCAGAATTTGATATATAAAGAAAAATAATAGAAATATTTTTATTAATATTTCCTATTAAAATATTAAGATACATATAAAACCAATAAAAAACAATATATATACAATTGATCAATATATAAAATAGTTAACATTGTTTCATACATATAAAAAAAAAATTTCATACCCAAATAAAATTATAACTTTTGGCTCTTAGGGGCTACCCGCTGCTTCAACTAAATGACCTACTACATGCACATGTACCTGTATTTGTGAAAACACTTAAGCTAGTTAATTGGCCTTATAAATGTGTAATTCTGTGGAAGATCGTCACAGGACTAAATGGAACTTGTGGAAGAACGTCACAAGATATTCGATAAGCTGGACAGGTACATGTACACATACATACCTACAAAAATAAATTAGTTCAGAAAAGCGGAAGAGCATCGCCTTGTATGTTGATTGAGGAAGAACATCTCAAGTATGATTGTGACTAGCTGTCTGAGGAAGAACATCTCAGGTTATCTGATTGTGAACCGTCTGAGGAAGAACATCTCAGGTTATCTGATATTGTGAACCGTCTGAGGAAGAGCATCTCAGGTTATATGTTATATGATTGTGAACTAAATTTGACATGTTTGATGAATTATTGAATTGGGGGAAAATAATTTATCAGTATGATAAATATGCAGAAACGGGTAGCCCAATATTTGAATACATACACCATATTGAACAGGTGTAGACTGGGGATGGAGGGTGGGGAATTAAAATTTTGGTCTTTACTGGATGCTGGAAAACGCGCAACTGTCCTTTCTTTCTTTGTGAATTTTGGCGTCTTCTCGTCTTACAATTTGATTGGTCAGTGTTATCATACCCATTGGGGCACCATTTGGGGTCTCCCATATCATGGGAAAAAAGGGGGACATAAAGGTTACTAGATTACTTCTTACATGTATAAACTACAATTTAACTTCTTTAAATTTTCATTTATCCATTTTCATATTTGTGCATAGTAGGTTTCTTGCTTTAATTTGTCTCTATTTGTAGCTATGCCTCGCACCCATGTACGTTTCATAAATTCTATTAACAGCCATATGTATACTGTTACTGTATAAGTTTCATAAATTCTTATGACTATTGCATTTATACTGTTATTGTATAAGTTTCATTAAATCTGATGACAGTTGCATATATACTGTTATTGTACAAGTTTCATAAATTCTGATGACAGTTGCATGTATTATGTGTACTGTATGGTACAAGTTTCATAAATTCTGTTTACTTAGATAAACTATGTATAAGATGCCACCTATTATGTAATCAAATCCTACTGCTGAGAGCCTGCAGAATTTCTGATATATAAAGAAAAATAATAGAAATATTTTTATTAATATTTCCTATTAAAATATTAAGATACATATAAAACCAATAAAAAACAATATATATACAATTGATCAATATATAAAATAGTTAACATTGTTTCATACATATAAAAAAAAAATTTCATACCCAAATAAAATTATAACTTTTGGCTCTTAGGGGCTACCCGCTTCAACTAAATGACCTACTACATGCACATGTACCTGTATTTGTGAAAACACTTAAGCTAGTTAATTGGCCTTATAAATGTGTAATTCTGTGGAAGATCGTCACAGGACTAAATGGAACTTGTGGAAGAACGTCACAAGATATTCGATAAGCTGGACAGGTACATGTACACATACATACCTACAAAAATAAATTAGTTCAGAAAAGCGGAAGAGCATCGCCTTGTATGTTGATTGAGGAAGAACATCTCAAGTATGATTGTGACTAGCTGTCTGAGGAAGAACATCTCAGGTTATCTGATTGTGAACCGTCTGAGGAAGAACATCTCAGGTTATCTGATATTGTGAACCGTCTGAGGAAGAGCATCTCAGGTTATATGTTATATGATTGTGAACTAAATTTGACATGTTTGATGAATTATTGAATTGGGGGAAAATAATTTATCAGTATGATAAATATGCAGGCCAAATGAACGAGCAAAATAAGGTTGAAGCGAGTGAAGCCCCCAAGAATATAATACATCAATTAATGTTTAAAAAAAAACATAAAATAATATATCTATATGTATATAAGTACAAGTGTGTATCCACACATACCTGTACCACCCACACCTGTGACACACCTATGTACATGTATTAATAACTCAACATAAATCTAGCACAAAAATATAAAGAACCTTAGTCTGTACCCTTTTCAAATAGTTGAATATGTACACATTTCTTGTTGAGCAGTCTTGATTGAATTTAAATCTGTTCGTATATATCTTACATAACAATCTGAAGACCATCTACCTAAAGCTTGAATCAAATGATCTTGAACCCCATTTGCAGCAGCTGATGTGGCTGCACCTATTCTGAATGAATGACCACTGAATTTATTCTCATCGTAACCAAGTTTGGTTAATAACTCTTTCAAGAAATATATAAATCTATCTCTACTTAAAGGATTAACACTGAACTCATTTTCTATAAAAAGTGGAGAGTCTTCCGAAGCCCCAATTTGTATTCTTAATTCTATGTATTGCTTCATTAGCTTTACAGCTTGAAAATTATTCTCAAAAATTGTGATTTGAACACCTTTGTGAAATGGATCACATTTAGAAGTAGGTAATAGTAACTGATAAAATTCTAAATTTTTATCAAGACAAATAAAATCAAAATCATTTCCCACTATTACATTTTTCTCTGACTCATGGCCCCAGTTTTGTGTGGGGCCTGCATCTCGTTTTTTGAACATAACATTTTGGAATGGTCACCTTTACAAATCAAGCACACATGTGCATTTCTACATCTGACATTTGAACAACCTTTCATCCCATTAAAATTATTACAAACCTCTCGACCCATGTGAAACACTCTCTCCCTTCCATACAAGTCTTGCTCACTTCCTCTACTCTTATTAAAATATTGCGAGTTGTACATTCTTTGGTTGCAACTTATAGTATTGTGAAATGGGCTATTACAATTGCTACAGACAATAGGCCTAGCACTTGAAAAAATATTACAAAAAAGACGATTATTTCGAATTGACCAATCAATGACCACATTGTTAAATTTAAGATGAGCCGCAGCCTCTGCCGCAAACTTTTTGTGGTATTCGTAATACCCTTGGCCTGGATACCTGTATGCCATGTCAATGACATCTCTTTCGTAGGCATCCAGCTCCTTTCTCCTATGTGGAAAAACCTCACACATTACATTCTTATAAATTCCAAAAGCTTGGATAAATTCTCCAATTGATAAATTCCTGTTTATCCTAGAATCGTGTTTAGGAGCTTTTTCATCATTATTCACGGAGCTGTATGCCTCATTAATACCCGAACCCGTATAATACGGAACTAATAAGGCAGCTAAATTAATATCATTACCTGCCACTATGCTCTTCCGTAGTTGGGGGGAGATGGACTCAACGAACGGCAGTGATTCTGCAGAAAACCCATGGGTTGTTCTTACAACCGTAGACATCCTACTCAGTTGTGCTTCGCTACCTGCTGCTGCTGACGGCATGGTGTTGTTAAAAGATCGATACGCTGTTTCTAAGTTGAACTCGCCGCCGATCACATCTCCGATGCCGGTCCCAGGACGATCTTGTAGAACGTTCGATTCCATTCTCCGACTGTCAATGGCTGATGCTTGAGGATCATTATTTCCATTAATTCTTCTTTCGCCAACGAGTCCGTTCACAGTATGTGTCAGGTTTTTCATGTTTGATTGTAGAGCCTGGACTGTCGAAGTTAGACTCGACACTACATCGATCAAAGTTCTATTTTGACGATCCAGCTGATCATTGTTTACATCCGGTGTAGGCGATGTTGAATCATGGGATCGCGCACTATTCCCGTCGTACTGCGCATGCGTGATACTTGATCCCTCTGTATCGACGTCCACCGCGCACACATCTCCTAATATGGACATGGCATTGCTCTCCGAAATACTTTGTGCTGGTGTTTTTAACAGCCGTACCAACGCCATTCTGCGTGCATTAGCAGGAAAACGAATATTTTTCCTGCGACACTCCTGTTTCAAGCGCTCGACTGTCCAATTTTCTAACAATTGGGGATCGTATTGAGAACGTGGATTTCTCTTGTCTGACCGTGTCGGGCCCATGCTGCCTGATGTTCTTGATAATAAAGTTTTTTTGAATGAAACTAACGGTTGACTGAAATTATTCAATATTCTTCTTGAGAAAGAAAACAAGATAAAGTCTATCCTTACCGCATACAAAAACGAATGAACGTAAATATAATACGTTAGTGTATATGTCCAAAATATAAATCCTTTGATCGGAAAACGGTCACAAAATCAGGAACAGTATATAAACTAAACGTGCTGTGCAATGTTCCTTGTAAAACAAAGCGAAGTAAATAAATAATAAGAAATATAAACGTATTATAAGTTGAAAACGGTAGAATTAAAATTTTGGTCTTTACTGGATGCTGGAAAACGCGCAACTGTCCTTTCTTTCTTTGTGAATTTTGGCGTCTTCTCGTCTTACAATTTGATTGGTCAGTGTTATCATACCCATTGGGGCACCATTTGGGGTCTCCCATATCATGGGAAAAAAGGGGGACATAAAGGTTACTAGATTACTTCTTACATGTATAAACTACAATTTAACTTCTTTAAATTTTCATTAAAGAGCAAATGCCATCACAGTTTTTTTAATCTTGAAAATGATGCATTTTGTTTGTGGTTTTTGGTGTTTTTTTACTTATTCCAAATATTATTGTTTATTATAATTTTTTTCATTATTTTCAAATCAAATTTTAAAGGAACGATCAAAATTTTATATTGTAATTGAGAAATCTGTGCAAAAATTTGACAATTTTTGACATGTAAAACCCTACAATTTTAAGTATATAACAGTACATGATTTAAACAAAGTATTAAATAAAACTGGAATTCAATATGAAAATAAGAAAACATATAGAATTTGACCTTAGTTTATGATCAGACATTAGCACTTTATTTTCATCAATTTTTGATTTGTACTAAGCTGCACTAACCTCATGCATGCATGGCCTTAGCTCTACCAACCCCATGCATGCATGGGGTTAGTTGAACTAAGTCCATGTATGCATGGGGTTAGTGAGGCTTGTCTACACACATTTTAACTAGTGAAATAAGCTGTATATATAAAGAAAGATATTTTTTACTAACAATATCTTGAAAAATATCAAGAAAACAAAAATTGAATTTTTAGAAAGAGACCATAAAAAAAAATGTACATATTTGAAATTGACCAAAATACAGTGCTAACGTCTGATCATAAGAAAAGGAAAAATTTTGTAAGTTTTCTTATTTTCAAATTGAATTCCAGTTTTATTTAATACCTTGTTTTTAGTCAAATGGTTCTTCCCATAAAGTTTTAATTTTTCTATAAATGATTTTAAAAGTTTCCCTTTTATCATGGGGTTGCTATATCTTTTATATGGAAAATATGAAAAAATATGGTATTCTTAAAAATTAAATTATGAAAATAAATCTTCGTTCTGAGTCTCCATGATGTGTTCTTACATACAAGCTATGGTAATTGAAAAAGATGTGGTTGTCATATTTTATTTTCAAAGGAATCACTTTTAAATGACTTGCAACCTCTCCTTGTTTATACCATATGTCAAATACAGCTACAACTTCATACATAAGATGATCTTACCCAAACTTCTGACACTTAGTTATAAATGGAAACATTTTGACAGACAAGTTATAAATGGAAACATTTTGACAGACCTTTTAAAAACATGCAGATGCAACAACATAATGTGAGAACCGTTTATACATGATGCCATTGTTCTTATTGTCAGGCCTAATGTCTGAGTTCAGCCAACTATCAAAAACAGTGAAAACAAATTTCATAACATTCCATTCAGGAGTCAAACAACTCAAGACTAATAAGGTCAATTAAATTTTGACAATCTTATTTTAAGTCTAATATGATGCAGGTTATACCTGTGACGCTCCCGAAGTTTGAACGTATCCTTAAATATTTTACAAGCTAAAAGTTTTCAAATGTTTATTGGGCAATTAATTGAAACAAATTCTTTTGAAAATATTTTTGAAAATTCGAAAATAAAAACAAAGTAGCTTTTCTTGTGGGTCCTGTGTGCGCTTAATGACGTCAGAAATTTTCAAAGAAAAAAACGTTAAAAAGACGCAGAAAGTTTGGGAAACCGCGCGTGGTTTACCGAACGTTGAAGGAAAATTGAGCCCATAGTACAACTAGAATATTGAAATTTCTACCATTATCGCTCCCTTTGGGAGCGTATGACCTGGGTATCTCCTTCAAGTTTTGTAATTGTTGTAAATTCTAAGGTCATGCAGAATCGTCAATGTGAGGTATACTTCACTAACAGAAGGATATTATAGACAGACTTAACAAGCATATGATATCCTTCAAATGTCTTTATTGGTTCATGGTTCAGAAAGGTTCTATAAAAGACATAAAATATAGAAAAAATATATATCTAGACACACATAAAATTTCAAAAAAAAAAAAAAAAAACAGGACGAAATGAAAATAGATATATTTTGATTTGACAACGATTCTACAACTTGATTGAGTTGATTATGGAATTTCTAACATCAAGGGAAATAAATTTTATTATTTTAATAGCGAGGATTGCCGAGCCATTAAAGAGATGTTAGAAAATCATAAAGAAAAAATTAATAGAAGAATTTTCTCTAATGTCTGCAGAAAAAAATATTGCAAAAGTTTGCTCATCAATTGCACATGCAATTACACCGAGAACAAAACTTTCTCTAGAGGCGAGAGGTTGATAAATCGGAAAAAAATTAGAGATAATATTTTTTTAGACAAAGATAAAGGTATAAAGTAAAACAAGTGTTCCACTTATAATCAATTTAATATTTATATCATAATAACATCAGGATTTGACTATGTCTTTTGTGTTGCTGTCTATATTTTTTTTTTCATCAAGACACAAACTGGTTTAACATGAACATGCAGCTTTTCAAACTATTCTGAGGTTCCCTATTTGTTGCATTGATGTTTTGATATGAAAGACAGTGAAAACATGACAAAAACACTGATCATAACAGGTTTTCAAGAACAAAATTTATTGTGATGACTACCACCCACTGCAAAAAAGTTAAATTCACATCTATTTTCTAAATCATTTTTAAATCAAGATGTATCTTCGAAATGTCTGAATTATTTTTCAACATAAAACTGCTTTTTTGGCATAAAGATACTAATCACTATTAAATGCAAAGTAAAAAAGATTAATACCATACAACAGAAAAACAATTTAACCCACCTACCAAACTAAAGAAAAATACAGAAATGTCAATTACGTAATAAAAATTAAGCCTATGGCAAAAATCCTCCTTAAACATGTATTTCACAGACTAACTGCAATCAAATTGTTTGGTTGTCTTCTCAAGAGGCCATTATTACCAATCATGTATATAACGACTATATAAATCACAATTATTTAAGTCAAAGAAACAAATCTATCATGTAAATCTTTCCTCATTTGTTATAGATTCAGACAAATGGCTTAAAGTTTTTGATATTCATGGACTTCTCGGAGTTAAAGGCAACATAGAAGTTGGAACATCAAAACAAATGCTCAGCTGAACTCAACTATTATAAAAAAAAATATTCATAAAATACAGAGTTTTAACTAAATGCTTATGATCATGATGATATGACATCTGGCCCAAGTTTCATAAAAAATCTCAAATTTGAGAATTCCTCAAACCCTAAGTCCTGAATTGAGATTTCTTGCAATTTCATTGGTCAATATTTGAGTTGAGGACAGATTTGAGGAAATCTCAAATTTGGGATTTTTTTATGAAAAACTTATATAACAACTTTTTATAACAAAACTACACGTATGCCATCGATGTTTGTTTCTATTCAAATGATATATTTCTTTTTGTCCATAAACATTACAAACAAAGGGAACTTATTATTTTTAAAGTCTTTATTAAAGAAAAATTCTACCAAGCACCATATCAAACATGCAGTATTATAAATATTCTAAAAAAATAGCAGTTTCTGCCACCATAGACCTTAATACTGTGTTGTTTGCAAGTTATGTTACTTCCAAGTATAGTAATGACTTTGTAAATGAGTCGTACTGTGGATTCATTTATTTTCATGGGCACAAATTGTCGTGGTTTTGTGAAAAAGTATCAGTTCTTGGATTCTTAAATTTGTGGTTCTTTAGTCTGCGGCACATAAATCAATATTAATTTCCTTTTCTTGGGATATCAAATTTCGTGGCTCAAGGCTGCCCAGGAAAACCACAAAAATTGATACCCCACGAATGATTATAAAACCACAGTTATGATACCTTGTACTGACCATACTTTGTAGTCACTTTCCAGTAAAAGTGCAAATTGATATTACATAAGCGAGCATTTTAACTGAATTCATTACAATAACAAAATACTTTGTATAGAATGTGTGCCATTAAGTATCAAGCAATGAGTTGCAATGTCCCATATTTTGGGCCATTTTAACAGCTAAAATCAGATCTATCAGAAGATTCTAAAAAAAGTCATCAGAACAGAAAGTAGAATGGGATGTCCTTAGATTAACCTTGCAGTGACAGAAAGGAACAATTGATAGATCTGATTTTAATCCGATTGTTTTAACAGCACAACATATTTGGAGCAGGAATGATATTTCTGGTTTTATCTAACAGCGAAATTTGTGTCAATTACAGGAAATCTTTTATGTTTAGAATTCGCTTTGGTGTTCAAGCTATATATAACAGATAACATTTGAAGATAACATGATCAGAATTTGAAAAAAAATTTTGCATGTCAAGATCAAGTTATTTATATACACATTTTTTTGCCTTTTGACAATGCTTTTCTCAGGGTATTGAATCACACTATTTTCACTTGACAATAAAACGTATGCATTTTAAGTATTATTTCAATAAAAGGCAAATCTTAGAAATTCCATGCAAATACTAGATTACTGACAAAGTCAGAAAGGGCCCAGCGGCAAAAAATCTAAGTGTTTACAAAATTATATTAACTATGATTATAACCACTATGGCATGATCCATGAATTGTGTATGAAACTTCAGAGCTGTATTGTTAATAGTCTTTGAGTTTTATTGTTCAAAAATTCCAATTCTAAAAATCTGTGATTTTTTTCCAAAAATATTAAACAGATTTGCACGAAATTTTAATATGCAAATCATGACATGCTACTTAGCAGCTGTGCAAAGTTTCAGAACTGTACTGTTAACAGTTGTTGAGTTTTAGTGTTCACAAAGTCTAATTCTCAAAATCTGTTATTTTCGATAAAAAATGAAGTTTTTTTTTTAAAATTCAACAGATTTGCACGAAAATTTAATATGCAAATCATGACATGCTACTTAGCAGCTGTACAAAATTTCAGAACTGTGGTGCTAATAGTTTTTGAGTTTTAGTGTTCACAAATTCCAATTCTCAAAATCTGTGATTTTTCGATAAAAAATGAAGTTTTTTCCAAAAAATATTTAACTGATTTGCATGAAATTTCAATATGCAAATCATGACATGCTACTAAGCAGCTGTACAAAGTTTCAGAAATGTATTGTTAACAGTTTTTGAGTTTTAGTGTTCACAAAGGCCAATTCTCAAAATCTGTAATTTTCGATAAAAAATGAAGTTTTTTTTACAAAAATATTTCACATTATCAATGAAATTTTAATATGCAAATTATGACATGCTACTTAGCAGCTGTGCAAAGTTTCAGAACTGTACTGTTAACAGTTTTTGAGTTTTAGTGTTCACAAATTCCAATTCTCAAAATCTGTGATTTTTCGATAAAAAATGAAGTTTTTTTTAAAAAAATTCAACAGATTTGCACGAAAATTTAATATGCAAATCATGACATGCTACTTATCAGCTGTACAAAGTTTCAGAACTGTATTGTTAACAGTTTTTGAGTTTTAGTGTTCACAAAATCCAATTCTCTAAATCTGTGATTTTCGATAAAAAATGAAGTTTTTTCCAAAAATATTTAACCGATTTGCACGAAATTTTGATATGCAAATCATGACATGCTTCTAAGCAGCTGTACAAAGTTTCAGAGCTGTATTGTAAACAGTTTTTGAGTTTTAGTGTTCACAAAGACCAATTTTCAAAATCTGTGATTTTCGATAAAAAAATGATTTTTTTTTTAACAAAAATATTTCACATTTTTCAATGAAATTTTAATATGCAAATTATGACATGCTACTTAGTAGCTGTACAAAATTTCAGAACTGTGGTGCTAATAGTTTTTGAGTTTTAGTGTTCACAAATTCCAATTTTCCAAATCTGTGATTTTTCGATAAAAAATGAAGTTTTTTCCAAAAATATTTAACCGATTTGCATGAAATTTCAATATGCAAATCATGACATGCTACTAAGCAGCTGTACAAAGTTTCAGAGCTGTATTGTTAACAGTTTTTGAGTTTTAGTGTTCACAAAGGCAAATTCTCAAAATCTGTAATTTTCGATAAAAAATGAAGTTTTTTTACAAAAATATTTCACATTTTTCAATGAAATTTTAATATGCAAATTATGACATGCTACTTAGTAGCTGTACAAAATTTCAGAACTGTGGTGCTAATAGTTTTTGAGTTTTAGTGTTCACAAATTCCAATTCTCAAAATCTGTGATTTTCGATAAAAATGAAGTTTTTTCCAAAAATATTTAACCGATTTGCACGAAATTTTAATATGCAAATCATGACATGCTACTAAGCAGCTGTACAAAGTTTCAGAGCTGGTTGTTAACAGTTTTTGAGTTTTAGTGTTCACAGAGGCCAATTCTCAAAATCTGTGATTTTCAATAAAAAATGAAGTTTTTTTACAAAAATATTTCACATTTTTCAACGAAATTTTAATATGCAAATCATGACATGCTACTTAGCAGCTGTACAAAGTTTCAAAACTGTATTGTTAACAGTTTTTGAGTTTTAGTGTTCACAAAGGCCAATTCTCAAAATCTGTGATTTTCGATAAACAAGAGTTAACACTAAAGTATGTCTCGCCTGCCGGCACCATCAGAAACAATTATTCTTTCTTACTTCCACTATATTTTGAATTTACATGGATTTTCAGTTTCTGAGATCAAAAAATGTTTATAGAACTTAAACATTGCAAATATATGCAATAAAAATAATCAAAGTCACTCAACCGGAAAATCAAGGTCAAGGTCAAAAGATGAGGATGTAACTGTGCTAATCTACTACTGAGGCATATGCATACCAAGTTTCATCAACCTAGGACTTACAGTTCTTAAGATATGGAGGTGCTCGCAAAACTTTTCCATTAATATTATTAATAATGTATTGAAAATTGTCAAAGTCACTCAACTGAGAAATCAAGGTCAAGGTCAAAAGTTTGGGATGCAACTGTGCTAAGCTACTACTGGGGGATATGAATACCAAGTTTCATCAACCAAGGACCTTATAATAGTTCTTGAGATAGGGAGGTGCTGGCAAAACTTTTCCATTGCTATTATATGTATTGAAAATTGTCAAAGTCATTCAACCGGAAAATCAAGGCTAAGGTCAAAAGATTGGGATGCAACTGTGCTAAGCTACTTCTGGAGCATATGCATACCAAGTTTCATCAACCTAGGACTTATAGTTCTTGAGATATGGAGGTGCTCATAAAACTTTTCAAAAAAGTTAACGCCGCCGTCGGTAAAGTAACACCTATGTCCCGCTCTGCTTCGCAGGCGAGACAAAAATGAAGTTTTTTTACAAAAGTATTTCACATTTTTCTATGAAATTTTAATATGCAAATTATGACATGCTACTGAGTTGAGCTGTACAAAATTTCAGAACTGTGGTGTTAATAGTTTTTGAGTTTTAGTGTTCACAAGAATTGTTGACGGACAGACAAACGGAGGGACGGACAAAGTGAAAACTATAGGGCGTCCGCATCTTTGATGTGGGGCCCTAATAATAATTATAAATTTCAGAATATGAAAAATATATTGCAGTATTGCAATGGGATACATCTCATGGCCAAAAATTTGATTTTTTTATGCCTTCAAATAACTACCTTAAAAAATATTTTTTTACATTTAAACTGCAGTCTTATAGACAAGTGACTGGCTTTCTTAGTGAATCTAAAAGCTTAATATTAATTAATTTGTAATTAAATATCTTTCTTCTGGAAATAAAAAAAACAACAATATTTTGACTACCATTTAAAGTTTGTTGTTTGCAGCCATAATCATTGCAATAATATTCTTTGATGATTTCAAACTAAAATATACCTCTAAATGTCTGATATATTTCTAATGCTTCAATAAGGTACCATTTACGGCATATAGAAATTAATCATCTATTTTAACAGGAAAATGTTAACTGAGAAAAAAATGTATCCCACCCACCAATTTTACAAAAATAAACCACCAAACTTATAAAATGAAAGAACCTTAGTGAGCACGCTCACATACCCCACGCGTCCACATAATGGACAGAGAATATCAATTTCGAGTTGGGAATAAAAAAGTCAGAGTTGTTATCTTTCCAAGTCGGCTCGTTTTACAGGCAAAAAAATAAGTGACAAACCTGAAAATGTATCCCATCATATGGGACTCCTACCTTAAGCTACATACAAAATATCAAAAGCCTATGATTAATAGTTGCTGAGAAATTTGTGACGAAAATTTTCAACCCTGAAAATTAAGTGAACAAAATCTAAGTCAGCTCGTTTTACAGGAAGTAGCTGACAGACAGACCTGAAAATGTATCCCATCATATGGGCCCCTACCTAAAGCTACATACTAAATATTAAAAGCCTACAATTAAAAGTTGCTGAGAAATCTGTGACGAAAATTTTCAACCCTGAAAATTAAGTGAAAAAAATCTAATTCGGCTCGTTAAACAGGAATTTATCCCACCATATGGGACCCTACCTGCAGCTTCATACCAAACTTTAAAAGCCTAAAATTAATAGTTGCTGAGAAATCTGTGACGAAAATTTTCAACCCTGAAAATTTAGTGAAAAAAGTCTAAGTCAGCTCTTTAAACAGGAAGTAGATGATCAACAGACCTGAAAACGAATCCCACTATATGAGACCCCTACCTGAAGCTATATACCAAATTTCAAATACCTACAGTGAACAGTTGCTGAGAAATCTGTTACGAAAATGTTCAACCCTGAAAATTTAGTGAAAAAAGTTTAAGTCGGCTCGTTAAACAGGAAGTAGATGATCGACAGACCTGAAAACGTATCTTACCATATGGGAACCCCACCTGAAGCTACATACCAAATATCAAAAGCCTAGGATTAATAATAGCTGAGAGATCTGTTACGAAAATTTTGATCACGGACAGACGGACCAGTCAAAAACATTATACCCTTCGCAACTTGGTTGCATGGGGTATAATAATAATGGAAGAACCAACCTTCTATATTACTAATACAGAAAGACTTTAAACATGTATTTGGCAGACTTAACTGCTATCAAATTATTTGGTTGTCTTCCCAAGAGGCCATAATAGTACAAATCATGAACAATCAAAATTACTATATAAATAAGAAGAAAATCTGTCTCCTTATAAAAACTAATGATCTGCTTGGCAAATGACTTGTTGGAATTGCATCATTTTTAAAAAAAAACCTAATTCCAAGAAAATTTAAGTGTCACACTATTTTACGTAACTATTTATATTATGGACTTAGAGATCGCAATGGAAGAGGGAGGTTTGGCGCCATAAAACCTGGTTTAACCCACCATTTCGTTTGAAATGCCTGTACCAAGTCAGGACCATTGCGATCCACCAGTTCTCCGGTATGACTGATTCGTTTTCGTCATTTTCTCTGGACTATGAGATTGATCATTCAAGTTCGGTAATTTTGTTATTACCTTTATTTAAGTGAAAAGCAGCAGACTTATATAATGTCATCATGATACATGTCAACTTAAAAAAACAAAACACCCCCTAAAATTGCATTTTTAATTGAATGAAATATTTGGCATTGCCTTTTTGTGGTAGTTTAAAAAGGAGCAACTCATTATGATAAAATCGACAAACACTTCAATATCTTTAAGAATTGCAGTGAATTTTACCCACCATACACTAATAAAAGTTTCTATAAATTAATGACAAAAAAAAAAACATAACCATTGTTTGTTTTCAAGTAATACCTGACCACAGACTTAACTAAGCTCCATGAGTAAAATTTAAATACTACTTGTTTTCGAGAAAGTGTGAAGTCTTCAAATGTATAAAACAAGAGTTAACACTTAAGTATGCCTCGCCTGCTGGCATCATCAAAATACGTACAGAGTAGTGCAAAAAGTATTCGTCATTTTTGCGACGTCAACAACGTTATCGTAAATCATTTTACTGAATAAGAGCAAAAATTATAACAAAATAAATAAAACTTCAACATTGAGACTTACCTAATATTTTGTCAAATGTCTCTTCAACTTAATAACCTGAAGAATTCTCTTTGGAATAGACTTGTACAAGCTCTGCACGTAGTCAACTGCTATATCCATCCATATTGTCTGTACTTCACGGAAAAGATCAGCGTTAGAATTTATCTTACTCTTCCTACACTGCAACTTTCATTTTACATACAACCAAATATTTTCAATAATGTTAATGTCTGCATGGTGATTGTGCAGGCCATGACATGGATTTAAGTGATTTCTGGCAATGTAATCCATCGTAGAAAGTGAGCGGTGAACCGGAGCATTGTCATCTTGAAACAAATAACTTCCAGTAGGGAAATGCCGAGCTAAAACTGGCCACAGATTGTTTTCTAATATTTCTTGATACTTTTCTGAATTAATGTTACCTCTCACATCAGAAATTGTGCCAACACCATTAAATGTAATGCATCCCCAAATCATGACCTCATACTTTGGTTTCACATTTGCCGACGGTACCAAGTCCGGTCTCCAGCCCTCGCCGCATTTCCTCCACACATAAACTCTTTCATCGTGTCCTATCATAAACTTACTTTCATCTGAAAAGATAACTGTCTTCCAATGCTGCTGAACTGTCCACCATCTCTTCTCGCGGCACCAAGATAAACGTTGGTCCGATTTACCTCCTTGACAACCATTTTTTTCCTCTAAACCCTTCTTTTAAACTCATTTCTGTGCAAATGAAACTGGAGTGTTTGTTTGGCAACAGGCTTATCTCGATTTTCATTTAATTTGGTGGTTATATCTGCAAGGGTGTCCCTCCTGTTCGTCTTAACAATCCGTTCCAACTTCCAATAATCTATCAGCGTCACAAGTTTTGGTCGACCTCTTCTTTCAATGTTCTCTACTGTCCCTCTTTGTAGAAATCTATGAATAAAACTTGATACAGTTGATCTAGGAATATCCAACAACTTGCTGATCCTGGTAATAGATGATCCCTCCTGGTACAGTTGAGATTATTATAACTGTTTTAACATCAGGACTTAACTCCTCTCCTTTCCGACCCATTGGTAAAAGTGCAAAATGTTATCATATCTGTCAAATGACTTCATTATTTTGTGTCATTTCGTTTGTGATGTAACTACAAAGGAATTTTACCTTACCCTTTTATTACTACGACGTCTATTTATAACAGAAAAATACGGAAAACTTATAAAATATTTTTAGCAATATGCCGACGCTGCCATATTGACGAATACTTTTTGCACTATACTCTGTAGTTATTTGACTATTCATTCATAATTTCTCGACATTTTATTGTGGACCAACCAAAATTATTCTAAATATCATAGTCATTGAGAAACAGACTTAACAATATAGATTGAACATAAAACAAACAATATATACAGTCATTCAGTGTAGAAATGAGTTCAAGGTCATATGACATGGTGACGGACCCGAAAACTCTAATTTAATTCATCGATATCCAAAAGATAAGTTGCCTAGCTATTATACATTTTTTTAAAGATTCATGTTCCACAAATAAGTCTCACAATGACGTTTACAGCCTGAAACAAGACCTAGTTCACAAAGTCATTGAAGCAAAAAAATTGGTTCAAGGTCACAGGGCATGGAGACAGTTGTATAGAACATAACCTGAACTGTCTGTATACCAAATATAAGATACCTAGCTATAACACTTTTCAAGTACTTCATGTTCCACCAAAGTCTTACACAGACATTTTTGGTCTGAAAAAAAAACCCCTAAGTTAACAAAGTCACTGGGGCTGTAAACTGGGGTCAAGGTCACACTGCATGGTGACAGTTGCCTAGACCATAACCAGAACTGTCTGTAAACCAAATATCAGATGCTTAGCTATTATACTTTTCAAGAAATTCATTTTTCACAAAAATCTTACAATACAGTTTACCCCACCCCAGCCCCACCACTGGCGGAAATTTAAACTTGTCTCGCCTTTCGCGACTAATCCCCACAGGCGAGACAAAAATCATTGGCAGCAAAAGAAAACAAACAAAAGACAAGAATTCAGCTAAGTTGTAATTATCTTCTTTTATCATGGTGAACATTCGACATTTTTACCCAATAAAAGAATTAACTCTATTTAATAAGAAATCATTGACTGACAAGAAGACTCTCTCCAAATACTTTATACTCTTCAAACCTACCCATCAATTTTCATTAACTGTAGTTCCATGCTTAATTCACCCACAGTTATTTTTGTATACCTATTCTAGGATAAATAAATTAAGAAAGTGGCCTCTATAGGCATAAATCTTTTTGTTTATTGATAACCATTATGTTCCTTGAGAATAGGCAACCTATATATAGAAAAAATTCCACAATTTCCATCCCATAAATCTCACTTCAGTTGAGCCAATTTTATGTTTTTCAGCCTATGTTGAGTGTTGTAAAATCACCTTGTAAGCATCAGTATTGGCAGCTGTCATTTAACAGTCTAATAAGGAAGTTAAGCATTAAAAATAAGTTTTTCAAATAACAAAAGTAATTGCAGCTTAGGAAACAGCCCACAACTATAGGATTATATGTTATAAAATGTCTGGTAAAAAAAACAAAAAAACCCCAAAAAGATGTAGAGTAAATATTTTTTTCCAAAAATAAAATAAGCAAATCAATATGTCAAGTAAAATATGTGAGCCAATGCTCACTAGTGATGTCCCCAACTTTTACAACAAAGTGTGATAGAATTAAGGAGCTTTAGAAACAGGTATATAATGTGTCCCCTATCCTTTGAAGCAGGGGGTACAAAATCTGAATGAACTTAGAGTCTTCATACAAAAGGACTCTGGTATAATAATTAAGGATCTGTCTTTGAAAGAGCATCACAAGTTTCAGAGAAATTGGACAACACTATGTACAAATCATTATGTGTACCGACTGAGCACTATTGTAATGCATGCATCCATGTTGGACTTGTGTTATCACCCAAATTTTCCTGTGCATGCCAGCCTTATAGTGCTCAGTGGGTACATTCAATACACATAATGCCCCATCTTGCAACATTTTGAACAGAGGGACGAACTGACCTGAACAGTATAAGCCCCCTACTTTCGTAGATGGGGCATAAAAATATTTTGGGTTTTTGAAAACTTTAAAAATATCATATCTCTTTAACATAGGACATATCTTTTTTACAGGATAAAAAAGTTGCCTGAGCATAGCTAGCAAGAGCATCTAGTATATTTTTGCATGAATAAAACCATTTTAAAATCTACACTTAAATCAACCCTAAAGATAAGATAATATGAAAACATTCTTTGAATCATCCATCACACTAATTATCTGTCTGTATCATGCTGTAAAACATTGGGAAGAAGAGAATTTTCCAGTATAACACTTAAGTGGCAGACTTTACAAGTAAAGCTGTAGAATGATGAGAAAAGTGTTTGGATGCATCAGTCACAGTTTCCATCGGCACTTCAATGTTTCTTCAAACATTTTCCTTTTTTTGGAAGTGTTGTAATTTTAGTTATTAAAGAGAAAAGGCAAATAGGACACAGTTTAAAATTGTTGCCAAGGGCTTTATTGTAAGTTGGGTATAGAAACACGATAATTATTGGCACTGCCGATGGTCAGCTAATGGCAAAGTTAATTATCTCTGGAACTAACCTATGTGTGTCAATGTATTGAAACCTTTTGCCTTACAACTTTTTAATTTTATTTAGCAATAAATAAATTTGATTAAAATGCTGCAATTTGATTGGACAATCTTTTTTTCATATCTCAATGAAAAAAAAATCATGAGAAAACGTCCACTTTATACAGAAAGTGCCACCATTTAAGTTTCTTTATGAGTAAGATTTTCATGTTTTTTTAATTGTTTTGAAAATTTATTTCTAAGGAATGGCTGTTATAATTTTTTTTTTATTGGGGATATGAAAAAAAAGTTTTGCACATTAAGTATAATACGCGCCACAGTCATTCCTTAATTGAAAACATTGATTTAATTTTTTAAGTCAAAAATACAATAGCTTGAAAAAAACCTTAATCTAATTTCAAATTGGTATTTATTGCAGTGTCAAACAAATGAGAACTTGTTCTTATTTAAGGGTTAGACAGACCAAAATCAAAAAGAAAGCATTACTTTACATTAAAATCTGATCCTTTGACAGGTTAATAAAGACATTTTCTCAGCTATCACAGTTTTAATGATCTGTCTATTAAATTTTGTCAAAACATTGAAAAAAGGAAATTGAGTGCTGTGAATTTACATCAATGACATTTTATTTCCGATATAGAATCTTCTTTCTTACACTCTAACAAAGGCAAATCTCATTAATCTGTGATGTTTTGTTAAAATAGGATTAACAATATGTAGGTTCCTGGTTCCATCCTTGTCAGGGGTGAAAATTTCATGAACAAATTTTCCGACTCTCTCTTGACATCATTTGCAAGGATGGTCTCAAGGAACAATGCTAGTCCTTTGGAAGGGACAAAAAAAGGTTGTCCCATGCATGGGAGATCAATACCCCATGCTTGTTAAAGACCCCTTTGTAGAGGTCGATAAGAGTAGGCTCAATGGGGGCTGTTTACAAAAGCCATACTCGCAAACTGCTATGTGGAGAGGGATTTATAGAAGCATTTAGCTTGTTTCCCAATCCAGGATAAATAAATATGTTGAAACTAAAACAATATGTAGACAGATTATATCCTTTCTGATGTTTGAAGTCATGTTGAGGAGTTTTTACCTTCCAATTACAAAATATTTGCAAATATACCTAAACCCCCACAACAGCCCAACCCTACTCCCCGAAAAATATTTATCCCCACAAAAATTAACTACAGTAAATGTGGAAATTTGTTCGTGGGGGTTATTTTCGCCTAATTCACGATCTCAAATTATCTGTGAAAATCCCCCATGCAAATTGCTTCGTCTTAAAGCAAATAATATAAATAATCAGAAAGCGAAATTATCCCCCGCAGGAAAGATTACTTTGACAAAAACGCAAAAATATCATCCCGCGAAAAGGACCAGGGCTGATAAGGCCTGTTTTTGGCCTCAAAATATGGCTGAAAATTAAAAGTTCTAGTATTCTACATTCACTGTCTTATTTTCTTAGGCAAGGGTTGGGGACATAATAAACAATGAAAATTATTTCAATCCATTTAAATTATATATAGAAAATGGCATTAAAAGTTGGAAGATTGTCAACATTTGGTCAAAATTAGCGGTTTTTACATTATTTTCATGCTTATTTTGTTTTCAATAGTAGTGTGTACAGCCACATACCAAATAGATACTTTGGAAAAATATTTTTCAGAACCAAATTAATTTGTTACCAAAAGGATTTTGTGGTACATGGGTGTTGCGGTCACTTCCCAGAGCGAAAATCATTAAAAATATGCTAAAAAACAGCCGATTTGGCCAATTTTGTGCAATTTGTTCAATTTTGACGTCACAATGACGTCACAGTATAGTAAAAAATATTAAATTGTCTATGAAGCATTAAAGTACTGACATTTAACTAAGTCTGGTCACAATTTTTACTTGAATTCAAACAAAAATAATTTTTGGGCCAAAAATGGCCCTTATCAACCCTTGTCCTTTCCACGTTTGCAGTAATTATTCAGTTTTCAAAGACCTAGTACCTATACTTTTAATTTATAGCTTCACTTTTAGTGTATCATGAATTCTTTATGATTATGCAATTTCTATCATCTTAAAATGAAATTAATAAATTTGATATTTTAATACTTCCGCGATGCTTAATCCTTACTGTTGGAAATATCAAATTTATTTCCTTGAATTTCCATAAATAAATTGGTTTTGTTGTAGCAAGTATATGACAAAGTGGCCCATTTAGACTCCCCCTCTTTTGGAAATTATTTTTGGGGTTGAATCACCTAAGCATGTTAAGGCTCTGTGTACTCTTTGGCTAGTTTATTGGCTTCCTTTTAAAATATTCCTGGATCTGCTGTTGATGAATATATAGTATTGTATGTAGAAAGAGTGTAGTTCTTTTTTCAATTGCAGATATTAAAATTAACATTTTTATATGGATGATTTATGTAATGGTGAGTATTTCACTTCCCATCATTTGTCCATCTACACTTTGTGGTAGCAAAATAAAGAACCTTATAATTAAAAGCTTATAATATCCCATGCATCCTCATTATTTCAAGACAAACCTGGGTTTGAAATTGTTTTAGGTCCTATCACACCAGAATATTTGTTGAATCTCACAGAACAGCAGCATATTATGCACACGAACATGTTGTAACATGTAACAAATCATCCTAACAAATATAACATAAATCATAAGGCCAAGCAGTTCAGAAAAATTGTGTTCATAGGATAGTGGCAGGGGAAGAACAGTTGAAATCATTGCATTCATTGTACCCTTTGGTGTGTGGAGTAAAATAACTGCACACCTAGACCTCACCTTTACGTTTCGTTCTATCCCCAGTCCAGTTCTCTCCCTTTTCATCCTGTAGAGTGGTTCTGATCAAGGTAGCCAATCTATCCGTTGTGTCTCGCCTGGTACAGTATAAAATGATAGACTCGCATCCAGAAAATCTGTCACCTCTGAGCAAACCAATCAGGGCCTAAAAAAACAAAAATTACAAATCAATATAAAACAAAAAGATATAATTCCCCATCTTGCAACATTTGGGACCGACAGATGCATGGTAAAACAGATGGACTGATGGATGGACAGTTGGACCAGTGGACCCAAAAAACTTTCTGCCCCTTACTTTGGTAGATGGGGCATAAAAGTATTCATAAAGTGAAGATCAGTCTCAAAATTTCTGAGAAGAGCCGACATAGTTACCATGGTTACATACCTGAAAAATATAAACAACAATGGTTATTTTGGTATGTGCATATCAAATATGTTGTTGGGTTGGAGAGATGCACCAAACCCATATTTCATCAAAGGTTCAAGTAGAATAAGAACCTGGACTTAACATACATAGTATTTTTGTACATCTTAGACAAAAATGAAATACACCAACTGAATTCAAAGGTAGCAGTCACATCACTGAATTCAAATGAAATAAAAATACTAATTAAATATTTGTAATTTCTTCTTTGTAGCTCTTCTTAAATACATGAACTAGTACCGGTAATTGTCAAAATCTTGTTCATTCCTGTAATATCAATTGTTCATTGCAATTGGATTATACAGAATTCAGTTTAAGTCTTTTATTCTTAGGTGGGCTTTAAATGATATGCATTATCATGATTATAGCAGAAATTGTGTCTGGTGCCAAGAAAAGGAAGCAGCAATGGTTCAAGATTTGTTTCCAGTGAAGACCCTCAAAATTATTATTCAAATTAATGCATTCAATATTGTTGTGTGTGTGTGTGTGTTAGGTTTTAAAGCCCTTTTCCACGCACCTGGGCCATATCGGGTGGTCCATTTTGAATGGAGGAAACCACCAACCTTGGGCAGGCTAACTGACAAACCAATATAAATGACATACAGGTGGGAAAGTCCTGTTTTTAAAAATTGCAAGCAGAACTCAAACACCACTGAGAGTTGATTTAGCTAGTGATCATCAGTGTGGTATTCAAACAACCACCTTAGACCACTCGGCCACCCAGGCCCTAAATATTTTAGCTTGGTTTAGTAATGTTTCTTTCATATACAGATGAATGATGATGATCAAGTGGATTTTTCCCCTAAACTTTGATATTTTTAGTATATTTCTAAAACCTTTAATCTTTTAGTGATTAAAATGGTTTACCTAACAATTTGCCATATTTGATGATTGAATTCCGTCATTTTCAACTTGTTACAAAATATAATTTTACACATTAAAAGTCGGGTTGTAGGTTGTATTGTCACATAACAATTTAATAGCAGCAGGATATGCTTTAATGACATAATGTAACGAGAAATTGCCGTTAAAACTGTCATGTAATATTTTCTTCCAGGATATGGAACTCCAGTGTTCCTTCCTGTTGGGAGAAACCGTTATATAACTTAAGCCTATAATAGGAAGATAATGGATGCTTAACAGAAAACCACTTGCAGATTATGTTTTAAACAGCAGCAGGGCTTGTCATAACTAGGATAGATTCAAACAGAAATAAAACATATATTATGGCTTGAGGCTTCTTGCACTTATTTTTAAAATGATCCATGTACCAGAGGCTTGTTTTTATAGTAAAGCTAGTAAATGTGTCTACAAGCCACAGATGCATGGCCCAAGGCTGTTCTTTAAATATCATTGATCCCAAATAATGTATTACCTGGGATATGGGCCTTAACTAAAAAAATAATCAAAGTGGTTCATGTAACAGTAAAGTATAGATCACAGTGACCTTATTTTTAGTGGGAGGTGTAGCGTTACCAAATACACATCTAGTGGTAGAATACCATTGATTCCCAACATCATGTAGTATCCAAGATATAGACCTTAACTAAGAATTTAACCAAAGTTGTTCATCCATAAAATATAGGTTGCAGTGACTTAATTTCAGTGAACTAATGGTGTAATGCTTCCCAAGACACATGTAGTGGTGTAATACCATTGGGCATTGATACCCAAACATGCAGTATCTGATATATGGACCTTAACCAAGAACTTAACAAAAGTTGACAAAACTTTCAAACAAACAAGGGGTTGCACTAAGTCGTGCTAAGCATACCCCCACTCGGCCATTCAGAAAACAGGAAGTAGATGACGGACTGACCTGGAAAGGGGAGGCACGGTACAACTCATCATGCTAAAGCTGTATACCAAATTTGCAATCAATCCCTTCTGTAGAAGCCGAGAAATCTGTTACGAAAAATTGTCTATTTTTGACCCATAAAAAGTCTAAGTCAGCTCGGAAAACAGGAAGAAGATGATGGACTGACCTGGAAAGGGGAGGCACAGTATAACTAATCATACTGAAGCTGTGTACCAAATTTGAAACCAATCCATCCAGTAGAAGCCGAGAAATCTGTTACGAAAAATTTCACTTTTCAAATTTTTTACCCATAAAAGTCTAAGTCGGCTCGAAAAACAGGAAGTAGATGATGGACTGACCTGGAAAGGGGAGGCACGGTATAACTCATCATGCTGAAGCTGTGTACCAAATTTGAAACCAATCCATCCAGTAGAAGCCGAGAAATCTGTTACGAAAAATTTCACATTCCAAATTTTTTTTCCATAAAAAAGTCTAAGTCGGCTTGGAAAACAGGAAGTAGATGATGGACTGACCTGGAAAGGGTAGGCATAGTATAACTCATCATGCTGAAGCTGTGTACCAAATTTGAAACCAATCCATCCAGTAGAAGCAGAGAAATTGAACGGACGGACAGACGGACGGACGGACAGACAAGGTGATTGCAATATAGCCCCCTCTCTTACGAGTGGGGGTATAATTATATTGGCCCAGTCCCAAACAGGAGTGGAACGACAGGTATGAAAATTGCTTTTTCCTGCAAAATTGCAAATCATTAGGATAAAAGCTTGATGGCAATTCCTACTAACGGACAAATGTATAGATGTATATGGTGGTATATGGGCATAAAAAGAAAAAGACATGATATTCCACTTTTAAGAGCTTAAAAACCAGATGAGAGGTTACTCCTTCAAATTATTGATATACAGCATAACAAATTTAACCGTATTACGCATACCCGTTTTTTGTATTTGTATATTGAAAAGGATCATCTAAAACTTCAAGCTGATGAAGACCTTTGTGCATATTGTAGAACGTGTTATTGAGCTGATCGTACATGTAAGCAAAAGCTTTTTCCTAACCGCAATGGTTTTCATGTAATAATTAAGGCATTAAGGCTAATCATCCTTAAAACACAGCAAAACTAGATAATGTGTCTATGAGCCACAGGATGGCCCTCCCGTTCTTGAAATATCATTGACCCTCAATGTGTATTACCTGGGATATAGATCACAGTGACCTAATTTTTATTGGGTGGTGTCATGATACCTAAGACACATCTAGTGGTGAAATACCATTGACCATCAACATGTAGTATCTGAGATATGGACCTTAACCAAGAACTTAACCAAGTTCATTCATGCGTAAAATATAGGTCACAGTGACCTAATTTCTAGTGGGTGGTGTCACCTCATCTAAGACACATCTAGTAGTGAAATATCATTGACCCCCAACATCTAGTATCCAAGTTATGGACCTTAACCAAGAACTTAACCGAAGTCATTCATGCGTAAAATATAGGTCACAGTGACCTAATTTCTAGTGGGTGGTGTCACCTTACCTAAGACACATCTAGTAGTGAAATATCATTGACCCCCAACATCTAGTATCCAAGTTATGGACCTTAACCAAGAACTTAACCGAAGTCGTTCATGCATAAAATATAGGTCACAGTGACCTAATTTCTAGTGGGTGGTGTAGCCCTACCCAAGACCCATCTGGTGGTGAAATATCGTTGACCTCCAACATCTAGTATCCGAGTAATGGACCTTAACCAAGAACTTAACCAAAGTGTTACGGACGGACGTACGGACGTACGGACGTACGGACGGACGGACGGACGGACAAGGGTAAAACTATATGTCCGATCCACATACGTGGTCGGGCCATAAAAATTAAAATCATTTGATGTTATTATGAACAGTTAGTGGAGAACTCCAGGACCAGAAAAAGAATCTATACTTCCTGATTAATGCATAAACACCAAGCTGGTTTATCTAAAGTATAACAAGCAAAAACTTGGCAGTTAAAAATTACAATTACGTTAGGTTATGTGCACTTTTACAACTTTAAAACTTAATAAAACAATGTCCTTTTTTCTAGTAGTACTTCCCAGGGAATACAATGTTAGCTTAAATTGCGTTATTTAACAACAGTAGGTTTAAATTGTGTTAAAAAGAACAGTAGATGTGACAATTGTCAACAAGATATCCATTATATAAAAGAAATTTACATATTCTTTCGTATTTTATAATTTTTTACAGATGCTTTGAAGCAAGTCATATAGTTGTATGAATGACATTTTGCAAAACTGAATCCAAATCTCAAACCCATTTATCTAAATATTAGGTTTTCATCTATCTAATAAATCATATTTTCAATGAACACATCTTATAAACAGCCATAAATTCAAATATTGAGATATTCTGAAAGCATGTACTTTATACATTCACCTTTAGGTTGTGGTGCACTTTAAATTAATATTCAGACAGGCAATGTATATACTTTTACCTCATCAAAAATCTTCATGATTCCAAGATCTTATTAAGGCCAGATTACGTAAGACTGATTATACTATAATGACTATCATCAATATCCTGTCATGAAAAGTAATTGAAAAATTCCTTCAAGACTTTGGTTAAATTTCAGCGACTTCTGAGTTGACTAGTTTGCTTTGGTATTGCAGTTACATTTAAGAAATAATCCATGGCCGCCTGTGGTTTATTACAAGATTTTAACATGGGTTGCCATTGTTTTCGTAAGTATCTTACCCTGAGTGGAGCGCAGCGGAGCGAGGGGTAAAATAAACGAAAACAATGGATACCCATGTTAAAATCGACAATTAAACACTGGTGGCCATGGATCATTTCTATTCTAATATGCATTTTTTGTGTTTTCCGTTGACCTATAGTGCAAGACAAAATGTTTGCCACTTTTGTTGTTTTTGTGCACAAAATATATTATGACGTCATTGATTTTAGCGTTAATGTAACTGTGATGTCGACCCGGTGTTTATACGAAATTTACACATGGCTTGTCGTCATGGTTTCCTTTGTTCATGGGCGTGGTCCATATTAGAATAATTATTAAGCTCCCGCACAGCGGGAGCTAAATTGACTGAGTATGATGCCTTAAACCGGAAGACGTATAAGCTAGTCAGAAATCCGCACCTAATAACACGGAATGCAAAATTAAATTCCTTTTTTGGAATGTTCAATTTAAAAAATAATAAACATAGTTATTGTATTAATATAAATTATTTTAAGTATTTCCAGCTTTGAAATGCTTTAAATGAAAAGAATTTTTTTTTTAAATTAGGACTTCAGGCATATTTTAATTATTGGCGTCTATTCTATCACTAGATGGCGCGTCCATCAAAACAAAATAACAGAAGCGCGGGAACCTAGCTGTCATTCTAATTTTCGAGCAACAAGACCACCCAATAAAAGCGGTGCATTGTCAACCAAACAAATAACTTGAATACTGCAGCGGACAAATTTCATTCCCAAAAGCCATTATATTTTCTTTGTCCTCAGTAAACAAATTTGTTTTTGTTATTTTCTCTCTAACCGGCTTTGCATTCGAAAATGAAAGTAGAAATATTCTTGAAAAAGGGTGCGTTCTGCGAGGTCAGCGTTCGAAGCAATTCACTTCCTTGTTCTGTTTGTAGGTTCGTTCGTTTTTCAAAATAATGGGTATGAGGCACCATATATATATATATAAGAAAGTTACTTTATCTGCAGGAGCTTATCAGGTTTAACCTGTATCATATTATGGTTGGTGGTTTACTGTAGTGAGTTTTTTGTGGCTTTGTCTTTACATTAAGAGTTGAAAAAAGATCTAATTTCATTTTTGTTTCATTATTTTACAAGTTTACTGGTAAATTTGCAGGGAACACTAAACTTATGAAAACATTATAATAATTTACCTACTTACCGGTACTCAATTCAAAATTGGTGAGTCGGAAAATGGCAATCAAACAATACTTTAATTTAGGCCCAATGGCTGTTATCCCGCCAATTCTCTCCTCTGCAGACATGGCAGTCTTTTCACAAAAAATCTTAAGAGCAAAATTTATCATAAGAGTTGTTTTTCAGCCAATCAGAATCCTTGAAATTCAAACTTCAGATAAATATTACACTTAGGATTTTTTATGAAACAGACCACTGGACTCTAAGCCATGGTTTACAACAATGGATTTAGCTGTGGTTTATGTTTAATGTAAATTCCAATTCTTGTTGTTTTCAATTTGACATATACTTGTGTTGCTGAGTGCAATATATTAGCTGTACAGTATGTTTTTTTTATCTATTGTGCTGTGTGTTTATGTGTTTCATTTTGATGTCTAATGATTCTGTCTTGGCCATTTTGGACATTTAAATTTAATGGTTCATTGGTAGAATTGGTATTGGACAATAGCTCATCAATGCTAAACACAATTTTATAAAAGATGGATGTACTTTTCTTTAGAAAATTAAGCCCTTAATAATGCTGATCGCTCCTTTCGGGAAGTACAGGGGTAACAAAAGTACATTTTTCCTAGTGAAACAGCAAATGGTACATTATTTAGGTCAAAATCCAAATCTTAACTGTACAAATTGTAATTTGGTAGCATGACTTCAAGGTACAATTACAGCATAGATAACTCAGAAGTGCTTCTATCATGTTTCAATTGCTGGGAAATTGTCTTATAATTTCTAGGACAAAAACCAATGACAGGTCATGTCGTTCATCCAATCTGAACCATTTCTTATTATACAGAATAAAAACCTTGATTAAATCCTTTGTGGCCTCTCATTATTGGGTTTTAGGTTCTTGTTGATGAATTGTGATCTCGATTGACATGGCAGTAGATTGAATGTAAACAAAATTTAACTTAGTTAGTATGGAATGACAATGTTTAGGAATTAATCCATGGAACCTTGACTTCAGAAGCATTAAAGGGCAAATAGAAAAAGATGACAGCTGTTTTCAAAAAGACATGAATATCTGCTTAAAAAAATATTAAGCACTTCTTTTTTTATAGCGAGCATAGCTCGCAAGCGGAGAGCTCTACGGTATTTGTTTCCGCGAGAAATTTGCTAATGCTGATTTAGATTTTTTAGGGTCCGGAAAGGGTTATTATTTTTACAGGACCGGAGTGAATGTTAAAATAATTTATAAGAAAAGAAATAATGCTTAAAAAAATAATAAATTGCGCTTTTTACAAGAAAATAATATTCTTAAAATAATAAATACACATAAGCTGCTCGTTTCGTCTTGGTTATATGCACGTACGAAACTAACGTGTCTCGAAGCTTAATCGCCCCATACCATCTCGCCCCAAAATAAGCAAATGGAAATATTGGAAATTAAATGATAGCGATAGCCCTGAATGTCAACATTTAGAACAAAAAACGTAATCCCTTTTAGCTATGCTCGCATTTAGGCAATGCCTACTCCATATTACAAAGTTGTATACAGCATGAATGGTCATCAAGTTTTAACTTAAGATGAAGGTCTGTTGAATGCAGAACAGTATAAACTATTGGTTTCATATTTCAAACAAACTTTTTTGTATTCACATATTTTCAGAAAATTCAGCGGTTGCAATAATAAAACAATATCTAACTGCGTACAAAAATGAACCTAGGACAAATTGAACAATCTGTTAGACCTGCCTTTCTTATATATGCAGCATACATGTATCAAAGTAAGGTCTTATAGATTGTCCACAATGCATGTTAAAACTCAAAAGTACTGTGTCTGATATTTATTACCAAAACCAAATTGAATTGTTGCCAGAGAGAAATTATGCAATGTTTCTAAAAAATGGTAACAAAAATAATAGCATTACCATCCTTGATCACATATTCTAATCTCTTAGTGGCAACTTCAAAAGGTCAGAGGAAAAGTCATCAGACAAATATCTTTAAGATGTTGAAAATTTCAATATACTATATAAACCACCTACTTTTCAGGACTATTTTTTTTCAAGTTAATGTCAGAAGGAAATTTGGGGGCTATTTATTCTCACGATTCTTCGTTACAGCAATTATAGAATGATTTGTGATGTTTAATTTCTCATGATTTCTGTTTCTCAAGAAATTCACGAAAATTATTTGGGTAACAGTAACACTGTTTAGACAAAACACATTTGGGTCAGCACTTATTCAATTTCATGCAATCATAAAACTTATATAAGATATTGCATTTCATTTAATTAGCCTCTGGATATCATTTATATGGTTTCACATCATTAGAAAACAATTTTTTCCTGTCTCTTAGACATAATGGTACTTAAGTTTGTTCAGAAATAGAAGCAGCACAAATCAGACACCACGAAAACAGAATTATGTCAGTCAGGTTTTTTCTAAATCAAGCACTTGATGTTCCAATCTGAACATAAGAGACTCTCATTATCCAGAATCCAAAGTAATTTTTACAAAAAAAGTTCTACTTAAACTGCAATAGCAGAGAAATAATGAATCCCCAACAGGAACCTTGTGGATTTAGGATTCTTAAACTGTATTAATTCAGTCGATACAACTTTTTAAAGCAAAGCTTGTTAATATGAAAAAGTTGGTTTTATGGTTTGGCAAAATATATATAAGCTTTATTATAGGAGAGGATCCTTATAGGCTTTGCCTGTTATCCAATCCTTTTGTTTATTCAATAAAATATTTGAAATGAAAAATATAAGCTTTATTCTTATACTCTTGTGTTGTTTTAAAACATCACAGTCTGTGTAATGATACCTTAGAAAGTACCTTGCTTAATCATTTACTGTTAAAGTGATATGTTGTAAGATTTAGAATTGATATTGACTTTTACATCAGTTAATAGAAACTTCAATTCTATTTGTTTTGGTCTATTTATTTCTCAGTCTTGTTTGTGTCGAAAATTCTCTCTGATCTGAAAGAGCTTTACAATTTTTACTGTGTTTTCCTTTCATCCTTTATTTAAGATAATAGGTGGAAAGTTATGTCAAACAAAACTAGATAAACCCTTCTTTTACATGTACCTGTCCTGAGCCATGAGAAAGAGGTCTTTCTTAGTCAAACCCTAGATAATTTGGTATTTTAAGACATTAAGAAGCAGTGGTAACTGGCTATAGTTGAGGGCTGTTGGCTGTTTTAAATGCAGATTTTAAGATTACAGGTTAATGACAGAGATAGGTCATGTATACTTGTTCCTTATCTTGCTATTTGTAATTACATGAAATTGGAAGAATAATTCCCTAAAGGACAAAATTCAAACAAACAGAAAAGTATGATAGATAACAAAAATAGGGCATGTAATGGGACATTAAATGATACCCCGCCACGTTATAATATCAAAAGTTCATAAAATTTGATTTCAAAGTGGCCTTTCTCGGAAACTATTTTTCATATCAAGCTGGAAATTAAACTTGACCTGTATTTTATTGTACTCAATAGCTGTACAAAATATCATTTGAATCCCATGAAGCGTTTTCAAGTTATTGGTTGGAAACTCAAAATTTCATGAAATTTGATTTTTCAAAGTGGCCTATCTCAAAAACTATTTTTTGGATCATGCTGGAAATCAAACTTGACCTGTATTTTATTGTACTAAACAGCTATGCAAAATATCATTCAAATCCTTTGATGCGTTTTCAAGTTATTGGTCGGAAACTCAAAATTTCATGAAATTTGATTTTTCAAAATGGCCTATCTCAAAAACTATTTTTTGGATCATGCTTGAAATCGAACTTGACCTGTAGTTTATTGTAATAAACAGCTGTGCAAAATATCATTCAAATCCTTTGACGCGTTTTCAAGTTATTGGTCGGAAACTCAAAATTTCATGAAATTTGATTTTTCAAAGTGGCCTATCTCAAAAACTATTTTTTGGATCATGCTGAATCGAACTTGACCTGTATTTTATTGTACTAAACAGCTGTGCAAAATATCATTCAAATCCTTTGACGCGTTTTCAAGTTATTGGTCGGAAACCTTCGGGGGACGGACAGACGGACAGACGGACAGACGGACGGACGGACAGACACCGAAAAAAACTGAGGGTATAACATAATACCCTGCCACTTCGTGTGGCGGGGTATAAAAATGTATAAAAAATAATCCAAAATAAAATCTGTGAAAGTAAAAAATGGCCAGATTTCTTTAAACAGTAGGTGAGCGACAGACATGAAATCGAATACTACATTATGGGACCCCATCTTGATTTTGTATACTAAATAACAAGTTGCTGTTATAAGTAGTTACTGAGAAAACTTTTACAAAAATTTCTTCCTGCACGCACCCTGCCCGAGACCAACATTCACCATTTTATAACCCAGATTTTTCACTCCTTGAAATCCGGCCAAAAAAATGATTCTGTTAATCTTATGTTTGTTTCAAAGGGAGTGAATAAAAGAAAGGTCCTCAATCTTAAAGTTCATCTGATTATGACTGAAGTGGGGACTGACACTAAGCTAAATGACAGGAATTATATGATAGAGAAGAGGAAATAAAAATATTTGCCAAATAGGTTTATTAAGTTTGACTCCCAGAGAAAACATTGACAGCTACATACTTCTGTATGATTTTATTATTTTGGTAACTGTCAGAACATTATCCACAATGTATTCCCATTTCAATGTGTCTCCAACAGATGTGATTATTCTCTGCTGAACTTGACATTGTTTCTTAATTTGATAGAATGTCTTTATATTATATAGATTGGTTTGGATGGTTTATGCCACAGCCACAAACAGTCACAATGTTTTTAATTCTCTAACAAGAACAGAATTCCTTTGTCTCCTACGGAGCAGCAGTTTTTTTTTAGTTTGCTCACTAAAAAGAGCACAACTTCCACAAAAAGAGTTAAACGGTACTCAAAATTAAACCTGTCCAAGTTATTAGTGATATAAACATTAAGTATAAATTTCAAACATCCCTTGATAATGGTAGGCGTGAGAATGCTCACAAAAGTGTAATGGATACATGAACCACATTTTCATGGTCGAAGGGGGACAACTTCCACAAAATTAGTGGAACGGTACTCATAACCTATCAGTGATATAAACATTATATATGAAAATCACAAACCTCCATTGAGAATTGAAGGTGTGAGAACACTCATAAAAGTGTAATGGATACATGGAACTAATTTTCATGGTCCAAGGGGGACAACGTCCACAAAAATATTCACACGGTACCAAATTTCAAACTTTTACAAGCTATCAGTGCTATGAATATTACATATAAATTTCACAAACATCAGTTGAGAACTGTAGGCATGAAAGTGCTTACAAAAGTGTAGAGACACACAGAAGGAAGCCCTTCATTTCTATGTCCTGCTTTGCATTGCAGTGGGGGGACAATAAATTGTGCTTAACTGTTCTACGGGCAAGCTGATCCCAATATAAGTGTTGTTTATTTTCATTAATATTTTATATTTGATTAAGGTTATTAGAACATAATTCCCTACAAATTGAACACCTTATGTTAGTTTTGTTTTTCTTATGGAGTTGGTTTTGTACAGCTTATTTTATATCTATTGATTGAATGTTATCTGCTTAGATTCAAAGTCAACCATTTGCTACACACCTAATTGTACCAAAGGATAAAACAGACAGAAAAAATATCAAGAGCTCCTCTGCATTTAAGTGCTTAAAAAATATTTTTACGGCTTGACCACGTATGTGGATCGGCCATATAGTTTTACCCTTGTCCGTCCATCCGTACATACAGTACCTCTGCACGTACGTCTGTATGTACGTCCGTCTGTAACACTTTGGTTAAGTTCTTGATTAAGTCCCATTACGTGGATACCAAATATTGGGGGTCAATAATATTTCACCACTAGATGAGTCTTGGGTAGGGCTACACCATCCACTAGAAATTAGGTCACTGTGACCTATATTTAATGCAAGAACGACTTTGGTTAAGGTCCATTACCCAGGTAATACATACCGGGGGTTAATGATATTTCAAAAACGGGAGGGCCATCCTGTGCCTCATAGGCACATTTTCTAGCTGTTAATGTTTCCAAATTGTATCACCAAGAGATGACAAATAAAGAACTCTTTTGTGAAATGCAGGCTACATAAAATACCTCATCTCTATTTTCATCCCTAGAAACAGACAACAACAGGTTCTTGGGAACAGGTGGACCCCTGACAACAGCTTCCTCAAGGTCATCTATCCCAAGATGCTTTGCAACGTCTGCTGCCGTGGATTGGGTTGCTGTAGCTGTTAGTCCTAGAAAACACCTGACACCAAATCTTTCACGTAGAACCTGAAACAAAAAAGGGAAAACCAAAAATCAGACAAGTATTTATTCATTAAGGTAAAACAGGCTAACTATAATCAAGACTCATTCATTGTTTTTTTAATTATATTGTTTACTTATAATAACTGCTTAACTTTAATCTTACTGCAAAGTGTTTTTATTCAATTGCTGTGGTTTTCTTTTTTTTACCCGTCTTTTAGGTCTTCTGGTTTTGATCATGTTCTTTTTGGAGTCGTTCATTTAGGGTTTTTTAAAATCTTTTAAGTTTGCTTGCTTTATATACTACAAACCCTTTACAAATACAAAAACAGATCCCAATAAGAATATACAGTTTTATATGGCTTATACTAAAATAGAGAATAAAATTACTGAACTTGGAGGTTCAATCTCAAATGTCCAAGAGAAAAGACTATACAAGGAAGACACACCAGAGAAATTGAAGGTGGCAATGAACCTGACTTGGTACAAGCATTTAAAAAGAAATTGTGTGTTAAACCAGTTTAACCTGAACAACTGATAGACAGACCTAAAATCAAATCCATCATGCTGATGGTATGTACAACCCCGTGCTGATGTTGCATATCAAATACGAAGAGGCTTTTATTAGTTGTTGAGAAACCGTTAATTTTTTTTCTCATCGAAATTCCCACAAGCTTAACAGTATTCTGAAAATAAAACCTCTCTGCAACAGAAAAGAAAATTTTGTGCTTTAGATTTAATTTTCTGAAGTACCATTTGTAAATTTTTAAGAGAGTCAGAAATTACCTTCATTTACATCTTTATACTAAAAACAGACAAGACACGTTTAATAGGCATTACCCAATAGGTTATTGACAGATTGTTAAAATAACATCTATAAGTCTGAAGCCCTTACATTTACTGCAGCGAAAATTCCGTGACATAATTCCATAAGGCAACAAATATCATCCAATCAAGAAGTAATGATTACAGAATCCCGACAAAATCAGCATTCTAATTAAGACAATGAACTTTAAAATCATGAGGGAATGGCTTTTTTCTTATCATTAAAAGCAGCCCCAAAAAGTGAAGGATGGAATTTAGACAAAACATCCATTCTAAAATAACTATTTTTCATGATTTTTAGAAAGTTGGTACAGCTTGATGATAATGCAGATAATTAACAATTAAATATGGACTAACTAATGCATTTTTGTACTTTTGTGGTTTCTGGTTGCAGGAAACCTTACAGATATCAAATAACTATCAACTTCTAATTCAATAAAAATGTTGGCCTTATATTAGGAAATAACACCTCTTATTTTGCTTATTTCAGTTTAAATATGTTGCAAATTGTATGACTGATATTTGCATTAAAGTAATGACCAACAAGCTATTAGTAGTCTGGTTAAAGATTTTCAATGAACAATCTGTTTTCAAAACTCATAACAACATACACATTATGTTAATTTCAGTATTCACACTAGTACTGGTAAAAGCCCACTAATTCTTAAATGATTAATTTTGGTTACAGGTGCTGTCTTCACATGCCCTGGGAAACTATATGATTTTAGTGTTCACTGTGAGTGTCAACATGGAAAAGTACAATTTAGCTTGAAGTCAGTACATGTAACCCAAATACTAGTACATCATCTGTACAGACACATTTAGCTTTGCATATGCCATCTTTAATGTCTTTAGCACAAATGATTATGATATTTTTCCAAAACTTTTTCCTTAACCGTGTCAGTCAAAACTCAAGATTTAGAGTATAAATACCTCATTAAGTTATTTTTCATGAAGTGCAAATAGGCAATTCCTTTTTTTATTTCTCGCCATAAATAGTCTTTACCACTGCATTTTTTACAGTTGAAGCATTTTTCAGTAAATCACAAATTAATGTATTACAAAACATGCCATCTCTATGGCTATGCTACTGAGAAATTATACAAACCACAGCATTTTATTGATACAACCATTTCTAGGCTCCCACATTCAATACTTCAAACTAAGTTGTGTCGACAAAAGTGACATTTATTTCTTAAAACTTCGAAAAACGCTTCTTACATGAAATAAAATCGTAGACTACCATGACAAATGTATGGAAATTACTGTAATCCAAGAACAATCAAATGATGAATACGAGAAGCGAATAGGACATAAATAAGACGGCCAAGTTCTTAATACATATAGATGTATTTTATCCCTTTTTATTTAGTCTGAGGACATTTGGTTCATTGTGGGATATTAGAAAATCTTATATCTTGTGCTCCATCTACGCAGTGGATTTTTAAATTTCGTAATTGAGAGATTTTATTACATTGTTAACATTAAAATGTAATTCAATCTTTGGATTGTCAATTTTCATGGATCTTTTGATGACAAATCCCATTTCTTTAAATTTAAGTAATATTTGCTTCAAGCTTATGATACTGTTTTAAATAACAATTCTGAATATTGCACTCTTCAACTCTATTACTTAAGATCAGAACTTTACTTTCAAAAAAGGATGCTTCATGGAGCCACTCAGAAGCTAACATTTCTATCACTTACTTTATTTTAAGGGTAAGGAATATGTCAAAAAAAACATGATGACCCATGAAGCATAATCAAAAAGTTACTTCAATATGAATGAAAACTTAATTTGAGATGAACAGATTAGGACAAAAACCTTAACACTATATGCTCCTTCACTTTCATAGGACTAAGGAGGGGCATAAAATAAGACAAGACACCTCTTAAAATGTTATTTTCCCAACATTGAACTTAAAAAAAATGTCAAGGATAATAAGGTTATTGATTGTGCATTGTTTTAATCTAAGCTATAACTTTTTTCGTCTCAAGATTAAGCAAAAAAAGCCACTGGCACAAGATAGTTAAAATGATCTATAATAAAAGATGATTTGCTCAATCATGCCAAAAATGTGCTGACTTTCGATGACAATGTATGAAAATTGCTTAATCAAATGACGAAGATGATTACCTCAATATGAAGAGACATATTGACCAAAGATTGGGAACATCAATCTAGAAATTGATAGACTGTCCCTTATAATTAGTGCAAAAAAATCAAACTTAGGCAAACTATTCATACAGCTACCAGTAATGAATCTTTATGTTGTCCACTGGGAATAGAAACGACTATGTGAATATAAATAGCAGTTTAAGGGAAAACATGGTGTTCACTTTTTCTTTTCTGACACACAATCAAGAATTTTTGGTGACAAATAAAAATTAGGATTTAGTTTAACTCCAGATTTGGGGGTGTCTGTTGTTGTCTTCATCTAAGAAATTTAACAGGACAACATCATGTGTCGCTAAACAAATACAAGATTGTTATCTCTCAAATGAGTACAGGTGTTGGTTTTTTCTAGAGTGATGGCATTTTTGTCCAACTTGCATTAAATTTATCATTGGCAATATAACAAGCAGGAACTACTTTGCTCTTCACATGAGTTAACCCTCCTTTCAAATATTGTTGTTGATTATCAGTTTGGTTTGATCTGTGTGTTTCTTGTTATGATGAGTGCTTGTTTTTGTAATGTTTTTTTTTTGCTTTTCTAACTTCATAGACTTAAATCATTTAAATGCCCAATTGGTATTACTTTACTTCTTAGTGAGACATGCCCAGCAAAAAAGAACTGATCCAACCCTCATGATATGTTCTATTGCACCTTCATACCATAGGAGTTGACAGCAATTTTTTTATGACAAAATTGTTTTGTCTTTTTGTAGACTTCAGGCATTTAACCCATATTTGCATGAATTCATTGTTTTTCCTAGGTTAGTTAGTCCAAACTCTGGTCATATCCCTATTTCTGTCTTGTGTAATTAAGTACCCTTGTATTAAATGTCCTTTCTCGTTATCCTAAATACAACACTTCCTAATTCCTTAAATACAAATGCGGAAATGCTTAACACAATATTGTTTTACCCATTAGCAAAAGAAGTCTTACTAACATTTCAATTACTATGCAGGAACATTGTCAATTGTTGACAATTTTTTCATCATTACACCCATTTACATCATTAAAAGGGAAGATTAAGGAAGTAAAATATCTAAACCAGAATAGCAAATTGTAACAAAATCATGTTGATATGATATCTTTTATTAACATGACCCATTAGACATTTCCGTATAGGTTAAGTGATAAAGCCATACCAAACAACCTGGGTGCGGAAATTGTGTTTTGTGCTACTGTAAACGTGGGAATTTTCGCGGGTTATATTGTTTTCACGTTTTTGTAAATGAACCTTTTGCATTGGGGATAAATTTGCTTATCATCTGATTTTTTAATACTTTTTACCTAAGGAATGATCCATTCGCGTGGGGGATTTTTTCGCCAATATTTTGTGATTGCAAATTTAGCAAAAATCACCCCTACGCTAAAATTTCCATGCTTACCATACAAGCTATAGTTTTACAACTTTGCAATGGGTTGGGTTTTTTTTACCAAAATTATTACAATGTAATGCATTCAAATATCTACTACTTTAAACTTTAACAAGCCTATCAGTAAGATACAAAGCTATAATCTTTCTATAAACTATGTTTTCTTATTGGTTAAATTTTGGAACGCCATAAAACCTGGTTTAACCCACCATTTCATTTGAAATGCCAGGACCAAGTCAGGACCATTGCCATCAATAACTTTTCCAGTGTGTCTTCCATGTTTTGTCTTTTCTCTTGGACATTGAGATTGATCATCTAAGTTCGATAAGTTTGTTATTACCTTTATTTAGAGAGGCATTGCCCAATAGCTCACACTAGATCACATGACATTATATCCTGTCATTTTAGAGTAACAGTAATATATTATATAAACATGTCTTTTGAACTAAGTGAGACTGGATAGAATTTCATGACATTAAGAAGAATTTCTATAATAAAGAGTATATTGTTGGCTATAGTGTTTGATGTTTTAAAATATGTTATTTTAGCTGTTTATTTCTATTCAGGAATGTTAAATCATTTTACAGTGAGTTTAATATAATAACTTTTGACCAATAATAACAGATTTAAGACTTCTAGTAAGGAAATTTCATATCTAAAAAGGTTTCGACAAGGATTGTGCTATGATAATTTACAATTTTTTGACAGGCTTGTCACAACTTGCTTAGGTTGAACCCTGCTGAAAATATTGTTTATCTTCTTCAGATGAGGTAACTTAAGATTGATTATTTAAGTCAGTCACATTTTGGAATCTGACATGCATATTAGATTTATACAAATCAGAATTTTGTCACTTCAAGCTTAATTAAAATATTCATTTTGAAACATAAAAAAATCTGTCGAAGTCGAAAATGACAGGAAGTAGGTGGGAGACAGACCTGTAATTGAATCACATAATACCTCATGCTGATGCTGTATAACAAATATCAATGGGCTGTGATAAGTAGTTGCTGAGAAAATGTTACTAAATTTGTTTTATCCTCAAGGCTGCCCAATGTTCACCATTTTATAACCCAGATTTTTCACTCTGTGAAATCAAGCCAATAATCTAGATTTACCATTCTCTCTTAACTTAGCCTTGAATTGACATTTCTATGGTTATTGAACTGAAGTTGGTTATATAATGAGAGTATTATTTTCATCTTTTTTCATTTGAAGTCACGGTGCCCACCAATTGTAGGTTTATTAAGCAGAGATTTCCTTATTAGAATGAAGCAGTCATTAAAAATCATCCTTGGGAGTTTTTCTACTCCTTTGTCAACATAAATGATCTTTTCCTCATTTTACTTTTAAGCTTAAGGCCAGAAAATTACAATGTATAGGCAATATAAAAACCTAATTAAGTCAATGAAAAAATATTGAAGTCTGACAACAAAATTTAATTGCCTTTCACAAGCTTGATGAAGTCATTAAGCTTATTTAAGATTGTTGACATGAAATTAGAGCAGTCAGGGGACCAACTTGTACAAGTCAGAATGATCAGATTCAATCTTACTTGTACAAGTCAGATTAAACAAACTAGAGTTATCTTCTCCTTATTTTTAGAAATTCTATCTGACTTCTACGAGTAGAATATACTAGAATGTCTTTTTATCAAAGTTTCTTATCCAGAGATATTCTCTATGGTTAAATTCCTTTTCTATATACTGAGATCTATTTATAAATCTTACAAAATAGTCATGGGTTTGTAATTTAGATTTTTTGTTTTTATATCATTCTTACTTGTACAAGTCAGAATCAAAATTTTACTGCCCTCCTTTGGCAGTTAATTTCTCTACTTTGGCAGTCGTGAACACCATGGTCTTTAATTATGCTTAAATCATTAAATAACAATTATTTATCTAGTATAAACCACATTGGTGTTCAAAACCATGGATATAAATGACAGTCTTAGATATTTAGCTATGAAATTCTTTGATGATAATTGAAACTTTACAGTCAATCTGTTTCCTATTTGCTCATGATTCTTTCATCCTAAATGCAGGATGTCATTGTTGACCTTGTGAAATAATTTGAATAAGATTTATTGGTTTTGAGAAATGTTATTTCAAAAACATTGAATATTGGAGCAAATTTAATAGAAACAATTCTTACTCTAACAAGTCAGATTCATTCTGACCCATAGAAGTCAGAATTGGATCTGACTTTACACACAGGCGTTTGGGTCCAGGATTTTATTTTATTATAAATAACGTGTATATAAAAATTTTCATCTCGTCTATATACTATTTCCACAAGGTAAGAATGTTTGAAAGTTCTAAAAATAGAACAAAATTTACTCGCGGAAAACCCCCATATTTTCTCATAGAATCAAATGTTTTACATGAAATATTGGTGATTCTCTAAATCCTTTCAGTTTAATCTCACAATTGGGAACACATTTATCGTGAAACAATTCGCAATGACTTTGAATCTAATCTTTTTTCCACTGAAGCGAGCCAAACAAACCACCACGGACGGAAGTAGTTTAAAATTTTAAAGGGAGACAATATCCCTCTACTTTTTCCAATTTTATCATTGAAATGAAATAACCACGTATTTATTATCCTTGAACGTCTTTTTGAAAATTTATGGAACACCCATCGAGTCCTAGTTTGTATGTACGTTTTATTATACTACCAACTCGTCAGTAAAAATATTTCAAATAAAATTGAGTCCCCATTTTCCGCCAAATGATTTGTTCGAACTCGCCCAGATTTTACCTTAATGTAGTGTCACTCGGAAGTCCTTTTATTTCGTGGAATATTGTTTCCCTTGAAAATCTTTGGCCACTTCCGTCCGTGGTGATCTTTTGTTTCGCTTCGTAGGAAAAAAGACCCGATGTGAGATTTATACATACTGACATGCTTTACTTTTGCTTCCTAAAGAGAGTGTACAGCTGAAAGGAGTTATAGAATGTTCTAGTTGTTTATGGTTAAGAATATTTCTACAAGAAAAAATGGAGTTTCCGTCAGTTTTTTTAGAACTTTTAAACATTCTTGCCTTGTGGAAATAGTAATATACGAGATGAAAATTTTTATATACACGTTATTTGTAATAAAATAAAATCCTGGACCCAAACGCCTGTGACTTTACAGAGTAAGAAACCATAAATAGAATCTTACTGGTACAAGTAAGATCTATTCTGACTTCTACAAGTTGGTCCCCTGACTGTAGAGACTGAAGTCAATTTTAAAACCTACCACCAAACTTACACATTAGATTCTAAAATACTCTACACACCAGTGAGGTGGAACTTTTATTAAGCTCAATTTTAACAAAGAAAAGTTTTAAGCCTTTCATTTGCCTATTGTCATCCTAGAAAATTAAGATCACTTTTACAAGTTCTAATTAGTAATAGAAGGAAATAACGAAAAGTTATTTGTAAACCAAGAATCTAATTTGACATTGACATCAATAATTAACTGGTTACTACACAAAATGCTGTATTGTCAATATCTTGCTGTAATAAAGGATACTTTAGAGAAAACATTGTCAAATAAATTAAGACATTAGGAAAAAAGTCATGATTAAGCTTATTAAACAAACCAGAAACCCTTTTAAAATAACCTTGACTGGTATTGATCAATTTTGTGAAATGCAAGACAATAACATCAAATAATAAATAAAGTGCCTAAGTCAAGAAAGAAGGAATTGAAAGTCAGAATTATTTAGAAGAAGCATGTGTTATGGTTAAATTAAAACATTGTCAAATTAAGTTTAATAGGATCAAGAGGCTATCAGTAGCCTAAATTGCTCATCTGGTCCTTAAGCTACATTTACAAGGGTCTCATCTTTGAATTATTACCCACATAAGGAATCATCTAATAACGTTGACCTAATGGAGACTTTAAGTAAGCAACAGCTGTTCTTTATCTATAACAATTTTCATTCGATGGGGCAAACACATGAAAAACAAATTTATGACCTTTAAACCCTATGAGTACTGGTATTCATCTGACATCTTCAACGCAATGGAGACTTCTATAGAGCTCCATGATGATGAGCTGAAGGTTAAAGCAAGCAACAGCTTTTATCTATTTGTAATAGTTTTCATTCTACAATAGAAACTTTAGTAGATGCTGATGAAGGAAGAATGCATCAAATTTTCTGAATCTTGTATACTTTTTGATTTACAATTGCACATACAAAACAGTAGTCTAAACCCCATGGTCTATTTAAGCAATGGTGGCCATGTTTTTATACCAATCATTGAAACAAAACTTTTATGCAGGACATCCTTAGGATCATTCATACCTAGTTTCATCAAATTCTGTTCATTAGTTTCAGAGGGTAGGTTTTAAATAATTGCTAACATACAACAGACGACAGACAACAGACTACAACCACAGACGCTGAGTAATGACAATAGCTCACATGGACCTTTGGTCAAAGTGAGCTTAAAAGAGTAACTACCAAATTTTAACAGGTCAAGTCAACTAAAAATCAAAGAGATTCAACATTGTTTACTCAAGTTTGCTTTGATGATTGCTGTTATGTTGTCTTGTGTGGTTGGTTTTTTTTTTGCTATTGTTTCAATATTGTCTTTTAAATCTACCGTTATTGTGTTGGCATTTTTGGACTCAGAATATTCGAACATATCCAAATGGTACTCCTTTTCTTTTTTTAATTGTTTTGAAGAAGAGTTTACATTTGAACCTTCCACTTACCAGTATTTATAAAAGCCATCTTCATAAGGTTTCAGTTTACTTTCTCAAACAGTTAAGTGTCTTGAATCAGATATGATTAAAGTTTACATATGAAACAGAAATAATTCAAATTACCTTTGTGAGCCTCAGGTATGATGGTCTAAAATTATGAGACCACTCAGACAGACAGTGAGCCTCATCTATACACACAAACGATATCGGTGGCAGGTTTGAGGTTGACGTTAGTATGGACATTGTCCCTCCAGCAACAGCTTCAGGCGATACTAACAGGAAGTGAACTTTGCCCTCCTTTACTGACTCCACAACAGACTCTCGCTGGGCTTTGGTCATGTTTGTGTGAAGACAGGCTCCTCTTACACCAGGTGGCAGGCCAGTTATCTAATACAAATAAAGAAAATATAAATGTTGATGCATTTCAAATGTAAAATCATATAACAACAGTAATATCCAGGTCCTCTCAGTGATGATCTTTTATTTCATCAAAGCAGCATTTTTTCTAAAAAAAAATTAATTTCATATCACAAACCTCCATAAGATATAAATATGTATATTCACGCTTGCGTGCTAAAAATAGACTAGGGAAAAGCCACGTTCAAAGCTGAGTCAGAAGTCTCGCGAGAACGAGATCTTCATTATTCATAATGGCTTCGTGCTAAAACAAAGGATTTTTGTACAACTCAATTTTATCTCGAATTTTTGGATTGTTCTCACGTTCTTTTGGACTTTTATTAAACGTGATTCGTCCTCCGTTGTCTGCATAGAATGTCAGAACAAGAGGACAAGAGTGTAAAGGCCGCCGATCAAACGATTGAGCGTGTTAACGCAAACACCCCCGTAACACGTGAGGGTGATCATGATAAACCCTCGACCAAGAAGTCGAAGGGTAAGCGCCCGGCACCGAAGGTTGACCGTGGGAAGAATAACAAACGTAAGAAGTTCGACGATTTCGATGAAGATATGTCATTGTCAGACCAGGAAAGTGAGTCTGACCCTGATTTTAGTGAGGAGGAGGAGGGCACCATTAGTTCTTCCTCAGATGAGGACTCCGAGTCCGAGGACAATGATAATGGGGCTTCAAGTCCCAAAGTGGCTCACGATAATCCTGAAAATAAATCCAATTCTTCCTACGTTCGTTTCAATATTGACAATGATGGAGCTTCTAAGTTTGAGCTCCCCCTAGACTTAATAGAGTATATGAACAATAAATTTGTCAAATTTATCCCAGATAAGTTGCTGCAACAGAAAATCTTAGACGTTTTCCCAATTCCATCCCACTTTAATGCAAAAGCACCAGTTGTAGATGACTATGTATCTGAAATTTTTAATTCAAGTGGGAAATCGTATGGAAATTCTTACGACAATAACTTGGCAAATTGGGTCAATTCTGGGTCCACTCAGTAACCTTTGGTCTCATCTAGACGATGTTGAAAAATCTGGTAGTGAAGAAGGTTTAGACTTATTTCATATGTTGGACCTTGTTGAAAAGACCATTACTTCATTTCTACCACCTATCATAGAAGGATGAATATTCTATATAATCTTACTAAAGATGTACGGAAAGCAAAACGCCTGGTTAAGACAAACGAACAGAATCTTCAGATAACAAGCTATTTGGGAAGAAATTTTACAAGGCGTTACACAAAGCAGCTACTATTAGAAAATCTTCAAGAGAGATCTCAAGAGAGCTTGGTTCGTCCCACAGGGACAAGAAAAGAGTTAAGCGGGATAAGTCCCATAGTGGTGACCAGAAGCCCTTTAGGGAAGAGGCCCCATCTGGTAGTGGAACAGGACGAGGTGGTGGCCGATAGTTATTCTTCAGAGGTCGAGGACGTGGAGGCAGACCTGGTACTGGCTCAGCCAGAGGTAGGTTTATTACCTTGTTTAGACCAAGCAAACGATCTGAAAAGTCTTTCTGTCTTAGACAAAACACTAGTTCATCAAGCTGTAATTCAACTGAATTTAGAGGAATTGGATCTTCTGTACCCCGTAGGGGGGAGGGTTCGGTTCTTTCTTCGAAATTGGGAAAAACTGACAAGCGACAAAGTGATTTTGCAGATTATTCAGGGACTAGAAATTCCTTTTTTAGAAACACCCTTCCAGGAAGACTTTTCCGATCAAATTCCACACACAAGCAATATAGCTCTCATACAGGAAGAGGTTCAGAGTATGTTAGAGAAGAATGTAATCATAGAAGTATCAAATTGTACCGATCAGTTTCTGAACCCTGTATTTTTATTTCCCAAGAGGGACGGGGGGAATCGCCCAGTTATCAATCTGAAAAAACTGAACAGTTTCATAGAGTATCGCCATTTCAAAATGGAAGGGATACAATCTTTGAAGTCTTTGATAAAGGAGAAGGACTTCATGTTGAAAATAGATTTGAAAGATGCATATTTCTCAATAAGCATAGCGAAAAAACACAGAAAGTTTTTGAGGTTCCCATGGGGAAACAAACTGTACGAGTTCCAAGCGATGGGGTTTGGTCTCGGTTCAGGTCCCTTAGTGTTTATGAAGGTAATGAAACCAATAGTGTCATTTCTAAGGAGGCTTGGGGTCCGTCTGATAATTTATCTAGACGATATCTTGGTTCTGAATCAGTCGAAAGCCCTTCTACTGAGAGATTTGAACTCGCTCAAGTGGTTGCTGGAGCACTTAGGGTTTCTAATCAATTGGAAGAAATCCATGATTCTTCCCTCTCAGCAGATAGAATTTCTGGGCTTTGTGATCAATTAAATAAATATGACAATATCGCTCCCTTTAGACAAGATTCAGAAAATCGCGAACAAATGTCAGTCATTGGTCCAGAAAAAATCAGCATCAGTCAGGAAGCTTGCAGAGATTTTGGGTTACATGACGTCGTCATTACAGGCCATAGCCCCTGCACCTCTCCATTATCGCTATTTACAAATGTCCCAGATCAGGACATTGTTAATCAGCCAGTCTTACCAAACCAAAGTCAACCTGAATCCTCAATGTTTAGAGGAACTTCGTTGGTGGATTTTTCACATGAAGGACTGGAATGGCAAAGCCATAATAAATCCAGGGCCAGATGTGATAATTCACACGGATTCTTCCAAAACAGGCTGGGGGGCTACGTGGGGTTCGAAGAAGATTCAAGGTTTATGGACAACCAAGGAACAAGCACAGCACATAAATATATTGGAATTGAAAGCGGGCCTTTTTGCTATCAGAAGCTTTCTTCAGAATATGAAGAAGGTTCATGTTCACTTAAAGATGGACAACAGGACTGCAGTGACCTACATTCAAAAAAAGGGGGGCACCAAATCAGTACAGTTAGTAGATCTAGCACAACAAATTTGGGATTTTTGTTTCCAGAGGGAGATACCGTAACTCTTACAGCGGAGTATCTTCCGGGGAGTCTCAATGTCGAGGCGGATTGGCAATCGAGGAATTATCAAGACAGCAGCGACTGGCAATTGAAAAAGATTGTTTTCAAAGCCCTGGACAAGATTTGGGGTCCCTTTCAAGTGGATCTATTTGCCAGCAGACACAATGCCCAAATGAAAAATTATGTCAGCTGGCGTCCAGATCCTTATGCGATGGGGATAGACGCATTCCAAATGGTTTGGGATCAGAAGGGTTTGTATCTGTTTCCCCCTTTTGCCATGATTCCCAGGTGTTTATTGAAAGTGACACAAGAGAAAGTCACGGTGACCTTGATAGCGCCAACGTGGCAGTCTCAGCCATGGTATCCAATGCTTCTCAGTCTATTAGTAGCAAATCCAATATTATTACCCCCATATCAGGATCTGTTAATGTCCCCATTTCAAGAAACTCACCCCTTGTCGAATCAGACAAACTTTTGTCTAGCGGCTTGGAAAATCTCAGGCAGCATGACGTCAGTAATGGAGTTTCGGAGGAAGCTGCCAATTTTTTGGCAGAACATTCCTGGAGAAAAGGAACGTCTTCTGCTTACAACAGCAGTTGGCGACAATGGTGTTGCTGGTGTAATGGAAAACAGATTAATCCATTTCAATCCTCTGTGGCAGATATAGTAAACTATTTGTCACTATGTTTTAATAAAGGAGAAAGTTATCGTACCTTAAATGGAAGAAGGTCGGCTATTTCAGCTTTTCATGAAGAGGTAGATGGTGTGAAAGTTGGTCAGCATCCCTTAGTAAAGAGGTTCTTAGCAGCTTCTTTTAATGCAAGACCACCCATGCCCCGATATGTTGTTACCTGGGATGTAGATTTAGTTCTCAATCATTTAGAGTCTTTAGGTTCAAACAGTTCCTTGTCTGATAAGATGTTAACTTTGAAGGTGGCATCTTTGTTAGCTATAACTTCAGCAGGTAGATCATCAGAACTTTGTTCTCTGGATATAAAATACATGATTGATGATGGTGATCGGTACTCATTTAGGTTAGGGAAACTAACTAAGTCTAGAAGGCTAGGTCAATCACCCATTCAGGTTGATTTTCAAGCTTTTGAAAAGAGACCACTTTTATGTGTAGTTGGGGTTATTAGCGCTTATTTGCATCGCACTAAAGAGTGGAGAACAAGAGGCTCCCAAGAGCCTGAATCGCTCACCTGAACTACACAGATACATATATTTGTAGATATTATTGTGCTTAACCATATGCGATTTAAATTTATGAAATATCTTGGTTAGTTTTCAAGATATTGGGCTTAATAAGTGCAAATTTGGCAAAAATTAGGAAAAAGAACAATAACTCCCACATCAGCAGTCAGATCTTTTCCGAAATTTCAGGACAGGTAGATCTTAATATGCTGATCACTTTTGATTCTTGCACAATTTTGATATCTGAAACCAGTTTTGAGCTATTAGCAAAAAAATGAAATTTGCCCCTATGTTCTATTTTTAGCCATGGTGGCCATGTTTTTTTACGAATCAAAAATCTGAACGATAGAGTTGTAGCATATAAGCTATCAAACAGTGTGCCATGTTAAGATGCAGTTGGTCTTACCGTTTCAGACAAGTCAGGGGAAAAGTAATGAACAATGGTAAATATTGATGCTTTAAGGGCCATAACTCCTAAAAGAAATGGTTCTACAGCTTTGACCTAATTACATGAATTGTAGATCTCGATGTGCTCAATCATATGCAATTTGAATTTTTGAAATATCTTGTATAGTTTTCAAGATATAGGGCTAAATAAGTGAAAAATTTTGAAAAAATCCAGAAAAAGGGCAATAACTCCTATGTCGTTTGTTGGATCTTCTTGAAAATTTCAGAGCAGGTAGATCTTGAGGTGCTGATCACTTTTGTCTCCATCAGAATTTTGATATCTGTTACCGTTTTTGAGTTATTTGCAAAAAAATTTAATTTGACCCCTATGTTCTATTTTAAGCCATAGAGGCCATATTTTTTAACGAATCAAAAATCCAAACGATAGTTTTGTAGCATTAATGCTATTTAACAACTGTGCCAAGTTTGGTTGAAGTTGGATGTATGGTGTCAGACAAGTTAATCTTTGAAATTCAGGGTAAAAGTAATGAACAAGTGTGGCCACTAAAAGTATGTCTCGCCTGCCGGCACCATCGCTAAAATCAACTACCTAAGCTTTCATTTCTTGATATAAACACAAAAAGTGTCAGTATACCTAATAACAGATGCCTAGTTATTATACTATTCAAGCAATCCATTGTCCACACAAGTATTACAAAAAGTTTTCTGTCTGAAAAAAGACCTAAGTTCACAGAGTCACTGGAGCGTAAAAATGGGGTCATGGTCACATGGCATGGTGACAGTTGCATTGTCCATAACCGCAACTGTCTGTTTACCCAATATCAGATGCCTAGCTATTATACTTTTCAAGCAATTCATCGTCCACAAAAGTCTTACAAAAAAGTTCTTCGGCCTGAAAAAGACATAAGTTCACAGAGTCACTGGAGCGTGAAAATGGGGTCATGGTCACATGGCATGGTGACAGTTGCATGAACCATAACCTAAACTGTCTGTATACTAAATATCAGATGCCTAGCTATTATACTTTTCAAGCAATTCATTGTCCACAAAAGTCTTACAAAAAAGTTTACGACGCCGCCGCCACCGCCGCCGTCGCCGCCGCCGCCGCCGCCGGAAAGTAATACCTATGTCTTGCCTTCCGCGACTATTCGTCGCAGGCGAGACAAAAATGGTAAATTTTGACGCTTTAAGGGCCATAACTCCTAAAAGAAATGGTTTTACAGCTTTGACCTAATTACATGAAATGTAGATCTTGATGTGCTTAATCATATGCAATTTGAATTTTTAAAATATCTTGTATAGTTTTCAAGATATAGGGCTAAATAAATGCAAAATTTTGAAAAAATCCAGAAAAAGGGCAATAACTCCTACATCGGTTGTTGGATCTTCTTGAAAATTTCTGGGCAGGTAGATCTTGAGGTGCTGATCACTTTTACCCTATGCCAGAATTTTGATATCTGTTACCATTTTTGAGTTATTTGCAAAAAACTGTAATTTGACCCCTATGTTCTATTTTTAGCCATGGCAGCCATGTTTTTTTACGAATCAAAAATCTGAACGATAGTCTTGTACACATAATGCCACTAAACAACTATACCAAGTTTGGTTGCAATTGGACTTATGGTGTCGGACAAGTTAACGTTTGAAAAATTGTTTACAGACGACGACAGACGACGACGACGACGGACGCCAAGTGATGGTAAAAGCTCACATGGACCTTCGCTTCCAGGTGAGCTAAAAAGGGAGGATTGTGATAGAAGTCAGTTTCTTTTGAGTTATGTAGAACCTCATAAACCAGTTGTCCCTTGTACTGTGGCTGGTTGGTTGATGTCCATTTTGAAATTGGCTGGAATCAACACTGACAATTTTAAGGCTCATTCTATGAGAGGGGCCAGTACCTCAAAGGCAAGAGCAAAGGGTTTGTCTTGTAAAGAGATAATGGATATGGCAAGGTGGAAAAAAGCATCCACTTTTAAGCGGCATTATCTACGTGAAATAGTACATGGTAAAGGGAGGCTTTTCCAACAAGCAGTTCTGTCGTGATTAGCTTTAAACATACATATTTATATCTTATGGAGGTTTGTGATATGAAATTGGAAATTTCATCAGTGCATGCAATGCATGCAATGAAATTAAAATTTCATGAGCAAACCGAAATAAGATATAAATCCCCCCCTTATCATGACTTTTAGTCCCACCCAATTGTAACTTTTATTACAATAATGTATGAAACAAACAAAAAAACAAAAAAAAATGCAAATAAAAAAAAAAAATTAAAAAAAAATGCAAATAATTATAGTATAACTAATGAGGGGTGGCGAATATCAATTTTAATGTCACGAGTCTCGAATAACGCCAGGATTCAACAAGTGCGCGGAACTTGTTCCGCGCACGAGTTGAATCCCCTAGCGTTATTCGACACGAGTGACATTAAAATTGATATTCGTCACCCCAAATTAGTTATACTATTTATTATATAGATAATTTAAAAAAATCGTGACTAATAGATCATCAAAATAATGAAAACGAAAGAATTTATTGATTGGTGAATTGTGTATTGTGCACTAATCTTTGTTACGTATTTTTCGCGGGAAACTTCACGAGGGTTAGATAAACTCGCACGCGAGTTAGATAAATCCTGTAATTAACTCCATGAAAATCTAGAAATTTATTTAACTAGGAAATCACGATATTTCACCTATATCTATATAATAAAAAGTAATAGACAATAATATTTTGTTTATTTACTGCATTGTAAAAAGATGTAAATAAAAAGTAATAGGCAATAATATTTTGTATATTTTGCATTGTAAATATGTAAATATTTTAATTTATTTAAATTTTTATCTTGCAGGGAAACATTAGAATCTGTTTATGTGGATTTCTTGGCCAGAGGGAGGAAGGGCGGTACAGGAACAGTGTGGCTGTTGTTATGACTTTGAACTGTTACTGTGTAGCTTTGTTTCGGTGCTACATGATATAAATAGATTTAGATTAGATGTTTCAGTAGTTAGTTTACGTAGCTGGACTATAGTTAATTAATTTTCTTCTAGTCATATTTTTTTGCATTAGTCTGATAGTATAGTTTTTTGTCAATGTGTTATGGACATTTAATTGGATGTTAATTCAGATCAAAAGACCTTTTACACTAATGTTTTCTGTTTTTTCCATGGTGCCAAGTAACTTGTGTATTTGTTTAATTTTTGTTTGTATGTCTTTTTAGTTTTGTAGTAAATTTGTTTACCTAAATTTTGTTTTACTCTCATCCCTTATGAATAATGAAGATCTCGTTCTCACGAGACTTCTGACTCAGCTTTGAACGTGGCTTTTCCCTAGTCTATTTTTAGCACGCAAGCGTGAATATACATATTTATATCTTATTTCGGTTTGCTCATGAAATTTTAATTTCATTGCATGCATTGCATGCACTGATGAAATTTCCAATTGATCACTGAATTCTAAACTTTTCAAGATGTTTATGGTACAAACATAAGTATGATGTGTCAATGAAAGAGGCAGAGATGTTCCAAAGGGGCATTCAAATGTTATAAGTCCAAAAGGGCAAGGACAAAAAACCAACAATAAGATTTAACACAAAAGTATGTCTGGCCTGCCGGCATTATCGAAATGCCTAGTTATTCGAAAATTTATTCATAAATTCTCAACATTTTCCTGTGGACCAACCAAATAATTATAAATATCATAGTCATTGAGAAACATACTTATCATAAAAGACTCAACAAAACAATATTAACAGTCATTTAGTGTAGAAATGAAGTCAAGGTCAGATTACATGGTGATGGACCCCAAAACCCTGATTTAATTCATCGATCAATATCCTAAAGATCAGGTGCCAAGCTATTATACTTGACAGCGGAGAAAAAAGCTTTGTGTATGACATAATATACTTAGTGTTTAAAAGCTTTATGAAAATTTCATAATTTTCTATAAAAGAATTTTTTTTGAATACAAAAAGGTTGGTTAGCCTTTGTGTGATTGGGCCAAAACAAAATATATGTTTGTTTCCTGCTTCCTACTCTGATAAATTAGGGTAGGTAGGTAAGAAAATTATTTTTTTTACAAAATCATTTTACATTGAGTCAATGGGGAAGCAATCCCAACTTTAACAGTGCTTTTCCAAAAATGCCAATAAAAACTTTAGGGTAGGGCCCAAAAAATAGAGTAGGTAGGGTAGCAGGAAACAGACATATATTTTTTTTTGGCCTTGGCATATACACGGAGAGTTTATAAGCAATGAATGATTGAAAATACAACAGAACAAGATTACAGAGTAAACAGTTTAGTATCATTCAAATGACATGATGATAGAAAGTCTTAAGAGATGACAGACAGACTGCCAGACTTAAAAACAGATATATGTAATCAGGACAGCATTCAAATTTCTCTTGAGACATCAGTAAAACAAGATTGTCTGCAAGGCAAATTTATACTCAATTATCTGTCTTAATCAAAATGTGTAAATCTTCTAGTGGAAATCTTTTATCGGTGTTTTACTATGTATGGAGATGTTCTGTGGTTAACACAGCTGGTTATTCATTTTATCAGCTGTTCAAATTTGTCTTCTCTGAAGGTCTTATATTACTGTTATGAGAATTGATAGAATCTTGGCGTAGGTTTCTTCATCATTTATTTTTTATTTTGTCAAAAAAAGCTTACAAAAATAGGGCATGTAACGGGATATTAAATGATACCCCCCCACGTTATGATATCATAAAAGTTCATAAAATTTGATTTCATAGTGGCCTCGAAAACTGTTTTTCAGATCATGCTGGAAATTGAACTTGACCTGTATTGTATTGTACTCAAAAGCTGTACAAAATATCATTTGAATCCCATGACTCGTTTTCAAGTTATTGGTCTGAAACTCAAAATTTCATGATATTTGATTTTTCAAAGTAGCCTATCATGAAAACTATTTTTTTGGATCATGCTGGAAATTGAACTTGACCTGTATTTAATTGTACTAAACAGCTGTGCAAAATATCATTCAAATCCTTTGACGCATTTTCAAGTTATTGGTCGGAAACCTTCAGGGGACGGACAGACAGACGGACAGACCGGACGGAAGGATGGACAGACACCGAAAAAAAATGAGGGTATAACATAATACCCTGACACTTCGTGTGGCAGGGTATAAAATTAAACTGGACCACACGGATTTTTACAGGATATTCTGAATAAGTGTTTGTAAAACTTCCAAAGAGATTTCACCATGACAATGTGCAATTAGATTCTACAAAAGTATTCGAAATGTTTCATGTTTAAAAGTTCAGGTCAACTTGTGTGACAAACAAATTTCATATCTTTAGAACACAAATTTATAATTTCTGGAGTTGATAAAAAATTACTAAAAAATTGAATGCTATATCCAATATAATATTTATTCATCTTTTTCATTCATGCTATTAGTACATGAAAGTAATACTAAGGAAAACCAATGTGAAGAAAAAATTGAAATAATCAATTTAGAAAGTTAATATAATGTTATTTGGAAAATCTTAGCCCAAAGATTTTAAGTTGATAAAATGTGATTTTCATTCCCTTGATTTCCAGTTTAATAGATGAAATCATTGCACTAAGAAATTGAAGGAAATTATTAATCAAATAATATATCTGTTTATAAATTGAGATTTGACAGTAATTCTGAAAATTACATAACATTCGTGTCAAAGATCAACATATAAATATCATATTTGCTCAAAACATTTTCAAATCTCCTAATGAGTTTGTATCATATGCAGATGGTTAACATAAAACCATCCATTCTAAGAAGAGAATAGATTCTGCAAGTTTTCCTAAATATTTTTACTGTTTATGACAAATGCCCTTTGATTTTCATCAACCCTGCACGATAATTTATCAAAAGCATAAGTTTTTTTTTCTCGTTTTCCAATTAAGATACATGCTGTATTTCTTTAAACTAGGAAATTATTGTACAAAACATTTCAATTATCTGAAGCTTTTCCCTAATAAAATAAGTAATTCTGATAAACATCTTTTCTTCTATTGATAATGAGCAACAATCATCAAGCGGTTAAAATTGAACAAGAAAATTTAATCACCAAACTGAGGTTAAATTTCCATGCAATTTTTCCTGTAGTTTTAAATCAAAGTTTCTTTTTGCCTGCAAAAACAATGTGTCCCCCCATTTCCCCCAAAAGTTTTAAGTTCAAAAGGCCATAACTCCAACAAAATTTTGGGGATCCATATTTCCTGGTAATGTGCACAACTACATATGGTGTCCTTCCTATATACCAAGTTTCGTTAAATTCGGTTCAGTAGTTTCAGAGGAGTTGCGCTGATAAACTTTGTGACGGACAGACAGACAGGCCAAAAACAATATGTCTCCCCACAAAAGTGGGAGTAGAAGTAGATATAATTTTTGACATATCTCCTTCCTTTTGTGCAAATAATAAAGCTATTTTTCATTCAAACAATTTAACATAATTTTACAATAAATTTGTTTTTAAGATGATTAAAAGGCCTTAAGCTCATCTTTCTAATATTTTTGTAACTGAATAAAGTCATGATTTTCACATTATGATGTTATTCTAATAATGTCTTAACTCCCATTTAATTTCATTATACTATCATCGTGTACTCTTATGATCTTTGCACTCTATAATGATCTTCTAATAACTTCCTGGATTTTCATGCTTTATTACTCACAAAGGAGATATTTTAAATGATCCAATCAAATCTTTCCTTAAATTTTAAAGTGTTATGTAAGACATATCTTTAATGCCCTGAAAAACAATTAAAAAATGCTCAGCATCTAACTGAATTGTAATCTATTTTCTTTTGAAATAAGTACATGTGTGATCTATTCCAGTCAAAGATTAGTTTTCACTTATATAGAACCAATAAAAGACGACATGATGAGAATAAACCCTAAATCTAGTAATGATTTCTAACTTCTAAGATTTCTACTTTTATTATTCTTAATTCACCAAGATAAATAATTAATGACTTAAAGGCTGCTCAATATTTTTCACTACAGTCTAATATTTCTTTAATCATTTTTTTTTAATTTATGGATGTGTTCTCGTGTACATTTATTTCATATCTAATACGTTTATAATGTCTAAACAAACACTTTAAAAACTTGTGTAACAAAATCACCAATCCAAAAAGAACAATTTTATTAGAAAACATTTTGGCTTTTTACATGACAGAACAAAGCTTTGAGTCAATATAATAATTATTTTCACTTTTTCTCCAGACCATATGAATTTTTATAATAAACAAGAATATGTCAAAAAGAAATAATGCCCCATTTTGCAACATTTGGGACAGACAGACAGACAGACAGACAGACAGAGGGACGGACAGAAGAAATAACCTAAACACTAAATGCCCCCCACTTTGGTAGATGGAGCATAAAACAGTCTAAGAAATTGGGTTTTGAAATGGACTTGCCTGAACTCTTGATTTTTAGTTTTTGCTCTATTTATTCTATCAAAAATTCCTGTACAAATTTCACTTGCCCAAACATAGTTAAACTGGCAAGGGGCCAGCGGGCCAGTGCTAATGTTTCAGACTGTTTAAACATTTCTCTTTGACAGACTACTGTCAAAAGGTGTTTAAATATAAGACTGATTCCACTGTGATTTACACAAACCTGGTCCTCCATCAATGACACCAAGGGGGAGATAACCAGTGTAAAACATTGTTTTTTCTCTGCATACAGCACCGCTGGTAACTGGTAGGTAAGAGATTTCCCTCCACCTGTAGAGATTATCACCAGTGTGGACTGACCTGTAAATATATAAAACAAGGTCAAGAATAATGATGTTAATACGTTTTTTTGGTGACATCAAGCATATAGAACAAACATATAGTGCACTCAGAGGGGTTGGGTTTAGAAAAAACTATTGTACCTAGAGAAAATTCAAGACAGGAAATTAGATAAGAACGAATACTGATTGTGACGGCAGCCGTCACAGATGTTCCCCAAGCAAACAAGATGTACCTTAAAGCAGCAAAAATACTGCCTTTTTTCAGTTTTATAGAATGTGCAAATGATGTAAAAATATAGAATATATATGTATAATGTTCATGGCATTGTCAATGATGTGTTTAAACATACCATCTTGGATAAATTTTGGCGCCCATCTTGGATTTAGAAATTTCACGTTTTTGCATTTGACGGAAAAACTGTAAATATCTCTTTAGAACTTTTTATATTTTTTTGTAGTACTTATCAAGCTCTATAATACCACGAAGTTTCAAGGTGCTCATCACTTGTGTTACTGAGATATGACAATGTCCTATATAATGAACTTTTGCTATTTATTAAAAAAACAAGAGGCTCCCAGGAGCCTAAATCGCTCACCTGGTTTTGATGTCAACCCTATATTTTGTAGAGCTTAATGAGCTGAACATTTAAGCAAGCAACAGTTTTTTCTTTATCTACTATAGTTTTCATTCTATAGGCCAAAACACGAAAAACCGTTATTTTAGGGGCCGTAACCCCTTTAAGGGGTCATCTGAAAACTTCAACCCTATAGAGACTTTTGTAGAGTTTTATGCCCTGAACATTTAAGCAAGCAACAGCTTTCTCTATCTGCTATAATTTTCATTCTAAAGGCCAAAAACATGAAAAAGGTTATTTTAGGGGCCGTAACCCCTATTAAGGGTCATCAGACAATTTCGATCCTATGGAGACTTTTGTAGAGCTAAATGAGCTGAACATTTAAGCAAGCAACAGCTTTTCTCTATTTGCTATAGTCTTCTTTCTATAGGCCAAAAACATGAAAAAACATCATTTTAGGGGCCGTAACCCCAATAAGGGGTCATCTGACAACTTGGACCCTATGGAGACTTTTGTAGAGCTAAATGAGCTGAACATTTAAGCAAGCAACAGCTTTTCTCTATCTGCAATAGTTTTCATACTATAGGGCAAAAACATGAAAAAACGCTATTTTTCACCTTTAAGGGGCTGTAACCCCTATAAGGGGTCATCTGACCAAATGAAGACTTTTGAAGAGCTCTTAATGCTGAAGCAGTAGGGTGGCATCAGATTTCATCTATCTCTTATACTTTTTGATTTACAAGCCAAAAACAGTAGTCTGACCCCCCTGGTCTATTTTTAGCAACGGCGGCCATGTTTTTCGAGGAATCATAATCCCCACATCAGTTCTGTGGGGGATATCCTAAGGTACCATCAGACCAAATTTGGTTCGAATCTGTTCAGCCGTTTCAGAGGAGAAGAAGACGACGACGACAACGGACGACGACGACGGACGCCAAGCGATGGCAATAGCTCACATGGCCTTTGGCCTGGTGAGCTAAAAAGCGGCCATTAAAAAAATTTCGAAGTCCTTATGGACACCTCTGATGTGGAGCATTTCTCCCAAATCAAAATCTACCAGAATATTAATTTTTATCAAAATCCAAGCACTTTTAAATTTTTGCGGCCATCTTGGATTTTGAAATTTCACATTTTTGCATTTTGTGGAAAACCGTAAATATCGCTTCAAATTTTTTTTGAATATTTTTGTGGTATTCCTCAAGCTCTATAATCCTACTGAGTTTCAAGGTCCTGACCACCTAGTTTACCAAGATATAGCAATGTCCTATATAATGAACTTTCGCTGTTTACTTGGAAACGGTGGCCATTTTGAAAATTCCCAAACATTGTGCACACCTCTGATGTGCAGCATTACTCGCAACATCAAAATCTACCAGAATATTAAATTTTATCAAAATCCAAGCACTTTTAAATTTTGGCGGCCATCTTGGATTTTGAAATTTCACATTTTCGCATTTTGCGGAAAAACCGTAAATATCGCTTCAAAACTTTTTTTGATATTTTTGTAGTACTCATCAAGATAAGAAATACAGTAAGGTCTTTCCTTCTGTAAAGGGAAAGACCTTAATAATAATCATAAGAAATACAGTAAGGTCATCTGTAAAGGGAAAGACCTTAATAAGAAATGGTGCACAAACAATAAGTCCCAAAATGTTGTTTGGGGGACTTAATAAGAAACGGAGTAAAAACAATATGTTCCCACACTTCATTTGGGGAACATAATTACTACAGATATCCATAACTACCTAATACAATGGTTTGTCCAAAAGATATGATGTCCCCTACTCCAACATAAACCTGAAGATTATCATGAGTTGGGATACACAGATGAACTGACAGCCACAAACATAACAAAATGTTGTATACCCTCTACTTCTCTACTTTTATATAAGCAAGGCATTAAAAGGAACAAGGTATTAAACTGTGTTTAAGCTCTTATTAGTGGATAAGAGATGGGTATCTAAAGGATGCACGGATGAACAAAAAGACATCTCTATCACCGTATAACTCCCACTTTTAAATCTGGTGTATAATTAGAACCTTATATTTGTTTGTTTATAAGTTTCAGTTGAGTACAGTCAAGATAGAAAATAAAGAGATGTGGAATAAGTGTACGCGACACAGCCCACAATTAAACGGCAATTTAGAACAAGTGTGGCCACTAAAAGTATGTCTCGCCTGCCGGCACCATCACTAAAATCAACCACCTAAGCTTTCATTTCTTGATATAAACACAAATTGTGTCTGTATAACCAGTATCAGATGCCTAGCTATTATACTTTTCAAGCAATTTATTGTCAACACAAAAAAAAAAATTTTCTGCCTGAAAAAAAAACCTAAGTTCACAGAGTCACTGGACCCTAAAAATGGGGTCATGGTCACATGGCATGGAGACTGTTACGGTAACCATAAGCTCAACTGTCTGTATACCCAATATCAGATGCCTAGCTATTATACTTTTCCAGCAATTCATCGTCCACAAAAGTCTTACAAAAAAGTTTACGACGCCGCCGCCGCCGCCGCCGGAAAGTAATACCTATGTCTCGCCTTCCGCGACTTTTCGTCGCAGGCGAGACAAAAACCACAATGGACAACCGCCAGCAGCCTTCAACGAGGCCATTTGGCACTGCTCGCGGTTCTGCAATTGGCCCATGGTCTAAATAAGATGCATATAATTCAAATCCAGCCCGGAAATAGTCACAGATAGACCCCCTTCTTAAACAATGAACAGAAAACATCAAAAAGACAAGTACAAACCAAAGCTTTGTCAAAGATTCCTGGCTTAGGACAGGCACATGTAATATGTGGCGGGGTTAAACTAGTTTTTTGGGCCCAACCTTCCCCCTATCAATATTCCTAGACAAAGCACAAAAACTAAATCCAAAAAAAAAAAAAAACCAAATCGATCAAAGTCCAATTCTACTAGAGAAAACCTAAGACAAAAAACAAGAACAAACAAAAGGACGGTAAAGGAACTCTCTATAGAACACTCGCTGTTACTGACAGCTAGCTGAGAATCATCAATCGACTGATGTAAAAAAATCCAAACGTATCGATTTTAAATCCGACACAACACTTCAAACAATAATGATTTAGTGAAGTGTCATCACACAAAACCGACACGCTTGATCGCTATAATGCTTAAAAATGACAATAGTAAAAACGTTTATGGAAGTTTTAAAGCATGTATCAAGTTTTCAATATTTCTGCCAAAAAACACTAAATTCAAAGATTTAACCAAGATATTCATTTCATATCCTTTCCGTAATAAATTTTGAAGCCAATTTTTCATTTCTATTGGATTGCTTTTAAATTTGTGAGCTTTATAAAAAAACGTTACCATAAAATTCAGGATGTGATATTCCTTTCACTATAAGAAAGTGATGTGTAAAATTAAATTTTTCAATAAGAGATCGATACTTGTGGAAGAATTTAGAAAAAGATTTTACTAATTTGTGGTATCGATAACCTTGTTTTAATAATTTTTCAGTAATAAAACAGTTTTTATTATTAAAATCAGAAACACAACTGCAGATCCGAGCATATCTTACTAACTGTGAAATGTAAACCCCGTATGACGGCGCTAGTGGAACATCTCCTTCAAGAAAAGGGAAATTTATAATAGGGAAGGTAAAGTCGTCACGTTTATCATATACTTTGGTATGTAATTTTCCGTCAATAATACTTAAATCTAAATCTAAAAAAGGACATCTATCACCGGTGATGTTAGATTTGTTCAAGGTTAATTCAGAAGAATAGATATCTGCAATAAAATTAGAAAATGAAGGATTGTTGAGTGCAAGAATGTCATCTAAATATCTAAAAGTATAATTGAAAGTTTCGATTAGGTTGTGTTTGTTCGGGTCTTTTTGTAATTTAGCCATAAATTGTGATTCATAACAGTATAGGAAAAGGTCGGCTATAAGTGGCGCACAATTAGTACCCATAGGAATACCAATAATTTGGCGATAAATTTGTTTACCAAAACGTATGTAAATATTATCTAACAAATAATTTAGAGCAGTAATAGTTTCTGCATCAGTCCAGTTAATGTAACCCTTTTGAGTCTCGTTACTAAAAAATGATACAAGCATTTGATTGAAAGAAAGAAGAGGCAAACTACATGTTTTTTTCAAGCCTACGTAAGATCTGAGTATTCTGAAAGTATTTAAAACATGTTGGTTGGTTCCTTACAATTAATAAAATTTTGCATTGATTTCAACATAATCAAGAAGGGACATATCAACCAACATGCATTTATATCCCAATTCACAATAACTTGTTCACATAAAACAGATCAACTTAGGCAAAAACTTCAAACAATCATGCACGCCGCCACGGTTTACGGAATCACCATACCTAAGTCTCGCCTTTCGCAACATTTGTTGCAGGCGAGACACAAAAATGAAAGATTATGAATATAAGAACTTCAACAATAACAAGGGAAGATTTGAGAAAAAAAATTCAAATAACTTCTCCTGCAGGAAGCAATTCAATCAACTGTCTCCAACATGGACATTGAGTGCCATCACTTTAAATCTGAAGAATGTCTCAAACACCCCCAATTATTGCATAGACACAATCCAAAGAATTTATTGCTGTTTTAAACACCTTCCCACTTTGATGTGATTCACTGTCAAGTTTTGGGTTCTAACAAACAAATCACTCCTACTGACAAAACTCTAATAGGGTTGAAACCTTAAAGCAAGATAAATTTAATGTAACACCTTCAAATGAAATTACAACATTAAACAAAACAATCTTCATACATCTTATCTAACTCTTAAATAATCTATTCTGTCATCCTTGTCTTCAATTCAATTACATTACATAATGGAACAGTTATAAAAAAAGAAGGAGAGGTACCAATGGGGCATCCGAATGTCAAAAGTCCAAAAGGGCAAAGATATAACAAGTAAACATGAACGAGTACAGCACAAAACAAGAATATGTCCAAAAGACATAAAGCCCCATCTTGCAACATTTGGAATGGATAGAAAAATAAACGGATGAAAGGACGAACGGACCCAAACACTACATGCCCCCTCCTTTTGTAGATGGGGCATAAAGACTTAAAACAAGAAAAACACAGAAACAGCAATCAACAATGTGTAAGCAGTTCCTGCTTGCTAAAGCACACCCCTTGCTTTGCCAATGGTTCATGAAGCATGTCAAATCGGCTAAAGGAGGGAGGAACAAAGCCCTATGACAAACATTTGCACTCATCTGAGAGTTTACTAAGAAACCCAATATTTGTCTATGAGCACATGATGTCTTTTATAAAATTTCTTCAGTAACTTAAGTCTATTTTGCTGAGAAAATTATAACCTACAAGAAATAAAGTGAGTTTTATTTCGCACAGATGATGGCAATAGCTCACATGGCCTTTAGCCAGGTTAGTTTTAAAGGATACACGAATGGTCCCCTTTAACCCTGCTTCATAATTGTTCTATACTGGTAGGAAAAAATAAAAGTACATCCTTTGAATGATATCTAAGAACATGGAAATTTCTTCGTGTACATCTACATTTGATGATCTTCTTCTATACAAAGTTTCTTCAAAATCCAACCGGCAATTGGGTTCCCCTTACAAGATATAGGGATGGACAGAAGGACAGATATACAAGATGATTCCCATCTTATGGGGAGTGGGGGCATGTTCACCACCTGCCAGCTGTTGCCCAACATTCACTGTTCTTTTACTTGGAGTTTCAATTCAAGGCATCCAGTCATGATTGGAATACTGGACTAGATATTTTCTTATACAATTTGGTGAATGATAAATTGAAGAACTCTCAAAATAATTCACTCAACTGAGTGAGTAAGGCATAATATCAAGATAATGATCTAATCAAATGAATTTGATATTTTATACAACTTATCCTGCTATGGATTTATCCTAGAACTGTTAGTGCAGAGGGCCCTGAGGTTACACATTTTGGACTCTTAAAATAATCTAGAGAAAAAAACCATTTAAATGGTAATTTAAATCTGTGATAAGAGAAAGATTTTCTACCAACAAATCACTCCTTCAGACAATATCTATCACCCTTATAAACTCAAATTAAGAAAAGTTCAATGTAATACAATCAAAATTAATTCTTCTTTTTTGCATTCTAATCTATATACAGTAGACTTCTTATCTAAAGTCCTAAGAATGATTTGTTTCTTACTTACTTATAAGACCATGTTGGTGCTCTAGTTCATTTTTTTCTTATTATGCAATAAGATTTATTAATGTCAGAAAAAGTTCAGAAAAATCTTCAATTATATAATCAACCTATTAGCAAGACAGAGTCTAAGACCCTCATGTCATGGTGTTTTAATAAGGAAATTTTGTTAATCTAAGGATTCTTACGGTGACAATAAATTGCTCTTGTCTTGAAAAGTGATGATTTTAGACTTTTAGACTATGTCCTCAGCTAGAATGTAATTTTTAAATAGACAAGTGTAAATAACATTTACTGAATATCATCTCAGTGAATGTTTTTTATCTATATATATATCTATTGGTTACAAGTGCGGAAATGCAAACCCAGCAGACACCAGTAGATTTTTACCCGAAGATAAAGCATGGAATAAAATACAGAAAGGAATGTGATTGGTTGATATAAAACAATAATTAAATAGACCAGTGAATGTACTTATGAAAAATATTGTCCAAGAAATTCTGACGCCAATTATATGCCTATAGGGCGCTCGCATCTTTGAAAATTAGGAGATTAAAATAAGAAACTGAAAAAAAAACACTCTTTTTCAACCTAAAATTACACTCATAAACCCTGCATAGGAATAGCTTTTTTATTGGCTAAATGTATGGATGTTAAACTGCAAGACTTTGTCTGATAGAAAGTGAAAATGGACCAAAATCTATTTTAAAAACATTTAACATGTTGAAAATAAGGGCATGCCATGAGGAAAAATACATTGAAAACATTTGCGCACTTGTAACCTTTTAGTGTGAGTACACTATGCCACAACCACAAAGATTTTCCACATAATAAATTATTTTAAAAAAAAATACATTAAGCTACTGTAAAAGAAAAACACAACCTTCTGTTGGAGCAAAGATATCTGTTCTTCAAGTTTGAATGGATAGATGGACTGACAGACAGTTTGACATGGTGACAGCATGAAAGCAATTTACAACATAGTTCCTGGACACATTCTTTTTTTAAAGAAGGTGGGAAAACTTATATTTTTTTTTAACTCAAAGGTGCTCATGAAAATTTAATCTACCTCATCCAGTTGCTTTGAAAACTGTAATGGAAATTATGCTGTGAACATACCAACAAACAAGCAGACTAGGTCAAAAGTGTGCATCCCTTTTTTTTTGCAGCAGGGGTTTAATCAATTAAAGACTTTTCCTTGTCTCTTTAAGCAAGACCAAATAGCTGACATTTAGAAGAAAAAGTTGATTGAAGTCACAGTATTGAGAATCTGTTTAGCATTTTTAAGAAACAGTACCAGTACCTAAAAGAGAGGAAAATAAGAAAAATGTTAAGGTTTTGTATAAATCAATTGTTTCTTTGTATAAAATCAGAGATCTTCCTCTTTAAGTGCTATCTAATAATTTTCTGTCTGGATTTCAAGTTCATGAAAAGTTTCTATTATTTAGCAGTACATTAAATATCATGACACATTCAGACGTTAAACATAAAAATAATAGTCAGTTACAGAATTTAGGATTTGGGATTCACAGGGGTGTTTCCCTGATTTTTGAAATATCTTATTAGAAGTTGCTAAAATTTACAACACTGAACAAATTTTTAATACAGGTTGCTGGCTGTCGGTCCTGTGGCAATTTCCATGACTAAATTATAGTTCTGTATTTAACAATTTTAAAATGTAGGAAATTCCAAATAACAGTTCTAAATCAGTGCAACATACATTTTTGTTCATTAGTTCCTTCTCATTCATGTTTTGGATTTTTAAATTTACAAAATTGAGAACCCGAGGCACATTTAATTGAATTTATATTGAACACTCTAACAGAAAGTGATCATTTAAGTTTAGATTCTGAACAATTTTATTCTTGAATGCATTCTTTCATTGAATTGAAACAAAACACTCCTTTCAAGCATACATAAAATATTTAAATTTTCAATTAAAATTGAACAAAAATGATTTATAGAAAGTATAAGAATAGAAAATTGAAAGTGCACAGCATTTATCTCTTTTAACCCACATAACATAGAAAGTTAAATAAAATTTAAAGGAAATGTAATATCTTGTAAAATGAATAATACCTTATTAATTGACACAAATTTAAGGTTAATGTTAAATTTGATAAAACATGAAAGTTGGGAATAGATGAATGGTAATAATCTTCCTGGTTCAGATGATAGATGTGTTCCAAAAACAAACAAAATAATGTTCCACGTATGTGAGAGACATTTTATGATAATGATTTGGAAAGAAATCACCCACACACAAAGTTTCCATGATTAAAGTAGGTTTTACAAAGACTGTCAATATCGTTTGATGTGGTGGATGTTGGCTTGAATTTTGGTATGATCCCACTTGCCATGATGACTCTAATTTTCATTGCTTTTAGGACATTTTTATGACAATTCTATAACTTGTGACAACAATCATGACAATGTGGGGATTTTTTTTTTATCTCCGTTGTCAATTCTTAAAAATTGCCATATTTGGGATGATCTTTCATCTAACACTCACACAGTGTAATAGGAAACTTACACACCTTCAATGTGAAACATTGTCTTTCATAACATACAAACAGTTGTTAATTGTAGTTGATTACAATTGTCTAGGATGGGGACTTTCATCAAATTATTCCTAATATTGGTCCAAATGACAAACTTCCCTGTCTTAAATAAGCATCAGTCTGTGAAGCAAAATGCTTTGACGACATCAGTTAGTTTGATAATCAGAAAATGTTTTCTTTTGTACTTACTATTTGCATCAGAAAATAAAATAAGCTAAGGGCTTTAAAAGAATTTTTTTTCTTTTTGTTTGCTGAAATTATATCAAAACTGATGGGTTTCCTCGAGTAAATTGAGAATTACAATAACATGGATTCTAAATTGAAATTGTATTATTTTACAAGAACAAAGAAGTCATATATATTATAAAAGTGCTGTGTAAGGATTTTTAAGATGTACTTTAATTATAAGTCTGGCTTTAAAATGTAGGAAGACAAAATGAGTTCATCTCAGTCTAATTTTGTTGACCCAAAAAGCCATAAGGTCTGCACATGTTTTAAAGAATAAAGTGCATTAATTTAACAGATAGCAAATATCAGTTTTTATTGCCTTTAAAAAAAATATTTTCAGCTACTGACTCAGAAAACTTGCTGACTTAAATACACAAAATAGTAATAGTATAACTAACGAATGATTCCGAATACGGGGAAATATTCACCAAGTGACCGAACAACCCAATAATTCACCAGTGCGCCACGCGCACAAGTGAATTATAAAGGTCGTTCAGTCACAAGTTGAATATTTCCCATATTCGGAATCTTGAGTTGGTTATACTATTTATTACATAGATAAATCTTCAATTTAGGCTTTATTAATGGTTGAATTACGGAAATTTTCGGTTGGACTATTTCCATGCAGGCGCAATGGTTTTCGACGTCACAGACGACGTTATAGGTAACGTCGAATAACAGTTAATTAAATGTCCCTGCGTTTTTATTTATTTCACTGAGTGAGATTAACGATTTCTGTTCACTCAGAAATCTCGATATTTCACTGCTATCTATGTAATAAAGTATTTTACTTTGTTTTCTTTTTTAATTCTTGTTATTTTTAATCCTAAATAAAGATATACAGTTAAAGAAATTTTTTGGTACAAAATTTTAGACTTTCTTCATCTTCTCTATCTTGGAATCAAAGTCATCAACCTTATAATTTTTTAAAACCATATTATTTTCAAAAGTTGTAGCATTCACTCAGCAACTTGTTGTATAATGTATAATCAGTCTATACTTCCTACTTGTTGAAAACAACCCAATATGTAATAGTGAAAAATTCTATAAAATAGGATGAAAAACCACTCAATCTTTATGAAATCAAATCCAATTTGATTCATTATCTAAATTTGGAACCATTTTGCTAAAAATAAACCCAAAACTTCATTTTGGGCAATGATATCAGATATAGAAAAGGCTTAAGGAAGTAAATTCCTCTTTATGATTGAAAAACTTATAATTCCATATGCTACATGACAGTGTCATTTATGCAAAAATAACTGAATTTATATTCTTGTGCAAAATCAAGATTAGTTTAATATGCATTCAATATTCTAAGACATGACAACACAATACTATCTAAATAGCAATCCAATCAAGTCTGAGTTAAATAACATGAATTGAACTTGGCAGGCAGTGCAATTAATTACTAAAAAGTTATGCAAGCCTCATCTGACATTTTAACAACAGAATTTTAAAGAAATTAAAGACATTCTAAACACTTTACTTTTAACAGCATTCACATTAAGATGCTCTAAGCAGAAAAAAATATTCTGTTTTCACTTTTTAATTTTGACAGATTGGTTCATTAACATTACTTACATATCAACCAAAAGTGGTAAAATGCTGAAATCAGCACAAATCACTAGTTTGCAGAAATTGCCATTATATTCAAAAGGCGAATGAAAATTTCAAAAACAGTAAATATAAGGAAAATTTTCAAATAATTTGTATCAAACATGCTTTGCCTGCATTGGAAAGTGCCCAACTTATTAAGTTAAAGGTTTATATATCAAGACCGCTTGTTATAAGCAGATGACCAATATATAGAGGTGTCTATTAACCAAGGTTTGACTGTATTATGGATATCTGTTTATGATTATTATACATAACAGATTCTCTCAGTATGCTCAAAAGAACTGTTTACTTCAAAAATTTAGACAGAAACCTTATAAAAATTGAAACTCCAAACTATAAACCACCAACTCTCAAGATTTTTTTCAAAATTTGTTATGTCTCAAATTGGAAAAACTAAAACTTATAAAGCTGCTGTGTATTATGTTACAAATTTACAGTGAAATCTGTTATGGTTTTTTTTGTATTTTTTTACAATTTATGTGTTTTTTAATGTTGTGTGATTGTTTCTGTGATTTCTTAAAATATGTCTACAGCTTTAGTCTTTGCCTTTTCAGCTTTACAACATTTTGATTGCCCTATTGCTATACCTTTGCTTCCTTTTAATTTTTAATACCAATAGTCTCTCCAACAAAATACTTTAAGTTCATGGGGATTTATTTTCAAGGATTTCCCACTTTCAATATAAATATTTTTCAAATATATTTTTATAGAGGTTCCCAATTATGTGACCAATGAAACTGACCAATGAAAATATTTGGATGTATGTCAGCTGACAAGATGTCTAACCTTGTCTTTTGTTTATGACCTACTATCTATGTGTCTGAACACCTGGCATAAGAAATTGCAAAATGATAAATATTTTGCATTTTTTTGGTTCCCTTAATTAAAAGTTTGGAAAACACTTTTAACTGAACGCAAAGAAGTGATGGTCATAGCTCATAAAACCAGGAAGTAGTAATAAGATAGATGGACAGAAAATAATGTCTCCTTTTAAAAACATCACAGGCTTCATCAAAATTAATCTGTCAAACTATGATTTAATATAAGGATATAGACAAAGCTATAAACAACTTTTTCAATGTATTCTGTTATGATAAACAATGACATGTAAAAGAGGTTAATAATCTGAATGCATGAACTGAATATATGCTCTTTCAAAGAACTAATAAGATTTTAGAGTTAAGAGGTCATAATTTGTGAAACAGAACCTTTGTTTTGGGAAAATGAATGCTATTGTTGGAATGTGTGCTTATGTAAAAAAAAAAAGATTCATTTAGTCAATAGGGCAAAATGGCCTCAAAAGGACTACAAATCTAACATGTTTTGTGAAAATTAAATATGAGTAAACTTGTAACCAGTAGTTTTTGTGGGTCATATGTTCACTCATAATTATTTCAGTTGAAAACATACAAGTGATGGTCATAACTTATACAGCTGGGAAGCCATAATATTGACGGACAAAATGTAATATCTCCTCATAAAAACATTCATAGCTTTATCAAATAACTACTTTGTCAAATCATGATTTAATATCAGGATGTAGACAAAACTATAAACTAATCATGTCTATGTTTTTTTCACAAAAACACTTCTGAATCTATCAGTTCATTTGCATTGTCAAACAATATTCTTATATAATTTAAATATTACTTGACAGATACAAAAAGGAAATTTATATTCTACAGGAAATTTCAACAACATAAGAATTTCAAATCAAATGCAATTTCCTTGTAAAGTAGATTGTAAAATATTTATTACAAATCAACTTTTGTACAAGACCACTACAGTAGTCCCCCCTTTATAAGGCCACCCTTGTTGCCAATGAAAAGTGGCCTTATAACGGAGGTGGCCTTTGGTGGGGGGGATTGCAATTTATTGGTCAATATCTAACACTATCACTAAATTCAAAAGAATTCAAAAAAAATGTATCACTTCATACATGTAGTTATTCCATATAAATATACATTATTTTCCCCACATATTACTTCCATTTGTGCCATTTTCCAGATTAACACTTTTGTTTTTTTCTGTGATTAAAAATTCTAATACAGGATTTCCTAACGAAGATGTGTTATTGTAGTATAATTGTTCTGAGCTTGGGTTCATTATATTTTTTATTAATAGTTAGTTATGACAATTTTTTTAATCTTAATTATATAAAGCCTTCAGACATATTGACTGTTCACTAATTGATATAAAAACATTTCATTCATATGTCTTTGAAGCCATGCTCTTTTGATTTGTAGATATATTTATTTGTATTATTTATTAAGTATTGGAAATAAGATAAACATAAAAACATGCTAAAAATAAAAATAAATCAAACAAATAGATAAACAAAATAAAACAGTTTAATATATTTATATATGTGTTACAATCTTGATTAACATATTAAAGAATAGTATAATTTTTTTTAAAAATGGCCATAAATAGAGGGAATTTGACCATTTTGATAGCAAAAGGCTGGCCTCTGGCCGCAGCAGGGAGGTGGCCTTATATGGGGGGTACTTTTGAATTAAAAGTGGTTGTTGCCAAAGAATTGTGGCCACATAAGGGGAGTGGCCTTATATGGGAGGTGGCATTAAATGGGGGGACTACTGTACTTATACATGAAGAACCTATAACTACTTTGTCCACAGAATAAATGTTCTTCTTAAATGGCTGATGTTAACCCTAACATGCCAAGACAATATCTTCAAGAGTTTAACATCTTAAACTTTCAATTAAAACATGGTACCAAATTTCAGACCTGAACCTCATCTTGTTTGGAGTTTTAGTGTTTAAAAATATTTTGGAGGGAAGGACAGACCAACAGACAACACCAATCGATGTCTGGCCCTGTGTCACACAGCAACATGCTGAACCTGTATATTATGGAACCAATATGGACAGTCAATAGTTTTTGACACTTGTATCCTATGGTGGACTAACAAATCATATCTGTCACATGTAACCAATTATAGACTGATAATGAATATCTAGAAATAGAAATATTTAAGGTTCCTTATATGTAACAATCAGACAAAAAACTAGTTTATTTTTTTTTCAATTTTGATCCCTGATCCAATATATGACAAAAATAAACTTGCAAATTACAAAAAAAAGACAGGATACCTAAAATTATTTCAATTCATTCTTTTATAGTTAGTATCATTACTGTAAAGTTTCATAACATTTGGTCAACCAGAACAAAAGTTATTGTTGGAACAAATGAAAAATTAACTTTTAGGGCCCTTAATTCTAAACCGAATTATAAAATGATCCCAAGAGGAAACATATTCAATATATTTTTAATCACTGTGTCAAATTTCAGAAAAATCTAGTGTTTAGTTTTTGAGATTCAGATTTCAGATGATAGGCACCCCTATAGCAGGACAGAAAGACGTACTGATAGACAGACGGAGTGACCAAAATACTAGACTTGCTTCCACCTTTGGCGACACAGATAGAAACTGCAATGCTAAGTCTTAATAATTTACCTACTATCATTTTACAGTGCAGAACTCATAGTAAATTGATTAATTCTTGATGGTTACAACCGTTTCTCACAACCCCAGTTTCTGCTTTAACCCCTTTCCTCAGATCACATTTTCAAAGAATGATATATGAATATAACCATGATAAGTTATAGAATAAAGTGTATAATTGTCATAATCAGTATCACCCTTCTACCCTCTGACCAATATTGGTATTTTTGAATGATAAGGCGTATATTTCCGATTTTGATATCTATTATTCTTCAATTATATAATTTCATTCAGGAAAACAATTTTCTAACCATCAGTACACAAGCACTATCAAGGAGATTTTTTATGCAACCCAATATTCTGACAAAACTGATGTAAAGGAAAGATCAAAAATAAGAAATTACAAGAGTAATTTCCTCAAGTGAAGAATTTCAAACAGAATTACAGTTCTTTAATGCTATCTCTTCTAACAAAATGACAGTTCTTCAATTTCATCTGCTATGATTTGCAATTTTTTTAGAGGATAAAAATAATTTGCACTTTTTTCAGAGGATGGAAATGATTTGTAATTTTTAAGTACCAAAGCTACTCCCTTATATCTTTAACAATAAATTGGATCCTGCTATAGAATAGTTTTCATTTCCATTGTGATCAGTGTGATTTTCTGGTATTAACTGTCTTTTATGTTACAACAAACAACTATTCTGATACCTTATTAAATGGACAATCTGTCCACAGCGAAATAAATTCACCGACATCATTCTTGAAATATTGTATAATTGTGAATGATAAGGTTTTTTACATAGGACTGTCAAGGAAATTCCTACTATTTTTCCATTAATACAGAGAGAGAAATCATTTCTATGTTTGACCTGGCTTTAAGTAAGAAACGTGTTAACTTGAATTTATACAAGATCCAATTATTGTGGATTCATTTATTTTGGTCAGTACCAATTTTCAAAAAACGATCCATTTGTGGATTCTTAAATTCATGGTTTTAAAGACTGCAGGATGCAGATTAATGTTAAATTTCCTTTTCAATGGGCATCAATTTTTGTGGGTAGAGGCCACCCATGTAAAAAAAAAATACATTGTAGATACCCCATGAATAATGTCAAGTGCATTTGGTAAACCAGAACAAAAGTCATTGTGGGTACACAGAAAAAGTCACTTTTTAGCCCCTTTTGAACCCCTTATTTCAAAACAGGACTATAAAATGATCCCAAGAGGGAAGGTGCACATCTTCAATATAACTGTAATCACTGTGTCAAATTTCAGATAGATCTAGTGTTTGGTTTTTGAGATTCAGATTACACAAGATATGCATTCCTATAACAAAACAGACAGCTGACAAATTGACAGACAGTGTGACCCAATACTAGGCCTGTTTCCACCTTTGGTGACACAGGTAGAAACTGCAATGCTTTTTCTTAAAAAATTACCTACTATTAATTTACAATGCAGTACTCATAGTAAATTTATTAATTCTTGATGGTTACAACCATTTCTCACAACCCCAGTATTTGCATTAATCCTTTTCCCCAAATCATGTCCATGATGGTTAGCACTGCTGGTGGAGTTTTAATTCCTTGAGGTTAGCCCGCTCCGGCACCAACGCTTTTATGTTGATCAATACATCAAAGCTATAAATTATCCGTTTAAATTTTAAAATTGTAAAACCCTAAGTTTCATCCTACCCCAGACATAGGTTGGTCTTAGTCATAATTTGGTTTAGTTTTTCAGCATTTTTTGGTATAGTTGCTCTATGCTCTTCATATTCATAAATTGTTTGGCATTCAAATATTTGGTAGAGCGCCTCTGATGAGTCTTGAATAGACGAAAGGCGCGTCAGGTGTAGCAAAATTTATTTGTCTGGAACTTTGTTACAATTTATATTTCAAAGTATGATATATGAATATAACCATGATAAGATATAAAATAAAGTGTATAATAATTGTCAATCATTATCACCCTTCTACCCTCTGATCGATATTGGTATTTTTGAATTATAAGGCATATATTTCTGATTTTGATATCTATTATTCTTCAAATATAGAATTTCATTCAGGAAAACAATTTTCTAACCATCAGTACACAAGCACTATCAAGGAGATTTTTTATTTTTATTTCCAATATTCCGACAAAACACATGTAGTGAAGAATTTCAAACAAAATTACAGTTCTTTAATGCTATCTCTTTTAACAAAACAACAGTTCTTCAATTTCATCTGCTTTCCAGGAGGAAAATGATTTGCAATTTTTTTAGAGGATAAAAATGATTTGCACTTTTTTTAGAGGATGAAAATGATATGTAATTTTTAAGTACCAAAGCTACTCCCTTATATCTTCGACAAATACATTTGATCTTGCTATAGAATAGTTTTCATTTCCATTGTGATCAGTGTGATTTTTATGTCTGTGATTTTCTGGTATTAACTGCCTTTTATGTTACAACAAACAACTATTCTGATACCTTATTAAATGGACAATCTGTCGATAGTGAAATAAATTCACCGACATCATTCTTGAAATATTGTATAATTGTGAATGATAAGGTTTTTTACATAGGACTGTCAAGGAAATTCCTACTGTTTTTCCATTAATACAGAGAGAGAAATCATTCCTATGTTTGACCTGGCTTAAGTAAGAAACATGTTAACTTGAATTTATACAAGATCCAATTACTGTGGATTCATTTATTTTGGTCAGTACCAATTTTCAAAAAACGATCCATTTGTGGATTCTTAAACTCAGGGTTTTAAAGACTGCAGCATACAGATCAATGTTAAATTTCCTTTTCGTTGGGCATCTATTTTTGTAGGTAAAGGCCATCCATGAAAACCATGAAAATTGACAAGGATTTACCAATAAGCAGTCATCTTCTAATTCTAATTCATATACAATATAAGTTGTTGTTTTTTTTGCAAGTATCTAATTTTCACATTATTCTCAATAGTTGGCAAATTCTCAAAATTAAATCTTTAAATACTATATGTACAATGTATATTTGAATGTCTAGTATATAATCAAACAATGTTTCTGTAATTTCAACCCTGAAAATCATCTGACCTCTGTTCTGTTAGCTAGGCGCATACGCTGTAGATGTACCAAATGTTGTGAGATCGATCCCTGCTTAGAGCACTCAAAAAATCAAGACCTGTTTGTCAGATGATTTTCAGGGTTGAAATTACAGAAACATTGTTTGATTATATACTAGACATTCATATATATTATCAAATTTGAATAATCTTGCATTCTGCAGTTTCAGTGGAATCCAATGGAGCATGAAAACATAAACACGTTAGAGATTGCTATAAATAGACCATACAATGTATATTTGCATATAAGTAATCGCTAAGATTGAATTCCATTAAAACATTATCGTCCATTATTTTTAGAAATCAGCGAATTTTAGCTCCCACAAAAAACAACACATACAGCATGACTCTCACCTGACAGAATTCTCATAACAGCTTGTTGCTGTCCATGTCTAAACTTTTCATAACCAAATTTCTTTAAACCTTTCTTCACAGAATCTGGAAGTTCTAAAATGAAATGAATAAAGTTTATTTTTGATCACCAAAGTGATTACTGACTGATTGGTTTAAGAAACTCTATGTGCTATTGGTCCTCCAGCCCATGACACACAACCATCAGTGTTAGCTGCTCGCGAGTACCCGTCATTAAGACCTTCATTTTTGCTGGAACAGTGCCCCTTTCGCACCACGAGGAGGTACTGGTAGGAATTCATCAAGACCCAAAATGATTACTGCTTATAGATATACATAGTGAATGCTAGGAGCCTGAATGGCTTGCAAGGTTTCCAATTCAGGTAGAGCTTTGCAATGACATGCAACAGTTTCTTTATCTGGTGTGCAAAAAATAACTTTTGAGCTTTGAATGAGACATTTGTACAGCTTCTTGAGTTTTTGAATTTTTAACATTTTTGCTGGAGCACCTTGACAGCTGGTTTTGGTATATTTCATTTAAACCTATCAGATTACTTGTCTCATTTTATTGCACTCTCTTGAGATATACATTCATGTCTTAAAAAGTTAATAATCTGAATGTCATCTTCTAAAAATGTTCTGTGACTTTTTTTACCTTTCTACATTGCTAAGGGAAAACAAACACTACTAAGCCGAAATGAAAACTGGGAATAGTTAAATATAATTCTGTTACATAAACTGTGTCTTTCAATTTTTTTTGTATACTGTATTGTTTAGGGAAAACAAACACAAGAAAAAGGAAATGAAAACTGGGATAAGATTAATATGATTCTATTATGTAAAATCTTTGATGCAACTTGAGGCTTGTGAATGTCTATGACTGGAAAAAAAAACAGTAATAAGGTGTCAGTCACTATTGAATCGAAACATTTCATCAGACAGATTTGATGACATAACATCATAAAATGTGAAATAACTTAATGAATACCATTATAAAGCTGTGGAACATTATGTCTTGGTTCAATTAAGATGAATAAGAAAACTAACAGGAAATCCCTTAAAGGAATAACCTTTAAAATTGCAATGCATGCAGAAATACAGTAATTCAAATAAGTTCACAAAAATGAGGTATAATTTTCTTATAGCATGCATGAGAAATAAGGCAATGCTCAAAACAAGACTTAGGGGTGTAAATTATACTTCATTATTTAAGATTAAAATGATGCTTTGAACAACAGAACTATGTAAAGTATCATCTATGCCTGCAAACAAAAAGGCAGAGAATTAAGATTTATTATCTGTGTATCTTAATCCAGTACAAATAAGTTAAAATTAATACTTCTGGCCCAAGCACCGCTCAACAATAATGTTCCTGAGACTGAGAATGTTTTCAACTCTCACAGTAAATATAGTATTCTCAGAATTAATCCAGTTTTATGGTGCCAGCATTTCCACAAATTACAGTTATCTACATATCTTGAAATGCTTAGTACTGTAAGAAGCTTCAAAACTGTAAATCTTATTGTTCACAACAAATTCTTATACAAGTTGAAGAACAAAATGAAAGCTTTTAGGGCTCCAGCCACCATTTATACAGTGTCTTAACTAAAATTAAACATAATGAAAACCTGTTGATGTTGCTTCCTCTGCAGAAAAGAAGGGTTCCATAGGAGGAGGGGGTTCTATCATTTCTCTTTTATTTCTTACAACTCCTGCTTCTACGTCTAAATCATCAAAGTCTTCTTCTGTATGCTCTTCCTCTACCAAAAAAAAAAAATGATAATAATATAAACTAGAGCTTTCACTTAAGTATGTCATGCCCGCTGGTGTCTTTAAAATACCTAGTTTTTCCACAGTACATTAATCTATAATTTATTGTTGAGAACAAAAAACCTTGAACTCACATTCCTCTAAAATACTAATGAAAACGATCAAAGTAACTCAACTGGATACATGGTCAAAAGATGAGGATGCTGTTGTAACAGACTTACATTGAGCTATAAGCATATTAAGTTTTATAAACCTGTGATTTATAGTTCTTGCTGATAAAAAATTAAATTTTATGTATGGAAAAATGTCCTTAACATTGAAAGTTAACATCATTGGTAAAGTAATACCTATGTCTTGCTTCCCAGGCGAGACAAAAAGAGGTAAGTTATGGGTAATCATTGGCTTCCCAAAAATTACATTAAGTCCAACAAATCTAGACAAGGATATGTGGTGAAATTGAATTTCCATTTTGAATTTTTAATTGTGGCTGATTTTTGAAAGATGTTTCACTAATTCCATGTCATTATCTTCTTAAGTTGACAGAACTCCTTTGTTTTTAGTTTGGTCTGGTCTTTGTATAATACATCAGTTTACAAAGTTTCCTAAAGTTATGACTAGAGGAATGAAATAACTCAACTCAAAGGTAAACAATATTGTGACAAACAATATAAATAACATATAGCTCATTAGCTGAGAGGGTGATAGAGTAGATTGATAGCCTAAGTCCTTGAGATAAGCATTGTCAACTGAGGCGCAGTCTAGGTTGACAATGTCTTTTCAAAGGGTAGCAATCTACTCTATCACCTTCTCAGCTTTCTTTATCTGAAATAAAATGTTTCCCTGTGAACATGATGAAATAACTTTAGAAAATACTTTTTTTATTTGTTATGGCATTTGTCTGTCATGTCTGATACTCTTTCCATTAATTAGTTAAAGTTAAAATTACCACTTGGCCCGAAATATTGTTGAATCTTCATGTGTATACTATCAATTTTTCAACTGATTAAGAATATCAAATTGAGGCTGTGCAAGATCTCCCCGCAAATGAGAGGGTGAAAGATAATAAATTAGCACCTACTAATTTACTCTCGGGGCTTTTTTTATGGAAATATTTTATGTGACGGATTAAATTGTTTAATGAAAATCTGTTAGGAAATAAAGAAAGAATATGTCCATGGGACACGGATGCCCCCGCAAACCCCAAACAGGAAGTAGATTTCTGACAGGTCTGAAAATTGCTAAGAACATACAATTTGTCATACTGATCCATCCTACCAAGTTTCAAAACATTCTGGTATAAAGTTCCTGAGAAAAGCTTGACGGAAATTTTCATATCCTGTTCACATACTTTAAAATTGGCCTAAGTCCCAAACAGGCAGTAGATGTCGGACAGGTCTCAAAATTGCTTAGGACGTATAGTTTGTCATACTCAACAATCCTACCAAGTTTCAAATCATTCTAATGTATGGTTCCTGAGAAAAGTTTGACGGAAATTTTTAAACTGGCCTAAGTCCCTAACAGGAAGTAGATGTCTGACAGGTCTGAAAATAGCTTAGGGCATACAGTCTGTCATACTGATCCATCCTATCAAGTTTTAAATCATTCTGGTATACAGTTCCTGGGAAAAGCTTGACGGAAATTTTCATATCATGTTCACATACTTTAAAATTGGCTTAAGTCCCAAACAGGAAGTAGATGTCAGACAAGTCTCAAAATTGCTTAGGACGTATAGTTTGTCATACTCAACAATCCTAACAAGTTTCAAATCATTCTAATGTATGTATGGTTCCCGAGAAAAGCTTGATGGAAATTTTCATAGTCATGTTCATAAGTCCCAAACAGGAAGTAGATGTGGGACAGATCTCAAAATCGCTTACCATCTTACCAAGTTTCAAATCATTCTCATGTTTGGTTCCTGAGAAAAGCTTGACGGAAATTGGTACGCACGGACGGACAGACGTACAGACATGAGTAAAACTTAATGCCCCCGGACATGTTGTTGCGGGGACATAAAAATCTTATGAAGTATAATAAATTGAGGGGACATAAAAATCTTATGAAGTATAATAAATTGACAAACACCCATGTACAAAGGCTCAGAATTAAAAGTTTATACTAACAAGAAAAAAGAGGAAGCAAAATTATATAATTACCAGTTATCATTTGGATTACAATCATTTAATTATGATAAGGTCTTAAAATAATATCAAAATAATATGCAGATTATCAATTGTTCATTTACTAGAAAAAAAACGTGAACTACAGCTTACAAATAAATACCCCCACTAGTAGATCAAACAAAGCTATTAATACAAGTCTTACAAGATATATGAATAGACAGACAAAGGGTGTAAATATAAAGGTGACCTTTAAAAACCAAAAAGAACAGTCTACAACACTTCTGAAATAGATATTGTTACATTGCAGCTGTTTGCAAATTGTCAATTAGTTAAAGACCTGAACAACTTTTCTGTTCGAACATCAAGTCTTAATAATGTATGATATTTCCTGGTGTGAAAGTTACTGTGGTATAGTTTATTTTCTGTAGAAACTTTCCTTAAATAATCATTTTAACACCAGAATGTAGCCCACTCGTCTTGATCAATTTCCTGCCGGCAATTTGTAATAAACCTAACAAACATGATGATGGAGTAAGGGGAATAACTCCAATTTTACCAAAATAATAAAATGAAAGAGAAGTCGGTCATGAACAAGAAAAGAAACATTTTGTTTATGAGATGGATCCTATTTTGATTAAATTCTGTTCAGTAGTCTAAGAGGAGATGCTTCCATAAACTTTGATTACAGACAGTCTGACCTACTGAATGAAGGACAGACTGACTGACAGACCAGTCAAAAACAGTGTAGTGGGGTATACAAACATTATTAAAATGATTGAAATTGGGACATATACAAGAGTATCTTAGGAGCAAAAATTATCTTAATTACCACAGTATTAAAATAACCACTGTGGTTGTCAAAGTTGCAGGATTTATTAACAATTCATTTTTTTACAAATGAAAAAAGCTTTGGCATTAAATGTTCCTCTAATTGGTCTTAATTAAATAGAGATTTATCTTTTTTTTTTCAAAAAGAGGTAAGTTATGGGTAATCATTGGCTTCCCAAAAATTACATTAAGTCCAACAAATCTAGACAAGGATATGTGGTGAAATTGAATTTCCATTTTGAATTTTTAATTGTGGCTGATTTTTGAAAGATGTTTCACTAATTCCATGTCATTATCTTCTTAAGTTGACAGAACTCCTTTGTTTTTAGTTTGGTCTGGTCTTTGTATAATACATCAGTTTACAAAGTTTCCTAAAGTTATGACTAGAGGAATGAAATAACTCAACTCAAAGGTAAACAATATTGTGACAAACAATATAAATAACATATAGCTCATTAGCTGAGAGGGTGATAGAGTAGATTGATAGCCTAAGTCCTTGAGATAAGCATTGTCAACTGAGGCGCAGTCTAGGTTGACAATGTCTTTTCAAAGGGTAGCAATCTACTCTATCACCTTCTCAGCTTTCTTTATCTGAAATAAAATGTTTCCCTGTGAACATGATGAAATAACTTTAGAAAATACTTTTTTTATTTGTTATGGCATTTGTCTGTCATGTCTGATACTCTTTCCATTAATTAGTTAAAGTTAAAATTACCACTTGGCCCGAAATATTGTTGAATCTTCATGTGTATACTATCAATTTTTCAACTGATTAAGAATATCAAATTGAGGCTGTGCAAGATCTCCCCGCAAATGAGAGGGTGAAAGATAATAAATTAGCACCTACTAATTTACTCTCGGGGCTTTTTTTATGGAAATATTTTATGTGACGGATTAAATTGTTTAATGAAAATCTGTTAGGAAATAAAGAAAGAATATGTCCATGGGACACGGATGCCCCCGCAAACCCCAAACAGGAAGTAGATTTCTGACAGGTCTGAAAATTGCTAAGAACATACAATTTGTCATACTGATCCATCCTACCAAGTTTCAAAACATTCTGGTATAAAGTTCCTGAGAAAAGCTTGACGGAAATTTTCATATCCTGTTCACATACTTTAAAATTGGCCTAAGTCCCAAACAGGCAGTAGATGTCGGACAGGTCTCAAAATTGCTTAGGACGTATAGTTTGTCATACTCAACAATCCTACCAAGTTTCAAATCATTCTAATGTATGGTTCCTGAGAAAAGTTTGACGGAAATTTTTAAATTGGCCTAAGTCCCTAACAGGAAGTAGATGTCTGACAGGTCTGAAAATAGCTTAGGGCATACAGTCTGTCATACTGATCCATCCTATCAAGTTTTAAATCATTCTGGTATACAGTTCCTGGGAAAAGCTTGACTGAAATTTTCATATCATGTTCACATACTTTAAAATTGGCTTAAGTCCCAAACAGGAAGTAGATGTCAGACAAGTCTCAAAATTGCTTAGGACGTATAGTTTGTCATACTCAACAATCCTAACAAGTTTCAAATCATTCTAATGTATGTATGGTTCCCGAGAAAAGCTTGATGGAAATTTTCATAGTCATGTTCATAAGTCCCAAACAGGAAGTAGATGTGGGACAGATCTCAAAATCGCTTACCATCTTACCAAGTTTCAAATCATTCTCATGTTTGGTTCCTGAGAAAAGCTTGACGGAAATTGGTACGCACGGACGGACAGACGTACAGACATGAGTAAAACTTAATGCCCCCGGACATGTTGTTGCGGGGACATAAAAATCTTATGAAGTATAATAAATTGAGGGGACATAAAAATCTTATGAAGTATAATAAATTGACAAACACCCATGTACAAAGGCTCAGAATTAAAAGTTTATACTAACAAGAAAAAAGAGGAAGCAAAATTATATAATTACCAGTTATCATTTGGATTACAATCATTTAATTATGATAAGGTCTTAAAATAATATCAAAATAATATGCAGATTATCAATTGTTCATTTACTAGAAAAAAAACGTGAACTACAGCTTACAAATAAATACCCCCACTAGTAGATCAAACAAAGCTATTAATACAAGTCTTACAAGATATATGAATAGACAGACAAAGGGTGTAAATATAAAGGTGACCTTTAAAAACCAAAAAGAACAGTCTACAACACTTCTGAAATAGATATTGTTACATTGCAGCTGTTTGCAAATTGTCAATTAGTTAAAGACCTGAACAACTTTTCTGTTCGAACATCAAGTCTTAATAATGTATGATATTTCCTGGTGTGAAAGTTACTGTGGTATAGTTTATTTTCTGTAGAAACTTTCCTTAAATAATCATTTTAACACCAGAATGTAGCCCACTCGTCTTGATCAATTTCCTGCCGGCAATTTGTAATAAACCTAACAAACATGATGATGGAGTAAGGGGAATAACTCCAATTTTACCAAAATAATAAAATGAAAGAGAAGTCGGTCATGAACAAGAAAAGAAACATTTTGTTTATGAGATGGATCCTATTTTGATTAAATTCTGTTCAGTAGTCTAAGAGGAGATGCTTCCATAAACTTTGATTACAGACAGTCTGACCTACTGAATGAAGGACAGACTGACTGACAGACCAGTCAAAAACAGTGTAGTGGGGTATACAAACATTATTAAAATGATTGAAATTGGGACATATACAAGAGTATCTTAGGAGCAAAAATTATCTTAATTACCACAGTATTAAAATAACCACTGTGGTTGTCAAAGTTGCAGGATTTATTAACAATTCATTTTTTACAAATGAAAAAAGCTTTGGCATTAAATGTTCCTCTAATTGGTCTTAATTAAATAGAGATTTATCTTTTTTTTTTCATCACAAGAACCCTTAATGACTTTGCACCCCAAAAAAAACATGGAATAATTGGACTTATTACCTAATTTAATAAAATTTCCTTTTCTATTAACTATATTTTAATTTTGACAATTATCACATTCTACCGGGCAATAGAAAGGTGTTCTATTGCCCGGTGACCTTCTATTGCCTGTTGACATTTTGACCTCAAATTTGATTGGACGATTTATAAACATGATTATTTATTATCTATTCCGGGTCATTTACGTGCAGTCCGTGCAACTGCAAAGTCTGTTTGTGCGTGTTCTGGTTTAAATCGGCTGGTCTGTCATTACTTCCATAATAGGGTATAGTTCAAATGGTCATTAAACACAATCTTTTATTTTTATTTTTCAAAAGTATATGGAAAAAATCACCTGAATTTTCTTTCAACACAATACGACTAATAATTCTATTAAAAAATATTAGGTAATAAAACAGTTATTGAATGTGTAGCAAGGCAATAGATCAGAGCTATTTTTCCCTTGGTATCCAGATTAGCTCAATGTTCTATTGCCCTCAGCCTTTGGCTTCGGGCGATAGAACATTAAGCTAATCTGGATACCTCGGGGAAAATATTCTGATCCATTGCCTAGCTACACATTAAATAACTGTATAATAAATAATGTTTTAACAAGAGTTGTCACTAGGGGTGTAACGATTCACCAGTGCACTGGTGCATCAGGATATCTAATCCCACGATCTGGAAATCGATACCGTGATTGACTTCGCGATTCCGATCAGATCCAAAAAATGTCGTATTCATCTTTGGCAGGAAGATAAAAAAGCCTGCTTCCAGTTTCAACAAAGGCACAAATCATTGCCTGTCTGACTGAAATAAGATCTTTTGCTTGAAAAGACTTCGGTTTACTGTCTATTTAACACATGAAAATAGTTTTTCTTTAACATTAACATCGATTTACAATGATATGACAAGCAGGTCTTTTGAAAGTAATGGAAATAAAAGGTATTGTGATACAGATTGGATCATGAGCCAGGTATTGTGATCTGTATCGGATCGTGGAGAAGTGGTATCAATACACCCCTAGTTAACACTAAAGTATGTCTTGCCTGCTGGCACCAACAGAATACCTAATTATTTAACTATTCATATATAAATTCTCTACATTTTCCTGTCGACCAACCAAAATGATTCTACATATCATAGTCATTGAGAAACAGACGTAACATACATGACTGAACACACACAAAAAAAGATATTAACAGTCATTTAGTGTAGAAATGAGATCAAGGTTAGATGACATTGTGACAGACCAAAAAAAAACAACTAAATTCATCAATATCCTAAAGATAAGATGCCTTGCTATTATACTATTTTTTTGAAAAGAATTCATTTTCCACAAAAGTCTTGCAAAGAGGTTTACAGCCTAAAAAAAAACACCTAAGTTCACAAAGTCAGTGAAGCATGAAAAAGGGGTCAAGGTCACATGCTATGGCAACAGTTGTATAGACCATAATCTGAACTGTCTGTACCAAATATCAGATGCCTAGCTATTATACTTTTCAAGAAACTCATTTTCCACAAAAGTCTTACAAAAAAGTTTTTGGTCTGAAAAAAGACCGAGGTTCACAGACCCACTGGAGCATGAAAATGGGGTCAGGGTCACATGGCATGGTGACAGTTGAGTAGACCATAACCCAAACTGTCTGTATACCAGATATCAGATGCCTAGCTATTATGATATTCAAGAAATTAATTATCCACAAAAGTCTTACAATAAAGTTTATGACGCCACCACAGGAAAGTAATACCTATGTCTCGCCTTCAGCGACTATTCGTCACAGGCAAGACAAAAACTACCTAATATATTTATAAATTTGTTACAGAAATTTGAAATCATGATACCAAAAACTTTAAGACAAATCTTCCAAAATGCAAAAGTTGAACACATTCACTTTTCAACTAGTACAAGTTGCCTTAGGAGCAATTTTATCCAACTTTTTAACCATAATGTAGGTTGACAAAATTACATGTTGTTTCTCAAGAACTAAAAGGCCAAGTGCAATACCAAATAGCATTTATACAAATATCAAACCTTTTTATCCTTAATGTAGATGGACAACATTTTAACATTTATTGTTTTCTCAAGAACTAAAAAGCCAAGTCCTATTATACTGATGTGTGTGTCTGTAAAATGATTACTTTCTTTGTAAAAAAAAAAATCTGCATGATTTCATCAGCTGGAGGTGTCTGCTGTTTAACGTGACAGATAAATTATCCCTGTGGGACTTAACATATATAATCCCCTAATTTTTTAAGATTTGTATACATCGTATAGTACAGACTTAGATGACATTTAGGCTCATCTACTTCCTCAATTAAAGACATACAAGCTGTTAAAATGGTTATTTTTTCGTTCTGAAAAAAATGACTGATAATGACTTTATATACATAAAATCGATGTTGAGTGAACGAATTTGTACCGATAGTATCTTTGTTTTATCAATAAATCGGGTTTCTTTACTGGCCACGTGCATCTCTTTTGTGCCGAGTCGCGAACTTATTATTCTTCGGAACCGATTACGAAGATTACCGATTCGGTAATTCGATACTTTATCTATCACGCAATGGAAGCTGAGGTACGTTTGTAAATCTGTAAAATTCGTCTTTTTTATGCTTTATATGCTGCGTATTTTAATATGCGTCTATTAATATGTTCTCTGTGTCAAAATATCAAGAATAGAAGTGAACTTTGTTACGTAAATTGATCAATAACCCTCCGAAATATCAAAAATCTTTTAGAATGTTGATGATTTCTTCGATTTTGAGGTTCAACAAGGGGACACTGGAATGTCAATTTGAAAACAGAAAAAAAATAAATCACGGTACTTTTGAAAGATGCAAATTTTATTTCACGGAGACTAACATACCTTAAAAGATATATTTTATTTGCTATACAAAATATAATATTTTGAGACTTGGAAGAAAATGAATATTACGATTGTTATGGTTGCTTGTATATTGCCTATACAGCGAGTGACAATCGAGACGTTAGATCACAAAATAAACAAAAATATTAAATAAAAAAAAAGACCACAAAATATAATAACCGAGAAAGTACATTTTATTGGATCTTTAAATGCAAGTAAGTTGAACATTTATCTTGATTTTATTTCATCAGTCGTCTGAAAGTTCGTCTAACACTCGTGACAGTGACAGTGGGGAATCTAACAGGGAACCAACAAGAGGAAGGGGTAGAGGACGTGGTCGTGGGAGAGGCAGAGGAACAGTCAGGAGAGAGAGGGGTAGAGGAAGGACAAGGGGAGGACGTGGTAGAGCCGGTAGAGGGATAGAGTATGGGCCAGCTCTTCCCACAAGGGCAGAAAGGGCACAGATTCTTCGTCAAGAAAGGGATGAACAGCTTAGAGTACGTCCATATAAATACTTCGCTTCATTATTTAGTAGTATTGATGAAATCAAATTTCAGCATGAATTTAGTGTGGCCTGAAAAAAATCCAAATTTTGACTTAAAAAAAAAACATTATAAAGTTCCTCAAATGATTTTTTTTTAAATGGTATTTATCATAATTTACATGTGTATAAAAATCGTATTTTTTCAGGTAAGAGTAAGTGAGTTAACAGAGGACGGAAGAAAAGATCTACTGTGTAGAATAGTGGAAGCTCACCCCCAGTTTGTTTTTGACATCCTAGAAAAGTCCTCCCAAGAACAACAAGGAGGGTATCATCCGGACCCAGAGGTATCAGCTCCTGATTGGTGTCGATGCACAAATTGCAGGGATATGCCAACGGAGGAGGAAAAACTTTGCTGTAACCAACTGCCCATGAACTGCTTATCCAGACTACAGGTAAGTTTTCTTATTTTCTGTTTTGAACAATGTTTTAACAAACAATGAGGCACTCACCTTCTTAGGATACAAAATATATGTATAAAATTACATTTATTTTTGTATCTATTTATGATCATGCTAGTTTTTTGCCAATACTGAAAGCAAGTCAAGAAAATACTTATATAAAATGGTATTAATACCATGGTGTTTCTTTGATTTAGTGATTCTTATACTTCAATAATTTTTATTGTTTTTCATTTGTTAATATAAAAACTCTTTGTTGCAGGATTTTGATCTTGTAGTCTTGGATGAGGTTGTTCTTGGAGTTGCTCAAAGATACAGACAGGATGTGTTTGCGTTAGACCAGGACGATGATTACAATCGGGCAAAGCGCCATACTGCCTATAGACAATTTATTTTGTGGCATCATGGGTATCTGGGAGCAGGCAACAGAAGGGTTATCCCTTCTTGTTGTGTGTGGAGAATACGCGATAGGTACCCAGATCGATTTGGACAATATGCAGGGTTTTCAGCAGGGAGACTTGGTTGATAGTTTGCTCTTTGTATTTTATATATATTGTTGATTTTTTATTTATTGCTGAAGAAAATGTTTTGTTTGTAGTATATGTACTTTGTTTTTGTGTTCAAATTTTTGGTATATTTATTGAAACATTCAAACCAGTTGACATCTTTTTGTTTATTCAAATTACACTCTTGGACGGGTCATATGATTTGATACGTTCTCTGCTTTGTTACAATTTTCCTCTATTTGAATGTTAATATTCATCCAATTAACTAAATTACCTAAAAGAGTCTTAAAAATCCTGGCTGGTGCATTGAAATACTTTGAATTTTTTAATCATCATCTAGTTCTGTCAGAAACAAATTGAACTCAAATAGCAATAATATTTAATTTATTGTGGAATGTTATAACAAGAGTTAACACTAAAGTATGTCTTGCCTGCCGGTACCATCAGAAACAATTCTTTTTTACCTACATTATAAGGATTTTCAGTGTCTTAGATCAAAAGGTGTTTATAGAACTGAGACATTGCTAATATATGCAATAAAATTAATCAAAGTCACTCAACCAGATAATCACGGCCAAGGTCAAAATATGAGGATGGAACTGTAATGTATTATTAGGGCATATGCATATCAAGTTTCATCAACCTAGGACCAATAGTACTTGAGATATGGAGGTGCTCTGCTATTATATGTATTGAATATTGTCCAAGTCACTTAACCGGAAAGTCAAGGTCAAAAGATTGGGATCCAACTGTGCTAAGATACTACTGGGGTATATGCATACCAAGTTTCATCAACCTTGGACCTATAGCTCTTGAGATATTAAGGTGCTCATAAAACCTTACCCAAAAAGTTAATGCTGCTGCCGCCAATAAAGTAACACTATGTCCTGCTCTGCCTTGCAGGCGAGGAAAAAACATTCAATTACCAAAAATAATTATAATCTGAAACCATCAGAAAATAGAATGGCAGTCTCCCATGGAAGACATATGTCGCCCATGTCTTAAAATATTCAGTAAACAGGAAGTAGATGAATTACTGACATCATAAAGTACAATAGAAGGAAGCTACATATCAAACATCAAGAGGCTAAAAACAGATATTATTAAATAATGACTTGATGGAAAACAGGAGGCAAATATTGTGCAAACCTAAACAAGTACTTATCCAAGACCTCATTCTTATATAATACTCTATATAGTCACATATAAAATTTCAAGTACTTGTGAAAAAAATGGTTGTTGAGAATACTGCTACAAAAGTTTATACTTCTACAAAAGATAAGATGCAAGTTCACAACTCTCTTTTAAAAAGTTAATGGTTTCAAGTTAAAGTTCAAGCTTTATACATCTGTAATAAAACTGCACTATAAACACAATTATGGCCATTCATAGTCAATAGTGTCATCCAAAGACTCATTGGTCCTTGCAAATCTGGACTTTTGTCTCTGTACAATTTCAGCAGTTGCAGGGGGTGGTACAGGGGCCAACACTCGAGATATAAGTCGAGGATCCCCTGGTTCCAGTAAAGCTGGCCTGTTCATTCCGATGTTGTCATTTAGTCTTTTGACTACTACATCCCTCATCAACTGTTTTAAATGCAGATACTTTTTGTCTTCCTTGACTGGGTAGGCAGACCAGCGTCCACTTTTTTTATTGTAACTTCTCTGGTACCTGAATTAAAATGGATTGAAATAATTAAGACAAATCAAAATAATACATTAAAAACTAAAATTTTAAATGTAATGTTCCTCAAGTCTTCTGATTCTTAAAAAATAAAAATTTATAAAGGTGATAAAAAAAAATTACTGATTGGAACAAGCAATCTCAACTGTTTGTGAAGAATATACTAAATTCTGAAAATCAATAATGCATTGGCCCTAACTCAATACAAGTGTTGCATACTTAATTCCACATCTCATGTTGTCAAAGTCTATATATTCAATGTAAATACCTAAGTGTACCATCCTTGTTTACAATTGATGGTCTGTTCAGGTGACTGTTGTGGTCCAAGGCAGCAAGGAGGTTTCTGGCCCGATATGTAGGTGGGCGGTATGCAATGCGCTTTGATGCATACATCAAAATTAAATTTTGGAAGTTTTCCAATTCTGCAGTGGACCTAACAAAATAAATAATGATTCAAAATAGTAATATCTATGTAAGTTAGTTCAATAATGATCATATAAAGTAATTCATAAAATAAAAATGTTGAACTTAGTTGATCCTTTCCAACTTGAGGACATCAAGACGGTTTGAATTTCATCATCAAGTAAGACTTGAAACTAATATAAATCTTTTCTTGGTAACAATGTGCATTTAAGACAGATTTGCTGTTGATAACTATCTTGACAACCATTGAGCATTAAACATATCCTACCTGAAGGTTAAATAATGATGGATTTGATTGAGGAATCTCTTATCAAGAACTAATTTCCTCAATGCTACATGTGCTGGGCTATTTGGTTTCAGCCATGTTTTTTCCCTTTCTGTCTCAAGAGGACCATGCTGGCATCCAACTATTTTTCCACTGCTGTCTTGCGGACATAGCCACTCATGTTTATTAACAACATGGTTTAGTACACCTGCCCAAACAAACTAAAATAAACAAAACATAAAAATTTTAAAGTATTAGTATAATTAATTATATTGCTTCATTTAGTGAAGATATATTTTTTACACCTTATAAATTTACAAATGAACTTGCACTACTGTAATAATGAAATATGTAAATTGTATGAAATATTTCTTTTCTAAAAAATCTAAATCACTCTACATGTAGTAGCCAATGTTTGTATCTAATTAAGTTCTTAATTTCTTACCACAAATTCTTCTTTTGTATTGCAAATGTCGTAGCAATACCACAAGTGGTTAACAATATCTTTTGACCATTCTGCCAAATCTGCAGTCTGTTTATCTTTACTTGCAGTCTAAAACAATATAACAATACTACATTCTAAATCTTAAAAGAATACAAGACATATACATGTTTGTACATGTAGTATATGATATTATTCAATAATTTGCAAGACAGTTGTGGCACACAAGACTGAAAGTTAAGCTTTATTTGGATTTTTTAAACATTATATAAGGACAATATCTTAAATTTGAAACAAATTCTTACCCTACAAATCTTCTTTCCAAAATTCTTTGCTCCATGCCATACATCAAACGAATGTTGTATGTTTGGGAAATCTTTCTCTGAAATAAAAGAAGAGATTGTTGAATGCTTTACAATGTATATGCCTATCAAAATGTTTTGGTGCACTTGTTATAATTAAATCATATTATATAGGCACATATACAAAACAAATGAACATTTGTTTAATCCTCAAAGTTTCAAAAATAAATATAATCAAATTTGCTTACTCATTAGAGCTGCAATTTGGGTGTGTGCATCAGTCACCACTTCTGTAATTGTTAAGTTCTTCTCCAATAGGAACCTCAACCCTTTTATAAAGCAGGCTTTCTCTAGATTTGTGCTTTTTCGGTCAGTGGCCCGCTTGTCCATGGTTATTACGGTCAAGATTTCTTTGGACTCATACTCCATGAACGTGTATGAACAATACTGGGCTGAATGTCCAGGACTGTCCATTCGTCCATCCCCTAATTAAAAAAATAGTACCATGAATTATAAGCATTTAAAGTACAATAATATTTTTCTTTTCATTTATGCACTGTCTTGCAATAACGCCGATAAAGTTATCCTTTTAAAAACAAGATACTTAACATGCATTTGTTGTCTGCTGCACTTTCAATTTTATATCTTAAATATACATGTATTATTAACTTAGAAAAAAATCAATTGTAATCAAGACCTACATGTCAATTGAAAAACTAAGTTTTAAAAATCATATTGTATTGAATATTGAACTTAATGTTGTGTTAACATAGTTGACTACATTTTAATTTTGTATTTTAACTTTAGAACAGTTCATCTCTGCTGAATCCTTTGGAGACAAAACATGTGTCAGATACACTTTAAAATTGTTTGCATTGAATTTTGTTCCTGTTGTGTATTTAAAAACAAAATAGACTAACCTAAAATAGTTATTTCTTTTCCAATAAATCTTTCAATTACATTCTCTTGTTGCTGCATCCAATAATCATCAATAACAGGCACCAGATAAGTTCGTTGGATTTTGTTGAAGGATGATTCTCCAAGAAATGGAAGGTTGAGAATCTTGGCCATCATAGAAACTTTCTTGAAGTTGTTTCCAGAGAACAGAATAGAGGCTGCTAGCAGCAAGTCACCCCCATGAAGTCTGTTATTCAACACAGGCTGTGAGCACCACTTGTGGATATTGTGTCCTCCATTACAAACCTAAGAAAATAATTAAATAAAAGTTTCAATGTTAAAGGTGCTTATTACTGGTATAAATGGATGCTGTATTCAAATTAACTGCAAAATAGAATAGCAACATGTTAAAAGTTGTTCCTTCTAATTCATTTTTGCCAAAAAGTTTTAAAATGTCATTCATGAGAAACCTTTTCACAAAAGAAGATTGGAATGCTGGTAAAAAATCACAATGTTCAAACAATCCATTTGACAGCATAATATCTAGCATGCATCATGTTAATCTATTAAAAAATAACTTACCCACTTTAGATACACTGCTGAACCAACAACTTCCTTCCTCATTACTACCGACTCTTTACATGTTCCAAAATTACAGACAGAGGTGACATTGGTCCTGGTAAGATTGTCAAGGCAACTGGAAAAAACAATGCAAGGCACATCATTTAGGAAGTCTTCAGTGCTTTCCAGTCCAACCTTAACTACTCCAGGGCCAGTCATCTCTGGTTTTATCGATTCCTCTTCATCATCTGAAGGCTCCTCTCTGCTGTCATCTTCTATAAAGATATCTTTATTCATTGACCTACAATAAATCGAAGACAAACCTTATTCATTATGAATAAATTGTGAGGACGCATACATATTCTTAACTTATTTGTTGTATATACATATACGTGTATGTGTTTTTTAAATTGTACTCAATCTTCTTGTCAGCTTTTACTTGATCTTTGTTTTTTTTTTATTTTAAATGCTAAAAAGTTGCTACTAAGCCTATACAAATCTTTATATCCAGTAAATGAAATACAATGTACATTATAAAGGATTTAAAGCTATACACTGACACAAAGATATACCACATTTTTGTATAGTCACTGTAACTTTTTTACTAAAATCTCAATAAGTTACAGATATGCACTTACTTAAAAGTGAGGTTAAAGGTAGGTTCATAATCTTCATCAGATAGATCGTCATCATCTAGATGCATCATCGATTCTGTAACGTCTATTGATAAACTGAAATAACATTTTTAAAATATACATTGCATACTATAAAAAGTTAAAAAAGATACATTTTACAATAAATTGAAATCTCTCAACAAATAAGATTTTCCCTTTTGAGCTCCTTATGAAATACTAAATCATAAATTGGTTTTAAACCTACATCTGCATTTATTTTAGAATCATTTGAACTAAGGAAATGGTATGTCATACTGACAAAACATAAAGTATATTAATAAGCTGTATTAATTACTTGTTATACAATCAATGTAAGAATTTTATTGCATTTGCATGTCTCATTTGTAACATTGACCTGTTTAACCATGCACTTACTTTGATTTTGTGCTAATAAACATTTATAGTTGTATTCGACATAACTCTTCTTTGTGAACCTACAAATATTATTTCTCAATTGTTCAACATATTTTAAATCTATTTTGACCAACGTTCTACTTACTCAAAAGGATTGACAAAACTACTGGACATGTTGTATTCACTTTTGGATTTATTCTTTGATGCTGTTTTATTTATCTCTTCAACACCAGACATTTCATCATTACTGAAAAAAATGAGAAGACCAGATTATATTCCCTTTAAAAATGAAAGAGTCAGATGTAAAGCCATAGCAAATACAACAAAACATTTTAAAGGACATTTTGTAAGAATATGTCCAGAAGACATAATCTTCATATCACGACATTTGGGACGGCTGGACGGACGACTAGAATAGAACACTAGGCCCAACTACTTTGAAGATACATGTACATACTTATATTAATCATGTTAAATAGAGAATAATGACAGATCACTCATATTCATAAACATGAAAAATAAAATTTAAACCAGAATGTATACCTTAAGTTGACTGCATCTTGATCTGAACTTGTTATTTCTGAGACATCTACATCTGAAGGAAGTACATGCAACATGGAATGGCTATCTGGACCTGGTGTGGATGTCAGCTTTTTCATTGCACATGTTTCTATTGCCTTTCGTTTAGGCTCTGATGGTCCTTGGTCTTCCTCATTGCAGTTGATAAAACTATAAAAAAAAAAAACATTTAAACATTCAGTGTAAACATGTCCAAAAATTTTATTACCAGCAACTAACAAAGGAAGAAAGTTTTTAATTATAATTTTTATTATTATATTACATATCTTTGTGCCTTTTGTAATCAAAATAGTATAGACGATGGACGCCACTTCTTTTTATATTGCAACCATAACCAAGATTATAGAAATAAATTACTGGCAGATTTTAATATTGGGAATGTAAATCCCACTATTAATTCTGATCATGATAATTTAATTAAAATACATCTCCTACAAATTTTCAGCAAACTCAGAGCCTTGTCTCCTTCATTAAACGGTCATCAGAACTGAGGATAAGAGTCTCATAAACTTTATTTTGTCGTTTAGTTTTTTATGTCTGTCACAAAAGTGTAATATGATTTATATGACAATAATTTGAATAAAGTTATTATTATTGTATATATTCACAATCAGAATAAATTTTTTAAATACAAAAATTATATGTCTGTCTGACAAATACTGCTATATATGAAAAAAAATCACCTCTTTGTAAAAGATAAATTATTCACTCTGAATGAAATAGAAACTGGAAATGATACCCCTTGATGGGCCCCACAGTTCTTATGTTTTGTTTACAGTTTCCAATTTCTCGATAAATCGTCATTTAGGCAAACGAAAAAAGAAAGGATTAAAGATAAAATTTTGGTTTACACTATTATCTGCCTTAAACATTTTAAATGAAATGAGAATTGCGTCAAGAAGAAGAACGAGATACACGTGTCGGCGACTTACCAATCAATCAAAGCTTTCGCAACTTCAGCGTGCGTTTTGACCTTCAGTTCATCTTTAATTTCCATCCATTTGTCGTGGAATTCCCCAATACAAATCCTCGTTTGGTTGTATTTGGTCGACGAATCCTTTTTCTTTCTCTTTCGGGCGCTATCAGTTAAAGTACGCTTTCGTCCTCGAGTCGATTTCTGTTCAGACATTTTGTTTTGATGATAAACCGCAACTGCGCATGCGTGCATTTATGAATACGAGAATTTATCGGAATGAATTTCTTACTGGATGGAAGAAATTAAGAATGGATATAAATTTCTAAAATACGCAAAATAACTACGTTTTTTAAAAGAATTATTATTTTTATTAATTCTTATTTTGAATATACGATGATTCTCAAGTAAAAAAAAAAAATATATTTTTAAGTCAAAATATTGACTTGTATGTCTTTAAGTGGGAATTATGGTAAAGTGCTAGGGCTGAGTCTATTCATTCTTTATATGGACAAAAAAAGGTTAATTGACCATACTTTTATCAAAAGCTCATACATTTTTTTTTAAGTAATTTAGTTTTGTGTTACTTTGATCAAGACAATTAGAAAATCTCAATGCCAAAGAATCAAAGAACCAATTACATCTACTGATAAGTATAAAGACCCTAAAGAAAATAATGTACAATATAATGCCCCAAAATTTACTACCCCTATAAACCTTTAACATATATATCACCATTTCTGCCAGGGGTACCCATGTGCTTATATCAATATTATATTCTAGTCAACTTTTTAATAACATGATCAAGGGGCTTTAATGGTTACCATTATGAAATAATAAGAACAACATGCAGATTTTCCAAAACAGCAGAGCATATACATTGTACAGCCTTTTTTTAATCAAGGAAGCATATATATTTCTTACTGCCCAAAAGATAATCAACTTTCCTTATACAGTATGATGAAGGCTCAGAGCAAAAAGGCTCACTTACCACTGAGTAAGACACCTCCAAAATTCAGATAACAACAACAATGTAAAGTAAAGTGTTTTAAAGGACAGATAAAAATATACTTCAGCAAAAGAGGCTCTTTGCACATGAATCACTCTCCTGGTCTTTAAGCTGAAGGAGAATCTTCTATCAGCTATTACCCATGTAATGGGTTGTCTGACAACTTTGACTCAATGAAGACTTTTGTAGAGCTTAATAAACTGAAGGTTTAAGCAAGCTTTTTTTCCATGCCACATGACTTTTCATTCTATGGGTCAAAAAGGTTTTTATTGGAAGGTTGTGTTTTTTCAATGACTGTAGAATTTTGAAACAAAAGAAAGCTTTACAATAATTGTACAATTTTCTCAGTCCCCTAATATACCTCTCATTTCTGCAGACTCTTCTCAATAATTGAATAATTGTTTTAGTCCCCTTAAATACCTCTCAATTCTGCAGATTCCTCTTTGGCTCTCTTTGGACGACTTTTGGTCTCAAGTTTGACACCTTTAGCCATCATGGTAGCCTGTTTCAAGGTTGGGAAATTTTCTTCAATGACAGGGGGCTTGTCATCCATTTCCTCCTTATTTTTAGGTGCTCCTATGTAATTGGAAAAAAAAACAAACGTGTAATTATTTTTTAAAGCATAAAAAGTTAATGTTTTATTGGAGCTCCCACTAGAACATGAGCAAATATGCATTTCATGAGAAACAGAACATAATCTTATAAAATCTTTATTAAGGATGGTCACTCCTGAACTTTTTGATATCAAAGATTTTAAGATTTGCGATGAAAATGATAGATAATTGTATACTTAATAAAATAACAAAAAGAAAATGTCAGGTCTGTGTGCTTGTTTCAGAGATATATGACTTCAAAGATTTGGTGGGAAATCAGACTCCTCAAGATTTTATATAACTTTAACATTGTGATAGTTTTGACCTGAAAATCAATGAAGTTGTATCAAGTATTTAAGAGATTTTATACAATTGGTTTTTAAGGTCCATAAAATCAGAAATACCAAAAAAACTTTCTTCAGTATTTAAAGGATTTCTAGAGGATTTACGAAATTGTATTGAAATTGTAAAACACGAGGAGTGACCATCCCTATAAGGAAAACATGTCCATAAAACAATTCTACTTAAAATTTTCAAAGATTATTACCTGTGCATTTGTTAGCCCAATGACCTTCTTGTCCACATTTGAAACATTTGTTGCCAAAACTTTGACTGCGAGCCTTCATTTTCTGTTTCCACTGGAACCTTCTCATCTGGGGACCAGTCATGCCCTTCTTCCCTTTCCTCTTGTAGGTTTTTACCTTCATGTTTAACCTGACAAAGTTTTCAGATGAGCTTGCTGATGCTGAAGGTCTACTTCTGTAATTATTATGATCAAGGTTTTAGTACAAATAGTACTCATAGTACTTAACATTAAAAATCAAAACAAAAAATCGTTCAAGTCTGATCACATGTCTCAAGGTTAAAATTAGATATAAAAAGTTAAAACAGTTCTGTCTAATAAATATGGTAAAATTATTTAATTATAAATGTAAAAAGCTATATGCACTTTAGTCTATGAGCCCATAAACCAAATTTTTCCATGTGACTGTGATGTTATTGATATTATCAATTAAATTAATAGACATGACTGTCATATTTTTTCAATCAATCAGAAATAACCTCCATGCCTGTGGTGCACACTGTTAAATATTTTTTTTTTCAGATTATTGAGTGAGCACCTTATGGTTGAGGTTATTACTTCATAGACCGAAACAATATGAGTCATTCCTTAAATAAATTTCATCTTCCAGTATATCTTCTTAAATATTTTTACACCTCATTTTACATGTATTCCAAAATACTGGTCATTGTTCTTAAATAAGATTAAAGAATTGTTTTAATATTGGAATTTTATATGCCTTTGACATTAAATAATGTCTTAAGATTACTTAACATGCTTTCTTGTCTAGTTTTGGGATTTCTGGATCCTAAGGTTTCTACCATTTAAATCATTTAAATAGATTCATATAAAAAATTTTAACATAAATCCCATATTTTCTTTTGTGTGTGTGTGTGTGTTTTCCTTTAACACCCTTTATCAACACACCTGAGCCATGTAGGGCAGTTCTTTTGACCTATGTTTCTAATACAATGTAATATATAATAAGGAAGTGATTCACAAAGTTTTAAAAAATCCTTTTATACTGTCATGGGTTTTAACAGCTAAGTAGTGCAAAAGCTATCCTATTATCTTTTCATTTAATGCAAACTTTTCTCTTTTTTTTATACTGATGTGATAGAATTAAAAAACAATATATCATTTAACTTACCTTGCCGGCGCTTTAGGTCTCCTTAATGCATTCTCTTTTTCAGTTTTATCATCATCGCCATCCTATTTTAATAGAAAACAATACATTTTTTTTTAATTCAGAAACATTTCTTTAATTCTTTTTTTTTCTTTTTTCAAAACTTTTAAAATAGTTTACATTATAAAGTAACAAGATTAATTCCTACCTAATTAACACTTTGATACATGATTTTTTTAAGGCAAAATGAACAGAGGTACATGATATTAAAACTTTACCCTTAAAATTTACCAAATAAGATTATTTCTTAATCATATCTTATCTTAATCTTATTATAATATCTTACCCCATCCTCGTCTTCAACAACTTTAATTTTCCTTTTCTTACTGGGACCACTTGCTGGTTCAGCTTTTCTCTTCCCATATTTTGGTAAAATAGCTATATCATCTGTTTCTTCAAATTCAAACTTATTCCCAACATCATTTTTCTCATTTTTGTCCTCATTATCAACATCATTATCAGCTTCAAAACTGTCAGTTTTATTCTTTTGACTTTTTGTGTTGCTGGATCTTTTTGACGATCTCATTTTAGTCTTTACAACTTCTTGCGGTGACACATGACATGGTTCTGTATCCATAGGTTCCTCATTGTCACTAGGGTTTTTGTGTATTTTAGGTTGCCTCTTCTTTTTTCCTATCATTTCATTTTCAGGTGAATTCTCCTGTTGTTTATGTTGTTCAAATGTAATTATTTTTTCAGTTCTATTTGATTCATCGACAAATGGTTGCATGCTATCAACTTCATCATAGTCATCTTTTTTGGGTACACTTGTACCAAAAGTTTTGTCATATTCCAGAATAGTGTCACTATCACAGAAACTTTTAGAAAACCCTGAAAGGTTAGTTTTTGGTTTTGCCCTGAATTGATCATGTATAATGACTTTTTCTTCATCCTCAGTAATTGCAAATCCTTTCTTACTAGTAAATGAGACTGCTTTTTCAAACATTTCATGTTTAAATTTAAACTCTTCATTTGAATTTTTATCACAAAATGAATTTCTTTCTTCTGTATTTATATCTTGTTTATTGGGTGTAGACTTATTTCTAACAACAGGTTCTGATCGTCTAAACGATGGTTTAGCATTACCAATTTTCTTAGAACTATCAAATAATTTACTACTGAGACTTTTTAAATAATCACAGGACTTTTTGGCACCAGGTGTAGATGGGTGGGTATTGCTAACAGCTCCAGATTTCTTCCTGTCAAACTCCCTTCCCCAGACAGCAGGGACATTTTGCTGTGGTGAGGTCACATGTCCATTACTGACCTGTGATGGTGAAGTTGAATCTTTCCTTGTTTCATTATCTGTATTTGAAGTATTTAATGAATTAGGAGAATTTTTATGCGTACAAGTACTTTGCGTTGGACTAACACTACTGTTTGTCTTGGGGTCTATTTCTTGTGGACTAGTGCTGGTATCATGGTTGTCATCTTGGCTTTTCTTTCTTTCTTTTTGGTCAATTCTATTCTGAAAAAGTATATTAAAATATATTTACAATACAATTAATTATTACTAATGCTGTGCTTCTATAATACTGCATGATAATTTCGTCGCATTACTTATATAGCTTTTATGTCATTTCTTAATTAACTATGTGTATTTATTTATGTATGCATGCATTTTTATTGTCTGTGAATATTTGTATGTCATGTTTTGTAATGTGTATATTTGATTTAAAAGCTCATTAGAGCTTGTGTTAATTGTTATATATGCATTGACTTTATATAAAACTTTGATTGATTGATTGATTGATTGATTGATTGAATTGATTGATTGATTGATTGATTGATTGATTGATTGATTGATTGATTGATTGATTGATTGATTGATTGATTGATGAAGTGATGCAAACAATTGTGGGCCCTGTCAGACATTAGGGGCAGAAATCATGCAGGTCCTTCAAAACCTGTAGTAGTGCATGACTTGATGGCTGGTAACATTTAAGTAGAAAAATTTACACATAGAGTATCAGAAACCTAACAGACTACCAATATCTTCAAAAATCACTCTAGGATCCTCTTCATAGATGTAATTTATGAAGTACAATATATATATGTTATGTTTAATATAAAATCATCTCTTTAAAAAGATAGGTAGGTCCCACAATACTAACTTTTCTGTAGGCCCCAATGTCTGATAGAAAAATGAAATTGTTTGCATCTCTGCAATACCATGATCATGCACATGAATACTTAAAAAAACAATAGTAAGTATTGTGATTTCAAACCTTGTATCAAAAAATTATGAGGTCAGTATAGTTTTCAAAATATATTCTCATTATTTTGCAAACATCTTTTGGAAATTTAGACCATTTGTTCCATTACTATTCTTAATGTACCTGAATTTGTTTTTTCAACCTGTTATAATCTTTGTATGTATCTGAAAAGGGAAATAGATTTTTAATAAGATATAAATGTCCTCATTCATACAATCTTCAGAGAACTTTGCAAATATTTTAAAATTTCTAATAGGGAATGGGAGATAACTCTAACTGAACATGCAATTGTGTCACAAAGATAGAGTACATGTGTGCACTTTATGTATGTTGCGTCATTAACAAAGATGAAACAAATTACTACTTATTCAAAAGACACATGATACATACAGCAGTTGGTACATATTTTTAGTTGTTTTTTTGTAACTTGAAATTTAATAATAGAATAAAATACATGTGTGAATAGTTTTTAAGTGTACAATATTGTTTGGAAAACTAAATACTTCTCTAAACAACTTGTACATACATATGTTGTTTCATTTACATGTTCCTTCAAGTAGTTCAAATTTATCAAAGAAACAAAATAAGTAAACAGGGACCAAAAGTCAACATTGAAGACTGATAGATGTTTTTTGCTCCAAAAATCTAATTTCTGTTTTTTTTATGGATACTGTGTCATGTATTTTTATTTGATGTCTCTGTAATACCTGTATAAAAAACATATAAGAGGAAAACCTTTTCTTTTTTATCTTACCAGGAACTTTGAATAAACATGTAAAAATTTTACTGATCTAAGCTTAATTCCTAAATGTTTTTATTTGCATAATATAAACAAACCTTGAATCTGCTGTGGTGCTTGATCAATGTCTTCCTGCAAAACAAAAATCCATACAGAAGTTGAGAAAACAATAAACTTTCCATTTTCATGGAACTTATCATTATCGCTATATTTACTATTATATTAAGTTGTACACTTTTCAAGTTTTTATTCAATGCCATGCACAACTGTGAATCTGTTTCATTTATTTTCTTAAATATAGAGAGGGACAAGAACTTGACCATTGTTTACATGCTTGATATATTGGGAAAATGACAATAAAAATGTTGATAGGGCAAGTAGGGAAACAGGAAACACACATACTTTTTAATTGTTTTGTGCAATTTTTATCAAACTTGCTATGGCATTTTCAAGTCATCATTTGGGAAACAGATCTTTCTTCTAAAATAGCTTAATAATTCTGTTATCATTCAAAAATGCAACTTTTTGCAAGTCTCTCAAAAATTAAACTTTTCATGTTTTTCAAGTCTGTATATATAAATAAAGGTCAGCTAAAAAAAAGAAAGCACCTAAAAATATTTACCTGTGTATTGCTGGATCAGTTTCATTTAAAAGTACACTGCAACTAAACATTGACCAAGGTCATTCAGTTGACATTCATTTTAATAAATGGACCAATCAAAACAATACACCTTTACATTTAACTCCACCCCAAAAATGTCAATTACATTTCTGGTTTAAACTGGAAATGACAAGGATCTGACAAGCATGTTTTTCATGCTACATGTGCTTAACCCTAAGACCCAAGATTTCTAAAAGTACATATGTACTTTATGACTTGTGTAAAAAATAAAATGTACTTTTACATGTTAATTCAAAAATAGATATTTAATTTTGTAGTATGACAGCAGATGCAAGACATAAAAAAATAAATGTTATAAAGTGAATTAAATTGTGCTAATGCTTCCATTGCACTTCTTACTGATATGGGGATACATTTGTTAAAAAAAATACTGTAAGCTAAATGTGCCAAGGATCTGACAAGCATGTTTTTCATGCTACATGTGCTTAACCCTAAGACCTAAGATTTCTAAAAGTACATATGTACTTTATGACTTGTGTAAAAAATAAAATGTACTTTTACATGTTAATTCAAAAATAGATATTTAATTTTGTAGTATATAGCACATGCATGACATAAAAAAATAAATGTTACAAAGTGAATTAAATTGTGCTAATGCTTCCATTGCACTTTTTACTGATATGGGGATACATTGGTTAAAAAAATACTGTTAGCTATATGTGCCATGGTCAATCTTGGTCAATTTACCTACATTACAATACAGGTACGAGACCACAGTTAGCTCCCTTCAATTTTCGTTGTCCAATAATATAGTCCCTATTAAAACATAGTATTTCTTGTAAATGCTATTGTAATGTTAGTTTTTATGACTAAAGGATGAACTTGGAGTGAAATGAGAGATTAAAGATAGTATAAATTTATCAAGCTTTAATTTTTTTGAAATTCATTGATAAAGTTGTGATTCGGCTTAGTGCAAAAAGGTGATTTTTTCATTTTTCAAGCACCTCTTTTCTGACCCTCTTAGGTGTAAATTAAAAAAAAAATCAAAATTTTTTTAGACGGTAGGATTTTCTGAATTTTTAACTAATGTTCTGGAAGCTAATGAACTTTATGTGGGCAAAGTTTCATTTAAAAAGAAATGGTGCAATTTTTTAAATTTCACATAAGGCTATATTGAAAATGCATTAAAAATTTGGAAAAAATAACTATGGTCTCGGGCCTTATTAGAGGGGTAAGAATGGCCTATTTACACCTCTAAGAATTATTTTGCAATGCCATTTATGGTTTTAAGTTGTTTAGATTAATAAGTTCTTTCAATTTCAGCCTTTATTTCATGAGTTTATCTCAATATTTGCCATATTTAGCCATATTTGTATGTCTATGGGATTTTCAATGGTAATGGCCTATTTTGTATTATTTTAACATTTATAGGGCCAATGCTTGCAGATTATGACTTCCAGAGGGCTACAACAGCTATAAATCTTCTTATATGATCTAAGGAAACTGTTTAAACTAGACTTTATAAATTATTTCTGAAAAAAAATAATTTTACTCCTTGCAAAATGGGGCTGCAGCAGCAGATAAGCTTTTTTGTGTTGGACCTATGAATGCAATATCAAAGTAATCTTTCTGTATAGGGTATATTATAGAAAAACAAGTAAGAATACACTGAAAAATAGCCAAACAACACAGAATAGCACATGAAAGGTTTCTGGATTTCACAGAAAAAGTAACAGGATAGAAAATATCCCCCATTTCTTGCTGTAGATTTGGCCGTTTTTCCTTATTTCGCACATGAGTCTTGAACCAATTTTCATCTAAAGTGCAATGACTAGTCTTTTTGCTGTTAAATTCTGTTCATCATCATCATCTCATACTAAATACACCTTTATTGTTGCAAGTTGTTGCATTTTTTACATTTTTTTACCCTCAAACATTAGTTTTTAGTGATGTGTAGGGAAAAAGCATTTTGAAATTACACCATTTATCCACTCCTAAACACTATTTATGACATATTTTTCATATGAATATGGTGTTTTTTTGTTTTATTTTGTAAGCTTATTATGTATTTAACATTTTAAACCCCTTTTGGTCTCAATATTTCATTTCCTTTCTTAAAAAATTCTCATGGCCATAAATGTACCCCTCAATAAGGCTAAAATGGCTAATTTTCCTATCTGCAAATATGGGAAAGGGTCAAAATTTGAAACCATGCAGATATTTCACTGAAACTTGTGTTTTCCATGCTCAGAGGGGATAATGTTATTGATTTCAGCCATTAGTTTTGTGAACTTTTATGAAATAAAAAAAATTTGGCCCAAAGGCCTCATGGATTTTCCTGGTGTATTTTCGATCAAAATTCTTATATGCAACTAGTGTTTTGTCATGTTTGTAGTGCTAATAATTTCACTATTGTTGGTCTGATCACTTTGAAACTTGGCAGTTCAACTGGAAAAAGACTATTCTATGTGAAAATAATTTTATTTGACTGTCCGAGGCTTTTCTGAGGACTATTAGGTACGAGACCACAGTTAGCTCCTTTCAATTTTCATTGTCCAATAATATAGTCCCTATTAAAACATAGTATTTCTTGGAAATGCTATTGTAATGTTAGTTTTTATGACTAAAGGATGAACTTGGAGTGAAATGAGAGATTAAAGATAGTATAAATTTATCAAGCTTTAATTTTTTTGAAATTCATTGATAAAGTTGTGATTCGGCTTAGTGCAAAAAGGTGATTTTTTTCATTTTTCAAGCACCTCTTTTCTGACCCTCTTAGGTGTAAATTAAAAAAAAAATCAAAATTTTTTTAGACGGTAGGATTTTCTGAATTTTTAACTAATGTTCTGGAAGCTAATGAACTTTATGTGGGCAAAGTTTCATTTAAAAGAAATGGTGCAATTTTTTAAATTTCACATAAGGCTATATTGAAAATGCATTAAAAATTTGGAAAAAATAACTATGGTCTCGGGCCTACATTTGTATCATACATTTGTTTTTAAAAATATGGCATATCAGGTCTCTGGTAAAAGTATGGCTTGGACACTCTGGGTTGGTTCATCCAAGAAAATCATTCTACATAAACACTAAATGTGTATGTACCCCAAGCCATTTTTGGTGGGTCTGAATATTCATTTTGTTATCAATTGAAAAAGCAATTCACTAACCTTTTTTGGTTTTCGCTTATTAACAGATACAAATTCTGACTCCCAGCTCTTAAGAGTGATCTTCAATTTTTGTGCTTCCTCATATTCTGCCATTTGGAATTAAGTAACCATCACTTTGTTTGTTCTGTAATCTACAAAAAAAAGTTAACTTTAATAACATTTTGATGATGGATACATTATACAAATTAAAATGTACAAATATTCAAGAGGCATTGACATCTCAAAGTCAATAAAACAAATAAACAAGTGTGGCCACTAAAAGTATGTCTCTCCTGCCAGCACCATCACTAAAATCAACTACCTAAGCTTTCACTTCTTGATATAAACACAAAAAGTGTCTGTATACCCAATATCAGATGCCTAGCTATAATACTATTCAAGCAATCCATTGTCCACACAAGTATTACAAAAAGTTTTCTGCCTGAATAAAAGACCTAAGTTCACAGAGTCACTGGAGCGTAAAAATGGGGTCATGGTCACATGGCATGGTGACAGTTGCATTAACCATAACAGCAACTGTCTGTATACCCAATATCAGATGCCTAGCTATTATAATTTTCCATCAATTCATCATCCACAAGTCTTACAAAAAAGTTTTTCGACCTGAAAAAGACCTAAGTTCACAGAGTCACTAGACCATGAAAATGGGGTCAAGGTCAAGGGGCATGGTGACAGTTGCATAGACCATAACCTAAAATGTCTGTATACCAAATATCAGATGCCTAGCTATTATACTTTTCCAGCAATTCATGGTCCACAAAAAGTCTTACAAAAAAGTTTAAGGCCTGAAAAAAGACCTAAGTTCACAGTCACTGGAGCGTGAAAATGGGGTCAGGGACACATGGCATGGTGACAGTTGCATAGTCCATAACCTGAACTGTCTGTATACCAAATAACATATGCCTAGCTAATATACTTTTCCAGCAATTCATCGTCCACAAAAGTCTTACAAAAAGTTTACGCCGCCGCCAGCGAGACAGGCCAGACAAAAACTCTTCTAAAACTGAAGACAACAACAATTTGAAAAACACACACAACTATACTGCAACAACCAATGTGAATTCTTGAGAAATGAAAGTAAACTAAAATGCTCCAAATTTGTAAGCAATTCCTGTTTATTGCTTCATGTACTCATCCATTGTTTTGCCAATAATCCATTTAGGAAAAGTCATATCCAGAAAAAATTAAAAAAAACAAAAAAGGTCCAAACAACAAATTTTGCTTGGCTTGTCAAATGTCAGCTTTGTCTAATCAAGACTCATTAGACAACAGAGGTGCTCTACCGAAAGATTGAAAATGCTAAATATAAACATGATGTGTTTCTGAAACCAGCAAAACTCAAGAATTTAAAACTCTGCCAGCAGTGTTACTCATCATGGATATTATAAATCAAAATGAAAGAACCTTAGTGAGCACGCTCACATACCCCACGCGTTTGGCTATTGGACTATCAATGTTATCCTTGAAAATTAGTATTGAGCTACAGGAATCAATAATATTGAATGATTGTAAAAGTGAATGTGCAAGTATTTGAATACATGCAGACATGTATCATAACAAAGTTATGTCAAATTTCTAAGTCCAAAGGGCCATTACGCCCACAAAAATTTGGGGATCAAAAATTCCTGGTGATATGCACAACTAAATATGGTGTACTTCTTGCATACCAAGTTTCGTTAAATTCTGTTAGGTAGTTTATTACGAGTTGCGATTACAAACTGTAATCATGATTTTCTGCAAATTTCTAAGTCCAAAGGGCCATAACTCCAACAAAAATTTGCGGATCAAAAATTCCTGGTGATATGCACAAGTGACAACTACATATGGTGTACTTCTTGCATACCAAGTTTCGTTAATTCTGTTCGGTAGTTTATTACGAGTTGCGATTACAAACTGTAATCATGATTTTCTGCAAATTTCTAAGTCCAAAGGGCCATAACTCCCACAAAAATTTGCGGATCAAAAATTCCTCCTGGTGACATGCACAACTACATATGGTGTACTTCTTGCATACCAAGTTTTGTTAAATTCTGTTCAGTAGTTTAAGAGGAGTTGCGATTACAAACTGTAATCATGATTTTCTGCAAATTTCTAAGTCCCAAAGGGCCATAACTCCCACAAAAGTTTGCTGATCAAAAATTTCTTGTAATATGCACAACTACATATGGTGTCCTTCTTGCATACCAAGTTTCGTTAAATTCTGTTCAGTAGTTTAAGAGGAGTTGCGATTACAAACTGTTGTCATGATTTTCTGCAAATTTCTAAGTCCAAAGGGCCATAACTCCCACAAAAATTTGCTGATAAAAAATTCCTTGTAACATGCACAACTACATATGGTGTATTCTTGCATACCAAGTTTCTTTAAATTCTGGTCAGTAGTTTAAGAGGAGTTGCGATTACAAACTATGATCACAGACGGACGGACGGACAGACGGCGGACGGACCAGTCAAAAACATTATACCCTTCGCAACTTGGTTGCGTGGGGTATAATAACAGCAAAGTTCCAAACAACAAATTTTACTACACAAAGGAATATAATTCAAAAGTTCTAAACATCTGTGCTCGCCTGAAAAATAGAAATCTTGTTTTTGTTTACAAGTAAATACTTAAGCAAAGTCAATATCATTTAATTAAGAAACGTAACCTGTGTTAACATTTTTTGTGTCTGACTTGATGTCCTATTTATAACAAAATCATGATATGTACAAATGTATTCCACATAATTTATACCATATTTTTTAAGAAGCTTATGAAGTTATTTGTCTACGGTGACATTTTATGAAGCAATGGTGAGCATTATGTGCAGGCTAGTTATCCAAAGATTTAAAGATTATTATAATAAGTGACTCTTTCATCATGTTCATCATATTCATGGTATGTGCCAAAAGGTTTAGGTCACTAAAAATTCTACCATTTGTTTCTATGTAAACCAAAAAATTAATAAAGCAGGAATTGACTTAAGATTTTAAAAATTTAAGTGCTCATCCATACAGAAAAAGAAGGTCAGAGCCAGGATCTGCACCATGCATCTTGCTAAACATCCCTAGATGCACCTATCATACAACTTTGGTTGATATGATATTTGTCTATTACAGGAATGGACTTTTACCAATTTTCTGTAAGGGGCCATTGAATTCATGCGGAAAATGTAGGTCATAGCCAGCATCGGAAGCATACATTGTCCTTAACATCATTAGGTGCACCTACCATACCAATTTGGTTGATGGTGCACCTGTCAATAAGCGGGAATTGACTATAAACATTTTTCTGTAAGTGGTCATTCAGGCGGAAAATATAGGTCATAGCCAACATCCAAAGCATGTAAAGTCCTTAATATCACTAGGTGCACCTACCATACTATGTTTTTTGTAGAATCAAAATTTCCAACCATGGTTTTGTAGAGGACATAATTCAGAACAACCATACCAAATTTCATTTCATTTGGCCAAGCAGTTTCAGAAAAGAAGATTTTTGAAAAGTTGGATGACAGACACCAAGTGATGGCAAAAGCCCCTATGGCTGAACCTGTTTGTATAAGCCGTACCGATATATGGACAGGAGAAACTTTATTTTTCACATGAAAAAATTGCCTGTTGTAAACAACTTTCAAGTACTCTTTTATCAGAGATGGGTTGCTGACCTCTTTCAAGTCTTCTTCTTCAAAGTCATGATAGTGAGTACAAAACCATCATTGGTATATCCTCGACTGTTGTCTACTATTTTCATGTACAGAGTGTGTTCCATCAACTTACACGCAAATAATGTTAAGAGACACCACACCGTATTACCTGATACATCAAAACCTGATGGATACAGTCAAAAGCCGTCTATTCTCATTTAAATAACAAAAGACTGAAATGATACATCAACACCCGTTGTAAAATCCAGTGGGTGTTGATGTATCATTTTCTTTTGTTATTTAAATGAGAACAGACGGGTTTTGGCCGTATCCATCAGGTTTTGATGTATCAGGTAATACGGTGTGGACACAGTCACAGGGCAATAATTAGCTGCGCAGTTTTTAATGCATTGTTCTTGTGCATTGGTGCTACATTTGCCTTTTTCCAGCCTCCATGACATACATGTCACAGACATACATGTACATGTACATTTATATTTGCATCAAATGTGTGTAGACTGTCACTATACTAATTAATATAATACAATAGATGTTAAAAGTCAAAGACCAGTTTGGAAACCTGTAATTTATCATAGAAGCAAAGGTGTACCAATGGGGTAATCAGTATCATAAAACTGTAAAGATGAAGACAAAACAGTAGACAAAAAATCATTTATAACAAAACAAACCACATAACAACATAAAAACACACACACAAATAACAACAAAACCCAATCAGCAACTTGAACTCAAGTCGAAACGAGAGTGAACTCAAATGCTCCAGAAAAGTAAGCAGTTCCTGCTTGCTATAGCACATCCGTCATGTTGCCAAAGATCGATTTAGTGTTGGTCAAATCCGGAAAGGATGACATTACAAAACTCTTCTTCTTGATCTTCTTCTGCCAATATAGAGTCAACTCTTTCTAGAGTGTTAAAAGACTCTTGCTCGAACATACAGGAGGCCCTTCCAATGATGTGTCCAAAAATAAAACGGTATTAGCTTTGTACAGGTTAAAACTCTATGTCAAACCAACATCTGTGCTCATCTAAGCGATAGAAATCCCGTATTTGTTTACTAGCACATGATTTCTTCCGTAAAATTTCTTGAGTGATGACAACAACCTAGGAGCAACGTAACCCTGTGTTAACAATTTGCTTGTCACCCGTGTAGTTCTATCAAGGAAGTCTTTTGTACTCCCGACATGCTCTGGAATAATGAATCAGTTGTGATACGTAAACTCCATATGCTGGAGCAGACGGAATGTTGCTACACAGAAAGGGAAATGTAACTATTGGAAAGTTGAAGTCATCACGTTTGTCATAGGGCTTTGTACAAAGCCTTCCCAGTGTATCAATTTCAATACAGGGGGGTGGTAAAGGGGGGGTACGTGCACGGATGAACGGCCAATAAAAAATGACAATCACGATGAACAGCCAATAAAAAAATGATAATCACGATGAACGAAAAATGAAATAGAGAAACACGATGCACGATGGACCTCCATGCACGGCTGAACGGGAAATAAAAATTGCTCAACACGATGCACGAAAAAAACCCTTTACCACCCACATACAGGTGTAGCTCTATCAAGGAAGTCGTTGTACTCCCCACATTCATACTTTTTCTGGAATTATCACCTTGCTTCCACCTTAAAAAATAACAGAAATCGAACAATTTGCCAAACTAATTATTTATAATTCAATGTCATTTACAAGAATAAAGACTGGTTAGTATCTTCAGACTTCCCGCAGTTTCTTCATCAACAAACTGATTCTTTACAAATTGTCCTCTGTTCCTTTTGCTCTTATTCATGAAAAAAGAGCCAGTGGAAAAGATATTTTTCCATTGTAATGTGTTCATTTAATATTTTTTTAACTTTTGTATTTACTTCATTTATATTAAAAAAAACCTAAATTATCATAAATTGCAACATATTTTAGATTAACATAAATTGAAATGTATATCCTATATTTATTCAAATAAAAACTTCATTCTTTAAACATTTTTTTTCAAGACCGAAATTGTATAGGAGCCGTTTCCAGTCTTTGACTTTGAGTTTAGTTTTTCCAAGATGTCTGCGCCCATGAAACATGCGAAAAGTAAATAAATGATAGTCTTGGTTCATTAAGCGGGTTATTCTTGACAAAGTAGGTATGAAAACAAAAGATTTGCGTTTATTTTTACCACTGATATAAAATAAAACCCAAAAGGTTATGAAAAATTACTGAAAGGACTAAATGTACATAAAGCAGCAGGGCCAGATGCTGTACCAACTAGGTTCCTGCATGATTTTGCCACCGAAATTGCACCTATAATGACCAAGATCTTTCAGACATCACTAGATAGCGGAAAGATACCAGACGACTGGAGAGAAGCAGCAATAGTACCCATCTTTAAGAAAGGGGAACGACAACTTGCATCAAACTATCGTCCTGTATCACTTACATCAGTGTCATGTAAGATATTAGAGCACATAGTACATAGCCAGATCATGAAGCACTATGATAACAACAGCATCCTTACAGACACTCAACATGGTTTCCGACGACGAAGGTCATGTGAATCCCAATTGCTTATCACAGTAGACAGCATAGCCAAGACTCTAGATAAAGGAGAGCAGGTTGACATCATACTGCTAGATTTTTCTAAAGCCTTCGATAAGGTGCCCCACCAACGGCTATTACAGAAACTAGAGTACTATGGGGTGAGAGGAACAACATGGCTCTGGATTAAGGATTTCCTATCAAAGAGGACACAGCTAGTCACACTAGAAGGCCATTCTTCAACCAAAGCTGACGTCATATCCGGAGTCCCCCAGGGAACTGTTATGGGACCACTGCTCTTCCTCACCTTCATAAATGACCTTCCAGAATACACCAAATCAGATGTTAGATTATTTGCGGATGACGCCTTATTATATAGAAGAATAAAGAACATCAGAGATTCAGAACAACTACAACAAGATCTCACTTCACTAGGACATTGGGAACAACAATGGCAAATGGAATTCCATCCGCAAAAGTGCACAGTCATCCGTGTCACTAAGAAACAACGACCAATCCAACATCAATACAGACTACATGGACACATTTTAGAGACCGTACCTAGTGGTAAATACCTAGGAGTGACATTAAACCACCAACTGAACTGGACAGAGCACATTAGTAACATCAGATCAAAAGCCTCCAAAACAATAGGGTTCCTACGCCGCAATATCCGTGGATGTAAACCAGACATCAAAGCTTCTGCCTACAGAATCATGGTTAGACCCAGGTTAGAATATGCAGCCACAGTTTGGGATCCCTATCAGCGGTCCAACATACAACACTTGGAGAATGTGCAACGAAACGCAGCCAGATTCGTCAAAGGAAACTACTACGACAGAACTCCTGGCTGTGTAACATCAATGCTAGAAGAGTTACAGTGGGAACCCCTAGAATAACGCCGACTAAGATCAAGGCTAGTCATGATGTATAAGATCAACCATGACCTTATCGACATTCCAGCTGCATCCTACTTAACATCAGGTGATGCCAGAACCAGGGGAACCACCAACTATAGACAACCACACACCAACACCAACATTTACAAGTTCTCGTTCTTTCCCAGAACCATCAGGGATTGGAACAGCCTTCCAGACAGTGCCAGGAATGCCAGTAACATCGAGGCATTCAAGGGGCAGCTAACCAACGTCATAGCTGCCTCTTACCAGCCATAGACAGCTAGAGGCCATGTTTTTAACTGTATATACTTTGGATTGATTTTAGTTGTAAATACGAGGCTTTTAGCTGTGTTCCGGGTGCTATTTACACTCAGTATGAGGCCGGCACGTATCTGGAAGAAGAAGAAGAAGAAGAAGAAGAAGAAGAAGAAGAAGAAGAAGAAGAAGAAGAAGAAGAAGAAGAAGAAGAAGAAGAAGAAGAAGAAGAAGATCGAATAGTTATTTTGTTCATTGACTGGGCCCATTTTATTACAGGCACATGTTCCACACTTATGCTCTCCTCTTCTTTTCATAATGCCTGTGCCTTTTCTGGGTAAATATTTCATGTATTCTTCAAATTCCAAACAGCAGTATGAGTATTCATTAGCAATCGACTATCTTTTCAAGTCTATAAAAGCAATTGGAATATGATATCTTCAACAGTTATAAATAAAATAAGTTAAATTTAAGTTAACAATATGATAGGATAGGATCATCTGTGGAGACTGTTTTCTTGAACCACTGCATCCACCTCCTCTTCTAATTCATTATTGACTACTATGTCGCGTCATTTCCTCACTTCTCCACTTTTGTTGGATTCCCTTATTTACAACAATATCTAACAATAACAGTGAATGTAAAAGTATTTTACCGTAATATACATCATGTAGCACACATAATATTCAAGGTTATTGTCTGCTACAGTATATCATGTTGTCCTCTTTAAAATCGAACCCTTTGATATTCAATTGATTTATTCACCCATATTTTCATATGAACATGATGAAGGTGAACATGGTAAACCTGATTTGTGAGGGACAGACAAATGGATATGAACATTATTAGCTATAAGTATACCATGTACACATATATGCCTCTCTTCTTTTTAAGGTGGGGCAATACTTGCAATCATTGCTGTTTTTATCTCATGCTTATAATTTCAATTCAGATTTGAAAATCAGTATATGATGGGAGAATTCAGAGTTCATCATATCAGATTCTTTAATTACCAGCCACTTGCCATTCACTGTATTGATTATAGTAAAGAACTTAACAGAGTAGCACTATCAAGGTATATTACTAGTATTTCATACATGTGATTCTCACGTCATGAGTCAGAATCTTCAATTTTTTTACTCGTCTCCCGTTCTTCTGACTATTTAATTTTTTGTGAAATCTCCCCCTTTTTCAAGACTAGAAAAAAATTCAAATTTTATAGATATTTCATAGATCAATTGTTCAGTCATAAAAATTTCCTGTGTTCCTTGCAGTTAAATTATTCAGACGATAATTTTACAGGTAAAAGTGTTAAAGGTTTATTGTCGTAATTGATGATTGTATAAACAGTAAGAGTTTAATCAGTGAAGCCATGTATTTTGGCACACACTAGTGCCCTCAATTAACATTGATATGCAAATTGTAAAACCATTGAAAATCTCCCACTTTTTTTGTCCAATCTCCAGCTAGAAAAATCAAAATCTCCAGCTTTGTCATTATGGATCCGTCACATGTACATGTATGGTATTTCAAGCATGGGTAGTAAAACATCAGAAAACAGATTTTCAGAATAAAAAAGTTATAATACAAGCATATGTCATAAAAAAACACCTAAACACATATTAAGCATACATGTAATAAACCAGGATTATGAATTTTCAATTAGAAAAAATACATGACATGTTCCATAAAGTTGTTTTCTGTTTATTTTTACAGGTCTGATGCTTCTATAGAAATCTGGAGTCTGAAGGATGATTGGTACCAGGAAAAGGTTGGTTATTTTTATTGCAGATATGTGACTTAATTGAGTGGAATCTGGGTTATAAAATGGTGAATATTTGGCTGTTTTCTCAGCAACTATTCACAGCCTCTTGATACTTGTATTGCTGCATAAGCCTGAAGCCCCATATTATTGCAGGGTTCGATTTCAAGTCCGTTGGCTTGCTCACCTTCTTCCTGTGCAACTAAAGACAAGTTGAATAGCAAAGCAAGCTATGCCTTGAAGTTAACCATGAATAGAAAGTTATTTGAGAAAAAAAGAAATTGTATTTAAACAGTTTGATTTGTGCCTTTGTTGTAAACATGTCTTAATTTCCTGTATTTTACTTTGTGTGTATATAGATTATTCCTGGTAGTGATTCAAGGTCAGTTGAGGCCATCTGTTGGCAAGGTCAAAGGTTATTTTCAGCAGGATTAGATGGTCATGTGACAGAATATGATCTTCAGAAACTAAAACCTAAGGTAACTTTGACATTTTTTATGTTTATATCAATAATCAGAAACTACACTAGGAGGATACTAATTTCAGTAAAATAAATGTTAGTTTACGATTTTAGAATTTTTATCATCAATTAATAATTTAGTGCAACAAAGAATTAACAAATAGTTCATGCCAGTGAGGGTTATACGGTATTACATGGACCGGTCAGTCACCCCTAAAAATTTATATGGACCGAAGCGTAGCCTCACTGGCATGAACTATTTGTTATATTATACTCTTTAAAAAACTGGTTTCAGGCGTTTTAGTTGGGTTTTTTTTTGTTTTTTTTTTATTATTATTATTTTGCTGTTTTTTTAATGTTGATTGACATTTTAACCCTCTTACTGCCAGAATAAAATTATAAACAACGTCGTTTATGCCAAGATATTGTAACATTACGACAGCATCATATTGTTTATCAATGATGACGTCAACGGGTCCATATACGACGTCAACCGGTCCATATACGAAAATGTGGCCCGCAATAGGTTACATAGAAATTAATTATAAATAAATCTTTAAAGTATAATATTTAACATGATATTTTAACGTTGATTTTCATGCGGATTATTGTGAAATCAAATATTAAACTTTGATACTAAATAATCAGTCAATGCTTATATAACTCTATTATCTAACGGTAAATTTTTTAAGTAAATAAAACAGATATATAATGATCTGACTCTGTGTACTGTTCAGAATTGTTTTCTTAATAGCTACTTGTATATGATTACAGGAACAAACCCCTTCCAATGCAGGACCTATCTGGTGTCTTTGTAAATGTGCCACACAACAACTACTAGCTGTAAGTAGAATTTATGTAGTACTATAAAGAGTGATAATTCGGTATAGTTTAAATTTCACAAGCTTTGATTTTGGCCATTTGACATTTTAATAATACCGGTATATGACTATTTGTATCACATATTTACTGAAAACTCACATTTTTGTATCATAACATGTATAATTAAGGCAAAACACACACAAATATATTTAAACCTAACCCCACAACTGTTTTATACTATCAACATAATATTTATACAAAAAAACATAAGAAAAATCTATCATGGACCAGTTATAGCTGTTAAAGGCAGTGGACAGGGAAAAATCACCACAGATATCTCTACATCTTTGATATTTTCTCCAGGCTGGAACAGAAGATGGATGTGTTGTATTATTCAGTACACAAGATGGGTGTCTGATGTATCACCAAGCATTTGATAAGCTGGAAGGTTAGTTTATACCAGAAAGGTCAGGACACAAATAAAGCATGAACAGTTTACCCAGAACTGTAATATTAACTTAAACTGTTGTTTGATTGTTCAAGAACAGTTTACAACAACAATTAGTTGCATCTTCTACAAGTGAAAAAAGTCTCCTAGTCGAAGATAATTTATCTATTGTGATTGTCTTTTTTTTTCTTTTACTTATAAACTATTTAAACTTTGATTCATATGCTCAATTTAAAAGTCTCAGCTTAACTATGTACCTTGTGATGTCTGCATGAAATAAAGAAATATAGGTACTAAAGAATCATTACAAAGTTAAAAAAAAAATCTGGGTTATAAAATGGTGAATGGAGGGCAGGCGGTGGGCGGGGAAGAAATTTGTGTAACAGTTTTCTCGGCAACTTCTTATCACAGCCACCAAATATTTGGTATATAGTATCAGGTTCAGGTCCCATGTCATTATTTGATTTCTGGTCTGCCACTCACCTTCTCACTGTTTAACAAAATCTGGCAAATTTTGACTTTGACAGATATTTATACTTTCTCTTATAGGAAGAATTTTAAGTATAGCTTGGCACCCTACTGATGATGTCATTGTGACTGGGGGAATAGACAATATCAGGATCTGGAGTATTAACTCAGGTCATGCTATACAGAGGCTGACATTACCAAGAGTAGAGAAAAATAAGGAGACCATCGTATGGTGTGTGGCTGTCACTAGGTATGTATATGTCGTGTACAAGTTGCAACTTTGTACATGTTGCAACATGTACAGATAAATTGTACTAGTTGAGAAAAATATTGAATTCCATCTACATTATTAGACAAGACTTATATTTTGTAATCAAGTGTACCATAAAGTTCACAATCAAGTCTATAAAATACAACAAGTTTTAAGAACTTCCATTGCATAATGATGGCAATATAAGTTCCCAGACTTTGATGTCTCGATTTCAGCAACACCACATTAAAAACTTTTGTTTGGTACTTTTACAAAGGATTTTATGAAAAAAATGGGAAAATATTTCTTAAAATTGGCATGCAGAATTTCAACAAAAAGTTTAAAATTTCATATGTCATTTCATGGTTTACATGTTCGTGATGAAAGACAACCATGTCATATTTTGTCTTAACTTGTACAATTTATCTGTACATGTTGCAACATGTACAATATTGCAACTTGTACACAACATATATATAATTTTGAAAAAGGGGTAAGAAAAGGGGGTATAGACAATATCAGTATCTTCCAAACAAATACATTTGCTGTGTTACCTTTATAAATCTTTTGAGAGCATGTATTAATCTTTTGAGAGCATGTATTAATGAATAATAACTTTTACCTGGTTAAGACTTTGATTATTTTGTAGTGACTTTACAATAATCAGTGGAGATTCCCGTGGCAAGACATCATTTTGGAATGGAAAACAGGGAACACTGATAAAGGTGGGTCATGTGTTAACAAAGAAAAATTAGTCTAAGCTGATAAAAAAGTTCAAAGAAGGTAATAAATTTTAACAGAAATGAAAAGCAAAGAGGTAGTAATTGGACATTCGAATGTCAAAATGTCAAAAGTCCAAAAAGGGCAAAGACAAAACAAGTAAACAGGAATGAGAAACAGACAATAGTGTTTCCCCCAGCCTTCAAAAAGGGCATGGTAAATTATTTCAAAAAGGGCACATGAAAAGCGCCGCAGCCACCTGAAAGGGCACATAAGTCAGGCACTCAACCTTTATTAAGGCACATTGAAAAAGACATTATGTATAATCATTTATTGTTCTCTACACTGTGACAAATCTTTAGAAAGGCTGTCCTACCAGACTTCACAGTCACTGGCTCACGGCCTGACTGTCAGTTGCAAGCTACATTTATTGTCATCTGTACATTGCATTATATGGTCTGAAATATAAAAAGATAAGAACATTTTAGGCAATTAAAAAGTAAAATATAAAAATGATCTACATGTTTAAGGGCATTTAAACGACCAACTAAATGAAAACATTTTTATTTTCATAAGTGGGGTAAAAACTAAACCACAACGTTTTTGATCTTAATTCTTATTTTCGATTTAAATAGATGAACTATAAAGTTTTAAATACCTTAGAAAGGAGAAATAGATCAGCTTCTTGCATTTTAATTGCACAGGATTGGTTCTTCTCCTTCGTTTTGCATTTGTATCTTGTTGCATATCAAGTTGTCCTTTTATCGTGGTGGTTATCACGATCTGGTCCTTTTAGCCTTAATTTTAGTCAAAATGATCAGGGAACCAGTCAATGGGAGATAACTCAGATTCAAAATAAAAAAGAGGCCCATGGCACTATACATTTACGACGAAAAGGGCATGGCGCAAGTGAAACAGAATTAAAAGGGCATGGCGGCACAAAAAGGGCGGCATGGCGCAACGCCATGCTAAACATGCTTGGGAGAAACACTAGACAACATTAAAAACACAAAAACAATTGAAAAGCAATGGATTATGGAAATATGAGTTATATCTCTAACAATATTTGATATCAAAGTTTACTAAAAAAAATCTGGGTAAAAAGGATTGTACAACGAATGACAATAAAAAAGAATTGTAATAATTCATTTTTAATGGATGCAAAAAGACACAGTACATTAAATTTTTCTGTTGAATTTTATGAATCATTTATAAAAGATATACCTTTTTTTCTCAGAGTTACCAGAGTCACAAAGCTGATGTACTTTGTTTAGCTGTCAATGAGGTAAGATAAGATGTAAATTCCATCTTTGTAGATAGGACTCTTCCTCATTTATCAGTATATACTCCTAAGAGAATTTTCTATTACAATAACCTTCCCTGTCTTTGTAAAAAGTAGAAAAGTGTGAAACTACCCATTTAACATACATTACATTGCTATTTCCATTGAGTTGTTGTTTTTCTTTTTGATTATAAGATTGTGACATTTAAATTTTTGCTGCCCTTTGCAACTGTTAACGTCTTTTTTTCTATAAACAAAAAATCTTTACTCATAACATGTCTGAATTAATTTGTTGAATGGACATTTATCGAGGTAGCAACAGAAGTATAAAATCCTCATGTCAATGTAGGAGACTAACTCTGTGTTTACATCAGGAGTTGATCCTTTCATTGTAGTATTTGAGTACATGTACACCAAAGCTAGATTTGAAACTCTGGGTTAAGTCTGATATCTTTCTGTTTTATTGTAGGAGACCAATTCTGTGTTCACATCAGGAGTTGATCCTATCATTGTAGTATTTGAGTACACCCCAGCTAGACTAGAGAGTGACTGGAAACTCTGGGTTAAATCTGATATCTATCCATTCCACACACATGATGTACGAGGAATGGTTGTAGCTGGGGATAAAATAGTATCTGGTGGTATGTATTGAAAATGTTTAGTCTTATAATGTGAAAGCTTTAGGTAAATAGCATAGAAGGTTTGCTATGTCAAGTTAGGGGATTTAAAAATGCCAGGGGTTCCTTTGTCTGTCTGTCTATCTGTAGGTCTGTCTCACTATGGTTAGCTCTCTCATCTCCAAGGTCTCATTCCTACTATTTTTAATAGATTTTCTTAAAAAAAATAATACATGTGATGGGTGTACCATAAATGTCTTAGACAAGTAAGTAAAAACTATCACTAGGTAGAAAGTATACTGGCGGTTCTGTCCTCAAATTTATGGACCTGAAACTAATGATAAAATTTGATAATAGAAAATTTATGAAAGAATTTGGAAGCTACATACGAGGGCTGTCCATAAACTTCGTGGACAGTTGATATAAAATAAATAGTGTTTATTGGATTTACTTCAATTTTTTTTTATAATAGAATGAGTAGTCTTATAGATTGGTGTACCAAATTTTAGAACAAACAAACAACTACATGTTGATGTTAATACCACCCCCCCCCCCCCCCACACGAAGTGGCAGGGTATTATGTTATACCCTCAGTTTTTTTCGGTGTCTGTCCGTCTGTCCATCCCCCGAAGGTTTCCGACCAATAACTTGAAAATGCGTCAAAGGATTTTAGTGATATTTTGCACAGCTGTTAAGTACAATAAAATACAGGGTCAAGTTCGATTTCCAGCATCATCCAAAAAATAGTTTTCGAGATAGGCCACTTTGAAAAATCAAATTTCATGAAATTTTGAGTTTCCAACCAATAACTTGAAAACGTGTTATAGGATTTGAATGATATTTTGCACAGCTGTTTAGTACAATAAAATACAGGTCAAGTTAGATTTCCAGCATGATCCAAAAAATAGTTTTCGAGATAGGCCACTTTGAAAAATCAAATTTCATGAAATTTTGAGTTTCCGACCAATAACTTGAAAACGCGTCAAAGGATTTCAATGATATTTTGCACAGCTATTAAGTACAATAAAATACAGGTCAAGTACAATTTCCAGCATGATCCGAAAAACAGTTTTTGAGATAGGCCACTTTGAAATCAAATGAACTTTTGATATTATAACGTGGCGGGGTATCATTTAATGTCCCATTACATACCCTATTTTTCATCATTGAGAAAATAAATCGTATTCATAACCCGGAGCAAGACGTTCACATTTTCGATGTCAAATTAAACACATTTTATGAGCATTGAACATTATATTTTTTCAGATGTATCTTAATTCATATTTCTGCATGTATTGTTTCATTTCTGGAAACATTTGATTCACAAATTGCATGGAAATTCAAGTTCTTGACATCAACAATACAATTCCAAGCAAAATCTATTGGTGGGGACAGTACTGTAACGACCCGCCAAGGTACGTTACGACAGAACTTGGTTGACTGGATGTATAGATGAAGTCTTAGACTCAATGACTTATATGAGCCTCAAAACTCTGGAGTCGTGCTAGACTCGAGACTCAAGAGACCCCTTACGTGACTTCATTCAAATGGCTTTAAAAGACAATAATTCGTAAAAGTTAATGATTTATTAGATGAAATAATTTAAACAATAAACAATTTAATTTACAAATATTAAACGTCAGATATGTAAAAGTAAGAAAGTATTTTCAACTATGAAAGAGAATAGAATTATTTTGATACAATTGCCAAACAATTAAATGATAGAAACGCCGTGGCGTTTAGGTATTTGAATGAGATTGACTGAGTCGGCAGATTGATATAGTTAAGTCTTCTGAAAGACTTAAAGAATACTGTATTTGAGTTTACTTTGATATTAAAGTGAGTCCTCACAAGGCTCCTTGAGTCTCTTTTAACGGAGTTCTTTAAAAGTCTCCTTGAGTCTTTTAACGGAGTTCTATAAAAGTCTCCTTGAGTCGTCTTGTGAGTCTCTTTTATCGGAGTTCTTTAAAAGTCTCCTTGAGTCGTCTTCAGATACAGTCTTTTTAAAGACTTTGATACTGGAGTCCTTTTAGGTTCCATCTGGAGAAAATTTATATTTAACGACCATTTCAGGTCGGAGTTGGCCTAGGGCCACAACTGAAGGAACCCGTCATCCTCGCCGCAATTTATACTACGACGTCATTTCTGATTGGTCAATTGAAAATCTCATTCACGGCAGTGTTTACAAATGGCGTTGGATTTGCAATTTGTGTTTCTTTGATACCCGAAAATCGTTATTTACAACAAAATAAAAGCATCTACAATTAAAGTGATAATTCTAACATTATATACCTGTCTTTGATAATATTATAACAAAGTGATAGGATTTTGCATTCATTAGAAATACAATAAAAGGTAAGATGAAGCGTGACTCAATGTGAAAATATGATCGTAAAAATGACGTTTTCTGTTCCTACATTGTTGTGCAAGTTATTAAAAGATCTAAAACCTTTTACATAGTTAGAAATGCATAACACCAGTAACATTTTAAGACCAAAACGATCTAATTAGGTGAAATATTGTTAAAATGATGCATAATTTATGGTACATGAAAAACACCTATTGAAAACGTAAGCAAAACGTAAGTGAGTCGTACGTTGTATTTGTAAACAGACCTCAAACATGAAATTACTCTAATAAATTAATAACCAGTTGGCAAATAAATAATAAATAAAACAGCTATTCTGTAATAACTCCAAAAAGTATTAAAACTTTAAGGTAATATGCCATTTTTCTGAAATGCGGAAAATGAAAGTAAAATCTAAATATAGAATGACGTCAAATGTAAACAAAAGGTTTTGACGTTATAATACTTGTGAACACTGAAAGTCAAAATCGTTACATTGCCCCCACCTTTAAATATTTGTTTGTCCTCGAACAAGCAATACGTATGAATTGGTAAAATTATAACATGATCAATTCTTATATAAGAACAATTAAGTCTACAAAAAAATCTTAATGTTTAGAACTTTAAAATACAAAATCATAAAATCAATAGTTACACATAACACATTAAAAACACTTAAACATTAACATGAATTGTCCATATACACAGTTCAATTATTCTCCAGAAAGTCTCTCTTGCATTGTCTGTATTTGACACCACTAAAAGTTTTCTGCCTATTATCTAGTTGCCGATGTACATCTTTCTGAAAATCAGGGCGAATGTAAGTGCATGTGTCGACTTTCACCTACAACACAGTGAAAGTTACACGTTTTCCATTTATAAGTCTTCCACCTACAGCACAGTGAAAGAAAATGTTTAAGAAGACTTTCACCTACAGCACAGTGAAAGCCATATATAAGTTAGTGCTATTTTTGTTTCTCCTGGACATCAATCATTACTTCAAACAGGTTGATCAGGCCTGGAGGAAGTTAACCAATGAAGTCCTTGCTCATCTCATATTCAAGTTTAATTTACTGACATTTTTATAAGTTTCTATTTCAGAACTGGACATTAACCAGACTGCACAGCATACGCTGATAACATTGGAAAAATCATTTTGCTGGACTCGTTTCTTTATATGTCACATTGTTTGCCAGCCAATAAAGCTTTTTGAATATATTCTTCTTATTTCTTGCCTCTATTATGTCTATAAATTCATGTATTGATTTTAATACACTACTAGAAAAAATTGTTTCGGCAATAAAGATTTTAAAATGCATATGAACAATATATGATCCTTGACAAACTCCATGCCTCTTTTTGAAAGAATAGCAATGCTATTTTCTTGATTTTAAGTATAAGTGGCATGTTTTCTGTTTGTGGCCACTTTTTCTGCATACTTTATCTTTGTTTTTGGTATTTACTGAAGGTTTGCACCTTCTGATAAGATCTTCATTTCTTTCAGGATTTAAAATTTCTGAATCACTTTTCACTTGTAATTCTTCTGATTTACCAGAAGCAACCTTAAATGCTTCAAAATATGATTCATATTTCAGGCAAATTTGTAAACATTCTTCGAGAGTTGAAGGGTTATGTGTAAGAGCTTCCCATTTTAATTGAAATTGATCAAGTGAATTAATAAAACAATCCTTCTCTAACTCTCGCCTAAATGTAGGTGAGCAAGATGGAAAAGCTTTCCTAGTGACACGCTTAACGTCCTGTGCTAGTTCTTGTAATGTCTGATTATTTTTTCTATGCATGTTTCGCCAATGTAACCTGTGAACCATTTCTAAGCCACTTGGGTCGTATCTCTCTGTTAAAGCAAAAACAATATCTGTGTATGATGTACATTGTTCTGGTGACAAATTTGACAGAACCATTAAAGCTGACCCGCGTAAGCTAGTAGCCAAATAAAAAGCTTTCAGTTCTGGAGTCCAACCATTAAATTTTGATAAAATATCAAAATAAGTCATGTAGTCTTCCCAATTAGTGGTACCATCAAACATTTCAATCTTTCCGCAAAAAGATCTACTAGATATCTCTGTATTTACATCATTCCGGAAATGATCAACATTTTGTGTACCCATGACATCAGGCGGTGCCAATGCATTCCTGCACCCAACTGAGCCATCCTTATTTAAACCTAGATCAGGCGGTACCAAGCTGCACTTGAACCCAACAGATCTAGAACCCTTGTCATTTGTAATGAGATCAGGCGGCACTAAGTTACCGGTATACTCAAGCCCAACAGTCTCATTTACCCCTGTAGTTTCAGGCGATACCGAGCTAAACTCGAACCCAACTGAATAACTACTATTTGAACCAGCATATAAAAATTGTGTCCTGGCACCATCACACTTGCCGTGTTGGTCAACAGGTCCCTTAAAACTAATGACATCATCATTTTCGACCACAAGTCGAGACGTCGGTTGCTCAAGATAGTGCGGTCGCAGGACATAAGATGATAATTGAGGCGCCTGATTAACACTTATTCCCGACCCATCCCTAACTGAGACATCAACCGAAATGTCAACTTGAGAATGTGTCTTTCTTAACATCTCATTTGAACATGTAGCGTTCTTCATAAATTTCGATTCATCTTGTGACACATTCATGATATTTGATTCTTGTTCTTCACTGCAGTTGAAAATTTTAGGATTTGGATGTTAAGAAGCAGAATCCTGCTTTTCTAAAATATTGCAGTTACTTGATTCCTTTATAATGATCTTTCATGTATGACTATTGTGACATCTGAAAGTTTTGATTGCAATTGATCAGATGGTTGAATAACCCGCATCCGTGTCTGATAGATATTTTCACTACATGTTTGATATGTGTTCACCAACAAATGCGGGGAATTGTGACCCGTGTAGATGTATCTCAGATTGAACTGTCCAGTTGTTCTGCAAAGTAATAAAACCTAGCTCTGTCAAAGATATCCACTATTGGAACAGTGGATCCCCACAATGGCCACCAAATGTAACGACCCGCCAAGGTACGTTACGACAGAACTTGGTTGACTGGATGTATAGATGAAGTCTTAGACTCAATGACTTATATGAGCCTCAAAACTCTGGAGTCGTGCTAGACTCGAGACTCAAGAGACCCCTTACGTGACTTCATTCAAATGGCTTTAAAAGACAATAATTCATAAAAGTTAATGATTTATTAGATGAAATAATTTAAACAATAAACAATTTAATTTACAAATATTAAACGTCAGATATGTAAAAGTAAGAAAGTATTTTCAACTATGAAAGAGAATAGAATTATTTTGATACAATTGCCAAACAATTAAATGATAGAAACGCCGTGGCGTTTAGGTATTTGAATGAGATTGACTGAGTCGGCAGATTGATATAGTTAAGTCTTCTGAAAGACTTAAAGAATACTGTATTTGAGTTTACTTTGATATTAAAGTGAGTCCTCACAAGGCTCCTCGAGTCTCTTTTAACGGAGTTCTTTAAAAGTCTCCTTGAGTCTTTTAACGGAGTTCTATAAAAGTCTCCTTGAGTCGTCTTGTGAGTCTCTTTTATCGGAGTTCTTTAAAAGTCTCCTTGAGTCGTCTTCAGATACAGTCTTTTTAAAGACTTTGATACTGGAGTCCTTTTAGGTTCCATCTGGAGAAGATTTATATTTAACGACCATTTCAGGTCGGAGTTGGCCTAGGGCCACAACTGAAGGAACCCGTCATCCTCGCCGCAATTTATACTACGACGTCATTTCTGATTGGTCAATTGAAAATCTCATTCACGACAGTGTTTACAAATGGCGTTGGATTTGCAATTTGTGTTTCTTTGATACCCGAAAATCGTTATTTACAACAAAATAAAAGCATCTACAATTAAAGTGATAATTCTAACATTATATACCTGTCTTTGATAATATTATAACAAAGTGATAGGATTTTGCATTCATTAGAAATACAATAAAAGGTAAGATGAAGCGTGACTCAATGTGAAAATATGATCGTAAAAATGACGTTTTCTGTTCCTACATTGTTGTGCAAGTTATTAAAAGATCTAAAACCTTTTACATAGTTAGAAATGCATAACACCAGTAACATTTTAAGACCAAAACGATCTAATTAGGTGAAATATTGTTAAAATGATGCATAATTTATGGTACATGAAAAACACCTATTGAAAACGTAAGCAAAACGTAAGTGAGTCGTACGTTGTATTTGTAAACAGACCTCAAACATGAAATTACTCTAATAAATTAATAACCAGTTGGCAAATAAATAATAAATAAAACAGCTATTCTGTAATAACTCCAAAAAGTATTAAAACTTTAAGGTAATATGCCATTTTTCTGAAATGCGGAAAATGAAAGTAAAATCTAAATATAGAATGACGTCAAATGTAAACAAAAGGTTTTGACGTTATAATACTTGTGAACACTGAAAGTCAAAATCGTTACAGTACTATAAAGGAAATATGGCTATATCTTAATACCACAAAACAGGCCAATCGGTTATTTTCTATCTCCATCTGAAATACACATGCCATCAGATGTATCTTAGTAAGCTTTTTTCACAATTTAAAGAATCTGTGTATATCTGTTGATGTTTTTCAAACCCAAACATACAATTTTATAACCGTCCATTGCTCCACCTCTTTGCAAAACGTTACCTTTTCTACGTCCATGAAACTAATGTCAATTCTCAAAATACCGATTTCTCAATAAATCAAAATTATAGACCCTTCAAATTTGGTATGTGCATCATCCTGACTATTTTCAACACTGTAGTACAGGTTTTATTGCATCGATAGATATTGTATATGCAGAGCGAGATCTTGTTTAAAGCATTCTGAATATTTCCGAAAAATTTCTTACATTGCTCCGACCCACCATACAGCTAGTAAAATAATTGAAAATGTAGCACTATTTATGTTGAACATTTGCAAAACAATATACCAGAAATAAAGGAAAATGTTCAAAAATATTATTATGTAAAAACTAATCCCTAGTACATTTGTACGTCCTTTTGGTTCAAATCTTTGCTTGTCCACAAACTTTACTGACAGCCCTCATACATTCAGTTTAAGACATATTTTGATGTCTTCACATCTTTACACAGGGATAATGCTATCATTATTAAACAGGATGTTTGTACCAGACAGTTCAATAGAATTAACCTTTTCTTCACTATGAAAATACCCTTAAAAATTTCTGTAATATGGTAAATAAACAGTCATTTCTATATAATTTTTAAAAGTCACAAAAATATGCATGTTCCCTAGAATTTAATACCACTGTGGCTCATTGTTTTGTAATCTGATCATTTGAATAATCACATGTCTTTTCCAGGTGTAGATACAAATTTAGTGGTAGCCCATTGTAAACAACAGAAAGGTATCAAGCACAGAAGAAAATATCCTGGATTTCCAACTGTATGTTATTTCATAAGTACATAAATTATTGGAAAAAATTAAAACAAATGAAAGGGAAACAATTTTAAATTTATTTGTAGTAATTTGAAAGTCATTTAATTGAAAGGGGCTTTTGCTCAAAGTTGTTATACACCAAAAATATTACTCTTACTGGTAATATGTAACTCAAGATAAAGGGTTCTCATGTTTTTTTTAATGTTCAATTGAAAGAGGTTAAGCGGTCACCACTGGTCACTTTTAATGCTGCTGGCTGTTTTCTATTGTAAATTTTTAAATTGCCACTGACTCATGAAGGTTGTGCTGCATATTTTTATTTTTCATCCCATTACATGTACTTTCAATCCAGAGACTTTATATCATATATGTTTTCACAAATGGAAACATAAAGAACACTTGTTTATAAGTTGTAGCTTGCGTTCGACATGTGGCTCACATGCGGCAGAATGAGAACAACCTGGGTAATGATGAAGTAATATAATATGTAACCTAGGTTGTTCCAAATTAACACTTTTATTTGTTAAAAAGATCATCGACCTATACAGAACAGAGGTCACCTGCGTTCTGTTTTTTTATTTCAACCAGGGAAAAAATAATCTGCCCAGGCTGCCTGGGAATAGAATGTCGAACACGCCCGTATTTATATGATATGATAAACTTGGTTTTATTTGCTTTATTACATAATTTTGTTTTATTTCAGTCCTCTTTAGTGAAGACAGCACCTGAGGCTAATATAGTTATGTGTCAGTACAGTAATTATCTAGAGGCATGGAGGCTTGGGAATACAAATAAAACTTCAGGTTGATATAAGCATAAACCCTTTTTAAAGAATTATTTTCTTTGCTCAACTATATATGTTATCATTGACAGAAATATAGCTTGACCTATTCCAAATATAGAATCAAACAAACTGGAACTGAAGTATTCCTAGTGACCATTTGGAAAGTTGAAGTTAAATTCTTTACTGATAAAACAAGTCTATGTATTGTAAACCTGATGTGTAACTTTAGTTCATGTTTTTTTTGTAATGTAATTTTTCAGAAAAGAGTGGTGATATATTACCATTATCATCCAAACAGATAAAACTGCTACAGCTAAAGACCAAAGACAATGAAACCATAGTTTGTAGTGCCATCAATAAGACAGCTGAACTTTTAGCTTATAGTGACCAGGAAACTGTCAAGATATACTCTATGAATCTAGTAAGTCGGTGGATAATACTATGTAAAAATGTTTTTGTAAGTTAAAAGCACCATGGGTATTGTTCAGGAAGTGGCAATTATTTTTACCTTTAAAACATACATTGAAATCATAGTTTTATCATGTTTATGGCACCAGTGGTACAACAGAGTCTATAGTTTACAATAAAGATGTTGAATTTGGGTATTAGATACCTTAAGCAAAGTCCATTAACTGTGTGAAGGCATATAACATGTATAAAGCAGGTGGTGAAAAATCATTGAGTTAACATCAGCAGCATATTTGACATAGACTTTTGAGTAACTTTTTTTTGCAGAGAAAATATCATTTCAGCCATAAAATATTCTGTTTTTCTATCATCGAAGATAACTTGCCAAAGTTTTAGTATTACCATTCAGTTAATCTAGTATACAACCATTGATATTGTTTACTTTTTTGTAATAATTACTTATAATAAAGAAATTGAAAAAAAATCTTCTTATTTCCAATTATTTTTCAGGACAACCAATATTCAATGACACCTCAGATCTCATTAAAAAAAGTAAAGTGTAAGGAAGAAATTTCACCTGCACACAAGCTACAGTTTACACATGATGGGAGGAGCTTAGTTTCCGTGACTGACAGCTCTGAAATACAGATCATCAACATTGAGGATGGAGAAGCTAAAATAAAATGTACCATTCCTTCCTTGTCAGGTAGTAACTATATACTTTGATATATATTTTCCATCAAAATCAAAGCATAATAAGGGCAAATAAAGCCATTTATTGTAATATATAAGCTCTTTCCTTTGTCAGAATGATGGATTTCCTTGCTGATTATAAAATATTTGCTTTGTGAATACACCAGATAACAATAAGTATTATGATTTTACCATCTATTTTAAAATTCTCAATTTTGATATTGAAGTACTATGTACACGTTTCTTCAGTAAATACTCAACTGCTTCTTTGTAATTACTACCATTTGACACTTTGTCTGTGTGCATTTTAATTTTTTTACAGACAAAAAAGTATTATGACTTTAATGTAACTCTGCTAAAACTATGCAGCAAAAAATTCCAAAGAGAAAGATCTTTTTCTGAAATTTATAATAGAAAATACATGTAATACTAAAAATTTTAAATAAAACATTATATCAATTTATCTGTTCATTTTTCAGATGAAATAGAAGCTGTCCATCTGTTGTGTATCAGCCCTGATGATAAATTAATCTGTATAGCAGATCACACCAGGAGTATTCTAGTCTTTAATATGTCTAAACAACAGGTATAACATTCTCTTTTTCTTATTGCTGCTGTTCTAGGCTTTTTTAAGCTCAATTACCCATATTTAAGATTGCTAAAAATTCACTTTCCCACCATAGAAATTAATGCAGAAAACTTTCAAAATCCACTTACCCTGGGTTTAATTTCACTAACCCGGGTAAGGGGTAGTGGGAATCCTAGAACCCTGAGCCAATTTGAACTCTTAAGTAAAGGTTTTTGGGTTGAATGAGAGAGCCCAAACATAGCAATAAAACTACATGTAATATTATTAAACAAATTCGCAAGCTAAGATGAGAAAGAAAGATAAGAGCAACAAAGTTTCTTAACAGGATATTGTCTTTTTTCATTGAGAAAAACTGGTTCAGTCTTCTGCTGAGCTTAATGACAAAAATATATTTGCAATTTCTCTCTTACTGTATAGCAGGTTATTTTCCTGGTGGTTTAATTTTCTCTTATTTTCACGGGTTGACGAAAATCTAAAAAAAATAAACCCAGTGAAAATATTATTCTAATGCAAATCATTTATAAAACATCCACAAATGAAAATAAAACTGGCAAAAAATTTCACATATCCTTTCAGACAAAAACCGCAAAAATTTACCCCTGCGAAAATAACCTGCTATCATTATTTGCTCCTATATAAGTTCTTGTTTGGTGATAATTTACAGTTTTATAAGATAAATCATTAGAGTTATTTTAGTGTTTGTTTGTCAGCTTGTTCATATTCTTGCATATACTAACAGTATTATTTTGAACAGTAAAATTTGATAATAAATTCTTGTACCAAAAATAATGAGTGTTCTGCTTTATACAGATTCACTGTAGACTTCCACGATATAGTTACCAGGCCACTGCTATTAATTTTAGTTCAGATGGACAGAACCTACTGATAGCATATGCTGATCAAAAGGTATAATAGGACTTTTCTTTACTTACTTGACTTAGCCTTAGTCCCAATTCTTTTCCATCAGTCTTTTATCTTTTGCTAGTTTAATGCGGCTTCATTTTCATTGACTATTTTCATAGTTTTGCAAATTGATATTCAGGAAATTTTGGAAAGATTATATATGATTTTTAAGATACAATAATTTCCCACTAATTAAGTGCCTTTCAATGATGCCCATATTACCATTTTATGCATTTAAAAATATTTTGGAAAAAAAACTTACCGTATTTGTTTTTGCCCTGCTTGAATTTTTTCAGTATTCTACTTTAATTAGGGGTATTCCAGAATTAATTATATTTGTGGGGTTGGAAGGCACTATAATTGAAATTGTATGGATGGTGGTATTTTTAGATATATCTCAAATGCAACATAAAGGAAAAAAAATTGAAATTTTATGCATGGTGGGTATAAATAAAGGGTGCCATCTGACCCCCCCCCCCATACATTAATTTCTGGAATAGCCCTTACCAATAAGGTTCAGACAAGTTATAATTTGTTTTCTTTGGTTAGATATATGAATATAACATAGACACGGAGGAGTATACAGACTGGTGTAAAAAGACTTGCATGAAGTATCCTAAACAGTGGCTGGCACGTCATAGCAAGATTATCAACATACAAGAACATCCTGACGATAAAAATAAAATTGTATTCCATGACGAACAGATGTTGTGTGTACTAGATAAAACTCAGGTATTTATCTGTAAAACAATGTCAAATTTATTTCTACTCTTGAGTATAAAAACTTTAAAAAATCTACACATCCATGAGGTAAATCCAATTAATTAACTGTAATTTGTTGACCCAATGCAATAGTAGCAAGTAGAAGCATCTATTCTTGTGGAAGTCAGTTAGCTTATTAATTCCAGATTTTCATACGCTGCAAACAAACTCCACCTGAACCATTTGATAGATTTCAATGAAACTTTATATTAAAGACATTCTTCATGATCATGTGGAGATGAAGAAATTTCATTGTTTAAGATATCTTTCAAGGGAGATAATTAAACTTGAGTCGAGTTTACTTTGAAGCTGGTTATGTCCTTTTGTGAGCTTTCTCACAGTAATCTTAGCTTAACATTTAAATTCATAAAATTTGCCTAAATGTATTAACTTTAGTTTCATTATTATTTGTGGGTTTTAATTTTCGTGGGTGGTCTTGACCCACAAAATTTGATACCCCATGATAAGTAAATATAACATAGATATGTTTGCTGCAGACTTCAGAACTACAAATTTAAGATTCCACCCACTGCTCTTTTCATCAAACAATGGAAATTCATACCCATGAAAACAAACGAAGCCACAGTAACTCTTCTACTAATTTTAGTTAGTTAGATCACGTACATGAATGTTTTGGTTATTTTTCAGAGATTCCCCTCTGCTGATGAACCATTGTTCAGTTATTCTACATGGCAACATCAAGATAAGATACCCAAGTCAATGGCATTTCACATCTGTAGTAAATATAAGGTATGCATGTTTTAGAAATTTGGAGCAATTGTTTAATTTACTGGTATGAAAAAAACAAATGGTCAGCTACAAACAAGTATCATCAGCTAATAATGTGTTACAATATATTTGGTCATTTATTTTTCATCTTTTTGTTTATTCTTGAAACTATTTCATGCTGTTGTCCTGAAATCTTTAATATTTTTTGATTGATTGATTGTTTGTTTCTTGTCAACAACACTTCACTTGTCACTAGTAAAATATTGAACAAAAAAGTAGGAAATAACAAGACAAAACAAGAGTTCCAATGATTTAGTTTAAGAAAGTCATTCAAATGGACATTGGTTTTAGTCAGGTTTAAGCTGAAGTTGTATTAAAGGTACACAGGTTTTTGTCTCGCCTGCGACAAATAGTCGCGGAAGGCGAGACATAGGTATTACTTGTTGGCAGCGACGGCGGCGGTGGCGTAAACTTTTTTGTAAGACTTTTGTGGACAATGAATTGCTTGAAAAGTATAATAGCTAGGCATCTGATATATGGTATACAGACAGTTCAGGTTATGGTCTACGCAACTGTCACCAAGCCATGTGACCCTGACTCCATTTTCATGCTCCAGTGACTCTGTAAACTTGGGTCTTTTTTCAGGCCGTAAACTTTTTTGTAAGACTTTAGTGGAAGATGAATTGCTGGAAAAGTATAAAAGCTAGGCATCTGATATTTGGTATACAGACAGTTCAGGTAATGGTCTACGCAACTGTCAATATGCCATGTGACCCTGACCCCATTTTCGAGCTCCAGTGACTCTGTGAACTTAGGTCTTTTTTCAAGACTTAAACTCTTATGTAAGACTTTTGTGGACGATGAATTGCTAGAAAAGTAAGATAGCTAGGCGTCTGATATTTGGTATACAGACAGTTCAGGTAATGGTCTACGCAACTGTCAATATGCCATGTGACCCTGACCCCATTTTCGAGCTCCAGTGACTCTGTGAACTTAGGTCTTTTTTCAGGACTTAAACTCTTATGTAAGACTTTTGTGGACGATGAATTGCTAGAAAAGTATGATAGCTAGGCATCTGATGTTTGTTATACAGATAGTTCAGATTATGGTCTATGCAACTGTCACCATGCCATGTGACCCTGACTCCGTTTTCAGGCTCCAGTGACTCTGTGAACTGAGGTTTTTTTTTCAAGCCATACACTTTTTTGTAAGACTTTTGTGGACGATGAATTGCTGGAAAAGTATAGTAGCTAGGCATCTGCTATTGGGTATACAGACAGTTGAGGTTATGGTTTACACAATTGTCACCATACCAATTGACCCTGACCCCTTTAACACGCTCTAGTGACTTTGTGAACTTAGGTCTTTTTCAGGCTGAAAACTTTTTTGTAAGACTTTTGTGGACAATGAATTGCTAGAAAAGTATAATAGCTAGGCATCTGATATTTGTTTTACAGATAGTTCAGATTATGGTCTATGCAACATGTGACCCTGACCCGGTTTTCACGCTCCAGTGACTCTGTGAACTTTTTTTTCAAGCAATAAACTTTTTGTTAGACTTTTGTGGACGATGAATTGCTGGAAAAGTATAGTAGCTAGGCATGTGATATTGGGTATACAGACAGTTGAGGTTATGGTATACACAACTGTCACCATGCCATGTGACCATGATCCCATTTTTACACTCCAGTGACTCTCAACATTGGTCTTTTTTTCAGGCAGAAAACTTTTTGTAATACTTGTGTGGACAATGATTTGCTTGAAAAGTATAATAGCTAGGCATCTGATAATGGGTATACAGACACTTTTTGTGTTTATATCAAGAAATGAAAGCTTAGGTAGTTGATTTTAATGATAGTGCCGGCAGGCGAGACATACTTTTAGTGGCCACACTTGTTTTTCTTTTTCAATCATGTATCAATGTGAACATGAATGATTTTTTATTTAATGTTGTTTTGTATTTTCAGTATTTGTTACACTTAGAGGTCTTAAAAGACAACTGGTTAATAGCTGTGGAGAAAACCCCATTAACATTGAATGAATCATTGCCACCTACACTCAAAGAGAAAAAGTTTGGAACTTGATAATAAAATTTGTAAAGGATATTTGTTTTCTATTATTTTACTGGTGAATAAAGCCTTCTGGAGGAGTTTAAGATCTATATGGACCCATGAAAAGATGGTAACCAGCAACCAATTTTTTTCCATCTTCTACTTTAAAATATATAAATGTTTTGAAATGGATGTTGTGTCATGTACATTTATCTACTTGTTGTTATTATCTGTTTCCTGTAAGATTTCTAAAAATAAAAATTTTATTAAATTGTTACCTGTGTCACCCAATACAAAAGGTGGGTCTACAAGTCAGGTCATTCCGTTCATCAGTCTGTCACACAAAATGGTACCTGTATAATAGTGCAATTGGAAATGCTAAAACCTTTAACTTCAGAATAACTTTTTACACAGTAATAAATGACACATGGTAGATGTGTACCTTGCCCTTTGGCATGATTTCAACAAAAAATGGATTTGTTTTTGCATATTGAACATGGTGTTTATACTTGTTTGACGTTCAATAGTGGTACCATTTATGTGTAATCTGAAACCCAATTCCAGTACACTGAAATTTTACACAGCAATTTAAGACACATTGAAGATAAACTTTCTATGTTAAAACTTTATCTGACTGAATTAGAAGGTTTCCAATGTTAAACCATTAAACAGTGGGGATGGGAGGTATTTATTTGTAAATTAGCATCTAACTCTTATGAAGGGTGTGTATAATAGTCAGACTATTGGTAGTGGCAATTGCAAGTTTTAAGACATTTCCATTTCAAATTCTGTAATAGATAATCAAAACAAAACATGTAAAAATAAAATAAGACTAGTTCATTTTGGAAGTATTATTCTGTAATAGATAAACAAAACATGTGAAAATAAAACAAGACTAGTCCATTTTTGAAGTATTATTCATAATAATAGTTCTGGCTATTCCATTTTAGAATGTGCATCACAGATGTGGGATGTGTTCACATAATAATCATTGTGTAGGAATATTCCATTTTGCAATGATTTCACGTCATAACCATAGTTAAGGTAATTTTGTACGACTATACCCCCCACAGAGCTATTCAAATTCAGTACTTTAACGGGTGTTACCGGCCTCTTTTATTTTTAGAACTTACACGGCCTGTTTATCTCCAGGTCAACTTAGTTCATGCGTACTTTACTTAGTGGTAATTGTTAAATTTTCATGAAAGGTAGATTTAATTATCATCAAATTATATTATGGTTTTTAATTTGTAAGACATTTTGCACATGCATTTAAAGTTAGAATCGCCTCGAAAAAATCCCTGTCCTGAGTGGGGTTTGAACCAACATTCCTTGTCATACTAGACTTGGATCTTACCCAACGACTACTGAGGACTACATACAAATTGGTCCTTTAAATATATATGAACACCAACTTTTACGCCGACAATAAAATCATACATTGAATAAATTTGAAAATTAAAAGACAATTACTTGAACATTTAGACTTGTGGAATAAAAATTGTAAGAAAATAACGCACAAAAACGGTTAACCAGTAAAAAATAAACTTGAATAAACATATATGTTCTCGGTGAGATTTGAACTGAGTCTTGGACTTCTCTCCATGCTATATTGCTTTCTTCAATTTTCCACTCCATAACTGAGGCTTTCCATAACTAAAAAAAACAAAGTTTCTGCTTGTGTTGAAAAAGAAAACTCCTGAATATGGAACTTGATGCCCAAACAAATTCCCGAAAAATAATAAATATTTGTATACTTAAATCTATTAAATGGCAATGAAAATGGATTTCTAAAACCTTTGTTGTATTACCAAAACTGTTTCTATAAAAAGGTTTCATATTTAAAAAACTCAGTGACAGTATCATTAATTTAAAATAAATATTATGAACGACTTGAATTTTAAATGGAAAAACTAACAAAATAAGGGAATGGTAAAAAAAATCTCTAATAATATAAAAGATAAATACTTATCATAAGATTGAATATCGTCTGTTATGCGTTTTGAATTGTGAGTTGAACCAGGTTCGATTGGCACCAAATCTTACTCTGTGATTGAAATGTATAATTTGATGAAAATAAAACTATGACGGGTTGTGTTTAAAGACAGTATTTGAAAAAAAAAACCTATTCATGATATGACGATGATGTAAAACAAAGACAACTTTTGATTTTGATGATGTGGATTTTGAAAATTTAGTTTCACAAAATTATCTGAACCAAACCGTTCAACTTATTAGAATTACCAGTTTTATATGTTTGGTACAACATTTTTCTCCTTACGGCAAGAGTTTGCTTTTAACAAAAATCAATCGATATATATTATGTTGGTTAAAACTTGGAGAAGTTAGACCGCTTGCTGTATGTTATGTAAACTTTGACTGAAGACAAAATTCATTATTTTTTTTTTCATTCAGAAACTTAGTCATAATTTCATAATTACAAATACTAAAACGCGGGTATAAACGGTTAATTTGGATATGCTAAAGATCGATATTTCAAGGAGTAGCCTCTATCTTTTTTCAAATAGATTTCATTAAAAGATGTATTTTTAAGAAAAGTATCTTATTCTAAATGAGTGTCTTTAAAGCATTTGGTAACTTTAGTTAGTTTCAAGGCACAAAAAAACTGACTGACCTAAAACAAAATGTCAATTGCGGGAATTGAACCACCATTCATCACGATATAAAACATTACTACCCGTTCATCAACCCACTAGACCACAATGCACAATGCCTTAGGTACAATTTACGTGGTTTTAATATATTTATTAAGACAATAAATTCAAACAATAAATAAATTATTACACAATTTTAATATATATTTTTCGACGTCGTACAAGCATAGACCTGTATGTAGTAGATACAATACATATGTAACAGAAAAACAAGCCGGTAACACCCGTTACCGTACAGTTTTTCCGCTCGAGGAATCAGGTCAAAGTCCCAGGCGCTTGCGCCGAGGATTTTACCTGATTCCGAGGCGGAAAAACTGTTCGGTAAAGGGTTTTCTGTTACAAATGTTTTGTATCTGACTTGTACCATAGACCTGTATATAAATTTATTTTGAAAAGAGCTCACATCATTATCATAGTTCAGGATCATACCATTTTGATATGAAAGCACAAAATTATAGTTCAGGATCATTCCATTTTGAAATGAGCTCACAACATAATCATAGTTCAAGACTAGTTCATTTTGAAATGAGGTCACATCATCATAGTTCTAGACTTTTCCCTTTTCAAATGTGTTCATATGAATAAGTATAGTTCATGGATTGTTCCATTTATACTTGAGTATAGAAATTTATTCACATAAGCATAGGACTTTAATGCCCCATCTATGAAAGTAGAGGGGCATATAGTGTTCGGTTCCCTTCGTCCATCCGTCCATTTGTCCGTTCCAAATTCCCGCTTACTGACAAATGCCACATCAATCATATTGGTATGGTAGGTGCAACTAGTGTGCTAAGCACAATGCATGCTTCGGTTGCTGGATGTGACCTATATTTACTTAATTAATTAAAATTATTTTCTGAATATTTTTTTAGGAAAAAAACTAAGCCCCCCCCCCCCTTCAGGTAGTGTGCGTTTTAACTTTTTCTTTTCATCTGTTACATGTGTTAGATTTCATTCCTCCCAAACCTACTGCAAATTGTTTCACACCAGTATCTCGCTGAGTTGGGTTTTCAATGCTGTGTTAAAATATTTGTATTTTAGATGGAACAAATCCAGATCATGCATTCTCAGCTGGTGTACAGATTATTAGGATTGTGCAACCTTTTAAAAATTTAGCAACAATATAAGTATAGTTCTACATGTATTTATCGTATTGTTTGTACAATTCTAAAATTTGTTGTTACAGGGGACGACTTGTCCGATTATTTATACCAGAAGGATGAATATTTTACGTGAATATCTATGTACATTTGTTGCTACTTTTCGCCACTATTTGCGTTGTGTCTCTATAATATTAAAATTCTCAGGGTTTTTTTTGTACAGCTGTTAAGTGTTCTTTAAAAGACAAATGAAAGTGAAATGATCATGAAGCGACCAAAAAAAAACTAATTCCAATGCCCAAAACTAGATCTTATGCATACTTTTAAAAGCGAAAAAATATTAGTAGTTGGTAAAATTATACTTTTATCCAACCTTGTGCATTCCGAAAGCTGATGTAACGTAAACCAGCCATTATTTTGTCAATTTTAAGTTTTAGACATTCAAAACAATGAATTCCATTAGATAAAATGTATATATTTTTAAAGGTTAATTGTTTTCAACCCGTTATTTTTAAAAAAATACAAAAAGGCGATCGAGAATTATCACCTTCGGTTCAAGTATTAAAACTTTATTCTTTTATAAATCATTTTATCACACGAATGTAGGGAAAAAAGTCACAGGAAAGAAAGTCACGGAAAAAAAGTCACGGAAAAAAAGTCACGGAAGAAAAGTCACAAGAAAAAAGGTCACAAGAAAAAAAGTCACAGGAAATAAAGTCACAATGTATACATATAATATTTGAATGTTAAATAAAAAATATTAAAATTATGTATTTTTATACTGTATATTTCTAATATTTATAAATGATTTAGACATAGATATGATAATAATAGTAAAAAAATGTAATAAAACATGAAAAATGAAAATAACAAGAATACAAAAGTCACCAGCAATTTAGAATTTTATGTTTGTCTTTTAAATGAAAAATAAATATTATTCAACATTTTTAAAAAGCGAAAGTAAGCAAGACTTAATGCAAAACTACATAGATAAAAATGTTTTAATACAATTATATAGAAATGAGTAATTTGTAAGTAGAATTACTGGTAATTTTCATTATGGTTAATAACATCAAATGAGTTTTTATTCATATCTTACACTTTTTTCCGAGATTTTTTTTTTAATTTGAAAAATGAAATAACAACAACAAAATAGAAAATAAAAAAGAATAGTTTAAGCATAAAATTAGTTCAATTGGGACTTTAAAATACATTGTGACTTTATTTCCTGTGACTTTTTTTCTTGTGACCTTTTTTCCTGTAACATTTTTTCCTATCAAAACTGTGACCTTTTTTCCTGTGACTTTCTTTCCGATTACTTATCAAACATGATCTTTCAATCCCTACCTTTTATTTTATAAAATATCTATTCAAGGCATTCTTATTCTTTATGATTTCTTTAATCATTCATTTATTTCAAAATTTTATTTATTTATTTATTTATCTTGCACAACAATGCTAGTATATGGCATTTCTATACTCAAAATTTCCAAAGAAGCCATACCCCCTCCCCTTGTATCTTGATATTTTTATGACATAGTTATAACAGCTGATCTTTGAAATTCTATTGTTCTTTACCCAACTTGGAGGTAAATATGAAGCCATACCAACGCAATAGACTATTCTTGACATATGTTGAGGCCCAGTTTGAAACCATACAGCGGAATTTACCTTTGACAATTTCAGACATGAAGGTCCGCCTTGTCATTATGACATTTAACAGCTTTCTTTAAATAGCGAGAGAAATTCAATGTGAAATCATTCTTCTAGATCTGTTTGACTCATATCGAATATACAAGTTTCCCTATCAACTCCTGATTAAGATGGCTGCTACTCAAAAGCGTGAATTGACCGTTGAACTGACAGATACTCCTACATCAAAGAAGATGAAATTTCCTGTAACAGCAGAGTGTTCAACACCAACTCAGACAGAGTTTGAGAGAGTAAGTAGAGCGAAATAAATTGTTCATACTGTGATCTTATAACAATGTTACCCTTAAAAATAAAGTTATGATGAACATGTGCAATAAATTCATCAGTAAAAAGACAGTTTTAAATTAAAAAAGATAACTATAGAGCGGCGATTACGTTTTCCAGCATATTTGGTTATATTATACAATAGACGAAACGACAATGATACGCATTCTCAAGTTTTGCAATTTAAAAAAATTAAATTGGAGGGATAGAGGAGCATTTTTTTACACATTCTTATTAAAAGTGTTTTCAATCTAAGTATTTTAGTTTGAATATTTTTTATTTCTAGATTTCACCAGTCGCCAGTGAAGGGTCGTCTGCCGCCTCTCAACCAGCTAGCACGCCAACATCCTCACAGGCTTATGTCATCGATTTATTAGAACAGCTCATTCTTCAAGTTGACCATGTTCGTACTACCCAGGAGCAAGAATGGTCCAATCTTCATACCATGCTGAATATGATAGATACCAGATTAGCCAATATCCAGTCGATAGTAGAACATAACCAGTCTCAGTTAGAATTCATCCTACGGAACATAAAGATCGGACCTGACCCCACCGCTTCTAACCAAAAGAATTGACTACCTTATATTTGAACTTTGTCCACGAGTGTATTACTGTATGTCAAGCATCGTGTTAGATGATGTTGATATTTATATTTTGAAATGTGTTCATAATTTTTGTGTTCAAATTGACATAAATATATTAGCTGAAACAGAAGCATATTCTTTTTCTTGGTGTCTGGGTCCCTCATTAATTTGGGTCACCATTGTAACAGCTGTCTAGTTTATGTCTTTGAATTTTAACGCACTTGAGCTATGCAACTGATCTATTTTTTCTTTCGATATTACAATTCGCTCATGCTCTTAAATTTTGCTAGTTACTTTACTTTATCTGGAAACATTAGGATAGTTTACACACTGTCAGTTGCTAGTTTCAATACTTTACAAATGCACAGGCATCCTGAAACTTTCATAGCTGATAATAAATCGGACCTTATAAAGTAGTACATTTACGACACCGTATACAGTTATTATAATGGACATTCTGTCATGTACAGTCTGACTTTCATATTTTCATTTGAATTTATGCACTTCCGCGATTATATAGCGCCGCGATTTATATAGCGCGGGGACATAAAAATGTATCTATTTCCCGGCAATACTCAATGTTCTTTAAAAAATGTTCAAATAATAACCAGTATAGATATATCTTATATTAGTGGATAATAAATGTTAACATTGGAATAAGTTATGGTATCATTTGATAGGGAAGGAATCAAAGAATATAGCACAAAATAACAGGTTAAAATATCTTCGCTGACACCCGAGTAACAGATTTTCAAAAAAGACGGACGAAATACAAAATGCGCAACGAAGTATATAGTTTTTTGCACTTATTTTGTCTTATATTCCAAGAACTATATACAAGATATTGCATTTATTTTAATTGCATATTGTTCAGCTAAGTAATGTGTATGGGTCGAAAATGTCGGATGCCCCTATAGGGATTATTGCCTGTAGTTTAAGATAATTTTAAGTCTTTGTAAGTCCATTTATTGACATGTTCCGCGTGAATCTTCTACCCCCCCCCCCCCCCCGATAAAAATGAACATAATACTCAAACACAATAACTATGTAATGTACCATAGACCTGTATATTGATATACAGGTCTATGAATGTACTATGCAACTTTTAGCAAGAGACTGCTCGGACCCATGATCGCAAAGGAAGAGAGAGGTTTGGCGCGCCATAAAACCTGGTTTAACCCACCTTTTAATTCAAAATAGGACCATTCGGTCTATAATTTTCCGGTATGTCTTCCATGTTTTGTTTACTCTCTTGGACATTGAGATTTATTCTCCAATTTCGATAATTTTGTTATGACCTTTATTTGCCCTGTCTGTTGTAATTACAGAGTTATTGCCCTTTAAATGTGATTTAACCCCATGTTCTATTCCCGGGGTTCTATTTGAAGCCATTTTTGTCGAAGGTGAAATAAAACATCGGTTGGATCGCCTTAAATTCAAGTTGAAGCTTAATTCTCGTCGGAGATGGTCTTTGTACTTCAAATGGCATTAGCCTACATATTATGATTGAAGCATAAAATTGAAAATGAGAAATCATATAAGTTTTATATAAAAAATTGGAACAATGCAGAAGCTGTAGTGAAGCCCAAACGAGCAGGATAGGTTCAACATGTTTAAGTCCCAAATAGCTATGAAATTATTACAACTTAAAAACACGTAATTACAAAATTGTTTATTGGACATCACCAAATATCAGTAGGAATCGAATGAAATATAAAGGAAAACTTTTTATGTGAAAACAACACAGAATACAGTACAATAACATTCATTTGTATGTAAACACATCTTTCTGTATTAATAATACACACACAAAAAGAATGTAATTATTTGAAGCCGACCTGACTTGAAATCTTCCAAGATACAAATACCAAAACGGGTATAAAAACGATTAATTTGGTTATGCTGTATAGAGTAACATCTCATCGGCAAGATTTGAACCAAAACATTGGAAGGCCAAAAACCAAAAATATTGAATGAAAAGTACTCAAAGCTAAAAAGTTGGAACAAGGAAGCCGAATCCAGCACCTAGGATACCGACCATGTGCAATACAAGGAAAAAACCTGGCGTTTTAAACAATTTTGAACTCAACGATCGGAAATATCAATTACAAAAAATACTAGTCTTAGAAATTTCATGGTCAATTCGTGCCAGACAAGTCTGACGACCAGGCCTGTGATTACTCTCAGGGACCTCTGGTCCACCAGTGGTGGTTATCGACCCAGTGGTTTCAAAATACAAATACAAAACTGTTAGCTTTTAGAAGAATTTGTGACCATTAAGTACATCATATAACCTCTGTTTCAAAACATTATCTAAGTCTTCACCATTTTCAACAAGGATCTCCTTATCAGGCATTAGACAAAGTATAAGTTTGTCCCTATTTTCGCTGTATTCATTCTTTTTCTTAAGACGAACAGTAAAGTCTTCCGTTGGTCTATCAGCCGACGTTTCTCTGAAAGCAATGATGCTTTCTAAGACCAGTTTTTCGATGTAGTTCCTTCTTTCGGCTTCTTTTAAACATTCATCTTTAGACGATGTGTACTTTTGTAGACTATTGTGTAGTTTATCACAGAATTGAAACATACCCTCTCTCTTCTCTATCAACTCGTCTAATTTTGCCACTAGTAATTTTCTCTCTGTATCGGTAATGCGGCCTTGTAAGAGATTCCTCTCTGTTATCATGTAACTTTGTAGGTTCCCAGTTTCAATTTTTGCTTTCAGAAAAATTAGGGCATCGACTATTCTGTCAACAATGAAATTTTGTGAAAAACTCTCTTTAGGGTGCTGTTCAACGATCCAAAATATGACGTTTTTAATTATGTAAGTTGATATATTGGAGCATAATGGTGATAAAACCGACTTTGCTAACAATTTTAAAAGAATCAAAATCTTTATCTGATATTCATTTAAAGACTGTACCAGTAGCATCTCAGCTTTTGTAAAACATATTCTCCATTCGAGTGCTGGAAACTTACTGTTAACATTTGCAACTGGAACCACATGTGCCTCAAGAGCTTGTATAGATTTTATCATCAGTGGGTCTGGCCAGCCAAACTTTCTTTCACGATTTGTCCATTGTAATAAAATCTGTGGACAAACACAAGATATTCCTAAAACAAAGTCATATTTAATATACTGGTTACCAAATCTTTCGGCAGGTCCGCGGTTTTCAATTTTGTATATTTTGTCTCCATTTATATCACGCAGGATTACTTCACTCAAGACACTTTGCTTGAATTGGTTAGAAATGTATTTATTGCCGTCCTCTGTTTTCAAATTCATAAATTTATTCATGAATACTTTCTCTTCACTATTGTCATCAATGTGGAAAAGCCTTAATCGAGTATACCCTGGTGAACAGTTATTGTTGTCCAAATGTAAAACAATGGAAGCCGTTAATTCAGTGTTACTGACATTTTCTACACACACAACATTTTTTAAGACTCTTAGACGATCTATATCACTTTCGAAATAAAGTGCAATTCCTTCGCCTTTCCCTCCCGCCGTAAGGTAAAGGTGAGGAAAGAAATAATTTCCATTGTGAATTTCGTCCAACTTTTTGTTCATGTCTCTTCGGAAAATGATCATTTCTTGGCTGTAACCCAGATAATCGAGACATTGACATAAAGTCAAGCCAAAATTCTGGCATAACTCTGATTTATCCACTTCAATTTTGTTCAGTTTTACACGAGAACAAGAGCAGCCCATGCTTTATTATTGCTGGATTTTTGTAAAATAACTATAAATACATGTAGTGTTTTTATTGTATAATTTTCTGAACATAATACATGTATTAGACTTTGGCACAATAAAGTCGTTTTCTAAATGCTAACATGTGATAAGTTAAATATAAACTTGCATGTCTCGTATATGTTTTATTATATATACTTTACGTTAGATATATTCCGGTGTAATAATATAATCGATTTCAATAACTTAGCTTTTTCTAAACCTGATCCCACCGCTTCTTTTTCATAGGGACCAACTTACACAACTGACCTAGCTAACATTTGAGCTTTGTCCACTAACAATATTCACATGAAAATGCATTGTTAATAAATATTGATAATAAGTTGAGCACCATTTATTTTGATATAGATATTTTTTCCCATTATTCATAAGTTTACATTGAGATAGAACTGAAACAGAAGAAAATATGTATTCAGGCCCTTTCTTCTTTGTGCCTCTGTTTTTTATTGTCCATTTTTAGACTATCAAGTTTAAAAGAAGACGGAACACGAATAAAGAGTTAACATATTTGTATTGAATACCTTAACTTCATAAAAATCATTATACAAAGAAAGGTATATTGCTGGATCTCACAGAATTGTCCGTTCAACTCAGAAAAAATGTGTCTGCTTTCAAAAAAGGACAACAAGCATACTGTGAAACTATTTATTCTGGTAGTGGAAAAAATCACGTGAATTTTAAAGAACTCTAAAGATTTGTTTAAAAATTTCAAATCTCGATCATTTTTTAAGTTCATTCTTTGAAAATTGCAGATTTTTAAACGTTATACACCACCTTATTACACGAGAAATTAAGATACCGACCGAAAGAACAAAAAAAAAGGCGTTCGTTAATTCTAGAAATTTTGTTGTTTTGGCTTATGATTCTACATATTTTTTTAAAACATGTTATAAAGATAAGAAATGTTACACTATGGACCAAGCTTGCAGTATGGTTTCCTTATTGACAACATATTTGTCACGTTTGGAGGTTTTTCAACAAGTTTGCATTCAAACGGGCCTCTACTCGCTGACTTGTTTTTATACTCTTACCAGACTGAATTTCTTCAGCAACTCGTTCAGAACAGAAAAAGATAAAAGAAGCCTGACCCTTTAATCCTTTCAGATATATTGCTGGTGTCCTACCTGTCAACAACGCTCGGTTGCTAGATGGAATTCGTCAATTTGTCCTCTAGACCTAGAGATCAATCTATATCACTCTCAAAACATTCGCCTTTCAAATCCATTGTTTGGCTTACATTAAGTCTTTACCCCTATGCTTTATCCAATTAGCTTCACGTCATTCTTGGATTTACATCTCGAATTTGACCGGGACGGTCATCCCAGTAAAAACAATACGTTAAGAGAAACGACTATAATTTTCAAATCATTAATTTTCCTAACCTAGAAAGTAAGATGCCTGCTTCATCTGCTTACGGTCTTTCATAACTTATTAGATATACTAGGGTTTGTACAAATTTTTCGGATCTTTTGAAACGACACCGCATTCTCCGTGACCGATTAATAGACAAGAAAATACGTCTCATACGATCTCTAAAAAATCTTCCTTCGTTATCAGCCACTGGTTGACAAATTGAAAATTATGTTAAACGTAATGATAAGTTATTGCTTTGATAAGTGTTTGGTTGATTGTTGTTCTAAGATGATCACCTCAATCCCTATTATGTGTTTTGTGTTTTTGCCGGACCCTATGATCGCAATGGAAGAGCGATGTTTAAAACCTGGTTTAACCCACTATTTCATTTGAAATGCCTGTCACAAATTATGACAATTGCAATCTATATTTTTTCCGGTATGTCTTTCATGTTTTGTCTTTTCTCTTGGACGTTGAGATTGATCCTTCAAGTTCGTGGTTTCATTATTTACCCTTTTTTTTATCGGTAATTTGCGCTGATATACCCCACGAGAAAGCCAGTATCAAACACCAAATGCCCTTTTTATCTGAATTGTATTGAACCAATTACAAAAATCTAGGAAGAGGAGCCAAAACAAGCTAATTACATTAAATACAAAGAAATTACACAAAAACAATGTTCCTGACTTTGCGAAGACAATTTCCTTTAAAGACAACCTTGAATGTGGAATCATGCATAAGAAGAATTCTCATGATCATGGTTTTTTTACAGAAGACTTTAATCCTTATGATGGGAGAACTAATATTAATTAATTATAGACATCAATGTATATTTATAGCAGTATTTATACGACTGCAAATTTTAAAATTGGTTTCTGTGCGATTACTTTAGTCATGTTAGTTTAGTTGGCCAATTGTAAGAAATTTTTGTATGATGTTTGGAACCACTAAAGGAAGGTTGGAATTGAATTGATGCGTAGGTTGGTATAAATATTTACATAAAAAATAAATGTGCATTGAATTGAATGTCCACCAAAGAATGCATGTGGTAAAAATTTTGTGAGTCCACCATCAGCTGCATGTGTCCAAAAGCAGTTGACAATCGATATTGGGCCTTTATTGGGTTTTATAGTCGTGACTATAGGCTAAAGAGCCTCTGCAGGGACTTTTTAAGACTTGCTTTGTGGCATGGATCGTACAGCACATGACACACCATCGCCAGTGTTAGCTGCTCCAAAGTATCCTTTATTATCGCTCGAGCAGGGCCCGTCTTCCACCACGGGCAGGTACTGGTCGGAATTATTGAAGACTGACGTACAGGTTTAACTTTTTATCTCATAAATTGTGGCCATTATGAAGGTATTTTGTACAATTTATGTATACATTTTTTTAATAATCTTTTCAGGTACAATTGCTTTTAAAATATTTCGACTTATTTGGAGGGACATTTAGACTACTTAGCACTTATTTCTTATGGCTTATTTGTTTTTTTTTGTAAATACTTATTTATTCTAAGTCCTTTTTTTTTTTACTAAAACGAGGTCTCGATTTTGAAACTTTGAAGGGCGGCGGCAACATTGAATCACTATCGTCGTTTTGTTCGGTACCAAGTCCATTAAAGTTAACGCCTAGCCTTTCAGTATTTTTTTCTCGGAAGCTGAAAATACTACGATCATGAAACCTTTAACACACGTACACAAGTACATCACTGTAGCATTTCCGCTTCACTATTTTTGCAAATCAAAACTACAAAGTTCAAGACAATATATTTAACTACGCCTTACGCGCGTTTCGTCTATTCAAGACTCATTTGTGGCACCCTGCCAAAAATATTGAAAAACTAAGAGGATAGAACAATAACAATATAGTACATTGTATTACCACATAAATCAATAAGTGTAACCGTATAAAACAATAAAGTGTAATTTACTAAGTTCACAAACTGACATATCTATGTACCCTAATATATACACTTCTCCAAACTTCATTCTTTTCTATAGTATTCATCAATATGTCAAACGGAAGAAAAACTAACAGACGTATCTTTTTAAACTTGGGCACAAATACAAGACTTTTAGATGCTTTTATGCGCTCGTGTTTTCAGCTGAATAAGTGTTTTTATTTCAGAAAAGGAAAATGTACTTTTTTCCTTTTTATACACGTCAACTAGCTTGTTAACATGGTCATTTTTTCACATTTTGTGGTTTAAATCTGTACTATTTAACCTAAAAAAATGTTGTATTTGTATATATTTGATACATTTCAATGTACATATTGGGGATAAATCCCCACTTTATTGTAAAATTCAAAGGAAAAAAAAGTTGAAAGTTAATTATAGTTTAATTGAAACGACACAAATCTACAAATAGTTATAATAGTAACAATGCAATGGGGATAAATCCCCAACTGTGTTTAACATTAACACTGATCAGCTCATAGCGGGGATATATCCCCAGTTGTGTAAAATTTAGATAGCATACAACTTTAAGCGGGGATAAATACCCAATCACATGGTAGACTAAAATTTAGTAGTCGATGTGGTGAACTTGATGTAGTATTACTACAGTATACAATATACCTGACTTACATTAAGTTTGATTGGGGATATATCCCCATTTCAAGTTATATATAAACAGACTAATGAAAAGAATCTCTTTTTAATCGACAAACAATAGATAAATTAAGCATTGACCACAGTGGGGATAAATCCCCACTAAATTATCAAATGATCAATCGCCCCAAATGTATATATACTGTATAAATAAATTTTAATTTTATGATGAGAGGGATAAAAAATATTTAGATAGTACATTTAAAAAAAAATTTGTGATAACCAAATATGTACATTTAAAATTTCGCCCTTTAACAAATCATTTCAGCTTGTATTGAAATTTCATTTTTGTATGTTTGTATTGGAATAAATTTATAAAACAAAAATCATCTCTTTCTCATTAGTGACTCTCCAAAAATGAACAATAACGAGATAATTTGTGTATTACAAACCAACCCGCCACATAATTTTCTTTATGCCTTTAAGCAACTTTGAGGTCTTCATAATAGACAAACAATGCACACTTTCTTAAACATGCAAAAAACATAATAATACATCTTCCGTCTTTCTCACCATCATCCATGTGGTTTTCACTTATGTGATGCTCATGAGTTACAAGAACTGAACAAATATATTGCAAAATAAAATAAGTCATTTAAGCAATGCATGTCTGAATTGGTTAATATGTATATATATATACAATAGTATCAAATGTCTATAACTGGGCCACTTTACATACATGTAAAGTTTTACCTTTATATAAAAGTCTAAAAATAATCAAAAATTTAATAACAAATTCAATTTCAACGTAGGCCACAAAAGTGTGTGAGCTCCACCGCATAACTCATCTTAAATCCTCCTTTGACCCTTGTTCCTAAGATAAGGACAGTTCAGATTAAAATCGTGTTACCAATATTTAAAAAAATCACAAGTTTACTTACAATCATTGAATTGTGCAAAAGATCTTTTTTTTCTTGGCAGAGACCATTTGATTTTCTGGGGGAGGCCTGCTGTGGGATTTTGGGAAAAAAATCGGCCCTGATTTTTTGTAAAAAATAATTAATCTGGCCAGCACCTAGGTTGCAAGTAAAGTAATCTGGCTTCAATATTGGCAATTGAAAAAAAAATCTGGACCGCGAAGCAGGCGAAATAAAAATCCCGACTCAAGGTAAAAGCCAAGCTTCCCCCCCAAAAAAACAAAACAAATGGTCCATAAATTGTCTTAAAATTACCTTCTTTAGACAAATACTAAACATCATGAAAACAACCAATACAGGAAGATCCGTTTGTTAAGACATGCAAATTTAAATAGTGACAGGGCTAAGCTTTATTAGTGTTTATTTACGTCCAACCTTCCTTTATTAAGTATCCTAAACAATAAAATCGAATAAAGGTACTTTTTAATTAGACATTATAAAGCGAATAGAGTCTCATGGTTGACTTTATCGTTCTCGTTTTAAAGTTTTGTCTTCGAGTACTCGAAATATCAGTCTTTTGATATTCAGATGCCCTTTGGTACTTCATTGCTACTTTTATTAATCTCATAAGGTATGAAAAGCAGACGAATATCGGGTGAGTTTTATAGTTTCGTAGAATGAACAGTTTTACGCTTCAAAAATGTTTTTTAAGATATGATGTTTTTGCATTAATTATTTGACTTTTCGAAGCTTTGTTCCGATATTCAATATTATTTCATTAAACAAACACATCGCATGAACTGATCATAACTATCAAGGAATCTGTGATATCCCCGATATACCCAAAAATTAATTATGTCGGTAAAGAGGAAGAGGAATCTGATAGACCTTATTTCAATACTCACAATAACGAATCTCATACTGAACTTATATACATGTACCAAATATCAAGTACCTATGATGAAAATCACCGGAGAAATATGTTACGATTTTTTTTCTATAATTGACAAGTAATCTTGAAGATTGAAAAAGTAGGTAAACAGGAAGTGGATATCTGACATGCCTTATTTTGGTACTCGGTATAAAGAATATCATACTGAAGAAATAAACAAAAAATTCAAGTCACTGTGATATGTAGTTGCGGAGACAACTGTTACTAAAATTTTCAACAATTGACCAATAATCTTTAAATTTCACTTAGTACTTTTACAGGAAGTAGATATCCGACAGACCTGATTTTGATACTTACTGATGATAAAGGATCTCATACTGAAGCCATATACTTAATTTCAAGTTACTGTAGTATATAGTTGCTGAAAAACTGTTTCGAAAGGAATGTTGCGGACGGAAAGACGGACGGACCGACGGAAGACATATACCCTCTTCTTCGAATCATAACGTTTTTTTTAAATGTTATGATTGTAGATTTTTATTAGAAGTAACACACATATGATCCAGGAGCCTGTTAGCGTACAGCGTAAATAAATTACATAATAAATGGTTTTACAACATAACATCATGACAACATTCAACGTAATGTCTATGGCAATGTCACATTCAATAACTTATTCTTTATTTATATTCTTTCTCACCTTCCTCTGCTATCTACTGATTTGAATCCATATATGTTTTCCTTTAAAGAAAAAAAATACTGTTTTAGGCTTAAAAAAATCTATATATTTGCATAAAGCATCAATATAACTTTTTTGCATCCCGCATTAATTTTTGTTATGGATTTTTAAGTGTAGGTTTTGGAGCTCTGATGTCATCTTTGAGTGTATGTCAGTGGAAAGATTAATAATGTTCAATTAATGCTTTCTTTTAAATATGCAAAAAGATTCTCCTCTTTAAATGAGTTATACATGTAACTTAATTTGCTCATATATTATGCACTTGTTATTCTCATTAATCTATAAAAGAGATACTGTCTATCATGTCTATTGAATATAGGTATTTTCAAATACCTAGAAAAACAAATTGTCTATGTTTTCCGTTTCAACAAATGGTTTTCTTATTGTATATTGTGTTGTGTGTCTTTGTTTTGTAATTTTCATTCAGTCCATTATAAGAAATTCGTAATGCTTAAACGCACTGCTTTAGCGTCTGCATTGACCTCTCACCACAGTTGTAGATATTCATTAAAAATTAACTTTCTTATGTTTACGAAAAGAGATTGACTGGTTGTCCTAATTATGCTTGTGATCAATATAATGAACTCTCTAGGGGTAAATTAAAAAACGATTGCTCATTGAAAGAAATACATGTAGAGAAACGAGCATCACAGTTTTATGAAAATAATACTAGTATTACACAAATTTAAAAAAAATAGTGTACGCTTTGTTAGTATTGAATTGTGTTGATAATTTCATTGTTATCATTATCTTAGAATAATATTTTTAAAAGGGGATAACACACAATAAAGTAAACATTAATTGTTTACACTAATGAAGAGGTTGTCTTGACATGCTGATAACCTCTATCTATCAGTAATAAAGCCATAAAATCCTTATCCGACAAAGCAAACGAGCTACTATAAATATAAGACTAGCTATTAATTTACTTTTCTATGTTATAATTTAACCGTCTGAAGAAAACACTGCATATTCAAAATTCATTTCACTATTAATAAATAAAAGCTACGTAATGAGAACGAAGTTTTCTGTTATTAAATGGTGCTGAGTGTTTTTTTTTTCAAAAACGAGTTCTACTTAAAAGATGTTTAACTGTATTTTCTTTAAAGAAAAATATAAGTTGGTAAAGGATGAGTGGCATTAAGACCCATAATTGGCCCAAGAAAATGAAGTTGGTTAAAATGTTATGATATTTATACGAAATATTAGCTTATATGTGGTTACAAAGAAAACACATCAAATAAGGCAAATTTCATTCATTGTGACCTAGTATGACATCATATTTAGTGGTCTTATTTGACAAAATAAGGAAAATCTGCTATTTTGAATGGTTTCAGTGCATATTTTCCTTAAGAAAAACATTGGGCGCATGAAAACAACAACTCCAAACTTTCGGAAATTATGTATTTCATCATTTTACACATTATTGCCAAGTATAAAGTTGTTGTTTTGATGTGCCCACCTTCTTTCAGACCAAAGAGTGTATGAAAATCAGCAAAAATCAATGAAATAAGGACAAGTTCTTTAATATATAGCTTTTTGAGTTAACTGATTGGCATGACAGCTTAACTGATATGGCACAAGCTTATCATTTTCTTTAAGCCTAATAATTTATCAATGTTTCATCAACTCAAGGCATCTGTATGCTCAGTTTTAATTTCTTGGTAAATCTTGGGCCAATAATGGGTCTTATTGCCACTCATCCTTTAGCATGCATTTCACTAGAAATTACCTTTAGTGATTGTAATTCCATGTTGTTTTTTCTTGAAAAAGATTGTACTTCTAATAAGTAGTCTGTGACGTTGTCTTGATGATTATTCTACAACCATGAATTTTAAATTATTTTTTGGCGGATAACCAATGAATTATTGTTATCCATTTTTAAAACGATAATTTTTAGCCTCTAAAATGCCTTTCTTTTCAAAACAAACAATGTTAAATTGTATATTTTAAGCTCTCCGCATAATTGAAGTCGTAGTTACAAACTTTTTTTTGGTCAAAGTTTGACCATAATTTCCAGTTATATACTTAGTGTAAATGGAAATCTTATCAGTATATAAAATGGCTTGACCTCCCCTATGGAATCTCAATAATCTCTTATAATATAGATATCCACAAGATATTGTGTACATGTTGAAATATTTAAGTATTTAGCCACTGGTTTGTTGACATAAATCAGACGGGACAGTAACATTAGTACGTCAGTCAATATGAAACTACTTAAATCTAGATTTAATTATAATTGGTTCTTCATTACATGAAAACCGATACCAAAAAAAAAACACTAAAAAGTTATGACCTATCCTAACTAAAGCGGGAACTTAAGAACAATAAGACAACCACAAATTGATGAATTATCATTTACGATTACAATACAGTGCACATAATGACTTTAAAAAATGAATGAATTAATAAGAGTTTGCGTGTACTTACAAAAATAATAGACGATCACCTGTCAAAATGCACTCTGACTATTAATTATATTCTTCATACATAACTAACATTCATATTTAAAAGACCCGCTTCCGGCTCTCCATGCGCAATGCTTATGCGCATAAGAACTGCTGTCTTTAATCAGTTCACCATCCCGTTAAATATTTAATTATTGGGCTATTTTATTATTCGATATCACTTGCTTTAATATAATATTAAAATACAAATAAAACACAATTAACTTTTTTACCTGTATGCTACAAAAACAGCTTTATTTTCACATTTAAATTAATAAAATCTGCTTTATTATAGCTGATAATAATGATAGAAGAGTCTACCTAGATTTTATATATTGTAAAATATTAACTAAATGAACAAAATAATCTTCAAATAAGATTCAAGAATGATATAAGATGATTAAAATAATATTTCTTTCCATTATATATTGATATCACTTATATTTGAATAAAAAAATTGAAATATTCAATGTCTTACACACAAAAATTGTATTAGCATTAAATAATTGATTTTTTATCTAGCTGTAACACTGACACCATTATGACCCATCGTTGCCGCGCTTTTCCGCTTAACAGAGTGCATATATAATCTCATACTAACTTCATGTACTTTGACAGCTGAAGGTCATTTTCTTTAACCAAGAGAGCTATTAAACCACGTATTGTCAGTGACCTTACCATCCTTAAAGCAAAATGAAGAAAAACTGTGTCTGGTTCAGGTTACCTCCAAGTTAATATAAGCTTTGATGCGAATGAAATTTGTCAAATAAAAACGATACACATGATATAGAACTAAATATTTTGTGTAAGTTAATTGATGTAATGAATAAAATTCCAAAACATACATTTATTACTAGTAAGCGGCAAAGTTTTACTAATAAGTAATTAATTTAAATTTCATGTCAATTTAGAATTCTTGCGATTTGTAATTGTACTTCATTTTGGGTATGCTGGTGTTTTACAAACTTTACAAGAATAGAAGTCTAGGAACCTTAATTTTATTTTATTTTTAATTATGCTACAAATATAATTTTGTCTTCTTAATAATTGGCATCCTTTTGTAGAGCTTGCTATTTGTCATCTTGGAAAACTAGCAGCTTCTACAAACATAGTTTTGATAAATGAGTAAAACTACCCCCTACTTCCAGTTCTTTCAGATTCACAAAAGGTATGATTTAATCCTTCTTTGAATCATATGGACTTTGCCTTTTGATTTTTATACGACCTCAAAAAAAATGCGGACGTATAATGGTATGATGCTGTCGTCGTCGTTGTCATCGTCGTCGTTGTCTGTTAACTTAAGTGTATACACGATAACATTAGTTCTAGTAATCTGAATGCAATTCACAATGATATTCCTTACTATTAAAGGATGAATGGGATTGATTTTCGGGGTCCCACCTGTTTTAGTTTCGAAATTAGGGGCCAAAAATGCTACTTTTATGTTTGTTGCCACGATAACTTTAGTTCTAGTCATCCTATTGCTTTGTACTTTGGCATTAATGTTCCTTGACATAAAAGGGTGAATGGGATTGATTTTGGGGGGTACCCCCTTATTTTGTTTCAAAATTAAGGGGCCAAAAGGGGCAAAAATTCAAATATTTTATTGTTTTCACCATAAACTTTGTTTTTAACTGGCTTATTGCTGTGAATATTGATCTCCTTTCGAAAATAAATAATTCCTTTTAATTCCTTTTAAATTGTAAGTGGAAAGTCCACCAAAAGCTGCATGTGTTAAAAACCTTTTGTCAGTCCACCATGGGCTGCATGTGTCCAGAGCAATTGACTATTCATATTGGGCCTTAAACGTACAGGGTTCAACATGTTGCGGTCATATAATGCTAGGCTCGGCGAAGCTTTTTATTTTAGATTAGTTTAAACATATCTATTTATCCTGGATTGGGAAACAAGCTTAATGCTTATGTAAATCCTTATCCAGCTAGCAGTTTGCGAGTGTGGCCTTTGCAGTGGCCCCCATTGAGCCTACTCTTATCGAACTTTACAAAGGGGTCTTAAACGTGCATGGGGTATTGCTCTCAAAATACACAGGTCAACCTTTTTTTCGTCCCTTCCGAAGGACTAGCATCGTTTCTTGAGACCATCCTCGCAAATATTTTAGATTGATTTGATGGCTGTTGTGGTGACACAATAACATCATTTACACCATCTTTGACATTAGGTCAAGATTTCTATACGGATTGTCAGATGATAAATACAAAAATAATTAGAATTTAGAACCACAATTACTTTAAACAGATTAATTTATCCTGGATTAGGAATGCTTATGTGAATCGCTTTCAAGCTAGTAGTTAGCGAGTGTGGCCTTTGTAACGGCCCACGTTGAGCCTTTTCTTATCGAACTCTATAAAGGGTCTTTAACGTGCATAGGGTATTGCTCTCCACATATGAGGGAAAACTTTTTTCGTCCATTCGGAGAACAAGTAGCAACGTTCCTTGGAACCATCCTTGCAAATGATGTCAAGAGAGAATCGGAAAATTGGTTCATGAAATGGTCACCCCAGACAAGGATCAAATCATGAATTTTGACGTTAGTAGCCTGACGCATAAGCCATAATTGTTAACAGATTATGTTGAAACAGAAAATTTAAATTTGAACCACGGTAGCTTTAAGAACTGAGCGATATAAGATAATACAAAGAGAATAATTTCCAAGACGTTCATCCGGGTGGCGAATAGGCCCACAGCAGCGCTAAGCTTGTCGGTAAAAGTCAACTAAAGGGCGCTCAGAAACCTGACCACGGGTCGGGCCGCTTTGCCCACAAAGCGACTGGGATGTGTGCCCCAGGTGGTTGAATGGTGCAACCCTGGCATCCAGAGATGCGGGGTCGTCAGGCGATAATGCTGAAAACCTGACCGCAAACCATAGTGGTGCACTGTGTTGGGAAAAATGTCACGTTCCTTGCACGTTGAGGAACCCTGCTGCAGGTGTCGGTAAGAGTAGGACCCGTAGGATCCCCATGCAGGAGGCTAAATTTCCCGTCCCTACCCATCACTCCTTTTTCCAGTGGCAGTCAAAACTCTCCTACCCGATTAGCCTTGTGTCCCCATTTCCTCCACATCATCATCATTTCATGTTCATTGTATCACCACTTTCATGTTCATCTCCCGGATATAGCCGAAATCGTGCTGCTTGGGAGTAAAGCAATAACTAACTAACCAACCAAAACGTTCAACGAGACTCACTTTTTTGTAATTGTAAGATTAACTTGAATTGATAAATTGACATTGATTTTTCTTTAAAAAACAAAGTAAAACTTAGCTTAATTTTAAACCCAAATAATAGTAAATAAGTGAAATTTCTAGGATCCTTTTCTTAAATGGCACTGACGACAGGAGACATTAGGACAGGTCTTTCTTAAGTTTCATTTTTGTACATGGAATTGTAATTGCTTGAATATAGGAGAGGATGTGATGACAGACAAAATATGGAACTCAAAAGTGATAGTATCATACTACATTCCAAATCAATTTGTTACGAACATATAGTTTCTAATTGAACTGGTACGAAAATATTTTCATAGCCTGACCGCTTGACTAGCGCGTGATTGATTTTTTTTATAAATAATTCTTAATTAGATAGAAAAAAGAACAAAAGGTTGATAGAATTTATTTTATCGAATGGACAAAATTTGAAAAAAGTAAAAATTCAGTACTTTTAATATATCATTGTCACTTAATGCGTTTATGGTTATATATGCTTTAACTTGTACAACTCCTTCACACATATGAATTCACGTACAGTTACTTTTAAAAGCTACAAATATATATTTTCTACCTTAAAACATATATCTTAAGCTTTGAGTAATCAAGTCTTTTGTCTTCAAATTTGAGCTCTAATTTGAAAAAAAACATTTGTTTTACTATTTCAATTTAACGTTTTTATGCTAGATAAATGTTTGCGTTAATAACACATAACATAAGAATTATTTCAATGTTTTCAAAGATTGCTTGAAAACTGTTGAACCTGATCAAGGTCGCCTAATTGCACTAAAAACTCAATTGACCTTTAGCTGTCAGAGTATGAGATAATGCATTCTGGGGGAAATGAATGGGTCACAATGAGGTCAGGGTTTTGTCGTTATGCTTTCTGGTATGGGAAAAATCACTGTGCATAAGACTTTAAATATATTAAGAAACAAATGAACAAGCAATAGTCCAAACTTCGTAACTTGGCAGCTGAAAATTACGATTAAAAAACTAAATATATTTTCTTGATAAAAAATGAGCATTTCTATTATGTTGTTATTTGTTCTTAAATAGCCTTTAGTTTTATTTCATTTCAAATTGATAATTATGAAAATAATAAATATCATAACGATGACCGTGAATATATTGATAATTAACATATATTTCGAATGGGTGTAGCTGACTGCAAACTATTAAATGTATTTAAAAAGGTTAAAACTGCTTTTATACACCAACGATCTTTTACTTTGATTTATTGAAATTTTAATGATAAAACTTATCAAAGTTATTTGATTGAAAAATGGCTTTTTGATATCCATAGTTTAGATTCTTTGACTTTGTGGCTAAATAAATATACCAGAAAGCATAACGACTAAACCCTGACCTCATTGTGACCCATTTGTTTCGCGCTTTCTCTGTAAGAATGCATTATCTCATACTCTGACAGCTAAAGGTCAATTGAGTTTTTTTTTGCAATTAGGCGACCTTGGTCAGGTTCAACAGTGTTCCAGCAATCTAAAATGAATATTTTGAATCTAATGTTATGTGTTATTAACGCATACATTTATCTGAGCATAACGTAAAATTTAAACAGTAAAACAATTTTTTTTTTCAAATTAGAGCCCTTTTGACTACAAGAGTCTTGATTACTTAAAAGGAGGTAGCAAATATATATTTTTTCGCTTTTGTAACTGTACATGAATTCATTTATATGAGAGAGTTGTACAAGTTACAGCATGTATAACTATATACGCATTAAGTGACAACAAGAGGCTCCCAGGAGCTTGAAAAGCCCACCTGGTCTTGATGTCAACCCTATGAAGACTTTTGTAGAGCTAAATTAGCTGAATGTTTATACAAGAAAAAGCTTTTCTCTATCTGCAATAGTTTTCATTCTAAATAAGCAAAAAAAAACCTTTTATTCACTTTTAAAATGGCTGTAATTCCTCTTTCATTGGTCATCTGACAACTTCGACCCTTTGGAGCCTTTAGTAGAATTAAATGAGCTGAAAATTTAAGCAAGCAACAGCTTTTCTCTTTCTGCAATAGTTTTCATTCTATAGGCCAAAAACATGAAGAAACGCTATTTTTCACCTTTAGGGGGCTGTAACCCCTTAAAGGGTCCATGTGACAACTTCACCCCTTCGACCCTATGAAGATTTTAGTAGAGCTAAATGAGCTGAACATTCAAGTAAGCTACAGCTTTTCTCAATCTACAATAGTTTTCATTCTATAAGCCAAAACACGAAAAAAAAGCTATTTTTCACATTTAGGGGGCTGTAACCCCTACAAGGGGTTATGTGACAACTTCGACCATATTGAGACTTTTGTAGAGCTAAATGAGCTGAACATTTAAGCAAACAACAGCTTTTTCTCTATCTACCCTAGTTTTCATTCTCTAGGCCAAAAACACTATTTTTATGCCTGAAAAAGGTTGTAACGCCTATGTAGGGTGATCTGACAACTTCGACCCTATGAAAACTTTTGTACAACAAAAGCAGCTTAATATTTGATCGAGCAATAGCTTTTCTCTATCTACACTAGTTTTCATACTCTAGGCCAAAATTACTATTTTTTGCCTGTAAAGGGCTGTAACCCCTAAAAGGGGTCATTTGACAAATTCGACCCTATGGAGACTTTTGTAGAACTAAATGAGTTGAACATTTAAGCAAGCAACAGCTTTTTTCTATCTGCTATCGTTTTCATTCTATTTTTCAAATTTTGTCCATTCTAAAAAATAAATTCTATAAACCTTTTTTTTTTTTTTTTAATAAAGAATTATTTATAACAAAAATCAATCACGCGCTAGTCAAACGGTCAGGCTATGAAAACATTTTCGTACCATTATAATTACCAACTATATGTTCGTAACAAATTGATTTGGAATGTAGTATGCTACTATGACTTTGGAGTTCCATATCTTGGGATTTCTTTTGTGTCTGGCATCACACCCTCTCCTTTAACAATACCTGGCCATTTCAGTTTTGATCGAATTCTATTAAGAAATATAGGACTAAAATCCCCATTCACACCGACCACCATCTTACTTCGCCCTCTTCTACCTCCGCGATGTAAGTACTCAGTGTAACAACAAGAACGACAATAATACGACCATAGTATCGGTAGTTCATGGGAACGTTTTCTCCAATGTTCAATTTAAGTACGATGCTACCTTCCTTTTTCATACCACACATTGACTCTAACAAATATTGATAGCGGGAAACAAATCCTTATGCGAATAAAACAACAGCCGAGCAACATTTTTTCATATTAATTCTTATACATGTAAGAAGTTTGAACAAGTTTCAGGAAAAGGTTGTGAAAAGAAGTTGCTGAGATAATTTAGGACAATATTCCACGACGTCTTCTTAACATCTCATGCTCCAAACATTCCTAGAGATACAGCTAAAATCAATCAAAATGTGTCATACTGAAATGCCCTTTCCGTTACAGACGGGAAATTATGGACAACAGAACAAAACTAACCAGTTATTTAAAACTAAGTGTCAAAAGGTTTGAAATATAGAATAGGAACAAGTTGTTTCTAAACATCTCTTTCTGAATCATAATAATTTGGACCACCGGGCTTTCGGTTTAGTGGTCCTTCAGACTAACGGACCTTTGAATTAACGACCCTCCGACTAAAGGTCCTTCGAACTAGCAAAGTTTCGGACTAACAGAACTTTGAACTTATAGACCGTCTTCTCAGCAACAAGGTTGCAACTTTACTCTCACAAAACTTTTTTTTAATTTCAAATGTTCAGACCTTTTTCATTTTACTTTAAGCTTCTTTCAGTTAAAGGTAATTTTTCTTCGCGATGAAGTATTTGAATGTCATATAGAAAACATATTCAGTGCTTAGAATTTGATTTCAGTTTTGTACAAGTCAACGTTTGTATAAGCATTTTTAAAGTTTCTTACCACCTTTAATTGGGGATATTGAAACCCTTACTTCTGTAAAAAAGCTCAAATATGCACTAACAATCTTTTTTACATAATACATATTTTGTGCAACAGCTATCTTGTTTGTGGTGCTATAAAATACATGTAAGACTTGGGGTTTCGAATATTTGAGAGGAAATTTTTCATACATTTCAGAAATATTACAGTATAAATGCAAATAAGACCAGGCGATGCATATTTATTTGTGATAATTGCCTCACAGTTTTCGCACTTTAATATTATCTTCGTATTCGTTTATCATATCAAATCAATCAAATCAAACTTATAAAGCAAATTTTCACTCAATGGAGGGCAAAAGACTACAACAATAAAGTGAAAAAAAAATTCAAACAATTATAATTGCATGACCAAAAAAAATGAAACTTAAGTGTGACCTGTCCCCGTGTCTCCTGTTAGTTAGTTAATTAATTATTGCTTTACTCCCAAGCAGCGCGATTTCGGCTATATCCGGGAGATGAACATGAAAGTGGTGATACAATGAACATGAAATGATGATGAAGTGGAGGTAATGGGGACACAAGGCCAATCGGGTAGGAAAGTTTTTACTGCCACTGGAAAAGGGAGTGATGGGTAGAAACGGGAAATTTTGCCTCCTGCATGGGGATCCTACGGGTCCTGCTCTTACCGAGACCTGCAGCAGGGTTCTTTAACGTGCGAGGAACGTGACATTTTTCCCAACACGGTGCATCACTATGGTTTGCGGTCAGGTTTTCCGCATTATCGCCTGACGACCCCGCATCTCTCGATGTCAGGGCTGCCCCATTTAACCACCTGGGGCACACATCCCAGTCGCTTTGTGGGCAAAGCGGCCTGACTCCGATGTCAGGTTTCTGAGCGCTCTTTAGTGGACTGTTACCGACAAGCTTAGCGCTGCTGCGGGCCTATTCGCCTCCCGGGCCCCGCACGGGAAGCGTGTCTCCTGTGGTCAGTGCCGTTTAAGAAAAGGATCCTAGAAACTTTACTTGTTTACTATTAGTTGGTTTTAGATTAAAGTTAAGTTTAACTTTGTTTTGTAAAGAAAAATCAATGTCAAAGAAGCAGAGGTACCAATGGGGTATCTGAATGTCAAAAGTCCGAAAGGGCAGAGACAAAACCAGTAAACACCAACAAGAACGGCAAAAACAGACAACATGTAAAACATGGAAACACAAAATAACTGAATATCAATCAACAACGCAACTCGAGTCGAAACAAGAGTGAACTCAGGTGCTCTGGAAGAGTAAGCAGTTCCTGTTTGCTATAGCACCTCCATCGCGTTGCCAATAGTGCATTCAGCGTGTTAAACCCGGTAAAGGAACTCAAAACAAAACCCTATGACAAACCAACATCTGCACTCATCTGAGAGATTGAAATCCAATATTTGTCTATAAGTGCATGATGTCTACCGTAAAACTTCTTGAGTGAAGACAGCAACCGAGGAGCAACATAACCCTGTGTGAACAATTTTTGCGTCAGACGTGTCGCTCTGCTATGGAAATTAATGTAAGTCCCGCACGCTCTGGAGTAACGAATTTATTGAGATACGTAAACTCCATAAACTGGAGCGGACGGAATGTTGCTGCACAAGAAGGGAAAGTTGACGATTGGAAAGTTGAAGTCATCACGTTTGTCATAGAACTTTGTTGATAGTCTTCCTTGAGAGTCAATTTCGAGATGTAGATCTAAATATGAAGCAGACTTCCTAAAATCCGTTGTGTCCTTTATTTCAAGCTCCTGGGATATATGAGATGGAGAAAGTTACCAAATCGAGAATTGTTTAGTGAAAGGACATCATTAATATAACGGAACGTGAGGTTGAAAGAGAGAGCTAGTCTATGGTCTTTTGTCTAGAAGAAATTGTAAGAAGTCTGCTTCATATGAATAAAGAAACAAATCAGAAAGCAGAGGTGCACAATTATTGCCCATTTTAATCCCTATTGTTTGCTGAATACCAAATCGAGAATTGTTTAGTGAAAGGACATCATCAATCTAACGGAACGTGAGCTAGTCTACGGTCTTTTTATTCTAGAAGAGATTGTAAGAAGTCTGCTTCATATGAATAAAGAAACAAATCAGATAGCAGATGTGCACAATTATTGCCCATTTGAATCCCTATTGTTTGCTGAAAAACACGTCCACCAAACTGAACAAATATGTTGTCAATAAGAAAGTTGAGCATGTCGATTACTTGGTCTTCTGTAAATTCGTTTTTTTTTTCTTAGACTCATTGATGACAAAGTAAATCTTGTTATGATCGACTGCAAGATATTTGTACATGCGTTTTCCATTCTTTTTGAAAAAAGCTGCGTTTAATCAGCTGTGCCAATCGCGATTTCAGTTGTTCATGTGGAATAAAAGTGTAAAGTGTCGAGAAATCGAATGCTTTGATACTGTTACAAGATTAAACTGATTTAGAGTTAAGAATCTCTATCAGTTCTTTTGAATTCTTCAGGATCCACATTTGATTGACATCATTTCAAGAATAACAACATTCGTAATATTTCTGGAGGCCGGATTCTATTGCCGTAAGTATTGAAGTCAATAGAACTTAAAGTCAATTTATCAATTCAAGTTAATTTTACAATTACAAAGAAAGTGTGTCTCGTTGAACGTTTTGGAAATTCTTCTCTTTGTATCTTTTCATATCTTTGTATTATCTTATATCGCTCAGTTCTTAAAGCTATCGTTGTTCAAATATTAAATTCTGTTTTTAACATAATCTGTTAACAATTATGGTTAATGCGCCAGGCTACTAACATCAAGGTTCATGGTTTGATCCTCGTGTGCGGTGACCATTTCATGAACTAACTTTCCGAATCACTCTTGACACTATTTGCAAGGATGGTTTCAAGGAACGTTCCCAGTTGTTCTCTGAATGGACGAAAAAAGTTTTCCCTCGTATGTGGAGAGCAATACCCTATGCACGTTCAATTCGATACGAAAAGGCTCAACGTTGCCACACTCGCTAATTTCGAGCTATTCCTAATCCAGGATAAATTAATCTGTTTAAAGTAATGGTGGTTCTTAATTCTAATTATTTTTTGTATTTATCATCTGAGAATCCGTATAGAAATCTTGACCTAATGTAAAAGATAGTGTAAATGATGTTATTGTGTCACCACAATAGCCATCCAATCAATCTAAAAAAATCAAAAGTCCATAGGATTCAACAAAGGATTAAATCGAACCTTTTGTGAATCTGAAAGAACTGGAAGTAGGGGTAGTTTTACTCATTTATCAAAACTATGTTTGTAGAAGCTGCTAGTTTTCCAAGATGACAAATAGCAAGCTCTACAAAAGGATGCCAATTACTAAGAAGACAAAATTATATTTGTAGCATACTTTAAAAAAAATAAAATTAAGGTTCCTAGACTTCTATTCTTGTAAAGTTTGTACAACACCAGCATACCCATAATGAGGTACAATTACAAATCGCAAGAATTCTAAATTGACATGAAATTTAAATTTATTACTTATTAGTAAAACTTTGCCGCTTACTAGTAATATGTTTTGGAATTTTATTCCTTTGCATCAATTAACATACACAAAATATTTAGTTCTATATCATGTATATCGTTTTTATTTGACAAATTTCATTCGCATCAAAGCTTCTTTCTTGGTTAAGATATTAACTTCGAGGTAACCTGAACCTGACACAGTTTTTCTTCATTTTGCATTAAGGATGGTAAGGTCACTGACAATATGTGGTTAAATAGCTCTCTTGGTTAAAGAAAATGACCTTCAGCTGTCAAAGTACATGAAGTATGAGTTTATATATGCACTCTGTTAAGGCAACGATGGGTCATAATGGTGTCAGTGTTACAACTAGATAAAAAATCAATTATTTAATGCTAATATGATTTTTGTGTGTAAGACATTGAATATACAGCGTACATTTTTTTCCAAAATTTTTATTCAAATATAAGTGATATCAATATATAATGGAAAGAAACATTATTTTAATCATCTTATATCATTCTTGAATCTTATTTGAAGATTATTGTGTTCATAAAGTTAATATTTTACAATATATAAAATCTAGTTAGACTCTTTTATCATTATTATCAGCTATCATAAAGCAGATTTTATTAATTTAAATGTGAAAATAAAGCTGTTTTTTCGTAGCATATAGGTAAAAAAGTTAATTGTGTTTTATTTGTATTTTAATATAATATTCAGAAATATGCATAAAGCAAGTGATATCGAATAATAAAATAGCCCAATAATTAAATATCTAACGGGATGGTGAACTGATTAAAGACGGCAGTTCTTATGCGCAATAGCATTGCGCATGGAGAGCCGGAAGCGGGCCTTTTGAATATGAATGTTTGTTATGTATGAAGAATTTAATTAATAGTCAGAGTGCATTTTGACAGGTGACAGTCTATTATTTTTGTAAGTACACGCAAACTCTTATTAATTAATCCATTTTTAAAGTCGTTATGTGCACTGTATTGTAATCGTAGATGATAATTCATTAATTTGTGGTTGTCTTATTGTTCTTAAGTTCCCGCTTTAGTTAGGATAGGTCGTAACTTTTCAGTGTATTTTTTTGGTATTGGTTTTCATGTAATGAAGAACCAATTATAATTAAATCTAGATTTAAGTGGTTTCATATTGACTGACGTACTAATGTTACTGTCTCGTCTGATTTATGTCAACAAACCAGTGGCTAAATACTTAAATATTTCAACATGTACACAATATCTTGTGGATATCTATATCATAAGAGATTATTGAGATTCCATAGGGGAGGTAAAGCCATTTTATATACTGATAAGATTACCATTTACACTAAGTATTATAATTGGAAATTATGGTCAAACTTTGACCAAAATAAGTTTGTTACTACGACTTCAATTATGCGGAGAGCTTAAAATATACAATTTAACAGTGTTTGTTTTGAAAAGAAAGGCATATTAGAGGCTAAAAATTATCGTTTTAAAAATGGATAACAATAATTCATTCGATTATCTGCCAAAACATTAATTTAAAATTCATGGTTGTAGAATAATCATCAAGACAACGTCACAGACTACTTATTAGAAGTACAATCTTTTTCTAGAAAAAAGAACATGGAATTACAAACAATAAAGGTAATTTCTAGTGAAATGCATGCTAAATTTACAAACTTCTATTTTTCTTTTAAGAAATACAGTTAAACATCTTTTAAGTAGAACTCGTTTTTGAAAAAGCCACTCAGCACCATTTAATAACGGAAAAAATTCGTTCTCATTACGTAGCTTTTATTTATTAATAGTGTAATGAATTTTGATTGTGCAGTGTTTTCTTCAGACGGTTAAGCTATAACATAGAGAAGTAAATTAATAGCTAGTCTTATATTTTTAGAAGCTCGTTTGCTTTGTCGGATGAGGATTTTATGGCTTTATTACGGATAGATAGAGGTTATCAGCATGTCAAGACAACCTCTTCATTAGTGTAAACAATTGATGTTTACTTTATGGTGTGTTATCCCCTTTTTAAAATATTATTATAAGATAATGATAACAATGAAATTATCAACACAATTCAATACTAGTCTATAAAACATAGCGTATACTATTTTTTTTAAATTTGTATAATATTAATTTCATAAAACTTTGATGCTCGTTTCTCTACATGTATTTCTTTCAATGAGCAATCGTTTTTAATTTTCCCCTAGAGAGTTCATTCTATTGATCACAAGCATAATTAGGACAACCAGTCAATCTCTTTTCGTAAACATAAGAAAGTTAATTTTCAATGAATATCTACAACTGTGGTGAGAGGTCAATGCTGACGCTAAAGCAGTGCGTTTAAGCATTACGAATTTTTTATAATGGACTGAATGAAATTACAAAACAAAGACAAACAAACCAATATACAATAAGAAAACCATTTGTTGAAACGGAAAACATAGACATTTTGTTTTTCTAGGTATTTGAAAATACCTCTATTAAATAGACAGTATCTCTTTATATTTATAGTTTAATGAGAATAACAAGTGCATAATATATGAGCAAATTAAGTTACATGTATAACTCATTTAAAGAGGAGAATCTTTTTGCATATTTAAAAGACATTATTAATCTTTTAACTGACATACACTCAAAGATGACATCATTTAAGTGTAGGTTTTCCAAAACCTACACTTAAAAATCCATAGAAAAATTAATGCGGGATGCAAAAAAGTTATATTAATGCTTTATGCAAATATATAGAGTAATGTGGCAAACCTTTTTTATGCCCACGCGACGACATGTCGGGGGGGGGGGGGCATTAAGTTTTACTCTTGTCCGTCCGTCCGTCCGTCCGTACGAATTTCCGTCAAGCTTTTCTCAGGAACCTTACATGAGAATGATTTGAAACTTGGTAGGATGGTTGAGTATGGCAAACTATACGTCCTAAGTGATTTTGAGAACTGTCGGACACCTACTTCCTGTTTGGGACTTAGGACAATTTTAAAGTATGTGAACATGATATGAAAATTTCCGTCAATCTTTTCTTAGGAACTGTATACCACAATGTTTTGAAACTTGGTAGGATGGATCAGTATGACAAACTGTATGTCCTTAGCGATTTTCAGACTTGTCAAAAATCTACTTCCTGTTTGGGGCCAGCGGGGGCATCCGTGTCCCATTGACACATTTTCTCTTTATTTTAAGCCTAAAACTGTATTTTTTTTCTTTAAAGGAAAACATATATGGATTCAAATCAGAAGATAGCAGAGGAAGGTGAGAAAGAACATCAATAAAGAATAAGTTATTGAATGTGACATTGCCATAGACATTACGTTGAATATTGTCATGATATTATGTTGTAAAATCATTTTTTATGTAATTTATTTACGCTGTACGGTAACAGGCTTTCTGGATCATGTGTGTGTTACTTCTAATTAAAATCTACAATCATAACATTTAAAAAAAAACGTTATGATGCCCCCATTCGAAGAACAGGTAGATGTCTTCCGTCGGTCCGTCCGTCAAAACTATAAAACGAGATCGATAAAGTCAACCATTTGACTCTATTCGCTTTATAAAGTCTAATTAAAAAGTACCTTTATTCGATTTTATTGTATAGGATACTTAATAAAGGAAGGTTGGACGTAAATAAACACTAATAAAGCTTAGCCCTGTCACTATTTACATTTGCATGTCTTAATCTACGGATCTTCTTGTACTTGTTGTTTTCATGATGTTTAGTAATTGTCTAAAGAAGGTAATTTTAAGACAATTTATGGACCATTTGGTTTTCGGGGGGGCTGGGATTTTACCTTGAGTCGGGATTTTTTTTTCGCCTGCTTCACGATCCAGATTTTTTTTTCAATTGCCAAGATTGAAGCCAGATTATTTTACTTGCAACCTAGGTGCTGGCCAGATTAATTATTCTTTTAACAAAAAATCAGGGCCGATTTTTTTCCCAAAAATCCCACACTGCAGGCCTCCCCCAGAAAATCAAATGGTCTCTCCCAAAAAAAAATGATATTTTGCACAATTCAATGATTGTAAGTAAACTTGTGATTTTTTAAATATTGGTAACACTATTTTAATCTGAACTGTCCTTGTCTTAGGAACAAGGGTCAAAGGAGGATTTAAGATGAGTTATGCGGTGGAGCTCACACACTTTTGTGGCCTACGTTGAAATTGAATTTGTTATTAAATTTTTGATTATTTTTAGACTTTTAAATAAAAGGGCAAATATGTAAAACTTTACATGTATGTAAAGCGGCCCAGTTATAGACATTTAATACTATTGTCTATATATATACATATTGACCAATTCCGATGTGCGTTGCCTAAATGACTTTTTTTATATTTGCAATATATTTGCTCAGTTCTTGTAACTCATGAGCATCACCAAAGTGAAAACCACATGGATGATGGTGAGAAAGACGGAAGATGTATTATTATGTTTTTTGCATGTTTAAGAAAGTGTGCCTTGTTTGTCTCTGATGAAGACATCAAAGTTGCTTAAAGGCATGAAGAAAATTGTGTGGCGGGTTGGTTTGTTATGCACAAATTCTCTCGTATTGTTCATTTTTGGAGAGTCACTAATGAGAAAAAGATGATTTTTGTTTTATAAATTTATTCCAATACAAACATACAAAAATGAAATTTCAATACAAGCTGAAATGATTTGTTAAAGGGCAAAATTTTAAATGTACTGAAATTTATTTATACAGTATATATACATTTGGGGCGATTGATCATTTGATAATTTAGTGGGGATTTATCCCCACTGTGGTCAATGCTTAATTTATCTATTGTTTGTCGATTAAAAAGAGATTCTTTTCATTAGTCTGTTTATATATAACTTGAAATGGGGATATATCCCCAATCAAAATTAATGTAAGTCAGGTATATTGTATACTGTAGTAATGCTACATAAAGTTCACCACATCGACTACTAAAATTAGTCTACCATGTGATTGGGTATTTTATCCCCGCTTAAAGTTGTATGTTATCTAAATTTTACACAACTGGGGATATATCCCCGCTATGAGCTGATCAGTGTTAATGTTAAACACAATTGGGGATTTATCCCCATTGCATTGTTACTATTATTACTATTTGTAGATTTGTGTCGTTTCAATTAAACTATAATTTCAACTTTCAACTTTTTTTTCTTTGAATTTTACAAAAAAGTGGGGATTTATCCCCAATATGTACATTAAAATGTATCAAATATATACAAATACAACATTTTTTTAGGTCAAATAGTACAGATTTAAACCACAAAATGTGAAAAAATGACCATTTTAACAAGTTGACGTGAATAAAAAGGAAAAAAGTACATTTTCCTTTTCTGAAATAAAAACACTTCCTTTTAAATGCAAAAGAAGGGCAAAGGTATGGAACGCCCTAGCTGTCATATATTAGTTAGACATAAAATGTAATGTAAAACAACAAAACGTACAGTTAAACTATCATGACGTTGAGTCAAGATATCATAATGTTCAGTCCAGCTTATATGACGTTGTGTCAAGATTTCATGATGTTTAGCCCAGATTGTATGCGGTTGTGTCAAGATATCATGATGTTTTGTTTAGCTATACCGATGTAATGTCAAGTTTTCCAATCGACATGCTAATTTGATTAAATGCATTTTACAAACTACACAATGTAAGGCTTGAACACAAAGAAGAAAAGCTTAATAAACTGATGATGCGGTTGTAAATGTGGATTGTAAATGGTAAACAACAAAACGTGATGTTAAGATATCATGATCTTGAGTCATGAAAGCGCAATGTTGAGTTCAGATATAAAGATGTTATTCCAAATCTTCATGACGCTATGCTCGTTAATAAAGCGCCTTTTAAAAATAACAAAATGTAAATCTTAATCAGAATGAAGTAAAGCTTAATAAACTTATGGCATGGTTGAAAAAATAAGATTGTATAGTAAAACCACAGAAAGGGAAGTTTAAAAGCGCTTTGTTGTGTCAAGACAGCAAGAAGTTAAATCCAAATGTTGTGATGATGAGTTCTGATACAAAGATGTAATGCAAACTCTACCTGACGACATGCTCATTTGATAAAACGCCTTTTACAAATTACAAAATTTAAAGCTTAAACGGGAAAAAGAAGAGTTAAACAGACTGATCGTACGGTTGTGAAAGTAGATTGTAATGTTAAACAACAAAAAGTGATGTTAAGATATCGTGATGTTGAGTCAAGAAAGCGTAATGTTGAGTTCAGATATAAAGATGTTATGCCGAATCTTCATGACGATATGCTCGTTAATAAAATGCCTTTTATTTACGAAATGTAAAGCTTAGATAGAAAGAAGTAAAGTTTAATAAACTAATGACAAGGCTGAAATTGTACATTGTAGGTTGTAATGTACAACATCAGAACTAGAGGTTGAGATATCGTGTTGTTAGGTCCGAACGTCATGATAATGAGTAAAAAAAGATTCTGAATTGAATTGTTTGTTGCTATTCAGTTTTGGGATACGGTTTTTTTAATCGATATGTTTGAATTTTGTACATCAGTCGATTAATGATTCTCAGCTAGCTGTCGGTAACAGCGAGTGTTCTTTAAAGAGTTCCTCTACCGTTCGTCTATTCTTGTTGTCTTTTGTTTAAGGTTCTCTCTGATGAATTAAACGTTGATTGATTTTGATTTTTATTGGGTTTTTTAGCTTTGTCTGAGATTATGATAGGGGGAAGGTTGGGCCCAAAAGGCTGGTTTGGCCCCGCCACGTTTTGAATATGTCTGTCCTAAGCCGGGAATCTTTGACAAAGCTTTTGTTTGGTCTTGTCTTTTTGATGTTTTGTGTTCATTGTTTAAGAGGGGGTCTATCTTGACTATTTCAGGACTGGATTTAAATTATGTACATTTTATTTAGACCTTGGGCCGATTGCAGCAGCGCCTACTGGCCTTGTTGAAGGCTGCTGGCAATTTTTCATTGTGTTTTTTCTTCTTCTAAATTACCGCTTGTTTTGTGAGCTGTGTGACGTACACTTATTCCACTTCTCATTATTTTCTATTACGTTGTTTGTTTATTCGTGCCGTTTGAGTTTACTGATGTTGTCTTTGCCCACTCGGACGTTCAACATTCTAATTGGCACTTCTGTGTTTCTTAATTATACCCCTGCTTCGAAGAAAAAGGGGCGTCTGTCCTATCGTCCATCCATCTGTTCGTTTGCAACATAACTTTCGTACCAGTTTTCTCAGAAGCTACCACAGTGATTTGAAATTTGGTATATGGCTTCAGTATAATGTTCTTATTGCAAGTAATGAAATTAGGTCTATTGAATATCTACTTCCCGTTTAGCAACTTTGTCAACTTTCAACATTGCTGGTCAATTGTTGAAAGGTTTCGTACCAGTTTTCTTGACAACTATTCATCACGGGGACTTAATATTTGGTATATGACTTTAGTATAAGATCCGCTATTATGAGTTCCCAAATTTGGTCTGTCAGATATAGACTTCCTGTTTAATTTTCAACATTACCTGTCAAAGGCTAAAAAAAAACGTAACAGTTTTCTTGTCAACTATACTCATTACAAAGCATTGGTATACTTCAGTATGAGGTTCCTTTAAAATTGCAAATACCAAGTTTAGGTATGCTAGATATCTACTTCCTGTTAACCGATTTAGTCAATTTGAGGGGGTAGCATGGGTATATTTGAGAGACTCGTGGCCCACAGATTCCTTAATTTTTGCATTGCAAATGATTTCCACCAAAGGCTACTTATTAAGAAACTTATTGTGGCAACTAAATTTTTATGTCCCAGCGACGACATGTCGAGGCATTAATTTTACTCGTGCCCGTCGGTAGGTACATGTATGTCTGTACGAACGTACAAAATTTTCGTCGCACTATACTTAAAACATACATTAGATTGATATTTAGTATGTGGAATTTATGTGATCTATTGTATGTCTTTAGTAACTTTATGTTTTTGCCAGGCTTTGATTTAAAAAAATATTTTACGCATTACAAGTTTTTGTCGCAATTTTAGCTCACGTGACCAAAGGCTATGAGCTCATGTCATCACTTTGTGTCCGTTATATGTTTTAAATTTGAAAAATCCTCTGAATCCACTGAACCAATTTGACTCAAACGTGACAAGAATGATCACATTTTCAATCGTGGTCATAGTTGCTAAAAAATTACCATAGGGGTGAATTGTAATTTTTATATAATTTTTCAAAAACTTTTATAAATCAAAAATCTGAAAGTTCTTGTCCTCTTTAGAATTAAAAGCCCTACAAAAGTTTCACTTTTTCAAAGTTGTCAGATGACGCATTACACAAATAATTGCCCCACCGGTGGGGGTGGGGGTGGGGGTAACTTCTATTATATATGTGTGCATTTACATTTCTACCTTTTTAACTTTTTTTAAGTTGTTGCATATTTGAATACTTTTTACAGCTGTTCATATTGGAGAAGAGAAAAAATTTCTGGGTCGCACATCTGTACCCTAAAATACCTGGAGTATAACACACCCTCCCCCAACGTGAATTGCCATTTAACTGTACGAGACTGCATTTTTATACTTTTGATTTATACAATAAAAACAATTTAAAATAAAGGAAAGCTTTACATGTTCAGATGTACAGCTAATTTAGCTCTACAGAAATGTTCAATTAGTCAAAGTCGTCAGATGACTCCTAAAAACGAGACTGTCAAAATAGTTATTTTGCACGTTGTTCACGGTGCATGTAAAAATAAATATGCCCGCAGATTCTCGAAACATTTCCACTACACATTTCATAATAGTTTTTTTTTAGAATTTGTTAACTAGTCCATACTAAGGATAAGTAGAGATAAACTTGCCCTTCCATGTGAGCCCATGCGGATCACGGGTGGCAAAAGCGCTTATCTTGTCGTAAAATGCTACTAAAGTGTGCTCAGTACCCTGACATTTCCGTCCGACCGTTTTTTTTTTTCGATCGCATCTGGGATGTTAGCCCCTGATGATCAAAATAAAAAAAATAAGGAATATGTGCCAGAAAGACACGATCTACATATTGAAATAATTTTGATGAATGTACAAAAGCAAAATTTCACTGCGTGTGAAGCGCTTTTCTGGATTAACCTTCATCAGACACACTAGGAGAAGAAAACCGATAGAATATTAGATTTAATAAAACAAAAGCAGAAGCCAAAAAATATTACAACAATGACCAAACAGACAAATTTATCAATTTTTAAAGAAATACCCAAACGTTGTCAAATTGTGGAAATATGTAAACTGTGTCTGTTTTCAAATGAATGATTTCAAAATGCAAAAACATCAACGTCTATGTTCATAAAAATGGTTCGTTAAATTCAATTGGTAGGTCTGGATGAGTGGCGCTTATTGATCAAACAAACAGCATAACACCGTTTAGACCCCAAAATTAGATTTGCTAGAATAAAATAATAACATCTGCTCAAGCAAATAAAAAAAAACCCAAACACTGGAAGGTCTGTTTCGCAACATTTTAAAAAGATAACCCCCCCCATTACATATTCTACTGTAGTACGATATATCCGACACCGTTTCTACACATACCGATATATAAAGAAGCAGAGAGCAGAGAGGTAAAACGGGGCATTCGAATGCTAAATGTCTGAATGGGAAAAGACAAAATCAGGGAACACAAATAATTACAGCACGAAGAGACACATCGCATCCCCCCCGAAAAAAAAATTAACATCAATTTAGAAACTTTTTTTACTTGTCATCATGCCGATCGGACTTAACAACACGATATCTCAACCTCTAGTTGTACATTACAACCTACAATGTACAATTTCAGCCTTGTCATTGGTTTATTAAACTTTACTTCTTTCTATCTAAGCTTTACATTTTGTAATTTGTAAAAGGCATTTTATTAACGAGCATATCGTCATGAAGATTCGACATAACATCTTTATATCTGAATTCAACATTACGCTCTCTTGACTCAACATGGCTATTGGTACTTTGCGGAACGGAACGGAACGAAACGGAACGGAACGGAACAAGACATGGGGATCCATAAGGGGAAAATTTTTATTAATATATTTTTTTTAACTATGACAAGGACTTGCTTCTAAACTAGTCCTTGTGTATGAATTTCACATTTTTGTATCATAAATTAAAAGTTTTATAAATCATCCCTACTTTAATAGTCTGTTCAGATATTTAAAGCTATATTTTAACATGGCCTTAAATAATTAGTAAACTAGTAAGTTGTCAACGCATAATGAAAGTCATTGCTGTCTCTCAGCCATTTTTTACTTAAATAAGACATATGTACATGAAGATAAATTTGAGAATACAATCTTGTTCCGTTTCGTTCCGTTAAATACCATTACCCGGGGGCTAATGGTACTTTGCGGAACGGAACGGAACAAAAATTTTTTCTTCCAAATTTCATTTTCGCACAAAGTTTCCACCATCGTGATAAGAAATAGACATATGAAACACTTGAAATGTAAAGAAAATACAACAAGTTGTCCGCAATTATTTATTATACCTACCTTCTGAGAAGATGAACCTATTCAGGCTAGAACTAAAAGGAGTGCGTTTAGATCTAGGTATAGTATTGGGTTATCTTAGAAATAGATGATAGAGACTCTGATATGCTACTAATGACGAAAATCGAAAAAAAAATCTTGTTCCGTTTCGTTCCGTTAAATACCATTACCCGGGGGCTAATGGTACTTTGCGGAACGGAACGGAACAAAAATTTTTTCTTCCAAATTTCATTTTCGCACAAAGTTTCCACCATCGTGATAAGAAATAGACATATGAAACACTTGAAATGTAAAGAAAATACAACAAGTTGTCCGCAATTATTTATTATACCTACCTTCTGAGAAGATGAACCTATTCAGGCTAGAACTAAAAGGAGTGCGTTTAGATCTAGGTATAGTATTGGGTTATCTTAGAAATAGATGATAGAGACTCTGATATGCTACTAATGACGAAAATCGAAAAAAAAATCTTGTTCCGTTTCGTTCCGTTAAATACCATTACCCGGGGGCTAATGGTACTTTGCGGAACGGAACGGAACAAAAATTTTTTCTTCCAAATTTCATTTTCGCACAAAGTTTCCACCATCGTGATAAGAAATAGACATATGAAACACTTGAAATGTAAAGAAAATACAACAAGTTGTCCGCAATTATTTATTATACCTACCTTCTGAGAAGATGAACCTATTCAGGCTAGAACTAAAAGGAGTGCGTTTAGATCTAGGTATAGTATTGGGTTATCTTAGAAATAGATGATAGAGACTCTGATATGCTACTAATGACGAAAATCGAAAAAAAAATCTTGTTCCGTTTCGTTCCGTTAAATACCATTACCCGGGGGCTAATGGTACTTTGCGGAACGGAACGGAACAAAAATTTTTTCTTCCAAATTTCATTTTCGCACAAAGTTTCCACCATCGTGATAAGAAATAGACATATGAAACACTTGAAATGTAAAGAAAATACAACAAGTTGTCCGCAATTATTTATTATACCTACCTTCTGAGAAGATGAACCTATTCAGGCTAGAACTAAAAGGAGTGCGTTTAGATCTAGGTATAGTATTGGGTTATCTTAGAAATAGATGATAGAGACTCTGATATGCTACTAATGACGAAAATCGAAAAAAAAATCTTGTTCCGTTTCGTTCCGTTAAATACCATTACCCGGGGGCTAATGGTACTTTGCGGAACGGAACGGAACAAAAATTTTTTCTTCCAAATTTCATTTTCGCACAAAGTTTCCACCATCGTGATAAGAAATAGACATATGAAACACTTGAAATGTAAAGAAAATACAACAAGTTGTCCGCAATTATTTATTATACCTACCTTCTGAGAAGATGAACCTATTCAGGCTAGAACTAAAAGGAGTGCGTTTAGATCTAGGTATAGTATTGGGTTATCTTAGAAATAGATGATAGAGACTCTGATATGCTACTAATGACGAAAATCGAAAAAAAAATCTTGTTCCGTTTCGTTCCGTTAAATACCATTACCCGGGGGCTAATGGTACTTTGCGGAACGGAACGGAACAAAACTTTTTTCTTCCAAATTTCATTTTCGCAAAGTACCATTAGCCCCCGGGTAATGGTATTTAACGGAACGAAACGGAACAAGATTTTTTTTTCGATTTTCGTCATTAGTAGCATATCAGAGTCTCTATCATCTATTTCTAAGATAACCCAATACTATACCTAGATCTAAACGCACTCCTTTTAGTTCTAGCCTGAATAGGTTCATCTTCTCAGAAGGTAGGTAAATAATTGCGGACAACTTGTTGTATTTTCTTTACATTTCAAGTGTTTCATATGTCTATTTCTTATCACGATGGTGGAAACTTTGTGCGAAAATGAAATTTGGAAGAAAAAATTTTTGTTCCGTTCCGTTCCGCAAAGTACCATTAGCCCCCGGGTAATGGTATTTAACGGAACGAAACGGAACAAGATTTTTTTTTCGATTTTCGTCATTAGTAGCATATCAGAGTCTCTATCATCTATTTCTAAGATAACCCAATACTATACCTAGATCTAAACGCACTCCTTTTAGTTCTAGCCTGAATAGGTTCATCTTCTCAGAAGGTAGGTAAATAATTGCGGACAACTTGTTGTATTTTCTTTACATTTCAAGTGTTTCATATGTCTATTTCTTATCACGATGGTGGAAACTTTGTGCGAAAATGAAATTTGGAAGAAAAAATTTTTGTTCCGTTCCGTTCCGCAAAGTACCATTAGCCCCCGGGTAATGGTATTTAACGGAACGAAACGGAACAAGATTTTTTTTTCGATTTTCGTCATTAGTAGCATATCAGAGTCTCTATCATCTATTTCTAAGATAACCCAATACTATACCTAGATCTAAACGCACTCCTTTTAGTTCTAGCCTGAATAGGTTCATCTTCTCAGAAGGTAGGTATAATAAATAATTGCGGACAACTTGTTGTATTTTCTTTACATTTCAAGTGTTTCATATGTCTATTTCTTATCACGATGGTGGAAACTTTGTGCGAAAATGAAATTTGGAAGAAAAAATTTTTGTTCCGTTCCGTTCCGCAAAGTACCATTAGCCCCCGGGTAATGGTATTTAACGGAACGAAACGGAACAAGATTTTTTTTTCGATTTTCGTCATTAGTAGCATATCAGAGTCTCTATCATCTATTTCTAAGATAACCCAATACTATACCTAGATCTAAACGCACTCCTTTTAGTTCTAGCCTGAATAGGTTCATCTTCTCAGAAGGTAGGTAAATAATTGCGGACAACTTGTTGTATTTTCTTTACATTTCAAGTGTTTCATATGTCTATTTCTTATCACGATGGTGGAAACTTTGTGCGAAAATGAAATTTGGAAGAAAAAATTTTTGTTCCGTTCCGTTCCGCAAAGTACCATTAGCCCCCGGGTAATGGTATTTAACGGAACGAAACGGAACAAGATTTTTTTTTCGATTTTCGTCATTAGTAGCATATCAGAGTCTCTATCATCTATTTCTAAGATAACCCAATACTATACCTAGATCTAAACGCACTCCTTTTAGTTCTAGCCTGAATAGGTTCATCTTCTCAGAAGGTAGGTATAATAAATAATTGCGGACAACTTGTTGTATTTTCTTTACATTTCAAGTGTTTCATATGTCTATTTCTTATCACGATGGTGGAAACTTTGTGCGAAAATGAAATTTGGAAGAAAAAATTTTTGTTCCGTTCCGTTCCGCAAAGTACCATTAGCCCCCGGGTAATGGTATTTAACGGAACGAAACGGAACAAGATTTTTTTTTCGATTTTCGTCATTAGTAGCATATCAGAGTCTCTATCATCTATTTCTAAGATAACCCAATACTATACCTAGATCTAAACGCACTCCTTTTAGTTCTAGCCTGAATAGGTTCATCTTCTCAGAAGGTAGGTATAATAAATAATTGCGGACAACTTGTTGTATTTTCTTTACATTTCAAGTGTTTCATATGTCTATTTCTTATCACGATGGTGGAAACTTTGTGCGAAAATGAAATTTGGAAGAAAAAATTTTTGTTCCGTTCCGTTCCGCAAAGTACCATTAGCCCCCGGGTAATGGTATTTAACGGAACGAAACGGAACAAGATTTTTTTTTCGATTTTCGTCATTAGTAGCATATCAGAGTCTCTATCATCTATTTCTAAGATAACCCAATACTATACCTAGATCTAAACGCACTCCTTTTAGTTCTAGCCTGAATAGGTTCATCTTCTCAGAAGGTAGGTATAATAAATAATTGCGGACAACTTGTTGTATTTTCTTTACATTTCAAGTGTTTCATATGTCTATTTCTTATCACGATGGTGGAAACTTTGTGCGAAAATGAAATTTGGAAGAAAAAATTTTTGTTCCGTTCCGTTCCGCAAAGTACCATTAGCCCCCGGGTAATGGTATTTAACGGAACGAAACGGAACAAGATTTTTTTTTCGATTTTCGTCATTAGTAGCATATCAGAGTCTCTATCATCTATTTCTAAGATAACCCAATACTATACCTAGATCTAAACGCACTCCTTTTAGTTCTAGCCTGAATAGGTTCATCTTCTCAGAAGGTAGGTATAATAAATAATTGCGGACAACTTGTTGTATTTTCTTTACATTTCAAGTGTTTCATATGTCTATTTCTTATCACGATGGTGGAAACTTTGTGCGAAAATGAAATTTGGAAGAAAAAATTTTTGTTCCGTTCCGTTCCGCAAAGTACCATTAGCCCCCGGGTAATGGTATTTAACGGAACGAAACGGAACAAGATTTTTTTTTCGATTTTCGTCATTAGTAGCATATCAGAGTCTCTATCATCTATTTCTAAGATAACCCAATACTATACCTACATCTAAACGCACTCCTTTTAGTTCTAGCCTGAATAGGTTCATCTTCTCAGAAGGTAGGTATAATAAATAATTGCGGACAACTTGTTGTATTTTCTTTACATTTCAAGTGTTTCATATGTCTATTTCTTATCACGATGGTGGAAACTTTGTGCGAAAATGAAATTTGGAAGAAAAAATTTTTGTTCCGTTCCGTTCCGCAAAGTACCATTAGCCCCCGGGTAATGGTATTTAACGGAACGAAACGGAACAAGATTTTTTTTTCGATTTTCGTCATTAGTAGCATATCAGAGTCTCTATCATCTATTTCTAAGATAACCCAATACTATACCTACATCTAAACGCACTCCTTTTAGTTCTAGCCTGAATAGGTTCATCTTCTCAGAAGGTAGGTATAACAAATAATTGCGGACAACTTGTTGTATTTTCTTTACATTTCAAGTGTTTCATATGTCTATTTCTTATCACGATGGTGGAAACTTTGTGCGAAAATGAAATTTGGAAGAAAAAATTTTTGTTCCGTTCCGTTCCGCAAAGTACCATTAGCCCCCGGGTAATGGTATTTAACGGAACGAAACGGAACAAGATTTTTTTTTCGATTTTCGTCATTAGTAGCATATCAGAGTCTCTATCATCTATTTCTAAGATAACCCAATACTATACCTACATCTAAACGCACTCCTTTTAGTTCTAGCCTGAATAGGTTCATCTTCTCAGAAGGTAGGTATAACAAATAATTGCGGACAACTTGTTGTATTTTCTTTACATTTCAAGTGTTTCATATGTCTATTTCTTATCACGATGGTGGAAACTTTGTGCGAAAATGAAATTTGGAAGAAAAAATTTTTGTTCCGTTCCGTTCCGCAAAGTACCATTAGCCCCCGGGTAATGGTATTTAACGGAACGAAACGGAACAAGATTTTTTTTTCGATTTTCGTCATTAGTAGCATATCAGAGTCTCTATCATCTATTTCTAAGATAACCCAATACTATACCTAGATCTAAACGCACTCCTTTTAGTTCTAGCCTGAATAGGTTCATCTTCTCAGAAGGTAGGTATAATAAATAATTGCGGACAACTTGTTGTATTTTCTTTACATTTCAAGTGTTTCATATGTCTATTTCTTATCACGATGGTGGAAACTTTGTGCGAAAATGAAATTTGGAAGAAAAAATTTTTGTTCCGTTCCGTTCCGCAAAGTACCATTAGCCCCCGGGTAATGGTATTTAACGGAACGAAACGGAACAAGATTTTTTTTTCGATTTTCGTCATTAGTAGCATATCAGAGTCTCTATCATCTATTTCTAAGATAACCCAATACTATACCTAGATCTAAACGCACTCCTTTTAGTTCTAGCCTGAATAGGTTCATCTTCTCAGAAGGTAGGTATAATAAATAATTGCGGACAACTTGTTGTATTTTCTTTACATTTCAAGTGTTTCATATGTCTATTTCTTATCACGATGGTGGAAACTTTGTGCGAAAATGAAATTTGGAAGAAAAAATTTTTGTTCCGTTCCGTTCCGCAAAGTACCATTAGCCCCCGGGTAATGGTATTTAACGGAACGAAACGGAACAAGATTTTTTTTTCGATTTTCGTCATTAGTAGCATATCAGAGTCTCTATCATCTATTTCTAAGATAACCCAATACTATACCTAGATCTAAACGCACTCCTTTTAGTTCTAGCCTGAATAGGTTCATCTTCTCAGAAGGTAGGTATAATAAATAATTGCGGACAACTTGTTGTATTTTCTTTACATTTCAAGTGTTTCATATGTCTATTTCTTATCACGATGGTGGAAACTTTGTGCGAAAATGAAATTTGGAAGAAAAAATTTTTGTTCCGTTCCGTTCCGCAAAGTACCATTAGCCCCCGGGTAATGGTATTTAACGGAACGAAACGGAACAAGATTTTTTTTTCGATTTTCGTCATTAGTAGCATATCAGAGTCTCTATCATCTATTTCTAAGATAACCCAATACTATACCTAGATCTAAACGCACTCCTTTTAGTTCTAGCCTGAATAGGTTCATCTTCTCAGAAGGTAGGTAAATAATTGCGGACAACTTGTTGTATTTTCTTTACATTTCAAGTGTTTCATATGTCTATTTCTTATCACGATGGTGGAAACTTTGTGCGAAAATGAAATTTGGAAGAAAAAATTTTTGTTCCGTTCCGTTCCGCAAAGTACCATTAGCCCCCGGGTAATGGTATTTAACGGAACGAAACGGAACAAGATTTTTTTTTCGATTTTCGTCATTAGTAGCATATCAGAGTCTCTATCATCTATTTCTAAGATAACCCAATACTATACCTAGATCTAAACGCACTCCTTTTAGTTCTAGCCTGAATAGGTTCATCTTCTCAGAAGGTAGGTATAATAAATAATTGCGGACAACTTGTTGTATTTTCTTTACATTTCAAGTGTTTCATATGTCTATTTCTTATCACGATGGTGGAAACTTTGTGCGAAAATGAAATTTGGAAGAAAAAATTTTTGTTCCGTTCCGTTCCGCAAAGTACCATTAGCCCCCGGGTAATGGTATTTAACGGAACGAAACGGAACAAGATTTTTTTTTCGATTTTCGTCATTAGTAGCATATCAGAGTCTCTATCATCTATTTCTAAGATAACCCAATACTATACCTAGATCTAAACGCACTCCTTTTAGTTCTAGCCTGAATAGGTTCATCTTCTCAGAAGGTAGGTATAATAAATAATTGCGGACAACTTGTTGTATTTTCTTTACATTTCAAGTGTTTCATATGTCTATTTCTTATCACGATGGTGGAAACTTTGTGCGAAAATGAAATTTGGAAGAAAAAATTTTTGTTCCGTTCCGTTCCGCAAAGTACCATTAGCCCCCGGGTAATGGTATTTAACGGAACGAAACGGAACAAGATTTTTTTTTCGATTTTCGTCATTAGTAGCATATCAGAGTCTCTATCATCTATTTCTAAGATAACCCAATACTATACCTAGATCTAAACGCACTCCTTTTAGTTCTAGCCTGAATAGGTTCATCTTCTCAGAAGGTAGGTATAATAAATAATTGCGGACAACTTGTTGTATTTTCTTTACATTTCAAGTGTTTCATATGTCTATTTCTTATCACGATGGTGGAAACTTTGTGCGAAAATGAAATTTGGAAGAAAAAATTTTTGTTCCGTTCCGTTCCGCAAAGTACCATTAGCCCCCGGGTAATGGTATTTAACGGAACGAAACGGAACAAGATTTTTTTTTCGATTTTCGTCATTAGTAGCATATCAGAGTCTCTATCATCTATTTCTAAGATAACCCAATACTATACCTAGATCTAAACGCACTCCTTTTAGTTCTAGCCTGAATAGGTTCATCTTCTCAGAAGGTAGGTATAATAAATAATTGCGGACAACTTGTTGTATTTTCTTTACATTTCAAGTGTTTCATATGTCTATTTCTTATCACGATGGTGGAAACTTTGTGCGAAAATGAAATTTGGAAGAAAAAATTTTTGTTCCGTTCCGTTCCGCAAAGTACCATTAGCCCCCGGGTAATGGTATTTAACGGAACGAAACGGAACAAGATTTTTTTTTCGATTTTCGTCATTAGTAGCATATCAGAGTCTCTATCATCTATTTCTAAGATAACCCAATACTATACCTAGATCTAAACGCACTCCTTTTAGTTCTAGCCTGAATAGGTTCATCTTCTCAGAAGGTAGGTATAATAAATAATTGCGGACAACTTGTTGTATTTTCTTTACATTTCAAGTGTTTCATATGTCTATTTCTTATCACGATGGTGGAAACTTTGTGCGAAAATGAAATTTGGAAGAAAAAATTTTTGTTCCGTTCCGTTCCGCAAAGTACCATTAGCCCCCGGGTAATGGTATTTAACGGAACGAAACGGAACAAGATTTTTTTTTCGATTTTCGTCATTAGTAGCATATCAGAGTCTCTATCATCTATTTCTAAGATAACCCAATACTATACCTAGATCTAAACGCACTCCTTTTAGTTCTAGCCTGAATAGGTTCATCTTCTCAGAAGGTAGGTATAATAAATAATTGCGGACAACTTGTTGTATTTTCTTTACATTTCAAGTGTTTCATATGTCTATTTCTTATCACGATGGTGGAAACTTTGTGCGAAAATGAAATTTGGAAGAAAAAATTTTTGTTCCGTTCCGTTCCGCAAAGTACCATTAGCCCCCGGGTAATGGTATTTAACGGAACGAAACGGAACAAGATTTTTTTTTCGATTTTCGTCATTAGTAGCATATCAGAGTCTCTATCATCTATTTCTAAGATAACCCAATACTATACCTAGATCTAAACGCACTCCTTTTAGTTCTATCCTGAATAGGTTCATCTTCTCAGAAGGTAGGTATAATAAATAATTGCGGACGACTTGTTGTATTTTCTTTACATTTCAAGTGTTTCATATGTCTATTTCTTATCACGATGGTGGAAACTTTGTGCGAAAATGAAATTTGGAAGAAAAAATTTTTGTTCCGTTCCGTTCCGCAAAGTACCATTAGCCCCCGGGTAATGGTATTTAACGGAACGAAACGGAACAAGATTTTTTTTTCGATTTTCGTCATTAGTAGCATATCAGAGTCTCTATCATCTATTTCTAAGATAACCCAATACTATACCTAGATCTAAACGCACTCCTTTTAGTTCTAGCCTGAATAGGTTCATCTTCTCAGAAGGTAGGTATAATAAATAATTGCGGACAACTTGTTGTATTTTCTTTACATTTCAAGTGTTTCATATGTCTATTTCTTATCACGATGGTGGAAACTTTGTGCGAAAATGAAATTTGGAAGAAAAAATTTTTGTTCCGTTCCGTTCCGCAAAGTACCATTAGCCCCCGGGTAATGGTATTTAACGGAACGAAACGGAACAAGATTGTATTCTCAAATTTATCTTCATGTACATATGTCTTATTTAAGTAAAAAATGGCTGAGAGACAGCAATGACTTTCATTATGCGTTGACAACTTACTAGTTTACTAATTATTTAAGGCCATGTTAAAATATAGCTTTAAATATCTGAACAGACTATTAAAGTAGGGATGATTTATAAAACTTTTAATTTATGATACAAAAATGTGAAATTCATACACAAGGACTAGTTTAGAAGCAAGTCCTTGTCATAGTTAAAAAAAATATATTAATAAAAATTTTCCCCTTATGGATCCCCATGTCTTGTTCCGTTCCGTTCCGTTTCGTTCCGTTCCGTTCCGCAAAGTACCAATAGCCACTCAACATCACGATATCTTAACATCACTTTTTGTTGTTTAACATTACAATCTACTTTCACAACCGTACGATCAGTCTGTTTAACTCTTCTTTTTCCCGTTTAAGCTTTAAATTTTGTAATTTGTAAAAGGCGTTTTATCAAATGAGCATGTCGTCAGGTAGAGTTTGCATTACATCTTTGTATCAGAACTCATCATCACAACATTTGGATTTAACTTCTTGCTGTCTTGACACAACAAAGCGCTTTTAAACTTCCCATTCTGTGGTTTTACTATACAATCTTATTTTTTCAACCATGCCATAAGTTTAATATGGAGTAGGCTTTAGCCTAAAATCGGACGAAGTTTTCTCTAATGAAATAAAATTTGAATTATATCAATGATGGCCATGCCTTCCTATTCAATCTAACCGGGCTTCGAAAATTCAAAGAATTTTTGATAATGTACTTATGTGCAAGCCCCCCCCCCCCCAAAGAAAAAAGAAAAATCATGACATTTGCATTCTTGTTAAAGAAACATTGCGGCAATGATTATTGAAACTTCATTTATTTGTGGCAAATATAAAAAGTTAAATTTTTAGGGACAACATTCGGTGGGGACGAAATTACACCCCTTTACAGGTTCCGTGACGTCATTTCCCTGTCAGAGAATTTCGCGTTTCCTGCAGACGAACAACATGCATGCACCATTTTTGTCCCATTTTTATTCTGCCAGGTTTTGAAAGCTTTCTGTGTCAATATTTTTCATTTTCTGTATTGGCATCAATTTAAAGATTGATTTAGAAACCTGGCAGAAAATAAACGACATGGTTTGAAGAATATTCCCGCAGGATTAAATACTTGTTGATACAGATAATGATTTAAAAAAAAAACACTGAGGTAAGACCCTCTTTATTTTTTTTTATTATTCATAGTTAGGATGATTGAACATCAATCTTATTTAACATAATGTATTATTAGAAAAAAAATATTTATTTTTCGTCCGTCATGTAAATATTCTCCCGTTCTTGTTGGTGTTTACTGGTTTTGCCTCTGTCCTTTCGGACTGTTGACATTCGAATACCCCATTGGTACCTCTGCTTCTTTTAATAACGTTGTCATAGTGTCATGTTGTTATAGGTGACGTCATTTAATAGTGTGTCGTCATGTAAACACGTCTCCATATTGGAATCCGTTGTTATGGTGTTTGTAGGTCACTGACCAACGTTTCGAATAAAGTTTAAATTTCGCACAGAAACTTGAATAAAAAATCGTTTGAAAATTCAATTGGTTTAGAAATTATATTTTGGCTTCGCCAAAACATAATTTGTTTTAAGTTTCTTATGCGAAAACACAGCTAAAGCTGGCCTTCGGGGGATTATGGGATTGATTCACAAAATGCTACATCCGGTTTGCAACATTAATACACTTGTCATGTGACCTATATTCTACACTTAGTCGGACTTCGTCCGATATTAAGCTTTACTTCATTCTGATTAAGATTTACATTTTGTTATTTTTAAAAGGCGCTTTATTAACGAGCATAGCGTCATGAAGATTTGGCATAACATCTTTATATCTGAACTCAACTTTGCGCTTTCATGACTCAAGATCATGATATCTTAACATCACGTTTTGTTGTTTACCATTTACAATCCACATTTACAACCGCATCATCAGTTTAATATGATGCAGGTTATACCTGTGACGCTCCCGAAGTTTGAAGGTATCCTTAAATATTTTACAAGCTAAAATAAGTTTTCAAATGTTTATTGGGCAATTAATTGAAACAAATTCTTATTCGAAAATAAAAACAAAGTAGCTTTTCTTGTGGGTCCTGTGTGCGCTTAATGACGTCAGAAATTTCCAAAGAAAAAGGCGTTAAAAAGACGCAGAAAGTTCGGGAAACCGCGCGTGGTTTACCGGACGTTGAAGGAAAATTGAGCCCATAGTACAACTAGAATATTGACATTTCTACCATTATCGCTCCCTTCGGGAGCGTATTAAGCTTTTCTTCTTTGTGTTCAAGCCTTACATTGTGTAGTTTGTAAAATGCATTTAATCAAATTAGCATGTCGATTGGAAAACTTGACATTACATCGGTATAGCTAAACAAAACATCATGATATCTTGACACAACCGCATACAATCTGGGCTAAACATCATGAAATCTTGACACAACGTCATATAAGCTGGACTGAACATTATGATATCTTGACTCAACGTCATGATAGTTTAACTGTACGTTTTGTTGTTTTACATTACATTTTATGTCTAACTAATATATGACAGCTAGGGCGTTCCATACTAAGGCAAGGATATGAACTTTTTGTAATGACTTCCTCGTCTCCCTATACAGACATCTTAAGATCTTTTCAACAAAGTTACATGAAAAATGTTTGGTCATTCCTTCAGCCGGAGTCGAGCTCATACTGAAATATCTACGAGAATATCGTTAGCACTGCAACTATGTATACGGCGTCTTAGACCACCTTGCAAGGTATGTTATATAATAAAGCAGCTCTCGATGACCAATAAAGGTAATTATAAACTATCGAACTTGGAAAAATAATCTCAAATGTCAAAGTACAAAGACAAAACAAGGAAACATGAATGATGTTTCCTCGTAGATTGAATTAACAAGCGTTACAAGGGTCAAAGACTATTGTTTTTATCTATTATTTCATTTGTTTATATAAAAAAAAACTATTTCCACATATAAACGAGTATAATTCTAATACAAGAATACACACTAATAGTAATAAAAAGGGAGGGGAAATACGCCACTGCAGGGTCCAACATAAATGAGAACCCTATCACTGATTTTTAGTTTTTTTAGTATCTGTACAACGTTTCGTATCGTTAAAATCTATAATATGTGATTTTTTAAAAGGACATAGAGCCTCTAGGGTCTACGCGTCTTTGACCCGCATGCGAGGACGCACGGGTACTGCATGAAATATGTTTCTAAATCGACCTATCGACATAAATATACAAATAAGTTATAACAAATAACTAATAACAAATAAGCCATAACAAAGAGAAATAACAAATAAGTACTAACTAATAAGTGATAAGCAATCACAAGTAAGTAATAGGTAATAAGTAATAACAAACAAGTAATAAGTAATAAGTGACAAGTAGTAACAAATAAGTAATAACAAATATAATTATATCAATTAGCGTTGATATTTACCTTGAAAGATCTGGGTAGAATCAGGAACAGTATATAAGACAGTTTTTTAAAGAAACACGGGGTAGAATCAGGAACAGTATATATAAGACAGTGTTTTAAAGAAACACGGGGTAGAATCAGGAACAGTATATATAAGACAGTGTTTTAAAGAAACACGGGGTAGAATCAGGAACAGTATATATAAGACAGTGTTCTAAAGAAACACGGGGTAGAATCAGGAACAGTATATATAAGACAGCGTTTTAAAGAAACACGGGGTAGAATCAGGAACAGTATATAAGACAGTGTTTTAAAGAAACACGGGGTAGAATCAGGAACAGTATATAAGACAGTGTTTTAAGAAATGTAGGTTAGTGTATTTGCAGACGTTTCTATCCAACTTTCTGAAAGGGTTTTCTTTGGGGATATTATTCAGGAAAAAAGGGGCATGGAATTTTTTTGGGGGGTATACGCAAAGAAATACTTATACAAATAAATACGGGGTAGAATCAGGACCAGTGTACGGGGTAGAATCAGGACCAGAGAACGGGGTATAATCAGGACCAGTGTACGAGATAGAATCAGGACCAGTGTACGGGGTAGAATCAGGACCACAACACGGGGTAGAATCAGGAACAGTATATTTATAAGACAGTGTTTAAAGCAACACGGGGTAGAATCAGGAACAGTGTACGGGGTAGAATCAGGACCAGAGAACGGGGTATAATCAGGACCAGTGTACGAGGTAGAATCAGGACCAGTGAACGGGGTAGAATCAGGACCAGAGAACGGGGTATAATCAGGACCAGTGTACGAGGTAGAATCAGGACCAGTGTACGGGGTAGAATCAGGACCAGTGTACGGGGTAAAATCAGGACCACAACACGGGATAGAATCAGGAACAGTATATAAGACAGTGTTTAAAGCAACACGGGGTAGAATCAGGAACAGTATATAAGACAGACTGAGTGTTTAAAAGAAACAGGGGGTAGAATCAGGAACAGTATATAAGACAGTGTTTTAAAGAAACACGGGGTAGAATAAGACAGTGTTTTAAAGAAACACGGGGTAGAATAAGACAGTGTTTTAAAGAAACACGGGGTAGAATACGGAACAGTATATAAAACAGTGTTTTAAAGAAACACGGGGTAAAATCAGGAACAGTATATAAGACAGTGTTTTGAAGAAACACGGGGTAGAATCAGGAACAGTATATAAGACAGTGTTTTAAAGAAACACGGGGTAGAATCAGGAACAGTATATAAGACAGTGTTTTAAAGAAACACGGGGTAGAATCAGGAACAGTATATAAGACAGTGTTTTAAAGAAACACGGGGTAGAACCAGGAACAGTATATATAAGACAGTGTTTTAAGGAAACAGAGGGTAGAATCAGGAACAGTATATAAGACAGTTTTTTAAAGACACACGGGGTAGAATCAGGAACAGTATATAAGACAGTGTTTTAAAGAAACACGGGGTAGAATCAGGAACAGTATATAAGACACTCTTTTATATATATTCTCCTTTTTCCGTCGTATATTTATATAAAATTTGAAACAGTAATACATTTGGTCATTCATTTTTATCTCTATACGAATTATATACAACGGAAAAGGGGAATTTATGATTCATTAAGCAAAGTACATGTGATACACATTGTATTTTAATGGAAATATTGGTTTTTTTTTAATCTTTCTTTTATTCATTTGTCAAAAAACAAGTAATCTATGAGTTTGGTGACATTCTTCCCCTTTTATTTAGAATACGGGGAAGAATCAGGAACAATACATATAAGACAGCGTTTTAAAGAAACACGGGGTAGAATCAGGAACAGTATATATAAGACAGTGTTCTAAAGAAACACGGGGTAATATCAGGAACAGTATATATAAGACAGCATTTTAAAGAAACACGGGGTAGAATCAGGAACCGTATATAAGACAGTGTTTTAAAGAAGCACGGGGTAGAATCAGGAACAGTATATAAGACAGTGTTTTAAAGAAACACGGGGTAGAATCAGGAACAGTATATAAGACAGTGTTTTAAAGAAACACGGGGTAGAATCAGGAACAGTATATAAGACAGTGTTTTAAAGAAACACGGGGTAGAACCAGGAACAGTATATATAAGACAGTGTTTTAAGGAAACAGGGGGTAGAATCAGGAACAGTATATAAGACAGTTTTTTAAAGACACACGGGGTAGAATCAGAAACAGTATATAAGACAGTGTTTTAAAGAAACACGGGGTAGAATCAGGAACAGTAAATAAGACACTGTTTTATATATATTCTCCTTTTTCCGTCGTATATTTATATAAAATTTGAAACAGTAATACATTTGGTCATTCATTTTTATCTCTATACGAATTATATATGACGGAAAAGGGGAATTTATGATTCATTAAGCAAAGTAATACACATTGTATTTTAATGGAAATATTGTTGTTTAAAATCTTTCTTTTATTCATTTGTCAAAAAACAAGTAATCTATGGGTTTGGTGACATTCTTCCCCTTTTATCTAGACTACGGGGAAAAATCAGGATATAGCCTAATTTTACTGAGGGTCAGAATTTTTATACACACACAAAATAATAGAAAAATATATATGGTCCTAGACCCAGACCCAATCTCTTGTTATTTTAATTTGGTCAACGAGAGCTGCTAATTCATATAGCCGATTTGACAAGGTGGGAAAAAACGCATGCGCATGCCTAGCCAAACATTTGCATTTGTGTAAGGTCTAACATTGTTAGGGAAATATATAAGCGTAGTTCCTTTAATTTGCTTATGTTCATATCAATATTTATTGTCGGATTCTATGTCTTGCATACGTACGCCATATCAGTTTATTTTAATTTTTATTTTTAAATTTTTAGGGTATCTATATAGCTAGATCCTGAGTATAACTTTTAAAATCTTCAATCGTTCAACCAAGATCAACCAAGAATGCAACTTTTTCAATCTACTTTTAAGCTGTTATTATTTAAAGATGATCCAAAAGATTCGATCAAACAAACCTCTGTCAGATAGTAAACGTCAACACCTTTTAGAACATAAATGGGTACCAAATTCAAAGTTTGAATTGGTCTAAAACAAGACTGATGATTAGGTATATGTTTTGACGTTTTGTAATCACAGGCGTTTGGGTCCAGGATTTTATTTTATTATAAATAACGTGTATATAAAAATTTTCATCTCGTATATATACTATTACCGGTCCAGGATTTTATCTTATTATAAATAATTTATAATAAAACAAAATGCTGGACCCAAATGCCTGTGTTTGTAATTAAAACAAACTTTAATTTATAAATTATACTTATTTTCTAGGGTCAAGGTTTATTTATTACGATATTGGGCAACGCAATCCCAAAATAGAGAAAAAAAACCCAACAAAATAAGAAATACTCGTCTACTGACTGTTTAATTCCACGTTGTAAAATAATTGTAAAATGCGTCATTTAACGTTAAATTATGCAAAATTTTCTTCCCTGAGTCCCTGCCGGCCTCAATCGGCAGCCCCCAAAGCCTTGTCTCATCTATTTCCTGACTATAGTTACGGCCCTGATAAGTGTGCTTTACATACAAAGCCTAGGTTGTTAGAAGCCCTGTCTGCAGGAGAGAAGCAGGGAAGAAACAATCAAGGGCGATAAGAAGACTTTTCCATTGTGAATTTCGTCTAACTGTCCGTTCCTTTCTCTGCGGAAATTTATCATTTCTTGACTGTATCCCAGATAATCGATACATCTACATAAAGTCAAGCAAAAGATTTGGATGTTTTTGCTTGATCCACTTCAAGTTTGTTTGGTTTTACATTGAAAGAACAAAATGAACCCATTCTTTTACGTCGCTTTATTGCAAAATGACTATTTATAGCAAAAATTGCAAACAAATGACTTAAGTTGTTATTCTTGGAATTATTTACATTTGTTGCTACAACAAACCAGCACTTTATTACCCTTATAGAAACGGTTCCTTACTTAAATGTTTTTTTTTCGTTCTAAATATATCTGTATATAATTCTTGAACCATAAATTCGAACTATATCTCAATGTCTTTATATTTTTAGAGAGAGAATAAACTAAATATAAACGTGTATAGTTGTACAATAATGTGTAGATGATGTATATGAAAATATTTTAAACTAAAATGGACGAATTTTTTTTCAAAATCAAAATATAAACGATTAAAAACATCAAAACCAGTGTTGAATCTGCACCGGATCCTGAAATTTAAAAAAAAAAGGGGGTGGGCACTGACGTGCAAAGAGAGGTACACTTGGTTCATGCTTTGAACAATGAATTCCTATTCATCGAACTTTTTTTTTAAGGAGGCCCGGTCCCCCTATTGATCAACCCCTGATCATTTATGGAACATTCATATATATATTTAAGATTCATTTTCTAGCATAACTTACTGTAGTGCCCTCTTCTGTTTTCTCACACCATTTTTATTTTGTTCTCGCGTTGCTTGCCTTTTCAGTTTTTTTCTCCATTAAACCAATCAAATTAAAAGTCACACGCGCGTCCATTTTTCGACCCTTTTACAAAGCATCAAAGTATGCAACGAAATGACCTTTTTCTAATCACAAAAATAAATGAATCCACAGTATATTTAGGGGCTTACCATTTAACTGGGGGGGGGGGGGGGGGCGCTAAGATTTTTGTCAGAAAATCTCATTGTTTCAAAGGTGTCATAAAATATTTTTATACCCCCGTGCCTAAGAAGTTGGGGGATATAGTGATAGGGGTGTCCTTCCGTTTGTCCGTCCGTCCTTCCGTTACATCTCAGGGTGTCCATCTCTTATTAGCGTCTCCTCCTTGATGTATTTTTGAATTTGGTCAGAATAATTTTAGGGGTTTTCCATAGAAAAACATGAACTTAGCCGTTCGACGATAAGGGGGTACCCAGCTCTTTTCCGCAACTCCTCTATAACCCCTGAAAGGATTTTTAATAAACTTTTACACAATCTGTGCACCCCCTATTTAAAATTTCTCCTCATTGATATTTTGGGACTGCTGCTCGCAATTTTTCATGTGTTTTGACTTTTACCATTATTTCATATTGTGTCAGAATATTTTCATGATCATGATAATATATTTTCCAAAATGATCACAGTTCAGATTAAAAAATATATTTCGGGAAAAAACCAAGAACCCACTTCAAGTTAAATGGTCGTTCCCTTACATCACTTGATTTTTGATATTTTTATGCTTTGTAAGATTATTTCTTATGGTGATTATGGAATTGTGTTAATTACATGACAGATCGACGCAAAAGTTATATCAATTGTTTACCTTACCAATTTGTTTCCAATTAAAGTTTGAACTATAACTGTAAGTATACATAAAGTTATTATTCAAACAATCTGTATATTTCTTCATCACACACACTTAAATACTCTTTGTTTTGTCTTCCTTCAGCTGATTTGACACACTGAATTGGAAATTAGCCACCCAACGGGTTTGCTATAGCAGGCAGGAACCGCTTAATCTTTTCGGAGCACCTGGGTTCATTTTTGTTTCGACTTGAGTTCCTGTGGTTGATTTCCGTTCGGTTGTTTTGTGTTTTGTGTTTCTTCGTGCTGTTTTTGTTCGTGCTTACCGGTTTCGTCGTTGCCCTTTTTGGACTACTTGAATGCCCCATTGGTGCCTCTTTGCTTCTTAAACACGCATTTGTTAGTGTTACTATCTGGCACAATATTCAATATCCCTGAGTAGGTTTTTTTGGCTTTATGAAATTTAATCGATCTTTTATCCTATGAGCCAAAGAACATGATTTATTTCTATGAAAATCGCATGTATTATACATGTAACACCATTGAACGTCTAATTGTTATAACATTTAACTTCATTGTAGTTATGTAAGGGAGTGACCATTTGATTTTTAGGAGGGGGGCTATGGTGAAATTTAAAATAAAAAGGCAGGATGGCAAAAATCAAGAAATAACAAGGCAGGACAATGCTTTGAATTAAAAAAAAGACAGGATGGTGTTTTTGGCATAAATTTATAGTAGCTTTATAAATAAAAACATTGCGCGCATTAGTGCGCAAAAAAATCCAGGCTCGGCTTTTTTTCGAAAATAAAAAAGCAGGACAAAGAAAATCAACATAGCCCCCCCCCCATAAAAATCAAATGGTTGCTCCCTAACGTAAACATTGAACATACCCTAATTAAAAAGTTATCTTATCTTAGGTAGTTATGTATAATTATTATTTAAAATATGTTTTAAGCATGGGATCTTGTCCTTCTATTGTCCGTTTGGATAAATCGAAATCTTAATCGGACTTTTGTTAAAAATTGTGCAAATATGCCTCGACTGTCTCGGCTACAGCCAAGAGATGATCAAATTCCGACGTGAAACAAACATCAAGAAGGACGAAATTCACAATAAAAAAGATTTTTCTGTGTTAAACCTGACAGCCTGAGGAAAAGGTGAGGGTATCGCACTTTATTTTGAAAGTGATATAGATCGTCTCAGAGTTTTCTTTTTCGACGCCAGGGTATACTCGCTTGAAGCTTATTCATTTCACTGACAACAGTATTGAATTTTAGTTAGTTAGTTAGTTATTGCTTTACTCCCAAGCAGCACGATTTCGGCTATATCCGGGAGATGAACATGAAAGTGATGAAATGATGATGAAGTGGGGGAAATGGGGACACAAGGCCAATCGGGTATGAGAGTGAAAAAGGACTGATGGTTAGGGACGGGAAATTTAGCCTCCTGCATGGGGATCCTACGGGTCATACTCTTATCGAGACCTGCAGCAGGGTTCTTTAACGTGCGAGGAACTTGACATTTTTCTCAACACGGTGCACCACTATGGTTTGCGGTCAGGTTTTCCGCATTATCGCCTGACAACCCCGCATCTCTCGATGTCAGGGCTGCCCCATTCAACCACCTGGTGCACACATCCCAGTCGCTTTGTGGGCAAAGCGGCCTGACCCGATGTCAGGTTTCTGAGCGCTTACCGACAAGCTTAGCGCTGCTGCGGGCCTATTCGCCACCCGGAACCCGCACGGGTCAACAGTATGGAAAAAGATCTCGTTCTGAACCAATTAGTAAAAATAGAAAACAATTATAGCATTGACAATCAAGTTAAAAGCATTCTTTTAAATGACAATGAACTCATGTTTGATATTAATGTTGACAAAATTTATAAAGAAGGAGAAAAAGGACCAGCTGAAAGATATGGGAATCAATATATAAAGTATGACTTTTGTTTTAGGAATTCGTTGTTTTTGTTCAAAACTCTTAATGAAATGGATAAATCGTCCAAGAAAATTTGACTGGCCAGACACACAAATGTTAGAATCGATACGAGCTCTTGAAGCATATGCTGTTCCTGTTGTAAATTTCCTTCGCTCGAATGGAGGATATGTTTTACAAAAGCTGAAATGCTACTCATAGAGTCACTTACTGAATACCAGATAAAGATTTCAATTCTTTTAAAATTACTTGGAAAGTCAGTTTTGGCGCCTGCTATATCATCTTACATTGTCAAAAATGTTATGTTTTTGGGTCCGAGAAAATCATCCCAAAGAGAAGTTTTCTCAACAATTTATTGTTGAGCGAATAGTCGACACTCTTACTTTACTCAGAAATAGTTTTAAAACCGGGTATTTACAAAGTTACAAGATCATTGACAGGAATCTCTTCCATGGGCGCATATCCGAAAAGGGCATAAAATTTCTCGTATTTATATTGAACATGTTGATATCTCAAAGAGAAAACATATTCAAATGTTGCGATAAACTACGCGATTGTCTAGAAAAATACAAAATATCTGTTGGTGTTTGTTTACATAAAACTGAAAGAAGGAATTACATCGAAAAACTGGTATTAAAAAGTAATGTTTCATTTAAAGAAATCGAGTCTCCTGGAAAAGGTAAAGCTGAAGATTTTATCGAGAGTCTTAACGACAATAAAGCATATAAGGAACAAAGGGACGAACTTTTGGGTTGCATACTTCCTGATAAAGAATCCTTAGAGGAAAATGGTGTGTTCAAGCAAAGACTTTATGAGACCCTTTCATAATGGTTTAGTCATAAAAAAAGTTAAAAACTGCCTCGTAAGAACGTTAGGTTAAACTAGCTTCAAAATAGCTAGTTGTACCTCCAAACAAAGCATCAAATAACATCATTTTTGTGTGCAAGAAACACTATATTGACTAAATTGACTGTTTGACAGCTGAATTGGGGGTTGTTGTACCAGCAATAGCACCACATAAACGGCTATAACACTGTCTAAAGAGGAAATCATATTTCATTTCCTCCCTCGGCCTTTCTGTTGGTGGCAATAATGATGACATTCCATCCCTGTATTGGATTCCTAAATTACATGAAAATCAATACAAACAGCGCTTCATTGCAGGGTCCTCCAAATGTACAAAAGCCTCTTTCAGTTCTGTTGACTTCAATACTTACGGCAATAAAATCCGGCCTCCAGAAATACTACGATTGTTTTTATTCTAGAAATGATGTCAATCAAATGTGGATCCTGAAGAATTCGAAAGAATTGATGGAGATTCTTTACTCTAAATCAGTTTCATCTTGTAACAGCATCAAACCATTCGATTTCTCCACACTTTACACTTCTATTCCAAATGAACACCTGAAATCGCGATTGGCACAGCTGATTAAACGCAGCTTTTTCAAAAAGAATAGAAAACGCAGGTACATATATCTAGTAGTCGATTATACCAAGACTTACTTTGTCATCAATGAGTCTAAGAAAAAGAACAAATTTACAGAATACCAAATAATCGACATGCTCAACTTTCTTATTGACAACATATTTGTTCGGTTTGGTGGACGTGTTTTTCAGCAAACAATAGGGATTCCAATGGGCACTAATTGTGCACCTTTGCTTACTGATTTGTTTCTTCATTCATATGAAGCAGACTTCTTACAATCTCTACTAGACAGAAAAGACCGTAGACTAGCTCTCTCTTTCAACCTCACGTTCCGTTATATCGATGATGTCCACTCACTAATTAATTCTCGATTTGGTGACTTTCTTCATCTCATACTAGTATATCCCCAGGAGCTTAAGATAAAGGACACAACGGATTCTTGGAAGTCTGCATCATATTTAGATCTACATCTCGATATTGACTCTCAAGAAAGACTTTCAACAAGGCTCTATGACAAACGTGATGACTTCAACTTTCCAATCGTCAACTTTCCTTTCTTGTGTAGCAACATTCTGTCCGCTCCAGCTTATGGAGTTTACGTATCTCAATGGATTCGTTATTCCAGAGTGTGCGGGACTAACATCGATTTCCTTAGCAGAGTGACACGTCTGACGCAAAAGTTGCTCACAAAAGGTTATGTTGCTCCTCGGTTGCTGTCTTCACTCAAGAAATTTTACGGAAGACATCATGCACTTATAGACAAATATGGGACTTCGATCTCTCAGATGAGTGCAGATGTTGGTTTGTCATAAGATTTTGTTTTGTCTTCCTTTACCGGATTTGACACGCTGAATGGACTATTGGCAACGCGACGGGTGCGCTATAGCAAGTAGGACTGTTTATTCTTCCGGAGCAACTGAGTTCACTCTTGTTTCGACTGGAGTTCGCGTTGTTGATTGATATTAAGTTATTTTGTGTTTCCATGTTTTACATGTTGTCTGTTTTTGTCCCGTTCTTGTTGGTGTTTACTGGTTTTGTCTCTGCCCTTTCGGACTTTTGACATTCGGATACCCCATTGGTCACTCTGCTTCTTTCAATGTTAAGAATGAATTTATTTTTTTCTTTCAACAAGTTCTTTCCTAAGTTTAACATCTTAAATGTGAAAAGGTTTAATATTATGTGCACTATGAAAGTTTGCTTGTGTTTTTATTTGTTGCTTCCAGTTTTAGTTTACATGCATTGAAGAATTTTCTAAGCCACATGGTTTCTAAGTCCAGGCTTGTCCAAACCAGGATTTAGTATCATTAATCGGTTCCAAAGCCTACAATTAAAAGACAACAGACACTGCACTATTGGCTGTGCATTTTCAATGAATATCATGATATTAGAATAGTTTTTATGTCTGAATGACACCAAAATGTACAGAAAGGGTTTAGAAAAAAACCAAAATATTTATGAGAGAGTGAGTGAGTAAGGACTTGGTGTTTTACGCCCGTGCAACACTATATAGGTTATTTACAGGCGATGAACATGAAAAGGATGATAAAATGAACATGAAATGACGATGATAAATGAAATATTGGGAATTTTGAAGAACCACAGCAAAAGGGGAGTGGTGGGTAGGGGCAGAAAATTTAGCCTATGTGGTGCACTACTTCGCGGTCCACAAAGGGGTCTTTAACGACGTTACGTGCATGAAGCGTGGCACTCTCCACACACGTTGGCCCACTATGGTCAGGGTTTCCGTATCATAGACCTGACAACCCCCGCGGACGAGGGCTTCCCTATTCAGCCTGTAACCTAGGGTACACTCTTGATCGCTTTGTGGGCTGAGCACTGACCCGACGTCAGAATCTCAAGACCCTTAGTCGCCTCTTACGACAAGCTAGGCTCTGCTGCTGAAATATTTATGAAAATAGAATAATATGTGAATAATTTGAAATTCCGTTCATGTCATAAAAAATCCACTTTATAAAAGCTTCAAGACCAAACCTTTTATGTTCATACCTTATACTTTTCATGTCTACTTCATTGATATAACCGATTATTTTCTAAGGTTTAAAATATGAAACTTACTCACCAAAACCGAATATATTTCAGTATCCCTTTTACATGAATGTCTTCACAACTGTATTGTGTTTTGTGTTATTAACGGACCCTATGATCGCAAAGGAAGAGGAAGGTTTGGCGCGGCATAAAACTTGGTTTAATCCACCATTTTTTCTGAAATGTCTGTACAAAGTCAGGATCACTGCGGTATTCAATATCTCTGTTATGTCATCCTTGTTTTGTCTTTTCCCTTGGACATTGAAATTCGGTTATTTTGAATGTTGAAAAAATCACCAAAACCGAATATATTTCAGTATCCCTTTTACATGAATGTCTTCACAACTGTATTGTGTTTTGTGTTATTAACGGACCCTATGATCGCAAAGGAAGAGGAAGGTTTGGCGCGGCATAAAACTTGGTTTAATCCACCATTTTTTCTGAAATGTCTGTACAAAGTCAGGATCACTGCGGTATTCAATATCTCTGTTATGTCATCCTTGTTTTGTCTTTTCCCTTGGACATTGAAATTCGGTTATTTTGAATGTTGAAAAAATCACCAAAACCGAATATATTTCAGTATCCCTTTTACATGAATGTCTTCACAACTGTATTGTGTTTTGTGTTATTAACGGACCCTATGATCGCAAAGGAAGAGGAAGGTTTGGCGCGGCATAAAACTTGGTTTAATCCACCATTTTTTCTGAAATGTCTGTACAAAGTCAGGATCACTGCGGTATTCAATATCTCTGTTATGTCATCCTTGTTTTGTCTTTTCCCTTGGACATTGAAATTCGGTTATTTCGAATGTTGAAAAAATGTAAAAATTATCTCTGTTAAATGAAACAGAATATCTTTATTCCTACGTCGAAAATATAGTTATGGTAAAGTGATTGAAAATATCAAAATATGCATTTCTACCGGAAAGCGAATATATAGTACTAGTTGAGTAGTAGACCATGGGATGAAAGATCTTTGAATGGATAAAAACACTTCCAAGTAGAAAGAAGTGAAATCATATAACAAAAGTTTTTGTTTAAGAAAAAAATTACGGCTGATAATATATCAAGGTTCAACGAACATCTATTTGTCAGCCACAATTATAAATGACAATATAAGACTGGACCGGTTATAAGAACTTATTAAACTCAATTTATTAATATTTGTATAATTTGAAATAAAGGCTTTTTACAAAGCTGTATGACAAACGCGATAACTTTAACTTCGTCACCTTAACTACATTCCGTTCGCTCCAACTTGTGGAGTTAACATATCACAACTGATTTGTTATTCATGAGCTTTCGGACTTGCTTTGATATCCTTGAACACGAAAAAAAAGACAGCAAAGGTTAATGCTGCTCCTTGGTTGTTGTGTTCACTTAAAACAGTCATCATGTGCTCATAAGCAAAATACTGTATCTCTTCCTGACAGGAAGGTAAAGATGTTGGTTTGTAATAGGGTTATAGGGTATGTTTTGTCCTGCTCTTCTGTATTTACAAGATCGATGGAAATCAACCGTAAGCAACGCGATGTGTGTGTTGCAACAAGCAGGCTTACCGTTCAGGAGCACCTGTTTTTTGTGTGTGTGTGTTTTTATACTGTCTGGGGCTTTTGGGGTAGTTTTTTTTGGGGGGGGGTTGTTTGTTTGTTTTGGGTTTGTTTTACTAAAAACACCACCGAATGTACCTTTTCATGTCATTCATCACGTTGCATCTCAAATTTGACACAAGTGATCCAACATCTCAGTACAAAAATTTAAGATAAAAGAAACGACTTTAATTTCAAATTATTTCTTTTGCTAACTTTGAAAGTAACAAACCAAGCCGCTTGTACATTTTTTTTAAAGATTTTTTATTCCAGCAGTCTCATGGACCGAATATTATACCAAGGTTATTTGAATTTTTTCATCAGCCACTGTATTATGTAAACCGAAATAATTAGTGCTTGTTTTTATTAGTATAAGACTGGGTGTTGTACTAAGTTGGTTATTTCAATATCCCTATTATGTCTTCACAGCCGTGTTGTGTTTTGTATAACTATCGGACGCTAAGATTGCAATTCAAGAGGAAGGTTTTGCATGATAAAATCTGGTAAAGCTCATTGTTTCTTTTGAAATGCCTGTAACAAGACAGGACAAGTGCGATCTTCATTTTTTCTAACCTTAATTTGTGTTTCTCTTGGACATTTGAGAAAGTTCCTCCGAGTTCGGTTATTATTAGCTTTATTTCTTTGTAATTTATTTATTCTATACATATATATATATATATTATGATAGTTATTCTTACTTCAAATGCAGATTTAAAGAGGACAAGAAAGAGTTGTGGTAAGAAATGATCTGATCTTTGTCGATTGAAGTCAAAGCGTATGTAGTATAAGAGAAGGCATTATCATGAATAGCTAGGTTTCTTTTTTTTATCAAATATACGATATTGAGATGTGGAATAAGTGTACGCGACACAACAAACATAAACAAACAGCAATTCAAAAAATCACAACGGAAAACAGCAAGCAGTCTTCAACATGACCATAGGTCACTGCTTACCGTCTTGCATTGGCCCAAGACTTATAATACAATACAAAAGTATCAAAACCAATCCCTAAATCATCAACGAAAGACTCAATTCTTGACAAACATACAAAACCTATGTTGCAAGAGTAAGCTCGACAACATACTTGTCATGCAGGGAAGAGACAATCAAGTGCAATATGGAATTGGGCTGAGGATTGACAGGAAGTTTTACATAGGAAAAAGTACTTCAATGAATTTGAAGAAACCTTTGTATTTTTACTTCAATGCATTGTTGAATTCTGTTTATAATGTTCAATTATTTTGATAGACATATTTATTTTTAAAATTGTGTACATAACTGTTCTATATTAAGCACCGAAGCATAAACTTCTATCGAAAATGTCTAATTTCTCCAACACGAACCATTTCAACCTTCACGAGGCCAAAATAAACGAAACCGAATGATTGCCATGATTTTTGGCCATTATGAGAGTATTTTATGCAATTATGTAAATATCATCTAAGTCTTCATCATTTTCCCTAAGAATATCAATATCAGGTACAATGTAAGTCAAAATTTTGTCCCTTATTTTCTCATATTTATTCTTTTTGTGCCTAAGACGATCAGTAAAAGGTTCATTTTCATATGATTTCGAAAACTCTGTTTCTCTGAATGCAATGTTACTTTTGAGGACAAGTTTTTCGATATGGTTCCTTCTTTCAGCTTCTCGTGACGTGTTTTTCCCAAGCGATTGGTGAAGTTTGTCGCAACATTGAAACATGTTTTCTCATATTTAGCTCTCGGGTGAGAAGTTGTCGTTCTTGTTCATTAATTCGTCCGTGTAAAAGATTTCGCTCCTCGATCATGTAACTTTGTAAACAACCACTTTCCACGCTTTCTTTCAGTAAAATTAATGCGTCAACTATTCTATCTACGATGAATGTTTGGGAAAAACTTACTTTAGGTTGCCGCTCTACTATCCAAAATATTATGTTTTTGACAATGTATGATGTAATGGAAGAACATAATGGTGTCAAAACAGATTTTACTATCAATTTCAAAAGAATCAAAATCTTTATCTGGTATTCATTTAAAGATTCAACCAGCACCATTTCTGCTTTTGTAAAACATATTCTCCATTCGGGGGAGGGAAACTTACTTCCAACATTAGCAACTGGAACAACATATGCCTCAAGACTTCGTATCAATTCCATCAGTTTTGAGTCTGGCCAGTCAAACTTTCTTGGACGATTTATCCATTTTGATAAAAGATCAGTACAAATACAAGGAATTCCTAATACAAAGTCGTACATTGTTCGTTGATTTCCATATTTTTCGGCAGGTCCTTGATTTTTATTTTTTTTGTATTCTGTCCCCATTTATATCATACATTTCATTATGTAGATCATGTAGAAAACTCTTCTCAAAATTGTAACCAACATATTCATTATCGTCCTCTTTTTCTAAAGTCATATGATTAAGCATCACTACCTTCTCTTTACTATGGTTGTCAACATAAAGCAGCCTCAATCTAGTATATCCGGGTGAACAATTGTTTGTGTCCAAATGAAATACAACAGATGCTTTATATTTGTTTGTACAGTAATCAGCATTGTCTATGCACAGAAAATTCTTTAAAACTAGGAGACGATCTATATCACTCTCAAAATAAAGTGAGATACCTTCGCCTTTCCCTCCCGCTGTCAGGTAAAGCAACGGATGTCCACTGTCCTTTGTCTCATAAATTTCGCCTAGCTTCCTGTTTATTGTTCTACGGTAGTTAATCATTTCCTGACTGTATCCCAGATCGTCGAGACATTTACATATACTTAGACAGAAGTCTCGGGTTGAATAAGACATTCCGACTCTTTTTTGGTTTAATATTAGAATAAAATGAGCCTATACTTATTCGTTATGTACAAATGTACGTTCAATCATTACATCGATTAATTACATAATAACTTTTAAATAACTTTTGGACAAAAGAACTGCTTTCATGGTATTGTATGCACTTGTAACTGCAATAAAAAAGTTTTTATGACCAACTTAGATATATCATTGAGATAAGGATAAATTTTGGATTTTTTCCGAAATGGCCATACAGCTCATAAAAATGATTGCAGTTGGAGTTGACATATGTGTTATGATCTCAAATTTATTTACTCAATATCCTTTCATTAATTATTTATCTTTTCCACACGGAGATACATGTTAACTGACTTACATGATGCTTTCAATCAGGATTTGTAAAAGTTGGCCGCATAAAAAAATCCTGATAGTGAGCGTGCTGATTGCAAAACGAAATTATGATTATGTTATTTTCAAATGAATGCGATATGCATCAATACAAACAACAAGAAGCCCAAGAGCCTGAATCGCTCACCTGGTTTTTAAGCTAAAAGGGTTTAAGCCATTTCGTCTATATGGGGTCATTGACAACTTTGACCAAATAAAGACCGCTGTGAAGGTAAATGAGCTGAAGATTATAGCAAGCAACAGCATTTTTCTTTCTGCAACACTTTCCATTCTATTGGGCAAAACATAAACAAACACTTTTTTATCATTAAAGGGCCATATAAGGGCTCATCTGACATCTTTGACCCCGTGGATACTTTTGTATAGCTCAATGAGCTGCAATGAATGTTCAAAGCAAGCAACAGTTTTTCTCTGTCTGAAATAGTTTTAATTCTTTAGCGCAAAACCATGAAAAACGTTGTTATTGATCTTTAGAGGGCAATACCGCCTATAAAAAGTCATAATAGAACGTCCAGCCAATGGAGGCTTTTGATGCAGAAGCAGGAAGGTTGCATCAGATTATCCTAACTATTATACTTTTTTATGAATAAGCCAAAAACAGAAGTCTGGCCCCCTGGTGGTTTTGTTTATGACGAATCACCCTAAGGATCAATCATACCAAGTTTCATTAAATACTGTTCAGTAGTTTTAGAGGAGATTTTTTAAAAGACTTTCGGTCCAGGTGAGTTAAAAATTGATAACAGTTCCTGCATGATTAAAACCTTCACTGTACACTGTCTTTTATTTTTTTTTCAAGATTAACCCCGTTAAATTCTCCTTTAAACAGGAACACCTTCGACACGTCTAATTTGAAGTCGAGTTACTTCATATTCAACTGAAACTGTGATTTATAAAAAAACACTTTCATTTTGGATTAACAGAGTTTTTGATTAAAACATGTACTTAACATATTTTGAAATCAATACATACCCCATTTTGAATAAGGCTACCAAACTAAACTAAATGGCATTACTCACTCGTCTGTTTTTACATTTTCTATCGGCATAACACAACACGGAGTCTTCGCACAATTTCAACCCTTTGAAAACTTTTGTATACTAGTACTAGGTGCATTTTCAACTGAACTTTGTGAAAAACAACAACTTCTCTCTATCTGCATTAGTATTTTAACTGTGGTGGATCCTTGGCGTGTTACCCGTCGTACGTGACATTGGGGTTCACAAACATAGTGCAACTGGCCCACTTTCTATCATACTTTCAGATCTAATGCACAAGTCTAGCAAAATGGCTACAAAATCGACAGATCGACGCAAAAGTTATAACAATTCTTTACCTATCCAATTTGTTTCCAATTTATATTGGAACTATTACTGTTGGTATACATAAAGTTTTTATTCAAATAATATCTATAATTCTTCATCAATCTTAACACCGTTGAATTCTCATTAACATGCATTTGTAAATGTTATTATCTGGCACAATATTCAATATTTTTGAGTAGGTTTTTTTTTGGCTTTATGAAATTTAATCGATCTTTTATTCTATGGACCAAAGAACTTTAATCCATTTCTGACCATTTCTATGAAAACCGCATGCATTACACATGTATCACCATCGATCTTCTAATTGTTATAACATTTAAATTTATTGTAGTTACGTTACGTAAACACTTCACATGCCCTAATTAAAAAGTTATTTTAGGTTTCATCTTTCTGTTAGTTATTACTCTATTTTATTCACAAGGTTGGGCGGAGCTTAAATTTCTCAGTGTTTTAGGTAGGATTTAAACGAAGAATCCCGAAATAATTGACCCGTGACCAACCCGGTCAATAAAATAGAGTAATATGTATAATTATTTTTTTTTTCAAATTTGTATTAAGTATGGGATCTTGTCCTTCTATTGTCCATGTGGATAAATCAAAATTGTGTTCGGACTTTTGTTTAAAATTGTGCATATGTCTCGACTATCTCGGATACAGTCAAGAGATGATCAAATACCGACGTGAAACCACCACCAAGATGGATGAAATTCACAATAGAAAATATTTCCCGGTGTTAAACCTGACAGCTGGAGGAAAAGACGAGGGTATCGCACTTTATTTTGAAAGTGATATAGATCGTCTCAGAGTTTTGATGAATGTTTTGTGTGTAGAGAACATATTTCGAAATGAATTTGCAGCATCTGTCGTTTTCCTTTTGGATACAAGTAGTTGTTCTCCAGGGTATACTCGCTTGAAGCTTGTTCACTCTACTAACAGTTTGGAAAAAGATCTCATTCTGAACCATTTAGTGAAAGTAGACAACGATTATTACATAGACAATCAAGTTAAAAGCATTCTTTTAAATGACCATGAACTCATGTTTGATATAAATGTAGACGAAATTTACAAAGAAAGAGAAATAGGACCAGCTGAAAGATATGGGAATCAATATATAAAATATGACTTTGTTTTAGGGATTCGTTGTTTTTGTTCAAAACTCTTAATGAAATGGATAAATCGTCCAAGAAAATTTGACTGGCCAGACTCACAAATGTTAGAATCGATATGAGCTCTTGAAGCCTATGTTGTCCCTGTAGCAAATGTTGATAGTCAATTTCCTTTGCTCGAATGGAGGATATGTTTTACAAAAGCTGAAATGCTGCTCATAGAGTCACTTACTGAATACCAGATCAAGATTTTAATTCTTTTAAAATTGCTAGCTAAGTCAGTTTTGGCGCCTGCTATAACATCTTACATTGTCAAAAATGTTTTGTTTTGGATCCGTGAAAATCACCCCAAAGACAAGTTTTCTCAACAATTTATTATTGAGCGAATAGTCGACGCTCTTACTTTACTCAGAAATGGTGTTAAAACTGGGTATTTACAAAGTTACACGATCATTGACAGGAATCTCTTACAAGGGCACATTACCGAAAAGGAGAAAAAATACTCGTACTTAAATTGAATATGTTGATATCTCAAAGAGAAAGCATGTTCCAATGTTGCGAGAAGCTACGTAATTGTCTAGAAAAATACAAATCATCTGTTGATGTTTGTTTACAGGAAACCGAAAGAAGGAATTACATCGAAAAACTGGTATTAAAAAGTAAAGTTTCATTTAAAGAAATCGAGTCTCCTAGAAAAAGTAAAGCTGAAGATTTTATCGAAAGTCTTAACGACAATAAAGCATATAAGGAACAAAGGGACAAACTTTAGGGTTGCATACTTCCTGATAAGGAAACATTAGAGAAAAATGGTCAAAACCGCGACAGAGTCTTCAAACAGAGACTTTTTGAGACCCTTTCATAATGGTTTGGTTGTAAAAAAAATAAAAGATAAAAACTGCCTCATAGAACGTATATGGTTAAACTATCTTCAATGTTACAAATGAATTGTAAATTTTCCCTTTAACAAGTACAATATGTGTCAAATCTTGTTGCGTAATGTTACCAGCTTATATGAAAAAGGTTTAAAATAATGAACTCTATGAAGATTTGTTTGTGTAATATGTTTTTTATTCTAGTAAAAATTTAAGCCGCTTGTTTTCTCCAATATTTTTTCTAAGAAGGTCTGATGGGAATTACACCGATTTCCTTGACAGAGCGTCACGTCTGTCACAAAACTTCCTATTAACATAGGGAAGCTTTTGTTGCTCCTAAGTTGCTGTCTTCACTGAAGATATTTTATGGAAAACTTCATGCGCTTTTAGACAAATATGGGACTTTTATCTCTCAGATGAGTGTAGATAATGGTTAGTTATGATTTAGTCATAGAGGTTTGAGTTTTCTTCCTTGAACGGATTTGACAGACGTAATTCGAGATAGGCAGCGCTACAGATGTGCTACAGCAGGAAGGAACTACTTACTCTTCGAAGCACATGACTTCACTCTCGTTACGATCTGAGTTCGCGTTGTTGATATCTTTTAGGTTGACTTTGTGTTTTGAGTTTATTGTGCTGTTCTTGTTAGGGTTTATCGGTAATGTCGTAGCCATTTCGCTGTTTACACTCGAATGGTTCGTTTGTGCCTCTTTGCTTCTTTCCAATTCCATCCATGTCATAGAAAATCTACTTTATTAAAGTTGATAGGTCGTAACCAAAATCAAATTTTATTTCACCTATATAATAACAAAATTTACTCATCAAAACCAAATATTTTTCTAACTATTAATAGGTTGTTATAAGTTTTCAAAATTCTCGCTGTTGAATGAAACAGGAAATCGTTAGTCTCCCTTCTGGTATACAATAATTGAAAATATCAAAATATGCATTTCTGCCCGAAGGCGAATAACATATTTACCGGACGGAGTAGTAGACCCTTGGATGCAAGATTTTTTATTGGATTAAAATACTTTGACATTAAGTAAAAAGAAGTGAAATCATAAAACAAAGTTTATTGTTTAAGAAAAACAATATGTATGAAAATATAACAAGCTTCAACGAATATATAACTATAGAAATATAATATCACACAAGAATATTATAATAAATATGAATAACTTAACACCGGGTGTAGTACTTTTTTTATACAATATCAACAATTCAAAACCGGGACATATAAGAACATAGCTGTCCATGTGAATAATTTAGGTCACATTTTTCATAATTATATAATTCTTATCAGACATGCGTTCATGCGTATACTCATTTCTGATTGGTCGAAACGTCATTGCCAGATCCGTTCATACTTTCATGAACGCCTCTGCCTCGTTTCCAATGTAAACAAATATGGTGGCGATGACGTCGTTCTAGATAACGAATTGTTTCCGAATTTATTTATTTTTCTTTTTAAAAAAAGGTATAAATTTCAAGAATTATAAGGATTGAACACCTATTTTCGGTCGTTCATGCATGTATGAACGGATCTCTTCACTCACAAACTGTATCATGAACGGCCTTCGGCCATTCATTCAGTTTGTGAGCTCCAAGATCCGTTCATACATGCATGAACGACCGAAAATAGGTGTTCAATCCTATAATAATGGACAATGCATCAGTTCTTATTAAGAATATAAAAAATTTCCACTGCTATCAAATCAATTTCGAACTGAGAACAAAACTGTGGCAATTTGAGCGTCAAAAGCAGAAGAAATATCTATGGTCTAATATCAAAATGGCAAAAATATATACATTTTTTACTTTTCATCCTTTTACAAATGCTAGAGTGAATGTTATAATGGAAATATCCTATCACTACTACAGTACAATATAAGAAGTGGTTACAAGAGGTAAAAGTACCAATATCATATTATTGCTTATCATGGATAATTGTAAAGAGGTAAAATACCGTATACGACTCAAACTGAATCTTAAAATTGGTCAAAATAAGAAGCAACAATTAATAAATAGTTTTAACAATTAAGCTACAATATTGCAAGGATATATGATTTTTTTAAATATATATAATATTTTTATTCGAAAAAATGTATCAAATGATAAGTTTCCAAGTAACATTTATATAACATTTTCAATAACACTTGCTCAAATGGAATACAATGTTTGTTACAATGTAGTTAAAGGAATGTTCATTTCTTTTTTTTTCAAAAATCCCGCTTAAAGCAAAAATGATCAGTGCATCATTAGAAAAGGAAAAATAAAACAACAAAAACATGATATGCTAGTACTTAAAATAAATTGATATGTGGTTATGTTAAAACGTAAATATAAAGATGATTGTCAGCTTAACATACAAAAACATTGATATAAATAAAACCAAATAATTATGTTAATCAGTAATATAAATCAATAAATATTTTGGTCCCATTGACAGGTATTTTTGCTTGTTTTTGGAAATAGTTGAACCTTTGCTTCACAAGCTCGATTAACAAAAATTTAATTTTGATTAACATTATTTTAACTTAAAATCTTAAACGTGACACAAGTGTTAAAGATTTTAAGTTTTTAAGGTTATAATTTCATGTTTAGTTATGTGACATCAATTTTAAGTGAAATTAACAAACTGAAGCTCAATCAAAGCTAGTTTCAACATTAATTTAACATTGACAAAATTACTTGTGTACTTAAAAAACAACAAACGTGTTTTTTTTAATATTTATTTGGACAGATAGCGATGTGCTAAGAATTGTAGACATCATTTTTTTTTCAAACAATGGTATTGTATCTACAATTATGTAAGGAATGTAAATAGAGAGGTGGAGACATAAACTACCTCATTCGTCATACACTGTGTATCTATCTGTTCCCTTTCCTTTGTAAACAAAGGTCGAAAATATAAAAAACTTAAGGGAACAAATTTTCCACAGATTCTTTTTCTTTTTTTTAACTTTGTATATTTCATGAAAAAAATATTAAAGACACATATAATATAATAATAATATGCAAGCTGTAGATTATGTGTATTTTAAAGAATTTGACATAAAATTCCACGATGGGACAAAACAATATTTCTTAAAACAAGACAGTCAAAAATTATTATAGCCCATTTCATGCATTGACAACATAGCAATGCTTGGTTAAAACATTTTTAAGAAAACAGAAGGTGATATTGATGTGTAATCTCTTTGGTTTAGCTGCAGTTATTTTTTTTGTATTTTATATGCCAAATAAATCTTAAGCATGAAACATTTTTTTGTTAAAATTAATAAAATAATAGCCTTTTGTATTTCATTTTAAAAGAAAAAAATGAGTATTCTTACAAAGAGAAATTGGGTAAATGTTATGTAGGGATTAAAACAAATCAACATTTACTTACACTTGATCTAAAGAAGCAGAGGTACCAATGGGGTATCCGAATGTCTAAGTCATTAATTGGGTTCCGGTTCGGAATATTTTGGTTCTATATTTTTTTTATCATCATTTTCGTAAAGTGTTTGGAAATTTCAATCTTTTTAGTAGAGCGCCTCCGATGAGTCTTGGAACTTGTTGTATTTTTGATTTACAATATTTTTATCAAAACGATACCAATTTCTAAACAAACTAAGGAATAGATGCCATTTAACAAAACAAAACGAAACGAAACGAAAACAGTTCATTGGACATGTTTCTTCCAGCCCAGTCATTTCAACAGTAAGTACCCATACCGCCAGCAGTATAGCACTATAATTTTATGTACATGACGTAAATTCACTTTCTTGGTACAAAGGTCATGGCCAGTGGCTCAACTGGTATATTAAAAATTCGTCTGGTCCATTTGACCTCCGACCTATGTTGTGGCATAGATACCTTGAAGTTTTGAATAATCTGAAAGATAAGGAAGCATATTAAACACACTGCATGGGTCTAATCAATTGTTTATTGTACAAGAAAGACAAAAAACAAATGTTAAAATTACATACTGGAAAATTATTGCATTTAATGGAGAGTAGGAGTGCCTTCATTTTGGCATCGAAATACTTTTCAGGTGTATTCCAGTCATTTTAAGGTCCAAAACAGGAAGAAGAAGTCCATTGGCCACTTTGCCAAGGACGTAAAGTTTGTCATATTGAATTTCTACTCAAGTTATATACATTTGGCCTATAAAATATGCTGTCCTGCATATCTTTTATTTCCAAAGATATCACTGTTATGCCCCCGAAGACCATTTAAGCCATGTGCTAATATGCCAAATCTCCATTTTTGAAGTGTTTTAACATGGAAGGATAACTGAAAGCAAAGTTGCAAATATGTTTGTAAAGAAATCGTTTGGAAATACTTTCCATGTTAATAGTCCAACCTTTTATTCATGATAAATAGTGTCCTAAAGTTGACCATAACTGTACGTTTTGTTCAAAGAAACAGGTATCCCCAACTTTCACCCTAAGTACATGTATACGTCATTCCTTGCCCTTACATGTTACTTGCATTGTGATAATCAATTGTAATTTCATGTTCATGTTTTAAATGTATTTTGTTACATATCAAACACATACAGATTTGAAAACTAATTCCCTAAATTTGGGGTTTTATGTAAAATTATCAAAATATGTCACTTTCCCGTTGCTGTGGCTAAGACAAAATGTAAAATCCCAGATTGGCTTTTTGATTTGTGTGTCCTGAAATGTTATGTTTGTTTTCTAATTTTTAAAAGATAAGGATAAAAAAGCGTTTTCTTGGACAATAAGTACCCTTAAAATAGCAAATTTTAACATTTTTGAAAAGTTTTTTGCTCAAGTCCTACCTTAGGGAACCATGGGATCAAAATTATGAATTTTGAATATTGCACTGTGTTTGAAAGCCAAAACATTACAATTTCAAAAAAATATAGCTACAATTTTCATTTCATTTTATATAGGTACACTGAAAAAAACCCCAATGAAAATGTCAAATTTTCAAATAAAATTTGATTGAAATCACCCATTAATCAGAATAAAGATATATCTGTTGAAGGGCATCTTGTTATTTAAAATACAAATGACAACAAAGTTCCAGACATTAAATTTTGCTACGCCTGACGCGCGTTTCGTCTATTCAAGACTCATCAGAGGCGCTCTACCAAAAATATTGAAAATGCCAAACACTGTATGAATATGAAGAGCATAGAACAGTATAACCAAAAATACCAAACTGGGGAACCAAATTTAAATTTAAGAAATAAATTTGCCTGAATAAAACTTATAGGATGGTCTTTCAGTTGCACTTTACCTTTAACATAATTAAACCTTACCACTGGACAAAATTTACAGTTTTGCATGGGTTTTCTCATGAACAGGCTATTAATGCTCAAAATAGCCTTTTTTTCTTTTTTTTTGATAAAGAATATTTCATTTCCGTTATATTCCTTTAATAAGTAATTTCAACGATTTTAATATTTTAAGGATTTATGTAATTATTGCTTTCTTTCTTTGGAAATTCATGCAGTTTTCTTACTTGGTTAAAGGCACACAATTGCCAAAACTTTTCCTTGCTACTAGTATCATGAAATTATTTAAGTCTAAAGTAATGTAAATCAAACTACCTAGTTAACTTACTCTCATCAGACAAACATGAACTTGCATTTCAGCTATCCTCTGTCCAGCGCAGATTCTTGGTCCAAACCCAAATGGTTTTAGAATGAATGGGTGGAGAATACCATAATCGTTGTCTCTCAACCACCTTTCTGGTAAAAATTCTAATGTGCTTGGGAAGAAACGTTTGTCAACGCACATTAAACCATTATGGATTATTACCTTTGTCTAAAAATGAAAAAAAACCAAGTTTTTAATTATAAACGATACATTTATAAACAGTCTTATGACGACACAATGTCTTTTCACTTTCTATTCCATATTTCAATTGTGTCGCATAACCGTGCATTTGTTACTATGAAATTAGAAAAAAAGATGTTGGTTGAACAAGTTTTTATGGTGCCAAAACCTCCCTTTACATTGCAATAAAGATGGGAGATGAACAAGGATTTATGTTGCCAAACCATCGCCTTTCATTGCAATAATTTAAAATGAGATGTGGCCTGATCATGGCACTATAAAACCTTGTTCAACCCCCATCTTTATTGCAATGGAAAAGGGGGATTTGGCAACATAAAACCTTATTTAACTCACATCTTTATTGCAATGAAAATAGAGGTTTGGTACCATAAATTCTTGTTCAAACTCCATCTTTATTGCCATGAAAATGGAGGTTTGGTACCATAAAACCTTGTTTAACCAACATCTTATTTTAAAATCCCTGTATCAGGCAAGATTGTGGTCATCAATTTTGCTTTGTTTTACCTGTTTTATTGAGAAATCATTCAAAGCTTTAAATTATCCGTCTAAATTTCAAAGTTGTCTAAACCCTAAGGTTCTTCCTACCCCAGTCTTAGTAATAATTTGGTTACCCAGTTTGGTATTTTTGGTTATACTGTTCTATGCTCTTCATATTCATATAGTGTTTGGCATTTTCAATATTTTTGGTAGAGCGCCTCTGATGAGTCTTGAATAGACGAAACGCGCGTCAGGCGTAGCAAAATTTATTGTCTGGAACTTTGTTGTCATTTGTATTTTACAACAAGTGCGCCATTCAAACAAAACTCACATCTTTGGGAATTATGTAGCCTCCAATATTAGCATCACATTCCATGTATCGTATAGTGCCAAGGAAACCTGGATACAGAAGTCTAAAAATAATAAAAAGTAACCCATTTATAAAAATAGGTATAATTGTTAATAGCACATTTATTACAACAAGTATTCTAATTGTACTTTAAAAATTAAATTAAAAAATTAAATTAAAAAGCTTTGAAAAGTACAAGAGTCAACCAAACTCTGCTTCATGTTTTTACACAAACTTTTTTTTTAAGAAGATATTGTCAGTTTCTATGGTTTGCTCAACGAATTAACATGGACAGTTTTGTGAGTTGTAAGTCATATACTCAGTGACTATTTTTATTCAAAAATGTTTTCGTGACTAACTTCATACCAGAAGTGATCGTATTTAGAATGTACTACTATTCTATTGATTTTCACAAAAACCAAATAGATTTTTTTTTGTTTAACATAATGTTTTGATTTTCAAGTACATCATAAGCCTATTTATTTATCTGGCTGAAGTCGTGTATTAAATGTATTACAATTCTCCTTCTAAATTCATGTTGCACCACCATAACATTTTCTCTTTCCCCATCTGTCATTTTTTATGTCTAATGTACAAAAATTTTTTTTTAAAAATAAAAAACGACAAAATACCTGTAACTTTCTTTAACGCATGCCTTAAGATAAGGCATTTTGTCTAGGTGTGCCTTTGTTAACTCTTTGTCATCACCCATCACTTTTACAACCTCCTGGTAAATCTTCTCTTGCATGTCAGGATAAGACGCTAAGTTGGCAAGAACTGATGTTAATATGCTTGCACTCTGAAAACCAATAATCATGTAAGCTGATAGTTATATATTTGGAGTAGGACACTGAGACCATCTATCTAGCATCTACATCTACAGAATACAAACCACTGTCAAAAAATTACGATCCATAACCTTTTCGAATTCTACCCAGGTGGAAAAAGAATACCAACTTTTAACAATTCGTCATAAGCTCGTGTTCAGACTACAAAATATAATCTACTTTGAAAACCTCACTTTCTTCGTTATTTTTTTTAATGTTTTAGGTCACTATCGGTGGTTGCATAAAATCCAAATTAAACTAACGTAAAACTCAAAAGCTACGTTTTCCCCGGCTAGTTTATCTAATATCCATTCATTCTATTTTAAATATGACCCCCTATCTTTTTGTATGAACGCCTCAAATACTTACTGCATCTATGCCCCCGGTATAGAAGTCAGCGATCATACTGGAGATTTGGGCCGAGTTTAGGCGGCCATCTAAGAGGATGTCACAGAGAACACTATAGTTTGTATCTAAATGTTCCTCTAGCTTTCCAGCCTTGGCTAAGTTTTCTAGTTGTTCAAGTTGTTTCTTGGTCTCCTTTTTAACAAAGCTAATAGTAAAAAGATATACAATTTATTTACTTACATAGTAATCATTTGAAAGTTTTAAAATAGGAAGAGAACCTTATTTTACACCAAGATAGCGATCGGTATATTTGATTGAAAAATATCCTTCGCGCTTTGCCTTCTTTTCCATGATATTTGTGAAATTAAAATGACCTTTCCCCATTTGAAAGTTTATATCTCGTGTGCTTATCCAGCAAATTTATGTTGTGGCAATGAGGGTTTATTGTAACTTATTAAAGTTATTACTTACTCAAGTATTACAGTATAGTGTTTTTCAAAGTCCATGTAGAGCTTTGTTCGAAAATATTTATAGGAATGGAGAGGCATAAAGAAAGTTTGTTGTACGGCTTCCAATATGGATTTCGACACCGCAGGGAAATCTATTTCAGGCTTGTCCTCGATACATCCGAGGCGTTTGTTCAATGTCATCATTCCAATACCTGTAATTAAGATTATCTAAATTATGTTGAGTAGCAGATATTTTGTTGTTAGTTTTGTATTGGTTTTGAATCAAAGATGATAATTTTGATATTTTTCATCCGATGCGAAAGGAAAACGGTGGCAGTAACATTTGAACATATCTAATTTTTAATTTGTCGTTTTGAATTCCAATTGATATCCACATTACAACTAGTGCTAGCGATGTTAATTAATATTCAGTGGTTTTGTGTTTTAGTGTTTTATATGTTTTTATACTATCCTTGTTTGTGTTTACTGGTTTTGTCTCTGCCCTTTCGGACACCCCATTGGTACCTCTGCTTCTATCATTTCTCATGCATGTATTTCTTTAAGATTTAATACAATAATTTAAAACTTAGTTCACTTACTGTCAGTTGAATACTTTTCAAATTCAAGAAAAGCATCATCAACTTTTGATTGTCTGCTCAGATGCTCTATAAACTCGTTTGCAACCTTATCTACTGTTGGTATTATATAACTATAGGTTCTAAGCTTCATTAGTTTTTCATGAAAAACTTCTTTGGTCGATTTCCAAAGTGGTCCATTTCTAAATAAAAAGGAGATGAGTTAAAGAGGCAAGAGTAAAAGGCAAAAGGTGAAAGTGAAAGATCACTTTAATTTCGAAGTTCTTAAAACGGAGACAAAAGCAAAAGGCACCTTAGTTTACATGATCAACTTTCTCATCATATTTGTTCAGTTTGATGGACGAGTTTTCAACAAACAATAGGGATTCCAATTGGGCACTAATTGTGCACATTTGCTTGCTGATTTGTTTCTTCAATCATATGAAGCAGACTTCTTACAATATCTTCTAGAAAAAATGATCGTAGACTGGTTCTCTCTTTCAACCTCACGTTCCGTTATATTGATGACGTCCTTTCACTGAACGATTCTCGATTTGGCGACTTTCTTCATCTCATATATCATCAGAAACTTGAGATAAAAGACACAGCGGATTCTAAGAAGTTTGCTTCATATTTAGATCTACATCTCGAAATTGACTCTCAAGGAAGACTTTCAACAAAGCTCTATGACAAACGGGATGACTTCAACTTTCCAATCGTCAACATTCCCTTTTTGTACAGCAACCTTCCGTCTGTTCCTGCTTATGGAGACTTCGAATCTCATATGATTCTTTACTCCAGAGCTTACGGGAATAACATCGATTTTCATAACAGTGTTATGTTGTTCCACGTTTGCTGTCTTCGCTCAAGAAATTTAACGGTAGACACCATGAACTCGTAGACAAATATGGGATTTCTATCTCTCAAATCAGTGCAGATGTGGGTTTGTCGTAGAAATTTGTTTTGTCTTCATTTACCGGATTTGACACACTGAATTGAAAATGAGCAACTCGGCGGGTGTGCTATGGCAGACAGGAACCGCTTACTCTTCCGGAGCACCTGAGTTCACTCTTGTTACGACTTGAGTTCGCGTTATTGATTTCCGTTCGGTTGATTTTGTGTTTCTTTGTGCTGTTCTTGTTCGTGTTTACCGGTTTTGTTGTTGCCCTTTCGGACTTTTGACACTCGAATGCCCCATTGGTTCCTCTTTGCTGCTCTACACAATTAGAATAACAGATTAAAACACACTGAAGAAATATTTCAAAAACTACTAGTAATCTGCAACCAGCAATACTATCATATATATATAATTCAAATAAATGTAACAACAAAATAACTGAACTATGATGATCAACAAGAGTATGTACATTTTTGTCTCGCCTGTGAAGAAAAGTCGCGGAAGGCAAGACATAGGTATCTATTTACAGCGGCGGTGTAAACCTTTTGTCAGACTTTGTGGAAAATGAATTTCTAAAAGTATAATAGCTTGGCATTTGATATTTGGTAAACAGACAGATGGAGTTGTGCCTACGCAACTGTTACTATAACTTGTGACCTTGGCCCAAATTTCACGCTCCAGTGACTTTCTGAAAGTAGCAGAGGTACCAATGGTGCATCCGAGTGTCAAAGTCCTAAAGGTCTGAGATAAAACCAGGTATTGTGGGTTCATTTATTTTCTAGGGTACCAATTTTCGTGGTTTGATGAAAAAGGATCAGTTACTGGATTCTTTAATTTGTGGTTCTGAAGTCTTCAGCATAAAGAACAATGTTAAATTTCCTTTTCGTAGTGTATCAAATTTCGTGGGTCAAGGCCTACCACGAAAACCACAAATTTGATACCCCACGAATATTAATGAAACAAACAAGGTCAGGACGAAACAAGTAATATTGTGAGCGAGCTCACAAAAAGATACCCCCTCTTCATATTGGACTCTGTACTGTAAAAAAAATCTCAAGTCCAGTTATCTCCCCTCAATAATAACCAAGAGCACTACAAATTCTTCATGCACATCTACAGATGGTGTACTTCCCTCATGTAAAGTTTCATCAAAATCCTTCAAGCGGTTTAGGAGGAGTTGCGCTTAGGAGGTCTCCCATTGAATAACGTATTTAAAAAACCTAAGTCCAATTATCTCCCCTGAATGATGTCTGATTGCAATGAAAATTCTTCATGCACATCTACATATGATATACTTCCTTCATCTTAAGTTTCTTGAAAATCCTTAAAGCGGTTTAGGAAGAGAAGCGCTTACGAGTTATGTGGACAGCCACAGACAGACGGACGGACAGACAGACAGGGTGTTTCCTATATACCCCCAAACTTTGTTTGCGGGGGGTATAAGAACGGAAACACATAAAACATGGAAACACAAAAACCACTGAATATCAAATAACAACGCGAACTCTAGTCGTAATGAGAGTGAACTTGGGGGCTCCGGAAGAGTAAATGGTTCCTGCCTGTTTAGCACACCTGTCGCATGATGTTTACCGTAAATTTTCTTGAGTGTCGACAACAACCGAGGGGCAACATGACCTAGTGATAACAATTTTTGTGTCGAACATGACGCTCTACCAACGAAATCGATGTTATTGAGTAACGAATCGATTGTGATACGCAAACTCTTTAATGTGGAGCGGATGTAATGTTGCAACACAAGAAGGGAAAATTGACAACTGGAAAGTTGATGTCATCACCTTTCTCAAAGAGTTGAAAGTTTTCCTTGAGAGTCTATTTTTAGATAAAGATCTAAATATGAAGCAGACTTCCCAGAATCTGTTGTGTCTTTTATCTCAAGTTCCTGGGGATATATGAGATGTAGAAAGTCATCAAATCCAGAATTTTTCCACAAAAACAACTAATAGATGCAGAGGTACCAATGGGGCATCCAAGTGTCTAAAATCCAAAAGGGCAGAGACAAAACCAGTAAAAACAAACAAGGACAGGACGAAAAGCAGGCAACATATTAACACGGAAACACAGAAACCACTGAATACCGGTATCAATTTACAACGCGAACTCTAGTCGAAATGAGAGTGAGCGGTTTCTGTCTGCTATATCACACCTGTCGCGCTGCCAATCTCCAATTAAGTGTGTCAAATCTGGTTAAGCAGGACACAACAAAACCCTATGACAAACCAACATCTGCACTCATCTGAGAGATCGAAATCCCATATTTGTCTCTGAGCGCATGGTGTCTTCCGTAAAATGTCTTGAGTGACGACAGCAACCGATGAGCAACATAACCTTGTTATAACAATTTTTGTGTCAAACGTGACGCTTTGTCGAAGAAATCGTTTTTATTACCAAAAGCTCTGGAGTAACGAATTAATTGTGATAAGTTAATTCCATAGGCTGGAGCGGACGGAATGTTGCTATAGAAGAAGGGAAAGTTGACATTTGGAAAGTTGAAGTCACCACGTTTGTCATAGAGTTTTGGTGAAAGTTTCTTCGAGAGTCTATTCCGAGATGAAGATCTAAATATGAAGCAGACTTCCTTGAATCTGTTGTGTCTTTTCAAGTTCCTGAGGATATATGAGATTGTAGGAAGTCACAAAATCGAGTATTGTTCAGTGAAAGGACATCATCAATTTAAATAATAATCAATTTCAATAAAAGTGAAGTTAAAAGAAAGCCAGTATACGATTTTTAGGCAAACGCAGCGAAACATTATCGGGTCTATAGAGTAGTGATGTTTTTCGCAGTTTTTTTTTCGGTCTGGATGGAGTGATCTTCCTACATCCAGTCTGGAAAAAAATGCTCCATTTTCTATATTAATTTTCAATATTTGTTAACATGATACACACTTTTATAAATCTCCATTTTATGACCGGCACAAGTTTAATTTATTCCTTTGCATTTTACATGATGAACTATTTAGTTCAACGCGATAGAATATACATTATGTATTCATCTATTATTTGATTGGTTGGTATAAATATTTCTCTTATTTGGTTGGTCAATGCAAGGATTATGTCTTCTCCATTCATAAATTCAGTACACAATCCACATTATTGGGACGAGTGCATTTTAATTGATGGGGTTTTTCAATCGATATACTGTTTGTACACGATACCTGACTTGTGTGCGTTCATTAACTTTGAGAGCATCTCCATGACAATCCTTTCTTCGCTCACCAAAACTATTTCGCAAACATTTTGAACAGTACTTTAACAAAAATAAATCTATTATATTACTTATATCATAGACCTGTAATTACAGCGCTTTGATTTTGTCTAGAACAGATTGTAAGAAGTCCGCTCCATATGAATGATGTAATCACGATTGGTACAACTGATTAAACGCCTAATAATAATTTTTCAGACCATAAACTTCTTTGTAAGACTTTTGTGGAAAATGAATTTCTTAAAAAATAAAATAACTAGGTATCTGATCTTAGGTTTACAGAAAGTTTTGGTTATAATCTACCCAACTATCTGCCTCAATGTCATTTGACCTTGACTCAAAATGTCACTTAAATATCTATAATAACATTAGTTGGTCGAAAGAAAAATGTCATTCAGTCATTCGGCTTCTTTCCCATATCCAACCCCTCTTCTCCCACCTCCTATTTCTCTTTTCTACCAATTCTCATTCCCCTTTCTTCCACGTCCTTCTCTCCCACCTCCCATTCGGCTTCTCTCCCATCTCCAACTCCTCTTCTCCCACCTCCTATTTCTCTTTTTTACCAATTCTCATTCCCTTTTCTTCCACGTCCTTCTCTCCAACCTCCCATTCGACTTCTCTCCCATCTCCAACTCCTCTTCTCCCACCTCCCATTTCGCTTTTCTACCAAATCCATTTCCCATTTCTTCCACGTTCTTCTCTCTCATCTCCCATTCTGCTTCTCTCCCATCTCCAACTCCTCTTCTCCCACCTCCCATTTCGCTTTTCTACCAAATCCATTTCCCATTTCTTCCACGTTCTTCTCTCTCATCTCCCATTCTGCTTCTCTCCCATCTCCTACTCCTCTTCTCCCACCTCCTATTTCTCTTTTCTACCAATTCCCATTCCCATTTCTTCCACGTCCTACTCTCCCACCTCCCATTCGGCTTCTCTCCCATCTCCAACTCCTCTTCTCCCAACTCCCATTTCTCTTTTCTACAAATTCCATTTCCCATTTCTTCCACGTTCTTCTCTCTCATCTCCCATTCGGCTTCTCTCCCATCTCCAACTCCTCTTCTCCCACCTCCCATTTCTCTTTTCTACCAATTCCCATTCCCCTTTCTTCCACGTCCTACTCTCCCACCTCCCATTCGGCTTCTCTCCCATCTCCAACTCCTCTTCTCCCTCCTCCCATTTCTCTTTTCTACCAATTCCCATTCCCATTTCTTCCACGTCCTTCTCTCCCACCTCCCATTCGGCTTCTCTCCCATCTCCAACTCCTCTTCTCCCACCTCCCATTTCTCTTTTCTACCAATTCCATTTCCCATTTCTTCCACGTTCTTCTCTCTCATCTCCCATTCGGCTTCTCTCCCATCTCCAACTCCTCTTATCCCACCTCCCATTTCTCTTTTCTACCAATTCCCATTCCCCTTTCTTCCACGTCCTACTCTCCAACCTCCCATTCGGCTTCTCTCCCATCTCCAACTCCTCTTCTCCCACCTCCCAATTCTCTTTTCTACCAATTCCCATTCCCATTTCTTCCACGTCTTTCTCTCCCACCTCCCATTCGGCTTCTCTCCCATCTCCAACTCCTCTTCTCCCACCTCCCAATTCTCTTTTCTACCAATTCCCATTCCCATTTCTTCCACGTCCTTCTCTCCCACCTCCCTTTTTGATAAAAAATAATAAGTGGTATCTGCCGGAATCTTGCTTCTCTTGGTTCTATCTACCTATACACGAGTCGGTGGGCCTGAGATCGAGATAATTCATTTTAACTTTTATTTGTACAACTCAGTTCATTTGGGTTTGTTCGTTCATGATATGTTTACAATGTTTGTAGCCTCAATCAAGGGTTAAGTTATGCTAATGAATTAGGAGTTAATATATATTGATATAACAAAGAAATGGCACTTACAATTGGCTTAACGCTCTTGCATTGATATTTTTTCTTCGGTAGTATGTTTCTCCTATTGCCAAGGGGTCCCTTTTATTTTCGATGCTAGGAGTACGAAAAACCGCTTCACCATGTTGTGGATGGCATATACTAACAACGTGATGCTTTCCCATTCGTAATTTATAGATGTCGCCATACTGGTCCCGCAAGTTTGCAAATACTTCCGGTAATTGCGTCATATCATACTTTGCTGGAAATAAACATAATAATAAGGTTTATTGTGGGAAGTTTGTAACTTTATTAATCTATCTTAAGTCTTCATTAAATAGAAAATGTCCGTCCACATTCAGTTACCTTTCAAATACCTCGATTGTACCATTTTTTACCTTTCAACCTGGATTTTTGTATGCTCATACGTGTTCATGCGCCCGCAGGTACAGTGTTTGTTTTTGATGCATTTAGTAATACTCTGGATAGAGTGCTTAATTTAAGACCACTCTGTTCGGCCATGATTTTACTATGGGTCTGACCTTCCAGTACACCATAACAATTTTCAGGTTTGCTTTTTTAAGTCAGCTATATCTGACCAGATTTCTTATGGATATTTTCTAGCCTCTGACTCTCTGGTGTCACGTATAAAGCAGTCATGTTATTTAACCCATAGCTAAAGAATTGTTATAAGAGCAAAGAGTGCCAACACAGCGGTGAAACTGCACTCTAAAATTCAATTGACCGTGTTACTCGTAGCTTATCCACAGGCTAAACTCCAATTTCCGTGAATTTTCTCCTAGAGGCATTGTTGGGTTTCTGGTACTATGTACGTGATGTTTTTCTTGGTGTTATATACTGGAAGATATAGTTCTACCGAGTAGACTTTCTCTTTCCCGCAGCCAACAAAATGTAATCACCAACAACAGAGATTCAAAGTTGTTTGATCTTAAGTACACTAGTCACAATTCCCTACCAAATGGCAAAGCAATAACATTCGAAAATCTTGAAGGCTATATATAGAAAACACCCTTTACATTTTGTATAAACCATTTTAAATACCATACTAAGTAATAAAAGAGGGAAGGCTGTGCACCAAAAATTAGTTTAAGCCCTTTACATTTTATATGTGCATGCCCTAAGCAGTAAGCCTGCGATTCACTCGTTGTCTTAATAGTTGTGATTATGTCTAGAAGTAAGTCTTTCTTTGACACTTATAGGATTATTTTTGAATTGTATGCATTATGTTTTCCATCTTAAGGGTCATTTGTAAAACGGTTAGCAGCGACAATCTCACATTAAAGTCTGCTGGCTGTTTTCCATTGCAAATTTTTAATTTTTGTCATTGAAATACGTACGTTGTGTCGCGTTCGTTTATTTCACGACTTATGAATCATGATAGAATCATTAAATGTTTAAATCGAGATTTTGTTGAAAAAGATGGCAACAGAAAGTCGGATGTGTAATAGATATGGTAAAATCGAATTTGCTCGATACTTGGTGTATATAAATTGATAAATAACCTCACATAAGAATGCTTCGATAAAAAATGGAAACGTTGAAAACCGAACAACACACTTAGAATGTCCGTCACACAAATATTAAAAGGAAGAAAACTTGATATTATTCTGTTAAGTTATCTCTAGGTATATACATCTGATGGAGAGATTGGGGGTAAATGTATTATATATATGTTAAATACTCACTAAAAGGTTTGAATTGAAGTGCCATTCCTACGTATGGCAAATCTTGAATCCCCGAAGGGCCAGGCATTTCGCTGAAAGGTTTTGCCGTTTCCGTTTCCTGGATTGGGGCATGCGTAGAAGATGTAACGGAAGAAGCAGCTGTAGATGTTCTTCTGACACATGACAGTAGGCATCCTCGTAACTTCATTCTGCGAGAAAGAATTCACTTTACAAGTTTTTGAAAATTAAGAAAATTCATGGAAATATATATTTATATATATTGAAACAGAAGAAAGCAAAAAACGTTTTCTCCCTTGCAAAGACACAGGGAGACAAAATCTTAACCGCCGTTAATACCGGGGTATGGCGGGAAAGTATTCGAACATAGAAATTATTGATTTTAGATGCTGCATATAAATTTACTTTTAAGATTGACGAGAATAATAAAACAGTGGATTTTTGCTACTTAGTAGATTGGTAATTTATGCTAGCAATTTGGATCTTCGTTTTATTTTATTTTTTTTCAATAATGTTACTCCAGTTAGAATAATAAAAATACAAAATGCTTTATATTTTTTCTGTTTGTTTACGCTTTTATTTATTACAAGATTTATTTATGTATTTCTATAATATTTTTTTTTACAAAATAGCTTCTGTGGAAAATTTAAAATGATGAGTGGGAGTTTTAAAATTATCATTTAAACTTCAAGTTTAAGGTAGGAGAAGCTGGAGAAATTGCTCCCAAAGTTTCATGTTTGGAACGAGCCTTAAAAAGTTTTCACAAACGTTGTTCATTCATTTAAAATAACTTTAATAAATTATTTATTGTTTTGGTGGCCTTGTAATATGCATTATAATGCATTAAACAATAACAGGCTGTGTTAAAAAAAAATAGGTATATTGATTTAGATATTGTCAGTTGTAATATGAGTTAAATATTTATTGCTTTTTACATTCAAAATGAATCGACCTGCACAGTTTACGGAAAATATATAAATATAGATCGGGTCAAGGTAAAAATTCAATAAGAAACACAGACCTTTATAATTGTTATGGAAAAAACTTTTAAAAAAATCATATTTCAGCTCATAGATACCATGCATGCACCACCAAAGTGACAAAATTATTCTATTACTGATGCCATTTCAGCTATGATGATGACAAATAAGTAACATTTGAAAGAAAATGCGCTAAAACAAAACCATATTATAAGCGAACCTTCTTTCAATGTTCTTTAATGAAAAGTTAGATCTTATATTTTCCCTTTTTCATTGAATATAATTTTCAAATAGTAAAGCTTTTCCCAAAAACGAAACTAAAAAAAATATCAAAAACTATGTTAAACTATACCTTGCTATATGTTCGGTTCTCATATGTCCTTAAACTCTTTAAATGTCATTTTCAATACTTTGATATTCAGAATGAAAGAAGGCTTCAAATTACTTAAAGACATTGGTATCCTATTATTTTGAAGAACACATCTTCTTATAAAAATAATCTGTTTTCCAATATTTTTCCTGAGAATTTAGCTTTTAGCTCTTTCGGCGCAGCACGAAACAGAACTGCACCAGAAGTCTTCAGCCAGTACTTAGTTCATTTGTTTACTAACTGCATACAAAGTGTATTTATACTAAAGTTACGACATCGAGTAATCAAATGCCTCGGCGTAATTGACAGGTACATTTAAATATTTAAAGTTATCTTTTTTTTGGTAAAAAAAATCTGTTCAAAACCATCGGAGTGGAAAAAGTCATTTGCCGGGACTTTAACTATGTTGCAAAGTCAACGACCTGAGCCTAGCTAGAATCGATACTGAATTATTTTACACTATAAAGTCAGTACAAAAATGTAATCAGCACTAATAATTTTCTTGGACGTCTTTTTGATACAAGTTTGTTTGTTTGTGAGAATTCAATGACAGCGACCAAAGAAAAAACAATGGAATCAGAAATTTATGTTAGTGTTGAATCTGCGATGAAATATCTGTTCTTTATAATTAGTTCCATTGCAATTTAAGTTGCTAATCTCCTCAGCAATGATCTGAATGCTTTCATTGCCTTAAATAGTGAATAGCGCAGCGTTATTTCGTTATTCAAATTATACCCTAATCTGTACTAGGTCAGGACCATTGCGGCATTATTTTTTTCCATTTAATGGCACCTGCCGTTTTGTCAGGGGTTTTTTTTTGTGTGTGTTTTTGTTTTGTTTTTGTTTTTGTTTTTTTTTTTTTTGGACTTTCGGGTTTCCTTGCATAGCAGTTCAGTTTGTATATTTTTTCTTTAATCTAAGAGCATTGTTGAACTAGTCTTAGGTTTGCGGCTAAAATAGAAATTTAAACGCCTATTTATGAAGTAACTTGCATCATGAATTGATTATCCATTTCCTCTGTTATAACCACATTGTTCTAAGCATATTTATAAACCGGACTGGGGAAACAAGCCTTAAGCTTACACGAGTCCCTTCCTTTTCATTGCTTGCAAATATGGTTTTTGTAGCGGCGTCCAATGGCCATTGAGGCTACTTAAAGTTCTAACCACTGCCAGAAACACACAATTTCGTACACGATACAACTATTTTTCGTACTTCCCGAATGACTAGAATCGTTTCTTGAGATTATCATTGCAAACTGCATCAAGAAAATCGATTGTCGATTCAATATTGATCACTTACGAGGAACGACCTACGGACCTTGATGTTCGATGCCCGATAACAAATTGTTTTGACTGGAACAAATGCACCTATCAGATATACATATCTTTATCTACTTTATACGATAGGTATGCGACAATTTTAGATTAATTTATAGACACTGTAGCTTTTTAAAATTTGTTTTATCAGTCAGCAAATATTATGTCACGTTCTACTTTCCGTTCGGAAATAGTGTTTGCATTGATACAAATGACTATCAATTGTTATATGCATCTTTTCACTACTTGCTCCACTTCCCAATAGTTTTATTACAATCTTATCGTAGATAATTTTCCGAGAATAATGTCCTACCTCCCCCATTACCTAACCGCCGGGGAAGGGATGGGGCGGATTAAGGCGATGCTAGAATCTTTTAACTTATTTACGAAAAAATTATAAAGTATTCAGGTCCCATTATTAAAATAGAATAAATAAATCAAAAGACCATTATCCAGAATGTTTAGCCAAGGTGAATGATATTAACTTTTTCAGCTTCTGCATATGTGTAAATTCAAAACTTTTTTTAAGATGTGATAAGTAAATTGTAGAAAAAATATTTTTTTTACATAAACATAAAGTTTCATTTCGCGAAACCTGTTGAACGTTACATGTTCTATTTCGGGACCATTGATAATAAGTATTTTTACTACGTCCGCTGTATTGTGGGAAAATATTGTCTATTGCGAAATAAATTAATTATTTATTTTATGGCATTCAAATCTTCAAGTCCAAACAAAATATCGACAAAATAAGACATTGAAGACAACCACAGAATAAGATACATAAAACTCAGCTAAGCTGCAATCAGCCATTTGAACGCGAAATCATGCAAAACGAGTCTCGGAGAGATTCCATTCCACTGTTCTACAATATTCCTGATATCCTTAAAAATCTTATACAGGTGAATATCATTTCTTGTAAAAACTTATAATGGTGTAACTGATTCAATTTTTAGCTCAAATATTGGCTCGCAATCTAACTTCTGGTTACCAAACGTAAATTTGTGTGCATTTCAAAATTGAATATATATATAATTTCATATTTTTTTACATTTTTAAACATTAGAAATATATCTATAATTTGAACTGTCCAAGACATATTTATCAAGAATAAGAAAAAAATAAAATATTACTTTTAAAAACAATCATAAATAGGAAATAACTTAGAGGCATAATTATTTTTTTAGAATACAGAGCAATCGAAATTACTTACTTGCTTTCCAGGGCTGGACATTCTATCGAATGGCAGTAGTACTTTAGTACTTGAATAATTCGGCCACCTGAATAAAACCAAGATGACCTGGTCAAGCTTTTAACTCACAAGGTTGTTGACCTGTGGACAAACTGTCCTTAGAATTTATATATATAGATATTATAGGTCAGTTAGTTGTTTCTTAAAAAGACTTTAAATATCTTTAACATATTGACGTATTTTAAATCATAAGAGAAATATCAAGAATAATCTGATGTCGACTGGAAGATTATAACAATCGCGATAACAAGGGGATAAGGTGCCTAAAAAACTCAATTCAAAAGAGTCGGAGATATATATATCAATCAGCCATTTTTCATAATAGTGACAATCAAAACAGCAATATTTTTGTAGTGGAAACAGCGACATATTTATTTTGATTTTTTTTTAAATCATACATCAAAACAGGGACATAAGATTAACTTCATTCTAGAGTTCGCGTTGTTAATTGATATTCAGTAGTTTTTTTTTGTGTTTCCGTGTTTTTTATTCACTGTTTTTTTCGTCCTGTCCTTGTTTGTGTTAATTGGTTTTGTCTCTGCCCTCTTGGACTTTGGCTTTCGGATACCCCATTGGTACCTCTGCTTCTTAAGAAAAATAATCAAAGAAATATTGTTTTATATAAATAAATGAGAGTGATGTTTTGTACTTTAACTAAAATTAATACAAAATTACAGTTAACTTTGTACATTTATGCAATTGCTGTCGTTATTGGTATACCCATTATTCATAACGTAGTTCCACTTTTGTCGTCTTTTGTATATTTTGTAATCGTTTGTTTGTTAGTCTTGTTTATATTTAGTTTTTTGTCTCTTAGACATTGATTCCTTTATCTCTTTTCGGTTTTTTTTCTACTTGTAACTTTCTTTTAAACTTACATGTAAATGTTGCTGTTTTGAAAATACAAATTGTCACTGTTTTGTTGCATGTTTTGTCGCTGTTCCGATCGCTATTTCGGAAAAAAAGTTAAAATGTCGCTGTTTTGAAAATACAAATGAGTTGACGCATGTTTTGTCGCTGTTCCGATCGCTATTTTGAAAAAAAAGTGAAAATGTCGCTGTATTGAAAATGTCCGTTAGGGTCAGCTATTCTGTTTACAGTTAGCGGGAAGAAAGATTTCGGTCAGCTGGTGAAACTTCAACTTTCTTTCATTTTTTTCAAAATTTGGAAAATTTATTTACTATTGACTTTTCCAAATTTAAAACTAGAACTAAAGTTATTGTGTATACACTAAAGTTAACAGACGACGACGACGACGACAGCATCATACCATTATACGTCCGCAAATTTTTTGCGGTCGTATAAAAAGAGGCAGATTCAATGTCGAGGAAATTTTCCATCTTTGAATACTTTTTAAATATAAAAAGTGAAGTTTATAATATTAAATACATAGAAATTTATTTTATGAAGAAAAAAAACCCAAAATGTTCTTACAAAAATATTGTACATTTACAGTCTATCTGCTACTCTGTATTTGATTTGATAAAAATTATGCATACATAATTTACGTTAGTTCGCGTTGCTTGTTTCAGTGTCTCTCAGTATTTATGAATAAATATCTTCAGCCTTTATTTATATGTGCATTTTCGTAAAATTTTAAAAAGCTTATAAATTTTAACTATAAGTGTGAGTTCACGATCTCGAACTGAATTATACACGAGCATGATTCAAATTTGCTCTAGTTTCTTAAAATATGTACTAGACATTTGTTTACCAACAAAAATAATTATTGTTTATCCTAATACTTGTCAGAGTTCAAGGTAAATTCACATGGCGGTCAGTAACCTTAGATATTTATAAATCCGTCCTAATTACTTTTATGGACTTGTATACATTTAAATACCCAGGTCAACCAGTTTAAATAAAGATCTAGGTTACCGTGACACCGTAACGTCACGTTGCATACATGTTTGCATATTTTTAAATACCCTTTTGTGTTGATATTTCAAAAATTATCGCATGGATATTTAAAAAAATATACTCATGGACAAATGAAACGTTACAAATTTGAAACTTTTTAAAGGGATTTTTTTTTAAATATTACAAGATTACAATAGATTCTAATTGACAGAAATTTGAAAATTGTTTGGATTAATCCGACAAAAAACTCGTTGGGTTGATCTTAATTTTAAGCATCAGACATGCAAAGATAAAAACGTGAAAATCAAAATTCACAGTTTTGAATATCTCGTTACCAGCATTGCCCAGGCTCTCGACCCTCAGGGTTCCCACGCCATCCTTGAATTCAAGGAAACCTGGAAAAGTCCTTGAATTTCATTTAAATGTTAAAAAACCTGGACAAATCCTTGAATTTAATCAAATATCCTTGAAAAACCCTGAATTTTGTAATATGCAGATTTGTTGACCATTTGATAAAAAAAAAGCCGAAAAATATTGGATTTTTTTAATTTTTGCAGACTATTTTAATCCTTGAAAATGACCTCAATACCCTTGAAAAAAACTTGAAAAACCCTTGAATTTTGTGTCCGAAAAATAGTGGGAACCCTGGACCCTGAACACTAGACTCAAACACTTTAGACTCGGTCAACTGCAAAGTAAAAAAAAACAGTTTTTAACTATTTCAAACAAATAAGTTTAACATGTGTTTTAAACGTCAGATTTTTAAAATGTGTGGAATGACTTGAGAAAACTACTCAGGGTACCTATTAGTCATTTTTTTTTTTCAGAAAGCAAGGATAGTGGAAATTGAAAATTTCATAAACTCATATTAATCTTAAGTCCCCTAGAAATAACACTTTTGTATCCGGATAATCTGTTTGTACCGAATCTGCTCAATACTACATAAAGTCAGTACAAATGGAGTAAAAGATATCTTCGGAATTGTACTTTCGAATGAAAATTGACATTCACACTCCCCTCCAGACTACCGTTTAGTGGGAATTTTTTCGCGAGTTTCTAATTTTCCGCGTATAAATCAACTTTGTCATTTTGTCTGAAACCGCGAAATTTGCACGCCGCGAAAATTACCCGCTATACTACGGTATATCATTTTTATTGTAAAACATTTTAGACAATGGTTGTTTATTATTTTGTGTGTTGTCCTGCCGACCCAAAACACAGGGGAAAAAAAAGTTTAAGCTTTGCACTATTTTGCACGCTTTGGGAATTTCTTGTGCTGTTTTGGATCGTTTTTGCTATTCCAGTTAATAAATTTGTACCTCGTAGGCAGTTTTGCTGTTAACAATGTTCGTAGAAAATGTTCACGGTATTGTATCATCAAAGTCCATCAAGACTGTTCAGCCTTTAAAATCCTACAAGTATATCAAGTTGCAGTCATTGGAGTCTGTGGACATGGAATGTAAATAATATCAATAATATTTATTAAGCTAAAAAAATATTGTTGATATAATCACATTCCATGTCCATTAAATAGAACAATGTCAATGTTTTCCGTTCAAGGCAATACATTTACCAAATATAAAACGAGTACATGTAAATATTTACAACTGTTTGAAATTGGTCCACATGCCATATTAAAGCGTGAGGTTATCATATGAAATAAGCAGGATCTTATATTTTCAAGGAACAATATTCAGTGTAAACAGGACTGTTTGATACAGAATATTGTTTTATATACACCTGGAAAAAGGTTAAGCACCCCCGTGATTTTTCAAAATCATACATTTTCAAAACATTTTTAACCATTCTTTGTAAATGTGTATTGCAAACTAAAATATGCAGTGTTAAGCACAATTTAACATGTTTATAATGAACATACAAAAAGACATGTTTTTTTTATTTTCCAAACATGACATGACAAAACAGATAGCTTTTGTACATAAACATGGTCATAGAAAAGTATGGACTAATTATAGCTTTCAAATAAAACATTATATAAGTATCTTATAGATATCACCGTGGGAAAGGGTTCTAAATTATCAATTTGATCTAATAACGGGTAGAAAATCATTAGATATGTTGTGTACAAGTTGCAATATTGTACATGTTGCAACATGTACAGATAAATTGTACAAGTTGAGACAAAATGTGGCATGGTTGTCTTTAAGCTGGAACATGTAATCCAAAAGGAAACATATGAGATTTTATACGTTCTGGTCAAATTGTGCATGCCAATTTTAAGAAATTTTAACCTCAATATTTAATAAATAGTATTATTGAAGTGCAAAAAAGAGCATTTTAAGTGTTTATCATTATGCGCAAGAAGTTCTTAAAACTTGTTGTATTTTATAGACTTGATTATGAACTTCATGATACACTTTTACTTAAATATTCCATTCTCATTTATGATTGCAAAAAATAAGTTGTGCCTAATAATGTAGAGGGCATCCAATATTTTTCTTAACTTGTACAATTTATCTGTACATGTTGCAACATGTACAAATTTGCAACTTGTACACAACAGATATATTCATGGTTAAGTATCTCAAGGAAATCAAATTTAAAGTTTTTAGGTGGAAGCTTCTACAATACACATTACCTAACCAAATAAACAATTACTGTTTAAATGGAAAATTATTCCTAACAGTTTATGTAATTTTTGTAATACTGAAGAGGAATACATGCATTTTATTTATTTTATGTCCTTACATGAAAGGTTTTTGGATTAAAAACATGAAATCATGGCATTGTGTGGCATGTCTTTTATGGTTAATCTCAAGCATTTATTTTTTTTTTATATCAATTAAAGACTATTATGAAGTAAAATTCGTTTTGACAATACTTAGGGACAGACCATTTAACTTGAAGGGGGGCCTTGGTTTTTTGTTTTGATCAAATTTTTTTTTCCGCGCAGAGCGCTGACAAAATATTTATTTTTCGAAGGCGTCGCGACAGAATATTTTTTTCATTATCAGCATTATTTTTTATAACAGAAATCCTTCTTCAGAATATTTTTTTTCTTACCCTCAGCTGCCAAAATATTTTTTTCACCAAAAATACTTTTCAAAATATTTTTTAGGAAAAAACCAAGGCCCCCCCTTCAAGTTAAATGGTCGGTCCCTTAGTTTTTCAATTTATAAGTCATATTATATATCAGAGCAAAAAACAAAGTATGTGAATGTTTTCAAAATTTTAAGATCAGAATTTGTTCAAGAATTGATGATAATAATAAAAAAAATTATAGAGAAGCTTTAAAAGACAATAGAGAATAATTAATTCTAGTTTACATGAAAATGGTTACTATTTATGGCACGCCTATGCACTCAGTGTTTTTAAAGAAATTAACCTCAACTCTAATAATTTTATTAATGCAGATAGAGACTTCTAAAAAATTAAGTATCAAAGTAAAAGAGAACTAAAAAAAATATCCAAGAAGTGTATGTTCAGCGTTACCTTGATAAACTTATTAATTGATTAGAATCTATAATAATATAGCCAACTTAAGACAGATTCAAAAATGGAAAATTATTTGAAAGAATCAAATTTTTTACACGTAAACTTATAATACAATTAAGAACTAGCGATCACTTTCTATTTATCGAAATAGGGCAATACAAGAAAGTTCCTAGACCAGAAAGACTCTGTAATTGTTGCAACATTCTTGAAGATGAATTTCACTTTTTTCCTTATTTGTACATATAATAATAATCTACGAAATCTGTTTTTCGATACCATAAAAACAACTATAGCAACCAATACCCCAACTTAAGCCCTAAAAACAACTATAACAACCAATACCCAAACTTAAGCCCTAAAAACAACTATAACAACCAATACCCCAACTTAAGCCCTAAAAACAACTATAACAACCAATACCCCAATTTAAGCCCTAAAAACAACTATAACAACCAATACCCCAACTTAAGCCCTAAAAACAACTATAACAACCAATACCCCAACTTAAGCCCTAAAAACAACTATAACAACCAATACCCCAACTTAAGCCCTAAAAACAACTATAACAACCAATACCCCAACTTAAGCCCTAAAAACAACTATAACAACCAATACCCCAACTTAAGCCCTAAAAACAACTATAACAACCAATACCCCAACTTAAGCCCTAAAAACAACTATAACAACCAACACCCCAATTTAAGCCCTAAAAACAACTATAACAACCAATACCCCAACTTAAGCCCTAAAAACAACTATAACAACCAATACCCCAACTTAAGCCATAAAAACAACTATAACAACCAATACCCCAACTTAAGCCCTAAAAACAACTATAACAACCAATACCCCAACTTAAGCCCTAAAAACAACTATAACAACCAATACCCCAACTTAAGCCCTAAAAACAACTAAAGCAACCAATACCCCAACTTAAGCCCTAAAAACAACTATAACAACCAATACCCCAACTTAAGCCCTAAAAACAACTATAACAACCAATACCCCAACTTAAGCCCTAAAAACAACTATAACAACCAATACCGCAACTTAAGCCCTAAAAACAACTATAACAACCAATACCCCAACTTAAGCCCTAAAAACAACTATAACAACCAATACCCCAACTTAAGCCATAAAAACAACTATAACAACCAATACCCCAACTTAAGCCCTAAAAACAACTAAAGCAACCAATACCCCAACTTAAGCCCTAAAAACAACTAAAGCAACCAATACCCCAACTTAAGCCCTAAAAACAACTATAACAACCAATACCCCAACTTAAGCCCTAAAACAACTATAACAACCAATACCCCAACTTAAGCCCTAAAAACAACTATAACAACCAATACCCCAACTTAAGCCCTAAAAACAACTATAACAACCAATACCCCAATTTAAGCCCTAAAAACAACTATAACAACCAATACCCCAACTTAAGCCCTAAAAACAACTATAACAACCAATACCGCAACTTAAGCCCTAAAACAACTATAACAACCAATACCCCAACTTAAGCCCTAAAAACAACTATAACAACCAATACCCCAACTTAAGCCATAAAAACAACTATAACAACCAATACCCAAACTTAAGCCCTAAAAACAACTATAACAACCAATACCCCAACTTAAGCCCTAAAAACAACTATAACAACCAATACCCCAACTTAAGCCCTAAAAACAACTATAACAACCAATACCCCAACTTAAGCCCTATTAATTAAATTAAATTTCTATTAGTCCCGATATTAGTGACTGTGCGACTTTATTCAACAGTCATGAGAAACATGTCCATGCCAGCTCATGCTTAATTCTACTTGATTTTGTTTCAATGTGATGTTTTTGCGTTATTGAAACTGTTTTTATGTTGTATGTATAGTTACTCATTGTATTGCTTGACCCTAATGGATGTAATTTTGCAATAAAGAATATTCTTTATTTAATGAGGTGAAATATTTTGTATCAATATATTGTATTGAAATAATTTGCAGCCATTTGCTATCCTGGAAAAATGGTGGAATAGATACAAGAAACATCAGGAGTTGCTCGGACTAAGTCACAAGCACTATTAGAAATAAAATATATTATGTTGTTAAAAAACAACAAGACAGACAAATATACCGTAGATATTGAAGATCGCAGTGATCCTGCCTGACTCAGTGAAATGGCCGGTAAATCTTCACGTAGACGTCCTTACTAACTTATTCTCTTTGTTCTTCTCCGTTGACATATCGTAACTGACTTTTTCTCTTTGAACTTCTCCGCAAGATATCATACAGCCTGAATAGACGTTTTACTTATTGACTTAAGGACCTGAGACATCATTTTGTACTTTAGATATTGACAATCAGCACATTCTGTCGCTTAATTTATCTGTAACTAGTAGTGCATATTAATAGAAACTCGATGCTATTGCGTAACTTCTAGGTTTTTTTCTCTCTTGCATAATCTCACCATTGCTCAATCAAGTTTTACTTCCTTTAAAGGACAACGACCGTGTCACAACTCTGTACAATACGGGGCGCAAAGCAGCCATTCCGTAACTCTCTTTGGTTATTTTGCTACTTTTTGAATTGCATCACAAAGTAACAAAAAAAAAAAACCCTGACCCACTGTTTTGAAGACGAGAACGACATCCTGGTACCCAAACTTATGCTTTTACCATGTACCATAAGTTTCAATGCCTATACTTTCGTTTCAAGTGATTTTTAACTTTTGTTCGCTTATAAATACCTATAAAGCACTTTTTTTGTTAATCTAGATTTTATAGCTGCAACTATTCAATTTTAGGAAAAACTCCTTAGACAATGTGTGTAACAATTTAAAATATGGATAAGTAAAGGTACCGATCTTGGAGGATCGATCTAAAATGTTCGTGAGAAAAAAACAAAACAAGGAAAGCATACCGGAATATTTGAAGACTGCAAACGCCCTGCCTTGGTACAGGCATTTAAAAGGGTTAAACCAGTGGGCCCGGGAGTTAAACAAAGCACAACATGGTTGTGGAGACATAATAAGGTTGTTGAGGTGATCATCTCACAGCAACAACCAGCCAAACACTAATCAAACAATTACTAACTATTTCGTCTAACATAATTTTGAATTTTGCCACTAGTGGCTGATAACGAAGGGGAAATTTTTTAAGGATCGTATGAGACGTATTTTCTTATAACCTTGGTCTAATAGTCGGTCAGGGAGATAGTGATGTCGGATAAAAAAAAATCTGAAAAATGTGTACAAGCCCTTGCATATCTAATAAAATGTGAAATATAGACACCGTATGCTGGTGAATTTGCTTTGTTACTCTCTTTGTTAGGAAAATTAATATTTTTTTAAACTTTAATCGTGAATCTTTAACTGCGATGGCAACCCGGAGCAAATTTGAGATGTAATTCCAATAATGACATGAAGCAAGTGGATTCGGTGGTTTCTTTAATATCTATATTGAATAATCTATCTACCAAACGAAGCGTCGTTGACAGAGAGGGTGTCATCAATATATTTGCAAGTGGGATTAAAGAGCCTTGCCTTCTTCATCTACTTGTTATTTACGAGTTCTTGAAAGTATACAATCTCGTACAATTATAAAAACAAGTCGACGAGGAGAGGAGCACAGTTTCTGCCTACTGGAATGCCAACTTGTTGTTGAAAAATCTCTCCTCCAAATATATAACAGATATGTTGTCAATAAGGAAATCAAGCTGGTTCCAAAGTGTAACAAATCTTATCTTTATAAAGTGTTTTGGAAAAAAATGTAGATTTATAACCTAAAACAACAAAGTTTCTTGAATTCGAAAAAGCCTTTTCAAGTAATTTTTTTAGGCGACAATTAAGTGTTTTGTGTGGTTTTCAAAGAATGAACCTCAGATAATGACCGGTTAGACGATTGTGTAAATCAAATTAGATGTTGAATTGATGAAACTCATTTACTAGTATATATCAATTTATCAATTTCTCAAATGGGTCGTATGTACTTTTGTAAACTTCCTCTTAAAGAAAGCGTATCGTTTCAGGTTTGAACTTTCCAAGTTATAAAAAAATAACTCAGTTCTTTAGGGACCGAAGTGGGGTATTGTTTTTTCTCTCCTAAAATAGCATGAATCGGATCTGTGGTGAAAAAAAAACTATATTCGCACCAAAGATAGCTCTTTTATTATTTTCTTATCAGATGAAAAAAACCAGGCCCCCTTTATGTTTGGTCACTTACAAAATGAAATTATGCTTTGCATGACACATCTCAGCGTTAACAAATAAATAGGTGATGGACAGTCATGACAGTGTTTTTATTTAGCTGTGTTCAAGGAAACGTGTTGGAAAGGCACATTTTACATGTTTCCCAAATTTGACAACGTTTGGCTATTTCTTTAAAATTTGATTTTATCTGTTTGATCATTGTTGTAATATTTTTGGCTTCTGTTTTTGTTTCATCAAAACTAATATTTTACCGGTTTTCCAAGTTTTTTACTCCTAGCGTGTCTGATGAAGGTTAATCCAGAAAAGCACTTCACACGCAGTGAAATTTTGCTTTTGTACATTTATCAAAATCATATCAATATGTGGATCGTGTCTTTCTAGCACATATTCCATATTCTTTCGTTTTTAATTTTACTCATCATTTCAACCAAGGCCGCTATGGTTTGAATATGTACTTTGCAGGATTTTCCGACCAATCAGCATACTTTAAATTATCGGTTTGTATGCTAGGAATGTGACTATATTTAGAAAGTCGATTGAATAACGTTTCATCTTTTTTTTTCTTGCGTTACATTACATCATTTATTGCATAATAATCATTCAATATTGATGATTTGTAAAATCCTGATAGAGGACAACGACCCAAGGCATTCGCGTTTCTACTGAAGCATTACTTTGATTGGTATAAACAGAAAAAAACCTTCCGGAAGTAGACAGAAAGAGTAATAAATTGCCCGAGATATAAAGCAGCAATGGCCCTGACTTGGTACATGCATTGACTGAAATAGTTAGAATCCATTAACCCAATCATTACAACTTTTTCCGATCGATCTTCTCCAATCATCGAAGAGCAGTTAAGAACTAGCTACAAATGTATCACAGACTCTTAAATTTGGCACACATTTTCCTAAGTCTTTCATGATATATATATTTTTTTCAAATACGGTAAAACCTTGTAAGGGACCTATCATTTTTTACCTGGGAGGGGGGGAGGCTGTTCATTTTGAAAACAGACCTTAAGAAATTTCCTGATCCCCCCTACAACAATTCTAGAAAAAAAATGAACATTTAATATGAGTATATTTTGCGATAGGAGTGCTCTATTTATGTTTCAATAAATTAGTCCAAATATTTTACAACGTTTTACAGCTAACCTAGGCTTTTCCTTTAAAGAAAATAAAGAAAAAAATTGACCCCCCCCCCCCCTGTTTAAGACCTCACTTATTTGTAATAATATACAATTTGTGCATTCAACACAACCATATACTGTAAGATACAAATTGTAAGGTCATTCACTATATTTTTATAAATGTGCATTGGTACACGAATTTTTAACTCTTAAAATTAATCACAACATTTAGATACAAGTGCAAGCTTCTATATATGTCCATCATCCAAAGTAAAATGTCTATTATTATGCCCCCCGCAACGACATGTCAGTGGCATTAATTTTTACTCATGTCCGTCCTTACGAACTTCTGTCTCTCTCAGAAACTGTACAAACTTGATAGGATGTTTCCGTACGACAAACTGTACGTCCTATCCTACATTCAGGCCTGTAAGATCTCTACATCCTGTTTGGGTTTTGGCCGATATAAAAATCTATGAAAATTGACCTTAAAATTTACGTCAAGCTTTTCTCAGAAACCATACATGGGAATGACTTTGAAACTTGGTGGGATGGTTCAAAAACTGTACGCCCTTCGGGACTTTCAGACCTGTGGGACTCCCACTTCCTGTTTGGGGCCTATGGACACATTCCTCCTTTATTTTCGTTAGATTTCTTCTTTTTTGTAATCTTTTTCATGTCTGATTTGGATTGTATCTTGTACTGCTTCAAAATGCACAATGATTAGGGAGATCCATATTCCTCAATTCCTTTTTTGTAGATAAAAAATTATCGAGTTTAATTTTTTTTTCATTTAAAATCTTTGTGCAAATCCTTGTCCGTGCTTTCAATCAGATTTGCAAGATTTTTTACCATTTCAAGTTAATAGGATTCAAAGGAAAATAAACATTAACTTATTTACAATTGATTTTCATGTACACTACGTCTTATGTCATTTATGCATTGCAGTCAAACACAGAGAGAATGTGCAAGAAGCTTTGAAATGCACATGTCCGGAGAAATTGACTTTCCATATTGTGTCTCCAACTTTCAGTCAGGCTTTAACGAGTTGCTGTTGAACTATTCTGGGCTCGCCATAGCTTTCATTCTCAAAAGCAGTATTTTAATCAAAATAATTAAAAGGATATATAGAGAGGTACAAGTATCAAAAGTCGAGAAGTATACCCATGCCTATAAAATTAAAAGTTTGAAGAAGGGAGCTAAATTTCAGGACTTAATTTGAAGATATCAACCATGAAAGAAACCTTTTTTAAAGATTTTTAATCTAATGAATAAACAAATGGATAATGGAAAAAAAAATTCAAATGAATTTTACAAACTACAAGACAGTAACAAAAATATACACACAAAAAACTTGATACCCCCTGCTGAATTTTACAGCAAAATTTGATCCCCCCTTTTAAACAAGAAGAAAATAACTTGATCCCCCCTTCATTTTGACCAGCACATCCTCCCAGGTAAAAAATGATAGGTCCATATGGTCTGAAAAAATGTTGCGTAAATATCGTGGCGTATTCTATGAAGCATCGGTAACAGAATTATGAAAGGCGAAATAGTTATGTATCTATATACAATGTTATAACTTCGGAAGCATCAATTAGATCCGTTATTTGTAGCCGCCATTAATAGGAAAAAATCAAAATATTTTCAAAGGATATGGTTCGTTAAATATTGTTTTAATTATTTAGTGATCACCTCACTCCCCCGCTGTGTCTCACAATCGTGTCGTGTTGTAACTTACTACCGGATCCCAAGATCTCAATCGAAGAGGGAGGTTTTGTGCCATAAAACCTGGTTTCTCACAATTTTGCCGTACTCGAGTTCACTCTCGTTTCGACTTAAGTTTACGTACAATGCTGCTTAAAATTAAGCTGTTTTTGTTTTTTGTGGTATTTTGTATTCTTTTTGTCTTTGTTTTTATATGTTTTGGATGTATAATGTGCGTGTCGTGGACTTCTTTTGTCTTGGCCTTTTCAGAATTAAATTTGTGCAGCAACATTCTGTCTCTTCCAGCTATAACGCGCATTAATGCCTGACGACCCCGGCATACAATTTGATAAGACTATTCCATTAAACCATCTAGAGCACACATCCCAGTTGTGTTGCTGATTGCAGCTTAGTTGTTGCTATGTGTGTTTTTTGTTGTTGTTGCATGTATATGTTACGTGGGTTGTTTAATTCTTGTTGTCGTTTTTGTTTATTGGTTTTGTCTTTGCCTTTCAGACTTGCCACTTTCGAAAGTTCCTGTGGTACTCCTTTGCTTCTTATGATAAATTCTTAAAATCCTAAAAAAAAATCTTCTTTCGTTATCAGCCACTGGATGAAAAATTCTAAATTGTGTTAAACGTAATGGTTAGTGAGTGTTGATATTGTACTGAGATGATCACCTCAATATCCCTATTATATTTTCGAAGCCGTATTGTGTTTTGTGTTACTACCAGACCCAAAATATACGCTTGTAATTCCATCATTTAAAACGAATAGGAATTTAACCAGAGGTGGCTTTATCCATTAGGGTCTGCAGAGTGAAGCACAGTGACTCTTTTGGAAAATTGTAAAAATTTACTAACGGTCAAAGAACAAATATGTTATGGAATTTTTTAAATGAGATGAGAGCTTGATTTTGTTATTTCTAATTTTACATGTAAAATAAAATGCAAAAACTGAAGTAGAAAGAGCTGCTCTTTGGATGAGAAAAAAAATGCAATGGCATTTCAAAGTGATTGTCATCAAAGCTTTAAAATTAGATATTGGTTATTAACAAATAAAGGCAACAACAAAATCAGAAAAAATAGTTGTTTACACCATGTACGTGTTACAATAAGCAATTGTGCAGACCTGTCGAGTATACCGCTTTGCGAAAGATTTTACATTGCGATCCTTTTAAGCTCTCCTGTCCAAAGGCCATGTGAGCTTATGCTATCGCTATATGCGTTTGTCGTCGTCAGTCGAACGCAATCTGTTGTCTGTCGTCCGTCGTCCGTAAACAATTATAAAAATCTTCTTCTTTGAAACCACTGAACAGATTTGACTGAAACTTTGCAGGAATAATTTATGACATATTGGAAACAAACGGTCCTTATTTTGAAAAATAACCGAGAAAAGCATGGCCGTTCCTACTTGAATTAGAACAAAGGGTGAAATAAATTAAACTGGCTTATAACTAAGGAACTATAACAGATGTGAAGATTTCGAAGGATCCTAACCTCTTCAGAATCAAAAGCTATCATAAAAGTCTCCATTGAGTCGAAGTCGATAGATGGCCATTTATGAGGAATATAGTCCTTTAAATGCAATAATAGCGTTTTTTCATGTTTTTGTTCGATACAATTAAATCTATTGCAGACACAGAAAAGCTGATGATTGCTTAACCCTCCAATTCATTTTAAAAGCTCTAAAAAAGTTTCCATTGCATTTAAGGTCAAAATAGCATTTTTCCATGTTTTTGCTCTATTGAATAAAACTATTGCAGATATAAAAAAGCTGTTGCTTGCTTAAACCTTGAGCTCATTAAGCTTTACGAAAGTCTCCGTTTGGGCCGAAGTTGTCATATGACCTCTTATAAGGATTATGGCCTTTTAATGTACAAAAAAAGTTTGTTTCATGATTTTTGCTCTAAGAATGAAAACTAGCTATAGCAGATAGAGAAAAGCTGTTGCTGTATAACCTGTGCCAGTCTGCTGTTAAAGTGAATAATGAATACACACACTTTTTTAATCTTGAGAGGGGAGTAAAGCCTAACCCCTCTCTGTTTAATTGCTACATAAACAATTTGCATAAAATTTTTGACAACTCCTGTGATCCTTTGGAGCTAAATGATTCATTTATATCTAGTCTTAGTTTTGCTGATGATCTAGTTTTGGTGTCTAGTACCCACAAAGGTCTTCAAACAGCATTTTACTGTAAAGATTGGCAACTAGCAGTCAATGTTAAGAAAACTAAGGTAGTGATCTTTCAAAATAAACATAATAATGAACCCTCATTTTACTATAAAAAACAGGTAATAACAGAGTCTACTGAATACAATTTCTTGGGTAATATTATTGACAATAAAGGTAAATTTAAAAGGTCTATACAGGAATTAACAAAAAAGAGACTTAAGGCACTGTTTGCTGTCAAGAGCAGCTTTTCTAATTTCAGTCTCTTCCCGTAAACCTCTCATGCAAACTTTTCGATCTATTAATTAGACTAATTTTATTATAAAACTGTGAAATATGGTTTATGGGGGAATTTCTGCCTATAGCTAGAGCAAAAGATAGAGCCAGTAGAAATGGTAATATTTGTGATACTCTGACTCTGGAAGATAGATCCTCATTTGAATAAATACACAACAGATATTGCAAATCGATTTTAGGACTTAAAAAAACGGCATGCAATATCTCATCAAAGTCAGAACTTGGTAGATTGCCTATTGAAAGTTTCATTAAAATTCAAGTAATGATGTATTTTTGCAGACTAAACTCTGAAAAGATTAACCCTTTGTTAAAAGAAGCATATATTGTAAACAAAAATCTACACAATGAAGGAATGTACTCGTGGTACACCCTTGCTTCCAAAATTTTTGAAGAATGTGAATTAGATATCACAGAATTTGAAAATTTGTACAAACCCTTTATGAAAATTAAAAATAACTTAAAAAGTAATTTTAAACAAAAAATAGAAGATAACGACAAAAATATAGTAATGCAGAAATTAGCCAGCTTGACTGATGATTCTAAATTATTTTTATACAAACAATTAAAGACGGAATTTGGTTTAGAAAAATATTTTATTAAAAGAAACAAGTTTTAAAAACAGACAATCAATAACACAATTAAGAGTCAGCGACCACAAATTAAATATAGAATTAGGAAGATACAGAAATATTAAAAGAGAAAATAGACTACGCTCTGTATGTGAAGTTGTTGAAGATGAATATCATTTTCTTCTGTATTGTAACATTAACAAACAATTAAGACAAACTATGTTTAATAAATTAAATCTAAATCAAAACATCGACTAAAATAATAAAATTATACATATGCAACGAATTTTGAATCCCGATATAGAACTGATTCCAATTGTATGCGACTTTATAAAGCAGTCATTGGTACTACGAAAATAGGGTCCACATTGGTCAAAATGTTCTTAAAACTATAACTCCATATGCTAATGTACTGTATACTCTGTTGTCTTCTGTATATGTTTTGTATTTTTAATACATGTTTTTGTTTTTGCTTTGACCCATATGGGTGTATTTTGCAAATAAAAGATTTACTTAAATCTGCATCTCATTAAGCTCTATAACAGTCCCGATTGGGTCGAAGTTGTCAGAAGACCCTTAATAGGAGTTATGGCCATTTAAAGGTTAACAAAATTGCATTTTTCATATTTGCACTATATAATGAAACTATGTCTGAGAGAGAAAAGTTGAGGCTTGCATACAGCTTCAGCTCACTAAGCTCTACAAAAGTTTCCATTGGATGGAAGTTGTGAGATAACCACTTATAGAAGAGACCCTTATGGCTTAAGAACCAGGTGAGCGATTCAGGCTCCTGGTGCCTCTTGTTTTTTAATTTTTTTATCTCCGAAAGAGCATAGTCAATCATACTTCAAACTAGTAAACGACATGATGGAGTATTGTGAGACTCTGTGTCGGGGATTGCCTTTCATGAACTTTCTTGAATTATCTATAGTTTTTTCGTTGGTTATCACGAATCGTTTCAACAATTATCATACCTACATTATGGTATTTAAAAAAAAAAGAAAAAAATGAAAAAAATAATTGTCCATAACTTAGAATATCACAGTGTATATAATTTTTCATATTTCGTAATGAAAATTCTCAAAAACATAAAATACCCATCTCCAAGGTTGTTTTTTGTAAAAACGTATTGTATATGTTAATGCAGAAAGAAGATAAAGAGATATGGAATATTTAAGTTCATACAACCTATATAAACCAGCGACAATTTAAAACTTAAAATAGAAAACAGCCTTAATAGAAAGATGAGACTGTTTAAGGTATGTATTCGTTTTAAAATAATGAATTTTTAATGATACAAATATCAGTTTTAAAAAAAAAATATTCGACTTCTATAGTTGAATGTCCTTTATCCAATATGTGTTTGAAAACGGTTGTTGAACCCATAAAAAGTCATCTTGCATGTCTTATTTAAATTATGGTGGGATATTTCAAAAATCCGAATCATTGACGCGCAGCAATGATCCAAGCATTTTGCCGGTCTAACCAAAGACATGTGTAATTGTTAACTTTTGTAAAAATAATATGTCACCAGTTAAGTTAAATATGTTTTACCTAAGATCCCCAGGAGTAGGCTTGCCAACAACTTCTTTGTTTCCCAGTTGCAAAAACTTTTATCCCCGATGGCATAAACGGTGTCCCCATTTCCACCATTTCATCATCAAAGAATCATAATCTTTTTATCACCACCGACCATTTAACTTGAAGGGATGGCCTTGGTTTTCTTTCTATAAAAATATTTTTAACATGATTTGTGATGAAAACATATTTGGCAGCAGAGGGTAAGAAAAAAATATTTTGAAGAAGGACTTCTGCTAAATAGATAAATGCAAATTATGAAAAAAAATCTGTTGCTACGCCTTCAAAAATAAATGCGCGGATAAAAAGTTCTTGCAAAAAAAAAAGCCTTGCCCAAACCTTCAAATTAAATGGTCCGTCCCTTATGTACTTCAAGATTCCTAATATAGCCGATTTCTTGCTGCTTGGAACTAAAGACTCAAGCATATACCAATAACTGTCTTACTGTCTAACTAACTGAAGCTTCGTGCTACAGATAAATAATTCGATTCCAAACAATCTCTTTCTAATCTTCCGAAATCTATATTACCTTTTTTTTGGTTTTATTTCGATGTACTCTTGTATAAGATACCTGAAAGAAGCCAAGTGGCACCAATGGGACATTCGAGTGTCAAAAGTCCGAAAGGGCAACGACAAAATCGGTAAACACGAACAAGAACAGCACGAAGAAACACAAAACACAAAATCAACCAAACGGAAATCGACAACGCGAACTCAAGTCGTAACAAGTGTGAACTCAGGTGCTCCGGAAGAGTAAACGATTCCTGCCTGCTATAGCACACCCATCGTGTTGCTAATTTTCAATTCAGTATGTCAAATTCAAAGATATGTTCATGTACAAGACTTGATACAAGACCAAGGAAGTATAGATAAGACATTCCAATTATCGTCAGCTCAAACATTCCAAAACAATATCAGCTGACAAAAAAAGACAACAAGAAATAAAACATAACAAAACGAATACATTTTTAACAACCAATAAGAATTAGCAATTATTTTGGAGAGTTACTCGCGTTAAAACGAGAGTGAACCCAGGTGCTCTGGAAGGGCTTTTTATAAGACCCGTCACTTTGCCATTTATTAATTCAGTGTAAATCCAATGCGATAAAGGACAACCATTATTTTTCAAGTAGTTTCTGAATAATTTGCATGGATGCCAAATTCTGAGGCCGGTGGAAAAGCAAAATGGTTGTCAATAGAATTGTTTATTTTGTTATGCTAGCGCTGTATCTAGAGGATGAACCTCTCATAAGCAGTATTTTTAAAAATCAAAATATTTGGAGGGCCGAAAACCAAAAATAGTGAAAAAAGAGAAATATCCTACTAAAAGTTCGACCTTGCACGAGGTCATCTTTGAGTATGTGCGAGGACGACCTTGACTAAACAAAGCCACAAAATACCAAATACAGGTTATTTGGGCAAGAGGATCCAGCGAAGAGTTTCTGACAATGACAGAATACGAATTATGTAATTTATATCCTTAAACCCATCTGTTATTTAAGAAAGGTCGTTGAACCTATAAAAAGACATCTTCAATGGAAGTTACAGTAGGATATTTAAAAAAATCCTAAAGTATTTTTAACGTAGTTAGATTATGAATTGAAAAAATATTTCCAATTCAAACCATAGCCAGGGTTATGAATTGAAACATGCTTCCAATTCAACCCGCATTACCATAAGGTAATTGCAGTTATCAACCTTTGCAAAAATGTGTGCTACTGACTTCATCAGACCATATTAAAACACGTTATATCGGAAATTTTAACTTTAATCTACTTTGTTGGAAACAAGTTTCATCTAATTTGCAATTTAAAAATGTATTCGAATGTCGGAAGTTCGAACATGCCATGACACAATCAGCTGACACAAAAGACAACAAGAAATAAAAAACACAATAAAATACTCTAAAAAAACTAGGTGAAATCAGCAAAGCGAACTCGAGTCGAAACAAGGGTGAACTCATGTGCTCCGGAATGACTCTTTATAGCAGACTTGCCACCGTCAATTGATCAATTTAATCCGGATCTATAATCCTGTCAAGGACAACTTATTTACGAAGTTTTTAACAGTATTTCTGGGTATTATGCATGTATACCAATGTGAGGTATAACAAGGTGTGAGTGAGGCAATGCTCATACTTGAGTTTAAAGTAAAGTTACAAGATCGGTTGTCAATATAAAACTGTTGATACATTTTTTCAAGAAGTTACCTCAAATCAGCAGCATTGGACATGTTGGAATCAATTTTCAAGGAAATGCGTGGACGTGCTGGTCTTATCAAAACCATAAATGACAAACGGATGCTATTGAAACATAAGTTTCATGAGGGCATCCTGGAAAAATAAATAAATAAATAAACAAAAAATAAAAATAAAATGGAATTTAGAAAATCATGATCTGATTTCTGAAGGTTAATGTCCTTTAACATTTGGTGTTTTTTAAAAAAATGTCGTTAAACTTTTAAAAATACATATTATATGGAATCTAAATCACGGAATGGTCTTTAACAATCCCAAAATATTTGACGCTTTGCCAAAGGAATGAAAAACGGCACGTTTCTTATTCAATGCAGTTGTTAATCTTTGTAAAAATGTGTGCTACAAACTTCATCAGACCATATTAAAACTATTTATATCTGAAATTTCACCCGGAAAACAAATTAATATCAGTGGTTTGTTGGCTGGAAACTTTAGGATGCCAAAAAAAAAACATTGTGTACGTATCGGCATATGTCTCATCTCATATGCTTTTTGAAAAAAATGTAAGTTTCTAATAATAAAGAATACGAATTATGTAGTTAATATCATTTCACCCATCTGGTGTTAAAGAAAGGTCGTTGAACTTATAAAAAGACATCTTCATTGGAATCAAAGTCACAGTAGGATGTTTAAAAAAACAATCCTTAAGTAATTTAAACGTAGCCAAAGTTATGAATTGAAAACATGTTTCCAATTCAACCCGTAGCCAAGGTTATAAATTGAAAAGCAAAAATGTGTGCTACTAACTTCACCAGACCATATTACAGCATATTATATTGGAAATTTTAACTTTTATCTACTTTGTTGGCTGGTTGAATCTCCATGTTGCAAAACATGTTTCCTCTTATTTGCAATTTAAAAATGTATTCGAATGTCGGAAGTTCGAACTTGCCATGACACAATCAGCTGACACAAAATACAACAAGAAATAAAAAAAAGCACAATAAAATACTCTAAAAAAAACTAGGTGAAATCAGCAAAGCGAACTCGAGTCGAAACAAGGGTGAACTCATGTGCTCCGGAATGACTATTTATAGCACACCTGTCACTGTAGTGCCGATTTATAATCCTGTCATAAATAACAAGGTGTTATGATCATGCTTGGTGACAAGGTGGGTGTCAACAAAAAAACTGTTCATTTTGTTATATAAGCATATGCATTTTTCAAGGAACAACCTCTCATCAGCAGCATTGGAATCAATTTTTAAGCAAATGCGTACGCGTGGACGTGCTGGTCTTATCAAAACCATAAATGACAAACGGATGCTATTGAAGCATAAGTTTCGTGAGGGCATCCTGGAAAAATAAATAAATAAACAAAAAATAAACTGAATAAAATGGAATTTATAGAATTATGATCTGATTTCTGAAGTTGAATGTCCTTTTACATTTGGTGTTAAAAAAAGGTCGTTAAACTTATATAAAAATACATATTATATGGAATCTAAATCACGGTATGATCTTTAACAATCCCAAAATATTTGACGCTTTGCCAAAGGAATGAAAAACGGCACGTTTCTTATTCAATCCACATGCCAAATGCAGTTGTTAATCTTTGTAAAAATGTGTGCTACTAACTCAGACCATATTAAAACTATTTATATCTGAAATTTCACCCGGAAAACAAATATCAGTGGTTTGTTGGCTCGAAACTTTAGGATGCAAAAAAAACCAACATTATGTACGTATTGGTATATATCTCATCGCAAATACTTTTTGAAAAAAAAATTATTGTCCCTTGGAGCCGCTTGCTGGTATGCACAATAATCATCCAATTCCAAACAGTTTTTTTTTTCGATCCTCCCATTTCTCAATTGTTACACAGGCAATTTTGGTTAATGTTAATTTAACGTGAAAAATTAACGTTAAATTAGTGTTAATCGAGCTTCGATTGTTAATTTCATGTTAAAGTTTAACATTTGACGTCACATATTAACGTTAAAAAGTTTAACACTAAAATAATGCTAATTTTTAGCACTAAATTAACGTTAAAAAATTTAATGTTAAGTTAAATGTTAAATTAGTGTTACATTAACGTTAAATTAATGTTAATCGAGCTTAACGTTAATTTAACGTTAAGACAAATTTCCTGTGTGGTCTGTGTTTCTTTTGTATTTTATTCTCGTATAAGTTTTGTGAAGATAAATTTCATGCTAGAACCTTTAACAGACATATTTCTAACACCACATCTTTATATATTTATATATAGAACAAAAAACTATCTGTGAGCCATTGTCGGAAGTCCGAAATGCCAAGACAAAATCAGCTGACACAAAAAGACAAAAAAAAAACAAAGGACAATGAACAACTAAAGTGAAAGTTGCTGAAAAGAGAGTGAACTCATGTGCTCCGGAAGGGAAATTACATCCACAAAAGAGTTTCGAAAGAGACGTACGTTCTCTTCATACCCAAAACGTATGACCTTCCACAAAGGAATGTCCGAGCATGTACGAAGTTGTACATGCCGAATTGAAATCATAAAATACCGAAAGAAGGTTGTTGAGACAAAAGGCTCGTGAAACCCTCCTTACAAACAAAAATACTAAATTAAAAAAAATGACTTCTAAAGTTTTTAGTCCTTTAACCCATATAGTGTTAGAAAAAGGTCGTTGAACCCATAAAAAGTAATCTTATTTGGAATCAAAGTCACGGTAGGATATCTAACAATCCAAAATCCTTGGCGCGTAGCTTATAATAATCTAAATATCACGAATAAGCATGTTTCTTTTTTAACCCACATAGTTGTTAACCTTTGTCCAAAAGTGTGCCACAACCATATCAAGAAAAAAAATATTATCTGTTTTTTTTTAGCTTTAATATCAGTATGAAAACATTAAATATGTCTATGATTCATATTTTCAATGCGCACTTGAGTTTCGTGCTGCAGATCCGATGCCTTTTTCCTGATCTTCCTATATATAACTTTTGCTTAATTTTTGGAGTGTGTTCCTTTTTTCAATTTAAAAACTATAATGTTTTAGTATGACAAGGTCTGAGTGTTCTTTCTATCTGCAAGTCAATGAATTTCCAAGATTGGAAAGGACATACACGTCTAATGGCAATAACCTAAATGACTTGACTTATAATAAATAATTCCCAAAAGCCACGTAAGGGCTACTGATACGTATCCTTAAACAGTTCTATATGAATGATTTGTACTTGCTCCGTTCACGTCTAAAATCCCAATATGGACCCTAATGTTTCTTTTAGTCTTCCTCTTGTTCGTCTGCCTTTTTGTCAATCAAACGCCTTATGCTTCCAGTTGAGTAGTTAAGCAGGTAAATCTACCATTCAGGGCATTGACCCTTTTTACAATAAGTTTTGCTATATATTTTCAATGGAAGATTAATTCAAGATTTGATTTGTTGGTATGCTTTGGTAAATATATCCTCTTGTGACGGTAACCCGATATTTAAGTATATGTGGGTACTGTTTTTGACTGTAACGTTAAAAAATTAAGGGCGCTTTTGAAATGTGACCCATCTGTTTAAACCTTTTTGGGATTTACAATAAGGATTTGTTAAAAGAGGCCATGGTGACATTGTATGGGTACATTGCCCTTAACCTATGTTTCTAAGGTCGCCCTGACATTGATTTAAAAACTTAAAAAATACGTCAATAAAATCTAATAACAAAACCTGTTACATTTCTGCTTACATAAACCTACAATGTATGACTAGACAATTTTCGTAACAATCGAATCATATTTGGGGTTTTAAGGATATGGTGTTTATCACTGCACGGGCATCTTTTTGCACATAAATCATAACTTTAATTTTTATTATGCTAGCTATTTTATTTGAATTCTGTACGTCGGACTTGGTAGACATCAAAATTCATAATTAAAACAAAAATTTTAAATAAATGCACCCTATTTTCAAATTTCAATATTTCATGTACGTTTTTAAGAGGATCATTTGTATCGAAATGATAAGGAAAAACAATACATTTCACTTTCTCAAAATTTGGATGTTGAACCTCATTTTCTCAAATATTTAGAAGGAAATGGGAATTTCAACTATTGATTCTATATTATCAAAAGTTCTAAAAACATGCATTTTTGCCAAGCGAATTCTACCAAAATTCTAATGGTGAATTTATACTTTTATTATCGAGGTTTAAAGTACCATTTTCACTGTCGTGTACGTGAGAAGGATCGGTCATTTCAAGATGGCAGACATATCGTTGGGCTAAATCAGGGGGTTTCTTTTCAGTTGTATTGTATGAAATCTACAGCACTTTACAAAATCTTATATATCTCCGAAGGAAGGTAATAGAATTGTCTACTACATATAAAAGACCGATGGAAAAAAGCATGGATGGATTTTCCATATAAGACTCCCAAAGGTGAGTAAACATCTGAAATGAAAATCGAAGCGGGCATTTCTCCTGAAATCGGTAATTTTACACGAAACTATAGGCTTTACTTACCGAAACGCAACTCTGGAAGCATTCTTTAATGGGAAGCCACCAATCGTCATTCATGTTGTACGAATATATTTTGAAAGATGTTCACAATTTAGATTTAAAAGTTTTGTTTATGTCAAGGAGCAGTCCTATGGTCATTTGCATATTAATCTTGAGAAAATGTGTTCAGGATCGGACTTCTGTCGAATTTTGGTTCAGGATCGGTCTTCCAAATATAGAAACATTTTCATATTTAAATACAAGAGATATGTACGAAATAGACCGTTTCTGGGTATTATTTATTGTCGAATTGGACAAGAAATCGTTAACCTGGGACGGACCCAGAAATGATTGAAAAGAAGGGGTCTGCCTATAGTGTACTAAGGAAGAAAAGGGGAGGTTACAGGCTGATTTTGCTGTATATCTGCACAAGAATTACATAAATTTTCGTGAAAAGGGTTTCAACTATGGAACCCGCCACATAAATGATAAACTAGTCAAAGCAGCCACGCTGCATATCCCCGCGCTACTCTGGTGTTTGATAGTATAAGGGCAAATAATTGAAAGAAATAAACTATGACTATAAAGAGCTTTTTTTTTTACTATCAAATGTATATGTATTGATATGAGACTTTACCCTGGTAGTGGGAGTGATAGTAATGTAAAGAATTATGCGTGACGAAGGAATACATGTTATGTGCCCGTAGGCTAACTATGCAGCTCAGCCCTTAGGGTCATTATCAAAATTCTGAAACCTTCGACAGAATCTACATACATCCATAATGCAACTACTAAGCCAAGTTTCAGTTCTGTATTCAAAATAACCTATAAGAGGAGTTGCGTGAACCTTAAGGCTATTATCTATGCAGCGCAGTCTCTATGGTTATTATCGAAATTCCGAAACCTTTGGTAGAATCTACATACTTTTATAGTGCAGCTATTGGCCGAAGTTTCAGTTCTTTATTCCAAATAACCTGTAGGAGGAGTTGCGTGACGAAGGAATAATGTGTCCTTGGGGTACCTATGCAGCCCAGCCCCTAAGGGCATTATTCCGAATTCCGAAACCTTTGGCACAGTCTCCCTCCACAATTCTGCTCCCAGTGGTTACATAGATTATCCTATGGATATTAACGCCATACGTATTTACGTACGTACATCGTACAGCAAAATATTATAATAATCGATCTCAAGAAGGGAAACAATAATGAGACGCACGTGCAATTCAATGAAAAATAACTGGTTTTTAATGAATCATTGTTTTATTCTTAACATATTCCCTCAAAACAAATATGGCTTAGGCTATGCACATTTCTGTGCATGTTCTGCTGAGCACAAGACTAGACTTGTTGGCAGCATATCTTACCTTCTATCATAAATAAGGGGGTCCTGATGGGGGTCCTGATCACGAATCACGAAGAATAAAAAATGCAAATAACGAAACACGGAAATATGGCTAAAATTTTGTTCACGGATAAAAGTTTGACTAGGAATTACTGTAAAGCATGCCTAAAACGAATCACGGACAAAATACTTTGCTGAGAACGGTTCACGTGCAATATCCAATCACGATGTACGGAAAAATATTTCAACAAATCACAATTCACAGAAAATAAAAATTGCCAATAACGGAGAACGAAATAAACACATCGGCCCCCTCTTATAAGTTTGTTGAAATGCGCAGTTTCATTCATTAGGGATCAACCATTTAATTTGAAAGGGGGGGTCCTCAAAAAATATTCTGAAAATTATTTTTGATGAAAAAAAGATTATGGCAGCAGAGGGTAAGAAAAAAATATTTTGAAGAAGGATTTCTGCCATATAGAATAATGAAAATAATGAAAAAAAATATTCTGTCGCGACGTATTCGAAAAATAAGCGCGGGAAAAAAATTGTTCTGACCAAAAGAAAAAACCAAGGCCCCCCTTCAAGTTAAATGGTCCGTCCCTTATTATGTAAAACCTAGTTTCTGATTGAAATAAACTACACTTGGCACTCTTGCGCTTAGTACTGATATTTTTTCAAGACACAAAGTAAGATAAGGAAAGAAAAGCCATGAAACAAACAGTTATTTCATTTGATGATAATCTATTTAGACCAAAATAATGTATTTTAAGTTATTAGTAATATTTTTGAAACAGGTAATATATCGATTACAAAGCTTACATCGTACCCAGGATTGCTATAAAAAGGAGTGGAATTTTGCCATTCTTCTGTTAGTGCCGTAATCTATACGGAAAATATTGGTCACAGCCAGCATCTTAAGTGTACATTGTGCTAAGCATCATTAGGTGCATTTGGCACTTGTCTGTAAGTGGTAATGAACTTTAACTACTAGTATTCTTCTGTTGGTGGTCATTCATTCGAAAAAAAAATAGATAGATCACAGCCAGCACCCGAAGCATGCTTTGTGCTTAGCATCACTAGGTGAAACTACCATACCAATACGGTTGATGTGGCATATTGTCTGTAAGCAAGAATAGACCTTGACCACTTCTGTAAGTCGATGCTGACTCCAACGCTCGGAGTATTACATGAACCCACCATGCGTTGTATTCGTTAGGTGAAATTCTAATCGATATTTGAAATCATTGAATTGTGAATACATAACTTTTCTGTAATTCTGTAATTTTTGTTTTCAATGTATATCAACAGATCGAGTCAACTAGATTCAGTTCAACTTTTTCATCAATCAAACAATGATCTGAAAGAGTAAATTTCTGATTGGTGTCTGGGTCATGGTGTGAAAAAATCAAATTTAATATATCACAGTTCGCGGGAAAATTTATTATTTTAATCACAATTCATGAAAACCTACAAAGGAACCAATCACGCATAACAAAAATACCCTCATCAATCCATTCGTAGATATGCCTGGGCTAATTTTTTGCGCAAGAAGTTGAACCGTATTTGCATCTTATCATCAATTTTCTTCGTCAGTGGGCTCAATTTCAATTACTTTTCCTATTGGATATTAAAAAAAGCCCAAACACTGTCTATTTAGTACATATCTCTTGTATTAAAATGTTTCTACATTGGAAGACCGATCCTGAACCAAAGTTCGACAGAAGTCCGATCCTGAACACATTTTCTCAAGATTAATATGCAAATTACCATAGGACTGCTCCTTGACATAAACAAAACTTTTAAATCTAAATTGTGAACATCTTTCAATATATATTCGTACAACATGAATGACGATTGGTGGCTTCCCGTTAAAGAATGCTTCCAGAGTTGCGTTTCGGTAAGTAAAGCTTATAGTTTTGTGTAAAATTACCGATTTCAGGAGAAATGCCCGCTCCGATTTTCATTTCAGATGTTTACTCACCTTTGGGAGTCTTATATGGAAAATCCATCCATGCTTTTTTCTTTCGGTCTTTTATATGTAGTAGAAAATTCTATTACCTTCTTTCGGGGATATTTCGGAGATATTAAAGAGCTGTAGATTTCATACAATACCACTGAAAAGAAACCCCCTCATTTGGTCCAACGAAGTGTCTGCCATCTTGAAATGACCGATCCTTCTCACGTACACGACAGTGATTTTAGGGTATTGAAGAAAATCCTAAAGCAATTTTTTTTAGACATGCCATCTACCTTACATGATAAACAAGATCCATCCATTTGATTTTTGACCCTTAAGAGCATATACATATGTACGCTATCCTAAAGAGAGAACCGTATTTTAACTAAAAATCCGAAAGAACGACAGAAGCCTTTGAGCAATAAATAATTATATATGACCGACTTAAAAATATTGTCCCAAACATGGATGGTCTCTGCATGTGTCTTATAGACTCCCAAAGTAAAAAAAAAATACTAATAGAGAAATGTTCTTAAAAAAAACCACTAAGACTAAGGATAAAAGTAGTTCAATGAAGGAAGAGAAACATGTGCCTTAACTAGTCAGTTAACTTATTTTGGATGTAACAACAAACGGTGTTTGTGGCGAAGCTATTCTTTTATGGCTTTATTGCCTTTTTCAATTTCTCTGGCGTGCCCTGTTTTGACATTTAAGATTGATTATCCTAGTTCGGTGGGTTTGTTAATACGTTTAGAGTTTATGATAAATATTGATGCACAGTTGTGCAGTTAGTACGCAATAATTTCCTGATTTCTGTTTTCTACGAGTGTCCGTCTGTTCTGGCTCGTGAAATTAATCCTTAATCTTTCAAGCTTATCGCAAATTGTTTTGTAGACTTCTGTTGGGCATTTGTGATTGATCCTCCAAGATCGGTAGTTTGATAATTACCTTTTTTATACCCAGTCTCTAAAACATTTTGATCTCATAGTTTTAACTATTACGAATAATGACAAAATTTAAAGGTTATCTTCATCGTTAAAATTCATTTTTATTTTGTTCCACAACCCTGCATATTTACCCGGTTCATATATATGTGGGCCATAATCAGTCTCCAATAAGTCAATGACTTTTCCTCATCAATGGATAAGCTGGAGTAAAGGTCATTGAACTATAGAAGACATAAAAGTCGATCTGTATCAAAGAAGATATGTTTATTGGCTAAGATTAAAACAGTTGTTTTAATCTAAAAGTCCCGTGAAACAAAAATCTTAATCAGCAAAAAATTAGCTATGGAAAATTGAACTGTCGTTTGAACACAGAAAAAAAACACACACACAAAAAAAAACAGATAAAAAAAACCAAAACAAAACCAAACAACAACGTGAACACACACAAAACAACAAAACTGCTATCAGCGATGCAAATTAACGATGAGTTTAAACTGATGTTCCCCGGAAGGACAAAAAAGTTCCTTCGTGTTCTATAATATCATGACTAACCCACCTCTGCACTTATAAGATATATATACCCATGAAAAAAAGAAACAGTGCATGCCTATGCAAAATCCGTTGTAACAAAATCTTCTTTCCAGAAAATCGTTACCACTGTCCTAAGTTGTAACCTCTTGTTTTTTATTTATTTTATTTTGTGTGTGACAAATTTTTAGAAAGAATAGATACTTAACACCAAGTTACTTTATATTTCATCTGAGAAAATTAAAACTTTAATTATCTCAGATTTCTTGTTGGCAACCGGCTCCCTATTCTTCAGATTACATGGGGAACCAGCCTACTTTATATTTCTTCTTCCATGATAAACTTGACGCGTGTTGGACAACACAGTCGTTTGATTTTTTTAACGCTATTTATCCTGATTCTGGTCCTATGGTCTGAAAACACAACTGGCCAACCGTTACTGGTTTACTACTTGCTTTTTTATCTTTACTAAAGTTGCACAGTATAAGGTCAGGATCAGGAGCTTTTTGCAGACGTCATTGAATCTCTGTGTGTTCTTGATAAAGTCTGCAACAAGTGAAGTCGGGTCGTCTAGTAATTTTTATTTTCCTTTGTGAGTAGAAATGATACTGACATCTTTTAGATGTGTTGGTTAATTCTTTAATTTTGGTCTTCTGTTGTTTCCCCTCTGCTTCATATCACTAGTCAGACCATCAGTGGAATATGCAAGTTCCGTCTGGGACCCTTATACAAAATCAGACATAGACCGCCTAGAAATGGTTCAAAGACGTAGTGCCAGATTTGTTACCAACACCCATTATAGTAGTAGAGCAAGCATCACAGATAAAATCAAAGAGCTAAATTGGAAATCTCTTGAACAACGAAGGAGGGATGCAAGACTCACATTGCTATACAAGATAGTCAATGACAAAGTAGCCATTAGGAAGGAAGGGCGGCTTATACCACCAGGCCGCCTCTCAAGGAACATGTACGAGAAAAGCTTCCAAATACCATCGGCCAGCAGTGACTATCGGAAGAACTCCTTCTTTCCGCGCACCATCCGGGATTGGAACGGTCTTCCTTCAGGCCAGGTGCAGTCAGCACCGTCAGTTGAGGCATTCAAGCCCTCTCTGGCACAGCTGGCTTAATACTACATTCACTTGGGGGGTGGGGCATGCGTACCAGAAACATGGCAGAATAATCAGTACGTTGATTGTGGCCATTATCTGGCATAAGCAGAAGCAGAAGCAGAAACTACTGAATAAGAGTAAGTGCTTATTGGTTTCAGCACTTCCATATTCACAGTATAAAGATGGTGCAGTCCTCAGTTCAGTGATGAGTCTACCTGTTATCTGGTTTTGGAGCTCCAAAGTACAGGAATGGTTAACAGATGGTATCATAGGGTATATAGGTGTATGCCTGATTGTGAAAGACTTTTCACTAGACGGAATCACTTGAAAATGCCACACGAGAGCTATGTTCTAGATGGCAACAGAGTCTTAAGAGGAGCTCTGAATTCCTCTACAGTTTTGGTCGAAGTTGCGGATGTTGGTATACGTAGCCGGTTCCAGTCAGGCCACAGGGACTTGCTCCCCTCTATCAATATTTTGTTAGAGTCAATGTGCGGTAGGAAAAAAAACAAGTGTTTTTTCCTACCGCACATTGACTCTGACAAAATATTGATAGAGGGGAGCAAGTCCCTGTGGTCAGGCTTGGATTGTATTTCTTGTGCCTTTATGTTATTGATGCTGGTATGTGTGTTGTCACTCAAGTTATTTTCAAATCGTAAATTATTACAACTCTGACTCAAGTTAAAAGAAAGTGCCCCCTAAAAATGGGGAATTATGACAAACCGCTTACATAAACGAATCAATTAAACGACCGGAAAATGGTGAAGAAGATATATTTCTTGTTATTTACACTTACACAAGTTGTACAATAAAAGCCCCAACCGGAAGTAGAATACTATCCAAAATGAAATAGCCGATTTTGGTATTACTTGAAAAAAATACTGGAAAGAAAGTGTTTTAATTTAAGAACAGAAAAATATCAGAGCATTTCAATGTTTATTTTACAGTTCCTGCCGTTTTTTATTGCAGTTAACATCAAGATCGCGTTATGTCATGTCCTAGAATTGGATGAAAGGTTTGTTTATTTGTCAAGTTTTCTCAGTTTCTTTTTTCCGGAAACAAATCAAATCAAATCAAATAAGCTTTATTTATAGTCGATTAGCAATATACAAATAACATAAGCTCTGGTGAGCTTTTGATCGACTTACATAAAGACATAGACATACATAAAACATAACATGGACATGCATACAATACAAACACTAATATTATACTAAAAGACATACAAACAAATAAAGCACACAAATCATGCAGGTAAAAGCATAAGCATAACAACTATGGCAAACATAAAAGCAGCACATGCATAAGCACAGTAAACAAGAAAAAGTGTTTATTTTTTGCATAATAAAGCAATTCAAAAGCTCAAGTTTGATAAAATCTTCTGAACAATTGTACTATATACAAAAGTATATAGAATTCATAGTCTAAGCGTAGATGTCCATTTTTTACCTGGTTACCCTGTTACAATTTATTGCTCATGTTGCAAAGCTAATTTAGCAGCTTCAGATAAAGGACACAACGGATTCTAGGATGTCTGCTTCATATTTTGATCTACATCATGATTTGTACTAGATGGCGCTGCTCAACGTCTGAATGTTGCATCCTATACCCATATGGTTCCACAACGGACAATTTAAAATAATTCAAATTAAGTCGGGAATAGTAAAATAAAAGTCAGTCTAATGTTTGATTGTGAAAAGTTTTAAAATGATAATTCAAAATTAATTCGTAGATTAATACAGAATATTTAATCAATATTCTTAGATTCGCCATAAGGACTATTTCGGAAAATATATTTCAATTTTCAGTATGAAGAGAATTTATACTATTTCTATTATGCATCCTGTATAGAATTCATGGTTCCCTGACACCCTACTGTGATTACCTTGCACGTTTCGTTTGAAGTAATATTATGATAATTAGTCCTTCTGTGCAAACCATCGCACCACAGGGGCTTACTTTCCGTTTTCTGTGTATAAGACTTTATTCCCCTACACAAACCACTGGCACAACAGGGGTTCACCTGCCCTTTCCTGTTTATGTTAAGTACCCCCGTGCAAACAATAGGCACCACAGGGGATTATTATCGTTTCCTGTGTATTGGAAGCTGACATTTACCTGGGTTTTAGAAAATTCACCCCATTGGTCCACCAGTGCCATTTTAAAAAACATTGAAGTGCCAAAAATGTTAATAAAATACACTTTTTATTCAAAACATAAATACAATAAATCAGACATGTTAACTTTTCAGAGGGCCTCTCAGGGAGATTTCCATTATTTTAGAAAACCTCTCAGGGAGATTTTTATCGACATACCGAAGTATCATGTAAAACTGCAAAATGATTGCAAATTTTGATTAATACCAGGATTTTAAGCATCTTTGATGTTATGCAAGTCTTTTATTGACGTCACATCTCCAATTGAGCTATCAACATGGCCGCGCCCATATGGTCTTGTGTATTGGAATAAAATTACGAATATTTTTCTTAATATATCGTTTTCATTGCCCAAACTCGGCATGATGCCTACTCATTATAATAAATCAAATAAATTAAAAACTAAAAAATCGCGAACTTACACTTCAACGTCTGACTAATTGACAAACCCCTAAACAACAGGAAACATTTTATGACTGAACAATTAAAATGTCAATAATATATGAATTTTGTCAAGTCTTAAAAAAGCGGGAGATTCCACAAAAAATCAGGAAAATGGGAGATTGGTCAAAAAGTCTGGAGAATTTGTCTCCCGGGGCGGGAGAATCTCATGTATGATTTAGGAATTTATGTGGTGAGTAAAACGAGTAACTCGGGCCCGTGCCAGGGCCAACATTCACTAACCCAAATATTTTGAAATGATCTCTTATCTTTGTTTCTGGATATTTTTTTATGAAATTTGGAAATGATGTGTAAAAGTATAATTATATCTTTTTGTTTATTGTTGATTTTCCACATTAAAAATATAAGTTTAATAAATCATGTTAATTTTCTAGGCGATTTTTGATTTTTAGGTGACAAAAATGTGAAAGCCGATGTAAAGGGGAAAAACACGATTTGAACATTCAAGACATTTAATAAGAAAAAGAGGAGTTCTTAATTTAAAATATTGTTTAAATTTATCAATTAGGTTATATGGTTATCAAAAAATTATTCAAATATGCATTTTAAAGCTATTTTCATACATTGATTTTATGGACTCAGGCCGCCAACCTGTGGCCTGATAGAGCTAAAAGAAGTACTACAATAATGATATTAAAACAATTTGAGCCTTTTCGTCAATTTAAAATATTTAGAAAACAATCAAATCAAATCAAATCAAATCAAATTTATTGGCACAAACACATAAATGTACATGGTTAAGGCCCAATTACAAACAGATATAATAAGAGGTAAATAGTCATGAGTTTTACAATTATAGTATATTGAGATATACATATAAACTATAGTAGTAAATGTAAATATTATAGTACAACATGTTGTAAACCTATATTATTAACAGGTTTAAAACTAGACATTTATAACAGGTTTTTTCTAGTGTTCATACAATTTGTGATGAATGAAGAGGTCAATTTAAGTATTTTTATTGAACTATTATTTAATAAAAATGGTATTTTAATATTTTCTTTAATATCTTTCTTGTTGTCTAGCAGATTTAAAATATTAATGTTAAATTTATCCCTTTCACTTTTGAGGGCTTTGCATTGTAAAAGAAAGTGTTTTTCATCTTCTATTTGATTTGAATTACATAATGGGCAGTATCTTTCATTTTTTGGGATATTGAGATGTCGTCCTTGCTCGATAAGAAGTAAGTGAGCACTTATTCGAATTTTGCAAATGGCAGCTGGATCATCTCTGTTTGTTAATATATCAACATACGAGGGTCTCGTCCCCATTTTATATATACTTTGAAAAAATTCTAATTTAGATGATTTGCATATATTTGAGTTTTGGATCTGTAGACATTGATCCTGTATCCGTTGCTTGATTTGGCTAAGGCAGCTACATATGTATTAGAAAAAGAAATATTATTTATCATGTATGCAAAACCCATCCTTTACCTTTTTCATCCAGGGATTATATTCTTTTGAGTTAATGAAGATTTCTTTTAATAAGGTGTTATCAGAATCTAGGATATGCTTGTAAAAGTTTAATATAGAAAATAAGATTTTACTTTTTAGTGGGATCCTACATGTATTTAGTTCTGCACGGCAACCGTCATTGGTTGCCTTACAGTTGACTCCTAGTATCTCTTTGATAAATTTAATGTGAAGTTTTTCATATTCATCAGTGTCTTTAAGTGAGGCATCGGTGCCCCAAACTTCACTTCCATATAATAGTATGGGAACAACCAGTGAATCAAATAGTTTTTCTAAAAGTTTACATGGATTATTAATTCCTATTACTTTTTTAATTTTAAAACATGCCTTTCTAGCTTTTTCCATTAATGTATTTATTGCCAGATTAAAATTTCCATTGTATTTTAGTATCATGCCTAAGTAACAATAGTGTGTTACTGTTTCAAGGTTGATATTATTATAAGTAAATTGATTTTGATATGTCTTACCATTTGAGTTGAAAACCATTATTTTTGATTTATTGATATTTACCTGTAGTTTCCATGTTGAACAAAATTCGTATAAAATATTAAGTAATTTTTGTAGCCCTTCTTTGCTTTCAGATAATAAAACTATATCATCGGCATATAAAAGTATATTAATGTTTGAGCAGCCAATAGAAATTGGGTCAGTGTTTTGTTGGTCTAATACTTTGACTATATCATTGATAAAGTAATTAAAAAGCAGAGGGCTTAGTACGTCTCCCTGTTTAACACCTCTTTCAGAAGAAAAATATTTGCTCAGTCCATTTGAAAATTTAATTCTACATGAGGTATTAGAATACATAGAATCAATTATATTAAATATCCTTTTTGGAACTTTATTTTTTAGAAGTTTATAGAAAAGTCCAACTCTTCAGACTGTGTCAAAAGCCTTTTTTAAATCTATAAAGGCAGTGAAAACTTTCTTACCATTCTGTTTATATTTATTTGTTATAGTTTTAAGTGTAAATATATGGTCAGCTGTGCGGCTTTTCTCCTTGAAACCTATTTGATTTTTACTTATACGATTATTTTCATTTAAGTGTTTAAGCAAGCGTTTGCAAATGATTTTATTAAAAAGTTTTCCCATATTCAAACTAATAGAGATGCCTCTGTAGTTTTCTGGATCGTTTTTATCTCCTTTTTTATGCAATAGGACTAAAAAACTTTCATTCCAAATTTTGGGGAAAGTTCCAGTTTTAAATATTAGATTAAATAGTTTTTGAAGAGGTCTTAACAAAATTGGTATGGCATTTTTTAGCATTTCATTTGCAATTAAATCTGCAGAAGTAGACTTGGCATTTTTTAAAGATTTAATGGCTTCTAATATCTCATTACAATTAATCTCATTATCAATACTGTCAGTAAGTTCTGGTTTATTAATATTTTCTTTTAAGATTTTAAATTCTTTTATAATATCTTCCTGTTTTATGTTATATTCTTTCTCACAGATGTTGAGTTTTTCATAAAATTTTATGAATTCTTCTTTAGGTAAATCATCATCTGATTGTTTGTCTCCATATTTATGTTTATTTAATTTATTTAGGGTATCCCAAAATGCTTTGGGATCTTTCTCACTTAAATTATATAAATCAGAACAGATTTTTTCTTTATATTTTCGTTCATCATATTTACATTGTCGTCTATATTTAGACCTGAAAGAATAAAAGGACTAAAGCCACGAACCCTCATATTTGGCCCTAAACCGGGCCATTTTTTCAAATTCATTTATTAGATAAGATTTTTGTGGCCAAGTAGTCTAGAATGATTACTTGTTTCAAAACAAAATCAATTTTAAAGTTTTCTGTACTTGTGATGTTGAAATGACGTCATAAAGTTACGCTAAAATTGAAAATATGCTATTTTCAGCTAAATTTCACAATTTTCCATCTGGTTTTTGGTGAAAATGACATGGGCGCCACCCCTCGCCCATAAATATTTTTGCTTAAATTTTTTAAATACATTATTTTCTTCATATTTCAACAAAAAATTTCGATGGGCGAGGGGTGGCGCCCCATAGAAAATCACAAAATTGTGACTGAAAAAACAAGTCATTTTGGCCAAAAAGTGAAAGATCACGGATTAAGGCTATTTTTGAAGGGTTAGGGTACTTGAAAATTCATTTATACACCATAATCAAATCTTTTCTCTTTTAACACAGACATCCAGCTATACATACTCAAATTTTGGTGTAAAACAAACCAATTTTGATATTTGAGTATTAACAGGGCCAAATATGGGGGTTTGTGGCTCTAGTCCTTTATGTCTATATTCAGTATTTTCTGGAAATTTATTTACTAGTTTTTCATAATTTTTAACCGTGTTGTATAGATCTTGACAGGATTCACTATACCAGGGTTTTCGCTTTGACTTAGCCTTTCCCTTTCTTCTAGATGAAGGGATTTTCTTTAGAAACTTTGCACATTGAGAAGCATTCTCTTGTAAAATTGCATTCAGTGCTCCGACTGCTTCATCTGAATTAGTAAAATTGGACTGTAAAAAGTTATCAAATTTATTTTTACTTTCAATACTATTGCTTTTCTGAATGTAGAGATTAATTGCCTCTGGATCCCATATATATTTACTGGGTAGGGGATCTAATTGATATGAAGAATTGTTTTGAGGGGTAAATCCCAGAACTAATGAACTGCTAATTATACAGTGATTAGAATAGACGGTAAAATCATGAACTTCAAAATACCCAACTACATTTAGTAAGTCAGGAGATACCAACATATAATCGACAACACTACAACCATTGTAGGTTATGCATGTGTATTTGCCTAACAGGTCCCCCATAGTGCGACAATTGATAAGTGTTTCCTTCAAAATCAAACTGTTAATAACAAAAAATATAGTCTCATTTTAATAGTATTAGTACATTAATTATATTGGTTTTGTATTTCATCTTTTAGCAACATTCATGTCAAACCATTTTCGACAAGCATAGACCTGGGCCTATAAAAAATAGAAAATAGAAGATAATGAGATGTAGAATAAGAGTATGTGACACAACCTACAATATAAACAATTTAAAAAATCCACAATGGAAAACAGCCAGCAGCCCTCAATGTGACCAGTGGTCGCTGCTCACTGTTTTGCAATGTGCCCTGAATTGAAAATAAACTACCCCCCGGTACATATGATTCAAGCCTAACCGTAAAGTGCAATGAAAGACACTCTTCTTGACAAAAAAACCCCAAACAATTGACATTAATTTGAAGAAATACATACATAACTTGATGATAAGCTTTGATAAAGATTCCTGGTTTAGGACAGGCACATTTAAATTTGAAGAAATACATACATAAGCTTTGATAAAGATTCCTGGCTTAGGACAGGCAAATTCAAAATGTGGCAGGGTTAAATTAGTTTTTTTTGTGCCAACCTTGCCCCTATTGATAATCAAAAACAAAGCACAAACTAACACACAGTAAAAATCAATTAAATAGAAGTTCAACTCAACAAGAAAGTACCTGAGACAAAAGGACAAAATTAACGGGACCTTTAAAGCAATATTTTACTGTAATTTTAGTTAAAATACATACTTGTTTTTCACTGATGTATATTTATTCATCTTTGATAAGGCCTTTTCAAATCTATCTATCTCTCACATGTCTTAATTTTTAAAAAAATGTGTAACAATATTCAAACAATAAGCCATAAGAATCCAGAGTTGTCCTAGTGCAAATCTGGACTAGGACAAATTGGAATTCTGATTTGCCCGGGTTTAAATCCAGGACAAATTAGAATTTCAAATTGTCCTAAGAATTGGAATTCCAATTTGCCCTAGAAGGATTCCATATCGCCCTGGATTCTTATTTGCCTTAAGCTTGTACATGTACATGTAGCATATACTGTGGATTCATTTATTTTGGTGGGTATCAATTTTCGAGGTTTACCCAAAAAAAGATATTTCGTTGAATTCTTTTATTTCATGGTTTGTTCATATTGCTTATATAAGAATCAATGAAAAAATAACTATTCGTTGGATGATTTTCGTGGTTGACTGTTACCCACGAAAACCATGAAAATTGGTACCTCATGAATAATAATGAAACCACTGTATACAGTTTAGGATCAGAATATCAAAAATGTTACAAGATATACATGTGTAGCAAGTTAACAGGGTAATTTAAAGAAACAAAAAATTCAAAGAGACATAATTAACTATTACCAAATGTTTTATTTCTAGAATTTTGGAACACAAGAAAAGTGCAAAATGGTTGCTTGAGGTATGTATCTGAACAATTTGTTTCTCTGTTGTTATTTTAACATATTTATCAAGTCCTTGATTTAGCATTGCTTTAACCTGCCTCTTAGAATGCAATTGAAACAATAAAACTTGCTTCAACCACCATTTCTTTTGGATTACTGTGGTGTCATTATTATTCATTGGGTATCAATTTTTATGGGTGGCATTGACCCATGAAATTTTATACCCCATGAAAAGGAAATTGAACATTGATCTATATATATATATGTATATGCTGCAAACTTTAGAACCATGAATTTAAAATAACACAGCCTGACCCTTTTTCATCAATCCTCGAAATTTGGTACCAATGAAAATAAATGAATTCACATAATTAGCTAGTATTGGACCATTGCACTATTCATTCCTCTGAAGATAATTATCATTATCATTCTACCTTCAATTTTCTGCTTTTCTTAAAGGTTTGAGTGGTACATACTGATCTGACTCAGAGATAGGGACTTAATAATCAAATTATTTTACCTTTATCTAGTTTTATGCACCATGGTGTGGCCATTGTAAGAAGTTAGAACCCATTTTCCACCAGGTTGGAGCAGCTCTGAGTTCGACAGATGTCAAAGTAGGAAAAATTGATGCCACAAGATATACACACGTGGCATCTGCATTTGATGTCAGGGGATATCCTACCATCAAATAGTAAGTGAAAAAATCAGAATAGATTGTCAGAAAAATATGAATTGATATGCCAAAGAATCTAGAAGAAACAGAGGTACCAATGGGCCATCTGAATGTCAAAAGTTTGAAAGGGTAGAGACAAATCAGTAAACACCAACGAGAATAGGATGAAAAAAAACATCATATAAAACACAGAAACCAAAAAAACTACTGAATATCAATTATCAACAAGAACTCTTGTCATAACAAGAGTGCACTCAGGTGCTCAAGAAGAGTAAGCAGTTCCTGAACTCTGGTTACTAAATTGTGATCAAGACAAGTGTTTATTTTCTACATATTCCAGTACAAAGCCAGAAAAATCTTGTCCATTCAAAATTGTTATTATTACCAAAAAAATTTGACTTTTAAAAATTTATAGGTTGATTTAGGAAAGTGTGGTATTGCAAAGTAGGACTTTTATTCATAATTTTAAAGATTTGTTTCATCATAGACCTGTATATTAAATAGATTTGCAACTTGTTAATTGTCCAGTATATGTGTGAAAATAACACTGGTTGATAAATGAGAGTTAGTTTATTTTCTAAACTTCTTTTATGCCTCTTTATTGAATTAATCAGAATAAATTGCATCAAATAGAAAAAAGATTAAGGAATATCTGTGAACATTTCATTTAATTTGCTTGAGTAATAAACTTTTTGTGACAATTTAAAGTGAAAACTTTACGAAAACTTTGTAAAATATTGTATTTTCATGAAAATAAGGGTAGTATGGGCTCTTTTGAAACTCCTTTAAAGTGTTAAAAGTTATAAAGGTTATTTTAACACGTCAAAAATCTCTAAACATTTAAGGGTGGCTGTAAAAAAGAATCATGTTAAAATCTTTAACAGTTTTTGAGATATTACAGTATAAAGTTGTACTTTTCAATTTGTTTATTTTGTACGAAATCTCGTTTATTTGCATGAGATATTGTGAGATTTCACCAGTTTGCAAATCTATTTAATATACAGGTCTATGGTTTCATGTTCTTTTGTTTCTTTTATTTTCAGTGTAGATGGTGAAAAATCTTACACATTTAGAGGGGAAAGGTCAAGAGAGGACATTTTGGAATTTGTCAAGAAAGCTCAAGGGTATGTTTGTCTGCACCTAAGTTTTCATAAAAATGTTACAATTAAAAAAAGACTGTATGGTTAATAACATGGTGTTTGTATGACTATATGCAAAACAAGGGGATACATTCTTGGTAAGTGTAAGTTTCTACTGGTACATGTACGTGTTTTTCAATACTGTATAAGTTGTGACTTTCCAATGTACTAATTTTGGCTTTATTGGTGAAGAAAATCAACGAAAAATAGTTTAATAGCAAATATGCAATATTTATATGTAAATCAAAGAATGATAATTAAAAACCATAAAATTAAATACATAGAAAAGACATTTGGATTGAATGTGCAAAAATTAGCAACAGTGAAAATTGATATGCTTACAGTTTTTCAGGACTTTTTTTTATCTCTGGATTCCACTGCTTTAAAGAAAAAGGGGTTATAATATTTAGATGTTTTATCTACTTATCTCTCGTTTGGTCACATTTTTTTGGGTAAAATCATGGTTATTCCAAGTAATCATAGATTTATTTGTTATAACAAAAATATTGAAGATCTTTGGTATGTTTTTCTTTGTGTATTCTTAATGGAGTGCTGTATTTGATGTTTTTATTTGTCTTTTATGATTAACAGGCCAGCTGTAAGAAAAATAGCCAGTATAGGAAAATATTATGAAGTAACCAGTCAACATAAAGACAGTGTATTTTTTCTCTATGTTGGAGATGATGATCCTCATGCAGATTTATTTGTAAGATATAATTGGTTCTCTTGGTAATTTGGCCCCTACACAAATTCCATATCTCTTTATCGCCAATCTTGACAGAGAACTTAATAACAGTGAAGTATTTTTTAAAGGATATTGTTCTTATTTAAAAAAAAATGTACCTAAATATTGTATTGGTATTAAGAAAGCTGACCTGTTATAAACTGTTTTAAATCCACTCTAGTTTATAATGGGATAGCTTATGACTTTGAAAATTAACAGTTTTTTTCAACAACAACTTTCACAGCTTATTGATAGGAGTGAAGAATTACATGTATTATTGGGGCATTCAAATATCCTAGGTCCTAAAAGACCAAAACAAAATCAGAAGACATAATTGACAAAATAAATGAAAAACAAATCATGCAACATTACAAATAATAAAGTTAACTGAAGTTAAAACAAGAGTGAGCTATGGTGCTGAGGAAGGTTAACAGTTCCTTCTTGTTTTGACACAGGCATTGTATTGCCCACAATCAATTTCATGGATGCAGTCTATGCAAAACTTCATCGCATTGCCAATGATCAATTTGGCTTAGGCAGTCTATGCGAAACTGTTGGACCAAAGGCAATGTCCAGTAAAAATCCCATTTGTCATTCTAGTTTGACATGCCGGTATAGGGGTGAAATAGTCACTTTGAGATTTGGTCCAGTTAACTATAGGAACAGTTTACGTTCACTGCATTTAGCTTAAAGGTCAAATTTTGTCAAAAACAACAATACAAACACTCTTTGACCAATAACCAACCAATATTTTTCATCTGAGAGAAAGATACTCTGTATTTGCCTATGAGCACAGGATGTCTTCTGTTAAAGATCTTGATGACAACAAGTGAGGAGCAACCTTACCCTGTGCTATGACTTAACATGTCAGATGTGATAGGATTTGGTATACAGCATTAGTATAAAGTTGTGCATTGTGTAATTTCATTTTAGGTCTGTTTCTTATTTTTGTTCAAAGAAAGTCAATTTTTGTTGGTGACTTTTTTTAAAAATTAAACCTGTGCTGTAATAATTATAAGATTATTTTTAATTTAATGTTATACTTTCAGATAAAATACAGTGATGTAGCAGAAAGATTTATTGTACAGATGTATTTTTACTCAGGGAAACAAAACATTATACCCAAGGTTTGTAGAAGACACTGGAATATATGTAAGAAAATATTGCTCTTGGATATAATTCAAGGGAGATAATTTGACTTTAAATTTTCCAATTCTAGTCCTTCAGGTTGTGTTTATACATTGATTTATAAATCCATAAAAGATATTTATAGCGGGCACAGCTCATAGGTGAGAGCTCTGCATCATGTTTCCACCAAAAATTTGCTGTATTATGATAAAGAAATTTCATTTTCTTGAATTTCAATTCAAGTTTACAGTACTGGCATATAAATTTTTAATGATATCCCTTCTAAAAATATCTAATGTGTTTTAAAATAAAGAAGTAATTTTAAAATATGAGTGAGGCAAATATATACTAGCAACATAATTCATTTTTGCTTTCCATTTCTTATGTACATTTCATTACAAAAGAAGCAGAGGTACCAATGGGGCATCCGAATTTCAAAGTCGGACAGACCAGAGACAAAACCAGTACACACAAACAAAAACAGGACAAAAAAACAGACAACATAAAACAGAAATACAAAGCACCTGAATACAATCAACAATGCAACTCAAGTTGTAAAGAACTCAGATGCTTCAGAAGAGTTAGCAGTTCCTGCTATAGCACACCTGTCGCACTGCCAACTGTCAATTCAGTGTTTCAAATCTGGTAAAAGAAGACAAAACAAAACCCTATGACAAACCAACATCTGCAATCATCCCAGAGATTGGTCATAATTCAAAATAAGAGCAAAACATCACAAACTCATACTTCATATTTGAAAGAAGTTTCTAAGATTATCCAGTAAAAACAGTTATTTGTTTCTTTTTCTTTATTTTTCCTTTCAAATAAAGCCATTTGAATAAATATGCTGTACTCACGACTAGAATATGTATAAATCATGTAAGCTTTCATTGAATGTTCTTAAACAGCTCATAAGGGTGTATAAATTGCCAATTTTAGTATGACTATTAAATATTTTATGAAAGGATAGGGCTGTTCCAGCAAAATATACATGGGACAGGGGGAAGGCAAAGTTAAATTACCACTATGGGTGGGCTTTAAAAGCTTGTGTAAACTCAATGAAAACAATGTTAGTTTAAAAATTAAATTCTATGGGTGAATCCCCTTTCAAAGATGTGCCTTCCCATGTATGTTTTGCTGGAACAGCCCGGAGTAAATGAACATGAGACAATAACACATATGTTAACTCTAACTGCAAATATTTTTTTGAGCTGTTTGACCTTTTAAATGTATTCCTCATCAGCAGCACTAGAACCAAAACATAGGAAATATCCAATTTCAAAAGATGTTCATAATGTCTAAAACTGAAATAAATCCAAATAAATGTAGCTAAGGGAAGGAGTTACATCTTAGGTTTGAGAATTTACTTAAATTTAGATAATGGTGAAAAACAAAATAAAATCATGAGATGTAATCTCATTTACAAGTACACCATATCTAAAATATAAAGAGCATACATCTAACATGCTAACTTGCTTTATGATTTTAGGATATAAAGATAAAGCATTATCCAAAAGTTTTGGTTTTCAAAGATTCTGAATATTTTGAATATGAAGGTAAGGATAAAATTGTTATTATGTCATCTGCAACATGTTGCAAAGCGACATATAGGAGTCAGTTTGACACTATCTGTCGTCTTGTGTTCTGCGGCATCACAAAAATTTCTGCCGCAGTTTTCCTGGCAACTACATGTCACAAACTCTTGATATTTGGTATGTAGCTTACTCGTATAGTACTATATGGTGTACAGCGATTTTATACCCATAACTCATATACTTCCTGTTCAATCAGCCTTTAATAAATAGAAATCATAATACTTAGATACAAAGCCAACATCAGAATCTAAAAAAAAAATCAAAAAAATTAACATAAATAAGTCACACATTTCTTGGTTAAAACTAGGACTTTTAAACACATGGCAGTACAAAAACTTGACATCATAAAACCTGTTTTAAACCACCAAAGTAGTAATCAAATTTGGCATCATAAACCTGTTTTGAGTCTCCATAGTAGTATTCAAATTTGGTTTCATAACACCTGATTTCAACCACCATTTTTTCCCCGAAATGCCTGTTACTATTAAGGACCATTGCCATGTTTTTTGGGTATGCCTATGCCTTGTTTTGTCTTCTTACTGAACATTTGAGATTGATCACCCCAGTTCAGTATTTTTGCAATAACCTCTATTTATACCAGCTCCTGATGGCAAACCAACCAAGCAATCATTAGAGTTTTGGATCAACACAGAAAGATATCCATTGTTTCCTAAAGTTGCCGGAGGTAACATCAATGACGTGGCTGAGATGGGCAAAATTTTAGTGATGGTGGCAATCGATGAAAATGATAAAGAGAATGAGAAGCTCAACTCAAGGTTTGTCTGCTTGTTAAATGTTTAGAAGGGGGTAGAACCTAGAAGTATTTATTAATGAATAGGGGATACTTTTTTGAAATTGACAGAATTTTGCTATTTACATCTTCATCTACATCTATGTGGTACAAAACACTGTCTAGATAGACTGTTATGTTTCGGAATAAATTAAACGCAGAGGGGTGGGCGGTTAGAATAACGAAATTTAAACTAATAAAGTTATGAACTGAAGAAGAATAACAGGGTATCTAACTGTACTACAGAGAAAAGAAAGAGTTAAAGGACAGAAACAAATTCCATATTGCATTTTCGGTCCTTCTGATTAGACCAATATGGCTACCGTAGCCGCCCCTGGGCATACACCACACCGGCATAGCTTAATCTTCATTAGGACTTACTTACAATAGACCTTAGATTATTGTTTACATGCTCCACCATAGAAAGTAGAGGGGCGTAAAATGTTGGTCTGTCTGTCTGTCCTAAGTCAGATTTACCTTCAGAAGTAACTTTTGCACGCTGCTTAGTAGGTCACCATTTTTTGTCATGTCATTGATTTTGTTTTGTTTTTAATTGATAAGATATTAGAATCAATCAACTTAAGAAAGAGGAGGAAAGTAAAAAAAAAATTCATTGTGTTTAATTAGATATCAATTTAATTCCATTTTGATAATGAAAATAGACTTGAAATAAGCAAATATGTTTTTCCTTTGTGAAAGGAATTAAAAATTTTGAAGTTCTTTTCTGAAGGCTTTTCAGTGGCATTTTCCAACCTTGCTTGGTTCAAAACTTATCATGAAAATTTGTCAAAAAAATATTTGACTGTAATAAAGAGATTCATTAAATTAATCTATAAAAGTTTTAAAGGGATTGTAAAGGGTGGGTTTACTCTGTTGAAGCCTTATCAATTGTACTATACTATAATGGCTTGGCTTTTTGTCCAAGAAGAAAGGTTTTGTATATTCTAATGTTACACTGGATTTAACATCTTACTTGATTTGACACTGTCAGCATCTTCATACATCTTCATAGTATCAATTACACAAAAATCTGATGGCATCAATTGAAATGGCAAAATACCTGTTTACTGGCCCTACTGAGATGTGGCAATTAGCTGAACTTGTCACCCATCAATTATCAAACTGATGCCATGGGATTTTACACTGCAATATGTCATTATCTTTTTTAGCATAGAATTGTTAACCCTTGTATTCCATTTACAATTCATATGATGAAACATTAAATGTTCTGATAAAGTTTAATACCTGGGAGGAAGTACAACATTATATAGAATGCATAGTTCTTTACTAAGTGTGTGACACTAAAAGTGTCAGTATTCAAAACAGTTTTGTTGCCCCAAATTCATTCACCCCAAATATATGATCTACATGTATATATCAGATTGAGTTTGATTTAGGGCATCAGTAAGGCCTTTCATATTACAATACAACATTCAATGTGAAAGCAGTTATATCATGAAATAATAATGAGAAACTAGTTATTCAGATTCATATTGATATGAAAATTTACATCTCATAAAAAGACATTTTATCGATATATGTTTCAATTTAAAACTGTTAATGTATTGTTTCCTCAAATAAATTATTTGTCAATTTTTAATGCATGCAGTAACTGCCATTTGCAAATATTATTTAATATACATTTAATTGTGAAATGTGCCATATACATTTGTAAGGCCATGATATAATTATTCATAGCTTCTTATCTAAATTTCTTGAAGATATGCGACATAAATTTATTTTTATATTTTTTATCCAATTTGATAAAATATTCTGCCATTTTAAAGGAAATTGACCCCCAAAAATTCAAAATAGATTTTTATCAGGTGGCTGAAAAGTTGGGATGTGAAGGGATGAGAATCTAAAATATTTTTCTTATATTGGCTTTTAGTCAAATTTTCAATCAATGGAGACAGAGTTGTCTTTCCTTACACAGTTGCTAAAAGCCTGTTCAAAAAAGTTTTCAATTTCACTGAACATGGAAACAACTTGTAAGGGATATATTTTTTTTTGTTCCATTTCTTTCTCTTTTTTAATTTTTGTGTGGAATTAAAATACATGTACCGATAAGGACTTCTGGGTATTAAATTCAACAACCAATCACAGTAGCGTAGCTTGCACTGAGGCAACCGAGGCACTTGCCTCGGTAGAAAAATTGACAAATGAAAAAATAAATACATGGGGGGAAAAGATTCACTCTAAAAATTAAACAAAAGAACGTTACTCAGAATGTTCCTTTGTTGTTGAGTCAAGTTTGTTATTAATTCCACTAGTCATTGCTTGTTATTAATTCCACTAGTCATTGCTTGTTATTAATTCCACTAGTCATTGCTCAACATATTCTTAGGTACAAATTAATGTATGAATTGTGTTCCGTAGCTTTCGCAATCGCTATAGAAAACCGGCATGTAGAGAACTCGGATGCATGTATATAGTGAAAGCCCGCATCCCGCACAGCTTTGTATCAATTGAAATAAAGGATCAAAGAACCTGGAAAGCCTTTAGCGTTTTTGGAGGCAGGGTAGCCATAAGAACAACGCAAGTTGAAGAGTCCACACAGAGCTTGTGCGGGTACAGTCTCTTGTTAAAGTATTCTTTTTGACAGTTGTATTGCTAAGCTCAAAGTTTTGACATAACGACTAATTCCGGTTGTTAGTACTAATATCAATTCTAATATCTACACATTACATCTTAAAGTCCACCGAGGAAAGAAATCCGGGAAAGAAATACTTCATGTCAGAACCTGAGACCGAGCTATCTTTAGCACTTGTTCTAGCTAATGTGCACAAAGATATTAATTTTCCGTCCGTCCGACTTCCCCAAAGTAATTTTTGTAGGTAGTGGTCCATATAGAATAGGTGTATGCTAATAAAATCAGTGGTAACAATAAAGACCTTTTCCAATCAGTGGTCCCAGATCCAAAATACGAAATACATCCTTTCTGGACAGAGCAAAACTATAACGCTAAAGATGATCAAAGATGAAGTCAGAGACAAACATAACCTTTCCTTTTGTGAAAAAGATTACTTGCTTAGGACAGACACATACGAATGAAATTTGAACTAGTTTGTTTTGGCCCTGTGTCGGATAACTTTAAAGTTAAAGAGGGAAATATTCTGATTCAAATATTTCTTTTAATTATCAGCTTTTTGTCAGTCTCTTAAGAAAACGACTTATTTACATCATAAAATATGTTGGTTTCATACGTAAAATCACATATTTTTTTCCGGCAGGGGGGCTTCAACGGCAGCCCCCTGGACTGCTGCCTCGGTAGATATGAAACCCAAGCAACGCTACTGAATCAATCAATCCATCCACTGAGCAAGTACTTAAAATAAAAGAGTATTAAGGATCATTTGTATATGCTAACTATATTTAACAGTAAAATAGTTCATACTAGCACTACTTATATTGTCAGAAAAGAATATATTTACAAGTTTACTGTAAAACCCCACAAAAATGAAAATAATGTTAATTCAACCATATAAGGTGTTGCTTCATTAACATTTCGTGAAGATCCCTGTTTAACTAGTGTCAATTGCCTTCTTAATCCTGAAGTGTACTGGCCTGTCTATCTGTAATAAAAACCTTGTTCAGAACAGCAACAAAATCATTGTTTATATATATAAGAAAGTTTGATAATGATATAAATGTGAGGATGAATAACACTCATTAGTATATAGATATAGATGATTCCAAGTGAAATTAATTTCTATATATATTCATGGAGTGAATTACAGGATTTACTCGTGTGCTAATTTATTTAACCCTCATGAAGTTTCCCGTAAAAAATATGTAAAATAGATTAGTACACAGTTCATAATTCATCAATTAATAATTTTGTTTTCATTTTTTTGATGATTTATTTGTCACCTTTATCCCAATTATCTATATAATAAATAGTATAACTAATTCAGGGGGGACACTAGGGGATTTAACTCTTGCAAAGAACAAGTTCTGCCCACTTTTTGATTCTGGCGTTATTCTAAACTTGTGACATTAAAATTGATGTTCACCACTCCTCATTAGTTATATACTCTAAACAAAATATGGGTTACAGCAAGATTTTCTACTTTTTTACCTCCATTGTTTTATCTAGACAATTTTGATAATGCTTGTAATTTTATGCTTTTACATGTAACATTTTAATTAAATTGATGAGTTTCAACACATTTTGATAAATATCTTTAATTATTAAAGCTTATAAATACTGCTGAATGAGATTTATATCAGAAAATATTCTATTGGTTATTATAACATTTCAATAAGCAGTTTTTAAAATTTGATTCAAATATGATTTTAAAGCTTTTGAAATGTGAAGATGCTTGTCAAAAACGTCTAAAATTTGCATGTTTCAACATCTGACATAAGATTATGAAAGAGATTTTTTTTGTCTTATCATGTCCTTGAAGATATGCCTCCCACATAATATATTATTATCAAAATTGTGTTAATGGGTTGGGTAAATTAAAAAAAGATTGATCTTAAATTTATTATTTGTTTTTTTTTTAAAGATGAGAAAGCTAGATAATTTTGTACAAAGATTTTAAAATGTGTCTACTACCAAAAAAACCCATTCTGTGGTTTCATTATTAATCGTGGTTAACCAATTTTGGTGGTTTTTTGTAGGTTATTGTCAGCCACAGTTAAGAATCAAAGAAACTATTTTATTTTATAATATTTATGGTAGCAACAGGCTCAGCTAAAAAATACCCCAAAAATCAACAAATATTAGGTTTTTTTGTTTGGGTTGGTAACCACATAAAATGAATGAATCTCTAATTGATCAATTTATTTCTTCATGAATGTTTATTTAGATTTTTTCATAGTATGGATGTTGTCTTTATACCTTTCTATTTTCAAGCATGTTTCACTTATGCATATCAGTTGATAAAAATTTCTATGCACCTGCTTCGAAGTGAAGGCAATCTGATTTTCGTGTCCCTTTTTTTTATGGCTGTCTCATTCCATAGCACATTTAAAGATACTTCAAACTGAGCTACATTGCATTTTTACTTAAAAGTTGCATATATTTGACACCAAGCTTTTATATCGGCTTGTTATATCCTTGGATGTGATTTTAGTTTCAGTGGACATATTTCCTGCTTGCCCAAAACTTGAAACTTTTCCTTAGTAATATGAGGCAGGTTATACCTGTAATGCCCCTGAAGCTACAATCAATTTCATTCATTTTTTCCAGCTTTTCTTGTGAGTTAAGCATGCCTTTAATGACATCTAAAATTATCAAAAAAAAATGTTAAAAAGACACCGAAAGTTTGGGAAAACCAGCATGCTAAACTGGATGTTGAAGGTAAATTCAGCTCATAGTACAACTAAAATATTGCCATTTCAACCATAGCATATTAAATGTACTGGTAAAAGTTATCTCAACTACCTTGTGATCATGACCTGTTAAAATAAAGTTGTATTCAAGTATAAAACTACAACTTTATTTGTTTTGATACTTGTTATTTTGGTGTTGACTAATCCTTAAATCCACTCCATACAGATGGAGAATCTGTAGGTGATAAACCTTATTGTTATCCAATTCGTTTAGAATGCACCTCAAAGCAAAATAACAAATGTCTAAACAAATAATTTTGATTGAATCTGAGGGTGTTTTGTCTATTACATGTTTTTTTGTTTGTTTTTGTAATTTTGTAGCTCAGTACTGGGCACCTTTAATTTGTAAGAATAAAATATCTTGTATCTTGTTTGGAAATTTTGACAAGCCAATACTTCTATGAAATAGAAAACTAAAGGTGTGCAACAGGCATTGCATATATTTAAAATAATTTTCTTATCCCAGAATTCTGCTAACTTGAAAAGAATTTTCAAATATGTGCTGGAAAACAACAAATGGGATAGAGTTATCTTTCTTTAATCAGTTCCTTAAACTTTCATATTCATTTTCAATCTTTTGTCAGGCATAGCAAAATTTATTGTCTGGAACTTTGTTGTAATTTTAATCTCTTTTATTTATTGTCAATTTCTGGTGGCTGAACTGATGCTTTGATGAAAAGTAGGTTAATAGTGATTTGTCCATTCATTGATTCAGAAATGTATCTTTATTGGGATATCAGACCATTACTAGTAAATACATTGCCACTTATTCAGTGTAAAAAGGACAAAATTTCCACTATTGTATCACTGAGATGTTTAGCACCATAAAGCCATCACAGTTTACTTATGATATACATGCTATATATGAACTCATTTAGTTCAATAATGAAGTGAGAAACATGTTATTGCCCACCATCGATTTTGATCAAATTTTACAATACTTATTTAAATTGAAGTGGTGTAACACATTTTTGATAAGCATCTTTATTAAAAATGATAAATATTGCAGAATAAGATGTGTATCAGAAAATTGTGTATAGGTTTTTCATAACATTTTGATAAGCTTTTTCAAATATAAAGTTTGATAGGGTATCTTAAATGTTTTCTGTACCATTTGAAACCTGAAGATGCTTGTCAAAAATACCTAAAAATCAGACACTTTAGATATGTTGCAGCTGCAACATAATTATGAAATAATTCTTTTTAGCTTTCCTTTATCATGTATATGCTATTTCTGTCAGTAAGCTTCTGACCACCCTTTGTGACTTCTGACAATAATTCTAACATTGTAAATAGAAAATAATGAGATGTGGAATAAGTGTACGTGACACAACCCACAATTAAGCGGCTATTAGATAAACCACAATGGACAACTGCCAGCAGCCTTCAACAAGGCCATTTGGCACTGCTCGCGGTTCTGCAATTGGCCCATGGTCTAAATAAAATACATATAATTCAAATCCAGTCCTGAAAAGTCTTTTTCTCTGAAACTTTGTGACCTATTACATTGAATTTTGAACAAGGAAGATTCTGAAACAAGGACAGAAATACAAAACTAGGCTAGCGAGCATCCTGAAATTGTATTAAATGATTTTTGTGTGTTGCAAACTTGCACTGTTTGTTTTTCCTGGCCTTTTCAGACTAACAACATTTATTGCCCCATTTGTATACCTTTGCTACTATTAGATCTGCTAATTTGTCTGAAGCTTTTATGAATTTAGCTGATTTTTAATGTAACTGACATTTAAGCTTAAAGAAAATTGGTCCACATAATAGATTAAAGCAACTAGAAATGGTAAGAGCTGATGAAGAAGTTCTGACAAAACTATCCATACATTTTTTTCTTCAAATGCACCAGTTGTGCCTTTTGTCTATTTATATCCAATCTTCTAAGACAGTTCCCTGCTTACCCAGTGCATGCCATTGTTATTTTTTGCACCATTTTGACAGGAAAAATAACTCACTGTATCACAGAGGCCAAGACATATAAATCATAGATCCTATCCCTGTCAGTTTTTGCACTAGTTTTATGATAGTTAATGAATTACGAGGGCAAAAAAGCTAAATTATATAAGGATCAGACATATGAGTTTCCCTCTATGTGATTGATCTCGCTTTTAACCTGTTAAGACCTGGGCGATATTCTGTCAATTATTCTCCAATCTTGCATAAAAAATCACATTAAGACATGGAATGATGTTTTTTTTTCTTTTATAACATTTTACAATGGGTACTGTTTCCCAAATTCTTATTTGACCTCTACAATGTTCATGCAACATCCTTGACCTAAGCATAGATAGACATAATTATCATTCATTTTTCCTTCCCAATGCAATATGATAATTATCTAAACTATAATGTTACTTGATGTAAAAGGAAGAAGTTGACACTTTTCATTTTATTCATAAATCAAAATTAATTTTTTGAATATTATTTTTCAATTTTTAAAGGAAGTTTTGAATTTTTTTTTTTATAAAAGCCCAGTTTTGAAGATACTTTCAGTAATTTCATTCATAGACATTACATAATGTCTATTTTGTTTTACATTTTTAAAAAAAAAAAGAGATGAATAAATAAAATGCAAAAAAACAAAAGTTGGATGCAATTTCAGTATCCTGTTGACTTGTATAAAATATTTCAACCATTAAAGCATTGGGAAGACAAATTTATTATGATAACAAAATTTACTGGCCATAATTGTCAGAGATGCTCCTCCAAGTGAATGTAAAATGCATAATTTAAGGTGCATTATTTTGTCCCATTTAAGATGTGCTGACAATGAAGTGGTGATAAATTTCAACAAATGCTTATGGTTTTTGCTGATGCTTTCATAATTTACTTATTGACACTTTCATTGAGCATAACAAGGAGACAAAAATGGCCCCATAATATGGATTTTATGGTCTTGATTACATAACTCGAGGGCCATAGTTATGTAATATACTTGTAGCTTACGTTTATGTTTGAAACTTCACAGATACATGGGGAGGCAATGAAAACTTGCATGTCAATAATTAAACCTTAAAATCTGCAAGTCTTTAAATTTTATAATTAAAAAATGTTGAAACTTATTTTCATTTATATTATAACTATTATGTTGATAAGTGAATTCTTTAAAATGTAATTATTATAAAGTGACACTATATATAAAAGATGTCATTTTTTTACTTTATACAAAATGGATAGCATGAAGTGATTGCCACACACATACTGGTGCATTCACTTGTACAGTGGGTATTTTAGAATCTGTCATCCAATTATTGACAAATTAATTTATTTTTGTTTTACATATAAACACTTGACATGTGTCATGAAAAATTACATATTGAAGTAGTTACTGTAATAAAGTTTGAATTAATTATGCCCCACACAACTAAAGTTGCAGAGGGTAATACATTTTTGATTGGTCCTTCAATGCATCCATTTGTAATCACAGTTTGCGGAACCAACTTTTTGAAATTTAAAGAAACTTTGTATTTAAGAGGTCTGATGTGCACAAATTGCAGTTGTGCATGTTACCAGGAATTTTTTATTTGCAAATTTTTGTGGGAGTTATGGCTCTTTGAACTGAACAGAATTAATGAAACTTGTTTTCTTAAAAGTACACCATTTGCAATTATGCATATTAACAGGATTTATTTTGGTCACAAAAATTTTGTGGGAGTTATGGCCCTTTGAACTTAGTAATTTGCCTTAATCATTTAGCATTTAGTGGAAACAACTCCTCTGAAAATATTGGACAGAATTGAATGAGACTAGTACATCGATGCAGTCATGCATAATTATTATCATTATACCAACTCCTCAAGGATAATATTGATAGTCCATTAATGGAAGAGGTGTGTCACTTTAACATTTACAGCATTTGATTATGTGAACATAAAAGAAATGTGCCAATTTTATATTTTATAATTCAGATCTATCTGTATAGATATATACATGTAGTAACTTCACATAATAAAAGCATATTTTTTTAGATTTATCAAAAACGAAATTTAAAATGCAGTTCCTTTATAATCAGTATTCAAACTGAAGAAGTTAAGTTTTTATCAAGTGCTTTGTGCATTTACTTTTGATTTATAACTCTCAGCACTTCTAAAGAGCCAAAACTTTAATGCAGAACTTTCTTTTTCATTAGGATATTTAGCTCAAATAAAGAGTTTTTCATTTAGCCTGTTAATATATGTGCAGTTGCGGATTCAGGGGGAGGCGTAGGCCCCCTTTATTTTAGAATTTTAACTTTTTTGTGGACAATTGAACGAAATTCTGTCATTTTCATGGCAAAATTTGCATTTTTGGCAATTACTTCCCCCTTTCCTAAGACCCTGGATCCGCCCCTGATGTGTCAATGTTAATGTCCTTTTACTTGGATTATAATTTGATCAACTTGTACATTATCTACTTGGAGCTTCTCTAGATTATTTTGCCAAGAATGTGAAGCATTTATTATGTTTATTAATGAGTTTTCTCCCTTTGCTTGTCTGTTTACTTGATAGACAACATGTTAAGTAAAGCTATCTTTGTGATTAAAAGGCATAGAATAGTTTGCATGCTGTGAAGTGTGCACCTATCACTGATAGAAAATACTTCTGGTTATTGAATTAATTTTACTGATTATTAAGTTCTGTTTGATGTTTATAAATTCAATTATTGTGATATAATTGGATAGAAAAACATTGTTATTTTTTGTCTATGACCCAAAGTGAAGGACTTTTCTAAAAACCTTTGATTCTTTGTTCTTTTATTCAACTTTTTGGGCTGCATACATTGATAAATCATTCTTTTTATTAAAGGATTTAAAATAAATGCTGATGATGAAACTTAGAAGATAAGGGTACTTATTAATCAAAGGACAAGGTCACATGATGTTAAAGATAGAAAAAAAATGTTTGAATTGTCACTATAATACAGTTGAAAGTCCCGTTTATGATTACAAAAAATGGACTTCCCCACTTGTGTCAATAACTTGCCCAAGGTGAGTAGTTTTCTTTGGGTACTGCGGTTTCCTCCATCATAAAAACTGACCGCCCTTCTTAACCCAGTTGTGTTGATAAAGGGCGTTAAACACCAACGCACACACAAAGTTGAAAAATTATACAATCAAGGTCACAAGAAAATTCATGATCCTAATTTTGATTTCATTTATGTAACCCAAAAAATCTGAATATATTTTAATCATGCCTAAACAACAAACAGCTTTTGTTGTACCTGAGTAATGCAACATCTTAAAAGCTTGACATTGAAACACTATTTGTAGAGATGACTTTGTCAGTAATTGAGTTTGGCCTTAGAATAATGGAAAATCTTTGACCTTGACATTGAAGGTTTGATTATGTGACACTATTCACAATGTTGGGACAGAAAACTGAAGGAATACAATATTTATGATGTAATAATAACGTATTCTTCAAATAATAAAGAAAAATCTTAGAAATGCTTTAATCCTCCCTGATTTGCCCAGAGATTTTAGAAATGCTTAAACCTCCCAGATTGTGCCCTGAATTCATCCAAATGTTCTGGTTCTAAGACATGTTAAAATGTAGAAAATGTTGGCATCAACATTGGATCCATTATCTTATACAGTTAATGTTCCATTGTTTTTCTTTCATTGTACAGCAATCATGAACATTGTCAAAATGGTTGTCTCTACTTTATTTGATTTGTGCTTACTAGAGAATTGTTTTCATGATTGCACATGTATTTCTATTGTGTTTTAATCTTACGTAGCAATTGAAGAGGAATGGAATTTAGATACAGCAAACTTACTATTCAACTGACTTTTTTATTGCATAATTTGAAGATAATCAAATCTGGAATAAGTGTACCCAACATAACCTACATGTATATTAACGATAATTTAAAAAATCAATGTGATCAGCAGTTGCTGTTTTTCAATTGGCCCGGGATTGAAAATAAACTACATATGATTCAAGCCCTATCCTATTCAAAGTGTCAATGAAAGACCCCCTTTTTAGCTCACCTGGACCGAAGGTGACTGCGTTGTCTGTCATCATGGTTGTCTGTTAACAATTTTTCAAAAATCTTCTCCTCTGAAACTACTGAACAGAATTTAAAGAAACTTGGTATGAATGATCATTAGGGTGTCCTGCATCAAACTTTTGTTTCGATTTTTGATCCGTCAAAAAACATGGTCGCCTTGGCTAAAAATAGACCAGGGGGGTCAGACTTCTATTTTTGGCTTGTAGTTCAAAAAGTATAAGAGATAGATAAAATCTGATGCCACACTACTGCTTCTGCATCAAAAGTTCTACCGAAGTCTCCATTTGGTCGAAGTTGTCAGATGATCCCTTACAGGGGTTACAGCCCCTTAAAAGTGAAAATAGCATTTTTTCATGTATTTGGCTTACAGAATGAAAACTAATGCAGATGGAGAAAAGCTGTTGCTTGCTTAAATGTTCAGCTTATTTAGCTCTACAAAGTTTTTCATAGGGTTGACATCAAGACCAGGTGAGCGATTCAGGCTCCTGGGAGCCTTTTGTTTAAAAAAAAAACAAATAACACTGTCTCCTTTCATATTTAAATGTTTGTGTATCATAAGGTTTTTCACAAACCTACATTACCACTTTCGATAAGAGTAGGCTCAATGGGTGCCCTACAAACGCCACACTCCCAAACTGTTAGTGGAGAGGGATTCACATAAGCAATAAGCTAATGTTTCCCAATCCAGGATAAATAAATATCTTAAAAAAGAAATACCATTCTAGTTTTATATTGTGATCTTGGGGTACATACTCTGGGTATGGATAGAAGTTTAAATTGTCTTAATTGGCTTACAAGTACTGTCTTCACAAATTCTCTCCAAGTTTGGCCAGAAATATGTTTGATTGCCCTATTCCCCAACTCACCAATTTTAAGTTTGGTTGATAGGTAGTTAAATTGATTTATTTTTTAAGAAAAATAAATTTTCAAGTAATTCACCAGAAAAAAAAAATACTGAAATAAAATTTCTATTTGAATTTAGCAAAAAAATATTTTGAGTAGGGGCCTGAATTTTAGTCAGTCAGTTGGGGAAGGTTCAACAAACTTGATTTTATTTTAGGCCTAAGCCAATGTTTTTCAATATAATTCTGTTTTGAAGAAGGACTGATTTATCCTTATTGTTGCTTGCCAGTTCCTTTCAGTTTTTCTGTCTGTTCTGAACAAGAATTTCTGTTTCAGTTTTTTCTCCCCACCACAACACACAAAATCTTTTGCTTTATCCTATAGTAGCATAGGGTGTATAGGAACTTAGGACAATTACTTCCTGTTCACGTAAAGCATAAGTATACAAACATCTCAGCAACTGCATGACTGATATTTTGCATCTTGCTTTATCTTATTCTACCAAATGTTGTGCAGCAATTTACCAATATTCAAAGTTTTATGAAAGACATAATTATAAGAGCATAAACTTTCTAGATCTTCTAATGGTGTTTTGGGGTCTACATTGTTTTCTCTTTACTTCTGGTGTCTGCCCCAAAGCCATTCATACAGATAATTTAAATTTTCAATTCAGCACTCATGCACAGGAAACTTTGATGTCTTTTATATATTCTATGGAATGTTTTTTTTTTTTCTAGATGCTTCCATACAAGAGAAATTATATTCTTTTGATTTCTATTTTTAAGCATTATAGCGATCAAGCGTGTCGGTTTTGTGTGATGACACTTCACTAAATCATTATTGTTTGAAGTGTTGTGTCGGATTTAAAATCGATACGTTTGATTTTTTTACATCAGTCGATTGATGATTCTCAGCTAGCTGTCAGTAACAGTGAGTGTTCTATAGAGAGTTCCTTTACCATCCTTTTGTTTGTTATTGTTTTTTGTCTTAGGTTCTCTCTAGTAGAATTGGACTTTGATCGATTTGATTTTTATTGTGTGTTTAGTTTTTGTGCTTTGTCTAGAAATATTGATAGGGGGAAGGTTGGACCCAAAAAACTATTTTAACCCCGTCACATATTGCCTGTCCTAAGCCAGGAATCTTTGACAAAGCTTTCGTTTGTACTTGTCTTTTTGATGTTTTCTGTTCCTTGTTTAAGAAGGGGATCTATCTGTGACTATTTCAGGGCTGGATTTGAATTATATGCATCTTATTTAGACCATGGGCCAATTGCAGAACCGCGAGCAGTGCCAAATGGCCTCGTTGAAGGCTGCTGGCGGTTGTCCATTGTGGTTTTTCTTAATTGCCGATTAATTGTGGGCTGTGTCGCGTACACTTATTCCACATCTCTTTATTTTCTATTACTCTGTTGATTTGAATAAAATGACACTTCTTATACTTCCTTTCTTTAATTAGTCTGTTTTAGAGATGTTTTTTATACCATTGGCCAGATCTGTAATTGGATCTGATTTATAGTTTTATTGTCTCGCCTGCGAAGCAGAGCGGGACATAGGTGTTACTTTACAGGCGGCGGCGGCAGCGACGGCGGCGTTAACTTTTTGGAAAAGTTTTATGAGCACCTCCATATCTCAAGAACTATAGGTCCTGGGTTGATGAAACTTGGTATGCATATGCCCCAGTAGTAGCTTAGCACAGTTGCATGCCCATCTTTTGACCTTGACCTTGATTTTCCCGTTGAGTGACTTTGACAATTTTCAATACATATAATAGCAATGAAAAAGTTTTGTGAGCACCTCCATATCTCAAGAACTATAGGTCCTAGGTAGATGAAACTTGGTATGCATATGCCCCAGTAATACCTTAGCTCAGTTGCATCCCCATCTTTTGACCTTGACCTTGATTTTCCGGTTGAGTGACTTTGACAATTTACAATACATATAATAGCAATGGAAAAGTTTTGCGAGCACCTCCATATCTCAAGAACTGTAGGTCCTAGGTTGATGAAACTTGGTATGCATATGCCTCAGTAATACCTTAGCTCAGTTGCATCCCCATCTTTTGACCTTGACCTTGATTTTTCGGTTGAGTGACTTTGACAATTTTCAATACATATAATAGCAATGGAAAAGTTTTGCGAGCACCTCCATATCTCAAGAACTATAGGTCCTAGGTTGATGAAACTTGGTATACATATGCCCCAGTAGTAGGTTAGCACAGTTGCATCCCCATCTTTTGACCTTGACCTTGATTTTCGGGTTGAGTGACTTTGATTATTTTTATTGCATATATTTGCAATGTTTAAGTTCTATAAACATCTTTTGATCTCAGAAACTGAAAATCCATGTAAATTCAAAATATAGTGGAAGTAAGAAAGAATAATTATTTCTGATGGTGCCGGCAGGCGAGACATACTTTAGTGTTAACTCTTGTATTAACAAATCATAAACCATATTAACCATAAACAAACAATTTGCAACAAGATGGGTGTTCTGCAACAACCAGGAACTACTTACACTTCCGCAGCACCTGAATTCTTATTTCATTATGACACATAATCATGTTGGTGATTGTAGCTAAGCTGTGTTGTGTGTTTCTTTTTAGTATTTTTGCTGTTAAAAGTGTCTACTGGTTTTGTCCCTGTTTTTCTTCAACTTCAAGATCCAAATACCCCTCTGAGTTTCTTTTCTTCTTGTAACATAAATGTAAAAGGGGATTTTCAAGCAGCATCACATTTAGGGTTATGTTTTTCTTCGGGAAAATCAGGTACATTTAATTCTGAGAGGGGGGCCTGGCAGTTTGTAAATAAACATTCTGGCCTGGAAAAAGTTGGGAATAAATAATCTGTTCTCTGGTACTTCCAAGAAAATAAAAAAATGAATAATTGTCCCAAGATTCTTTAGTATGGTATATAGAAAATAAATAATCCTGCCCCATAGGGGCAGAAAATGAATTTTCAGGCCCGCAAAATTTTGAAAAATAAATAATCTGACTGGACATAAACTGCCACCCCCCCCTCAGAATCAAATGGTCATCCCCTTAGATGTCTTGATTTATAGTTGATAGTTGGTCTTAGTGAAAAGTCATCTTTGTTTTAGGTTTAATTAATTCTAAATTGACTTCAGTGTAGTTGATGTGTTGCATTACAAAGATATTGCATATTGGTCTGCAGCCCAATGATATAGACATTTTCTTTCCTTGAACTGCACATGGTTGATATCCTCTCGGCTGGATTTGGCTTTCCTGTTAAAACTTTTCTGATTTTGGGTACTTTTCTTTCAATTCTAATGGTTTTTGACCTTCCAATGTTTTGATTCAATGCTGCTGATGAGCAGTTTAGTCCTTTCAATATGCATATACAGTATAACAATTTACTGTTCCTTTGTTTCCCACCCCATGTTCATTTTAACAATCACCTTTAAATAACCTATATAGTGTTGCAAGGGCGTAAAAACCAACTCACTTACTCACTCACTCACTCACTCACTCACTTTGTAGTGTGAGAGTTTGGCCTTTGCAGTGGCCCCCATTTTGAGCCTTCTCTTAGCTTATAATACATACTATGTTTCACATTTGTATTTGCTAGATTTCTCAATCAAACATTTTCTTTTCAGTAATGAGACATGCTTCACTGTAGACATGGAGTGCCAACTGCATGTTTCTAATAAGATGGATAAAATAAATGAAACTGTATTATATCAGCTGTTCCCAAAGATCTTTGTAAACAATATTAAGTAATGATAGCATCAACAAGTTTTATTTTTGGCAACATATAATATGCAAAATCAGCATCTTTTATTAGAATATAAAGACATATTGAGATATCAAAAGTAATATTTTAACAAAGTTAAAAATATGGTATAGTGCTCAAGATTTAGTTTTGAACTTACTGTATTATTACAGCAATTTGTAAAGATGTAAAATTACAGTTTTACAATAATGAAACAATTTCCTTTGCTCAAAATTTGAAAAGTATTTGCTGTGGATTCATTTATTTTCGTGGGTACCAATTTTAGTGGTTTGGTGAAAATAGATAAGTTCGTGGATTCTGAAGTATGGAGCATACAGATCAATGTTAAATTTCCTTTTTCGTGGGGTATCTAATTTCGTGGATCAAGGCAACCCACAAAAACCACAAAATTGATACCCCACAAATAATTATGAAACCACAGTATATTATTGTATTCAATATTGAATATCAGGTTAAAGGAATCTAGGTTCTTGTAAAATACTGTAGAAGCAGAAATAATCATGGGGGATTTATTTTTAGCTCACCTTGTGAGCTATTGCCATCACTTGGCGTCCGTCGTCGTCGTCGTCATCGTCGTCGTCCGTTAACAATTTTTCAAAAATCTTCTCCTCTGAAACTACTGAACAGAATTGAATGAAACTTGGTATGATTGATCCTTAGGGTGTCCTGCACCAAACTTGTGTTTCAATTTTTGATCTGTCAAAAAACATGGCTGCCGTTACTAAAAATAGACTAGGGGGGTCAGACTACTGTTTTTGGCTTATAAATAAAAAAGTATAAGAGATAGAGGAAATCTGAGGCCACGCTACTGATTCAGCATCAAAAGCTCTACAAAAGTCTCCATTTGGTCAAAGTTGTCAGATGACCCCTTAAAGGGGTTACGGCCCCTTAAAGGTGAAAAATATCCATTTTTCATGTTTTTTGCCTACAGAATGAAAACTATTGCAGATAGAGAATAGCTGTTGCTTGCTTAAATGTTTAGCTCATTTAGCTCGATGAAAGTCTCCATAGGGTCGAAGTTGTCAGATGACCCCTTATAGGGGTTACGGCCCCTGAAAAATAGCGTTTTTTCATGTTTTTGTCCTACACAATGGAAACTATTGCACATAGAGATTAGCTGTTGCTTGCTTAAATGTTCAGCTCATTTAGCTTTACAAAATTCTCCATAGGGTCCAAGTTGTCAGATGACCCCTTATAGGGGTTACGGCCCCTGAAAAAAACAATTTTTTTCATGTTTTTGGCCTACAGAATGAAAACTATTGCAGATAGAGATTAGCTGTTGCTTACTTAAATGTTCAGCTCATTTAGCTCTACAAAATTCTCCATAGGGTCGAAGTTGTCAGATGACTCCTTACAGGGGTTATGGCCCCTTATAGGTGAAAAATGGTGTTTTTGGCCTATAGAATGAAAACTATTGCAGGTAGAGAAAAGCTGTTGCTTGCTTAAATGTTCAGCTCATTTAGCTCTACAAAAGTATAGGGTCAACATCAAGACCAGGTGAGCGATTCAGGCTCCTGGGAGCCTCTTGTTCGTTTATTTTGTGGATAAGAGAAATCCATGAAATTTAATCCCCACAAATTTAGAATATTTAGTTGATGAGTATATACCAAAATTAAATATCAGCGAAAATTTGTCCCCTTCAATTCAGTTTCGTGCTCTGAACCACGAAATTTTATCCCCAAGAAAATAAATTATTATACAGTACTTAAAAGAGTATGTCCATGAAAGTATCTTATTGCAGTTTAAGATTAAAATGGTCTGAAAGAAAAACTATACCATAGTTTAGAATAGGCCTTAAACTATACAATCTTATCATAATTTGCTATATAGATGAATATTATTCATCAGAAATTTACAAAAGGTAAAAAAAGAACATGTTTTTGTAGCTTGCTAATACAGTCTTCAAAAGCCAGTGTAGTTTGCAGAGCATATTTAAAGCTTAAATGATTAAAAAAACATATGATATATATGTCAATTACTATAAAAATGATCATGGAAATAATAATGGTCAATATTGATAGTATCACAGACAAGAATTATGTGCAAGTAATAGAAGACAAAAAGCTATGCAGAAATTATAAAAGTTATGCCTCACATTAATATTAGATGAAAAGATGCATCACTCCCTAAATTTACTCCCCCCAAAAAAAGAATGCAATTCAGAAAAAAAAATCAGATAATACAATATATGAGTAAGAGAATGATGCAAACGAAAATCAAATAAACTTTCATGACAAACATCTTTGCATCATAGATTTCTTGAAACTTCATAAATACTCAATGACCACTTCAGTAGATATTCCTTAAATCTTAAACCACTTGTTACTTTAATAGTTTTTAGATAGTATAATTTGTAATTGAACTGTTTCTGTGATTATATTTTCACATTAATACTCTTAGAATTGATACTTAATTTAATCTTAATTCTTAATCTATTTGATAAATCATTAGTGGAGATTTTTAATGAGAAACAATTCACATAAACATTGAATGTAAAAATATTTTTTTAATGGAAACTATCAACAGACAGCTTTCAAACATTTTTATATGAACACAAAATTTTTGCGATCGTATAATGTTATGGCGATGTCGTCATTGTCGTTGTCGGCGTCGTCGGCGTCTGTGGACATTTGGTTTCCGTGCGATAACTTGAGTAAATATTGACCGATTGATATGAAATTTGGAAATGATGTTTGTAACCACTTAAGGAAGGTTGGTATTGTATTTGGGGTTTGTGGCCCCTACTGTTTTAGAAAAAAGGGCCAAAAGGGGCTAAATCGGATGTATTGACAAAACTGTTGTAGAATGTTTATTATTCATTCAATTTTGAAAAATCTTTTTTATTGAATTCATCATTAAATTCTGTCAAATAAATGTGTCAATGGTTTTGATAAAAATTGCACCGTTACATTGCTATAGGGGGTAAAAAATTGTGACTTTTTTATTTGTGATCCGATTTTCAAAAGCTTTTTTTCATTAGAATCCTTATAAAAATCCCTGCCTGCGTTTTTCAATCAGATTTGAAATATCTCTAACCATTTATGAGAAATTAGCGGTCAAAGGGGCAAAAACACGATTTTTTAGAGTTTGTCAAGGTAAACAGTCTTATACCAAAAATTAAGTTGAAGTGGGCCAGCCAATTCTTATGAAGTTTTAATACACTAAATAAATGTTGGTATTGAATTTGGGGTTTGTGGCCCCTGTTGTTTTATAAAAAAGGGGCTAACGGGTGTATTGACAAAACTGGTGTAGAAGGTTTATTATTTATTAATTTAAAAGAAAAAATTTTGGTCCAATTTTCAAAATCTTTTTGAGAGAAGCAGAGGTACCAATGGGGCATCCAAATGTCAAAGTCTGAAAAGGCAGATACATAACAAGCAAACAAGGGCTGATAGGACAAAAAAAAACCAGACATTTTTTTCATTTATAAAACTAGCAATAAATTTAGGACTCTGCATAAAATTATAATGCACAACCTACTATCCTTTAGTCTGTTGGTCACAAGTTTTTTGTGAGCTCTTAAACTGCAGATATTAGATACACATTTCTGAAAATTTATACAGAAGATCAAGTTCTAGTTGAGGGTTTGTATATTGCATATAAATATTTCATGTAAATCTATCAAATAATTTTTGACAAACTTAGTTTTGTAACAGGGTCTTTCCTTTATTTATAAGATGTTTCACTTTACCGATAGGATCTTATAATAGTACTAATTACCTCTGGTTAAACAGAAGTAAGTACAAAATACTTACTAGAACTTGCCAAATATTATCTTGTAGATGTCAAAACATATATTTGTCAATTAAGATAATAAATTTTAAAGGGTCTGCAAATGTTAGCAATGTCTTTATATTTATGTTGCGCAATACAAGCTTTAGAACTCTCGTACTTTGTAGCAGGCATCATACATATAGCTATGAAAATATGAATCCTAGCCCTTTAAATCAAAATGCCATTCAACTAAAAATATGCAAAGCAGTCTGTTGTACTTTAGTAATTTTACTTTGTTGAACCAGAAAGCAGAGTCGGAAAAATGGAACTTCTAAGGAATGGCATTGATGTTGTTTTTTTTTTTTTTAAACAGAAGCATGTCTTGATATTGCTGAAAGAAATAAGAAAATGAGATGTGGAATAAGTGTATGTGACACAACCTACAATATAAATGTAAATTTAAAACATCCACAATTGAAAACAGCCAGCAGCCTTCAATGTGAGCTTAAAATTTGAAATAATGGTTTACTTTCATGATATGTAGCTAACCATATTTGTTGTCATGGAGTCAAATTCCAGAAATTTCCCCTCCCAAAAATCTAGATGTATAATAGCAAATTTATTATAGAAATTTGGTGGAGGGGATGGGCAAGGGGGGTGTAAGGATTTTCAGGCACTGGAACTATTTACTTACAAAATTGAATTGGTTGTTCTGTACTAAAGTTTGGATTAGGCTTATTTTAGGACAGAAGTTTTTATGCCTGGAAAATCACATTCATTGAAATGATATATTTAATGAAAAAAAAAGATGCTAAAAGTTAAATAAAAATAATAATTATTGCAACCAAATATTAGTCACATTTTAAGCTGTATGAAAATGAGTATTTACAGTGAATGAATTTGAACTTTCAACAAAGATCAACAACATTTAAACAATTCATGAAAAATGTAATTAATTGTGTATCTATATTCATTTATGAATTGCTTCGGAATATTCGTTATAAGCAGCACTATTTCTATAAATAGAAAAATGAATCAAGTACAAGTGCAAGAATTGCAATTTATATGTTCTAAAATATCATCAAATGTCTTTTAGATTTGTTTTGATATTTTTGATTCAAAGCTCATACAATAGTCATAAAAATGGACAAAAGAACAAAAAATTTCATTAATTTACAAGGCAAAAGATGAAAATTAATAAATTGAAGCCTATTTAAATCTACAGTCTATCCCCTGTGCTTTTTGCTATGTGACCTGCTAGGTCTAATTTTCATTTCAGTTTTAGCTAACTGTTTTCTTTTCCAACTATTCCATGCAATACTTGGAAGAATAGAACTATCTGAGAGTGACTTGTTTGAGTATTCACCATTTAGCAGTGCCACAAAACAGGCATTAAACCACCAACCGCATTGCCACTCTAAGGCACAATTATAACTAGGATAATTATCATCATCGCTATCAACAGTACTAAATTTCATACGATTATGATTTATTAAACTGTCTTTAGCACTACCCTCAAAACCTTGAATGTTCAGGGAATATCTGTCTCTCTCACCATCTAATTTAAATGTCTTGTAAAGCGCAAAGACTTTATTATCATCATAGTCCCACACATCGACACGTAGTTCGTAATGGTCTTGATTTGTGAGTAGAAACATATTGTCCAATCCTAACCAATACTCGGAAGCAATGTTTCCAAATCCTTCTCGATATTCATCCCAGAATAGATTAAAGTTTAGTTTGCCAATGTTACGCCTCTGTATAACTAACCAGCCACCAGGTGGCGTATCCATATCACAATAAACAGGAATTGAACAGGAGGAATATATCGGTGTTATGTGATAGATGCCACTGGTTTTGTAGCCTTTGTCAAAAACCTCTTGGCAATCTGAAAGATAAAACAAAAGAATTTTTTGAATGGTTAAGGTAAACATACTATTCTTTTTTTCAAGTAAACCAATTGTCTTGATAAAATTATTGATTAATAGACAATATTTTTGAAAAAATGATAATCTATAGACCATATTGACAACAATCTCTTCATTTGAAAAAAATACCCCCCTGAACCTTTCTGCAACTTGTACAACTGCTAATGGAATTCATTTTGTCTAATTCTTCAGTCTTCCTTAAATGTTTTTTTTTTTCTATCAATCTACATAATACCTTAAAATAATATTTAATGTATTCTGTGCTTTGAAATGGATTTTTATACCCCCACTTACAAAGTTTAGGGGTTTGGGTTATATAGGAATCACTCTGTCTGTAGGTCTGTCCCTCTGACGAAATATCTAGAAAGTGCAACTTTTCGTCAACTGTCTTATTAGTCTTTTATGCCTCTGATAATAAATTTTCTTGTTGCTTCAAAAAGTTGTATTTGTACTTCTCATGTGGACTTGCACTTGAATGCATGTAGGTAAAATGCTACTTTAAGTATATTCAATGATTAAGTTTTGGCATTTTAATTTTGACGGGTCAACTTTTTAACCGGAAATATGCAATTTTGCTGATAACACTTTCACAAATAAATACTTATATTCGAATTGAAAGATTTGAGAGTAAATGTAATTGAACTTGTCTTGTTCTTGACTACTTCTTGATCTTTATAACAGCCAATTTCCCTTTTTCAAACTGTTTACATTTTTGTGGGATAATTATAAATAGTCCTACTTTAGGATTACATAACTTACATAATATATAAAAGCCTTTTGTTAGGGTTAAATTGTCATCTAATAAAAGCATTCTCAGCAATTTCAAATCGGATCTCATTCAAATTGTCTGATGAATGGATTTTCTTTATACCACCCACAAATGTTAATTTTCTATGAGTAGTTTCAATTAATGAATAACAGTTTTGTATTACTATAAAACCTAAATCTGAAGTGTATAACGGAATTAAAATGTTGAACTGTTGCACTTGATTTACATATTAAACCTGCAATGATAAAGTCATTCTCAGGAAGCTACTGTTTGGAGAGAATTAAAAGCTAGTAAATATTGAAAGGGAAAATATGTGTCTGCTATATGAATATACATGATACAATAATTTTATTAAATGTACATTTGTACAATCTACAATGGTAAACAGATAGCTGCCAGTAGGTTCTATCACCTTAAGGCTTAAAATACAGTTTGAAAAGTAACAAAATTGCAACTTGAAGGGTCAGTACACAGTTTGTAGCCCCTTCAATGTTGTCGGGTTGTATCTGCTTATAGACAAGACAAAAAAATACACTGTGGTTTCTTTATTATTCATGGGGTATCAATTTTCGTGGTTTTTGTGGGTGGTTTTGACCCACAAAATTTGATACCCAACGAAAAGGAAATTAACATTGGTTTGTATGCAGCAAACTTCAGAACCACGAATTCAAGAATCCACGAACTTATCATTTTTCTCCAAACCACGAAAATTGGTACCCACGAAAATAAATGAATCCACAGTTATATAATTGAAAGCTAGAAATTCAGACCCCAGAAATGTAAAGGAAAAATATTTCTAGAATTGAATTGTATTTTCATGAAACTTTATACATGAGTTATTCATGACATAAACTTCATCGGTATAGATTTGGGAAGTCTTGAATATCTGCAATAGTCAGCATTCTCAAAATTTTTGAAATGTTGCTTAAATGTTAATTAATTCATCATTTCATAAACTAAGCCATTTTTAGAAGAGGGAAGGTAATTTGAGTGGGTTCTATTTTTAATTGAAAGCTATTTATTTATCCTGGATTGGGAAACAAGCTTATAATGCTTATGTGAATCCCTCTCCAGTTAGCAGTTTGTGAGTGAGGCCTTTGTAGTGGCCCCCATTGAGCCTACTCTTATTGAACTCTACAAAGGGGTCTTTAATGTGCATGGGGTATTGCTCTCCACTTAGCATGGTTCCTTGAGACCATCCTCGCAAGTGGTGCGAAGAGAGGGTCAGAAAAATTGGTTCATGAAATTTTCACCCGGACAAGTTGGGGTTTAAGTAGCCCAACCGTTAACCACTACACCACCAGCTCTCATATTTTTGATACGATATTTGTGTCAAGAAAACATGTCACATAATTAGGTCAACTGCATTATTATCAAGGGAATGCTTTAATGCATTTTGTGCATTTACAATTTTGTATAATTATTTCTTAGCATTTGCAAAGAAATAAACATATGATTATACCTGTAAATGTCTCAATTTATATAAATATTATGTAGTGTTTTAATGCATTTTCAGAGATAAATTTCTGTGTATATGAATTGATTGGCAGCATCTTTTATTGGTTATAATTAAAAGAAAGGCTTTAGTAATTACTTATTGTTAAGAAAATGTATCATTTTCAGCTTTCACTCCTGTGTTTAATTTATCCATGCTCATTATAAGAAGTGCAGTCAGGAAAAAGCTAAATGAAAGCATACCTATGTTGCATGTTCTTAGTTAAACTACTTTCTAAAGGAAGAGAAAATCGGGCAAATTTGTCATGCAAAATTATAATAAATGGGAAACTAACATAATTTAACCAGCACTTTCTGTAACCTTTCAATATTTTAAATGTATTTTTGGTCAGAATTTATAAACATTATTCATTTTTATGCTTTATGAATTGACATCCTTTACAAATAACTATTTGTAAAATTTGCATTTTATTTTAAGAGCTCTTAATGTATCTTTATTACATAATTTAAATAAAATGACCTAGACAAAAGCACACATTGCTCCATTTTCATGCTCACTGCAACATGTTGTAAAGCGACTTGTTGGGTTAGTATAATCCATCTAGCACCATCCACCAGCCACCAGCATGTTGGCCATCACCAAAACATTTTGTCAAAGTTTTATTAATTGTTTCTTAAAAATCCATAGGGAATTATACTTAAATCCAATTGTTTAAATAAACCATTTATTAGACGTATTGGCCTCAGGCCTTCATCAGTATCACAATATATTCTCCTTCTACATTTTGAAAAGTTTTATTGTGAAAATTTCAATGCACATCACGAGTTTCTTGAATATTTGCAAACTATGTAGAACTTAGGTGTAAAGCAATTGCCGAACTCATCTACTTGTTTAAATAAAATACAAAATACTTTCACAGTTTTCTAGCCAGCTAAATGCCTCATGAAACTTCATCATTGCAATGTCAGCTTTGGTTGAAAAACTATTAAAGTAAATAAAAAAATCAAATCTCTGGTTTATTTTTTTAATCATGGCTATTTTATAGCTTTCAGTACATCCCTAACCCATCATTAACTAACAATTAAACTGTCATCAACCTTGTTTGTAGATAGTAGAACATAGCTTTGATTGCCTGTTGGTCTGTTCTGATAGCATTATCATTATATGGCAGCAGTCATCTGATTATATTTTTTTCTCTTGCTTTTCCAGTATTTCAATATATAAAGTAACTATCTGGTATCATTTGCCTCTCCTGTTAGAGAGTAAATCTTGAAGGAGTAAATATGGTGTCTTGTCTGTCTGTTTCTTTGTAAGCACTCCATGTCTACAAATTGATTTTTTGTATTGTCATTGCATTTATGTATTTTTCCTAAAATCAAATGCAAAATTTGTTAATGAATTGGCAAACAATTTTTGTTGAAGTTATGCCCCTTTGACCATTAAAATTAAGTCTTCCTAAAGCAACATGCTTGATTTGTTCGGTCAGACTTGTTGACCACTTTTTAACACTACATGCTGTGGAATCATTTGTACTTGCATTACATTTTAAAATAATAGGATAAAAATTTTAAGCTGAAGCTGAAGAGTATTTCAGAAGTGTTTTTTTTTTTACTGAGTATGATAAGTGATTGATACTTCGAGTATCTTGGAGTATTTCAGATGTAGTTTTTTGACTGAAGTATTGGTGAATGATTGGCAGATTGGATGTTTGTATAATTATCAGATCAAGATGATGGAACATTGTTTACAAGAATCTACAAATTGTGTTTTTCTTTCATTGATATCCTTGTAGATAAAATACACTCATTATCTATTTTGTGGCATATCATAATACATGGTATATATATGTTCTATAGTCAGAAACTTTAACTTAATTTCTTCCTCATTAAAGATCATTTTTCGTCCTTTTTTTATTGTGGCAAACAATTTGACACCTGACTTAGACTAAAAAAATAAATTCCACGTGAGGTAGGTGTTAAAGAATAACACTGTACTAATTATTCTTATTTTCAAAATTAGGCAAATTGTATTTTGCCAAACAATGGAATTAATTCCTTGGGCAAACCTTGGTTTACAATTTGCCTTAAAATATATTGTGATATAACCAGGTTAAAATAATTGCAAGTGATTTGTAACTGGAACTGACAGTTTGAACTGTTACTTTTGTCTTGGAGGAAGATTTGTTTTTTTTTTCTAATCAAAATTTTGACTTTGAAAAACTTGCCTGCACTTTTGAACTGTGCCCAATTATAAAAAAAAAATAACAGATTTATGTCTATTTTATACCAGATAGACTGTCAGAGCCCTGTACATTCAGGATGCACCAATTTATATGAATTAAAAAAAAATAGAAATAAAAGAAGAATAGGTATTCTAGGACTAAGTTCTTGGATGGATTTTTATGAAACTATGTTAATATGTAGGGATTTGAAGTTGAAATTTCTATTGCAGTGGAAGATGATCATTCAATAGTTGGAAGTATTTTAATTCATAATAGAAGCTTTATGTATCTCTAGTGAGCTTGCTAGTTATATCTGTGCAATTCATGTAATTGTATCAAGTAGATAATATGTCAGTCACTCATGTGTAGTACAATTTAAGAATTTGGTCCTTTGACTGTCTGTTTCTCTGAAGAAAAATTGGCTATTACAAATATCTTTTTTTCACTAATTTTAATTTTACTACAGCTAAGGTTACTGTTATATAGTGCATTACAATTATACAAATGTATATGTAAATCATTTCAACATTGAAATGAAAAAAACAAAAAAACTTGATTTTTACTATAAGGAGACTTTAAAAATATTTTTGTGTCTGTGTTTTTATGAAACTTTCAACTAAGTATAATTATGTTTTATGTATGATCTTAGTCAATTAACGAAAAAAAACTGATGGGTCACTGATTTTCTCAATTGGTAAGTGAAAAGTCGGCTACCCTATTTATCACCTACCCTATTTTTGACTGATATTTTATTCTTCAAGCTGATGTGTCAATTGGTATAATTTCTGAATGAACTGTCTATGAAATGAAACACTAATGGTATATTACAGAGTCATGTGTCATAATAATGAAACACAACCCTTTGACATATTACTTAAAAAAATGTTGACTTATCACATATTGTGCTTTTATTTGCACTTTGTCAATATTTTATGAAGATGTGAACTGTAAATTATTTCAATGACAGTGTAAATTTGAAACCTCTAATTTTGACTGCAAATGTTTAATTGCAGATCCAGAGTTCAATGAAAGGAGGGGGGGGGGGGGTGGGCGTAATTGCTGCAAAAAAAATGTCAAATTTTGGATGAAAATTTGAAGTAGTTTGGTCAATGTTATACAAAAATTTCTGAATTAAAGGGGGGCATACGCTCCCTCTCTCCAGGTTGAGTTAAAATAATTTAAGGAACTATCTTTGCACTTGTTCTTAAAGTCAAGCTGATACTGTGGTTCCATCATTATTCTTGGTGTATCAATTTTCGTGGTTTTCATGGGTGGCTTGACCCTTGAAATTTGATACCCCACAAAAAGTTAACCTAACATTGAATAATATGCTGCAAATATTCAGAACCACAAATTTAAGAATCCACGAATTGACACTTTTTCATCAAACCACGAAATTTGGTACTCGGACAATAAATGAAGCCACAGTATATGATAAAGAGACATTTTTTTACAAGGGCTTTAGTTTTGCAAATTTTGCTTGAAATCAAAAATAATTGTGAAGTTCGATAGAAAAATTGTGATTTTCTTGTTATTTGCCAATATAAGGTCAGACTGTTTTTTATCGAAAACTAGATCTCTGGAACAAATTTCCAAACTGAAAACATTGAATTTTTAAAAAGGAAAATAAAATGTATTGTTTTTCAATAGAACCAATTGAAATTGACTTATGAAAGAGCTTTTAAACACATTTTGAATGGACATGGTTTTAATCTGCTGATGCTTACAATGTAAATTAAGATTGAATATTTCTAAATTATGATCTTTGGTTTTCCCAAAGAAAACAACCAATTAAAGGATTACATGATTTGGGAGTTATCATTTACCAAAGAACAATTTGATGGTTATTATTTACCAAAGAAGATCTTAATTCGGCATACTAGAAAACCTGGGATGGACTCTTGGGGTGGACCCAAAAATGGACTCAAAAAATGGACCCTATTTTATCCAGTTTACTCATAAATTGTCTCATGGGATGGACTCAAAAATGTACTCACAGCATTTGCACCTATCTACCTACCCTCAGTAATTGGGAAGGATTTTTTTGCAAAGGGCATTTTCCGCTTTTTTCATAAAGAATCAAAATGTCAAGGGGCCATTTCTTAATATTCTATATAAAATTTTTTAAATGAGAGGGGGCCATTTTCATATTTGATGTGCCAATGGCCCATGGCCCCCTGCCTTCCCAATCCCTGACCCCTCTCTGAAAATGTGCATGTATTGCTATGTATGTATATAAACTGGATAAAAAAAAATAGGGTCAATTTTTTGGTCCATTTAGGGTCCATTTTTTTTAGTTCATTCTTGGTCCATCCCATGAGTCCATTTTTTGGGTCCATCCCATGAGTCCATGTGTCAATCCCATTAGTCCACCCCAAGAGTCTATCCCGCATTTTCTAGTATGCCCCTTAATTCTTGCAGTGCTGTTTAAAAGGTTTTGCAACAACAACAAAAAGTACAAAAACTGACTGTAGGTTGGTAGAAATAAATAATGATATTCAGTTGTCTTGATCACCTTGTATGAAATGAAATACTAATGGAGTTATAATGAGCTAAGTGTCATCCTACAGACTAGATTGTGTAAGAGAACCCCTTGACATAAGACCTAAAAATGTTGGCTTGTTTACATATTGCAATTCACTTCGCTTTTTGTCAATATATAGTAAATAAGATGTAACTGTCATACAATTTCTTTTTCAAAACTAAGGTTTTTCATATCGCAGGCTTAATTTATAAGTCACTTTTTAAGTCCCAGTCCAATATATGTTGGTTTTATTGTTCATTTCTCTTCATATTCATATAGTTCTTGTCATTTTCAACTTTTTTTGGTAGAGTGCTTCTGACGACTCTTGCTAAGTGGGGATATCCTTGTGTGAGCTTGCTGACAAGAAAAAATTGTCAAGGAGGATTAATCTACAAGGTTAAAGAATCATAATTATGAACAGTACAAAATCTCATAATTCCTCAATATATTTTTTTTACTTACTCAAAAAAAAACCAACAAAAGCAAAAAAAAAAACCCAGAACACACCAGAGTGTCCTCCCTAGGTCCATATAGCACTTTGGTTTCACTGTGCTATTTTTTTTACCACAACAGACAGTGCTATCTTGTAAAGATTTATAATAGAATGTGTTAGGACCAAGAAATATTATTTTAAGAAAACCATCTACAGTGCTATTAAAAATTTCTTGGGAGACCACTGATTAAGGACAATGACACTAAAAAGAAACACTAACCACAGCTAAATACTGAAATCAGCAATAATGATCTGGAGTGAACTTGGAAATATGGACATATAAGGATTTTCAATTGTTGTTAATTACATACTCACTTCAACTGGCTAACTCATTTGTGGGGGATCAGTTTTCGTTTATTTAGTGGCTAAGAAAAATCCACAAAATTAAATCCTGACGGATTTAAAATATGTAATTAAAGAGTGTATATCAAAATAAAAAATCCATGAAAAGTTGTCCCCACCAATTCTGCTCTTAACCATGAAATTTTATCCCCACAAATATAAACGTTTACACAGTAATTATTTGTTTGGTTTTTGTAAGGATGAACTTGCACTTGGGTACAGCATCAAAGTTGAACTGTGGCTCTTAGCTTAAAGAAATATGCAAGATTTGCATTATTTAAAATAATTGATATTCTGCCCACAGTAATATTTCTTGGTTAATGTATTTATTTATTCCTACTGTTAACTGAACTGTATACTTTTTATATTACACTTCTTGAGGAACATTGAAATTCCAAAGAAAAGATCATAATGAAAAAAAATAAATGCATCTAGCTGTCCACGTGTTTTTGAAAAATAAGAAATGAACTTATTAACTCCTAAGGTAAATGGACTTAAAAGCTTTTTATCTGCCACTTTTATTTGAGGTAATGCTATTCAAAAGGGGAGGTCATTCAATTCTCTCTGCCCACATAATTCTAACTGTTACGAACTAATTCCTTCAGTAAATAACCTTATTTTTTTATAATTTAAGAATACTGAAATTCAAAAGAATCACTGTCATTCTCTATCTGTTCACATTATTCGTTAAATAGCAAAAATTAACTGTTAGGGGGATTTTCTTAGGGTACAGTGGGTACATTAAATGTCAAAAAAGAAGAGCCGATGGAAAAAAATGAGTCTGTCCTACCCATCATTGGTTAGGTCCATACATAATTTATGATCTATATCAAAATATAACTTTTACATTTGAGTGGGAGTTCAAAGAATTTTTCATAGACTCTGAAGACACTGTTTATTTGGGGTCCCTGGTGCTTTTTCACACAGGATACAGATAAAGGTCTTCTTATATGTAAAATATGCTTGTTAAATAAAAGGTCATGATGGTGTGCTTGTTTCAACTTTTGGGAAAGTTATTTAGTTCTGCTCATGTCCATCTGTGCCTATGTGTAGTGTCCGTATGAATTTGTATGTTAAGCTTTTCTTAGAATTTAATAAGACACTGGTGCTAAATCATGCAAAGATGTAATGATTAACTGTCCCTACAGCCATTGAAACGATCTGTCCAACTCTGTCCTGTTTGGGGTGACACTCCTGGGCTGTGAGTGACCTAACTGTCTCATTCAACTCATTATACCATTTGTTATAAAAAGTGTATCCATGTTAAAACAATCAAGTTTAGATCTGATTGATATTTTTGAGGTAAAAAGGGGAGGGGTGTGTGTGTTATTAATTTGTGAGTTGTGGCCATATAACTTTTGCCTACAGCTTCTCTTTAATTAACAAAAAGCCTGTTAAAGAGACATTTGAAATTTTGTTGAATCAGGTCTTAACAGCCTTTTTCTTTTATGAGACATGAATGGAGATATTTTTGTTATAATAACTTCATTTAAACTTTAGAATTTTTCCTTGATGTTTAAAAAAGTTATTTTTATCCTTGTTAATTTATCCTACTAGTTTGTTGAACTATTTGTGATGTTCATGGATGAAGAAAATGAACCATTTAACATATTTTTTATTAGCTAGTAATTGCAATGTCATAAAAAGTATCTTGATGCTAATTTAGATAATCTTTTATTGCTTTTATATTCTTTTTATTGACATCATGACTATATTCTGAAGTCAGTGATCTAAATAAAGTAGTATTCAAATTTCATTGATAAATTCCTTCAAGGGCATCTTTCAAAAATTGGTGAAAGAAATTAAGTCAACATGTCAAAAGTATGTTTGCATAAATTTTGTTGTTTTGAAAAAAACATGCAGTATTGAAAATATTGACACTTTCATACTTTCATATTTTCTTTACATAAAAATTTTCTGGTATAGTTTAAATTTTACATAATATGCCTGAATAACATGAATCACAGGAACTTGTTCCCCTCTATCAATATTTTTTAGAGTCAATGTGCGGTACAAAAAAAACACTAGGGAGATACTACTTTCACCACCCCCTTTTCTTTTTCATGTCCAAGCGATTGCCAAATTTTACAAAATTGCCAGAACAAAGCTCGATTTTGAGGCCGAAATGCAATAAATGAAGATATAACTGGGTGTTTTGGAAAGGAAAATCATCAGTGAAACAAATTATATAGGAAAAGGTATGAGATCAATGATTTATTTAAAGAAAATCGAATCGAAGAAAAGGGGGATGGTGAAAGTAGTATCTCCCTTGTGTTTTTTTCGTACCGCACATTGATTTTAACAAAACATTGGTAGAGGGGAGCAAGTCCCTGTGCATGAATAAAGTGGAAAAGATATTATATGATTTTTTTCTGTTTTGTTTTGTGTCTGACCCCATTCGGTGTCCAGATTATGCTTGAAAATGTTTAGACAGATTTGAGTAAAATTTAGCAGAGCTGTTTATTTATATCAAATGAATACCAAGTTTCATTTCTAATAAAATCTGAAAATTATTACTTTTAGCATTTTATGTACATCATGGCAGGGCATCATTAATAATATTACAGGTACCCTAAATTAGCACATATACCAGATAGACCAAACAAATATAGCCAAATATATATTTTAATCACAAAACTGGTAAAAAGCATTTTCATCATATTTTGATTCCAACAATTGGTCATCTGCCCTTATTTTTCTCCAAAAGTCTCTTAATAGTTGCCATAAATATACTTAAATATGAAATCTTTAATCCACTTGATATTCATATTCATAAAAGGTTAAAACGGTACCAGAAAAGCTTTTAGGGTTACAGGGTTTGAATAATCCTTAAAAAACAAATTATCCAAGGATAGTACCATAAGTTTTTTAGTCGTTTCTAAGAGCAATTGTGTAAATGTTGTCATATTGTCATTACTGCTAAGATCTATGTGCTCTACTTTCTTCATTTATTAAAAAAACACATTTAATGACCCCAAGTTAGGAATACATGTTGCATTACAATTTTTATTGATGCGATTTGACTAAAAGGTTGTTGACTTTACTTTTTAGAATTGTTTGACTAAGCAATCACAGGCATTTGTCAACCCATTTTGTGGTGAATCTGAAGAGGTACTGTGGTCTGTGGATTCATTTATTTTCGTTGGATACCATTTTTCGTGGTTTGATGAAAAAGGGTGACTGTTCGTGGATTCATAAATTTGTGGTTCTAAAGTCTGCAGCATATAAATCAAAATTAAATGTCCTTTTCACGGGTTTCAAATTTCGTGGATCATTGCCACCTACGAAAACCACGAAAATTGATATTCCATGAATAATAATGAAACCACAGTACTACTTTTTCGTTTCAAGTGTATTGTGTGTCCTGCTCTAACCTTACAGGGAATAATTCCCTCAAATTGCTTGGTCAAATGGAAATACATGTATTAAAATGTTTTTTTTTAGTTTTGAAACATTCATATTTCTTTAATTTAGATTAAATAGAATGTCATAAACATGCATCATTAGTAAAGTTATATTGTTTTTAGGTAATTTACCCCAATTTTTTATCTATAATAATGTTATATAATGACCTGGGATTTGAAGTAATTTTCAAAAAATTTCTAAATTGTAAAATTAAGTCTATTACATGTATTTACCTTCAGATTGCTTTTTAAGGTTTAAATCTAGGACATACGTGAACTGCAATGTATGCAAAATGCAAACCATGCAAAAAGTTCACCTTGTAGATGAAATTATAATCCTTGTATTTAAAAATTGGAGCATCTACAGAGCACATCTTCAACTAAAAAAAAAATAATGATTGAGCATCCAGTGAGTAGGTCTTCAGCTCTAAATTTCTTCCTTGAATGACTCTTTTCAGTGCTATATGACCAGGTTGAGATTCGAGCACTTGCAGCGATCTCACACTGGTCAATTAACCAATAATAACCGCCGGTACTGATATTGATCGATGATGTCGACCAATGAAATGCAATGTTAGTTAAAACTTTCGAATGAAGCAACCAATAAGAATTCAGAACATGAAATTTTTTTTACGGAAGAAATAGGTACTTACAGGCGTTCTTGGAAAACCAGCAATGATCTTTCACTCGTTATAGAATTTTTGGGGTCATTTGGCTTGATCGGCTGAAAAATTCTATCAGTTGTAAAAGATTAGCCTGTCTTTTCCAAGAACTTATGTAACAACCTATAAGACTTAGTTTAGTCTTTGCCAATATGCCAAACTTAAATCGTGTCTGCATTAGAAGTCTTATCCTGTAAGACCACCATAAGCTTTAATTAGTGGTTTCTTGTAATCTAGAAATTCATTGAACATGTTGTAAGTCTTTTTGGCATTTTAGATGATAGAATCTTTGAGTTTTGATGTCTCATCTATGAAACAAGAGGGGCAGGCCAGTTCATACCCATCTGTCCCAAATGTTACGAGATGGGACATTTTGTCTTTTGGACATATTCTTGTTGTAATTTATTTAGCGCTCACCTGTGAATCCTTGAATTTTATATTTTGGCCATTTATTATACAAAGTTTATTCACATTTCACAAAGATTCATTTATTACCCTGAGGAAACATTGAGCTAACAGAGGAACAGATAAGTTAGTTGATTGCATTTACTGGACTTGCTTTAAGATATCTTATTTTCTGTGATCTTTGACCGAAATATTTGTTTAAGTTCCAGTGTAAAAAGAGTTTTAGTCAAAAGTCCATTAATAAAAGAGGGTCTGACTCACGCCCCCCAAAGTTCTAAAATCTGTCAAATATCAACCTATTATCCAACAAAAATAGAAGCCCACAGCATGACTTTATTTATTGTACATGTACAGTATATTATAAAAATTAAAATTTACAGACAAACCCCAGAGTGGATTGTTTATGAGATGTTTATGTATTATGTAATAGAAAGATAAGATAGTGTAAGACGCATAAAAGCATTCTTCTCTGACATACACTACCTTGCTACTATGATTTAGTAGGTTTAGCTCTAAGTGTGGGCAGTTGTTTACCATTGTACACTGTAAAGAATAGAACTTTTCAGATTTATTTTTCTAAGCCATTGTTCAACTGCTCTTATACATTAGGAGACTTTATATTCACCAACAACTTTCCTAGCCTATCAGCCTTAATTTTCAGTTGTTTTTGTATTTTTGTGTTGTCGGCTGTTCTCATTCATGTTTACTGGTTTTGTCTTTGCCGTTCCATAATTTTGACATTTGGATGCCCCATTGGTACCTCGGCTTCTTTAGTTGTTGTCACATTTGTGAAGGCAAATCAGCATTTTCATGTACATGGGCATTGAACATACATATGTATTTGAATTTCCTCTAATACTTTTCAAAACTAATGTAGACTAATGAAATAGGAAATATTCCATTAAATGTGTTACGTAACATTAAAGCACTTGATTTGTTATAGATATAAATATATACAAGAAAATGAAGACCTTGAGACATGTATTTTAAAATATTTGCAAAGCATATTATCAGTTGTGCATCCCATCTTAAAATCGTTTTACAACCTATGATTATGAGCAGTTGATAGTACCATTATGCATGTCATTTTCATTAATATTTCTTATTTATGAATGGTAGAACCATCATAGGTAGAAAATATCATTTCTTTACTCAATTCACCTTAATGCTGGTTGATAAACACTTCTACAATGGATATTGCCATATCAGCAGAATTCAGAAAATTGTGAAGGTTGGCCAATCAGTTTTCTAATTAATTTGAAGGCTAAAATTTATCAGAATTTAAATCAGTACAGTATAGCATTTTCTAAAAAGTTGTTAATGAAAAAGAACCAAAAATAATATATTTCGGACTATTTTAGTATTTAGAAAAAGGAAAAAAAACAGCCATTTATTAGCTTGGTGAAGACCAACTGTGAGCTATAGCATTTGATGTCAATTAAATTGTCCTTACATTTTTCATATTTTTTTAAGATACCACTTGACTACATTGAATCAAATTTGGTAGTACAGGTAATTATCAATATCAAAATTCTTAAGTTTGTAGTTTCATAGAATTTATGACAGCTATTTTCATAATTTTTTATCAAGCTTGTTCACATTATGAAAGCTTTTTTTTTCACAATTGCCTTTCTTAGCTAAGGCCAATTGGACATTTCTTAATCTTTTTTATGCCCTGGCGACAACATATCAAGTGGCATTTATATTTACTCATGTCTGTCTGTACGTACGTCGGTACAAATTCCTGTCAAGCATTTTTCTCAGAAAACGTACATGGGAATGATTTGAAACTTGGTAGGATGGTTCAGTATGGCAAATTGTATGTGTTTAAGTGACTTTCAAACCTGTCAGTCCTCTACTTCCTGTTTGAGATTGGGCCGATATGAAAATCAACTTGAAAATTTTCGTCAAGCTTTTCTCAGAAACCATACTTGAAAATGATTTGAAACTTGGTAACATGGTTAAGTATATATAATTGTTCAATTAATTACCAGTCTTAAAATGTTTCGGCCAAAGGCCTTCTTCAGTTTATTTTCTTTACTGTTGTTTTCAACATGTAAAAAATCCAGATGAGATATATATCTTATCTTCTTATCAATCAGATACAAATTTGTTTTATATACTATGTATAGTATTTCAGTAATAATTTGAATTACTTAAAAAAAGGGAAAAAACATATTAATCCAAATGCAGCTTTAATTTGAATTAAATTGGATGAAATTGTTTGGGGCATCAGTGTCCCATGGACACATTCCTTCTTTCTTTGTAATATGACTCTGCATTTTCATATGTCAATATGCCAGTAACAAGCATTCATCCACAATTGTACTCATGTATAGTATTTCAGTAATAATTTGAATTACTTAAAAAAAGGGAAAAAACATATTAATCCAAATGCAGCTTTAATTTGAATTAAATTGGATGAAATTGACATTTCAAATAAAATGCATCTGTAGTTTGACATTTTATCCTACTTTGGTTTTTTTTCCAGATTTATTTCAAACAATTAAGTCCATTCAAACTATATATTTTAGGTTGTATTATTGTTATTTGAGATTTTATAGTATTGTTCATTGAATGTTAATGTCATTCAAAAATCCAAAGGGTACATACAGTAAAAGTACTTTTCAATAATATTAATTTCATTTACTTTGCCTCTTCTTTTACTTGTTTAAAATATTGCTTGATTTGTTTTTTTTAAAAACATGTAAAAAAGGTTCTTTAAATATCAAAATACATCTTTCAAGCCACATGCATGCAATTTCTTTGTACAATTTAAGCCCCAAAAGACACATTAAAAAGGGGTCATGGTGAATCTAATCAGAGCATCAGGCTTGGGGTTCAGTTCCTTGCCTGGCAGGGTTTACAACTGAATTGGCATCTTCTTTATTGTACATGTATAAGCATTTATGTGTGACATTGGCATGAAGCTCTTTTGAGGAACTCAAAATTTATGCTTTGGAAACTGGTGACTTTTTCAAAATCTGAAAATTTTAGGGTTTTCTAAACTTCTCAATTTAACCTTTAACACTAGAATCAATGGGTTTCTTCGTTACCTAGCTGAATATGGGTAACTTTTCATGAAAATTGTATCAAGGCACTCAAAAGCTACACCCAATGAACTTATTTTCGATGGATGGAAAATACACAGATAAATGAACCACAAGATTCCATTGTCCGATACTCTTGTGAAAGGTGGGAGGGGGACAAAAAGCAGCATGTTTTGAGCTAAAAAGACGTAGACTTGTTTACTATGGCCTTTTTTGGTGCATACAAACTAAATGCCCTTAATCAAAATATTATACAAAATGATATATATTATAATTATATATATTAAACTTTTGACTTATGTAAATCAGAAGTGATATACACCTGTAGATGGCTTATGGGTGTGATAGTATCTCCAACGGTTTTCTGTTTGAAATTTACAACTTTAAGCCAGGTTTGTAAACAATCTGTAGCATCAACGAGATTATTAATACAGATATATCGGTCTTTGATAGATTTTTGACATTTAAAATGGATGGGGTGTATGTCCTTGACTCAATAAGATTTTCCGTTGATGAAATAGTCGTAGATTTGGCTATATTAGGGGGCTATTATACAGGTCAACAAGTTTGGAAAAGAGGTTTTTCACATTAACCAAATAAGATAAATAGTATCATATATTAGTCTGTATGGGCCATTTTAGCCCAGGTCCAAGTTATACAGCTCATAATGGTTAGTTATGATATGTTTACTCCCTGTCAACTATGTCCAGAAATGGGTCTTTAGTTGATAATCTAGGGATTTGTTTGAATCCTGTGTATTGTATATTTAGTCTTGGGCCAATGCAAGACAGCGAGCAGTGACCTCTGGTCATGTTGAAGAGTGACTAAAGCTGGCTGTTTTCCATTGTGATTTTTGAATTGCGGTTTCTTTAATGTTGGTTGTGTCACATACACTTATTTCACATCTCTTTATCGTTTAGTTTATGCTTGTTTGTGCCTAAATGATAAGTTATAATTTCAGTCAGTTTTTTGCATTGGCTTTCACAACAACACAAAGAAAGATCTAGGAAATAAGGAATTCTTATAGATACTTGTCATATACACTTCACATAAAGTCTTGATTGTGGGCTGTGTCACATACACTTATTCCATATCTCATTATTTTCTATTCTCTGATAATAAATTAATGAACCAAGATTGCTCTTGCTCATTTCTCTGTTGGTTTAATGTCTGTCAGTTTGTCTTATGAACTGAAACCATTCTCGTTTCTCTACTTGTACTGAATGGCAAATAAGAGAATCTTCTAATTCATTTTTATTTGAAAAAAAGAAATACAAGCCAATCTAAACTACATGTGGTTTTTCTGTTTTCTGTTTGACATTTAGCATATAGGTATGCTATAGCATGTAAGATTTAGATTCTGGGCCAAATTTTAGCATGCCTGATCAGGAAAACCTCTAAACCACATTTTGAACACATGTTTGTTTACTTAATTTTCAAAACTTTTTTTACCCTTTTTTTCCATTTTTCATTTACCTTTATAACCCTACATGCAGGGTGATATATATCATAATTTCACTCAAAGGGAAAATATTCCTGCATATTTTACATCATTCATAATATTTGTAAGTCATGTTTATCAGAATTCAAATTAGCCGTAAAATGATACAGAAAACAAAATTCTCTGGAAACAAGCAAAACGGCATCTGGTCATAACTAGCTTATCTAAAACACCTGTACCCAAAGGTAAATACCTGTACTAATTACATTAACAATTCTGATGGTTATTTAATTGCTTGTCTTTTACCAGAAAGATGAAAAACAATAAGGACTGATTGTCATAAGAACATTTTTTGTCATTGCATATCTTTCATATTTACTTTTTGTCTTGTTTTAGTACTTCTTTTAGCTTCTTTAAGTACATCACTTGACAGCAAAGATATCATATTGATTTAGAATATTTCCCCACAGTATATAAGAAGTACGTCATTGGTTGGTACCTACAGTTGCTGTTCATCTGGATACAAAGTGACTAAATGGTTAAAAAAATCCCATAAAATGCAATATGCAAAAAGAATTTTTTGAGGTACATTTAAGCCTGAATTTATATTTGACAGATTAATGTTTCCTTTTATTTTACCCCTGATTCATACTAGAAGGGGTATTGCTTTACCATATCCAACCTCCAGTTTTTTACTAGTATAGCAGCAATTTGAATTAGGTATAAGACTTCAGTTTGAGGTCCAATATTTCGAGTAGAAAATTTATGTATGTTTAAACTACATTACTATTTAATATAGACTTACTCAATTGCTGATATTAGTGGTCAAATAAATGGTTGAAAATTTTTGTGACAGATTTCACAGCAACTATTTGTCATAGTGACTTACTTCGGTATAATGACCCTATATTGCCTGTACAAAGTTTTATACCCGGTTTTATATCTGTCTGTCAGATATCTACTTCCTGTTTAATGACCTTTGTGTTGGGGCTGGTAAATTATTACTGAGTTGGCAGTTGTATAGTCTTGTCACTTTTGTCTTGAGTTGGCAGTTGTTTAGTGTTGTCACTTTTGTCTTTGTGTCTTTCTAGACTGTATATTTTGATTTTATTTTTGTCTAGACTGTCCCATGTGTCATAAATTGTACATATGGTGTTGTGAGTTTTAGAAGATATTATTAGACAAACATGCAGTTACAAGTGCTTGCAGCTGATTTTTACACTTTTGATTAAAGAAAGTGTTAATTCATAATGACAGTTCCATGCTGCTAAAAAACTTATTTTTAGACATTTTTTGTAATTGTACCCATGATCATTTATATCTTCAAAGAAAAAAATAGCTCTAAAAACACATGTCCTTTTATAAAAGCTGAAGTATTTTAGTACCCACTGTGTGAATATTGCATTATGGTATTAATTTACTTTTACTAAAAAAAAACAACAGTAACATATTAAAAAAATTGCTGTTTGGACCATTGAGGACTGAAAAAAGTTCTTTATGATATCTACATGTACTTCTGTTTACTGTTCCTTGACTTCCACTCATAGACAAATATGGGATTTCTATCTCTCAAAATTCGTAGAAATTTGTTTTGTCTTCCTTTACTGGATTTGACACATTGAATTGGAAATTAGAAACATGACGGGTGTGCTTTAGCAGGCAGGAACCGCTTACTCTTCCGGAGCACATGAGTTCACTCTTGTAACGACTTGAGTATGGTTGTTGATTTCCTTTCGGTTGATTTTGTGTTTTTTGTTTCATCATGCTGTTTTTCTTCATGTTTACCGGTTTCGTCTTTGCCCTTTCTGGCTTTTGACACTCTAATGCCCCATTGGTGCCTCTTTGCTTCTACCAACTTAGTCAGTTTGGGGGATCCTGAGTGGGGCCAGTATACTCACACGCTCACAGATTACTGGTTTTGTGATTATCAGCTAAAGGTCATATATGTTTATTTTTTAGAATAACATAAAATCCAAAAAGAGAGTATTGTACTACTTTAGATTGGTACTTAATTTCTATCTTTTGAAGTTGAAGTATTCACACCTACATTTAGATAATTTGGATTTTTTATAATTTTTATTTTTCAAGTCAAAGAATATATATCATATAAATGTTCGATTCACACTGATCTATTTGAAATGTTTATGTAAAATTTTCTGCTTATGGAAGCTAAATACCTGTTTATTTGAAATTGAAAGTTTGATTTCAAATAGATGTAATAAATCACAGGATTTTCAAAGTCATTCATGAAAAAGAAATAAATTACATAACATGTTTATGGAAATTACTATGAAATATAACAGGGGTAGTTTATATATGTTTGTCAAAATGTTTTGTCATCAAATATTTGATCAAAAAGTACATGTATCAGCCACCTGTATGTGATTAGGTTTGTTAGTGAACTGGCCAAGGTCAGTGGTTTCTTCTGGGTACTCTGGTTTCCTCCACCATTAAAACTGACCGGCCTATATGGTTGAGTTACGTCAGAAAAGGCCTTTAACCCTTAATAACACGCACAAAAAGTATCAGTACAAATTGCTGTTTGAGGGCCCTTTATCTGCCAGAAGATGACACCTGGTTTTAACTTGCTTTGATTTACTTTTTGTTTCCTTTATTGAACTTCGTGAAAATCCTTGTTATCAAAAGATGAATGTTGGATAGGAAAACATTTTTCTAATTAACAGACTAATTAGCACAGGTTTGTTTGATATGGTATGCAGCACCAGCTTGTGGTCCCATATTGTTGGAATTGATCATTTCTTGCTTAAGTTTGTTGAATGAAATCAACAAAATTTTTTCCTTCCAAAATTACTGGCTTTACCTATCCTTTACCTTTCCAACTGTTAATGTATTAAATGTTTTGCACCATACAATGGCATAAAAAATACACCTTTATTAATTTTCTGCCTTGTTGCACACCTTGAGCATGTTTAGTTGAATGACTTTCAGGTCTAGACAATAATTTACTGCCTACAGGTTCGAAGATATTGTAATATCATTATAAACAAAACATGTATTAACAATTAACAAGGAATAAGCATTTCCTAGTTGCTGAGCTTGCACATTATGTAATTGTAAACATAAAAAGTATTTTAAGCTATAATTATGCAATGCAACATGCATTTTCACAATTTTGAAAAATCCGAGTTATAAATGGTGAATGACGGACGGGCAGGTAAGTGGAGTGCAGGCCGGGAAGAATTTTCGTAACAGTTTTCTCATTGATATTTGGTATACAGCATCAGGGTGGGGTCCAATAATGTGGACTTTGATTTCAGGTCTGTCACTCACCTACTTCCTGTTTAACGAAATCCGGCCATTTTTGACTTTGGGGGGGGGGGGGGGGGGTTGTTTTATAATTTTTTAACCTTTCATTGTTTTTGACTCAAATTCTGCTGTGAGAAGTCCTTCATATACATTATCATCAAATAACCATAACTCTCAGTATTTGTACAGTATTTACACGTGTATTGAAAAATGTTCTACTTTGAAGCCTTACATATGAAAGTAAACAGGCAAATATAGTGTTCACGTCTGTCTGTCTGTCCATTCAAAAAATCTGGTTTACCTTCAGGTTTTATATTTTATGTTTATTTTGCATTTTTAGGGTTCAAAGCTCTGTGCAATGTGTCTGCCTGTCTGTCAGTCTGCCTTTTTATATATAAGAATGATCCTCATTCTAAACTGTTTGTTGAAATTCAGTATCATTGGCATTTGGTGTATTTGGTATACCAATAGTATACATGTATTTTTATATCGCAACAAAACGTGATTACTGTTAATATATTTATTTTTGTTGACATCTTTATTTTCATGAATTAACTATTTGAAAAACTTCACATGTACTTAATGTACAATATTTTATGAATTTTATACAAAATATGACATTCTCTATCGTAGCCCTACGGCATTCTCGGGTTGAAACGGAATTTATCGACATTCGTCGGCCAGAGTCCTAATTTAAATAACAATGAGATTAAATACCGTGACAGTATATAAGACCATGAAAACCCAGAACCAGTTGTCTTATCGATTTAAGGCCAGAGTCCGCAAAGGATTCTATAGCTTGTCACTTACAAGCTTTATTTACAAAATTTTGCCATTTGCAAAGTATTTCAATAAAACATTTTTGTTTATTGTTTATTTTTTGTTTACGACTATATATCGTAAATCGGCTGTGACTAACAGCTGACTGTCGTAAATTTGAGAGCATGGCAGACGCCATGGATAGCGAATCTTCATTTTCTAGTGAAGAAACTGACAATTCTCACGTTGGCAATACCGACGATGTATTGGATCTATTTGATTCAAATCATGACGATAATGTTTCATCTTTTTCTGGATTCGATATTGATGAAAATAATAATGAAAAGGACAGTCACGTCCGAAAAGTTGTCAGTAAGTCTAATGCAAACGAGAAGGCCGACACAGACGGCGATAAAACTCAATTTAAAGGCGCTTCAAAGCCAAGTAAGAAGAACAAGGGTAAGGCCCTCAAAAGAAAATCGTCAGGTGTAACGATTCAAAAGAAAAAGAACACTGTTACTTCACCAAAGGTCACATACGACCCTGAGGTTTTACAAGAACTTTTTGACTTTTTTACCAACATTGCTAAGTCTATGCCCAAACAACCTGTTGAAAATGAACATGTTGATAGTGATGAGCCTGTTCCTGCAAAGCAGCGTAAACGTAAGGCACCCTTAAATAATGATCGCTCTGATGAGTATGTTGATTTAGATGATGGAATGAACATTTTTGATCATGATGATGATGAGGGTGAAAATGATGATGATGAGGCGGTTGACGTTAACGATAGCGATTTTCCTCAAATTTTCATCGATGAAATTCAGTTTTCTGAACCAATTAAAGAAAACTTGGCACAGTTTATAAACAAATGTGTTACTAAACAGGCTGATATCAAGGAATTCTTGAAGAAAAAAGAAATAAAAATTCCTGATAACTGCAAGGCATTATTGCCACGTATGCTACCTCCAGAGATTTTTAGTGATCTTCCAGCTCCCACTAAAGCTGGGGACTCTGCCGTACAGGATGTACAAAAACTTATGGGGTTAAGTGTGGTCCCCCTTTTACAGCTTGTACAAATGTTTGGCGAGAAAAACTTTAATAGAGCTGAGGCAAAAGTAGAGCTTCTGAGAAGTATAACCTTGATTTGTAATGCTCATTTCGAGTTATCAATAAGGAGACGTTATCTCCTGAAGAGATTCGTTAAGAGAAGATTTAGACAATTGTGTCTCCCTACCAATCCTGTTGGAGAAACTCTTTTTGGCTCCGAGTTGTCACAGAAACTCAAAGATATAGGGGAGAGTAGTAAGCTCATAGAGAACAGATCCCTGCCTGGCCAAGAGTTTGGTAATAACTACAAATCAAAGTCAAAAAACTGGAATCGAGGCCTTTCCCGGTACAGGCCGAACAGAAGATGGAACCGGGGAGGACGAGGCAGAGGTGCCCAAGGAAGGGGCTCTTACCACAATCGAGGGCAAGGAAGCTCGAGATATTAAAGGTGGGTACCACCAATAAGGTTGCTGGCAATTTGAAATATTGTATGTCAGAATGGAGAAATATAACATCTGATTCTTGGGTTTTAAATGCCATTTCTGGTTGTAAATTTGAATTTATTTCAAATCCTATACAAAAATTCAAACCCAAGCCAATACAGTTTTCTGCTCAAGAAATTGAAATTGTAAATGAAGAAGTCCAAGAAATGCTTAAGAAAGGGGCAATTTCAGTATCAAAGGAAGAAAATGAGCAGTTTATTTCCAATATTTTCCTTGTCAAAAAACGAAATGGAAAATTTCGACCCGTTATCAACCTTACAAAGTTGAATGAGTTTATAGAATATCACCATTTCAAACAAGAGAACCTGACAATGGTATTAGATTCCATAGAAAAAGATTCATTTTTTGTTTCTATAGATTTGAAAGATGCTTATTTCTCCATTCCAATACATGTAGATCATAGAAAATATTTGAAATTTATCTGGCAAGATACGTTATATGAATTCAACTGTCTTTGTTTTGGTGTATCATCAGCCCCAAGAATTTTTACAAAAGTTATGAAACCTGTGTTTGCATATTTTAGAAGCATTGGCATCCTTTCTTTCTTTTACATAGACGATTCCCTAGCCGGGAACTTGGACAAAGATTTATGTCAAGATCATTTTTACTTTATGATAAAAACCCTTGAAGTACTGGGTTTCGTGATAAATAGAGAGAAATCAAGTTCGGTACCTGCTAAACAAATTATTTTTTTGGGATTCCTAATTGATAGTGAATTATTCAAAGTGTTTTTGCCAGAAGACAAAATACAAAAAATTTTGATGTTTTGTTCTGAAGTTTTGAAGAAACAAACTAGAATTAAAATTCGTGTTGTTGCTAGCTTATTGGGCATACTATCTTCTGCATCCATTGCGGTTGAACTAGCTCCTTTATTCACTAGATATTTGAATGATGACAAGGTTAGAGCTTTGGAGCCGCATCAAAATTATAATGAAACTATGAGACTAACCCAAAATGCGGTAGAAGAAGTGCTTTGGTGGACTGAAAATGTCACAAAAATCAATGGGAAAGATATAAGACCCCCACAAATATCTTGTTATTTAGAAACTGATGCTTCTTTGTCAGGATGGGGTTGTAAACTTGGTAGCAGAGAGTCAGGTGGCAGATGGACTCTGCAGGAGTCTAGTTTGCATATTAATATTTTGGAATTAAAAGCAATTAAATATGCACTATTTAGTTTGTGTAGGGAGATCAACTCTGAACATATTTGTATCAGGTCTGACAGTGCCACTGCTGTGTCTTACATAAATAAGAAAGGTGGTTCAGTTTTGTCTTTGTTTGCTGAATGTAAACAAATTTGGACTTGGTGTACAGAAAGAAATATTTTTCTCTCTGCAGTTCATATCAAGGGAGTAGAAAATGTCTCTGCAGACAGACTTTCCAGAGAGTTTAGCGACTCGACAGAATGGAAGTTAAATGAGAAAGTTTTTAATTTAGTTTGCAAACAATTATTTATGCCAGATATTGATCTATTTGCTTCAAGGTTAAATAAACAATTGCCAAAGTTTGTTTCATGGCTACCAGACCCTGAAGCTTTTGCCATTGATGCATTTTCTATATCTTGGTCAGATTTTCAACCATATATTTTTTGTCCTTTCAGTGTGTTGGCAAGAGTTATCAGGAAGATAACAGACGAACAGGTAAGCAGAGCTATTCTAATAGTTCCGTATTGGACAACTCAAATATGGTTTCCACAGTTGCTGAAAATATTAGTAGAAAAACCTTTCTTGATCAGAAAAAACAAAAACTTGCTAAGGTTGGTTCACAACAATCAACCACACAAGCTAAATTTAAGAAACCATTTTCTAGTCGCCTGTATTGTATCTGGAAATCGCTCAGAGATCGAGGCTTTCCAAACAAAATTACTTCTATCATCTCATGTTCATGGCGAGCAAGTACCTCCAAACAGTATGACTTGGCATGGCGAAAATGGTTATTTTGGTGTAATCAAAGGGAGGTTAATCCCATGGAGGTATCTGAAGTACAGTTATTAGAGTATCTATCTGACTTAAATGATAAAAAGTACTCCTATAGTGTCATTAACACTCATAAATCTGCTATTATTCAGACCCTTGTAGCTTCAGGGAAAAATGATTTGCTAAATAGCCATTTTTTGTCTAGATTTATGAAGGGTATTTTTAATAGTAAACCCCCAATTCCAAAATATGTATGTACATGGGACGTGGGGTTAGTATTAAAGTATCTGTCTTCATTACATCCTCTATGTGGACTTTCTTTGGAATTATTAACATTAAAGTGCAGTGCATTACTTGCTCTTTGTTCAGCACAAAGGTCACAGACGCTTGTTGCTCTTGATATAAATGCGATGCAAAAAACAGATAGATGTATAAAGTTTAATTTGCAGTCGTTAACCAAGACTTCTCGTCCTGGTAATGTTTCTCAAACACTTTCATTTGAAAGTTTTCACAATAAGAAATTGTGCGTAGTTTCGTGTTTACATCAGTATCTAAAACAAACAGAAAGTAAAAGAAAAAGTAGCAAATTATTAGTTTCATATAAAACATTTAACAGTATTTCATCAAGTACGTTAGCACGCTGGCTAAAAAATGTTCTAAAAAATTCTGGTATTGATACAACAACATATCAGGCTCATTCATTCCGTGGAGCCTCTACTTCTGTTGCATACAATGCTGGTGTTCCAATGAAATCAGTTTTAGACACTGCAAACTGGTCTAATGCTCGAACTTTTTACAAATTTTACTACAGAGGTAAAAATTTGTCTGACAACAGAGAAAATAGCTTTTCTGCAGCAGTATTATCTGTATAAACTTTTCATACATACCTAATTATTGCAGTCTGATGGATCATGGTGGATCAACACAGTGCGAGGGACGCAAACTGATGTGGTGAATTCATAGACGATATTGAGATCATCATTGATGACGTGTGATGAACTTTTTCTGGAGGGATAGATATATTTGCTCGATGGACAATTTTTCGATGAAGAATTGTGTTAATTAATATTGTCATAATTAAAAATTGCACTTATTTGAGTTTTCTTTGACCTTACATAGATGTAAGGAAATTTATAAGTTTTACTCATCAGTCTGTTTTTGTTGTGGGGTACATGTACCTATATGGTGATTTTAATGAATTTTATATACACAGACATAAAAAGAAACTGATTGTGTTGTCAATATCTCTTTAAACAATTCCGTTTCAACCCGAGAATGCCGTAGGGCTACGATAGAGAATGTAATATCATCCAAGCATCCAACGGATGTGATGGATGATAGGCATTCTCTGAGTAAGCCCGGAGGCTTGAGGGTTGAAGTACCCTACCCGTAGAATCCCTCCCAAGTTTGTGAATATTGACAACAGTGTTTGGTATGCAGTATTTTCTTAAACCTATAAAGAGACAACTGGTTCTGGGTTTTCATGGTCTTATATACTGTCACGGTATTTAATCTCATTGTTATTTAAATTAGGACTCTGGCCGACGAATGTCGATAAATTCCGTTTCAACCCTCAAGCCTCCGGGCTTACTCAGAGAATGCCTATCATCCATCACATCCGTTGGATGCTTGGATGATATAACATTTCATGTGAAAAATATCTGATCACGAAATCTGTGAAAATAATTTATAAATAGTAACTACATGAAAATATGTACATTTACAGCAAATAAACAACATATCAATTTTGCATTTTTTTTTTTTTTTAATGGCCTGACCCATGAATTTTGAAAGAAAATTTTACATTGAGATTCAGAATGAATCCCAAGGAAAGCCAACATAGGAAGTGGAAAAGCACATAAATATGTTAGATATAATGACTGTTCCTTACTGATATATATACTATGGTGGGAATATTATTGGGTATTAATTTGTGAATTCATTACAGTGAAACTGGGTCTTGAATAATTTACTGCTGGTAATAATCAATTTTATTGATAAATTGTGATGCAATAAAATTGCATGGTCTCTTTGATCAAGTGCAAAATAGATGCAATTGATTTATAAATAACTTTATTATGTTCCTTCTTGGTTAATTGATAGACAGCAAAAAATACTGCCATGTATTTGAATATAATAAGCATCTGAAATTATTAGCTTGTATATAATAGAGTTAAAGTATTATATGTTTGTCATCTGTCGGAAAAAACCCTCTCCTAAACTGCTTATCTGATGATAGCTATGTAGATGTGATTACTCTTTCGGAGCACTTGAGTTCACTCAACGATATGACTTGACTTGATTACTATTTATTTGTTTTTGTGTTTTTATGTAATGTCTGTTTCTCTGTGTTGTTCTCATTCCTATGTTTACTGGTTTTGTCTTTGCCCTTTTGGACTTTTGACATTTGAATGCCCCATTGATACATCTTTGCTTCTTACAACACTGTTTTGATTCAAAAATTTTTGTACGAACATACTGTACTCAGAAAAGCTATTAACATTTATTATTTAACATGGATTAGTTTGTAGGAGCTTGCTGGGGTCAGTGTAAATGCTAAACAATCAGATCCAAGTGATTGTAATGCCATTGAATGATTTACAAGGGACTTAGATTGCTTGACAGTGTTTTGTTCCTATTATCTCAGGAAAAATTCAAAGCTCATGGCATAAAACTTAAGGGGAGAAGAAAGTCATTGCATAACAAAGCCCTCAAGCACCTGGCACATAGATTGAAGGAGCATCAAACTTTAGGAAATCCAGCCATAGGTTACATAACTAGATTTTAGGAGCCTGGTAAACAGATTAGAGGAGTATCTGATGCTCTCATCTGTCAACGCCATTTACTAAATGAAGATGGATGCTATGAGAGAGGAAACCCAGACTATATAATCAGAGTTACATAACTCGGTAAATCATAGTCTGGATCATGACATGATGTACAAGGAAGAAGATTTCATGTCACCGGTACTTGTGTTCTTGCTATTGTGCAAATGTATGATCATAGCATGAGTGTCAATGGCATTATTCCTGATACAATAAATTGATAAACCCCATCACATAACCTGATGGTTTCTGCATGATTTCTTGAAACCACTTCAAGGAATTAAATTTTGCAGGTTTTGTTTGAGTGTTTTAATATGCTTGGTGATTGCTTATGGTTAGTTGCTTAACTCAACTTGGATTTTATGCGAAAACTATGAAAGCATTCTTTCAACAGATACACGTATTCAGATGAAGCTTCTTTTACTTCTGACATGTATAATCATTTTGTAAGGCATTATCCGCCCTCCCTCCAAGCTGGCTGATTCTGTTCTGTTTTCTCTCTCAATCATCTGGATGGAGAGAGAGAGAACGAAGCAGAATCAGCTGGGGGTTACCAAAGATTATAGGTTCCGTTCCAAACTTTAACCTGGTTTGATTCCTTCCAAACTTTAATCTGGTTTAATTTCTTCCAAAATTTGCATAAGATAAATAAAAGTTTCCAGCAAATAAGGAAAAACAAATCCAAACCTCAGAATCCTCCCAAGATTCAAATGTGCCTAAACTAGGTATAGCAGTAGATCAACTATGTTTTCTGTAAACTTTTTGAAATTTTTAATCTTTTGTTTATAAAATGCACCTTCTGCAAGTTGTAATATAAACAACCAAAATTCATCATTCCATTTGTCTTTCATCATAAACTTTTTAGCATTATGATCCTCTAGGTTTGAAAAATGCTGTCTTACATCAAATTATAAAGATGTTTTTACTAAACTTCAAAGGTGTTGTAGAATTTATAGGCACTTCAATTTTCACATGATAAGAGAATAAGAGGATGAAATGTAAACTGTTTTTGATAAGTTTTCTCAGATATTGTGTTCTTGGAGACATAAAACTTATATATCTTAAGATATTACTGTTAGTTTGTAAAAAGAACATTGGACTAGAAAGATGAGAAGAAAAGAGTACATGAGACACTTCAATTTGACTGCTGCAATTTTGAGGGATTTAATAGGCCCCATTTACACTTAATGTATTGAATTGAATTCAACTGAAATGATCAAATTTAGTTAGAACTAAACTAGAGGTCTGGTTTAGATCGATTTGGAATCAATCTTAAGTGTTTACACGATGTTAAATCTATTCATTTTGGTTCATTCTCTGTTTGGATCGATCTAAAAGGCATAGTGTAAATGCAGCCTTAGACATTGCATTATTAGAGTAGGAAATCAGTTGATTGTTTCATTTGGTGGCAAATTCCATCAGTTATTTGGCATTATGAGTGCCCTCATTTGTTTGATTTTGTTGCAAATGAAAGTAAATAATAACATAGAGTCACTCTCGTGGTATGCAATAAGGGATTCTATGCTATTTCTAACTATGCCAGACTGTTATGTAATTTTACATTAAAGAGTCTTAAACCTTAAACTAGAGTCTCCTGTTTGTAAAAAAAAGTTAAAATATTAAGAACTAGATCAAGAAATGCTAGTCCCCTCTTATTTATTAAGTTACATAATTTCATACTCTAGAAGTACGCTGATAAAGTTGAATTCCATTCAGATTACTTTCCTATTATATCGTAATATTGTAATACTTCATCAATGAATCAATGTATCATATCATACTTTTATTAATCATTGGCAGAAAAATTCAGCTTAAAGGCTAAATTTATGAGCTGGATCATCTTATAAAAATCGGGAATTCCAATTTTAAAAATCAGAAAAGTTTATTTGCACAATTATTAGATTACAAAGTTTTAACTTTTTGCTTTCCTTTTGGATGGAGCTGCTGCTTAATACAGTGTTTACTGGTACCTTGAAATTAAGCCCTTAGATTTAGAACAGATAGACATACTGAGTGTTCACCATTCAAATTAAACTCCTTTTCAATAAAATAGCTACTCTTCTGTAAAATCACATGAAATTAAGATTTAATATTTTAAATTTGCAAGTGTAAATTCTTGCCTGATTTACCACCCAGTTATAAGATACACCCAATGCACATAATGCAGTGTGCATTCATCAAAGATACAATTACATGTAGCTCGTACTAGGCCCCACCTGTCGTGCGAGTCTTGTTAGACCAAGATAAATGGTTGAAAATGAAATTTTAACCACAATTGAAGTATTTTGGGGCAAAAATGAATGCATGTTTTATTTTTCTCCCTTTTTTAATAAGAAAAACAAATTATATTACGTGAGCAATTGGTCTCTGCATTAATCATTTATATTGTTAAGTTCATAAATCAACTGATTTTAGAACAGAGATCTTAAAGTACAATGATTGCATTTATTCACAAAATTATTTTAAAATTTTGATAATATTGCAAATTATGCAACTTTCCTCAGCACCAGGCGCGGACTCAGAGGGGGTGTGAGGGACGTGCCCCCCCCCTAAAACTTGCAAAAATTATATTTTTATGCATAAAATCCACGTAAAAACACTAAATAAATTCGTGCCTCACTCCGCTCGGTGAAAAAAAAGAAGGTTCACGCCCCCCTAAACTAAAATCCTGGATCCGCCCCTGAGCACCTGTTTAATTTTATCGTTTATTATCATCCTCAATAGAAAATATTTTCACATGCAAAAGACAAACTAAAACTGAAATTATTATATTTCTTTGATCTCCAGTCTAGACTCAGAATGATTATCACTGCCTTATGTTATCCTTTAAAAGTAACACCTTCCAATCAATAAAAACATGATTTTAAATTAACTATCTGCAGCCTTGCATTCTTTGCATAAGTTGCAATCATCTATGCCAATTAGAATTAATATAACATATGCACCATTTAAATGAAATTTCAATTATGATAGAATAATATCAAATTATTAGATTTTCTTACCTCTGAAAGTTGCGTCTGGATCCGTCATGGCACAGCTATGCGTCTTTGTCGCACTTTGAACAGGGACTTCCTTTTTAGTATCTCCTAACGAGACCTCAGATAATGACCCTTTTTTGGCTAAAATGTTATTGACTTCAGCAACATCTAGTTCCATTCCACTAAACTTTTTTTCTAGCTCGGCATATTTCTTTTGTTGTTTATGCTGCTCATTTTGTAATTTATTGATAAATCCATACAAATTTTGTAGCGTATGTTCCTGTTTTGATATAGTTTTATTCAGATCACTATTTTTCTGCTTTTCATCGTCTAGTTCTTGTTTCATTTCATGGATACGATTATTTAATTCAGCTATATCATTAGAACCTTCATTTTTATGTCCTGGATTTCTCAAATACATAGGAACATTTTGGATATTGTTTGAGTCCATATTTTCAACCAGAGCCTCAGATTGACTATACAATTGCTTTGGACAACTAGTACTGTCCATCTCTTTAACTACAAAAACATATCTGCATCTATTTGTTTTTATTACTTTTCTTGTCTTAGTAAGACCAGATTTTTCACCTTTTGTGCATAGAACTGCACCAACGTGTAACAACACAAGCAAAGATAGTATATACATGTTAGGAAATTTAAGCTGTGGAAAATTATGTTCAGTCAATCAAAATTGCTGATTTGGCAAATCACATAAAAGTCAATAGAAACCAGAAAAAAATTATTCACATTACATAACATCAAAATATCTTCAGGTCTAAAATGTATATTTCAGAGTTTCTATTTCGTTGAGAATTCCAGGGTAAAAATAACAAGTTTCTAGACTCCTACCTGAAGTTTTGACTTCTAAGAAAATATTCCATGAACTAACTTTCTTAAATATCAAAAACAAGTAATAATTCTTTCAAAGTATCAATCAATCAAAATCTTTCTTCCATTTCCTTTCCCCCTTTCATCCAATCCAATCAAAAATTCAAAGTGTCCAATCCACATTCCTTTCCTCATGAGCAGACGTCAGTCTTTGAATATCCGTCTGTCACTAGCTCCAGTCTTCTGCTCGACCATCCTCACCTCACTCTACAAACACATACAATGCCAATTGAGTTGCACTTGTATTCAGCACTGCATTGAGAGAAGATTAGCATTCCATTGTAAGCATTCATCATGTGTGTCTCGCCCCCCATCTTTCCATAAAGTTACAGCCCATTTTAAAATGACAGGAGAGAAAAGTTGCTGACAAACATATCGATGTCCTAACTGATTTTAACTACCATGTGGTAAACCTATCTAATGTGGTAGCATGCATTGTAATTTTATAAAGGATGGTAGTTTATTTTTGATGAAGGATACTGATAAAATTATGATTAACTTTTTAATGTTAAAACGTTTGTTAATAACTTACCTAAAAACCTATATATAATTTATTCATCATAAAAGGGTCGTGTATTATAGTAGAGTTTTTTCTTTATCCTATAAATATGAATAAAGGGATCGTAAGTATTTTACAAAGATGCAAGCTTGTAATAAATTCATTGACGAGAAATTGCATACTTAATAGGCAGCCTAGGATACCTATGGAAGGTATAAACCTATAATTTAATGTTATTTTATGACTAAGGATGGGAGAGATATTCTTGAACAATAGATATTTTATTTCTTCATCAATGGCAGATTTTTCGACAAGTGTGCAAGTGAAAAACAAATATTTATGCATCATAAAACACTCCATATCTATAAATTATGATTATAGACATATTTAAGTAAGATTATTTTTCTTTTTGCATATTACAAATTTTAAGAGCATTAAGTACCGTAGGTCAGCAGAACTGGGATAAGGATAATGTTATCAATTAAAAATATTATAATTATAACCTTGATAAAACACATAAATTATTTTTATGTTATATAAGTTTGAAAAAAAAACCAAATATTAGAGAACTGAATTTACTTGTATTAAAAGATAAAACTGTAATGTCAGGTGCTCAGGAAGGACAAGCGGTTCTGTTATGTCCTAACGGCTATAATGATATAAAATAATTACTAAATTAAAGCTACAACTTCAAAGGCAGATTTAGAACCAGTGTGCTGAACCCGCGTCCTCCTGTTAATCCACCACATAACTAAACAGGCATTAAATTTCCTATGTCTAAAACATGTTTCATCAAAGTTCAAAATTCATCAGAGGGACTCCACAGTATAAAAGATTTGCTGCTGAATATCATCCAAACCTTTCCCTCCTTCTTTAATCAATTTAATTCTCCATACAGTAGTGATGAATTTTTTGAAAATCCATTACAAAAGTTTTGGAAGAGAATTGTCATAAGTTCATTTGAGAGGATTGAGACTCCTGTAAAAACCGCTCCATTATCAGAATTATCAGTGTATTAGTTGTAATTCTACCTAATAAAATTTAAAAAAACTTGTAAAATAGGATGAAAACCTTATAAAATTGTCTTATATCGTATATCATTCAGACAGACAGTACAGACAGTATATATACTTTTGTTGATTTGTTGAGCTATAAATTTCTCCAATCCTTCTGTGTGTGTGGCCTTACAATGATATACTAAGTAAGTCACAGATCATTCCAATCTAATTGGTGCAGTTAGTATTGCATTGTCCAATGCACTTTACGTGTCAATCTAAAAAGTAATTTGTTTTAGCATTAAAAGTACAGACATATAAAAATTTGGTCAAGGCTGAAGGAAAATTAAAATAGAATGTTTCAATTATTTTTTAATCAAAGTCTGATTGATGATGTAGTTTAGTGGGAAAATAAAAAAACACTAGAATTGTATTTATTTAATCAACAAAGATGATCATGAAAAAAAGGTGAGAGCTTAATTTATTGCCCATTGACACTCACTACAGGGGTGGATCCAGAGGTCAGTGAAAGGGGGGCGTAATTGCTAAAAATGTCAGATTTTGATGAAAATTTGAAGTTGCTTGGTCAATTTTATATAGAAAAAATTAAATTTCTCAATTAAAGGGGGCCGTATGCCCCCTCCGCCCCCTCTGGATCCCCCACTATTTTATGAGTTAATCAAACAAGTAACCGCATTCTGTGATCTTCATTTTCTGCACGACAAAGTACATGCAGTCTTGGTTTTGAGGTCTGTCTTTCTGGTACTATCTCTTAGATGAGTACAGTGATTGTTTTGTCCTCCTTTACACCATATGATACACTGATTTGACCATTAGCAATGCGATGGGTGAGCAACAGGCGGGAACTACTCACCTTTCCGAAACACTTAGACCCCATTTACACCATGAACAAAAATACATCGATCTTTTTTTAATCGATCTTAAAAAGACTGGTTTGCATTTACACACATTTATTAAATAACCCAAATAATACAGTCGTTGTAGTTCATTCCCTGCAGTCGCTACATACACTACAAGAAAGATCGATTCAAAAAAGATAGATCTTTTTAAGTCTAGGTCTTAAGCAGGACTTTTTAAGTCCGGTTCTTTTTGAATCGATTCAAATAAAGATCGATCTTTCCCGTTTACACTGACAAAAAGATCGATCTTTTTTGCATCGATTCAAATAAGATCGATCTTTCCGTCTAGTGTAAACGGGGTCTAAGTTTACTCTTTTAACAACTTGAGTTCACATTCAGTTGTTTTTGTGGGTTTTCAAGGTGTCTGTTTTTGTTCATTTTTACAAATTTGTCTTTGTCATTTCACACTATTGACATTGTAATGCCCCTAATCTTACCTCTTTGCTTCTACCAAAAAGGAATTCAAATGGTTGGCCCAGCTATGACAAAGTGTTTGTGTTTAGCTGAATATAGTCTTTCCCTCTTTCAGGGCTTTGTTAAAGTTATTGTTTGTCTGTATCTGACACCTACTATTCTAATACTGTTAGTTTAATGGTGTTAATGATATTAGGTCTTACTATTTGTGTCTGTCTAACTGTTTCTTTTTTGTGACAAGGAATTAGACATGTGTTTTTGATAAGTTCTTTATTATCAAAAAAAAAAAATACACATGACATTATATTTGTCAAACTCTGAATACCATTATCTTTATCTCTATTTTTTTGGGTTAAACTGGAGTATTGTCAAGAACAAAAAGCAACGTTTTTCAGATGCATTTAAATGGAAACTCTCTCAAAAATCTCAGTCAAGCTGTTTGTATGATTTAAGCCACTTGATCACATTATGTAATAGTGGTGTCATGATTTTCATTGTAAAATGCATTTGCAGTTGTATTACACCTGTGGGCTGAACGATCTTTCAGACTTTGTCTGGGGTTAAACGGTTTTTACTTTTTTTTTCAGATTCTTCAGCCAAACCCAGCAATTACTTGTCACAATGAAAAGTCTGTTAACAAAAGTTTGATCATTTTGATGAAATTTTAGAAAGTCGTATCACCCGTATCGCATGGTATCGATAAAATATTATATTTAAAGCTATGAGAGCCTTAGGTGCTATTTTAATTGATGGTAAAACTATACCTTATCAATCTTATTCAGCAAGGTGTTTGAAACCCAATATAAGCATGGTGAATTTTTACAACAATTTTATTTTAAGATCAAATAGCTTCTGTTTAACCAGTTAGATGATTTAGTAATTCTAAGTAGTTGACATAACTATTTAGACATCTGTAGGAATAAAGAATGTAATTTACATAATCAATCTGCATCTGGTAGATTTTCATGTTTTGGACCATCCAAGTGTCGGTCACTGAATACAGAATGCCTTGTACCAAAGGTAATACTATATAACTCAGAAGACACAAAATCTAAATTGTTTGGTTAAAGTTATTTCCTTTTCTCACAAAACAAGATGAAAATCACTTTTTGATGTGTTTTTACTCCATTCTTCAATCCCAGATAATATTTAAAGCCTGTTAAAGAATATTTTTATTTGTATCTTTAGGTATCAAATTTGCTTTTAAACGTTTTTCAATGTGAGTTTTTCCTTTCACTGTAACAATGTGGAATGGAATGGATTGTCAACTATCAATCCATCATCTTTTCACTTTTTTTGCAATTTTACCTACGATTCTTTACACAAGGAATTAAGTAAATCTTCCATATCGGCCCATTATATCTGAATACCAGGATCTATCTCACAAATTTGAAACTCTTTAGTAGTGACCTGCGACCTTTCAGATATTTGTTTACTTTTTATTCTTAGATCAATTAGACCAATGGGCGAAGATGGTTTTGATATTAATACCATGTTACTATCTTAAGTCACAGAGGACAGGTGTATTATTATGTCTTGCACTTAAAAAGTATCATTAAAGTCTCCAGTTATGTAATATATGCAGACCAAATATGTAAATAGAATGCTTTAACCTGTATTTCTGCTTTATCTATCCGTCTGTCTGTTATATGAACTATTATAAAGTTGGTTCTTTTCAATACACTAGAGGTCATATGTAAAGCGGAGGGTAGGGATGGATCCAGAATAATTATTTTGAAAAGGGAGGGTTCCAGATCAACTTTGCAGAAAATCTACCCCAAAATAAAAATAAATTATGGAGGAAAGGTGGGCTCCAAACCGTAGAGCACCCCTCTTGATCAGCCTCCAGAAGGGAGGGGTGTAGACTGTTGTTTAAATCTCCCCTATAGTAGTCCTTGTTTGTATTACAAGGATGTCGATGCAATTAACATTTAACATTCACAGATGCAGTAAATGCATCCTTATTCTACCCTTTGTAATTGAAATTAACTGGTATTCTTTTTTTTTGTATTCGGTTTTACGGAGCTTTTTTTAAAAGAAAAATCCAGGTTATAAAACGGTGAATGTCGGGCGACGGGTGGGTGGGGAAGAAATTTGCTTAAAAGTTAAAATTTTCTCAGCAACTACTTATCACAGCCACTTGATATTTGATATACAGCATTGGGGAGGGGTCCCATAATGTAGGATTTGATTTCAGGTCTGTCGCTCACCTACTTCCTGTTCAACAAAAATCCTTTTTCTGACCTTGACAGATTTTTCAGGATATTTTAAAGTTTTCAAAAGTTATTTTAAAGTTTTCAAAAGTTCCTGAAAATGAAAATTGTAATACACAAAGTTATGCAATGCTTATTGGAAATTTAAGCAATGCATACAAACTTCAACTTCCATTAAGGTTTTCTTGACCTTAAAGGACTTATGAATAACTGAAATGACATGTTTGTTTTTATTTGTCTAAATTTATGCACATTTGATACTAATTCAATTACTCACCTACTGGCTTTAGGTGTATTAAGTTTGACTATAATTATAACTTGGAAACATGAAATTAAAGAACCTGCCAAAAATTTTGTTTTATTAACTGGGAACTTTAACACTAGTAATTAACTAGTGATATAGAACAGTATCTTATATATAGGGTGCTGTATGTTAAAGGAATTGTTTACCTAACATGCATTCTAACCCCTTTCTTAAATTGTTCAGGATAACTGTGCATGTATGCTCATTAATTAGCAAAACAGTTCTCATATCTGTGCCCTTCCCTCAGATTTCCATCAGAATTCCGTCAAATTTCCATCACTAAATTCTATCCATTTCCATCAGGTTGATGGAACTTGATGGAGTATTGGCACTGTTTTCCATCAAAAATTTTGTTTGACGGAAACTGATGGAAAAAAGTAGCGGAAAATATTGATGGAAACTTGATGGAAAATTGATGGAAATTGATAGAAAGTTGACGGAATCTTGATGGAAACTTGATGGAATCTTGACGGAATCTTGATGGAAAATTGACGGAATCTTGATGGAAAGTTGACGGAATCTTGATGGAAAGTTGATGGAATCTCAGTGGAAAGTTACCGTTTTTCTCTGATAGAAAAGAATGGAAACTGACAGAAATACTTCCATCGGACCATTCATGGCTGAAAAAGTAGGCCAATAGCCTTGACCTAAGATGTGTACCTAAAATTTAAATTAAATATTAATTCATGTATTGTATTTTTTCTGTGAAATGGAAGTGTAAATGAGCATTGTTTTCATTTTTTTGTCTCGCCTGCGACGAATAGTCGCTGAAGGCGAGACATAGGTATTACTTTCCGGCGGCGGCGGCGTCGTAAACTTTTTTGTAAGACTTTTGTGGACAATGAATTGCTTGAAAAGTATAATAGCTAGGCATCTGATATTTGGTATACAGATAGTTCAGGTTATGGTCTACGCAACTGTCACCATGCCGTTTGACCCTGACCCCATTTTCACGCTCCAGTGACTCTGTGAACTTAGGTCTTTTTTCAGGCCGTAAACTTTTTTGTAAGACTTTTGTGGACGATGAATTGCTTGAAAAGTATAATAGCTAGGCATCTGATATTTAGTATACAGACAGTTCAGGTTATGGTCTATGCAACTGTCACCATGCTGTGTGACCCTGACCTCATTTTCACGCTCCAGTGAATCTGTGAACTTAGGTCTTTTTCAGGCCGAAAAACTTTTTTGTAAGACTTTTATGGACGATGAATTGTTGGAAAGTTATAATAGCTAGGCATCTGATATTGGGTAAACAGACAGTTGCGGTTATGGACAACGCAACTATCACCATGCCATGTGACCATGACTCCATTTTTACGCTCCAGTGACTCTGTGAACTTAGGTGTTTTTTTCAGACAGAAAACTTTTTGTAAAACTTGTGTGGACAATGGATTGCTTGAATAGTATAATAACTAGGCATCTGTTATTAGGTATACTGACACTTTTTGTGTTTATATCAAGAAATGAAAGCTTAGGTAGTTGATTTTAGTGATGGTGCCGGCAGGCGAGACATACTTTTAGTGGCCACACTTGTTTTATATTAGGAAACAGACAATTTGCTATCAAAGAAAGCATAATACATGTAAGTTCTGCAAAATATCACACCTCAATCTACACAAAGAAGTTTTCATTTATAAATACAGAGCTTATGTTGACTTTAGTGTATTGTTATGGGCATTGTCATTTACAACTTCTACCCATCCAGCTATAGCATGAGTGTGTCTATACTTTGGAAAGAAAATATTATTACCTGCCAGTGTATCAAGAAATGGAGAAAAAGGGGGGATATGGCATAACTAAATACTTTTAATAAATGATTTTCTATATATACGATAAAAATCTAAAACTGCAACTGAATAAACATGATAAACCTACTCTCTTTTCATGTGTTTGCTGTGCTAGACAATTTGATGTATTTCTGAATCTTAAAAGGAAATAATTCATCAAAATTGCAAAATTTTAACTTCTGAAGTTAAAATTGTGTAAGTAATTCAACAACTGAAATACATGCACTATAGATGAATAAAATTTGTGTACTTACAGTATCTTCATCTTTTAAAATTTATCTCATTGAACAGACACCATGTTATCTTCTGCTAGCAAAATCATGACTAAAAAACTGATGATGTAATAGATGACATCATCAAGTGCACTTAGGTCAAACTTTCCATCAAGATTCCGTCAATAGTTCAGCAGGTGCAAGTTTTTCCGCCACACTCTAACATTACTGATTTTTTCCATCAAGTTTTTCTATCAATTTCCGTCATGATCTTTATTTCTATCAATTTTCCGTCAATTTTCTATTGAAAGATAATTTCCATCAATTTTCTATCAACTTTCCGGCAACTTTCCATCAAAAGATGATTTTCCATCAATTTTCCGTCAGCTTTCCATTGGAAGACAATTTTCCATCAGTTTTCTATTAACATTTCCGTCAGCGGTTTTATTTTTTAATGGAAATAGTAGAATTTTTTCCATCAAGCATGTGTTGACGGAATTTTTTCCATTGGTTTTAACTTTTCTATCAACTTCCATCAGTATTCTATCACAAAGTCAAATTCTTGACGGAAATCCATCAATTTCCATCAAATTCTATCAGAAAATTGATGGAAATGATAGAAACTGATGGAATTCTGAGGGAAGGGATTAGTGACACTGCCGCTTGATATTCATTAATTTAAAACCATTTATCATACCCCTGCTTCAAAGAAACGGGGATATACTTAGTATCTCTGTTTGTCCTTTGGTCCTTCTGTCTGTTTTCCATCCAGAACATAACTTTCATAACTTATAGTTTTCTCTGCAACAACAAATCACAATTATAAGCTTGAAACTTTGTATATGACTTCACTATGTAAGGTCTTATATCACAAGTATGGAAATTAAGTCTATCAAATATCTCCCAGGCAAAAAGATGACCATGGTTGACCATGGTCACCATGGTATTTCATGGTTTAAGATGGTTGACCACGAACTACCATGGTCAGCAATGATTGACCAATGTTTGACCATGGTCAACCATGAGTTTGACCATGGTCAACCATATACTGACCATGGTCAAAAACTATGGATCATGGTTGACCATGGTCAGTTTCAGTTGACCATGGCCAACCATGATGCAGACTTTTTGACCATGGTCAGCAATGGTTGACCATGGTCAAAATCATGGTCAATCATTGCTGACCATGGTAGTTCATGGTCACAAAGTACTTAACATGGTTGACAATGGTCGATAAAAAATTTAAATTGCATTTTTTTCAATAAAATAATATAATATTTTGTTATAATGGTTTAGACTTAATAGAATATCAAACTTGAAGTGTGTTTATTTCACTCATACAAATGTAAGGCTAATTGACTTGCATGTTTGCTTTCAGCTACCCAACTGGTGTTTGGTTTTAATGTTCTATTGACATTTTTAACAAGACCTAATAAAGTCTTGATTGCTGCACATAACAATAAAATAATTAAAATTTGCTTACATTTCACCGACCAGTGTCAGTCATGAATGGCAGAACTATGGTATAAATTTTGTGGTTTATCATGGTGTGACCATGGTAGACAATTATCTCCCTTTGCTTTTACCAATAATATTTATTTTTTTTATCTTGAGAACTTGAAATGGGTTTACAAGTAGTATAACTACACGAGATAATTCTTTCTTTTTTTATATAAAACCTTGTTTGGGCATATAGTAATCTTATTTCTTATATTGGTGCATTAAACCTGTCAGTTGGAGACCTTTTGCAGCATTTTAAAGAAATGGTTCCACATATATATGGATTGGGAATTATTAATATGGAGTAGGCATTGCCTAAATGTGAGCATAGCTAAAAGGGACTACGTTTTTTTGTTCTAAATGTCGACATTCAGGGATATCGCTATCATTTAATTTCCAATATTTCCATTTGCTTATTTTGGGGCGAGATGGTATGGGGCGATTAAGCTTCGAGACATGTTAGTTTCGTACGTGCATATAACCAAGACCAAACGAGCAGCTTATGTGTATTTATTATTTTAAGAATATTATTTTCTTGTAAAAAACGCAATTTATTATTTTTTAAGCATTATTTCTTTTCTTATAAATTATTTTAACATTCACTCTGGACCTGTAAAAATAATAACCCTTTCCAGACCATAAAAAATCTAAATCAGCATTAGCAAATTTCTCGCGGAAACAAATACCGTAGAGCTCTCCGCTCGAGCGGGCACTTCGTGCCCGCTTGCGAGATATGCTCGCTATTAGTATGGAGATTTGAACCTATGGTGTTGCCATGTAGGATATGATTGAGAAAAAATGTGCAGACATGTAGATAACAAAGAGATGAAGAACAAAATGTACAGTCAAATCAAGATCAGTGTAGATTCTTTCAATCTTAAATGGAAATGACTGTTGAGATATCGTGGCAACATTAAAGAGTCACTACAAATTGTAGACAATAAATTATTTTTCAGTTTAGTCATGTTTTGGAATAGATTTACCTACAATTTGCATGCAGAATTCACATTAATAAATCAATTTTGTTCCTTAGAAAATCAAATTATATTGTTAATTTGGATTGTAAACTGATACATTTTTTGTTGTTGAAAATAATAGAACCATGTTTGACCATGGTTGACCATGGTCACACATGGTCATCCATGGTTGTTGACCATGGTGCCAATTAACGGAAGGCAGTCGACCATAGATAACCATGGTCGATCATGGTCACCAGACCATGGTCAAACATGGTCGACTATGGTTGACCATGGACAGTGACCATGACTTTTCGCCTGGGTTACAATCTGTTAACCAGCTTAGTAAATTTTCAACATTATTGGTCAATAATATTGCTGAAAATTTTAGAACAGTTTTCTCTGCAACTGTTCATCACAATGACTTGATTACTAAGTATATAACTTTAGTAGGCAGTCTTATTTGTTAGTAATAAAATAGGGTATGCCTTAGTCATTTTCAACATTACTGGTCAATTGTTGAAATTTTTTGTAACAGTTTTTTTTGGCAACTACAAAAGTATCTTACTGGACTTGATATTTGGTATATGATTTCAGTATGAGGTCCTAAAATTAGGTCTATCAGATATCTACTTCCTGTTAATTTGGGGTTTTGAGGGTATAATAAGTATGCAGTGGCTCACATAATAGTGTGAAGGGGAAATATTTTTAGGGGTTTATTTTTGGCCGGATTTCACAAGGTAAAAATAAGGTTATAAAATGGTGAATGTCAGCCAGGGGGCAGGTGGTTAAGAAATTTTATCACAGCTACTTGATATTTGGTATGCAGCATCAGGGTGGGTCCTTTAGCCTCTGATTAGATTTCAGGTCTGTTTCTCACTTACTTCTTGTTTAACAAAACTCAGGCATCTTTGACTTTTACAGGTTTTTGTAAATGTTTGATCATCAATATATATTAAAAATAAAACCAATGTCCATGTAAAGATTAAATTTTGTGTTAAGTGTCAATGAAATTATCAGATACATGTAATGTACATGTAATGTAGTTGAAGAAAAATAAAACTGGCGTACACATTTCCAAACAGAAAACATGAAATTTTTTACAGCTTTGTATTGCACAATTAGCTTCACCCTGTTATATATCTTGATATTATGACCGTTGCCTGTGTGTCATTTTGGACATTAATATAAAATGGATGATCATAAGGACATATAAAATACTGGTATGATGCAAGAAATTAATGGCTGATTAAATCATACAATATTACCTCTGAAAAGTTTTCTGATGGCCAATAATTTATGGACCATTGATAATGAAAATTTTTCCTTTCAAATATTTTTGTTCTGCTCTTCCATGAAGTAGAGCATATGAACTATTGCAAGGAGCCAGGACTCCCCAGCAAAACATGACCATGGTTGACCATGGATAACCAAGGTTTACCATGGTCTAATGACCATGGTGTTCCATTTAACAAAAATTGTTAAAACCATGGTCAACCATGGATGACAATGGTCACATTGGCAGAGGTTTAAAACCCATATGATATTATTGTTATGATCTTGACAACTCTGATAAACTTTACATCAGTCACATTCATTTTTATGACTGGAGTGTTTACTACATATTTAATTTTATATTATTAACTTAAGTTCTATTAATTTTTCATTCTCCAATTCATTTTCTCTTTGCAATTACTGACTGATGTGTTTTTATAGTCGTGACTACAGGGGAATGCCCCTCTGCAGCGACAGTAAAACTGCTAAAGACTCGCTATGTGCCATGGGTCGTCCAGCCCATGACACACCACCGCCAGTGTTAGCTGCTCCATAGTATCCTTTGTTATCGATGGATGCAGGGCCCGTCTTCCACCACGAGGAGGTACTCTGGTTGGAATTCTGGAAGACTCTTTGCAATTAATGACTGATGGGTTTTTATAGTCGTGACTATAGGCTAAAGAGCCTCTGCAGCGACTATTAACAGTTAAAAACTGTTTAAGACTCCCTATGTGCCATGGGTCGTCCAGCCCATGACACACCACCGCCAGTGTTAGCTGCTCCATAGTTTCTAGTCTTGAACCCAAACTCATACTACCAAGGTAGTGAGTCTGGGAAAACACCTATTGATTTCTCGTAACCACTAGGTGGCGATCGTTATACCTTTTAACCTTAACCACGTGTGTATATGACGTGTTTAGCATACAAGATTCATTTCAATCTGCAATGAACCAACTTTAAAAACTCAACGTTTCATTGGTCTTCCTTGGTTTTTGACAACTGGTTCTGCAAAATCGAGAATCAAGAATGTCCCAATTTTTAACTCCAATAAACATACCAGGTAGATGCCGGTGAGTACAATTTAACGATAAAACAAATTTTTTTTAATGTTAACAAAACCAACTTGTGTTCAAAAATGTAAAATAGGATGTCTTATTGTAAAATAAGAAATATTATTGCCTGACCCCAAGGGGTCAGGCAGTATAAGATTTAGTTGTTACATGGAGGCCGCCATGTTTGCTGTCAGGAAGGTAGGCTAAAATGTGTAATCAGAACCCGTACCTGCACCCAAATTTACATTATTAACTGTAACAATCATGATGATATTTGACAAGAACTGTTAAACCGGTTTTTGATAAATGGGTTTGCTACTCAGCATCACTTTTATTCACTTGCTTTTATTGTCTGTGTTAATTACTTAGCTAAAGTTTAATGTTTGTCATTATAGAATAGAATAGAATAGAATAGAATATTTATTGGTTCAAACGCAATTACAATAATTGGTTAAGACCTGTAGTACAAAAATTATGGTGCATACAAATTTAGTTCACAAAATTACAAGTATAGAAAACATGATCATACATGCATAGAGGAAAATAGTAAAAATACTAGTTTACTTTGTATTATGAAAAAAATACATGGTAGAACTATTGTGTTTATAGATAGTAAAAAGTCAAATAGTCTATATAAACAAATAAAATTGCTTTTATAAGCAAGTGTATATATATATAGAAATAATAATAAAATCATACTCCAGACACATTTGAGTTTCTTATTTCAAATAATTATATTACAAACAAATTGCCCTACTGAAGTAAATAAATTTATTTATTATTTTAATTAAATTTGCATCACTGTTCGCATCATTAATGAATAATTATTTTGTTTTGTGTATATTATCAGTTGAAAATTAATTGTCATAAAGTGAACATGCATGCACATCAGCATGCAACGATAAGGTCAGCCAGATAACAAAATAAGTAGGTCATAAGTGTAAATTAAAATTTATGATGGTGTTTTCTATTTAAACTGGAACAGCTATCAAGTGTGTTAATTTGACATATAATTCATTGATAAAATTAATTGATTTATTGAGCTTAATGCATGAGAAAGATGTCAGAGGGTAATGAATGATTGATTGATTGATTTTGCCTATACCGTGGAGCAAGGTAAACGCACATGTACAGTTTCTTTTTTTTAATAGTATACCATGCTCAATTGCAGGAAGTGTGCCAATATCAAAAATCTATTTGGAAATAAATAAACGTAATAATTATATACTGAGGTCAGGCAAGCTTTTTTTAAAAGCTAATACTTGTGTTATAAGAGAACAACTCACATCAATTGGAGAAGTTATCTCGCTATTGTATTTGCATGAAATCACTGAACCATATGTACAGAATTTTGAACATACGGTTAAGTGATTTTCATCGAACATTATGATAAAGCCTGAAAGTACTCCGAATGTACACATAACAAAATAGGTAATGGGAATGTCCCAGACTCTTATCATCTATTGATAAGCATCTGGGTGTTCGAGACTACTTAGTATACTTTGTTATCGATGGATGCAGGGTTCCACTACGGGGAGCCCCCGTACGAAATATTTTACAGGATTCCTGCAGGACAGCTACAGGAAAGTTAACGTAATTTTACCGTACTTTATTTTTCCTGCAGTATTTTTAACGTACATGGAAAATTGATCATTTTACTGTAAGGAATTTAAATTCTTCTATAACAGTATTCCTGTAACAATACAGGAATATTTCTTTCTACAACCGTAATTTTTAGCTGATGCAGGAATCTCAAAATTTTATTACAGGAATACTGCTATGTTGGACTTAGAAATTTTATGATACAGGATTTTGGGGTGCTGGTAAAAGGAATATTGGACTTAGACATTTTTCTTAACAGGAATATTTAAATGTGGGACTTAGAAATTGTTCATTACAGGAATATAATATACACACACAACTTTGTTGTATTTGTGATTGCTGGGATAAAGCATACTAGATTTTATATTTATGCAAATAAAAGTGGAAAACATTATAATTGATTTTTTCAGTTTTTATTTTAACCCCCCCCCCCCCCCCAAAAAAAAAAAAACCAAAAAAAAACAACAACCCTAAATTGTTTTATTTTTGATTTATTATTTCATGAATGAGGCCTTTTAATTAATGATGAAATTAATATTTTTAATTATGTATATTAAATAATATTGAGTAAGTATAGGCATTTTTGGTATAGTACTTATAAAAAAAAACAATATGAACCTAAGTTTTGGCATCATCCCATTGATACAATTTATCATTTCCTGTTTAGCTCATAGCAAGAGGGGAGAAATTGGGATATTTTTTATAAGAACAGAAATATACATTGTAGTACTAGTTTTTGTTTTTATTTTAAAATCAAGTAATTATTTTCAAATAAAAAAAAGTGTAACATGATTAAATTTAAAGTAAAAAGTGAAATAGAATATTATTGTAAATTTTAGAATGTATATTCCCTTTATGTATAGTCCGTTTGAGTTTTATAAATCATCGAAAAATGGCTTGTAAATTTACGTCTTGCAACATATTTTAACTATTTTAGTATTTCATAACTTTTAAATGGCATACGAATTCAGGCAAAAATTCTCAAATTTTTTGCATGATTAATAAAAATGTTTTCCATAGACCTTAATAGTAAAAATGGACCAAAAATTCATAGAACTCCGTGGGAGTACAACCTAGTGACCAGGAACAGCATTTGCTCCGTATACCTTTAAAAATCCTTTGTGGAGCTAATTGGTCATCTGATCTCCTATTGTTAGTCCTTTCAATTATGTTCAGGTGGGCCCAACACCTGGCTGTTCCGTCAGATAAACACACCATTTTAGGTATTATTAAAATTGGTGAAATATTTAAGCATTAGACCATATGGAAAACTTTTTTGTTTTAGAAGATAACATCTCGGTTTTTGTTATCAGAGTTCGTATACTAATAAAAAGTTTATTTGTGTTTAAAAAATAAATTTTATTTGAGAGACAAAAAAATTTATAAGAATTTTCGTTGATTTATAGAACTCAAATGGACTATACCTTACAGTATTTGAAAATCTTATCAGGCACTATCATTGGCCCAATTCAAATATGTTTACATCATGGCTGGCCTGACAAAGATCTTTGCTGTGTAAATTTTGGAAGGATTGTGAGGAAGATATGACAAAATATGTGCATGTAGACATTGTGTTATCATATAGAAATTGTTGTAAATTCATTTTTACACATTTTACCTGAAAAAAGTACATGAAGTGGAATGAAATTGAAATAATAAACTGGGAAATAACTTCAAGACTCTTGGCTGCTCAATTAAATGGTAAGTTTTTTTTTAGTTTCAAATGCATTTATTATTAAATTGTATTGAATAACTTAAAAATTGTATTTAAAAATTAATTAACCATTTGAAACACAAATCATTGTTTTTTTTTCTTCATTGACTAATCATTTTGGCAGTCCTAGAGACCATAATCTATCCATTCATATGTTACAATCAGCTTATAAAAAATTATTGTTTCTATGCCTCCTTATACATGTACAAAAAGTATGATGAGAAAAATTAAGCTGGACAAAATTGAAACCAGATGTTTATGACTTGCTTATGAACATGTGTAGAAAATTGATGAAACTTGACACTTACATGTAATCCATTCATTATAAGATAAACTTGACTAGATTAGATTATATTCTGGCCAATAATTGCATGATTGATCATGTAAGTGACCATTAGGTTACAGGCATGTACGCAGAATTTACTTCGATTAAAATTTTATTTTATTTTTCAGGTGTGTTACAGATAAATACATGTAGAATACAGCTGCAGAAATTATAACAATCCAGATCATACAGTACTTAAAAAAAAATCAGGAATTAAAGGTAATTAAAACATATTTTTCATGTAACAGTATTTATTATGTCGAAGCAATGGTCAAGACATTGAATAAAATTATTAAGTTATCTTGACAATCAAGATGACTAAATCTGATTAAGAGAATTCAAAATCAATTTAAATATAAATTTTAAAATGCTGGTGTTGATTATTTAAAAAAAAACCAAGAATATAATGTCCAAAAGACATTTGACATTGGGACAGAAGGACAAACACACCCAAATACTATATGCGCCCTACTTTCCTAGATGGGGCATAAAAACTTTATAATACATCCTTTGCCTAAGAAATGTTGAAATCACATTATACATTATATGCATGCACTTTTGCTCCTCCAACAAATTTGTTAAATGTTGATATTCAAATTGCATGAATTAATTCAGACTACATTTCATGTATATTAGAACAATAGAAGAACATGATTGGTAACATGTAGATGATGTTTGGGTTTATTTTTATTTTCCAGGATTAAATGAAGAAGGATCCCACTAGAAGATTTAGCTGCAGAGTAATGCCGAAACAAAATGAACACACGTCGTAGCAGAATCCTAAAATACAATGTCTCCTGAATGTAACAAACAATTCTTAGTGAATATGACATTGACCTATTACATGTACATGTATATTACTTTAACATGTTTAGTAAATGAAGAGATAAATGACTTATGTTTTTCACTATGGCATTTTCCAGTTTTTATTAATCACAGAAAAAAGAAATCCTGTAAGTAATTTATGATTTAGAAATGTAACAGGAATATTTACAGGATTGTAAGAAAAATCCTGTAATTTTTCCTGCTACTAAATTCCTGCTAATTTAAATATTTCGGCCTATTTTACTGTATAGGAATCCTGCAACTTTCTGGCGTAATTTGAGGCAGGAATTTTGATGCAGGAATCCTGTAACCTAATGTTGGCGGAATTTTGTTGCAGGAATAGTAGCAGGATTTTTTTTTCCTGCAACAAAATCCTGTAAATTTTCCTGCTACAAATTCCTGCTAATTTAAATATTTCGGCCTATTTTACGGTAGGAATACTGTAACAATCCTGTAGGAATCCTACAATATTTTTTTCTTCTTCATTATATAAAGTAATGAAAAATCCTTACAGGAAAAAATATAAAATACGGTAAAATTACGTTAATAGTACGGCAGGAGAATTTCGTACGGGGGTACTGGTCGGAATTCTGGAAGACTTGCAATTATAATGATTCTCATTTCCTTAAATATATATATGTAGAACCATTTCTGAAAAATGCTTTGATAGGTGTCCAATTGAAAGGATTGATCCAAAAATATAAGGAATATGATCACTGTATGCCAAACTTAGGTTCAAATCAATAACAATAAATCTCACTAAGTTATTCAATTACCATACACCAATTTCAAAATCTCAAAATGTTGGTTGAAAGCAAGGGAGATAATTGTCAACCATGGTCAATCATAGTCTGACCATGGTCAACTCCAATTTGTATACACTATGGTTCAATGAGTGGAAGGTCATAGTAGGCAGGTGTTAATAATTACTTTATTCCTAATATTTAACCAGAGGGTCTTGGACATTAACACTGTTAAAAAAAATTCAATAAAATTTACATCAGTGGTATAGACATTGACAGTACATTATGACCATTGTCAGTTTTTTGTTAACAAATCAGTCATAGTTTTTTGCCATGGTCAGTGTATGGTTGCATAACCACAGTCAAAATCATGGTCAATGGCAATGCTTACCATATAAGTTGATGGTCAACTGTCTAGCATACCCTAAAGTAATCACTGATTATCTGTTTGTCCATCTGTCAGTTGTCGAATTCTTAAGTATGCTACCCCAATAATACCTTGACTAAATTTACTCACTAGAGGAAGAAACCTTTTGTTTTGCTAGAAATAAACTTGACTATGCTAGTCAGCTGCACTTCAACCAGTGTTGATTAGTAAACTGACCATGCATATGGTTGTTGATTATCTGAAAAAGAATTTTAGCCATGACAGTGGTTGAGCAGAGCATGCCTAAAATTGACCATGGTTGACCATGGTTGACCGTGCTTCAACCATGGTCAACCATGGTAATTTTATTAACCATGGTCAACCATGGTCAAAGCAAGGTTGACCATGGTCAAAAAATGGGGTAAGCCATGGTTGACAGTGCCATGGTCATGTTTTGCAGGGGTGCAGTGAGTTGTAGGAAAGTAAGTTTAGCTTTGCGGTCAATAGCTTTTGAAAGCAATAGACTTATGGAAAGGACATTTGTAGCAGGTATATTAAGGGCAAATGAAAGAAAATTTGAATTATGCATCAATTCTTATTGTAATCAAGTTAAAGATTTGGGCAAGTCCAAATGGCATCAACAGGTCTTGAGTTTCTGTGTGTTGTACATCTATTCTTATAATTGTTATGGTAAAAAAAAATTTGACTAAAGAACCGTTGACCTTTTGTTTTAACAATATTGATACAAAGTGACTTTTGACCCTATATACATAGCGATCTGTGGTCTAATATCATTTAAAATCAATGTCAGACAACAGAAACATATCTAGGTCTTCACCTATTTTTCGTAGAATTAACATAGGTTTCAATTACCGGTATTGCAAAAATTACAGAATGTCACAAGAATTTAGTACACTAAAAGGGTTGTTAATTGTTCCTCCAAAAGATTCATAACATTTTTAGACCCCCCAAAAATGCAAAATAATGTTAAAAATGGTTACACCTTTCTGACATGATCCATAAATATAATTTGCCAATTTTCTATATAATTTATAAGAATGCCCACTAGAATAGTGCCAAATATCTAAGGAAATTAATAGAACTACGAACATTGACAGAATAAACTACATATTTTTACCCCTGTTGGCTTGTTCCACTTATGTATAAAGTTGATTATATAATTATTCAAGAAACTTCTTAAGAACCTGTTTGTCTAGTGGCTTGTCATTACCCATTTTCTTGGTTTTTACAAAAAATATCTCTCTCAATTAAATGACTCATAATGCATGTATATTACTTTTTTGGCACTTTTTTTTTTGTGTTTTAATGTTTGGAATAAATGTTGACTTTGATGAAATTATGGTCGAGTTTTAAAGTTATTTCAGAAATTTTGTCTGCTTTAAATTGTACTATACATTCTTGAAACCATTATAAAAATTTTTTAAAAACTGTGAAATGCAGCTCACAAATAAGTACCTCCACTCCCCAAATAATCAATTAAATCAAATTTGATGAATAAAGGGTGCATATTTTGCATCAAGTCACAAACATTATGTGAAAATTCATGAAATTCCATTGAATGGTTTAGAAGTAGATGATGAACAACATACAGACAGACATGCCTATTGCAATATATGCCAAACCCACTGTCAGACACCTTTGTTCAGTTTCATAAAAAGGTGTTTTTTCAGCCCATAACCTGGATCAAAGCTCACTGGCAATTGTTCATTATAACTTCACAGGTACATCGCAAGCAGGATTTCAGCATTACAATCTCAAGTATGAAATAGTCTTCTAATTCAATATTCTAGCATTGAGTGTCTGTTCATTCTGAAGGTACATAATGCATTTATTGCAAAGACTTTCTATTTGTTTTTTTGCATATTTTCGAGACATTATATAAAATAATTCTTAAGAGTTATGTTTTAAAAAGATTGTACATTGCAGTTCAAAGTGTAAACACCAATAAAAAGAAAAGGATTTGTGGAATATGGAGCATGTGATATGTAAAAAGAAATTTCTGAGACATGGTCTTAGAGGTCATACAGTTTGTATTCAGATTACATCAATGTTTAATGCTAGGAGAGCCAATTTCATATAAGTCAGTTATGTTGAAATTTTTACTTTTTAACAGTTATTCCTTTTGTTATACATTTTATTTTATTTATGTAGGTATCATCAAAAAGGGTAACATTTCCTCTAAAAGTTCCAATGATGTCTCATTTATTGAAAGTTGTGAAATAATAGATAGTTATGCAAGGTTTAGGGGTGACAGTCTTATAAAAAACAGTCTTTGTATTGTGCTACCTTAAAAAAGTGAGAGGCATCTACAAAGAGTACTAACAGATCTGTATCTTGTATTATTTTCTCATGTTATTAAATCAATATTGTTTTTGATGGAAATAGATATGCTTTCTTTATTATAAAAACAAAGCTTTCAAGTTCAGCAAGAGTGCAGAACATCCCTGCAGATAGGATTTTGTTTTCTTTTATGTCCTATGGGTGTTTCTTCTTATCATTGTAATGGTGCAGAAACAATTTCTGACTTTTTAATAAAAGATATCATCCCTCTATACATTCTTAGATTTTATCATAAGTTGTAAATGTGAAAATCTTCAATAAATGACAGATTACTTAGTAGTAATAGTTTCCTGTATTGTTATGAATTTTGCAGGTGATGCTTTATAATATTGAAGATTTTTCAGCTGTAGCAGAGCAATTGCCAACATGTTTGTATGAAATGTTTCAGGAAAAGTTTATAATTTTTTGAAAGAGGAAGGCTGTGCACCATTATGCCTGTAAAGTTTGGTTTAAAGCCAGTGAAATGAAAAGCCTGGGTTTCAAAAACATTTTTTTCTGTTCCAGTTTGCTTCAATTTGTTCATAGGAACTATTCCGTAGTTTTCCAGACTTTTTTCTGTCTAATTGTACTTTTTTCTCTCAGTTCTTAAACTATTCTTTGCACCAAGATGGTACAATATTAACTTTGAGTTTCTGTAAGTAACATTGTAAACCTCGGACTTAAGCATTCAGTTATTCCTACATATAAAAGTTCAGAGAGACAAATTGTGTTCAATTGTCCATCCCATAAACAAGGTTCACCTTCTGGTATGGTGAGGGTACTATTCTATTAGGAAAAACACATGTTGCGTGGTATAATGTACATCATGTTTGTAGATGCATACACGTGTTGGTGTAAGAACAGATTGCTCCATGTTTTTTTTTTAATAACAGTCACTTAAAAAGCTGTCTGTATTGAATCGTGACAAATTTTTGTTCTTAGAAATAATTTACCTGCAAATAATCACGATTGAAGTAGTTGTTTTATATTTAACCACATGTGTAGCAAAGCTTGTAGGAGTTTAGGACATTTAGGTGCTGATCCTTAAGAAAATAATCTTCAGATCAGACCTCAGTACCAGGTAATTGTCATTTTTTGAGGTTTTTCTTTTCTTTTGACACAAGATTTGTGGAACAGTAAATTAGTGCAGTAGTTTTTGTACTTAATTTGTGAGAAGGAGCTAAATTTACTCTTCTGAGACCTAGTTGTGGGTGTAAAATTAGATTCCCCATTCAGGAAATGTTTTTATATCTTTGATGCATATGATTCTTATGCATTTTTCTGCATCTAATTTGAGGAATATGTTATTTCATACATAGCCTTAATTTATATGTAGATTAGCGTAATATTTCCAACTGACCTTTACAGAAAAGTTACTTTACTGTTATTTTTCATGAATGATTTATCAAAGTAGTGTAGGTGTCTTGTTTGAATTAGGAATACTGAGAACAAGCTATTGTTGGATACCCCTGTTGCATATCATATTGAACTTTATATCAGAAAAAAAATATGTCTTTGAGCAATGACATTTCTCCATGCACATTTCCATATAATGTACTTGAATTCGTGGGTATCAATTTTTGTGGTTCGGGGGTAAATTGTACATTCATGGATTCATGAACAATTCTCCACTGAAATTAAATGTTCTATTACATGTTCGTTGGGAGTTTAAATTCGTGGTATATCTGACCAACAAGAACCACGAAAATTGCTTCCGCCATGAACATTATTATGATACTTCTACAAATACTTCCTTAAATATGTAAATTTTCTTTCCAAAACCCTTCAAGCACTTTTGGAAGAGTTAGCCATAAGAGAAGCTGCCAAAATGTAGCTCTCGACTCAAGGCTGCTTTTTTTATTTGTATATTTGTTATGCAACCATAAAAAGGCAACCTGAGGACTGTAACGTTTTTGTAGCAAAAGCTAAGGAAATATGTGGAGTTTTTGTGGACAGACAGACAGACAGGATGATTCCTACATTCTCCCTAAACTTTGTGGAGTTGTCAACAATTGTTTTGTTGTTTCAGATGATGACATTTTACAAGGATATATTTTGATAAAATTTTATAAAGTTACAGTCCTACAAAGGCAATTAATTCCTTCTGAACTTTTTGATTTATTTTGATGAAACTTTGCATTAAGTACATTATTTGATAAAATTTACATAAAGAAACTTTAGGGGACAACCATTTGATTCTGAGGGGGGCTGGCAGTTTCGGTCGAGCCAGAATATTTATTTTCAATATTTTCCGGGTCAGAAAATTTATTTTTCGCCGCTTCGCAGCAAGAATATTTATTTTTATATACTATAATATTCTGTGGGATCTGGGCTGGCCAGGATAATTACTTTATTTTCTTGGGGGTGAGGGCCAGAATATTTATTTTCAGCTTTGACCAGGCCAGAATATTTATTTACAAAAACTGCCAGGCCCCCCCAGAATCAAATGGTCGTCCCCTTATTGCTTTAGGGTTCCATTTAGATACAGAATAATTTTTCTGAATTTAATTCTCTATAAAGTCTAAGATAGGAAAGGAGCAGTATCCTCAGTGAGTGAAATGATAGCTTATAATTCATTTCCTTAGTTTTTGAAAGCAATTTTTTCTTCAAAAGTAATTTGGTTCTACTATATTTATTCAGATTTAATGAGTCAGTTTCCTTAACATCTTGTTGTTTAAAGTAAATTAAATTTTAGTAATTAACTGCTAATCTTTTTACAAGTTTACATGTGTTGCTGATTGTCTGGGTCGTGTCATAGTGGTTGAAAAATTGTTGTTGAAATTCAAACATCTTGTGTCCTATTATATATCTTGTTATGGCAGATCTTAAAGAAGAAACTGAGCTATTTTTAATGATCATACTTTAATTTGTCAATCATGTAAGAATTTGACAGAATTCCTGGGATTAGTACATGCACATTTGTTGTTTTTTTGGGTTCTTAAAGCATGAACACTGCTAGTAGCTTAAAGTCTCTGCTGAGACATGTTTGTGGATGTTGAATTGGTTTGGCTCATTCTGCAAATTGTTTCTATATCATTAATGAGTCTTTAATACTGTTTCTTTTAATGAGGGAAATGTTTTTTTTGCACGAAAAGTCATTAGTGTTATAGAATTTCCAACTGACCTTAAGAGACATGGATGTAGGAGGTCTCTTTTAGTCTCTTAGGTGCTTGAAAAATGACTTATTCATTAGATGATATTTCATTTTGATATAATAAAAATTGTGATCTTGACTGTCATGAATAATAATTCACTCCATATCATCATCTGTTTCATTAGTATTTTTAAATCAACTACTGGTATTGAGCAAGTTAAGTGCAAATAAAGATAATAACCAAATTACCAAATTTGGAGGATCAATTTCAAATGTCCATGAGAAAAGACAAAACAATTAAGACAAACCAGAGAAATTGAAGATCACAATGGTCCTGACTTGGTACAGGCAAATGTTTGCTGCTAAAGGAGTAGGTTTTCAAAGGCCTTTTTGGCCCTGAAAATGTGTTAATTTTTCATGTTGCATGAATCTTAATGGATGCTGCAAGATAACTCACAGAGTGCCTAAATTATTCATTTAATACAGTGTTGTTCACTCTGTGGTGTTCCTTTCGGTAACACCAAAAACAATTTGGAAAATGGAGTACTCTGGTTTTTTGTTGCTGATTTTTTACCCCTTTTCATCAATATTTTGCCCGAATCAAAAGTGGTTACATGCTTTAAGACCACTATCAAGCTTCTTGTTAATTTATCCATCATCCCAAATTTTCATCAGAATGATTTCCTTTCAATCGTGATAATTTGGTATTATGAAATTTGTACAGGATTCACTTTTAACAAAAATTGCTGCATTTGCAATTTAACAAGGACATAGCATTTGCTCATCATTGTAATGTTTATAGAATGGGAATCAGAGAACAGTTTGAAAAGCAGGAAAAGTAAATAGATTTCAGGCCTCCTTGTAATCTCAGTGCATTTACGCTGCATTTGTTTGTTAAACATGCACTGCTGGAATCTCTTCGTAGGCGTTTTGTAAATAAACAAATGCAGACTTATGATATTTTAAATTTGGTATCTAAGACAAAATCTGTTTATTGTTTTAATGAAAAAAAAATGATACTCATCTATTTAGGATGTGTCAAACATGTTCTAGAAGATACAAAATGCAGGCTAGAAATGATTATTCAAATAAATGGCAGGAATCATTATGTGGCCTTGAAGAACTTCTAATTAACAGTTTTTGCTCTTTTTAGTCTCTCTTTGTATTTTTTTTTGAAATATTGAAACACAGATGAGGTTTCAAAAATAGAAGATAAAGTTAGATGTTTGAGGCCAGAGTTTCTCATCATAGAATTCTCATTTTATTGAAAAGCAATTTTGAATTATTCATTCTAATGTCTGTTGCACTGAGATTCAGTTGGGAGAGAAGGAGGTGTATTTCCCTCAAAAGCAGATTAAACGTACCTTTCCTTGGCCCTGAGCAACCCTTGATTTTCATTGTAAATTTGGCATTTTTGGCAATAACAGCCTCATTGACCAAACCCTTAATTGTGTTACAGATAAAACAATGACTAAAAAATTTACTACAGGACTTTACAATTTGATGCTATATTAGTAATAGTGCGGTGACCACACGTAGAAAAGTTTGATTTTAATGTCCCTACCTGACACACGGCTATATTTGATATCAATCGAAAGCGGAATATGTGTTCTTTCAGAAAATTCCTGTCGTAAAAATGGGAAGTGGTCACGATTTTTCAAAAATGGGATTATAGTTGATTTCAGAAATTCGTGAAAATTCTTAAAAATATAGATTTTACCCTCTTATTTTATCTTTTGTGTGCAAAATGATACCAATAGAAATATGTTTGTAATATCTAGTTATTAAGTAATCATTATCAACAAAATTTTGAAAATTTTCATAGAAGGGAGGTAAGCAGAGACGCAAAATTCGAAGGAACCATTAAAAACCGACTTGTTGACTCAAATTCTACATTGGCTTTTTGTGTTTTAAGTCAGTCGTTAAGTTTTTAATGTTTTATAACATTCGACTAATATATAAGTTTTTTGTGTACTTTAATTTGTCATATCTATAAAACAATAAGTGCAAAATGATATCCCAAAAGTGAAGAAACGTACGTATTGGAACCTAACCTTGTTGAGCATCGTTTTTTTTTTTTTTTGATGTACAACTATTTATGTTGTAATCTATTAGTTTTAAATTACAGTCAAATGTGGAATAAAAGATTATATCCACAACAACATTAATATTTGTAAACTGTGGTGGATTGTTATTGATTTCATGCCATATGCATCAGACATGCAATTTTTGGACCACTTTTAGCCCAATATTGTCCGCGATTAGGCTTTTATTTCATTTTATGACCTGACTACCCCCAGTAGTTTCCTTACAAAGGATATTACCCTATCTGCAACCTGGGAACGCGCCGGGTAGGTCTATGGACAGATCTTCTGAAAAAAATGTTCAGATGTCCCGGTTACATAACAAAACACACACTATATTACCTTAACAACCTAATCTCAAATGAACTAAATAACAATGAAATTAACTGCTCAGGCTGCATGGTCCGCATCTTCCTCTTCCATAAGATGTATGTTGACGTTTCTGTAAATAGCATCGCCTTAACAAGGACAGAGGTCAGTAAAAGAGAGGTTTTGTTCAAAACACACGCAGCATTTTGAGCAATCTAGTTTGCCTTTACATGTGCAAACTAGATCTTGTAAAAAATCAGATGTCATATGACCTTCAAACCGTACAAGCTGTAAAACATTTTGGTTACACCATCCATGCATAAGAATTGACTTTGGAAGAGGCTTAGCAATGGGTGATGTTAACCAAGTACCAGTTTGAAAGCATGCTCGTAATGCGTGTTGCCGAAATGTAGACGCGCACAGTGGTAGCTTTGCAAGGCTTGTGGCTTTACCAGTTGCTAAGTTTCCAGTGAATCATCAAAATCTGACAAACCGAAAGAAGACAGAGTACTTAATTCATCTGCATTGTCTTTGAGGGTTTTATATGCTACTTTTTACCAATACCAAACATTGATGACGTTGAATCACATCCGGTAATTGAATGTACAACAAGAAGACATTATTCAGTAATGAACAGATTTCGTGAACAGAATATATCGACGTCAATCTGGGTCCAGACACAGTTCCTGTTTCAAACAAAAGTTCTTTTATATTTCAAAGCGACAAAAAGTAGTAAATGCAGAGTAACAAAAGATTATTATCATGAGACTTTACAATTATCCTTCCTTGCAACTGTTACGATCCGTATTTCAAATCAGCATCAAGAACATGTAGAGTGATTTGTGTATCAGCTTCTTCTTGGATGCTGAACAGACATGCACAATCAACAACACCACTGGCTGAAATCTGTTTTACAATTTGGGGATCGTCAAATAAACCAGCCATAGTAAGAACATTGCCTTCTTCAATGACGTTTTCTTTGTTTTGATAAAATAAGTTTTCCTAGAAAACCCAGCAAAGATTGTTTATTCTGGTTAACAGCAAGACATTTCTGCCATTCAGGAATCGATCGCTCCTCAATTACCTGAAACATTTTGATTGCTCAGTATTTGATCGTCTCTCTCATTCTTGTGATTTGATTGACTGTCATACACGTATTTGATTGAAGATGTTTTTTTTTTTAAAGAAACCAACTTGAGACTGAACAAAGTCATGACCAAGATTCCAAAATGTTTTAAAACGCTTAGACTTATCTGCTTAAACATGGGCAATACCATTTCTTACAAGTGTTGTTTATAATTTGTCAAGTGGTGGAAGGAATGCGACAGTGTGGTCTTCAGCTCCAAGTTGGTGACAGAGATCTGCTTTACAAGTCTTCATGAAAAATAGACGTTTGGATAGGACCTCTGAGAAGAGACAAAACACGCTCTACTGTAAAATCTTTGCGTGTATTTGCCAACACTAAGGCAAGACGGAATAATAATTCATGGTTAATAACTTAATATGAACATTAAGGATGTCACAAGACCTACATTTTAACCAACCTGCTTCATTAGATCACCAAATGAAGACAACTGTGAACGGGGGATGGTGTCATAAAAGCTACTGTTGGACTCCATTTCAAGTTTGAAAAGAAAAAGTGTTCTTTTCCTCACCATCAAGTCGTTGTTTATAGCAGAAATAAGCTTTTGAAAGGCGGTTTCGTGGTGCTGATCTTCATATGTGGGATTTGGGATTGGATTACCTTCCTTTTCAACATACACTTGGTGATGCAGGCTAAATGATACACTCGAAGATTCTGATAATTTTCATTGGAAAGAATTTGAGGGAAAGAGTTACACAATCTGAGTTGGTTTCTGCTACAAACATTAAACTCCCAACTCCGTAACCGCTCATCTAATTGAAGCTTGTGCAGTTTTGTGTCTTTTTGAAAGATTTTTTGTGACCAAACATGCAAGTATTTGAATCAAACGACTGAAAAACTGAACGCGTCAACACACCTTGTTCGGACGAAGAAGGGTTGACTTGAGCTTGAAGTAAGCCTGAAAGTAAAACATCACAGTTTTGTTTGCTCGTATAGCTCTTCAAGGTTACAGAAAAGATGATATGAAATGTGTAATGCATCAAACTCAGGACTGTCAAGTGAGATGGGGATAACCTGGTCTAAGATTCTATGATAAACCATATCTTTTCTGTTTTTCATAGCAGATACAAATGTAGGCTTTCCTCTGTTAATTAGCTGACTTAATGATTCTGGGGTAGATAAGTCAAATGACACAGATTTCAGACTTAAATCGTTTTGGGCTCGGTGGGGCTTTGTTGTTGGATTGGGCATGTTATACATGGTCAGGTTACAATAGAACAAATAAACAAAGTAAAATTAATGCTACTTTCTTACACAGTTCAACATGTAATAAAAGAGCAATATTGGCCCAAGCAACAAAAGTGGTCTTCGCCAAGTAAAATGTCCTAAGACATTGCCGATATGGTAAAGTCAATGCAACAATGTATAGTAAAAACACTTCAGTAAACAAAGTAATATCATAACACTTTGATCCTGAACTTGCATATTTACCTCACACACAAAAATCCGTCATAATGATTAAATCTTCAAATATCCTATTTACCTCTATGTCAACACACACTATATCGATCCTAATATTTTTAATAGATTAAATGCATATATAATCATACTCAGGTTATTTTGTCCTAATACTATAATGTATTATATTTTGTGAAGAAAATTTATTTTAATAGCAATGTTCAAGTTTAAAAAAATAATTAATTTTGATTTTCTTTAAAAAAAATGCATTTTTGTAATTTGCCATTTTTAGCCTAAAAAAGTTTTATCTATGACTTATTATTACTTTTCTTGAATCTCCTAATCGTTATCTAGTGTGTCCAAAAAGAATTGTTCCATTTTAGAAAGACCATTTGAAATTATACACGAAAAGAAAATACGTGTTAAGATAACGAAAATTAGGGTTTTCCCCGAAAAACGTAATTTTCATAGGGTTCTGACCATACGAATTTCTTACGACAGGGCTAAAAATGAAGCAGAGATACAGATTAGTCGTTGCAAACAAAAGTTAGCCGTGTGTCACATGGGGACATTAAACTCAAAATTTAGATGCCTTTTCTTTACTTGGTCACCGCACTATAACAAATGCATTCCTCTTTGCATTAGAGCATAGAGTTAGCCCAGACAAACCCAACATAAATATGAGTGAATAGTCATTACAACTTATGAATTTGGTAATCCAAACCGTTGCACCATTCATCATCCCACCCCTGCACATTCTTTTTAGATTAATCTATCAGTGATTTCATAAACTACACCTCAATTATGAAAAGACTAATAATCAATTAGTTAAGATCAACCATATCCTAAATGTCAGAATGAAAAACTGCATGATACTTGTGAGATTCATGACTGTTTATCGTTTAATGCTTGATTATTTTTGCTATCGATCCCAGAAATCAAAATTTGGATATTAAGAAGATGAAAATGTTTATTAAGCAAAGAATTGAAATAGATATAGAACTAGTTTTATGCAGAACAATTTTGTTTTTCAACTAGATAGCGTATTCATGTATTCTATAGTGCTGATGACAAGATATAAAATTCTGAAATGGTCATACAGCTCTTGAAAATTTTAATTAAAATTGCACTTGGAGATTACATATGTGTTATGGTCTATTATGTTCATCACTCCATATCCTTTTATAGAATATTTATAGAAGTTTTGGTCCTTTAATCATAAAAAACTGGTTTTGCCTATTAATAACCAGCAATAGGCAAAAATAAGTAAAGGTTTGTTTGGATTGCTAAAATTGAAAGAGATATGAACTCTTCGCTTTACTGCATTTAATAGATTAAACAATGTCCACTTATTAAACTTATGATCCTTTCATTGTTTGCCTTTAAAGGTCTGAAATTCTGGCATTTTAAGTCAGGTGAGCGATTCAGACTTCTGGGCAGCCTTTTGTTAATTAGATCCCTTACTTTACTGCTGAAAAGCCAGGTGAACAAAGTATACTCTGGAGCAGCTACCACTGGTGGTGGTGTGTCATGGGCTGGATGACCCCGGCACATAGTGAGTCTAAAACAGTCACTGTAGAAGCTATATAGCCTATTGTCATGACTATTAAAACCCATCAGCCAGGTGAAAAAGTACATAAAAGTTATTGCAATGGTGCACTTGAATGAAAGCCCTTCAGAATATTTACTCTATGAGAAACAAGTGTTGAGTGACACATTCCAGCAGAGAAGGAGCATGAATGAAATCTTTTCTCTTTAACATTATGATATAAACATTCTTGGATTAAAATAGATGCATACAGTACATGTAAATGCCACGTGGTTGCCTAATAATATTTTGATTGAAATGTTTGATTGAATTTTTGTGATAATATAAGTTTAGAAGTTTTGCATATTTTATCTTGATCAAATTTGAAGTTAAATCAATGGTATTTCTGAATAAAGCACATCATTATAAAAAAAAATTGGGTGTACCATAAATAACTGAAATTTAGCATTCTTTGGGATAATAATTAGAATTTGTGTCTGCATGCAAGAAATACAGTAAAAAATCAGAAGACAAGTTTTCATACTGCATGTACTTCTTGTAAATTCTTGACACATCTTAAACTAGACAAAAACTGAACATTTATTCTTTAAATTTCAAGTTAGCCACAGAAAAATTTCAGGGTTTTGTATGGTTAGATTTCTGAATTCTATAAGGGTTGCTTCCCTTTGACTGTGTTCTGAATTAGACATGATCAAATTATGAACATGGCTATTATAAGTAAACATTAACATAATCTAGTATGTTTTATACAATAATTAAAAAGTTTGAAATATTATAGTTAAGTATTTACTTTTTTCTTGAAAAAGACCCCTGAGAAAAAATGAGTTGGATATAATTTTGAATTAGAAAGTTTTTCTTTTATATTGCTTTCATGAACGAAGACTTTATTGATGTTTACTTATTTTTGTCTAATTTCAGAATCAAAGATGTTATCAATGTTCTTGCAAAACATCAAAGAGACAAGTTTCACAGGTAATATAATGTTAAAACTTAAAATTACAACAAAGTTCCAGGCAATAAAATTTGCTAAACCTGACAGGCATTTTGTCAATACAATACTCTTAAGGGAGTATGAGCCTCAGAAATTGAAGATTTTCGGGATTCTCGGCTTTTATCCATTCAAATGCATTAAAAATTTTCCAACATGGTTTCCTAATATTTATTCATTACTAATTAGAGAAGGTCCTAATAAACTCCTTTTGAAATTTTCTACCAATTCTAATTATAATTTCTATGTTAAAACAGAAAAAGAATTTTCAATGTATTTCCTATGAAAAACCCAGAGAACAATTTTTCCCGCCATATTTTTCGGTGCTTATATCTTAAAAACGGCTACATAGTTTTGAAAACTTTTTTCATAAAGTCTAGCTATTTTGAGCTATTCTTTCCAAATTTTCTATTTTAAATAACTTTTAATTACAAAAAATCTCAGGCTCGTACTCCCTTAAGAGGCACTCTATCCAAACTTGTAAATATTCAAAACACCATATGAATATGAAGAACTTATAACAAAACCAAAAAATACAGAAAAGGAACCAAAGTTATTATATCAACCTAAGCCTGGGTTATAAAGCATAGGGTACCTTACATGGATAATTTCTACACTTTAATATATTCTTAGCACAAAACAGGCTAAATGTCACTTGGAATTAATACTCCACTAGCAGCTTATAGGTAACAAGAATTAAAAATCCACCAACAGCTTATAGGTAACAAGAATTAGAACTCCATCAGCAGCTCATAGGTAATAAGAATTAGAACTCCATCAGCAGCTCATAGGTAACAAGAATTAAATGGCCCCCAGCAGCTTAGAGGTAACAAGTGCACACTAGCAAATTGTGGCCACCAGTAAAATGTTGAACCTAACATGAAGTTTAGGAGAGTATGCAGAAATTAATTCAATTGGTTGACATATATCTTTATCTAAATATAGCATTGAGCAAGCTTTGGAATAGTACTAACAATGAAATTACAAAGTTGCCTTTGTGCTCATATTTACATAAAATGGGCAATTGAAATAAAGGTTAATAAAGCACCCCGTTTTAAACCAAAAATAACACAACAGGGCACAACCACCAATTCTTTAATGGCTAAAAATAAACATTTACACGTCAACTCAAAGTTTTTGTACCAAAGATGTTAAGAATTGGTCAAGGTCTATTTTTTTTTAAATCGAAAACCAAGGTTTCTCATATGGAAAATGCATTGTAAACCAATGCATATTTGTAATCCAAATTAAAATGAGGCTTATACAATGAGGTATGGAAGACAACTCTATTCTAAAATGCGACATTTGAAATATTTTGATTTATTCCAGCACATGTTATAAACAATTTATTTAGGGAAATTTGTTCAAAAGATTTTATTACAAGCTCTTATTACTTTTAAAACAGATTATTATGTAAATTGTTTTGACAAATATATCAGTTTATATTTTAATTACTGCCAATTTAATTGAGATTTACCATAGGGGTAAACCAAAACTGAAAGTGAAAATTATTTCATTCTGACATGTTAGATAAAAAGATATGTCTGCAATTTATTTTGAAACATAAGATTTATAAAATGCTTGCATACCTGCATGTACTTTAAATTAAAACATTAACCCCTTTTCTTTTTTTAAATTTTTTGAATTAATGTGTTAATTAAGTGTTACGTAACTTTTGACAAACACCATTACTTTGAAGTTTTAAAATTCATATCTATTTAATATTAAAGGTATGTTGCAAAGATATTTCTCTTAAGATAAAATTGAATGATCAGTCTAGCTGTTGAAAGCATCAAAGATTTAAATGAAAGCCAAAGACAAAATCAATTGAAAGGAAAATACAAATACAGAACAACATAATTACAATCAGCAACAAGAACTCACTAAAGACCTGTATATAGATGAAATTTTTGGTAGCAATACAAGGCTAAAACAGGTTTCTTTAGAGAAAGCTAAAACCATTTTTTTTTTTAAGTCTTTAATGATTAGTTAATTCTTAATCCTATAGGTAAAAATAATCGGAAAGAAAACCAACTGTCATCAGCGAAGGTTACCGTTTTAATTTGTGTGCAAACTATTATAGAACTTTGACTAGTTATCAAATGTTCTCTATGCAATTCTTAGTTTGTTTTCCATCTTTTCAATTCTTAGTTTTCTTTCTATCTTTTCAATTCTTAGTTTGTTTTCTATCTTTTCAACTCTTAGTTTGTTTTCTTTCTTTTCAACTCTTAGTTTGTTTTCTATCTTTTCAATTCTTAGTTTGTTTTCTATCTTTTCAACTCTTAGTTTGTTTTCTTTCTTTTCAACTCTTAGTTTGTTTTCTATCTTTTCAACTCTTAGTTTGTTTTCTATCTTTTCAACTCTTAGTTTGTTTTCTATCTTTTCAACTCTTAGTTTGTTTTCTTTCTTTTCAATTCTTAGTTTGTTTTCTATCTTTTCAATTCTTAGTTTGTTTTCTTTCTTTTCAACTCTTAGTTTGTTTTCTTTCTTTTCAATTCTTAGTTTTTTTTCTATCTTTTCAACTCTTAGTTTGTGTAAATTAGTTGAACTCTAATACTGATATACATTTAATGAAGACTCCAGCTACCTGTGGAGACATAATACAAATAACATAAATATACAATCATAACACATTCCTCTGTCTTTCTTTGAGAGAAACATAACATGTCAAATGAAGTATGAAACGGAAATAGTCAAAATGTTAGTACAAGTCCAACTCTCGTAATATAAGGCAAAATCAAATGTTCAATTCCTGGATACCACATATTACACAAGTCCAACTCCCGTCCTGAGAATTTCAACCAGTCTATGAAAATCTGATCCTGCTTTTGTCAAACAGTCAGCAATTTGTTTGTCAGTTGCAATCCAAGAAATTGACACATCGCCTTGGCTAACACTCTCCTTAATGCTGGCAATGTCCAAACGCAAACGTTTCTCAGATATAAGTTTGGTAGAATGAATGTTCTGGCACAATGACTTGTTGTCTGTGTAACATTTAATTAGGAGCTTTTGATTGTTTTTTGGAATCATTTCTTCCAGAATACTTCTCAAGAAATAACATTCATCAAGCCCTTCCACCAAAGACAAAGCTTCTGCAGCAAGAGTGCTTTTAACTATTCTTTTGATCTTCTTAGAAGACCATGAAATGGGACACATTTTCCTCTCTTTGTTTTGAATAAAAATGATGTAACCACCTGCACTGGAAACTTGGTCAGATAGGTTTGCATATGATGCATCAGTGAACAACACTAGCTCAATTTCTTCAAGATTACCAAGACAAGGAAATATCATTTCATAAAAATTGTTCTTGGCTTTTCTAATTACTTTGTTAAGCTTATTGAGAAGCTTTGATTCTCTGTGGTTATACACGGTTGCAAGATCCAAAACATCAAAAGATAAATCAGGTCTAGATTGTGTAGCTAGCCAATGAAGTTGTCCAACAATTTCCATATACACTTGGTCACTAAAATCTTTAGCTTGAATTTGATGCAGTTCTTCAGTATATTCCTTTTGTTCCAAGCATATCTCACTGATTTTGTGTTTTATGTTCAGTCCAATGTATTTGAAGCTATTCTGACATTCTTTACCACAATGAAAAGTATTTCTTACTGGAATAATAACCTTCTGAATGAACAAGGGACTTCCAGCCCACAAAAATCATCTACATGCATCAGGAAAATTCCTTCCAATTTCCCTTCTCTATGCCAATAAAATAAAGCTGGATCCATCTTGGATTGTGTACATCCTAGTTGTAAAAGAACTTTCTGAACACTAAAATACCAATTTCTGGATGCATCACTAAGACCATAAACACATTTATTCAACTTCCATACTACATTATTTCCGTTTGAAGAATTCCATTCTGCTGGAGGCTGCACAAATATAAGTCTGTCTATTTCTTTTCCTTGAAGAAAGGCAGCTTTTATATCAATTGAATGTATTTCATACTTATTGGTAGACGCAGCAGCCAAAAACAACCTTAAACTTTCTTTGTGAATAGTAGGGGAATCTGATTTAACAGTACTCTCTTCTTCAAAACCCCTCACCACAAGCCTAGCCTTTACAATTTGTTGTCCTTCCTTTTCCTTTTCTGTAACAACCCATCTGGTTGAAAGTAGTTTTTGGTCTTTCCTGTCTACAACATCATATACTTGAAATTGTTCCCAGTTTTCAAGTTCACACTGCTTAGCTTGTAAAACCTTTTTCTCACTATGTCTTGATATAGGTACATTGACAACATTGACACTTTCATTCGGATCATACTTTTTCCATTCAGAAACATCTTTAGAAAAATCTACACCAACTGAACCACTATCTTCATCTTCTAAATTCAAATATGCCCAATTCTTTCCACCAGCTTTTCCACCTTTACTTGTTACTGTAGCTTTATTCCAATCATCATCATCATCATCATGAGTCTTGTAAAGAATGGCCTGTCCTACAGTAGGCAGTGGTATTCTACTTGGCCTAATTTTTGGTCTGACAAGTTGATCGCCAGATGGCGGATTAATATCAACCACATCGGGTTCAGGAACATTTATTTCAGGTATTACATCATCTACATTATTGTTGACTTGATTTTCATCAACATCATGGTCCATATTTGGTTCAATGGCCTCTGGCATATTAGCATTATTGACTTGGGGTTTCTTTTCATCATCGTCACTGTCATCAATATAATTTTGATTTAAAATGGCCTCACTTTTGTTTGATACTTTAGTCACTTTTGGCTCTTGATTGCAAACATCGTCTTGCTTTTCTGTAGAAAATTCATCACCACATCTCAACAGTCTGCAGGGGTGAACTCTCACATAAATGCTGCCATGCCTTACAAAGACTACTTTTCCATCTTGACCTATAACATAACCAGGACCTTTCCATCTCTTGTCATCATCTCTCTTGTAATGGACCTTGTCGCCATGTTGGTAACACTCTCCAGAAGATCTAATTTTGTGGCGCAGTGCTCTCCTTATCCTTTCAGATGATTCAGCTTGCAGAAATGCTCTTCTACCAGCATGTAGAGCATTTAAATGTTTCGCAAATGTATCGTTATTGGTTATGTTTCCTAGAGCTGGAGGTTTGTCTGACATAACAGAAGGCAAGTTGGGATTTGAACCAAATACAAGTTGATATGGGCTCCATCCAAATACCATTGACAAGCTATTCTTAGCATTTAAAGCCCAGGATAAGGCAACTTCTAAATTCAGCTTAGGTTGATCCTCTAGAATTTTTGCTACACATTCATCAACAACAGCATGGTTTCGTTCACATATTCCATTTTGCCATGGACTATAAGCAGCTGTGTTCAACATTTCAATATTGAGATTCTCACACATATCCCTAAAAATGTCATTTGCAAATTCTCCTCCATTATCAGCAAGGAATTTCTGTGGGGCACCCATTCCACTTCCAATCCATACAGTCATGATCTTGTTGGCAATGACTTCAGGAGTTTTCTTTCTGGTAACAGCAGCTAAACTGAATCTAGTGGCTAGATAAATCATATGCAGAAAGTAAACATTGGGCTTCCATTCTTTCAAATCAACGGCAACAACTTCATTGAATTCAGTTGCTAAAGGAAGAGAAACAACGGGTCTAGCTGGAGTCTTCTTGTATCGCTGACATACATCACAAGAGTCTGTTATTTGATCTACACATTCTAAATGTTCTTTAGTATAACCACCAGCATCTTTCAGAAGGGACTTTAAACGCTTAGCTGAAGGATGAGCAAACTGTTTATGAAGTTTCTCTATTGCCTTTACTTTATCACCATTTAATTTTGAAGAAATTAGAACCGATGAAGTTTCTTCTACATCTACATCAATAAGATTGATGGGAACACAGTAGTGACCTGACGAAGTACATTGCAGTTGGACATCTTTTCCAAAAATGGAGGCACTATCATTTACCAAGTCTAGCTTAATCTGTGCTTTCTTCATGGAACTCTTACTCAACAATAGAGGAATATCACTTGACACAACATCTGCTTCAATTTCACACTTAACTCCTGCTAATGCACAAGGAAGAATTACTTTTTTCTTAGACTGAAGAACTGTTCCTCCTCCAAACTTGTAATTAGTGTTGCTTGGTTTTTCAACAACTCTGCTTCTGGTATTTTGATCAAGAGAGTCTAAATAGCAATTCATCCAGGTCTCTCCAGCAACAGTTGATGAGCAGGCACTGTCTAAAATAGCTGAGTTAGCAGATTCAGTCAAAAGTACAAGGGTTTCTTCACTACGGTGTCCAGTGAACAACACTGCATGTTCATATCTTTGTTTGGCCATGTTTTCATAAGAGTGAGGACATTGTTTTACTAAATGTCGAATTGAATCACAACTGGAACACCAAAGAGGTAAACCATCTGATCCATTTGGGTTGACTGATTTGTTGAATGAATTAGTATTCTTTGGTCTGTTGGAATTTCCGCCACCATAGTTACCTCTAAAACTAGAATTCCTCTTGTAACGGTTCCTTGTATAATTTACGTCTTCAGTTGCCACCATGGCAGGTTCAACTTTAATTCCTTTATCAACTTCATTTTTGGAGGCAGCCTGTTGACCAAAGAATTTCTTAAGAGATGTAGACATTTGCTTGAAGAGTGTCCCAACAGAGGCATAATCAACACCTGTCAAAACTAATTGCCTATCTTTCATTTCAAGCTCTGAACCTTCCAGTAATTTAAAAGCAAGAACAGGTTGTGGAAGTTCCATCTTAAACTTCTTAGTTTTGTTATATAACTTTTCATATTCATTAACATAGTCCTCCATAGAGGCTACCTTGCTCCGATTGAACCTATCAAATTCAGTGTATGCCTCATATGCTTCACTAAGTTCATCCTTCTTAAATATTTGGTCCATAAAATCAGTTAATTTCTTGACACCATCATCTTCGTTTAAATCATCAATACTCAATTCACTGAACACTTTATCTCTTATGGAATTCTGTCCTTCTTCTGGAAGAGACAACGCTATAGCTATACCTCTCTTCTTAGCCTCAAGGTCAGTTAGCTTTTCCCATGCTTTTACCTCCTCAAGCCATCTACTGTATGGCTTATGTGTTGAAAACACTGGTGGAACTTTATAATTCACAGACGCCATAGTAGAAACAATGGATCGATGAATGTTCAAACGCTGATGCTGGGAAAGTCGCTGAATAATTACCTGTTACTGCTTAACAGAGCTTTTTATAAATACCACTTTTATATCTCTGGAAAAAAGTCACTGAATGGGATCTTTACACTTTTCACTGCTGTCACACCATACACTGTACGCTAACTGTCACTGTAATCACACACTTCACCATAAACACTTGTCTTTACTGTATCATCAGTCCACGCTCTGCCATCATGTAAATTAGTTGAACTCTAATACTGATATACATTTAATGAAGACTCCAGCTACCTGTGGAGACATAATACAAATAACATAAATATACAATCATAACAGTTTGTTTTCTATCTTTTCAATTCTTAGTTTGTTTTCCATCTTTTCAATTCTTAGTTTTTTTTCTATCTTTTCAATTCTTAGTTTGTTTTCTATCTTTTCAATTCTTAGTTTTTTTTCTATCTTTTCAACTTTAATCGTTTGTTTTCTTTCTTTTCAACTCTTAGTTTGTTTTCTATCTTTTCAACTCTTAGTTTGTTTTCTATCTTTTCAACTCTTAGTTTGTTTTCTATCTTTTCAACTCTTAGTTTGTTTTCTTTCTTTTCAATTCTTAGTTTGTTTTCTATCTTTTCAATTCTTAGTTTGTTTTCTATCTTTTCAACTCTTAGTTTGTTTTCTATCTTTTCAATTCTTAGTTTGTTTTCTATCTTTTCAACTCTTAGTTTGTTTTCTATCTTTTCAATTCTTAGTTTGTTTTCCATCTTTTCAATTCTTAGTTTTTTTTCTATCTTTTCAATTCTTAGTTTGTTTTCTATCTTTTCAATTCTTAGTTTGTTTTCTATCTTTTCAACTTTTAGTTTGTTTTCTTTCTTTTCAACTCTTAGTTTGTTTTCTATCTTTTCAACTCTTAGTTTGTTTTCTATCTTTTCAACTCTTAGTTTGTTTTCTATCTTTTCAACTCTTAGTTTGTTTTCTTTCTTTTCAATTCTTAGTTTGTTTTCTATCTTTTCAATTCTTAGTTTGTTTTCTATCTTTTCAACTCTTAGTTTGTTTTCTATCTTTTCAACTCTTAGTTTGTTTTCTATCTTTTCAATTCTTAGTTTGTTTTCTATCTTTTCAACTCTTAGTTTGTTTTCTATCTTTTCAACTCTTAGTTTGTTTTCTATCTTTTCAATTCTTAGTTTGTTTTCTATCTTTTCAACTCTTAGTTTGTTTTCTATCTTTTCAATTCTTAGTTTGTTTTCTATCTTTTCAACTCTTAGTTTGTTTTCTATCTTTTCAACTCTTAGTTTGTTTTCTTTCTTTTCAATTCTTAGTTTGTTTTCTATCTTTTCAATTCTTAGTTTGTTTTCTATCTTGTCAACTCTTAGTTTGTTTTCTATCTTTTCAATTCTTAGTTTGTTTTCGATCTTTTCAATTCTTAGTTTGTTTTCCATCTTTTCAATTCTTAGTTTTTTTTCTATCTTTTCAATTCTTATATTTTTTTTTCTATCTTTTCAATTCTTAGTTTGTTTTCTATCTTTTCAATTCTTAGTTTGTTTTCTATCTTTTCAACTCTTAGTTTGTTTTCTTTCTTTTCAATTCTTAGTTTGTTTTCTATCTTTTCAATTCTTAGTTTGTTTTCTATCTTGTCAACTCTTAGTTTGTTTTCTATCTTTTCAATTCTTAGTTTGTTTTCGATCTTTTCAATTCTTAGTTTTTTTTCTATCTTTTCAATTCTTAGTTTGTTTTCTATCTTTTCAATTCTTAGTTTGTTTTCCATCTTTTCAATTCTTAGTTTTTTTTCTATCTTTTCAATTCTTAGTTTGTTTTCTATCTTTTCAATTCTTAGTTTTTTTCTATCTTTTCAATTCTTAGTTTGTTTTCTATCTTTTCAATTCTTAGTTTGTTTTCTATCTTTTCAATTCTTAGTTTGTTTTCTATCTTTTCAACTCTTAGATTGTTTTCTTTCTTTTCAACTCTTAGTTTGTTTTCTATCTTTTCAACTCTTAGTTTGTTTTCTATCTTTTCAATTCTTAGTTTGTTTTCTATCTTTTCAACTCTTAGTTTGTTTTCTTTCTTTTCAATTCTTAGTTTGTTTTCTATCTTTTCAACTCTTAGTTTGTTTTCTATCTTTTCAACTCTTAGTTTGTTTTCTATCTTTTCAATTCTTAGTTTGTTTTCTATCTTTTCAACTCTTAGTTTGTTTTCTTTCTTTTCAATTCTTAGTTTGTTTTCTATCTTTTCAATTCTTAGTTTGTTTTCTATCTTTTCAACTCTTAAGCCCCAGTCACACTGTCACGTTTCGGCTATCCCGTTTTACTTCGTTTTAAAACATCACGTTTCAATGTAATTTATTGTCATAGTTTTCGGTTTCTACGTTTCACTAGGTATATGCTCCGTTTTGGAAGGTTTCCCTACGTTCTATTACGTTTTACTACGTTTAGTCGGGTTTAACAGAAGCCGTTTCGTTAGGTTTTACTACGTTTTGCTACGTATCAGGTACGCTTCATTGGGTATTACTAGGGTTTATCACGGATTACTAGGTTTACAGTACGTTTGATTACGCATTGATGCGGTCTTGTTGGGTTTGTGCTACGTTAAACTGCGTAGTACCACGTGTCACTACGTTGTAATTGATTCTTCGCGAAAACGCGTCATTTTGAGTTTCTCATATATCAAAACTTCTATCATTTCACTTTTAAATCAGGCTTCTCCAAAAAAGGCAGTCTTGAATTTGATGAAAATGAATGTAAATTGTAACAGCATTCAGATTCTAGTACATTTATATTGTATATTAAAAAATGTAAGACTATTCATGTATTAAGAGGTAAACATGTTCAGTGCCAGGTGTATTTCAATAAAGCCAAAAAGAAGAAGAAAAAATGTTTGTTTGTTTTTACCTACCCAGAAAAATTGGCCCTACTATTTACCCCAAATTTTTTATCATGATATTTTACCAAAACTTTTTTTTTTCCTCGGATTTCACAATCTTCAGAGATTTTTTTTTCCATGTTCAAATTGCACATTCACTATATCAAAAGAAAAGTTCTACAAAATGTGATATGATGAGTCTTGTATGACACAATTCTCTTTCCATTTTTTACCAGATGGTAAGATTGCATATAAGTTTTTGGCTTAAAATTCCCTATTTACCCAACACTAGGACCCTTGGACCGGAAACATCTAACGATCATTTTTTTTGGGGGTGGCCTAACTAAATTTTTTCGTCCTCCATCGGATGGACATCTTGTAGCCACATGCTTTCCGTCAACTCAAATATGGGCATGGTGAAACTGCCATATAGCATTAAACTGCTGAGCTGCATTTATCCATCCATTTACATTTTTACATTTGTCAGTTGCATCTTCCGTGTATTCACAAATTATTGCCTTGCTCTTGTTTTCCAAGTACGACATTTGAAATGGTGTTGTATAGAGCCCCAAGTGGGTACATTATAGAGAATGGTACAAGTAACTGTACCCAGTAGCAATCAAACATAAAGTTTCATGCAGGCAATACATTTTGTTACGCCTGGCATGCGTTTTGACTATTCAAGACTGATCAGGAGGCGCTCTATACTTAAATATTGAAAAAGTCAAACACTACATGAATATGAAGAGCATAGACTAAATAACAAAAATATGCCGAACTGGAACCGTAATAATTTACTTTCACTGAGATCAACCTATACCTGAGGTAGAGAGAAGTTCAGAGTTTTGACAATTATAAACATTACACTATATTTTTAGCTTTTATATGATCTTCAGCATATAAGTGTTGATAACGGAGCGGGTCAACCTCGGTGTATTAAAACTCCAACAGCCGTGCTAACCATCATTTGTTAGAAATAAAAAAATAAAACAAAGTTCCAGCCAATAAATTTTGCCACGGCTGACGCGCATTTCGTCTATTCAAGACTCATCAGAGATATCGAAGAGTAATGGCAACTTCAAGGCCGACTGGCAGTGCCTTTCCGAACCATGCGTTTTTTTTTTTTTTTATCAAGTCTTGTTGTCAGTCTGGCCACAATCGCAGCGAACATATCCTAGTCAGCACGCACAAGGTATTTAAAAAAAACAATAGTCTCACATCTGAGTTCATCTAAAAGTTGTTTATATATGCCGAATAAAGTTAACAACATAACTACCGAACTTGAATGCTCTTATCTCATATGGCAAGAAGAAATGACAAAACATTGAACATCCCAATACAAGAATTTCTAAAAAGAAATGATGCGTTAAACCAGGTTTTATGGCATTAAACCTCCCTATTCTATTGCGATCCAAGGAACTAGGGTCTTTTACTTATTTAATCTTTCAACCAAATTAAACGCACTCTTCTTACCCCCTGGTACCGGCAACAACAGCCTCATCTGCAAAATGTGTTTGATGCAGCAATATTCAAACTCCATGATTATTCTTTTATACTATGTGCACAAATAGGTGAAAGGTGGCAGTAAACGTAGTAATGCGTAGTATAACTTCATGGTGCCTAATAAAACGCGAGAAAACGTGATAAAACCTAGCAAAACGTAACATAAAACGTATTGAATCGTACTAAAACCCATTGAAACCTCGTGAAACGCAACAAATACCTAGGGAACCGTAGTAAAACCTGCTGGTTGGATTTCGCTACGTTTTACTAGGTTTTCATTACGCTTTTACTAGGTTTTAACACGTTTTAACAACGTTTTAATACGTTTTAGTACGTATTTGCTACGTTTAATTTTTTAGCCACGTTTGTGTTGTGCAAACGTCGTACAAACGGGACGTGCCACGTTTCTGTCAAGGTAAGCCTACGTATATAGCCGGTTTCAACTACATGTCGGTACGGTTCGTTACCTTTATAGCCGTTTCACTACGTTTTAGAAACGTAGTAAAACGGGATGCCGAAACGTGACAGTGTGACTGGGGCTTTAGTTTGTTTTCTATCTTTTCAATTCTTAGTTTGTTTTCCATCTTTTCAACTCTTAGTTTGTTTTCTATCTTTTCAATTCTTAGTTTGTTTTCTATCTTTTCAACTCTTAGTTTGTTTTCTATCTTTTCAACTCTTAGTTTGTTTTCTATCTTTTCAACTCTTAGTTTGTTTTCTATCTTTTCAACTCTTAGTTTGTTTTCTATCTTTTCGATTCTTAGTTTGTTTTCTATCTTTTCAATTCTTAGTTTGTTTTCTATCTTTTCAACTCTTAGTTTGTTTTCTATCTTTTCAATTCTTAGTTTTTTTCTATCTTTTCAACTCTTAGTTTGTTTTCTATCTTTTCAACTCTTAGTTTGTTTTCTATCTTTTCAATTCTTAGTTTGTTTTCTATCTTTTCAACTCTTAGTTTTTTTTCTATCTTTTCAATTCTTAGTTTGTTTTCTATCTTTTCAACTCTTAGTTTGTTTTCTATCTTTTCAACTCTTAGTTTGTTTTCTATCTTTTCAATTCTTAGTTTTTTTAGCTCACCTGGCCAAAGGCCACATGAGCTATTGCCATCACTTGGCGTCCGTCGTCGTCGTCCGTCGTCCGTCGTTGTCGTCGTCCGTCGTCGTCGTCCGTCGTCGTTAACTTTTCTTCAAACTTCTTCTCCTCTGAAACGGCTGCACAGATTCAAACCAAATTTGGTCTGGTGGTACTTTAGGGTATCCTCCACAGAACTGATGTGGGGATTTTTGATTCGTTGAAAAACATGGCCGCCATTGCTAAAAATAGACCAGGGGGGTCAGACTACTGTTTTTGGCTTGTAAATCAAAAAGTATAAGAGATAGATGAAATCTGATGCCACCCTTCTGCTTCAGCATCAAAAGTTCTACGAAAGTCTCCATTTGGTCCAAGTTGTCAGATGACCCCTTATAGGGGTTACAGCCCCTTAAAGGTGAAAAAAAGTGTTTTTTCATGTTTTTGCCCTATAGTATGAAAATTATTGCATATAGAGAAAAGCTGTTGCTTGCTTAAATGTTCAGCTCATTTAGCTCTACAAAAGTCTCCATAGGGTCGAAGTTGTCAGATGACCTCTTATAGGGGTTACAGCCCCTTAAAGGTGAAAAATAGCGTTTTTTCATGTTTTTGCTCTATAGTATGAAAACTATTGCATATAGAGAAAAGCTGTTGCTTGCTTAAATGTTCAGCTCATTTAGCTCTACAAAAGTCTCCATAGGGTCGAAGTTGTCAGATGACCCCTTATAGGGGTTACGGCCCCTGAAATAATGTTTTTTCATGTTTTTGGCCTATGGAATGAAAACTATTGCAGATAGAGAGAAGCTGTTGCTTGCTTAAATGTTCAGCTAATTTAGCTCTACAAAAGTCTCCATAGGGTCGAAGTTGTCAGATGACCCCTTATAGGGGTTACAGCCCCTAAAATGATGTTTTTTCATGTTTTTGGCCTATAGAAAGAAAACTATAGCAGATAGAGAAAAGCTGTTGCTTGCTTAAATGTTCAGTGCAGAAAGCTCTACAAAAGTCTCCATAGGATCGAAGTTGTCAGATGACCCCTTATAGGGGTTACGGCCCCTAAAATGATGTTTTTTCATGTTTTTGGCTTTAGAAAGAAAACTATAGCAGATAGAGAAAAGCTGTTGCTTGCTTAAATGTTCAGTGCAGAAAGCTCTATAAAAGTCTCCATCCATAGGGTCGAAGTTGTCAGATGACCCTTATAGTGGTTACGACCCCTAAAATAACAGTTTTTCGTGTTTTTGGCCTATAGAATGAAAACTCTAGTAGATTAAGAAAAACTGTTACTTGCTTGTTAAATGTTCAGCTAATTTAGCTCTACAAAATATAGGGTTGACATCAAGACCAGGTGAGCGATTTAGGCTCCTGGGAGCCTCTTGTTTCTATCTTTTCAATTCTTAGTTTGTTTTCTATCTTTTCAATTCTTAGTTTGTTTTCTATCTTTTCAACTCTTAGTTTGTTTTCTTTCTTTTCAATTCTTAGTTTGTTTTCTATCTTTTCAATTCTTAGTTTGTTTTCTATCTTGTCAACTCTTAGTTTGTTTTCTATCTTTTCAATTCTTAGTTTGTTTTCTATCTTTTCAACTCTTAGTTTGTTTTCTATCTTTTCAATTCTTAGTTTGTTTTCTATCTTTTCAACTCTTAGTTTGTTTTCTATCTTTTCAACTCTTAGTTTGTTTCTATCTTTTCAACTCTTAGTTTGTTTTCTTTCTTTTCAATTCTTAGTTTGTTTTCTATCTTTTCAATTCTTAGTTTGTTTTCTATCTTTTCAACTCTTAGTTTGTTTTCTATCTTTTCAATTCTTAGTTTGTTTTCTATCTTTTCAACTCTTAGTTTGTTTTCTTTCTTTTCAATTCTTAGTTTGTTTTCTTTCTTTTCAATTCTTAGTTTGTTTTCTATCTTTTCAACTCTTAGTTTGTTTTCCATCTTTTCAAATCTTAGTTTGTTTTCTATCTTTTCAATCCTTAGTTTGTTTTCTATCTTTTCAGTAGATTCCAGTTCCTGTGGATGACAGACACAGAGACTATAAATAGCATTACGTTATCATTTGCTCCTGCTCCCGTCATGATCTGCCTTGACCCAGAAACTCACTACTACTACTTTACTCCCTTCAAACTAGAGGATATGACAGCGAAGAATCTGGCTGCTCACCTAATGGAGATCAAAGAGGGAAAGTTAGATGTAGGTTTTGTTGGAATCCAATTATTATGAGGAACTGTTTTCCAATAATGTTTTGAAAGAATCTTCATACAATACATTTACCTGTATATATAAAAAACTACATTAGGTTAATCTAATATAGTTTTTCCCATTACGATTTAAAAAAAAAAAAACAGCTACCCTATACTGTGGTAGTAGATGATTAAGTAAATATTTATGATAGCAAAACAAAGGCAACATTTTTTACCTTCCTATTGGAGTTTTAATGACAAAAAAAAAACTTTTATCAAACTGAAAAAAGCAAACCTTTTAGATGATGAATTATTTACTTTTTAGGCACATGGTGGAACAGGTTTTTTCATGAGACTGAAGCGGCTAGGATATGATCTTCTGGTCATGGTAGTAGTAAGTATACATTCAGTTAAAATACCCTTACATCCACAATACATCCTCCAACATCTTGTAAATATATAAATATATAGGAATCCTCACCGGAATCCTCATGGCCAACTGTCTGTTCACATATCTTGTAACAATCCTAAAAGCGGAGGTACCAATGGGGCATCTCAATGTCAAAAATCAGAAAGGACCGAGACAAAACCAGCAAGCACCAACGAGAACAGGACAAAAAAAAACAAACAACTTAAAACACAGAAATACAAAAACAACTGAATAGCAATCAACAGCCCAAACTCAAGACCTAACAAGAGTGAATTCAGGTGCTCAAGAAGAGTGAGCAGTTCACAACATAACCCTGTGAAATTGGGTGAACCCTTACATGAAGAGCAATTATTGCCCTTGCAAATGCAGCCTAAAAATAGAACATTTTACAGACAGGATTACTAAAAAGTACGGTTCCTGGGATACTCAACAAAGATCTAATATTTTTATTAATTTAAGGTGGACATCTTACATAATTTTGCATATTTTTTTTTTAAATTTATGAAGATGTCACACAACGTTACATTATCATAACATATTTGAAATTTAAAATTACTTTGCAGGGAGTACTATTTTCACATATGTGCCCATTTAGTAGTTAGTTCCCTAAATTCTAGATGGCTTTTCTTGTTAATGTTCTTCCTCTGTATGTGTTGTATGGCTGTTCTTGTTGATATTCTGTCGCCCTACTTTTTTTCAGAGTATTTGGCAATCATCCAGATGGCTGTTCCTGTTAATGTTTTGCCTCCCTACAGTGGTTATTAGTATCGTCTGCTACAGTTTGTGTTGTATGGAACCTATAGATGATGAACTGGGATATGAATTAGATGAGGAAGATGAAGATGCCATATTCTTAGAAAATCAAAATGATCAACCACCAGGTAGATTTAAATCAAAGCTTTCACAGAATTAAACAAAAATCTGATGAATGAACACCTTTAACAATATGACTTCACATATTCAATGTTGAATGAAAAAAGAAATGAATGTCTATAAAATCATTAAAAGGAATTTTAAGATGTGTTAACTTGCCAAGTAACTCTCAAACTTTACATAAATTCTTTCAGATTTTACTAACTTGTGAATGAGTTGTTAACACATTGATCAATTCTTTCAAAATTATCCTAGTTACTATGTGTGTGTGTTGGGTTACACACCCTTTATCGATGCACCTGGGCCATGTAGGGTGGTCAGTCTTAATGGAGGAGGAAACCGGAGTAGGAGCAGGAAACTACCAACCTTGTGCAGGTAACTGAAAAACCTAATCACATACAGTTGGGGAAGTCCTTTTTGTTAAATACAAACAAGACTCGAACATCGGCTGAGGTGATCGGCTAGTGATCATCCTAGTTGTTATAAATATTCCATAAGATGCCCTATTTTAACTGATGTGTAAATATTAAAACTATATCTTGTTCTCTATACAGCTTATGATGAATTGACACCTACTGAAACACCAGAAGCTGCAAAGGGACATGAAAAGGCTGAATAAACAGTGTAAAATCATTCCATATACTGTGCAATGCATTCACAGAAGCTGAGGGTAGTGTTTGGTGCTTCTAGGATGACTGTTACCTGATACATTAAGTGTTGTAGCTGTATGGACCAGTACAAGACTGAAATCCTAATTATATAGCAGTTCAGTGCTCCCTGCCTTGAATAATTTAAAGCCTTACATTTTAATATTGAGAAATCCATGTACATTGAAGCTGTTTATTGACCTTTATACTGAAATCTATTATAATACATATCTAAAAAATCCATACAAATAATTGTCTCGCCTGCGACGAAAAGTCGTGGAAGGCATGACATAGGTATTACTTTCCGGCTGTGTTGGCAACGTAAATTTTTTGTAAGACTTTTGTGGACAGTGAATTGCTTGAAAAGTATAATAGCTAGACATCTGATATTAGGTATACGGACAGTTCAGGTTATGGTCTACGCAACTGTCACAATGCTGTTTGACCCTGAACCCATTTTAACGCTCCAGTGGCTCTGTGAACTTAGGTCATCTTTCCGGCTGTAACCTTTTTTGTAAGACTTTTGTGGATGATGAATTGCTTAAAAAGTATAATAGCTAGGCATCTGATATTGGGTATACAGACAATTCAGGTTAGTTATGGTCTACACAACTGTAACCATGTTGTTTGACCCTGACACCATTTTCACGCTCCAGTGACTCTGTGAACTTAGGTCTTTTTTCAGGCCAAAAACTTTTTTGTTAGACTTTTGTGGACAATGAATTGCTTGAAAAGTATAATAGCTAGGCATCTGATATTGGGTCTACTGACACTTTTTGTGTTTATATCAACAAATGAAAGCTTAGGTAGTTGATTTTGGTGATGGTGCCGGCAGGCGAGACATACTTTTAGTGGCCACACTTGTTTTATTGATAGTAATATAGCGATGTAGTATATAAGTAGAAAATGAACAATAAATTGTTTGTAAATGTTGAGAAGATACAAGTATGAGAATTAGATTTTGATGCAAACATAAACAATTATTATTTATTTTTGTCAGATTTATTCTGGAAGAATTTTTTCATGATGTGTTATTTTAGAAAAAAAATGTTGCCAGTGACTTGAATTTACTGTAGCTATTAGAACTAACATTTACAACTTTTATTCTATATTTATGACATAAATGTATTTTTGGAATGAATGATAATGTTTTATATTGCATTCTTATTTACTATAAAAATAAATAATATTTTTAAATCTAATTTTTCATGGTCACAAATTAATTCTTGCCAGCAAGCAAATTTAACCTCTTTAATTTCAAATCATTATTGTAAATTTAGTTGGACAGCAAAGTCAAGAATAGTTTTATCTTTAAAATGAATCATTCCATGACAATTTACGTGAAAAAAGAAAAATAATCTGCAACCAGATTTGAACTGCATTTAATTAGTGGCAACAACTACTCTAGTTAGGCGTAATTATGTGCAATACTTTTGTATTAATTTTGTACCTTCTATAAATTTGTTAGATCTGTTTAAACGGACTTGCCAACCTTCTTTGGGTTTCTATGAAAATGTTTATTGTGCCTCCTCTTTCCAGATCAGTCATTTTCTACCTCCTGTTTTCCAAATGGTTAGTTTTTGCTTGGCACAACTAAGTGCAATTTTGTTTTTATTGCCTAAGTTTTTATTATCAAAGTAAATGTCGGGCTTTCTTTGCATCTATCCTTCCTTCACAATCAGGGTTTATCAGGGTTTATCTTTCTGTTTAAGGCAATTGCTTAAAACCTTTAAACAGGATGTTTATGAAATTTATCACATCATTTCATATAAAATTGTGCATTTCCAACAAATATGTAATCAGCTGTCAACAAGCCATCAGTGTCCATGAGACACATATGCTTGTGAAGAAAAAAATATGAGCTAAGCAAGATATTAAATTTATTATTTCTGTATATGCCTTTTACTTAAATATAAACTATTTGTTTCCATAAGTTGGCAAGTCTGCATTTATGGTTTTATTTTACATATTCAATTTTACTTATCTATATTTTAGTTTTGTATCACTAATTAGTTAATCTGTCCATTTTTGAAGCATTTTGAAAAAAAAGAACAAATTTATGCCTCTCCCTTTTTGAAGGTTTTTTTTACATGACATTTATTTGTTTGACTAAATCAGGACTTTTGAATGCAATTTATTTGTAGTAAATGTTTTGAGCATATAGTTTTCAGTTTATGCTTTATACTGTTAACTCTTCTCAAAAACTGAAATTTCTTTTTCATCAGACTTTGTATATTGATATGTTCATAAACAGTAATTATTTTAAAAAAGAAGGCTCAGTCTAATATGTCCAGAAATACTTGTTCATGTGCAAGAAAATGTTCTTTTGTTTACTGATAAAAAGTTGGGTTTTTCATGATATTGTTAATTAATTATTGAAAATGATTTTTCTTTGAACTGACTATTATATATCATTATCAACAACTCAAGCAGTAAAGTAAAATTTTATGAATTCAGGTCCAGAAACTTTCAAATTTCTTGAAATCATCTCCCAAAACATGATTTTATCTCTAAATGCAGTTCAAAAATGTTTGTTGTTTGTATTTAAGATATTTCTCTGTCATAAATTCTGTAGGTACCGGTATATTTGTTTTAAGACTGATTACAAGAAGAGATGATTGCTCAACATGTGAAAATGTAAAAAAGATGAAATATTATCATGCATCATTCATCATTACAGTTTGTGCTATATTTATCATTATGAATATTAGAATATTTGTCTGCTGTTGTTATGATCTAGAATGTTGTGTTATTGAATGGACTGTCTCATAATAAACATCAAAACCTTCAACTTATTGTTTTTTGCACAGTAAGAAGGTACTTAAGTCATTGTTTTACCCCCTCCAAACATATTTGGGGGGGGGGGATATAATATAGGAATCACCCTGTCTTTCTTTCTGTCCATCTGTTGGTCTGTCCACATGTTTCATAAGCACAACTCCTCCTAAACTGCTTGATGGATTTTCAAGAACAGTTACATAAAGGAAGTACATCATAAGGAAATGTACTGGAAAAGTTTTTAATGTTGTGGTTGGTTATCATTCAGGGGAGATAATTGGTAATAGTATCATAACTGTAAAATTGAAGAGCTATCGAGAATGTGGACATTTGTTTTTAGGATTCACTGTGTCTGTTTGTCTGTCCATTTGCCCTTTTGTCTGTCAAAATGGGATCAAATATGTATACTCCATAAGCAAAATTATTCATAACTGCTTTGGATTTTGATTCAACTTCACCTGAACAAATTACACAACAGTAGTGTCAATGAGCATAAAAAATCATTGCTGATGGATAATATTAATAAGGGGAGCTTATTTGACCTTTTGTTATCCCAAATATAGGGATGTTTATGTTTCCTACTATGTGTGTTCATTCTATCCCTTCTATTGTCAATAACTCACCCTAAACATCACAATAGGAGTCAATGAAATTTTAACACAAACATTATGTTATAACGCAGATGTGCACCTTTGAATTTTATGTGGCAGACACCCTGGAGATAATATTTATTTGAATAAATATACAAGCATCACAATTACAAACAATAAAAGGCAATGATTCTGAAACAAGCCAAAGTTTTAAAAACACATACAAAGTAAATACACAATACACATCTTGCATAATGAGTTCATAAAAGTAAGGAAGTTCCATTACTGGGGGTATTTTCAAGTTAGGCTCTACCATTTAAAATTCTGAAATAGATTGATCCAATGATGAGATCAGGCCATTCTATTTTGAGGTGTGTTTACATTAAAATCAGTTCTTGAAAGTGAGCTCATGTCATAATCACAATTCAGGACTAGTCCATTTCGAAATGTGTTCACATTGTAATCATAGTGCAAGACTATTCCATACCAAAATCTGTTTGCATTAGTGTTCAATTTTGAAATGTGCTCATCTCACAATCACAGTTCACCCTAGTCCATGTTGAAGTTAGCTCACATCATAATCACAGTTCAGGACAAGTCCATGTTTAATGAGCTCACATCATAATCACAGTTCAGGACAAGTCCATGTTTAATGAGCTCACATCATAATCACAGTTCAGGACTAGTCCATGTTGAATTGAGGTCACATCATAATCACAGTTAAGGACTAGTCCATGTTGAATTGAGCTCACAACAGAATCACAGTTCAAGACTAGTCCATGTTGAAGTGAGCTCACTTCAATCACAGTTCAGGTCTATTCCATATCCAAATGTGTAAAACAAGATAAATAATAAAAATCATAATGGACTGTTCCACAATGAAGTAAGTTCTCATGCAAAAAAACCCAAAGTGAATACATTTTGAGATGAGTTAAGGAAATTGCCAAGACTATTCCATTTTGAAGGTGATTGAAGTTGTTTAGTAATACTTTCTCATTCATGAAGCAACATAATGAACTGTTCCATTTTTTACTGACCCTGTTTACTTTTTTCGTTCAAAACTTGGGTTGTTTTTATTGGACTTTTTCTTATAAAAAATATCAGACCTCTATCTCTTGTAGTTGCTGAGAAAACTTTGACGAAAATTTGCATTTATGTCCACTATGTGCAAAAATCAAAGTATTAATAAAACAGGAAGTAGTTGACCTAGGAACATAAAATCACTATACACCATATGGCACTATAGGATAAAGCTACATGCAAAATATCATACCTCTATCTCTAGTAGTTGCTGAGAAAACTGTGACGGAAATTTTGTAAGGACGAACAGACGGACGGACTGACAAAGGTAAAACAGTATACCCCCCTCTTCTTCAAAGCGGGGGTATAATTATCTTTCAGTGCAGTTGCCATCTCAATATATAAATCATAAACTAATTTGTATCTCAAAGCCTAACAGACAATATTTGATACCCTTCTTCTTTCAATGGTAAAGCATCCATAAAATTTAGTAAACCCTTCAAGATAGATTTCCAAAATACTAGGAACATGAACACTTAAAACAGCTAGAAAAAGTCAGATGTTACAGGTATTTATGCAATAACTGTTCATGCAAAAAAAAAAAACCAAGCATTCTGAGAGTATTGCAAAACAATACTTAGTCCCCTACCGGCCTCATATTTCAGTCACTGGTAACAATTTGTCAAACAAATAAATACCTAAACTTGATCAGTTTATTATCTACAAGGAACAATAAAAAAGTTTAGAAAAGAAAATTGCAATAGATTTTCAAACTTCAAAGGGCAATATCTCCCATAAAAATTTGTGGAGCGGCACGAAACTCAAACTTGATCTGTAACTCATCAAGGTAAACTCGCATACCAAAAATCAGTTCATTATCTATAAGCGTTTAGAAAAAAGTGCGGAAAACTGAAATTTTAGTGAATTTTCAAAGTTCAAAGGGCCATAACTCCCATAAAAAATTGTGGAGCGGCACGAAACTCAAACTTGATCTGTAACTCATCAAGGTTAACTCACATACCAAAAATCAGTTCATTATCTATAAGCGTTAGAAGAAGAGTGCAGAAAACTGAGGCGTGACAGACGGACAGACAGACAGACGGACAGAGCGCAAACCTATAGTCCCCTTCGGCTTTCGCCGGTAGGGGACTAAAAATACTGTGAGTAAGCTCACAAAAGGACACCCCTCTTCATTGCAATTATACTCATATTATCACCTCTTAATGGTATCAGATATGTTCATGAAAATAGTAGGCACCCTTGCTTTATAATGTGGTTCTTACAAATTAACTGTGAAATGATCCATGTTGTATCCCTTGTTGAGACACTTTCATGTAGTTTTGTTTGTTTGTTTGTTTTTGTATTGTACAGATAGGAGTATTTACTTTGCTTAGAGTACCAAATGTTGTGTGTGACAGCTAGCTTTGACAATAAGAACCTAACATATTGCTCATTTTACATTGATTCCTTTCAGCAACATGTGCAAACTAACATGTAAAGTAATCTCCCCAGAACTTTTTAATAGCACTGTGGTAATCAGTAAGAAACATGGTTTTCCGAAAATTATAGCACTGTGGTCCTTACACATTCTATTATAAATCTTTACAAGATAGCACTGTGGTAAAAAATATAGCACAATGGTACCACAGTGCTATATGGACCTAGGGAGAACACTGTTATAAAGAATCCAACAAAATAACTTTTTCAAGGACAACCACATAAATTGATACACATGGAACAAGAGGCTCCCAAGAGCCTGAATCGCTCACCTGATTTACACAGATACATATATTTGTAGATATTATTGTGCTTAACCATATGCGATTTAAATTTCTGAAATATCTTGGTTAGTTTTTAAGATATTGGGCTTAATAAATGCAAATTTGGCGAAAAATTAGGAAAAAGAACAATAACTCCCACATCAGCAGTCAGATCTTTTTTGAAATTTCAGGACAGGTAAATCTTAACATGCTGATCACTTTTGATTCTTACACAATTTTGATATCTGAAACCATTTTTGAGTTATTAGCAAAAAAAAGCAATTTATCCCTATGTTCTATTTTTAGCCATGGTGGCCATGTTTTTTTATGAATAAAAAATCTGACAATAGAGTTGTAGCAGATAAGCTATTAAACAATGGAAAATAGTAAATTTTGACGCTTTAAGGGCCATAACTCCTAAAAGAAATGGTTCTACAGCTTTGACCTAATGATTTTGACCTGCTTAATCATATGCAATTTGAATTTTTAAATTATCTTGTATAGTTTTCAAGATATAGGGCTAAATAAGTGCAAAATTTTCAAAAAATCCAGAAAAAGGGCAATAACTCCTATGTGGATTGTTGGATCTTCTTGAAAATTTCTGAGCAGGTAGATCTTGAGATGCTGATCACTTTTGTCTCCCATCAGAATTTTGATATCTGTAACTATTTTTGAGTAATTAGCAAAAAACTGCAATTTACCCCTATGTTCTATTTCAGCCATGGCGGCCATATTTTTTGACGAATCAAAATCTGAACGATAGAATAATAGCAATTATGCTATTAAGCAACTGTGCCAAGTTTGGTTGAAGTTGGATGCATGGTGTCAGACAAGTTCATCTTTGAAATTCAGGGGAAAAGTAATGAAAATTGGTAAATTTTGACGCTTTAAGGGCGATAACTCCTAAAAGAAATGGTTCTACAGCTTTGACCTAATTACATGAAACGTAGATCTTGACGTGCTTAATCATATGCAATTTGAATTATTAAAATATCTTGTACAGTTTTCAAGATATAGGGCTAAACAAGTGCAAAATTTTGAAAAAATCCAGAAAAAGGGCAATAACTCCTACATCGGTTGTTGGATCTTTTTGAAAATTTCTGGGCAGGTAGATCTTGAGGTGCTTATCACTTTTATCCTGCCAGAATTTTGATATCTGTGACCGTTTTTGAGTTATTTGCAAAAAACTATATTTGACCCCCCTGTTCTATTTTTAGAAACAGCGGCCATGTTTTTTGACGTATCAAAAATCCCAATGCAAACTTTTTGCACATTACCCTAAGGAACAACCATATCAAGTTTCGCTGCAATTGGCCAAGCAGTTTCAGAGAAGAAGATGTTTGAAAAAAGCTAACGGACGACAGAAGACGGACGACGGACGGACGCAAAGTGATGGCAATAGCTCACAAGACCCTTCGGCTCAGGTGAGCTAAAAAGGAATGCTGTGAGTGAGCTCACATACAGATACCCCAAGCTTCTAATTGGACTCTGCCAAAAACCTAAGTCCAATTATCTCCCCTGAATGACATTTGAAAGCAATGCAATTTCTTCATGAAAATCACCATATGAAGTACTTTCTTCTGGTAAAGTTTCATCAAAATAAGCCAAGTGGTTTAGGAGGAGTTGAGCTTTGCAAAGTCTTTCATGTCAAATTTTATCAAAATCCATCAAGCGGTTAAGGACGGTTAAGAAAGACAGACAGGGTGTCCTTAAACTTTGTTTGCAGGGTGTAACAAATAAATCCAAAGTACTTCACAACATTGGAAACCACAATATAAACAAACAAAATGATAACAGTATGTGTTTAATGTTTATAAACATCATATATATAATTATATAAAGTGATAATTATAAAATGTTGGTATATAACAAATGTAATACTTCAGCCACATCATGAGTAAAATGTATCATTGAACCACTTGCATAGGATACAAATTGAATACCAATTTAATCAGTCCAGCTGTTGTGTGGTCGACTTAACTTACCACTAGCTTGAAAGTAAAACATCCTAATGGGGCCAAACTAGGGAAAAAATACTTCAAACAATTATTTATGTTAGAGGCCAAATTACATGTAGTATCTTATTTAAGGTCTAGTAAACAAAGGCACTTTAATCTTCATTTATTGGTAAAGTTATATGGGTCATTTTAAACATCTATAAACTATTCTAGTGGATTTCCCAATTTTTTACTTTAACACAGCTTTGTAATTTTTTTTGAAAATTCCTTGAACCTATTCTAAAAGTTTTTACAGCATTCTACCCTAATGTTACTTCAAAGTAGATTTTTTACAATGTTTAACTAAAGAGAAAACTTTATAGAGTTTCACCCACAAAGAATGTTCAAGGAACAATGTATTGCACTATCTCTAGTAGCAGTCTTAACAACTTCTATCATGTACAAAATATATCTAAAATTAAATAATTCTTGTTCCCAAAAACTAACAAATTGGTCAATAAAACTGAATATGTTGACAGTACACTGAACTTATCAAACAACTTATAATTAAAGTCTGTATAAATGTAAAGAGATTGATCAATAAAAACTGAAACTATAAATGACAAAATGTTGACAACATTCTTCAAAATGAATATTGAGATTAAATAAAATATCTTGCTAAATTTTTTTTTATGTTTCTATATAAGTCAATATAAGAAATTGTCATTGTGTAGAATAGAAAGCCTTAATTGATTGCTAAAACTTCTTTAAAAATTCTTTTGAAATTCATCATTTATATTTTTCTACGTTTTCCTCAAATTAATTCTTTTCGACAAGTCTGAAACAGTTTTAATTTTTTTGTAAATACAATTTCTACCATTTATTCCCTGTAATGTACAAGATTTACTTTATTATTATAATTATATATGGAATAGTGAGGAACAATAATTATTGTAATAACTTATGACAATTTCTTTTATAATAAATAATAAATGAATCTTAATATTTAAGAATAAACAAATGAAGGTAAATGTAGCGTCCCAAACAAAGTGAAAAAAGTGTTGTCATACGATAAATGAATTAGTAAAGCATTATATTATCCTACTATTTACACATTATAAATGTCTATTATGCAGGTCCTCACTATGTATAAAGATAAATTAAAGACTAAGATTAATGAATATGTTAATACAATACATTGCACATTATTTTGAAGCAAGAAATTAATGAAATAAAAAAGGAATATTTGAAAATTATAATATGTTTATCTAATATTATATGTAATTCATTAAAACTCCACAATAAAATTTTCTTGCTTCATAATACAAAAAAAATCTATCAAAATGTATTACTGACTTAGAAAGAAAGATATGATCCAACATACACACAGAAAAAGAAGAAGAAAAACTTGCATGTAAATAATATAAAATATTAAAAAGATTTTGGTCCATCAGATAATTTGAAGATAAATAAACATTATGATTAGTAAGATGAAAAATCGGAAAAAAAAATAATGAACACAAATAATGAGCTTTTGTTGCAAAGATTCATAACTAAGTCCCATAATTCTCAAATGAACACTTAATTTAAGTAAAATGAAACCATCCTCACAACTCAACATCAAACAGAGAATATAATATATAAGGCAGACAAAAAGATTTGAAAAAACTCAACCAAGAAAATGACTAGTTTAGATAATGGTACAAATGTATTATTGATTACAAAATTCTACAAATAACTCTGTCAAAAAGAGTCTTAATTTAGAATTTGTGAAGCAACTATGTCAGGACCAAAGTCCATGACCAATAAGATTCAATGTTAATGTTAATGTGTTATGTTAATGTTAACGACTTCTAATAATGGTCACATATGTATAAATGCAGTTAGAACAAGAATGAAATAGACTATTCAGGAGAATTTAACATTCTATATGCAGGCAATTTTACTTAATACCAAACATTTAGCTCAATAGGATTAACATTGATATAAATCAATCCAAGTTTAGTTTTAACGTAATGCAGTAGAGAATTCAGTGGGGGAGATTCTAGAGGTTTTAATTTAACTTCACATTAACATAGCTTTGATTGTTAATGCTCAATTTAATTAATTTGCTTAAATAAGGCTGTTTGATTTATGTAAATAGAAAGACAGTTCATTTTAGAATGTAGCAAATGCCATGCACATCTAACAAAAATGAGTGAACAACATTCATGTTAAAAGTTGAAAATCAAAATATTTGTACAAAAGTATATTTTATATTACTTTGGATTAAATAAAACATTATCACACAATTGGATCTACACATCTAATTTTATATTTGACAATATACATAATAATGCATGTTTAAAAGTAAATAATTACACCTAAATGATAAAAGTTCAAAACTTGTTAAATAACCAATGAAAACACAATTATTGCACTACATCAGCAGACGATTCACAGCACCAGATAAATTCTGAGATATAAATTGATTAGTACAAGCTCCTTTCAAACATCTATGGCATAACCCTGCATAGCAGGTTGTAATTTTTAACTCACATTGAAAAATAAGATGAGAGTGAGTGATGGTGTTTAACGCCGCCCTTTATTGATGCACCTGGGCCATGTAAGGCGGTCAATTTTAAAGGTGGAGGAAACTGTAGTACGCAGAGAAAGCCACCAACCTTGGGCAGATAACTGACAAACATTGAAAAATATACAATTCAGGGTTTGCATTTGCTTATAAAACTGGACCAAAAACAGATCTATGACAGGGAATGGTCCTGTGCCCCATTACAATTGTTTATAGTTGAAATGCAGTGTACCATTGCAAGGCCCTTTTCATGGTCAGTCGAACGGTTGCACTGGGCATATTGTTTGGATTCAAAGTAAAAATGAATCTATTGGATAGAATAATCACGTTCAATTTCAATTGACATAATGAAACTTAGCAAAGCCTTTGTAACTTCCTCTTGTTCCTTTATAGTTACAGTGACAACACACAGGAATGAAACCTAATGTTAATATCAGACAAACTTTAAATGGGACTAAATCAGTGCTTTATAAACTTTGTAAATTAATAATAACATATTTTCACATCTTTCACAGACAGATCTTAAACCATAACTTTTCAAAGAAAAATCTCATCTTCATCTAAAGCCTACAAATGACTCTGACTTAATTATACATTTGATTTAACAGTTATTCTTTAAAAAATCATCTTGCAATAAAAAAAAACGACAAAAAATTCAATAGTATCGAACAACAAATAATTTTGGCTCTTTTAAATTTCTTTGGAAAATATATATCTCTTTGCCATTTCATTTTTTGATTAAAGAAATAAACAACAATACTTTGAAAATCACAACATAACTATTTTATACATGTATATTATCCTTAACTATCAAACCATGATAACTTCATTCTCAAATTCTGTCTTTTCTTCTTCAATATTATTACTGTCAGCAGATAAACTATCAGATGACCTTTTTGAACTACCATTCTCAGAAGAATCTTTCTTTTCATCATTAGTCTTGCTGTCATCTTCCTTTTCACCATTTTCTGTTTGATCTTTTTTAGTTTCTACGCTATCTTCTTCGACGTCTTCCACAAGTTTTCTTGAGTCATTGAGCAGGGAATTATTTGTTGTCTCGGATAAGTCACTCGAGGATTTAGAAGAGGGAAGTGGCTTTTCTCCTATACTAGCATCTTTATTTGGTTTAATAAACATGGATACAGGCCTTGTAGAATTCTCAGCTACAAAATAACAATAAGAATGAATCAAACGGAAGTACTGAGTATTGAATATAAAACATTGAAGAAATTGAAAGGCAATCTCTTATCAAAACAATGTGAATATATGATAAAATGTTGCGTCTAAATTTCTTCCTTTCTGTTTCCTTTTTTATTCTAATTTACAAAAGAATCAATTGTCTGTGACTGAAGATAGTTGGTAAAATTGTGTGATATATATTTTTTAAATTTAAAGAAACTAGTATATAAATGACACAAATATATGAAGCCTGCATTGATAAATGATGATAGATGTATTTCTTTAAGATAGCCCTTCATTATAACAATTTGTACTGTATTTTCAATGTTTATAAATCAGAGCAATTATTGTTTTACTAGCAAAATCAATAAATGGTATTAAGCTGGCACAAACTGCACTCATATTTTCTTCTAAAAAATAATCTTCAGCAATAAAACCCAATCAGATGTCTAAATCTAGCTGAGCAATTTCAACCCTAAGTCATCACCAATATAAACTGAGATATTCTGTCTTTACATATCATTGATATCTAGTTTTTGTTTAGAGGACAGATACATAATTTAGGCTATGTTCCCATTTGACAAATTGGCATGTATAGCAAGGAAAGTTCTTGAAATACATATGTTAATATGCAATTAAGATTTGTATAGATGTTTTTGATGTATTATAATAGTCATTACAAAAAATATATGGGATAAGTGTTCTATTTTTACAAGTGAAAAAAAATAATATTTTGGGAGAAGATTTTCTCTAACAGAAACTTGATAAGAATGTGTATTATCTACATGCAGGTCTGAAAATTGTGTTACAAATTAAATATACAATTTTAAACATATATGAAACAGTTTTTTTAATAATATTTTAAAAATGCTATAAACACGAAGTAAATGTGTCTCCTGAGACACAAATGATCCAAATTTGTTGTTTTTAGTTTTTTTTTATGCGTTGCTTTTGTTATGATTCATAAGTGTACATAGTTTCATGAAGATCTGACTGGCAGTTTCATTGAAATTAACTTTAGAATTTTAAGTGTAAAACTGTGGACAGACTGACACAAATGGACAGACCAAAAAAGTTAAATATCTCTCAACTCTTGTAAATCGGTCATTAATACATGTTTAAATATAAATCAGTTTCTTTTCAGGGAAAAATGAGCATAACAGCAACAATTGAAATTGGAAGAGGCAGGGTCACTTCCAAAGCCAGCTTAGTGAATGGTGTAATTTTGAATGCATGATGCAAAATGCTGCAAATTTAGTTTGTCAGAGATTGCCTTTCAGATAGTTGGCAAAACCTCCCATATGGCACAAGAGTCTGCTCTTTGAATTCTAAAAATATCTGCATAATCCATGCAATTCAGCTAAAACACTAATCTAGCCATAATTTACTTCTTCTAAATCATAACTATACATTTTTACTCATTTCATTGTGCTTTTGTTTAATACTAAATAACTACATTTAATGACGGATAATAACAAGACTTGTCAATGGTCTGTTTGACTTCTCCATATAAAAATAGACTTGGCTATAAATAACTATATTTTTCAAATGCATAACATGACCAAACACATTTTCCATGGCTTTGTGAATCAAATCTGCCAAACTTTAACGGGTTTATATGACTATATTAAGTTTTTTAGAGTTTTACATGAATCAAAACATATTTCCACAAATTTCAAAACCCTTTTAGATAAAAGATTTAATGTTCAAAAGTCAAGAACCTCAAATATTGTCAAAGGCAGATTTGATCCACAGTTGAGGGTTGGAAATTTGTGCCGTGAAGGAAGATAGTGCAACCATGGTATAATTTATCATTCTTTATCCCATGTCCTTACAATTTAACTGATGCTATGAATTATTCTCTCAGGAAGCTAAAAAATTAAATCATTAGTGAGATTTTGAGATGTTATCTTCTGTGGATTCATTTACTTTCATGTTACAAATTTTTGTGGTTTGATGAAAATTTATAAATTCCTGGATCCTTTAATTTGTGGTTCTGAAGCATACAGATCAATGTTAAATTTCCTTTTCGTGGGGTATCAATTTTCTTGAGGTATCAAATTTTGTGGGTCAAGGCTACCCATGAAAACCATGAAAATTGATACCCCAAGAATAATAATGAAAGCAGAGTACCCCGGTAATCTAGATGATGATGAATAATTCCTCAATATGATTTATGAAATTTTAGACTTGGCACATATTTTCTATGCTTTAAAAATGTCCACTTCAGCATACTTATCTCCTAAAATTTGATTTTTAATATTCATTACAACTATTGTTGTGTCCTGTGAATTAACATGTGCATTTTTAAAATAACATTTTATTTGCCTTGTTTAAGCTTATCTTTCAACTCCACAAAATTCTAGCATTTCTAACTTTCAATAGAACATGCCATCTATTTTGACAAGCTTATTCCAGGCTTTTGTTAGTTTGAATATGATTACCCAAATTTATTATGATTTTCTTTTAAAAGCACCAACTTCATCTTGTAAAACTGGAAGAAATATCAACTATAAACATGAGTATAGGAAAATCTGAAATAATTATTTAAACTTTTAACCTAATTTCCAAATACATGAAATCACAGATTTCTAAAAGTGAGTCATATTCATAATATATTATTTTTCAATGTTGTTTCTTTTTCAAGAATTTCATGTAAATGTAAGCAAACAATCTTTTTTCAGAATATTTTTCATCCACTGATGAAAACAACAAAATCTCAAGAAAAGTTAAATTGAGGTGCTGACAAAGGAATTGAAATTTGGGGGTGTACCATTAAATAACATATTACTTGAGCTATGAAAATCAATCATCAATTTGTCAGTATTTTTTGAATTGGTTAATAAAACCTTGTTAACAGAAACAAACCTCAAGCAAAACTTTACAAAAAATAAATAAATAATGTTTAATGACAATTAATTTCTAACACACTTTTTAAATGTTAAAAACAATTAAGAAAGGACTCTAGCTACTGGCCTATGAAATATAAATGTGATTTACTGTTTCCTCATCAATACTAACCTTTGTCTGTAATGGGAGGAATGCTTCTGGGCAGGGAACCAGATTTACCTGGCGCTGGTGACTTTTTGTCTCCCTCGCTCTCTAGGGCTGTAATGTAATGTGTTAGACGGTTAAATTGAAGCGCAATAGCAGTAGGTGATATCTTAGTCATGTCATGTTTATTTCTCCATGTTATTCAATGGATTTTTAACATTTGTTTTCCACTACCATGTTAAAGGCATAGATTAGCACCAACATTATGCTTGTCCAAAAAATATAATGCTGTCGTCTCCATTATTCTAAAAATCTACCAATATGAATGTATTTAGTTAGTTCGTATTGGAATTCAATCCATTATGACCTCATCTATTACTTTAAATAATGTTGTAAGATTTAAAAAATGTTTTTATGAATACTTTTTCATGGTATATTTATACCATTTCTGATGTTTATTTAACAAATGCATGAAAGTTTAAAATGTTAAGACTTTGTTCCATAGGATTCAAAATAAATCCTAGGTCAATGTTTTTTTTTCTGTGGTTTTTCAAGGAAGTAAAGTATAACACGTTTAAATGAAGTGTGCAATAAGACCAGTATACATTTGTCCATTTTTATATAAAGTAGCAAAGTTCAGTATATAAAGCATGCTATATTCAAGTTACATTTAAAGTATAAGATATTGAAGATAATAAGTAAATTGTAAAGCAAGTAAAGTAGAAATAGAAATTCTTAAATATGTTTTCTTAATTTTTGCATTAGCCACAAGCTTGTACAAACAATATCATATCTTTTCATATCCACATTGCATCTTTTATCCTGTATGTCTCTTTTTGTTGCAGTCAACACATAAATCATTATCTTAGTTTGAATACTTCATTGTTCAGATATGGAACTCCTTATCAATTGTTAATGAAGGCAAATATACAAGCAATGTCAGTGAAGAATATGAGAGCTTTTGATCATTACTTACAAGTATCACTTAAATCTAATCAAATATATATTATCTTTTAAGATTGTATATAACATTACAACCAATGTTATCATATTTTTTTGTCAAATCATAAGGATTTCATTATACATGAACTATGTATTCAATTGCTGAATTTATAAAATTTCTCTATTCTGAATCAAGGAAGGAAATATTTGAATCCAAAATTCTAATGCCATTGGCTGATAGAAAATATCACCAAACATTTTTTTAAACTAATATTCAAATAGGAAATATTCAAATCCATTCCAATTTGTGTGAACATTTATGAGGAAGTGGAATCTACTTACCATCACTTTTAACACTTGAGCGAGGTTTGGGCATGAGATTTGGTTTTGGTGCGGGTGCTGGCTTTGGAGCTTTTAATTCTCCATCTACAAAATAATCTACCTCAATGAGCCATCTGAAACCTCAGCACTTTCATGATGACCTCTTGGTTGACAGCAATAGTAATAGAAAAAGTACAGTAAGAATATTCAAATAAAGCTTCTTTTTCCGCAAGGACAAGCGCATGAACAAGGGCAGAAAATACTGCACATTCAAATGGTTGCTTTTCAAAATTTCGAACAGATAAAGCCATCAATTTTTAGGATTTGGAGGAAAAAGCCAAGATAATTTTGCTTTGATTGTCACAATATACCTGATTTTAGATTTGTACCTACAATTGAAAACAAAAATAACGGGGAAGAAGAAGCCTCATTCTATTTTAACCCTCATTGAATACATTAATAATGCAAAAATTTAACCCACATTGAATATATCAATAATGCAAATCAACTTCTAATCAAACCCACACAAAAATACTGTGGAAGTACTGAAACTTAATACTGTGGTTTCATTATTATTCGTGGGATATCAATTTTCTTGGTTTTTGTGGATGGAGTTGACCCATGAAATTAAATACCACACAAAAAGGAAATTTAACATTGATCTGTATGCTGCATGCAGACTTCAGAACCACAAATTTAAGAATCCACAAACTTATCAATTTTTGTCAAACCACGAAAATTGGTACCCACAAAAATAAACGAATCCACAGTAACATGTACTACAAATAGTTAAGAATGATTAATATTAAACTTTCAATAAATTGCAGACAGGCATATAACGACATGCAAAGAAAAACTTATTTTTGCTCAGATTTTAAAGTGGCAAGAAGATAACCAATTTTTTTCATATCTGAAAAACAAAAATGTGAGGACTCTATGAACATGATGAAGAAATCAAGGTTTTGAACTGTTACCTTCCCCAGTAGCTGAGCTTCGGGAACCAGTAGATGTTCTATTATTTCCAGTACGTGGTGAAGGTTTAGGTTTATTTAGTGACTTTGGTGTTTTCTCAGCTGTAGTGGTCTGTGAAGGTTTGGGTGATACTGAGGTGTCAGGCTTTGGGGTAGGTTTTAAGGCATCTTTGTTGTTTGTATTTGATTCTTTGTCTTTATCTTTTGATTCCTCCGAAGATTTTCCCTATAAAAATGAGAACTCAGATTAAAATAATGAACAAGGTAATACAACTCAAAGCCCTTGGTTAAGTTGTTAAAGTATTAAGAATTTTTAGGTATTGCAGCATGTTTTAAAAGTGGAGGGGATATAGTTTTGGGGTCCATTCATCTGTCTATCCATCCATTTGTCCGTCTGTCTGTCCATCCATCCGTTCATTTGTCTAAAATAATGCAAGATTGGGCATCAAGTCTTTTGGACAAATTCTTGCTTTTTTCTTGAATTACACATGTCCAATAGCCAATTTTTATATTAAATATTGTTGATTTTACATGTTAATCTCTCAATCCCTTTACTTAAGATATTCAACATTTTCATTACACAGTCTATATAAACTTACAAATGATCTCCTATTTTGTTGTTTGAGTTTGATTTGAGCCAACATATCACCTCCAAACCCCATGCCTCCCATCGGAGGTCTTAAAGCCTTCTTTGGCTCCTTGACCTCCTCTTTCTTTTCTTCAGCTGATTCTTCTTTGACCTCAACTTTAACCTCTGAAATGTCAAGGTCATATTGCATATAGATTTTCAATTATCGTCATTAAGAAAATTATTAGGTATTAATTATGTATTCTCATTATGACATGCATTTGCAGTACTGATTGCTGTTCAGTTGTTTTTTGTGTGTTGTTGTGTAACATTTTTCTTCAGCTTGTTCTCCTTGTGTTGACAGGTTTTTTCTTTGCCATTTCAAACTTCGGACATTCTGATGCCCCATTGGTACCTCTCTACTTCTTGTAAAGCTCATAAATCCAAACCAACAGAAATTTCACAAAACAGACAAAAGAAAAAGCAACTTTAACTAGTTCAAGACATAAAACTCTTATTCTTTTGTGCTACAATTAGCTTTTTTTATTCATAGCTGTTTGATTGCATTTAATTCATTAGTGTTAACATTTCAATAATGCCAAGTGAAATATTCGATGTCAACCAAATGCTAAAGATAAAACAAAATCCCAAACTTGAAAGAAGGAAAAAAGATCTTTATATAAAATACTTCCTACAACACTAAATGTGAACTCTTAAATTTTACCCTTGGGAGCCTCTTTCTGTTCTTCTGGTTCTGTATTTTCTTTGTCTGGTACACTGTTTGCCTTGCTCTCTACTGTAGGTTCATTTTCAACCTTCACCTCTTCTTTTTCTTTCTCTTTCTCTTTATCTTTGTCTTCATCTTTTGATTTACCTTTTCCAAATCTTGAGAAGAATCTGTGCATAAAATTAACTAATATGACATTTATATTTTCGCTAAGTTGTGTTCCAATAAGGTTTCAAATTTGCATTCCATATTCCATCTAATAATCATAAAGTCAACCATTTAAAATAATCAAAGCTTATACATTGTACATTTTAAAAGTAAACAAATTAAATGACATTTTTGGTTCTGTTAAGTATTTTCAAGGAAACATTTTGCAAAATTGTCAGAAATAAATTGGGTGATTCATAGCATTGAAGTGGACATGCTAAGAAAAGAATATTGAGAAAAAAGTATTCAAATTTGTGTATTTACTAATAATCATTTTTGAAAACAATCTTATAAGATATTTTTTCATGCATTCTAATTGATCAAGAAATATTTAATGATCTATAATAAAACCATGCCATGCTTAGAAAGGTAATCAAAGAGTGTGTAACATAAGTGGGAATCTTCAAGGCAAACAACTAATAAGTTAGAAACCTATCATTAAATTGTGATCAGTCAATAAATCAAATTAAAAAGAATCTAAATGTTTTGAAGAATACTTTGTCTGTACTAAAGAAACATTCTGCATAAAATTGTCATAAACACTCGTATTCCTGAAAAATATCAACAAGCCTAATCTGATTTTCATGATTTTTTTGTTTTAAACAAGAGAAATTATGATTTTAATGAAATAAGAATCAGAAGATCTTCATCAAAAACTAGGAGTTGTTTTAGGTAACTATAACTGATGTCTCCCCTTCATTCTGTGTATTTAACATACATATAAGAGTCATGAGGTCAACATAAAAGGTCAACCATGTACTAAATATCTAAGGCCTATGTAAAAGACAAAAAAGTTATGGTCTAGACAAGGTTTCGCCGAGAAGAATAAGAAGATGAAGATCTCATGGTACAACAATATGTCTCCCTTCGGTGAAGAGGAGACATAATAATAATTAATTTTTTGTATGGGGAGAACAAAGAACCTGAATATCATGGAACCTAGAAGACAAATAGATCATATTGTGTATTACAATAGAATTGTGAAAATGACAATGGCCTTAACTTGGAACAACAAAGATATTGAACTGCATGTAATTGAATCTCAGTCCTCCATCCTCCATGTAGTGCCCAATTTCATTGTTATCTAAAGCAAGCCTAGAATAGGCATGTAGAAGCGACCTTAACAATAATGAGCATTAGCAAGCAACATGTCAGATGTGTTAGATGGCAATACACACTGCAGACTAACTAAACACATAAGGTTAACTTGAACAAAGATGAAACATACAGGAAGTTAACTTCCAAGCAAATAGTTTCTACCCCATTTCCAATTACAGAAAGGGGTCACCGCCTTTTCATGTTAAATGTACATTCTCTTCAAACTCAAACTGAAAGCTATAATAAAAGCAATACTATTTCAAGGAAGGAAAATAAAATTTCTAGCTTAGGCAATATGAAGCTACCTAACCAGCCAAGGGTCAATTATTCATGAATCAAGCATGGAATAGTACCTGACAAATAAATAAATAAAAGAAATGATCTAAAATAATTACGGTTTTGATTTATGTTCCTTTTGATCTTTAGATGCCGTCTCCTTTTTATCCTTTCCAAATGGAAATAAAGATTTTAAACCACCTTCCGTCTTTCCATCCTGACTGGGTTTACGACTGTAGTGAGATAAAGGTTATTGAATCCGACCATCATAATTATGTCATTGCATAAATAGGTCAGATACAGTGAAAATATCAGATTAAACAACTGCTGAATGTTTTTTACATGCATTCTGTATGGACAGTTGTTGTAAATGCTTTAATCTTTTCCACTATTCATTTAAAGTTACAAGTTTCTTTTTCGTTTTTTTTTTTTTTCTAAACTAAGTTACTTTTATCACACTTAATTAAAATATAACAGCTGTATGAAATGAATGGAAGCTTTCTAAACTCTTGAATACCATAAAGAAAGTGAAAGGTCTATATATATATGCAATAAATGCTCCCTCTTTTTATCTAAATACAATACAAGCATGATTATATATATATTTGAACTATGAATTCAAGAATTATGAATAATTAAAACACAAACTTTGAAAAAATAACTGCAAACAAATTAGCCATTACCTTGGATTTCTCAGTACAAATCAAAATAATATTAGAAAATAAATTACTTTTATATGCTAATTAACAAAGCATTTACTTTTTGAGATACCAGTAAATAATACTGGTTTAACAAATCCTAAAATAATTAATAATATACTATCTTTATGTCAGTGCATTAATTTGTGCAATTCAGAAACAAGAAGCTTTTCAATATAATTGATTTGGTTTCTTTAATGATTTTCTAGAATCTACAAAGATTTGTTTGAGAAACCCAAGGCATAAATTACACATGTTAAAGAATCACCCACAACTTACGGAAGTTTCTTGTCCTTTTCTGCTTTTGTTTCTTTCGGTAATGTTTCAGTCTTTGTCTTTGTAGCAGGTGATGGGGTTGTCACTGCAGACGAACTAACTTTGGCAGCGAACGATTCAAAGAATTGATCCATTTTTTCTGTTTCATCTTTGGCATCTTTTTCAGTGTCCACAATAGATATTGTAGGATTGGGCCTACCTGGTCGTCTTGTTCTATTGGGCCTTGGCCTATTCTTACCAGCACACTGTAATAAGTTAGCTGGCGGCTCTTTGTTTGGTAATGAGGCTAAAGGTGCTTCTGATGACTTTGGAGGTGTAGTAGTCTCTGAAGAAAACAATAACAATTAAAATCAATTATTTTAAAAAGTTACTCCAGTTTTTAAATTCTAATACAGTATACATATACTGTGGTTTCATTTTTATACATGTTTTATCAATTTTCGTGGTTTTCTGTGGATGGCCTTAATCCACCAAATTTGATACCCAACAAAAAGTGAAATTAACATTGATCATTATTCTGAAGTTCCATGAATTAAAAAATCCACGAAATTATCTTTTTCATCAAACAAGAAAATTGGTACCCACAAAAATAAATGTATCAACAATAAGCAAAATTTATTTTCAATCTTTGCTACTTTAGTATAAAATAATCTTTTTCCTGTCATAATGATTATTTTACATTATTCATAGATTAGAAAAACACATCAAATATTGGCTGAATAAAAATTAATGAGAAACTGTACAAGCATAAAATTTGTACAAAAATAATTTCAAGTAAAAAGTTGGGACCATTGTGTAATTCATACTTTGAACCTATCCTTATGACTCACATACAGACAAACAGCATTGACCTACATTTATGTTTGGCATTAAAAATCATAAACTAACTTGCAACTTCAGCAGCCACATTAAGTGTGGTACTACTCTGTCCTGTGCCACCACTATTAGTGGCATAACATGTATAAGTCCCAGCATCCCCTTTTTCTACAGATTCGATGATCAGGGATGGATTTTCAGGAGTACTTCCACTGTACTTCTTCCCAGTCGTGCTGATTTTGGATGAGCTGCTATTTTTCTTCCAGCACACCTCTGTGACAGGAGAGTTCACTGTACAGGTCAAGGTCACAGATTTACCAGCAGTGGCAGACACAGTGGAATTGTTTATAGTCACTTTAGGTGGTTCTTCATCTAGATCTGTGGAAAGACATTTATTTATGAAACAAGAAACAGTTTAAAGATCGTTCACATTAGGCTGCTAAAAAAAATGCTGATAGCCTGTCTCCAATTATTTTTTGAAACTTTCATGTTACTATATGGTTTCCATCTCTAATAATGTCATTTTTCTTCATATAAATTATCCTCAATTTTCATTGGTCAGCAGTGCTTTTGGAAGGAAATATTTTTGTGTAAATAAAGGTAATAACAAAATTACCAAACTTGGAGAATCAATCTAAAATGTCCATAAGACTAGACAAAAAAAGGAAGACATACCAGAATAAAAAGCTTCGCCGAGCGCAGCATGATACGACCGCAACATGTTGAACCCTGTACGGTTTAGGCCCAATATGGATAGTCAATTGCTCTGGACATATGCAGCCCATGGTGGACTGACAAAGGTTTTTGACACATGCAGCTTTGGTGGACTTTCTAAATTAACATTTTAAAAGGAATTATTTTTTTTCCAAAGGAGATCAAAATCAGACCACAAATAAATAAGTTTCGATTTTGGCCCCTAATTTCATAACAGGGGAAAAGGGGGGGGGGTCGCAAAAATTAATTCTCAATTTTGTATCCACTATTTGACAAGAACAAACATGCAAACAAAATTTTCAAAATCGGATCACAAGTAAAAAAATTTCCATTTTGGTCCCTTTTGGCCCCTAATTACATAATAAGGGGAAAAAGATGGGGGTAGCAAAAATTAATTTTCAATTTTGCATCCGCTATTTGACAAGAACAAACATGCAAAAAAAATTTTCAAAATCGGTCCACTAATAAAAATGTTTCGATTTTGGCCCCTTTTAGGGCCGTAACCCCTATAAGGGGTCATCTGACAACTTCGACCCTATGGAGACTTTTGTAGAGCTAAATGAGCTGAACAATTAAGCAAGCAACAGCTTTTTGCTATCTGCAATAGTTTTCATACTATAGGGCAAAAACATGAAAAAATGCTATTTTTCACCTTTAAGGGGCCGTAACCCCTATAAGGGGTCATCTGACAACTTCGACCATATGGAGACTTTTGTAGAGCTAAATGAGCTAAACAATTAAGCAAGCAACAGCTTTTTGCTATCTGCAATAGTTTTCATACTATAGGGCAAAAACATGAAAAAATGCTATTTTTCACCTTTAAGGGGCCGTAACCCCTATAAGGGGTCATCTGACAACTTCGACCATATGGAGACTTTTGTAGAGCTAAATGAGCTAAACAATTAAGCGAGCAACAGCTTTTTGCTATCTGCAATAGTTTTCATACTATAGGGCAAAAACATGAAAAAATGCTATTTTTCACCTTTAAGGGGCCGTAACCCCTATAAGGGGTCATCTGACAACTTCGACCAAATGGAGACTTTTGTAGAACTTTTGATCCTGAAGCAGTAGGGTGGCATCAGATTTCATCTTTCTCTTATACTTTTTGAATTACAAGCCAAAAACAGTAGTCTGACCCCCCTGGTCTATTTTTAGCCACAGCGGCCATGTTTTTTGACGAATCAGAACTTGAAACACATCTGTAGTGCATGACACCCTATTGATCAATCATACCAAGTTTCATTGAATTCTGTTCAGTAGTTTCAGAGGAAAAGATTTTTGAAAAAGTTATTGTAAGAACAACTAAAAGTTGCAATTTGGCCCCTTTTGGCCCTTAATTTCTAAACGAAAAAAGGGGGGACTCCCAAAATCAATCCCATCCATCCTTTAATGGTAAGAAATATCATTGTCAAATTTCATTGGATTTGGATAACTAGAACTAAAGTTATCGTGTATACACTAAAGTTAACAGACGACGACGACAACGACGACAACGACGACAGCATCATACCATTATACGTCCGCAAATTTTTTGCGGTCGTATAAAAATGGGTCAAAGACAGAAATGGCTGGATTTTGTTTAAAAGGAAGTATATGAGCCACAGACCTGAAATCAGATCCCATCTTATGGGAGCCCATACTGATGCTGCATACCAAATATCAAGAGGCTGTGATTAGTAATTGCTGAGAAAACTGTTACAAAAATTTTCTATAATTGGACATTTATGTCAAAAATTAATTAAGTCGGTAAAAGTGACATTAAAAGCAGAAGCCAAGTTGATAAAATTATAAGCTATAAATATCATTTTTTTAAAGAATTAATTCCATCAAACATGGTCTTATTACCCCATAATACATAATGTTCCATAACTGATTTGCAGACCATTTTTTTCTACATTTCAAAAGTAAAGAATGACACTGGTGCTTACCAATAGATGTGCTTAAGTCCAAAATTTGGTCAACTGTAATATAAATAATATAATTTATATAAAGAAAAGCTAATACAAAAACAATTTTACAAATATTGGTAGCAAGTCTTCAGAGTTTATTTCATCATCAAATATACCTTTATAAATCACTGAATGAGAATGTTTCAAATACATTCCTGAGAGAAAATCAGTGTTAAGACTGATACAGTTTATTGACAATTTTATGGACAAAAATGGTTGAGAAAGATATCAATTGTGAGTCACATACAAAATGTGATAAAGAAAAACTTAATGTTTTTGCATAGAAAGAAAAACTTGTACATTTACCATGTTTACTAAAGTTTCTATTTTTTTGTGTGTTTTTGTTCAATACATGTTTTTGTACACTATGATGATCTTGCACCTAAAATTTTCACACACATTATTTTATAAACACACCAGTGAATGTTTTTGAAATATAAGAAGTGTGTTAGTGTCAATGTATATAAATATGATTATACATGTACTATAAAATATGTATGAATGGTATGTTGGATATAAATGGTTAAAGCATTACAAATATGTTGCAGAAGTATAAGAGCATGTCTAAGTTCTATAATATACTAATTAAAGTATTTGTTTTCTGAACAAGGAATACAATGTCAGTAGTATCCCTGTAAACACAAAATTAACTTTTATTGGAGGCTATGACTTTTGTAAGTAAAATGGATGTAAAGAAAAAATAGACTAAAAGAATACATGTTGTTATATACTTACAATACATCAAATGCAGGATATCAAGTTTATTTAAGAATTTAATGAAAAGACCAGTTTGAAGTGATAGGGAGTATAAGATAGCTAACATAAAGGGAAAACAAAATTGGAGGGTTATATTTACAATATTATTTGTATTTAAATTATAATGTCAATGCTTAAATATCCAAAAGGAACCATTTTGTCTCTTTTAATATCTCAGGAAATAAGATGGATGTATAACATCAAGCTCAGGTCACATGACTTAAATTGACCAATACCTTTCTTTCCATCTGTTTTGTCAGCCTTTTTGCTGTCGTCTGCTTCATGGACGGTTACCAAGGCACCAACATTTGAGGAACTGGGAGGGGTATTTGTCCTAGATCCAGGACAAGGTTTGGGTGGTGCAGACTCGAGGGGATTTACACTGTTGTAAACTTCTAAAGCTTTAAGTACATGATCTGCTTCTAAGAGGAGGAATCAAGCATTGGTTAGCAAAGCAATATACTACAGTGAGATATGGTCAGAGTTATCCTTTACATGGCCTCAAAGTGAAAACTCACGGACAGCAAAAGATGTTTCATAAAATTTTGCCCTAATTGAAAATCACTTTTGATAACTTTTCATAAAGAAGTCTCCGTAATAAATGCCATGTAAAAGATAAAACTAAAGGTTATAGAAATCTGTGACCACAAAATGGTTAGGTGAAAACTCATCCTATGTAGCTACACAGTAGTGTGTGTGTGTGTAGTATAAAAATTATGCTGTGTAGCTACATTTGTTATATAGACGTGTATTGATATTGTGCTTTTAGCTTAATATTATTGTGTTTGTGTGTGCTACACAGCAAGACTCATTTTAAGAAAATCATATCTTAAAGTTAATTCAAATATCTATATACTTAAGGCACAATGATACACTTTAAGAAGATTTTGGTTAAGTAACACACAAAGAGATTTAAAAAAAAAATTCTTATAAACATTTAATTTATGTCAAATAAGAATTTATTTTTTCTTTTACTTAACACCCAAACTATTCAAAATTGAAGGATTTTTGGATAGGATGCAAAGTAAAGATTTAGCAGGAGCAAGATTCTTGAATACAATACTAAAAAGCTCTAAGAAACAGTTTTATAGAATCAATGTAAGAAAGAAGAATGTTTTAACTGGTAGTTGAGAAAAGTTTCATTTAATCAAAAATTCTTTGAGAAAAAGTTTTCTCAAAACAAATAAGACATGACCTTGTTTCTTTAAGTAAGAGGTGATTTAATCATTACATTTATTATGAGATTTTTCTATCTATAGAAATGATCTAAAAAGCTGTATTATTTTCTATGTAGATAGTTATAAATCACTCTAAACAAGCATTAATTTCAAGCACGGAAAAACTACAAGTATTTTACTACAGAAGGTCTGTAAGGGTGTTGTCTTACCTATAACTGTTGGAGGACGATTCTTCCTGTTTTTAACTGTCTCCCTCTTGTTTGCAATATTTGGAGTTCCCTGAAAAATAATTATTTATTAATTAATTGGCATTCATTTTCCATTTACATTATGATGGATTTTGTCTAAATTAAACAACAAACAATCAAAATTGAAATTATTTTTTTATGTGAATAAGCAATGTTTATGTATCAAATTTATATGCTTAAATTGCAATGTCTGTTTTATATTTCTGAAAATTATTTTATAAGCATAAGTAAATTAAATTAAAAGATTCAATTAAATATAAATAAGTCCACATAATTCACATACTATCTTTTAACCACTGAAAATAAAAATTATTATTTTTACAAGACAAAGGTATTATTTTCATAATACAAAGTGGCATGCACAAAAAATACCAGTAGATTATTCTAAATACTGCTTACTCTATTGTTTCCTAAATAATCACTCCCATATAAAATTTAAAAAAGACATAAATTCTAAAACCTGAATGGGTTAGTGGCCTTAAGTTTTATCAAACAAAGGTTCATGCAATAACAAAGCTAACAAAAAAATCTGTTTAAAAAGAAAATAGCAGTGGAAAATTATAGAAAAACCACACCACATCACATCACTGATTAATTCTGTCCACACAAAACCATACAGACTTACTGGTGCTTTATGGAAAACATGGAAATCATGATGTACATGATGTAACTGGAAGATGAAGAGAAAAAACTTGATAAATGGTGATACACAGCTAGAGATACAGAGGTTTAGTATCTTTTGAAGACATTAAAATTCATGTATCATCTGTCACAGTAAAAAAATGCTGCATTTTTGTTGAGACAAACCTAAAATCAAATACATGTACTACCATACAAAACACCACACTAATACTGCATACCAAATATCAAAAGGCTGCGATAAGTAGTTACTGAGAAAACTGTTATGAAAACACCCCCCCCCCCAATACATTCACCATTTTATGACCCAGTTTTTCGCTTTGTGAAATAAATTTTGTTTAAACAAGAGGCTCCCAGGAGCCTGAATCGCTCATCTGACATTTGTGCCTGAAGTAAAGGTTATCATACAAAATCTATTTGATGTTGAAAGGGTCATAAGATTAATAAGGGGGTCATCTGACAATATGGCGGATCTTAAGGTGCTGATCACTTTTGTTCTCAATCAAAATCTAAAAATCTGTCACCCTTTTTGAGTTATTACCAAAAAAATGCAGTTTAACCTAATGTTCTATTTTTAGCCACAGCGGCAATGTTTTACAACCAATCAATAATCCCCACATCAGTTCTATACACCTAATGCTAATAAACATCAATACCAAGTTTGGTTCAAATTGAACTTAAAGTGTCAGAGGGTTTAACGTTTTCAATGTAATGAGGAAATGCTTTTTAAATGCTCAATTTGGATGTTCTAAGGGCAATAACTCCTCAAAGGAAAGGGCCTACAACGTTGACCCTTTGCATATTTTGTAGATCTTGATGTGCTCAACAATATGTAATTTAAATTTCTCAAATATCTTGTATAGTTTTCAAGATATTGAGCTAAACAGGTGCAAAATTTGCAAAAAAATCCACAAAAAGGGCAATAACTCCTACATGGGTTGTTGGATTTTCTTCAACATTTCAGAGCTGGTAGATCTTGAGGTGCTGATCAATTTTGTTCCCTATCAAAATTTTAAAATCTGCCATATACCCCCCTATGTTCTATTTTTAGCCACAGCGGCCATGTTTTACGACCAATCAAAAATCCTCACATCAGTTCTATACACCAAATGCTAATAAACAACTATATCAAGTTTGGTTCAAATTGGACTTAAAGTGTCAGAGGAATTAACATTTTCAATGTAATGATGAAATGCTGTTAAAAAGCTCAATTTTGACATTCTTAGGGCAATAACTTCCCGAAGGAAAGGTCCTACAACGTTGACCCTGTTACATATTTTGTAGATCTTGATGTGCTCAACAACATGCAATTTAAATTTCTGAAATATCTAGTATAGTTTTCAAGATATTGAGCTAAACAGGTGCAAAATTTGCAAAAAATCCACAAAAAGGGCAATAACTCCTACATGGGTTGTTGGATTTTCTTCAAAATTTCAGGGTAGGTAGATCTTGAGGTGCTGATCACTTTTATCTGTAGTCGTTTTTGAATTATTTGCAAAAAACATTTTACCCTATGTTCTATTTTTAGCCATGGCGGCCATGTTTTTCAACGAATAAAATCCCCACGCTAGTTTTATACTACCTATGCTAATTGACAACTGTGCCAAATTTAAAAGCCATTGGACTTATGGTGTTAGAGGAGTTAACGTTTGAAAAATGTTAACGACGACGGACAACGGACGACTGACAACGGACAATGACATATGCCAAGTGATGGCAATAGCTCAAATGGACCTTCGGTCCAGGTGAGCTAAAAAGGTGAAGAAAAGAATATATATCATGTGATAGATCTTATTGCCATGAAGGCCAGCACATGAAATAGACTAAAATAAATGCTTTTACTCATGCTTAAGATATTAAAAAGATGTAATTGTTCAAATGAGTGACAAAGTGTTTAAGAGGCTGTCCAAGCAAAACTCAGGCAATAGCTGGCACATGAAAAATTTTGTTTTTCAAAAATTTTCATTGATTTCACATCAGGTTAACATCCATTCCTCAAAACAAATTCAGATTTTTGGTTTATTGAAGTGATAACTTAGATAAAATTTATATAGAATGCATTGAAAATATGCAGAAAAGGGGAGATAACTCTTGCATATTTGCAAAATTTGGTTGCTTTGTTCATGAACTTTCAGGCTGAATCACAAGCCATTCATGATGCTTTCAAACGAATCCTGGTGATTTTTGTTTTACAAATGAGTCCAACAATATATCAAAACAATAAATTTGCTGGGATAAAATTCTTCATGTGCCAGCTTCTGTAGGATTTTGCCTGATTTCTACATGGACAGCCTCTTAATAAATCTCATTCAGAGAGGAAGGGATCAGAAGAGTTATGTCTTGAAAATACAGATTTTGGAAAATATTTCCATTGAGCTTTATGCAGTTTTGACTTTAAACATTAAATATAAATTTCCAGGAATTGTCCTATAGGTAAATATTCTATAACTAAAATGAACAACTGATTAAGGTTCTTCCCTGAGGCCCTGACACTGGGAATACAAAAACATGATGCAATCCAACAGTAAAGTCAATTTGATTGCAATAATTATTCTAGTTAATATTTATACATTTGGTTTGTATATAAATGTGACAATAACAATGAAAGCATCAATGACAACAAGACAGGTTTAACAAATTCCTGCAAATGAAGTATGTTAATAAATATCAACAAAGAACACATTGACATAAATAAAAGCCTCACTGAACAGTAAGAATCAGCTAGAAAGCTAACATGATTATCAAAATTTTGAGGCAATATCTTTCAAGTAAAGATCATTTACAGTCATAACTTATTGTGAGTAAAATTTAGAAGACACTTTAATTGGACTTGTTGGAATGTCTTAAAATACAATGCTTTTCTGTAGATCACAAAATGCTCAAAATATCTTTTTTCAGCATGCTTTCTGGTCTTCAACATGAAGCTAAGAGAGTGAAAGACTTTAAATCAAATCCCACAATATCAGACTTTATAGTGACGTTGCATACCAAATATCAAAAAGCTGTTGAGAAAACTGTTTCTAAATTATTTACCCCTCTTGCTTATCAAACATTACCCAATTTACAATCCAGATCTTACTCTGTTAGATCTTTCTAAAATTCAAAAAATAAACTTGAAATTTTTAAGCCTACAATCTTTTTATAGCCAATACATCTTAACTTAAATTTATTTCAATACAAATAAAATTAAATACTTAAGTTTATAACATTCTTCATGAACAAACATTATAGACCAAGAAAAAGATCTCATTCATTATTAAGTTTTATGTATAGCTTATTAAAGATCGAGATATGATTTGTTTTTAATGACATCATTCATTTAGAGATTCAGGCATACATAGAGTTTACAGCATTAGGCTGAAGCTTGTTGACACTTACTTCCTCCGTCTTCTTAGTTTGAACAGGCTGTGTTAATTATACAGAAATCTTACAATTTTATGCAAAGCAATCTTAAACTAAAGCCTGCTTTTTTTTAAATTTTAACCTAACATAACAAAATCAGGTGGCTAAATAGGTTGGTGATTGTTCAAAAGACAACCACCTATGAGTATTATATCTGTATTTTGTAATAAAGGATAAATAAACAATTTTATTGATTTCTAACTACAAGTACATGCTTGTTTTCTTAAATAAGATATAAGCCACACAAGAAAGGTAAAGACATATCAGACTTGGAATGGTATTTTTTACTTAAATTTCTGTATTATCTATCAAGTCTTTATACAAATTACTACAATATTTTGCCACATGTATATTTTCTTAATGCAAACCCCATTGTATCCCCTGTTAAGAGAAACAAGGTCAAGGTTAAATGAGGTCATGCTTTGGTAACATTACCTTCTTTGTTGAAAAGCATGACAAAAAGTCCTTTTGAAAAATTAAAGCATAATTTTTTTCATTCTTAGCAAGATTTAAGCTTGATAGCAAAAAATGTGAAATAGTAAAAAGCAAAGCTCTTGAACAAAATCTTTTTACTACCGTAATCCTTTTTCTGAACTAGTTAAGAGTGAGTATATTGTAAACTTATCTAATAAACTCAAATATGTATTTTATAATATGTAGAATCATTTTAACTGTTTTTATATGCAAAAAGATGCATTTCTTTTAAAAAATCTTTTATAATATAAAATAAAGTATTGATGTTCATATTCCAGACTTAAAAGTAAATTGGATTAAATTTCAAAATAATTCATTTAAATAAGCATCAATAAACTGCTGACAACAGAATATTTTTGTAACTGTATATTAAAAATCATTTTTTCTAAAAACACATCTATGGGTAATTGGTTAATTTAAAAGTCCATTGCCTGAAACTGCTAGGTTTAAATGGAATAGCCTTTCACATTATATTCCCCAGCCCTTCACATAATTTCCCCCTTCATGGATCTTTCCCAATACATACCATAGGAGAACTACTAGCACTATCAGAAGACTTGTTGGAGACCAGATCCTCCAGGCTCCCAGATTTCTGTTTATCTTCTTTCTCCTTTTCTTCTTCCACTTTGTTTGTAGATATCTTACTAACTCTTCCTACTTTACTCTTCTCTTTGTTCAGGTGGTTTGTCTATGAAAAATATCAGATTGGTGTTTTGTTATTAGCAATATTTTTTAATGTCAACTCATTTTCAAGAAAAAATAGTATTCTTTGTTCACCATCAGAACCCCAAACACTGTACATGTATATCTAATTTCTTTAGCAAAACAGTTAAATATTTGATGAAATTTACTTTTTAAGATTACAAACATGAAAATAAATGCCCCCTAATATCTGATACATCCCTTTTCATTTTAAAGGACCCCTTAAATTACCCCTATACAGTGGATGTTGTAATTCATCCCCGCATTTCATCTACAATTTTCATGAAATGCTAATAAATGTATCAACTCATGACTACTTAACTGTACTTATTTTCACAATTTTACCATTTCACTCAAGTTAGTGGGTACTTAATTTCGTGTTTTCTGCTTTATATTTGAATACATTTTTTTTTTCGCAGGTATTTTATTTCGCGAAAAATGGCTGGCCGCGATAATAGGTATGTTTACAGTTTTTATTGTAATTTTTGTTACTGTGGATCTGGTACATATTTTTTTTTTGGGGGGGGGGGGTTTTCTTTGTTATAATCTGTATTGTTTTAATGGTATTGATTTATTAATGTCTCATTCTTAAATATTATAACATGTACATGTATGTAACATGTATGTAAATGTGGAAGAAAATGGGTATACAACTTGTGTATAAATCATAATTTCAATGAAAAAAGTATACAAAATACATTTTTGTTTATTCCTGAATATTTACTGATGAATTAAATGCAAATAATTTTATGCAAATAATTAATTGCTTGACTAATATGTTGTGTGACTAAATACCAGTTTCTTATGACTGGCTGATAGGTTTTCTATCACAGCATCCACTACTCTGTCAGATATGTTGGTGGCCACAGCTAGATTGACCTCACTGTATAAAGACAAGAAAATAATCAAGTGCCAATTATATGCATTTATTTTTCTTCTTCAATATATTGTATTGATCAGCATAAATATTCTTTGTAATGGTTGTGCACAAAACTCTCTATTTTGTAATAAAGAAAGTTGAAACGCTGAAGCAAGAAACAGGTACAAACTACATAAAGCTAGTGATGTTATGATGCAGTAAAATCTGTAATGGAAAATCACTAGCAGTGGGGCTTCCGCAGGGTACCCCCCTCAGGTTGCAAGGTCGCTTTTAAAAGGGGTCTGAGGTCACAAGGTCGCTTTTAAAAGGCATATTTTGGCAGGGGTCGCAGGTTGTTTTTTGGCATAGGTCGATTTTATGAAGTGTAGGTCGGAAGTCGCACTTAAAAAGCCCTCAGGTTGCAGGTCGTTTTTAACTCTGCGGGAGCCACAGCAGTCTTAATGTACTACAAAAAATGTACCAAAATTGTCATATACTAAAGGAAACAATGTTGAAGTGTGAGATATTCAAAATGATAATGTAAACAATGATAATGATGGAGAAACATAAAACCTTGATAAACCCACTTCTTCTTTTGAAATGCATGTACTAAGTCAAGACTATTGCAATTTTACAATTTTTATCAGTATTTCTTTGCGTAATTTTGTCTCTTATTCTTGAACACTTGATCATCCCAGTTAGGTCGTTTTGTTATTATTTCTGATTTATGTACAATGAATTCTATCCTACCTGAGTTTATTTAGTATATCCATCTCTATCACAGTCAGTGAGTGAGCAGCAAAGTCATCAGGTAACGTACTCTTCTTGTATGAGCCAGACTGGAGCTCTGTACTGAACTCCTGTAATAAATAACATAGTTTCATATCATACAATCATTTATAGTAAGCAAAGACTTTTGAGTTAACCAAGACCAATTAACACTTCAATTTGTAAATGTGAATAAAACAATTTGTTAAGCTTTGTCACAGTTGTATTTGCTATTTCAAAAACTTTTAGTGTTTCATCAATGATTGTGTAGAAATTATGGTATCTATTAATTCTGTTAAATACAGCAACATTTTGATAAATTTTCTTAAGTTTGTGATGTTTTCGTTTTAATATTATCAAAAATCTGGTCAACTATATTTGAAATCATTTTTTTAAAGAATTTAAAAAAAAAACACATTTGATTGTAAAATATCTTCCCTCAGTCAACCTATTGAACACTTGCAAGTGTTTAAAATCGACTTTCACAACTTAAATCTGCTTTTGTTCATCAATGTACTCACCTTATCATTTGTAATGGCTGTCAGCTGATTTGTTGTACATTCTAACATGCCTTCCACAGTTTTCTGTAAATACAATACAGCATTGATGAGTGGGATATTCAAAATGATAATGTAAACAAATGGAGTCAAACATTTCACATGTTTTCTATTGAAGGAGAGCTCAATCTTAGTTTATTCATCAACTCATCAACTGGGTGTTTTTTTCCTTTAGTATATGACAATTTTGGTAGTACTTGTTCCTGGCAAAAGGCGTCTGCTGAAGGCCGGTGGCTTACCAGCTGATTGTTTGTTTCTGGCAGATGTTATGACTGCACATGCGCATTGTACTAGCTATCAGCCGTTAAATTTAGACTGGCTACAAGCGGTACAAGATGGCAGCAAAGTACAACAATTTTATATTAATAAATGGTTAAAATAATTTTATTATGATCAAGGCATTGCCCTCAAATTTTGAGTATATAAAATTAAATTCATTCCACTGTAAGTTTTTTGGGGATTGATGGGATGAGATAATTAGGGATGATGTAATGGTAAATTTTGTAAAAATACCGACAAAATCACTTGTTGTAATATCCCCCAGTCACTTGACCGGTCAAATTCAGGCCAAGCCGATTGTCAGAAACAAGTGCTTTGTTAGGTTTCACCATGGTGTGAAATAGAATAGAAGAAGAAGAAGAATGTTTTATTAACCAAAAGCATGGGCCCACAAGGGGCATGATACAGAGCAATTAACACAATGTAATAACAATTAATATAAGTTACATAGGAAGTATATAATTATCACCTATATATTAGTATATTTATTTTCAGTATATTTGGAGTCATTAAGATTATATCAAGTACTAGTATTCTTATTATAAGCACTCAGGTACAACTCAGACGAGGAGATCGGCCTATTAATGGAAGCAATGGTGCACAGTTAGATTTAAAAAGTTATATATAATATAATTCTACAAGTTAGCTACAAAACGGGAGTGGCCATCCTCGTGTCAAAAGCAGATACACTAGCACATGAGGTAATATATCTGAAGATGGCACCGAGGGACAATGCTCTATGGCACATTCCAGTTTTGGCCCTTGTATATGAGTGGCTGCAGGACCAGGTGGTCATCCTTGTGTAGTATGTACATGCATAAGCAGATATAAGCTAAATGGTTACACGTGTACAAACGGCACCAAGGGACGGTGCTCTATGACACACACTTGTCCTTGCCATTTAAAACTTAAATTTTAAACCACCTGCACCACTAAATATTAGACGCCTTTATTAATTCACAAATTTTTAGTAATATATCTACGTTTTCGGTGTTGAGTAACCAAATTAGCTTTCCACTAAAATAAATGCACATGACACAAAATATTTTAAATTTTGCATAAATAACTGCCCCCAGCCTAACACATATGTATCATAAATTCCAAAGTATAACCAAAAGTACCTTACCTTGATTTGATTATCTAGGACAGTCTTCAGTTCCACTGAAAGCTCTTTTAGACGTTTGACCACTGGGCTGTCTTCATCAACAGATTTATCTGCTATGTCTTGTAATCTGGGCAGTAACTGTAAAGATAGAGAAATGATAAGCAATGCTAATATTCTTTCCCAGTAGTAAAGTTTGACCACTGGGCTGTCTTCATCAACAGATTTATCTGCTATGTCTTGTAATCTGGGCAGTAACTGTAAAGATAGAGAAATGATAAGTAATGCTAATATTCTTTCCCAGTAGTAAAGTTTGACCACTGGGCTGTCTTCATCAACAGATTTATCTGCTATGTCTTGTAATCTGGGCAGTAACTGTAAAGATAGAGAAATGATAAGTAATGCTAATATTCTTTCCCAGTAGTAAAGTTTGACCACTGGGCTGTTTTCATCAACAGATTTATCTGCTATGTCTTGTAATCTGGGCAGTAACTGTAAAGATAGAGAAATTCATGAAGCAACACTAATGTTCTTTGCCAGTTGTAAAACTTGACTACTGGATATTCTTCAACAGATTTATCTGCTATACCTGCTAATCTGGGCACTAACTGGTAGAAACACAAAATGAGAACATGTAACTCTATGATATTAACTTTAATTGAAGCCAAATATACAAACCCATTTTCAAATTTAGTTAACTAACAAGCATATAAAATACCCAGATAAAATAGGACTAGGGCATCTCATCTTTTGAAGGACATAACTGATAACCTACCAAATTTGCACCTATCAGCCCATAAAGTTAAAATTAGCTTTGCACCATAAATATTTTTTTAACACCACCCAAAATCTAAACTTGATCTTTATCCTGTTGTGCTAAGCAGATGTGCAAGTTTATTTAAATGCCTTGAAACTTTTACAATTTGTTTATCTTGCATTTATGAAGAAGCAGAGGTACCAATGAGGAATCCGAATGTCAAAATTTTGATAAATTATCTTCACAAGAGTTAACACTAAAGTATGTCTTGCCTGCCGGCACCATCAGAAACAATTATTCTTTCTTACTTCCACTATATTTTGAATTTACATGGATTTTCAGTTTCTGAGATCGAAAGATGTTTATAGAACTAAAACATTGTTAATATATGCAATGAAAATAATCAAAGTCACTCAACCAGAAAATCAAGGTCAAGGTCAAAAGATGAGGATGAAACTGTGCTAAGCTACTACTGTGGCATATGCATACCAAGTTTCATGTACCTAGGACCTATAGTTCTTGAGATATGGAGGTGCTTGCAAAACTTTTCCATTGCTATTATATGTATTGAAAATTGTCAAAGTCACTCAACCGGAAAATCAAGGTCAAGGTCAAAAGATGGGGATGCACTGTGCTACGCTACTACTGGGGCTTATGCATACCAAGTTTCATCAGCCTAAGATTTATAGTTCTTGAGATATGAAGGTGCTCACAAAACCTTACCATTGCTATTATATGTATTGAAAATTGTCAAAGTTACTCAACCGGAAAATCAAGGTCAAGGTCAAAAGATGGGGATGCAACTGTGCTAAGCTACTACTGGGGCATATGCATACGAAGTTTCATCAACCTAGGACTTATAGTTCTTGAGATATGGAGGTGCTCATAAAACTTTTCCAAAAAGTTAACGCCACCATCGCCGCCAGTAAAGTAACACCTATGTCCCGCTCTGCTTCGCAGGCGAGACATAAACAGGCAAATGTGTCTCCCAAGTCATATTTCTTGATGTTACATAATCTTTTTTAAATGAATTGTCTTTGCTGTGGTTTATGAATGTACAAATTTTTATGAAATAAACTTTCAGTGTCTTATCAGCTTGACACAAGACAAACCCTAAAGTAATTCAGACAGCGCTAACTAAAAACTAAGTTTCCCAAAACTTTCTTTCTTTTTAAATTATACTCACCAGTTGTGAAGAGTTGGCATCCTTGACAAAACCATTAGCTGTCTCTATATCCTGTTTGTATTCTTCTACTGAAGGGGTTATTTCAAGGGCATTCACTGTGTCCTGGACCTGAACAACTAGACGGTCTACCATCTGTGAACAAAAAAAGATTTCTTTGATAGATTTTCATGTAATCTTGAAAAAAAAGACCAAGAAAATCATCAAGTAACAGTTTAGGGATACAAGGAATATAGCCATGAATAAATTGGGTAAGAGATGCATATGACATAGAAATTAATAACAGAACAAAGCTATCTTCCAGGTCCTGCCTCTTTCATATTTGTCTAAGTAGTCACAACTTTGACATATACTCCATTGAACCCAAAACCAATATGCTTCTTCTTTCCTGTTCCAACAATCTTCAATTTGTGAAAGTCTCATAATATGTCATGAAGATTCAAATTCAAGCTAGGAACAGAATCTACTTTTAATTTCATGCATGGGTGGACTGAAAGCTAAATTCTATGCCCCTTAATTTTGTGAAAGACAGGGTACAAAAAAATACACAATAAGACAACAGTAACAACCATTACTTGAAAATTATCTTCAAGAATATGCAATTTTCTTAAAAAATTGTAAAACCATGTGGGCGCCCTGGTTAACAAGATTTAACGATCTTTTTTTTCATTTTTTTTTCTTCATAATCTTTTAATTTAAAATACCTGTTGTGTTGAGCTGAGGTAGCATCCCTGGATTTTAAAGTCTCTGTTTGCAAGGTATTTCTGCGGACTATGGTTTCTTTGTAGTAATGCCTCTATCTGTTGTTGAAATGGAAAAAAAAATATTTTTCATGAAAAAATATTTGATATCTCAAATTAGTTATTTATCTGACTGAAATAATATATATTTTGAAGATCTTTCACATCTACATCCTTGAATTTTTAATCTAAAACATAAAGCAGACAGCTTTAAAATCTGAATTCACTTGTTCCAGTTTTTAAGCAACCCACCTAAATATTTATACATGAATCATTTTCTTTTCTGCTATATTCATGATAAGTTTATTTTTAATATCTTTTTCATATTAACCAGATTCAGATCAAGAAATTTGTTTTTAAGTTTAGACCAATCTTGGCCTATTTCTACTGAAAATTTTGATGAAAAGAGCACATTTTCCAAGGAAATATTCCGTACTCTTTGAATGGCAGATTCTGTCTTTTCTGCATTTTTCTGTTGAGCTGCCACCAAGTCATTCACTGGTGTAGGCATTTTCTTCAAGGAAAAATTTCTACAAAATAATGAAAGAAATTATAAGCTTCACCAATATGAAATCAAGTTAGTATACTTACATGTAGGTTAATTGTGATAAAATCGATGCAAAAATAAATAAAATAAAAAATGAAACTTCTTCAAAATGTTTTTTTTCTACTTTTGTGGTTTGAAGTGTTCTTAGATCTTAGATGACCATAATCTGCAGCCAAAAAAAATCATGGTGAAAATAATCAGGGAGAGATTACAAAAACATACCATATAATGAAGTATTTTTATTTGAGAACCAAAAAAGTACCACTGATTTATGGATATCAAGACATAAACAAAGTCTATATTTGTGTCATCATAGTGACATAGGTCTTATAAAATTGTTTATAAACACTCACTTTTCTAAAGCATCAGCAATATCAGAAAATCCTGAGGCAGTGATTCCATTCTTGTCTAAATGTAATGTCCTTAGTTTATTATTTATCTGTAAAGCTTTACTCAGCATTCTGGCTCCAAAGTCACCCATCAAATTACCACTGAAAAACAAAAGAGTATGAATGTTATTGAAATATGTATCTTTCATTAAAACAATTTTATTTTTCATAACAAAATAATAAAATTATATAAAATCGATGTAATTTAGATTATGTAAATTTATTAAGATTGTTTGTAAGAGCATTTGTTCCAGGTTGACTGCCATTTCTTCCATAATGTAAATTTGTGTTTATTGATATGTCTCTGTACCTTTGTATATTGGTAATGAGAATAAAGATTTCAATCTATCTATAATAAATCATTGAATGTCTATCTTTTCTTAACTTTACTTAAAAACATTTCTACATTTAACTGTAACTAGAATGATTTGTTCTAATATGGGCACCACAAACAAACAAATGGTACCACGACAACACCAAAGTTCAAACTACTCTCAAACATGAGGAAAACTTGTCAATGTAAGATCATAATTCAAATGTTTTCAAACATGTCTACCAAATCAAGATAGTCACTGTACAAATTTTCAACACCATAGAGCTTCTAAAGGGGTAAAACTAGAGTTGAAAATATATAGAACTAATATTTCAAGTAACAAGCTGACATACCTTATATCTAATTCTAGAAGAGACATATTACTTCCTAAGCCATTAATAACTACAGCCAAGTGTTTATGGAGCTTAGAGTCAGCTAGTGATAGAGATTCAAGTCCCTGAAATGAAAAATATCAATAATTGACTTTGATCGTACTTTTTATTGGAAGTCTTAGGCCTCAGAGAATTTCCTTGATATAGGAATTCTTAGAGAGATTTGAAGTTGAGGAAATCCTAAAATTTGAGGGGAACTAGAGTTTTGATTTGTAAGATTCAAGCCTTGGAAATGAATTTTTCAAAAGTGAGGCTCAAATGACCATAAATATATACTTATTCAATAAACATTACTAGTCTATCAAACGTTAGAAAGATTTATATGCCAAATTACATATTTGTTCAGCTAAGATAATGATGCATGGTCCAAATAAACAATATTATTGGTATCCACCAAGACAACTGAACACAAAAATATTTGGCTAGGTAGTTTACCTGCTTTTCAATTATCTACTGGATTTGCTTATAGAACTAGACGGTTATGATCCTGTACTGAGGACCAACTTCAAGTGGTGCTGGAAAAGGAACCAAGCTCAACACCAAGTGATGAACAATTGGTTGACTTTACAAAATTGTGTCCTGCTCATATAACCCAATGTTTAGCTAAGTATCACAAAGAAATTTGATCATGTGTGCTAATGTGTTCTATTTATTCAGTTTTATTTATTTCTTTCTTTATTTTTTTATTTATTTATTTTTATCAGTTTTCCATAATAAAAGATATTAATTTTTACTTTGTTTATTGAATGCATAATTTACATTTACATGTATTATATATTTATGATATAATTGTATTATATGTTGTATAAATAAATTCATTGAATCTCTGTAAAGAGGAAATAAAGAATGAATGAATGGTTAAATACAAATTAAGGGACAATGTCTATTGAATACTATTCTTTATGTATTTTAATAATCTATAATTTTATTTTTGAGGAAGTTGAACTTACACAGTCTTCATCCTGTATCAGTTGAACAAGGCCATCTAATACAGCAGGTAGTTGTCTACAAATAAATTGAATAAATATAACATTATTTTACACTATAACATTACAACATTATACCATAGAAGTGTTTCTTTTCTGTCTGTAGAAAATTTTGCGGTTTTGTTGAAAAAGGAAATGATTTTATTTACATGTAATGTTATTCTTGCAGTCTAATAAATTCTATAATACTTTATATCGTTGCTTAATATTTTGAGTGCTTTAATATTGGCATACAACTGTTGGTTATAGAATTTTAGCTCTGTTCCCACTATAGTTTTTGAGTATTAGCATTCACAAATATCAATTTTCAAAATCTGTAATTTTCTATATAAGGTCAAGGTTTTTTCCCAAAAATTTTCACAATAAAAAATTTCTATAAAATTGTAATTTGCACATCTATATACTTATTGTACAATCTTTCCAATTCAGCTTGTTAAACAGAAAGTAGAGGATAGACGAACTCTAAGATGTATCCCACTATATCACAGGGTTGCCACTAATTTGTTGTTGAAAAACTCAAGGGTTTTTCCAGGACTTTTCAACGGCTTTTAAGTTATTTTCAAGGAAGAAAATAGTCGTCAAAATTTCAGTCCTCTGATGAAATTTTCTGTGAAACAGTTTAATCATGAAGCATGGTTGTGGAACTATCAAAGTCCAGTTTTTTTCAAGTATATTTTCATTTTTTTCAAAATTCAAGGTCTTTTCCAGGACCTTGAACTGACAAATGAAATTCAAGGGTTTTTCCAGGTTTCAAGGATGCGTGGCAACCCTGGTATCAGACCCCACCTCAAGCTTCATACAATATATCAAAAGCTTATGATTAAAAGTTTCTGAGAAATCTGGAAAGAAAATTTAACCCTGAAATTTATTGAAAAAAGTCTGTCAGCTTGTAAAACAGGTAGTAGATTATCAACAGACCTGAACATGAACCTAACATATGGGACCCCTACCTGAAGCTACATAACAAATATCAAAAGCCTAAGATTAATTGTTTCTGAGAAGTCTGTTACAGATATTCAAATCACAGACAGAGGGACAGATGGATGGACTGACTAATTGACGCCTGGCCAGCCAAAAACATTATACCATTTGCAGCTTTGCTGCATGGGGTATAATAAGGTTCAAAATTTGATTCTTTGTGTGACTAGAAAACGGTTTAACAGATTTTAGCCACATATTATATATACTTACTTTTGCTTAACAAAATCAAAATTTCTACCAATGGACAGATGCTTCAGGGTTTTATTTGTTTTAATCCAAGAAAGAAGGGTTCCCATTCCTTGTTCTAAATCTGAAAAAGATATTAACAATGGTGTGCAAAATTGGTATGGTATAATATCTTTTTATTTAAATTGTGTCTGACTTTTCTCAATGAGGTATAAAATTTATGTTCTTAAAAAATTGTTTGTACATGTTGGCTGTACATTTCAAAAAGTTTTTTTTTTTTATAAATGTTTCTTTTGGTGTAAATATAATACATTTGTACATTCCATTATGACCTAAATCAAGTCTACAAAATTTTGATATGGGTCCAAAAAGTTCTTTTTAGTTTTCGACCAAAGATATCCAAGAAAGTGCAATACTGTGGTTTCATTTTTATTCGTGGGGTATCAATTTCAGGGTTTTCATGGGTGGCCTTTACCCACGAAATTTCAACCCCAATGAAAAGGAAATTTAACATTATTCTGTATTCTGCAGACATAAAAACCACAAACTAAAGAACCCACGAAATGGTCCTTTTTTCATCAAACCATGAAAATTGGTACCCACGAAAATTTATGAATCCACAGTAGTAAGCAGGAACTAGTTACTCTTCTGAAGCCCCTGAGTTCACCCTTGCTATGGCTTAAGTTCACATTGCTGATTGTGGGTTGGCTGTTGTGTGTTTTTCGTGTGTTTTTCGTGTGTTTTGTTGTTTGTTTTTTTGTGATGATTTTATGCCTACCAGTATTGCCTTTTCTGATTTACCACATTTGATTGCCCCATCTATACATCTTTTCTACTTTCATTTCCATCTATGTTAACTATCTAGGTCATGCTTTATGTACTTACTGTCAATTCTTGATGGTTAGGATAGAGTTCCATAGAGCTTTTCTATATTTTTGAAACATATATATCCAAGGTCATTTCCTTCTATATTCAGTTTAAAGGTCATGCTGTATTTAGTCTGAAGGTCATACTCACTAAAGTGACTTTGATCCAGTCTTGATAGATTAGATATAGTTCTAAAGGTGTTTTCTTTTGTATCTGAGGTCATTCCGTGCTATATTTAGTTTCAAGGTCATGCTATAAATATTTTGAAGGTCATACTTACTATTATGACTTAAATCAAGTCTTGATAAATTTGATATAGTTCCAATGGTGTTCTCTATATTTTGTGACCCTACAAATCCAAGGTCATTCCCTGATATATTCAGATCTAGGTTCTTTAAATGTGCATTACTGGCTATTCCTAACATCAGCTCTCTGAAAGAAAATTACTATTATTGTTAAGTTTTAACGAAGACATTTACACATCATATTAAATGATTCATAGAAACCAATTGCTCTTATTTAGAAAATGATACATCTACATTCAATGTATTTTATGATGGGTAACAATGGATCATCAAAAGATGTGGTTCTGATCATATAGTGAGTCCTAGCAACACTTATAAGGGCGATGAATATGAAGAGGATGGTAAAATGGACATGGAACAATGATGTTTTGCTGCTTCAGATTATACAGTGTGATTTTTTTTTCCTTTTTATTTACATGCAGTTTTCAATCTAAATAAGATTTATTTGTACAAAATTCCTTTTTATTTACCTAAATAAAAAAATGGGTAATAGGCAATATTTTCTATTTACTTGTACTTACTTTATAGCATCAGGTGGTATTTTACATTGTGATAAATCTATAACTTCTAAGCTACAGTTTGAGGCAAAGAATCTCTTCCACGAAGGCTGTACTGATATCTCTTTCTTTTTCTGGTGTGTGAACATATTTTTAGACAGAAACATGTGTGTGATGCTGGTGCAACCCATCTGTAGAGGTCCCATTAACTGAAAAATAAATTAAACATCTGTCAAAGTCAAAAAGGGCAAAATTTGTTAAACATGAAGTATGTAAGCAACAGATCTTAAATTGAATTCCAGCTTAAAGAACATAACCCTGATGCTGTATGTCAAATATGAAGTGGCTGTGATAAGTAGTTGCTGTGAAAATTATTAGAAATATTTCACCTCTGACCTCCTGCTTGTCGTCTGCTCACCTTACATTCACCATTATATAACCAAAGTTTTTCACTCTGTGAATTCCGGCCAAAAATAACATCATGAATGTAAATTACAGTTTTGAAAAAATAGAAAAGGACACAAGTCTACTAATCTCACATTAATTGGAGTATCAATAATATCTGGATCATGAAGACAAGAGTGGAAAAAAATTCAAAGGTCATTAAAGATGTGCAGGTACTTTACTCCATGTCTAAGAAGCTGAGAATATAGTATATGGGCATTTAAAAGTAAAAGATGGTCATCCATATGGATATATCAAAATCATGAATATTGTGTTTTTATATTTTGCTTATCAATTCCATGTCACTCTTTCAACATAGGTCAATCACATTATTGATTTAATAGTAAACAGAGAAAGAGATTTTTAATTTGTTGGAACTAAGATAAGAGAAAAACACTCACATTTTCTAAGGCACATTCTATTCCTGATAGGTCTAAATGTGTTATACCATTCTGTCTGGCTAGGAAATTATACATATTCTGAAAAAAAGAAAAATATTAGGATTCAAACCTATTCTTTGAATTCCATATTCTAATTAATGAATGTAACATGTGTTTAGTATGTAATGGTAATAAAATATTACTTTTACATTTATTCTATGCTCAAATGTCATGAAGAAAGATTTAATAAGCAATTCAGCAAAAAAATAAAAAAATATTTTACAAGAAACCTTTGTCAAAGGTTGTTTTATCATTATAGTGTGTTCTTGAAACACTTCAAAACATTTTTGGCAAATATCAAATTGCATGCATAGGTTTATGTTGAAGGCTGTTGACTGTTTTCTTTTAAACATCTGTTGTGATGTAAATTTTTTCCACATTTCTATATTTTTTTACAAATCATTTTCAGTGAATATAAGTAGCTTTCTATAAACATTGTAAAAGTAAAAATTTTCTGACGAAGTTTAATTTTGCATATTTATAGTAAAAATGATACAAGCAAAGATTTAAATAAGATTTTTTGTTGTTAAAAGACCCAATTTTGACCCCAAAATTGCAGTGTATTTTATTTTAAGGCCATATGCTTTATTTGCAATCTCTAATGATACAAATTAAGTATGTGGCCATTATGGCATTGTAAGGTTGGAGTCTTTCTTTACACATGTCCTTAAAGTATGACTATTTACAGGTATTGTCAAAAATGGTCAAAAACGTCACATTTTACAGGGGTTTTCTTTAAATTGGAATGCCTCCACAGGCCTGCACCAAAATGAAACTTGACAAAAATATGTAAAATGACACAATACTTCAGTATGTGAAATATGTTTTTGGTGCAGAAATGTGGAGGTATTTAATTTTTCAAAAAACTGATCTGAACTTTGTAAATTTTGACTGTTTTTCGTCTTTTCCTGAAATATGACGTCATTAAACAATAGATTGTGACGTCATGTCAATGAAGAAATGAGTAATTTAGCTTGTTTCAAAACAACCATACATTACATTAATTAGTGACAGCATAAACCTTATCAGTTCTTAAAATTTGATTTTTAAATAAATTTGGGGCCAAATAAGCACCTTATAGCCCCTATCTCTTTAACCTCACCAATACATTTAAAAACTATATTCCTGATCAAAGTATTCACAAACCTGTAAATCTTCTTCTTTGGGCTGATTATCTGAGACATTAAGGACCTGTAGGTTACTAAAAATAGACTCATTGTCTGATAATATCCTAAAGATCTCACGGAAACCTTTGCCTAGTTTGGTACTGCTAATGTTTAGATGAGTTACTCCCCTTGATAAGTTTTTCAGGGAACCAATGAAAGACACCATAGCTGAAACATTTAAACAAATATAGATAAAAGGAAATTCTTTCAATCATTTTAAAATTTCTTCAGCTATATTATTAAGCACACAAAAGCTGGTTAATAGGGGAAATCTAAGTTTGGAGTTTATTTAATGAACTAAATCTCTAAATCCAACCTTGCAAACAGATTTCAAAACAAAAAGCTTTAAAAACTTTAAACAAAACAAAAATATTGCCTTTTACTGTATGTTTTCATGCCAAGCTTATGATTTTATAAGAAAATACCTTATTTGCCTCCACATCAATACAAATGTAAATGATCATATTTTAATTCCTGTCTATAACCTTTTTTATACAATAATATTTCACAATTCAATGTATGTTTATGGGATCTGACATTCATTTTCTAAACAAAGATAACAAATTGCGGTCACTTTCCTGGACAGAGGGAAAAAAGATTAATTTGAGTGAATGCATCATCTTTTTTTTAAGTCCCATTACCTTTATCGTCCACGACATTTTTTGACAGGTCAATCTTAGACAGCTGACTCCCTGTATTAGATAAAACAGCTGTTCCTAGTCTGGTTAAAAATTCCCTGCAATAAAAATGGTAGAACAATTTTTAAGAAAATAAACAAATGGTAAATTTTTTGTTGTTGATAAAAAACATGATTTTCAGGGTTTTTTATAACTCAATCATTTATTTGAACTGAACTTCAGCCAGTGCTTTCTTATCAAAATTGTCATCTGTTTTTGATTTTCAAGAAAAAAAACAAGCTGTGAACTTGTCATAATTTTTTTTTATTTTCTCATTGCAGGATGGTGATCAACAAACTCTAGCCTTTGTTGAAGGCTGCTGGCTGTTTTCTGTTTGCAGGTTTATGTACAAATTTTATATAATATTATCAAACAATTCAATGTAAAGGACTACTGATGGATATGAAATATTGTAATCATATTTAAATACATAATAAATAATCCAATTGCTTTAGTTTAATTAATGATCATTGCATATAAAACTAAGTCAGACTGTCACAAAGCATCACCATTTGTAAGTACTTACGATGACATCTGTGTATTACTCAGGTTTAGATCTTCAATCAGACAGTTTTTCTGCATAACTTTTAAGACTTCCGTCATAACTTCATTGGTCTGAAAACAAAACAAAATCTCTTTAATAAGTGACTCAGATGTGGTCTCTGCAGAGTTTTTTTGTTGCTTTTCATGTTTTGCTTTGCCTTCTGCATATCCTGTTTGTTTGTGTGTAAGTGTTAACCCCCTTTTATCGACGCACCTGGCCCATGTAACAGGAAAACCCGAAGGAAACCACAGACAGGTAACTGACAAACCTAATCACATACAGTTGGGGAAATCCCTTTTTTGTTAAATCAAAACGGGTCTCGAACACCAGCTAAGAGGTGATCAGCTAGTGATCAATAGTGTGGTATTTAAACCAGCGCCTTGACCACTCGGCTACCCAGGCCCCTGGATATATCAATTCATTCTTATAACAAGTAGATTAACTTTATTGTTTATTATTATTGTTAACACTTCGCAACAACTACTTTATCCAATTTTTAACAATTGTTAAGTTAAATGATCTTGAGTACATGCATGTTTGACAAAAATATGTTTTTGAAGAAATGTATAGACAAACCAGCCCGCACAAATCATGCATACTGAGTAATTCTATTTCCTCTATATATGTTTTTTAGGACAACAAACTGTGGTTATTTTCTTTTTAAAGATTTCTTTTCTTAATTGAGACTGCCGCTATAAATCCCATCTTAAAATTATCTGCTTATAAACATAAAGTACCAACCATTCATCAATGTTGAAGGCTGTTGAGTAGTTTCAATGGCAGATTTTTAAAATGCAATTGTTTCATGGATGCTGTAATACATCTGATTATTAACTATACAGTATATTGGGTACTCACAGTTTTTATCCCACTAAGGTCTAAACCAGTAAACCATGTGTTGTGTTCTAAAGCTGCTACTATAGGTGGTAAATCTCTACAAATATAGGTACACATGCAAATATGATAAACTTTTCACTTCTGATGAACGTAACTGTATATAACCTTTCGTATCAACTAAAGGTAGCAACACCAAAACAAGGTTGATTAATCTAAAATTTACAGATATGCTGACAAAACTTGCTTATCCTTCTGAGTTTACTCTGATTACATAAGTTAGAGCTGCAGTTTGGTTGTTTTGTGTTTTTACTTTGTAGGCTTAATCTTGTTGTTTTATTTGGTATCAACTAAACTTTTCTTTGTGTCTTTGGAATTCTGGCATTGGTACTTCTTTACCTCTTACATAATCAAGGCAAGAAGTAACAAGAGTTGACACTAAAGTATGTTTCGCCTGTCGGCACCATCACAGAACTCATTGAAGGTCTAGCTGGGCCTTCAGAAAAGTTAAGGTCAAGGTCATGTGACAAATGACAGAATTCCATTTAACCATCACAAAAATGTCTGAAGTGTGTTCTAGATACCATAGTTATTTAGAAACAATGAAAAAAAACAACATTCACTAAGTCATTCAACCATGAAAATGGGGTCAAGGTCACATTACATGGTGACGTCAGTTGTGAAGACCAAAACCCCAAATGTCTGTATACCAAATATCAGATGTCTAGCTATTATACTTTTAATTTAATTTATTTTCCAAAAAGTTTAAATTGTCCCATCTAAGTCCACAGAGTCACTGAACCATGAAAATGGTGTCAGGGTCAAATGGCATGGGGCCAGTTGCATAGACCATAATCCGAAGTGTCTGTATACCAGATGTCAGATGCCTAGCTATTATACTTTTCACTTAATTCATTTTCCACAAAAGTCTTACAAAGGGGTTTGTTGGCCCGAAAAAACATCTAAGTTCACAGAGTCGCTGAACCTTGAAATTGGGGTCAGGGTCAAACGGCAGGAGGCCAGTTGCGTAGACCATAACCCCAACTGTCTGTATACCAAATATCAGATGCATAGCTATTATACTTTTCTTGTAATTCATTTTCCACAAAAGTCTTACAAAGGGGTCTTTTTGCCTAAAAAAACATCTAAGTTCACAGAGTCTCTGAACCATGAAATTGGGGTCAGGGTCAAATGGCATGGTGCCAGTTGCGTAGACCACAACCCCAACTGTCTGTATGCCAAATATCAGATGCCTAGCTATTATACTTGTCTTGTAATTCATTTTCCACAAAAGTCTTACAAAGGGGTCTCTGGCCTGAAAAAACATCGAAGTTCACAGAGTCGCTGAACCATGAAATTGGGGTCAGGGTCAAACGGCATGGTGCCAGTTGCGTAGACCATAACCCCAACTGTCTGTATACCAAATATCAGATGCCTAGCTATTATACTTTTCTTGTAATTCATTTTCCACAAAAGTCTTACAAAAAAGTTTACGCCGTCGCCGTCGCCGGAAAGTAATACCTATGTCTCGCCTTCAGCGACTTAAGTTGCAGGCCAGACAAAAACTACATTGGAAAAACTAGGGCTTTATACATGCACTTAAGTTAAACCAGGTTTTATGACACCATCATCTTAATGCTTTTTATGAACACAGAAAACAATATGGTTCAAGACACTAACAAGTTCATATCTTGTGTTCATTTCATATCTTATCTTATTATTTTGAGTATGACTATAATTATAACAGATTTAAAACCAGTCTTATGTTGGTTTTTTTTTTCAAGTCTATGCGTGATGCATTCAACTGATATGTCCCTTCTCAATTTGGCTTTTTCAAATACATGTACTATTAAAAGTGTTTGGGAAATCTAAATACAATTTTTTTTCAAATTTAGATCTTTTCTAATATCATTTATAACAAGCTATTAGACTCACTTTTGATTGAGGTGATCAAAATCTTTGAGTGATAGCACACGACAGTCTTGTGATAAATAGATTGTGTCAACATCCTGAAAAGATAAATATAAATCAAATATGATGCATATCATAATACAAATTATTTTGTTTCTTTTATTTTGTAAAGGAATATAATAACTTTCCTTTTTTTTATAACAATGATTTTGATTGGTTAATAGAACTTCAGTGATGAAGTTTCATTTCTGGATGAAACTCACCAGCACTTGGGACCTTGACAAAGACTCATGCGGAGTTATTTTTAAACAAATACTGCGAATTCATTTATTTTCATGGGTATCAATTTTCGTGGTTTGTTGAAAAAGGATCAGTTCATGGATTCTTAATTTCGTGGTTCTGATGTCTCCAACATACAGATCAATGTTGAATTTCCTATTCGTTGGGTATCAAATTTCATGGATGAAGGCTACCCACGAAACCACGAAAATTGATATCCCACGAATATTAATGAAACCACAGTAAGCAATGCATTTTGTGCATTCTTATAATTATTAACCTGTGCAAACATTTAATTTTTTTTTTAACGGAATGTAATTATATAAATAGAATGCAATATTTTGTAGTTTTATTGGTGTGTAAAAGCATGAACTATTACACATTGATCTGTTTGCTGCAGACTTCAAAACTATGAATTTCAAAAAACATAATTGATACCCACAAAAATGAAAAAAAAATCACAGTAGTAAGTCATAGCATAAAAATAAGACCTACCCAAGCTACTTCTTCTCTGTAAGGCAGGTTGAAGTAGTCACACATACAGGCATACATCATAGCAAAGTTACCACACGGCCCGTGTTCCTTCGTCTCTATCGTCTTTACCATGTCATTCATCATCTTTAATCGTTCAGGAGGATGAACCTCTATCTGTTTTATGATGCGTCTGAAATTGTCCAAAAGTTGTACAGTTAAATTTTATGATTTAGATCACTCAACTTCATATTAAAACAAAGCAACATTTCCTATCAAATATAACTGTCAAGAGCGATATAAATTGTTTATCGTCAAAAAAGACTTCAAGTAATGATAACCTTTTTTAATAAGAGATTGCATTACATGTACTTGTACATGTAGTGATCCAGTATATCTCCAATTTCTTCATGATCTTACATAAACACCCAAGTGCATGAAATAATGATAGTATACTTTTAATTTGACTGAAATTTCCTTTTCTGCATAGATTTTTATTGCTGATACATTAATAAATAGAGGCTCCCAGGAGCCTGAATCGCTCACCTGATCTCTTATGCTAAAGCCTCTTACCTAGTGTGTAACATGGTTTACATGTACTTGGTAAGTTACATTAAAGAAACTAGTTAGGATAGAAAACACTTTTTAGACCAAGAATACAAAGTTACAAGGCTTTCCAGTTGAAAAAAAAACATATTAAGTTAAAATTGATTGAAAACACTTAAAAGGATGATCTGACAATTTTGACCATGAAATTATTTTGTAGATCTTAATGAGCTGAACAATTTTGAAAAGCTAACTATTCCTCTAACTCTTATGGCTTTTAAGATATAGTCCTAAAACTGTGAAAATGGTCAATTTTGACAATTAAGGGGAAATAACTCCTATAAGGAGTCGTCCCACAACTTTGACTCAATGGAGAGTTTTGTAGAGCTTTTGATGCTGAAGAAGGAAAGTTGCTTCGGATTTTCTCTATCATTTATACTTTTTGAGCTATAAGCTAAAAACTATGGTCTGACCCCCCTGTTCTATTTTTAGTAACGGCGGCCATGTTGGTTGGTCAACATTCACAAATTTCACAAACTTGGTAGAGGACATCCTAAAGATCAATTGTAAAAGTTTCAAAGCCATTGGTGGTTTCAGAGAAGAAGATGTTTGAAGATGGTTAACGGACGGACAGACAGACGGACGGACCCTTCATGATGACAATAGCTCACATGACCCTTCGGGTCAGGTGAGCTAAAAACTGATAACAGTACAATAAACTACCAGTATTTCATAACTCCTAGGAGAAGGTTTTTTTCAATTTTTGTTTTTTGTTTTTGCGGTTTTATTTTCTTTTTTGCTTTGTCTTTAACTGCTTTGCAAGAAGTCCAAAGGTACTCTCACCAAGTACAATACTGAATAAAATACAGTTGAGAACAGGCTTTTCAGGTCTTATTTCAAAATTTAGAAAGTAGATTGAAGTTAAACCAGAGACCACTTTAAAAGTATCAATGTAAAATGTACATGCATTTTTGAGGTGAATAAAAAGCATAAAGACCTTTATACAATCAACCTTTATCAAAATGCCTCTTATTGGCATAAAATGAAACTATTGGTATTTTGTTTATTGTTTTCCATGCATATGGTATATGTTAAAACATAAACATTTATACAAGTAATAGCAATATTGCTCAGAAGATGACACAACATGAGTGCAAAATCTAGGTTAATAAGAATGAATAGCAATTACATGTATTAATATCATGAACGTTTCTAAAAGTATTTCATATTTTGGTTTCAGCCTGCAATTTTCTAGAGGCTGCACCATTTTTTACATGTATTGTATAAAGACAAGCATTTTATCATGCAATTATTTTTTTTGTTTCACAATCTTTATACCATAATCATTTAGTTTTCAATTTCACGACTTACTCGACAGGGAATGATGGGAAAATTTGTTTGACTGAGGTCCCCACATGGGTGATCATGTGATTAATTTCATCTGTTTCAGCTTCCAGCGTGACAAAGGAATAAGATTTACCATCATGAGTTGTCACTGTCAACTGAAAACAAAGAAAAATTGTGTAAAATAGTACTCTAGCATGACTTAAATATTTTTGAATGTTTTCTAGTTTAAATCTCTATTTTCTAAATATTTCCTTCCTTAAATTTTGTGTTGTATAATATTATAGTATACACTCATATAAAAATTTCTATTGTGCTTCCAAGAGATGAGGTCATGTGGCATGTAGACTTTTGTTGGTTCAACCGTTGTTAGGTTGCTTGGTAAGGTCACCTGCTTGCAACATTTTTCATGTGACCTCATAGGTTTTTGCTGTTTTTGAGTATCTTATTAATATTTGATATAGCAGTTATCACTCTCGTTGGTGTGTGACTCAGAGCTTCTTTCCTGACAAGAGTAAGGAAAGCCTGAAAAGAAGCCCTCATGTGACCTTATTTTCTTGGGGAAAGATGAATCTGGGTCACACACCAACTAGGGTGAAAATTGTATAGGGTTGTCCCTTTCTATACATGTAACATGCTTATGCAAAATACAGTACAACAAGTCACTATAAAGATACTTTTAACTCAAAGGTTAAGCCAAAAGGATGCTAAACATTTGTGCCATTTGCCAATTAAACTAGCAATGTATTGCTAAAAGGGTTTTAGTTAACAAAATACAAATGTATATGATAAATTAACTCAAATTTCCTTTTTAAGCAATATAAAGGAACAGTTTTATCAAAAGTCTATTAATGGAGAATAAAAAAATATTTCCTGTTCTTTGGTTATCCTTATAATGAATAAAAGCTTTTTCAAATTCAATTAAATTTGAAGAGCCCATTTCCTTTAAAAGCTTGTGGCTTTCCGTCTCAAATTAGGAATGAGAAAAAAGACATAAGTGCATACTTTTAAAGTTCTAATTATACTAACGATTATTGAATATTCAACTTACTTTATTTTGTTGTGAGCTTTCTATCGATTGGATGTCTAAGTAACATATATTGTGTTCTTGCTGAAATGAGAGAAAGACTTCCTTATAGCAATTTTAAAATGAAGATCTTAAATATATCTAATTATCTATAATCTATATTTGTACATGTATATCTATTCATTTATACCCCAAAATATGTATACAATGGGTAAAATTACTAAAGTGTGCATTTATTTCCTGGGCTCCGCATTCAGTTTTGAGTTTAAAAGGAAGCAGGAATTCATTTGAATTGTAAAATGCAAATGTGTTTCTTAAAGACACTTCACGAAATCAGCTGAAAACAATATTTAGCTTGAGCTTGTTTTAAAAACAAACAAACAGACAGAAAATTTAGAGCTGAGTTATGTTCCAAAGGGACATGAAGAAAATTTGTCTTTTAAGTATTAAAATATTTGGTCAATTAAAATGTATTTTCTTTGACAAATTGGTTGAAGCATCATTTTCTATTTAAAAATGAAATTTGAAAAAGCACAATTTGATCTTAATGGAATTCAAATATTGAAAAAAAAATATGTTCAACAAACCTTTGACAAAAACCAACTTCCATAAGGAAAAGAGAAATAAAGCTCAAATGAAATTTTTCTACAGTTATTTTTACATAATCCCAAAAAATCCTTTGTAACTGGGATAGAACATTCGAAAATAATTGTTTTAACCGGAAAATAAATGTTGACAAAATCAATGTTTATCTACCTTCCTAAAGATAGGAATAATGACATTTCTTAATTAAATCCATTTGTACATTCTCTAAAACTATCTTCCCCATATCCCATTATTGCGAATACAAAACATACATATACATGTAGGAGTCTTTTGTTATGATGAGAATTCTAAAACAAACACCTACATGTAAGTGTAAACTAAAATGTCAAACCTGCTAATAATATAGTTAGTTTGCATCACAATGGTTTTGGAAAGATTTTGGTTTAACCTTATTAGTTTATACTGGATTGGGAAACAAGTTACAAGCTTGCATCATGTGAATTCCTCTCTGCTTTGCAAGTGTGGCCATAGAGTAGCAGCCCCCATTGGGCCTTCTCTCATCTAACTCTATAAAGGGGCCTTTAACATGCATAGGGTATTGGTCTTCCCATAGAGGGGAGGGGACAACCATTTACTGTCCATTCTAAATGACTAGTAATACTTTGTTTTTTGAGACCATAAGGATTTTACGTAATTCTCAAATATAACTGACAAAGTTAGATAAGTAGCCAATGGTAAATCCCATTATCCCAACTACATGTATTTTTTTTAACTGGATCAAACAGAATTATTGGTGTATCAAAACAATTTTTATATGAGTCTCCATCAGTTTGTTTCATAACATGTGAACTTGTCTAAGATGACCTTACTAAGCATTAAAATAAGTTTTCCATTATTGTGAGGATTAAAATTTCAAAAATCTTACCTTTTAGCTTTAAGACCATTAATTTATATAAAAAAAATCTTTTGAAAGCTTCTGTATGTTAACTTTATACAGTTCAGTGGCAAATTAAAAATAATTTTTTCCTGCTTCCCTTTTTATTGAATATTTATATCTACAAAATGTACATATATGAAAAAAAGATTGAACAGATAATTGTCATGATTGTAGATATAACAGTTTCATTTCCCTATACATTTTGTACATAACAGTAACCTTAAATCTTTAATTTTACTTGGAATAAATTTTTGCAAAGTACTGAGTTCTTTAATACACCTAACAAATATTTTGCTATTTTACTAACCACACTGTTTTTTGTTGTTGAAAATATAAAATGTTTTTAACTTTATTAAGATATTTGTCATCATGGTCATAGAAAGTTTAGAAAATGTGTTTAATGAAAAAGTGTTAATTCAAAAGCACTTTAGCACATGTGATTTTTCAGATGGGATTGGATGGGATAGTAGCTATAGGGTGGGTGGGCATATGAGGTGGAATAGATTTATATCTCATGGATCCCGGAGGGATAGAAAATCTCAATATTAATATTTAGCTTCAAAAGGAAAATTTGATAAATTTGAAAAAGTCAACATGGTGCAATTGTAACACCTAGACAGACAGAGATAAAAAAAAATCTGAATGTAATATAAAAGTTATTTCATTGCTTAAATTTCAAACAAAACAGTTTTCTTTTATTTATTTACAGACCATGCATGGCCATGATAAAATTTACAACTTCTGCATTCCACTGAAAAAAAAATTGAAAAAGTTTACTTTGTCATCCTATCGTACAAAGCAAACAGTCATGTGACCTTATTCTAATCTCGAACCAGGAAGCACATTATCCTATTCAGATAATTCTATCAACATACCAATCCAGTTTTACTATAAAAGACTTTATATGTTTATGATTGTCGACATATAAAATTGATGTCATTCGTTTAAAAGATTGTATTTTTTTTATAAGGAACAAAAAGTTATTTCAATTAGTTATTGCATAATAAGAATATAAATATATTTTTGAGGACATTAAAAAGGCAAAAATAAAAGTATAATATTAAATAAAAGTTAATCTAAAATGAATATTAAAATTCAAGGGACTGTTTTGGTCCTATTTCAATTAATCTCTCAGGTCCTGTATATTAGTGTTGTAACAGATTGTATGTTAATTGTGATCACCCTCATTTTTATTAAAAATCAAACAAATTGCATAAAAAAAAATTTTTTTTGGGGGGGGGGGCATTTTTGAAATAAAAATCAACAACCTGATCAAACTTTGATCAATCACACCCTTCCCAGAATCCTTAAAAGTCCCTGCTTTGATAATTAAAATCATTTCATTATAACTATTCAATTTAATGGGTAATCAGATTTCAATAGACATGTAACAGAATAAATCAGTGTCACAGGTCTACTACATATGTATCAGTACATGTAATAATCAGCCATGTACAAGTTTGATCTAATTACATGTACATTATATGGTTTTACGGCCAGTCAGAATCTGTGTAATGTGTTATTCAGTACATTAATATGTCAGGTGTATTACTAAGAAAACACTTAAAGATAAAATGATTACACCACAAACTGTCCATTTACAGTAATTGCTTTCAAAGAAAAGTGGTTTGATTTAACTGTGAAAAAGTGATAAAATGAATGAGAAAATCAAATTTATCATGTAAATGTGATTAAAGTTAGATAAGATAACAAGTGTCAAAATGATACTACGAAAGTGATCTGATAAGTCTATAGCAACTAATGACAATCAATGTTCATGTATCAAACTGTTACATGCAATAACATAACTTAATTCTAAGTTCACAAAAAATTAACATAAATGTGACCAAATAAATAGAGACCATATAATTATGCCATATACATGTAGGAACAGAACACTAAAATTTCTAAGACTGGTAATAGTAGAATTTTTTATAAAAAAAACCCTCTTATTTCATGATGGTGTCAAACTTATATGATGCATGCAGTGACAGTAACATGTACAAAGAATATTAAGGTTTTGGATATATTTCTACATTTTCTGTCATTTTCCATTTGCATTAGTAAATTTACTGCTACAGCTTACCCATCTTTTGTATTATATCATTGACAGACAAATAAGACATTAATAATTCAAAATGGGCATATGTATGTATTTTCAAATCCCCTTGACAATTTCAAACATAGAACAGGCAATGGCAAGTGTCCGTAGATATTTCAAAATTCAGTTAAATTGCCTTGATCTTTTGGCTACATGTATATGCCTCGCCTTTTACAACAAAACAATAGACACTTCAAACTCAAAATTATATGCCTCTCCTTGTATAAAACAAGGACAGACAAGAATAGGCACTTCAAAATCAATATGATTGTATAAAATTAAATGTAAATCTATCAGGAAATATTTGAACGCTACAACAAAAGGTCAACAACATGCAAGTGCCCAAGGTCAATCTATTCATCACATTCATAGTTAGTTATACTACTGCATCTAAACCTTTACACATTTTAATACACTGTTTTGCAGGTACAAAGATAACATGTTTTTTCATAACAATATATTTGACTTCTGGCAGAAAAATTAATAATGTAAATATCAAAGAAGCCTTAACCACATCTTAAATAATTTTACTTGTATTCTAAAATGTTGACTGACTTGGGAGTTAACATTGTGACTATACCTAGATATAGGTCAGCAGTGGTGTTTCTGAAATGTTTTCTAAAGTTAAAAAAAAAAGTCTAAAAATGTTTAACAGAGAAAAGTGTAATTTTTTACCACATAATCAGAATTAGTCTGAAATCGCTTGAACATCCTATGACTTTCTTTTCAGACAAGCTGGGCCGTGTGACGTAAGAGCAATCTCAGACTAAATTAGAACATAATATATACATGTACGTAAGATATTGTGCTTTTAGCTGCTTTTGGAATTTGTCTACAGAAGCATTATTGCAAAACAGTGCGTATAAGATTCCTGGGTATGGTAGTATTAAATAAACTGGCAAATTGTAATACCTTTATATGATACTTATTTTCACGTCCCTACAGTATAAAATAGGTTACATGTAACTAACATAAAGAAAAGTCTAAAAGTGACTGTAAAACACTGTCACAGTCAAAGTATATTCTATGCCACTTTCAATACTAAAGACTTATGCATCTAAAAGCAAGACTGCAAAGGATCACTTTTCAAAGGTTTTTTTTCATTATTACTCCCTAATTAATGTTAAAGTTTTATATTTTCATAATAAAACAGCCCCCGCCCCCAAAAAAGTTTATCTCATGCAGATACATATTTTTAAATAGAAACAAATGTATATGAAGAAAATAAATAATGATTCACATATACATGTGCTGCAAGGAAAATTACAATGTATACTGTGAATGCATTTATCATCTATATTTTCATGGGGTTATAAGACATTTTGTTGAATTCTTAATTTTTTTGTTTATGATTTTGTTTGCTACCCTTGAAAACCACAAAATTGGTACCCCACAAATAAGGTCATTATAAAATAGTTCCTAGATTCTCATCCAAATTTCTTGGAAAAATGGGGCTGACAGGCAATTTTTTATTTTTTATCCATTTTGCTAAAATATTCTGCCATCAAAGGAAAGTGACCAAAAATGAGACATAAGTTACCAAAAATTCCCCCAATTTTTTTTAAATTAAAGCCTGAAAAAAATCACATTTCTTAAAGGATGGAACAGGGGAAGTAAATCTAGAATATTTTTTATATTGGCCTTATTATGAAAGCACCATATCCATTTGAATCACTTACTGGAGATTTGGATACTTTAGTGTTGAAGACAAACAATCTGGTTCCAGAGAATGCCTAAAATAAATATAAACAAATATATCTATAAATATGTGAGAATATTGTACAAACATATTTATCCTTAGCCTGTTTCCATATATATGTACTATATAAATCTTATTAGATATGTTTCACTGTTGTTTTTTTTAATTCTGTAACATGTGTAAATTATAATCTATATATCTACATGTATAATATAATAAACAGTCTCTTCATATTCATTTGTACGACATAAATAAAATTGTTGTGAAGCTGTGCAAATAAATTCCATGTACATGTACTTCTATTTTCATCCTTAGCCTTTTTTATGTATGTTTTCTTTGTGTGTGCTTAGAGTAACATGCTCTTTTTTTTTATAATAATTGATGATACCAACCTATCATATACATATGTACAGGTACACTTTATTGCAGAACTACGGTTCCTGATAATATTTTCTCCTACAGCCCTTTTCAAAAATTCACCCAGAATTACGATTTCAGTTCTTTTATTTTCATTTTTGCAACAGTGGTTTCCCTTTTTGGGTAGGCCAAATGATGTGAACAACGTTGAGCTATGGAAAACATCAATTTTTTCCTATCTGTTTTTGGCATAACTTCCCCTCCTTGATTGGAGTGAAGTCTTATATGTAAACTTAAGTTTTAGTCCTTTAAAACTTTGCCATTATGCCCATACAGATTTAAAATGTTTTACCAAGTTGACCATTTTTAGTCAATTTCAACAGATTTTCAATGGCGAGGCCGACTCAGAAGTTGTAAACCAGTGGTTTAGAATTAAAAGATTTCTAAGGTCCGCATGTCAGGAAAGTAGTTTTAAAAAAGGACTATATCTTATTAACATGTATTCCTTGTTATAAGATTTCAATTTACTTACAATGACTCTGTTTTCCCATTTCTCTTGTTTGATTTCTTGTTTGACCATTCGTTTGATGTACAGCTTGGTTCTTCGTCCAAGATGCTCTCGTATTGCATCTGTGGAAATAAGAATAAACAACATGGAAAGATAAGTTTAACTTGAAGGTAAACCTAATTTTGGGTGCAAATGGACAGACTTTTAACACTATTCCCTATTTTTGTATAGAAGAAGAAGAATATTTTATTATCCATGAGAATGGGCCCACATGGGGGCATATTACAGTGCATATAAAATGTGTATAACAATAAATAATAAATATTATCTATGATAGTTAATGTGTTAATATATAGACCCAGGTACATATTGTGTGTTATCTCCCATTTGCAGAGTTATCTTCTCTTCCCAGAAGGTATTTTATACTAGTTATTGAGTGAAAAAATAAGTTTTTCTGCATTTATAATAAACAAAAAAATGTCCAAATGTACAATATGATTATTTTGAAAATAGGTATATAACACGTTTTTCTGATTTAATAGGGTCTGCTAAGCCGTCTGTTAATTAAAAAAATTAAAATAAAACCTTATTTTTCCAATTCATTGCAATGTAATATAACCTACCATTGGAAGACAACCTTGTAAATGGGAGATAATTCACTATTTACAGAATAGGGAATATGCATTCTGTTTTCATATTAATTGAAATTGAATATGAAAACCTTGAATAGATTTCATTTTGAGATGTAGATCCTTGGAATGAGTGTTACTGTACTTGGCACAATTAAAAACAGCCAACTGCCTGCGATGTACAATGTATACAGAATGTAGATCAGTGATCACAGCTTGCTGCTCTGCCAAGATTTGAAGAATAAGTGAAGACATGCTTATATACATGGACATTACTTTTGACTGTGACTTTATGCATATTTCAGTATTATTTACTCTAATTTGTAAATTAAATGTTAAAACTACATCTGTAATGATACAGATCTCTATACAAATGTAACAGCCGTCTTCCTATAGTATTGATATCAATTACAGGAAATAATTGGAGATAACACTGATAAATGCAAACTCATTGGGTATATTCTATTTCCCCTAACCTTTATTGAAATGGGTCATTATTCTACATGCATAATGCAGTAGTTTAAATGTACATGCACAATGTAAAAAATGTACACTTCATTGGCTTAATCTTCCTGTTTGATGCATTTGGATGACAAGAATTGGAATCTTTAAGGGGGTATTTAGCCTGTGTTTTTAAGTCTAAGGTAAACAGGAAGTTGATAATTAAAACTGAGAAAACTCCACACACCCTTAAGTTAAAGGGCAGGTGATAAAGCTCTCAATCGGATACAAGTATCAAAGAGTATTTACTGACTGTACAATGTACATGTAGGTGCAATAAAAATCTGCTTTAGAACTTTTCAAATGCAGATACAGAACCAGGCATGTATAGGATGAGACTGTCCTTGCATGATCAGGGACCGACCATTTAATATTAGAAGGGGTGCCTTGGTTTTTCCTGAAAAAATATTCTGTCACAATGCCTTCAAATAATAGAAACAATAAACCAAGACGCCATTCAAGTAGAATTATTTTTCCACGCTCTGACCAATACAATAGAGCAAAACCCCTTCAAGTAAAATGGTTTGTCCCTCAGAGTTAGTGGTACATGTGTATATGAAGTCCCAAATAACATCACCCTTGGCTTGAGTGAATGAGTGAGTTGGTGTTTTATGCCCTTGCAAGGCTATATAGGTTATTTAAAGGCGATGAACAAACAAACAAACAAACAAACAAATTCTTTATTGTCAATCAAGACGCCCACGAATGAGCTGAACAATCACATTGATAATCACAATATACATTTAATTAGAGTTGATTACAATGATTTTAAATAAAATAAAAATAAAATATTTCTAGTTTTAAATAAGCACAGTGATCCTTAGTTAATTATATTATGATTACCAGAGCAGAGCACTTACTATGATCATGATAGTGTTAATATATATAGTGATAAGAGTATAATTAGTAAGAATAGTAATAATTAGAAAAAATAACAATAATAATAATACATTATTTTTTCATGTTATTTAATAACTCATCTCTTGCTGTTGAAAGATTACCTAAAAGAGAATGTAGTTGGCTGTAAATGTATCTATCTTCAGCTGACATTAGCCAAATAAATTTTTGTTTGTTATCTAATTGTGTCAGATTTGGATACTTTATTAGTATCTCACCAATAATTGGTTTTCTAATATAATTAAGTTTATTACATTCCAACAAAAAGTGAATTTCATCTTCGACATTTTGGTTGCATAATTTACAAATCCTCTGCTCAGCAGGGATATTTTTATATCTACCTTTTTCTATTTCTAAGCTATGACAGCTAATTCTAAATTTTGTGATACATTTTCTTTTGTTATAATCACCCCAATCTAGATAGGATTCAAAAATAAATTGATCTTTAAAAGTTCTATATGTTCTTAACTTATTACCCCCTTTCCCAGATCTGCTGTCATTGAAGAGTTCTTTTTTCCATAAATCTTTATATTTGTTTATAATTAATTTGAAAACATGTTGCTTTAAGACATAATTTGATTTGTCGGTTATATTACTAATATTAATTTTAAAAAACTGTAAAATTTCATTGATACATTTATACCAACTCGGCTTATTCTCAGAGTGGAGATTTTTTGATTCTATAAATGCATCAGAGATAATACCAGTACTTTCAGGACTCATTAATCTAACTAAATATTTAATCATATTAAAAATTACTTCTAAAAAAAGAGGGAGTCTACCAAGCTCACCCCTAACAGCCATATTAGTTGCCCGCCTACTGACCTCTAGTACATATTTACAAAATTTTATATGAACTTTTTCCCCTGGTAACTCATCACACAGTTTATTTAAAAACACATCTGAAAATTTATTAGGTGGGAATAGTCCCCAAACTTCACTGCCATACATCAAAATGGGTTTTATTGTATGGTCAAACACATGAATCAATGTTTTAATTTTTGGTTTATGGTATTCAAAGCTTTTACGAAATTTAAAATATGCCTTAAGTCCCTTAAGATGCAGTTCATTTTTTGCCTCATTAAAGTTGCCATTATTACTAAAAACTATGCCTAGATAGTTATATTTTTTTACATTATCTAACTTACTATTTTTATAAATAAAACTTGTAGGTTCTAATGAACATGAAAAGGTTGATAAAATGAACATGAAATGATGATGATAAATGAAATATGGGGATGGGGTGGGAAACAAAGGACCAGTAAATTTTGAAGAACCACAGGAAAAGGATAGAGATGGGTAGGGGTGGAAAAATTAGCCTATGTGGTGCACTACTTGGCAGTACACAAAGGGGTCATTAACATGCATGAAGCGTGGCACTCTCCATACAGGTTTGCCCACTATGCCATGGTCAGTGATCAGGTTTTCCGTATTATAGACCTGACAACCGCCGCGGAGGAGGGCCACCCTAATCAGCCACCAAGGGTACACACTTGGTCACTCTGAGGCTGAGCACTGACCCGATGTCAGAATCCCAAGACCCTTAGTCACTTCTTACGACAAGCTAGGCTCTGCTGGAGGCCTATTCGCCACCTGGGCCCTGCAAGGGACCCTTTGCTTGGGATCAAACAGTGAAACACACCCGTTTATAGTGCTTTGACCCCTCAACAACCAAGATTCCTTAAATGTATTTTCATCCTGATTTTATACAGAGTTTTTGTTTTTGCATGAAACAGTCAAAACAAAACATCTGAAAAAATAGAAAATCTTTGGTAGTTTGGGTGAAAATGGGACAATGATTCTCACCTTGCAGATCCTTTGGGACATTGTTTACCGACGCCATTTTAAAGCTGGATCGTCAATATTTCATAAAATGTACTTGATCCTTGATAATGACATATGACTTGTCTCTAACACTTTAAAAGTTGCAAAGGATGTAAACACGGAAGTGGCTATGAAACCGCCATGTTTTAGAGAATGTGACGTACTGGTATTCTATTTTTAGAAACAAAACAAATAGCCACGTGTTTTCCACTGTCAAAACAAAAACAAAACAAAAATAATTTCAAAAGATAAAAATAAAAGAGAAAAAATACTTAATTTGCAAAAAACAACACCTACTAAGAAAAGGAATATTTTAAAGGGTATTGCAATGATTTTTTTTAAAGTAGGGGCTCCACACCAATGTCGCATGTACTTCACATAAGCTGTAGCTTATTATTTCACATCCGGTTAGATCAATTGATATATTATCTGTAAAGTCTATTTCTTACTTTTTATTGACTTTTTTTCTTGATTCAAGTAATATATTATTGATAATAAAGAGCTAATATTTGTTTGTTATGAAATGAAAACAAATAAAAGATCATTCCGAGCTTTTAGAACTTGAACGTCTAGACATCGTGCTAGACATGACAGACATAAACAAAATTACCAATAAAAACGTGAAAGTAGCCCCTCATAAAAAGAGAATTAAAAAAAAAAAACAAAGAAAAAAAGACAGGCTGAGGGTGCCACGCCCATTTATGCACATATATTGTCAACGTCACGAGTACACTTCCGGTATAATCTTTTATGACGTTGCACATTCTGACGTTAGCAACGCCACCATTTTCGGAGGAGAAAAGCACAGAACGGAGAACAAGAGACACGGAAACACTTGGTACTGAAAAAAGTGGTTTGAAACAAGCATGCCTGAAAGGTAAGAAACTTCAAAAATTATGATAACATATAGTCAATTATTTTATCATAACAAAAAGCGAAAAGTAATATATAAAACCTAAGGTTAAAAGCGTAGTCAACTTACAAAATGTTTGAATGATTTGGACATTATCCTTTGATAGTTATATTCCAGAAGATATTATTCATTTAGACTTTGCTAAGGCCTTTGACACTGTTCCTCGTGAACGTTTATAATACAAATTGAAGCATTATGCTGTAAGAGATCCAATCTTAGTATGGTTATGGAACTTTCTCACAAACAGAAAACAGAGAGTCTTGCTCAGAAATGGTCATTGTATCAAGTGGAGTCCCTCAAGGCTGATTGCTCTATACTTGGGCCTCTGCTACTAGTATTCTTATTATAAGTAAATGACTTGCCATCACTCAGCCAACATTACTGCTAAAATGTTTGCTGACGATACAAAACTATATGGTCCTGCAAGAAATTCAGAAGAATGTAAAGATATACAAAGAGATCTCAACTGCAATTCAGCATGGTATAAGCAATGATTGATTAACTTTATGCTGAAAAATGTGTAGTTTTAAGGATAAAGGAATCTTTTCAATACTTCTACTCTCTAAATGGTGTTTACTTACAAACAGTTTCTTAACAGAAAGATCTAGGAGTCTACATAAACTCAACTCTTCAACCCTCAGAGCATATTAGCAAAATAACACGTAAAGTCTGTCATAAAATTGGACTGGTCAAACGTTGTTTCACCTCACAATAAAGAAAATAACAAAGCTTTATTCCTCAATAATACGACCGGGACTTGAATATGCATCGCCTGTGTGGAGCCCGTGGCAAATATCAGACATTACAAAACTCGAACGTGTTCAGAAAAAGTGCTTAAATCTGTCCTTGGAACCCATAAACTTAGAATCTTTGCAGGAGCGACGTCGTAAAAACATTTAAATACTTTAAAGGCATGGTCAAAACTCCTTCGCAAATGTTCTTTTCACCATCAGCTCGTCAACTCCGTGGTCACCCGATGAAACTAGCCTAAGACTATTGTCGTACTGACATTAGAAAGTTCTTCTTCAGCAATCGTGTGGTGGACCAATGGAATAGCCTCCCCGATAGGACAGTACAAGCCAAGTCAATTAACTCTTTCAAGAGAGAGGTGAGATATTGTCGACTGCAGACAATATTACAGACAGAGTACGAAAGTAAGTAATTAAAGTAACTTCTCCATCGTAGTTTTGCCCTTGCCTAGCTATATACATTAGGGGTTCGTTTGGTTTTATGCATTTTGAACATCTTTTGAATTGTGGGTTTCCTTTTGTTTTTGGTTCTAGTGCTGCTGATGAGGAATAATTTTCCGAAATGACCATACAGCTCATAATAATTAATTGCAATTGGAGTTAACATGTGTTGTGATCTCATGTTCATAAAGTCCATATCCTTTCATAAATTATTTATAGTTCTACAACGTTTACTGTATCTCCGTTTAAGGGGACGACCATCTGATTATAAAGGGGACTGGCAGTTTTTGTAAATAAATAATATGGCTGGAAAACGTTGAAAATAAATAATATAATCTCAACCTTCAAGAAAATTAAAAAAGATAATCTTGCCCAAGATTCTTTTAAAAGTATGGTGTACAGTAAATAAATATTCTCGCCGCTATTTTCTGACCCGCAAAATTTTGAAAATAAATAATCTGAATCGACCCAAACTACATGTACCAGACCCCCTCAGAATCAAATGGTCACAAGGCTTGGATTTTCCTTTTGCTTTGGCGTGTATTTTTTTCAGTCTGGTTGGGTTTTTTTTGCGTCTCTTGGGAGGTGATAAGTTATATATACATTTATGTATTTAGAAACGAAAGCCGTAAATTCATACAGCTCGGTGTATATATAATTTTATGAAAGAAATTGAAAATTTCGGACGCAATTTTTAGAGTTTTCGGCGTTTTACTATGACTACTATAATTCGTTGTGTAGATATTTCGAGAACTAAAGGATGGTTGCAAATTTGAAGGCCTCTTTTCAGTCCAATCATGATTAACAGAGCAAACTGTGTAGTAACAATCTCTGAACGTTCAACGTCTCTGCAATTACTTACAGTCATGTCATTGGCCGTTGGTTGGAAATACTGGATAGTTCAAAGTTTTAAGTTAAAAAGCTTCATTTCAAGTCGGTACAACACAAGCTATAATAAGCTTTTAAAACATAACACAAAACAACACAACAATGCATTACTCAAACGACACACAGTTCAAGTACATATGAGACAACCAGGAAAATAGGGGATATATAATATGTAACATACTTACATACTGTGTCATCATAGATTATTACATTAGCTTCAGCTGTACAGTGTTGGTGACAGCAACAGGCAATGGATAAGATCACAAACAAAAGGTGTCAGTAAATGGTGAAAGCTCAGATTGGAATAATATCACACCAAGAATTCACAAGGGATTTGTGCTAGGGCCATTACTATTTGTATTATACATAACCGATCTTCCTGATTCCCGCTTCAGCGCAATCGCGAACCATAAAACCTACGCTGACGATACGAAAATCTTCAAGCAAATCTATAAAGACTTTGCAGCAAGTTATTCATGCTGGCCAGAAAATTGGATGCTGAAGTTCCACGATTAGAAAAGGGCGTTCAAACTTAGATCAACACAAATATCATTTTATAACCAATGGACAACTCAAATAACGAAAAGATGTAAGAGAGACGATAGAATATACAAAATTACAACAGTGTTTCAAACAATTACAGGTATTTTTGCTACGCCTGAGGCGCGTATCGACAATTCAAGTCTCATCAGAGGCTGATTGAAAATGCCAAATACTACATAAATATAAAGAGCAAAGAACAATATTAGTCAAACAAAAGTGAAACATGCCGAACTGGAAACCAAATTTTGACTAAGATGTGTGGGGTAGCAAGAACCTAAGGGTTTTGAAAATTTTGAAATTCTAACGGATAATTTATAGCTTTGATCAGTTCTTCAACACAAATGTGTATTGATGTCGTAGCGAGCTAACATCAGGGAATAAACTCCATCAGCAGCGATAATCATTATTGATATTTAACTTCAAAAACATATTACCGAAGTGGTGAACAAGGCCAGTTTATATACTCTGCCCTTATCCAGTTGAAGTTTCAAAAACTTGTATTTCTAGAATATTTGTTAATTTTATATTTCATTTTGCCGGATGGGAGGGAGGCCGTTTCGTATGCGGTTCATATTAAAGAAATAAAAGCCTACTAGTCTGTAGTCAACATCTAAATTGCAGTTCATCTTCGTCTTCTTCATTTTTCTCAAGAAAAACACATGTTTCAAAATCAAAACTTGCTGTACTCGAAGAACCTTAGTTGGAATTCTCATTCAAACTCTGCAAACGATGAATGGGGGTCTACCGTGATTATTTTTTGAATCGAGACCATTTTTATGAAAATAAGATCCACTTCAAACACTAATTCAAAACTTGTTTTAAAATTGCAATTACTTTTAAACTTGTTTTAGAATGAAATTACTTTTAAACTTGTTTTGAAATTGCAATGAATCATTCATAATGTTTTAAAACTTATATAAAAGACCATTGTTGTTACAAACTAATGTACATTATCGTTTGCTTCGCCAAGCCAAACGCTGCCTTTAGATAGGCCAAAAACTAGACGGTCTTACATATTGCAACCCATCCAAATTTATTGCTTCCTTGTCAATCGAATACAAACAGTAAAATAATGATGAGTACGCATACGTTTAGGATGTCAATAAATAAATGCACACATCACAAGCTTCTAGCATATATAGCAAAGTAACCAACTCCATACTCCTATATGCACCTTACCGGGCTTTCTAGGTTATTCAGTTTATTTTCCCAGTTTCAAAAATTCAAGCAAAAAAATGCAAAGCCGAGAAGAAAAACGTGATACGATAAATTCAAGTTTTTAAAGTTCTCTTTTTTTCAGTCACAATTTCACACGAATTTTATTAAAAGTAGCCAGACTTTGATTTGTTACATGTTTCTAGTCTATGTGGTGCCCTTTTCAGAAAAAAGCCCAAAAAAATCTGCCCTATTACGTATGCATTTATAAATTAAATTGCTTTTCTATTACGAGGTACAATATAATAGACATTTTTATATACTTTAAATTTAGTTTTCATGAATTTAATTCTAAATTGTTAAGATTACGGATATGAACTCTTTTCCCAAATATGATCTGTTAGTCATTTATTGGGCAAAAGTATTTTTGAAGCTTTTTCTGGACAATACTAGATTTGATGAAGGCATGTTAGAAACAGTGCCATTTTTATCATTTTATAGAGCGACAAAACAAGCATCAATTTGTACCGTTTCAACGCAACGACATTTACCTTTAATTTTCTATTAAGACAGAAAATACACTTGCAAATGAATTGGAACTTATGTCCAAAATACAAAAAAAAAGACAATAGACACGCATAAACAAGATTGATTAAATGGTAAATCTGTGAATCATATCTCATACCATTCTTGATGTTGTCTGAAAAGTAAACCAGTTCGAACCGTAATTTCCTACGTTAATTTTTACAATTTTATTTTAGATGAAATCTTACCGCAGCGAAATTACTAATCCAAAGGAATAGATCTGTAAAATGTACACAAGAAATTATGTAACAAAAAGGTAAAATTTGTATAAAGGATCTGTATATTCTTCTATTCTTTGTTCAGTTTTAAAATATTGTATTTTTATATATTTTTTTGTCATTATTTCAGGTATTCGTTATTCTAAATAAATTTTGCGTAATATTATTATGAAAAAGTTTCCCGCCAATTTTTGAACGTTTATCATCTTATAAGCAAGTTTGGCAACCTATGATTTTCTAAGCTTATTTTGTACTATAGTCACTCCTAGGAACATGCGAATCGATCAAGGTAATTTTTACTAAACTTCGCAAAAGATTTCTCTTATAATCAGCTGCATTAACTTTATACTTATCAAAACAAATTGAATGAAATAACTTTTCTTCAAAAATGCGCTCATTCAAGTTCGTAAAATTATTGAATTGTCGAACTCATGGAACTAAAATATTTCCCCATTGACACCAATTGTAAATAAATTGTTAATGCGGAGATCCACTACGGCTTTCCATTCGACATAAAATTAGGGTTATGAAAAATCCTTAACATGTTAGTAAAAATCTCTAGACTCTATTCGCCTATATAAAGTGTTAGTAAAAATTACCTGGCTCGATTCGCGTGTTCCTTGAAGTGATAGTGTTATTTTCAAACTGACCAGTGAACATCCTGAAAATACAGTTCCTACAAAATGACACGGTAAGATGCATGAATTTACGATATTGTATATTACACGTTTCCATCTTATTGTTCATTATTTCTTAGAATGAATTAATTTTAAGGACTACTAGTTTAGATTTGAAAAAAAAATGACTGATAAATAAATGTTACATATAAAAAGCAACTGATTTAAAACTCGACCTGCAATAAAATCTTTGTATTGAGTATGTGGTAGAATTTATATCATAATTATTCTAACATGCAGGGGCCGTGTCAACGAAGCTATCCTAGGATTGAGACATGTCTTTGGACCGTCTTTAGATATGGATTAGTCTTAGGACGGGTGAACGAAAGGGTCCTAATTTGAGATGCGTCCTAAAATGTGACCAAAATTTGAGATAACAATTTAGTTGACTTAAGACCATCCTTATCAATTAGGACTATCCTAGGGTATTGACATTAGGAAATAAACAATAATTATGACTCTTGTGGATACTAATCTTGGGCCAGGTTAATGAAGCTGTCCTAAGCTGTGTCCTAAACCATGTCTTTGGACTTAAAATGGGATGTAGAAAGGATCATCCTTAGACGCGTCCTAGGATGTAAAACGAAGCCATCTTAGGATAACCACAAATAGGACCATTCTTTAATGAATTTAGGATAATCCTAAATAGCCATATGTAATGCACTTACGCCGATGTAAAGGCGTTTGAAAAAAGAAGTTTTTTTGTTTTACCTTTTCAAATGTAAAATAGATTTAAACAATTTTATTGCGAAGCCTTTAATTTGTTTTTTTTAGAGAATAAAAATAATTTATTGCAAAATCATTGCATTTCTTCATTTGTTTTTCTGCGCATTGCACTTATCCCTTATAACAAAAGCAAATCCACAGGTTTGGGAAGCAAATATCCACGTGAACTGTTAAATGTTAATTTCAAAAGTGTAGTACTACATTAAATTAATGTCGTCAAATAGTAACTGGTAAAACACATATCCAATATATGGGTAACCATTGGGACAATTTTATCAATAGCAAAAATATCTTTATTTGCTAAATTTAGAAAGTAAAATATCAAAAATGAGAGGTTGGCCACAAACAACACTAATTCAAGGAGATAAAACCTATTTCGGACTCTTTTTTAGAGTTTCAAGGCACAAGGATGGTCCTAAGACCACAATTTTCACATCCTAAATTTAGGACCAAATTTAGGAAATGCCCTTTTAAAGGATGCCTTCATTAACACGACTTAGGAGTGAGACATGTCCAAAGACCATCCTAAGACATGTCCTAATCCTAGGACACCTTCGTTAACACGGCCCCTTATAAGCAATCGAGTTTTCCGAAGAGAATTCGTTTATTTTCATTTCAAATACCGAATTTCTTTTAGATGAATGAACGGGAACATACTATATGCATCATGTATTAACTTTAGTATCAAAGGTTGTAACTTTAGTTGTTTACGTTATATTTACATTTCATTTACTAAAGCAAAGAGAAAAAAAACTAACTAAAAAAGAAAATAAGATTTAATGAATTGTTCACACATTGTTTTATAAATGTAGGAGCATATCATGGATTTTGATATGCCACGAAATTGTTTATGAAAATTATTTAGATTTGAATTGTATACCAGTTATTTTAAGACGGTCCTTAGACTATTATATATAGGAATGTCATAGGACAGCTTCGATATACATCCTACCCAATATTTTAAGATGGTTCTAAGACCATCCTAAAGTAACTGCTAAACGATGTCTTAGGATATGTGTTAGGATATTTTTATTGACACGGGCACAGGTGTATATCGGGTCATTTTCATAACAGAAATATCAACTTCCAAAAATAGTTATGTCTCCCCCACTTTTGTGGGGAGACATATTTTTTTTGTCGTGTCCGTCCGTCTGTCCGTCACAAAGTTTGTCAGCACAACTCCTCTAAAACTACTGAACCGAATTCAATGAAACTTGGTATATAGGAAGGACACCATAAGTAGTTGTGCTTATTAGCAGAAATTTTTTATCCTAATTTTTTTGTGGGAGTAAACTTATAAATTTGCTGTAAATCCTCACTTATCATCTTGTCAGCGCAAGTCCTGTTTAACCACTGAACCGAATTCAACGAAACTTGGTATAAAGGAAGGATACCATATGTTGTTGTGCATATTACCAGGACATTTGATCCCAAAAATATTGTGAGAGTTATGGACTTTTGAACTTATAACTTTTTGGTGGAAACTGGGGTGGAGTAGACATCGTTTTTGCAGGCAAAAACAAACTTTAATTGTAATTTGTTTTTCTCTCCAAATTTTAGATAAATAGGACATTACGTAGTTAACGTCATTGAAAAGTATGAAAATGAATAGACTGCACAATATCTAATTCCATGACAGGGCATGGTTTGTTGTTTTTGAAGTCACTAACAGGTCCTGGTTTGACAACTTTATCTGCACATACCTACCCAATATATAGGAGACTAACCCCCGGGAGAGGGAATCCTTTTAGAATGTGCAATTTTCACCTGTTTTCCCTGGTGGGTAAAACTAAATATTAACAAGGTATTGCTGATATTTTCAAGATTAGAGACTTAAACAAAATCTTTTGATATAAGAGCCGGGAACAATCTTTCATTTTTAGAATCAACCTTTTGTTAATAACATTACTAACTGTTTTATATTACATACAAATATTATTAATTTAGGTTGATATGTTACAAGTTTGATGGAAAAAGTAAAGAGTTGAAACTATTTTTACAAAAGTTATTCCTCAGAGGTTTCAGTCTGTTGAAATCTCGTTTTTGAATACTTTTTAAAACATTCCTTAAAATTTGATTTTTTTTCTTCATACAAGTTCTTGTAGATATAAGTGTGTAATTATTTAAAAACAAAAATGGAAGATTTTGAGGTTTTGAAAGCCAGACCAATAATTTTTTTAAGTCAAACAGAATCACCACATTTACCAATATGGAAACTTTGAGAGGAAACTTGATTCTTAAACTTGATGTTTTTGATGAAATTTCTACAAAATAGACAAAAAGGATGAAATTTATGGAAAATCAGCAAAATAGGTTTTAATTCTTGCTTGTGCATGTTCTAGAAAAAATCAGCACATCCTCTTAAAATCTAAAGGATCAACACCCCCGGGTTTCATATGTGATATAAATCGCGCTTTTATAGCCTATATATTATTGCTAATGCATAAAACACCAACTCACTTAAACAATTATCATAGTTATTTTTTTCTTATTTTCGCCTACCGATTTACCTCATTTTCATCAGCAGTCATCTGATGATTTCCAGTGCACATTTTACATGTAATACAAAGTACCACCTTGAATGTACCAAACCTATCGCCATGGGGATTTTAAGAATAAACATCAAAATGAAATTAAGATGATAACTTCATGGACGAGAGTTTGTTGTTCTCCAATAACATGATTCTTTCCCTTTCTCTATTTTTGTTTTTGAACATTAAATTATTCTTTATCCTTTTGGATTTCAAACATTCCTTCTGAAAATGTTATTTCTGTTCGATTCATGATATTTCAAAATATAAGCAATGGAATGGTCCTGTTATGAAAATAAGTTTAGTTGGAAGTATTTCAATTTATAGCTAAAAAGTACAGAAAATATCCATTTCATTATAAATCAGATAAAATGTGTAAAAAAAATTGTTTTTAAAGATGACATGAAATTCCTAATTACCCCCATTCCCTGTTTACATGTTTAACATAAACAAACAGTAATAGTTTTAACAATTAATCACAAATTGAGTTAAAAGATATGATAGTTCATTGTTATACCCCACGCAACGAAGTTGCGAAGGGTATAATGTTTTTGACTGGTCCGTCCGTCCGTCCGTCTGTGATCAAAGTTTGTAATCGCAACTCCTCTTAAACTACTGAACAGAATTTAATGAAACTTGGTATGCAAGAAGAACACCATATGTTGTTATGCATATTACCGGAAATGTTTGATTCGCATTTTTTTTGTGGGAGTTATGGCCCTTTGGACTTAGAAATTTGCAGAAAATCATGATTACAGTTTGTAATCGCAACTCCTCTTAAACTACTGAACAGAATTTAACAAAATTTGGTATGAAAGAAGAACACTATATGTTGTTGTGCTTGTTACCGGGAAATTTTGAATCGCAAATTTTTGTGGGAGTTATGGCCCTTTGGACTTAGAAATTTGCAGAAAATCATGATTACTGTTTGTAATCGCAACTCCTCTCAAACTACTGAACATAATTTAACGAAACTAGCAAGAAGAACACCATATGTAGTTGTGCATATTACCGGGAATTTTTGATTCGCAAATTTTTGTGGGAGTTATGGCCCTTTGGACTTAGAAATTTGCAGAAAATCATGATTACAGTTTGTAATCGCAACTCCTCTAAAACTACTGAACAGAATTTGACAAAACTAGGTATGCAAGAAGAACACCATATGTAGTTGTGCATATTACTTGGAATTTTTGATTCGCAATTTTTTGTGGGAGTTATGGCCCTTTGGACTTAGAAATTTGCAGAAAATCATGATTATAGTTTGTGATCGCAACTCCTTTTAAACTACTGAACAGAATTTAACGAAACTTGGTATGCAAGAAGTACACCACATGTTGTTTTGCATTTTACCTGATATTTTTGATTCGCAAATTTTTGTGGGAGTTATGGACCTTTGGACTTAGAAATTTGCAGAAAATCATGATTACTGTTTGTAATCGCAACTCCTCCCAAACTACTGAACAGAATTTAACGAAACTAGGTATGCAAGAAGAACACCATATGTAGATGTGCATATTACCGGGAATTTTCGATTGGCAAATTTCTGTGGGAGTTATGGCCCTTTGGACTTAGAAATTTACAGAAAATCATGATTACAGTTTGTAATCGCAACTCCTCTAAAACTACTGAACAGAATTTAACAAAACTAGGTATGCAAGAAGAACACCATATGTAGTTATGCATATTACAAGGAATTTTTTATCCCCAAATTTTTGTCGGAGTTATGGCCCTTTGGACTAAGAAATTTGACATAACGTTGTTATGATATTCAAATACTTGCACACACACTTTTACAATCATTCCATGGCCGTAGCTACCATTGAGGCAAGTGAGGCAGTTGCCTCACTAAAAATTTTGACAATTTTTTTTTTTTTTTTTTGAAAAAAAAGTATACAGGTACTCAAAAAACATTCATACGTTTATATAGTTAGTTTCATTTATCTTTGATTTACAAGCTACAATAAATTTAATAACTTTTTAATTTGCAGTAATAAATGTGATAAATAAGTAACCTAAAACCAGATTTGCCAATTAAAAAAATGGAAAATGGAATAATGATTTTAAAAACCAAAGTTTGGCGGTATGCATGCTCGGCCAATGCCATTTTAGCAACTTTGGTAGATACTGCACTTGAAGATTAATTGTTATCCAAATATAAGATTAGATCTTCCTCTTGTGTTAATATTTCCAGTCCTGAATGTATTTTGTGATGCCTCACGTTGGGAATGTCATTTATGAGTGGTAACATAATTTGCGGCCCTGCACTACCTCATGTTTAAAATATTGTATTAGCAGACTTTTGTTGCAATAACTTTTTGTTTGTGTCAACTGTTGAATACGTTAATATCATTTTGTGCTCCGTCTGGCTTTTACAGGTAATAGTTGTCTGTTGTCTTGATACTATTGAAGTGCCATCGGATAATTTCTTGAGTATATTTCAGAATTTTTGGTTTATATACTTTAAGCAGATATTTAAATGGCATCACCAAATGATAAAAAAAATATATCAATTAAAATGATTGGTGACTGTTTCAATTAGTTTGTGGCAGTTTTTTTTTTTGTACTCTTTATCCCTATTATGTCTCACACCCGTCTTGTTTTGTGTTGCTCGACCCTAAGACCGCAATTGAAGGCAAAAGTTAAGCGCCATAAAATCTTGTGTAACCCATTCTTTTGAGAGTCAATTGCTTTGTTATGACTTTGCCTTGTTTTGTCTTTTCTCCTTGGATATATGAGATTAATTTTTCCAGTTCAGTAGTGTTTTTTATTTCCTTTTTTTTTAAAGAAAAATATATTAAATATATTTCTAACAAAATCGAAAAAGAATATGAATAACGAATAGAAAAAGTTTCTGCAATTCTATCCTGATACTGAATAAAATAATCTTTTAATTTTTAAGATAGGCATATGTATGTGAACGATGTGAACGGCAAGCAAATATATCTTCATTTTTGGGTCAACAGTACATGTTTTTCCGTATATATTTTGCACAAGGAATTATAAAATCATATAAGTGATAGAAATAAAATGCAATAGGCGACCCATATTTTTCCGTTTTCAATTTATATTTTTGAGGAGGTGTAAGCTACATGTAGGTACGAGACCACAATTAGCTCCCTTCAATATAGTCCCTATTAAAACATAGTTTTTTTTTGTAAATGCTATTGTAATGTTAGTTTTTATGACTAAAGGATGAACTTGAAGTGAAAAGAGAGATTAAAGATAGTATAAATTTATCAAACTTTAATTTTTTTGAAATTCATTGATAAAGTTGTGATTCGGCTAAGTGCAAAAAGGTGATTTTTTAATTTTTCAAGCACCTCTTTTCTGACCCTCTTAGGTGTAAATTAAAAAAAAAAATCAAAATTTTTTTAGATGGTAGGATTTTCTGAATTTTTAACTAATGTTCTGGAAGCTAATGCACTTTATGTTACCAAAGTTTCATTTAAAAAGAAATGGTGCAATTTTTTTAATTTCACATAAGGCTATATTGAAAATGCATTAAAAATTTGGAAAAAATAACTATGATCTCGGGCCTGTATGTTGCGAACAAATGTATGCCTTATAACATATTTTTATTTAAATTGTCAAAAAAAAACAACTTATCATAAAGCTTGCTTTGGAGTCAATAATTCTTCTGGAAACGCCCAGAATGCAGGATTTCGCACCATTTACCCCAGAGCTTCTGGGGGCCTTAAGCGGCCCCCAGACCCCCTGCCGAAAAAATTTTCGCCTCGCTTCGCTCGGCGATAAGCTTTGCCTCACTATTTTTGGGACCCTAGCTACGGCCATGCATTCAATATTATTGATTCTTGTAGCTTGATACTAATTCCTCAAGGATAACATTGATAGTCCATTAGCGGCACGCGTGGGGTATGTGAGCGTGCTCACTAAGGTTCTTTCATTTTAATAAGTGTTTGACTGGTCTGCTGTACTGAGATGATCACCTCAATATCCCTAATGTGTCTCACAACTATGTTGTGTTCTATGGTCATTACTGGATCCTAAGATCGCAATGGAAGAGGGAGGTTTGGCGCCATAAAACCTTGTTTAACCCACCATGTCGTTTGAAATGCCTGTACCAAGTCAGGACCATTGCTATCCACCAATTCTCCGGTATGACTGATTCGTTTTTGTCATTTTCTCTGGACTATGAGATTGATCATTCAAGTTCGGTAGTTTTGTTATTACCTTTATTCACATATAATTCATTTTCATTTAATAGGCATAGTTTAGTTTAATAGTCAAAATCGGTGTAATTGATGCTAGCATTTGTCAAATATTGATAAGCCGACAATCTCAGTCTGAGATATTCAAATCTGTACATTCAGACATTGATTAATCGTCTTTTATAATGTTCCATCCTAGTTCCATTTTAACAAGGACCATTAAAAACTCTTTTCTATTAGAAATTGTGCTCTTTTGTTTCTTTAACATATTATTTTTCTGCACAAAACCTTCCATGTTCATCTGTAAATCTAGCGTTAAAATCTTCAGAAACTAAACTGAACTTTAACATGCACGTTTCATATATATTCGGGGTTTTTTTATCGCTAACCTTCTGCAGTTTTGCTTAATTGAACTTTCCCCATTACTTGGTTGTCCGTCGTTGTCTGCCGTTGTCGTTTGTCGCCACAAACAATTTAAAAAAAAAAACTTTTTTAAACTACTGAACTACTTACAAACCTTATTTGGTCACAGGGAATCCTGCACAAAGATGGGGTCCCGCACCGATCATTAAGTTATCACTTTGTCCGTCTGTCCATTTGCCTGTCAGTAATGTCTGTCATACTGTCTACATGCCTATCCATCTATATGGTCGCTCATCATCAGTGTTTTCATTCTACAGATATGATCATCTGTGTTATAATTGTAAAGAGAGGATCATCTGTGTTATAATTCTAAAGAGAGGATCATCTGTGTTATAGTTCTATACTGTGTTATATTCTACAGAGAGATTCATCTGTGTTATAATTCCAAAGAGAGGATCATCAGTGTTATAATTGTACAGAGAGGATCATCTATGTTATAATTCTATAGAGATTCATCTGTGTTATAATTCTAAAGAGAGGATCACCAGTGTTATGATTGTAAAGAGAGGATCATCTGTGTTAAAGTTCTACAGAGATTCATCTGTGTTATAATTCTAAAGAGAGGATCATCAGTGTTATGATTGTAAAGAGAATAATTCTATAGACAGGATCATCCATGTAATTATTCTATAGAGAGGGTTATCAGTGTTATAGTTAGGGCCCCGCATCGAAGATGCGGACGCCCTGTAGTTTACACTTTGTCCGTCTGTCCGTCCGTCCGTCCGTCCGTCTGTCCGTCCGTCAACAATTCTTGTGAACACTAAAACTCAAAAACTATTAACACCACAGTCCTGAAACTTTGCACAGCTGCTGAGTAGCATGTCATGATGTGCATATTAAAATTTCGTGCAAATCTGATTAATATTTTTGGAAAAAACTTCATTTTTTATCGAAAATCACAGATTTTGAGAATTGGACTTTGTGAACACTAAAACTCAAAAACTGTTAACAAAACAGGTCTGAAACTTTGTTCAGCTGCTAAGTAGCATGTCCTGATTTGCATATAAAAATTTCGTGCAAATCTGATTAATATTTTTGGAAAAAACTTCATTTTTTATCGAAAATCACAGATTTTGAGAATTGGACTTTGTGAACACTAAAACTCAAAAACTGTTAACAATACAGTTCTGAAACTTTGCACAGCTGCTGAGTAGCATGTCATGATGTGCATATTAAAATTTCGTGCAAATCTGATTAATATTTTTGGAAAAAACTTCATTTTTTATCGAAAATCACAGATTTTGAGAATTGGACTTTGTGAACACTAAAACTCAAAAACTGTTAACAAAACAGGTCTGAAACTTTGCACAGCTGCTGAGTAGCATGTCATGATGTGCATATTAAAATTTCGTGCAAATCTGATTAATATTTTTGGAAAAAACTTCATTTTTTATCGAAAATCACAGATTTTGAGAATTGGACTTTGTGAACACTAAAACTCAAAAACTGTTAACAAAACAGGTCTGAAACTTTGTTCAGCTGCTAAGTAGCATGTCCTGATTTGCATATAAAAATTTCGTGCAAATCTGATTAATATTTTTGGAAAAAAACTTCATTTTTTATAAAAAAAACACAGATTTTGAGAATTGGACTTTGTGAACACTAAAACTCAAAATCTGTTAACAATGATACAGTCCTGAAACTTTGTACAGCTGCTAAGTAGCATGTCCTGATTTGCATATTAAAATTTCATGCAAATCTGTTAAATGTTTATGGAAAAAACTTTATTTTTTTATCGAAAATCATAGATTTTGAGAATAGGAATTTTTGAACAATAAAACTCAAAGGCTATTAACAATACAGCTCTGAAGTTTCAGATGCATTCCATGGAACATGCCTTAGTGGTTATAATTAAAGTTCGTATGATTTTGAAAACACTTAGATATTTTGCCGCGGGGCCCTTTCTGACTTTGTCAGTATTCTAGTTCTAAAGAGGAACATCTGTGTTATAATTTTATAGCGGATCATCTGTTTTATAGTTCTATAGAGAGGATCATCTGTGTTATTATTCTATAGAGAGAATCATCAGTGTTATAGTTCTACAGACAGATTCATCTGTGTTATAATTCTAAAGAGAGGATCATCAGTGGTATAATTATATACAGAAGATCATCTGTGTTATAATTGTACAGAGAAGATCATCAGTGGTATAATTCTATAGAGAAGATCATCTGTGTAATAATTTTAAAGAGAGGATCATCTGTTTTATAGTTCTATAGAGAGAATCATCTGTGTTATAGTTTTACAAAGAGATTCATCTGTATTATAATTCTAAAGAGAGGATCACCAGTGTTATAATGGAACAGAGAGGATCATCTGTGTAATAATACATCTAGAAATTGACTCACAAGGAAGACTTCCAACAAGGCTCTATGACAAACGTGATGACTTCAACTTTCCAATCGTCAACTTTCCCTTCTTGTGTAGCAACATTCCGTCCGCTCCAGCTTATGGAGTTTACATATCTCAATTGATTCGTTACTCTAGAGCGTGCGGGACTTACATCGATTTCCTTAGCAGAGCGACACGTCTGACGCAAAAATTGCTCACACAGGGTTATGTTGCTCCTCGGTTGCTGTCTTCACTCAAGAAATTTTACGGAAGACATCATGCACTTATGGACAAATATGGGATTTCGATCTCTCAGATGAGTGCAGATGTTGGTTTGTCATAGGGTGTTGTTTTGTCTTCCTTTACCGGATTTGACACGCTGAATGGACTATTGGCAACGCGACGGGTGTGCTATAGCAAGCAGGAACTGCTTACTCTTCCGGAGCACCTGAGTTCACTCTTGTTTCGACTGGAATTCGCGTTGTTGATTGATATTCAGTTATTTTGTGTTTCCATGTTTTACATGTTGTCTGTTTTTGTCCCGTTCTTGTTGGTGTTTACTGGTTTTGTCTCTGCCCTTTCGGACTTTTGATATTCGGATACCCCATTGGTACCTCTGCTTCTAAAGAGAGGATCGTCTGTGTTATAATTCTATAGAGAGGATCATCAGTGTAATAATTCTATAGAGGAACATCTATGTTATAATTTCATAGCGGATCATCTGTGTTATAGTTCTATAGATAGGATCATCTGTGTTATAGTTATATAGAGAAAATCATCTGTGTAATAATTCTACAAAGAGGATCATCTGTGTTATAGTTCTATAGAGAAAATCATCTGTGTAATGATTCTAAAGAGAGGATCATCTGTGTTATAGTTCTACAGAGATTCATCTGTGTTATAATTCTAAAGAGAGGATCATCGGTGTTATAATTGTACAGAGAAGACCAGCTGTGTTATAATTCTAAAGAGAGGATCAACTGTGTAATAATTCTTTAGAAATGATCATCTGTGTTATGATATTACAGAGAGGATCATCTGTGTTATAATTCTATAAGATGATCTGTGTAATTATTCGTTAGAGAAGATCATTTGTGTAATAATTCTACAGTGATGATTATCTGTGTTATGATATTACAGAGAAGATGATTTGTGTTATAAGTCTATAGAGAGGATCATCTGTGTTACAATTCTATAGAGAGAATCATCAGTGTTGTAATTCTAAAGAGAGAATCATCAATGGTATAATTCTATAGAGGAGATCATCTGTGTTATAATTGTACAGAGAAGATCATCAGTGGTATAATTCTATAGAGAAGATCATCTTTATTTTAAGTCTATAGAGAGAATCATCTGTGTTATAAGTCTAAAGAGAAGAACATCTGTGTTATAATTTTATAGCGGATCATCTGTGTTATAGTTCTATAGAGAGGATCATCTGTGTTATAGTTCTACACAGAGAATCATCTGTGTAATAATTCTAAAGAGAGGATCATCTGTGTTATAGTTATATAGAGAATATCATCTGTGTTATAGTTTTACAATTTTATTGCGGATCATCTGTGTTATAGTTCTATAGAGTGGATCTTCTGAGTTACAGTTGTATAGAGAAGATCATCTGTGTAATAATTCTAAAGAGAGGATCATCTGTGTAATAATTCTAAAGAGAAGATCATCAGTGTAATAATTCTATAGTGGAACATCTATGTTAAAATTTTATAGCGAATCGTCTGTGTTTTAATTTTATAGCGGATCATCTGTGTTATAATTCTATAGAGATAATCATCAATGTTGTTATTCTAAAGAGAGGATCATCAGTGTTATGTTCATACAGAGAGGATCATCTGTGTTATTATTTTACAGAGAAGATCATCAGTGATATGATTCTATAGAGAGGAACATCTGTGTTATAAATCTATAGAGATAATCATATATGTTATAATTCTATCGTGGATCATCTGTGTTATGATTTTATAGAGAGGATCATCTTTGTTATAATCTTACAGAGAGGATCATTTGTGTTATAAGTTTATAGAGAGAATCATCTGTGTTATTACTCTTTAGAAAAGATCATCGGTGTAATAATTCTATAGAGAAGATCATCTATGTAATAATTTTATAGAGGTATTCATCTGTGTTATAGTTCAATAGAGAAGATCATCTGTGTAATAATTCTATAGAGAAGACCATCTGTGTAATAGTTTTACAGAGAAGATCATCTGTGAAATAATTCTTTAGAGTAGATCATCTGTGTAATAATTCTACAGAGAAGATCGTCTGTGTAATAATTCATTAGAGAAGATCATCTGTGTTATAATTCTATAGAGAAGACCATCTGTGTAATAGTTTTACAGAGAAGATCATCTGTGAAATAATTCTTTAGAGTAGATCATCTGTGTAATAATTCTACAGAGAAGATCGTCTGTGTAATAAATCTTTAGAGAAGATCATCTGTTTTATAATTTTATAGAGGATCATCTGTAGTCTTATTCTATAGAGAGAATCATCTGTGTTATAATTCTAAAGAGAGTTTCATCAGTGTAATAATTCTATAGAGGAATATCTGTGTTATAATTTTATAGCGGATCATCTGTGTTATAGTTCTATAGAGAGGATCATCTATGTTATAATTTTATAGCATAGTTCTATAGAGAGGATTATCTGTGTTATAGTTCTATAGAGAAGATCATCTGTGTAATAATTCTGTAGAGAAGATCATATGTGTTCTAATTCTATAGAGAAGATCATCTGTGTAATAATTCTACAGAGAAGATCATCTTTGCAATAGATCTTTAGAGAAGATTATCTGTGTAATAATTCTACAGAGAAGATCGTCTGTGTAATAATTCTATAGAGTGAATCATCTGTGTTATAGTTCTATAGAGAAGATCATATGTGTTATAATTCTACAGAGAGAATCATCAATTTTGTAATTCTAAAGAGAAGATCATCAGTGTTATGTTCATACAGAGATGATCATCTGTGTAATTATTTTACAGAGAGGATCACCAGTGTTATAATTCTACAGAGAAGATTATCAGTGATATAATTCTATAGAGAGGAACATTTGGTTATAATTCTATAGTGATAATCATATATGTTATAATTCTATAGTGGATCATCTGTGTTATGATTTTATAGAGAGGATCATCTTTGTTATAATCTTACAGAGAAGATCATTTGTGTTATAAGTTTATAGAGAGAATCATCTGTGTTATTACTCTGTAGAGAAGATTATCTGTGTAATGGAGAAGATCATCTGACGTGTGTAATAATTCTACAGAGAAGATCATCTGTGGTATAATTCTATTGAGAGAATCATCTGTGTTATAGTTCTATAAAGAAGATCATCTTTGTAATTATTCTTTAGAGAAGATCATCTGTGTAATAATTCTTTAGAGATGATCATCTGTGTTATAGTTATATAGAGAATATCATATGTGTTATAGTTTTACAATTTTATTGCGGATCATCTGTGTTATAGTTCTATAGAGTGGATCTTCTGAGTTACAGTTGTATAGAGAAGATCATCTGTGTAATAATTCTAAAGAGAGGATTATCTGTGTAATAATTCTATAGTGGAACATCTATGTTATAATTTTATAGCGAATCATCTGTGTTTTAATTTTATAGCGGATCATCTGTGTTATAGTTATATAGAGAAGATCATCTGTGTTATAATTCTATAGAGATAATCATCAATGTTGTTATTCTAAAGAGAGGATCATCAGTGTTATGTTCATACAGAGAGGATCATCTGTGTTATTATTTTACAGAGAAGATCATCAGTGATATGATTCTATAGAGAGGAACATCTGTGTTATAAATCTATAGGGATAATCATATATGTTATAATTCTATCGTGGATCATCTGTGTTATGATTTTAAAGAGAGGATCATCTTTGTTATAATCTTACAGAGAGGATCATTTGTGTTATAAGTTTATAGAGAGAATCATCTGTGTTATTACTCTTTAGAAAAGATCATCGGTGTAATAATTCTATAGAGAAGATCATCTATGTAATAATTTTATAGAGGTATTCATCTGTGTTATAGTTCAATAGAGAAGATCATCTGTGTAATAATTCTACAGAGAAGATCGTCTGTGTAATAATTCATTAGAGAAGATCATCTGTGTTATAATTCTATAGAGAAGACCATCTGTGTAATAGTTTTACAGAGAAGATCATCTGTGAAATAATTCTTTAGAGAAGATCATCTGTGTAATAATTCTACAGAGAAGATCGTCTGTGTAATAAATCTTTAGAGAAGATCATCTGTTTTATAATTTTATAGAGGATCATCTGTAGTATTATTCTATAGAGAGAATCATCTGTGTTATAATTCTAAAGAGAGTTTCATCAGTGTAATAATTCTATAGAGGAATATCTGTGTTATAATTTTATAGCGGATCATCTGTGTTATAGTTCTATAGAGAGGATCATCTATGTTATAATTTTATAGCATAGTTCTATAGAGAGGATCATCTGTGTTATAGCTCTATAGAGAAGATCATCTGTGTAATAATTCTGTAGAGAAGATCATATGTGTTCTAATTCTATAGAGAAGATCATCTGTGTAATAATTCTACAGAGAAGATCATCTTTGCAATAGATCTTTAGAGAAGATTATCTGTGTAATAATTCTACAGAGAAGATCGTCTGTGTAATAATTCTATAGAGTGATTCATCTGTGTCATAGTTCTATAGAGAAGATCATATGTGTTATAATTCTATAGAGAGAATAATCAATTTTGTAATTCTAAAGAGAAGATCATCAGTGTTATGTTCATACAGAGATGATCATCTGTGTAATTATTTTACAGAGAGGATCACCAGTGTTATAGTTCTATAGAGAAGATCATCTGTGGTATAATTCTATAGAGAGAATCATCTGTGTTATAGTTCTATAAAGAAGATCATCTTTGTAATTATTCTTTAGAGAAGATCATCTGTGTAATAATTCTTTAGAGATGATCATCTGTGTTATTATATTACAGAGAAGATCATTTGTGTTATAAGTCTATAGAGAGGATCATCTGTAGTATAATTCTACAGAGAGGATCATCTCTGTTATAGTTCTATAGAGAATATCATCTGTGTTATAATTCTAAAGAGAGGCTCATCTGTGTTATAATTCTATAGAGAGGATCATCTGTGTAATAATTGTACAGAGAAGATCATCAGTGGTATAGTTCTATAGAGAAGATCATCTTTGTTATCAGTCTATAGAGAGAATCATCTGTGTTATAAGTCTAAAGAGAGGATCATTAGTGTGATAATTCTATAGAGGAACATCTGTGTTGTAATTTCATAGCGGATCACCTGTGTTATAGTTCTTTAGAGAGGATCATCTGTGTTATCGTTCTATAGAGAAGATCATCTGAATAAAAATTCTAAAGAGAGGATCATCTGTGTTAAAGTTCTATAGAGAGAATCATCTGTGTTATAGTTCTACAGAGAGATTCATATGTGTTATAATTCTAAAGAGATGATCATCAGTGTTATAATTGTACAGAGAGGATCATCTTTGATATAATTATAAAGAGAGGATCATCTGTGTAATAATTCTATAGAGGAACATCTGTGTTATAATTTTATTGCGGATCATCTGTGTTATAGTTCTATAGAGAGGATCATCTGTGTTATGATATTACAGAGAAGATCATTTGTGTTACAAGTCTATAAAGAGGATCATCTGTAGTATAATTCTACAGAGAGGATCATCTCTGTTATAGTTTTATAGAGAATATCATCTGTGTTATAATTCTAAAGAGAGGCTCATCTGTGTTATAATTCTATAGAGAGGATCATCTGTGTAATAATTGTACAGAGAAGATCATCAGTGGTATAATTCTATAGAGAAGATCATCTTTGTTATAAGTCTATAGAGAGAATTATCTGTGTTATAAGTCTAAAGAGAGGAACATCTGTGTTATAGTTCTATAGAGAGAATCATTTATGTTATAGTTCTACAGAGAGATTCATCTGTTTTAAAATTCTAAAGAGAGGATCATCAGTGTAATAATTCTATAGAGGAACATCTGTGTTATAATTTCATAGCGGATCATCTGTGTTATAGTTCTTTAGAGAGGATCATCTGTGTTATCGTTCTATAGAGAAGATCATCTGTATGATAATTCTAAAGAGAGGATCATCTGTGTTAAAGTTCTATAGAGAGAATCATCTGTGTTATAGTTCTACAGAGAGATTCATATGTGTTATAATTCTAAAGAGATGATCATCAGTGTTATAATTATACAGAGAGGATCATCTGTGATATAATTATAAAGAGAGGATCATCTGTGTAATAATTCTATAGAGGAACATCTGTGTTATAATTTTATTGCGGATCATCTGTGTTATAGTTCTATAGAGAGGATCATCTGTGTTATAGTTCTATAGAGAAGATCATCTGTGTAATAATTCTAAAGAAAGGATCATCTGTGTTATGATATTACAGAGAAGATCATTTGTGTTATAAGTCTATACAGAGGATCATCTGTGTTATTATTCTATAGAGAGAATCGTCAGTGTTGTAACTCTTAAGAGAGAATCATCAGTGGTATAATTCTATATCATCTGTGTTATAGTACTAAAGAAAGTCCGCTCCAGCATATGGAGTTTACGTATCACAATTGATTCGTTATTCCAGAGCATGTGGGGTGTACAACGACTTCCTTGATAGAGCTACACGACTGACAAGCAAATTGTCAACACAGGGGTACGTTGCTCCCAGGTTGTTGTCATCACTCAAGAAATTTTACGGACGACAAAATGTGCTTGTTTACAAATACGGGATTTCTATCTCTCAGATGAGCACAGATGTTGGTTTGACATAGAGTTTTGTAATGTCATCCTTTCCAGATTTGACCAACACTTAATCTATCTTTGGCAACGTGACGGGTGTGCTATAGCAAGCAGGAACTGCTTACTCTTCCGGAGCACCTGAGTTCACTCCCGTTTCGACTTGAGTTCACGTTGCTGAATGCGGTTTTGTTGTTATGTGTGTGTGTGTTTTATGTTGTTATGTGGTTTGTTTTGTTGTGATGAGTTTTTGTCTGCCGGTTTTGTCTTTGTCTTTACGGTTTTGTGATACTGATTACCCCTTTGGTACACCTTTGCTTCTATAGAGAAGATCATCTGTGTTATAATTGTACAGAGAAGATCATCAGTTGTTCAAGTCTATAGAGAAGATCATCTTTGTTATAAGTCTATAGAGAGAATCATCTGTGTAATAAGTCTAAAGAGAGGAACATCTGTGTTATAATTTTATAGCGGATCATCTGTGTTATAGTTCTATAGAGAGGATAATCTGTGTTATACTTCTACAGAGAAGATCATCTGTGTATTAATTCTAAAGATAGGATCATCTATGTTATATTTCTATAGAGAATATCGTCTGTGTTATAGTACTACAGAAAGATTCATCTATGTTATAATTCTAAAGAGAGGATCATGAGTGCAATAGTTCTATAGAGAAACATCTGTGTTATAATTTTATAGCAGATCATTTGTGTTATAGTTTTATAGAGAGGATCATCTGTGGAATAATTCTAAAGAGAGGATCATCTGTGTAATAATTCTAAAGAGACGATCATCTGTGTTATAGTTCTACAGAGAGAATCATCTGTGTTAAAGTTCTACAGAGATGATCATCAGTGATATAATTCTAAAGAGAGGATCATCTGTGTTATAGTTCTATAGAGAAGATCATCTGTGTAATAATTCTAAAGGGAGGAACATCTGTGTTATAATTTTATTGCGGATCATCTGTGTTATAGTTCTACAGAGAGAATCATCTGTGTTAAAGTTCTACAGAGAGGATCATCAGTGATATAATTCTAAAGAGATGATAATCAGTGTTATTATTGTACAGAGAGGATCATCTGTGTTATAATTCTAAAGGGAGGAACATCTGTGTTATAATTTTATAGCGGATCATCTGTGTTATAGTTCTATAGAGAGGATCATCTGTGTTATAATTCTATAGAGAGAATCATCAATGTTGTAATTCTATAGAGAGGATCATCAGTGTTATGTGTTATTATTTTACAGAGAGGATCACCATTTTATAATTCTACAGAGAGGATCATCGGTGATATAATTCTATAGAGAAGAACATCTGTGTTATAATTCTATAGAGATAATCATATATGTTATAATTCTATAGTGAATCATCTGTGTTATGATTTTATAGAGAGGATCATCTTTGTTATAATCTTACAGAGAGGATCATTTGAGTTATAAGTTTATAGAGAGAATCATCTGTGTTATTACTCTAAAGCAGTGTTCTCCTTTTTTTTCAAAAAGGTAAGGTGGGTGTTTTGAAAAACCACTGACCAACAGGGTTTTTTCTACTGCTTAACCCTAATCAACGGGGTTTTTACAGAGCCCAATCTAGAGGGAAGTTCAGGGGTCTGGGTTCCTTTTTTGTTGCAAAAAATTATCATTTCATGCAAACTGTTGGCAAAGTTTGTCAAAATAGATTTGGATCCCCCTCTTGTTCTGAGGACCCCCCATTTAAAAAAAATTTTAAAACCATAAAATGCACAGTATGCAAACAACGAAACAGTAACAATAGCTTTTCTTTTATTTTTGTTTGGGCTAGAGTTATCTTTCTTTTCCTAATAGTTAGCCAATATGTTAGTTTTCCCGCCAAAAAGTCACATGATCACAGCTCAAATGTAAACAAACACACTCACTTGATCCTTCATTAGCATTGCAGAAGTTCTGTCATCAAATATTCAAACTTTATTGTATGTTTTATGTTCTTTTTGTGAATTAAACTATTTCTAAGTTGAAGGTAAATATCAATATTCTTTTTCTTTCAATAAAACCTTTGAATAAACCACATGGATGCATGTCATTCTGGACACGTGCCAGCAATTTCTTATTTACATTTTCTCCACTTTTGATTGGATGATACTCCTGTTTTACCTTGTCGGCAAATTTCTTTTATGTTTGCTGGTCACCTATCGATCTATGGTTTTAATTGGCTTGGGTTATAAAAGTGTCACTCAATGTCTTCATTTAATTACAATGTAGTAACAAAAGACCTAATTAAACATGGATTTTTTGAAAATTGCAGACCACCTTACCAAAATGAAAGGTGGTCGGCTCTGGAAAGAAGGTGGTCGGCACATCCGGCTTAAATGGCGAATGGAGAACACTGTATAGAGAAGATTATCTGTGTAATAATTCTAGAGAAGTTCGTCTGTGTAATAATTCTTTAGAGAAGATCACCTGTGTTATAATTCTACAGAGAAAATCATCTGTGTTAGAATTTTTTAGAGAAGATCATCTGTGTTAGAATTCTATAGAGGATCATCTGTAGTATAATTCTATAGAGAGGATCATCTGTGTTATAGTTCTATAGAGAAGATCATCTGTGTAATAATTCTTTAGAGATGATCATCTGTGTTATCATGTTACAGAGAAGATCATTTGTGTTATAAGTCTATAGAGAGGATCATTTAAGTTACAATTCTATAGAGAGAATCACCAGTGTTGTAATTCTAAAGAGAGGATCATCTGTGTTTTTTTTTCTAAAGAGAGGATCATCTGTGTTTTTTTTTCTATAGAGAAGATCATCTGTGTTATAATTCTAAAGAGAGGATCATCTGTGTTATAATTCTATAGAGAGTATCATCTGTGTAATAATTGTACAGAGAAGATCATCAGTGGTATAATTCTGTAGAGAAGATCATCTGTGTTTTAATTGTGCAGAGAAGATCACCAGTGGTATAATTCTATAGAGAAGGCTATCTTTGTTATAAGTCTAAAGAGAGGATCATTAGTGTAATAATTCTATAGATGAACATCTGTGTTATAATTTTATAGCAGATCATCTGTGTTATAGTTCTATAGAGAAGATCATCTGTGTAATAATTCTAAAGAGAGGATCATCTGTGTAATAATTCTAAAGAGAGGATCATCTGTGTTATAGTTCTACAGAGAGAATCATCTGTGTTATAGTTCTACAGAGAGGATCATCAGTGATATAATTCTAAAGAGATGATCATCAGTGTTATTATTGTACAGAGAGGATCATCTGTGTTATAATTCTAAAGAGAGGATCATCTGTGTAATAATTCTAAAGGGAGGAACATCAATGTTGTAATTCTATAGAGAGGATCATCAGTGTTATGTGTTATTATTTTACAGAGAGGATCACCATTTTATAATTCTACAGAGAGGATCATCAGTGATATAATTCTATAGAGAGGAACATCTGTGTTATAATTCTATAGAGATAATCATATATGTTATAATTCTATAGTGGATCATCTGTGTTATGATTTTATACAGAGGATCATCTTTGTTATAATCTTACAGAGAGGATCATTTGAGTTATAAGTTTATAGAGAGAATCATCTGTGTTATTACTCTAAAGCATTGTTCTCCTTTTCTCCAAAAAGGTAAGGTGGGTGTTTTGAAAAACCACTGACCAACAGGGTTTTTTCTACTGCTTAACCCTAATTAACCGGGTTTTTACAGAGCCCAATCTAGAGGGAAGTTCAGGGGTCTGGGTTCCTTTTTTGTTGCAAAAAATTATCATTTCATGCAAACTGTTGGCAAAGTTTGTCAAAATAGATTTGGATCCCCCTCTTGTTCTGAGGACCCCCCATTTAAAAAAAAATTATAAAACCATAAAATGCACAGTATGCAAACAACGAAACAGTAACAATAGCTTTTCTTTTATTTTTGTTTGGGCTAGAGTTATCTTTCTTTTCCTAATAGTTAGCCAATATGTTAGTTTTCCCGCCAAAAAGTCACATGATCACAGCTCAAATGTAAACAAACACACTCACTTGATCCTTCATTAGCATTGCAGAAGTTCTGTCATCAAATATTCAAACTTTATTGTATGTTTTATGTTCTTTTTGTGAATTAAACTATTTCTAAGTTGAAGGTAAATATCAATATTCTTTTTCTTTCAATAAAACCTTTGAATAAACCACATAGATGCATGTCATTCTGGACACGTGCCAGCAATTTCTTATTTACATTTTCTCCACTTTTGATTGGATGATACTCCTGTTTTACCTTGTCGGCAAATTTCTTTTATGTTTGCTGGTCACCTATCGATCTATGGTTTTAATTGGCTTGGGTTATAAAAGTGTCACTCAATGTCTTCATTTAATTACAATGTAGTAACAAAAGACCTAATTAAACATGGATTTTTTTGAAAATTGCAGACCACCTTACCAAAATGAAAGGTGGTCGGCTCTGGAAAGAAGGTGGTCGGCACATCCGGCTTAAATGGCGAATGGAGAACACTGTATAGAGAAGATTATCTGTGTAATAATTCTACAGAGAAGTTCGTCTGTGTAATAATTCTTTAGAGAAGATCACCTGTGTTATAATTCAATAGAGAAGATCATCTGTGTTATTATTCTACAGAGAAAATCATCTGTGTTAGAATTTTTTAGAGAAGATCATCTGTGTTAGAATTCTATAGAGGATCATCTGAAGTATAATTCTATAGAGAGGATCATCTGTGTTATAGTTCTATAGAGAAGATCATATGTGTAATAATTCTTTAGAGATGATCATCTGTGTTATCATATTACAGAAAAGATCATTTGTGTTATAAGTCTATAGAGAGGATCATTTAAGTTACAATTCTATAGAGAGAATCACCAGTGTTGTAATTCTAAAGAGAGGATCATCTGTGTTTTTTTTTCTATAGAGAGGATCATCTGTGTTTTTTTTTCTATAGAGAAGATCATCTGTGTTATAATTCTAAAGAGAGGATCATCTGTGTTATAATTCTATAGAGAGGATCATCTGTGTAATAATTGTACAGAGAAGATCATCAGTGGTATAATTCTGTAGAGAAGATCATCTGTGTTTTAATTGTGCAGAGAAGATCACCAGTGGTATAATTCTATAGAGAAGGCTATCTTTGTTATAAGTCTAAAGAGAGGATCATTAGTGTAATAATTCTATAGATGAACATCTGTGTTATAATTTTATAGCAGATCATCTGTGTTATAGTTCTATAGAGAAGATCATCTGTGTAATAATTCTAAAGAGAGGATCATCTGTGTAATAATTCTAAAGAGAGGATCATCTGTGTTATAGTTCTACAGAGAGAATCATCTGTGTTATAGTTCTACAGAGAGGATCATCAGTGATATAATTCTAAAGAGATGATCATCAGTGTTATTATTGTACAGAGAGGATCATCTGTGTTATAATTCTAAAGAGAGGATCATCTGTGTAATAATTCTAAAGGGAGGAACATCAATGTTGTAATTCTATAGAGAGGATCATCAGTGTTATGTGTTATTATTTTACAGAGAGGATCACCATTTTATAATTCTACAGAGAGGATCATCAGTGATATAATTCTATAGAGAGGAACATCTGTGTTATAATTCTATAGAGATAATCATATATGTTATAATTCTATAGTGGATCATCTGTGTTATGATTTTATACAGAGGATCATCTTTGTTATAATCTTACAGAGAGGATCATTTGAGTTATAAGTTTATAGAGAGAATCATCTGTGTTATTACTCTAAAGCATTGTTCTCCTTTTCTCCAAAAAGGTAAGGTGGGTGTTTTGAAAAACCACTGACCAACAGGGTTTTTTCTACTGCTTAACCCTAATTAACCGGGTTTTTACAGAGCCCAATCTAGAGGGAAGTTCAGGGGTCTGGGTTCCTTTTTTGTTGCAAAAAATTATCATTTCATGCAAACTGTTGGCAAAGTTTGTCAAAATAGATTTGGATCCCCCTCTTGTTCTGAGGACCCCCCATTTAAAAAAAAATATAAAACCATAAAATGCACAGTATGCAAACAACGAAACAGTAACAATAGCTTTTCTTTTATTTTTGTTTGGGCTAGAGTTATCTTTCTTTTCCTAATAGTTAGCCAATATGTTAGTTTTCCCGCCAAAAAGTCACATGATCACAGCTCAAATGTAAACAAACACACTCACTTGATCCTTCATTAGCATTGCAGAAGTTCTGTCATCAAATATTCAAACTTTATTGTATGTTTTATGTTCTTTTTGTGAATTAAACTATTTCTAAGTTGAAGGTAAATATCAATATTCTTTTTCTTTCAATAAAACCTTTGAATAAACCACATGGATGCATGTCATTCTGGACACGTGCCAGCAATTTCTTATTTACATTTTCTCCACTTTTGATTGGATGATACTCCTGTTTTACCTTGTCGGCAAATTTCTTTTATGTTTGCTGGTCACCTATCGATCTATGGTTTTAATTGGCTTGGGTTATAAAAGTGTCACTCAATGTCTTCATTTAATTACAATGTAGTAACAAAAGACCTAATTAAACATGGATTTTTTGAAAATTGCAGACCACCTTACCAAAATGAAAGGTGGTCGGCTCTGGAAAGAAGGTGGTCGGCACATCCGGCTTAAATGGCGAATGGAGAACACTGTATAGAGAAGATTATCTGTGTAATAATTCTACAGAGAAGTTCGTCTGTGTAATAATTCTTTAGAGAAGATCACCTGTGTTATAATTCAATAGAGAAAATCATCTGTGTTATTATTCTACAGAGAAGATCATCTGTGTTAGAATTTTTTAGAGAAGATCATCTGTGTTATAATTCTATAGAGGATCATCTGAAGTATAATTCTATAGAGAGGATCATCTGTGTTATAGTTCTATAGAGAAGATCATCTGTGTAATAATTCTTTAGAGATGATCATCTGTGTTATCATATTACAGAAAAGATCATTTGTGTTATAAGTCTATAGAGAGGATCATTTAAGTTACAATTCTATAGAGAGAATCACCAGTGTTGTAATTCTAAAGAGAGGATCATCTGTGTTTTTTTTTCTATAGAGAGGATCATCTGTGTTTTTTTTTTCTATAGAGAAGATCATCTGTGTTATAATTCTAAAGAGAGGATCATCTGTGTTATAGTTTTATAGAGAAGATCATCTGTGTATTAATTCTAAAGAAAGGATCATCTGTGTTATGATATTACAGAGAAGATCATTTGTGTTATAAGTCTATAGAGAGGATCATCTGTGTTATTATTCTATAGAGAGAATCAACAGTGTTGTAATTCTTAAGAGAGAATCATCAGTGGTATAATTCTATGGAGAAGATCATCTGTGTTATAATTGTACAGAGAAGATCATCAGTGGTTCAATTCTATAGAGAAGATCATCTTTGTTATAGAAAGAATCATCTGTGTAATAAGTCTAAAGAGAGGAACATCTGTGTTATAATTTTATAGCAGATCATCTGTGTTATAGTTTTATAAAGAGGAAAATCTGTGTTATAGTTCTACAGAGAAGATCATCTGTGTAATAATTCTAAAGAGAGGATCATCTGTGTTATATTTCTATAGAGAATATCGTCTGTGTTATAGTACTACAGAAAGATTCATCTATGTTATAATTCTAAAGAGAGGATCATTAGTGTAATAATTCTATAAAGGAACATCTGTGTTATAATTTTATAGCAGATCATCTGTGTTATAGTTCTATAGAGAAGATCATCTGTGTAAAAATTCTAAAGAGAGGATCATCTGTGTAATAATTCTAAAGAGAGGATCATCTGTGTTATAGTTCTACAGAGAGAATCATCTGTGTTATAGTTCTACAGAGAGAATCATCTGTGTTATAGTTCTACAGCGAGGATCATCAGTGATATGATATAAAGAGAGGATCATCAGTGTTATAATTGTACAGAGAGGATCATCTGTGTTATAATTCTAAAGAGAGGATCATCTGTGTTATAGTTCTACAGAGAGAATCATCTGTGTTATAGTTCTACAGAGAGGATCATCAGTGATATGATATAAAGAGAGGATCATCAGTGTTATAATTGTACAGAGAGGATCATCTGTGTAATAATTCTAAGAGGAGGAACATCTGTGTTATAATTTTATAACGGATCATCTGTGTTATAGTTCTATAGAGAAGATCATCTGTGTTATAGTTCTATAGAGAAGATCATCGGTGTTATAATTCTATAGAGAGAATCATCAATGTTGTAATTCTATAGAGAGGATCATCAGTGTTATGTGTTATTATTTTACAGAGAGGATCACCATTTTATAATTCTACAGAGAGGATCATCAGTGATATAATTCTATAATGAGGACCATCTGTGTTATAATTCTATAGAGATAATCATATATGTTATAATTCTATAGTGGATCATCTGTGTTATGATTTTATAGAGAGGATCATCTTTGTTATAATCTCACAGAGAGGATCATCTGTGTTATAATTCTATAAAGAGAATCATCTGTGTTATTATTCTATAGAGAAGATCATCTGTGTAATAATTCTTTAGAGAGGATCATCTGTGTTATAATATTGCAGAGAAGATCATCTGTGTAATAATTTTATAGAAAATCTGTAGTATAATTCTATAGAGATAATCATCTGTGTTTTAGTTCTATAGAGAAGATCATCTCTTTAATAATTCTAAAAAGAAGATCATCTGTGTAATAATTCATTAGAAAGGATCATCTGTGTTATCATTCTACAGAGATGATCATCAGTGTTATATTTATACGGAGATATAATTCTATAGAGAGGAAAATCTGTGTTATAATTTTATAGAGATAATCATCCATATTATAATTCTATAGAGGATCATCTGTGTTATGATTTTATAGAGAGGATCATCTGTGTTATAATTCTACAGAGAGGACCATCAGTGTTATATTTATACGGAGATATAATTCTATAGAGAAGAAAATCTGTGTTATAATTCTATAGAGAGAATCATCTGTGTTATAATTCTATAGAGGATCATCTGTGTTATGATTTTATAGAGAGGATCATCTGTGTTGTAATTCTAGAGAGAATATCATCAGTGGTATAATTCTAAAGAGAAGAACATCTGTGTTATGATTTTATAGAGAGAATCATCTGTGTTATAATTCTATAGAGGATCATCTGTGTTATGATTTTATAGAGAGAATCATCTGTGTTATAATTCTATAGAGGATCATCTGTGTTATGATTTTATAGAGAGGATCATCTGTGTTATAATTCTATAGAGGATCATCTGTGTTATGATTTTATAGAGAGAATCATCTGTGTTATAATTCTATAGAGGATCATCTGTGTTATGATTTTATAGAGAGGATCATCTGTGTTGTAATTCTAGAGAGAGTATCATCAGTGGTATAATTCTAAAGAGAAGAACATCTGTGTTATAATTCTATAGAGAGAATCATCTGTGTTATAATTCTACAGAGAGGACCATCAGTGTTAAATTATTCTATAGAGGAACATCTGTTTTATAATTCTATAGAGCTAATCATCTATGTTATAATTCTATAGTGGATAATGAGTGTTATGATTTTATAGAGTTATATAAGTTATAAGTCTATAGAGAGCATCATCAGTGTTGTATTCATACAGAGAGGATCATCTGTGTTAAAAGTCTATAGAGAAGATCATCTGTGAAAAAATTTTAATTAAGATCATCTGCAGTATAATTCTATAGAGAGCATCATCTGTGTTTAAGTTCTATAGAGAGAATCATGTATTTAATATATCTATAGGGAAGATCATCTGTGTTATAATTGCACAGAGAATATCATCTGTGTATTAATTTTCAACAAAGGAGATCACATGTGTTAAAATTTTAGAGAGGATCATCAGTGTTATAATTCTATAGAGAGGAAAATCTGTGTTTTGATTTTTAAGAGATAATCATCTATGTTATAATCCCACTGAGAGGATCATCTGTGTTATTATTCTATAGAGAGGATCAGCTGTGTTGTTATTTTATAGAGAGGATCATTTGTGTAATATTTTTATAGAAAATCATCTGTAGTATAATTATATAAAGAGAATCATCTGTGTTTTAGTTCTATAGAGAAGATCATCTGTAATAATTCTATAGAGAAAATCATCTGTGCTATCATTCTATAGATAGCATCATCAGTGTTGTATTCATGCAGAGAGGATCCACTGTGTTAATTATCATTATTTAATAGAAAAGATCACCAGTGTTAAAATTCTACAGAGAGGATCATCAGTGTTATAATTCTATTGAGGGGAAAATCTGTGTTATAATTTAAAAGAGATGATCATCTATGTTATAATTCTATAGAAGATCATCTATGTTAAAATTCTATAGTGGATAATGAGTGTTATGATTATATAGAGAGGATCATCTTTGTTATTATCTTACAGAGAGGATCATCTGTGTTATAATTCTATAAAGAAAATCATCTGTGTTATTCTGTAGAGAAGATCATATGTGTAATTATTCTTTAGAGAGGATCATCTAGGTTATAAGTCTATAGAGAGGATCATCGGTGTAATCATTCTATACAGAGGATCATCTGTGTTGTAATTCTATAAATAGGATCATCAGTGTTATATTCATGCAGAGAGAATCATCTGTGTTATTATTTATAGAGAGGATCACCAGTGATAAAATTCTACAGAGAGTATCATCAGTGTTATAATTCTATAAGGAAGAAAATCTGTGTTATAATTTTATAGATATAATCGACTATGTTATAAATCTCTAGAGGATCATCTGTGTTATGATTTTATAGAGAGGATCATTTTGTTATATATCTATAGAGAGTATCATATGTGTTATAATTGTACAGAGAAGATCATCTGTGTAATAATTCTACAGAGAAGATCATCTATGTTGTAATTCTACAGAGAGGATCATCTGTGTTTTATATCTAAAAAGAGAATCATCTGTGTTATAATTCTACAGAGAGGATCATCTGCGTTATAATTCTACAAAGAAGATCATATGTGTTATAGTTCTACAGAGAAGGTCATCTGTGTTATAATACTTTGGAGGGGATCATATGTGTTATAATTCTATAGAGAAGATCATCTGTGTTATAATTCTAAAGAGAGAATCATCTGTGTTATAATTCTACAGAGAAGATCATATGTGTTAAAGTTCTACAGAAAGGATCATCTATGTTATAGTTCTTCAAAGATTACCATATGTGTTATAATTGTACAGAGAAGATCATCTGTGTAATATTTCTACAGAGAAGATCATCTGTGTTATAGTTCTACAGATAGGATCATTTGTGTTATAATGTTACAGAGAAAATCATATATGTTATAATTCTGTAGAGAGAATCATTTGTGTTATTATTCTACAGAGAGAATCATCTGTGTTATAGTTCTACAGAAAGGATCATCTGTGTTATAATTCTACAAAGAAGATCATATATGTTATAATTCTAAAGAGAAGATCATCTGTTTTATAATTCTATAGAGAAGATCATCTGTGTTATAATTCTATAGACAGGATCATATGTGTTATAATTTTCCAGAGAAGATCATATGTGTAATAATTCTACAGAGAAGATCACCTGTGTTATAATTCTATAGAGAAGATCATCTGTATTATAATTCTAAAAAGAAAATCATTTGTGTTATAGTTCTATAGAGAAGACAATCTGTGTAATAATTCTACAGAGAAGATCATCTGTGTTATAATTCTACAGAGAGGATCATATGTGTTATAATTATACAGAGAAGATCATCTGTGTTGTAATTCTACAGAGAGGATCATCTATGTTATAATTGTAAAAAGAGACTCATCTGTGTTATAATTCTACAGAGAGGATCATATGTGTTATAATTCTACAGAGAGGATCAATCATCTGTGTTATAATTCTACACACAAAGAAGATCAGATGTGTTATAGTTCTACAGAGAAGGTCATCTGTATTATAATTCTATGGAGGGGATCATATGTGTTATAATTCTATAGAAAAGATGATCTGTGTTATAATTCTAAAGATAGAATCATCTGTGTTATAATTCTACAGAGAAGATCATATGTGTTAAAGTTCTGCAGTCTGCAGAAAGGATCATCTATGTTATAGTTCTTCAGGGATTATACCATATGTGTTATAATTGTACAGAGAAGATCATCTGTGTAATATTTCTACAGAGAAGATCATCTGTGTTATAGTTCTACAGATAGGATCATTTGTGTTATAATATTACAGCGAAGATCATATATGTTATAATTCTGTAGAGAGAATCATTTGTGTTATAATTATACAGAGAGAATCATATGTGTTATAGTTCTAAAGAGAAGATCATCTGTGTTATACTTCTGTAGAGAGGATCATCTGTTTTATAATTCTAAAAAGAGAATCATATGTGTTATAGTTCTAAAGAGAAGACCATCTGTGTTATAATTCTATAGAGAGGATCATATGTGTTATAATTGTCCAGAGAAAATCATCTGTGTAATAATTCTACAAGGAAAATCATCTGTGTTATAATTCTGTAGAGAAGATCATCTGTGTTATAATTCTAAAAAGAGGATCATCTGTGTTATAATTCTACAAAGACGATCATATGTGTTATAGTTCTAAAGAGAAGATCATCTGTGTTATACTTCTGTAGAGAGGATCATCTGTGTTATAATTCTAAAAAGAGAATCATATGTGTTATAGTTCTAAAGAGAAGACCATCTGTGTTATAATTCTATAGAGAGGATCATATGTGTTATAATTGTCCAGAGAAAATCATCTGTGTAATAATTCTACAAGGAAAATCATCTGTGTTATAATTCTGTAGAGAAGACCATCTGTGTTATAATTCTATAGAGAGGATCATCTGTGTTATAATTGTCCAGAGAAAATCATCTGTGTAATAATTCTACAAGGAAAATCATCTGTGTTATAATTCTATAGAGAAGATCATCTGTGTTATAATTCTGTAGAGAAGATCATCTGTGTTATAATTCTATAGAGAAAATCATATGTGTTATAATTCTGTAGAGAAGATCATCTGTGTTATAATTCTAAAAAGAGAATCATATGTGTTATAGTAGACACAAACGTAGTCATGGTCACAAACGATACAAACCGAGACCTGGTGCCAGTCAAACTGACAACAGATCTCATTGGACACGTTTGATGATCTGGTAACAAGTTTACAACAACCATTGGGAGTCCACCATGTTCGTACCATTCTCTATTCACTACGAGTCACGAAACTTAAAGACCTACGTGATCTTGGGTTAGAAAAAGCAGGTACTGATCTATTTACTCCTTCTTACAGACTTACTAGCATTATTTGCGACGTTGCCCTTTTCCGTCTTTTTAAGCCTGTAAGAAGCGAGCCTCTTACTACTGAGGATAGGAAATTTCTCCATATTCCATTTAAGAACAAAGGGATAGATGCTATAAACATCAGCAATATTTTAAACCACAAAAAGGCATTGCAGGACCTAAACATTGAAGAATATCTAAAGTCCCCTCTGACATGTGATTGCTATGCTTCTCCCTTTGTCTATGGTCCATCTGGTCATGTCATCACGGGTGATCTTAAGATAATTGAAAATGATTTATTACGCAATGTGGTTTCCCATGGACCTAAATTCAGGGAACCGCAACGTATAAATTGTCATCACAACTTTAAGATCATCATGGACGCTGTGGAGGACTATGCTAGAGCCTGGATAAAGAGGGAAAAGGACCAAGAATCAGAGCTTGAATCACTGTCGGACTGGGTAAGGACTATCCGATCTCTTGTACGAAGCCGAATAGACAAACTTCGCAAATGTGTGAACCCCCGGCCTTCTTCTGTATTTAGAGATCGTGAAGCTCTCAATTGTCTCTCTTCCTTACATGACAGGTATGTTGTCACGCCAGCAGACAAGGCTTCCAATAATATAGTTTTTGTATGTAAAGCACATTATTACAATTGTCTAATAAAAGAACTAGACATTGATGGTAATACTTCCGCTAGTGCTACATACACACGGACTACATTTAACAAAGATGAAATCATAGCCAACCATAGCTCTTTTATGTCCTCTTTCAATATTCCAATGAAACAGGAACATAAAGAGTTACCATATTTGTACTGGATACCTAAACTTCACAAAAATCCGTACAAAGAAAGGTATATAGCTGGATCTTCATCATGTTCAATTACAGAGCTGTCCGTTCATTTAACTAAAATCTTGTCTGCTGTCAAAGAAGGTCAACAAGCATACTGCGACACTATTTATAATCGTAGTGGAATTAACCATATGTGGATTTTGAAGAACTCAAAAGATTTGTTAGATCATTTTAAATCTAGATCATTTTCTGAGGTTCACTCTTTCAAAACTTTCGATTTTTCAACTTTATACACTACCTTGCCACACGAAAAACTAAAATTTCGCCTGAAAAAAACTTCTCGAAAAAGCCTTTTCAAACTCTAGGAATTTTGTTGTTTTGGGTTATAATTCTACATTCTTTTCCAAAACATCTTTCAAAGATAAAATTTGTAACACACTGGAACAAGTTTGCAGTATGCTTGATTTCCTCATTGACAACATATTTGTCACCTTCGGAGGAGAGATTTTTCAACAACAAATCGGCATTCCAATGGGCACAAACTGTGCTCCTCTCCTCTCCGATTTGTTATTATACTCTTACGAGACTGAATTTCTTCAGGGACTCGTAAAGAACAAGTAGATGAAAGAGACAAGGTCATTTAATCTTACATTCAGATATATTGATGATGTCATTTCTGTCAATAACACTTCATTTGGTAGTTGGATTCTTTCAATATATCCTCCGGAATTGGAGATTAAAGAGACCACCGAATCAAATTGCTTCACGTCTTTCTTGGATTTGCACCTCGAATTTGACCCAGGTGGTCATCTCAGTACAAAAATTTACGATAAACGAGACGATTTTAATTTTCAAATTATTAATTTTCCTAATCTACAGAGCAATATACCTACTTCTCCTGCATACGGTGTTTATATTTCACAACTTATTCGATATGCCAGAGCTTGCACGCATTTCACGGATTTTTTGATCAGACACCGATTTCTTCGTGACCGACTTTTGGAGCAGGGCTATAAGAAAATACGTCTCATACGATTACTAAAAGAATTCTTTCTTCGTTATCAGCCACTAGTAGAAAAGTTCAAAATTGAGTAAAAAGATATGATAGTTAATTGTTTTAATCAGTGTTTGACTGGTCTGCTGTACTGAGATGATCACCTCAATATCCCTATTGTGTCTCACAACTATGTTGTGTTCTATGGTTATTACCGGATCCTAAGATCGCAATGGAAAAGGAGGTTTGGCGCCATAAAACCTGGTTTAACCCACCATTTCGTTTGAAATGCCTGTACCAAGTCAGGACCATTGCGATCCACCAATTCTCCGGTATGACTGATTTGTTTTTGTCATTTTTTCTCTGGACTATGAGATTGATCATTCAAGTTCGGTAGTTTTATTATTACCTTTATTTTCTATAGAGAAGACCATCTGTGTAATATTTCTACAGAGAAGATCACCTGAGGTATAGTTCTACAGATAGGATCATTTGTGTTATAATTCTATAGAGAAGATCATCTGTGTAATAATTCTTTAGAATAGATCATCTGTTTTATAATTCTATAGAGAAGCATCTGTGTTGTTATTTTAATTTATAGAGAGGATCACCAGTGTTATAATTCTAAAGAGAGGATCATCTGTTATAACTCTATAGAGTGGAACATCTGTATTATAATTTTAACGCTAATTGCTAAACGTGACACAGATTTCAAAAATGTTTAAATCTCCTTCCTTATATGGTGAATAACTGGATGAATATTGCTGCCTGTGTTTGCATTATTATCATATATTAATGTTATATTAATATATAATTTTATAGAGGATCATCTGTGTTATAATCTCATAGAAAGGATCATCTGTTTTAATTCTATAGAGAGAATCATCTGTGTTATAAGTCTATAGAGAAGATCATCTGTACAATTATTCTAAAGAGGGGATCGTTTGTGTTATAATTCTATAGAGAGGATCATCAGTGTTATAATTCTATAGAGAACATCATCTGTGTTATAATCTTATAGAGGATCATTTGTAGTATAATTCTATAGAGGGAATCATCTGTGTAATGATTCTTTAGAGATAATTATATGTGGTATGATATTACAGAAAAGATCGTCTGTGTTATAAGTCTATAGAGGAGATTATCTGTGTAATTATTCTAAATAAAGTTAATAACAAAACTACCGAACTTGAATGATCAATCTCATAGTCCAGAGAAAATGACAAAAACGAATCAGTCATACCGGATAATTGGTGGATCGCAATGGTCCTGACTTGGTACAGGCATTTCAAACGAAATGGTGGGTTAAACCAGGTTTTGTGGCGCCAAACCTCCCTCTTCCATTGCGATCTTCAAGTCCATAATATATATAGTTACATAGAATAGTGTGACATCGTAAAATTCGCCTTACCCATAATACATAGTTACGTGAAATAGTGTGACACTGTATAATTTTCTTGGAATTAGGTTTTATTTAAGTCGAAAATAATAGGACTGTAGGATATGAAAATTATCATGAACAAAATGCAGAAGCTTTTGTCTGGAACTTTGTTGTAATATTTATTTGAGAGAAACACAAAACCAGAAAAAATAAAGATCGCAATGGTCCTGACTTGGTACAGGCACTTCTAAAGAAGTGGTGGGTTAAACCAGGTTTTATGGCGCCAAACCTCCCTCTTCCATTGCGATCTTAGGATCCGGTAATGACCATAGAACACAACATAGTTGTGAGACACAATAGGGATATTGAGGTGATCATCTCAGTACAGAAGACCAGTCAAACACTAATTAAAACAATTAACTATCATATCTTTTAACTCAATTTTGAACTTTTCTACTAGTGGCTGATAACGAAGAAAGAATTTTTTTAGTGATCGTATGAGAGGTATTTTCTTATAGCTCTGCTCCAAAAGTCGGTCACGAAGAAATCGGTGTCTGATCAAAAAATCTGTGAAATGTGTGCAAGCTCTGGCATATCGAATAAGTTGTGATAGATAAGATAAATAAGATAAGATAAGATAAGATCATCGGTATAATAATTCTATAGAGAAGATCATCTGTGTAATATTTCTTTAGAGAAGATCATCTGTCTTATAATTCTACAGAGAGGATCATCAGTGGTATAATTCTACAGAGAAAATCATCAGTAGTATAATTCTATAGAGAGGAACATCTGTGTCATAATTTTAAAGAGGGTGATATGTGTTATTTTTCTACAGAGAGGATCATATGTGTTATAATTCTCTAGAGAGGATCATATGTGTTATAATTCTCTAGAGAGGATCATATGTGTTATAAGTCTATAAGTGGATCATCTGTGCTATTATTCTACAGAGAAGATCATCTGTGTTATAATTCTACAGACAAGATCATCTGTGTTAAAGTTCAATACAAAGGATCATCTGTGTTATGATTCTAAAGAGAAGATCATCTGTGTAATATTTCTTCAGACAAGATCATCTGTTTTATAATTCTATACAGAAGCATCTGTGTTATCATTCTATAGAGAGAATCATCTGTGTTATCATTCTATAGAGAGAATCATCTGTGTTATTATATGATAGATAGGATTACCAGTGTTATAATTCTATAGAGAGTATCATCTTGGTTATTATTCAATAGAGAAGATCATGTGTGTAATAATTCTATAGGGGATTATATGTGTTATCCTTCTACAGAGAAAATCATCTGTGTAATAATGCTACAAAGAAGATATATGTGTTATAGTTCTATAGAGAAGATCATCTGTGTAATAATTCTACAGAGAAGATCATCTGTGTCATAATTCTACAGAGAGGATCATATGTGTTATAATTGTACAGAGAAGATCATCTGTGTAATAAATCTACAGAGAAGATCATTTGTGTTGTAATTCTACAGAGAGGATCATCTGTGTTATAATTCTAAAAAGAGAATCATCCGTGTTATATTTCTACAGAGAAGATCATCTGTGTTATAATTCAACAAAGAAGATCATATGTGTTATAGTTCTACAGAGAAGATAATCTGTGTTATAATTCTATAGAGAAATTCATCTTTGTTATAATTCTAAAAAGAGAATCATATGTGTTATAATTCTAAAAAGAGAATCATCTGTGTTATAAATCTACAGAGAGGATCATCTGTGTTATAATTCTACAAAGAAGATCATATGTGTTTTAGTTCTACAGAGAAGATCATCTGTGTTATAATGCTATAGAGAAGATCATCTGTGTAATCATTCTATAGAGAGAATCATCTGTGTTATAATTCAAAAGAGGGGATCATATATGTTATAATTCTGTAGAGAGAATATTTTGTGTTATAATTCCACAGAGAGAATCATTTGTGTTATAATTCTACAGAGAGGATCATCTGTGTTATAATTCTACAGAGAAGATCATCTGTGATATAATTCTATAGAGAAGATCATCTGTGTTATAATTCTACAGAGAAGATCATATGTGTTATACTTGTACAGAGAAGATCATCTGTGTAATAATTCTACAGACAAGATCATCTGTGTTATAATTCTACAGAGAGGATCATCTGTGTGATAATTCTAAAAAGAGAATCATCTGTGTTATAGTTCTACACAGAGCATCATCTGGGTTATAATTCTACAAAGAAGATCATATGTGATATAGTTCTACAGAGAATATCATTTGTGTTATAATTCTATGGAGAGGATCATATGTGTTATAATTCTATAGAAAAGATCATCTGTGTTATAATTCTAAAAAGAGAATCATCTGTGTTATAATTCTACAAAGTTCTACAGAAAGGATCATCAATGTTATAGTTCTTCAGAGATTACCATATGTGTTATAATTGCACAGAGAAGATCATCTGTGTAATATTTCTACAGAGAAGCCCTTACAAAACACTACTGTCTGCTGTAAGCCTGCCGCAAGTCTGCAGTAAGCTTGCAGCAAACTTTTTAGTTCGCAGAAAGAAAAGATAATTGTTCGCAGATGTTTGCGGCTACCTGCAAACTTTCTGCGAGTTTGCCGTAAATCTGCAGCAAATAATACAAAGTTTGCAGATATGCAGGAAAAGTTAACTGTTTGCAGCAAGTTTGCAGCAATTGATAATTTTAACCCTGGTACACTTGATGATGTCATCTATGACATCATCAGTTTTGGAGGCAAAGATTCTTCTAATAGAAGTTCACATGTTATTAGCTCAAATCAGTATTTTAAAAGGATTTGATGGTGTACATTTTAAAAGATGAAGATAAAGTAAGTAAAATAATATTATTCTTGCAATATGACATGCAAATAAGCTAAATTCCTTGCCAATTTTTACTCCAAGGTTGCATACATGTATATGGATGAATTATTATCTTTTTAAGGTAGAGATATGCAAACACATGAAAAATGAATGACATTTTTATCAGTTTAAGAGTTAAAATTTTAGAAATCATAAGCAGTTTTAGAAGGTCCTATTATTTTTTGGTACATGTATAGTTTTTTCCACTTTTCTACAAAAGTATTATATAGTTCTCATCTGCTGTTAATGTTTTGTTATTTTCTTTTTTCAATTTTCAAGTCATTGATAATTTAATGGTTCACATCTTGAATAATTTTTATTTAATATATTTTTTCATGCTTGAAAAAAATGTCTTATGCATGCAAACTAAAGACCATATATGTATAATTAAATTTTGTTTTACATGTATCACTTAATATAAATTGTTCATTCATGCAGATTCACTGCAACATCTGATGAAAATGTTCATATAAGGTTATGAAGAGTTTGCAGCAGACCTGCTGCAAACCTAATTTGCATGGTAAAAAGTCGCAGCAGACTTTCGGCAAAGTTCGCAGAAAACTTGCTGCAGGTTTGCAGCTAGCTGCGATGTTCGCGAGAGTTTGCAGGTGAATGCCCATATAAGGTCAAATAATTTATCTGCCGCAGACTTGCCGCAAACCTAATTTGCATGGTAAAAAGTCGCTGCAAGTCTGCAGCAGACAGCTTACCGCTAATTTACAGCAACTTTGCTGCAGATCAGCGGCAACAGGTTGCGGAAGACTTTTTTTTTTGGTAAGGGAGATCATCTGTGTAATAATTCTTTAGAATAGATCATCTGTTTTATAATTCTATAGAGAAGCATCTGTGCTATCATTCTATAGAGAGAAGCATCTTTGTTGTTATTTTAATTTATAGAGAGGATCACCAGTGTTATATTTCTAAAGAGAGGATCATCAGTGTTATAACTCTATAGAGAGGAACATCTGTATCATAATTTTATAGAGGATCATCTGTGTTATAATCTCACAGAGAGGATCATCTGTGTTATAATTGTATAGAGAGAATCATCTGTGTTTTAAGTGTATAGAAAGGATCATCTGTGTTATAATTCTTTAGAGAGGATCATATTTGTTATAATTCTATAGAGAGGATCATCTGTGTTATATTTCTGAAGAGAAGATCATCTGTGTAATATTTTTTTAGAAAAGATCATCTGTTTTATAATTCTATACAGAAGCATCTGTGTTATCATTATATAGAGAGAATCATCTGTGTTATATAGTTCTACAGGGAAGATCATTTGTGTTATAATTCTATAGAGAGGATCATCTGTGTAATATTTCTTAAGAAAAGATCATTTGTTTTATAATTCTATAGAGAAGCATCTGTGTTATCATTCTATAGAGAGAATCATCTGTGTTGTTATTTTATAGAGAGGATCACCAGTGTTATAATTCTAAAGAGAGAAGCATCTGTGTTATCATTCTATAGAGAGGAACATCTGTGTTATAATTTTATAGAGGATCATCTGTGTTATAATCTCACAGAGAGGATCATCTGTGTTATAATTCTATAGAGAGGATCATCAGTGTAATAATTCTATAGAGAACATCATCTGTGTTATAATTTTATAGAGGATCATTTGAAGTATAATTCTATATAGAGAATCATCTGTGTAATAATTTTTCAGAGATAATCATATGTGTTATAATATTATAGAAAAGATCATCTGTGTTATAAGTCTATAGAGGAGATTATCTGTGTTATAATCCTATAGAGAGAATCATCTGTGTTATAGTTCTACAGAGAAGATCATCTGTGTTATAATTCTATAGAGAAAATCATCTGTGTAATAATTCTTTAGAATAGATCATCTGTTTTATAATTCTATAGAGAAGCATCTGTGTTATCATTCTATAGAGAGGAACATCTGTGTTACAATTTTATAGAGGATCATCTGTGTTATAATCTCATTGAAAGGATCATTTGTTTTAATTCTATAGAGAGAATCATCTGTGTTATAAGTCTATAGAGAAAATCATCTGTACAATTATTCTAAAGAGGGGATCATTTGTGTTATAATTCTATAAAGAGGATCATCAGTGTTATAATTCTAAAGAGAACATCATCTGTGTTATAATTTTATAGAGGATCATTTGTAGTATAATTCTATAGAGAAGATCATCTGCGTAATAATTCTTTAGAATATATCATCTGTTTTATAATTCTATAGAGAGAATAATTGTATAGAGAGAATCATCTGTGTTATAAGTCTATAGAGAAGATCATCTGCACAATAATTCCAAAGAGGGGATCATTTGTGTTATAATTCTATAGAGAAGATCATCAGTGTCATAATTCTATAGAGAACATCATCTGTGTTATAATCTTATAGAGGTAATCTGTGTTATAATCTCATAGAAAGGATCATCTGTGTTATAATTCTATAGAGAGGATCATCAGTGTTATAATTCTATAGATAACATCATCTGTGTTATAATCTTATAGAGGATCATATGTGTTATAATCTCATAGAAAGGATCATCTGTTTTAATTCTATAGAGAGAATCGTCTGCGTTATAAGTCTATAGAGAAGATCATCTGTACAATTATTCTAAAGAGGGGATCATTTGTGTTATAATTCCATAGAGAGGATCATCAGTGTTATAATTCTATAGAGAACATCATCTGTGTTATAATTTTATAGAGGATCATTTGTAGTATAATTCTATAGAGAGAATCATCTGTGAAATATTTCTTTAGAGATAATCATATGTGTTAAAATATTACAGAAAAGATCGTCTATGTTATAAGTCTATAGAGGAGATTATCTGTGTAATTAGTCTAAAGATAAGATCATCAGTGTAATATTTTTTTAGAGACGATCATCTGTCTTAAAATTCTACAGAAAGGATCATCAGTAGTATAATTCTATAGAGAGGAACATCTGTGTTACAATTTTAAAGAGGATCATTTTTGTTATTTTTCTATAGAGAGGATCATCTGTGTTATAATTCTTTAGAGAGGATCATATGTGTTATTATTCTATAAGTGGATCATCTGTGCTATCATTCTACAGAGAAGATCATCTGTGTTATAATTCTAAAGAGAAGATCACATGTGTTAAAGTTCTATAGAAAAGATCATCTGTGTAAAGATTCTATAGAGAAGATCATCTGTGTAATATTTCTTTAGAAAAGATCATCTGTTTTATAATTCTATACAGAAGCATCTGTGTTATCATTCTATAGAGAGAAACATCTGTGTTATAATTCTACAGAGAAGATCACATGTGTTAAAGTTCTATAGAAAGGATCATCTGTGTTATGATTCTATAGAGAAGATCATCTGTGTTATCATTCTATAGAGAGAATCATCTGTGTTATCATTCTATAGAGAGAATCATCTGTGTTATTATTTTATAGATTGGATTACCAGTGTTATAATTCTATAGAGAGAATCATCTTTGTTATTATTCTATAGAGAAGATCATCTGTGTAATAATTCTATAGAGGATCATATGTGTTATCCTTCTACAGAGAAAATCATCTGTGTTATATATTTCTACAAAGATGATAATATGTGTATTAGTTCTATAGAGAAGATCATCTGTGTAATAATTCTACAGTGAAGATCATATGTGTTATAATTCTATAAAGAAGATCATCTGTGTTAAATTCTACAGAGAGGATCATATGTGTTATAATTCTAAAAAGAGAATCATCTGTGTTATAAATCTACAGAGAGGATCATCTGTGTTATAATTCTACAAAGAAGATCATATGTGTTTTAGTTCTACAGAGAAGATCATCTGTGTTATAATGCTATAGAGAAGATCATCTGTGTAATCATTCTTTAGAGAGAATTATCTGTGTTATAATTCAAAAGAGGGGATCATATATGTTATAATTCTGTAGAGAGAATATTTTGTGTTATAATTCCACAGAGAGAATCATTTGTGTTATAATTATACAGAGAGGATCATCTGTGTTATAATTCTACAGAGAAGATCATCTGTGATATATTTCTATAGAGAAGATCATCTGTGTTATAATTCTACAGAGAAGATCATATGTGTTATACTTGTACAGAGAAGATCATCTGTGTAATAATTCTACGGAGAAGATCATCTGTGTTATAATTCTACAGAGAGGACCATCTGTGTGATAATTCTAAAAAGAGAATCATCTGTGTTATAGTTCTTCCGGAGCACCTGAGTTCACTCTCGTTTCGACTTGAGTTCGCGTTGCTGAATGCGGTTTTGTTGTAATATGTGTGTGTGTTTTATGTTGTTATGTGGTTTGTTTTGTTGTGATGATTTTTGTCTGCCGGTTTTGTCTTTGTCTTTACGGTTTTATGATACTGATTACCCCTTTGGTACACCTTTGCTTCTTTCATACCACTGGGTCGATGTCTCTGCTGGTGGACATTTGTCCCCGAGGACATCATCAGCCCAGTAGCTACCATAGCATGATTACAAGGAACCAAGCACGGATACTGGCTCAGGCGTCGCCCAGTATAAAAAGGCCTGAACCTAACGACGCCACGGGCACGGCATCGTTTTGTAAGACAGGTGTCCAAACTATCCCCGTTTCTACCACAATATCACACAAACAGTCTGAAAATCCAGAATTCCAATATAAAAACTCAGATTCAGTCAACAACATACGACAATGCTCTGTACTTTTGGAAGACGTTTTAGACTTTGAAAACATCGAAAGTCATTGCACAATAAAAAAATGTGGAATAAAAAACTGTAAAACATGCGCTATTCTAATCACTGATCCACAAATTAAGAGCAATTTAACAAACCGTACGTACAACATCAACAGTTGGGATGATTTGAACTGTACATCTTCAAACGTTATTTATGCACTAGAATGCACTTTATGCGGATTGATATATGTTGGGGAAACTAAAGGCAGATTGAATGCCCGTATAAGTGGCCACAGATCCGGAATTAACACCGACAAATTCCCTTTCATTTACCAACATTTTAATCAACCGGACCATTCCATCTTGTCCATGAAAGTCCGCATTCTTGAAAAAATATACCATACCACCAACAATCCCACTTTAAGTACGCCATTTCGAAAACAACGAGAAGAATTCTGGATTAGAAGGTTAGGCACCGCTTTACCTTATGGTTGCAACGACAACATTGGCAGTTTAGGGAACTTATCAAGTCCAAGATGCAATGATGTGAATGTGATGAATCTTTTTGAACAACAGGAAAGGCGCAAACGCAGTCATGGACATCGGAAGTACAATTCACCGAAGGTACATGACGTGTCTATCAATGGACTGCTTTCGTCTATCCAACAACCTCTCGGGATTCATCACATTCGCACTAAATTGTATTCTATTCCTCTTTCCAAACTTCACACACTATACAAAGAATGTCTCGAAAATCCAGTGACTGATTTTAAATCCAACCTGTACCGTCTTACAGCCATTGTTCTTGACATTGGATACAACCGATTATTCAAACCAGTCGGTGTTCCACACGAAAACAACAAGGACAATCGCTCTTTCATTTCTCTTCCATTTTTAAACAAAGGTTTGGATGCCATAAATTTAGGAAACATTTTACACCATAAATCTGTTACAGAACATATCCCTTCTTATTTCAAAGACACAAGTGTTCCCGTCATTTCTTATTCCTATACTTCCACCATTGCACCTAAGGTATTTAACTACAAACAAGTTTTGCGGGATTACCAAATCAACGACCTCAAAGCAAAACCACCAGACTGTTCTTGTGACAAATCCCCATTCAAATATAGTCCCTCTGGCCACGTCATTACCGGGGACCTCAACATAGTGGAAAATGACCAACTCCGCGATGTTTTGGCCAAAGGACCAAAATATCGTGAACCTAGAGCAATCAACTGGAACCATAATTTCAAAACAATTATGGATTCAGTTGAAGACTATGCCAGAAAATGGGCCAAAAAAGAACATGAAAAGGAAAGCGACGTTCTCTCTGAGTGGGTAAAGTCTGTGAGGTCGTTGGTTTTGAAAAGGATTAACTCTTTGAAAGGCTCGATGAGCACCAAGGCAACATCTATTTTCAACAACCCTGATGTTGCGAAGACATTGTCCACCTTACATGACAAATATGTTGTCGTACCTGCTGATAAAGCGCCTAACAACATCATTTTCGTATGCAAAAGACACTATATTGATTGTTTAACAGCTGAATTAGGCGTTGGTTGTACCAGCAAAAGCACCACATATACAGCAACAACACTGTCAAAGGAGGAAATAATCAACAATCATAATTCTGTCATATCTTCCTTTGGCATTTCTGTTGACAAAAAGAACGATGACGTTCCATCCTTGTATTGGATTCCAAAGTTACATAAAACTCCATACAAGCAACGATTTATTGCTGGGTCATCCAAATGTACAACTAAGCCTCTTTCAGTTTTGTTAACATCAATATTGACGGCAATAAAATCAAGCATTCAAAAGTATTTCGATTGTTGTTACTCTAGAAATGGCGTCAATCAAATGTGGATTCTCAAAAATTCTAAAGAACTGATGGAAAATCTCCATTCTAAGTCATTTTCACCATGCAATAGCATTAAAACGTTTGATTTCTCTACATTATATACTTCAATTCCACATTCACAACTAAAATCTCGTTTGGCAAAGCTGATTAAACGTATCTTTATCAAAAAGAACGGAAAACGCAGGTACAAGTATTTGGTAGTCGGTTATAAAAAGACTTACTTTGTCATCCAAGAGTCTAGCAAGAAAAACAAATTTACAGAAGATCAAATAATAGAAATGCTCAACTTTCTAATCGACAACATATTTGTTCAGTTTGGTGGACGTGTTTTTCAGCAAACAATAGGTATCCCAATGGGCACAAATTGTGCACCATTGCTTGCCGATTTGTTTCTTCATTCATATGAAGCGGACTTCTTACAATCACTTCTAGACAAAAAGGACCGCAAACTTGCTTTATCCTTCAATCTCACATTTCGTTATATTGATGATGTCCTTTCACTAAACAATCCTCGATTTGGTGACTATTTACATCTCATATATCCGAAGGAACTTGAGATAAAGGACACTACAGATTCTAGGAGGTCCGCTTCATATCTGGATCTATTTCTCGAAATTGACACACAAGGAAGGCTTTGTACAAAGCTCTATGACAAACGTGATGACTTCAACTTTCCAATAGTTAACTTTCCCTTTCTGTGTAGCAACATTCCGTCCGCTCCAGCATATGGAGTTTACGTATCACAATTGATTCGCTATTCCAGAGCATGTGGGGAGTACAACGACTTCCTTGATAGAGCCACACGGCTGACAAGCAAATTGTTAACACAGGGGTACGTTGCTCCCAGGTTGTTGTCATCACTCAAGAAATTTTACGGACGACATCATGTGCTCGTATACAAATACGGGATTTCTATCTCTCAGATGAGCACAGATGTTGGTTTGACATAGAGTTTTGTAATGTCATCCTTTCCGAATTTGACCAACACTTAATCGATCTTTGGCAACGTGACGGGTGTGCTATAGCAAGCAGGAACTGCTTACTCTTCCGGAGCACCTGAGTTCACTCTCGTTTCGACTTGAGTTCGCGTTGCTGAATGCGGTTTTGTTGTAATATGTGTGTGTGTTTTATGTTGTTATGTGGTTTGTTTTGTTGTGATGATTTTTGTCTGCCGGTTTTGTCTTTGTCTTTACGGTTTTATGATACTGATTACCCCTTTGGTACACCTTTGCTTCTTTCTACACAGAGGATCATCTGGGTTATAATTCTACAAAGAAGATCATATGTGGTATAGTCCTACAGAGAATATGATCTGTGTTATAATTCTATGGAGAGGATCATATGTGTTATAATTCTATAGAAAAGATCATCTGTGTTATAATTCTAAAAAGAGAATCATCTGTGTTATAATTCTACAAAGTTCTACAGAAAGGATCATCAATGTTATAGTTCTTCAGAGATTACCATATGTGGTATAATTGCACAGAGAAGATCATCTGTGTAATATTTCTACAGAGAAGATCATCTGTGTAATAATTCTTTAGAATAGATCATCTGTTTTATAATTCTATAGAGAAGCATCTGTGCTATCATTCTATAGAGAAGCATCTGTGTTGTTATTTTAATTTATAGAGAGGATCACCAGTGTTATAATTCTAAAGAGAGGATCATCAGTGTTATAACTCTATAGAGAGGAACATCTGTATCATAATTTTATAGAGGATCATCTGTGTTATAATCTCACAGAGAGGATCATCTGTGTTATAATTGTATAGAGAGAATCATCTGTGTTTTTAAGTGTATAGAAAGGATTATCTGTGTTATAATTCTTTAGAGAGGATCATATTTGTTATAATTCTATAGAGAGGATCATCTGTGTTATATTTCTGTAGAGAAGATCATCTGTGTAATATTTCTTTAGAAAAGATCATCTGTTTTATAATTCTATACAGAAGCATCTGTGTTATCATTATATAGAGAGAATCATCTGTGTTGTTATTTTATAGAGAGGATCACCAGTGTTATAATTCTAAAGAGAGAAGCATCTGTGTTATCATTCTATAGAGAGGAACATCTGTGTTATAAGTCTATAGAGGAGATTATCTGTGTTATAATCCTATAGAGAAGATTATCTGTGTTATCATTCTACAGAGAGAATCATCTGTGTTATAGTTCTACAGAGAAGATCATCTGTGTTATAATTCTATAGAGAAAATCATATGTGTAATAATTCTTTAGAATAGATCATCTGTTTTATAATTCTATAGAAAAGCATCTGTGTTATCATTCTATAGAGAGGAACATCTGTGTTACAATTTTATAGAGGATCATCTGTGTTATAATCTCATTGAAAGGATCATTTGTTTTAATTCTATAGAGAGAATCATCTGTGTTATAAGTCTATAGAGAAAATCATCTGTACAATTATTCTAAAGGGGGGATCATTTGTGTTATAATTCTATAAAGAGGATCATCAGTGTTATAATTCTAAAGAGAACATCATCTGTGTTATAATCTTATAGAGGTAATCTGTGTTATAATCTCATAGAAAGGATCATCTGTGTTATAATTCTATAGAGAGGATCATCAGTGTTATAATTCTATAGAGAACATCATCTGTGTTATAATCTTATAGAGGATCATATGAGTTATAATCTCATAGAAAGGATCATCTGTTTTAATTCTATAGAAAGAATCATCTGTGTTATAAGTCTATAGAGAAGATCATCTGTACAATTATTCTAAAGAGGGGATCATTTGTGTTATAATTCTATAGAGAGGATCACCATTGATATAATTGTACAGAGAAGATCATCAGTGTTATAATTCTATAGAGAAGATCATCTGTGTTATAATTTTATAGAGGAGATTATCTGTGTTATAACTCTATAGATAGGAACATCTGTGTTATAATTTTATAGAGGATCATCTGTGTTATAATCTCATAGAAAGGAACATCTGTTTTAATTCTATGGAGAGAGTCATCTGTGTTATATGTATATAGAGAAGATCATCTGTACAATTATTCTAAAGAGGGGATCATTTGTGTTATAATTCCATAGAGAGGATCATCAGTGTTATAATTCTATAGAGAACATCATCTGTGTTATAATTTTATAGAGGATCATTTGTAGTATAATTCTATAGAGAGAATCATCTGTGAAATAATTCTTTAGAGATAATCATATTTGTTATAATATTACAGAAAAGATCGTCTATGTTATAAGTCTATAGAGGAGATTATCTGTGTAATTAGTCTAAAGATAAGATCATCAGTGTAATATTTTTTTAGAGACAATCATCTGTCTTATAATTCTACAGAAAGGATCATCAGTGGTATAATTCTACAGAGAAGATCATCAGTAGTATAATTCTATAGAGAGGAACATCTGTGTTACAATTTTAAAGAGGATCATTTTTGTTATTTTTCTATAGAGAGGATCATCTGTGTTATAATTCTTTAGAGAGGATCATATGTGTTATTATTCTATAAGTGGATCATCTGTGATATCATTCTACAGAGAAGATCATCTGTGTTATAATTCTAAAGAGAAGATCACATGTGTTAAAGTTCTATAGAAAGGATCATCTGTGTAATATTTCTTTAGAAAAGATCATCTGTTTTATAATTCTATACAGAAGCATCTGTGTTATCATTCTATAGAGAGAAACATCTGTGTTATAATTCTACAGAGAAGATCACATGTGTTAAAGTTCTATAGAAAGGATCATCTGTGTTATGATTCTATAGAGAAGATCATCTGTGTTATCATTCTATAGAGAGAATCATCTGTGTTATCATTCTATAGAGAGAATCATCTGTGTTATTATTTTATAGATTGGATTACCAGTGTTATAATTCTATAGAGAGAATCATCTTTGTTATTATTCTATAGAGAAGATCATCTATGTAATAATTCTATAGAGGATCATATGTGTTATCCTTCTACAGAGAAAATCATCTGTGTTATATATTTCTACAAAGATGATCATATGTGTATTAGTTCTATAGAGAAGATCATCTGTGTAATAATTCTACAGTGAAGATCATATGTGTTATAATTGTACAGAGAAGATCATCTGTGTAATAATGCTACAAAGAAGATATATGTGTTAAAGTTCTATAGAAAAGACCATCTGTGTAATAATTCTACAGAGAAGATCATCTGTGTTATAATTCTACAGAGAGGATCATATGTGTTATAATTGTACAGAGAACATCATCTGTGTAATAATTCTACAGAGAAGATCATTTGTGTTGTGATTCTACAGAGAGGATCATCTGTGTTATAATTCTAAAAAGAGAATCATGTGTGTTATAGTTCTACAGAGAGGATCATCTGGGTTATAATTCAACAAAGAAGATCATATGTGTTATAGTTCTACAGAGAATATAATCTGTGTAATAATTCTATGGAGAGGATCATATGTGTTATAATTCTATAGAGAAGATCATCTGTGGTATAATTCTAAAGAGAGAATCATCTGTGTTATAATTCTACAGAGAAGAGCATCTGTGTTATAATTCTATAGAGAAGATCATCTGTGTAATGATTCTTTAGAATAGATCATCTGTTTTATAATTCTATAGAGAAGCATCTGTGTTATCAATCTATAGAGAGAAGCATCTGTGTTGTTATTTTATAGAGAGGATCACCAGATTTATAATTCTAAAGGAAGATCATCAGCTGTATAGAGGGGAACATCTGTATTATAATTTTATAGAGGATCATCTGTGTTATAATCTCACAGAGAGGATCATCTGTGTTATAATTGTATAGAGAGAATCATCTGTGTTATAAGTCTATAGAGAGAATCATCTGTGTTATAATTCTTTAGAGAGGATCATATTTGTTATAATTCTATAGAGAGGATCATCTGTGTTATAATTCTAAAGAGAGTATCATCAGTGTTATAACTCTATAGAGAGGAACATCGGTGTTATTATTTTATAGAGAAGATCATCTGTGTAATAATTCTTTAGAAACGATCATTTGTTATATAATTCTATAGAGAAGCATCTCTGTTATCATTCTATAGAGAGAAGCATCTGTGTTGTTATTTTATAGATAGGATCACCAGTGTTATAATTCTAAAGAGAGGATCATCAGTGTTATAACTCTATAGAGAGGATCAACCTGTGTAATAATTCTTTAGAAAAGATCATCTGTTTTATAATTCTATATAGAGAATCATTTGTGTTGTAATTCTATAGAGAAGATCATATGTGTTATATTTCAAAAGAGGGGATCATTTGTGTTATAACATTACAGAGAAGATCATATATGTTATAATTCTGTAGAGAGAATCAAATGTGTTATAATTCTACAGATAGAATCATCTGTGTTATAGTTCTACAGAGAGGATCATCTGTGTTATAATTTTACAAAGAAGATCATATGTGTTATAGTTCTACAGAGCAGATTATCTGTGTTATTATTCTATATAGAAGATCATCTGTGTTATAATTCTAAAAAGAGAATCATATGTGTTATCCTTCTACAGAGAAAATCGTCTGTGTAATAATTCTACAGAGAAGATCATCTGTGTTATAATTCTACAGAGAGAATCATATGTGTTATAATTGTACAGAGAAGATCATCTGTGTTATAATTCTACAGAGAGAATCATATGTGTTATAATTCTTCAGAGAGGATCATCTATGTTATAATTCAAAAAAGAGAATCATCTGTGTTATATAATTCTACAGAGAAGATCATCTGTGTTACAATTCTACAAAAAAGTTCATATGTGTTATTATTCTAGAGTAAGGATTATTTGTGTTATAATTCTATAGAGAAGATCATCTGTGTAATAATTCTACAAAAGGAACATCTTTGTAGTAATTGTACAGAGAGGATCATCTCTGTAATAATTCTACAGAGAAGATCATCTGTGTAATAATTCTACAGAGAAGATCATATGTGTTATAATTGTACAGAGAAGATCATCTGTGTAATAATTCTACAGAGAAGATCATTTGGGTTGTAATTCTACAGAGAGGATCATCTGTGTTATAATTCTAAAAAGAGAATCATCTGTGTTATAATTCTAAAGAGAAGATCATTTGTGTTATAATTCTACAGAGACGGTCATCTGTGTTATAATTCTACAAAGAAGATCATATGTGTTATAGTTCTACAGAGAATATCATCTGTGTTATAATTCTATAGAGAAGATCATCTGTGTAATAATTCTACAGAGAAGATCATATGTGTGATAATTGTACATAGAAGATCATGTGTGTACAAATTTACAGAAAGGATAACCTGTGTAATAATTCTTTAGAAAAGATCATCTGTTTTATAATTCTATATAGAGAATCATTTGTGTTGTAATTCTATAGAGAAGATCATATGTGTTATATTTCAAAAGAGGGGATCATTTGTGTTATTACATTACAGAGAAGATCATATATGTTATAATTCTGTAGAGAGAATCATATGTGTTATAATTCTACAGAGAGAATCATCTCTGTTATAGTTCTACAGAGAGGATCATCTGTGTTATAATTCTACAAAGAAGATGATATGTGTTATAGTTCTACAGAGCAGATTATCTGTGTTATTATTCTATAGAGAAGATCATCTGTGTTATATTTCTATAGAGAGGATCATATGTGTTATAATTGAACAGAGAAGATCATATGTTTTATAATTCTAGAGAAGATCATCTCTGTTATAATTCTATAGAGAAGATCATCTGTGTTATAATTCTAAAAAGAGAATCATATGTGTTATAGTTCTATAGAGAAGACCATCTATGTAATAATTCTACGAAAGATAATTCTTTAGAGAAGATCATCTGTGTTATCGTTCTATAGAGAGAATCATAGAAGCAGAGGTACCAATGGGGTATCCGAATATCAAAAGTCCGAAAGGGCAGAGACAAAACCAGTAAACACCAACAAGAATGGGACAAAAACAGACAACATGTAAAACATGGAAACACAAAATAACTGAATATCAATCAACAACGCGAACTCCAGTCGAAACAAGAGTGAACTCAGGTGCTCCGGAAGAGTAAGCAGTTCCTGCTTGCTATAGCACACCCGTCGCGTTGCCAATAGTTCATTCAGCGTGTCAAATCCGGTAAAGGAAGACAAAACAACACCCTATGACAAACCAACATCTGCACTCATCTGAGAGATCGAAATCCCATATTTGTCTATTAGTGCATGATGTCTTCCGTAAAATTTCTTGAGTGAAGACAGCAACCGAGGAGCAACATAACCCTGTGTGAGCAATTTTTGCGTCAGACGTGTCGCTCTGCTAAGGAAATCGATGTAAGTCCCGCACGCTCTGGAGTAACGAATCAATTGAGATACGTAAACTCCATAAGCTGGAGCGGACGGAATGTTGCTACACAAGAAGGGAAAGTTGACGATTGGAAAGTTGAAGTCATCACGTTTGTCATAGAGCCTTGTTGAAAGTCTTCCTTGTGTGTTATCTGTGTTATATTTCAAAAGAGGGGATCATATATGTTATAATTCTGTAGAGAGAATATTTTGTGTTATAATTCCACAGAGAGAATCATCTGTGTTATAATTCTACAGAGAAGATCATCCGTGTTATAATTCTACAGAGAAGATCTTCTGTGTTATAATTCTAAAAAGAGAGTCATATGTGTTATAGTTCTATAGAGAAGACAAACTGTGTAATAATTCTACAAAGAAGATCATCTGTATTATAATTCTACAGAGAGGATCATATGTGTTATAATTGTACAGAGAAGATCATCTGTGTAATAATTCTACAGAGAAGATCATCTGTGTTGTAATTCTACAGAGAGGATAATCTGTGTTATAATTCTAAAAAGAGAGTCATCTGTGTTATAGTTCTACAGAGAGGATCATCTGGGTTATAATTCAGCAAAGAAGATCATATGTGTTATAGTTCTACAGAGAATATAATCTTTGTTATAATTCTATGGAGAGGATCATATGTGTTATAATTCTACAGAGAACATCATCTGTGTTATAATTCTATAGAATAGATCATCTGTTTTATAATTATATAGAGAAGCATCTGTGTTATCAATCTATAGAGAGAAGCTTCTGTGTTGTTATTTTATAGAGAGGATCAACAGTGTTATAATTCTAAAGGAAGATCATCAGAGTTATAACTCTATAGAAGGGAACATCTGTATTATAATTCTATAGAGGATCATCTGTGTTATAATCTCACAGAGAGGATCATCTGTGTTATAATTGTATAGAGAGAATCATCTGTGTTATAAGTCTATAGAGAGGATCATCTGTGTAATAATTCTTTAGAGAGGATCATATTTGTTATAATTCTATAGAGAGGATCATCTGTGTTATAATTCTATAGAGAAGATCATCTGTGTAATATTTCTTTAGAAAAGATCATCTGTGTAATAATTCTATACAGAAGCATTTGTGTTATCTTTCTATAGAGAGAATCATCTGTGTTATAGTTCTACAGAGAAGATCATTTGTGTTATAATTATATAGAGAAGCTCATCTGTGTAATAATTCTTTAGAATAGATCATCTGTTTTATAATTCTATAGAGAAGCATCTGTGTTATCATTCTATAGAGAAGCATCTGTGTTATCATTCTATAGAGAGAATCATCTGTGTTGTTATTTTATAGAGAGGATCACCAGTGTTACAATTCTTAAGAGAGGATCATCGGTGTTATAACTCTATAGAGAGGATCATTTGTGTTATAATTTTATAGAGGATCATCTGTGTTATAATTCTAAAGAGAGGATCATCAGTGTTATAACTCTAGAGAGAGGAACATCTGTGTTATTATTTTATAGAGAAGATCATCTGTGTAATAATTCTTTAGAAAAAATCATCTGTTATATAATTCTATAGAGAAGCATCTGTGTTATCATTCTATAGAGAGAAGCATCTGTGTTGTTATTTTATAGATAGGATCACCAGTGTTATAATTCTAAAGAGAGGATCATCAGTGTTATAACTCTATAGAGAGGATCATTTGTGTTATAATCTCATAGAAAGGATCATCTGTTTTAATTCTATATAGAGAATCCTCTGTGTAATAATTCTTTAGAGATAATCATATGTGTTATAATATTACAGAAAAGATCATCTGTGTTTTAAGTCTATACTGTGTAATAATTCTATAGAGGAGATTATCTGTGTTATAAGTCTATAGAGGAGATTATCTGTGTTATAAGTCTATAGAGAAGATCATCTGTGTAATAATTCTATAGAGAAGATCATCTGTGTAATAATTCTATAGAGAAGATCATCTGTGTAATAATTCTATAGAGAAGATCATCTGTGTAATAATTCTTTATAGAGGACCATCTGTCTGATAATTCTACAGAGAGGATAATCAGTGGTATAATTCTACAGAGAAGATCATCAGTGGTATAATTCTACAGAGAGGAACATCCGTGTTATAATTTTAAAGAGGATCATCTGTGTTATTTATCTATAGAGAGGATCATCTGTGTTATAATTCTTTAGAGATGATCATATGTGTTATAATTCTATAAGTTGATCATCTGTGCTATCATTCTACAGAGAAGATCATCTGTGTTATAATTCTAAAGAGAGAATTGTCTGTGTTATAATTCTTCAGAGAAGATCACATGTGTTAAAGTTCTATAGAAAGGATCATCTGTGTTATGATTCTATAGAGAAGATAATCTGTGTTATTATTATATAGAGAAGATCATCTGTGTTATGATTCTATAGAGAAGATCATCTGTGTTATGATTCTATAGAGAAGATCATTTGTGTAATAATTCGATAGAGGATCATATGTGTTATCCTTTTACCGAGAAAATCGTCTGTGTGATAATTCTACAGAGAGAATCATATGTGTTATAATTGTACAGAGAAGATCTTCTGTGTAATAATGCTACAGCGAAGATCATTTGTGTTGTAATTCTACAGAGAGGATCATCTATATTATAATTCTAAAAAGAGAATCATCTGTGTTATATAATTCTACAGAGAAGATCATCTGTGTTATAATTCTACAAAAAAGATCATATGTGTTATTATTCTAGAGTAAGGATTATCTGTGTTATAATTCTATAGAGTAAGATCATCTGTGTAATAATTCTACAAAAAGGAACATCTGTGTAGTAATTGTACAGAGAGGATCATCTGTGTAATAATTCTACAGAGAAGATCATCTGTGTTATAATTCTACAGAGAGGATCATATGTGTTATAATTGTACAGAGAAGATCATCTGTGTAATAATTCTACAGAGAAGATCATTTGTGTTGTAATTCTACAGAGAGGATCATCTGTGTTATAATTCTAAAAAGAGAATCATCTGTGTTATAATTCTACAGAGAAGATCATATGTGTTATAGTTCTACAGAGAAGATCATCTGTGTTATAATTCTATAGAGAAGATCATCTGTGTAATAATTCTACAGAGAAGATCATATGTGTGATAATTGTACATAGAAGATCATGTGTGTACAAATTTACAGAGAGGATAATCTGTGTAATAATTCTTTAGAAAAGATCATCTGTTTTATAATTCTATATAGAGAATCATTTGTGTTGTAATTCTATAGAGAAGATCATCTGTGTTATATTTCAAAAGAGGGGATCATTTGTGTTATAACATTACAGAGAAGATCACATATGTTATAATTCTGTAGAGAGAATCATATGTGTTATAATTCTACAGAGAGAATCATCTGTGTTATAGTTCTACAGAGAGGATCATCTGTGTTATAATTCTACAACGAAGATCATATGTGTTATAGTTCTACAGAGCAGATTATCTGTGTTATTATTCTATAGAGAAGATCATCTGTGTTATAGTTCTATAGAGAGGATCATCTGTGTTATAATTGAACAGAGAAGATCATATGTGTAATAATTCTACAGAGAAGATCATCTGTGTTATAGTTCTATAGAGAAGACCATCTATGTAATAATTCTATAAAAGATAAAATGTGTTATAATTCTACAGAGAGAGTCATATGTGTTATAATTGTATAGAGAGGATCATCTGTGTTATAATTCTACAGAGAGGATCATCTGTGTTATAATTCTAAAAAGAAGATCATATGTGTTATAGTTCTACAGAGAAGATCATCTGTGTTATAATTCTATAGAGAAGATCATCTGTATTATCATTCTATAGAGAGAATCATCTGTCTGATAATTCAAAAGAGGGGATCATATATGTTATAATTCTGTTGAGAGAATATTTTGTGTTATAATTCCACAGAGAGAATCATCTGTGTTATAATTCTACAGAGAGGATCATCTGCGTTATTATTCTACAAAGAAGATCATATGTGTTATAATTGTACAGACAAGATCATCTGTGTTATAATCATCTGTGTTATAATTCTATACAGAAGATCATCTGTGTAACAATTCTACAGTGAGGATCATCTGTAAAATAATTCTTTAGAAAAGATCATCTGTTTTATAATTCTATATAGAGAATCATTTGTGTTGTAATTCTATAGAGAGAATCATCTGTGTTATGCATGTAATTCAAAAGAGGGGATCATTTGTGTTATAATATTACAGAGGAGATCATATATGTTGTAATTCATCTGTGTTATAGTTCTATAAAGAGGATCATCTGTGTAATTATTCTACAGAGAAGATCATCTGTGTAATAATTCTTTAGAGATGATCATATGTGTTATAATATTACAGAAAAGATCATTTGTGTTATAATTCTATAGAGAACATCATCTGTGTTATAATTCCATAGAGAAGATCATCTGTGTTATAGCGAGCATCGCAGATGCGAGCCCTACGGCATTGTGCATGTTTTGAGATGTGCCTAGTCTCGATCACCCAGACGCTTATCAAAATATGATAAGAGTCTGGGACAGTCCCATTACTTATTTTGTTATGTGTACGTTCGGAGTACTTTCAGGCTTTATCATAATGTTCGACGAAAATCACTCAACCGTATGTTCAGAATTCTGTGTATATGGTTCAGTGATTTTATGCAAATGCAATAGCGAGATAACTTTTCCAATTGATGTGATTTGTTCTCTTAAAACATAATATTTCTTATTTTACAATAAGACATCCTATTTTACATTTTTGAACACAAGTTGGTTTTGTTAACAATGAAAAAAATCGTTTTATCGTTAAATTGTACTCACGGGCGTCTACCTGGTTTTGGAAATTGTTTATGTTTATTGGAGTTAAAAATTGGGACATTCTTGGTTACAGAACCACGCACGTTTGACCAATCCGATTCTCGATTTTGCAGAACCAGTTGTCAAAAACCAAGGAAGACCAATGAAACGTAGAGTTTTTAAAGTTGGTTCATTTCAGATTGAAATGAATCTTGTATGCTAAACACGTCATATACACACGTGGTAAAGGTTAAAAGGTATAACGATCGCCACCTAGTGGTTACGAGAAATAAACAGGTGTTTTCCCAGACTCCCTACCTTGGTAGTATGAGTTTGGGTTCGAGACTAAGATGTGCCAGAAATATACTGACGATTAAACTGGAACAGGTTTACTTTAACGGAGTGACAAAAAATAATAGGCACGGAGCAAGTAAAACAATCAACCCTCTGGGCTTATAAAAATTACATCATAATCTGTTATGCAAAAATATAAAAATTGAAATTCAAAAACAGTGATAAAACCCTCATTCATCCACTTGTTTATTTTTACACACAGATTTTTATTTAAACACCATTCGGTCTTTTTCGCTGAAAAACGATTTTCCGGAAATTACCGAGCTAGCTTTTGGCAACATCGTCCCATTGACTAGTCGTACCAAATGCATGATACTGGCCAAGCTTTGTTAAATTCTAAGTAAGATAAAATAAGATAAAGAAATACATAAATTTACAGAATAAAACCTACTCATGATAATAAATAAAAGGTACTTACCTGAAAATGAAAGAAGAGTCCCATCTTGTGGGGTTTCACTCACTTTCCTCAATCCCGCATGATATTTTTACTTTACCGTTTTTTCCGCCAGGTTTCTTAATGTACCTTCTGTTACCAATGCTTCAAATAAAACACTGATACTCAGAAAATCTCACAAAACCTGACAGAATCTGAATGTTGTTTTGATCTGCTGAAGAAGCGCGAAATACTCTGACAAGAAAATGACGTCACGTAATCCATAAAATGGATAATTTCGTCCCTGCTTAATGTCGTCCCAGAATGTTACAGGATTTATTATTTGCACAAATAATTGAATTTTTATTAAGTAGTTATTGATCCCAGATATTTTAACAACAACTTTCTCAAGTGCATATGATTTGGGTTGGGTGGGGTCAGACTTCGCTACTATTTAATTCCTTTTATAAAAGTTCTCTCTTTACGTTAAACTTAGCCGGTCGAGCACATGGATTTATTTTCAAGGTATATAGATTTTCGATGCTCGCTAAAAAGGCAGGGCCTTAATCATATTAGTTCTATAGAGAGGATCATCAGTGTTATGGTTCTAAAGAGAATCTCTTGTATTCTTACTTTTATAGAATAGCTAAAAATGACGCCATATATGTCAAGTAGGTGTTTTAATAAAACAAAAAGATGCATTGTTCAACTGTCTTTGATATAGAACATTGTTTTGTTTGCATATCAAACTCAAAAATATAATTATGACTTCGTTTTAGAAACTAATGTCTGATTGAATTTTTTTTACTGATAATAATATAAGACCTTTAATAAAAGTGATTTAACGACAGTCACATACAAATTTTTATTAGGAGGTCAATATAAAAGCCCAGAAAATTAGCTTGCTTCGTCTTATGTGCGTTTTGTTATCCAAAAAAAGTTCGAAATAAGAATCAGCGTAGCACAAGTATCGACAATGCACAGTTTACTCAGAGAAACATAAAAGCAAACACAGAATATTCAATGTAATCTGAATAAAGGGAAAATATTAGATAATAGCATTAGCGTTTGATTTTATCGACCGGATTTCACGGAGTGAAAAATCCGGGTAATAAAATGGTGAATGTCGGGTGGGCGGCGGGCGGGCGGGAAAAAAATTTTCGTAACAGTTTTCTCAGCAACTACTAATCACAGCCACTTTATATTTGGTATACAGCATCAGGGTGGGGTCCCATAACGTGGGATGCGATTTTAGGTCTGTCGCTCACCTACTTCCTGTTTAACGAAATCCGGCCATTTTTAACTTTGGCAGATTTTATTCGTTTGTTCTGCTGCTGTTTGATTTATATTTTCAGGTTACCTTGACCTTTCGTTCCTGTTCAGTTTGGATGCAGAATCACCCCTATTGTGAATTCAGTTTGATTTTTATATCATGAAGGTATTATGTAGTAACAATTATCAGTTTTCGTGTTTTAGAAATTATAAAAAATTACACAAAAAATAATATGATGGTCATATAATGTCTAGGAAAAACATATTTGTAATAAACCGCAATGATCCTGTCTTTAACGACCATTTAGAAATAAACTGTTGGGTTTAAAAGATATTATAGAGCCACACCTTCCTCTTACATTATGACAGTGTGTTCTGGTAAAAAACAACAGAACAGACAATGTGCGGTTCGACAGCAACAAGCTAAAAAAAAACAGCGACTGACAGTCCGTAAAACTACAAAGAGTAAGGTCACGAGCAGATAGTCGCTGTTTCGGCTTGTTCGCCGGAAATGATTTTTTATTACAATTCAAAACCAAAACTCAGAAGCGAGCAATACATAAGTACTAATGATATACTAGTAATATGAGTTCATACAATGATATCTGTTTTTTTCTATTTCAGAGTTTTGTTGTGTTTCCCTTTACTGTGATAGAGTGTTAAAAATCGCTATTTATCCAGCTTGGACTGTATTTCTTGGGCATGCTTTGTATCTTTGCGACTCAATGATGCGAAAAGATTAACAAATCATTTCTATTAGCAGTTTTACAGACATTGTGGTTTTAAGAAGTTTTTCCATGTAATTCAATGTACTTTAAATTGTAACAAAAATCTTTCAAAGAGTATGAACTTCTTGTAATTAACTTTGAAAGCTTTTGTAGCATGTCTTTTAAGTGTTGTATTTTATACGTTTCGGATACAAACTGTAATGTGAATGGCACTTTTACAATCATATGTTGAATATAGTCATCACCATAGATTAAGGATTCGCCAATTGTATTGGATTTTTGGAATCCCCTAGGCTTTCTTTATTATAGGGCTGGTTTGTTTTGAGTTTTGCCGGTAACCTCCTATTTTTAGCTCACCTTACATGAAGGATGAGCTGTTGCTATCACTTGGCGTCCGTCGTCGTTAACTTTCTTCTAAAATCTTCTCCTCTGAAACTACCAGAGGAATTGCTTTGAAACTTTGCACACATCATCTATTGAATTTCCTTTACCAAAATTGTGCAAATGATGACTGCTGACTAAATAAAATGACCGTCATTTCTTAAAATAGGGCAAGAGGGCAGGGTCAAACCCCAGTTTTTGACTTAAAATAAATAAAAAATATAGTAGCAATTGTCCTTCTTCAGCATCAAAAGCTTTACAAAAATCTCAATTTAGTTGAAGTTGTCAGATGACCGATTATTGAAGTTGTCAGATGACCACTTATAGTGGTTATGGCTTAGAGGTGAAAAAAAGCATTTTTGCATGATTTAGCCTATAGAATAAAAACCATAGCAGATAGAGATAAGCTGTTGCTTGCTTTAACCTTTAGCTGAGTGGGCTCTACAAAAGTCATCATTGGGTCAAAGTTGTCAGATGACCCCTTATTGGGGTTATGATAGAAAATAAACAGATGTGGAATAAGTGTACGCGACACAGCCCACAATTAAACGGCAATTTAGAAAAACCACAATGGACAACCACCAGCAGCCTTCAACGAGGCCATTTGGCACTGCTCGCGGTTCTGCAATTGGCCCATGGTCTAAATAAGATGCATATAATTCAAATCCAGCCCTGAAATAGTCACAGATAGACCCCCTTCTTAAACAAGGAACAGAAAACATCAAAAGGACAAGTACAAACGAAAGCTTAGTCAAAGATTTCTGGCTTAGGACAGGCACATGTAATATGTGGCGGGGTTAAACTAGTTTTTTGGGCCCAACCTTCCCCCTATCAATATTCCTAGACAAAGCACAAAAACTAAACACACAATAAAAATCAAATCGATCAAAGTCCAATTCTACTAGAGAGAACCTAAGACAAAAAACAAGAACAAACAAAAGGACGGTAAAGGAACTCTCTATAGAACACTTGCTGTTACTGACAGCTAGCTGAGAATCATCGATCGACTGATGTAAAAAAATCAAACGTATCGATTTTAAATCCGACACAACACTTCAAACAATAATGATTTAGTGAAGTGTCAACACACAAAACCGACACGCTTGATCGCTATAATGCTTAAAAATGACAATAGTAAAAACGTTTATGGAAGTTTTAAAGCGAGTAACAAGTTTTCAATATTTCTGCCAAAAAACACTAAATTCAAAGATTTAACCAAGATATTCATTTCATATCCTTTCCGTAATAAATTTTGAAGCCAATTTTTCATTTCTATTGGATTGCTTTTAAATTTGTGAGCTTTATAAAAAACATTACCATAAAATTCAGGATGTGATATTCCTTTCACTGTAAGAAAGTGACGTGTACAATTAAATTTTTCAATAAGAGATCGATACTTGTGGAAGAATTTAGAAAAAGATTTTAATAATTTGTGGTATCGATAACCTTGTTTTAATAATTTTTTAGTAATAAAACGGTTTTTATTATTAAAATCAGAAACACAACTGCAGATCCGAGCATATCTTACTAACATTGAAATGTAAACCCCGTATGACGGCGCTAGTGGAACATCTCCTTCAAGAAAAGGGAAATTTATAATAGGGAAGGTAAAGTCGTCACGTTTATCATATACTTTGGTATGTAATTTTCCGTCAAAAATACTTAAATCTAAATCTAAAAAAGGACATCTATCACCGGTGACGTTAGATTTGTTCAAGGTTAATTCAGAAGGATAGATATCTGTAATAAAATTAGAAAATGAAGGATTGTTGAGTGCAAGAATGTCATCTAAATATCTAAAAGTATAATTGAAAGTTTCGATTAGGTTCTGTTTGTTCGGGTCTTTTTGTAATTTAGCCATAAATTGTGATTCATAACAGTATAGGAAAAGGTCGGCTATAAGTGGCGCACAATTAGTACCCATTGGAATACCAATAATTTGGCGATAAATTTGTTTACCAAAACGTATATAAATATTATCTAACAAATAATTTAGAGCAGTAATAGTTTCTGCATCAGTCCAGTTAATGTAACCCTTTTGAGTCTCGTTACTAAAAAATGATTTACTAAATGATTTTGAAACTCTCGAACAGATATAATCACTTTTAGATTTGTCAAAACACCATTTAACCAAATACTCAAATTTCTTTTTAATCAGATTATGTGGAAGGTTAGTATATAAAGTAGAAAAATCGTAACTATCAACAGTATGAAAAGTATTTTCAAAAGCACGAAGCTTGTCCAAAACATCAAGAGAATTTTTTACACTCCAAAAATAATTAATTCCACTGTTTTCGAATACCCTTTCACAGTATTGAATAATAAATTAAAAGATGGAAATGGCATTTTTCATGTTTTGGTCCATAGAAATAAAACTATTGCAGAAAGAGAAAAGCTGTTGCTTGCTTATACATTCAGCTCATTGAGCTATACAAAAATTTTAATTGGATCGACGTTGTCTGATGGATTACCCTTTATAGGTGTTGCGCCCCTTTATAGCTGAAAAAAAAGTGTTTTTTGTGGGTTTTTTTTTTTGCCTATAGAATGAAAACTATAGAATAGATGTTGCTTGCTTAAACCTACAATTCATTTGGACTCTCAAAAATATCGTTTAAGGCTGAAGTTGTCAGATAAAACCTTATAAAAGTTATGATAAACTTTTTTGGTGTTTCACTTGTGAAAATGTTGAAATTATTCATCATTTGAGTGTCTTTCTACAGGAATTAAACATAACTTGATAATTATATGTAATTATTGAACTTTGAATTAGGAACGTCCTGTTATTATATTAGTTGTTCATGAATCACTCTGATATCACTTATAATCATATATGTTGTACTGTCTTTGCCCCTTGAGGGCCCTTAATTGCACAATAAACTTATTTGTATTTTGTATGGCCAAAATTGTCAAGTTTTGGGGTTTGGCCTTGCAAATTAAACCTAGTATAAACAAGAGTTGACATTTAAGTTTGTCTCGCCTGCCGGCACCATCGTTACATTACTTTTTTCCTCAAAAGATATCAAAGTCACTCAACTGAAAAATCAAGGTGAAGGTCAAAAGATTAGAACGCAGCTGTGCCAAGCTACTCCTGGGGCATATACATACCAAGTTTCATCAACCTAGGACTTATAGTTCTTGAGATGAAGAGGTGCTCATAAAACTTTAACATTGCTATTATATATATTGAAAATTGTCAATGTCCATCAAACAAAAAATAAAGGTCGAGGTCAAAAGATGGGGATGCAATTGTGCTAAACTGTTACTGGGGCATATGCATACCAAATTTCATCAACCTAGGACTTATAGTTCTTGGGATATGGAGGTGCTCATAAAACCTTAACATAAAAATTAACGCAGCCGCTGCTTAAGTGCTCCGCTTTGCAGGCGAGACAAAATGTTAACAATACGATTATCCTTCATCGGAGTTTTTCGCAACAGATGTCCCAAAATATTTTTATTCAATCAGTTATTTAAATTAGGTGAGCGATTCGGGCTCCTGTGGGCCTCTTGTTTTTATAGTAGGGCTTATTGGATCATTGGAAATTGATTTACAAACTTTTATCAATTTCTTGCTATTTTTCTATAGGTTTTTACGCTATAACAAGCTAGGATTATGCTAAACAGGCTATGAAAAAGTTAGAGAAAGCCTTTGACCACCAAATTTTCACATTATGATATCTCGGAAACAATTTCGAAAACCTATATATTTTTGGGGCTATTTTGTTTTGTAACTTAACTTATCATCTTTTCATTAAGATGGAAATATTATTACTTTACTTTTTCAAATTGAGCATTCTCAAGATGTTTACATTTTTTACATGCTAATTATTTGTTTTGTGGTCTTAGAGTTTAAAATGTTTATCTACTGTACCCATAGAAAAAAGAAACTGTGCATATTTGTACCTAAATTTCTCCTAGTCAGAAAATCGTAAAAAATACAGTTATCGAGTTGAAATTTTCACTGAATGTCGAGCGAATTATGCAGATCATGTTCGGGGAAATAACCAAAAATTTTTGAAATCCAGTTTCAGAGATTAAAAAAAAACACTTTCTTACCCCAAAAATGAAAAAATGAAAGTTTTCACCCAAAATTTAAGCTGTAAATTTTTAATCACCAACAGGAGAAACATTTTTGGTAAAAATCAGCTAAGAAAACTTAATTCATTAATGTGCGTTGTTTCCAAAGTGTGATTTTGTGAATTCCAGATTGACACTACCTGATTTCAAACTGCAAACAAAACAATTTACGCACCTAAAAATGAAAAAAAATTGTCAATATCTTTAGAAAAATAATTTTGCAATACTTTTTTGATAAAATGTATCAAATACTAAATGACATATTGAATTTCTGATTTTTCAAAGTAATGCACAGTTTCCTTTTTCCATTAGTATATTAATATTTTATTAGGAAAAGATCATACATTTTGTGTACATGTATTAATAAATGTTGTCATATTTTCTGGAATAAGTTGTTCTAATATCTTCGACTTGGACATTCGAATGCTTTGCTTTAACATAAACATTTGATAAAAAACAAATGACCTTAGTCATTGGTTTAAGAACATTTTTTTCTGTTAAATAAATAAAAGATAAAACATGTTCTTAATTATAACCCTCTGCACCCTTTGATATGAAAAGTAAAAAGGGCACTTAAATTTGATCAATACTTCAAAGGAGTGCAATACAGTGTTTTAATTATCAAAATTGTGCATTTTTTTGCATATGCAATTAACACATTTTCACCTTTTATTTTCATCAATCGTAATTTATATTAAACATGAAATTTTCTTTGGTTATAGATTAAAAAAGACAATGACGAAAAATCTATAAAATGTCATGGGGTGAAGAGAAAAGAGTCATTGTAATCTTTATTCAGTCACTCAATCAAAGTGTACATATATAATGTTCTTTAGCCATATTGAAGCACCAATATCAAAACACCTATTAGTCATGGAAGTCTACTCGGGTTCAATTTCAAAGTCCCATATCATAGTCTGGTTTTCCTGATTTAACTGACTTATAGAACGCCAAGTGAGACATGTCATCAAACATGGTTTCCTTGACAGCAGGAACTGTTTTCATGTCTTTAATATATCTGTTAAGATTTGGAAATTTGTCTTCTGGGAGCATGTCCAATCCCATATTGGAAACTGCGCCAACTCTTTCGAACCACGGCCATACTAAGAAATCTATCATGGCTGGTTGGTCACCTGTAACAATATGTGTAAGGTAGCCTCAACATTTTTCATATTAGTTATTGAAGATAAAATGAAAGACATGAATTGCGCTAAATTTCTCTTGAAAAATAAGAGTATTCCTTAGCATGCAGATGCATCACGACTCCCTTGATAGTTTGATGATAGGAGTTAACTTGTTAGGTGAGGAAGAGGGAGGATTGGCGCGTCATAAAACCTGGTTTAACACACCATTTCTTTTGAAATGCCTGTTTCAAGTCAGGATCATTGCAATCTTCAAATTTTTCCAGTATGTCTTCCTTGTTTTGTCTCTTCTCTTAGGCATTGAGATTGATCACATAAGTTCGGTAATTTTGTTGTCAGACTTTGTCTTCTGATTCTTGTACTGCGCATGATCGATATTCTCTGTGTCGGCCCGGATTTGGCTTCCTTGTTCGTGCTTTTCTTTTAATACTTTTGTTTTTCGAACTTCCAATGCTTGTATTTTCGAACTTGTAATGCACATGGTCGATATCCTCGGTGCTGGATTTGGCTTCCTTGTTCGAACGTTTTGGTTTTGAGTACTTTTCATTTTCAACTGTTTTGGAATTTGACCTTCCTATGTTTTGGTTTAAATGCTACTGATGAGAGGTTACTCCTTGAAATATCGATATATAGCATATCCAAATTAACCGTGTATACCTGCATTTTGGTATTTGTAATTTCCAAAGTTTTAAATCAAATGCTGCTGATGAGAGGTTAGCTCCTTGAAATATGCAAACACAGCATAACCAAATTAACCGATTTATTTCCCGTTGGTATTTTGTATTCTTAAGGTTTCTGATTTTTTTTTTTTTGGCAAAAGAAACAAAGAAGTGACAATGGTGTATACAGGAATAAAAATCCAGTTGTTGGAGATTCAAGGCAAACAACAACATTTTCAAGGCAATTATAAATGATGTTCAAATTGACATGTACGTTATAAAACAACAATTCTCTTTACCTCCAAAGAATTTCCCTCTCTTTTGAATGATTCTCTCAAGCGGTTCGACGGCCTGGGTGTATTCTTTTAGAGCCTCCTCTCTGTTTTCTTGAGCTCGTATTGATTTATAATAGGCTGTGACAACCTAAAATAGGCACAATTCATGTGGATTATTGAAGCACATAAAAAGAGTCATATAATGTATTTTTTTAAATAATATAGTAGAATAAAGAGTTTTCATTATTTAAATATATATATTGGTCCTTACATATCAAAGGCATTTATGAAAACATAAACAAAACAAAACAACACACCCGTCGCTGTCATTAGGTGTTCTGATGTTTAAAGACGAAAATTACTGCAATTGTTCAATATATTTATTTGAAGACGTTATGTGAACTTTAAAAATCTAATCCCTCAAAATGCAAGAGAACAAACTAGAAAGTTAACTGCATTACCAATTTGCTTTGTACAACAACGTTACATGTATAATAAAAATACCTTTCCATTCATTTCTAAGAGCATCCTGTCCCTAGCTTTTCTGTATGGGTCCGAAGGTGTGAGTTTGTTCTGAGAGTATACATCGTCTAAGTAGTCATTGCATGCTGCTGATTCGAAGACAATTTTATCGTCTTGTTCCAGAACTGGGACCAGTCCAAGTGGGTTCTTCTCTAAAAACCAGTCGGGTTTATTTTTCAAATCTATGTTTACTGTTTCAAATCTGTAATGAGATGGAGTTTTACGTATTTTTAATGGGTTTGTTAATAGAATATTATAATAATATCAAAAACAAACCTCAAATCATATATTTAATCACCTTCCACTCGAAGAAATGTTTGTTTGATATTTATGGCCATATGCTGTTTAAATATACTTAAAATGTTGCCTCTCTTTTGCATGTAAATTAGTTAGTTAGTTAGTTAGTTATTGCTTTACTCCCAAGCAGCACGATTTCGGCTATATCCGGGAGATGAACATGAAAGTGATGATGCAATGAACATGAAATGATGATGAAGTGGAGGAAATGGGGACACAAGGCCAATCGGGTAGGAGAGTTTTGACTGCCACTGGAAAAGGGAGTGATGGGTAGGGACGGAAAATTTTGCCTGCTGCATGGGGATCCTACGGGTCCTACTCTTACCGAGACCTGCAGCAGGGTTCTTTAACGTGCGAGGAACGTGACATTTTTCCAAACACGGTGCACCACTAAGGTTTGCGGTCAGGTTTTCCGCATTATTGCCTGACGACCCCGCATCTCTCGATGTCAGGGCTGCCCCATTCAACCACCTGGGGCACACATCCCAGTCGCTTTGTGGGCAAAGCGGCCTGACCCCGATGTCAGGTTTCTGAGCGCTCTTTAGTGGACTTTTACCGACAAGCTTAGCGCTGCTGCGGGCCTATTCGCCTCCCGGGCCCCGCACGGGACTTGCATGTAAATCGATTGCATAGTAATACAAGTACATTAAGACGGTAAATAGCTTAAAACTACTTTTTCGCATGCTTTGTGTACTTACGGAATTTTCTTGTGGGCTAATACTAGTCTTGTTCTTTGAGCAAAAGGGCAAAATCTCATGCTGTACAGCCTGAGCTTCCCAGTTTCCAAAGGAGGACATTCTGATCCTACAAGTAAGGTGTAAAATGAATTTAACATACCCAAACTTGACCAACAAGGTACAGTAATGATTAGGATAATGTTTACGTACGGTTTTCTTGTTTTGTGATTTAATAGATTATTGTATGGAACCCAAATATCTATACACACACAAAAAAAAACAAACAAAAAAAAACACCACATAAAGACGTTTATATAAGCTAATAATATAAATTAAAGTTCAAAATGATTAAAAAGGGATGCGTAGACCCTCCTAAGAATGCATTCATATATAGAATTCATAAAATGCATGTATTCTTTCTTGCAAGCCTATTTGATATTTCTTAGCTGTGTGAAGTTCACGGAAGATGAATAGAAACCTAGCGATCTTGTAAAGTTGGATTTCGCAACCCATTCAGATGGAAGAAAGCTACCTAACAATATCCAACGAACAGAAATGTGTAACGCGCGTTTTGTCTATAAAAAACTGAAGTTTTGGAGCTTTTGCATTTCTCCTAAATATTAGAATTTCTCCTTGAGGTAAACCTGCTGAGCCACCAACACTTTTTCTTCGAAATATTTTAGTCATTATTGTCAGTTGCCATTTCTAAACTGTGCTCAGTTCTTAGATTATTCATATCTCAGGCATAGACGACCCTCAGTCCTAGTATAATTGTTCTCTGGCTTGGTTTTGTAAAATGTTCGATGGAATTTCGAGCCTAATATTAATGTGATTTGTCCAGTCAAGAAAAATATCAATAAGTTTGGACAATGTTTAACCACGCGGTTTATTTCAAACAATATACGTGAAATTACCCCTTATTAGGAGAGATCGCTAAATATATGTAACTATCAGGATATAAACACTATTAACACTTGATTAAAAATTCAATTATTTAGTTAATATATGTAACTATCAGGATATAAACACTAAAAATTCAATTTAGTTAAGTGACACTTTTTCTAAAAAATCTATTACTATCGAAAACAAAATATACCAGCAAAATTCCTGTGTAGTACAGACGAAATGACATGACCCTAAAAGATTATAATTGTTAATTTTAGTAATTAAGTCTTCTTTCAAATACATATCATAAAGTTGTAATTTATAAGCTTACCCTTTGAGTGAGACTTGAGCGACATTTTTGTGTTAGGAAATATACTTGTTTTTTCCTGGTAACGCAGTTGTATATATATAGAGAGATAGCGATGTCCTACATTATGACTGGTTGAAAAATTAAACAGTTTTTAATGTAGAACGATAACATTGGATAACGTTGGTCAGATTTTACCAGATTTAAATCAGAACGAAAATCTATCACTGAAATGTTTAATTTTAAACTCTCTTACCGTCCTTATCTACCTGCAAGAATTTGAACCTTGGTCTATGTAAACAGGACCTACCATTAAATTCAAACAGGGGAGTCTTAATTTTCTCCACCCCCCACCCCCCCCCCCCCAAAAAAAAACCCAACAACAACAACAACAACTGACTTTTGTAAAAAAAAAAAAAAAGCAGCAGAGATTAAGAATAAAGCCTTATAATATTCTGCCATTCAAAATAATGCTAATACCGAAAAAAATGTCTAGGTCCCGCACGAAAAATAATTCTCTGACCAGAACAAATAACCAAGCCCCGACTTTTTGTATTTAAAGTTTCTAAGCTATATATGTTCCAGCTGCAATGAAAAAAAGTTTTTAAAATATGTTTTGTTTATTTGTATACCATACAAAAGTATGGTGCATTGTTCATGTAAATTTGTATCATCATCGTTTAAATCTGTTTAAAAAGTAGCTGGCTATTTTTTTACAAATTGACAAATTAATATCATATTCATAAACAACTTCCGTCCGCCTGTCCGCAATATAACCTCTCGTTACAGCTTTCTCAGCAACTACAAATCACAGTGACTTGATATTTGGAATATGACTTCAGTATGAGATACTTTGTAGCAAATATGGAAATTGAATCTGCTGGATATCCACTTCCTGTTCCGACTTAGTCAAATTTCAAAATTACTGGTCAATATGGGGGGAGGGGGAGGGGTCCGTATGCGCACTGAAGTCATGGCAAAATGTTCAGTTCTAGTTGATTGTGGCCATTATCCGGTAGAAGTAGAAGTAGAATTGTTGAAAATTGTCATACAGAGTTTTTCAGGAACTACTCAGAATAAATATACTCTTTTCGAATCCGGATTTCTTACAAACTGGAAGTTGGTAAGGATATAAACTATGTGCGATGTGGCCCCCGTTGACCCTTCTTCATATATGTAATTTAAATTTTGCTATGAATTAATCCTTGATAGCTTATTAAAAATATTTTTTTAAAAATATATAGACATATGGCTATTATCTTAGCTTTGCCTTGTAATTTAGTATTTTTGAGGATGCCAATCCGGACGTTTTTCCAATAGATGAATTTATGCTGGCTGCTAATATTACTTCCCTTTCAGATGGCACAAAATGATAATACCTAATTTTTTTACTTATTATGATATCTTTATATGGTATTTTTACGTAAACAAATGAAAAGAAAAAAAAAAACGAAATATTAATGGATATAATATATATATTTCGTTGACGAGATGGAATAAAATAACAACCATATTAAAATGGTTATTAATGTTTCGAGAATTCAGTCAGGAAAGAAATAAGAAATAAGAAACCAATTACTAATTTACCATTTTGCATTTCGGGAATAAAACAAGGGGTTGCACTAAGTCGTGCTAAGCATACCCCCACTCGACAATTCAGAAAACAGGAAGAAGATGACGAACTGACCTGGTAAGGGGAGGCACGGTACAGCTCGTCATGCTTCTAAAAGCTGTATACCAAATTTGAAATCAATTCCTTTTGTAGAAGCCGAGAAATCTGTCACGAAAAATTGTCTATTTTTGCCCAATAAAAAAGTCTATGTCGGCTCGAAAAAAACAGGAAGTACATGATGGACTGACCTGGAAATAGGAGGCACGTTATAACTCATCATATTGAAGCTGTGTACCAAATTTGAAACCAATCCACCCAGTAGAAGCAGAGAAATTGAACCGGACGGACAGACGGACAGACAGACAGACAGGCGGACGGACAAGGTGATTGCAATATAGCTCCCTCTCTAACGAGTGGGGGTAAAATATTAGTAAAGAAATTAATAAGGAATAGGGAATATGTAACCAGTTACTTATTCCCTATTTAGTGTTTTTGAGAATAAGGAATAAGTAACTAAGCTGATGCTTCTACAAAAATACTGATTTTAGTACTAACAGCGTCATGAGTGTAACAAGAAAACCATTTCGTGGTAAAACATTTTGCTGTTTGCAAATTATATTTAAATTTTGTAAAATTCATTTTGTTTGGCGTTTTTTTTTTTATTATTCGCTGCCTTAAAAACATACAAATTACATCAAAATGTATTCATGACCATAATTAAAATTGGTTGATTATCATAATCCATAGTCATAGTCGAAGTTTCCAGAACTTTTGATTTGAAGAATGCAACATGGGAATCATCATCGAAAATGGTTTCTTTTACGGCTGGAACTGTCTGCATTGTAGAAATCCAAGTGTTCATGTTTTGGAACTTTTCTTTAGGTAAAATATCATTCTCAAACGTAACTCGTAAAGCTTCAATTCGTTCGAAATGGGGATACAGTAAAAAGTCTATCATGGCTGGGGCATCGCCTGAAACATAGATAATTTTATTCAAGCATTTTTTTTTTTGGTTTCAGTTTATAGAGAATATCGTTTAGAACTTGTAAGAAATATGTTTTGCTAAAAATTGTGATACTTTAAAACTGAAATGATCATGCCGCATGAACTGCACCAATATAGAAACAATAATTGTCCTCCCACAACAACGCAACGGGGGGGGGGGGTTTCAGTAGTGGTCTTTGTCTATTGGTGCATCTGTCACACTTTTGTGTTTGTGGACACAACTCCTCTGAAATCGTGCAATTGATGTTTTTGAAATTTTGTAGGCTTGTTTGTCATGATTTGTATTCGAACGCTACTTTGATCAGACACAATTTATAGAAGTTACGGAACTTTAGCGACTTTGAGCATTTTAAATCATAAGAACATTTCGTAGGCGAAACTCCTCTGAAACCGCTAAATTGATGTTGTTGAAATTTTGTAGAATTGTTTTTTCATGATATTAGTTGATCACATATCAACGCTGTTATGATTCGACATATTATATAGGAGTTGTATATGGGAACTTTTCGTCTTTGTTCATTTTAGGTCATTGGAACACTTAGTGGATGCAACTCCTCTGAGACTGCTTTAATCGGTTTAGGTAAATTTTGTAGGATTCTTTGTCATGATATGTAGTTGGTCATAATGCGCCATTCTAATCAAAAATTTTAAAAGTTATGGGACTTCATTGACTTTGTGCATTTTAGGTCATAAAAACATCAACTTCCCTGAAAATTCTAAAGCACATTTTGTTTACATTTTATTGAATGGTCAATTGTTCCCATCTGAAACACGTCTGCAGTACTGATATTTTCGGATTTAAATTTTAAGGCGGTAGGAGACATAGCCATGTGTAACATGTCCTTGTTTCTTCATAGTTCGTTACCTCCAAAGAACTTTCCTCTCCCTATGATTGTATTTTCAAACATCCGAGCTACTTTTAATGCAGATTCCAGTACAGTTTCTTTTTCATCTTCAGTAGCGAATTGTGCAAAGAGAATTTTGTAATAAGCAGCACAGAACTACAAGGAAATAAAGATACTACATTTACATGAATAGCACAAAATAAGCAAAGATGTATTGGCGGATGGGTTTCAAATTGACTTTAGAAATCCTGCATGTTATATATTTAAACAAGTGTGGCCGCTAAAAGTATGTCTCGCCTGCCGGCACCATCAATAAAAAAACTACCTAAGCTTTCATTTCTTGATATCAACACAAAAAGTGTCTGTATACCCAATATCAGATGCCTAGCTATTATACTAGTCAAGCAATTCATCGTCCACTAAAGTCTTACAAAAAAGTTTTCTGCCTGAAAAAAGACCTAAGTTCACAGAGTCACTGGAGCGTAAAAAATGGGGTCATGGTCACATGACATGGTGACAGTTGCGTTAACCATAACCGCAACTGTCTGACAGTGTATACCCAATATCAGATGCCTAGCTAATTTACTATTCAAGCAATCCATTGTCCACACAAGTATTACAAAAGTTTTCTGCCTGAAAAAAGACCTAAGTTCACAGAGTCACTGGAGCGTAAAAAATGGGGTCATGGTCACATGGCATGGTGACAGTTGCGTTAATAATAACTGCAACTGTCTGACAGTGTATACCCAATATCAGATGCCTAGCTAATATACTATTCAAGCATTCCATTGTCCACACAAGTATTACAAAAGTTTTCTGCCTGAAAAAAGACATCAGTTCACAGAGTCACTGGAGCGTAAAAATGGGGTCATGGTCACATAGCATGGTAACAGTTCCGTTAACCATAACTGCAACTGTCTGTATACCCAATATCAGATGCCTAGCTATTATAATTTTCCAGCAATTCATCGTCCACAAAGGTCTTACAAAAAGTTTACGGTCTGAAAAAAGACCTAAATTCACAGAGTCAATGGAGCATGAAAATGGGGTCAAGGTCAAATGGCATTGTGACAATTGCATAGACCATAACCTGAACAGTCTATATACCAAATATCAGATGCCTAGCTATTATATTTTTAAGCAATTCATTGTTCACAAAAGTGTTACAAAAAAGTTTACGCCGCCGTCGCCGCCGCCGCAGGAAAGTAATACCTATGTCTCGCCTTCCACGACTATTCGTCACAGGCGAGACAAAAAGCAAGTGGGAAACCGGTAGCATAAGATACATGTAACAAATGAAATAAGACAGCGGGAAATTGTTCAAGATGACAGACATATTACTAAAGTAAAAAGAAAAGGACTAAGAGTAAGCAGTGGTTTGTTTGATATTCTTGATTCAGGGTTACGAGAATGTCTGTGTCCCCATACTTACTTTCCCTTGAATTTCCAGTAATATCTTATCCTTGGCCCGTCGATAGGGGTCAGAAGGTGTGACTCTATTCTCTGGATAAATATCGTCTATATAATCATTACAAATAGCAGATTCATAAACAATCTTTCCGTCATGCTCTACAACTGGTACCATACCAAATGGGTTCTTTTCCAGGAACCATTCTGGTTTGTCTGTCAAGTTGATATTGATGGTTTCATATCTACAAATATCAGAATCACTTGCACTTGTTTGATAGTTCGAAAATCGAAATGTACTTGTATTGGTAGTAAATGCCTTATTGATAGAAACAAATGTCTGTGATCAGACTGGTTTGAGGAAAAAGAAAAAGCCGTTGCTCACTCAGTATACCCCCGCTACCCCAAAATTTGACCAAGTCAGTAAACAAGAAGTTGATATCTGACTGATCTAATTTCGCAATAATGGACCTCATACTGAAGTCATATACCAATTAAATTTCAAGTCACAGTTATTTATCAAAGTGCTGGGCCGGTGCAATTGTATACTGGGCAAAGAGTGGCACAAAGATTCTTTAGAATTGAACATGTGCTTGGCTGTCACTTTTTATTAATTAAAAAAAACCAATTAAATTCATTTCAAGACCTTGTTTCGACTTTGATTGATTGAAGATATGAATATGAATAAGTGGTCTGAGTACTTCTCGACATCCTATCAGTAACTGAATGGTCATAATTAAAAAGAAAGATCTTTTGCTGGGCAATATTTTTTCTGCTAAACTGGGCCTTAAGTTTTTTTACTGATGTGTCTGCTGTGTACATAGATATTTTGAAGAGGGGAAAAAATTGCACCGGCCCAATAGTTTGATAAATATTGAACGGTCCCTTATGAGTAGTTTCCGAGAAAAACTGTTACGAAAATTTTCAACAATTGATCTGTCCAGTAATGTTGAAAACCAAATAAGTCGGTAAAAAGGAAGTAGATATCCGACAGACCTCATTTCGGTACTCAAGATAGAGGACCTCATACTGAAGTTATATCAAATATCAAGTCCTTGTGAAGAGCAATTGCCGAGAAAACAGTTACGAAAATTTTCAACTTTTGACCAGTAATGTTGAAAATTGATTAAGTCAGTAAACAGGTAGTAGATATACAACAGACCTTATTTCGATACTCGCGATAAAGGACCTCATATTGAAGTCATATACCAAATTGTGGGTCACTTTGATGAGTAATTGCTAAAATAATTTTTACGAAAGTTATGTTGCGGACGGACGGACAGAGATAAACCAGTATACCTCTCTTCTTCGAAGTGGGGGTATAATTATCTTAAGACAGTTTAAACAATGAACAGAAACAGAGACTACTTCAGCTCCTATGCTGGTTTTGGAAATTTTTAAATATATATGAAACATGAAATGGCAACTCTGTTTCTCACGTTTTGAGTAAAAAGAATTTAAACTTATTATGTTTAATCGATCTTAACTTTTCAATTACTGAAGTCATGTGTCAAACAATGCAAGTTTGAAAGTAAAAAAGGGAAAACATCACATCTAGGTTATATGGCCATGGATAGTATACATATATATGTTAGTAAATTTATTAAGTATCGTTTGTAGTCAAGTCACTGTGATTGTAGATATGGTTTTCAAAATTTCGTGTATGTTTTCCTTTTCTGTTTCAAACATCATTGGTTTTGAATTATATTCTTCCATCAGTGCGGGTTTTCTGCTTTTTTATTATTTTTATAATGTCAACAAAAATATACAATAAAACTGCTGGCGGTTGTCCATTGTGTTTTTTTTTCTAAATTACCGCTTGTTTTGTGAGTTGTGTCGCGTACACTTATTCCACATCTCATTATTTTCCATAGTTGTCAAATGTTTTGATTATGATTCCGTTTTCAAAAATGTACAAATAAGAACATTCCTAAATGATATAATAAACCGTATTGTTTTTTTTTATATTTAGTAATCACTGTAGCAGATTCTCTATGAACTACAAAAGCAAAAGAAACAAATGCTTTTTATGAACGCACCCGTGCGGGTTCCGGGTGGCGAATAGGCCTGCAGCAGCGCTAAGCTTGTCGGTAAAAGTCCACTAAAGAGCGCTTAGAAACCTGACATCGGGTCAGGCCGCTTTGCCTACAAAGTGACTGGGATGTGTGCCCCAGGTGGTTGAATGGGCCAGCCCTGACATCGAGAGATGCGGGGTCGTCAGGCAATAATGCGGAAAACCTGACCGCTAACCATAGTGGTGCACCGTGTTGGGAAAAATGTCACGTTCCTCGCACGTTAAAGAACTCTGCTGCAGATTTAGGTAAGAGTAGGACCCGTAGGATCCCCATGCAGGAGGCTAAATTTCCCGTCCCTACCCATCACTCCTTTTTCCAGTGGCAGTCAAAACTCTCCTACCCGATTGGCCTTGTGTCCCCATTTCCTCCACTTCATCGTCATTTCATGTTCATTGTATCACCACTTTCATGTTCATCTCCCGGATAAAGCCGAAATCGTGCTGCTTGGGAGTAAAGCAATAACTAACTAACTAACTAACTAACTTTTTATGAACGTCTTTTATACAGACAACACTCACGGGATTTTCTTATGAGCCAATAACAGTCTTGTTCTTTGAGCATATGGACAAAACCTCATACTGTACAACCTCAATACCCCCTTCTTCAGTGGTGGACAAACGGATCCTTAAAAAAATCAAAATAAAACCAAAGAAATATATATTTTGTGTATGTTTTAATCCAATGTGTTACTTTGAATTCTAGAAGATAGTTATAAATGAGGTGCCCTTGCATTTCTCCTTGCACAGTTGTGAGTATCTTTTTTTCTAAATGACGACCAATTATTTAATATCTATTAACTTTGATATGTAAAGAGTGTACTAAATTTCTGTAGTAATTTATGTACCTTTATCCACAACACCGTCGGCAAAATATAAGGCCAATAAAGAAAAAAAACCTACTGAATGGTACATGTACATGAATTTTTTAAACGGTGAGTTAATAAAACATTTGTCTACATTACAAAAGTTTTAAGATTTTGTCAATAAATTCGTTCATGCAAAAAAAATAACCTGAAAACCTCTAACAGACTAACTGTATACAGTCAAATAAATCATAGAAAGTTATAATTGAAGAACATTTAGTGAGATAGAAACTGCACTACTACTTATAGGCGAGCGGCGGAAAGGGTCTTGAAAAAAAATTAAATTACCCAAAAACCTCATGGGATATTTTTAACTATATTGATAGTTTAATATTTCAGCTTTAATAATATCGATGTTTGCCATTTGGAATCTGGTCAGAACATGAAAAAATTAAAGGTCAAAGGTCACTACCCAAAATCTAAAAGTTTGAGTCTGCAAACATTAAGGCAACTAAAATGTTACAAAATGTGGTTAAAAGTTAGAAAATAAAGACTAAATATTACTTACATACATAAGTGAATATAAATCATTCCCTTTTGGTCTCCTTGAAGAAATTTATTACGTCAATTTTTCTATTTTTAGAAAAGGGTCAAATTATTTTGATTTTTGTGTATAAAAGTTTGAATTGCGAAAAAAAGAATTCACATTTTCACTCACTTTTTTCCTCTATTTGTAAAACATTATCTTATCTTTCGTTTGTAACAAAAATAAATGGTTCAAATGTGTTCATTGACTCAAAAAAAACACATTTGTGGATTATACCAGAATATTAGGTTTTTAATAAAAAGTGTACTGAGTTACCATTAACATGTTTAAAACGGAATAGGAATCAAAAACCAACAACAATATCTTAAATCCAACTAGTTAAGTAGAGAACAATAACTTTGCACAGAAAAAAAGAAAGAAAATTATCGAAAAACTAATTAAAAAACACATAAGAGTTAAGTGGCAAATAGAGGTTTTAAAAACTTTTAAGTTTTATAACTTAATAACAAACCTTTGGCGATATTTTGAATTTTTTAGAGAGATAAGGGTTTTGGCTTTCAGAACATATTAGTTTGACGCCTCTAAAATGGTCAGAACATTGTGCAATTTGAGCTCAAAGATTAGACATTTTTAAGCGTAAAGTCATAAGTTCAAAAGACGACCAAATCATTGTACAAATTACGGCTCCAGCAGGTGGGGTGTTCCGGGAGCCCCTAAATATCGCTTAGTGACAAAATGTTAAAAAAAAATCTTATAGATTTCAGGCAAAACTGTCATGAACATCTTCAACAACAATGCTTTATGTAGAGCCCTCCCCCTTTTTTCGAAAATTTCTTGATTTGCTCTTTGATGCTTATGTGGACAGTTTATACTTTTAGTTTCAAATAGATAGTGTAGTAACAAAATTTCAAATATTTTCGCCAAAATATACGGCATTAATTTATTGTTTTTCTGCAATCGAATTTTTATTTTGTTCAACATATCAAACGCACCTCAAAAGTCAAGTACACCTTTCACAAATTTTTAAAACTTTGCTTTTATCAAACATCGCAGGTTAAAAATAAAAGCAAATACCAAATAATAAATTTCTTGTATTCACACAAACCCAAAACTAGCACATATTCTTCATAATTACACCAAAAAATGAAAATTCTTACAATTACTAATCAATCAGATTATAGTTAAAATGTAAATACGGGATATTCCGACAGATTTCCGAGTAATCTGCAGTCAATTTTCTCAAAATCTTACATATTCAATTAAGTATAACTTTATTATCATTCGTCAGAAGTATGCAGTTTTAACTAAAAAGTAGCTTTACAACATTTTCTTGATCTAAGTATACAATTTGTTTGATTTTAATGACAATTAATGTTGCAAAAGTTAAAATTAACGTGTATTTTTGCTACTTTTATTCGTGATTTTTGATTCGATGAAAATTGTAGAAAACTATTATTGTTTTTGAAAATTTCAATTGCAAACAAAGAATTGAGCAAAATATTTCATGATGTGATTTACAATTTTTTTTCGTGTGTGTTTTTTAGGTAAAAAAAATAATTTTAAAAATCAAGCCGTTAAAGATTTTCATAGGGTACATGTACAAAACAACATTTTTTGATATCTTCTGACCATATTCGACTTGTCAAACATATATATCCATAAAATAGAATAATCAACCTTTTATTTGAGTTCAAAAAATCTCATGAGGTTTTTGGGTAATTTAAACTTTTTAATTAGACGACTTTTTCGATATCCGCCGCTCGCCTATTAACGTGTAAACATAACAATACCTTTTCTGTAAGCTTTTTACGACATTGTAAAAATAACCTGAATTCAATACAATAGTTATTGAATATGGGTACATTTAAACTGAAATTTAAATCTAAATATATATAACTTGTATTATGTAAGTAACCAGTTACATACTATATTATGCGAACAATTGGAGTTCTTTTCTTTATTTTTGATCTACATTTTCTACAAGCTCTATAAATCTAATTCCTCAAAAACGGTGACAGATTTAAAACATTCTGACGGTAAGCTAAAGTGTTTAGCACCTCAAAATCTACCTGCCATAAATGTGATTAAGATCTAACCACCCATGAAGGGATTGTTGCCCTTCTTCTTGATTTACATAGGGATCTACCAAATCCCTAAAAGTGTCAAAGTTGTATAGAGTTTCTGCTTTTAGGATATTCCGCTCAGAGCGTCAAAATTGTCCATTTTCACAACTTTTCCCCATTGAATTGCAAACCGTTTTTATTTAAAGCTAGGGAAAAACTTTAAAATACAACACTGCTTAATCAGTTAAGCCCTACAAAAATTCATTATGATGAAAGCTTTTATTGCCCCCTTATAGAAGTTATGGTCCCTTAAATGTTTGATAACCTTTTTATCCTTTGTAGGCGGCAACTGTTAAAAAAATTAAAAAAAGGACCTCATACTGAAGTTATATCAAATATCAAGTCCTTGTGAAGAGCAATTGCCGAGAAAACAGTTACGAAAATTTTCAACTTTTGACCAGTAATGTTGAAAATTGATTAAGTCAGTAAACAGGTAGTAGATATACAACAGACCTTATTTCGATACTCGCGATAAAGGACCTCATATTGAAGTCATATACCAAATTGTGGGTCACTTTGATGAGTAATTGCTAAAATAATTTTTACGAAAGTTATGTTGCGGACGGACGGACAGAGATAAACCAGTATACCTCTCTTCTTCGAAGTGGGGGTATAATTATCTTAAGACAGTTTAAACAATGAACAGAAACAGAGACTACTTCAGCTCCTATGCTGGTTTTGGAAATTTTTAAATATATATGAAACATGAAATGGCAACTCTGTTTCTCACGTTTTGAGTAAAAAGAATTTAAACTTATTATGTTTAATCGATCTTAACTTTTCAATTACTGAAGTCATGTGTCAAACAATGCAAGTTTGAAAGTAAAAAAGGGAAAACATCACATCTAGGTTATATGGCCATGGATAGTATACATATATATGTTAGTAAATTTATTAAGTATCGTTTGTAGTCAAGTCACTGTGATTGTAGATATGGTTTTCAAAATTTCGTGTATGTTTTCCTTTTCTGTTTCAAACATCATTGGTTTTGAATTATATTCTTCCATCAGTGCGGGTTTTCTGCTTTTTTATTATTTTTATAATGTCAACAAAAATATACAATAAAACTGCTGGCGGTTGTCCATTGTGTTTTTTTTTCTAAATTACCGCTTGTTTTGTGAGTTGTGTCGCGTACACTTATTCCACATCTCATTATTTTCCATAGTTGTCAAATGTTTTGATTATGATTCCGTTTTCAAAAATGTACAAATAAGAACATTCCTAAATGATATAATAAACCGTATTGTTTTTTTTTATATTTAGTAATCACTGTAGCAGATTCTCTATGAACTACAAAAGCAAAAGAAACAAATGCTTTTTATGAACGCACCCGTGCGGGTTCCGGGTGGCGAATAGGCCTGCAGCAGCGCTAAGCTTGTCGGTAAAAGTCCACTAAAGAGCGCTTAGAAACCTGACATCGGGTCAGGCCGCTTTGCCTACAAAGTGACTGGGATGTGTGCCCCAGGTGGTTGAATGGGCCAGCCCTGACATCGAGAGATGCGGGGTCGTCAGGCAATAATGCGGAAAACCTGACCGCTAACCATAGTGGTGCACCGTGTTGGGAAAAATGTCACGTTCCTCGCACGTTAAAGAACTCTGCTGCAGATTTAGGTAAGAGTAGGACCCGTAGGATCCCCATGCAGGAGGCTAAATTTCCCGTCCCTACCCATCACTCCTTTTTCCAGTGGCAGTCAAAACTCTCCTACCCGATTGGCCTTGTGTCCCCATTTCCTCCACTTCATCGTCATTTCATGTTCATTGTATCACCACTTTCATGTTCATCTCCCGGATAAAGCCGAAATCGTGCTGCTTGGGAGTAAAGCAATAACTAACTAACTAACTAACTAACTTTTTATGAACGTCTTTTATACAGACAACACTCACGGGATTTTCTTATGAGCCAATAACAGTCTTGTTCTTTGAGCATATGGACAAAACCTCATACTGTACAACCTCAATACCCCCTTCTTCAGTGGTGGACAAACGGATCCTTAAAAAAATCAAAATAAAACCAAAGAAATATATATTTTGTGTATGTTTTAATCCAATGTGTTACTTTGAATTCTAGAAGATAGTTATAAATGAGGTGCCCTTGCATTTCTCCTTGCACAGTTGTGAGTATCTTTTTTTCTAAATGACGACCAATTATTTAATATCTATTAACTTTGATATGTAAAGAGTGTACTAAATTTCTGTAGTAATTTATGTACCTTTATCCACAACACCGTCGGCAAAATATAAGGCCAATAAAGAAAAAAAACCTACTGAATGGTACATGTACATGAATTTTTTAAACGGTGAGTTAATAAAACATTTGTCTACATTACAAAAGTTTTAAGATTTTGTCAATAAATTCGTTCATGCAAAAAAAATAACCTGAAAACCTCTAACAGACTAACTGTATACAGTCAAATAAATCATAGAAAGTTATAATTGAAGAACATTTAGTGAGATAGAAACTGCACTACTACTTATAGGCGAGTGGCGGAAAGGGTCTTGAAAAAAATTAAATTACCCAAAAACCTCATGGGATATTTTTAACTATATTGATAGTTTAATATTTCAGCTTTAATAATATCGATGTTTGCCATTTGGAATCTGGTCAGAACATGAAAAAATTAAAGGTCAAAGGTCACTACCCAAAATCTAAAAGTTTGAGTCTGCAAACATTAAGGCAACTAAAATGTTACAAAATGTGGTTAAAAGTTAGAAAATAAAGACTAAATATTACTTACATACATAAGTGAATATAAATCATTCCCTTTTGGTCTCCTTGAAGAAATTTATTACGTCAATTTTTCTATTTTTAGAAAAGGGTCAAATTATTTTGATTTTTGTGTATAAAAGTTTGAATTGCGAAAAAAAGAATTCACATTTTCACTCACTTTTTTCCTCTATTTGTAAAACATTATCTTATCTTTCGTTTGTAACAAAAATAAATGGTTCAAATGTGTTCATTGACTCAAAAAAAACACATTTGTGGATTATACCAGAATATTAGGTTTTTAATAAAAAGTGTACTGAGTTACCATTAACATGTTTAAAACGGAATAGGAATCAAAAACCAACAACAATATCTTAAATCCAACTAGTTAAGTAGAGAACAATAACTTTGCACAGAAAAAAAGAAAGAAAATTATCGAAAAACTAATTAAAAAACACATAAGAGTTAAGTGGCAAATAGAGGTTTTAAAAACTTTTAAGTTTTATAACTTAATAACAAACCTTTGGCGATATTTTGAATTTTTTAGAGAGATAAGGGTTTTGGCTTTCAGAACATATTAGTTTGACGCCTCTAAAATGGTCAGAACATTGTGCAATTTGAGCTCAAAGATTAGACATTTTTAAGCGTAAAGTCATAAGTTCAAAAGACGACCAAATCATTGTACAAATTACGGCTCCAGCAGGTGGGGTGTTCCGGGAGCCCCTAAATATCGCTTAGTGACAAAATGTTAAAAAAAAATCTTATAGATTTCAGGCAAAACTGTCATGAACATCTTCAACAACAATGCTTTATGTAGAGCCCTCCCCCTTTTTTCGAAAATTTCTTGATTTGCTCTTTGATGCTTATGTGGACAGTTTATACTTTTAGTTTCAAATAGATAGTGTAGTAACAAAATTTCAAATATTTTCGCCAAAATATACGGCATTAATTTATTGTTTTTCTGCAATCGAATTTTTATTTTGTTCAACATATCAAACGCACCTCAAAAGTCAAGTACACCTTTCACAAATTTTTAAAACTTTGCTTTTATCAAACATCGCAGGTTAAAAATAAAAGCAAATACCAAATAATAAATTTCTTGTATTCACACAAACCCAAAACTAGCACATATTCTTCATAATTACACCAAAAAATGAAAATTCTTACAATTACTAATCAATCAGATTATAGTTAAAATGTAAATACGGGATATTCCGACAGATTTCCGAGTAATCTGCAGTCAATTTTCTCAAAATCTTACATATTCAATTAAGTATAACTTTATTATCATTCGTCAGAAGTATGCAGTTTTAACTAAAAAGTAGCTTTACAACATTTTCTTGATCTAAGTATACAATTTGTTTGATTTTAATGACAATTAATGTTGCAAAAGTTAAAATTAACGTGTATTTTTGCTACTTTTATTCGTGATTTTTGATTCGATGAAAATTGTAGAAAACTATTATTGTTTTTGAAAATTTCAATTGCAAACAAAGAATTGAGCAAAATATTTCATGATGTGATTTACAATTTTTTTTCGTGTGTGTTTTTTAGGTAAAAAAAATAATTTTAAAAATCAAGCCGTTAAAGATTTTCATAGGGTACATGTACAAAACAACATTTTTTGATATCTTCTGACCATATTCGACTTGTCAAACATATATATCCATAAAATAGAATAATCAACCTTTTATTTGAGTTCAAAAAATCTCATGAGGTTTTTGGGTAATTTAAACTTTTTAATTAGACGACTTTTTCGATATCCGCCGCTCGCCTATTAACGTGTAAACATAACAATACCTTTTCTGTAAGCTTTTTACGACATTGTAAAAATAACCTGAATTCAATACAATAGTTATTGAATATGGGTACATTTAAACTGAAATTTAAATCTAAATATATATAACTTGTATTATGTAAGTAACCAGTTACATACTATATTATGCGAACAATTGGAGTTCTTTTCTTTATTTTTGATCTACATTTTCTACAAGCTCTATAAATCTAATTCCTCAAAAACGGTGACAGATTTAAAACATTCTGACGGTAAGCTAAAGTGTTTAGCACCTCAAAATCTACCTGCCATAAATGTGATTAAGATCTAACCACCCATGAAGGGATTGTTGCCCTTCTTCTTGATTTACATAGGGATCTACCAAATCCCTAAAAGTGTCAAAGTTGTATAGAGTTTCTGCTTTTAGGATATTCCGCTCAGAGCGTCAAAATTGTCCATTTTCACAACTTTTCCCCATTGAATTGCAAACCGTTTTTATTTAAAGCTAGGGAAAAACTTTAAAATACAACACTGCTTAATCAGTTAAGCCCTACAAAAATTCATTATGATGAAAGCTTTTATTGCCCCCTTATAGAAGTTATGGTCCCTTAAATGTTTGATAACCTTTTTATCCTTTGTAGGCGGCAACTGTTAAAAAAATTAAAAAAAGATTTTAATTGATCAGAAGTTTAACTATTTGAACTCACTTCACTGCATTTAGTTAATCCATGTTGTCAGATGAATCCTCCTTAAACTTATAGCCCTTTCAACGTCTTACTTATCAGTAGCACACGTTCTGAGTTAGCTCTTTCGGAAGGGCGTCTTACTTATCAGTAGCACATGTTCTAGAGTAAACTCTCTAGGAGAGACCTCTCTTTTCAAGTTCTGAATTGACTCTTTGGCAGGGACGTCTTATTTTCAGTAGCACAAGTTCTGAGTAGACTCTCTTACAGGGACGTATTACTTATCACTATCACAATTTCTGAACTGAATCTTTAGGGAACGTCTTGTTTGTTGCTCATAAAACTTGCAACCCGGGACTTGCATAGTGCTAATGTAATGTATTGGAAATTGTTAAAGTAACTAAAAAAAGTTGTGTGTTTAGGATAACCCTACCTATAATTTTGTGCCTATCCTAAAGTTTGTTTTGGCCTATTTTACAATAAGGACCGTTAAATTCCGAGATGTCCCCCCATGGTCCCAACCATGTTACCCCAAACCAGCCAGAAAATCAAAATAAAAAAATAGACGATAAAATATGCTAAGCTTCAACCAGGTCATATGGGTACCAAGTTTCTTCAACCTCGGACGAATAGTTCTTGAGATATGGACTTCGTCAATTGATATATACAAGCTCCCGCCGCCACCGGTAAAGCCATATCTATGTCTCGCTCCGCTTCGCAACCCGGGACTTGCATAGTGCTAATGTAATGTATTGGAAATTGTTAAAGTAACTAAAAAAAGTTGTGTGTTTAGGATAACCCTACCTATAATTTTGTGCCTATCCTAAAGTTTGTTTTGGCCTATTTTACAATAAGGACCGTTAAATTCCGAGATGTCCCCCCATGGTCCCAACCATGTTACCCCAAACCAGCCAGAAAATCAAAATAAAAAAAATAGACGATAAAAATATGCTAAGCTTCAACCAGGTCATATGGGTACCAAGTTTCTTCAACCTCGGACGAATAGTTCTTGAGATATGGACTTCGTCAATTGATATATATATACAAGCTCCCGCCGCCACCGGTAAAGCCATATCTATGTCTCGCTCCGCTTCGCAGACAAGACAAAAACCACCGTAAATGTCAAAAGATGATGAAACAGAGGGTTTTGAATGACTTTACTTAAATGTACCCTCTATTTCAAGTTTCCATCTGACCATAAGAAGTACTATCATCGGTACTATATCTAATTTATGGTAAAAAATACAAATACCAATACGGTTATAAAAACAGGTAATTTTATATTAGATTGTCGTAGATTTTCGTTTTGTCTTCCTTTACCGATTTGAACACATTGAATTGGAAATTAGCAGCACGAAGGGTGTGCTATAGCAGACAGGAACCAATTACTCTTCCGGGGCACCTGAGTTCACTTGTTTCGACTTGAAATCGCGTTGTTGATTTCCGTTTGGTTGATTTTGTGTTTTGTGTTTCTTCGTGCTGTTCTTGTTCGTGGTTCCGGTTTTGTCGTTGCCCTTTCGGATTTTTGACATTCGAATGCCCCAATGGTGCAATTTTGCTTCTTTCAAGGAATTGCCTCTCATTGGTAGAATGAAATTTCTTAATGTACATCTCCATATAATGTACTTCATTCAAGTAAGTTTCAGCAAAATCCATCAAGTGTTTTATGGAGAGTTGTGCTTACGAGACATGTAGATAGACGGATGAATGGACGATCATATAAAAAAAAATATATTAAAGGATGCTCGCAGGTCTTGTATTGGTAGTTTTGTCATTTTTTTTCGGAATCCTCTTGATTTTACCATCAAAATAGCGTTAAAAATTTTGCCCACGAACCCCCTTTTTCTTGGTATTGATGTCTTTAATATGTCAAAAAGAGGTTAAACACAAGAAGCAGAGGTACCAATGGGGTATAAAAGAAGCAGAATACAAAGTTTAACAAATCCTATTTACTTTGTCATGGGTTTTAACAGCTAAATATTGCTAATGCTAAAGCTATGAAAAATCAGGGAAAACCTTTTCCTGTCAAAACTTTATAACGTCAATTACATGTATCTTGAAAACAAGGTCATGAACCCATCAAATTATTTTGCTTATCCTATTTATTTTTACGAATCCCGAAATTAACCGGTGACCAGCCCGGGCTCTCTCTCTCTCTCTCTCTCTCTCTCTCTCTCTCTCAGAGAATCAGATAATGTATCAAACACACTGAACATGTTTAATGCAAAACACATTAATTTTGATATTTTCTATCATATTTTACATTTTATTTTCTTCTAAACAGAAAACCGGGTATTTGTCCACCAGTAACACTAGTACTGTTTGTACTTTCTCCTGAATGTTCGAATGTAAATATTACACCGTGACAGTTTACGCTTGTTTGTCCATCGATCCCCTTAAAACATTGATTTCCTTTCATAAGGACAACAGCATGGTAAGTTTTGTTCGCTTGAATAACAACTGGACTTGGAAACATTATCTTGTGTTTATTCTCTTCGTGTTTAGAACTATCGATTGTTACTGATACAGTCACAAGTTCGGTTGTGTTTTCTTTGACCGATGCCGTAACATTCAAAGGCGACTTGTTGTCCCTACAAACATATGACATAAACCCACACAGCTCTATGTCTTCTGATGTTTTGAAACAAATGACGTCTTTTGATGATCCATCCACGTTCCATCCAAGGCTTTCGCATATATTTTTCAATCTGATTAGAGTATAAATTTCCTTGTCCAGAATAGAGCTTAATCGTACTTGACTTGCTTTTTTGTTCACTTGGGCCTCTAAAATTTTATTCAGCGACTTAATTAACTCAAACAAATCCGTGTTTTTCAATGATAAAGCAACGTCATTTATTTCTGGACCGACATCCTCTATTCTTTTTCTGTGCTCTGTCAATCTCCTTCTCACTCGCTGCATCTCTATCATTACCTGAGCGGGCGATGCCTTGTTGATGCTAGCATCTAGGATCTCTTTCTCGTTATCTATATTTGTCTTAAGACAAGTTAAAATAGTTACTATAGTGTCTACGCTATCACTGGATTGATCGAACAGTTTCTGCAGCTCTGATTCGCGTTGTGTTTTAAGTTCATTGACTTTAGCGATAAGTTCGGAGAACACGGTTTCTTGTTTGTTTTTACAAATTTCATATTGATTCGCCAGTTCTTGGTTACAATTATTTCTATTCGCTAATAAGGCATCGATGTCGGTTTCTACTTCCGCTAATTCTGTCTTTAAATCCTGAACTTTGCTCTCGCTAGCAAAGTCTAATGCAGCATCTTCAATGGCAAGAACCTTTTCACACTTGCGGTGATGAATAGAAACGCACATGCTGCAGCATGCTTCCTCATGGTCAATGCAAAAAAGCTCTAGGTCTTTGTTCGCATGTATATTGCATTTATTTTGGAACAAATATGTCGTCTGCAATTCGTCAATGCATGTATCTTCAATCTTTTTTAAAGTATGGCTTTCCAACGTCTTGGTTGCTCTATGGATCTTTCCACAGTTTAAACATAAAAGATCAGAACATTCTAAACATACATATTGTGCTTTTGATCGAACATCAATTCGAGCGCAAATCATACAATTTTTGTCTGGACATTCAAGTTTATCCCTTTCCATCAGGCCGACAACGAGAATATTTAGCGGTAAAGATTTTGCCCAACCCTCTACGTCGGTGTTTTCCTTCAGAAGTAACGCCTCTGATCTACATATTGGACAGTTGATAGCTCGCTTGGTTTCTTTTTCAAATTCCTTGGAAGAATAGGTCAAAATACAGTTCTCACAAAACGTATGCAGACATGGAAGGTATTTAGGTATTGTATACTTCTCTAAACAAATAGGGCACTTAGTAATGTCCGTACCTTTATCTGGTTCTTTGCAGGTCGCCATAAGGTTTAAAATAACAAGGAAGTATATCTACCTGCTGATTGCTCACGTGACTTCCTGTAAATATTTGTTATATGACAAATCAAATTTGTAAACTAAATTTATCAAAGACCCTAGTATAAAAAGAAATTATACTGTTGTTGGTGTTAGATTTCATGTTTGACAGGCTAACAGCTTAGTGGAAAATGAGCTCTGACCAATGAAATGATGATAAGATTTGATGAGGTTACAGCCTCTTGAAAGTGTAAATCGCATACACTTTCATGAACTTTTACTTGGTCATAAATAATTTTGATGATGTAAACATCATCAAAAACTAGGGAAGGTACTTGGCATACTGTAAAACATGGTATGGTATAAGTATTCTAACCTGGAATCTACCACTAAAAAGTTTATTAAATTGAGTTGACTTTTTTATTTTTGGAATTTTGCTTAATGCTGATTCAGCACTACAGAATACAGGGTTACTACAATAAATCTGTTAAGAAATTAATCTTGATCTAGATAGAGTTATAAAAAACTATGTTTTATTCAATTAACACAGTTTTTACTGAGTAGCTTCCTATGGACATGAAACACACAAAAACAATTAAAGCAGTGATTTACCATCACATTTTACTTAAAATCTTAACAAGATTTTTGTAAATTTAATTTAACATAAGGATGCTTAAAAAAATAAGGCATACTATAGTTTAACATAATAATAATGACAAAAATCTATATTACATGTATTTACTTTAGAAAAAAAAAATATGGTATGAAAATTCGTACCATACGATGATTCCATACCATGGTATGGCAAAATCAATACGTACCATACCATTGTACCATTACCCCCGTATCCTACCATGTTTTGCAGTATGCCCTAAAACTTGACAATTTCTGGTGTATTGAAATTCTTTAATGTCAATGATGCCAGTTATCTTGATATCATACGAGATAAACAGGCAACAGTATAAGTTTATTATACCTCTCTCAGACAATCAAATCTTCGGGCTCCGCCCTCAGATTTGATGTCTGAGAGAGGTGTAATATACACTTAAACTCAAATATGAAAAGCTACAATACGACCGCGACATGGTGGAATCGCAAAGTTTTTTTGAAACATGTATGTTTTGGTGGACTTCCAATGCATATTCGATTTTTTCATAAATATTACAAGTGTGGCCACTAAAAGTGTATCTCGCCTGCCGGCACCATCACCAAAATCAGCTACCTAAGCTTTCATTTCTTGATATTAACACAAAAAGTGTCTGTATACCCAATATCAGATGTCTATATATAGACCGAAGGTGAACGTGAGCTATTGCCATCATTTGGCATGCGTCGTCGTATGTCGCCTGTAAACAAATTTTCAAAAGGCCGTGGCTATTCGACCGCACCCGGTTGAAAAGCATCGCATTCTATTCGACCGGACCCGGTCGACTAGCCAATCAACTAGAATACTGACAAAGTCAGAAAGGGCCCCGCGGCAAAAAATCTAAGTGTTTTCAAAATCATACGAACTTTGATTTTAACCACTATGGCATGTTCTACTTAGTAGCTGTACAAAATTTCAGAACTGTGGTGTTAATTAATAGTTTTTGAGTTGTAGTGTTCACAAGAATTGTTGACGGACGGACAGACGTACGGACGGACGGACAGACGGACAGACGGACAAAGTGAAAACTATGGGGCGTCCGCATCTTCGAACAGTAATTAGTAATTATACAGCTAATTAAATGTGGGTAAACCAGGACTAAACCAAGCAAATAAGCTCTCACAAAGACAATTAATGTAATTTAACATCAAATTAATCTACTAGTAATTAATATTCTTCTAAAGTCCGGTTGAATAGCCAGTCCATAATTAGGGTTTAGTCCTGGTTTACCCACATTTAATTAGCTGTATAACCAATTAAGTTAAGTAAACAAAAGAGACAATAGGTGCACTGACCATAAAAATCTAAAGTCTATTCTATTTAAATAGGTACATAATTTATAAAAAAAAAATTATGCAATTTTTTGTTCAGAAAAAAAAGTTAAGGCGGTATTAATGTTCTGGTTTTTAATATTTTGAGTTGTATTTTTTGCAATTAAAACAATAGACCTTAATCATTTTTGTGTCAAAATATGATAAAAAAAATAAAGTTAAGAAATAAAGGAAACTGTATTTTATACTCGAACATCTTATAAGTTTCACAATGAGATTATTAAAGCTTTTATTTTATAATTTCAAGACAATTTAATAATTTGTTAATAGATCTATACCAAGAGTCCTTTGTCAAGGCAATAGGCTAAATGGGTACCACGGTATGCATCAGATGATAATATAACCAAAGATAGTTATGATATGGCTCAATGTGCGGCCTCAATGTGAGTCTTTCACAAGACAGCTGCTGTATAATTCTGTAAATATTTTCAAAATGAAGAAAAAAAATCAACTTAGCTTTATATGCACAGTTATTATAGATATAGATGTATCAAAAAATAATCGAAGATTTCTTAGAAATCATTGCCCCATGTGGAATATGGTTTATGTGGCAGTTCTGCATGGTATAATGAAAGCCGTGGTCACCAGGCTATAATTCGGAAAACCTTACTGCATACCATAGCGGTGCACTAAGGTGGGAAAATTTCATGTTTCTTGCATGTAAAAGAATTCTGATGCTAGCTGGACTTGATAAGAATTTGACTGTAGGATCTCCTTGCAAGAGGCAAAATTGTCCTGTCCTACTCATCTCTACCTTTTCTTCAAGTGACAGTCGAAACTCATATCCACCTTGTGTCCCCATTCCATCAACTTCATCATCATTTCATGTTCATTTTATCACTAACCACTTACATGTATATTAAATAGTTTTATGTATTAAGAAACTGTTAATTCAAGTATACATATATTAAATGAGTGAAATTTAAGTTCAAAGGCAGAGGTAAAAAGTGTGCGACATATGCAAGTACTTATCATCTACCCCTTAAAATGAGATTTACAAATGTTTGAATTGGACTACCGGTATTTTAAAATCTGGTTCAGGATTCTAATTTGATGTCTCATAGTCATAAAAAAGCTTAAAAAGTAACGCCCATAAGCCAAAGATTATCATTTTAGTCAGTGTCATTTACCTAATATGAAAAGATCTTTATTTATTTTTTTTTTCAGAATAATATTTCATAAAAATATACTTAAAATAAAACCTTTCTCTTTTCTTTCATAAATTAACCTTGATTTTTGTATGTACAATATTCAACGAATTCTATGGTAGACTATATGCCAAACTTTTATTACTTATATGTTTTAAAATACAGGTGAAAAATCAGACTATAATATAAAGAAATAAACTATAATTGCTAAAACAACAAAACACCTTATGTTTGTATATGCCCCTAATTAAAAGTGGGCAAACCAGGATGACACCATTTGCTTAAAATAGATACTAGGGGGGCCGTCAGACCATTTTTTTTGGCTCGTAAACCAAATAGTATCAGAAATAGAGAAAATCTGATGCAACCTTCCTTCTTCAGCATTAAAAGCTCTATAACATTTTCCATTGGGTCTAAGTTGTTAGAGAACTCCTCATAGGGTTATGCGCTCTTAAAGGATCAAAATGGTGTTTTTTAAATGTTTTTTTTACCTATAAAACAAGTGTGGACTCTTATGCATATTGCCTAGCAAGCCGCTATGGACACAAAAAGCAAAGATCTGCTTAAGTAACATAAAAAAACGACTTTATTATTTCTAGGTCCTGCTAAGGTTTATTGTTGAATTCTATATGTAGCCATTGCTGTACAGTCACATACTATAAAAATCGATCTAAAATTAAGCCATTTTAAGATAAGCATGTTGATGAATCTAAGCCGTGTAAGTGTTTATCCTAAACATTATTTGTTTTTAGATCCAGTATAAGCATTGTACATGTAGGTTTATTATCTCCTATTTAGTTTAAAATAACTGCATCAAAGTTTGGTTATGTTATTGGAGGAAATAGGTAACTATTGCAGATAGAGAAAAGCTGTTGCTTGCTTAAAACTTCAGCTCATCGAGCTCTACAAAAGTCTCCATTGGATCGAAGATGTCACAGTTTGTTGTTGATATTAATATATATATACTTATAAATCAGCTTAATGTTAAAGTTTAAAAAGGTTTCAATCTTCAAATTATTCTGAGAACAAAAGCTACCAACGGGATTCTGGGAATACCGAAGACGAAAATCAAACATATATTTTTTGCCTAGAAATTTTTACAATTTTCGTTTTATAATATTATTAGGAGAACGAAAAGGGGGTGGTTCCAGACACATTTTGCAGAAAACCTACACGTTACTTGCGAAATTTTTGGCGGAAAGGAGGAAAATTCCAACCTCGGAACCCCCCCCCGATCCGCCACTGCTCAAATAGTTTTGATTGTCACCTATTCAAAGATTGTCCCTCCCTTTATGATAGAGACTAAAGCAAACTTATACAGGAACGTTGCAATCCATGTTCCGCACACAGGGGCTTGGATTCTGGTCATTTATATTGACTTATATCGACCCCTACTCTATAATCCAAGCCCCTGTGGTTCCGCACAGTCAAAATTATTTTTGACATGTTTGTAGTTGTGGCGACTTTTGTCTCTGTGTGGTGAATCGACAAAATTATCAAGCAATGATAACATAACATTTTCGAACAACCAATAACTTGTGACAAATAAGTTTATTTTTCCGGATCCCGCAATAGCTTTGTGAGAAATAGATTAAATTATTCATCCTTATTAAAATGACCTAGATCAAAAAAGACGAATGACCCAATGTGGCTATTTTGTCATTTTCTAATAAAAAGCTACGCCGAGCGCAGCATGATACGACCGCAACAAGTTGAACCCTGTACGTTGGAGGCCCAATATGGATAGTCCATTGCTTTGGTCTCATGAAGCCCATGGTGGACTTACAAAGCTTTTTGACACATGCATCCTGAAATAAATTTTTGACAAATATATTTACATCAACATCTTATACAAAAAGCCTTATTTCTATACATGTATTAATTTACAATTTTGGCCCTTTGACCCCTAATTCCTCAAAAATGGTAAAAGATATTGCTAATCCGATAAAAAATATTAGGAAATTGTGTACATGGAATCCGATGAAAAAAAGATTTTGAAAATCGGACCACAAATAAACAAGAGGCTCCCAGGAGCCTGAATCGCTCACCTGAACTATACAGATACATATGATTTGTAGATATTATTGTGCTTAACCATATGCGATTTAAATTTCTGAAATAACTTGGTTAGTTTTCAAGTTATTGGGCTTAATAAGTGCAAAATTTAGAAAAAAAATCAGAAAAAAGGGCAATAACTCCCACATCAGCAGTCAGATATTTTCCAAAATTTCAGGACAGGTACTTAATATGCTGATCACTTTTGATTCTTGCACAATTTTGATATCTGAAACCATTTTTGAGTTATTAGCAAAAAAATGAAATTTATGCCCTATGTTCTATTTTTAGCCATGGCAGCCATGTTTTTAACGAATCAAAAATATGAATGATAGAGTTGTAGCATATAAGCTATTCAACAAGTGTGCAGTTGGTCTTATGGTGTCAGACAAGTTAATCTTTGAAAATTCAGGGAAAAAGTAATGAAAAATGGTAAAATTTGTTGTTTTAAGGACATCAACTCCTAATAGAAATGGTCCTACAGCTTTGACCTAGATACATGAAATGTAGATCTTGATGTGCTTGATCATATGCAATTCAAATTTTTGAAATATCTTGTATAGTTTTCAAGATATACGGCTAAACAAGTGAAAAAAATCCAGAAAAAGGGCAATAACTCCTACATCTATTGTTGGATCTTCTTGAAACTTTCAGAGCAGGTAGAGCTTGAGATGCTGATCACTTTTGTTGCCAATCAGAATTTTGATATCTGTAACCATTTTTGAGTTATTAGCAAAAAACTGCAATTTAACCCTATGTTCTATTTTTAGCCATGGCGGCCATATTTTTTGACGAATCAAAAATCTGAACGATACACTTGTACCATTTTTGCTATTAAACAACTGTGCCAAGTTTGGTTGAAGTAGGATGTATGGTGTCAGACAAGTTAATCTTTATAATTCAGGGAAAAAGTAATGAAAAATGGTAAATTTTGACGCTTCTAAAAAAAATTGTTCCACAGCTTTGACCTAATTACATGAAATGTAGATCTTAATGTGCTTAATCATATGCAATTTGAATTTTTAAAATATCTTGTATAGTTTGTAGGCAAGCGCCAGCGAAGCCTTATGGAGTCTATAGAGTGATGATGATTTTCGCGTTTTTTTTCTGTCTAGACGGAGTGATTTTCCTGCATCCAGTCTGGAATAAAATGCTTTATTTTCTATATTACTTTTCAATATTTGTTAACATGATATACACTTCTATAAATCTCAATTTTTATTGGCATTTAATATGACCGGCACAAGTTTTATTTATTCCTTTGCATCTTACATGACGAACTTTTTAGTTAAAGGCGATAGAATATACATTATGTATTCATCTATTACTTGATTGGTTCGTATAAATATTTCTCTCATTTGATTGGTTAATGCATGGATTCAGATTCTAGCTTCACCATTCATAAAATCAGTAAATACTATGGAAAGCGATAGGTATCTTCATACTTCGGACTTTGGAGTTCAGATTTCGGACTTCTTACTTCAGACTTCAGACTTCTTAGATCAATAATTCAGACTTCTTATTTCAGACTTCGAACTTCTTACTTCCGACTTCAAACTTCTCAGTTTAGAATTCAGATTTCAGTGTTCAGAGTTACGACTTCAGAGTTTTGATAAGTATATAAACTTACATTTCTTTAATCAAATTTTAATGTGCGCCAAAATCAAAACTCGTTAGTTTCTAATTATGTTTTTGCAAGCCACTTGATTCGGGTCGAACAAATTATTTTCCATTGCTTCGCGGCTAGATTTTTTATTTTACAATTACTGCAATTATATATTATAGTATCTTAATGCCAGAAAATTTACGTTGTAGGTTGAGGCCAGATTTAAGACGGCAGTTGGTTGTTTAAAAATGACTTTAAACATAGTAAAATATATCTTGGGTTGGGTCGAAAAACACGAACCACAATGTTGAATTATTAATTATTTGCTAAGTTTGGATAGCTGAAACGTAGTAGATCATATATATTTTTTCACGTTTTTGTCAAAAAAATGTCCCCTGAATTACATTTTATTATTTTAATTTTGAAACAAAAATCAGTTTCTATTATACCTCACGGGGTAGAATGTCTACGACTAAATCAGCACTGTACGAAGGGGATAAGAAAATTTTAGATGGTTTTTAGTAAAAATTCATGTAACCATCCGCTTCAGAATGAGGAAGGTAAGATAAAATAATATATTTTTATAACTCCTGATAGCTTTTCTTAACTGAAAGTATGCGCAAGATGTACCTATTGCTGTCTAGTTTTAAGGATTGAAAGTGCTTTTTATACCCCCACTCGTAAGAGAGGGGGCTATATTGCAATCACCTTGTCCGTCCGTCCGTCCGTCCGTCCGTCTGTCCGTCCGGTTCAATTTCTCTGCTTCTACTGGATGGATTGGTTTCAAATTTGGTACACAGCTTCAGCATGATGAGTTATACTATGCCTACCCTTTCCAAGTCAGTCCATCGTCTACTTCCTGTTTTCCAAGCCGACTTAGACTTTTTTAGGGAAAAAAAAATTTGAAATGTGAAATTTTTCGTAACAGATTTCTCGGCTTCTACTGGATGGATTGGTTTCAAATTTGGTACACAGCTTCAGCATGATAAGTTATACCGTGACTCTCCTTTCCAGGTCAGTCCATCATCTACTTCCTGTTTTCCGAGCTGACTTAGACTTTTTATTGGTCAAAAATAGACAATTTTTCGTAACAGATTTCTCGGCTTCTAGAGAAGGGATTGATTTCAAATTTGGTATACAGCTTTAGCATGATGAGTTGTACCGTGCCTCCCCTTTCCAGATCAGTCGGTCTTCTACTTCCTGTTTTCTGAATGGCCGAGTGGGGGTATGCTTAGCACGACTAAGTGCAACCCCTTGTTGTTTATGTTTTATTTATTTTATGTGAAACTTGTTCAATCACATGCAACACGAGCATTTATGTGTCACTTCAATCTTTAAAAGACTCAAAAACAGGTTAACAGATATCCTAGATGTATTTTACGAATTGTACATGCATTGGAAATGCAAATACTGTCAAAAAAGCAGCCAAACAACAAAATGATAGACCCCTTGATTAAATAATTACAGTACAAGCCAATTCTTGCATGGTAAAAACAGGAACAAGAACATTTGAAATGGCAGAAAGTAACATTTTTAATTAATTGTACATGTAGATGACTCAAGATACTTTATTCAACAGTTTCAAAATCTGAAACAATCCATATAACATTTTTAATTCAGGGTTTAATTTATGATACAAAATCGAAAGATGAGAAAGCTAAGTAATTATTTGTAAATCCAACAGCATTTCAGGTTATTTTATATGAACGCCTTCATACATATACTATCCGAATGATAACTTAAGAAGTTTAAAAACTTTTACCGTACAATAGAAAATAATGAGAAGTGGGATAATTGTTTGCGACTAAGCTCGCATAACAAGCGGTAATTTAGAAAAAAATCAATGAAAAAAACGCCAGCAGTAACATTGTACAAAACAATTTTTATTTATGGATTTCAAACCCTCACGAGGGAATTGAATTAGTTTTTTTTTCTGTTTGTCCGTACTTGCGAAAGTGGTTAAGCAAAGCAATTCTTATGGCCCGACCACGCATATGAATCGGATATATAGTTTTCCGTTTTTTAGTCCGTGCATACTTTTGTACCACTTTGGTAAAGTTCTTGTTTAAGTAACATTACTCAAATTCTAAATATTTGGTGTCAATGAAACTTCAATTTCACAGCTATAGATATGTCTTAGTAGTGCAGTGACAATTTCAAAAAACGTGCTTATTTTCGGAGTTTAATCAACCGGGTGGACACACGGCTAACTTTTGTTTTATTGTTTAGAGTATACCTTAAGGCAACTTTTTTGCCCGGTCGTAAAGATTTCCCATGGTGCAGTTTTTTTTTTTTATGAAGAAAAAGGGGGGCCTTCTGGTTTTGGGGAAATTTATGTGTTGACTTTGGTTTACAATTACTTTTAAGAGGGCTAAACAGGGTTAAAACTTGTTAGTGATTTTGGTAGACTATATTTCACAATTCCAAAACTTTCTTAATGAAGCGTTTTTATTATAATGTTTTAAATATTTTTCAAATTTAAAAAAGCATAAACAAATAACAGAATTTAGGTGTATTTCAGTTGAAATATCTCAATTATGATAGGCTAATGTCTGTATTTTTTGTATTCAACAATTAGAATATGATCATTGTAAAACATGAGGCTTATTTTTATGTATTTATGTGTTCTACTTTTAAAAATATGTTTGAAAATTAACGATGGTTCAAATCTGTCAAAACTTGTTTCCGGATTTCAATAACTTATCATGACCGGTACGATTCAAAAATTACAAATTTATTTATTTTGTACACATTTAAATCGTCTTAACCCCACAGAAAATCCACTTTGCTGACAGCAAATCATTATTTAGAGCAAAATGTAATAAAGCAGATTCTCTTGAAAATAGTTTTTGAATGTAAATTATAATATTTTAAAAGTTTTTCAAAATATCTAATGACCAAACTATTTAACAACAAACTGCAACGGTCCGATATTTTAGTTGAGAATGTGGCGCTATTCATTCATTCATTGTCATTCATTGAATGTCTTCAATATTTTATTAGCTCGTCTTGTAATATATTGAAAACGTTTTTACCCATTTACTTGCAGGTTTTGGACTGAATGATGATACTTAAATTGAAATTGATACTAGTAATAGAAGAAAATGAGATGTGGAATAAGTGTACGCGACACAATCTATTAATAAACGGAAACAACATTGTTTTCCAAATTATTGCATTTTGATTCCAACAAAAAAATGTAAAAGTACATGTATTAAATTCTAAAAGACAAACTGTTTATCTTCCGAAAAAGGTCATGACAGAAAAGTAATTCTTTGAAACGTGCATGAACATTGCATCATACCGTCTGTTATAAAGTCAGCAGTTCAACAAGTTATCAAAGAAAAAAGAGCAAAAAGACGGTCGCGGTTTCAAATCTGTCGTCTGGAACTGTGTTTTAGCTGTGTACAGTAAATATGTTTGTTATTATATCTAACAGAGTACCACTATGAAACAAGAAAAATCGGCAGACTGCTTTTTGTAGTATACAAACCTTAAATCAAGGTTCGCAAGAAAAACCCTTTAAATTTGATTCCAAGTTTAAGATATATATTAGCACAAATACTCTATTCGTTACAATGACAAGTTTGATGACTCTCCACGACATTTCTAGCGAGAGGCATTAAAGTATGCTCATGTCTGTCCGTACAAATTTCTGTCAAGCTTTCCCCAGAAACCGTATTTGATAATGATTTGAAATTTGGCAGGGTCGCCGTTAAGTATGACAAACTTTTTGCCTTAAACGACTTTCAGACCTGACTACTTTCTTGTTGGGACTGGGTCGATATGAAAATTTATGTAAAATTTCCATCAACCTTTTCCATAGACCGTACATGAGAATGATAATGAAACTTGATATGATAGGTCAGTATCACAAACTACGTCCCAAGCGACTTTCGGCCGGACTTTTTGGACTTCTACTCCTCGTTTAGGGCCTAGCGCGGGGCGTTTGTGCCCCATTCCTACTTTAATTAGTTATATAAATAATAGTTATATCAACAACAGTTAAAAAATCATAGATTAGTCAGTCAGTGAAGAGGGTTTAACGAGCAATCGTACACATAGACTATTGCTAACTGTCATAGCATGATCGTAAGACTGATAAATTATGTATTTCTGAACACCTATTTCACATTTTATAATCTTCTATTGTTGCTTCTCACTAGCTGTCATACTGATTGAGCTTGTATCGATAGATCTAAACCAAGAGTTGATGGTCCTGTTTCAGGATCTAAGTCTTTAACGAAAATGGTATCCCCCAGGTTCAAATCCTAGCGTGTCCAGATCCGATCTTAAAGCATTTATTAGAATTATATGAGTAGCTGAACTTGTGCTTTTGGCAGTATCGTATGTTTTTTGTTCCACACTTATGAAAGCAGGCGACTTCGCTTAAGTTTGTTTTGTTTGGTTAAGTGCTATAATAACTTAGCTCAAGTCCACTGCTTTTCAAAGAAACTGCATTTTCACAGGGTTGTGTCTCAGTTTTTGTTTGAATTGCCGGTGCATAAGATCTAAAAGCTATGAACCATCTATAGCTCCTCGGTTGCTATCTTCACTCAAGAAATCTTACGGAAGACATGCATTTATAGACAAATATGGGATTTCGATCTCTCAGATGAGTGCAGATGTTGATTTGTCATAGTGTTTGGTTTTGTCTTCCTTTACCGGATTTGACACGCTGAATTGACTGTTGCAACGCGACGGGTGTGCTATAGCAAGCAGGAACTACTTTCTCTTCTGGATCACCTGAGTTCACTCTTATTTCATCTGGAGTTCGCGTTGTTGATTGATATTCAGTTATTTTGTGTTTTACATGTTGTCTGTTTTTGTCCCGTTCTTCTTGATGTTTACTGGTTTTGTCTCTGCCCATTCAGACTTTTGACATTCGGATGCCCCATTGGTACCTCTGCTCTTTTGATATGATCGGTCTTCCATTATGAATCTGCATGGGATAGTTGATCAAACCGTATACCCTTCACTGAAAAAAATGGATCTTGGTCTCTTCTGCGTTGTACTTTTTTTCAGAGCTGGTTTGGTTTGCGATTTCCTTTGGATGCTGACCATGTTAACAGTGCTGGTTACAATTTTGTCATTTTGAAAAAAAACTCCAATAACACTTACATTTTGTTATATTATACATATAATGGACACCATTGGTATATAGTAAAGTCGACCATTGTTTGATAGTGCAGTAATTTGGGGAGGAGTGTTTTTAACTTATGTGACTTTTATACATGTCTACTTGTTTTAGTTAATATTATTCTTGTTAGATTTGACGTATTGTAAGTATAAGAAAAGCTACAAAACGGTGATTGGTAAAGATGATAGAAATTTACACGCTGTCATGCCATACCATGGGTATTTTATAAATGTAATGGTCTTCATACATATTGATAAAATCCTTGTTAAAAGTTGTCAAAAATACGTATACACTTTGAAAAATAGTTTGCAATTAGTAATTATGAAAATAGTCGTATAATTATTCAGAAATTCCGGAATAAACATAGAAATTTGAAAAAACGCACCTAGAAGGAAAAGGGGCATAATTCAAGCAGTAACAGAGTTATGGCCCCTAATTATTTACTCTGATCGTTTGGTATTTGCTAAAAGTATCTTAAAATTCAAAAATTTAAACAAAATCACAAGCCTTTACTAAAATATGGACATAAACGTTGAAATTTTACGAAAATTTAAATGCTGACAATTTGATCTTTGACCTTTGATCACTGACTTTTGCACCATTTGTAACCTTTACGACCTCTCAAAATGAATGGGGTAAGAGTTAAGCTATCCAAAGAGGTATGATTCAGCCGTGTGTCAGGGTGGTTGATTAAAATTTGAAATTGACACTCTAAGTCACTGCACTATAGGTAGTAACACTATACAAATTTGGGTCAATAATAGTCTAAAAAATGTGGTTCTGGTAGCGCTACATCACCTGTTAGAAATTAGGTCACTGTGACCTATATTTTAAGCATGAGAACTTTTGTTGAGTTCTAGATCATGATAACGTTATGTTATTCCGGATACTACATGTTGGGGGAGGGTCAATGAAATCTCTCCACTAGATAACCTTGCCCGTCTGTAAAATGCTTGGGGTTAATGATATTTCACCATTCGACGTGACTTGATAATCAATTACCACCGTTTAGAAATTTCGGTTTAACTGTCTCGAGAGAGTTGTGTCTTTAAAAGGTATTCTATTCTTCCGGTATTACATATCATGAAATAAATCCTTCAAAATTTCATCAAAATCCCTTTTGCTGTGTCAGTTGGGGATTGTGTCAACTTATGTTTCAATTGACAGACACACAAACGGACGGGCAAATGACCATAATTAGGTTCCTTTGTCACATTGCGGCGAGGGCCAATTAAAATGAATTGTCTGGCAAGTGATTGTTTTGTATAGTATATATTTCCTAGCGTTTTCTTGCTTGATGCGTTTGATATTGATATGCTATAACCATTGTTTCATTTGTAAAATAAAATATTTATTCAAGTATAGCATATTTATTAATTGAATCTTCTGTAAAATAACGGCATTAGTTTGTACATTCGACTTTGAATGTATGCTGGATTGGTTTTAAGTAAAAAAGGAAGTATTAAGGTATGCTTTCTCTCATTGACACTCCAAATTTGGTTATTTTATTCTTACCTTTATTTACTTTAATTTACTTGTTTCGGAGTTTCAAATAAATTGAGAAGGTACCGTAATATGTATTAGCCATGCATATTTTTCTTAGCAATGTTTGTGCCGTTCCAAATCTTCTTAATTTGTATTTTCTTTATAAAGCCTCTAATCTTGTGCCCAAAATAACTATGCATATAAACATTTGAATGAATTAATTTGTTTCAGGTACAAAATAACATAAAAACTACTCAACTTTTGAAGATATTGTCCAAAAAAGTCTCGATATGCATCAATTTTTGACGCCTAGACGGCCTTTGAATCAGCTTCACACTTAAACCATTAATTGAATTTAAAAACGGTTTGGCCTAATATCAATTACAAACCTCTACGTTGAGCATGGGCATTTTGATTTGGATATATTATTTGAAATATACGCAGAATCTTTTGAAAACTTTGATAAAAATATTTTCTGCCATTCATTTCTTTCTTACACTGCCATGCCGGAACATTTTTTGCCGTAGACATTCTACCCCGTGTACCTGAGTCCAACGAAGTTGGGAAGGTGATATAGCATTTGGTGCTTTCTCACGTACGTTCGTTCGTACATATCTATACATACATACGTGTCAATAATTTTGTCGATATCCTCGGTGCTGGATTTGGCTTCCTTGTTCGAACGTTTTGGTTTTGAGTACTTTTCGTTTTCAACAGTTTGAGAATTTGACCTTCCAATGTTTTGATTATAATGCTACTGAACAGAGGTTGCTCCTTGATATATCAATATATAGCATATCCAAATTAACCGTTTATACCCGCGTTTTGGTATTTGTAATTTTGAAACCACTAGGCGATAACCGCTGCTGATGGACCCGGGGTCCCCGAGGGTAATCACAAGCCTGGTCGTTTATACCCAGGTTTTGGTACTTGTAACTTTGGAACCACAAATTATAATCAATCAATCAATCAATCAGTTTATTGGATAAAGCACATGAGTAACAATGCATTGTAATCCACAAGACATATATGTAACACATAAGTATAAATGTAAATGCATGAAATAAAACATTTGAAGTCCCAATATTTTAAGTTATATTATAAATTGTAATTATTCTAAATGTTTAAGATATAAAAAATAGTAGTTTAGTTAGTCTGTAGTACATGATATTGGACTGGTTTCAGTGGAATCAAAAGAGCGAATTTTAAAAGCCTCCCTGAGGTAATTACATATTTCCCTGGCACTTTCTTCAGTTGAAGGATTCAGTAATTTTTCACTATCTACTTCAGTGTTGTTAAAAATCTTAAATTTTTCTCTTAGAGATTTGTATTTAGGGCAATTTAGGATGAAATGAACTTCATCTTCAACAGTGTTTGTGCAATATTTACAAATTCTATTATTAGCAGGTACTATTGGTTTAGAATACCTTCCTGTTTCTATGGCCAATGGATGTGCACTTATTCTGATTTTTGTTAACCATGATCTGTCTGATTTTTTAAGATTATATTTAAGGTAGCTCTTTAGTTCAAAGGAAGATGAGATTTTACTGTAAAAACGTAGTTTACCTTCATTATTATTCTTAATAAAATTAAGTTGTCTATGAACTTTATCTTTGTAGAAATTTTCTAAAGATGTTTTGAACTCAGAAGAACTTATGTCTAGATTTGGAATTAAAATAGTATCTTTAATCTTATGTAAAGTTGAAAGCCAACTATAAGTTTTGTCTTGGAAAAGATCTTTCTCTTCTTTGAATGCTGCTTTTAAAATATCGAATTTTTGTTCATGTTTTGATTCCACAGCAACCAATCTTAAATAATATTTATACATCAAAAAGTAGGACTTAATGCTTATTGGGTTAAGTCCCAATTCAGTTCTTAATGCGAGATTGGATGCCTTACTGTGAACTCCCAAGATATTCTTCATAATCATGTTTTGAACTTTTTCAAAGGGTAGTTTATCTTCTGAGTCTAAATTTGAGTTAAAATCTGAGATCCATATTTCAGATCCATAAGACATAATTGGTAAAATAAGTGTGTTATAAAGTTTTATCCATTTTTCTACTGAAATGAAGTTAGAGTATGGTATTTTGGATTTCGAAGCGAAATAAGCTTTACGAGCTTTTATAGCCAGTTCTTCGGCTGCTATTTTGGTTTTTCCTTTGTTATCAAAGGTAATGCCCAGATATTTATAAGTTGGAACAGATTCAAGAGTGTTTGCACCAAAATAAAAGTCAAAGTTATCAATTACAGATTTATAAAAGGGTAATATGTAGTCCATGGGTACATCTTTGATAATAGTCAGCATCAGTACCAAAATAACTTGGTGACATTGACCTACCTTTTTTAGCATGAATGACTCAGATTAAAGTTTTAATCAAGATGCATATTTCAGCAACTGCCAGTGATGCCCAGTGATGGAGGAATGCTATAGGGTCAGTGAGTACATCTTGATGGTACTCAGCATTCGTACCAAAATAGGTTCACCTTGGCCTATATTTTCCTCATGCATAACTCAGGTTAAAATTGAGATTTTTAAGGTCCATATCTCAGTAGCTGCAAGTGATACAGATATGAAATTATAATCTGGTCATATTGCAATGACATTTTAATTCAACAAAGTTTGTAGGAGTTGTTGCGACTTTATTGACGCCAAAGGTATTCTTTGTGAGGACAACTCTTCTGAGGCAGCTCAATGAATTTTGATGAAATTGTGTAGATTTGTTTGTGATAATTTGGAGTTTATCATATCACAACAGCATCAACTTTATTCATTTTAGGTCATAGGAACACATTGTGGGCACAACTTCTATGAGAGAGATTTTGATGAAATTTTGTAGGATTGTTTGTCCATGATATGTAGTTGTTATTGCATCAGCGTATTTATTTAATAAATTTTAGTAAACTTTTAACTTTAATGGTAGTGGAGACATTGACTACGTGTAGCAATCTTGTTTCCACAGCAGTACTCATTATACCTCCCGTTTGAAAAGTTAGGGGCCGGTATATAGTGATAGGGGTGTGTGTCAGTGCGGGAAAGGAAAGCCCAACCGCCAGTCCAGACTGATAATTTTTTGACAGGCAGGCAAAAATTCCTAAAGGTTTGACTGGTTACATGTATATATTAAATAAAAGTTGAATTTTAATTCAGAACATGTTCCTTTTTCAGCAAATTTCCTACCCTGGTGTCCGTCCATCCTGCCATTTTGTAACGTCTCCTAGATCCCTTGATGGATTTCCTGAGATTTACAATGACATAATCTTCTAATTTAAAAGTCCGTCAAATTGATTTTTGGGGTTTCCCTTGGCCAAACCGGGACTTGGCCATTGGATGACAAGGAGTACCCATGCCTTTTCCACAACTTCTTTTTTCATGAAGCTTCCATCAAAGGAGGCTCGCGGGTCTAAATTTGTGCATCTTTTTTACGCAGTGGTATTGTATCCGTAAATCCTTCCAATGTCTGTAGCATCGTCACTGATTACATTAAACATCATGGCTTCTGTGCAAATTTGAAGAAATTCTATTGTTCAGTTCTTTCTGCATGCTGTGTTTTACATTGAAATCCTCATTTTCTTTATATTTTGTATAAAAATTGCCGACATTCAAACTGATTTTTTCTTAATTTCATTTTTTTTTTATTTGCACGGTGACCCCCTTATTTCATTGATTCAATTTGAAGAATGCATTAAAACACACATTCTTTGCAAATTTGAAGAAATTCTGTTGTTTAGATTTTTACTATGTCATTTTTAAGCTTTTAAATTATCATTTTTCCTGTATAATCTATATAGAAAAGATGAGAAATAGCCTTTTTGAGAACCTTAATAGCCGGTTTAAAGTAACGGTGACCCCTATTTTTTATTGCATATTTTTGATATTTTTGATCCATACATACATGACATAAAGGATTATAAATGTGCCAAATTACAGAAAAATCTATAATTACAAATTTAGACCCTCGAGCCCCCTTTAACAATAACTATTTGAGAACAAATTTATAGTATAATTTTTTATTTACTACTAGTATACACAACTATTAAATTGTCAAATTGAAGTTAGAACTCTGAAGTTTGAAATCTGAACTCAGTACCCTGAAGTTTGAAATCTGAACTCAGAACTCTGAAGTTTGAAATATGAACTCAGTACTGTGAAGTTTGAAATATGAACTCGGAACTCTGAAGTTTGAAAACTGAACTCAGTACTGTGAAGTTTGAAATATGAACTCGGAACTCTGAAGTTTGAAATATGAACTCGGAACTCTGAAGTTTGAAATCTGAACTCAATAGTCCGAAGTTTGAAATCTGAACTCGGAACTCTGAAGTTTGAAATCTGAACTCAATAGTCCGAAGTTTGAAATCTGAACTCAGTACTCTGGATTTTAATTTAAATAAATCAATAAATAAATAAATTAATTAAGATTCCAAACTTCCGGGTTCTGAGTTCACTAAATTGATTGATTTAAACATATTAATTTACCCCGGATTGGGTAATAAGCTTATTCAATGCTTCTGTTAATACATCTTCTGCTGTATTGTTCCACAAGACTGTTCTCACTAATGTTGTGAAGAGAGAGTAAAAAAATGGTCATGAAATTCTGAATTCAGAGGAGGATCAAACGACAAACCTCAGTGTTAGTAGAAAAATGTCGTCATCGTCGTCTTTTGTCATCATTCGTCGTCCCTTAACAAATTTTCAAAAATCTCCTCCTCTGAAACTACTGAACAGAATTTAATGAAACAATAATGTTAAACAGACATCGACGAGGACATCATGATACCATAATACGACAACATTTTTTGTAGTCGTGAAAATCACTGTTTTTACCTTAGAGGCCCTATATGGGATTATCTGACAACTATGATCAGATAAAGATTTTTGTAGCGCTAAATAAGCTGAACATTTTAGCAAAAGCAACAGCTGTTCTCAATAGTTTTTATTTTATATGCCAATGCATGAAAAACTGGTGAAACCTGTTTAAGTGCACAAACTTCTATAGTCTAACAAGGTGCATGTTTTTATCTGTTGGGGCAAATAAAAGTACAGTTGATTTGACTCATCTAAATTGCATTACTAATAAGTCAAGGGGAATTTATAAAAGCCAAAGAATAGGAGTTGTATGCGACACATCAACTTATGGTAATACAGCCTATTGTCAAATATCAAAAGCTCTATATCAAAGGATAAGAAATATGACCTGGTTAAGAATTTCATGTAATATTAACAGTAACTTGAACTTGAGACCCTAGGTCAAGGCAAATCTGGTACGCGCCACATTCTCTCATGTTGATACATCCTCATGTCAAATTCAAAGATCTATGATAAAGTATATAAAAGTTACGTCCCGGACAAGACTTTAATGCAAAATTATGAGTTACTAGTATTTTACCTTGTGGTACAACGTAAAGTTCATATGAAGGTCACGCGATATATACATTGTCTCATGTTGATACATCATCATGTTAAATATCAAAGCTCTTCACCAAAGGAAAAAACAATTCTGTCCCGAGCAAGAATTACATGTAAAATGAACAGTTATTTGGCCTTGAGGTCAAAGATCAAGGTCATTTGAGGTCATCCTGGTACGCGACACATTGCTTTATGGTAATCTTAAATATCAAATCTCTATGCCAAACGATTAAAAAGTTATTGCACGGACAAGTTTTGTTTTAGAAGAAGAATGGAAGAACTGACATCCCCTTTCTGGGAAGGGGAGACAAAATCACTATTTTTACAATGAAGAGGACGAACCCTATAAATGGGAACTGTTGTTGAGCTTAATGGGATCAACATTTAAGCAAGTAATAGCTTTTCTTTATCTTTACTAGGTTTCATTCTACAAGCAAGACACATTAAAAACGCTATTATTCACCTTAATAGCATCATAACTTATAGAAGAGGTCATCTAAGAACTTTAACTAGATGGAGACTTTACTTTTGCGTAACTTTTGATTTTGAAGATGAAAGTTTGCTTCAGATTTTCTCTCTCTTGTACTTTTTCCAACTAAAAACAGTTTTTTGACCCACCCCCAGTCTATTTTTAGTAACGGCTGCCATGTTTTCTTGATTGATCAAAAATCAAAACATAAAGTTTGTACAGGACATTTCAAGGATCAATCACACCAAGTTTCATTTAATTCTGTTTAATAGTTTCAGAGGAGAAGGATTTTTTTTTTAATTGTTAACGGACGACAGACGACAACGACGACGGACGCCAAGTAGCTGCAATAGCTCACCTTTGGTCCAGGTGGGCTAAAAAGTACGAGAAATATTGGATTTTGAAAATAAGATATCAATTTTATATTTAGTAAGTCACCGTTTTGGCACTATCCGTCGTAACAAAATCTTTCTTTACAATTTTCTCAGCAACTACGTTCAATTCAAAGTTTAAGGACTTCAGGATTAATTTATCTCATGTCTCTATATTTAAGATAAGTCAATTATTTTTACAAATCAAGTACATGTAGCTGATTAAAATATCAAAACTCAATGAAGAAATTACTTAAGAATTAGTTATCGTTTACATTTATTAGTCTAAAATATGACTTTACATATCCAGCGCATTTTTGAGAGTGTCTGGGACTTGCTTGATGGCATTTGAATCTATTAAATTTACCAAATTGAAAAACTCGTCACTGCACTATTAATTATGTAGAGCTATTTACAAATTTGTACATCTTACAAAATGTTTCAATTCCAGAGCGCCGAGCAGTTGAGGACATTGATACATAATTTCTGGTTTCTCATCAGGTGTATTTGAAATTTTGTTTCTTCTCAGTTTGCGTAGATTCCAGTATACAACGAATTCGTTTAGCTTTAATTTTCTAGAATTAAATCTGTAAAACAAATATTTAAATACTCCTCATGAAAAATATTATTTTCGTCGTACAGATTAGAATTCTTCAGAAATTTAGATAAATTCATCAAACTGTTTGTAAACATTCTGCGAAGAAGACTCCAAGAAGCCTCTATATTCGTTGATTTGATGTGCTTTTACCTTGAATAAAACTATTAAATCGAATGTTAGCATCATTAGATCTAAAAATATATTTGAAGATCTCTTGCAATTACATTTTCTGTTCCAAAATCGGACCTTACACACTGAGGTACAAATCATAGTCTGTCAATACTACATGTATCCAAAAAGTTATTTGCTATGACAGTAGGGTTATTTTTAGTTTTTCCTACTCTTAACCATATGATTTTTCTGGAATATCCTTCAATTGCACCGCGGATACTGGAACGATTTCAACTTGTCAATTCCGTCTATATATATGCCATACAAAGTCAGGCCCTGGGCAACTGTATTGTCTTCTGACCAGACGATTTGCCTTTCGTAGAAATGTGCCACGTGGGTCCACTTGCGCATCACCAGGCGCACATCGCCTCTTCTTGTCCTAAGAAATAAAAAAAACATGTACCGTGATTTTATTTTTTGGTTGAAATTTCATAAAATTATAGTAAAAGCAGACCATGATAATTTACAAAGACCGCTACACACACCGCGTGCTGTATAAGAAGATACATTAATAACAAAAGACTGGTCGGTTCTTGTTACGTATATGCTATTTGGTATACAAAATCAAAAAAAAAAAAATATGGCATGTAATATGACATTAAATGATACCCCGCCACGTTATAATATCAAAAGTTCATAAAATTTGATTTCAAAGTGCCCTCTCTCGAAATTTTTTGTATCATGCTGGAAATTGAACTTGACCTGTATTTTATTGTACTCAATAGCTGTACAAAATATCATTTGAATCCCATGACGCGTTTTCAAGTAATTGGTCGGAAACTCAAAATTTCATGAAATTTGATTTTTCAAAGTGGCCTATCTCGAAAATTATTTTTTGGATCATGCTGGAAATCGAACTTGACCTGTATTTTATTGTACTAAACAGCTGTGCAAAATATAATTCAAATCCTTTGACGCGTTTTCAAGTTATTGGTCGGAAACCTTCGGGGGACAGACGGACGGACGGGCAGACAGACACCGAAACAAACTGAGGGTATAACATAATACTCTGCCACTTCGTGTGGCGGGGTATAAAAAGTAAAAACAAATAAACAACCGGTAGTAATGGCCTAAGCAACTGAGTACAGAGAAAATCTCGGCCTTTAGTCTTCTTGCATTATTGCTCAAGGAGGTTACTATAGATTTATTCTTTCGGCTATATGCCGCTGTAAAATTTATGCATATTTTATCGGTATTTGAATCAAAACATATCGAATGGCTAAAAACCTAAAGTATTGATCGAAAAGTTCTCAAAAACTGTTTCAGAATACGACCGTTTTGATTTGAGTACTGTTCTTTGGATTTTGACTAATTTTTTTTTCGATCCAATGCGCCTGACGAGGGATTACTCCCCGAAATACATGTATCGATATACAGCATAACCAAAGGACATGGTACAGTAAGGGTAATATTTGGCCTCCTTATTTAAAGAAAAAACAAATCCTAAGTAAATGATTTTTAAAATATCATAAAGGTTTCAAGTTAGATGACTAAACTTTTTGACAATGATAAACATTTTCCATCATCTTCTGTATTATTAATTTTATAGAGGCCTAAAGTAGTGCAAAAAATGCCATTTTTCATGCTTATTTTGGTATTTTTAATGATCAGCGACAACGTAGACCATGGATTTCTCGACTGATTTATAATCATTTTATAGTGCAAATTAAAGTTCATAAACAAAACTGTGGTCTAAGTAGTCGCTGGCATCTAAAAATTGAAAATATTACCCAAATATTGTCCATTTTCCGCGAATTTGAAAGAAATCGTACAAATTCACCATGTTTTGACAACCAATTTCAAATGAATAACATAAAAAATTCTTATAAATTTAGTTGTTTTATCTTCTTCATTCATTTGACTTAACTTGTCCATTAACCGCTTTATTTGTATGTATAAAAGTCATTATAGCAAGGTCTAAAGGAGCTAGATGAACTGACGACCATGATGAAAAGATATACAGGAAAATTTGCAACATTCAGATGTGGTCATAATGTAATGATTATGAATTTGTAAAAAAACATACAAACAGATTTTTGATAAGTTAATCATATAATTTACTTATTAAACTATATCAGATATAAAAGTCAAAGGTCAAAAGTCGAAAGCGAAAGCAAAACATTTAATAAACGTAAGGAGCTACAAAAATTTGGATGCTTCATAGGGGCTAAAACAAGTCATAATGATTATAAATAGTTATTTATACCATGCAGTTTCGATATAACTTATTGATAAATTCGGGAAACTCAATTTTAACTACACTTGACATATTGAATAAAACTTACCTTATATTATTTAACACTTGTTATCTTTTCCACATAGCGTTCTGTGCTACATTGCCAAAGTTTTGAATTATTTCTAGTCCACTAGTTCGACAATATCAGCTACTGACACGAAATTTCGTCTTTTCAGGTCTAGTTTTTCATGACCCTTTTCAAATGAGAAAGGTGAATTCGAATATTTCGACGCATCAGCGCATTCCACATTTCCTGCTGTGTAAATTCGTCAGCAAAATATTCGTTGAATAATTTATCCCCTTCCTCCCTGTAAAATTTCCGATTTTTTACTTTGAAGTCTGAAGTGAGAAATGGTGCCTATATATACTTATCAAAAGTCTGAAGTGAGAATATTGAACCCTGAATTCTGAAGTCAGAACTAGGAAGTCTGAATTATTGAATTCAGAAGTCCGAAATCTGAACTCCGAAGTCCAAAGTATGAAGATACCTATCGCTTTCCATAAAATACACATCATTGGGACGAGTGCATTTTAATCGAAGGGGTGTTTCAATCGCTACCGTTTTTACACGATACCTGTCTTGTGTGTGCAGTTGTGTACATTAACTTTAAATTTGAGGGAATCTGCATGACGATCCTTTCTTCGCTCACCAAAATTAATAATTTGCAAACATTTTGAACAATATACTTTTACAGAGAATAAATCTATTATAGTTCTTATATATTTCGCTTGCCTTTAAACGCTTTAGCGCTTTGATTAAGATATAGGGCTAAATAAGTGCTAAATTTGGAAAAAATCCAGAAAAAGGGCAATAACTCCTACATCGGTTGTTGGATCTTCTTGAAAATTTCAGGGCAGGTAGATCTTGAGGTGCTGATCACTTTTACCCTTGCCAGAATTTTGATATCTGTCACCGTTTTTGAGTTATTTGCAAAAAACTGTATTTGACCCCCCTGTTCTATTTTTAGTAACAGCGGCCATGTTTTTTGACGTATCAAAAATTCCAACGCAAACTTTTTGCACAATACCCTAAGGAACAACCATATCAAGTTTGGCTGCATTTGGCCAAGCGGTTTCAAAGGAGAAGATGTTTGAAAAAAGCTAACGGACGACAGACGACAGACGACGGACGACGGACGGACGACGGACGCAAAGTGATGGTAATAGCTCACATGACCCTTCGGGTCAGGTGAGCTAAAAAGTTGATTTTATGGGCGTGGCCTGTCTTTAGCCCCCTGTAACAATGTAATGGTTAAAAACATATCAAAATCATTGACACATTTTGTTGACAGAATTTAATGATGAATTCAACAAAGAAAGAATTTTCAAAATCTAATGAATAATAAACATTCTACAACAGTTTTGTCAATACACCCGTTTTAGCCCTTTTTGGCCCTTTTTTCTAAAACAGTAGGGGCCACAAACCCCAAATACAAAACCAAGATTCCTGTAGTGGATATAATCATCATATATAAACTTCATAACAATTGGCAGGCCCACTACAACTTGATTTTTGGTATAAACTATTTGCATTGACAAACTTTTAAAAATGGCGTTTTTGGCCCCTTTGACCCCTAATTTCTCAAAAACGGTAAGAGATATTGCAAATCTGATTGAAAAACGCAGGCAGGGATTTTCACAAGGATTCCAATGAAAAAAAGATTTTGAAAATCGGACCACAAATAAAAAAGTCGATTTTTAGGGTGTGGCCCCTTTTTGACCCCCTGTAGCAATGTAACGGTGCAATAAATATCAAAATCATTGACACATTTAGTTGACAGAATTTAATGAGGAATTCATTAAAAAAAGAATTTTCAAAATCGAATGAATAACAAACATTCTACATCAGTTTTGTCAATACACCCGTTTTAGCCCCTTTTGGCCCTTTTTTCTAAAACGGTAGGGGCTACAAACCCCAAATTCAATACCAACCTTCCTTTAGTGGTTACAAACATCATATCAAAATTTTAAAACAATTGGTCAACATTTACTCAAGTTATCGCACGGAAACCAAATGTTCCCAGACGACAACGACGACAACGACGACGACGACGACGACGACGACATCGCCATGACATTATACGATCGCAAAATTTTGCGGTCGTATAAAAATCAATAAAATGCTTGAATTATGTGTGTCTGATTGACCCATTTTGCATAAGCATTATTTTTGTCTGTGATAATAAACTTTATTCAATGAATTAACATTTTGCAGTAAAAAATTTATAAGAAAGTGCGCTTAAACATGTGCACAACCTGATAAAGGTTGAATCGCTTTGTTGCTTTAAAACACCGCCACATAGAAGCATGAAAAACGAAGATACTGTGTACAACTTTTTTGCAAGATTTAACTTATTTTTGGTGTCCGAATAGTACTTTTGTCCTTTAAAACTTTATTCTATTAAGTAAATTTTCGCAATCCAAAATCAAATATCCATTACGCTAAAGCTACGCAAGATATGCTACACTGACTAAAATATATACTGGTCGCGGCCATATTGTCTTGGTGGAAATCCGAAGATTGAGAATCCGAATATAGCCACCGAGTGAAAAGTGAAAGTATGAACATTGCAAAGAGAAAAATATAGAAACGACGGAAACAAACGACCTAATCTTGGTATCCCAGAATGTTTTTTTTTATAATAGGTAGTAAATATCAACCCAATGAAGTTTATTCTCACAAAACTATATGACATAGATCTTACAGAGAAAACAATAAACAATTATAATACAACAATTCAAAGTGCACATATGTGAAAAACAAATTAAATTAACCAGGAGGGTTGACTATTACATTTATGATTTTAATGAATCTACATAGTTTTTTTCTAATTCTATAACATTATTTGTGGTAAATAACCTTTCAAAGTTCAAAACATAGTTTCTGTTGTTTACCACAATATTGTGGTAAAATTTTTTGTCTCTCTTGCCTAAAAAACTTGCAAGACATAATATAATGGTACTCATCACCAACTTCAATAGAGCTACAAAGATGACATAATCTTTTATTTCTTGAAATATTCTGTCATCTTCCCGCCTCTATCTATTAAGGAAATCTATTATAATTGACGCTTTTGGTCCTTTTGATGTCTAATTTTGCATTAAAAAGATCTTTTTTTTTGTGCAACATTTTGGTATAACCCCAATTGCTTTAAAACAGTTTTGTTTAAACATCCATTTTACCCCTTTAAGGCAGCAGCAAGGGAATAGTTACTAAAAGAAAGAGGAAGTAAGCTTTCTCCAGTGGTGAGAAACAATGTATACAGTTGGCCAATCCATTATGACGAAAATTCTTAAAAACGGTAGGAGCCACAAACCTCAAGTGCAAAACAAACCTTCCTTAAGTAGTTACAAACATCAAACTAAAATTTATAATAATCGGTCAACCAAAACTTGACGTCGTCGTCTATGGACACTTTTGTGATAAATTTGCGGCATAAATCAAGAGGGAGTACCGAGTGGGGGGTCAAACCCTTTGTTCTTATAAAATTTGTTATTTTCATGGAGATTTTGAATATAAATTTGGCATGGAACCCAGAAAATTTAAATTTTGCATTGATGAAAATATCAAAAGCTGATTGGTCATGGCCGTAGCTAGGGTCCCAAAAATAGTGAGGTAAAGTTTATCGCCGAGCGAAGCGAGGCTAAATTTTTTTCGGCAGGGGGTCTGGGTGAGAAACACGGTTGTGAGACATAATAGACATAAAATAGGTGCACCCTTTCAGTACAAAATAAACTGCCACAAACTAATTGAAACAGTCACTAATCATTTTAACTGATTTTGTTTTAAATTTGGTGATACCATTTCAATATCTGTTTAAGGTATATAAACCAAAAATACTGAAATACTCAAGAAATTATCACTTCAATAGTATTAAGACAATAGACAACTATGTCCTGTAAAAGTCAGACGGAGCACAAAATGCAATTATTCCAGTCAACAGTTGACACAAACAAAAAGATATTCCAACAAAATCTGCTAACACGAAGTACTGCAAGGCCGCACAGTTTTTATTCATTCGATATTCATTTATCGTTTTTTTCTTAGTATAAACATATAATGAATATCAAAATGAATATCAAACGATAATTTTTTAAGTTCGATATTCTTTTGACAATTGTTACCGGTCAAGGTTTGATATGTGAATATCAAATAAATATCAAAACCAAAGATTTGTTTCGGATCTAGGTATGTTATGTGAATATCAAATGAATATCGCATGAACATCAAATCAAAGTTTATTTGTCATTCGATATTCTCATATAACATAGTTGAAACATAACTTACACCTCTATCACGGCCGTCATTCGGTATCGTGAGTTTTTGACTCGTGAAGGAATCGACAACGGCGGCAAAGTATAGAAAGCTGCTCGTGGAGGGAGGAGGCGACGGCTCGTGGTGGAGGAATTCGGACATTTCAAATAGAATGTCAGTCTTTTATTCTAATTTTCTTATATTTATATACAAAATATTCAAAAAACAAATATGTCTCACAAAATTAATGAACATTATGAACAAAAGCCAACAAAAAATAAAAATAAAAATGCATTACTTTCTTCAAACTCATTCAAGGCGATTATTTCGTCATCATTTTTTTCTGTAAACAAACATGTTATTCTACGAATTGCGGGTTGCCTTTTGCATAAAACGTTACAAATTTGGTATGTGCGTGTGCAGCATCTTTTGTTTTTACATATTCCACACCATTATAATGATTTAAACAAAAAATGTATTAATAATCTAAGAAAAATATGCTCGGTACCGAAAAATCGACTCGTGATGAATGGTGTACCGTATTTTTTTGCTCGTGAATTATGCTCGTGATGGAGGAATTTATCAATTATCAAAACTTTGTACCGGCACTAGAATCAATCATAACCTAAGTGATATTGCATATAATACTTATATATCTTTTTAACAAATACGCTTGGGTATTTATTGTCATATTTTCATAACTTTATATCATGAAAAGAAGAAAGAGCAATAATTAAAATTTACGTTTCCCGAAACGTGGGATGTCCCCTCCCGTTCTCATTTAATGTCTGTCCTCTTCAACAGAATTCCGACAATGCGCCGTGAGTCGCCATCACCCATATACCCTGTATAACAAGTTTCGTTGAAATCGGACAATGTTCACATTTTTTGCCATTTTCGGCGGCCATCTTGAAAATGGTGGCCATTACGGATATTCAAACAATGTGTCGTAAGTCACCATCACCTATATACCCTATATACCAAGTTTTGTTGAAATCGGACAATGTTTACATTTTTCGCGTTTTTCGGCGGCCATCTTGAAAATGGCGGCCATTACGGAAATTCTGACAATGCCCCGTGAGTCGCCATCACCCATATACCCTGTATACCAAGTTTCGTTGAAATCCGACAATGTTGACATTTTCCGGGATTTTCGGCGGCCATCTTCAAAATGGCGGCCATTACAGATATTACGACAATGCGCCGTGAGTCGCCATCACCCATATATACCAAGTTTTGTTGAAATCGGACAATGTTTACATTTTTCGCTCTTTTTCGGCTATTTTTCAAAATGGCCGCCACTCGCGAAATTTTGTTTTGCCAAAAAAGTTTCCAATTATGTTCCTGAACATGTATACCAAGTTTCGTTGAATTTCATCGAGTGGTTTCCGAGAAAAAAAAGGTAATAGTTTTTCGGTTTTTGGCGGCCATCTTGGAAATGGCGGCCATCTTGAAATTAAAAACCCCAAAAAACACCGTAGGACCTTGGGACCTATCGTCCCTCCAAGTTTCAGATCGATCGGTCCACCCATTTCCGAGGAGTAGGCCGGACAAGTTCGTGCATCAGGTTGACGGAAGAAAAAGAAAAAATAAAGAATAATAAGAAAAATAAGAAACGGAGTAAAAACAATATGTCCCCGACCACACTTCGTGGTCGGGGACATAATTATGACAACAGAAAGAGACATTGGGCAATAAAGAGAAGAAAGGTACAAACAACGGCAGGAGAAAATGGGACGACGACCACAAAACCAGTCGAAGACGAGACAGTAACACCAGTTGAAGATGAAACAGCCACACTAGTCGAAGATGAGACAATAACACCAGTAGAAGATGAAACATTCACACTAGTCGAAGATGAGACAATAACACTAGATATTCTTCATTAAAGTTCAGCTCAACAGAAGAAAAACTGAGACATAAAGACAAAAATATATAATATAAACGGAATATAGAGCAACTCTCGTGTAAACACTTGTTATCAACTGACTGCCACATGTTACTTAGAATCATATCGAATTAGAATACGGCTCAACACTTCAAACAATATAATTTAGTGAAGCGTGATCACTCATACACTTGATCGTTGTAATGCTTAAAAAGTGATACAAGTTTAAAATTGAAATCTACATTTTAAAGTAAATATCAAATGGTTAATATTGCTGCCAAAGAATACTAAATTGAATTTTACCAAGAATGTTGAACTCTACCCAATAATTGTTGTAACATTTTCATTCCCATTAATTGTTTTAAAACATGTATAAATAACCATAAAAATTCGAGGTGAAGTATCATCTAACTCACCTTTCTGATATGGGCATGTTGTGTTGATAAGTTTTTCATTGGCAAAACTCGCGTCGGGCCCAATCATGTACTATTAACTTTAACTGATCCAATATTAAATTGTGATGAGCGATTAGACAGTAAAAAGGTCTAGTCAATCATTTCCGCAAAGTAGATCTTTTGCCTTGACATTTCACTGAATATACAATGAAGAACATACATGTAATGATAACTACAATAGTAAGCACTACTACAAACGGCGATATGTAAATGAATGTTGGGCTGCACATATTGAAGAAAATATTTATTTATGAATTTTATTTTAATTTTTTCAACATATTTATATATTTGTCTATAATCTTTCTCCAAGTTTTGGTCCGTATTGTATCTAAATTATTAGAGATTGACCACTTATGATCTGTAGATTACCGGAATAACCGTATCTTACTATTTTGAGGCCATTTTTTACTGGTCACGCTTGCTACTTCACGAGCGATAAATCGTAGCCGCATTCTTCACGAGCAATAACAGCATCTTTTTTTGAAAAAAATGGAATTTTATTACATTTTAATAACTTTTCGTTTCATATTAGCTGTCAAAATGTGGCAAAAATTGTTTTGGATATAATGATATGCTTAAAACGTCATTTTGTGCAATTTAATACATATTTGTATAAAAAGTGTGCTCCGTAAGCTAAAATTTAAATTAAGTATGACAAATCTTAACAAACTTTTCGAAACGTTTATAAAACCTCTGTTCGAATACGGATGCGAAGTTTGGGATGGATGCGGTGCAGTTAATTGTTCAAAACTAGAAAAACTTCACCTAGAGGCTGCTAGAATAGTGACTGGACTCCCAATTTTTACAAATAAAATACATTTATATAACGAAACCGGCTGGGAACCACTTGCAGATAGACGACAGCGAAGAGTCCTACAACTATTCTATAATATCCAAGTAGGCAATGCACCATCCTACTTAAAAAATCTTGTTCCTCCCTCCATACAAAGTGTCTCTAATTATCCATTGAGAAACGGTAAAGATCTAATAGTTCCATTCTGTAGATTGTCGGTAACATCTGACTCCTTCTTTCCGTCTGCGATTAGATCATGGAACAACCTTAATGAGTCAGTGCGTGAACAAGATACAATAAATAAATTCAAAAAAGCTCTTAGAAACAATCCCAAACCTGACTTATACAAACTAAAGTATTCTTCGTATGGATTGCGCAAACTAAATATAATTTTAACGCAATTAAGATGCGGTGCGTCATTTCTGAATGCGGATTTAGCGAAGGTTAATATTGTTGCAAGCCCATCATGCAGCTGTGGAGCTGCATATGAAGACTGTGACCATTTCTTATTAAAATGTACAAATTATAATCCTAACCGTATTAAAATGCGGCGAAACCTAAACTGGGTTCCCTTTGAAATATCTCATTCTCTTCTGCTAACAGGCAATGACAACCTTTCCGAAGAACAAAACAAGCTTGTCTTCGATGAAGTTTTTGAGTATATCAAATCCACAAAACGATTCCTCCTGTGATCTCTTATACCTCAAGTACAAACCATGCAGGACAGCTTATTCAAAAGTGCACATCAAATTAAGCGAGCGAGCGTGTGTGTGTGAGTGGGAGGGCGTGTGAGATGGTATGTGTGTCTGCGTGATATGATTTTTGTATTATGTTTTTTCTAAAATTACTCTGTGTCATTCTATCTTTTGTTGCATGCTCTTAAATTATATTGTATTTTGTATTTTAGGGAGAAGACTTCATAAGTTGGAAAAACTTGTGTCTTATCCATTTTGTACTCTTTTGAGCAAATAAAATTGTTATAAACTAAAATAAAAAATGTCTTTTTTTTAACCCCCAAAAATATAGGGTGCAGTAACGCCTTTAATTTATTCTTGAAATTGGTAATGCTTTTTCGTGTACTTTTTCCCCATTCTACAGAGTAAAAACAATCATTTTGTGAGACAGTTTTATTTTCTTTATTTTTCTTCAAATAACTTTGATATTGAGTGAAATAAATCAACTTTCAGAAAAATTTTAGTTTATGCTCCACCACGAACCGTCGTCACCTCCCTCCACGAGCAGCTTTCTATACTTTGCCGCCGTTGTCGATTCCTTCACGAGTCAAAAACTCACGATACCGAATGACGGCCGTGTCTATGCCCTTGTCGGAGTAATGGGCTGTCGGAGCTTTGGGTTGTCGGAGTAATGTGCTGTCGGAGCTATGGGTTGTCGGAGAAATGGGCTGTCGGAATAATGGGGTTTCGGAGTAATGGGTTGTCGGAATAATGACCGGACCCCGTTTTGGGTCTAGTTTACTTTTGTGAATATTAAAATGAATATCAAACCTTTGTTTCCTTCTGTTTGATATTCATTTGACATTCATTTCCGGTGTAAATTTGTAATGTGAATATCAATGAATATCTTATTAAATTCTTTATTGCAAAACTACACCAATAAGGGTCAAGCAATACATAGAGTAACAAACATACAACTTATAAACCGTTTCAATAACATCACATAAGGAAAAAATATCAAACAAAAGATTAATTCCGTTCTTTATTCATTTGACATTCGTTTCCGGTCAAGGTTTGTTAGTGAATGTCAAATGAATATCGCATTAGTATCAAACCAGAGTTTATTTACGTTCGATATTCGTTTAACATTCTTTTTAGGTATAGTTTTGTTTTGTGAATATCAAATGAATATCAAATCAAAGTTTGCTTCTGTTTGACATTCATTTGACATTCGTTTTCGGTGTAAATTTGTAATGTGAATATCTAATAAATATCAAACAAAAGATTATGTTCGTTCGATATTCATTTGACATTCGTTTCCGGTCTCGGTATGTTATGTGAATATCAAATGAATATCGATAGATATTAAACCAAAGTTTTTTTGCCATTCGATATTCATTAGACGTTCGTTTTAGGTCTAGTTTTGTTTTGTAAATGTCAAAATAATATCAAACCAAAGTTTTATTCTGTTTGATATTCATTTGTCATTCGTTTCAGGTGTAAATTTGTTATGTGAATATCAAATGAATATCAACCAAAGATTAATTCCGTTCTATATTCATTTGACATTCGTTTCCAGTCAAAGTGTGCTATGTGAATATCATATGAATTTCGAATGAATATCAAACCAAAGATTATTTACGTTCGATATTCATTTTACGTTCGTTTTATGTCTTGTTTTGATTGTGAATATCAAATGGATATCAAACCAACGTATATTCTTTTGACATTCGTTTCCGGTCTAGGTTTGTTATGTAAATATCAAATGAATATCGAATTAATATCAAACCAATGTTTATTTACGTTCGATATTCATTTGACGCTCGTTTTAGGTCTAGTTTTTGTCTTGCCTGCGACGAATTACTTTCCGGCAGCGGCGGCGGCGTAAACTTTTTTGAAAGACTTTTATGGACAATAAATTGCTGGAAAAGTAAAATAGCTAGGCATCTGATATTGGGTAAACAGACAGTTCAGGTTATGGTCTACGCAACTGTCACCATGCCGTGTGACCCTGACCCCATTTTCACGCTCCAGTGACTCTGGGAACTTAGGTCTTTTTTCAGGCTGTAAACTTTTTTGTAAGACTTTTGTGGACGATGAATTCCTGGAAAAGTATAATATCTAGGCATCTGATATTGGGTATACAGACAGTTCAGGTTATGGTCTACGCAACTGTCACCATGCCGTGTGACACTGACCCCATTTTTATGCTCCAGTGACTCTGTGAACTTAGGTCTTTTTTCAGGCTGTAAACTTTTTGTAAGACTTTTGTGGACGATTAATTGCTGGAAAAGTATAATAGCTAGGCATTTGATATTGGATATACAGACAGTTGAGGTTATGGTCTATGCAACTGTCACCATGCCGTGTGACCCTGACCCCATTTTCACGCTCAATTGACTCTGTGAACTTAGGTCTTTTTTCAGGCTGTAAAATTTTTGTAAGACTTTTGTGGACGATGAATTGCTGGAAAAAGTATAATAGCTAGGCATCTGATAATGAATATACAGACAGTTGAGGTTATGGTCTATACACATGTCACCATGCCGTGTGACCTTGACCCATATTCACACTCCAGTGACCATGTGAACTTTGGTCTTTTTCAGGCCTAATTTTTTGTAAGACTTTTGTGGACGATGATTTGCCGGAAAAGTACAATAGCTAGGCATCTGATATTGGGTAGGTATACAGACAGTTGAGGTTATGGTATATGCACATGTCACCATGCCATGTGACCATGACCCCATTTTCACGCTCCAGTGACTCTGTGAACTTAGGTCTTTTTTTTTTCAGGCCATAAACTTTCTTTGTAAGACTTTTGTGGACGATGAATTGCTGGAAAAGTATAATAGCTGTTGCATTGTATGTAGCGCTGATAGGCGATCAACAACAAGTGGTCCAGTTTACTATGAATGACGAGGACCCTCGTTCCAATTAATCCCGGTGGGAACTCTGTTTTCAATAGATTTGAAAAGTAGGACAGGATATTCCGAGGGATGATCCGGCTCAGATCACCCCTGTTAGAACAAAAGAACTGGGATGTAAATTATATTCAAAGATTTAAGTGCAGTTCTCTGTAAGAATCAGGCAAAATTTAAAAACTTTGAATCATGATTTTAAAAACACACGGTTTTGACAGTAAATTGTTATTCAAAATAGCCTTCTAGTGATGAAATAAACATTAGTTGTTGTCTCGAGTGTCAGAGGATGGAGAAAAATTTCTGTTAAAATGATGGGAATTTAGTGTGACTTGACAGAGTTATCTGCCTTAGATTCAAATTTTATATGCATTTCAACCAAAATATATCTCAAATTACTGACTTTTAAAAAAAGTGCCGATTCATTTTTTGTTACCTTTTAAGCATTTTGAACAGTATTTTGAAGTCAAACTCGTGTGTTTTTTAATCATGATTCACCAATTGCCTGATTCACTTAAAGAAAGGAAATTTAACAAAATTCGCTCAATTTGAAGTTCCTTCGCAGTTATGTACGAACTTTAATCATTTTCAAACAATTGAAAACCAGCCATGATTGCCATTGCTTAAAATTTACCAGTCCTGAAACCTGAACTGATTTCAATGTGAACACGTTTTAAAACGGAATAGTGCTGAACTGATTTTAATGTGAACACGTTTTAAAACGGAATAGTGCTGAACTGATTTTAATGTGAACACCCTTTAAAATGGAATAGTCCTGGACTGATTTTGATGTTAACACTTTTCAAAGTGAAATAACCATAAACTGATTAAACTGTGAACACATTAAAATGGGCTAGTCCTAAACTACACGTATGATGTGAACACACTTCAAAATGGAATTGTCCTGAAGTCTTGAATAGACGAAACGCACGTCAGGCGTAGCAAAATTTATTGTCTGGAACTTTGTTGTCATTTGTATTTCAAACACACGTGAAGGTTAGCACTGCTGGTGGAGTTTTAATTCCCCGAGGTTAGCCCGCTCCGGCACCAATACTTATGTGTTGGAGAAAACATCAAAGCTTTAAATTATCCGTTTAAATTTCAAAATTGTCTTAACCCTAAGGTTCTTCCTACCCCAGACATAGGTTGATTATCTTAGTAATTATTTGGTTCCCCAGTTTGGTATTTTTGGTTTTACTGTTCTATGCTCTTCATATTCATATAGTGTTTGGCATTTTCAATATTTTTGGTAGAGCGCCTCTGATGAGTCTTGAATAGACGAAACGCGCGTCAGGCTTAGAAAAAATTATTGTCTGGAACTTTGTTGTCATTTTTATTTCATAATTATTGTGTATACATTTTAATTGTTCTTTCCGTGACGTTTTGATGTGCTCATATTGCTAAATATATGAATTTGATTTTTTACATTTTTTTTAAATGCATTTAAACCCAGAATTTCTAGTGCTTTGAAGTAGTATAACAATATAAGAATTAGGTGAATGTACAGGTAAATTCCAAATTTTAAGAAAAAATAAGATTTGACAAGATTATTTTCATCCAACATAAACAGGATAAAGAAATTTGAATAAACATAAAATTATTATTGTAATCTTGAAAAAAACTTTATATTCTTTAAAAAAAAATGCTAAACAGTTTAAGGTATTTGCTTTTTTGTTTTAATTTTTGCAGATTAAATGATAAACTCAAACGACATGACATGATTTAAACTAAATACAAGAGGATTCCAGGAGCCTAAATCATAAAGCAATCGCTGATTAACGTGCTCGTTATCCAATGCAAATTGAATGGGCTTACGTGCACGTTAGGCTAACGATCGTTTTATGAAATGGCACTTAATAAGCTTTTTGGAAAATCTTCTATAAAAGAGGTCGTCTGACAACGTTGACCCAATGGAGACTTTTATTCTAGCTTAATGAGCTGAAGGTATAAGCAAGCTAAGACATTTCTCTAACTTCAACGCTTTTCATTCTATGGGCCAAAAGCGTAAAAAACCCACTATACCTTTTACCTTGAAAGAGCCATAACTCCTATGAGGGGTAATCTGACATCATTGACACAACTGAGACTTTTGCAGAGCACAGTAAGCTGATAGTATCAGCAAGCGACAGCATTTTTCTGTCTGCAAAAGTTTTCATTCTATGGGCCAAAACATGAAACAAGAGGCTCCCAGGAGCCTGAATCGCTCAGCTGACTTCAATGCTTTTTTGACATTGAAAGGGGTCATCTGACAACATCAATGAACTTAATGAATTCAACTGTAAAGTTCAATTAATTTTGGCAATCAAAAACTTTTTTATTTTTTCAACAGTTTGCCAGCTATAAAGCATAAGAAAGGTTTTTTAAATCTGGGAAAATAAATTTAGTTATAATTTTCTCAGTTTAGACATTTAAGGGACCATAATTTCTACAAAGGGTAAATAAAAAAAAAACTCCATCAATTGAATTTTTGTAGGGCTTAACTTACTCAACAGTATTGTGGCTTAAAGTTTTTCTCTTGCTTAAACGGTTTGCAATACAATGTGGAAAGGTTGTGAAAATGGACAATTTTGACGCTCTAAGGGGAAAAACTCCTTAAAATTAGGGTCCTATTACGGAATTTGTTGATTTTTATGTGCTTAACTTACTTTTTAAGATATTGTGCTTAGTAAGAACAAAATTCGAAAAATTAAGAATAAAAAGCTTCGCCGAGCGCAGCACGATACGACCGCAACATGTTGAACCCTGTATGTTTTAGACCCAATATTGATAGTCATTTGTTCTGGACACATGCAGCCCATAGTGGACTGACAAAGTATTTTGACACATGAAGCCTTTGGTGGACTTTCCACCTACATTTCACAAGGATTTATTTTTCAAAAGCTGACCAAAATAAATTAGTTAAAAAAATATTACCCCAATATTGGCCCCAAATTAGTGGTATCTGCTACCTTTCAATTTTGCCCCTTTTTTCTCCTTACAGTAATTAGGGGTAGGGGGTGTCACAAAATAAGTCCCCCCCCCCGATTTTGTATATGGGTGGTTACATATTCTTCAAAATTTCAGGGCAGGTTTATCTTAAGGTGCTGGACACTGTTGCTGCCCATCAGAACTTTGATATCGATCACTGTTTTTGATTTGATATTTGCCAAAAAACTATAAAATTTACCCCTATGTTCTTTTTTTTTTTTGAATTTATGAATTTCTTAACGGACAACAGACAAAGATGGCTGATAGTGATGGCATAAGCTCACATGGCTTTTGGCCAGGTGAGCCAAAACAAAAGAGCACAAATTGGGATACGCACTGATGAGACCAACCATGCCTTATACACATTTGCAGGTAGTTTTTTAACCTTTTTGATTTCATACAAGGTTTGTCTCTAATAATATTCATAGAATGTATATATCATTGAACAAAAAAATGTCTAAAAGACATAATGCCCATCTATCAACATGTTTCCCCCCCACAATTGCTGATCAAGAACCATGAGGATGGTGCCAGAGGCATTATTTTATGGTAATTTTTGTTTTCCATATCCTGATGTATATATGGACTTGCTTTCACAGAAAAGTAACTTAAACAGGAAGGTAAACTTAAAAAGTATAACACCCCCATTTTCTTTGACTAACTAATCATGATATTTAAGGGTGAATTTTTTGCAGATTAATTGTTGTAGTGATTAACCACGGCTATTCACTTTCACTAACTGACCATCAAAAGCTAGCTGATGGTTTGTTGCCTTATCACATAACATAACACACTAGCAATATAGTTCCTTTACCAATATCGAATTAAAGTTTGTTTTTGTCTACAAAAAAGATGCCTCCCTCATTTTTACCAAAAAGTTCTAAGTTCAAAAGGCCCTTACTCCAACAAAAATTTGATGATAAAATTTTCCTTGTAATATGCACAACTGCATATGGTGTCCTTCCTATTAACCAAGTTTCTTTAAATTTAGTTCAGTTGTTTTAGAGGAGTTGCACTGACAAGATGATAATTGAGGATGTTCAGCAAATTTCTAAGTTCCGAATGCAATAACTCCCACATTAATTAGAGGATCAAAATTTCCTGGTAGTATGCACAACTACATATGATGTCCTTCCTACATGCCAAGTTTCATTGAATTTGGTTCAGTAGTTTAAGAGGAGTTGCGCTGACAAGATGATACATGAGGATTTTCAGCAAATTTCTAAGTTCAAAGGGCCATAACTCCCACAAAAATTTGAGGATCATAATTTCCTGGTAATATGCACAACTGCATATAGTGTCCTTCCTATATACCAAGTTTCTTTGAATTTGGTTCAGTAGTTTCAGAGGAGTTGCGCTGACAAGATGATAAATGAGGATTTTCAGCAAATTTCTAAGTTCAAAGGGCCATAACTCCCACAAAAATTTGAGGATCAAAATTTCCTGGTAACATGCACAACTACATATGATGTCCTTCCTATATACCAAGTTTTGTTGAATTGGGTTCAGTAGTTTCTGAGGAGTTGCGCTGACAAACTTTGTGACGGACAGATGAACGGACAGATGGACGGACACGACAAAAACAATATGTCTTCCCACAAAAGTTGGGGGGAGTCATAATTACTAATCTTCTTTAATACTATTAAACATGAACAATCTTTAAATTGGAAGATAATCCTCACTATCAGTACTTTGATTATTTGTTCATAACATAATATATTATATGAGTATAAAGTTTCATTATGATTACGTAGATCCTTCATGAAATAAACCAGATTTGGAATGAACAGATGTAGATGGAAGGATCTACAGACTAACAGATAGTTACACTATCTGCCTCTCTACTTTGTATTGCTGCAGACCTATATCTAGGTATAGTCACGAAGTTAAACTCCCCAGTCAGTCTACTTTTTAGGTGGTACATCAAAATGATAATGGTTTGAATGGAAATGATAAACAACAATTTATAATTAAAAAGAAATAACTTAAACTTTTTTTTTACTATTGTTAATAGTTCTTTCAAAATATTCCCCCTCCATATTGTTATTTTTCGTTCTTGGCATGCCTTATCCATTTTCTTTTTAATTTTGCCATATGATTACAAATGTAATTCATTTCAACTTCCATCATCTTGAACAACATGGGTAATACCAGATCTCCAAAGAAGTGTTAAAAAAATCAGTCTATGTAAAAAATGGCCAGATTTCATTTAACAGGAAATAATTGAGCAACAGACCTGAAAATGAATCCAATTTTATGGGACCTCACCATGATGCTGTATACCAAATATCAAGTGGCTGTTAACAGTCGTTGGTGAGAAAACTGATACAAAAATTTCTTTCCCCCTCCCCTTACCATTTTATAACCTGGATTTTTCACTCTGTGAAATTGGGTCAATAAAAAGGCAAGAGTAAGTAAAATAATTTAATACCTGTTGACCATAGGGCAACACATGAAATAGTTCACAACAAAAACATAACATAAATATAACATTCGTACATGTACTTCCATATACATATCATATTTAACTAAGATGTATTTTTGGATTAATCTTATTATTGGCATTATGGGGAAAAAAGGAAAACTATATGTAATATCAAAATATGTATTCCTATCTGTTTAAGTCTTATCATGGCAATTATTAAGTTTGTAACTAAAAATAACAAAAGCAGTTTTTGCCCTATAAGTTGTTCTTTCATCAAAAAATGAAAAACCCTATGTTTTTGTATAAATATTGGAATAAATTATCAATTTATTGTACTGAAACAAAATGCATATATATCTCTTTTAATATAAAAACAAAAATTTAAGAAATAAAACTCTTCAGCAAAAACCATACATATGAACTCTACTTAAATTAATGACAGCAAAAGGCTTAAAGCAATAACTTGGATCAAAATTAATAAACAATATAGCACTTAGTGTCATTTCATTAAAAAATCATGAAAAAATATCCACCATCTTAATATCTTAATCATTAAAAATATCACACATTCATACAAAAATAGTATTGCACAAAAATACAATATATTGCCTTTAACTAGAAAATGTGTCTATGAGCCATGGATTGCCCTCCTGTTCTTGAAATATCATTGATCCCAAACATGAAGTACCAAAAGATATGGACCTCAGCTAGGAACTTAACCAAATTCGTTAATTCATAAAATTTAGCTCGCAGTGACTTAATTTCACGGGGGTGGTGTAGCCCTTCAGAAGACACATCTAGTGGCAATAAATCATTGACCCCCAATATGTAGTATCTGAGATATGGACCTTAACAAATCATTCATGCATAAAATATAGGTCACTGTGACATTATTTCAAGGGGGTGGTGAAATTTTATTGTTAATATGTACACAGAATGACAAGAATGCCTATTTGTAAAGTTTTAAAAATTCTATATTTTAAAAAAACAAAGCCATTGAAGCTTAAAACAAAATTTTTAGAGCAACTTCTTACACTACAAACTACTAAAAGTCTGAATGGTATAGTTTTTGTACTAAATCATACTGAAATGTACTCGACCATTCTGAAAAAGTCTGATATGTGCTTAACTGTACTCGACCAAAGTCTGAAAAGTCTTAAAAAGACTAAATTGTACTTGACAATTTCAAATTTATTAATGTCAGTCTAAAATGTTCTCGACATAGTCTAAATTGTACTCGACAAAGTCTGAAATGTACTCGACCTTATCTAAAACGTACTTAACTAATTAAAAATCAATTAAGTCTATAAAACATTAAAGATTTTATCTAATATTACAAAAATGTGGTAATTAAAGATTTAATTAGGTCGAGAATGTTTTAGTAAGGTTAAGTACAATTCAGACTTGGTCGAGTACATTTAAGAATTAACATTTTCTTCCATATCTATCTGATAATTAACTTTAATTTAGGTCGAGTAAAATTAAGTACTTTTCAGACTAATTCAGACAATTAAGTACATGTTCAGACTTTTTAGGGAAAATCAGACTTTGGTCGAGTGCAGTTAAGCACGTTTCAGACTTTTTCAGAATGGTCGAGTACATTTAATACAGTTAAGTACAAATACTATACCATTCAGACTTTTGGTAGTTTGTAGTGTTACATATTGAAAATTATATTATTTTCCAAAATAAGCTCTATGAAAATAAGTACCCAGATTTCCAGATTGAAAGTGGACATACAATTTTTATAGGGTGACAATTAATTTTACGAAAATATATTCGTCAGTATCATACATGATAGAACAAGTGAATCTGCTACTTAATGCTCACAAATGATACCCTCTACACCAAGGGTAAAGCAGAAAACTCCACACTTCTTAGAAGTAAGGATATTAACCTAAAACCTTAATGAGGTGAGACAATTATAAGAGTCAATGAACGAGATCAGTAATAGACTAGTTTCATTGATTGGCTTGTTGACTGTACATATCATGTGACATGTGATATTCTAGATTGTCTGATAGTTTCTGTAGAGAGGCTTTCATCTGAAAAATATGAAATCTGTCAGTCAAAACATCCAGATATAGCTAACAAATTATTAGAGTGGATCCCATGCTGATGGCAGATGCTGCATAGGATACATGTATATAACAAGGCTGTTATTAGTAGTTGCTTAGAAAGCTGTAATGAGAATTTTTATTTTTCTTTGGCTACCCCTTGAACTTGTACCTGACATTGACCCCTTTATCAAAGCTTATGTTTGTATTTCGTTGAATTTATGTTAAATGGTTTTTTTTGTCAAAAAGAGGGTCTTTCATTGCACTTTAGGGTTGGGCCTGAATCATATGTAGTTTATTTTCAATCCAGGGCAAATTGAAAAACAGTGAGCAGCGACCACTTGTCACATTGAAGGCTGCTGGCAGTTTTCCATTGTGGATTTTTAAAAATTATTGTTTATACTGTAGGTTGTGTAGGGTACACTTATTCCATGTCTCATTATCTTTTATTCACTATTTTTTTTTTATCCAGACTTTCACTTTGTGAAATCCAGCCAAATATCTGCATGTCATTAATATTTGCATTTCTTCTTTGTTTTGATCAATCTTATTTAAAAACAAGAATATGTTCAAAAGACATAATGCCCCATCTTGCAACATTTGGGACAGACAGACAAATGGATAGACGAACAGACGAACAGATGGATGGACCCAAACACTATACATTCCTATATGGGGCATAACAAATTTATTTCAATATGTTGTATGTAGTGGGAAACCTATATAATGAAAAATATTGAAAAGTTCTAAAACATTATAGTTTTAAAGGGTAATTTTTTTTATTTGTTTCATATTTGCATTGAAATGATTATATCAGTTGTACGACTTTACCCCCCACAGAGCCATTCAATTTCAGTACTTTAACGGGTGTTACCGGCCTCTTTTATTTTTAGAACATACACGTCCTGTTTATCTACAGGTCAACTTAGTTCATGCGTACTTTACGAAGTCATAGTTGTTAAATTTTTATGAAAGGTAGATTTATTCATCATATTAAAGTTTTTAATTTGTAATACATTTTGCTTATGCATTTTGAGTTAGAATCGTCTCGAAAAAATCCCTGACCTGAGCGGGGTTTGAACCATCATTCCTTGTCGTACAAGACTTCAATCTTACCCCACGACTACTGAGGACTACATACAAAATTGTCCTTTAAATATATATGAACACCGACTATTACGACAACCAATTCATAAATTGAATAAATTTGACCATTAAAAGACACTTTCTGGATCATTTGTAAATTTTGCGAACGTGTGAACATTTAAAGTTTGTACAAAAATAACGTCCAAAAAAATGGTCAGCCAGTAAAAAATAAACTTAAATAAGTTCTGGGTGAGATTAGAACTGATTCTTGGACTCCACTTTATGCTATACTCCTGTCGTCTTCAATTATTCCACCCATAACGGAGGCTTTCCTTACTAAAAACAATTTTAAAGTTTCTGCTTGTGTTGAAAAAAAAATAAAGAGCTTGAAGCCATAACAACTTCTCTGTGAATTACCAAAAATAAGAACTATTTGTATATCTATTAAAGATATTACAATTGGATTTTTTAAACTTATGTCCATGAAGAGATAACCAAAAAAAAAAGATAAATACTTATCAAAAATTGAATATCGTTAGTTGTGCGTTTTGAAAAAATAAGTGGATTGAACAAGGTTTGATTGGCACGAAATCTTACTCTACGATTGAGATGTATAATTTGTTGAAAATAAAACTATGACGGGTTAAAAGATAAATTTGATAACAATTTATTTTTTTTTAAACCGAAAAAAAACCCAACCAATTGATATGATGATGATGTAAAACAAGGACAACCTTACGCTTGTAAATTTTGGTTTTAATTAAGTTGAATGTGAAACGTTTCACAAAAAAAACCTTGAACCAATCCGTTCAATTACGACAAACAACTTGTCAGTACTAACAGTTTTATGTTTTATGTCCAACATATATTCCTTTAACGGCAAAAGTTTGCTTTTAAGAAAACAATCAATCGATATATTATAAAGTTTGTTAAAATTTGGAAAAGCTAGATAGCCAGCTGTATGTTTTCAATAACTTTAAATGAAGACGAAATTCATTATTTTTTTTTTCATTCAGAAACTAAGTGATATTTTCATTTCGTTCGCCTTGTTGATTTCTGTTCGGTTTAATTTGTGGGGATTTTTTGTGTGTATTCTCGTGCTGTTCTTGTTCGTGTTTGCCGGTTTTGTAGTTGCCTTTTTTGACTTTTGACGCTGGAATACCCCATTGATGCCTTTTTGCTTCTTTTATATCTTTTTTCAAATAGAATTCATTTAAAAATGTATTTAAAAAAATCTTGCTCTAAATATGTTTCTTTAAAGCATTTGGTAATCTTTGTGTGTTTATAGGGTAAAAAAACTGACACTCAAACAATGATTCTGAACGGAGTTTGAACCTCCAAGATTTGTCATTCTGAACTTTCATCTTCCCACTAGACCACAATGGCTGAGCAATTATTTTGGTGGTTTAAATGTATATAAACACAAATTTTACGGCAATCAATTCATACAATAAATAAATTATTACACAATTTTAATATATATTTTTTCGACGTCGTACAAGTCAGATACAAAACATTTGTAACAGAAAAACAAACCGGTAAACCCATTACCGAACAGTTTTTCCGCCTCGGAATCAGGCAAAATCCTCGGCGCAAGCGCCTCGGACTTTGACCTGATTCCTCGAGCGGAAAAACTGTACGGTAACGGGTGTTACCGGCTTGTTTTTCTGTTACATATGTATTGTATCTAATACTTATATTTAAAGAATATAATTTTATTATATTTTTTTTTTAGTTGTATTGAATGAAACGACCAGTAGACAGTGTTTGGTTTTGCCGCTCTCACCTGATCCATAAGAGTAACAGAAGAAGATAAAATTTCCCTCCATTTTTCTAACTCTCTGTTATGTAATGACTGTTGTTGTTTTAACAATTGTACCCAATCTTCTTCTGTCTTCGGAACATGACTGAAAAGTCAAAATAAAACAAAATTGTAATGACATGAGGGTTAAGTTCACATCAAGTTTGTAAAATATATCATGAAAATTGTATTTGGTTTGATTTTTTTAAAGCAGGAAAATCACTATATAACTTAATGTGAAACTTGGTGATCAGGAGAAAGTTTCAGTTTATTATTAGATTAATAAGTAAATGCACCTTTTCTATTGTATAATTATTATCAATATCGCATTACATTTTTTGAAATCTAAATATCAATTTTTTTCTAAGTCAAAATATGGGGTGCATTCAACATTCCCTCCTGAGGCAGCCTGGGTAGATTATTTTTCCCAGGTTGAAATATAATACAGAATGCGAGTGACCTATGTTTTGTATGAGTCAATGATCTTTTTAACAAATAAAAGTGTACATTCTGAACAACCTAGGTAACATATCATATCACAACGTCATTACCCAGGTTGTTCTCGTTCTGCCTGATGTGAGCGACGTTTTTCCTACCTGAGACTCCCTGGGTTTAAATGTCAAACCAAAGCATGAATTAAGTTTGAAACATTTAATCATACTACTACTCTACCTATATATTTAATTACTTACTTTAGATTGACATTTCCTTCTGAATGTGGGAAGTAAAGAATATTAGCATAGCCCTCTAATGACCAGAGTTTGTAAAATAATACTGCATTAAATATCACTAATAAAACCAATCTGTAAAATAAAAATATCAAATTATGAACATTGTATTATACCAAAAGACAAACACAGGCATAAAACATGTATTCATGATGGTACCATACTTCCTTCATGGTAAAGTAACTTTAACCTATAGGTTAACCTAAGTATAACATCACCCTTTTTCTGTGATCAATCAACCATGAAGTGATGAGACAGATACAATTTTTATAGTGATTTCTTTAACTTTTATCCTTATGTATATGTGTATATAGTTTCACGGTGATACCATACTTCCTTCATTATAAAGTAGCTTAAGCCTGAAGATTAACCTGATTCTACTTTCGTAGAAAAGGCATGTTAAAATCAAAACAACTGATTCATTTACTTTTAACTGGCCCAAAATTCTTTTCAATGTGTAAGGTTGTTATGCTTACTTTTACGTTATATTAGCTTTAATATCTTGCAAGACACCATATTTATATTCACCAACTTGAACATTATAACTGAATTTTGGAAACCTCCAATTCTTAAAATGCACATTTAATGGTTTGGCGTAAACTTCAAGAAGTATGTTTTAGAATTGATAAAATAAGGAAGAAAACTTTATGAAATTACATTACTGCTTTCTATCTAATTTAAAACCTACATGACTAAAATGATCCTGACTAGAGTATCAGCATTTAGTTTAGACAGACCTTCTGGTGAATGTACTGTAGCATCTGTAAAATAGAAAATAAAAGGATCAATTTAAGAGTAATGGAAGTCAAGAAACTAACACAAAATATGAGGTAGGGTAAGAAATTTTGCTGTTCCACTTTAACATACTTAATCTACAAATCATGGACCAGGCATTAAAATTCTTGCAGTAGGCTTAACTATCTATATTATAAGACAAATACTGTGGTCCTAATTGTAAATTTCTGCTTTAAAGAAAATAGGGTATACTGGTTTACCTCTGGGGTTGTCCTTCCATTACAAAAATTTTCAACATTTGACCAGTAATATTGTAAATTGATTAAGTTGGTAAACAGGAAGTAGATATCTGACAGACCTAATTTTGATACTCGTGATAAATGTCCTCATACTTAAGTCATATACCAAATTTCAAGTCATTGTAATTAGTAGTTGCTGAGAAAAATGTTACAAAAGTTATGTTACAGAGGAACAGACAGAGGTAAACAAGTACACCCCCTCTTCTTTGAAGAAGGAGTATGATAAAACCCATATGGGAGAAGAGTGGTGTTCCACCTTCCCAGCCATCAAACAAGTAAAGTATGTCACTATGTGTACCACACATATCTTAAGAAACTTTTCAATGACTGACAGGTTATACTTACAAGTACTTCCCACTGGTAAAATAGGCTTAACTGTCTGAGGAACTTTAGCAGCTTCATTTAATGATAAGTGTCTTGTAGCTTTTATTTTTGGGTTTTCTTTTATGTTATGCATAAGCACATTAGATCTCAGTCGTCTTTTCCTAAATTTACGTTTTGGATCTTTAGATCGTAATGTCCGTATAGAATTTTCCTTATCACATTCTTGTTTTAAGTGTAAAGCAAACACTTCAAAGAAATCCTTTACACCTGAATATCCATTCTTTTCAATCATATCTGTAAAGACAGCAAAATTATATACAATTAAAGTTTGTTTTTGCCTACAAAAACAATGTCTCCCCCTGTTTCCCCAAAAAGTTCTAAGTTCAAAGAGCCATAACTCCCACAAAAATCAAGATTTCCTGGTAATGTGCACAACTACATATGGTGTCCTTCCTACATATCAAATTTCATTGATTTTGGTTCAGTAGTTTCAGAGGAGTTGCCATGACAAGATGATAAATGAAGATTTTCCAAAAGTTCCTAAGTTTGAAGGGCCATTACTTCCACAAAAGTTTGAGGATCAAAATTTCCTGGTAATATGCACAATTACATATGGTGTACTTCCTATATACCAAGTTTCATTGAATTGGGTTCAGTAGTTTCAGAGGAGTTGCGCTGACAAGATGATAGATGAGGATTTTCAGCAAATTTCTAAGTTCAAAGGGCCACAACTCCCACAAAAATTTCAGTAGTTTCAGAGGAGTTGCGCTGACAAGATGATAAATGAGGATTTTCAGCAATTTTCTAAGTCTAAGGGCCACAACTCCCACAAAAAATTGAGGATCGAACTTTCCTGGTTACATGCACAACTTCATATGGTGTACTTCCTATATACCAAGTTTCATTAAATTTGGTTCAGTAGTTTCAGAGGAGTTGCGCTGACAAGATGATAAATGAGGATTTTCAGCAAATTCCTAAGTTCAAAGGGCCAAAACGCCCACACAAATTTGGGGATAAAAATTTCCTGGTAATATGCACAACTACATATGGTGTACTTTCTATATACCAAGTGGCATTGAATTCGGTTCATTAGTTTCAGAGGAGTTGTGCTGACAAACTTTGTGACTGACAGACGGACAGACGGACGGACACAACAAAAAACAATATGTCTCCCCACAAAAGTGAGGGGAGACATAATTATTATCAAGAGACAGTTTGTAAATGAGTACTTCTTAATTTGTTTATGTCAGACAACTTTGTTATCATTTAGTTGTGTTGTTATTTGTATATTTTTTCTCATGTGATTGCATGTTTTTTTTGTTATCCAGAAAGTTTGGAAACCATTGACCTTGGGTAGGTAACTGACAAACCTAATTACATACATGTAAATTATGAGTTGGACTGAAACACCACCTGAGAGGTGATTGGCTAGTGATCAATAGTGTAGTATTTTAACCAGCACCTAAGACCAATCATCCACACAGGCTTCCTATGATTTAATGAAACTCATTATATTCATTCATGAAAAATCTTTTAAATTGTTTCAAAAATGTAACCCCATATTAAATTTACTTGATATGACTTCAAAACTACAAACTGTTCAAACCTATGTAACATGACATAGAAGAAAACTGCATCATACTTACTTTTAACAATCCCCCAAACACTTTTCATATATCGAATCTCTGTTGTTACTTTTAACCTTGACCTATTACGGGAAACTTTTGCTAAACAATATCTATTCACAACCTGAAAAATCAAACAAAGGTTTCTAAATATTTAATACTAACAAGTAGACTCTCCTATTTCTAGGTTTTTGATATACTGTGTTATTTTTAGTTGTGTTGTTTACTGACATTATATCTAGGGTTTGTCTCTGTTGTTTTTTCGTGTGATTTTAACAATTAGTTGCCTCTTTTGTAATTTTAGTCTAATTTCTCTCTTTCTTTACTTTTAAATCTGAATGCTCTTTGGTATTCTTTTTTGCTACTTACAAATGTATGTTTGAGAATGTGGTATGAATAAAGTTTTTAAAGAGGCTGCTATTTTGTTACCACACAACCAGCATCAAAATGATTCAAGACTCATCATTTAACATTTTCCAAACTTCGAAACTTTGAACCGACATCAGGTTCAATATTGAGCTAAGAAAAATGTGGAATGTTGAACCTTGAACTTAAATTTAGTCTCATTATTAAACTAAGAAATAAAAAGCTTCGCCGAGCGCAGCATGATACGACCGCAACATGTTGAACCCTGTACATTTTAGGCCTAATATGGATAGTCTATTGTTCTGGACACATGCAGCCCATGGTGGACTGACAAAGGTTTTTGACACATGCTTCTCTGATGGACTTTCAACCCAGGGGCTAAAAATATAAATTTTGAATGTTGTATTCTACTCTTTAAAAGAATAATGTTTGGGGAAAAAATTAAAAATCGAACCAGAATTTTTTTTTAAATTATGATTACAGCCCCAAAAATTTATTCTTAAATTTAGAATCGCTACCTGACAAGAATAAATTTGCAAAAAAAAATTTCAAAATCGGACCACAAATAAAAAAGCCCCATTTGGCCCCTAATTATGTAATGGGGAAAAAGGGGGGGTCGCAAAAATTAATTCTTAATTTTGTATTCGATATTTGACAAGAACAAACATGCAAAAAAAATTTTCAAAATCGGACCAGAAATAAAAAAAGTTTCAATTTCGGCCCCATTTGGCCCCTATTTACGTAATAAGGGGAAAAAGGGGGGGTCGCAAAAATTAATTCTTAATTTTGTATCCGCTATTTGACAAGAACAAACATGCAAAAAAAATTTTCATAATCGGACCAGAAATAAAAAAGTTTCAATTTCGGCCCCTTTTGGCCCCTTATTACGTAACAGGTGAAAAAGGGGTGGGGGTCGCAAAAATAAATTCTCAAATTTGGATTCGCTACTTGACAAAAATAAACTTGCAAAAAAAAATTTCAAAATCGGACCACAAATAAAAAAGTTTCGATTTTGGCCCCATTTGGCCCCTAATTACGTTATAGGGGGAAAAAGGGGGGGTCGCAAAAATTAATTCTTAATTTTGTATCCGCTATTTGACAAGAACAAACATGTAAAAAAAAATTTCGAAATCGGACCACAAATAAAAAAGTTTTTATTTTGGCCCCTTTTGGCCCCTAATTACACAACGGAGAAAAAGGGGGGCACAAAAATTCATCAGGTTCATTATTTTATTGTAAGACACATTCTTGACAAATTTCACAGCAATAGGCCAACTAGGACCAAAGTTATGGTGGAAACAAGTAAAATATTTGAATTTTTTCCCCCTTTTGGGCCCCTAATTTCGAAACAAAAAAAGGGGGGACCCCCAAAATCAATCCCATTCATCCTTGTATGGTAAGGAACATCACTGTCAAATTTCATAGCAATTGGATAACTAGAACTAAAGTTATTGTGGAAACAAACAAAAAAGTAGTATTTTTGGCCCTTTTTTGGCCCCTAATTTCTAAACGAAAAATGGGGGGACCCCCAAAATCAATCCCATGCATCCTTTTATGGTAAGGAACATCATTGTAAAGTTTCATAGCAATCCGATAACTGGAACTAAAGTTATTGTGGAAACACTAAAAAGTTAACAGACACCGACAACGAAGACGACGACAACGACGACGACGACAACGACGACGACGACGACAGCATCATACCATAATACGTCCGCAAATTTTTTGCGGTCGTATAAAAATTCAATGTTAAATGTTAAATCTTGAACTTATTTAACACTGGTTAAGATACAACACAACTGTCAATGAATCAGAATCAAACCTACCATAAATGTATCTCCGTACGGTATACCATTCATCGTACATTCACAGTCTACGACATAGATATGGCCAGGTTTAGATTCCTTGAGACAAGTCTGTTTCTCTGAGGTCTGTGAAGACTTGGGACCTATAGAGTAATTCAGGGAGATTTTATACTTCACCATTCTGCTTCTGTTTTCCCCATCGGGTTGCCAAGCTGGTAAATTTATATCTGTAATGAAATCAAATATAATGTAAAAACAAAATTCTTTAGGGTTTTACAATTTGGTTCAAATAATTATTATAAGCACTCCTTTTTTGTATTGGAGATTATCAAGGTTATCAACTTTTAATTTATCTAATGGCTATTCAAAAAATCATACGATGGGATGGGAAGGCACTTTTTCTCTGGACTCACCCTGCACAAATCTTGTTTAATGATTTTCTTTATTTCACATAGTAAATCTATCAGAAAATGCCAACACCCATCAATTTTAATTTCTTTGCCTTATGACACCCCTATGTAAACATTTCTGCAACAACCCTAAGTATATCTGGGCATCTACTGCTTGACTGTGTTTAACAGATAAATATTTTCTTATGATAATCTCTTTATAAAAATATTCCAAAATCTATACATTTCTGTATATAACCGGTTTATCATAACTGAACCCTTGACTTAGATAAGTCCTTTATTACAAAAGTGAATTAGTTACAGTCTTTAAACACTAATTCATTATCAATACCTACCATATGATCTCCTAGCCTCATGAACACTGGTCATAAAAGCCGTGTCTGTAAATATCATTTGGAATAGTTTGTCCACTGAGACAGGGTATACATCATTATGGCTGCTTTTGCCAACATGTTGATGCATTGAAGAACAGCAAAGTTCACCAGCTGCAAAAGAAAACAGTATGTGAACAAATCTAATTTTAGTTCAAAGAAGAAACCCTGACATAAAGTTTCTGTTCAATAATAAATAATGACATAACTAATGGAACATTAAATTATATACATCATTATAAATTATGTATATAGCTTATAGTTATCTTTTTTTTCACTATCCGTCAGTTACTGTGTGTTGTACAGTTGTTATCTAGAAACCCTAGCAAAACAGATGAACACAGAAGTTACAACTTAACTTAGGTTATTAAACAAAAAGCTGATTTTGGAATATATTCTATTATTATTATAATTGATAGAACAGTCTTATAAATTATATAATTGTTAATCATTTCAAGTATGTAATAACAAAGAAGTAAAAATTTACACCTAATTCTACATCAGCTGCAGTCTTTTCTATTCAATTAGTTTGCCATTTATGTGTCTTATTAGAAAAGGAGATTCTATAGGTCAGAGGAGTTTTTGAGCCGAAAAGAACCTATTGTTACTATAAAGTCATGAAACTTATCAATTCAGGTAGAAATTTAAATAGTTTCAGATTTTTGACATTCGGTATCTCTGCTTCCCACCTTATTGCTGAACCTGTTTGTGTCATTCGAATTCAGTTTAAAAGACACCTGCTGATCTGGAAATAAGTTTTAACACTTTAAGACATCTTAAAATTTTGTACAGCCCTTTATAACAAACCTTCACTTTCTTCTGTTTCATCACTAACATCTGTAGGTATTTCTTCATTGTCTTCTGCATTCTCTTCAATGGCTTTATGGTACATATCAGCTATCAGAGAATCTTCCTCCCTAGCAGGGGGCACCAGGGCTATGTCCTCAGCCTCTACTTTCTGAAAGAGGAAACATAGCTGTAACCAGATCATGATCAGTTTTACTGACATTGGAAAGAGAAGTCTTTATAGAAATTTTACCACCTATGGCAGGTTACTGCCAGATCAATTCACTTTTATGTAATGAGGACTTTGAAGGTAAATAGCTAGTAATTAATAGAGTTATGGTATTTTAAGTCAGCATCCTGGCATTGTCAACTGTAACATCCTCCAGCTTTCTTATAAAAAAAATAAATCTGGTAAGAGTAGCATGTAAGAATTGTGTTTTGTATAATATTTTTCATGGCCTCATAGGAATGTTACACAATGGCTACAGCCCATTGATCTAGACCTCTACCTACCTGTATCTCATCCTCTGCTGCCTCTTCCTCTTCTATTTCCTCCTCCTGTTCCTCTATGCCAGCATAGTTAGTGGGAGGTATATAGTCATCGTCACTAGAGGTTAGGCCCAACTCATCACCATAGCTCATATGGACCCACTGCCACATTTCTGCAGGTGCCATGGGCTAAAATGAAAACAAAATTTTATATAATTCATGAAAGTAAAAACATTGAATTCAACCAAATCACAATTTAAAAACTAAAATATGGTCAAATGGTTATGGCTAATTATTCTCATTACATCATTTCCTCTGGTTTTGGTCTATATGGGCACAAGTATATAACAATGTTTATAAATTTGTTTCCAATTGTCATATTTATATAAAAAGATTAGGTCAGACAGAAATGTCTGGATTTCATTAAACATGAAATAGGAAGTAGACCTGAAAAACAATTAAACAGTATAGGATCTCAGGTTGATGCTGCATACCAAATATCAAAAGGCTGTGATAAGTAGTTGCTGAGAAAATGTTACAAATTTTTTTCTACCATTGGCCATTATTGGCATAAATGTAAAATTTTACTAAGTTGGCAAAGAGGAAGTGGATGAGAGACAGACACGAAATCAAACCCCATTGTATAGGACCTCATGATGATAATGCATACCAAATATCAAAAGGCTATGGCATGTGGTTGCTGAGAAAACAGTTAAAAATAAATTTTCCCCCTCAATTGCTGCCTGACATTTACCATTTTATAACCTGGATTTTCACTAAGAAATCAGGCAAAAAAGTACGATATCAAATCATTCCTCAAACTTCTTCACATACAGCCCTTTTCAGGTATATGATACCTCATAGTTGCACTTATCAAAATATGTCCCCTAAATGATATTGATATTTCTTCATGCACATCTCCACTTGATGTACTTTCTCCATGTAAAAATTCACTATAATCCATCAAGCAGTTTTGGAGGAATTAAGCTTTTGAGCTATGTGGACACACGAAATTGATAAATGAACAGGGTGATTCCTATATACATGTACCCAAACCTTTGTATGCAGGGGAAAAATAAAAGTTTAAATCTAGACGAAGCATTTTTTACTAGTTACAATATTTAATTCACTTAGTACATAAAAATACATTTATATATCATACATGCTAAAAAAATTTGTAATTAACTTCCCTATAAATGGAAAATGCAATTAGATGTATTTGTAAGTAATGTAAAACTAAACAGTTCTTACCAGGACTCATTATTCCCCCTATTTATCCCCTACCATTGAAACATGAAATTTTGTTTTATAACTTGACCTAAAAGCATTGAGTTCTTACCATACAATTGAACTTTCATTACCGTAACTACTTAAGTGCCAAACTTTTGAATGTTACTTAACATTGACAATAAATCCTACTGCCATTTTACAGAAGCAGATTTACATAGTCATACAAAAATGGAAAAGGGAAAGAAAGAAAAATATCTAAAAATGTAAAATACAGTCATGATTTCTTACAACGACCAGTGTTTTCCAACATTTTAACCAAGCAAGGTTAATAACAAACATGCATATTTGGTTTGAAAATTATACAGTTATTTTTTCATGCATATTTTTAAGAATTTGAATTTCTTTTTATGATGTTAATTAATAACCAATACTTTACTCACTTTTTCCTTCTTTAAACACATTATGAAAATAAATAGATGTCTTCTCTTTATCAAAAAATCTGTTGCAATGTGAATTTTTTAATTCAAATAGAAACAAGTTTAAACTTGTAATTTTATCTCACAATGGGTGTGTTTGTAAGTAAAGTGATGTTTTTATGACAACTTTTCAGTTCTTCTTGCCTTTGTCATTTCTTTGTTCAGTTGTTATCACCTAGTTATTAGTTTTTTAACTCACTTACTTCAAAAAGATTTCCTATAGACTGTGTTTGTGTTAAAAGAGGCCGAAAAAAAGTTTGCAAAACAACCCCTACTAAAACCTATTTAGTTAATATGTGCATTAGAATGTATTAGAAGTGGAAGTCTACAGTTTAATTGAATCAAATGCGAAGAGAATCCTATTAGGTATAAAGAACTTTCTTCAGACAACACACTTCTAAATTCAACTTATCAATTGTTAATGTTTAATTACCTGATCCAGCAGAGCATTTTGCCATATTCTGAACAAAGTGAGATATGTCTTGTCCCTAGCACCAAAGGATGTAAAAAAATATTTCTCCTTATTAGTGGTTATCTGTATGGCGTTAGGTATAACTCTGGCAGTCCTTTCTTTGGTTACAGCTGCTATATCTTTAACTGTGATGGTTACCTGAAAAAATCAATTATATCTAATATGCATTAATCATGTGAGACTGAAAATATTAAGCCATTGGGACCACAAAATTTATTAGGGCACCGCATCGAAGATGCGGACGCCCTATAGTTTTCACTTTGTCCGTCCGTCTGTCCATCCGTCAACAATTCTTGTGAACACTAAAACTCAAAAACTATTAACACCACTGTTCTGAAACTTTGCACAGCTGCTAAGTAGCATGTCATGATGTGCATATTAAAATTTTGTGCAAATCTGATTAAAATTTTTGTAAAAATCTTCATTTTTTATCGAAAATCACAGATTTTGAGAATTGGACTTTGTGAACACTTAAACTCAAAAACTGTTAACAATACATTTCTGAAACTTTGCACAGCTGCTAAGTAGCATGTCCTGATTTGCATATTAAAATTTCGTGCAAATCTGATTAATATTTTTGGAAAAAATCTTCATTTTTTATTGAAAATCACAGATTTTGAGAATTGGACTTTGTGAACACTAAAACTCAAAAACTGTTAACAATACAGTTCTTAAACTTTGCACAGCTGCTAAGTAGCATGTCATGATGTGCATATTAAAATTTTCTGCAAATCTGTTTAATATTTTGGGATAAAACTTCATTTTTTATCGAAAATCACAGATTTTGAGAATTGGACTTTGTGAACACTAAAACTCAAAAAACGGTTAACAAAACAGTTCTGAAACTTTGTTCAGCTGCTAAGTAGCATGTCCTGATTTGCATATTTAAATTTCGTGCAAATCTGATTAATATTTTTGGAAAAAACTTCCTTTTTTATCGAAAATCACAAATTTTGAGAATTGGACTTTGTGAACAATAAAACTCAAAGGCTATTAACAATACAGATCTGTAGTTTCATATGCATTCCATGGAACATGCCTTAGTGGTTTTAATTAAAGTTCGTATGATTTTGAAAACACTTAGATATTTTGCTGCGGGGCCCTTTCTGACTTTGTCAGTATTCTAGTTAATTTTGCAATGGAATTGTTAAATGGTAATAAGATTGATCCATGGCCACTGCCAAAGGAATATTAACTTTTGTGAACTTGAAATAGTTTTTGATTTGCACTTGATCATGCCCATATACTTGCGACAACCCTAAAAAAATTTTCTGAGTTTACCCCTTAATTTTATTCCAGTGAAAATAAATACTTAATCAGAAGGTCAAAACACCAAGACTCTAAGAATAGGTTTCCAACATTCTGTTGTTTTTGTTATAACTCTACTAACAAAAGTACATAATTCATACTTGAAATAATGGAATGCATGCACATGTACACACCCATGTTAAGATAAATTACAAATTCTGAAATTTAACTGGCTAACTTACCACAGTTTCCCATCTAAATATGTTGGCGTAGAAACAGATCCAGTTCTGCGTGATAAACATCCTACCATGGACCAATATATCCTTCTGTAGAGCACAGGAGTAATCTGTTAATAACAAAAGTTACAAATAAATATTATGGTAGCAACAAATTATCGAATGTAGATGCTCAATTTAAAATGTCCTAGACGTGTTGACAAAACAAGGAATACTACATGTATGAGCCAGCTCACAAAAGTATACCCTTGCTTTATATTGAAGTTTACTTCCAGATGCTTCCTAACAAATACTAAGTTGAATAAACACTTTATTGTTATGAAAAACAAGACAAAAAACTTGGTTTTTATGTGTGGCTTCCTTCCCAAATATGAAAGGAAATATACATGTTAAAATCACAATGATTACTTACCAAGTATTTTTAGACAATAGAAAAAATGCTGTAATACTAGTTCTCAATCACTTACAAGTTTAATATAGAATACTATAGAAGCAGAAATATTCATAGGTGATTTAATTTGGTTTCCTTCATGGGTAAAAAAAATCCACAAAATTAAAAAAAAATATTTAAAGAGTGTATATCAAAATAAAGATCTCTTGAAGTTGGTACCTACCTACTAACAGCCTCTCATCATGGGGGACCAAATCTTTGAAAAATTTTCTGAAGTCTTCACTCCTTGTCTTGTATGTAGGACTAAACATCTGTAAATATACATGTAGAACATTTGGATAAATATCCATCTCATATCAAAGCCAGATTAACAAAGGAAAAGCACCAATATTTTGTTTACAATGGTAACAAGCACCTACACCTAGCTTCAAACAACAGTGAAAATTTTTGTTATCAGTATAACTTATATGAAACGGTTTAAAATTAAAGAAAATTATGCATGAATGCATCAATATAATTCACCTGTATATATAGGGATACATTTAGACATTTGTTGAGTTAAATATAAATATAGTACATGTGAATGCATACTACTGTGACCAATGAGAAGAATTATATTCACATAGATAAGTCATTTGCATTTTTTATGATGTAATTATCAACATGAACATCAAAGGAAACAATTAAAAGAATGTAAGAATAGAAATTATTTTTAACAATTTTAAGCTGCCAATAAAGGAAAATCAATTACAATTATGTCATCTGTTGAACAAAAGATGTAAAAAAAGAAATGGCACAGGGCTGTGAGGGCATGGTTTCCAATAAAGGACTAGGGTTGATAAGGGCCATTTTTGGCCCAAAAAATATTTTTGTTTGAATTCAAGTAAAAATTGTGACAAGACTTCAGTTAAATGTCAGTACTTTAATGCTTCATAGACAATTTAATATTTTTGACCATACTGTGAAGTCATAGTGACGTCAAAATTGAACAAATTGCACAAAATTGACCAAATCAGCTGTTTTTAGCATATTTTTAATAATTTTCGCTCTGGAAAGTTACCGCAACACCCACAAATGACCCATGTACCACAAAATCCATTTGGTAACAAATTAAGTTGGTCCTGAAAAATATTTTCCCAAAGTATTTATTTGGTACATGGCTGTATACACTACTATTGAAAACAAAATAAGCATGAAAATAATGTAAAAACCACTAATTTTGACCAAATGTTGAAAATATTCCAACTTTTAATGCCATTTTCTATATACAGATAAGATGGATTGAAATAATTTTCATTGTTTATTATGTCCCTAACCCTTGCCTAAGAAAATAACACAGTGAATGTAGAATACTAGAACTTTTAATTTTCAGCCATATTTAATTTTGAGGCCAAAAACAGGCCTTATCAGCCCTGGTCCTTTGACAGATAAAATATTAAAATTTAGACCAAGTGACATAATTCATTTTCTTTACAGGCACAGAAGACACAGAAAATATGCATTGAATGTTATGAGTTTAAAAATGTTTATGTAAATAATAACAAGATTTTGAAAACAGCTTATATGTAAATTGGTTTATAAAAGTATGCATGACCTTTTCAACTGTTGATAAGAATTTTTACAAAAAAAAGGTAATCTACCCACAAAGTATGATGCATTCATGTATAAAACTTTGAATGGTTTGTAATGTGTACTTTTAACTTGGCAGTAACTAATTCAAATCCAGCTTTATAATAAAGCAAACAAATTATAATATAAATAATAAATTATCTTTCTGAACAAACTTTAAAAACTAATAATAAGTTGACACTAAACAAATTCTTTTGTTACTCACTAAGGGTATTTTCTGTAACTACAATATTCAGAAACTTGAGAACAAAAATATTATCAGATAATTAACAAATATAAGTTAAAAAATAGGAAAATATATAAAAATTAAAATATGCTACAGGTGGAGGGTACATGTAAGTGCCAATAATAAATGAAGCCTTTGAATATGCAATTAACAAAGAAATGAAATGGAAAGATTTAGTTTCTCTCTTTTGTTTTTAAGCCTAATTTTTTATCTAAAACCAAATTGAAATTCACAATTGATTTGCACAGTGAGTATATATAGCCACAACATACAGTGATGCAGATAAGTGCCAGACCTGTCAGACAAGTGAGCAAAATTTCAGCAGGTTCAGCAAGTGAAGACATTGTGCAGGACCTATGTCTGGCAAAGTTTTGGAATAATTTATTACAGCTAAAGTGGATAGGTCTTGTAAAATTTGTGCAAGTCTGGCAAACTTATCTATTTTGTAGGACTTAATGTCTGACAAGAAAAAAAGATTATCAGCAACTCTGAACATATAATAATCATACCTGGGTGCAAAATGTATCTTTTATGTTTGTCAAAATTGCATTCAAGTACATGTATAACTTACTGCTGAGTACCATGGTGTGCTTTTCTTCTTTTTATCTGACTTTTTGGCAGATGTTGAGCTTGCTGCTTCATCCAGCGACTTTGATGGGTCACTCTGTCCACTCTTGATGTCGTTCTTGGAATCTATCGTCAAATTTAAATCTATTGACTTCTCTGAACATTTATCTATGATGCTGTCTAACGATCGCTCAAATGAGTGTTCCCTGGAATGAGTTTGGTGAGCTGCTAACTCAACACTACTTCGACTACCTGGAGAGTCAGATGATTTTTCTTTTACCGAAGATGATTTTTGTGCAGAACTTCCATTTCCTTTTCCCATTTGTGGAGATTTGTCAAATTTAAGATTAATATCATTAGCCACTGACCCTGAGGCTAAACTTGCAGAAGATGACCTCTCATTACGAATTTTACTTTCAACATTGGACTTTGGTGACAATGAGGCGTATGCAGATGAAGATCTTTCATTGCGCTTGAAAGAGGATGACCGTCTAGTCACTTTATCAATAGGGGAGTCAAACTCCTCTCCTTTTTCAATGGAGAGTAAGTCTGGAGCAGATTTGTCCCCATTCCCAACGATAAACTGGATATTGGGTTGCTCATAAGGATTGATAGATTTGGCTGGGCTCCCAGATTTCCTGTGAATAGAAACATACACATTCCAAGTTTTAGAAAAGCAGTAATAGTTTTGAAAACAGTGTTAATTCTAACATAATTATATGTATTATTACATTACTGAGTATACATGTACTTGTTTATGTACTGTAATGTTAAGATTGTTTCAATCATGACTGTTATACATGTATGTAATTGCCCTAATGGGGACCTAATTTGGAAAATAAAATATTGGTATTGGTATTGGTATATTATTTTCAAATTCATCCCACCATGTACTTATATTTGTTTCTTTCTCTTTCACATGCTTGTATAGTTCATGCCATCATGTTTTTATGATAAAACATATTTTCATTTTAAAATTAAAGGAATATAAATATGTATATTATTTCCATACATATGGACATTATAACAATACATAGAAATTGAAAACATCTGGGTAAACTTAAGAAAATTGATAATTTTAAAATGCAAAATTTGCTTTAAAAATTTCTTTAGATCAAAATAAAATGCATATTTAGAAATCAATTTGACCTGTTTAACAGAGACACATGACTTCTTCCATTATACACAAATTTGGAAATGTTTCACTTGAAAAAACAACCCCAATATATTCATGTACTTGACCTATTAATCTTTTATTCATTGATATGCATTTGTGCAGCATAATCATGAGAAAAGGTAAAAAAATGACATCCTGTTCATACTGTTTATATGTAATAACCTCATACTGCAAGCAAAGAATCAAAAAGAAATTAAACTTGCTTGATAGTTAAAAAAAAATTTCGAAACAAAAATTTATCTGCCCACACAATTAAGTTATTAGCAAAAGTACATCAGGGACACATCTGTTTCAGGTCTGACAGTTTAACTGTAATTACAATAAAGTAAAGTTTGTTTTTACTCGCAAAAATGATGTCTCCCCCCCCCATTTCCCAAAATATTCAAAGTTAAAAAGTCTGTAACTCCTACAAAATTTTAAGAATAAAATATTTTAAGTAATATGCACAACTACTTATGTTCAATGTACTAGCTACAAACAAAGCTCCATAAAATCTTGTTGAATAATTACAGAGGAGGTTAGAGAAAACCAGTTTTTAATGAGGTTTGATGGAAATTCTAAGTTCAAAGGACCATAACTCTTACAATAAATTTACAGATGAAAATTTCCTGTAATATGCACAATGTAGCATATACTGAACTAGCTACATCCCAAGTTTCAAAGAAATTTGGTTGAGTAGTTTCAGATGCAGTGTTCCAGCTAGGTTGTTTCATCGGGCGGAGCGCCCTGTGCCCTTTTTTTTATTGTACCTGACGCCCGGTGCCTTTTTCATTTTGTATATATATTGTGTTTATATTTGTGTTTTATATGCCCTTTTTTAAATTGTTAATAAGACTGTGGCACTATGCCCTTTTCTTAAGCTGATGTACGCAATAAAGTGCCCTTTTTCAATTTGGCACCCTGCCCTTTTCAAATCCTGGCTGGAACACTGAGATGAGATAGTAAATTGATTAATCAAACATTGACATTGTCTTGATTGTGTTTTTTCATTGATCTATTATAGCCTGAAGGATCATTATCTAGAAAATTTTAAAGGGCCATTACTCCCATAAATTTAGAGGATAATAAATTCCTAGTACATGTAAAACGAACAAATTGCTTCATAGATGTACAAAAGATTTTTTTTTAAAGTTTAGTGTTCACTAGAAATATAAATGGCTGGACAAACTAATGGATGGATGGTAGAACAGACACATACAAACAGACAACCATTGTCAATATAAATGTAGTACATGTATTATCCTTTAAGGGTGTACATGTGTTAGGGTTTGACATCCTTTTCAAGGCACCTGGGTCATATAGTGCAGTCAGTTTTAATGATGGAGGAAATTGGAGTACCTGGAGGAAACCACCCATCTTGGACAAGCAACTGACAAACCTTATGATCACATCAGGTGAGAAAGTCCTGTTTTTGTAAATTACATGCAGGACTTGAACACAACCTGTGAGGTGATTAGCTAGTGATCAATAGTGTGGTATTTAAACCAGGGCTTTAGACCACTCTGCCACACAGGCCCACAATCACAATGCCGTAAGGAGACTATCATTAAGATAACATGTAAACTACATTTATACTAAATGATACAAACCCTGGTGACTCGCTGCTCATGTCTGTGCCGTGGTTACTAATCGAGTCTTGACTGTCCTCAGATAATGGGGAGGACTCTCCTGATCTCTTCCTGTCAAAGAAAGTAAAAAAATGAATAGAAAAGTGGGGACAAACAGAATCAATAGTTTTTAATTGAGAAATTTAACGCGGGTACAATGTATCAACATCATAATCTTTGTTTGGAAATTATTGTATTGATTTTACACGAAAAAAAACCAACTTGGTTTAATGATCTTTTACTGTTTAAAGATTTAATGTGTGAGTAACAAACTTCTCAATAAAGATTATCTTGGAGCTCAATAAAAATAAAAAATGTCAAGCCATAATCAAGCAAAATCAAATGGTGTATTGTGTTAAGTTAACTGACCTGCATTTAAATGTGATAAAAAGATTTGACCTTGTTTTCTGCAGAAATTAATAAAACTACATTGTATGGTAGATATTGCTATAGTGTTACATAACTGTTTTTATCTTTAAAAAAACCTTTAAAGAAACAGAGAGGCATCAATGGGGCATTCTAGTGTCAAAAGTCAGAAAGGGCAACAACAAAACCTGTTAACTCGAACAAGAACAGAACGAGGACACACAAACAATAACATGGAGGAAAGGGGGAAACAAGTCCATTCCAGGAGGAGAGTTTTGACTGCCACTGGAAAAAAAAGGTAGGAACAGGAAATGTAGCCTCCTGCATGGGGATCCTGCGGGTCCTACTCTTAAAATTCAAAGATGGACTTGGAATAAAAAGAACTATTATAGACTATTATAAAGCAGTGCCTTAAATGGCCTTGTTGATGGCTCTGGTGGTTTTCCATTGTGTTTTTTTTTTTAATTACCTCTTGTTATATGAGCTGTGTAATGTATCTCAATAATTTCTATATAATTTATGTTGTCCTCTATCAACATGGTCAATGCAACATACAATTTTGTAGGACATGAATATTGATTTTCATTTTTTTTGCTTAAACATCTTAATCAGTACTAGTATAATACAAATCAAAACATGAAGATTCAATGTTTATATACAGTTACAAACTGTCAAGGAGTTTATATAATAGACAAGTACTAAACAAGTAATCAAAATTCTTTATAAGATCATGGATTACTTTGGCATACCTCTGAAACAGCTGACTAAGTGAAAATATCAATATAATTCTCACATGTTAAATATATGGTATGTGCCCTGGTTATTATATATAATTTTGATAACAAGTTAAAAATAATCTAACATGATATAATTAGGTCCAATTACTGTCATGACTGAGCCTGTCAGAAAAAAAAATATCTGTCACAACAGGAAGTAGATGGGCAACAGACCAGAAATCAAAACCCCACATTATCATGATTATGGGACCTTTCCCTAATGCTGTTTACCAAATATCAAGTGGCTGTAATTAGTACTTGCTGAGAAATCTGTTACAAAAATTTCTTCACCACGTTACCTGCCCTATCGCCCATTTGTTTTCAAAATAATAGGTGCTCAGGTAAAAATCTATGGCCAAGGGCTGGTGAACCCCTTGTAATTTTGGACCCTGCAACCCTCCCCCCCCAAAAAAAAATGCATAAAATCTTCTTTTTTCTTTATTCAAAGAAAAAGACTTATTGGCTTCAATCTAGAACAAAACTTAATCATGTTAATACCATTGTACATGATGTAGTTCACACAACAAAAGCAGTTTTTATCTTTATACTTATGGATCTGTTTAGTAAGCAACACTTATTTACAATTCACAGTGCTTGTAATATGTACATGTACTAATTAAGATTAGGGTGAATGTCAGGTCATATTCCAATTAAAACAGAAAAGAGTTTTGTCTGTAGATTTCTATTCAAGACTATATATGGCACATTTAAATTTAGCTATAGGCAATTAAATATTCATGTAAGGGTATAACTGGAAGTCTTAAAAAGTTTACTTTGTTAGATATTCATGTTTGAACAAATGAGCAACAAAAGCTTTAATTGAATTGATTTTCTTAAAATCCTTACTTTTTAAACAACATGTACCAGTTTTCCACACTAGTTCAAAATTAGAAATAGATTTTATTTCAATTTTTATTACAGGAACTGTGAAGCATTTTCATGGAGTATCAATTTCTTGGTTTTCACAGCTTTAGGTCAGACCACAACAAATAAGTTATTTTCTTAGCTTTAGGTCGGACCACAAAATTTGATTCCACCAAATAAGTTATTTTCTTAGCTTTAGGTCAGACCACAAAATTTGACTCCACCAAATAAGTTATTTTCTTAGCTTAAGGTCAGACCACAAAATTTGATTCCAACAAATAATTTTATTTCTTTAGTAGCTCCAGTATATAGAGACAATAAACTTTTAAAACAAAGAAGAAATTCATGAGTCTACAAATAGACATCCACAAAAATTGATGCCTAAAACTTAATAAGTACATATGGATGTACTTTTACAGCAAGTTAAAAAAATATCATTACCTTGGTGTTTTACCAATAAATTGTTTTAACATATGAGGTAAACTGTTATTTTTCTTCATTTCTTTTTCCATTTTTCTCATTGACACATATAATCCATAAGTCAAAGGCTAATGAAACGAACAATCTACACCATTTAAAGTTTCATTCTCCTTATAAGCATAAAATTTTAAATCCATCTTTTTCTGAATTAGAACACCTTGCAAGTCTTTAATACTATAATATTAACACATGAATCAAGATTTCACATGTACATTGTATTGTATATCAAAATATAATCATGAAAATAAAATTAAAGTACACTTCCTTTTATGATTACACTCAAGTACATGTATTAAAAATAAAATTGAAATCTTCCTGGCGACGCTTAAGCTAAATTACAATATTTTGAAATGATAACAGTTAATCGTTCCATTTTTTACCACTCAATAAATTAACAATAATATTGAAGAGATTTTTAAATGTACATTGCACACCTGAATAAATCAGACCATAAGAGGTTTACATGTCTTGTAAGGTGATAGGGGTCAAAGGTCATATTTGTTATAAAGTAAATAGTAGCACGGGTGACCTAAGTCTTAAACTTTGTCGATATCTAGAACATGTGGATTTAGATCATATTTTCCACGTGTACCTGTGAAAAACTGTTATGAACGTTAATAATCGGTGGAGATAATTTTTTAAAGAATTAATGGAAAGTTGTATATATTATTTATGGATTATTGCCTTATCTGAGTCAATATATCTATTGTGTTAAGGGTGTTACATACTTTATATCAGTAACAACAGTTATTGGGTAAAATATTTCAAGTGATTAAACAGATAGTGACAAGGCAATAGTGGTACAGGATGTTAATTTGTCTTGTTTTATTTATTTAATACAGTTTTTCAGAATCGTTAAAAAGAGGGGTTTTTTGCTACTTGCGTACAAAATTTCACAATTTTATTTACAGATGATTTTACAAACAAGTAAATAGGACATTCACTTTTAACATTTTTCATCATCTTATACATGTATGTTATAACTTTATATAACACATATTTTTTTTTCAAAATTTATAGGGTCATCTATAATAAACCTTTCATAATTCTTAATTCATGTTATCCAATCGCATGTACCTGTCTTCCAGGCAGGAATCAGTGATTTTTTTATAGAATAGATTAAGCATATGCATACCAAGTTTCATCAACCTAAGACCTTTAGTTCTTGAGATATGGAGGTGCTAGCAAAACTTTTCCATTGCTATTACAGTCAAACCTGTCTATAGTGACCCTTCAAGGGACCTTGACAAAAAGGTCACTAGAGACAGGGAGTCTTTATATAGAGGTTGTCGAGATAAAAGTATAATGTTAGGTATATGTATTGGTATTAGATGATGCACAGTTTCCATAGATCTATAGAAAGTACATGTTTACTGATTTGTTCATGACCTTTTGAAACCAAACAATAGACTACTGTGAAAGTATTATTATTCGTGGGGTACCAATTTTCGTGGTTTTCGTGGGTCAGGCAAACCACGAAATTAAGTTCCCGACAAAATGTGTATTACACATTGTTTTTTACAGAGATTGTGTTAAAACCGCGAATTCAAGAATCCACGAATAAGGAGTTTACTTCCAATCCACGAAAATTGATACCCACGAATTTAAGTACTTTCACAGTATTTAACTTGCAATATTTCGTGAATATTTTTGAACATTCTATGTCTTGAAAATTTATCTAAAACTTTGTTAAATACATGTTTGAATCTAGCTATAGGTTTACAGTATTTGTTTATATAGTTATGTAGTTTTGAAGTATATTTCTAAAAATCATTTTATCTTTTTATATCTTATTCATAAGTAAAGGGAATGTTGCTAAAAAAAATTCTCATATTAAAATTATAAAAAAATATCTGCATTTGCTTACTATGGTATTACATTTCATAAATCTAGAATTAACAACATTATTTCTTATCAATTTTTTAAGACATAAAAGTTAAACTGACCCAGACACAAGTAATTAGTGATAATTACTTCTTATAACTTCATCAAATTTACCTAAATACTAATTACTAAAGATTAAAGAAAAGTGACACTTCCTAATTAGCTTTGATCTGAGAGCTAACCCAAGCCAATTAACAATCGTTTGCACTAATTTAAGGTCCTTGTATACAGGTTTTGGCACTTCAAGGGAGAGTTTCTGATGGTCACTAGTCACGTTGGGCAGGTGGTCACTATAAAGAGGTTAAATATATAGGAAAAAGTGTTGGGAGGACTGAAAATAGTCTTTATGGACAGGAAGTCTTTATATGGAGGTGGTCACTAGTACAGGTTTTACTGTATGTGTATTGAAAATTGTCAAAGTCACTCAACCAGAAAATCAAGGTCAAGGTCAAAAGATGGGGATGCAACTGTGCTAAGCTACTACTGGGGCATATGCTTACCAAGTTTCATCAACCTAGGACTTATAGTTCTTGAGATATGGAGGTGCTCATAAAACTTTTCCAAAAGGTTAACGCCGCCGTCACCGCCGCCGCCGGTAAATCAACACCTATGTCCCGCTCTGCTTCGCAGGCGAGACAAAAAATTTATTCTTCAAAAAGGAATTCAGAACATGTGACAAAATAACATGTTCAGTGTAGTTAGAATAGTAGTTCTCACTTTTTGGACAGGACAGGTAAGATTTTTCTGTCTCACACCACCCCATGTGAGATAGATACATTATGATGTTATGTTACTAAGACTAAATCATAACGTTTTGTTGTCACTTACCTGTTCAGCCATGATTATCTCAGAGAGATGAAACCGGTCGGTAAAGAACTGTGATTGAATGTTAATTTATGTGAATTTTACACGTTGCCAAAGTTTCAAACTTTCATTGTCTTTATTACAGCGCAATAATATACACACCAATTGTGCAACGGTCGCATTCCAACGTCACATATTCATACGCTATGTTTTGTAAACAAATCCACGTTGTACAATTTACGGGTTTAGTGAGAAAAATAATCAAACACCGATGAGTAGGGCAAGATAAGGAAATCTCCGACACCTTTGGGTAAAATTTCTTTACATCTGCAACTCGACAGAGCCTCGTTGTAGACTTGAAATCTTACCCTCGGGGTGTCGGAGATTGCCTTATCTTGCCAGTGTTAGATTCTTATAATCTATGCATGATTTTTATATTCTGGCTTCCTTTGCTCTAGTTACATTTGATAAGGGGATAAAAGGGGTTAAAATTTTGTGAAAAACTTCTTTTTTTTCCATTAAAGGCTTAGAGGAAAAAAAAACATAAATACATGAATTGGTCATGCAGTATTCTTAACATGTAAACTTTTTTTAAAATGTTAATGTCTGTTACTCCGTATAATTATGACAGTCCTTTATCAAGTGATATGTTTGGAACAATGTTAAAGAAAAAAAGACTTCATGCTAATTCACATTAATTTGTGGATATCAACATTCATGGATTGAGCAAATATAACACATATAACACAAGAATTGTTTAGACACCTCTACAATACAAATGTAATAATGAAAAAAAAATTAGGAACCAGTTTACAATACCAGGTTTGAATGGCCCTCAAAAGTTCCTAAATTGAAACAACAAAATCTTAACATAAATATCTCAAAAACATGTACATGTATTGTCCATACAGCCACCTATCTGAATTTTTACAAAGGTGGTTGCACAGTGGTTAAGGCATCAGATTACTAAATTTTTGATTGATCCAACTGTTACTGGAGAAAATTTGTGCACCATTTTTCCACATGCATTTTTCTAACTTCCTATTGACATAGTGGAATGAAGAAATTATGTCTTCATCATGTTCATACATGTATGGTTTTGTTCGGCTGAATATAAAGTTATCACTGAAACATAATTAGACTCAGTCTCTTTTTACCGTTGGCCAATATTCACCAACCCAAATACCCCTAGTAGGGTCCTGTAATAGCTATTCCCACACACCCACCAAAATCTACAAATTATTCACAAAGAAAGATAACTCAAATTTATTTGTTGATCTACAAGATTTATACCAATTGATATTTAAGTCAAGTTAAATATGATCTTGTTGGAATGGTGAAATTCTGTTAGATTGTTAAGTCTAAATTCAGTAATTAACAACAATTATTATGTTCACCTGCCATCTACTTGCAGCTACCTACTCCATGTAAATATGTTAGTTCATGCATTATTGTTTTGTTAAATTTATCAAATGTTTCTTGTACTATTATGCCTCATGTGAGGCCTTTATTAATAATATGATTAAGGCCCTGCCTTTTAAGCGAGCATCGAAAATCTATATACCTTTAAAAAATAAATCCATGTGCTCAACCGGCTAAGTTTAACGGAAAGAGGGAACTTTCAAAAAAGTAATTACATAGTAGCAAAGTCTAACCCCAACCAACCCAAATCATATGCACTTGAGAAAGTTGTTGTTAAAATATCTGGGATCAATAACTACTTATTAAAAATTCAATTATTTGTGCAAATAATAAATCCTGTAACAGTCTGGGACGACATTAAGCGGGACGAAATTATCCATTTTATGGATTACGTGACGTCATTTCCTTGTCAGAGTATTTCGCTCTTCTTCAGCAGGCCAAAACAACATTCAGATTCTGTCAGGTTTTGTGAGATTTTCTGAGTATCAGTGTTTTATTTGAAGCATTGGTAACAGAAGATACATTAAGAAACCTGGCGGAAAAAACGGTAAATTAAAAATATCATGCAGGACTGAGGAAAGTGAGTGAAACCCCACATGATGGGACTCTTCTTTCATTTTCAGGTAAGAACCTTTTATTTATTATTATGAGTAGGTTTTATTCAGTAAATTTATGTATTTCTTTATCTTATTTTATCTTGCTTAGAATTTAACAAAGCTTGGTCAGTATCATGCATTTGGTTTGACTAGTCAATGGTGATGTTGCCAAAAGCTAGCTCGGTAATTTCCGGAAAATCGTTTTTCAGCGGAAAAGACCGAATGGTGTTTAAATAAAAATCTGTGTGTAAAAATAAACAAGTGGATGAATGAGGGGTTTATCACTATTTTTTGAATTTCAATTTTTAAATTTTTGCATAACAGATTATGATGTATTTTTTATATGCCCAGAGGGTTGATTGTTTTACTTGCTCCGTGCCTATCATTTTTTTCACTCCGTAAAAGTAAACCTGTTCCGGTTTTATCGTCAGTATATTTCTGGCACATCTCAAAACATGCACAATGCCGTAGGGCTCCCATCTGCAATGCTCACTATAAAAAGTTTCAAAGTTTCTTAGTAAAATTTCATTGAATGGAAAAAAGGTATTTATGTATTTATTTTTTTTTAATAAAAGATCCACATCCTAATTATTGTGTCATATCATCTATTCCTTTTTGTTTCCTTATACATGTATAATGATAGCAGTCATGAAATTAAGTACAAATGTACATGTATCAGTGGCAGATAATACATGTATTTAACCAATACTGAATCGGTAATTTCTCCCTTTGGTTTCAATATTGGAAATTATTCTAAGAATCTGTGCACAAAATATCAAGAAGTATTTTATTGTATTTTATGTTTATACATTGTTATTATTTGTCCTTTTTGTATTATTGCAAATTATGGTATAAATATCTTTTTCTACTTTTAATCAGTGTTCTAGGATTCCTATTACCCGTTACCCAGGATAAGTGAAATTTAACACAGGGAAAGTGGATTTTGAAAATTTTCTGCATTAATTAATTTCTATAATTTTGTGGGTAAGTGAATTTTAGCAATTTTTATAATGGGTAAGTGAGAATTTTAAACTAGAATGGCGGTCTTCCATGGAAGACGTATGTCGCCTGCCTCTTAAAATATTCGGTAAACAGGAAGAAGATGAGATGCGTGCATAAAATTGCTTAACACCATATGGTACCATAGGAGGAAGCCACATACCAAATATTAAGAGGTTGTGACTTGTAGTTTCCCGGAAAACTGAGACGGCAAATTTTTGTGACGCCGCAAGACGACGCAAGACGGCGCAAGACGGCGGATGGTGCAAAAGTAACCCCTATATGTGGCTTCTGCAACACATTGCAGCCGACATAAAAATCCTAGAACATTGTTAATACATTTAATTATCAGAATTTTTTTATTAAGCTTGCACTATTTTCAGATTTTACTGTAAAAAAATAAAAGACTTGATCAAATCAAGGTTTAGTATACTTTTTAGAAAAAATGTGGGTTGATAAGATAGTAATGAAAAAAGAAAAATATTGCACATATCCATGATATCTGTAACTCTATTTCCAAATTCATGACATTAAGAAAATATCTATTTGATAACGTTTTTTTTTAGACACATGTATGTAATTGAAAGAGATAAATAAGATTACCAGAGTAACCACACATGCACACTTTGCTTTCAACCAACTGTAAATTCAAAAACTAGACTTTCTGATTTTGTTATGGACAAGGGAAAATCAAAATCTATAGTCTAAAATTGTCATTGTAAATAAAATAAAATATGAGTTATGATTATGTTAAACTGTATATCAATATTATTTATATATCAAATTAAGTAATTTATGTCTACATCCGTTATATATATCTAAATGTGTTATCTTCAAAAAGGCTTAGTTACAATGTGCATGTACATGTATACAAGCATTTGTGTTTGAATTTAGCTTGATACATTTAGTAAAACACATAAGTAAAATATAAACTCATACATGTACATTGTACATGTATATTCTTTAAAATATAACATAATTAGGTAATTATTTCTCAATCTCATAAAGTATTGGATTCTTCCTACAAGCATGTGCATGTACTACTGTATACAATCTGGCCAGAAAAATAGATCTAGGAAAAGGAAGAAATAAGAACAGATTGTAGAAAACTTAAAACAAAAAGGTAATGAAAATTCACAAGGATAAATTTCCAGGAAAAAGCCCTCTACATAGAAATATTACTATACCTGAACTTGATCATAGTTCAATAATACTAAAAAAAAAATATGTTTAAATGTAATATAATATATGTAATATTAAGCTTTATCATTTACATGTTACTTATTTAAAGAAATTCCAAACTGCACTAAGGGATGGACCATTGAACTTGAAAGGGGGCCTTGGTTTTTTGTTTTGCTGAAAAGAATTTTTAAAGGCAGTTTGACAGATTTTTTTTTTCATTAAAACAATAAAAGCATTATTTTATATACATAGAAGCAGATATCCTTCTTCAAAATATTTATTTTCATCAAAAATCAAATTCAAAATATTTGGTCCTTAAAATATCAAGGTCATGTACATGTATGTTCGTAACCTTTATCAACAGGTAGAATTCAGAAAAGGGATTCTATGGGTCATAAAATCTCAAAAGGTCATCTGACTGCTTCAATCAAAAGGTAACGCTTTTTCAGCTGAACATAAAAGAATTTGACCTTGACTCTTATAATTTTCCTTCTCAGCTTAAGAATAAGACACATTACAGTCCATATCTACTCTCATGTACCAGTAGTTTGACTGTATGCTTTTGAAACATGGACCATAACAGCAGAATTTTTATACTTTTAAAGGACAGAGAAAAGGATCATTCCTGCAAACTTTCTGAGAAAATGTTTCAGTAGTTTCAGAGCTGAGTTTTTGATTTTTTTCTAGGACACAGATCTTGAAGGACAAATCATTCTGGCATAAGCTCATAAAAATCATTAACTATTGAGGACTTCAATTCTGAGTCTAAATAAATGTCAAACAATTTATCAGTAAGTACATTTTTGAGGGGATGGACAAAGGATCTTCACAGATGGTGAAGATGAGTGGGTGAAAACTTGGAATAAGCGACAGGAATCATAGGATAAGAGAGTTATGGAACAAGAATTTAAGGCAAGAGGAACAGAAACAAGGGGAAGCAGAAGTCAAGCAGGGGAAAAACAGAAATACAAGGGGGAAAGGAACTTGGAATGTAAGATATCCTTGACTAATCCTTTAAAGTCAACATTGCTAGCTAGACTTGTAAACAGACAACAATACTTGTATATTATAATTATATGCTCGCAAAGGGAGAGATAATCATGATAAAAGTAGAGAAGTCCATATTTCTATAGCACTTTGAGCTGAATTTTCCTTTAACATCCGGTTTACCACTCTTGTTTTCCCGAACTTTTAATGTCTGCTTAATGCTTTTTCTTTGAAAATTGTACGTCTTTTATTTTTGAATAAAAATGTATGATTTTTTTTTTAATTTATGATCATGTTTTAAACATTTTAAAATTATTTCAATTTGTAAAATATTTAAAGTTACAGTAACTTGGCTGTTTTCTGTTGTTGATTTTTTAAATTATTATAGTATAAATAATGAGTGGTGACGAATATCAATTTTAATGTCACGAGTCTCGAATAACGCCAGGATTCAACAAGTGCGCGGAACAAGTTCCGCGCACGAGTTGAATCCCCTAGCGTTATTCGACACGAGTGACATTAAAATAGATATTTGTCACCCCGAATTAGTTATACTATTTATTATATAGATAATTTGGAAAAACGTGACTAATAGATCATCAAATGATGAAAACGGAATAAATTATTGATTAATGAATTGTGTATTGCGCACTAATCTAAGCTACGTATTTTTCGCGGGAAACTTCACGAGGGTTAGATAAATTCGCACGCGAGTTAGATAAATCCTGTAATTAACTCCGTGAAAATCTAGAAATTTATTTAACTCGGAAATCACGATCTTTCACCTATATCTATATAATAATTGTTTATATTGTACTGGTCACAGAGTAGATGTTATCATTTTTTTCTCAAAAGCAGTTCTTGCCATGTTGCCGATTATTTTACTATATTCTGCAAAAATTGTCATAGAATAGCTAAATTCTCTCTTCTATTTTGATCAGGTTACATTTTATATCTACCTGTCCAAATAATTTCACAGTAAACGTTTGAAAATTGGGTGACAGGAATTACTTGCTGGCGAGATCTACTCTGTGACCAGTACTAGGTTGTGTAACGTACACTTATTCCACATCTCAAATCTCATTATCTTAGTTATTGGTAGTGGGTTTTGGTAAAAAAAAATGAAGTACATAGAGTGATAAACTTACAACTGATTTGATGACCAGCTGATTAGATTTTGTAGTGCTTCAGCTACTGTAGCACTGACAGATGTCAGAGACGAATCGTTGTCAGACTCGGAGTTTGACGGATCTTCATTTTGATTCAATGTTTTGGGATTATTTTCAATGTCTAATGGGTTCCTACTGTTGTCTATGGTTTCGGGGAAGTGTCTTTGCATTGGCTTGTCAACAAAGACTGTAGAACTCAAACCGTGTTTTGCCAATCAGTGTTGACGGAAGAAGTAATTTTCGGAGAAAAGACCAGAAGTAATGAAATAAACAAAAACATATTTTTTAAATCAAAATTGTTATTTAATACAAAATTATTGTGTGTGGTGTGTGTGTAAAAATTACGAAACAATACACAACTGATTACCGAATGATAAATTATTAATGTAAAGCACCATAACGATCTAGTCTTTTTTTTTTTGTAAGCCTCCTCTGGCAAGGAACACCGCCTGAAAAACTATTGTGAAATAGTTAATATTCCTTCCGATATTCTAAAAAAATATTTGAGAAGGATTCAGATTATTTTTATAATTTTTGAGAAGGAATCAGCGAGAGGAAGGCACCAATTTTGGATTTGTAAGTTAAAAAGAGCACAGACAAAATCAGTAATCACAACTAACCAGATCAGCACAAAGAAATAGACAACATTTAAAACACAAAAGCAAAAGAGTAGTTATCAAAACCACGAACTCAAAATAAATATGATTAAACACAGGTGTTCTGGAAAAGTATTCAGTTTCTGTTTATTACAACTTGCACAACCTTCCCGTTTTTAACCGTCAATCCGTCAAAGAACAAAAAAAAAAAAAAAAAAAAAAAAAGCAGCATCTGTCTTCATCTTAAAGATAGAATTCCGATATTTGTCAATGAGCTCATGTCAAGTGTCTTCCATAAAGTTTCTTAGTTAAAGTAATAATCAAAGTGCAACATAACCCTGTGCTAGCAATTTGCATGTCAAACGTGACGCTTTATCAATTAAGAAAATTAATGGTTTGTTCCAAAAGCTTTCGAATAAAGGATCAGTTGTGATATGTAAACTATATCAGCTGAAGAGGACAGAATATTGCAAAAAATGCATTAAACAAGATATGATTTTTATATGGAAACAAAGGGAAATGAAAATTCCATATTGGAATAGTTGAATCTCCTGTCGTGCTAAATATAATATTTAACGGATTTTTTTTAACGACATACCTAGCTGTAAAATCCAAAACTGAATGTGCAACACTCCAAAAAGATCTTGACATTCAAACTTGACGAAATGGAACGAAAATGGTGCGTGACATTCCATCCTGACAAATGTAATGTCCTCTCAGTCACACGCAACAACAAAAACAATCAAAAACAGTTATACATTACATGGCCATACACTCCAACACGTTGACAAAGCTAAATATCTCGGCATAACCATCCAATCCGACCTCAAATGGAACAGTCATGTAAATAACATCTGCAACATAGCAACATAGCAACAAACACTTTTTTAAAAGAAACCTTAACATTTGATCAACCAAGGTAAAAGTCTAGCAAGAAAAACAAATTTACAGAAGATCAAATAATAGAAATGCTCAACTTTCTAATCGACAACATATTTGTACAGTTTGATGGACGTGTTTTTCAGCAGACAATAGGTATCCCAATGGGCACAAATTGTGTCCCATTGCTTCACGGTGTCCAACCCCCGTACAGTGCATTCCGGAAGTAGTGCGTTTTTCAATGGTAAACAAGGAAGAAAATTTGATTGCTGACTAAGAAAATCTTGAATTTGAATAAATTGAACTGTTCAAAAATACCTTTTTATTATGATTCGTGTAAAGGAAACCTTTGGTAAAATGAATAAATACACAAATACAACAAATCTTAATTCTTCGTCATATACTTTTGAAAATGCATTAGGGTCATAATATTTTATTAGAAAACTCGTCAGAAAAATCATATATATTTGGTACTATACAAACATTTAATTAATCATCTGGGTATCAAAATAAACTTTATAAGTATAGTTTTGGAAATCATTCAACAATTTGAGGCAAAACAACATACTTTAAAAGAAAATAAAGATAAAAGTTTTTTCTTCACTGTACGGCCCGTTGCAATGATACTGTACGGTTCGTTGCGCGTACTCACTTTGAAACTGTACGGCCCGTTGCACCTTTTTGCTCATGATACCGGATGAAAAGTATCTAAACGAACCATTCCGTATTCTTCTCATGTATTAGACTTAACTTTAAATACGTTTTTAAATCAAACAGATCAAAGTCTTGGGCCAATGCAAGACGGTAAGTAGTGACCTATGGTCATGTTGAAGACTGCTTGCTGTTTTCCTTTGTGATTTTTTGAATTGCTGTTTGTTTATGTTTGTTGTGTCGCGTACACTTATTCCACATCTCAATATCGTAGATCAAAGAGACTTTGTTTTAAAAAATATTACTAGTTAACGTTTCCTAGCCAACTCGTTAAGAGGCACTGTAAGATATTGTCAAGCAGTCAAATAAAGACAACAAACAAGTAATTAGTCTTGTGCGGACCGAAGAGATGAATATGCCCCTAACAGCAGAGTCCAGCTTGTATAATACGAAAACCATGACTGCTGATCATAGTTGGCCAACGTGTGTGGAAAGTGCCATGCTTCATGACGTTAAATACCCCATTGTGGACCGTCAAGTTAGTGCACCACATAAGCTAAGTTTTTCGCATCTCTCCTTTTCTGATCAAAATTAACTGTTCCAATGTTTCCCGCTGACCCCAAATTTCTCATCATGTTCAATTTATTATACTTTCGTGTCCATCGCCTATAAATAAACTATATACCGTTGCTTGAGGGTAAAACACAAACCCACTCACTCATTTGCTCAGGATATAGTAGACATTGACTGTGGCTGTATAATATTATTAAATATTACATATGGTTTATCATTCTTACATTTTCATTGGATTATTTGGTCATGTGATTTTAGTGATATTTAGTGTATTTCTTTGCTTTGGAAATAAAAACGATGCATTTTTGGTATATTGACGCTATGTTTCTATTTTTACCTATATTGACGCTATGTTACTAAATTTAGATCCGGATATTCGTCCGTTCTTGACATATTTTATACACATCTGTGTGACGTCATTTAGAAGTCCTAAATATTGACATAGTTTGCAACGGAGCCTTCACTTTCTAATGGTGTGGGAAAAGAAACAAAACCAACAATGATTTTGTTTAAAATGTTAAGAATTTAATAAATTACATTTGATTTTTCGGTTAGTACGTGAATTATCTGTAAATAATTGTTAATGCAGAAATTGGGTTACCGCCATGACCACCAAGACAAAAGAATGCAGTGAAGAAGGGTATGTTTGTCAGCATTTTACAAAGACGCAATAAACTTACTGCCCAAAAATTTAGGCTAGAAATAATAACAATTAAGGTGTGGAAGATTTCCTAGGTAAATTAGTTCATTTTTGTTTTGATATTGCAAGTCAAAAAATTATGACATCGAAAAAACAAAGTAAAAAAAAACTGCGAATTGGAATTACATGATGTTAAAACTGCAATTCATTTTACTCTAATTAAAAAAAAACCTACATATGTAATATAACAATGATGGACTTTTGACTCTGTCAATACATTATATATGGACCTGTTAGGAATATATTGACCTCGGACTTCGAAGAAAGAGCTCGAAGGAGTCTGTAATCCGATCATAACCAAATTGTACCAGGCTGCTGGTGGGGCTCCGGGTGCTGGAGGAATGCCCGGAGGTATGCCTAACTTTGGTGGAGCCGGTGGTCCATGTGCAGGTGGGGCTGGAAGCACTGGAGGCAGTGGACCAACCATTGAAGAAGTCGACTAAAAAACTTATTCGTTCAATATATGCCTAACAGGTCCATATATAATGTATTGACCTCGTTAAAAGTCCATAATTGATAAATATTATAATAAAGTAAAATAAAGCAAAAAACTATAAAGGAACAATACCTTGGGGGGGGGGGGGGTAACTTCCCATATATTTTTTGTCTTTGAAATTTCCGGTTGTTACATTAAAAATTGTTTATTACACCAGGTTTCTTTCCTTGTATTGCACATGGTCGATATTCTCGGTGCTGGATTTGTCCCACTCTGTTCGAACGTTTTGGTCTTAGTACTTTTCGTTCAACACATTTTGGTTTTTGGTCTTTCAATTTGTTGATTCGAATGCAGCTGATGAGAGGTTACTCCTTGAAATATCGTTATACAGCATATTATATAGCCAAATTAAGCCTTTATACCCGTTTAAGTATTTGTATTTGTATTTATGGACGTACGACTGGAATAGTTTTTCGGATCTAAATGTATATGATTGGGTGTACATAGAAAAAAACTAGAGGCTCCCAGGAGCCTGAATCGCCAACCTTGTATTCGATGATACTTATAAGCTGGATAATTTAACAAAGGACTGCTACTCTGTGGAATTATCAATTTTGATTTTCTAAGGGAATCAACTCCTATCAAGAAAGGTCGTACAACTTTGACCCCATTACATAATTTTTAGATCTGTATGTGCTTAACCATGTGCAATTTAAATTTTCAAATATCTTGTATAGTTTTCAAGATATTAGTCTAAAAAGAGCAACATTTGAAGAAGAAAAACAAGAAAAAGGGAAATATGTTTTTTTCCTACAACCATTGTCAGATCTTCTTAAAAACTTCAGGGCAGGTAGATCTTGATGTGCTGATCATTATTACCTGACAGAATTTTAATATCTGATACCCTTTTTGAGCAATTTGCAAAATACTGCAATTAACCCTTATGTTCTATTTTAGCCATGGCGGCCATGTTTTTTGTTGAATCAAAATTTCGAACGATGATATTGTAGACCACATACTACAAAACAACCCTACCAAGTTTCATTTCATTTGGTCAAGCGGTTTTAGAGAAAAAGATGTTTGAAAAGTTGAACTAAAAGCTATGAAAATGGTCAATTTTTACGATCCAAGGGGTATAACTCATAAAGGAACGATCCTACAACTTTGACTCTGTTACACCTTTTGTAATTCTTGATGTGCTTAGACATATGCAATTTAATTTTTTTGAAATATCTTTTATAGTTTTCAAGATATAGGGCTAAATGAGTAAAAATTTTGAAAAAAATCCAGAAAAAGGGCAATTATAACTCCTACTTCGGTTAATTGATCTTCTTGAAAATTTCTGGGCAGTTAGATCTTGAGGTGCTGATCACTTTTAACTATGCCAGAATTTTGATATCTGTTACGGTTTTTGAGTAATTTGCAAAAAACTGCAATTAACCCCTATGTTCTATTTTTAGCCATGGCGGCCATGTTTTTTATCGAATCAAAATTTCGAACAATAATTTTGTAGAGGACATACTACAAAACAACCCTATCAAGTTTCAATACATTTGACTAAGCGGTTTCAGAGAATAAGATTTTTGAAAAGTTGAACGACGGACGACAGACGACGGACGACGGACGCCAAGTCATTGCAAAAGCTCACATTGCCTTCGGCTAAAAACCACTTAAAGAACAAAAACAACCAAAATCCGTACAGGTATAATAGAAGAAGAATGTATCAATTAAGTCAGGAGTTCCTCAGGGTTCTGTACTGGTACCCAGTCTTTTCCTTTTTACATTAACGACATTCTAGTAGGTTTAATATCAACAGTAAAATTATTTGCCGATCACACTATTGCGTAATTACATGTAGCTTTTATATCAGTTCCACCCGGTAAAAACGCAGTCATACAAATCAATGGTTAAACCTCATAAAGTGGAGTATGCCTGGTACGTGTGGGATACATTAACAGAGTAAGACATAAAAAAATGTATGGAAGAAGTGCAGCTCAGGACTGCAAGGTATATGCATGCCTATAGTCGCTCCCATAATACACCAAGCGTAAGTGACATGATTTATGATCTGATCTTGAGATCCCTAGCAAACCACAAAACAGACACCACTGGACAATGCTTTATAAAATATCTAAGGAAAAACGATGAAGATCGTCTTATTAAACTAAACCGGCTCACTAGACACATGACCCGCATCTACCAAATTCAACAATCTCGTCTTCAAATCCGTCAACAAACTTTCTTTCCCCGGACGATACGAAACTGGAACAACCTTCCTTTGGGCGCTGTCCTGGCCACGGTGCAACAAAACAAAACAAATATTCTTAAGTCTGAGAATATTCTCAACTCCATTAGTAATTACTCAGACTAACTGTAGGTTTTTATTGAAGTTTTGTGGCGGTGGGGCCTGAGTGAATCATCTGAGTCATTCAAAGCAGCTATATCAGCACTTCAACACTAAATTAACATTTCTTCACTGTACATACTAGTTTTCTCTTAACTTAAAAATATATATCTATATAAACCTTCCTAACGCGCTGTCGGCGTATATTTGCAAAATATTCAATACACTGAAGTCAGTATAAGTAGACGTAGAAGAGACGGTTTGTTGCGTGCAATGCACTGTGGTATATATATATATGAGTACTATTTTACTTAGAGAGCCAGGGTTAAAAAGAGGTAATTAAAAAGAAGCATTGAAAAACTGGGACAGTGATTATTGTACGAACCTATCAAATGGGTTGGAACTGTCAAACTCCTCAAAGTTCCAGTTCCCGGTCAAACACCTCGTTCATAATCAGGTTTACATGTCACACTTCTCTCGCGCAGTTTCTTTAACTCTTCTACCCTTTAAAATACTGCGTAACTACTTGAACCGGTTTTAAAATAACCTCGCGCAATAGTTTTATATGTTTTTTACGTTAATGAATTAGGAAAAAATATGCGCATTATTTTAGCAACGTGCCGTACAGTTTGATTTCCATAAAAAGCAACGGGCCGTACAGTATCAAATTATAAGTGCTTGATTTCAAATAATTATAGGGCTTTTATTAACAAACCATTAAGCTTAAAATTTAAACAAATAAGACATAAAAGGTCAAACTTTATTTTGCTGTGTTGCATTGTCGATGTTCAATTAATAAAGAAGGTCAAAATGTGTGTTTTTGCTTTATATTCTCCCTTGGACTCGTAAAATGAAAATGCGTTTTTCGGATTTAAAAAAATATATCAAAAGATGCATGTTACGGCGGCTAATATAATCAATCGTTAGTGTTTAGGAAGTAACTCCACTGAAAAAATTACAATTAAACTCCCATCTAGCTAGAAAAATGTGCATTTAAAAACTTCATTTTTTGCAATTCCGTAATTATACCGGTTCCGGACCGCACTACTTCCGGAATGCACTGTACGGGGGTTGGACACCGTGTGCTTGCCGATTTATTTCTTCATTCATATAAAGCGGACTTCCATGGCCGTAGCTACCATTGAGGCAAGTGAGGCAGTTGCCTCACTAAAAATTTTGACAATTTTTTTTTTTTTTTTTTGAAAAAAAAGTATACAGGTACTCAAAAAACATTCATACGTTTATATAGTTAGTTTCATTTATCTTTGATTTACAAGCTACAATAAATTTAATAACTTTTTAATTTGCAGTAATAAATGTGATAAATAAGTAACCTAAAACCAGATTTGCCAATTAAAAAAATGGAAAATGGAATAATGATTTTAAAAACCAAAGTTTGGCGGTATGCATGCTCGGCCAATGCCATTTTAGCAACTTTGGTAGATACTGCACTTGAAGATTAATTGTTATCCAAATATAAGATTAGATCTTCCTCTTGTGTTAATATTTCCAGTCCTGAATGTATTTTGTGATGCCTCACGTTGGGAATGTCATTTATGAGTGGTAACATAATTTGCGGCCCTGCACTACCTCATGTTTAAAATACTGTATTAGCAGACTTTTGTTGCAATAACTTTTTGTTTGTGTCAACTGTTGAATACGTTAATATCATTTTGTGCTCCGTCTGGCTTTTACAGGTAATAGTTGTCTGTTGTCTTGATACTATTGAAGTGCCATCGGATAATTTCTTGAGTATATTTCAGAATTTTTGGTTTATATACTTTAAGCAGATATTTAAATGGCATCACCAAATGATAAAAAAAATATATCAATTAAAATGATTGGTGACTGTTTCAATTAGTTTGTGGCAGTTTTTTTTTTTGTACTCTTTATCCCTATTATGTCTCACACCCGTCTTGTTTTGTGTTGCTCGACCCTAAGACCGCAATTGAAGGCAAAAGTTAAGCGCCATAAAATCTTGTGTAACCCATTCTTTTGAGAGTCAATTGCTTTGTTATGACTTTGCCTTGTTTTGTCTTTTCTCCTTGGATATATGAGATTAATTTTTCCAGTTCAGTAGTGTTTTTTATTTCCTTTTTTTTTAAAGAAAAATATATTAAATATATTTCTAACAAAATCGAAAAAGAATATGAATAACGAATAGAAAAAGTTTCTGCAATTCTATCCTGATACTGAATAAAATAATCTTTTAATTTTTAAGATAGGCATATGTATGTGAACGATGTGAACGGCAAGCAAATATATCTTCATTTTTGGGTCAACAGTACATGTTTTTCCGTATATATTTTGCACAAGGAATTATAAAATCATATAAGTGATAGAAATAAAATGCAATAGGCGACCCATATTTTTCCGTTTTCAATTTATATTTTTGAGGAGGTGTAAGCTACATGTAGGTACGAGACCACAATTAGCTCCCTTCAATATAGTCCCTATTAAAACATAGTTTTTTTTTGTAAATGCTATTGTAATGTTAGTTTTTATGACTAAAGGATGAACTTGAAGTGAAAAGAGAGATTAAAGATAGTATAAATTTATCAAACTTTAATTTTTTTGAAATTCATTGATAAAGTTGTGATTCGGCTAAGTGCAAAAAGGTGATTTTTTAATTTTTCAAGCACCTCTTTTCTGACCCTCTTAGGTGTAAATTAAAAAAAAAAATCAAAATTTTTTTAGATGGTAGGATTTTCTGAATTTTTAACTAATGTTCTGGAAGCTAATGCACTTTATGTTACCAAAGTTTCATTTAAAAAGAAATGGTGCAATTTTTTTAATTTCACATAAGGCTATATTGAAAATGCATTAAAAATTTGGAAAAAATAACTATGATCTCGGGCCTGTATGTTGCGAACAAATGTATGCCTTATAACATATTTTTATTTAAATTGTCAAAAAAAAACAACTTATCATAAAGCTTGCTTTGGAGTCAATAATTCTTCTGGAAACGCCCAGAATGCAGGATTTCGCACCATTTACCCCAGAGCTTCTGGGGGCCTTAAGCGGCCCCCAGACCCCCTGCCGAAAAAATTTTCGCCTCGCTTCGCTCGGCGATAAGCTTTGCCTCACTATTTTTGGGACCCTAGCTACGGCCATGACTTCTTACAATCTCTTCTAGACAAAAGGACCGCAAACTTGATTTATCCTTCAATCTCACATTTCGTTATATTGATGATGTCCTTTCACTAAACAATCCTCGATTTGGTGACTATTTATATATCATATATCAGAAGGAACTTGAGATAAAGGACACTACAGATTATTGGAGGTCCGCTTCATATTTGGATCTATTTCTCGAAATTGACACACAAGGAAGGCTTTGTACAAAGCTCTATGACAAACGTGATGACTTCAACTTTCCAATAGTTAACACACACTCTCTTTCATTTCAAATTCCTAAATATCATTTACTAGCAAGACAACATTTTTTTTCAAAGCAAAATTAAACTCTGGAACAGCCTACTAGTCAGAATTGTTATGATCGACTCAGTCAAGTCATTCAAAACTGCTGTCTCTACCTTCACCTACATCCACTAAACTTCATTTTTTTGTTAATAGTTTTATCTTAAAAGTATTAAAACAAACAAACAAATAATAATCACGCACACTTGCTTAATGTTACCAAATTGGCAATGTACTAAATTTAATAAATGAAATTGTATATAGCATGCACATTGACTGACAGTTCCTTCAACAAGTTGAAGATGGTCAGAAAATGATAGAAATAGAAACTGTTTGTACTAGGAACAACTGCCTATCTTACAATAGAAACTAGTTTCTGTTTAATTTGAATATGAACATAAGATTCAATTGTTAACGCTCCAGACTAACATAAGTCATTATGTAAAGACACCAGCGGAGTACTTTAAGAAAACGGCAAGATGCATGCTGTCCCCGAAGATAAGACCGATATACTTAACAGACAATGTGTCAGTATTCATCAAAGAGGACACCAGCAAGCCAACACCAAAACCAACAGGGACTCCGTACCCATCAATGCCAGACATCAATATATCAGATGATGGAGTATTGGAGCTGTTACTAAAACAAACCCGAAAAAAGCCTGCAGGCCAGATCAGAGGCGTTTTGGTCACAGCCAGAATCTTGAAAGATTATCTTGATCTTGAAAACAGAAATAGCACAATGCATTTCTTACAGTTATTAACCAAAGTGCCTTTGACAATGGCGATATACCATCTGATCGGAAGTATGCCAACGTGACTGCAATTTTCAAGAAGGAGGCCAATTTTAGGCCAGTGATCACAGACCCGTCTCATTAACCTGTTTGTGCTAAAATATGCAGAAAAACATACTGACAACCAACATCATAAAACACTTGGACCTGTATACCATTCTTACAGACTGCCAACATGATTTCAGAGCACACAGAAGTTGCGAGACACAGCTACTTATTCTTACATATGAACTTGCTAAGTCACTAAACGATGGAGCCTTATCATTCTAGACTTTTCAAAAGTCTTCCCACACCAGCGTCTACTTTACAAACTTGATTTCTAAGGAATCAGAGGTTTAAAATATACATTTTCTCTCAGGTCGCTCACAACAAGTGATAGTTGATGGGGCAATTTCTGACAGAGCACCAGTAGTGAGTGAAGTGCCGCAGGGTCCCATTATTGACCTCTTTTATTTTTAATATTTATTAACGACCTACCAGAGTGCGAAACATCAAAAACTCGACTTTTTTGCAGATGATGTCATTGTGTACGGAACAATCATGACCATTGAAGATTGTGAGACCCTACAACAAGATCTAGTAGCACGTGAAAAGAAACATGGGGCATGTCATTAAAAACCGGAAAAGTGTAATGTGCTGAGGGTAACAAAATCGAAGAAACCTATTACCCATAACTAACACCTGAAAGACCACCAGCTCAAAACAGCAAACACGACTAAATACCTAGGGGTGGACCTCAGCTACAACTTATCTTGGAATAACCACATCGACCGGATACTAGTAATAAAGAAGGGTTACAGCATGCTTGGTTTTCTGGAGCGTAACTTGAAGATTACAAGAAAACAGGTATGAGTAAAGACACAAAATCAGCAGCTTATTTTTCCCTCGTTAGACCAAGCCTTGAATACCTCAATATCGAACCCATACAACATACAAGTCACCAACAAGCTTGATATGGTTCAACAACGAGCAGCAAAGTGTGCCACCAAAAGATATTGCAACACCGATAGTGTCTCTGTTATGCTTAAATATCTAGAATGAGAAACAATCGAACCAAGAAGAACTAAGATCCAATAATGTTCTACAAGATTGTCAATGACCTGTCAACCTGTCAACCTCTGACTATCTAGTACCATCCATAGGAAGAACAAGGTCAAACCACTCTAAGAAGATGCAGCAATACCACACCCGATATTCAATGTCTTCAAATGCAGCTTCTTCGCAAGAACCATTCTACATTGGAACTAGCTACCAGCTACTAATGCTGAGACCCCCGACTTAGTATGAAGCGATGATTAGACTGCTGTGTCGGTTGGGTGTATGCCCGCAGGGACCGCTTCGGTGGCCGTATTGGTCTGCTCAAAAGGACCAAAAATGCAATACGGCATTAGCTTCTATCCTTTTATTCTATCTTTCTCTTCCAGCTAGGCTTGCTACTCCTTATTCTTATTCAGTTCATAACTTTATTCCCTAACGTCGACGCCCCAGTGTCCTTTACTGCTTAAGTATTCTAAAAAGTAATGGTCTGCGAAGACAGTGTTTGTTACCATTTAGATGTAGACAATGCAAGATGAATACAACTCTAGTTCATTATCATTTCACTACGGGAAGTAACCGTGCGTTGTTGATTTTAAGTCTTTTGGTACAAATCGTCAGCAAAGTATCCCATCATGCATCTGCATTCCGATCTCAATGGACGACGATTACGACGAAGAGCGTGAAAGAGTAATTAATTTTCCAATTTTATACGTTTAAGAATACATTTTTAATGCTTTCAATCTTGAAATGCGTAGAGAAATGTTTAAAGATTTTAATGATGACCATATAATGAACAAAAGATTTCATCAAAACAAATTAAAATGTTGTTGCCAATGTAAACAACCAAGTCCAAGTCAATCAGAAAAAATCTATTTCTTCTTCTTCTTCTGCCAATATAGAGTCGACTCTTTCTAGAGTGTTAAAAGACTCTTGCTCAAACATACAGGAGGCCCTTCCAATGATATGTCCAAAAAGAAAACGGTATTTCGCTTATACGAATACGAATACGAAAACTTTATTTGAATTCGGTACATTTATAACAATGAACATAAGCTCTATTGAGCTTTTAACCGAATAGATAACACATAAATAAAACAAAAAGACACAAGCATGCAAGGGTTATACCATAGACATCACATATAAAACACAAATGTTTAAAATACAAACAAAGTAAAACATACACATACATGCAAATTATGATCAATTTAAGCATAAATAGTCCATATAGGGTAGTTCGATTCACCGAAATTCCCGGTATTTACCAAAATCCCCTCATAACTCACCAAAATCCCCTCATAACTCACCGAAATCCCATTGTTTTGTGGAATAATACCCTGAAAATCAATAATACCATCATCGATTTGCCTTATAAAGATAGTTTTATACAAAAATAATGTATTTTAAAGTTTGTATTCATTTTTATTGGTGTGCCGTATATAGTCTATATTATTTCAATCCAATATGGCGTCCTATACAGGTATTATCATAGTGCTAAAACTAGTATACAGACCCGATAGCAATTATGTTGTATACACATTTTAAAATAAAACATAAAACATTAAAATATAGAAATAATAGCGAATTTTTAATTATTAAAGCTAAATTTTACTTACAAGATGAAAACATCTTGGCTGCATTACCACCATTCATTCATTAAATTTTAGAATTAGAAAGTTGATTTGCTAATATTAATATTATTTAAAAAATATATATATCATTTATCAAATATATGATCAATTGCATGGATGGTCATTAATGATAACTTTCACAATTATTTAAAGTTTATTAAGAAAAATTAAAATTGACTAAGATATCCTGCACAAGGCTCGGGCATATCTATAGCAGTCCGCGATTTCACAATTATTTAAAGTTTATTAAGAAAAAATAAACCTTCTAAGATATCCTCATTTACCAAAGAAAGAGGTCTTCCGCAACCTGTTGCCGCTGATCTGCAGCAAAGTTGCTGTAAATTAGCGGTAAACTGTCTGCTGCAGACTTGCAGCGACTTTTTACCGTGCAAATTAGGTTTGCGGCAAGTCTGCAGCAGATAAATTCTTTGACCTTATATGGGCATTCACCTGCAAACTCTCGCGAAAATCGCAGCTAGCTGCAAACCTGCAGCAAGTTTTCTGCGAACTATATCCTGCACAAGGCTCGGGCATATCTATAGCAGTCCGCGATTTCACAATTATTTCAAGTTTATAAGAAAAAAATAAAACTTTTTAAATATCTTTTTAAAAAAATAAGTAATTATGAAAATTTAAAAAGCACGCAATACAACCGTAGCAACTCTAAGTCCTCTTGAAGATTGTTCTTCTCTCGTTGATACGCCTCCTCCTCTGACCAATCTTCCGTCCATGTGTTCGTCGTTTTCACAAAGCTTCTGAATCTATGGACAAGACGCTGTCGTTCCTCGTGTGTTTTGCTGGCCCATGCTGACTTCGATATAACAAAGTGTAAACGAGTATCGGCTACTCTATATTGTGCCATACTGACCAAACTACGCATCAATTCTTTATACTGAGTGCCCACCATGTCTTGCAGTATTTCCAACAGATCTAGGAGTGGCTTTGACTTCCAATCAATTGCCCTTTTCAATACATGATTAAGGGAATCGCAATTGCTATTACTAAATTTTATTTTTGAGGTTTTGCTTTGTCATATGATAAAACAATTTTTTTTATTTATTATATATTGTATTGTTGTATGCTGATCATTCCGTGTGTATTTTGTCCCGTTTCGAACGTTAATAGGCAAACCAAAATCTATCAATCAACCACGTGCATTTAATGAATTATTAGCAATTGGGATTTTATTTAGCGTTTTATTTCATGATAAAAGTAATAGCTTAACTCGTTTTCTTTTCATAACTTTTATTTAACAAAACTTAAATATTTTACTTTTTTAATATACAAACTTGGTAATTATAACTGGAGACTGACATTCTGAAAAAAAAACAACTAATAACTCAAAATGAGAACAGCGTCTATAATTAATTGTGGAAATACTAATAATTGATTAAACATGCAATTTGCAAATGATCTGATTGTACGGTTTACAGCACGTGCCGTATAATCCGATCAACAGAAACGGGTGCCATAAATCGATCATCGCTGGGTATACGCGTGCCATTAATTAATCACAATCAATAACTAACAGGTTTTATTTTATACGCATTCATTGACATTAAAGAATTATTATGATGATTAAAAATTTAATGTTTTAAAAACTGATTGAAATCTAAGATTTACGGAGAAAAAATTTCATAAACACAAATTAAATTTAAATATCTGTTAAGCTAGTAAAGATTGTCATCAATATTTTTTTTTAATAATAATTGTTTGTTATATAAAATACAAAATAATATATTAAAAACAAAATAATTGATTATTATATATGGCAGTAAAAATGATGAGAGAAAAATATACTCTTCAAAAAAAGTTACGCATAGATAGAAAATTCCCCCATAGGTTTAATGCAAATCGAAACAATTTCAAAACATTATTGCCGAGCTGTTCTACAACCGATTTTCACGAAATAAAATCCAGTAAAAAGAAAACAAAATAAAGATTGCTTGTTTAATTTTGAGTAAAATCTTAACATCGCTGCTTTTTAAGATATTGCAAGTAGAACTCAAGTGTACATTTTAGGATTCAATTTCCCATTTAAATCAATGCAAAATGTTCCGTGAAAAACATGAGTCGTGTTCTACTCCCAATTTCATAAAAACCATTGAAGTTAGGATTTTGGTCTAAATTTATCAAAAGACCTTCATTTTGTTTTCTTTTTACTGGATTTTATTTCGCGAAAATCGGTTGAAGAACAGCTTGGCAATAATGTTTTGAAATTGTGTCGATTTGCATTAAACCTACGGGGAATTTTCTATCTATGCGTAACTTTTTTTGCAGAGTATATAAATATATATAAAAACATGTATATATAACGGCATTTTATTTATTATCCCACCACTCACCCCATTCTTTTTCTAAATACATCTGGAAAACAATGAACGTTTTAGTACTTGGACACAGCTTTGTTGAACGCCTCCGTAAATGACTTGAAGACCCAAGAAAACCACACCAATGGATAGACCCTACTAACTGCCATGCCCAATGACAAGTTAATGTACACTTGAAATCACGGTTTCAGCGGCGGGTACGTAACCACACTTACCAATTAGATCAGATCCTGACTATTGGTTCACTACAAGCCAAGGATAGTAATTCTACAAATTGGTGGAAATGATTGCAGCGAAACCTTATTTGACGAAAAACAATTCACAAAAGATCTAGTCATCAAATGCACTACCAGAGGAGCAGCTGTTTTGTTAATGGCAGTTCTCCAACGCTCCCGAGTTAGTCATATACACCAGCTGAATATGAAAAAAGAAGAACCATTGCTATCAAAATCTATCATAGGGAATGTGAAGCTACAGATAAAGTGCATTTCAACGATCTAGGATATTCAGCAATGCTCCAAGCACTAAGAAAAAGGTTTAAGTTGGTTTGTGAACTATTTATCCAGATTGTAATTGTACTTTATTTACATATTATTTTACATTGTGTAAATACGTTACTCTTGTTTATTATTATTATTAATATTTTTTAAGAAAAGAAATAAATTTATACGCTCCCGAAGGGAGCGATTATGGTAGAAATGTCAAAATTCTAGTTGTACTATGGGCTCAATTTTCCTTCAACGTCCGGTAAACCACGCGCGGTTTCCTGGACTTTCTGCGTCTTTTTAACGCTTTTCTCTTTGAAAATTTCGGACGTCATTAAGCGCACACAGGACCCACAAGAAAAGCTAGTTTGTTTTTATTTTCGAATAAGAATTTGTTTCAATCAATTGCACAATAAACATTTGAAAACTTATTTTTAGCTTGTAAAATATTTAAGGATATGTTCAAACTTCGGGAGCGTCACAGGTTTAACCTGCATCATATATTTAATTGCTAGTTATTGATTCATGAGATTTTATGATGAAATAAAATAAAATTGATACCATGTGGTTAAATCCAAATGACAATCATGGAAATCTATATATACTTATTCTTTTTATATTGAAAAAAAACAAAAAAAACACTATTTTTTAATACTTTCTCGGAATATCGATACTCATTTTAGCAAGACCATCACCTGTAAACATGTAGGACGCCATATTGAATTTCAATGAATTTTACACATCACACAAATAAATTTGTATACAGACTTCAAAATAATTTCTTTCTCATTAAAAACTATTGTTTTTAATCAAATCGATGCTGATATACTCGATTTTGAGGGTATTATTCCACAAAACCAAGGATTTCGGTATTTTCTGAGGGGATTTCGATGTTTTCTAAGGGGGATTTCGGTAAATACCGGGATTTCGGTGAATCGAACTACCGGTCCATATAAGCATAGCAGGTTTTGTTTTCATGCATATATATATATATACATATATATATAACCTTGATGTTAGCACTACAGAAAAAGCATAGAATTGCAAGTAAGCAGCAGAAACAATTATAAATATATCATAAAAGCATAAAATAAAAGCAGAATAAGCTAGTTGCATGCAGAGCAATGGCACTCCGAGCCATTCCAGGACTGGATAAGGCTTTTAAACTGGGAAAAACTGTTTTCAGTCCTGAAATGGTCCGGAAGGTCATTCCAAAGAGAAGCAGCAGCAAAGCGGAAGCTTTTTTTACCATATGTGCTGGATTTTACCTGTGGTATGTCTAATACATTGTTATATCTGAAAGTATATTTATGAGACTTTACTGTTACAAGATTATTCAAACAAACAGGAGATAAACTATTAATAATTTTAAAAGTCTCTAAAGCCATAGTTCTTTGTCGTCTTATATGCAGGGAGGGAATCTTAGCTAGTTCCAAAAGTTCTTCATAGGATCTGGATGTGTCATTGTAGACGAAACGTAGTGCCCTTTCCTGCACTTTTTCAAGTTTTTTAGAATTTTTTCCTGTGCAGAAATGCCAAGCCAAAGGGCAGAAGTTAAAATTACTTAATATAAAAGTATGAAAAATTGTAAGTTTTGTAAGTCTGTTCAAAAAAGGTCCCAAACGTTTTAGTATGTTTAGTTGCTGAGAAGCCTTCCTGCATATATTACTTATGTGTACATCAAAATTTAGTCTATAATCAATATCAATACCCAGAAGTTTAACAGTATTTTCACAAGATAAGTTTGCTGAGTGTATATTAATGGATGGTTGTTTCTCAAAAGTCTTTTTACCTACGGCTAAAACCTGAAACTTGTCAGGGTTAGCCTGCATTTTATTTATTTTAAACCATTCTATAAGATTTAAAGATTCAGTTTCAAGAGTTGAAATTAACAGGTTATAATCAGGAGAACAAAAAGACAAAGTGTTGTCGTCTGCATAATTATACAAAGTACCATGTTTGATAAACAGAAATATGTCGTTTATAAATACATTGAAAAGAAGAGGCCCAAGAATAGATCCTTGAGGTACACCTTTATGAATGTCAGCCCAGCTGCTAAGAACACCATTTATTTTTATTTGTTGTTTTCGGTTGGTTAAATACGACTGGAGGAGGGATACTGAATGTTGGGAAAGCCCGTAAGCTGATAATTTATCAAGCATAATTTCATGGGTTTCGCTTGAATTCGTTTTGTATCAATTCAATTCTTTATTGGAAAAAGCACAGTATAACTGAAGCGTGATCCATGATATATACACAATTTCATGTTTACAAAAAGTAACATACCATAAACATGATTATTAAACAAAAAAAACAAAAAGAAAGAGAGAGATAATAGATAAATTAATTAATACAATAGATAAATCATAGGTCAGTGTAAGTATTAATAATATTAATAATGTAAATATTCAGAATGACAGATTTGACATTGAATCAGTAATGTTTTCTTGTAATATATTTACTCGTTTTGGCGTTTCTCAAACATGTCAAAGGCTTCTTTTAGAAATGAGCAAATCTTTTTCATGTCCTTAGGTTATTTGGGTTTAAAATTTCTGATAACAGATTAGAATTGGGAGGTTGCGACTGTTCTGTGTTAATATATTTATTTCTAATGTTTTCATACATGGGACAATCTAGAAGGAAATGTTTCTCATCCTCAACCCTATCCGTACAGTAACTACAAAATCTTTCTGTAGCGGGTAGGGGAGGCTGTAAGTATCTCCCTGTTTCTATTGCTAATTTATGCGCACTTATTCTAATTTTGGTTAGAAGAGATCTTTCTTGTTTAGGTATATCTATACTGAGATATTGCTTGAGATCGAATGAGTTGCATATCTGACTGTAAAATCTAAGTTTCCCCGTGTCATTAGATTTCATATAGCTAAGTTGATCTAAAATTAAGCTTCTATAAAATCTCTCTATTTGCTCTTTGAAATCGCCATATGATATAAGTGTTAGTTTACTATCCAACATTTTTTTCTAATTGGTACACAGTTTGTACCCATGAAATTTGTTTGTTTGCATATAGTTTTTTATCTTCGATAAAAGCTGATCTTAACAAATCAAACTTTTGATCACTATTTGATTCAATGTCAGTTAGTCTATTGTAATATCTATACATAAGTTTATACGACTTAATACAAATCGGATAATAGCCAGTTTCAGTTTGTATGGCCAAATTAGATGCCTTACCGTGAACACCTAAGATATTTTTAAGAATCATGTTTTTGATCTTTTCAAATGGCAAATTAACAATTGCTTTTAAATTACATTTGAACTCTGAAATCCATATTTCTGAACCGTACATGTATGTCATAATGGGTACTATTAGCGAGTCAAACAGTTTTATCCATTTTTCTACTGAGATTAGATTAGGATATGGAATTTTTTATCTTAAAGCAAAAAAAGCTTTCCTTGCTTTTTCTGATAGATTATCACAAGAAGATTTCAGTTTGCCTTTATTATTAAGAATTAGTCCAAGATATTTGTATTCGGTGCAAGGTTCTAACTGGTTTGGACCAAAATAAAAATAATTTTCTTCATTGCCAACTTTTTTATTATTTGATATAGTCATATATCTTGTTTTTGAAGTGTTCACCGTAAGGCCCCAGTCTAAACAATAAGTGTGTAAAGCATCCACGCAATGTTGTAAGCCAGATGGAGACTCTGATGTCAAAACTAAATCATCTGCATACAGTAAATGATTAAATTTTGTATTATTTAGAGATACTGGAGATGTAACAGAGCTATTAAAGTAGGTGCATATATCGTCCACAAATATGTTAAAAAGTGTAGGGCTTAAGCTGTCTCCTTGTTTTACCCCTAAATTTGCCTCAAATGATTCGCTAATTTGCCCATCTGCTTTGCAGTAGTATTGGGTATTTGAATATAAGTGCTCCAATATATCATAGAACTTCCCTCCTATTCCTTTTTTGAGTAATTTGTATAATAAGGCCTTTCTTACAACACTGTCGAATGCTTTTCTGAAATCTACAAAACATACATATAATTTTTTCTTACATCCATACAAGTATTTATTTATTAGAGTTTTAAGTACAGATATATGGTCAGTAGTTCTATACCCTTCTCTGAACCCCCCTTGGTTAGCACTAATTAAATCATGCTTCTCTAAAAAGTTGTTAAGTCTGTTTTGTAAGAGTGAAGTAAATAGTTTACCCATGCAGCTGGAGACGCATATTCCTCTGTAATTGTTACAATAATATTTGTATAATAGGGATTCGCTTTTATTGACCCCTTTTGAGTTTTTTGGTTTTGACAATCAATCGAGCTATGGAATCAGAATCAGAAAATTTATTTGAATAGAAATTCTAACAATTGTAATGTTACCAAAACTTACAATTTAATCTAAATGTACATAATGTAAAACACATGTACAAGTCTTAGACCATGACAATGTGACATTAGTAAAACATACAACTACATGTATAGGAGTGTTCGCCCAACTTCACAGATCTCATTTCACTAATTTGCATCTCATTAAGTGTCGAATTGGATGGCAATAAACAGTGCAATAAACAAACATCAATTGATAGGATAATTTCCCCAAATTTCTAAACCTCATAACCTTTTAATTGATAAGATAAAATGGTTCTGTAAACAGTTCTTAGAAGAAGATTTATTCATATTAACCATAACTTTGAAAATAGGACTTAAAATGTTACAATTAAATTCTCTGCAAAATTGATTCTGAACAGGGTAAATTTTTATTGAAAATTTTTTATGAACCAAATTTTCTATCTTTAGGACCATTGAATATTTATTTTTAAAACGCACTACAAAAATGATCTTTTTCTGAAAATTGTAGATCCATAAGAGTTTATCAATTACATGTATCTTGAAAAACAAAAAAATTTAAAGACGTATTCCAACACAGTTTTATTGTCTTTTTGCCCTCCAAAATATACCACAGGTAAGCGATGAAGTCACGGCAAATATTCCTATAAAAAGTTCACATAATATTGATCAATGATCATCACATGCAAATCTGTTCAGTGAAGTAGAGAAACTTTGCTCAAACTTTCAACACTTAGACGTAACTAACAAATTTATCTGGTTGTTATCTGGTGAAAATGAGAATATATGCAATATGTTAGTATCTTATACCCAAAAATGTTTTCAAATACGAGAGACTGTTAGTAGATTATGAATCGTCATGAGTCATGCTACATGTGTAGTTATTGTTTGTTTTCTAATTTGTTTATTTTATTTCCATTATTATTGTCAGATTATTATTTTTCATGTACGAATTATGTATTTATATATGCTCTTTCGAGGGCCCATGATTTGGTGTAATAAATTATACTTATACTTATATTTTCTGATAAAAATTACCATTTTATTTGCCGCTTTCCTCCTAACAAGAAAGATGATGATGATTCAATTTTTACCTTCAAAAGGGGGTGCATAATTAGATCCCCTCCAGTCCATATTAGTATAGTAATAATTAATTGAAAATAATTACAAAATAATTGTAACAAGTAATTGTTAAAAAATTAAAAAGTTATAAGACATTTAACATGTTTAAGAATAAAAAAACACACACACAACTTTATTTTCTGACATCTTCATGTCATGTCTCATAAGAATTTTTGATAAAATAGTCTTGGTGAAATCTTGGTATTTAATTGTATGCTTTACAATTGCAAAACATTTTCATGTTTATTGATTGTACATATGTAATTTACCATGATAAAATAAAAAAGAAATTGACTAATAATTAACATAATTTACCAAAAAATCAAAATAAGATTTTTTGACAATGTTTGAGGGGGCTAAAAAAATCGGTGTGGGAGGGGATGAGAATCTAGAATATTTTTTATAGTGGCATAAAAGATTTTTACCATCGTGACCATGGCCATTAAACAGAAAAATGTTTTGATATTAAGGTTAATGTGGACACCTATACTGAAAAAAAATCTGTCATTAAACATTTGATTTTATGGTCTAAAATGAAACATGTTACTAATATCCTTTATTTAAAATAAAAATAAGGATAGGTCACCATGCTCGTTTTTGCAATATAAGTGGTTAAAGTATGCCTGAATTACATACAATAGATTATATTGGAAAGGCCAAATTTAAGGCATAAAATCATGTCTCAGAAAAATTCCTTACATTAGTATCTTGTTTTTATTTTGTCAAAAGTTATATTTTTACCTATATATTAAAATAAAACATAGAAAACAGGGGGTCACCAGCTTAGATTTTTGTCTTCTATTCAATTCCATTGTAAATTTAGGGTAATTTTAAAGTGAGTTATCTCCCTTGTTTATGTCAAAATTTGTGTTATTCAAGAAACGATTAATGCAATTGTTAAACAATTGAATATTTATTACTCTTTTCAATAAATTCAAATATTCTATTTTTTATTATTGACTTTATAGACACTGGTCTTAAATTTTGCATTTTTAAAGGTACAAAAGTCATGTGACACCTGTCTGTATTAACCTTAAATATACTGAGTAACAACAATTTTTTTGAACCAATTTACAATAAACAGTCTATGAAACAAGCTAAGAAAAGCTGATGATTTTCATCAGCCTTCTTATCTCAATCTTTTTCAGCTAAATCAGTAACATCTCAGCATGATAACCACAGTGAAAGTTAAACATAAGATCGGTTTAAATTACTTGTACACTGTCAACTTCAAAGCAATGTTTGAAATCATGTAAAATATTTTCATTTTGGTGAAGAAAATTCTGTTACATGATATGTGCACCATAGGGTTTTTGGTCAAGGAACTCAACTGGGTGTTGATATATTTATAACTAATTTTAAGTGATCAGAGATAAGAAATCTAGCATCCATCTAGCTTATTTCATAGCCTGTAAAATGCACACATTCAACAAATTGATTTCTATTACATGTACATTTACTTTCTGAATGCAGGCAAGGCATTTCCAAAATCAGCCATATGACGAGGCATTAGAAGTGCCAGACGGAGAGGAAGTCGCCAGCACATATTCACCTACTCCCAGGGTCCACCACCCATCAGGTTTGTAATCAATATACTCATATTGGACTTTTATACAACCGCAAAAAAAATTGTGAACATTTATGGTATGGTCCTGTCGTTGTGGTCATTAACGTTTTCTTATAAATTTAGTGTACCCACAATAACTTTAGTTCTAGTTATCCAATTGCTTTGGAATTTGACAATAATGTTCTTTACCAAAACAGGAGGGATATGATTGATTTTGGGGGTATCTCCTTTTTAGGTTTAGAAATAAGGGGCCAAAAATGACACTTTTTAGTTTGTTCCCACAATAACTTTTGTTGTGGTAAATGCTGTGAAACTTCACAATAATGTTTCATTTTATATGAGCATGAATGGGATTGATTTTGGGGGTCCATGTTTTATTCATTTAGATATTTGGGGCCCAAAAGGCCTTTAAGGGGCAAAAAAATCAAATATATATATAAATTTTTAAATGTACATGTACTACATGTACTAGCTAGTAATTTTTAAGAAGTGAATCTTTGTTTGAAATTTTCTGACATTTAGCAATATTTTTAGTAGCCACTAAGTTAATGTAGAACTTATCTTAACTTTGAGTCCACAAAGATTAGTCCCGATTGCTAGAATCAAGAGTATGATGAAAAGTAAGAGCATATATGCATTAGATGAGACTAAATAAAAAATATGTCTGTATACTGCTTATGATTTTTTCAAACTGTACCTTAAAGTTTTTATTAACATTTTGGAACAAGCACCTTTAGAGTCAAGGTTGCTTCCCAGTTGATTCAAGAAATAATAATTTTTAAAAATTGCCTACCGGTACTTTCCTACCCTATTCTCCAAGACTCAGAAGCAGGAAAAAACATATATTTTTATTTGGCCTAATGATGCACAAAATCATTCACCAGATTTTCATTATGATTTAAAAATAAACATGAACATGGTTCAGAATTCGCCATCATAATAAAAAATGAATTTTGTATTTATTTTTTCCTTCATGCATACAGGAGTTAATGCTCTTGGTGTTCCAGGTAGGTATTTTTACATGTTTTTTTTTCAACTATTGCTATAAATATAAGGAATGTCTTGAGAACCCTTTATTATCAGAATTGATATAACATTAAAAACATAACATTACTTTGTTTATAAATTTTAGGCCCATTTAAAAAAAAAACAAACCTTATTATTAGCTGCTTCATCAATCCAATCCATTTCATGTTGATCATGTTGATAATATATAGGCATCAAAATATACCTGGTTGTACAGCTCTAAAGGAAAGAATTCAACTGAAAAGGACTTTTGGTGACATTGTATGCCTTGTATAGTTTGCAACATTTTTAAGGTCACAATTTCAAACAATTAATCATATTTTCATGATTCCAGAGAGTTGGTAGATATGTTCATCATTACACAATCTTTGACTGACCTTATATAGAATATTTACATTAAAGTCATTGAGTATCATATGGAGACTTACCCAAAAGAAGTGCCATGTGAAATTTGATGGCTGTGTTATTGTGTATACTGTATAATCATTTATTATACCCCCCGCAAACAAACCCCGCAAACAAAGTTTGGGGGGGTATATAGGAAACACCCTGTCTGTCTGTCTGTCTGTCTGTCCATGCGTCCGTCCGTCCGTCCGTCTGTCCACATAACTCGTAATCGCTTCTTCTCCTAAACCACTGGGAGGATTTTCCTGAAACTTTAGATAAAGGAAGTACATCATATGAAGATGTGCATGAAGAATTTTCATCGCACTCGGACATCATTCAGGGGAGATAATTGGACTTAGACTTCTTAAATACATTATTCAATGGGAGACCTCGTAAGCGCAACTCCTCCTAAACTGCTGGAAGGATTTTGATGAAACTTTACATGAAGGAAGTACATCATATGTAGATGTGCATGAAGAATTTTCATTGCAATCAGACATCATTCAGGGGAGATAATTGGACTTAGACTTTTTAAATACATTATTCAATGGGAGACCTCGTAAGCACAACTCCTCCTAAACTGCTTGATGGATTTCGATGGACTTTACATGAAAGAAGTACATCATATGTAGATGTGCATGAAGAATTTTCATCGCAATCAGACATCATTCAGGGGAGATAATTGGACTTAGACTTTTTAAATACATTATTCAATGGGAGACCTCGTAAGCGCAACTCCTCCTAAACTGCTTGATGGATTTCGATGAAACTTTACATAAAAGAAGTACATCATATGTAGATGTGCATGAGGAATTTTCATTGCAATCAGACATCATTCAGGGGAGATAACTGGACTTAGACTTTTTAAATACATTATTCAATGGGAGACCTCGTAAGCGCAACTCCTCCAAAACTGCTTGATGGATTTTGATGAAACTTTACATGAAAGAATTGCATCATCTGTAGATGTGCATGAAGAATTTGTATTGCTCTTGGTTATTATTGAGGGGAGATAACTGGACTTGAGATTTTTTTTTACAATACAGAGTCCAATATGAAGCAGGGGGTATCCTTTTGTGAGCTCGCTCACAGTATTACTTGTTTTCGTTGGGATAAAATTTCGTGGTTTAGAGCACAAAACTGAATTGGTGGGCACAAATTTTTGTGGATTTTGTCATTTTGATATTCACTCTTCAACTAAATATTTTAAATTCGAGGGAATTTAATTTTGTGGATTTTTCTTACTCACGAAATAAATAAAATTAATCCCCCACGAATATTTCTGCTTCTACAGTATTACATGTAGGTCGATGAAAGACTGTGCAACTAATGATATTCCACTTTTTGTCACTTGTTTATTCTGAAATAGATTAATATTGAAATGATTTTACAGGAATTGATAGACTTGGTAGACCAGGTAATATATATGGTTGTGTAGAACAAAATACTATACATGTAGCCTAGTCTTTTGTTGTCTTTCACTAAAAGTTAGGTATTTATGCCCCATCAACAAAAGTAGGGGCATATAATGTTTGGTCTGTTCGTCCATCCCAAATGTTGTGAGATGGGGCATTATGTCTTTTGGACAAATTCTTGTTTTTTTAGCTCACCTGGACCGAAGGTCCATGTGAGCTTTTACCATCACTTGGCGTCCGTCGTCGTCGTCGTCTGTCGTCGTCTGTCGTCGTCTGTAAACAATTTTTCAAACGTTAACTTGTCCGACACCATAAGTCCAATTGCAACCAAACTTGGTATAGTTGTTTAGTGCCATTATGTGTACAAAACTTTCGTTCGGATTTTTGATTCGTAAAAAAACATGGCCGCCATGGCTAAAAATAGAACAGGGGGGTCAAATACAGTTTTTTGCAAATAACTCAAAAACGGTCACAGATATCAAAATTCTGGCATGGGGTTTAAGTGATCAGCACCTCAAGATCTACCTGCCCAGAAATTTTCAAAAAGATCCAACAACCAATGTAGGAGTAATTGCCCTTTTTCTGGATTTTTTCAAAATTTTGCACTTATTTAGCCCTATATCTTGAAAACTATACAAGATATTTTAAAAATTCAAATTGCATATGATTAAGCACATCAAGATATACATTTCATGTAATTAGGTCAAAGCTGTAGAACCATTTCTTTTAGGAGTTATGGCCCTTAAAGCGTCAAAATTTACCATTTTTCATTACTTTTACCCTGAATTTCAAAGTTTAACTTGTCTGACACCATACATCCAACTTCAAATAAACTTGGCACAGTTGTTTAATAGCATTTATGCTACAATTCTATCGTTCGGATTTTTGATTTGTCAAAAAATATGGCCTCCATGGCTTAAAATAGAACATAGGGGTCAAATTACAGTTTTTTGCAAATAACTCAAAAACGGTAACAGATATCAAAATTCTGATTGGAGACAAAAGTGATAAGCATCTCAAGATCTACATGCTCTGAAATTTTCAAGAAGATCCAACGAACGACATAGGAGTTATTGCCCTTTTTCTGGATTTTTTTGAAAATTTTTCACTTATTTAGCCCTATATCTTGAAAACTATACAAGATATTTCAAAAGTTCAAATTGCATATGATTAAGCACATCAAGATCTACAATTCATGTAATTAGGTCAAAGCTGTAGAACCATTTCTTTCTGGAGTTATGGCCCTTAAAGCGTCAATATTTACCATTGTTCATTACTTTTCCCCAGACTTGTCTGAAACGGTAAGACCAACTGCATCTTAACATGGCACACTGTTTGATAGCTTATATGCTACAACTCTATCGTTCATATTTTTGATTCATAAAAAAACATGGCCACCATGGCTAAAAATAGAACATAGGGACAAATTTCATTTTTTTGCTAATAACTCAAAACTGGTTTCAGATATCAAAATTGTGCAAGAATCAAAAGTGATCAGCATATTAAGATCTACCTGTCCTGAAATTTCGGAAAAGATCTGACTGCTGATGTGGGAGTTTCTTTTTCCTAATTTTTGCCAAATTTGCACTTATTAAGCCCAATATCTTGAAAACTAACCAAGATATTTCATAAATTTAAATCGCATATGGTTATATACACAATAATATCTACGTACAAATATATGTATCTGTGTAGTTCAGGTGAGCGATTCAGGCTCCTGGGAGCCTCTTGTTTACACTCAAATATATACAGTACACATACACATCACTGGATAAAAAGGCACTTTGATTTTAAGGTGTTGGCAAAGCAAAATGTTATAAACATTTGAAAGGCATTTATTTATGTTGCACTTTTAATGAATAAAATGTCCTCATTGCTATTTATGTTGTAAGCTAATTTAATGTAAGAATACCCAAATACTTCACACTTCTTGACTAGATGTTAAAATTGTGAAATGGATTTGTTGAAAAAAAAAAAGAAAAAAAAAGAAAAGTTCGAAACTGTATTGAATGGTAGTCTGATATAAAACATATTAAATATACTATCAAAGCATGATTGAAATGGTTTTGTATTGGTTGTACATGTAGCTATATACTTTTAACCATCTACCACTACCATTATCATCCTTAGCACAAATAGTACAAATTTTTAAGATTCTACTTAACTATTTACTATTTATGTCAGTCAGGGGACTGACATTAGCAAGTCAATTCTTTTCTGACCTATAGAAGTCATTTATAGTGCAAAAAAGAGTTGTCTTTCTTTTTTATCCGACTTAGACAAGTCAGTAATATAAACATGATAAATATGTATAAAACATTTTCCGACTTCTTGAAGTCAAATAATTTACATTCATGAAAAGCCACACGCCCTGTCAATCAGGTCAAGCGCCAAAACATTTTCACCTGGAATGAATAGTATTTTCATGCACATTGAATAGAAAAATAATCACTACTCTCTAAAAAATCGGACACCATAATTTGATATGAAAAATATTACTTACTTTCTAATGAACAAGTGTCATCAATACCAACAATGACCAAGGAAACAAAATATCATTTTTAAAAGGTGAGAGCAGAAAATTATTGAGAATACTGATCATAACAAAATTAAAGGATTCATTTGAACATGTTGCATCAAAACTATTTGACTTTAACAGGTCTGAACTTTTCTGACTTAAATGTGTCATTTCTACAAAATGACTGCTACAAGTCTAAACTTTTTTACTTTATTAAGTCAAATGATTTCTGACTTGAATGTGTCAGTCCCCTGACTGTATGTTGTAGAATTATGGTGACAGTTGATAGTTTTAGTTAGAAAATTCTTGGTCACATATTATTCAACCCGGCCTTATATAAGTTGTTGCTCAAAATCTATATCTCATTTTGGTTTTGGTGATTTATAAGTTTTCTCACCAATTTTCATTAATTTACCTTTAGGAAAGATGTAATCTGTACATGTATTTTGAACACAACAGCACGTTTAAAGCATCAATTTTTGAGCAGATTTCTCTGAGTGGAAAATCTGGGTTATAAAGTGGTGAATGTTGGCAGCTTGTGGGGAAGAAATTTCTGTTCTCAGCAACTACAAATTACAGCCATTAGATATTTTGTATACGGCATCAGGGTGGGGTTCCATAACAGGATTTGATTTCAGGTCTGTTACTTCTTGTTTGACAGAATCTGGCTATTTTTTACTTTGACATATTTTTAAGTTACATGTAAATGTATTATATGGAAATGTGTGGCATCGAAATTCCAATTCTTTACCATGTGTGGTCATATATACTTTAATGGACTAAATCATAAAATGCATGACCCTATGTCAGAAAATATTGTTTATTGTTTCATTTATAACAAAAATCAGCTGATCTAAAGCATGTTTCTTGAACCTACAGGTACAGTTTCCATAATACCACAAATACATTATTCTTAAGTTATTGTTGTTTTCAATTTAAGCAATGTCTTCCTGTGAATCAATTCTTTTGGCTATGATTTTAATATGATCAGTCTTTTCTTGGGTTCAAACTGATATGTTTAGGATTGGATATAAGAGATTTTGAAGTCAACTACATTTGTTTTCCTATAGCTGTGTGTAAGAAATTATTTTGATTTTTTTTCAGTTGATAAACAGAACAAAAGCCGAGGATCTACACCACCAGAAGGCATGATCAGTGCCGAGAATTCAGAAGACGATGATGAGTATGATGAACAACTTGCTCAGGTACTTTATATTCAAAATTCTTTGCTTGACATGTATGTAACACTCCTCCCCGGTAAAACAAGTACTAAGCCAATACAATAGTCATTATACACTTTAATACAGTGGTTGAAAAGTATAGATGACTTAACACTTAGTTAAGTTTTGAATAGACAATAAAGAGATGTGGGATAAGTGTACGCAACACAACCAACATAAAGAAACAGCAATTTAAAAAATCAAAATCAACATAACCAGAGGTTGGTGCTCAACCTTTTGCATTGGCCAAAGACCAAAAAATACAATAGATAAGATTCAAAACCAATCCCTAAATTATCAACGAAGACCCATTTCTGGACAAGAACAAAAAAAAAACCAGATAGATGACAGGGACAAACAAAAGCTTTGACAAGGATTCCTGGGTTAGGACAGGCACATATAAAATGTGGCAGGGTTAAACTAGTTATTTAGGTCCAATGTTCCCTATATTGCTAAGTAAGAATTTTAGCTCTTTACATTATATATTTTCTCCTTATATATAGGATGCCATTGTATTACAGTCTTCATGATTAACTTTTTAAAAGACAAGCCAAAAATCATTATTTTTCACAGTTTCTTAATACTTATAATTTTCAAGATTTTGAGAATATTTTGCAAGTCAGAAATCAATATACATGTAACTCTTGGCTTAATTTAAAGTGGTATGAAGATGGAAATGATGTACCGTACATTTTTATGTTCTGTCATCCCCCATTCTTCTATCACACACACTTTGGTTTATGAATCTAAATGTATTCAAGTTGATTTCTCCTCAGATTTTTTTTCTTTAATCTCAGACATTAATACTTAATTCAGGTATAAACTTTGAAAAAGCAGAGCAAAAAATTGGACACTTAGAATATATGCTTATATTTGCAAACTTTTAAAATCCTTTTAGCAACATGAAATGCAACAACAAGCTAAACAGTTCCAGCAACAACATTTGCAGAAAATGAACCTCCAGGGTGAGGAGGGAGGTGATCTACAGAGAGGGGGCATGCAGGGCAAATCTAGTGAACAGTTTAATTCTGAAGATGACACAGGATCAGACTCGACTGACGAAGATGATGAGGATGATGATGATGACGATGATGATGAGCATGTTCAGCTGGAAGGGTAAATGGAACTGTTTAGAGAAAAATATTTTTTAAATTTACAAAACAGAAAGGTTGTCATATATTTTGAGTTGACTATGGAGATGAAATATCAGCCATTCAATAATATTAATTAAAATACCTAATGAGATATTTTATATTGTGCACAGTGTGTATTGATAATTTTTGTGATTTTTTTTTTACCAAAGAAAACAACCATGCAGTGGTACATTGTAAGCTTCAAATGATTTTTTAAAAATCTTTTTAAACTTGCATTAAAGTGAATGTGAAATGTTTCTCTTTTCTAGGGCCTATGATCCAGCTGATTATGAGAATCTACCTGTATCACCAGAAATCAAGGAGTTATTCCAGTATATTACAAGGTAAATTAAATGTCACCTACATTTAGGGGTATCTTGCATCCTACATTAGGCATCCAAAAAATAAATCCTGTCCGGCTGTCACAATTATTGACTAACTACATGCCACAGTCTCTTGATATAAGCATTCGCCTTTAGCACTATATGATATAAAATAATTTTATTCCAGTAATTCATACCTTCAGGCTTCCAGTTAACCAAATTCATATACTAAAAAAACACAAGTAAAATATGTCTTCCATGGAAGACCAGATTTTTGGTTTATTATGATTGACTTCTTTTAATAAAATTTAAATTTAAATACTTCAATAATAATTTACGGTATGTTTCCATCTTGTCAGCTTTTCTGTATAACTTTAAGAGGCTGTCCAAAAAAAAAACCAGGCAATAGCTAACACATGACAAATTTTGTTTTTCAAAAAATTTCACTGATTTCACATCAGGTTAACATCCATTCCCCAAAACAAATGATTTTTGGTTTATTGAAGTGATAACTTAAATATAATTTATATAGAATGCATTGAAAATATGCATAAAAAGGGAGATAACTCTTGCATATTTACAAAAATTGCTTGCTTGGTTCATGAACTTTAAGGCTGAATCACAAGTCATCCATGTTGCTTTCAAACGAATTCTGGTGACTTTTGTTTTACATACGAGTCCAACAATACATTAAAACAACAAATTTGCTGGGATAAAATTCTTCATGTGCCGGATTCTGTAGGCTTTTGCCTGATTTCTACATGGACAGCCTCTTAATTGGTTCTTCTGACAATAATAACATTGCTAATCTGAACTGTTATTTCTCCAAATTAATACATTTTAAGCACCAAAAATCTGTTTTGTTTAATTTGGACAGATTTGTTTGTACTTTTATATATCATTATCTTAAAATAGAAAAAAATAGACAAACAAAACAAAAATTGGATGAACTGACGACCATAATGTGATGGTAAACTGATCATGAAGTTAAAAAAATACATGCATGTTTTTTGCTATATAAATATCAAATATAAAAGTCAAAAGCCAAAGGGAAGCTAACTAAATGTTAGGAGTTACGGAAATTTGTACCGTATGTCTGATACATTTTAGGTACACTCCTCAGTCAATAGAATTAGAGAACAAGTTAAAACCATTCATACCAGACTTCATTCCTGCAGTAGGAGATATTGATGCATTTGTCAAGGTACGGTAATACTGTATTATCAATAAGGAGACCTTTCTGTTTGTGTTACATTTCTGTTACTAAACGAACATTAGTAAGTTCATAATTTCTATTTAGTATTGGTAGGTTTAGGGCTAAGTTGCACACCCTGTCTGTTTGTTGGCCTGTTCAAACTTTTATAACAGATTTCTTAGCTTTTACTGAAGCATTAGATTTCAAATATTGTATACAGCTTTGATCAAAGAGATTTTCCATGTCTCCCTCATCTAAAAAAAATTCATCCTTTCTTCCCTCAGTCCCATATTAACAACACATTTATGTTTGCATTAACTTGAAAGTAGGCAAGTAAAACTTTTGAAATAAAAAGTACAAATTTGATTATGATGAAATGGGTCTACAACTAATATTGTTTTTTCAAACATCCAGTAGGGATCATTGTAAATGAAAATATGTCTTTGTGCTGATTTGGAATTTTTGTACTAATATTTTTTCCAATATGACTGATTTGGTGAGCCTATGACATGTTTTTTTTACTATCTATTTATTTCTAAACCATTTTGTTTTCAGATCATGAGACCCGACAGTAAACCAGACACATTAGGGTTAACAGTTTTAGATGAACCATGTGCGAAACAGTCAGATCCTACTGTGTTAGACCTACAGCTCCGAGCCATATCAAAACAGAGCACTGATAGAAAAGTGGTAAGTTATGACTTAACAACTCAGAAACAGATGAATTTGACTTTGCAACTCAAAACAAAACTATGGTCTAGAAATTTAAATTAAAAAAAAATAGCAGTAAATGGCAACTCTTAACATAGATAAAAATACAAATACAAAAAAATGACATATGGGTTTCATATCCTTTCTCACAAATATTTAAAGCATAACCTTTGACTTTATCCATTTTGTCCGCCATGGAAAATGCATGTTATCTGTAACTCAAAAAGTATTAGTGTTCTGTCTATTTTGGTTTGTTTTTCCAGGTTGTGAAAAGTTTAGAAAATGCAGAAAAGAATACAAAAGCTATAGATAACTGGATAGAAAGTATCAGAGATCTCCACCGGACAAAGCCACCACCTAATGTTCATTATTCAAAGTATGTTGAATTTTTAAACCACAAACATATCATCAGATTGTTTTGTGAAAAAAAAACCTATGAATGTCAATTTTGGACAAAACTACACCCTAATCATCATAAAAAAAGATATGTTTAATTACCAATTTCATCGTTACTTAAATTAATATATCCCAGGGTTAACACTCTTAAGTTCCTTATTCATTATACCCCTTCTACCAACCCCCAAATTTTTCGTGGACTCCATGAAACTCCACACTACATTTAGATAACTGCCTTTTGATTTTCCAATTTTTGTGATCAACTAAATATTTTACAAGCAGGCAAGGTATTTTTATATACCTTGTTATGGTATAGAATGAAAGAAACCTGCCATCGACCTGTTTTATTACTGCTTGATTTATTTTTTTACTTTAACAGAAATATGCCTGACATAGATCTTCTTATGCAAGAATGGCCGCCTGAATTTGAAGAGTTACTTAAAGAGGTAAGTACTTATTTGTCTAAAACTAATTATCAAAACCTTACTCAGAAACCATGCCTTAACAATTTTTCGAAACTAGAGTCTGCATTTGAAAAATCACTTTTATGATAGACAAAAGGTAAAGGTTGCAAATAAAAAAAATAATTTCCAATCTTTTATAATTTTAATTACCATGAAATATTAAAACAGTATTATTTTCAAAAGTAATTTATATAGCACAATACTATTGATCCAGTATGATGTAAAAGTAACATACCGGTAGGTTAATCCAAGGGAGGAGGGACCACATGAAAACAAAGAAATTCAAAATAAAGGAAATCAAGTGCTCACTAAAAAGGTCATTCAAATGGTCCCAATAAGCACATGATTTGAATTACTACTATGTATAACATGCATTTTAGTATAGAATGGGGTTTTTGTTTAGTTAGGTGATCCCAACCAAAAATTTTGAATCCAATTAACAAAATATTATGTTTGTGTTTGTTTTTTTCTACAGGTCGGTCTACCAACAGCAGATTTAGATTGTGATTTATCTGATTATGTTGAAATTATTTGTTGTGAGTATAAAAGATTATTATAAATTCTTTAATTTATGTATCTGCATCTATAGGTTAAATAATAAAAAATCCTATATCTCTTATGGTCTCAGTCTTGTAAAAGATTTCCCATTGCCAATAATGTTAAACAGGGTTGGAATAAAAAATTCTAAAAATTCTAAAATCTATTCAATCAAACTTTCAAGCATATACTGTACTTTAGGAAAGATGAAAAAATCATTTCATGCCAAAAAAACCATATGAGGCCACGAAGTTTTTCAAGATAACTAACCTCAAAGTGAAAGTCGCATGTTTTCCACTTTCATTTCACTGTTTATCCTTAGCCGCACCACCCATAGTAAACAGCATATCACTACATTTTCCCTTTTCTCAAATGCTGCCAATTTTTTTTTTCAAGTAAAGTAATTATATATCTTTTAAAATCAATGTCATAAATTGTACTATTTCAAATATGGGGTGCGGAGAAAAAAAGAGAAAAATAGGGACTATATTATTGGCGTCCATGTTTTGACGTGCACCCAGGAAGTAAAAATCTTTTACAAGACTGGAACCTATTACTGCCATACATGTTTGAATATTTATTAAAACTGTTGTTTTTCTGTATCTTTAGTCATTTTGCAATAAAATTCTGAAATATTCATATCCCAACTGCCAACAAGGATTTTTTAATTCCATATTTAAAATGGGTACCCTCATAATATATTTGTTAGTTTTCTCATTTTTGACTTAAAATGAACACTTTAAGGTCCTGTTCCAGTCTAGTCATTCTCAGATAAAATATCTTAGTTGATTTGATATGAGCAATACCCAAGGCAAGATATAAGAGCAAAAAAATGGTTTTCAAGATGGTTTTAAGTTCTTAAAGAAGAAAAAGCTATGTGCTGACCCCCCTTTTTCACCTATGTAGACAACCGGGAGCCTCTTGTTTATCCAAAAATCAAAACCAAGCCCATCAAACCTTTTGATGTAACAAATATGGCAAGACTTATATGAGAAAAAGAATAAATGTGAAATGAACAACATCATAAGAAAGAAAATTGGGCTTTATTGACCAATTTATGAGCTTTTCAAGCAAAATTAGTGCCCTGGGCAGATATAAATGGCCCTCCATTGGTTAGAATTTATACATTAGGCTTATGAAACTGAACAAGTTGCTTAAAAAGAAGGTATACAAGGCAGAAATCACCAAAATATTGTATGACTTGATCAGTTATATTGAGAAAATGGCTTTTATTACTGTAAAATAGCAATTTTGAATATCCCGCACAAAGAAAACACATTGTATGCACATCACAAAAGACCACTTTGAAAAAAATGCTGATTTTATTTAGGTTTTTTGGGCTGAAATCAATCATAAAATCTATCTAGAACATTTTTAAACCATTTTTATTTTTAAGGAGTCACCATTTTAAAAATTATCACAGTTGCCATATGTGTGGAGAGGTAATGAAAACTGTCATTTCTTTAATACATTAGACTTAACATATGGAAAGTGCGAAAAAGTCAAACCGTATAAAATAATGCAACTTTAAATGAAAAAACTCACTACTATGAATCTATTCTTACTAAATATAAAAACTTTGTGCATTTAAATTTATTGTTCCCCATGAAAAAGACAATAGTTATTCTAATGTCCTAATATGGTCAAACCCTACCATTAGAGCAAAAAATGAAGGATGGCAGTAAAACCTTTTCATAAAATTAAAAAATATCATCATAAAGTATCATACAATATGACTTTCTTTCCTTTAAACCTGATTTTAAACATTTATTTGATATTCAACTTTACTGTCAAAACTGTCTACCAGGTCTCAGTCTTGTAAAAGATTTCCCATTGCCAATAATGTTAAACAGGGTTGGAATAAAAAATTCTAAAAATTCTAAAATCTATTCAATCAAACTTTCAAGCATATACTGTACTTTAGGAAAGATGAAAAAATCATTTCATGCCAAAAAAACCATATGAGGCCACAAAGTTTTTCAAGATAACTAACCTCAAAGTGAAAGTCGCATGTTTTCCACTTTCATTTCACTGTTTATCCTTAGCCGCACCACCCATAGTAAACAGCATATCACTACATTTTCCCTTTTCTCAAATGCTGCCAATTTTTTTTTTCAAGTAAAGTAATTATATATCTTTTAAAATCAATGTCATAAATTGTACTATTTCAAATATGGGGTGCGGAGAAAAAAAGAGAAAAATAGGGACTATATTATTGGCGTCCATGTTTTGACGTGCACCCAGGAAGTAAAAATCTTTTACAAGACTGGTACCTTATTCTTTCCTTTCTTGCCTTCAATATCTTGTTGTTAGTTTTTGCTATCAAGTATGTTTTTCCAAATATAATCTTCCTCTTCAGACCTTTTTTTGAAACTGTACAAATTGTTATCAAACATCAGCACAGACATATTTTAATTTGTAAGTACAAACTATACCTGTGTAAAGTAATAATTTGCTTTTTTGGTTTTTGTTGCAGCAATACTAGACATACCTATCTATAAAGGATCATCACAACACAATTCTAAGATTCAAGCTCTTCATGTCCTTTTTACACTGTACTCGGAGTTCAAGAATTCTCAGGTAAGATTTGCAATATGTTTTTAGAATGTCAATATTTAGCCTTCAAAAGTGAAAATGTCAAGTAAAACATTGATGTAATGATTTATAAGAACCGATGCCCCATTTGCATTTCTTTAATTGTTTCTGTTTCTGAAAAGAAGTTGATTTCAAGTTTCGAAAAAACACCACAGTCCATCTTATTGTCATCAGTTATTCCTTTCATTACATTGTGGTTATGAAATGAATTCTCACTGTTTCACTTTCTCAAGCATTTTGCTAAGAGGAAGCCTGTTGACCTACGAAAGATAAGCCCAGGCCTATTCATGCCTAAGTTCTTTTTCTTTTATATATATTTTTTTCAAACAGGGAGGTACAAAGGGGTCAGGTCAGACGCCTCTCCCCCCAAAAAAATCTGTGATTCCAACCAAAAACTGCTTGGACTGATAGAAATCAAATTTTAATGTTTTCTTTGTAAAGTATATAATTGGACATATCTTTCTTTCTCTTCAGCATTTCCGGGCTTTGGCGGATGAAAACAAGATGGACAATGCCTTGAAAGAAAATGGCGACTTTGGAGGAGGAGAAGATGACCAACTGATTCTGTGATAGACTAAACTATTTTTTGTAATATTGTTATTTGTAATTTATTGTCTAAAAAATAAAATATTTATAGTAAAATATTTGTTTGGAGTAAATAGGATTGTAAAGACTTTTGGCTGTTCTGTTGTGGATTTTAAAATTAGGTTTTATGGATATCATTTACACTTAATCCACATCTTTGTATTATTAACAATTTATAGAAACCATGTTATCTCAGGATTTAAAGTGCCAAAATACACACAGTAGCCTACTAGGACTGCAAACAGGAATCGGTTTCTAACTAACTCTAAGGATTTAACTGTTCCAAAACTTTTGGCAGAAAGTATCAGGTGCTCTTACCACAAAAAATGTAAGCATATAAAAACAGTCACAACTATCCTGGCAGTAGAACCAACCATTCAGACAGTAATCTGAAAAAGAAAGGACAACAAAGGGCTAAAAATGTTCAAACTATTTAAGCAACTTTTTCTGTCAAAGATTCAGCAGATGAAATGAACCATAATTTTAAAGGTGCCAAAGTCAATATGAATAATATGAAATAGGCAGTGCCTAAATGCGAGCACAGCACAATTCTGTTCAATAAAAAAAAAATGATTTCGAATCGATGCAGTCAAATAAGATCTGAAACCATCGTAGTTATTTTTGTTTTGGTTAATTTTCTAGAACGTTCAATTTGGGACGAGATCCTAGGGGTGATTGAATGTTAAATAGAAAAGTAAGAAAAAAATTGATTAAAATTTTGTTACTACAAAAAATGTAGCAACTCGTCGTCATCAGAATATTTTTCTCTTTTTACATTATTAAATAGAACATTTTTGGAATGTGACTAGCACAATGGGTAATTATTTTCAAATTCACTCCGTTCCTGTAAAAATTTAAGAGCCTTTCCGAACCATGAAAAATCCCATGTGGGAACAAATACCGTAGAGCTCTCCGCTCGAGCGGGCACTTCGTGCTCACTATAAAAACAAGAGGCTCCCAGGAGCCTGAATCGCTCACCTGGTTTAATTTCAACCCTTTGAAGACTTTTGTATAGCTAAATGAGCTGAATGTTCAAGCAATAAAAAGCTTTTCTCTATCTGCAATAGTTTTCATTCCAATGCAAAAAACACTATTTTTCACCTTTAAAGGGCCACAACCCCTTAAAGGGGTCATCTGACAACTTCGACCCTATGGAGACTTTTGTAGAGCTAATTGAGCTGAACATTTAAGCAAGCAACAGCTTTTCTCTATCTGCAATAGTATTCATTCTACAGGCCAAAAACTCTATTTTTTGCCTATAAGGGGCCATAACCCCTATAAGGGGTCATCTGACAACTTTGACCCTATGCAGACTTTTGTAGAGCTAAATGAGCTGAACATTTAAGCAAGAAACAGCTTTTCTCTATCTGCAATAGTTTTCATTCTATAGACCAAAAACACTATTTTTTGCCTTTAAGGGGCCGTAACCCCTATAAGGGGTCATCTGACAACTTCGACCCTATGGAGCCTTGTGTAGAGCTAAATGAGCTGAACATTTAAGCAAGCAACAGCTTTTCTCTATCTGCAATAGTTTTCATTCTATAGGCCAAAAACTATTTTTTGCCTTTAAGGGGCCATAACCCCTATAAGGGGTCATCTGACAACTTTGACCTTATGGAGACTTTTGTAGAGCTTAATGAGCTGAACATTTAAGCAAGCAACAGCTTCTCTCTATCTGCAATAGTTTTCATTTTATAGGCCAAAAACACTATTTTTTGCCTTTAAGGGGCCGTAACCCCTATATGGGGTCATCTGACAACTTCGACCCTATGGAGGCTTGTGTAGAGCTAAATGAGCTGAACATTTAAGCAAGCAACAGCTTCTCTCTATCTGCAATAGTTTTCATTCTATAGGCCAAAAACACTATTTTATGCCTTTAAGGGGCCGTAACCCCTATATGGGGTCATCTGACAACTTCGACCCTATGGAGGCTTGTGTAGAGCTAAATGAGCTGAACATTTAAGCAAGCAACAGCTTTTCTCTATCTGCAATAGTTTTCATTCTATAGGCCAAAAACTCTATTTTTTGCCTTTAAGGGGCCGTAACCCCTATAAGGGGTCATCTGACAACTTTGACCTTATGGAGACTTTTGTAGAGCTTAATGAGCTGAACATTTAAGCAAGCAACAGCTTTTCTCTATCTGCAATAGTTTTCATTCCATAGGCCAAAAACATGAAAAAATGCTATTTTTCACCTTTAAGGGGCCGTAACTCCCATAAGGCATCATCTGACAACTTCGACTCATTGAAGACTTTTGTAGAGCTTTTGATGCTGAAGCAGTAGCGTGGCATCAGATTTCATCTATCTCTTATACTTTTTGATTTAACAGCCAAAAACAGTAGTCTGACCCCCCTAGTCTATTTTTAGCAACGGCGGCCATGTTTTTCGACGAATCAAAAATCCCCACATCAGTTCTGTGGGGGATACCCTAAAGTACCACCAGACCAAATTTGGTTTGAATCTGTGCAGCCGTTTCAGAGGAGAAGAAGTTTGAAGAAAAGTTAACGACGACGACGACGGACGACGACGACGGACGCCAAGTGATGGCAATAGCTCACATGGCCTTTGGCCAGGTGAGCTAAAAAGCACAGAAATAGATTCATAAAGATGTTGTGTCTGGTATTGGTATATTCATTTCACATGGCATAAACCATTACTGTGGTTTCATTATTATTCGTGGGGTATCAGTTTTCGTGTGTAGCCTTGAATCACGAAATTTGATATCCCACAAAAAGGAAATTTAACATTGGTGTGTATGCTGCAGGCTAAAGAACCACAAATTGAAGAATCCACGAACTGATACTTTTTCACCAAACCACGAAAATTGGTACCCACGAAAATAAATGAATCCACAGTATATGGATTAAGTCCATTATATTCTGAAATAATTTTTCTAACGTAACTGTCATTTATATGTATTGAGAACAAACACCAGAACTTCTGTAATTTATAAAGAAGTTACCACACTTGGTAGGAACAATTAGGTTTTTTAGAACTGTTGAATCATTTCCTGTTTATTTTATCATTCTCTTCCATTTCATTTGAAATGCCTGTACCAAGTCAGGACCATTGCGATCTACAACTATTCCGGTGTGTCTTCCATGTTTAGTCTTTTCTCTTGGACATTGAGGTTCAGTAATTATACCCCCACTCGTAAGAGAGGGGGCTATATTGCAATCACCTTGTCCGTCCGTCTGTCTGTCTGTCCGTCCGGTTCAATTTCTCTGCTTCTACAGGATGGATTGGTTTCAAATTTGGTACACAGCTTCAGCATGATGAGTTACACCTTGCCTCCCCTTTCCAGGTCAGTCCATTATCTACTTCCTGTTTTCCGAGCCGACTTAGACTTTTTTAGGGAAAAAAATTTGAAATGTAAAATTTTTCGTAACAGATTTTTTGGCTTCTAATGGATGGATTGGTTTCAAATTTGGTACACAGCTTCAACATGATGAGTTATACCGTGCCTCCCCTTTCCAGGTCGGCCCGTCATCCACTTCCTGTTGTCCGAGCCGACTTAGACTTTTTTAGGGTAAAAAATTTGAAATATGAAATTTTTCGTAACAGATTTCTTGGCTTCTACTGGATGGATTGGTTTCAAATTTGGTACACAGCTTCAGCATGATGAGTTATACCGTGCCTCCCCTTTCCAGGTCAATCTATCATCTACTTCCTGTTTTCCGAGCCGACTTAGACTTTTTAGGGTAAAAAATTTGTAAAGTGAAATTTTTTGTAACAGATTTCTCGGCTTCTACTGGATGAATTGGTTTCAAATTCAGTACACAGCTTCAGCATGATGAGTTATACCGTGCCTCCCCTTTCCAGGTCAGTCCATCATCTACTTCCTGTTTTCCGTGCCAACTTAGACTTTTAATGGGTCAAAAATAGACAATTTTTCGTAACAGATTTTTGGGCTTCTAGAAAAGGAATTGATTTCAAATTTGGTATACAGCTTTAGCATGATGAGTTGTATTGTGCCTCCCCTTTCCAGGTCAGTCGGTCATCTACTTTCTGTTTTCTGAATGGTCGAGTGGGGGTATGCTTAGCACAACTTAGTGCAACCCCTTGTTTTGTTATTACCTTTATAAGCTCACCTGACCCGAAGGGTCATGTGAGCTATTGTCATCACTTAGCGTCCGTTGTCCATCCGTCCATCGTCCGTAAAATTTTTAAAACGTTAACTCCTCTGACACCATAAATCTAATTGCAATCAAACTTGGTATGGCTGTTCATTAGCATTTGGCGCTCAGAACTGATGTGGGGATTTTTGATTTTTGATTTTTGATTCTGGTGGTTTGTATATAGCCCTTTCAGTAACGGGTGAGCAACGGGAAAACTAAACGGGAGGGAGGGTGGGTCTTGCTGCCAGTAGTCCATTTTCTCCTCTTGGTTTGACGCGTCAGGTAAGGGAGCTAGGTTAGACACACAGAAATCCGTACCGATGCGCTGGGGTCAGCGTTACGGAATGCTAGAACACATCCTTCCCGTTTTTTGGTGGCGGGTTGTTTTACGTCACGTCGTGACGGTTGTCCATTCAAGGATGTAAAGATAGCATACAGATACAGATACAGATTGGTCGTAAAACATGGCCCCGTGGCTAAAAATAGAACAAAGGGGTAAAATGCAGTTTTTTGCAAATGGCTCAAAAACCGCTACAGATATCAAAATTCTGTCTGGTTACAAGTGATCAGCACCTCAAGATCTACCTACCCTGAAATTTTGAAGAAAATCCAACAAACCATGTAGGAGTTATTGTCCTTTTTGTGGATTTTTTGCAAATTTTGCACCTGTTTAGCTCAATATCTTGAAAACTATACAAAATATTTGAGAAAATTAAATGGCATATTGTTAAGCACATCAAGATCTACAAAATATGTAATAAGGTCAACGTTGTAGGACCTTTTGTTTTAGGAGTTATTGCCCTTAGAACGTCAAAACTTAGCATTTATACAGCACTTTCTCATAACATTGAAAACGTTAACTCCTCTGACACTTTAAGTCCAATTGGAACCAAACATTGTATAGTTGTTTATTAGCATTAGGTGTATAGAACAAATGTGGGGATTTTTGATTGGTCCTAAAACATGGCAGCTGTGGCTAAAATAGAACATAGGGGTACAATTGAAAATTTGGGACAAAAAATAATGGTATAACTGTTGCTATTTTTAAAATATCTAACTTTCATCAAAATGTGGTAATTACTCCAATGTCTTTTGTTCTCTTATAAGAAACCCATGTCATACTAATATTTTCATCCATCATACACCACAGGTAAGGATAATAAACTGTTAACACAGAGATATGTCTCGCCTGTCGCAGCTGGACACAGTATAAAATGAAGTTAAAATAAAAATGCAAATGTTTAAAGTTACTACAGTACTGGCAATTACTCATGATATTGATCTGTATTTGGTGCAAATGAAGCTATACACCAAATATCAATGGTGTACCATTACTTGTTTAAAAAACATTTATAGCCAAATGAGTATAAAATCTCAAAGTCAGTAGACCTTGACTGCAGGAGCCAAACAGATAAAATCCCCCTTAAACTGATCTTAACTGATGCTTAAGCAACTCCATACCAAATATAAATGGTGAACCATGACTGCTTTATATAAACAGACATAAGTAAAAAGTTAAAAAGTGTAAAATCTCAAAGTCAGTAGGCCGTGACTGCAGGAGCATACAGATAAAAACCATGAACCATCGTATGCAGTCCGAAAATGTACAGATAAATATATTGGTACAAATCCAACACACAGACATTTTCATCCGTTTATAATCATGGGACATCCATATTACATATGGCATTTATCGTGCCATAAGTATTATTTGAAGAGGAGTTTGAAGAATTTTTTCTTGGAAAATTGTATTTTCATGATATGGTGAAATACGAACGTTTAATGAATGGAAAAAACGTACATCCGTAATAATGAAATCATAGTTTTATGGGTGCAAAACGGATGATTAAGAATCAACTGAAGATCATCTGTAATACCTTCGTTGCCGCTTTTGCTGTGTAGCAAGACCTTCCTCCTGAAAAACATTCAATTACACTACCATTTAGACCTGCACTAATGTTAAATAGAAATAAGAGGCCCCTTCTTGAAATGTGCATATATGCAGTAATACCCACGGTAACACTTTGGTACTCTGCATTTTCAAAATGTTTTACAATTTTACAAATTGTTTACAAAGTGAAACCAACGATCTACCCAAAGAATCCTTCCAAGTTCTCATATTTGTTTCTAATCTGGCCTTAGTTTCCTTGTCAAAAAGCACACAATTCTACGCTTTCAAAAATATTGGCCATTATCCAATGTCTTAAACTTGTGTCAAAATGTGTATTGTGTGATTTCAGTATCGGTGCAGGTGTATCATTCTGGTGTTTTATAAAATGCTTTCGAAGCTAGTCAATCGGAAAATAAAAAAAATTAACAAATATTGATTGACTCCATGTCAGAGAAGTCGGACGACCGGGCTTGTGGTTATCCTCGGGACACAAAGTGCCTAGGGGAAACTCTTGTCTACCAGCAGCAGTCGCCGACCCAGACTCGGCAGCGATTTGTACCAAAGCCGGTATCAAATAAAACAGTCAAATCTGTTATGCTGTATATGTGTTTCAAGGAGTAACCTCTCACTAACATCATTTGATTAAAAAACATTGAAGGATCGAAAATTAAGACCAAAAGTATTGAATGAAATTCGAGAAAAAAATGAAGCCGAATTCTACGGAGCCCGGATAGGGACATACAAAGAAAAAAAATATATTGTGCGCACATGATATTTATTTTGTGCGCACATTATATTATATTATGCATACATTATATTATATTGTGCACACATAATATTATATTGTGTGCACATTATATTATATTGTGCGGACAACATATTATTTTGTGCACACAACAGATTATTTTGTGCGCAAACTATATTACATTGTGCGCACAACATATTATTCTGTGCGCACAACATATTATATTATGCGCACAACATATTATATTGTGCGTACAATATATTATTTTTTGTGCATATTATATTATATTTTGCGCACAACATATTATTTTGTGCGCACAACATATTATTTTGTGCGCACATTATATTGTATTGCACGCACATCATATTTAATATTTTGTTGCGCGCTCAAAATAATTAAATTGTGCGCTTAAGATATATGTGAGGCACACAAACTAATATCATGTGCGCTCAAAATAATATGATGTGCACACACTAAAATAATATGATATGCGCTCAAAATAATATGATGTGCGCACAATATAATATAATGTGTACTCAAAATAATATATTGTGCGCTCAAAATAATATATTGTGCGCACAAAATAATATATTTTGCGCACAATTTAAATATAATGAGCGCACATCATTTTTTTTCTTTGAATGTCCCTATCCGGGCTTCGTAGAATTCAGCACTGGGGAACCTGTTGTTTAAAACTTATTACTAAAATAGAAATACATATTAAAAGTATATTTTTAAGAAGTTTAAAGTCCAACTTTTAACATTACATTACTCAAATACTAGTACATTGAACAGTTTGCCCTCGTTGTCATTTAAGCATTCAATACTATTCAATATTAAAATAGGCCTAAAACACACCACATTTTAAATTCCAAACTGATAAGGAAGTTTTATAAGACGCCATTTTAATTATTTTATGACAGCCTTAGGTAAATATTTCAGAGCTTTGTTATTTGTTAATGTTTGAAGCTATCCCAGTTGTAGAAATATGATATAACAAACTTGCTTTATACAGTCAATGCAAAATTATGTACAAACCAAAATCTAACTTGAAGAACATATGCAATCCGTAATGTGCGTGTCCTGTATTCAGTAAAACAAAAGTTATGGACATTACGGGGATGATGCGCGTTCTGTCAATTCAAGAGCCAGCCTTCTCCCATATATAAATACATTTGATAAATTATATTATGTTTCCTTTAAGCAACATGCGAAAGCCACGAAATTAGCAATCCAATGAAATGTACTTATACCTTTATAAGCTGATTTCGGCGTAAGTATAAACATGTAAATGAATACATGTAGTAACTGCAGATATCACGCTGCGGGTATTTGAACATGAACTGTTCCGTTAATTTCATGCCCCATCTATGAAAGTAGGGTCTTATAGTATTCGGGTCTGTTCATCCGTCCGTCTCCCCAAATGTTGCGAGATGGGACACTATGGATTTTGATAATATTTGATAATAACTGTAGTTCAATATCTTGTAGAACTTATATTTGTATGTATTTTAAATGTATTTTACAGGTTTTGATTTAGTAGACAATACAGAATTATACGAGATGGAATCGGCATTGAAAAGAAATAACATTGTCAGAGTAAAAGGAATTCTTAAAACTGGTTATGACGTCAATTGTCAAAATGAGACGGGAAACACAGCACTTCACCTTGCTTTAGCAAACGACAACAGTTACGAAATTCTTCAAGTGTTGCTCCAACATGGCGCAAGTTGTAAAATTCGAAATAGAAAGAACATCTCGCCTTTACAGTGTATTAAACAAGAATCCATTGGAACAATAGAAAACTTATTAATTCTTGAAAACTCATTCGATCTAACAGACGAGGATGGAAATAATTGCTTGCATACTGTCCTTATGTTCAAAAGAAGATACATAAAAGACACAATGAAATTTTGGAAAATGGTTACTAGACTACACAGAAAAATTAAGATTGACTTTAATAAGCAGAATGCCTATGGCAACACTATCTTGATGACAACATCAAATGCTGCATGTCTACCGGGTGTGTGTGAACATTTACAGTTTATATTAGAAAATCTCCCTGATACAGACGTCTTCAAAACTAACGAAGATGGTGACAATTTTCTGCACATTTTATCAAGAACAATTAATATGGAAACCAATTCAAAGTTTATTGAGATGGTATTAAAGGGATGTTTCAGAAATTGTCCAAAAGAAGCACTAAAAGAGTTAACATCTTCTAAAAACAATGTGCATGATACTCCGTTTCTTCAGTTTCTACAGAGCACGAATAATATTTTAAATACCGACATGATACATTTGTACCTAGATGCTGGTTCTTCTGTTAACGATACCAATATAAGACGTGAAAACGCTCTGCATAGAGCAGTACTTCGTAGTGAGGGAGAATTCAGTTATGAGGAAGAAAACTATGCAAAAAACATTTTATATTTAGCAAAAGCAGGCGCTGATGTTAATGCTTTGGACATGACGTCATCTACTCCTATCATGCTGGTGAACAAGGAGGACACAATTCATGCCCTGATTGGTGCTGGTTCAAGTGTTAATAAGCCAAACAAATTGGGACAGACACCTCTTGTCTTAAAGTTATTGGGAGATGAAATCAATCTTAACGCATTAGACGTTTTGATAGCAAAAGGGGCAGACGTAAATGCTGTAGATATCCACAACAACAGTGTGTTACATTACATTGCATGGGAACGTGTCAATGAAGACGTGCTTCTTCCATTTTTAGAAGCTGGTGCTCATCTTACGAAAGACACATTTGGACAGCTTCCCTGTCACGTGGCTTACTATCGAAAAAATCAACAAACATTTGAAAGGTTATGCCAATGTTCAACAGATACGCATATTGAAATCGAAAAGAACTTTCACTTGAAGAGTACATCAAGAAATATAGACACCATAGCTTTGTTGCAGATTTGTGATCTTGAAAATCGTTTTCAACGTTATCAGTTAAAGTCTGACCTTTTGCATCTGGCGGACATTGGACATGTGTCTTTTGACAATGAAGCTAAAGAAATCAAGTTGTTTGTACACAATCTTGTGGGTAGGATATGCGATTTATTTGGGCAAAAGAATCCACTTTTAAATCTATGTATAGTTGAATCGGGCAGTGCTGGAGAAAACACTAAAGTTCAAAACCCAAATGAGTTTGACTCTGTTTGCATATTGCAAAAGTTAAGCGAAATGTGTGAAGTAAATGAAGATTTGTCATCATCCAACCCAGGATATGCTTATTTGAAGCTAAAGGACGAAATTAAGGAGGAAAGGAATGGACCAGAGTTGTTAAAATATTTTGACTCTGAGCTCAACTTTGATACCTTTCTAGTTTGGCAAAAATGTCAATCGCTACTCCAAGACATTTTGCATTTTGAAGATTTATTTAGACACCCTAATGTTGTCATCAAAACAGATCACAGAACGCCAACCAATTCGATTTTCACTCCAATGTATGGAACGCCGCAACTGTCTTATATGGTCACTTTTTGTTATATGATGTCGTTTTGTCTTTATATGATGCCGTTTCGACATTATATGATGTCGTCTTGTCATTATATGATGTCGTCTTGTCATTATATGATGCCGTCATGTTATTATATGATGTGGACTTATCATTATATGATGCCGTTTTGTCATTATATGATGCCGTCTTGTCTTTATATGATGTCGTCTTATCATTATATGATGTCGTCTTGTCATTATATGATGTCGTCTTGTCTTTATATGATGTCTTCTTGTCATTATATGATGTGGACTTAGCATTATATGATGCCGTTTTGTCATTATATGATGTCGTTTTGTCATTATATGATGCCGTCTTGTCATTATATGATGTCGTCTTGTCATTATATGATGTCGGTTTATCATTATATGATGTCGTTGTGTCATTATATGATGCCGTCATGTTATTTATATGATGTGGACTTATCATTATATGATGCCGTTTTGTCATTATATGATGCCGTCTTGTCTTTATATGATGTCGTCTTATCATTATATGATGTCGTCTTGTCATTATATGATGTCGTCTTGTCTTTATATGATGTCTTCTTGTCATTATATGATGTGGACTTAGCATTATATGATGTGGACTGAGCATTATATGATGCCGTTTTTTCATTATATGATGTCGTTTAGTCATTATATGATTCCGTCTTGTCATTATATGATGTCGTTTTGTCATTATATGATGCCGTATTGTTCTTATATGATGTCGTCTTGTCATTATATGATGTGGACTTATCATTATATGATGTCGTCTTGTCATTATATGATGCCGTTTTGTTATTATATGATGTTGTATGTCGTTATATGATGTGGTTTAGTCATTATATGATTTAGTCATTATATGAATCAGAAAAAATCGAAAAATTCAGTTTAGATAATTTAGAGGAAAAAGTTATGATCATGATGATGGGGTCTACAGAGTAGGCAACATTGACCAAAACCTTTACAGATATAGATATGAAGGTGTCCACATTTTCGCCATTCAGTTTGTCTTTTGTAGCACAGGAGTTTAAACTGTAACAATAAATACATGCTCCCAATACTATTCTTTTCTTCATAAAAATGAAATATTGGATGTCATGGATTACCCCGGAATAACAATTAATGAACAATAGCTAGCCACCAATTATAGATTTGACCAAATATATAGTTTTAAAAAGACGTTAAAATGAGTGAAAATGACCCTCACCGTGTCTACGGAATAATGGCGTTAAATTATATAGAACAGAGAACACGGGAATATTGGCCATTATAATTTTAAGTATATACATGTAGAATCATTTGAAAAATAAAGAAGGAATAAGTCCATGGAACACGGATGCCTCTCTGACCCAGAACAGAAGGTAGAAGGCCCACAGGTTTGAAAGTTTTTTAGATGGCAATGCTGAACCATCCTACCAATTTTCAAACCGTTAAACCATGTATGGTTTTTGAAAAAAAAAAGCTTACGGAAATCCGTACGGACGAACAGACATGAATAAAACTTAACCCATCTCCCACCGCCGACATGTCGTCGCAGGGCCATAAACATACAGAAATTGTGTTAATTAATTACAAAATACAGAAACGATTTTAAAAGAATGCAACATTTTAGGTCATGTAGGTTGTAGCAGAAATGTCCAAAACACCATCGATCCCTGGTTATAGTTATTTTTCTTTTTTTCTTCATCTACGCAGACAATCATATCAAGCTTTCTAATTCGAGGGAATAAAAGTTCGACTTCACAGTTAAAAATAAATAAAAAATGGGTCAAACTTTTAAGACAGTGGTCAGTGGTTCTTAGTACAAACAGTTTTGACTTTGTACGATTATCTTGACTTGATGGGTTTTAAAGGCTAGAAGCCTCTGCAGCGACGTTCAACCTTTCGGTTGATAAACTTGCTATATGCTTTGAGTCGTCCAGCTCGTCGGCATACCGTGCACCGCCAGTGTTGACCGTTACAGTTTTAAGGGATCCGGTCCTTTCGTGTCGCTGTTACGATGCCTTACTCTCACCACGTGGAGGTTCTGGTCGGAATTTGAGAGTAATATAACGATTATCTGTTCGGTTATTGGTACGTTTCGACCTTAAAGGAAAGCAATTAATTAGCCGTTAGCTTAAGTAAATGAATAAAAAAAAGGTTTTTTTTCTAAATATGAGAGACATACAAAGCAAGGTCATTGATCAGACTTGTATGACACAGATTTAGCTACAAATTTCTAATAATTTTGCTTTTGAATTCCTTTTAATTCTTACATGAAATAAGTAAATGTATTTCTGGTATGACGCAACAGTATCATTTGTATGAAGATTATTGAATTTTCATATTTTAAGACTTACGTAACTATATATGTTTAAGTTTATGTCATTCTTTATGCTCTTCATAATCATATAGTATTTGGCATTTTCAATATTTTTGGTAGAGCGCCTCTGATGAGTCTTAAATAGACGAAACGCGCGTCAGGCGTATCCAAATTTATTGTATGGAACTTTTTTGTCATTTTTATTTCATTCATCTAGAATTTTGTGCCAGTCCGTCAAACTCAAAAATTGTTAAAAAAATTGTTTCGTTTTTATGATCCATTTGGACAAACAAACGTTTACTGAACTTTTGCTTTTTTTCCCTCCAATAAAATATAGCAAACGCAAAAAGTCTCTGAATTATTGTTTGTTTGTTTGTTGTTTGTTTTAAATATACTTTCTTGCGCTAAAGTGTACATTATTTTAATTTCAATTCTTCAATTTTCTCAACTATAATTAGTAAATGAGCATTTTGATTGGATGAAAAAAGCTGTTTGTATGAATAGCCGCACAGCAAATCGTATACATACTGTTTGTACTAGGAACAACAGCCAAAACTATTCAGGTTAAATATGTATGACAAGTCAACATCATATAATGACAGGAAGACATCATATAATTACAAGACGGCATCATATAATGACAAGACGCCATCATATAATGACAAGACACCATATAATGAAAAAACGGCATCATATAATGACAAGACGACATCATATAAAGACAAAACGACATCATATAATGACAATACGACATCATATAATGATAAAACGGCATCATATAATGACAAGTCCACATCATATAATGACAAGTCCACATCATATAATGACAAGACGACATCATATAATGACAAGACGGCATCATATAATGACAAGTCCACATCATATAATGACAAGACGACATCATATAAAGACAAAACGACATCATATAATGACAAGACGACATCATATAATGACAAGACGACATCATATAATGACAAGACGGCATCATATAATGACAAGTCCACATCATATAATGACAAGACGACATCATATAAAGACAAAACGACATCATATAATGACAAGACGACATCATATAATGACAAGTCCACATCATATAATGACAAGACGACATCATATAAAGACAAAACGGCATCATATAATGACAAAACGACATCATATAATGACAAGACGACATCATATAATGACAAGACGGCATCATATAATGACAAGTCGACATCATATAAAGACAAAACGGCATCATATAATGACAAGACGACATCATATAATTACAAGTCTAAAGCATATAATGACTAAATCATATAATGACTAAACCACATCATATAAAGACAAAACGACATCATATAATGACAATACGACATCATATAATGATAAAACGGCATCATATAATGACAAGTCCACATCATATAATGACAAGTCCACATCATATAATGACAAGACGACATCATATAATGACAAGACGGCATCATATAATGACAAGTCCACATCATATAATGACAAGACGACATCATATAAAGACAAAACGACATCATATAATGACAAGACGACATCATATAATGACAAGACGACATCATATAATGACAAGACGGCATCATATAATGACAAGTCCACATCATATAATGACAAGACGACATCATATAAAGACAAAACGACATCATATAATGACAAGACGACATCATATAATGACAAGTCCACATCATATAATGACAAGACGACATCATATAAAGACAAAACGGCATCATATAATGACAAAACGACATCATATAATGACAAGACGACATCATATAATGACAAGACGGCATCATATAATGACAAGTCGACATCATATAAAGACAAAACGGCATCATATAATGACAAGACGACATCATATAATTACAAGTCTAAAGCATATAATGACTAAATCATATAATGACTAAACCACATCATATAATGACAAAACGACATAATATAATAACAAAACGGCATCATATAATGACTAAACCACATCATATAATGATAAATCCACATCATATAATGACAAGACGACATCATATAAGAACAATACGGCATCATATAATGACAAAACGACATCATATAATGACAAGACGGAATCATATAATGACTAAACGACATCATATAATGAAAAAACGGCATCATATAATGCTAAGTCCACATCATATAATGCTAAGTCCACATCATATAATGACCAGAAGACATCATATAAAGACAAGACGACATCATATAATGACAAGACGACATCATATAATGATAAGACGACATCATATAAAGACAAGACGGCATCATATAATGACAAAACGGCATCATATAATGATAAGTTCACATCATATAATAACATGACAGCATCATATAATGACACAACGACATCATATAATGATAAACCGACATCATATAATGACAAGACGACATCATATAATGTCGAAACGGCATCATATAAAGACAAAACGACATCATATAACAAAAAGTGACCATATAAGACAGTTGCAGCGTTCCATACCAATGTGTAAGATTAAGTTTTGTTGTTCTGGACCCTTTTATAAGCATTTAGAAGTTGAAATTGATTTAGCTCTAGCGTGTCAAATAAAAGGATGGTGGCCGGAAGGAGTCGAAATCGATAAACTTCCTGATCATATAAAACCAAAAGTTGGAAAGCGAAGGTTGCTTGCTCCTATTACAAACTCAACACGACGAATATAAAAACCAATTACGCATATCTGCAATGAATGCCGAAAAGACGTTTGTTGAATGGCTCCCAAAGATTGTAAGAGACAGCTATGTTATTTGTAAAATTATGTGTGATGATAGGATTTGCCCTGGTATCGAAAATGGAGATGATATTTTTGTGTGTAGAGAGTACATTACGAGTTACGAATTAAAAACATGTGCATTTCAAGTTTTCCGTGAGTGCTTGGAAAAAAGTCCATTCAATTTCTAAATGATTACAATGAAACTGAATTGCACGAATTTGTATGTAAAATCTTGATCAGACTTAAGCATGCCATCAGTCAAGAACATTTAGAATCTTTTTTATTTCCTTGGCAGAATGTTTTGACATTTTTATCACCGTGGGGAGGCGGCATGGCAAGTATGGGAGTGATGGAAAAAGACGACGACAACGACAACTTTTTACATGTAAACTGCTCTTTAAAACTGTTATTTTTAGTAGCAATGCTTCAGTTACTTGGTGTCAATCAGGATCAAAATGAAGTTGATATCGAGTGTATAAAACGCCATTGGAAAGAAATGAACAATCCCAATGAGGGAGATATGGTTTTACTGGAAAATTATTGGGACATATCGGACCAAATATCAGCCGAAAACGATGGAAGCCAATAACTTCTACTATTATATTATATTATTATTGTAGATTTGTCAAATTCCTATAATATTGGATTTATTGCTTCTGCGTGTCAATAAGTCAGAAAGGGAAAGGACAAAATCAATTAAAACAAAAGAGAACAACACGAAGAAACATATTTCACACGAAACAACCGAATAGCAAACAGCAACTCAAACTCAAGTCGTATCGAGAGTGAACCCAGGTGCCCGGAAAGGAAAGCAGTTTCTGCTTGTTGCAATGACTAACATTATGTTTCGTAGACTAGATGGACTACCCATGATATATTTTACTTTAGATTGTACTATATACTATACTTTTAAATCAAAATGCAAGACATATCCTCCACGCATAACCTGGTTCTAAAATTCAACTGATAAGTCAACAAGGGGAGGTGTACATAATGTAGCAATATCAAAATTTTAGAAACATTCTAATATTGGTTCTTTTATTATGGGAAGATATTCTATTATCAGTGTAAACGTTGTCTTTAAATGTCCTTTTTAACACCATGAAACACTACAAAAATGGTTTTTTCGTGATTTCTTTTGACAAAATTTGCTAATCCTAAGTGTTTTAATTAAAATCTGTGATGAGCCTGTTTAAAGTTGTGTTATGTATTTTCAGGCATTAAACATCAATAAACTGTTTTAGAATGAATAATAGATATTGTTTTGGTTCCTTAAATCAATGAAATATATACTTTACACATGTTCAAAACACGCAAAAATATAATTATGACAAATATTGAAATTCAACCAATATAAAAAGTTTCGGTCAGTTAATGTAAATGTTGCTCACCTTCTTATTCGAGGACTAGACGTGTAGTTTTTTCATTCTGAAATATATACAGAAAGGCAGAAAAGGGTATGTGTTTTCAATAATTTTTTAGCGTGTGTTTCATTATACCTCCGTCACACTGGGACGAAGACCACCAAGTTCTTAGTACGTTCTTAGAACGCAGTACAAACGGGATGAAAATATTGCTCCTAGGTTTTCATACGACATTTCTCCGTCCTTAAAAAGACCGTACAACGTCCTTCAAGTTTACAACCAAGTTCCTTCTAGGACTATCAAGCTTTTACTACGTGTCTTCTACGTTCAGCACGTTTTCACTACGTGTCTACGTTCATCACATCTTCACTACGTTCCAACTACGTTCTTTCTGCGACTGTACTGCGACTAGCTCGTTTGCAGTACGTCTATAGAAAGTTTGTGACAGTTTTAAAACAAAGACAGCAATATCACCTCCGCATACGTTCGATGTCAGATTTTTATTTTGGTTAGCTCTACAAACCTCTTAAAAACTGCATGACGTATCATTTACCCGCCGTAAGCCACCTATATTTGACAAACTAACCAAATGTATAGTGAAAATTGCATAAATTGAGTTTCACAATCGTGTTGTTTGGTGTAGATGTTGCACACGGATTCTAAAATCGTAATGAAAAGGGACAGTTTAGTGCCACAAAACCTGGCTATTTCGGGTTTTTATTCAGCCTGTACCATAAGTCATGCACTAGTCTTGTACCTACTTATTCTCTTCGTGCCTGGTGGCACATAAGGCTGAAACCAGTTGTCTCCATTTGGGTCTGTCAGTTGCAATCTTCTCCAGCTCTTTCCAGGTTTTTCCCATCTTTCTGACCTCACTGTCGATGTGCCGCCGCCATGTTTCTCTTGGGCGTCCTCTGTTTCTCTTTCCCTCTGATGGTGTCCATTTTAGTGCTGTTTTTGTGATTGAATTTTTGTCTTTTCTTATTATGTGGCCTATCCATTTAAATTGTTTCTGTTTGATGGTAGTGATGATGCATTGCTGGCCTGTTCTTTCAAAGAGATTGGTGTTTGTTATCTTCTTTGGCCAGTAGATCTTACAGATTTTTCTTAGGCAACTAGAATGAAAACCTTTCAATTTTTGGCTATCTTTTTGTGTTAACCTCCAGCATTCTGAACCATATAACAGAGTAGATAAGATGTTGCTTTAGTAAATCTTACTTTGGTTTTTTCCCTGATATTACTGGATCTCCAAATTTTATTTAACTGGTGGAATGATGTTCTAGCCTTTTGTAGCCTGCTTAATATATCTTTTTCTGTTGCATTTGTTTTACTGATAATACTGCCAAGGTAAGTAAAGTCGGTCACTTCTTCTAAATCTTCATCTGCTAGTTTTATCGGTGGTGGTGAAGGGTGGAGTTGCATTGTCTTTGTTTTCTTCTTATTAATGTTAAGCTCAATCTGCTTTGCATTTATATTGAGGTCGTTTGTTTTCTTTTGTAGGTGGTCTGATGCTGAGGACAAAAGAGATATGTCGTCGGCAAAGTCAATATCTTCCAGCATTGATGTTAATGTCCATCTAATTCCTCTACGTTTGTTTCCAATTGTTTTTCTCATTACCCAGTCTATGGCAACTAAGAAGAGCATTGGTGACATAATGCACCCTTGGCGTACTCCACTTGATATCTTAAACCAGTTTGATAGCTTGTTGTTATGCATCACACTACATGAGAAGTTGTTGTAGAAACATTTTATTATGTGTACAAGTTTTTCTTGGCATCCATATGCTCCTAATATCTTCCATAGGAATATATGATCAATGCAGCTTACTCCTGGTCTGAAACCTGCCTGTTCCTTCCTGATGTTTCTGTCTATCGAGCTGCTTAATCGCATACATATAATCTTACAGAAGATTTTACTTTGCACAGATAACAAAGTAATGACCCGCCAGTTGTTGCATTCAGTCTCCTTTCTTTGGTAGCTTTATGATCAGGCCTTGACACCAATCCTGAGGTAGTGTTTCATTTCTCCAAATTTTATTGAAAAGCATTTCAAGTTTTTCAGCTATAAACTTTGAATCAGATTTTATCATTTCTGCAGTAATATTATCGATTCCAGGTGATTTGTTGTTTTTAAGACTTTTTATGGCCTTCATTATTTCTTCCTTTTTTGGAGGATCTACATCTATTTCAAATGTTTCACAAAAGATCTCATTAATTTCTGGTAGGGTTTCTGGGACTGGTCTGTTAAGAACTTCGTTAAAATGTTCTGCCCATCTTTCAAACTGTTTTTTCTTCTAATGCTATGTTATTTCCACTCTTATCTTTTACAACTGAAGTGCCACTACTAGATTTTCCATACAATTCTTTTGTTATTCTGAAAATTTCTCCTTGTTGACCTTTTTTGGCTGCTTCTTCAGCTTCATTTGCTTTTGTTTCAAAATATTTTCTTTTGTCTTTTCTTAATTTATGTTTTTTTTCTTTATTACTCTCAGAGTATTCATTGGTGTATTTAGCAATCAGCCTTTCAGATCTTGCATTTTGCTTTTTCTGCTTCAATTCTTTTCTCTTATCAATAAGCCTCCAAGTATCAAGCTGTATCCATTCTTTGTCTGAATTTGTTTTAGTGCCAAGTATATCTTCACTGGTTTTTATGATGTTATCTTTCAGATGTTTCCACTGACTTTCTATACCATTTTCTAGTCCGTCTCCTACATCTGCCAAAGTCTGAAATCTGTTTCTCAATGTGATGGAGAACTTTTTCTGTATGGCAGGGTCTTTTAATATAGCTGTATTATATCTTTTTCTTGATGTTTCTGATTTGTTTGGGTTTTTTCTTAGGTGGATTCTAACTTTTGCTAACAAAAGATGGTGGTCGCTAGCAACATCTGCTCCTCGGCGTACAACCACATTTTCTAGGGAATGTCTCCACCTTCCATTTATAATGATGTGGTCTATTTGGTTGCTGTCTCTACCATTTGGTGATACCCATGTCTTCTTGTGTATTTCTTTATGTTGAAAGAGTGTACCACCAATGACACAGTTGTTTAATTCACATAGGTCAGCTAATCGTCTTCCATTTTCATTGATGGTGCCACAGCCATTCTTTCCCATAGCTCTTTCATTTCCCTCATTTGTGTTTCCTACTTTAGCATTTAGGTCTCCAATTATTAAAAGAATATCATGTACTGGAACTCTATCTATGACTGTTTGGAATTGCTCATAGAAGTTGTCTTTTGTTCTTCCTCCGCATCGTTTGTAGGAGCATAACAGACAATAATTGATGTTTTTACATGTCTACTATTGAACCTTGCTGTCATAAGTCTCATTTATTGGTAGCCACTCAATAAGACTTTTCTTTGCCTGAGGTGTCATGATAATTGCTACACCTTCTCTGTGGATGTTGTCTTCTAGTTTTGTATGCAAAGTAAAACTTAAGGCGACAAAGATCAAAGTCTTTTGGGGTTTAAAAACTTTCTTAATTGTCCATGCACTTGAAATAAGACGCGATGCTTCATTTGTGTTATTTAAACCAGAAGATTTTAGTTATTATGTTTATTTTGTTTTTGTTTTTTTTTGTATTGTTGCCGTACAACTTTTATCTTTAGCGTCTCTTATTGATCTTTGATAGACAAAAAGGGCATATACCAAGCATTTAATCTTAATTATTCACCAGGAATTGCCTCCTGTAAAATATGTTTGCATAAAAAATACCGCATGTGTATTTAAGACAATGTACTAGCAAGATGTAGTTGGCCAGATTTCACGGAGTTAAAATTCCAGGTATATATAGTAAATGTCGGTTGGGCGGGCAACCTTTTTTATAATTATCATTTTTCTCTGCATCTATTTTGATATTTAGTTTATAAACGTATTGATTAGTTCTGGAATGGAAAACAAGCTAGATGCTTTTGTGAATACCTCCACTGTTTGCAGTTTGACGACCAGTGTGGCAATTGTAGCGGGCCCCATTCAGCCTGCTATTATCGAACTCTACAAAAAAGTTCTTTAACGTGCATGGGTTATTTAGTAAGCAGTATCAGCATTGGCTTTTATAACGTATGATTCGATATCAGGTTTGTCGCTCATCTACTTCCAGTTTACTGACTTAAATTTGTTGACATAAATGTTCATAAATAAACAATTTAATGTTTCGTACCAGTTTTCTCACTAACTACTCATCAGAGGCGCATAATATTTGGTATACAACATCATCATGGGCTTCTATAACATGGGATTTAATTTCAAGTCTGACATCTATCTACTTTCTTTTTAACGAAATCCAGTCATTTGTTTTAAATGTTCTTTTTATTATTTATTTTCTTGACACATATACCCAAATAAATGAAACATCCATTTGATTTGTAAATGTAGGCTTTGGGTAAATTTGACATTAAAAGGCAGGATTGTATCTTTCGTCAGAAAAATAATTCAGGATACCCACTGTGCTCTATTCAATAAAAAGTCAAGACAAAATCAAACAAAAAAACCGAAACGATATGGAAAATCAGTATGGACAAGAACATATCCATTCCCTAACTAAAGATAATTTGGATCGTTCCGTTGTACATCCTTAGACCATGTAAAGAAATGCTAAAAAATGTCTAATTATCCTGTATGAATCATATATAACATTCGTAAATTTACAGATTCAGTCAGTAAATTATGTAGATAGAAATTAATGATATGTGGAATAAGTATACGCGACACAACCTACAACATAAAACAGCCAGCAGCCTTCAATGTGACCAGCAGTCGCTACACGCTGTTTTGAAATTGGTCCTGTATTGAAAAAAAAAATTCATAAGATTCAAGCTTAATCCTAAAGTGTCAATGAAAAACCCCATTCTTGACCAACAACCCCCCCCCCCCAAAAAAAAACCCCCAGGTTTCATTAATATTCGCCGAATACAAACAACAGTTTTGATAAAGATATGTACAGAATCAACATATACATGTATGTCGTGGGGCGCGACATTTTAGGCAGTATTATTGACTAATATAACAGGCAAAGTATAATAATTATTTTAAAAAGTATATCTTGTCCTTTGTGCATTAGATGCAAAAACCGGCGAGCAAGAGACAACCGATTTATTTAAATACATATCAAAACCTTTTGTACAAATTCATGTGAACGGTCAGAAAACCTAATAAAAACTTACTAGAAACGAACCAGAAACGGCGTAAAAACCGCTAGGACGTACTGTCAACGTAGTGAAAACTGTATAGACGTGTTAAGGACGCAGTAGAAACTTCCTTATGCTACAAACTTGAACGAAAAATACCGTTATATGAAATCGTAGTGAAAACGTCCGGCGAACGTAGTGCAAACTTTAAGGACGTAGTGAAATCGTCACAAAAAATCGTACCGTCCAGGCCACGTCCTTGAATTTTTTGATACGTCCCTTCTACGTTCATGCTACGATCATAAAGTTCTCAATACGTTCTTAGTAGGTCTACATACTACGTTTAGACTTCTCCACGTCCTCACTACGTTTGTTTTGAACATGTTCAAAATTATTCCACGTCCTTCACGTTCTTGAAGTCCGCAGTACGTCCAAGAAAGTTCGTACTACGTCCATTAAAGTTCGCACTACGACCATTCAAGTTTCTAGTACGTCTTTAATACGTTCATCAAGTTTTTTTCCACGTTTTATGTCTTGCTAGAGATAATCGGAGAATCGACGTACGTATCTACGTATCTTTAAGTTGCCCCAAGAAGTCTAAAAACGACATAATCCTTACCTCCCTTATGCCAGGTGTCTTAATTGATCCGCACTAGATTTGAACATGTATTATAATCATAGATGTATATAAACATCTATGGTATTATGCATTGAAACTCTCTTTTGTTTATTTATTATTTATTTTATATATTATTATAAATTTTTATATAAATAATTTTTTTCAATTTATTGTTTTTATCATTGGTATTATTATTTTGGGGGCGGGTATAAATATGTAAAATTGAAATATAGAAAATACATCTTATAATTTAGCGATTCCTCCGTTTAAACTTTTGTTTTAAAAATATTCACCCAGGCTTCCCATCTTTTATTTTGGAGATTTTTTTTTTATTAATTTTTAAAAATTTTCCATTGTTTAAATGAATAAAATTTATTGCAGAGTAACTTACTTTGTTACGGGTTGTGCGTTCATCTGCTACTTTTTGTCAAACATATATTCATTACCTTTTTGTTGGAATTTGGTATCAAAAATCCCACGTATAGTAAACTGGATTGTAAGTACTGAACATTTGTATAGAAGAGGGGATTTATTTACAAAAAAAAGTTAAACAGTAGCTACATGTACATTTGTAGATAATTGTCTCTTAGACTGTCCAAATAACCTCTTCCTATGCATCACAGTAGAATTTGAATAACATCTGGAATGAATTTTATAAAATCTTAAGCACCTATTCGTACATTTATGAGAGCGATCATTCGATTTTTATGGGGGTAATGGGGTTATTAATATGTTTTTATACCCCCACTCGTAAGAGAGGGGCTATATTGCAATCACCTTGTCCACCCGCCCATCCGTCCGTCCGACTGTCCGTCCGTCTGTCCGTCCGGTTCAATGTCTCTGCTTCTACTGGATGGATTGGTTTTAAATTTGGTACACAGCTTCAGCGTGATGAGTTAAACCATGCCTTCTCTTTTCAGGTCAGTCCATCATCTATTTCTTGTTTTCTGAGCCGACTTAGACTTTTTATGGTAAAAAATTTGAAATGTGAAATTTTTCATAACAGGTTTTCTCGGCTTCAACTGGATGGATTTTTTTTTCAAATTTGGTACTAAGCTTCAGCATGATTAGTTATACCGTACCTCTTCTTTCCAGCTCAGTCAATCATCTACTTCCTGTTTTCAGAGCCGACTTAGACTTTTTATGGGTCAAAAAAAGACAATTTGTCGTAACAGATTTCTCGACTTCTACATAAGGGATTAATTTCAAATTTGGTATATAGCTTTAGCATATGGTGAGTATTACGGTGCCTCCCCTTTCCAGGTCATTCGGTAATCTACTTCCTGTTTTCTAAATGGCCGAGTGGGGGTATGCTTAGCACGACTAAGTGCAACCCCTTGTTCATACAGCTATTTATTATCTGAACAAACAAAGCCTGGATGTTTTGCGAGCTATTTTTTAATTTTAAAATCAAATAAAAAATGTACAGCAAAAAAGACCATTCTGCCCATTTTTATATCAAAGCGTTGTCCTGCATTTTTATTTTCTGATTGTTGTTGGCATACTGCTTTTTTATTTCAAATTATACCAGCCCCCCCTTTTTCCAAAACAAAATCAAATGGTCGCTCCCTAAGTTACATGTGGTTTATTTCTATCTCAGGCACATTTTTGACTCATCTTAAAAAAATTTCAAATTTTGTATTCAATTTGGCATTTTGATGCCCCGCTTGAAGAAGAAGAGGGTATACTGTTTTAACTATTATTCCTAGATTGTTGATATTTGGAAACAAGCTTGTTATGGCATGGTGTATTGTGGAATACGTTTTTTATTTATCGGACATTTAATTCCTGTTTATCGAAGACTTTAATTTTTCCGTCACACAAAATTAATTCTGCCCAGCTTTTAATTTACATATAACTTGGCTTGGCAACTATTATTCCTAGGTTGCTGATATTTGGAAGCAAGCTTGATATGGATATGATGTATTGTGGGATACTTTTTTGAACCATCGGACTTCTTAATAAATTGCAGTTGGAGTCGACATATGTGTTGTAGTGTCATGTTTATTTACTCCATATCCTTTCATCAATAATTCTACTCCCTGTTAACCGAAAATTAGAACAAAAAACTGTCGCACATTTTATTCACGTACATGAAAACTCAGCAACTTATAGGTTGCTGATAATTGGTCACAAGCTTGGTATTGACATGATGTATTGATACATTTTTGGATCCATCGAGCATTTACTTCCTGTTTGTTGTAGACTTGATATTTAACGCATTGCATACTAGTAGTAGTTGTGAAAGCGGGGTATTACTGGTGAGCATTTGGTCACAGATTTCTTGTTTCTTTTGTTTTATCGTTCTATGTTCTTTATATATAGTGTTTGGCTTTTTTTCTTTTTGGTTACAGCGGAAATGATGAGACAAACCTTGCGTCAGTCGTAGCAAATGTTTTATTTTGTATGTTTGTTGCAACTTTCATTCATTGTATTACCATCTACCTCAGATATATTAATGGATACACCACTGAACAAAACTGAGGCAAAAACGGAAGTTTTAACAAATACAAGTTTATATACAAAATCATGCTGAAATGGGTTTCACAACAACTGTGCGAATCGTTTAGGTCCCACTTCCTCTTAATTTCATCTATAAAAAAATAGAAATGTTGGGTATATTTTTTTTTTAATCCCTGAGCCCAACAGAGTTGGGGAGGGGATATAGCGTTTGATTTGTTCGTTCATACGTTCGTTCGTTCATACGTCCGTACGTTCGTTCGTTCGTACGTATGAACGTAATGGTATTTGTTTTGTCAATAACTTGGGAACTAAACATCATAGAGGGATGATATTTGGTCAGTGGGTACATCTTTGATGGCAGTCAGAATCAGTACCATATTAAGTGGCCTTGATCTGTATTTCCGCATGAATGATTCCGGTTAAAGTTTTGGTTAAGGTCCATATCCCAGCAACTGCAAGTGATAGGGCGATGATATTTGGTTAGTGGGTACATTTTGGACAGTAACCAACATCCATACCAAAATTGGGTCACCTTGATCTACAATTTCTGCATGAACGACTCGGGATTAAGTTTTGGTTTAGGTCTAAATCTTAGCAACTGCAAGTGGTAGAGAAATGATGTTGGGTCAGTGTGAACATCTTGGAAAGTAACCAACATCCGTAACCAAATTAGGTCACCTTAACCTACTTTTTTCAGATGAATGACTCAGGTTAAAGTTTTGGGGTTTTTTTTTGAAAAAGATATTTTTTGAAGGCATCGCGACAGATTTTTTTTCATAATTTGCATTATTTTATGTAGCTGAAATATCCTTCTCCAGAATATTTTTTTTCTTATTTCTTACCCTCTGCTGCCAAAATATTTTTCTATCAAAAATAATTTCCAAAATATTTTTTGGGGGGAACCATCCCCCCTTTCAAGTTAAATGGTCGGTTGTTTTTTTTTAATAGTCCAAGTGTGGCATACATTTGTATTGGGGTGCATTGGTTTTAATGATTGGTATTGTCAATCTTTTGGATATATCGCATCTAATGAATCTTTGATTGATAGATGAATAAAGGTAATAGCAAAATTACTGAGCTTGGAGGACCAATCTCATTGTCCAAGAGAAAAGACGAAACAAGGTAAAAATACCATAAAAACTTTTGTAATGGTCCTGGCTTAGTACATAAATTCTGAAAGGGTGTCTGCCTATTGTCTACTAAAGAGGATTCCAGGCCATTTTTGCCTAAAATCTGCACAAAAATATTATAAAATTTTCAAAGGATAGGGTGTGTTTCGACACCCCCCCCCCCTCGACGGAACATCCTGTTTCTTGATCTGTCACAGCAGAAACTTTAAATATATTTTAAATGTTCCTGATTAAAATTTTTGACATGAAATTACGATTTGAATTGAATTTTTATTTGAACGTGTAAAATAGGGATGCAAAACATCGACGGAATTCGGATCGGATGCTTTACAAAAGCCGATCGACGAAAAACTGCTTAAGTAAGATTTTTACTTATAGGTAATAAAATGATGAATCTTCGAGAATGGACAATACGATTTGTTTTTGTACTGCACATTATTGCCCCACACCCTATTTAACAGATGGGGTCGGAGATGTTAATGGCTGATCAAGTTTTAATAAAAAAGAAGAAAAAGTCCAATGTTCTGGGAAAACTCCGAAATTACTAAAAGTATAAACCGAAAACAAAATATTTGCTTGGACCTCCCCTTTTTTACTTCCTTCTATGATACATTAATTCAAGTTTGAAAAAATAAATCTTTTCGTGAGCAGTGTTCACAGTTTAGCCATATAAGGTATTATAATTAAAAGGGAGATAACACGAATTTATGCCCGACTAATTGACATTAGAACGTAACAGGTAAACGGCTTTATGTCAACATTACTCACGATACGGCTCTTGTCCGATTATCTCTGCTAGATAATCAATGTATCATAGAAGAAAGAAAAAGGGGGAGGACCCAAGCAAATATTTTGTTTTCGGTTTATACTTTTAGTAATTTCGGAGTTTTCTCAGAACATTGGACCTTTTCAACTTTTTGATCAGAACTTGATCAGCCGTTAACATCTCCGACCCCATCTGTAAAATAGGATGTGGGGGTAATGATGTGCAGTACAAAAACAAATTGTCCGCCTTCGAGGATTCATCATATTATTACCTACAAGTAAAAATTTTACCAAAGCAATTTTTCGTCGATCGGCTTTTTGTAAAGCATCCAATCCAAATTCCGTCGATGTTTTGTATCCCTATTTTACACGTTCAAATAGAAATTAAATTCAAATCATAATTTCAAGTCTAAAATTTTAATAAGGAACATTAGAATATATTTATGCTGTGGCAGGTCCGGAGTCAGGATGTTCCAGGGGGGGGGGGGTTCGAAACACACCCTATCCTTTGAAAATTTTGTAATGTTTTCGTGCAGATTTTAGGCAAAAATGGCCTGGAACCCTCTTTAGTAGACAATAGGCGGACCCTCTTTCAAAATTCATGTACCAAGTCAAGACCATTGGAATCTTCAATTTCTATGGTATTTTTACCTTGTTTCGTCTTTTCTCTTGGACAATGAGATTGATCCTCCAAGCTCGGTAATTTTGCTAGTACCTTTATTCATCTATCAAAGATTCATTAGATGCGATTTATCCAAAAGATTGACAATATCAATCATTAAAATCAATGCAACCCCAATACAAATGTATGCCGCACTTGGACTATTGAAAAAAAAATAACCGACCATTTAACTTGAAAGGGGGGCTTGGTTTTTCCCTCTAAGTTTTGATGCCGGAGATATTGAAAATACCAAACATGCACTAGATACGAACATGAAAAGCAAATATTTTAAAAACAATATATGTCGAGCAAGAACCAAATTTTGACCCAAGATCGGCCAATAACATCAGAGAATTTTGAATTTTAACGGATAATTCTAATTTCATTGCTTTGGTGTGTGCGTCATCAGGGTTTTTTGACACTCAAAGAAATTTTAACTTTCTTTTAGAAAGAAACTTAAGTTTATTTTCAATATATACCTCAAATATGCATTTACATGGTCAGCTTTAGCTCATTAATGGTTTTACTTACGCCCGCTTTGTGTTCATAATAAATGATCACCAACTGAAAAATTAGGGGTCGATTTCAAATAATAAGTATGAACTTCCAGTATGGTTTGATTTGGATGAATTGCTCTTCTGCATATATATGAAGGTCGAAAAGCGGATAAACACACGGATTCTCACATAAAATACCAGAAAAGATCTCAAAAAGATTTTCATTTGGAAGCAACTAGACCCAAATTACAAATTTTTGGTTAAAAATGGCGACAACCCATGTAAGTTTTCGAGTTCCATGTAGATCTATATATTCCAATGTCTTACATGTCCATATTTAAACCTTTTGAAAGGGTTCCTATGAATTCCAAATACAGTTGTATTTTATCTCAACCTCGTCTCCATTGTTTATTGTAACGGAGTGCGGAATTTTGTGTTCGTGTCCGTCCGTTCGTACACTACTGCAAGTTAATAACCTTTAGGTTAAAGTTATTTTCCATAGAGCATGTATAATAATAATATAATATAGAGACGGATTCATGATGAAATGAAAAACCAAAATATTATACTCCTGAGAAAAAAACTTTATAATACGAGTGCATGAAGATCGCAGAATAAGGGACATGGTGCGATGATACGGGGCGAATAGGGTCGACATGTCTTTGGATAAATTCTTACTTACAACTATCAGACAATGAATGGTTTAATTCTAATAAAGAAAGGGAGCAGTCGCACACGACAGCTAATCCCCTCGCACGTTACATTAAAATGTAAGTGGAACAGATGTCAATTATTATCCAAGATATACTCACTTTCCAAATATCATGGCTTCTTCTTATTGGAATTGCCTTAACCAAAACTTTAGCCACAATCATTCATCTGAAAAATGTAGGTCATGGTGACCTAATTTGGGTACGGATGTTGCTTACTTTCCAAGATGTTCACACTGACCCAACATCATTTCTCTACTACTTGCAGTTGCTGAGATTTGGACCTGAACCAAAACTTAAACCAAAGTCGTTCATGCGGAAAATGTAGGTCAAGTTACCCCAATTTTGGTACGGATGTTGGTTACTGTCCAAAATGTATCCACTGACCCCATATCATCGCTCTATCACTTGCAGTTGCTGGGTTATGGACCTTAACCAAAACTTTAACCGGAGTCATTCATGCAGAAATATAGGTCAAGGCCACTTAATATGGTACTGATTCTGACTACCATCAAAGATGTACCCACTAAGCAAATATCATCCCGCTATGATGTTTAGTTCCCAAGTTATTGACAAAACAAAGACCATTACGTACATACATGTACGTGCGAACGAACGAACGTATGAACAAACGAACGAACGTATGAACGAACAAATCAAACGCTATATCCCCTCCCCAACTCCGTTTGGGCTCGGGGATAAAAAAAAAGAATAAATGATACCCAACATTTCTATGTTTTTATAGATGAAATTAAGAGGGAGGGGTACCTAAACGATTGCATAGTTGTTGTGAAACCCATTTCAGCATGATTTTCTAACAGATTAAAAGACATTTGCTGTGGTCATATAAACATGTATTTGTTAAAACTTCCGTTTTTGCCTCAGTTTTGTTCAGTGGTGTATCCATTAATATATCTGAAGTAGATGGTACATACAATTAATGAAAGTTGCAACAAACATACAAACTAAAACATTTGCTACGACTGACGCAAGGTTTGTCTCATCATTTCCGCTGTAACCAAAAAGAAAAAAAGCCAAACACTATATATAAAGAACATAGAACGATGAAACAAAAGAAACAAGAAATCTGTGACCCAATGCCCACCAGTAATACTCCCGCAGTCACAACTACTACTAGTATGCAATGCTTTTAATATCAAGTTTACAACAAACAGGAAGTAAATGTTCGATGGATCCAAAAATGTATCAATACATCATGTCAATACCAAGCTTGTTACCAATTATCAGCAATCTAGGAGTTGCTGAGTTTTCATGTAAGTGAATGAAATGTGCGACAGTTTTTTTGTTTTAGTTTTCGGTTAACAGGAAGTACATTAGAATAATTGATGAAAGGATATGGAGTAAATGAACATGACACTACAACACACATATCGTAATTAAGAAGTCCGATGGATCAAAAAAGTACCCCACAATACATCAAGCTTGTTTCCAAATTTCAGCAATCTAGGAATAATAGTTAAAACAGTATACCCTCCTCTTCTTCGAAGCGGGGCATAAAAATGCTAAATTGAATACAAAATTTGAAATTTGATTTAGATGAGTCAAAAATGTGCCTGAGGTAGAAATAAACCACATGTAACTTAGGGAGCGACCATTTTTGATTTCGTTTTAGAGGCGGCCGGGGGGCTATGTTAAAATTTGAAATAAAAAAGCAGTATGCCAACAACAAACAATCAGAAAATAAAAATGCAGGACAACGCTTTGATATAAAAAAAGCAGTTTGGTCTTTTTTGCTGTAAACTTTTTATTTGATTTCAAAATTCAAAAATAGCTCGCAAAACATCCATGCAGGCTTTGATTGTTCAGATAATACATTTTGTAAATAGGCTGGATGAAAAACATATCAATAACCCCATTAGCCCCATAAAAATCGAATGATCGCTCTCTTAAATGTACGAATATGTGCATAAGATTTTATTAAATTCATACCTGATGTTATTCAAATTCTACTGTGAGGCATAGGAAGAGGTTATTTGGACAGTCTAACAGACAATTATCTATACAAATGTACATGAAGCCATAGACCTGTATACAGGTCTATGATGAAGCTACTGTTTAACTTATTTTTTGTAAAAAAAATCCCCTCTTCTACACAAATGTTCAGTACTTACAATCCAGTTTACTATACGTGGGATTCCAACAAAAAGGTAATAAATATATGTTTGACAAAATAGCAGATGAACGCACAATCCGCAACAAAGTAAGTTACTCTGCAAAAAAATTTATTCATTAAAACAGTGAAACTCCAGAATAAAAGATGGGAAGCCTGGGCGAATATCTTTAAAACAAAAATCGCTAAATTATATGATGTATTTTTATTTTTTTTATTTAACATACTTATACCCCCCCCACCACCAAATAATAATAATAATAAAATAATACTAATAATAAAAATAAAGAATTAAGAAAATGAATTGATATATTAAATATAAAAAAATATAATAATATATAAAATAAATAATAAATAAACAACAATAAACGAGAGTTCATATGCATTATACCATAGATGTATATATATATATATATATGGGTTATACATCTATGATTATAATACATGTTCAAATCTAGTGCGGATCAATTAAGACACCTGGCATAAGGGAGGTAACGATTACGTCGTTTTTTAGACTTCTTAGGGCAACTTAATGATACGTAGATACGTTCGTCGCTTCTCCGATTATCTCTTTTAGGACTTAGTAAGAACGTAGTACGAACTTTATCCAGTGTGACGGGGGCATTAAAAAAAACCAACATTTTATCAAAAACAATATTAATACAAAATGCCAATGTTTATTTTAAATACCAGAAGATTTAAACAGATGCAATTAAGTTTATACATTAATTTATCTTATCAACTTTCCTTATGTTCACAATATTTTTTTGTCAAAATTTTAGATTAAAATTTGTCTAAAATTACAATTTGGCGATATTTAGACTAATAACTAATAATGAGACGTAGAATAAGTGTACGCGATATAGCATCAATGAATTAGCGGATTGGATGTTGGATACAGCCAATGTGATCAGTGGACACTGTTTTCCGTCATGCATTTCGACCCAGAACAAGATCAAAATTATGAATCAGATGCATACGGTATATTATCAATACAAAAATTATCATCCAACGACTCCTCAACTAACATACAGACGACTAGCTTTGACAAATATTCTTGGCTTAGGAGAGGTTAATGAGAATTATAGCTTGGTTAAACTCACATAGAAAAAAAATTCAACCGAAGAAAAACACCGAGACAACCTAAGACAGGAAATCCGAAGTCTCTGTAATTAACAAGGATCTCTCACATTCTAGTTGTATTTGCAAATTATAAACACAAAATAAACAAGAAACTTAAACGTATCAAAGTTATATTTGTAATTTCACAAAATTGAGTAGAGCGCACATGAACTATCCTCAATTCATTATTTTGTCTGTGATTTTCCAATTTTTTTTATATAACACAAAATATATTTTAGATCTTTTGGGGTAGTCTGTGAAACGGTTTGAAAATGGACCTTTTGAGAGTTCTGTACAACACATTGGTTGTTATATTGGTAGTAACCAGCACGGTGAAATGTCATGACTGTAAGGACTACACACTTACAGCACCAGACCAGTCCTTAGTTGATATGGTTACACATTATCTACATACAACGAGGAAGTCAGAATGTAAAGAATCAGGAAAATCTACCCGTATCGGTAAGTTACTGAAATACTCTCTTCAATGTTCACTCAAAAAGAAAAGCATGGAAGATGTCTTTATAGTTATATAGGTTTGTAAGCTTACTGGGAAATGACCACGGTGGCAAGTTAGCAGGTAAAACTTCCAAGAGCCAAGTAAGCAACAACAGCTTTTCACAGTGGTAAATAAGCTAGCAAGTCAGAAGGGGTTCGGACGAACCCCCTTTGGACAAAAAAATTGATAAAAATAGGGAAAAATCAGGTGAAAAATCGGTTAAGCACTATTAAAGTCAGAAAAATTAGGGAAATCGAACCCCCCTTTTCACATTTCGAACCCCCTGTTGAAAAATTCTGGCTACAGGTATGAAGGTACTGTCCACGGCGGTAGAATATAAACGTAATAACAAAATTACCGACTTTGGAGAATCAATCTCAAATGGCCATATGACGAGACAAAACAAGGAATACCTACCGGAAAAATTGAAGATCGCAATGGTCCCGAACGATCTTTTGATATAGGAAAACTTTTTTCTCAATACATATCTATATCTTTTTACAGTGTTGTGTGCTTTATTTTCTCCTTGATACATACTATTTGAGTTAAATTATATAAACCGTAAACAACATTTATGTTCTAGAATTTACGAAACTCCCCAAAGAAAAGTTCAAATCAATTTTCTCTAATTTTTAGAAACGGGCGTGACATACATAAGATGGGGAAAGAAGACTTGTCCAGCAGAAACTGAACTTGTCTACTCAGGTTGGTGTCTCATTTATATATCAATAGTTACTAATTAAGAAGGTCTATTAAATGCATGGTGAATATTATGTAATAATTTTCAAAAATTGTATTAAAAAGTTCCATGGAAAACTGCCTTTCTCTCATTGAAAAGTATTTAATTGGCTTAGGATCAGAAGGGTAAATGATTGCGGGAGTAAAATATAGTCTTGGATAAAAGCTAATGAGTAGTATAGGACGTCTCTATAGGTAAGAATGTACTTTTAATTTCCCGTAGACGAAAAGTTAAACCTCTAGGCGACAACTGTCGACTCAGATATCCAGCAGTAAAGTCATGTACATTCGCCCGGTACGGTGATTCGTCCCTGTATTTCGCCCCTTTTCATTCGTCTTTATTTTTCGTATTCCTAACCTTAATATCTAACTCTTTCTCAGCCTTATATTCGTTATGTACGGGTGTTTAGATCTTCAACGATATGTAACACAACTACCCTCACCTTATCTATGAAACATTGGTCACTTTGTTGTTAAGTCCTGAATAAAATTGAATGTCGAAATTTGACAATTTGAATATTTAAGCTAGACGTGCGAATGATTGATAAAAATTCTAAAAAAAAAAAGATTTTTTTAAACCTATTAAATTCTACTAGCATTATCTATAACACACAAAAAAAGAAAAAAGACTTTAGTAGAATTTTCAAACATATTTTTTTAAAAGAAAAAAAAAAGAAGAGCACCTGTTTACATGCATGAAGGTAAGCGAATTCCCCATTGCGATGTCACGTGCAGATATACAATCAAATAAATTGATATTGATTATTACAGTTTAAAAAGAAAAATTCTCATCACCAATTACAACAAAAATAAATTATATAGATTATATTTATTTAATGTCACAGGTCAAGCTGGGGGTAGCCTTTATTCTAATAAAGGAGGAGGAGTGAACCATTTATGCTTACCCAGTGACCCAGAGAACGGCAAACAATTCTCTGGTGACAATGATGGTTTATACGGAGCAGAGTATGAAGTATCTGGTGGTGGTAATCCCTCGGGTATGTCAGCATCACTTCACGACAAAGAAGTTGTATGTGCAGTATGTAGAAGAAAGCAGAAGTCATCTGTTCTCATGATTCCAGGTATGTTGATCCTGTGAGAGTTGTTGAGTATCGACAGAATGTAATGTGTTACACTATGATAAGACAGCACGAGTAATGAAATGCTGATATCCTCAAAATAAGTTTTACTGGCATCAATTTTGAAACTCTTAATTTTGTATTAATGTCATGTTTATTTTATTATATGTTTTTGGTCTTCTAGTTACATAAGACCAATTTTAAATCAGGAGAAAAATTGAAACCAGAAAACTATCGTGGAATTGTCATAAACAATAGCCTAGTAGATAAACTATCCGATATCCACATGTAATACTTAATAATAGATTTATTGAATACCTAGCAGAGAATGATCTTATTCATGAAACTCAAATTGGCTTTAGTAAAAAGGCAAGCACAGCAGATCATTTTTTTTTTTTGGAAAAATCTTCAAAGCTTTAAGAATTAAAAACACAGGGAAAAAACCCAACTTTATCAGATTAAGTATTAAGGCATGTTTTAAAATGTGTAGTGATTTAAAATCTGATAGCTCTAATGTTAAACTATTTCTTCATTCATTTATGAAAACTGGAGTGTTTTAAATGTAACTGAAAAAAGAAAATCTCTATCATTGTATGTCAATATATAAAGATTGGGAAGCAGAAAAGCTTAATATAAAGTTCTGCTAATATGTTTTAGGGGTTTCAAAACAATGTACAAATATTGGTCTATTAGGTGGTTTAAAATAATACCCCTTATATAGACATTATTCAACAGTTTTTATTGAACTTGAACGTACTCCCAGAGAGTTACTGCAATCTGCATACAATGAGTATAAAACAGTCTTAAATTTGGCAGTAACTGGATTTCCACATTACCGGTATTTTTATATTGTAACAAGTGTGGACTCTAATGCATATTGCCTAGCAAGCCGCTATGGACACAAAAAGCAAACGTCTGCTTTAGTAACATAAAAAAAGACTTTATTATTTGTACGTCCTGCTAAGGTTTATTATTGAATTCTATATGTAGCCTTTGTTGTACACATACTATAAAATCGATCTAAAATTTAGCCATTTTAAGATAAACAGGTTAATGAATCTACATTGTAAGTCATGGCCATTTTAAGATAAACATGTTAATGAATCTAAATTGTAAGTCATGTAAGTGTTTATCCTAAACATTATTTGTTTATAGATCCAGTATAAGCATTGTAAATGTAGGTTTATTATCTCCTATTTAGTTTAAAATAACTGCATCAAAGTTTGGTTATGTAAGTGGAGGAAATAGGAATCTATTGCAGATAGAGAAAAGCTGTTGCTTGCTCAAACCTTCAGCTCATCGAGCTCTATAAAAGTCTCCATTGGATCGAAGATGTCACAGTCTGTTGTTTATATATACTTATAAATCAGCTTAATGTTAAAGTTTATAAAGGTTTCAATCTTCAAATTATTCTGAGAACAAAAGCTACCAACGGGATTCTGGGAATACCGAAGACGAAAATCAAACATATATGTTTTGCCTAGAAACTTTTACAATTTTCGTTTTATAATATTATTATTTTCAACATTTAGTTGCATTCCAAGCATGCTAAGATGTAAAAAAAATCGTACATTGTTATTTTGACTTTTTTCTAAGTGTGACCAAAAAGGAAACTGGACTCATCCTTTTTTTGTATTTTTAGTCTTGGGCCAATGCAAGACGGCGAGCAGCGACTTATGGTCATGCTGAAGACTGCTGGCTGTTTTCCATTGTGATTTTTTAAAATCCCGTTTTTTTATGTTGGTTGTGTCGCGTACAATTATTCCACATCTATTTATCGTCTACTTTAATGGTAATCATTTGTCAGACCAGCCTATGATTTTGAAGTATATAATATTATATGAAATAAGTTTAAACCCAATGTAGATCTCTATATAAAATTTGCAATGTACTTGTATGCCTTTAAATTTTTTACGTCTAATATCAATAAATTGTATTATAACTCAAACAGGGCCAGATCCAGAAATTTTTGAAAAGGGGTTGGTCCACATAAAGTCCGCTGTGGACGAAGGACGAAAAGGGGGTGGTTCCAAACAAAATTTGCAGAAAACCTACACGTTACTTGTGAAATTTTTGGCGGAAAGGAGGAAAATTCCAACCTCGGACCCCCCCCCCCCCCCGGATCCGCCACTGCTCAAATATTTTTGATTGTCACATATTCAAAGATTGTCCCTCCCTTTTTGATAGAGATTAAAGCAAACTTATACAGGAACGTCGCAATCCTTGTACCGCACACAGGGGCTTGGATTCTGGTCATTTATATTGACTTAAAAAAATCGACCCCCTACTCTATAATCCAAGCCCCTGTGGTTCCGCACAGTTAAAATTATTTTCTGACATGTTTGTAGTTGTCAGTGTGGTGAATCGAAAAAATTATCAAACAATGATAACATTTTCGAACAACCAATTAATAACTTGTGACAAATAAGTTTATTTTTCCGGATCCCGCAATAGCTGTGAGAAATAGATATAATTATTCATCCTTATTAAAATGACCTAGATCAAGACAGACGAATGACCCAATGTGGCTATTTTGTCATTTTCTAAAAATCAATAAAATGCTTGAATTGTGTGTGTCTGATCGTCTATGGTCTGATTGATCTCTTTTGCATGAGCATTATTTCTGTCCGTGATAATAAACTTTATTCAATGAATTAACATTTTCAGCCAAAAATTTATAAGAAAGTACGCTTAAACATGTGCACAACCTGATAAAGTGACTACGCCATGTACGCTACACGATCTAGTTGAATCGCATTGTTGCTTTAAAACACCGCAACTTAAAAGCATGAAAAACGAAGATGCTGTGTACAACTTTTTTGCAAGATTTAACTTATTATTGGTGTCCGAATAGTATTTTTGTCCTTTAAAACTTTATTCAATTAAGGTAGCACCATACAAAAGTGCTAAAATGTTATCAAAATTTTGATTTATAACTTTTTCAATACTATTAAATGCCCTTTTTCTAATGGTGCAAAAATATTTTCAGTACACCTAATAATTAATGAGCTATGGTGATGATTAGAAAATCAAAACAAATGCACATGTAATTTAAGCTGTCAATAAACCACGGAGGTTGGTCTTATCTATAACAGCTGGAAAGTTTTATGACTTTTGACCAGTCATTTGAAGTGAAATAAGTTAAATGAATAAGATGGACAATAAATATTGGAAACATCTGGGCAGTGAAGGAGGAGTCGTGCCCTTGACAGTTAACAACTGACCTGAGATAAGGTCAATTTGATGTAATATTTCCCGCAAATTCTGAATTAAGTGTAGGGGGTTGTGCATTTTGGGCTATATTAAAAGTTTTTGTGGATGGAACTAAGGTTTATAGGTCAAATAAATGTTGATTTATGATGATCTAAGAATCCTAAATTGCTCCCATGGTAGAATCATGCCATTTGATTTAGTAAATGGGGCTCAAAGTAGGAAATTGATATTTTTGGGGTTTTTCCACTTTCATTTTTTCAAGAGAAAAGTAAAGTTTGATTGAATTTAGCTCCCACATGAGTACCCCAAAGTAGCTGGTTTTTGGATATGTTATTCAAGGTCTATTATCAACAAAATCGTGTCTCAGATTTTAGATTAAAGCTTTAGAAAATATTTTATGGCACATTGAATAGAGTGACCCCTTATGCAATAAACCCTTGTACACAAAATATGACTTTATTGGAGTATGGAATGTGATAGGAAGATTCTGAGACACGGTTTTGGAGGTCATGCTGTGTTAATTCAGATTAAATCAATGTTAAAGAGATAATTGTAATGCTGGGAGAGCTAATTTCATTTGAGTCAGTTGTGTTGAAATTTTTAATTTTGAACAGTAATTCTATCTGTTATACATTATAGTTAATTTTTGTAGGTATCATCAGAGAGGGTTACATTTCTTCTTTCTAATGATGTCTAATTTATTAAAATTGGTAAAATAATAAGAAAGTTATGCAAGTTTTAAAGTGTGATGGTCGGACTAAAACAACCTTTGTATGGTGCTACCTTAAGTAAATTTTCGCAATCTAAAATCAAATATCCATTACACTAAAGCTACGCAAGATATGCTACACTGACTAAAATATAATCCGAATCGGAACACATAATCTACTGGTCGCGGCCATATTGTCTTGATGGAAATATCCGAATATAGCCACCGAGTGAAAAGTGAAAGTATGCACATGTAAATATAGAAAACAAACGGCCTAATCTCAGTATCCCAGAATGTTTTTTTTTATAATAGGTAGTAATAAAAACTTAACCCGGATTTAAATGTATGTAAAGAAACGAGTAAAGGAAAACCTAAATTATTATTAATAAAGTGTTTGAGGGATATTTTTTTGAATAGTTGGGACATTATAAGAAATAATAATATTAACAATACACGAACTATTTATGAACCTTGACCTCTCTTGAAAAAAATCTTGACGCCTCTCGAAAAAGCCTGGACGGCTACACCTTTTTAAACTAAAATAAATGTCGGATGTGACACGTTAGCCTCAAAATTCAGGATGCTATTATATTATATTGGTGTCCATTGAGGGACCGACCATTTGATTGGTGTATGGTCAAATTTGGAATGAAAAAGGCAGGATGACAAAAATCCAAAAATAAAAAGGCACGACAGTGCTTTTAATTTAAAACAGGCAGGATGGTAGCCCGGGGATGGTAGTTTTGGCTAAAAAAAATTTAATAGCTTTAAGAATAAAAAATCCAAGCTCAGCTTTTTCCGAAAATAAAAAGACAGGACTTAGAAAATATCCATAGCTCCCCTCCCCATAAAAATCAAATGGTTGCTCCCTTATAATACTCAGCTATTCCATACAATATATCTGTCTTTTATGGGATGAAAGGTAGAAATTCCTAAAATGACCCATATTTCAATTTAATTATCGATTTTTTTTAATACGAATAAGTGATGTTATACAATATCATAATACTAAAGTTTAATCGCCTCGTTGGTAGCTTTAGTTTTTCGCTTTCGTTAAAAATCATGAAATATCATTATTTTTTACCTTTCGATTGATTATTCTCTTTAAAAAACCCCAGAACAATTGGATATGCCTCTCGAAAAAACAGGACACCTGACCTAACGTGACCCCGGATAGACTGAAATGACAATCAAAGGCCAGTTCTGTGTACATATATAAGAAGCAAAGAGGTAGTCATGGGGCATTCAAATGTCATTACATTAGAAATCGTAATTTTTGTAAATATGTACATTCAACAACATATACTGAGTTTCGTGATAGCACTTCACTTTAGTCTGACACTAAATTTGGTGACAAAAGGTTATGTTCTTTCTGATTAGATATTGCCCATGTGCTCATAAGCAAATGAGTTTTTTAACTCTTAGATGAGTACATATGTTTGTATTAGAGCTTTGTTTACCTCAGTTGACCATTAGAGACCCAACTTGTGCGTTTCGACTTTCAACATATGTATGACGTACATGACGTATTCGCATTGTTAATTTTGTTGTGTGTATTTATGTGTTTTTTTCTTATGTGTTGATAAATTTTGCCCTTGCCCATTCGGACTTTTGGTATTCAAATTTCCTTTGGTACCTCTGATTCTTTTACAATATAGTTTTTTTGCAATTTAAAAAAAAAAAAAACATGCGTAGTTTCTATCTTTAGTTTTAGTTAAGTTTTTTTTTTATCATGAAAATTACTATTAAAGGTTAAAAAGTACCGTTTTTAATGAAAGATTGAATGAGCTACTAAATTAATTAAATACATGCATTTATTTTAAGTAACTGCGAAGTTGTAAATATCACAGGCACTTGGAGCATGGATTTCATATATGACCCCCCTTTTTTTCTAATACCCCTAACAAAATAAAATTTCGATAAAGCTTTATGTATACCAGTGGGTAAAAATTTTGGATAGTATAAAACAGCAATATTTTGACATAGTATGTTTAAAATGACAAGAAAAGACTAATTAAATCATGTTTATCGAAATTTTATTTTGTTAAGGGTATTAGATAAAAAAAGGGGGGTCATATATGAAATCCATGCTCCAAGTGCCTGTGGTAAATATATGCATATAAATATTGTATCTCTGATTTATAGTACTTCATTTTATGTTTACAGGCAGACGTTCTTGTTACAGTGGGTGGAATTATGAATATGACGGATTTCTGATGAGTTCTCATAAAACTTTTCATAACAGTGATTATGCGTGCGTAGATAAAAATGCAGAGGCTCTAGATGGTGGACAATCCAGTGAGAATGGATCTCTGTTTTATGGTGTAAGGGCCAAGTGTGGTAGCCTAAGATGTCCTCCCTATAAAGATGGAACGGAAGTACACTGTGTTGTTTGTTCTAAATAAAATCTCTGGCAAATGAGTAAACATTTTGTTTTCTTATTTAATCAAAAAATGCCTTGGAATAAGTAGAACAAACTTGCATGAGCTTAATAGTAAAATGATATATATATATAAGTGATATTTCCAATACCTATGAATACTATCAGCGAACTCACACAAAAATACTCCCATCATATCATATTGAAACTTTTAATAGAAAAAAACTGAAAGCTATACCGAGAGCAATAAAATGTTTCATGCAAATCTGAGAACAGTGCATTTCCTTCATTATTTTTTTCTTTTTAAATCCACTGAGTCGAAAAAATGAGCAGTTACGCTGATGTAAATAACACATTATAAAAATAATGGAAAATAATTTGTAAGAACCGAAACATCTGAAATCAAGTACAGAAATATTTTATCCGATACAACAAGGTACCAAAAGTCTCGATACCTTTTTTTATACCCCCAAACAAAGAGTATACATAAAATTTTATTTTGTCGGTACAAAGTATCACAATGAAAAGCAATGTCTAACAATGTCTTGAGACACAATCAAGCCTTTCATGATTCAGACATAAAAAAATCATTGTATTACGAATACAAAGAACTTGATGCAAAAAAAAATAATACGCAGCATGCAGAATAACTTTTCGTAAGAACTATTTGCGATTAAACCAATTTAGTTTGATTAGCCAAAAACTTATTAAGGACAAGCAGTTGCACACATTTTGAAGAAAATGATAGAAGCAAAGGTGTACCAAAGGGGTAATCAGTATCATAAAACCGTAAAGACAAAGACAAAACCGGCAGACAAAAAATCATCACAACAAAACAAACCACATAACAACATAAAACACACCACACACATAACAACAAAACCGCATTCAGCAACGCGAACTCAAGTCGAAACGAGAGTGAACTCAGGTGCTCCGGAATATTACGCCAAAAAATGTATTGACAATATACAGTACAAGTAAAAATCAAGATTTTGTTTTAAATAAGAAGCTATTGGAAGATTTGTAATTTCAAAAATCAAGTACTTGTCAAATAAGTTTGATGATAGGACTTAACATAACCTTTAAAAACTGTTTTTACTTGCATTTTTATCATATTTGGTATGAATTAATTGGTCTTGCGTTGGTTTACAAGTTCTACATATCCTGTCACAAGGAGGTCAGAACTCTTATTTCGACTTTTCGGTTACGTTGGTGATTAATGTTCAGTTGTTTTGTGTTTCTCTCGTTATGTTGTGCTTTTTGTTGTGTATTTAAGGGTCTGGTTTTTTTTTCTTTACCTGACATGCGACAATTAGAATGAACAATTTGTTTCTGTCAATTAAGAATTAACTGTAATATTTTTTTTGGTTTATTGAACCATAAACTATTTTGTTCATGATGCACATTGAATAATCCGCTTCATGTAAAATGTGCACCATTAAAAATTTAGTTTATGGCTTCTATAAATCAAAAACTTAATATGAAATAGGCATTACCTAAATGCGAGCACAGCATAATTCTGTAAAATAAATGTAATGGTAACATGTTTAGTGCCATTGTTAACATTGTTTAATGAACGAATAAAAAAGATTTTATTTCGAATCGATGCAGTCAAATAAGATTTGAAATCATCGTAGTTATTTTTGTTTTGGTTCATTTTATAGAACGTTCAATTTGGGACGAGATGCTTGGGGCGATTGAACGTTAAATAGAAAAGCAAGAAAAATTCGATTGAACTTGGTTACTACAAAAAATGTAGCAACTCATCGTCATCAGAATATTTTTCTCTTTATACATTATTACATAGATAATTTTTTGAATGCGACTAGCAAAATTGGTAATTATTTTCAAATTCACTCCGTTCCTGTAAAATTTGAGAGCCTTTCCGGACCATGAAAAACCAATATCAGCATTAGACAAATTTCTCGCAGGAACAAATACCGTAGAGCTCTCTAAATTTATTGATATGTTCGGTGCAAAAATTTAGTAAAATAATATTTTTTAAATGAAAATATTAAAAATTCGGTTAATTAGATCGGCGTATTCATATTAACACCTGTCAATCGCATTGCAACTGCAAACTTCATTTTTGTCTGAATATGATAATACTTTCTTTACGATGGTAGGCGTAGTTTAAATGATCGTTAATCCAATGAAATTCTTTTGACTTTTTAAAATAAACCACATTTTCCTTCAATGCAATTGCAACTAATAGCTTTCTAAAATTTATTTATTTTATAATGGTCTTCAATACATTATATACAATCTACATACATGACTGTAGTAAGGATTTGACATTTTGACTTTCTTTTTTTGAACATAGAAAAATGTAAGCTGAGAGCAAAAGTTAATATTCAACTCTAATTTGTTTTTTATTGAAAATTGAAGGAGAGTTATACGACATTTCCCGTGAAAAATGCTCAAAGAAGTACTCCACAATTAGTTTTTTTCATTGATATTGGTTTCGTTATTGACCCTCCATGAACTCTTGTGTTCAATGAAAATGATTATTTTTTTCGCCTTCAAATAAAGACGATAAAATAATCTGGATCATTTATTCAAAACTATAATCCACAGGTATTGTTTTAAAGAATTTTTTGGAAAAAAAGTCAATGCAAATGCACAGGAGGCGTTCCTTTCGGATGGGCATTGTAGCTGATGGATTTGCAAAGATTTACATGTTCCATTTTTAGGTATCTTAGCGAAAAAAAAAACTAAATCTGTTATTTTTAATATGCCTTGGGGATGAGCACGGGCTTTCATTAAATATGTGCTAGGTTTCAACCAACCGTAGGCTCGATAATAGTGCAGCGGTGGATCGGTAAAAAGTCGTCTATTTAAGGAGTTTAATGTACCGACATAACACACAGCTATTTTTTTAGGGAATATTATACAACCATTTAGCTTTGATTTTAAGTGGGTCGTCACGAATTCGTCTCGGGCATTTTTTGGTAAAATCGATTTTTTTAACAGTGGTGTATTTTTGTAAAAATCCCTCCATAGGTGTAAAGTTTCGAAACAAATATTTCTTTAATAAACAAATAGGAATTTTGGACAAAATTATCAAGAATAACCATTTATCTTACTGTTAATAAAGATTTTGCCAGATTGTGCTCGAGTTTTTTTTATCAAAATCAATGCTTTTGAAAATGCTCACTTTTTTATCAAATTTTAGACAAAAAGTTGTTTCTATCAAAATGTTTCTTGTGTTTTGTAACTTTAAAACTCTTTGAACTCTGTGTTATTATTTCCTTAACTATTCTGCAAAGTTTTATTGAAAACGGTGCATAAATGTTGATTTTATTACGTATTTTATAAACAAATTGTGCAAAACATAATTCCGGAAACCCAAGTCTTTCCGTATTTGGCCTGTAAAAAACTAAATAAAATTTAGGTAAAGAAATTTTATGAAAAAAATAAAGTAAAAGAATGTTAACAGAACGACGAAAAGTAGTCTTTAATTCCTAATGAAACAAACAAACAAAAACAATAACAGGTCGTAATTACAAGAAAAAAAGGTCATCACGAGAAACATTCAGTCATATAAAACCTTGTACTAGTCGGTAACTATATACATGTATTACACATGGCATGATATCTGTCTTCGGGCCTGGATACACATTTCTCAATCAAAATTCGTCGACGAATCACCATAGAGGAGACGATTATCGCTACAGAATGCAACAATACATATTTTTGAGCAATATCAAATTCGAATTACATCTTTCAAGTAATTCAAATCTAAAAACGACAAACGTTAATTTTGTAGAACGCTCGAGGTAGAACACTGTCCTTAACGGGGTCGGTTAAGAAAACGGTACTTTGGTTGAGTACGGGTTAAATGGTGGACATAAATCTTAAGCGAAGGTAAGCGCCCTATTTCTGCGGTTTACACATGTGTCAGTGGAGTAAAATGGTATTGAAATGTGTTATTTTGTGTAAATAATATTTCTAGCCCATTTAAAGCATGCATTTTATTGGAATAAGAGCTATTTAATAATAGGTGAAATGTAAACAAACTTCGGTGAAGACAGTGTCGAGTCCACCTGTACTGGTATTGATTTACCTAAAAATAGTTTACGGTAAAGAATTAAAATGACTTTACGGTGAAGAACAGTATAGTCCTTTTTAGAAAGTATTTTCCGGACGTGCAGACCTGAGAAATCTTTTACTTATGCACTACAGGTTAACGACTTCCGGGTAGGCCTCTCCATTGAAAATCTGTTGAAATTAACTAAATTCGTCAACTTGTTAAAACATTTTAAATCTGATTGCCGAAGCCTAAAATTACTAAAACATACGTTAACATCCAAGGCTTCACTCCAAACCAGTTTATTTGAACCGGGAATGGGAAATTACGCCAAAATCGGATAGGGATAAATTGATGTTTTTCCTTAGCTCAACGTTGTTCACACCATGAGGCCGACCCACAAAGGGAAACTACTCTTGCAAAAATGAAAACAAAAGAATCGGAATCGGAATTCCTGGTGACTTTTTGAAAAGGGCTATTGAAACAATAAAAAGTTGCTATATTAACATAATATCTTCATTTTACGAAGAAGTAAAGCTATTGAAAATAAAAAAAATCTCAAAACAATATTTGTTATTAATTGCATTCATTGTTGATATTAAACAGTAGAACATTGTATATGTGTTGTAATAGATTAACGTTAGTTGAATAAAGGTAATAACAAAACTACCGAACTTGAATGATCAATCTCATAGTCCAGAGAAAATGACAAAAACGAATCAGTCATACCGGCAAATTGGTGGATCGCAATGGACCTGACTTGGTACAGGATTTTAAACGAAATGGTGGGTTAAACCAGGTTTTATGGCGCCAAACCTCCCTCTTCCATTGCGATCTTAGGATCCGGTAATGACCATAGAACACAACATAGTTGTGAGACAAAATAGGGATATTGAGGTGATCATCTCAGTACAGCAGTACAAAATATAATTGTTCATGATTGAAATAAAACGCCGTGATTCTAATCGATTTTCGTTTCAATCTTTCAGCTTTAAAGCCAATGACCCTAGAAAATATAAAGAATTCCAAAACAGATCGTTATGAAAGAAAGAAACAAATTCAGAAAGATTTCTTGAAGTATAAAAAATTAAAATACTAAAGTAAACAAAATAATGTTTTGGAAAGAAAATCATATACAATCTGAAACAAAGTTTGAATGGAGGAAAAGATGAGAAGCAATAATTGGATTCATGTATAAAATCGTTTCCGTTTACTTTTTGTAAGGTCAGCCGTATACCAATATTATAAGTGACAACGTTCGAATACAAAGTTATTATGTACTATCCCCGCGCATAAAAGATCAATATGCTGTGTAGAATAAATAACAGAAATTGTCTTTGGTTGCTTGAATCAATGAAATATATATTTTATTCATATTCTTAACACGCAAAAATATAATTATGACAAAAAAAGGAAATTCAATCATTTACTGAGTTTCGATCAGTTAATGTCAAAGTCGTACACGACTTGTTTTTCATTCTGAGATATATACGGAAAGGAAAATATGTATTTTAATTATATTCATAGTATTTCTCGTTAATAAAACTGAAAATAATTTTGCACAATTTGAAAAAGCACATTTAATAGTATCAAAAAAGTTAATATGGAGTAGGCATTGCCTAAATGCGAGCATAGCTAAAAGGGACATTTTGTCTTTAAAGTCTTGTTTGTTTTTGTACCCTTGTCTTACCAAAAAGTGTGAATGAATGGACAAAAATTATTTTTGTGTTGGATTTACTCCGGGCATCTACTCAAGTTGGATTTTCAGAATCCGAGAAGCAGACGAACATTGTAGTGCACGACCTTTGGTTCATTTTAAATACACAAAATTCATAAGTTTATTTGGTAAACAAGTTTTTCCATTTCTAACAATCTTTTTCATATATATTTTTTATTCATATTTTGTTCTAAATGTCGACATTCAGGGATATCGCTATCATTTAATTTCCATTTTTTCCATTTGCTTATTTTGGGGCGAGATGGTATGGGGCGATTAAGCTTCTAGACACGTTAGTTTCGTACGTGCATATAACCAAGACGAAACGAGCAGCTTATGTGTATTTATTATTTTAAGAATACTATTTTCTTGTAAACAGCGCAATTTATTATTTTTTAAGCATTATTTCTTTTCTTATAAATTATTTTAACATTCACTCCGGCCCTGTAAAAATAATAGCCCTATCCGGACCATAAAAAATCTTAATCAGCATTAGCAAATTTCTCGCAAACAAATACCGTAGAGCTCTCCGCTCGAGCGGGCACTTCGTGCCCGCTTGCGAGCTATGCTCGCTATAAATAAAAATTTTGATAATATTTTGTTTCCGTATCTTTTGTATGGTGCTACCTTTGAAGGGATATTGTCTACGAAAAAAAAAATTAATTTACTTACAAAAAGGCCAACAAGACAACTTGTTTTGTCTATTTTTAAACATATGGCCATGATACCTTATAAATCGAAAAATTGAAAATCAATAATCACTAATTATTAACCAACTAAGTATATTATTAGTCTATCTGCCCCTACTTAATGAAATGCAAAACAGGGCCATTATGAGAAAACAGGGCATTATGACAGGGCCATTATGACAGAAAACAGGGCCATTATGGATGGAAACAAAATGGCCGACATTATTTATTTCAGCATTTATTAATTAAAACAATATTACAAATTGAATGAAAAAGTATCAAGTTAATGTTAAAAATTGTGTTAAAATTCAATTTCTGAGGATTAGATATATTGATTATGGCTTTATATACATGGACTGAAGGTCTATCAACAATATTGTCACTTCATATTTCATAATTTGGTCGCTTTTTACCCTTAAAGTTCCCTTATCTTTTCTTAAACCATTTTTACGCTAATCATACGAGATTTATTTTCTTAAAAAAATCTTTACAAATAAACAAAGTATAAAAAATGTTTTCCTACCTGATGATAAACCTAGATACATGTACAATGTTCTTAGATCGTGTCTGTTTCTGTCAGGTTTCTAAAAACCTTCTGAATGTCAATAGTTTGAATAAAATATTGATATGCAGAAAATGATCCAAACCCTGACAAATTTTAAACATGTTTACATGTCAGTTTGCTGTCTGCTGGAGGGGGGAAACTTTAGTTTGGGGAAAGAAATGAGTTGTAATTTGGTAACTATTCAACAAATCAAATCAAATTCTATTTTCCACAGCAACTTGTCCATAAAAATAATGAACTACTAAATGAGTTGTAATTTGATAACTAATGAAATCAAATTCCCTTGTCTACAGCATCTCGCCCACTTAAAAAGTTATCCCTGAAATTGATGAAATTAAAAAAATGTTTTTGACTGTGAACTGTACCTGCACATTTATTAGTTAAAGTATTTAGATCAGTTAAACATTTTATACTTTGCATTATAATAAGATATTTTGCAAACAGGTTTTAATGGTAAGATAAAAAAAAAAATTGAAAAGAGCAGGAATATGATAAATCTTAGAATTTTCTCTTACGAATCAAAGGCAAAGTAACTGTCAGTGAGTTTTAAAAGGCAGAAATTATGAGTTCCACCTCACTTCTCCACCCCAAGTTTCCTTTTTTCATAGTTGGTTAATAAAAGTATTAAGAAATGGGTGATTTGAGAATGGCCCTGTTATATGTTCTCGGTCTGCAATAATGGCCCTCGGAGTCTGTAATGGCCCTCGGCGTTGCCTCGGGCCATTACAAAAACCTCGGAGCCATTATTGCAGACCTTGGACATATAACAGGGCCATTATAAAAACACCCATTTATTAATACTATAATAATATTCGTAAAGCTTTACAATAATTCATAATCATGAGCTTCCTTCCGTCTTAAGCATGCGCACTGTTTTGAATTTTTGTTCATAAACTTTGCTTGTTTAAAATTACGGCCAGTACACTATATCTCGATGCTTTAGCCCGTGGAAATATTCAAGCCGACGAAAACGCCAAAGTCGCCAAACAAAGAAAATGATGTTTATGACTCGTACATAATAAATGAAGACGATTTAGATAGTTCACATTGAATTTATATAATTTTTTCACCAAATTACAGTCTTCAGGAACAAAATATCCGAAATCCCGATCGATGGCTGCATTAAAGGGAAAGTTCACAAAAAAATGAAAATTTGTCATATGATTTCTAATGCATTATCTAATTAATTAAAGACTCAATAATTTGGCGCATAAATATTGAGACAAACATATTAAATGGCTAATTACGGCCACAGCTAGCTGCAAGAGAGGAATTGACAAGATAGGGAAACAGAATGCCAATCACAAGGATATACGGACAAATCTGTGCACCATTGGTAGGCAATGGATGCTCACATTCCTCTCAGGTTCCTGGAGAGAACGAGGGACACAATATTCCAGTACGCCAGCCCATATTTTGTCACCCCATGGTTTATCATGGGAGTAAAATTAATATTATTTTTGATTTAGATTTACCATGGATTTACTTTTATTATACACAGTGCCTGAAATGGCCACTTGCCCACTGGCCAATTGCGAGTAGATTTTTGACACATATAAGAACACTGGCCCAAAAATTTTCTATGGGCCACCAGATTGGGTTTTCCTATTTCAGGCACTGTATACCCTGGCCAAATTCAATCTGGTGACAGATTAGAACCGACCACTCATGGGAGGCATGAGATGGTCTAGACCAACTTCCAACGGTAAAGCGTTGGAAAGTTATAATTAATATGACCCGACGTACAATTAAGGAAAGAATAGTGTCCCCTTATCTTGCCAAATTCCGCCCTAGTAGACTGTGACAGGAATTTTTATTAAAAATAATTAAGCATATACACACAATCACAAAAATTAATTAAAAATTGAATGTAAACTGATAACTTAGAACTTTAAAAAGTCTGTATTTGGTATACTCGCGATATGCAGGTAGAAAATAATAAATATAATTGAGTAACATTTTAAAAAAGTCATTCAAATACTAGCAAAATGAACATTGACACGGACATTTTTGTAAAATCCAAGAGTATTTCAAACTGCATCGTCCGCAAATTTGTAGATTTGTCGATTCTAAGCTCAAAATTGTAAGATTCTCGGAAGCTCCGGGATCCTGTTGTCATATTTGAAGAGCCTGAAAAGAGAAAATAAAACAACAGCAGCAAAAATGTTGGACGGTGAAAAAGGGGGGAGGATGGAGGGATTTTGTTTCCTTCGTCCATCACATGTCAATTCGTGAATAAAATTATAAAACCCGGAACAAGTACGGATATTAAAATCCGGAGAAAGAATAGAAAATTTATTAATCTCGCTTTCATTAAACTGGTTTATCTTATAAATAGATAAACCTCATTAATTAAAGACTCAATAATTTGGCGCATAAATATTGAGACAAACATATTAAATGGCTAATTACGGCCACAGCTAGCTGCAAGAGAGGAATTGACAAGATAGGGAAACAGAATGCCAATCACAAGGATATACGGACAAATCTGTGCACCATTGGTAGGCAATGGATGCTCACATTCCTCTCAGGTTCCTGGAGAGAACGAGGGACACAATATTCCAGTACGCCAGCCCATATTTTGTCACCCCATGGTTTATCATGGGAGTAAAATTAATATTATTTTTGATTTAGATTTACCATGGATTTACTTTTATTATACACAGTGCCTGAAATGGCCACTTGCCCACTGGCCAATTGCGAGTAGATTTTTGACACATATAAGAACACTGGCCCAAAAATTTTCTATGGGCCACCAGATTGGGTTTTCCTATTTCAGGCACTGTATACCCTGGCCAAATTCAATCTGGTGACAGATTAGAACCGACCACTCATGGGAGGCATGAGATGGTCTAGACCAACTTCCAACGGTAAAGCGTTGGAAAGTTATAATTAATATGACCCGACGTACAATTAAGGAAAGAATAGTGTCCCCTTATCGCCAAATGAGCGTGTCTATACACGTTCAAATACATCACGGCCCCCTTTTGGGACACACTTTCTTTTGTTTAATTGTAGTAAGGATTTTATTTCTAGTATGCACTGGCCAAATTCAATCCGGAAACAGATCAGAACCGACCACTCATGGGAGGCATGAGATGATCTAGACCAAATTTCAACGGTAAAGCGTTGAAAATTTTTTATTGATATTTATGGAGCAAAACAGTGTTTCCCCTTTTACTGCCAAATGAGAGTGTCTATACACGCTCACACTTTACCCAACCGACCCACTTTATCTACCATTCTTTCAATCTGAGTGAATAAGGGCCAATAAGGGACATATCATCATAGGTAACCGTATAATTGAATTATTCAATATAGTAGAAACCATAAATATAACTCTGTATTTCCCACCTAAGTAGGTATTGTTTGGCTGTTCATGTTTAATAAGGTGTGATAAAACAAGGTACTTCTTAATGTATGAAAAATTAAACAACATAAATTATCAATCATCGCCTGAACGAATCTCCATAACGTATCTAGTGACTGTATTTTAATGTTCATGTTGTTAAGTGATCATGCCCTGATTAAAACATGTTTTGTATTAGTAAATATATGCAACAAGTTTTCTTATTGAGCCACTAGTTTAATTTGGCATGCCTATAGTTTCAATCTCAGAAGCACGAGTACATGTAAATGATTAGTGTCTGCATTCTTAAATACTTTAATTGTCAACATGTACAGTAAGGCATTCGAATAATAAGAAACTAGACCGTAATCATCGTAATATCAAGCATACTTACGCAATCAATTGACTATCAAGAAAAACTATGTAGAATACAAAGTTTACAAATTGAATAAAAGTCTACGAAAATAATTTTATACTAACAAAAAGGCAAAATTTTGGCATTGTCTAATTTTAAACTTTAACAAGTAAACAGCTAAATTAATCTAAAAACCGAAAAACATTTATCACTAACATGACTAAATGATATATGAAAAGTTTTACAATTCACATTCATGAGCTCTTATCCCGCCTTTAACATGCACACTGTATCCAACTTTGCTTAACACTTTAACGGTTCATACACGCTTCAAGCATCCGTCTCCCGTCCCAGACCTCAGTCCGTGTAGAAACACAAATGTCGGCGAAAAACGCCAAAGTCTCCAAACAAAGAAAATGATTATATAAATGAACCTGTTCAATTCGTCACCACATTAAAGCTTCCGGGAACAAAACATTTGAGATCCCGACTGATGGCTGCAACAAATACATTTAAAATAAATTTGTCGTCACGAAGGCAAAACAAATAATCAACCACGTTGGTCTAACAATTGTGACCCAGTCTAATGCAGTTTTGGTACTAAAAATAAACATGATATATTTTCAAAGGTTTCTCCTAAACATTTCGTAAGACGTTTAAAATGACATCAAAAGATTGGAGAGCCATACGAAAAGATGGGAATTTGGCAGACAAAACGCCTTCAAATGATGCCGAAATGGTATTAAATGAAAATGCATATACACAGCAACCATAAAAATATTTGATCTGCAATTTCAAATAAACTAGGACAACAAGAGGGGGGGGGCAATGCCCACAGGACAAATTCTAACGTGACATGTTGTGACTGTGTACGCTTATGTCGCTTGTCAGAGGATCTGCACGTTAAATGCAGGAAATCATCCAAAGATATCATCTTTATTATTCAATATACTGTCAGGCCGTCCGGAAACATAAAATGTAGCTAGCCCCCTATGCAGGACAAATCAAAATAGCTTTACAAGTAATTAAACCTGGTTTGGAGATAAGGACAGTGTGAACTTATTATTGAAGGTGTTTGGATCAATTCGGGTAATTCTTAATATCTGAAAGTGTTCAAAGACGGACGGACAGACACAGTGATTTGACCTGTCACTCCATGCACCAGCCTAGGCTGTCTAGGCTAGCAAGTACGATATGGAAGTATAAGTAAAACAAAGGCAAAGTAAGTTGAAATGCAATAAAGCAAACGAATAAACATATTAGAGAACACAACAGAAAAGTTAACTGAAATATAACATTACAGGCAGTACTCGATTTTGAATTTAAAATAAATATGTAAGAATAACTCCGTTCGATGGTAAGTTTGTTAGTACGACATGTACATGCTTGATGTTTTATGCAGTTTTGTTTATTTGGGGTGTTTTCGTGAACATGACATCAATGATTTGATTTGAATGTGACGTAACGTCGGTTAACAGGTGCCCGTCGTGTGATTTGGTTGAAACAAGATGTGATGGATTTTATCATTTACAAGAACATTTACTTCAGGAAGTAATAAATATCGTGTATTTGAAATTTAATGGTCAATAAATTATATACTGCCCTGGTATAAGCCGGGTATAAGCTGAGTTTAAGCTTTACTTTTCATGTAAATTTATTTTTGTTTAGCTGCTATTTTAAATTAAACCTAAACAGTCCTAAACATGTACCTTGAATTATAATCTGATCTCGGAAATGTGCATCCAAAACGTTGCTAGCCTACATGTACAATCCTGCTTTATCCTGATTCCTTGAAGCACCAGATGGCCCTATCAGCATCGTCCTGTATTTGACATCACGCGTTCTTAGTAAGTTGGAGTTCAATCTTTCTTCTTTTATCGTTTTTCCTTAGTAAGTTCTGTTTTTCGACAAAAAGATATATATGTACCGACAGAGTTCAATCTTTCTTCTTTTATCGTTTTTCCTCCGGGTCAAGTTGTATAAACGATTCAAGTCCAGGAAAGAACGTTAGTTCCTTTGGTTTTACGATGGTTCAAACAGATGGGTTCAAATTATTTAACAAATATTTAAGGCAATGTTTGTTGACAATGTTTGTTGATTCAATGTCCGTTGGCTGGATTACTTTCAAATCTCCTCCAATAATGTAAAAACAACTGTCCTAATTTTTCACGAGAATGGTGCACCATACATGCTTCTCAACTTCGGCAAATTTGTCATCTAATTATGGGGTAGAATGAAGGATTGCTTGGATTATATTTTTCTATTTTGTTTCCTTCGTCCATCACATGTCAATTCGTGAATAAAATTATAAAACCCGGAACAAGTACGGATATTAAAATCCGGAGAAAGAATAGAAAATTTATTAATCTCGCTTTCATTAAACTGGTTTATCTTATAAATAGATAAACCTCATTATGCTATATCATTTAAACTTTTATATTCAATTTAATAAGCTGACAAAAATGGAATTTTATTTTTGATCTTTTGGTTTCTGTCATTTTAAATTACACAAAACATCTGAATACCACAAAGTCTCCTTTTGACAGTGACCCACCATTTACCTAATTATTGAATTGCCAATATATAATATTTAAGTCCCCCAAACAACGTTTGGGGACTTATTGTTTTTGCACCGTTTCTTATTATTAAGTCCCCCAAACAACGTTTGGGGACTTATTGTTTTTGCACCGTTTCTTATTATGTCCCCGAACACGAAGTGTCGGGGACATATTGTTTTTGCTCGGTTTCTTATTATTATTATTATTATTATTATTATTATTATTATTATTATTATTTTTCTCGGTATTCTGGAGTGTGAACTTGTCCACCTCATTTTTTCGACATCGTTTAAGGTAGGAAGCTGAAACTTCATAAATCAAGAGTATGGAATGGGAAATTGTGGTTTTTGTATTTTTCGTCGAAATCAAACGACCCCTTATAGGTCAAAAAAGGGCCTCAAAATGGCTCCTCGAAACCGAAGATGAATTTTTCCTGTCATTTCTGATCCGGCAGGGGTAGGACAAATTCCTTTATAGTGTAAGTGTAGACTTTCAATACCTTTCATTTAAAAAAAAAAATTTGAAAATCGGACTTACCGTTTTCAAAATTTTGCAAAAAATCGAAAATTATTTTTTTTGTAAGATTGAGTTATCTTTCTTTGTTCAATATATTTTGTAATAGTAATGAAAAAAAATCTCAACTTTCTGTTTGTTATTTCTTATTGAAAATTGGTTTACAAGGTAATAGTGGTATGCCAAGTTCATTTTTGGAGTTGAAAATTTTTTTTGACGGCCATTTTCAAAATGGCGGCTAAAATGGCTGCCATTTTCCCGCCAAAATTTAAACTTGCTCCGATTTTGATGAAAATTGGTACATAAGTTAATAGTGGTATGGCGAGTTGATTTTTGACATCGAATTTTTTTTATCGTCGGCCATTTTCAAAATGGCCGCCGTTTCCCGCCAAAATTAAAGTTACTCCGATTTTGATGAAAACTGGTATATAAGGTAATAGTGGTATGGGGATTTGATTTTTGACATTGAAATTTATTTATCGTCGACCTTTTTCTAAATGGCCGCCGTTTCCCGCCAAAATTAAAGTTACTCAGATTTTGATGAAAATTGGTATTTAAGGTAATAGTGGTACTGCGAGTTGATTTTTGACATTAATTTTTTTTTTTATCGTCGGCCATTTTCAAAATGGCCGCCGTTTCCCGCCAAAATTAAACTTGCTCCAATTTTAATGAAAATTAATATAGAGGGTAATTGTGGTATGGGGAGTTCATTTTTAGCATCAAATTTTTTTATGGTCTCATGCAACAGCTTTTGGATGCGACTGTGTGACTCTTCTCAACCATATGAGATTAAGGGAGAATAATATCTTATATGGATGTCAACCAAAAGCTTCTCCGTCACGTTCTTAGCATTTCATTGAAGAGTGGCTCCATTGTGGAGGACGAGAGCGGTAGTTATGCTCGCTAGTCACCACAATAGTTTACAAGTACGCTACCAATGCTTGTAAAAAGGGTGCTTCAATGGAATGATAAGGGCGTCATTGCTTAAACAGGGTTCCCACAAAAGCCAGAAATATTGCCAAAGAGGGGTACGTGAGGGGACATGTATGTGACTCGCTTGCGATCACAATTATACCTAGTTATTTTTATTCTTCTTCTTCTTATTCTTCCACTTAGTCGTGAACTTGTCCGGAGATCCCAGAGAAAACGAATCCACATATCAATATGAAACTTGGCAGGATAATAGATTGTAAAAAAAGGAAGCTTCGTTGACAACCGGAATTTTCAAAATGGCCGTCGTCTCCATGGAAACAGGAAAATGGACTAGATATTGGACATTGCAATATCTCGGTAACCTAGGTGCGCAGGGTTCTGAAATTTTGTAGGTTGATAGAGCAAAACATTCCCTTCAATAATATGAAAAAAAAATTTGAAGCGATATTTACGGTTTTCGAGATATAAATAAAAATGTGAGTTCAAGGGAGATAATCGGGTCAAAATTTTCAAAGTGCTCCGATTTACATGAAAATTGATATTTAGGGGTATTTTGACATGCTGAAGAGAATAGTGGCAAATACGGGTCGTTTGGGGGACTTTGTGACTTGCTTGCAATCACAGTTAATACTTGTTTTTATTCTTCTTCTTCTTCTTCTTCTTATTCTTCCACTTAGTCGTGAACTTGTCCGGAGATCCCAGAGAAAACGACTCCACATATCAATATGAGACTTGGCAGGATAATAGATTGTAAAGAAAGGAAGCTTCGTTGACAATCGGAATTTTCAAAATGGCCGCCGTTTCCATGGAAACAGGAAAATGGACTAAATATTGGACATTGCAATATCTCGGTAACCTAGGTGCGCAGGGTTCTGAAATTTTGTAGGTTGATAGAGCAAAACATTCTCTTTAATAATATGAAAAAAAATTTTGAAGCGATATTTACGGTTTTCCAGATATAAATAAAAATGTGATTTCTCAAGGGAGATAATCGGGTCGAAATTTTCAAAGTGCTCCGATTTACATGAAAATTGATATTTAGGGTTTATTTGACATGCTGAAGAGAATAGTGGCAAATACGGGTCGTTTGGGGGACTTTGTGACTTGCTTGCAATCACAGTTAATACTTGTTATTCTTCTTCTTCTTCTTCTTCTTCCGATTCTTCCACTTAGTCGTGAACTTGTCCGGAGATCCTAGAAAAAACGACTCAACATATCAAAATGAAACTTGGCAGGATAATAGATTGTAAAGAAAGGAAGCTTCGTTGACAATCGGACTTTTCAAAATGGCTGCCGTTTCCATGGAAACTGGAAAATGGACTAAATATTGGACATTGCAATATCTTGGTAACCTAGGTGCGCAGGGTTCTGAAATTTTGTAGGTTGATAGAGCAAAACATTCTCTTAAATAATATGAAAAAAAATTTTGAAGCGATATTTACGGTTTTCGAGATATAAATAAAAATGTGATTTCTCAAGGGAGATAATCGGGTCGAAATTTTCAAAGTGCTCCGATTTACATGAAAATTGATATTTAGGGTTTTTTTGACATGCTGAAGAGAATAACGGCAAATACGGGTCGTTTGGGGGACTTTGTGACTTGCTTGCAATCACAGTTAATACTTGTTTTATGTGCATCTATGTTATGGCATTTTAAATAAGTGATAGAAAATCCTTATTAAAATTAACAAAATTGAGTTATTCTTTAATTAGTAATAATGATTTTTGGTATAAAAATCAATTTAAATAAGTCATTTTTAATTATCTAAGTCATGTTGTGTTGTGATAATCTTGCATATAAATCACATTATTGTTTTAAATGCTAGAATGAAAATAAAATGATCTAGTACATAAAACTTTGTTTCTGAATGTTTGTATATTAGGTTTTGACACCTGTAGGTATTGATAATTATTTCACCCCAAGTCAGCTGTGACTAATTACATTTATGTTTACCTAACCATTACACAGGTACCTGCTGAGAGACAACGGCAATAAATTCACATTAATTAACACTTTTAGCAAACCCAGTGGGGGGTTAGAAAAAGGATGACCTGTAATTTGTCAACACCAATTGTTTCCTACCGCTACACTAAAACCATAAGTAGTAAAATTTTCAACCACAAAAAGGCATTGCAGGACCTAAACATTGAAGAATATCTAAAGTCCCCTCTGACATGTGATTGCTATGCTTCTCCCTTTGTCTATGGTCCATCTGGTCATGTCATCACGGGTGATCTTAAGATAATTGAAAATGATTTATTACGTAATGTGATTTCCCATGGACCTAAATTCAGGGAACCGCAACGTATAAATTGGAACCATAACTTTAAGATCATCATGGACGCTGTGGAGGACTATGCTAGAGCCTGGATAAAGAGGGAAAAGGACCAAGAACCAGAGCTTGAATCACTGTCGGACTGGGTAAGGACTATCCGATCTCTTGTACGAAGCCGAATAGACAAACTTCGCAAATGTGTGAACCCCCGGCCTTCTTCTGTATTTAGAGATCGTGAAGCTCTCAATTGTCTCTCTTCCTTACATGACAGGTATGTTGTCACGCCAGCAGACAAGGCTTCCAATAATATAGTTTTTGTATGTAAAGCACATTATTACAATTGTCTAATAAAAGAACTAGGCATTGATGGTAATACTTTTGCTAGTGCTACATACACACGGACTACATTTAACAAAGATGAAATCATAGCCAACCATAGGTCTTTTATGTCCTCTTTCAATATTCCAATGAAAGGGGAACATAAAGAGTTACCATATTTGTACTGGATACCTAAACTTCACAAAAATCCGTACAAAGAAAGGTATATAGCTGGATCTTCATCATGTTCAACTACAGAGCTGTCCGTTCATTTAACTAAAATCTTGTCTGCTGTCAAAGAAGGTCAACAAGCATACTGCGACACTATTTATAATCGTAGTGGAATTAACCATATGTGGATTTTGAAAAACTCAAAAGATTTGTTAGATCATTTTAAATCTAGATCATTTTCTGAGGTTCACTCTTTGAAAACGTTCGATTTTTCAACTTTATACACTACCTTGCCACACGAAAAACTAAAATGTCGCCTGAAAAAACTTCTCGAAAAAGCCTTTTCAAACTCAAGGAATTTTGTTGTTTTGGGTTATAATTCTACATTCTTTTCCAAAACATCTTTCAAAGATAAAATTTGTTACACACTGGAACAAGTTTGCAGTATGCTTGATTTCCTCATTGACAACATATTTGTCACCTTCGGAGGAGAGATTTTTCAACAACAAATCGGCATTCCAATGGGCACAAACTGTGCTCCTCTCCTCGCCGATTTGTTTGTATACTCTTACGAGACTGAATTTCTTCAGGGACTCGTAAAGAACAAGAAGATGAAAGAGGCAAGGTCATTTAATCTTACATTCAGATATATTAATGATGTCCTTTCTGTCAATAACACTTCATTTGGTAGTTGGATTCCTTCAATATATCCTCCGGAATTGGAGATTAAAGAGACCACCGAATATAATTGCTTCACGTCTTTCTTGGATTTGCACCTCGAATTTGACCCAGGTGGTCATCTCAGTACAAAAATTTACGATAAATGAGACGATTTTAATTTTCAAGTTATTAATTTTCCTTATCTACAGAGCAATATACCTACTTCTCCTGCATACGGTGTTTATATTTCTCAACTTATTCGATATGCCAGAGCTTGCACACATTTCACAGATTTTTTGATCAGACACCGGTTTCTTCGTGACCGACTTTTGAAGCAGGGCTATAAGAAAATACGTCTCATACGATCACTAAAAAAATTCTTTCTTCGTTATCAGCCACTAGTAGAAAAGTTCAAAATTGAGTTAAAATATATGATAGTTAATTGTTTTAATTAGTGTTTGACTGGTCTGCTGTACTGAGATGATCACCTCAATATCCCTATTGTGTCTCACAACAATGTTGTGTTCTATGGTCATTACCGGATCCTAAGATCGCAATGGAAGAGGGAGGTTTGGCGCCATAAAACCTGGTTTAACCCACCATTTCGTTTGAAATGCCTGTACCAAGTCAGGACCATTGCGATCCACCAGTTCTCCGGTATGACTGATTCGTTTTTGTCATTTTCTCTGGACTATGAGATTGGTCATTCAAGTTCGGTAGTTTTGTTATTACCTTTATTTACATAATTATATCATAATTATTTTCAATGAAATATGATGGCTTACATTTAAATACACAACTTCTTTCTTAATAGTAAATAAAAATAATATTTTTTTTTAATTATAGAATTTTAATTTTAATTAATTCATAATAAAGTTCAATTTAAAGGAAAAGGATAATAGATTAATAAAACGTTTTTAAAAAGATTTTATATAGAAGTAATTTATAAATATTAAATGATCTTGTTGACTTTTGATTATTTTTATTATTTTGCTGGTTATTGGACATACCACATGATCACTTAAACGTTTGAACTAATATGATTTTTTGCTACTCAGTAGAAATTCTGATTAACTGAAGTAGTCCCCTAATGTAGAGTAGGGGACTATTTCAAATAAATAATCTTCAGTTAAGATATGAGAGAAAAAAATTGCACACTGTTATAAAACATTGTTCTGAACAATTTAAGACCATATGTCAAAAATCGTGAACTTACCCTTTAAATACAATAAAATTATATCTGTCGTCACGAATGTAAACAAATAAACAATATGTTCGAAAAAAAAATAAACGAAATTTGGTAACAAATTGATATGCCAAGTTTTTTTTTACCACATTTTGGTCAAAATGACAGAAAAATGGGGACGAAAAAAAAATGATTTTGATAGACAATATGCCTTTAACATATGGGAGTCACATTCGTCATTTTAAATTAAGAATGTTCATTGCAACAAAATCCATTGCACAAAAACAATAATTCATGTCTTCATTCTGTCTGTTATATTTCATTCTTGCAATATAACAAGATTATATCTAAGAATTAATTTTCTTTTGGATAGTTTGAGACAGTTTGATAATGAATTTGTTGAGAGTTTTGTCCACAACATTGGCTTTAATAATGGTGTTTGCCATAATGGTAAAATGTCATGACTGTAAGGACTACTCTCTGACACCATCAGACCAGTCCTTGGTTGATATGGTAACACATTATCTACACACAACAAGGAAGTCAGAATGTAAAGATTCAGGAAAATCTAACAATATCGGAAAGTTATTAAAAAAACTGTCTTCAAATATAGCTTAAAAGGGGAAATATTCACTGTGGTAAATCATAGGTACAGGAAAAATCGTAACAGTGACCATTAAGTCAGCAGTATAGACTACTGTTGAGTGCTAATGGCGGTTCGGTGGTATAAAATTGAGCATCTTTTTGGAACTTTTTTCAAATATTTAGCTTGCATTTCAATTGAAATGACTTAAAAAAACACAAGAGATGCAAAATATAGTTCCTTGTTTTATCTTATTAATGGAATAGATATAACATTTATTTAATGTTTGAAAACAAAATTAAGCTTTTGATTAGAATTTCTATTTTCAGGAGAGATAATTGGCGAAAAAATGTGTGAGACATTTATTTAGAAATGTGTAGGAATAATTGTTTTTTCTTAAATATATATAAAAGATGGTCCGTGTCTCCAAGTCTTTTTTCATGTTTTTCGAAAGATAGTATATATGGCTTGTCGTTTGTGTAATATAACTACAATCTGATGGGTTTTCAGCTCACAATTATGATAAATAACTCTTTTCCCTTGATAATATATTGAAAACAAAACTTTAGGTCACAAAATTGGCATGGTGATAAATCTGAAGAAAGGACTGTGTGACCCCCCATTTTGCATTTGTTCAATATTCTTCTGCAAAATTTAAACAAAATCTAGATTTTGCTTAACCCCGAACCACCTTAAATAAAATATATCCATAGTTATGGGCTTGTAAGCTTACTGGCAAAATACCCACGGTGGCAATTAGGTTAGAAGGTAAAATCGTCGAAGCAATAAGCAGAAAAGCTTTTCACGATGGGACGAAAATCTGTCAAAGGTGGTATGTTACTAGGAAAAGCTATCCATCGTGGTAGATAATAGAGAAACGTTCGAGTGTTCTATTTATATAGGAATACTTTTTTCAAAATTTGTCTTTATTACAGTGTAATGTGTTTTATTGTCTCCTTGTTAATTACGTTTAATCATATTTGTGTTTATTTTAGAGTTAGCTTCAATAAAATGATAAAAACTAATTTGTTAAATTTTTATGAACTGTATACAAAATATATGTTTTAAAATTTACGAAACTCCCTTTTCCATAAAACATATTATATTAAAACAAATATTTTTTTCGTATATTTGCAAAAACTGGTGTAACATACATAAGGTGGGGAAAGAAGACTTGTCCAGCTGAAACAGAACTTGTCTACTCAGGTTGGTGCTCATTTCAACATCAGAAGTTACTGAACAAGATTGTTTATCCAATGGTTATATTGTTCCCAATATAGTACATACACATTAAAACCCTCTAGCATGCTTTGGTTTGGTTAATGTTGGTTTTAATATTCTCAGGTCATTTCATTTAAAAATATTAATTGTTATATGTTTACTGTTCAGTTTGATTCATCAACTCAACTTCTATCCTAGTAGAGAGGCTTGTTTAGGGTATATTGGGATATGGGATATCCACACATTTTTTTAGTGGGATACGGGATATTTGAGGCAAAACTTATTGGGATATGGGATATTTTTGTCAATTTTATTTACAGGGATATGGGATACTGGAAAAACATTTTTTGGGATACAGGATATTTGATGAAAAAATTATGGGGATATGGGATATTGGTACCCCCCTAAGCAAGCCCCAGAAGATAAAAATTGGGCTACCTGAAACAGAGGCGGTATTTTATTTTCGAAGATTTATTTTTGATTAGCGATCTAGATTCGTCTTTGTTAGAAAATTGAAATTATTATAATGCATCTTCGCTAGCCAAGGGTTACGATCCGCTACCTCTCATCTTCACCCTTGGCAGATCTAGAAGGTTTTTGTAATCTCAACATTTAAATTATCTCCCTTGAAGCAATATCTATTCCAAGTTAAAAAAAATATTTTCATCCAGATAGTTGCAAAAATAGGAGATATTTTATTCCATTAACGACAAACATTTATCTAAAGATAAAATAAAGGCAATTTTGGTAAGATTTGATCAAAACTGCTAATATTTTTTGCAAAAATAATAATTATTTATCACCTTTGGTAACCCACATGTTTGTTAACAGATTGTTTAAAAATGGATATGGAGCAATTTGATTGGATGCAGCCAACTTTCACTGCATCCAATCAGATGAGAGAATGTATGACCACAAAAATCCTTCTATATCTGCCAAGGGTGAAGATGAGAGATAGCGGATCGTAACCCTTGGCTAGCGAAGATGATTATAATGGGGCTTAAGTACAAATAAATACTAGAACATCAAAATATTTCAACAAGTGGATTGATTATTTTTTTCAATATTCGGCGCGCACGCAACGTCAGCACAAGATTTAACTGGAAGAAAACATAACAAATTTAGCAGGGGAAATTTCAAATTAAAAAAAAATAGATTAGAATTACCATTCATTTTTTGTTCAATAAGAATGTCAAATGTTTGAAATAGTTTTAAACTTTCTCATTTCATACACAAAGTTCTCGTTGGTTATCGCCATCATTATTCTGTAAACTGACCTCCTGGTTAATATCCTTAACGGTCTTCCTTCGGGGTTACCGGATATAAATATGAAGATATGACGATTTTACCCAGGATCCCATGTTACATTATTCTGCTGACATCATGACTTTACCATTGCTCGAAGAAGGGCACAATTACGTCAGAATAGTTAATAGTTTTGCGAGGAAAAATAATTAATGGAACACATTGATATTTTCAATAGCTGAATTTGGATTTTATTCAATTTATCTAATATTTTTTTCGATCTTTTTAATTATTTATATAATTATTTGTATACATGAAATAAGAGAATTCATGTTTAGCAACAACAATTAGCAATGTGGCACATTGGCTTAGATATTACGAGTGTATACTGTAGATTTTTATTAATCAAAATTGAAATAAAGTAGATTTTTTTCAAATTGCCTGTGTTTAATTTGTAGAACACAGAATAAGTCTTTAAGGTAGTACAGTAGTATAACACTGAGCATCTTTTCTGAGCATGTTACCAAATTTAAGCTAAGGCAAAAACATTGCTATTTAACTGTGTTAAGATTGTAACTATGATAAATTATTCGAGAAAAAATAATTTTGAAACAAACCCTAACTGTTATATTCATTTTATAACATTTCCCGTACTTTTTTCAAGGGAGATAATTTGTATGAAATGTGTAGGGAAAATTCAGTTTTTCCAATTTATTTTCAGAAAATTAACGGTGACCCCATGATTTTATATCTTATTTTCAAAGAACTCACAAAAATTGATGTTTTGACAAAATATAACAAAAATCTATCCTGTGAAATTTGAAAAAAATAATTTAAACCATTTTTCCCTATATAATCTATATCAAAATAGCCAAATTTGTACTGTTTTTGATCAATTGTCTACAAAAATTAAGCACGGTGACCTATTCTTTTTATTTAATTTTTCAAACATATGCACATAGATACTTCTTATGACAAAATTGTAAAAAATTCTATCCTACCGATTTTTTACCATTGTACTACCTTAAACACGAGCAGCATTTTTTTTCATTATTTATCAAGCGAGTATCGAACTGAGGCCTCCCATGCGGATATCCAATCAAAATTATTGAAAATGATTATTGCAGTTCGATGAGGAAAATTGTTTCAGCACGCGAAAAATGTATATACACAGGCACTTTTGTTAACATTAATCTAACGTAAGAAATTAACTATAAATAAGTGTTGATTGAGCTTCCATTGTTAATTTAATGTTAAAGTTTAACATTTGACGTCACTTAATTCAACAAGAAAATTAATGTTTAACACTAAATTAACGTTTAAATTTATAATGTTAAACTAAGGTTAGCTCAACGTTAAATTGGTGTTGTATTAACGTCAAATTAGTGTTAATCGAGCTTAACGTTTATTTAACGTTAAACAAATTGTCCGTGTAGAGAAAATACCCGTTGAAAAACAAAAATAAATCAGAATATGTTTATTTGATTGCACAGGTCAAGCGGGGGTAGCTTTAATGCCGATAAAGGATGGAGAGTGAACCATTTATGCCTACCCAGTGACCCAGAGAACGACAAATCATTCTCTTATAACAATGATGCTTTATATGGAGCAAAATATGCAGTATCAGGTGGCTCCGATCTTTCGGGTATGTCAGCAACACTTCACGACAAAGAAGTTCCCTGTGCAGTATGTAGAAGAAAGCAGAAGTCATCTGTTCTCATGATTCCAGGTATGTTGATCCTTTGACAGTAGATTAGTATCGACAGAATGTAATGTTAACTTAACACAAGAGAGGAAATCTGACTGTAACAAAACTTCAAAGTATACAAATATTGCTATTGAATGTGTGACATTACGCTTGAATTTTTCTATAAATTGTGTATTCGTGTCCAAGGAAGACTCGGGATTGTATTACATGAGTGTAGTAATGTTAAGGACTAACTTTTTAATTAGAAAGTGTCCTTAGGTTTTTTTTGGCTCTGGTAGAAAAGTGTTTTTCGAATACGTTACAAAAATATATTTTTTCCATATAAGCATTATTTTATATAGCAGATATAGTTCTTTGAAATATTTTTTGCTGAACCTTTTAAGCCAAAATATTTTTTTCGTCAATAGTTAAATTAAAAATATTTTTTAAGGGAAAACCAAGGCTCCCCTTAAATTAAATGGTCGTTCCCTCAGAATGAGGACCATAAGTTTAACCATAGGCAATACAGTCGGATATCTAATAAGTATAAATTATGGTTATGGAATAGGACATTTGTTGCATCAAATATGTACGGGAATTCGGGATCAGTTTCTGTTGTTAGCTTTAGTTCTAGTTCAGAGTTAATCTAGTGGCGAGAAGAAGTTAGTAGTTGATGTTAAACTTTGTATATAAAATGTGCCCGAGATCGAATTTGTGTGCATAAGGGTAGGGTGTGATAAATGTAATTCATATGTGGAATATTATAAACTTTGTGGCATTGGCACAAAAACATAATTTGTCATTCTAAACGTTCTTATAAATTCCTAAAATTTGAGTAAAACAAATATATTTGCTCATATATGATCACTTCTTAGCACATTAAAGACCAGTAGTGTAAGTAATTCAAGTAAACTTTTGTGTAAATTGTAAATAAAATAAAGTTTTATTTGGACATGACGTATTACGGGATACTTTTTTGCTTCTCGCGAACATCAATTGCTGATTGTCAACAGATTATAAAGGAAAATGTGAGATGGAAACAAATCAGGTTTTAGTTATAGTTTACAAATGACAAGCCATATGTATTATCCTTTGAAACAAACGAAAAAAAAACTTTCGAGTCACAGACCTTCTTCTCTAAAAATTTAAAAGAAAAACTAATTTTTTCACATATTTCTATATTAACAATCGTCACACATTTTCCCACCAATATCTCAATTGAAACAATAACTTTCAGATAAAGCTTTACATTTCTTAATATTTATGTAACATTTATTTCATTAATAAAATAAAATGAACAATTAAATTCGCATCTCTTATGTCAATTAAATTCGCATCTCTTGTGCCATTGTCATGCCTTTGCAACATGTCCGAAAATGATACTTAATTTATACCCCCAAACCATCTTTATATGAAGAGATTTCTTTGAAAATATCACGATATATCTTTGGGTTTTAGCTTCTTTTGATTAACAAAAAAGCACAATATCCAAACGTTTTGATTCCATCGTTTAAGACCACGGTTAAAATAAAATATAGTATTTCTTATAAATATTTACATAATATGATGAAGGTCCTGCCTTTTTAGCGAGCATCGAAAATTTATATATATTTTAAAAAATATATCCATGTGATCGACCGGCTAAGTCTAACGTTAAGATGGAACTTTAACAAGGGAATTAGACAGTAGCAAAGGTTAACCCCACCCCAACCATATCATATGCATTTGAGAAAGTTGTTGTTAAAATATCTGGTACTAGTAACAACTTATTTAAAATACAATTATTTGTGCAAATAATAAATCACTGTAACATTCTGGGACGACATTTAGCGAGGACGAAATTATTCCTTTATGGATTCCGTGACGTCATTTTCTTGTCAGGATAATTCATGTATTTTTTTTTATTTAACACAGCTTGGTCAGTAATATGTATTAGGTGTGAGTAGTCAATGGGACGATTTCAACAGTTGCCCAAAGCTAGCTCTGTAATTTCCGGGAAAAGACCGAGTGGTGTTTAGATACAAATCTTTGTGTAAAAATAAACAAGTGGATAGATGAGGGTTTTATCACTGGTTTAGCATGTCTAATTTTTTTAATTTTCGCATAACAGATTATGATGTATTTTTATAAGCCCAGAGGGTTGATTGTTTTACTCGCTCCGTGCCTATTGAATTTTTTGCTCCGAAAAGTAGAAGTGTTCCAGTTTACTCAGTATATTTCTGGCACATCTCAAAACATGCACAATGCAGTAGGGCTCGCATCTGCCATGCTCTCTATTACAACAGACCCTGTGGAACATTTATTGATTTCCTTGATAGAGCATCCGACACAAAACTTTTTAACACAGGGTAAAGTTGTTCCTCAACTAATTTACTTACCCACGATATTTTACAGCAGGCCTCATGTGCTAATAGACAAATATGATATTTCTATCTCTTAGATGAGTACAGATGTTGGTTTGTTATAGAGATTTGTTGTATTTGACACGATTGATTGACCGATAAATATACAATGTTTTAGCAAGCAACATCTGGGTTCACAACTCTCGTCTGCGTTGCTATTTAGTATTCGGTTGTTGTGTGTGTGTGTGGTTTTTTTTGGGGGGTGCTCTTTTTTATTGATGAATTGCTCATGTCCTTTTGGACTTTTGACATTTAGATACTTTAATGGTATATTTACTTTTTCTACTATCGAATGTTATCTAGTTAAAATAGTTTGTGCAGTTTTTAAAAAATAATGGAATAAGTGTACGCAACAAAACCTTCATAACTAAACGGCAATTCCAAAATCCACAACGGAACACAGCAAACAGCCTTTATCGTGACCAGTGGTCGCTGTTTATTATGATTTTAAGATTCCATCTAGCACCAAATAGAATTATAAGAAATATAGAAAATTTTGAATAAACAAATGAATGACAAATAAATACATTGAAATCGGCATTCCAATGGGCACAAACTGTGCTCCTCTCCTCGCCGATTTGTTTTTATACTCTTACCAGACTGACTTTCTTCAGGTACTCGTGAAGAACAAGAATATGAAAGAGGCAAGGTCATTTAATCTTACATTCAGATATATTGATGATGTCCTTTCTGTCAATAACACTTCATTTGGTAGATGGATTCCTTCAATATATCCTCCAGAACTGGAGATTAAAGAGACCACAGAATCAAATTGCTTCACGTCTTTCTTGGATTTGCACCTCGAATTTGACCCAGGTGGTCATCTCAGTACAAAAATGTACGATAAAAGAGACGATTTTAATTTTCAAATTATTAATTTTCCTAACCTACAGAGCAATATACCTACTTCCCCTGCATACGGTGTTTATATTTCACAACTTATTCGATATACCAGAGCTTGCACACATTTTACAGATTTTTTTTATCAGACACCGATTTCTTCGTAACCGACTTTTGTAGCAGGGCTTTAAGAAAATACGTCTCCTACGTTCCTTAAAAAAATTATTTCTTCGTTATCAACCACTAGTAGAAAAGTTCAAAATTGAGTTAAAAGATATGGTTGTTAATTGTTTTAATTAGTGTTTGACTGGTCTTCTGTACTGAGATGATCACCTCAATATCCCTATTGTGTCTCACAACTATGTTATGTCTATGGTCATTACCGGATCCTAAAATCGCAATGGAAGAGGGAGGTTTGGCGCCATAAAACCTGGTTTAACCCACCATTTCGTTAAAAATGCCTGTACCAAGTCAGCACCATTGCGATCCACCAATTCTCCGGTATGACTGATTCGTTTTTGTCATTTTCTCTGGACTATGAGATTGATCATTCAAGTTCGGTAGTTTTGTTTTTACCTTTATTGAATACATTTATTTTTCGTTTAATTGTTTAAATATAATCTTTAGTGTTTTCCTTCAAAAAAAGTTTAGAATTTAGGTCTATCATTATTGAAAGCACAACTATAAATACTCGACTTTGGAAGTATTTATGGTACTGCGTTTAAAAACTAGATGCATATAAGTGTTTAATTAATGTTTACAGGCAGACGTTTATGTTATAGTGGTTGGAATTATGAATATGACAGTCATTATAGGAGTGATTATGCATGCGTAGATAAAAACATGTAGATGACAGAGCATCTGATGAGAATGGATCACTGTTTTATGGTGTAAGGGAGAAGTGTGGTAGCCTAAGATGTCCTCCTTATAAAGATGGAACAGAAGTACTCTGTGTTGTATGTTCGAAATAAATTATCTGAAAAATGAGTAAATGAGAATTTTGTTTCATTTTTGATTAAATTACGTAAGTAAAAGAATGAAAAAAAAAATTTACATAAGCTTTGCAATAATTGTAGTTTAATAAAACATCTAGATGTTTCTAATAATTAAGGGAAAAACCTGAATGCTTCCAAGTAGTAGAGTGACAAAACGAGAAAAAGCCGTTCAGAAATGACCCACCTGTCACATGGAATTTGATTGTCAAAAATGATAGATTGATTATTGAGCCTCCAAAAAATGTTTGTGGTCGCATTAAAATGCGGTGCCATCTGACGTTAAAATGACGTTTTTCGAAGGTACCCCCTTGGCACATACGTAACTTCATCCAGTCTAGCCTGAAATAAAATATTTCCGCTTAATATTATCTATAGAGTTTATTATAAGAAAACAAAAAAATGATTAATTGAGGTTTTCCACTCATGACCTTTCAACTTGATTTTTGACATGATGGCACCAGATATTACTAGGTACAGAAAGGTCTTGATACCTTCCCTTATACCCACAAAAACAAAGGGTTTAAAATATAATTTTTGTGTCGGTATACTTTGCAACAAAGTAATAAAGCGAAAAATCAATGTCTTTCGATATCTTAAAGCAAAATGTCTTTAAAGACACCAAAAAATGTTTATAAGACACATCTCAACACACAAAAATAACTCCAGACATATTGATTACAATGGCTAGTACTAGTATAATGATGCATCGTTTTCAATTGATTAAGGCATGGTTTTAAAACCACCTGGGTTTTATTATTTCCTAAGTTGTTAAAATCTTGAAATATATTTGTTGATCAGTCATATATCCTGTTCGAAACTTATAGTTTTAAATACAAGACTCTTCATGTTGTATGTACTTAGAACTTTCAGCGTATTTTTTGTTCGTCACCGGTGAATCTTTTATAAACGGATCGGATATGAAAAGCCACTAAAAGCAAGTGTTTTGCTTTGCCCATTATTAGAGTTACTATAACCGTTGAGATCCATATGTTTTGGTTGTGTTGAATGTTATGGTGCCTTTGTGATAGGGTGGGTGTCTAGCTTTTAACCTTTATATCATCCCCTAAATGGGATTTTTGGAAATAAACGGTCCTTGCAAAATCCATTCTAATTACCACACCCTTCGCTCACGACAAAACTTTATAAATCATTTCAATAGAGTTTGCAGGTGATTCATTGGTAAGATTATCATTTCTTATTAGACAAAGAATTGAATACATGATGAAAATGAGTACTTCATTGTTACAAAACGTTTGAAATTAAATTGACGAATACAAAACAAAAGTTACACAAAAAAATAATGCCGAATAAGCAAAATAACTTTTCTTTTGAATTATTGGCGCTTAAATCAATTTAGTCTGTTTAAACCAACAAATATTAAGAGGCGGTCCAAGCAAAACCCAGACAATAGCTGGCACATGACAACTTTTCATTGATTTCACATCAGGTTAACATCCATTCCCCAAAACAAATGCAGATTTTTGGTTTAATGAAGTGATAACTTAGACATAATCTAAATAGACTGCATTGAAAATATGCAGAAAAAGGGAGTACTCTTGCATATTTGCAAAATTTTGTTGCTTTGTTCATGAACTTTACGGCTGAATAACAAGTCATCAATGTTGCTTTCAAACGAATCCTGGTGATTTTGTTTTACATATGAGTCCAACAATACATTTGCTGGGATAAAATTCTTCATGTGCCAGATTCTGTAGGCTTTTGCCTGATTTCTACATAGTACAAACACACATTAGCAAGAATAGGATATTACGCCAAACAACCGAGTGTATTGAAAATGTACAATACCAGTAAAAGTAAAGATGTTTAAAGAAGATTTTTGTTGTGTCTTTTACTTTGTGGGCTTTTTTGCCTTATCTGACATACGACAATTAGAATGGGCACTTAGTTTCTATCAATTTATGAATGGTCTTCAACACATTTTACACAATATACGTACATGACTGTAGTAATAATTCGACATTATTGCTTTCGTTTTGGAACATTAAAAATATAAGCTGAGAGCGTCTATTAATATTCAACTCATAATTGTTTTTGATTAAGATTGTCGGAGGGCTTTACGACATTTGTTCCCGTAAAAATGAACAAGGAAGTACTCCACACTTAGTTTTTTTTACTATGTTGGTTTCGTAATTAGCCCTCCGTGAAGTCCGTTAAATAAAAATATTGATTTTTATTGGCTTTAAAAAAAGACAATAAACAATCTAGATCATTTGTATAAAATTATGACCCGCATGTAAAAAAATTAGATGAAATACATGCAAATGCTCATAAGGCGTCTCTTTCGGCAGGGTATGTTAACCAGTAAATTTGCATAAATGTTCATATGCTTGCTTTAGATTTTTATTATTCAACATTTTTAAGTGGAAACAAAGCGATGAATCGGGTATTTTTATTTGCCTTGACAAATAGATTGATCACTGACTTTCATTTAATGCAATATGACATTCACCTAACCTCAGGATTGATTACAGACAACGTTCAAAATAAAGACAACCAAGTCTTTTTACATTTGTTGAGAGAGGCTAGGAACAGCCAGTACAACAAAGAAACCAAATGTGTCACTTAACATGTCCGGAGAATGAAACACCACCCAGTTTTATGGTGCAAATAGCAGTGTCAGCGATTTTAGGCATGTAAACGGTACCCTACGTGTGTCATGATTTCGTTTTCCTAAATCCTTATTATATTTGCTCGGTTTATATTTAAAGCCGCCTCACACTTAACCGAAAAAGGTGCGACGAAGGGTAACGAATCGGAAAATTGACAAAATAGGTGCAAATTGAACGAATTCAAATAAAAATTTCCTCCGAATCATCCGATTATTAACTATTGTTAACTATGATCAACGAACAGTTAGCGGAGAATGAATATAACTTACGATGGGTCACGATTTTTCGGATGGCAACGTTGAGTAAATTATAGCCGAAAATGAGCGAAGTGTTGATATGACCCGATAACACGAACAGATAATGAACGACGGTTTACTATGGCGTGCGATTCGAAACGAAGGCGAACGAAAATATCGGGCGCATCAGGAAATTATGCCACAGCCACAATCCCTTCCTGCATCTCCAAGGTCTCCAACGCCACCACCTATCTTGCAGCAGGAAGATGATACAGCCAGTGTTGATGACACTGCTAATATTATGATATTGGACTTTAAAGCTTGGGGAAAATAGGTGCTTTACATAATTTTAATAAAAGGTTATAACATTTTTTTCTGCCAAAACCCAAGACAGCAGCGTATAATAACGAGGGTCATCATGGGGGTACCTGGGAATCAAAATAATCATTAGTTTTATACGACCCTATTTTTTTGCGATCGTATAATGTTATGGCGATGTCGTCGTCGTCGTCGTCGTCGTTGTTGTTGTTGTCGTTGACGTCGTTGTTTGTGGACACTTTGGTTTCCGTGCCATAACTTGAGTAAATGTTGACCGAATCTTATGAAATTTTGATATGATGTTTGTTACAGCTAAAGGAAGGTTGGTATTGTATTTGGGGATTGTGGTTCCTACGTACCGTTTAAAAAAGGGCCAAAAAGGGCTAAAACGGCTGTATTGACAACACTGTTGTATATGTTTATTATTCATTCGATTTTGAAAGTTCTTTTTTTTATTGAATTCATCATTAAATTCTGTCAACAAATTGTTTCAATGGTTTTGATATATGTTGCACTGTTACATTGATACTTTGGGTCAAAAAGGGGCCACACCCAAAAAATGACTTTTTTGGGGTCCGATTTTCAAAATATTTTTTTCATTGGAATCCTTGTGAAAATCCCTGCCTGCATTTTTCAATCAGATTTGCACTATCTCTTACCGTTTTTAAGAAATTAGGGGTCAAAAGGGCCAAAAACGCCAATTTTAAAAGTTTGTCAAGGCAAATGGTTTTATACCAAAAATTTAGTTGTAGTGGTCCAGTAAATTGTTATGAAGTTTTGATATAATGATTATATCCACTAAAGGAATGCTGTCTTGTATTTAGGATTTGTTGGCCTCTACTGTTTTAGAATAAAAGGGCTAAAAGGGGCGAAAACGGGTGTATTGTTAATACTGTTGTAGAATGTTTTTTATTCATCCAATTTTGAAAATTCTTTTTTTGTTGAAGTGCTCATAAAATTCTTTCTACCAAATGTGTCAAAAATTTTTTAAATGTATTTTCACCATTACATTGCTTCAGGGGGGCTAAAGACAGGCCGCCCTTAAAATCAACTTTTTAATTTTTGGTCCGATTTTTAAAATCCTTTTTTCATTGGATTCCTTGTGAAAATCCCTGCCATATTTTGTAATCAGATTTGCAATATCTTTTACCGTTTTTGAGAAATTAGGGGTCAAAGGACCAAAAATGTCAATTAATACAAGTATATAAATACGGCTTTTTGTATTAGATGATGTAAATATATATGTGTCAAAAATGCATTTTTAAGTCCACCACAGGATGTATGTGTCAAAAAGCTTTGTGAGTCCACCATGGGCTTCATGTGACCAAAGCAATGGACTATCCATATTGGGCCTCTAACGTACAGGGTTCAACTTGTTGCGGTCATATCATGCTGTGCTCGGCGTAGCTTTTTATTTGCACTGGTAATCATTAATTATTTACTGAAAAACGTTATTTTCACAAAATTTTACAACGAAATGGTAATCAAATAATCAAAAAGAAGGGAGTATGGTAATCAAATAATCACTCAAAAATGATCCTTGTAATTAAATAATCACCCTAAAAATGGTCTAGTAATCACATAATCAAGAACCCCATGATGACCCTCAATAATAGTTATTAGCGCCCCGGATCAAAGATGATCAACCTCTTTTCTTTTAACTTTGTTCGTCCGTCCATCTCTGTCTGTCCGTCCCCAATGTCTTGTGAACACTTCACCTTAAAACTATAAGGCGTAGAGATCTGAAATTTTACATGTGATTCAGGACTTATTTCTTTATTTAATCAATATTGGCCCGGCAATTCGCTCATGTATAAATATATTAGCTATCCATAGTTAGTTATAGTATATCATAGTCTTGCGTTCGTTTCTGTCTCGTTATTCAAATTTAGTTAACGCTTATCTTCGTTACCCTTCGCAATAAGACTCTAAGCGAATTTACGTTTTCCAATACAAGTCTTCGTTTCTATACGCTATTCATATTTTATCATCGTACTGATTCGTCGGGATCAGAATGGTGCGATGAAGGACGATGCATGACGAATGATAAAAGAATGATAAACGAACAATTACCGTACATTAAATAAGAGGTGCGATTTCAAACAGATGATAAACGAGTTTTAAATTCGTCGGGAAATTTTGAACATGTTCAAAATTAACCGACGAATTTTAAGAATCGCAACTGTTAGTTCCGAAGGCTTCCGAAGGCTTACGAAACCGAAAACGAAGGGTAACTATGGTTTACTATCAATAACGATTACAAAGTATTTTTAAAAAACTACTATTCGCCGGTCATCGCAACCCTTATTTTATGCAATTCGGTTAAGTGTGAGGGGGCCTTAAAAACAAAGTCACCCAATGGCAAATATAAAACTTTAAAAGACTCTTGGTAATTACAAACTCATATCCATGAATGACCAAAACCCCCTCATATTTTAAGATACACAGATTTTGCTTGATTCATTTTTAGCTCATATGGACCGAAGGTCCATGTGAGCTATTACCATCACTTGGCGTCCGTCGTCGTCGTCGTCGTCGTCGTCGTCTGTCGTCGTCTGTCGTCGTCGTCTGTTAACAATTTTTCAAAAATCTTCTCCTCTGAAACTACCAAACAGAATTTAATGAAACTTGGTATGAATGATCCTTAGGGTGTCCTGCACCAAACTTGTGTTTTGATTTTTGATCCGTTAAAAAACATGGCCGCCGTTACTAAAAATAGACTAGGGGGGTCAGACTACTGTTTTTGGCTTATAAATCAAAAAGTATAAGAGATAGAGGAAATCTGAGGCACGCTACTGATTCAGAATCAAAAGCTCTACAAAAGTCTCCATTCGGTCAAAGTTGTCAGATGACCCCTTATAGGGGTAACGGCCCCTTGAAGGTGAAAAATAGCATTTTTTCATGTTTTTGGCCTACAGAATGAAACTATTGTATATAGAGATTAGCTGTTGCTTGCTTAAATGTTCAGCTCATTTAACTCTACAAAAGTCTCCATAGGGTCGAAGTTGTCAGATGACCCCTTATAGGGGTTACGGCCCCTTAAAGGTGAAAAATAGCCATTTTTCATGTTTTTGGCCTACAGAATGAAAACTATTGCAGATAGAGATTAGCTGTTGCTTGCTTAAATGTTTAGCTCATTTAGCTCTACAAAAGTCTCCATAGGGTGGAAGTTGTCAGAAAACCCCTTATAGGGGTGACGGCCCCTGAAAAATAGCGATTTTTCATGTTTTTGGCCTACAGAATGAAAACTATTGCAGATAGAGATTAGCTGTTGCTTGCTTTAATGTTCAGCTCATTTAGCTTTACAAAATTCTCCATAGGGTCGAAGTTGTCAGATGACCCCTTATATGGATTACGGCCCCTGAAAAATAGCGGTTTTTTGTTTATGTCCTACAAAATGAAAACTATTGCAGATAGAGATTAGCTGTTGCTTGCTTAAATGTTCAGCTCATTTAGCTCTACAAAATTCTCCAAAGGGTCGAAGTTGTCAGATGACCCCTTATAGGGGTTACGGCCCCTGAAAAATAAAGATTTTTCATGTTTTTGGCCTACAGAATGAAAACTATTGCAGATAGAAGATTAGCTGTTGCTTGCTAAAATGTTCAGCTCATTTAGCTCTACGAAAGTCTCCATAGGGTCGAAGTTGTCAGATAACCCCTTATAGGGGTTATGGCCCCTGAAAAATAGCGTTTTTTCATGTTTTTGGCCTACAGAATGAAAACTGTTGCACATAGAGATTAGCTGTTGCTTGCTTAAATGTTCAGCTCATTTAGCTCTACGAAAGTCTCCATATGGTTGAAGTTGTCAGACATTCCCTTATAGGGGTTATGGCCCCTGAAAAATAGTGTTTTTTGATGTTTTTGGCCTACAGAATGAAAACTGTTGCACATAGAGATTAGCTGTTGCTTGCTTAAATGTTCAGCTCATTTAGCTCTACAAAAGTCTCCATAGGGTCGAAGTTGTCAGATGACTCCTTATAGGGGTTATGGCCCCTTATAGTTGAAAAATGGTGTTTTTTGGCCTATAGAATGAAAACTATTGCAGGTAGAGAAAAGCTGTTCCTTGCTTAAATGTTCAGCTCATTTAGCTCTACAAAAGAATAGGGTCAACATCAAGACCAGGTGAGCGATTCAGGCTCCTGGGAGCCTCTTGTTAAGTTATGTTATGTATTGTTTCGGCAATAAAGGGTCAATATGATGTTTAATTAGAATTCATAATATATATTGTCTTTGAATTTAATTCATATTCTAAACATGCAAAAATATGATTATGACCAATCATTTACTGAGGTTTGGTCAGTTTATTTTAAAGTTATATACACGTTTCATTTCGAAGTCTATTTTTTTTTTATTCTGAGATTCATATGTAAAGGCAATAAAGGTACGTTTTTTTAATAATTTTCTAGTGTTTCTCGTTACAAAAAAAGATTTAAGCATACAATCTTTTAAACATTATGCTAATATTTGTCTTATTCGGATACCCCATTGGTACCTCTGCTTCTTACAAAAAATATTAAAAGATGTCAAAAGTTATCACGATTTTAACGTGTTTGATGTACCTTATCCATAAAAATCATTACAATTTTGGTCGCAATTGTAGATTTTAAAATCCTTTAAAAAACTACACTCATAAATAATTCAATAAAAGATGTAGAATAAGTTTTCCGACACAACCTGCATCAAGCTAGCGGCAAATTAAGGGACCGACCATTTAACTTGAAGGGGGGCTTGGTTTTTACCTTAAAAAATATTCTGATAATAATTTTTAATGAAAAAAATATTTTGACAGCTTAGGGTTAGAAAAAAAATATTCTGAAGAAGGATTTTTGCCATGTAAAATAATGTTTATAACGAAAAAAATATTCTGTCGTGATGCCTTCGAAAAATAAATTATCACCGAAACAAAAAACCAAGCCCCCCTTCAAGTTAAATGGTCCTTTGTACTTGTAACAGTCAATGTGACTAATAATCACTCACGTCGACGCTAATTTGACTCCAGGGGTGGTTATCTCGGAGCACTTCTATCTTTTTGACCCTTGCCAAGTCAGCCTTTAGGGGCTCCCTAAACTGAAGTAATATACTCGAAGGTCTCTCAATTTGGGATACTCCGTAATTTGTCTCCTTACTTTAGAATAACTAGGTAGGTGACTTGAGACGTTCTAAACGTTTTTCAACTCTTTTTATAATCTAAATTATTATTTTCTGATGCTATACTTATGCAAAAAACACCAAAATGTTGGCAGGAATTCATAGAATAGATTTTGAAGATTTATATTATTGAAAAAAAAATGAGAGTTGTAAGAAGCATACGGCGTAAGTAATAATAATAATATATTATCTTATAAAAGTATTATTTCTTCATTAACTTGTTATTTTATCTTAATATGTTCAGTTTTAATTGCTAAACAAAAATTTACACAAGTAATCATCGATTACTACTTGTACTTTAAACATGCACACACGTTTTCACTTGCCGTTTAAATAGAATAAAAATATAGCAGGTGACTTTAGACGTTCCTTATTATTTCTTTAAGTTTCCCTAAGTACCCTTCTTATGGCCTTTCTTAGGACAGCTTCGAAAACACTACCCAAGATCAAATATAAGACATATATCACATATTATATAATGTAAAATGATCACAACTGGCATGCACATGCAGACAAGTACAAACATAATCTTTGACAAAAATTTTTTGCCACGTGCAATGTCATTCTTTCTCCGACATAAAGAAAAAATAAATCAATCGATAAAATTTCATTCATTCAGAAAGATCCTAAGACAGGAAAATAGATTTTTGGAACAAAAATCCCTGAAATACGTTTCTGATCAATAATTCACATGTACATATTTAAAGGCACTTTATGATTAAAAAAATATGATAAAGTCATCTTGCTATATAAATAGTTTCGTGTATATTGTGCTATGTTTTAACTTCCTATACGATAAATAAGTTTTTTTAAAGGAAAGAAAGCCATAGTTCTGTTACTTTCAAAAAATAAATAAACAATCAACTTAATCATATGGTAGTCATTTTGTAATTTTCAAATAGAAATGAACAGAACATCAAAAAAACACATGCACACAAACAATGAAATATCTTTATTTTGTCTGTGATATTTCATTCTTTGAGAGTTCTTTTTACTATTGGCTGTTGTCATCATGGTGAAATGTCGTGACTGTAAGGATTACACACTTACAGCATCAGACCAGTCCTTGGTAGATATGGTTACACATTATTTACATACATCAAGGAAGTCAGACTGTAAAGAATCAGGAAAACTACCCATATCGGGTATTTCCAGGAAAACTGTTCACTGTGGCAAAACAGGAGGTGCATAGGGGTGAAAAATTTAGCCTATGTGGTGCACTACTAGGCGTTTCACAGAGGGATCTTTAACGTGCATGAAGCGTTGCACTCTCCACATACGTTGGCCAACTATGGTCAGATTCAGGCTTGAAGAATTATGCTACAGTTTTTTAGTTATACTGTGGCAACATGCGAAAACCACGAAATTAACGATCCAATTAACGACACCTCTACCTTTTCCCTTGCTTCTTTTTAGGAAAACAACCAAGAACTCTTATTCCGAAGTAAGTGTAAATGTATACACAGTTACCTAAGGGATCATGCTAGGGGTATTTGTATATGAACCTGTTCCATATTGTTTTCATTGGAATTTGATTACATTCCACAACTGTAGTTCAATATCATCTACAATTAATATGTTGAAGCATTTTTAATGTATTTTCCAGTACTTTGTTCAGTAGACAATAAAGGATAAAAAAATGGGGTCTGCATTGAAAAGAAATTACATAAGCAGAGTTTAAGGAATACTTAGAGCCTGTTATGAAGTAATTTGTCAAAATAAGCGCTGAATCTTGCTGAAGCAAACGGCATTAGTTGTGAAAACTTTCAAGTGTGGCTCTAACATGGCGCAAGTTGTAAAATTCAAAATGGAAACTCATTCGTTGTAACAGACGAGGATGGAAATTATCGGTTGCATACTTTTTTTATGTTCAAAAGAGGATACATAAAAGACACAATTAAGTTGTGGAAAATCGTTTCTAGATTACGCAGAAAAATTAATATTGACATAAATAAGCAGAATGGATATTACAATACTATCTTGATGATAACATCAAATGCTGCATGTCTATCGGGTGTATGTGAACACGTACAATTCATATAAGGAAATGTTCTTAATATGGACTCTTTCAGACTAACAAAAATGGTAACAATTTTCTGCACATTTTATCAAGACCAATTAATATGGAAACCAATTCAAAATTTGTTGAGATGGTATTTAATGGATGTTTCATTCAAGAGTTAACGTCTTCCAAACAAGAGACTCCCAAGAGCCTGAATCGCTCACCTGAACTACACAGATACATATATTTGTAGATATTATTGTGGTTAACCAGATGCGATTTAAATTTCTTAAATATCTTGGTTAGTTTTCAAAATATTGGGCTTAATAAGTGCAAATTTGGCAAAAATTAGGAAAAAGAACAATAACTCCCACATCAGCAGTCAGATCTTTTCCGAAATTTCAGGACAGGTAGATTTTAATATGCTGATCACTTTTGATTCGTACACAATTTTGATATCTGAAACCATTATTGAGTCATTAGCAAAAAAATGCAATTTACCCCTATGTTCTGATTTTAGCCAAGGCAGCCATGTTTTTTACGAATCAAAAATCAGAACGACAGAGTTGTAGCATATAAGCTATTAAACAACTGTACCATGTTAAGATGCAGTTTGTCTTACCGTGTCTGACAAGTTAATCTTTGAAATTCAGGGGAAAAGTAATGAAAATTGTATATTTTGTTGTTTTAAGGATAATAACTCCTAAAAGAAATGGTCCTACAGCTTTGACTTAAATACATGAAATGTAGATCTTGATGTGCTTATATCATATGCAACTTAAATTTTAAAATATCTTGTATAGTTTTCAAGATATAGGGCTAAATAAGTGAAATTTTTTGAAACAATCCAGAAAAAGGGCAATAAATCTTATGTCGATTGTTGGATCTCCTCGAAAATTTCAGAGCAGTTGATCTTGAGATGCTGATCACTTTTGTCTCTCATCAGAATTTTGATACCTGTAACTATTTTTGAGTAATTAGCAAAAAACAGCAATTTACCCCTATGTTCTAATTTTAGCCATGGTGGCCATATTTTTTGACGAATCAAAAATCTGAACGACGAAATTGTAGCATTTATGCTATTAAGCAACTGTGCCAAGTTTGGTTGAAGTTAGATGTATGGTGTCAGACAAGTTAATCTTTGAAATACAGGGGAAAAGTAATGAAAAATGGTTAATTTTGACGCCATAAGGGCCATAACTCCTAAAAGAAATGGTTCTACAGCTTTGATCTAATTACATGAAATGTAGATCTTGATGTGGTTAATCATATGCACTTTTAAATTTTAAAATATCTTGTATAGTTTTCAAGATATAGGGCTAAATTTGTGCAAAATTTTGAAAAAAATCAGAAAAAGGGCAATAACTCCTACATCGGTTGTTGGATCTTCTTGAAAAATTCTGGGCAGGTAAATCTTGAGGTGCTGATTACTTTTAACCTGCCAGAATATCTGGTACTGTTTTTGAGTTATTAGCAAAAAACTGCAATTTACCCCCTATGTTCTATTTTTAGCCATGGCGGCCATGTTTTTTTACGAATCAAAAATCCGAACGATGGTTATGTACACATAATGCTACTAAACAACTGTACCAAGTTTATTTGCAATTGGACTTATGGTGTCGGACAAGTTAACATTTGATAATTGTTAACAGACGACGACGACGACAGACGACGACGACGACGGACGCCAAGTGATGGTATAAGCTCACATGGACCTTTGGTCCTGGTGAGCTAAAACAATATACGTGATACTCCGTTTATTCAGTTTCTAAAGAACAAATAACATTTTAAATACCGACACAATACAATTATACGTAGATGCTGGTTCTTTTGTTGACGATACCAATATAAGAGGTGAAATTCTCTGCATAGAACTTTTCTACGTAGTGAAGGAGAATTCAGTATGGAAGTTATGTAAAAAGACAACGACAACGACCACTTTTTACCTGTAAGCTGTTCTTTAAAACTGTTATCTTTAGTAGCAATGCTTCAGTTACTTGGTGTCAATCAGGATCAAAATGAAGTTGATATCGAGAATATAAAACGCCATTGGAAAGAAATTATAACGATCCCTATGAGGGAGATATGGTTTTACTGGAAAATTGTTGGGACCTATCGGACAAAATATCAGCTGAAAACGATGGAAGCTAATAACTCCTACTATTATATTATATTATTATGGTAGATCTGTCAAATTCCTATAATATTGGATATATTGCTTCTGCGTGTCATAAGTCCGAAAGGGATAGGACGCAAAAGAGAACAATACGAAGAGACATATTACACACGAAACAACCGAACAGCAAACAGCAACTCAAACTCAAGTCGTATCGAGAGTGAACCCAGGTGTCCCGAAAGGAAATCAAAATACAATTAAATAACCTGGTTCTCAAATTCAACTGATAAGTCAAGAAGATTATCTCAATAGGGGTGAACATAATTTTGCAGTAATCAAAATTTTAAAAACATTCCAAAATTGTTACTTTTATTGTGGGACGAAGTTCTATTATGTCAGTATAAACGTTGTCTTTAAAAGTCCTTTTCAACATCTTGAAACAGTACAAAAATTGTGATTTCTTTTGACAAAATTTGCGAAGTTTAAATTTTTTATTAAAATTAATTATGAGCCTGTTTTAAGTTGTGTTATGTATTTTCAGACATAAAAGATCAATAAACTATTTTAGAACGAATAATAGATATTGTTTTTGGTTCCTTAAATCAATGAAATATATACTTTATACATTTTCAAAACACGCAAAAATATAATTATGACACATATAGAAATTCAATCATTAACAAGGTAACCGTCAGTTTATATCAAAGCCATCATTCCATTGCATTTGAGGACTGTTTTGCTTTCTGTATTATATACAGAAAGGCTATACAGAAAGGCTAAGAGGGTATGTATTTTACATTATTTCCTTTTCGTGTATCATTACAAAAACATTTAAGCGTACACATTATTTATAAAAAATGTCATTGTTTGTTTTATATACCGGTAAAGATGCATTTAGGTTATTTAGATGTTTCCATGACTTAATTTATCTTATCAACTTCCCCTATGTTTATAATATTTTTGTCAAAACGTAAGATTAAAAAATCGTCCAAATTTACAATTTGGCGAAATTTAGACTCATCATTAAAGACATAGAACCTATCAATTTCGCAATTTTTTACATTGAATAAAAAGTACATATATTAAAAATATACTATCTAAAACTTACCTTTACCAACATAAAAACTCAATGTTTTGCAGTTTTCTATAAAATAATCTTATTTTAATTATTCGCTTTGATTAAGTATTGTCCAGCATAAATATTTACTTTTGGTAAACTGGGTACTGTAAAACCGAGAAACGAAATGTAACCAAACGAGGCGAAGAGAAAAAGAAATCTGTAAATTAAGAAAAACGACTTGTGTCGGCTAAAATCTTTTCAGTTTTCTTTTTTTTACCAATTTCGCTCAATTTCGTTTCCTTTCTTTACAGATTTTGGTTGCTTTTTTACTGTTTACGTTTTCTTCTTTACCGATATCGTTTTTGTTCTGCTCCGTTTCGTTTGGTTACTTTTTGTTTCTCAGTTTACCGGTACCTGCAAGTGTTTACATTCTATAATTAGTTTGTCCTCTTTTTTGACACTGCGTTTTTTTCTTCAGTTTTCCGTCAAAAAGAATACTTTCTGGCAGGTTTTTTGAAAATTTAACAGTTTCTTCAAAAGTTTTACAATGTATTCTTCAAATAGTGTGAATTTCATTATTTTTTAAAAATTGCCAAAATGATAGGTTCTATGTCTTTAATGAGTCTAAAGGTTTTAATGTTAAAAAATAATGAGATGTAGAATAAGTGTACGTGATACATCATCTATAAAAAAGCAGATTGGATATTGGATACAGCCAATGTTACCATTGATCATTGTTCGCAGTCATGCAATTTGCCCAAGATGAAGATCAAAATCATTATGCATAATACCCCCTTCACATATACAATTTCCTTACGAGTTCTTACGACTTTTCAGCTCGAACGAGAAGACTCGTAAATCACTCTTTGTTACTGGTAATCAGGTCTTTCTAGCTCTTGTGAAATCGTATAAGAACTAGTGAAAGTTTTACGAGGATTTTTGACATGTCAAGACTTTTACGAGTTGAAAAAGTAACAATGTCATAATCTAACTCGTTAACACATCGTTAATAACTCGTTAGGAACTCGTAGAGATCGTAAATCGCCTTTACTTGTGACTAACTCGGGAAGATCTCGCAATGGACTTCTTTTACGAGTGGTTTCATAGTTAGTTACGATATCCTTTTCAATATCGCAATTCACTCGTAAACGTAAAGACGTCGTAAAGACACCGTAACACGCTCGTCGAAAATAAAATTTGTATCGTCGCTTGACGGGAGTTCGTAAAATTTCCGCACAACTGACGACATCATGACAACTCGGAAATAGATCGTAAAAGGTTGGAAGAAAATCTCGCAAGAACTCGTAAAACTATACATTTTGAAAATCGTAAAACCTCGTCAGGAAATCCCGTATATGTGAAGGGGGTATTAGATATTTTTTTCAAAACAAATTATCATCCACTGACACCCCAACTTACATACAGACAACAAGTACAAACTTTCTTGGTGGGGTTAATGAGAAATATTGCTTAGTTAAACTACTTTCTTCTCCATCACATAGTAAAAATGAAATAATCGAAGACGAAAAAAACAGAGAAAACAGTTGAAAAGTCGAAAGTTGAAACACTTAACTTTGCAATTTCCAATTCTAATAAGTTTTCACACAAACGAGAGCCAAATTTCAATAAATTTCAACCACGAAATAAATAAGCAACTTAAACGTAAAGGAGTCAAATTTGTAATTCCTACCTATTATAAAAAAAAATTATGGGATAATGAGATTAGGTCGTTTGTTTCCGTCGCTTCTATATTTACAAAAGCTCTTTGCAATGTACATTCTTTCACTTTTCACTCGGTGGCTATATTCGGATTCTCAATCTTCGGATTTCCATCAAGACAATATGGCCGCGACCAGTAGATTATGTGTTCCGCTTCGGATTATATTTTAGTCAGTGTAGCATATCTTGCGTTGCTTTAGCGTAATTGATATTTGATTTTGGATTGCGAAAATTTACTTAATTGAATAAAGTTTTAAAGGACAAAAATACTATTCGGACACCAAAAGTAAGTTAAATCTTGCAAAACAGTTGTACACAGCATCTTCGTTTTTCATGCTTTTGAGTGTCGGTGTTTTAAAGCAGCAATGCGATTCAACTAGATCATGTAGCGTACATGGCGTAGTCACTTTATCAGGTTGTGCACATGTTTAAGCGTACTTTCTTATAAATTTTTGACTGTAAAATGTAAATTCATTGAATAAAGTTTATCATCACTGACAGAAATAACGCTTATGCAAAATAGGTCAATCAGACACACACGATTCAAGCATTTTATTGATTTTTAGAAAATGACAAAATAGCCACATTGGGTCATTCGTCTGTCTTGATCTAGGTCATTTTAATAAGGATAAATAATTTTATCTATAATTTTAGCTATTGCGGGATCCGGAAAAATAAACTTATTTGTCACAAGTTATTGGTTGTTCGAAAATGTTATCATATTGCTTGATAATTTTGTCGATTCACCACACAGAGTCCAAAGTCGCAAACATGTCAGAAAATAATTTTAACTGTGCGGAACCACAAGCGCTTGGATTATAGATAAGGGGGACGATTTTTTAAAGTCAATATAAATGACCAGAATCCAAGCCCCTGTGTGCGGAACAGGAATTGCAACGTTCCTGTATAAGTTTGCTTTAGTCTCTATCATAAAGGGAGGGACAATCTTTGAATAGATGACAATCGAAAATATTTGAGCAGTGGCGGATCCGGGGGGGGGGGGGGTCCGAGGTTGGAATTTTCCTCCTTTCCGCCAAACATTTCGCAAGTAACGTGTAGGTTTTCTGCAAAATTTGTCTGGAACCACCCCCTTTTCGTCCTTCGTCCACAGCGGACTTTATGTGGACCAACCCCTTTCAAAAATTTCTTGATCTGGCCCTGTTTGAGTTATAATATAATTTATTGCTATTAGACGTAAAAAATCTAAAGGCATACATGTACATTGCAATTTTTTCATAAAGAGATCTACATTGGGTTTAAACTTATTTCATAAAATATTATATACTTCAAAATCATAGGATGATCTGACAAATGATAACCATTAAAGTAGATGGTAAATAGATGTGGAATAATTGTACGCGACACAACAAACATAAAGAAACGGGAATTTAAAAAAATCACAATGGAAAACAGCCAACAGTCTTCAGCATGACCATAAGTCGCTGCTCGCCGTCTTGCATTGGCCCAAGACTAAAAATACAAAAAAGGATGAGTCCAGTTTCCTTTTTGGTCACACTTAGAAAAAAGTCAAAATAACAATGACGATTTTTTTTTTACATCTTCGCATGCTTGGAATGCAACTAAATGTTGAAAATAATAATATTATAAAACGAAAATTGTAAAAATTTCTAGGCAAAAAAATATATGTTTGATTTTCGTTCTCGGTATTCCCAGAATCCCGTTGGTAGCTTTTGTTCTCAGTATAATTTGAAGATTGAAACCTTTTAAAACTTTAGCATTAAGCTGATTTATAGGTATATATAAACAACAGACTGTGACATCTTTGATCCAATGGAGACTTTTGTAGAGCTCGATGAGCTAAAGGTTTAAGCAAGCAACAGCTTTTCTCCATCTGCAATAGTTTCCTATTTCCTCCACTAACATAACCAAACTGTGATGCAGTTTTTTTAAACTAAATAGGAGATAATAAACCAACATTAACAATGCTTATACTGGATCTAAAAACAAATACCCCGGTAATGTTTAAGAAAAATACTTACATGACATGTTTATCTTAAAATGGCTTAATTTTAGATCGATTTTATAGTATGTGTACAGCAAAGGCTACATATAGAATTCAACAATAAACCTTAGCAGGTCCTAGAAATAATAAAGTCTTTTTTTAAGTCCACACTTGTTTTAAAACAAAATAAGTAGAGCGCACACAAACTATTTCCATTCCTATTCAATATTCTGTCTGTGATTTTTCATTCTCTTAATATAACATAAATATTGTTGTAGATTTTTTGGATAGCCTGTGAAACAGTTTGATAATGGACCTTTGGAGAGTTCTGTACACAACATCGGTTGTAATATTGGTATTACCCATCACGGTGAACTGTCATGACTGTAAGGACTACACACTGACAGCATCAGACCAGTCCATGGTTGATATGGTTACACATTATCTGCACACAACAAGGAAGTCAGAATGTAAAGAATCAGGAAATTCATCCAATATCGGTAAGTTCGAGAATACTGTCCATAATGTTAATCAAAGAGGAAAAACTGTACTCTGGAAAATAATAGTGACAGGAAAAATGTTAATGGTGGCAAGTTAGAAGGAAAAAACTGCCAGCGGTGGCAAGTTTTAGATAAAATTTCAAGTAAGTAAGTAAAGAAAAGAAGAACAGCAGCTATTCACGATGAAAAATTACTAGTACTAGGAAATGTTGTCCAAGCCTCTTAGGTACTAGAAAAAAACTGTCCACGCTGGTAGGTCTTAGAAAAACTTCCCAATATCGTCTTCATATATACATATAGGAAAACATTTTCCTCAATATTTTTCTGTTTACATTGTTATGTGCTTTATTTTTCCTTTTTAATTACTTTCTAACGAATTTCGTCTTTATTTTGAAGGTAGCATAATACTAGCTTCAATAGAATAATACTAACCTATTCATTTTGTTTGATTGTATCAACTGTTTACCGATCGAATATATGTTTTAAAATTAACGCAACTCCCTTTCCATTAAACATGTTCAAATTATTTTTGTCTTTTATGTTTAGAAACCGGAGTAACATACATAAGGTGGGGAAAGAAGACTTGTCCTGCAGAAACAGAACTTGTCTACTCAGGTTGGTGTCTCATTTAAAGTCTGGTTGGTTTTATTTTCGCATGTTAGTCCATTCAAAAATATTTAATTTATTGCTGCTATTGCAGAAGTTAAAGTAATAGATTATTATGGCTACATGAAATAGAAACGTTATTCTTTTTATAAATATTTGGGGTTTTTTTCAATCTGTGTTCGTCCACATGTAAGGCCAAAAGTCATAATAAACGTAAAATAAAAGAAAACAAATATAACAGATTAACGGCAACGGATTAGCACATTCATTCCTGCCAACAGGTCTCTTGTGTGTTCACCAAGCATTGTCAGCTTATTTAGTGTGAGATGCAACTTGCAAAGGCAATAGTTGTATTCAATTTGAAGATGAATCCACTACCGGTACTTCCCGTAGACCCAATTCTTTCGGGTTTTTTTCAACCAAAAGAAATAACAAAACAACCAAAACATTTCGAAATTTAGACGATTTTCCTAAGAGTACAAGATGTAGACTTCATCATGCATCGTGAATATTGTGCAACAAATTTTAAACATTGTACTAAAACGTTTGCGTGGAAAAGTATCTTTTCCCATGCTAAATCAAGCTGGTGGGTAGTTAAAACTTCGACACGTAGGTAAACATGGAAACTGACTGTATGAATCATCTTGTAAAAGATCTGAACATTCACTCTCAGGTAAAATGTACATTTTCACTCGTCAGAAACGAAAATTTTAAATTTTCGAATTTTGTTACATTCTTTCGTTTGATGAATGTTCAGAATATCTGAAACCATTCCGTGAAATTTTAGCAAATCTGCTTGAATAAAATCCGAGTAACACTCTTGCATGTAAAGCGTACTTTACGCTGCTGTTTTATTTGAACGGTTAACGTGATTTAAACGTTGAGACCACGAATAAATATTTCCTAAATTACTAAAACTGTTTTATCATATTTTGTTGCAAGGCATAAACTTTTTTGAAATATTTGACACTCCCCTTTAAAGGTTACTTTTTTAACCATCATGATTTGCTAAATAAGGTGTCACGAAGTTTCAACGCACGACGTAAAACAACGTAACACATTTTAACGTTTTTTGTGTTATATTTGTTCAAAAATATAGAACAAATAACAAAAAGATGACAGGGACAAACAAAAGCTTTGACTAAGATTCCAGGCTTAAGAGAGGCACATATAACATTTGGCGGGTTTCAACTATTTTATTTTTTTTGGTCCACCCTCCCCCTTTCGATAATCTTGTTAAAAGCACAAAGATAGTTAACAGAGTGCATTAAGTGAGGATAATAACAATTAAGCCTTTAACAATTTTTGTGAAAGTTCATTTGTTAGTTATTATTGTCACATTTTTTTTCTATTACAAAACTAGATTGCCCGGTGTTAGGCCGACTTAACACTTTTTTCAGAAGACAATATTGAAATATCTGTTGCTTAGCAACTACTTAGAAATATAATTTTGCATGAAATGGAATTTGTCTACAGTAATATGTCCAGCTTTAAAAAAACGATGTAGCAATATTACTTTTCATATAAATTGTTCCAACGTCTGTTGGACTGTGGGAGAAGCAGAGGTACCAATGGGGTATCCGACCGCCAAAAGCCCGAAAGGGCAGAGACTAAACCAGTTTACACTAACAAGAACGGGGCAAAAACATTGAAACACAAAATAACTGAATTCAATCAACAACGTGAACTCCAGTCGAAACAAGAGTGAACTCGGGTGCTCCGGTAGAGTAAGCAGTTCCTGTGTGGCATAGCAAATTCGGAAGAATTGAAAAGTGTATAGTTATTATCTGAGCATTGGACTAAAGAAATAATATTTTCACTTTTCTATGTTATGATATTTAAATTTCTTTTTCAAATTACTATACAATGCTTTTCCATTAAAACGGTGGTAAACTGGCAAGTTAGAAATAACCAAAGAAGGCGTTTTAACGTTTGAGAACATTTCACGAGAGAATGGATGTTAAAGGAATTACACAATTAGCATAAATTTTAGAGTTATGAATTAATGTCCAAATAACAGTATAAAGATCAACAATTAACTAAAACATGTATGTATTTTTTTTAACATTTTTCGATTTATGATTACTTGTTCGTATAAAAAAAACTTAAGGTTTCACGACTCTGATTGAGGTGTTAGGCGAATATTCAGCAACTTAGTCGCAACTTGCCACCGACTTCAAATTATTTTAGTCAAATACGTTAAGACACGATCCATTGAGCTCATTACAAAAATAGTGCGTATTAACAAAGGCAAATTTGTTTGATGTTTATATTTTAAGAGGCCATTTTGTATGAAATCTTTAACACAAGGATTTGAAAACTATTTTTATTTAAATAATGCGTAAATTGTGTTTAGTTAAAGTCATGTCTCAACTTGTCATGAGCTAATTTCATAGTACAGGCAACACTTAAACGACTAAGTCGGTTGTACGGTGTGGGATATTTTTCACATATTAGCTTAATATTTGTCCAATTAAGAATTAACAGTAACAACTAACGAGCGTTTGAGAGTTTATTTTTTACAAATATCCAATGGATGAGAACATTGTCTTTGTTTTGAAAATATTATTCTTTATCTCTATCATATTACAATAGTCTTCATGCGGCATGTACGGTAAAATACGGGAAATGATTGATAATGTTTTTCTTTTCAAATTCTAATTATTTCATTTATATAACATTATGATACAATAAATAATATATATGAATATTTATTGTATTTGATAATGATTAAAAATGTAAATAAGATGAGCGCCTGTTTGCATGCATGTCTGTAAGCGAATACCCCACTGTCATGACTGTTGTGTCACGTGCAGTTTCCAAACAGATAATTAAAGTTGGAAATGCTAAATTTTCGCATCACGTGAGAAATTGATAATCTAATTCGCAAAGTTAAAAACATACTTTTAACTACATAAATAAATAAGACTTTGTTTATTTATATGCACAGGTCAAGTTGGTGGTAACATTTATAACAATAAAGGAGGAGGTGTTAACCATTTATGTCTACCAAATGATCCAGAGAACGGCAAACCATATTCCTATGCCAACGATGTTTTATATGGAGCAGAGTATAGATTATCGGGTGGTAATCCCTCGGGTATATCAGGAACACTACAACAGAAAGAAGTTGTATGTGCAGTATGTAGACGAAAGCAGAAGTCTTCTGTTCTCATGATTCCAGGTATATCGATATCCTTTGACAGTAGATCAGTATCGACAGAATGTAATGTTAGCTCGTGTGGGGAAATCTGACAGTTCCACAAATTTGCAATTTTAAAATGTTGCCATTTAATATGTGACACTAAACCTGAAATGTTAAGGGCCTGTCTATGCCGATACCATGAAAAAACGGCGTAACGACAAAATATCCCTTTTTCATTACTACATTATTTAACATAGCAGAAATACTTTTTCAGAATATCTTTCTATCCATTTCAAGTTAAAATCAAGTTATTTAAATGAATAATAGCACCACCGGCATCTTAAATGTCCATCTGTAGCTTTCTTTGAAATATGTCGTAAATTTTTACCTATATTTTGAGTATGCACAGCTAAAACTGCATATAAAATTGAAATATAAAGCGTTAAAATACTAGTTAAGAATACTAGCTGGACTAAGATATCATAAATTCTTATTTTATTTTTAATAATTCTTCATGTTATATGTCCTTATTTTAAAGAAATGTTTTCCGCTTTTGAGAACAGCAGATATAAGGCTCATATCTTAACCCTATCTTGTGGCCTCAAATTTCATGCAACTTTCAATGAACGATTTAACTACAAGTTCATATCTTGATTCATGTAAGAGGCAAAATAGGGATTGTTTTTCCTGTCTGATTTACAATCTGGCCAGAAAAAAAAGAGATCTTTAATTTTTAAAGGAATTAACATGGAGAATTGATAGAAATACAAATTAACCATTTTATACCCGTTTATGGTATTGTATTTTGAAATCATTTGGTCGATTACCACTGCTGGTGGACCGAAGGTCCCCGAGGGTAATCACAAGCCTGGTCGTCAGACTTGTTTTAATCTCTAAAAAATTTTGTTATTGAAATTCCAAATTGTTAAATTCTAAATTGCTTAAAACACCGGGGTTCTTTCCTTGTACTGCACCTGTTCGATATTCTCGGTGCTGGATTTGGCTTCCCTGTTCGAACATTTTGGCTTTGAGTACTTTTACATTTATTACTTTAGGTTTCTGACCGTCTAATGTTCTGATTCACACGCTGCTGGTGAGAGGTTACTCCTTGAAATGTCGATATACAGCATAACCAAATTAATGGTTTTTATACCCGTTTTGTTATTGTATTTTATCTTGCAAAACAAACAGTTAGAATTAAGCTCTACCATTATTAATTAATAAGTAGCTGTAAAGTTTTCTTGTATAGAAAAACTCGACCTGTGGAAGTTGTCAATATATGGTACACTTTTGCATTCTATATATTCACTTGATTACTGTTTTTTTTTTCAGGAAGAAGATCTTGTTATGGCGGATGGAATTATGAATATGACGGATTTCTGATGAGTGAACATTATACGCACCATAGGAGTGATTATGCGTGTGTGGATAAAAATGCAGAGGCTCTAGATGATAGAAAATCTAGTGAGGTTGGATTACGGTTTTATGGTGTTCGGGCCAAGTGTGGTAGCCTAAGATGTCCTCCCTATAAAGATGGAACAGAAGTACTCTGTGTTGTTTGTTCTAAATAAATTTCTCTTTAACGAGATAGAACAGAATTTTGTTTCATTTTCAGAAAAAAAAAATTAAAAAAAGAAAATTTTTATACAGACGAATTTTTTTGTTTCTGCTTTATCTCTTTATGGCTGCTAGTGCATGTTTTAATTGTGTGTAGTTGTGGTAGTGCCTTCTTGGCCTTCAGGGTTGTATGTCCCTTTACTATTTTATCTCTTTATTACAACACCTAAACTCATAGTGTATTATCTAAAAAAAATCATTGAACCATCAAACAGCATTTTAAAAGAATCACTCGAAACTGTTGTGGTCTTTGTATTTGTATTTTTCTTACCAAACATATACCTTTAAAAGGGACTATAAATACTTTATTCATAAAATTGTTCTTTTTTGCAGAAATGATTATACGATCATTTCAAGTTGACAACACAAAATAAAGGTAATAACAAAACTACCGAACTTGAATGATCAATCTCATAGTCCAGAGAAAATGACAAAAACGAATCAGTCACACCGGAGAACTTGTGGATCGCAATGGTCCTGACTTGGTACAGGCATTTCAAACGAAATGGTGGGTTAAACCAGGTTTTATGGCGCCAAACCTCCCTCTTCCATTGCGATCTTAGGATCCGGTAATGACCATAGAACACAACATAGTTGTGAGACACAATAGGGATATTGAGGTGATCATCTCAGTACAGCAGACCAGTCAAACACTAATTAAAACAATTAACTATCATATCTTTTAACTCAATTTTGAACTTTTCTACTAGTGGCTGATAACGAAGAAAGAATTTTTTTAGTGATCGTATGAGACGTATTTTCTTATAGCCCTGCTTCGAAAGTCGGTCACAAAATTGAAGCTATTTGATAAAGTGCAAATTTTAAGAAGATACTTCTTATCCGAAAATACTCAAGTTTTTCACCAGATACATACAATAACTAAATGCATTATTTGTGTGCACCAAATTTAAAATAAATGACCACATTTCGTGAGCCAAGGTGCATCAACTGAAACCATAACTTTAGACAATTTTTGAAATAGGCAAAGAGAGAACAAGAGATTGTAAGTGGTGTTTTGATATAAAGAGTCGAGGTCATTGAATTTGAAAAAGAATCTGTTTTTTGAAGTGCTTGATGAAGACTAAGAAAACATCATTCAACAACGCTGATGTTGTCAAAACACTATCCACATACCTTAAGGATGCTCGCTGGTCTTGTTTTTGGTATTTCTGTCATTTTTTCGGAATCCTCTGGATTTTACCATCAAAATATGGTAAAAAAATTGCCCACGAACCCCCTATTTTCTTGTTATGAATGTCTTAAACATGTCATAAAGAGGTTATATACAAAGTTTAATCGAATCCTATTTATTCTGTCATGGGTTATAACAGCTAAATAGTGCTTATGCTAAACCTATGAAAAAGTCAGAGAGAACCTTTTCCCGCCAAAACTTTAACGTCAATTATCTTGAAAACGAGGTCACGAACCTATCAAAATTTTTTGCTTATTTTAAACCTTCAACTATTATCTTTTCATTTAAGGCATCAAATTTGAAACCTATTTATTTTCAATAATAGTAGCGAACATCCTTAACAATAATTGTTGTATTCAAAGCAACAAGTAACAAGTACAAGGGATGGTTGTACCGGCAACAGCACTGCCCATAGAGGAAATATACTAATGGAAAAAAGAAACTGCATCGCTTTGAAAAATCACAATTTCAACAATTTATTTAGTATTTGATACATTGTATAACAAAAGTAGTGCAAAATCATTTTCCTAAAGTTCTCGCCAAAAAAAAATCATTTTAAGGCACCTAATAAAGGTAATAACAAAACTACCGAACTTGAATGATCAATCTCATAGTCCAGAGAAAATGACAAAAACGAATCAGTCATACCGGAGAACTGGTGGATCGCAATGGTCCTGACTTGGTACAGGCATTTCAAACGAAATGGTAGGTTAAACCAGGTTTTATGGCGCCAAACCTCCCTCTTCCATTGCGATCTTAGGATCCGGTAATGACCATAGAACACAACATAGTTGTGAGACACACTAGGGATATTGAGGTGATCATCTCAGTACAGCACACCAGTCAAACACTAATTAAAACAATTAACTATCATATCTTTTAACTCAATTTTGAACTTTTCTACTAGTGGCTGATAACGAAGAAAGAATTTTTTTGTGATCGTATGAGTCGTATTTTCTTATAGCCCTGCTTCAAAAGTCGGTCACGAAGAAACCGGTGTCTGATCAAAAAATCTGTGAAATGTGTGAAAGCTCTGGCATATCGAATAAGTTGAGAAATATAAACACCGTATGCAGGAGAAGTAGGTATATTGCTCTGTAGATTAGGAAAATTAATAATTTGAAAATTAAAATCGTCTCGTTTATTGTAAATTTTTGTACTGAGATGACCACCTGGGTCAAATTCGAGGTGCAAATCCAAGAAAGACGTGAAGCAATAAGATTCGGTGATCTCTTTAATCTCCAATTCCGGAGGATATATTGAAGGAATCCAACTACCAAATGAAGTGTTATTGATAGAAAGGACATCGTCAATATATCTGAATGTAAGATTAAATGACCAGAGATGTTTTGTTTGCAGTTTGAAATCAGGTGTCAATCTGAAATTCACAAAATCACACTTTGAAAACTACACTCATTTTTTATTTAATTTTTAATTTCACCTAAAATATTTATCCTTGTAGTGATTGAAAGTTAACAGGTTAAATTTTGGTTGAAAATTTAGATTCTTCCTTATTTGGGGTAAAAAGGTGGTTTTATAAATCTCAGAAACTGGAATTCAAAAATTTTCGGATTCTTTCCCAAAAAAAGAAAAAACAGTAAAAATTTCATCTCGATAACGATTTTCTGATCAAAATAAATTTGGTTACAATTGATTTCCAATAGACACGCACAGTTTCTTTTTTCCATAAGTATAGTTAACTATAAATCAGACATTTCCTCCTTCGGCCTTTCTATTGGTATTGCGGATATATATAACATATAAATACATAAAAGCAGCGCTTCATTGGATCTTCCAAATATACCATTTATAGAAGATAATGAAATGTGGAATAAGCGTACGCAACACTACAAACGATATAAATGACAATTAAAAATACACAATAGAATACTGTCGGTAGCCTTCAATGCGACTAATTGTTGCTGCATGCTCTTTTGCGAATGGTCCTAGATTTAGTGTTTAATGCATGTTTTTTTCCAGATCACAATCGGCATTTAAATGGGTACTTATTGTGCTCCTTTACTTGCAAATTTATTTCTTCGTTCTCACAAAGCAGACTTCGTGCAATCACTTCTAGTCAAAAATAATGGTAGACTATCTCTTTTACATGCGTTAACATCCTTACATGACAATGAACCAGGTTCCTATTTCCCATAACTTCTTTCTATACAAGACAACATACCGTCTGATTTGAATGTTGAAACTATATCTCAAGTGATGGAATGAATGTTTTCAATGTGGATATCACCAATGTAAAATTTTAGAAATATTTCAGTATAGGTACCTTTATTGTGTTAAGAAAGGACAAACAGACAGGCTGGTGACTGTTTTAGATATGTTCAAAGATTAAGCAAATAAAGTGTAAAACTGCATTTGTCTTAAAATGTACTAATTGACATCATGGTATTATAAAGCTCTACCAAAATATTTTATAACAAAAAATTGTTAATCTTTAAGGTATTTATGATAAGCAACTTAGAATACCAAAAATTTATTATAACGACTTGTTTCTATTTTCAAAATGATCTTTCACACAAAATATGTATATGGTTCAAAAGGTGGCTTAAAGTTTGTTTGCCTGAAACCACATTAGAAGGTACGAGGTTGCAGTTAGCTCCCTTCAATTTTCGTTGTCAAGTAATATAGTTCTTATAAAAACATAGTATTTCTTTCAAAATCTATTGTAATGTTAATTTAAATTATAAAAGACAATCTTTGAATGAAATGAGAGATGAAAGATTGTAGATATTGATTAAGTGCAAAAAGGTGAATTTTACAGTTTTTAATGCTCATCCGCTTTGACCCCCATAGGGGTCAACTTTAAATAAAATTTTCTAAAACGTTAAACGTTAATATTTTCTGAATTTTCTATCAAAATATGGAAAGCTAACAAAGTTTATGTGGCCAAAAATTCTTAAGAAAAAAAAATGGTGCATTTTTTTTTTTAAATTCACAAAACGTTATATTGAAAATGCATTGCGAGCTAACTACCACCTCGTGCCAGAGTTCCAAGGTTAATTTTCACCAATGACCCAGTTAAAACTTTAAGGCTTCTGGTCATTAATAATTCAACTAAAATCCCATATTTAAGGTGAGCTCGTTTACTTGCTTCATGTTTAAAGCTCTTTTGCATGCGTTTACATACTTACATGGTAATGAACCATGTTCCTATTTCCTGTAACTGTTTTTTATAGAAGATAAATCTCAAATAAGGGAGTGAACGTTTTCAATGTGGATATCACCAATGTAAGATTTTAGAAATATTTCAGTATAGGTACCTTTATTGTGTTAAGAAAGGAGAAACAGACAGACGGGTGACTGTGTAGATCAGTTCAAAGATACACATAAATAGTAAAACTGCATTTTTTTTTAAAATGTACTAATTGACATCATGTTATTATTAAGCTCTACTAAAATAGTTTATAACGAAAATTTGTTTATCTTTATTTATGATAAGCAACTTAGAATACCAAAAATATATTTTAACGACCTGTTTCTATTTTGAAAATGATCAGGCACACAAAATATGTATACGGTTTTTGTTTGCCTGAAACCACATCTGAATTACAATGTTAATTTTAACCAATGACCCAGTTAAAACTTTAAGGCTTCTGGTCATTTATAATTCAACTAAAACCCAATATTTTAGGTGAGCTCGTTTACTTGATTCATGTTTACAGTTTTGTTATGCATTTTTTCAATGCATAAAAGATCAATATGCTGTTTAGAATAAATATTAGAAAATGCCTTTGGTTCCATGAATCAATGAAATATATATTTCATACATATTCAAAACACGCAAAAATACAATTATGACCAAAATAGAAAATCAATCACTGACAAAGTTTTGTTCAGTTTATGTAAAGGCTGTAAACGTTTCATTTCGAAGACTAGCATTGCAAATAAAACTTCAGACTTCTGAGATATATTCCGAACAGCTAGAAAGGGGTATGTATTTCAAATTATCTTTCTTGGTGTTTTTCATTGCAAAAAAACTTACAAAAAACATTATAATAGGAAAAAGATATTTTTTTTTAAAATGCATACAGGTTGAATGAGAAGTTTCCATGAATTTAATGCATCTCATCAAATTATCCGTTTAAAGGACAAGATATGACAAGGGCCCAATTTTGCCCCCATTTTGAAATTATCAAAATGAACTAAAAGTATGTGATATATACTTTAGATTAGTTAAACTTACTATGTCAGCATTATTTTGTTTAAAGTGATCCATCATGGTGTTGAAATAATTACCCAAAGTGGCTTAAAATCGTGATTTGTTGAAAAACTGTAAACAACCTGAAATTTTGAAGTGGTTTTCAGCAAATTAAACTATGAGCCACACAGAGTACCACTACAATAATTTATGCAGATAATCATTTTTAGTGTAGAAACAGACCACAAAAATATCTTTGTGGTATTCAGTGTGGCTCATAGTTAAATTTGCCAAAAACTACTCAAAATTTGTATGATTTTTTACACTTTTCACAAAAATGCCATTTTCACATAATTTGATGACATCACTGTAACATAATAAACAAGAATTATTTAAAATTAATGTTATTTTACTATATCTTGTTCATCTAGAATAATTTAACTTTAGTTCAATTATTTAAAAAAAAAGGTAAATAAGGGGGCCAAATTTCTTGTCCTTTTAAAATTGTCTAAACGCTAAGGTTCTTCCTACCCCAGACATAGGTTGATCATCTTAGTAATAATTTGGTTCCCCAGTTTAGTATTTTTGGTTTCATTGTTCTATGCTCTTCATAATCATATAGTGTATGGCATTTTCTATATTTTTGGTTGAGCGCCTCTGATGAGTTTTGAATAGACGAAACGCGCGTCAGGCGTAGCAAAATTTATTGTTTGGCGCTTTGTTGTTATTTCTTTATCACCTATTCTCGCCAAAGAAATAACACTTTGAAAATAACATTTCTGTCGAAAATTTTACACTGACTGCTCGCAATCATCATTCGACTCAACATATAACATGCAAACGACAAAAATAAATATAAAATTTGACAAATATTCTTGGTCAAGGGTGGGTACATTTGAAATTTAGCAGGGTAAAGTACTAGTACTTTTTTGTACCCAATCTGTCCCTAAAAAATCACAAATAACATACAGAAAAAAAACATGAAAATAATCGATGAAGTCCGTAACCAAAAAGAACCCCAGACAGAAAAGCGGATAGAATACAAGATGTGCTCTGCAGTGAACTTGTTTGTAAAAGACATTATTTTGAAAAAAAAATCAAACGTATCTTATCTAAATGCACATTTAAGACACTTTATAATTCTAAATATGACATCTGACGTCGCGAAGGAACATGAATAATCAATCATCATGGTCGTGAAATTTGAGGGAAATAAACAAAGTTTAAGGCAAATTTTTAGATTCAAAATTGTTTAAAACACCAGGTTTCTTTCCTTGTAATGCACATGGTCGATATCCTCGGTGCTGGATTTGGCTTCCTTGTTCGAACGCTAAAATAAAAATGACAACAAAGTTCCAGACAATAAATTTAAAAGTTAAAGGCAAATTTTGTAATAATTATGTGTTCTAATATTACTTTCATAACATTTTGTTCTGATTGACACCGAAAAAAATTGAGGTTGAAAAAAATGTGATTGTAGTAGACAATATGCAATGTAATACTAATATGTTTTCAATGAAACGAGAGCCATACTGCCATTTTTTGAATACAAAATAAAAATTTGACCAAATCGCATGGGCGTGATGTATTTGTAATTTGTAAAATAAACAACAGAACATGCCTCTTGTCATTATTCTGTCTGTGATGATTCATTTTTTTCAATAAAACAAAAAATTGTATAAGAAATATTTGTTGCAGTTTGTGAAACAGTTTAATAATGGACCTTTGGAGAGTTTGGAGCACAGCATTTGCTTTTGTTTTGGTATTTGTCATCATGGTGAACTGTCATGACTGTAAGGACTACACACTTACAGCATCAGACCAGTCCATGGTTGATATGGTAACACATTATCTACACACAACAAGGAAGTCAGAATGTAATGAATCAGGAAAATCCGCCAATATAGGTGAGCTACAGGAAAATGCCAAAAACGTTTACTTAAATGGAAAACTGTCCTCTGGTAAATAATCTTTACAGAGAAAAATGCCAATGGTGTAAGTTAGCTGAAAATAAACTGCCAGCGATGACAAGTTTTAGATAAAATATCATGTAAGTACGTAAAGCAAGTAAGAACAGCTATCACGATAACAAGTTACATGTCTTGGAAAAGTTGTCCAAGCCTCTTAGGTACTAAAAAAAACTGTCCACGCTGGTAGGTCATAGAAAAACTCCCCAGTATGGTCTTCATATATAAATATATGAAAACTTTGTCCTCTAAATTTTTCCTTTTTGATTACTTTCTTACAAATTTTATATATATTCTAGAGGTAGCATAAAACTAGGTTCAATAGAATAATACAAACCTATTCATTTTGTTACATTGTATGCACTGTTTACCGAATATATGTTTTAAAATTTACACAACATCCTTTCCATTAAACATGTTCAAATTATTTTTTTTCTTTTATGTTTAGAAACTGGAGTAACATACATAAGGTGGGGAAAGAAGACGTGTCCAACTGAAACAGAACTTGTCTACTCAGGTTGGTGTCTCATTCAAAGTCTGGTTGGTTTTATTTTCGCATGTTAGTCCATTCAAAAATATTAAATTTATTACTGCTATTGCAGTAGATAAAAGTAATACATTTTTATGGCTACATGAAATAGAAACGTTATTCTTTTTACAAATATTTATTTTTGTACTCTGTGTTCGTCCAGATGTAAGGCCAAACGTAAAATTTAAGTAAATAAATATAACAGATTAACGGCAACGGATTAGCACATTCATTCCTGCCAACAGGTTACTTACGCGTTAACCAAGCATTGTCAGCATAGATGATGTTTTCGGTGTATCCTCTGATAGTGAAGATGATTTGAACTCGTTCATCAGCTTTGTCTCTTCCTATCACTCTGCCATTCAGTACACCTTTACAATCTCGCAAGAGAAACTCTCCTTCCTTGACTTGGAATGTAGCATCCTTAACGGCAAAATAGAAACGTCTGTGTTCTATAAACTCTCTGATGCACACTGCTACCTGAACTATCAATCTTGTCATCCCCAGAACTGCAAAAATGCCATTTCTAGGTCTCAATTTCTGAGACTTAAACGTATTTGCAGCAATGAGGATGATTTTAAGTTCAAAGTAGCACTATGAAATCATTCTTTGTCAAAAGGAAATATCCTAACAACATCTTGGATAAAGCTATCGACTCAGTTTCCCGGGTGGCACGATCCAAGGCTTTGGAGCCAAGGTCAAGACGCAAGAATGACCGCATACCTTTGGTACTTACATACCACCACGGAACATTCTGTTGCGCAATTTCAAGTCCATCGTCTTGAAGGACGAACACATGTCGACAGTGTTCGACTCGCCACCCCTGACTGCTTTTCGCAAAGGTAAGAGTTTGAGGCAACATCTTGTCTCCAATTCATTTGACAGATCCAAGAGACGTCCTATCTCTGACTTTTCAGGCACCAGGGGTTGTGGTCGATCTATCTGTGTCACATGTCCTTTTACCTGGGAGACTGAAGAGATAGTTGGCCCCTCCAACACCTTCAAGTTGAAGAACGGTTACACCTGCATCTCCGAAAATGTCATTTACGCCATCCGCTGTGCCAAGTGCCTTAAAATTTACGTAGGAGACACTTATCGTCGACTGGGTGACAGATTTGCTGAACACAGGAGAAGTGTTCTCAAATGCGACGATTGCCCAGTCGGCCAGCACTTTTCATTGCCAAACCATGGCGTCCAGGATATGCAGGTGACCGTTCTCCTTGAAACATGCACCAGCGAAAAACAAAGACAGTTTCTTGAGCAAAGAATAATCAACTTTTTAGGCACTTTTCAACCCTTTGGTATGAATGTAAAAAGACAGAACTTTTCTTAATATTTATAAATTAGTCATCAAGTTCAGGATTAAAATACCACGTGATGTTCTTCGAGTCAATTTTATGTCATTCTATCCTCGTCAGTCGATGTGTGAACATCTTTTTACTTTTTAGCCCCTGAAGAAGGACTTTATGTCCGAAAATTTGGGAATTCTTGTTTTATTTGTTTTAAAGGTTTTATTTCTTTATATTTCTTATTTAGTTTTTACCTTTTAAATGTGGCTTCACCAGATTTCATATAGCTGTGAAAAGCCTGTTTCCTATTCGTTTCCCATTCATTGCCTATTCGAACTAGCGTATATCGGCCCTACTAAAAGACTTTAAATTGGGATAAATGAGGTTACTGGCAGTCAAACTTGATATAATCTTTTTTTTCATGAAAATAAAGTGCAGATCGCATGTGTCTTCAAACTGTAAAAATCATGTTACCTATTCGTTTCCCATTCGTTGCCTATTCAAACTAGCGTATATCGGCCCTATTAAAGACTTTCTATTGGGATAAATGAGGTAACATGCAGTTAGACTTGGCATGGCTAATCTTTTCATAACAATAAAATGCAGATCTCATGTGTCGTTTAGCTATGAAAAGCCTGCTACCTATTCGTTTCCCATTCGTTACTTATTCGAACTAGCGTATATCGGCCTTATTTAAAGACTTTTTATTGGTATAAGTGAGGTAACAGGCAGTCAGACTTGACATAACCAATCTTTCAATGACAATAAAGTGCCGATCGCATGGGTTCTCTAGCTGTGAAAAGCCTGTTACCTATTGGTTTTCAATTCGTTGAACAAATAAGTAGCGAATAGAGAATAGGGAATAAGTAACGAATAGGGAAGAGGGAATAAGTAATGAATAGGAAACGAATAGGGAATAAGTAACGAATAGGACTGGAATAAGGAATATTGAATAATTAACGAATAGGTAACAAATTGAGAATAGGGAATAAGTAACGAATAGGTAAAAAATAGGGAATAGGGAATGAGGAATAAGTAACCAACTTGACGTCCATAGTTAAAGTCACGTCTCAACTTGTCATGAGCTAATTTCATATTGCAGGCAACACTTAAATGACTAAGTCGGTTGTACGGTGTGGGATATTTTTCATATATAAGCTTAATTTTTGTCTAATTGAGATTTACCATAACGACCAACCAGCGTTTGAAAGTTTAGTTTTTTAAAATATCCAATGGATTAGATTTAAAATGTAAATAAGATGAGTGCCTGTTTGCATGCATGTCTGTAAGCGAATACCCCACTGTCATGACTGTGGTGTCATGTGCAGTTTCCAAACAGATAATTGAAGTTGGAAATGCAAAATTGTCTCATCACGTGAGAAATTGATAATTTTATTAATACTTTCAAATAAGATTTATATGCACAGGTCAAGTTGGTGGTAACATTTATAACAATAAAGGAGGAGGTGTTAACCATTTATGTCTACCAAATGATCCAGAGAACGGCAAACCATATTCCTTTGCCAACGATGTTTTATATGGAGCAGAGTATAGAGTATCAGGTGCCAATCCCTCGGGTATATCAGCAACACTTCACAACAAAGAAGTTCCCTGTGCAGTATGTAGAAGAAAGCAGAAGTCATCTCTTCTCATGATTCCAGGTATGTTGAATGATCCTGTGACAGTTGATTAGTATCGACATAATGTAATGTTAACTCAAGAGAGGACATCTGACGGTAACAGCATTTCGCAACATAGAATGTGTGACACTAAACCTGAATGTTTAGAGTCTGTCTATGCCGAAACCATGCAAAAACTGCGTAACGACAAAATATCCCTTTTTCATTACTACATTATTTAACATAGCAGAAATACTTTTTTTCAGAATATCTTTTTATCAACTTCAAGGACCGGGCTAAAGTTAGCTTATTATTCATTTTTCATTATTCATTTTTCAATAATGAATAATGACTTGGTTCATTATTCATTATTCATTTTTTTATTTGAATAATGAAAAATGAAATAAGTTAAAGTTCATTATTCATATGAATAATGAAAAATGAAAAATCAAAGATGAGTTACCTCATGGAAAATATTTTTTTCTTAAAATCAAGACAACCCATAAAACTTTTTTGTACGATTTCACTATCAAAGCGCGTGCCATGATGTACAAATAATGAATAAAATGTTATTATTCCTTTATCATACACTGTTCGAAATACAAATGACAACAAAGTAACAAAAAAAATATTTATTTTAATGAAGAGCGAAAAGATTGCAACAAGTGAAAAAAACTCACTATTCTGTTTTGCACCGGGACTTGCCTCCCGACTGGTACGTACGCTGGAAACCTCGAGCTATACCCTTAAGTGGATTTTTCTCAACTTCCCAACATTGGGGACTAGGGGGATCTAGAAGGGGGATGAGTGGCCTACAATCCCCACCCGGTGGGATATGGGCAACTCTCCGGATCGGATTCGGTAATCGTCCGAAAATGTCATTATATACAATAAACGGGCCTGCATAGGTATATTAGAAATGGTTCTCAACTTCCCCCCTTTCTTTCAATCCGTTGGGGACTAGGGGGGTCTAGAAGGGGGATGGGTTGCCTACAATCCCCACCCGGTGGGATATGGGGCAACTCTCCGGATCGGATTCGGTAATCGTCCGAAAATGTCATTATATACAATAAACGGGCCTGCATAGGTATATAAGAAATGGTTCTCAACTTCCCCCCTTTCTTTCAATCCGTTGGGGACTAAAGGGATCTAGAAGGGGGATGAGTGGCCAACAATCCCCACCCGGTGGGATATGGGGCAACTCTCCGGATCGGATTCGGTAATCGTCCGAAAATGTCATTATATACAATAAACGGGCCTGCATAGGTATATAAGAAATGGTTCTCAACTTCCCCCTTTCTTTCAATCCGTTGGGGACTAGGGGGATCTAGAAGGGGGATGAGTGGCCTACAATCCCCACCCGGTGGGATATGGGGCAACTCTTTGGATCGGATTCGGTAATCGTCCGAAAATGTCATTATATACAATAAACGGGCCTGCATAGGTATATAAGAAATGGTTCTCAACTTCCCCTATTTCTTTCAATCCGTTGGGGACTAGGAGGATCTAGAAGGGAGATGAGTGGCCTACAATCCCCACCCGGCGGGATATGGGGCAACTCTCCGGATCGGATTCGGTAATCGTCCGAAAATGTCATTATATACAATAAACGGGCCTGCATAGGTATATAAGAAATGGTTCTCAACTTCCCCTCTTTCTTTCAATCCGTTGGGAACTAGGGGGATCTAAAAGGGGGATGAGTGGCCTACAATCCCCACCCGGTGGGATATGGGGCAACTCTACGGATCGGATTCGGTAATCGTCCGAAAATGTCATTATATACAATAAACGGGCCTGCATAGGTATATAAGAAATGGTTCTCAACTTCCCCCCTTTCTTCCAATCCGTTGGGGACTAGGGGGGTCTAGAAGGGGGATGAGTGGCCTACAATCCCCACCCGGTGGGATATGGGGCAACTCTCCGGATCAGATTCGGTAATCGTCCGAAAATGTCATTATATACAATAAACGGGCCTGCATAGGTATATAAGAAATGGTTCTCAACTTCCCCCCTTTCTTTCAATCCGTTGGGGACTAGGGGGATCTAGAAAGGAGATGAGTGGCCTACAATCCCCTTCCGGTGGGATATGGGGCAACTCTCCGGATCGGATTCGGTAATCGTCCGAAAATGTCATTATATACAATAAACGGGCCTGCATAGGTATATAAGAAATGGTTCTCAACTTCCCCCCTTTCTTTCAATCCGTTGGGGACTAGGGGGATCTAGAAGGGGGATAAGTGGCCTACAATCCCCACCCGGTGGGATATGGGGCAACTCTCCGGATCGGATTCGGTAATCGTCCGAAAATGTCATTATATACAATAAACGGACCTGCACAGGTATATAAGAAATGGTTCTCAACTTCCCCCCTTTCTTTCAATCCGTTGGGGACTAGGAGGATCTAGAAGGGGGATGAGTGGCCTACAATACCGACCCAGTGGGATATTTGGCAACTCTCCGGATCGGATTCGGTAATCGTCCGAAAATGTCATTATATACAATAAACGGGCCTGCATAGGTATATAAGAAATGGTTCTCAACTTCCCCCTTTCTTTCAATCCGTTGGGGACTAGGGGGCTCTAGAAGGGGAAAGAGTGGCCTAAAATCCCCACCCAGTGGGATATGCGGCAACTCTCTGGATCGGATTCGGTAATCGTCCGAAAATGTCATTATATACAATAAACGGGCCTGCATAGGTATATAAGAAATGGTTCTCAACTTCCCCCTTTCTTTTAATCCGTTGGGGACTAGAGGGATCTAGAAGGGGGGTGAGTGGCCTACAACCCCCACCCAGTGGGATATGGGGCAACTCTCCGGATCGGATTCAGTAATCGTCCGAAAATGTCATTATATACAATAAACGGGCCTGCATTATAAACGGGCCTGCATAGGTATATAAGAAATGGTTCTCAACTTCCCCCCTTTCTTTCAATCCGTTGGGGACTAGGGGGATCTAGAAGGGGGATGAGTGGCCTACAATCCCCACCCGGTGGAATATGGGGCAACTCTCCGGATCGGATTCGGTAATCGTCCGAAAATGTCATTATATACAATAAACGGGCCCGCATAGGTATATAAGAAATGGTTCTCAACTTCCCCCCTTTCTTTCAATCCGTTGGGGACTAGGGGGGATCTAGACGGGGGATGAGTGGCCTACAATCCCCACCCGGTGGGATATGGGGCAACTCTCTGGATCGGATTCGGTAATCGTCCGAAAATGTCATTATATACAATAAACGGGCCTGCATAGGTATATAAGAAATGGTTCTCAACTTCTTCCCTTTCTATTAATCCGTTGGGGACTAGGGGGATCTAGAAGGGGGATGAGTGGCCTACAACCCCCACCCAGTGGGATATGGGGCAACTCTCCGGATCGGATTCGGTAATCGTCCGAAAATGTCATTATATACAATAAACGGGCCTGCATAAGTATATAAGAAATGGTTCTCAACTTCCCCCCTTTCTTTCAATCCGTTGGGGACTAGGGGAATCTAGAAGGGGGATGAGTGGCCTACAATCCCCACCCGGTGGGATATGGGGCAACTCTCCGGATCGGATTCGGTAATCGTCCAAAAATGTCATTATATACAATAAACGGGCCTGCATAGGTATATAAGAAATGGTTCTCAACTTCCCCCTTTCTTTCAATCCGTTGGGGACTAGGGGGATCTAGAAGGGGGATGAGTGGTCTACAATCCCCACCCGGTGGGATATGGGGCAACTCTCCGGATCGGATTCGGTAATCGTCCGAAAATGTCATTATATACAATAAACGGGCCTGCATAGGTATATAAGAAATGGTTCTCAACTTCCCCCCTTTCTTTCAATCCGTTGGGGACTAGGGGGATCTAGAAGGGGGATGAGTAGCCCCATGACCCCCTTTCATTCCCCCCTACCCACTTCCAGATTGAAAGGGGCGGAAAAAGTTGGGGCATTTATAATACACCTATGCAAGGCGTTAATGTTTATTATAGGATTTTGTGACCGCTACCGGTTCGGACACGGACATGTCACCCTTTTCATTTCCCCTTATCCTCTTTCCGATTGAAAGGGCCGGAAAAAGTGGGGGCCATTATTTATACACCCATGCAGGACATGTCAATGTTTATTAAAGGGTTTTCTGGCAGCTACCGGTTCGGACACGGACATTTACACTGGATGGGACCGACTGGGGCGTGTAGCCCTATGACCACCCCTTTCATTTTCCCTTACCCCTTTCCCAAAAAGACGCACCATCAGTATACTTTGCTCTGGCACCTATTAATAAAAGTTTCACCAACTAAAATAAGTTTTTACATCTTTTGAATTGAAATTTAAAGGTTTTTTTGTAAGTTTGAAAATGAAAAATCCAGGCAATAAATAGTGATTTTATGTTATTATCTCTATTTTGGGGACGACGTGAAATTATGTATATCTTTATATTTGAGTTTATATTTGAGTTTAACGTTTTTCATCAGTAATATTTCCAAGCTGCTGTCTTGTTTTTATTGGGTTAAATATTTTATTTTGAGGATGTACTGCACCATTCAGGAACAACATGCTCTTCTAAAACATATTACTTCTTTCTATTGAAGGTGTGGGTTTATCTGAGTTACTGTATATGATTTGGGTTTCAGAGAAACAACGATGCATTAATGAGTTTATAGTTATAATGGTTTAATCGCTTCATCTTCATATAGTGTTTTCTATATTTTAAGTGGAGCGTCTCTGATGAGTCTTGAATAGACGAAAGGTGCGGCCGGCGTAGCGAGTAAAGGTAATAACAAAGCTACCGAACTGGGACGATCAATCCAAGAAGAAAAGACAAAAAAGGAAAAACCTACAAGAGAAATTGAAGACCGCAATTGTCCTGACTTGGAACAGGCATTTCAAAAGAAACAAGTACAAAAAATAAACGTAGAATATTGTGACACTGTAAAACTTGCTTGGAATTAAAAGTTTAAATAAAAAATGAAAGGGGTGATGAAATGAACGAATAAAGATAACAACAAAACTAGCGAACTGGAGAAACTATCTTCAATCTCCGAGAGAAAAGACAAAAAAAAGCAGACATCCCGAAGATATTAAAGATCGCAATGTTCCAGACTTGGCATAGGCATTTCCAAAGAAGTGGTGGGTTGAACCATGTTTATGGCGCCAAACCTCCCTCTTCCATAGCGATCTTAAAGTCTGGTAACACATATCGCAACACGGTTGTGAGACATATTATTGCCTTGAATTTTGTTGTAGAGCGTTCATTCGCACTTGCGGATTTGTTGACGATATCAAACAATGCCAAAGGATCTTTCCAAAACACTGATTTACAAATAAGCATCAACCAAAATAAAATAGTGAATAAAAAAAGTATAACGGAAACTTTTCAATAAGCAAATTATAGAAAAAATACCTTCGCATACAACAAGCGGGGCATTTAAATGTCAAAAGTCCGAAAGGGCAAAACCAGTAAACACGAATGAAAACAGCACGAAAAAACACAAACATAGAAACACAAAAAACAACTTAACAGCACAATCAACAATGCGAACTCAAGTCGTAACGAGAGTGAACTCATGTGCTGCGAATGAGTAAAAAGTTCCTGCTTGCTGTAGCACACCCGTCACACTACAAATGGTCAATTCAGCGTGTCAAATTCGATAAAGAAAGACGGAACAAATCTGTTAGACCAACCAACATCAATCATCTTGAGAGATAGAACTCCCATATTTGTCTATGATCGCATGGTGTCTTCCGTAAAATGTCTTGAGGGAAGACAACATTCAAGGGCCAAAATAACCTTATGTAAGCATTTTTTTGTGTCAGAGGCGAAGCGTTGGATGAAAGTCCCGCAAGCTCTGGAGTAACAAATCACAACTTCTTAATAAACAGAAAATACACTAAATAACAACTTCGCAATGAACAAACAGCTGTACAACTAAATAATTGAATACATATTGACTTCGGAATTCGCAAAGGACAAAATATGCACTTATGAGTGAATACATCAAGGATTTCATTTAATTTGAACTTTATCCACCCACCCGTGTTTAATTAGATAGACTGCGTGCAATATTTTGATACTATTTATGATGCACAAAACCAACAGCTGACGTTATTGTTCATCTAAGAGCGTGGTTTTTATATAAAATAGAATCGATAGAATGCGAACATGATGCATGATAGACTACTTACAAGTGATTAAGATAGACTGCGTGTAAATTTGAAAATAAGGATTGTGTGATTAAAGTTCAAATTTAATAAAAATGCTCTCCGGATGATATGGGCGTCTCGGGAAGGTATGAGATATGATATAAAAACAGCCATATGATATTTTATATCAAAACTTATATCAAAATCACCTTATATTGTTCTATGGTATTTCAATTTTTATTATTCGTATAAATATTGAACTTGAACTTATTTTATATTTCATTATGCCTTTCAATATTGAACTTTATCATACATTTAGCTTTGATACCTTTAAATTTGTCCGTGTGTAGCAGCCGTAAATTTACAAGCCATATCTTGACAAGGGACTTTTGTTGCCATATCAAGCCCTCGCGTGCACAAAAGTGGGTAAATATGGCCATATCAAGACCTCGCGTGCTCAAAAGTGGGCTAATATGCCATATCAAGGTCTAGAGCCTCACTTTGAAATTGACATCACAGTATATTTATATCGTCTGCTATTTATTTTTATCATACATTTAGCTTTGATACCTTTATATATGTACGTGTGTAACAGTCGTAAATTTACAAGCCATATTTTGAAAAGGGACTTTTTTTCCTTATCAAGCCCTTGCGTGCACAAAAGTGGGCAAATATGGTCATATCAAGACCTCGCGTGCACAAAAGTGGGCTAATATGCCATATCAAGGTCTAGAGCCTCACTTTGAAATTTGACGTCACAGTATATTTATATCTTTATTTGGTTTGCTGAAAATGTATGATAAAAAGTTTATGACACAGGGTTTTCCATATCAGGTCCCATATCATTACTCGACCCATATTAGGTCGACGACCTAATATGGGAGTCTCGGCAGTGGCGGACACAGAGGGGGGGTCGGAACCCCCCCTTTTCCTCCGAAAATTTTTAATTTTTGTGTAGATTTTCAGCCAAATTGGTCTGGAACCCCCTCCCCCCCCTTTGGCCCACAGAGCCCAGTATGTGGAACCCCCTCTTTCGAAAATTTCTGGATCCGCCCCTGCTCGGAATGTTATGGGACTTGATATGGAAAACCCTGTGTAATAATCTATATCTACCAAATTATTTCATTTTTCGTTTTGAATACATGAATGATGAACTTTAACTTATTTCATTTTTCATTATTCATACATGTTTAATGAATAATGAACTTTAACTTATTTCATTATTCATTATTCAAATTAAAAAATGAATAATGAATAATGAACCAAGTCATTATTCATTATTGAAAAATGAATAATGAAAAATGAATAATGAACTAACTTCAGCCCGGTACTTCAAGGGCTATAAATACTTGCAATCAAGTTATTTAAATGAATAATAGCACCACCGGCATCTTAAATGTCATTTGTAGCTTTTTTTGAAATATGTCGTAAATTTTTACCTATATTTTGGTTAGGGTTAGGGTTAGGGTTCTAGGAAAAAAAGAGATCTTTATTTTTTAGAGGAATTAACATGGAGAATTGACAGAAATACAAATTTACCGTTTTTATACCCGTTTTTTTTGGTATTGTATTTTGAAATCACTTGGTCGATAACCACTGGTGGTGGACCAAAAGTCCCCGAGGGTAATCACAAGCCTGGTCGTCAGACTTGTCTCACACGTTTTACCATTAAATCTCTAATATTTTTTTGTTATTGAAATTCCCGATTGTTAAATCTCTAATATTTTTTTGTTATTGATATTCCCGATTGTTAAATTCTAAATTGTTTAAAACACCTGATTTCTTACCTTGTTCTTCACATGGTCGAAATCCTCGGTACTTGATTTGACTTCCATGTTTGTACCTTTTTGCTCTGAGTACTTTTCATTCATTACCTTAGGTGTCTGACCGTCCAATGTTCTGATTCAAACGCTACTGGTGAGAGGTTACTCCTTAAAATATCGATATACAGCATAACCAAATTAATGGTTTTTATACCCTTTTTTGTATTGTATTTTATCTAAATGTTTTCTTGCAAAACAAACAGTTAGACTTAAGCTCTACCATAATCAAATAATAGAAGTCGCTGTAACGTTTTCTTGTATAGAATGAACTCGACCTGTGGAAGTTGTTTTAGATATATGGTACTACTTTTTCATACTATATATTCACTTGATTACTGTTTTTTTCAGGAAGAAGATCTTGTTATGGTGGATGGAATTATGAATATGACGGATTTCTGATGACTGAACATTCTACCCAATATAGGAGTGATTATGCGTGTGTGGATAAAAATGCAGAGGCTCTTGATGATAGAAAATCTAATGAGAATGGAATACGGTTTTATGGTGTTCGGGCCAAGTGTGGTAGCCTAAGATGTCCTCCCTATAAAGACGGAACAGAAGTACTCTGCGTTGTTTGTTCTAAATAAATTTCTCTCTAACGAGAAAAACAGAATTTTGTTTGATTTTCAAAAATAAAAAAAGAGAAAATTTTGATACAGTCAAGCATCAAAGCTCCTTGTTTCTGCTTTATAGCTTTATGTCTGTTAGTGCATGTTTTAATTGTGTGTAGTTATGGTAGTGTCTTCTTGCCAGTCAGGGTTGGCCCTGTACTATTATATCTCTTTATTACAACACCTAAACTCATAGTGTTTTATCTAAAAAAATCATTGAACAAATTAACAGTTTAAAATTTACAATTAACAATTTTAAATGAATCATTTGAAACTGTTGTGGTCTTTGTAGTTGTATTTTACTTACCATAATTTTAAACAATTTTTGTTTCAGTAAAAGACTGTGATAGAAAATGAGCAAAGAGAGAACAGGAGAACGGAAGTGATGTTTTGGTTTAAAGAGTCGAGGTCATTGAATTTGAAAAAAAATCTATCTTTAAAGGGCTTGATGAGCACTAAGAAAACATCATTCAACAATGCCGATGTTGTCAAAACACTATGCACATACATGAAAACTATGTTGTATTCAGAGCAACAAATAACATCATTATTGTGTGCAAAAAATATATTGATTGTTTATTAACTGATTTAGGGGTTGGTTGTATTTGCTACAACACTGCTCATAGAGGAAATAATCTCTATAACTCGGACATTACCTCCTTCGGCCTTTCTATTGGTGCTAAAATGATGTTATTTAATCTGTGTATTGGATTCCTAACTTACATTAAAAATCCATACAAACAGCGCTCCATTGGATCGTCAAAATATACCATTTATAAAAGATAATGAAATGTGGAATAAGTGTATACAATAAAACCTACGATAGATTTAAAGTTTAATGCGTGTTTGTCAGATCAAATCGGCATTGAAATGGACACTGATTGTGCTTCTTTTCTTGATTACTTACTTCTTTATTCTAAAGCATACTTCTTTCAATCACTTCTAGACAAAAAATAATGGAAAACTAGATCATTTGCATGCGTTTACATACTTCATGGTAATGAACCATGTTCCTATTTCCCGTAACTGCTTTATATATAACACAAATCTCAAATAAGGGGGTGAACGTTTTCAATGTGGATATCACCAATGTAAGATTTTAGAAATATTTCAGTATAGGTACCTTTATTGTGTTAAAAAAGGACAAACAGACAGACGGGTGACTGTTAAGATCAGTTCAAAGATACACATAAACAGTAAAACTGCATTTGTCTAAAAATGTACTAATTGAAATCATGGTATTATTAAGCTCTACCAAAATATTTTATAACGAAAATTGGTTTATCTTCATTTATGATAAGCAACTTAGAATACCAAAAATATATTTTAACGACTTGTTTCTATTTTGAAAATGATCAGGCACACAAAATATGTATAAGGTTCAAAAATTGGCCTATAGTTAATTTTCGCCAATGACACAGTTAAAACTTTAAGGCTTCTGGTCATTAATAATTTAACTAAAACCCCATATTTTATGTGAGCTCGTTTACTTGATTCATGTTTTAAATTTTGTTATGCATTTTTTCAATGCATAAAAGATCAATATGCTGTTTAGAATAAATATTAGAAAATGAATTTGGTTCCATGGGTCAATGAAATATATATTTCATACATATTCAAAACACACAAAAACACAATTATGACAAAAATAGAAATTCAATCACTAACAAAGTTTCGTTCAGTTTATGTAAAGGTTGTAAACGTTTCATTCCGAAGACTAGAATTTCAAATAAAACTCCAGACTTCTGAGATATATTCGAAACATCTAGAAAGGGGTATGTATTTTAAATTATTTTTCTTGGTGTTTTTCATTGCAAAAAAAAACTTACAAAAAAACATTATAATAAGAAAAAGGTAATTTTTGTATTAAGAGATTGTTTTAAAATGTATACAGGTTGAATGAGAAGTTTCCATGAATTTAATGCATCTCATCAAATTATCCGTTTAAATTTCAAAATTGTCTAAACCCTAAGGTTCTTCCTACCCCAGACATAGGTTTATTATCTTAGTAAAAATTTGGTTCATCAGTTTGGTATTTTTGGTTTCATTGTTCTATGCTCTTCATAATCATATAGTGTTTGGCATTTTCAACGCCTCTGATGAGTCTTGAATAGATGAAACGCGCGTCAGGCGTAGGAAAATTTATTGTCTGGCACTTTATTGTCATTTTTAAATCACTCATTCTCGCCAAAGAAATAAAACTTTGAAAATAACATTTCTGTCGAAAATTTTACACTGACTGCTCGCAATCATCATTAGACTCAACATCTAACATGCAAACGACAACAATAAATATAAAAATTGACAAATATTCTTGGTCAAGGATGGGTACATTTGAATTTGTGCCCAATCTTTCCATAAAAAATCACAAATAACATACAGAAAAAATCATGAAAATATTCGATGAAGTCCGTAACCAAAGAGAACCCCAGACAGAAAAGCGGATAGAATACAAGATGTGCTCTGCAGTAAACTTGTTTGTAAAAGACATTATTTTGAAAAAAAAATCAAACGTATCTTATCTAAATGCACATTTAAGGCACTTTATAATTCTAAATATGGCATCTGACGTAGCGAAGGAACACGAATAATCAATCATCACGGTCGTGTTATTTGAGGGAAATAAACAAAGTTTAAGACAGATTTGGTAATAATTGTATGTTCTTATATTACTTTCAAAACATTTTGTTCTTATTGACACCAAAAAAAAAATGAGGTTGAAAAAAAAATGTGATTGTAGTAGACAATATGCAATGTAATACTTATGTGTTTTCAATGAAACGAGAGCCATACTGCCATTTTTGAACACAAAATAAAAATTTGACTTAAATCCATGTACTTAATGTATTTGTAATTTGCAAATGAACAACAACAAAGCATGCCTCTTGCCATTATTCTGTCTGTGATTATTAATTTTTTTCAATAGAAAAATTGTATAAGAAATATTTGTTGTAGTTTGTGAAACAGTTTAATAATGAACCTTTTGAGAGTTCTGTGCACAACATTGGTTGTTATATTGGTATTAACCATCACGGTGAAATGTCATGACTGTAAGGACTACACACTGACAGCATCAGACCAGTCCATGGTTGATATGGTTACACATTATCTACACACAACAAGGAAGTCAGAATGTAAAGAATCAGGAAAATCCGCCAATATAGGTAAGTTACAGGAAAATGCCCCAAAAATGTTAAATTAAATGGAAAAACTGTCCTGTGGCAAATTAAAGTTACAGGAAAAATGCCAATGGTGTAAGTTAGCTGGAAAAAAACTGCCATCGATGACAAGTTTTAGATAAAATATCATGTAGGTACGTAAAGCAAGTAAAAACAGCTATCACGATGACATATTACTTGTACTAGGAAAAGTTGTTCAAGCCTCTTAGGTACTAGAAAAAGCTGTCCATGCTGGTAGGTCATAGAAAAACTCCCCAATATGAATATAGGAAATCTTTTTCCTCAATATTTGTCTTGATTACATTGTTATGTGCTTTATTTTTCCTTTATGAATACTTTCTTACAAATTTTATGTATATTCTAGAGGTAGCATAAAACTAGGTTCAATAGAATAATACAAACCTATTCATTTTATTACATTGTATGCACTGTTTACCGAATATATGTTTTAAAATTTACGAAACTCCCTTTCCATTAAACATGTTCAAATTATTTTTTTCTTTTATGTTTAGAAACTGGAGTAACATACATAAGGTGGGGAAAGAAGACGTGTCCAGCTGAAACAGAACTTGTCTACTCAGGTTGGTGTCTCATTCAAACATCAAGAGCTACTTAACAATATTGTCTATTGAATGGATCGATCTGGCTGGTTTTAATTTTCGCATGTTACTCCATTCAAAAATAGTAAATTTATTGCTGCTATTGCAGTAGATAAAAGTAATAGATTTTATGGCTACATGAAATAGAAACGTTATTCTTTTTACAAATATTTATTTCTGCAATCTGTGTTCGTCCAGATGTAAGGCCAAAAGTAATTATAAACGTAAAATATAAGTAAATAAATATAATAGATTGACGACAACGGATTAGCACATTCATTCCTGCCAACAGGTCTCCTGCGTGTTAACCAAACATTGTCAGCTTATGTAGTTCTAGATGCAACTTGTTCTAGAGACAAAGCCAAGGTAATAGTTGTATTCAATTTGAGGATAAATTATCAACTTCCCGTAGACCCAATTCGTACGGGTTTTATTCAACCGAAAGAAATAACAAAACAGACAAAACGTTTAGAAATTTAGACGATTTACCTAAGAGTACAAGATGTAGACTTCATCATGCATCGTGAATATTGTGCAACAAATTTTAAACATTGTACTAAAACGTTTGCGTGGAAAAGTACCTTTTCCCATGCTTAATCAAGCTGGTGGGTAGTTAAAACTTCGACACGTAGGTAAAAATGGAAACCGAGTATATGAATCATCTAGTAATAGAATGAACATTCACTCTCCGGTAAATGTACATTTTCACTCGTCAGAAACAAAAATTTTAAATTTTCGAATTTTGTAACATTTTTTCGTTCGATGAATGTTCAGAATATTTGAAACCATTCAGTGAAATTTTAGCAAATCTGCTTGAATAAAATCCGAGTAACACTCTTGCATGTAAAGCGTACTTTACGCTGCTGTTTTATTTGAACGGTTAACGTGATTTAAACGTTGAGACCACGAATAAATATTTCCTAAATTACTAAAACTGTTTTATCATATTTTGTTGCAAGGCATAAACTTTTTTGAAATATTTGACACTCCCCTTTAAAGGTTACTTTTTTAGAAAATTCGATCATCTTGTTTTTAACCATCATGATTTGCTAAATAAACGGTCACGAAGTTTCAACGCACGACGTAAAACAACGTAACACATTTTAACTTTTTTGGGTAATATTTGTTCAAAAATATAGAACAAAAAACAAAAAGATGACAGGGACAAACAAAAGCTTTGACTAAGATTCCAGGCTTAAGAGAGGCACATATAACATTTGGCGGGTTTCAACTATTTTTTTTTTTTGGGTCCACCCTCCCCCTTTCGATAATCTTGTTAAAAGCACAAAGATAGTTAACAGAGTGCATTTAGTGAGGATAATAACAATTAAGCCTTTAACAATTTTTGTGAAAGTTCATTTGTTAGTTATTATTGTCACATTTGTTTGCTATTACAAAACTAGATTGCCCGGTGTTAGGCCGACTTAACACTTTTTTCAGAAGACAATATTGAAATATCTGTTGCTTAGCAACTACTTAAAAATATAATTTTGCATGAAATGAAATTTGTCTACAGTAATATGTCCAGCTTAAAAAAAACGATGTAGCAATATTACTTTTCATATAAATTGTTCCAACGTCTGTTGGACTGTGGGAGAAGCAGAGGTACCAATGGGGTATCCGACCGCCAAAAGCCCGAAAGGGCAGAGACTAAACCAGTTTACACTAACAAGAACGGGGCAAAAACAGACAACAGCAAAAACATGGAAACACAAAATAACTCAATTCAATCAACAACGTGAACTCCAGTCGAAACAAGAGTGAACTCGGGTGATCCGGTAGAGTAAGCAGTTCCTGTGTGGCATAGCAAATTCGGAAGAATTGAAAAGTGTATAGTTATTATCTGAGCATTGGACTAAAGAAATAATATTTTCACTTTTCTATGTTATGATATTTAAATTTCTTTTTCAAATTACTATACAATGCTTTTCCATTAAAACGGTGGTAAACTGGCAAGTTAGAAATAACCAAAGAAGGCGTTTTAACGTTTGAGAACATTTCACGAGAGAATGGATGTTAAAGGAATTACACAATTAGCATAAAGTTTAGAGTTATGAATTAATGTCCAAATAACAGTATAAAGATAGAAAATTTCCAACAATTAACTAAAACATGTATGTATTTTTTTTTACCATTTTTCGATTTATGATTACTTGTTCCTATAAAAAAAACTTTAGGTTTCACGACTCTGATTGAGGTGTTAGGCGAATATTCAGCAACTTAGTCGCAACTTGCCACCGACTTCAAATTATTTTAGTCAAATACGTTAAGACACGATCCAATGAGCTCATTACAAAAATAGTGCGTATTAACAAAGGCAAATTTGTTTGATGTTTATATTTTAAGAGGCCATTTTGTATGAAATCTTTAACACAAGGATTTGAAAACTATTTTTATTTAAATAATGCGTAAATTGTGTTTAGTTAAAGTCATGTCTCAACTTGTCATGAGCTAATTTTATAGTACAGGCAACTCTTAAACGACTAAGTCGGTTGTACGGTCTGGGATATTTTTGACATATTAGCTTAATATTTGTCCAATATTGAGATAACGGTAACGACCAACCAGCGTTTGAGAGTTTATTTTGTTGTCATTTGTATTTTATGTTTTACAAATATCCAATGGACGAGACCATTCTCTTTGTTTTGAAAATATTATTCTATGTCTATATCATATTACAGCTTCATACGGCATGTACGGTAAAATGTGGGCATAGACCTGTATATTAAATAGATTTGCAACTTGTTAATTGTCCAGTATATGTGTGAAAATATCACTGGTTGATAAATGAGAGTTGGTTTATTTTTTGAACTACTTCAGTGCCTTTCTATGGAATTAATCAGAATAAATTGCATTAAACAGAGAGAAGATTAAGGAATATCTGTGTGAAAATTTAATTATACTTGGTTGATAAATAAAGATTTTGTGACAATTTAAAGTAAAAACTTTACGAAAATTTTGTAAAATATTGTTTTTTCATAAAAACTAGGGTAGTATGGGCTCTTTCAAAACTCCTCTAAAGTGCCAAATGTTATAGAAGTTATTTTAACACAAGTAAAATCTTAAAACATTTAAAAATGGCTGTAAAAAAGAATCATGTAAAAATCTTAAATGGTTTTTGAGATATTACAGTATAAAGTTGAAGTTTTAAAATTGTTTATTTTGTATGAAATCTCGTTTATTGGCATGAGATATTGTGAGATTTCACCAATTTGAAAATCTATTTAATATACAGATCTATGATGTGGGAAATGATTGATAATGATTTTTTCCAAATTCTAATTATTTCATAAATATAACATAATGATATAATGATATTTATTGTTTTTTATAAAGATTTAAAATGTAAATAAAATGAGCGCATGTTTGCATACATGTCTGTAAGCGAATGCCCGACTGTCAAGACTGTGGTGTCACGTGCAGATGATTGAAGTTGTTTTGTTTATTTATATACACAGGTCAAGCTGGTGGTAACCTTTATACCAATAAAGGGGGAGGTGTTGACCATTTATGTCTACCAAATGATCCAGAGAACGGCAAACCATATTCCTTTGTCAACGATGTTTTACATGGAGCAAAGTATTCAGTATCGAATGCTAATCCCTCGGGTATATCAGCAACACTTCACTACAAAGAAGTTCCCTGTGTAGTATGTAGAAGAAAGCAGAAGTCATCTGTTCTCATGATTCCAGGTATGTTGATCCTTTGACAGTAGATTAGTATCGACATACTGTAATGTTAACTCGAGTGGGGAAATCTGACGGTTACACCAATTCGCAACTTTAGATAGAAAATAATGAGATGTGGAATAAGTGTACGCGACACAGCCCACAATTAAACGGCAATTTAGAAAAACCACAATGGACAACCGCCAGCAGCCTTGAACAAGGCCATTTGGCACTGCTCGCGATTCTGCAATTGGCCCATGGTCTAAATAGAATGCATATAATTCAAATCCAGCCCTGAAATAGTCACAGATAGACCCCCTTCTTAAACAAGGAACAGGAAACATCAAAAAGACAAATACAAACGAAAGCTTTGATATTGTCATTGAATGTGTGACACTAAACCTGAAATGTTAAGAGCCTGTCTATGTCGAAACCATGCAAAAACGATGTAACGACAAAATATCCCTTTTTCATTATTACATTATTTAACATAGCAGAAATACTTTTTTCAGAAGATCTTTCTATCAATTTCAAGGGATATTAATACTTGAAATCAAGTTATTTAAATGAATAAAAGCACCAACGGCATCTTAAATGTCCATCTGTAGGTTTCTTTGAAATATGTCGTATTTTTTTTCCCTCTATTTGAATATGCACAGCTAAAACTGCACATAAAATTTAAATATAAAGCGCTAAAATACTAGTTAAAAATACTAGCTGTACTTAGATATTATAAATTCTTATCTGATTTTTATGAATTCTTCATGTTATATATGTATATATATGTCCTTATTTTAAATAACTTTTTCCCGCCCTTGAGAACAGGAGATATAGGGCTAATATTTAACCCTTTCTTGTGGCCTCAAATTTCATGCAACTTTCAACAAGGGATTCAACTATAAGTTCTTACCTTGATTCATGTAAGAGGCACAAAATACAAATGACAACAAAGTTCCAGACAATAAATTTTGCTATGCCTGACGCGCGTTTCGTCTATTCAAGACTCATCAGAGGCGCTCTACCAAAAATATTGAAAATGCCAAACACTGTATGAATATGAAGAGCATAGAACAGTATAACCAAAAATACCAAACTGGGGAACCAAATTATTACTAAGATATTCAACCTATGTCTGGGGTAGGAAGAACCTTAGGGTTTAGACAATTTTGAAATTTAGACGGATAATTTAAAGCTTTGATGTATTCTCCAACTCAAAAGGGATTGTTTGTCATTTCTGATTTACAATCTGACCTGGAAAAAGAAGTGATCTTTAATTTTTAAAGGAATTAACATGGAAAATTAATAGAAATACAAATTAACCACTTTTATACCCGTTTTTGGTATTGTATTTTGAAATCACTGGGTCGATAACTACTGCTGGTGGACAAAAGGTCCCTGAGGGAAATCCCAAGCCTGGTCGTCAGACTTGTCTCACACGTTTTACCATTAAATCTTTAATATTTTTTGTTATTGATATTCCCGATTGTTAAATTCTAAATTGTTTAAAACACCAGGTTTCTTACCTTGTTCTTCACATGGTCGATATCCTAGGTGCTGGATTTGGCTTCCCTGTTCGAACCTTTTGGCTCTGAGTACTTTTCATTCAATAATTTTGGCTTTTGACATTCTAATGTTTTGATTCAAATGCTGCTGATGAGAGGATACTGCTTGAATTATCGATTTACAGCATAACCAAATTAATGGTTTTTATACCCGTTTTGGTATTGTATTTCATCTAAATGTTTTCTTGCAAAACAAACAGTTAGACTTAAGCTCTACCATTATTAATTATTAGAAGTCGCTGTAATACAAATGACAGCAAAGATCCAGACAATAAATTTTGCTACGCCTGACGCGCGTTCGTTTTCTTGTATAGAAAACTCGACCTGTGGAAGTTGTCAATATATGGTACACTTTTTCATACTATATATTCACTTGATTACTGTTTTTGTTTTCAGGAAGAAGATCTTGTTATGGTGGATGGAATTATGAATATGACGGATTTCTGATGAGTGAATATTATACGCACCATAGGAGTGATTATGCGTGTGTGGATAAAAATGCAGAGGCTCTAGATGATAAAAAATCTAATGAGAATGGAATAATGTTTTATGGTGTTCGAGCCTAAGATGTCCTCCCTATAAAGACGGAACAGAAGTACTCTGTGTTGTATGTTCTAAATAAATTTCTCTCTAACGAGATAAAACAGAATTTTGTTTGATTTTCAAAAATTAAAAAATATATATATACAGTAAAACATCAAAAGACGCATTTCTCTTTGTTTCTGCTTTAATCACTTTATGGCTGCTCGTGCATGTTTTAATTGTGTGTAGCTGTAATAGTGTCTTCTTGGCTTTCAGGGTTATATGTCCCTTTTTCTATTATATCTCTTTATTACAACACCTAAACTCATAGAATATTATCTAAAAAAATCATTGAACAATTTAACAGCATTTTAAATGAATCACTTGAAACTGTTGTGATCTTTGTATTTGTATTTTTCTTACCAAACAATATACCTTTGAAAGGGACTACAAATACTTTATTCATAAAGTAGTTTTTTTACAACAGGTTCAATACTAAATTGAAGCTATTTGATATAGAGCAAATTATAAACAGTTACTTCCTATCCGGAAATTATACAGTTTATACTAAAATAGAACAATTATCACAAGTTTTTCGCCAGATACATACAATAACTTAATATTAAAGCTATTTGATATAGAGCAAGTTTTATAAAGAAGTTACTTCCTATCCGCAGACCATACAGTTTATACTAAAATAGAATACTAGTAATCATCACAAGTTTTTATTCTTATGAATAAAGGGGATGAAATTATATTGTTGTCTTTAAATGTCCTTTTTAACATCATGAAACACTACAAAAATAGGTTTTTCTGTGATTTCTTTTTTCTTTTGACAAAGTTTGCAAATTTTAAATATTTTTTTTATCAAAATTAATGATGCACCTGTTTAAAGTTGTGTTATATATTTTCAGGCATAAAGGATCAATAAACTGTTTGGAATAAATAATAGAAATTATTTTTGGTTCCCTCAATCAATGAAATATATACTTTATACATATTCAAATCATTAAACCATTAACAAGACTTTAGTCAGTTAATGTAAATGTTGCATACCTTCCAACTCGAGGACTAGACGTGTAGTTTTTCTTTCTGAAATATATGCAGAAAAGAGTATGTATTTTAAATTATTTCCTTAGCATGTATCATTTAGCATAACCATTATGAACATGTCGATGTTTTTTTTAAATACTAGAAGATTTTGAAAGATGCATCAAGTTTATTTAGATGTTTCCATGTCATTCATTTATTCCTTATGTTTATAGTTTACTTTTGTCAAAATTTCAAATTAAAAAATCGTCAAAAATTACAGCTTGGCGAAATTTACTCATCATTATGAGTCTAAACGCATTAATGATTAATACTGAGACGAAGAATAAGTGTACGCGATACAGCATCTATGAATTAGCTGGTTGGATGTTGGGTACATCCAATGTGAGCAGTGGTCGCTTTTTGCCGTCATGTATTTGGCCTTAGATAAAGATCAAAATAATGATGCAAACGATGTATTACTTTCAAAACAACAATTATTCATTCAATGACTCCTCAACTTTGATACATATACTCTTCAAAAAAAGTTACGTATAGATAGAAAATTCCCCGTAGGTTTAATGCAAATCGAAACAATTTCAAAACATTATTGCCGAGCTGTTCTGCGACCGATTTTCACGAAATAAAATTCAGTAAAACGAAAACAAATTAGAGATTGTTTGTTTAATTTTGAGTAAAATCGTCACATCGCTACTTTTTAAGATATTGCAAGTGGAACTCAAGTGTACATTTTACGATTCAATTTCCCGTTTAAATCAATGCAAAATGTTCCGTGAAAAACATTAGTCGTGTTCTACCCACAATGTCTTAAAAACCATTGAAGTTAGGATTTTGGTCTTTATTAATCAAACAGTTTTCATTTTGTTTTCTTTTTACTGGATTTTATTTCGTGAAAATCGGTTGCAGAACAGCTCGGTAATAATTTTTTGAAATTGTTTCGATTTGCATTAAACGCACGGGGAATTTTCTATCTATGCGTAACTTTTTTTTAAGAGTATATAACCAGCACAAACATAAGCGGGGCCTGGGTGGCCGAGTGGTCTATGGCGCTGGTTTTAATACCACACCATTGATCACTAGCAGATAACCTCTCAGCTGGTATTCGAGTCCCGTTTGTATTTAACAAAAAAGGGACTTTCCCAACTGTATGTGATAAGGTTTGTCCGTTACATGCCCAAGGTCGGTGGTTTCCTCCGGGTACTCCGGTTTTCTCCACCATTGAAACTGACCGCCCTACATGAGTCTGGTGCGTCGATAAAGGGCGTTAAACACCAGCACACACCCACAATCATAAGCTTTGATAAATATTCTTGGCTAAGAAGAGGTTAATGAGAAATAAGGCTTGGATAAACTACGTTTTTCTACATCACATAGAAAAAAATAAATCAAAAAGAAAAACAAAGACAACCTATTTTAAAGACAGGAACTATGAAGAATGCACTCTCTAGTGAATCTCTCACATAAAAGTGGTATCTGATCTCGGGAACTTTATAATTCGAAAAAAATATATTACAACAAAGTGCCATGCTGTATATTTTGCTACACCTGACGCGTCTATCCAAGACTCACCAGAAGCGCTCTACCAAAAGTTGAAAATCCCAAACACTATCAACTTTGAAGAGTGTTCTGACAATAATTACAGTAGTATTTTGTGGTACATTGTGGTACTATTTTTACTTTCCACTACTAATAAGTTTTCAAAGAAATGAGAGTAAAATTTCTGTAAATCCCAAACACACAAAAAAACAAGCAACTAAAACGCATGGAAGTCATATTTGCAATTTTGTAGAGCGCAAAACAAACTTTTTTTGTTTGTGATTTTTCATTTTTTTAATAGAACACATCATATATTTTAGTTTTTTTGGGTGTAGTCTGTGAAACAGTTTGATTATGGACCTTCTGAGAGTTCTGTACACATTGGCTGTAATATTGGTAGCACTTATCATGGTGAACTGTCATGACTGTAAGGACTACACACTTACAGCATCAGACCAGTCCTTGGTTGATATGGTTACACATTATCTACATACAACGAGGAAGTCAGAATGTAAAGAATCAGGAAAATCTACCCAAATCGGTAAGTTACTGAAAAAACTGTCTTCAAGGTTAACTTAAATGGAAAAAAATTCACAGTGGCAAATCATAGCTACAAGTAAAATGTGACCGTAGCCATTATGTCAGCAGGATAGACAACGTGATATGCTTACATGAATAATTTCTATAATAATAGGTTTGGAAGCTTAATGGAAAAATGTCCGCGGTGGCAAGTAAGCAGATAAATCTGTCCAAGAGGCAAGTAATCAAAAACTTTTCATAATGGCAAGTTAGCAAGTTTCTAGGAAAAGCTGTCCACAGTGATAGGTTACTAGAAAAAGCTGTCAAAGGTGGTAAATATTAGAGAAACTTCCGATTGTTCTAACGATATTTGGTTTTTTTAGCAATGTGCTATATTTTCACCTTGATAATTACTGTTAAGCACATTTGTGTTTATTTCAGATGTAGCTTTAATGAAATGCTACAAACAAATTCATATGATAAAATTGTGTAAACTGTATATGAAATGTATGTTTAAAATTTTCGAACCCTGTTTTTCCTAATACATGTTCAAGGAATTTGTCCTATCTTTTCAGAAACTGGCATAACATACATAAGATGGGGTAAGAAGACTTGTCCAGCTGAAACAGAACTTGTCTACTCAGGTTGGGGCCCATTTCAGCATCAATAATTACTGAACAAAATGGTCTATTCAATGCTTATATCTGTCTCAATTTAGTATATACACGTTTAAAACATTTAGCAAGCTTTGGTTTGGTTAATGTTAGTTTCAATTTTTCCAGGTAACTACATTAAAAAAAGAATTGTTATATCTTAATTGGTAAGTTTAGTTTTAAAATACTCCATTCGCTTAACTGCTGTAGCAGTTAGAAAATTATGGCTACAATTTTCATCCTATATACGTAAACTGAAGAAAATCACAATGAAAATGTCAAATTTTCAAATAAAATTTGATTAAAATCACCGATAAATCAGCTGAAAGCTATATATAGCTATTGAGGCCTGAAGTGCGGCAATCTTGGATTTTTCGAAGGAATGAATTTGCGTGAATTGGTCTTATAGGATGGTCTTTCAGTTCAACTATACGTTTTACATATTTGAAAACCTTGCTACTGGACAAAATTTCCATTATTGCATAGTTTTCTCATGACCAGGCTCTTAAGAGAAAAATATTTTTAACAACAAAATTGAACTAGATTATGTTTTTTTTTAATGGCACAGGTCAAGCCGGTGGTAACCTTTTAACCAATAAAGGAGGAGGTGTTAACCATTTATGTCTACCAAATGATCCAGAAAAGGGCAAAGCAGTTTCTGGTAACAATGATGTTTTATATGGAGCAGAGTATGCAGTATCAGGTGGTGCTAATCCATCGGGTATGTCAGCAACACTTCACAACAAAGAAGTTGTATGTGCAGTATGTAGAAGAAAGCAGAAGTCATCTGTTCTCATGATTCCAGGTATGTTGATCCCGTATGTGAGACTTATTGAATATCGACAGGATGAGTGGCAATAAGACCCATTTTTGGCCCCAAATTTACCAAGAAATTAAAACTGAGCATACAGATGTCTTAGGTTCATGAAACATTGATAAATTATAAGGCTTTAAGAAAATGATAAGCTTGTGCCATATCAGTTAAGCTGTCTTGCAAATCAGTTAGCTAAAAAAACTGTATATTAAAGAAATTGTCCTATAATTTCATTGATTTTTGCTGATTTTCACACACTTTTTGGTCCAAAAGAAGGTGGTCGCATCGAAACAACAACTTCATGTGTGGCAAACATGTGTAAATTAATGAAATCTGTCATTTCTGAAAGTTTGGAGTTGTTGTTTTCATGCGTCCAATGTTTTCCTAAGACAAATATGCATGGAAACCATTCAAAATTGCAGATTTTCTTTATTTGTCAAATGAGACCACTAAATATGATATCATAATTATGTCATGATGAACAAAATTTGCCTCATTTCATGTGTTTTCTTTGTAACCACATATAAGCTTATATTTCTTATATATATCATAACATTTGAACTTACTTCATTTTCATGGACCAATTATTGGTCTTAATTTCACTCATCCTTTAACCCATTTTAGCTTGATACTGAATTCTTATTGTAACAACACAACGCAGCAATAAATGTAGGGTGTGATTAATATAATGGATGTTTGGACCACTGCAAACGTTTCCTCAATTTAGTCAAGACATAAAGAGAACAATGTTTTATTCCTATCTTTCCTTGAAAATCATTCTTAATAAATGGCATATGAAAAACACTTTATTTGCTTATCTATTCGCCTTTCGAATAAAATCACCTTGCTTTATATATGAGAGGTATGTGACCAATGCTTTTAACTTTTGTCAATACAGACACATTCTTTCCGTATTATTTATAGATTAATTGTGATCCGATGAGAAAACTGATTCTTTTTCGCGAGTAAACATGTTAAGAAATTTCCAGTATGTCTGGTCGAAGTTATTTGTAAAAGGGGTCCTTTTATTTCAAAATATAGACTAGGAAAGACCTCGCGGACATATTTTATAACATAACTAGAATGGCGAAGACGAATGTAGCCTGCATCATAAAATTTTCGGTAAACAGGAAGTTGATAAGTTATGGCTATATGATCGCTTTACACCATATAGTACTATTGGAGGCAGGTACATGCCAAATATCGAGAGACTGTGTCATGTAGTTGCCCGAAAAACTGTGACAAAAATTTTTGACGCCGCAGAACAAAGACCACACAGGACGACGCAAGACGACAGATTGTGTCAAAGTGAATCCCATGTGTCGCTCTGCAACACGTTGCAATCTACATTATAAAGAGGCTGTGGCTTGTAGTTGCCCAGAAAACTATGACGAAAATTTTTCATATATGTTCATTGTATAAAAAACATTAAGTATTCGTCAGACAGGAAGTAGTAATTTTTCGGTCATAAAATCTCTTTACACCCTATAGTACTGTGCGATGAAGCTATACATACCAAATATCAAGAAGCTGTGGCATGTAGTTGCCTGTAAAACTGTGTACATGTTCATTATATATCAAAGGTTAAGTATTCGTAAGCTACATACCAAATATTAAGAGGCTTTGGCATGTAGTTACCTGGAAACGTAGTTGTTACTGTAGTTGTAACGGAAATTTTTGTGACGCCGCAGGTCGACGATGCAGGACGACGAATATTTCCAAAGTAACCCGTATATGTTGCTTCTGCAACACGTTGCAGGCGACATAAAAAGGGAAATTATTGACCACTAGGTAATTAATGAGGATTTAACGGGATAATACCAGTTAAGAAAATTCAGTAAAACTTGAGATAAAGAGGTGAATGCACTAATTAAACTGTACGATAGGATTGCTAAATAAGGCATAGCAGCGACATCATCATAACTAATACAACTATTTAGCACTTCTAACATGTGCACTTAATTAGTTTTCCGAGCCATTTTCTTTCTGTTTTTTCACCCGAAACTCCAACTCCAGCAATATGAGGCCAACATTATATTCATACCTTTTACCGAAAAGGGGCTAGTTTTGTCAAAAATAACGTTTTTTATTTTATTTTTTTTCATCAACTTAAAATATATCTGCTGTTCACAAAAACTAACAATTCATGCACAATTTGTGAAGTTTTATAGAGTTAAGTGTCTTATAACAATTAAAGCAGTATTATATCGACACTGTCTCGATTTTTTTTAACTCTATCCTTTATTTTAACTGCACCCTGACATTTGGCCTCAACATGCAAGGTATTTCAATTATTGTTGTTAGTAAATATAGCATTTGGGTATTGATGCACCTTGATGCCGGTTAGAACCAAAATTGGTGATCTTACACTGTAGCATCAATACCTAAATGAAATACGTATTTCACATCCCAACAAACATTTCTTAACATGTTAAAACCACATATTTAATACTCTAGATTTAATAAAAATATAAATTTGAAGATTTATCGACGAGATTAAAATACTTTATTGAACGGACACTATATATGGTTTGGTGGTATAATGATTCGCCTTTTAATTTGATTATTCTTGGTTTAAATCCCAGCGGGTTAGAAAAAAATTAAGCGTTTTAATTTTACAGGAACACAGTGTAGGCACATGTCTATGTCGTACAGTATTTCATATATTTTTTCTCAATCTTTCTTGAATGACAAGATATACGATTGACGTTCGCTTTCAAAGTTTAAGTAGAGAAACATGCTTGTAGTGAGTCTCTCTTCCCAGATTCGCTCAATATGTTGATTATATTTCTTAATCGTACCTATGATATGTTTCCACAATTTTTAATAATAATAACTACATGTATTTTTTAAAAAAAATTAATACGTTTTGACCTAATAAGACGGTAGTATATTCATGTCACATGCAACTCGCAAATTACATATTATACTTAAAAATTGAAAATATCCCCTTCACCTTTTCCGGCAATGATAACCCCAGTCGCAAATAGAAAGTCCGAAGGAATAAAAAAGCTACAGTAGCAGGGAAAACCTTCAGTTTATGTTCATTTCATTAGCCATTGAGGTCATGTGGGTGATTCAGGCTCCTGCGGGCCTCTTATATTTGTTAAAAGTCACAGGTTAATCTTTTGGACTCTTCTCAGATTTCCAGAGTACACGAAAGCGGGTTGTACCAAGTGTAAAAGACCTGGTTCAATCCTAAACATTGCTTTCAAATGCTCGTACCAAGTCAGGACATGTCACAGTGATAACTGTATTTCGTCTACTCTACAGCTTAGATTAGGTATTCTTATGCGACAATTTTGTTGTCCCCTTTCAATTTTTATCTTTGTTAAGGCTGGTGGTACAAAGGCGATACATAGTCCATTGACAACACTTCTCCATGCACCTAGTCCGGTTTTGGACTAGTCTGGTGACAACAGCCCATCTGTACCCAAAGCTTCCATCTCTGTTGTAAAGTTCCTTCGCTAGGTGTTCCGAGGGTGCCCAACTCTCCTTTTCCCTTCTGAATTCCATTGCAAGGCCTGTCTAGTGATGGATTGTGTAGGTTTTCTTAGAGAGTGCACACTCAACCCAACGCCATTTCCGTTTTATCAACTCTGATTTCATTGGTTTTTGTTGGATCTTCTTCAAGAGCTCAATGTTGTTGTGCCATCTGATATTCAAAATCTATCTGATGCAGTTGTTTACAAAGACTTGTATCTTGTTCAAGAGGAATTTGGTGTTTTTCCATGTCTCACTCTCACATCCATAAAACAGTATGGTTTTGAAGTTTGAATTAAAGGGTAAGTTCACGATTTTTGACATATGGTCTTAAATTGTTCAGAACAATGTTTAATAACAGTGTGCAATTTTTTTCTCTCATATCTTAACTTATAACAAAGATATTGGATATTATTTATTTGAAATAGTCCCCTACTCTACATTAGGGGACTACTTCAGTTAATCAGAATTTCTACTGAGTAGCAAAAAATCATATTAGTTCAAACGTTTAAGTGATCATGTGGTACATCTAATATAATAAAAATAATTAATATAATCAAAAGTCAACAAGATCATTTAATATTTTCAAATTACTTTCTCTATAAAATCTTTTTAAAAAGGTTTTATTAATCTATTATCTTTTTCTTTTAAATTGAACTTTATTATCAATTAATTAAAATTTAAATTCTATAATTCAAAAAAATATTATTTTTATTTACTAAGAAAGAAGTTGTGTATTAAATGTAAGCCATCATATTTCATTGAAAATAATTGTGATATAATTATGTAAATAACAGGTCATTCTTTTTCTAATCCCCCACTGGGTTTGCTAAAAGTGTTGATTAATGTGAATTTATTGTCATTGTCTCTCAGCAGGTACCTGTGTAATGGTTTGGTAAACATAAATGTAATTAGTCACAGCTGACTTGGGGTGAAATAATTATCAATACCTACAAGTGTCAAAACCTAATATACAAACATTCAAAACAAAGTTTTATATACTAGATCATTTTATTTTTATTCTAGCATTTAAAACAATAATGTGATTTATATGCAAGATTATCACAACACAACATGACTTAGATAATTAAAAATGACTTATTTAAATTGATTTTTATACCAAAAAAATCATTATTACTAATTAAAGAATAACTAAATTTTGTTAATTTTAATAGGGATTTTCTATCACTTATTAAAAATGCTATAACATAGATGAACATAAAAATATTATATATTGGCAATTCAATAATTCGGTAAATGGTGGGTCACTGTCAAAAGGAGACTTTGTGGTATTCAGATGTTTTGTGTGATTTAAAATGACAGAAACCAAAAGATAAAAAATAAAATTCCATTTTTGTCAGCTTATTAAATTGAATATTAAAGTTTAAATGATATAGCATAATTAGATAATGCATTAGAAATCATATGACAAATTTTCATTTTTTTGTGAACTTTCCTTCTAAAGAGCCTGATTTTTGTATTCAGTAAGATGTTGCTAACTCTCCAAATTGATGACAGCATTCTGAAGGTTCTGAAGGTGTTCTTTCTTTCCCGATTCTTTATTTGATATCCTTCTCAGAACAACACCTGCTATTCATAAAGCTGCCCAGATAGTCGAAGCAGTGCATTTCGTTTAGAGGGGTTGCCTTTACTAGCAGACTGGTTCGGCAGTTGGTATTGGCCTTGAGCACTTTGGTCTTGCTTATGCTAAAAATGAGTCAAATCTCAGCTGCTCTTTCTTTTAGATAGGCCAATTTATCTTTCATCTGCTGATGGTTGTGTGATAAAAGAGCAATAGGTCATCAGCAAAGTCCAAGTTATCTAGCTGTTCTGTTACAGTCCATTGGATACCATTTCTATTGTTGTTTATAGTTCGTTTCATTATCTAATCGACTGCCAAATGGAAAAGGAAAGGAGACATCTTTGACGTACCCCTGCTGTGATATCAAAGGGATATGTTTAGTGACCTTCTAATAATATTCTACTTATGTTTTATCGCCCATGTCTTTTCGGAAAGAGGGACTGCAATTGGTCTGAAAAAAGCGAGACATATTGTGAAAAGCAAACTTCCTTTCAATGGAAATTCCAGATTTTTTTATTGGTATGGTTCAGATATTATTAACCACGTTCAACATCAATTGCTTCAATAAAGAATCCTTACATATTTACTAAATATAGGCCCATGTTTCGCCACCCCGTTGTACTTTTAAATCTTACTAATGAGTATAATATGAATTTGTAATGATATACGGATGGACAATAGTAAAACTGAATCCTACGTACTGATGGCATAAAATCGACTTACAAATACAAAAGGCGAATTTGAAACTTTGAAGTCAAAAATAAATAAACAAATTAAAAACCATTTGTAAAAATTGGATTCAGCCTAGACAAAATCATTACGGAGACAAACTAGTTGATCTTCCTTGTGATTTTTTTTGCGACAACCGAAAAGTTGAATAAATCATTCCCGTGCAACCAAAATTAATTAAGATATTAAATATGTATGAAAGACAACATAATGTAAATTAAAAGAGTTTTCTGATAAGGTGATAAGGCACTTTTTAGTCAGTATAAAAGTCAATATGCTTGTGTTTTTTAAAATAATTCCCAGCTCCCACACTATGCCATCCCACTTACGTAAAAAAATATAAAATTGTTGGTGCATTGGGACAGTGAGTTTATTCTTTTAATGTTCTGGTTGCTTTAAAAAATATACTGTACCTTTAGTCATGTCAGTAGCAAAGTTGCGATCCCGAAAGAACATGGTGAATGAGCTAAAATTAAAATGAATAATATCTAATCTAGATACCTCAGTCCTATTAAATTAAGTTGTGAATTGCTTGCGTTCTGGTATTACATATGACCGATAAAATTTAATAATTATCAAGACAGCTCATGGTATAAAACATCATAAACGGGCTGTATAAACTGAGTACAGAGAGAAGAATATATTTCGTTCAAAAGTAGAGATAGACTGCGTACAAATTTAAAAACACGGGCTATGTGAATAATGTTCAAATTTTATTAAATATTGTACACATTTTATTCATTAAGATATGTTGAAGATGTGCAGAAATGATTTTCAATTTTCTGGAGTTGAATAAAATATGCGTCAACGGACGGATTACGCACGTTTGAAGAGAAATTTTTGGAGATCAAATGTGTATGTTTATGAAAGGTAATTAAATCATAGCATTTTCTATTTAGTGTCTACTTTAATTTTGAAGCGAACATTAATCGTATACTCAGATCGCATATCTTTGTAATTTTGAAAAAAGTAAACCAAATAGACATGTGCAATGCACAATTTTTCAAAGAACCAAAATCTGTACACTAACGTTCCTACGCTGTGAGATATGTTGGTTTCAAAGGTAAAATTTTCTTAGTTTTACTACATGAAATCATAGTAATTGTTCCCGCCTAATATAATGTCCATTTATTTGAATCGTTTGAAAATGTAAACCCACTGGAGGCCTTATGTAAACTAGGGTGATATGGCCATGATAACTCAACTCAGATAACCCTTGATTAAACAATAGAGTTGGGATGTGAACTCACATACTCTTAAATAGGAGATCATTGTGGCGAACTTAATGCTTAATTTACTGTACAACCTGAAAGGAAAAACACAATAAAGAAAACAACGAAAGAAATCTTCCAACTTGAAGTTTATAAAAAGGTATATAGATGCTGCTTTATCTCATTTCTCATTTCCAAGTATAGTTAAAATCTTTAACCATGAAACCTAATATTTTACAGGAAGGCGATCTTGTTATGGTGGATGGAATTATGAATATGACGGGTTTCTAATGAGTGAACATTATACACATCATAGGAGTGATTTTTCATGCGTGGATAAAAATGCAGAGAGCCTCGATGATAAAAAGTCTTATGAGACTGGATTCATGTTTTATGCTGTTCGGGCCAAATGCGGTAGCCTTAGATGTCCTCCCTATAAAGCTGGAACAGAAGTACTCTGTGTTGTTTGTTCTAAATAAATTTCTCTCTAACGAGAAAATAAGAATTTTGTTTGATTTTCAAAAAGCAAAACACAAAAAAAACATCTGATGTAGTCAAACACTTTCAACAGACGCATTTCTCTCTTTATCTAGCACAATTCTTATATATTTTTCAAAGCACAAGTGTTTATGTTATGTTTATATTTTGGATGCATGTGCTTTTGGTATTTCATCACTTAACAACGCTTTCACTAAAAGTGAACAAAAATTATTCTTTGAACGGCTCTTTTTATGATTATATGCGAAATAGTCTGGTACTAAGTATTAAGTCCGTCTTCTAAACCTGTTATACATTTTGTATTACAACTGTGCCATGACAAACAAGCCATCTTTTTTTATTTGGAGTAAATAACAAGGTTTTAGCGTCTGTGATTATTGTTAAAGATCACATGCGTTGACACCTGTCTCCAAAGTCCTTAGAAGATCACTTATTGTTTTCCTTGAAGAAAGAAAATAACTCTAAAATGACGAAAAATATAAGCATTTCATTTGGCTCAATTTAGTTATTTATTTAGTCTCCAATATTTCTTAACGAATAAAATTTCATTATAAAATACACGTATATATATAAATCTTTATCTATACAAAAACAAGAAGATCTTGTATATTTTCACTGAATGTTCTATTCTATACATACAAATAGTCACCACAAGTTTTATCATAAGTATCTAGGTATGTTGCCAATCAAATACCATACTATGTTAGGCAAGCTTAGTATTTACCATTATAATAAATATAACTCTTGCATACTTCTTATCATTCCAAAATAAACAAAAAAATGCATAGCACACGTATGATTATAAAGAACTTGTTCGTACTGTATACTGGAATAAAAGCATTGAATTTATCACAGTAAGCTTCTCAGCTGTATTGGTCATGAAAATACATGTACAAATGAATGAAAATGATCGAATATATATATTTGCTGATAATGGTTCATATCAAATAACTTCTATAAAAGACGGCAGTTTTGAAATAAGCAATGGATTATAAAGTTTTAATCTTCTGTGTTACAGAGCATGATATATCGGTTTACCAAATGATAACTTTTTTCCAAATGTTTATATTCTTACATAATCTGTTGCTTATTTTGCATATAACAATAAGACTTTTGTAATAATTAAAAAAAAACCTTGGTACCTCATTGATTTTGTACACAAAAAGGTCTGACGGTTTCACAAATAGTACATTGCATACCAACAGTTTAAATGGTGACTACTGAACAGAATCCAATCCTTCAGAAAGTGACATTTGTGTTGACTATTGGGCATAAGTCATCTTTATTCTAGTTTTTATTTTGGAATCTTCTTTAGCGAAAAAATAATTAATTTATAGAGTTGTATGCAAAAGACATACTAAACCTTTAAATATACAAGTAGTATTATTTAAAAAAATCTATATACAGACTAGCGGTGATCACAAAGGTGAATAATACATTCAATTCAATGAATAAATTTTATACATAGTCATGTTCTTCAACTGATAAAACTGTATGTTAATATTTTCACAAACTCCAAGATGATCTGATCTAAAGTCAACATGGTCCATTTAAGTTTAATGTCCTCCTTGTTCTGTCTTTTACAATGTTTGTTCAAAATGTTTATAGACTCCTTTTTTGTTTCTTCTCCTTTTTCGGTCTTGCATAATAGTGCATGTGATCAGCATGGATCAGAGGTTATCCACTTGCAGTTACCAGAGCAAGGAGCTGATGTCATTCCAGCATGCAGCATCTGAGAAACACTGATCTGAAGCACATATAACTCATGCACAAGCATTTGGAATAAGAAAATAATATATCTAGTTCCTTCACTACTCTTTCTTTGTCTCATGAACAACAAGTAATATTTTCTGAATTAATCTTGTAATTGGATCTGAAAATAATAAGAAAAACTTTTGTACTATCATATATACAAGGAAACATCTCCTGTATGGTATTCAACAATATAAACGAATTTTGCTTCAGTATTTCAGAAACGTCTTTTGTAAACAAATTATTTTTTCTGCAATTAGGATAAGTTTAACCAAGCTTACATTTGTATTATCATTTTTAACGCTTAAACATAGTAATAGTACAGGTCTCATTTCTCTATTATAAAGTCGTCTGTTTTTTTTTCTGGGGTTTCGGGGGAAAGGAGATTTATTATTTCCATCCAATCGTTGCATTTTTTTCTATTTTATAAGTTTTCCGTTTTTTCAATACTTCATAAATATTGTATTTGTTTAAGGCTTCAAAAATTAAGTAATAAATTGAATCGTTGTCTATTTACACACAAGCTTTCGAGTTTTTTTTTTTTTTTTCATTTTTCGAATTACTGCTGATGTATGTAGGTTGTGTTGCATACATTTAATCCACGTCATCATTTTTTATTTGATTCTTCTTATCCTTACCTATGCATGGCAAAATGATCTTCTTATATACAAACAGATAGTAGAAGACGAGTCCAACACACATAAACAGCAGTACATATATGTACTCAAACTTAGGTTGGTAGATCAGTGGAATTAGTACGAGGTATGTTGATAACAGTATCACTAGTATTGGTATAACTAAAGGGACCTACAAAGAAAATTTATATAACTATAGAGACCGTAGAATGAAAATATGATGGCTTGTGTTGGGCGAAAGTCCAAAATAAGGAAGACACTTCGGGGGAATTTAAGATTGAAATGGTCCTGAGTAGATATTAACATTCTAGCATTCATCGTGGTTTAAAGACCAGTGCCTTAAACACTAGGCCACCCAGCTCCCAGTTAGTTAATTTTTTACTACCAAGCAGTGTGAATTCTGCTCCAACAGGAAATGATCAGGTAATGCGAAGTGAGATTTGAGCACTAGATCTATAAGATTAATAACAAGAGGCTCCCAGGAGCCTGAATCGCTCACCTGACATATGTGCCTGAAGTAAAGGCTATTAGGCAAAATCTATTTGACATTGAAAGGGTTATAAGTTTAATAAGGGGGTCATCTGACATTATGGTGGATCTTAAGGTGCTGATAACTTTTATCTCAATCAAAATTCAAAAATCTGTCACCCTTTTTGAGTAATTAGCAAAAAAATGCAGTTTAACACAATGTTCTATATTTAGCCACAGCGGCCATGTTTTACAACCAATCAAAAATCCCCACATCAGTTAACATTTTCAATGTAATGAGGAAATGCTTTTTAAAAGCTCAATTTTGACGTTCTAAGGGCAATAACTCCTCAAAGGAAAGGTCCTACAACGTTGACCCTATCACAAAATTTGTAGATCTTGATGTGCTTAACAATATGCAATTTAAATTTCTCAAATATCTTGTATAGTTTTCAAGATATTGAGCTAAACAGGTGCAAAATTTGCTAAAAATCCATAAAAATGGCAATAACTTCTACATGGGTCGTTGGATTTTCTTCAAAATTTCAGAGCTGGTAGATCTTCAGTTGTTGATCACTTTTGTTCCCAATCAAAATTTTAAAATCTGTCACCGTTTTTGAGTTATTTGCAAAAAACTGCCATTTACCCCTATGTTCTATTTTTAGCCACAGAGGCCATGTTTTACAACCAATCAAAAATCCCCACATCAGTTCTATACACCTAATGCTAATAAACAACTATACCAAGTTTGGTTCCAATTGACTTGAAGTGTCAGAGGAGTTAACGTTTTCAATGTAATGAGGAAATGCTGTTAAAATGCTCAATTTTGAGGTTCTTAGGGCAATAACTCCTAAAAGGAAAGGTTCTACAACATTGACTCTATAACATATTTTGTAGATCTTGATGTGTTTAATAATATGCAATTTAAATTTCTCAAATATCTTGTATAGTTTTCAAGATATTGAGCTAAACAGGTGCAAAATTTGCTAAAAATCCATAAAAAGGACAAGAACTCCTACATGGGTCGTTGGATTTTCTTCAAAATTTCAGAGCTGGTAGATCTTCAGTTGCTGATCACTTTTGTTCCCAATCAAAATTTTAAAATCTGTCACCGTTTTTGAGTTATTTGCAAAAAACTGCCATTTACCCCTATGTTCTATTTTTAGCCACAGAGGCCATGTTTTACAACCAATCAAAAATCCCCACGTCAGTTCTATACACCTAATGCTAATAAACAACTATACCAAGTTTGGTTCCAATTGACTTGAAGTGTCAGAGGAGTTAACGTTTTCAATGTAATGAGGAAATGTTGTTAAAATGCTCAATTTTGAGGTTCTAAGGGCAATAACTCCTAAAAGGAAAGGTTCTACAACATTGACTCTATAACATATTTTGTAGATCTTGATGTGCTTAATAATATGCAATTTAAATTTCTCAAATATCTTGTATAGTTTTCAAGATATTGAGCTAAACAGGTGCAAAATTTGCTAAAAATCCATAAAAAGGACAAGAACTCCTACATGGGTCGTTGGATTTTCTTCAAAATTTCAGAGCTGGTAGATCTTCAGTTGCTGATCACTTTTGTTCCCAATCAAAATTTTAAAATCTGTCACCGTTTTTAAGTTATTTGCAAAAAACTGCCATTTACCCCTATGTTCTATTTTTAGCCACAGCGGCCATGTTTTATGACCAATCAAAAATCCCCACATCAGTTCTATACACCTAATGCTAATAAACAATTATACCAAGTTTGGTTCCAATTGGACTTGAAGTGTCAGAGGAGTTAACGTTTTCAATGTAATGAGGAAATGCTGTTAAAATGCTCAATTTTGACGTTCTAAGGGCAATAACTCCTAAAAGGAAAGGTTCTACAACGTTGACTCTATTACATATTTTGTAGATCTTGATGTACTTAACAATATGCAATTAAAATGTCTCAAATATCTTGTATAGTTTTCAAGATATTGAGCTAAACAGGTGCAAAATTTGCAAAAAATCCACAAAAAAAGCAATAACTCCTACATGGGTTGTTGGATTTTTTTCAAAATTTCAGGGTAGGTAGATCTTGAGGTGCTGATCACTTTTATCCGATGCCAGAATTTTGATATCTGTAGCCGTTTTTGAGTTATTTGCAAAAAACTGCATTTTACCCCTATGTTCTATTTTAAGCCACGGTGGCCATGTTTTACGACGAATCAAAAATCCCCACATCAGTTCTAAGCACCGAATTCTAATGAACAACCATACCAAGTTTGGTTTCAATTGGACTTATGGTGTCAGAGGAGTAAACGTTTTAAAAAGTTTACGGACGGACGACGGACGGACGACGGACGCCAAGTGATGACAATAGCTCACCTGACCCTTCGGGTCAGGTGAGCTAAAAAGGCAGGACAGTGCTTTGAAAGAAAAACAAGAGGCTTCCAGGAGCCTGAAACGCTCACCTGGTCTTAATGTCAACCCTTAAAAGACTTTTGTATAGCTAAATGAGCTGAATGTTTAAGCAATAAAAAGCTTTTCTCTATCTGCAATAGTTTTCATTCCAAAGCAAAAAACACTATTTTTCACCTTTAAAGGGCCATAACCCCTTAAAGGGGTCATCTGACAACTTCGACCCTTAAAAGACTTTTGTAGAGCTAATTAAGCTGAACATTTAAGCAAGCAACATCTTTTCTCTATCTGCAAAAGTGTTTTTTTCTTTAGGCCAAAAACACTATTTTTTGCCTTTAAGGGGCCGTAACCACTATAAGGGGTCATCTGGCAACTTTGACCCTATGGAAACTTTTGTAGAGCTAAATGAGCTGAACATTTAAGCAAGCAACAACTTTTCTCTATCTGCAATAGTTTTCATTCCATAGGCCAAAAACACTATTTTTTGCCTTTAAGGGGCTGTAACCCCTATAGGGAGTCATCTGACAACTTCGACCATATGGAGACTTGTGTAGAGCTAAATGAGCTGAACATTTAAGCAAGCAACAGCTTTTCTCTATCTGCAATAGTTTTCATTCTATAGGCCAAAAACACTATTTTTGCCTTTAAGGGGCTGTAACCCCTATAAGGGGTCATCTGACAACTTCGACCCTATGGAGGCTTATGTAGAGCTAAACGAGCTGAACATTTAAGCAAGCAACAGCTTTTCTCTATCTGCAATAGTTTTCATTCTATAGGCCAACAACTCTATTTTTTGCCTTTAAGGGGCCATAACCCCTATAAGGGGTCATCTGACAACTTTGACCTTATGGAGACTTTTGTAGAGCTAAATGAGCTGAACATTTAAGCAAGCAACAGCTTCTCTCTATCTGCAACAGTTTTCATTCCATAGGCCAAAAACATGAAAAATGCTATTTTTCACATTTAAGGGGCTGTAACTCCCATAAGGGGTCATCTGACAACTTCGACTCAATGGGGACTTTTGTAGAGCTTCCGATGCTGAAGCAGTAGTGTGGCATCAGATTTCATCTATCTCTTATACTTTTTGATTTACAAGCCAAAAACAGTAGTCTGACCCCCCTGGTCTATTTTTAGCAATGGCAGCCATGTTTTTCGACGAATCAAAAATCCCCACATCAGTTCTGTGGGGGATACCCTAAAGTACCACCAGACCAAATTTGGTTTGAATCTGTGCAGCCGTTTCAGAGGAGAAGAAGTTTGAAGAAAAGTTAACGACGACGGACGACGACGACGACGACGACGACGACGGACGACGACGACGGACGCCAAGTGATGGCAATAGCTCACATGGCCTTTGGCCAGGTGAGCTAAAAAGGCAGGATGGTATCTTTGGTTGAAAAATTTATAGTAGCTTTAAAAATAAAAAAAATTGCACGTGCAAGCGCGAAAAAAAATCCAGGCTCTGCTTTTTCTGAAAATAAAAAGGCAGGAAGAAGAAAATCTCCATAGCCCCCCCCCCCCCCCCCCCCCATAAAAATCAAATGGTTGCTCCCTTATACTGAAATGATTAGAAAGTGTGAAGTTCAGTAAATAAAGGTAATAACAAACTCATGAAAATTACCAAACTAAAAGGATCAATATCAATGTCCATGAAAAAGACAAAACATGGAAGACATACCGAAAAAACTATAGATAATGTTTGGTAAACGATTTTGTCATGGTTTAGTCAAGGGCGTCATGGTTTGTACAAGGGAAATTTGCATAATGTCGTCTGCAAAAATGAAATCATAATTTGTCCGGACACTAAGGGCGTTTTCGGCATTTAAAGGATAGGGTGTATTTATACTAAAATCTGGCAAATGAATATGATGAAATCATTCAGGAAATATAGTTTTGCTCAATTGATAAAATAACATCATTTTATGTTTCAAGCATAGTTAAAGGCCAGATTTTGCCCCAAAACAACCTTTCACTATGCATACAACATTTTGACACATTTTTCAGTGTAATTTATCGCTTACAAAGCATACATTGCAAAAATACAATGTTTTACTTGTCATGGTTTGTACAAGGGGTGTCATGATTTAGTGTATGTTGGTCATGGTTTGGTCAAGGATTATTTAAAGGGTAATCATATGAGCAAAAAAGTAATGTTTTTAGCTTAAACTGGTCATATATATATAACACTATAATGGCATACTACATATCAACCGCCACTGGAGATACACTAAATAATTTCATGTCAATGTTTGTACATGTATGCCATTCATAAGACATGTTAGAGTATCATGAGATAAAGATTAATAAGGTTCCATATCATTTCGAGACTCCCATTTGAGACGGAGGCATAAGCCGAGACTAATATGAAATAGGCAGTGCCTAAATGCGAACACAGCATAATTCTGTTCAATAAAAAAAATGATTTCAAATCGATGCAGTCAAATAAGATCTGAAACCATCGTAGTTATTCTTGTTTTGGTTAATTTTCTAGAACGTTCAATTTGGGACGAGATCGTAGGGGCGATTGAACGTTAAATAGAAAAGTAAGAAAAAATCGATTAAAAATTTAGTTACTACAAAAATGTAGCAACTCGACGTCATCAGAATATTTTTCTCTTTTTACATTATTAAATAGATAATTTTTGGAATGCGACTAGCAAAATGGGTAATTATTTTCAAATTCACTCCGTTCTTATAAAAATTTGAGAGCCTTTCCGGACCATCAAAAATCAATATCAGCATTAGGCAAATTTTTCGCGGGAACAAATACCGTAGAGCTCTCCGCTCGAGCGGGGCACTTCGTGCCCGCTTGCAAGCTGTGCTCGCTATAACATCGCTCGAGAAATAATATGGGTTCAAATATGGAAACTCTTAGTCAAAATAGATTAAACATTGACTAGGCATAAGGTTTAATGCATGATTTTGCTTATTGCCGCTAATATATATACTCAGAACTTCTTATCAATAAAGCTTTTCCTTTAATTTTTCAAAGAAGGACTTTCCATAAATTTTGACATTCACCACCAACTAAACTATTGCAAAGGGGACATAGTCTTCCATCTCAGGTATATGTTGCTTTATCCATAATATAAGTATTTATTGCAACAGCAGTGTTTGTTGTATTACCGAAACATTTGCTTTAGCCATAATATTATTTTTTTTTATTAATATCATGCAGGAGTAGCTTGTACTGTATATGGTAAATATATGTTGTTGGTTTAGTGGCGGTCGACAGCAAAAGTTAAAATGATATAAATAATTGAATATATTTAAAATCTCTGGTTGTATATCATATACTAAAAAAACTCTAACACAGTTTTCGACGTTTCGGCCAACCGGCCTTCTTCATGAAATTTATTTTGGAATGACAACATGTTTTGGAAACTAGAACGTCATAAAAATAGCATTGTTACGTTACGTTATAAAAATAGAAAATTTGACAAGTAAAATGAAAGTAGAAAATGTTCTATACAAGATACAAGATACAAGATTTTTATTAAGCAAATCACTGCGCCCAATATTGAGCATATAATCATCTTAAATATAAGTATAAATATATACATTAAATACCACTTTCGCTATTTCTTGTTATTGTTATTGTTATTCTTGTTAAATCCATCTTGTTATTTCCGATATGTTGATGATGTGTGGGGATTATGGGACCATGGTGAGGAAGCTCTAAAAGAATTCCACCGACAGACAAACTTAATACACCCAAGAATCCAAACAGAACTCCGTTATTCATCATCCGAAATTGAATTTTTAGATGTAAAGGTATGTGTTCAAAATGGATTAATAAAAACGGAACTTTTCACAAAGGACACAGATGCTCACCAGTATTTACATGCTCATTCAAGCCACCCTAAATCGGTGAAAAACGCCATCCCGTATGGTTTAGGAGTACGTGCCAAGCGAATCTGTTCCGAACAAACCGACTACCAAAATGAAAGGAAGCAGGTTAAAAAACACCTTAAGAATAGAGGTTATAAAGAAGACATAATAGAAAATCAGCTTAAGAAAGTGGATACACTTGATAGACAAGACTTGCTTGATTATAAAAAGAAAAAAGAAAACACACGGGTACCACTAGTTTTAACTTTCTCAAGGGCACTACCAAATGTACATAAAATTTTAAAGAAAAATATGAAGATAATGGGGAATTCTCCACGACTCAAGGAAGTATTCCCGGACCCGCCACTGGTATCTTTCAAAAGAGACAAAAACATCAAAGACATTTTGATACACAAGAAACATAATCTTCTATTTTACAAGTATGAAAACGGATGTAGAAAATGTGGAAAGAACTGTGCTCTTTGCAAACACCTAATTGAAGATAAAGTTTTTTGCAACAACGAAGGACAGCAATTTAGCATCAAGGGCGATATCAATTGTAAGACAACGAGCGTAATCTACAGTATTTACTGCAAAAAGTATGACAAAGTTCTGTATGTTGGACAAACGGGAGATACATTGTACCAGAGGCAATTGTTGAACTTCTCTAAAATTAGAACCAAAAAATCCGACGATCCGGTTTGTAAACATTTCATTCAGCAAGATCATACAGTGGACGACTTGAGAGTCATAGGCATCGAAAAGGTTAACGGTACAACAACATTACGGGAAGTTCGAGAATCTTTTTGGATGAAGAAATTAAACACCGTAGACCCGTACGGACTCAATGTTAAATGCAACATATAGGAACTTTATAATAAAGGATTCAAAGCACTTTTTAAACTAAGAAAAATCTTTTCAAACAGTACCCCAAACCCTAAAGTTATGCTTCACATTTTTAACCACACAATTAAGCCTATAGTTCTTTATGGCTCAGAAGTCTGGGGAACGTTTTCTTCATTGAAATTTCAAAACAATTTAGAAAAATATATAAAAAAGGAGTTGGATTCAAATATCCTAGAAAAATTGCATACTCAATTTTGTAAATTGATTCTTGGTGTGAGATCCAAGTCCTCTAACAATGCTTGTAGAGGAGAACTAGGAAGTATGCCTATTTTATTTTCTATACTATTAAATTTAATTAGATATTGGTGTCATATTACCAAACTAGAAAATGGTTCATCCACCTTACTAAATGAAGCCTTTAAACTTAGTGAAGAAATGTTAAAAAAATAACAAAGAATCTTGGGTAGGAAGTATAAAAGAAATATTTAAACTCCTAAAATTAGATTTTATTTTTAATAATCATTCACAATTCAAAGCTAATTATATTATCAAAAGGACTAAAACTGCTATTACAGAAAAATTTATTTCTTTTTGGAAAGAAAACCTTTACAATGACAAAAGAACATCAAAAGGAGGAAATAAACTTAGAACCTATAGACTTTTTAAATCTAAATTTGAAATTGAAAAATATCTTTTTAATGGAAATCAATCACAGCGTCAGCTATTAACAAAATTAAGAATAAGTGATCATAACCTTAACATCGAGAAAGGCAGATATATTGGGTTAGAAGTTAAGGAACGTGTATGTAAAGTTTGTAATTCAAATCTTGTAGAAGATGAATTACACTTTTTCACCGAATGTAACATCTATGAAAATGAACGTAAAGATTTATTTGCTTTAATATCAAAAAAATATAAGAATTTTGAAAATCTCTCAAACAAAAATAAATTTATTTGGCTCATGTCAGCAGAAGATGAAGATTCAATAAAACTATTATTTAAAATAACATCAACCTTTCATTATATTAGAAACCAAATATTAAATATTGAACAATAGAGGATTTTTATAATCATTATCATTAATATAGGATCAGTGTGTTTCCTCAAGAAATATGTCATGGGGCTACTGACATTAATTGTTGTTTGTTTCTTTCTATTTCCCCTTTAGTTTAAATACCTTATTTAATTAACACAATTGTTTTATTATATCATTTTCATTACTATTATGATTATTATTTAATTATAATTTTACCAATCATACAAATGTTTAAAGTTTACTTATTTCGCTTAACTTTGTTTTAATGTATATATTTATACTTATATTTAAGATGATTATATGCTCAATATTGGGCGCAGTGATTTGCTTAATAAAAATCTTGTATCTTGTATCTTGTATAGAACATTTTCTACTTTCATTTTACTTGTCAAATTTTCTATTTTTATAACGTAACGTAACAATGCTATTTTTATGACGTTCTAGTTTCCAAAACATGTTGTCATTCCAAAATAAATTTCATGAAGAAGGCCGGTTGGCCGAAACGTCGAAAACTGTGTTAGAGTTTTTTTAGTAATTGAATATATATATATATATGTTATGGTTACGCTTTGCAAATGAAAAAAACGAGCATATGATTTTTTTAATTTATTTTTTTTTTTTTGGGGGGGGGGTCAAGACGTGTATTAAGAAACACAGTAACTATGTTCTTTACACACACCCAAACAAACAAAAACAGCAGAAAAAACCTAATATTTTGCCCGTTCTCCTTACTTTAAAAAATGTGATAAACCATGACATATTGGTATGAACCATGACAATTTTCTGTTCTCTTTACCAAATCATGACAGAATTTTAATTTGGTAAATAAGCACATCTAAGCAGATTTTAAGTTAACACAGTTAACCTTTATTGCCATGTTCAATTCCTGTCAGCTTTCCACACGATTTGATACTAAAATAAAGATATTTTTATATATTAAGAAAAAATCCCTTGGACAAACCATGACCTCCCTTTACCATACCATGACCAAATCCCTTTACCAAATTAACATTATACGATATGACACAATTGCAATGGTCTTGACTTGGTACAGGCATTAAAAATGAAATGATGTGTTAAACCAGGTATTATGCCTCACAAACCTCCCTTTTCCATTGCGATCGGTAGTAACACAAAACACGGTTGGGGGTACTGAGGTGATCATCTCGGTATAACAAACAGTCAAACACTAATCAAGACAATTACTAACCATTATGTTCAACAAAATTTTGAATTTGTCCACCAGTGGCTGATAACGAAGATCAACGAAGGAAGATTTTTTTAGGGACCGTACGATGCGTATTTTCATGTTACCTTGGTCTGACAGTCTGTCACGGAGACAGCGGTGTCGTATTAAAAAAATAGAAAAAAAATGTGCAAGCCTTTGCATATCGAATAAGTTGTGAAATATAAACACCGTAAGCAGGTGAACAAGTAATACTGTGAGCGAGCTCACAAAAGAATACCCCCCGCTTCATATTGGACTCAAATCTCAAGTCCAGTTATCTCCCCTCAATGATAATGAAGAGCAATACAAATTCTTCATGCACATGTACAGATGATGTACTTCCTTCATGTAAAGTTTCATCAAAATTCATCAAGGGGTTTAGGAGGAGTTGTGCTTACGGGGTCTCCCATTGAATAATGTATTTAAAAAGTCTAAGTCCAATTATCTCCCCTGAATGATGTCAGAGTGCGGTGAAAATTCTTCATGCACATCTACATATGATGTACTTCCTTCATGTAAAGTTTCATCAAAATCAATCAAGCGGTTAAGGAGGAGTTGCGCTTACGGGGGTCTCCCATTGAATAATGTATTTAAAAAGTCTACGTCTAATTATCTCCCCTGAATGATGTCAGAGTGCAATGAAACTTCTTCATGCACATTTACAGATGATGTACTTCCTTCATGTAAAGTTTCATCAAAATCCATTGAGCGGTTTAGGAGGAGTTGCGCTTATGAAGTCTTCCATTGAATATGTATTTAAAAAGTCTAAGTCCAATTATCTCCCCTGAATGATGTCAGAGTGCGATGAAAATTCTTCATGCACATCTATAAATGATGTAATTCCTTCATATTAAGTTTCAGCAAAATCCTTCAAGCGGTTTAGGAGCAGAAGCGCTTACAAGTTATATGTGGACAGACGGACGGACGGACAGACAGACAGACAGACAGGGTGTTTCCTATATACCCCCAAACTTTGTTTGCGGGTATGTTGATTTCAAAGTTAGGGAAATAAATAATTTGAAAATAGTGAGTGAGTGAGTTGGTGTTTTACGCCCTCGCAACACTATATAGGTTATTTGAAGGCGATGAACATGAAAAGGGTGATAAAATGAACATGAAATGATGATGATGTGAAATATGGGTGTGGGATGGGAATCAAAGGAAACAGCAAATTTTGAAGAACCACAGGGAAAAAATGGGAGGGATGGGTAGGGGCTGAAAATTTAGCCTATGTGGTGCACTACTTGACGGTCCACAAAAAGATCTTTTACGTGCATGAAGCGTGGCATTCTTCACATACGTTGGCACATTATGGTTTGCGGTCAGGCTTTCGACATTAAAGCCTGACGACCCCGGTATTCATTATGACAGGGATGCCCCATTCAATCACCTGGGGCACACATCCCAGTCGCTTTATGGGCTTAGCGACCTGACCTGATGTCTGATTTAAAGAGCTCTTTAAATAGTGGAGTTTTACCGACAAGCTTAGCGCTGCTGCGGGCCTTTTCGCCTCCCCGGCCAAAGTCGTCTCTTTTATCTTAATTTTTTGTTCTGAAATGACCAACCTGGTCATATTCGGGATGCAAATCCAAGAAAGATGTGAAGCAATTGGATTCGGTAGTTTACTTAATCTCTAACTCTATGAGATTTATCAAAGGAATTCATCTATCAAACGAAGCGTCGTTGACAGAGATGACATCGTCGATATATCTGAAAGTGTGATTCCTCTGTCATCGTCTTGTTCTTTACGAGTTCTTGAGGAAATTCAGTCTCGTACGAGTATAAAAACATATTGGCGAGGAGAGGATTACAATTCGTTCTCATTGGAATGCCGATTTGTTGTTGAACAAACTCTCCACCAAATGTGACAGCTATGTTGTCAATAAGGAAATCACTGATATCGAATCATTTTAACAATTAAAATACATACCTCATAATTGTCAACTTTTACAGAGTCTTTGTTTCTATATCTTAAAATTAACACGGTGGATGCAGTAAGACCATAAAATATCCATGCTGTAAAACTGAAGAATCCAATCAATGACCCCAGGTCAAAGGGCAAGACTAGAAGGGCAGATATGGCCAGCTGAAAGATATATTATTCACAGTACATTATTATCTTTGCACATTTCATAATTTTGACGAATTTGAAATGCATGCAATTATAATGTCTTATGTATAACTGCTTCATTATGAATTTTGAATTTGTTGAAACTTTATATTATCTTGGTTCAAATCTAATTTTAATGGATTTTTTTTTAAATTAAAACTTGTAAAAACTAAAACATTTTACAATTTGAACTTTCATTATACCTTCTTCGCTGAAATATTTTAACTCCTAGAAAGGCCATATACAGCTTTACCAAATTCATTTTTTTACTGACCCCGCTTTGGAATCTTCAGCAAAATTTATTTAAAATGAATCCACAGTAAAAGATTACAAAAACCTCTTCAACTTGTTGAAGATCATTGCAATATTTTGCCATTGTATGAGAAACTTGAGGATATACTGGCCAAAATAGATCACCAATGTAGAACTCCACAAAAAGGCAAACGCAGACGATATGAGGACAATTTTAGCTATAGACTAAGGTGGAGTTGGATAGTTCATATGCTGAGAAATCCAACAAACAGCATCAAAAGAGTAGCCGTTAGGTGGACACCAGAGGAAAAGAGAAAAGAAAAAAACAGGACAGACCTAAGAACACCTGGAGGCAGACTGTAGAGAAAACAATGAAAGATCACCAACAGCCCAAGATAGAGACATGAGGAGAACTTTAGTCCATTCCCTATGTGCCCCCCCCCCCCTGCATAACAAGGACTAGGCGGTATGAGAAACTTAATTTGACATATACATCTAAACACTTACGGTGAAGATCATGGATGGAATAGGTGTATGTCTTTTGAAATGTAGAAATGACAGCACTTTTGGTAGATGGCCATCACGGGCTGCTACATAAGAAAGCCTATAAGCGTAAGAAAACAATTATATGAGTATTTAGATTTAGATTAAGATGGAGGCTCAGTTTTGTAATAAGTTTATTACATTTTAAATACAGCTGCAAAACTAGTATCAAAATTATCTAGAAATCAAGATCAAACAAAACATACAGTAAAACATTTTTCTCCACTTACTGTTAGACGTTTGGACTGCTATATTACTACGATAAACTATGCCTCAACTGTTAAAAGTGGAGTGAGTTTTTTTTTTTTTTTTGCTCTTGTTTTGCTTTTGTTTCGGTTGCCTATTTGTGTTGTTTTTTTTTAAATACATCAACAAACCTTCCACTTGCAAACAATGAACCATTAGCTGCACCAAAGCATGAACATATGACAAAGATGGGTACAATCCACTGCATGACGCCCAACATCCTTACACCCCAGTCCTGAAATCATTGTTTTTGTTTAATGTATCACTTGATGTAAAAATACATTTATGCGCATAATTGTATTCGGGTTAAAAATGAAACCAATGATAATAGGAGTGACTCGCTTAAAGGTTAAAAGCTATATTTTCCGACCACGTTTTCCATAAGATGGAACTGTATCTAAAAGTGTTTACATTTAGATTATCTTGATTTATGGACATTTTAGTGCCAACCTCCGAGCAGATTGACGTTTGAGTTTGGTACAGAGTATTGTTTGCTTTAATTTTCATAAAAATGCAATAAAATTTTCAAAAAAGAAATAAAATAAATGTTAAATATCAATTGAGTAATTAGATGAAAAATTATCATGATAAATGTATACTAAAAATAAGACTTACAACAGCTACTGCCTGTGATTCTAAAATCTCTGCCTTGCTTAGTACGGCAAAGTAACCAACGTTCACGACCAAATATACTATTGTTACTAGAGGTATGGCAATGCATATAGCTCGTGGAATGTTCCTGCAGGACAATATTTCAATAATTGAAAACTGGTTTTCGTGCAACATTGAAAGCTTATTTTAAGCTTAATTTTCAGTGTTACTGTTTGAATGCTTTATCTGTTTTTCGTGATTGTAGATTGTTTCAGCTCAGGTTACATTTTACAAATTGAAAGACATTAGTCAGATTATGTTTCTATCTACAAATTTACTTTTAACAACAGAAATTTTGACCTAATAGCTTCTATTCTAGAGTCAAATGAATTTACGCTCATATGTTCAACATATGCATTGGCTAAAATCGAACTACGTTTATCTATTTGATTGCAGAACAAGCTAGATTTGATGCGTTACTTAAGATAGAAGGCCCGGGATAAGGGACATAACTCTTTCAAAAACATCAACGGTCATATACTGTTTGTTATTTTTAAGGACTTTTTAATTGTACTATTATGCCTCATGTGGGGCCTTTAGTGAAATAAAATGTTTCAAAAATGTTTCAAATGTTTCATTTGAATTTTTAATATGCAAGTAATTTTCCAAACATCTGATTGATGCTGATCTAGCTTTGATTTTAAAAATGTATTCTATTTACTACATTTTCCTTCATATTCACCAAAACATATTTAGTAGTAAATGAGAGCAAGACTCAGTCTTGTTAAAATTTTGTGGTAACCAAGGCCAACTACCTTAATTGATTGTATACTATATAACGTTATATTAAATCGTAATTCAACTTACTGTCTTGGATTTTTAAGTTCTTCTGTGACAAAATTCAAGTTGTTCCTAACAATAAAACAAAATGCTTGTATAAAAATCCTTTTTTTTTTTATTATGCGAATGGGTGGCCACATTGTTAGCTCACCTGGCCAAAGGCCATGTGAGCTATTGCCATCACTTGGCGTCCGTCGTCGTCGTCCGTCGTCGTTAACTTTTCTTCAAACTTCTTCTCCTCTGAAACGGCTGAACAGATTCAAACCAAATTTGGTCTGATGATACCTTAGGGTATCCCCCACAGAACTGATGTGGGGATTTTTGATTCGTCGAAAAACATGGCCGCCGTTGCTAAAAATAGACCAGGGGGGTCAGACTACTGTTTTTGGCTTGTAAATCAAAAAGTATAAGAGATAGATGAAATCTGATGCCACCGTACTGCTTCAGCATTAAAAGCTCTACAAAAGTCTCCATTTGTTCCAAGTTGTCAGATGACCCCTTATAGGGGTTACAGCCCCTTAAAGGTGATAAATAGCGTTTTTTCATGTTTTTGCCCTATAGCATGAAAACTATTGCAGATAGAGAAAAGCTGTTGCTTGCTTAAATGTTCAGCTCATTTAGCTTTACAAAAGTTTCCATAGGGTCGAAGTTGTCAGATGACCCCTTATAGGGGTTACGGCCCCTAAGATGATGTTTTTTCATGTTTTTGGCCTATGGAAAGAAAACTATAGCAGATAGAGAAAAGCTGTTGCTTGCTTAAATGTTCAGCTCATTTAGCTCTACAAAAGTCTCAATAGGATTGAAGTTGTCAGATGACCCTTTATAGGGGTTACAGCCCCTAAAATAACCTTTTTCATGTTTTTGGCCTTTAGAATGAAAACTATAGCAGATAGAGAAAAGCTGTTGCTTGCTTAAATGTTCAGCTCATAAAGCTCTACAAAAGTCTCCATATGGTTGAAGTTGTCAGACGACCCCTTATAGGGGTCACGGCCCCTAAAATAACGGTTTTTCGTGTTTTTGGCATATAGAATGAAAACTAGAGTAGAAAAAGAAAAAACTGTTGCTTGCTTAAATGTTCAGCTCATTTAGCTCTACAAAATATAGGGTTGACATCAAGACCAGGTGAGAGATTTAGGCTCCTGGGAGCCTCTTGTATAAATAACATTCGTGTCATTCATTAAGACTTTCATTAATATTAAGAAGCAAATGAATACCGATTGGGCATTCAAAAATCGTAAGCCCGAAAAGGCATGCAAAGACAAAATCAGTAAACATAAACTTTGACAAAGTACCGAAAAGATTAGCTGCAATAATGTAGCTCCTTTGATATCTTTGATTGAGGGGTTCCATTACTCGTAATGGAGCAAATTCAAATTTTATGTCTAGCTTTAACAGCTACTGAAATGACACTCAAATAAAAGATAAATATGAAATTGATTTTGTTTTCTTTTATTAATACTGAAAACCGCTTGATAAAATTGCAACTTTCATTATTTTGATCCTGAACTTTACTGTGAAGTTCAAGATCAAATTATGTAAAAATACAGATTTTGAGATTAAAACCTTAAATAGTTCAAAGTTTTGTTACGAATTCATCAAAATGTATGATAAATATATTCATAGCAACTCAGAAATCGCACCAAAACGGTCCTAAACTTAGCGCGTAAATGAGGCGGCTGCTCCATTACGTTGTATTGAACCCCTTTTAAAACCCTCGCGAGAAGGTTTATTTATTAGAACTACGAAAAGATACAAAAGAAAACGCAAATTAAAACGTAAGCGACAAATACGTTTGTCACAATGTAACTCATCTTTTTTTCTAAGCATTATCTTTTTTTTTCATAGTACGTGAAAAAAACCTTTATACATGTAATTAACATACCAGCCATCGTACGCCCAAAGTCCATTATAGAAGGACAGCACCAGCATCGTGGTATCTTCGCCCGTGCCCTCAAATCCACTGGCCAGTGTCTCCGTCTCTCCCTTGGCCAGATTAAAGATCCCTCCTACGACAATAATGCCAGCTGCCAGGAGTTTTATCACCATCATAATAACTTGGATTCGTTCGGCAAACTTTATACTCATACAGTTTAAGAAACACAGCAATACTGAAACGGAGAAACGGAAAATAACATGTATGATTTTACAAAAAGAAAACCAAACCGATGTGTGATTTGTAGTATTTTGTAGCTGTTCCCGTGTTTAATATCTTCAAAATATTTACAACATACTAAAAAATGTTCTCGGAGAACTTGAAATATATGAAAAACCAGAAACGTCGCTAATTTTAAGCATCTATATTTAAGGCTGCTGGTGGTTGTCCATTGTGGTTTTTGAGCAGAGCTCTATGTAGTTATATAGCTATCTGACTTTCGCGTTTTTTTTCCGTCTAGACAGGGTAAATCGGTCAGGCAATATTCCTACCAGAGGATCCATTATAGAATATTCATCGTGTATAATCATTGTTTCAATGATTTAAATGTTATACAGGTTGTCTTAACTAAGAGGTACATCTTTATACCCCTATAATAAATACAAAATAAATGTGGACTACATTTCACATATCGATACACTAAAGTTGATGTACACTTCAACGTTGCTGACCTTTTACCTTTGATTTATTCAATACGTCATATATATTTATTCAAGTGGGTTGAGCCAAATTACGGATTTCATAACAAATGTTTAAGTGGGCGGAGCAAACTAACAAAATTTGCTGAAAAACAGATCGTTCTTTATTTTAGTGCTTACATTTAGCTCTGCTATTAAACGCTTTAGCGCTTTGATTTCTAAATTGCCGTTTAATTGTGGGTTGTGTCGCGTACACTTATTCCACATCTTATCATTTTCTATTTGTATTGTAATGGAACTTTAGTGGAAAAAATATAAGAATTAGTAATATTTACCCATAGCTAAAAACGTGAAAGTTTTCGTCAGTAACAGCGGACTTTCACATGTTGGATAGAATGGTTGTGTAACATATGTACCCAGGCTAAAACACATGATAGAAAACATCGCAGGACGGATGATAAAGATACTGATCCAATCAAACAGGAATGCCGGAACTCTCCCGAATAACGGGTACTTTTGGTCGGGGTTAAATGCCTCCATGAGATAGGCATGTTCTCCACCCGACTGGGCGATTTTGGTTCCTAGCTCAGCATATGTGAGAGCCCCTGTAACAAAAAGTGTGTGTGGCATTACAAATATTGTAAACCTAAGAGAAGTTAAAATCTGCACATAGAAAGCAACATCGTCTTAAATCCATGTTATGTCATGCATACTATAGAAAAAATGTCCCCCTCCCCATAAAAAAGGATATGGTATAATGAATGAACATTGTCCTGCCAGACGAATTTACGTCTGTTCTTAGACCTTTGGCTCGGCAAGTTGCAATGCCGTTTTAGAATTGATTAACATTCTATTAACAAAGGGTTTTACTTACCAAGCATGGATATCATCCCACATCCAAACCATACGATTAGACTCATTCCAACAGATCCTGAACCTTCTAGTACTCCTTTAGGGGATACAAATATTCCAGAACCTAAAACATAGGAACAAAAATATAAGACTCATTCCAACAGATCCCGAAACTTCTACTATTCCTTTAGGGGCCGATCAAATATTCCAGAACCTTAAAAGTATAAGTAAAAGAGAAATAACACTTTTCTGACAGATGCTTACGAAGCTGATCGTTTCTCATTACAAAATCATACAGAATACAGAAAGTCATAATAGTGGTTTTATATATATAATTACAATTACCTTACCTTAAGGGTTGTCGTATTTTTTTTTCTTAAAAACGTACCTTTATACTGTAAGATCGAGGCTACAGATTTTTTTAATTAAGTGACAGAAAAAAAACATTATTTCTATAAAAAGACCAAGTTTACTGACCAATCATAGTCCCCGCAATTATGGCCGTCCCACTCAGGAGGCCCAAACTTCTGCCTAAGTGAACGTTACTGGTATCGGACGTGTCGCTGTTAATGGATTTCCTGTCGTGGTTGAGCACCATCTTCCTTGCAGGATATAGCTCTCGGTACTCCTCCTCGTCCATCACGACCCCGGGCAGAACATAGCCATTGTGGTTAATGTCTTTTTTATGTGTGTACTTCTCCAGGACTTTGCCGGGAAGACTTCGACTTACATACGACTCTGCTGTCATGCTTATTCAATTAGTAATTTTTTTTAAATAGCTGGAAATATATTGGCATAGTGTCAGTAAAGTTGTATTGCATTTTTGGTAAAAGTTCATGTAAGTAGGGAAAATATATACAACTACAAGGTCAAATAAAAAATATGTGTGTTTCTGGTTTCCCAACCGTCCCTAGTTCTTCGTGCCGACCCTAGCCTTTTTATTGCCATTTTTGCTTAAGTACCGTTAAACTTGAAATCTGCTCCCCATTAACTCGAGGTTAAAAAAATTAAAAAAATATGCTTACCAACTGACCTTATTTTTGTTCAAGGATGAACCCAGAAACAATCGTACTTTTCTTTTTGGCCTAAGTCACAAATGTATAAAAGATTTGTCTTTTTTTAGTCGTGGCGATTTTGACATTGAAATGATCTTGAGATTTAATTGTGAGAAACTAATAAGGGTAACTAGATATGTAATTTGTAAGTATATAGCCTTTTTATTTAATTATTCATATATGACGGCCAAAATAAGTAAGGGCATGTGTAAACGGTTGTTAAACATTCAGATTTCAATTTGTTCCCTACATTTTTTTCAAAAGGTCTTAAATCCATAACTTTTGTGAATAATCTGTCTATCGGAAAAGACAGTTAGCCTCTTACGTTATATAAAATGTAATAAAACACGAGCATGAAAATTTTAAGCCAAAAAATACCATCCTGCCATTTTTAATTTAAAGCACTGAACTGCACGGACATTTTTAACTCTGTTCTCAAAAAGAATTTATGATGAACAATGTGTAACAGGTTTACTGTCTGTGTGTGTGTGTGTTTGTTGTTTGTTTTTATGTAGGTAGTCTTTTCGCTTGCCGACTGTACATGTAATTAATCTTAGGATAGACTTTCTCTTATGAAGCAATATATATGTTACAGTAAATGTGTGTAATTAGGAATTTCATGAAATTACTGAAAATTCAGGAATTTCATGTAATTCCTAAAGGGGTTAGTAATTACGTGAAATTACTGATTTTCATCAGTAATTACATGAAATTACTGAAAATTTTAGGGAATTTTACACACATTTACTGAAAACAAAATCTTCAACTGTAGTTGATTTATTAAAGTACTGAAAAGAAATTTTTACTATATATGTTTCAAACCATGCAGGTATGGGGCACATGTCTTCATTCCCATAATCTATGAACTCTGTTTTTGTGCTCATAATCAAACAGTCATTCTTGGAATAAGAGAATTCCAAAGGTTGATCAATGGAAGTTGTAAAAGAGATAAATTTTTAAAAGTAACATTTGTGATAAAAATAAGATGGACTGAACCAAGCCAAAGACAAATTTCCTATTTGTCAGCTGGCAGAGAATTAAAATAAATAAAAATAATCACATATGAAATAGAAATTTAAACCAATTCATGCTAAGGTTGCCATGTTATCAAGTTTGTATTGAGCTATTTCATCAAAATATGATGCACCTGGGTACCAATAAACCACAATAGATATTCTTCAATTTGTCATTTTTTAAGAAAAAAATTCTTTTCCTTATTTCATGCCCCTGCCACAACATAATGGGAGACATTAAGATTTACTCATGCACGCACGTCTGTCCGTTCGTACAATTTTCGTCAAGCTTGTTTAGAAAACTACATTTGAATGATTTGAAATTTAACTGTATGTGACTGTCCTAGTGTAAGCAACTTTCAGACCTAATGAACTTCTATTTTCTGTTTGGGACTAGGTCGATATGAAATTATACAAAAAATGTCCATCAAGATTTTCTCAGACACCATACATGAAAATGATTAAAAACTTGGTACAAATGTAGCATTATAAGTTAAGTATGATGTCCTAAGCGACTTTCAGACCTGTCAGACTTCTAATTCCTGTTTGGGGCCAAGAAGAGGCATCTGTATCCTATGGGCATATTCCTTCTTTATTTTTAAATTTTTTGTCACACCCATTCAAATATGTAAAATTTAACAACGGAAAAAGAAAATTTTAGTTCAGGAGTTGCAAACTTAATTTTTTTTGTATATCTTTTAAAGATATCCAGATTCCTCTAAATAATTCTTCACTATTCTTTCATGTTTTTTTTTTTTAATAGCCAATTTATATTAATAATGAAGTCAGTAAATGTGTGTAAATTTCATAATTTTTTTCAGTAATTTCATGAAATAACTGGAAATTTTAGGAATTTCACGTAATTACTAAATGGCCCAGTAATTACATGAAATTCCTGAAAAAGTTAGTAATTTCACGTAATTCCTGATTACACACATTTACTGTAACATATATGTAGATTAGAGACCGACCGTTTGATTTTTATATTTATAGGGGTGGGCTATGGTGAAATTTGAAAAAAAGGCAGAATGGCAAAATCCAGAAATAAAAAGCATGAAAAGTCAGTTCAGTGTTTTAAATTAAAAAAGGGCAGGATTGTATTTTTGGCTTCAAATTTTATAGTAGTTTAAGAAATATGTCTTTTTTTCGGTAAATAAAAAGGCAGGACGAACAAAATATTCACAGTCCTTCCATAAAAATCAAATGGTTGCTCCCTTACAAGGTTCAAAATGTCCCTAGCCTCGACGGGGCAGTAGTTATAAAGCCTTTAAAAGTGCACATTTAGGGTTATAAAAGATTGTAAATCAAAAATATCATGATTAAGTAGGTTTTTGCATTTAGGACAATGTCCTACATGCAAATAAGGGGCAACAAACATTTATAATCATTAATTTATTGTTCGATTTACAAAATGCATGTTTAAATTAAAAAGGTATCTTAAAGATGGGTCTATATTATATAATAAATATGATAATGCAAAAATTAACTGGTTCATGACATATATAGATAATGCGACATTTAAATAACTTACCAAAAAAGCAAAAAAGTTTGAATTATACTGATAGAGCCGAACGAATATAATCAAATGTGTAAGGTTATTAGTACATTTTCATTTGTATAAACTTGGTATCATTTCTGGACTTCATGCACAAGGGCATTTATTGAAATACAGCCTTGAACGATACTAATTTAAACAGCCCGAGATATCAAATTTTAAAAGTAATTGAGTATAGATATATATTGACTATAAAAATTGTAAAAATGCCAAAAAAAATAAAGTCATTTCAATCAGATCGTTTCATGGACGGTCCGTAGCCACCAGAGTCTATAAAACAAAAATCATGAAACTTCGTTGATTTCTATATATTATAACACATTCGATGACATGGGATTTTATAAATTCCGAAATGGTCCAGTGAAATGTTTATCTTTATCTTATTTGCAAAAAGTGCAGCCTCCGCGGTATACCACAAAGTACGTCTTAATAAAGTTCTAGTTTTAAGACGAATGCTTGTGGGTTGTCATGGTTGTCCAAAAATTTAAGCCTTTGGAAGACTGCAGAAGTGAAAGTTCATACAACATTCCGAAGTCTACACAGTGAAATGTGACTTGCACACACGTTTGAAGACCAATTAAGTGGGCCAGACAATTTGACTTTGGTAAAATTTAGTAGATATTAATAAAAATGTGATATTGTTGAGAGATTAATTTTCATCGTCTACTTTTGTCGTCATCTTAAGTTCTGATATGTAATACGAGGTTAATACTATTGTATATCAGTAGAATTAAGTCACCGTGGTCATGTCATGGACCAAGTCAAAGAATGGATAAACTCCGGGAAAAAACGCAAGGATAATATTGCACATTTATTGATGCATTTGATAGTTTTCCAATCTAGTGTTTATGGGTCAAAATTTAGTCATTATAACAAGCTGATTAAAGATTCACATAATAAAATAAATTAATACGACCAGGAAATTCTGCTTAAATTATCAAATAATTCCTAATTCAGAAGTAGCTATCTTGTTTTATTCTGATTTGACCCCCCCTTTTTTTTCCTCACCCAACACACAATTTAAAAAGTGCATAATTTAAAACAAATAACACAAACAAAACAACATCAACGACAGATATAACACCATGATTAAATGTCAATGAACTACATACATAACAATATCAAATCATTATTATTTGCTGACTCTTATGTTCCACAACATAAAAACATGATTAGTTTAACCTCGACTCTAAACCATCAAACCGTTCTTAATTGCTCCCCAACCACCCAAACCCCCAAACCTACACCCACCCACCCAATAAATGTAAAAAACGGGAGCCGAAAAAAAACGTTTATAAGAACCTTCACGGCAACAACAATCCCGTTGGACACAAAGGTACAAAAGTATAAGGGAAACATAAGAGTTAAAGTTTCTTTAGAATAGACTCTATCGAAAGCCTTAATATACAACAAGAGTTAACACTAAAGTATGTCTCGCCTGCCAGTACCATCAGAAACAATAATTCTTTTTTACTTACACTATATTTTGAATTTATAAAGATTTTCAGTCTCTGAGATCAAAGGGTGTTTATAGAACTTAAACATTGCTAATATATCCAAAAAAATAATCAAAGTCAATCAACCAGAAAATCAAGGTCTAGGTCAAAAGATGGGAATGCAACTGTGCTCATGTACTTTTAGGGCATATGAATACCAGGTTTCATCAGCCTAGGACCAATAGCACTTGAGATATGGAAGTGCTCACAAAACCTTACCAGTGCTATTATAAGTATTGAAAACCGGAAAGTCAAGGTCAAAAGATGGAGATGCAACTGTGCTAAGCTACTATTGGGGCATATGCATACCAAGTTCGGACTTATAGTTCTTGAGATATGGAGGTGCTCATAAAAGTTAACATCGCCGCCGCCGCCGCCGGTAAAGTAACACCTGCTTCGCAGGCGTGACAAAAACTAGCAGAATATGGTAATTTTAAATAGCAAATAGTAGAAAATAGTGACATGTGAAATAAGTGTACGCGACACAGCTCTCATAACAAGCGGCAATTTAGAAAATCAACGTGGCCAGTAGGCGCTGCTCGCGGCTCTGCAATTTTTAAGTTACCTTGATTTTTTTGATTTTTTTTTGAAAATCCTCCATTTAGAATTCCACACATTTATATAGAAAGAAACCACATCGGGTTCTCTCATTTCTTTGTAATGATCAATATTATTGCTCGTATTGATTTGTCAGATAATTGAAATTTAATAATTTAAAAAAAAAAAGTCTTCAAAAAAAAATCCGGTATGAAATGTAGTTGTGACCGGTCAAGTTGAATAAGAAAAAATCGGTTCTAAAATAAATTAGATATAAAACTTTAAAACAGTCTATTTGCATAAATTGATAAGTCTCGGACGCTTATCGGTTTGTTTGTCCCTGCTGATTTTCTTTTTCCTTTCTTTTTCTTTACATGATACAGATAAATTCCTACCTGTAAAAATGTAAACGTCCCAACTGTCGGTTTACTCTTCAGCAATATTGTAATGAAGCAATAATAAAATAAATTTAATTGACTTTCTGCTTTATAGCTGTTCTTTAGTAGATACATCCAGTTTAAACTAGAACGTCGCATGTGAAATACATGGAGAAATCTTTGACCGATTGTTTTTACAAAATATGCAGTCGGGTCAATGCCAAGTGTGTTTTTTGAACCATTAAGTAAATAATAGAGTGCAACAACCTGCACTTTGTTGTTATGAATTTTTTATTAATGTCACGTAATAGACCCTTTTCCCATCGTATCTTGACCGGTTTTTTCCGCTTTTACAATTTACCCGGAAGTAATCCAGAACGAGGCTCAAGGTGTATTATTCGAAGTAAACAAAGAAGAAAGAACCCACAACTTGTCTGACACAGTGCCTACGATAATCCTTTCATCGGTTAATTACTCTGCCGATCAAAAACATCTTTAATATTTGTAAGTAAAGAGGAAATTAGCGTAAATTTAACCCAAAATTATTGATCCAGGGTCAATTGCAGGACGGCGATCTGCGAACAGGTCAACTGCTGTGGTTGTTTTTACATTGTGATTTTTTTAATTGCCGCTAATTTATATACATTTTAGATTTCATTGCCTACACTTACATCCTACTTCATTGTCTTACTTTCAACACGATTGTCACTCTTGTTGACACAACAAAGTAAACAATCAATCAAAGTCCATGTACAATGTACAAATGTCATTTTACTTTATTGGTGGTTAAAATGTGTCTCTATTTCAGGTACTTAAAACCTTAACTTTATTCAATATACTATAATATTACAGCAATTTACAGCTATTTGTGTCTGTCTAAAACTCCATGAAGTTTAAAAAATATGTATGTTGCTCTTGACTTGAAAGTACATGTACATGTAACTTAAACTTTTGTCATTACAATGTTAGCCAATTATTACCAACCATTAAACAAATGATTTTACTGTCGACAAGGGTGTCTTGAATTGATTATAAAATATTTGAAATTATAATCATTCATTTGTTCTTTTATTACTTCAAAATCCTAAACAATTTATAAATGAATAAGTGAATAACCATAATTAATATGATTAACCATTATATTTATCTCACTTTATTTTATACATTATGATTTATATTTTTTATTTTTAAGGCTCGATTTGATTTGAAGAGTATGGCTGAAAAGGTTGCTGCTCCTAAACGATCCAGAGGAAAACAATGTGCTGTATTTGGCTGCTTTAATTATGCTTTTTTACAAGATGGGACTCCTTCTGGTATTCATTTTTTTCAAATACCAAAGGCAGTATTGAATGATAAAATTCAGAAAGATAGGTGGTGCAACCTTATAAAAAGAAAAGATGGACGAGATGGCTTCGCAATGAATACCACGACTTATATTTGTGAAAAACATTTTAAACAAGGTGATATAAATATATCTATGGTAACAAAGAAATGGACTTTAAAATCAGGGGTTGATCCATCAGTTTTCAATTGGACAGGAGAGAAAAAATGCAGAAGATCCCCCAGAAAAAGGGCATATATGAAATCTTCATCATCTGAATCTGAACTTGAGAATGAAACACCTATGTACTTTGCAGAACCATTGCCAGAGCAAGTCCAGGTAAACATGGTTAACACATATATTGCAGTTGATTTTGTGATTTTTTTTTATGGTTTGTGTTTCGTCTTGCTGTTCTCGGTCGTGTTTACTAGTTGTACATGTAGCTGCCCTTCAGACTTTTGACACTTGAATGCCCTGTTGGTTCCTTGCTACTTTCATACATTGAATATATTGACACCAGGCAACCTGCATACATGTACAGTATATCCATTTAAATTTTTTAAAGGATTCCTGTACCAAGACATTACCATGGCCAAATGCTATCAATCCAATCATTAAATCATGTGTACATGTATGTTATTTTTCATTGATGTTACTTATAATAACATGGCTATCAATGGTTGATAAACCTGTACAAATAATCACATTTTTATTTATTATTAAACAGTTACATTTAACATAAAACAAGTTCTGTATGCATGTACATGTATATGTACCTGTTATTAAATCTATGGAAATAATACATGGTGTACACTTCTTTATTACTGAAAATAAATATGTAAAACACTGTTTGCATTAAAAAAAAAACACTTTAAACATTACATTTGAATGTTTCTCATTTCAGACTGACAGCACTGATGATTGTTTAAGCGTTGATACTGTAAGTTCCAAAGAGACACAGACTGATTGGTCAGATCCACTGTTACTTGATGCAAATTTATTTGAAAAAGGATTGAAAGTTGAACATGGTTATTGTATGGCATTTGAAACTACAGAAAATTTGTCTGAAATGGAAATGAAGACTACAATTGAGGTTCTACATAAAGAAATAAGCAACTTGAACAATAGATTGGAAACTGCATCAAAAAATGTTTCTTATTTGCAAGAGCAGGTTAATTACTTTGAAAGGAAACGATTTGGAATTGAAAAGATAAAAGATGACAAGGATGCAATGAGTTTCTATACTGGTTTTCAAAATTTTGGAATATTTCAATCTGTTTTTGAGTATTTAGAAACAAAGGCATCTCGACTACAATATTGGCGCGGTCAAAATGAATCTGTTGATGAGCCAAAATCCTACCAAATGCAAGGAGGAAGACCGGGTCCAAAACGTAAATTGTCTTTAAGGGATGAGTTTTTCATGGTCTTAATCAGACTTAAAGTTGGATTATTTGTCAGAGATCTATCTGAACGATTCGAAATTTCACAGAGTCAATTTTCGAAAATTTTTACCACTTGGATTAATTTTTTAAATGCAGAGATGCCTTTATTATTTCCATTTCCATCACAACAAAAAGTATTTGATTCAATGCCAGAGTCATTTCATTTGTACCCAACCACAAGAATAATTATTGACTGTACAGAAGTCTTCGTAGAAATCCCATCATCTATGCTTGCCCAATCAGAGACGTGGTCAAACTATAAACATCACAATACTTACAAAGTGTTAGTGGGTGTCAGCCCAAATGGAAATGTAACGTTTGTCTCAGATTTTTGGGGAGGAAGAGTATCGGACAAGGAGATCACAAAACAAAGTGGCTTACTCCAGCTTCTTGAAAAAAATGACAATGTAATGGCAGACAGAGGCTTTGAAATTGCTGACATTTTGCCTGAGGGTGTGAGTCTAAATATTCCTCCTTTTAAAGGAAGTGACAAACAACTTACAGCTCAGGCTGTTGAAGATACTATAAATATTGCTACTGTGAGGATTCATGTTGAAAGGGCAATTGGTAGGATAAAGAACTATCATATCCTAGATGGTGTTATGCCTTTAAGTCTTAGTCATGTGGCAAGTCAGATTTTTAGAGTGATTTCATATTTAACTTGTTTTTTACCACCTCTTGTGCCAACAAAAGAGGACACATGTACATCTGAACTTGATGACAGCAGCAATGAAATCCAATAAATCTAATTATTTATTTATTTAATAAAATTTTATTTTTTTGTATAGTATTAGAATATGTTAATTAATACATGTACACGCAAATTTCTTGTGCATATACATAATGTACCATTATACATAATGTACCATTGATTCCTAAAACGTTTTACATATACATTTTGAAACAAAAAAGCTTGAAATGAGATTCATGAACATTCAGAATAAAACAGAATAAAAAAGAATCAGTGCATATGCATGATTACCCCCCCCCCCCCCCCAAAAAAAATAAATAAATAAAACAAACAAACAAAACTGTTACCATGTAAAAACATACAGTACATGCAACATATGTATATAACATTATATGCTCATAATTAGGACCCTATAAACTGTAAAATGTACATGTATTTCAAGACTTTGATAGTAGCAACTTCCACTGAGTTTGTTTGATTAGAAGTACTTTCCGTTGAACTCTTCTTGTCAGTAGTTCAGGAACAACAACCCATTTGTAAAACAGATCCAATTTTGGTAGACATTGCTTTAGCCAAAAGTCAGAATCGTATTGGATTCTCTCTACAAAAATGTCTTTTTCTGAACCGAACCAAACAACAAAGTCAACCCATTTCAAATTGGAGACAAACATTTGACCTTGAACTTGAAAATAGTAGTTTGAATTTCGTTTTAAGTTAATGGTTCCATTTGACTGAGTTAGATAAAATGAGGTGTCTGCACAAGCCTCATTTATTGTCATACCAGCTTTACTAATTGGACACTTGACTTCAAGTCCTCCATTTATAGGATCACTTGATGGATCTGTCACTACACCATCTAAGCTTGCTCCAAGTCCAGGTTTGTCTTTGCTTAATAAAATGCCAACTGATTTAACATCAACGGTTACACCTTTAGCTTTCTTATAATTAATGTATGCATCCACTGCTTTAGGCTCATTTTCTTTTCCATATGTCAAAGATACACTTATCGGTTCACTGTAAAACATTGACTTAATTAAACCATCAGGATTTTTAGAACATTTAATAATTCTTCCAAAATTGGAAGCAGTTGCTTTATACATGTGAAGAGTCTTCCACAAAGAACTTTCGGACTGACCCCTAGTAACCTTCTCAACATAATTAATGTCGTCCTCATTTAATGTTTCATTTTCTATAACTGGAAGAACACGACTTTTAATGAAATTTTCATTAATTTCTTCTTCATCATCAATGTCTTTATCAACTGTTACAAGTTGCAAGTTCCTTGTTTCAGATAGACAAGTGTCTGCCTTCTCTTTGTTATAAGTACCTGTTGCAGTAACACATGTTTGAAAGCCCACATTAGTACTATCTATTGTGTCGTAAAAATCTACATCTGTCATGTCCGTAGGACAGCTTGAAGGAGGGTCATGATATAAGAAAAACGATGAATTAGGAGAATACTCTTCAAGTCTATTAAAAAGGTTATTAAATGCATAAGTGTTCAGATTTCGATCTTGTGGTGCCCTTGGGTCAAACTCATTCACTGTTTGCTTAGCTACAGCTTCTTTTCCAAACTGGACCTTTTTTACTTTAATGTCTTTAAGTGGTTTAGGCTTTACTGTTAAATTTCTCGGTACAATCCACCCATTCAACTTTGACGTGCAAGACACCTTTTCTGGTCTATCATGTAGGCCTTTATCGTTAAAGTCATTTAATGCAAATAAAAGACCTCCAACGTGGTTGCATTTTCCTGCTCCATTTTTACCTAGACTAAAATAAAAAGAAATATTTTAATGATTTTCTGAAGGTAAAAATCTTTTTATTATTTTGTCACCCGTTCAAACTGTTAAAAATTGCATGCATGGGACATATATGTACATATACATACTGAGAAATGCACAGACGATTTTAAAAAAAAATACGACAATATTGAATAGGTGCATATTTCTAGAAGCAACTCCTCGCCAGCAGTATTGATATCTTAATATTTTGACGGTAAAAATCTTAATAAACAAGAAAAAGAACGCTCTTTTATCACCAATATATGGGAAAAACGGAAAATATACCAACGTATTTTGGGCGACTGGTTTTTAAACGAAAAATATCGTTATGCGGCAAGACTACATTTGTGTACCTATTCCGAAAATAAATAAATAAGAGCATGCAGTAAAAAAAAGTCGAGTTACCCTGCGGGGCATTCACAGGCTGCATATAATATGTCTCCGTCTTCCTGACAAACAACCATCACTCTGTACGTTTCATGTCTCATGGATGCCACCACTTTGGATTTCACCCACACTTTTCCGAAACCTCTAGCAATTTCGTATGTTTTTATATGTCCTTCTTTGAAAAACTGATACGATTTCATTTTTTTATGACTGGATCCCTTCATTTCTTTGTCGCCGTATTTCTGGGTTTTCACCACCAAATACTCGTACAGTTGGTGAAAATTTACGGGGGGGAATCTTCTCAGATCTGTTTCCCACTGTCTATCCTTTGCTGTATGCAACAGTTCGGTAAATCCGATTGATTTACTCTCATCAAAATGGGAAAATGGATCGACATTATGAACACTCACATTCGCGTTAGTGACAGCATCACCATGATCACTGGCCTCATCGTCTACGACAGGATTTAAGGAATAACACCGGGCGACTAATATCTGTTTGTTACCAGAAGTTATTTGTTTATTATCTTTTAAAATTTTCTTAAGATCAGAACATTTCATTGACCAAAGCTCGTCTAGAGAGAATATATTTGCATTGGATGCCATTGTTTACGCTATAGTCGGAAGAAAATAATACACCTTCAGCCTCGTTATCGACGGAAACATGCAATTCTATTTTTATCTTTATCAGAGGTCAGATGATTGTGAAACTCGCCTATTGATATGCGCATCACACGTGACTGACTTTAAGCGGTTTGTTTCATTTTTGTTAAATGTATTTAAACGGTATCAGAACTTTCAAACAAATAGTCAATTTCGTCCACCCCCCTCCAACTCATATCTTTTTTAAACGATATCAAGTCATAAATAATTTGCTAACCTTGTGTGTTTTTGCTTGTCCCTTTTATCGTAAAATGAAAACAAAATTTTGACTTTTTATACATAAATGTATCGTCCAGATGGAAAATTTCTAGTCTTTTTTAACATCGTAGTATCATGAAAGTCGAAATAACAACTTCGTGTACGTATTTAACTCTGAATCACAACTGGTCATTAGATAGACAAAAATAGAAATTTTCCATGTTGACAAATATGTACACCATATCAGCACTTGACCGTTCTTAATGGTTTGTACAGGTGAAGTGGTGAAAGGTTGGACCAAAACAAACTAGTTTACAACGCAACATTTTCATATTTTATATGTGCCTGTCCTTTGCCACGAAATTTATCGAAGAAGATGATATGAAACGGAACCAATCAGGTCAAAATTTGGTCTTAAAATGTGTATTAGGGTTCTCCATAGAATGGATGTGGGGACTTTTGATCGGTCGAAAAACATTGCCATCGTGGCAAAAAATTGAAGAGATGGGCCAGACAGATTCTGAAGTTTGGGTCTTTCTGCAAATAGCTGGAAAACCGTTAAAGATATTAAAAGTCTGTTTAATCAAAGGGATAAGCACCCTAACTGCCTTGAACGTTTGTTTGAATGTGTAAGATTCAACAACCCATGCGGGATTTATTGCCCTGTCATCCTGCCATATACTAGTATTGCTCTTTTTCAACATTTTTTATCATTGAATTTACTGTTATAAATCTCATCCTTTGAAACGACAGCACCAATGAAAACCAAACTTGGTCTTAACATTTTTATAGGGTATACATAAACTTGATGGTATTAATTCTTAGACATAGGCCAAAATAAGTATAGGAGCATGTGTTCATGGTTGTTTAGCTAGCTAAATTCAAATCGTTCCCTACATTTTTTTCAAAAGGTCTCTGCCTTAAATAGAGAAATCAAAACTTTATGTTCTATTAAAGAAGCATATCTAAGCATTTATCACATTAATACATAATTAAATGACTCTTTGAAGTTTGGTATGACCGAACCATAATATCAATCATTATTTTGGTGAAAAGGAACAAATTGTCTAATCAAATCACGCAATCAAGAATTAAATTATGCCAAGAATAGATAAAGGAAACAGAGGGAACATTTTGAGAAGAAAGTATAGATCACATAACATAGCAATGTAAAACTTGTGTAAATTTTATTTATCAAGGTACGTAGGGATCTTTATAAAGAGGTGCCCTGAAATTTTAAACGATAACTAGAGGCTACCAGGAGCGGGCCTGAATCGCTCACATGGTCTATGCTGGAATAATTCAGGTCTGGAAAGCCTCCAAAGCAACAAGTTGTAGAGATGAGTTACCGAAACTGTGAAATGGTCACATTGGTCCTACAGCTTTGACCCTTTGTCATGTTTTGCAGATCTAGTTTATCATTTTGTGATTGCGCCTTTAAAAATAAACACATACAGATAAAAAAAAACTAAGGCTCCTCAAGACTTCAATGGTCCGGCCTTAACTACCTGTTTTTGCAAGGTTTCTTTGACAGTGGTAATCATGTGTGACCTCGTTAAAGTAAATACATTCTTACCTTACCTAATAGTAAAATTCATCTTAAGTCGCTGAAATAAATTAAACATAAAAATTTATCACAATTTCATCAACATTTTTTTTTAATCTTCAATCTTTTTAACTTCAATTTCTCTTGTATCTCTTTTCCTTCTTTTGTCTTTGTACTTCTTGGATATTATATGAGATTGATCACCCCAGTTCGGTAGTTTTGTTGTTACCTTTATTTAACAATTCGCAATTTGTAACATCTGTGACATATTGGATGGTTTAACAGAGCAATTTGTTTGTTTATTTCTATTGAAAGATCTGGATTTTTCTGGCTGTACGAGTCAAACATCGATAAATGAGGCATGGGAAATGGAACTCATCAGAAACACGTTCAGGAGACCATGCCCCAGTGTATAACATATGTTAGTCTAATGCAATCACTTTGCAAAACATTTTAAATGTCCAAAACCTGTACCGTTGTCTATAATAAACCTGTCAAAACTTCATGATCCAAATCCATAGACCTGCACATAATGAAAATAAATGCTAATATCCATATTGAAAATCATGACATATTGATAGCTCACTTATATGTACATTTAATTACCATCTCTTGAAAAGTAAGTTCAAGCAAAAAACATAAAGTGTTTCGATGCGATAATTCTAATGACAAAATTAAAAAAAACGAATATTGTTATCAACTTTTTAGCTATTGTCATTGTTAGGCGTCCGTCATCCGTCCGTCGTTAACTTTTCTTCAAAGATCTTCTTTTCTGAAACCACTGATGGGATTGCTTTGAAACTTTGTACACTTGATCTTTAGGATGTCCTCAACCAAGTTTGTGAAATTTGTGAACGTCAACCAACCAACATGGCTTCCGTTACTAAAAATAGAACAGGGGGGGGGTGTCAGATTATAGTTTTTAGCTTATAGCTCAAAAAGTATAAGAGATAGAAAAAATCCGAAGCAACCTACTTTCTTCAGCATCAAAAGCTCTACAAAACTCTTCATTGATTCAAAGTTGTGGGATGACTCTTTATAGGAGTTATTTCCCCTTAATGGTCAAAATTGGCCATTTTCACAGTTTTTGGACTTTATCTTGAAAACTGTTAGTGCTAGAAGAATAGTTACCATTGCAAAACTGTTCAGCTTATTGAAATCTACAAAAATGATTTCAGGGTCAAAATTGTCAGATTAATCGTTTAAGAGTTATTCCCCTTTAACTGATTTTTCTATCAATTCAAACTGATTTTTTAAAAATCTTCTCTGAAACCACTGATGGGATTGCTTTGAAACTTTGTACACTTGATCTTTAAGATGCCCTCTACCAAGTTTGTGAAATTTGTGAATGTCAACCAACCAACATGGCTGCCGTTACTAAAAATAGAACGGGGGGGGGGTCAGACCATAGTTTTTAGCTTATAGCTCAAAAAGTATAAGAGATAGAGAAAATCCGAAGCAACCTTCCTTCTTCAGCATCAAAAGCTCTACAAAACTCTTCATTGAGTCAAAGTTGTGGGATGACTCTTTATAGGAATTATTTCCCCTTAATCGGCAAAATTGACCGTTTTCACAGTTTTTGGACTTTATCTTAAAAGCCATAAGAGCTAGAGGAATAGTTATCATTGCAAAATTGTTCAGCTCATTGAGATCTTCAAAAATGATTCCAGGGTTCAAGTTGTCAGATCATCCTTTTAAGAGTTATCCCCCTTTAAGTGTTTTCAATCAATTTTTACTTGTTTTTTTTTTTCAAATGGAAAGGTTTGTAAACTTTGTATTCTTGATCTTTAAAGTGTTTCTATCCTAACTAGTTTCTTTAATGTAATTACCAAGTACATGACCATGTTGCACACTTGGCAAGAGGCTTTGGCATAAGAGATCAGGTGAGCGATTATGGCTCCTGGGAGCCTCTAGTTATTGATCAAATCGACATCACCAAAACCTTTTATCTTTGCCAAAGATGATGTAAGTAGGGTGTCGGGTTTAAAAAAGAACAGAAAAAATACAAAATTAGATGAAAAAAAGCCAAAGCAGATTTTTGATGATTTTAACGTTCGCGACATTTCCAGGCATGATAGCAATTCCGTCTTGATTTGAAAGTTTCACAAAATACAAATAAGGGTGAAGATTTTAAATTTAAACTGAGTAAGTTTTCGTGTGAAGATTCTGGTGTAGGTAGGAGACTGAAAGTAAAGGAATTTGAGTTTTAATGTTATTATAGCTAGATAAATGATGATGATTTTATATTGTTCATAGATTAAACATGTAAGTTCTGTAAGAATTATTTGGATCAAGATTCAATTATATTGTGATTCCATGATTGATCTTGTGGTCTGTTCCACACCCAGTATCAAAACTTGGGTTGGCTCATGTCCTGTTGTCTCCCCAAACTTATTCTGCTCCGGCACTACCCATTTTTGAGTCTTAATTTTGAAGTTTAAACTTTATTTGTGGTTTACTGTGTGCTTTAATAAAATAAAATTAAAGAAATCATTAACTTTCGCCCTTCTCGGTATCATTATTGTGTTGGGAAAGAACGTAAGGGAGGTCTGATTGTCACTTTCTTACGAGAAAGCAGTAGAGCCAAATGTACAATTACTTTTTCTCGATTTCATCTACATTTTTTTTCAGTTTTAAGTTGACATTGCTTATTTTTAATTTGACGTTTCATAGTTCCATGTTTCATTTCTAATTTGACATTTCTTTCCGTATTACGGAATACCTGGAGGGACAATGCCAACTGCTAATGCCTTAGTTCTAACTTGACGTTTCCAAGTTCCAAGTTGACATTTCTTAGCTCCAAGTTGGCATTTCTTAGTTGTTTCATGTTTCATTTCCAAGTCGACATTGCTTTGTTCTAATTTGACGTTTCTTAGTTCTTAGTTGGCGTTTTTAATTCAATGTTTCATCTTGCACTCATAGGAAAATATGGGATTTTTATCTCTCAGTTGAGTGCAAATATTTGTTTGTCATAAGGTTTTGTTTTGGTTTTTTTAACACTGCATTGACATTGGCAGTGCGACGGGTGTGCTATCCCAGGCAAGAACTGCTTATTTAACCGGAGCACCAGAGTTCACTCTCGTTACGACTTGAGTTTGCGTTGTTCATTTCTTTTCGGTTAATTTTGTTGTTTATGTTATGTGTTTCTTGGTATTGTTCTCGTTCATGTTTACCGGTTTCGTCGTTGCCCTTCCGGACTTTTGACACTCGAATGCCCCATTATGCCACTTTGCTTTTCTCATTTCCAAATTGACATTGCTTAGGTCTAATTAGACGTTTCTTAGTTCTCATGTCTCATTTTTAAGATGCCATATGGCAATACCAGTCTTTCATACTTTTGTTTATGTGTTTTTCATAGATAAAATCTGAAAATAAAATCTTCACGCTTCACAATAAGAAGTAATGGATTTCGTCATTCAGACCTTTTCAGTGACAGTGCACTCTATGCTCCAGTTAGCTTGTTTACGCAAAATATTTACTTTTAGAAAGGGTTGCTAAGAAAAATTATGTCAGCGGTCTTTATCGTCGCTTTAAATGGCAATCTATGAAGATAAAAAGAAATGATTAATTGGCTGTTTTAGTCAAATAATGTAGTATCATCAATACTCAAATGTGGAATTGAAAATTCATCAACAAACTGTTACATGTACATGTAATAATAATAACTAAAATCGATCAACAACTGAACTGATCGTTTTAGTTTAAACATTTTACATCTATTTTCTTATTTGATCTACATCTTCATGTTCCTCTGTCTAAAAGTTAAACAAATAGGAACATTTTAATGTTTATATTATGCAGAAGCTCGTCAATCGTATATAGCATTTGAGGTTTATTTATTGGATTAGAGAAGAAGTAGGAATAATATTATGTTAAATTTTGATAGAAGTTATTAATGAGTAGATTCGATGAGTAATCTGGTGACAAGTTGTGACATAAAGTATTAGATCTTGTAAAAAATGGAAAGCTTTTGGGTTTTAACTTGTAGGAAGTGTGAAGCTCTAAGTTTTTACCTGGCAGAAGGTGGGTAGCTTTTCATGTTTCTATGGATTGCTGTGGCAGATTTTGGTGTCATTCTAGTGAGCTTTTGGTGTAAATATGGTTGAAGTGGAAATATTTTGATGTTTGATCTCAGTAGAAATGAATAGCCTTTGGTGTAAATATGGTTAGAGGTGGGTATAATTTGAAGTTAAATGGCATAAAAGTGGGTAGCGTTTGGTTTTTATATGGTAAAAGTGTGAAGATTTTGATGATTGATCTGGGTAGTAGAGGGTGACGTTTGTATTAATGTGGTTAGCAGTTTGTAGCATTTGGTGTCAATATACTGTTAGAAGTGGGTTGATTTCGATGTTAAAAACTGCGTAGAATCGGGTGGCTGTTGGTGTAATATGGTTAGCAATGGGCAGCATTTGGTGTTATATTGTTAGAAATTGGTAGATTTGGATTTACAAATCTGGCGGAGGTGGATGGTTTTTGGTGTAATATGGTTAGAATTGGGTAGTATTTTGAGCTTATATGGTTAGATATTAGTTTATATGGTTAGAAATCTTATGTGAAATGGTTAGATTTTAATGTCAAAATCTGTGTAGAAGTGGGTGGCTTCTGTGTATTATGGTTAGAAGTGGGATGATTATGATGTGAAATCTGGTAAGAAAAGGGGAGATTATGATGTTAAATCTGGTAAGAAGTGGGTAGATAATGATGTGAAATCTGGTAAGAAGTGGGTAGATTATGATGTGAAATCTGGTAAGAAAAGGGGAGATTATTATGTTTAATCTGGTAAGGATAGGGCAGATTATGATGTGAAATCTGGTAAGAAGTGGGTAGATTAAAATTGTAACACCTGCATATGTGAATAACAAGTAATGGATTTTTAAGCCATCACCTTCGACCACTCTGCCAACCAGGTCCCAATTTAAGCTAAAAGTGGGCTGTCATCAGTGTTTATATGGCTATAAGTGGGAAGAGTTTGATGTTTAATCTTAGTAGAAGTGGATTTGAGTGTTAAATTTGGATAGAAGTGGGTAACTTTTGGTGATTAATATGGCTAAAAACGGATGGATTTTTTTATTTATGGTATGACTTTGAGTAGAAGTAAGCAGAATGTATGTGACGTTTACTGTGTAATCTGTGTAGAAGTTGGTAGATTCTTTTGTTAAATTATTAAGAGAGGGTAGATTTTAATGTTTGATCTAGTTAGGAGTGATTTCGATGTTTAATCTAAGAAGAATTAAGTTGTTGCTGTAAACAGTAGATATTGATACATGTACAAGAGGCTCAAACGAGCCTGAATTTCTCACGGGACTAAAATGAATGATTTTTAGACTATTAGGTAAAAACCCTTTTTGACATTGTAAGGGCAATGGGTGTAATTTTAAGGGTTATAACTTGTAAAGGAATGGTCTAACAACTATGAACCTGTCTTATACTTTCATTTGTAGATCTTGATGTGGCACTAAAACATGTGCGATTTCATATATTCAATATAGAGATTCATAAATGCCATATAATTAAAAAAAAAACAAAGAAAAGGGTCAATAACTCATACTTCCTTCAAAATTTTAAAGCAGGTAAATCTTGCCATGAATTTTTTAAGCTTATTTTGTACCTTTACCTATGGTCTATTCATCAAATGTATAAATGTAGAAACCTTGTTATTTTCAAACTGTCCAGAAAACATTCCACTTGAACTTTCAAGTTACTAAATGTGGTTTAGTTATGTGGTATTTGTTTGTTTTGTGGTTTGTTTCGTTGTGATGATTCCTTTTGTCTACCAATTTTATCTTTGTCTTTTAGGTATAATGTTTGAATACCCCTTTGGTACACCTTGCGTCTTTGAAAAAAACCCAAAAAGCATTTGTTTGGTATTTTCAATTTGGGAATTCATGTAATAATTTATAATGTTGTGGTCGTTTCTGTATAAATAAAACCTCCAACAAGAGGCTAATAGGAGCATGAATTGCTTACCTGACTTCAATTACTGAAAGATATTCTTTTTCCTGATTATTTAGGTTCACATAATACTTTTAGTTATAGACTTTCCTCAAAACTTCTGCATTGCTATAAATGTATGTACATCAAGATTTCCAGATTCAGGGTCATGTCTGGTGAATTGTGCATATACAAACAAAATTTCTTAATGTTAGACTATTTAAAGGTACAATGTAAAATGGTATCTAAACATATTTAATTTGCTGTTTAAATGCTTCTGTCCTTGGCAGTAAAGCAATGCTAACAGTGTCTATCTCCCTCTCCTTTATAGATGATACCAATATTGAACATTTTCTGACACAAAATTCAAAACCATATTCATACTCTGTGTTTGTATGGACACCTTAATGTCTGATTATTATTATGTTAATCTAAGGTCATGGAGTGTTATTTTTTACCAAAATCATGTGAGTCAGTTTTTAGCAAACTCAAACATTCAGAAACATTCTCAAACAAGTCAGAAGTTGCAATCATCTGCTATTTCCAAATAAAATAAAACACATTTAAGATACTATACATTTTTGACTTTATTTGTTGTTATTAGATATTTTAGTTCAATAAATCACAAAGTCTGTTTATAAACATTCATTTTGTAACAGAATTAAATAGTTTAAAAGTGATATGTCATGGTTTAAATGACATTAAGATGAAATAACAAACTTCAGTTTAGTCTGGCATTCTTTTTCTGACATTTTATACCTGTATTCTTATCTATAGGATAAAAAGTGAAATTAGACACTAATATCAAACTTTGATTGTTTGAAAGGAAAATAGTTATAAACATGTATTTCTATATCTTTTTGAGTTTAATTATGCTAATATTGTCTTTGGTTTCTGAATAAACTTTTTAACTTTCAAAGTCAATTTGAACAAATGAGCTTGCACATATAAAAAAACTTTTTTTCCCATTTTTAAGAACAGGAAACAAAAACATATAACAATACATTGAAGTGATTTAAGTATGTAACTTTAATCTTACTTTGATTCTGACAAAGTTTTGTCTTTTTTTACATTAAAACATTCAAAACAAAATCTAGACCTCATAATATTGAAGATAACAAAGATTCTATAATTAACCATAAGGAAAAATCACAACATCAAAACATTTTAAAAACTTTTCATATCTCCCAATATGAGAAATATAAAACTTTGATGATATTTACACCGTGGCAGGAGAATGTATAAATAATGACTCTATTTACATCGTAGACTAGTATGTATAGCAAATGTACAATATTAAAATTACAATAGTAAGACCTAATATACACAAAATTTACCACATCTACACAATGGTGTGTCATAACATACACATACACACAAGTTCAACATTCAAACATATAAGTTTAACTACAATTTCAAACCAATATAAAATGATGATTTTTTATTGAAAATGTATGTTGCCTGCATCTTTAAATATTCAGATAACATAAAGAAGGTGAATTATGGGTCAAAAATTTGCTTTACATCATAAAGTACTATATGCTACATGTATAAAAATATCAAGACACTGTGGGTATGTGGTTGCTGAGAATATGTGAAGAAAAATTTGTGACAGGACAATGCATTATGCATGATAAGGGATAATGCCAAAGTGACCCTATATAAGTTTCTGAATTAACTCCTGCCCTATTCATTTAACATTAGCAAAAAAATGTATAGCAATCAATTCAAATCATATTACCGTACTTCAAGTAACAATAACTTTATTATACATTATTCTTTCGTTTTTAATATCCTATATGTTGCTTTTAGCAATACAATTTAGGTGACATCAAATAATGTCATCTCGACTTACAAATGGTTTTACCATATGAACTTATTCAAGCCCACTTCCACTCTTTTGAATAACATTTACACTTCACATATACTTCAATTTATACATATATATCTCACTTTTTGCATTTTAGGTGTATCTATGAATTCCTATACATTGTACCAACTTTCCTTTTACAACTTGTATTTGCACTTCATCTTTTCAAAATTTAATGCACTTTCCTTACATACATACATACCCCTCCTGCGTATTCATAAAAACAAAATTTACAACCTAATCATTTACATGTACATATACAAAATCAATAAAACTTGCTAACATCTATACACTTCATTCTTATTCAGCCATTAAGCAGATTTTCAAATAATGAATTTCACCCAGTTAGTTACTTTAAACAAAAATAAATAGTGGTAAAATGACTAAGGCTATCACTATAGTTCATAAGTCTATAACCCAACTGCGGAAGATCCACAGGGTATGGGACCCCCCTTTATGTGTGTGTGTGTGTGTTAAGGTTAAAAACCCTTTTCGATGCACCAGGGCCATATAAGGTGGGTAGTTCTAATGTTGGAGGAAGCTGTAGTAACCGCAGGAAACCACTGACCTTGTGGGGAAGTCCCTTTTTTGTTAATTACAACGGAATTGAACACCACCTGAGAGGTGTCAGATTGAATAGTAATCAAAAGTTGGTGGTATCTAAACCAGGTCCTTAGACAACTCGGCTACCCCATTTATAAAATATTGTAATTTGTATGAAAAACCCTTCTTTTCTCCTTAAATGATTAAGAATGTCTCCCATTTTCAAAAGTTTCTGAATTCACCCCTGCCCCATTCATTTAACATTAGTAAAAAATGTATAGCAATCAATTCAAATCATATTACCGTACTTCAAGTAACAATAACTTTATTATACATTGTTTGGTGAACAAAACCAAAAACTAATATTTTTATGTACAAAAAAAAATGTGAGACTTTCTTTGACTTATAGAAGTTTTAATATTTAATAACTACTTGTTCATCACTAACATACTGTTAAAATCTTTCTCACAAATGAATTATAATTGTTTTAAAATTTTCTCTCATTCATCCTTAGATATAATTGCAATAAAACATTTACACAAGCACTAAGTTTTAAAAGATTATGCTTGAACATTTCGCTTTTACATTTCTTATTTGAATTTCAATTAAAAAAGCCAGTATTTATAATTTTATACATTATAATGCTGATATAACACATTAGTGTGCAATACACAACATAACAATTACAGTCAAAAACAGTCTGCCAATATCATAAACTAAAATAAAATTATTCCTCTTGCTGAACAAAGTGTTTTAGGTATGCTTAAGTAAAAATATATATGCAAAATAGAATGATTAAATGGGACATTTATATGAAACTCTATCATATCCCCATCTAATATACATATGCTTGAAATTTTTTCTAGGATTTGTAAAAAAATTAAACTTGACAATTATATTTTAGCAAAATATTATTCAAATCTGTTAAAAAGGCTTTAAGTTAACTTCTTGGAACGAATGGGAACAAACAGAAACCAAACAGATCGTTTGAGAATACTTCACCACTGCGTTAAGTGGGGTATACAAGATACAAAATAACTATATCCTCTAAAGAATAACTACTAATATCTGATTAATATTGCATAAGCTTTACACTGTACTTAAATAACCCTCATATATATATATAGACCTCATATATTTTTTTTCCATCCTAATAATACTCTAATAATTGATGCAAAAAGACCAGAACAAGCAAATGAACCTTAAAATTTTTTTATGTTCTTCCTAACACAAATTTGATTTCTTATGCATGCTTTGATGCTTTACTATACTTATTTTCATTAAGATTTTATTAAAAAAATATAAATCAAGTAAACAACTTAATAATAAAGGTATATTTGTCTATACAGGCAGATACATACACCAAAAATCTAACAAGAGGCTCCCAGGAGCCTAAATCGCTCACCTGGTCTTGATGTCAACCCTATATTTTGAGAGCTAAATGAGCTGAACATTTAAGCAAGCAACAGTTTTTTCTTTACCTACTATAGTTTTCATTCTATAGGCCAAAAACACAAAAAACCATTATTTTAGGGGCCGTAACCCCTATAAGGGGTTGTCTGACAACTTCAACCATATGGAGACTTTTGTAGAGCTTTATGCGCTGTACATTTAAGCAAGCAACAGCTTTTCTCTATCTGCAATAGTTTTCTTTCTATAGGCCAAAAACATGAAAAAACATCATTTTAGGGGCCGTAACCCCTATAAGGGGTCATCTGACAACTTCGACCCTATGGAGACTTTTGTACAGCTAGATTAGCTGAACATTTAAGCAAGCAACAGCTTTTCTCTATCTGCAATAGTTTTCATTCCATAGGCCAAAAACATGAAAAAACATTATTTCAGGGGCCGTAACCCCTATAAGGGGTCATCTGACAACTTTGACCCTATGGAGACTTTTGTAGAGCTAAATGAGCTGAACATTTAAGCAAGCAACAGCTTTTCTCTATCTGCAATAGTTTTCTTCCTATAGGCCAAAAACATGAAAAAACATCATTTTAGGGGCCGTAACCCCTATAAGGGGTCATCTGACAACTTTGACCCTATGGAGACTTTTGTACAGCTAAATTAGCTGAACATTTAAGCAAGCAACAGCTTTTCTCTATCTGCAATAGTTTTCTTTCTATAGGCCAAAAACATGAAAAAACATCATTTTAGGGGCCGTAACCCCTATAAGGGGTCATCTGACAACTTCGACCCTATAGAGACTTTTGTAGAGCTAAATGAGCTGAACATTTAAGCAAGCAACAGCTTTTCTCTATCTGCAATAGTTTTCATAATATAGGGCAAAAACATGAAAAAATGCTATTTTTCACCTTTAAGGGGCTGTAACCCCTATAAGGGGTCATCTGACAACTTGGACCAAATGGAGACTTTTGTAGAGCTTTTAATGCTGAAGCAGTATGGTGGCATCAGATTTCATCTATCTCTTATACTTTTTGATTTACAAGCCAAAAACAGTAGTCTGACCCCCCTGGTCTATTTTTAGCAATGGCGGCCATGTTTTTTGACGAATCAAAAATCCCCACATCAGTTCTGTGGGGGATACCCTAAGGTACCATCAGACCAAATTTGGTTAGAATCTGTTCAGCCGTTTCAGAGGAGAAGAAGTTTGAAGAAAAGTTAACGACGACGACGACGACGACGGACGCCAAGTGATGGCAATAGCTCACATGGCCTTTGGCCAGGTGAGCTAAAAAGGCATAAAACCATTCACTTAATCTATGTCCTATTCAATGCAAAAGATTTCTGCTAAATTTAAATTTCTACTTTGTCGCATGAACTACTCTAGTAAATAGTGGCAGTGGTGATCTTTTGTAAGGTCAAAGTTCACTGTAGTCACATGATCTGCTATGATGCTGGTTGTACTCTAGGTGGTGGCAGTTGTATCAACTTCCTGGGGTCATAGTTCACTAATCTTTGACCAACTAAATATCTGAAATGTATATCATACTCATTTAAAAAGAATTTTTTTAAGAAATGCCTGGTGAGGTTTTTTTCAAGTACAAAATTTTGACAACAGGTTACCATAGGTAGCTGAAGCCTTCATAGGTTGGAACATACGATGATTTTTTTTATTTCTGCAGATATTTTGACTTTGATTGATGGTAATATTGTTCTGTGTATATGAAAATATTCTTAATGAATAATATTAATTTAAAAAAATTCCTTTCTTTGAATGGGGAAGAAAGTTTTTAAGCGACATAAATCTCCCTTAACTGTTTTTTACATGAATACAATTCATTAACAATACTTTTTTTTTAATTTTACAAAAGATCCACACTGTATGCAATTTTACCTCTTAATATTACATCTTTTATAAATTAAGCATCATTTCTTGTGTGAAAGTATTCCTTTTTACATTTTCAAAGCGGGTTGTATCAATTATTAGTATTGGCACATAGATTTTCTTTATCTTTTATTTCACTCTTAAACAACAAGAACTTACTTGTCATTTTTTATATGTTCATACAATCTTCTAAACTGTCGAGCTTGGAATATTCCAAATAAAACTATAATCAAACAGGCTAATAAGAATGGGTAGATTCTTCGTAATACTAAATTCTGCACTTCAAAACTAAAACCTGAAAAAAAACCAAAGATGTCATATTATGTGAAAAGAATATATGTTAATCAAGAAGGCTTAAAATGAACTTGATTGATAGAAAAGTTGACACATTAACACAACCAATTGATGCAAAAACAAAACTAGAAAATGTGTCTATGAGCCACAGGATGGCCCTCCCATTCTTGAAATATCATTGACCCTCAATGTATATTACCTGAGATATGGACCTTTACCAAGAAATTGATCAAAAGTGTTCATGTGTAAAATATAGGTCGCTGTGACCTTATTTCTGGTGGGTGGTGCCATGTTACCAAGACTCATTGAGTAGTGAAATATTATTGACCCCTAACATGTAGTATTCAAGATATGGACCTTAACCAAAGTCATTCACGCGTAAAATATACGTCACAGTGACCTCATTCCTAGTGGATGGTGTCACCTTACCCAAGACACATCCCTGGACACATCTAGTGGTGAAATATCATTGACCCCCAACATCTAGAATCCAAGTTATTGACCTTAACCAAGAACTTAACTGAAGTCGTTCATGCATAAAATATAGATCACAGTGACCTAATTTTTATTGGGTGGCGTCATGTTACCCAAGACAAATCTAGTGGTGAAATATCATTGACCATCAACATGTAGTATCTGAGATATGGACCTTAACCAAGAACTTAACCAAAGTCATTCATGCGTGAAATATAGGTCACAGTGACCTAATTTCTAGTGGGTGGTGTCACCTTACCTAAGACACATCTAGTAGTGAAATATCATTGACCCCTAACATCTAGTATCCCAGTAATGGACCTTAACCAAGAACTTAACCAAAGTCATTCATGCGTAAAATATAGGTCACAGTGACCTTATTTCTAGTGGGTGGTGTCACCTTACCTAAGACACATCTAGTAATGAAATATCATTGACCCCTAACATCTAGTATCCAAGTTATGGACCTTAACCAAGAACTTAACTGAAGTCATTCATGCATAAAATATAGGTCACAGTGACCTAATTTCTAGTGGGTGGTGTAGCCCTACCCAAGACACATCTGGTGGTGAAATATCATTCACCCCCAACATCTAGTATCTGAGTAATGGACCTTAACCAAGAACTTAACCAAAGTGTTACGGACGGACGTACGGACGTACGGACGTACGGACGGACGGACAAGGGTAAAACTATATGTCCGATCCACATACGTGGTCGGGCCATAATAAACAATATCTGTACATGAATAGAAGTAGAATATACAAAGCCTGAAGAAGTGCCCCATTGGCAAAAATCTAGATTTCTTTTTGATAATGGATGGATTTAATCTGCAAATCCTCAAATGGTACTAAATCACTGTGTAAATTTTTTTATCTCTTTACAATTTAAATGTTTTACAGATTTCAATGAAACTTCATTATGTACATCTGCATATGGTATATAAAAGCTATACAAACTTTTGGTCTTGTTTTTTTTTCGTGTGTTATAGTGTTCACAAGAAATTATTGATGGGCAGGCAGATGAATAATAAGTTAACACTATAGGGGGATAGTATCTTTGATCTTTGCCCTAAAAATAGTTAACTATTTTCTTAATAGATTGTAAATGGCCAGATCAGATCTACTTAACTAAGGACTTACCTAAGAATGGAACAATGCTGTTGGCTACTACATAGGGTGCTGCTAGAGACATGCCCAGTACACCTATCACAGGAGCACACAATTTGGTAATGATAAACCGTAAGTTTATGTTTCTTATACCATCATTATAAATCTGGAAAAGATTACAAAATATGGCAAAAATAGAAAGTACCAAACACACATCATTTGCATTTTTTTAATATAGTTTATGTGCTTGTGGAATGGATAGTCGCTTTAACTGAATGTATTTGACTAAAAGTCCACTTTATGTTTTGTCCCTGAGGAGGTTAATTTCTAATCCTGAATGAAGTAACTTATTGTAAGTTGGTGTTAGTTCTAATGTCTTAACATTTCAATAAATTGCTTTTCTCTGATTTTTTTTCATTTTTAGTAAATACATAACAAATATAATTTCCTACTTTTCAAGGGACAATAAATTTAAACCTAATTTGGAACATTCCAACTTTATTCAAGAGAACTTTTATCAAGAAGCATTCTAGAATGTGATACTTAGTACAAGTGATTTATTATAATGTTTTTAAAAGTAATTTTCAATAATTAAATGCTCTAAAATGTTGAACATAAAAAAAAAATTATGGTTTCATCAATACGTTTTGTAGTTGAATTGGCAGGTGAATAATTTTGTATTTTGGTTGTCATGCAATATTAAACTACCATTGTATACCTGTGCATTTCACCTGGTTTTTTTTAATTCAAATTTAAAGTGACCAATAGAACAAATAGATTTAAACATACACAACATTTTGAATATAAGAGGTATTGGCTTCATAATTAGGACTATCCTTTCAACAGAAATGATTTTTTGGGTGTCAAACAGTTGAAATCCTTAAATCAAGTAGTAAATGAACAAAGACAAGCACAAGTCATAACAAGAAAATCTCAATCCAAAAAGCTGAATTCCATTAAATGGAAAAATCATGTCGGTTCAAGTGATTTATTCTTGATTAAACCTTTGAGATTCACTTTTCATTTTTATATCTTAAAGTTAAGAGGTCAAAAATATCTTCACACGAACCTGTTCTATAACTCTCTTTAACCACCACTGTGGTCCCATCATAGTTATAGCACACACTATCTTGGCATGGAGAACTCCTAAAGCCCAATCCTGAAAATAAAATGTTTTAATGCATGAATTGTTGAAAAAAAATGTTTGAAAGAGCATTTACATTTACATTTTTGAACTTTAAAACATTTCTAACTGAACAGATTAATTTTTGGACTATTTTTTCATTCATAGTATTAAATTGTAACATATTTTTAAGATTTGTCACAAGAGAACATGCTTATTGAAACATTTGTTAGTCATAGTCTTAAATTTTTGTCTGTTGTTAAGTGTTTTGCTCTTTTATCATCCTTATATTTTTTTGACAGAACTAAGCTTTAACGAAGGACTTTATAGAATTTCTTTCCTGCTCAACACTTAAATATTTTCAAATGCACAATGTGCATCATTAACAAAAATGTTTTTGACATTTTGAACATGCAATTACACATTTTGGGGGGTTTATATTGCAGTATGTTTAAACATGCATACCTGCCAGGGAAAGAAGATAGGTGACTGGTCTAGTGGCACCCTGAGTGGGGCTACTATAACCAGCTCAAACAATAGACCCAGAAGTAGAGGAACAAATCCTATCAGGAGGGCTGCTACCACAAAACATTTCATTGCCTGAAAGGAGAGAAACAAAAGAGCTTAATAATGTTAAAGAACAATAAATTTAATTTCTTTCTATATCTATTTATTTTAGATTTGTTAATACCTAATAAATCATTGATCACAAAAACGATTTAAAAGATTTTCTTTTTATTAGGTGTATGCACATGTGATTGAGAAATTATTGACTAGTGGCTTCTCTGAAGAGTCTATGCATCCAGATTATTTTTCTTCTGTGGTAAGGACATACCAATAAGAACCACTCTTTGACTTTATTCATGATAGCAGCTGTTCCTTGTGGGATCCAGTTATATAACACAGTGCCAATTCTGAGGAACATCCAACAGATGTACAGACCACAAGCTGCTGTGTACAGCTCATGGACTTTGGCCTCACCCATCCACAGGGCCATCAACATCCTTCCACAAGAAACTGAAAAAATAAATATTACAAATGTTTTATTACATGGTTTATCAAACAAGATGTATTCATTTGGTTTCTTTAGTGCAGTTGACATGTAAGTCTTTGATTGAACACCATGTTTTCACAGGAAAATGATTTTTTTTTATACGTCCAACAAGAAATTACTCCAGTAAAACCTTTATTAGCGAGCATCGCAGATGCGAGCCCTACGGCATTGTGCATGCATGTTTTGAGATGTGCCAAAAATATACTGACGATAAAGCCGGAACAGGTTTACTTTTACGGAGTGAAAAAAATAATAGGCACGGAGCAAGTTAAACAATCAACCCTCTGGACTTATAAAAAATACATCATAATCTGTTATGCAAAAATAAAAAAATTGAAATTCAAAAACAGTGATAAAACCCTCATTCATCCACTTGTTTATTTTTACACACAGATTTTTATTTAAACACTATTCGGTCTTTTCCGCTGAAAAACGATTTTCCGGAAATGACAGAGCTAGCTTTTGGCAACATCGTCCCATTGACTAGTCATACCAAATGCATGATACTGACCAAGCGTTTTTAAATTCTAAGTAAGATAAAATAAGATAAAAAAATGCATAAATTTACTGAATATAACCTACTCATAATAATAAATAAAAGGTTCTTACCTGAAAATGAAAGAAGAGTCCCATACTGATCCTGTTGGGTTTCACTCACTTTCCTCAATCCTGCATGATATTTTTCCCTTACCGTTTTTTTTTCCGCCAGGTTTCTTAATGTACCTTCTGTTACCAATGCTTCAAATAAAACACTGATACTCAGAAAATCTCACAAAACCTGACAGAATCTGAATGTTGATTTGGTCTGCTGAAGAAGCGCGAAATACTCTGACAAGGAAATGACGTCACGTAATCCATAAAATGGATAACTTCGTCCCGCTTAATGTCGTCCCAGAATGTTACAGGATTTATTATTTGCAAAAAAATAATTGAATTTCTAATATTAAAGTAGTTATTGATTCCAGATATTTTAACAACAACTTTCTCAAGTGCATATGATTTCGGTTGGGTGGGGTCAGACTTTGCTACTATTTAATTCCCTTTTAAAAAATTCCCTCTTTACATATGTAACGGGGTTGCTCCCCTTCGTACATTAATAAGTAGATTTAAATAGCCAGCCTTTATCCCTGAACAAGGGAAGTACTTCTTTGGTTCAGAGGTAGAGCGCCTGACTGTAAACCTAAAGGTCCCGGGTTCGAGTCCCGGTCAGGACATGCCGATTTTGTGAAGTAATTCATGCTCTCCTGTTACATTGGCGCCCAACTAAAAAACCCACGGTGGTTTGAAGGATTCCTAGCCAGGGTTGTGTTGTGTTAAGAGTCATACATTGAGGTATGATGACTCTTGAGGAGGGGGAAGTGTAACGGGGTTGCTCCCCTTCGTACATTAATAAGTAGATTTAAATAGCCAGCCTTTATCCCTGAACAAGGGAAGTACATCTTTGGTTCAGAGGTAGAGCGCCTGACTGTAAACCTAGAGGTCCCGGGTTCGAGTCCCGGTCAGGACATGTCGATTTTGTGAAGTAATTCATGCTCTCCGGTTACACATAGAAAACAAATAATTAGTAATATATTAAACCCGTCAACTCCTGAGGAAATTAAAACAGTCGTTTCTTTTTTGCAACAGTCATTAGAACTGAGGAGAGGAGACTAGCAAACTGTTTTTATTTTATTAAGGTTTATATGTTATAATGTTTGTATATGTAAACTCATGTTTGTATGTTATCTAACTATGTAGCTTAATGTATGTACTACGACCCAAATGGGTTAAAGTTTTCAAATAAAGTTATAAAGTTAAACTTAGCCGGTCGAGCACATGGATTTATTTTTAAAAGGTATATAGATTTTCGATGCTCGCTAAAAAGGCAGGGCCTTAATCATATTAGTTGGTAAACTTAACAAATACTTACTGTTTACACCAATGCTTAGTTTGTGGTTGTAAGGATAACAAGAGGGGTAAGGCAAACAAATCAAATGAAACTACATAAATATTCCAATTTCTGGTGAAAGACACTTTTATTATTCTTCTAAATTCAAAAGTACCCTCTATACTCATATACATCAAGTGAACTTTAAGTTTGGTGTTTCTCTTTGTTACTCGATTACTTTTATTAACTTGTATAACCAAATATTTTTAACTTTTGTTATTAAAAATTCAAATCAATACTAACCTGGCAAGACAAGTGACAATAAACTACACAAAAACAAAGTAAAGCACATCAGTAGCACTAGAAGCATTATCTGAAATGACAAATTAAGACATACCACCAAAAGCTCCTTGATTTTGATTCCTACTAAAGTAAAAGGTTAATATAAAACTTAAAGAGTTTAAATTTGTGATCAATTTATTTCTATTTAAACACAAGATCATAATTAATATAGATTATAGAATGACAATTTATTTTTCCTTTTTCAAACTGTTATATATTTTAGGATTCAACAGCAATAAACATATTCAACAAGCAATTACATATTGCAACTTCTTTTAAAATACCTTATATGAAAACCTATCATGCGTACCCTAATTTGAAAGAGACCAGGTCGTTTATAGGGCTGGAATCCTGTAGGTCCACCACCCTGAAGCATGGCCTGGTGGGCTGCTCCTAGTCCTCCCCCTGCCTGGGGAGGGGGGTTAGCTGGGGGAGGCTGCTGAACAGGCTGGTCTCCTTCTACAACGTTGTCCTGAAAACAGAAAAAAAAAATACTTCAGTTTATTATTTACACTGACAGAAATTGTGATTTTACATTGCAAACTGATTCCTCTTGAGAATTACTTACATATTATAGAATTTTTTTCAGAAAAAAAAATGTCATAAAATGAATAAATCACCAGAACAATTGTATAAATTTTTTATAAAATTCACTTTACACCATACATGAAGCTATACCAAATGTCAAGAGGATGCATGCATCATGTGGATTCCCTGAAAACTGTGACATAATTTTTTGAGGTATCTAAATTTTACAATTGTACAACTAAAATATATATGACGGGTCTCCTTCTCTCAGTTCTAATGACTGTTTAATAGAGGAAGTAAGGGTCTTAATTTCTTCCGTTGCAGTTGGATTCAGAATTGTTGTTAGTTATTCAGTTTTATTTAGTTTATTAAAATCATAAGAGTAATTTAAATATTGCAAAAAGACGAATAATAGAATTGATTTTACATTCAAGTAAGAAGTGTGAATCATCATCAAGTGTATTGCATATGGCACACAGTCTTTGATCTCTTTGGGATTTTTCTATATCATAAGTTTGTGATCGCTAAGTCTAATTTTAGATAAAAGGGTAATAGCCTGTAAAAGAAAGCTTTACTTACAGAGCTGTCTAAAGGCTCATCTCCAAGTAGATAGGACCTTAGCCCCAGTAAATAGGCCATCCCTAAAGTCCATCCTCGGACCATTCCTTTCAACCACATCCTGGTATGCCCCTGCTCTAACAATGCTGGTAGAACTACTTGTAGTAACAATAACTCTAATGAGAGCTCACTGACGGGGGCATCACTGGAAGAATACACAGAAAGTTGAATTAATAGCAAGCTCCTTATATCAGCAGATGTAAACAATGTTAACAGTGACAAACTTGAAATGTTAATTCAATCAGTTCATGTAGGAAGCCCCTACATTAAGGCAGCCAATGTAACAGACACTTTGGCTAATGGTGAAGGCTAATGATTTATTTGCATATTACATATAATCAATGACTCCTTTTGTTTAAACATTATCATGTTTATTATTTGTATTCTATAAAGTGATCTTTGCAAGATATTTTATCATCTATATTAAAACCTACCTTGAAAGCATGACATTGTAAGGGAGGAAACCAGTGAAAATCTTCCTAATCACTCGGACTGGTAACCACAGCATCAGTAACACTGTACTACCAAAGATTATCTACAAAATGGAGAGAGACTGACTACAATAAAACTGTTTTTTTTTTATTTTGACACCAATGTAAAGCATGTTCAAAAAACTCATTTGTTTATATTTCTTTAAATGTTTTAAGCTTGTAACAATAAAGTAATGAAACAAAATTATAAATGATAAATTTTCTTACCACCGAAGCCATGAACCTCCTGGCATGTCTGTAGACAGGTAAGTGAATCATCTGTAATAAAAGTTTAATGCATTTCTTTATTATTAAAATTTTGAATTCTTTAATGTTACTTGATGATTGTTTCTGTTTACAATAACATTTGGATTTACTTGCAAACATAGGTAAGAAATCTGTGATGATTAGACCACATGTATTAATTTTTGAAATACATCTTATCTACTTAACCCACATGCATACACTCTTCAAACTCTGACTAATTAAGTAGTCAAAGTAAAACAACATTATTAATCCTTTTAAACTCTCTAAATATGTTTAAAACAAGAACTCTGTGAGCCAATGCTCACTAGTGATACCCCTGCTTTAAGAACCACAGACGGAGACAAGTAAAACAGTATAACCAGGGCTTTTATTCTGAGTGGGGGTATAATACTAGTATATACATAAAATAATTGTTTCTCTACCTCTTGTATAGGGTTGAATTCTGGGTCATTGAGATTCCTAAGAAACCAGAGCACACCAGGTCTGAGGACCTCTCTCAGTAGTAATATAAATGAAGCAAAGTAGAAGACGTAGACCATTCCCACAAGCCAGTGTATAAACATTGAAGTTCCTGGTGCTAAGTGGAAACTATTCTTTCTGTCCTTCAATGTGGCATCAAACATAGACTGAAAAATAAGACATAATAATGATACGTAATCAATAAGAGTGTTAAAAAGGTATTAAGACATTTCTAACGAAAAGGAGATATCAAAACCTGATTTTCCTTTACACATAATGCAAACAACATAATTAATCAATGAAAGGTTGTGAAATGCAACTTCAAGAACAGCTTATTTCTTTGTAAGTTCACTTTCAGAATAGTTAATTTGGGGGGAGCATAGTGTTGACAACTTTTGGTCTATATAAATATGAGAGGGTTAAAATTATGCTCTATAAACTTTTATTACTTTGGCTTTCAATAGTAAGAATACAGTACCATTAAAATAGAACCTGAAATGTTTTCCAGGATAATGCTAGTTTACTTTTGATAGGCAATTGTATGTTTTCTGATTATTATTTTGAGATTCTTGTCTTTCATTTACCTTTAGGGTTTTAATCATTTTTTCTGCCGTAAATGACTGTTTTCAGTGTGAGATGACCAGGTTGAGATGCGAGCACAAGCAGCGATCTCATACTGGTCAATTAACCAATAATAACTGCTAGCACTGACATTGATTGATGATGTCGACCAATGAAATGCAATTTTATTTAAAACTTTTGGTTTTTAGAATGAAGCCACCTAAGGTTTCAGAACATAAAAATTTAATTTTTACGGAAGAAATAGGTACTTACACACGTTCTTGGAAAACTTTCAATGATCTTTCACTCGTGATAGAATTTTTAGGTCTTTTGGCTTGTTTCGCTGGGCTCCACTCGCAAAAATTCTATCACTTGTGAAAGATCAGCTGTCTTTTCCAAGAACTTATGTAAGAACCTATAGCTCTATGGATGAAAAAAAAAAAACTCATGTAGTTGATCACATAAACTTCAAAACACTTACCAAAGAGCATATATCAAGCCACCATCCGCATATCAAGGGAAACACTCCTATTTCTATTACTACTAACAGCATCACTTTAACTACAATGTAACATAGGCCCAGCACTCTTCTGAACCTGCAAAATATCATTTTAATATACATGTATTTACAATAAAGTAGAATGAACCAATAATCTCAGGGAAACTGTTTTATTTTTCAATCATATCACAAACATAGTTTTGATATATACATGTATATTGCACGAGGTCAAATTTTGCATCCAGTTCAAAACATATTCTTTTCGTTTAATTCTGTGTTTTTCGTGGTCTTATCTATCTATCAAGCCTTTTAACTTTTGGCAAGAGCATCTTTAATGAGAATCTTACAGACATAACATGTCTATGCGTTTAAAAATATTTTGCCTGGTACTTTTTTGTAAATTTGTGATGTTCTGAAAAACAAATGGATGTGTCTATACATGTAAAATCAAATTAAGCCCTGCATTATTTAAGAGAACCTTTTTAATGTTACACAGTTTTATTTGTATAAGTTACTTACTTTTTAAGTTTAGCAATAGCACATAACTTGTAGAGGATAATTAGAGAGAAGGCTATGACAACATAACCAATCATTGTAGTAAGTAGACCTTCATAATGGGTAGACTCCATCTGGAAATAAAATTAAAGATATTCATAGTGACCTTCAACTTTATAACTCTAAAACCCTTGGAACAAATATCAACTTCAGAACAAGCAATTGTGTCTGAGACATGTTCCAGATTGTACATTTGAAAAACTCCCCTTTTCTATATAACTGTTCAATTTTTGTCATAACATATATAAACAGCAATAAAAAATCATTGATGTCCATTTTGAATGTTTTGATAAATCATCTTCTACTCATATAAGTCCCCATGTGATGAATGAACACACAGACTGAGAAAAACTGTATATTTATCAATGAAAATTCAAAGAAATAAATTGCCTCATTAGACACAATTCTTTGAATCAATCTTAGCACTGAACATTCAATTCTCACTTTACAAATGGAAGTTAATAAGATGTGGAATAAGTGTATGTGAGGCAGCCCATGTAAACAATCGGTAATTTAAAAAGTTCACAATGAAAAACAGCCAATAGCCTTCAAAGAGGCCAATAGGCACTGCTGGCTGATTTGCAATTGGCCAAAGGTCAACCAGAGATTATTTTCACTTTAGAAAATGCCAAGAGGTTAGATTGTAACTGTAAAACAACAACTTACGATATCATCAAGTCTCAGTCCAGTCAATGTAAAATGACCAATGTGGAATGGACAAAATGCTGAAAAATAAGTGATAGGACATTTTAAGGTAAAAAAGGTATCTCATGACATTGAATCATAAAAACATGTAATAATAAGTACATATATTTTTTTTTGTGGAAATAAAAAATTATACTCCTAGACTAACATAAGTTCTATTTTATCATGGATTTTATAATGTGCTCTATATATTCTAGTTCATTTGACCATTCACCTTTTGGCTTGGCCATCTCTGATTGGTCATTAATAAACAAAAAATGTGAGTAGGACACAGTTTTAAAACTACACACCTAGAAATTTGTTTGAATAATTTCTATTTCATAAATTCTCTAACAGTATAAAATATTTAAATGCAGTTTAATTTAACACATACATACTCACCAAAGACTAGTATAAATAAAGTATTCAGTGACACAACCCAAAACACATGCTCCTAAAAAATAAAATATGTAAAAACAAGTATTAATATCACGTCATAACACTCTGGCCCTCGTTTTACTAAAGGTCATAAGTCCTAGGTTTGGTCATATCTGAATATTCTAAATAATTTACGACTGATCGCAAGTTGTACGTTCTTTAGTAAAATGGGTCCCTGGTTTCTAGTTGTGATCTAGTATTTTCCAATCACAAACTTGATTTACGGAGAAAGTCACTACTATTAGTTGATAAAATAGTTAATTCAAAGGTAGCGTGTGTAAAATTTACTTTGAATATGAGTGAGAGACCCGGTTAACATTGGGAAGGAATTATTAATTTAAGTACATTTTACAATCTTTGTGCAACTCTTTACAATCTTACCAGAAATACAAGTGATCCATCTAAACCAAGGAGCTGAAAAGAAAAAAAATAAATTAGTATTATATGTAACTATTACTGTAAAACAAAAACAGACATTATTCATTTAACATGATGCCATGTCCTTTTGTCTTGTATTATGTACCTTTCTTTAATCAATAAACATCAGGTGGAGGTAATGATGTTTTGTTCATACCTTATGCATATGTGTTTTTTCATAGGATGAGCATAAATAGGGAAATTATCATGTAATATGTGAACATTGTAATGTATGTATTTCTAACTGTAAATAAACAAGAATATGTCAGAAAGACATAATGCACCATCTTGCAATATTTGGATGAATGAACTGACTGACAAACAGACCTGAACACTATAAGCCCCATACTTTTCTAGACGAAGCATAAAACACAAAAGACCTAAAAATGATGTATTAAAACCCCAAACAATATTAATTCTGTTGATACATGTAATGAACCTATCACTGGTTCCAAATGAACTAACCCTCTCCCATGTTAGCTCCTCGGCTGCTCTGTCCCATTCTATAGGGTTCCAGTTAATGTCATCTGTAAGAAAAAATATTTGAATTTTAAACATTAATTGGCAACTATAGACAAAAGAAATAATGTACCAAACATTACGGTACTTTTGTATATCAATGACACAAAAATAGTGGTTTAAAACTTTGATCAGTCAAAAAATAAAATTGCATTAAAAAATCTTAAGGTACAATTTTTTCTAAAGAACTCAATTAGATGTAATTGACAGTTTAAACAAACAAAAAACCCAGTTTTCATTTAATTCAGTCTCAAAGAGATAAAGGGTCAATTGCAATATAGGTTTAAATCAAAATTAATTTCTTAATTTCTTAAAAAGATAAATTGATTAAAGTTTATTGCAAAATACATCAAAAGCCAGAAATTACAACATCTATTTTTTTGGTGACACTTCATCAAATTTTATACCTTGAGCAGCATTGTTGCCATTGTTACCCCCTTCTATTCCATCATCCTCTGCTTCCTCCTCATTGGCTTCTCCAGCTGCAGGGGCAGCAGGGGGTGGAACCTGTTGAGCATTATCTTCATTCTGATTGGCTGGGGCTGCTCTTTGGGCTCCACCCCCAAAACCTCCTACCAAATTGTTAACAACACCTGCATCCAAGAAGTTCTAAAAATTTTAAATAGAGAACTTTAAAACGTAGAATAAAATCAAGTTTGTTTCGGACCAGAAGACCTTAGTTTATTTCTGTTTTTGTTTCTTTGAAAATTCTATTTTGAAAGTTCATGGGTACAAAACAATTGCTCTTTTTCAGACTTATGAACATTTTTTAAAATAGACATAGTTCTCTGTCACAGTACATGTATCATTATTTTTTGGCTAAGAATTCCCAAATATTATATTTCTACACTTGTTGGATCTTTTTCTCACATAGACATTTTTGAATGTCCAGAAAACACAGTCACTCACAGTATAATATTTGATAATATTCTAATGTCATTTTAGGCAACATCAACAGTTAGAGAGCAGTTACCAGACTTAGTCTGAATCTTAAAAATTCTTAAGCGATCTTTTGAAAGCCATGAAATGAGCTTTATTTACCCTCTGATGATTTTGACCATGATCATCCTGTTCCAACCACTCAGGCCCTCCTCCATGTAAGATCTGTTCACGTAACCACACCAGGCTGATAAATGCACACAGTGTACACGTCACAACAAAACACCCATGGAAACAATCTGATGCTATATTCTCCCTGAAATAGTAAGGCTATTGTGTTACAGTTTTTACTCTTACATAAGGCATCACAATTTAATAGTTTGCTCTTATTGCATTTATTCAAAGTGATATGTAGTTAATACATCGATTGAAAGGTTTTTGGATAACAAACCCTTACAAATGCATATGGGCAACAACAGGACAAAGCCAGCTTCCACCACTTTCATTTGCAGAGATAATCTGTGACAGTGAAGAGGAGGTAACTGACAAGGGATGTGCAGCCCTATAATTTCTTTTTACTTTGTCTGTAAGTCCATAATTTGTAAGGAATTCTAAAACTCAGATAGTATATTGGAAATTCTAAATAATGATTGAGTATCGTATGAGGATTCACATTCATTTTAGTTTAGAATTCACATATATTTAAACTTAATGTAAATCAGTCAAAATTTTAGAAAACATGTAAGTTTTGCTGACAGCCCTCTTCCTGGGTTTGTCAGTATGCTATTTACACACAGATGCACAGCCATTTCTGTACATTCCAAAATAGAATTTAAACTAACACTCTGGATGTATACTTTAATAGGATAGATTGAAAATCAAGCAACCTAGGACACTTGGTCACCATGTTCACATTTGATAGTTCAATGTCTAAATTATATTTACTATGAAACTCTAAATTTTTTTTACTGATAAGCCATCTTTAACTGTTCCAGAGTAAAATCCAGCAACCAAGGACATTTGGTCACCCTGTTCATACTGGACAAACCAATGTCAAAATTATGTTTAGTATGAAACTCTACATTTTTTACTAATAAGCAATCATGCACTGTTCCAGAGAGTAAGATGTGCCAGTCTTTGTGTAATATTACATTCTTACAAAGATAGCATATGTAATGGTCTCTGTTTAATATTACATTGTTGGCCAATGTTTTGGATGACTTATGTAGATAGCATATCTAATGGTCTCTGTTTAATATTACATTGTTGGCCAATGTTTTGGATGACTTATGTAGATAGCATACCTAATGGTCTCTGTTTAATATTACATTGTTGGCCAATGTTTTGGATGACTTACGTAGAAAGCATATCTAATGGTCTCTGTTTAATATTACATTGTTGGCCAATGTTTTGGATGACTTACGTAGATAGCATATCTAATGGTAATGTTAATAAGGAACTGACAGATCCAGTAAATAAACATCTGTAGATACGACCTGAAATAAAAGACACAGAATGTGTAGGAATTACTCCAGTTAAGCCAAAACAAACAACATTTAGAAATAATAGCAATAATATTAGGCTTCTATAACATATTTATTTCATTTTCTTGGAATTTGCTTTACAAATGGTTTGAATTATCTAATGAAGACAAAGTTCCAAAATATTTTCATTATCTTCTTCAACATTATAAAAAGATGTGAGGGACAAGTATGGAAAACATTTTTGTAGAATTAGGGTGAAATTAAAATTCAAAAGGACATGTTCAGTTATCTACACGTATTTAAAATGTGACCTACAATTACATAAAACATTTTTGTAGAATTAGGGAGCAATCAAACTTTAAAAGGACAAGTTTCAGATTAATGACATCATTAAATATTTCCACAGTTACATCATACATGTACTTAAGTTAACAAAAGCGTTATACAGTGAGGTTTTCTTCATCTACAATGTTCAATGCTTTATTTAAGATAAACAACAATGAAGTTAAGGGAACAACAAAATTTTGTCTACACTTACATGCTGTTAATGGTACAACTCCTAGCCAAGCAAAAGCAACTAATGTATAGTGAAACCAGTATCGCACAGCTCTGCCTATACTTGTCAAGAGTCCACTGAAGATATCTTTTATAGGTAGTCTCTTTGGCATGTCTGGAGAATATACTGAAGAAAAAAAGTAGTACATTGAGTGTAATAAATTCTACTATTTATCTAACATTTAACTAACTTACTTTCAACCAGTATTTACTTGAAATAATCTATAGCATACCCCAAATTATTCTGGCTAGATTTGAGCTTTGATTTTCAGCAAATGCAAATGTTTTTTCTAGTAAGCTGACAGCTGCAGGCTGGGTTTTTTTAAAATTGTAATATTGATCAATTATTTCCCCATCAGTATTAATGAGTAACATTTTTACACTACACTGTGGATTCATTTTACCAATTTTCCTGTTTTTTTAAAAAATTACAAGTTCTTGGATTCTTGAATTTGTGGTTCTGTGGTCTGCAGCATACAGATCAATATTAAATTTCCTTTTCATGGATTATAAAATTTCATGGATCAAGACCACCCATGAAAACCATGAAAATTGATACCCCAATGAATAATAATCATGACAAGTTGAAATAGTACAATATATATTTCTATCTACTTACTAGGAGTGAATGCAAACCTGTGTTTGCATAGTTCACAGTATTCTTTCCTACTGTACTTTAACCACTGGACTAAACTAAAACAGAAGATGTGCACATATTTTTTTTTTGGTCTTAAAACATCTAAATAATCAGAAAACCATGTTTCAAAACCAGTCGTTTTCAATGCAATTGATTTAGTTGATAGTTTTGCTTGTATGTCTGAAACTTGATATTTTGTCTCAATCATGCTCAATAATTAAAATAAAACTGGTATTTAGAAAAAGTCTCATACATGCACCAAGTTGAAAACCAGGTACAATAAACAACATATACATGTATGTATATAGTGAAAAAAACAGCCATTTTAAGCCATAAACATATTTTTTGCTAGGTATGTAAAATATTATGGGTAAACCAAGAATATGCATGTACATTATTTCAAACAATCTTACCATTCTTGGTGAATAAATTTGATGCTCCCAGTACAAACACATGGATGATACAAGGGTTTGTCTGGAGTACTTTCACATCTACATACTCGACAAATATCTGAAAAACCAACAATAACATTACATGTTATTAATAAGATAAACAATTACTTTTAGAATCTTATGATAATATCAAAATGAGAAATAAATGAAAAAAAAAAGACTCAAAATATAAATGATTCATGATAATGAAAGAAAAAACAGATTGTCACTAATATGGTTTTTCAGAAGTTTAAAAAAAAGTCTGCACATGCACAGAATAAAGGTGAGAAAAACTATCACATTGTCCCTAATTAATTCGTCCCATCCACTCAAATTAATCTTGGAACGCAATGGATTTCGTTTTATATCTACATGAGTTTTTAGGGAAATGCCATTCTCATATTAAAAGAACCATTGTATATATCAGTGTAATAAAATAACTTTAATGACATGGAACAGATACACAAACAGTTTCTCAACTACATGGTTGACTTGTAGGAGGTAGTCGCCCATCAAACAAATTTTAGGACATCATGCAAGTGGCACACTTTAAACACATTCAGGTGCAGGTTTAAAACTTGTACTTCTGTATTACATAGATGTCTGGTGTTTTGAAGGCCTAGTAGTCAATGATTTCTAGGATGCTCAGTAGTACATGTATGTTGTTCCAGTTTCAAACACCATAAAATTTGCCCCCTTTTAGATGGGCATGAATTCTTTCTGGTTCTGAAATACTTGTTATTTGATTGGTAATAAGTTATTTGAATGTGTATAATTATACTTTCTTGTAAGGAACCAGAATTATTTCTGAATGTAGTTGGCTGAGCATTGAGCAAAACCTTGACATGCATTGGGCAACACACTCATACTGCCTACTCCAACACTAAGCTAAGGGACTGATCCTTTCAGTTTAACCCCATTTACAAAATAATGAACAACTTTTTTACAAGGTGGATAGCTTGATGTGTAAATACTTGTGAATGTCAGTACAGTCTTGTATCATCAATTATTCAATATAAACAAAAAAAGAAATGTTAAAATTTTGACAAAACAATTGAGATATTTTGGTAAAGCACGAGATAAGTAGATATTTTTTGAATTGGTTTCAACTAAATAAGTTTAATCTTTGTATCTGTGTACAAAATATCTCATTTGCTTTATAGTGAAAGAGGAGAAAACGTTTGTTTTCCCTCACCTGTCTGACCATCTGGGTCAGGCTCCTCCATTTTTTCTGAAGTTCAAGGTCAGTACTTTTATGTCGTAAAATTGATAGTACTGGATTTCTAATTCAATAATAATAGTTATATGTTTCATTCTAAAATATAACACTTAATTAGTGTAAACATAATCACACAAAAGTATGCAAATATAATTGCAAAAAGCATAAATAATCCCAAGGCAATTACGACTATAGACCGGTTTACGGTTGAATCTAGGGACGCACTTTGCGAAAATTTAAAGAAAACTGTAGATGGTAGAAAATGTGACATAATTCCCTTTGATTAACAGAGAATAATGGAAGAAGCAGAACTATCGGTTGAATTAGCACAAGAGGAATGCGAGGGAAGCACAACTGCAACTTGGGAGCATGAGGAGTTAGCCCAGGTTAGAACAAATTGACTTAAAATTGAAATTGAAAAATAAATCATTCAAAAAACACACAAGGGTTATATACTGCTGTCATTTATTCTTCTCCTTCTTGTGGTATCAGGTCATCCATCCACTTGGATGATTACTTAGTGCTGCCCATGTGTGGATAAAATTTTTGCACAGGATACAGTTTCGGCAAATTGAATTCCATCCTTCATGGATGATTAATCACTTATGTGACTAATGTTAATGTTTTCTTCTATTTTTTTTTGTTCGCATGTCAGTTGCCTCAGTTAAGTTTTCAGTATCAAAATAATTTTATAATTTATGATTTAACATGTTAAATGCAAATTATATTTTTATTTTTGCCTTCTGGTATTTCATAGATTAATCAAATGTTAAGTCACTCTCTTTCAAATCGTTACAATATTTATTTGCCGTAATTATAAGAAAAATCTTATTGTCAGGTTGTAAATGATTCAGTTCCCGTCCCCTCATCCTTTCCTGAGTTTTGTCTTTGCCGTAACAATAACAGTTTCTTATTGTTAGGGTTTTGCCATAATCTTATCATGTGCCTAAAATTTTATCTGTATCAGTACTGGAAACTATGTCAAAGACACCTCTACTGGTTTTACTTTGTCTTCCAGATATAGAGTTTACTCAGAACTAAGTGTTTATACTCTGTACAAGACCAAAATTGTACAGCTAAAATCATGTCTTATACAAACTGACAGCCAGTAGTGTAGTGGTAAACATGTCAGGGCGTCTGAAATAATTTGCCATAACAATATAGGTTAATGTAATACGCACCATAAACCTTTAAATCTTAATGTTTCTGTTCTTATCTTTTTTAGCTGAGAATCAAAGTATACCGTGGACATACAGATTCAGTTAGGAGTTGTAAATATATTGACAATGATCAGAAAATTCTTTCTGCATCAGACGATAGGACAATAAGAATCTGGGATGTAGAAACTGGACGACTTCTTCACAACTTTACTGAATGCCATAATAGCATTATATCAGAAGCCAATATCTCTGACAATGGAAGGAGGTAAGTGACTTGATTGAAAAAATAGGATATGGAGAAAATGTGAATTTTTTAGAAAAAAATATACATGTAGCAATGGACAGCCTTTTTTATTACTGATTTTCGTCTTAACTTAATTTAGGCAAATTGATGCTTAAAATAACTACAAAATATATAGACATGTACTATTAAAATGTCCTTAGAATTTTAAGTATGATTTGTTGAGTCATAATATCACATTTAATGGATAATTTTTGTTATAAAAGACAACAAAAAAGTGTTTTCATTAACAAAGAAGAGAATAAGTGTTGTACAAGTCCTAATCAAAGAATCTTTTCTTAATATCTGCCTTTAAAGTTTAAAATGACTGATATTTATTGATCTTAATACAATAAAGCATTATCCTTAGGAAATATTTTAGCATTTACATATTTTCCAACCACTGTGAAAAATATTTACCATATGATTAAACATTGTACCTGGAAAGTATCACACTTTGTTCTCCAGGAATGTACCATGTTTGATTATTTGGTCTGGAATGTTTAGACTATTACTAACCGTGACTAATTGAAAAATGAAATGCAAGTTAAATAATTTGATTTTCTGTTTTTAGATTTGTTAGCTGTGGTTGGGACAAGAAAGTTTGTGTGTGGGATGTTCAATCAGGAAATTGTTTGGTAATTGTTTTCCGTTTTTAGGACAATAGGAGGATAATATATACAAAACCAACTTGTTATGGCTATGTTTCCCTATGACTGAAATTTCCAAAAGAAAATGTACAAAATCACCCATATCTTTGCTCTAATGGATGACTATTATTGTCATAAAAAATTCAATCTAACTGAGTAAATTACTATTATTGTGGTTTTAAATTTGGAGTTGATGTCGCATACATTTTTAGACCCTATTAAGACACACACACATATATATTAATTTCTCTCTAATATGACTTTTGTGCTTATGAAAAATGAATTTTAGAAATAAAGAAAAAACTTTTTTTCATTTTTCAGTGGACAGGTCAGCATGCAGGGATTGTGACGAGTTGTAATTTTTCTCATGGTGGACAGTTTGTTGTGTCAGCATCTGACCTTGACAATACTGTTAAGATATGGGACTCCAATACAGGAGAGCTAATTCACAATATTGATGGTTTGTATTCTATACATTTTGAGTAAAACCTTTGTTGACAAGTTTGACAGTTAGAATATTGATTAAAATTGTGTTGTTAATCAACAAAAAAGATTCTTTAACACAATCTTGTAAATTATACACAAATTTATAGTACTGATACATTCATGGACATTAAAGCTTACAATATAGGATTTTTCATAAAAAGAAAAATGAATTCATTCAAATATATGTGTTTGTAATCTAATTTTACCCAAAAAATTCATTTATAAGTTGCTAAAATCAGTTGTATAAAATGTATATAAGCTCAGAATTATCACTCATCATGCCACAATTTATAATGAAAGTTAAATCAATCATCTTGAATTTTTTGTTTCCTGACAGACATTCATTCCAGTACAATTACAAAGACTATGTTTACACCAAATGATGACAAAATAATCACAACTTCTATGGACAAATCAGCCAAATTCTTTGATCTGAAGACCCTTAAAGTCACAGTTACTGTCAAGTAAGTCATAGTACATAAATGATTATAAACCTTTTACTGTCCTTGTCCAATTTTTTTATGGGGGGGGTCTCATTTATGTAATAGCCAATAAAAATATTACATGTATGTTTGGTATACGTAGAAATTATAATACAATGTATAAATCTTAAAAGGCACCTCAAGACTTTATATTTTCAATCATGACTATTTCCTAATTTTAAGATAATTATCTTATAACAAAATAACACAGAAGTCCACTATGTGGCAGAGTCATATTTTTTACTTTGAAACTGAGTAATATTTTATTAAACAAATACCTAGAATATTTCTATAAGAAGCTCAATGTTCATTTTAATCATTGGATCATAATTTTATTTTCAGGGGACACATAAATATAGTAGCTGGATGTGACATCACTCTAGATGAAAGAAAATTTGCCACTGCCTCATGGGACAAAACTGTTAATATTTGGGACATTGCAACTGGAAGTTACAGGTATGTTTTATTTTAATTACAAAAAGTCCAAATACAATGAAAGTAGATTCTTCATCTGTTCTGGTTAATGACTTAATTGATGTTAGCTCAGAAAAAAACATTTACCATAGCATATAAAAATTTCAAATTATGAAAATATCTGCTGAACAATTTATTTTGCTACAAATAAGATAGACGATATTGAGATGTGGAATAAGTGTACGCGACACAACAAACATAAACAAACAGCAATTAAAAAATCACAACGGAAAACAGCAAGCAGTCTTCAACATGACCATAGGTCACTGCTTACACTTTTAAAGCAAGTTAGTCTTAAGACTGTTTTTTTTTCTTCACAATCGAATTGAAGTATTTGTCCATATTGAAGGAAAAAAGTTGTTAGCAGTTTAATCAATGTCGCAAAGATATATTATTTGGTTTTTAGATCAAAAGGACCAGGAAGACTAACTGGGAGCCATGATGGATCTGTCAGCTCTTGTCACTTTAGTCCTGATGGTAAAATAACTTTTCAATAATGGAAGATATATTAGACAAAAACTATAAATTTTTAGGTTAAAAAGCAATTTAAAAAAGACATGTCGTGCAAGTGTTTATCTATTAATGAAACTATAACATCATATTGTTGTGATGATTAAAGATAATAACAAAATTACTGAACTTGGAGAATCAATCTCAAATGTCCATAGGACAAGACAAAACAAGGAAGACATAAAATTGAAGATCGCAATGGTCCTGACTTGGTACAGGCATATCAAAAGGTAGTTACACAAAACATGACAGCTTTGTGAAGACATATTAGGGATGCAAAGGTGATCATCTCAGTACATCATCCAGCCAAACACTAATCAAAGCAAGAAGTTACCATTTCGTCTACCTTATAACCATTTTTTCTAACTTGATAATTTATGAATCAAGATTAATGCTTTTATTTGACAGACTAGCATGGTTCATGATACATGTATAAACAAAAGTTCTATTGTGTATTTAAAGGCAAATAACTTCAATGAAGTGAAAAACAGTCAAATCCAAACATGTGGCTCGAATTAAGGTATTATACAATTTCAATTATGTATAAAGAATTTTATATTTCAATTTTCATTATACTTCATATGTCTTTTTGTGGTAATCATTATAAACACAGGCAACATAAATCTTAGTTCTTGTTTTTCTTTAGGGTTACAGCTAGTCACAGGGTCCTATGATTCAACAGTGTGTGTTTGGGATGTAGATAACAGGGTACAAAAAGTTAAACTTCAGGTAATTGTTGACATAGTTTGTTTTACATTTTCTACTTCTGCAAACTTGTTTGTGGTGTATTAAGGATCATCCTTTCTGTCTGTCCATATAAAAAAACCAAAATTCTTCTAAACCAGACCTGTCAAGTGTCATGCAACTTGCATGAGACTCATACATCTAGTCTGCAATTTTTGTTTTAATTTTTGCCTTTGATCTTTCAATTTTTGGACAAATCTCACATAAGCAGCTCATCAAAACTTGACAGCCCTGACTAAACTTTCTGGCAGAATTGAACTAACTAAACATGACGTAAGATCAAATTATGAAAATTTCATAAGTTCTTGGATATCATTAATGGTATCACTTTATAATTTAGTTTAGATTCGGGTGGGTTACCCTCAGCTAGCTTGTTTACATTTTTGTCTCGCCTGCGACGAAAAGTCGTGGAAGGCGAGACATAGGTATTACTTTCTGGCGGCGGCAGCGGCGGCGTCGTAAACTTTTTTGTAAGACTTTTGTGGACAATGAATTGCTTGAAAAGTATAATAGCTAGGCATCTGATATTTGGTATACAGACAGTTCAGGTTATGGTCTAAGCAACTGTCACCATGCCATATGACCCTGACCCCATTTTCACGCTCCAGTGACTCTGTAAACTTAGGTCTTTTTTTCAGGCTGTAAACTTTTTTGTAAGACTTTTGTGGACGATGAATTGCTGGAAAAGTATAATAGTTAAGCATCTGATATTTGGTATACAGACAGTATAGGTTATGGTCTACGCAACTGTCACCATGCCGTGTGACCCTGACCCCATTTTCACGCTCCAGTGACTCTGTGAACTTAGGTCTTTTTTCAGGCTGTAAACTTTTTTGTAAGACTTTTGTGGACGATGAATTGCTGGAAAAGTATGATAGCTAGGCATCTGATATTTGGTATACAGACAGTTCAGGTTATGGTCTACGCAACTGTCACCATGCCGTGTGACCCTGACCCCATTTTCACGCTCCAGTGACTTTGTGAACTTAGGTCTTTTTCAGGTAGAAAACTTTTTTGTAAGACTTTTGTGGACAATGAATTGCTTGAAAAGTATAATAGCTAGGCATCTGATATTTGGTATACAGACATTCGAGGTTATGGTTAACGTAACTGTCTCCATGCCATGTGACCATGACCCCATTTTTAGGGTCCAGTGACTCTGTGAACTTGGATCTTTTTTCAGGCAGAAAACTTTTTGTAATACTTGTGTGGACAATGAATTGCTTGAAAAGTATAATAGCTAGGCATCTGATACTGGTTATACAGACACAATTTGTGTTTATATCAAGAAATGAAAGCTTAGGTGGTTGATTTTAGTGATGGTGCCGGCAGGCGAGACATACTTTTAGTGGCCACACTTGTTAATTATACTTTTGTAAATCTTATTTCTGCCTTACCAATGTTCCTTAACTTTAAGATCAATTTACCCACATTGTACTACAAAAATGATTATTTTGCAGGGTCATGAAGACTGGGTGGAGGATGTGTGTTTCAGTAGTGACCAGAGAACTGTTTTATCTTGTTCTAAGGTATGATGTGATTAACTTTTTATAATTATGAGTTATTTCCCTTTGACTACTAAACAGAGATGTATTTTCCACATAAAAGACGAAAATTATACCTTTCAATGATTGGTATTTGTTGTTAGAGGGGGTGTAATTGTCAAAAATGTAAAAGTAACAAAAAATGTGCAAAATTTAAAATTCTCAGTTTAGGGGGACTACTACTTTCATTTACACATGCTTATTAAGAAATGATTATAAAAATGACTCGCCCAACAAATGTTTAATATGAGAGGGAAAGACTAGATGGTATTTTTTAATAAATATCAGATTGAAAGTAAATGAAAGTAAATGTGATAAGGATAACAATTTTCCCCAAACAGTAGGGAGATTTTGTTATTTTTACCTCTTTTATTGTCCATTGACCAATAAACCTATTATAATAAAATGAAATAGAAGTCAATATATGGAACTTTTAAGGAGAATTTAACCCTTGCCTTATAGAATAACAATTAAAACCAATAATATAATAACAAAGTATGAGCAAAGAAGTTTAAGAAAATATGTATATGTTGAGCACTTTCTTTTAAATAAGGGGTAAAAGTGATCAGCAAGTCAAGATCTACCTACCCTGAAATTTTGAAGAAATTCTTTTAAAAAACATGTGGAACTTATTGCCCCTTTTCTTGATTTTTCTGCCTTATGCACATATTTTAAAATAGTGGTTTTAGCCATTTAGACTGTGAATGATAGAAGGAAGGGGAAAGGTTATGCTTGCGCAAATGTTCAGCTAATTGAGCTCTACAAAATTGTCCATTGGGTTGAAATTGTCAAATGACCCCTTAGACACCAAAAATAGTGATTATAGCTTTATATTATGTTAAAGATAGGAGATCGGGAAAAGCTTTTGCTTGCTTCAATATTCAGCTAATTGAGCTCCACATAATTGTCCATTTGGTTGAAATTGTCAGATGCCAGTTATGGCCTCTTAAAACCCCAAAATAGAGGTTTTGGCCTTGTAGATTGTGAACCATAAAGGATAGGAAAAAGGTTTTGCTTGCTTGAATGTTCAGCTACTGTGGATTCATTTATTTTCGAGGGTATCAATTTTCGTGGTTTGATGAAAGTTGATAGGTTCATGGATTCTAAAATGTGTGGTTCTGAAGTTTGCAGCATATAGATCAATGTTATATTTCCTTTTCGTGGGGTATCAAATTTCGTGGGTCAAAGCCACCCACGAAAACCACGAAAATTGATACCCCATGAATAATAATGAAACCACAGTAATTGAACTCTACAAAATTGTCCATTAGGCCAAAATTGTCAGATGACCATTAAAGGAGTTAGGGCCCCTTGAATGCCAAAAATAGTGGATTGTACATGAAAGATTGTGTACAATAGAAGATTGTGCCAGACATTTGCTTGCTTAAATGCTCAGGTTTATAGAGCTTTCCAATGGTTTCATGTCATGACGGGCTGTTGGCAACGTTAAATATTGTTACATTAAGTCATTGAAGACAGGTGAGCAATTCAGGAAATGGTTTTAGGATCAGTCTACCCCGCACCCCCCCTTTATATTTGTTTGTACATATTAGGAGAATAATTTTTATATAGAATATGGTTTGATTACTAAGAACCTGCTGAGATGCTCGCATGTCCCATGAAAAATTCTGCATTCACATAATTCTTGTTGCACTGATTGCATATTGAAGATGTGTGGTCTATGTCTGCAATTTTGATCATGTGATCTCTCCATCTTCTACCTCAGTCAGAAAATAGAGATACAGTAGCTCTCCAGAACCATTAATTCTACATTTTAAACATTTTAACAAACGAAAACAGTACTCCAGGATCTATCTGCTGGATGGAGCAAACATGCATGGCCCTGGATATATATATATTTTTAAATCGAAGTTACTTCAAATGTTTTAGTAATTGAAAATTGGAATTTAAAATCCTAAACCTTACCAATTAAGATCAGACTATGAATTTTAGAATGAATAACATAAAAATATGATTTTTCCAGGATAAAACAATAAGGATATGGAATGTAGAAGAAGCTGATAAACTGCCTGTTGTGTTGGAAAGAAGGAAAGCTATGGGATTGAAAGTTATCAAGGTAAAGTCTAAAAATACTTTATTTATAACATAAACTTAAAAACATAAGGTTGTATATGTTCAAAGAATATGCAGTATGTCTAAAAAAGAGCTATTATTCATATCGCAAAGCATGTTTTTTTTTTTCAAGTTAACTTGCATATCAATAAAAGTTACTTCTACCGGGTATGAACCATTTACAAAAGGAGGGGGGCATATAAAGTTCTATTCTGTTTGTCCATCTGTCCATCCATATGTTGCAAGATGTTAATGTATTTTTACCTATTCTTGTCAAATTTAATAGCATTCTTGTCTATTTCTTTATCTGACTATCAATTTTTCTTTTCCAGTGTGCTGAATGTGGAAAACCTTTTTCATTGAACCATTTAGAGACCTTTAAGGACATTTCAATGTGTGTGTTCTGTCGAATGAAGAATCGTGAAAAGACAATGTTAGAGATTATGAACATGGTAGATGAGGAAGAGAAACGATGATATGTGATCTCTAAATGTCAGCCTGTCTGTGATATTTATTTATTATTTATATATAAAACATTTTTTTAATCATGCATTTATCAAACTGTTTTATGAACCTAATCCTATAATTGAATCTGTTTCGTTTTTGCCTTATGAAAATGGTCTGTGTTTTCAAAACATCTTGATCATCACATCTGATGTGCTATTGTATGTTGTTAAGCAGCAACCACTGGTATTTTGTAAAGGCTGTTGTCCTTTTCAGATTTTATTTTAAATTTGCATTTTTAGTCTCCTACAAGTTAAAATCTGTCAAAGTCAAAAATTGCCAGATTTCTTTAAACAGGAAGAAGGTGAGCGACAGACCTGAACTTAAATCGTATGTTTTGGGATTCCATGGTGATTCTGTATACCAAATATCAACAGGCTGTGAAAAAAAGTTGCCGAGAAAACTGTTAAAAAACTATTTTCCTTGTCTGCTTGCTGCCCAGCCATTTTTGTTTAAACCTTTCATCTGAACACTTAGCCTATGACATAAACAAAAGTTTGACTGGGTATCAACAAAGTAAAAATGAGTCAATTGCAAAAAATGTGTGTCAAATAAGGATATTTTACATTTCTATTGTACTTTGTATTTAAGAAATTATATTTTCCCTTTTATTATACCCCACAAACAAACTAGGGGTATATTTAGGATTCCTTGTATATTCTTCATACCTTTTTCAGTGGTAGTCCTGATAGGCAAAACTGCTCATGTCAAACAATTTTCCATTGTCAGGGAGCTATCAATCATCATGTGGTGTCCTCTGCCTGCAGTGTCACCAAATTTCATTTTCAATTTCCTAAGAAACTACATTTTGCGGGGTCTTGATATTTGGAATTATATGTTGTCAAGCAGCAACCACAGGTCTTTTGTGATGGCTGTTTTCCTTTTCAGATTTTATTTCAATTTGTATTTTTAGACTCAGTATAAATAAAAATCTGTCAGAGTTGAAATTTACAGGATTTCATTAAACAAGAAGTTGGTGAGCAACAGACGTGAAATCAAATCCTACATTATGGGACCCAATGATGATGCTTTATACCAAATATCAAGAGGCTGTGATGAGTAGTTGCTGAGAAAACGGTTACAAAACATTTTCCCCCACCTGTCTTAGTCTGACAGCAACCCAACATTTACCATATTCCCTATTTTCGTAAATAGTGAGTTATCTCCCATTTACAAGAGTTGTCCTCCATAATGGTAAGTATATTACATTGCAATGAACAGGAAAAATAAGGTTTTGATTTTTTTAAACTTATTTAGAGGGCTTAGCAGACCCTATTAAATCAGGAAAACATATTATAGACCTTTTTTCAAAATAATCATATTTTACATTTGGACATATTAAAAAAGAAATGCAGAAAAACTTATTATTAATATAAAATAAAAAAGGGAAGATAACTCTGCTAATGGTAGATAACTCACAATATACAAAAAATGGAATTATAGCCCTGGATTTTTTACTCCACGAAATCTGGCCAAAAAAGGAGATGGGTCACCATTGGTTTGCACTCCATCTGTATGCTACCCTAGTACAAATGTATTCTGTTCCATATTTGTGTAAAAGCCATTCCTCTAGAACTACTTAACCAATTACTATGGATTCATTTATTTCCAGGGCTACCAATTTTCCTTGTTTGATGAAAAAAAGTCAGTTCTTGGTTTCTTAAATTCATGGTTCTGAAGACTACAGCATACAGATCTTTAAACAGCTGTTCTTGTAGTATCAAACTTCGTGGATCAAGACCACCCATGAAAACTAACAAGAGGCTCCCAGGAGCCTAAATCGCTCACCTGGTCTTGATGTCAACCCTATATTTTGTAGAGCTAAATTAGCTGAACATTGAAGCAAGTTACAGTTTTTCTTGATCTTATCATCTACTATAGTTTTCATTCTATAGGCCAAAAACACGAAAAACCGTTATTTTAGGGGTCGTAACCACTATAAGGGTCATCTGACAACTTCGACCCTATGGATGGAGACTTTTATAGAGCTTTCTGCACTGAACATTTAAGCAAGCAACAGCTTTTCTCTATCTGCTATAGTTTTCATTCTAAAGGCCAAAACATGAAAAAAACATCATTTTAGGGGCCGTAACCCCTATAAGGAGTCATTTGACAACTTCGATCCTATGGAGACTTTTGTAGAGCTTTCTGCACTGAACATTTAAGCAAGCAACAGCTTTTCTCTATCTGCTATAGTTTTCTTTCTATAGGCCAAAAACATGAAAAAACATAATTTTAGGGGCCTTACCCCTATAAGGGGTCATCTGACAACTTCGACCCTATGGAGACTTTTGTAGAGCTAAATTAGCTAAACATTTAAGCAAGCAACAGCTTTTCTCTATATGCAATAGTTTTCATACTATAGAGCAAAAACATGAAACAAGAGGCTCCCAGGAGCCTGAATCGCTCACCTGGTCCATACAAATCTCTATTTTAAGGCATATCATCCTAAAAGTAATGCATGTATTTACAAGAATGTATTTAGCAACATTTGGGACAGATGGACATATGAACACACCAGACACTATATGCACCTTTTATCATAGATATGGCATAAAAGCTTTTCATTTATTTAAGCCAGTAATTTCCTCTAATTGAAAGTTTTTATTTTGTGTGTGTGTGTATACAATTTTTGAGCGTTTAAAGAGTCATAATCCTGAAAGAGGTTATCAGACAACTTTGTATAACGAAGACAGACAGATGAACGCACCAGACACTATATGTACCTTCTATCATAGATATGGCATAAAAGCTTTTCATTTAATTAAGCCAGTAATTTCCTCTAATTGAAAGTTTTTATTTTGTGTGTGTGTGTGTATACAATTGTTGAGCGTTTAAAGGGTCATAATCTTGAAAGAAGTTATATTATCAGACAACTTTGTATAACAAAGACTTTTGAAAAGCTTTTAATGAGCAACTACAGCTTTTCTCTATATAATTTTCAATCTAGAAGCAGAAAATACAATATCTTAAATCTTTTAATGGAGATAACCTCTCAAAAGGGATCATCTGACAACTTTGGCCTATTAGACTTTCGTAGAGCTTAATGAACTCAACATTTGTGTTTTTGAAATTATGTGCCTGCAATAGCTTTCATCATATTTGCCAAAAACACAATTTCAACTATTTAAGGGGTATACTCCCTAAAAGAGTCATTTGACAGCTTTGGTTTTGTGGAAACTTTTATCGAGCTTAATGATTTATAGTCAAGTACTAGTATACACTTGGCTTAATGAACAAAAAGATCAACCTGAAGTGTGACAAATAAACATAGAAACAGATTTTGTGAGACAATTAAATACAACCTTTTATTTTATATAATCTCAGAGTTGGTATTATAAGATTCATGAAAATAATGTGAAACTGATTTAAAACACAGACTGAAGAACTATATGGCATACAAAAGGAAAAGAGAATGTTATTAACAATGCTACATTATAGTTTTATTTCATTTAATTGAATTGTACAATTAAGAAGTCTATCAGAATGATTATCTAAAACTATCACAATAAATTATCTAACAAATTAGTTCATAAAATGATAATAATAACCATAGACCTGTATATAAATATATAATATACAGGTCTATGTAATAACATAATTTTCCACTTGCATTTTTGTTACACTTAACTGGAGAAAAAAAAACTACTACTATAATATCTCATGCGTTATAAGACATAAAAAATACAATAGGATTGTCTATCATTAAAAAATACACAACATTTTAAGCAATTAGCAGAATAACACTAAACATTTAATTTGTTGATTCATCTGAACCATTTTTTGTGAAAATTAAATGGTATGTACACATGTATCGAATTAGTACTGTTCCATTAGTATATGTTGAACTTTTGAAATAGTTAGTATTCGAAGTTTTAGAGTCAGTTTTACTCAACGTTCCATTTGATCCATTGTATTTGGAAGTCCAAACTTTGTGGTAACTTTTTGTCCCATCACCAATACAGTTTATAGAATAAATGTCCGCTCTGATTGCCCGAAAAATATTTTTCATCCATCCGGAATTTTTACAAAGGTTCTATAAGTAATACAATACAGTAAGAGTAAAGTAAATAATTTCTTGCACAAGTGGTTAAAACAAAACTTTATTTTATAAATATAAGAATCCTTTGCTTGGTGTTTTAAGACAATTTTAAAAATGTCAAATCTGCAAGTTTAAACATTTAAGAGAAATTGTTGCAAGGACTTAAATTGGAATAATTATTTGAGCATCATGGTTAAATCTGTCCAGTCTTAATTATCATGATTATCAGGGTTTTTCATATAGTCTACTTCTTTCTAGTTTTTGTTTTACTTTAACCCTGTTTTTTGTTGATTGCTTCAATCATATACAATTGATATTTCATCCCATGAATGCTTATTGTTGTAAATGTTCATACATTTCACTTCCCCAAAAAGTCCTTGAAAACAATTCCTGGAAATGAAATGTCTGAAATCTTGCAAATATAACAGTTTAATTTATTTCTTATTCAGTATACGACATCCAAGGTTTTACATTTACATTGTATAAAAACACAAATGAAAAATGCAAATCAACTTGCAAAAAGTATATATATGTATATAGTTTGATGGATATGCCACATGTGCAAATGTGTGCATAAGAAACAAAATATTGGTTTTGAAATGACATGATGATACAAGTGGTCTCTACATTTACATGAATCAATACTTCTTTGCAAACAGTAGTAGACCATGTTGAATGAAGAGTTTTAAAAATTGCAACTTCATTAATTGGGTATTTATGAAAACCACAGTTTAACTAACAAAAGTTTAAAAGCTGATTTCAAGATAAAAATTGAAATGCCAAGCAAGTGAGTAATAAAAATGGCGTAAACATGTAACAAAAATGCAAGCAGAAAGAAACAACTTGAAACTATAAGTAACAAGGTTTTTTTTGTATTATATAAGCATCGAAAGACGAAACGGACAGGTTGGGGTCAGTAAGGGGGCATTTAGGTACTCTGTATATACAGTTAATGAGAAATATAAAACAATTGAAGAAAAGATTAATGCAACCCCCATTTTAACCCCAACCTGTACAATTATTTGAGTGGAAACCCATCAATAAACAATAACCACTCTAAGAACATTTGAGGTTGTTAAACAACCTCAAATGTTCTTAAAAATCGTCAGCGGGTTTTACAATTATTTATTTATTATCCACCTCTTACATTGAATCAGCTGCTATATAAACAATTTGATGATCAGACCAATAAGCATCTAGCACATCTGTGTGGAAGCGAAAATCTGCACTTTTATTAACAAAAATGTGATCCAATAATGTTGTATACAACCTAGTTGGTTTGGTAACAATTTGTGAGCACATAAATGTTTCAGACATAAAATTGAGGAAGTTTGTTTGCCCTGACAACAAATCAAAATTAAAATCCCCAATTATAAAAAGATTTTTGTTTTGAAAGTCCAAGATAGGGAAGAGATTGGAAAGAAAACCATCTTTTAAATTTTGAAGAGAACATTCTGGTCCTCTGTAAACAACCACTACTTGAAAGAGTCCTTTGCTGGGTGATATAATTTCCACTAGTAAAAATTCTAATGTTGGTGTTGAGTATGATAATTCTCTTTGAAGAACACAATCATTTTTTATGTAGACAACAAGGCCATGTGGAGGTCTAAAACCTGCATTTGTTTGATGTTGATCAAGTCTTATGGGTGGTAGAAATCCAGCTATCAAGTAATCCTCTGTATTATCTGAATGAATCAATCTTGACTCTGCAATACCAATCACATCTGCATCAAGAATGCTTGGATCTGCTCTTACATCTTTATAATGTGCATGGAATGATCTGGCATTGTTAAAAATTACCTTGAACTTTTCACTTGGTAAATTATACAGTGGTGTAAAACACAGAGAGAGAACTGCTTCAGATTTTAACCTATCAATTTCATCCTTAACATTGTCTGAAACAGAGATTTTTTCTTGGTTTAAACTAAGGATCTGTAATCCAGACAAACTGGTAACTCTGCTTAATGCAACATAATGGATGTGAGGGATTTTTCCTTTACATTTTGAGTCAAGACTGACAACCACTTGTTTTAAAGTATCACCTTGTGACTTGTGGATGGTTTTTCCAGCAGATGGTCGAAGAGGCATCTGGATACGCTCAAAGTTTTTTAGTCGATAACCAAACGATCGCTTAATGTCAAAAACTGGTGTCCATGTTTTGTCTATATTTTGATGGAACAGATGACTATACTTTTTCCTTGTTTTTATTCCAACTTTTTCATCATCAAATTGGACCCATACAATACTTGGTCTTGGTGTCTTCGTCTTGTATTCAAATGATTTCACTTCACAAGAAGAGCCATTGGTCAAACCATCTGTAACATCTATATTTGCTGTAAGATCATACTTCATTCCAACTACAAGCTCTACTTCTTGTGCTAAATTTGCTGTGTCAGATTGCTTTTGAGGTAATGAACTGATGAGTTTTGCTTTGACAGCTTGGGACAAGTCTCCAACCACAGAGTCAACAGCTTTAACAGTCACTTTCTCAGATGTCAATGAAGTAGTAAACCTGTTGTTATATTGATCAACAAGGTTATTTTCTACAAATAAATGAGTGCTGTGTTTTTGGTAAGATGCATCATCAGCTGTAACCACCCTAGTATTTAAAATTGCAAAATCATTGTCATTGAGATTATTTTGTCTTAATCTGTTAAGCAATTCTGCAAACTCGAGATCATCTTTCTGTCTCATTATCTGTGTAAGCTCATGCATCTTAAACAAATCTTTCCACAAATTTGGAGCCAGAGCAGAGATGCCTTTGCTGAGATCCTGAAAAATCCAACCATCAAATACCGGCTTCAGTTGGAAAAAATCTCCGATCGCAATAACACTAACACCTCCAAATACCTGATTGTTTCCTTTGATTTTTCTCAATCTAGTGTCTAAAAGTGAAAACATTTTGTTTCCAACCATAGAAATCTCATCAATCATTACTACTGATAAATTTCTGTACTTCATTCTAAGTGTATTCAGAACATCACATGACAGAGATTGATCTAACCCTTTATTCGGCTGTATCTGAAAAGCATTATGAATTGTCAACCCATTAATATTATAAGCAGCTTTACCTGTAGGAGCACATAAGAGAATTCTAATATCATCAGGGTCCTCACCTTCTTTAGAACACAAATACCTATGGAGAGCTTGAAACAATGCTTTTACAACAACTGACTTTCCTACACCTGCACCACCTGTCAGAAACAGATGCAAAGGGTCAGACTTTGATTTAATCCATGTAAGTACATGTAAGAAGAATTCTCTTTGCTGTTGATTCAAAGATCTAACTAACCCATAATAATCAGCATCATCCATACGATTGGCATGATTCATGACTTCTACTGTTCTAGCTGCTACACCAACCTCTTCTGATAGGTCATAATGTCTATGTTCTGTTGGTCTATCTGGGTTGAAATGCACATACTGATCTGCTTCTTTTGATCCTTCTTCAGCATCTTCAAGCTCTACTTGCTGTGTTCCAGGAGCTATTTCATCATACTGATGGCAGTCATTTTCTGCATCTGCAATTGCTTTATCCAATTTTTCAGCATTATGTTCATACTGTCTTGCTTTGTTCTCTACAATTCTATGAACACTATTGTACATACTTTCATAAGTTTCCTTTCCTGCCTTTAAATCAACTTGTTCATTTCTCCAAGGATAAAAAAGAAGTAAACGTTCTCGGAAATAGTTTTCAGAGTCTGTTTTTCTGTTGTATCTAACATACCTGATGACCCTTGGTGATTTTCGTTGTCGAATAACTATTCCATTTTTTAGAGTAATGTTGATCTTTTTATCATTCTCTTCTGTAATTTCTAACTCTTCATCAGTTTCATACTCATTCTCTGACTGGCTTTTGTTTTGTTCCTCATCTGAAGTTGGATATTTCACTTCAAGTTGGGAAATGTAGTCAGCAAGACACCAGTTTTGCAGCTGAGATGGGCGCTTTGCATAACGTTTTATGTCATTGTTAGATTCAATATCAGTAGAATCAGGTGACAGTTTCTCTAGTTGTGATGCTGATTTTAGCAAAAATGTCCTTTGATCAGGTGGAGAAGTATTTATAAAAACAACCTGTCTAGTTGCCTTTGTCAGTGGTATTTGTAATGTCAAATATACTGCCTCTTGGGCACATGTTTCAACTGCATTGGTGAAATAATTTCCAATGTGACGTACTTGTCGCTTCAAGTCAAAATTACCCTCTCTTGCCTCTTTTGCAGCTTGGTCAAGCAATCCACTCATTCCTTTTTGTGATTTGCTTATGTATGAAACAATGTATACAGCACATGCATATGGATCTAAAACAAACTGCAGATCATGATTTGCTTTCCATGCTGGCAATAGAGCTTTCATGTAAGGATTAACCCTAACTTCATTAGGCTTTCTCTTAAGGAACACTTTTGCACATGATAAATTGCTTCTGATTGCTTTCAGATAGTCTTCCCGACTTAATTGTAAAAGATCAAGAAATTCCTCAAAAGACATGTTTTCAATATTTTCCATTGTATGAAGTGAATCTATCTTGATTTGAACTTCCTTATAAATTGCTTTATACTTTTCAACATCTTCAACTAATGGTTCTAAAATAACTGTTTTATCTAAAGGCGGCAATGGAAACCCAAAGCGACATATTGGTTGACCTTTTGATCTGCATGTCTTTGAATGTTTGTGAACTTGCAAACTAACCAAATCAGATGGTGCAGATGACAGAGAACAACTAATATATTTGTCAATGAACTGAACTATGTCTTCATTGGAATTTTGTTCATAAATAGGTGCATTTTCAATCCACACTAACATATGAATATGGGGAGAACCTCTTTGCTGAAATTCAACACGATAGAAATAGTCTATCACTCTTCCTATAGGGTCATGATCACTCATCAACACAGTGTTTATGAATTGTTGGACCCTATAATCAAAAAACCTAGAACAAGTCACTGGATCTTTCTGTACCAGTTTGGATTTTGTATTCCAATCCATTTGGTCTAATTCTTCATCAGAATAGCTTTTACCATCATTTAACTGTCCAAGTATTCTGAGCAAATCCTTCCAATTAGTATCTGCAGAAGAAAAAGAACCAAACCATGTGGGCAAACCTAACTGTCTTATCATTGCAAACACATCTTTTTTTCTCTTCTCCAGGTACACAGGAGAATTTCTCAATGATCTGAAAATGTAGTATCCTTCATCCAACTTGACAATATCATTTACAGTTGAAGGGTTCAAGAAATCTCTCACAGTCCATTTCTTTCCTTCTGATTTACATCTCCGTAATGCAAGGTTTACTCTATCACTAATGTGTTTCATTTGTATTTTTTTTAACTTAAAAAATAAATTTGGAACTGACTGAGCAACCCTTCTATCTGCAGATCTCAATTCCCATTTCACAATATCTGTATAATGCACAGGAACTAATCTTTCTTTGTTATCAGGTCTTCTTTGACCACAAAAAAGTGTTGGGAATGCTAAATACTCAGCATCTGTATCACTATATAGACTCAATGGTCTCTGTCCTTCTCCTGGAGCAAAAACATACTGGGAACCACCTGCGCTACTTTCATCTAGAACTTCATCTAGTAGTGTGTCAGTATTTCCTGCATGAAGATTGTCCTCGTTTATTTCATCAAAGCCGTCATTTTGGTCTGCATGTTCATTTTCATTAATTGAATTATTAACATCATCACTTTCATCATTGTTTTGTGCAGCAGTGATTTCTTGGAGCCAGTTTTGATCTATTTGTACACCTGATTCTTTGTACATGTTACTTGTTTGCATAAGATAATGCAATGCTCTTAGTACTGTGAAAGGTCTGACATTTTCACTGAAATCACACTTGTTATAGGACAGCTTTTTCTTAAGTTTAACTGCTATTGTACCGGATGATTCAAAAGTATGAGGAAGTGAATTAATTGTTGGTTGTACGTCTACAGGTACATTAACAACATTTCCCTTTACAGAAAGTTGGCCTCCTCGAGGTAACATTCGAATTTGCATAAAAGGTATCCTCAAAGACAATAACCGTTCTTCCAATGGATAAAGATTCAACTCTATTGGTTTTGCAGGAAATCCCATTTTATTGGCAATAGATAGTCTTGGTACTTTATTTCGCCGTATCGATTCAATACATGTATTGCAAATCCACTCCATGTCATTAACAGATTTTCGGTTTGTGAAACATTGCTTCATATCATCTTTGGCAGTCTGTTTTATCCTACTAGCATTTGTGACTGAATCACTGAACCATGTCTGATGGCATGATGTGCAAATATATGTAGGACCATGCAACATTTTTTGGTGAAATATATCAATACAATGTTGTAAAGAAGATCCAGTTTGTCTTTGCTTCTTCAGTTTATTTTCACGACAAACAAAATCTTTGTTTTGTCTTTTCTGACTCTTAAAGAGTGTTTCATATGTTTTATTCTTCAATCGATTTCTATTTCTAGAGGATTGCTTGGAAATCCTTTCTTTGTCTTTCACTTGATCATTTCCTCTTACTTTCCTTTTATTTTCAAGTTCTAATTGCCTGACATCATCATCTTCTCTAGCTTTTTGTCTTGCTTCTCTGTCTCTTACTCTTTCATTTGATCTATATATTAAATCCTCTCTTCTTAACCTTTTGTCTTCAGCTTCTTGCTGTCTGACATCATCATCTTCTCTAGCTTTTCTTTTCTTGTCTTGTTCTTTTTGTCTGACATCATCGTCTTCTCTAGCTTTTCTTTTCTTGTCTAGTTCTTTTTGTCTGACATCATCATCTTCTCTAACTTTCTGTCTTGCTTTTTTGTCTCGTGCTCTTTCACATGATCTATATATTAAATCCTCTCTTCTTAACCTTTTGTCTTCAACTTCTTGTTGTCTGACATCATCATCTTCTCTAGCTTTTCTTTTCTTGTCTAGTTCTTTTTGTCTGACATCATCATCTTCTCTGGCTTTTCTTTTCTTGTCTAGTTCTTTTTGTCTGACATCATCATCTTCTCTAGCTTTTCTTTTCTTGTCTAGTTCTTGTTGCCTAACATCAGCATCTTCTCTAGCTTTTCTTTTCTTGTCTAGTTCATATTGTCTGACATCATCATCTTCTCTAGCAATTCTTTTAGCATTAACATCCTTTTGTCTTTCTTTTTCCCGAAAAATTGAACTTTTTCTCCTATTTTGCATGTATTTTTTCATGTATTCTTTGCGATTATTAATTGTTTCAGGTTCACCTTGCTTATTGTCTAAATGTTCCACAAGATTTCTTCGGTTTTGATCTTCAAAATACTCTTGAATCTGTCTTTGAAGTACTAATGTGGCATCCATGTTTATAAAATCGACTGGCAGAATTTCAAATTGTGACTGTAAATCAATATGCATGCTTGTGTAGTAAGAATACATGTAATAAATAAGACTTTGTATGTTTTCAAATCCTATCAGTATTGATGTACCTTTGGTTTCATATGGCTCATACAGACCAGATTGACCATGAGAATGTGAATCAAAGAAGTAATAAGTATTGCAATCATAGTAGACACCAGAACATATTGAACCTATCATCACTAAAAGTGTCTTTGTGTGTTGAAATCCATAAGCAAGTGCTTCTTGTAATGTTAAAAAATCATCAGTGGAATCAGACTGAACAGCACTACCAAACTGGACATCTTTTTTTTGTATTTGTAATTTATTACCTCTTATTTCAACTATATTTGGAATTTCATCAAAAGACAGTAACATGTTTCTGAATCTACCCTCCTTACGAAGTTTCTCTACAGTCCTTAAATATATATAGTCTCCTATGTTCAAAATACTGTCTAAATCAACCCGTTGATCTTGCATTTTTGCGGAAACAAAAGCCAAATAAACTAAGCAATTGCATGTACACTGATTTCCTCTTGTAAGACTTGAAAACTGTGAATCAGATTGATCAAAACTCCCAAACTTCAAATAAATGTTATCAAAAATGTTTACTTCATTGACTGTAACTTGATTTTGAATGTCTTTATTAGGGTTTTCGAAGCATGGGTTATCTAACAAAGTGCTTTCAAAGTATAAGTTATCTTCAAAGCATGAGTTTAACAAAGTATTTTCAAAGCATGAGTTGTCTAACAAAGTGTTATCTGAGATAAAGTCAATTGTGCAATCATTTGAGCAGCCATGTATGTAATCATGTGAACAATTTTCTAAGCAATCTCTTGAGCAATCATTTGAGCAATCTCTTGAGCAATCATTTGAGCAATCATTTGAGCAATCATTTGAGCTATCATTTTTCCTGTTGTTAAGGAGGACAGGATCCCCCGCCACCTGGTCATGGCAGTCAGAGTCATTTGACCTGTTGTTGGTGACACTACAAGTAGTGTAGTGTCACCGGGGCCAGGATCCCCAGTCAAATCCGTTCGTTTCTTCTTAGACATCGGGTTCGCATCACCAGACTTGGCAATACTCTTCTTCCAATTACGTCTGCGGGGCATAGCTACAGTCTACAAATAAATATATAACATCATTAATAAATCTTATAAAGCTCTGCCAAGCACAACATGAAATGACAGCAACATGTTGAACTATGTACATTTAAGGCCCAATATGGACAGTCAATTTCTCTGGACATGTGCAGCACTTGTGAACAGCAAGGTTTTTTTGCAAATGCATTCATTCGTGGAATTTTTACACACATTGATATGATTGGAAATAATCCAATAGCATTTTCTTCAAAAGCAGGCTAAAACAAGTTAATAAAAAGCTACGCCTAGCAAACCACAACATGTTGAGCCCTGTATGTTTGCGGCCAAATATAAATTGTCAAATGCAGCCCATGGTGGACTCACTAAGCTTTTTGACACATGCATTCTTTAGTGGACTTTCAATGCATATTTGATTTATAATATACCAACCTTCAAGGAAAACTCATAAGGTGTTTTTTGTGACTTTGCCCCATTGATCCCAAAATGGTTGATATTGCAAATATTATCAAAAAACACAGGCAGGGATTTTAACAAGGATTCCAATGAAAAAAATTTTGTAAATTGGTCCACAAATAAAAAAGTCGATTTTTGGCATGTGGCCCCTTTTTGACTCCTAGTTGCAATATGACAGTGCTGTTGTTACATATTGTTGACAGAATTTATTTACCCCTTTTTCTCTGAAATTGTAGGGGCCACAATCCCTTAATGCATGAGGAAACTTTCTCTCGTTGTTAAGAAAATGGTTTTAAAACAAAGTAAGAACTGGGCAGCCCGCTACTAAATTTTTTGAATAAAACCATATTGCCGAGACAAAACTCTTATAATTGGTGTTTTTGGACCCTCTGACCCCTTAATTTTCGAATAAGTTAGGATATATTGCAAATCTGATTATAATACACAGGCAGGGATTTTTACAAAGATTTCAATGAAAAAAAGATTTTGACCACAAATAAAAAAGTCGATTTTTTGGGACTGGTCCCTTTTAGACCCCACATAGCAATGTAACAGTGCAAGTTACATCAAAACTGTTGATACATTTTGCTGACATAATTTATGAGGGGGGGGTAAGAGGGGGTCTGATCCCGGAATCCTGAACTAATTTTTACAAAATCCCGTCATCCAGACTTAAAAATGAGAAAATTCCGAAGCCCGGTCAAGTTGATATAATTCTATCCCGGAATCCCTTACTTAAACTGTCCAAATCCCGGAATCCCGCGCTTAAATATGGCCAATCCCGGTGTCCCGAAAAAGGTCCTACCCCTTCATTTATTAAGGAATACAATTAAAAAAGAATGATCAAAATCAGATGAAATTTAACATTCTACAGATGTCTTGTCAAAACAGCAATTAAAGCCCCTTTTGCCCTTATAATTATTTTTAAAACATTAAGGACCAGAAACCCTAAATGCAATACCAACCTTCCTTTAGTTGTTATAAACATCATATCAAAATTTTTATTTCAATTGGTTCACTGCAACTAAAGCTGTGTACGGAAACCAAAGTGTCTTTAACATGACAACCAACAACATCGCCATAACATAATACGATCACAAAAATTTGCAGTTCTTTTAAAAATGTTGGCTTTTGGCCTCCAATTAAGAGGTATGTATCTGCTACGTTTCATTTTTCCCCCAGTTTGGTCCCTCCATTTAAAACGGTAATAGGGGGTTTAAAAATTAATCCTCATTTTTTTTCTCCACTACTTACCAATAATTAATTAGCAAAACATTTTTTTTTCTAGAAATTGGACAACAAAAGAAAGTTTAAATTTTTGTTCAATATCTTAGTGGAAGAACAGGGTTGCAAAAATAAATCCTCCATTTTCACAGTGTAGGAACGGAAGTGTACAGTTTTAGGGCCTATAAAGAAATGGTGAAATGAACCATTCTAGATTGTACAGTTTAATTTGTTTTTGCACAAACTTTTTCAAATGACACAAAAACGAAGAAGATGTACGATTGCCGTTCGCTTCAAATTTTAAGTAGACATAACATAGAATATAATATAACTCAATTACCTGTAATTGTTTGTGATGTCGAATAGAAATTTCAATCTGCACACTTGATTTTTAAAAAGTTCACTCCAAATTGATGTAAAAAATCGGTTCGTGAACATAAATCGCATTCAACTCGTGATCATTGTGTATATGTATCCTCTCAAAAATAATTTCTGCACATTCTTCACATGCACAAACGGGTTAATACATACAGGATTTTATTAAATTTGAACTTTATTCACCCAAGCCGTGTTTTAAAATGTGAGCGAAATCTATCGCAGTCATTGTACAAAACCTATGGAGGACACTTCACAAAATCTATGGAGGACAGTTTTCATAAAAACATATTTTCACAACATCAGCGGCGTCAGATGTAATTTTCATATGGCATATATAATGCCAGAACATAAATAATTCATATAATTATTTTAAGAAAATAATGAGTAGGCATATGAAACAAAGATAAAATATTTTATAAACCCAGTGATTGGAATATTTTTTTTTTATTCAAACACATATCGTATACGATACGCATATGCACATGTATTCCAACATATAAAAAGTGTTTCTTGTCATGTGCTGTATCAAATGGAGATTTTCGAGCACGTTTCTTCCTGACTTACAAAACGTTGCATGGATTAAGTACTAGTATACATGAAATAGTTATTGAGAACCCTTTAATTTCTATTTGAATATCATAAAGTTTTTTATTCTACAGAAACATGGACCTTACGATTGCTTTATATTAACTATCGCTGTTAAATTTCATAAGTACTTCCTAGCTCACGTACTGCACGTATATCTGATGAAGCTTTGTGCATATATGCCTCAGTTGAAGACCAACATATCTACATTTTCATCTTTTGACACAGAGTATATATCTTTAAATGACGGAAAGTTTATCAAATATGTGAACACTTTATTATCTCATGAACTGTTTAAAGGCATCCAGTTGATAAAACTTGCAAATACCCAAGTGGTACTTTAGCACTATTGACCTTGAATCTCAGGTCGAATCACTTCGGTAATTTCAATACAAAAACAGAAATCATAAACTTTTTTTTATGATAAAAGCTAAAATAAATCTTATTATTCTGATGGTGCCTGCAAGTGGAATTTACTTTTTTTAATCAGTTTATACTTTTTTATACGGAAAAGACACTGCTGCAAAAAAGGCTAAATTTCCACCAAAGGAGACTTTTGTAGAGACTGTAGATTCAGACACCTTTCTCTTGATTCTGTTTATAAAAGGCTTAACTCTGATGTATTTTAAGCTTTTTTTTCTGCAACCAAATTAAAAATATGCTTTATGTGTACAATTTTTATTCAACCTCGTCGAAAAGTTTGATCAGTAAAATCTTTTGGAGAGAGGTGGCCTAACTTACTATTTCGTGTGATTATTTAAAAATTGTCTAGTTTGCGAATAACGATGCCGAACATTTTAGCAAGCAAACTAGTTCTTGGTGGAGTTTTACACGTGACCCAAACCAAAATTATCGCTTCGAAACTGCGTGAAATGTTCGATTGTAACAAAAAGACACTGATTTACCAGGTGCGATTCGCAAAAATGCTTTTTTGCTATTGATGCGAATCTGATACATCTCTGGTTGCTATCAACAGGCAAAGTTGACAGCAAACAACTTAATGTACACATGTAAATATCAAAATCAATTATGATGCTAGCTGAAGCCTTTTCTCGTATCACATCTGATCAAATTCACCATATATCTAGTTTTGATATTTTGACCAAAAATAATTTTAGCTCAATTGGACAATGTCATGTAAGTTTATGCAATCACTTTATATGCGTCTGTCGTCGTCGTCCGTTAACACTTTTTAAAATCTTCTCAGTCCTCTGAAACCACTTAACCAATTTAACTGAAACTTTACAGGATTGATATTTGACACGTTGGCAACAAACGAAGTTCATTTTGAATTGATTCGATAAAAAAGCATGACCACTGATGCTAAAAATAGAACATAGGGTAGACTTATTTAAAATGGCTAATAACTCAGCAACTATAACAGATACAAAATATCAAAAGATTCTTAGGGTCTTTGGAATCAAAAGTTCTACAAAAGCCTCCATTGGGCGAAGTCGTCAGATTACCCTTTATAGCGGTTATGGCCCTTTAAAGGCCATAAATAGAGATTTTCCCTGTTGTTTTGCCCAATAGAATGCAAACTATTTCAGATAGAGAAAATCAGTTGCTTGCTTAAACCTTCAGCTAATTAAACTCTACAAAAATCTCCATTTGTTCTACAAAAGTCTTTATCAAATTAAAATTGTCCCCTGATCCTAAAACCATAATGGTCTTCTATGAGGGGTCGTCTGAAAACTGCCACATGCACTTTATCGAGTGCTGACAAAGTGACGGGTGTGCTTCATATCAAGCAGAAACTGTTGAACTCTTTAAGAACGTTCATTCTCGTTATACCCATGCTAGCAAAAGCGCGGGGATAATGTTTTTCGTATGTCGGCGTACGTATGGCGTTAATGTCCAGGATAATCTCTGAAACCACCGGGAGTAGAAAGATGAAACTTGGGTCATTGATTGTATTGTGGGTAGGGATTATGCCGAAGGTTTCGGAATTTTAATAATGCCTCCCCCGGCCTAGGGGCTGGGTTGTATAGGTAGCCTAAGGGCACACTATTCCTTCGTTACCCAACTCCTCCCCTGAAACTTGGCTCAGTAGTTACACTATGGGTGTAGATTTTGCTTAAGGTTTCTGAATTTTGATAATGCCCCTTAGGGCTGGGCTGCACATGTAGCTGAGGGTAATTTATTCCTTCGTCACGCAACTCCTCCCAGGATATTTGGAATACAGAATTGAAACTTGACTGAGTTATTGCACTAAGGATGTAGATTCTGCCAAAGGTTTCTTAGTTTTTATAATGCCCCTAGGGGTTGGACTGCATAGGTATCCTAAGGGCTAATTATTCCTTTGTAACAAAACCTGTAGAACTGAATCTTGGCTCAGTAGTTGCAGTGTGTATGTAGATGCCCCAAGCGGCTGGGATACATATGTAGCCATAGGGCATATTGTTCCAGGTTATTTTGAAAATGGAACTGAAACTTTAATTTTTGTGTCAGCCAAATTAACCTAAGAATTAGTTTAGAAATGTACCTACAAATTAGTTTAGAAATGTACCTACCCTTAAACCATATATTAATAATCTTATATTTTATATAAAAAAATCAATTTGCAGGTTATTATTACTTGCCACAAAACCAGTAATAAGTCTAACAACAATAAATTACAATTGTAGTTCCTGTTCATTTCTTTCAGTTATTTTCCCTATATACTAGCGTGTGGATATGTAACGTGGCTGCTTCGACTAGTTTAACTCAGAGTTCACGTTATGCGATTTGGTTGTAATATGTTTTTTTTTCTTTAAGTTGTTTGGTTTGTATTTACGATGATTTTATTTTAAATTTAAGTCTTCTCGGACTAGCGATATATGATTGCCGCATAGTTGCCGCACAGGTAGCCTGAGGACAAATTGATCCTTCGTCACGCAACTCCTTCCAGGTTTTTGGAATACAGAACTGAAACTTGGCTTCTTTAATTAGATATACTGCTAGTTAAACAACATGTCCTTTAATGTGATACTACTATCTATGATTTAGGATAAACATGTGCGCCGTCATTGACCTGTTCTGGACCGATCCTTGTTAGAATCAAGACATTTGCAGGAAAACGTACCGTGTTATACAAGGGAACGTTGTATAACATACCCTGTTCTGAGCACGCCAAAATTGTTTTAATTCATATATTTTTACTATATACTAGTATGTAGCCACTATGAAGCAAAACTATGAAGCAAATCGGATCATACCTTCAATTTCTTTGGCGTGTGCTTCGTTATGTCTTCCCGTCTTGTATTATTAAGATTGATCATCCCAGTTCAGCAGTTATGTTGTTACCTTATTTTTTCATTTATTTTGACATATCAATTATCCTGTAGTTGTCAACTGAGCTGAATTTATAAAACTGTTCTACACCTATAAGCTTGGGGAAAAACGATTCTTTTTGGGGAATATGAATTATTTATGTTCTGGTATCTTTAATGCTAAATAAGAACTATACATCTGACGCCGCTGATGTTGTGAAAATATGTTTTTATGAAAAATGTCCCCCATAGATTTTGTGAAGTGTCCTCCATAGATTGTGTACAATGACTGCGATAGATTTCGCTCAGATTTTAAAACACGGCTTGGGTGAATAAAGTTCAAATTAAATAAAATCCTGTATGTATTAACTCGTTTGTGCATTTGAAGAATGTGAAGAAATGATTTTTGAGAGGATACATATACACAATGATCACGAGTTGAATGCGATTAATGTTCACGAACCGATTATTTACATCAATTTGGAGTGAACTTTTTAAAAATCAAGTGTGCAGATTGAAATTTCTATTCGACATCACAAACAATTACAGGTAATTGAGTTATATTATATTCTATGTTATGTCTACTTAAAATTTGAAGCGAACGGCAATCGTACATCTTCTTCGTTTTTGTGTCATTTGAAAAAGTTTGTGCAAAAACAAATTAAACTATACAATCTAGAATGGTTCATTTCACCATTTCTTTATAGGCCCTAAAACTGTACACTTCCGTTCCTACACTGTGATTTTGTATCAACTACTTGCTTGAGAAGAATTTCCTTATCTGTGCTTAACTTAACTTTCTTAATGCCTGTACCATTAAGTCAGGACCATTGCGATCTTTAAATTATCCAGTATGTCTTCCTTGTTTTGTCTTGTCTGATGGACAAACGAGTTCAATTCTCTAAGTTTGATAATTTTGTTATTACCTTTATATTTACAAAATGTTTTTTTAATTGGACCAGAAAAAAAGTTGATTTTTGCCCATTTTTGGGGGGTACCATATTTCTAAATAAAACAAGAATATGTGCAAAAGACATTATGACCCATTTCACAACATTTGGGACAGGCAGACAACTAGACCTGAACAGGTTGGGAATAACCCCAATTGGGATAATATATCTCAATTGGGATATATTATCCCAATTGGGATAAATGGACTTATCCCAATTGGGATAAAAGACATGTTTTTTAGATATAAAAATCTACTGGCTGAATGGTGCATAAAAATGCACGTGAGAGATTATACCCAGATGTAGATGCTTCATTACAATATACATGGATTACAAAAGGGATGCTGCATTTTATGCACAGATCATAATTTTTGTCTAAAAATTTAGTCGTTTTTAATGTTAATTAACACCATTTTAGTATTGTTAAAAGTTCTTTTGTATGTATTTTTGTATAATAATGTATGTTCCCTCTGTAGTTGTGCAATTTCAAATATTTTTGGAACTTGCATAGATTTGATTTATTTTTTTAAATCTCAGAAAAAAATTCTGACAATCAAATTATTATTTTTAGTTGCAGTTATCTTTCTTTGACCAGGGTAAAAAATATTGAAAAAATAACCGAATATTTGACATTTTCCAATGAACATTTTCTGTGAAAATATAATAACTAGAACTAAAGATTCAATCTTTCGTATATTTTAGTGTCAAGTTTTGTCATGTAATGCAATCATTGAGTCTATACCTTGTCCGATTTTGTATGATTGTAGCAATATTAACTGAATGATGCTGCAATTACTAAAATGAATTGTCACAAAAAACGCAGCATTACACACACTATTGCAATACATCTTCATATCCCTGAAATTATAAACTTTTCAGTTGTTCTTGATTTGTGATGCACCAAAACTCCATATCAAAATAATGCTTGAAAAACTGGTCATTTATCCCAATTGGGATAACTTCACTTATCCCAATTGGGATAATATATCCCAATTGAGATATATTATCCCAATTGGGGTTATTCCCAACCTGCTGAACACTATATTTTCTTTTGTCAATAGAGCATAAAAATAGGGACCCCCAAAATCAATCCCACCTTAATGGAAGGGAACATCATTGTCATATTTCATAGCTACTGGCCAACTTAAACCAAAGTTATTGTGGGAACAAATAAAATAGTGGCATTTAGTGTCCCTTTTCATGCTTTTGGAACTACAATTAAACAATAAAAGGGGGCATAATTGCAAAACTTGACAAATTTCCATCTTTTCAATGAAAATTTAAAATAGGAGTAGGTTGGTCAATTTAATACAATTTTGTTTTTTTAAATTTCAAATAAAGGGGTTGGGTGCTTACACACTGTCACCCTCTCTGTTCCCTCTGGATCAGCCTTTGAGCTTGTTCGAGTAAAATAATTTAGTGATTAGAAGCATGCTGTGTTACAACTTTAGCAGCTTTTGTTTAAAAATTATGACCCATTTATATGTATGTTGTTAGTTAGATACATTTGTACCACATCATATATTTCAAGGCAAAAAAATCAGGCCCATTCCTGCAGCAGGTCTGTATATCACTTTACATAGGAAGTGACCCCCTCTCTCCCACAATGCAAAATTATGATGCTATTAATTTAGCACTAGCAAATTGATTTGCTTATTCATTAACTATTTTTTAGTTACGTAATAGCCATTTGTTTGTTTGTATGTATGTATCTAAGCATATTATTTCATTTTAAAATTTTTATATTGTCAAACACAAAACAACAAGAAAACACTACTACGACAATAACAAAGTTAAAGAAAATTTTGGCCCAATAATGTTTTTGACAGACTGACAGACCAGAAAGTCAAATTGTGTTTCATTGTCAAACCAAATGTCAAGTCTACTCCAAAAGAATTTGGCTAAGTCTGTAATTGCTGTTGGTTCATCATGTTCATAGGCATGATAGAGGGGTAAATACAATGTATGTGTAAAAGTTTAAATATCCTTTTATAACACAAGACAATTCCATTTAATATACCTGCTTATAAGATGTCTGTTTTTACAAGACATATTTTAGTCTAGAAGGGCAGTAAATGAAAAACAAAAAAATACACACACAAACCTAAGAACAATCAAACTTATAATTTTTTACAGAGTTCACTTGTTTGACACTCAAGCTGTATTAAATGTACATGTATAACGTTTCTTTTTCTTAAATACCATTTAACATGGACAACTGACAAATTTTGTAATCAATATCTTATAATTCAGAAAATCTGTCAAAGTCAAAAATGGCTGGACTTAGTTGAACAGGAAATAGATGAGCAACATACCTGAAATTGTATCCCACGTTATGGAACCCCACCCCCCACCCTGATGCTGTATACCAAATATCAAGTGGCTGTGATTAGTAGTTGCTGATAAAACTGTTAAAAAAATTTCCCGCCCGCCCCACATTAACCATTTTATTACCCAGATTTTTCACTGCATAAAATCTGGCCAAAAATTACCTAGGGAACAACCATATAACTTGAAGGGGGTCTTGATTTTTCCTAAAAATATTTGGAAAACAATTTTTGAAAATAAAAATGTTTTGGCAGCAGAGGGTTAGAAAAAAAATATTCTGAAGAAGAATTTAAATTATTGAAAAATTAACATTAATTTAATGTTAATCGAGCTTAACTTTAATTTAACATTAAGACAAGTTGCCTATGTATAACAAAATGCCAAAAATTGAAAAGAATATTATGTTGCAATGTATTGAAATAATAAAATGCACCCATGCCCCCTATCAAGTTAAATGGTCTGTCAGTTTTCAAAGCCTGACATCTACAATGTATTTGGTGTGTCATGTACGCTTCAATATGTTAATTATAATGTTTAAAATTGTTCCATCAGTTTTTAAAACCTACATGTATGTACAATTTTAAAAGCATTTCTAAATGATTTCAACAAGTTGACCTACTATACATGTTGACTTGGTTTCAGCATGTATGTACTTTCACTTTTGGGAAATGTACTGGAAGAATATTTATCACAGGACTTGCAAGTGCACATTTAAAAATATAGTTATTGATAACTCCTTGATATGAGACCAGACATAATTTGTAATTGTTTAGGTTTTTTTTACATGTCTGAAGCTGAGATGTACTCAACAACTGGGATGGAATATTTACCGGCCTTTCATAGTAATATGCCAATTTGGTGTTGTGTATTCTATATATTTTGTTGTGCATCGGTTGTGCAGTGATGGATAAAAGACGACGGGTAGAATAAATAGACAATAGACAATATTTATACGTTCCTGGTTAAACCTATGTCAGATCAAATGCATGCAACTATTAAAAAATGTTTTGGCCTAGAACTAGTTCATAGTTTGACATTTATAAATAAATTATACAAAGTATTTGAGTTAGAATATTAAAATTGGGTGTGGAAAGGGGGAGGAATTTAAACATTTTGAACAATGTTTGCATATGATCTTAAAAGGCTGAGCAACACCTGATTGCATAAAAAAACAAAAAAACATTTGCTACTTTGATTTGTGTAACAGATTCAGGCCCTACTGAAGGAATAAAGGGGGTGCATTTTTACTCACTTTAGGAGACAATATTCAAAATTCCAAGAGATATTAATTTGTCAAAATCCCAGTTGCACCCCTTTAATTTTTTAAATTCATATTTAAATGCATTCCCTTCCACAGAAATCTGTCTGAGATGCTTGATATATGTTTGTCACAACTATGGTCATGAGGTCTGCTAAGTTGATTGCTTCTGTGCATACATTGTTATGGTAACAACAGGACACCTTTTAATCCAGAGCAATTCAGAATTGTCCAAGGAACTTTTCCCTAGGAGATCCTGAATTCCAACATGCCCTGTGACAAATATATCATAAGTACCAAATATTTCCATATTTAAACTATATAAGGCCATATATACAAAAAGATTAGGGACAGAACATTTGATTTTTATGGGGGGGGGGGAGGGGGCTATAGTGAAATTTGAAATATAAAGACAGGAAATCAAAAATCCAGAAATAAATAAAAATAGGCAGGACAGTGCTTTCAATTAAATGAAAAAAGCAGGATGGTAGTTTAGGTGGAAAATATTATAATAGCTTTAAAAATTAAATAAAAAGTGCGCAAAATTAAAAATCCAGGCTCAACTTTTTCCAATAATAAATGAGCTGCATGGGTCAGATTCAAAGAAAAAGGTCATAGAAAGTTGCTGCCAAATTAATGACAAGATGTCACACGTGAGTTGAGTGACACTTGAGAGGTCTGTGAGGCACATTTTGTTATCCAGGTTGCAATTTCAAAAATTTGATACTGTTTCGAATCCATATCATACACAATTAAAAAGTTCCTCTATCTCAGAGTCAAGAGGCTAAAGATGAGATTGTCTTCAATTTTTGATTCTTCAAATCTTAATGTATTAAGTATATAAGCCTGTAGTAGAGGATAGCCTACAGGATGAATTACATTTACAGACTATACGTGAAACTGTCAGGCCTCTGCCTTAGAATCAAATTGTCATCCCTTGACATGCCTGAGGGTTTGTCTGACAGCTTTGACCCAAATTACGGTAAGACAAGCTACAGATTTTTGCAATAATTTTCATATAATAGGACAAAAACATGAAAAAAATTCTATTTTTGACCATCAAAAGGCCATAACTCCTTTAAGGGGTCATCTGACAGCTTCGATCCAATGAAAACTTTTGCAGAGCTTCAAATGAGCTGAAGTTTTAAGCAACCATCAGCTTTTCTCTTATCTGTGATAGTTTTCATTCTATTGACCAAAAACATGAAAAAACGTTATTTTAGGGGTCATAATCCCTATAAGGGTCATCTGACAGCATCAACCCAATGATGACTTTTGTTGAGCTTAATGAGCTGATTAACATTTAAGCAAGCAACAGCTTTTCTTTATCTTCTATAGTTTTCATTATATTGGCCAAAAACATGAAAAAATGTTATTTTAGGGGCCATAATCCCTAAAAGGGGTCATCTGACAACTTCAACCCTATGGAGACTTTTGAAGAGCTTAATGAGCTGAACATTTAAGCAAGCAACAGCTTTTCTCTATCTGCAATAGTTTTCATTCTATGGGCCAAAAACACTATTTTTCGCCTTTAAGGGGCTGTAACCCTTATAAGGGGTCATCTGACAACTTCGACCCTATGGAGACTTTTGTAGAGCTTAATGAGCTGAACATTTAAGCAACCAACAGCTTTTCTCTATCTGCAATAGTTTTCATTCTATAGGCCAAAATCACTATTTTTCGCCTTTAAGGGGCTGTAACCCCTATAGGGGGTCATCTGACAACTTCGACCATAGGAGACTTTTGTAGAGCTAAATGAGCTGAACATTTAAGCAAGCAACAGCTTTTCTCTATCTGCAATAGTTTTCATTCTATAGGCCAAAATCACTATTTTTCGCCTTTAAGGGGCTGTAACCCCTATAGGGGGTCATCTGACAACTTCGACCATAGGAGACTTTTGTAGAGCTAAATGAGCTGAACATTTAAGCAAGCAACAGCTTTTCTCTATCTGCAATAGTTTTCATTCTATAGGCCAAAAACTCTATTTTTTGCCTCTAAGGGGCCATAACCCCTATAAGGGGTCATCTGACAACTTTGACCCTATGAAGACTTTTGTAGAGCTAAATGAGCTGAACATTTAAGCAAGCAACAGCTTTTCTCTATCTGCAATAGTTTTCATTCTATAGACCAAAAACTCTATTTTTTGCCTTTAAGGGGCCATAACCCCTATAAGGGGTCATCTGACAACTTCGACCCTATGGAGACTTTTGTAGAGCTTAATGAGCTGAACATTTAAGCAAGCAACAGCTTTTCTCTATCTGCAATAGTTTTCATACTATAGGGCAAAAACATGAAAAAATGCTATTTTTCACCTTTAAGGGGCCATTACCCCTATAAGGGGTCATCTGACAACTTTGACCAAATGGAGACTTTTGTAGAACTTTTGATCCTGAAGTAGTAGCGTGGCATCAGATTTCATCTATTTCGTATACTTTTTGAATTACAAGCCAAAAACAGTAGTCTGGCCCCCCTGTTCTATTTTTAGCCAGGGCGGCCATGTTTTTTAACGAATCAAAAATCGAAACACAACTTTTATGCAGGACACCCTAAGGATCAATCATACCAAGTTTCATTAAGGGGATACGTTACGTTAAAAACGACGTTATCGATAAAATTTACCTGTGAAACAGAAAATCGTCCATTTTCGATTTGAAACGCAACGTCAATTTTACTTGAACAGCGTTGAACTTTAACGCTATTATTTATCTTTGATGTAAATTCTTGAAAAAAGATGGTCCATGACCTATGGCTAAATATATACGGTTGTTTAGAGAAAGATTTGGACTTTTTTATGTTAGTTTTTGATTGAAATGTAATGAAAAATTTTTGTTTTAATCAATGGAGAATAACAAAGTTTTGAAAATATTAGAACTTTTCCCATTACTTCTATATAAATTACCCGCCAAAAACGATAATTTCTAAGTGAAATAACTTGAAAAATCGACCCATGACCCCCTATTTCAAATGAATATTTCAATGTGTCATGGTATTATCATTCATTATGCAAATTTGTTTTGAAAAGTAAGATGGTCGACCAAAGTAACGTATCCCCTTAAATTCTGTTCAGTAGTTTCAGAGGAGAAGATTTTTGAAAAATTGTTAACAGACGACGACGACGACGACAGACGACAGACGACGACGGACGCCAAGTGATGGCAATAGCTCACATGGACCTTCGGTCCAGGTGAGCTAAAAACGCTATTTTTCACCTTTAAGGGGCTGTAACCCCTATAAGGGGTCATCTGACAACTTCGACCCTATGGAGACTTTTGTAGAGCTAAATGAGCTGAACATTTAAGCAAGCAACAGCTTTTCTCTATATGCAATAGTTTTCATACTATAGGGCAAAAACATGAAAAAACACTATTTTTCACCTTTAAGGGGCTGTAACCCCTATAAGGGGTCATCTGACAACTTGGACCAAATGGGGACTTTTGTAGAACTTTTGATGCTGAAGCAGTAGGATGGCATCAGATTTCAATTATCTCTTATACTTTTTGATTTACAAGCCAAAAACAGTCGTCTGACCCCCCTGGTCTATTTTTAGCAACAGCGGCCATGTTTTTCGACGAATCAAAAATCCCCACATCAGTTCTGTGGGGGATACCCTATAGTACCACCAGACCAAATTTGGTTTGAATCTGTGCAGCCGTTTCAGAGGAGAAGAAGTTTGAAGAAAAGTTAACGACGACGGACGAAGAGGACGACGGACGACGACGACGGACGCCAAGTGATGGCAATAGCTCACATGGCCTTTGGCCAGGTGAGCTAAAAAATTGACACCTATGAAAATAAATGAAACCACAGTACATTTTTTTGTAATATGAAACTTGATATCAATTTAGTACATTATATGTAGCTGTGCATATTACCAGGAAATATTAATCTGCTAGTCATGGCCCTTTGAAAATAAAACATTGATTTTTCTTAAACAAAGTTATTGTCAGTGCAAGTCCTCTAAAACTTATCTTCTAGTTTTCATACCTCCTACCAGTGATTTTGAAGTGCAATTTAATAACGGTACTAGAAAATTTAATCTAAATTTTGTGGAAGTATTAGGGCATATGTTTATCAAGTTTCATCAACCTAGGACCAATAGTACTTTATATAATATGGAGGTGCTCATACAACCTTAACACTGCTATTATATGTATTGAAAAGTTACTCAAACAGAAAATCAAGGTCAAGGTCAAAAGATGGGGGTGCAACTGTTCTAAGCTACTACTGGGTTATATGCTTACCAAGTTTCAACAACCTAGGACTTGTAGTTCTTGAGATATGGAGGTTCTCATAAAATCTTAACATAAAAGTTAATGCTGCCGTCGCTGGTAACGTACCACTAATGTCCCGATCTGTTTGGCAGGAGAGACAAAAATGATCTTTTAACTTGAAAAATTTACACAGGTAGGGAACCAAATATTGTTATGCAATAAACTGCTCACTTTTTTTCTGTGTGTGCCATGCACTCCACACATTGCTGATTAACATTAAAATAGAAATGTGTGCATTCCTTAGCCTTTTTCCATCACAGGTACGTGTTAATACATGTGTAACAAGGTTTTATTCCAAAAAGCTTAAATGAAACAGCTGACATGTTTTACACTAATATTAAGGATAGTAGTGCATGAGCACCTGAGATCACTCTGATTTACATGGCTGGCTTCAGTAGGATGGTTTTTTTGTTTTTTTATGTTGTTGATTTTTCATGTTGTCTTCTTTTGTATCATCTGATTTTCTTTTTTCTGTTGTACTTCCCACATTCTAAAGACCCCTTAATGGGTAGATCTAGAGATAATCGAAAGGGGAGGGGTTCCACATATTAGCCTTTGTGGATGAAAAGTTGATTCCAGACCAAATTATGAGAAAATCTATTAAAAATTAAATTTTTATACGACCAAAAAGAAAATTGTGGTCGTATTATGGTATGATGCTGTCGTTGTTGTCTGTTAACATTCTTGTTGGCACGATAACTTTAGTTCTAGCTATCCGATTGATCTGAAATTTGGCAGTGTTTTTCCTTACCATAAAAGGATGGATGGGATTGACTATTGGGGCCCCCCCTTTTTATTTAGAAATTAGGGGCCAAAATTTGCTATTTCTTTGTTTGTTGTCACAATTACTTCAGTTTTAGTTATCCTATTGCTTTGTAATTTGGTAATGATGTTCCTAACAATAAAAGGATGGATGGGATTGATTTTGGGGGTCCCCCTTTTTTTTGTTAGGAAATTTGGGGCCCAAAAGGGGCAAAAAATTCAAATATTTTATTTGTTCCTACAATAACTTTAGTCCTATTTAGCCAATTAGTATGAAATTTGTCAAGGATGTTTGTTACCATAAAAGAATGGGCCTGATTGAATTTTGTGCCCCCCTTTTTCCCGTTATGTAATTAGGGGCCAAAATTGAAACTTTTTATTTCTTGTCCCATTACGGTAAAAAATATTGTTTTGCAAACTCATCCTTGCCAATTAGCAATTCCAATTTTGAGAATTAATTTTTGTGACCCCAACCTTTTTTCCCTCATTACCTAAGATAGGGTGAGCGATTCAGGCTCCTGGGAGCCTCTTGTTTTGTTTGCAGGTGTGTTCCTTTTTAGCTCACCTTACCCGAAGGGTCATGTGAGCTATGTCATCACTTAGCGTCCGTCGTCCATAAACTTTTTAAAAAGTTAACTCCTCTGCATATATTTTTTTTTTATTTCTGGTTCTATTTTTTATTTTTTTACCTAAACATTATTCTTTTCAAGGGTAGAATACAAAATTGAAAATTCATTTTTTTACCCCCTGGGTCGAAAGTCCATCAGAGAAGCATGTGTCAAAAACCTTTGTCAGTCCACCGTGGGCTGCATGTGTCCAGAACAAAAGATTATCCATATTGGGCCTAAAACGTACAGGGTTTGACAATTGTATCATGCTGCGCATAGTGAAGCCTTTTATTTAGAGGAAGGGGATGGAGTCCAAAACCGAGAAACATCCCTGCCACAGGTACTTCTTTTCTTTTTGTTCATAAAAATGAAACGGTACAAATGTATATGACCAGTAAAGCTCTCACTTGGCCTATCAATAGTCTTTGCCAACAATAGGAAGGTCAATTGAAATGATTCACAATTCTTAGTTATTTTCTTTATTTTATGGTTAGAACAAAAATTAACAATATAAATTAATAACAACTTTAGATAACTATTTACATATACAGAATTTGACAATAATCAATAATAAAATTTACCCATAATCATAACAAACTTGACCTTTGATTACTTATTCCTGTTCTTACTATAATTATGATAAATTATGTTAAATTATTTTAAGTTATTTATTTAAATTATTTTAATTAAATTATATTATGTTAACAACGTAAAATTAATCTAATTAATTGGTGCTGAGTAAGTGTTAAAATAAGCCTGGTGTATACAAAGGCGGATCTAGGACCGGCATGCCGGGCGCGCGCCCCTCGTTTGACAAAAAAATTTGGTTAGGAACTGTATGAAACAAGAGGTCCCAGAAAGTTTTTTTATTATTGAACACCCCCACATTTGAAAATTTCTGAATCCGCCACAGGTATAAATATAATAACTAATGATTAAAAGGCTCCCAAAGGGGTGAAAATAGTAGAAATGTCAATGTATTTGTAGTACAATGAGCTGAATTTTCTTTCAATGTCTGGTTTAACACGCTAGTTTTCCCGAACTTTCAGCATCTTTTAAACTTTTTTTCCTTGAAAATTTCAGAGGTCATTAAACGCACATGTGACCCACAAGAAAAGCTAGCTTTTTTTTATTTTGGAATAAAAAATTATTTCAATTCATTGCACATTAAAGATTTTATAAATTTATTGTAGTTTTAAAAATACCTTGTAACTTTGGGAGCGTCACAGGTTAACCTGCATCATATTATTTTTAAAAGGTATATGCAAGTATAAGCACAACCTCCATGAATTATGACTAAAACATTGAATTTCTTTGTGTCTTTCCAAAAAGTTTAATATTGTCTCCTCATAGCAAAAAAATGTAAAAGCTTTGGTATATCATTTCACAAAACATGTACATTGAAACAACTGTAAGTATTCTCACAAAAGGATACTCCAATTTCATATAGAAGTCTATATTAGAAAAATACTAAAGTCCATTTAAATCCTCTGAATGATTTCAGAGTACTGTCATTGGTTCAGAAAAAGTTGCACTAACAAGATCTTAAGTCCAATTATCTCCCCTTAATAACATCCGAGAGTAATGAAATTTCTGAAGGCACATTTCCAAATGATGTATTTCCTTCATGTAAAGTTTCTTCAATATTTATCAAGCAGTTTAAAAGGGTTGTGCTTATGAGATAAGTATACAGACAGACAGACAGGGTGGTTCCAATACACCTCCCAACTTTTGTTAGCTGGAGGTATAATAATTTTGTGAGTTGATAATTTTATAATAATTTTGTGAGTTGATAATTAAATGACATTTCTGTATGGACCTAGTAGAGCAAAATGTGAAAACTTTATTTAGAGCCTAAATAGTTCAAAGAGTTCAGATTTTCTCTTCTCTGAGGTAAGTACTGAACAACTAACATGCTTTAAATTATAAAATAAAATGACCAATAATATCACAACACACAATAGTACATGTGTATTTGAAAAATCTCAATTTAAAGTTAGCTTTTAAAACAAAGCATAATGACATCTTCTTGTTAAACTCTTAATACTAAAATGATTATAACACCATGATAAATTAATGCATTAAAACAAATACAAACAGGATATCAACCAATTTGGTTATAAATTTGAGCACTAGTAAAATAATATTCAAAATGGTAACTTCAGAAAGTGACTCATTTCAAAAATGTAAATTATTTTTCATACTACATTTACTTATATTTAAATATTTTTGATTTAAAAAAAGATGTTTTTAATTAATACACACACCTATTTACTACGTAATATAAATGCATTACATCTGAAATAAGCTAACAACAATAGAGAGAGACATATTACTCAATTAAAATAAAAAATCAGTACCAAAACTCAAACGGCACTATTCTGTTTTTTTTTAAAATAAAAATACTAGTAAATTTTTATTATAATTAGAACTCAGTTGTTAAGCACAACAAAACAGAATTCCCACGAAAAAACCCTAATTGACTGTTCTCTGAGTTATATTTTTTTCAAATTAAACATTAAATATATGATTCTTTTTATCTAAATTAGGCTATTTTTCAATACATTTTTTGCAATTTAGCCTGTTTTTTTTTTAACTGGTTCATTTATAAACATAATTTGTTGTTGCACACTCATACAAAAATGATAAAGAAAAATAATTTACAAACAGGCTTTCCATTCTGTACAACACTCTTGTCCCATATTTCTGTTGATTAATCATAAAAATACATAAATGAAGTGGTCTCTATCCTTCATTTTAATTTCTGTTGAACTTTCATTGGGCTTGTGGGGTCACTCTAGATGGATTTAAAGAGTTCTGTTTTGAGCTATTTTTATCCCAGATTTTCTGTACAACTCTCAATTGGCTTATGAAGTCACATTAGGTGGATTTTAAGAGTTCTGATTTGAGCTGTTTCTATCCCTGATTTTCTGCTGAACTTTCATTGGGCTTGTGATGTCGTTTAAGGTGGATCTTCAGAGTACTGTTTTGAGCTGTAGCATATTCACAGTAAGTACATTTAAAAGGTTTCTCACCTAGAAAATAAAAATATATTTATATTGTAATATAACAAAATAGATTAGGCTTATGCTTTTTGATGCTATTTTGACCTCTGCTGCCAAAAGGATTGGAGTCAAAAACAATGTTAGGCATTGATTCCTGCTTGAGTGTCTGTATTGCCTTGATTAAAAAAGAAAATAGTATTGGTATAAATAAGTACATGCATTTTATAATAAATACTTAGTTATTTACACATGTGCACTTTTAAACAGATTCTGTAATTATTACATTCACTCATGTGCTTCTTTAGATGGATCCTTTGGTTAAATGCTCATACTCATATAATTCTTGAAAGATAGTCATAAAATTCAAACTTTAGTTTGTACCAAAGACAGTTTTGAACACTGTAAGTATAACTTTCCATACATGATACATGTATTTGCACCTTTTATCATAACAACTTGCTGTTCAGTTTTTTTTTTATTATTAATCAGAGTAAGTTTAAAGTTCTGCATTTCTTACATGCTTGACCATCAGTGAAAAACCATGTGAAATTTTGCTTTTGTACATTTATCAAAAATCATTTCAATATGTGGCTCGTGTCTTTTTGGCACATATTCCATATTCTTTCGTTTTTAATGATATTATTTCTTAGACATACTTTTAAGCTTCTAAAAGTTTACATATAGGCTGCCAATTCATTTATATTTGTGTTCATCAATTTTAATGGTTTCCCAAAAAGGTTTTGCTGGATTTTTATTTAAATGTGGTTGACAGCAAAAAAACTGTCAAAGTCAAAATAGCCAGATTTTGTTAAACATAAAGTAGGTGTGTGACAGACCTGAAATCAAATCCTGCTACAGGATCCCATGCTGATGCTGTAAACCAAATATTAATATGTAGTTGCTGAGAAATTTATTGTGAAAATATTTTCAACATCAGCATGTTCCCCGTCTGATATTCTTCATTTTATAGCCTCGATTTTTAATATTTTCACATTGTATTAGTACCCAAAACTAATAATTAATGCACAGTATTCCTCACACATCATGTACATACCTGTGTGAATTCTTATATGTACTTTTAGATGGCTCCTCTCTACAGTAGAATAACTACACTGGTTACACTTGAAAGGCTTGACCCCTAAAATGAAAATCAGAGACCAAAATTATGGCTTGACCCCTAAAATGAAGATTAGAGACCAAAATTATGGCTTGACCCCTAAAATGAAGATCAGATACCAAAATTATGGCTTGACTCCTCAAATGAAGATCAAAGACCAAAATTAAGGCTTGACCCCTAAAATGAAGATCAGAGACCAAAATTAAGACTTTACCCCTAAAATGAAGATCAGGAAACCAAAATTTAAATAAATCATAAATAAAAGACAGCAACATCTAAAATACATGTATCATCATAATATTTTGGGAGATAATACATATGACATGTATGTGAAATCATCCTGTTTGTCTGTCCAAATATCTCCAAAGAGCAACTTCTCCTCAATAGCTTAATTAATTTTGATTTAAGTTACAGGAACTAAGAAAATCATATTGAGATATGCATGAAGAAATTTCACTGCTCTGGGATATCATTAAGGATAAATAATTGGAATTAAGTTTTTTTTATCATTATAGAGTTCAGAATACAGCAGTGTTATCCTTTAATGAGTTTAGACACAGTATTCCTAGTTTGCCTGATCCCATTGCCTTGATCAAAAAGGAAATAGTATTGGTATAACTTAGTACATGTATTTTAAATACATTGTACACTTGCATATTTTACACATGTGCATCTTTTTACAGATTCTGTATCTATTATAATTACCTGTATGTTTACTCATGTGCTTTTTTAAATGAATTCTTTGGTTAAATGCACTGTCACACTTGTCACATTTAAATGGCCTTGAAGTTGGGTACCTCCTTCTCCTAGACTGACCATGACCCTCTGGACTTAAATCAATGTCAACACTTTTATCATTGGAATCATCAGCATTGTAATTCATGTCACTGGTTTGAGGAAATTCCTCTTTGGATGTTCCCATTTCAGAGTGTATACCGGTAGTTTGAGCATGTGATCTAGGTACCTGTTTTCCTGTTGATGAGACAGTACTAGGTTGTGGCCCTTGAGACTGGAATGTATGCTGGGATATAACAAGTGGTCGAATTGATCCATCCATCTGTGTGCCTAAAGAGTAGGATATAGGTATTGAGAAAATTGCTCTGGGAGGTAAGATAACAGATCCTTTACCTTTTGACTTGCTGGATATATTCCCACTATCCCTGGAAAGACCAGATACCTGAAATCCAATGCCATTATCTTTAGATGTGGTAGAATGACTGCTTTGGTCATTACTAGACATTTCTTTGAGGGTCCCATCTTCATTAGGTTCTAAGTCAATAAATATTGCTCCACCATTTTTCTTATCTAAATTTCTCTGAAAATTGCTAGAGGCTGACCCGGTTATCCTCTTCAGAAGTTTTTGTCGTAAAGTTAAAGTATGTTTTGTTTCAAAATGCCTTTTTCGTTTTTTTGGTACAACGGCATTGCAGCATTTTTTAAGCCCCTCATGTGTTCCAGGTATAATTGTTACACCACAGTTTTTACTATCACAGCAGCCTATTGAACTATTGTCACCAGAATCTTTTAACAGTACACTCCCCTCCTTATCACCTTCTACAACTTCATTTGGAGAAGCAGGAAATTCTGACAAAAGGTTTAACTCCTCCCCTGAACTTCTTAAAGATGCATTAGTCAAATTGAATACTGATTGTGTATTGATGTTCATATCACCATCTGTCAAAGGTAGCTTCATTGGTTTACTAAGTATACATGTTTGCGAAACTTCCATGTCATTCTCAGGAGCTCTAAAAAGAACCTGTGTTTTTAAAGGATGACTTTGGTGTGGAATTTTAGCAACATCCATCTGGTTTTCATTTTGTGAGTCACAAACATTTTCCGCTGTTAATAAAGTTTGTGTTGTATCTTTGTCAGGTAGTAAAATAGCTTTATCTTCTTTTTCTTTTAATTCTGAAGCTTGACATAAATTTCCATCAGATGTTGTAGAGGATTTCTTTAGAATTGGGACATTTATACCTGTCACTAAGGATTTGAAAGAAGAATATTGAGAGACATTGTGTGATTCCTGTTCCTCTGAGCGTCTACTCAAATTTTGTACTTGTGACTGTCGATTTAGCATCTGTTTATTCAAAACTGGAAAAATAACACCAGCTTTCATGAAGGCATCAACAACAGATGGTAAAGAATTTGGTTCCTGTTTGCTTTGCTTAATTTCTGAATCACTATGTGGTTTGAGGGGTAATGATATTGCTTCTGGCTTCAATGGTACTGGTTGAAGTTGGTTATCAATTTTAGTAGTTGGTGACATTGTCTGGAATTCTATAGTTTGAGGTTTTGTAGTAATGTTTTCATCTGGTTGAATTCCTAAATTGTCAGTATTGAGCTGGTCTGATGACTGAAATCTTTTAGCTCCAACTACTGGTTGACTAGAATTATCAGAATCTCTTTCAATATTATCATATGGGTTTATTTTGATATTTTTCGAATCCTGAGATGAAGGGAGAATGCCACCATCTCTGAGTGGTAGTATCTGCTCATTTTGTTTTTCCTCATTAAATTCTTCTTTTGTTAAATCTATGGCAGGTGATACTGGTTCAAATACTAAGCTTTTACTGTTGTACAAAATATTATTGCTGGTTCCTATTTCCTCTGAGTCTTTTTCCTTGGTAACAGTAACACCCTGGATACCTGTCACTGTGGATGTTCTTTCAAGGAACAGTTTAAAGTTGTGCATGGTCTGTGCATGTTTCAATAGCCCAACAGCTGTCATGAATCCCTTTGGACAAGAACCACAAACAAGTTCTAAAATATAAAGGATCATTTATTGAAAAGCAATAAATACTTCTTTTACTGTAAACATGAAAATTTTTGCATGGGAGTTATTTTGGCTTTATTCATGATCTCAAAATATCCCCCACACGAATGGCTTTATCTTTAAGCAAAGACTTTAATAATCTGAAATGAAATTATCCCCTGTGAAAATGTCCACATTTACAGAATCAGATAGTCCACTTCTTTGCATAAGAATGTTTACTTAAGCCAGGAATCTTTGACAAAGCTTTCGTTTGTACTTGTCTTTTTGATGTTTTCTGTTCCTTGTTTAAGAAGGGGGTCTATCTGTGACTATTTCAGGACTGGATTTGAATTATATGCATTTTATTTAGACCATGGGCCAATTGCAGAACCGCGAGCAGTGCCAAATGGCCTTGTTGAAGGCTGCTGGCGGTTGTCCATTGTGGTTTTTCTAAATTGCTGCTTGATTGTGGGCTGTGTCAGGTACACTTATTCCACATCTCATTATTTTCTATTATATAAATTCCTTTGTAACTTCATTATGTTTCACTAGTCACGCTAGTGAAGAATTATGTTAATGTACATGAGCTGATATCCTGAATGTTTCATACTGTGTTTTTGTGTGTATAATGCTTCTAGATTGATTACTTTGTTTAAAGAACATAATTTGCAATTTCAGTTGTCATGTTCTGATCTTTCAAAATATGAAACTATTAAAGAAAATGCTTTTTCAAAGGCTAAGACACAGATGGTCAACAAGATGGTTGACAGAATTGCACAATGTGTGGCATTTGATTAAAGAGTGAACAAAATTTCATGAAGACTTCAATTACTTAAAAGGAAATCTGAGGATCAAAGAAAACAATATGTCATCCTGCAACTTCCATTGGCAGGCCATAAAAATGTTCGCCATAAACTACTGCCACCATTACATTTCTTACCAGGTTCTGATTCCACACTGGTCTGATCCAATTCTTGACAGTCTTTCTTCTTGTGTTTAATAAAAGATGTTATTCTATCTAACCTAAATTCTGTCATACATTTTCCACATGTGAGATAATCTTCATCTTCTTCCACTACAAAGATCGATTATGAAAATTTCAATATCAGGTAATATGGTTTATCAAATACAATTACAATATCAGTCTGTTTGCTCTAGCTCAGGAAGCTTGTGTTTTGCAATGCATACATTTGTAGGTTATAATTTAAGGTATGTTGGATGTTTCGTGGTAGTGTGTCGCATCCTATCTCCAAAACGGCAGGAAATAGTAACATATTACCCCAATCCAAAATTATCAAAGGAATGAATTTTGTTGTATCTACACAAGCTTTTAAGGCAATGTCTTTCTCATTATAATATTTGAAGTTTGACATCTGCCCATTGGGGATCTAAATATGTCCCAATGACAAATTCCCCAGAAATTTTAAAGAAGTCATGAGTATCTGGACTAGGGAATCAAACCAAATTCAGAAATATTTGGACCAACCTTTTTTTGGAAAACTTCCAAAAAGCACATTCAACACATATATTCTGTCCGTTTTTGTATTAAATACAGTACATACATTTGTAAGGAATTTCATATTCTAATTGTGATTCTGTGTGTCCTTTTCATCATGCCCTTATAGGCCCATGATTGGATTTAATAAAGGCACAGGATTTGATTAAAGCAAAACCGTAACAATAAGAAATTCTAAATGTAATACAGCAAAGACGAAAATCAGGAACGGATGATGGGACAGAGACCGAATCATTTACGACCGTAACAATAAGAATTTTCCTATTAATACGGCACCTTTATTACGACAAATTTATATATGGACATATTTTGCATAAGATATACATGTATACCAAACATAAGATATTTTTTAGTTATCTTCTTTCCCTAACTATAATAATAAAAAGCTACGCCAAGCGCAGCATGATACGACCGCAACAAGTTTAACCCTGTACGTTGGAGGCCTAATATGGATAGTCAATTGCTTTGGTCACATGAAGCCCATGGTGGACTTACAAAGCTTTTTGACACATGCATCCTGTGGTGGACTTAAAAATGCATTTTTGACACATATATTTTTACATCAACATCTAATACAAAAAGCCTTATTTATATACATGTAATAACTACAACTTAATTTTAAGTATAAAACAATTTGCCTTGACAAACTTTAAAAATTTGTGTTTTTGGCCCCTTTGACCCCTAATTTCTCGAAAACGATAAGAGATATTGCACATCTGATTGAATAACGCAGCCAGGGATTTTCACTAGGATTTCAATGAAAATAAAGATTTTGAAAATCGGACCAAAAATAAAAAAGTTTATTTTATGGGCGTGGCCTGTCTTTAGCCCCCTGTAGCAATGTAATGGTGAAATAAATGTCAAAATCATTGACACATTTAGTAGACAAAATTTTATGAGCACTTCAACAAAAAAAGAATTTTCAAAATAGAATGAATAATGAACATTCTACAACAGTTTTGTCAATACACCCGTTTTGGCCCCTTGGCCCTTTTTTTCTAAAACAGTAGGGGCCACAAACCCCAAATACAAAACCAACATTTCTTTATTGGATATAATCATCATATTAAAACTTCATAACAATTGGCTGGCCCACTACAACTTAATATTGGTAAAAAACTATTTGCCTGGACAAACTTTTATAAATGGCATTTTTTACCCCTTATTTCTCGAAAACGGTACGAGATATTGCAAATCTGATTGAAAAACGCAGGCAGGGATTTTTACAAGGATTCCAATGAAAAAAAGATTTTGAAAATCAGACCACAAATAAAAAAGTCGATTTTTGGGTGTGGCCCCTTTTTGACCCCTTATAGCAATGTAACGGTACAAGATACATCAAAGGTGTTGTTACATTTTGTTGACAGAATTTATTGAGGAGTACAATAAAAAAAGAATGATCAAAATCGGATGAAAAATAAACATTCTACAGACGTTTTGTCAATACACCCGTTTTAGCCCCTTTTGGCCCTTTTTTCTAAAACAGTAGGGGCCAGAAACCCCAAATGCAATACCAACCTTCCTTTAGTGGTTATAAACATCATATCAAAATTTTATAACAATTGGTTAACTACAACAAAAGTTATCGCACGGAAACCAAAGTGTCTACAGACGACGACAACGACAACGACGACGACAACGACGACAACGACATCGCCATAACATAATACGATCGCAAAAATTTGCGGTCGTATAAAAATCAAGAACTGCTACTAATAGTAATAACTATAATATTAAAGGAAAAAATTCATCTCATCGGTAGTCGATATTTGAAAACTTGATGTTGAATAGAACTTTTTGACATATGGAGCATCTGTATGCACCCCCTATGTTCTTAAGAATTATCTAAAACTTAAATTTTGAACAATTTACAGAATGGGTCAAGATTTTGGTTTGGGAGATGAATTGAAATCATATGTATACCGGGCTTGGAAGCTTAAAACAGATATAGATGTACAGCTTGTTCTGATTGGTGATCATAAAATCGCTACCATTGTCTGTGATGGATGCCTTAAAATTTATGGCTTCACAGATCTACGCAGCATTAAAACAAAATCTGAAAACCACTAAATTGGTTGCAGCGCAAATGTGCCAGAAGAAATCCAAATATGTTTCAGTTAAATTTAGATTTAGTTTTTTATGCCCACTTGTATTATAAAGATTAATAAAGTGTTATGTCTCTTTATTAATTATCGATTTGCCGTAACAGTAATTGCCATATTAATAGCGATGTTAGCATGAAGTGCCCGCGAGAGCGGAGAGCTCTTCAGCAAGTTCCCGCAAAAAATTTGCCTAATGCTGATATTGATTTTTTTTTCGTCTGGATATGCTTCTCATAGTTTATACTTATTTGCCCAATGCATCTCGTCCCAAAATGAATGTTCTAGAAAATGAACTGATATCAAATCCAAACAAAAATAACAACGATGACTTCAGATCTTATTTGACTACTTCTATTAAAATCAAACTGTTTATTCGTTAATAAAAACTATGTTAACAAGACAAATATGCTTAATATTTAAGACATTGTGTCTTCAGCTCAAAATAATGATCAATTATCTGAATCAAAACATTTCATTCGAGTTACTCGGAAACGCACATCGCTTGTTTTTTAGAAAAAGATAACAACGATTTTACATCAAAAGTGTCTATGTCTTTTCAGGAATGGGGTCTTTTAGACCTTTTATTCTAAATTTTAAACAAATTTATTCCACAATTGATACGAGGAACTCCGTCATATGAGGGCAAAAAAGAGTATCCATCTGTGCTTGTTCATGTTGTACGGGGGAAGCCTTTTTCAACTCAAAATGATACAAAACTGATCAACTTATACTTAAGCTGCATGTGCTGTGCTCGTATCTTAGGGCAATGCCTATCTCATATTAAGAAAATTCTTATTGTTACAACTTACGGTGGTAATGACTCAGTCGCCGTCCCGTCATCTGTTTCCAATTTTCATCTCTGCCGTAACGATAAGAATTTCTTATTGTAATATTGTTACGGTTTTGCTCGAATTGCGGAAACCTTATCATGTGCCTTTAATAAAATCATGAATCTTGAAAAATCTAAGGAAGGTGAGAACTTGAGAAAAGGAAAACGTATCAACTAATTGCATGATATTGAGGACATTTTGTTTATTACTTACTAGTGACATATACATGTATTGGGGGATTCGTGATGCAAGAACACGATTTATCCCAAATTTTCACATATCGGTTTCACACGGCACCAAAAATGTTGTCAGGTTCACGTTGCAACGTGTGCAAAATGTGAAACCACACTTGGATATCTATCAAACAACATAGTTAATGGATTGATATGACCTCAGGTGAGTATGTGTTGTATGAATAGGTAATTGATCGTTACATTTAGCGGTTAATAAATGAAACTGAGTACAAAATGAAAAATAAAGTTATGGTCAAATAAACGCTCGAGGATATTTCTTGATCTCAACGATGGCCTAGGGCCATCACCTCATTACGACAATTTATTACGCAAAATATAGTCCTATAAAAAACGAAAGTAGTATATAAATCTACAAATTGGTAACAAAACGAATCTTTGGATGGTAAATAATGAATCCTATCTAGATAAATAGTATAATTTAATTATTCGACTAAACTTTCATTGTATCTGCAGTCTAAGCACAAAAATAACAATGTACATTGATATAAACATAAGGTTACCTAAGGCCCCCAAAATAATATAATAATTTGCATTGGTGTAAACCATTTATAACCTGAGCCTACCTATACTAAATAAATTGTAATGAACAAAAGATTACCTGAGGCCTACTAAAGCAATATTCAATGGTGTAAACCATTGGTATATCTATTGGTGTCCTCTCAATTGTAATGATTTATTAATTTATAATTGATACAATGTATACGATTCTTCATCATTATTGTTTGTACTGTCATTGCCCCTTGAGGGTCCATAATTGGTCAATAAACTTGTATTCTTGTATTCTTGGTATAACTATAGCAATATACTTTTAAGTTGACCGTTGATTACCCAAGGCCCCCCTATAGCAATATACATTGAAGTTAACCATTGATTACACAAGGCCCCCCATAGCAATATACATTGCAGTTTATCATTGATTACCCAAGGCCCTTATAGCAAAATGCATTGAAGTTAACCATTGATTACCCAAGGCCCCCTATAGCAGTATACATTGTTGTTAACAATTGATTACCCAAGGGCCCCTATAGCAATATACATTGAAGTTAACGATTAATTACCCAAGGCCCCCTATAGCAGTATGCATTGAAGTTAACCAGTGATTACCCAAGGGCCCCTATAGCAATATACATTACAGTTTATCATTGATTACCCAAGGCCCCCTATAGCAATATACATTGAAGCTTACCATTGATTACCCGAGGCCCCCTATAGCAATATACATTGAATTTAACCATTGATTACCCAAGGGCCCTAATAGCAATATAAATTGAAGTTTACCATTGATTACCCAAGGCCCCTATAGCAATATACATTGAAGTTAACCATTGATTACCCAAGGCCCCCTATAGCAGTATACACTGAAGTTAACCATTGGTTGCCTGAGGCCCCTTATAGCAATATACATTGAAGTTAACTTTTGATTACCCAAGGTTTCCTTCCTATAGCAGTATACATTGAAGTTAACCATTGGTTACCTGAGGCCCCCTATAGCAATATACATTGAAGTTAACCATTGGTTACCCAAGACCTCTTATAATAGCAACCACATTTATGTAAACCATTTGTTACATGATGCCCGCTATAAGATTGTAAATTGAAGTAAATGACGAAACGCGCTTCAGGCATAGCAAAATTTATTGTCTGGAACTTTGTTGTAATTTTTATTTTTGATACCCTAGGTCCTATGTTGATATATATTAAAATAGAAAATAATGAGATGTGGAATACATGTACGCGACACAGCCCACAATCAAGCGACAATTCAGAAAAACCACAATGGACAACCGCCAGCATCCTTCAACGAGGCCATTTGGCATTTCTCGCGGTTCTGTAATTGGCCCATGGTCTAAATTAACTGCATATAATTCAAATCCAGTCCTGAAATAGTCACAGATAGACACCCGGCTTCTTAAACAAGGAACAGAAAACATCAAAAAGACAAGAACATACGAAGGCTTTGTCAAAGATTCTTTGCTTAGGCCAAACAAATAAGTATGTGTGTTTACTGTCACATGCTGAAAAAAATTAGGGTCGGTAGGTAGGAAATTATTTTTTTTTATAATTTTTTTTACCTTGAGCCTATGGGGGCAGCTTTGTGACTTTAATAGTGCTTAATGGAAAATGCTCAAAAAAACTTTAGGGTAGGGGGGTAAAAATTAGGTAGGGTAGGGTGACAGTAAACTCACCTACTTTTTTTTTTGGCCTTAGGACAGGCACATATAATAAACTAGTTTTTTAGGGCCCAACCTTCCCCCTATCAATATTCATAGACAAAGCACAAAAACTAAACACACAATATAAATCAAATCGATCAAAGTCCAATTCCACTAGAGAGAACATAAGACAAAAAAAACAACAAGAACAAACAAAAGGACGGTAAAGGAACTCTCTAAAGAACACTCGCTGTTACTGACAGCTAGCTGAGAATCATCAATCGACTGATGTAAAAAAGTCAAACATATCGATTTTAAATCCGACACAACACTTCAAACAATACTGATTTAGTGAAGTGTCATCACACAAAACCTTGATCGCTATTATGCTTTAAAATGACAATTGTAAAAACGTTTATGATCGAAGTTTTAAGGTAAGTATCAAGTTATCAATATTTCTGCCAAAAAACACTAAATTCAAAGATTTAACCAAAATATTCAATTCATATCCTTTTGAATTTTAAAATTCTTAGATTTTGAAGCCAATTTTTCATTTCTAATGGATTGCTTTTAAACTTGTGAGCTTTATAAAAAAACTTTACCATAAGATTCAGGATGTGATATTCCTTTCACTATCAGAAAACGACGTGTACAATTAGATTTTTCAATAAGAGATCGATACTTGTAGAAGAATTTTGAATTTTTTTTTTACTAATTTGTGGTATCGATAACCTAAAAGTAATGTTTGGTTACTTCAGGCTCCCTAGAAGTATTTATAATGTCATGAACCATTTGTAAAGCAAACACGGGGGTAACCTCTATTATAAAGGTAAGGACATATTGCGACAAAAAAATTGTCTACTTTTTAGGGTCTTCATTATGTGAAAATATCAGATGTTGCATATATGATATGGTGTACTTTTCACACATGTACGTAGTAACATGCCAAAACCTGCATAACATCGCTTAAAAAGGCATTTTTAGGTTACCTCAAAAGACTTAAAATTATATAATTAATTTATAAAATCTGCAATTCATTACCATGAATTAGCTTTCAATGATTATAACAAACAAGTTATAAATCTCGTTTGTAGCTACATGTATAAATCTTATTTTTATTCGGTATTTCCTATTCCTGATTTTGTCTGCTTGATAGTTTATGAATATTCTTAAGTTTGTAACAATAAATATGCTAAAGGTGGTCTTAGGTATCCCATGCTTTAAATCTATGCCGTTGCTTTAGCATTATATGGGATCTTAGGTAACCAATTGTTAACTCCAATGTATATTGCTATAGAGAGCAAACATTGTTTATTTCTGAATGTATTTACTGTAAGGGGCCTCAGGTAACCAATTGTTTATTTCAATGTACACTGCTGTAGGGGGTCGAAGGTAACATGTTCAATGCTATAGGAGGCCTTGGGTAACCAATGGTAAACTTCATTGTATATTGCTTTAGGGGGCCTCCGGTAACCAATGGTAAATTTCAATGTATATTGTGATAGGAAACCTTGGGTAACCAATGTACACCGTCATAGGGGGCCTTAGGTAACCAATCATTTACTTCAATTTACAATCTTATAGTGGACATCATGTAACAAATGGTTTACACAAATGTCGTTGCTATTAGAGGTCTTGGGTAACCAATTGTTAACTTCAATGTATATTGCAATAGGGGGCCTCAGGTAACCAATGGTTAACTTCAATGTATACTGCTATAGGGGGCCTTGGGTAATCAATGGTTAACTTCAATGTATATTGCTATAGGGGGCCTTGGGTAATCAATGGTAAACTTCAATGTATACTGCTATAAGGGCCCTTGGGTAATCAATGGTTAACTTCAATGTATACTGCTATAGGGGGCCTTGGGTAATCAATATACATTAAATTCAATGTATATTGCTATAGGAGGCCTTGGGTAATCAATGGTAAACTTCAATGTATATTGCTATAGGGGGCCTTGGGTAATCAATGATAATCTGCAATGTATATTGCTATAGGGGGTCTCGGGTAATCAATGGTTAACTTCAATGTATATTGCTACAGGGGGCCTCAGGTAACCAAATGTTTATTTCAATGCATATTTCTATAGGGGGTCTTAGGTAGCCTATCGTTTATTCTAATTTATATTGATATAGTGGGTCTCAGGTAACAAAAAGTTTACATCAATGCTGTTGCAATAGGGGGGCCTCAAGTAACCAATGATTAACTTCAATGTATATTGTTATAGGGGGCCTCCGGTAACCAATGGTAAATTTCAATGTATATTGTGATAGGAAGCCTCGGGTAATCAATGTACACCGCCATAGGGGGCCTTAGGTAACCAATCATTTACTTCAATTTACAATCTTATAGTGGGCATGATGTAACCAATGTTTTACATAAATGTCGTTGCAATAGGGGCCTTGGGTAACCAATGATTAACTTCAATGTGCAATCTTATAGTGGGCATCATGTAACCAATGGTTTACATAAATGTCGTTGCAATAGGGGCCTTGGGTAACCAATGGTTAACTTCAATTGTATATTGTTATAGGGGGTCTCAGGTAACCAATGGTTAACTTCAATGCACAATCTTATAGTGGGCATCATGTTACCAATGGTTTACATAAATGTCGTTGCTATAGGGGGCCTCCGGTAACCAATGGTAAACGTCTATGTATATTGTTATAGGAAGCCTCAGTCAACCAATGGTTAACTTCAATGTTACGTATACTGCAATAGGGGGCCTTAGGTAAGCACTCATTTACTTCAATTTACAATCTTATAGTGGACATGATGTAACCAATGGTAAACATAAATGTCGTTGCTATAGGGGGCCTTGGGTAACCAATGGTAAACTTCAATGTATATTGTTATAGGAGGCCTTGGGTAACCAATGATTTAATGTATATTTCTATAGGGGCTTAACGTCAATGCCGTGTACACTTATTCCACGTCTCGGTTATCTTCTACTGAATGTATAGGGCTTCGGTAACCAACTGATATCCGGGCTATTTATATGGATGTACAATATATAGGGGCATGACAAATTCGAATGCTTATTTGAACGTATATTTATAAATGTAGCATCCAAGGTAATCAAATATATAAATATAAGACCTTCTTGTATATATGTTTTTTGTTTTTTATGTATTGTGTATTTGTTTTCATTTATATCATATAATGTATACCTTGATATTTTTGAGGCCCACAATGAAAATTAGACTAGTTCTAATTGGGTTAGCCTCTTTGAATAAAGCATTTACTTACTTACTTACTTACTTACTTACTAGGTAACCGAATATTTATATAATGTATCCATGTCTAAATAAACTTCCGTTGAGGAAGGCCGTGAGGCCGAAACGTCCGGAAAACTGTCATAGTTTTTAACATATCATGGTATAGCGTCTAAGGTAACCAAATGTATATTATATGTCTTTTGGGGACTATTAAGGAGCCTAGAGTTATCGAATATTTTTTTAGATATAATTTACTTATACGTATCTATAGGTGGCCTGGGGTAACTAATGGTTCATTTGTTAAAAGTGAAAGTAGGAAAACCCTACGCCGAAGCACTATTTTTTTCTTGATGGCCCCAGGCCATCGTTGAGATCAAGAAATATCCTCGAGCCAAATAAACCGGAAGAAGATGTCTGAAATTTAGGTGTGCTCTATATCATAAAGATTTGCATTTTCATAGATCTAGAAACTTTATCAAAACCTATAGAAGAAGCAAAGATGCTTTTCTTTATCTTTATACTATATTTATTGTATTTTATTGGACAATTTGCGTGCTTATACATTTTTAAAATGTACATATGCAATATAAATTTAACACACAAAATCAAGCACACCATTTTTTTAAACCGGAAATCAAATGGACAGTCGGAACTCCTTTTTCTTCTTGATTGAGACGAAACGTGTATTGACTTTGTTTTAAAGAATTATCAGGTAAAAGATCGTGATTTATTTATTTGGAAAGAATGAAAGATAAAAGAAAACGATTTCAACTGCGACATTTTTTGAAAGACGACTAAACATTTTCTTGACTCATTTAAATGATTCTAGAAGTAAGAGTCAAATACTGTTCGGAATACCTTTGCGGCTTTCTAAAAGAAAAGAGGCTCAAGAAAACACATACATGTATCCTATAATTTCACTAAGACATTGCCTTCAAAGCTTGCAGTAGCATAATTCAAATATAATATGGCGTAGGCTTTAGCCTAAAATCGGACGAAGTCAAAAATAATAAAAATAAATATTTGAATAATTATATGTCAATGATTAAAAGCCCCTTCTTTTATTTTAGTCTTATATTTTAGGCACAGGATACGGTTACGGCAAATTTGGACAAAACCGTAACAATAAACAATTCTTATTGTTACGGCAAAGACGAAAATCGGAAACGGATGACGGACGGAGACCGAATCATTTACGACCGTAACAATAAGAATTTTCTTATTATTACGGCACTTGTAGTTACGGCAAATCGATATTGTGACGATGTGAAATAAGTGACATATAACATTTCTTAACTCATATAATACAAGCAGCGAAAAATTCTAATAACCTTAATTCAACAGAAGCGTCAAGTTGGTTACTTATTCCCTATTCCTTATTCCTTATTTAAATAAAGAATAAGTAACTGGTTACTTATTCCTTATTAAAAAAAACCTTCTAGATAAGGAATAAGTAACTGGTTACTTATTCCTTATTCTAAAAATCACCAAATAAGGAATAAGTAACTGGTTACTTATTCTCTATTCCTGATTCCTTATTTAAATAAGGAATAAGTAACTGGTTACTTATTCCTTATTCTGAAAATCACTAAATAAGGAATAAGTAACTGGTTACTTATTCTCTATTCCCGATTCCTTATTTAAATAAGGAATAAGTAACTGGTTACTTATTCCTTATTAAAAAACCCTTCTAAATAAGGAATAAGTAACTGGTTACTTATTCCTTATTCTAAAAACCTCTAAATAAGGAATAAGTAACTGGTTACTTATTCTTTAACAATGGTAACCTTTAAAAGTAATACAAGTTTTAAGCGTAGAATAAATTTGCACAACATTTTAATAATCATAAAGTTTTTTCTTCTCATAATTTACTTGTGATCTTAATAAGCCGTTTAGAATTATATGTAAATAACCAAAAAATTAAAAGCCAAGGGAAATAACTACAACATTATTGAATCATTTGTGAATAATTATAAACAAATATTTTTTTCATAATGGCCTTCGGCATCCTCAAAAATAGAGCGAGATATAATCCCAATTTTACGTATTTTTAAACAGAACAAAAGAAAAAAAGTAACAAGCGTAAGCTGCAGAATCCAGACAACAAGGCCTATCTAAATAAACTAGTATATAAAGAATTCAATTACAAATACAAATTCAATTCTGATATGTAAAACATTTTCCGCATTCCGCTATAACCAATTTCGGTTTGGAAGAGCACAGTATCCGGTCTTTATAATACAACCGAATGAAAATTATCCTATGTGTCTGATTAGCAGAGGCGGCCGATCCAGCAGGGATGTTGATTTCGATTTCAACTCGGTTGGCTACAATCAGCCGATATCGGACCGATTGTAATCGATAGGGGAGATATCGAGGTATTTAACCTATATCGCCGATAGTGTTTAATCTCGACTGTTCCGATTATGGAGAGGCTGCGATTTTAACTAAAAGTGTCTAAGGGTGGGTCCCTTCGACCTCGATTTCAACTCGGTTGGCTACGATCAGCCGATATCGGACCGATTGTAATCGATAGGGAACCGTCGAGATTAAACACTATCGGCGATATAGGTTAAATACCTCGATATCTCCCCTATGATTACAATCGGTCCGATATCGGCTGATCGTAGCCAACCGAGTTGAAATCGAGGTCGAAGGGACCCACCCTTAGACACTTTTAGTTAAAATCGCAGCCTATCCCTAATCGGAACAGTCGAGATTATACACTATCGGCGATATAGGTTTAATACCTCGATATATCCCCTATCGATTACAATCGGTCCGATATCGGCTGATCGTAGCCAACCGAGTTGAAATCGAGGTCGAAGGGACCCACCCTTAGACACTTTTAGTTAAAATCGCAGCCTATCCCTAATCGGAACAGTCGAGATTAAACACTATCGGCGATATAGGTTAAATACCTCGATACCTCCCCTATCGATTACAATCGGTCCAATATCGGCTGATCGTAGCCAACCGAGTTGAAATCGAGGTCGAAGGGACCCATCCTTAGACACTTTTAGTTAAAATCGCAGCCTATCCCTAATCGGAACAGTCGAGATTAAACACTATCGGCGATATAGGTTAAATACCTCAATATCTCCCCTATCGATTACAATCGGTCCGATATCGGCTGATCGTAGCCAACCGAGTTGAAATCAAGGTCGAAGGGACCCACCCTTAGACACTTTTAGTTAAAATCGCAGCCTATCCCTAATCGGAACAGTCGAGATTATACACTATCGGCGATATAGGTTAAATACCCCGATATATCCCCTATCAATTACAATCGGTCTGATATCGGCTGATCGTAGCCAACCGAGTTGAAATCGAGGTCGAAGGGACCCACCCTTAGACACTTTTAGTTAAAATCGCAGCCTATCCCTAATCGGAACAGTCGAGATTATACACTATCGGCGATATAGGTTAAATACCCCGATATATCCCCTATCGATTACAATCGGTCCGATATCGGCTGATCGTAGCCAACCGAGTTGAAATCGAGGTCGAAGGGACCCACCCTTAGACACTTTTAGTTAAAATCGCAGCCTATCCCTAATCGGAACAGTCCAGATTATACACTATCGGCGATATAGGTTAAATACCCCGATATATCCCCTATCGATTACAATCGGTCCGATATCGGCTGATCGTAGCCAACCGAGTTGAAATCGAGGTCGAAGGGACCCACCCTTAGACACTTTTAGTTAAAATCGCAGCCTATCCCTAATCGGAACAGTCGAGATTAAACACTATCGGCTATATAGGTTAATTATTCCGATATCTCCCCTATCAATTACAATCGGTCCGATATCGGCTGATCAAATTGGTTATAGCGGAATGCGGAAAATGTTTTACATATCAGAATTGAATTTGTATTTGTAATTGAATTCTTTATATACTAGTTTATTTAGATAGGCCTTGTTGTCTGGATTCTGCAGCTTACGCTTGTTACTTTTTTTCTTTTGTTCTGTTTAAAAATACGTAAAATTGGGAATATATCTCGCTCTATTTTTGAGGCCATTATGAAAAAAATATTTGTTTATAATTATTCACAAATGATTCAATAATGTTGTAGTTATTTCCCTTGGCTTTTAATTTTTTGGTTATTTACATATAATTCTGAACGGCTTATTAAGATCACAAGTAAATTATGAGAAGAAAAAACTTTATGATTATTAAAATGTTGTGCACATTTTTTCTACGCTTAAAACTTGTATTACTTTTAAAGGTTACCATTGTTAAAGAATAAGTAACCAATTACTTATTCCTTATTTAGAGGTTTTTAGAATAAGGAATAAGTAACCAGTTACTTATTCCGTATTTAGAAGTTTTTTTAATAAGGAATAAGTAACCAGTTACTTATTCCTTATTTAAATAAGGAATCGGGAATAGAGAATAAGTAACCAGTTACTTATTCCTTATTTAGTGATTTTTAGAATAAGGAATAAGTAACCAGTTACTTATTCCTTATTTAGAGGTTTTTAGAATAAGGAATAAGTAACCAGTTACTTATTCCTTATTTAAATAAGGAATAAGGAATAGGGAATAAGTAACCAACTTGACGCTTCTTAATTCAACTCAAAGTAATTTTGATAAGTTATGGCACATGCAACACAACCAATATGTGGTTTTCGGGTTTTCATTATATTCCAAGTAAAACCATTCAAGGCATCCATCTCAGACTACGGATGCCGCAGTGTGGATGTGCGTGCAAAAAAATGTGCAGTGGTTCAATACTGCATTTTTTCCCCTTACATCAACACGCATTTGAGTTCCTTAATTCCATCCTTCGGGGTAAAACCACTTTTCTGGACTTATGTAAATGTTTTTGTCAAAGATTTATGTCAACAAGTCACTTGCCTCGGTCAAGTTGAGTTATGTTTTCGGTAACGATTTTATTGCCATCAATAAGAACAAGCGATACTTCTACATTTGTTTTAAGTATCCTTTTAAGCAAAAAATGTTAAAAAATTGCGAAAGAAGTCAATTTCAAAATATCTTATGTTTGGTAAATCTCTTACGCGAGATTTGCCGTAATAATAAGCGTCGTAACAATAAGAAAATTCTTATTGTTACGGTCGTAAAGGATTCGATCTCTGTCCCGTTATCCGTTCCCGGTTTTCATCTTTGCCGTAACAATAAGAATTTCTTATTGTTACGGTTTTGCCGTAATCGTATCCTGTGCCTATATTTTAATCATCCTGGACAATCATTACATTTGCAATTTTGTTAAAATATACATTTGATCAGTAATTATGCAAACTTGAAATTGCAAATACCATCCAAATATTTGTGGACAACACTAAGCGGGGACGAATTAACTTCTTCATGACGTCATTTCCCTGTCAGAGAATTTCGCGCTTCAGTAGACAACAAACAAAATGTCAACATTCATTCAGCCAGGTTTTGGAGATTTTCGGTGTCAGTATTTAATCATCGCGGTCGTACAGTATTGACATCAGAAGATCGATTTAGAAACCTGGCGGAAAATAACGGCATGAAGGTTTGACATGTGAGGATATCACGCAGGATTGAAAACTTCCAAGGATACATCTCAGCATCTGACTCTGAGGTAGGACCCTTTCTTTCCATTCTTAAATTTTGTTTTGTCATAGGCTGAGATTAGCTAAATCAGTTCAAGGCTTATTTATGATCATGGTGCATTATCGTTCGTATGTAAACATTCCCATATTGTTACGTTGACATGGTGTCATGTTGTTATAGGTGACGTCATTTAGTAATGTTTTAGTCTGTCGTCATGTAAACACGTCGCCATATTGGAATCCATTGTTATGGTGTTTTTTGTAGGTCACTGACCAACGTTTCGAATAAAGTTTCAATTTCGCACAAAAACTTGAAAAAAAATCGTTTGAAAATTTAATTGGTTTAGAAATTATATTTTGGCTTCGGCAAAACATAATTTCTGTTAAGTTTCTTATGCGAAAACATAGCTAAAGCTGGCCTTCGGGGGATTATGGGATTGATTTACAAAATGCTGCATCCGGTTTGCAGCATTAATACACTTGTCATGTGACCTATATTCTACACTTAGTCGGACTTCGTCCGATATAATATGACATAGGCATGCGAGCACAGCATAATTCTGTAAAATAAATGTAATGTTAACATGTTTAGTGCCATTGTTAACATAGTTTAATGAACGAATAAAAAAGATTTTATTTCGAATCGATGCAGTCAAATAAGATTTGAAATAATCGTAGTTATTTTTTGTTGGTTCATTTTCTAGAATGTTCAATTTAGGACGAGATGCTTGGGGCGATTGAATGTTAAATAAAAGGCAAGAAAAATCGATTAAATTTGGTTACTACAAAAAATGTAGCAACTCATCGTCATCAGAATATTTTTTCTCTTTATACATTATTACATAGATAATTTTTGGAATGCGACTAGCAAAATGGGTAATAATTTATTTTCAAATTCACTCCGTTCCTGTAAAATTTGAGAGCCTTTCCGGACCATGAAAAATCAATATCAGCATTAGGCAAATTTCTCGCGTGAACAAATACTGTAGAGCTCTCTGCTCGAGCGGGCACTGCCTGCTTGGGAGGTGTGCTCGCTATTAACTATTCCATTGATAATTTGGATCAATAAAATGTGATAATTTGGGACGAAGTGTTCGAATTTCACACATTTTATCTGCAGAGGCAGACATTTTTGAAAACTTCTAACTTAAAGAGGGTGGTAAAGGGGAATCCCAACACAAAAGGTCTCGGGTTTGTACCGAAACCTGTTCGTACCTAGGGTAGTTTCGGACCTAAACCTGTTCGTACTGGGACATTTCGTACCAATTTTATAAATAGGTGGGTCCTATCGTACTGATCTTTTAGAGAAACTGGATAAAGTTATTTGTGTTGTATGTTTTTGTCTCGCCTACAAGCAGAGCGGGACATAGGTGTTACTTTACCGGCGGCGGCGGCGTTAACTTTTTGGAAAAGTTTTATGAGCACCTCCATATCTCAAGAACTATAGGTCCTGGGTTGATGGAACTTGGTATGCATATGCCCCAGTAGTAGCTTAGCACAGTTGCATCCCCATCTTTTGACCTTGACCTTGATTTTCCGGTTGAGTGACTTTGACAATTTTCAATACATATAATAGCAATGGAAAAGTTTTGCGAGCACCTCCATATCTGAAGAACTATAGGTCCTGGGTTGATGAAACTTGGTATGCATATGCCCCAGTAGTAGATTAGCACAGTTGCATCCCCATCTTTTGACCATGACCTTTATTTTCCGGTTGAGTGACTTTGACAATTTTCAATACATATAATAGCAATGGAAAAGTTTTGCGAGCACCTCCATATCTCAAGAACTATAGGTCCTAGGTTGATGAAACTTGGTATGCATATGCCCCAGTAGTAGCTTAGCACAGTTGCATCCCCATCTTTTGACTTTGACCTTGATTTTTCAGTTGAGTGACTTTGACAATATCAATACATATAATATTAATGGAAAAGTTTTGCGAGCACCTCCATATCTAAAGAATTGTAAGTCCTAGGTTGATGAAACTTGGTATGCATATGCCTCAGTAGTAGATTAGCACAGTTACATCCTCATCTTTTGACCTTGACCTTGATTTTTCGGTACTTTGATTATTTTTATTGCATATACATATATATTTGCAATGTTTAAGTTCTATAAACATTTTTTGATCTCAGAAACTGAAAATCCATGTAAATTCAAAATATAGTGGAAGTAAGAAAGAATAATTGTTTCTGATGGTGCCGGCAGGCGAGACATACTTTAGTGTTTACCCTTGTTTAATTGCAGGTCTAAACGGCAAAAATAGATATTTTACGAATTTTGCTAGGTTTACTTGGTTAACTGAGGACCAGTGCCAGAGTTCTTTGTTTTGTTTTTGTAAAATTATATTATTGTTTTTCTTAAAAAAAAAATTATGAGTTCATTCGGTAATTGTTTGATCACTTATACTCAAATTCAGAATAGTGGTACCTTTTTCAATTGAATTTAAATGACACCAACAGGTTTGCCAATTAGGTGTCTTAAGAGAAGAAAGAGGTTTAATATTAGGTCAGTGAAGTTGGTCAGCCTGAAACACCTGTTGAAGCATAACTCATAAAAAGAATATCAATTCAGGTAGAAATTTAAATGGATCAAACTGACCATTTGATCAGTAATTATTGGACAGGTGAGATCCATTTAAATTTCTACCTGAAATGATATGCTTCATGATTTAATACTAACAACAGGTGCTTCATGGCTCACCAACTTCACTGACCTAATATTAAACCTCTTTCTTCTCTTTAAGACACCTAATTGGCAAACCTGTTGGTGTCATTTAAATTCAATTGAAAAAGGTACCACTATTCTGAATTTGAGTAAAACAACAATCTATCAAATACATATATGATAATTGAGCAGTGTAGCAAAAAAATATTTTTATAATCAATTTCTCAATTCATTCCATTAGACATTTTAAATTACACTAAACATTGTGAAATAAAAACTAAATACGTTTAAAAACTTAACCCACACATACATGACTTTAACAAAGTATTTTATGGGATTGTGGTTGTGTATTTCAGTAGTTTTGGTCATTTCTTTTTTTCAGTGATGGAAAATGACAAAAAACCCAGAAAAACATCATGATTATCTGGACTAAGTTATGATCAAATTATTTATATATTCCAACTTGAATATCACAATCTTTCTACTGAAAATGTTTAAACTAAATAGGGTCAAAACGACTCGGTTGTAGGTTAAAAAAACGACTCAGTTGTAGGCTTGAAACGACCCGGTACGAACGGGAATCGGTATGAAACGACCCGGATTCACACGAAAATATGGATTTTAAAAATGTTGAAAACGAAGCACGAGTTAGAAAAATCGCAAATCACCAAACACGGCAAAATTAATTAGAATAATTGGGAAATTCAATCAAATTCTTATGATTTTTGAAAAGTTTTTTAGAATCTCAAGTGATACAACATGTTCCCAATTTTGAAGCAAAAAAGATGATTACGCATGAGAAATAGGTCTTCCAACACAAAACACAGGACTTAAATACAGGCAAAAATGGAAAACGTACAACCAAGTCAACATGAAACCAGAAATAAAAATCAAAATCAGGAAAATACGGAAAATAAAAACGTTGAAAACCTTGCATGAAATAACCTTTTACCACCCCCTTCTAAGAAATCCAAATGTTTGGGGTGACAGAACGATACGTCAATTTCGGGTTAGTGCGGAATGGCTGGGGAATCCGGAAAAAGTTCTTTTATTATAATTTTTTCTAGGCATGACGACTACCAGTGCAATTTAGAGCAATAGATCAAAATAAATATTGCTTTGCTGTTTATTAAAGACAGAATACTCGATTTTGACAATATTTCTACACACGTAAAAATATTTTTTCAATTGAAGTATTTACCCTTTATAGAGATATCATTGTTTTGATGATCTCACAATCATTTTTGAATAAGTCTACAGGGCAGCAAACCAGTTTGACTCACAAACTGGTAAAGTCATGTGATAATTTATGTGTAATTGAGGATTTTTCCGGAAAAGCAATGACGTATTCTTCTTCCATTCATAGTATTTAGTCTTTTGCAATTTTGCAGACTTTTTACATTAAAGAGCTCCCTATGCTCCCATACATGAAAATGGCATTGCCTTAAAAGCTCGCAAAGATAACAAATTAAAATCCATTCCATGGATCATGGGGGGGAGATCATTTATGAGGATGCGATTGTTTTCTCACCATTTTTCTGCGCATGTGCAGACTTTGTTTGAAAACTCCTGAAAATCTGAAAGACTTTTTTTAATGATATTATTTTGGACCTCGTGCAATTTGGCAGACTCTGTAGTACATTAGTGAGCTGGCTTTGCTCTCATATAATTAGGAACAATGTGAAAGTATTTCCTGCCATTTTTCTGAGCATGTGCAAACTTTTTTGAAACCTTCCTAAAATCAGAATGGTGCAAATGAAAGTCTGTGTTCAAATTTTGGGTCTCATGCAATTTGGCAGACTCTACATCATGTATATACAATAATGAGCTTGGCTTTTCTTGCATATGAAATAAGCATAGCCTTCAAGCTCTCATAGATGAAAACAAATGCTCAGAATTGGACAAGATAATATGGAGAATGGCATAGCCCTAAAAGCTAAGTAGCGAAAGTACTGAAATCAAATTCTGTCCATGGGAAAGTTAATTTGAGTCGATTGGGACATGATAATTAGAGACAATATGATAGTGTTTCCCGCCATCTATATGCACATATGCAGACTTTTTTTGAAAACTTCCAAAAATCTGACTGGCCAAGAACTAAAATTCTTTGATCATATTTTGGGTCTCATGCAATATGGCAGACTCTTTACATTATTGAGCTTTGCTTCACTCGCATATTAACATGATTAAGGTCAATAAGGGACAATGGGCTATTATTTTCCACTGTTTGAACACATGCAGACTTTTTGATAAGGCAGTGTCTCCTTGTCCCCCTATCATGTTATTATGAAATCATGTATTTTAATGAAACAATACTTTAAAAAATAAATGTTTAAGTGAATTACCTCAAAGTGGTGAACCAATGCCTAGGTATGTTTCTTTTAGTTGGGAGTCACCTGAATTTCTCATTAAAAGATAAGCTCATTAAATAAAACTAACTGCCTTTACAACTCCGGAAAAGTTGTAACCATGTAAGTCATTGGGTCATGATTTAGCTGGAGATGCAAAATTAAACCAAAATGATGCTTTTTCAAATTTGCTGAATGTTCAAAATGAAAGTGTACCTGTCATGTTTTATGTTTTACGTTTATTTTTGTTTCAAAAGTTACATTTAAGATAGGTTAAGATATAATAAATAAAAGAAATCACAGACTTTCTTGATTTAAAATATTTTTGAAAAGTTATTGGTAAGGTAAAGATAATACTTTTTAGCTTACCTGGACCAAAGGTCCATGTGAGCTATTGCCATCACCTGGCGTCTGTCGTCGTCTGTCGTCCGTTAACAATTTTTCAAAAACCTTCTCCTCTGAAACTATTGAACAGAATTTAATGAAACTTGGTATGAATGATCCTTAGGGTGTCCTGCACCAAACTTGTGTTTCAATTTTTGAACCGTCAAAAAACATGGCCGCCGTTACTAAAAATAGACCGGGGGGGGGGGGGGGGGGTCAGACTACTGTTTTTGGCTTGTAAATCAAAAAGTATAAGAGATAGATGAAAATCTGATGCCACTCTACTGCTTCAGCATCAAAAGTTCTACAAAAGTCCCCATTTGGTCGAAGTTGTCAAATGATCCCTTATAGGGGTTACAGCCCCTTAAAGGTGAAAAATAGCGTTTTTTAATGTTTTGGCCTTATAGAATGAAAACTATTGCAGATAGAGAAAAGCTGTTGGTTGCTTAAATGTTCAACTCATTGAGTTTTACAAAAGTCTTTAAAGGGTCGAAGTTGTCAGATGACCCCATATAGGGGTTACGGCCCCTGAAAGACAAAAAATAGTGTTTTTGGCCTATAGAATTAAAACAATTGCAGATAGAGAAAAGCTGTTGCTTGCTTTAATGTTCAGCTCATTTAGTCCTACAAAAGTCTCTATAGGGTCGAAGTTGTCAGATGACCCATTATAGGGGTTACAGCCCCTTAAAGGCCAAAAATACTGTTTTAGGCCTACAGAATGAAAACTATTGCTAAAAGAGAAAAGCTGTTGCTTGCTTAAATTATCAGCTTATTTAGCTCTACAAATGTGTTCTTAGGGTCGAAGTTGTCAGATGACCTCTTATAGGGATTACAGTCCCTTAAAGGCAAAAAATAGATTTTTTGGTCTATAGAATGAAAACTATTGCAGATAGAGAAAAGCTGTTGATTGCTTAAATGTTCAACTCATTGAGTTTTACATAAGTCTTTATAGGGTCCAAGTTGTCAGATGACCCCATATAGGGGTTATGGCCCTTTAAAGACGAAAAATAGTGTTTTTTGCAGATAGAGAAAAGCTTTTTCATGCTTAAATGTTCAGGTCATTAATTTCAGGGTCATCCATCATTGTGTTTTAAGAATCCATTAATTATAGTTCTTTTTGAAACATTATTCAAATTGATTTCACATCACTAAAGCTTTGTTAAAATCTATGTTTTCATGAAAACTGGATGCTCGGATGGCTAGTCTTTAGAGGCTACTTGTCCCCACATGTGGGGATGGGAGACACTGCCTTTTGAAAACCAAGAAATCTCTGTAATTTATGTCAATCTGAACTCGGTGAAAAACCACTTTACTCTTCTAATATGGGGTATTTGCTTCAGCCTGAAATGGGGCTGAAACAAATCCGTTTTATCTAGCCTTTGACCTGATTTTCCGGTTGGGTGACTTTGACAAATTTGATACATATAATAGCAATTGAAAAGTTTTGCAAGCACCTCCATATCTCAAGAACTATAAGTCCTAGGTTGATGAAACTTGGTATACATATGCCCCAGTAGTAGCTTAGCACAGTTGCATCCCCATCTTTTGACCTTGACCTTGATTTTCCGGTTGAATGACTTTGGTTATTTTTATTGCATATATTAGCAATGTTTAAGTTCTATAAACATCTTTTGATCTCAGAAACTGAAAATCCATGTAAATTCAAAATATAGTGGAAGTAAGAAAGAATATTTGTTTCTGATGGTGCCGGCAGGCGAGACATACATTGTACTTTAGTGTTAAATCTTGTTAGTAACAAATGTTTTGTATTTAATTTTCAGTCTTTCCTTTATCGCTGGTTTTTATGTAATCATGCCTTCATAAGACCCCAAAAATCTGTTCCATGTGAAGGGATAGTTTGGATTAATGGGATTAGATGAAGGGATGTGCACAAATTTCCTGCCTTTTTCTGCAGACTTTTTCAAAAACTTCCAGTAACTCGAACAAAGTGACCAAATTATTATTTTTGCATTATGCATCTAAATTTTTCAAGTCTCTACTCTCATGCGATTTGACAGACTTTATACATCAACATACTCACAATATACATGTATATTTGCAACATACCTAGATTGGAATAGTTGTTCAGTAGCATTGGTGGTACAAAACCATACATTTGATGGATCCGTCATGACAATGATGAAGATTGTTATGATGCTTTCTTCTGTGTCATTGTTTATTCCTAGTTGAAATTTATTTTTTCAAGTGAGTGAGTTGGTGTTATACACCCGTGCAACACTATATATATGTTATTTACAGGCGATCATTTTTTCAAACTTACAGGTTTAAACATGCTGCAGTTAGTATCATGCTGGGTTTGGTTAAACTTTGAATTTTAGCTAGATATCTAGATTGGACAAAAAAGAAGGAGAAATAAAGTTTTATTCCTTGGTAAAGTTGCATTTAATGTTAATTGATCATTTAGGCATTGACTTGTGTATACAATAAAATACTCTTTTTATACAATCATGAGGTCAAGTACGGCAATAAACATTCTACTTAAGTAGTAGTCCACCTAAGAATCATGCAAAATTGAAGAAAAGTTATTACGACAAGGCTACAGTGGTTTATTTTTAACGAAAGATAGATCAAAGTATATAACATAAGAAATAAATAACAATTTGCTCATATTAACTGCCTGGTCCCAGGAGAAATCTTGCCATTTTGTTACAATGGTTTCTATTGAAATTATTGACAATTTTAAGAGTTATCTCCCTTTCTTACATTCTATATATTTTTAGCTCACCTGACCCGAAAGGGTAATGTGGCCTATTGCCATCACTTTGCGTCCGTCGTCCGTCCGTCCGTCGTCTGTTAGCTTTTTTCAAACATCTTCTTCTCTGAAATTGCTTGGCCAATTGCAGCCAATATTGATATGGATGTTCCTTAGGGTATTGTGCAAAAAGTTTGCATTGGGATTTTTGATACGTCAAAAAACATGGCCGCTGTTACTAAAAATAGAACAGGGGGGTCAAATATAGTTATTTGCAAATAACTCAAAAACGGTCACAGATATCAAAATTCTGGCATAGGGTAAAAGTGACCAGCACCTCAAGATCTACCTGCCCAGAAATTTTCAAAAAGATCCAACAACCCACAATCTTTTTAGAAATTTCAGGACAGGTAAATCTTAACATGCTGATCACTTTTGATTCTTGCACAATTTTGATATCTGAAACCATTTTTAAGTTATTAGCAAAAAAATGCAATTTATCCCTATGTTCTACTTTTAGCCATGGTGGCCATGTTTTTTTACGAATGAAAAATCTGACAATAGAGTTGTAGCAGATAAGCTATTAAACAATGGAAAATGGTAAATTTTGACGCTTTAAGGGCCATAACTCCTAAAAGAAATGGTTAAACAGCTTTGACCTAAATTACATAAAATGTAGATCTTGACGTGCTTAATCATATGCAATTTGAATTGTTTAAATATCTTGTATAGTTTTCAAGATATATAGGGCTAAATAAGTGTAAAATTTTCAAAAAATCCAGAAAAAGGGCAATAACTCCTATGTCGATTGTTGGATCTTCTTGAAAATTTCAGAGCAGGTAGATCTTGAGATGCTGATCACTTTTGGATCACATCAGAATTTTGATATCTGTAACTATTTTTGAGTAATTAGCAAAAAACTGCAATTTACCCCTATGTTCTATTTTTAGCCATGGCGGCCATATTTTTTGACGAATCAAAAATCCCAACGATAGAATTGTAGCAATTAGCTATTAAGCAACTGTTCCAAGTTTGGTTGAAGTTGGATGTATGGTGTCAGACAAGTTCATCTTTGAAATTCAGGGGAAAAGTAATGAAAAATGGTAAATTTTGACGCTTTAAGGGCCATAACTCCAAAAAGAAATGGTTCTACAGCTTTGACCTAATTACATGAAACGTAGATCTTGACGTGCTTAATCATATGCAATTGAATTATTAAAATATCTTGTACAGTTTTCAAGATATAGGGCTAAATAAGTGCAAAATTTTGAAAAAAATCCAGAAAAAGGTCAATAACTCTTACAAAGGTTGTTGGATCTTTTTGAAAATTTCTGGGCAGGTAGATCTTGAGGTGCTGATCACTTTTACCCTTGCCAGAATTTTGATATCTGTGTCCGTTTTTGAGTTATTTGCAAAAAACTATATTTGACCCCCCCCCCTGTTCTATTTTTAGTAACAGCGGCCATGTTTTTTTGACGTATCAAAAATCCCAGCGCAAACTTTTTGCACAATACCCTAAGGAACATCCATATCAAGTTTGGCTGCAATTGGCCAAGCAATTTCAGAGAAGAAGATGTTTGAAAAAAGCTAACGGACAACGGACGGACGACGGACGCAAAGTGATGGCAATAGCTAAAAATATATAGAATGTAAGAAAGGGAGATAACTCTTTAAATTGTCAATAATTTCAATAGAAACCATTGTAACAAAATTGCAAGATTTCTCCTGGGACCAGGCAGTTAATATGAGCAAATTGTTATTTATTTCTTATGTTATATACTTTGAACTATCTTTCGTTAAATTGAACGAATTCAATTCAATTGTGCTTAACTAATGCAATTTAAATTTCTGAAATATCTTGGTTAGTTTTTAAGATATTGGGCTTAATAAGTGAAATTTAAATTGCATATGGTTAAGCACAATAATATCTACAAATAAATAAATAAATAAGATATTTTCAGGATTAAAATACCACATGATGTTTTTCGAGTCAATTTTATGTCATTCTGTCCTCGTCAGTCGATGTGTGAACATCTCTTTACTTTTTAGCCCCTGAAGAAGGACTTTATGTCCGAAAATTTGGGCATTCTTGTTTTATTTGTTTTAAAGGTTTTATTTCTTTATATTTCTTATTTAGTTTTTACCTTTTAAATGTGGCTTCACCATCCATTTATTTATCTATTTTATTTATACACAAGCCACAGTGCAACATACTTTATTTATTTGAATTTACAATTTGTACTCTTACCCGTTGCAACCATGTCCTCCTTAAAAGATCTCCTCTTCAAATTGTTCAAAAGTTTTTCTAAATTCATCTCTCCACATCCTGACTTTGTACAGAGGACATCTATTGATCTCTATAGAACTATCATCGCCATTACCAAGTGCAATAGCCATCTGTTTTTTCTTCGAAAAAGTCTTCAACTCAATACAGTTCCGAAAGGTTTCATTCCATCTTTTCATCCAATTGACGAAATCTCAAACCACAAGGTCTTACCGACCTCTCTAGAAACTATATCGTCATCTTACTCAAGATCTCTTGTTCGTCTTACGTTGTCCGCCATATCTGAAAAATTGAAATCTCTCACCTTGAGAAAGCTTATTCTGAAAAACATATTGCACCTAGACTGTCATAAGATTTTGGCCAACTCTATTGTAGAAGAGATTCGCCTCCTCAACAAATCAGTCTACGATTTTCTATATTTTGAAAAAGAAACGAAACTGCAATCTCTGGCTCCACAATGTGATCACAACTTGGACACTCCTGTCGACACCAACGATACCGAGACCGAGAATTTTGAAGTCACTGTCCATTGTGTACCAGATTCAGTCAAGCTTTCTCAAGCAGAGTTGAGTCTTCTGTCCAAAGGTCTAAATTTTGTTCCAACAACTTCCTTAGTACACTCTTTTCAAAACCATACGGACATCCAAAACTTCTTCAGACGCCTCCTCTTAAAAGCTTTTTTCCACGAGAAGGAAAATAACCAATTTGACGAGGAGGATAATGAAGCCGCCTCATTGTTTCGCGATTATGGCAACAAAAAATCAAATTTCACTCCCAAAACATCCTGGTTTCCTGTTTTGGAGAAATATAGCAAATCTTGTCTTAACCAAATTGATAATTTAAAAACCAAACCCCTCAAAAGACATAATCTGACTAGTAACGAACAAACTGCTCTCCGAAATTTAAAGACCCTCACAGACATAGTCATAAAACCTGCTGACAAAGGGGGTGCAGTGGTCGCTTGGGATGCCAAGTCTTATGTCTCTGAGGGTGATTTTCAACTTGCAAACCCAACATTCTATTGTAAGTTAAAAAACAATAATACTAAGAAAAATCAGCAACAAATCAAAGAATTTATTAAAACATCCGTGGAGAACAATGATCTTTCAGATAATGCTAGAAACTTGATTGTCTCCCAACCCAGGACATCGAGATTCTACATGCTTCCTAAAATCCATAAATTGGGAAACCCTGGTAGACCCATAGTCTCTGCATGTAGTTGTCCGACTGAAAACATTTCCAGTTTTCTCCATAATGTTTTCATGCCAATAGTGGAGAACTTGCCCACCTATGTTAAGGACACTACTCATGCTCTTAATATCCTAGAGTTCTTTGAACCTGAAAATCCGAATGACTTTAGATTATTCTCCATGGATGTTACTGCTCTCTACACCAGTATTCCGAACAACGATGCCATGATCGCTTTAAAACATTTTTTAGACAGAAGACCCAATCCCTATGTGAAAACGGATGTCATCTTGAGATTAGCAGAACTTGTTCTCAATCTCAACACTTTTCAGTTTAATGGAGAGTTTTATTCTCAGTCTGGCGGTGTTGCCATGGGCACTAAGATGGGTCCTAGTTTCGCCTGTCTGTTTGTTGGGTATTTGGAAGAGAAAATGTTTTCTGAATACGTTGGTCCTGTTCCTGACCTATACAAACGATACATAGATGATGTTTTCGATGTATCCTCTGATAGTGAAGATGATTTGAACTCGTTCATCAGCTTTGTCTCTTCCTATCACCCTGCCATTCAGTACACCTTTACAATCTCGCAAGAGAAACTCTCCTTCCTTGACTTGGAATGTAGCATCCTTAACGGCAAAATAGAAACGTCTGTGTTCTATAAACCCACTGATGCACACTGCTACCTGAACTACCAATCTTGTCATCCCAAGAGCTGCAAAAATGCCATTCCTAGGTCTCAATTTCTGAGACTTAAACGTATTTGCAGCAAAGAGGATGATTTTAAAGTTCAAAGCAGCACCATGAAATCATTCATTGTCAAAAGGGGATATCCTAACAACATCTTGGATAGAGCTATCGACTCAGTTTCCCGGGTGACACGATCCAAGGCTTTGGAGCCCAGGTCAAGAGGCAAGAATGACCGTATACCTTTGGTACTTACATACCACCCCCATAACATCGTTATACGGAACATTCTGTTGCGCAATTTCAAGTCCATCGTCTTGAAGGACGAACACATGTCAACAGTGTTGGACTCGCCACCCCTGACTGCTTTTCGCAAAGGTAAGAGTTTGAGGCAACATCTTGTCTCCAGTTCATTTGACAAATCCAAGAGACGTCCTCGCTCTGACTTTTCAGGCACCAGGGGTTGTGGTCGATCAATCTGTGTCACATGTCCTTTTACCTGGGAGACTGAAGAGATAGTTGGCCCCTCCAACACCTTCAAGTTGAAGAATGGTTACACCTGCATCTCCGAAAATGTCATTTACGCCATCCGCTGTGCCAAGTGCCTTAAAATTTACGTAGGAGAAACTTGTCGTCGACTGGGTGACAGATTTGCTGAACATAGGAGAAGTGTTCTCAAATGCGACGATTGCCCAGTCGGCCAGCACTTTTCATTGCCAAACCATGGCGTCAAGGATATGCAGGTGACCGTTCTCCTTGAAACATGCACCGGCGAAAAACAAAGACAGTTTCTTTAATCAACTTTTTTTTAGGCACTTTTCAATCCTTTGGTATGAATGTAAAAAGACAGACCTTTTCTTAATATTTATAAATTAGTCATCAAGTTCAGGATTAAAATACCAAGTGATGTTCTTCGAGTCAATTTTATGTCATTCTGTCCTCGTCAGTCGATGTGTGAACATCTCTTTACTTTTTAGCCCCTGAAGAAGGACTTTATGTCCGAAAATTTGGGCATTCTTGTTTTATTTGTTTTAAAGGTTTTATTTCTTTATATTTCTAATTTAGTTTTTACTTTTTAAATGTGGCTTCACCATCCATTTATTTATCTATTTTATATCTACAAATATATGTATCTGTAAAACAGGTGAGCGATTCAGGCTCTTGGGAGCCTCTTGTTTTTCTCTCAGGACCAGGGCTAGTTTGGAAAAAAGAGCACAAAAGATCAAAGCAGGATGTTAGTAGGAGTAACACATAAAAAATAACTTGCTGTAGGCTTTCCACCCATGAATTGCTCTTTGCATGATTCTTATAAAAAGTGGTACTTAAAAGTCTTTTACCTGACAAATTTATGTCTATACCTACTTGACAAACCTCAAAACACCAGAAATGTTTTTTAAATGCACATGTATTTTAATTACTTACTATATTAAAAAGCAGAAGATTACACAATGAATTGGGAGGACAGGAGAATGTTCTGAATTTTTTACTCCTGCTGGGAGAATTGCAAAAACATTTAGTTTGGATTTTTAATTTAGATTTGCTGAAAACTTGGGTGTTGAAGCTAAAAATTGAACACAAGGGTTATTGTTAATTTTTGACCAAAAAAAACCCTCAAAAAATGGTTACAGGTATTTAAAATTGATGAAACCAAAAGTGATCAGAACATCAAGATTAACCAGCCCTTAAATTTTGAAAAAGATCCAACAACCAATGTAGGAAATACAAATGACAACAAAGTTCCAGACAATAAATTTTACTTCGCCTGACGCGCGTTTCGTCTATTCAAGACTCATCAGAGGCGCTCTACCAAAAAATATTGAAAATGCCAAATACTGTATGAATATGAAGAGCATAGAACAGTATAACCAAAAATACCAAACTGGGGAACCAAATTATTACTAAGATGTTCAACCTATGTCTGGGGTAGGAAGAACCTTAGGGTTTAGATTATTTTGAAATTTAGACGGATAATTTAAAGCTTTGATGTATTCTCCAACTCAAAAGTGTTGGTGCCGGAGCGGGCTAACCTCGGGGAATTTTTAAACTCCACCAGCAGTGCTAACCTTCACGTTTGTTCGAAATACAAATGACAAAAAAGTTCCAGACAATAAATTTTACTTCGCCTGATGGCGTTTCGTCTATTCAAGACTCATCAGAGGCGCTCTACCAAAAAATATTGAAAATGCCAAATACTGTATGAATATGAAGAGCATAGAACAGTATAACCAAAAATACCAAACTGGGGAACCAAATTATTACTAAGATATTCAACCTATGTCTGGGGTAGAAAGAACCTTAGGGTTTAGATTATTTTGATATTTAGACGGATAATTTAAAGCTTTGATGTATTCTCCAACTCAAAAGTGTTGGTGCCGGAGCGGGCTAACCTCGGGGAATTTTTAAACTCCACCAGCAGTGCTAACCTTCACGTGTTAATTTGCTTTTTTTCTGTATTTTGCACTCATTAATCTCAAAATTTAGAAAAAATATGAGAAATTCGCTAAAGGATAAGTGGCAATAAGACCCATTTTTGGCCCAAGATTTACCAAGAAATTAAAACTGAGCATACAGATGCCTTGAGTTGATGAAACATTGATAAATTATTAGGCTTAAAGAAAATTATAAGCTTGTGCCATATCAGTTAAGCTGTCTTGCCAATCAGTGAACTCAAAAAGTTGTATATTAAAGAAATTGACCTAATTTAATCGATTTTTGCTGTTTTTCACCCACTTTTTGGTCCGAAAGAAGGTGGCCGCATCAAAACAACAACTTCATACGAGGCAAAAAGTTGTAAATTGATGTAATCGATCATTTCCTAAAGTTTGGAGTTGTTGTTTTTATGCGCCCAATGTTTTCTTATGGAAAATTTGCACGGAAACCATTCAAAATTGCAAATTTTCTTTATTTTGTCAACTAAGATCACTAAATGTGATGTCATTATTATGTCACAATGAACAAAATTTGCCTTATTTGATGTGTTATCTTTGTAACCACATATAAGCTTATATTTCTTATAAATATCATAACATTTGAACCAACTTCATTTTCTTGGGCCAATTATGGGTCTTAATGCCACTCATCCTTTATCATGTTTATATATATAGCAAATATACCAAATATGCAACAAGGTCAAAGTTGTAGGACCTTTCCTTTTAGGAGTTATTCCCCTTAGAATGTCAAAATTGATCATATTGCAAATAGTACAAGCTAGAGAAAAACTTATTGCAATTTGTAAAATGAATTCTATTCTAATTTTCTATGTTCCAAATAACAAATGTATGGTTGTAAAAATCATGCAAGCACTCAAAATTGTATTATTTTGGACTAAATATGAATTATTTCCCTTTAATAAAGACATTATTATGTTACCAACAGTTATTAAGCTTGTATGGTTTATAATTTTTCAGTGTTAGGTATTTCAACTCAATCTGATCCAGAATATTTTTTTAGAAAAAAAAACAAGCCCCCCCCCCACCCCCCCTTCAAGCCCCAATGAAACCTTCTAAACCCTAATGACATTTACAGTGAAGGATTTAAATTATTTTTGAACATTCATTGAATTATGGTAATCATTAAGCACCTACATGTAGTACTGGTTTCACCTTGAATAACAAAGATGTTTACTTCATCTTTGGAAAATTATAAGCCTCAATCAAATTGATTAAAGTCAGCAGGTTGATTTGAAGCCTTATATTGCAGCTGTTCATATCACTGTTTACAATTAATCACCATTCTCATTTAACACATTCAATTATGGTACTGAGACTAAAATTGGTATCATTAAGCAGTTAGGCTATCAATTATATATTCTTTAAATTTATTCTTGCAGAAAAAAAGGAAACATAGCAATGTTTAGATTAGATAATGATTTTTAAGTTGATTGACAATCAACCACTGGTGTTTACTTTTATAGCCAAAAAATATTAATATGTTTTGTATTTTAAGTAATACTGTGGTTTCGTGGGGTATTAATTTTCATGGTTTTGGTGGTTGGTCTTGACCCACAAAATTTGATACTCCACGAAAAGGAGATGTTATATTGGTTTGTATGTTGCAAACTACAGAACCACGAATTTAAGAATCCAAGAACTGACAATTTTTCATCAAACCACGAAAATTGGTATCCAAGAAAATAAATGAATCCACAGTATCTGAAAGAAATTCCTTGTGGTGTTGCCATACCCCTTTCCTTTGCACCTCTCTTTCTTTTATATGAAAATTGTAAGACTTCATCAGGTAGATCTAGCAAATTTTAACTAAAATGACCTCTAAATTGTAAGACTTCATCAGGTAGATCTAGCAAATTTTAACTAAAACGACTGAGGTCTAAGTTTTACAGGTTATAATAACCAATATTTGATTTTGTATATAAATTGTCAGAAATTTTATGTGCTATTCTCTTTAAGAATCAGATAATGAGTGAATCATGATTTAAAAAACACACAAGCTTGACTTCAAAATACTGTTCAAAATGCTTAAAAAGTAGCAATAAATGCATTGGCACTACTCAAAATTGTCAGAAATTTGAGATATATTTATGCTGAAATGCATATAAATTGAGATCTAAGGGAGATAACTTGTGTCAAGTCATACTAAATCCCTATCATTGTAACAGAAATTTTTTCTCCATCCTCTGACACTGGAAGTGACAACTAATGATTGTTTCTTCATAAGAAGGCTATTTTGAATGACAATGCATTGTCAAAACCGTGTGTTTTAAAAATCATGATTCAAACATTTTCGATTTTGCCTGATTCTTACTGAGAACTGCACTTATTACCTGACCAATTTTATTTTCTTTAATTGATTGTACATTTTACTTCAAGTATGAACATAGTCATTTGAAAATTGTGCAGTAAAAAAATGTTTTAATATAAAATTAAAACAACTATTATAAAGATAAGATGCAAAATGTTGTAGAATTTGATATTTAAGCAGTGTGAAAGTACAGTTAACATGGAACTAATCACAGATAACTGTTAATATTCCATCAATTTACTAACCAGTCAGCGTCACAATCATGATCCATTATTAACATGAATATAAACACCATTTCAATTTCAAAGTAAAAGTGTTTTTATTTAATGTTTTAAATTCAGTAGCCCTTGTTGACAATAAAATGTCACTTTGATCAAAACAGATTATAAAATCATTGTTTTGTCAGTTATAAAAAAATTGAAAGAGAAAATGTGCAGCTGCTGTTTGATGGCAGCTTTCAGATGCATTTTTCTTTTCTTTCATTTGCAGTCATTTGAATAACAATAAATCCATTTTGAGTTTGTCTTTGTGATGCCAATCTTTTGATCCATAAACTTATGATCTCTAATTATAGTCTTGTTATGCAAAATTTATGCAAATTAGATGGATCATCTCGTTAATTTGTCAAGTTTAATGAGTTATCCCCCATTAGCTGTTGAATTCATCATAATGCATTAAGATCAAAAGATTTGGTAATTTTGTTCTTCTAAATTTACTTTCAATTGTTTGTTGAATAAACAATTTTTCATGATAGGCAAAGATTCAGGAAAAAGGGGGTGCTCAGAGAACATACATGTGAATTGAACAGAAGTGTCTGTAAGAGAGTCAAGTGACAAGTTAGTTGGAAATGACTAATTAAAAAAGTTTTTATACCCATCAGTCATTTTCAGCATTTTATACTAGATCCCAATGTCATATAAATTTTATGAACAAGTACCATATTCAACTGCATGTATACAGTTTGTTATTTCACCTGAAATATATTTCAAAAGTGACATCACAGGGGACATTTTGGCACTGTTCCTTGTCTTGCAGCCAGCAGCATTTCAAATATTTCCATTTGATTTCGCTTGCAATGCAACGAATTAAAATTTACATGTTTTGTCAAGTTTCAATATGTGCCTTATTTAGTTAAAGAAAAAAAATTTTCGGCCAAAAATTTTGACTTGAACCAGGACAGATCATTGTCTCGCCTGCGAAGCAGAGCAGGACATAGGTGTTACTTTACCGGCGGCCGTGTTAACATTTTGGAAAAGTTTTGCGAGCACCTCCATATTTCAAGAACTATAGGTCCTAGGTTGATGAAACTTGGTATGCATATGCCCCAGTAGTAGCTTAGCACAGCTGCATCCTCATCTTTTGACCTTGACCTTGATTTTCTGGTTGAGTGACTTTGACAATTTTCAATACATATAATAGCAATGGAAAAGTTTTGCCAGCACCTCAATATCTCAAGAACTATAGGTTCTAGGTTGATGACACTTGGTATGCATATGCCCCAGTAGTAGCTTAGTGCAGTTACATCCCCATCTTTTGACCTTGACCTTGGTTTTCTGGTTGAGTGACTTTGACAATTTTCAATACATATACATGTAATAGCAATGTTAAGGTTTTGCAAACACCTCCATATCTCAAGTATTATTGGTCCTAGGTTGATGAAACTTGGTATGCATATGCCCTAGTAATAGCTTAGCACAATTGCATCCCCATCTTTTGATCTTGACCTTGATTTTCCAGTTGAGTGACTTTGATTATTTTTATTGCATATATTAGCAATGTTTAAGTTCTATAAACATCTTTTGATTTCAGAAACTGAAAATCCATGTAAATTCAAAATATAATTGAAGTTAGAAAGAATAATTGTTTCTGATGATGCCGGCAGGCATGACATACTTTAGTGTTAACTCTTTTAAAATTTGGTAAAAATATACATATCTTGAAAAATTCATCTTAAAAAAAAAAAAGATAACCTCTCGTAGAGTTTTTAAAGATGACCTTAGGACCCCAGGGAACACCCTTTGGGAGCCAGTGTAATATATAATAAGTTTTTTTTGTCCTATTGTCACAGCATCAGCTGCAGGTCTGGAATCTTGCAATGGTTTATAATCAAATTAAACTGGAAGGCAATTCAATATATTAAATAAATCTTTTTTCTATAATTCTATACATTTCTTTCACCACAAAAAAAGATAATTGAAGTTTTAATGATGATACAGAACTTCACATAAATTACATAGAACCAAGGTGATAAATTTATAGTTCTTGTGACACATTCTTTTTGTTTTTCAGCTTCTAATAGATCATCTGTTTTAAAGAAAAGATTCCAAGAATTGTGAAAGAAATGGGTGAGTATAACTCCTGGTACAACTATACTGAAAGACTATAAAAGACTTCGGATATAAAAAAATGTACATGGCGCATGTGCAGTGAGCTAAAGGCTTCAATGGAATTCAGTTACATCTTTGTAAAATGCTGTCAAACATAGAAAATAATGAGATATGGGATGAGTGTACGGGACACAGCTCACATAACAAGCAGCAATTTAGAAAAACCACAATACCCTACTTCACTTTATTTTTACCTGCGTCGCCGAAGGCAAAAGCAGGTCTAGGAGTCGGGTCACTCCATCTGTCTGTCCATCCATCATGTTGAGGAGTGCCTTTCTTGTGTAATCTGAATCTCAAAAACCAAACCCCTTTTGGGGTCATTTTATCATTTCATTTAGATATTAGGGGTCCTAAAGGGGCCAAATAGCGACTTTACTAATTGTTTCCCAAATAACTTTAGTTCTGGTTGACCAAATGCTAACTTTACAGTAATGTTACTTATAATAATAGGAAGGATGGGGATGATTTTGGGTGTCCCTTTTTTAGCTCACCTGGCCAAAGGCCATGTGAGCTTATGCCATCACTATGCGTCCATTGTCATCCATCGTCGTCCGTTAACAATTTCAAAAATCTTCTTCTCTGAAACCACTGGATAAATTAAACTGAAACTTTGCAGGAATGATATATAACAGGTTGGCAACAAACAATCCTCATTTTAACATGATTCCATAAAAAACATGGCTGCTGTTACTAAAAATAGAACATAGGAAAAAATCACTTAAAATGGCTTATAACTCAGCAACCATAACAGATAGAAAAAATACGAAGGATCTTAGGCTCTTCGGAATCTAAAGCTCTACAAAAGTCTCCATTGGGTCGAAGTTATTAGATGACCCCTTATAGGGGTTACAGCCCCTGAAAGGGGAAAATAGTGTTTTTATATGACCACAAAATTTTTGTGATCGTAAAATGTTACGGCGATGTCATCGTCTGAGGACATTTGGTTTCCGTGCGATAACTTGAGTAAATATTGACCAATTGTTTTGAAATTTTGATATGATGTTTGTAACCACTGGAGGAAGGTTACTATTGTATTTGGAGTTGGTGGCCCCTACGGTTTTAATAAAAAGGGCCAAAAGGGGCTAAAACAGGTGTATTTACAAAACTGTTGTAGAATGTTTATTATTTATTTGATTTTGAAAATTCTTTTTTTTTTTTAATTCCTCATTAAATTCTGTCAACAAAATGTGTCAATGGTTTTGATGTATATTGAACCGTTACATTGCTACAGGGATGGGCCACACCCCAAAAATCAACTTTTTTATGTGGTCCGATTTTCAAAATCTTTTTTCATTGGAATTCTTGTGAAAATCCCTGCCTGCATTTTTCAATCAGATTTGCAATATCTTTTACTGTTTTTTGAGAAATTAGGGGTCGAAGGGGCTAAAAAGGCCATTTTTAAAAGTTGGTCAAGGCAAATGGGTTTACACAATGAGGTTTAAATATAATGATTATATCCACTGAAGGAAGCTTTTTATTGCATTTGGGTTTTGTGGTCCTTACCATTTAAAGAAAAAAGGGCCACAAGGGGCTTAAATGTGTCAAAAATGTGAATGAATATAGAAATAAGATTTTTTGTATTAAATGCTATTGTAAATATATTTGTGTCAAATATGTCCACCATAGGATGCATGTGTCAAAAAGCTTTGTAAGTCCACCATCCATGGGCTGCGTGTGACCAAAGCAATAGACTATTGGGCCTCCAATGTACAGGGTTCAACTTGTTGTGGTTGTATCATGCTGCGCTCAGCGTAGCTTTTTATACAACCGCAAAAAATTTGCGTTAACTTTTTAGTGTTTCCACAATAACTTTAGTTCCACTTATCCGATTGCTATGAAACTTTACAATGATGTTCCTTACCATAAAAGGATGCATGGGATTGATTTTGGGGGTCCCCCCATTTTTCATTTAGAAATTAGGGGCCAAAAAAGGGCCAAAAATACTACTTTTTTGTTTGTTTCCACAATAACTTTAGTTCTAGTTATCCAATTGCTATGAAATTTGACAGTGATGTTCCTTACCATACAAGGTTAAATGGGATTGATTTTGGGGGTCTCCCCTTTTTTTGTTTCAAAATTAGGGGCCCAAAAGGGGAAAAAAATTCAAATATTTTACTTGTTTCCACCATAACTTTGGTCCTAGTTGGCCTATTGCTGTGAAATTTGTCAAGAATGTTTCTTTCAATAAAAGAATGAACCTGATGAATTTTTGCGCCCCCCTTTTTCTCCGTTGTGTAATTAGGGGCCAAATGGGGCCGAAATTGAAACTTTTTTATTTCTGGTCCGATTTTGAAAATTTTTTTGCATGTTTGTTCTTGTCAAATAGCGAATACAAAATTAAGAATTAATTTTTGTGACCCCCCCTTTTTCCCCCTATTACGTAATTAGGGGCCAAATGGGGCTTTTTTATTTGTGGTCCGATTTTGAATTTTTTTTTTGCAAATTTATTCTTGTCAGGTAGCGATTCTAAATTTAAGAATAAATTTTTTGGGCTGTAATCATAATTTTAAAAAAATTCTGGTTCGATTTTTAATTATTTCCCCAAACATTATTCTTTTAAAGAGTAGAATACAACATTCAAAATTTATATTTTTAGCCCCTGGGTTGAAAGTCCATCAGAGAAGCATGTGTCAAAAACCTTTGTCAGTCCACCATGGGCTGCATGTGTCCAGAACAATAGACTATCCATATTAGGCCTAAAACGTACAGGGTTCAACATGTTGCGGTCGTATCATGCTGCGCTCGTTATTGGACGATAGAATGAAAACTATTGCAGATAAAGAAAAGCTGTTGCTTGCTGAAATGTTCAGCTCATTTAGCTCTACAAAAGTCTCTATAAGGTCAAACTTGTCAGATGACCCCTTGTAGGGGTTACAGCCTCTAAAGGCGAAAATAGTGTTTTTGGCCTATAGTATGAAAACTTTTTCAGATAGAGAAAAGCTGTTGCTTGCTTAAATGTTCAGCTAATTGAGCTCTAAAAAAGTCTCCAAAGGGTCCAAGTTGTCAAATGACCCCTTATAGGGGTTACAGCCTTTTAAAGGCAAAAAAGTAGTGTTTTTGGTCCATAGAATGAAACCTAATGCAGATAGAGAAAAGCTGTTGCTTGCTTAAATATTCAGCTCATTTAGCTCTACAAAAGTGGTCATAGGATTGAAGTTGTCAGATGACCCCTTATAGGGGTTACAGCCCCTTAAAGGCAAAAAATAGTGCTTTTGGACTATAGATTGAAAACTAATGCAGATAAAGAATAGAGAAAAGCTTTTTCTTGCTGAAACATTCAGCTCATTTAGCTATACAAAAGTCTTCATAGGGTTGACATGAAGACCAGGTGAGAGATTCAGGCTCCTGGGAGCCGCTTATTTTTTATACCCCGCCACACGAAGGGGCAGAGTATTATGTTATACCCTCAGTTTTTTTCTGTGTCTGTCCGTCCGTCCCCTGAAGGTTTCCAACCAATAACTTGAAGACACGTCAAAGGATTTGAATAATATTTTGCACAGCTGTTTAGTACAATAAAATACAGGTCAAGTTCGATTTCCAGCATGATCCAAAAAATAGTTTTCAAGATAGGCCACTTTGAAAAATCAAATTTCATGAAATTTTGAGTTCCGACCAATAACTTGAAAACGCGTCATGGGATTCAAATGATATTTTGTACAGCTATTGAGTACAATAAAATACAAGTTAAGTTCAATTTCCAGCATGAACCGAAAAACAGTTTTCGAGATAGGCCACTTTAAAATCAAATTTTATGAACTTTTGATATTATAACATGGCGGGGTATCATTTAATGTCCCATTACATGCCCTATTTTTTCATTTTGAAATTAGGGGCCAAAAAGGGGCTAAAAATGCAACTTTTATTAGTTTTCCACAATAACTAAAGTTCTGATTGACTTATTGATATTTTATTTTTCAATAATATTTATTACCATTAACTTATTGATTGGCATGATTTTTGAGGTCTACCCTTTTTTTGTTCAGAAATTAGGGACCCAAAAGGGGCAAAAATCCAACTTTTTTATTTAAGGTCCGATTTTGAATTTTGTTTTTGCAAGTTTATTTTTGTCATATATTTGATACAAAGTGAAGAACAAATTTCTTCTTGATCCTTCCTTTTCTGTTTAGCAATTAGGGGTCAAAAGGGGGAAATTGAAACTTTATTTTTTTTCTCTGGTTTTGTGAGAGTTTATTTTTATTCTTGTTAGATACAAGGATCTTAAATATTTTTATTTCTAAATATTCGTTGTCAGTCTAAAAATTGGGTTGCATGTGACAAATTTGCTTTGTCAGTCCACCATAGGAACTATTTACTGTTCATATTGGGCCTAGAACGTACAGGGTTCAACGTTTTGCCATGCGATGCAGGGCCAGACATCGATTGGTCTTGTTGTCTCTTCGGTGTAACCCAATAATCTCTACATTTACAATTATTTACATGCACAGACAATTCCTGTACATACTGAAAAATCAGATGTAATTTATTAAATTCCAAATTTTTCGAACAAAATTACTGGATCAGATTTATTTTATTGTTGATATTGTCTCCATTTCACTGTTTGAAAGTAAAGGCACTGTCACAAGCTACGTCAATATTTAGTACATTTGAAATGACGCCATACAAAGAAGTAAATAATTTCATTTGGGTCTTACTACTCTACTCTACTTAACTTTATTCTTATTCTAGACAAAATATTACAGGGGTTCAAATTACCACTGGTCCGAGGTCTAGGACCTTCAATTTTTGATTCAGGACCTATTAGATTTTATTAACAAAAGTCCTTGACATGCATGTATTTATAGTTACTTCTGTTGAGGATTTTATGATGACATCTGGTGGACCTTCCACCTAGAACTTCAAAAAGTCCTGGACCCTTTGCTCTCAAATGTTAATTTGTACCCCTGAATAATATGAATTTTACTACCGTATTTTCCGGTGTATAAGCCGCTATTTTTTTCCTGAAAAGTTTTGGGTGCGGTTTATACTCCGGTGCGCTTAGTGTGTGTATTTTTTAAAAATTTTCAGGTGGACCAGTGTGAAAACATCGATGTTTCATCTGGGTCATTACCAAACTGCTGCAATTTCTATTTCAGCTTTATTCATGTAATGTTTTGTTTGTTATTTTATGAAATAAAAAGTAAATACCCTCGAATGTGTTTGTTTATTATGTATTTCAGTTGTTTCGATCTTTTCTCTCCATAATCATCCATTTTTATTTTGATTACGTAATCAGACAGAGGTGTGTCTAAAATGTGGAATTTGTATAATAAATAAAATGCATGCTGTCCCTTTCCTTTCTCTTCCAATAATTCATATTAAATATATTTGTGCTTAATATGCCCTTTTCTATGTTGTTAATGTCCACATTATTACCCTGGTAAGTAATTTTTACATTATATGGACAGCTGTGTTCATTTTCTCCCTACTTTTGAAGAGAGTTTTGTTTATTTTCTCCCTACAATTTTATTGACTGTTTTTCCTTTAAGTTTAATTCAAGAACAACTAATCATTTTGTCACTATTCTAGCTATTTTAGAGCAAACATATATCATTTTATAAAATTTATTCAGTTTAAACTTGTGTGCAGGAAAATTTAAGAATAACAACCTTTGACCTGTTGACATCGATCTACACAAGACAAGTACACACCGTTTCATGTGTATTTTACCAAGTGAATATCATGGATTTGTTTGATCAAGGAACCATTTATTCTTATGATTTTTATTTAATAAATAGTTAATTAATAATCAAGGACACACAAAAAATCTATAATTATAGATTGGACACATTCCCATGCACAGGTATGCCATTTTGATTTTCTTTTCCTTTCCACCACGTGGTCAAGCTAATGTAGCTAACTAATGATTAATCACACAAACAGAACTTGAGTAATTATAACCAAAACATATCAAGGTCAATAAACTTCACTTTAATTGCAATCAAAACAATAACTGGAGAATCAGGTTGCCGACAAACGATTTAAATGCCAATCATAACACCTGTCAGGTGTCATACACTAATTTGCAATTTACCGATATACACACATATTATACAGTCATGACAGTTAAAATTAATAACAATAAATTTAACACAAGCTGTATTTATTCATTTTTATTAAAATCAAACACAATTTTATTAATAAATCAAAAATAAATAATATAAAATGGAAACGATCTTCAACGACATCGGGAGTCTTTGTGCTGAAAATGAAATAAACATGACAAAAATCATTCAATATACGTTATAAGACTGGAGAAAGGGGTGCGTTTAATACTCAGGTGCGCTTTATTAATGGATAAAATCCGAAATTTCCCTGAAAATCGGCCCTGCGCCTTAAAGTCCGGAGCGCTTTATTCTCAGGAAAATACGGTATTTAAAATACTCCCTGAAATTTTAATAAAAAATGCCTAATTTGGGTAGCATGCCAATATTGTGTTACATTATGTTATTCATATGTTGTATAATAATTCACATAAAAATACTACGGGTAACTATTTGCATAGTTATTAACCCCCAAGAATGACATGCACATAATACAAAATAGCTGGTGTTTACATGAAAGTAAGCCTGCTCTAAACAAGATGTGCACAAATATGGATAATCAATCTAATTCCTTGAACTTTGATATGAGTGGGGCATGCAAGATATACACAGGGGTTGAAATTAACATTTGAAAGCAAAAGGTCCAGGACTTTTTGAAGTTCTCAGTGGAAAGTCCCACAGACATTATTAAAACTCCCCAATTGGAATACTGTAAGTGCATGCAGGTCCAGGTCTTTTGTAAATAGAATTTCAAAGGTCCAGAATAAAAATTGAAGGCCCTGGATCTCGGACCAGTGCTAATTTAAACCCATTTATACATGAAGATAATGTTCCAGAAGCACCAGAAATACAAAAAAAACTTTGAACAATTTGCATTTAATATTTAGGTTTATGTGCTGAAAGTGAAAAAAATGAAGTCCTTAAAATTTCTATATGAATATTGAAAATATCAAAGTTTTCAATAATATTAAGTATGCAAAACTGTTTTTATGCCCCATCTACGAAAGTAGAGGGGCATATAGTGTTCGGGTCCGTTCGTCCGTCCGTCCGTCCGTCCATTTGTCCGTCCCAAATCCCATATTTCCACCAAATTCCCAATTACTGACAAATGCCACATCAATCATATTGGTATGGTAGGTGCACCTATTGATGCTAAGCACAATGCATGCTTCCGATGCTGGATGTGACCTATATTTTCCGCATGTATGACCACTTACAAAAGAATGGTTAAAGTCTTTTCCCTCTTACTGACAAGTGCCACATCAACCATATTTGTATGGAAGGTGCACCTAGTGATGCTTAGCACAATGCATGCTTTGGATGCTGGCTGTGACCTATTTTTTCCGCATGAATTACCATTTATTGAAGAATGGTAAAAGTCCATTCCTTCTTACTGACAAGTGCCATAGCAACCATATTTGTATGGTAGGTGCACCTAGTGATGCTAAGCATAATACATGTTTCGGATGCTGACTGTGACCTACATTTTCCGCATGGATAAACTCTAACAGAATAATGGTTAAAGTCCATTCCCACTTGCTGACAAGTGCCATATCAACCTTATTGGGATGGTAGATGCACCTAGTGATGCTTAGCACAATGCATACTTCAGAAGCTGGATGTGACCTATATTTTCTGCATGGATGAACTCTTACAGAATAATGATTAACGTCCATTCCACCTTACTGACATGTGCCACATCAACTATATTGGTATGGTAGGTGCACCTAGTGATGCTAAGCACAATGCATACTTCAGATGCTGTTTGTGACCTATATTTTCTGCATGAATGACTACTCATAGAAGAATGGTTAAAGACCATTCCTTAATTCTTACTGACAAGTGCCACAGCAGCCATATTGGTAAAGTAGGTGCACCTAGTGATGCTTAAGTGATTGCAGAAAAAATAAATGTTGCGAGATGGGGCATTATGTCTTATGGACATATTCTTGTTTTTTAAAAAGTAGATACTTGGCATTATTTAAAATCTTTACACATAAAATGATCAGCATTAAATGCTTTTCATAATTTACCTAGCCACCTCAGATGCAATAGGGCATCACATTTGCAAACAAGTGGGAAGCTATAGTAATAAACTTTAAAGACAACTTAAAAAATCTAAGAAATTTAAGATTTTAAACCCCAAAAACATTGAAAACTAGTTTATGTTAGTCTGCCAGTATTTTTTTTATAAGACAATGAAATGGATATATGATACATTCATCTGAACTTTATCATCTTTTTATGGTTTCATCATTCCAAATATGCTGACGAACATAAGTAAATTGAACATAAAAATTCAGATTTATAAGGGAAAAAATGAATAAATCTGAACTTCTGATATAACGGAGCTTTACTGCTGATATAAAGAAGTTTTTGTGTTTCAAATTTATATGTATTTTATTTCATTACATATTTCTGAAATGCATAATTCTAAAAAAAAAAAAGGTTAAGAAATGGTATTGACCTATTGACTTTTTCTAATATAGGTTATGATTCCGCGTAGACGTTATCCACGTCTCATTATCCTCTAGATATGGAAACAGTGTATGTCTCCACTACCCAGTCATGGAATTTAGCACAGGACCAACAGCCCACGACCTGTAAAAATTTGTTCAGTCCTGTAAATTTTAGCTATTTTTGTTAACCAATCATGGATTCGGTCCTGTAAAACCTAAATCCTAAATTCCATTACTGTGTACCAAAATCAACTTGGTTCGAAAATGAGATGCTTCAGATGAGAAATTCAAATTCTGGTAAAATATTTTCAGGGTCAAATGAAAAAAAAATTGTGTTTTTACAAGTATTGGTCCTGCATAGAATTTATTCATATTTTTTAGACTAAAAATATGTTGGATATTAACATCAAAATTATCATTTATTTGTAATGGTCAAATGAAATTGAAGTAATATAAACCATTTATGATTCCTTAAATGAAGTTAACAATATGAATGTGCAAATGTATATGCAGAAATGATAATACCACAAAGAGACCTGAGAAAGAATCATTTTACAAGCTGTGTAACATCAGGTCTATCATTTGACTAAATCTGTGGAATTGATGTTAGAAATGAATTTATGATTTACATTCATTTGTTACCGCTGTTACAGGAACATTCCTATACAGTGGTTTCAACTGGTTAAATGAAGTGTTTGAGGACTAATATACACCCAGTGGCCAGTACTCAGTTAATTTGAAATTTTCAACTGTTTTAAAATAGAAATAGTTGAAAACAACTCTTTTGTTTCAATCCAATATATAAGTTTTTTTAAGTTGAATTTGTTTAAACTATTTTAATTTTCACATCTCAATCTACTATAATGATCTACAAATAACAGGTGATACACATTTCAAAGGATTGTGTATTGCCTTTGGGGCAGGTAAATGTTGTCAATTGCATAACATCTATCATTGAATAACAGGCCAATAAAATAAATGACTTTGAACTGTATTTGATCCCAGAGGAAACACTAATTGCATGTCAACCTGCTCCACAGTGAGGTCACTTTACATGTTGTTACTATTTTTGTAATGTTATTTTCATGTTTTTTCAGATGTGTATTACCTTACTTCAAAGAACTTTCACCTTGTAATTTGATGTATTGAAAAGTGAAGAAGTATAGGGTCTTATTTGTCAAATTGACTTGTAGTTTTTGTGTGATCTTTCATTGAAGTAAGATTAAACATGATGAAAACCTGAATTTAATTTGAACCAGAGGCCTTATTTATTTGTGAACTTTCTCTGTTTAAGTTGGTTTTTGTCTCGCCTGCGACGAATAGTCGCGGAAGGCGAGACATAGGTATTACTTTCCGGCGACGGCGGCGGCGACGGCGGCGGCGTAAACTTTTTTGTAAGACTTTTGTGGACAATGAATTGCTTGAAAAGTATAATAGCTAGGCATCTGATATTTGGTATACAGACAGTTCAGGTTATGGTCTACGCAACTGTCACCATGCCGTGTGACCCTGACCCCATTTTCACGCTCCAGTGACTCTGTGAACTTAGGTCTTTTTTCAGGCCGTAAACTTTTTTGTAAGACTTTTGTGGACGATGAATTGCTGGAAAAGTATATTAGCTAGGCATCTGATATTTGGTATACAGACAGTTCAGGTTATGGTCTACGCAACTGTCACCATGCCGTGTGACCCTGACCCCATTTTCACGCTCCAGTGACTCTGTGAACTTAGGTCTTTTTTCAGGCTGTAAACTTTTTTGTAAGACTTTTGTGGACGATGAATTGCTGGAAAAGTATATTAGCTAGGCATCTGATATTTGGTATACAGACAGTTCAGGTTATGGTCTACGCAACTGTCACCATGCCATGTGACCCTGACCCCATTTTCACGCTCCAGTGACTCTGTGAACTTAGGTCTTTTTTCAGGCCGTAAACTTTTTTGTAAGACTTTTGTGGACGATGAATTGCTGAAAAAGTATATTAGCTAGGCATCTGATATTTGGTATACAGACAGTTCAGGTTATGGTCTACGCAACTGTCACCATGCCATGTGACCCTGACCCCATTTTCTTGCTCCAGTGACTTTGTGAACTTAGGTCTTTTTTCAGGCCTTAAACTTTTTTGTAAGACTTTTGTGGACGATGAATTGCTGGAAAAGTATATTAGCTAGGCATCTGATATTAGGTATACAGACAGTTTAGGTTATGGTCTCCGCAACTGTTACCATGCTGCGTGACCCTGACCCCATTTTCTTGCTCTAGTGACTCTGTGAACTTAGGTCTTTTTCAGGCTGAAAAACTTTTTTGTAAGATTTTTGTGGATGATGAATTGCTGGAAAGTTATAACAGCTAGGCATCTGATATTGGGTAAACAGACAGTTGCGGTTATGGACAATGCAACTGTCACCATGCCATGTGACCATGACCCCATTTTTACGCTCCAATGACTCTGTGAACTTAGGTCTTTTTTTCAGACAGAAAACTTTTTGTAATTCATGTGTGGACAATGGATTGCTTGAATAGTATAATAACTAGGCATCTGTTATTAGGTATACATACACTTTTTGTGTTTATATCAAGAAATGAAAGCTTAGGTAGTTGATTTTAGTGATGGTGCCGGCAGGCGAGACATACTTTTAGTGGCCACACTTGTTTTTTATACTCGTTAAAGTAAAGACATTTTTTGTGCATGCAGCATATGTATCTAGATTTAAGCATTTTTTTTGTGATTAGCTGGAATGAAATCTTGTTGACCTTATAAAAAGTTCACTAACGACATTGATTACCTGTTTTAATTAAGTTTTTACCTGTGTGTGGTCACTCAGGTACACATCTTTCTTTCTTAAGATGTTCCCCTTTGACATAATGACAGGTTTAATGATTATTGATCTCGGGGTCAACTCTTGTGACCTTGTGACCTCTTATGTCCTGCCATTAATGGTTCAGGGTCTTTATTATTGAAAATATGGGACTTGGAATGAATGCATCCTAGATAATGGTAAGAAATTTAAATTCGTCTATATCATTATTATCATCAGTGAAATAGTGGGATTTGATTTGTTTTAAAATATTTTTTTTCTGTTCCCAGCTTCATCAGTTCTGTTTTCAATCTTCAGGAACTATTAAATCTGGCTACGGAACAGGGATGTTAGATCTTTTATATAAACATTATTACATGTAATGGATGCTCAGAAAATAAGTTGAATACTTTTTAAGAATAGCAGTTGTATTACTATAGATATTGTTCAATTTAGGCATTTGTAGAAACATTACTTTATTTTTGAGGCACCACACTTGAATTTAGATCAGTGTTGGTCCTGATTTCCTGTTTAAAAGGTTTTGTGATGCCCCAAACCATAGCATTGATAAAAAGAAACATTTACTAGATGTATCCAGGGAGATGAAATTAGTATCTGTAATGGTGCTAGGAAAATGATCAAAACCTTATAAAAGACAACTGAATGTTATGCTAAATGTTTAGAACTTAACTATTTCAAACATAAATCTTATAAGTTTTTATATCCATACCTGCTAATTTAGTCCTGTTTAGTCTATAAAAGCTGAAACAGTGTTACTTGCAACACTTTGAGCATGTTGAACAAACTGCAACATTAAGTTTAAAGCTAAAGACATTGAAGATAGAATCTTCTCTTTATCTTCCAAACTGATGATAACAAATGAAATATTTTTGAATCAAAAGAAATTGCTTGGAATTAAAATTTAAATGTGATGTCAAACTGCAGTTTGATGCTTGTTTTTTGATCTCGTCAATGAGAGACTTATCCAATGCTTAGAATTGACTATGTAATATTTCAGAATTCAAAAGATGGATAAGCCATTAAAAGTCCATGCTGTTTTAAAACATATATTTAGATTCCCTGTTAAAGAATTATAACTTTTTTTATAATTTGATTTATTTATTTTAATCGTCAGTTTGAATGACGAACTTGCATTTGATAAAAGCAGAATTTGAATGATTGTTTTCCTCATCAAAAACTGCTCCTATGACCAACTCTTACAAGTGTTCCTTCTTCAATATTCGGTGCAGAAGTTTATAAGATAGGTTATAAGGGGGTGGTAAAGGGGGGGTACGTGCACGGATGAACGGCCAATAAAAATTGACAATCACGATGAACGGCCAATAAAAAAATGATAATCACGATGAACGAAAAATGAAATAGAGAAACACGATGCACGATGAACCTCCATGCACGGCTGAACGGGAAATAAAAATTGCTCAACACGATGCACGAAAAAAACCCTTTACCACCCACTTATAAAGTACCACAAGTCCACTTTCAAAAACTTCAAAGAATAAAACAAAACTAAATAGGACAACAAGAAAAAGCACCAATAAAAACATCAAATTGAGAATTATTCCACAATTTGAAGCTATTTTAGCATAGCCATTCAAAGTAACTATTTTTAGTCATGAAAATAAACTTCAAAGAATTGGGCATCATCTAGTTAGTCTTCAAAGACTAAAAACTTTCTTTAATTTGAATTTTAATAGTCCAAAAAACAATAAAACTTCTGGATTTAAATGTAAAGATAATGAAGTTGGAAGATAATACAAATTCAAAAAAAAAAGGAGAAAAAATGAAATTTTCATGCTTCAGTTAAGTTTAGTAAAAGGGAATCTGTTATTAAATCAAAGTTATTGAAGAATGAAGAATTGAACAAGAATTTGAAAAGATTTGAAAATTAAAATAAATAAATTAATTTGAAGACGACAAAAGATTCTCTCAAGTAAAGAAACAGGTGGGAATTAATTCTCCTGTTTTTTTCGTCACTTTTTTTCACCGTCGGGACAAAAAGCTTCAGAAGCTGAACAATCTCTTTTACAAAACAATAAGATTCTTTAAAGGGAAAAAAGAGATTATTAAGACTTTATGAAAATTAAATATTTCTTTTAATCTTTGTTTACCTTTAACTTAAGAATTGACATAAAAAGTCGTAATAACCATGTCAGGAAAGAGGCAGGTGCTGTGATTGCATCTGTCCTCAGGTGGGGGTCTAATGGAACAGCCCAGATGACTAATGGAGCCTTGATTGAAAATGGACTCTCTAATGAAATGTTTCATTCTCGTACACAAGCTTAATATTGCCTTATGAGGACGGAGCATCAGAAAGATTTTTATTTCCTAATGTGATCGTTCATATAACTATTGATTTTACTCCAGATTGTGTAGTATTTTGTGAATTATTGCTAAAAACTCAGCTTTTTCAATTACTTTACTTGATATTGTTTAATGCTTAAGATTGTTATTCCTAATATAATTTAAGTTCAACAGTTTTTATTCAGAGTTGAGTGTGTGGTATTTTAGTGAAGTCGACTTGACAAATATTAGGTAGATGGCAGGTACTTGAGTGTTTTTATACCATATATTGCATTTTGCTGAAGTGAAAAAATATAAACAATGACTTTGGAAACTATTGAGGAATTTAGAAGACCAAGGATATTTTATAACTGTCAGATTCCTAAGGTCAGTATTGTACATAGGGACTACTTTTTGAGGACACTGGAAGCTAGATTTAGCTAAAACATTAAATGATTAAAAGTAATGATAAAACAATTGTAGAATATTTAGTATAAAAGTATCAGAAAAATTATATTTAGTTCTTTAAATCTGACCCTTAAGTAGACTTGCTCTTCAATCTTTTTTGATTAGTTTCAAATTTGTTTAATTTTGATAGTAATATACATAGTTCAGTACAAAGTTGAGTTCTTTTACCGCTGCAGTTATAACAGTAAGATTTTGAGGTTTATCGAAGTTCTGTAAATTTTAGTAACAACCACAATTTGATGAATTAATTATTTAAGTTGTTAAATAATTTCCTAATCCTAATGTTACTAAAAACTATGAATTGAACTTTTCTTTAGAGTTGTTGAAACAAAATATGGTAACCAAAATCTGACAAATTCCATGTATGCCCATTGGGGGGATTGGAAATCATATCAGTTTGACATTAAATGTACTAGTTTAAGCTACAGGAATTAACAAACAGAAGTTAAGTTACTTTTAAAATATTTAAAATAAAATATGAAATCTTTTTTACTAATTGGTGCAACCTTGAATGTTGAATGACTATTAAGACTTATTAAATACAAATAATCGCTAAAAACAAATCAAGCAGACGAAAACTAAGGATTTTGGACTTCAGGTATTTTTTCATAAAATTTTCAATGTGGTGCAATTCCAAAAATTTCAAATGAAGTGCATTTGATGTATTTTAGTGTTATTGTACTTGGTGTCTGGTTGCAAATTCAAGAGCCAAAGTAAAAATGACTATGTCAACCAATTTGCTAAAATGTTGATTGTTGTTGACATATCAAATTGATGTTGTTTTGAAGTCAAAACAATTGAGAATTAAAAATTGAACAGGAATGGTAACGCTTTGAAACTAACAAACAAATGAAAAAGACTTAATTTAGCATTTAGATTTAAATAAAAATGAAAAATATATAATATATTAAATATTTTCTGAAATAAGAACATTAATTGCCCTGCAATATTTATTACCAATAATTTAAATTGCTAATCCTGAATTTTAGTGTGGGATCAGCGTCTCCAAACAAAAACATAGTAATTTTCTCTTTCTTGTGAATGGAAGTTGTATAAAAGAGTTAACTAATGTCAAGATCGAGCATGATTCCAAACATGCATAAGAATTGTCAACAATTTACAATTAAGATTTTAGTGAATGGGACTAAATGATAACCTTCATTGGAGCTTTAGTGGACTTAGGGTTACATTATTGTATCTAATATAATAATAAATTTACCCCCCCCCCCCCAAAAAAAAACAGCCAAAAAAACCAATGGAGACGTTGATTTTTCATCTTATGCGATGAAGCTGATCTTCGCTCAATCTAACTTGCTCTTTGTAAGATATACAAATTTCCAAAAAGGTGCATGTCATTGCATAAAAAATGCAAGGGTAAAGTTCCTAGCCATAGTACCAAACATTTAGATTCTATAAGATATTTTTATCATTTGAGCCTGTTATCATGGTTATATTATAATTTTCAATAAAATACAGGTCATAAATGACATATTTAACCTCAACTAAAGGACTTTCACTATTTTAGCCTAGAATTTTAGATATAATTAAGGCAATTTATGACATTTTAATCCTTAACTAAAAGACTTTCATTATTTTAATCTCCCCCTTTTTAATCAAAATCTATACTGGATATTTCTAAGTAATTGGATTACTGAGATTTGTATCAATTTTTGAAGAGATTCTGGGCTCAACTCTGTGATTACAATTGATTAAAAATGACATTCATTTGCCAAATGAATTAATATGAAGGTCATCTGTCAATCATCCTGTCATTAGACATGATTTATTCCAGTTGGACTTAATGAATGTCCACTCCTCAAGGATGTGTATTGCCTTTAAGGGTCGAAATTGAACCATTCAAGGTAAAGCTTATAATTGTACTTTTACAGTTTTCATTTGTGTACAGCAAGCACCAAAAATTTATTTATTTATTTGATTGCTTGAATCAGGTTGGAGGTTTTTTACTTTGTATTTATTAAGTGCATTTACAAATTGATGGCTAATCTTGAGCTTTAATATCAAAAAGAGGAAACCTTTTTTACAAGAAGTTGAATGAAATAGTTATAGTATAACTAATGAGTGGTGGCGAATATCAATTTTAATGTCACGAGTCTCGAATAACGCCAGGATTCAACAAGTGCGCGGAACTCCGCGCACGAGTTGAATCCCCTAGCGTTATTCGACACGAGTGACATTAAAATTGATATTCGTCACCCCGAATTAGTTATACTATTTATTATATAGATAATTTGGAAAAACGTGACTAATAGATCATCAAATAATGAAAACGGAATAAATTATTGATTAATGAATTGTGTATTGCGCACTAATCTAAGCTACGTATTTTTTGCGGGAAACTTCACGAGGGTTAGATAAATTCGCACGCGAGTTAGATAAATCCTGTAATTAACTCAGTTAAAATCTAGAAATTTATTAACTCGGAAATCACGATCTTTCACCTATATCTATATAATAATTTGCTTTAATAGTGGAAGGTGATGCATTTTTCAATGACTTTAGGTGATTTAATGATGGACATTTTAACACATTCATGTATGAAATGTTTGATTTTTAACAATCCAAAAGTTGTTCCTATTTGCTGAGATTTAATTATATTTATAAGTCAATTATTTTAATGTTTCTTTATCTCTGTTTTTCATTATATTTTCTCTTTACTTCTGCCTTGGTCAAATTCATGTTGTCTTTCAATTTTAAGAGGAAATTGTCACGAGGGGTCTATTTTGCTAAAAGTAATTCATACATTTTTTACAATTGTTGCTCCTAGAGGAATTAGAATATTGATTGATCGATTGATTGATTGATTTAAAAAAAAAACAGTTCTTGAACCAAAATTGAAATATTCCCTTTTATATTAGACTACACTGGGATTCTGAATGATAGCAAAATGTTTAAGTCACAGATAAAAAGATGAACCAGATGAAATTTCTTTGAGTTCTTAGGAACTTTTTGTTTCTGTAATATTTTTAGGTCCACTGTCCTGTATCAAATATCTGGGCGCTTGGACTTGCATCATGCTAGTTAATATTTCTTCTGTCCTTTCTGTAAATTTCTACCTTTTTGTACCTTTCACTCTTTGGCCACCCTGACCATTAGTATAATCTGTCTTTCTTTTGGTCAATTTTTTCAAATTATGAATGACTATTATCAAAAATAAAATATGTAAATGATTTATCCCCTGTGGTACACAATAGATTCCATGACCTATCATAGTTAAGGATCTATTACCAAGTTTTATGAGTAGTTTTACTATCTGTCGAACATGAAAAGTCAATCATGTCCAAAGTCACATGACCATGTAACGGACAGGTGTTTACAAGAACAGGTGAAAATTTTATTGAGATCAATTTAAATTTTGTTTTAATTCCCAAGATTTTGAATTTGATTTGATGTTAGATCAATATCCTGTGGTTAAGAAGTTTATTTACAACTGCATTGGGTTGATTTTTCTCTCAGTTGATGAAAAATAAATTATTAAGAAATGTCAAGGTTTGGCTTAATAAGCTAGTATCATAAAGTGACCAAGTATGGTCTTTCTTTGGAAGATTATTCTGATGATATATATTATATATTATTTCATATGCTGTTTGATGTATCATTTTGCCATTATCACTTTGGAGAAGATATGAAATATCTCATTCTAAAGATACCAAAATGAAACAATTTTGACCTTTGTCATTTAAATGTTGCAGTCATTAGATTAAAGTCTTTCAAGGGAATCAATTGTAATGAACTACAAATGATATGTTGGGTTGTTTGTTTTTTTTGGGGGGGGGGGGGGGGGGTGGGGGGGGGTTTGTACAAAAGACTAAATTTTTGGATAGTTAGCAATGAGATATTAAAAAAGTGCCACAAATAGGCTGCAATTTAAAATCCAAAACAGGCCAGCACTCATTAGCTAAATGTTGTAGAGTTGAGTTGGAAATGCTTGGAAGTTGGAAGTAGGTATCTTAAAAGATGTCAATATAATATATGAACAAAGATCATGGTAAACTGTCTAACAACGCTGTCCATAAATGCTTTAAATTGGTCTAGTCTTTGCATTATTTGTTCTTATTTTGTTGGACCTTACACAATACTGCCAGATGGACTTGTATGTCTTCTGTAATAAATTTGCCAGACCAGAGTCAAGTTTGCCTGTACTGTGCAAAAACTGTTTGTTTATAAGTTATTTTACTATTTTTCAGAATCAAGTGTTACCACCAGGATTTTTCCCACTGTCCTCAGTCATGGGGGACCATTCCAATCATGTTAACAACTATATTTCAAATGAGGTATGTTAGAAGATATATATAAATGGTATACATTATCTGTGTCTTTTTACTAGGGTACATGTTGTAGAGATTTTATATGCATACTTGCAATGTTGTTTTCATAAAATAACATACAAATTTCTAAAACAGCCAAGCTTTGAAATATACGGCTGATAGTCCATTAATTAACACTTTACCTAGAACCCCTGGCCAAGGTGCGTCGATAAAGGGCGTTAAACACCAACACACACACACCTAGAACCCCACCCCTAGTCAAGAACATAGAATGCAGAGTCGAAAGCAGATAGCAACAGATTTGGAGCTTTACACAGCATGTCCCTTTTTAGATATGAAATAGATAGTTTGCCAATTTTTATGTATGAAAAATTTGAATGATTAATGAAAAAACACTATATGGCAGAAATATCAATATTAGATCTTATTGTTCTTATCTTCTTGAAGAATGCAGGGGCGGATCCAGAGGTCCCTGAAAGGGGGCGTAATTGCTTAAAATGTCAGATTTTGATGAAAATTTGAAGTTGTTTGGTCAATTTTATACAGAAAAAAATAAAATTTCTCAATTAAAGGGGTGTGTACGCCCCCGTCGCCCCCCTCTGAATCCGCCACTGGTAAGTGTTTGAGAAAGTCCATTCAATTCTGTGTATAAAGAATTTAAAAATTTTGCTTTGCTTTTGAATAGGGGGGATTCTTTCTGTATTGATACTCCAACTTAGTAATAGTCCAGCACAGCTGCATTCCTACAACATTATCAGAAAACTTCCAACATATCCATTACAAAACATATTCTCTCTAATTGTCTGTTTTATGTTGTTTACTCTGAGAATGGCTTTTCTGGGATAAACAATAAAAACCGCTCTTAGGCACTTGTACTAATGGGATTTTATCGAATCAGTCAACAAATTAGGAATTGATTAAACCTATCTAGGGAAATCCTTACAAATGTAAAAATATTTTGTACCTTATATATATTTATATCTTCATTAGACAAATTGTAGTTAGATTGGATTTCTTATAGGATGATTTTTTTAAGGAAAATGAATGTTGGATAGAAACTAAATTGTAGGATAGTTTTACATTGTAACAGTTGATGCCTTAGATAGGAAGTCTTGAGCTCTTTGCTTCAGATATAGTCTTTTTATGCCCCCGCGACGACATGTCGGGGGGCATTAAGTTTTACTCATGTCCGTCCGTCCGTCCGTACGTACGTCCGTACGAATTTCCGTCAAGCTTTTCTCAGAAACCATAAATGGGAATGACTTGAAACTTGGTAGGATGGTTCAGTATTACAAACAATACGTCCTAAGCGAATTTTAGACCTGTCGGACATCTACTTCCTGTTTGGGGCTTGATCGATACCAAAATCAACATGAAAATTTCCGTCAAGCTTTTCTCAGAAACTGTACATGGGAATGACTTGAAACTTGGTAGGATGGTTCAGTATGACAAACTATATGTCCTAAGCGAATTTTAGACCTGTCAGACATCTACTTCCTGTTTGGGGCTGGACCGATACCAAATTCGACATGAAAATTTCCGTCAAGCTTTTCTCAGAAACTGTACATGGGAATGACTTGAAACTTGGTAGGATGGTTCAGTATGACAAACTATATGTCCTAAGCGAATTTTAGACCTGTCGGACATCTACTTCCTGTTTGGGGCTGGACCGATACCAAATTCGACATGAAAATTTCCGTCAAGCTTTTCTCAGAAACTGTACATGGGAATGACTTGAAACTTGGTAGGATGGTTCAGTATGACAAACTATATGTCCTAAGCGAATTTTAGACCTGTCGGACATCTACTTCCTGTTTGGGGCTGGACCGATACCAAATTCGACATGAAAATTTCCGTCAAGCTTTTCTCAGAAACTGTACATGGGAATGACTTGAAACTTGGTAGGATGGTTCAGTATGACAAACTATATGTCCTAAGCGAATTTTAGACCTGTCGGACATCTACTTCCTGTTTGGGGCTGGACCTATACCAAAATCGACATGAAAATTTCCGTCAAGCTTTTCTCAAAAACTGTACATGGGAATGACTTGAAACTTGGTAGGATGGTTCAGTATGACAAACTATATGTCCTAAGCGAATTTTAGACCTGTCGGACATCTACTTCCTGTTTGGGGCTGGACCGATACCAAAATCGACATGAAAATTTCCGTCAAGCTTTTCTCAGAAACCGTTCATGGGAATGATTTTAAACTTGGTAGGATGATTAAGTATGATTAATTAATCCACTTTCAGACCTTTCGGACTTCAACTTTTTATTTGAGGCCAGCGGGGGCATCCGTGTCCCATGGACACATTCTTTCTTTATTTCAAATTATTTCATGTTTCGTTTCATGTTAATTGATATATTTTCCTATTTTTTGATAATGTGTATTTTGAACTCTACTTTTGAAGCACATATTAGACATGTTAAATAGTGGCCATAGAATATTCATTTGTACATCATTAAATTTTGACATAAGTTGTGCTCATGGCACACTGTCAGCAGATTAGAAATCTGTAGTGAAATTAAGGAATTGAATTATTATTCGAATTTTTTGGTATGATGTATGCAAATATAATGGTGTCAAATTTTAATTCAACTTGAATGGCATTAAACATATTTTAACTTTTTTGAACTAAGATAGAGTCACGTTTTTGAACTAAAATGACATTGAATGTGAACAATGAGTGCTATTAATTGATATAGTGTATGAAGGTTCTTTCATTTCTTTGAAAAAGTCCATATTCCGTGGTTGATGTCATTCATTCATAATACCTTGTGCAGCTTCCATTTATTATTATTTTTTTCAGTAAAAAGAGGTCATACAAGCAAGTAAATCAGAAAAAAAACATCTTTTAATTCTGTCACAATATCACACAATAAAACTGAAAACATTTCTATGCTTCTAAAGCTTATCATAAAAAATACCAATAAAAATAGGTTAAAATCAGCGTTTAAAAAGATTTTTAGAACACTGGCAGAATGCATTAAACAAAATAACCAATGACCATTACAAAGATCTTGTCGACCTTATACGGCAGATGACAAATACAATTTTTCGAAACATTTATTGAACAATTATGGGAAGTATGAAATTGTTAAGTTCATTACCCATTTAAATAGCACTTAAAATTCATAATGAAAGTACTGTCATTTAAACAGCAATGATAAAAGAGGTATAAAGGAGATATATTATCAAAGAGACTACCACAATGGAGGTTCCTCAGTGTGATATAAATGGACAAGACGACATGGGTTATCAAGAAATTCACATTTAGAAAATAGAGTACCATATTGAAATGCTGTTTTTGATGATTTAAATAAAAGTATCTTAGTCTTCTAGGAGTGAATCAACTTATATAGTTTAGAAAATTATTTTTCATACCTAATGAAATTTTAAAAGAAGTTGATACACAGAATAGGAATTAACTTCATTTAAACTTTTTATGCCCCATCTACAAAAGTCTTTTGGACATATTCTTGTTAATTATGTTTGAAATATTTTCAAAAATTGAATTTAATCAGTTCACCCCTAATGACCTTGAAACTTTTCAAAAGAACCCAGTTTACAATAACATGGTATTGTCTAAGAACTAAAAAGCCTTTCATCATCAGCATTTAGGTCTCTTATGAGATGTCTAATTAGAGAAATGCTATTTACAAGATAAGCTAATTTTCCCCTAATGACCACTATTGAAGTTGAGTGATTAACAGATAATATTATCTGAAGATCTGGAAAATTATAAATGATTGCTTCCTTCAATCAATAAGTTTCCATTTGTTCCCTGGCATTCTTTCAGTACAAATGAGTTTATAGAAGAAATCCATTTCCATGCCATTCTACTTTAGATCAGTTCAATTAGTAGCAAATAACTGTTTCTTAGTTGATAAATTGAGGAAACCCTAAAAGTCTGTTGATAAACAAGTCTATGTATGCTTAGTTAACAAATAAATTTTGTTCCAGATGTTGAGGTTATTATTCGTTTATGGCTTATAATCTTGGTGAAAGAACAAAATACCTTTTAAGGATTATTTACATCTATAGTCAATGTTTTTTTTAAGGATTATTCCAATTCTGGTTCAGTATAGCATAAAAGTTCGTAACACTATCATATCATTAGCCTTTAGCTGGAAAACATTGAGTATAGCCATGCACCCCTAATAGTTTAAAAGATTTTAAGTTGCATAAGTCTTAAAAAAATATATAGAAATTAAAACAAATAAATCAAGAAGTACATAAATTTGGCCATTGCATACAGAAAATGCAACATGCCTTGTCCAAGAGGTTTGGGGCTGAGTGTGGCATTGTTAAAAATCGTGCAACACCTCTTGTTTCTACAACTTTCTAAAATTAAATTTTCTGTCCAATAGGAAGGCGCCTGCCTGGCGTGCCAGTCCAGAATCCGTCTTTGTAATACTTTAGAATCTATAATAAGTGCCCAGGAATGAGTGTTAATAATTGTTGGATAACTAGACAAGACATATCAAAATTAGACAAAGATTGCACTTTGTGGTGTCGTATGATTTATAAATTACTGGATATTTATATGATGTGATTATACTCTTTAATTATATTATTTGTTGAAAGCCTTTAAAAGTACATGTTCATTATTGGGAAAAAAGACTCATTTAGTAGTTATTACTATTGCATAATTTATAGCAGCTGTGAATTAAATCCCTTTGTTCCACATTTAAAATGCAGATAATATAACTATGGTATTTCTTTACTAGTAAACTTGAAAAGACATATTTTTAGGGTTTTTTTTTTTTCACCACTGAAACCATCTAAACTGGTATTTATTTCTGTCTGTCTGCACATCTTCATATGTCCAAAGGTTTGACAGTTAAACAACATACTCGAACAAGTTACGTCTTTTTAAGCGTGTAACATTTTGTTTGCACATGTCTTTTGGATGTAGATTTGATAAAATAAATGGCTGAAATTCTAGATTTCTATACTGGAAATTTATATGGCAATGTATGAATATGTTAAGAGAATGAATTTTTCAAATAGTTTTAAAGAAAAGCTCGATTAATTGCTTAAACTTTATATTTTCTACTTTCAGTCCTTTCACACACCATGTTTTGGGGATGAAGACTTTGATATAACCAGTTTGAGTCTTCCAGCCGGAGGATTAGACAATCTTTCATCAATACAACCAACGATATCTGACAGTCATATTGAACTTGCTTCACTCCATAACCACCATATTACTTATAGCAACTCCATCATGAGTTCTCCACAGAATAATAACGGATCAAGCATGACACCTCAGTTTCCGCCAGAAAACATTGAGATGCCGGATATTTCAATGTCAAATAGTCTGGTATCAACTAATGGGATGATGACCACATCAGTGCCGTCGTATAGCAACAATAATGGTGTCATGACAACCATGAGTACAAGGTCAAGCAGTGCTGTAACCAATAACAACAATCCAAGGGAGAGCAGTGAAGAAAGTAGTGATGACTCTCTTCCACTTGCCCAGGTTAGTGTATTAGAATGGTATTTGTCGCTATAGTGAAAACTGGAGACAATTGACTTTTGCTTTTTGTCAGTCTTATTGTCTACATGGATTCATTTATTTTGGTGGGTACTAATTTTCATGTTTTGATGAAAAAATCTTTAATGTGGTTTTAATGTCTCCAGCATACAGATCAATGTTAAATTTCCTTTTTGTTGGGTATTGAATTTCATGGGTTCTTGAACCATGAAATTCAATACCCATGAAAACCAAGAAAATTCATAACCCACGAATGAAACCACAGTATATGCTTTTTCAAAGTCTTGAAATTGGTAATATTGAGATGTGGAATAAGAGTGCATAACACATTATCTTTTATAATATAATAATCAGATTTACAAAAATCTTCTATGAAACCTCAATTACAAAGTACATGTACGTATTGTTCAAGTTAACAACTTCCTTAATTTTAAAACACTTAAAAAAATTATTATAAAAGTTATCTATATTCATCCCATTCTATAAAGCTAGTGCTGTGATGTTGTTTTAAAGTTTTCTGACTTAAAGTCCCTTATTCAAAGCTATCTATGATTTTGTTGCAGCTTGCCTTTATGAAGAGACAAGCAGCAGCAGCAGCTGCTGTTGAAGAGGCACAGAAACAAAAGAAGACAAGGAAACCTAAAGTTACCAAGAAAAAGAAGAAGAAAGATCCAAATGAACCACAAAAGTAAGAATTTTATTGTTATTTCATGAAGATATATATAAATTTATTTTCATTTTTATGTCGCCTGCAACGTGTTGTCACTTTGACACTATCTGTTGTCTTGTGTCCTGCTTCCTGCCACGTCACAAAAATTTCCATCACAGTTTTCTGGGCAACTACATGTCACAGCCTCTCAATATTTGGTAGGTAGCTTTCTCATATTGTACTTTATGGTTTTAAGGGATTTTATTTTTAATAAAAGAAGCATGATAGATATTCCCTTTTTCATCAAATTGTTCACCTTTTAATATAAGATGTGAAAGAAACACACATTTGTCACAGTTTCAATTACACACTTTTAACCTTTGACCTTTTTAGACCTGTATCTGCCTATGCCCTGTTTTTCCGAGACACACAGGCAGCAATCAAGGGACAGAACCCCAATGCTAGCTTCGGTGAGGTGTCAAAGATTGTAGCACAGATGTGGGATGGGTTGGACCCAGAACACAAAAATGTAAGTTTATTGTTTATTATCAGATTGTTTTAAATGGTATATTCAGGTATGTCTTTTACATATTAAGGGGTGTTTATTGGGCAACTTAATGGTTCTGTTTCCAAATGTACAATTGTATATTCACAATTCAGATCAATGGTGTTCTACGTATACACTACTGTTCTTATTGTGACCCTATTAACTAAATCCATAAAACAGACTGATTATATATAGACAAACAACTTTTCTATCCTTTATAATTATAGTTAAAAGTAGTATTGACTTTTCACAATATATAATGAAAGGGAAAATTTCTTAAATTCATATCATTAAATTTACTGTATTAAGAATAAGATCATCCAGCAATGTGAAATACCTAGTTAGATCATTAAGAGATAAGTCAAGACAATAAAATCTGTCACAAGTTTTAATATTTTATATCTCTCAATGATGCTTAACATCTGGTGTTCAAGTTTAGGAAACAGACTCTTTATTTGTTCAAAAAAGACAACAAGCTGAAGTACTTGATGTTCCATTCTATTTGATAATGAAATTCAGTAATATTCCAATATGAATTATGTTGAAAAAAAATCGAAATAGAATTAGTTAATCCTTAATGAATAAATAATGAAAGGCCTACATTACGTCCTGAATAGGATGTTCCGTTTTTTCTGTTGACATTGGAGTACGCATCACCGATGATCGAATTGGCTTGACGTGTTATTAACAATTTTGATTAATTCTAATGAAATATTCCGGGGCTGCTGACACCAATTTGTCATCAATTGTAAATTTATTTCATCAAATGATTTTTTGATATTACCAAAGAAAGTACACAATGTCATTTCAAAAATTTTATTGTATTTTACTTTGAATTTTTAGGTTTTTGTTGTCTTTTTTTCAATCTCAAGGGAGTTAATTTATAACACATTTGGTTGTAATTTATTTTAAGGTTATTCTGTAGCTCTTAAAGTTTTTGTACAATTTTGGGTTATTGATCAAAATTCAGATGAAAAATCTAGTCATTGATCAAAATTCTTTATCATCCAAATGTGTCATAAACTACACTGTTTTTTTGCTTATTTGGGGGAATAATGAAATTTAATAATGATTTATTACATTAGTTACATTGGAATGTTGATTAAGACCTGGAAAAGTCCAAACTGATAGTTCATCATTCAGGTTTAGATTAAAGCTTGTAATGCAATTTTCTAATCTACAGCTTATAATGTTATAAATGTAGTTTTATGAGCAAGGAATTTTGAATTGTTGTAGGAGATGAATATGATTTATTTCTCCTATGCGAAAACAGTAAACATGGTTATTTTAAAAGTACTGTGCACCTCCATTCAAAACAATTTTTTTGCCAGATTTCACAATTGGAAAATCTGGAATACATGATGAATGCTTGGCAGGTAGTGGCAGGCAGGAAACTGTTTTTGTAACAGTATTCTCAGAAACTTCTAATCACGGCCACAACATTGAAAAAAAGTAACATAGGCATAATAATACTTACTCTTTGGTAATTCAGACATTAATGTAACATTTTCTATTTCAATGCTGTATTTTATACAATATTCCCCTAAAACACTTTAGAAATAATTATGTGACTCTTCAATGTTCTAGGTATACAAAAAGAAAACTGAGACAGCTAAGAAGGATTACCTTAAACAGTTGGCTGCCTACAGAGCTAGTCTTGTTTCTCAGGTAAGATGTTGTTTTGTTTACATATTTCAAAGTTTGAAGACTTTTGTTAAGGGCATCTCCGAGGATTCTATGTCTTATTGCTTGACACTAATTGTTGTACTTGTGGTCCAAAATGGAACAAAATCTTGATAGAAATTTTAAAATGCAAGCTGTTCACATTTAAATATACCGGTTACTTGTTTTAAATGATGGCATTGTAAGACTACTGATTGTTTGTTTGCTTAGCAACTTTGCAGTAATTTGGTTTTGGCTAGATTGGATAGGTGATTAAATACAAATTTCTATTTTGCAGTGAAACTATAAATCAAAGTTATACTGGAATATTTGATATTATTATGATTGTTACAAATTGCCTGATCTTAAAATTGCTTATTGTTGATTTCTGTTTGGTTGATTTTGCGTTTTTGGTTTCTGCGTAATGTTCTTGTTCATATTTACTGGTTTTGTTGTTGCCTTTTTGCTTCTTTTAATCTATTGCAAATGATAGAATAAAGATTATCAAACTACATAGCCACACAGTTTGTTCTTCATTCTTATGGTCTGACTGCTATAAGAAGACAATTTATTATGGAATATATTAAAAATTGCAATATAAATTGTTTCCAAGTATAATTGTTAAAAGATTTTATTGACTCAGAATGGGAAATTAAAATTTTATTACCATTAGTTGACATTTTTGTATACACAAAAAAAAATTAGATTTAAGGTCAATTTATTCTTTTGCAACCCTTATCGTTAATGGAATAAAATAAAATTTTTAGTATAAAAATAACATAAAATCATACATTTTCACTCTATTATATACAGTTGTATATGAATTCAGATAGTATTTTTAATACATTTTAATTAATATTGTTTATAATAGGTATTTTAGAGGTGTCAAGGGTTCCAATAAAATCATATTAAACTGTCAAGATCAGTATAGTTTATGTTTTTAATATGAAGCAGGTGTAAGTTTTATCACTAGATTCCTGTTTATTTTCTGGTAATTATACCCTGTGAACAATGAAATTACAAACCTTTATACTTGTCCTTTCAGTCATTGGTTCTAAAAGGTGTAAGGTTACTGAACCTGATCCCATTCTGCATTGTGATTTAACTGATGTGAACATTTAAAAGATATTTTTGACATGCCTTTGTTAAGTTTGTTTGGAATTTTGAGGAAGTTGGTTTTTTTTTGTTGAATCTTGTTTCTGATTTTGTTATCCTTCTTTGTATTTGGTCATATTTTATGTCCCCTGATATGTGTTGCAATGTGACATATAGGAGTCACTTTGACACTATCCAGCATCCTGCCGTGTCACAAAAATTTCTGTAGTAGTTTTCCAGACAACTTCATGTCATACCCTCGTGCTTCTTCTAATAGTACTATATGGTTTAAAGCAATTTCATCTGATTCCTCTTTACAGAATATTTAAAGATGCAGGCAAAATATGTCTTTCTATTAAAGACAGCCATTCTAGTTTTATAAAATAAAAATCCTGGTTATAAGATGGTGAATGTTGGCCAACCGGCAGGTCGAGAAAAATTTAGTTTTTCAGAAATAACTTGTTACACTCTTGATCTTTTTGTACTGTAAATAGGGAACCATGTAAATCGTGTACCAGTAAGTCATATTGTTGCAATTTTTGCATGACATTGCTAGAACAAAGATATAAAAGCTGGAATATATTTGTGTTCCATTATCTATGGACAATAACATTACAGTGCACATTTTAAGTGCAAGAACTAAAATTCAATTGTCCTTCCACAAAAAAAAGATGACACAAAAATATCCTGGTTTACAGTATGCAACATCTGATCTGCATGGGCTTAATCGGCTCATGGGCTCATGGATTCGATTTCAGGTTTTTTAAACAAACAAAAATTGTCTTTGTTTTTTGAATTTTTTTTTTTGAGACTTTGAATGAAGACACTCTAAGGTTGCCATGATGATGCCATAGTTTTCAACAACAGAAAACCACAAACATTAAAAGATAAAAAGTATTTTTGCCTCAGAAAAAATGCTATTTGTGAAAAATGTTGAATAAAAACAAAGAAATGGTTGCCCTTACATAAACATTATTCTCTCATGATCTTATTGCTGGTTTTGCACTGAGTTGGTATTATGCTCCAATGCAAAATGATAGGAAATTTTAGAATTCAAGAAAGTTCACTTCAACTTACAGCCAAAGAATGATATGATAAGAAAGTATTTTTGTTTGACTTTCACTCATGAATTTTTAAAAAAAATATAGGTTGATTGTTAATCACGTAAAATAGGTGTATCATATTAAATGCATTTTTTTTTGGATTCTGCAACTTATCTGCCAATACTGATATTAACTCTGTGTCCAAAATTGTTAAAAAATTCATAAGAAGTCTTGAATTTCATACTGTCGCTTTTGTATCTTCACAGATTAAAATGTGTTTAATTTCATACTTTATTCTAAGTTTCTGAAATTTCTAAAATCTAACGAGTCTTAAATAGCCATTTTTGTTATCATTCATAAAAAATGCAAAAAGTTGCAAGCATCTAATTGCATTTGGATAATAGGACATAGATTTTAATTGCTTCGATTCAAAATCGTATTCATTTGCGTAGTGTATAAAAAAAAAACAACACAGGATAACATTTGTACTAATGAGCATGCATATGCTCTTTGATGTCTCCTAAACATGGATCAAAACAACTAGTCATTAAATTCATTGTAAACTATTTGCTGCAGGCTTTCTCTTTAATTATGACCCTCAATTGAGTATTGTCCCTAACCATTAAATACAAAAAAAATTGATAACAGGGGATCCTGATGGGGGGTCCTGATCACAAATCACGAAGAATAAAAAATACAAATAATGAAACATGGAAAATATGGCTAAATTTTTGTTTACGGAAAAAAGTTTGACTGTGTATTACTGTAAAGCATGCCTAAAACGAATCACGGACAAAATACTTTGCTGAGAACGGTTCACGTGCAATATCCAATCACGATGCATGGAAAAATATTTCAACAAATCACAATTCACTGAAAATAAAAATTGCCAAAAATTGTAACAGGTATTTTCTGAATAAAATTATTTTGAATTGTAAAAAAAAAAAAAAATGCCAATAACGGAGAACGAAATAAACCCATCGGCCCCCTCATTACATAGCTGGATATTGTTGTATCTCATCAAATGACTATGTGGTTTTATGTATAATCCCCGTCACACAGGTTTTATCGATAACAACAAATATGTTTGATAATATCATTGAATAAAATAAATGGTGCTCATTTTATTATTATTAAAAAGTTAGAGACTGTTACAGTAGATAATAATAATCTGTTCTCTTTTACAGTTCATGGGTAGCATATGTTTTATTATAAAATATAGCAAAATTTTTAATGAAAACTCATTTCTTGGTTTTTGTCAATGAAAGTGACAACTGATGAAGAAATATCTTTGTAATATGATTTTAAAAGATGTATTATTTATTTGAATTTGAAGATGCATACAATTGATACGTAAATACAAACTCTTTTTATAAATTTCATATCTAACAGCTTATTGTTGCATATGTAGATTATGCTATCATTGTTGCAATTCAAAATCAGTTCAATATTGCAGTATCTGGCTGTGGGGTATAATATCTTTATTTTATCCAACTCTCATAAAACTATCTGAGTGACTTCTTCAATTACTACCCGCTGTCTTGGCTATTGAGATTGGTCTTTAGCGTATCGTTCAGATCATTTGACGAGTCTGTCTGTCAAAGAAAAGGAAACCACTGCTAGGTGGCTCCAGTTTCAACGATCGTCATTAGTATGCAAAATTGCACTTGAAATTTGTGCAGCTACCGCAGAAGTTTGCAGAACTGCACACTAATTATGTAATGTCACAAAAGAGGGCTGAATAGACTCTGTTTGCATTATTTGTATAGGAGAATAAAGGAAAGATTTCAATATAAATAGACCAGGGGAAGCATTTAACTGTTTCTCAGTGACCATCTGCCATTGGGGAGAATGACAGGTGCAAAATTTTCAACTACTATTGTTTTGAAAACTTAAATTTTATATTGATACTTTTATTTTATCTCTAAGAAAGATCTAAGAAAAGAAAAATTTTACTTTGAACCGAAGACATTAATATGATTTTTATGTTCGATGAAAATTTAATGATTATAGAAATGGCTGAAAATGTTTTTATTTTAGAATAAGATTTATTGATGCATGCATGAATTGCTAATTTGCATCTTTTATATTTTACTTTTAAATATTTTGTTTCACTGGTTGTCAAAGGTATTAATGCTTTGTTAAATTATTTAACATCATTTTCAAATTACTTTCATAAAACCTTTAAATGTATTAGTAGACAAAATGCAACAAAATGATTTAAAAAGCTCTGAATGTTAAAATGGCAATATATACATGTATACTATGGTATGGTATATATTATACATGTACATGTATTGCCAAAATAAAACCTATTAAGATTTCTAATATTTTTGTCGCTGAAATTTCTGGTTTTTAAATTCAAAACTGTTAAAAAGACCAGGTTTCTTTCCTTGTAATGCACATGGTTGATATCCTCGGTGCTGGATTTGGCTTCCTTGTTCCAGCGTTTTGGTTTTGAGTACTTTACGTTTTCAACAGTTTTGGACCTTCCAATGTTTTGATTTAAATGCTACTGATGAGAGGTTACTCCTATATAGCATATCCAAATTAACCGTTTATACTTGCATTTTGGTATTTGTAACTATGAATGGTCTGTTTAGCTTTTTAAATCAACTTGGTTTTTGGCTAGATTTAACTGAGTCAAAAACAAAAGGGTCATTAAATGGTAAAAGTTTGGTATTGGGCAGTCAGGACAAAATTTTATTACAGTTTTCTCAGCAACTTGAACTACTGATACTTATCTCAGTCTCTCTTGATATTTTCGGTACCCGACATGAGCAGGGGGGGGGGGGGGTTATTTCAGGTCTGTTGCTCATCTACTTCCTGTCTATCATCTATGGTCATATGTTTCCTTTCACAGAATTTTTCTTCTCTATAATAAAATATATTTTGATTTTTAATAGAAAATAATGAGATGTGGAATAAGTGTATTCGACACAGCCCACAATCAAGTGGCAATTCAGAAAAAACCACAATGGACAACCACCATTTTTCCTAAGAACCTGAATAACTTCTAGGATTGTCATCAACATACACTATGAGAGTATAATATTGTTACTGCCTATAAAATTGCAATTTTGGAAGCCAGAAAGTAAAAAAAAAATGTCCTCTTTAGATGTTCATATCTCAGGTACCTAATGTAAAAAGTCTTATTAAATACATGTAGTTCTAATTCTAATATTTTATTTTTTGTTGGCTGTATTATATGCTACATTGTATTTTTAAATTTACTGTTTTATCAATTTTTGGAATATTACATTTCACAAGTATTAAATGAATTGATTATTATTCATCCAAAATGACCTTTTTGCAAGTATTAACCCTATTTTGAATTTGCATATTTATTTAGTGCACTATGTTGCAAAATTAGCCATATGGCTTATGGAATATGCATTAATTATGAAATAAAAGATATATTAAATCAATAACTTAAACTGTAAATCTGTGGGATGACATGCAAACAGGAATAAGAGAATAAGATGAAATTTCTTCATTTTAAGTCTCTTTGTTAAAATGCTGAATTATGTGATAATTTGATATTTAAAAAATATATTAAACACAATTTATCAGAGATTGAAATTTCATCCCTTCATGATAACAGAAAATTAATTTATATTGTTTATTGTATAAAAATATTGAAGCTGTTGCTTTGCATTTGTACTATGTGTCAATTGTTAATTTAATACTCAGAACTTATTTATGGCTGGGGGTGGTATATGTCTGGAGATTTTAAAATGACTGTCATTGTTTTCATTACTTTTTTGCCCCATTAGAGCAAGTGGTAAATTATATAAAAAAAAACATTGGACAACTTATACAGTGAAAATAAAAAAAGCAAACATACACGAGAAATAAAGAAGTAATATATCTAAACAGGGCTTATAGCAATGATAATGAAAATCTGAGTACAGGCGTTTCGATATAAATAATGTTTTCAAAATGTACCAACAGTTCACTCATACTGCAACAAAGTTAATTTATCTTTATTTGATTTTGTCATTTCAGAATGCATTGGAAGACTTAATTCCAGATAAAAGAAACATGAAGATGAAACTTTCCCCCTCTCACCACATGTCACCAACTCATAGTATGTCACCACAACATTTGGGCATCTCACCAACCCACTCATCTAACCACAGCCTTAGTATGTCACCACCAAGTGTCAATATGTCACCACATAATATGTCACCTCAAAATATTAATATGTCACCTCAGCATATGAATATGTCACCACAACATCTTAATGTGTCACCTCAACATGTGAATATGTCACCATCACACCATCAACAAATGAATATGTCACCATCACACCATCAACAAATGAATATGTCACCACAACAGATGAATATGTTGCCAACTGGGATAGGCATGATGGGGGACCAGAACAGCATTGGTTACCAGGCGGCTTTACCAAAACTGGCTCCCAATATTCAACCAAGATCACCAGTCTTAGGGACACTAATGGTAGGTACCAGGAGTTCAGTTACTGTCTTAATATATATATTGATGTGTCATGTGCTGTAAAGATAGTTTGTAAATTCCTCAGCATTGGATATAAAATGCATTTTGTGGATTCTTGAATTCATTATTATAAAAGAAATTCATTTCAGAAATACCTCATGGTAATGCAAAATTTCCCATTTATTATAATCTAGTTTCATCATTTGCCTGACCAGTAATAACACTGTCACAGTACATTCAATGTATTGAGCCCCAAATGGGATAATTTAGAGGAAATATCACAATCACTCATACCAAGGACAATTCAAAATATGGATGACAAAGTTGAACAAAGTCACATAGATAGCCCTTCTTTGATATGTTTTGAATGTACTTGACAAAATATCCATCACTACAGCAAACGTAATTGTCTTAGATAAAACTAGATGGAGCCTTCCCCGGGAGGCATATGTCGCCTGCGTATCTATGTTTGTCAAACAGGAAGTAGTTAATTTTCAGGCATAAAATCGCTTTGCATCATATAGTACTATAGGATGAAGCTGCCTGCCAAGTTTGGAAAGTTTCAAGAGCCTGCTGCATGTAGTTGCCCGGAAAAATGCGATGGAAATTTTTTGTGACACCACAGGACGCAAGACGACGGATAGTGCCAACGTGACCCCTATATGTCACTTCTGGTTGCAGGCGAAATAAAAAACTGTGATATTCTACTACAAATATACCATTTAAGTGGATAAGCCCCATTTTGGCAAATGACACCAAAAAAGCTTTTCATTTGTTTCTATTTTACCGTTTTAACCTAAAGATTGACATAGACCAAACTATAGTTGTTAACCATATTACCAAAAATTTATACATGTTTTGTGCTTTCCTAAATTGATAAAATCAGTATTCTGTAACATTGTAATTGAACTTGGACCTTATTGGTGGACAGTTAAAATGATTCCTCTTTGATTGTTTTAGGAGGAAGCTAGTCTAGAAACCAACATCATGGCCTCCATGTGCGTCAGGAATGGTTGTGTTAACAAGAGTATAGAGAACCCAGGGTGGGACAATGAATATTGCTCAACAGACTGTGTGGTCAGTCATTGTAGGTGAGTTATCATAGTAACACTTGAACACTATTTTATTGGATTTTGTTGAAATGTAGACAAATTTTATAGGAGTAATGGGATGTGAGGACACAAGTATTTGGGCACACTCCAGGATTTTAGTTTAGGGTGATAAAATTTGCTGTTGTTGTCTATTGCCGAGCTAGTGGATTTTCTGCAAAAAGCACAATTTTGTCAGTTTTAGGGGGCTAATGCTGGGCATGCCTTTCCTTGGATCTGCGCCTGCACTCACTAAGATTCTTTGGGTTTTTTTCATACAGAATATATTCAGTTGGTAATTTTGAAAAGAATATTTCTTTTCATCAATATTTTTTTTTCTTTTTCCAGAGATGTCTTCACAGCTTGGGTTGCTAACAGACAAGGAATGACAGATTCAAAAGTGAAGTAAGCCTCTTTTTTGTCCTAGATATTGACTTGAGATTTTTGTTGGGCTATGAATTAATAGTGACTTCTAAAAACATTGACAGAAATCAAAGTGAAGAAAATTATGGTTGTAGCCTGAAAACAAAGTGACAGAAAAAGCATGTTGTTAGAATTGTACTGTGTTCCATTTTGAACCATGTTTTTTTTTATTGCTGTGAGAGAAATTTTGTTATTGGTATCAATTTTCATGGATTGGGCAAAAATGTTTGAAGAGTAAAGACAACTCTATCATTCAGATCATCAAAAATTCCTTTTTATCTGGAATAAAATGTTGTAATTTGAATGACCCATGAATCTGAGAAAATTGGTACCCATAGAACAATATTACTGTTATACATATTTGAAAATGAAAATGACTACAAAAATCATGTTTTATTATATTGATTAAGTATATTATCTATTGTTGAAAGCAAAAAAAAAATCATTGTACACCATTAAAAACTTATAATTACAAAATTTGTCTACTTTAAAAGGACTTCTTCATTTTCTAATTTTGATTGGCTAAATCGTTTCAATTTATTTTTTCTTTATGCAAGGAATTATATAGAAGGAATTGAATCTCGTGAAATCTCACCTTTTCTCGCAAGGCAAGACTTGGGGTAAATTGAAGAGGAATACATCAATATATCACATTTATTTTTATCAAAGTTAACAAATGGTTGCAAATAATTCAAAAAATAACTTTAAAATTCATTTTTATATAAAATTGTACGTTTGGTGTTTAACAAAAATAAAATTTAAATGTATTTTTATCAAAAATAACACAAATATGTGTTGCATTATGGGTAATCTCATCAAAATCTCGCCTTGCAACATGTTTGTTTACATTGTGTGTAAACTGTCATGAAATTCTTTTCCTTCTATACAATTCCTTGCTTTATGTATACAATAAAACTGTTGTCCTAATATCTAATTTTTATAGTTTAATTTTAAAGTAAATATTCTTAGGCTGTTTGTTCTTTGTTTTCAAAAATCTCTGTTGTGCAGCTTCCAGCTATCAACTTGATGATGCTTTTCAAAGACAAAAAAAAAATGTTTCAAAATACAATTACACAAAATATATTTCTATTGCTTGAATAATTTGTTAGGGTTGAGATTTCTTTTTGTTGGTTTGAAATTAATGTTTTTCATTAGGAAACAAGTTTATAGTTATTGTTTTATTTTGAATTTAAACAACTACATTTCAAAACTTTATTTTTATAAAGATGTGTAAGGTTAAGATTGATGCAAACCAATAAACAAATGTTATATTGTACTTCTCTTATTATTGAGCATAAGTTACAACATATTCTTCAGATGTTTCAGGCTTCATTGTATAACTTTCCAATGAATAGTTTTCAACTTGTGTTACAAACAGATTTTAAGTGAATTTTGTTATTAATTGCAAGCTCAGCAAAATATATTCTATATTTGCTATTTTTTGTTGTGCTCAAAGCTTATACATATGTTTGTTTGCTTGTTAGTTTTAATTTTATCAGATCTGAATTTATTGACTGATTGCTTAAAGTTACAAAAAAATCATGTTGAAGTTTAGAATAAATACTAGACTAGGTTTCCAAAAATTGATAAGAAGAAATTATGCCTGTCATATATTTTGGTCCATTTAGGTTTTATCTTTTCATCATTTCAAAAATATGAAATAGAAAATATGGAAATAAAATCCCCAAAGAACTTTACTAGATTTCAGGATTATTTTTTAATAATCTTAAAATTCTAGATTAGTGACTTTTAAGTGTCATTTTTGAAATTGGTAAATGAAGGAAGGACCTTCTAATAAATTTCAGTATTTCCAGAAATTTAGGGCAAGGCTTGTAAATGAAAGTTTTTAATTTTTGTGTTACAAAGTTAATATAAATGGTTGTTTAAAAAATATTAGATTATTTCTGTACATACCATGTTATTTATACTGTTAGATCTTTTTGTTGCTTTATAAAAGTGCAGCTTTGTCAGTATTATGTAGTTGCTGGATGTAGCCATCAAATTTTTATAAACAAGAGTTACGTCCCTTAGACAATTTACCCGTTTTAATATTTTTGCTTTGTTATCTATATTGTATTTTTGTATAGAAAATATGATAAACATTCCTTAACATGCTATTCCTGTTCATCAATAGGTGGTTCAGTTGAAATAAAACAATTGGTTTGATACAATTTTAAGCATTTTTGAATTTATTATTTCCCAGAAATTTTTTTTTTAGAATTTACTGTTATTTATTTTGTCTAGATAACATTTTTTTCATAAAATAGTTCTTCGGATCATTTCATATATTTGTTAAAAAGTCCCTATCAATTCAATTTGTATAATCCAGTTTATAGTCATTAAATACCTTCTGCAAACAAAGAGGCTATAGGGAATCACACTGTCTGTCCGTCTGTCTACATAAATAATAAGCACATCTCCTAATCCCTAATTAATGGTAGATTTAATGAAACTTTACATAGAGGAAAAACATCATATGGAGACTTGCAATAAAAAAAACCAAATCATTCAGGGGAGGTAATTTGAGTTGAATTTTCTCAAAATTAAGTCCAATTTGAAATTGGGAGTATTTTTAGTGAGCTTGCTTACAGCTGTTGAATTGACTGGATATAACAAGATTTACTTCTTTTTTGCCTATTTAACTTGCCAGGTCAGAAATAACATAACAGTATCATGGTTAACTTTGAAGAAAAATGTGTGTTATATTTCCTAAGCAATGTAAGATATTTGCTTGTGTATAATACTGGCAATTTTAAAGATATGAATGCTATGAAACATTTATTTCTTGTTTCATGGAAGCACACCTGTCCTATATAGACATCTTTTGTTAAAATTATGATTAATATATTTATTTGTGAATATCAAAGCTGTTTACAATGCTTTCATAACTGCATTTTAAACTTATCAATGGTTTCATCATATCATCACCCATCATGTTATATCATTCCATGAGCCCATTTTAATGTTATAATTGTACATTTTCAAGTGTAAAACAAATAAACATTACAGCATCATTTAGAAGTTCTTTATATGGCCTGCCAACCTATTTAAGCAAGGAAGGGGCACAAAGTTATCAGGTTCTGTGTGTCCTTCCACGTGACATGTCTGCTACATGTTTCCTTTTTGCAAGAGTCAAATTCTCAATATCATTAGTTGGATCTTCATCAAACTTTACACACAAATGCATCAAAACAGAACTAATCAACTGACAAAAGAAAATGTGATAAATTCTTAGCAGTACATATGTCATGACTGCTTCTGAACCATGGACTGATTGGTAATTTCAGCTTATGTACTTCAAATTAAGCAAAAATCTTTAATTTACAATATTAATTGCTAGCAAAGAAAGGAAAAAAATCACAGTTTTCACTGAATGTCTTTTTAGTTGTTTTGTGAATAATATTATCTCAAGGTTTTTAAAATAAAAAAACATGGAAAAATAAATTGAGTGTGACAGATAAAAAGTTGAAAACAAGTACCAAAAAATCGAATAGAACCTTAGTTTTCGAGCAATTTACGAGAATGTCCAGATGACCTATTCAGCTTTGCCCCATTTTGCAGATAGGGGATATCCTCAAAGAAAAACCTTTATCAAACATGAAACCATTATCTAATAAAATACAGAGATCCAGTCAGGATCTATGTATTAGGAACATATTGAGTGACTTCTGCCCGACTTCTGTGACTCCAGTGTACCAATAGGGCAATCAAATGTTGTACATCGGAAAAGGCAGACGTAAAATCATCGCAAAAACTTTTAAAAAGACATATTACAACCAAGCAATAATCAGAAGAAATTAACTCAAGTCTTGAGATTGAACTCAGGTATTACAGAAGAGTAAGAAATTTTGGAGTGACCATTTAAAAAACATGACTTTTTTTTTGTTTGGCAAAAGAACTGTTGGTTAGGAAGAAAGTTTGCTTTACTATTCATATTCCAATATCAACACTTGAAAATACAATTTCAATGTGTTATAATTGATTATTTTTCTAGGAATTTTATGTTATCATTTTCCTATAACAACAAGTTGAATAAAACATGTATGTAGAGGAAATCATCTAAACAGTTGAAATAAAGACAATACACTCAAGGCCCTTGGAAGAGTGGGGTGCATTGCACCCCCTGTTGAAAACAAATATGAAAAACTCTCTAGGAATGCAGCAAAACCCGCCAAAATGGGTCCAAGTTTAGAAAGGTTCTCAAACTTGAGAGTTGGAGGTGACCCCTTCCCAGGCATTTAATGGACTACTAGTCCACTACAAGTAGATATATAAACCATATCAAAAGTTCATAAAAATAGACTAGTCTATTACTTTTGAGTAGTACTGAACTCTTGAACACATTTCAATACTTGTGAGAAGTACTGAACTTATTATATGAACCAGTTCACTATTTGCAATTAATACTGAACTCTTTAATAAAGTTCTACTGATTAGTGAACTTTTTTAGGAGTAGTACTGGATTCTTTAAACATAGTTCAACTAATTATATAACCAGTTCACTACTTGTGAGTAGTACTGAACACTTTTACTGAGTTCAACAATCAATCCCCACTATACTTGTGAGTAGTAATGAGTAATGAGCTAAACTCTTAAACGGTTCAGTCTACCAAAAGTGAGTACCAATAAGTAGTACTGAGCTATTAACACATTTGATTGAACAATTCACTACAATATTGAGTAATAGATCAAAAAGTCAATACACATTGAATGGAATAGTCCAGTGTATTGTACTCAGTGATCATGCAGATATAAAATTAATATCTAATACGGAACAACACAATAACTGTGAAGAATAAGGTCAATACACATAAATATAACAATCAAATAAAACAAGTATTTAATGAAGTAGTGAAGCAATAATTAATAAAACAAACAGTTTATCAGAAGTAAGAAGTGAAAAGGCAATACACAAATTAAAATACTTGTAGTCCAAAGCAAAGAGTACGCTGGCAGTACAATAAAGGGGGGGGTATGATCCCGAAGTCCCGGCAAATAAAACAAGAAATCCCGGATTCCCGCGAAAATAAATGTGTGATTCCCACATCCTGAAAAATGAAAATGGCTTAATCCCGTTCCCGTTAAGGGTTTTCCCGAATTCCCGTTGAAATAAATGGGCTTTCCCGCTGTAACGCAAAAGGTCCTACCGACCCTCAATAAAAGTGAGAATAATAACAAACGAAACAGTCCTCACCAAGTTAATACACATCAAATGGAACAGTCTTCATTCAAATGTAACAGTCATAAGGTAACAGTCCTTATGATGGCAGTTCACATCAAATGAAACACTCTTCATGAAAGCAATACACATCAAATGGAATAGTCCACATCAAATGGAACAACCCATGAAGGCAATACACATCAAATGGAACAGTCCACATTAAGGCAATACACATCAATGGAACAGTCCATATGATGGCTATACACATCTTTATGATGGCGTATACATTAAATGGAGCAGTCCACATCAAGGCAATACACATCATATGGAACAGTCCACATAAAGGCATGGAACAGTCCAACACATCAAATGGAACAATCTAATAGTAATAAGAATCATAAAACAGGACCGGTCCAATATGACCTTTTTTTTCAAATGCAGTAGAAAGCCTCTTCAAGTGGACAGAAACATCATTTTTAAAAATTTCAATATTAAAATTTTTGAACAAAAATCAAATGTTGTTGACACATTTTTGCTGCCATAAAAAAAACTACAAAAGATGTCAGTAGAAAATATAATTTAAGTCCACCATCTCCGTATTTTGAGGAACCATTTCAACAGCTACATCCTCCTTATTATAGGAATGCAATGCTATATAATACCCTACGCCCTGCCTTTGCCACAGCGGCCATGTTTAACAACCAATCAAAAATCCAAACATCAGTTCTATACACATAATGCCAATAAATAACCATAATAAGTTTTGTTTCAATAGGTGTCAGAGGAGTTAACGTTTTTAATGTAATCAGGAAATACTGTGAAAATAATCAATTTTGATGTTCTAAAGGGGATAACCCCTAAAAGGAAGGGCCATATTAAATATTTAGTAGATCTTGATGTGCTTAACAATATGTTATTAAAATTTCTCAAATATCTTGTATAGTTTTCAAGATATTAAGCTAAACAGGTGCAAAATTTGCAAACAATCCACAAAAAGGGCAATAACTCCTACATATGGGTTGTTGGATTTTCTTCAAAATTTCAGGGTAGGTAGATCTTGAGGTGCTGATCACTTTATACGTACCAGAATTTGGATATCTGTAGCCGTTTTTAAGTTATTTGCAAAAAGCTGCATTTTACCCCTATGTTCTATTTTTAGCCATGGCAGCCATGTTTTATGACGAATCAAAAATCCCAAACCTTACCAAGTTTGGTTGCAATTGGACTTATTGTGTCAGAGGAGTTAACTTTTTAAAAAGTTCATGACGACGGACGGACGCCAAGTGATGACAATATTTGGGTCAGGTGAGCTAAAAAGCAATTTGATCTACAAATTGATCTAAAGGTTTTAACAAGGGGCAACTGTATTATGATCAGATATTATGAGCAGAACCCTAGGGTAGGAACCATTTCAAGCTAGTTTCTACCACTGAATATCCTTTTCCTTTTCAAACTGATAACATTTTAACTATAGCAGCTTATCTATATTCTAATTCAGATTCAAACTAAGATAAAAACCACTCTGCAAAATTAAAACAGAAATCTCTCTATTTTCTTAGAAATAAGCATGACATAGGAGTATGGGGAAGAGAGATAAACAGTAAAAACTAACTTTGATTTCAGAAACGACAATACATATCACTAAACAAATGCAATTCACAGGTTTAAAATTTAGCAAGGTGTTCCGCCTAAACTGGAACACATGTACTAGGGAATGTCATAAACTTAGTTACAGTGACGTGTAAGTGTTAGCTCCACCTTAAAGGCCACACTTTGACTTTAAGATGGAGAACAGCAATAAAAGTACTCTTCCTTTGCTTTGTTTCATTTAAAAACCTGGTTTAACCCACCATTTCTTTTGAAATGTGTGTACCAAGTCAGGACCATTGCGACCTTCAATTTCTTCAGTATGTCTTCCTTGTTCTTTATTCTCTCATGGACATTTGATTGATTCTCCAAGTTCAGTAATTTTGTTATTACCTTTATTCAATATGTATCAGGTGATTTGGTGTCCTTCATAAATGTTCCATATCCACTCGAACTTAGATAAAATGCACAAATTAAAACACATTTTATTTATATATATTTTAATGCTGTATAATGACAAATGATAACATGTAATAAAATCAACCAATAACACAATGCAGTATCACACATTATAAATAAATACAATAATATAGAAAAATATTGTTATTTGCTGGGTTTCAATTTTCAACGTTTCCCATGAATTTCATCTATAACCCAACAAAATACTGTCATGTCTATATGTTTTCTGAGTAAGACTTCATATGTATTAAAGAATTTGTCTTTTTAAATTGAACCATAAAAATTGATTCCATTGAATTTTAATGCTCAAGTATTACAGTATTCTTTACACTTTATACGTGAAAAAGCCATATTATAAATGGTGGTCATCAAGTTATTGAAGACAGACATCTCATGTAATTCAATTTTTTTCATATATGTAAATTCTATGATATATCTTTTTTAAATTATGACAATTTGAATGGCATGTTTTGGTAAAAGTAATGTAACAGTTCAAACAAAGTACAAGTGTTTAGTTTAGTGGGGACTGCGAGAAAGCAAACTGAGGATACCCCATTTTATGTTGGACTCTACAATGGTAAACACAGAATTCCAATTATCTCCCCTGAATGGTATTCAGTAGCAATGAAATTGCATTACCAATATTTTCATTTAATGCAGATTCATTGGTAAAGTTTTGTCAAAAACCATCTAGCAGAAATGTGTACAAACAGACAAAATGGGTGATTTCTATTTACCCCATTTTATGTTGGACTCTACAATGGTAAACACAGAATTCCAATTATAATTGATAAAACTTTGATATCAGAATATCATACTTGTATAATGAGAATTATTCACAAAAACATAGAATTTTTATGGTTGATTTAAAAAATATCTCTTCATTGAACGCCCCAAAATACACACCACTACTACAAAAATATAGAATAATTTTTAATTAGCAAGGAAGGCTGTGTACCTTTGCAAACTATAAATAGGTCTCTGATGTAATAACAAGTGTGGCCACTAAAAGTATGCCTTGCCTGTATACACCATCACTAAAATCAACTTCCTAAGCTTTCATTTCTTGATATATAAACACAAAAAGTGTCTGTATACCCAAAATCAGATGCCTAGCTATTATACTTTTCAAGCAATTAATTGTACACACAAGTATTACAAACTAGATGGAGCCTTCCCCAGATGGCATATGTCGCCTGCGTATCTATGTTATTAGCCAAACAGGAAGTAGTTAATTTTTGGGCATAAAATCGTCTTACACCTTATAGTACTACACAATGAAGCTACATACCAAATATCAAGAGGCTGTGGCATGTAGTTGCCTGGAAAACTGCGACCAAAATTTGGCATCAATGTCCATTATATATAAAACATTAAGTATTCGTCAAACAGGAAGTAGTTATTTTTTCGGCATAAAATTGCTTTACGCCTTATAGTACTATGTGATGAAGCTACACACCAAATATCAAGAAGCTGTGGCATGTAGTTGCCTGGAAAACTGCGACGAAAATTTTGCACCTATGTCCATTATATATAAAACGTTAAGTATTCGTCAAACAGGAAGTAGTTATTTTTCCGGCATAAAATCGCTTTACACCTTATAGTACTATGCGATGAAGCTACATACCAAATATCAAGAGGCTGTGGCATGTAGTTGCCTGGAAAACTGCGACGGAAATTTTTGTGACGCCGCAGGACGCAGGACGACGGATAGTGCCAAAGTAACCCCTATATGTCGCTTCTGCAACACGTGAAATTGGGGTCAGGGTCACATGGCATGGTGACAATTGCACCGATCACTGTCAGCACTGGAAAGTAATACCTATGTCTCGCCTTCCGTGACTATTCGTCGCAGATGAGACATTTAAGAAATGAGAATTTAACATTAACCTTATCAACAATGAAACTAAAGCTTTTTTGTTTGCTACATGTATTATCATAACTACAAGAGAAATATAGAGGAAAAAAAATAAAAAAATCTGTCAAAGTCAAAAATGGCCAAATTTCTTCGTCAAACAGGAAGTATGTGAGTGACAAACCTGAAATCTATTACCGTGTTATGGCATCCCTCCCATACAAAATATCAAGTGGCTATGATTAGTAGTTACTGTAACAAAATCTTTCCTTGCCCATCTATGCCATTCTTTAATAGTTAAGAACAAAACATGTACAAATGTATCAATTTGTATCACTTCATTAACCAACATGTATGTTTTTTATAATGATAAAAATATTACTTTCTGTAAAGAATACCACTATTGCTTTTCTTAAATACCCATTTGAATTTATAAGGACTTTTCATAAAGCACCCATCATTTCTAGTTTTTTGGGGTTTTTTTGGGGGGGGGAACTTTACTGAGTTACAATTATTCATGACTTCCTATCTTAATTTGGAACTGCTTGAATGATAAAACAAAAACATTGAACTTCTAAAAAAAATATGCAACAAATCATGATGAAACAGGCTAGAGCCTTGCATTTCATTAAAGCAAATAAAAACTATATTTTCTGGCAGCAAAGTTTATGTACTAGTATGTACATGTATTGCACATTGATGAAAAATCTTAATATGTGAGCAAATCAACCTATGCATTTCCACTGTAAACAGCTTAATTTTTTGTAATGAAGCATTGCTATTTAGAATGACTGGAATGGAAAGCTGTCATGTGACTGTCCAAAGGTTTTCTTTTCTGTCACATGATTTATATTTAAAAGGGGGCTAATATGATATCACTTCCTGTCATGTGACATCCTTATCTGTCTTTTTATTGGGTTTATGCTTAGACTTGTGTCCCTCTGTCTGATTGTCACTTGGTTCTTCTGTTATTCTATCGATGGAAGACAAAACTTGAGCTAGCATCTTCATCTGGTCGACACCTTGTAACAATTGTCTGTAAAATATAAACAATACTGAAAGAAAATTAATACACAATCAGGAGGAAAATTTATCCTGAATAATACACATAATGTGTGACATACATCATCTAAAGGATAGCAATGAAAAAGGGTGCTATGGTGCAAAAATTCTAATTCAAATGAACATTTCTTTTTAAATGCCTGTACCAAGTCAGGACCAATGCAATCTACAATATTTCTGGTATGTTATTGCCATATTATACCTTTTCTTTATGCACATTAGAGATTCATCTTCTTGATTCAATAATTTTGTTGTTACCCTAATAAAGATGTACGAGGGGGTGAATTTTTCTATGAAAAAGGCATTATCTTTACACATCTCTTTTTATAGCTTTGTTTATGCACAACAGGGGTGGACAACACTATAGTCTGACAATATTTTTTTCATACAAATATTTGTTTACACAGGAAAAGGTGTAAGTATATACATGTACATTGTACTGAACAGAATATTCTATAATAATACATGATTAACAATGATTTTAATTGAACTATAACACTACATCTGTGAGATGCTCACTATGAATATTCCTGCTCTAATTTAAACTTTAATAATTAGAAAATATCAAGTCCAATTAAAAAGTCATCTGAGAAAAATAAAATGTTGCTCTTGACATTTGAATATTCAAGGGAAATCTGGATTACAAAATATATGTGTTCAAAAGACAGACAATGTGATTCCTATATATTTCTCTATAAAATTGACAAGACTGGTTACAGGTAATTCATTTCAGACTTCTTCATTTAAATGTTACCCAAATTACCCTCTACCCAGCCTGGCAATTAAGACAGAGCTTCACCCACTGATCCAAAAACTTAAAGGTGGTAGAGGAAATGTGTTTTTTATTTACATAGATTATTATTGTTTGTTTGTATCAATACTTGCCTTAAATTTTGTTCTGCAGTATTAGCAGCACTGGTGAGCTGTTCTGATGAGTATTTTGTTCTTTCTTGAATCTCTGCCAGGCCACTGTCACCTGATCTTAACAATTCATTCTCACTCCTAAGAGATGTCAGCTGTTTCTACAATCAAATACAACATAGAGTTTTAACAGTCGTGAGGGTTACTGAAATCTGCCAATAACTGAAAGTAATTTGAACATGGACAATATCATGATGTTTGTTATTTCTGTAAAGTACACCTGTGAAATAATTTACAAACAGGCAACCGACATTACAGACGGGATGATCATTGTCAAGCCAATGCTAATTGAAGATTGAAGATTTATTTCTGTATATGGAATATTTATCATGTTTATAGTATAACTAATGCGGGTGGCGAATATCAATTTTTATGTCACAAGTGTTGAATAACGCTGTGATTCAATCCATGCAAGAGTTGAATACCCTAGTGTTATTTTACACAAGTGACATTAAAATTGATATTCATCATAAACTATTTATCATATAGAAACTTTGGACAAACGTGGCAAATAGACCATCAAAATTATGAAAATGAATGAAATATTGATCAACAAGGTGTGTTTTGCATAATCTATGTTACATATCTTTTGCAGGAAACTTCACAAGGGCTAAATAAATTTGCATGCGAGTTAAATAAATCCTGTAATTCACTCAGTGAATATATAGAAATCACAATATTTCAGTTATATCTATATAATAAATGCAATTATGCTCTGATTAACCTTCTATTATTTGATGAGCAGCAACCATGGATACATTGAAGGCTGCTAGCCATTTTCAATTGGGAATTTTCAAATCACTGCTAATTTATGTAGGATGAGTGGGTTTACTTATACAATGCACCTTTTGGTTTACATAATTACTGGTGACCTTGATGGTATCATTTGAGTCTTATACGTTGTAAGTCTTTCCCATTGAGAGGTATTCCACTATTCTTTAGGCAACACAAATATGATTTTACCTGTAAACTTCTTACTTCAGACTGTAGCTTGGTCACTGTTGTTTCTGCTTGCACAGCTCTTTTCTGAAATGGTACAAACAATTTTAATTGCATATTGTTTGGAAATATAAAGCAAAATAAGATTTCTCCTCCACATACAAAAGATGTTTTTACACATTCTTATGAGTTGATGAAAACTTGTATTCATCATAGACTTGAAATATCTAAGATACAGGTAAACAGCTCATGCAAGTCTTTTTTTAATTTGCAGATTTAAAAATAACTTGCTTTTATTGATACCCTGCTGTAAATTAATTTCATATGATGGTCGTCTCTTCAAAAGTTCATTATCTATAAAAATTCTTAATATCTCAGACTTATAATTAAAGAAAGAATGTTTCCATGAAAACTAATAACACTGTACTTCCAAATGTAGACACAATGAAGGATAGTGGATACTTTGTAAAGCATGTTAGACATAGAAAACATATCCAAAAAAGCTTGAATATACTCCCTGCATTAAATTTTTTCTGTCATTGTAACGTATGCATTGAAAATACTACTGCCCTTTTTGGTAGCAATTGTCTTGCTTGGGTTGATTCTTAGTTTTGTGTTTTCTGTTCAATATCCTATTCATTTCATTTGTATATATTACTTTTTGCAGGTATTTAATTTCACATAAATTGCCTGACTCAAAATCCCTGAAAAAAAAAACCTCACGAAAATAAGTATGTTTACAGAATATTTATTTCAGGTGTGTATCTTGTTAAAGGTGACAGATTGTTTGACTACGACCATTGTGTTTCAACTTACAGTTGTAGTGGTTAGATTGGCCTCTATCTGATGCACCATATTCTCTAATGCTGTATTTTCTTCTGCTTCTTTCTTCTGGATTTCTTCCATATCTTTCTTCATTTTATGGCACCTATTGAGCAAAAAGAAAAGAAGCTCAAAAATTATGATACATTCAACAAATGTTTAATATACATGTATGTTAATGACATTGAGACTTCGGATTAAAATCATCTTTTGTAGTAATACAATTTTGTATAATATTAATGCATGCATTACTGTGGTTTTATTATCATTTAAAAGAAGTTGATAAGATGTGGAATATTAAAGTGTACACGACACAACCTACAATATTAACAACAATTTAAAAAATCCACAACGGAAAACACCCAGCAGCCTTCAATGTGACCAGCAGTCGCTGCTCGCTGTATTGACACTGGATTGGGTTAAACTAGTTTTTAACAAATTTTCAAGTTTTTTGTGGATGGTAGTCAAATGATATGTTAATTTTATATTGATAACTTCCAGCAAAATATGCAAAAGAAATTAAAAATCCATTGAAATGGGGGGGTTTTTTTTGGGGGGGGGGAGGAGAAACCATCAAAATTTATCCCTACAAAATAAATTTACTAAGCACATAGAGTACATGTACATATTTGTTCTTACATTCAAAGTCAATGGGAAACCAAAACTTATTTCTTCATACATTTCTTCATACCTTTGTGATTCTGTGACAGCTTCTCTCCTAGCTTCCTCTAACTGAGACCGTAAGTGACTGTTTTCTTCTCTCAGCTAAATATAAAATACACATTTACTTTGAAAACATTTTAAACCTAAAATAGGCTTAGAAAACAAATTAAAAATGTGAAAACAACATTTTTTTAGATGTATGTATATAATAAATGCTTATGAAATCTAATTTTTAAGTGCATTGTCTCAAAATCTATCCCTGTTCAGAAATACATCTACATGTTATATGTTTTATGTGTCAATAATACTGTTCTTGTTATTTGTTGACTAGTTCTTTCAGTTCTTTTCTTGCTCCTTTCACGACAATACATGTAATTAGGCTCCGAAAACATACATGTACATGTGTACTTTCTTTTCTGTGTGGTAAATCTAATAAAATAATTACATGTATACAAAATTGCACATATTTGTATATGCATGTACCCACCCTCCTTAGTTCTAACTCATAATCTCCGTTCACTTCTAATGTCGAAAGTCTACTTTCACTATGTTCACAGTCATTCTTTAAAATCCCATCAGAAAGAAAATCAGGCAGTCTAGTTGTCCCTCCAGAAACCATAGCAACAGGTTCAGAATCTGGGTCTTCTTGATTATCATTGTCATTTAAAATGTCATTGTTAGAAGAATTGTTACTGGGAGAAGGTAACCCTGTACTGGAATTAGATTGACTAGGAATTGCAAAGTCTGGTAAGTTTAAATCAAGTCCATGGTCACTGAAATGGTCCTGAACAAAATCAGGAAGATCACTGGCAAAGTCTGGTGCCACACGAGGGCTACTTTTACCACTACTTGATTGAGTATTATATGTTTTTGGTCTTGCACCACCACTTGAACTTCCTGACAGAAATTTCTTAAATGAAAATGGATTTGCATCCCCATTCTTTTTCTTCCGAGATCTCTGTGCACTGGAATTTTCTTTGGGTTCTAAAATTATAAACAAAGATTATCAGTACACTCTTGTACATGTAAAGTTAACCTTGCATTTGAATTGATTTGTAAACCTCGTGTTAGCAAGCAAAGTAAAGCTCTGACATGAAATTTACAAAATGTATGTAAAATTTTGTGACATTCAAAATACAGTAGGCAAAATCCTAATACATGTACAACAAGATGAATGTGGGCAGTATACGGCAGAAGAGGATATACGGGAGAAGTATGTCAATAAATTGTGAGAATTGAAAACAGTTAAAATTAGACTCACCAGACCAGTGCTTGATAATTGTTACATGTATAACATTTCCTGAAATTTCTAATTTATGCAAAGCTTTCCATGGAAGCCTGTTTTATGCCTCTTTGTCAGTCATTTTTGTGACATAATAAGCACTGAAGAATTTTCAAAATGTTTTTGGTTCTACAAATGTAACATGGCCCCTTTGGAAGTCTATTAGCCAAAAAAGCCTTAATTGCTATGTTACCCTATATATATATATATCTACCAGTGCTCGATAATCAGACCACAGATGGTCAATTTGAAATATGAAAACTTTTCAATTACTTGTGTAAGATAAATGTTTCTTTGGTTCTGGGAAGAAGAATAAGTTTATCTTTATCATAATTAATTTTGAACTTAGGTCTTCACAAGGAATTAGATAGAAGGAATGGAATCTCGTGAAATCTCACCTTTTCTCAAAAGGCGAGACTTGGAGATAAACTAAAGGGGAACACATCAATATATCAAATTTGTTTTCATCAAAGTTATTAATAGTTCATAAATTATTAAAGTTTATCAATACAATAATCATTTTTATGAATATTTTTACATTTAGTTATTGATGAAAATATATCAAATCAACGGATATGCTTTGCTCATTACAGTGTTGGGTTTGATTCACAAATCTACTTCAGCTTTGAGTCTTCATGCTGCAGTAAGTTAGACTGCCTGATATTATAGGATAAACTAATATAAAGTAGAAGATCTCACAAGCAAGGTGAACTTACCATGTGACCAAGCAGTAATTGGTTGACCAAACAGATACAATGTAATATAATGTCTCATGACATGGCTTTTTAAAGTTTATCAAAACAAAGAGTTCTAGAAATGAGCATATGATACATGTACATGTATAAGGAAACTTTGCATAAAATATGGTTTGTGCCAGTAGTCAATAGATTGGTTTATCCCATTTCAGGCACTGCTTGTAACGTTTTTAAGATGAGATAGGTACAAATCAATTATTAAACCTAAGACCTCTGGCCATTTTTATCATATGTAATGTAGAAAGTATGTATGCATGATACATGTACTGGTATGTTTACCATTGTCAGTTATCACAAGAGTGCGTTCTTTGCGTCTTGTTTTATTTGATGCAGAATCGCCTATGTCGGGTAAAATATCGAGTACTTGACCGTTGGCACTTCTGGAATCGTTGTCATCTTCCGAACCCTTGTCTTCACCTTTAGGAACAACAAACTTTTTGAATGAAAATGGGTTGTCTTTATTTTCGTCTCCTCCTTCTGCCATACTTCCGGCGAAACTGTCAACATCCGGTAAGGGAGGCAAATCTTTATCTCTGTAACCACATTAACTTTAATTTTAATGAACTTGTGCTGTCTTGATATTCATAAAGGGTCTAAATCATATAAAATCATTTAAGTGAATATTCTGAAATTGAAGAACAATGCTTACCACCGTTCCATTTCTTTAGAAGCGTGATATTTTATAGTAGCATGGAGCCTCTTTTTTATTTATTTTTTAACAACAAAATTCCAAGTACTGAAGTGCTCACTGATGGATGACCAAAATGAGTCCAAATTAAAAAGTACAAGGATAAGTGCTAATATAATTAAGTTGGTTTTGGTTTTTCAGTTAAGAGTAAATTGATGCATATATTCAGTGAGTCTCATTCAGTATTCCTTTGTGTGCTCTTGACACTTCTAAGAAACTGATGTGAAAGTTACGGCATACATGTGATTCTCCCGTCGGGAGACGAAATCTCCCGACTTTTTGATCCAAGGTGAGTGTTCAAAGTTCTCTGCATTTTTAAAAGATTACAATCTTTGATTGATTTTGTTACCCATGTAGGTTCCGGTGCCCTAAAGGCCTGCAGCAGCCCCCAGATTGTTAGGAAAAGTCAACTAAAAAGCGCTCATCAGAAACCTTACATTGACTCCGGCCGCTTTGCCCACAACGCGACTGGGTTGCGTGTCCCAGGTTGTTGAAGTGGGAAGCTCTGGCATAATGAATCGGCCGGGCCGGGTAGTCAGGCTTTAATGCGGAAAACCGCTGCACCGTGTTGGGAAAAATCATAACGTTCATGCATCGCACGTAAGAGAACCCTACTGTAAGTCCGTAGGATCCCCATGCAGGAGGCTTAAATGCCCGTCCTACTCTTACCATCACTTCCTTTTTAGTGTCAGTAAACACTCTCCTCCCTGATTGGCCTCGTGACCCCGTTTTGTCCACTTTTTCATCATTTTATGTTCATTATATCACCTCTTTCATGTTCATTATATCATCCCTTTCATGGTCATCTCCCGGATATAGCTGATCCGCGCTGCTTGGGAGTTGAGCAATAACTAACTTACTAACTAAGAAAATAGATAGCTTTTATTCGACGATATATAAGATCTAAAAGTAAGCGCATGAATAATACTCCAGTGTAATCCATGTCCTTTGGTTGCGTAATTATTTTCTTATAATCATTAAATCAGTTCAATATTAAAGTAAGCATTTATTTTCTGTCTACAATAATTTTTATATTTATTTAAAGGGTAACATCGTTATATGATTAGGGCTTATTTTTACCCTTCATTTCGGATACTAGTAAACCGCCTTGATCATGTTGAGTGGCCATCTTCTACTTCATGAAGACTTAATATTAAAAACGAAAGAAGCAACAGGAACTTATCACCTTTATGAGTATTTTACAGGGGACTGGGTAGCCAAGTGGTCTAATGCGAACGTGATTCACTGAAAGACCATGCCATCGATCACTAGTTTAAAATAACTTATGCAGACGTTTAAGTATTGCCTTGTAATCCACGCCTAAGTGTGTCGAAAAGGGCTTATTTTATGATAATCAATAATATGTACCCGGTAGATGAAAGCTTCTACTTTATGAAGACCAATACCCACAGGGATTTATCCTCTCTATCAATGTTTTGTTGGGACCTGGGTGGCAAAGAGGACTAAGGAACTGGTTTACTGAAATACCACGCTATCGATCACCAAGGTGTTAAAGTCCCACTTAAAAAAGTACCAGGCGCGTCGAAAAGGGCATAAAACGCACTCACTTCTCACTCACTCGATACCCCGACTCGCATACCTGTATCCATTTTGATTCGTTTTTGTCTCGCCCTCGACTAATAGTAAAAAAAAAAAAAACAAGAATATAACGTAATATTTTGTCGGACTTCTGTGGAACATGAATTGTTATAAAGTATAATACCTATAGGCATCTGATATTTAGTATATATAACTGCAATAGATTATTATCTCTTTTTTTGTCACAATGTCTTCTGATCTGAACCTCATTTTTTTTTACAATTTATTGACTGTAAATATTTGTTGTTTTTCGTGATCAGTTATTTTGGGTTCTCGTTATCTATCATGATATTTTTTAATGACTATATAGTCGTTCCATAGATTATTCTTGGTGATTAAATGTCATTCTGTCACCTGACCTTGACCTTGATTTTCCTTTTAATCTCAAGAACTTAAGCCTGGGTCCTTTAAAGATCGAGTTCTCCGGTGGTGTCGACAGACGAGACATTCTTTTCATGGCCACACTTGATTTGTATAAACTGGTACATGTAGTGCTTTGACTTTAACATTAATAGAATGGAACTAGTCACGGCAAAACATTATAGACTGCTGGCTGTTTTCCATTGTGATTTTTTAAATTGCCGTTTCTTTGATGTTGGTTGTGTCGCGTACACTTATTCCACATCTCTTTATCGTCTATGATTGTCTGTCCTAAGACGGTAATGGTAATCATTTTTAAAGTAGACTATGTTAGTTCGTGTCTTATTATACTAGTACTACCTTTTGATGTTCACAATATGCCTTTCTGATAAACTCTAGATGGTTTTAATCTGAAAGGGAAAGCAGTTCCGGCTTGTTGCTGAACATAGTTTTAGCCTCCCTTTGCCGTATGTTAGTTAGTTTGGGAAAATTTGAAATTTGAAAAAAAATAGACAGGATGGTAAAAATCCAGAAATAAAAATGCAGGACAGTGCTTTGGGTAGAAAAAAGGCAGGATGGTATTTTTGGCTTAAAAATTTATATTTGCTTTGAAAATGAAAAAAAAGCGCGCACAAGCGCGAAAAAAAAAATCCACGCTCGACTTTTCCCAAAAACAAAAAGTCAGGACGAAGAAAATATCCATAGCCCCCCATAAAAATCAAATGGTTGCTCCCTAACCTGTGCCACATTTTTAAATGTTATTTCGAATAGACAGAAAAAATAATATGGTCATTTCTTATAAATTAATTTCAATTACATGTTTTCTCAATTCAAAAATAATATGGAAGGAAAAACTCTGAATGTTTTATTTCATGTTATTATCAATAGCACGTTTTAGGCATACAGATTGATCTTGATCTTAAGGATGCTCGCTGGTCTTGTTTTGGTATTTCTGTCATTTTTTCGGAGTCCTCTGGATTTTACCATCAAAATAGGGTTAATTTTTTTGCCCACGAACCCCCTATTTTCTTATTGTCAATGTCTTTAATATGTCATAAAGAGGTTATGAACAAAGTTTTATAAAATCCTATTTATTCTGTCATGGGTTTTAACAGCTAATTAGTGCTAATGCTAAACCTATGAAAAAGTCCGAGAAAACCTTTTCCCGCCAAAACTTTAATGTCAATTATCATGAAAACGAGGTCACGAACCTATCAAATTTCTTTGCTTATTTTATATATATTACTATTATCTTTTCATTTAAGGCATCAAATTTGAAACCTATTTATTTTCAATAATAGTAGCTAACATCCTTAACTAATTTATTGTAGAATAATACGATGTAGAATATTTGCGTCGTAAATAAACCTCCATAAACCGACGACGATTTGAAATTCAACAAATAAAAACAAGGGACAACCTTCAATATGACCAGTAGCGACTACTTGCTATTTTGCAATTAATCCCCAGATAAAAAGAATAATCATCGGCGGTAAATATTCAGAAAACTCCTTCTGCATGAACATAAATCTATAAACACAACAGCAGCAACAAAAGTACAAACATGAACATGAGCGTTGGCAAAGATTCATTATTAGGACAAGCACATGTGTAAACTAGTTTTGTGGGTCCAAACTTCGTCTAGTGTGCATTCAACACGTGTATGTTTGTATTTCGATACCTACCATACAGCCGCTATAAGCATGTATTGTTTTATAATCAAATGCAAATGATTGACATTTTCATGTCATTTTATAAAATATTTAATCTCATAATAACAAAATTATATATTGCACATCATTAAAATAAATATAACCATTATGATCAAGATAATATTATACGAAGTTATGAAAATTGAATAAATAGTCAACAATGATGATTCAGACAGTGGTTCCTCCTCGGTTACGACAACAACAAGATGCAAGGATTCGCTTCAGGAAATTTCGAGTATCTTTTCTAAAATTCAAGTTCAGAAAACTATATATACAAGGGTTAATAGCGTTGTTAATAAAGTAAGATTTCGAGCAAAACTTGTAAGCCAGCTCGGCAGCTGGTGATAGTGATTCTTCGAAACCTTTTATTGTACTACGTAGAACCATTACTATCAAAAACGGTAGAAAACTTATTACGTAAGCAACAGTCACTGCAAACAAAACAACTGTTGTTCTTGTCACTTTTAACTGGTTTTTTGAATTCTGCTTCTTGAATTTAGACGCAGATATTGAGGATTTTCGTCGTTCGCTTTCCCAGCTTCCGTCGTTTTCCGATGACATCTCTGTACTGATCGGATCAGTAGAAACACATTCAGATGACGGTCTTTCTTTCATAGATGGTGTGTTTGGTAATTGTTCACCGATTTTTGCCTTCTTGCGCTTCCAGATAACAATTCCAATTTTAGTATATATAACAGAGAAAAAGATGAAACATCCTATAAAAAGGAGAAATAAGAAGCCGTAATATAGTGTCGGGTAAATTGTGTGTCTTACCGAGTCGTCAGTAGAACAATCTATCGCTTCGACACCTTCAACTCCGATATCGACGCTTTTCTCTCCGAAAAGAATACATGCCGGCCATGCTGTCAAAATCCCGACAACCACAGAAACAAAGCACAACACCTTAGCATGTTTTAACGTCATGTGTTTGCCTAGCCGACAAATGCGAAAATATCGATCAAAAGCTACAGCTATTAACACCATCGACGATCCGATTATCGATACCGACTCGATGAATCGCAAAAGTTTACAAGCTGCGGGTGCATAGAACATGTATGGATATCTTAGATCCGCCACTTCCGTCGGCATGCCAATCAGACACGTGAGCAGGTCGAGCATTGCCAAAGCCAGAATGAAATAATGAGACGACGATTTTGTCGGTTTACTTAAATAAACACAGCATACAAGAATATTGCCAAATGTTCCAACAAACATCAAAACTAACATGTAAACGATCACGGGGAGGTAAGATAATGCCTTTACATCGTTCAGCCGCACAAGTTCGGCGTGAGGATCCGTGAAATTCGCAGACGACATCCTAGCGTCTAGTCCGTCTTTACTGCAAGATGGCTGTTACAAAAAGTCTGAAAAATACAAAAAGCTATAAAAGTTTGTATCCAAGCATTTAACGGACTCTAAATGAAATGAAACAAATGCATTTATGGTTCAAACTGTATACAATCCTTACATTTTACACTGCATGGTTTCCATATTCATGCATTTGTTTAATCCTCTTTCTGAATAAGTCTATATCTATTGTTTTACCAATCTTATCTACAGACTTTGCTGTAAAAAACGATCTCATATTTGTTTTAAACTGAAGTTCGTCATAGTTTTGATTTGTAAGCTATTGGAAGAACTGTATAAAATCGAAATGGGAAGTGTGACCTTATTGCTAGTTATGATATAAATTCTAAGATGTATTAGGTATATACTAAGTACTAAGAATAGATATGGACTAGTTAGGACATGTCCCTAATTATTTTGCCAGTAGATTACAAGAGATTTGTGCCCTCTAGATCAGTCATTAACATGTTTACTAAAATGATTAAATATTCTGTCAAAATACCACTAGATTTTTACACATATATAGTTCAATATTTATGTTATGTCTACACGCTAAACGTGAAATAGTTTGGAATGTTTGCTACCGTTTTAAAATGGATAATTATGAATAAAAATCAGTAAAAAAACAAGGTCAAAAATATTTTTAAAAAATTAAAAAGAACAGTACAAATATGCAGGGATTAAATAAAACTGTTTGGACATCCCTGAAATATTGTAAAATTTATTTCAAAAATTTTAATTGCATTTCTTTTCACATGACTAGTATATTATACGACATTTCAAAACTGTTTGTTTTTCATTTGTCACAATTTGGAAAAAAAATAAAAGAACATCTCATAAGCATAAAACACAAATTATACATTTTTTTCTCAATATTTGGTGTAAAACAGAACAAAAATCTTTAAACAAAAACAAATAAATTTTAAGGTAAATAAAAAGAAAAAATATTAAAATATTAGATTAATATATAGAACCTCTTACCATTAAAGGCCCTGATTGTAAATGTGTCAACAAACTCGCAATAACTACATATAATATATATCAAAGCAGTGAATTGCTTCCGTTATTGGTGAAAGGCACTTCAATGATATGCAATTAAAGAGTGTAAAATATGATTCAAATTATTAAATACCACTTTAAATTTGTTGACCCCTGATCCTATCAACTTTAAATAAAGAAATATTTTAACTAAATATTTGGGAATAATTTTCAACACATGTTGTATTCTAAAGTTAGTAAATTGTCCTTTATAAATGTTTATAATTGACTGTAAAGGACCAATTTGGAATATGAATCCAGATATATATTGTAAATTAGCCTACATGCGAAAACAGTTCTTTTAAGTGTTGCAGGTCAAGGCTTTGATATATTTTTTGGTATGAAAAATAAAATGTTAACTTTGCTTTTATGCATATATGGGAAATGTCGAATCACATTTGATGGAACCAGCAGTACCTAGTATCCATTGTGGTTTTTCTGAATTGCCGCTTGATTGTGGGTTGCGTCGCGTACACTTATTCCTCATCTCATTATTTTCTATTTACTGTAATACTAATCGTTCTTTCTATCTTAATGTTCAAATCAGACTACTCTCAAACATATGGCAAGCCGTTTTTACATTTATTCCTCTTTATAGATATCTCATAAACTTTATAAGATATCTCATATACTTTATAAGATATCTCATAAAGTTTATAAGATATCTTATAAACTTTATAAGATATCTTATAAACTTTATGAGATATCTTATAAAAAATAATTTATAAGATATCTCATATACTTTATAAGATATCTTATAAACTTTATGAGATATCTTATAAATTTTATAAGATATCTTATTTACTTTATAAGATATCTTTAAAAGAAAATGAGATATCTACTAAACACAATGTTCATAAGATATCTGATAAAGTTTATAAGATATCTCATAATGTTTATAGGATATCTTATAAAGTATATGAGATATCTTATAAATTATTTTTTATAAGATATCTTATAAAGTTTATAAGATATCTTATAAAGTTTATAAGATATCTTATAAAGTTTATCAGATATCTTATAAACTTTATGAGATATCTTATAAAGTATATGAGATATCTTATAAATTCTATGAGATATCTTTAAAGAGGCCTTATAAAAATATAAGATATCTTATAAAGTTTATAAGATATCTCATATATTTAATAAGATATCTTATTAATTATATAAGATATCTCATATAAATGGGAGTTTATAAGATATCTTATAAAACATATGAGATATCTTATAAAACATATAAGATATCTCATAAAACATATAAGATATCTTATAAAACATATAAGATATCTCATAAAGTTTATTAGATATCTTATAAAGATTATGAGATATCTTATATAAAATAATTTATAAGATATCTAATAAAAGTTATAAGATATCTTATAAAGTTTATAAGATATCTCGTAAACTTTATGAGATATCTTATAAAACATAACTTATAAGATATCTCATAAAATATATAAGATATCTAATAAACTTTATGAGATATCTTATAAACTTTATAAGATATCTTATTAGTTTTATAAGATATCTTATAAGTTTTATAAGATATCTTATAAATTATTTTATATGAGATATCTAATAATCTTTATAAGATATCTTATAAACTTTATGAGATATCTTATATGTTTTATAAGATATCTTATTTGTTTTATAAGATATCTTATATGTTTCATAAGATATCTCATATGTTTTATAAGATATCTTATAAACTACCATTTATATGAGATATCTTATATATTTAATAAGATATCTTATAAAGTATACGAGATATCTTATAAATTTTATGAGATATCTTTAAAGAGGAATAAATATAAATATGGCGTGCCATACAAACAACGGTCAACAATTCTTTTTTTAAAGTTTAAATTGCATGTTTTCATCTTAAAACAAATTGAAATTTCGAAATGAACTGAAATGCCCACACGATGAACAAATATTAAAATTTTAATGTTTTACAAATTGTTACAGTGTCTAAATAGAGAAGGCATAGCTGTTCAGATGCAAGCATAAGTTCCTAACTTAAATATGCATAAGCAGTCCGAAAACCGGTGGCACCGGTGGTATTTAAACAATAGAATGTGAGCTCTTCATCGGAAAAGATAGGAAAGTCAATTCGAATGTTTATCCCGGTTGTCAAGTGAATCAAAAGTTCTTTTAAGTACAAAATTTCTTCCAATTTTAGGTTATGCTGATAAAATAAACTTTTTTGAATTAAAAAGAGTTTTCAAAAGTAACAGATTGCATTTTTATGCGTGTTATTATGTGGATATTTATGAAATGCATACGGTGCAAACTGAAATGGATCGCACAACTTTAACTTTTATATAAAAAATTGAAAAAAATCACACTATTTGTTTAAATGTATATCTTTCCATCTTCAAATTTTCAGACATGTACTGCAAGAGGTTAAGCCAAAATAAAATTAAGAAAAAGACCTATTTTTCTAGTCCGTCTTGACAACCTTCTCTTTAAAAGTACACGATTTACCTGTTGAATTTGATTACGTCATAGAACATGTTTACCTTTTTGACCGGTGTTCGTAAATTGGGATCAACAACATGTGAATTTGCATTGTATTGGATTAAATGTCCAATTCAATCTCCAGTCATCCGTTTTAAAAATAGGAATGCCCCCCTTTTATCATGTTTATTATTAATGAAAGATAGAACTTGGTTGTGTCCCTTGAAAGTAGTTCATAGTTACACATTGAATTCAAATGGATCGTTAAGTGATATCAGTAAAATATAATTTTCAAACTAATATCTGTCGAAAGAAAAGGTAATAACCTAACTTTCCCACAAGTTTCGAAAATGTACTGCAGGTATTACGCCTTGTGTGATTTTTTAAAGGTTGAGTTGACATTTTAATTTTTTCCAACGGCCAATAAGTTTCACTCGATTTGTTAAAATGGTGCCGTTAAAATATGCACTTTTGTTGACCTTATAAACAACTGTTTACGCAACAGAAAAGATTCGTTAATAACATAACATGTCCAACGTATATGATAGTAGTCAAAACCATGCGTAATAAATGAAAATTGAAGATTGTTTATATGCCGTCGCCATCGTTGTTGTCATCGTTAAAAATTTAAAAACACATTAGCTGTTTTCTGCAGGGGAGATAATTGAATACCACTAGATATTAGACTGTAAGTAAAAATAAAAATGAAAAAAAAATCTCTTACCTATGATAATCCACATTTTAGAAATCTAACATCAAATTTAACACCTAGATGTAAGTACAAGGAAGATAAAGACCAATGGTAATCAATCAATGTCCATAGCTCTAATCATCCGTGTAAAAATATCATAATGTTTAAATAATAAAAAAAAGTAATTTCGACCTTAAACACATATCATTTCAAAATTATTAAATCATTAAGACTGGTCTTGGGAGAGATTAGCTTAAATTTTAATTTTCAGAGAATATAAATATTTAGAATAATAGTTATTTAAAATACAGGGCCATCTCATCTGTAATTAAACCATTTAAAAAAAAACTTACCAATTTACTGAAATTTTGTGAACTATAAACGCTAAGCTAGCCACATTGCAAAGAATCACACTAAGCACTTATTGCTATACTAAAAAACTTGAACTTGATGAAACTTTTACCAAGACTAATGATCAAGTTTTTTTCATTTTCTTCATAGGGAAGTAGATGCATACGTCTACTAAAGTTGTAATTATTGTGACAATACTGATATAACTATTTTGTACTTAAATGCATGTTGTTTTTTAAGACACACTTAAAATTCTTAAAATTTGTCCTTGCTTGCGTAAATAATTAACCAAAACGTCTACGTCACATTTTGTAAAAAAAAATTAACAACCTCGAGTAAGATTTATTATTTTAATATTCTATAACTTACGGGTTAAGGTTCGTTTTTTGCTTGTTTTGTTTGTTTTTTGTTGTTTTTTTGTTGTTGTTGTTGATTTTTATTAATATTTAGAGATGCTAAATTAACATATAAAAGTAATCGTTTAAAAAAACAAAAAAACAGAAAACATCTTCAATACAAATTCAGAAGCAGTAATTAATTTTACGCAGAAGACTTATTTTAGGTATAGTTATGAATGTTGTATCAAGTAGCTATATATTTCTGAACTATGAGCTTTGCATAGTCTACAGATATTATATAATTATGATAAATGCTAAATACATACCAGCGTTGATTGGAACAAGCATAAGGTCAAACAAATGTCCCCCGACATGATAAGTCACTCCTGTTTCATATTTATGATGTTATTTTTATCATCAACATATCAACCCTGTTAACCTTATACAGGTACATACTCGTTTGGGATAATTAATCTAAAATGTATGTAAATACCTATAAATGAGATTTTTGTAGATTCCCTTATGATAACGTGTATTAAATGACTTTACTTATTAAAGTTGCATAAACTTTCTTTAGGCTATATAAGGCCATATGTCATGTTTGAACTTATCTTTTTTGCTACATTTTAAAATCTTTTTTTTTTTAAGATAAGATTGAAATCTGAATGTGGAAAACCGTTAAAATGTAGCTCGATAAAGTTGACAAAAGGTTTATTACAGATAAAGTTGGCAAAAGGTTTATTACAGATAAAGTAGAGAAGCGTCAAGTTGGTTACTTATTCCCTATTCCTTATTCCTTATTTAAATAAGGAATAAGTAACTGGTTACTTATTCCTTATTCTAAAAAAGCACTAAATAGGGAATAAGTAGCTGGTTACTTATTCCCTATTCCTTATTCCTTATTTAAATAATTCTGTATTCCTTATTTAAATAAGGAATAAGTAACTGGTTACCTATTCCTTATTCTAAAAGGCACTAAATAGGGAATAAGTAACTGGTAACTTATTACATATTCCTTATTCCTTATTTCAATAAGGAATACGAAACTGGTTATTTATTACTTATAAAAAAAAACCAATAGGGAATAAGTAACAGGTTACTAATTCATTTTTTTCAACTTGATTTTCGAAACACCATTATTTAAAAAAAAATCATTCCATCTCGCCATTCCTTTTTTCCAGAGCACTAAATAGGGAATTAGTAACTGTCTACTTATTCCTTATTCGCAGAAAACTTAATAGGAAATAAGTTACTGGTTACTTATTCCTTCGGGTCAGGTAAGCTTTTGCCATCACTTTGCGTCCGTCGTTCGTAAACTTTTTCAAACGTTAATTGCTCTGACGCCATAGTTCATTTGCAACCAAACTTAGTACAGTTGTTAGTTGGAAAAGTCTGTCTGTTTGTCGGGTTGTCAAAGTTGTTGAACTATTTGATTCAATTGATTCGATTTACATAGGTGCTTTAATGTATAAGTTATATCATACTGAAATTTCAAATAGAAGAGTTTTCTATCAAACAAATTAAAAGAAATAACTGGCACGGTACCTTAAGTAGATAAATCTTTAAATCAATTGATAGATACTCGAGTATTATCTAATATAACGCAAGATTTTATTCAGCTATTGTATAAAACTGAAAGCCAAACTACAAAATATGAAAATAGGGAAACAAAAAATTAAAAATCTATTTTGTGCAACCTGAAAAGGGAAGTAATTTAAGCTGCAAATATCTAAAGTTGAACTTTAAAGTTCGAAGAAATACTTCCGGTTCGGCATCCTCAAAAAATTTTAAAAAACATTTTCAATCAGGAAATGTCAGCTTTTGATTTTTTAAACATTAATAAGATGAATAAACTGAACTTGTTTCAAAAGATGGCTCTAAATAAAGGCAAATGTCTGCATTTTCGATATTTATGATAGACCCTCAAGGTTTATTTTTTTACATTTTTTTACTACGCGAACAGAAGCAAAAAAAAAAAGAAAAACACCGGAAAAAAGGGGGAGCTGTGGAAAAATCCCCACGCTACCAGGCCCATTGGGACTGGGCTGATTTTGAAAGATGGTCCATGGGGTCCACAACCTATATGGTCAATATCCTTACCATTTTTCGGTTTGTAAGAAATCCGGGTCCAAAAAGAGTGTAAATTCAGCCTAAGGGTATGGGTTCTGCCCCCCTGTGGAAAAATCCCCACGCTACCAGGCCCATTGGGACTGGGCTGATTTTGAAGGATGGTCCATGGGGTCCACAACCTATATGGTCAATATCCTTACCATTTTTCGGTTTGTAAGAAATCCGGGTCCAAAAAGAGTGTAAATTCAGCCTAAGGGTATGGGTTCTGCCCCCCTGTGGAAAAATCCCCACGCTACCAGGCCCATTGGGACTGGGCTGATTTTGAAAGATGGTCCATGGGGTCCACAACCTATATGGTCAATATCCTTACCATTTTTCGGTTTGTAAGAAATCCGGGTCCAAAAAGAGTGTAAATTCAGCCTAAGGGTATGGGTTCTGCCCCCCTGTGGAAAAATCCCCACGCTACCAGGCCCATTGGGACTGGGCTGATTTTGAAGGATGGTCCATGGGGTCCACAACCTATATGGTCAATATCCTTACCATTTTTCGGTTTGTAAGAAATCCGGGTCCAAAAAGAGTGTAAATTCAGCCTAAGGGTATGGGTTCTGCCCCCCTGTGGAAAAATCCCCACGCTACCAGGCCCATTGGGACTGGGCTGATTTTGAAAGATGGTCCATGGGGTCCACAACCTATATGGTCAATATCCTTACCATTTTTCGGTTTGTAAGAAATCCGGGTCCAAAAAGAGTGTAAATTCAGCCTAAGGGTATGGGTTCTGCCCCCCTGTGGAAAAATCCCCACGCTACCAGGCCCATTGGGACTGGGCTGATTTTGAAGGATGGTCCATGGGGTCCACAACCTATATGGTCAATATCCTTACCATTTTTCGGTTTGTAAGAAATCCGGGTCCAAAAAGAGTGTAAATTCAGCCTAAGGGTATGGGTTCTGCCCCCCTGTGGAAAAATCCCCACGCTACCAGGCCCATTGGGACTGGGCTGATTTTGAAAGATGGTCCATGGGGTCCACAACCTATATGGTCAATATCCTTACCATTTTTCGGTTTGTAAGAAATCCGGGTCCAAAAAGAGTGTAAATTCAGCCTAAGGGTATGGGTTCTGCCCCCCTGTGGAAAAATCCCCACGCTACCAGGCCCATTGGGACTGGGCTGATTTTGAAGGATGGTCCATGGGGTCCACAACCTATATGGTCAATATCCTTACCATTTTTCGGTTTGTAAGAAATCCGGGTCCAAAAAGAGTGTAAATTCAGCCTAAGGGTATGGGTTCTGCCCCCCTGTGGAAAAATCCCCACGCTACCAGGCCCATTGGGACTGGGCTGATTTTGAAAGATGGTCCATGGGGTCCACAACCTATATGGTCAATATCCTTACCATTTTTCGGTTTGTAAGAAATCCGGGTCCAAAAAGAGTGTAAATTCAGCCTAAGGGTATGGGTTCTGCCCCCCTGTGGAAAAATCCCCACGCTACCAGGCCCATTGGGACTGGGCTGATTTTGAAGGATGGTCCATGGGGTCCACAACCTATATGGTCAATATCCTTACCATTTTTCGGTTTGTAAGAAATCCGGGTCCAAAAAGAGTGTAAATTCAGCCTAAGGGTATGGGTTCTGCCCCCCTGTGGAAAAATCCCCACGCTACCAGGCCCATTGGGACTGGGCTGATTTTGAAAGATGGTCCATGGGGTCCACAACCTATATGGTCAATATCCTTACCATTTTTCGGTTTGTAAGAAATCCGGGTCCAAAAAGAGTGTAAATTCAGCCTAAGGGTATGGGTTCTGCCCCCCTGTGGAAAAATCCCCACGCTACCAGGCCCATTGGGACTGGGCTGATTTTGAAGGATGGTCCATGGGGTCCACAACCTATATGGTCAATATCCTTACCATTTTTCGGTTTGTAAGAAATCCGGGTCCAAAAAGAGTGTAAATTCAGCCTAAGGGTATGGGTTCTGCCCCCCTGTGGAAAAATCCCCACGCTACCAGGCCCATTGGGACTGGGCTGATTTTGAAAGATGGTCCATGGGGTCCACAACCTATATGGTCAATATCCTTACCATTTTTCGGTTTGTAAGAAATCCGGGTCCAAAAAGAGTGTAAATTCAGCCTAAGGGTATGGGTTCTGCCCCCCTGTGGAAAAATCCCCACGCTACCAGGCCCATTGGGACTGGGCTGATTTTGAAGGATGGTCCATGGGGTCCACAACCTATATGGTCAATATCCTTACCATTTTTCGGTTTGTAAGAAATCCGGGTCCAAAAAGAGTGTAAATTCAGCCTAAGGGTATGGGTTCTGCCCCCCTGTGGAAAAATCCCCACGCTACCAGGCCCATTGGGACTGGGCTGATTTTGAAAGATGGTCCATGGGGTCCACAACCTATATGGTCAATATCCTTACCATTTTTCGGTTTGTAAGAAATCCGGGTCCAAAAAGAGTGTAAATTCAGCCTAAGGGTATGGGTTCTGCCCCCCTGTGGAAAAATCCCCACGCTACCAGGCCCATTGGGACTGGGCTGATTTTGAAGGATGGTCCATGGGGTCCACAACCTATATGGTCAATATCCTTACCATTTTTCGGTTTGTAAGAAATCCGGGTCCAAAAAGAGTGTAAATTCAGCCTAAGGGTATGGGTTCTGCCCCCCTGTGGAAAAATCCCCACGCTACCAGGCCCATTGGGACTGGGCTGATTTTGAAAGATGGTCCATGGGGTCCACAACCTATATGGTCAATATCCTTACCATTTTTCGGTTTGTAAGAAATCCGGGTCCAAAAAGAGTGTAAATTCAGCCTAAGGGTATGGGTTCTGCCCCCCTGTGGAAAAATCCCCACGCTACCAGGCCCATTGGGACTGGGCTGATTTTGAAGGATGGTCCATGGGGTCCACAACCTATATGGTCAATATCCTTACCATTTTTCGGTTTGTAAGAAATCCGGGTCCAAAAAGAGTGTAAATTCAGCCTAAGGGTATGGGTTCTGCCCCCCTGTGGAAAAATCCCCACGCTACCAGGCCCATTGGGACTGGGCTGATTTTGAAAGATGGTCCATGGGGTCCACAACCTATATGGTCAATATCCTTACCATTTTTCGGTTTGTAAGAAATCCGGGTCCAAAAAGAGTGTAAATTCAGCCTAAGGGTATGGGTTCTGCCCCCCTGTGGAAAAATCCCCACGCTACCAGGCCCATTGGGACTGGGCTGATTTTGAAGGATGGTCCATGGGGTCCACAACCTATATGGTCAATATCCTTACCATTTTTCGGTTTGTAAGAAATCCGGGTCCAAAAAGAGTGTAAATTCAGCCTAAGGGTATGGGTTCTGCCCCCCTGTGGAAAAATCCCCACGCTACCAGGCCCATTGGGACTGGGCTGATTTTGAAAGATGGTCCATGGGGTCCACAACCTATATGGTCAATATCCTTACCATTTTTCGGTTTGTAAGAAATCCGGGTCCAAAAAGAGTGTAAATTCAGCCTAAGGGTATGGGTTCTGCCCCCCTGTGGAAAAATCCCCACGCTACCAGGCCCATTGGGACTGGGCTGATTTTGAAGGATGGTCCATGGGGTCCACAACCTATATGGTCAATATCCTTACCATTTTTCGGTTTGTAAGAAATCCGGGTCCAAAAAGAGTGTAAATTCAGCCTAAGGGTATGGGTTCTGCCCCCCTGTGGAAAAATCCCCACGCTACCAGGCCCATTGGGACTGGGCTGATTTTGAAAGATGGTCCATGGGGTCCACAACCTATATGGTCAATATCCTTACCATTTTTCGGTTTGTAAGAAATCCGGGTCCAAAAAGAGTGTAAATTCAGCCTAAGGGTATGGGTTCTGCCCCCCTGTGGAAAAATCCCCACGCTACCAGGCCCATTGGGACTGGGCTGATTTTGAAGGATGGTCCATGGGGTCCACAACCTATATGGTCAATATCCTTACCATTTTTCGGTTTGTAAGAAATCCGGGTCCAAAAAGAGTGTAAATTCAGCCTAAGGGTATGGGTTCTGCCCCCCTGTGGAAAAATCCCCACGCTACCAGGCCCATTGGGACTGGGCTGATTTTGAAAGATGGTCCATGGGGTCCACAACCTATATGGTCAATATCCTTACCATTTTTCGGTTTGTAAGAAATCCGGGTCCAAAAAGAGTGTAAATTCAGCCTAAGGGTATGGGTTCTGCCCCCCTGTGGAAAAATCCCCACGCTACCAGGCCCATTGGGACTGGGCTGATTTTGAAGGATGGTCCATGGGGTCCACAACCTATATGGTCAATATCCTTACCATTTTTCGGTTTGTAAGAAATCCGGGTCCAAAAAGAGTGTAAATTCAGCCTAAGGGTATGGGTTCTGCCCCCCTGTGGAAAAATCCCCACGCTACCAGGCCCATTGGGACTGGGCTGATTTTGAAAGATGGTCCATGGGGTCCACAACCTATATGGTCAATATCCTTACCATTTTTCGGTTTGTAAGAAATCCGGGTCCAAAAAGAGTGTAAATTCAGCCTAAGGGTATGGGTTCTGCCCCCCTGTGGAAAAATCCCCACGCTACCAGGCCCATTGGGACTGGGCTGATTTTGAAGGATGGTCCATGGGGTCCACAACCTATATGGTCAATATCCTTACCATTTTTCGGTTTGTAAGAAATCCGGGTCCAAAAAGAGTGTAAATTCAGCCTAAGGGTATGGGTTCTGCCCCCCTGTGGAAAAATCCCCACGCTACCAGGCCCATTGGGACTGGGCTGATTTTGAAAGATGGTCCATGGGGTCCACAACCTATATGGTCAATATCCTTACCATTTTTCGGTTTGTAAGAAATCCGGGTCCAAAAAGAGTGTAAATTCAGCCTAAGGGTATGGGTTCTGCCCCCCTGTGGAAAAATCCCCACGCTACCAGGCCCATTGGGACTGGGCTGATTTTGAAGGATGGTCCATGGGGTCCACAACCTATATGGTCAATATCCTTACCATTTTTCGGTTTGTAAGAAATCCGGGTCCAAAAAGAGTGTAAATTCAGCCTAAGGGTATGGGTTCTGCCCCCCTGTGGAAAAATCCCCACGCTACCAGGCCCATTGGGACTGGGCTGATTTTGAAAGATGGTCCATGGGGTCCACAACCTATATGGTCAATATCCTTACCATTTTTCGGTTTGTAAGAAATCCGGGTCCAAAAAGAGTGTAAATTCAGCCTAAGGGTATGGGTTCTGCCCCCCTGTGGAAAAATCCCCACGCTACCAGGCCCATTGGGACTGGGCTGATTTTGAAGGATGGTCCATGGGGTCCACAACCTATATGGTCAATATCCTTACCATTTTTCGGTTTGTAAGAAATCCGGGTCCAAAAAGAGTGTAAATTCAGCCTAAGGGTATGGGTTCTGCCCCCCTGTGGAAAAATCCCCACGCTACCAGGCCCATTGGGACTGGGCTGATTTTGAAAGATGGTCCATGGGGTCCACAACCTATATGGTCAATATCCTTACCATTTTTCGGTTTGTAAGAAATCCGGGTCCAAAAAGAGTGTAAATTCAGCCTAAGGGTATGGGTTCTGCCCCCCTGTGGAAAAATCCCCACGCTACCAGGCCCATTGGGACTGGGCTGATTTTGAAGGATGGTCCATGGGGTCCACAACCTATATGGTCAATATCCTTACCATTTTTCGGTTTGTAAGAAATCCGGGTCCAAAAAGAGTGTAAATTCAGCCTAAGGGTATGGGTTCTGCCCCCCTGTGGAAAAATCCCCACGCTACCAGGCCCATTGGGACTGGGCTGATTTTGAAAGATGGTCCATGGGGTCCACAACCTATATGGTCAATATCCTTACCATTTTTCGGTTTGTAAGAAATCCGGGTCCAAAAAGAGTGTAAATTCAGCCTAAGGGTATGGGTTCTGCCCCCCTGTGGAAAAATCCCCACGCTACCAGGCCCATTGGGACTGGGCTGATTTTGAAGGATGGTCCATGGGGTCCACAACCTATATGGTCAATATCCTTACCATTTTTCGGTTTGTAAGAAATCCGGGTCCAAAAAGAGTGTAAATTCAGCCTAAGGGTATGGGTTCTGCCCCCCTGTGGAAAAATCCCCACGCTACCAGGCCCATTGGGACTGGGCTGATTTTGAAAGATGGTCCATGGGGTCCACAACCTATATGGTCAATATCCTTACCATTTTTCGGTTTGTAAGAAATCCGGGTCCAAAAAGAGTGTAAATTCAGCCTAAGGGTATGGGTTCTGCCCCCCTGTGGAAAAATCCCCACGCTACCAGGCCCATTGGGACTGGGCTGATTTTGAAGGATGGTCCATGGGGTCCACAACCTATATGGTCAATATCCTTACCATTTTTCGGTTTGTAAGAAATCCGGGTCCAAAAAGAGTGTAAATTCAGCCTAAGGGTATGGGTTCTGCCCCCCTGTGGAAAAATCCCCACGCTACCAGGCCCATTGGGACTGGGCTGATTTTGAAAGATGGTCCATGGGGTCCACAACCTATATGGTCAATATCCTTACCATTTTTCGGTTTGTAAGAAATCCGGGTCCAAAAAGAGTGTAAATTCAGCCTAAGGGTATGGGTTCTGCCCCCCTGTGGAAAAATCCCCACGCTACCAGGCCCATTGGGACTGGGCTGATTTTGAAGGATGGTCCATGGGGTCCACAACCTATATGGTCAATATCCTTACCATTTTTCGGTTTGTAAGAAATCCGGGTCCAAAAAGAGTGTAAATTCAGCCTAAGGGTATGGGTTCTGCCCCCCTGTGGAAAAATCCCCACGCTACCAGGCCCATTGGGACTGGGCTGATTTTGAAAGATGGTCCATGGGGTCCACAACCTATATGGTCAATATCCTTACCATTTTTCGGTTTGTAAGAAATCCGGGTCCAAAAAGAGTGTAAATTCAGCCTAAGGGTATGGGTTCTGCCCCCCTGTGGAAAAATCCCCACGCTACCAGGCCCATTGGGACTGGGCTGATTTTGAAGGATGGTCCATGGGGTCCACAACCTATATGGTCAATATCCTTACCATTTTTCGGTTTGTAAGAAATCCGGGTCCAAAAAGAGTGTAAATTCAGCCTAAGGGTATGGGTTCTGCCCCCCTGTGGAAAAATCCCCACGCTACCAGGCCCATTGGGACTGGGCTGATTTTGAAAGATGGTCCATGGGGTCCACAACCTATATGGTCAATATCCTTACCATTTTTCGGTTTGTAAGAAATCCGGGTCCAAAAAGAGTGTAAATTCAGCCTAAGGGTATGGGTTCTGCCCCCCTGTGGAAAAATCCCCACGCTACCAGGCCCATTGGGACTGGGCTGATTTTGAAGGATGGTCCATGGGGTCCACAACCTATATGGTCAATATCCTTACCATTTTTCGGTTTGTAAGAAATCCGGGTCCAAAAAGAGTGTAAATTCAGCCTAAGGGTATGGGTTCTGCCCCCCTGTGGAAAAATCCCCACGCTACCAGGCCCATTGGGACTGGGCTGATTTTGAAAGATGGTCCATGGGGTCCACAACCTATATGGTCAATATCCTTACCATTTTTCGGTTTGTAAGAAATCCGGGTCCAAAAAGAGTGTAAATTCAGCCTAAGGGTATGGGTTCTGCCCCCCTGTGGAAAAATCCCCACGCTACCAGGCCCATTGGGACTGGGCTGATTTTGAAGGATGGTCCATGGGGTCCACAACCTATATGGTCAATATCCTTACCATTTTTCGGTTTGTAAGAAATCCGGGTCCAAAAAGAGTGTAAATTCAGCCTAAGGGTATGGGTTCTGCCCCCCTGTGGAAAAATCCCCACGCTACCAGGCCCATTGGGACTGGGCTGATTTTGAAAGATGGTCCATGGGGTCCACAACCTATATGGTCAATATCCTTACCATTTTTCGGTTTGTAAGAAATCCGGGTCCAAAAAGAGTGTAAATTCAGCCTAAGGGTATGGGTTCTGCCCCCCTGTGGAAAAATCCCCACGCTACCAGGCCCATTGGGACTGGGCTGATTTTGAAGGATGGTCCATGGGGTCCACAACCTATATGGTCAATATCCTTACCATTTTTCGGTTTGTAAGAAATCCGGGTCCAAAAAGAGTGTAAATTCAGCCTAAGGGTATGGGTTCTGCCCCCCTGTGGAAAAATCCCCACGCTACCAGGCCCATTGGGACTGGGCTGATTTTGAAAGATGGTCCATGGGGTCCACAACCTATATGGTCAATATCCTTACCATTTTTCGGTTTGTAAGAAATCCGGGTCCAAAAAGAGTGTAAATTCAGCCTAAGGGTATGGGTTCTGCCCCCCTGTGGAAAAATCCCCACGCTACCAGGCCCATTGGGACTGGGCTGATTTTGAAGGATGGTCCATGGGGTCCACAACCTATATGGTCAATATCCTTACCATTTTTCGGTTTGTAAGAAATCCGGGTCCAAAAAGAGTGTAAATTCAGCCTAAGGGTATGGGTTCTGCCCCCCTGTGGAAAAATCCCCACGCTACCAGGCCCATTGGGACTGGGCTGATTTTGAAAGATGGTCCATGGGGTCCACAACCTATATGGTCAATATCCTTACCATTTTTCGGTTTGTAAGAAATCCGGGTCCAAAAAGAGTGTAAATTCAGCCTAAGGGTATGGGTTCTGCCCCCCTGTGGAAAAATCCCCACGCTACCAGGCCCATTGGGACTGGGCTGATTTTGAAGGATGGTCCATGGGGTCCACAACCTATATGGTCAATATCCTTACCATTTTTCGGTTTGTAAGAAATCCGGGTCCAAAAAGAGTGTAAATTCAGCCTAAGGGTATGGGTTCTGCCCCCCTGTGGAAAAATCCCCACGCTACCAGGCCCATTGGGACTGGGCTGATTTTGAAAGATGGTCCATGGGGTCCACAACCTATATGGTCAATATCCTTACCATTTTTCGGTTTGTAAGAAATCCGGGTCCAAAAAGAGTGTAAATTCAGCCTAAGGGTATGGGTTCTGCCCCCCTGTGGAAAAATCCCCACGCTACCAGGCCCATTGGGACTGGGCTGATTTTGAAGGATGGTCCATGGGGTCCACAACCTATATGGTCAATATCCTTACCATTTTTCGGTTTGTAAGAAATCCGGGTCCAAAAAGAGTGTAAATTCAGCCTAAGGGTATGGGTTCTGCCCCCCTGTGGAAAAATCCCCACGCTACCAGGCCCATTGGGACTGGGCTGATTTTGAAAGATGGTCCATGGGGTCCACAACCTATATGGTCAATATCCTTACCATTTTTCGGTTTGTAAGAAATCCGGGTCCAAAAAGAGTGTAAATTCAGCCTAAGGGTATGGGTTCTGCCCCCCTGTGGAAAAATCCCCACGCTACCAGGCCCATTGGGACTGGGCTGATTTTGAAGGATGGTCCATGGGGTCCACAACCTATATGGTCAATATCCTTACCATTTTTCGGTTTGTAAGAAATCCGGGTCCAAAAAGAGTGTAAATTCAGCCTAAGGGTATGGGTTCTGCCCCCCTGTGGAAAAATCCCCACGCTACCAGGCCCATTGGGACTGGGCTGATTTTGAAAGATGGTCCATGGGGTCCACAACCTATATGGTCAATATCCTTACCATTTTTCGGTTTGTAAGAAATCCGGGTCCAAAAAGAGTGTAAATTCAGCCTAAGGGTATGGGTTCTGCCCCCCTGTGGAAAAATCCCCACGCTACCAGGCCCATTGGGACTGGGCTGATTTTGAAGGATGGTCCATGGGGTCCACAACCTATATGGTCAATATCCTTACCATTTTTCGGTTTGTAAGAAATCCGGGTCCAAAAAGAGTGTAAATTCAGCCTAAGGGTATGGGTTCTGCCCCCCTGTGGAAAAATCCCCACGCTACCAGGCCCATTGGGACTGGGCTGATTTTGAAAGATGGTCCATGGGGTCCACAACCTATATGGTCAATATCCTTACCATTTTTCGGTTTGTAAGAAATCCGGGTCCAAAAAGAGCTATACAGCCATTTTCCCCTTATTGCAACAAGAGCAGCCAGTTGTTTCTCCGCAGCAGCAGCAGTAGCAGCAGCAGCCCCAATTTCACCCACCCCCTCTTGCCTCTTTGCCTCTTTTCCCTTTTTTACCCATTTTAACCCCAAAACACCCATTTAAAGCCTTAAAAGAGCTGATATAAGCGTTTTAGATACAACATTACACGAAAAAACAAGAAAGAGATCAAATAGTTTGACTTGAAAACGAAAATTGGTACACCAAATGCAAACAAAATCAAAATCTGTCGACAAGAGGTCAATACGGAATAAGCCACACAAGAGGATGAATTACAACACGAGGAGTCTATAAAGGGTGAAAATAACAAAACAAATGGTTATTGTTAGGGTTAGGATTAGGGTTAGGGTTAGTATTAGGGTAAGGATTAGGGTTAGGGTTAGGGTTAAGGTAAGGATTAGGGTTAGTGTTAGTATCAGGGTAAGAATTAGGGTTAGGGTTAGGGTAAGGATTAGTTTTACAGTTAAAGATAGAGGTTAGGGTTAGAACTAGTATTAGGGTTAGGGTAAAGATTAGAGTTAGAAACCAGTAACAGGCGGAGGAACTAAAATGGGACGAAAGAAAGGGACGAGACACCATTCCGCATGACCGCACACGACTTTACATGCTAGAGATCTAGGGTGGGTATTTCAGTACAAAAATAGCTTCGATTTAACATGGAGCCTATGGGAATGAACTCGGGGTCATCGGGGTCAGAGTGTTCTATAGTGGCCCGGTATACTATTCATAACCAAAATTCTTAAAATAAAATTATTAAAGGTAAACGTTTCCAATTAGCTTCCTCACCTTTGATAAATCTCAACACCCAAGTTATCTATAGCGACATAGTAACTTTTGATGTCAGTCATATTGAGTCCGCCTTATTTAATGGAGCCATAACAAAGTTTCTCTTTACTTAAAGCCAAAAGAAATTTGATACACTTACACTCAATTGCTTTCAAATAATCGTTTGAAACACTACAGACAGTTGCTAGGAAAGTTAATTTTGGCAAAACCAGTGTTTGAATTATAAGAATTTTACCTAATAAAGTGAGTTTTTTTCTATGAAGAAAATAATTTATTTTTTCCCAGTTCAATTTTTCACATTCCTCAGTATTATGTCCAATAAAGGTAATAACAAAACTACCGAACTTGAATGATCAATCTCATTGTCCAGAGAAAATGACAAAAACGAATCATTCATACCAGAGAATCGGTGGATCGCAATGGTCCTGACTTGGTACAGGCATTTCAAACGAAATGGTGGGTTATACCAGGTTTTATGGTGCCAAACCTCCCTCTTCCTTTGCGATCTTAGGATCTGGTAATGACCATAGAGCACAACATAGTTGTGAGACACAATAGGGATATTGATGTGATCATCTCAGTACAGCAGACCAAACAAACACTAATTAAAACAATTAATAACCATATCTTTTAACTCAATTTTGAACTTTTCTACTAGTGGCTGATAACGAAAAAAGATTTTTTTAGGGATCGTATGAGACGTATTTTCGTATAGCCCTGCTCCAAAATATACTCCTAGAGCTTTTATAGGTCTATTAGACCAATAAATATTTGCCTCTTTGTCTATACTTGACTTTAACGCCCCTATCGCTAGGCCTCCCGTTTTTTTTTTCGATTTAGTGAAAGGCTCGAAAAAGACCCTAAATTTTCAATTTCATTCATTGCAATTTCAACTTCCTTTTTTGAACTAAAAAAAAAATGAAGTGTAATCTGCTAATTGAGAGATTTTGATGCTGCGAGTTTTATTATCTATTTTCACAGAAATGCCCTTTATATCATTATTATCCCTCAATCTGGTTGCCATAATTTCTACTGACAACACGAAAAGTAAGGCAGATAGAGGACAACCTTGTCTTATACCCCTAGAATTGTAAAAAAGAACTAGAAACCCACCCATTGTTCATAACACACGTTTGAATATTGCTGTAAAGAGTTTGAACCCATTTAACAAATGAGTCATTACACCCAGTTTAAGAACTGAAAACATAAAACTCCATTAAATAGAGTCAAATGCTTTTGAAAAATCTACTGTTGCGTGCTTTTTAACACGGGGAACTAGCGGTGCATATATTTTATGTATCCATGATTTTCATATGGAATAAAAGTCTACATGTTTATAAATCTAAGGCAAATTACAAACTAACAATAACTAGCACACGAATGGACATTATTAAAGTCGTACATGCACAACAAGACCAGGCTGACATTTTACATTAAAAAAGCAGAAAGACTAACGACACGTTATCTCTGCAACCCCGTTATCTAAACAAACATTTGCCTTAAATTGGGTCTGTTTTTAGTCGGCTATAATGAACTCGGTCTGTTGGTCGGTCTGTTGAGTGTAAATTGAGCAACTGATATCATAGTATATTTGTGCCATAACACACATTTTTACAAATGGAAATAATCTTATACAGTGACATAAAGCATATATGTTCGTGGTGATGATTGTTTAGCCACAGAAAAGACGTAAAATTCACAAAAATCGCGTTATAACAAGCACATCTGTTTGTTTGATCAAGCTTACCATTAATTTTTCAGTATGAATAGAAAAAGAATGAACTATTCCAACAGAAAGTATGCATAGAAAAAAAAATAAAGACAAAATCAAAGATGGAGACGTTAAACAAGAGACGCTTATCCCTAAAATACTGAAAATTTCAAACACTGGACTTAGAAGGAGAGATAAAAACATTATAAACTATGCCAACTGACTTTGCATTGCAAAATGATAAAAAACCTTTCTAACCTCCAAAATATAATGTATTATATGGCAATTGTTTTAAAGCATACATGATACGTGCATTAAACACATTAAAAAATTGATTTTTTACAGTCTGTTACAACCCGGGTGGATGGGGGGGGTGTTCGTTCGGTCTGTTTATTTTCATATTTGTTCTATTTTATGCATTTTAAAGCCCTTATGATACTGAATAAATATGTACAAGTAAAAAGAACTGATCTAGGATATGTATAATTATACCCTCGTTTCAAAGAAGAGGGGTATACCGTTTACACCATTTGTCCGTCCGTTCGTTCGTACGTAATTTAATTATTGTCGCAGTTTTTCAAGCAACTACATATGGTAGAGGTCTGATATTTTGTAACTTCTTTGTCTTAAAGTGCCATATGGTGTACTAAAATTTTACACTCCTAGGTCATTTACTTCCTGTTAACTGAACACTTCGGTTTTAACAAATATTGTACATACATTCAAAATTCTTTTCACGGTTTTCTCAGCACTTCATGACAAAGAGGTTGGGGTATTATATCTTGTATAGCTACACACAGAAAGTCCCAAAAAATATTGGAGTTTAGTAAATGAACTCAGAAGAGATCCTAACAAGGATACAAGCTCTTCTGTCAACCCTGACATTTGGTTCTCACACTTCCAGAAATTGGAAATTATTAACTATGATAAGTTTTCAGAGAGAATTAACATATTAGAAACAAAACTGGAAGATTTAGAAAAAACTTAATATTCAATGAACTTGATAATAAGATCACAAGAGCTGAGATTTCTGAAGCCATTGCAAAGTTGAAATGCAATAAAGCTTCCGGTCTCGATAATATTTCCAATAACATGCTAAAATATGGTCAATCCAGTCTTTTGGAAAGTTTATCCAACATCTTTAATGCTTGTTTAACCCACAGCCTATATCCAGATGCCTGGGCTGAGGGCTACATTGTAACGATACATAAAAGTAATGATCCAGATGATCCAAATAATAACAGAGGCATCACTATCACCAGTGCATTGGGTAAATTATTTAACGCTATATTAGATAAACGACTCACTACATTCTTAAAGAAAAATAAAATTATTGATCCTTGCCAAATTGGCTTTGCAAGAAAAGCAAGAACATCTGTGTGTGTGTTGGTGTTTAACGCCCTTTATCGACGCACCTGGGCCATGTAGGGCGGTCAGTGTTTAATGGTGGAGGAAACCGGAGTACCCGGAGGAAACCACCGACCTTGGGCAGGTAACTGACAAACCTAATCACATACAGTTGGGGAAGCAAGAACATCTGACCATATGTTCATATTAAAATGTATTATAAATAATCACAGGTATAAAAAGGATGGGGAGTGTTTGCCTGCTTTGTCGACTTTCAAAAAGCGTTCGACACCGTTATACACACAGGAATAAAACTTAAGCTCCTTGATATTGGGGTAGGGTCCCTTTTTTAAAGATTATAAAATGTATGTACTCGAATAGTAGATCCAGTGTCAGAATAGGTCATCAAAGAACACCATGGTTTGGCAACGAAGTAGGAGTTAGACAATGAGATAACTTGGTAGATTCCCTTTCCACTTTGTTATCATTAAAACTATGCTTAAATATTGGTATAGACTAGAAAATCTTGCGTCGATCGTTTCCCGGTTAGACCAGGCCGATCTGTTCGAGACATGTCAGATCCGAGAGCTGGCTCATCATTCCCATTGCTCAATGATGCTTTATACTCCTCAAAACATCTATTTGACAAAAAGCTCCCCTCCTGGTATGGTTCAATTAATTACATTCTTAAAACTCTCAACATAGATAATAGTATATCATCCTTGAGAGAATACAGTTTTAAGAGAAACCGATTTCTTCTCACTATACCAATCAATGGCATAATGATCTGATTAAAAATTCGGAAGGAAAACTAAGAACCTACACTCTTGTCAAAACAAACTTTGGTCTTGAAAAATATTTGATACTGCTAGATAAAGCCTCAGATAGAAAAAAATCTCAATTACGCGTATCATCCGACAAACTCATGATAGAACAAGGGAGATATAAAGTGATACCCAGTGATGAAAGATTTTGTCAAAAGTGTTTTTCAGGACATGTGGAGGATAAAATTCATTTTCTTTTCTCATGCCGTTCCCATATTGAAGATAGAAAACACTTATATGAAATAATTCCAAAGTTTTGTCCTAACTTTCAAGACTTAAACGATACAAATAAACTAAAATGGTTGCTGAATTGTGAAGATACTCAAGTCTTGACCTGTCTTTTCAACTTTATTTCATTAAATCAGGTGAAGGGCTAATCACATGTTACATTCCCTACAATGGAACTTGATGTCATAAAAGTTTCACAAATTACAATTTTTGTACTGAATTATTTGTCATCATAAATGAACCTTATAGTATCCACCCTTGGTACCCCCGGCATCAGAACAAATATTTATTTGCTGTGATGCATCGGGTACGAGGAGGTTCAACAAATATTCCAGACCAATTCGACCTTTAAGTATCTACCGTTGGTCTCCTCTGCACTATAACGATGTAATTGATTTGTCATGCTGCATTGGGTACGAGGGGGTCACATATTAACATATATTTGGTCATTTCATTGATGATAGTTTACACAGTACAAAGAATCCACATTTAAATGAGTCTTTTCATCAATACCGCTTCAAAGTTATTTCCTAGTACTAATTTGACCTTTAAGTATCTACCCTTGGTGTCTTCTGCATTTTATCAACTTCTCCATTTTGCTATTGTACTGAAGACACGAGAAGGTATACCCCCTTTTTGTACATAGGATAAATAACAGCAGCCTTTACTTCATTTGTTGAGATTCATTTTTTGTCCTTTACCTGCCTGACAAAGTTTGTATAATATTATTAACCATTAGTCTGTGTGCTTTTATCATTGTTACTTCTACAAAATGTATATTACAAAAAGATATAGTATTTTTTTTTATTTATTTATATGCCCATTTAACGGGTCGCTGGTGAAACTCTGGATTTTTTTGTTCGTGTTTATGTATTTATAGTCTGTGGTGGATCTGTACTGTTTTATTATATGTAATCATAACTGTAGTGTCATTTGCCCCAAGTGGGCCCTGATTTGGTCAAATAAAATATTATATTCTATTCTATTCTATTCTGTATACAGCTCTATCCTATAGTACCATATGGTGTATGAAAGAAGCAGAGGTATCAATGGGGTATCCGAATGTCAAAAGTCCGAAAGGGCAGAGACAAAACCAATAAATATCAACAAGAACGGGACAAAAATCAGACAACGTGTAAAACATGGAAACACGAAATACTGAATATCAATCAACAACGCGAACTCCAGTCGCAACAAGAGTGAACTCAAGTGCTCCGGAAGAGTAAGCAGTTCCTGCTTGCTATAGCACATACCGATTTCATGCTTCTAGGTTTACAGAATACTTAGGTTTTTAAAACATAATCGACATATACGCAAAATTTCGGTCATTGTTTTCTCATTAACTACATGTCATAGAGTTCTGATATTTTGTATACAGTTTCATCTTATAGCACCATAAGGTGTATACCGATCTTTTCCTTCTAGATCATCTATCTCCTTTATACCAAACCTCAGGTTTTACGCAAAGCATAATTTTGGGAGCTCGGTAATCATCATAAGCTCACAGATTTACTTTTCATTGATATGAAAATAGATTTCACATCTCTAAAATACATTATTATCCAGATGTATGTAAACATTTTTCAATGATATTTTACTGACCAACAAAAAAAAATCTTTTTTTTTTTATCAGTTTTTCAAACAAATTCCTAGCAAAAAATAAATCTTTCTTCGCATTATCTTAAAAGCATCTTATGGCATTTCCACTATTTTTCTGGCCAAAGCAAATGGCAACTGCCCCCCCCTCCCCCCCCCCCCACAAAAAAAAGACACCTTGAAATTCTTTTAAAAAGGCTTTAAACTTAAATTCGTATATATTGTACATAATTACAATATATCAAGCCCCGAAATTAGAGATAATTTCACACGTGAATTAATACAATATAAAATTATAATCCTTAAAGTTTTCAAGAATTTAAAAATATACCTCGCTAGCAATCATACTGCCTCGGCTAATTAACTCTCAACAGAACTAAATTTAATTGGCCGACTTTAGCCGCGTTGTTTTAAGAAAAACTCATTTTTTATAACATTATAAAAGAAAATCCCTTTTTGTTGTTTAAAAGTTTAATTTTTAAACTGAAGTAAACCTTTCGAATCGCTATTCGAAAAAGTGTAAAAATTGTGTTTATTGTAAAAAAAAATCATTCATAGTTGCAACATTTGGGCATATCATCGTCTTGCCTTTTCGTTTTACCGAACACTGGTAAAACAAATTGACTCCTTTGCAAGTTGAAAATTTGCTCATATGAATATCATTTTGGTTGACAGATTTTGTTTTTGACAGTTAATTGACATTTCGCCAAAAAATATCTTTTTCACAAAATTTCATGACCATGCATTCGATTTTACTCTCAACAGACCAATTTCCCATATAGCCTCCATGATAAATAAAACCAACAGACCGAGTTCTCAGTTACCCGAATGAAGGAGATGATTAAGTAGGGATATCGGACGATAATTGTCCAATGAGAAAGGATCTCTATGGAACGCCATAGCTGCCTTATGGTGATGAGTTTCATTATGTGATGATACTTTGTCATTATATGATGGTACTTTGTCATTATGTGGTGATACTTTGTCATTATGTGATGATACTTCGTCATTGTGTGATGGAACTTCTTCATTATGTGATGATACTTTGTCATTATGTGATGGTACTTCTTCATTATGTGATGATACTTTGTCATTATGTGATGATACTTCTTCATTATGTGATGATACTTTGTCATTATCATATGCAGTTACTAATTTTCTATCTAGTGATTTGGAAATTAAGGAATGGCGAGGTGGAATAAAATACTTACCTTATTAAAAAAAATTCCAGTTGAAAAAAATAAGGAAAAAGTAACCTGTTACTAATAGTTATACATGTACATTTTAGGAAAAAAAGAATAAATTGCAAAAAACGGAATAGTGAATAAGTAACCAATTACTTATTCCGTATTTAGTGTTTTTAGAATAAGGAACAAGTAACCAGTTACTTATTACCTATTTAGTGTGTTTTTAAAATAAGGCATACTGGTTTAGAATAAGGAACAAGTAACCAGTTACTTATTCCATATTTAGTGTTTTTAGAATAAGGAATAAGTAACCAGTTACTTATTCCTTTTTCAGAGTGGTTTTAAAAATAAGGCATACTGGTTTAGAATAAGGAATAAGTAACCAGTGACTTCCCTATATAGTGTTTTATTTTAGAATAAGGAATAAGTAACCCGTTACTTATTCCCTATTTAGTGTTTTTTTAGAATAAGGAATAAGTAACCAGTGACTTCCCTCTTAAGTGTTTTTAGAATAAGGAATAAGTAACCAGTTACTTATTACCTATTTAGTGTTTTTTAGAATAAGGAATAAGTAACCAGTTACTTATTCCCTATTTGGTGTTTTTTAGAATAAGGAATAAGTAACCAGTTACTTATTCCTTATTCAAATAAGGAATAAGGAATAGGGAATAAGTAACCAACTTGACGCTTCTATAAAGTAGCTAGTACAATTCTACAGTATTTTTAAAACAAAGCCTACACGGGAGTAATGCTCCCAAACGGTGACGGACGGATAGACTGGTGACTGACAATAAGTAGGTTCTAATAGCTGTGTACATGGTGTATAGTAACATGTCTGAAAATTTCGTTTTATATCTGTTTTTAGAAGGTACAAGGTCCCTAACCATCATTTTTCAATTTATCAGCTTCGTTTGTTTGCAGGTTAATTTTCCATGACAAGCTTAAAAGTAAGAATTAAATAAATTAAATTTATTCCACACCTATTCGTAAACAGCCAGTAAATCATATTTAAAACAAACTTTAAACTTTAAAAGAATTAATTATAAAGACGGTAAACACCGTTTGACATAAACACGACAATTTTTACACCAGGTCCTTTAATCTTGTTGGATAAAGGTATACCATCCTACCTAAAAAAGATTAATAGGTTTGAATGTACATGTAAATGATTTCTTTAAAACTTGTTTCTGAGTTGGTCGATAAAAAATATCTCTCGAAATAAACGACTTCAGCTGAGATTACAGTGCTTCTTTAGAAAAAAAAACTTGGATACTGAAATATAACTCCGGACTATGCTCCGGACCATGAGTATCCCCTACACTCGTATGGTCATGACTTCGGTCATTATAGGGGTCCGACATTATGCGCAATTACTCAATTATTTGGCTATATAGACCAAACGAGTGTAATCAAAACTAATATGCAGCATGGGACGACTCATGAAGCCTAATCCTGGACATAAATGCAAATGTGCCGATGCGCAAAATGACACGAAATCCTGAGGTATAGTTTATCTGTATTGAATAAATTCTTTACCTTATCAACTGCGCATATCTGATAAAATAGTCAAAGGTTTTTTTTTTCCAAAAAGGTCCTTGTTTAAGTTTTTTTCAAATGTTCGATTATGAAAAATCAAGCTAAAGTATAAACAAGAGGCTCCCAGGAGCCTGAATCGCTCACCTGGTCCTCATGTCAAACCTATGAAGACTTTTGTATAGCTAAATGAGCTGAATGTTTCAGCAAGAAAAAAGCTTTTCTCTATCTGCAATAGCTCCACTCTAAATAAGCAAAAAACACTATTATTCAACTTTTAAGGGGCTGTAACCCTTGAAAGGGGTTATCTGACAAATTCAACCCTATGGAGACTTTTGTAGAGCTAAAAGAGCTGAACATTTAAGCAAGCAACAGCTTTTCTCTATCTGCAATAGTTTTCATTCTATAGGCCAAAAGCACTTTTTTTCGCCTTTAAGTGGCTGTAACCCCTAGAAGGGGCCATCTGACAACTTTGACCTTATGGAGACGTACTTTTGTAGAGCTAAATGAGCTGAACATTTAAGCAAGCAACAGCTTTTCCCTATCTGCAATAGTTTTTATTCTTAAGGCCAAAAACACTATTTTTTGCCTTTAAGGGACTGTAACCCCTATAAGGGGTCAGCTGACAACTTCGATCCTATCAAGACTTTTGTAGAGCTAAATGAGCTGAATATTTAAGCAAGCAACAGCTTTTCTCTATCTGCAATAGTTTTTATTCTATAGGCCAAAAACACTATTTTTCGCCTTTAAGGGGCTGTAACCCCTACAAGGGGTCATCTGACAACTTTGACCTTATGGAGACTTTTGTAGAGCTAAATGAGCTGAACATTTAAGCAAGCAACAGCTTTTCCCTATCTGCAATAGTTTTTATTCTTAAGGCCAAAAACACTATTTTTTGCCTTTAAGGGACTGTAACCCCTATAAGGGGTCAGCTGACAACTTCGATCCTATCAAGACTTTTGTAGAGCTAAATGAGCTGAATATTTAAGCAAGCAACAGCTTTTCTCTATCTGCAATAGTTTTTATTCTATAGGCCAAAAACACTATTTTTCGCCTTTAAGGGGCTGTAACCCCTACAAGGGGTCATCTGACAACTTTGACCTTATGGAGACTTTTGTAGAGCTAAATGAGCTGAACATTTAAGCAAGCAACAGCTTTTCTCTATCTGTAATAGTTTCATTCTATATGCCAAAAGCACTTTTTTTCGCCTTTAAGTAGCTGCAACCCCTAGAAGGGGCCATCTGACAACTTTGACCTTATGAAGACTTTTGTAGAGTTAAATGAGCTGAACATTTAAGCAAGCAACAGCTTTTCCCTATCTGCAATAGATTTTATTCTTTAGGCCAAAAACACTATTTTTTGCCTTTAAGGGGCTGTAACCCACAAAAGGGGTCAGCTGACAACTTCGATCCTATGAAGACTTTTGTAGAGCTAAATGAGCTGAATATTTAAGCAAGCAACAGCTTTTCTCTATCTGCAATAGTTTTCATTCTATGGGCCAAAAACACTTTTTTTTTTGCCTAAAAGGGTTGTAACCCCTATAAGGGGTCATTTGACAACTATGACCCTATGGAGACTTTTGTAGAGCTAAATGAGCTGAACATTTTAGCAAGCAACAGCTTTTCTCTATCTGCAATAGTTTTCATTTTATAGGCCAAAAAACACTATTTTTCGCCTTTAAGGGGCTGTAACTCCTATAAAGGGTCATCTGACAACTTCGACCTTATGAAGACTTTTGTGGAGCTTTTGATTCTGAAGAGCCTAAGATCCTTCGGATTTTTTCTATCTGTTATGGTTGCTGAGTTATAAGCCATTTTAAGTGATTTTTTCCTATGTTCTATTTTAGTAACAGCAGCCATGTTTTTTATCGAATCATTTTAAAATGAGGATCGTTTGTTGCAAACATGTTATATATCATTCCTGCAAAGTTTCAGTTAAATTGGTTCAGTGGTTTCAGAGAAGATTTTTGAAATTGTTAACGGACGACGACGGACGCATAGTGATGGCATAAGCTCACATGGTCTTTGGCCAGGTGAGCTAAAAACAAGTGTGGCCACTAAAAGTATGTCTCGCCTGCCGGCACCATCACTAAAATCAACTACCTAAGCTTTCATTTCTTGATATAAACACAAAAAGTGTATGTATGCCTAATAACAGATGCCTAGTTATTATACTATTCAAGCAATCCATTGTCCACACAAGAATTACAAAAAGTTTTCTGTCTGAAAAAAAGACCTAAGTTCACAGAGTCACTGGAGCGTAAAAATTGGGTCATGGTCACATGGCATGGTGACAGTTGCATTGTCCATAACCACAACTGTCTGTTTACCCAATATCAGATGCCTAGCTATTATAACTTTCCAGCAATTCATCATCCACAAAAGTCTTACAAAAAAGTTTTTCAGCCTGAAAAAGACCTAAGTTTACAGAGTCACTAGAGCGTGAAAATGGGGTCAGGGTCACGCAGCATTGATACAGTTGCGTAGACCATAACCTAAACTGTCTTTATACCTAATATCAGATGCCTAGCTAATATACTTTTCCAGCAATTCATCGTCCACAAAAGTCTTACAAAAAAGTTTAAGGCCTGAAAAAAGACCTAAGTTCACAAAGTCACTGGAGCGTGAAAATGGGGTCAGGGTCACATGGCATGGTGACAGTTGCGTAGACCATAACCTGAGCTGTCTCTATACCAAATATCAGATGCCTAGCTAATATACTTTTCCAGCAATTCATCGTCCACAAAAGTCTTACAAAAAAGTTTACGGCCTGAAAAAAGACCTAAGTTCACAGAGTCACTGGAGCGTGAAAATGGGGTCAGGGTTACACGACATGGTGACAGTTGCGTAGACCATAACCTGAACTGTCTGTATACCAAATATCAGATGCCTAGCTAATATACTTTTCCAGCAATTCATCGTCCACAAAAGTCTTACAAAAAAGTTTACGACCTGAAAAAAGACCTAAGTTCACAGAGTCACTGGAGCGTGAAAAAGGGGTCAGGGTCACACGGCATGGTGACAGTTGCGTAGACCATAACCTGAACTGTCTGTATACCAAATATCAGATGCCTAGCTATTATACTTTTCAAGCAATTCATCGTCCATAAAAGTCTTACAAAAAAGTTTACGCCGCCGCCGTCGCCGCCGCCGCCGTCGCCGGAAAGTAATACCTATGTCTCGCCCTCCGCGACTATTCGTCGCAGGCGAGACAAAAACTGCGTATGATTGTGTTGAGATGCCAACACAGAATATAAGAAAATGAGATGTTTGCCTTCTCATGGGGTTTTTGATTACATGATTCCCAGGCCATTTTAAGAGCGATTACTTGATTACAAGAGCAAATATTTAATGATTATTTGATTACCAAGGTTTGAATTTTTGATTACTTGATTCCCATTGGGAAACAGTTTTTGATTACATTTCTAAAAAAGTATATGATTATTTGATTACACTGGCAAAAAAATGCTGATTACTTGATTCCTGGTACCCCCCCATGAGGAGCCCCAGATGTGGAATAAGTGTACGCGACACAACCTACAATATAAACGTAAATTTAAAACATTAACAATGGACAACAGCCAGCAGCCTTCAATGTGACCAGCAGTCGCAGCTCGCTGTTTTTCAATTGGCCCCTGGATTGAAAGTCGGACAGAAGTCGCCCAGAATCGACAGGGATAGTATTCCATTAAAAACCAGTATATCAAAATATACCTAGAAATCAAATTTTGTTAAAAACGGACAAAGTTAACATTTTAACAGGACGGGAGTGTAGTCATGAAAATGGATGCAATTCTAAAACCGGAAGTCAGATGAAAATTCCGATTGCACCATTAATCTCAGCATACCGATATACCAAAGTAACCCATTTTCGTAAGTTTTTTGGTTTTGAGTGCTTTTCGTTTTCAACTGTTTTGGATTTTGATCTTCCAATGTTTTAGAATAAATGCTACTGATGAGAGGTTACTCCTTGGAATATCGATATATAGCATATCCAAATTAACCGTTTATACCCGCGTTTTGGTATTTGTAATTTTGAAACCACTGGGCGATAACCGCTGCTGGTGGACCAGAGGTCCCCGAGGGTAATCACAAGCCTGGTAGTCAGACTTGTCTGACACGAATTACCATAAAATTTCTAATATATTGTCGCTGAAATTTCCGATTGTTAAATTCAAAATTGATAAAAACACCAGGTTTCTTTCCTTGTAATACACATGGTCGATATCCTCGGTGCTGGATTTGGCTTCCTTGTTCGAACGTTTTGGTTTTGAGTACTTTTCGTTTTCAACTGTTTTGGATTTTGACCTTCCAATGTTTTAGTTTAAATGCTACTGATGAGAGGTTACTCCTTGAAATATCGATATATAGCATATCCAAATTAACCGTTTATACCCGCGTTTTGGTATTTGTAATTTTAGTAACGGTCGCCATTTTGAAACAGAAAGTCGGGAAAAATTCAGAAAGAAGTGGCACACTCGCCCGGGGGGGGGGTTACTCCCTATAATCCAATATACGGGATGTGCAATTTTTATGGATCCATTTTTCACATTTTTTTTACATAGATTTGGGTATCTTTTTTTAAGCATTACACATAGATTTGGTACCCATTTTTGTTGATGTCTTATATAGGCATGAGAGTCAAAACAGAAAAGGTGCCATAGACTTGGGTCTTTTGTGTTTTTGGGATACTTATCGAAGTTAAGATGTCATTTTAAGTAAGAAAGAGACTCTTGTAATTTATTTTATAAGACTCTAATAAATGAAAAAAACCTTAATTGACTTTTATTTCGTTACATAGATATGGGTATTGTTTTGCTAATCACATGGATTTGGGTATGTTTTTGACGATTTTCTGACATAGATTCGGGTACCAATTTCAATCTACAAAATGCACACCCCTATCATAAAACACTGGAGTAACCCCCCCGGGGCACACTCGTAGGACTCTATTCTACCTATATACAAAACTTCGTTGAAATATTCAATATGCCAAGTATCAGAATGCTCATACGAACCTTTGTTGGTAAAAAAGTCCGGAAACTTTCATGAACGATAAAATTAAGAAGAAGAAGAAGAGACGGTGTAAAAACAATAAGTCCTATGAAGTCTATGAAGTCTCTCAAACTTCATTTTGGGCGACTTAATCAGAATAGAATCACAGGAGTTAAGACAGTTTTGGCGTTCCATATTTCCAACATGTAAAGATGTTTTTTAAATGTTATACTGAGAACAACCTGAGACAGACTTATAAAATTACCACGACGTGAAAACAATGTACTATAATGCTTTTCATGTGCAAAGTCATGTTTTATTACAAAAATTATAGATTGATTAATGATTCTAAAAAAACTGTTTCTGGACTTTACATTCCACAACAACATATGGCCAGATAGGACAAAACAACTTCTTATCCGGCATGTTTGTAATAAAAAATAACCAATTACTAAGTAAAACCTCAATGAAGAATGGGTTAATAAAGGCTTTCATTTCCTTTATTTAAAAATAACAAGCAAAAATCTATACATTTTTATTGTGTCAGTCTACCAGTTCATTCCCTATCTCTAGCAGGTATTATCAATTTGACAGCCTAAACCCAAGGATTTTAAGTTGTCCGACTTCTTGTGTTCTACTTACCGGGGTATTTTAACTAAGGGGACATAGAACTTTCAGGTAAACTTTGATTTCACAATTTATATATACTTGTTTGTTACATTAATATTAAAACAAAAAACTCAGTAGTTGTAATAGAAAGCTGAACAGCTTCCACCGTTTTCTCTCGATGGAACTTTGGGTTTCTTTTAGATTCAAAAAAGTGTTTTTTTTTTCTACTTGTGATGGGTTTAAACCACTTTAAACGCACACTATTTAGTATGAGCAGTTTGTATTATGAAGAAAACAAGGTACCAGGAGAAAAAAAAAACTCGGGTACTCTTTCATATTTGGAAATCGCTCATTAACGTGTTATGTATCCCATGCTATATCAATGGTAAGCTAATTAAATGACAGCCAGATACGGTGGTACTGCAGATTTATATAGGTCGCCAAATATGAAAGTTGGTAATCTCGTATCATATTGTCAAATAAATTACACTTTTATCTCTTTATTTGGTGTCTTTATCTTACTACATAAGAATCCTCATACATTTTGTAACAAGGTAAGAAACGGTTCGCTATTTCATTTTGTCTCGTCCAAAGCTGAAATCACTAGCACTGTATGGAAAGAGCGAAAGGGATAACGGTTGATTTCTGTGCCCCGATGTAGTTTATTGCTGTGCGCAAAATGAAGTCGTCTGTTTTTTCTGCCTTTTTACTTAATTAATGAATAATTACATATCTTGCAGCATCGGTGGTTTCAACATTGGATAGGAAAGATTTAGTTAATTCAAGTTTTACTTGCATTTTTATGGAATAAGCTATTTTTTATCATAAAAAGTCATCAATTTATATATAAAACACGTTTTTTTGACAAATTACATAAATAAAACACTTGCAAATGATAATAAATTGAAGAAAAAGTGTTCATCGTGTATTTAAGTATATATAGAATTTTATTGTTGATAAGAAAGTTTAATAATGCAAAGGTTCACGACAGATCGATGAAATAAAAGTAAGTGTTAAAATTTGCACCGCGAATGTATATTTCTGTGCTGATTTTCTACATGCGAATGTATATTTGAGAGCCTGCGGAAGTTTATTTGTGTGGTTGCGAATGTTTCGTTCTGAGCTATAAATAGTTGGCCAAAGAAAATCAGATCAAATAATGGAAATATAACTTCAATTCTAACTTCAAACCAGGATCATTTTAAAACAAGTGTTCATTTACAAGTCCTGTCTAAGCCATCTAATGTTTTACTTATTTAATAAATTACAAAAAAAAAAATATAAAAAGCTCTTTTAAACAAAGCACGACAAAATTTATTTGTGATAAGGGGACAACCATTTGACTCAGAAGGGGGGGGGCTGGCAGTCGCGGTGGAGACAGATTATTTTCTAAATTTTGCGGACAAGAATATTTATTTTTCGCCGCTAGGCGGCAAGAATATTTATTTTCTGCATACATTAACAAAATTGAACATTAGGATCTTGGGACAGATTATTTATTTTCTTGCAAACTGAGGCCAGATTATTTATTTCCAACTTTTTCCAGGCCAGATATTTATTTTCAAAAACTACAAGCCCCCCCCCCTTCAAAATCAAATGGTCGTCCCCTAAAATCTATATTTATACATGTATTGAGTTTTTTTTTGTATTCTGTAAACCTGGGAAAATTTTTTTGGCACCATCTTTGCTTTTCCTGGTAGGATACTGAGTTTTAGTTCACACAGTTTTAAATTTGCATAGTAATCTGATTGTCCATAATTTCTCGATAATTTCCTGGTTTACAGTTGTCGGTTTGTTTATCATTACATTTCAAAATAACATTTCCGCAATATAAAACTAACAGTTTTATGTCCAACTTCAATAGACAATGGGGGTTCCAAAACATCATCGAAGTCAACAACGGTTATTGTAAATTTTTTTCATCTCAGACTGGTACAATATTTTGTCCATTTAAAGTTGCATCTTCTGGTTTAGAATCAAATCTTAAATGTTTAAACTTGTTCTTTTTCTCATCCACTCTAATTTTTAAAGATTGCTTTTAAAGTTTAAAATTAACTAAAATTTGAAGAATTAAAATTGCATTGGGAAAGGATCAACTACATAATTATCATGACAAACAATCCTACAAAATTTCATCAACATCCGTTGAGCGGTTTCAGAGGAGTTGCGCTCTCAAAAGTGTGACGGACGCACGTACGGACTGACGAAGACCATTACCATGTCCCTTTAATCTTTAGGTTTTAACTTTTTGCTTGCTTTAGTTTAAACATATTTATTTATCCTGGATTGGGAAACAAGCTTAATGCTTATGTGAATCCCTCTCCAGCTAGAAGATTTCGAGTTTGGCCTTTGCTTGTTTTATAATTCATTTGATTTTCTTATGTATATTATAATATATTTATTATGTATGATGAGAAGGACTGATAAAATGTTATTTGATGTAAGCATGGAAGTAATATTACTTCCATGATGTAAGGAAGTTTATAATGAAATTTTGGGGCTTAGCAGCTTTCTGAATTTAAAGTTTATAAGACATGATGACACCCCTTGCAGCGATGGGCGTATTTCGCTATAAAGTATACATCTTCATGAATTTTGGATTATAATTGATCATTGGACTAAAATACTGCGAAACAGAGGTATTTTAAGACAGACTTATCACTTCACTTAAATAAATAAGTATCAACATTTTTCTTTAATCTATACTCTAATATAAAAGTATATAAAGTAGCTGGGGTAGAGACAATGAAATAGTTATGATTTGAAGCAAGTATGTCATACAATAGTTAAGTTATGGTATAAAAAAGTGAAAACCTAAAAGTATTTTTTACAATTACAGAATGGCAAAACAAATATGTCCAGAATGTAAAAGGCCCTTTGCAGAAGACAAACAGGACAGCCAGACGATACAAATACCACCAGACGTACAACAGATAACAGAACAAGTACTATACGAGCGAACCATACACAAAGAGTCGTATGAGAATATAGGGAACTATTTGGAGACACTAATTGTCTGTGACCACCACTCTGGTCAAAGTCTTGAATATATTTGCGAGGAACATGATGTTCTTGTGTGTTCCGTTTGTGTATCTGAGAAACACTCGACTTGTTCATCGGTCAAGGACATCGGAATGGCAGATATGACTGGGTATTCTATACCTAACCTTGACCTTGAAATACTGGACACTTTGAGATACACAGAGACGATGGTGAAACAATTAAAACAAGGTTTGTCTGTATTAATACAACAGAAAAATAGGATTCAAGACCAAATATCTCAAATTAGGAGGGAAATTAAAGTATATTTTGATAAAAAAGAACAAAGTTTACTCATCGATCTTTCAAATAAATTTGAAAAGCTACAAATAAAATTTAACAAAGCAATTCAATCACTTGGAGATGGGTATGACAAAATATCATCACTTAGAGATGGTTTCACTGCACCAAAAATAAACCTACAGCAAAAAGAAAGATTCAGATGTTTTAAAATTGCAGAAAATGAAAAGGTTAGGCTCAATGCCTTTGTTGAACGTGTTAAACGTATGAATTTAACAACCGCTCAATTGGAATTTCGACCTAGTGATGCAGCAAAATACTTAAAAACATTCAAATCATTTGGATCCTTAGACGTTGTGTCATCTCAAAACCGAAGGAGGCTCGATTCCAATACATTGCAAATTAAGCCATTAACTATATTTCACTCGTTTGAGACGTCAAAGTTAAAAGAAAACTTGCGTGTTTTCAGGGCGTGTTTTCTTCCTGGAAACAAACTTCTGTTTTGTGCCTTCAATGAGCTTTGTCTGTTTCTTTGCAACAAAGATGGCTCAGGTGTAAAAACAATTGCTCTTCGACACCAACCACTGGCTGTTGCATCATATGACAGAAACAAAGTCATTGTTTCTCTAGGAATTGGAATCCAAATTCTAGATGCGGACAGTCTGATTCTTTCCCATGAAATACAAACGGACGATCCAATTGGAGCGGTGTGTGTATTGGATGATACAATATGGGTTAGAAGTAATGCCTTTACTCTCAGCAAAATTGACACGAAAGGAAACCTTCTAGAAACCATACAAACAATCTTTGACCCTCGGGACTTTTTCATGAATGAAGTGGGAGATATATTTTGCTCTAGTAACAAAGGAAATAAGGTGTACATGGTGAATTCAATGGGGACCGAACAAACAGAATTCTACTCGCATGAAAATTTAAAGCTTCCGAAAGGCGTGGCTGTTGATAACGAGGGTAACGTATATGTCAGTGGCTACCAATCCTACAACATTCACAGAATAAGCCCCCATGGAGAGGGCGAGGTGGTTCTAGGCACAAAAGACAACATACACCAACCTCGTGGTCTGTCATTTGATAGGGAGAAGAACGAACTGTTGGTGGTATTGGAAGACGGGAGACTAGTGAACATTTACACAGTTAACTAAGTAGAAATATCCATATATGTAAAGTTTTTCTGTGATGCACTTTTATCACCTGAAGTTTTTTCAGCTTGAAAAATAAAAAAAAATAAAGATATCATTCTCGCTCAGTGGAAAGGGGTGTGTTAATGTATTTTTTTTTTTATCTAAAGCATAGATTAGTAAAGCTGGTTGTCAGAGCTTAAAAATTAAACGAGATTAAAGAAAGATTAGAAATGAGTATGATTTTCTGCCCAAACGAATTATTAAATGAAATTCATCACATTGACTCCGATGTATAAATGGAATTAGTAATAAATAAAATACAAGGCCCTTAATTTGATAGTTATTTTCTTTTGATATCTAAAAATATCTATGAAAAAAAGTCCCAAGAATCCAATTGATAAACCAGCAATAACTGTTTAAATCAGCCAGTATCGACAATTTTAAAACAATAAAAACTGTTTATCATAAAACTCGATTAATTAGAAAGAATTGAAGAAAAGACATTAATACTAAAAGAAATGTTGCTTCAGACTCTCTTTCTCCCATATTTGCTAAGTTTGAGGTACATGTTGGAATTGTGAGGAATTTTCCAAAAGGCACAAGCTCCTGTTACGTCCATTTACGTAACTTTAAGGCGAAAATTTATCTATGCTCCTGTTACGTTCCTTCCGGGACATAATAAATTCCGGACCTATTACGAATAGGGGGAACGAATCAAATACGGATAAAACAACGTAACTGTAGAATTTAAACCTTAAAGTTACGTGAAAAAATATTTCTAATAAAGTTTAGGGTAAGTATTTTTAATTATGAATATACATCGTAATTGTAAATAATAATAATAAATATCAATATTATACTTTATCAAAACACAATTAAACAATAGTATATAGCATTATGTGAGCTTGTATATGAAATTCCGTCAAGTTATTAATATTGAATTAATTAATTAAATACAGAGTTAGTCAGTTCTAATAGCATGCTCTGCATGTCCAATATGCTTTTTTCGGGAACGTTTTTGGGCATACAGACTTTGATCTCAATAAGTGAACGAATATTCATAATGTTCGGGAAAATTCACGAATTTTGACTTATGGTCTTAAATGATAGAATATGTCATCAAAAATATATATCCAAATTTTTTTCAAAAAATTCTTTTTTATAACAGAGATATTTGGCATTTTCTGATTTCAATAGTAACTCAGTGACGTCAGTGAGATGGTCTCGAGTGCATTGTGGGATATGACCGGATATCTGTGTATTACATCTTTATCCGATTAACGCTATATAATCGATATCGATATTATATTTAATAAAACACAGTGGTGACGCGAGGTCTAATTGGTAAACAAAAGAAAATATTTAATAACGATAAACCGATACGCAATAACATAATTCTTATGAAGATTTCTTTCAAATATAAAGTATTTTTATCATTATTTGCGAACAAAATTTTTAATTAATGATTTTTTAAAACATCAATATTAAATAATTAAATCATGATAATAATTTAAATTCTGCTACATAATTGTAATCTTTTCCATAAATTACTCTATTTTAATTTACATCGTTAAAATGATTTGAAAATTTTCCCTTTCATATGATAATCACGCTTTTTAAAACAACAGGGTGTCACCTGGCCAGACATCCCAGGTGTTAATTGCAAATTGGTGATTACGTAATTTGCCCCAGGTAAGAATTTTGTATATTCGACGTAAACCTTTTCCCCAGCCTTTTAATCTCATTAGACAGTACGGATTAATTCAAATCAATTAAGCATGTCTAATAGTCACCTCATAAAGATCAAAGAAGAGACGGTGATCTTCAGCTGTGTATTACCTTTTCTTAGACTCTTTCGTCTCCTGATTGTTAAACGTGGTTTAATAAGGTTTTTGGTTTTGAAAAAGATTAATCGTAATTTCGAGAGAATGAGAACAATAATTGCTGTATAATATACCTTGCACCAATGTCCCTTCTTAATATTTGTAATGTCTGATTACGTGAGTGACGTGTCTACTAGCAGCTTTAGTTCTGCAGATTTGGTCGAATTGGGTCAGGAGGGGCATCAACTTGAACCAGAATATACGGAGGAAGAAATCCGGTAGATAGAAGAGTTGGAGATAAATCGCTAGACTGAATTTCAAAGCAACCCAATTTGACACTCAATGGTGCAAATGTTCTGATCGCTGTGTGCCAATGCCCTTGCTCGCAGTATGCCTATGCTGCCACGAGTTTACATTATTCACCGATATCTTCGACCCTGGTGCAACCACGACTTCAAGATAGTTTGTTTAAACCCGCGGTTGTGCTGAAAATTAGTTAAATTAGTTTCTTGTGGTACAAACGCCACCAGACGTCCTATTAAATAGGTATATGAATAGACGTTAACTTTTTTTTTCAGAGTGATAAGGTATTGCCGAAGATTTCACTGACTGAAAACATTGAGTTTTTCTTGACCCATCAAACAAAAGTTATATATATTCTTAGCCAACAAAAAGTTAACAGTACAAAACAAGGAAGTAACAATGTAAAGGCAAGGTAACTTTAGATACCACTTTTTAAATACATTATCATTCATTTATTTGATTTTACAATCTTAATTGCAGTCAGAGCAGACTTATGGCATACAGACAGTTTGTTTGTTGGGTCTACCTTTAGGAAGAAACCATCGTGTTGTGCTGCCAGCTTGTGTTGTGTCTGTCATCAGAAGTGTATGTGTGTATGTGTTTATTTGGATAACTACCCCTTTACAACGGGGGCAACCACCATCGGGGTAATGGTGGTTGCGTCCACATACAAGCATGATAAAACACAATTGATACATGTACAAGCAAAATAACAAACTGTACAACTGAATCATTCGGGTAAAAAGTCATTCAAACAGTTAAGATACATAATGCACTAGTCTATATACAAAAAGTAAAATCGCATTTCACAATAAAACAGTCTGTTTTCCATAAAGTCAGATCAGATAAAGTTAATCAAACTGGAATTCAGTAAAAATACGAATCTCACATAAAAGTAACGATATAGTACATATAAGTAGGCAATATTTAAAACATAAAACATGGACAGTTCATTTTACATAATAATATCATTTAAGATTTTGGACCTTTTTTTGAAAAGATTCTTGATAAAGTATACACCTACGGTATCAAAATATGATCCAATTTCCTCATTAATGAAATAGCCCCAGTCCCCGATTAAAAGCTTTATCTTGTCATCAGGATGCAGAAAATTAAAATTGAGGTCTGGGACATTTGAATCAATATTTTCGAAGGTGTCTTTACGAATTTCAGCTAAGGCATGACATTCCAATAAAAAGTGATTAATATTTTCACTTACATTTTCAGCACATATCTTGCAAGTTGAAGAGTCACTAAGGCGAAATCTTTGCAGATTTTCATAAAGACATAAAGTGTTTGTTCTGCAAAGAAATTTTAGTCTAGCCCCTTCAAAATCTGATTGAGCATCTAGATATTTCTGTCTTCCTCTTCGTCGGTAAAAGTAAACATAATTAGCGAGAGAAGATTTTGACAAAATATCTACTGTGAGTTTTGAAGCTGAATATTGTCCCATAAAAAGGTTAAATTTTCCTGTATTAAAGGCCTTATCAGTAAACATAAAGTCGAGACCAACATCTTGGAAGATAGATTTAATGTACGTGAAGTAGGACCAATCATTAGAGGCAACCTTTTCTAACTCACAAAATATAACTTTACAAAGTCTTGTCTCTGGTAGTTCACAGATATATTTAAAATAAGAGACTCGTTGTCTGTCGAGGAAATCATTAATCGGTTCCCAGCCCAATTCGGCCAATACCGAAGACTTGGGTACATTTACCTTTAGTTAGTCTTCAATATTAACTTGGCCGCTTTGTACTGAGCCCCACTCAAAGTATCCCTGTCACTTTGGGAGAAGGTCATCCATGAACCACAGGCATGCGATATAGAGGGCCTTAAAACGCTATTCCATAGGGCGTCCCCAAAGTTAATACGGTTAAAGTTTCCGTGCATCCCCAAAATACGGGTCATGTAATTTAATTTCTTATCGATGTTCTCTTTAATGTACGAGTTTATGTGAAAATGTGGTTTCAACGTCCGTGACAAGTATACTCCAAGATATTTATACTCGTTCGTCTCATATATGAATTGATCACCTAGGGACCTATCAGAAAAGAATGTCCTTTTACTGCAGATGGACAATACGTACGACGGATTTAGAGTCAGTGTATTAGTGACACAGACTCTCAATAGATTTTCCTTCAATGAATTATACTTTTTTTTATAGTGGTGACACTAACTTATAAAATGTATTATCATAACATCACATAAACTCATTTCATCTTTTATTTATGTGGTTTTTGTTGTTGTTGCTGATTATAAGGGGGCGACCATTGGATTTTCATGGGAGGGCTATAATTGTGAAATTAAAAATAAAAAGGCAGGATGTCAAAATTAAATAAAAATACATGGTAAGATGTTGTTTTTGGCTGAAAATTTTATAGTTAGAAAAATATCCAGGCTCCAGTGTTCTCGAAAATAAAAAGGCAGGACGAAGTGAAATAAATATATATCTAAAGCCCCCTCCCTAAAAAAAAATCAAATATTATAACTTTCATACGAAACGCAAAATCTAAATTTTTGATTTTGTATTGGCACTTTTATTTTTACTTTGGAACCGATCTGACATTTTAGATATTAGAAACGGGCGTCAGACAAAGTTTAGAGTTTGACATGTATAGAACTTTTTTACATTGATTTCATTCTAAAGTTGTTGGTGTGGTTGTCTATCTTATGCCCCATCTACGAAATAAGGAGTAGGAGGACATATAGTGTCTGGTTTTGTACGTCCGTCCGTACGTCCTAATGTTTGAAGATCGGGCATTATGTCTTTTGGATATATTATTGTTTGGGCTTCTTATGCAGAGAAAACCAAGTGATAAAATATTTATACGTTTTATAATCTTACGAACACAAGATTGTGGTATATACTCATACGGCTGTCTACATGAAGGTAACACGAAGCGTTTTCTGTATAATGTGCTTTTTGTTTTACTTTTTAAAAGAGAAATGTAAAAAAAAACCTTCAAAAAACACCTGAAGAAGAACAATTTCACTATTTTTACACAGATAAAGATGTCGAAAAATCAAAGACACGAGTGATAAATTGTAGGTCTTCCGTTGTACTTTGTAATAAATAATTAACAGAAACAAATGATCTCTTTTTCTGTCATAAACCATTACACAACCACCTGTTAATTACCATCCCCGGGAAGTAAGTAATACCTGGGAGTGTCACAAGTTCAAATACGTTGCCCCCGACTGTGAATTACTATCTTCATATAGGTAAAAATAATATTATCTTCTTTATAATGAACGTTTAAGAAATCCTTTAAAGAATAAAAAATACATTTGCGCATTTTTAAGGAATGCATAGGGAATGGATAAAAAGATAAAGAAAAAATTGTTGTCTGTTTTAAAATGTATATTTACTATTTATTAAAAAAATATTCTGTATAAATGCACAGTTTTAACTGAAGTGTTAAAACGCTGATACAAAACAAAAATTCCGCTTTCGGTTATATTCTTAATTTTACGCACACCCGTTGTAATTCTTTTTTTTTAAACAAAAACTGATATTTTTGTCTTGTGGATTTGTGGATTTTTATAGCAAAGATTCTGACCGTTACATACTAACCCGGTCATTCAAGGTAATAATGTAACATGTAAGAAACGTTTGCCTAAAAAAATAATGAAATTATTATTGACGAATATAGATAGATATAAACATTTTTCATGGACAAAAGAACACTGCTTACTATTAAGTCACCCTCTAAAGATGTTGCTTCAAAATGGTCTTCACACACAAACTTGTATACTTGACATTGCTGATAGTGGATGGCAAATCTAAAGTCTGGACCCTTTTAAGATGCAAGTCTGTCTTTTTCTTTAGGTCAGGAAAACGGAAAAACACGTAACCGTTACTACGCTGAGTAGAACAACCAAACTATCATCATGATCATGCAAGACATTTTTAAATGACGATAGAGTTGACCATTGCGTGTCGTTATCGTTTTGGTACTTTGTGGTTATTGGATATTAGGTGATGGTCACGTGACAATAGGGCCTACTAGCCGTACAAAATGGCCGCACCCATCGTTCTAATTTATCGATACAAAACGCTCTCATACTCGCTTATTAGTGAAGATTGAAGAGTTTTACATGTATATTTATGTTTAGTAAAATGTGATGAAAAACATATGTAAAAATTATTTTTTTGCGAATTTTCCCTTTAAAACAATAATCATATAATTTACAATCTAAAAAATACAATAAGAGTTTTGAACAAAAAAAAAAACCAAAAATTTTTCATAATCTTGTTATTATTTTTCTCACGTAACTTTAGCATGTGAAGTGTTGAAATTCTACAGTTACGTTGATAATAAATCCGGATTTGATTCGTTCCCCCCATCCGTAATGGGTCCGGAATTTATTATGTCCCGGAAGGAACGTAACAGGAGCATAAATAAATTTTCGCCTTAAAGTTACGTAATTGGACGTAACAGGAGCTTGTGCCTTTCCAAAAATGCTTTTACAAGAATACCAAATCAGATATCTATAAATCATAATCATTAAAGCATACTTATAAATAAACTTCATAAATGTAATGTGGACTGAGGGTTAACAAAGTAAGAAAAATCTGTGAAAGTCATATTTCGTTTAACAGGAAGAAATTGAGTGACAGTCTAAAAATCGGACCCACGCAATGGGACCCTATGCTGATGCTGCACACCAAATATCAAGAAGCTCTGATTAGTAGCTGCAGAGAAAACTCTTACAATTTAGCATTTTTTCCCGGCCCGCTCATGTCGTCCGAGGACATTCACCATTCTAAAGCCCGAATTTTTCATTCCGTAAATTCCAGCCAAAACCATAAGTAACCCTATCGATTATAAATCTCACCTCGTTACGCAGAATTCATGAGTATTGCCCATGCGGGAATCGGCTTAAACTTTTTAAAAAAATGCAAAAAGCGTCACATCCAGCATCTGAAGCATGCATCTTACTTGGCATCCCTACGTGAACATACCACAACAATTTGGTTGATATGGTACAGTAAGTGGGAATCAATGTGGAAAATATATAAGGTAACAGCCAGCATTCGAAGCATGCATTGTGCTAACCATCAATAGGTTGGCCTATAATACAAATATGATAAATGTGGCACTTGTCAGTTGAGGGAATGAACATTAAACATTCTTTTGTAAGTGCTCATCCATGCGGAAAATGTAGGTCACAGCCAGCATCATTACACTTGATGTAGCACTTTAAAGTGAGAGGGTAAGAACATTAACATTTTCTTGTAAGCTGATGCAGACGTATCACATAAGCCACCTCACTTTGTGAGATGAGCAAAAACCAATGACTGAAATTTCTGAGTCTGATTGTCTGAGTTTCTCATCTGACTTAGACAGAACTCCATTAATAAACTTTTATATGTCGGACAGTTTTTTTCTAATCTTTTACATTTTTCACTGAAACTTCCCTAACTAGATAGACTTATCAGGATGATTGTTGTTTGTATCAATTTTTATACTTTCACTTTAAGATATACCCAATGATTATGACATACAAAGGTAATACATCCTCGATAAGGTTATCAGACAGGTTAGACCGAACAGGAACTTCTTATTTAAAGAGTGATTCATATTAAGGTACAGGGCTACAGGGGCTGTGCAATTTTAGTGATTCAAATATTTGAAAACTAAATTGCTAAAAAAATACAAAAACAAGTAAGTCTGAAGGTTATGCTCATTAGTGATACCCCTGGTTGCAAAATTATTCCTTGAATAAAACCTATGTATTTTGTAAACAAGAAATAGATGATCTAGAAGCATAAAATTACTATACATTGTATGGGACTATAGAATAAAGTAACATGCAAATTATAAGACTTCTGCATCATGTAGTTGCTTTGAAAATTTGAAAACAGTTGAGCAGTGATGGCAATTTCTCATAAAGATTGTATGCCTCTAGAGCTAAGCAAACATAGACAATTCATTGCAGAGCTATCATATAAAAACGTTTTTGCTACTCATTTAACATGTTTAATACCGGGGTACCTTGAAATGCAAAAAAAAGCAACAATATATTCCTGAACCTAACACTCAGACACGTAAACACTTTTTGGAGGAGACATCCACTTTTTTTAAAACAATTTTTGGACAAAACTCTCCAAATCTTTTTTGACAATGGAAGGAGATTTTTTTGCATTAGAAAGCATTATTAAATAAAGGGATGAAGTAAATAAATTTGGATTAAATATTTACTATACGTTTTATTATATTTATTATACGTTTTTTTAAAATCCCAAAACCAGCAATGGAAACAAGGCCAATAAAATGACTGCATCTCAATTCAATGAATCCAAAATCAGCAATGCCAATACCGCCAGCAGAATGAACAATGTTTGATTACAGAAGAAATATGTTAATGCATGAGTTCTTGGAATTTGACTCATAATATAATTTTGGAGGCCTTTTTTCTCAATCTGCAGTGTTCTACTCACAAAAGGACTGAAAAGAGTTTCTATCACCTGTGAACTTTCCAAGAAATTATGTGAGACCCTATAATTCTAAACCTTGTTAACTTAGACAAGCCAAACATTCTTCAGAATCTAAAAGCTTCCCTTTGTATTTATATCTGCTGTGTGTATATATTCGAATCAGTTAATCAATATAATTATTAAGATCAGTCAGAGAAAAGCAAAAACATGAATGCTCAAGAGGATATCATACCCATGATAAAGATGTTATTTGAGCTTGTAGAAATTGATAAAATTAGAATTTTGATATTCTATGGATGACATCATTATGCTGCCTGTGTTTTAAAATATTCTGTAAACAGATGGTAGCTGAGTAACATACATACATTTAATGTACACCATACAGCACTATAAGATGAAGCAACATCTAATAAAAAGCTTTGCCGAGCACAGCATGAGAGGACCACAACATGTTGAACCCTGTACGTTTTAGGCCCAATATGGATAATCAATTGTTCTGGACACATGCAGCCCATGGTGGACTGTCAAAGGTTTTTGACACATGCAGCTTTTGGTGGACTTTCCACTCACATTTTAAAAGCCTATTGTGGATTGATGAGTTTTAGTTACTGTAATTTTCTGGTGGATTTTGCAGAAGCATTGAGGTGTTTACGGGGTATTCAAGTGAAAGTCAGAAATGGCAATGACAATAGCTATATCACTATAACCCCCTCATAAAAATCAAATGGTTGCTCCCTAAATACTAATGCACCATACAGTCATACAGGACAAAGCTTCATACCAAATATCAAGAGGTTGGGCAGAAAAATGTGACAACAAATTTAAAGATTTCTGTATTACAAATAAAAAGAAAGTAGTAAAGTTACAGACATGATACAATCTACATACCAAATATCAAGAGTCTATGGCTTTAAAATGCAGGGAAAACTGTGACAGAATCATTTGATGATGCTGCAAGACAATGGATTGTGCCAGAGTAACCCCTATATGTCACTTTGCAACACATTGCAGACAACATAAAAAATAAAAGAGAACTGTCAATCTATTTTTTTTAACCTTATTTAAAATGTATGACCTTTAGGGAACACATGCTGGACCTCATCCTTGTCTTTTAGTGTTTGTCTTCTTGTATTTTAAAAGATATCAACCTGATCGAACATCTCTTCAAGACCATAACCTTCCTGCAGTCATAATATTGCCATCAAGACAAGATTGCTACGTGTCCCCCGCCTCCACATGAAAGTTGTGTGGTATGTAAATTTGAACGATTTATTCTCTGAGAAACGACAGATCTTCCAGTTAAGTTTTGTCCAATCATGAAAAGTTGGAAACTCACTAAGTACGCTAACTTGTTCGCAATTCCCGAATTAAATCGGTGAAGGGAAAATATAATACAAAATTTCGCATTTTTAAATTGCGAAAATGAATGGCACCATCTTGTTCATTTCAAAATATGGGATGATCACCTACTAAAAGTACCCTTTCAGTGTGTAAAGTTTCAGCAACATCCGTTTAGTAGTATCCGAGGAGTTGCACCCACAAAAATGTGTGACAAAGTCCCATTATTTGGACCGGAAAATCACAAATTCTTTAATAACTCAAACTGTAAATATTGCTTCAAAATTTTTTTCATTTTATTATATAGTACCTTTTGCTCTATCAGCCTACGAAATTTCAGAACCCTGTGCACCTAGGTAACCGAGATATTGAATGTCCTATATTTTGACCTTTCTTCCCCGTTTCCATGGAAACGGCGGATATTTTGAAAATTGCAAATATGGGATGATCACTTACTAATAATACCCTATCAGTGTGTAAAGTTTCAGCAACATCAGTTCAGTAGTGTCCGAGGAGTTGCACCCACAAAAAAACGTGACAGACGGACGGAGACCATTACTAGGTCCCTCCAACGCGTTGCGGCGGGGAACAAAAATATGCAATTTAGGCAGCCCTTTCTAAGTACATCAACTTCATTAGAAATATGAATTTACACTAATATTTACATGTTTCATTTTATTATGTATATAATCGTATTGTAGCATCAGCACCACTGGAGAACACCCAGGGTTGTGTAGGGTGAAACACACAGTCTACTACACCTATGTCTTTTGTTATCTTATGTCCATGTAACACTTTCACTGGCACAATCAAAGGATTCTGTAGTAAATCACTGAAAGGGAAAATAAAATGAAAGTACTTTGGTTTCATTACTATTCATGGGGTATCAATTTTGGTGGTTTTCGTGGGTGGCATTGACCCATGGAATTTAACACACCACAAAAAGAAAATTTAGCATTGATCTGTATGCTGCAGATTTCAGAACCACGAATATTAGAATCCACGAAATGATCCTTTTTCATTAAACCACAAAAATAACTAAATCCACAGTATTTTAAAAAGCTTACTAACTATATGTGTAAATTAAACCTGCAGACATTTTAAATGTAAGCACACACAGAAACTGGCACAAAAAGGGATTATTATGTACTTCAAACTTTGTTGAAAACTTACTTGTAAACCATTCCATGACAAACAATGACAGTACCATCATCTGATGCAGAGGCAAACAGGGGGTATTTCTTGTGGAAACTAACACTTCTTATGGCTCTCTTGTGATGTCTGAAAAAGAGAGAGAAAGAAACTAAAATTTATGAACAAAATTTGAACACTAATTATTGCTGTCTAAATTATGAACTTTCAATTTCCCTGTATTTTGATAAGCTGATTTTATTTTACATTTATAATATACAATTATGTATGTAAAATAGCAACTTTTCAAATCTTTCAAATAATTTATAGATTTTGAGTTAAACGAGACCAATCAATGTCTGGCCCTGCATCCCACCGCAAAACGTTGAACCCTGTACGTTCTAGGCCCAATATGGACAGTTAAAATATTTTGACACTTGCATCCTATGGTGGACTTACAAAGCATATTTGTCACATGCCACCCAATATTGTAAAAATAGACCAAACAAGAGGCTCCCAGGAGCCTGAATCGCTCACCTGGTCTTGATGTTGACCCTGTACTTTTGTAGAGCTAAATGAGCTGAACATTTAAGCAAGCAACAGCTTTTCTCTACCTGCAATAGTTTTCATTCTATAGGCCAAAAACACCATTTTTCACCTATAAGGGGCCATAACCCCTATAAGGAGTCATCTGACAACTTCAACCCTATGGAGACTTTTGTAGAGCTAAATGAGCTGAACATTTAAGCAAGCAACAGCTAATCTCTATCTGCAATAGTTTTCATTCTGTAGGCCCAAAAACATGAAAAATCTCTTTTTTCAGGGGCCGTAACCCCTATAAGGGGTCATCTGACAACTTCGACCCTATGGAGAATTTTGTAGAGCTAAATGAGCTGAACATTTAAGCAAGCAACAGCTAATCTCTATCTGCAATAGTTTTCATTCTGTAGGCCAAAAACATGAAAAATGGCTATTTTTCAGGGGCCGTAACCCCTATAAGGGGTCATCTGACAACTTCGACCCTATGGAGAATTTTGTAGAGCTAAATGAGCTGAATATTTAAGCAAGCAACAGCTAATCTCTTTCTGCAAAAGTTTTCATTCTGTAGGACAAAAACATGAAAAATCGCTATTTTTCATGGGCCGTAACCCCTATAAGGAGTCATCTGACAACTTCGACCCTATGGAGAATTTTGTAGAGCTAAATGAGCTGAACATTTAAGCAAGCAACAGCTAATCTCTATCTGCAATAGTTTTCATTCTGTAGGACAAAAACATGAAAAATCGCTATTTTTCATGGGCCGTAACCCTATAAGGGGTCATCTGACAACTTCGACCCTATGGAGAATTTTGTAGAGCTCAATGAGCTGAACATTTAAGCAAGCAACAGCTAATCTCTATCTGCAATAGTTTTCATTCTGTAGGCCAAAAACATGAAATAAAAAGCTTCGCCGAGCGCAGCATGATACGACCGCAACATGTTGAACCCTGTACATTTTAGGCCCAATATGGATAGTCTATTGCTCTGGACACATGCAGCCCATGGTGGACTGACAAAGGTTTTTGACACATGCTGCTCTGGTGGACTTTCAACCCAGGGGATAAAAATATAAATTTTTCAATTTTGTATTCTACTCTTGCAAAAAAATTGTCAAAATCGGACAAGAATTAAAAAAAATCAATTTCAGCCCCTTTTGGCCCCTTATTATGTAACAGGTGAAAAAAAGGTGGGGTTGCAAAAATAATTTCTCAAATTTGGATTCACTACTTGACAAAAATAAACTTGCAAAAAAAAAATTCAAAAACAAACCAGAAATAAAAAAGTTTTGATTACAGCCCCTTTTGGCCCCTAATTACAAAACAAGTGAAAAAGGGGATGGTCACAAAAATTAATTCTCAAATTTGGATTCACTACCTGACAAGAATAAACTTGCAAAAAAAAAATTTAAAATCGGACCACAAATAAAAAAGTTTTGATTTTGGCCCCATTTGGCCCTTAATTACGTAATAGGGGAAAAAGGGGGGGTCGCAAAAATTAATTCTTAATTGTGTAAATGAGCTGAACATTTAAGCAAGCAACAGCTTCTCTCTACCTGCTATAGTTTTCATTTCATAGGCCAAAAACATGAAAAAACATTATTTTAGGGGCTGTAGCCCCTATAAGGGGTCATCTGACGACTTCGACCGTATGGAGTTTTTTGTAGAGCTAAATGAGCTGAACAATTAAGCAAGCAACAGCTTTTTGCTATCTGCAATAATTTTCATACTATAGGGCAAAAACATGAAAAAATGCTATTTTTTACCTTTAAGGGGCCGTAACCCCTATAAGGGGTCTTCTGACAACTTCGACCAAATGGAGACTTTTGTAGAACTTTTGATCCTGAAGCAGTAGGGTGGCATCAGATTTCATCTATCCCTTATACTTTTTGAATTACAAGCCAAAAACAGTAGTCTGACCCCCCTGGTCTATTTTTAGCCACGGCAGCCATGTTTGTTGACGAATCAGAAATTGAAACATTGCTATAGTGCAGGACACCCTAATGATCAATCATACCAAGTTTCATTGAATTCTGTTCAGTAGTTTCAGAGGAGAAGATTTTGAAAAAGTTATTGTAAGAACAAACAAAAAAGTTACAATTTTGGCCCCTTTTGGCCCTTAATTTCCAAACGAAAAAAGGGGGGACTCCCAAAATCAATCCCATCCATCCTTTAATGGTAAGAAATATCATTGTCAAATTTCATTGCATTTGGATAACTAGATCAAAAGTTATCGTGTATACACTAAAGTTAACAGACGACGACGACAACGACAACGACAACGACAACGACAACGACGACGACGACGACAGCATCATACCATTATACGTCCGCAAATTTTTTGCGGTCGTATAAAAATGCCATTTTTCAGGGGCCGTAACCCCTAAAAGGGGTTATCTGACAACTTTGATCCTATGGAGACTTTCGTAGAGCTAAATGAGCTTAACATTTAAGCAAGCAACAGCTAATCTCTATGTGCAATAGTTTTCATTCTGTAGGCCAAAAACATGAAAAATGGCTATTTTTCACCTTTAAGGGGCCGTAACCCCTATAAGGGGTCATCTGACAACTTCGACCCTATGGAGACTTTTGTAGAGTTAAATGAGCTGAACATTTAAGCAAGCAAGAGCTAATCTCTATCTGCAATAGTTTTCATTCTGTAGGCCAAAAACATGAAAAAATGCTATTTTTCACCTTTAAGGGGCCGTAACCCCTAAAAGGGGTCATCTGACAACTTTGACCAAATGGAGACTTTTGTAGAGCTTTTGATGCTGAATCAGTAGCGTGGCCTCAGATTTTCTCTATCTCTTATACTTTTTGATTTATAAGCCAAAAACAGTAGTCTGACCCCCCTAGTCTATTTTTAGTAACGGCGGCCATGTTTTTTAACGGATCAAAAATCAAAACACAAGTTTGGTGCAGGACACCCTAAGGATCATTCATACCAAGTTTCATTAAATTCTGTTTGGTAGTTTCAGAGGAGAAGATTTTTGAAAAATTGTTAACAGACGACGACAGACGACGACGACGGACGCCAAGTGATGGTAATAGCTCACATGGACCTTCGGTCCAGGTGAGCTAAAAAAATAGTTTCTATTTTTTTCCCCTTTTGGTCCCCTTATTGCAAAACAGAAAAGGTGGGTCAAGAAAAAAATGTATCCTCCATTTTGTATCCAATATATGACCAAAATTAACTTGTAAAAAAAAAATTTCTAAACCGGACCATAAATAAAAATGTCACATTTTTGCCCCTTTTGGGCCCCTCATTCCTAACAAAAAGTGAGGGGACACAATCATCCCCACCCTTTAATTAATGGTGAGTAACACTACTGTAAAGTTTCATAGCATTTGGTCAACCAAAACAAGTAATTGTGGAAACAAATAAAAAAGTTGCTTTTTTGGCCCCTTTAGAGCCCTTAGTTTCTAAACGAAAAATGAGGGGACACCCAAAATCAGCCAAATCCTTCCTTTTATGGTAAATAACATTAATGTAAAGTTTCATAGCATTTGGTCAACCAGAACAAAAGTTATTGTGGAAAAAAATTAAAAAGTCGCTTTTTTGGCCCCCTTTGGGCCTCTAATTTCTAAACGAAAAAAGAAGGGACACCAAAAATCGGCCAAACCCTTCCTTTTATGGTAAGTAACATTACTGTAAAGTTTCTTAGCATTTGGTCAACCAGAACAAAAGTAATTGTGGAAACAAATAAAAAAAGTCACTTTTTTGGTCCCTTTAGGGCCCCTAATTTCTAAACGAAAAAAGAGGGGACACCCAAAATCAGCCCAACCCTTCCTTTTATGGTAGGTAACATTACTGTAAAGTTTCATAGCATTTGGTTAACCAGAACAAAAGTTTTTGTGGAAAAAAAATAAAAAGTCGCTTTTTTGGCCCCTTTTGGGCCCCTAATTTCTAAACGAAATTATAAAACGACCCCAAAATGGGAGGTGCACATCTTCAATATATCTGTAATCACTGTGTAAAATTTCAGAAAGATCTAGTGTTTGGTTTTTGAGATTCAGATTACACAAGACAGGCACCCAATAGCGGGACGGACGGACGGAGTGACCTGACTACTAGACCTGCTTTCGCCTTCGGCATGCAGGTAAAAACAACAACTTCTTTAGTGTGACAATGATACAGACAATTAATATACTACATGTATATATAGAGAGAGTAACCCATTATAAAGTTTCAGAATATCTATATGCTAAAGTTCTATGTATTTTGCAAAAGTGACTTATCAAAATCATTATGTCTTGATTTTATGCAAGAAGCTTTAAAAGTTTTAAGCGTTGTAAATATACAATTAGAATACTAATATCCTTCCTCCTTTTCTTACCTCAATGTCTGATAAGGTTTGGTTGACAGATCTAAATCAAACCAGCTCAGCTTACAATCATAGCTACCTATTACTAAATTATCACCTGAAAATGAAAAGGTCATTCAAGTTTATAATCTAACTGAATTGTTCTTAAAGCTGAATTAATGTAGAAGTAAAGGAGTATGTTCAAGTAGGGCTGAAATTGGCCCCTTATTTGCACACATTTTCAACTTTGTTTGATTCAATTAATTTAGTCATTAGATAACAAAACCTAACATATTCAATTGATTTTATGTGAGGCATTCTATATCAAAAATTGGATTGCATGTATTTTAAACAAACATATTTGATTGCACTTTTTAAAATTGATTAATGAACTTTACAAGACAAACCATTAAATCTGGACCTTTATTCTGTCACAGAGAAAGTTCAAGTACAACATTGCACTTACAATTTAATTTTTGTATAACATTAGGCAATGTAAAATTTATTCTCTGGTTTTCAGACAGTTGGTTTTAAAAAAAATGGGTAGGTAGGTAGGGGTTTTATTTTATTTTATTTTTTTATCGATTTTTCAAATGAGAGTAGGGATTTTTGATTTAAATTTTATTTTTCAATGTGTCTGAAAATAAGGAGTGGATTGTATGTTTTCATGCAAATATGTATTGTATTTATTATGCTGTATGTGTATTTATGCTTGTTTTTATTATCTAACAAGATTGCTACACGTAGCCATGTGTCCCCCGCCACCGCATAAAACTTGTGTGGTATGTAAATTCAAGCAATATATTCTCTGAGAAACGATAGAAATAGGTTGTCAAAATATGGGATGATCACCTATTAACAGTACCCTATCAGTGTGAAAAGTTTCAGCAACATCCGTTCAGTAGTATCCGAGGAGTTGTACCCACAAAAATGTTTGATATGACAAAGTCCCATTTTTTGGACCGGAAAATCACAAATTCGTAAATAACTCAAAAACTGTAAATATTGTTTCCGTATTATTATAGAGTACCTTTTGCTCTATCAGCCTACAAAATTTCAGAACCCTGTGCACCTAGGTAACCGAGATATTGGATGTCCTATATTTCTTTCTTCCCCATTTCCATGGAAACGGTGGCCATTTTGAAAATTTCAAACATGGGATGATCACCTACTAATAGTACCCTATCAGTGTGTAAAGTTTCAGCATCATCCATTCAGTAGTATCCAAGGAGTTGCACCCACAAAAACATTTGACAATGCTTCTAAAGGTTTTGATCCGGGTCACTAAACGCTTGACTTCAATTTGGCGGCAAATTTGAAAATTCTATTTTTGGAAGTCAAATACGGGTCAGCAGCGTTTTTTTTCCGGATAGGCAATAAAATTGCGCCAGCGGCCTCATATTTTAAGGGTCGGTGGCATCTGAGAACCAGAGAATTAATTTTATATGGCCCTATTCTAAAATTGGAGGTTCAAATCTCAAGTTCATCTTTTATTGTTGTTCAAAATTATAGAAGGATTTTCATTTTTGTGTAAGGTTTCCCCAATTTCATTCTATAAAAACTACACCGTAGCACAACTGATGAGACATCATCACCTGGAGTCTTCTGTTTTCTCCTTTGGCAGGTACAAAACTAACAACATTCCTTTGTAACTTACCACCAGAGTGTACAGACATACTGGATACCCATCGACAGTTGGTCATCAACTTCTTGGTTAGTTCTTGTTTCAATAGATTGTATACACGAACATATCTCTGGGTCTATTAACATAAGATATAACAGTTTACAATTATAAATTTCATCTTAATTGTAAAAGAATTTACTTTTGAAAGTTTAAATTTTTACATATGTAGTCACATATTCAAAGAAGGATAACAGTATTTTTTAACAAGTCTTCATTTTATTCAAAATTATGTGTTTAAATCTAGCATCAAGGTATGTAGAATCATTTTATAATGAAAGTTACAACCTGTCCTATTTAACTATGGACTTTCAATTGTAGCATATAGTGAAGTTTGCAAACACAACAATGAAAATTTACGTTGTCATGATTGGCTGATTACTAAGACACTTTTAAAAATCGCATAGTTTCCCATAAAGGACCTGACGAATTGGTCGTGCAAACATTAAATCTGATTGGATATTGATGAATGGTCTGATTGACGTTGCACGCAGCTTCCATCTGATTGGGTTTTCCTACTGTGATGATTTGATGTTTTTGTTACCGTTTGGCTTGTTCATGACGACATAAATTTTCATTGTTGTGTTTGCACACTTCAATCGAAAGTCCATAGTTAAATTGTATATAAAGTACTTACAGCTACAAATAAGAATGGTCTGATAGGATGAAAATACACACACTGTACCAGTCCTTTAGATTTACTGAATGGACTCTGAAAAAGTTATAAATACACTAAAATTATACATACTGGACTCACAAAAATACCAATACACATTTTCAACAGTTTCCAATTGAAATGGTTAATAAATAATCATCTTGAGTTTTCAAATCTTTGAAAGTGTACACATTTTCAAAAAGATATGACTCTTCAGCTTTAACACAAATGTAAACTTAAGATGGATTAAAAAAATACATGTTTCACAATTTTTAAAAGCAAGATATGAAAGATTGCCTTGTATCCAAGGATACGATTTGTGAAGATTACTAGAAATAATTACAAGAATGTTGGAAAGCTTTCCTATATTTTTTTCCATAATACTTTGATATATACCTGTGAACGTTGTCTAGATAATTGATGGATTAATACAGCTTTAGAATCACCTTTTGGCATTACACTGGCAAAGTAATCTCCCTTCCCATGCCAGGAAACCTGAGCTATTTCCTGAAAAGTAAGTTGAATATCTACAATGCATCTTTCCTTGATTTATTTTTTTCTAGACTTCCTGATTAATATTTTTTGGTTCATACTGAAAATTGAACTTGACCTTTACTTTATTGTACTTAACAGATTTGCAAAATATCATTTAAATTCCTTAATGTGTTTTCATCTGGACACCTTTTGGTGACACAAGGACACCAAACAAAGCAGAGGGTCTAACATTATGCCTTTGTGTGGAGGTGTATAAAAATAATCAAATCATTTAGCTTTTTATTTTATTCTTTATGCTTTTGTGGTAGGCATAGCATAAAAAGTTCTGGGCGAAACTATTTAAATGCCTTTTATATGACAAATATGAAGCAATCACAAATGATTTATTTATATATGAACAAATCCTTAAGTCTACTTAAACAAACCTTAAAATGTGTCAATATAAATCTGTATCCTTCTTCATATTGCTCTTCATCTTCACAAGTTATCCAATTTATAACAGGAGATTTACCTGGAAAAAAAACAAAAACAAATGCACATGTATGCTATAGACTGTAAACATAGAGATTTTTAAGGAGTGTTATTTTCACACTTTTGTAAGGTGAACCACTCGCTAGGGTGGATTATTTGTGTTTCTCATGATAATTTATATTCTTTATTAGAATGGTCCATTCACGTGGGGGTTATGTTAATCGCATAAATAAGCGAAAATAACTCCCACACAAAAATTTCCAGATTTTCTTACATGAAGGGAAATAAATTTGATTGTTTTAATGTCTTGGCGTGTTGAGCGATTAAAATATCATATTTATATCCCGAGATGTTAGAAATTCCCAAATCATCAAAAGAATTAAGTTGTAGAAGGATTTTCTCCAATGTTTACAGGTAAAAATTGCAAAAGGTTGCACATCAATGGTACATGCAATTACACTGAAAACACAAATTCTCTAGAGGTGAGAAATATTTTTCCACAACTGGTTGAGAGGTTGATAAATCATGTAAAATTAGAGAAAAACTGTTTGCTTACGAATATTTCTCCGAGACATCATGGGAAAACAATTAAGACATTTACCTCGACTCTTTAAAATCAAAGCTGGGATATTTCCACCATGAAAATAATTTGCCCATTTTTCAATAAACAAGAAATGTGTGTTTCACGAGTCATTACATTTTTTGGAATACCAAAATTTGATACCATAAAAAATTGATATTTTCAATCATTCGCTTAAAAAAATCTGTCAAAGTAAAAAATGATCGGATTTGGTTAAACATGAAGCAGGTAAGCGACAGACCTGAAGTTGAATCCCATCTTATGGAACCCAACCCTGATGCTGTATACCCAATATAAAGTTCTGTGATTAATAGTTGCTGAGAAAACCGTTCCGAAAATGTCTTCCTTTCCTGCCCCCCGCTAAACATTCACTATTATATAACACTCTGTGAAATATGGCTAAAATCATATCTTATCAAATAAACTTACTAGGTGCTTCTGAAGGTTCTGTAGACTGTAACATGTTATCTGTATTGGTCACTATAACTTTATCACCAAGACCTGGGTTTATCACATAGAGATTCTGGTCACTGAAATATTTAATGACATTTCATTATATCAAAACAATTCAACTTATTCAAGGCCTATTCATTACTTTAAATGGAATAGAACGCCATGACAGAATGGAAATTACAGCATAGAAATAGCACATGGTTGTTTTTCTACTGTGTGCGTGTTGGGGTTAAATGCAATTTTTGACACACCTGGGCCATATAGGGCGGTTAGTTTCAATGGTGGAGGAAACTGGAATACCCTGAAAGACCACTGACCATGGGCAGGTAACTGACAAAGCTAATTACATACAGGTGAAAAGTCCCTTGTGCTTCTAATAGTCTGGTGTCTTAACTAAGGAAATTTTATTTGAAACATCATGATCTCACCGACAAATACCTTAGATGATAACAAATGTTGGTTTCTCATTCGATTTTTCAATAAACCTCTTTCTTTACTGAATTTGACCTATCCTAAAGGAGCAATGCTAAAAAATTACTTTATAACATGTATAAACTTTAAAATAGGTTTCACTTACACTGAAATAAGACATAAAGAGATAGATGGGTTAGGATTCCAAGCTATGCTCCTAGGTGTCCCTTTAACTTTCATGGTCTTCATACATCTACCAGTAGATACTTCCCAGAACTTAACTGTTTCATCATCACAGCCTTTAATTTGTCAAAAATAAACTATATTAACCCTGCCAGGGGGTATATGTCATATATTAAAATAACATGTCGTTCCAGATCAGTTTATGTTATTATATTACATATGGTTTATCATTCTTACATTTTCATTGGATTATTTGGTCATGTGATTTTAGTGATATTAAGTGTATTTCTTTGCTTTTGAAATAAAAACGATGCATTTTTGGTATATTGACGCTATGTTTCTATTTTTACCTATATTGACGCTATGTTACTAAATTTAGATCCGGATATTCGTCCGTTCTTGACATATTTTATACACATCTGTGTGACATCATTTAGAAGTCCTAAATATTGACATATATATAGCTTGCAACGGAGCCTTCACTTTCTAACGGTGTGGGAAAAGATGTTTAAAATGTTAAGAATTTAATAAATTACATTTGATTTTTCGGTTAGTACGTGAATTATCTGTAAATGCAGAAATTGGGTTACCGCCATGACAAAAGAATGCAGTGAAGAAGGGTATGTTTGTCAGCATTTTACAAAGACGCAATAAACTAACTGCCCAAAAATTTAGGCTAGAAATAATAACAATTCAGGTGTGGAAGATTTCCTATGTAAATTAGTTAGTTTTTGTTTTGATATTGCAAGTAAAAAAATTATGACATCGCAAAAAAAAAACATAAAAAAAAATTTGAATTACATGATGTTTAAACAGCAATTCATTTTACTCTAATTAAAAAAAAACTACATATGTAATATAACAATGATGGACTTTTGACTCTGTCAATACATTATATATGGACCTGTTAGGAATATATTGACCTCGGACTTCGTCCTCGTTCAATATATGCCTAACAGGTCCATATATAATATATTGACCTCGTTAAAAGTCCATAATTGATAAATATCTTTTAAATGTTGTAGCTAGATATTTTTTATAACTTTGCATATAAGTTCATCTGCTGTAAGATGATTCAGCAAGATTTTCTATTTTCCTTTAGACCTGTACCTTTACTTTCTTCATACCAAGTTTTCTTTAATTTTGTTTACTCCAATGTTGAAAGATCATTTATAAAGTGTCTAAATTAATGACTATTGCCTTATAGACAAATATTTTTATTTTTTTTTCATTTTATCTTATTTTTTTGTTACAAGAGAACACCTCATCATTCATGGTGTTAATTATTTTTGGTGGTCAGATATTTTTCACAATTTTAATATATAGATGATAGATATATATAAAAACAAGAACAGATCCTAGATCCCCTGCCCATTAAGTGGGAAAAAATCTAAGTTCACTTGTTAAACAAGAAGTTGATGAGCAACAGATCTGAAAAGGCATCCCACCATATGGGACCCCTACCTGAAGCTGCATGCCAAATATCAAAAGCCTATGATTAATAAATGCTGTTAAAAAAGTGTAACAGATGGACAAATGGACAGACAGATGCACCCCTTGCGTCAGGGGACAAAAATCACCACAACAGAAATCTACGTCTTGAAATTGTAAATAAGTATATAAAGTTAGTTAACAGAGTTTTCTTCTTTACTGCAGAGTACCATTATTATATTTACCAGAAGCCAGCCATTGTCCTGTTGGATCAGGTGATATACCACTGATAATATCTGTGCTGTTCTTTCCTACCCCTTGTCCCTTCAACCCCAGTATCCCAGTATCCCAGTATCCCTACCCCTCCTTTTTAACTTATTTATATTTACCAGAAGCCAGCCATTGTCCTGTAGGATCAGGAGATATACATCTGATAATATCTGTGTGACCTCTGTATAACTGCAATGAAAATATTATGGACAAAATCAGATAAACTATGGATCTCCAGCAGTGTATCCCACTCAGTCATATTCAACTAAAATGGAAGTCCTATGTGGAAGACGTATTTTGCCTGCATCTCAAAATAATCAGTACATGAAGTACAGGCATAAAATCGCTTTACATCATATAGTACTATAGGAGGAAACTGAATGCCCAATATCAAGAGGCTGTGGCATGTAGTTGCCAGGAAAAGTGCAACGGAATTTTTGTGATGCCAAAGGACACAGGAAGGATGCTTAACGACACAGGATAGTGTCAAGGTGACTCCTATATGTGGCTTTGCATCACATTGCAGGTGACATTCAAATGATTAGATTAGTAAATGGTTGATTTAAAGGCAAATTTTATATGAGGCCGTAGGTTGTTTTCAGTAAATTTTTTAAGTCGATAGTTTTTAACCAAATGGAGGTTCAAAGTCTTCTCTGAAACTCTTTCAGGTTGCTGGTTTTTGACCTTGCAGAAGCCCTAAATAATTCAAGCAAACATCAACATTGATCACAATACAACATAATTTTGACTTATTTGTTTGCAAGTCCGTATTGTTACTGAAAATATGGACATTGGTTTTTGCTTAAAACTTGATATTTAATCATTTGCATTACATTTTGTATATAGGGCCAAATGCAAGAAGCGTGAAGTGATCAAGTGTCTCCAATGAGGGCTATCAGGTGTTTTTTTCTAGTGATTTTTATATTAATGTTGTTTTTATGGTAATTGTTCTATGTAGGGTTGTTACATGCCTCATTATCATCTGTTGTCATGTAAATATCAAGCTTAGAGAAATGTTCTTACTGACAAAGACTGATGCAACTGTCAACAAGTTTGGAAGATAATGTTTGGTTTATTCAAATCTTTGGCTTTTTTTTTACTCTTTGCTTCCTCAGTGACCATAAAACCATTGCTTTTTCATTTCTGAACTTAATCTTGAAATCTGACAACTTACAATTGCTTGCTGTGTAGGGAAAGGTTGTAAATCTTTAGGTTTTGGAAGCTTTGGTAATAAATCTTCTGGATTTATATTCATCTGAAAAAGATATTTCAATTTAGCAACTAAATGCTTACAATATATGAAGAAAGACTTTAATAATTCTTTAATAAACAATCTATTTCAGTATTTTACTTTTGAACATTAAAAGATAATATCTTTATTTTGGGTTTAAATTGGTTGTGTTAGATTGAACCCCCCAAAAATATATCACAATAGAGTACAAGTTTAAGTCCTGAAAAACAAGCATTCTGAGAGTATTGCAAAACAATATGTAGTCCCCTACCGGCCTCATATTTCAGTCACTGGTAACAATTTGTCAAACAAATGAAAACCTTAACTTGATCAGTTTATTATCTACAAGGAACAATAAAAAAGAGTAGAAAAAAAAATTGCAATGGATTTTCAAATTTCAAAGGGCCATAACGTCCATAAAAATTTGTGGACTGGCACGAAACTCTAACTTGATCTGTAACTCATCAAGGTAAAGTCACAGACCAAAAATCAGTTCATCATCTATAAGCGTTTAGAAAAAAAAATGCGGAAAACTGATATCTTAGTGAATTTTCAAAGTTCAAAGGGCCATAACTCTCATAAAAATTTGTGGACCGGCACGAAACTCAAACTTGATCTGTAACTCATCAAGGTAAACTCACATACCAAAAATCAATTCATTATCTATAAGTGTTAAGAAAAAAAGTGCGGAAAACTGAGGCGTGGCAGACGGACAGAGCGCAAAACCTATAGTCCCCTTCGGCTTTCGCCGGTAGGGGACTAAAAAGGAAAATTTATTGAATGAAAATAAGAAATAAAACTATTAATTTTAAAAGAGCAACCATTTTACAACAAATCCTATATTACCCTTGTTTTCTGCTGTCGAGGGCACAAATATAAATCTAAACATCTTTCAAATCTTTCGTTTACAAATCTAGGATACGACGGCACAAGTCTGAGACTAGAGTATTTCTTAGGTTTAAAATTAATTCTTCTCTCATCTGGTTCTTGGGATTCCCATTTCTCCTCCTGAAAAGAAGTGAACAATTTTAAAAAGACATACCTGAAAACACATCCCACCATATGATACCCCCTACCTGAAGCTGCACACCAAATATCTAAAGCCTAGGATTAATAGTAGCTGAGAAATCTGTTTTAAAAAAAGTGTGATGGACAAACCCAAGCACACATGGACCGAGGCCTGGCATTTCTATGTCCCTGCTCAACGTAGCAGCGGGAGACAAAAACTCACATTTACTGATTCAGACATGTTTTGACAGAACCACCCTTTATCACAACTGTATAATTCATATCATAACATATAAATGCACAAAGCTATATGAAGATCCAGCTAACAATTTCTAAGATATCTATTTTAACACAATGCTGAAGAGAAAGAAGAATGTCTTGTAACTGTAGCAAAGAAATAAAAGATTGTTTAAGACCTAAATAAGAGTAAAAGGGACAGTTTTTAAAGCTTTTTGTTCTTTCACTTCAATAATAATGAAAGGACCTTAGTGAGCACGCTCACATACCCCACGCGTTCTGCTATTGGACTATCAATGTTATCCTTGAGGAATTAGTATCGAGCTACAGGAATCAATAATATTGAATGATTGTAAAAGTGAATGTGCAAGTATTTGAATACATGTATCATAACAAAGTTATGTCAAATTTCTAAGTCCAAAGGACCATCACATGACCATAACTCCAACAAAAATTTGGGGATATAAAATTCCTGGAAACATGCACAACTACATATGGTGTACTTCTTGCATACAAAGTTTTGTTAAATTCTGTTCAGTGGTTTATTATGAGTTGCGTTCACAATCTGTAATCATGATTTTCTGCAAATTTCTAAGTCCAAAGGGCCATAACTCCTACAAAATTTGCAGATCAAAAATTCCTTGTAATATGCACAACTACATATGGTGTACTTCTTGCATACCAAGTTTCGTTAAATTCTGTTCAGTAGTTTAAGAGGAGTTGCGATTACAAACTGTAATCATGATTTTCTGCAAATTTCTAAGTCCAAAGGGCCATAACTCCCACAAAAATTTGCTGATCAAAAATTCCTAGTAATATGCACAACTACATATGATGTCCTTCTTGCATACCAAGTTTTGTTAAATTCTGTTCAGTAGTTTAAGAGGAGTTGCAATTACAAACTGTAATCATGATTTTCTACAAATTTCTAAGTCCAAAGGACCATAACTCCCACAAAAATTTGCTGATCAAAAATTCCTTGTAATATGCACAACTACATATGGTGTACTTCTTGCATACCAAGTTTCGTTAAATTCTGTTCAGTAGTTTAAGAGGAGTTGCAATTACAAACTGTAATCATGATTTTCTGCAAATTTCTAAGTCCAAAGGGCCATAACTCCCACAAAAATTTGCTGATCGAATATTCCTTGTAATATGCACAACAACATATGGTGTTCTTCTTGCATACCAAGTTTCGTTAAATTCTGTTCAGTAGTTTAAGAGGAGTTGCGATTACAAACTTTGATCACAGACGGACGGACGGACGGACGGACCAGTCAAAAACATTATACCCTTCGCAACTTTGTTGCGTGGGGTATAATAATATTTACTGCAGAAATAATCCAAGTATGAACGTTTTGTGTTCCTTCAACATGTTTAAATGTTGAGGAAGTTCATTGATAAGTTCCTGAAAAATTTCCATTTTTAGTAGACAATGTTCATAGCACATATTTGTATTCATGCTCAAAACAAATATTATTTACAAGGAGACAATAATAATAATAATAATAAATAAATCTTTATTTCCAATCATAGGGCCCTATATAGAGCATGACAATCACAATGTATATCAATGATTACAATGAAACAAAACATAAACAAGAGGCTCCCAGGAGCCTGAATCGCTCACCTGGTCTTGATGTTGACCCTATACTTTTGTAGAGCTAAATGAGCTGAACATTTAAGCAAGCAACAGCTAATCTCTATCTGCAATAGTTTTCATTCTGTAGACCAAAAACATGAAAAATCACTTTTTTCAGGGGCCGTAACCCCTATAAGGGGTCATCTGACAACTTCGACCCTGTGAAGAATTTTGTAGAGCTAAATGAGCTGAACATTTAAGCAAGCAACAGCTAATCTCTATCTGCAATAGTTTCCATTCTGTAGGCCAAAAACATGAAAAATGGCTATTTTTCAGGGGCCGTAACCCCTATAAGGGATCATCTGACAACTTCGACCCTATGAAGAATTTTGTAGAGCTAAATGGGCTGAACATTTAAGCAAGCAACAGCTAATCTCTATCTGCAATAGTTTTCATTCTGTAGGCCAAAAACATGAAAAATCACTTTTTTCAGGGGCCGTAACCCCTATAAGGGGTCATCTGACAACTTCGACCCTGTGAAGAATTTTGTAGAGCTAAATGAGCTGAACATTTAAGCAAGCAACAGCTAATCTCTATCTGCAATAGTTTTCATTCTGTAGGCCAAAAACATGAAAAATGGCTATTTTTCAGGGGCCGTAACCCCTATAAGGGGTCATCTGACAACTTCGACCCTATGAAGAATTTTGTAGAGCTAAATGGGCTGAACATTTAAGCAAGCAACAGCTAATCTCTATCTGCAATAGTTTTCATTCTGTAGGACAAAAACATGAAAAATCGCTATTTTTCAGGGGCCGTAACCCCTATAAGGGGTCATCTGACAACTTCGACCCTATGGAGAATTTTGTAAAGCTAAATGAGCTGAACATTTAAGCAAGCAACAACTTATCTCTATCTGCAATAGTTTTCATTCTGTAGGCCAAAAACATGAAAAATCGCTATTTTTCAGGGGTCGTAGCCCCTATAAGGAGTCATCTGACAACTTCGACCCTATGGAGAATTTCGTAGAGCTAAATGAGCTGAACATTTAAGCAAGCAACAGCTAATCTCTATCTGCAATAGTTTTCATTCTGTAGGCCAAAAACATGAAAAATGGCTATTTTTCACCTTTAAGGGGCCGTAACCCCTATAAGGGGTCATCTGACAACTTCGACCCTATGGAGACTTTTGTAGAGTTAAATGAGCTGGACATTTAAGCAAGCAACAGCTAATCTCTATCTGCAATAGTTTTCATTCTGTAGGCCAAAAACATGAAAAAATGCTATTTTTCACCTTTAAAGGGCCGTAACCCCTATAAGGGGTCATCTGACAACTTTGACCAAATGGAGACTTTTGTAGAGCTTTTGATGCTGAATCAGTAGCGTGGCCTCAGATTTCCTCTATCTCTTATACTTTTTGATTTATAAGCCAAAAACAGTAGTTTGACCCCCCTGGTCTATTTTTAGTAACGGTGGCCATGTTTTTTGACAGATCAAAAATCAAAACACAAGTTTGGTGCAGGACACCCTAAGGATCATTCATACCAAGTTTCATTAAATTCTGTTCAGTGGTTTCAGAGGAGAAGATTTTTGAAAAATTGTTAACGGACGACAGACGACGACGACAGACGACGACGACGGACGCCAAGTGATGGTAATAGCTCACATGGACCTTCGGTCCAGGTGAGCTAAAAATACACAAGTATTGTAACAAAAGACAATTAATGTTAAATTACACATACATCTCTATTTGTTAATGTTATCTCTTTTTTCATATAATATTTGTAAAAATTCAGCCAGTTTATAGTTAAAATCATAGTCTTCGTTTGTCATTATCCAACAGAATAAGCTAATAGAGTTAAGCGATATCAATGAAGGGAATTTATTTTGTAAAGTGTTTAGAAAATCTGATCTCAAACTAGAGTATAAAGGACATGTTAACAAAAAATGAATTTCATCTTCTATATTTCCTGTATTACAATAAAGACAAATTCTGTCTGTTCTTGCTAATTTTTCTAATTTTCCAGAATTAATGTTTAGTCTTCGTTCGTGTCTACCAAGCTCAATACGTAGTTTATGATTGCTTAATCTAAATCTAGTAATAATTTTTCTTTTATCAAAATTACTAATATTTAAATATTCTTCAAAGGAAAAAATACTTTTGAATCCAAAATAAGTATCTAGTTTTCCAGAATCATTTATGGTACTGTTCCTTATATTATTCCAACTACACAAAAAATTATTCCTTAAACATTTTAATAGTGATAATTTAAATTTATTTTTACTCATTTCTCTACATACATTTAAATCCAGGTTAAGTTTATTACAATATAATAATAATGTGGAGTACCAGCTACTACCTGTCTTAAGATTGTTTTTGTACTCATTGTATGCAGATTGTAGTAACTCACTGGGGTTGTGTTCTAGCTTATACCAATATAACAAAAAATGTTTGATAATATCTACATATAAGGGGTATTTTCCTAACTCACTTAAAACACCAATATTTGTACATTGTTTTGAAACCCCTAAAACATATTTGCAGAATTTTATATTTAGCTTTTCTGCTTCCCAGTCTTTAAAAATGTCATACAATGATAAGGATTTCCTTTTTTCAGTTACATTTACAACACCCCAATTTTCACAACCATACAGCAAAATAGGTTTAATACAATGGTCAAATAAATGAAGATAAAGTTTAACATTGGAAGTAGCAGATTTTAAATCACTGTACATTTTAAAACATGCCTTCATACCTTTCTTATAAAGTTGTTTTCTGGCTTCATTAAATTTCCCTGTGTTTTCAATAATTAAACCAAGGTATTTATACTCTTTAACACATTCAATAAAATTGTCTCCTATACGGAAACTATCTTTTATAACTTTTCCATTATTATTGAATATTATGACTTTAGATTTAGTAAAGTTAATTTCTAGGCACCATTCTTTACAATATTCATTCAATAAATCTAGTTTGCTCTGTAGACCATCTTTTGTATCTGACAGAAGCACTAAATCATCCGCGTATAACAAACAGGGAATCTTTTTATTGTCTATCAATATAGAGTTTGTGTTTCGCTCTAGCTCGAAAGGTAAATCGTTCAAGAAAAATTTAAACAGGTTGGGGCTAAGAACATCACCTTGCCTCACCCCTACTTTTGAGGAGAAAAAATTTGTTATTTTATCACCTATTTTTACACACAGCATACCTTTGGAATACATAGATTTTATGATGTTATAAAATTTGCTATTAATTTTATTCAGTAAAAGTTTGTAAAAAATCCCTGAATGAATAACTGTGTCAAATGCTTTGCGAAAGTCTACAAAGCATGCGAAGAGTTTCTTACTACCAACCTTTAGGTATTTTTCTATTATACATCTTAAAACAAATATATGGTCAGCTGTGCTTGCCTTTTTACAAAAGCCAATTTGAGTCTCATGAATAAGATTATTTTCTTCTATATATTCATTAAATCGATTATTTAATACTATATTAAATAGTTTTCCTAGACTATTATTTATAGCTATTCCACGATAATTTTCTGGTTTCAATTTATCTCCTGACTTGGAGATTGGTCTTATATAGCTACAAGACCAAAGATCAGGATATAAACCTGATTTAAATACAGCATTAAATAATTTTAAAATTGATCCCTGTAAGACTAGTTTTGATGTTATCAGCATTTCGTTACTGATGCTGTCTAATCCAGAACTCTTGCCATTTTTTAGTTTCTTAAGAGCCTTATCCAGTTCTTGGTTAGATATTTTTCTGTCAAGAAGTGAATTAATAATCTCTTTATTTTGTAGAGATTTTATTTTTTCTTCTATTTCTGTAAGCTTAGTATCAAAGTTTGGTTTAACACTTGCCAGATTGGAAAAGTATTCAAACCATTCTTTTCCTTCTATATTATTCTCTGGTGTTTCCTTAGAGTTGTTTCGCAGATGATTTACAAGAGTCCAATATTCTTTTGGATTATTTGAATTCATCGTTTCAAGACGCTGCATTATTTGTGTTTTAAATTCCCTTTTTTTAGTTTTTCTTAATTTTGCATATTTCTTGTTCAATTTAAAGAAAGACCCTCTAACCAGTGGATCTTTAGGATATTTGTTCATGAGTTTTGCTTTATCATCTACCATTTTTTTCATTTTTTCTAAATCAGAGTCAAACCATTCTTTATTTGCTGTTTTATTTTTCAACTTTTTCTTTGACTTTTTTCGAAGAGATAGTTTACATACATTATCTAGAATATTTTGAATTTTATTTGCTGCTTGAGTAATGCTTGTCTCATCTGGGTTGATTTCAGTATTTAAGAAAGATTTAATATCATTTTGAATAACAGGATGATTTAGTGATTCTTGAAATTTTTGAATTGATTCACTGTTCCAAATATAGCGACTTGGAAAATCTTGCATGTCGTTGTCCGTGTTTTTGTTATATTCAAAACTAGCTAAAATTTTAAATGAAAGTTTGCAGTGACAATCTGAAAAGTTTGCTTTGAAATCTGAAACAGACATGTATAAAATATTAGATAACAAACACTCAGATGCAAGTACATAATCTACAACACTACAGCCATTCGGCTTATAACAAGTATATTTACCAGTGGTATTTCCAAATATCCTTCCATTTAAAATTCTTATTTTGTTTGAGATACATAACTCTAATAAATCTTTCCCTCTTGAATCAATAACATTATCACAACTAGTTCTTTTATGTACAACATTGTCAATGGTATAATATTCAGAATAAATAGGAACATGTGAGATGTCATCATTTACAATAAAATCCTTTTCTACACCCGTGCGGGCGTTAAAATCCCCCAAAAGTATAATGTCTCCTAATAAACCATACTTATCAGTTACATCTTTTTCGACTTCCTCTATAATGTCAATGTTTTGTCTTGGAGCAAAATATATTAGACATAAAAATATATCTTTTTCAAAGTTGAAAAATTTTTTACACAGTTTAAGCCATTGATATTCTGAATTTCCATGATTTAGAATTTTAACACCCTTCCTAATATTATTACGTATGAGTATTCCAAGTCCACCAAAGTATCTATTATTTTTAGATTTTCTCCTGCAAAAAGAGTGATATGAAAAAGAATCGAAATTAATATTTGAATCATGTCCCACATGGGTTTCCGTCAATAAAACTATATCATCATTTTTAAACTCTGCTATAAAACTAGAGTCTTTTGTTTTATCATAACTTTCTGAGATTAGACCTCCAACATTCCAAGTAGATATATTAAGTGAACATCTCATTTTCAAGTATTCTTTTTTTCTAAGTTTATGTTTACAAGTTTACAACTATTACACCCTATGTTAGGAATAAAGACTTACAATTTTTCTGTTAAAATAAAATAAAAACAGAAAAAAAAAGGAGTAAATACAGGTCTTATGACTAGATTAATTCACAAAATTATAACTATCTAAGGCCATGTAAAATTAATTCTCTGGTTCTCAGACAGTTGGTTTTTAAAAAATGGGTAGGTAGGTAGGGGTTATATTTTATTTTTTTATTGATTTTTCAAATGAGGGTAGGGATTTTTGGTTTAAATTTTATTTTTCAATGTGTCTGAAAATAAGGAGTGGATCGTATGTTTTCATGCATATACATGTAGGTATTGTATTTATTATGTTGTATGTGTATTTATGCTTGTTTTTTATTTTATTTAAAAATATGTATTGAAATAAATAAAAATATGAAAATACATGCTTTATTTTTTAATAAAATGATTTATCTTGGATGGTACTAAAGGTATCTGCACAATCAGCTAGTCTGGTACATGTGTATGAATGGATTTCCATCTTCAAGTTGGAGTTTCCATAAAAGGCATTTAGATTGCACCAATAAGTCAAATCAATACTTGAGGCATGTAGTGATGTACTTAGTCTTATATGTGAGATTCAAGGGAGGCTAGAGTTTTGGTCTGTGACATTGATCCAAGAATCTGTATGTTGATAAAAAAAGTTTTTGTCAATCAAGACTAAATTCTTATTCATTTTCATCAAGACTGTCAGTAAATAAACTTGTCAATTAGTCCTTTTTGGTTGGTCAGACTGTGACTGTGAGACAGTTTCATCTTTGCATGGACAGCAAAACAAAACGGCAAATTTTTATGCAGACTTCACTTTTGTCATAAAGTCACTTGGTTGCAGGAATACATCGTTACTTTCCAATTAAATCTCTTAAAAATGAGTCCTAAATAGTCTACAACTTCCGAAATCTGAGAGAAAAAAATATTTTTGTCATTCTCTGTGGTCTTGACTCTTGACCTTGTTACAGCCAAAAACATCGACTTTTAAATCCTTCTTTCCATCCTAATCCCTCTTCATGTTTTGTATTCAATTCCATTCTCCACTCACTCAGGATCAATTTGTAAAGTTTGTCACAGTCATTGCCATATTGGATGAATGGTTCATGTAACCAGTAACTGTTGTTTCAAATTGAAACAATCTTTTTTGTTGAACACTGCCAATCGGCAGCCATGTTTTTCAAAGTAAACAATGCTTCTAAACGTTTTGATCCGGGTAACTAAACGCTTGACTTCAATTTGGCGGCAAATTTGAAAATTTTATTTTGGGAAGTCAAATACGGGTCGGCGGCGTTTTTTTTCCGGATCGGCAATAAAATTGCACCAGCGGCCCCATTTTTCAAGGGTCGGCGGTCTCTGAGAACCAGAGAATTAATTTTATATGGCCTAAACTAAATAAAATATCTATGTACTTCTTGTACTCTATAAACAGACTATATAAAAGCTTTGCTTTCAGTTATTTTCTGGTTCCACGACCGCGATCATAACCTCTGCCTCTAGTAGAATTTCCCTGACCTCTGTACTGATTGGATCTTCCAGAATTATTGAATTGTTTGCGGCGTTTTGGTAGATTGAGCACCGTGTCTATTGTGTCTCTGATGTTTGATGCCAACATGGCAATGCCGCTTCTTGATAAATGGTATCCATCTTTTTCATCAATGTATCGCTTCATTGCCTCACCTTTATACGCCATGTTGCTGTTATCACATAAAGTGACCATGGAGTCTTCTCTAAATTTGTCCTTTGCCAGGATGTTTATCATTTGACCATTGGTATTAAAGTTAGTCGAGTCAATTCTAGGGGTTGGTAATGAAATGATTATATGAGTGTTCTTGTGAAGTTCGTGTGATACATTGACTATTTTTTGTAGTTTCTGGACACAGACGGAAGGCTCAATTGTTTTAAGATCATTAGTCAAACTGTGAATTGCTAGTACAGTTGGAGTGTTGCGCAACTGTCTAATTTCTATTTCAGCCTCATCCAAGGTATACGCTGTAATTTTGTTAGCAGTATAATGTGATGACAGTCTTTCAGGCTGGATTTCTTTGATGTTTGAGGATCCAATGATAGTAACATGCGGTTTGTATGCTTGTCGTCTTGGTTCTACCACACTGAAATCTGTGCTGTCGTCTCGGCTGTTATGTAATTTCAGGCTTAATATTTCTTTGTCTTTGGATTCAATCAGTAAGTTGGCATTGCTAAGATTATGTTCAAGTTCCTCAATTCTGTTGAGGTGTTCATTTTTTACTGTTTCCATTTTGTTAATTGTTGTTTCAAGTTTTTGGAGTTTCTGGGATTGTACATCTTGCTGTTGTTTCATAAGGTTTGACTTAGCATCAATCTCTGACTTAATAAGTTCCTTTTCCAATGTGTTGATATGATTTTGATTTCCAAGTTTGGATTTGAGTTCAGTGTTCTCCTTTTCTACTTGTGTATATCTATTTGTTATGATATTAAATTTGTCCATCATATTGTCAAACTTTGTTTCGTAGGAATGAACGTTTTTAATGTAGGTGTCTTGCATCTCGGACAGTTTTGAACACAACATATTGGCCTGCTGTGTACATATTTTTTCCAATGCTTCTGTGAATTTAATTTCTAGGTTCGCAATCATATTTTGGTTTGGTAGTTGTTCAAAATTCACAACACTTGATTCTATATATGGATCGGTTTGGCAGCTCATATGATTCATGTTTTGATCTCGCACATTGTTGTTACTGTCCATAATGGCAGGTTGTGTATCAGTTGGTGCAACAAAAGTTGACAGCATATCTTATGAACATAATATAACTTTTTAGGAACTTCTAAAAAGAACCACTTCAAAACTTGAAGGAACTTCCCAACATAAATCGTTCACACTTGGGTTATTTCTGCAGTAACTACAGACATAATCCAGGGTATGAAACTGGTTTTAAAAAAGTAGGTGGCCCTGAATGCAAATTTTCAATATTTCTACTGTATTGTCATTATTTTATGAAAATAATGTTGCCCTTGCCCTGGCTGCAAAAATTTACGCAACTTATTATTTCCACTTCTGCTAAACTTACCTCTTCTTTTGTGAAAAGATATTCTGGAGGAGGGTTATAAGACTCGGCATGACCTGGAAGGGGAGCCTTGGGGGCTGGTATATGTGCTCGGTATCTCTTGGTGGCTTCAGACTACAATAAAACACATAGACCAATGTTCAATACATGTTTAATAAAGGTAATATCAAAACTACTGAACTTGAATGATCAATCTCATTGTTCAGAGAAAATGACAAAAACGAATCAGTCATACTGGAGAATTGGTGGATCGCAATGGTCCTGACTTGGTACAGGCATTTCAAACGAAATGGTGGGTTAAACCAGGTTTTATGGCGCCAAAACTCCCTCTTCCATTGCATTCTTAAGATCTGGTAATGACCATTAAACACAACATAGTTGTGAGACACAATAGGGATATTGAGGTGACACTATTTAAAACAATTAATCACCATATCTTTTAACTCCATTTTGAACTTTTCTACTAGTGGCTGATAACGAAGAAAGAATTTTTTTAGGGATCGTATGAGACATATTTTCTTAAAGCCCTGCTCCAAAAGTCGGTCACGAAGAAATCAGTGTCTGATAAAAAAAATCTGTGAAATGTGTGCAAGCTCTGACATATCAAATAAGTTGTGAAATATAAACATCATATGCAGGGGAAGTAGGTATATTTCTCTGTAGATTAGGAAAATTAATAATTTGAAAATTAAAATCGTCTCTTTTATTGTAAATATGATTGATCTTATGTGTTTGTTCACATTTTATATACATGACATAAGCATATAAGTATTTAAACAAAATAAAACAATACTTCAATAATAATTTGAATAGAAAATCAAGAAATAAAAAATATGAAAAAAAGAAATTAATCTGAACTTTGTTGTTTTACTGATAAATTGTACTAGTTCCTACAAAAATCATAATATTGATGATTCAATTATGCATACTTTAGCTTTATAGATAGCAAATTCATTTGAAAATTTCATTTTTTTCCTAACACTTAAAATACTTATTTTTTGATTCAGTACTCTACCTCTTCATCCTCCTTCCACAGTGTGTAGAATTTGGGTTCATCATCTTCTTTTTTCTTCTTCATCTCTGATGTCCTTTTCATCCACCCCATCTTTATAGCATGTACCATCTGACCAACCTATTCAACATACCATTCATGGTGAAATAACAGAGTTAATAAATACTGTATTGTTTGATTTTGGGGTGTCAGAGGAGAGTTGAAGTATGAATACATTAGATGGGCAAAATGTAAACTAAATTGTGAAGAGATGTGTTCAATTACAAAACAGATTTTTAAGTCTTAATGTATTGGTACTCAATACTTTTAATGTATTTGTAGTTAGGTTATTGGTATATTAGCATGACAACTTTTCCTTTCAATAATTATCAAGTGACACATGTCATGATGGGTTTCTATGTTTTTACCTTTAATTTTTCCAACTTATAAAGCTTCTTTTGTCCTCTGGTCTTTTTATCATTATCTTACCTTTAGTTTTTCCCATTTAGAGGGAATAAAGCTTCTCTTGTCCTCTGGTCTGTTTGTCACTGGGTGGATCATTGTCTCATGTGTAAAGAAATCTATCCACGGCTGAAATAAGCATAAAAAATCAAATTATTTTCAAGTTTCACTTTTAGGTTTATCTACCAGGACCAATAGTGAAAATTTTAAAATTGGTCATAGATCAAACTCAAGAGTGAAATGTAAAGTAAAGTAATTGTGTATTACAATCAATTTATAGTTTATACTGTCATGCACATTAACTGAATTTAATATGCTGAGTGAAGACTCAAATTGAAAATAGCATTTGTAAATAGATTCAAGAAAAGCCACATAACTTCCTGTGAGAAAATGGCCTCACGTATTTCAATATGAGGCCAAGACAATACATCTGGACTGTCAAACAAAAACATACAGATCAAGAAGATCTTTAAGAGATTCAAGCTTCCGCTCAATTTTAGGCTAAAGCCTACTCCATATCATTTTAATTTATATACTGTCTGACTAACTCATTATCTGTCATTTTAAATACATGTTATTTTTTGTATGTCCTCATGTTTATACACATCAATGTGTGTAAGTATTTCAATAAAATCTAGAAATTTAGTTTCCAAATTTAACTTTCAACATGTTCCATTTCCTGTTTATTTACTTATTCATTTCCACTACAAATCAATTACTTTCAACTATGGTAGGTTAAAGATTACTTTTTAACCTTAGTTCTAAAACACTGTTAACATTCAACCTCCAAATGGCACCAAATTTGACATGCAGGGGTCACCACACTTCAGGATGACAGGGAGAAGTGACTTCTCCCTCTGAGCCAAGTAGGGAGAAGTGACAACAAATAAGGGAGAAGTGAGAGGCGCGCGACACTGCCGTAGAAACAAATAAACTTTATGATTTACAATACTTCTTTGTAAAGTGCTTTATATTGCCTACACATGAAATCTCTATAAGTTATATTGGTAAAAAAAAAATTAATAATGGTTATTCCTTATGGCATAACTACAGATTGCTGATGATATTTATTTTAAAGTCTTATTACAGAGTTAATTTATCTTCATTTTTTTTTATCTTATATCTTCATTACATGTAAATAATCCAAGCTAAATTTAAATTTGGAAAAGGTTTATAAACCAAGCTGAAGATCTGAAATTAATCAGAAAGGTGATTTTCTAAATGAAAAAAATAAATTGCAATAATTATTATGCTCAAATTCTTTGTTGATGTTAATTTTTATTTAATTTTATTATTTTTTTTAACTAATAGTAAAAGTAAACAAAAGTATGTGTAGAAAGGTTAAGATTTTGGAAATTAATTAATTTTAAGGGGGCATAACTCTTTTCAATATTTTTTTTCTTTTTTAGCAGAAATTTAACTTTCAAAATGAATAATAAGGATTAATTACAGTAAATTGATCAATTATTTGTGAACAAATCATTTAAATTGTAAGTTTTTATCAATCCTGGAAGCCAATTAATGACTGGGAGTTGGATCAAACTAATTAACAAGTTTTGGTGTACAAGCCGACAATCGCCGCCGGGCTTGGGCGATAATTGGTTAATTAACAAGAGATTAAACTTTTGAATTTGGCAATTAACAGTGACAGTACATCTTGACAGGTTGTTAATTAGCTCTGGGACAGGTAAAATGACCAAATAAACAGCTAGCTTTATGTATTCTTTTAAAGAAACGGGAAATATCGGCGATTACCGCGATTTTTAGAAGGCGACTTCAACTTCTCCCTGTGACATTACAAAGGCGAAATTTAACTTTTCAGGGCGACTTTTTCGCCCACTTCGCCTGGTTTGGTGAGCCTTGGACATGACTTTACATAATTTCCATTTTACTTCTTTTGAAATATTTCTTTAAACCTCTATGTTACATCACCACCCACCTCATAAGTCTCTGCACTCCCTCCTGGTGTTTTCTGCATCATGATATTTTCTATCAGAGCCAGATCTTTTTGACTTTTTTCATGGTCAAAGGGACATAACTCTAATAGAAATTATTGACCAGTACTGAATAAAACTGGTCCAATATTTAACATATTCAACTCACCTCATAAGTCTCTGCACTCCCTCCTGGTGTTTTCTGCATCATGATATTTTCTATCAGAGTCAGATCTTCTTGACTTTTTTCATGGTCAAAGGGACATAACTCTAACAGAAATTCTTCACCAGTACTGAATAAAACTTGTCCAATATTTTAACATATTCAACCCACCTCATAAGTCTCTGCAGACCCCCCTGGTGTTTTCTGCATCATGATATTTTCTATCAGGGCAAGGTCTTCTTTAGACATGATCACATTCTGTCCTGTCATTTTGTTGGTTACTGTTCTCCTGAAATGTAAATTTTAAGAAATATATGATAAAGAGGGTAGATAACTTTTCTGGTCAAAGGGAAATAACTCTAACAGAAATTCTTGACCGGTGCTGAATTGGTAATGGTATTAACATTTTGTATTAATTGAAATAAAAAAAATGAAAGTATTAGGCATGCAGGACCTACCAGAGTGTGAGGGATATCTAGCATTCTATGTCTGTGCTCCACATTACATTGGGAAAGAAAAAGTTGGGACTTATCATGCATAACATAGTACATGTTATTTAAAAAAAATGTTAAGTTTTTTTCTCATACATTCTTTTTTATATGAGGGGTGTGCATTATTCTAATTAAACTTTATTTATATTTTGTGACAATAAACAATGTTTTATAATGCAGACTTTGTTTGATTGACTATATCTATTAAACAAAAATCAACTCATTTATGCTGGAAACAGTAAAAAGTAATGTTTAAACAATTGTTGACAAATTCTGTACTTTAACTTTCCATTTCTTTTAAGAATAATGTCTAAGATAGGACAACCCATGAAGTAAAAACTTAAAATCAATCAGTTCACAAATTAAAATTATAAGAGTCTTCAAAATATCATACAAACCAATAGTTAGGATTGTCCATCTTCTGTAGGAACTCATCTAATTCATCTCCTTTCTTAGGTTTGATGAGTCTCCTGCCCTCCACATCATAACCAATGTGTGGATAGTCTCTGTACCATTCCATGGGAATATTCCCTACTGTGTTCCTGATATCCTGAGAATGAAACAAAATTTAATATGATAACACAGAAATCTTTTATTAGAACATTAACAAAAGCTTGATATATGAAAGAAAGCCTGCTAAGAAAATAAATGTTTTATGAGTTTTGTCAGTTCATGTAGATCATATGCATGTATATACAATGTAGCTTAAACAGTGAAAAAGGTAAAAATGATCAGTTTATTTTTGTAAGATAAAATTTGATGGTATTTTGTTTTCATACAAACATATTGTTACAGTAATTGACCATATTTCAGTAGATGAATTATTTCAACTTTGCACAAAAGCATCTCTGATGGGTCTTTTCTTGTAGGAAAAATGTTCAACAAATGCAGTATAATTTTATGTCTGGTATTTGTTGTAGATCTGATCTAAAAAGATCTAAACATAGACATAAAATATTATAATAAAACATACATGTACATTTTGACAGATGCACTGTACATGTATGTGTATGTTAAATGTATACAGGCTGTAGAAATAGACAATTACCTCTTCATCAGAGGAGTCATGATAATATTCATCCTCTATCACTTTAGATGTAGTTTTAAAATCATTTTTATTATTATGTCTATTTTTAGCAGTCACAGTTTGTGTATTTAAGTCCTCTTCATTAACATTTGTTTCTTCATCTTCTTCTTTATCAATATCATTATTTTGATCATTGTCAGGTTCCTCTTCATTATCATCTGATTCATCATCTTCATCTGCATCACTTTCATCATCATCTTCTACCTTCTCATCCTATGTAATAAAAAGATATCATTTTCTCACATGACAATATTTTGGGCCAAACATGCAAATCTAATATCAAAATCCTACATTTTCCATCTTTATTGTGTCTAAATGCAAATTCTTATGTTAATGAATCAATTGTATTCTTCTCTCTAAGACATAATACATGTACATATAAATGGCACCTTAACATTGAAAATACTTATGATCATGACTTCACTTGCAAAATGTGCAATTGACAATGAATGTCTATTCCACATTTCATTATAACTGGAACTTGTTAATTATATATCAAATAATTTGTTCACCAGTCTATACAAGTTAACCCTTCATCAAGTCATCTTAATAGTGTATAACTTCTCTCTGTATATTTTGAACCTACGTCTGAAGTATCTGGCTCCTCTTCTAGCCCTGAGTATACACTTTCATCAGAATCTGTTGTGTCTTCTGTCTCACTAGCTGATTTATCATTAAACAAATCCATCTAAAACAAAGTCAAAAGTCACACATTGTCATTGGCTATAACACATGAATTTATAGTCCAAATAATTATGCCGTCTTGGAAGGCTATTTTATTTTTTTTCTGGTACGCCTTCTCTGGGGATCTAAAAAATGTCCAAATGACAAAAAAAACCCAGAAAGACGTCATGATTATCTGGACTAATGAATTTAAATCTACATTTTGTAACTTTAGTTTGTTTTTGACTTTGTTAAACACCTTTGTGTAATTAGATTTGTTAGTTATAATAGCGAGCATAGCTCGCAAGCGGGCACGAAGTGCCCGCTCGAGCGGAGAGCTCTACGGTATTTGTTTTCGCGAGAAATTTGCTAATGCTGAATTAGATTTTTTATGGTCCGGAAAGGGTTATTATTTTTACAGGTCCGGAGTGAATGTTAAAATAATTTATAAGAAAAGAAATAATGCTTAAAAAAATAATAAATTGCGCTTTTTACAAGAAAATAATATTCTTAAAATAATAAATATACATAAGCTGCTCGTTTCGTCTTGGTTATATGCACGTACGAAACTAACGTGTCTCGAAGCTTAATCGCCCCATACCATCTCGCCCCAAAATAAGCAAATGGAAATATTGAAAATTAAATGATATACAAAAGAAAAGATAACAAATAAAACAGAACAAAACGTAGTCTCTTTTAGCTATGCTCGCATTTAGGCAATGCCTACTCCATATTAATTCAGGTTGAACGATGATCTCATTTGTTGTTAATTAAAAAATTAAAAAATTCACTAAGTGTTACAAGATCACAACACCCAATAGACTCTAACTACATTCTTAAAGGGCACACATTAGAAAAAGTAAAAACGGCAAAGTACCTGGGGGTAACACTAACACACGACATGTCATGGGACACACACATAAATAACGTCACTGCAAAAGCAAACAAGATTCTTGGCTTTTTAAGGAGAAATCTCCAGATACAAAACGAAAACACCAAAAGTCTGGCTTACAAATCCATGGTAAGATCAAATGTAGAATACTGCTCCACTGTATGGTCACCAAACACAGAAAAACTTAAAACCAAACTAGAACAGGTACAAAGAAGGGCGGCCAGATATGTCACAAATCGTTACCATAATACTAGCAGTGTTTCAGCCATGATTAATCATCTCGAATGGCCTACACTTGAAAACAGACGAAACATCAGCCGAGTTACCATGCTTTATAAGATAAACAACAACTTAGTAGCAATTGACCCAAAACTTTACCTTGCACCACAGACACATTTTCAGACAAGACTCACACACTCGTTACAGTTTCAATTATTCTCCACTAGAACAAACTATTACAAATACAGTTTTTTTCCACACACTGTTGTACTTTGGAACTCACTCCCATACTCAGTTGTAAGTGTCGGATCCTTGGACCAGTTCAAATCACAGGTCCAAGGACTTCAATTCTAAGCACCTCCCTGGATCTGTAAATAGTGTATATATGTTCAAAGTTTATTTATTATTTATTCATTTTTCATTAGTAGTTTTTCTTTTGTTTGTAACTTATTTATTCATAATTATTCCTTCTGTTCACGCTGCGTCGGCATAATAGTCATCAGTGTTTTGATGGATTGCCGTAGAGATGTAGATGTAGATGTAGATGTAAAAAATCATGTAAAAAAGTTACCACAGCAAAATCTTCAAATGTTTACCTTTTTTAAACCGGAAACATGCTTTATGCTAAAGCAAACGATAACATTATGATCATTATGCTATATCGTTAAAGATTTTCAAGTAATTACTTGTCATTTTTATTTTATAAAACTAGTTAGATTTATTTTGGTATAGAATTTACCATCTTGAACGGTACAAAATGATTTGAATTAATGTCAACATTATCTTTTATTTTTACATATTTATCAAAGGGAGATAATTACCAACAAGTGTCAGAAGAGATTCACACCTTGTTAGTAAAAAGTAGTATCTTATGAACTTAGAATGCAGCAACCAATTTTATTGTATTTTTTACTTGTTTTATAAATGACACGATAAAACATAGAGTAAATAGCTTGGGTTTTTACACGAGAAAATAAATATACATTTGTATCCACTGAAACTCAAAGTCAAAAATCAAATGATGCATTATGATTTTGCATGATGAAATGCTCAAATCACACTGTCAACTCAAACAAAAAATAATAAAAAAGGTAATTCAGACAGGAATTCACATCTCATTATCATCTATTTTTCGAAAGGCACAGGATACGGTTACGGCAAATTTTGGCAAAACCGTAACAATAAGAAACTCTTATTGTTACCGCAAAGACGAAAATCGGGAACAGATGACGGGACGGAGACCGAATCATTTACGACCGTAACAATAAGAATTTTCTTATTATTACGGCAAATAGATAAAGGTCCATATACTGACGATATGAAATAATGAGTTGCATTTTTTTTATTAAGTTATGCAATCCAAGCGGGCAACAAATTCTAAAAATCTAAATTTAACTCAACTTATTACACATGCGACACAACCAATAAGTGGTTTTCGTGTTTTGTTTTAATTCTGTGCATTTCTGTTGAAACCATTTAAGGCATCCATCACAGACGATGGTAACGATTTATAACAAGTTGTACGTCTACTTCTTTCGTGAGTTTCAAAGATAGGTTTATGATTTAAATTTTTCCCCAAAACAAAAATTTTGATCCGGTCCGTCCATTGTTTACAATTTAAGTGTTAGATAATCCCTAAGAACACAGTAGTGTATACCATGTATACAGAAGAGATCGAGTTCTCTTTACTACGGCAAAATATTTTATTCAACAAAGAGAATGTTTTCCAATACCAACTACAGATGAGATGGATTTATTCTTTTTTGTTACTAAATTAAATTATTATTAATAATAGCAAAAGAAGTTAACTATAAAATATCTTATCTTTGGTAAATCTCTTATGCCAATCATATCGTCCATGCCGTAATAATAAGAAAATTCTTATTGTTACGGTCATAAATGATTCAGTGCCCGTCCCATCATCCGTTCCCGATTTTTGTCTTTGCCGTAACAATAAGAATTTCTTATTGTTACGGTTTTGCCGTAATCGTATCCTGTGCCTTTTCGAAAATCTTAATAAGTGAAGGAGTGATTTTTCTTCCATCATATTCTGTGTCTCGTGCAACATGGCAGACTTTCTACATTAATGAGCTCACTATGTTCGCATATAAGATTTATTTTATGTCTGTGACTTTTTATGTTAGTTATGAATGTTATAAATAAATCTTATATATCCTCTCCAGTCTTTTAATCTAGTGCTGAGAGTGGTTGCAGGTATCAAAAGAAAAATAAACAATCTGATAAATGAAAAAAATATATGTGCTTGTATATTTTGGGCTTGTGTCCCATGTTAAATGCTTGTTTTACTTACTGCAGGAAAAATGTCTTCAGCTGATGAGCTTCAAGATTACCTCAAAACAGCTATTTCTATAGCTAAACAAGCTGGTGTGGTATGTTATTTTATTTTTTGTCTTTTATATGCACTTAAAACATCTAAACCTAAAACTTTTACCTCTTATACTCAAATTCACAATAGTGGTACCTTTTTTTCAATTGAATTTAAATGACACCAACAGGTTTGTCAATTAGGTATTTTAAAAGAAGAAAGAGGTTTAATATAAATCACTGTTAAATTGCTGTCTAAGACTACATGTACAAATAAATATCGGAAATCTTAATGAAATAAAAACTCTCCTTTTAAAATTAAATAAAATATCTATAAAATTGCAATTATTGCAAGTCTTGAAAAAGCTGGAGATTGCAGAAAAACCTGAGAACTGAGGATGGGTAAAAATGTATGGAGATTTTGTTTCCCCAGCAGAAGTTGCATAGACGATAAAGAGATGTGGAAAAAGTGTACGCGACACAACCAACATTAAAGAAACGGCAATTTAAAAAATCACAATGGAAAACAGCCAGCAGTCTTCAACATGACCAGAGGTCACTGCTCGCCGTCTTTCATTGGCCCAAGACTAAAAATACAATACATAAGATTCAAACAAATCCCTAGAATATCAAAGAAAGACCCATTTCTGGACATAAAACCAAAAAAACCAGATAGTAGGCAAGGACAAACAAAAGCTTTGACAAGGATTCCTGGCTTAGGACAGGCACATATAAAATGTGGCATGTACAAAGCACAAAAAATAACACACTTTAAAAATCAAATCGATAAAAGTTCAATTCACCAAGAGAGAACCTGAGACAAGAGAACTATACCAGAACGACGAAACGTAAAGGAACTCCCTTGAGAACACTCGCAGTTACTGACAGCTAGCTAAGAAGCATTTATCGATTGATGTAAAAAAATCAAACATATCGATTCTAAATCCAACATAACACTTCAAACAACAAATGATTTAGTATTATATCATCATACAAAACCGACATATTTGATCGCTGTAATGCTTCGAAACAATACAATAGTCAAAAAGTGTTTACTATTGGAGACTTGACAATATGATAGTACAAGTGGACACGCTGCACCTTTATTTATAGTTTAAATGTTTTTACCATTTAACGGAATGGTACTTAAATTACAATTTATTCATATTTAGATTTACATTTGGTTTATACTGCAGGTTGTAAAGGAAGCTTTCCTCAAAGAGAAAACATTGGACACCAAGAGTACCTATGCAGATCTAGTCACAGAAACCGACCAGGCTGTTGAAAAGCAAATCATTGGTGCATTTAGAGAAAAATATCCCACTCACAGGTATTAATTTAATTTAAACTGTAAATTATTATAGCCCTAATAAAAGAAATACATTTTGTTGTTTTATAAGCATATGTAGGTCACAAACAGAACTATAGGTCTAAGGCTTTGATTTTGAAACCACACTAAGTACAAAATGTACAACACTAGTCAATTACCCCTTCAGTGCTTTGTGTCTTGCTTTGTCATTAATGAATTGGGTGTCTGTGTATATTTAGGTTTGTCAGTAACATGCCCAGGGATGGTGATTCCCTTTGAGTACTTTGGTTTTCTCAACCATTAATTAAAACTGACTGTCTCGTCTGGCTGTAATCAGCTCATGTGCGTCGAAAATGGTGTCAGACCATTAAAACGCATTCATTCATTTTTTACAGAGGGTTTAAAAAAAGATAATAACTTGTTTCCCAATCGATTTATGATAAATGATTCATTTACCAGTATATTAATTACATAGAGAGCAATGTAACATGTTAAAGTTTAAGGTTTATTGCCATATTAGATTAATTATATTGTATTTTATTTTACAACTTATTTTTTCTCAAATTTGCAGATTTATAGGTGAGGAATCTGTTACAGTAGGTCACAAAATAGAATGGACAGATGACCCGACCTGGATTATTGACCCCATTGATGGCACCTCTAATTTTGTACACACCATCCCACATACATGTGTATGCATTGGTCTATCAATTAAAAAACAGGTAATACTGTTTTAAACATAATTGCTAAAACTAAACTTATGAAAGTAGAATGGCATATATGATTTGGTTCAGTCATGGGGGACACTGTCGGTCTGTTCATTTATCCTAAACTTGCATTCACATAATTAATTGTATTGCTTCAAAGCTATGGTGTTCACATGCTCAGATTTTTTGTCAGATTTGTTTCCCTTTTTACCCTTCAAAACATTATAATGAATGATGGATTGCTATTTTGATGTTCACACAAGAAGATTTACTTTGAACAATTTGTTGAAAATAGCATGTCATGTTTTCCAAATGACATAAAATTTGATCAAAATTTTTACAATGAATATGATGAAAGTTTCATTTTTCACTTTGAATTTTTTTCTGCCTTCATTTGATCTTTTCTTTTGTTACCCGGTAGTTTGATCTTTTTTTATTAAATCTAGATAGAAGTAGGAGTAGTGTATGCACCTATCCTGGATAAGATGTACACAGCTGTCAGAGGTCAAGGGGCATTCTGTAATGGGGAAAAGATTACGACCTCAGGTCAATCAGGTCAGTTGGATTATCATCAAAGGAACTATGAAAAGAAAACAAATATAATAAATAGCAAACAAGTACCAATGGGGCATGCAAATGTCAGAACTCTGAAAAGGCTAAGACAAAATCAGTTGACACAAAAGACAACAACACAAATATAAAGCAACTTTACTGCAATCAGCAGCATGAATTTAAATTATAACAAAAGTTAACCATGTGCTGTGAAAGGATAAGTAGTTTCTACTTGCTCCAACACACCTTGGCATTTAAAAGATCATTTTAACATGTTTAATGTATATCAAATCGGGTATAAGACAGAAATAGAAAACTCTTTGACAAACCCACTGCTGTACTCTCCAAGAGATGGAAATCATATAATGGTCTATAAGCATATTTCTTTAATAAAATTGGTTGAGTAAAGACTGCAATCAAGGAGCAAAATAACCTTGTGTTAGGAATCTTTGTGTCTAATCTAAGGTTTGTAAAGAAAATCATGATATATACCACAGGCTCTGGATAAAGAATTCAGTTGTGATAAATTTGAAGGGACAAAATAATGCAAAACAAGGAGGAAAGTTGTTGATTGAAAAGTTATTACATGTTATAAAATTTGCAAAATTCTTCATCAAATGGCAATTTCAGGATGTATATAAGCCCATGGTGTATGGCATTAAGACCCATAATTGGCCCAAGAAAATGAAGTTGGTTCAAATGTTATGATATTTAAAAGAAATATAAGCTTACATGTGGCCACAAAGGAAACACATCAAATAAGGCAAATTTCGTTCATAGTGACCTAATTATGACATCATATTTAGTGGTCTTATTTAACAAAATAAAGAAAATCTGCAATTTTGAATGGTTTCAGTGCATATTTTCCTTTTGAAAACATTGGGCGCATGAAAACAAACAACTCCAAACTTTCAGAAATGATGAATTTCATCATTTTATACATTTTTGCCAAGTATGAAGTTGTTGTTTTGATGCGCCCACCTTCTTTCAGACCAAAAGGTGTATGAAAATTAGCGACAATCAATGAAATTAGGACAATTTCTATAATGTACAGCTTATTGAGTTAACTGATTGGCATGACAGCTTAACTGATATGGCACAAGCTTATCATTTCTTTTTTAAGTCTAATAATTTATCAATGTTTCATCAACTCAAGGCATCTGTATGATCAGTTTTAATTTCTTGGTAAATCTTGGGCCAAAAATGGGTCTTATTGCCACTCATCCTTTCTTGAGCTAAGACAACATACTACACACAAACATGATAAAGCCTCTTATGTAAGGATCTGACAAAAGTTGTGGAGGAATAAATCAAATTCATTTACCAGTACAACTTGACTTTTTGCATAACATATAAGAACGACACATTTTTGACAGAGAAATATAATTTTAAACTTCTATTTATATCCAATTATTGTCTCTTTTGCTAATAGACCATTTGCCAATTAATATCGGATTTTTATTCCGTGATCGATTTAATTTTACTGTTTACAATACTGTTATGAAAAATCCCGTTGGTTTCCAAATGGATAGAAGTAGGACAAGCCTCGGATTTTATCCTGTACGTCTTGGATAATTCACGTGAAAAATTTAAACAACTTACAGAGATTTAAATGTTTTTGACACCATGGTCTAATAATATCTACCACATCATTTCATACTATGATATCAAAATCATACAAATATGCTTTGATTAGTGTATTCAAAATATCGGAATTGCATTGAGAGCAAGCGATGTTCTATTCCTTGTCCTGTGGCTGGTTACCGACGGTAGCAGTAATATCCGGTAAAATATGACTAAGTACCCAAAATAAAAAAAAATAAAAAGTGAACAACAATTGGCAAATTCACTATTAGACATGTTTAAATTTTATCGTATTTTTGTAGATTTAAAGAAGTCAGTCATTTATATAGAAGGAGGTAGCTCTAGGGATCCTGAAATTATTAGGAAAAAATGCAATATTTATCGCACAATTTTAACTGCCAGTCATGGGTAAGTCACCATAGAAATAAACCTTTGACTGTGTAACTTAGCTTTATAATGTCCCCCTCCATTCTGTGATATGGGAGGAGTTTAGAAATCAGCTTTCTGTCTGTCTGTCTGTTCTTCCATCATCCTTACCTGATTGGTTTCCAAAGCTTAACTTTGAATAAAATTTCCTGAAATGTACACACATTAATGCTCATAGGGTAAAAAAGAAGCTTATCGATAAAAGTCAAAAGGTTGTTCACAAGTTTTGAAAAACTTATAAATTTTAGATTGAAACTGGTTTCCTTAATCATAACATTTGAATGTCTGGATAGAATTTCATGAAACTTACATAAATGTAAGGAAGAGGCCTATTGATCTGTGTGTTAATAGGTTTTATCTAAGGTCATCATCAGGAAACCTTGGCAACACTCTTGTTTTTTGCAAATTTTGTAAAACTCAAAAATGATTGATCCGTTTAAAGATAATTGATTCTGTGGACCATCTTTTTCAAGCATAAACTAACCTTAAAGGAGAAAATGTGTATAAAATATAATGTTCAAATTCTTTTCCATGGAAAGACTTACCTTAAATGCTTGATTTTTATGCAGTAAAAATATGTGAAACCTGCAATATTAATATCTATTTATTTCTTTTTAGGGTCAGATCTTTAGGTTCAGCAGCTTTGAATATCATAAATGTAGGCCTAGGTGCAGGAGATGGTTACATAGAATATGGTATACATATTTGGGATATTGCAGCTGCAGGGATAATTGTACAGGAAGCAGGTGGCGCTCTGATTGATCCTAAAGGTTGGTTACTATGCTTTTTCATAGAGTTGTAAAATATTATGGTTTTAATTATTTTTTCGCGATATACCAATTTTAATGGTATTCAGTCACAAAAAAACAAGTAAGTTTTATTTGCTACATTAATTTATTTTAACAACATGTTTACACTATGAAACTAAAATCCAGTGAAATGTATTTTTGTAAAGAAATCATGGAAATAAATGAATCCTCAGTAAAAAAAATGAAGTTTTCGTTAAACAGGAAGTAGGTGAGCGACTGACCAGAAATTTAATCTCAAGGTATTGGACCCCCCCCTGATGCTGTATGTTGAAAATTTTGATAATGTGTTTTCAAATAAAAATGAAGTTTAAATTAATTCAATCATAAACTTTTGCTTTATTTATGTTTTGATTTTCATATGTTATATATTTTTTTAAACATTAATTTTATTTTTAAAATATTAATATTGAAGACCTATGAGGTACTTCTTCACATATTTATACTGCATAAAAATCAAAATACGGGGTATGAAAAAGAAATTTTGTACTTTTAAATACTTTAATGCACAATTTATCAATATTTTTTCTCTCTTTTCAATTATTTTAAATCTATATAAATACATTCTTTTTGCAGGAGGACCAGTAGATTTTCTCAGTAGATGTGTAATATGTGCAGCAACACAGTCCCTAGCAGACCAGCTGTCTCAAATAATTCCAGAACATATAGAATACGAAAGAGAAGGATACTAGATTGGTTTATGTGTATTTATAGTAAAACCTGTCTAAACCAAGCCAAAATATAAACTGTCAACATGGTAAATTTTGCAGTGCACTATTTTTTTGCTATATAAGCGGTCATTGGAAATCCGCAAAAAAATGTAAACACAAATATGCACTTTTGGTCAACTTTTATGGAGTGAAAAATATGGGTAATAAAATGGTGAATGTCCAGAAGCTGGCATGGGGGGGGGTCTGGAAGAAATTTTCATAACAGTTTTCTCAGCAACTACTTATCACAGTCACTGGATATTTGGTATACTGCATCAGGGTGGGGTCCTGTAACTTTGGACTTGATTTCAGGTCTGTCGCTCACCTACTTCCTGTTTAACGAAATCCGTCCATAATTGACTTTGACAGATTTTTTATATGTGAATCAAAGTATAATAATTGAAAACCATGAAAATTAGTACCCGCAAATTAAACATTTGGATTGAATGCAGGAAAATTAGCAACGAGGAAAGTAGTAACCTTTTATAAACTCAACTAGTTTTTCTGTCCCCTCTTTTTTTCTTTCTATAAAAACTGTATACATTTTGAACCTAAATAAAAAGAATACCTGTCTATTATGAACATATTTTCATAGAGATTTAGTTTAGACAGGTTTAACTGTATGAGTTTTAGTTTAGACAGGTTTAACTGTATGAGTTTTAGTTTAGACAGGTTTAACTGTATGAGTTTTCTTAGGTTAGGTCCAATGTTTTGGGAACTAATTATGTTAATCAGTCTTAAATTAATGATTTGTTAAATTAATTTATTTTTAGAACTAAATTTATATTTTTAGACAACTATATAATAATGTTGATAGTTTTTGTATACTGAAAATGATAGGTACTAAAGACTAATAGATTCAAAGTCAAATTATAATTATATTTATTATCAATAGATATGTGCAATTAATTAAAATTTTGTGTTTTCTTCTTGTTTTAAATCATTTAGTTGTGCAATGTCTTTAATTCTACAAAATATATTGAAATTGTAATATATATGTTCATTGATCTCTTTTCACATACTACTGTGGTTTCATTATTATTCGTGGGGTATCAATTTTCGTGGTTTTCGTGGGTAGCCTTCATCCACGAAATTTGATACCCAACGAAAAGGAAATTTAACCTTGATCTGTATGCTGAAGACATCAGAACCACAAAATTAAGAATCCACGAACTGATGCTTTTTCAACAAACCACAAAAATTGGTACCCACAAAAATAGATGAATCCACAGTATGTAAATTACCTTCACGTCCTTAAAATTCTCAATTTTTTTCATTTTCACACTTTTAAAAACAAAAAAATGAGAAAAATTTGGTTTAAAACATTTTTTTCCAAGGATGACCAACTTCTGTTATATTTATGTCCATGTACTTTATTTTATATGCCTTAAATTTTAGTTAGAGATGTTGTTGATGATACAATCTAGACAAGTGTTCTTTTTTTTTATTATATTTTTTATCATGTTTATATGATTCTTATTGCATGCATTTAGGATATTAAAAGATTGGACTTATATAAAATGCAGTAAAAATGTTTTATAACAAAAACACATTTTAGTGTAGTTTATTCTATCCAAGATCAGGAATCAAGCTTGATGCTTATGTAAATTCCTTTCCAGCTTACAGTTTGTGACTGGGCTTTTGTAGCAGCCCCCCAAATTGAATCTACTGTTGTTTAGCTACTGTGGTTTCATTATTATTCGTGGGGGGGTATCAATTTTTCGTTGTTTTCGTGGGTAGCCTTCATCCACGAAATTTGATACCCAACGAAAAGGAAATTTAACATTGATCAGTATGCTGGAGACATCAAATCCACGAAATTAAGAATCCAAGAACTGATCCTTTTTAGCTCACCTGGACCAAAGGTCCATGTGAGCTATTGCCATCACTTGGCGTCCGTCGTCGTCGTCGTCCGTCGTCGTCGTTAACTTTTCTTTGAAAATCTTCTCCTCTGAAACGACTGAAGGGATTGCTTTGAAACTTTGCACACTTCATCTATGGGATGTCCTCTACCAAGATTGCACAAATGGTGGCCGCCGTCCAAACAACATGGCCGCCGTTACTAAAAATAGACCAGGGGGGTCAGCCTACTGTTTTTGGCTTGTAAATCGAAAAGTATAAGAGATAGATGAAATCTGATGTCACGTTACAGTTTCAGCATCAAAAGCTCTACAAAAGTCTTCATTGAGTCCAAGTTGTCAGATGACCCCTTATAGGAGTTACGGCCCCTTAAAGGTAAAAAATAGCATTTTTTCATGTATTTGGATTATAGAATGAAAACTATTACAAATAGAGAAAAGTTGTTGCTTGCTTAAATGTTCAGCTTGTTTAGCTCTACAAAAGTCTCCATAGGGTCGAAGTTGTCAGATGTCCCCTTATAGGGGTTACGGCCCCTAAAATAACGTTTTTTCATGTTTTTGGCCTATGGAATGAAAATTATAGCAGATAGAGAGAAGCTGTTGGTTGCTTAAATGTTCAGCTTATTTAGCCCTACAAAAGTCTCCATAGGGTCGAAGTTGTCAGATGTCCCCTTATAGGGGTTATGGCCCCTAAAATAATGTTCTTTCATGTTTTTGGCCTATAGAATGAAAACTATAGCAGATAGAGAGAAGCTTTTGCTTGCTTAAATGTTCAGTTCATTTAGCTCTACAAAAGTTTTCATAGGGTCAAGGTTGTCAGATGACCCCTTATAGGGGTTACGGCCCCTAAAATAAAGTTCTTTCATGTTTTTGGCCTATAGAATGAAAACTACAGCAGATAGAGAGAAGCTGTTGCTTGCTTAAATGTTCAGTTCATTTAGCTCTACAAAAGTTTTCATAGGGTCAAAGTTGTCAGATGACCCCTTATAGAGGTCATTGCCCTTAAAATAGCGTTTTTTCATGATTTGGGCCTATGGCTACAGAATGAAAACTACAGTAGATAGTGATAAGCTGTTACTTGCTTAAATGTTCAGCTCATTTAGCTCTAGAAAAGTCTTTATAGGGTCGACATCAAGACCAGGTGAGCGATTCAGGCTCCTGAGAGCCTCTTGTTTAACAAACCACGAAAATTGGTACCCACGAAAATAAATGAATCCACAGCTATAACAAGCAAGGTGAAGTTTGCTTTTTGTACCAGAAGAAATCAGTTTCTAGTGTTAAAAGAAATACAGACTCAAGATATTGTATCTGATCTATAACTTTCATAAGCTTTGAAAGGTCAACTTTGTTTATGGTAGCAAAAAGAGTAAGAAGTGCTTGGCACAAATCTAAATCCATAGTACAATAAAGGTAACAGAAGGAACAGAGCTTTTATTGCTTTACTTTAATCTGAAGACCAATACCCCCACTCAAATGTCTTTGATAGCCCAATTTATAAAGAATTTTTATTAAATATAAATATGTATTCAAGATTGTTATATAACATCAGTTCATGCAAAAACAACTACAAAAACAAGGAAGCATTCAAATCTTTTAAATAAAAAACAAACAAAAAACAAAGACAAGAACAAAACCAGAAAATGTTTAAATTCTGAAAGACAAAAGTAAACTCATTGGATCTGGAAGTGTGAGCAGTTTCTTCTACCTATAAAAGGCTTGTCATGTTGCTAAATGATTGATTTGGATAGGTCTAGTTGAGTAAAATATGACAATAAAATGCTTTTTGCGGATCAAACATATGCATCAAAAAACAAAATTAGAACAAAGTACCATGCTTATGATTTAAAACTAGGCCTGACACACATTTTGTCTATTAGAGACTCATCAGAGATGCTAAAGCCAAAAGTTGAAATACCAAAATCAAATAGAATGAGATGAGTGAAAAAAACCAAACCCTTTTAAACTCGTGCCAAATCCAAATTATGCCTGGAGAAAATAATAAAGGAATGAAATAATTTGAAATATCCAAGTTTTCTTTGCTTCTCAAACATCGAAGTAATGACGCTGAAGCAGATTAACATTGGTAAGACAGGAGACTCCATCAGCACAGCCAACCACCCTCTTGGAATAAAGTTCAAGGCTAACAACCTAAGACTGCCTATGCCTCCTAGAGCTTGAAATGTTAAAGCTTTACACTAGCTGCGCCAGGCATATCTTTTAGAAAAAAAGAAGGAATGTGTCCATGGGACACGGGTGCCCCCACTGCCCCAAAACAGAAACTAGAAGTCAGATAGGTCTGAAAGTCGCTGAGGATATAGAGTTAGTCATACTGAACCATCCTACTAAGTTTCAAATCATTCTCATGTATGGCTTAACGAAAATATTCAGTCATGTTCACATATTTTCACATCGGCATACTCCAAAAGTAAGTCCCAAACAGGAAGTAGATGCCAGACAGGTCTGAAAATCGATTAGCACGTACAGTTTGTATCTCTGAACCCTCCTACCAAGTTTTAAACCATTCTGGTGTACAGTTCCTGAGAAAAGCTTGACGGAAATGTTCATATCATGTTCACATATTTTCACATCGGCCTAAGTCCCAAACAGGAAGAAGATGGCCGACAGGTCTCAAAATTGCTAAGGTTGTACAGTTTGTCATACTGAACCATTCTACCAAGTTTCAAATCATTCTGGTATAAAGTTCCTGAGAAAAGCTTGACGGAAATTTTCAAATCATTTTCACATCGGCCGAAGTCCCAAACAGGAAGTAGATGTCCGACAGGTCTGAAAATAGCTTAGGATGTACAGTTTGTCATACTCAACCATCCTACTAAGTTTCAAATCATTCTCATGTACGGATCCTGAGAATAGCTTAACGAAAATAAGCAGTCATGTTCACATATTTTCACATCGGCATACTCCAAAAAGAAGTCCCAAACAGGAAGTAGATGTCCGACATGTCTGAAAATGGCTTAGGATGTACAGTTTGTCATACTGAACCATCCTACTAAGTTTCAAATCATTCTCATGTACGGATCCTGAGAATAGCTTAACGAAAATATGCAGTCATGTTCACATATTTTCACATCGGCATACTCAAAAGGAGGTCCCAACAGGAAGTAGATGCAAGACAGGTCCGAAAATCGCTAAGGACGTACAGTTTGTCATACTGAACCATTCTACCAAGTTTCAAATCATTCTGGTATAAAGTTCCAGAGAAAAGCTTGACGGAAATTTCATATATGATATGAAATTTCCGTCAAGCTCTTCGAGTCACTTGAGTACACAAACTTTTTTCAAATTTCATGGTAATGTTTTTTATAAAGCTCACAAATTTAAAAGCAATCCAATAGAAATGAAAAATTGGCTTCAAAATTTATTACGGAAAGGATATGAAATGAATATCTTGGTTAAATCTTTGAATTTAGTGTTTTTTGGCAGAAATATTGAAAACTTGATACTCGCTTTAAAACTTCCATAAACGTTTTTACTATTGTCATTTTTAAGCATTATAGCGATCAAGCGTGTCGGTTTTGTGTGATGACACTTCACTAAATCATTATTGTTTGAAGTGTTGTGTCGGATTTAAAATCAATACGTTTGATTTTTTTACATCAGTCGATTGATGATTCTCAGCTAGCTGTCAGTAACAGCGAGTGTTCTATAGAGAGTTCCTTTACCGTCCTTTTGTTTGTTCTTGTTTTTTTGTCTTAGGTTCTCTCTAGTAGAATTGGACTTTGATCGATTTGATTTTTATTGTGTGTTTAGTTTTTGTGCTATGTCTGGGAATACTGATAGGGGGAAGGTTGGGCCCAAAAAACTGGTTTAACCCCACCACATATTACATGTGCCTGTCCTAAGCCAGGAATCTTTGACAAAGCTTTCGTTTGTACTTGTCTTTTTGATGTTTTCTGTTCCTTGTTTAAGAAGGGGGTCTATCTGTGACTATTTCAGGGCTGAATTTGAATTATATGCATCTTATTTAGACCATGGGCCAATTGCAGAACCGCGAGCAGTGCCAAATGGCCTCGTTGAAGGCTGCTGGCGGTTGTCCATTGTGGTTTTTCTAAATTGACGTTTAATTGTGGGCTGTGTCGCGTACACTTATTCCACATCTCTTTATTTTCTATTCAGTGCATATATGCCTAGAATTGACAATGAAAAAAAAAACAAGACAAAGGAAGATCAGAATTGGTGTTATCCAAACCGGAGAGTAAGAAAAGATGTCTGAATGAATACTTCTATATTGATCGTACCAAGTTAAAAGTTTCATACTGACATCAAAGATTTTTATTTCTTAAATAATATGACTTATAATCGTAATAAAACACACTACTTGTAACTTGTTACTTTTTATTTTCCTTTGGTTTGTTAATTCTTAATCACGCTTTTCATACTATGATAATCTTGTTATCTTCGGAAACGTTATTACCTGCATTCTCCAATGGAAATAGTGACTGAATGCCATTTCACCTTAAATAATTCCAAAGTTACCAAATTCGTTAACCCTTGAGTTACCATATTTGGAAACAATTACTGGTCCGAAAGAATATTACAAAATAGTGACAACAGAAGCCGTAATTGCAAAACAATGAGCATTTTTCAGGGTCTCACCAAACCAACCGAAAGTGTCCAAAATCTGACACACTGAGCAACCTTACATCGTAGTAAAGGGCAGTGATGTATGAAACCTGTAGTTTTTAGTATAATTTCACCTTAGGAAATGCCAAAACTTAAATAATTCCAAAGTTACCAAATTCTTTAACCCTAGAGTTACCATATTTGGAAACCATTACTGATCCGAGTTAGTTAAGTTAGTCATTGCTTTACTCCCAAGCAGCACGATTTCGGCTATATCCGGGAGTTGAACATGAAAGTGGTGATACAATGAACATGAAATATAGATGAAGTGGATGAAATGGGGACACAATGCCAATCGGATAGGAGAGTTTTGACTGCCACTGGAAAAAGGAGTGATGGGTATAGGGACGGGAAATTTAGCCTCCTGCATGGGGATCCTACGGGTCCTACTCTTACTGAGACCTGCAGCAGGGTTCTTTAACGTGCGAGGAACGTGACATTTTTTCCCAACACGGTGCACCATTATGGTTTGCGCTTAGGTTTTCCGCATTATCGCCTGACGACCCCGCATCTCTCGATGTCAGGGCTGCCCCATTCAACCAACTGGGGCACACATCACAGTCGCTTTGTGGGCAAAGCGGCCTGACCCGATGTCAAGTTTCTGAGCTCTCTTTAAGGGACTTTTACCGACAAGCTTAGCGCTGATCCGAAGAGTGACAACACAAGCCTTAAATTTAAGCATATTTCAGGGTCTAACCAAACCAACCGAAAGTGTCCAAAATCTGTCATACTGAGCAACCATACGTCGTAATATACAGCAGTGAATAAAACCTGTAGTTTTTAGTATATTGAAAGATAAACTATATCTATAATTGTCTTCATATCTCTTTAATCAAAGATTAAGAACAAATGTTAAATCAAGTCATGTTTTTAAAAACACACTTCTAGATAAATAAAGTTTGTAAAATGTCATTCGGCCCTACACGACATATTTCAGATGTGCTGCGCCTGTGTTTATTGCTTGTTGTACATGTATGCTCTGAGAAGAAAATCGAAAGCAGGATATATTTATTTCTGGTGGCATTATCAAACAAATTGTCGGCAGATTGCAATCATTCTGATTTATTTTTTCACCATTAACTGGTAAGTTTTCAAAATGTACAAAATTGTAAAAATTAGACCTAGATATGGAAAAATGAAACCTGTAAAAAATGATAAACGTAGTTGATAGCAAAAAAAAAAAACACTGTCACGTCTTTGGATCAGCATCATTCAATAACAAATTTCCAATGTTTTACAATAACCTTTGCTTTATCTAAAAACCCTCTTCGATGCCAAAGTAGCCGGTAAAGTCCTCCTCTGTTTTTTGAAGAAGTTTCTAAAATGGCGACGGAATCGTTCATCAGACAATCCATAAATGAAAGGATTTGCTATGTTATTGATAAAGATGGTCCAAAAGAATGTCCAAAATATGGCTCCCTCGGTAAATGTCATCATACAGTCTAAATCGGGGACGGTATGGAGAATAATTGCCAGTGCATGGTGGAGGAACGAGCTAAAAATGTATACTGACGTAATTATCAGAAATGTTAACGTCGTTTTTCTGGTTTGGACTGTTTTAGTTGCAAATGACACAGCGCTTCCAGTTGACGCATATGATGAGGTTGAACAACCTCTCTCAACGGGCGGTTTATGAGTCGTGTTGTCCGATTCAGATGCATTGCTTACAGTTGATATGACTTTAGTAAAGTACCTTGACTTTTTATGGACCCGTAGCATAATGATGAAATAAAGAGTTGCTAACAAGGCCGACACTAAGACTAGGATTACCGTTAATATGACATATTGCCACTCTGTTATTATTTTAGCAATGTCAAAGTCTTCCTTATAGCACCTCGTAACTCGGAGGTTTATATCAACAATATCGTACTGGGCATTTCCATAAATAACCGGCACATGCCATGAAAGCGCTAATGAGACAACGTTGACTAGTACACAGTAAAGTTTAGCTTTCTTATCCGAAATCTGTAAACACAACGGCTGACAGATATTCCTATACCGGTCAAATGCTATAAGAATAAGTGTAAATGGTGACGCAAGCCCTATATAAAACCCGACGAAATGTCCAAATTTACAAAGTCCTTCGTCCGGAAAGTTTTGTGAGAATAAAAGATACGTTAACACGAAGGGCATCGTCAGTGAGCAGTTTATCGTGTCCAGAAAGGCCAAACACAGCACGAAGACTCGGTATGTAGATTTGGTATACTTCAGTTTGAATATCACTATCACCAAAACATTTCCTACAAGTCCAACAAATATCATCAATGCCACAAAAACAATGGCCGGTACGTTTCTTTTATTTATTAGCTGACTAATGTCGGACGGATTGATGGTTTGGTTGCCATAGTCCGTGCTTAACCACTTTGTGCAGTTCAGTTGAGAAAACTCCATTTTTTTTACTCAAGTCAACGACAGGAACTGACCATGCAGAGTGCTAGTCCTCAATGAATTGTTCTAGAATCTTCGTCTGAAATAAAATAAAATGAGATGGATGCCTTACAATATTTTGTTACGTCTTCAAAGCCCATCAAAAAGTTATCATATCATCATTGTGATGTTTATACAGAATTTTAATACCTTCAAATCAAAAATGACTTAATTAGACAATATAACAGAAAATATCTTGACATCAACTCCGAGATGAAAAATAGTTAAGGAGAATAGTACTGAAAATAATGGCTTGCAAAAACTTAGCAAATTTTGAATACACAATATAAAATATATACCGAAAACTTTTTCATTAACAATTCAGACCGGCTGTATAAAGCAAAATAATCCAATTCAGTCAAATGAAGAAGCCTTTCTACAACATGTTGTAATATTCTGCAACCCTAATAAATGTACAGATTTTTCAATATAAGGACATGAACAAAACTTGAAAGTAATCAAATCACATAATAAAACATTAAACAACAGATGTTACTCACCATAATAACAAATTCCTGCTTTACAATTGAAAACCTACAACTCGAATGCTGACTGGTTCGATGAAATAGGAAGGGAAGATCCAGATAAAAATATTAACGCAATTTGATCTTCTTCGACCGTTTTTCCTCCAAATCCATTAAATTTTCCTAGAACGTCAATCGGACTGTCCCATTAACTGCCTTTTATATTTTATAGACATATTATTAATTTCCATGAACAATCGCGATTGGTTTTCTATCCATTATAATTATACCAAACTATCGAAAATAACATGGCATAATTTCCGTATCCCTTATCTCTTCTATTGTTTAATTATCCTAAAATGAAAAGGATTTGTTGTATTTGCTCTAGTCTCGAGTCATTTCCATAAATTCTGGAAAAAAAATTAATGGCTTGTCTCGGCTTTTAAGATGAGGGCGTTATGTACAACTTCCGTTTGCTATCTAATAGTATATCCTTATTCCGATTTTAAAATGTTACTCACAAAATTAATATATATGGTCTAAGAGAAACAATGTTTTAGTTATTCGGTCAATCGTGTATAAAGATAGTATCAGCCACATTTAGCATGGAAATTAAAATGGACAAGTAGATTTTCATTACACGGTTTAATGTACTCCATTGAATTAGGTAAATTTTCTTGTATAGGCATAATCGGTGATTGTTACATTTTAAAAATTAAAGCAAGCATTTTCCTGTTATAAAGTAAAGTTTTATCCTTAAAAACAAGAAGTAGATGTCCAACTGATCTAGGATATACAGTTTGCCAAAAGAACAACCCTGCCAACTCTCAAATTATTCCATACGAGTGTACGTTTTCTGAGAACAGCTCGACGGAATTTTTACATCATTTTCATATCGACTCAGACCAAAACAGGAAGTAAAAGTCCTACTGGTCTTAAAGTTGCTTTAGACTTTCAACCATCAAATCTAAATCATTCTCGTGTACTGTTTGAGAAAAAGTTGATGGGAATTGATACGGATGGGCAGCTGTATTGACGAACACGAATAAAATTATTGCTCCCGACATGTCTTGGCGGGACCAGTAAAAATAAACAACAAAAATGTCAAGACACTTTGAACAATGACCATAACCCCTTTAAAGGTCATCTGACAACTTAAACCCAATGGAAAATTTTGTAGAGCTTGATGAGTTGAAGATTAAAGCAAGCAACAGTTTTTTTTCTATATTTTCTAAAGGGAATTACATGAAACAACCTGTCTTTAAAGACTGATAGAATGAAAATAATTATTGTAATTGTGGGCGTTTGAGGATAAAAAAACTCATTTAAGGGATCATTATAAAACCTCAAACTATGGAGACACGGGGGGATATGCAGAGCTCAATAAGCTGAAGGTTTTATCAAGGAACAGCTTTTCCCTAAATCTTTGAATAGTTTTCATTCTATTGAACATGTTGTTTATGGACGTTCCACCACGGACGACAGTACTTCACCAAGGTTTGCTTATAACAGTAAAATGCAATCTAGTAAATCACAATCTAAACTCTGTTGCAAAGATTGTAATGTAATGTGATTCTTATTTTTCTGTTAAAAAAACTGTAATTATATATCTGTTAAATGATTCGCAAACCGACCTCAAACTTACATGTAATTATGGACATATGTTAAATAAAGCATGTTAGTCCTTTAATTCACTATTTTTTAGTATACTTTAATACCGTAAACAATCTGTGCGTGGTTATACAAGTAAACAAGAGACCCCCAGGGGCCTGAATAGCTCACTTGGTACTGAATTTTCTATGAGCTATTACCCCTCAAATGGGTCCTCGGACATCTTTGATCCAAAGGAGATTGAAAGCTGAAGAATGAGCTGAAGGTTTACGCAAGGAACAGCCTTTCTCTCTCTCCAACACTTAAAGTCAAAGGGGCAAAAACATGAAAAAAATCTTACCTTTAAATCTAAAACTCCTACAAGGATTCATCTGATGTCTAACTTCCACAAAATAGATACTTCTGTACAGCTTAAACAAGGGTGCTATAGGCCACAAACATGAAAACCCGTTATTTTTTTATCTTTCCAGGGGTAAAAACACTATAAAGTGTCATCTGACAGCTTCAAACCAATGGAGACTTTTGTATGGTTCACTCAGCTGAAGGTTTAAGCAAGCAACAAGCTTTTCTCTTTCTGTAATGGTTTTCATTCTATAGGCCAAAAACATGAAAAAACGCAATTTTTTACCCTTAAAGAGCCATAACCCCTATAAAGGGTCATCTGACAGCTTCGACCGAAATGAAGACTTTTGAAAAGCAATGAGCTGATTGTTTATAGGGCAAAACATGAAAAATGCTATTTTTTTACCTTTATAAGACATAACCCTATAGGGGGTCATCTGAAAAAATCGACCCATGGAGACTTGTTTAGAGCTTTTGATTCTGAAGAAGGAAAGTTGCATAAGATTTCTCTATCTCTTATACTTTTTGATTTAGGTCTAATTTAACCATTTTGACGTTCACATGTATTTTCAGCTTAAAATTTACATTTTTGAAATTTTTGCTTGAACAAATACGGGTAGGATGGTACACATGTTATATATCATTGCTAAGCTAATAAAGTCTTCTGTCTAATTCTAGTATAAAACATGAACCACCAAGGATTTCATTTTTCGCAAAATTGGGCCCTACACAAAATGCTCAAAACGCCATTTTCAGCATGCTTTCCTGTCTCCCACATGAAGCCTTTTCTTACAGTCAAGTATTAAGCAAAATTCATACACTTGTCAAAAATAACTCAAGGATACCTAAAATGACTGAGTCTTTGGGTTTCATTTGACTCTACACACGTTTCCATTATTTATCAAATAAAACGTTGACAAATACGTACAATGACAGTGCATTTTTCATTTTTAATGGACTATATGAGGAACCCATGTCTATTTTTAGCAACGGCGGCCATGTTTTTCGACGGATCAAAAATCGAAACATAATTTTGTGCAGGACATCCCAAGGACCAAGTATACATACCAAGGGGGTGGTAAAGGGGGGGGGGTACATGCACGGATGAACGACCAATTAAAATGAAAATCACCATGAACGGCCAATAAAAAAAAATGATAATCACGATGAACGAAAAATGAAATAGAGAAACACGATGCACGATGAACCTCCATGCACGGCTGAACGGGAAATAAAAATTGCTCAACACGATGCACGAAAAAAACCCTTTACCACCCACTACCAAGTTTCGTTGAATTATGTTCAATAGTTGCAGAGGGGAAGATTTTTGAAAAAAAAAACGACCGGACGCCAAGTGATGGCAATAACTTACCTGATGTCCAGGTGAGCAAAAAAAAAGTCAATAATTTGCAGAATCATGCATATGGTATGAATTTGCATTTGACACCATTTGAGTTTTTATACATGTATATATAGACTGTCGGAAACCACAGAATATATATAGGATATCCTTGAGTATTAATACCTATTTTTTAACAATTAAAAATGTTATATGAGGATTTACTTAAAAAATAGGTTACAATTATATTTTCATATTGCGAGGTGGGGCATTATGTTTTTGGACATATTGTTCTTCCTTTTTTAAAATTTCTACAAAGAAATTAGTCGCTGCATCGACCATTGTGTATATTTTAAAGTCAGATTAAGCCAAGTAAACGGTTGAACTTTTGGTACATTTTCCACAGACATGAAGGTTTGCTTTCCCCGTGCAATTGCATTCTTGTTCTGCATATCAATAAAAGAACATTATATCCCCGCCTTCTCCGACTCAACGGAAATCAGCAAAGCGAGAAAGATTTTAGGTGCTCCGGAAGCAATATAATGATGTTACCATAGCAATAACGTGACTCTTCTTCTTTGTATTCTTAGTTTGACGAGCTGTTTCTTTCACAGGCACTAGTTTCTATCAATAAGGGGGCCTAGAGTCGACTATATATAAAGTAAAGAGCCTTATATATATAGTCGATTCCCTTATTGATAGAAACAAGTGACTGTGGTTTCTTGATACACGGTTAGTTGTGTCATTGCATTTGCGTATCATCTGTTGTCATTATTGAGGAAAATCAAAAGTCACTTTTTGAATTTGTAAATGCGTAAGGTACAAATTATTACGGTAATCTGCGTTACATTTTTAGTCTGGCTCCGTTTATTTCGTACTTCACCCCTTAGTAAATGGAGCCAATAAGTGTCTGAGTACGAAAACGGAGCCAAACTAACGTCTGATTTTAATCAGCTTGCAGAAAGGTAATGGGAGGATTTAAAATTACTGCTAATTATAAGCATGAATACGAACTATCTTCCGCTAATAGCTCATTATTAAACATTTAGAATTAATATTTAAAGCATGCACAATATTGGTAATCCCAACGTACGCTCACAATTAATAATTTGATGATTAAAAGTGTAATAATTCCTTTTTTTTTATTAATATTTATTCCATATAGGAGTTCTTGTTACTAATACGGCAACATGACAATAGAATATTGTCCTTGATTCTATTTTAAACTGCAATGACAATTGACTTATTTTCTATATACTTAAGCTTTTCAATTTCATGGAAAGCCGTGAATATGTAATACTAGTATGTCCTTTCTTTCTGTTTCAAGTATATATGTATGTTTTGCCTTTATCTGTCTGTTCCTAGCCGTTTGTACTTAAATCAAATCACCAATGTTCCTTCAGATTGTGGCATATAAACATTTTACGATCTGTCCGTCTGTACGATATACAAAAAAGCAGGAACAAAACGCAAATCAGTAACAGAAACATAAGGTGTCATTTGACTGGAGACTTTTGAAGATCTTATGATGCTGAAGAAGAAGAGTTGCATAATATTTTCTCTATATCTTATACTTTTTGATTTAAAAGCCAAATACTGTATAGTCTGAACCCTTGGTCTATTTAACCTACGACGGCCATGTTATTTGACGGATAAAAAATCGAAACACAATTTTTGTGCAGGACACCCCAAGGATCAATTATACCAAGTTTGATTAAATTCTGTTCCGTAATTTCAGAGGAAAAGATTTTTGAAAAACTGTTAACGGACGACAGACGACGACGACATGATAAGAAACCAAACTTTAACAAGAAGCAAAGGTGAAGTAAGATGGGAAAATCACAAATCGTCAAGCTGAAAAGCCAAAGACAAGACTTGCATCACAACTTAACAAAGACTTTTCAACCAAACTGAAATCTCTAGATTTTGAATATTTATTCATTATGATATGTCTGTTTATACCATTCAATTTAATTTAGCTCGTATATAGTAATTTAAATAACAAACGAAAAAAGTTACAGCCAAAAATAACATTTTATAGGTGAATACGACATAAAATCATTATGATTCAAATAATATCATGGCGCATTAGCCAAGTTGAAGAGCATTTACAATTGATTGGTTAACTTATCATTTAGAAACCTTTTTTGTCTCGCCTGCGACGAAAAGTCGCGGAAGGCGAGGTATTACTTTCCGACGGCGGCCACGGAGGCGGCGTCGTAAAATTTTTTGTATGACTTTTGCGGAAAATGAATTACTTGAAAATTATGATAGCTACCCATCTGATATTTGGTACAGTTCAGATTATGGTCAACGCAAATGTTATCATGCCGTGTGACCCTGACCCAATTTTCACGCTCCGAGTGACTCTGTGAACTTAGGTCTTTTTTCAGGTCGAAAACTTCTTCGTAAGACTTTTGTGGAAAATGAATTTCTTGAAAATTACACCCCAGTTCTATTGTTTAAAGTCGAACTTTCATTTACAGAAACTTTCTTTGTGTGAGTAACTCTTTTGTTCTAAGAACAATAGGCTTAATTCACAAAGGCAAAAACAGGGGTTTCCAGATACCCCTGCTTTTGCGCTTGTGAACACACCTCATGTTCATAGAACAAAAGAGCTTCTCATACAGAGAAACTTTAGTAATATTCAGCCCAGGGCATCTGAAAAGGAAATGAAAACAGTTCACCTTATAAGGTTAAAAAAAACCATTAAAAAATGAAAATAAACAAGCAAAACAAAGTAAGAATATGTCTAATAGACATAATGCCGATATTTCGCAACATTAGAGAGGGACGAAAACACAGACGGACGGACGAACAAACGTATCCAACGACTGTATGTCCCAATAACTTTCGTAGATGGGGTATCAAAATGAGTCAAAGATAGAAATGACCGGATTTCGTAAAACAGGAAGTAGGTAGACAATAGGCCTGAAATTAATTCAACGGTATGGGACCCATGCTGATTACCAAATTTCAAAAGGATGTAATAAGAGGTTGCTGAGAAAACTGTTTAGAAATTGTCCCTAATTGACCATTTATGCAAAAAATTAAATAAGTTGTCCAACAGGAAGTAGAAGAGAGAAGGACTCTTAATCGATCCACATGCTAAGGGACATCGTACTGCACATGTATCAAAATACAAAATAAAAAATTAAAATGAAATAAATTTTCTTCAAATACGCAATTTCCTTAACTTAAATTACCTGCTCTCAGAAATTAATGATATTCAAAGGGACAGCAGCCAAAGCACATCCGTCTTCCCTGGTGGTCATATAAAAACTGAATGAATCTTAAAGATATTCAGTTTAGAAGTGTTCACTGTTTTAATTAGCATGATACAAAATCATCAGTTATTTGTAAAGTAATTAATCTGTTTAACAAGTTGATTAATCTGTTTTAATCCTAAAATCATCTCAGTTGCTTAATATCTTGAATTAAAGAGGCCCCTGTTTGGGGAAGAAAAAAATCAGAAATATGTTTACTAACTCAGTTTTATAATTAAAGCCACTTTTTATTGCTTTCTATCAAAAATTTTTAATTCTAAGTTTACTGGGGTGTAAGTTAGTTATACTATTCGTTATACGGTGTTTCTGGATAAGAAACCCACTCGGACCTCCGGTCCTCGGGGTTTCTTATCCAGAAACACCTTTACCTCATGGTATAACTATTACGTATTTTAGCCAGGCATCTGATATCTGACATAACTGCCACAATGCCTTGTGACCCTGACCCCATTTCCCGCTCCAATGACTTTGTGAACATATGTTTTTTGAGGCAGTAAATGTCGTGGAAAATGAAGTTCTTGAGATGCGCAATAGCTAGACATCTGATATTTGGTATACAGACAGCTCATGGCGTGTGACCTTGACCCCCTTTTCACGCTTCAGTGACTTTGTGAAAATGAATATGGAGCATTACAGCGGTCAAGTGTGTCGGTTTTTGTGTGATGATACATCACCAAATCATTAATTGTTTGACGTGTTGTGTCGGATTTAAAATCGCCATACTTGATTTTTGGACATCAGTCGATAGATGCTTCTAAGCTAGCTGTCAGTAACTTTGAGTATCTCTACGTCCCGTTAATTTCTTGTTGTCATTTTGTCTCAGGTTCTCTCTTGTTGAATTGAACTTCTATCGATTTGATATCTACTGTGTTTTGTTATTGATTATCAATAGGTGGAAGGATGTTGCCAAAAAACAAGTTTAACCCCGCCACATTTTAAATGTGCCAGTCCTTAGCCAGGAATCTTTATCAAGGCTTATGTTTGTATTTCGTCGAATTTATGTTAAATGGTTTTTTTTGTCAAAAAGGTCTTTCATTGCTTTTTATGGTTGGGCTTGAATCATATGTAGTTTATTTTAAATCCAGGGCCAAGTGAAAAAACTGCGAGCAGCGACGAAAGGTCACATTGAAGGCTGCTGGCTGTTTTCCAATACTTAAAATTTTCGTTTATGCTGCAGGTTGTGTCGTGTACACTTATTCCACATCTTCATTATCAACTATTCTTTAAAGAGGTATAATAACAAGGCATTTGATCTCTAGGATATCGATGAATTAAATTGGGGTTTTGGGTCCGTCCCAATGTCATTCAACCTTGACCTCATTTCCACACTAAATGACTGTTAATATTGTTTTGTGTGTGTGTGTTCAGTCTTTTATGTTAAGGGAGGACGAAGCTGAGACATTGAACATTTTCGGGATTCTCTGACTTTATCCATTCAAATGCATTTAAAAATTTCCAAAATGTTTTCTTAATTTTTTTTTTCAGGATATTAAGTTAAAAAAAAGTCCTTATAAACACATTTAAAAAAAAAAGCAATTCTAATTACTGTATCAATATTAAAACAGAAGAGAAAGTTTCAGTGCATTTCCTGTGAAAAGTCTAGAGGAGTTTATTTCCCGCCATATTTTTAGGCGTTTATATCTTTAAAACTCCAAAATGTTTCTAAGAACTTTTCCATAAAGTCTAGTTATTTTGAGTTAGTTATGCTTTTGTATTTTGTTCATGATAATTTTCATATCCTACATGTCCTATTATGTTCGACTTATAAACATAATTCCAAGAAAATTTTACAGCGTCACACTATTCTATGTAACTATATATATTATGGACTTGAAGATCGCAATGGAAGAGGGAGGTTTGGCGCCATAAAACCTGGTTTAACCCACCATTTCGTTTGAAATGCCTGTACCAAGTCAGGACCATTGCGATCCACCAGTTCTCCGGTATGACTGATTCGTTTTTGTCATTTTCTCTGGACTATGAGATTGATCATTCAAGTTCGGTAGTTTTGTTATTACCTTTATTTCCAATTTTATTATTTCAAACAAATTTTGATTGCAATAAAATATCAGGCTCGTACTCCCTTTAAGTCTGTTTCTCAATGACTAGATATCCCCGTACTCCCTTTATAAGTCTGTTTCTCAATGACTAGATATCTAGAATCATTTTGGTTGGTGCATAGGAAAATGTCGAGAATGTCGAATAATTATGTATTATGGTGCCAGCAGGCGAGACATACTCGAGTGTATGTTGAAATTAATTCAAATTGTCCAGAAAATATTCTACAAAACAAATGATTTCCTACAATGTTGTTAATTAAAATATTTCAAAAATTTATACTTATTTGATTTACTAGTATATTAAATAAGGTCCGTGTGTGGCAAAGATGCAGAATCATGCATGTAGTATATTTAAGCTTGCATTTAAAAAAACTATTTACAGTTTTTTTTTTAACAAATATATATAGACTATCGGAAATCACAGATCATTAAACAGGATATTCAATGTCACATCCCAGCAGGCGTGATATGAACCGGATCGCCTCTCGGATACCCTCATTTATAATTTTGTACTCTTTTTTGACCCGAAAACGTATGTGGATTGGACATATAGTTTTACCATTGTCCGTCCGTTCGTACGTCCGTAACACTTGGTTAAGTTCTTGGTTAAGGTCCATAACTCGGAAACTAAATATTGGGGGTCAAGTTTTTTTACCATTAGATCACGGCCACCAGACGGTCAAACGAGTGTCCTTTGGTATTAAGACTTTACAAAGATATATTTTGCACACTGGCATTCTTTCTTATTACCTACATGTATTTGTTAAGAAATTACATAGTCACATTGCATGTAGTATCACTAAACAATATGTTACCTATTCAATAATTTTAGGAGCTAACATGTCTCTTATTCTTAAAACTAAAACATCGGATTCATTAATTGAATTTGGATGTAAAATTGTGGAAAATTAGTTGAATTAAAAAGTCCTAGAAGCATCAAGTCGGTTACTTATTTGAATAAGGAATAAGGAAAAAATGATTACTTTATATTGTTATATTCCTTATTCCTTACACTAAGTAGGGAATAAGTAGCTGGTATTCAAAAAAGTAATAAGGATATAGTGAATAAGTAACTAAATCAATGTCTATCACTGTTCGGTGATTTTGTGAATTACGAGGTGTTGAAATCTGCAGATTTCATTTTAGAAGTCTCTTTTCTCAGAAAAGTAATTGCAAGCTTTACTGACAAACGTAAAGGGGAATTGTTTACCGTTAGTCAATCGAAAGATTAAATTTACATTAAAAGCGTGCACAATAATAGTGCAATCCCTTATGTGCGCTTACAATTAATAATTTTATTGTTAAAGTTTCATTAATATTTATACCATATCGAAGGGTTTTCAAATTCCGAGTTCTTGTAAATAATACAAAAACCTGCACATTGCAATGGAAATAGCATATATATCCTTGGTTCTGTTTTAAATTGTTGACTAACTTTCTATAAATTATAAGCTTTTCCATTGGATCCGAATTATCGTATAATGAGTTTTTCCTGTTTCTGCAAATCCGTGAATATTTTATATGTTTTTGTCCTATTTTAACATTTATGTATTCTGTTTTGTTTGGAGGGGTCGCTTAGTATGCTTCAGTCTAACAAAATACTACCCTGTGTTCTTCGCCCTGGGGTACAAAAAGAGGAGAATAATGACAGAATAAGAGACCGATCGTTTAACTCAAAAGGAGAGGACTTTTTAGCCATAAAATATACCATTCAAAGGTGTCACGTTAATATTTTTTATAATGTCTGCATCCTTATTTGGACTTGGAAATAAGTTTATTTAAATCCAAGTGTTGGCTAGACTCTTGGATGCATGTTGTCTTTTTATGATACTCTTATATCAAGCCTGAGTATTTCAGCTGTATGTATGGTAGTCGTCATCGAAGAGTAATGGTTGAGAAAAGAAACTGGTCTCTACTGAGAGCGACAAAATTCGGTTAACATGAAATTGGAGGGGGGTCCAGTGGAATGGAATTTTACCAAAAAACTCTACACGAAAATAACAATTCTAAAAAGAGGGGGTTTCAACAACTGGAACTGACACATATATAAACTATTTCTAAAGAATATGCTTATCACATTCATCCTTTTCTTTCTTTAATGCACAAGAGATATGGAATGACAAAATAATTTAACCGGAAACAGTTAAAACAAGAAATATGTGGGCCAATGCTCACTAGTGATACCCCCACTTTCACAACTACTACTAGTATGCAATGTCTCCAAACAGGAAGGATCCCAAAATGTATCCCACAATACATCATGTCCATATCAAGCTTGTTACCAAATTCCTAGGAGTAATAGTTGCTGAGTAATACATGTAAGTGAATGGAAAGTTTGATAGATTTTTTTAAAAATGTTTTTGGTAAACAGGAAAAAGATGTCCGTTGGATCCAAAAACGTATCCCACAACACATCATATTCATACCAAGCTTGTTACTAAATAAAACATGTATAAGCAATCTAGGAATAGTAGTTGGCAAGTTATGAGCAGACGAAAATTGGGACGGAATGTTTGACGGAAAAAAACAAGTTTTCGGTTAACAGGGAGTAGATGTCCGATGGGTCTTAAAAACATATCCCACGAAACTTCATATTAAAATAGTTAGTTTATTTCAATCCCAGCATTGTTTTGCCTGAATGAAAAAACCCGAAATGAAACTAAAGTTAATTTTCATATCAAAGATTATTGAATTTATTACGCACCAAAAATGTTGAATACTGATCAACCAGTCCTTAAGTATCACATGCATATTGATAATCATTCATTTAAGTATTAAATGATAAAATTGAGCTTCAGAATTATTCATTTTAATATCAAATGATAAGTTTTTGTTGTAACTTAATCCAAAATGTCATATTTTAGATTATGACAAAAAAATCAATGTTTTACGAATTGGAATTGCCAAAATACAAACAATAATAATGGAGGCATGCTTATGAGCAAATTGATATGCATGAAAATTTCCTTGAGCTCGTAAACTTTTGCAAATTAAAAAATTGTGTTATTATACACAGTTACATATGTTATACTCTTTGCATACCATGTTTCATTAAATTTTTAGTAGTTTAAGAAGAGTTGCATTAACAAACTGTAATAAGGATTTTCTGCAAATTTCTATGTCCAAAGGGCCATAACTCCCACAAAAATTTGTGGATAAAAAAATCCTGGTAATATGCACAATAACATATGGTGTACTTCTTTCATATAAAGTTTCATAAAATTCTGTTTAGTAGTTTAAGAGGAGTTCCATTCACAAAGTTTGATCACAGACGGATGGACGGACTGACAGATTGACCAGTCAAAAACATTATATCCCACGCAACTTCATTGGGTGGGGTATAATTAAGACACTGTAAAACCTGAGTATCCAATTTTAAAGCAATCCCTTCATTAGAGGCAGATAAATCTGTTTCAAGAGTAAGAGACAGACAGACAGACAGATGAACAAGATAACTGAATAGGGTGATAATGATACATAACAATACTAAGTTTTCCTAAATAGTCTTTCAGTTGTCCGCTGTTATCTAACAAGAGTTAACACTAAAGTATGTCTCGCCTGCCGGCACCATCAGAAACAATTATTCTTTCTTACTTCCACTATATTTAGAATTTACATGGATTTTCAGTTTCTGAGATCAAAAGATGTTTATAGAACTTAAACATTGCAAATATATGCAATAAAAATAATCAAAGTCACTCAACCCTAAAATCAAGGTCAAGGTCAAAAGATGGGGGATATGCAACTGTGCGAAGGTACTACTGGGGCATATGCATACCAAGTTTCATCAACCTTGGACCTATAGTTCTTGAGATATGGAGGTGCTCGCAAAACTTTTCCATTGCTACTATATGTATTGAAAATTGTCAAAGTCACTCAACCGGAAAATCAAGGTCAAGGTCAAAAGATGTGGATGCAACTGTGCTAAGCTACTACTGGGGCATATGCCTACCAAGTTTCATCAACTTAGGACCTATAGTTCTTGAGATATGGAGGTGCTCACAAAACTTTTCCATTGCTATTATATGTATTGAAAATTGTCAAAGTCACTCAACCGAAAAATCAAGGTCAAGGTCAAAAGATGGGGATGCAACTGTGCTAAGTTACTACTGGGGCATATGCATACCAAGTTTCATCAACCTAGGACTTATAGTTCTTGAGATATGGAGGTGCTCATAAAACTTTTCCAAAAAGTTAACGCTGCCGCCGCCGCCGGTAAAGTAACACCTATGTCCCGCTCTGCTTCGCAGGCGAGACAAAAATGAAGCAGCATTTAACCTTCAACAAGGTGCAATACAACTTGATATTTACCACTTTTACAATTTTTTTTTAGATGTATAGAAACTTAAAGTTATTGAGTTGAAGATACTACTTGTTTGAAAAAAAAATCGTCTTCCATTGTAACTTACAATAAATTTTCTTTAAATTTATAGGATTTTTAATCACCTGATACACAGGGACTTGCTCCCCTCTATCAATATTTTGTTAGAGTCAATGTGTGGAACAAAAAAAAACCACAAGGGAGATACTACTTTCACCACTTCTTTTTTCTTCAATTTGATTTCTTTTATAAGATCATTGATCTCATACATATTTCTTTATGATTTGTTTCGTGGATGATTTCATTTCCGAAACACCCAAATATATCTTCATTCATTGCATCTAGGCCTCAAAATCAGGCTTTGTTCAGGCAAATTTGTTTTTTTCCTATCACATTTTGACTAAAAAAACTGATAGAGGGGAGCAAGTCTCTGTGCCTGATATGTATCAATGCCCAACATTCATCTGAAACGGTCAACTTTTTTAATTTATCAGCTCATCACCATAACATGGGAAAGTTTCATGAAATTGAAAACCAGGATCTTTCTATTGAAAAAAGTGGAGTCTTTATTTTCAGCCAACATTCCTACAACATTACATTCTTAAGTCACCTGACCCAAAGTTCCAGAATAAAATATAAATGATTTCTTGAACTACCCAACCTGACATTTTAATAGATTTTGACAAGATTATTTTTTATAAATTCAAACAAAATATTTCATCACAGAGAGAGTTTACCTTTTCTTTTCCAAAAGAAATGAAATTGTAAGACTTGTCTAGTTTTATAGTTGTGTTGAGACTTTTGAATACCAGGAACAACAATCAACAAGTTTGTAACTTAAATAAATAATAATGAGGTATATTATAATAATTTTATTTTTATTTTCAATTGATATGTTTTTAAACAAGAGGCTCCCAAGAGCCTGAATCGCTCACCTGAACTACACAGATACATATATTTGTATATATTATTGTGCTTAACCATATGCGATTTAAATTTATGAAATATCTTAATATATTAAGCCCAATATCTTGACAACTAACCAAGTGCAAATTTGGCAAAAATTAGGAAAAAGAACAATAACTCCCACATCAGCAGTCAGATCTTTTCCGAAATTTCAGGACAGGTAGATCTCAATATGCTGATCACTTTTGATTCTTGCACAATTTTGATATCTGAAACCAGTTTTGAGTTATTAGCAAAAAAATGAAATTTGCCCCTATGTTCTATTTTTAGCCATGGTGGCCATGTTTTTTTACGAATCAAAAATCTGAACGATAGAGTTGTAGCATATAAGCTATCAAACAGTGTGCCATGTTAAGATGCAGTTGGTCTTACCGTTTCAGACAAGTCAGGGGAAAAGTAATTAACAGTAGTAAATATTAAGGGCCATAACTCCTAAAAGAAATGGTTCTACAGCTTTGACCTAATTACATGAATTGTAGATCTTGATGTGCTTAATCATATGCGATTTGAATTTTGGAAATATCTTGTATAGTTTTCAAGATATAGGGCTAAATAAGTGAAAAATTTTAAAAAATATCCAGAAAAAGGGCAATAACTCCTATGTCTTTTGTTGGATCTTCTTGAAAATATCAGAGAAGGTAGATCTTGAGATGCTTATCACTTTTGTCTCCCATCAGAATTTTGATATCTGTTACTGTTTTTGAGTTATTTGCAAAAAACTGTAATTTGACCCCTATGTTCTATTTTAAGCCATGGAGGCCATATTTTTTGACGAATCAAAAATCCGAACAATAGAATTGTAGCATTAATGCTATTAAACAACTGTGCCAAGTTTGGTTGAAGTTGGATGTATGGTGTCAGACAAGTTAATCTTTGAAATTCAGGATAAAAGTAATGAAAAATGGTAAAATTTGACGCTTTAAGGGCCATAACTCCTAAAAGAAATGGTTCTACAGCTTTGACCTAATTACATGAAATGTAGATCTTGATGTGCCTAATCATATGCAATTTGAATTTTTAAAATATCTTGTATAGTTTTCAAGATATAGGGCTAAATTAGTGCAAAATTTTGAAAAAATCCAGAAAAAGGGCAATAACTCCTACATCGGTTGTTGGATCTTCTTGAAAATTTCTGGGCAGGTAGATCTTGAGGTGCTGATCACTTTTGCCCTATGCCAGAATTTTGATATCTGTTACCGTTTTTGAGTTATTTGCAAAAAACTGCAATTTACCCCTATGTTCTATTTTTAGCTATGGCGGCCATGTTTTTCAACGAATCAAAAATCCCCACGCTAGTTTTATACTACTTATGCTAATTAACAACTGTGCCAAATTTAAAAGCCATTGGACTTATGGTGTTAGAGGAGTTAACGTTTGAAAAATGTTAACGACGACGGACGACGGACGACGACGGACGCCAAGTGATGGCAATAGCTCACATGGACCTTCGGTCCAGGTGAGCTAAAAATTGGAACATTTTATTGTGTGAGACTAGAGTACAATAAGTCTGATTTAAAAAATTGCACAAATTTGATAACCAATAATTTAAACTAACCAATTGCAACATTTTTTAAGGATGGTCACTCCTGAACTTGTATCAATGATTTTATGAATTGTGGTGGAAATACAAATGACAACAAAGTTCCAGACAATAAATTTTGCTACGCCTGGCGCGAGTTTCGTCTATTCAAGACTCATCAGAGGCGCTCTACCAAAAATATTGAAAATGCCAAACAAGGTATGAAAGAAATGAAAGATAATTGTTCACATTATCAAAAAAAACAAAAAAGAAAACCATAGGTCTGTGCACTAGTTTCCAAGACATATTACATAAAAAAATTGGTGGGAAACCATATTTCTTTAGATTTTACATAAATTTAACATTGTCACATTAAAGGCCTTAAAAACTATCAAGTTGTAACAAAAATTTCAAGAAATCTTATACAGTCTTTTTAACAGAAATTTTCATAAAAAGTAGAAGTTGGTGTTCTAAAATTCCTTCAGTATTTTAAGGTAAAGTCCAGAAGAGTTCCAAAATCTGACCTACATTCTGGAATATGAAGGGTGACAGTATCCTTAAGTGAAATTAGAAGGCACGAGTTGAATACTTTACATTGTCACGAAACAATATAACAACTTAAACTTTGTAATCAAATTTTAATGACAAATTTCTACTTCTACATGGTTTTTCAATAGTTTTGTCAATTAGAAAAACTGCTGAAGCTTGATTGGAAATAAACTTAACAGAAATGTACTTTTACTTGATGGACTAAACAATTGTCCATTAGATGATATATTGAATAAAACATTACATACATTGTGATGAAACATTCAAGTTCCACGTCAACAACAAAAAAAGAATAGTTTTTATAATTGAAAAATACATTATTTGTCGATGAGAGGGATGGAATAAAAGGCAACAAAAACAAAAATATGGTGGCTTTTATACTGTGTTTTGATTCGATGTAATTAAAAAACCATTAGAATTCAATAAATCAACAACAACAAAATAAAATATTGCATAACTATTTCAAAATATGTAATAGATAGAATTTAGAGTCTATTATTATACCAAAGAAATATGAGACTTAATTTAACCACAACATGGTGAAATCTTAATTTGGAGCTTATCCTAAATTATAATGCTGACCAATGAAAAAATTACTGATAAATTCTAAACCAATGTATTCCTCTAAGAAAACTTAAAAAAAAAATTCTTCTTTAGCTTGAAAAACAACAAGCCATGCTGTTAAGGCACCAACATTTTATTGCCAAGAAAAAAGGAGGGAAGGAATTAAATATCTAAATTTAAAATTAGGCAGGATAAAAATTTGTAGAGCACATTTTCAGAAAATAAATATGAATTTATGTGCCTTGAATAAATTTATAAAGCAAAAATATGGTGTTTTCTTTTTACATTACACTTGGAATCTCATTCTATTTAAAAAAATAAATAAAACGGTTGCCTAAATTCAAACTCCATGCAGTTATCATAGACAAAATGGTAAATTGGAACTATAAATAGGTTACAACCATGCTCTGTTGGCTTATAGATTTACCAATGAGGGATTCCAGACTTCTGGATCGTGTTAATGGTTTTGGTATAGTCTGTAAAGGAGAATCCATTGTCCCTGATTTTGAACTCCCAATCAGATGGTAGATTCCCTCTAAACTTGATATGGAGTTTGCATTATGGTCAGTTTCAACTTTGAACATTTGTTGCTTGAATGTCTTTGGTTTTGATCTGGGAGATAATGGAATGATTTGTACAGAGTTTGTGGAATGTGTTTCTTCACTTTTGCTCTTTCCAACATTGGAATGTGTGGAATGTGTCTCATCCTTGTTGCTATTTTCATTATTGGAATGTTTCTTTTGTGATGCATTTACAATATTTACATATTTTTGAGTCAGTTCTTTCACATTAGGAAGATCCCTTAAAGATTGAGATCCTGGTTTGTTTGCTTTTGATAGCTGGGGTTCATGACTTTCATGATAATTCACTCCATTATTGTGGTCCTCGTAAACTCCACAAGACATATGAACAGACGTCTGACTGTTTTTCATTATAGTAGGAATCCCACTTGTTGCTCTAATGTTTGTCACGTCTGAGTCTGATCGCTCCAGCATAGGGACAACCACTGGTGGTAATGGAGCTCGATGTTTTTTGTCACTGAATTTGTTGACGTGTTTGTATCCACTGACAACAGAGGTATCACAGCTGTTCTCTTCTTTAAATCCTCCCAAATGTAAAGGAGAACCACCCATTTGTCCATTAATCATTTCAGCATAGCTTGTTACTGGAGATCTGTGTTTTATTGGAGGAGAGGTTTTAACAGGATTCTCAATCCGCTCATATGAACTCATGACAATACCATGCTCCTCCAAAACTTTTTGTAATGGGTTTTCAAAAATTTCATCACTACTGTATGGAGAATTATCTCCCTTCTCTTTGAAATCTACTTCTTGCAAATCCCTATCATGAGACATATGGTCAAGGGTTGGAGAATATTTCCCAGAATTATTTGTTGCAACTTCAAGCCTGACATTTTGCTTCACATGGCCATTGATTTTTGCCTGTTTCGACTTTTGTTTTGATTGCATGACTGGGGAAGGGTGTGACACATTTCCAGTAGAATGTACCCTGCTATGATTTTCATATTGATTGTATCTATTCAAAGTATCATGGTCTGGTTCAGAACCACCAATGCTAAGAGAGGATTGCACTTTGTCCTGGCCATGAATAAGGACTTCTATACTGTGTGAGGACGTCTTGCGTTCCTCTTTGAAATCTTTCCTTCCAGGATTAGCTGGCACCGATTGTATAGAACTGAGACTATCAGTACTATGTTTATAAGACCTTGCCATTTGCATCTGATGAAACAAAATAGCATCTCTATCAATATCCATGGGATAATTATAGTCTTTTTTGAATTCTACAGATTCTACAGAAGCTGCAGGGTTAATCAATGAGTTTGACCCTAAAAAGTTACTTTTAGACCCATTGCTAACTTTACATTTTTTGGGTAGCAGCAAGTCTTTATCACTATCATGAATGTCCCAGTTATCTTCAATTTCCTCATCTAAAGAATTAACAAAAGTTAAATCGGCATCTTCTAAGAACACATGTTGTAATTCTTTGTTTTTGATTTCTTCAGCAAGACGCTTTTGTAGAACTTCCTCCCAGTTTTCCTGAAAGTTTTGACTACCATTTTGATTCACTCCTTGAGATGACTCTCTGACATCTTTCAAACTAACATATTCACCCGCCTCATCCTGAAATACAGATGAAGCTTGAACCCTTTGTTTGTGACGATCTTTCAACTTGAGAATTTCCATAGGAACAACTTCCTCTTCTATTTCCTGTTCACGTCTTTTCCTTTTCTCCAACTCTCGCATCAAATCACGACTTTTCAACTGAGACAAGAAATTTTGTTCTGCCTCAAATTGCGATTGGAGAATGTCTTTAAGTCTATTTCTTTCCTTATTGGTCAACAGCAGCCTTATAACAAGAACTCCAATGCTTTCCTTTGACCCATATCCTTGTGCTAGATCCTGAAGCATTTTGGCTGCAAGGACAGGATCAGGTATATCAATAACCTCATTAACTGCCTCCTGATATGAAACATATTTCCACAGACCATGGTTAGCTATAATAACCACTTGGTCTTCAGGCCTAAGAGGTATGCTAGTAGTGTGAGGTTCAGGTATTACATAGGGAAATAGGAAGCTACATCCTATCAGTCTAGAATTTAAGGTCACACCATTAACTTGTCCATCCTGAAACATTAGAATAAAGACTTTGAGTTAGATTTAATACATATTTTTTATGAAATCTTCAATAAATTATCCCCCCCTGATTTGTTAAAAAGAAATAGTTTCAAACTTTTTGGCCTAAATTAACCTACAAGGACCTATAAATTTTGCTTCAAATTCTTGTTAAGGTACAAAAAAATTATTTTAACATCATATTCCAAGTATTACAAGCTAAGTAAAATCTTTTCATTGATTAAACATAACTTGCAGATATGACTCCAAAAATGACCCAACTCAAAAGAAACCAAAAGACTCCCTTGATTTACCCTTTTTTCAATATGATACTTTAACTGCTTAGAATTTTTAATTGGATTTAAATTAAAATAGAGTACTTTTCAAAGTTTTTTTTCATAATTTTAAAAACTAAATTAATGAAAAACATGCTGTTTTACTAAGAGCTTAAAATTTTTTTCCCTCCCATCTTACTACATAGTTAAATACCTCTGTAATAATGCCATCAGATTTATAAATTCTTTGCCTCTCCTCTTTGTCCTTGTTTACAACAAACAACCTTGACAAGGGTACAGCTTCACCATGGCGACTGATCACAGCCTCTGTGTCACCCACATTGGCAACATTCAAAACAAATTTGTCGTCTGCTTCAGATTTCCTTATATGGCAAAGGACTCCTGCTGCACCAACTTTCTGTCCTACTGATTTGAGTTTACTGAAAAAAAATGTTATAGAGAATGACCTTGTTTTGCCTGATGTCCATACCATTCTTGATTATTTTATGTATAATATTTGCAATATGCATTTTGTAACTAAAACATCATTGTTAACAAAAATTGTTTTTAGAACATGGTATCCTCTGTAAGTCTTAAAATTCACTATTTCACTATTCACTATGTCACTTTCATAAAGTAACACCTCTTGGATAAAGTGTGACTCTCTGTGTTGTGCACATATATATTCCACATGTCGTTATTTTCTTCATCTGATAAATCATACAAACAAAATGTAAGTCAATGTTGAAGTTAATTTTGTCTAGCTAGCATTATCTCATAGATGTTACCTGTGAAGTGTTAACATGGTGTATTTCATGTAGTTGTCATGTGTTGTCTGGTGGTGTATTTCTCCAAGTGTTGTTTTATCGATGTTGTCAGCAATGACCTTTACACACTCGTCATTACGACCTCCATCAAATATTCCAAACAGTCCTTCAACTTCATTTGTAAAGCTTGGCTTATTGATGATTGAAACTGATAGTCTGTAAAATAAAGTTTAACAAGCATTCTGAGAGTATTGCAAAACAATACATAGTCCCCTACCGGCTTCATATTTCAGTCACTGGTAAAAAAATTTCAAACAAATGAAAACCTAAACTTGATCAGTTCATTATCTACAAGGAATAATAACTAGAGGCTCCCAGGAGCCTGAATCGCTCACCTGATCTCTTATGCCAAAGTTTGAATAAATTTCACAAACTTTCAAGTATACAAAGTTGCAAAACAATCCTTTCAGTGGTTTCAGAGAAGATTTTTGGAAATCAGTTTAAATTAATAGAAAAAAAAGATAAAGGGCAATAACTACTGTAAGGACCTTTTGATGCTGAACAAAAAAAATTGCTTCCGATTTTCTTTATCTCTTATACTTTTTGAGTTATAAGCCAAAAACAATGGTTTGACCCCCCTGTTCTATTTTTAGCAACGGCAGCCATGTTGGTTGGTTGACATGTATATAATTCACAAACTTGGTAGAGGACATCCTAAAAATCATGTATACCAAGTATCAATGCAATCCCTTCAGTAGTTTTAGAGAAGAAGATTTTTGAAAATCAGTGTAAATTCATGGAAAACAGTTAAAGGGGAATAACTCTTAAACGGCTGATTTGACAATTTAGACCCTGAATTCATTTTAGTAGATCTCAATGAGCTTAATAATTCTGCAATGCTAACTTTTCCTCTAGCTCTAACGGTTTTTAAGATATAGTCCAAAAACTGCAAAAATGGTCAATTTTGATGATTAAAGGGCATTAACTCCTATAAGAAGTTGTTTCACAACTTCGACTCAATGGAGAGATTCGTAGAGCTTTCGATGCTGAACAAGGATAGTTGCTTCGGATTTTCTCTATCTTTTATACTTTTTGAGTTATAAGCCAAAAACAATGGTCTGACCCCCCTATTCTATTTTAAGCAACGGCGGCCATGTTGGTTGGTCGACATGTATATAATTCACAAACTTGGTAGAGGACATCCTAAAGATCATGTATACCAAGTATCAATGCAATCCCTTCAGTAGTTTTAGAGAAAAAGATTTTTGAAAATCAGTGTAAATTAATGGAAAACAGTTAAAGGGGAATAACTCTTAAACGGCTGATCTGACAATTTAGACCCTGAAATCATTTTAGTAGATCTCAATGAGCTCAACAATTCTGCAATGCTAACTTTTCCTCTAGCTTTAACGGTTTTCAAGATATTGTCCAAAAACTGCAAAAATGGTCAAATTTGATGATTAAAGGGCAATAACTCCTATAAGGAGTCGTTTCACAACTTCGACTCAATGGAGAGATTCGTAGAGCTTTCGATGCTGAACAAGGAAGGTTGCTTCGGATTTTCTCTATCTTTTATACTTTTTGAGTTATAAGCCAAAAACAATGGTCTGACCCCCTATTCTATTTTTAGCAACAGCGGCCATGTTGGTTGGTTGACATGTATATAATTCACAAACTTGGTAGAGGACATCCTAAAGATCATGTATACCAAGTATCCATGCAATCCCTTCAGTAGTTTTAGAGAAGAAGATTTTTGAAAATCAGTGTAAATTCATGGAAAAAACAGTTAAAGGGGAATAACTCTTAAACGGCTGATCTGACAATTTAGACCCTGAAATCATTTTTGTAGATCTCGATGAGCTAAACAATTCTGCAATGCTAACTTTTCCTCTAGCTCTAACGGTTTTCAAGATATTGTCCAAAAACTGCAAAAATGGTCAAATTTGATGATTAAAGGGCAATAACTCCTATAAGGAGTTGTTTTACAACTTCGACTCAATGGAGAGATACGTAGAGCTTTCGATGCTGAACAAGGTAAGTTGCTTCGGATTTTCTCTATCTCTTATACTTTTTGAGTTATAAGCCAAAAACAATGGTCTGACCCCCCTGTTCTATTTTTAGCAACGGCGGCCATCTTGGTTGATCGACATGTATATAATTCACAAACTTGGTAGAGGACATCCTACAAATCATGTATACCAAGTATCAATGCAATCCCTTCAGTGGTTTCAGAGAAGAAGATCTTTGAAGAAAAGTTAACGGACGGACGACGGACGACAGACGACGGACGACGGACGGACGACGGACGCTTAACGATGACAATAGCTCACATGACCCTTCGGGTCAGGTGAGCTAACAATGGTCTGACCCCCTATTCTATTTTTAGCAACGGCGGCCATGTTGGTTGGTTGACATGTATATAATTCACAAACTTGGTAGAGGACATCCTAAAGATCATGTATACCAAGTATCAATGCAATCCCTTCAGTTGTTTTAGAGAAGAAGATTTTTGAAAATCAGTGTAAATTAATGGAAAAAACAGTTAAAGGGGAATAACTCTTAAACGGCCGATCTGACAATTTAGACCCTGAAATCATTTTTGTAGATCTCAATGAGCTAAACAATTTTGCAATGCTAACTTTTCCTCTTTCAAGATATTGTCCAAAAACTGCAAAAATGGTCAAATTTGATGATTAAAGGGCAATAACCCCTATAAGGAGTCGTTTCACAACTTCGACTCAATGGAGAGATTCGTAGAGCTTTTGATGCTGAACAAGGAAGGTTGCTTCGGATTTTCTCTATCTCTTATACTTTTTGAGTTATAAGCCAAAAACAATGGTCTGACCCCCCTGTTCTATTTTTAGCAACGGCGGCCATGTTGGTTGGTCGACATGTATATAATTCACAAACTTGGTAGAGGACATCCTAAAGATCATGTATACCAAGTATCAATGCAATCCCTTCAGTGGTTTCAGAGAAGAAGATCTTTGAAGAAAAGTTAACGGACGACGGACGACAGACGACGGACGGACGACGGACGCTTAACGATGACAATAGCTCACATGACCCTTCGGGTCAGGTGAGCTAAAAAAAGTTTAGAAAATAAAATTTCAATGGATTTTCAAACTTTAAAGGGCCTGTAAAAATTTGTGGACCGGCATGTAACTCAAACTTGATCTGTAACTCATCATTGTTAACTCACATACCAAAAATCAGTTCATTATCTATAAGCGTTTAGTAAAAAAGTGTGGAAAACTGAAATTTTAGTGAATTTTCAAAGTTCAAAGGGCCATAACTCCTATAAAAATTTGTGGACCAGCACCAAACTCAAACTTGATCTGTAACTCATCATGATAAACTAACATACCAAAAATCAGTTCATTATCTATAAGGGTTTAGAAAAAAAGTGTGGAAAACTGAGGTGTGACAGACGGACAGAGCACAAATCTATAACCCTTGGGCTTTCGCCGGTAGGGGACTAATAAGTACATGTAAAAACAAAAAGATACTTTAGAGTAAACATTTACCATTTCGATTTACTCAAATATTGGAAAGCAATCTAATGTATTGAACGAATAAATACACCCCAAATTACATGTCATCCGTATGAAATATAATATGAGAAAGACATTGCCTTCAAAGCTCAAATAGATACAAAAAATAAAATCTATCCCAATGATAATTTGGATCAATGGGACAAAATAATTTGGGACAATGTGTTGTTATTTCACACTGCTTTTCTGCACGCGCAGACGTTTTCAAAAACATTAAAAAAATCTGAATGTTCCAGGTGACAATTTTTCTTTCATAGTTTATTGTGTCTCATACAATTTTGCAGACTTTCTACATTAAAGAGCTTGCTACTAACATATACTGTGGATTCATTTATTTTCGTGGGTACCAATTTTCGTGGTTTTGTGAAAAAGTATCAGTTCGAGGATTCTTAAATTCGTGGTTCTTAAGTCTACAGCATACGAACTAATGTTAAATTTCCTTTCCTTGGGATATCAAATTTTGTGGTTCAAGGCTACCCACGAAAACCACGAAAATTAATACCCCACGAATGATAATGAAACCACAGTAATATGTTAGTAGAAAGGAACTTTTATATCTTATATAATGAAGACATAGAATGAAAGTCCAAGTGTTTAACTGTTTCCCTCAATATGTGTTATTTGAAGAACCTCCCTTTTTCTTACAAAGCAAATGTACTTACTTGTTTCTGATCCCTGAGGTCTGGGAGAGTCCTGTTTGCCATGGTAAACCTGAGTTGTCAAAGACTGACTGTCTGAGGTCCAGCAAGGATCTGTTCTGTCCCCTCATGTCTATACTGCAAATCTTCTTCACAGTGCTGAAAAAAACAAGCATTGGGGTTCTATAGCTCTTGTGTTTAAAATTCACTTGATCCAAAAAAAATCTGTTATAGACTTCAACAAAAGATGCTCTTCAAAGATTATAAAATCTGTCATTGAACTTACATCTTTGTAGGTGGAAAAGTTTGAAAAAGTTATGTTTCTTGATTTCTGAAGTCCATTACAATAAGACCTTATTAAACCCTGTATAATATTATTGATTTATTCGTGAATCTTATATCTTTTGAGCACATGAATTTGTTTAGATAATGTTTATATTTGTGTACCCTACTAAGAATATCCTTGCACAATAAGTACTAAGAATGTTAGATGATACATACCTGATCCCTTTGAGAACACTGGTGTCTAGGTTGATGTTGTTCCCTGAGATGTCTAACAGATTGACCTGGGACGACATCAAATTTGCCACAGTGATGTCTGACAGTCTGTTCGATCCTACTTCTAGCACCTGATACAGGAAACAATATTATCATGAATAAAAATGTGCAATATGAAAATCTAAATATTTCCTTTGGTTTACATGTATATTAAAGTAGTAGAATGTTAGATCCTACTTCTAGCACCTAATAAGGAAAAATGTTATCATGCATTAAAACCTACAAGAACTCCATTCAATAATCGGACTACAAGTACCATATCATGTCTTCCTTTAAGCAACAGATTTCTCTAAACTCATAAACTAAATAAAACCATTTTGAAAAGTTACAATAGAGAACAATTCATGTTTTTTTTGGGGTTATTCCAGCTATTTGTTAGTAACACCACAGTTATAAAGTTAAAAGTCGCTTATTCAAAATAAGCTAAACAAATAAAGAATCATAAAGTCATTTCTAAACTCAGACAAAAGGAAAATTAAAAAGTATTTTCTAAAATCTTTTTCCTCAATGATTAATCTTATACCCACCTTTAAACACTGAGCTCTCTTGAAGTCTGGCAAGTCTTTGATAAAGTTGGCATTCATTCTGAGAATCTGTAGTTTTGGATGCTTTCCCAGAGCAACAGGTACATGTCTTAGTTTGTTTCCTGATAAGTTCAGTTCTTGAAGAGTTTCAAGCTTTACCACGTCCCTACAATTAACCAAGAGGAAAATCAGAGCAAAGTAGATCAATGTTAAACCAAGGAATCAAATTAACACTTTTAAAAACTTTCCAAATAAAACAAAAAACTAAACAAGAGCATATCCAAAAGACATTATGCCCCTTCTCGCAACATATCCTTTTTTCATGTTGTATAGACCCTCTCTGTAATTTTTTATGGCATAATTTTTTAACTAACTAGAATGGTGGTTTTTCATGGAAGACACATGTTGCCTACATCTTAAAATAATAGATAAACAGGAAGTAGATGAGATACAGGTATAAAATTGCATAACACCATATAGTTGCTAAGGAGGAAGCTGCATGACATTTAGTTGCTCAGTAAAATGAGACAGAAATTTTTGTGATGACGCAGGATGACACCGACTGTTGATAGTGTCAAAGTGACTTATATATGCCGCTTTGCAACATTATAAAAGTAAGATTAAAGGTAGAAATCTATCAATAACATACCTGTTTCGTAATTCTGTGATGTAATTATGAGCCACATGCAATATTTTCAATCTGGTAAACATGCAGATGAATCTGATGACAGAATCATCTAAGCGATTAAAAGACAAGTACAGTTCCTGAAGCCTGTAGGGAGAATTACAGGGAGGTAACTCTGGTAGTTCTTCAATCTTGTTTCCTGTCAAGTTCAAATATCTCAACCTAAAATACAGAAAACAGATTTTTTTAAGTTTCAAAACACATTTCAGCCTAATATGTAGCAGAAAATTCCTCCATTAAAAAAGCAACATATTTTTTTAATGACAAACTGATAATTCTTCAAATAACAATTATAGCAAATGTTAATTTTTTTTATTCCTGTTAAAACAGGCACCACATCTATATTAACCAGTGCTAGAAAATTTTACTTTCATGCAGGATATGGGATCAAACAACTTCTTTTTCAGGATGAAGAAAAGCAAGATAGTCTTCCTATTTTGACAGAATTTCTGAATACAATCTGCTACTTATGTCCTTGCACATATATACCTGTAAAAATGCTGGGCATGTGACACATATGTTCAACACACATGTGTCACATTCAAATCTACAAACGCATTTGACTCGCATGTTGAATGCATGTGACACACATTTAACATGCATGTGGAATTTTTACATGCATGTCACATGCCTGGAATTTTAACCCTAGAACATTAATGCAAGATTGATTTCTTTGAATTACACAGAATATTTTCCCAAAACACTTACTTTGAAGCTTGAATAAACAGATCTGCGGGTACAGTTTCTATATCATTATGCTCCAGATTCAATTCTTCAAGCAATGTTCTTCTAACATCTTCTGGAAATTTCTTAATCTTGTTGTGGTTAGCCTTTAGAACCTTTAATTTCTGGGCTTCAACAAAGAGCATCTCTGGTAGTTTTGTCAGCTGGTTAAAACTGATGTCAAGTTTCAATAGGAAGAAGCACTCAGATAACCAAGTGGGCAAGGACTTCAGTTTGTTACTAGAAAATAGAAATTATGACTTTGTAAAAATGATTCAGATGGTACCTTAATTAAACATAAGACACCTATCAAAACATTTCATGATGCAAACAGCATAATGCAGTTTACGGTAAAAGTAAATTTGCATCTTGTGTCCTTTTCTCTTTATACTTTTTCGGTAAAAAACGATGATAATGTTGGCCGCATATTCTGACCAAAATTTTTTTTGGGGTAAAAATATTCACTTATAAGTGATAAATTAATGAACACAAAACTATTGGTCAGAGCATGCAGCCACTTTTGATTTTGGCACACTAGTGTTGAAAAGGGGTAAAAAATCAACAAAAATGACGATTCTCCTAATTTTTCTCATATTTTAGGGTGTCATAAAAGGAAAAAGCACAATTTTATTACTAGAAAACTATCATATTTGTAAAATATAGGTATTCTGTGAGTTATTTCCAAAGCATCCATTAAGATTTCTTGAACATGAAAATTAAATCAGCCAAATTACAGGGCCAATAATAGGCCTCCTTTAGCTCAAAACAAGAAAATGCCAAGAGACCTTTGCTTTTTCCTGTTTCTAAGCCTCATCTGTATAAAACTTTTTTTGTCATTTTAATGAACTATAATTGCGTAAATATCAGAATGTGAAATCATAAGATGGCATTATTGATAATGGGTGAAAAATCTCTAGTTCATCTAATCGTTAATAGCTTGAAATCTACTAATGTGATTGCACATGCTAAACAGTCATACATCTTTTCTAATTAGCAAATCAATAAATTGGTATATTAGATTTTTCACATGTACTTTAAACCCAAAAGCATGTTATTGCAAAAAAAGAAAAAGAAATCAAAAATGGTTTTTCTTTTCTATCTTTATTTTATTTTGGCTAAAAGCTTTAACAGATGTACAATACTTACTGAGACATTTCAATGTTGATAATCCATTCTGGTTTGGGATTGACAGAAAATGTCTCTAATGCTACAAAATAAAGGAAACTCTTATATATGGTCAAGTGAAGATGAAATTGGGTATTACTCTATAACTAATATTTACATTAAGTAAAGACTCAAAATCATAGAATTTGGACTGCACATGTATTTGTAAGCTTTCTTTGCAAGATATTTATGTATTTTGGGCTGATTTTCACAGAGTGAAAAATTCTGGTAATATAATGGTGGCCATCGGATGGGAAATAAATTGATATTTGATATACAGCAACAGATTGGTTCCATTAGGTGATGGATTCAATTTCAGATTTGTCTCTCACTTACATCCTGTAATGACATCTGGTTATTTCTGAGTTAGCCAGATTTTGTTGATATCACTCCACAATGTTGCACTTTAGAAATAATATTAAGGACTTATATTAAATGCATTTATAAAGGATGAGTGGCAATAAGACCCATATTTGGCCCAATAAAATGAAATTGCTTAAAATTGTATAATATTTATGGGAAATGTTAACTTTTATGTGGTTAAAAAGAAAACATATCAAAAAAGACAAATTTCTCTCATTATGTCGATTATGACGTCATTGTGACACCACAATAAGTCTTCTTAATTTTGAAAATTGAGAAAATCTGCAATTTTGAATGATTTTAGTTAACATTGGGCTCATGAAAACATCAACTTCAAACTTTCAGAAATGATGTATTACATCATTTTACACATTTTTAACAAATATGAAGTTGTTGTTCAGATGCCCACACATTTTTCCAAATAAAAAAGTGTGTGGAGAGCAGCAAAAATCAATGAAACAATAAGGACAATTCCCCAAAAATATAGCTTTTAAGTTAGCTGATTGGCATGAAAACTAAAGTGATATGGAAAAAAGCTTATCATTTTCTTTAGGCCCTATATTTGGACAATTTTTCAGCAATTTAAGACATTTGTTTGCTCAGTTTTAGTTTCATAATAAATATTGGGTCAAAAATGGGTCTTATTGTCACTCATCCTTTCACTATGCTGGTTTTACATGTTATATGTTGGAAAAGGCTTGACTGTCACTTTACTTGACTGTCACTTAAAGGTGAAAAAAAAGTATTAAAGCACTTTTCTTAGTACATTTTTATTTTATGTACAAATGTTAAAACTTTCCTTCAAACAACCCACCACTTACCATTATGTGAAGCTAAGAGATTTTTCAGTGATGTTCCATTGACCTGTAAAGTGTGCATGTCATTTCTTTCACAGTTCAAATATTCCAATCCTTTCAATGACCGAATGTCTAAATCTGGAATCTGATTGTCCCGCACATCTAGATGCGTCAAATATTCCAATAATGAAAATTTTGTCGTTTCACTTGGCAAGAGTGACAATAAATTCATTCTAAAGTCCACTTTTTTTATATGCTGCATTCTTGATAGCACATCATATGTAAGTTTTTCAAGTCTGTTGCCTGCCATGATAATGCTATCCAGTTGCAATGCTGCATGCTGGGAATAAAGCAGGACTTCAGGGATTGTGGTAAAATGGTTGAAGGCAAGCACTAAAACATGGAGTGATTTCATTGTGGACATCTCAATGGGTAATGACGTGAGGTGATTGTTGTGGGCTTGTAGCACCTGTAAACTGGAAAGAGAAAAAAAGTTCAAAGTTCAGTTGGCAAAATGAGCATCCATGTCATTATATACCTCCTGCTTAAATGGTTATTTGAATTTGGATGATAGGATTGAGATGGACAATATAATATTTTACATCATAAAATTCTTTTAGTCTTTAAAAATAATGTAATTACATGCTAACCATGTTACTCACTGACTGAGATAGCAATTATTGCCGCTTGATTGTGGGCTGTGTCGCGTACACTTATTCCACATCTCAGTATTTTCTATTCTGGATATTCTGATTACTGAGGGGACAGATGGGATGATTTTTGTGATGCGGGATTGTCCATTTGAATTTTCTGTGAACAGTGATTCAGGCAAATAATTGTTTGTGAACTGTGATGAGGGCATTGTCTGTGAACCATTCTCAGCTAAAATAATTTTCTGTGATCTGTGATTGATGCTTTGAGCTCTCTACAGTGGCAATATTTTCTGTGAATTCTGATTTGGGGATTATTTCTCAAATATTTGCTTATTACCTGTGAACTGTGAAATCCAAATTTCATTTTCTGTGAACCATGATCAGGACCCCCATCAGAGCCTCCATTACTGGCTATGTTAAGTTCCTTCAATATAGACAATACTTACTGACTAAGATCAGCTATTTCTGGATGAAGATGAGCTATTTGATTGCTGGCTATGTTAAGTTCCTTCAAGGTCCTCAGTTTATATAAAGACATGGGTAGAACCTGGAGTTTGTTGTCAGCCAAGTTCAAACTTGTAAGGCTGTGGAACCTGAAATGATAAAATCAAATCAAGAATTGATCAAACTATGCTTTTTTGTTATTGTAAACTTTTTTTGGCAAGGTTCACAGAATTTGCGGTAAAAAATCTCTTGCAAAATTATACACCCAAAAAAATAACATGCATGAATTAAATAGAAAATGTAAATCTAAGTACCCATTAACTTGAGTGAAATTGTAAAACTGTTATAACAAGTAAATCTGTGAGCTAATGCTCACTAGTGATACCCCCACTCCCCAAACTATGCCATGCATACAAGTTTAAATACTTTGTAAACAGGAAGTAGTTGACCTAGGGACATAAAATCACTATACACAATATGGGACTTTAGGATAATGCTGTATGCAAAATATCAGACCTCTATCTCTTTTGGTTTCTGAGAAAACTGTGACAAAAATGTTTGTTACGGATGAACGACGTACCGACAGAAGGACGGACAATGGTAAAACAGTATACCCCCTCTTCTTTGAAGCGGGGGTGTAATAAGTTGCCATGAAAATAAGTATGTTTACAGTAAAAGCTTGATGTCTATCCATGTTTGCTTTTGTAATGTAAAGGAATTAAATTACAGAAACTTTACTTTTTTATCTGGATGATTCAATGAATGAGCTGAACATAAAGATGGTGGACAGTGAATGTACAGGACATTAGCAAGCAAGCTTAACAAGAACACAGCCTGGTTATGGATCAATGATTTCCTGTATCTTCAGCTAATAAAATTATGCAAAGTAGGGATAAATCAACATCCTTTGGATCCACCTATAGTCTCTATTTTTGTTATTTGACATTCTCTTAGATTTTTTAAAGTTCAATAGCCCAGTCTCCATAATCATATTTGAGCTGTTCAAACTTTGATTGAGGAATCTTTGATAAATTAAATAGTCAGACAAGGAAGTGCATGTCGGATGCATTTTAAGTAAAAAAGTTTGCCAGACACTCTGTTTTTATATGTTTCAACTTGTAACAAAGAATAGGTTATTATGCTGTGATATGTAGAAAGTGCATGCATCTATTACTGTCAGAATTAAAAACAGATCAATTCTCTTTACATTACATGTATTGTAAGGGACCAAGCAGAACCTGTTACTTTAATCATATAATATATTAAGTAAAAGGTCACTAAGACATCAGTCACAATTAAGTTTTCTTTTCTTATAAAACACCTTTTGGATGTCTACCCAATCTATTGGGTCTCAAATAATAATTTTGAACAAACACTTCCTTGATTAATTTGATGATATTATAGATGACACAACTTTGAATTATGGCCAACATAAACATGGACCTACAGTACAATATATTTTCACAATTAAGTATTTAATAATAACCCTGTCAAAATATTCAAAAACATCTATGTTTCAATGCCTATAGGCAAGAGGGAACTGCTGACTCTAACAGAGAACACTTGTTCACTCTTAGCTTTACATTTAATGAGGATTGCATTCCTGATGTGTTCTTATTTTATTATGCCTGTGTGTATCTTCTGACAAACCTTCGCTAGCCAAGGGTTACGATCCGCTATCTCTTATCTTCACGATGAGAGATAGCGGATCGTAACCCTTGGCTAGCGAAGATGCTTCTGGCATTGTATGGTAAAGTTTATATCTTGTCCTTTTCGATGCTCATGCCAGAAGGACAGTCAATTTTTATCTCGATATAAACACCTACCTTAAATAAATCATACATGTATTTACAATACTGTAAAGGTACTAATTTGCAAGGTATTTGTTTTTTCAGAGATTTCCAGGTCAGGCATGAAATAATTTGTATGAAATGAATAGAATAATTAGCAGAATACGTGAAAAACTTGGGTGAAATCCTGAATTCGTGAAAATTAGTAGGTTTACAGTATGTCTTTTACCTTGGGAGATCATCTAGCCATCCTATGGTGTAGATGTCTTCCTCTATAGGGCGACATTTCAGGGCATTATGTCTCAGATTGAGGCTCCGGAGGTCCTCATTGATGAACACAGTTTCTGGTAGGAATTCCAGATGACAGTTTGACAGGTCTGCCTTGGAAGGGAGCTTAGCTGTAGCCTGTAAAATAAAATAAAGTTGTTGCCTTTAAGGACACCATTTATCATATATATGCTTATATCACTATACCAGTTGCGATCCAATTCTCTCTCTTTCTCTCCCTACCCACCTAATGTTCATCGTGTACTGTGTTACAACCTTAGATTGTCTACGAGGAGGCTTAACTAGGCAACCAAAAGCTAGATTTTTATCTAGCCTAGGTGGTCTAGTGGTCTAGGGCGCTGGACACAGTGCAGGCGAAGTTGCCATAGATGACAGAGTATGGGTTCGATTCCAGCTCAACCCCATGCTGGATTTTCCGGTGTCAATGGCTCCACATCAGATGATTTTCATCACTGTTGGCACACGGACACCCTTTCTAACTTTGCAGCTCACCATATCCATTCTACATTATACCTATTACTTTACAGAGCTGTACGCAACACCATTTATCATCATACCATTATACGTCCGCAAATTTTTTGCAGTCGTATAAAAAGTTTGACTCACCTTCTTTGCTTTTCTCATCCATTTTGAGAATTCATGTTCATCTTCAAAAGCCAGATAGACTGACCTATCACCTTGAAGGGTCGAGGTCAGCTTCAAGCAGTGGTCATGACCTTTGATCTGGGCCTCTTCAACTGAACCTTTGGCAAGCTGGACAACAGTTGGTTTGGTGTTTTTGTTTTTGTCTGAACAGATACAAAAAGATGCTCACATGATTTACAATACATATTAACCTTTACAGATGGATACAATAATTCGGTCCTCATAGATAGCTTTTTGAAGCATTATAAAGGCTAAAATCATTTTTTCTGAAGTTTTTGTTCACATATAATAACTGATACTGAAAAAACTTGATATGTTTGTTAGCAATTCTACTGTGTAAGGACTGTTGCCTGGACTTGTGGCTTAATTCCAAGACTGATACATTATACATGCCGAATTGAATTTTCATCTACCAACTCTCATATTAGACTTCAATGAAAATATAATATTTACTAGGCTAGGTTTAGCTATATTTACTTTTTTTATGACTAAGAAATATTTTACAAGATTACAGAAGGTTGCAAACTTGTGTAAATTTTATAATAGACTTGACATGTGGTGCACCATCTCTATCTGTAAGTTACTACATACAGTAACTGTCGGTTATCTATTAAATACATGTATTGCAGACCATTCATCTTGTTTATGTGATAACCAACGGATGGTTAACTTAATTTGTGAATTTCGTGAACAAGTTTTCCTGTTCTGTACTAGATAAATTTAAGGATAAATAATTCCAACTGGTCCTTGAATTATATGGACTGGTACCTACCTCTATATATCATGAGTCTGGTTCCTGATATAACACACAGACGTTTAACCCACTGGTAAATAAGTTTTCCTTTCCGTACCATAACTAAGGATTGGAGCTGGTTCCTGGAGTAGGTACTGTCCGATACAGGCTTCCCTGAAACAAGGGTGCTAAAAATCATTTTGATAAAAAAATACAAGGAGGCATTATAAACAATTGCTTTGGTTATTTAATTTTGAATCTATTGCAAAATGGCAAGCAGTGACCACTGGTCACATTGAAGGCTGCTTAATGTTTTCCACTGGGAATATTGCTGATTTCTGTATAATGTTTCACATACACTTATTCCAGATATATCATTTATAAACTACTATGAGACCAGCAGCAACCACTTGTCAGCAGCATTTGAATCAAAAGAACTGCAGTTTAGAAAAGATGTAAAAAATGTCACAAGAGATGAACATCTACTGGTAACCAAAATGTCCACATTTAAAAAGGCTTGATATCCATATGTTAACTTCAAGGACAGAAACATGTGTCAGTTTCATAGTTGTGAATTCAATCAGTAAAAAAATCCATACCATACATGTACATATTGAAGCTCATATCAGACAAATATGGCAGTTGGGCTGGTCTTTAATGGATCTAAGGATTTTTGGGTCAAATGCAGTGGTTAATAAAGGGACAATTATCCAGGATTCAAAAGGAGAAACCTTTAGTTTTCTTCAAGTTCTACGTGGATTTTTAAAAAATGTCTTTAACCTACTCTTTACATGACTTCAACAAAATAATAAACATACAGATTCGGTTGTAATTTAAAATTATATTTAAATATGTTTAAATTTTGTAAAATGCAATTGAAGAGGTCTTTATATGTAGAAATAAGCATTTCAGTAAAGTTTTCAAGTTTTAAGTTGACACATATCATTACATGTACCATGTCTTATGTTGTCTTTTTTTAAGAAAAACATAACTATGACACATTAAAATATAAGTGAAAAGAAAATTTCTAAAAATCTTGATTAAATTTGTTCTTTTAATGCTTAATATTCAAGGCTTACTTATAATATAATGTATACAATTATGTGATTTTGTGAATTAAATAAAAAAAGTCATACTTTTAAACTTCTGATTAAGACCATAAAATAAATGTAAATTCTAATACCCCAAGGGGGAGACAACTCATAAGATAAAATCAACAAACTAAATTATTGTCTCAAGAAACATCTTTTTGATTGTTAAAAGGTGTTATAAGCAAGATAGAACATTAAATCGTCCCTTGTACGCTCTTCCCCTTAAATCTTGTCTATTGCCTAAGGGGAGATAATAAGATCGCAATCAAAAAATTGTCAAATTACTACAAGTTTTGTCAACCAAATGAAAATGTCTTTCTTATACAAAAATGTATTTGTATATGTTTGCTCATGAGGTAAATAATAAATAAACTTTCCATATATAAATTTTATGGTTTGTTTGTTTATTACGGAGAAGGTTATTTAATTTCTGTATCATGACAACAGATTTTCTTATGAATATAAATAGTTGTTTTAGTCTTCTTGTGAGGTTACACAATGTAAATTAATGAAGCAATATTTTCGTATAATTTAAATAAAATTAGGCAATCCGTTATAATAGTATTAACCAATTGTTTAAAGACACATAAAAACAGATCATGTTCGCAAAGTTGTAACACATGGACCAATTAAGCTTATGACCATTACAACTACATGTATGTCTGTAAAACAATAAACTATTCCTATCGAAGCTTTGGTTTGCTCTTATGTAAATGAATGCTATTTACTCTAACTAAAGATTTCTTATACTTAATTCTTAACTTGAACATACACAAAACTCAATGCAATAAAGCCACTATAATCAGAAATTGTGTATGCATGTTCAAAAAATGTTCAGGGACAATGATTTAGTAAGCTTATATGCAAAGAAAACAAATGAATATTTGATACTCTTCAAAAAGATCTCCAGACAATTTTTTTCTATATGAGTGATCACCGCCAAGATTTCACTTCAGATCTATAAACCATATTCTTACAATCACTTCGGTCATCTACTTCAATATAGACACACCATATAATAACTGAGAAATAGCCGTTATATGGACTTGTAAAGTAAAAATCCTCGTAAAATCTCCATTTTCACATCATACTGTGACAAACTTGTCGATAAATATTTGTCATTATCTATTTTATTGGACAATCAATGTTCCGTTTCACCTTTAAAGGAAACTAAAATCGCCACAAATTTTCTTTTCATTTACACTAAAAATTCATCATTTTGATGTATTATTGTTGAGTCTATATAATGTAAACAATTTTAGGACAGGAATTCAGACTAAGTGGTTCTCATTTTTCAATAGCTTTTTAAGTAATTTAAAATTAAATGAAAATAGTTTGGTTCTCAAGATTTTATTCCTATTTCAATACGCAAGAGAAATAAATACATGCTTTATCAAATTAAATGCAATCTATTATGCTAATGAAAATTGTTATCCAATACCAGATATTGCATTTTGAAGATTACAAGTTGACAAATGATACACATTTTTAAAAGATGATCTTAAAATTGGAATGACAAAGTCAAACACCCAATCATTAAAATAATCAAATTTATTTCCCTTAATGTCAGAAATTTCATGGTTGTAGAAGCAATATCTCTCTGTCTAGTTTAAAAATTGTAAATTTTAGTTTTAAAAAATGGTCCAAAATGAATCACCGCAGATCAAAACATTTTAAGCAGATTACCCGATACAAAGATAGATCAGATTATTTCTGTTTATATTTGCGTCCTTCTATTGAAAAAAGTATCAGACTTTTAAAATCCTTTGGCACTGATTATGTCTCAAGATTAACCGTAAACATTTAGCCTTTTTCTTTTAACAACCATTACCTAACCAAAGTCAAAACCCTATTCTTTAGAGTGGTTTAATATCTGTACCCATAACACATTTTCTTTAATCCCAAATATAAACTTTTCAAATTCAAGCCGTGAGGACATAGCCTTGTACAAAAATAAATCATTTTCACATGGCTTCAGATATTTTGATAATCGGTACAGATATTTACACTAAATGGCTTTGTTATACAGCTTGTTAACATAACAAGTATTTAAAAAGCCACAGAAATTAAACAGATTAAAATAAATTTAATTATGTTTTGGTCACAACCAACCGTTTATATCAATAAACAGTTATGAATTTCAAATGTCAAATCAATTACATTTAATCGATTGAAAAAATGAAAATTGAATATTGAGATGAAAGCTAATTGAGATTATTATATGGAATTTTGAGATCTATAAATCAAATATAAGTATTGAGCATTGATTGTGAAAATTAATTAGCAGGCAAAAATGATATGGAATTTTAGAAGTCTTAAGAGAAAAGATATCAAATGCCATTCTTTACCTATAAGGCATCATATATTTTGATTTAACAAATATTTCTTTATAAAAGCTTTACATGGTGGTTTATGTCTTGCACTTAATGATTAATGGGGAGATTTTTTTTTGCTGCAGTGCAAGCCAATGCTGCTCCTTTGAACAATCTAGTCAAATGTAAATAAAATTTGGACGGATTGGCCAACAAACGAGTGATATTTTACATCCAGATTTTGTTTACCACTAATTCCAAAGATGATAAAATAAACTACCAGAAAAAAATCTCTAAATATTCTTGCTAAATATATAGTAACCTATTACAAAACATTCATTGTGAACATTCATGACCAATAAAATCACACATTTGATATCTTAACCTCAAATTGTAGGATAGAAAACAAGAGGCTCCCAGGAGCCTGAATCGCTCACCTGGTCTTGATGACAACCCTATGAAGAACTTTGTAAAGCTAAATAAACTGAACATTTAAGCAAGCAACAGCTTTTTCTCTTTCAGCAATAGTTTTCATTCTGTAGGTAAAAAATGTGAAACGTGTTATTTTAAGGGCCGTCTGACAACTCTGACTCTATAGAGACCTTTGTTGAGAGCTTAATGAACTGAACATTTAAAAGCAAGCAACCAATTTTCTTTTTCTGCTATAGTTAACATTATATAAGCCAAAAACATGAAAACATGTTAATTTAGGGGCTGCAATCCCTTTAAGGGGTCATCTGAAAACTTCAACCCTATAAATGCTTTTGTTGAGCTAAATAAGCTGAACATTGAAGCAAGCAACAGCTTTTCTCTATCCGTAATAGTTTTCATTCTATAGGCCAAAAACACTATTTTTCGCCTTTAAGGGGCTGTAACCCCTATTAGGGGTCATCTGACAACTTTGACCCAATGAAGACTTTTGTAGAGCTTAATGAGTTGAACATTTAAGCAAGCAAAAGCTTTTCTCTATCTGCAATAGCTTTCATTCTACAGACCAAAAACACTATATTTCGCCTTTAAGGGTCTGTAACCCCTATAAGGGGTCACCTGACAACTTTGACCCAATGAAGACTTTTGTAGAGCTAAATGATTTGAACATTTAAGCAAGCAACAGCTTTTCTCTATCTGCAATAGTTTTCATTCTACAGACCAAAAACACTATATTTCACCTTTAAGGGGCTGTAACCCCTATAAGGGGTTATCTGACAACTTCGACTCTATGGACACATTTGTAGAGCTAAATGAGTTGAACAATTAAGCAAGCAACAGCTTTTCTTTATCTGCAATAGTTTTCATTCTACATGCCAAAAACACTATTTTTTGCCTTTAAGGGGCTGTAACCCCTATAAGGGGTCATCTGACAATTTCCACTCTATGGACACTTTTGTAGAGCTAATTGAGCTGAACATTAAAGCAAGCAACAGCTTTTCTCTATCTGCAAAAGTTTTCATTCTATAGGCCAAAAATACTATTTTTTGCCTTTAAGGGGCTGTAACCCCTATAAGGGGTCATCTGACAACTTCGACTCTATGGACACTTTTGTAGAGCTAATTGAGCCGAACATTTAAGCAAGCAACAGCATTTCTCTATCTGTAATAGTTTTCATTTCAGAAGCCAAAAACATGAAAAAATGCTATTTTTCACCTTTAAGGGGCCGTAACTCCTATAAGAGGTCATCTGTGAACTTTGACTCAATGGAGACTTTTGAAGAGCTTTTGATGCTGAAGCAGATGCGTGGCATCAGATTTCATCTATCTCTTATACTTTTTGATTTACAAGCCAAAAACAGTAGTCTGACCCCTCTGGTCTATTTTTAGTAACGGTGGCCATGTTTTTTGACGGATCAATAATCGAAACAAAACTTTGGTGCAGGACACCCTAAGGATCTATCATAGCAAGTTTCATTGAATTCTGTTCAGTAGTTTCAGAGGAGAAGATTTTTGAAAAATTGTTAATGGACGACGACGAAGACAACAACGACGACGACGGACGCCAAGTGATGGCAATAGCTCACATGGACCTTCGATCCAGGTGAGCTAAAAATGTGATCACAAAAATTTCACACAGAGAAAGTAAAAATACCGTGTGATGTGCTATAAATAAAGGACAGAAATAACCATGACAAAAGACGTTGAAAGTTTGACCTTAAAATTTTTGTGATATCAAGCTGTTATGAAGTAAGAACCCACTTCAGTGAATTCAAATCTTTATTTAATTTAAATTTGGAGACAACCTTATGCGAGTTTATCAAGTTTTTGTTATAATATCTCAATTAAATCACCATAAAGTTACATGTATATGGTAGGCTACAAGCAATTGCCCATTCAATGTTTATGTAGCATCAGATGATAAGATGTTTGACCCCAAAAAATACTGTGAAACAAAAGATGAATCAAAAGATAACCTTGACATATTAAGGCTAAAGTAAAAGATAAAAGGATAATAGCCCTAGGCCCCAAGGAAATGTAAAGATTCAATCTTCCTAAATTACCTTTATGAGGGTGCATCAAAATTGAAGTCTCTTCTACTGACAGAGCAACACTGATATTCATTAACCAGAGTTTTATAAAAATACAATGCCTATTCAGATTTTATGAAATCTTTTAGTAATTAATAAAGTTATATAGTATGCTTCAATTGAAAAAAAAAATGTTTGATTGAAAAATTTTTGTCTTGAGTTGGGTTTCAGCCAGTATACTGTCTTTCACTGTGTAATCAGTTTGCCTTATTGAACTTAAATCTAATCTAATAAAGTTGCATTCAATATTTTCAATGATTATGTGAATTATTGAACACTTTTTCTGCTATCATCATATTGCATCTTATACAGTTATCACTCTAGTTGTTGTGTTACCAAGTGGTTTCCTTACCCGAAAAAGTAAGGTCAAGCCCTCGGGTGACCTTACTTTTTGAAGGAAAAGAAACCACCAAGGGGAAAGAAATAATTATATAGAATATTTAAATGACACAATTTATTATTAAATTTTTGAAACATAATTATTTTGGACATTTTAACCTTGTTCATTGGAAAAAATCCAGCCCATACAATGTTGAAAAAAAAAAAAAGTGGAGAACCTCACAAGAATTTTCACAAGAGGGGTACCTTACCATGCCACCCAAGAATTACCAGTTTATACAGCGAAATATCACATGTCATGTGACCGCATCTTAGCGAATCACTATAAAGATACTATATCAGTATATAGTATAATAATTACCTGCATAGAATTTGACAAGCCATTGCAGGTCACTACTAGCTCCAAACTCCTGCACCCTCTTAATTTCTGTGTACCCAATCTTTTGTAGGTACTCATTCTGTATCGCTAGGGGACATTCAAATGGTTCCAACCGTCTAATTATATCCCCATTCAATTGCACATGTAGAGAATTAGGGGGTCTTCCACATTTTGTACATATCTTTTGGGACTGTGTTGACAGTGTTATCTTGAAAAGCTGAGAATTATCAGCATCTGAGAAGAAGACTCGAATGTACCCATTACTAGTATCTTTATCAAGCCATGTTCTGTCAATTTTGCTATTTTCTGCCTCTAGCAGGTATACACCATCTGTAGAACTCTTGTCCCGTTTATTAACCTCCATGTAAAGATCAGCTAAAGAATCAGACAAGTCCCATGTTTCTTCCTCATGTTTATTTAAAGGTCCCTTCCCCTGAGGTCCAGCCCCCAGGTAGGAATCCATAGTCCACCAGGCATCAGCCCCATTGAAATCCCCATGGTATGTCACATCTTCTACCCTTGTGGCATGGGACTGGGCAGAAACCTGACTTGTGGCACAGCTACCAAAACTTGCTCGACTACTGCTGCTGTCTTCAGTGGTGCCCTCTACATGGGAATGACCAGCCCTATAAAATATACATGTATGTAATTAATTGGATTTATACAGAAATAATTCAGCAGATATGATATTGATCTCTTTCAATGTACTTTTGATGTGTATGCTCCTGTTTAGTACTTTCAATAAACAGACAAATCATACATCAAGCTTTATAAATTTATTATGTGAAGACCAAAAAGTCTAGTATTTAATTAGCTTCAAAAACTCTTTCTAGTACTATTTGGCTACAACCAAATGTTAAGTACAGGATGCAACATCATTGTATTAAAAGACAAATACAAATTTCAGCTTTTTTTAAATGTTTTCATTGAAAACTTTTAAACCTTAATGGTGAAATGGTTTTCTGCTCTTAGTCTTAACTGCAAAAAAATCCCAACCCTTTACAATTTCTAAAAAGATACCAAACTGTAATTAGGGTTCTAATGAGACACTAATGTTTCAACTAATTATATTTTCAGAGAAGTTAGTAAAACCAAAAGGTCTTCATAACTCCAAGGTAAACAGAGGGAATGAAAAGCCAACAGATAGACAGACTAAGAAACTATATGACCCACTAACTTTTTTGTTGGTAGCCAATAAGATAAGACAATAAATCTACCAGATATCTAAACTCTTAAAGTAAGTTTTCTTAAACCAAAGTTCAAGTCAAAGTTAAATCATTTAAGGTGATTTAAGGCGTAATTTAACCATAAATCCTAAATTTAAAACGCCAAACATTGATCTATAACAAAAACTTTTGACTAATCAATTTATAAAATTAATTTAACAAATGACTTACATGGTTTTTGTGGTTACAACGTGATATCGTTGCTGGTCCAAGACGAATCGATTCGTAGATTTAATCACAGAATGATTACATAATTACAGAAGAAACCCATCTTCACTGACAATGTATAATTAATAACAGTACTTAAAAATCTACTTTTTGGTCTTTTCGTTTCAAAGCAATTTTATGGAAAAGCACTTCCTAATGTTGATGGTGTCCTATTCCGCAGGCCCTATAGGTACTATTGTAAGAAGGGTGTCTCGTGGCATAGTTTAAAGATTTTTTTTAAGATATGGAAGCTTTTACTTAGTATGAGAAATAAGAGAAGCTTGAGAAAAAATTTGATGTGAGATATCGTAGATGTACATTGTATATCAGTTAAGAAAATGGTATGTAAAGAAGGTGGCCTATATTGGAATAATTCAACTGAAAGTGATGATATTTTCCTCTTTTGTTTAGAACTTAGTCCAAATCAATTTTTTTTTAACCAAAGTAAACATTTTAATTTAATTTAAGGTGGGACGATACCAAATGGCATATATCCAGATTTTAATGAAAATTGGTAGACGCATAGTTCTTAGTGATATACATCCATATATGAAATAAAAAATGGGGGAAACGGACCTCGTTTTTTGAATAAATGCATATGAAAACTGCAATTTTGGCGGGAAATTAACAAAGACATATAGGAAAAAAAGAGTTTGAACACCATTTATTTTTACATTTTATACACAATAATGGACTTACGATATCCAAATTTTGACAAAATACTAATATAATATTCCTTGGAAAATTTGCGATGCATTGATGTAAAATAAAGGATATGTCACGGACTTTGTTTTTAAGATATGGACTCGTGAACATTGCCTTTACGTGAAAAATGCAATAGAATCTAACTAAAATTGACGTCGGTTTTCACGACGTTCAGACAGATTTTTCAGTGTACAGGTAAATTTTATCGGTAACGTCGTTTTTAACGTAACGTCCCACCTTAATAAAAATAATTTTAACTTTAGACCTGCTTCTGCCTGGCAGCCCCAGTGAAAAAAAGGATAAAGGGATAAATTGACTTCAAAGTTTTCTAGTACATGTTTAGGGGATTTCAGAATTTTATTGATTACAATTGGCAGTATGGAAATATTTTTTCAAGTATAGGTTTTCCTGATGTCAATGAGTTTTATGAATATCTTATTAAATAAAATGCTACGCCGAGCGCAGCATGATACGACCGCAACAAGTTGAACCCTGTACGTTGGAGGCCCAATATGGATAGTCCATTGCTTTGGTCACAAGAAGCCCATGGTGGACTTACAAAGTTTTTTGACGCATGCATCCTGTGGTGGACTTAAAAATGCATTTTTGACACATATATATTTACATCAACATCTCATACAAAAAGCCTTATTTATATACATGTACATGTAATAATTTACAATTTTGGCCCTTTGACCCCTTATTTTTCAAAAATGATAAAAGATATTGCAAATCAGATTAAATTAATAGGCAGAAATTTTCACAAGAATTCCAATGAAAAAAAGATTTTGAAAATCGGACCACAAATAAAAAAGTTGATTTTATGGGCGTGGCCTGTCTTTAGCCCCCTGTAGCAATGTAATGGTGAAATAAATATCAAAATCATGGACACATTTAGTAAATAGAATTTAATTATGAACTCAGTAAAAAAAGAATTTTAAAAATCAAATGAATAATAAACATTCTACAACAGTTTTGTCAATACACCTGTTTTAGCACTTTTGGTCCTTTTTTCTAAAACAGTAGGGGCCACAAACCCCAAATACAAAACCAACATTCCTTTAGTGGTTATAATCATCATATTAAAACTTCATAACAATGGGCAGGTCCACTTCAACTTAATTTTTGGTATAGAACTATTTGCCTTGACAAACTTTTAAAAATGGCGTTTTTGGCCCCTTTGACCCCTAATTTCTCAAAAACGGTAAGAGATATTGCAAATCTGATTGAAAAGCGCTGGCAGGGATTTTTACAAGGATTCCAATGAAAAAAAGATTTTGAAAATCGGACCACAAATAAAAAAGTCAATTTTTTGGGTGTGGCCCCTTTTTGACCCCAGTAGCAATGAAACAGTGCAATGTATATCAAAACCATTGACACATTTTGTTGACAGAATTTAATGATGAGTTCAATAAAAAAAGAATTTTCAAAATTGAATGAATAACAAACATTCTACAACAGTTTTGTCAATACACCTGTTTTAGCTCCTTTTGGCCCTTTTTTCTAAAACGGTAGGGGCCACAAACCCGAAATTCAATAGGAACCTTTCTTTAGTGATTACAAACATCATATCAAAATTTCATAACAATCGGTCAATATTTACTCAAGTTATCACACGGAAACCAAATGTCCCCAGACGACGACGATGACAACGACGACATCGCCATAACATTATACGATCGCAAAAATTTTGCGGTCGTATAAAAATGGAATAATAGACCAATTTAGAAGAATGTGTTATAATTATGTAATATGACAGCCAAGTAATTATATGATAGACATCAAGGTAGAATTCTCACCTGTATAGGTAACCAAACAAGTCGTTATGTGAAAGTACAAATACATTAACACCTTCACAATGTCAATATCATAATTTAATTTTGGCTCTTTTTTGTCTGTCAAATTTCAACTTGGAAACTTTGGAAATCCTTTTGTGTCTCCTATGAAAGGGTGAAAACACAAATAAGTCTTTAGATGACAACTCATACGTTGTCCATCAAATTTCAAATTGAAATGAAAGACTTGGAAACTTTGGTAATCCCTATTGTGTCTCCTATGAAACGAGTGAAAACCACAAATTTTTAAAAAACATGTTTTAGTCTTTAGATGACAACTCATACAATGGAAACGTACAATACCACAAAACTAGAACTATGAAACCTGTATTTCTAAAAACTTCATCACAGTAAAAGTTTAATAATCATTAAATTATCAATGCAAACCTTTATTTCTGTACTGCCAGACTTTCAAGTTTGAGTCATCAAGAAGAAATTCAATTTTAGCAGTAAAATGCAAATTTAACACTGCAGCCAGACAGCAAACAATGAAAGACAGTGACTCCTATTTGTTGACAAAATTTCTTTTCGAGTTTCAAGATAATTCAAGACATTATTTAAACCAGAGGACACAAAATAAAGAAACATTTTAAGATCTAAGTAAATATTTTGCAAGAAAATTCTTTAATTTATGTAAGCGTAGGCTGTAAGACTAAACAAATCTTTTAAGACTGTTTGATATTTTTTTACACTTAGCAATAGACACACAATGATAATGTTATGGACCTTAATCTATAAGTTTGGAATTTAGAGAGATATCATGATATGTTGACGAAAACATTCATCTTCAAAATTACCCTTATATGATAAAAAAGGGTCAACAATCTTAAACATGCCATGATAAAATATAAGCAAAAAGGAAGAAAACAACAGTTAATGTGACACTTATTGTGATAAAACAAAAGAAATTGTCCACTTTAAAAAATCATATTTATTTTTCAATAATAGATTTTTTTTTCAAAAGTGTTATTAGTCAACAAGTAATAACTGTATATAACAGGCAAAAATATAACAATAATAAACTAATTATTTTTTTAATAATAAACCTTACCTTGGAAAGGGTAAAATAATCTTATTATACTCCGGTACAAACATCATTATAAAAAATCTCAAAACAGGACACAAAAATACGATTCAACAAAAAACAGGTGTTTTCACCCAAAAATCTCTCCTTACACCACTACGTCCTATTCACATTATAAATTCAAGAAGCAGTTTACATGCTCCCGAATTTAACCTTTCAACAAGATACCCAGTATATCATTAAAGTCCATTTTAGCGGAGCATCGCTGAATGCTGAAATTTGACACTTTCATTCGTGAGAGATTTGAACATTCTAAACCAGTATCAATTAGGCATTCAATTAAACATGGTACATTGTGAGTTAGACAATTGAATAAACTAAAATGCTGGAGTTTAAATCTCCCATAATTTTGGTGAAGTTCCACCTGAGCGACGACTGGTATCTAACTATTTTAATAGTAGTTTGTCTACTTTGATGTAAAATTAAATTGTACCTGGATATATATCTAAAACTTTCACATCTTATTTCCATTGCTTCATGTTATAGGGTCGATCAGATAAGAAAGAAAAAAACATGATGTTATACACTATCTCGGACTTGATCTTGCGTGGGGACTTTTTTATGTTACTTTGTGTCAAATGATCGTACATGTAATATGACCATTAATCAATCAATGTAAATTTGGACATTACCAAATATGTTAAATAGTTACCACTAGCATTGATCTGTGAAAAAATAATATTTACATCGTAAAGGGTTGTGTTATAATATTTGTAGTCATTATGAGTTTTAACCTGGGTGGTTTTATTAAGTGGCAAACTTTGAAAAATTAGTTTTTGTCATTTAAAATCTTGTTTCATGGTCCTACTTTTCTAATTTTTAAAATAACCATAATATCTAGTAAAGAAAAAATGATGGAGACAAAGAAGTTACTATAAAGTATTATTATATAAACATGGAACTTACCTGCATGATAAAAATGGCAATACAAAGAAAGGGGGAAATATGACAACAAATACTAGTAATATACTGCAATAAAACATCTGTCTCATACACAAAAGATCAATCCCCTTTATATAACTGAAATCCCTCTGCCTTTCTTATTTCAAAATTATGAGAAAGTGGAAGTTGCATAAAAACTATATGCATTTTTTTTTATTTACCAAATGACAAAGACTTTTTTTCATTAACTTACCCAACATAGATTCTATTAGAAATAATTGGGTATTTCTATATGTATATTTTTTTTAATTAAAAAAAATACCATTACAACTGAGGTCAGAAGTCACTTGCTTAGCAATACTTTTATTCATACATTTGGTTTTTTTTTTTTCATTTTTGTAATATGCTGAAAACATTTTGACACAAACGTGTAAAATGTTTTATGGCAATAAAATTGATTTATATATTTCAATGGTATAACAAACCCATTCCAAAACTTAGAAAAAACTAACCATATAGAGAAATTTGTGACCCAAACTGTACCCATTTCTAGCAACAAAAACTGATTTTAAGTGAAAGTATTCTAAAAAATTGCAGACTAAAATTTCAGACTGAATAAATATATTCAGCATTTTTCAAGTCATTTACTTCCAATATGTTTTTAATTCACAGAACATATTAACCTCCCAGGAAAGTCATTGATACAGCATACAAATTTAATTATTTTTTTTTAAATGTAAAAGAAATTCAAAAATTTAGAATTTCACACTTAATCCACCATGTAAAATTGAATTAGGGGGAACCCATGCATGCTTTGAATGTGCTAAATATACGAAATTTAGATTAGTTTTTCATTAGGGGGTCTCATTTACAAGAACACTAAGTATATGTATAGGAAAACTGCTTCCGTAATCCTTGTTTCAGTTGAAAAGACTAAAAATTAGATGGCCTGATAAAATATCATAACGAGGACCTATGAACAAAGTCCCATCTAAAACCAAATATCGGATATGCTACAGAAAACGTATTCAAAGTTGAGACTAGGGAAATGTCACAAAACATGTTCTAGACTGGAATAGACAAGGTTAGAGGAAGAGAGAGCACCCAGTAACAACATTAGAAGAACATAAGATGACACACTGAGGCCAATCTAAACATCATGGGGAGATTAGCCAAGTGAGCTGTACATGACCGGGACAGATGAAGACACTTTGTCCATCCAGGGGTACAGAGGGTTGAGGAATAAGTCCAAACTCTGTGCAGTGATCAGCCTTATCCGGAACAACTTTCTGTCTTACACCAGTGTACAGAATAGGACCAGGCACTGTGCTGAGTCTGGAATAGTAAGTCAAACTCAAATTTGAGAGACAAAAAGACAGACAGAAAAGCATAATGCCAAATATCCATTTTTTGACAGAAAGTAAATAAATGTACATGTATGACACACAAAATTTATTTGTGCTTAATTTTTGTCAACACATGATCAAATTTCTGTCTTAGGGTTACAATTACATACATGTAAGACCATGTAACTTAAGGGAGGGTGTTGAATTCTTGTGCATCCATCTGTATCAAAATCAACAATGTACATAAAGCATTCAAATTTACATCAATTTAAATGCTATCATTAAACTATATTGACAAATATTTACAAAATGTTTCTTAAAATTCTCAAGCTTTTAAAATAGACCAACTAATTTTATAGGATTTATAAGTCTCATAAAATGATCCTTTCCTAATTGCAATTCAAAGGCATTTACATGAGCATTATTATCAAAATACAAATGACAACAAAGTTCCAGACAATAAATTTTGCTACGCCTGACGCGCGTTTCGTCTATTCAAGACTCATCAGAGGCGCTCTACCAAAAATATTGAAAATGCCAAACACTGTATGAATATGAAGAGCATAGAACAGTATAACCAAATTAATGCATTTTTTTTTTTGGTTCTGTTAAGACAAGAGTCAACACTTAAGTATGTCTCGCCTGATGGCACCATCAGAAACAATAATTCTTTCTTACTTCCACTATATTTTGAATTAATATAGGATTTTCAATTTCTGAGATCAAAAGGTGTTTAAAGAACTTAAATATAAGTAATAATTGTGCAATAAAAATAATCAAAGTCACTCAACCAGAAAATCAAGGTCAAGGTCAAAAGATGGGGATGCAACTATGCTTAGATACTTCAGGGGCTTATGCATATCAAGTTTCATCAGCCTAAGATTTATAGTTCAGAGATATGGAGGAGCTCGCAAAACCTTACCATTGCTATTATATGTATTGGAAATTGTCAAAGTCACTTTAGCGGAAAATCAAGGTCAAGGTCAATAAATGGGGATGCAGCTTTGCTAAGCTACTACTGGGGCATATGCATACCAATTTTCATCAACCTAGGACTTATAGTTCTAAATGTACATGTATGACACACAAAATTTATTTTTGCTTAATATAGCTAGTCAAAACACATGATCACACAAAATCAAGGTCAAGGTCAATAAATGGGGATGCAGCTTTGCTAAGCTACTACTGGGGCATATGCATACCAATTTTCATCAACCTAGAACATATAGTTCTAAATGTACATGTTAAAGATATATATGGAGGTGCTCGCAAAACCTTACCATTGCTATTATATGTATTGAAAATTGTCAAAGTCATAGCTTTAAGGACCTTGTTTCCCCCCTTTTTGAACAAACAATATTTTGATTGAATATATAATCAGTCTGTGAAGCCTGTTGAGTCTGGGTCCCTCCTTCAAAGTCAGTCAAAGACCGCCCCTAAGCCAAATTTTGCATTGTTTTGATATAAACTGATTAACTGAATTCATCTTTGCCTTGTTGGGCTTTCAACAGTTAGATCCTTTCTTTGCTTCATTACAAGTATATTGACAGACAAAAAGATGGAAATAAGTGGAATCAATATATTTCAATGCCACTGTTACAGTATTGATTAACAATGTCATTGGGAAGTCATTGGGAACAAACAAAAAACAAAGCATGACTTTCTAATATGAGGGAACCTACAAATGTCACCTTAAAAAGAGTTGCATGTTTACAAAGTCATCTTGGAATTGAAATTTCTTCAATATCCATAATTTAAAACTTTCTATAAGACCCTTATGTTATACCACCAGAGCATATAATTAGCCTGTAATTTGTCCAACACTCATAAATGTGTTTTGACTATTCATTTTATTGAATGTTGCACCTTTAAAACCTATTTGTATTCAATATTTTTGTTTGGTGTTCAATATTGAAAGTAAATACAGCAATGATCTATTAAACAGTGCACTCAATGGAACAGGAAGTTTTCCCACAGTAAAAAATATAAAGTTCTCACTATGTGCAACCCTGAGTATTTTAATAATTGAGAGTACAAAATACTTCATGGCTACCTGAATCAGTCTTTTATAATGATGCCATATTGAAGGCAAGAACAGAACTATGCAAAGGAGAATGATGGGGCATTCAAATATTGTAAGTCAGGAAATAAGTATGAACATAAAAGACAAGACAGCCAAAGGGGAAACAAAAGACTTTTTTTTTCTAAATTAAGATGAAAAGTAAATAGACTGATTAAAGAAGAGTGCTTCTATGCCAAAAATAAGAAAATTTTCAAATTAAAAATTAAGTTCATACCAATTTGTATAAAACAAAGACTGCAAGTGCATTAATTAGCAATTCAAACATTCATTGGAGGCAAAACTTTCTTTAATTCCAATTAATTTTTCAAATTAATCATGAAATAATGTCCCTACCTTCTATCAACAGGAACCGTGAGCTACTTGACCACCAGATGATAAACAATTTGTTTATCTATAACCTCGTACGGCCAATATACTCCCGGTGAAACGAATATTCTGCAAACAAAATTCCCTAGAACAATAGGAGTATCTATATAAACATAGGAAGGTGAATTGTTTCATCTTTAATTGAGACTGTTTAAATTTGCATAGTCCTAGACTGGCTAGAGGCTTAAGCTTTACCAAGATATAAAAGTCATCTTTTATCTGAAGTGTTGGCTTCAGGTTAATATTGTTGATAGGCTTAGATTTTTTGCTCTTTTAAATCAAGTTGTTAACAAGAGTGGTCGACAGTTAGATAGTAACAAACACAATAAGCACAGGAACATTGACTACCTTAAACTTTAAAATATGTTACAATATACTAATAATAATATAATTCAGAATATTGCAAGAGATCTTTCTTAACATGCAACTTTCATTAAATGACCTTAGGGGTGTATGTCTTCAATCTCTGCTCCCCTGCACTTCTCTTCCCCACTTTCAGTCCCTAGATATAAGCCTATCCCCTTTTTTTGTTCTGATTCCCATCTTCCTATTTCCCACTCCTCATCCCCTCAAACCCCATTCCACCCCCTTGATTCCCATTCCTCATGCCCAGTCCCACAAAACTTTCAACTATGACCTGTCAGAGAATGATTACATTGAAGAGCACATTAACTCTTACCTCCCTTTTATAAGTATTGCAAAATATCAGTCAATCAACAAGAAATTCAGGATAAAAGTCAAATGAACTAAGGAACCTGCATGCTAACCAAACTTAAATTACGTAGTCCTGAAGTTCCTGTGATATGAAGTTGTCAAAACAAAAGAACTAAAGTATGGCTAATCTTAGATTGACTCTACGGGAAGTCTAGGGTAAAGATCAAATGTTTCAGGCATTTGCATACAGAGAACTTTTAGTTCTCCATATATGAAGGAATCAAAAAAAACAATATATGGTTATCTCCCCATATGTCTTCAATCTCTGCTCCCCTGCACTTCTCTTCCCCACTTTCAGTCCCTAGATATAAGCCTATCCCCTTTTTTTGTTCTGATTCCCATCTTCCTATTTCCCACTCCTCATCCCCTCAAACCCCATTCCACCCCCTTGATTCCCATTCCTCATGCCCAGTCCCACAAAACTTTCAACTATGACCTGTCAGAGAATGATTACATTGAAGAGCACATTAACTCTTACCTCCCTTTTATAAGTATTGCAAAATATCAGTCAATCAACAAGAAATTCAGGATAAAAGTCAAATGAACTAAGGAACCTGCATGCTAACCAAACTTAAATTACGTAGTCCTGAAGTTCCTGTGATATGAAGTTGTCAAAACAAAAGAACTAAAGTATGGCTAATCTTAGATTGACTCTACGGGAAGTCTAGGGTAAAGATCAAATGTTTCAGGCATTTGCATACAGAGAACTTTTAGTTCTCCATATATGAAGGAATCAAAAAAACAATATATGGTTATCTCCCCATTTTAAACTCAGTATTTCAGCAAACCAAACAATCTCTAACAATGACTCCCTCACGCTTCAAACTAACCCAAACCATAACCAAATCAAATCAAAGTTGTCAAACAAATTACTGGTAGACCTTTACCAATAAAGGTCAGAGTAGGCTAACATGACCTGCCATCTTACATTTTCCAAACATATGACCTTAAAGACCTTGCAAGGTGAGAAGACGACAAATAAAAAGATTAAATCAAACATAGAAAAAATGACTACCCCTAAATGGATGAATTGCCAAATGGAAAATAATGGCCATATTTGTTATTGAAATCATAGTGAAATCTAAGTGATGGCTTAATTTACATTTCAACAAAAGATTAAATTTAGCATGGACAATTATGAGCTGTTGACACAGGGCATCTGAGCAATTAAATAAAATAGCCAGAAATATTTGCTTTCACCTTTCACCATGAACCATATTGTATGGTCATGTCAAACTAGGTAGCACATCTGCTGTGGGTGGAAATAAGCAGACCCAGTGAACTTGAAGCACTAGTTGATATGCATGTAGCAATACTTTTCATCTAGGAGTACCTGAGTATCAAAAGCTTCAAGTGAAAAACTTAAGTTATTTCATGCTCAACCTGCTGTGGAGAAAATAAGCATGCAAGTCCCTAATGAATTTTAAGCACTAGTTTGTATACTATACAGAGTAAGTATAGTACAAGAAGTGTTATATAAAAAATAAACGTTTTTCATCTCTAATTTAAGGTTTTTCTTTGACTTTAAATGTATAATGCATAAATTTATATTCTGTATGTGCATTGTCACCTTTTTCTCAAATGACTTTAAGTCAGATGTGTTTTGTCCAAATGCAAATGTTGTCACTTGATTGATTGATTGATTAATTGATTGATATCTGTTTTGTCCTAAAATTCTGGCACATATACCAACTTTATAAATATTAGCACTATAAGTAATGAAATATCATATTGGAATTATTGGATAAATAATATATGAACACATGTCTGGTGGACACAAGCTGACACATAAAAAGTTTGCAACCACAATGACTCAAACCATTAACCACCCTATTACTCATAATGTAATATTAATGCAACTTCCTTTTCAATTTCTCAAATTTCATCCACTTTCTTCAAATAAATTAATTTCACAATAAAATGTATAAAAATTTGTTTTCATAATTTATGGTTCATTATTGCTCCATATACCATTTATTACAAAAATACCCACAAATTGCCTAGAGATGTAAGTGTTATATATTTAAAACTCCCACATTACATTGTATCCTGTTACATGCAAACATGTATAATGGCTATTTTAACATACTCAGACTCTATAACATGTATAATTATCTGATGGGTATCCCGATACAGGGTAGAATAGATTAACATGGTTTCATCACATTAAAATACCCCATTTTCTGTGTAACCCTGTATGTTTTTTCAGTGTAGCTTTTTTTGTAGAAGCTTCATACACTTAAAGGTTTTTAGATGAATTGTAACTGTAAGATGCAATCATAGACAGAAAAAAAGTGAAATATTTGTTCCATTAATACAGCTTTTTAACAAACAAGAGTTAACACTAAAGTATGTCTCGCCTGCCGGCACCATCAGAAACAATTATTCTTTCTTACTTCCACTATATTTTGAATTTGCATGGATTTTCAGTTTCTGAGATCAAAAGATGTTTATAGAACTTAAACATTGCAAATATATGCAATAAAAATAATCAAAGTCACTCAACCGGAAAATCAAGGTCAAGGTCAAAAGATGGGGATGCAACTGTGCTAAGCTACTACTGGGGCATATGTATACCAAGTTTCATCAACCTAGGACCTATAGTTCTTGAGATATGGAGGTGCTCGCAAAACTTTTCCATTGCTATTATATGTATTGAAAATTGTCAAAGTCACTCAACCGAAAAATCAAGGTCAAGGTCAAAAGATGGGGATGCAACTGTGCTAAGCTACTACTGGGGCATATGCATACCAAGTTTCATCAACCTAGGACCTATAGTTCTTGAGATATGGAGGTGCTCGCAAAACTTTTCCATTGCTATTATATGTATTGAAAATTGTTAAAGTCACTCAACTGGAAAATCAAGGTCAAGGTCAAAAGATGGGGATGCAACTGAGCTAAGCTACTACTGGGGCATATGCATACCAAGTTTCATCAACCTAGGACTTATAGTTCTTGAGATATGGAGGTGCTCGCAAAACTTTTTCATTGCTATTATATGTATTGAAAATTGTCAAAGTCACTCAACCGGAAAATCAAGGTCAAGGTCAAAAGATGGGGATGCAACTGTGGTAAGCTACTACTGGGGCATATGCATACCAAGTTTCATCAACCCAGCACCTATAAATCTTGAGATATGGAGGTGCTCATAAAACTTTTCCAAAAAGTTAACGCCGCCGTCGCCGCCGCCGGTAAAGTAACACCTATGTCCCGCTCTGCTTCGCAGGCGAGACAAAAATGGCAAGATTTCCTATCCCATATGATATGGGCTGCATTATAACCAAATATTTGTGGCTGTGATTAGTGTTGCTGAAAACTGTTACAAAAATACTTTCCCTATTGCACCCTTTCACCCATCCAACCATCTGCAAAGATTCATAATTTTATAACCTGAATTATCATTTTGTGAAATCTGACCAAAAGTTTTTAATTTACAAGTTCAAAGAAAGACAACTCTAATGACCATATATATTTTTTTTTATTTCCAAGTCTGTTGTGGGTTTTTTCTTCTTAAATTCACAGATAAAATGATGTCTACATTTCTTTTTAAATATTTTGGGTAAAAGGCTGTCTAGCTGTTATTTTTGACATGAGCACCCTTCAAAAGAATAAAGAGACATGAACTTTAGAATCAATTTGCCTGCATGTTTCTTTACAGAATTACTGATGCAATTGAATTAACTTAATTATGAACCTTACCAGTACTTATGATTTCGTCAGTGCAAACCTTGACTTTCATAAATTAAATAAATAGCTCAATCGAAAAAAAAAAGACACTTGATACTATCGTTTGAACAAAAAATATGTCTCAATTAGACAAATTAACAACAGATTGGTCTTTTTCAATCTTCAATTTCAGACACAAAATTTTAAAAATTAACAATAATATTATTTATATGAAATAAAAGAACCTTACCTGAATTTCTAAAATGAATGCATTAGGAAAAAAATCTTCAAATAACATCAAAGAACTAACTAGAATCATTGGAAAGCAGAAAATAAAATAAAAGCAACCCATGTCAAGTATTTATACTTTTAAATAAAGAAAACTATGCAAGTTCCAAAGCTTGAATGATCAAATCATTCTCTGCTATTCAATTGCATATTTGTGACAGATCTTTGATAACCCATATTGTTACTACTTCAAGACATTTTGTACCACAAAAACCAATTAAAAGTCTAACATTTGAGTCTCTTATAAAAGAATTATTTATACTGTATAAAAACATGATTTGATAGAATAATATGACAAAATAATCTATTACATTATAAAAAAGCACAGAAATACTCAAGGTAATCAAAATTTTACATCTTTTAAATAAAATAATTAAAACTTAAACTGTAAAATATTCTAATTTTGTGTTTATTTGTATAAAGTGTCTTCAAGAGGGTTTCAAGAAAGGAAGAAGTTAAAGGTAGCCTCTTGTTTGGGTTAAAAGTGTGTCAGATCATGGAAAAAATTAAACAAGAAATCTGTGAGCCACAGTGAGTGAGTGCTTACTTAGTAAACCCCCGCTGTCCCCATAAAGTCGATAATCAGGAGGTAGATGACAGACCTTACTTTGGTACTTGTTATAAAGAACCTCATACTGAAGTCATTGTACCAAGTATTTAAATTCCTTGTGTTAGTAGATTCAGAGAAAACTGTTACAAAAATTTTCAACATCAACAGTACAGGAAGAAGAAATCTGACAGACCTTATTTTGGTACTGGCAATAAAGGACCACATAATCCATACCATTGGCCTTTAAGTTTATCAAATTTATATCTTGAGAAAAATTAATTAAAATCTTATCAATCACAAGCAAAAAAAAAAAAATAAAACAAATTAAAGTTTTTCAATACAAATTTGATCCATTCTTGTTTAAAATCTGCATGTGAGGCGATTGATAATTTAAATTCTCTACATAGATTGGATATTGATATAGATACATATCAGGTTATGATCGGCATTCATACATGTCAAGGGACAATCGGGAGGTCATCAATCGTAATTCTTTCCCAAAACCAGAATACGGATCAATCTAATAAAGTTTTTACCACATGGAAGTTGGTTTAAATGGAAAACATAATTTTGATAAAAAATAATTTTAAACTTTAATGTTAACGTGTTGTTAAAATTTTCACAATAACATAATTATGTCTTTATAATAACAGTTATATCTTGAGGCATTTTATATTTATTTGATAGAAGCAATGACATGGTTTTACTAAGTATAATCATAATCAAGAGTTTTATTAAAATGAACTAGAAAAATCCTTTTTCCAACTCGGATCTTCGAAAATCATATGAGCAAAGTCAATATAATCAGATTTCTACAATTGAGATAGTTTTTTATGTTGCTTTAAAATCTTACCCTTTGTGAGGAATTTTAGACCTAAAATCAAAGCCAGTGTTGCAACCATTTTGGCGTCACACAATACAAGTTTTTTTCAAAGAACTTTTTAAGGATTTTCAGTCATTTTAAAGTATGGAAATACTTGACGAAGTTCTCTTTTTTTATTAAATTTTCTGCAAAACAGTTCACCTATGAACTACTGATTCCCAAACAATAAAACTCCATAAAATTTTATACTGTAATAAAGGGAAAACTTTCGTGAGGGGTTTTTTTTCGTTAATTTCGCGATCATAACAAATTCGCAAAAATAAAGCCTCGCAAATGCAATTTGGTACAAATGTACAAAAAACACGAAATTTAAACCACGCGAAATTATCCCCTTTTCCAGTAATCCAATAAACAAAACAAAAAGAAAGTGCCAATCTAGGCCATCACAAAAAAAAAATCCTGAAAATATTGAAACAAAAAACTTCAGGGAGTAGCAAATACAAAAAGTGTGGCAGAAGAAAACGGAACTAATCATCACTATATCTACCCACCACTTATAAAGCAGGGGTTATCAAAAACATAAAATAGCAGTACAGCATGATATAAACATTTGATGTCAGACTATCAATCCTTAATTCATTACTGTTTCTTAAGACAACGATGGAATCGTTTCAGAAAAATAAACTGAGAAATCAGAAGGATGGACAAATTTGAGTTAACAGATGGACAGACCAAAAAACAATATATCCCATGTTGGTCTGCCGCCTATCAAAAAATGAAGAGTTGAAGTAACAGACACTAAAAAATAACAGACACTTTCAAGGGACAAAAAAGTGAAAGTTAATTTTTAAACCAGACCACCAAGATTTGACAATGACATTCTTACCTTACAAGTGGTCTCCACTGTCTGAACCTATTTCAGTAAATCATATAAATGACACCTTACTTATTAAATTTCACTGTTTACCAAATGGACTAAACTTTTAATTGGTATATCTACTGAATACTGGAGAGCTAATAAAAATCGCCATGATCTTCGCTTAGACCATGTCAAAAGTATTACAAATATTTTCTCTACGATTCTCAAGGATCTTAATTCAAAAGTAGAAGTTAAGTTTAATTTCAGATTTAATTGAAACTTTGAAGTTTTATGTTAGTTTAAGCTTAACAATCAGTCACTCTGTAATTTCATGTTGGAACGGTGAATTGATTCCCAATAGGAAACTTTGTTGGAAAAAAATCATAGTTTTTATTTCATAATTTTAATTAACCTTAGTCATGGTATTATAATAAATAACTCTTTAACTGTTTGAGGTCCCATTTTTTTCTTCAAATTAGTTCAGCTTCATCAACTACAAAATCTAATAGTCCTTGATTTTTAAGATCCTAATCATTATGATATATCATATAAGAATTTTGATTTTCTGTGGATAGTTGTTTAAAAGAATACAAATAAAACATATTGGAATTTCCACATTAAGTATAAAAACAAGAATATGTCCGGTACGCCTGTCCTAGGGACATCATGTTCCATCTTGCAACATAGAAAAGTAATTTTATTATTTTTTTAATTTATTTCAATTTTAATTTAATTTTTGTGCTTTGTCTGGGAATATTGATAGAGGGAAGGTTGGGTAAAAAAAAAGTTTGACAAAGCTTTTGTTTGTACTTGTCTTTTTGATGTTTTCTGTTCCTTGTTTAAGAAGGGGGTCTATCTGTAACTATTTCAGGACTGGATTTGAAATATATGCATTTTATTTAGACATGGGCAAATTACAAAACAGTCAGAAGCACATAGTGTCCTAATTGAAGGCTGCTGGCGGTTTTCCTTTGTTACCGCTTTTTATGTGAGCTGTGTCGCATACACTTATTTCACATCTCATTATTGTCTATTTAATCTGAAGGCAAATGGACAGCCACAACCAACGCAAGGACAAACTATTTGCCCCTCTATTTTTGTAGGCGGGTCATATAGAACCAGTAAAAGACAGATAATTATTAATTACATTTATCAACAAGTATTTTCAATTTACATTTTTTTTTTGCAGTGACACAAAGTTTATATGTATAACTACTATTTTTATGAAAATCTGACTTGAGGTTCTTGACAAATAAGATAAAGCCAAAAAAAGTTTCATTTATGCCATGATAAAATGATTCCTAGATTCTTGTTCTAATTGCTTCAAAATATGGGGAGGACGGGCAAATTTTATTTTTTATTCAGTTTGATCAAAGGGGTAGGTGCTCTAAGACCATATTTTGGCCCCATAATTTCAGTGTCTTAAATTTGAATGCACTATGTTCAATTTCTATTCTTAAAATGATGTACACCAAGTATTTGACAATTTTGGAATTGTGAGTTTAGAGCCTTTACTTACACAGGTCTTTAAAATATGACTATTTTGTAGATTTTGTCCAAAATTGTGAAAACATCACATTTTACATTGGTTTTTGTTAAATTTGGATGCCTCCACAGGCCTCCACCAAAATGAAACTTAGCAAAAATATGTAAAATGACACAATATTTTAGTGTGTGAAATATCCTTTTGGTGGAGGCATGCGGAGGTATTTAATTTTTTGAAAACACTGGTCTGAAATTTGTGAATTTTGGTTGTTTTTCAGCTTTTCTTGAGTTATGACGTCATTTAACAAATAATTGTGACGTCATGTCAATGATGACATGTGTATTTCAGCTTGTTTCATTACAACCAAACATAACATTAGTCAATTACAGCATAAACTTGATCTGTTCTCCAAATTTATTTTCACAGCAAATTAGGGGCCAAATAAGCACCTTATAGCCCCTACCCCTTTATGCCATTTTGAAAGAAATTTACCAAAAATTAACACAATTTGCCAAAAAATCTAAATATAATTTTTGTGGGGGCTGAAAAAATCGTGGCTGGAGGGGATGAGAATCTAGAATTTTTTTTTATATTGGCCTTAAATTAACATTTGAACAACAAAACAAAAAAATATAACTAAATTGGCAGGACATAACTAATGCAAGATGAGAAGTAAAGAGTAAATATATCTCCATCATACGGCAATTAGTAGTACCCTGGTAGTACAAATACAAGTGAACATCTCATACAAAACTTTCCAATTCAAACAAGATTCATCATGATGATGTAAATTTCGTGATTGACCCCATCACGATTGTTCATTGTTGAAACCAAACACCCTCCTGTTTGTCATTTATAAGGTCATTGTTATCCAAAATTGATAAATAAATAAATAAAATTGGATTTGGTGTAAAATCTCTAACCGATTGTTTGTTTAAAAGATTAATGTATTCTGCTTGGCTGAAAATTAAATATTTTAACCATAGGTTGGACAAAGCCATAATAAAGTTTGATTATTATTACATTAGTATAAGCTTCTGGTATAAGAATAGCCGGAGGGTGGCCATGATAATAATGAATCATGTTCCATTGCCTTATATTTCCATAAAAATCCTATGCTAGACAAAGCGGAATATGTTTCAATTCAAAATCTTTTTTTCATGAAAATTTAAAGACCACTCAAAATGTCATGTAATACATGGTTCATATAGGTACATGACATTAAGATCTTTTTTTTTCAATATAATCATTTAGAAAAATAATATAAACTCAACAGTATCATAAAGCCACAATGATATTATAAGCTTATTTCTACAGTTTATTACTACCCTTTGTTTATAACAAAAAGAAAAATAGTTTTTATATTCCTAACAGATTGGGAATTTGACCTTCCAATGTTTTGATTTTAATGCTACTGATGAGAGGTTACTCCTTGAAATATCGATATATAGCATATACAAATTAACTGTTTATACCCGCGTTTTGGTATTTGTAATTTTGCAAGCAAAGTAAAAATAGCAAAGTTCTACAAATCTACAGTCCCATACCATTTTAAGTTCTATTATAAGTTATATAAGTATCTGCTGGGCCAAAATAGAAGACTTGGAGAGTTCTAGTAAGTAAACATGATATGAAAAGTCAAGGATATTTATGGGAAGTGACCTAATAAGACTGGTTCAAAACAGTCAAACAGGACCCAGAATGAAGAAGTATCACAGGGGCCTTTGCTTGACTGACCATACAGAATAGGCTTAAGCAATTTAGCATGAAGAATACTTTCAAGATATTCATAAAAGTTCTATGTTAATTTTCACATTTCTGTATTCACTATTTTTTTCACAAAGCACTGAAAAACCACTGTAGCAAATACTATTGTCACAGAGAGATACAACTGATATTTGATTTAAAGACTGGGTCAGTGGCCGATTCAAGGGGGGAGGGGGCGTACACCACCCCCTTTTAATTGAAAAAATAATTTTTCTGTATAAAAGTGACCAAGCCACTTCAAATTTTCATCAAAATCTGACATTTTTAGCAATTACGCCCCCTCCTTTCACAGACCTCTGGATCTGCCCCTGGACTGGGTATATTGTCATTATAAAGTCTGCTTGGAATTGAATGCTTTTAGCTAATAAGCATCAATACAAATTTAAAAAAAATTAAAAAGTCTTCAAGTTACAATAATGTGTACCCAAAAATTCAAAATGTTTTGAAACAATTATAATAAATGGTAATGGTCAGATGCCAGATGGGTAAGCAAATGCTAAATGACATCATTTATTTCATCTAATTCACGCAAGAAACCAGATCATCCTGGTTTTGCTTTCAACAATATCAAGCCTTTTCAAAACTATTTACTATTTACTAGTACAGCATAGTTTAGATGTGAATTACAAACCAGCATGATCAAAATCAAAATTCCTTTTCAGTATATCAGTCACAATTTAAACTTTGATCTTGCAACCTAGTCAATTTTCATATACTTATCAAAACTATACTAACAGGTATAAAAAGCAAACTGTAAAATTAGCTAAACTGTGAGATTCAAGATTCTTACATTTAAATTGAAATTCATAACTTGTAAAAATCATACTTGTGGAAAATATACTTTTTTCTTTCCCAGTGAATTATGTAATAATGATTTAAAAAATAAAATTTGTAAAGTATTATATATCTGATAAGTCTCTGGAAGAAAAAATTGAAATAACGTGACAAAACAAGCTTGAAAAGTCAGAAAGCATAGAAAATGACATATTTCTGTGGGAAAATATTAAAACATCACATTCAAAAATTACAACAATTATTGTATAATCAAATCTTTAGACTGGGAAACAAGCTTTATGCTTATGAAAATCCATTTCCAGAATGCAGTTTGCAAATTATGTGACCTTTGTAGAGGCACCAATTGAGCCTACTCTTGTCAGACTCTACAAAGGGGTTTCTAACCTCTTTCCACATTCAGGGGTAAACCTTTTTTCGTCCCTTCCAAAACACTAGACCTTCCTTGCAAATAGTGTCAAGAGAGAGTGGGAAAATTGTTTCATAAAATTTTCACCTGTGACAAGGATCACAAGTGTGGCCACTAAAAGTATGTCTCGCCTGCCGGCACCATCGCTAAAATCAACTATCTAAGCTTTCATTTCTTGATATAAACACAAAAAGTGTCAGTATACCTAATAACAGATGCCTAGTTATTATACTATTCAAGCAATCCATTGTCCACACAAGTATTACAAAAAGTTTTCTGTCTGAAAAAAAAGACCTAAGTTCACAGAGTCACTGGAGTGTAAAAATGGGGTCATGGTCACATGGCATGGTGACAGTTGCGTTGTCCATAACCGCAACTGTCTGTTTACCCAATATCAGATGCCTAGCTATTATAACTTTCCAGCAATTCATCGTCCATAAAAGTCTTACAAAAAAGTTTTTCGGCCTGAAAAAGACCTAAGTTCACAGATTCACTGGAGCGTGAAAATGAGGTCAGGGTCACACGGCATGGTGACAGTTGCATAGACCATAACCTGAACTGTCTGTATACCAAATATCAGATGCCTAGCTATTATACTTTTCAAGCAATTCATCGTCCACAAAAGTCTTACAAAAAAGTTTACAGCCTGAAAAAAGACCTAAGTTCACAGAGTCACTGGAGCGTGAAAATGAGGTCAGGGTCACACGGCATGGTGACAGTTGCGTAGACCATAACCTGAACTGTCTGTATACCAAATATAAGATGCCTAGCTATTATACTTTTCAAGCAATTCATCGTCCACAAAAGTCTTACAAAAAAGTTTACGGCCTGAAAAAAGACCTAAGTTCACAGAGTCACTGGAGCGTGAAAATGGGGTCAGGGTCAAACAGCATGGTGACAGTTGCGTAGACCATAACCTGAACTATCTGTATACCAAATATCAGATGCCTAGCTATTATACTTTTCAAGCAATTCATTGTCCACAAAAGTCTTACAAAAAAGTTTACGACGCCGCCGCCGCCGCCGCCGTCGCCGCCGCCGCCGCCGGAAAGTAATACCTATGTCTCGCCTTCCGCGACTATTCGTCGCAGGCGAGACAAAAACCATGAATCTTGGAGTTACTAGCTCACATGTTAACCACTACACCATCAGCCCTTCTTTAAGAATCATAAAGGACTAACGTTGATAAGGGCCATTTTTGGCCCAAAAAATATTTTTGTTGGAATTCAAGTAAAAATTGTTACAAGACTTAGTTAAATGTCAGTACTTTAATGCTTCATAGACAATTTTATATTTTTGACCATTCTGTGACGTCATAGTGACGTCAAAATTGAACAAATTACACAAAATTGACCAAATTGGCTGTTTTTTAGCATATTTTTAATAATTTTCGCTCTGGGAAGTGACCACAACACCCATGTACCACAAAATCCTTTTGGTAACAAATTAATTTGGTCCTGAAAAAGGACCAAAGTATCTATTTGGTACATGGCTGTACACACTACTATTGAAAACAAAATAAGCATGAAAATAATGTAAAAACCGCTAATTTTTACCAAATGTTGAAAATCTTCCAACTTTCAATGCCATTTTCTACATATAGATTAAAAGGATTGAAATAATTTTCATTGTTTATTATGTCCCTAACCCTTGCCTAAGAAAATAACACAGTGAATGTAGAATACTAGAACTTTTAATTTTCAGCCATATTTTGAGGCCAAAAACAGGCCTTATCAGCCCTGGTCCTTTGTCGCATTTGTATTTTGTTTGATCAAGCTAGAAATACCATAATAAAATTGTAAACCATTTCATTTTTCGCAGCTACAAAATTTTGCAGGATTATCAAAATTACTCTTATGTAGAGGCTTAACTTTCATCAATGATGGATAAATTACCCAGTATTTGAAATAAATTGTGCTTGTTATAAAATTACCGGTATGTCCTATAAACTTTCTTGATTACAGCTAACTATTTTTTCAAAGCATGCAATTGATGTTTGATTGTTAATAGGTTCTAAAGTTTGCTTCAATTCTTTACAAAGTCTTGAAAGAAAAAAGCCTACAAACTGCTGATAAATCTAATGACAGTGTGTGTTGCATGAAAATACTGTGTAAGCTTATGCATAACTAAGTCTTGAAAGACCAAAGAACTACAAACTTAACAAACTGCACTTACTTGTCGTAGTCTTCCATTAGTCCTATTGTTTCAGACGATTTCATTCTATTATTGGTAAAATCAAACTACCGTTGACTAAACCACTGATTCTATTACATCTTAAAATAGAAATAAATCTTCAAAAGCTAAAACGGGAAAAGCATCTTGTAAAATTCTTCATGCGTAACAACAATTTGAATCATATAAAACTGTTAAATTACTTTAATTTTAAAAGTCTGAATGAGATATTTTCAAATGATCACATGATCAGCATGCATTGTAAAAGTAGCAGACGCCTATTGAATAAAGTGTTTCTGCTTCTATAAATTTTCCATTGAAAAGAAATTCTGCCAGGATACTTTTCAATAAAACATGTAATTTAGTTTTAATTCTTTATAACTCATACATCTTATAAAAGTATTGTTGCTTTTCTCCACAAAAGGATATTGAGTGACATTTGACCTTCCTTCAGCAGGAGAAATTTGTAAGTGTGTGATACGGAAACCAAATATTTGGAATAAGAAATTTGATGAAAAAGTTATAAAGCTTGCCTTGTTTAAGGTGAAATAAATTGCCTATTTTATTCAAATTTCATGAGAATGTTTTTAATGTATCACATCCCCTCAAAGAAAATAAAACTTTTTGACAGAAAGCATTTAATGATATTAAAACTGTTTTGTAAGGGTTATTAAGAGGTCTAATGAAAATAAATTCTTATCTCATATTACTTTGTGTATATCACATATCAAACAAATATTTGAAATAATGTTCTGACTTTTCAACAATTGTTTTCTCTTTTGGGAAAATTGACAAGTTTAACACTTGAAAAACAAAAAGAACTTTTATGAGAATTGAATATAAAAAGAAGAGATGCAAGTACATTCTAAGCAAATGTTTGACAAAACTTCAAGTGTAGGTGTACCAAGTTTCATAAAGATATGTTCTGGTATATAACTTATGCAATACAAGTACAAGGACATGTAACTGTATGATTTGAAACGGTTAAAATATTTTAAACAAGAGTTGACACTAAAGTATGTCTCGCCTGTCGGCACCATCACAGAACTCATTGAAGGTCTAGCTGGGCCTTCAAAAAAGTTAAGGTCAAGATCATGTGACAGATGACACAATTTGTCTGAAATGTGTTCTAGATACCATAGTTATTGAGAAACAATTAAAAGAGACCAACATTCACTAAGTCAACCATGAAAATGGGATTATGGTCACATTACATGGTGACGTCAGTTATGTATACCATAATACCCAAATATCAGATGCCTAGCTATAATATTATACTTTTCACTTAACTCATTTTCCACCCAAAAATCATCTACATTTACAAAATCACTGAACCGTGAAAATGGGGTCAGGGTCACACAACATGGTGTCAGTTGTGTAGACCGAAACCCCCAATGTTTGTATGCCAAATATCAGATGCCTAGCTATTATACTTTTAACTAGATTTATTTTCCACCAAAGTTTTAATTGTCCCAAAAACCATCGAAGTCCACAGAGTCACTGAACCATGAAAATTGTGTCAAGGTCGCAGGACATGGTGTCAGTTGCATAGACCATAACTCCAGATGTCTGTATACCAGATATCAGATACCTAGCTATTATACTTTTTACTGAATTCATTTTCCACAAAAGTCTTACAAAGAAGTTTTTTGGCCCCAAAAGTCATCCAAGTCCACAGAGTCACTGAACCATGAAAATGGGGTCAAGGTCAAATGGCATGGTGCCAGTTGTGTAGACCATATCCCTAACTGTCTGTTTACTAAATATTAGATGCCTAGCTATTATACTTTTCATTTAATTCATTTTCTTACAAAGGGATTTTTTGGCCTGAAAAAACATCTAAGTTCACAGAGTCGCTGAACCATGAAATTCGGGTCAGGGTCAAACGTCATGGTACCAGTTGCATAGACCATAACCACAACTGTCTGTATACCAAATATCAGATGCCTAGCTATTATACTTTTTTTGGAATTCATTTTCCACAAAAGTCTTACAAAGGGATTTTTTGGCCCAAAAACATCTAAGTTCACAGAGTCACTGAACCATGAAATTGGGGTCAGGGTCAAACAGCATGGCACCAGTTGCGTAGACCATAACCCCAACTGTCTGTATACCAAATATCAGATGCCTAGCTATTATACTTTTCATTTAATTCATTTTCCACAAAAGTCTTACAAAGGGATTTTTAGGCCTGAAAAAACATCTAAGTTTACAGAGTCACTGAACCATGAAATTGGGGTCAGGGTCAAACAACATGGTGCCAGTTGCGTAGACCATAACCCCAACTGTCTGTATACCAAATATCAGATGCCTAGCTATTATACTTTTCTTGTAATTCATTTTCTACAAAAGTCTTACAAAAAAGTTTAGGCGGCCGCCACCACCGGACAGTAATACCTATGTCTCCCCTTCAGCAACAGGCGAGACAAAAACTAAACTAAAACCTAAATGCTACATGTGTTTTTTGTTACCTTTCCATGGAAATGTCCTTTTCTAATGTACAGTCTCTCAGGTCATTTCAAACAATATTCTAGTATCAACTTTAGCCATCAAGTTGGAAAATTCCTGCCCTGTTTCGTGAAAATAAAGCATCTATTAACTCAACATCAATCAAAACTTCTAGTTGTAAAAGATAATTTTAAAACTTTCACAAAATCACTTAAAAATGACTCGAAAATGATATTTAAAATTAATCCCTGTTCAACATGCAACAAAATGAACTGCTTTCCATTGAAATTCTTTACCATGGGTTAAAACGGTAGTAAAATTAGTATTTCAAGGTTGATTTAGATCTGTGGGACTGATTTCAGTAACCTGGTATTCATCAGTTAAATTGAGAATTTTTGATTTTTGTTCCCAGTATTAAATAAAAGTAATTGTTCATTTAAAAGGTCAACTTTTTCGTAAATCAGATCAATGTTCACAAATCATGCAAACCATTTGCCGATTTGTTAAAAAAATCTTATCAAACATAAATCTGGCCTATTAATTATTTGTTCATAAAAAGACTTTTGTTTATCATGATCAAACCACATTGTTCAAACACTTTTTAAGTCTTTCCTCAGAACTGAATGTGAAAAAATCAATATGCTCAGGGGTGCAAAAGCCGAGTTGCAACATTTCACTAACCCAAACTTAGCATAAGTTGTTACAGGCATTACATGCCAATTTAATACCAAAATCTTTAAGAATTATTGTCAAGAAGCCACTTTTTGAGAAATTAAATAACATATTTTGCTGACCAAAATCTTGGGTAAAAATTCCCCAAAATCTGACTGATGGGTTTTTATAGTCATGACTATATGCTAAAGAGCCTCTGCAGCAACTATTACCAATAAAGGTAAAAAAGACTCGCTATGTGCCATGGGTTGTCCAGCCCATGACACACCACAGCCTGTGTTAGCTGCTCCATAGTATCCTTCGTTGTTGATGGATGCAGGGCCCCTCTTCCACCACGAGGAGGTACTGGTCGGAATTCTGGAAGACAAATCCCCCAAAACACTTGGGTTCCTTCTTTTATGGTATGTAACAATATCCCAAAGTTTCTTAAAAAAATCTGTCAAAGTCAGAAATGGCAGGATTTCGCTAAACAGGAAGTAGGTGAGCGACAGACCTAAAATCGCATCCCACGTTATGGGACCCCACCCTGATGCTGTATACCAAATATCAAGTGGCTGTGATTAGTACTTGCTGAGAAAACTGTTACGAAAATTTTTTCCCCACCCGCCCACCCGCCGCCCGCCCGACATTCACCATTTTATAACCCGGATTTTTCACTCCGTGAAATCCGGCTAAAAATGGTTGAAAATTGTATGAAAACCATTTTTTTAAAAAGAAATTTTCTAACGTTGTTCTGCTGCTGTGACCTTGAACAGATTTCCCCGAAAATCAATAGGGTTCCTCCTTTAATGGTATGTACCAATATAACAAAGTTTAATTAAAATCTGTTAACAACTTTTTGAGCAATGGTGCAGAATCCACTTTTTTTCAGAAAAAAATTAGCGTTTTTCTGCCACTGTGACCTTGACCTTGAAGGGATTTGCCCCAAAATTTAAAGAGTTTCTCCTCTTATGGTTGGTAACAACATCCCAAAGTTTCATCAAAATCGGTTGACAACTTTTAAGTTATGGTCCAGAAACCAATTGTTGACGCCCGCCATCATCATAACAATACCTGTGTTTAACTTCGTTGCAACTCGGCTAAAAATAAATAATTTTGATTAGTATTTGAGTAGATATTAGGGACATACAATCTTTTTTATCAATGCTGAAGAATTTCTATGGAATAAAGGCTATATATGTGACTAAGAGATTTTGGTGGATTTTCTTGTTGAACATGTACAAACAAAAGTTTTACTTCACCAACTTCTGATCAACCAAACAATATGAAAAGACATAATGCATGAGAAAGTGCCTGCTTATATTTGATTGATGTTTGAATGGTTGTTGACTTTATTCTTGATAATTATGATAAATCTGACATTAAATTGTATAAAAAATACTGCACAAGTTTAAAATTGATCCACCAATGTACTCTTGGCCTATGTGATGAAAACCAAACAGAAGGTTAGACAAACCAGAGTCTATGATCAAAATTGTTGACACAGCTGAAACATCAAACATCTTCTTTCATATATCTGTGTATAGCACCTGAGTTCTCCTTGTTACGACTTGAATTTGCATTGTTGATTTCCTTTAGGTTGATTTTGTGTTTTGTGTTTCTTCGTACTGTTTTTGTTTGTGTTTACCTGTTTCATCATTGCCCATTCAGACCATTGACATTTGAATGCCCCATTGGTGCCTCTTTGCTTCTGTTTATAGCTGGCTTTGCATATCCTGAAAAATAGATAAATAGCAACTACATTTCACACATAATGGTAATCTGATATTATAAATACAGGAAACATGTAATGGTCTTGTCTCTTCATTTGCATGGAACTAGCTCCTGTTTCTTAAGTCATGTATGGGAATAAACATTTTCATCTTTAAATACATTTTCTGGTTAAAGCATTTGAAGTTTCTTTTCTAAGCTGGAGCAGCACATTCTTTTTCTCATTTCAGCTAACAGGCCTGGGGTCAATAACAATGCAATGTAATGCATTACATTACCATTACTTTACAAATTTTGTCATTACATTACATTACCATTACTTTTTTTCTCTTCTGTAATGCATTACATTACCATTACTTTGCCTGTGTAATGCATTGCATTACACATTACATTTTGATTAAATATCTATAGATAAATCTTTATGTACTACTAATAAGTCATTTGCAGAAAACACTATTCTTTAAGTTTGAAATTTTAACATCTAACATGAAATGGTAATTTACATTCGAAAAGAAAAAAATAGAAAAAGTTCATATCACAATCCATTGCAGAGATATCAATCAATCAAATTTTATTGGACAAAAGCACAGTTTAAATATACATGTGATGTGTTATCCAAATATTACAAAAAAATATAGCATAAAGGAAAAAAAGAGAAAAGACAGTGTCATATGAGCATAACAGTAATTGAGCCATTATTAATATAATTAATGCATTAAAACAAAAGAAAGATATTTATAATAATGTCATTGTGTATTCAGCCTATGAGGATCTACGTATTTTTAGAGTTGAGGTCTCGTTTGATAAACATATATTAGATATAGTGATTTGAAATTACAAAGAATATTTATTGAAAATCCTGAGTTCGTACTACCAGTGGTTCAAATGGTCAAAATATGTAAACTAACAGAAATGAGGCTAACTTATTCTAGTTAATGTAGTATTGTCACAAACATGACAAATAACCATATATTAAAAAAAAACTTTATCATTATTAAATAGTACTATACTTTGGTGGTTTTTTTTTATTATTATTTCAGTTTTGAAATCTTCTTGAATAAATCAGAAAATAGTGTTTTCTGCAAGTCCACTATGGAGATGATAGACAGGGCATGTCATTTCTGTTTTTACAATCAATTATATTTTAAGATTTAATCCTTTGGTCTTTTGTCCTTTCATATAATTTGACCCCAATTAGTGAATATATCTAATTGTTATAACAACAAATTAGAACAATAAAAATGCCATTGTTAAGCCTGAAGACATCTTAATTGCAAACATCAAAAAGGTGATTTCAAATGAAGCTTATAATTTAAGGGTATTTTTTATTTTAGTATCTCTTTTTTTACTTTACTATAGACAAACATAGACCCATGTTGCTTAGTGCACCCTTTGCATAATTTAAACTTTTTTTAATTTTTCAAATATAAGTACATATGGAAAATGATTATATAATATTATTGGAATAAGGGTTGATTGACAACTTTCTGTTTTAAATCCTATAATAATTGTTTATCAAAGACTATTTTATATTTTATTTTCTCAATCAAAAATTGTCTTACTTTTTCAGATTTCCAAAATAAGAAAAATATAATGACAATATAATGACATGTAATGCAATGTAATGGGTGCATTACACATTTTTTGACCCAAGTAATGCATTACATTACATTACATGTAATGCAGAATTTGTGCATTACACATTACTTTGCATAACTGAAAAAAAATGTAATGATTACAATGCATTTGCATTAACCCAGGCCTGTCAGCTAATTCACTTTTTCCTCTGTGAACTGTAAGGACCTTTTTCTTAATGACACTTTATAATTTTTTTGACAATGTGTAATATTTTTTTTCAACTACTGACATGATTTCCAATATTTTCACATAAAAAAAAATAATGATATAATTAACTCAGCATTACATTATGAAATATTTGGTCTGAACACAATTCTCCCATCTTATCAATAACATAATAGTCCACTATCTTATGTTAATGTCATAAAAAGTAACAAATAAAGATTTATTACTCTATAAAAAGTTTAAATTTGATATTTTTGATAATTCTAATATCTATAATTTTATGTTCATCAAATGGTTAAAATGATGTCTATAGATTTCTATCTTTCCACTTCAACAATCTGATGAAGATTTCTCACAAAACTTACTTTCAAGGTCAAGTTGAAGGAAACCGGACTTGTCAGGGTAGGAATCTACATCTGTACCTTTCAGTTTTCATGATTAATAGACAAGAAAAGTACTAGACAATAATCAATTTATCTAAACAGTATGCTCTATATATATCTTTATAAACTTTATATGTTCCCAAATAAGTTTTAAATACATATCCCACTCGGAACACACTTCATGAACCTCTTTCTTTACTCAGTGTTAAAATTTCAGGAACCTCTTTCTTTACTCAGTGTTAAAATTCAAGAAAAGTTCACGCTTTAGTACATGTATTGGCTTGTATATATCAAGACAAAGAATTCTACAAAGTTGTATCAAAATCTGTTGAGGGGTCTTAAATGAGTTGCATTCACAAAGTGTTCTTATGACCTTAAAAGAGCAAAGTCGATAAAGTCCAATTAATCCTATAATATTTGTGGAATCAAAATGGTCTTACGATATGATTAACTACATACCATGATATACAGTCCTACAAAATTTCATCAAAATCCTTTACGTGGTCTCAGAGGAGTTGCGCTCACAAAATGTTACTATGACCTAAAATAAAGAAAGTTGATATTCCCATAACTCCTATAATATTTGTAAATGAATCAAAATGACGCAATATGATCAACTGCATATCATGACAAATGATCTTACAAAATTTCATCAAAATCTGTTGAGCTGTCTCAGAGGAGTTGCGCTTACAAAAGTGTGAGGGAGAGACACACGGACATACCAAGAAAATTACTAGGTCCCTGTCGCCTTGCAGTGGGGGACAATAAGCTGAAGGTTTAAGCGGGCAACAGCTTTTCTCTATCTGCAATAATTTTCATTCTATAAGGTGAATACACATTAAACATAGAATAAACATTCTTCTTGACCTTTAAAGGGTCTAAAAACTATTTACCCCTACAAGCAGTAATCTGGCAATTTCAACCCAATTAAGACTTCTGTAGATCTTAATGTGCTAAAGGTGTAAAAAAGCAACAGCTTTCCTCTTTCTTAAATACCAGTAGTTTTATTTTATAGGGCAAAAACACAAAAAAAAAAACAGGATTTTTTACCTTGAAAATATGTCCAAACAGGAAGTAGACTTCCAAAATATGCGAAAAAGTCAAGAAACTAGTTTAAAACATTAGTCAGAATTATATCTGGTCTTGTTTTAATTTTAATTAAATGTTAAATGGGGATAAATGAATTTATGAACGACTCTGTAGTGTTTTGTTTTGAGGGGTATCACTTGAAGCCTTGAAAACTAAAATCCACTCATACATGTCATAAACAAAAGTTTTGACTTTGCAAAACATACAAAGTTGAAAGACATTTAAAATCTTGGTTTTATGTATTTTTATCAAATTGTTGCATTCATAATTTATTTATACCAAGCAATTGTGGTAGATATATGTAAGATTTTATAATTATGAATGGAGCAATATAATTTTGTCTTATTCTCTTATTTTATTGTAAAAGAAATCATATCAATCAGTATGAGAGTGAAAGAGAGAAAGTGTGAGTGAATGTTCTTTGCTATTATACATTGCATGTGTCAACGGGCCCATAATTGGCTGAATAAAAATACTTAATACTTTATACTTTAAAACGGAATTTAGTTAAACAATCACTAATATTGAGTTTTAAAAAGAATACTTTAAAATTACATAATGTCCACTAGAGCTGTCATTTTTGAAAGGACAATTCTAAATGGCATAAAGAAGGTAAAAAGTGTCCTACTAATGGACACTATTTAAAAAGCAGGGGACACTTGAAAATAGCAACTTTTCTGGAAAATATTGTCCTCCCGGACACTTTATCTCAGGACACTTTTTTGCCTTACATATATTCATAGACCTGTATATTGATATACAGGTCTATGATATATTAAAGGTAACTGGCTGTATTTTTGCTGGGCATATTATTGGCAGTAATAGAAGAAAATGAGATGTGGAATAAGTGTACGCAACACAACCTACAATATAAACGTAAATTTAAAAAATACACAATGGAAAATGTTATTATCTGTGTACCTATAGCAAAAAACCATGTTTCACCTAATGATACACGCATGTACCTGTAACTCAATACAGTCTAACAATACACACATTAGTTACGATAACGTAACCATCCCTACGTTTCTCTCCATGAGGGTTACGATTCCAGCCTGTTACTCCCAACGGAGCAGATATGTTAGTATATTTGCATACAGAACAATGTATTTGATCATGAGTTCAATCAAATGTGTTGATAAGTTTTCAGAATATCCTAAAAATATAGATTATGATATTTACTTTTACACTGTTCTTGAATTTCATCAAGTTCAGGATCAGATCTTTAATTTCATTATTAAATTACTTAAGGAATGACTTTAATAGTTGGTTTGATTGTAGCCTACAGTAAAACGATACAAGCATGTATCCGTAGCCATCAGCCTAATGATACAGACATGTATTCAAAGCCTATAGGCTAGTTGCATGTGTGTATTACAAGCCACTACCATAAATAACTGCATAACAACAGTCTTCAATATCTTTTAAATATAAACAAGAATATGTCCAATTAGAAACATGGTGCACAATCGTTCAAAGAGGAATTTCAGAAAGTTCAACCTGAGACCTGATTTTGGATGAACACAAATGCATGTAAGATGTACACACGAAAGGATAGAAGGGTAAAGACAGATTTTACAAATGAACTTTCAAAAATCATAAAATTTTATATTCCCTACTTTTGTGATGTTTGCATTGTGTCACTCGACTGTTGAAACTTCATGTTCATAACTGAAACAATAAAGACTAGTTCCATGCTTTTTTTAAGAAAGATTATGACATTTGTGTTCTATCAGGGCAGATGGTTCTGACTTCTGAAAGGGAAAGAAATTGTAAGGGACTGTAACAGTGTTTAAGGGACCGATCATTTTGCTTTAAAAAAAAGGGGGCTTGTTTTTTATGAATGATAAATATATTTGGGGCGGCGGCAGAGGTTAAGCAAAAAATTCTGATGAAGGATTTCTGCTATATAAATATGAAAATATATTTTGCAGAAACAGCATTAATAAAATAGTGTAGAATTTTTTTTCTGACGAACAAAAATCAAAGGTCCCCTTCAAGTTAAATCAGGGATTAACTTAAGGCACAGGATACGATTACGGCAAAACCGTAACAATAAGAAATTCTTATTGTTACGGCAAAGACGAAAACCGGGAACGGATGACGGGACAGAGACCGAATCATTTACGACCGTAACAATAAGAATTTTCTTATTATTACGGCAGATCTCGCGTTAGAGATTTACCAAGCATAAGATATTTCATTATTAACTTCTTCCGCAACTTTTTAACATTTTATGTTCAATAGAATACTTGAAACTAATGTAGAAGTATTGCTTGTTCTTATTGATGGCAATAAAATCGTTACCTCGAACTGAGGCAAGTGACTTGCCGACACAAATCTTTGACAAAAACATTTACATAAGTCGAGTAAAGCGGTTTTACCCCGAAGGATGGAACTCCGAAGGAACTCAAAATGCGTGTTGATCCTTGAAGGAAAAAAGTGCAGAGTTGAACCACTGCACAGTTTGTTGCACGCATGTCCACACTGCAGCATCCGTAGTCTGAGATGGATGCCTGAATGGTTTCACCCGGAATAAAATAAAACACGGGAACCACATATTGGTTGTGTCGCATTTGCCATAAGTTATCAAAATTACTTTGAGTTAAATTTAGATTATTAGAATTTTTCGCCTTCTCCCGCTTGTATAATGTTATGTCACTTTTTATTTCACATCGTCACAATATCGATTTGCCGTAATTATAAGTGCCGTAATAATAAGAAATTTCTTATTGTTACGGTCGTTAATGATTCGGTCTTCGTCCCGTCATCCGTTCCCGATTTTCGTCTTTGCCGTAACAATAAGAATTTCTTATTGTTACGGTTTTGTCCAAATTTGCCGTAACTGTATCCTGTGCCTTAACTTAATTTAGTTATCTTGTCTCCAGTCTCTAAGTCTCTAATAGAATATGATTTTCACTGGAATTCTATCAACTATATAAAGTTAAATGCACTCGCAACATTTTAATGCTAGCAAAAGTGAGGGGTCTCAGTGGGGTTGTGTTCAGAAGTGTGAAAGATGAACAGAACTCAGGGGGGATGGGGGGGAGGCATTTCTATACTTTATGGATAGGGAGGTGCTGCTGAGATTTTGAAACCCCACTCTTTTCATACATTTTGAATTTGAAAACAAGCATTCTGAGAGTATTGCAAAACAATACTTAGTCCCCTACCGGCCTCATATTTCAGTCACTGGTAACAATTTGTCAAACAAATGAATACCTAAACTTGATCAGTTTATTATATACAGGGAACAATAAAAAAGTTTAGAAAAGAAAATTGCAATATATTTTCAAATTTCAAAGGGCAATATCTGCCATAAAAATTTGTGGACCGGCACGAAACTCAAACTTGATTTGTAACTCATCAAGGTAAACTCACAGACAAAAAATCAGTTCATTATCTATAAGTGTTTAGAAAAAAAAAATGTGGAAAACTGAAATTTTAGTGAATTTTCAAAGTTCAAAGGGCCATAACTCCCATAAAAATTTGTGGATCGGCACAAAACTCAAATTTAATCTGTAACTCATCAAGGTAAACTCACATACCAAAAATCGGTTCATTATCTATAAGCATTTAGAAAAAAAGTGCGGAAAACTGAAATTTTAGTGAATTTTCAAAGTTCAAAGGGTCATAACTCCCATAAAAAATTGTGGACCAGCACGAAACTCAAACTTGATCTGTAACTTATCAAGGTGAACAGGCGCGTAGCTAACTTAAGAGAGAAGTGGATGCACAAGCTGGACGGCGAGGGGTCTGGGGGCCGCTTAAGGCCCCCAGTGGGTCCAGGGCTAAGCCCTGGTAGGGGGTCCAGGGGGGCGAAGCCCCTCGGAAGCTCCTGAAAGATAGCATTTTCAAGAGCTATATTTTTTATTAAACTCATCCGTGACCGTCCCAAATAACTTGTTTAAAACCAGAACGAAACTGAACACTGAAGAAGACAGTTTTAGTATTTTTAAGTACAAACTGCACATTTGTTGCATAGTGTAAAAATTATAAGAAAGAACTTTTAACTTGAACAGTTATTTTACGAATGCTTTTGATCAACAAATAATTATATATTCAATGGAAAAAAATGACATAATCAATGTATCTTTGGCACAAGATAATTCAGTTCCTTATTCAGGCTGCCAAAAGACATCCAAACGACTTTTTTCTCTTAACGGCAAATACATGCGTTAATGACTTTCTTAACATCGCTGCTCTTATGTTTATAAGCATTTTGGGGTTCGCGCTTCTCATAGCGCTTAACTTCCAAATATATTTTCGTCTAAATTAAACTAATTTCTTGTCTGATGAAGAAGTTGTTTCGCTAACCAATGAAGTCAGAATAGAAAATTAGACGGCGGACCATGCGGACAGAGTATGAACCACATTTTCCTCAAAATAATTTATTTTTTTATGTTCCAGTAGACCACAATACAGGCTCTTCAAAAGAGGAAATGAGGCGGGTTATTTGAAAGTTATACAAAAATCTTTTGTATACATTACTTTCCTAAAATGAACAACTTTTTATTAGGTAATAACGAAACTACCGAACTAGGATGATCAATCTTATATGTCAAAGAATAAAAAACAAAACAAAAATGTAACGGAGAAATTGAAGATAGTAGACTAAGGATCTGTCTTACCAAATGTCAGTTTGGGGTTTTTCTTCTTAATGTTCGACAAAACTATTTTACATTTTCTGTCTGACCGAATCGAATTTTGTTAGACACATTTTGTCATGTCTGAAATAGCAATGGCCCTGACTTGGTACAGGCATTTCAAATGAATGAATCATTTCCTGCATATCGTGTTTAATAAAAATAAAAAAAAAGTAAAGTTTACTTCCTGAATGGAGATTTGAATTTTGCTGTTTGTTCCCAAGACTTTGTCAGCAAATCTATCTTAACGTTATCTTTTTGTAATGTGGTAATGACATGCAATGACGGGTTAAAAAAGAAGGGTTGGTCAATGCTGACGTCTGTTCATCTGAGCCTACTTTTAAGGAACAAGGTGACACATCTGCGATGGCAAAAGTATCGGAACTGCTTTCAACAGATTGAACCCAGAATTTTAGTTTAGGGGGATGTAAGAATTTTTCGTTAATTGGTATCGACGAGCAAAGCGAGGCTCAATTTTTTTTAGTGTTTTTTTCATGGATTTAGTGCAAAAACTTAATTTTTGTCAGTTTTGGAAGGGGTAAGTACGCTCGGTATGCCTTTCATTGGATCCGCGCCTGCTGCCAACTTTAGTACCAAATATGAGTTGAACTTTTGCATGTCTATACCGGACAACTCGAAAGTTGCATTCATTGGACTCAACACGTTAATAATAAATGTTAATAAATAAAGCGTCCGTAATAAAACAATTGTCAATAACAATCAATACGACATTATGAGCCTTGACGTATTTGCCAGAAATGGACGCAATTTTTTTAAACCATTTTTTTTTTTTTTTTTTTTTTTGTGAAAACGATGTGGATGCACATGCTGCCGTGCCTCCGGGTAGCTACGCGCCTGGTGAACTCACTTACCAAAAATCAGTTCATTATCTATAAGTGTTTAGAAAAAAAGTGCGGAAAACTGGTATTTTAGTGAATTTTCAAAGTTCAAAGGGCCATAACTCCCATAAAAAATTGTGGACCGGCACAAAACTCAAACTTGATCTGTAACTCATCAAGGTAAACTCACATACCAAATATCAGTTCATTATCTAATATGATGCAGGTTCAACCTGATAAGCTCCCGCAGATATATTTTAGGGGATGACATGATATTTGATTCTGACGGGGGTGAGTGACAGTTCTTGTAAATAAATGATCTTGCCTGCCAATAAAAAAATGGAGATAAATAATCTGGCCTCTACTTCCAAGGGAAAAATCTGTCCAAAGATTCTTTACTAGTATGGTACATGTATATTAAAAATAAATAAACTCGGCGGCAAAAAACGGCGGAACTTAAATTTTCTGACTGGACCAAAACTGCAGACCCCCCCTTTTCAGAATCAAATTGTTGTCCCCTTATGTCTTAAATAACAAAAAGAAATGCAAGCTTTTGCATGGTTTTGAAATTGAGCGAACCTGCAAACAGAACGAAGAAGTGTTTTTTATTCTAAAACTAAAAATGACGTCATAATATATGCTTAAAATAGATCGGACGTCATAGAGGACACCTTCTACTTTCATTTTCAAATGTACAAAGTTTAGAGAAGAAACAATATCATACTAGTATACTGCTCACGACACAACATGGACAAGGTTATAATTTAATATGACTGCAGAAATATTTCGGCAGAATATTTATTTAGTCGCCATCATGTACATTACGCTTTGTGTTGTTCCACGAAAATTGGAATGACAGTTTCCCTCCATTCTGTATTTTTGTTTTTCGTTTTCATTAAAAAAAATCTTAACATGCATCTCTATTTGCTAGAAATATTTAAAATATTCATATCAATACAATATTTGCGTATTTAAATTTTTGAAATACAAATTACAAAGTAAAAATTTAATTTTGCATTCCGTGCCATTGGGTGCGGATATGTCGACTAGCTTATAGCGAGCATAGCTCGCAAGCGGGCACGAAGTGTCCGCTCGAGCGGAGAGCTCTACGGTATTTGTTTCCGCGAGAAATTTGCTAATGCTGATTTAGATTTTTTATGGTCCGGAAAGGGTTATTATTTTTACAGGTCCGGAGTGAATGTTAAAATAATTTATAAGAAAAGAAATAATGCTTAAAAAAATAATAAATTGCGTTTATTTACAAGAAAATAATATTCTTAAAATAATAAATACACATAAGCTGCTCGTTTCGTGTTGGTTATAATGCACGTACGAAACTAACGTGTCTCGAAGTTTAATCGCCCCATACCATCTCGCCCCAAAATAAGCAAATGGAAATAATGGAAATTAAATGATAGTGATATCCCTGAATGTCGACATTTAGAACAAAAAACGTAGTCCCTTTTAGCTATGCTCGCATTTAGGCAATGCCTACTCCATATTACCTATTCCGGTTTAATGCATCATAGTACGTATACTCAGACAATTTAGCTCCCGCCTTGCGGGAGCTTATGAGTGTTTAGAAAAAAAGTGCGGAAAACTGAGGGGTGACAGACAGACGGACAGACGGACAGAGTGCAAACCTATAGTCCCCTCAGTCAGCTTTCGCTGGTAGGGGACTAGGCAAGGTGAGCTTTTGCCATCACTTGGCGTCCGTCGTCCGTCGTCTGTCGTCTGTCGTCCGTCGTTCAACTTTTCAAAAATCTTCTTCTCTGAAACCGCTAAGTCAAATGTAATGAAACTTGGTAGGGTTGTTCTGTAGTATGTCCTCTACAAAACTATTGTTCGAATTTTTGATATGACAAAAAACATGGCCTCCATGGCTAAACATAGAACATAGGGGTAAATTGCAGTTTTTCGCAAATTACTCAAAAACCGTAACAGATATCAAAATTCTGGCATAGGGTAAAAGTGATCAGCACCTCAAGATCTACCCGCCTAGAAATTTTCAAGAAGATCCAACAACTGATGTAGGAGTTATTCTCTGGAATTTTTCTGGATTTTTTTCAAAAATTTTTCTTATTTTCCCCTTTATCTTTAAAACTATACAAGATATTTCAAAAATTTAAATTGCATATGACTAAACACATAAAGATCTACAAAAGTTGTAACAGAGTCAAAGTTGTAGGATCGTTCCTTTAGGAGTTATACCCCTTGGATTGTTAAAATTGACCATTTTCACAGCTTTTTGTTCAGCTTTTCAAAAATCTTCTTCTCTGAAACCGCTTGGCCTAATGAAATGAAACTTGGTAGGGTTGTTCTGTAATATGTGGTCTACAAAATTATTGTTCGAAATTTTGATTCGACAAAAAACATGGCCGCCATGGCTATAAATAGGACATAAGGGTAAATTGCAGTTTTTTGCAAATTGCTCAAAAATGGTAATAGATATTAAAATTCTGTTCAGGTAATAATGATCAGCACATCAAGATCTACCTGCCCTGAAGTTTTGAAGAAGATCTGACAATGGTTGTAGGAGTCATTGCCCTTTTTCTTGTTTTTTTTTCAAATTTTGCTCTTTTTAGACTAATATCTTGAAAACTATTCAAGATATTTGAAAAATTTAAATTGCATATGGTTAAGCACATAGAGATCTAAAAATTATGTAATGGGGTCAAAGTTGTAAGACCTTTGTTGATAGGAGTTGTTTCCCTTAGAATATTAAAATTGATAATTCCACAGAGTAGCAGTCCTTTGTTAAAATATCCAGCTTATAAATATCATCGAATACAAGGTGAGCGATTCAGGCTCCTGGGAGCCTCTAGTAATATATTTTTACTGAAAAAAAGCACCCTTATCCCATAATTGATGCTGAGAACTGAAGATGAAAATGGATATCATTAATTTATTTATAGCTATTCAAAGATGTTTAGTCAATTACAGTTTTGCACATGTATGAATATATCTTTAATTTAATTTAGTTATCTAGTTTAATATAACTAGAAAAGAATTAAGAGCTGCCTAGTCGGGCTTGTCATGTAAGTAGCAAGTAAATATCATTGACCTTATCATACTCTTATGTTTGTTTTCCCAAACTTATCACAAATTTTCAACTCGAAAAAATGGTACCTATTCCAGCGGCACATCCTACTACCTTCTATATAGGACGTGCCCCCCCTTGAAAGTTGGTGTGTTTGGAGCTTAAGAAAATTTAGAGGTGCAACTGCTGTTGAAGCAAAAATCTTTAGGAATGAAGTATTTTGTTAAAAAGGAGAGGATGCATAAATTATACACACTTCCTCCCAACTTGGTATGGGCATGGTAAATCTATGAATTTTTGTAGGCATTTTTTGTAGTTTTTCAAACAAAAATATAAACAATTGTTAGACCAACGAAGATATTAGCACAACACGTGTACCTCAACTATCCGACAACTTAGAATTTATACCTGGTAGTTATTTTTTACTGATTATAGCAGTTAATGAGTTATCCTTATACCGTAAGCATCAAGATAAATTCACTCTCACCAAGATATTTGTTAACCTAAAGAAGATGCAGCAACAACCTTTTCTCGCTTTTTAATAGTTTTTGTTCCATATAGCAGAAACATGAAACTAGAGGCTCCCTGGAGCATGAAGCACTCACCTGATCTTTCCTGGACACAGCTTTTTAGATACACTGCTTTATTGTGTAAAACACATACACATGGAATATGCGAGAACACTTTTCTCCTGGTTTTTAGCCATATCATTTTGAAGAAAACTGAAATATTTTTAGATTTCAACAAAATTGGACACAATAAGAATGTGTCATCTACTTGCCTCAATAGAACACATCAAAAGTTGTCCCCATTCAATTCCTATCATACTGTTTTCTTTTTGTGAACTTTTGATATGGCTGTGCCCAAAAACATTCACTTCATTATTAAATGTGATGTAAGTCACTCAACTGTAAAATTAGGGTTACATGTCAGGGTAATGTCAAATAAAGATGATGTTGATGTCAGCACAGTTTAAAACATGTGTACAAAGTTTCCTTCACATAGGGTTATAGTTCTTGATATAATAGATGGAGGTGCTGAAATACTTCAACCTTTGAATTGCTTAAAGGAACCATGAACGTATCATAAAAGAATCTAATCACAGGGACTTGCTCCCCTCAATCAATATTTTGTTAGAGTCAATGTGCGGTACAAATTTTTTTTTTTCGCACTGTACATTGACTCTTACATTAAAAATATTGATAGAGGGGAGCAAGTCCCTTTGCACTAATTAAGTAATTTTAACTTCAAACAGAAGAACATTAGCAACACAATACATGGAGACAGTGAAGTTAGCTATGGTGACTGTGATCTTGAGAAACCGTAAGGGCAAAATACTTATGAAACAAAATAAGTTTTATATCTTTTATCACATACAATTCTTCACTTTTTAATTATGTTTATAATAAGACAACAAAACATATTAACTAGTAATGAAAAAAGGTAGAAATATTCCCTTAGAACATATGGCAGTGTGGACTTAATTCAGAAAGCTTTTTTCTTACTTTTATACATGAAAAGTATTTTGTAGCATTTTTGTAAGTAAAAAAAAAAAAAACTGGAATGATTTCAAATTAAATAATATAAAATTCTGAAGGTAAAAGAAACAAACTTAGGCATTTGTGAAATTAAAATAAAGTTTAAAATCAAAATAAATTATAGATATGTAAAATATATATAAAAACATCACAAATAAGCATAAAATGGTACTCAAACAGTCTCCCTCTCTCGCTAATAAAAACATGTATCACAGTTTTTTGATAAAGCACTTCTAGTGAAACTGATATACTTGTGTAACTTGAAATAAACATAGTCTTAAATTGATAAAAAACAAAATAGTTTATCAACAATAATTAATTTTGTAAACTAGATTAATGGTAAAAGTTTTAATTTAGCATCAAGGAGCATGATTTTATTTATTTTCACATATAAAATACTTTCAAGTTCAACTCATCATTCCAATATTTTAACTCTTTCATATTATTTTCTTGTTGAAAAATTTAGAACAGATAAACATTAACTTTGTTAACCCTAAATTTTATATCAAAACTAGAAAAAAACATTGTTGAACTGTATAAAATTTAAATTAAGGTTAATTATTAACCACATGTCAATATATAATTTAAAAACAAACAATATATCAGTTTCAATAAAGGAGCAATATATACTGAATAATACATGGCAAAATCTGTATCATATGCTGTATTTACCCGAGACACCTATATCATACCGAGGGCCAACGGCCCGAGGTATGATATAGGTCGAGGGTTAATACAGCATGTGATGCAGATTTTGCCATGTAATGTTCATTATATCATATAGAATAAAATATTGATATTTTGTATAGGGGTGCGATATAGGGTATGCGATATAGGGTAAGGGGTGTGATATAGGGGGTGCGATATAGGGTAAGAGGTGCGATATAGGGGGTGCGAATATAGGGTATGCGATATAGGTAGTGTGCTTTGTCCTATAATGCATATTTAAAAAGACTATATTAATACTTAAAAATATGATATATGTACTTAATATCATTATGAAAAAATGACAAAAGTTTATTATCACAATTAAAATCTTTGTGCTGAGCTTTTAACATTTCCATTCTGCAGGCGATCAATAACTTTAGAGAGCTCCATAGCACTTGGTTCGCCCTCTTCATTTTTATCATTTTCAAAGACCCATTGTACATAATTGTCCATGGTTTTATTGTCAATACTAGGATCAGATAAACTTAAGGCTCTCTTCAAATCATCTACGTTAACTTGTCTGTAAAAAGAGAAAAAATTAATAAATTTTTCATGAAAATTTCAAGTGTTAAATTTTTCTAATGTAGAATTACCTCCCCCTAACATTTGAAAAAAAAAAACAAAATATACTGTGTCTCATTCTATGTAAATAAATATTGCTTGAAAACATTTATATTCAAAATGATATTGGAAAAAATCTTTAGGTCAACTACTGTTTCTTGTCTGTTTAAAGAAAAAATAATAATTGTCATTTGCAAATATTTAAAAAAAAAAGTAGAATTATCTCCCCCTGGCCTTCAAAACATTGATTAAAATCTTAAATATTTGCATGTTTTTATTTTTGTTTTTTTAAAATGGTTTATTGGAATGTAATAACAATCAATAGGTGTATTCTAACACAAATGCATTGCATTATGAATCTTGAAGGTGTTTTTTTTTTAACTCCAAAATTACTTTCGAATAAATAATATACAAAAATTAATAACAACATTTTTTTTTCAGGATAGAAAATAACAAAAAAAAAATGTACATATAACAGATATCGTACTTTACATCTGTCAGTTGCTGTTTTATCTCCTCTACATAATTCAATCTCTGTTGTTTGATCCATTTCCTGACCTCATCTAAGAATGGTCCTGTTCTTCCCTCATCATCCTGAAAGAGATTTTAACAGAATGAATGATTTATTTTTTAATCTACAGTATAACTTGCTGGCATTTAACAAATTGTCTAGTTGCTTTTGAATAAATGTGAGTTTCTATGTTGTATTTCTTGCAAATAAAAGGGGGAAATGGAAATATGCCAATTTCAATTGAAAAGAAAGTGTCCTGTTTAACTTATAATGATTTCTTTGCATTGTTCATCTCTAAAAAGACAGACGTGACTTTCGCAAATGACAACTGTTGATAAGTAATACAATAACAATTGCATTCAATAACAGAAAACATGAAAACAAAAGATTAAGAAAACTTAAAGGGAAAATAAATCCTGTCTAATTGTACCATACCTCTTTGAACATTTCCTGATAATCTAGATCTTCAACACTCTTAGCATCAAGCTCTAATTCTGCAGCACTGACTATTGCCACAGTAGTTTCAGGATCTATAGAGGGGAAGACTTCCTTTAGACCTTGACGTAACTCATCTTTGGTTATCTTTCCTGAGTTGCCTTTATCCATGTCTATCTTATTGTAAACTGTCATTAACTGTTCAATTGTTTCCATCATACTGTGGTAGACTTCTTCATCAATCTGAAAAGAAGAATACCATTTTATTTAACAACATTTCACTCAAACATTTTGTATACTGTGGTTTCACTATTAATTGTGGTGTATCAATTTTCGTGGTTTCCTGGGTAACAGTCAACCACGAAAATAAGAATCCAATGAAGCGTTATTTTTACATTGATTCCTATAAGTAACATGAACAAACTACGAAATTAAGAATTCAACGAAATGTCTTCTTTGGGTAAACCATGAAAATTGATACCCATGAAAATAAATGAATCCACAGTATTTAAACTGATTTTTAAAATTGTGGTAGAGCTGAGAAGAAAAAAGAATTTTTACCTTTTATTGTTTAATTTTTCTTGTAGGTCTGATCGAAGTGGTTAAGGTGTGCATAGAAGTGGATGTTTTGATTTTTACAGCTAAAATCATGGTATCTCATGTTTTCAAATTTTCAAATATAAATCTATGAGAATTATGTTTTGACTTTGAGTTATGTAAAACTCAATAAGGACTGTTTTAGAAATATTTGTATTCTAAGCGACTTATGGATACCAGTAAGTTTATGTTTGAATAGCAATATAGTTGAAAAACATTATGCATGGTAAAATATAAAAGTGCCTGAACCTCATTTCAAGAACAGCCTATTGAAATATGCCACATCAGTCTTACCTGTTTGTTGAGAACCCCATGGAACAAACCAATCATTTCATCATGGGCATATCTCGTACATGCATCCTCCAGATTATATCCCCATTCTATCCTCATCTGTTCCATGGCAAACCTCCTACTCAGGTACTCATACAAGAAATCTGACATACTGTCTCGTACACCATCAGCTTTCTTAAACAGAACATGAATAAACAAAATTATTCTGTATTAAAGTTTTCCATCAGATAACTCGGGAGAAATAAATAGTGCTTTGAACAATTTCTGCAATCTAGTTTGACTCCTCTTTTTTGAACAAACAATAATTTTGAGTAAAAAAAAAACCTTTATATTTAAATGAAACGTCCTTTTTCAACACAAATTAGTCTGTTAATGGAAGATATAGCAGGTGTTGTCAATATTGCACACTTCTAAAATTATTTAAAAAGCTTCAGTGTGTGTCCCATCTTAGATCTGTAAGAATGTAAATAAAGAATGTTTTATTTTAATAATTTGGTTTAATAAATGTATTTTCTGCAAGCAATGTACATGTAATTTCACTGAAAAAGATTTCCTAAAATTTATAATTATCAACTATTTGATAAAGGTTATCAGGTGATTTTTTCAACATACCCCAGAGTCATTGGCAATCTTTTCTCTCCAGATATCTCTGACCAGTAATGAACAATCACGTTTTCCAAGTCTTCTGTTCCTTACTGGACCATCAGCTCTCAGGTAGGCAGGTATTTCTGGACCAGTTCCCTGAAAATGAGAAAAAAAAATTAAGTTAATGAATATATATTGTACACAAAACAATGGAAATTATAATTTTACTCTCTTGACTACAAATTGCTAACATTAAATGTTAATCTATATGTTTGTTCCCGTATGTGGTAACAAAAGTTTTTTTTGTAAACAGAAGTTAAATTGGTCATTTACAATACATAGATATATAACCAATGTCAAGCTGTTGTTTTTTATTTGTATCAATTTAGAAAATTCAAGTTTTCATGTTTTAATTGTATTCATATTTATTTTTTTTAAATACAAGTTAAGGGCTTATTGCTAGAAAAGTAAGTTGCTTTTTTTTAAATAAAAGCAATAATTGCTTATTTAGGATGAAACTGGTGACGTGTCCCATATACTGACCTTTCCATCAAAATATTCTGCCCCTCCCGCATCTGACCCACCACCAGCAGCTATCTCATTCAGTAGAACATCAACACATTCATTAGTAGACTTATCCTTAGATATTTCCTGCCATCTGGCCATACCTCCTTGTACAAAGTCTGCACATTTATCCCATTCTGGCCTGTAAGATGTACAGATGGAATCAATAGAAATTTTGAAATTTGTTATTGCTAGTAAAATCTTTTTTTTAATGTGTTTTGAATTCTGTGTTTAAGGGTTTGCTAATTGCAGCTTTCTAGGGTTTAAACTATAAAAATTTATCTACATATTTTATTTTCAAACTCATGTGAATTTATTATTTTCTTAATGTAAGAATTTAAATGGTTCAGCAAAAATATTGAGTTATCTCCCATATCCAAATTTATCAAGACTGTGTAACATGAAATTCAACTTTTTTGAAATTTTAAATTTTGTATCTCAAATCATTAAATCAATTTTTATGAAGCTGTTTGAAAATGCATTTATATACTATATAGAATACAGAATCTGACAATTGGAACTGCTGATTACTGTTTTATTGTTTTATGTTGTTTATGTTTGTTGTTTATATGTTGTGTTTTATGCTGTTTCTTTGTTTTGTTTTTTCGTTTGCCTCCATTGATTTTGTTGTTGCCTTTTAAGACTTCTTACATTAGAATTCCTTAGGTATTTCTTTTCCTCTTTCAATTTCTAATTAAGTAACACTTTTTATAAGAACCATGCAAAAAGTGATTCATGGGTGGAAAGCCTACACCACTTTATTTTTGATATGTTACTTCAACTAGCACCCTGATTCGATATTTTGTACTCTTTTTCCAAATAAGCATTGGTCCTTAAAGAAAAAAAATATATAGAATGCATTGAAAATTGTCAGAAAGGGAGATAACTCTTAAAACTGTCAATAATTTCAATAGAAACCATTGTGACAAAAAAGTAAAATTTCTCCCAAGACCAGACAGTTATCAGCAAATTGTTACTTATTTCTTATTTTGTATACTTTGAACTATCTTTTGTTAAAAATAAACCACTGTAGCCTTTTTATCGATGAATCACTTTTCTTCAATTTTGCATGATTGTTAGGTGGAGTACTACTTAAACTGTTGTATTGTACTTTGGACTCTAGTTACCTGGGTGTTGAGCTTCTTTTCATTGTTTCTAACTCTACATAGAACTGATCTCTCTGTTGGGTTATCTTTGTATGCATTTCTAATAGGGCACTGAAAGTACAATGAAATATAAGATTTAAATTTAAAATTGCAATTTCCTTAAGAAATACATCAGAATATAACAAAATTTTGATGCATGTGTTATACATGTATACAGTTTTTTGTTTTTTTTTTGCATTATCCCACATACCGGTAGTCGGATTAAACCACTTTTTTTTTTACCACTACAATTCAATCAGTAAATATCATAATGCTCAAGATACATTGGGCACTTCAAATATATTATGCAATGGTCTTTAAAATGTGGAATAATTTTCTGAAAAGCTGAGAAACTTTCAAAGACATAGTTCTATCATTAAGGATAATATTTCGTATGATTAAAATGTAAATGTCTGTTAAAATGTGTCCATAATGAAATTTTTTATGAAGTATATGAGTGTTTGTTAATTTGGCATTTGGCATTTTATATGGAATAGAATCTTCATGAGGCTCAATTCCACAAATATGTATCAATGGTGTGAAATTCTCAATAATATACTTCTTACAAAAATTTCTCTATAACAGTAGTGGTATGTTAAACAGTAAACATTACAAAACTAAAACTTACTCATGTTCTGCTTTTAATTTTGAAAAGTCATTCTTTGATATTTCAAATTCTTCTTCCATTTTCTGAAAACAAAAAAAATCTAAATAGAGACTGATAAACATTAAAGATATTATACATTTGAGTTGGCTTTTGCTTGCTGACTACTAGTAACTGAACAAACTGTGGCAGATCCAGAAATTTAAAACCGGAGGGTGTGCAATTGAAAAATCTTCTAGTACCTCTTCTTTCATACAATTCCTTACCAAATTTACTTGTCATACAGGAGGATGCACTGGTTCTAAATCTGCCTTTAACAAAGTATTATGAGGACCTCCATATGATGTAAACAAAGGGACATTTCAAACAAACCTGGTGTTTAACTGTGAGGGCTTCAAAATCTCTTCTTGGTATCACATCTCCATAATTTGCTACCATATCATTCAATCTCTTGGTTGCATTCTTCTCATCAATTCTAGCTTGTCTGAAAAATAGAATAAAAAATACCAGGAATGTTCCAACAACACCAAAAAAATTATATGGAGGTATTGAAGGCTTTCATTCAATTTATTCCCATTGGTAAATATAATGTTGAAATATGACTAAATGCCTACCATCTACAGAAGTTTTATGCAATGCCTTCAAATTATCTTGTCAAAATTTTTTATGGAACAGCCCTTAGTTTAAAATCTATTTTATCACAATTATCTGTTAAAAAATGTAAATATGAAAGTGCTTTAAAGAAAGAATGTGATGAACAAACAAATACAGATAAGTCCATGATAAAAGTAGGCAAAATGCATGGTAAAACATGTAAACTAGGTTTGTAGACAATGCATTTGTGCAAATCAAGTATATTTTAACTTTACATTAGCCTAAGGTATTTACCATTGTTTGTGCATTCGAAAAACAACAAATAAGAGTAAAATTTATCTCCTGAACAAAATTGATTTACATTAACATGACACAATCATTACATACATGTATGCTTGGTGTGTATGTTTTGTATTTTTTCCCTAAAATTCAAACATACCTCAAGGCAATCTTCATGATTTCAGGATCATCCTCAACAGATTCTCCAGACATTGTTGGGTGCTTGCTCTCATCTGCCATTTCAGCAGCTCTCATTTCATTAATATCTTCAATCAACATTTTACGAGCATCACATTCATCTCGATACTTCCTGTATTCAGCGGCTAATTCTTCCTGAAGTTTATACACCTGCATTTGTAAATCTCCTCGTTCATTGTTCATAGCTTGAATTTTTTCTTTTAATCCTTTATTTTCATTTTTTAAATCTGTCATTTCTGAAAAGAAAAATGTTTAAATTCTATTACAATTTTTAATTTTTTGCAAATGAAATGGAAGTAAAAACACAATGTTACTTTTTAACAAAGTAAAACCTTACTAGCTACATTAACATGATAAAGTAAATGTATTTATGAATTTAAACAAATCTATTCAGTTCACATAAATGAATTTCAATTAAACATTTTATACCCACAGATACATGTATTTGTATTGCTTTTAAAACTTATTACAAAGCATTCTTTGCTACAAGGGCAATACTGGAGATGTCATCTTTTATTTTGACATCTTACTTTCCCAAGTGTTGGGCTTTTAACAGAAAAAAAAGGAAAATTATAAATACCTTGTTTTTCTTCATCTCTAATGGCCATTATTTTCTGGTCACACTGTTCTGATACCGTTATTAACATTTGCTATAAATATAAAATTTAAACATTTGATTATCATTTATTTTTGTTTTTATGGGAGTTTTAGCTGCCAAATCAGAAAATTTCTAAAAAGACAAGTAACAGAACTGCAGTATGGGAGTTCAGTGTTAGAAATAAATTTATGTAAAAGATTGCCCACTGGACAAAAGAAAACAATGAGATGTGGAATAAGTCCAAATGGAGATTCAACTTGCCCTTTAATGAACAAAACGTGTCACCACTATTACATCTGAAAGAAAATTTATTATTTTGACTTGTCCATTGGGCAAGTAGTTATAGACTTCAAATTGCTCTTCTTATTTTCAGCTCTGAAGGGCAAGTGGTTATGGACTTCAACTTGCTCCTCTCAATTTCAGCTCTGAAGGGCAAGTGGGCAAGTACTTATTTCAAACTCTGGTGTTCATGTCGCTGATTGCAGTTTGTCACATGTACATGTTTCTCAAAGTGTCTCTTGGTTTTAACATTGTCTCAATGGACTATCAGATTCAAATGCCCTTTAGATAAACTTCTCTGCTATAATTCTACATATACAATGTAATTATAGAAAGTTGCAAAACTGACCACAATCAATGCAAAGTTTTACCTTTAAAGGTTCCAAGTCTCTGATTTGTTGTCTTTGTAATGCTAACATCATTTCATATTCATTTTTTATTGCAGATAATATAGGTTTGTAAGTTTTAAAGTCTTCTATTAGGTATTCAAACACTTCTCTGTGAGCCTAAACAAAAGAAAGAATAATAAAATATTAATTTGTAGTAACATGAAAAGGAATACACTTACGGATTCTTTATAACAATTGCTGACACCTGTCCTTCAATTGAATACATATTTAACATGTATACATCTTTGATCATACAAATGTTATATGTGATCTATAAAATAGAGATGCAGAATAAATGATTTCTAGAACAAGTTCGTGTAAATCATTCCTTTTTTTTACAAGCGTAACAGTATTGAAATTAATACAGGAAATTTTATTTGACCTAGGTTTTTTTCTGTTTTAAATGTTGTGGTCATTCACAAAGTATCATCCCCCTCCCCTCATTAACAGTTTTTTTTTTCAATGCAGAAATAAATCCAATATACATGTACATGTAGTCCTTACCTGTAATCTGAGTTCATTTGGCATAACCTCTGTAACACCAAGGGCCCTTAACTCTTTTTTCAAATAAGTTTCTAATTGGTCTAAAAATCTAGGTTTAGGTATGACTTGTGGCTTTCCTGTATCTTCTTCATTATAAATAACAAGGCTTTTATTTCTAGACAATGCCATTGACACATTGCCGACAGCATGACCACTGGCATGAGCTGGCCACGTGTCAACCTCTCCTGATTTTGTGTCAACATAAGGCTGAAAATATAACAAAAGTTTAATTTAATGTCAAACATATCAAAATTAAAAAATGGAAACAGTAATTTCATCAACGAAGTCTTTTTGTGTATGTAGATGCAGTGTAATTTACAATAAATGATACAGTATTTCCTTTATTTAACAAATATGTGATCCGTTTTTCTATCTTTAATTTAATTTTAATGATTGAAGACCATTATGCTTTTAATAAATCCAGTTGTTTGCTCCATATTACATTTATTGTAAATGTTGATTTATGCAACAAAAGTTATAGTATTATAGTGAATTAATTTTGTTTCATTAAAGTTAATAAATTAGTTAAAAAATAAATTATTAAACAGTGTAGTAAAGTTTAACTATATAGTGAAGTTGTACACGATTCAATATAATTATCCTAAAAAACAATTAAATAATTTTACCCTCAAAGCCCTAGGATTAGGCAAAGCATGACTGGTATCTCCTAGTTTATATGTAGGACCAGTAAGTCCATCAAACTTATTCGGAGAAGGTCCTAATGTTCTTGCTCTGAAATATATGAACAAATGTATAAAATGATACATACAGGGCTTTTTTTAACAACAATACAAAATAAATGTAAATCAAAATGATATAAAAAGGTATAAATTAACAGATAAAAAGAAAAATCAAATATTGGATGTACAATTAAACTATATGGCGGTTTTTCCATTATGTCCATGGAATATGTATGTCACCTGTATCTTAAAATGTCATCTGCGTCTTAAAATATTTGGTATACATGAATTAGATGAGTTATGGGATCAAGAGATTGTGACATGTAGTTGCCTGGAAAACTGTGACAGAAATTTTTGTGACGCTGCAGGACATAGGACTTTGCAAGACAACACTCTTTATTGATGCACCTGGGCCATGTAGAGTGCCGGGGTGGTCAGCTTTATTGGTGGAGGAAACCCAGAGTAACTGAAGAAAAACACCAACCTTGGGCAGGTAACTGAAAAACTGAAAAGAGTCAGATGTGAATTGTTACAAAACCAATCATTTAATCATTGTCTATATTGTGATTTTGCTGCCTGCAAGGGCGTCTTTAATTGACAATAAAACATTTGTATCTTGTATCTTGTGAATTTCACAGAATTTCAAAGGTTTATTGTCATAATTAACCAGAAAGAAGCAGAGGTACCAATGGGGTATCCGAATGTCAAAAGTCCAAAAGGGCAGAGACAAAACCAGTAAACACCAACAAGAAGGGGACAAAAACAGACAACATGTAAAACATGGAAACACAAAACAACTGAATATAAATCAACAACACGAACTCCAGTCGAAACAAATGTGAACTCAGGTGCTCCGGAAGAGTAAGCAGTTCCTGCTTGCTATAGCACACCCGTCGCGTTGCCAATAGTCCATTCAGCGTGTTAAATCCTGTAAAGGAAGACAAAACAACACCCTATGACAAACCAACATCTGCACTCATCCGAGAGATCGAAATCCCATATTGTCTAAAAGTGCATGATGTCTTTTGTAAAATTTCTTGAGTGAAGACAGCAACCGAGGAGCAACATAACCCTGTGTGAGCAATTTTTGTGTCAGACGTGTCGCTCTGCTAAGGAAATCGATGTAAGTCCCGCACGCTCTGGAGTAACGAATCCAATTGAGATACTTAAACTCCATAAGCTGGAGCAGACGGAATGTTGCTACACAAGAAGGGGAAGTTGACAATTGGAAAGTTGAAGTCATCAGGTTTGTCATAGAGCCTTGTTGAAAGTCTTCCTTGAGAGTCAATTTCGAGATGTAGATCTAAATATGAAGCAGACTTCCTAGAATCAGTTGTGTCCTTTATCTCAAGCTCCTGTGGATATATGAGATGGAGAAAGTCACCAAATCGAGAATTGTTTAGTGAAAGGACATCATCAGAAGATTGTACGCTCCCGAAGGGAGTGATAATGGTAGAAATGTCAATATTTTAGTTGTACTATGAGCTGAATTTTTCTTCAACGTCCGGTATAGCACGCGCTTGTTTTCCCAAACTAACGTTTTTATCTTTGAAAATTTTAGACGTAATTAAACGCTTACGTAACCCACAAGAAAAGCTAGTTTGTTTTAATTTTCGAACCAAAAAAAAATAATTAATTAAACCTCGGGAGCGTAACAGGTTGTTTTACCTGCCTCATATTATAAATAGTTAGAGATTAATCATTGAAGCCAACGTCCCTAAGCAGACCTATAACTTCACTGAAGGCTAGGTATAGTAATGAAGTGTGAGTATACTCTTCTTATGACTAAATGTATGAGATAATTTCTTCCTGTTGTGATATTCAATAACTGTGATATTTCTTCCAGGTCCCTATTAGTTTTTAAGGGGAAAAATTTTTATGGATAATATTTCATAACTACATGATTTGACATATTATTAAATAATATCCAGCTTTATTCCGTAAATGATGCATTTAATCATGACTTTGGAAGATATTTCATGGGGGAAGAAATAAACCCTTACATAAAGAGGGATGCACTCAGTCAATGATGATGAGGCTTAACCCTCTAGTCAATCAGTCAGTCAAAGAAGCCATAATATGATTAAGGCCCTGCCTTTTTAGCGAGCATCGAAAATCTATATACCTTTTAAGAATAAATACATCTGCTCGACCGACTAATTTTAACACTGTGAAGTTTAACGTAAAGAGGGAACTTTTAAAGAAGGAATTAGGTAGTAGCAAAGTCTGACCCCACCCAACCCAAATTATATACACTTGAGAAAGTTGTTGTTAAAATATCTGGGATCAGTAACTACTTATTAGAAATTCAATTATTTGTGGAAATACTAAATCCTGTAACATTCTGGGACGACATTTAGCAGGGACGAAACTATCCATTTTATGGATTACGTGACGTCATTTTCTTGTCAGAGTATTTCGCACTTCTTCAGCAGACCAAAACAACATTCAGTTCAGTCAGGTTTTGTGAGATTTTCTGAGTATCAGTGTTTTATTTGAAGCATTGGTAACAGAATGTACATTAAGAAACCTGGCGGAAAAAAAACAGTAAAGTAAAAATATCATGCAGGATTGAGGAAAGTGAATGAAACCCCACAGGATGGGACTCTTCTTTCATTTTCAGGTAAGAACCTTTCATTTATTATTATGAGTAGGTTTATTCAGTAAATTTATGTATTTCATTATCTTATTTTATCTTACTTAGAATTTAACAAAGCTTGGTCAGTATCATGCATTTGGTATGACTAGTCAATGGGACGATGTTGCCAAAAGCTAGCTCGGTAATTTCCGGAAAATCGTTTTTCAGCGGAAAAGACCGAATGGTGTTAAAATTAAAAATCTGTGTGTAAATATAAACAAGTGGATGAATGAGGGTTTTATCACTGTTTTTGAATATAAATTTTAATATTTTTGCAAAACATATTATGATATATTTTTTATAAGCTCAGAGGGTCGATTGTTTTACTTGCTCCGTGCCTATTTTTTTCACTCCGTAAAAGTAAACCTGTTCCGGTTTTATCATCAGTATATTTCTGGCACATCTCAAAACATGCACAATGCCGTAGGGCTCGCATCTGCGATGCTCGCTATAATTTTTGCACACGATAATGCCCTCAATAAGGGAAAAGACTGAATTGTCATAAAAAATCATCATTTTCAAAGGTCATGGTTTTTCATAAGCTGGTTTAAAGCCTTGAAGAGGTGAACATATTACTGCAAAGAGCTGTTATCTTCAATTTAATGTTTTTTCATTACCCTTGAAGAGGTGGCAAACGAGCGACAGCCATCCTCCCGTCCATTTGAGTCTAGTAACAAAATAGAAGGACTTTATTTACATATTTCATTACAGATGCTACAAATGGCGTCGTCGCTGGGGCAACATCACAGTTTACGATAAGCCGTAATCAGAAAAAAAATAGTTATTATCAATTTGGAAAATTCAATAAATATTTCGTATCATTTTTCTTGTATTTAATACATTCAATGCTTTTAAAGAAACAAATCTTTTTAGATAAAAGTTAGAACAAAGAATAGTTTTTACGACATTTGTCGCATAAAAATAGTACTTTACAGTACAACATCATTCCTTGTATTTTCATGATTACATTATGTTATTTACCTCCTATAATCAGGAAGACCGCCAAAATGTGAACTTTTCATGATTTTTTTTTAAATATCGGTTAAAATTTGGAGTTTACTCGCTTTTTTAAAAAAGTGTTTTCATGTTTAGTAAAAAAGATAAATAAAGGTAATTATAAAACAGACGAACTTGACCCGAGGATCAATCTAAACAATCTATATAGGGTCTCTGATCTAAATGTCAAATAGAAAATTAAGACAAAACCAGGAAGACATATCGGAGAAATTAAAGATGGCAATGGTCATGACTTGGTACAGGAATTTTAAAACAAATGGTGTGTGTGGTATAAAACAACTGACAATACTTGCTAATATGATAATGGCTCTGCCCTAAAAGCTCGCGAAGATACAAAATCAATATAATAGGTGCAACCAAAACTAAGTTTAACCTTAATTGGTTCTGGAAAAAATGTCAAAATACCCTCGGCTGGATCAATAGCTAAGAGGGTCCACTTTTGGATAAAATTTTATAATTTATTTGAAAAAAAAATGTATTATCCGTAAAAACGCCAAGATATGGTTTGCGGCCGGGACAACATCATCATATAACTTAATCGATCCTTCAGTCACATTATATCATTCGACAAGCAGACAACATCAAAATGTCACCGCTCTTCTGCCAGGTTTTGTTATATTTTTTGTATACCCGTATCTATAATTGCCAAGTACTGTCTGCAGAAAATTGATTTAGAAACCTGGCGGAAAATGACGACGTATCCGATCTTTTAACTTTGTCAGTTTGAGGGACCACATAGGATAATGATTTTATTTTCAGATCAGGTAGGACCCAATTATCATACATATGTAGAAAAACAGTTGCTGATCACTTTATTTTAATGAATCTGTGTTATGAAAAGTTCCGAAAATTGATTGACAGAACTCCCACCATTTTTCTGCGCATGACTATGCACTAAGGGCAAAAGGTCACGAATTCTCGCGAGAGAAAGCCATATTTCTGTAAAAACAAAACAACTAGTGTTCGTTCGTTATCTGTATCTGTACTGGTACGTCGAAGATACCACTTCTGGTTTTTACTCGACGGGGAGAGAGAGCGCGCCGGATTAGCGGTCGCCGTTGAGAGCTGATTTAAAGCTCTCTACGCTTGTGGAATTAACGGTTGTTTCCTTCAACTGGTTCCACTCGATAATTGTTCTGACAAAGAATGAGTTCGAGTATTGCTGTGTTTTGCTCGGTGGCACTACAAAACACTTTGTGTTGTTTCTGACTTGTTTGTCAATAATATTGTTCGTTTGGCAGTCACTGAATGTTTTAGCTTTAATGAGCCGCTTTTGTCGTGCTGGTTTAAGGAATTCCTCGGCTTCAATGGCAGGAACCAACCCCTCAACCACCTTGTACAAGAAGAGTAACCTCTGGCTGGTACGTCTGTCTTTTAGTTCTTCTAGCTGTAGTTGTGCTAGCATTCTTGTGACGCATCCTTCATCTCTGGATTTGTAGTCGCCTGTGATGAACCTAGCTGCCTGGCGTTGTACTCGTTCTAGTTTGTTTATGTCCCCAGTGTTGTAGGGGTCCCAGACTGTTGCTCCATATTCCATTGTGGATCGTACAAGTGAGATGTAGGCTAGTTTTTTGCAACTTTGTGGACAGTATTTTAGGTTTCGCCGGAGAAAGCCTAGGGTGGAGTTTGCTTTCTTGGTGACATTTGCGATATGGGTTGTCCACTTCAGATCCTCTGAGATTTGTAGCCCAAGGTAAGGGTTGTTTTGTACTTGTTGAAGGACATGGTTGTTCAGCGAGTAGAACTTGTTGGTTTTGTTCTTGATGCTCATGATATAGCATTTTTTGGCGTTAAATCTCATGCCCCAGTCTTCTGCCCATTTTTCAAGCTTCTGTAGGTCGGCTTGTAGTATGCTGTGGTCGTTGGCTGTTTTGATGTTTCTGTATAAGAGGCAGTCGTCCGCAAATAGTCGAACAGATGAGTTTACTGAATCTGGCAGATCGTTGATATGGCAGAGGAAGAGTATTGGGCCTAGAACTGTGCCTTGGGGGGCTCCTGAGTCCACAGTGACTTCTTCCGAGTGTTCTCCTTCCACCACTACTTTCATTGTCCTCTGTGTTAGGAACATACGTAGCCAGTTATTGATTGTGCCCCGGATTCCGTACGAATCTATTTTTTGTAGGAGTTTGTTGTGTGGTACAGTGTCAAAAGCCTTTGAAAAGTCCAGGATGGCTACATCTGTTTGAATACCTGCGTCGTATGACTTCATGAAGTCGTTTATTGTGGTGAGTAGTTGTGTTTCACAGGAATATCCAGATCGGAAGCCATGGTTTAAGGATGTTAGGACTCTGTGTTTTTCTAGGTGTTTTAGAATGTGTCGACATATTATGTGCTCTAGTAGCTTGCTTGGAACTGATGTGAGAGATACGGGTCTGTAGTTTTCAGCTGCGTGTTTGTCTCCTTTCTTGAAAACACATGAGATGTTTGCTGTGAGCCAGTCATTTGGTAGTTGGCCAGTGTCAACAGAGCGTTGGAAGATTGCTTGTAGTCCAGGTGCAATAGCAGTAGCACATTCTTTCAGTATGCGGTTTGGTATGCCGTCTGGTCCTGAGGCTTTTGATGGATTGACTGCCTTAAGTAGTTTCTCTACTCCATTGGTTGTTATGATGAGGATTCCAATAGTTTCTTCCACATGTTTTGATGTTTTTGGTGTTGTTTGGTAGATAGTTATTATTTATTGAGAAAGTGATTGTCATTAACAACAAGAAAAGGTTTTGTTTTGTTACCGTTTGTAAATAAATAAGCGAAAATAAAGAATCTCGCTAACGTGAGACCCGGTATTTTCGTAAATTCCCAATGCATTCCGAGTAGCGAGACAGAATTTATTTTCAACCATCGTATTTTGAGTCTCGTGCAATTTGGCAGACTCTGTACAATAGTGAGCTTCGCTTCGCTCGCATATAATCTTTAACAAGTTCCTAGAATTGAAAAAAGTCTTTTCGAGAAGCTTCTTTTATCTTCAGGCGACACTTTATACTGTTTTATTTAATGTTCCTGTTTTGACATAGAAAACCACTTGACAGTAGAATATGAGCCGCGGCCATGTCGATAGAATTCTTTTGGCAGAAATCTGTTTGTATTCGAAATCGGGGATCTTTCGTCAATTGAAAGTAATCCGGCTGACTTTCATATGATTGTGGGTTTTTTTTCCCAGAAATGACGCTTCCCTGAACATGTAGTTTACCTCAAACTATTGGCTGCATTTTGTTTAATAATTTATAATACGATTAAAAAAATATATGCCAATTATTTTTAACTAAAGATGTTAAGATAAAAAAAACTAGTGGCTCCCAGGAGCCCTAATCGGTCACCTGATCTCTTATGCTAAAGCCTCTTACATAGTGTGCAACATGGTCTACATGTACTTGGTAAGTAACATTAAAGAAACTAGTTAACATAGAAAACACTTTTAAGATCAACAATACAAAGTTTACAAAGCTTTCCATTTGAAAAAAAAAAATTAGTTATAATTGATTGAAAACACTTAAAGGGGGATAACTCTTAAAAGAATGATCTGACATTTGACCCTGATATCATTTTGGAAGATCTTAATGAGCTGAACAATTTTGCAATGCTAACTATTCCTCTAGCTCTTACGGCTTTTAAGATAAAGTCCAAAAGCTGTGAAAACGGTCAATTTTGACGATTAAAGGGAAATTACTCCTATAAGGAGTCATCCCACAACTTTGACTCAATGGAGAGTTTTGTAGAGCTTTTGATGCTGAAGAATGGAGGGGGTGCTTCGGATTTTTCTCTATCTCTTATACTTTTTGAGCTATAAGCTAAAAACTATGGTCTGACCCCCCCCCCCCCCCCCTGTTCTATTTTTAGTAACGGCAGCCATGTTGGTTAGTTGACGTTCACAAATTTCACAAACTTGGTAGAGGACATTCTAAAGATTAAGTGTACAAAGTTTCAAAGCAATCCCATCAGTGGTTTCAAAGAAGAAGATTTTTAAAAATCAGTTAAAATTGATAGAAAAATCAGTTAAAGGGGAATAACTCTTAAACAGTTGATCTGACAATTTTGACCCTGATATCATTTTTGTAGATCTCAATGAGCTGAACAATTTTGCAATGGTAACTTTTCTTCTAGCACTTACAGTTTTCAAGATAAAGTCCAAAAACTGTGAAAATGGTCAATTTTGATGATTAAGGGGAAATACCTCCTATAAGGAGTCATCCCACAACTTTTGACTCAACGGAGAGTTTTATAGAGCTTTTGATGCTGAAGAAGTAAGGTTGCTTCAGATTTTCTCTATCTCTTATACTTTTTGAGCTATAAGCTAACAACTATGGTCTTACCCTCTGTTCTATTTTATATTAACGGCAGCCATGTTGGTCAGTCGACGTTCACAAATTTCACAAACTTGGTAGAGGACATCCTAAAGATTAAGCGTACAAAGTTTCAAAGCAATCCCATCAGTGGTTTCAGAGAAGAAGATTTTTAAAAATCAGTTAAAATTGATAGAAAATCAGTTAAAGGGGAATAATTCTTAAACAGTTGATCTGACAATTTTGACCCTGATATCACTTTTGTAGATCTCAATGAGCTGAACAATTTTGTAATGGTAACTTTTCTTCTAGCACTTACAGTTTTCAAGATAAAGTCCAAAAACTGTGAAAATGGTCAATTTTGATGATTAAGGGGAAATACCTCCTATAAGGAGTCATCCCACAACTTTGACTCAACGGAGAGTTTTGTAGAGCTTTTGATGCTGAAGAAGGAAGGTTGCTTCAGATTTTCTCTATCTCTCAGTATACTTTTTGAGCTTTAAGCTAAAAACTATGGTCTGACCCCCCTATTCTATTTTTAGTAACGGCAGCCATGTTGGTTAGTTGACGTTCACAAATTTCACAAACTTGGTAGAGGACATCCTAAAGATCAAGTGTACAAAGTTTCAAAGCAATCCCATCATTGGTTTCAGAGAAGATCTTTGAAGAAAAGTTAACGACGGACGACGGACGCCTAACGATGACAATAGCTCACATGACCCTTCGGGTCAGGTGAGCTAAAAAATGTCAGATCATAAGTTGATACTCCAAAGAGAAAATATCTTAATTGATGCATGTGCTGGTTAATATTACCAGAGTGCATGTAAGTCATTATTGACATTATTGACAGTTTATATCCTAAAATTATAAAGAAAGTTAGCAAGTTAGATGTATGCTCTTTATTTCTTTTTTTTAGATATGGTGTACTTGTACAGCTCATGTGTACACTTTGTTTTTAACCATTATCTAAATTTATTTGAATTCTAAAACCTAAGGTTTAACTCCCTCCTTAGCAATATTTATTTGGATTTCGTTTAGTTTTATACCTTTTGAACATCTTTTAAAATCGCGGATTTCCTATGTTTTGGTTCTAGTGCTGCTGATGAGGAATAAATTAATTTCAGAAATGCCCACACAGCTCATAAAAATTAATTGCAGTTAGGGTTACATATGTGTTATGGTCTCGTGTTCCTTTCAAAAAATGTTAAAATTGTTTTTTTTTTTTTTTAGTTAACGACTATATATTCTGGTGTCAGGCTGTTTGATCTGTAATTTGGATCTGCTACAACGCGCTTAGCCGAAAATCATCAAAATGGTCTGTTATCGGTCACAGAGATCATGTTTGTGCTACAAAAGAAATTTTGAAGCTCTTTAATTACAACTATAGAACTGTAGATTTGTGGTTTTTCGAGCTTTGCGCACATTTTCATCATGAAGCGGTAGCGCTTCATTCAAAATGTGCTTAGGTCCACGCTTTTACACACCAATAAACTCAAAAATATTGCATTCAATGTATAAATTATAACACAGTTATCAATCTTTTTATATGTTTTGACTTATTAAATAAACCAAAATTAAAGGATTAAATTTTTTTAAATATTTATAAAAACTATTATTTATTTGGTATAAGAAGTTGAATCTTTTTGTATCTGTTTACATATGTGCAAAGTTAAGTTTCTCTGCAACTTTTGACAACGTGTTTGGTATATGTCATTCAATTTCTATAAAAGAATTGAGAATAAACAAGATCTTAGAAACCAAGGTAAGAGCGTTGTTAAAAGGGCAAAAATTATGAGTATATAACCAGAAAATGTCAATACATAAATGTATTTTAATTCTGATCTGAAATTATTGCTTTAAGTCGATCTGTAGATTGCAGCAAGAAATATATCTCAAATCTGTTGAATATGGTTCATGAAATATCTAAATACGCATTTACATGTTTATGTTCAATATTTAACCTCTTTTTCTTGCAAACAAGTAATTTAAGACTTGCTTTTGCCGATCGGCTTTGTCCCCTTTTTCCTTTTTCAAGAGGCTTTACTTTGATAATCAGCTCAACTTCTCTGTATATCTCTCACAACCAGGTTGGGTTTTGTGCTACTTAGTACCCTCATTTTATATAGTGCTTGCCTTTTTCAATATTTTGGGTAGAGTGCTTCTGATGAGTCTTGAATAGACGAAACGCGGGTCAGGCGTAGCAAAATTTATTATCTGGAACTTTGTTATCATTTTTATTTCTAACACCCGTGAAATTTAGCGCTGCTGGTGGAGTTGTAATTTCACGAGGTTAGCCGCTCCGTTGTTGAAACTATAAATTATTTGTTTAAATTTAAAAAAAATAGTCATAATTTGGTATCCCCAGTTTGGTATGTTTGGCTTTATTGTTCTGTGCTATTCATAATCATATAGTGTTTTGCTTTTTCAATATTTTTGGTAGAGCGCCTCTGATGAGTCTTAAATAAACGCAACGCAGGTCAGGCGTAGCAAAATTTAATGTCTGTAACTTTGTTGTCATTTTTTTCGGCTATATATGGAAGGTGATGGTGTTGTGCTATAAAACCCGCATTAAACCATACCCATTCCTTTTGAATTGTCTTACAAGGTCAGGACCCGATCAGAGAATCTTCAACAGATTCAGTTTCGTTAGTATGCCATTGGGTTATTTTTTCCTTTCTTCTTTGACATATCATGAATATTAATTATCTTTGATCTATAAATTTGTTTTTAAGTGCTTTATTTTCTTTAAATGGTATGTTGTAATTGAGTTTCTAATCCTTATTTTAGTCAAAAGCATTAGTATATTAAAGATATTTTCAATTGAAATATTTTGTACATGTATATCTCATTTTTGTCATTCATTATTTTGTTCAAGTTATAAGATGTACAGGCTAAAATTGTTTTAACTTGTATTTTTGGTCTGTATAACCTGTACAAATATTTTGTACATGTTATCAGTTGGAATGAATTACAACTAGTCTTATATATACTATCTAATTATATGCAGATATATAAGAACTGCTGTAATTACATGAATTTTCTTGAAATCGACAGAATTTATAGATATTCTAATAAAAATGAAAATTAAAAAAACATGTACAGTCAGTGTCGTTTGGGGGCAAGGGTTGGATGTTGGGTCTCATTCCTGGATTGATGTATGACATTTGTCACGATTGAAAAGTACACCGTGTATACCCTGTATTTGTATTAATGGTCTATGTAGACTGTATCCCGCCACATGTCTGTATCATGTTTGCAACATCCGAAAATTACACCTAGTTCACATATTGTACCCCCCCAAAGGCCGCACATATGTACCTACCTTTATGATAAAAGGAACCCCCTCCCTCCAATTTCAATTTCAAGTTAATTTAATTTATCATTTGCCAGAACTCAATTACAATAATTGGTTTTGGCGGTTTTGAGTATAAAGTTTTCTTTGTTTGAATCTGAGAAAATCATACGTTCAATTATGTCTCAGTTTGAATTCAGTGATTTCGCAAGTTCATAGACCTGTATATTAAAGTATATATAAAGGTCTATGGCAAGTTTAATGTTTTTGTCTTTTTTTTGTACAGTTTTTCTTTCATTGTTTTTAATATGCAAGTTTTTTGTTTGTGTTCTTTTTTTTTCTTTTTTTTTGTACTATTCAGTATTTTCTCTTTGTTTTCAATAATGTTTGTTAGATTTTTGTATAAATTATTTTTTGAACTTTTAGTGTCTTTTTTAGTGGGGTGTTTTTTTTATTTTGTTTGTTGCCTTGTTGTTGTTTATTTTTGTGTGTGTTTTATCAGGGATGTCCAAAACAAGTTTTATTTAATCCCTGGTTTTATTTTACTTTGACTTGTTGTTTTGAGTTTTCTGTTTAAATTTTTTTTTTACTTTTAAAAATTATTTTTAGTAAGTCCGAAGATGGATAGTGTTCTGGAAAAAAATATTGAGTTTCCAACGACGCATTTTATTTGCTAGCCAAAAATAGATAGCTAATCAAAATGTATTTCTCTCCGATCCCATGGTTGGTCGAATACACATACGGGCAATTTATTAAAAGAAAGGAAGATGGCTGCGATTAGCGAATCCAGTTCGACTGAATCGCTAATCTCCAGCGCTCACGAAAACATAGATAGGATTAAATTGCTTTATCCAGCAGTTAATGAAGATGAAACTCCTTTGCCTCGAAGTTGGAGTCAAAAGGACAAGTTTACCTGCATCGGACTGTCACAAAATAATCTTAGAGTGCACTACAAAGGTATCGTTTTTGTTTTGTTTTGGACAACGTAAACAAACAAGATAAATGCGTAGTTAAACAAAATTAAACCATTTTGATATGTTTCTTCGTCAGTATATGTCTGTTTTTGGACAATATGTAATATTTGTATACACATGTTACCTTTCATAATGATTGCGGAGATTGACTGAGGACAATGTCAACAGAACAAAGAAATATTGTTATGGGCGATCAGCTGATTTGTACTGGTCAATAAAAAGATTTAAATATTATGAGTAATATTGACATTGTGGTACATGAAATGTAGTATCACTGAAACATTGTGATGTATGATTTAGATATCGATCACACTTTAAGGACAATAATGATTTCTAAGAGTACATGTACTTTTTTATATGCAGATATATATTTATGTAATATGAAAATGGTGTTGCCCCATGTGAATATTGTGAAGATACCAAATAAAATCATTTCCATGGGAAGGTTGATTTGCGTTGATGGACAAGATAGTATTTTCCAATTTTCGGCATATGAGCAGAATTTTCAGAAAACTAAAGAAAATCTGAATGAGGTGGAACGATTTTTATCTGATCGTATTTTGAGTATCATGCAATTTAGCAGACTCAGCATACTAATGAGATTTGATTTGTTTTTGATTTGCTTGCACTTAAATTGAACCAATCAACTGAATTAATCTGTTTATTTAACAAATTAAAACATCTATTGATGAAGATAGTGCACCTTGACATCCTAATAAGACAAAATAGAGCCACCCATTTTCATGATTATTTTTCATATACATCTATAGATATGAATCAGTGTTCTCCCCAGGCCATTATAGCACCGTGGGCCCGCGGTGCTATAATTTCGGCCGCGGTGCTATTAATGTTACCGCGGTGCTATCGTGTATTGCCGCGGTGCTATCGTGTATTGCCGCGGTGCTATCGTTTTTCTTCAATTTTAGTTTTTTGTTCCACATTTTTAAAATCTCATTTGGTTTTCATCACTTCTTCACTTGCCTTGATTGTTAAACTGTTTATTTAAGGGATTAACTCGGGTAATTCACAAAGGAAGCCATAAACTTGTCATAATTAGCCCCCAAGCCAGGCCAGTTAAAGGTGTAGAACATCGAGACTTCAAAGGATTTTGCCGTCGGCAATCAATCATGAGTTAATCTCTTATCCCATTCCAAAATCTTGTGTCATTATTTAAATGTTACAATTAACTATCATTTATGATTAGAACTGTTTGAATTTTGTAATATATTCTTGTTTTAAGACTAGATTGTAGATTGAAAAGCCACAAAAAATCGATTTTTTAGAAATATTTATTCATGACATAAAGGTACAGAGTTATTTCCCCTTAAAATTATTTATTTTCATTTTTTAAGCTAATAACTCATATTTATAGCAAAATATGTTCTACTTACAATTATAAATTATTAGTTAAGGTTATCAATAGCCAGTTTTCTTTTTCTTTTAAAAACAACAATCTTTTTGGATGTTTGTTTTAAAAACTACACTTCTTCAAATATCTAGAAGAAAATGAGATGTGGAATAAGTGTACGCGACACAACCTACATTATAAACGTATATTTTAAATATCCACAATGGAAAACAGCCAGCAGCCTTCAATGTGACCAGCGGTCGCTGCTCGCTGTTTTTCAATTGGCCCCTGGATTGAAAATAAAATACATATGATTCAAGCCCAATCCCAAAGTGCATTGAAAGACCCTCTTCTTGACAAAAAACAATTAACAAAAATTCGACTAAATACAAACATAAGCTTTGATAATGATTCCTGGCTTAGGACAGGCACATTAAAATGTGGCGGGGTTAAACTAGTTTTTTGGCGCCAACCTTCCCCCTAATGATAATCAGTAACAAAGCACAAACTAATCATTTATTAAGTATTCCACATCTCATTTTCTTCTACTGTAATGAGCCCCAGTCTCTGTTGAGAAAGTCAAGTAATACTTTATCAAGGTTCTAATACTTACATTCAGTTTTGGAATTTAAAGATGGTAATTGTGCTCTAAAATAGTGAAATGTATCTTTGTCTCATGTAGAGTGAACTGCTTACTGATAGGAAGCAACATTTGGACGAATTTTTGTTAATTGTTTTTTGTCAAGAAGAGGGTCTTTCAATGCACTTTGGGATTGGGCTTGAATCATATGTATTTTCCATTGTGGATATTTAAAATATACGTTTATAATGTAGGTTGTGTCGCGTACACTTATTCCACATCTCATTTTCTTCTACTGTAATGAGCCCCAGTCTCTGTTGAGAAAGTCAAGTAATACTTTATCAAGGTTCTAATACTTACATTCAGTTTTGGAATTTAGAGATGGTAATTAGAAATCAGAAGTTTTTATTGTTAAATAGTGACAGAATACATTTATAAAAACAGATACAGATAAATAACTTTTATCTTAGAATAAAGTTCACATTGTTATTTGAAAATCCATGAAATAACGCCACGGAAAATCCCATGTTCAAAAATCTCGCCACGCGTTACCACAGTGCTATCAAAATTTTCTGGGGAGAACACTGTATGAATGACAATTTTAATCCAAAGCCATCTGTTTTTATAAAAATCAATTGTTGGTCAATAAGTTGGTAAACATTGTCCACAATATTTTTCTTGATCAGACCAAACAAATTCTGATTAAATGGCCTAAAAGATAAAATTGCAGAATGTCAAATTCAGGTTATTTTAGTAACAACAGCAACAATAAATGCCAGGCTTACAAGAATCAACCTTTCCTCTCAGTCAATTTTGTTTCAATCTTGTGAACTCTCACATGTAGGTGACACTGTGACCTTACTAAGTTGAAATTGAAGTTAATTGCTCATTAATTGCTAAATAAGTACACAAGTACAGGTGATTTCTCCTTACAAAGTTAAAATATGTATAGAAAATGCATGTAATCATTTTCTAAAGCTCCCTACATTTACTTTTGATTTTTCTTTCGACTTGCAGATTTTTGACGTAGAACTATTATGTGTCTTCTTTATTGCCCAACTATTTTAATTTTGTTATTTATTTCAGACATTCATGTAATCATTTTGATATTCCTGCTTTGAATACTTGTTTTATTCCTCTAGGTATTGGGAAAGCTGCCAAGGATGCTGCTAGTGTTAGAGCCACCCATTCTATCCCAGCCTCTTGTGGAATTTATTACTTTGAGATCAAGATAATAAGCAAAGGCAGAGATGGGTGAGTTGTATTATTACTTTGAGATCAAGATCAGTGGCAGATCCAGGGGGGGTGGGGTTCTGGGGGTCGGAACCCCCCTTTCCCCCGAAATTAAAAAAAATTTTGTGTAGATTTTCAGCAAAATTGGTCTGGAACCCCTCCGTTGGCCCACAGAACCCAGTATGTGGACCCCCTCCTTTCGGAAATTTCTGAATCTGCCCCTGAAGATAATAAGCAAAGGCAGAGATGAGTGAGTTGTATTTACTTTACAGGAAATAATGAAATTTGTTATTTTTAACCTACACAGATCTGATACTTCTTCTTTTAGGTCATTAATTTAATTTAGCAAAGATTTTATTTTTATGGTCTTTCTATGAAAGTAGGGGGCATATAGTGTTCAGGTCTTTTTGTTTGTTGGTTTTTCCCAATTGTTGCAAGATGGGTTTTGGACATATTTTTGTGTTGTCAAAGATTATTCATATGTCAAACATGAGACATCTTTTAAGATGGACTGCCGAGGCTGGTTTACATGTTTCAAATAGACCAAAGCCAAATGCTGAAAGGTTTTTGGGGAATAATGATGAAAAATAAAGGTACTAACAAAATTACTGAACTTGGAGAATCAATCTAATAGCCATCTTTTATTTGAAAAAAAATCAAAAACCATCTAGATGAGTTCCAAAATCTTGACTGAAAATCTAAAACATAAAGATTGTCCATTCTAAAAGATAGCCTTTGTTCAGTATTTTTGTTACTTTTATCTACCAAATGTAAAAAAGTAATCTACTGTTACTGACAATTGAGATTATATGTAGGTTTATGTACAGCAGACCCCCTCCTACACTCTGGAATAGCCCTGGGGTTTGGCAACATTTTATGATGTTACTAAATTTTATACTTTGTATTGTGTAGTTAATACAAGCGTAAATACATTTGTATGAGTTTATGAGGTAGCATGATTTTAAATGCCTATGTGTTTACAACATAATCAATTGATAAAATGTAACAAAAAGAAGAATACTATAGAATGATTGTGTAGAAATGGTTCTTGAACACATGTACAGTGTACATTTATAAATGAATTCATGTTAAATAAAATCTCACAATTCAATGGTATCAGCATTGATTTTTTCTGTGCGTTATTTCAGTATTTATTGAGTGTGATGTGCAAGATTATAATTATATCTTAGCTAGCTTGTGGTCTACTTAAAATGAGCATGTTTTAAAATTAAAAATAGAAACACTTTGATGAGAAGATTTGAAAGTTGATTTTAAAGCATACATTTTGTACATACTCATGATCACAAACCACGACAGTTACCGGTAAACAACTCCAGGCTACTTTTGCCACTTTAAATACTATCATATACAGTGAAGACTGTCTTAACCAAACCACTTAGGGGTTGAACAATTTGTTTGGTATACAGTGTACATATTGACAGGTGTACAATTCAAAATGTATAGAATTTATTTAAGACAGAGATTCCCAAGGACGTTGGACCAACAGACAAATCGGTTAAAAATTCAGTCGGTCGAAAAAAAAGAGTATCCGATAAAAATTTCGGTAAAAATTCCGCTTTTATATTACCATAACATTGTGAAGGTCTGTTAAAAACTGTTTGGTCTTGTAATAACAGAAGCAAGTTTTTAGTGAACATAAGTCATATCAAATGTCATTTTTTGCCATCAAACCTACAACAATATGTATGTTTTTTACAAAACACTTTAAGCATGTTTCAGTGCTAAGGCAGTCCACATGAACATGTACACAGGGTTTATGGTTTATGGTTACATTGTAAATATGGCAAATTGAGGACGATCCAAAACAATTTACATGTGAATGACTATTAACAAAGAAAAGGACAACAGGAGAAAGAAAAAGGTTGACACCAGTCTAAGCCTTGTCTGCTCTCTATGTTTTTCTCCTATTGTCCTGTTTGTCAAAATCATCTACTGTTAAATTAATGGGACTGTCTTCAGTTTGCCAGCTGTAAACTTTTGGCTGTAATAATATGTGACGTATATGTTTCAATTACTTAGATTTGTCATCTAATTTTTGGAGCTATGACTATGAGGCCTTTTTAATTTCAAGTTTGCAGTTATTCAGATTTTGAATGGCTCTTACATTTCTGTAGATACATGTACAATGTATATTTCCTGGATATTTGATTCACATAACTTCTTAGATTTCCACAATGCCTTTGAAAAACAGATGGTTTCTAATATTTTGTTATATATATATACAGTGTAGGATGTTAATACATTTGTAGATAAAGCCCTAAAAATCTTTTTTAAACTAAGAAAACATTGTTTTTTTGTGGTCTATTTTTAGTAACTGACTCCAACCTTTATCCATATGTCATGGTAATGGGTAAATATTGGGAAATAAAACTAACAAGGAAAATGTTTATATCACCTGTGTAGATCTTTGTTAGACCATTCACCTATCTGGTACATAAAAACCTTTTAATGACAAAGCACTTCTTACAAAACAAAAGATACTGATAAAGTAATAAATTTACTTCCTTTGAATGAGCAAGTGAACCTTTCATCTAAATAACTAAAAATAAAAACTTAAACATCTTGAGTATCTTATTTTGACCCAGTATTAGCTAGCTCAAGAACTAGGTCCTGGGTTGATGAAACTTGGTATGCATATGCCCCAGTAGTAGTTTAGCAAAGTTGCATCCCCATCTTTTGACCTTGACCTTGATTTTCCGGTTGAGTGACTTTGACAATTTTCAATACATATAATAGCAATGGAAAAGTTTTGCAAGCACCTCCATATCTCAAGAACTAAAGGTCCTAGGTTGATGAAACTTGGAATGCATATGCCCCAGTAGTAGCTTAGCACAGTTACATCCTCATCTTTTGACCTTGACCTTGATTTTCCGGTTGAGTGACTTGATTATTTTTATTGCATATATTAGCCATGTTTTAAGTTCTATTCTCAGAAACTGAAAATCGATGTAAATTCAAAATATAGTGGAAGTTAGAAAGAATAATTGTTTCTGATGGTGCCGGCAGGCAAGAAATACTCTTGTTGTTATATGTTTGTGTGTTGTACTCCTTTAAAACTATTTTCCATTCTATATAATGTTAAATTCAGCTTTGTTTTTCCTGTATTCTACTGCTTAATCATGAAAGCTTGACAAGAGAAAAGCAATATGGAAATTGTTACCCTGTACAAGACAATAGGTGTGAAAAAGATACCCTGTTTAAGACAAACTGGTTGCAAAAACATGACCTTTTCCTGTGGCACACTCATATCATCTAAATAATAGCAAGTAGCCCTCCGGGCTTCCCCCTACAAAAAAGATCAGAACTATAAAAACTTTAAACATAGAAGATTATGAATCATGTTAAGATTAAAAAAATATATGAACACATATATTTAGAAACTTCATTCTTTTAAGTTGTCCTTTTATTAGCTCACCTGGACCAAAGGTCCATGTGAGCTATTGCCATCACTTGGCGTCCGTCGTCGTCGTCGTCGTCGTTCGTTAACAATTTTTCAAAAATCTTCTCCTCTGAAACTACTGAACAGAATTGAATGAAACTTGATATGATTGATCCTTAGGGTGTCCTGCACCAAACTTGTGTTTCGATTTTTGATCTGTCAAAAAACATGGCCGCCGTTACTAAAAATAGACTAGGGGGGTCAGACTACTGTTTTTGGCTTATAAATCAAAAAGTATAAGAGATAGTGGAAATCTGAGACCACGCTACTGATTCAGCATCAAAAGCTCTACAAAAGTCTCCATTTGGTCAAAGTTGTCAGATGACCCCTTATAGGGGTTACGGCCCCTTAAAGGTGAAAAATAGCATTTTTTCATGTTTTTGGCCTACAGAATGTAAACTATTGCAGATAGAGATTAGCTGTTGCTTGCTTAAATGTTTAGCTCATTTAGCTCTACGAAAGTCTCCATAGGGTCGAAGTTGTCAGATGACCCCTTATAGGGGTTACGGCCCCTTAAAGGTGAAAAATAGCCATTTTTCATGTTTTTGGCCTACAGAATGAAAACTATTGCAGATAGAGATTAGCTGTTGCTTGCTTAAATGTTTAGCTTATTTAGCTCTACGAAAGTCTCCATAGGGTCGAAGTTGTCAGATGACCCCTTATAGGGGTTACGGCCCCTGAAAAAAGCGATTTTTGTCTCGCCTGGGAAGCAGAGCGGGACATAGGTGTTACTTTACCGGCGGCGGCGGCAGCGGCGGCGGCGTTAACTTTTTGGAAAAGTTTTATGAGCACCTCCATATCTCAAGAACTATAGGTCCTGGGTTGATGAAACTTGGTATGCATATGCCCCAGTAGTAGCTTAGCACAGTTGCATCCCCATCTTTTGACCTTGACCTTGATTTTCCGGTTGAGTGACTTTGACAATTTTCAATACATATAATAGCAATGGAAAACTTTTGCGAGCACCTCCATATCTCAAGAACTAGAGGTCCTAGGTTGATGAAACTTGGTATGCATATACCCCAGTAGTAGCTTAGCTCAGTTGCATCCCCATCTTTTGACCTTGACCTTGATTTTCCGGTTGAGTGACTTTGACAATTTTCAATACATATAATAGCAATGGAAAAGTTTTGGGAGCACCTCCATATCTCAAGAACTATAGGTCCTAGGTTGATGAAACTTAGTATGCATATGCCCCACAGTGTTCCAGCCAGGATTTGAAAAGGGCAGGGATGAATTTTAAAAAAGGGCACATTCATGCGTTGACTTTATCTTTCAAAAGGGCATATAAATGTAGCTAATAACAATCAAATACAGCATACATTCTTTTTAACAAAAAACATGCATTTTTAGGCTTAAGGGGAGCCTCTTGTTTCTATAACAAGACTTTAGGCTTTTCATTACATTCATACATTCTATCAGTGCTAAAAAGCTTGAATGTCAGCCCAAGAAAAAATTAAGAAATCCCATTTGATTTTTATTGAATTTGCTAGTAAAATCCGGAGATTTAGTACCATTCCGGTCAGAGTTCGTGTTTAGTTTATAACTTCCGCTTCCTGACATTATTTGTAAACAAATAAATATGATGGAGCATTTCACAAATCCATCAACATCGTTTCTATTTTTCAATAAAAGCGCACATTTAATGTTGTTTTTAATAGAAAACATCCAGATGGGTTCAGATTCTGATTTGTGCACAATTATCATTACCGAGGCAGAGAAATTTACTGGGCAATCGGACAACTTACCTGTAAATGAAATTGATTAATCAAAATAGATACCTTAATTAATTGACTAGAGAACACATGTTTATTTAATTTGTTAATTGGCTTGGGGTTGTAAATATGCCATTCAATTATCCCAAATGGCTTCATTCTCAATACACAAACTATGTATGATTGACTGAAAAAGGCAATTGTACGATCAAAAAGGGCAGGGCGGAGATGAAAACCGGCAGGTATCCTGAAAAGGGCAATCGGGCGGAAGCAAAGGCAGGCGGGCGGACCGCCCTTTGAAAACAGCCTAGCTGGAACACTGCCCCAGTATTAGCTTACCACAGTTGCATCCCCATCTTTTGACCTTGACCTTGATTTTTCGGTTGAGTGACTTTGTCAATTTTCAATACATATAATAGCAATGGAAAAGTTTTGCGAGCACCTCCATATCTCAAGAACTATAGGTCCTAGGTTGATGAAACTTGCCCCAGTAGTAACTTAGCACAGTTGCATCCCCATCTTTTGACCTTGACCTTGATTTTCCGGTTGAGTAACTTTGATTATTTTTATTGCATATATTTGCAATGTTTAAGTTCTATAAACATCTTTTGATCTCAGAAACTGAAAATCCATGTAAATTCAAAATATAGTGGAAGTAAGAAAGAATAATTGTTTCTGATGGTGCCGGCAGGCGAGACATACTTTAGTGTTAACTCTTGTTTCATGTTTTTGGCCTACAGAATGAAAACTATTGCAGATAGAGATTAGCTGTTGCTTGCTTAAATGTTCAGCTCATTTAGCTCTACAAAATTCTCCATAGGGTCGAAGTTGTCAGATGAACCCTTATAGGGGTTACGGCCCCTGAAAAAAGCGATTTTTTCATGTTTTTGGCCTACAGAATGAAAACTATTGCAGATAGAGATTAGCTGTTGCTTGCTTAAATGTTCAGCTCATTTAGCTCTACAAAAGTCTCCATAGGGTCGAAGTTGTCAGATGACTCTTATAGGTGAAAAATGGTGTTTTTGGTCTATAGAATGAAAACTATTGCAGGTAGAGAAAAGCTGTTGCTTGCTTAAATGTTCAGCTCATTTAGCTCTACAAAAGTATAGGGTCAACATCAAGACCAGGTGAGCGATTCAGGCTCCTGGGAGCCTCTTGTTGTGAAAATGTACATTTGTACATGCACATGTATTGGTACATGTGTATGATTGCACAAAAGCTGTAAATCCACAAAGTACATGTAATATATTTTCCCTTTTGAAACCATCATTTGTTTTGAAGTCAAATTATCTCTGTAAGATCAGTAGGATGGCTTTCATTGTTTATTTGATTAATGTTCCCATTTTAATGAGGAAGTAGCAGGAAGCTGTTATAAGGGTGACATCGTATATCATGGTGTACATGTTATGTTAGACCTTGTAAAGCTTCTTACGCATGTTGTCTACATCCAGATCAATAAAAGATGCACCTTTGTGTTGAAGATTTATCAAATCCATAGGAATATGAATTATACATATTATTTTGTCTGTCTTACATCAAAAGATAATATGAAGGCTATAAATACTGGCCCATTGGCATTAGAGACAGACTTTCATGAAGTATAATATCTATTGTTTCTTTATGGAATCCATTAATTACATGTACATGCAGCCCGAGTCAGCAGGAATTCATACATGTACTTTGCATATTACAGTGCCCCCCCCTAACTGTGGATTCATTTATTTGGTTATGTGTCAAAGAAAAGAAATTTTCACATATGGCTAAAAAGATTTAATATTAGAATTACACTTCATGCAATTCTCAATTTTGTGGCTTTATTTGTATCCTGAATTTTAATGGATCCACAGTATTATATGCAAACATTAAAACATACATATAAAAGTATTTTGAATTGTGCTTTATAATCTCCACCTTAATATGGATATTACATACATGTATATAAAGGGGGTTTTAAACCGCACAACAATGTTTTTTAATAGGGGTGGGGATGGGGGGGGGGGGGTAAAGGTAAAGGAATCTACATTTTGTAACTTTTATTAGAGAAACAAAAAGTTTTAATTTTCTATGTACAAATTTTACAACGATACATCAAGCTTTCTTTTGTCCATTGTAAAAATTGTTAAGATGATTTTTATCCATGTTTATACATACAAATTTTGATGTATTGATCATAGAACAACTCTTATGATTAATTTACATCATTAAAGTGACACATGTGATTCATAGTAATACACTTCTCATAAATTTGAAGGTTTTGATATAAATTGAAAATGACATGCTATATATACATGTAAAGGGATTTTTGTAGAGCTTATATTTTCTAAGTTACAAAACAAATTTATTAAGATTTTAAAAGTTTGACAGTCAGTTTAATATATGTATGATTGATGATGAGAGTATACATTATAGATTAAATTGGTTAATTATACTAAACAACATAAGAAACGCACCACTTCCATTCGTTTCCTTTGACTTAAAAGTTATGGAGCAATTATCTCTTAAAGTAGTTGTCCAAATGATCTGAGATTTTGGCACAGCATGTGTGGAGTCTTTAACACCATTCTCTGCAAATTTTTAAAAATTCAGAATATTTTGGTTTTAAAATTTCTTAAAAATGAGTTTTTTAACCCAAAATTGAAGAAATCACAATTTTTTTGAAAAATTGATGCTTATCCGAAAGTGTAACAAGAAAATTGGGGACAAAGCTTAAATTTCACAAAAATTGTCAAAACTTTTTAGAAAGAAGCATTTTTGAATTGGTCAATCTTAGACTTTTCTTTTACTTCTTTATCAAAGTTCAAGCTGTAAGCGTAAGCGTACTGATTCCAATTTCAAAAATAATGGCTTGGTTATATTTTTTATTTATTGAATTTCATTTGATTTATCATTTAGCATAAAAAAATTATTAAAATACTCAGCATTCAAAATTTTAAAAGAATCCTTGAAGGAAAGAAGTGGTGCATTTTGTGTTGCTGAGTACATATAAGAAAAATGCTATTGAACATTATGCTGTCCTTTGCATTTGATTTAACCAGCAGTGTGTTAAGGTACATGTATATGTCTTTCAAAAACAAATACATGTACATGCCAAAATGCAAGCATTTCAAAACATGTTTGTCCTTTTCATAAATCTTGAATGATTTTCCTCAGAGTATAAAAATTGTTAAAAAAAAAGTCGCTGAAAATCCACTTATTTTTGCTATTCACTTTTGAAAATTGTATCCATAGCCAGTCCAAGAAGCATATAGTATCATTGGGGCTTTTGAATGTTGTAAGAAAACCAGTTGACAGAAAACAAGCAGCATAAAACAAACTGCAAAACACAACAACTAAACTGTAATCAGCCTTGAAACTCAAGTCAAAACAAGAGTGATTGCTGGTGTACCAGAAGGGTTATAACGAACCTGTCTCATTGCCAATTTACATGTAGCATGGGACAGGTTGGAGGAAGGATGACTATACATGTACAAACACTTGATGACAACTAACATCTGTACTGATCTGAGAGATAGAAACCCTGTGTTTGTCAGTGCTGTCTAAAAGATACCAGTCTCTACTCAACTGTATTTCCAACTCTTCTTTCCTCTTTATATAGTATTAATGTTTCACCATTACAACTAAAAATAAATATGTGAATAGTTTCACACTGCTTCTGCTAAAGAGATCAGATTTTAATTAAACCTTGCACATTTTATAGAATGCATATGTTGTTAAATCTGTTCCTAAAAAATATTGTCAATTTATTGGAAACTAGCTAGAATCCAGCATAGTGGATTACAAGTTGTATTACATCAACAAGTTATGTCATAGCGTCAGTAATGAGATATTGAGAACAGCACTTAATGCCTTTTACTCAGACAAAACCTTATTTATTTTCATCAAAGTGACCTGTTTTGAATTTTAAATCTATATTTAATCTTTCAATTTGGATTTGATCAATACACCAAGGAAATAAGATTTTCAATATCCTTCTCAAAAACATGTTTAAATTGACCTTTGTATGTTATTTATACAACTGAACATCAAAATGAAATTAATCATTTTCCATGTTGGTTACTTACAAGAATACACTTCAAGTTAAATGGCCATGGGGAAAAGATTAAAAATTCTATGGTTTATGATGTTTAAAAAAAATACTGTTTTTCATAGATGCTAAATGTAGATGGATTTATGCTACTCCTCATACATGTAGTTTTAAATTATTTAATCATGATTTAGTGATATTGTATAATTTTTATGGCCAATCAACAAAAATTACAGGCCATTTATGTAAAGTACATGTTACATATCAGGTTTACCATTGTGTTCAGCTCATTTCTTTGAAAACTATGTTGGAGCTTCATGGAACTTAGTACACTTATGTATGTTCAAGCAAATATTGCACCTTGTATGAAGTTTCTGGGAGTTTTTAAACAGCAATACATGAATAATGAAATGCAATGACCTTAACATTTACTTTAATATAAATTATAATGTACAGAACACAATAAAGATTGGACTAGAATGTTGACAAGGTTTCATTTATTGAATATTCTTCATTATCATTTGCAACATGCAAATAAAAATTTACAAAGTTATAGCCAAAGGACTTTTCATATTTGTAAAATCATGATAATACAAAATGATTCATATTGATCAATTGTGTGGACATTTGAATTAACATATTTGTATTGCAGCTTCAGCTTTTATTGAGCATGATATAGACAGCTGTTTCCTGTTTTAAAGATACAAATATAAAAAAATATGAATAAATAATTTCTATTTTTAGGTACATGGGAATAGGTTTATCAGCTCAGGGTGTTAATATGAACAGACTTCCCGGATGGGATAAAAATTCATTTGGTTACCATGGGGACGATGGCCATTCCTTCTGCTCATCTGGGTCAGGACAACCTTATGGTCCTACTTTTACAACAGGCGATGTGATTGGCTGCTGTGTCAACATGATAGACCACAGTTGTTTTTACACAAAAAATGGCGTCAATCTAGGTAAATAAAAATTATTGAAATGCATATATTTGTAGAGACCCGATGATACAAAAAAAACCCACTTACAAAAGATAGACAATAATTTGTTCTAGCTAACTGTAATTTTATTTCAAAATGATTAAAGTGATGACTTTAGCTGACAAATTATAAACATTTTGTATTATTATATAAAGAAAAAAACTTATGTGTACTACGTATACACACTATTATAAAAACAATTTTCATCCCTTTAAATATAAGCAAAGAAATACCAAAATGGCATTTGAATCTCTGTCCATTTAAAGACAATACCTGAGTAGAAAATACATGCATTGCACGATTGATCTATTCCGGAATTCTGGATATTAGAATGTACTTATGTCAAAGGTCAAGAGGAGGAAAAATGATGTCAACAAACATGGGAGCAATGGAAGTCAGATGTTTTTTGTTTATTTCATGAAATACTGAAAGACTATTGAAAAGTTGACCTTGTTAGTCAATAATTATGAGTCCAAAAAATGTAAAAACAAACGTTTCCAACAGATTGAAGACATGAATCAAATTGAACCAGTTTTGAATCAGAATCAGAGAAAATGACAAACGTGCAACCCAGGTATGAAGACAAAGACTCTATGAAAACTCAAAACCCTACTTATCTGTATATAGTATGAAAATGAAGGTAAACACGGATGCTCTGGTAAGGATGTGGCAGTTGGTACTTGTTGTAATGAGTTGCCCATGATTCATTCAGGATAGGTATGTCTGGCATTGGAAGTCAATAAGATTCTGTAAACTTACATTTCTCTTTATTTTGTAGGTGTGGCCTTCACAGATCTGCCTATAAATTCAGTGAGTAATATTTAGAAAATAAAGTCAATACTTATGTTATGTCAAGAGGATACCACTATTTACTTGTATGTTTGAATAACTGGTAATAACATGAAAAAATCCCCAATATTGAAAACAAACCAAAAGACACATGACAAAAAAAAGGAACAAATATATTGTAAATATTGATTTTCTAAAGTTTTATTGAATAATTCTTATCAGACATGACTTCATGCGTATATTCATTTCTGATTGGTCGAAACGTCATTGCAAGAGCCGTTCATACTTTCATGAACGCCTCTGCCTTATTTCCAATGTAAACAAATATGGTGGCGATGACGTCGTCCTAAATAACGAATTGTTTCCAAATTTATTTATTTTTCTTTTTAAAAAAAGGTATGCATTTGAAGAATTATAAGCATTGAACTCCTATTTTCGGTCATTCATGCATATATGAACGGATCTCTTCACTCACAAACTGTATCATGAACGGCCTTCGGCCAATCATTCAGTTTGTGAGCTCCAAGATCCATTCATACATGCATGAACGACCGAAAATAGGTGTTCAATCCTATAATGAATTATCATGAGGATATACAATATGTACATTAAAATGGCCTGCACATGAATTAATATGAACAAATGTTTTTTTAATAGCTGTTCAAAAGTATGAAAAAGAGGTTAAACAACAAAGAAATATTTTATACAAGGCTTCTCATTAGTTAACTCTGTTATATCTACCATTTTTCTATGGTACTCTTTTCTCCACCAGTAAAGCTGACTGCTTCACATTACTTACCAGTATGTGCATTTAATTAGATATTTAAGTTCAACAATCATTAAATTCAAGTTATATTGTTATTCACAGCTGCCCTTGTATCCTACAGTAGGACTACAGACCCCAGGAGAAGTAGTGGAAGCTAACTTTGGACAACTACCTTTTGTTTTCGACATAGAAGACTATATGAAGGTTTGTACTTTAAATGAAAGGTGACATTGAAATTTAGATTGCACCTTAAAATACATATAACACCATTAACTCCAATAATTACTTTTTAGCTCACCTGACCCGAAGGGTCATGTGAGCTATTGTCATCGTTAGGCGTCCGTCGTCCGTCTGTCGTCCGTCCGTCATCCGTCCGTCGTCCGTTAACTTTTCTTCAAAGATCTTCTTCTCTGAAACAACTGAAGGGATAGCTTTGAAACTTGGTATACTTGATCTTTAGGATGTCTTTTACCAAGTTTGTGAATTATATACACGTTGACCAACCAACATGGCCGCCGTTGCTAAAAATAGAACAGGGGGGTCAGACCATTGTTTTTGGCTTATAACTCGAAAAGTATAAGAGATAGAGAAAATCCGAAGCAACCCTCCTTGTTCAGCATCAAAAGCTCTACAAATCTCTCCATTGAGTCGAAGTTGTGGAAAGACTCCTTATAGGAGTTATTGCCCTTTAATCGTCAAAATTGACCATTTTTGCAGTTTTTGGACTATATCTTGAAAACCGTTAGAGCTAGAGGAAAAGTTTGCATTGCAGAATTGTTTTGCTCATTGAGATTTATAAAAATGATTTCAGGGTCAAAATTGTCAGATCAGTCATTTAAGAGTTATTCCCCTTTAACTGTTTTTTTTTCATTAATTTTAACTGATTTTCAAAAATCTTCTTCTCTTAAACCACTGAAGGGATTGCTTTGAAACTTGGTACACTTGATCTTTAGGATGTCCTCTACCAAGTTTGTGAAATTTGTGAACGTCAACCAACCAACATGGCCGCCGTTACTAAAAAAAGAACAGGGGGGTCAGACCATAGTTTTTAGCTTATAGCTCAAAAAGTATAAGAGATAGAGAAAATCCGAAGCAACCTTCCTTCTTCAGCATCAAAGGCTCTACAAAACTCACTATTGAGTCAAAGTTGTGGGACGACTCCTTAGAGGAGTCATTTCCCCTTAATTGTCAAAATTGACCATTTTCACAGTTTTTGGACTTTATCTTGAAAACTGTAAGTGCTAGAGTTATAGTTAGCATTGCAAAATTGTTCAGCTCATTAAGATCTACAAATTGATTTCAGGGTCAAAATTGTCAGATCACCCTGTTAAGTGTTTTCAATCAATTTTAACTTAATATGTTTGGTTTTTTTTTGTTTTTCTTTTCAAATGGAAAGCTTTGTAACTTTGTATTCTTGGTCTTAAAAGTGTTTTCTATCCGAACTACCGTAGTCTCTTTAATGTTACTTACCAAGAACTTGTAGACCATGTTGCACACTAGGTAAGAGGCTTTAGCATAAGAGATCAGGTGAGCGATTCAGGCTCCTGGGAGCCTCTAGTTAGCTCACCTGGTCCGAAGGTCCATGTGAGCTATTACCATCACTTTTCTGTCGTCGTCATTGTCTGTTAACAATTTTTCAAAAATCTTCTCCTCTGAAACTACTGAACAGAATTTAATGAAACTTGGCATGAATGATCCTTAGGGTGTCCTGCACCAAACTTGTGTTTCAATTTGTGATCCGTCAAAAAACATGGCCACCGTTACTAAAAATAGACCAGGGGGGTCAGACTACAGTTTTTGGCTTGTAAATCAGAAAGTATAAGAGATAGATGAAATCTGATGCCACCTACTGATTCAGCATCAAAAGTTCTACAAAAGTCTCCATTTGGTCGAAGTTGTCAGATGATCCCTTATAGGGGTTACAGCCCCTTATAGGTGAAAAATAGCGTTTTTGCATGTTTTTGGCCTATAGAATGAAAACTATTGTAGATAGAGAAAAGCTGTTGCTTGCTTAAATGTTCAGCTCATTTAACTCTACAAAAGTCTCCATAGGGTCGATATTGTCAAATGACCCTTTATAGGGGTTAAAGCCCCTTAAAGGCGAAAAATAGTGTTTTTGGCCTATAGAATGAAAACTATTGCAAATAAAGAAAAGCTGTTGCTTGCTTAAATGTTCAGCTCATTTAGCTCTACAAAAGTTGTCATAGGGTCGAAGTTGTCAGATGATCCCTTATGGGGGTTACAGCCCCTTAAAGGTGAAAAATAGTGTTTTTGCATGTTTTTCGCCTATAGAATGAAAACTATTGTAGATAGAGAAAAGCAGTTGTTTGCTTAAATGTTCAGCTCATTTAGCTCTACTAAATAGAAAATAAAGAGATGTGGAATAAGTGTACGCGACACAGCCCACAATTAAACGGCAATTTAGAAAAACCACAATGGACAACCGCCAGCAGCCTTCAACGAGGCCATTTGGCACTGCTCGCGGTTCTGCAATTGGCCCATGGTCTAAAGTCTCCATAGGGTCAAAGTTGTCAGAAAACCACCTATAGGGGTTACAGCCCCTTAAAGGCAAAAAATAGTGTTTTTGGCCTATAGAATGAAAACTATTGTAGATAGAGAAAAGCTGTTGCTTGCTTAAATGTTCAGCTCATTTAACTCTACAAAAGTCTCCATAGGGTCGATATTGTCAAATGACCCTTTATAGGGGTTAAAGCCCCTTAAAGGCGAAAAATAGTGTTTTTGGCCTATAGAATGAAAACTATTGCAAATAAAGAAAAGCTGTTGCTTGCTTAAATGTTCAGCTCATTTAGCTCTACAAAAGTTGTCATAGGGTCGAAGTTGTCAGATGATCCCTTATGGGGGTTACAGCCCCTTAAAGGTGAAAAATAGTGTTTTTGCATGTTTTTCGCCTATAGAATGAAAACTATTGTAGATAGAGAAAAGCAGTTGTTTGCTTAAATGTTCAGCTCATTTAGCTCTACTAAATAGAAAATAAAGAGATGTGGAATAAGTGTACGCGACACAGCCCACAATTAAACGGCAATTTAGAAAAACCACAATGGACAACCGCCAGCAGCCTTCAACGAGGCCATTTGGCACTGCTCGCAGTTCTGCAATTGGCCCATGGTCTAAAGTCTCCATAGGGTCAAAGTTGTCAGAAAACCACCTATAGGGGTTACAGCCCCTTAAAGGCAAAAAATAGTGTTTTTGGCCTATAGAATGAAAACTATTGCAGATAGAGAAAAGCTGTTGCTTGCTTAAATGTTCAGCTCATTTAGTTCTACAAAAGTCTCCATGGGGTGGAAGTTGTCATATGACCCTTTATAGGGGTTAAAGCCCCTAAAAGGCTCATTTAGCTCGACAAAAGCCTCCATAAGGTCAAAGTTGTCAGATGATCCCTTATAGTCCTTTTTAGCTCACCTGACCTGAAGGGTCATGTGAGCTATTGTCATCACTTGGCGTCCGTCGTCCGTCCGTCGTCCGTAAACTTTTTAAAACGTTAACTCCTCTGACACCATAAGTCCAATTGCAACCAAACTTGGTATGGTTGTTCATTAGCATTCGGTGCTTAGAACTGATGTGGGGATTTTTGATTCGTCGTAAAACATGGCCGCCATGGCTAAAAATAGAACATAGGGGTAAAATGCAGTTTTTTGCAAATAACTCAAAAACGGCTACAGATATCAAAATTCTGGCATAGGGTAAAAGTGATCAGCACCTCAAGATCTACCTACCCTGAAATTTTGAAGAAAATCCAACGACCCATGTAGGAGTTATTGCCCTTTTTGTGGATTTTTTGCAAATTTTGCACCTGTTTAGATCAATATCTTGAAAACTATACTAGATATTTGAGAAATTTAAATTGCATATTGTTAAGCACATCAAGATCTACAAAATTTGTAACAGGGTCAACGTTGTAGGACCTTTCCTTTTAGGAGTTATTGCCCTTAGAACGTCAAAATTTAGCATTTTAACAGCATTTCCTCATTACATTGAAAACGTTAACTCCTCTGACACTTTAAGTCCAAATGGAACCAAACTTGGTATAGTTGTTTATTAGCATTAGGTGTATAGAACTGGTGTTGGGATTTTTGATTGGTCGTAAAACATGGCCGCTGTGGCTAAAAATAGAACATAGGGGTAAATGGCAGTTTTTTGCAAATAACTCTAAAACGGTGACAGATTTCAAAATTTTGATTGGGAACAAAAGTGATCAGCACCTCAAGATCTACCAGCTCTGAAATTTTGAAGAAAATCCAACAATCCATGTAGGAGTTATTGCCCTTTTTGTGGATTTTTTGCAAATTTTGCACCTGTTTAGATCAATATCTTGAAAACTATACTAGATATTTGAGAAATTTAAATTGCATATTGTTAAGCACATCAAGATCTACAAAATTTGTAGCAGGGTCAACGTTGTAGGACCTTTCCTTTTAGGAGTTATTGCCCTTAGAACGTCAAAATTTAGCATTTTAACAGCATTTCCTCATTACATTGAAAACGTTAACTCCTCTGACACTTTAAGTCCAAATGGAACCAAACTTGGTATAGTTGTTTATTAGCATTAGGTGTATAGAACTGATGTGGGGATTTTTGATTGGTCGTAAAACATGGCCGCTGTGGCTAAAAATAGAACATAGGGGTAAATGGCAGTTTTTTGCAAATAACTCTAAAACGGTGACAGATTTCAAAATTTTGATTGGGAACAAAAGTGATCAGCACCTCAAGATCTACCAGCTCTGAAATTTTGAAGAAAATCCAACAATCCATGTAGGAGTTATTGCCCTTTTTGTGGATTTTTTGCAAATTTTGCACCTGTTTAGATCAATATCTTGAAAACTATACTAGATATTTGAGAAATTTAAATTGCATATTGTTAAGCACATCAAGATCTACAAAATTTGTAACAGGGTCAACGTTGTAGGACCTTTCCTTTTAGGAGTTATTGCCCTTAGAACGTCAAAATTTAGCATTTTAACAGCATTTCCTCATTACATTGAAAACGTTAACTCCTCTGACACTTTAAGTCCAAATGGAACCAAACTTGGTATAGTTGTTTATTAGCATTAGGTGTATAGAACTGATGTGGGGATTTTTGATTGGTCGTAAAACATGGCCGCTGTGGCTAAAAATAGAACATAAGGGTAAATGGCAGTTTTTTGCAAATAACTCTAAAACGGTGACAGATTTCAAAATTTTGATTGGGAACAAAAGTGATCAGCACCTCAAGATCTACCAGCTCTGAAATTTTGAAGAAAATCCAACAATCCATGTAGGAGTTATTGCCCTTTTTGTGGATTTTTTGCAAATTTGCACCTGTTTAGCTCAATATCTTGAAAACTATACTAGATATTTGAGAAATTTAAATTGCATATTGTTAAGCACATCAAGATCTACAAAATATGTAATAGGGTCAACGTTGTAGGACCTTTTCTTTTAGGAGTTATTGCCCTTAGAATGTCAAAATTTAGCATTTTAACAGCATTTCCTCATTACATTGAAAACGTTAACTCCTCTGACACTTTAAGTCCAAATGGAACCAAACTTGGTATAGTTGTTTATTAGCATTAGGTGTATAGAACTGATGTGGGGATTTTTGATTGGTCGTAAAACATGGCCGCTGTGGCTAAAAATAGAACATAAGGGTAAATGGCAGTTTTTTGCAAATAACTCTAAAACGGTGACAGATTTCAAAATTTTGATTTGGAACAAAAGTGATCAGCACCTCAAGATCTACCAGCTCTGAAATTTTGAAGAAAATCCAACAACCCATGTAGGAGTTATTGCCCTTTTTGTGGATTTTTTGCAAATTTTGCACCTGTTTAGCTCAATATCTTGAAAACTATACAAGATATTTGAGAAATTTAAATTGCATATTGTTAAGCGCATCAAGATCTACAAAATTTGTAGCAGGGTAAACGTTGTAGGACCTTTCCTTTGAGGAGTTATTGCCCTTGGAACGTCAAAATTTAGCATTTTAACTGCATTTCCTTATATTGAAAATGTTAACTCCTCTGACACTTTAAGTCCAAATGGAACCAAACTTGGTATTATTGTTTATTATTATTAGGTGTATAGAACTGTTGTGGGGATTTTTGATTGGTTGTAAAACATGGCCGCTGTGGCTAAAAATAGAACATTAGGTTAAACTGCATTTTTTTGCAAATAACTCAAAAAGGGTGACAGATTTTTAGATTTTGATTGAGAACAAAAGTGATCAGCACCTTTAGACCCACCATATTGTCAGATGATCCCCTTATTATCTTATGACCCTTTCAATGTTAAATAGATTTTGCCTTATAACCTTTACTTAAGGCACATATGTCAGGTGAGCGATTCAGGCTCCTGGGAGCCTCTTGTTAGAAAGTATTTTCCGGACGTGCAGACCTGAGAAATATTTTACTTATTCACTACAGGTTAACGACTTCTGGGTAGGCCTTTCCATTGAAAATCTGTTGAAATTAACTAAATTAGTCAACTTGTTAAAACATTTTAAATCTGATTGCCAAAGTCTAAAATTACTTAAACATACGTTAACATCCAAGACTTCACTCCAAACCAGTTTATTTGGACCGGGAATGGGAAATTACGCCAAAATCGGATAGGGATAAATTGATGTTTTTCCTTAGCTCAACGTCGTTTACACCATGAGGCCGACCCACAAAGGGAAACTACTCTTGCAAAAATGAAAACAAAAGAATCGGAATCGGAATTCCGGGTGACTTTTTGAAAAGGGCTATAGGGGTTACAGCCCCTTAAAGGTTTGAAAAATAGCGTTTTTTATGTTTTTGGCCTATAGAATGAAAACTATTGCAGATAGAGAAAAGCTGTTGCTTGCTTAAATGTTCAGCTTATTTAGTTCTACAAAAGTCTCCATAGGGTTGAAGTTGTCTGATAACCCCTTGTAGGGGTTACAGCCCCTTAAAAGTTGAATAATAGTGTTTTTTGATTCTTTAGAATGAAAAGTAAAGCTTTTTCATGCTTAAACATTCAGCTCATTTAGATATACAAAAGTCTTCATAGGGTTGACATCAAGACCAGGTTCTTGTTATCACACTAAACGTGTTTCAAATTTTATGAATTGCAAAGAAAATGTAATAGATATTTACTTTGAATTATAAAATTCAGAGATTTCAAAATTTATAAATTCATGAATGGATGTTTCTTTCTAAATGTATAAATTGATTCCAATGAATTAAAAGACTTGCACAATATAAAAGCAAAATACAGAGATATATAAAGATATACACACATTTACATTATATAGAACACAACTTATAATATCTTATAGAACTAATTTTGTATTATAAGATAAAGTAAGAAAATCAGCAAATTTTAACAGGATTTTTTAATAGGAATGTAGAAGCATTTCTGATTGAAATGAGACTATTAGTTGACAAATTCAGTCATACATGTATGTTTCAGGAATGGAATATGAAAACCAGACTCACAATAGAAAGATTTCCTGTAAATGACAAAAAAGGAGAATGGCAGACTGCATTACAGAGGTAATACAGAAATTAGAAGCAGGAAACATTTGCTTACAAAAATCAGCATTTTACAAGTACATTGAAGACAATTTTGGACAGCTAAAGGATTGCTTTTAACAATTTATGGATTCTACACTCCAAATGCCAAATATTTCAGAAAAAATGTTACTAATGTGAAAAAATCTTTTTGTCAACATAAAAAGAGAGATTTATATATTCAAAGGTTGATTATCTTATTTGCAAACAGGATTGGGATTTTACTCAATTCAAGATAATCATTCATACCAAAATAAGTTTTGAAAGGTGGTCCAGCACAAATGATTTGCATTTCCTACCTTACTAATGTATTTGGGTTTCGAAATTTTACTTTCATTGAACATTGATATTGTAGAATTGTATCAACATATCTAGTGCATTATGGGTACTGCGCTACAGCAGAGGCATTTGCCAAGTCTACAGGACAGACATTCGATGAAGATTTATCTTCAGTGAAAAACAGACAAAGTAAGTTATCAAATTGTACAAATGTTGTAAACAGATTTAAAGAATTGTGAAAAAGTTATTCAGAGATGCAGGGTTCCCACGCCATCCTTGAATTCAAGGAAACCTGGAAAAGTTCTTGAATTTCATTTCAATGTTTAAAAACCTGGAAAAATCCTTGATTTTATCAATTATCCCTGAAACTCTGGAATTTTTTTAATCCTTGAAAATGACCTCCTTGAAAAACCCTTGAAGTTTGTGTCCAAAAAATAGTGGGATCCCTGGAGATGATGCAAAGCAAATATTCTATAATCTACATTTCTTAGTTTGTTCTTAAATATTAGTTTATACAAATATCTCGGAACAAGTTAACTTTTAAAAATAAAAAGTGTGATAAATGTTAGGTATGCGATGAGCAGTAATGCTTAATATATAGCAATAGTATGAGAATATATAACCTACAGCACGAACAATTTGCATACATAAAAATAGTAATAAGAATGCAGGCACTAATCAAACTTGAAAAGTTCATTATTTTATACTCAAGCAGCAATCCAGTTTTCAGACAAATACTTGTGCAATATGAAAATTCAAAGAATTATACTGTAAATAACAATTTTATTCATGTGGACATTTAATTGAAAAACCTGTGAATTTTAGGAATACAGAAGCTTGTTTTAGCAGGGAGGATGGGGGAGGCAATTGAAACAACACAAGAACTATATCCTGGACTATTAGAACACAATCTGAATTTATTATTCATGTTAAAGTGTAGACAATTTATAGAAATGGTAAATGGTACAGACAGTGAAGTTAGGGGTCCTGCTATACGCAGCCCCAAATCACAAGGGAGCAATCGCTCAAGTCCTAACATGAGCCCAGTACATCACAGTTTGAACTCAGCTAGAAACACACCTGTTGGGTCGAGGGGCAGTAGTCCAAATAGACCCATGGGGGTCAAAGGTCACTGCTCAGGGTCATCAGGTCAAAATTTGCAAAATAATCAGAATAATTGTGATCTCAAACCTATAAACGAGGAAGAAATGAATGCAACAAACTCAGCCATGAATGGCAAGGATAATTCAGTGATAGAAAATGAAGACGTTGATATGTGTGATGGGGTTATCGAAGACAATAAACATATTTCTAATGGGACTTCTGTATGTGCCAATGGAATAAGTCAAAATGGTGAAAAATGTAATAATTCAGAGGACATGGGTAGGTTTAATTGTAAATATGAAAATATTGGGTTAGATATGGAGTGTACATATTATTAGAGTTTCCTGCTTTGAATTATTAAAAACTTCTACAATGTATGTATAAACATTTGAATATTTAGAAATGGAATTTTAAAGAAAACAACAACAACAGAATTGGGTAACCCCCCATATTTCAAATTATGAAGGTCTGTGATAATCAAACAAATATTTTGAAAGTAAGATTAACAGGGATATTAGGATAAATGATGTTTTATGTAGGGCAAATCATTTTGCTGCTTAAAAATCTTCAGTGACTAGATTTATATTTTTATTTCATTCAGCAAAATCTGTAACAGTTCTTCATGTTTTTGACAAAATGAGTGGAACAAAACTACTCACCTTAATTATAAAACATTGCATAAAATTGATACTTTGTTAGAAAAAAAAGGTTCACATTATCAAATTAAAGAATTTGGTGTCATTTTAGAAGTAGATCATCACTCAGGTAAAAGACATTTATGTGGTGGCAGTCAGGGAGCCATAGAGAAAATGCTAGTGTTTGGCAGAGAACTTAAAGCAATGCACAACCAGCTAAAGGCGCAATATGGTCGGAATGATACAAATGAAAAAATGTTACAAGTAAGAAATATAGTGTTATATTTTGCTGGTCAAGATGAAAAATCTATATGAATAGAGTAATGTAGCAAGTGGAGGCATTTAACCAAAAATAGTAATTTGTTGATTGATGATTAATTGGTAAAAACTGATAATCAGTTACACTCCAGCTAACACGGATTAATCAAAGCCGTGATGTCGTGAAGGCGACCATTAACTCATAATGGACTGTCCTTGACGGCCATCGATAAAATCATCGTGGATTGTAAAACGATGTCCGCGAAGAAATCCACGTTGAAAATGGATATGCATATATTAATGCAGAAACAAATGTTCGTTTGATAGACACTTGGGGTTTTTCTAATTAAAAGTATTTTTAGATGTTTAAATAGGTTGCTTTCATATATACTGATTTACTTGTAAAAAACATTTATACAGCTAAGTTATGTTGTTACTTTTAATGGAAGTATTTGTTTAAAAATGGTCAATGATTTTAAAAAGTTTTAATTCCCCATTAAGAGCCTCTGTTGTTTTATCTGGAACCACATTCCTTTGTAATTGTCACCTGTCAATCATTCCTTAAGATATTTAAAGATGAAAGGTGACTGACCGGTGAGATTAAAATATTCTCACGCACCTGGAGTTGAAGTTATTGTTGCAGACGATGACAGGTAAATCAATTGAAGGATGCTCCAATCAAAGATTAGAATTTAGACACACCCACAACAGCTCGAATGGAAAATTCCACTGGCACAATTATTTACTTCATAGAATAAACAAACAAATTTAGCAGATGTGAATTATACCTGGCCACGCCATGGCCTACCCTACGGGAGACCACCTTACAAATTACATAATCCAGATAATAATTAGCATGTGGGTCTGAAGTATTATACACAGGAAACGGTAGGTAAACCCCTGTTGTGCACTGCTGTTGGTCCGAGCATCAAAGTGTCATGCAAGGTCAAATTTACATCTAACATTGTCTTCTATCAATTCAAATAGTCGTAATTCTTAAAAGGCTGATTAGGAACTGAAGTTAAATTTGGTGCAAGTCCCGGACTTTGGGTCCTGTCTTGTTCCATTTCAAATCAGTTTGAAATGAATTTTCCTTTCATATAAGATTATTAGATAAAAACTTCTTAAGTTTTCATCATAATTAAAGATCGTCCATATTCTCATTTCAGCCCAGATTGCTGTCATTGTTAAAAGAATGAAAATGCCGCGCTGAAGTCATTTTTGGCCCCTGTCTTTTTCGATTTTTAATCAGTTTGAAATATTTTTTTCTTTCATACATTATGAAACATATATTACATAAAACTTTTTAAAACTTTCTTGAAATCTTAATCATAAAGACCTCATTTCAGCCAAGGTCGTTTGTCATTTTTAAAAGAATAAAAATGCGCTGCAGTTCACTTTGTCGCAAGTCTTTCACTACCGTCTTTTACAAATTGAAAAATTATAAAGAATTGTCCTATTTATAAGATAACAAAAAATAATTGCTGCAATAATTTCACTTGTATTAAATTTCGTTACAAAAGCGTAAGTTACTAGTCTAAAACAATTTTGATTCATCAAACGTATCGCGTAAAATATTACATCTGCATTTTCCAATAGGTGATTATAAGAATTAAGAAAAAATTACAATTTTCACGTAAAATGGTATTTTTGTTTCTCCGTTTTGTGATTCACACGTATATATGAATAAGTCAAAGTGGAAAGTTATACTTATAAACTTCAAGAGTAACTCGTGCTCGCATTACACAGGACCGACAGACTTGCTGAAACTGCAAGACGCTTGCCCTAAAAGAAAGACAAATTTCGTCTAGGTCTTTATATGACTTAATTCTTTTTCTTTTCCAGTTACAGTTGTAAAATCTTTTAATTTCAAAACGTAAAAACTTATTTAATACATCACCGATTTCAAATTGATTTTTGAAATAAAACTACATGGAAGTCCGAACTGCCGACGGTTCTTTCTTGATCCTAAATCTTGATCAGTCTCTTTTTCTCTCTCTTTTATTTTAAATCTAATTCTTATATAAAATATGCTTCAAATTGAATACAACATAGCCTTTCAAATTAGGTTTTTAGATGTATACTATTAACTGACGGCAATGAAGATTTTTCAATATGTGGATGGTGTCTTTCTGTCATATTCCATATTCTTTCGTTTTTAAATTCTATAACATCGATGATGACCGCTTTTACGGGTCAAAAAATAAAAAAAAGTCTAAGTTTAAAATTCATATTATATACACATTACGAATTTTTATGTCAATCATTGCTTGACCGATTTTACGTGTCTTTCTCAATAATTATATAACTTATAGCACAATCATAATCATTAAAAACTTTTCAAATTTACATCTTTTGAAATATTTCAATCAGTTAGAATAAAGCTGACAGGTAACAGTAATTAGGTTGATGATAAGGTTCATGTACAAATTAATGATCTCTGGTCAGGCTGGCGATAATAAAACCACAGGTGTCAGCATTTTTAGAGTTGGTAACTTTTAATACACAAGCACCGCCTTCATACAATTTACCTGTCATTCACACCAACTTACCTGATTAGTTCCGCCCATAAAGTTATTTTCAATTGTGGAACATCCAATGAAATGAAAAACTAAAATATTGATTTTCCAATCTGAATGGGGCATGTTATTTTGCCAATCAGAGATTTTCCAATCTACACGAGGCATTTAATAAAAGGTAATAAAAGAAAAGATCAAACAAACCGATTTGACGAGCGACGGACTTGATTAGATCATCAAACTTTAATAAAAAGTTTTGTTAAACCCGATTGTAACCTTATATATTCACTAATGAAACTACTCATCGATAAAATAAACAGCAGACTATGATTTCCACGATAGATAGAAAAGGTCCATCTAAAGACGTTGCGATCACGGAATTAACGATTATCTAATAAGTAATTAAAATCCCTTTTCATCCGCTCAAAGACGCGGGCCTCTGATTTTCCATTATAGCTGCAGTGTACCAAATAAATCTTTCTAAATATTACAGGTTACACCAGACACCTATTATGATGCTAAATGAAATAACTGTACATGAGTAACATGACACAACTTTCATAAAGCAACAGTTATTTACAAGCCAACTAAGGTTTTCAAGATGGACCAATGCCTTCTACACAATAAGAAATTTTAGGTTTAATATTGCACTGTCTATCTCTTTTTGACATATCAGGGGACCTTCAATTTTTGCTTCAAGACCTTTGAAATTCTATTTACATAAGTTCTGAACCTTCATGAATTTATACAGTTTACAATTACTCCTATTTAGGACCTTTTTATAACCTCTTGTTGATCTTTCACATAGAACTACTGCTACAAAAGAAGACCTGGACCTGATGCTCTTATAAAAATGTTAATTTGAACCCTTGCATATATGTAAGATAATCAAACTATAATTTTGTCCATATTTTACAGGATGCTTTTAGTCTAGTGGCATATTCAGATCCCTGGAGTAGTCCTATGGGATATCAGCTAGATCCAGTACAAAGAGAAAAAGTCTGTGCTTCTTTAAATAGTTCTATATTAGGTATGATTTTCTTTTAATCATATTTATACCCATGCTTCAGAGAAGAGGGGGAATACTTATTTACCCTTGTTCATTCGTAACAAAATATCCATCACAGTTTTTGTCTCGCCTGCGAAGCAGAGCGGGACATAGGTGTTACTTTACCGGCGGCGGCGACGGCGGCGTTAACTTTTTGGAAAAGTTTTATGAGCACCTCCATATCTCAAGAACTACAAGTCCTAGGTTGATGAAACTTGGTATGCATATGCCCCAGTAGTAGCTTAGCACAGTTGCATCCCCATCTTTTGACCTTGACCTTGATTTTCCGGTTGAATGACTTTGACAATTTTCAATACATATAATAGCAATGGAAAAGTTTTGCGAGCACCTCCATATCTCAAGAACTATAGGTCCTAGGTTGATGAAACTTGGTATGCATATGCCCCAGTAGTAGCTTAGCACAGTTGCATCCCCATCTTTTGACCTTGACCTTGATTTTCCGGTTGAGTGACTTTGACAATTTTCAATACATATAATAGCAATGAAAAAGTTTTGCGAGCACCTCCATATCTCAAGAACTATAGGTCCTTGGTTGATGAAACTCGGTATGCATATCCCCCAGTAGTAGCTTAGCACAGTTGCATCCCCATCTTTTGACCTTGACCTTGATTTCTCAGTTGAGTGACTTTGACAATTTTCAATACATATAATTTTAATGGAAAAGTTTTGCGAGCACCTCCATATCTAAAGAACTGTAAGTCTTAGGTTGATGAAACTTGGTATGCATATGCCTCAGTAGTAGATTAGCACAGTTACATCCTCATCTTTTGACCTTGACCTTGATTTTCCGATTGAGTGACTTTCATTATTTTTATTTCATATATTTGCAATGTTTAAGTTCTATAAACATTTTTTTTATCTCAGAAACTGAAAATCCATGTAAATTCAAAACATAGTGGAAGTAAGAAAGAATAATTGTTTCTGATGGTGCTGGCAGGCGAGACATACTTTAGTGTTAACTCTTGTCTTTATATCAACTACATGAGTTGGAGGTCTGATATTTTGTATACAACTTTATCCTATATTACCATATGTATGATATGGTGTATTCTGATTTTATGGTCCTATGTCATCTGCTTCATGTTTACCAAATACTTAGGGTTTTACACAAAATTGGACATACATGCAAAATTTTTGTAATTTCTAAGCAACTACATGACATAAAGGTCTGATATTTTGTATACAGCTTTATCCTATGGTACCATATGGTGTATACAGATTTAATGCTCCTAGGTCATCTTCCTGTTTACTGAAGGTTTATGTTTTACACATAATGAACATACATGCATGCAAAAACGATACAAATGAATTAAATTGCTTGCTGTGTGAAACTATAAATGTCATACACAGAATTCTAGCTATTAACAATGTTTCATAAAAAAATGAACTACTGGAACTTTTTTCAGAATTCATTATCATTTTGAACAAAAAAGAGGTCTGACTAGTTCTCCCTTGTAAATGTGGACTTATTATTTTTCATTACAATCACATTAATTATTTTTCCAGAATCTTATGGTCTACCAAAACAACCTCCACTAGAACTAGCCATTGCTCAATCCACAGAATGTATGAAACTGATGTCAAAAGCAGCAATTGGGTCATGTGCATTTGCCAGCGTGTCAGATTACTTGCATTGATGACCACTGTGCCTTCATAGCCACCTTGTGATATATAAATGTTAAATAGGGATTATTGTTGTAAATGACTTTTTATCAAGAGGCATAAACAGTGGATAAAGAACTACAAAGATCAAAAATTATATGTGTCAATTTCATATAACTTTGCCAATTGGTACCACACATTTTAAATAAAACTTACTGTTGGAAACTTAGCTTGAATTCTTTGAAATGTTTATGGTATCATGAATTTCTCTTAGTGCATATTTTGTCTATGCATTATCATATTTTTTTTAAAAGACAGGCATTTTCAAAATTGTTTAGCTTAAATAAACTGATAAAAAAAAAAATCTTTTTTCTTTCAGAAGGATAAAGCCTTTCCAACAATAATCCTTATTTAACATCCTAATTCCAACAATAGACAACCAAAGTTTACATATGCATGTTAACATAAAGGAAAGAAATTTTGTATTTTGATACATTGGTATTTCACACAATTCATTGAGTGCAGAAATCAAATGGTTAAGGCATGAATTGGAACGTTTGAAGAGTTCTTGTTTGCCTATCTTCATTTACATGATCTAGAGTGGTTTTTGGTCGTACCCAATTTCTGATATAAATGTTTCAGTTATTGAATTGGTCATACATCAACATTCAGATATTTTTGACCACATAATTTATCAGAGTAAGAAAAATTGTATGAGTACAAATATTTCATTTCGAGAGATTAAAGTAAAGCCTTTGATTAGTTGATTTTAATTCAATATTGAGAGTGTTTTTTTTACCTTCTTATTAGTATGCTTATCAGAAATCAAGAAATATCTATTGTTTCAATTCAATAAAGAAATTTATAAAATCTTTAATTAGTCATTTGAACATTTTGGTAAAAACTGTTCCCTTAGGTCCTGTCAACATCATGGCTCTATATAGTTTAATTATGAGAAAAAATATGCAACTGTTGAAAAAAATGATTATTTTTTGTATTGATTAAATTTTATTCTTACATAGAAACAAAATGTTTAGATGCTTCATTTGGATATATACACTTGAACTGTTCTCTGCCTCCTTTCGCATGGCCATTGATGTCCAATGGACTTTTTAATCTTGTTCATTTTTGTCTCGCCTGCAACGAATAGTCGTGGAAGGCGAGACATAGGTATTACTTTCCGGCGGCGGCGTCGTAAACTTTTTTGTAAGACTTTTGTGGACAATGAATTGCTTGAAAAGTATAATAGCTAGGCATCTGATATTTGGTATACAGACAGTTCAGGTTATGGTCTAAGCAACTGTCACCATGCCATGTGACCCTGACCCCATTTTCACTCTCCAGTGGTTCTGTGAAATTGTCTTTTTTCAGGTGTTAAACTTTTTTGTAAGACTTTTGTGGACGATGATTTGCTGGAAAAGTATAATAGCTAGGCATCTGATATTTGGTATACAGACAGTTCAGGTTATGGTCTACGCAACTGTCACCATGCCGTGTGACCCTGAACCCATTTTCACGCTCCAGTGACTCTGTGAACTTAGGTCTTTTTTCAGGCAGTAAACTTTTTTGTAAGACTTTTGTGGACGATGATTTGCTGGAAAAGTATAATAGCTAGGCATCTGATATTGGGTAAACAGACAGTTCAGGTTATGGTCTACACAATTGTCACCCTTCCGTGTGACCAAAACCCCATTTTCACGCTCCAGTGACTCCATGAACTTAGGTCTTTTTTCAGGCGTTAGACTTTTGTGGATGATGATTTGCTGGAAAAGTATGATAGCGAGGCATCTGATATTCGGTATACAGACAGTTCAGGTTATGGTCTACACAACTGTCACCATGCGGTGTGACCCTGACCCCATTTTCATGCTCCAGTGACCCTGTGAACTTAGGTCTTTTTTCAGGCCGTAAACTTTTTTGTAAGACCTTTGTGGACTACGAATTGCTAGAAAAGTATAATAGCTAGGCATCTGATATTGGGTATACAGACACTCATTGTGTTTATATCAAGAAACAAAACCTTAGGTAGTTGATTTAAGTGATGGTGCTGGCAGGCGAGACATACTTTTAGTGGCCACACTTGTTATGCTTTTCATACTTTTATGAAGCTATGTACATTAAGATAATTATATTTATTATCAACATTTGTACATATGTATATTGAAACAGGTCAAAATACCTAATAATGTTTGACACACATTTTTTTTCTGGAGTTCAAACATAACTGTTTATTACATAAGTAGCCATTTATCTTCTTGTTTTTAAAAATAATTGTTTATTTTTGGCCAGATTTCATGGAGTGAAAAATCTAGGTTATGAAATAGTGAATGTTGGGCGGGGAAGAAATTTTCGTAACAGATTTCTCAGTAACTACTCATCACAGCCACTTGATATTGGTTGGTACAGCATCAGGGTGGGGTCCCATAAATTGAAATTGATTTCAGGTCTGTTGCTCACCTACTTCCTGTTCAAAGAAATCTGGCCATTTCTGACTTAGAAAGATTTTTCCATCTTATTTTAAAACTACAAACACACAATTTTAGCCTTGCTTGTTGATGCCTTTAGAAGAAATGCAAATTGAATTACAGGGATAAACATATTTAAAGTATGATCTGTATAAATTGTTCATGTATAATAATATTTTATTTATGACCATGTTGCTGAGTGGGTTATTTCCCTTTGTTCTGTATATGAGGATTGTAATATTTGTATATGTTGATGAAGTGAAGATATTTTATATTATCATTATTTATGAAAGTAAGACTGTTTTGACATTTTTATGAAAAAAAATATGTTTAAAGAACTGTGTGATATACATAAAAAATAAATAGATTATTATAATTAGTTATTTTATGTACTCTTGGTCCTTAAACCAAATGATAAAAATAATAACAAAGAGCCATACAAACAATGTTAAACTGTCATGACCCTTTCTGATGCTAAAGTAGTCTACAACTTATTAGAGGTACTCAAGTTTTTCAGAGGTAAAATCATGTTTACAGGTGGTGAAGTAAAAAAATATTATCCTTCAAATAAATACTATCAATATGTGTCAGGTACATGTATATAGTTCTATGAGATATGAAGTTACAAAACAAATTTGTATCTTGTCATGACTTGACTTGAAGAATGTTAGTCACTTTAATTCAGGGATACAGACCTGGTCGACCATTCAGAAGTCTTCACATCAAGTTGCATTTATTCAGTTCGAGTTGAAAATTCCATTGAACAAAACATGTTTTGGCTAAGTTATGTTAAGTAAATATCATTTTATGGTAAATTTATTTCCTTGTTGCAGAGAGAACCAAAGAAATACAAAATGCAAAATCAGTTGATACTTAAGAAGAAACAGGCAACATCAACAAAATATGAATAATATTTCTCGCCACCTTAGTGATGGGAGACATAAACAACCTCACATACGGTAGTTGTAAAAATGAGAGTGAACTCACAAAACTAGCTTAATCAAGCCACATACTATATGTGCCTGTGCTTAGCCAAGATCCTTGTGAAAGTTTGTTTTTAAATTGGGAAAGGATCTTTTGTCAACAATTTTAGAAAATGTTTTGAATTGTATGCATTACATATTTAATCAGACAGCCAGTAGCAAGAATGTCAAAAATAAGTCTGCTGTATGTAGGAAGTGTCACACACACTTTATCAGAAGCCTCAGAAGAGTAAGCTGTTCCTTCTTGCTGTAACATACCTGTCAAATTGCCAACAATCAATTCAGTCTATGTCTAATCACTAAAGGATAATACATGTGATTCCAAAACTATAAAATACCAAAAAGGCTCACAAATGAAAACAGAATAAACATAGGTAATCTACCTATTACAAAGCTTTTCTTGTGACACAGTATTGTCCATATTAAGCGGAAATGGACTGATCGAACCTTTCAAAATTTTAAGTTGTCATCCATGCAGAAAAAAGTCACAGTCAGCATCTGAAGCATGCACCACGGTAAGCATCCCTATGTGAACATACCAAACCAATATGGTTGATGTGGCAAGGGAACGGACTTGAACTATTCATCTGTCAGCTGTCATTCATGTGGAAAATGTAGGTTACAGCCAGCATCTGAACCATGCATCATTCTTTGCATCCAAAGGTGCACTGACAAAACCAATAAAGTTGATGTGGCACATGTCAGTAAGAGGAATTGGACCTTCACTCATCTTCTGTAAGTGAATGTGAACACCAATGGTGACACTCGGTGTATCACATAAGCCACCTGCTCACTTTGTGAGGTGACCCTAAATAAATCAACTTAGGTTCGACAATTGACAAAGGTCATATGATGTTGTAACAGATTTGTAGACTTTAATCCAAAGTGTCTGTGTTCCAAATGTCTGATGTCTACATTTCAATCAGTAGAATACATGTACATAAGATTTTTATTTTATACTAACATATTTACAGTATAAAACTTTTTAAACCCCCCATTACAACCTTAAGGTTCATGGTTACACTTCGAATAAAATGGTTGATATTTGACCTATTTTTCTAGTCTATGTAAAACTTAAACGACATAAAGAATCACAAAATAAAGTGTAGCAGCGTCTAGATATAAAATTCGCCGATCATTTTCCCTTCCAGTTTACAAGATTACTTTTGTTGTTTTCTCTATTCATTTTCTTTCCGTTCAAATTGTACCATAAATAAAGCACAAATTACCCCTAAATAACCTTCCATAAAATCGATTGTGAGTAGATTTAATAACACCAATAATGAAATTACCTTGCACGTGGAGGCCAAATGACAGGGCATTGATGATATTTGGCTATATTTGGGAGATCTGAAAAACGCAAAGAAAATGCCCCGTCAAAACGGATCAAGTGTACACGTACAAAATACAAAAAGTTTATGCAAAAAATATTTATCTAGACGCTGCCACGCCTTATTAAGCAATTGAATGTGTTGTTTTAGCTCCACATAGACTGAAAAAAAGACGTAAAATATCCGTCATTTTTTCCGAAGTGTAAAGATGAACCTTAAGTACATGTACCTGAGACGTCAGACTTTGTGTAAAATAGCAATGAAATTCTGCAAATAAAATATACTTGTAGTTCTGCACTATTTATCATGCTTAAGGTGATTTTGAAGTAGTTGTAGCTTTGTTTAAAGATTATGAATGAGGGTGAAAGGTTGGCAAAAAGTGAACTGTGACTACTGCTCTTACTGGTATTTTGGAAGGCAGCTGGAATAAACTTTAAATTCATTTTTTTGCTTATGGCTGTTGAGTTATGTGCATGTATTCTATATCTCATTTCCCAAAATATTTTTTCCAGTATTATCAAGATCTTAATATTTTTAAGTGTATACATGTTTGACTTTTTTATGCCCCAGCGACGACATGTCAGGCTAAATTAAGTTTTACTCATGTCCCTCCGAACGAATTTCGATCAAGCTTTTCTCAAAAACCGTACACAAGAATGATTTGAAACTTGGTAGGGTGGTTCAGTATGACAAAATGTACGTCCTAAACGACTTTCAGTACGGTCAGACTTCTACTTCCTGTTTGCGACTAAGGCTTATGTGAACATGACTATGAACATTTCCGTCAAGCTTTTCTCTGAAACTGTACACAAGAATGATTTAAAAATTGGAAGGGTGGTTCAGTTTGATAAACTGTACATCTTAAGCAATTTTCAGACCTGTCGTACATCTACTTCCTGTTTGGGACTTAGGCCAAATTGAAAATATGTGAACATGACTTTGTAAATTTCCGTCAAGCTTTTCTCAGGAACCATACATGAGAATGATTTGAAACTTGGTAGGATGGTTCAGTATTACAAACTGTATGTCCTAAGCCATGTTCAGACCTGTCAGACTTCTAGTTCCTGTTTTGGGCCAGCGGGGGCATCCCTGTCCCATGAACACAATCCTTCTTTATTTACAACAGAACCCAGAACCTTCTGGCCTTGTTGAAGGCTGCTGGAGGTTTTCCATTGTGGTTTTTCTAAATTACCGCTTCTTCTGTGAGCTGTGTTGGGTACACTTAATCCGCATCTCATTATCTTCTATGTATTTAAATCATGACGAGAAATGGTACATGTACAAAACATTTAATTTTATTACCATGTCATTCTAAAAATACAACATATCTGCCATCTTTAAATAGTCTATTCACAAAATAAAAACATTTATACTGTAAAACATCTAAATAAATAAAATTATATAAAAAGCTTTAGAAATTTATTCTAGACTAATGCTGACTTTAATCTTTTGTAATTGACAAGTAATATTAAATGTTCTAACTTAAACAAGTATCAAAAGTTTCACCTTTTGTATGTATATTAAAAAGGCAACAACAAAATTACTGAACAGGGATGATAAATCTCAATGAAGTTAGTAGCAAATGTAAATATAAAAATGAAATTGCAGTTTTTCTCAGTCTAGTACCTTTATTAATCAAGTTTTAAGATAATCTTATTACTGCTATTTATTACTTTAATATAATGTACTATAACAGTTGAGAATTTCTACATTTACATTTTAGAAAGATACATTGTACACCTTAAGTTAAAGGACATGTGAATGAACTTCAATGAAGAGGTTGAAGGAGTAATCTAACAAAACTTACGAACCAAATTATTTTTGAGTTGCACAACCCGTGATTTGTACTGTTTTGGATAAACAATCAAATAAATATAATGTAAGTTTCATGCATGATTTGGTTTCCTAACTACATGTAATGATTTAGCATGTTTAATGCTATTTTGTACTATTTTCATTTCATTCCCCATATAACAGGTACTTGTAGAGACAAGAGGCTCCCAGGAGCCTGAATCGCTCACCTGACATATGTGCCTGAAGTAAAGGTTATTAGGCAAAATCTTTTTGACGTTGAAAGGGTCATAAGATTAATAAGGGGGTCATCAGACAATATGGTGGATCTTAAGGTGCTGATCACTTTTGTTCTCAATCAAATCTACAAATCTGGCACCCTTTTTGAGTTATTTTTGAAAAAAATGCAGTTTAACCTAATGTTCTATTTTTAGCCACAGCGGCCATGTTTTACAACCAATAAAAAATCCCCACATCAGTTCTATACAGCTATTGCTAATAAACAATAATACCAAGTTTGGTTCCAATTGGACTTTTAGTGTCAGAGGAGTTAACGTTTTCAATATAATGAGGAAATGCTTTTTAAATGCTCAATTTTGACGTTCTAAGGGCAATAACTCCTCAAAGGAAAGGTCCTACAACGTTGACCCTGTTACGTTTTTTGTAGATCTTGATGTGCTTAACAATATGCAATTTAAATTTCTCAAATATCTTGTATAGTTTTCAAGATATTGAGCTAAACAGTTGCAAAATTTGCAAAAAATCCACAAAAAGGGCAATAACTCCTACAAGGGTTGTTGGATTTTCTTCAAAATTTCAGAGCTGGTAGATCTTGAGGTGCTGATCACTTTTGTTCCCAATCAAAATTTTGAAATCTGTCACCGTTTTAGAGTTATTTGCAAAAAACTGCATTTTACCCCTATGTTCTATTTTTAGCCATGGCGGCCATGTTTTACGACCAATCAAAAATCCCCACATCAGTTCTATACACCTAATGCTAATAAACAACTATACCAAGTTTGGTTCCATTTGGACTTAAAGTGTCAGAGGAGTTAACGTTTTCAATGTAATGAGGAAATGCTGTTAAAATGCTCAATTTTGACGTTCTAAGGGCAATAACTCCTAAAAGAAAGGTCCTACAACGTTGACCCTATTACATATTTTGTAGATCTTGATGTGCTCAACAATATGCAATTTAAATTTCTCAAATATCTAGTATAATTTTCAAGATATTGAGCTAAACAGGTGTAAAATATGCAAAAAATCCACAAAAAGGGCAATAACTCCTACATGGGTTGTTGGATTTTCTTCAAAATTTCAGGGTAGGTAGATCTTGAGGTGCTGATCACTTTTACCCATGCCAGAATTTTGATATCTGTAGCCGTTTTTGAGTAATTTGCAAAAAACTGCATTTTACCCCTATGTTCTATTTTTAGCCATGGCGGCCATGTTTTACGACGAATCAAAAATCCCCACATCAGTTCTGTGGGGGATACCCTAAAGTACCACCAGACCAAATTTGGTTTGAATCTGTGCAGCCGTTTCAGAGGAGAAGAAGTTTGTAGAAAAGTTAACGACGACGGACGACGACGGACGACGACGATGGACGCCAAGTGATGGCAATAGCTCACATGGCCTTTGGCCAGGTGAGCTAAAAAATGACATCTCTAAAATAATAATGTTTAATTTTAATATTTTTTTAACTAGATTTCAGACTAAGGCAAACTGACTAGATAAACATGATAAATACATCAAAATTTCACTATTTCTTAATCACTCATACAAAATACATTGTAGCTTTAAAACTAATTCTGACTTTATACACATTACATGTAATTGCAGTAAACGTATATGTTATACATGTCCCAGTAGTTTCATTTACAAAATTTTTGGCACATTCAATGCTGTAAAGTTTGTATGAGATTCATTCACATTAGAAGACTCATTAAAATCTGATTTCTTGTTATTTTCAGGAATTTTCTCATCGATTTTCTCACTGCTGTCATCCATGTCATTTGATCCACTACATTCGTTGTAATCATCATCTTCCATATGTTTTTCACTTTGATCCTCTTCATCATTTTCGTCTGGGCTTGTGCTTTCATCATCAGTCCCCCCTTTTTTACCTCTGTACTTTAAAACATCTTTGAAGAAACACAAGCCTTCCTTTTTATGCCTTAACAGATGTGGAAGTCTTGTATAGGACTTATCACAGTGTTCACATTGAAAAGGCCTATCACCACTGTGAATTCTCATGTGCCACTCCATGTTGACCCGCTCGGAAAATCTTTTGAGACAAATCTGACATTGCCAAGGTTTTTCACCAGTATGTACCTTTATGTGAGTTTGTAAGTCTTTAGGGGAGTAGAAACCTTTTTGACAAATACCACATGTAAATTCTTTGATTTGTAGATGGACTCGCCTGACATGAGCCAATAAGTTACCTTTGGTGCCGAAATCTTTCCCACAATATTCACACTGAAAGTTTTTAGTCCCTGAATGCATTAGTAGATGTCTCTCTAGGTGGTATTTGCGTGCAAATGTTTTTTCACATTGGGTGCATTTAAACGGCTTGTTTCCAACATGAACAGCAAGAATATGCTCCTTCATTTGTCTCTTAGTTTTAAAATCTTTGCTACATACTTCACAGACAAAGGTCATGACCCCATGACTTTTGACATGACGGGTCAAAAGATATTCACTATTAAATGTCATATTGCAAACGCCACAAACTAAACTTTCTATTTCCTTCTTGTGAACATTTTTTGTGTGTCTGACCAAGTGATATCTTTGTGAAAATTCTTTTTGGCATTCTTCACATTTATGATTCTTTTCGCCGGTGTGTAAAACCATGTGACGTCGGAGATCACTTGGACGACCAAAAGATTTACCACATTCATCACAAATGGCACGTTTCTTGACCTTTGGTTTTTCAGGTTGAGATTCAAGAGCTATTTCAGCCCCAGGGCAAGAATTCAGATTTGATGCATCTGAATTATCATGGTTTGATTCTAAATTGCTACTTTCTGCAGATACAAATGATCTTTCATTACTTTCACTAGAATAACTGTATGCCAATTCTTCAGATTCTTGAATGGGGTGATGATTATTTGAAAAACCAAAATCTTGATTATCATTGTTCACAATGTTATTTGAAACACTTTCGGTAGAACTACAGGAGCTTGGTTTTGTTATTTCTGTAGGTTTTGGTAAAATCTTTTCCCAAGCTGGTATTTTTAACAAATATTCTTTCACTTCTCTCTCTACAAGTTCCTCTTCTGAAGGAATTTTGAGTCTTCTTTTGGGTATAGAACTTTTTCTTTTAGACATTTTTTTCTCTGGAAATGTTTTTTGAATGATATTATTATAACCAAAGGAAAACTTTGAGGCATTTTGAAGTAGATTTTCTTCTCTTGGCTGAGTACAAATGTCTAAGTGAGATATGTTTCCTTCTCGATTAAAATTTGGTTCATCGTTAGAGCTTGAGTTTTCAGATATTTCATTCTCATATATTCTTATTTCATCATTTTCTCCACAAAGAAATTGTGGCTTTTTAATTTTTGATGAAAAAACTGGTACATTTAAAATCATATTGTGAGAACTGTTAATCATTGGAGATTCGACAGCTGTATCGGAAGAAGAGAAACATACACCATGTTCAACCATGACCAACTACTAGTATCTTGTACAATTTGGGTGGTTGACCTGATTATTCAAATGAACTTTGAAGTCGCTGGTTTTTGTAGCTTTGCATTTACCCATTCTTGCTGTACATGTAACTGATCTAGGTAAATGTTTCTTCCTGATTTATTCGTGATCTGAGACTGCAATATCCAATATATCATGGTATGCTTTGCCATCGTTACATGCATAGAATGATCTCTGAAAAAAAAGATTTTTTTAAAGCAAATTCTTCAATACATTAAATAACTATAGTTAAAATTTTGACGAAAGAAAATACATGTATAAATGACCATTGACTGTATCATGTGTATAGAGCTCACTTTGACATGAAGATGTACAAAAGACTTCACTTTTTCAGTCACATCAACGTCATGTTATTTTTTATATGATGAACCATTAACATGATTAAGTAAATGTTTATGTTAGGATGCATAATTTTATGACAATTTATTGTTAGCTACAACAACCTGATCAATGCATATATGCATGGTTATAGTATTAATTGTCTTGGTGATATCACACTTTCTTCAATGAAAAGTAACTCAAACCTATTGATTAACTTATATTAAGTACAACTGTACATTGACAGTCTATATAACACCACTTTTTCTGTGATAAGATGTATAGACATCCACAATTTTATGATGAATATATCCTGGTATACACTATTTTACGAAAGCCAATTGAGACCAATTTTGTTGTAAGAAATTGTGTTTATTCCTTGTAATGACAAGAAAATAGTATATATGATTATGAACATGTTCAATCTGAATAAAATCAGATCTATCAATTGTTCCCTACTGTTTCTGTGATCAACTCATATCAACTTATCAAGAGAAACGACAAACATGGAAGTTATACATAGCATAAAGTTCTTTTTAAGATGAAGCTACTTTCATTTTGAATCTGCAAAATATCGAGGTAATGAGGTATTTACATGTACTGTCCCAGAAAACTGTAATGGGAATTTTTGTGTAGGCAAAAGTAAAAAGACAATAAACATGATAAACAAAGGCTCAGACTGGTCTAATTTACCCCTTTCACCATAATGACAAATTGTCTTTAATGACTACTGATAAAGGCTTTATTCTAATACTTAATTGACTGAAACAAGCACGCCAAACTTACAAAAATCCACACCAAAACTCAAAGAAAGAAGAAAAAAATTCATCAACATTAAAACCGGAAGCCCAGATAGCATATTAAAATAATTCCGAATCCTCACACGGCAAGGTTTTCCGGAAAAAGAACAAACTGACGTTTTTTCCCAATAAGATAAAAAAAAAGTCAATGAATTATGCATACATATGATGTCCTTAAAATAAATCAATATTATTTATAGTATTTACATATATTTCTCATTTTTTTATATTTCTCTTTCGGAAAGGAATTTTACCATGCCACTAAAAAAGGAAAAAAAACTGAACCACAGACAAAAAAGGAATTGAGACCAATTAAGGATCATTAAGCATTCAACGTCGATAGAAAATAAACAAACAAAAGATAAAATACTCCCGAAATTACTAAAGGAATGTATAGTCCCTATATTTCGAAGCGCATATAAAATAAATTAACATTTGCTGAGCGCTGTGTTTAAATAGGCAAGTAAATCTGAGAATAATTATAACTAATTATAACTAAATTCAATAAATGTTGCAATTGTCTTTTGAATAATAAGCTATGAAGTTGATAATTTGCACAACCCTTTTCGATAAAGCAAAACTCACAAATTTGAAACCTATCCGATGCAAATTAAGATACTTAAGATCATTCTAGGAGATCTTTTATAAACGTCTTCAGCTGAGCAGACTGACGTCACAATGTCCACTACATGCTAAGACAACGCTCCACTATGGCTTCACCGCACGGTAAGAATTATCTTAACTTACATATATTGATTTCTGTCCCTCCTGTCATTACAAATATGTAAGAATTTTGACAAGAAAATGGAACAAAATTGAATTAATATTAATCGTAAAGGTCAAAGTAAAATCATGACCATCCTACCAAGTTTCAAATCATTTTCATGTACGGTTCTTGAGAAAAGCTTGACGGAAATTTTCAAAGTCATGTTCACACATTTTCACATCGGCTTAAACAGGAAGTAGATGTCCGACAGGTCTCAAAATCGCTAAGGACGTACAGTGTGCCATACTAAACCATCCTACCAAGATTCAAATCCTTCTCAAGTACGGTTCCTGAGAAAAACTTGACGGAAATTGGTATGGACGGACGTACGGACGGACATGAGTAAAACTTAATGCCCCGACATGTTGTCGCAGGGGGCATAAAAATGTTCTTATTGTAATTATAAAGTAGTTGAAAGCTTGTGAATTTACAATTTTAAAAGAATCTGTATATACCTGGAATTCTCTATAGATGCATGCTTTTAAGTTTTCGATATACTAGTACTCTTTCTAATAAGTACAATCGTAGAAAGAAAAATGACTTAATGCTTGTTAATTTTAGGGAAACCAATGCTAAAAACGCGTATTTCAAAGAGCGATAGTCGGATACCAAAGCATACCGATGGTGAAACAAGTCCTTTGCCCAAGCTAAGCAGCAATAAAGATTTGGAGAACACTCTGAGGCGGCAGCAAGTAAACAGAACTATATCGCGACTCCAAAAATCATGGGGCAAATCAAACTGTGGCAAATTAACGACAAGCAGAGAAATGAGACAGGATTTAGATATGCTCAAAGAGCATTACGTCACCGTCTGTGAACAAGAATCTGCGTTGAGAAGTCAAATAGCGCTACTAACTGCTGAAATAGCTCTTGTCGAAACAAAAGAATACCACAGAGTACCCTTGAACATGCGAAAATTAAATGTTGATCCTTTATACATTCGTAAAATTTCCAAAACTAGGTCACAGCGACCCATAGAGAGGCCAGTCAGTGTAACAAGACAACTATTTGATCCCAAAGGTAGGAAAAGAAAAACACCATTTAGGCCTAAAAATATGTCACAAGAAAATGTCAACAATCCCTCAGAGAAGCAAACCAGCAAATCACGGAAGGCAGATGGAAAACAAAAGGAGTCAAAAGAGAAATCCAATTCTCTTCCCCAAAATAATCTGCCTACGCCAACGAAAAGCACACCAACTCCAACTAAAGAAAAAGCAAAACTTTCTAAACCTGAACTTATTCTGCCGAAGCCACGTTCTAAAACATTCATCACGGAGTTGAAAAGCCCATCTCCATCGAAAGGAAATCCAAAAGACGAAACCTCAATCGTAGAAAAATCAAACGAAGAACTCCCAGAAATGCCACATTTCTGTCCTTACTGCTCCGTTTTCTGTCATCCAGCCACCGTTTTATTTTCCTCCAATCTAAGGCCACCTTTGTCTTATGTCTCTTTTTCGCCTCCCACTGTAGATTTTACGGAATTCAGATTACCAAAACTGATGCACCCAAATTTTGCAACGAAATCAATTACACCAATCGAATGAATCATTTATTGTATTTAGATCTTTCGTTGTACATACTCCAAATAGTTTACCATATGAGCTTGTGTGATATCTAAATCTATTGAAGCTCTGACTTTTCAATTTGTACGAGTTTTTGTTTAAACTTTCTTTGTTTTTTTAATACTTTTTATTTTCCTGTCTAGTAATAAAGTGTGCCAACTCAACATCTCGATTCTGCTTTCAAATTTCATTCCTATTTCATGTCCAGCTCATTATAAAAAATAGAGTAAAACATGTACAGGTACTCCACATCTCGAGAATAGAAACTTAGTTATAGTACTTCAACTTTATATTTCCTACATTTCAACTTTATATCTCCTAGCCCTATCTATATATCAAAAAGTTTACTTTGTACAAATCTAACATTTCCGGTGATATCCATAATTAATATTTGAATTTAGATTTAAACATAATTTGTTATTGAAAAGTTTCTTACTGGAATACATATATATGATAAACGTGCTTTCACAAACTTCCATATAATATAGATATCTCGTGTGCCACCTATTTATTTAACATTCTCATCATTTTCAAGAAATTATGAAAACCAGTTTCTGTTTGTTTGAAAATCATTTTTACTACCCCCTTTCCAAAAACAAGAGGCTCCCAGGAGCCTGAATCGCTCACCTGGTTTAAATGACTTAATGTAACAATATTTCACTTTGCCAACACCCCATTATGACAACGAAACCATTGGAAAGCTCTATTAAGCTAAGCATTTAAGCAAGCAAATGGGTGGCACAATCTTCTATGAAACACCATCTAAATATCACGTATACAATCTACTTTTTTGTCATTTTACAGACCATAACTCCTAAAAGGGTCATCTGATAATTCAGGCCTAATGGACAATTTTGTAGATCTCAATTAGCTGAACATTTGAGCAAGCAACAGCTTTTCTCTATTTGAAAAAGTTTCATTCTATACACAAAAAAAAACATGATAAAATGTTAATTCGGGGGCTATAATTCCTAAAAGGGGTCATATGACAATTTCGACCTACTGGACAATTTTGTAGAGCTCAACTACCTAAACATTTAAGCAAGCAAAACCTTTTCTCTAACTTTCACAATCTATAAGGCTAAAACCACTATTTTTTTGGTGTTTTAAGGGGCCATAACCCCTATAAGGAGTCATTTAAAAATTTCAACCTAATGGACAATTTTGTAGATCTCAATTAACTGAACATTAAAGCAAGCAAAACCTTTTCTCTATCTTCTATTATTCACAATCTATAAGGCAAAAACATTATTTTTGGCGTTTAAGGGGCCGTAACTCCTATAAGGGGTAATCTGACAATTTCGACATAATGGACAATTTGTCAGAGCTTTTAAATAGCTGAACAATATGCAATTGAAACTAGAATACTGACAATGTCAGAAAGGGCCCCGCTGCAAAAAATCTTAAGTGTTTAAAAATCATATGAACTTTGATTATAACCACTAAGGCATGTTCCACGGAATGTGCATGAAACTTCAGAGCTGTATTGTTAATAGCGTTTGAGTTTTATTGTTAAAAAATTCCAATTCTCAAAATCTGTGATTTTCCATCAAAACTGAAGTTTTTTTCAAAAAATATTGAACAGATTTGCACGAAATGTGAATATGCAAATCATGACATGCTACTTAGCAGCTTTACAAAGCTTAAGAACTGTATTATTAATAGTTTTGAGTTTTAGTGTTCACAAAGTCCAATTCTCAAAATCTGTTATTTTTAATAAAAAATGAAGTTTTTTTTTCAAAAAATATTTCACATTTTTGCATGAAATTTTAACATGCAAAAAATGACATGCTACTTAGTAGTTGTACGAAGTTTCAGATCTGTATTATTAATAGTTTTTGAGATTTAGTGTTCACAAAGTCCAATTCTCAAAATCTGTGATTTTCGATAAAAAATGAAGTTTTTTTCCAAAAATATCTCACATTTTTGCATGAAATTTTAACATGCAAAAAATGACATGCTACTTAGTAGCTGTACGAAATTTCAGAACTGTGTTGTTAATAGTTTTTGAGTTTTATTGTTCACAAGAATTGTTGAAGGACGGACAGACGTACGGACGGACGGACGGAGGGACATACGGACAAAGTGAATACTATAGGGCATCTGCATCTTCGATGTGGGGCCCTAATTACTTCAATATCTTATATAGTTCTTGAGGTATAAGACAAAATAAGTGCAACAAGAGGCTCCCAAGAGCCTGAATCGCTCACCTGAACTACACAGATACATATATTTGTAGATATTATTGTGCTTAACCATATGCGATTTAAATTTCTGAAATATCTTGGTTAGTTTTTAAGATATTGGGCTTAATAAGTGCAAATTTGGCGAAAATTAGGAAAAGAACAATAACTCCCACATCAGCAGTCAGATCTTTTTTGAAATTTCAGGACAGGTAAATCTTAACATGCTGTTCTATTTAAGCCATGGTGGCCATGTTTTTTTACGAATAAAAAAACTGACAATAGAGTTGTAGCTTATAAGCTATTAAACAATGGAAAATGGTAAATTTTGACGCTTTAAGGGCCATAACTCCTAAAAGAAATGGTTCTACAGCTTTGACCTAATTACATAAAATGTAGATCTTGACGTGCTGAATCATATGCAATTTGAATTTTTAAAATATCTTGTATAGTTTTCAAGTTTGGTTGAAGTTGGATCTATGGTGTCAGAAAAGTTCATCTTTGAAATTCAGGGGAAAAGTAATGAAAAATGGTAAATTTTGACGCTTTAAGGACCATAACTCCTAAATGAAATGGTTCTACAGCTTTGACCTAATTATATGAAACGTAGATCTTGACGTGCTCAATCAAATGCAATTTGAATTTTTAAAATATCTTGTATAGTTTTCAAGATATAGGGCTAAATAAGTGCGAAATTTTGAAAAAATCCAAAAATAGGGCAATAACACCTACATCGGTTGTTGGATCTTTTTGAAAATTTCTGGGCAGGTAGATCTTGAGGTGCTGATCACTTTTACCCTATGCCAGAATTTTGATATCTGTGACCGTTTTTGAGTTATTTGCAAAAAACTGTATTTGACCCCCCCCGTTCTATTTTTAGTAACAGCGGCCATGTTTTTTGACGTATCAAAAATCCCAACGCAAACTTTTTGCACAATACCCTAAGGAACAACCATATCAAGTTTGGCTGCAATTGGCCAAGCAGTTTCAGAGAAGTTGTTTGAAACAAGAGGCTCCCAGGAGCCTGAATCGCTCACCTGGTCTTGATGTTGACCCTATACTTTTGTAGAGCTAAATGAGCTGAACATTTAAGCAAGCAACAGCTTTTCTCTACCTGCAATAGTTTTCATTCTATAGGCCAAAAACACCATTTTTCACCTATAAGGGGCCATAACCCCTATAAGGAGTCATCTGACAACTTTGACCCTATGGAGACTTTTGTAGAGCTATATGAGCTGAACATTTAAGCAAGCAACAACTAATCTCTATCTGCAATAGTTTTCATTCTGTAGGCCAAAAACATTAAAAATCGCTTTTTTCAGGGGCCGTAACCCCTATAAGGGGTCATCTGACAACTTCGACCCTATGGAGAATTTTGTACAGCTAAATGAGCTGAACATTTAAGCAAGCAACAGCTAATCTCTATCTGCAATAGTTTTCATTCTGTAGGCCAAAAACATGAAAAATCAAATCGCTATTTTTCATGGACCGTAACCCCTATAAGGGTTCATCTGACAACTTGGACCCTATGGAGAATTTTGTAGAGCTAAATGAGCTGAACATTTAAGCAAGCAACAGCTAATCTCTATGTGCAATAGTTTCCATTCTGTAGGACAAAAACATGAAAAAACGCTATTTTTCAAGGGCCGTAACCCCTATAAGGGGTCATCTGACAACTTCGACCCTATGGAGACTTTCGTAGAGCTAAATGAGCTAAACATTTAAGCAAGCAACAGCTAATCTATATCTGCAATAGTTTTCATTCTGTAGGCCAAAAACATGAAAAGTGGCTATTTTTCACCTTTAAGGGGCCGTAACCCCTATAAGGGGTCATCTGACAACTTCGACCCTATGGAGACTTTCGTAGAGCTAAATGAGCTAAACATTTAAGCAAGCAACAGCTAATCTCTATCTGCAATAGTTTTCATTCTGTAGGCCAAAAACATGAAAAAATGCTATTTTTCACCTTTAAGGGGCCATAACCCCTATAAGGGGTCATCTGACAACTTTGACCAAATGGAGACTTTTGTAGAGCTTTTGATGCTGAATCAGTAGCGTGGCCTCAGATTTCCTCTATCTCTTATACTTTTTGATTTATAAGCCAAAAACAGTAGTCTGACCCCCCTAGTCTATTTTTAGCAACGGCGGCCATGTTTTTTATCAAAGCATTTCAAAATGAGGATCGTTTGTTGCCAACATGTCATATATCATTCCTGCCAAGTTTCTGTTAAATTGGTTCAGTGGTTTCAGAGGAGAAGATTTTTGAAATTGTTAACGGACGACAGACGACGACAGACGACGACGGACGCATAGTGATGGCATAAGCTCACATGGCCTTTGGCCAGGTGAGCTAAAAAGCTAACGGACGACGGACGACAGACGACGGACGGACGGACGACGGACGCAAAGTGATAGCAATAGCTCACATGACCCTTCGGGTTAGGTGAGCTAAAAACAAAAAAAAAGAAAAGGGGCAATAACTACCACACACTTTGTTGGAATTTCTTCAAAATTTCAGAATGTGTAGTTCTTGATGTGCTTATCACTTTAACCTTATGCCAGAATTTAGATATCTGTCACTGTTTTTGAGTTATTTGCAAAACTGCTGTTTACCCCCCCCCCCCCCCCCTGTTCTATTTTTAGCAATGGCTGCCATGTTTTTTATCGGATCAATTTCAAATGATGATCATTTGTATCCATCATGTCATATATCATTCCTACCAGGATTCAGTCAAATTGGTACAGCAGTTTCAGAGAAGATGATTTTTGAAATTGTTTACAGACCACGGACGACCTACAACAGACGACCACAGCATAAGCCCAAAGGCCAGGTGAGCTAAAAAAATAACAAGAGGCTCCCAGGAGCCTGAATCGCTCACCTGGTATTGATGTTGACCCTATACTTTTGTAGAGCTAAATGAGCTGAACATTTAAGCAAGCAACAGCTTTTCTCTACCTGCAATAGTTTTCATTCTATAGGCCAAAAACACCATTTTCCACCTATAAGGGGCCATAACCCCTATAAGGAGTCATCTGACAACTTTGACCCTATGGAGACTTTTGTAGAGCTAAATGAGCTGAACATTTAAGCAAGCAACAGCTAATCTCTATCTGCAATAGTTTTCATTCTGTAGGCCAAAAACATGAAAACTCGCTTTTTTCAGGGCCGTAACCCCTTTAAGGGGTCATCTGACAACTTCCACCCTATAGAGAATTTTGTAGAGCTAAATGAGCTGAACATTTAAGCAAGCAACAGCTAATCTCTATCTGCAATAGTTTTCATTCTGTAGGCCAAAAGCATGAAAAATCGCTATTTTTCAGGGGCCGTAACCCCTATAAGGGGTCTTCTGACAACTTCAACCCTATGGAGAATTTTGTAGAGCTAAATGAGCTGAACATTTAAGCAAGCAACAGCTAATCTCTATGTGCAATAGTTTTCATTCTGTAGACCAAAAACATGAAAAAACGCTATTTTTCAGGGGCCGTAATCCCTATAAGGGGTTATCTGACAACTTCGACCCTATGGAAACTTTCGTAGAGCTAAATGAGCTGAACATTTAAGCAAGCAACAGCTAATCTTTATCTACAATAGTTTTCATTCTGTAGGACAAAAACATAAAAAAAATCGCTATTTTTCAGGGGCCATAACCCCTGTAAGGGGTCATCTGACAACTTCGACCCTTTGGAGACTTTTGTAGAGCTAAATGAGCTGAACATTTAAGCAAGCAACAGCTAATCTCTATCTGCAATAGTTTTCATTCTGTAGGACAAAAACATGAAAAATCGCTATTTTTCAGGGGCCGTAACCCCTATAAGGGGTCATCTGACAACTTCCACCCTATGGAGAATTTTGTAGAGCTAAATGAGCTGAACATTTAAGCAAGCAACAGCTAATCTCTATCTGCAATAGTTTTCATTCTGTAGGACAAAAACATGAAAAATCGCTATTTTTCAGGGGCCGTAACCCCTATAAGGGGTCATCTGACAACTTCGACCCTATGGAGAATTTTGTAGAGCTAAATGAGCTGAACATTTAAGCAAGCAACAGCTAATCTCTATCTGCAATAGTTTTCATTCTGTAGGCCAAAAACATGAAAAATGGCTATTTTTCACCTTTAAGGGGCCGTAACCCCTATAAGGGGTCATCTGACAACTTCGACCCTATAGAGACTTTTGTAGAGTTAAATGAGCTGAACATTTAAGCAAGCAACAGCTAATCTCTATCTGCAATAGTTTTCATTCTGTAGGCCAAAAACATGAAAAAATGCTATTTTTCACCTTTAAGGGGCTGTAACCCCTATAAGGGGTCATCTGACAACTTTGACCAAATGGTGACTTTTGTAGAGCTTTTGATGCTAAATCAGCAGCATGGCCTCAGATTTCCTCTATCTCTTATACTTTTTGATTTATAAGCCAAAAACAGTAGTCTGACCCCCCTAGTCTATTTTTAGTAACGGCGGCCATGTTTTTTAACGGATCAAAAATCAAAACACAAGTTTGGTGCAGGACACCCTAAGGATCATTCATACCAAGTTTCATTAAATTCTGTTTGGTAGTTTCAGAGGAGAAGATTTTTGAAAAATTGTTAACAGACGACGACGACGACGACAGACGACGACAGACGACGACGACGACGACGGACGCCAAGTGATGGTAATAGCTCACATGGACCTTCGGTCCAGGTGAGCTAAAAAAGAAAATAAGAAAAAAACGTTTTCCAAAATTTGAAGTTTATTACTTGTTGCAGTGCAAGAGCTAATTTTGTTGTTGAGATTCTGGTGAGAAAATAAATCAATCAAATTTTATTCAAGCCAGTAAAACATCTTTTGTTATAGCAATTAATGCATTATTTCATAAAAGTGGCAATCTGACAAATTTGCCAAAATAAAGAATTATGAAGGAATTCAATTTGCTGAACATTGAAGTGAGCAAAAGCTTTTATCTGCTGAGGACTAGGTTTTCAGTTTATGCAGAATGCAGATTGAGATTTTGAAGGGAAATAGCCCTTATAAGGTGTTACATGACTACTTGACCCAATGGCCAATGAAGTTCTTTGAAGAGCTGAATAACTGGACATTGAAGTGAGCAAAAAAACTGTTTTTCTATCTTATGTGGAGGCAAAAATAACAACTATGAAATTTAAGGGGTCATAACTCATTGTAATTAAGTTTTAATATGAAGAAAAACAGTGACTATTGCCAATTTTGATGTTTCAAAGGGATAGGGGGAGGCTCTTTATTCCATCTACTGACCATGGACAATTTTGTGTGTGTAGATTTTGATAAGCTTCACAATTTAATACTTTACATGAACATAGTTTTTTTAAAGAAAATTAAAAGGAAAATAACTTTTACATGGGAGAAGCAAAATATCTGGTTTCTCCAGTGGGGCACATCCATTCAGCTGATAATTTAAATCAATTTAACTAGGTTTACCAACCATTTTTCATAAATGCCTGTACCAAGTCAGGACCATTGCAATCTTGAAATTCTTTGTTGTGTCTAATTGCCTTGTTTTGTCTTTTTTTCTAAGACCTTTGGGTTTGATTATCCCAGTTTAGTAGTTCTGTAATTACCTTTATTTATAACCATATGCAAAAATTGTGATTTTTAAAAGTGGCAGTCACAAAATGCTATACACAATCATAAACCCTTTATTCTTTTTTCAGCAAGCTTGGTCATGTTTTTTGGTATAAAAAACATATGTTATATATTGATTACAAAACTCACCTCGTTATGCAGTATTGTCAATAAGAGGAAATGAACTTTTCCAAACTTAGGTGGTCATCCATGCAGATAAAGAAGGTCACAACCAACATTTGAAGCATGCATCATGCTTAGCATCCCTAGAACATCAACTATACCAATATGGTATATGTGGCATTTGTCTGTAAGAAGCAATGGCCATTATTCTGTAAGTGGTTATCCATGCTAAAAAAGTAAGCCACAGCCAGCATCCAAAGCATGAACCATGCTTAGATTCATAGGTACACCTTTCATACAAATATCATTGATGTGGCACTTTTGAGTTACCATTCTTCTGTAAGTGATCATTTATGCTATATAAAACTATAGTAAAAAGCCAGCATCTGAATCAGGCATTGCACTGTGCATAACAAGGTGCACCTAATATACCAATATGGTTGATGTGACACTTACCAGTAATTGACTAAAAATTGTGTCGGGGTATCACATAAGACCCATTACTTTATGAATTGTGCTAAAAATGCAAATTTCATGCAGGCCAATTCTTATTATTCATCATGTTCATGTCAATAAACTTTCACTGAATTCTGTTCAGTTGTTTCATAGGAGAGGTTAAAATAAGAGACAATGGAGGACTTCAATGAAAATTGGCAATTTCATGTGATAGCAATAGTTGACATGGTACTTTGGGCAAGGTAAGCTAAAAAATTACCAACCTGAATCTAAATTTCACCTTAACTTGCAATAAAGCCAGTGAAACTTTAAACAATATCATCCAGTTCTACCAAAGAATTTCTATACTGAGTCTCAAATTTTGGATGGTTTAGTATTTCCAAATCTGACAGTTAATGACTACATCATACCTATTTTATTTTTAATGTATCTTATATTATAGGAAGAACAAATTTCATAAATGTTTTTTTTTATCTTTTTATCACTAGTAAAACAAGTTTCCTTTCCATAAAACAGAAAGAAGTGTTATAGAAGGCTTTTAAAGCACATATATTTTGTACATAACACAAGAAATGTTAACATTTTATACCAGTATAAATTTCAAAACTATTAGCCGAAAAGGGGCCTTTTGCACAAAGCAGAGCAAAGAAATTACAAGAAACACTATAACAGTTTTATGGGTATCTATAATAACCATATCATCACAGAAAGACAATTCAATAATCCACAATAAAAGTAATAGTTATTTTAATATTAGTCCCAATTCCCTCTCGTGTCCCCCTTTATTTAATCCCATTCCCCTTCATGTCCCTCTTCTTCCCCCTCCCCTTCATTTCCTTCCTGATTCTGAGGGTTCTCAAACGGATGGTCTACTGGTCTAATGTTATTGAGAAGGTCCCTCATGGCATCCAGTAATGTCACCATGCCTTGCCGGAGATTCTGTGCACCACCTTCTGCTCCTTGTGGCACAGGAGCCTGTGCTGGTTCCTAGAAATTAAAGTAACAAAATAGAATGTGGCACAGGAGTCTGTACTGATTCCTAGAAATTAAAGTAACAAAATAGAATGTGGCAAAGAAGCCTGTGCTGATTCCTAGAAATTAAAGTAATAAAATAGAATGTGGCACAGGAGCTTGTGCTGATTCCTAAAAATTAAAGTAACAAAAAAGAATGTGGCACAGGAGCCTGTGCTGATTCCTAGAAATTAAAGTAATAAAATAGAATGTGGCACAGGAGCCTGTGCTGATTCCTAGAAATTTAAGTAACATAATAAAATGTGGCACAGGAGCCTGTGCTGATTCCTAGAAATTAAAGCAACAAAATAGAATAAGTTACCATGATTATCATATTCATATCCTAATGTCCAATGAAAGCTTAGATCTGATCTTAATTATTAAATAAACAAGAGGCTCCCAGGAGCCTGAATCGCTCACCTGGTCTTGATGTTGACCCTATACTTTTGTAGAGCTAAATGAACTGAACATTGAAGCAAGCAACAGCTTTTCTCTACCTGCAATAGTTTTCATTCTATAGGCCAAAAACACCATTTTTAACCTATAAGGGGCCATAACCCCTATAAGGAGTCATCTGACAACTTCGACCCTATGGAGAATTTTGTAAAGCTAAATGAGCTGAACATTTAAGCAAGCAACAGCTAATCTCTATCTGCAATAGTTTTCATTCTGTTGGCCAAAAACATGAAAAATCGCTTTTTTCAGGGGCCGTAACCCCTATAAGGAGTCATCTGACAACTTCGACCCTATGGAGAATTTTGTAGAGCTAAATGAGCTGAACATTTAAGCAAGCAACAGCTAATCTCTATCTGCAATAGTTTTCATTCTGTAGGCCAAAAACATGAAAAATTGCTATTTTTCAGAGGCCGTAACCCCTATAAGGGGTCATCTGACAACTTCGACCCTATGGAGAATTTTGTAGAGCTAAATGAGCTGAACATTTAAGCAAGCAACAGCTAATCTCTATCTGCAATAGTTTTCATTCTGTAGGCCAAAAACATGAAAAATCACTATTTTTCAGGGGCCATAACCCCTATAAGGGGTCATCTGACAACTTCGACCCTATGGAGAATTTTGTAAAGCTAAATGAGCTGAACATTTAAGCAAGCAACAGCTAATCTCTATCTGCAATAGTTTTCATTCTGTAGGCCAACAACATGAAAAATTGCTATTTTTCAGGGGCCGTAACCCCTATAAGGGGTCATCTGACAACTTCGACCCTATGGAGAATTTTGTAGAGCTAAATGAGCTGAACATTTAAGCAAGCAACAGCTAATCTCTATCTGCAATAATTTTCATTCTGTAGGCCAAAAACATGAAAAATCACTATTTTTCAAGGGCCATAACCCCTATAAGGGGTCATCTGACAACTTCGACCCTATGGAGAATTTTGTAAAGCTAAATGAGCTGAACATTTAAGCAAGCAACAGCTAATCTCTATCTGCAATAGTTTTCATTCTGTAGGCCAAAAACATGAAAAAATGCTATTTTTCAGGGGCCGTAACCCCTATAAGGGGTCATCTGACAACTTCGACCCTATGGAGAATTTTGTAAAGCTAAATGAGCTGAACATTTAAGCAAGCAACAGCTAATCTCTATCTGCAATAGTTTTCATTCTGTAGGCCAAAAACATGAAAAAACGCTATTTTCAGGGGCCGTAACCCCTATAAGGGGTCATCTGAAAACTTCGACCCTATGGAGAATTTTGTAGAGCTAAATGAGCTGAACATTTAAGCAAGCAACAGCTAATCTTTATCTGCAATAGTTTTCATTCTGTAGGACAAAAACATGAAAAAACGCTATTTTTCAGGGGCTGTAACCCCTATAAGGGGATATCTGACAACTTCAACCCTATGGAGACTTTTGTAGAGCTAAATGAGCTGAACATTTAAGCAAGCAACAGCTAATCTCTATCTGCAATAGTTTTCATTCTGTAGGCCAAAAACATGAAAAATGGCTATTTTTCACCTATAAGGGGCTGTAACCCCTATAAGGGGTCATCTGACAACTTCGACCCTATAGAGACTTTTGTTGAGTTAAATGAGCTGAACATTTAAGCAAGCAACAGCTAATCTCTATCTGCAATAGTTTTCATTCTGTAGGCCAAAAACATGAAAAAATGCTATTTATCACCTTTAAGGGGCCGTAACCCCTATAAGGGGTCATCTGACAACTTTGACCAAATGGAGACTTTTGTAGAGCTTTTGATGCTGAATCAGTAGCGTGGCCTCAGATTTCCTCTATCTCTTATACTTTTTGATTTATAAGCCAAAAACAGTAGTCTGACCCCCCTAGTCTATTTTTAGTAACGGCGGCCATGTTTTTTAACGGATCAAAAATCAAAACACAAGTTTGGTGCAGGACACCCTAAGGATCACTCATACCAAGTTTCATTAAATTCTGTTTGGTAGTTTCAGAGGAGAAGATTTTTGAAAAATTGTTAACAGACGACGACGACGACGACAGACGACGACGACAGACGACGACGGACGCCAAGTGATGGTAATAGCTCACATGGACCTTCGGTCCAGGTGAGCTAAAAAGGAATGTGCCCATTGGATACAGATGCCCCTGCTGGCTCTTAACAGGATGTAGAAGAATAACAGGTCTGAAAGTTATTTAGCACATACAGTTTGTCATACTAAACCATCCTACCAAGTTTCTGATCATTCTCATGTAAATTTTCATCTCGACCTAGTCCCAAACAGGAAGTAGAAGTCTGACAGGTCTGAAAGTCGCATAAGATGACCAGTTTGTCATACTTAGTTTGTCCTACTAAGTTAAAATTCATTCTCATGTACAGTTTCTGAGAAAAGCCTGACGGATATTTGTACAGACGTATGGACAGAGGGACAGACATACAGACATGAGTAAATAAGTTAATGCTCAAAACATGTCGTTAAGGGGGCAATAAAAAGACAATAGCTTATGTACAAAAGTTTGCGGTTTTCCAGCCATTCAAGACAATCACATGTGACCAGTGAATAAGAGCCGTTTATTTTTAATTTGTTTACAAGCTATATTATGACATTGTTGTTTTTCCAACTGATTAAACTGTAAATAAGTTTAGACAGTTCTGGAGAAGTTAACAAGTGATACTTTTGAGTAAATAACAGTTAAATGTGAGTCCTTGTGATTGAATATGAGTTGTCAACTTGTAAGAAAATCTAGTACATGTGAAGAAGTATAACTATTAACATTATTAAATATTTCAACTGGGTTATTGTAAGGACAAATTCTTTAAGCAACTTAAAAAAAAACCGATAACATGAAATTAAAAAAATAAACTCTGAAACAATAGACTTACATCAATGTTGAAGTTTGGTAGCAATGACCTAAAGAAATTTGCAAAGGTGTTACTTTCTTGGTTAATTCTTCTTGTACTGGAAAATAAGATCATGACATAAGTGTTATAACTGTAAACAAAATAGTTTTGTGAGCGATTCATATTTGCAAATTTTGTGAGGAACAGAAAAATATGAAAATAAATCATTGCGAATTAACTCATTTTCATAGTCTTATTATTGTTTTTATCAAGTTTCAAAAAATAAATATCAACAAAATTGCCCTCTGACACAGAAACACTAGATGATAAAGGCAATGAATGATTTTTTCCATGAAATATAGTTGACAATGGATTTGATAATAATCTTGAAAATAAGGGAATAGGTGTTATGAATGATGAACTCTCTGCTACGAGATGAAGATTGAGAACATTTTCAATAAAAACTAAAAACTTCTATATTCTAGGATTTAATTTTAATTTTTTTTTATTCTTATTGTAATGATTGTAGTAAGAGGGTAACTGAAGCTGTTCATCTACTAAATAAACAGAGTATTCAATAACTAAATACCTCTGAGGTCTTTGATAGGCAGCTACAGAGTCTGGAGGTGGTAAAGGATCATAGCTAACAACTGTTGTGTTGGCTAAGTCCTGAAAATAAAATATACATCTGTGTATTATAAAGAACAAGTCATGAGGTGGTAAAGGATCATAGCTAACAACTGTTGTGTTGGCTAAGTCCTGAAAATAAAATATACATCTGTGTATTATAAAGAACAAGTCATGAGGTGGTAAAGGATCATAGCTAACAACTGTTGTGTTGGCTTAGTCCTGAAAATAAAATATACATCTGTGTATTATAAAGAACAGAGTCTGGAGGTGGTAAAGGATCATAGCTAACAACTGTTGTGTTGGCTAAGTCCTGAAAATAAAATATACATCTGTGTATTATATAGAACAGAGTCTGGAGGTGGTAAAAGCTAACAACTGTTGTGCTGGCTAAGTCCGACAAAAATTGACAATTGTAGAATGTAAATGTATTAATTTTGGCATTTGCTAACATCTGAGCATTTCATCAAAATGCCTATTTTGTGGGCATAAATTTTCATGGATTTCACTGATCATACTTTGATCTACATAGAATAATTGCATATTCACATGTACTTTTATTCACATTTTTTTTTATTGGTCGTGAATATGGGGAAAATTATAGTACACGGTGAAAATTACTACGTTTACAGTTTTACATGTTAAGATATTCATTTTTAGCTCACCTGACCCGAAGGGTCATGTGAGCTATTGTCATCACTTGGCGTCCGTCGTCCGTCTGTCCGCCGTCCGTAATCTTTTAAAACGTTAACTCCTCTGACACCATAAGTCTAATTGAAACCAAACTTGATATGGTTGTTTATTAGCATTTGGTGCTTAGAACTGATATGGGGATTTTTGATTCGTCGTAAAACATGGCCGCCGTGGCTAAAAATAGAACATGGGGGTAAAATGCATTTTTTTGCAAATAACTCCAAAACGGCTACAGATATCAAAATTCTGGCACAGTAAAAGTGATCAGCACCTCAAGATCTACCTATCCTGAAATTTTGAAGAAAATCCAACAACCCATGTAGGAGTTATTGCCCTTTTTGTGGATTTTTTGCAAATTTTGCACCTGTTTAGCTCAATATCTTAAAAACTATACAAGATATTTGAGAAATTTAAAATGCATATTGTTAAACACATCAAGATCTACAAAATATGTAATAGGGTCAACGTTGTAGAACCTTTCCTTTTAGGAGTTATTGCCCTTAGAACGTCAAAATTGAGCATTTTAACAGCATTTCCTCATTACATTGAAAACGTTAACTCCTCTGACACTTCAAGTCCAATTGGAACCAAACTTGGTATAGTTGTTTATTAGCATTAGGTGTATAGAACTGATGTGGGGATTTTCGATTGGTTGTAAAACATGGCCGCTGTGGCTAAAAATAGAACATAGGGGTAAATGGCAGTTTTTTGCAAATAACTTAAATACGATGACAGATTTTAAATTTTGATTGGGAACAAAAGTGATCAGCATCTGAAGATCTACCAGCTCTGAAATTTTGAAGAAAATCCAACGACCCATGTAGGAGTTATTGCCCTTTTTATGAATTTTTGGTAAATTTTGCACCTGTTTAGCTCAATATCTTGAAAACTATACAAGATATTTGAGAAATTTAAATTGCATATTGTTAAGCAAATCAAGATCTACTAAATATGTAATAGGGTCAACGTTGTAGGACCTTTCCTTTGAGGAGTAATTGCCCTTAGAACGTCAAAATTGAGCTTTTAAAAAGCATTTCCTCATTACATTGAAATTGTTAACTCCTCTGACACTTAAAGTCAAATTGGAACCAAACTTGGTATTGTTGTTTATTATTATTAGGTGTATAGAACTGATGTGGGGATATTTGATTGGTTGTAAAACATGGCCGCTGTGGCTAAAAATAGAACATTGGGTTAAACTGCATTTTTTTGCTAATAACTCAAAAAGGGTGACAGATTTTTGAATTTTAATTGAGATAAAAGTGATCAGCACCTTAAGATCCACCATATTGTCAGATGGCCCCCTTATTAAACTTATAACCCTTTCAATGTCAAATAGATTTTGCCTAATAGCATTTACTTCAGGCACATATGTCAGGTGAGCGATTCATGCTCCTTGGAGCCTCTTGTTTTACTTTGAATGAATGGTGCGCACTAATGTAAAAAGGTGAATATTAGGTTAAGAACAAATGAACCAGAGGTTGCACTTTGTCAAAAAGAGCATACCCCAACTCAACCATTCAGATATAAACAAGAAGTAGATGACCAATGGACCTGAAAAGGGGAGACACAACACAAATCATTTTGCTAAAGTAGTGTACCCAATTTGAAATCAATATCTTCAATAGAAGTAGATAAATCTGTTACAAAAGTATAAATTGTTGGACTAACAAGGTGTTTCTAATAAAGCCTTGATAAAGCAAGTGGAGGTATAACAATCAACTACCTATTTAAGACAGTATGTTTGAAATCTCACTGATTGATAAACATATTTTATTGTCACAAATGGTACCATCTTTAAAAAAAAAACCCCACAATTAAATACCTACTTGTGGTAAAGCTGCAGTAGCATCTTTTATTTCAGATAGCAGTATATGTCTCAGTATATTCCTTGGTGTTTTATGATACCGTGATTTTCTTCTGCAAAAAGATTTGATATTTTGTTAAAACTATAGATATATATAAATACAAGAGTAAAAATCCTGCTTTCCCAATGAACAATGGGTCAATCCTGTTGTGTTCAAAAATCAGATCTATAGATAAACATAGAAAATGCTGTTATTGCAACCACAGTTTCGTGAATGGTAGCCAAATAAAGTGAGAAAATAGCTTAACTAGGCCTACAGTGAATATCATAACGTAGTAAAGATGAGTTGTGGATTGTTTAAACAAGAGGCTCCCAGGAGCCTGAATCGCTCACCTGGTATTGATGTTGACCCTATACTTTTGTAGAGCTAAATGAGCTGAACATTTAAGCAAGCAACAGCTTTTCTCTACCTGCAATAGTTTTCTATAGGCCAAAAACACCATTTTACACCTATAAGGGGCCATAACCCCTATAAGGAGTCATCTGACAACTTCGACCCTATGAAGACTTTAGTAGAGCTAAATGAGCTGAACATTTAAGCAAGCAACAGCTAATCTATATCTGCAATAGTTTTCATTCTGTAGGCCAAAAACATGAAAAATCGCTATTTTTCAAGGGCCGTAACCCCTATTAGGAGTCATCTGACAACTTCGACCCTACGGAGAATTTTGTAGAGCTAAATGAGCTGAACATTTAAGCAAGCAACAGCTAATCTCTATCTGCATCAGTTTGCATTCTGTAGGCCAAAAACATGAAAAAACGCTATTTTTCAGGGGCCGTAACCCCTGTAAGGGGTCATCTGACAACTTCGACCCTATGGAGACTTTCGTAGAGCTAAATGAGCTGAACATTTAAGCAAGCAACAGCTAATCTCTTTCTGCAATAGTTTTCATTCTGTAGGCCAAAAACATGAAAGATCGCTATTTTTCAGGGGCCGTAACCCCTATAAGGGATCATCTGACAACTTCAACCCTATGGAGTATTTCGTAGAGCTAAATGAGCTGAACATTTAAGCAAGCAACAGCTAATCTCTATCTGCAATAGTTTCATTCTGTAGGCCAAAAACATGAAAGATCGCTATTTTTCAGGGGCCGTAACCCCTATTAGGAGTCATCTGACAACTTCGACCCTATGGAGAATTTTGTGTAGCTAAATGAGCTGAACATTTAAGCAAGCAACAGCTAATCTCTATCTGCAATAGTTTTCATTCTGTAGGCCAAAAACATGAAAAATCACTATTTTTCAGGGGCCGTAACCCCTATTAGGAGTCATCTGACAACTTCGACCCTATTGAGAATTTTGTAGAGCTAAATGAGCTGAACATTTAAGCAAGCAACAGCTAATCTCTATCTGCAATAGTTTCCATTCTGTAGGCCAAAAACATGAAAAATTGCTTTTTTCAGGGGCCGTAACCCCTATTAGGAGTCATCTGACAACTTCGACCCTATGGAGAACTTTGTAGAGCTAAATGAGCTGAACATTTAAGCAAGCAACAGCTAATCTCTATCTGCATTAGTTTTCATTCTGTAGGCCAAAAACATGAAAAATCGCTATTTTTCAAGGGCCGTAACCCCTGTAAGGTGTCATCTGACAACTTCGACCCTATGGAGAATTTTGTAGAGCTAAATGAGCTGAACATTTAAGCAAGCAACAGCTAATCTCTATCTGCAATAGTTTCATTCTGTAGGCCAAAAACATGAAAGATCGCTATTTTTCAGGGGCCGTAACCCCTATTAGGAGTCATCTGACAACTTCGACCCTATGGAGAATTTTGTGTAGCTAAATGAGCTGAACATTTAAGCAAGCAACAGCTAATCTCTATCTGCAATAGTTTTCATTCTGTAGGCCAAAAACATGAAAAATCACTATTTTTCAGGGGCCGTAACCCCTATTAGGAGTCATCTGACAACTTCGACCCTATTGAGAATTTTGTAGAGCTAAATGAGCTGAACATTTAAGCAAGCAACAGCTAATCTCTATCTGCAATAGTTTTCATTCTGTAGGCCAAAAACATGAAAAATTGCTTTTTTTTCAGGGGCCGTAACCCCTATTAGGAGTCATCTGACAACTTCGACCCTATGGAGAATTTTGTAGAGCTAAATGAGTTGAACATTTAAGCAAGCAACAGCTAATCTCTATCTGCATTAGTTTTCATTCTGTAGGCCAAAAACATGAAAAATCGCTATTTTTCAAGGGCCGTAACCCCTGTAAGGGGTCATCTGACAACTTCGACCCTATGGAGAATTTTGTAGAGCTAAATGAGCTGAACATTTAAGCAAGCAACAGCTAATCTCTATGTGCAATAGTTTTCATTCTGTAGGCCAAAAACATGAAAAAACGCTATTTTTCAGGGTCCGTAACCCTATAAGGGGTCATCTGACAACTTCAACCCTTTGGAGACTTTCGTAGAGCTAAATGAGCTGAACATTTAAGCAAGCAACAGCTAATCTCTTTCTGCAATAGTTTTCATTCTGTAGGCCAAAAACATGAAAGATGGCTATTTTTCAGGGGCCGTAACCCCTATAAGGGGTCATCTGACAACTTCAACCCTATGGAGAATTTTGTGTAGCTTAATGAGCTGAACATTTAAGCAAGCAACAGCTAATCTCTATCTGCAATAGTTTTCATTCTGTAGGACAAAAACATGAAAAATCACTATTTTTCAGGGGCCGTAACCCCTATAAGGGGTCATCTGACAACTTCGACCCTATGGAGAATTTTATGTAGCTAAATGAGCTGAACATTTATGTAAGCAACAGATAATCTCTATCTGCAATAGTTTTCATTCTGTAGGCCAAAAACATGAAAAATCACTATTTTTCAGGGGCCGTAACCCCTATAAGTAATCACCTGACAATTTTGACCCTATGGAAAATTTTGTAGAGCTAAATGAGCTGAACATTTAAGCAAGCAACAGCTAATCTATATCTGCAATAGTTTTTATTCTGTAGGACAAAAACATGAAAAATCGCTATTTTTCATGGGCCGTTACCCCTATAAGGGGTCATCTGACAACTTCAACCCTATGGAGAATTTTGTAGAGCTAAATGAGCTGAACATTTAAGCAAGCAACAGCTAATCTCTATGTGCAATAGTTTTCATTGTCTGACAACTTCGACCCTATGGAGACTTTCGTAGAGCTAAATGAGCTTAACATTTAAGCAAGCAACAGCTAATCTCTATCTGCAATAGTTTTCATTCTGAAGGCCAAAAACATGAACAAGAGGCTCCCAGGAGCCTGAATCGCTCACCTGGTCTTAATGTCAACCCTTTGAAGACTTTTGTATAGCTAAATGAGCTGAATGCTTAAGCAATAAAACAACTTTTCTCTATCTGCAATAGTTTTCATTCCAAAGCAAAAAACACTATTTTTCACCTTTAAAGGGCCATAACCCCTTAAAGGGGTCATCTGACCACTTCGACCCTAAAAAAACTTTTGAAGAGCTAATTAAGCTGAACATTTAAGCAAGCAACATCTTTTCTCTATCTGCAAAAGTTTTCTTTCTTTAGGCCAAAAACACTATTTTTTGCCTTTAAGGGGCCGTAACCACTATAAGGGGTCATCTGGCAACTTTGACCCTATGGAAACTTTTGTAGAGCTAAATGAGCTGAACATTTAAGCAAGCAACAACTTTTCTCTATCTGCAATAATTTTCATTCCATAGGCCAAAAACACTTTTTTTTGCCTTTTAGGGGCTGTTACCCCTATAAGGGGTCATCTGACAACTTTGACCATATGGAGACTTGTGTAGAGCTAAATGAGCTGACCATTTAAGCAAGCAACAGCTTTTCTCTATCTGCAATAGTTTTCATTCTATAGGCCAATAAAAAGCTACGCCGAGCGCAGCATGATACGACCGCAACAAGATGAACCCTGTACATTGGAGGCCCAATATGGATAGTCTATTGCTTTGGTCAAATGCAGCCCATGGTGGACTTACAAAGCTTTTTTACACATGCATCCTATGGTGGACTTTAAAATGCATTTTTGACACATATATATTTACAATAACATTTAATAGAAAAAAAATCTTATTTCTAAATTCATTGACATTTTTGACACAATTTAGCCCCTTTTGTTAGGACCACAAACCCAAAATGAAATAAAAAGCTTACTTCAGTGTATATAATCATCATATTTAAACTTTATAACAATTGGCTGGCCCACTACAGCTAAATTTCTTGTGTAAAACCATTTACCTTGACCAACTTTTAACCTTAAACTTTAAGCCTTTAAGGGGCTGTTACCCCTATATAAGGGGTCATCTGACAACTTTGACCATATGGAGACTTGTGTAGAGCTAAATGAGCTGAACATTTAAGCAAGCAACAGCTTTTCTCTATCTGCAATAGTTTTCATTCTATTGGCCAATAAAAAGTAAAATGGCGTTTTTTGCCCCTTCGACCCCTTATATCTCAAAAACAGTAAGATATATTGCAAATCTGATTGAGAAATGCAGGCAGGGATTTTCACAAGGATTCCAATGAAAAAAAAGATTTTGAAAATCAGACCACAAATAAATAAACTGTTAACACAGAGACATGTCTCGCCTGTCCCAACTGGACACAGTATAAAATGAAGTAAAAATCCTCCTTAAACTGATCTTAACTGATGCTTAAGCAGCTGCATACCAAATGCAGCTGCATACTAAATATAAATGGTGAACCATAACTGCTTTATATAAAACACTCATGACATAAGTAAAAAGTTTAAAAGTGTAAAATCTCAAAGTCAGTAGACCGTGACTGCAGGAGCATACAGATAAAATACTTTTGAAATTGATCTGTACTGATACTAATGCAAGTGCATACCCAATATCAATGATGTACCATAACTGTGTCATGTTACACAGACGTAATAAAAAAGGTTAACCTCGGCCAAATCAGTGTAAAATTTCAAAGTCAGTAGACCGTGACTGCAGGAGCATACAGATAAAATGCTTTTGAAATTGATCTGTACTAATGCTAATGCAAGTGCATACCCAATATCAATGGTGAACCATAACTGCTTCATGTTAAACAGACGTAAGAAAAAAGGTTAACCTCGGCCAAATCAGTGATAAATTTCAAAGTCAGTAGACCGTGACTGCAGGAGCATACAGATGAAATGGTTTTGAAATTGATCTGTACTAATGCTAATGCAAGTGCATACCCAATATCAATGGTGAACCATAACTGCTTCATGTTAAACAGACGTAAGAAAAAAGGTTAACCTGGGCAAAATCAGTGTAAAATTTCAAAGTCAGTAGACCGTGACTGCAGGAGCATACAGGTGAAATCCTTTTAAAACTGATCTGTACTGATGCTGATGCAACTGCATACCAAATATCAATGGTGTAACATAACTAGTTCACACAAAACAGACTTAAGCAAAAACTTTAACCAATTGTGGACGCCGCCGCCGCCGGAATCACCATACCTAAGTCTCGCCTTTTGCGACATTCGTCGCAGGCGAGACAAAAAAGTTGATTTTTTGGGTGTGGCCCGTCTTTGGCCCCCTGTAGCAATGTAACTGTTCAATAAACATCAAAACCATTGACACATTTTGTTGACCGAATTTAATGAGGAATTCAATAAAAAAAGAATTTTCAAAATCTATTGAATAATAAACATTCTACAACAGTTTTGTCAATACACCGGTTTTAGCCCCTTTTGGCCCTTTTTTCCAAAACGGTAAGGGCCACCAACCCCAAATACAATAGGAACCTTCCTCTAGTGGTTACAAACATCATATCAAAACTTCATAATAATTGGCTAGCCCAGTACAACTAAATTTTTGGTATAAAATTATTTGCCTTGACTAACTTTTAAAAATGGTGTTTTTGGTCCCTTTGACCCCTAATTTCTTAAAAACCGTAAGAGATATTGCAAATCTGATTGAAAAATGCAGGCAGGGATTTTCACAAGGATTCCAATGAAAACAAGCATTTTGAGAGTATTGCAAAACAATACTAAGTCCCCTACCGGCCTCATATTTCAGTCACTGGTAACAATTTGTCAAACGAATGAATACCTAAACTTGATCAGTTTATTATCTACAAGGAACAATAAAAAAGTTTAGAAAAGAAAATTGCAATAGATTTTCAAACTTCAAAGGGCCATATCTCCCATAAAAATTTGTGGACCGGCACGAAACTTGAACTTGATCTGTAACTCATCAAGGTAAATTCACAGACAAAAAATCAGTTCATTATCTATAAGCATTTAGAAAAAAAAATGTGGAAAACTGATATTTTAGTGAATTTTCAAAGTTCAAAGGACCATTACTCCCATAAAAATTTGTGGATCAGCACGAAACTCAAACTTGATCTGTAACTCATTAACGTAGACTCACATACCAAAAATCAGTTCATTATCTATAAGCGTTTAGAAAAAAAGTGCGGAAAACTGAAATTTACGTGAATTTTCAAAGTTCAAAGAGCCATAACTCTCATAAAAAATTATGGACCGGCACGAAACTCAAACTTGGTCTGTAACTTATCAAGGTTAACTCACATACCAAAAATCAGTTCATTATCTAAAAGCGTTTAGAAAAAAAGTGCGGAAAACTGGTATTTTAGTGAATTTTCAAAGTTCAAAGGGCCATAACTCTCATAAAAAATTATGGACCAGCACGAAACTCAAACTTGGTCTGTAACTTATCAAGGTTAACACACATACCAAAAATCAGTTCATTATCTAAAAGCGTTTAGAAAAAAAGTGCGGAAAACTGGTATTTTAGTGAATTTTCAAAGTTTAAAGGGCCATAACTCCCATAAAAAATTGTGGAGCGACACAAAACTCAAACTTGATCTGTAACTCATCAAGGTAAACTCACATACCAAAAATCAGTTCATTATCTATAAGCGTTTAGAAAAAAAGTGCGGAAAACTGGTATTTTAGTGAATTTTCAAAGTTCAAAGGGCCATAACTCCCATAAAAAATTGTGGACCGACACGAAACTCAAACTTGATCTGTAACTCATCAAGGTAAACTCACATACCAAAAATCAGTTCATTATCTATAAGCGTTTAGAAAAAAAGTGCGGAAAACTGAGGCGTGACAGACAGACGGACGGACAGAGCGCAAACCTATAGTCCCCTTTGGCTTTCGCCGGTAGGGGACTAAAAAGATTTTGAAAATCAGACCACAAATAAAAAAGTCATTTTTTTGGGTGTGGCCCCTTTTCGACCCCCTGTAGCAATGTAACGGTTCAATATACATCAAAACCATTGACACATTTTGTTGACAGAATTTAATGAGGAATTCAATAAAAAAAGAATTTTCAAAATCTATTGAATAATAAACATTCTACAACAGTTTTGTCAATACACCCGTTTTAGCCCCTTTTGGCCCTTTTTTCCAAAACGGTAAGGGCCACCAACCCAAAATACAATAGGAACCTTCCTCTAGAGGTTACAAACATCATATTAAAATTTCATAACAATTGGTCAATATTTATTTAAGTTATTGCACGGAAACCAAATGTCCCCAGACGACGACGACAACAACGACGACGACATCGCCATAACATTATACGATCGCAAAAATTTGTGGTCGTATAAAAACTCTATTTTTTGCCTTTAAGGGGCCATAACCCCTTGTAGAGCTAAATGAGCTGAACATTTAAGCAAGCAACAGCTTTTCTCTATCTGCAATAGTTTTCATTCTATAGGCCAAAAACATGAAAAAATGCTATTTTTCACCTTTAAGGGGCCGTAACTCCCATAAGGAGTCATCTGACAACTTCGACTCAATGAAGACTTTTGTATAGCTTTTGATGCTGAAGCAATAGCCTGGCATCAGATTTCATCTATCTCTTATACTTTTTGATTCACAAGCCAAAAACAGTAGTCTGACCCCCCTGGTCTATTTTTAGCAACAGCGGCCATGTTTTTTGACGAATCAAAAATCCCCACATCAGTTCTGTGGGGGATTCCCTAAAGTACCACCAGACCAAATTTGGTTTGAATCTGTGCAGCCGTTTCAGAGGAGAAGAAGTTTGAAGAAAAGTTAACGTCGATGACGACAGACGACGGCGGACGCCAAGTGATGGCAATAGCTCACATGGCCTTTGGCCAGGTGAGCTAAAAAGGCTAGGGTCGGGGGAAAACTTAGGGTCGGTTGGGCGACTCGAACCACATATATAATTTTAATTGGCCTTATTATAAACAAGAGGCTCCCAGGAGCCTAAATCGCTCACCTGGTCTTGATGTCAACCCTATATTTTGTAGAGCTAAATGAGCTGAACATTTAAGCAAGCAACAGTTTTTTCTTTTTCTACTATAGTTTTCATTCTATAGGCCAAAAACACGAAAAACCGTTATTTTAGGGGCCGTAACCCCTATAAGGAGTCATCTGACAACTTCAACCCTATGGAGACTTTTGTAGAGCTATTTAAGCAAGCAACAGCTTTTCTCTATCTGCTATAGTTTTCATTCTAAAGGCAAAAAAACATGAAAAAGGTTATTTTAGGGGCCGTAACCCCTATTAAGGGTCATCAGACGACCACGATCCTATAGAGACTTTTGTAGAGCTAAATGAGCTGAACATTTAAGCAAGCAACAGCTTTTCTCTATCTGCTATAGTTTTCTTTCTATAGGCCAAAAACATAAAAAACATCATTTTAGGGGCCATAACCCCTATAAGGGGTCATCTGACAACTTCGATCCTATGGAAACTTTTGTACAGCTAAATTAGCTGAACATTTAAGCAAGCAACAGCTTCTCTCTATCCGCAATAGTTTTCATTCAATAGACCAAAAACATGAAAAAACATTATTTAAGGGGCCGTAACCCCTATAAGAGGTCATCTGACAACTTCGACCCTATGGAGACTTTTATAGAGCTAAATGAGCTGAACATTTAAGCAAGCAACAGCTTTTCTCTATCTGCAATAGTTTTCTTTCTATAGGCCAAAAACATGAAAAAAAACATCATTTTAGGGGCCCTAACCCCTATAAGGGGTCATCTGACAACTTCGACCCTATGGAGACTTTTGTAGAGCTAAATGAGCTGAACATTTAAGCAAGCAACAGCTTTTCTCTATCTGCAATAGTTTTCATACTATAGGGCAAAAACATGAAAAAACGCTATTTTTCACCTTTCAGGGGCTGTAACCGCTATAAGGGGTCATCTGACAACTTGGACCAAATGGAGACTTTTGTAGAGCTTTTAATGCTGAAGCAATAAGGTGGCATCAGATTTCATCTATCTCTTATACTTTTTGATTTACAAACAGTAGTCTGACCCCCCTGGTCTATTTTTAGCAACGGCGGCCATGTTTTTCGTCGAATCAAAAATCCCCACATCAGTTCTGTGGAGGATACCCTAAGGTACCATCAGACCAAATTTGATTCGAATCTGTTCAGCCGTTTCAGAGGAGAAGAAGTTTGAAGAAAAGTTAACGACGACGGATGACGACGACGGACGACGACGACGGACGCCAAGTGATGGCAATAGCTCACATGGCCTTTGGCCAGGTGAGCTAAAAATGGCTATTTTTCACCTTTAAGGGGCCGTAACCACTATAAGGGGTCATCTGACAACTTCGACCCTATAGAGACTATTGTAGAGTTAAATGAGCTGAACATTTAAGCAAGCAACAGCTAATCTCTATCTTCAATAGTTTTCATTCTGTAGGCCAAAAGCATGAAAAAATGCTATTTTTCACCTTTAAGGGGCCGTAACCCCTATAAGGGGTCATCTGACAACTTCGACCAAATGGAGACTTTTGTAGAGCTTTTGATGCAGAATCAGTAACGTAGCCAAAAACAGTAGTCTGACCCCCCCTAGTCTATTTTTAGTAATGGCGGCCTTTTTTTTTAATGGATCAAAAATCAAAACACAAGTTTGGTGCAGGACACCCTAAGGATCATTCATACCAAGTTTCATTAAATTCTGTTTGGTAGTTTCAGAGGAGAAGATTTTTGAAAAATTGTTAACAGACGACGACGACAGACGACGACGGACGCCAAGTGATGGTAATAGCTCACATGGACCTTTGGTCCAGGTGAGCTAAAAAATGTTAATTTAGGATGCTGGAAACAAGGAAATTTGAGACTATGTTTTTCTATATGTTTTTGTTTATTATACTAATGAAGGACATACGAATGTTTGAAATACATGTATCTATAAATCTTTAAATTTTTTTACATCAATTGGTATTAATGTTGCGTACATTTTCTAGACCCTATTGATTAGTTTTTTATACAGTGGATTCCTCTTATTAGCATAACCAATTTGTCAGAGAAATTTATGCAATTAGCCGAATGACCCCATAAAGTGAAATGTCAATTTTAAACAGAAAATACAAAGAATTTATACAATTTTGTCTAATTATCAAATGTGTTGAGTAATTAGAACAGTCAGGTGATACTTTTATTGTATCCTAATGCTTGTAAAAACAATTGTGACTTAGATGAAGGTTGTAAAAACATGTTTTGATAACTTTTATCAAACACACTTCAAAGACCTCGTTAAGAAAACATATGATTTTGACAGGTATAAAGGTGATTTTTGAAAATTTTAAGTCAATTAACAGGAATTTTGCACTTTTTCTCAGATTTTCAATGCTATTAAATGGAATTTTTAGCATTGAAAGTATGGGAAATGGTTTGGTGTTTTAAAATCTTAGTCAATTAAGAGGATTATTCTAATGAGAGTTAGTCGATAAAGTGGAATCCACTGTATATGGCATTGTTTTTTATACATTGTATCTATTTACGATTCATTACCATTTTGTGAGAAGCGTTGACTATTTTTTAAGATCGTTTTTTCTACATCTGATATCTTACTTTATATTATACTCTGCCACCAGAGGATCTTTATCATTAACCCTCTGTAGGACCACTTTAACATTCCTCTCCAACCACTGAATCACCTCTGGGGGTTTCCAACATGAATGACATCTCCCAGCATACAGTGATACTAACTGCTTCAGAGAGGCTGACTGACTGAAATAAGGAATTAAGAATTAGTTTTAAGAACGGACGCTGTCTATTCACAGTAAAATGTTGCAAGTTTTAAAACAATAGGCTCCCAGGAGCCTGAATCGCTCACCTGAACTACACAGATACATATATTTTCTAGATATTATTGTGCTTAACCATATGAGTTTTAAATATCTGAAATAACTTGGTTAGTTTTCAAGATATTGGGCTTTATAAGTGCAAAATTTAGCAAAAATTACGAAAAAGGGCAAAAACTCCCACATCAGCAGTCAGATCTTTTCCGAAATTTCAGGACAGGTAGATCTTAATATGCTGATCACTTTTGATTCTTGCACAATTTTGATATCTGAAACCATTTTTGAGTTATTAGCAAAAAAAATGAAATTTACCCCTATGTTCTATCTTTAGCCATGGCAGCCATGTTTTTTGACGAATCAAAAATATGAACGATAAAGTTGTAGCATATAAGCTATCAAACAAGTGTGTCAAGTTAAGATGCAGTTGGTATTACAGTGTCAGACAAGTTAATCTTTGAAATACAGGGGAAGAGTAATGAAAAATGGTAAATTTTGTTGTTTTAAGGACAATAACTCCTAGAAAAGAAATGGTCCTACAGCTTTGACCTATTACATGAAATGTAGATCTTGGTGTGCTTAATCATATGCAATTCAAATGTTTGAAATACCTTGTATAGTTTTCAAGATATATGGCTAAATAAGTGAAAATTTTTGAAAAAATCCAGACAAAGGGCAATAACTCCTACATCAATCGTTGGATCTTCTTGAAACTTTCAGAGCAGGTAGATCTTGAGATGCTGATCACTTTTGTCTGCAATCAGAATTTTGATATCTGTAACCATTTTTGAGTTATTAGCAAAAAACTGCAATTTACCCCTATGTTCTATTTTTAGCCATGGCGGCCATATTTTTTGACGAATCAAAAATTTGAACAATAGAACACTAGCATTTATGCTATTAAACAAGAGGCTCTCAGGAGCCTGAATCGCTCACCTGACATATGTGCCTGAAGTAAAGGCTATTAGGCAAAATATATTTGACCAGGGATCACCACAGTTCAAAATTCAAGGGCGGTGCAAGTCTGACTATGATCCTTTTCCTAAAATTTAATGTATTTGAGTATAATATTTATTTATTCATTGTGTTATCTGTCTGAGTCTTGGGTTTTGTTTTCACACTTGTATTTTAGCTATAAGTCACAATATTCATACATTTTCTATTAAAAAAATATTGCTTTAAGGAATAAAGCCAAACTTTTGTATGAAGCTAAACATTCAAGGGTGGGGGAAACAAAATAAAGAGTGAGGGAGCACCGCTCTTGAATAGCCTGTGGTGAACCCTGTTTGACATTGAAAGGGTTATAAGTTTAATAAGGGGCCATCTGACAATATGGTGGATCTTAAGAAGCTGATCACTTTTATCTCAATAAAAATTCAAAAATCTGTCACCCTTTTTGAGTTATTAGCAAAAAAATGCAGTTTAACCCAATGTTCTATTTTTAGCCACAGCAGCCATGTTTTACAACCAATCAAAAATACCCACATCAGTTCTATACACCTAATGCTAATAAACAACAATACCAAGTTTGGTTCCAATTTGACTTTAAGTGCCAGAGGAGTTAACATTTTCAATGTAATGAGGAAATGCTTTTAATAAGCTCAATTTTGACGTTCTAAGGGCAATAACTCCTCAAAGGAAAGGTCCTACAACGTTGACCCTAGTACATATTTAGTAGATCTTGATGTGCTTAACAATATGCAATTTAAATTTCTCAAATATTTTGTATAGTTTTCAAGATATTGAGCTAAACAGGTGCAAAATTTGCCAAAAATGCACAAAAAGGGCAATAACTCCTACATGAGTCAGTGGATTTTCTTCAAAATTTCAGAGCTGGTAGATCTTCAGGTGCTGATCACTTTTGTTTCCAATCAAAATTTTAAAATCTGTCACCGTTTTTGAGTTATTTGCAAAAAACTGCCATTTACTACCCCTATGTTCTATTTTTAGCCACAGCGGCCATGTTTTACAACCAATCAAAAATCCCCACATCAATTCTTAACGCCTAATGCTAATAAACAACTATACCAAGTTTGGTTCTAATTGGACTTGAAGTGTCAGAGGATTTAACGTTTTCAATGTAATGAGGAAATGCTGTTAAAATGCTAAATTTTGACATTCTAAGGGCAATAACTCCTAAAAGGAACAAGAGTTAACACTAAAGTATGTCTCGCCTGCCGGCACCATCAGAAACAATTATTCTTTCTTACTTCCACTATATTTTGAATTTACATGGATTTCAGTTTCTGAGATCAAAAGATGTTTATAGAACCTAAACGTTGCAAAAATATGCAATAAAAATAATCAAAGTCACTCAACCGGAAAATCAAGGTCAAGGTCAAAAGATGAAGATGTAACTGTGCTAAGCTACTACTGGGACATATGCATACCAAGTTTCATCAACCTAGGACTTATAGTTCTTGAGATATGGAGGTGCTGGCAAAACTTTTCCATTGCTATTATATGTATTGAAAATTGTCAAAGTCACTCAACCGAAAAATCAAGGTCAAGGTCAAAAGATGGGGATGCAACTATGCTAAGCTACTACTGGGGCATATGCATACCAAATTTCATCAACCTAGGACCTATAGTTCTTGAGATATGGAGGTGCTTGCAAAACTTTTCCATTGCTATTATATGTATTGAAAATTGTCAGAGTCACTCAACCGAAAAATCAAGGTCAAGGTCAAAAGATGGGGATTCAACTGTGCTAAGCTACTACTGGGGCATATGCATACCAAGTTTCATCAACCTAGGACATATAGTTCTTGAGATATGGAGGTGCTCGCAAAACTTTTCCATTGCTATTATATGTATTGAAAATTGTCAAAGTCACTCAACCGGAAAATCAAGGTCAAGGTCAAAAGATGGGGATGCAACTGTGCTAAGCTACTACTGGGGCATATGCATACCAAGTTTCATCAACCCAGGACCTATAGTTCTTGAGATATGGAGGTGCTCATAAAACTTTTCCAAAAAGTTAACGCCGCCGTCGGTAAAGTAACACCTATGTCCCGCTCTGCTTCGCAGGCGAGACAAAAATTCTACAACGTTGACCCTATTACATATTTTGTAGATCTTGATGTGCTTAACAATATGCAATTTAAATTTCTCAAATATCTTGTATAGTTTTCAAAATATTGAGCTAAATAGGTGCAAAATTTGCAAAAAATCCACAAAAAGGGCAATAACTCCTACATGGGTTGTTGGATTTTCTTCAAAATTTCAGGGTAGGTAGATCTTCAGGTGCTGATCACTTTTACCTTATGCCAGAATTTTGATATCTGTAGCCGTTTTTGAGTTATGTGCAAAAAACTGCATTTTACCCCTATGATCTATTTTTAGCCACGGCGACCATGTTTTACGACGAATCTTCTGGTCAGGTGAGCTAAAAACTGTGCCAAGTTTGGTTGAAGTTGGATGTATGGTGTCAGACAAGTTAATCTTTGAAATTCAGGGAAAAAGTGATGAAAAATTTTGACACTTTAAGGGCCATAACTCCTAAAAGAAATGGTTCCACAGCTTTGACCTATTACATGAAATGTAGATCTTAATGTGCTTTATCATATGCAATTTGAATTTTTAAAATATCTTGTATAGTTTTTTAAGATATAGGGCTAATTAAGTGCAAAATTTTGAAAAAATCAAGAAAAAGGGCATTAACTCCTACATCGGTTGTTGGATCTTCTTGAAAATTTTAGGGCAGGTAGATCTTGCGGTGCTGATCACTTTTACCCTGCCAGAATTTTGATATTTGTCATCATTGTTGAGTTATTTGCAAAAAACTGCTGCTTTACCCCCCTGTTCTATTTTTAGCAACGGCGGCCATGTTTTTTTATCGGATCAATTTAAAATGAGGATCGTTCATACCCAACATGTCGTATATTCCTATCAAGTTTCAGTCCAATTGGTTCAGTAGTTTCAGACAAGAAGACTTTTTAAATTGTTAACGGACGACGACTACGCATAGTGATGGCATAAGCTCACATGACCTTTGCTCAGGTGAGTTAATAAAGTCAAACCTGTACATTAAGGGCAGTCATGGGACGACAAAATCATGCCCTTCATAAGCAGGTGCCCTCTATTTAAAGGTTCATTTTGGTTGTATTGTTCATATAAGGGATGTTTTTAGAGGTGCCCTTTACAGGCAGTGATTTGCTATATACAGGTGCCCTTAAAGGCAGGTTTGGCTGTACATCCCTTTCAGCTGACTTGCACTTAGTCTTTAATACAATCAGTAATGTGATATCATGATATTTGAGCTAGTATGAGGTGACCATGAGTTAAACATAATAAGTTAACCATAACTTCCATGTGACTAAGTTTCAGGAAATTATATGAGGGTCTTTCAGTGCTCCAGAAACAAATTACGGACTAAAATTGATAAGTTATAAAATAAATGTATCGGTAAGCTTTACCCTCAACTGCCAAACTAAAAGTGCCTTATTTATCTCATATTATATGTGTAAGTTTAAGGTTCATAGAATTCTATTATGGCATTCAAAAGCAATCCATAATATGTGAAAGTTTCATAGAATTCTATTATGGCATTCAAAAGCATTCAAGATTTAAAATGTAATGCAGTTTTCTGAAAAATCTATGTATATTCATATAGTTCCGGTACCTGTATTCTGCAGCAGGACTGAAATAACTGTGACTAGACACCTCTGTGTCAGGACTGACACCACACTTATCTAACAATGAGTTCAGTAGTCCAGGGAACATCAACAAGGCATTCTGTAGCTGTGACAAGAAAAAAAATACCAGTACTAATTACAGTTTTCATATCTGTAATCTTGGTTGTTGTCTGCTTAATGTCCCATCGGTGATATTGCAGCCATAATCGGGACAAATATAACTGTAACCAAATATAAAGTTTAGTAGTTTTTAAAGTAATTTGTTGCTAACTCAAGCAGTAAGAATTTGGCTATATTAGGGAGATGGACATGAAAAAGGGTGATAAAATAAACAGGAACAAGAATATGTCTAATAGACATAATGCCTTATCTCACATTTTGGACAGACGGACGAACAGAATCATACACAATATGCCCCCTACTTTTATAGATGGGGCATAAAAATTTGGAAAATAGCATAGATGTGCACTTCAGAAAATGACTGCTAAATAAGGCTACTGTGTGGACGACCAACAAGAGAACAATATTTAAAAGTCTATTCCAGATTACTGACAAGTATCCATACAACTCAAATGCCTAGATACACTAAGCATGACACAAGCTTTGGATGCTGGCAGTGACCTTTTTTTGCATAGTTTACCAATGAAAGCACATCCCTGCTTTCTTACAATGCTGCATAACTAGAAGAGCTTAAGATGTGATAATTTTTTTATGTTGCAAATAAACATTTACCAGTAGTTTAATAATAAAGACAATCAAAATATTCTTAAGAACAATTTGGAAATATTTTGTCACATGACCATGATGACAAATTGTAATGTATTATGTCATTCAGAAATATAATACCTTCTGATCAGCTATGGTTGTATCCTCTCCATCTTTTTCTGCCTGATAAAACATGGCCAATGGAACAGAAAAAGCAAAGTTTGGCAGCTGGGATAAATTTCTATGGCCCTAAATATGGCAAAAATAACAAAGTTACTGTCTATGAATATTTAATATATTTAATACATAAAAGTTTATACAAAGTTTTATGCCTTAGGTTCTAAGACACAGTTCAGTTTTGTTTACAAGTTAGTTTCAGAGAGTGACATCCTAGAATTTTTAAAGTAAAATACAAAGGTTGCTATAAATTAAGAATGCCTCCTTATAATATACCAACGAAAGTGCGCTCAACTGTTAGATAATGTTTTTGACAAGATATAAAAATATTCGAAAAAACAGAAGTTTAAAGTCCCTTTTCCAGCATGGTGTCATTTTTATTTTACTGATCTTTTGAACGTTTTTTTTAATGCTTGTTTTTAAGGTAAAAAATGTGACGTTATTTCTTGAAAAAATAAGCTGGTCGTTGTATAGGTTTTTTACTTTTAATAAACAGCCAGGTTTATGTACTTTCAGAGCATGTATAGCACTATAGAGGATTCAGTGCAGGTTTGAGTCTGATCTAGGCTTGAATTATGGTAAAAATGTGTAAATTTTAGTGTTTTTTTCATGTATAATTTGTTTTCGGAGTTATTGGTTTGTAATGAAAAGAAATTATTTTTGCAAGTAACAACTAACTGGAAGATAATCTATGGAATGTAAGGACTTCAACGATGTATGATAAGTGTTTATAAGGTTAGATATAGTTTTAGAATATTTGTTGGTAGAAGCATATGTGCTGCAAAGCTATGAACGTTTCTGACGTTTAACCTAGAAGTGTGTTTTACTACATTTAATTGTTTCATGCAATTGAACCCCCCCAAAAAACAAACCAAACAATCAAGTGTTGTAAGTCTGAAAAGTCCAAGACAAATCAGTTGATCAAAAAAGACAACAATAAGACAAATGCATCAAGCAGAACACCAAACAACCAAACTGGAATCCAGAATGGTGTCTTATGTCAAAAGAGACTGAATTCAGATGCTCTGGATCTTCAGCAATTAAGGTAGTACAGTGGATAAACACTGACCATCTTTTCTGAGCATGTCAGTAATTTTAAGCAAAGTCAAATCTATTGCTATTCAACCATTTAAAGGTTGGTAATTAGCCCTTCAGCTGCCAATATAATTTCTATTGTTTTATTATGTAATGCTGAATAAAAAATATCACAATTGACTAAATGTGTTACTTGATTCAATTGAGCATATCTCTGTTATTTTTTATCATAGACCAATAAAAGTTATATGTATGTGTATTGTTGGATTCTCTAGTTTTCATTATTCTTGTGTGTTGGTGTTTACAAGCAAGTTTTACCTGTACAGGTGCAAATAAAGGTGAAAATATATAAGGTTTTATAATTTAATGGTTTAAACCATTGAACAAGAATAAAAATATGTAACAATGTTACTTTAGCCATTATTAATCTTCAGAAAACATTTTTATGCTAAAAAAGTTCATAAAAATCCCAGGTATATCTACAGGTAAGGCACAGGTATCTCAAAAACTCGTTAACTGTGAAAATGGTAAAACTGGTCGAAAAAAATAATAACTGTTTAGTTGAAACATCATAATAACACATGTTATGACTATATATTTGTTCAATCTGATTCAGGTTGTCCACTTTCAACATCAGGTAAAAAAACTGCCATATAAGTGTACATGGAGTTATCCAATCAAAGCATTTTGGTATGCACAGAGGATCCTAGAGCATCACTGCAGTCTAAACACATAAGGACCAATAAAAATATGTCACATCTCTTCTAATTAGGATATATGGGTGTCCACTACTTCAAACATTGACCAATATTGCTGAAAACATACTTTTTCCAGTAGTCCCATAGCATAAGTCAATCCCAGAGAGACCTACGTAGTTTTTTTTCAGTCCAAAATTTTCAGTATTTTATTACGAGAAAAAGCGTCCTGTCTGCTTCATTGACTAAAATATTTATCATATATCGTTTTAATCAGTCCAATGGTCGTCCTTTCTGTTGAACATCTTTTCTTTCACGGCTGAACAGGGCATTGAAAACATCGGTAATCTCAGAGAGATCAAATTATTTCGAAAAAAAAAATTGAACATCGTCTGGAAAATCCCTGCCGGTATTTGGCAAAAAATCACTCAGGGATAAAGTTACAAATAATTTTTGATTGTTAATCATCAAATCTTCAGATTTAAATCCTGTAAAAACCCTCATTGACATCACAACCGTTCATAAAATTGATGACTTCTTCGTCATGACTCTAATTTACATCCGCCATTTTGAGACATTTTTCAATCACATTTATTTACTTTTTATTTTTTCATGATAAACAGTAAAAACACCCGAGAAACCCGAAAATAATTGAAATTTTATCCAATCAAAACCGTTAAAAGAATTAACATACGTCATTTCCGATAAGGATTTCCCTTTGTTGCTTAGAAACTACGATAAACACGTGGGTCCGAGAAACGACAATAGTCGCGCGTAGCAATGCCAGTTTGAATAATCGGAACGACAATTGTCGCGCGTAGCAGGCTAAGGGTTAGATGAACTTTGATGAAAAAAATAAGTTTGAAATAAAACCTTACTGTAATATACATTCTATAACTGTTTCCCCCATATGTTTTTAAGGGAGATAATTTGTATAAAATGTGTTAGGAAAATTCAGTTTTTCCAATTTATTTTCAGAAAATGACTGGTGGCCCTATGATTCTATAGTTTAATTTCAAAGAACTAACCTAACAAGAAGTTTTGACAAAATGTAGCAAATATCTTCCCTGTGAAATTAGAAAAATTTAATAACAACCATTTCCCCCTATATAATCTATATAAAAGTAGTCAAATTTGAACCATTTTTTAACACATTTCTACAAAAATCAAGCATGGTGACCTATTCTTTTTATCTTATTTTTTCAAACATTTGCACTTAGGAACTTCTTACCACGAAGCTTGAGAAAATTCTATCCTACCATTTTTTTATCACTGTTACTACCTTAATGTTTGTTATAACACACTTGTCAATTTGTCAATGATCAATTTAGTGTAAGTCAAACCCAGACCTGTCAAGTGTCACACAAATTTCTTTGACCTTTAATTTATTCCCGTTGATCTTTCAATTTTTTGTCATCTCATGCGAGCAGTCATAAAAAAATTGACAGCCCTGCAAACCTGGTTAAGGATGATGCAAGTTTTCAATCAAGTGAAATTTGTTGTATGAAGTTTTTGACAGTTAAACTGTACCTCCCACTCTGAGAATAGTCTGATTAGGAAAGCATATTCTTCAGATCTAATGGCATAAAAATCAATCATCAGTGATACACACATGGAGTCATTATCTGGGTCAAGGCTAAAAATAGAAAGAAACAAGAGGCTCCCAGGAGCCTGAATCGCTCACCTGGTCTTGATGTTGACCCTATACTTTTGTAGAGCTAAATGAGCTGAACATTTAAGCAAGCAACAGCTTTTCTCTACCTGCTATAGGCCAAAAACACCATTTTTCACCTATAAGGGGCCATAACCCCTATAAGGAGTCATCTGACAACTTCGACCCTATGAAGACTTTTGTAGAGCTAAATGAGCTGAACATTTAAGCAACCAACAGCTAATCTCTATCTGCAATAGTTTTCATTCTGTAGGCCAAAAAAATGAAAAATGGCTATTTTTCAGGGGCCGTAACCCCTATAAGGGATCATCTGACAACTTCAACCCTATGGAGAATTTTGTAAAGCTAAATGAGCTGAACATTTAAGCAAGCAACAGCTAATCTCTATCTGCAATAGTTTTCATTCTGTAGGCCAAAAACATGAAAAATCGCTATTTTTCAGGGGCCGAAACCCCTATAAGGGGTCATCTGCCAACTTCGACCCTATGGAGAATTTTGTAGAGCTCAATGAGCTGAACATTTAAGCAAGCAACAGCTAATCTCTATGTGCAATAGTTTTCATTCTGTAGGCCAAAAACATGAAAAAATGCCATTTTTCAGGGGCCGTAACCCCTATAAGGGGTTATCTGACAACTTCGATCCTATGGAGACTTTCGTAGAGCTAAATGAGCTAAACATTTAAGCAAGCAACAGCTAATCTCTATCTGCAATAGTTTTCATTCTGTAGGCCAAAAACATGAAAAATGGCTATTTTTCAACTTTAAGGGGCCGTAACCCCTATAAGGGGTCATCTGACAACTTCGACCCTGTGGAGACTTTTGTAGAGTTAAATGAGCTGAACATTTAAGCAAGCAACAGCTAATCTCTATCTGCAATAGTTTTCATTCTGTAGGCCAAAAACATGAAAAAATGCTATTTTTCACCTTTAAGGGGCCGTAACCCCTATAAGGGGTCATCTGACAACTTTGATCAAATGGAGACTTTTGTAGAGCTTTTGATGCTGAATCAGTAGCGTGGCCTCAGATTTCCTCTATCTCTTATACTTTTTGATTTATAAGCCAAAAACAGTAGTCTGACCCCCCTAGTCTATTTTTAGTAACGGCGGCCATGTTTTTTAACGGATCAAAAATCAAAACACAAGTTTGGTTCAGGACACCCTAAAGATCATTCATACCAAGTTTCATTAAATTCTGTTTGGTAGTTGCAGAGGAGAAGATTTTTGAAAAATTGTTAACAGACGACGACGACGACGACGACAGACGACGACGACAGACGACGACGACAGACGACGACGACGGACGCCAAGTGATGGTAATAGCTCACATGGACCTTCGGTCCAGGTGAGCTAAAAAAAGACTTCAAACAATGTCAGCAATTGTTCATCATTAAATGACACTTAAGACTGATGTTGATATAGGAATATAAGACTACTGACAGACACTGTCTATCATTGTAATGTGAGAGGGGATTTTGTGAGATAAAATAGGAAGTAATCAAAGATTTCTATTTATAAAATGTTAAATCATACATTCAAGATATTGAATTAAATTATAAATATTAGAAAATAAACATTCTACAGAAGTTTTGTTAAAACACCCATTTTAGTCCCTTTTGGTTCTTTTTCTGAAACAGTAGGGTCCAGATATCCCAAATGCAATACCAACTTTCCTTTAGTGGTTTCAAACATCATATCAAAATTTCATAACATTCGGTGAACATTTACTATAGTTATCAAAAAGAAACAAAAGTGTCCACAGACAACAACTACAACGATGACGACAACATTGCAATAACATACATGTGAAAAACCAATGCAAAACAATTGTGGTCGTATAAAAAATGTCTTACACACAAATAATAGGCTATTTTGAAAAAAAAAAATTCTCTGACAGGGAATTTTTTATGCTCTAGTCATTATGTGTACACTAACTACACAGCATTGTACTAGTGTGGAAGATCCCTCTCTGACATTGGCAAGTAAAAAAACCATCACCAACTTACTTAATGCTTCAAAATATTAAATGAGCCTAAAGACCCTCACCATCTTACTTAATGTCTCAAAATATGAAATGAGCCTAAAGACCCTCACCAACTTACTTAATGTCTCGAAATATTAAATGAAGACACAAGTAACAGTAATTGTATTTACCTGAGTAGTAATTTACAAAATTCCAGGGCTGTTCTGTAGCATCCCTTTTGTCCTACATACACCAGGTGTTTAAATAAACATAAATATAGTGGCCTGTAGAGAAACAAAATAAATTTGAGTGTTAAAAAAACTCCTATATCAAGAACAATTAATATAAGAATTGTGATTAGAAGAATTAGAAACAAGAAATCCCTACGGAATAAATGAGAAAATCTAAACAGTGTAATGGATTGTATCAATGATTTTTTTTCCAGTTCCCATCTCACTTTGAACAACTCCAATTTGTGTTAATTGAATCATCATAACATGTTCATTGTCCCAGCCCTTTTGTGTTCTTCCCATGGTGTGACCGATGTCACCTCTCCTATTTTTTGAAACTGTACATTAATTTACCTTGATCTGTTTTATTGTTCTATATTTATACCGTATTTTGCCGTGTATAGTGCGCATTTATGTACAATGCGCACCCCCTTTTCATTATGAAAATCTGGGGAAAAAACGAAGTTTTGTGTAAAATGCACGATCATTTTCTATGACAAGGAAACCTCAAAATTTAACTCTTTTTTCAGGTAGAAAGACTACAGATGAAGATTTTTTAATGAAAATAAAATTGTTTTGTAATTATTGTGAAAATAAAAATAAACTGTTATACTATTTGTGTATTTTATTATGACAGCGAAATCGTAAATCCCTGTAATTGTCCCCCTTTTCAATCAACAAACAACAAGTGTTAACCCAAGCTCATATCTTTTGATGAAAACAATAAAGGTGTCAAAACAGTGATGATCAACAAATTACTAGTCAAACAATCCTGAAGTATTACAGCTGAATGGCTTTAATTGTTAATTGTCCAAGCCTGTTTACAAAAGATCGATGTTTTGTGCAAATTGCAAAGGTGGTGTCAAAACAAATAATTACCAGTAAATCTAAATTATCTCCAGCTTGGGATGAGTATTTATTCACAAAACGATAAGAAAATGGCTATCTGTTGCTCAAATAATTACATGAAAGAAAATACACAATCATGTAAACAAACCATTCTATTTTTAGAATTATTTAAATGAGGCTACTTAGGGGAATACACATTACTGATCCAGAAAGGAAACAAGTAAAGGAAGAATGAATAAATAAATTAAAATCATATTTTATTATTCTTATTTTTAATAAAGAAATTGGATAGAAGTATTTTTAAGAGTACAAATAGTTTTACCAAACTAACAATAACATTAAACCAAAATGGCGGTTGATATGAAAATGACATTTATATAAACAAACACATGAAGACACTGGAATTAATTAAGTTTTTATTTGATAAAAGCAGGATAAATTATATTTAGAGATACTAATAATGAACAGGATTCAATAGAAATCACGGAGTTATGATTCTTGTATTCAATCATGGATGAATCTTGTGTCCAAAGTCTGACAAACATCGATCTTTTGCCGTTGCCGATGTTCATGAAAATGTATGAAAATCTCATATAGGGATGTATTGTGCGCACCCCTATGTTAGATTCTGGAAATTATTGTAAAAAACTGCGCACTATACACGGCAAAATACGGTAACTGCAATTTGTACTATTTTATTTAATTTATTTGCAATGTACATATTTTTTATATATTTTTTTAGGTTCAGCTATACTTGCTAATGACTTTCAAGTACTCTTCATAATGACCCAGGTTTATTTAGAATAACCAGTTTTGACTAATGATTTAGAGTGACCTGTTTTTAATTAAGACTATTACATAACTGCGTCTGCAGAATTTTTGTTTATAATACTGATGAAGGACATACGAATGTCCAAAATATCTATTATTATCTAAATCTTTTACATCATTGGTAATGTTGCGTTCATTTTTTTTTAGACCTTATTGATTAGAAGAATTAGATATAGCTGTAAATAAGAATAAAGAGTATGTTAAGAAACAAGAACAGAAATTTCAAGGTTTGGCACCAATCTGAGACTTTTGGTTCAAGGTGAAAACTTTTATGAAAATTATTGTTGTTCATCTTTGAATTTCAAACTAATATCCAGTGTTTTAAAGGTACATGTATAAAAATCTTTTTTAAGTTTGATGAAAATTTGTTAGGATCTTTGGCATCAGATTGCTCACATAAGTGATTTAAACATATATATTTAATTTGCATATAATACAAAAAGGTATTAGACACAAGTATTACCTACTTATGAAGTCTTCACATACGAAATACAATAAACGGATAAATAACTTTGAAAGCATGCTAAGCAAATTTAGTTAATAAAAATACAATATTTGTTTTCGTTCTAGAATAAAACAATTATTCATAAACATGATAAAACTATATTAGTAAGCTAGTAAGAAGAAAGGAAAAATACTAAAAAAATACTGAATGATATATATATGTGTGTGGAAGGATGGGTGTGCCTCTGTCTGTCGGGGATGCGAATGTGATCGAACTATGATAAACCTTTTGGTAGTCCTAATGAAAGAAAATATGTGGGGTACTATATTTTCATAATGTTTCCAATGAAAGTGTACTAGATTTACCAAGATGAAGATCGAAATCAAGACTGCCATACTGTATGACCTAATGAAATTCGCCAAATAGCTTTTGTCTGGCTGTGTGATAAGTTGGACATTCAAAGAAATAATGAAAAGTGGTCTCAAAGTTTGCACCAAAGGTCGTAGTTACAGTTAGCTAACAGAAGTATGATGAATGTGGCCACACATCATAAACAGACAGATACTCTGCATATGTGAACTCAATGGCAAAAGAAGAAAATCATGTTTTAACTTTTTACAGGTGGCTCTTATGACCTTTCTTTGAGTGGGTGGACTAAAAGAATAGAAAATAATAAAATGTGGAATAAATGTATGTGACACAGCCCACAATCAAGTGGCAATTCAGAAAAACCACAATGGACAACGGTGAACCACCAGCAGCCTTCAACGAGGCCTGTAGGCGCTGCTCGCAGTTCTGCAATTTGCCCATGGTCTAAATAAAATGCATATAATAAATGCATATAATAGAAGTTCATTTATACCTGTTTTCTGTATGTTTAAAATCTAGCCTACAGTTGCCTGTTGTAAGACTAAACAATGGATGGAATGATGTCTCAAAGGAATACAGGGCTCTTTCTGAAATGAAGAAAACATGACGAAAAAAAAGAAGTTTATAAGTTATTTTCATTTGTATGAAGAAAAACTTTTTACCACCATGATTAATCACCCCTTTGTCCATTTTCATTTATTTCCACAATTTTTATGGCCAGTCCAGGTATGTGAATGGGACATATCGTTTTACCCGTGTCCATCAGTATGTCAATAATACTTTGATTAAGGTCCTTATCTCCGGTATTAGATATCGGGGTTACCGGTCAATGATATTTCATGAACAGGCCAACCATCCGTGGCTCATGGATACATTTTCTAGTTTGCTATCATGAAAAATTCACGAATCGATACAAATAATTTTTTCAGGCAAAGATTTATACAATTAATCATACCTAAAAGCTCAGCACTCATTTGCATATCTTCACTCATTCGGAAAACATCACTTAGAGATATCAAGGCATCTATATGATAGGGCTGTATTTGTAAAATGTTCTGTTGAATAAACAAAGTAATAAATACCAAACATTATAAAACAAGCGTGGCAATTCTGAAGTCTGTAAAACTAAAAGCTAGAGTCCAGCAAGAAGAAAACAGTCAAAATATGGGTTCCTTTTTTTTTAAAATGTTATTTGCTAATGTTAATGTATTACAATTGAATTTTAAATAACTTTACAGACAATTTATGAAATACTTATTTCACATCTCATTATTATCTGCGATATATGCATGGTCATACATTATTTGAATATGAGAATCCAATTTGTAATAAAAGCATGCTTTTCAACTCAAACAAAGTTTTTTTGTATGGATGTATAACAAATTATAGGGTGTTAAAATAGGTCAAATTTTAAGTTTACATTGCATTATCTTAAATAATGGTAAATCAAAATCTAGTAAAATACTGCAAAGTCTGAAAAAATACTTTTAAGTATTAAGGTGTAAAGACTGGAAAAATCTTTTCACAGAAGAATGTTCAAGCATGTGGTAGGGTGCACATCATCAAAAAAGGCAATAGATGAACATGATGACCACCTTGATAAAATGAAAATGAAATTGTGTTCTCACAGTGTTAACATCTTATCATCCGAATGTTTTTTTTTTCAGACTTTCTTGTATGTTTTTTTTTTTTAAAACTTTGCATCGTTTTAGATCCAGTTTGTTTCTCAATGATTTAGTAGTTTTCTACTTTTCTTTAGACCCTAAAATCTAATACTGGATACGATACTTTTTATACATACAGCAATACTCTGAGGATTAAGAGATTCCACTGCTTCATAAAACTGAAACTGGACCTTCTGATATTCTTTGCTGTGCTCAAACAAAAAATACTGGTTACCATTTCTGGTTTCCTTTAGACTCATTGAAAGACCTGTGAATAAATAAGATTTAAATGAACCAGTAGTCCAGTACAAAAATGAAACTGTAAACTTTAGTAATTACTTAGACTAAAATATTAGATCAAGATAATGGATGAACCAAATAAAAATAAAAATGCATATGTAATAAAAGACTTTTAAAAAAGATAATTCATTTTCATAGCAAAATATGTCGATATACAGCTAAGGTCTTTAACAGACAGAAAACAGTGAAATTTCCATGAATTGGTTATTTTCTCTTAATTCGTCTTAATGTCTTAACAAACATCAACCACTGAGATTTTCACATTTACCATACAGGAAAGATTAAATTCTTATGTAATCTATTCCAGATTAATTATGGTGTTAATAGATTTCTTTACGAATTTTGAACTCACTTTCAATAAATAACTAAACAAAGAATTATGTTGTTGTTTTAGTCCTTAAAAAATGCTACCGTGGCCTGTTATTTAAATTTACCTGTTTTACCCATTGGTGGCCATGTGTCCCTGGGAAATGCTAACCATGTGGCTTTCTTTCTTACTCTGGCGTTTCTAGGTTGTCTTCGACTGAAAAGGATGAATCAATGTCAACACAGAAATATGACTTTATACTTTTATTATACATGTACATGGTAATCTTTTCATGAGAGGTTAAAAAAATAATCAAAATATGTTTTCTGTTGAAAAAATGAATGTAATTTTTTTATCATTTGAGATAAAGAATTTATAAACCTCATCTTTTTGTTTGGCAGTTATAGTTTTACAATAATTCAACATTTGAATGGCTCATTGATACATTTTTACCTCTACACACAAGTTTTTAATGTTAAGAAAAAAATCTGTTTGCAAAGTTTTAGTATTTCAAACAACATCAATCTTCTCACCTCATTTCAGCTTGGACAACTCTAGAACCAAATATTCTTTTCATTTCATTGTCTGGATTCAGATTTCTGTTAATATAAATGTATAAATACTGATTTCTGATTTCACCTGAGTTCACTCTTGTTTCAACTGGAGTTCATGTTGTTGATTGATATTCAGTCATTTTGTGTTTCCGTGTTTTGCATGTCACGGTTTTTGTCCCGTTCTTGTAAGTGTTTACTGGTTTTGTCTCTGCCCTTTCGGACTTTTGACATTCGGATACCCCATTGGTACCTCTGCTTCTTTCATATAAATTGAATACATAGAATGGTCTTGTTCGTTTTTGTGCTAAAGTTTGACACATAAAGAAACAGTATTCATGCAGGTATTACATATATTTACATATATTTCTAAATCAATAAAGTGGGCCTTGTTTTCCTTGAATTAAACTTACACTTAGGTTGATCTTTTTTTATGTCTGTTTGATTGTTCTATGCTTCATGTTCATATATTTGTCATTTTCAACTTTTTGACTAGAGCATCTCTGGTGAGTCTTGTATATCTGCACAAAACATATGTCAGTTGTACGGAAAAAATACTGCCTGGAACTTTGTTGTAGATTTTTAAATTTTAGAAATATAACCTTAAAAGGCATGTGATATAGTAAAAAATCCTGATATCATACTTGTGTTCCACTGTCAGCAATGCTTTCATATTAGAGGTCACAGGCGAGTTAGGTTGATCTGTGTCTTGGATGTAAGTATTTCTGCTTTCTCCAAGAATTCTCTCAACTTCTTGTATTGAAGCATCAATTTCATCTAAACCCTCCCCATTGTCAACCTTTTCATCCACTTTTTCTTTGTTCTTCTTCTTTCGTTTCTTTTTCTTTTTCCTAGCACCTCCTTGGGTTTCCACCTTTGTTTTAGATTCATTCTTAATTGCTGTTTCATCATCATCATTTTCATTCTCTTCTTCGTCCTCTTCATTATTGAGCTAAAATAATAAATGTTGCTAAAAGCTTTACTATAATGCTAACTGTTCAAAGTTAAGCTCCGATCTTATCACTAAGATTATATAATATATGCCCTATTTTTTTTACCATGTCATCTATAAGAAAAAGAAAATAATGAGATGTGGATAAGTGTATGTGACATAACAAATGGTAATTTAAAAAAAAATACAATGGAAAACAATCAGCAGCCTCCAACAAGGCCAGTAGGTGCTGCTCGCCGTTCTGCAATGAGTCCATGTATTAAAGATTCTGATTATAATGCATTTGAATTAACCTAAATTTATAAAAGCAAAAATTGCTGTTATTTTCATCAATTGACAAGTGTAATCACATCAAATATGTTTTGCACCAAAATTATCATGATTATGCCAAAAAATAAGTTTTCATTGCCAAAATAATTTTTTTTGCAAAGTGCACAAATGGTGCACACAAATATGAACCAAGTATATTACAATCTTGCCCTTCTTTATAAATGAAGTAAATTTGTAAAGACCTTAATCTCATTTGAGGGGGCCGATGGGTTTATTTCGTTCTCCGTTATTAGCAATTTTTATTTTCCGTGAATTGTGTTTTGTTGAAATATTTTTATATGCATCGTGATTGGATATTGCACGTGAACCGTTTTCAGCAAAGCATTTTCTCCGTGATTCGTTTTAGGCATGCTTTACAGTAATACACAGTCAATCTTTTATCCGTCATGTCCGTGAAAAAAAATTTAGCCATATTTCTGTGTTTCGTTATTTGCATTTTTTATTCTTCCTGATTTGTGATCAGGACCCCCTCATTTCACTATTGGAATTGCTATGGCTGTCTCATCTGGTCCCCTGAATTAGCTTTACACACTACTGTTACTCTATAGACTCACACAGGTGTAAGCTTGTATTTCAATAGCAACAAGGTCACCTCAGTTTAGCTTTTCTGCCATATGCAGAAAATTCAGAATAAAATGAAAGAAACATAGTTAGCACTGTTAGGTAGTTTAAGAGGAGTTGTGTTCACAAACTGTGTTCAGGATTTTATGTAAACTTTTAAGTCCAAAGGGCCATCACTCCCACAAAAATATGCCGATAAAAAATGTATACATGGTATACTTCTTGCATACCAAGTTTTTTTTCAATTCTGTTCAGTAGTTTATGGAGAGTTGCGTTCACAAACTTTGATCACACAGACAGACGGAGGGACCAGTCATTTTAAATATAAAGTTTTACGAGTGATGCCATTTTTTTTGTGAGTCCTTTACACGCTGCACTTTCTGAGCTTTCATAATCAGGGGGTCCAATGTAATTGGTAAGTGCGCAGCATAATTTGGTAAGTGACTATAAAGATGGCGGAAAAACCTCGCTTCGATCGACAACGGTCAGTTTTCTCTTCGTGTTTACAAAAGTTATACACATCTTATGAATAAAACCATGTTGCCTTTCGGCAATTATGAGTTATGAGAAATAGTACATAACAAAAATTTAATGCTTGATTTGCTTATTAAAAAGCTATTGAAGAAAAACCGGCCACTTGACAGCAATTTTTTTGTCATGCCGAAAAAAAACAGGCTTTGTTTCAGGTACTCTGATCACAAACGTAAGGTTTTATGGTGTTTTGTGGTTCGTCAACAAGCACGGATATTCCCAAATATTTGTTTCTGTAAAAGAAACATGTATTTGTTGACATATTTACAATTATTTTATTTTTTGGTAAGTGCAAGTCGGTGTACTAAACAAAATTGGTAATGAATATTATCACAGTGCAAACATCTTTATTCATTGCGTTAACGTTTTAATGAGATAGATGGGTTTTTTTTTATTTCCGATTCATTTCTATTCTACTAAATGAATCTGTTTAGCAGGCTGAATCAAATAACTTTGATTTTTCCGACAAAGTACGTGAACATGTACATATTTTCCGGTTATGTTAATTTCACATTGCCAATTCGGTTACCTTGCTATGATGAGTATGGTCTTGTGTTAAATTAACACTCTAAGTTTTATTTTAAAAGGCATACTAATACAAATAAGTTTATGATCAATGTGAAAACCTATACGAATTAAATGTAACTAATTTTTCGAGCTTTTTGTATTTAAAAAGAGTTTGAAAGTATCACTTACGAAATATGTTTGAAGCAAAGAAGGTGCTCTTTTAATAATATAGTTCAGCTTTGACCACCGAAACCAAGAAAAATGGCATTAGCCCAGATGGCTGGTTTTCCAACCGATGCCAGTACATAAACATTTGGACTATGATGTCACAATACAATGGGAATCTCCCTAGTTCTGATAGAACTGCTAAATTTGTAGTCTGTTCAGAGACCCCTGACAGAAACTTACAAAATTTCATGTTAAGCTTTTCTTGTTCCCAATCTTTGTATATTTCATACAAATTCAATTGCTTTCTTTTTGGTGTTACGTTTGTAATCCCCCGTTCTCGCACCCATATAAACAAATGGGTTTTATAGTATGATCAAAAATGTGAAGGAGAACTTTAATTGATGGAGATACCACCTTCATGTTTCTATATAGTTTAAAACTGGCTTTTAATGCCTTTTCATATAACTTAGACTTAGCTTCTGTAAAACGGCAAGTTTTGTCAACACTATACCAAGATATTTATAGCTTTTTACACATTCAATCTTTTAAATGCCAAATAGAAATTCTTCATTTAATAATTTACCAGAGTTATTAAATACGACAACTTTGGTTTTTTTACTATTTATATCTAGACACCATGTTTTACAATACTCCTGCAAAATATCGAGTTTATTTTGTAGACAGTCACATCTTTTAGAATCGGCCATCAAGACTAAGTCGTCTGCATACAACAGGCAAGGGATTTTCCTGTTATCTAAAGTAACTAATTCTGACTGATCTAACAATTTTTGTGGTAAATCATTTATGAAAAATTTGAACAAGTTAGGTCTAGGTACGTCGCCCTGTCGTACACCAACCTTGGCAGTGAAAAAAATTGTCATTTTGTTGCCCACTTTGATGCATAAAGTATCATTTAAGTACATATTTTTTTATTTTTTTCATAAAAATAACCACTAACATTTCTTTCAAGAACTTTGAACATAATTCCAACATGGATAACTCTATCAAATGCCTTGCGAAAATCCACGAAGCAAGCATATAATCTTTTATTCCCTTGTTTTAATTGTATCAATTATACATTTCAACACATATATGTGATCTGTGGTACCAGATTTAAAAAAAAAACAATTTGACTTTCATGTATTACTTTATTATCTAACAAAAATTTGTCAAAGCGATTACAAAGTATTATATTAAAGAGTTTCCCAATACTATTATTAATAGCTATACCTCTATAGTTTTCTGGCTTTAGTGGATTTTCACTTTTATAAATTGGACATATATAACTTTTGGACCATTGTTCCGGGTACTGACCTGACCTAAAGACAGCATTGAACAGCTTTAACAGACTTGGGTTAATATAGGATTGTGATGCCTTGAGCATTTCATTACTAATATTATCAAGGCCAGGACTTATTATTCTTAATAAGAAAGCAATCGGACACATCAAGATAAGAATACCCCCCCCCCCTTCCAAAAAAAAAATCGATAACAAAAGAAATATTATGCAAAGTATTTAAAAGAAGTGCTTTCAAAAGTTTTTGCACTGTAATAATATACATTACCAATTTTTTTAGTACACTAACTTGCACTTACCAAACAATTAAATAATTGTAAATATGTCAACAAATACATGTTTCTTTTACAGAATCAAATTTTTGGGAATATCCATGCTTGTTGACGATCCACAAAACACCATAAAACCTTACGTTTGTGATCAGAGTACCTGAAACAAAGCCTGTTTTTTTTCGGCATGACAAAAAAATTGCTGTCAAGTGGCCGGTTTTTCTTCAATAGCTTTTTAATAAGCAAATCAAGCATTAAATTTTTGTTATGTACTATTTCTCATAACTCATAATTGCCGAAAGGCAACATGGTTTTATTCATAAGATGTGTATAACTTTTGTAAACACGAAGAGAAAACTGACCGTTGTCGATCGAAGCGAGGTTTTTCCGCCATCTTTATAGTCACTTACCAAATTATGCTACGCACTTACCAATTACATTGGACCCCCTGATAATAATGACATTGTTCAACTTGTTAATATTTTTCATATAAAAATCTTTGTAAATTAAATACAATGTATAAGATAAGATAATTAAGGTGTATACTGTACATGTATATATAACTAAAAGATACCAGAGCAAATGGGTTGACAACTGCTGTATTTTGACAATTGTCATCTTCCTCCTCAGAATCTTTATCAACATCTACATCAGGAAGTTTGATTTCTTCTAACTCATTCCTGCCTTGAAGTTTTCTTAATGCCCTGGATGACATTAGAACTTTTGAATGTTTCAAAATATTTCTCTTCCCCTCCACATGGCAATGTTTACATCAATTTTAGCAATACCGGAAGTAAAAGTAAAGTTAGTCAGTGCGAGACAAGAAAATGGCAGCCTCCATGAAAAAACAACAAATATTCTGAAAATACACGAAATGGCTAAATCTTTGCTCTCTTTCAGAGCAAAAACACTTCTAACGTATTCATTAGTACGACACTTTACAAAGTCAATTAGTAAAAATCAACAGAATGTCATGATAACAGGTCCTTTAGCCAAAATGATGGCAAAAGCTGCTAAAAGGTAGATACTTAGTAACAGTGGTCTGTCCATTCTATATAATTTTAATAATATGAGGCAGATTTTTTACCTGTGAGGCTCCTGAAGTTTAAACCTATCTAGAATTATTTTAATATGAGGCAGGTAAAACCTGTTACACTCCCGAAGTTTTAATTAGTTTAATTTTTTTGGTCCGAAAATAAAAACAAACTAGCTTTTCTTGTGGGTTATGTGAGCATTTAATGACGTCTAAATTTTACAAAGATAAAAACGTTAAAAAGATGCCGAAAGTTCGGGAAAACAAGCGCGTGCTATACCGGACGTTGAAGGAAAATTCATCTCATAGTACAACTAAAATATTGACATTTCTACCATTATCGCTCCCTTTCCGGAGCGTATAAGCATAAATAATTGTTGAAAATGTATATAATGTGATGTCTATTCTAAAAAATATATTTTGAAAATAAAAACAAACTAGCTTTTCTCGTGGGTCACATATGAACTTGATAACGTTTGAAATTTTCAAAGCAAAAAGCATTAAAATGACGCCGAAAGTTTGGGAAAGCAAGCTTGATTTACCTGATGTTGAAGGAAAATTCAGCCATAGTACAACTAAAATATTGACATTTCTACCATAATATGCAACAAGTTTAACCCAAAGACCTGTAAAATAAATAGATTTGCAACTTGTTAATTGTCCAGTATTTAGGTAAAAATATCACTAGTTTATGAATGAGAGTTTGTTTATTTTTATAACTACTTTTTTGCCTCTCTATGGAATTAATCAGAATAAATTGCACGAAACAGAGAAAAGATTTAGGAATATCTGTGTAAAAAATGGTTGAGGAATAAACTTTTTGTGACAATTTATAGTGAAAACTTAATGAAAATTTTGTAAAATATAATGTATTTTCATGAAAACTAGGGTAGTATTGGCTTTTTTTATACTTCTCAAAAGTGCAAATGGTTTTAAAAGTTATTTTAACCATGGATGTATAATCTCAAAACATTTAAGAATGGCTGTAAAAAAAAATCATGTAAAAATCTTTTATGGTTTTTGAGATATTACAGTTTAAAGTTGAATATTTCAAATTGTTTATTTTGTACGAAATCTCGTTTATATGCAAGAGATATTGTGAGATTCCACCAATTTGCAAATCTATTTAATATTCAGGTCTATGGTTTAACCTTATAGCTTTTCATGTTGGTCACACACATGTTAAGATATATAAAATTTCAAAATAAAAGTGCATTAAAAGGCTTCATAGAGAGCATTTAAAAGGGACATACATTTTTGTAAGTCCCCTTTACTGGTAGCAAATCCCCAAATGTATTTGTATGAAGTCATACAATTTTGCAGAAGTCAAATGACTCCCATAATTAGTACTGGCAGTTGTAAAATCGTTGTATTCATTAAAACTCTGTTTTTAGTTCTAATACTTTAATACAACTCCCAAATATTAAACAACATTATATATATAAAACAATGATTAACATAACTTACCAGACACACCTATTGTTGTAATAACATCTATCATCAGAACACATGTTTAACCTTTAACTAAAAGTATGAATGAAACTAGCTTATTGCTTCTTTTTACATTTTCAACAACAAGCATATTCTTAGAGATGTAACAAAGAGAGCTAACTGATTTGCAGTTTTAGACAAATATCCAGCATTGTCCAGTATAAAAATGTTCTGTATTTCTTAATTTAAAATCTTTTTTTCTACAGACTTAACATGATTGTTAAAATATATCCTTCAATATTCTGTTTATATCTGAAATATTTTTAAGAGAAAATCTGGTATTATTTTTTATTAATATTGATGTGTTTGTGCCAATAAAATATTATTATATTATTAATACATTTCCTCTGATATATTTCAATCCCTGAAGACATGGAAGAGGGTCAGTAGGACCTTTTTCAGGTACAGCGGGAAAGGCTTATTAATTGGCTGGAAATTCAGGATTTTTAGGTAGCAGGATAGGGGAATGGTCATTCATGTCACCGGGAAAACAGGATTTGGTATTTATTTTTACGGGAATGCTGGACCCACCCTCATGGAAGACATTTATCAAAATATGGTTGTTCCTAATATATATTACTTCAACATGTTTTTAGTAACAGCTTGAATTATAGATTCATAAATACAATGTTGGTCTTAATTGTATTGAATATCTACAAGCTATCACACTACCGGTAATTGAATAATAAACATACTGTAGTAAGGATATATTGTACATGTATCTTGAATAATCTTTATTCTTTATTTACTTGCAGGAAGAAACATGATTTTGAATGGCATACCCAAAGTACACCTGTATGTATCTTGTAATATTATGTTTATACAAATTTAAATCAAAATTACAACAGAGTTTAGGCAGTACATTTTGCTATGTCTATTCAATAGACATCAGAGTAACTCTACCCAAAAGATTGAAAATACCAAACACTTTATAAATATGAAGAGCATTGAATAAAACCTAAATATACTGAAATGCAATCTAAATCATGATTAAGTTGCAAATGAAGCGAAGGAGCACTAACAACACATTCCAAGACAAAATCAGTAAACATAAAAAACAACACACAAAAATGTGCAGCATAACAATTAATACACGCTGTGAATGCCAGAATTCCATACATACATGTACTAAGTTTTTATCATATATTTTTAGCTATTTCCAACAGCAAAGACTACAACCTTGAAATCATCAACACAAAGGAAGGGGCATAGTCAAGGAGCTATGAGACGAGCTCATCAAGTCAGCCAAGTTTTATATGGTTATATAACACAGATTGTTAACAGTGGTGAACTGTGTCCAAAAATAGCAGATTTATCAGTGGAAATAACAGAGGTTAGTTGTCTACAGATAAATATCGGATTCAAACAATATTAAATTCTAATTGCTATTATTTTGCAGACACAAAACCATTCTGTTATTACTTTATCATATATTTCCTAAATATATCCACTAAAGGGACTTTTTTTAAACTATATGTCAAAACATTAATTAGTTGATCTCCTTTAAAAAAAATTTTTAACAAACATGACCACCATAGCTAAAATAGAACATAAGGTAAAATCACATCCAAAGGTTTATTAACGGATAGAATGAATCTTAAAAATCTTAGACTTGAATAAGTAATACATGTACCATAAAAGTTACTGTTTAAACAGGGTTTTGGTCATCTTTAAGTACAAATTTTCAAGTTTTATAAAAAGCATCTGTGTATTGTAGAAACGAAAGAATAAAGTTTTCATTTGATTTTAAAGCCTTGTCATATAGTAAGGATGGAGTTTTTCATCATTTAAGGCTTACAATTCTGGCTCCTTGGAGGCTCAGGTTGTATATTTACATCATTAATATTCTTCATTTGATCATTTTATTTCAGGTGGTAATATTACATGTACCTGATTTTTCAGCCTTACATATTTACTGGATGCCAACTGGGACAGATCAAGATCATGAAATTAACACATTACTGAAAAGAAACCAAAATAGGCTGAGGTACATGTACTTGTTTATTTTTGATTTTTCTATTATTATTTTTTTAATACATGTATATCCATTTTATTGAAATTAAATGGCTAAAATTTGTCAACATCTTAAGATATCATGTATCTATGATTAATTAAAAAATGACACAGCCTCTTGATATTTGGCATGTAGCTTCCTCCTATAGTGCCATATGGTGTAAAGCTATCTTATAGCTGAAACTCATCTACTTCCTGTTAAACAAATATTTTAAGACGCAGGCAACATGTGTCTTCCATGGAGGACCATTATTCTGTTAAGAAATAAACTCTCAAATACTTTTTTTCATATTGTGATTAAATTTTCTATTTTTAGAACAATTCTGACATCTTACCGTGCAATTGCTAAAATACCTGAAATTACCATCAAACCAGACCTCAAAGCCTCAGAAATGATCAAAGTTGCCAAGTTATTAGAATCAGCGGATTATGGAACAGATGAAAACCAGACAGAAAACCAAGAAGAGAATCAACCTGAAAAGATTGGCGAAACAGAGGATAAAATCATTGAAAGAATTCCATCAATATTTGACACTGGGGTGACTGAGGTCGTTCATTTTGAATCGGATGGAAACACAAATTTTGACATAGACAAAAGTGAAAATATTAACAGGGAAAATATTACAAACTTAACTTTGTCTATTGATAAGGAGAAGGCTCAAGCTATTCAGGCCATTAAACAAGAGTTCAGAAACAACATTTTTCAGTTAGATCACTCAAAACTCCTGGATCAAGTATTGATTTCAGGTAAAAGCGCTAAATCATCAAGTCAAGTACGAGATTCAGTTTCTGAGTGGGATCCATCTTTGCTAAAGAAACTTCCATCAGCAAGAAAACATATTGAGAGAAAGAAAATTGAAAAATATATGAGCAGAATGGAAAGATACGTGGATAACGAGGATGAGGCAGAAGACTATTTTGATGATTTTGTGTATGAATATGAATCTACTTCTAAAAGTGACTAAATATTGATGAACCTTATATATATCATAATATTTTGAACTTTTTTAGAATTGAAATAAAAAATAAATGTCTTTTACCATCATTTTCTAATATTTATACTGAAACATTACAGCAGATCAACCTAAAGTTTGTTTGGTTAAGGGGATACGTTACGTTAAAAACGACGTTATCGGTTAAGTTTACGTGTGAAACAGAAAAATGTCTTTTTTTGAATTGAAACGCAACATCAATTTTACTTGAACAGCATTGAACTTTAACGCTATTGTTTATCTTTGATGTAAATTCATGAAAAAAGATGGTCCATGACCTATGACAAAATATATATCACTGTTTAGAGAAAGATTTGGACTTTCTTGTGTTAGTTTTTGGTCGAAATGTAATGAAAAAAATTGTTTTAATAGATGGAGAATAACAAAATTTTGAAAATATTTGATCTCTTTCCATTACTTCTATACAAATTTCCCGCCAAAAACGATAATTTCAAAGTGAAATAATTTGAAAATTCGACCCATGACCCCCTATTTCAAATAAATATTTCAATGTGTCATATTACCTTTTATTATGCAAATTTGTTTTGAAAAGTAAGATGGTTGACCAAAGTAACTTATCCCCTTAAAAAAACTTTTTTATTATCTCTGAGTCCAACAGAGTAGGGGAGGGGATATAGCATTTGGTCCGTTCGTATCTTTGTACATATGCATAGGCAGCAATTTTGACAAAAAATAGCAAAAAATTTAGACACAGACGATAAACTTTAAACAGACACCAAAAAAACCCTCCAGACCTTAATTTGATAATTGGATTTGATGACAGGTAGAGTGAGCAATTCAACAAATAATTTTTTTGCATTTGATAACTGGAATCAGGTAAAATAGCCACAATGACAATTTCTAGGTTTTATATCAACAGGTATAATGATATCAGATATTTTTTGTGCCAAAGTAAATATTTTTTCGCCTTAATAATAAAAATTTCGCCAAATGCACAAATGGCACATACCAGCAGAAACCCTGAATAACTTGTGTTTATGTATTACAAAAGTTGAAACTAAAGTATGTTGAAACTTATACAATCCAATCTGAGGTTTGTAAAGAGTAGACACTCATTTTCAAGGTCAAGTGAGAAAGAAGCAGACAATATACACCATTACCTGTGTGCACAGTTTCATTCACCTAGTCTATAGATCTTTACCACACTATCATAATCATTGAAATCTCAAGTCCCTCGGCCAGAATTTCCATGTAAAGGTCAAATGATGGGAATGTAGCTATGCTAATATGGTTCAATGGCAAACATCAGCTTAACAGCATAAAACTCAATAAAGTTAATAAAATAGTTTATTTTAAACAAGGAAACATGTATTCAAAACAATAAATTACAGCCTTAGCTTGCTTTGCATATAAGTTCAGATTTCCAGAATAAAGCTTATTATGGACCAAGCTCAAGGAAAATTCACATCTAGACTACCAATTATGCTGTTAATTTTTTTACATATTTATAACATTTTCTCAATTTATAAGTTGTTTTATGTCTAATTCTGTGATGTATTTATACATGTAATATGAAGATTCATAAAAATCCAATACATTTTCAAGTATCTAAGTACTTAAGAAGTACACCTGGTTGATGTAGAAATCCCAGACACGAAAGAATGTCCCAAAAAGGACAGATCATAAAACATTTATAATATTTCAAAGCAGTTCAAGATAATAAGAATAAGCCATTAAAAATATTTATGCTTTACACTGTAGTTTATACATTTCTGCAACAAGTAAGCTTGTCTCTAGAATTTTTCATAAATAAAAAAGACATATTAAACAGGGAAAATATTTTTAGAACAGACAAAATTAAAATTCAATTCTGTTATAGAATATAAGAAACCAGACATGATACGAAATAACAATTTCAAGATTCCTGTAAGGCTGACAAGATGAAAATAAGTTTTAAGTTAAAGTTATATTACTAGCATGTTTAATAAACTTGCATGTTAAATCAATGTTTCATTATCACAGTAAGATTAATGTAGGTTCAATTGAGCTAGCTTTTAGTATAGCCTAATAAAAGTATTGTTTTTGCATTAACTTTTTCCCAACTGGTTTATCACAGAGGAGTAACTTTACTGTTAGCTCTAGCTATTGGTATCAGTTCTTCTCTAAGTTCCAATGGTAGATGGTTCTCGACTAAAACATTCAAAGGTGTTTTGTCTGTAATAAAACCTTGTCTGAAAAAGAAGATTAAAAATCAAAACTAGTAAAGAACAACATCATTAAGATCCAGAATTTATAAATTAATAAAAAAAGTTCTTTCAAGACAAGAAACCTGTGAGCCAATGCTCACTAGTTGTACCCCAGCTTTTGGAACTCTCCTTGTGTTAAAACCTGAATAGGTGTGACAGAACTATGGAACAACAGAAACAGAAATATGGATGAAGCTGGGCTATAATTTTTAAGGGAGTTTGGGGGGGGGGGGGCTAAAAATTTGATTTATAATTTTTCCAAACTTTAATAGTAAATAGACATTAGTATAAGCTTTGAAAATATACAATAAAAAAAATTGGTCATGGTGCTTATTTTAGAAATAACTGGGGTTCAATCTTTAAGAAATTAAAATAGATTATATAGGAAAAATCTTCCAAATGCATTTATTTTTAAAACTATACAAATTTGTGTCATTAACCATTATAAGATATACTTTTGATTTCTGAAAATAAAAACATGGGGTCACAGTACTTCTTTTCCAGATATTTAAGAAAAACAAGTTTTTCCAATATTTTCCTCCCAATTATCTCCCCTGAAATGTGATTTTTGTTTAAAGAAAAAGCTTAATATCTTTCTAAGTGTTTATCTTGTAATTTTTTCATAGATAGAATAAAATAAAGAAATAAATTCACATCATTTAAGCGATAACAAGTCATTTAAATTGAAATATAGGCTTTAAGTTTGCAAGGTGACTGAAAAAGGTGCTCCGTTTTAGACTTGGGGCATCCATAACATTTTTTTTCGCATCAGATTTCTCAGCTTCTATCAATTGTAGTATTGGAGATTTGGTATACAGCTTCAAGTAATCATTGTGGAATATATTTCTGTCTGCAGGGGTTCAAATTAACATTTGAGAGCAAAAAATCCAGGACTTTTTGAAGTTCTAGTTGGAAAGTCCACCAGATGTTATTATAAAGTCCTAATAGGAGTTACTGTAATTATATGCAGATCCAGGACTGTTGTTAATAAAATTTCACAGGACCTGAATAAAAAATTGAAGTTCCCAGACCTCTGCCTAGTGCTTATTTGAACCCCTGGTCTGTTACTTACCTATTTCCTGTTATAAGCAGACTTAAAAATTTTGCTGCTTGGCAGGAGACCCAAGAATTCCATTCTTTTAAAAAGTTATCCTACAGTTTCTTATGTAAATATGTCAGATATTTTTTTACCGTTTTGCAGATATTACACATACTTTTTGAGAGTACTTAATTAATTAGTATATTTCTGATACCATAAAGCGAGTAATTTAGGAGGATGTAATAATTGGCTATTTTATACAAGATTAGTACATGGATCACATAACCTTATTTATTCTGTAAATGAACCGCAAAAATGAATTTGAGCAAATTTATTTTGAAGGGTTCTTGCTTTACATAAACATACACCAAAATTATCCGCTAAATGGTATCAAAGAATCCATAATCTCTGTGAATTTCTCTGTTTTTAACTAACAAACCTTTTCATCATTAATTCCACATCTGATTCATCAATAGTCTTTCTACCAGCATGCAAGGCAAAAGCTTCAAGACTCTTAAATGTGTTCTCAAAATATGTATCTGTGCTGTTATAAATAGAAAAGTCAAAAATATTAAACAGTTAATAAAAAATGTTAAAACATTTATCAAAATTATGGAAAAAACCTATAGATTTGGTTTTTTAAGCTCACCTGGCCAAAGGCCATTTGAGGTATTGCCATAACTTGGTGTCAGTAGTCGTCTGTAAACTTTTTCAAACGTTAACTTTTCCGATGCCATAAGTCCAATTGCAACCAAACTTGGTACAGTTGTTTAGTGGCATTATGTGTACAAATCTGTTGTTTTTTTATTCATAAAAAAAATATGACCGTCGTGGCTAAAAATAGAACATAGGGGTCAAATTACAGTTTTTTGCAAATAGCTCAAAAACGGTGACAGATATCAAAATTCTGGCAGGTGATAAAAGTGTTCAGCACCTCAAGATCTACATGCCCTGAAATTTTCAAGAAGATCCAACAACCAATGTAGGAATAATTGCCCTTTTTCTGGATTTTTTTTTCTCAATTATTTAGCCCTATATCTTGAAAACTATACAAGATATTTCAAAAATTAAAATTGCATATCATTAAGCACATCAAGATCTACATTACATGTAATTAGGTCAAAGCTGTAGGACCATTTCTTTTAGGAGTTATTGCCCTTAAAGCGACAAAATTTACCATTTTTCATTACTTTTCCAATGGAATTTCAAAGATTAACTTGTCTGACAATGTAAGACCAACTGCATCTAAACTTGGCACACTTGTCAAATAGCATATTTGCTATATTTCTATTGTTAGGATTTTTGATTCGTCAAAAAAAACATGATTGCCATGGCTAAAAATAGAACATAGGGGTGAATAGCATTTTTTTGCTAATAACTCAACAAGAGGCTCCCAGGAGCCTGAATCGCTCACCTGGTCTTGATGTCAACCGTATGAAGAACTTTGTAGAGCTGAATAAGCTGAACATTTAAGCAAGAAACAGCTTTTTTCTATCTGCAATAATTTCATTCTGTAGGCCAAAAACACCTTTTTTTGCCTTTAAGGGGCTGTAACCCCTATAAGGGGTTATCTAACAACTTGGACTCTATGAAGACTTTTGTAGAGCTTAATGAGCTGAATATTTAAGCAAGCAACAGCTTTTCTCTATTTGCAATAATTTTCATTCTATAGGCCAAAAACACTTTTTTCTGCCTTTAAGGGGCTGTAACCCCTATAAGGGGTCATCTGACAACTTGGACCCTATGGAGACTTTTGTAGAGCTAAATGAACTAAACATTTAAGCAAGCAACAGCTTTTCTCTATCTGCAATAGTTTTCATTTTATAAGCCAAAAACACTATTTTTTGCCTTTAAGGGCCTGTAACCCCTATAAGGGGTCATATGACAACTTTGACCTTATGAAGACTTTTGTAGAGCTAAATGAGTTGAACATTTAAGCAAGCAACAGCTTTTCTCTGTCTACAATAGTTTTCATCCTACAGGCCAAAAACACTATTTTTCGCCTTTAAGGGGCTGTAACCCCTATAAGGGGTCATCTGACAACTTCGACCCTATAATAACATTTGTAGAGCTAATTGAGCTGAACATTTAAGCAAGCAACAGCTTCTCTCTATCTGCAATAGTTTTCATTCTATGGGTCAAAAACACTATTTTTTGCCTTTAAGGGGCTGTAACCCCTAAAAGGGGTCATCTGACAACTTCAACCTTATGGAGACTTTTGTAGAGCTAAATGAGCTGAACATTTAAGCAAGCAACAGCTTTTCTCTATCTGCAATAGTTTTCATTCTACAGGCCAAAAACACTATTTTTCGCCTTTAAGGGGCTATAACCCCTATAAAGGATCACCTGACAACTTCGACCCTATAAACACTTTTGTAGAGCTAATTGAGCTGAACATTTAAGCAAGCAACAGCTTCTCTCTATCTGTAGAAGTTTTCATTTTAGAAGCCCAAAACATGAAAAAATGCTATTTTTCACTTTTAAGGGGCCGTAACTCCTATAAGGGGTCATCTGACGACTTGGATTTAGTAAAGACTTATGTGGAGCTTTTGATGCTGAAGCAGTAGCGTGGCATCAGATTTCATCTATCTCTTATACTTTTTAGCTCACCTGACCCGAAGGGTCATGTGAGCTATTGTCATCGTTAAGCGTCCGTCGTCCGTCCGTCCGTCGTCCGTCCGTTAACTTTTCTTCAAAGATCTTCTTCTCTAAAACCACTGAAGGGATTGCATTGATACTTGGTATACATGATCTTTAGGATGTCCTCTACCAAGTTTGTGAATTATATACATGTCGACCAACCAAGATGGCCGCCGTTGCTAAAAATAGAACAGGGGGGTCAGACCATTGTTTTTGGCTTATAACTCAAAAAGTATAAGAGATAGAGAAAATCCGAAGCAACCTTCCTTGTTCAGCATCAAAAGCTCTACAAATCTCTCCATTGAGTCGAAGTTGTGAAACGACTCCTTATAGGAGTTATTACCCTTTAATCATCAAATTTGACCATTTTTGCAGTTTTTGGACAATATCTTGAAAACCGTTAGAGCTAGAGGAAAAGTTAGCATTGCAGAATTGTTTAGCTCATTGAGATCTACAAAAATGATTTCAGGGTCTAAATTGTCAGATCAGCCGTTTAAGAGTTATTCCCCTTTAACTGTTTTTTCCATTAATTTACACTGATTTTCAAAAATCTTCTTCTCTAAAACTACCGAAGGGATTGCATTGATACTTGGTATACATGATCTTTAGGATGTCCTCTACCAAGTTTGTGAATTATATACATGTCGACCAACCAACATGGCCGCCGTTGCTAAAAATAAAATAGGGGGGTCAGACCATTGTTTTTGGCTTATATCTCAAAAAGTATAAAAGATAGAGAAAATCCGAAGCAACCTTCCTTGTTCAGCATCAAAAGCTCTACGAATCTCTCCATTGAGTCGAAGTTGTGCAACGACTCATTATAGGAGTTATTGCCCTTTAATCATTAAATTTGACCAATTTTGCAGTTTTTGGACAATATCTTGAAAACCGTTAGAGCTAGAGGAAAAGTTAACATTGCAGAATTGTTTAGCTCATTGAGATCTACAAAAATGATTTCAGGGTCTAAATTGTCAGATCAGCCGTTTAAGAGTTATTCCCCTTTAACTGTTTTTTTTCCATTAATTTACACTGATTTTCAAAAATCTTCTTCTCTAAAACTACTGAAGGGATTGCATTGATACTTGGTATACATGATCTTTAGGATGTCCTCTACCAAGTTTTTTTAATTTTAATTATATACATGTCGACCAACCAACATGGCCGCCGTTGCTAAAAATATAAGAGGGGGGTCAGACCATTGTTTTTGGCTTATAACTCAAAAAGTACTAGATGGAGCCTTCCCCGGAAGGCATATGTCGCCTGCGTATCTATATTTGTTCGCCAAACAGGAAGTAATTAATTTTCGGGCATAAAATCGCCTTACACCTTATAGTAATATGCCATGAACTACATACCAAATATCAAGAGGCTGTGGCATGTAGTTGCCTGAAAAACTGTGACAAATAATTTGACATCTATGTCCATTAAATATAAAACGTCAAGTATTCGTCAAACAGGAAGTAGTTATTTTTAGGGCATAAAATCGCTTTACACCTTATAGTACTATGTGATGAAGCAACATACAAATATCAAGAGGCTGTGGCATGTAGTTGCCGGGAAAACTGCGACGAAAATTTGGCATCTATGTCCATTAAATATAAAACGTTAAGTATTCGTCAAACAGGAAGTAGTTATTTTTCCGGCATAAAATCGCTTTACACCTTATAGTACTATGTGATGAAGCTACCTACCAAATATCAAGAGGCTGTGGCATGTAGTTGCCTGGAAAACTGCGACGAAAATTTGGCATCTATGTCCATTAAATATAAAACGTCAAGTATTCGTCAAACAGGAAGTAGTTATTTTTAGGGCATAAAATCGCTTTACACCTTATAGTACTATGTGATGAAGCTACATACCAAATATCAAGAGGCTGTGGCATGTAGTTGCCTGGAAAACTGCGACGAAAATTTGGCATCTATGTCCATTAAATATAAAACGTTAAGTATTCGTCAAACAGGAAGTAGTTATTTTTCCGGCATAAAATCGCTTTACACCTTATAGTACTATGTGATGAAGCTACATACCAAATATCAAGATGCTGTGACATGTAGTTGCCTGGAAAACTGTGACGGAAATTTTTGTGACGCCGCAGGACGCAGGACACAGGACGCAGGACGACGACGCAAGACGACGGATAGTGCCAAAGTAACCCCTATATGTCGCTTCTGCAACACGTTGCAGGCGACATAATAAGAGATAGGGAAAATCCGAAGCAACCATCCTTGTTCAGCATCAAAAGCTCTACGAACCTCTCCATTGAGTCGAAGTTGTGAAACGACTCCTTATAGGAGTTATTGCCCTTTAATCATCAAAATTGACCATTTTTGCAGTTTTTGGACAATATCTTGAAAACCGTTAGAGCTAGAGGAAAAGTTAGCATTGCGGAATTGTTTAGCTCATTGAGATCTACAAAAATGATTTCAGGGTCTAAATTGTCAGATTAGCCGTTTAAGAGTTATTCTCCTTTAACTGTTTTTTTCCATTAATTTACACTGATTTTCAAAAATCTTCTTCTCTTAAACCACTGAAGGGATTGCATTGATACTTGGTATACATGATCTTTAGGATGTCCTCTACCAAGTTTGTGAATTTATTATATACATGTCGACCAACCAACATGGCCGCCGTTGCTAAAAATAGAACAGGGGGGTCAAACCATTGTTTTTGGCTTATAACTCAAAAAGTATAAGAGATAAAGAAAATCAGAAGCAATTTTTTTTGTTCAGCATCAAAAGGTCCTTACAGTTGTTATTGCCCTTTAACTGTTTTTTCTATTAATTTAAACTGATTTCCAAAAATCTTCTCTGAAACCACTGAAAGGATTGTTTCCCAACTTTGTATACTTGAAAGTTTGTGAAATTTATTCAAACTTTGGCATAAGAGATCAGGTCAGCGATTCAGGCTCCTGGGAGCCTCTAGTTTATTTACAAGCCAAAAACAGTAGTATGACCCCCCTGGTCTATTTTTAGTAACGGTGGCCATGTTTTTTGACGGATCAAAAATCCAAACACAAGTTTGGTACAGGACACCCTAAGGATCAATCATACCAAGTTTCCTTGAATTCTGTTCGGTAGTTTCAGAGGAGAAGATTTTTGAAAAATTGTTAACGGACGACAACGACGACGACGGACGCCAAGTGATGGCAATAGCTCACCTGGACTTTGGTCCAGGTGAGCTAAAAATGGTTACAGATATCAAAATTGTACAAGAATCAAAGGTGATCAGCATATTAAGATCTACCTGTCCTGAAATTTTGAAAAAGATCTGACTTCTGATGTGGGAGTAATTGCCCTTTTTAGCTCACCTGCAACTCCTGATCTACAAATAGTTGATATTCCTGCAAAATTTGGTCTTTGTTTAGTCCAAATAGTTCTATAAAATTTCAATAACGATCCGACTAATTTTTTTTGGAGATCTCGGCTAAAGCACCGAGGCTGATCTGAGGTGTGATTGATGGGAGCACATTATAAACAAAATTGTTAGAAAAAAAAAACTGCTGACTTACATAGTATAAGCTAAAACTTTGTGATTTTTTTTACATTTAATCTTGTAAATAAAGTCAATTGTCTTTTCTTACCAAAATGAATTACAAAAATCAATACTTTAAATCAAAGTCTTACTGCCTTAGCTCTTCAACATTTATCCTTGCCCACTCTCCGCCAACTGCATAAGACTTGTTTTGTCCTTGTCCAATGAGGCTTTCTGCATATGCATTTGTTGCAATGCATATAGACAGAAGAAAAGCTTCTGTTAGAAACAGTTTAAGAAAATCTCCAGGTCCTTTTAAGACTTTGGCTTTGTTTCTAAAAAACTCACAATCATGATAACAGTTTTAATAATATGTACGTAAAAAAATATTTTTAACTTTATTCCTGAATGTCATTTTATAACTTAAACCTAATTGCATGAGCAGGTTGGTTAATGCACTCTTCCAGAAAATCGTCCGTTTCCCGACCCTTTCAAACATAAAAAATTAAAAATCAATTATAAAGTTATTTTTTATCGAAATGAACAGGAATTTGATATGCATTTAGAAAATATGTAAATGCGTTAAAATACTGCTCATATAGTACCATAAATAAGTATCCATGGCAACCATTTTGTCTGCAACATGACTTTTCTCGGATTTTGAAACTGAAGTTTAGCACCCCGAAAGCACCATCGAATTGATTAAAAATCCTTAATTTGGGTTCGTTTTTCTTCAATTTATTTGGATTTAGGTGCTCATCGTGATAATGTTAAGAAAAAATTTAATTTTTGGACGTAAGGTAAATCAGAATCAGAAAAACTGCGTTTTTCATCTTGATATCAATTTTTTGTAATAATTTTCAAAAATACAAAAGAATGAGCAGCAATTCTCAAATTCTATATTTTATGATCTATCATGTGGTAAAATTCTAAAACAATCGATGTCGATCTTCGGGGTGCTAAATACGATTTAAGAAAAGAGGTATCAAATTTCGTCTGATTTGCCAAAATAAGTTAAAAGGGGCAGGACTTCATTTCCAATAGAAAATTCTTCTATTTGGGTTTTTCTAACTATTGAGTAATATTAATAAAATATAATGGTTTGGATAACTGTAAATAATTATGTCTGACTACATAAGACAATAAAACTCCAAATATTTTATCAAATCTATATGGTACAGGCATTTTATTTTTCCGAGTATTCGTCGCAATAAGGGGGACAACTCTTGGAAACTTTTTTTAAAACTTTTGGCGGGACTAACGTCATTAACATCACTGTGTGTAATCTGCAATTAAAAATTCAAACACTACAACTGTAATTTAAATCATAATACCAATTTATTGACTTGTCTGTTTCTTGTTTTTTTATATGTATGTATATAATAATATTAATAAATAATAAGTTGAGGGTCTTATATATACCAATTTTTGCAACTGTTAGGTCATCTCAAAGTGGTTCACAATTTATTACCAATAGTTATTGTGCCGTGCAAACTATAACCATTTACAGCTCCTAGTGGAATAGAAAGCTAGAGCTGACGTTCAGGTGGTACTAACAGCTATCATTCAAAATTTTCATCAATACATGCATTTGTCTCTGCCTTAATCATGTTAATATATAATCAAATAAAATTTTAAATGCATAGCACAGTTGTTGGGTTGTCATATACTTTTTGTATTGTTTCTGTGTGTTCTATATATCATTATCAGGCCATTGAATGTCTCCCTTTGGTTTTTCTTAGCTTCTTAGATAAATGTGACCATTTGTTACTATTATGAAAACCTTGTCAGCAGTTGTCCAAATTGAACTCCTGGCTGTCTGCTGGGTTTAAAAGGAGTAGTTCTTGGATCCCTTACATTGTTGTCAGGTACATCGTCATCATGCCAATAAAGGTTAGGCTTGGCAAAGGGGTCAGAACTTGCACTTTCCTGTGAGCTTTCCTCAGTAGATTGAGAACAATGCCTAAAAAATAGAGTTTTGTTTCATGCACATCCTAAATAAATATATGTAGAATTTACATTAGTTTTAATAAAATTAATAACACGGTAAAAGTTGTATATCCTGTATAGTGTACTGTAACACACGATGGCCCATTAAAAGTAATGCAAAAATGGACACACAATCTCAGCAGGAAATATTCATTTTATCCGATCGAGAGCATATTTCAAGAAATGTAGTTAAAGAAATACAATCAATTAATTTATTAAATAAAATTGTATTTTTTTTAGGAACTAATCTTAGCTATTGACAAGGAATTCAATACTATTAACATTCATTTTCTTGGCTTTTAACACAAAAGAGGGTGTTTTTTTTATTCATGTAATGTTTGCTAAAATTATAAATGTGTTACTGGGGCAAAACAAAATCTTCATCGCCGTCTGGCATGTCGTCTACAAGGTCTCCATGTAAAAGCATGTCTAGCTGATCTTCTTCGTCTTCAGACATTCCTCCCGGTTCATACATTTCCCTGTTGTTGTTATTTATTTCTTGTAACCTTGAATATTTTTCTAACTCGGAAGTTGTGGATGGATTCTAATTTTCTCGATATCGGTTCTTTTCCGACATTCCGTGTTTGATGCGAAGTGTGAATCGTTGCGATTATTTTAAAATACATTTGCAATTGCAATGGGTGACAACAGTTTATTTGTATATGTTTTAATGTATATTTTGCTTATATTCATAATTTAGATAAAATAAGATAGATGTTTTTGTGTGTGATAAATCTATATTTGCATATAAAAAGTACTGAACTACGAGAATCGTGAACATATCGTATATTTTTGTGCTAATTTGTAATAAGACAGTTGAAAAATGCCTATTATGATAAAATATACATGGAATGGCAATCTATTTTATTTCTGATAATTTAAGACGTGAAAAAAACGTCGAAACTATAACCCTCTTGTGTGTAAGAGGTGAATGACGTTCAAATAAGATATGCGACGTAAATCTTTTGCAATGGCGAAAATTTTACGAATCTGCACCACAAGATCAAAATCGTGTAAAAAACTACTTGCATGACATACCATCAAGATTTTTTGATATGTTATAGTTCAAAGTTATGGATACAATCCTACCGATTTAGATTTTTCTATTTCGACCTGTAACGTTACTTTTTTTAATATTTTTTTCAGATTAACAAGATTTTTGGGGGTACAAAAACGAACATGTTTGAAATTGTATGCATATAATTTTTTTCAAGTAATGAAATCTAAAAACAAAAACATGGTTAAAAAGAGGAAAAATTGCCGACAATATCGATATAATTTTTACCTTTATATTTTTCAAATACTGCTTAAGAAACGTCTGAGTAATCGCCATTTTGATAACAAAAACGTCGTCTGTTTAGCTCTCTATTTCACGGCAAGAACTTCAAGTTTATGAAACCATAAAATTTATGCTTCGAAACAAAATGATTTTTAAAAATAATAGTCAGAAAGCTTATCTTCTGCTGATTATTTTGGTATATAGATATATGATCTTTTGAAGTTATTTAATAATATACCAGATCGTTTTTATAAAATGATGGTGGAAAAATGACGCCAACGGTCAATATGACCGTTGCGGTAGAGAAAGGGTTAACCATGGACGATCTGCCACGCCCCGTTGGTTAATTACAGGTATAATTGACATATATCATAGATCAATTAAGGTGCTCCTCCAATCAAAGATTTCCTTGCAGCACTCAACCCACTTTAGACACACCCACCACAGCTTGATTTTAAGAATTTCGACCGGCACATCTTTTAATAATTTCTTAATCAGTATACGGTATAATTAATCAGCAGGTGTCAATATCACCTGTTCACTCCATTGACTACCTTTCTCTTACAATTATCAATCAGCCAAAGCGTGGTGCTACATCGTGCATGGTTTGTGTAATACTAGTACCCAAATTAAAAATGTGTTTAAAGAGTTTTAGTTCCCACTTTTTTTCGCTTTTGAAGTGTTGGAAAACCAATTAATTAACTACAAAATTATTTGCAAGACAAAAAAAAAGATTCCTACTGTTTATTGTTTTTATATGATTTTAATTAGAAAGGCTATTTCATTAACATTTTCGCACTTCAATGTTCAAACTACACAGGCGGACCAAAGGGGTTGAATTTCGTTAAAAGAAAGTGTTCTAGAACCCATTCCAACAAGGTAAATGTCAACTTCTAATACACAGGAAACAATGTTAAACCCCTGTGGTGCCGATAGTTTGCACGGGGTACTAAACATACACAGGAAACGGCAGGTTAACCCCTGTTGTGCCAGTGGTTTGTAGAAGGGAATAACGTTTTATACACAGAAAACGATAAGTAATCCCCTGTGGTGCGATGGTTTGCACGGAAGGACTAATTATCATAATATCACTTCAAACGAATCATGCAACTTATCCCAGTAGGGTGTCAGGGAACCATGGATTTTAAACAGAATGTATAAAAGAAATAGTATAGGTCAATTCTACATACTGAAAATTGAAATATATATTTTCCGAAAATGTCTATACGGCCAATCAAAAAAAATATTTAAAAAATTATATTTTTCTACGAATTAATTCTGAACTTAACGATTGGTACCATTTTTAAACGTCGCACAATCAATCATTAGACTGACTTTTAATTTATTTTATCATTCCCGACTTAATTATAATTATTTCAAATTGTCCGTTGTGGTACACATCGGTAAATACCACATGGGTATAGGATGCAACATTCAGGCTTTGAGCAGCGCCATCTAGTACAAATCACGTGACCCTCCATGGATAGAATTTTTTTACTTTCAAAAGCCAATTTTATCCTAACTATGCATATTTGAGCACTAGGAATTTCACCAAAGTTATTTTTATATGATAGTCTTTCAATGTACAAATTTTGAAAAAATTGCGAACTTACACTTTAAGCTTATTGAGATCTACTAAAATGATTTCAGGGTCTAAATTGTCAGATCAGCCGTTTAAGAGTTATTCCCCTTTAACTGTTTTTTTTCCATTAATTTACAACGATTTTCAAAAATCTTCTTCTCTAAAACCTCTGAAGGGATTTTATTGATACTTGGTATACATGATCTTTAGGATGTCCTCTACCAAGTTTGTGAATTATATACATGTCGACCAACCAACATGGCCGCTGTTGCTAAAATAAAATAGGTGGGTCAGACCATTGTTTTTGGCTTATAACTCAAAAAGTATAAGAGATAGAGAAAATCTGAAGCAACCTCCCTTGTTCAGCATCAAAAGCTCTACAAATCTGGCCATTGAGTCAAAGTTGTGAAACGACTCCTTATAGGAGTAAATGCCCTTTAATCATCAAAATTGACCATTTTTGCAGTTTTTGGACTATATCTTGAAAACCGTTAGAGCTAGAGGAAAAGTTAGCATTGCAGAATTGTTAAGCTCATTGAGATCTACAAAAATGATTTCAGGGTCTAAATTGTCAGATCAGCCGTTTAAGAGTTATTCCCCTTTAACTGTTTTTTTCCATTAATTTACACTGATTTTCAAAAATCTTCTTCTCTAAAACCACTGAAGGGATTGCATTGATACTTGGTATACATGATCTTTAGGATGTCCTCTACCAAGTTTGTGAATTATATACATGTCGACCAACCAACATGGCCGCCATTGCTAAAAATAGAACAAGGGGTCAGACCATTGTTTTTGGCTTATAACTCGAAAAGTATAAGAGATAGAGAAAATCTGAAGCAAATTTTCTTGTTCAGCATCAAAAGGTCCTTACAGGAGTTATTGCCCTTTAACTGTTTTTTCTATTAATTTAAACTGATTTCCAAAAATCTTCTCTAAAACCACTGAAAGGATTGTTTTGCAACTTTGTATACTTTGAAAGTTTGTGAAATTTATTCAAACTTTGGCATAAGAGATCAGGTGAGCGATTCAGGCTCCTGGGAGCCTCTAGTTAATAATTTTTGCATTTATTAAATTAAGCCCTTTATCTTGAAAACTAAACAAGATATTTCAGAAATATAAATTGCATATGGTTAAGCACAATAATATCAACATAATATATGTATCTGTGTAGTTAAGGTGAGCGATTCAGGCTCCTGGGAGCCTCTTGTTTAACATAAAAGTTTTTTTCTCACCATAAGTAAAATGATATTTGACATATGTATCTGTTCCAATTTGTAAATGGTTCTGTAGAATGTTCAGATTTGAAAATTTTGTTTAAATGTTCAGATTCATAAATGTTTGCATCACAGACAGGTATGCAATCGTAATAATATTTTAATTCTAAAGTCCATCATGAAATGTAAAATTCCACATAAAGAACCAGAAAAATTGCAAACAACTTGTTATAGCAAGTATTTCTTATACTTACAACTCAATAAGTTCTCCTATGGTATCTGATGCAACCTTCATATTACAGTAATGTTGGAAAGCCTGTTTGATGACACTGTTTGGTAAGATAGTTGACATCGGTTTATTTCCAATTTTACCGTCAGCCTTTTTCTTCACTTCTGGTCTATAATTGAAAAAAGAAATACATGTAAATACCTTTATCTGGTAATTTATAATGCAGCAACAACAAAAAACACAGACCAAACTAAAACAATATTATATTGTGTGATGTAAAAATCTTGTATCTTGAATGTTAAAGGCATATTGTCTACGGCAAACTCAACTTTTTTACCCCCCAAATTTTTTAAGTCAATTAGACCGAAGTGCAATAAAATGAATATTGAAAAACAAATTTGCTACAAATTTTGCCCCAAAAGTAGTTTATTTTGATCAAAATAGCTCGACAATATTGATTGATATTTTATTTACCTGCATTACGTCACATTGACACAGATTTAAACTGAGTAGTTTTAACACGGACACTAATCAGAATCTCGGGTTTTGTCCTCGAATACATTGATATGTTGAAAAAATACCAATTTTTTCGTGTTTACCTTTTAAATCACATTCAAAACTTAATACAGGCAATAATTGTCAGTTTTATTCATTAAGTAGCTTTAATATTCGGTTGCCGTTTTAATTTTCTTCCGAGCTAAAACTTCGAGAAACAGATTATGCACCACGTGCAAGAACTATGGAAGTTTTCAATCAAAGAAAGTATAGTGCGCATGCTTACAGCTCATCTACATCTCATGAATATGAATTTTTGTAAAGCTTTACAAATATTATATATTTTTCAATTTTTGACGTAATAAGGTACCCTAGTGGTTTTTTGAACGTTTGTATCTTTCTAAATAAACAAAACGAATAGTCTGACGACAATTTTTTGGTTTTACAAAAAAATAATTTTTCGTAGACAATATGCCTTTAAATGAAGAATATATATTCATTGTACTTGAATTAATATTTTATGGTAACATCAAGAATTGAACACATTCCATTTCGTAGGTTTATTTTAGGAAAACTTAAAAGCAATAATGAAAACTAGTTAATTAGGGCCTCGCCAAAAAGAGGCGGTCACCCCATAGTAGTCAGTCTGTCCATCTGTGCATACATAACAAAATCCGTTTTCTGCACTTTTTTCCATACGCTTGCAGATATTGGGCTGATATTTTATTTGTTAGTCAAGTATGATGAGTTTCAGATCAAGTGTACATTTCGTTCCAGTCTGTAAATTTCTATGGGACTTATGGCCCTTTGAATTTAGTTTTCCGCACTTTTTCTAAACTTTCAGATGTTGAACTGGTTTTTGGTACCAGTATGTGAGTCTACCATGACAAGTTACAGCTCAAGTTTTTTTTTGTAATATATATTTTATTTCTGTCTTATATCATCATCACATTACAAAAACATACATATTCAACAAATCCAACATTATATTTGTATAGTTCAACAAAAAAAAATTCAATAATTGTTATAGCTATATTGAAATTAATACCATTATTTTGTTACATTATTCACCCTCGTCATATAAATTTTTAATTAAGGCCCATTTTTCTTTAAATTTGTTGATTTTTTTCCCCGAGCACAAACCTGCAGAGGCCATATCTATTCTGTTATAAAATTTTAGCCATTCTATTCCTTCATTAACTAATGGAAATTTATTTTTCATTTTGCATATGTAAATGTATCTTTTCAGTATTAGAACACAAGAATTTAAAATTTCAGCATGAGAATGGGAATTTAGTCCAAGGATAATATTTGTCAAACTAGGAGTAAAGTTAATATTGCACTTTTCACTCAACTTATCGCAAAAGTTTAGCCAAAAAGTCCTCGCATGTCTACATTCAAAAAATAAGTGTCTATAGGTTTCTTTTGTTTCTGTACAAAAGGTGCATAACTCAGTTTCACTGATATTACATTTCATCAAGATACTATTAATTCCTAAGATTCTATGGAGAAGTTTAAACTGAAACGCTCTTAAGGCAGGGTCCTCTGTAATCAACAAAGGTAACTTGAAAAATGTATTCCATTTTTCATCCTCAATTTCAGTCCCTAATTTTTGATTCCATTTTTCTTTAAGTGCTGTGGGACTTTCTTTGACACTATTTAAAAATTGATTGTAAAAATGTTTTGATACTTTTTCTACTCTATGAAGAGTTAAGATATTCTTTTGGGATACATAGATTAATTTGATGGCAACATTTTGTCGTATGATATTTCTCCACACAGCTGGAATAAATAGCCTGAATAACTCCATAGAATTCTAGGAAGTTTGTATCTATGTTAAAAAGTCTAATAAATTCATCAAAGTCATAAAAATTTCCATTTTCAGTTAATATATCATTCACAAAAAATATACCAGCTTTAATCCAATTTCTATACAGGACATTCTGACCATTTATCTTAATATTTTCATTTAAAAATAAGGGTTGAGATATTATATTATCAGGGGCTGCGGTTGGAGCTTCATACAATGAGGACCATGAAGTTATTACATTTTGCCAGAATATATTAAACTCTGATTTTATTTTGCTTAATCCTGACTTGGTTAAATACCATATTTTCTCTCCTCCATATTCATCTAACAAATCTGAAAGTAGAACTTTCCAAGGGAAATGATTTCCTGGATCAAGAACCTTTTTAATCCAAGATATTTTCAGTGACTTAATAAATGATTCAATGTGAGGCATTTTTACACCTCCTTCTTCATAATTCCCAACCAGTATTTTTATTTTTATTTTATCAGGTTTTCCATCCCAAACAAACTTATAAAATGTTGACTGAATCTCTTTTAAAATGTCAGAAGGTGGATCAGGTAATACAGTAAAGCATTGAATTAATATTGGTAATGCAAGAGTTTTTATGACTGTAATTTTTCCATATATTGTGATATTTCTCAATGACCAATCGTTTAATAGTTTCTTTATTTTCTTTAATTTTTCAGTATAATTGTCTAAATAAATACTATTTTTCCCAAGACAGTATTGTATTCCTAGAAGTTTAAAATTTCCAGTATGGTTCCATATTATATTTTTATCAGTATTTAACTCCTCACCACAGCCCCGTCTTGCCCCAATCCATATAACCTGGGTCTTATCAAAATTGGCCTTTAGACCAGAACAGTCCGCAAACAAGGCTATCTTGTTCAAAGCATTATTTAATGATTCTTCACTATCTTCAAGAATGAGAGTTGAGTCATCAGCGTACTGGCTTAATAGGTATTCTGAGTCCTGAATCTTAATTCCACTTATGTTGTTATCATTTTTAATAGAGGCACTTAAGAGTTCTAAGCACAAAATAAAGAGGTAAGGAGATAATGGGTCTCCTTGCCTAACACCTCTTTCAATTGTAAAGAAGTCTGACAAGTATCCGTTATTTTGAATACAACTCTTTGAGTTTTTATATAATATTTCCACCCACTTAGTAATTGTGGAACCGAATCCCAAAAATTTGAGTGTTTCACTTATAAAGGGCCATTCAAGTGAATCAAATGCTTTTTCGAAGTCAAGAAGTACAAATAATCCAGGTATATCCTCCTTTTCTGTTTTTTCAATGAGGTCATAGATCAGACGCGTACACTCACCAATATATCTACCCTTCATGAAGCCGGTTTGTGTTTCACTAATCAAAATATTGACTTTTTTTATTCTATTTGCTATGCATGTTGATATTATTTTATAATCAACATTAAGTAAGGAGATTGGTCGCCAGTTTTTTAGAAAGTTTTTTGGCTTGCCATCTTTTGGTAAACAAGTAATGATTCCCTGATTTTGAGTAATGGAAAGATGTTCTTTGACAAAAGAATCTTTGAAAGAGCGCATCAAAAAAACATTGAGGTCATTCCAAAAAAATTTATAAAACTCTGTTGTATATCCATCATTTCCAGGAGATTTACCATTTTTCATGTTTTTTAATGCATGATGAACTTCTAATAATGTCATGTCACCTTCGAGACTTAGCTTTTCCTCTTCTGACAAGATTGTAATGAACGGATTTTGGCGTGAAAAGAAATTAAGTTTGTGTTCATCATTTATGTTTATTTTTCTTGAGGTATAAAGTGTCTCGTAATAGTGTTTCTGTTCATCTCTTATTTCTTTTTGATCGGTTATAACTTTACCATTATCAAAAGTTAATGAAGGGATTACTTTTTCCATATAATTTCTTTTTTCTAGATTGCAAAAATATCTCGTGCTACGTTCACCTTCTATTTGCCACTTGCAGCTCAAGTTCATCTTTCTTTTCAGTCCTTGCAATAAGTTTTTACAGAAGTTATGGCTCTTGGGACTTAAAGAAAATCACAGAAAATTAGGTTGTCAGCACATTTTTTCTAAATGCCTGTAAATAATAAACAGGTTTTTTGTATGCGAGTCTACCATTGTAAGTTGCTTGATCCGCCATGGATCACATGTATCAAAAGTTTATAGTCTATCCACCATTAACCACATGTGTGAAAGAGAAATACTGGTTCCATATTGGTCCCCAAAGTACAGGGTTCAACTAGGGGGGGCACTTAGAGAAGGCTGCCTTTTCCCTAATATCTAGTTATTTCGAGGGGGATCAAATGCTTACTTCTGTGTTTTGACAGTTGATTTTGCTGGAGCTGGTGTACTGCTATAGATAGGGGTAGGTATTCTGGATATATTCTCCTTCAGATGAGGGGTTTTCAGTTTATAAATCTCTATGGTATCCTAAAACGAGAAATCATAGAACATACTATAGTATTGCATACATAAGAAATCAGAAATGTTCAAGTGTGCTAGGACACTGTGCAAAAAAATACATATGTAATGTAAAAACAAAATAAAAACAGTCTTAGGCCAATAATTCCTTGTCTGATGCATGTTTGTCCCTTCAAAACCCATTAGAGGTGCTCAAGCCAAAAGTTGAATGATCAAAGGAAAATAAACAATAATTCCAAGAGCACATTATGAATGCCAAAAATTCATTCAACCTAAAGTCTTGCTGTTAAAACTATCATTGAAAAGTTGTCCAGGACATGTGTCTTAGACTTGTCTATTAATTGTCCCCCGCCGCAAAGCGATGCAAGGACATAGAAATGCCTGACCTCTGTCCGTTCATCACACTTTTTTCGTAACAGATTTCTCAGCCAATATTTATTCTAGGCTTTTAATATTTGGTATGCAGCTTCAGGTAGGGGTCTCATAGGATGGGATGCCTATCCAGGTCTGTTGCTTACCTACTTCCTGTTTAACAGGCTGACTTGAAATTTTTAAGGGTAATAAATGGAAAAAAAATTGTAACAACAGATTTCTCAGCTACTGTTTTCATAAGCTTTTGATATTTGGTATGGAGCTTCAGGTAGAGGTCTCATATGGTGAGATTCTTTTCCAGGTCTGTTGCTTACCTACTTCCTGTTTAACATGCGGACTTAAAAAAAAATTTGCTCCATTGCAGGGGATCCAGGAATTCTGTTCTTGTTTGTCAAAGGGGCTAACCCAGTGGCGGATTCAGAGGGGGGGGTCCAGGGGGTCTGGACCCCCCCCCTTTCGTCGGAAAATTCTTTGATTTTTATGCAAAATTTGGGCAAAAATCATCAAATTATAGTTTTGGACCCCCCCTTTTCAAAAATCCTGGAACCGCCACTGTAACCTACACAAAAATTGTAAACTGGTACTAAATGTTTTAAAAGTACAAACATTATGTACAAGTCTTACAAAAATCCATTGAAAATTGTGTACATAAAAGTGCTTTCAAAAGTATAACACATCCACACATGTATGCAGATATGTATGCCCAACATACTTATGTCCCTACTCCATGTTGCAGAAGAGAGATATGCTTATGGATATCATACCTCTTCATATTCATCTTCTTCACTTTCATTTTCGACAGGATTCTCTATGGAATACAGAAAAAGCAGAAATATCAAATATAAATATACAAATTTATAAAACAAAACTTGTTAAATAAAGGTAAAACAATAACTTTTCTTCACATACCAGTATAGCTACTCCAACATGATCCAGTTGAATATGTAATTTCTAACATCAAGGGAAAATAAGCAATAAATATCAAATTTAGAAATTCCATAATCATCAATAATTTAGTTGTTGGTTTTTCTCCAAAGTCTACAGGTAAACAAATTGCAAAAGGTTTGATCATCAATTGCACGTGCAGTTACGCTTGCAACAGAATTTTCTCTAGAGGTGAGAAATATTTTCCAACAACTGGTCGAGAGGTTGATTAAACAGATGAATATTAGAGAATTTCTGATTTTGTCCCAGACAAAAGAGTCATGAATGTTATTTCTATCCAAGTCAAAAACATAAACAGTAAGTATGATATATGTACATAGTTGTAATGATGCTGTTTAAGTGCTAATGCCAAGTTATTAACTGTTTATGAAATAATGTAATGAAGCTTTTGAGCTATTTTTCATGAAGCCAGTTTTTTTGTTTTTTTAGAGAAACTGTTTTAAATAATTTCTTGACTGCTGCCATAAAACCTAATTGAACCAGTCTATTTTATTTGAAATTCCTGTACCAATCCAGGGTCATTACTTTTTTCATTTCGCATATTATGTAACCAATTGTTTTTATCTATGTTCCTGATTATTTATTCATGATTCAGTTATTTTGTTGCTTTCTTTATTTATCGACATTTTTTTCCATCTGATGTTTACATATTTTCTCAAAACTCATACCTACCAGGAATTTCTTGAGAAATTTCCTCGTGAATTCTGGATTTTGTTCTAGACTGTTTTTCAGATGTTGTAGCACTAGACTTGTTACTACTTGGTTTTACTACAAGTACTCGTCCAGGTGTTCTATTCAATGTATTGTTCTGTACCAATTCTCGTCTTGGAGTTGATGTTATCAGTGGTGACTTAAGTTTAATTCTTTTACTGGGCGTATCTAAATCAACTCGACTTGGTGTAGCTCTCCTAATTGAAGCCTGTTGCCTGGATGGAGTGATAGATTCTGACCTGCTAATAGATTTACCTAAAGGAGTCCTCATCTGTACTCGACTTGGTGTACTACTTAACTGTTTTTCTTCCATAGTTCTAGCTGGTGTGCTGCTAGACAAAGGTTTAATGTTCTCAAGGATTGTAACATTTGAAGTTAAAGGTGTTTTGTCACTTGATGAAAGTGGAGTCCTTACGGGCAATGTTGTCTGTTTCATGGGCTTTACCACTGACTGTGGTGTATTACTTCCTAATGGAGTCAAAGTAGTTTGTTTAAGGGATTTGTTAGACTGAGGTGTACTCCTATCCTTACTTCTTCCTGTATCTATAAGATTATCCCTTGAAATTTCTGCCTTTTGTGACTGTTTCCTAGATTGACTTAAATTGTTCTGTAATTTGACCGGACTTGAATCTTTTTGAATAGACAGATCAGGTTCATTCTGGTTTTGTGACCTGTTTAACCTTGATTCAACCAATTTTGACTCCCCTGACACATCTGATGCATATTCATCATCCACATCTCCATCTAAATCTTCTGAGGTCCTTCCTCCAGTTAAATCTGAAGTAATCCTATCACCACTTGTTTCATTTTCAGTCAAATTGCTTGATGTCTTGTTTATTGTCTTATTTCTCTGTGTAACTGATAAATTATCACCCTCCATTAACCTTGATTGTGATCTCCTACTAGGAGTTAAATCCCCTCCATTCTCCACAGCTAAACTGGGTGATGCTACTCTAGACTGTACAGTATTAGATCTATTAAAAGATGTAGATCGTCTAGAAAGTGTCAAATCATTTTCAGCATCATTGATGGGCACTGTGGAAGAATTCCTTGTAGGTGTAGAAGCCATTGTTGGTATTCTGCTCCTTCTAGATGGAGTTAAATCTGATGTTATATTTGCATCAGTAACTGATTTACTGGGTGTCATATTCACAGACCCTGCATCTCTCATTAAGAATCTTTTAGTTGGTGTTAAAAGATCAGCAGCAGCAGTAGATTTGCTAAGCAATGTTTGACCAATCAATGGTGATTTATTCATATTAAAGTCATGTAATGATTTAGAAGATGTGTTCAATCTGCTTGAAGGAGTTAGGTCAGAGGTCATAGGTCGTTTTGATGGTGTGAGGTCAGAATGTGGTAACATCTGAGGACTTGCATCTTTTTTTCCAAGCAGTGAAGGCCTTTCCTCTTCATCTTTCTTGTTTTGTGTACCTTGTCCTAAAGAAAAAAAAACATTACAAAATAAAACTAAGTTTTATTTACATTTTGGCATTATGCATCACTTTTAAAGAACTCAATCATTAATTTAGACCAAATATAAAGTAAATATGCTTCCTTTATTACATAGATGTATGTGAAATACCATTTTTTCCCTGTGAAATAAAATCTGGTAAATTCAGTGTGAAAACAAAAATATTTTCATTCTTGCATCATTTCTGGCCAAACTGTCAATTGTGACGTCTTGAATTGTATTGCGTTGTTGGCATGACTGCTGATCATCTAAATTCATATGCCATTCAAAAACTTGTTAGAAAAACTATTAAATATCAGCTTTTTTTTTATCCATGTAATAAATACGATAATCAATAAGGTCACATGAATAACAAAAATATGATCACTCGTGCAGGAACAAACTCAGATTTAACTTGTCCTGCACACTCATTAAATCATGATGTGTTCACCGACTTGTGATCAAATTTTGTTTATTCACTTGACCCAATTATTATCCTATAAGTATTCCATCTTCCCTTGTTTTTTCATGCCTACCATAGTTTTTTATTGCCACAATTTAAAACTATTAAACTTGAAATCTACACTTCACATATATACAGGTATGTGTTTGTGTTAATAAAAACAAGAGTTGACACTAAAGTATGTCTCGCCTGTTGGCACCAACACAGAGCGCATTGAAGGTCTAGCTGGGCCTTAAAAAAAGTTAAGATCAAGGTCATGTGACAGAATTCCATTTAACCATCACAAAAATGTCTGAAGTGTGTTCAAGATACAATAGTTATTGAGAAACAATGAAAAAAGACCAACATTCACTAAGTCATTCAACCATGAAAATGGGGTCAAGGTCACATTACATGGTGAGGTCAGTTGCGTATACAATAATCCCACAATATTAAATGCCTAGCTGTAATATTAAACTTTTCACTTAACTCATTTTCCACCCAAAAATCATCCAAGTTCACAAAGTCATTGAACTTTTAAAATGGGGTCAGGGTAGCACATCATGGTGTCAGTTGTGTAAACCCAAACCCCAAATGTCTGTATACCAAATATCAGATGCCTAGCTATTACACTTTTCACTTACCGGTAATTTATTTTCCGCTAAAGTCTTACAAAGAAGTTTTTTTGCCCCAAAAATAATCTAAGTTCACAAAGTCTCTGAACCATAAAAATGGGGTCAGGGTCAAATGGCATGGCGCCAGTTGCATAGACCATGACCGGAACTGCCTGTATACCATACATGAGATGGCCAGCTATTATACTTTTCTTGTAATTCATTTTCCACAAAAGTCTTACAAAGGGGTTTTTTGGTCCAACAAGAATGGAATTCAAGGGTCCCCTTCCGGTGAAGCAAAAAATGTTGAAAAATGCTGATTTTTGAAATTGTCCAATGTATCAGTGGTTTAAACATTTGGTATAAATTTCATGAAAATCTGTCCACATTTGTAGGGATGATAGCGCTTACAAGGTCTGTTTTGCAAAAAAAAAACCAGAGTTGTTTTTATGGTTGAAGTCCCTTAACTCCTACAAAAATTATAAAGAATACGGCCTATTTGTGTCTTCTGTAGGCTATCCTGGTAGTTTCACAATGGTACCCCCTTAGCAACCATTGTATTTTTTGCTTTTTGTCACTGTATTTACCCTCATACAGGAATAGAAATATTGTTTGATGCATATTTTTTTTCCAAACCTCACTTTTAAACAGAAATTTAGGCTCGAACGATTGAAAGTAGAGAGATTTTCTTGCTTGCGACACGACAAAATGTTGATTATTTCATATGCTGATGCCTGTTTTTATTTTTTCATAGAGTTGTCTGCCCTTAGATCATTTAAATAAAGTCACTGCAATGTTACTCTACCTATAAAAAAATGTTTTAATTGTAAGAAAGTGAATAGAGTAAAGTCTTTCCCATTTAACATAGAAAATTTGATGCGACGTCAACTTTTTAAGGTTTTCTCATGGTACACCCCTATTTCAAATGCCCATAAAATCAAAACTGCACAACTCCTTGGCTTGCATGAGGGCTTAATAAATTCAAAAAATCTTCCTCTTTTTATTTTCATAATCGAATATGATTATCTGGTGCATTTTGTTATTTTAATGTCTCATTAACCCCTTCCGGGTCAATTGGTCCCTCCCTCAAATAGTCCATTAAAAATAAAAAGTGCAGTGTTATTGTTTGTAATTGTCAAAGTTTTATTGGATTAACAATGGAATCATGTGTACAATCAAATCAAACCTAAAGATTCACTCATTTTAAATATCCTTGATTCATTTTTGACAAGTGTATGAATTTTGTTTACATGCCTGTGTGAAAAGGCTCCATGTGGAAGACCGGAAAGCATGGTAAAAAAGGTATTTTGAGCATTTTGTAAACAATCCAACTTTGCGAAAAAAGTAATCCTTGATGGTGAAGGTTTTATACCAGCATTAGACAGCAAACTTTATTAGCTTCGCAATGATATATAACATGTGTACCATCTTACCCGTATTTGTTCAAGCAAAAATTTAGAAAATGCAGATTTTAAGCTGAAAATGAATGTGAACGTCAAAAGGGTTATTTGAGACCTTAATTATAGAAAAATGCTGATTGTAGAACTTGACCAAGGTTTTAGTGATATTGACATTTGATAAAAATTTCATGAAAATCTATCAACATCTGTAGGGATGAGAGCGCTTACAAGGCCTGTTTTGCAAAAAAACAGAGTCGTTTTTATGGTCAAAGTTCCATAACTCCTACACAAATTATTGAAAAATGCTGATTTTCGAACTTGTCCAATGTATTAGTGATTAAAACATTTGGTTTAAATTTCATGAAAATCTGTCGAAATCTGTAGGGATGAGATCGCTTACAAGGGTTGTTTTGCAAAAAAAAAACCAGAGTCTTTTTTATGGTCAAAGTCCCTTAACTCCTTCAAAAATTTTTGAAAAATTCTAATTTTCAAACATGTCCAAGGTATTAGTGATATAAACATTTGGTATAAATTTCATGAAAATCTGTCAACATCTGTAGGGATGAGAGCGCTTACAAGGTCTGTTTTGCCAAACAACAGTCTTTTTTACTGTCAAAGTCCCATAACCCCTACAAAAATTTTAGAAAAATGCTGATTTTCAAACTTGACCAAGGTATTGGTGATATAAACATTTGGTATAAATTTCATGAAAATCTGACAAAATTTGTAGCCTTGAGAGTGCTTACAAAAAATGTGACGGGCAGACAGACGCCCGGCATATATATGTCTTGCTCCGGGTTGCGGCGGGGACAAAAAAAACCCATTTAAGTTCACAGAGTCGCTGAACCATGAAATTGGTGCCAGTTGGGTAGACCATAACCCCAACTGTCTGTATACCAAATATCAGATGCCTAGCTATTATACTTTTGTTGTAAGAAGCAGAGGTACCAATGCGGTATCTGAATGTAAATCATTTTCCACAAAAGTCTTACAAAGGGGTTTTTTGGTCCAAAAAAAAAAACAGAGTTGCTGAACCATGAAAATTGGGGTCAGGTTCACACGGCATGGTGCCATTTGCGTAAACCATAACCCCAACTGTCTGTATACCAAATATCAGATGCCTAGCTATTCTACTTTTCTTGTAATTCATTTTCCATAAAAGTCTTACAAAGGTTTTTTTGGTAAAAAAAAAAAACATCTAAGTTCGCAGAGTTGCTGAACTGTGAAAATAGGGGTCAGGGTCAAACAGCATAGTGCCAGTTGTGTAGACCATAACCCCAACTGTCTGTATACCAAATATCAGATGCCTAGCTATTGTAATTCTCTTGTAATTCATTTTCCACAAAAGTCTTACAAAAAAGTTTACGCCCTCGCCGCCGTCAAGTAACACCTATGGCTCTCCTTCAGCGACTAAAGTCGCAGGCGAAACAAAAACTAGCAGACTTTAAATTGTAGAAACTTATATTCTACAATCAGTAGTTGGTCTTATCAATAAAAAAGACATAAAGAATGGACCCAAGTTTTTTTAAACATTTATTTTCAGTTCTACATGTACATGTATCATAGTGCTTGAATTGCTTTTATATCATATAATCATGGTATAGTTACAAGTGTCGTACACGATGACTTACTTGGTGTATTTTTGAGCTTTAGTGATAGATCTGCTAGGGTTATATGATGTCTGTTCTGTCTTTTTCCTTGGTTTTGCCTTTGAATTGATTCAAGGCTTTCTTCTAATCTATAAATTATATAATGTATCAAATAAGAGTTATTTATATTAGAGCACACAATTCATTATGACAAAACTTATCAATTTGATTATGTCTATCATGTCACTTATATTTGCCCTAAAGCACAATGAACTCCCAAGCTAAATATTGAATTCAATATTAGGGACAAAAAATGTTCAAGTATTTCCCCTGAATGTTATTGAAGAGCAATGCAATTTCTTCATGCTTGTCTCCCTTGGTGTAAAGTAAGTTTCATCAAAATTCGTCCATCAGTTTATGAAGATTTAGCATTTATGAGAAATATGGACAGACAGACAGGGTGATTCCCAAAACATTTGGCTATTTTCCATTGACATTATTATACAGATTATATAACATCTAAAATATATTAAATAGGAAAGAATAAAACTGCCTTAGATAACTAAAAATAAGTAATTTCATAACCATAGAATCTTACTCTAAAGATTCTTTGGACACCATAATAGTATCCATAGGGATGTTGATACTCTGATCTTCATTGTCATCACTGGTAAACATCTTCTCTTCCTCAAGTCCTGAAAATATACATGTATAATATAGTCTTCATGGAATGGAAATTGTTGCATGCATGTTTGTTTGCTTGCGTCCGGTTTAGCACGCTAGTTTTCCCCAACTTTCAGTGTCTTTTTAATGATTTTGTCTTTATAAATTTCAGACACCATTAATTGCACCATGTGACCCACCAAAAGAGCTGGCTTGTTTTTATTTTCGAATATAATGATTTCAATTCATCGCATTATAAAGATTTATTCATTTATTGTAGCTTTAAAAATATTTAAAGATATGTTTTAACTTTAAGAGAACGTCACAGCTTAAACCTGCCTCATATTATATACATACTGTGACGTTGTTGGACAGAAAACTGCAACAATTTTGTTATCCCACAAGATGCAGGACAGAGGCAGACATGTTGCAGATGACATAAAAAACAAGAGTTAACACTAAAGTATGTCTCGCCTGCCGGCACCATCAGAAACAATGATTCTTTCTTACTTCCACCATATTTTGAATTTACATGGATTTTCAGTTTCTGAGATCAAAAAATGTTTATAGAACTTAAACATTGCAAATATATGCAATAAAAATAATCAAAGTCACTCAACCAGAAAATCAAGGTCAAGGTCAAAAGATGAGGATGTAACTGTGCTAAGCTACAACTGGGGCATATGCATATCAAGTTTCATCAACCTAGGACTTATAGTTCTTTAGATATGGAGGTGCTGGCAAAACTTTTCCATTCCTATTATATGTATTGAAAATTGTCAAAGTCACTCAACCGGAAAATCAAGGTCAAGGTCAAAAGATGGGGATGCAACTGTGCTAAGCTACTACTGGGGCATATGCATACCAAGTTTCATCAACCTAGGACATATAGTTTATGAGATATGGAGGTGCTCATAAAACTTTTCCAAAAAGTTAACGCCGCTGCCGCCGGTAGAGTAACACCTATGTCCCGCTCTGCTTCGCAGGCGAGACAATGATTATTATAATTGTAAAAGAGACATGTACTGTCCCTCTAAAACCAGATATTCTGCATTTGTGCTTGGTGTTTATGTGGGTAGCTAACCAACCTCCTGTTCTATTTCTAAGCCCTTCAGAAAACCGCTGAACAGTAATATGATGCTGTGTCACTCTTCTCTCTTTCTGTGATAATGCAATAGGGCCACTGTATTCCTCTACCCTTTAAACAAGAGAAAATCATAATTCTGTTGAAGAAATTATTCATTGATCATACATCAGGCTTTATGCTAATTTCAACATGAAATATAAGGATGCCCCTCACTTCATATTGAACTCTTTTAAAAAAAATAGTTCATCAATCTGCCCTTAATGATATCCGAGGCCATGAAATTTTCTTACACATGCACATTTGCTTATAAGTACTTCTTTCCTGCAAACTTCATCAAAATGAATCAAGCTGAGTTTAAAAACAGCTGTGTTAATGATTTATGTGGGCAGATAGACAAGGTGACTCCTACTGTGAATATTACTCTCCAAACCTAGTTTGCAGGAGAGGGAATGTGGCTGAGAAAACTGTAACTTATATTTTTCCTGACATGGCAGCTGTAATTTGTTATTGACACCCTGAGAATAATATTACACTTCTACTCTAAAGTATTAAACACTTATGTAGATATAGAAATCCTTACTTTGTTTTAGATATTGAGGTATGGTCACCTACCAGGGAGATATTTGTGTGCTGTCTTAATGTTTTTGCTGTTTTATCCTATCTGTTTGATATAATATTTATAGGATAATTAATGAATAACCAAAATATGATCACGAGTCAGAGAACGCATCAGATTAAACGAGTGCACATGATTTGTTCTGCGCACAAGTTAAATCTGAATGTGTTCCCACACGAGTGATCGTATGTTTATTATTCAAGAGACCTAATTGATTATCATTTTTATAACATACATATAGATAAATTGCCAATATTTAATAGTTTTTTAACATATCTTTTTGAATGGTGTATGAATTTAGACAGCAGCAGTCATGCCAACAACGTAATACAATTCATGACATCATAATTGAGTTTGGCGGGAAAGGACCAAAGTGTGAAAATATTTTGGTTATTTCACACTGTGAATTTACAAGATTTTATTTCACTGGGAAAAATCGATATTTCATATATAGAATATTATGTACAATCCATTTTGATACTATCTATATCTAGGTGAATCTAATACAAGACTAGATGTAGATAGTATCTGAAAATGGAAAATGTTTCATTTTCTTTATATAGGTAATTTAAAACACACATTTAACAAGTTTTCAGTGCAAATTCATGTCACAAATTACTTCTCATTTCATTACATGACGCTGCAGTTAGCGAGTACTCCCAACTGACTGTCCAGGATAATAAAAATATCAGGCAAATGAGATCAACATGATCAAAGGAGAAAGCTGCTAATTATCGATGAAAAAGATTCACTTAGTTGGTATCTGATCCATTGGTTTCTCTTTAAAGACAAGAAACCCTTGTTCATGAAATGACCTTTCTCTTATTAAAAGAGCCACTAGGTCACACACCATATAGTGTTAGAATTGTATAAATAATACCCACATAGGAGAATGAGCAATGTTAATTGTGTCATTTGGTAGATGATGAGATTCAAGTTCTTCCTCTGTTCTGTCCAAATCTCTCACAGGTTTCTGTAGGGGTGTCTCTTCAGTAGCTAAAGAAAAAGATTTACAGCATGGAGTAATTTTAAAATTGGAAGTTTTTCACATACCGGTACTAAATCTAAACATTTATTTTCAACAAATGGTTTTAAAAACAACATCATTTTGCTAGCACTTTGTGGTTGAAATTTTGTTATGATACCAATCGAAGTGTTGGGTCTGTTGGTGAAGGGTTTTAATATTGTGAGGGAGAAATTATAGGTTGAAGTTTCTGAATGGTTTCAACCCTGATATATAATTCTACACCATGTTAGTTTTAATTTGGGGCACCCTGTTCAACGCTTTTACAAATGGTATTAATATTGTGCTCTTCTTGTTAAATTTTGTGTGTGTAAAAATCCAATATTTAATATGCAGTTTCATTGAGGAAAATTAATCATTATTATTAACTATGTAAAGAAATTTAGATATAATTACATGACAGCAAGTTTAATAAATTTCATAAATTACTAGAAAAGGTGAATCCACTTCATGTATACATGTATAGGCTCTGCAGAGGCTGTTTAAGTGGATACTTGGTATGCTGGTTACATTGAAGACTACAGGCTGCTTTCTACAGGTGATTTTTTAAAACTGTCACTAATTTATGAAGGTTTTATTTTGTACACCTAATCTATATCTCATTTATACCCAGCGGATAACTTTTATCCAAAGTTTTGAACAACCCAGCCCTGTTGTCATGTATAAAATGACAACAACACTCCATTAAAGAAGGAGTTTTTGTACTTCAGCACAGACTAATAATGGTCAGCAAAAATCTGTATGGGCAAGTGAAATTTTGTATAGAATAAATAGATCAAAAGCTTAATATCATAATATCAAGGATTCAGGGAAGTCAACCTCAAATCCTTATTTCAAAGGCTGTAATAAAGAATACCCTGATATGATGATACAAAACATGCAGACCATGGTCAACAAACCTTCAAGGTATATATCTTGCATACCAACGGAGTGTTGTGGTGTTACATGTTGCTTCTACTCATAAATTAGATTAAACTTATCACTTTACTACCATTATCTAAGAATGCTTGCATGGCTGTTCTTGGTGTTATCTTGTCTGGTGGTGACTCTGTATGAACTGCAGGAGTAAAAGGAACAGATCTTCTACGTAGAGCTCGTACAAATGGTGTCTTTGTCTTCTGATCATTCATGTAATCTACTAGCTGAAAAGAAAAGTCAGTAATTAACAACATCACGTTAAAGGAGGTGATTTTAGGTTGCAGTTCAAATATGAGTATTTTATCATGTTTTTGTCAGATCTTGTACCCTCAAAAGTACATCTAGTGTTCAAGTCATATCATTAGTTTTACCTTCAGGTTTCAATAAGGTATTCAACTAATTAGTTGTGAAATGTACATATATGCATAAGGGAATTAACAAGCAATTATCACCATAAAATAATATGAAGCAGGGAACTTCTTTCTTGTTTCACTGAAATAAACTACATGTATCTGTACAGCATTATGGTACAATTGAACATTTTCTTATACATGTAACTGATGGTGTCTTATGTTTAAGAAAATTAAAAACAAAGTATTACATGTATTATACCCTTTGATTTAGAATTTTCCTGAGTCTACAATTTAATGCTTCTTGAATATGTATACTTACTCAAATTTCCTGTTTATGAAGGATATATATTGAAAAAAAAAATACTTCTATTTTTACATGTACATGCTCAATCTATCATAAAAAGGTCGACATTATTTACCATGGATCTAGGAGTTTGTTTCACCATCACTGATGATCTCCTTCTCTTGTTTTGACTCGGTACAGTTACATTTAACAATCTATCTGTAGGAGATCTACTGCGAGCCCTGGTCCTTTTCATAGGTGCAGTAGTTGGAACAGTATCAATGAAATTTTGAAGCATGGTTCTAGGTGTGTCTCTCTTTGCCATTTTTCACTTTTTATTAGGCCAATATCTACAAATGAAGATAGTAGTTGTTAATAATAAAAAAGCACAAGCTTTGAAAAATGCATAGTGACCATTCAGATAATTCTTCAAAATCCCTTTATCTTGTACATACATGTATATGTAATCAAAGGACATTCCCACTTGCTGGCTAATGTGATCTTTTTGTGGGAAGTGAAGTGCATGTCAGGGGTTCAAATTAGCACTGGTTCGAGGTCCGGGACCTTCCTTTTTTGGTTCAGGACCTTTTTAATTTTATTGGCAAAAGTCCTGGACCTGCCTTTATTAAATATAGTAACTCCTATAAAGGACTTTTTAATGTCATCAGGTGGTCCTCGACCTTTAGTTTGCAAATGCTAATTTAAACCTCTGCATGTATCCCCCAAATTAATTGGGTATTGCGTTTTGCAAGGATATGAAAATGATTGGGTTTTATGAAAAATCTAATTGCGTAATTACGCAATTATACATACACAACTTATCTGAAGCTCTTGAGCACAAGCTGGTAGCAGAGAGCTCTACAGCAAGTTACCGCAATAAATTTGCCTCAGGATTTTGAAGACAGGAGGCCATGGGCCATTGGCACATCATAAATGAAAATGGCCCCCTTTTATCTCAGAAATTTATATAGAATGATAAGAAATGGCCCCTTGAAATTTTGAATTTCCATGAAAAAAGTGCTAAATGGCCATTTGCTAAAATTTCTTTTCCAGTCCAATAAATGCCTTTTGCTGATACTGATTTTTTTTGTACGGATATGCTTATCAAAGTTACAGATGTGGCCTGAATCTAAATAATATCACTTCTTAAAATATATTCTGGGTTTAAAAACATGGAAGAATTAAATTTTTAAACTAAAAAATGTGCCTATGAGCCACAGGATGGCCCTCCAGTTCTTGATATATCATTGACCCCCAATGTGTATAACCTGGGTTATGGACCTTAAACAAGCACTTAACCAAAGTTGTTCATCTATAAAATATGGGTTATAGTGACCTAATTTCTAGTGGGTGCAGTGTTCTCCCCAGGCCCAAGGACGGACAAGGGTAAAACTATATGGCTGTTCCACATATGTAGTCGGCCATAAATATTAGTTAGGCAAATATCTTATTAGCAATTTGATTTATTTGCACTTTTCATTTATTTTAGTACATTGCAGGGATTGACACTAACAGGCTCCCAGTCACCCACGGCTACTTGAAAATTTGCTGGGCGACCAAAACTTACTTAGGAGCCAAGCTGGCAACCAAGATCAAAACGTTAATGTCAATCCCTGCATTGTATATCAATGAAGTAAAAATGTAAATATTGTCAAAGTCATTATTCAAAATTTGGAGCAACATGTCACGCTCTCATATGGGCCATTTTCATAAGAGTTCACAGCGTTCTTTGCTAAAATTAAATTTGGAGTAATTGAAAGAAGTTTTTATTATTTGAAAGAAGTTTTTATGACTGTCAAGTTAAAACATTTCTAATGAAATGAAGAAGCAAATAGAATATTGATGCTGTGCTCTCAGCTAAGCAATGCCTTAATCAAATTACTTTATACCTGTAGATGAAGACCATCAATATTGTGGTAAAATAGTCAGTTTGGGGTTTGCACAGAATGACTGGGGAATCAAGAAAAAGTTCTTTTATTATAACTTTTTCTAGGCATGATGACTTGCGGTGCCATCAAGAGCAATAGGTCAAAATAAACAAAAATCTCTGAGCCAATGCTCACTAGTGATACCCCCACTTTCACAACTATGCAATGTGTTATACATGTATATAAAGTTTACATCAAACAGGAAGTAAATGTTTGATGGACTCAGTATTGTACCAAATGCTTCGTCTGATGATAAGGAGAAATACCATATATGATTATAGGGTGGGGATCTCAATAGTTTTTAAGATAATAAGTATTTTGTTGTTTGAGGGGGGTGGGCATGAGCCCCCTCAGACCCTCTAAGGTCTTACCATAAGGACTAAGAATATATATGGGTAAAGAGTGGGGATCTCAATGGTTTTCAAGATATTAAGTATTTTGTCATTTGAGGGAGGTGGGGCATGACCCCCCTCAGACCCTCTATGGTACCAAATGATCTGTCTTACCATAAGGACTAAGAATATATATGGTTATAGGGTGGGGATCTCAATTGTTTTCAAGATATTAAGTATTTTGTCATTTGAGGGGGGTGGGGCATGATCCCCACAGACCCTGTATCATGTGTATAGTACCAAATGATCTGTCTTACCATAATGACTAAGAATATATATTGTTATAAGGTGGGGATCTCAATGGTTTTCAACATATTAAGTATTTTTGTCATTTGAGGGAGGTGGGGCATGACCCCCTCAGACCCCACTTAGGTACCAAAAAGGGGTCAGGGTCACACAACATGGTGTCAGTTGTGTAGACCCAAACCCCAAATGTCTGTATACCAAATATCAGATGCCTAGCTAAATGTATTATACTTTTAACTTAATTTATTTTCCACCAAAGTTTTAATTGTCCTAAAAATCATCTAAGTCCACAGAGTCACTGAACCATGAAAATTGTGTCAAGGTCACAGGACATGGTGTCAGTTGCATAGACCATAACTCCAGGTGTCTGTATACCAGATATCAGATAACTAGCTATTATACTTTTCACTTAATTCATTTTCCACAAAAGTCTTACAAAAAAAATTTATGCAGTCGCCGCAGCCGCCGGAAAGTAATACCTATTCAGTGCCTTATATATATACAATAAATACTAGATATGATTGTGCTTTTTTCGTTAATTTGTTCTTTAATGCTAAAACTATTATTTACCGACTTTTATACGCAAATTATATTTACATTCAGTCTTACTAATATAGAAGAAAATGAGATGTGGAATAAGTGTACGCGACACAACCTACATTATAAACGTATATTTTAAATATCCACAATGGAAAACAGCCAGCAGCCTTCAATGTGACCAGCGGTCGCTGCTCGCTGTTTTGGGGCGTTGGGTTGGGGAAACCCCAGTTGGGATATAGTATCTTAATTGGGATATTTTGATATACCCTAATGGCCCTATTGGGATATATTGCAGTTTTTTGCTAATAATATTTTTATGCTTCAAAGGAGCACAAATTGTCATTAAATATCTGAAGAGCATTGTTCCAGGGATCCAAAAGTATATCACAAGGGTCATAACCGTCATTGTGTTGCTGCGATTTACCAAAAGAACCACTTTTTTACATGTATGTCAAAATCACATCACGTTTGGTATAAGATTTTTTTTATTAGTTATTGGTGTAAATTGAACTTCATGAGGGAGATTTAGTCCAGTGAATATGAAATTCACAGGACCGAATGAAATGTCTGGTAAAAATTTGTTCGGTCTGGTAAAAAATTTGATCTATTTCAGTTACACATTTAGGAGAAAAGTTCTTAATTTAGGATTCGGTCTGGTAAACCTTGGAACAATTTCGTATTCACTGATAGTCTATAAAAATAAATATTCTTGTTTTAAGTTAAATCTTTGTTTCATTTTAAAACTATTGGGATTCAAACATGTAGCTAAAATCTCTGAATTTTCTTTTGATCAAAGAAAGATAACTCAAATTTTAATTTATGATTCAAAAAGGGTACAATTTATTTTCAACTTCTTAAATTTCTATAAAATAGTTCTTGATACATAATAAATTACATTGTATCAAAGAAAACCAAGTTTCTAAAACTAGAAAGTAAAAACCAGGGTTCTCTATCTTTTCAAAATGATGGAAGTCTCAGGACCCCCTATAAAAAAACTTGAAAGTCCTCAGGACAAAATGAAGAGTCCCTTAAATATTATTGGAAGTCCTAGAGTATAGAAATATAATATTTTTTCTATTGAAATGATACTGGTAGTCTTTTATTGCCTCATTAATAGCCTTGGTTTTATCAATCCCATATGTACATGTACTTCCTCTTTAATAAAGGATTAACACAGCCTGTACAAAGCAAGAGTCCCCAGGACGTTTACTAATCCTAATCAAGCGTCCAAAATGATAGAAAATCAGATTTGCTGCGCCCTGGACTTGGGAGCTTGGGTCCTGGAGAACCCTGAAAAACACTTTTCTTTTAATTCTAAAACTCAAAATTAACTGAAACAGTCAAACTTTGACTAAAAAAAATAATTTGACTTTAAAAACAGTAAAATCCTTAATGTAAAACTTGGTCTGCACAGAAAATGCAGCATCCCACAAATAGCCATCAAATACTAAACAAGACCCTGAATATCATAGAATCAAAATGTTGATGCATAATTATGCTCCATCTTGATATACAAATACAAACTGCAAAAAAACGGTCATGTATCCCAATTGGGGTATAATAATATGCAAATATCTCAATTGGGATACTATATCTTAATTGGGATATAGTTTCCCAATTGGGGTTTCCCCCAACCTGTAAAATAGGGTCAAAAGGACCCATTTATCGATACACAATGACTTGGTACGAAACGACCCGGTAGGAACGGGAATTGGTACGAAACAACCCGGATTATTTTACCCCGATTTTACTGGCAAAATTATACTCAATCCTAAATCTTGACGCAGTACAACCTGGGAAAATTACTATCATAGCCCAGGACATAGGCCTGGCACCTACTCTCTGATGAATGAAATAGGGAAAGCTGTTCCATTCCCTCCAACCCCAAGAAAATGTATGTTTTCGTATTTCTTTAACCTTAAATTGATAAAATTGGTACCAAAGTAGCTGCATTTTTAAATGTGTTTTCTTTTTTCTGGCTGTGGTCAATTCAAAACATCCGCCAAAAGGGAACTTCCGGTAGGAGAAAAAATCTTATTCGGGTGTGGCTCAGTTAAAACAACCCGTAATTCTCAAATTTGTTTTCTTTAAAATTCAATATTTGGATGAATAAAATATACATTGACTGTATGAAATATAATATCTTATTTGAAATCCAACAATGATCGTTGAAGCAAAAAGACGAATATAAACCCTGAAGTAAGTATCCTAAATTATCAAATCAACACTTTACCGCAATTTTAACAGCGAGCGACATCTAGCGAATAAAATTCAGAATTTTGTTTTCAGCATGGCAAACTATAATAGCCAATTTATGGAACTTGGGCAGCAATTTGTTGCTGCATTTTATCAAACGTATGATTCAGCAGCTAACCCAGAAGACAGAGCTTTAAAATTGCAGTCATTCTACGATGTAAGAGCATTTATGCTTCGGTTTCCCACCCACCGGCACTTGTTTGTGATGTACATGTACCTTACTGTTAAGTCATCCCATAATTTTATTAACTATTAAAGGCATTTTTTAATTGGACTTGCCTCACCAGGAACTATTTAAATAAACTACCATTCCATATAATAACAAGAACATTAATGTCTTGAATGACTTTTGCCTCTAGCAGAAGAAAGTCTCTTACCTGATTTTACCAGGTTGGAGCAAATGCCCGAAAAACGAATCCAGGTCCGTTCGCCCTGGTACATGTTCGCCACTATTCACGTTCGCCCTGGGTCCGTTCGCCCTATATGAATCCGGGTCCGTTCGCCCTAATTCGCGTTCGCCCTGGTACATGTTCGCCACTAATCACGTTCGCCCTGGGTCCGTTCGCCCTATATATGCCATATATATAGTCATATGTTTTGTAGAACATTATTCTTCAAGAAAAGAAAAAAAACTTTGGTCAATAGGGAAATAAAAAATTTCAGAATATGTTTAATCATCGATAAGAAACTCGCCACTTACCGGACCATAAAATTTTAATGTACAATTGCCTGTGAGATTTTGGCTCCAAGTATGTTTCTTTATCACATTAATCTATGAAAATTTTGAATGCTTCTAATTTCGACAAAAGGGTTTTTTTTACCATTCCAAAATTTTGAAAAATATCTTAAAGCTGGGTCTTAAAGTCATTTGTCTAGTTAAAAAAAATTCTAGAAATACCGTTGGGTATGGCAAGCCAAACTGGACAAAAGTCAATATTTATTTATATTAATAATTCATTTATTAATATAAATAATTATTTATTAATATTAATAATTCATTTATTTATATTAATAATTCAATTATTAATATAAACAATTCGATTTATTTATATTAATAATTCAAAGTGGAATTATTAATATAAATAATTCATTTATTTATATCAATAATTCATTTATTTATATTAATAAATGCATTATTTATATTTATAATTCTTTTATTTATATCAATAATTCTTTTATTAATATAAATAATTCAAGTAGATTTATTTATATTAATAATTCATTTATTTATATAAGTAATTCATTTATTAATATTAATAATTCATTTATTGATATAAACAATTCATTTATTAATATAAATAAATGAATTATTGATATAAATAAATGAATTATTTATATTAATAATTCCACTTTGAATTATTAATATAAATAATTCGAATTGTTTATATTAATAATTGAATTATTAATATAAATAAATGAATTGTTTATATCAATAAATGAATTATTAATATTAATAAATGAATTATTAATATAAATAAATATTGACTTTTGTCCACTTCGGCTTGCCATAGTTGGGTTTGTAAGTGCATTCGTCTTTGCTATAACGGTTTTGAGGTATTACAGATAACCACAAACAAAAAGTTCTTACACGGTGTCTTTGTATCATGACATGTATAAGACATTCTAACATACAACTCTATGAAAATATTCAAACCATTAGCTGAAATATTACTAATACTAGTATATTGACGCCCGTCACTTTAAGAAAAGTACCAACTCATTTTTTACTGGCTTGAAAAATCCCAAATTAGTGCAATTTTCAAAAAGGGAATTAGAATTATACTGAAGATTATAGTATACATGTATTAGATCACGGAAAAATGACACTGTCGGGAAAACAAAGTTGACCATATGAAAATCAACAAGTATTCCAACAAACAATATCATGAATATGGTGCAGCATAACTTAACTGCTAGAAAACTTAAACAAATAAACAGAAGCACTAGCTTATGGCTATAATAATGTAGATTTTGTGTAACCGATTTCCAGAAAGCATTTGACAAAGTCCCACAATGGTGAGTTATCAGACCCGACAGAAGTGACATTCATGCATTCCACAAGGCGCAATTTTTGGTCCTGTGTTCTTCGTACTATATTTTTATATAACGATCTCCCTGCAGACACAATAAGCTCTGATTCCTACGTTGTTTTTTTTTATGCAGATGATACCAAAATATTCAGAATTATACAAAAAGAATTGAAAAACCAACAAAAAACTTGAAAAACACGAAACAGTGGAGCATGTCGACCCGGCTGCTCTAGTTCCACCAATCATGAAAATTAAACGTAATTTTGCACTCGTCATAATTACCTTAATTGTCATTTAATCTAATTAACTTTATAACCCAAGCCATACCCAAGCTGAGTACGCGTGGCCGTCTGATTAATGTTTTTACAACTGAAACCGTTAATCTCATTGTTTGACGATTTAATCATGTTAAAGCTAGATGTTGATCGTCGCTTTTCGGTATTTTTAGCTCACCTGGACCGAAGGTCCATGTGAGCTATTGCCATCACTTGGCGTCCGTCGTCGTCCGTCGTCGTTAACTTTTCTTTGAAAATCTTCTCCTCTGAAATGACTGAAGGGATTGCTTTGAAACTTTGCACACATCATCTATGGGATGTCCTCTACCAAGATTGCACAAATGGTGACCGCCGTCCAAACAACATGGCCGCCGTTACTAAAAATAGACCAGGGGGGTCAGACTATTGTTTTTGGCTTGTAAATCAAAAAGTATAAGAGATAGATGAAATCTGATGCCACGCTACTGCTTCAGCATCAAAAGCTCTACAAAAGTCTCCATTGAGTCGTAGTTGTCAGATGACCCCTTATAGGAGTTACAGCCCCTTAAAGGTGAAAAATAGCATTTTTTCATGTTTTTGGCTTATAGAATGAAAATTATGACAGATAGAGAAAAGTTGTTGCTTGCTTAAATGTTCAGCTCATTTAGCTCTACAAAAGTCTCCATAGGGTCAAAGTTGTCAGATGACCCCTTATAGGGGTTATGGCCCCTTAAAGGTGAAAAATAGCATTTTTTCATGTTTTTGGCCTATAGAATGAAAACTATGACAGATAGAGAAAAGTTGTTGCTTGCTTACATGTTCAGCTCATTTAGCTCTACAAAAGTCTCCATAGGGTCAAAGTTGTCAGATGACCCCTTATAGGGGTTACAGCCCCTAAAATAACGTTTTTTCATGTTTTTGGCCTATGGAATGAAAACTATTGCAGATAGAGAGAAGCTATTGCTTGCTTAAATGTTCAGCTTATTTAGCTCTACCAAAGTCTCCATAGGGTCAAAGTTGTCAGATGTCCCCTTATAGGGGTTACGGCCCCTAATATAATGTTCTTTCATGTTTTGGCCTATAAAATGAAAACTATAGCAGATAGAGAGAAGCAGTTGCTTGCTTAAATGTTCAGTCATTTAGCTCTACAAAAGTTTTCATAGGGTCAGAGGTGTCAGATGACGCCTTATGGGGGTTATGGCCCTTAAAATAACGTTTTTTCATGATTTGGGCCTACGGCTACAGAATGGAAACTATAGTAGATAGAGAAAATCTGTTACTTGCTTAATGTTCAGCTCATTTAGCTCTAGAAAAGTCTTTTTAGGGTCGACATCGAGACCAGGTGAGCGATTCAGGCTCCTGGGAGCCTCTTGTTATTTTTTTGTTAACTTTATTCTTCAAAATATCTGCTGCCTGCATATAAATGCAAATACATTTTAACATGTATAAGCCAACATAGTTTGCATTATTAGTAATTAAAAAATTATATTCCTTCTCCAGTCAGGGGATTTCAATGTTCAATCTACCTCAAATGCATATGTATTTTAAAAATTTTTATCACTTATTTCAACTTTTTTCGTATTACAAAAACATCTTCTTGCATTTTAAATATACAAGTCTAATAAGTTGAAGTTTTAGTTGACGTTAGACCACGTTATCCTAATATATAATATAGGGTAAACGAACTCAGGCGAACGGACCCAGGGCGAACGTAGGTCAGGGGCGAACGGACCCGATACCCCGAAAAACAGGTATAATACCCAAATTTCAAGGATAGTCCTTGAAATCAGGTATACTGTGATCCTTGAAAACGGGGATAGCAAACTTTGAATCCATTTTTCTGACTTCAACAAATTAAAGGCATTCTCTAAATATATCATTCAGAAGAAATGATGTTATTGCTATATATTTTAGCATCTTTCAAATCAAAATGATGTCTTGTTAAATGCCTCTGCAGTGACAAAGCTTTTTCTATTGTACTACCTGACCTTTAATTGAATGGTTAACATGTGTCCAACCAGGTGTGACTTGAGCATGTTGAGCACATTTCACTCTCCATTGATACGCTCCCTAAGGGAGCGATTATGGTAGAAGTGTCAATATTTTAGTTGTACTATGAGCTGAATTTTCCTTCAACGTCCGGTATAGCAGGCGCTTGTTTTCCCAAACTTTCGGCGTCTTTGTAACGTTTTTATCTTTGAAAAATTTAGACGTCATTAAGTGCTCACGTAACCCACAAGAAAAGCTAGTTTGTTTTTATTTTCAGACCCAAAAAAATAAATTTATTGAAACCTCGGGAGCGTAACAGGTTTTACCTGCCTCATATTAGTATAATTGGCATTTGACCAAGTTAACAGAAATGATGTCAAATTCTTTGAAAACAAATTGAATGTCCAATGGGTCAATTTACACAAAAGGAAATGATAAAAGGAATCAAAGTCTAAATTTGAATTTAAATTATTTTCATTAATTTAAGACTGGTTTAAGGGTGCACTTTTAAATGCATAGTCCTTCGGAAGGGACGAAAAAAGGTTGTCCCATGTATGTGGAGAGCAATACCTCATGCACGTTAAAGACCCCTTTGTAGAGTTGGATAAGAGTAGGCTCAATTTGGGGCCGCTACAAAGGCCTTACTCGCAAACTGCTAACTGGAGAAGGATTTATATAAGCATAAAGCTTGTTTCCCAATCCAGGGTAAATAAATATGTTTAAACTAAATGCATTGTGATAAATAAGAAAGTGTTTTATTAATCAAATAAGCTTTAAATCCATTAGAAAGTCTGCTATCCCTGAAATCGGGATACCCGTTTTCAGGCATTTGCTCCAACCTGTTCACTATTTATTTGTTCAACTTAAATGTTGCAAATAAATCCTAAGTATAGAATCGTGCCTTGCTCAATGTTGAATGGGTAGTTGTTTCTGCTCTTATTTCATGAGGTGATGTCATATTTAATGATGCAATTTTTAGACATCTGCCGGACTTAATCTGAATCTAGTGTATTAGCACTGGCCCCTGGCCAGTAATCCTGTTCAAATATAATCAGATACATGTATTATCAACATGATCAAGTAAGCTTTATTTATAGTCAATTTAAACATATGCTCTGGTGAGATTGTGTCAACTTGCACTAAGACATAAACATACATACATACATAAAAGATAAATCATTTTGACATATATGTACTGTAACAAGACTAAACATATTGAAATAAATATTAAAGCACAAATGTCATGATAAGCTTAAGCAACTATAGAGCAGACATAATTCAGCACATTCACAAGCATTTAAGGTTCATGTTTACAGCTTAAATTCAGATAGATTTTTCAGTACGTGTATACTGTATTCAAAAATAAACTGTAGCAGGACCTAGATATATCAATGTCTTATCTATTTTTATTAATATTTCTATGATTAAGTCCATTATTTTGAAGTTCTACTTTTTTCCCGTTTTTTGAGAAAAGCCGATTTTAGGTTAATATCACTAACACCCTTGCACGTGGCCTAAAAAATCATGGGACATTTAATTATAATTTAACCAAAAGTGTTCACCAACATTTCAGTTGAAAGGTACAATAGGGATATTTTGTCCTTATTCAAAATACAATTTAAATGCAAAAAAAAAATGTACGGACAAAACTGTGCTTTCTTCAACAAAATTAATGTGTGGATATAATAAGGTGTGTCCATGTTTAGGTCCTACTATACTTTATTTGACCTGAATGTGTGCCATTTGAGCTGTACATATACTAAGATTTTCTTCAAAAAATTTCAAACTGTTCTGATGAACCTTATTGATAAATTAAAATGGAAAAGCATAGCATGATGATCTGTTCTTGATGACAAGCATATTCCAAGTGTCAAGTATCATGAGAATTTCAAAAACAGGTTGACATCATTTTCTGATCTAAACATGCTTACATGTATGTTGTTTGTTAGTTCATTTCACAGTGGGTTTTTCTTGCAAAATAGCAATGTTATAGATTTTTTTCATTCATATATCTTGACAGAAAGTGTAACTAAAGGTGTTATTCAACGCATATTTACACTTCTTGTGATCTGAACCATTTCTTTCATCATATTATTTCTTTGCAGGATAACTGTTTTTTTACATTTGAAGATTTTCAAGGGCAAGGAAAAGAAGCAATATTAAATAAAATCAAGGTATATTTTACTCTAGAATGCATGTACAATGTCCCTTTCTTAATGATACATATACATCATTCAGTAGTAGTATGTATTACAAAGTACAATTGAATGACAATGATTAAAATGATTGTTACATACCTGTCTTTTTATTGAACTTTTATACCAGTAACTTCAATAAAGTTAGATATTTTAACATGTAATAAAACTTCACACGGTGATTTGGTTTTAGAATTTCAATAGTCATATACTTTGATTTTATGTGCACAGTACATTCCTGTAAAATAATTGTTGAATTGATGTTTAAAAAAAAAAGCAACAGCCATATATGCACCCCTATTAAACAGGTAAAATTACTTGTACACCGGTTAATTAGTTTTCATTTTATAAACAAACAAAATTTGGAAAAACTCTTAAATGAGTAAATCAAGACCGCAAAGAATTGATTTTGAGCAAATTTAACACAATGGAAGGTGATGTATGTAAATGTACCAATGGGTATGGCAACGGTTGTTTGGTTTCCACTTCCTTTTTACATTAGAATATTAAAGTAGGCTTAAGGGGGTAGTCCCAGGTACCCAACACTTGGGCTAAAATAAAATTCTGTCATTTGATTTTCCTGTAAATTTGCAACAATATGTACTTAAATGAAATAACTTTAATTGCAAAATATTTAGTTTTTCGGGGAAATTTTTTTATTAAACACATTTGGAGTTTCAACATTTCCTATTTTGATCATTGAGAAGCTTAATTTCTTTGAACAAATGTGCCTGACTAAATGTTCAACTGATATTTGAGAGTTATTTCCCTTAAGTGTTCTGTACCCCCTTTAAATTTCAATCATAATTGTAAACTTACATGTTCTATTGACTACTGTCAATTAAAATTAATACATTTGTAAGCTTGCCAACCCAGCAATAACTTTTAGAAAGAATTTGTAAGTGTTTGGTACTTGTTTATTTTTGAAAATGTATACTTTCACTTAGTTGATTGCTATTCCTACAGTTTTAATCGGTAAGATAAAAGATGAACCATTATTTTAGATATATATATCATATATGTTTTTCACTCTCTCTGAAACAGAAAGTTAAAACTAAACAACTCTTGCTGTACCCATTGTTACACATAGCAGTCAGCCGTGGGGGGTTTCCAACAATGATTGGTACATAGAAGATGAGTCGCAAAACTCACTAGTGCTAATTTAAAATCCTGGTTTAAAACATATAAATTTACTGTATTTTGTTTATTGTTGAAGGTTATGAATTATGTCTCTACTTTTTTCCAGAGTTTACCAATACGAACAGTAGCACATAATGTAACTAAGTGTGATTGTCAACCCACTATCGACGGAGGAGTTCTAATTTTAATTATAGGTCAAATTCAGGTCTGTAAAAGTAGGAGGGTTAATTCATTAAATTATGCAAAAACAGAATACATGTAGCAGAGAAATTCTGGGTAATGATTTTGATATATTTTGGGCTTCTGTTTTTGTTTAATCAGATCTAATATTCTACTGGTTTTCCAAGTTTTCTACTCCTAACGTGTCTGATGAAGGTTAATCCAGAAAAGCGCTTCACACGCAGTGCAATTTTGCTGTTGTAAACATTTATCAAAATCATTTCAATATGTGGATCGTGTCTTTCTGGCACATATTCCATATTCTTTTGTTTTTGTCTCGCCTGCGAAGCAGAGCAGGACATAGGTGTAACTTTACCGGCTGCGGCAAGGGCGTTAACTTTTTGGAAAAATTTTATGAGCACCTCCATATCTAAAGAATTATAGGTCCTAGGTTGATGAAACTTGGTATGCATATGCCCCAGTAGTAGCTTAGCACAGTTGCATCCCCATCTCTTGACCTTGATTTTCCGGCCAAGTGACTTTGACAATTTTCAATACATATAATAGCAATGGAAAAGTTTTGCAAGCTCCTCCATATCTCAAGAAACTATAGGTCCTAGGTTGATGAAACTTGGTATGCATATGCCCCATTAGTAGCATAGCACAGTTGCATCTCCATCTTTTGACCTTGACCTTGATTTTATGGTTGAGTGACTTGTATTATTTTTATTGCATATATTAGCAATGTTTAAGTTCTATAAACATCTTTTGATCTCAGAAACTGAAAATCCATGTTAATTCAAATTATAGTGGAAGTAAGAAAGAATAATTGTTTCTGATGGTGCCGGCAGACATACTTTAGTGTTAACTCTTGTTAATATTATAGTGTAATGGATGTTGATCGATGACAGGTAGTTGGGGAAACATTTTTATGGCTCAACCATGTATGTGGATCAGACATATAGTTTTACCCTTTTCTGTCTGTATGTAGTCTGTAACACTATGGTTAAATATGGTCACTGTTCATGTTTCAGGATTTCAGTCTGATTTCGGAACTCCTCTAGACTTTGCCTTTAAATATTGAAGAATTTTTTTTGCACACTGACCCCTACTTTTTATGACATTTTCTGATTATATAGACCTTAACAACCAACTGTATAAAATATTTTGAAATTCTTGATACAACTTCATGGTTTTTAAGGCCAAAAACGTCACAATGTTAAAGTTATGAAAATCTAGAGGAGTCTGATTTCCCGCCAAATTTTCGACGTCATTTATCTCAAAAACGAGCACACAGACCTATCATTTTCATTTTGCTATAAGTAAACAATTATCTATCATTTCTACCACATATCATAAAATCTTTGATATAAAAAAGTTGAGGAGTGACCATCCTTAAGTTCTTGGTTAAGATCCACAACTTGGATACTCGATGACGGGGGTCAATGGTATTTCACTACTGAATGTGTCTTGGGTAGCACTACATAACCTGTCAAAGATTAGGTCACCATTACCTATATTTTATGCTTGAACGACTTTGGTTTGGTCTATATCCAAGGTAATACATGTTGAGGGACATCCTGTGGGTCATAGACATATTTTCTAGTTACAGCAGTCTTCTCTGCAACTTTTAATTACAGCCTCTTTATACATCTTGATTTAAAAGTATGCAGCATTAGCATATAGGGGTCTTACATGTATATCATGGAATTTGATACTTCTACACCTAAATTTGTACTCCCTGTTTACTTTACAGTATGGTTGGATTTTTTTATATGCTAAAGCAAAATTATCCTGAATTTTCTAATTTTGTTTCTTACAATTAAAAAAAAACAACAAATTATTGGTTTAATAAGTCATAGACAATAATGAGATGTGGAATAAGTGTACGGGACACAAACAACATAAACAACCGGCAACATAAAAATTCACAAATTATGTACATTTTAAAATGGCCACATCAAGTTTGCTTCTGTATTTTAAAACGGCGATTTTTTGCCTCTAAAAATATTTTCAATTTCTATATCTTCTATAGCATTTTCTTTTCTTTTGCAGACTGACGATGACCCAGCCATGTCATACACACATTCATTCGTCTTGAAACCATTGAACAATTCTTTTTTTATTGTACATGAAATGTTTAGACTAGTTGTGCACAACTTTTGAGATGAGAACTAGTAACCAATATTTGTGCTTGATTATTTGTGCTACATAAAGACAATAAGGTTTAGACAGTAATGGACCTTGATGAATGAATTGTTCAACGTTACGGATCATTTGGTGCACATCTTAAAAAACATTTAGCCTTGTTATTCCAATAATTTTGTGTATTGTAATTCTATTGTTTTAGAACAAATTTGTCATTGTGTTTGAAATCCTCTTAAACTGATGCCTCTTTTAAATTTAAGCCTTTCTCCATTAGTACAAATTTTATTTGACTCTGTGAAAAAATACTGATTCTTATAGATTATAACATGCCATTTTTCATATCAGACCTATTATCAGCCCCAGGTCATGTTATTAGCCCGAGAGCCGTAGGCTCGAGGGATGATAATGACCACGGGCTGATTTTGGTCTGATATGAAAAATGACATGTTATGATCTTTTTATCATATACTTCAATATCAGTGTGAAATACATATGGTATTTTGAAATGGCATTTGGATACAGCATCTGATCAAAATTTGTATTTAGTAAATGTAAACAAACAAAACAAATGTATCTCGTAATATCGTGGTAAGTAGCTACGTAGAAACGGTGACGTCACAGTTAAATATTTGGTTGGAATGAACTTATACCACCGAGAAATGAAACCCACGGAGAAGTGGGAAGGGGGTATAATTCACACAAAAATTGCACTCTTTTAGATGCATCTGTGTCGTCTGCCATAAGTTTTGAAAATGTCTATGACTAAAATCGACTACGGTCAAGTCTGTAATACAATTCCGATTTTGGCGTTTGATAATAAAACGGAAGTAGTTGATAATAACCTGAACCAGTTGATAATGAAGTGATTATCACACGGTGAAGGTGTTTTTGGAAAAAAATCAAATTCTCTTTAAAAATTACCCTATTATCATGTTGTTAAATTTAAGCATTATTATGTCTAAGTATATGATAAATAGATTCTTATTTTTGTGAATTTCAAATGAAATTGATAATTATTAAGAAACAGTGGTATTCGTTTGAATCATTTTGAAAATTGGTTTACGATACACACAAATATCATGAACACAAAGTTGATTCACAGTATTATCATTTGATAGATCTGTTTGTAATGTATAAAATTGTTAAATTTGCTTAATTAATACATGTCATATGTTTACTTATTTGTTAGAAGTTACAAAGAACAAAAACAAACTTTGTAAATCTCATTTCCAACCAATGTACAAAATATATTTTTAACTTAGAATGGGGTTTAGCTTACCAAATAGTTTGGGTCACACCATAAATTATGATTGACAACTGAGAAACTCAATCATTTTGGTTGTACTTTTGGTAAAAGATTGTGTTCATGCTCTTTATGTTGTCTTTCATTACCAATAGCCCAATTTGTCATAAAACTTTTTATGCCCTCTACCCTTGATTATAATATATAACCTATGTGTTACTATTTTGTCGTAATTTGCAGCATTTATTTGAATATATATTTTTTACCACACATAAGCTGTCATTGTTCTTGTTGTACTTGATAGTGTTTAAGGTGGAACTCTACAGGAGTCATCTCTATATGTGACCATATTAATTGTCTTCTCTGATTTTCACATCGACTGTATGTCACACATCCAATCTCATTTAGCCTTCAAAATTATTTGGAATATTAGAATTTTGCTCATGTGAATGATATATATATATTAAGCCTTAAAGAATGAAATTGTGGTTTTATTTCTTATAATTTGAATTCTTCTTGAATGTCTGAACAATACAAACTTTAGGATATAATTTTACTAGACTCGTACTTCTAGTATCATTCTGTAAGTCATTGATCTATGGATATGTATAAACATCAGATTAATATTGATGTTGTCAGACTAACCTTCCTGAAAAATAATGAATATCTTTAAGTATGGAAGTTTTTATGTAATGTTCATAGGGGATTGTTAATCAGATATCATTGAATATTAAAAGTCATTGGTATTGCCAACATTTAATTGTAGTTTATTTTTGTCCCCTCCAACAACGCAAGTGAGGGACTAAGTAATGGTCTTCATTCATCTGTCTGTCACTCTTTGTGGACACAACTAACAGCTGAACAAATTTCTGAAATTTTGTGAGATTGCTTTTCATTTTTGTCTCGCCTGCAAAGCGGAGTGAGACATAGGTGTAACTTTACCAGCAGTGGCTTTTACTTTTATGTTAAGGTTTTATGAGCACCTCCATATCTCAAGAACTCTTAAGTCCTAGGTTGATGAAACTTGGTATGCTTATGCCCCAGTAGTAGCTTAGTACAGTTGCATTCCCCATCTTTTTACCTTGACCTTGATTTTCCGGCTGAGTGACTAAGACAATTTTCTATACATACATGTATAATAGCAATGTTAATGTTTTATGAGCACCTTCATATCTCAAGAGCTATAAGTCCTAGGTTGATCAAACTTGGTATCCATATATGCCCCAGTAGTAGCTGAGCACAGATGCATCCCCCATTTTTATGCCCTATCTATGAAAGTAGAGGGGTATATAGTGTTAGGGTCCGTTCGTCTGTCCCAAATCCTCATATTTCCAAATTCCCACTTACTGCCAAATGCCACATCAATCATATTGGTATGGTAGGTGTATATAGTGATGCTTAGCACAATGCATGCTTTGGGTGCTAGATTTTACCTATATTTTCCGCATGAATGACCACTTATAAAATAATGGTTGAAGTCCATTCCTTCTTACTGACATGTGCCATATCAACTATTTTGGTATGGTAGGTGCACCTAGTGATGGTAAGAACAATGCAAGCTTATGATGCTGGCTTTGACCAATATTTTCTGCATGAATGACCACTTATAGAAGAAGGGTTTAAGTTCATTCCTTATTATGTGTACTGACAAGAACCATAGCAACCATATTGGTATGGTAGCTGCACCAAGTGTAGCTATAGTAATTGCAGAAAATAATGAATGTTGCAAGATGGGGCATTATGTCTTAAGGACATTTTCTTGTTTTACCTTGACTATGATTTTCCATCTGCGTGACTTAGACAATTTTCAATACATATAATAGCAATGTTAAGGTTTTATGAGTGCCTCCATATCTCAAGATCTATAAGTCGTAGGTTGATGAAACTATAATCAGAATGGACAATAAAGTAATATTTATTTTTAATGAGCTGAAACTTTAAGTTATAGGTTTATATACATTGATCTGCTTATTTATCAGTAATAGACTGTTACAGCTGCATCCTCATCCCTTGACCTTGATGTTGAAGTTGCATTAATTTAATTGATATTTTTATGCCTCATCTACAAAAGAAGGGGGACATATAGTTTTTGGGTCCGTTGGTCAGTCCATCCAAAATGTTGCAAGATGGGGTATTATATCATTCAGACATATTTTGTTGGGAAATGTAAGAGTTCAGGTATGATTTTTCTTCTCAACAATTGATTAAATAATAAAAGAATATCAGAATAACTGGGTTTTCCAATAGGGCCAGCAGGTGAGACAATTCAATGGTGGTTAATTTGTCACTATGTAGGCTGAACTCCTCCAATGCCACAGAATGGATTTTGCAGAAATGTAGTGAGATTTTTTGTTGATCATCATACATGTATGTAGTTTATCATCTTGAATGCCTGGGTCGCCTTGACCTACATTTTCTGCATGAATGACTCTGGTTAAAGTTTTTGTAAAGCTCCATATCTTGGCAACTACTAGAGAAGTTATTGGGTCAGTCAATACATTTGGTCAGCATTCATAAGAAAATAAAGTCACCTTTATCTACATTTTCTGCATGAATGGCTCTGCTAAAGTTTTGTTTAAGGTACATATCTCAACAACTGCAAGTGGTAGGGGAAGGATATTCGTGAAGTGGGTATAACTATATCTTGGACATATATGAAAATCTTTTCGGTCTAAAAATGGCTAGACTGAATCCAAAGGTAAGGACCCCATGCTGATGCCACATACCAAAATGTCAACAGGCTGTGATTAGTAGTGGCTGAGAAAACAGTTACTTCAGTTATATCCCTGCTGCCCAAAATTCACCATTTTATAGCCCAGATTTCTTACTCTGTGAAATCTGGCCCCAAAAAAACAAACATGTTTATCTTGGCAACAATGAGGACAGAATGATTGTCAGTGTTCTCCCCAGAAATTTTGGATAGCATCACATTTTGCGTAAACAATATCAGGTGTTAGAAAGAAAAAAATCATGTCGATCGACGTTTCACTATCAATTTATGATTAGTTCTTGACCATGCATCATGTATACGTGTTTTATGATACCCCCCCCCCCCCCCTCTTTCCTCCCCCACCCACCCCATTTGATGTAAGTCTACCTTCAAGCTATGGATACTATAGTTCCATATTAAAAAAGAGTTGGAGTATAACTCAATTTTAGCAATTTAACAATTACTGGCTAAAACATCAGTTTGTCTTTTGTTATCTATGAACTCTCAGTGAACTGCATCCAGTCACCAAGGATGGAAGAGGAGAAGACAGGCCTGAAAGCCATTTGCCTGGTTTTGAAGCAATAAAATATAATTTAATAGCTTTTATTTTTGGCATAAATAAATTACCAAGTACAAATGTTTACATTTCATTCACACTGGTCACTAAGATGCCAATGGTTCTCCTGCCAAAAGGAGAAAATGTTAGATAAGGTAATGGGAAATCTGAAATCTATTTTTAGACTTCCTGTTTTGACCAAAGGTCAAACAATATATCTAGAAATCAATATTTTGGAATAACAAATGTTACAATGGAATTAATCATGTTTCATTGAGGTAAAAAGCATTTTCTTTATTTTGGGTATGGGTTATCTATGACTGTTAATTTAGAATTCAACGGCTCATGTTCTAATAACACACCTGAAAAAAAGCACGTGTGCATATGTTTGTTTTTGTTTTGGTTAAATCCTATTGGTCCTGGTTGGTTGTCCAATAGAAATAATTCACTTCGCAAAAGGCGTTCACCTGCATGGCTAATCAGTTCAAAGATCGATATTTCCTAATTAATTGACAAAACCAAGGTCATTGATTTCTTTGTTAATTGGCTTGGGGTTGTAAATGTGTCAATTACTCAATGATCACCAATCAATCAGTGGCTTCATAAGGACGTCAACTCAATACCTTTGTATTTTTAACAATTAGAAATAGCGTCTCGGTAAAGACTGATAGCATCTCGGCAAATTACGATAGCGTCTCGGTCCCGAGATGCTAGAGAACACTGGATTGTCATGGTTTTTGCATTGTTTTTCTTTCAACCAAGTGTAATTCTATATGGCAACAACAAGCAGAAATGGCTCTTCCTTTCAGGCCTTTTGTGTTTACTTTGTTCTACAGAATAGAAAATAATAAGATGTGGAATAAGTGTACACAAAACATCCTACATATAAAAGTGACAATTTAAAAATCCACAATGGAAATCAGCCAGCAGCTTTCAATGTGATCAGAAGATTTGAATGTCCCTCTGGTATTTCTTTGTTCAATCATTTCAAAGTGTGATTATAAAGTTTAAGTGACTATATCAACATATAATTTAAAAGTTAAAGTGACTTACTACTTAAACTACAAACACATGTTCAGAAAGAGATAAATTAGTTATGATTCCTTTATACAAGTGAAATATGCAAGGCCTTTGTCTTATGGGACAATTCTGTATGTGTCAACTAGTTTTTAGAATATTTAAATACAGGACTAAACGATGTCCAAAACAGAAACAGTAAGGACTTTTTATAATTTTATTACAAACATTTATACAATTACAACAAACAGCACCTTTAATATACAGAACTAGATGTGTTTAATTTATTCAAATTATATATCTTCCAAGTAATAAATATTTGAAAAAAAATGTACATACCACTTAAAATTTCATTGAAAGAAAATGTGATGAGCTTATGCACATACAAATGATCATATCAAGAACCATAACTACAACCTTTTCTGTCTATCATGTGCATTAGTTCTTAAAGACGAACATAGAACTGAAATCCAGACAACATTTTGTTCTATTTAAACCTACACCAACTAATATTAAAGTTTACATGTACAAAAGCAATCAGTACCTACTAAAACGCAGGTAAATCTTAATTATGAGATTCGAACAAATATAACTTCTGTTTAAAAAATGTTCAAAACAAAAAAATTATATCAAGCATAATATGAAAATAAATGACCATCATGTATGTGAGTAGATTCCTCCTCTAACAAGGAGTGGGCTTTACCTGAAAATCAAAACATCATGGTGTTTGAAGGCACTCTATTTACAAGATCCTCCAAAAGTTATCTTAGCATCACCTTATTATTTCTTGAATGTGGCATTTGTGCAATAAATGCACTACATACTTTTGTTAAAAGTTCATATTTCCAAATGTTACATCTGAGTTTTTCTTTGAATAGCCATGAAAATATTATTAAAATCATATCAGATCAAGTGCATGCCTAAAAAAATAGATGATGCTTAACTTATGGTGGACTGTATATTTAATGATCGGTGATGGGGTCTGAGGATATTAAATTATACATTCTTTCACCATTGCCTAAAATTTGTATAGAGGGTGGGGTCAAATACTTATAGCGAGCGAGCGGAGAGCTCTACGGTATTTGTTCCCGCGAACAATTTGCCTAATGCTGATATTGATTTTTCATGGTCCGGAAAGGCTCTCAAATTTTTACAGGAACGGAGTGAATTTGAAAATAATTACCCATTTTGCTAGTCGCATTCCAAAAATTATCTATTTAATAATGTAAAAAGAGAAAAATATTCTGATGACGACGAGTTGCTTCATTTTTTTGTAGTAACCAAATTTTAATCGATTTTTTCTTACTTTTCTATTTAAGGTTCAATTGCCCCTAGGATCTCGTCCCAAATTGAACGTTCTAGAAAATTAACCAAAACAAAAATAACTACGATGGTTTCAGATCTTATTTGACTGCATCGGTTCGAAATCATTTTTTTTATTGAACAATATTATGCTGTGCTCACATTTAGGCACTGCCTATTTCATATTACCCCTAAGGTAAAACAGAAATCTGGACATAACCATCATAGATTGTTTTGATGTCTCAAGGCTTTATGCTTCTTAATGTCTAAGAGCTAACAAGGGTGAATTACTTTGAAAAGTATGGTCAATGCACGGTAGATCCAAAGACACCTCATTCTACTTTCTGTTCAGCTGATCTCTCAATTAACCCTTGTAATTTATCATAAGGAATAAATGGCTTCAAAGTATTGCAGACTGCAGTAATCCAATCTGATTTGTTGATCAAAAAAGGTCACCAGGCCCCAGTTTCATAAAACATCTCAAATTTGAGATCTCCTCAAATCCTTCCTCAAATGAGATTTCTTGCAATTTCATTGGTCAATATTTGAGTTGAGGACAGATTTGAGGAAATCTCAAATTTGAGATGTTTTATGAAACTGGGACCAGAACAGTAAGAAGAATGTGATGTAATTATGACAGATTAAATGCACAACAGAAATGAACAATTTTATGACCTGCATTTGTAAATGCGTAAATTTGTAAACATTAGAAATCATTTGAGTTTTTTTTCTTTGAAATCATAAATTATCTAAAATCAAGATTAAAATTCACTTTATGGATTTTCCTTTATTCTTTTTAAGGAATGTAAATCTTAATAACAATAATGTAATTCATCAAGCAGAAAAGAAAAGAAAAACATCCAATTTTTTTATGGAGATTTTATGAAAACAACTTTACCATAAACCTTTAAAAGATGCATTTCAATAATAGAGATGTCAAAACATTTTCAATTTCATAATTATGCTTATTTTTTAATTAAAATATGACAACAACACAAACTTTACAATTGAGCATTTTCTTTTTACACAAAGCATTAAAAAGCTACGAGCTACTCTACAAACAAACAACTTTACATCAAACATGTATATAAACAAACAATATAAGGCATTGACATAAATTCACAGAATTTATGATACAAAACAATTCTTTTAAAAATGAAATCTAAATGACCAGCAACCAAGAATAATGAAATACATTCTATATTATTTTTTTTCTTTCAAAACTGTCCATACACTGGAAGAAAATCAACTTGTCTTTAACACAGTTTGGATAAAATATTGATTTTTGTTAAAGCCATAACAAAATAATCCCTAGATTCTCATCCAAAGTTCTTGAAAGTATGGAGTATGTGGGTAAATTTTAATTCTTATTTTTTAACCAATTGGATAGTAATTCTGCCATTCAAGAGGAAATTGACTAAAACTGAACATTATTTGGTCGAAAAAATCAGGACCTTAGGGGATAAGAATTTAGAATAATTTTTATATTGGCATTTAATAGCTATATTTTGTACACTTTGCAAATTTTTTGCAAATTAATTTTTATGCATTTTATGCATTTAATTCTAGACTCATTCGTTTCAAAAATGTAAAATATTTCGAGTCCAAATATCTGAACTAGACATGTTGTAATACCTCAGTAACATATTTAATTGTAAAGAACAAAACACAATTTTACAATGTCTTAATCCAGGGGCAGAAACTTTTTTTTTTAAAAACTTACCATTGAAGAAAAAAGGGGTTTCCAGACCAATTTTGCCAAAAATCTACTCGAAAAAAATAAATTTCCAGAAGAATGGAGGTTCCAATGCCTGTGCCACCCCTGGTTCCCACTGTCAATCCATTTAAATAAGTTTCAAATGTAAACATAGATTAAATGTACTAGACACAACATCCATAAAACAATGCTAAGATCTGCATTGAAAATGGCAACCTTTGAGCGCAAGGTCAAATATGTGATCAATAAAAAATAAAGAAATAGAGCAGTCGCACACAACAGCTAATCCCCTCGCCTGCTACATCAAAATGTAAGTCAAGGTGACCTAAATCTGGAACAGATGTTAATTACTATCCAAGATATACCTGAGTCATTCATGCAGAAATTGTAGGTATGGATGGTGTGGATGGTATGGATGCTTATTAGTATCAAAGATGTAACCACTGACCCAATATCATCTCTTGTAGTTGATGTGGGCCTACCAAAACTTTAACCGGAGTCATTCATCTGGAAAATGTAGACCATGACCCACTTTTAGTAGGTGTGGAGGTTACTATCCAAGATGAACACACTAACCCATCATCATTCTTTTACCACTTGCAGTTGCTAAGATATGGACCTAAACAAAACTTAAGCCTAAGTCATTCATGCAGACCTAAGGTGACCTAACCAGGGTTCCCACTATTTTTTGGACACAAAATTCAAGGGTTTTTCCAGGACTTTTCAAGGGTATTGAGGTCATTTTTCAAGGATCAAAACAGTCCGCAAAATTTTTTAAAATTCAATATTTTTCTGCCTTTTTTCATCAAACGGTCAACAAATCTGCATATTACAAAATTCCAGGGTTTTTCAAGGATACATGTATTTGATAAAATTCAAGGATTTTTCCAGCTTCTTGAGCATTGAAATGAAATTCAAGGACTTTTCCAGGTTTCCTTGAATTCAAGGATGGCATGGGAACCCTGCCTAACTTTGGTAGGGATGGGATGTTGGTTTCTATCCAAGATGTACCAACTAACCCAACATCATCTCTCTATCACTTGCAGTTGCTGAGATATGGACCATAACCAAAACTTTAACCCAAGTTATTCATGTAGAAAGTGTAGGTGAAGGTGACCTAGTTTTGGTACGGATGCTGGTTACTATCTAAGATGTACCCACTGACCCAATGTCATCTCTCTATCACTTGTAGTTGCTTAGATATGGACATTAACCAAAACTTTAATCTGAGTCATTCATTCAAAAAATATAGGTCAAGGTTACATAATTTTGGTGCTGATGCTGACTACCATCAATGATGTACCCACTGACAAAATATCATCTCTATATAATGTTTAGTTCCTGGTGACAAAACAAAAACCATTACATGTACGAATGAATGAACCAAACCCCAACTCTGTTGGACAAGGGGATAAAAATCTGTCTAAGTAAAAAATGCCTGAATTTATCTAAATAGTTAAGTAGGTGAGCAACAGACCAAATCCTACAATAGGGGACCCCGAGCTTATGTCAAGAGGCTGTGAGAAGAGGTTGCAGAGAAAACACAATTTCACAACCACCTGAGATTCACCATTTTCATTTTATGAAATCCAGCCAAAAATTAATCTATTAAACCAATTTGACAAATAAACAAAATATAGAAAAACAAGTAATTTTTTAAAAAGTCCACAAAGTTCCCTTCAATTAACAGCAAATCAACTGCTGAATTTCAGTAAAGATTTGTTGTTGAAAAGTAAAACATTTAGAAAAATTTATTTTGACAACAGTTACGCAAAACAGGAGCATTATTATAAGTTAAAAGGTTCAAAGAAACAAAATATTAATCATTAATTATCATATGTCATCAAATAGATTAACTTTTTGGCATTTTTTTTCGTTGTTTCAAATTTGTTGAAGGAGCAACATTTTATGAATAAATATAACAACAATAATTATTCTAAAAATAAACAAATCCAAATATATTACACACATGTATGGCCACTAAAAGTATGTCTCGCCTGTTGGTACCACCCTAGAAGTTAACTCAGTTTCAAAAAAAGTATTATTAACAAAGTTTACAACTCTAAAATTTAAAGACTTAAGTTCACAGTTATTGAAGCATGAAAATGGTGTAAAGGTCATATGGCATGGTGTCAGTCAGGTGTGTGGACCTTGAAACCAAGAGAGCCAGTGGTGCAATGGTTAACACATTGAGCTACTAACACTGGGCTTGGTGGTTTGATACTCGTTAGGGGTAAAAAATTCATGAACTAATTTTCCAACTCTCTCTTGACACCGTTTGCGAGGATGGTCTCAAGGAATGCTGCTAGTCCTTTGAAAGGGACGAAAAGAGTGTATAATATATATATATCATATGCCTAGCTAATACACTTTTTAAGTAATTCTATTTCCACAAAAGTCTAACAAAGAAGTTTATGCTCTGGAAAAAAGACCCAAGGTCACAGAGTCGTTGAAGCATGAAATGGGGTCAAGGTCACAGGCCATATAGCGAGTTGCATAGACCATAACCCCAAATTTTTACCTAAAAATCAAATGCCTAGGTATTGTAATTTTCAAGTAATTCATTTTACACAAATGCCTTACAACAAAGTTTATGCAGCTGCTGCCGGAAATTATTACCTATGTCCAGCCTTCAGCAACTACTGTGGATTCATATATTTTCGTGGGTACTAGTTTTCGAGGTTTGATGAAAACTGATAAGTTCCTGGATTTTTGAATTCGTGGTTCTGAACATACAGATCAATGTTTAATTTCCTTTTCGTTGGGTATTAAATTCTGTGGGTCAAGGCCACCCATGAAAATTAATACCCTCTTGAATAACAATGAAACCACAGTATTGGTTGCAGGCGAGACAAAAAAACATTTTTTTTTTGTTCAGTTTTTTTCAGTTTTCTATATACATACATTGTATTTAAAAGACATGTCATCTCATTGTATTCTTATAACTTCTTTAGGCTTAGCCAAGGATTATTATATAGTCATTGGTAAATATAAAAAATGTACACATAAAATAGCAAACATGTTAGATGTACATATGTAGTAATGAGGAAAAATTCTTTTGTTCATCAAAATAAATTAATTTTGTTCTTTTAAAAAAATATTTGTTTACAAAACTTAATGAACCACAGATCATTTTTTATTAAATTACAAATTACAAAAACATAACCAAAATTATTAGGTACAGTTAGCTAAAATGTTGGTTCATCAAAAGTTTGTTCTTTGCCAGTTAAAGATTATTTTTTAATTAAACACTATTACATTGACAAAATATTTAAAATCAAACAGTAAATGTTTTCATTGGCAAATATTTGCCTGAATTACACTTTTGATATACAAATTAAAAAAAAGAGATCAAACAAAGTTAACCAGATACTAGGAGACAAAAGAGATTCAATATAATAACATTTGATCAAAATTATAAATACATCAAAGAAATTATATAATGCTTACTTTACAAAAAATCATAGGAAATTATCCCAATTGACTAACCTTATCAAAAACAAGACAACCAAATACATCTTATTAAATATTTTTGTTTAAATCAAATCTGCCTAGAACTGATTTTGATTAAATGGGAAACTAGGCTGATTTCCCATTTGTCCTTGACCTTGATTCATTTGCCCTTGTGGTAGCTGACCTCCCATTTGAGAATGACCTTGAGGTGGCATCTGATTACCCATCTGTCCTTGAGGCATTGGGTTCCCCATTTGGTTCTGTGGCATTTGATTCTCCATCTGACCTTGGCCTGTCATTGAATTTTGACTAGACATTTGATTATTACCTTGAGAGGTCATAGGCTGAGAACCCATTTGACCCTGGGGCATTTGATTATTACCAGAACTCATTGAACCTTGACTAGGCATTTTCTGAGGACCAGACATCTGACCTTGATTCTGCATAGGTCCTTGACCTTGTGACATCTGACCTCCTTGTCTGTTGTACATAGCAAACCTGGGATCCTGTCCCTGATAACCTTGGTACTGCTGTTGATTAGGCATATTTGAGTTCTGGTTATAACCTTGACCTTGTTGATAATTTTGTTGACCTCCCTGGCCAAAAGATCCTTGCTGATTACCAAACTGGTTTCCTTGATAGCCTTGTTGTTGTCCATATTGACCTATAAGCAAGACAAACGCAAATAAATGAAAAACAAATCTCATTTATATGGTTTTCTTTACTTGTATTTCTTTCACTATCAATACATGTACAATTATTTTGACCCTTGAACTTTTAGCCTTACAGCTGCTAAGCTATATAACTAAGATAGAATGTAAAGTAATTCATGGAGTGAACTTCTAACACATATAAAGTTCAAAATAGTAACACTTTTATTGTAATCTTCATCTTGTCTAAAATTCAGCTTGTTAGTGTGCACTGCATGTTTTTGACTTCATTGCTAATCTTGTGAACAAACATTTAGTGTTTAAGCTATGCAAAAATTCTTCCATGAGATGAATTTTTCCAAGCAATCTCATATAGCATCATGAAATTATTTCCAAATAATTACTTTTCAAATAAAAAATCACTTAAACTAGCAACTCATTTTGGTCTTTGGAGAACACTTCCTCCATAAAGCCTTTCAGTTTCATTTCCCTGACCATGGACTAATACTTTTTAGTATGATTTCCATAACCAAGGAAAGTACCTGGAGATTGTCCCCTTCTATAGCCTGATTGCATCTGCATTGGGGGCCTTTGTCCCTGGCTCATGGTAGGTCCCCCTTGACTACTACCAGGCATCATTTGTCCCTGTGACATCATGGGTTGTTGTTGTGACATCATAGGTTGTTGCTGTGACATCATGGGTTGTCCTTGTGACATCATAGGTTGTTGTTGTGACATCATGGGTTGTTGCTGTGACATCATTGGTTGTTGCTGCTGTGGCATCATTTGTTGAGATTGAGACATCATTGGCTGTTGTTGATTTCCATAGTTACCTTGTTGCATTCCAAAAGACTGATTGTTCATCCCAGGCTGATTTTGATCTACAATGGATTATTTTTTTCAAAGAAAACTAGAAGTATGTTGCCTGTGTCTTAAAATATTCAGTAAACAACAGGAAATACCATATAGCAGGTTATTTGGTTATTTTCGCGATGCTTTAATTTTTGCTTATTTTAGCAGATTAGAGATAATCACCCAAAAAAAACAAACAAGAAATTCAAATCTTGACATGTCTGCAGACAGATATTTTATAAATGCTTTACATGTCACTATTCCTTCACTTAGGAATTTCTATTCCAATACATTAATTAAAACTAATTTACATGGACTTTATTAACTATGAGCATTCTTCAATTTATCTTTTAAAGTTTATTAAAACATGTACTTGCATAAATTAATTATTACAGTTCTGAGGAGTAAGTACCTTGTATCTCTACCCAGGCCTAAATTCAATCAATTAGTGAATAATCATACACAGTTTTGATTGACAATATTAATATTAAATAGATACATTAATTTGATTTTTAATGTTTATAAATTACAATTTAACATTAGACTTTTTCAAATAGACAAGATTTTATATATAGTGTATACTACATGAACGAATCGCGAAAATTTAACCCGTAAAATTTTTGAGGTACTTTTAAACTTTCATTTTCAGCTGCTAAAATCACCAAAATAACCCTCTATACGGTAGATGAGTTACAAGCATAAAATTGTTTTACATCATATAGTTCTACAGGAGGGGGCTACATGCCAAATATCAAGAAGCTGTCGTTTGTCAGAGGCTTTGGTTGTGTCCTCCTTTACCAGATTTGACATGCAGCACTGACTATAAGCAACATTACAGGTGTGCTATAGCAAGCAGGAACTGCTTACTCTTCCAGAGCACCTGAGTTTACTCTTGTTCCCACTTGCATTCCCATTGTTGATGGCTAAATTCTGTTCCTGTGTGTAATTTTTTGTTGTTTGTTTCTTCTTGCTGCTCTTGTTCATGTTAACTGGTTTTGTCTTTGCCCTTTCAGACTTTTGACATTCAATACATGATCATTGGTACCTCTTTGGTTATGTGACATGTAGTTTCCCAGAAAACGGTGTCAGAAATTATTTTGTGACACCCCAGGATGTGAGACCTGACAAGACAACTTATAGTGCCAAAACCCCTTTATGTTGACTTGCAAAATAATGCAGGCAACATAAAAATTTAAGACTTAGATTTTAGGACACCTTTTCAAGAAAAAATGCAAATTATGAACTTGCAGATTCATGCACAAACTAAACATAAGTCCTTTTATTCTGTTTAGGAGTGAGGCTCCAGGTTTTATAATAAAATAAATTCTTTCAAAATTACTAAAATGGTGGTCTTTTATGGCAGGCGTATGTGACCTGCGTCTTAAAATATTCAATAAATAGGAAGTAGAAGAATTGCTGCATAAAATCCCTTTATTACACCATACAGTACTATAGAAGGAAGCTACGTATATATGCCAAATATCAAGAGGCTATGACATGTAGTTGCCCTGATAACCTGTGACAGAAATTTTTGTGACACCACAGCAAGACAACAAATAGTGCCAAAGTGACCCCTGTATGTCACTTTGCAATACACTGCAGGCGACAGAATACCTTTTCAAAATAAACTGGCCATTAAATTGAAGCATCATGTGAGCATTTTCTTGCAATTGGTTGAACACTTTTTTTTATGAAAATGGTCAATTTCAAAACATATGCAGACAAAAACAAGAAATTAAACAAGACAAGCCACTTACATTCACTTTGACCTTTTTAATAAACAAAGATCAAGGAATTCAAACCTTCTAATGGGGAAAAATAGCTTACCTTTATCATCTTTTTTTAGGAAGAGTTCTAAAAATATACATATTTTCTATCAATTCCTTGCTCATTTCGAATTATTACCAATTATTATTGATTTTAAACATTATTCTTTTTTTAGTATTTCATTTGTTGAATTCTCCTTTAAGGTTTCAGTCTATATATTAGGTTTTATTTCATTCAGTGTATTGATCAGTTGTGATTTAATGTGATAATCAAATTACATTGCAGCAATCTTTCCAATAGTTACCGGGTAGCTGGTTGAACAAGTTAACAATGCACTCCCTAAAAATATTTTTTTTGCCTATCATTTCATAATGTAATCAAGTTTTGCCAAGTTATACTAAAACCCCCTGAAAACACATAGACATTCAGTTTTATCCTTACTGTATCCCGGTTGCTGTGGCATCTGTTGAGGCATGGGGCCTCCTTGGCTGGGCATCGACTGTGGTGTTCCCTGCGTCTGATTGGGTATAGGTCTGCCCTGGAAACCTCCAGAGTTAGGCATGCTAGGGCCATTTCCTGTAGGCTGTTGTTGGGGGTAGTTCCCTTGTTGCCCTCCCATTTGATTACCTCCTGACCCATCCCCTATAAAAACATTTTGAAAACTTATTTTTATTGTGTTAATCATTTTTATTCAAAGATTATGAAATTGGATGAAGCCTTTTGATAACAGTAAACAAACATATTACTTATGTATTGTAACTATCAAATGACAAAGAAAACCAAAGGTCTAAGTGCTTGTTTCTAATAAAGATATATAATGCCTTCTGGATTTTAAATAACATAACATTGTTAAATTTTTGGTCTTTTAAACCATGAAGATGATCAATAATTTATTTAAATCTAATACAGTGGTGTATAATTATTATAGTGTATTCAAACAATTAATGTCTGAAAAGTAGTGGTCAGTCATGTCAGTGTGCGAAAATTAAATCTTCAGGAATTCTAAATTCGCTTCCAGAGCACCTGAATTGACTCTCGTGACTACATGAATTTGCCTTGTTGATTGCTATTTGGTTGTTTTTGTGTGTGTTTTGTGTTGTCTGTTTCTTGGTCCCAAGTCTTGCTCTCATTCATATTGAATAATTTTTCCTTGCCCCTTCATACTTTTTGAAATTTGACATTAAAATGCTCCATTGGCAACTCTTTGCTTCTTTCTAACATTTATTCTAAAGACATGAAAAGTGACCATGATAAAACAATATTTCTATGACACATACTGTGTGGCATCTGATTAGGCATACCACCAGGAGGTCTCATCTGATTGGTCGATGGCTGAGATTGTGGCATGTTTGGATCATGGAACTGTTGTGGCTGTTGTTGTTGTTGTTGACCTGGGGGCTAAAACATATAAATCTACAATAAGCCTACGTTAATTTTAAATTTGATGCTTGCTGTTCTTGGGGGCTTTAACAGATAAATCAAGAATAAGTCTAACTTAATTTTGTTACTATATGATGCTTGTTGTCCTTGAGGCTAAAACAGATCAATTGAAAAATGAGTGATGGCTGTTAAACACTTATCAGTCACCACATACTTTTAAAATAAGATTCAAATTGTTAAAAAAAGATTTATTAACACTTTGGTAGATACAGGCACATTTACTGCACATTTATCCATCCCAGGAGTCACCATGTTTCAATAAGTCTTTGGTTTTTTTTTGTTTTCCCACCTGGGATTTTATTACAAATCACAACATACATGTATTTCAAGGATGGAGGAAACAAATTCAAAAGTGGAGGGACACCACCCTTCAATAGCTATAGCCTGTGTAGAACCCTGCATCCTATTTCTTCAATATATATGAGCAATAAAAAACAGTTTTCAGTAGCCCTGATATTTTGCTTTCAGTGAATTATGAATATCATAATTTGTTGAATCTGTTAACAGATTAATTTCTTTCAATTTGCATGATTTTTTTTTCAATATAATTAACATTACAAAGTGAAAGCCATATAAAGACCAAATACCTCACAACAACTGGACAAATCTTTGGAATAAATCTACTGAAGCCATAACTTTATAACTGGATACTTACAGGCAGAAGGGCCTGAAGATTTTGGTTTGAATCAGCCAAGGTTGCCAAATAGACTAGATTTCTGTGCAACATCTGTTGATACCTAATGAAAATTTTGAACAGAAAAAAGAATAAATATGTGAAAAAAAATCTTACTTTAACATGTTTGATAGATGATAAATTTACATGATTACCTACACCACGATATAATTCCATTTTCTTTGTATATAACCTTTTAAATGGTTTAATATCTTATCAGTCCAAGACTAATATCAGTAATGAGCTTTTTTTTCAAATCTCTTAAAATGCTTTGAACCAAGTCAGGAACATTGCGATCTTTTACAATTATCAGCATTTTTATGGTATGTGATTTCTTTATTTTGTCTACTCTTCTTGGACATTTGAGATAGATTTATAATCAGTGTTTAATAATTTGTTGTGCATCTTTGTCAAATAACATACAGGTGGGTGTTTTTGTACACCAGGTACAACAAAGCATTTTTGTTTTCAACTTTGATTAATGACTTCAATTTACAATGCTGGATTATAAAAACATTCTTGTTTTCAACTAACATGCAAAATTTCCCATATATGAAAAAAAACCCTAAAATTAACCACTTATTATGGTTTCGTTATTATTCGCATGGTATCAATTTTCATGTCTTGCACCACAATATTTGATACCTAACTAAAAAAAAAAATAAAAATTGATCTGTATGCTACAGACCTCATAACCACAAATTTATGAATCCACAAACTTTTCGATCTTCATCAAACCAGGAAACTTGGTACCCACGAAAATAAATTTATCTACAGTATTTCTTGGTCCTGCATTATTACCAGGGTGAGAACAGCTATTTCTATAAGTAAACTTACTGCATACATTCTGAAGCTTTCCCTTTATTCTGGTAGTCTGTAATAGCTTGTATTAACTGATTATTCTCATCAAGCATCTACAAGTAAAATATTATCAGGTACACATTAAAAATTTAAGCGGAAAATAATTGAAATAACGATTGTTTTGCTATGTCCAAGTGTTTTCTGATCTAAGCTTACACAACAAGGTGTTTTCAGAATTATTTGTTTTTCCTTCCTTATGTTGGTAGAGGGTGCCGGGATTCACTAATACTATAATTGTAACTTTTTTCAAGAAATATTTCAAAAAATATTTTCGAAGTTGTGTGAGACATATCGTTTTATTTAGTTTTGAATAGATATGTTGTTTGTATAACATATAAAAATTCCTAATTGACGTTTTAAAAAGACAAGTTTACAAACTATTTTGCGGATTAAGATTCATCAGTACCTTCTGTTTAAAATGGCAAAATTTTCTATCTATTTTTTAGTATATGCAGAACAAAAGCTGCAAATAAAATAAAAATTTAAAGCATAGCTGGACCTAGAAATAGTAATTTCTGATCCATTTTCTATCAATTTTTCATGTTAAGTTCTTAAAAATAAAGATCTCTTTTTTTTCCTGTTCAGATTTTAAATTGAAAAAGGACAAACTATCCCTATTGTTCCTCTTACATAAAAAGAGTGAACACTTGTAGTTAAATCCTTATTGAAAATTGCATGAAATTTGAGGCCACAAGAAAGGGTGAAAGTAATATAAGCCTTAAATCGGATGTGTTTAAAAGCGGTGGAAAAAGCGATTTTTAATTTTAATTTAATAGTTCTTCAACTCAATTGCCTGACTTACAATGTATCTTGTAAAATAACATATTAATGATATAGCATCATTTACACATAAACAAATTGAATAATGAGGGTCGGGAAGACCTTTTCCGGGACGCTGGGATTGGCCATATTATTTAACGGGAATTCGGGAAAAGCGACTAGTGGGACACGGGAACCTGCATTTTATTTTTGGGGATGCGGGGTCGGTAGTTTTTATTATCTGGGAAAATGGGATTATAAAATTACTTTGAGGGGAATTCGGCTGGCTACGTTTACACGGCTGTGTAAACTTAAGAAAACATTAGGTTTACACGTGTAGAAATAACGAAAACTTAGGTTTACACGGAATAGTAAAACCGGATCACAATGACAGAGATGGAACCCAATCGTGTAACAATAATTATTGTTATGCACCTTATTTTTACACACTTCAAAAAGTAACGCAAAAAATGCATATCTTTTTTTTTTCTTATACTAAATACCATGAATACTATGTATAATGCATTTTTCCATTCTTTAACGGTTATCATATTTATTAAAAAAAACTTTTTTATAACTTCCAATCAAATAGTACAGTATGTAATAATAAATATTTAGTCGCACCAAGACTGATGGAGCGATGTATTCTATATACTTAGGTTGTTCATCAAAGTTCACGGAATTCATTTAACGTTTCAGTGACATGGTCAAAAATTCAAGTAGGTGCTTTTTTTGGTGCTGATTTTACTGCTACACATTTCTGATGAAACCAAGTTAGGAGTGTCTGGAGATATCGGCCCATCACAAAATCGGTCCATCACGTAATCGGTCCATAACAAAATCGGCACATAACGAAATCGGCCCATAAATAAATAGTTGGAATATATTTTGGATTTTATTTATGCAATGTTGAAAATACCTACAATAGAGAGAATGAATAGATAGTGTTGCATTTTTCACTAAGGAAGATATGTCATGATTAGAGGCATATTGAATCCCGGTAATTGAATACTAGAAATGCCGTAAAGATAATTATAACGGCTCTTAAAATATAATATAATATATAAAAATATTATTTTAATGGTATACTAATTAAAAGATCTTAATTGTAACATAATTTATTTATCTAGGAACAACTTTAAATAAAACTGGAAATTTTGGTCCTGCAATTAAAGCTCAAGCAGAAAAGGGAAAAAAAGCCATGTACGAAATTATCAAGCTAGGTCATTTCCCATTGAGACAGTAGATGGAATAATATTGCTAGATCTGATAGGAAATGTATGCTATGTAATGACAAATCGGAGATGAATTCCGTTATATTCTTGAATGCTCTGCACTGTCTCAAGAAAGAAATCAAAGCGCTAAAGCGTTTAAAGGCAAGCGCAATATATATAAGAACTATAATAGATTTATTCTCTGTTAAAGTATATTGTTCAAAATGTTTGCGAATTATTAATTTTGGTGAGCGAAGAAAGGATCGTCATGCAGATGCCCTCAAATTTAAGGTTAATGAACACAATTGCACACACAAGACAGGTATCGTGTAAAAATGGTATCGATTGAAACACCCCTTCGGTTAAAATGCACTCGTCCCAATGATGTGTATTTTGTACTGATTTTATAAATGGTGAAGCTAGAATCTGAATCCATGCATTGACCAATCAAATGAGAGAAATATTTATACGAACCAATCAAGTAATAGATGAATACATAATGTATATTCTATCGCCTTTAACTAAAAAGTTCGTCATGTAAGATGCAAAGGAAGAAATAAAACTTGTGCCGTCATATAAAATGCCAATAAAAATTGAGATTTACAGAAGTGTATATCATGTTAACAAATATTGAAAAGTAATATAGAAAATAAAGCATTTTATTCCAGACTGGATGCAGGAAAATCACTCCGTCTAGACAGAAAAAAAACGCGAAAATCATCACTACTCTATAGACTCCATAAGGCTTCGCTGGCGCTTGCCTAAAAATCTGATCAGTAGACATTTGATTAGAAATCCAAATATTTTGAAGTTTAAAGAAATTATGACAACAAAAAACAAAGCTAAACTTTATAAGCTTTGTAAATTTATTAGAATTATAAATAAACAAGAGGCTCCCAGGAGCCTGAATCGCTCACCTGGTCTTAATGTCGACCCAATAAAAACTTTTCTAGAGCTAAATGAGCTGAACATTAAGCAAGTAACAGCTTTTCTCCATCTATTATAGTTTCATTCTGTAGCCATAGGCCCAAATCATGAAAAAATGTTATTCTAGGGGCCTAAACCCATATAAGGGGTCATCTGACAACTATCATCATGATCCTATGAAGACTTTTGTAGAGCTAAATGAACTCAACATTTAAGCAAGCAACAGCTTTTCTCTATCTGCTATAGTTTTCATTCTATAGGCCAAAAACATGAAAAAACCTCATTTTAGGGGCCGTAACTCCTAGGGGTCATCTGACAACTCCGACTCAATGAAGACTTTTGTAGAGCTTTTGATGCTGAAGCAGAGTAGCGTGGCATCAGATTTCATCTATCTCTTATGCCATAGATGAAGTGTGCAAAGTTTCAAAGCAATCCCTTCAATCGTTACGGAGAAGAAGATTTTCAAAGAAAAGTTAACGACGACGACGGACGCCAAGTGATGGCAATAGCTAAAAAGCGAATCTTCCTGAGTAGCTGTCTGTCTTAGCTGTGTTATTTACTGTGATTATGAACTATCTTTGTCTATGATGTTATTCTGTTGTTTTACCATTGTATTGTAAATATTGTATATAGTATTTATCTGTACCTTTGTAATATTGGTTGATGAGAATAAAGTTAAATATACATTAAGATGACTTTAAGTAAAGTCATTGATATCTATACCATTTCATTCTTGTGATGATCGTATAAGTTAATCTGAGAAAATTAAAACTAAATTGGTTTATTTATCTCAGCTCTAATCATATTGCCCAAGCTAAGGACGTGTGTGAGAGTTGTAAAAACAAGATTTATGATCTAATTAAAATGAAAAGCAATAATTGAAAAATCTGTCAAAGTCAAAAATGGCCGGATTTCGTTAAACAGGAAGTAGGTGAGCGACAGACCTGAAATCGTATCCCACGTTATGGGACCCCACCCTGATGCTGTATACCAAATATCAAGTGGCTGTGATTAGTAGTTGCTGAGAAAACTGTTACGAAAAATTTTCCCCGCCCGCACGCCGCCCGCCCGCCCGACATTCACCATTTTATAACCCGGATTTTTCACTCCGTGAAATCCGGCCAATAAAGTAAACAATTGGTACAATGATCATGAATTGTTTTTAATTCACTTTAATGAGTGTTTTTGTTTTTCTAATGAACAATCATTAAATTCTATTCTCCATAACATCGGGTATCTGCTTATTACTTTTAGTGCAAACAAATAATTTGATCCAATGATCAAGCCGAAAACAATAACCAAAAAAAAAAAGAAGGAATTTTGAGAAAAATCAAATGAACACAAGAAAATGTTTGATTTTACACCAATTTGGTAATGAAATGACCATGTGAATAAAATTTACTAAATATCTGGTAGTTTATTTACTATTTCATTAAAGTATTACTATTTTGTTTCAATCAATGTTGTCAAAAACAGTGGTGATAATTTGTCAACAAGACCAATCGATGTCTGGCCCTGCGTCGCATGGCAAAATGTTGAACCCTGTACGTTCTAGGCCCAATATGGACAGTCAAAATATTTTGACACTTGCATCCTATGGTGGACTTACGAAGCATATTTGTCACATGCCACCCAATATTGTAAAAATAGACAATAAAAGTAGTTTTTATTTTTTTCCCCTTTTGGTCCCCTTATTGCTAAACAGAAAAGGTGGGTCAAGAAAAAATTGTATCCTCCATTTTGTATCCAATATATGACCAAAATTAAATTGTAAAAAAAAATTTCAAAATCGGACCTTAAATAAAAAATGTCACATTTTTGCCCCTTTTGGGCCCCTCGTTCCTAAACAAAAAGAGAGGAGACACCCAAAATCTTCCCCACCCTTTAATTTATGGTGAGTAACACTACTGTAAAGTTTCATAGCATTTGGTCAACCAAAACAAGTTATTGTGGAAACAAATAAAAAAGTTGCTTTTGTGGCCCCTTTAGGGCCCTTACTTTCTAAACGACAAAAGAGGGGACACCCAAAATAAGCCCAACCCTTCCTTTCATGATAAGTAACATTACTGTAAAGTTTCATACCATTGGTCAACCAGAACAAAAGTTATTGTGGAAAAAATTTTAAAAGTCGCTTGTTAGGCCCCCTTTGGGCCTCTCATTTCTAAAAGTAAAAAGGGGGGACACCCAAAATAAGCCCAACCCTTCCTTTTATGGTAAGTAACATTACTGTAAAGTTTCTTAGCATTTTGTCAACCAGAACAAAAGTTATTGTGGAAAAAAATTAAAAAGTCACTTTTTTGGTCCCTTTAGGGCCCCTAATTTCTAAACGAAAAAAGTGGGGACACCAAAAATCAGCCCAACCCTTCCTTTTATGGTAAGTAACATTACTGTTAAGTTTCATAGCATTTGGTCAACCAGAACAAAAGTTATTGTGGAAAAAAATTAAAAAGTTGCTTTTTTGGCCCCTTTTGGGCCCTTAATTTCTAAACGAAATTATAAAATGACCCCAAAAGGGGAGGTGCACATCTTTAATATATCTGTAATCACTGTGTAAAATTTCAGAAAGATCTAGTGTTTGGTTTTTGAGATTCAGATTACACAAGACAGGCACCCCATAGCGGGACGGACGGACAGACGGACGGACGGACCGACGGAGTGACCCGACTACTAGACCTGCTTTCGCCTTCGGCGACGCAGGTAGAAAATGTTAAAAATATACATTTAATACAAATACAAATACACATTTAAGGTTTCTAAACCGATTTTCATGATTCGAAAAAAAACAAAAAAAAACAAATAAAGCATAAATACTTCAAGTTTATATGTGTATGTAATAAGAACAATTACATGATTTAATTTATACGAAAAATTCGTCTAAAATTACTCGGTTTTACTGTTTTAAGTTGACGTCAAGAAAAAACAAGAGGCTCCCAGGAGCCTGAATGGCTCACCTGGTCTTGAGTCAACCCTATACATGTAATCACTATTCTAGAGCTAACTGAGCTGAACATTTAAGCAAGCAACAGATTTTCTCTATCTACTATAGTTTTCATTTTATAGGCCAAAAACTTGAAAAAACGTTATTTTAGGGGCTGTAATCCCTATAAGGGTTCATCTGACAACTTTGACCCTATGAAGACTTTTGTAGAGCCGAATAAACTAAACATTTAAGCGAGCAACAGCTTTTCTCTATCTGCTATAGTTTTCATTTTATAGGCCAAAAACTTGAAAAAACGTTATTTTAGGGGCTGTAATCCCTATAAGGGTTCATCTGACAACTTCGACCCTATGGAGACTTTTGAAGAGCTTAGTGAGCTGAACATTTAAGCAGGCAACAGCTTTTCTCTATCTGTCATAGTTTTCATTCTATAGGCCAAAAACATGAAAAAATGCTATTTTTCACCTTTAAGGGGCCGTTACTCCTATAAGGGGTCATCTGACAACTTCGACTCAATGGAGACTTTTGTAGAGCTTTTGATGCTGAAGCAGCAGCGTGGCATCAGATTTCATCTATCTCTTATACTTTTTGATTTACAAGCCAAAAACAGTAGTCCGACCCCCCTAGTCTATTTTTAGTAACGGCGGCCATGTTGTTTGGACGGTGGTCACCATTTGTGCAATCTTGGTAGAGGACATCCCATAGATGAAGTGTGCAAAGTTTCAAAGCAATCCCTTCATTAGTTTTGGAGAAGAAGATTTTCAAAGAAAAGTTAACGATGACGACGGACGACGACAGACGACGACGACAGACGCCAAGTGATGGCAATAGCTCACATGGACCTTCGGTCCAGGTGAGCTAAAAATGTGTTCTTTTCTTGTTTTTTCAACCAAAAATTTGGTCCTGTACAATAAACAAAATAAAAACTCCAAATTTATAAATCTACATGTATATTATTATAATTATGGACCGATAATAGCAATGGGCCGATAATGTGTATGCCGATTTCGTAATGTGCCGAAATCTGGTATGGGCCGATTAACTTTTGCTGTCAGTACCCATTTGAGCAAATGTTCGAAGTTTCGACTTTAATTTATAAACTGAAAAAAAAATATGGTAAAAGAGAGAAAAAAAAAGGATTTTTTCATAAAAAATTTTATGTGACAAAAATATTAGCATGTCAAAATAAGGTGTTTCACAATAACTATTGTTACACGTTTTGGTTCCGTCACCGTCATTGTGATCTGGTTTTACTTTTCTGTGTAAACCTAAGTTTTAGTTATTTTTACACGTGTAAACCTTACGATTTCTTAGGTTTACACAGGCGTGTAAATGTAGCCAGTGCCCTATGAATATTTTATGTCCCTAATTTTTAAATAAAAGAAAGTGTTTACCCTCGAACAATTTTACCATGTTTCAACAGAGAATCTGAAGACAATATGCACAGTGTACAATATAATGCGCAGACCTTATTACGCTCCCGAAGGGAGCGATAATGGTAGAAATGTCAATATTGTAGTTGTACTATGAGATGAATTTTCCTTCAACGTCCGGTTTAGCACGCGCTTGTTTTCCCGTACTTTCGGCGTCTTTTTAACGTTTTTATCTTTGAAAATTTGAGACGTCATTAAACGCTCACGTAACCCACAAGAAAAGCTAGTATGTTTTAATTTTCGAACAAAAAAAAATAAATTAATAAAAACTTCGGGAGCGTAACAGGTTTTACCTGCCTCATATTATTTTGAACTTATCGGGAGAGACAAATAAATTTCTTGAGAATGAATTTGATATCAGGTTCATCAACAAATATGCATTTTTTCAATAGACACCTTCTGTATCTGCGCTTGATTTGGTTGTCCTTTCTTTTGCTGGGGTTGTACAAATGCGACAGACATTTCTATCTATTATAAATAATGTAGTAATCGAAGAACACAAAGCTATCAAATTTTTTTTAAAGATTTTCGAGCGCGTCAAGGACCGCAGCAAATGGATGTGTGTCTAAATGGGGCACAGATCCGGACACTCCAAAAATCCGATATTTCTGAGTTTTTAAGCTGGCAACCGGCTCCCTACTGTTCAGATAAGGAGCCGGTATGACCCAATGATAAAATTGATATGATTGGGTATCATCAAATTAGTAAAAAGTTGTCAATCAGAACTGATTAATTAGCGTTAATTAACGATGTTTACTTATCTAAAGATATACGATTAAAAATGATATGAATCAATTCACACCTAAACGTGAAAGGGTAAGGAATTTCTTTATTCTTTAACTTTTCTACAAGAAATGTTTGGATAGTCAATTAACAGTTCATTAACGAACAGTGGGGATAAGGAAAGAGGGATGATTTCAATCACATGATAATACCATATTTGTTAAAGTCTCGTATAATCTCACAAGTAAAATATTTTACTTGCAAAATCGGGTCATACCCGCCTTTATCTTCAGATAACAGCGGGGTACCAGCCTATCTGAGTTTTGTGGTCTGTAATCTGCGAAGTTAAATCATAGACCTGTATATCAAATAATATACAGGTCTATGATTAAATTAAAGAGATTCTCCTGATGAGTTCAAAATAACAAGGTCTATGTAACATTCAATTGTATCCCCCGTGAAATAATTTCCTTCGGAAAACATTTAATATTAAATATTCTCCAGAGATCCTTTCTTATTATTAAATGTTTTCCATTGTTATCAAATTGTGTCCCTCTTAACTTGATTGTCTGAAAAGTGTTCACCTACATATAGAAGGTTATATCCAATCAATGAGAAATGGAGCTTTTGAATACCAAATTACTCACAAAAAAAATCACGATTTCTTTTTAGAGATTATCGCTAAAATCTGTTATATGTAGGTTAAAAATATAATCAAGGATGATATTTGATTGTTGAATTTCTCCCTGGATAATATTTCATTTACAAATAATATCCAGGATAGTTTGTCATAATTAGAAAAAAAATCCAGTTAAATATTACCAAACTTCATTCCCAGAATCATAGATACATTATCGTATTATCGTCAATATTATACGGGGTGATATCTAATAGTTTAATATCCCCCAGGATAATATTTTATCATTTAATACTATCTAGCAGGGGAGGATCCAGAAATTTTCGAAAGGGTGGGTTCCACATACTGGGTTCTGTGGGCCAGGGGGGGGGAGGTTCCAGACCAATTTTGCTGAAAATCTACACAAAAAATTAAAAATTTCGGAGGAAAGGGGTGGGTTCCGACCCCCGAAACCCCCCTCTGGATCCGCCACTGTCTAGTACTATCCAATATTATTCAATTTAAGTTTAACGATTTTATCAATGTCCAGGATAATTTTTCATAATTAGAAATTATCCAGTTAAATATCCCACAGGATAATATTTCATCACTAAATACTATCTTGGACCATATTTCATCTAGTGTTATTTAATCAAAGTTTAATGATTTTATCAATGTTATCCGGGATGATATTTGATAGTAGAATATCTTCTGGGATTGTTTTAAGTTGTATCTAGGATAATATTTCATAGTTTCAAAAACCTTAAAAGAAGACTATTAAACATTAAACAAAAATATTCAAAGTGTTTGTCTGGACAAAATTTATGTTACAATGACAATGTATTGCTTTTTACTCTTATTTTGTCTGAAAGTTGCAATCAGCAGCATGACTGAAAATCATGAGTTTTAGAACAATAATGCAACATACCCCATCCTTGTCAGGTCATAGCCTTAAATAATTGATCAAATTAGGGGAATATTAATCAAAATATTACAACTGATAAAGATTATCAAATTAATTTGACACGTTAAAACAGTTCAGTAACAACATATGGTCAACTCAAAAACCAGTTTTACAAGTGGACAAAATCAAATACTCATAAGATACTTTCCGACATTTCACTTCTTTGTGAGGAATGAGTGGTTAAACAGTGGATACTTTTTCATATGGGTGGAGACTTTTCTACAATTAAATAGTGTCCTAAGGAAAATATTTCACATTGAATACTCTCCTCTGGATAGAATTAAGTTCGGATAGTATTATGCCTTACATCTACACATTATTTTGTACACCGGGGACATTGTTTAGTTTGAATTTTCTCAGCTTTCATGTGACGTTTGAACTCACGTGCCTTTCACAACTTACGTACCCGAATTAAGGCCTATGACCATTGGGGGGGGGGGGGTAACTCCAAGTATTTTAGGGTACAGATGTGTGGCCCAGAAATTTTATACCCACACCATTCATATATACGCCTGCTTAAAAAAGGCACGTGACCCATTCATATATTTTTAATGCCTTTAAAATTAAACAGAATATGCTTAAACTTGACATATTTTGTAGACATTCTATTAAAATCAAAGTTTGAATGGTAAAAGTTACCAAATGCATGTACAGTTAGGGTTACAAGGAGGCAAAACGTGGATGCTGGGCTACTCTTGTTCAATTGATATTTGAATTGCGAAAAGTACACCTTATCCTTATATGCAACATCTGAAATTTCCACATATTGAGCACCCCCTTTTAATGGCAATGGTGAAATTTGCAATAATTAAAAAGACAGGATGCCAGAAAACAAAAAGACAGGAAAGGGATCGTATTGTATCATTTTTTGCTGAAAATCTACCACTGACCTGTATATTAAGCATACAGGTTTATGAATCTACAAAATTTAAAAATAAAATAAAAATTGCAAAAAAAAAACCCAAAGCAGGATCCAATTTTCCGAAAATAAAAGGGGCCTAGGTGGCGAGTGGCCGGCTTAAGTCGCTGTTTAAATACCATATAGGGCATGTGCAACCAGTTGAGACCGTCCTAATTTGTAACCCCCATTATACCAATGGTTACAAGGGTTACATTGGTTACACCAGTATCTGTATCTAGAAATCATGTAGTTTATAACCCTCATAATTTGTATTAAAACTGATCGCCCTACATGGCCCAGTTGTTGAAAGAGCTAGGACGTTAAACACCAACACACACACACTCCGAAAAAAGGAAAGGCCGATGGTGAACAAAATCCATGCATTCCCCCCTCTCCCACCATAAAAAGCAGACGGTCACTACCTGCCGAACTAAAATAATTTTCTTCTTAACTTTGGACAATAACATAATATAAACTTGATAAAATTCATAAAAAATATATTTATAGCGAGCATCGCAGATGCGAGCCCTACGGCATTGTGCATGTTTTGAGATGTGCCAGAAATATACTGACGATAAAACCGGAACAGGTTTACTTTTACGGAGTGAAAAAAATAATAGTCACGGAGCAAGTAAAACAATCAAACCACTGGGCTTATAAAAAAATACAGCATAATCTGTTATGCAAAAATAAAAAAATAGAAATTCAAAAACAGTGATAAAACCCTCATTCATCCACTTGTTTATTTTTTACACACGGATTTTTATTTAAACACCATTCGGTCTTTTCTGCTGAAAAACGATTTTCCGGAAATTACCGAGCTAGCTTTTGGCAACATCGTCCCATTGACTAGTCATACCAAATGCATGATACTGAGCAAGCTTTGTTAAATTCTAAGTAAGATAAAGAAATACATAAATTTACTGAAAAAAACCTACTCATAATAATAAATAAAAGGTTCTTACCTGAAAATGAAAGAAGAGTCCCTAATTCCTGTGGGGTTTCACTCACTCTCCTCAATCCTGCATGATATTTTTACTTTACCGTTTCTTCCGCCAGGTTTCTTAATGTACTTTCTGTTACCAATGCTTCAAATAAAACACTGGTACTCAGAAAATCTCACAAAACCTGACACAATCTGAATGTTGTTTTGGTCTGCTGAAGAAGCGCAAAATACCCTGGAAATGACGTCACGTAATCCATAAAGGGCAAAATTCGTCCCCGCTAAATGTCGTCCCAGAATATTACAGGATTTATTATTTGCACAAATATTAAATTGAATTTTTAATAAGTAGTTATTGATCCCAGATATTTTAACAACAACTTTCTCAAGTGCAAATGATTTGGGTTGGGTGGGGTCAGACTTAAATTGCTACTACCTAATTCCTTTTTTTAAAAGTTCCCTCTTTACATTGCTATGGAAGCCCATTAGTTCCAAATAAGACTGAAACATTTTTATTTATCAGGAGACCGCCACTTAATAATGGCGACCGCCAGTTATTTATTTGGCGGCCGCCACTTACTATCTAGCGGCCGCCACTTATTATATGGCGACCGCCACTTATTAACTGGCGGCCGCCACATAAAATTATCTGGCGGCCGCCACTTAATTTATCTGGCGGCAGCCACTAAATTATCTGGCGGCCACCACTTATTATATGGCGACCGCCATATAATTATTTGGCGGCCGCCACTTATTTGGCGGCCGCTACATAATTTATCTGGCGGCTGCCACCTAATTTATCTGGCAGTCGCCATTTAATTAAGTGGCGGTCGCCATATAATAAGTGGCGGCCGCCAGAAAATTAAGTGGCGGCCGCCAGATAAATTAAGTGGCGGCCGCCAGATAAAATATGTAGCGGCCGCCAAATAATAAGTGGCGGCCCCCAGATAATTAAGTGGCGGCCGACAGATAAATTAAGTGGCGGCCGCCAGTTAATAAGTGGCGGCCGCTAGATAGTAAGTCGCGGCCGCCAAATAAATAACTGGCGGTCGCCATTTATTAAGTGGCGGTCTCCTGATAAACAAAAATGTTTCAGTCTTATTTGGCACTAATGGGCTTCCATACATTGCCGGTCGAGCACATGGATTGTATAGATTTTCGATGCTCGCTAAAAAGGCAGGGCCTTAATCATATTCTTAGTTAAAGGGGAACTAGATCATTGATCTCGTACCTTTTCCTTTATGACTCGTTTCATGGATGATTTACACTGGCATCTTCATTCGTTGCATCTCGGTCTCAAAATTGGGCTTTGCTCGGGAATGTATTATATTTATAATAATTATATATATATCAGTCAATGTTCAAACATTATCAAACTGGTGGTGTACACGAACTTTCAATTAATTTACAAGTGAGTGCAGATGAAAAACCGTTATCAAAAGACAACTAAAAACAGGACTGCTGTTGTACTTAAGGGTATACCTAGTCTTCTGCGTCTCCTCTCTGAAGGAGAAGCGAGAGAACTGCTTGCCATAGTAGGGGACCATCCGGCAGACTATTCCAGATCCGAATTCCACCTGGGAAGAATGCTAAATGGTAAAGGGTATACCTAGTCTTCTGCATCTCCTCTCTGAAGGAGAAGCGAGAGAACTGCTTGCCATGGTGGGGGGGGGGGGGGGGCATCCGGCAGACTATTCCAGATCCGAATTCCACCTGGGAAGAATGCGAGTTGGTACACTTATATCTATAGCACTGGTGTAGGTACTTCTGGTCAAGGTTGTCCTCAGATGGTTATGCCTGTTGGTATAAGCCAGATTGTTGAAATTGCAGCTAAGTTGTTATAGGCTGGCATTTCCGGCATCAAGTCGCTTTGCATGTGTGTGGCAAAATTATAGACGGTAAAACACTTACCTATTCGGTACATTTTGATAGCTTTGTTCTATCGTAGTGTCGGACGGTCACCAGATATTGTGAAACATGGTGGTAAAACTCTTGTGTGATTGAAGTCTCCGGCATCACATATTCATGCTGTTTCATTAATTTTCAGATGGTCATTGGCGTAAGCTGCTGTATGTGGGTCCCAGACGATTATGCTTTGCCAGCATACTTTATTTGTGGTCTATTCAAAGCCTTGTAGCACAGTGCTTTAGTTTTTCTTTGGCATTTTTTTGGATATTAATTGCTGTTTGGTTGATCATGACGCTCTGGTTCTTTGCTTTCTTTTCTATACTTGGTTATGTGTGTGCTCCAGCTGAGTTTGTGGTGGATATTGTCTCCCAAATACTTGACAGACTCGACTTAAGTTCTTCCAAGATTTGTAAAAATGTTTTAGTGGCTTTCACTTGATTGTGATCTGAAGAATTTGGCATTTATAGGGGGATTCCATGAGCCAGTCTATCTGTCATGCTTGACTCATGGTCTCCAGATCTTCTTTATGTTAAAGTAAAGCACACAGTCATCTGCAACTAGTCAAACTGCCATCTATGTTCTTTTGCAGTTGAGGGGGCTTGTTTTTGTGTGTGTTTTTTTGCCAGAAATGTATGTGTATTTCCTTACCAACAGGATATATACCGGTGTACAGTACATGTCAACTTGAGTACTACATTAATTGATGGTCACCATAAGATATACTGCTAGTGATCTTTCATACAAAAGTATTTCACGCTTTATATTTTTTTACATTATAAATTTTATATAAATTCAATTTTTTATAAAAAAATATTACAAAGGCAATTTTTATCTAAATTTTGTGAAATAAAAACCAACAGATGCAGTAATATTTGGCATATTATGGCACCATAAAATTTTTTTAATGTTTGACGGGTTAGATTAAACCATAATTAGAGCACAAATGAATATTTCGGGATTCATTTTCCTTTCACATTCATCCAAACAGTTTTTGTTTTTTTTATTTCTGTGTGTTCTATTCGCGTGTAAAAAAATTGTTGTCAATGTTGTAGGTTTTGTCGCGTATACTTATTCCACATATCATTATCTTCTCTGTAAAATTCACTTTAATGAAATGATGGATAAAACAAGTTTTATAAAGCCAAACTTTCCTCTTTTATTGCGATATTTGGGTCTCGAATAGAAGATGAATAAGAAGTTTGAAAGAAGTACAGTTGTGCGACGTTCGCTCTCAGATGACCGAAGGAAAAATTGCACAGCAAGTACCGGTATTCTAACATTGGAGTACATCTACATGCATCAGTATCACGATTTTGCAAAGACCCGTTTTCTGCATGCGCTATACGCGAAGAAAAATGTTTACGAGAACAAAATACCGAGACCCTTTTTAAGTTAATATGGTCAGTCTTTCTGGTACGGCTTCTTAAACTGACGAGGACAAATGTGACTTTCTCACAAGCCAATAATAACTACATGTATTTGTTGTAATCCAAAAATCGTTAATAGTACAATTGATTCGCTACTGCAGAACTTGCAGGACTTAGATGAATTTTTCCTGTAGAGCGGAACGTCTGACACAAAAATTGCATACACAAGGTTATGTTGCACATTGGTTGTTGTCCTAACTGAAGAAATTCGTCGGAAGACATGATGCGCTCTAAGAGGAAGATGGGATTTCTATTTCTCAGATGAGTGCTGATGTTGGTTTGTCTTTAGGTTTTTGTTTTATTTCCCATTTCGGGTTTGACACGCTGAATTGTCCCTTGTCAACACGACGGGTGTGCTATAGATGCAGTAACTGCTTACTCTTTCGGAGCCCTGAGTTTACTCTTGTTCGACTCAACTTGTGTTCGCATTGTTGATTGCTGTTCAGTTGATTTTATGTTTCTATGTTTCGTGTTTCTTCGTTCTGTTCACCTTTACTGGTTTTTCGTTGCCTTTCGAACTTTTGATATTTGAATGCCCAATCGGTACCTCTTTGCTCCCCATGTCAACCTTTTCTTAGTTTTAGTGTCGACTTAGAATGTCAGAAACCAGACCAGACGCGTTTTTACAAAATTTATAAATAATTTGCTTTTAATGAATTAAGATAACATGGTGATAATGAGATGTGGAATAAGTGCTTGTGACACTACCAATATGAATCAGCGGCAAAAAAAACCCATCTTCTTCGCAGAAAAAACAATATGAATACGACCAGTAAAAACATTAGCTCTGACCGTTATGATAAGTTTGGACATTATTTTACAATCAGATAGTTTTGAAGGCATTTCGGGCGAAGAGTCAGCACGTTAATAACAAAAACATTCTAAATTCTAGTTACAGTGACAGTGCATTTTCTTTCTTCTTATTGTCAAGTTGAATTTGGATGAATATAAACGATAAATGTTCAATTGAACAAGAGAGAACCTGAAGTAAAGACAAATAGAAAGAACGAGTCTTAGGTGAGCTTTTAAGAGACAACTTACAACTTTCACTGTTACTGCCAACTAACATATCTATCAAGTACCGGAATCTTGGTTATATCGGTACCGGTATTAAAATACAACAAAGTTCATGACAACTAATTTTGCTACGCTTGACGCGCGTTTCATCGACGGTCAAACTTACTAAAATCCGTCAGTTAAATCTGGAATACAATTAGGCAAGCATCCGAAGGTTTAACCATGCAAAGCTACAAGGACTAAGTACATTAAATCTACAAATGTAATCCCGCTTTACAGGCGGAAGGTATGTAGTGATGTTTAGTTCGGTCCGCTCGTCACAACACTCTCTTTTTTTGTTATCAGTAAATCATAGACATCATTTGCTTAAAAATCCGTACGTACTATTCCATAATGATTTTGCTGACCGCTAAAAAACACGGGGTATTTCGGGCTATTGTTAGGTATGGAAATATGATTGTACAGTCCGAAACAATTTACTTATGCATGATTTGAATACAAGAAAAGAAAAATATAAGTAAATAGTAGACTACTATCTAATTCTAAACTGTTGTCTGCCATTTTCTCCTACTGTCATTTTCTTTGTTAAATCATACAACGTTAATTTTTTTCTGACTGTCGTCAGATTTCAAATTGTTAATGGTCGGCAATAAGATATATGCATTTCTTAGACCAGCGACTTCTCTATCAAAACCACAAAACAAATTTAAAAAACATAAATTTTCGACATTCGACATTTACAAGACTAGATTGTGATAACCAATGCAAATGGGATTAAATTTTTATAAAAATAAAGTCAACAAATAATATTTCGTTACATTTTATAAAATTTTGTTTCGTTTCGTTAAATTTCGTTTCGTTATTTTTCGTTTCGTTTAGTTATATTTCGTTTCGTTGTATTTCGTTTCGTTTCGTTGCGTCTCGTTTCGTTGCGTTTCGATTGCGTTTCTCAGTTTAAAGGTACCCGTAAAAATGAACCAAGAGGTTTAAACAGATTTCCTAATAAACAAACAAACTTCAGATAATTCTTCAGTCTTATTATGGTTTTTATTTCATGAAAATCTGTCGAGAAATGCAATGGGAATGTGTTTTTTTTCTCAAAAATACTAAATTTATATGAAATATAAAGGAAAAAGTTGTAAAGCGACGTCGCAAAGTACATCATGTATATTCCATTGTACGGAATTTTATTATACCCTTGACAGTCATTTGTTCTACGACTAGTTTTGTCTTTCAAGCGTCATGAAGAAAAGAAGTAAAAATATATAAATTAATTAAATATTTCTTTATCAATGCATTTTTACTACCAGTGATTTTGTTTTTAGATTAAAACTAGCAGAATCCGTTGTCTTAAAACGATGTGATACTCGTGACAAAAAAAATATTTTAAAGCGTTCTTCAAACTATGATCACCGGCTTCAGTGCGAGACTGACAAAAATAAAACAGCATCATGACAGCAAGATATGATCGAGCTATCACAGTTTTTTCGCCAGACGGGCATTTATTTCAAGTTGAATATGCACAAGAAGCTGTAAAGAAAGGCTCTATGGCCGTAAGATATGTTCGACATATGTTTTATCGGACTCCCCTTGCTTGTCGATGTAAATTAACATGTTAAAAAGAAGTTCTCAAATATTGCTAAGTCATACATGATACACACACTCTGTCATGACTGATCCATGTCTGCAGGGATTCTAGAGGGGTCTGTAAAGTCGGGGAAAAATTATAGGTTTGAAACTGTAAACAATTGATGGATGAATTGTTCATTGGGATATTTTGCAGGTGAAGTTATTTAGTAGGAATGGGGTCGGATCGATGGTCCGACGTATCAATAATCCGACAGTTCGTTAGTCCGACAGGCCGTTAGTCCGACGGTTCGATAATCCGACAGTTCGATAGTCCGACAGTCTAATTATTTTCAAGTTGTCATATATATTTGTCTACGTTTTTTTTTAAAATTTGATAACCAACTGTGTCGTTATCTTTGTTGAAAACATCAGGAAGTGTAGAGGAAACCGGACTCAAAATTGAGGGGCAGGAACCAATTGCGATATGAACCAATTGCGATAAGCTGACAGTTCAGAATTTGTAACATCGGGGGTACCAGCCTTTAGTTGAGGGGCTGGCAGGGGGGACGGGGAAATGGGGGATTTTGAATTAAAAAAAAATAAAGTTTCTATTTTCTCCTTAACTGCTTGAAAAAAAAATTATTAAAGTGCACCGTAAGTAAAAAATAGTAACATTTTTGCCCCTTTTGGGCCCCTCATTCCTAAACAAAAACTAGGGGACACCCAAAATCAGCCATGCCCTTCCTTTTATGGTAAGTAACATTACTGTAAAGTTTCATAGCATTTGGTCAACCCGAACAAAAGTTATTGTGGAAACAAATAAAAAGTCGCTTTTTTGGCCTCTAATTTCTAAACAAAATTATAAAATGACTCCAAAAGGGGAGGTGCACATCTTCAATCATCTGTAATCACTGTGTAAAATTTTAGAAAGATCTAGCGTTTGGTTTTTGAGATTCAGATTACACAAGACAGGCACCCCATAGCGCGACGGATGGACAGACGGACGGAGTGACCCGACTACTAGACATGCGGCAACGCAGGTAAAAATACTACATGGGTATTGCCGGTTATCGACGTTAACAATGGCAATCTAAAGACAGTCCAAACAAATTTAGATGTGCAAAGAAAAGCATTTGATGGAAATTGTCGCCCAAGTCTGTTGTCTACCCTTCTCTTATATTTTCCCGTAAAAACCATACACCGTTAGGGAGCAACCATTGTTATGAAAAGGGGGGTATGGTGAAATTTGAAATAAAAAGACAAGATTTTGTTTGATCCTTTCGTATATCCATCCGATATTTTTTTACTCCAAAGCCATTGAGGGTGTTTATAACTTTGAGAAGAGCACAGCTTTGGTTATTACAATCAATCAACTTTCATTGCCATATACATTTTTAGCTCACCTGGCCAAAGGCCATGTGAGCTATTGCCATCACTTGGCGTCCGTCGTCGTCGTCCGTCGTCGTCGTCATTAACTTTTCTTCAAACTTCTTCTCCTCTGAAACGGCTGCACAGATTCAAACCAAATTTGGTCTGGTGGTACTTTAGGGTATCCCCCACAGAACTGATGTGGGGATTTTTGATTAGTCGAAAAACATGGCCGCCGTTGCTAAAAATAGACCAGGGGGGTCAGACTACTGTTTTTGGCTTGTAAATCAAAAAGTATAAGAGATAGATGAAATCTGATGCCACGCTACTGCTTCAGCATCAAAAGCTCTACAAAAGTCACCATTGAGTCGAAGTTGTCAGATGATGCCTTATGGGAGTTACGGCCCCTTAAAGGTGAAAAATAGCATTTTTTCATGTTTTTGGCCTATGGAATGAAAACTATTGCAGATAGAGAGAAGCTGTTGCTTGCTTAAATGTTCAGCTCATTAAGCTCTACAAAAGTCTCCATAAGGTCAAAGTTGTCAGATGACCCCTTATAGGGGTTACGGCCCCTTAAAGGCAAAAAATAGAGTTTTTGGCCTATAGAATGAAAACTATTGCAGATAGAGAAAAGCTGTTTCTTGCTTAAATGTTCAGCTCATTTAGCTCTACAAAAGTCTCCATAGGGTCAAAGTTGTCAGATGACCCCTTATAGGGGTTATGGCCCCTTATAGGCAAAAAATAGAGTTTTTGGCCTATAGAATGAATACTATTGCAGATAGAGAAAAGCTGTTGCTTGCTTAAATGTTCAGCTCATTTAGCTCTACAAAAGTCTCCATAGGGTCGAAGTTGTCAGATGACCCCTTTAAGGGGTTGTGGCCCTTTAAAGGTGAAAAATAGTGTTTTTTGCATTGGAATGAAAACTATTGCAGATAGAGAAAAGCTTTTTATTGCTTAAACATTCAGCTCATTTAGCTATACAAAAGTCTTCAAAGGGTTGACATTAAACCAGGTGAGCGATTCAGGCTCCTGGGAGCCTCTTGTTGTAAATCACTTCCTTAGATTCATGACGAACAACTACAAAAGTCGAAGACAGGAAGTACATGTTTATATATACAATAAAGATCAATAAACGTGAACAAAAATAATACATAAGTTTATAGGTCTACTGGTGTCCAATTAATTCTAGTTGTCGGACTATCGAACTGTCGGACTATCGAACTGTCGGACTATCGAACCGTCGTACTAACGGTCTGTCGGACTAACGAACTGTCGGACCAGCGAACTGTCGGACCAGCGACATAGACCCAGTAGGAATTACTGTAAGTCCTCAATCCATAGTCTTCCAATACTGTGCCGGGCTCCTCTGCCTCTGGAGCATAGTCGTACAATGTGTTAAAATCGGGTAAGTGTGATGGGGGTTAAAATCATAGCAGGATAAAACTATTTACATCTGTACATGTTGTCTGTTTAGTTGGAGTAGTAGACGCTGATCCGCTCCCTGAAGGTATCGAGGGAATCTGCGTTGATCAGGTGCTGTGGCAGTGAGTTCCATAGGACTATACCAGCTGGAAAGAAGGAGTCCTAGTAACTTGTGATTGAGCAAGTTGGCTGGAAGAACTTTTGGTTATGGCCTCTGGTGCTTCACTGTATACCGGTGACCACCGGTGTTAGTGATTGTGGTGGAATGTCAATCATGTTTTTGACTACTCATAGTATAATTGATCGTGATGTACATTGTAGGATCAGTAGGATGCACTGATGATGACAGCCTTAAAGATAGGCACTGGCAATGTTTTCACAGCTGTGTAAACCTTAGAAAATGCTAGGTTTACACATGTAAAAATAATGTAAACTTCTTACACAGGAAAACTAAATTCGGATTATAAATTACAATGACATGACCTGAAGAAACCCCCCTAAAGATTAGGCATACAACTACAGATATATTTTACCATCATTCCTGTTATTGACTACTCTGTTTTGCTGTTTCCTGGTGCCTTGCAGTAGTCTGTGCTCATGTTTTCATTGTTTTACATGTTAGACCATTATTCAAATCTACATCATTGCACATATTTACAGACATGAATTGATTATGATTAATACATTTGGTATTTTAATTATTTATTCTATTTAACAGGTTGGTGTAAGAGGTAAAAACATTGTTGTGTTAGGTGTTGAAAAGAAAGCTGTAGCTAAATTGCAAGAAGACAGAACTGTTAGGAAAATTGCCTTACTAGATGATCATGTGGCTTTAGCTTTTGCAGGTAAACACTTCATACATGTATCTCAGTTTGATAACAATGAACAATTTCCAGCATTAATACCCCCCCTTTTGGTGTGAAAGAAGCAGAGAGGTACCAATGGGGCATTCAAATGTCAAAAGTCTAGAAGTACAAAGACAAAACCAGTAAACACAAACAAGAATAGTATGAAATAACAACACAAACTCAAGTCACTTGAGTAATGAAGTGGTAATGAGAGTGAACTCAGGTTCTACTGAAAGTATTAACACTATAGTACTTTTTAGAAACTTTTTTCTGGACGTGTGCACCTGAGAAATCTTTTTTATAATGTCTTCACAAAATGTGCCGGACCGCCTGACCAGTCGGGTGAAAAATTTACAAATTACTTAATTAGCCTTCCGTCCATTGAATTTGGTCAAATTTACAATCAACATGTTCAGTCCGTCCTGCAAACCTTTGTTATTGGTCAGGCAAGAATTTTCAACTTTCTTGAAGACTGTATGCACTACATGTTAATGGCTTCTGGGTTGGCCTCACTATTGAAAATTTGTTAAAATTTACTACAATTGAATACTTGTTAAAACCTTTTAAATCTGCCTGCCATTTTAAATGGCTCAAACACTCTTTATTATCTAAGACTTCACTCCAAACCAGTTTATTGGAATCTGGGAGTGGAAATTATGCCATAAATGAATAGGGATAAATTTATGTTTTCCTTAGCTCAACGTTGTTCACATTATTTTGCTGACCCGCAAAGGGAAACTAGGAAATGAAAATATTTAAAGAATCAAAAACAAAATAATGAGATGTGAAATAAGTGTGGAAACAGCTCACATAACAAGCAGTAATTTAGAAAAACCACAATGGACAACCCCCAGCAGCCTTCAAGGAGGCCAGTAGGTGCACCTCACCGTTCTGCAATTGGCCCATGGTCTAGATAAAATGCATATACGGTAATTGAAATCCAGTCCTCAAATAGTCACAGATAGACCCCCTTCTTAAACATGGAACAGAAAACATAAAAAAGACAAGTACAAAAAGGCTTTGTCAAAGAATTCTGGCTTAGGACAAGCACATATCAGAATTCCAGATGAGTTTTTAAAACGGGCTATGAATAATGTAGATTCACTTGTAGACATGATGTAAACAAAACATTTTTTAATTAATCGCACAAATATTTTCAGCTGTACATTGGATTTTTATAATTTTAATAAACCAAAGGGCTTAGCATTATTCAATCAGATTGAGTTTTGGGGAATGTTAATATTCATTTGTACTTAATGTTTTTCTACTTTACACCTACATGTAGCATTTGAATATGAAAATAAAGAAATAACTATATCCAGTTTTTAATGTCTTCAGCTTCTTCTAAAAGTGAGGGTTGCCAATAATTGTCTTTTAGATTTGCTATTTCATGTTATCTATGTATTTATTTTTATCAGCATTTTTATTTTTATTTTACAGGGCTAACAGCTGATGCAAGAATCCTCATAAACAGAGGTAGAGTGGAATGTCAAAGTCACAAATTAACAGTAGAGGACCCTGTCACATTGGAATACATTACCAGATATATAGCTCAGTTAAAACAGGTAGAATACATAACCAGACATATAGCTCAGTTAAAACAGGTTAATGTCAGTTTCTTAATTAGATCAAGAAAAAGCTGCTATCTGCTTAAAACTTTAGCTCATTAAATTCTACAAAAGTCTCAATTGCACCAGACTTTTTGTTTTACCATTTTTAATACAAGTTCATATTTTATGGAAACAGTGTTAAAGAAAACACATCAAATCTCAGTGTTCATTACTATAAATCCTAAACAAGAAATCAATCTTTTTTTAAGCATGTTTTATTTTGTTTGAATTTAAAACAATTTTGTAAATTTTCTTTTATTGTAGAAATATACACAGAGCAATGGGAGACGTCCCTTTGGATTATCAGCTCTAATCATAGGTTTTGATTATGATGGAACACCCAGACTTTACCAAACAGATCCTTCAGGGACATATCATGAGTGGAAAGTATGTTATATTGTCTGGTTTGTCAAAAAAAAAACTTTAGAAAATTAAACCAATCTCAGGGCTATTCCATTAATAAATGGAGGGGTTGGAAGGCACTTTATACCCCCCCCCCATCCCCCACATCCATTTATTAATGGAATAGTCCTAAGATATTTTAAGACCTGTTAAGTCCATCAGTCATGTACAGTATATTAATAGTCTAGACTAAAGTTATTTCCCTTTTCTGCACCTATTTGATAGACTTTATGTATGCCATGAGTCTCAAGCTTATGACAGCCCACTGCCAGAGTTTGCTGTTCTAGAGATAAAAAATAATAATAATTTGTCAGGTGTGGTCATTTCCTACCATAAGAAGGTTCTAGTCAGAATTTTGAAAACACCTGTTAATTTTTCATTTAAATGTTTAAAGACTAATTGTAACATTTATATAATTAAGATTTATCTGGATTTACCGGTACTGCAAATTTTGCCTTGAAAGTATTTCTATATATACAAGTTTAGTCATGTTTATTTTCAGAAATGTTTAGTCATTTCTTTAATCTTTATGGTCCATTTTTGATATAATTTTTTATGCATTTGTGGATTTTCTGACACTAAGGAAAGGGTATACATCACCATTTCTTGATTATGTTTTCTTTAAAGGCTAATGCTATAGGAAGAAGTGCTAAGACAGTCCGAGAATTCTTGGAGAAACACTACACAGAAGAAGTAGCTAACAATGATAAAGAGTGTATCAAACTAGCACTTAAAGCTCTGATGGAAGTTGTCCAATCTGGTGGAAAGAATGTAGAACTGGCAGTAATGAGAGAAAAACAACCATTAAAGGTACATAGAACGTAGAAAAAGTTATACAGTAGACTCCACGAAATTGGATATCGGCTACTTGGATATATCGGCAAATGGGATAGAATTTCAAAACACCAAACCATTTCCTATTCTTTCTATATATTTTTGATCGGGAAATAGCATATCAGAACATTGGATATATTGGCAAATGGGATAGAATATTCCTCCAAAATGTTGCCATTTTGTATAAAAATCAGATATTTTTTGTATTTCAGAAGATCGTGATGACCGGAAGGTTGACACAAGTTTTCACCAACATTTGCATTCAACTCTCTGTTTATGATTTTTAATAAACAATATATAGCCCCTATTGTATTTACTAATAAAGATGTTTGTATTCAAACACTTGTTTTTATTTAAGCAATAAAAGATCTATCTTCTGTGTGTTTATTTTCTTGCACGCCTGTCAATCATGATCATCTTACATGCCGGAAGTCAAAATATAAATATTTTGAAACCTTTCAAGTTGTTATTTCTGAAATCCTATGTTGGCACAGCTAATAAAATATATTTCAAAATGATATTGTGTTGGTACAAAATAAGTTTATTAGTGGTGAAGTCTGTGTATATTTAGTGTGTGGGTATCAGGTAGGTCATTGAAATTACAGGTGTACTTATTACGTCATGACTGTAAACAAATCATGTGAGTTGTGTAATGCTAACATTTCAACTGACTTCCTTTATTGTAGGTTTTCAATTTTGAAACATTGATATTCCTCCACTATGATGCCAATCTTGAAAAGGATGTCTCAATAAATTTGAAATAAAATCCAAGACGATGTGTGGACAACCACATGGCTAATCAACATTTTGTAAATCACTAGTCGCAATTTTGAATATTCATGAGCTGCTATAATCTCATATTTGATTGAGAAATGTAGACAAATTTTGACATCTTTATGAAAATGCTATCCTGAAACGCATTATTTTACGATTTAAGTTATTTACGAATGAATACCAGCCTTTAAATGTCGTACATTGATAGAGAAAAAATGTTGATTCTTGTTAGAGATTAATAAATTTTCTACAATGTAAACAACAAAGATGGACGACCTCAGTAAAACACATGTTATGGAGGGAATATAAGTACACAATTTGATGAAAATTCTTTATTAATTAATAAAATAACAATAGCTATTCCCTAAATTCTTTATTCTTGCATGATTCAACACATATATAATATAATGGTATCCTCAACATGGAACACTTGGACAAGACACCAAAACTGATATTCGATCTCCTGAAATGGCAAATCGGATATCCTGGGTAATCGGATATTTTTTCTTGACAAATTCGATATCCGATTTGGCGGAGTCTACTGTAATACAAAATATTCATATGTTTCTCATGTTCATTTGCAAAATTTTATTTTTTTATTTTAAATTGTAAAGCGCTTTAGAGTATTGTATTTTATATAAGGGGCTGTATAAATCGTATTATTATTTGTATATTTTATTCAAAACAATCTAAAGTGCTTTATATCGGACGAAGTCCGACTAAGTGTAGATAGTGTATTTATGCATCGAACCGGATGTAGCATTTTGCAAATCAATCCCATAATCCCCAGAACAAAATGCTAGCTTCAGCTCAGTGTTTCGCATTTAAACCTAAAAAGAAATTATGTTTTGGCAATTTCTATACAGTTGTTATAATTTTCCATTGACTTTTTGTGCGCCTTTAGAATTTTATTCGAAAATTTCTTGGACACCATAACAACGGATTCCAATATGGCGACGTGTTTACATGACAACGGGCTTACTAAATGACGTCACCTTTACCGGCATGGCACCATGACAACGTAAATAATGTGGGAATGTCTACATGACGGACGAACAATAAATAATTCTTTCCCTAATAATACATCATGATAAATAAGATTGATGTTCAATCATCCTAGCCATGATAATAAAAAATAAATGTAAAAAGGAATAAAGGGTCTTACCTCAGTCAGGGCTTTTGTTTTCAACAAGTATAGACGATCTTCCAAAAGTGCCATTCCGGAACGTTCCATTTGTTAGAATAGGGGTCACGAGAGGTCAATGGGGGTAAAATGGTGGCTTTTTTACAAGAGAGCACAGGGACTGAATTATTCTATCAATCTATTAAATGTGTTTTCTAATGGAATACAAACAAACATGAAATGAATTAATTTGTTTCACTCGGAGGGTACTTTCAAACCAATTAATTTACACTTAAATAATGAAATTTAAAAATTCAATTTTACGTGCAACTGACGTCGGCAACCAGTTATCCAGTAATTTGAGGTAAGATTTCGCCAATTACCAAAAAAATCGAAATTGGAAGATCGTCTATTCCGATTCAATCCTGCGGGAATATTCTTCAAATTAAATCTGCATGCCGTAATTTTCCGCCAGGTTCTAAATCAATCTTTAAATTGATGCCAATACAGAAAATGATAAATACTGACAAAGAAAGCCTTCAAAACCTGGCAGAACAAATCATTGCATCAATTTTCGTCTGCAGGAAACACGAAATTCTCTGACAGGGAAATGACGTCACGGAACCTGTAAAGGAGGTTGTTTCGTCCCCTCCGAATGTTGTCCCTAAATAAATATATTTGCGCAAATAAATCAAGACCCAATGTATTTTTAACAAAAATGCAAATGTCATGATTTTTCTTCGGGGAGGCTTGCACATATGTATGTACATTATCAAAATTTTTGAAGCTCGCTTAGTTTGGGTAGGAAGGCATGGACAATATTCAAAATTTATTAGAAAAATCTTTGATCTAGGATTTGACTTCGTCTGATTTTAGGCTAAAGCCTACTCCATATTATCCAAAACATTTACATGAAGAAGTTCAAGAAAAGTATTGTATGCAGTTTCAACATTTTAACAATCATAAAGGAGTAATACATTTTATACACATTAAATATATCTTTAAAAGAATAAATCCTGTTTTAATTTATTCAGCTTTATGAGAGGGAACTTTATCTTCAAAATTTAAGGCATATTAAACGACCTTTATTCTTTTTACAGATGCTTGAACTGGATGAAATAGAAAAATATATAGCTGAAATTGAAAAGGAAAAAGAAGAAGAAGCAGAGAAGAAAAAACAAAAGAAACAATAATGTCATTAGTGCTCGTCTCATTGTTGAACTCTCATTTTACTCGTCAGATTGTTCATGCTGTCATTATGTTATCACAGTAAATTAAATCTTTGTAGTTGGTTGTTTTTATGAACAAAAACTTTAAAGAGCCATATACACAATAATGGTACATTAACTTGATATGAATTTTTTATACAGAATAGACTCAGACACAAGAAAATGCTATGGCATCAAAATGATTCTGTGAGTTTCTTTTCATTTGTGGGATTTCACGAAGTGAAAAATAAAGGTTATAAAATGGTGAATGAGGGCAGTGGGCAGGGAAAAATATTCACTACAGTTTTTCAGCAACTATAAATTACAACCTCTTGATATTTGATAATCAGAATGGGACTCCATACCTAGGATTGACCCTGATTAATTCCATTTCATTTCTGTCCCTTACCTACTTCCTGTTTTACAAAATCCAGCCATATTTTTGTCACTTTACTCTGATTTTACTATTGAAAAAATGGTTCAGTTAGTTGTTCTATGAGATCACAATTTTGCAGAAATATTTGTTGATATATTTTAACTCATTTATCTTGATTAGTGATATTAACAATTAAAATTTCTTTCAAAGAGAGGAGGGGGATAAAGGCCCTAACTTGGCTTCAAAATTAAGATAATTGATAACCAGCTGAAAACTGATGTTATGTTTGGAAATATGTGTAAGTTATTGTAGTTTATACCTTATGTAGGCCCTCAAGTTTTATACAAAACTAAATCACCTCACGAAATGGGTTCAAAAATAGAAATGGTAAAAAATTTCATAATTTCAAAACATAAACTTGAAATTAACAGCCCCAACATGCATGACATGATTGGATGAAAACCATACTATTTTTTTTCCTTTCCTACAAAGAAGCTAAGAGGCACCAATGGGGCATTCAAGTGTCAAAAGGGCAACTACAAAACCAGTAAACGCGAACAAAAACAGCATGAAGAAACACAAAACACAAAATCAACCAAACGGAAATCAACAACACAAACTTAAATTATGACAAGAGTGAACTCAGGTGCTCCGGAAGAGTAAGCAGTTCCTGCCTGCCATAGCACACTGTATGTAGAATTTCTGATTGTGGAGATCATTATTTTTGCTGACCAGTTTCAAAATTAAAGGCAATTATGACCTTTTCCGGTAAAAGGCATGTTTCCTTCTTGTGACATCATTATTTGTGGAATTGAATGAAACATCAAAAAAATCTATAATACCTTTGATAGACATTACAACTTATTAATTTAAGAAAATCTGAAGCTAATTATCTGCTATTTTTTTAACCAAATCATTTGGCCAAAATAGGCCATTAATGTCCTTTGTTCTTGAAGTAAATGTCAAAAGTTTAAATTCCATTGCTACCATCAACTTTTCCCCTGTTTGATTTCTTAAATATGTGCATTCTAACATTTGGAATGTTTCAGAATTGATCAATTTGTGATTGGTCTATTTGACTACTCAAAAACTATAATAGAAGTTAACTATTAGCAATTGAAAGTACAGACATTTTTATGGAACAGCCCACTACTGCAAGTAGAAATAAAGCTTTAAGATTAAAATGGACTAGTCCATTATTTGCGTGTAAACACATATCAATTGACTGTTTCATACTGAGCTCTTTAGCATATTCAATGAATCCGTCTACTACTTGTGAGTACTCTCTGAACTCTCTTTTCAGTTAACTACTTGTGTGAAGTAGTGACACTTTTAGCATAGTTCAACAGACAAGGCTGAACTCTTGAGTTTGATGGGTCGGTCTACTATCTACTATTTATGAGTAGATATGATTTCATGGTCAACTCTTAAATGGACCAGTCAACTAAAATAAGTACATGTAGTAATATACTCTTTTCAAAAGTTTAATAGAGTTCACTACATGTGAGTTTGTAGTATAGAACTGTCAACACCTGATGGGTATTTATAGTCATGACTATAGGGGAATGCCCCTCTGAATCAACTATTACCAATTAAGGTAAAGACTCGCTATGTGCCATGGGTCGTGCAGCCCATGACACACCACCGCCAGTGTTAGCAGCTCCATAGTATCCTTTGTTGTCGCTGGAACAGTGCCCGTCTTGCACCACGGGGAGGTACTGGTCGGAATTTGCAAGACTGTCAACACCAACTGGAGCAGTCTAATTAGAGGCAATACACATTTTAGGAAGCGTCCACATATCAAATGGAACAGTCCAATTATAGAAGACAGTAAATGGAATAGTCAATACTAATGGACCAGTCCAATTAAAATGCAGATAGGAAGAGGATGCGTGTTCAATGAGACCGTTTCAGTATAATTGAAAAGTATGTTGGCAATACCTATCTAATGGAACATTCTGTAGAGAAAAAAATGCAGTCAATATTTTTGGTCAAATATTTATGAAGGCAAAATACTTTTCTTCAGAACTTGATTTTGGAGTCAAAATGTCAAGGTCGTAAATTTAAGTGTGAAATTGTTTTCCAAATTTTTGAAGGACTTGATAAAACTTCATGAAACTAAAGGAGGAACAAGTAAAAAAGTCAAGAATACAAGTTTGGCAGGTCGTAAACCTCGAGCAATACTCTTGTTTGATATGGTATCACCCTATGTAAAAATTCATTTGTCCGTGGGTCTGTTATATATCTAAGTTCAAAGCCCATACTATTCAGGAAAACCACTTCTCTAACTGTTGTGCAATATTATCTAGTTCTCGCGAGATGAGACTATTTTGCGTATCACACTCCGCACGATGTGATATTCAATTTTAAGAAATTTGATTGGCTGTCGGCGCGAGACACCGCAGTTAGATACGCATCTCGTGGAAAGCGTGCTTTCTTTTGTTTGAACACCTGTTGATCTCGCTTGAATAAAAATCCAAACAAAATATATCCAAAAATGCACAAAAACGTTGTTTATGTTAAAAAGTCTACATTTAATTAAATTTTGTAATAAAAAGGTGGATTTTTTTATCATCTGACTACTTATTTCACACACCGTACAACCAGATTAATTCATTTTGGTGAAGTGAGCTCATAACAAGTTGAGACGTAACTTTAACCACCTTCTTCAATGTAAATTTTTGAGGTTAAATTTTAATGTAGCGAAGTTATTTCAATTAAAGTAGCTTAAGACAGGGATGTTCAAAACAAGCTTTATTTAATCCCTGCTTAAGAATATATATGAAAGATATAATAAAAAAATATTTCAAGTTACATTTATATTGAGTCTATTAATTTAAAGAAAGCTGGCTATTTTTTGCAAAATAATCGTTTTCTTCTATTGCTAGACGATTTTTTTTTATAATATCATATATTCTGGTTCAACATATTTTTGTTCTATCTTTAGGATATTTATTTTTCTACAGTCCTATGCCCTAATTTCCTATTTCAACGTCGATTAGTACAAGTTTGGAACCCTTTTGGATATGTTGTACCTGAAAAAATGACACAATGAAATACATTACCTTTGTTCATAATGTCATGATGAAGTCAAGTTCATTGACACTATGAAATGCAAACATTAAAAATCGCCTTATATGATCATTTAACTTTCAAATTAGTTATAAATGTTTTTTTCTATTCTTTCCTGTTAGACGTTTGATACGATTTATATTTCCTTCATTTATGACGAAAACGGCAAACTGAAAACACATTTTTAAAATGTAGACCAGTGCTTTACGTGATACACTGGCTATATAATTCTGTAAATAAAGATAAATATTGAAAATCTTAATAAAATGCCTAAAATAAACAAACAACTTCTTTGTACCAGGAATTAAGGAATTAAATAAAAAGACATAATGCAAAAAATAAAAATCCTGGCTATAAAACTTATTGCTAATCTAAGGTTTTAAAAATAGACATATCAACCCTATTCCGTAAATATCTAAAGGTTGCTTACTAAATGAACAAGAGTCTCGATACTGAATCGCTTATCTGGCCCTTTTAAGCTATAATAGTCTCTTAGTATGAGATATTAACCCTATAAAGGGATCATCTGACAAATTTGACCCAATGGGGACTTTTGTACAGCTCAATAAGCTGAAGCTTTACTTACACTGTAAAAACTAAGTGTTTAATACATAAACACATTTTTGCAACAGATAATAAACACTAAAATGTGTTAAAATATTAAACACTTATAAACACTAGTGTTTGGATTTTAAATACTTGACATGTTTATAAATTAAACACTTTTTAAACACACCTGTTTATCCTATAAACATGCATGTTTAACTCTTAAACATGTTATGGTGTTTATATAAAAAACACCATAAAGTGTTTATAGCGATGCAACAGATAATAAACACTTAAACATGTTTATTATTTTAAATTTTAAACACTCAAACACGTTTATTATTTTAATAATAAACATGTGTGTTTAAACGTAAACCTTTTTTTTGAACATACAATATATTTGACTCGCTTTAAGAAATAAAATACATGTAAAAGAAATAATTTACATGTATGTGTAAATAAATGACTTTCTTGTGGTATTCCGATTTTTTTCCACATTAAATGGATAATAAAGAAATAACAGAAGAAGATTTGAAAATTATATTTGTTTGTTTTTATTATGATATATTAAAACACAAATAACACAATTTCAAAGTCAATTTTTTTCCAGATTTATATCCTCAGTGTAGTAAGCACTAGTTCAAATGTCATATTGCAGCCATTATTTCAGTAGGTCCATCTTTTTATTACTTTCCAATTCTCATTCCACAAATAAAAGAAAGTTTTCCGGTGGTTTCCTTCACAAAGAAATACATGAAATGTTTTATTTTTATGTGTTCACAAAGTCGTTGTCTCGTTTTCAAATTCTGTCAAATCAGTTTCAGCATGGAAGTATTAAATTCACATACTGTCATGGTTTCAGTAACATCAAAATAAGATGAAGAGGTTCAGCTTAGATACAACATGTAGTATAGATTCTGTATTTGTATTATGTGCTTTCCATCTCAGTTCTTCAATACAAAGAGCCTGAAAAGTAAACATAACATTTGTAATCAATTTTAAACTCTAGTGTTTAAAAGTTAAACATTGGTGTTTAAATTTTACCCTAAACAAGCAACTATTTTTACTTAGAAAACATTAAACAGTCAATAATTAATATTATATACCAGGAGTAAATTTGTTCTATACAAAATGTAATGTATTGAAAACACATAATTGTGTCATTATACTCACAAATGCAATGAAGTTTCATGGAAGTCTCGGAACGTTTTTACTGTAACAGAGTAAAAAATGTTTTCACTCTATTTATGTTTTTTTTTTTTTTCATGAAAGGTTTCATATTTCTCGTTCTTACACTCAATATAAATTATATTCATGTACAGTTTCTCATTGTTAAATTAAGAACTTACCATATGTGATCATCTCATTGTTATATTCCTCCCTGTCTGATATTTCATAACAAATATTCAAAATTAAAGCGCGTGAAATCCAATATCCTCACGTGATGTGATGACGATTTCCGGTGGTAGGAATTAAACGCTAGTGTTTAATATAAGTGTTTATTTTTCATAGGATTTTCATAGCTTTATTAAACATTAGTGTTTAAAATGATTGGCGATCATCTAGAAAATAAACGTTCAATCGCTTTTTACTCCGTTTGTTTTAACATTTTCTATCTAAAAAGTCTATTAATCGTCTATTAAATTGATGGCACAAACACAACACCAGATTTGAACAAAAATGCTAACATTAAAAATCATGTTTCAATATCTTTTTCTTAAAAGCCTCTTTTTCATTTCTGTTGATATTCGTTTACATAAAATTGTGTATATAAAAATCATAAATGAATTTAACGTTTTTAAATAAAAAATTACTTACTTTTAACTTAATTTGGTTAAATCATGCCTTTTAAACATGGGTGTTTAAGCATTTCTGTCTAAACACGGGTGTTTAATTTTTTGTCGTATTAAACATTTGATGTTTAAAATTTAAATGGAGATGTTAATTTTATAAACATTGGTGTTAAAATATCAAACGCACATGTTTAAGAATTCAACACTCGTTAAACATGTTAAGCGTTGGCAGTTTTTACAGTGTAGGCAAACAACTGCTTCTCTCTTTCTGTAATACTTATCATTCTATAGGACAACTGTAGTGCTCAATAAGCTTAAGGCTAAGCAAGCAACTGCGTTAGTTTTCATTCTATAGGCTAAAAATATATTATGAAAAAAAAAATCTATTTTTCCTGTAAAAGGTCATAATTCCTATAAGGAGTCATCTGAAAACCTGATGGAGAATTGTAGAGCTTTTGGTTCTGAAAAAAGCAAGGTTGCCTTAGATTTTCTCTATCTCTTATTCTTTTTTGATTTACCAGCTAAAACAGTAGTCTGACTCCCCGGTCCATTTTTAGCAAGGGTGGTCATGTTTTTAGACGGATTCAAAATGGAAACAAATTTTTGTGCATGACGACCATACTTAATTATACTAAATTTCACTAAATTCAGTTCAGTGTTTTTAGAGGAGAAGATTTTTGAAATATTGTTAACAGACGACTGACGAAGACGATGGACACCAAGTGATGGCAATAGCTCACATATTTATGCGGTCCAGATAAGTTAATAAAAAAATGCAAATATAGTAATAATCCAGAGCATTATCTTTGATTGCTTTCTTTACTTTTTTAATATTCTTGCTTTTAAGTGGCGACTGACGATCTTCCGGGCCCATTTGGCCAAACAATGCCTACATGGAAATTCATTGAAAACGACATGTGACCTTAAAGCTGTAACCGCAGAGCATGAATTAATTCACAAAACGACATGTCCTGACCGGGAATCGAACCCGAGACCTCTAGGTTTACAGTCAGGCGCCCTGAACCAAATCTACTAGGAAGGGGAGAAACCCCGTTACAAAGCATTTAAAAAGTAACCATGCCACTTGAGGGGGGCTGCGTGGGTCCTATCAATATGGGCTTCTAGAACTGTAACAGGCACTGGCATTTGAACAGATATATATCGGTGCTTTGAATAGGATTTGCAAAAAGACGGATCTCTTTTTCCATAGAATAAGCAACGGTGTATAAAAGGGGGAATTAAAATATCTTTAATGCGAAAAAGTCAAAGACAAAATCGGAAGACATAAAACAAACCAAAAAAAACAAACAAAAAAGACACTAAAACCAAACCGCAATCAGAAATGTGATGAACTTCCGTGCTCCGTAAGAGTAAGCAGTACTATATCTTGACTAGTATTTTTGCAAATGCCCTCAAAGTATGAAAAATCTGTTTATTACACCGAGTATCAAATAATATACAATTATCACCCTAGTTGGTGTGTGACCCGCTGGTTTCTTTCCACGAGAAAGTAAGGTCACCCGAGGGCTTGCCCCGAGGGTTACCTTTCTTTTCGAGGGGAAAGAAATGCCGGGTCACATATCATCTAGGGTGATAACTGTTATATTATATCGAATATTTAAATGAAACAATTCAATATTAAATTTTGAAGCATATTTCTGACATTTCAACCTTTTTTCATTGGAAAAAATATCCAGCTCATACAATGTTTAAGGTTCCACTAAAGTCAACATCTGGGACATGCATTTCCTATGTAAAATTGAAAAGAATTAGGCAGGAAATTTAAAAACAGCTTTTGCTTTAAAAACTACTTGAATTGATTCCTTTCTGATACATCTAGTGCAAGCTAGATGTATTTTGTTAAACAAATGTTTTTAAATTGGATAAAATTGATTTTTTTAGTCCAAGTTAGGGTGCGTTTGACTTTCGTGAAATTGTTCTAACAAAAATCAATATTGTGTTAATTTAAATGAAATTTTCAACAAAATATCACTAGCTTGCACTAGATATTAATGCTAAAAACTCGTTTTTTAAGTAAATTTGTTATATATTGTTTCTAATTTTACTGTATAATTCTTTTTAAATTTACATAGGAAATGCATGTCCTAGATTTTGACTTTAGTGGAACCTTTGCTACAAAATTTGCCTCAAAAGTAGTTTATTTTGATCAAAATAGCTCGACAATATTGATTGATATTTTGCTTACCTGCATTACGTCACATTGACACAGATTAAGGCTGAGTAGTTTTAACGCGGACCCTAATCGGAATCTCGGATTTTGTCCCCCGAAGACATTGATATGTTGAAAAAATACGAATATTTTTCGTGTTTACCTTTTAAATCACATTCAAAACTGAATACAGGCAATAATTGCCAGTTTTATTCATTAAGTTGCTCTAATATTCGGTTGCCGTTTTAATTTTCTTCCGAGCTAAAACTTCGAGAAACAGATTATGCACCACGTCCAAGAACTATGGAAGTTTTCAATCAAAGGAAGTATAGTGCGCATGCTTTCAGCTCATCTACATCTCATGAATATGAAATTTTGTAAAGCTTTACAAATATTATATGTTTTTTTAATTTTTGAAGTAATAAGGTACCCTAGTGGTATTTTGAACGTTTGTATCTTTCTAAATAAACAAAACAAATAGTCTGACGACAATTTTTTGGTTTTACAAAAAAATAATTTTTCGAAGACAATATGCCTTTAAGAAAAAAGCGCGGGTCTCACGTGGAAAATCTCACGAGAGGGTGACCTTACCATGCGACCCAACGATTACCGGTTGACCCAGCGGAATATCACATGTCACATGACTGCTTCTTAGCGAATCACAATACAGATTTTTATATGAGTATATAATATAACAAATTCAATAGTCGAACCTTGGGCAGGTTACTGACAAACCTAATTCAATACAGGTGGGAAAGTCCCGATTTTATGCCCCGCGACGACATGTCGGGGGCATTAAGTTTTACTCTGTCTGTACGCACTTCAAGTTCCGTCAAGTTTTTCGCAGAAACCGTACATGAGAATGATTTGAAATTTGGCGGGATGGTTGAGTATGACAAACTGATCGTCCTTAGAGAATTTCAGACCTGTCAGACTTCCACTTTTTGTTTGAGACTGTGCCAATGTGAAAATTTACGTTTATATTTCCGCCAAGCATGTATCAGAAACCGTAAATGGGAATAATTTGAACTTTGTAGGATGTTTCAGTATGACAAACTGTACATCCTAAACGACTTTCAAACATGTCGGACTTAAACTTCCTGTTTGGGTAGGGCCGAAATGAAAATGTACGCAGTGAAAATTTTTGTCAAGCTTTTCTCAGAAATCGTATATGGAAATGATTTGAAACTTGATAAGATGGTTCAGTATGACAAACTGTGCGTCTTAAGCGACTTTCAGACATGTCGGACTTCTACTACCCGTTTGCGGCATAGCGGGGGCATCCATGTCCGACGAACACATTCCTTCCTTATTTGTAAATAACGAACCGGGATCAATCTAACAACCTGTAGTGGTAATTAACTAGTGATTAATAGCATGGTTTTTCAACACTAGGCCACTTAGGCCCCTACATTTGTAGATAGTAAAAGAAATGTTTGGTAAATATACAAGCCAAAAAAAAAAAACAACGGTAATTCTAACATAAATGTAATGGAAACACAAGTCTTAGCGGTGGTATCGTATTACAAGAAATTGTTGGACAGCGAAATGGGCCAAATAACTATTTTAATTAGATTCTAAAATTTAAATCGTGGTGGAATGAATGAAGATATAGGGTTGAATTCAGTATTGAAAGCTCATTGGATTTAATGCATTAACAATTTAAAAAAAATCATACAAATTTCATCTTTGAAATGCAAAGTCTTTAATATATAAGATACAGTAGCGTCTTTTGCACTAATAAAACCATTTACGTTTGCGGCATATTTTTGCCATCACATGTCCTTGTTTGTAAACCTTGTAATTTCACAGTAAATTTGATAAATACCCATACCTCAATTAATGCACAGGCAAACACTCTAAATGTTTTTTATGAAACTTTTTTAATAAAAGTTTTGGAGTTCTAAATTTTCATAATAAAAATATTTGAAAAACTATCATCCTATCCTGGAGCTCAAAGATGTCAATTACTTATAACAGAAAGGTCTCTAACAAACGGGCGGATTTTAATGACGTATGCATATCCTGAATTCATCCCTATATCGGCTTCAATCATAGCAAGTATTTATAAAGAAGCATATTAAAGGAGTATATGTTAAAAACGAATCAATCAAATTTGAACCATCTTGTACACAACATAGATGTATAGACATAATCATTATATTTTCCATGAAAAACTTATTAATTTCAAACCTAAGGCATGCATTTCACAGTGTCATTCATGATGTCTCTTCAGCATATCATTGTGTCATAGGAGTGCATTAAACCGTGTCACTTTTTCTTTGACCATACCATTTTGTTTGAATAAAACGTTAAACAAACTAAATGTTGATATTTTTATTTGACACATACTGACAGATTGATGAATTTAGCATACTCCAAAGCAGATAGTTCAACAAATACGATTTTCATAAATGTTGTTAAAGCATTTTGAATTGTGGCTTATTATACATTTTTTTTCTGATAATAACAACATTTTGGAGGAGAAATTTCACAATATATACGTTATTTACGTCAAAAACATTTTTTTTCGGTAACAGATTTCATATCAAATAGCTTATTGGAGACACGAAATTTAAATAAAACTAAACTTTGCTACACGTGGTCTCAACTTGTTATGAGCTCACTTCATAGTGTCGTAACGCACTTCACCAAAATGAATTAATCTGGTTGTACGGTGTGTTTCACATGTTCGCTATAAAATGAAACAAAATAGATATAAGAATTATTTTCCTATGAGTTATAATTATATAAGCAATTTTTGGGCTTACACTTTCACGTTAGACAGTTAGAGAAAAAGGTTTCACAACGCAATGGTATGCCATTACATAGATAACTCGAACACCTTCTGTTTTAATATTGGCCCCAGGGGGCCCTGGGGTATATGGTCAACTTTATTTTATGGGGTTTCAATAGTAAATCATTGACCTGCCCGCCCACTACTCAGCATCTGTCCGTTCGATTCACTTTTCTTCAAACATCTTCTCTGAACAGACTCGGGCTTTATTTAAAGATATTGTTGGAAACCGTCAGTGCACTTGGTCTTTATGGTGTCAGTGATGTCCTCTACCAAGTTAAGTGACATCAAGCCATGCTCCTGTTTGGTGTTATCAGCTTAAGTAGTAGAGGTGTCCAATTACCTGTGGTCTGTTGTACCATTCCTACAATTCCTACTCAGCAGCCAAACCACATAATGGATTCAGATGAAACTTGTGACATAACATAGATAAACACAATCTGTTTTAATATTTGGTCTGATGATATTGGGAATTTCTCAATAAAATGACCCGGGGGTCATGTGAGCTTATGTCTCCACTTAGCATCTCGCCACTTTTTCATACATCTTCTGAAACCACATGATGAATTTTTGTACACTTGGTCATTATGGTCTCATCTACGAAGGTTGTGAAATTTATACTCACCGACCAACCATTTTCCCCACCATTGTGGCAATCGTTGCTAAGAAATACGGGAGGTCAAAAATTGTTTTTTGGCATTTATAGTTCGAACAGCATAAGATCGAGATTTATATACCTATTTGTGTCCACACCAACGCGTCGGAGTTACGAACAGTCAACTATAGTTTTGGTCTGCATTCTGTATGTTTATCCCTAGATATTATATTATATCAAACACTTTTGTGGGCGCGGCAACACTTATGAATCAAGGACTGAACGGATTTTTTTAAAAATTTTGTAGAATTGTTTATCACTATATGGAGATGTATCACTATGAAGTTAATCATTGTCAAATACCGTTTTGAACTTTTTCGACTTTTTGTATAGTGCAGGAACACTTTTACGGCATGAGGGTGCAACCTCCTCTGAAAACGAAACCACAGAATTGATTTTTATTTGCTAACGGTTTTGAAGGGTTACTTGTCACCCAATGTAGTTGAACGGTTTTATTCGGGCGCTACACGGCTCCTCTGCAGTCAATGAACGGATTTTGTAGAAATTCTGCATGATTGTTTCATTACTGGAACTTCCGACCGGACCGGACCGGGACTGAAACATCTGTCATGCGATAATATTCGATCAAATCCTTTATTTAACCGGTACCATATTAAACATAAAAAAGTGAGTGGGTGGTCGTGGGGAAGTGCAATTTTCGATTTGAATTCAATACCCAGATTTATGAACCATAATTATTAAAGAGGAGGCTCGCGGGTCTAAATTTGCGCATATTTTTTGCGCAGCGGTATTGTATCGATAAATCCACCCAACGTTGGTAGCATGGTCACTGATGTCATTATACAACACAGCTTCTGTGCAAATTTGTAGAAATTCTATTGTTCAGTTCTTTCTGTATGCCATGTTTTACATTGAAATCCTCATTTTCTTTATATTTTCAAATTTGTGTGAAAAATGTCAAAAGTATTCCAATAGTTTTTAGCTCACCTGACGCTATTGCTATCACTTGGCGTCCGTCGTCAGTTTTCTTTTTTCATCATCTTCTTCTCTGAAACTGCTTGGCTAAATGCAGCCAAACTTGATATGGTTGTTCTTTAGGGTATTATGCAAAAAGTTTGCGTTGGGATTTTTAATACGTCAAAAAACATGGCCGCTGTTACTAAAAATAGAACAGGGGGGGTCAAATACAGTTTTTTTGCAAATAACTCAAAAACGGTCACAGATATCAAAATTCTGACAGAATAAAAGTGATCAGCATCTCAAGATCTACCTTCACTGAAATTTTCAAGAAGATCCGAAAACCCATGTAGGAATAATTGCCCTTTTTCAGATTTTTTTCCAAATTTTGCACTTATTTAACCCGCCCTATATCTTGAAAACTACACAAGTTATATGAAAAATTTAAATTGCATATGATTAAGCACATCAAGATCTACAAATTATACAATGGGGTCAAAGTCCTAGGTCCATTCCTTATAGGAGTTTTTCCCCTTAGACGGTCAAAATTGACCATTAAAATATGTTTTTTTCATGTTTTTGCCCTATAAAATGAAAACTATTGCAGCTAGAGTAAAGATGTTGCTTGCTTAAATGTTCCTCTCATTTAGCTCTACAAAAGTCTTCATAGGGTCAAAGTTTTCAGATGACCTCTTATAGGGGTTACAGCACCTTAAAGGCGAAAAATAGTGTTTTTGGCCGATAGCATTAAAACTATTGCAGCTAGACAAAAGCTGTTGCTTGCTTAAATGTTCCTCTCATTTAGCTCTACAAAAGTCTTTATAGGGTCAAAGTTGTCATATGACCCCTTATAGGGTTTACAGCCCCTTAAAGGCGAAAAATATTGTTTTTAGCCTATAGAATAAAAACTATTGCAGATAGAGAAAAGACGTTGCTTGCTAAAATGTTCAGCTCATTTGGCTCTACAAAAGTATCGATAAGGTCAAAGTTGTCAGATGACCCCTTACAGGGGTTACAGACCCTTAAAGGTGAAAATAGCGTTTTTTCATGTTTTTGGCCTATAGAATGAAAACTATTGCAGATAGAGAAAAGCTTTTTCTTGCTTAAATGTTCAGCTCATTTAGCTGTACAAAAGTTTACATAGGGTCGAAGTTGTCAGATAACCCCTTATAGGAGTGACAGCCCCTTAAAAGTTCAATAATAGTGTTTTTGCTTATTTAGAATGAAAACTATTGCAGATAGAGAAAAGCTTTTTCTTGCTTAAATATTCAGCTCATTTGGCAACGCAAAATTCTTCATAGGGTTGACATCAAGACCATGTGAGCGATTCAGGCTCCTGGGAGCCTCTTGTTTTAAATTTCATTTTTTATTTGTACGGTGACCCCCATTTTTATTGATTCAATTTGAAGAATGCATTAAAACACATTCTTTGCAAATTTGAAGAAAAATACTGTTGTTTAGATTTTTTCTATGTCATTTTTAAGCTTTAAATGATCATTTTCCCTATATAATCTATATAAAATAGATTGGAAATTGCCCATTTTTAGAACCTTAATAGCGGCTTAATTATTGCATGTTTTTGATCCATACACACAAAGGTGCCAAATTACAGAAAAATCTATAATTTCTATTTTAGACCCTCGAGCCCCCTTAAGCCAGTAAGTAACAATCAGCAATTGATCCTTGAGGGGGATAATTTGGGGGTTTTTTTCACGGGGCCTTGAATTCTGGTCATTTTGACTTTAACAAAATCGACCCCTACTCTATCATATTCATATTTTTTTGCACATTTACAAAATTACCCCCCCCTTTTCCAGGTAACTCAAATGCGTTCCAAAGAAAGTTTCAGTCCCTTGAATTTTGTTTCCCCAGTAAATAAACAATGACAGCACTTCGAAATGCAATCCGTAAAGTTGTAAGGTAAACATTACAAGATATACTTGTGTTTGAATTGAGTTTTTACACATGCCCTAAGCGATTTAGAGATTAACGGTCATTCCTTTCACAAATGCATCGATATGTATTTTGTTGTTGATGTGTACAGTGTAGATCATTCCTCCACTAGCAGGAAAACTGTGCATAATACAATAGGCATATAAAAGACAGGAGCAGTTCCAGAAGGGTCTGTCTATATTTTTACTGAAATCAGGCATTATCAGGGCCTGAGGGGGAGGGCAGATTTATCATTAGTCAACTTTGCCTGGCTGTACATGTATATATTGATATTATTCCTTGCTACAACAATGAACACGTAGCTCGTTTGACATTTTTGTTATAATGGCAGAGCTACAAAGCAGTTCATTACACATAATGGAACAGGTTGAATTTATTTGTTTAAACTTTACAGCTCTTGAAAATACATGTATAGCACAGAATAGTTAGATAAAGTTGAAAATTCGTTTGTTTCCATTTACTTACATGTATAAATGCTAAAAACTACTATCAAATAAAATACAATGAAAAAATTGTCACTTACTATTTTGCTAACGTTACTATGAAGTTCAGAATCAAAAGTAATATAAATAATATTTTTTAATGAAAGCTGAAAATTTTTAGCATAGTTGTGTCAAGGTGTATTTTTCATGAATTGTAGTAATTAGTTTTTGTTTTATATTTTTGTATATCATCTTATCAGTGTTTTGTTTAGTGGTAAAGGTGCAGGAATATCAGGTTTCATTTGTGGTTAAGTTCAGAGGATGCTAACTGTCAAATTCTTGTCATGTAATTTGATGAATAGGTTTTTGGTGCTGATTTGGTGCTAGTTTGATGTTCAATATAGGTCAAATAAGACAAGACAAGACAAGATGCTTTATTTGTCAATCAAGACGCCCAAATTACTTGGGCTGATAAATTACAAAAGAATCAAATACAATGATTGAAGTATAATTACAATGATTGTTATAATAAAGAAGAAAAAAAAACAAACAAACAAACATAAATATTGTTTCTATTGAGATGGGTGAACCACTGGAGATTAACCTATAGATCGACTATTATATATGCTGATTGGAATGTTAATTAATTGTTGGTGCAATTTTGGTGCTGGTTACTATATAAGACCCTTAGGTTTTCAGTTAGAGGTAATTCTACTTTAGATATTGTGAGAGGTTGATGTTTTGAGGATTCTTAAATTAGTTAGTTAGTGTTCGGTTATTATGAGGAATAACTTAGTGTTAATAATGAAGTAGTTGTAGCTTTTATGAACTGTCAGAATTGACTGATTCAGCTGTAGCCTTCACAGGTATAGCCAGTTCTCGTGTTGTTTGTGAATTGGATTATGTTCTAAGTGGACTGTTAGGTATAGCCAGTTCTAGTGTTGTGAGATGTATTGGTGTTTTGGAACTGATGTTGTTAGTCAAATGGTATCCATGCAGTTCTTGATGTTGATGTTAATGTGAATACGGAATATCTTGCCTACACAGGAAGTATTGCCCTGATGAGTTCCTCAGAGGTGTTAAAGTGATAGGTGTTAATTCTTGGATAACTGAAACTTATGGCGTCGTTATAGTTATTATTTTTATCCATATTTTTTATAAACAGAAGCAGTGACATATGTTTTTGAGAATTTCAAGATTTTACACATTATTCAAATTCATCCTGTACTTTGTTTAACCTCATTGTAAAATAATGCTTGTGAATGCCGCTATCAAATGTGTACTAGTATATAATAAACTGTAGAACTAGAAAGCTTCAAGAATCTTATTACCATCAAAGAGCCCACGAACAGATAATGAAGTGTGAGCAAAGCTAAGCTTTCTGTTGTCACAAATAATAGCCTGGAGCCTTGGCCAAACTCGACCGCCATGGCAGTTGATACCCCTAATTAGTTATAAAAATGATAATGAAAACTAGGATATCATGCTAAGCATATCCCCACCTGACTACTCAGAAACAGAAAGTAAATGAATGCATGATGTGAAAAGGGGAGGCACAGTACAACTTATCATGTTTAAACTGTACATGTGTACCAAATTTGAAATCAATGTTCTAGTAGAAGCAGAGAAATCTGTTACTAAAAATTTCCCATTTTTGACCATTTAAAGGTCTAAGTCAGCTCTGAAAACAGGAAGTAGGTGGCTACCTGACCTGGGAAGGGGAAGCACTGTACAACTCATAATGCGAAAACTATGTACAAAATTTTGAATCAATAAATTTAGTAGAAGCCAAGAAATCTGTTATGAAGATACCCATTTTTGACCGTTTGAAAAGTTTAAGTTGGCTTGGAGAACAGGAGGTAGATCACCAACTGACCTGATAACGAAGGCACTGTACAACTCATCATGCTAACGCTGTGTATCAAAGTTGAAACATTTCCCTTAAGGATAAGCAGAGAAATCTGTTACGAGCCAGACAGAAAGAATGAGTAATCATGGTGATTGCAATATCATGGTGTACAACAGTTTCGGATGCTTTGTGATCAAATTACGTTGCATGATAACTTTATGATTTTTGCAATGGATTCTAGCGCGGTTTTAAGAGGTGAGTAAGCAGGTTGGGCTGCTGAAATTGCTAATTAATCACGGTTTATGCCGGTTCATTTTGGTAAATTAACTTTCACGGAATGAATAAATGGTCAACAAAGCTATAGATATCATTCGTTGCACTTTCAACTATCTAGGGACTTGAATATGTTTTTTGTTGCACAGTTACATGTATCTTCGAAAATTGAAAGTATTGGATGCAAATCGACTTTTTATGTTTGACATGACTATCTGAGGCATATGAATTGTTAATAAATTTGATTATTATCACCAAAACCAAGCAGCGCATAAAATGTACTGTACCGTGATAAAACGTCGATTGCAACAGAAGTAATTTTCAAGGATAACGGATCTTCATGATCATGACAACGGATAACTTCAATTAAATTTAGCACTTACTTTTCTATAAGCATTAGTCAATTTCAACAAATGTAAACTGTGCTTGATGGCAAATAAGGCCTCACTAATTCGTCCGTGGCTTATTCTCTCGCACATTTCCGACTTTATAAATTTTCTATTCTTTTTTCTTTTTTTATATACGTCATGTACGTGTGCATCTTTATTCTCATAAAACCAATATGCATTGGTACAGAGAAAAAACAACAAAATATATACAATATGTACAATAACAAGAAGGGCATAAAAACAAAACCACACTCACACACAAGCCTTTAAAATATACACTTCATGAATTAACTTAATAAAATTAAATTCCTACAAGTCGGGCATCGTAAAGCAAAACTAAATACAACTACCGGCCTGAGGGTGGATCAACCAGTTTAAGGGAGCCATGAGTCAAAAGATGGAGACAAACTGTATTGGACTGACAGTTCATTCAATCTTAAAGCCACTTCAACAACATGCAGCTGTATGTCTTTTAAAAATATGGCATTACCTTGTAGGTACATACTCCGAGTTCGAGAGTTACAAAATGAAGAACTCTCTTACCCCGAAGGTATATCAAATCGGTGGAAAATTGAATCTTATAAAAGTCATAGAATTTTTGCCTCGCAGGAAAGTGCCGAATAATCGACTAGTACTGCTTCACGTGTTCCGGGGTCTGGAAAGCCAATGTCACAGTCTACAAAATTTCGAAAAGCTCATGTTCTAACACAGAAAATCGCAACTATAACGTCCGAGGGAAATACAGAGGAATATGAAAGTAGAATGGAGTTGTTGAATGAACTTTACAAGTATTGGAGTACTGGTAAAAAGGTTGTTCTTCTACAAATCGTAGAAATGGAAGATACTGAAGCCGACGATACAGATTACAAATGTTGACTTGAATGTGATGTCCGCATCGGCAGCATTAGATACCGTTGAGAACGTTTGCCTATCAGAAAATAACCATTAAGTCTTACATGTTTGCACACCAATGAAAACTTAATGGATTTGGAGATAACGGATACAGAGGAAAGCTGTGCCACAGAGGATGACGATATTGACCTTTCCGCTGTTGTTCTCCCTCCAATCATGAAACAAGAGGCTCCCAGGAGCCTGAATCGCTCACCTGGTCTTGATGTCGACCCTATAAAGAAATTTCTAGAGCTAAATGAGCTGAACATTTAAGCAAGTAACAGCTTTTCTCTATCTACTATAGTTTTTATTCTGTAGCCGTAGGCCCAAATCATGAAAAAAACGTTATTTCAAGGGCCCTAACCCCTAGAAGGGCCATTTGACAACTTTGACCCTATGAAAACTTTTGTCGACCTAAATGAACTGAACATTTAAGCAAGCAACAGCTTCTTTCTATCTGCTATAGTTTTCATTCTATAGGCCAAAAACATGAAAGAACGTTATTTTAGGGGCCGTAACCCCTTTAAGGGGACATCTGACAACTTCGACCCTATGGAGACTTTTGTAGAGCTAAATAAGCTGAACATTTAAGCAAGCAATAGCTTCTCTCTAACGAAAAGTAAACGACGACGACGACGGACGCCAAGTGATGGCAATAGCTCACATCCAGGTAAGCTAAAAAGGGGGCGACCAAAAGGCGCGACTCAGACTGTCCTTGGATTGCATAGTAAACGTAGATGTAGAAGTGGAAGTGCTTAACAATTTAATCTAAAAACATGTAAGGAAATAGACCACGTGATGATCTCGTGGCTTGTTACCGACGATCACATACTATCTCAAGCGATAAATGACAAGGCCCTTATATCGATAGAAAAGTTGGAACGAAATCCTAAACGTGTGTCAAGTGCATGTTTAGATTCAGATGTGAATATAGAAATCGTTAAAAAAATATTTAAACGAAGAGGCATGGGGTGTCGTTGAAAAAATCTATAATGATAAAGTTGCTGAACGACTGTATATTTGCAAGATTTGCAACAAAGATGCATTTAAGTATGACGAAAGCATCATGTGTAACTCTTATTTAGAGTGGGTCCATTTGTCCTGTGCTAGACTAGTCACTTAAGAAAAATCCAAATCGAAATATTGGTTTTACTTTTCTTGCAAGAAATGATTGACGTATTATATTTAATCCGGCCGTTTTAAGTGTTTCCAGTTATTACATTATAAAGAACAAACAAAAAAACAGAACTTGACCTGAAATTTTAAAACTTATAAACTATAATCAGTATTTTCTTCTTATTTATTATTAAATATTCGATAATTCCATTTAATGTTTACTTTTATGTTATCTTTTATATAAGTCCGGTCGAATAGCCTAACTATAATGGATTGGCTATTCAACCGGGTCCGGTCAAATAGCCCCACAGGCTATTTAACCGGGTCCGGTCGAATAGCCACGGCCTATTTTTAGTGGCCACACTTGTTGTACATTGAAACAAATCATAGGTGTCCGTTGCATTTTGTTTTCATTTTAACAGAGATTTATGATATATGTAGCTGATTAAATGGGTTTTGTACACTCGAAATATAACACAATTTCGTACGAGTAATAAAAGTATATAAATCTATGGAAATAACATGTTATTTGGTCTTATTTCGGACATATTGTATTCAAACAGCTTGTATCTACCGATTATATTTGCTTGAAGCACAAAACCACGACATCAAACTGGTCTAATTAAGTGATGTTAGGTAGGAAAACCATTGCAATCTTCCGTGGTAATAGAATCAATAAGATATTCACCTTTAATGAAATGTCCTACGTTGGACGATCTTCGTTGTCCATTACATACCGAAGTATCCGTTGCAAAATCATAAAGTTATCATAGAGATAATCGGACAAGAGCCGTATCGTGAGTAATGTTGACATAAAGCCGTTTACCTGTTACGTTCTAATGTCAATTAGTCGGGCATAAATTCTTGTTATCTCCCTTTTAATTATAATACCTTATATGGCTAAACTGTGAACACTGCTCACGAAAAGATTCATTTTTTCAAACTTGAATTAATGTATCATAAAAGGAAGAAAAAAGGGGGAGGTCCAAGTAAATATTTTGTTTTCGGTTTATACTTTTAGTAATTTCGGAGTTTTCCCAGAATATTTGACTTTTTCTACTTTTTTATCAAACCTTGATCAGCCGTTAACATCTCCGACCCCATCTGTTAAATAGGGTGTGGGGCATTAATGTGCAGTACAAAAACAAATCATGTTGTCCGCCCTCGAATATTCATCATTTTTATTACCTACAAGTAAAAATCTTACTAAAGCAGTTTATTGTCGATCGGCTTTTTGTAAAGCATCCAATCCGAATTCCGTCGATGTTTTGTATCCCTATTATACACGTTCAAATAAAAATTCAATTCAAATCGTAATTTCATGTCAAAAATTTAATCGGGGACATTTAAAATATATTTAAAGTTTCTGCTGTGGCAGATCCAGAAACAGGATGTTCCGTCGGGGGGGGGGGGGGGGGGGGTGTCGATACACCCTATCCTTTGAAAATTTTATAATATTTTTGTGCAAATTTTAGGCAAAAATGGCCTGAAATCCTCTTTAGTAGACAATAGGCAGACCCCCTTTCAAAATTTATGTACCAAGCCAGGACCATTGCAAAAGTTTTTATGGTATTTTTCACCTTGTTTCGTCTTTTCTCTAGAACAATGAGATTGATCCTCCAAGCTTATTCATCTATCCAAAAGATTGACAATACCAATCGTTAACCACAATACAAATGTATGCCGCGCTTGGACTATTAAAAAGAACAACCGACCATTTAACTCGAAAAAGGGGGGGGGCTTGGTTTTTTCCCCAAAAAATATTTTGGAAATTATTTTTGATAGAAAAATATTTTGGCAGCAGAGGGTAAGAAATGAGAAAAAATATTCTGAAGAAGGATATTTCAGCTACATAAAATAATGCAAATAATGAAAAAAAAAATCTGTCGCGATGCCTTCAAAAAATAAATATTTAAAAAAAAAACCCAAAACTTTAATCTGAATCATTCATCTGAAAAATGTAGATAAATGTGACCTAATTTGGGTACGGATGTTGGTTACTTTCCAAGATGTTCACACTGACCCAACATCATTTCTCTACCACTTTCAGTTGCTAAGATTTAGACCTAAACCAAAACTTAATCCCGAGTCGTTCATGCGGAAATTTTAGGTCAAGGTGACTCAATTTTGGTACGGATGTTGGTTACTGTCCAAAATGTACCCACTGACCCAATATCATCGCTCTATCACTTGCAGTTGCTGGGATATGGACCTTAACCAAAACTTTAACCGGAATCATTCTGCGGAAATATAGGACAAGGCCACTTAATATGGTACTGATTCTGACTACCATCAAAGATGTACCCACCATCCAAATATTATCCCTCTATGATGTTTAGTTCCTAAGTTATTGACAAAACAAATACCATTACGTTCATACGAACGAACGAACGTACGTACGAACGTATGAACGAACGAACGTATGAACGAACAAACCAAACGCTATATCCCCTCCCCAACTCTGTTGGGCTTAGGGATTAAAAATAAATAAATTATTCCCAACATTTCTATATTTTTATAGATGAAATTAAGAGGAAGGGGGACCTAAACGATTCGCACAGTTGTTGTGAAACCCATTTCAGCATGATTTTGTAACAGATTAAAAGACTTTTGCTGTGGTCATTTAAACTTGTATTTGTTCAAACTTCCGTCTTTGCCTCAGTTTTGTTCAGTGGTGTATCCATTAATATATCTGAGGTAGATGGTAATACAATGAATGAAAGTTGCAACAACCTTACAAACTAAAACATTTGCTACGACTGACGCAAGGTTTGTCTCATCATTTCCGCTGTAACCAAAAAGAAAAAAAAAGCCAAACACTATATATATAAAGAACATAGAACGATGAAACAAAAGAAACAAGAAATCTGTGACCCAATGCTCACCAGTAATGCTCCCGCTTTCACAACTACTACTAGTATGCAATGCATTTAATATCAAGTTTACAACAAACATGAAGTAAATGTTCGATGGATCCAAAAATGTATTAATACATCATGTCAATACCAAGCTTGTTACAAATCATCAGCAACCTAGGAGTTGTTGAGTTTTCATGTAAGTGAATGAAATGTGCGACAGTTTTTGTTTTAATTTTCGGTTAACAGGAAGTAGAATTATTGATGAAAGGATATGGAGACTACAACACGCATATCGACTCCAACTGCAATTTATTAAGAAGTCCGATGGATCAAAAAAGTATCCCACAATACATCATATCCATATCAAGCTTGTTTCCAAATATCAGAAACCTAGGGATAATAGTTGCCAAGCCAAGTTATAAGTAAATTAAAAGCTGGGCAGAATTAATTTTGTGTGACGGAAAAATTAAAGTCTTCATTAAACAGGAATTAAATGTCCGATAAATAAAAAAAAAACGTTTTCCACAATACACCATGCCATAAAAATTTTGTTTCCAAATATCAGCAATCTAGGAATAATGGTAAAAACAGTATACCCTCTTCTTCTTCAAGCGGAGCATAAAAATGCCAAATTGAATTCAAAATTTGAAATTTGTTTAAGATGAGTCAAAAATTTGCCTGAGGTAAAAATAAACCACATGTAACTTAGGTAGCGACCATTTGTTTTGTTTTGGAAAGGGGGGATGGTAAAATTTGAAAATAAAAATGCAGGACAACGCTTTGATATAAAAAAAGGGCAGAATGTTCTTTTTTGCTGTAAATTTTTTATTTGATTTTAAAATTCAAAAAATAGCTCGCAAAACATCCAGGCAGACAATAAATAGCTGTACGAACAAGGGGTTGCACTAAGTCGTGCTGAGCATACCCCACTCGACCATTCAGAAAACAGGAAGTAGACGACCGACTGACCTGGAAAGGGGAGGCACAGTACGACTCATCATATGCTAAAGCTATGAAATTAATCCCTTATGTAGAAGCCGAGAAATCTGTTACGAAAAATTGTCTATTTTTGACCCATAAAAAGTCTAAGTCAGCTCTGAAAACAGGAAGTAGATGATTAACTGACCTGGAAAGAGGAGACACGGTATAACTAATCATGCTGAAGCTGTGTACCAAATTTGAAACCAATCCATCCGGTAGAAGCCGAGAAAACTGTTACGAAAAAATTCACATTTTAAATTTTTTACCCTAAAAAGTCGAAGTCGGCTCGGAAAACAGGAAGTAGACGATGGACTGATCTGGAAAGGGGAGGCACGGTATAACTCATCCTGTTGAAGCTGTGTACCAAATTTGAAACAAATTCATCCAGTTGAAGCTGAGAAAACTGTTACGAAAAAAATCACATTTCAATTTTTTTTACCCTAAAAAAGTCTAAGTCAGCTCAGAAAACAAGAAGTAGATGATGGACTGACCTGGAAAGAAGAGGCATGGTGTAACTCATCCAGCTGAAGCTGTATACCAAATTTAAAAACAATCCATCCAGTAGAAGCAGAGAAATTGAACCGGACGGACAGACGGACGGACGGACAAGGTGATTGCAATATAGCCCCCTCTCTTACGAGTGGGGGTATAAAAACATAATCAATAACCCCATTAGCTTCATAAAAATAGAATGATCGCTCTCTTAGATATACGAATAGGTGCTTAAGATTTTATTAAAGTCATACCAGATGTTATTCAAATTCCACTGTGATGCATAGGAAGAGGTTATTTGGACAGTCTAAGAGACAAGTATCTACAAATGTACATCTAGCTACTGTTTAACTTATTTTTTGGTAAAAAAAAAAATCCCCTCTTCTATACAAATGTTCAGTACTTACAATCCAGTTTACTATACATTGGGTTTTTGATACCAAATTCCAACAAAAAGGTAATAAATATATGTTTGACAAAAACTAGCAGATGAACGCACAATCCGCAACAAAGTAAGTTACTCTGCAATAAATTTTATTCATTAAAACAGTGGAAAATTTTTAAAAATTAATAAAAAAATCTCCAGAATTAATAAAAGATGGGAAGCCTGGGTGAATATTTTTAAAACAAAAGTTTAAACGGAGGAATCGCTAAACTATAAGATGTATTTTCTATTTTTTCATTTTACATATTTATACCCGCCTCAAATACCCGCCAAATAATAATTCTAATGATAAAAATAAAGTAGTAAAAAAATAATTTATATAAAAATTTATAATAATATATAAAATAAATGATAAATAAACAACGATAAACGAGAGTTCCTATGCATAATACCATAGATGTATATATATATGGGTTATACATCTATGATTATAATGCATGTTCAAATCTAGTGCGGATCAATTAAGACACCTGGCATAAGGGAGGTAATGATTATGTCGTTTTAAGACTTCTTAGGGCAACTTAATGATACGTAGATACGTTCGTCGCTTCTCCGATTATCTCTAGTAAGAGATAATCGGAGAAGCGACGTACGTATCTACGTATAGTTAAGTTGCCCTAAAAAGTCTAAAAACGACATAATCATTACCTCCCTTATGCCTGGTGTCTTAATTTAATCCGCACTAGATTTGAACATGTATTATAATCATCTAGATGTATAACCCTCATATATACATCTATGGTATAATGCATATGAACTCTCGTTTAGCGTTGTTTATTTATTATTTATTTTATATATTTTTATAATTTTTTATATCTATAGAAAGTCATTTTTTTAATTCTTTATTTCTATTATTATTATTATTTTATTACTATTATTATTTGGTGGGGGCGGGTATAAATAAATATGTAAAATTAAAAAAAATAAAATACATCTTATAATTTTGCGATTCCTCCGTTTAAACTTGTGTTTTAAAAATATTCACCCTGGCTTCCCATCTTTTATTCTGGAGTTTTTTTTTTATTGATTTAAAAAAAATTCCACTGTTTTAATGAATAGAATTTATTGCAGAGTAACCTACTTTGTTGCGGATTTTGCGTTCAACTGCTAGTTTGTCAAGCATATATTTATTACCTTTTTGTTTGAATTTGGTATCAAAACAACTAGATTGTAAGTACTGAACATTTGAATGTGTAGAAGAGGTTTTTTTTTACAAAAAATAAGTTAAACAGTAGCTACATGTACATTTGTAGATAATTGTCTGTTAGACTGTCCTAATAATCTCTTCCTATGCATCACGGTGGAATTTGAATAACATCTGATATGAATTTAATAAAATCTTAAGCACTTATTCGTACATTTAAGAGAGCGGTCATTCGATTTTTATGGGGCTAATGGGGTTATTGGTATGTTTTTCATCCAGCCTAGTTATTATCTGAACAATCAATCCTGGATGTTTTGCGAACTATTTTTTAATTTTAAAATCAAATAAAAATTTTACAGAAAAAATTACCATAATGCCCTTTTTTTTATATCAAAGCGTTGTCCTGCATTTTTATTTTCTGATTGTTTGTTGTTGGCATACACCTTTTTTATTTCAAATTTTACCATAGCCCCCCCCCAAAATAAAATCAAATGGTCACCCCCTAAGTTACATTTGGTTTATTTCTTCCTCAGGCATATTTTTGACTCATCTAAAACAAATTTCAAATTTTGTAATCAATTTGGCATTTTCATGCCCCGCTTCGAAGAAGAGGAGGGTATACTGTTTTAACTATTCTACCTAGATTGCTGATATTTGGAAACAAGCGTGTTATGGTGTATTGTGGAATACGTTTTTGGATTCATCGGACATTTAATTCCTGTTTATCGAAGACTTTAATTTTTTCCGTCACATACAATTAATTCTGCCCAGCTTTTCCTTTTGCATATAACTTGGCTTGGCAACTATTATTCCTAGGTTGCTGATATTTGGAAACAAGCTTGATATGGATATGATGTATTGCGGGATACTTTTTTGATCCATCGGACTTCTTAATTAATTGCAGTTGGAGTCGACATATGTGTCATGTTCATTTACTCCATATCCTTTCATCAATTATACTACTTCCTGTTAACCCAAAACTAAAACAAAAAAAACTGTCGCACATTTCATTCACTTGTACATGAAAACTCAGCAACTCCTATGTTGCTGATAATTGGTAACAAGCTTGGTATTGACATGATGTATTGATACATTTTTGTATCCATCGAACATTTACTTCCTGTTTGTTGTAAACTTGATATTAAACGCATTACATACTAGCAGTAGTTGAGAAAGCGGGAGTATTACTGGTGAGCATTGGGTCACAGATTTCTTGTTTCTTTTGTTTCATCGTTCTATGTTCTTTATATAAAGTGTTGGGCTTTTTTTTCTTTTTGGTTACAGCGGAAATGATGAACAAACCTTGCGTCAGTCATAGCAAATGTTTTAGTTTGTATGTTTATTGCAACTTTCATTCATTGTATGTACCATCTACTTCAGATATATAAATGGATACACCACTAAACAAAACTGAGGCAAAAACGGAAGTTTTAACAAATACAAGTTTATATGACCACAGCAAAAGTCTTTTAATCTGTTACAAAATCATGCTGAAATGGGTTTCACAACAACTGTGCGAATCGTTTAGGTCCCCCTTACTCTTAATTTCATCTTTAAAAATATAGAAATGTTGGGTATCATTTATTTTTTTTATCCCCGAGCCTAACGGAGTTGGGGAGGGGATATAGCGTTTGGTTTGTTCGTTCATACGTTCGAACGTTCGTTCGTTCGTTCGTGCGTATGTACGTAATGGTATTTGTTTTGTTAATAACTTGGGAACTAAGCATCATAGAGGGATGACATTCGGTTAGTGGATACATCTTTGATGGTAGTCAGAAGCAGTACCATAGTAAGTGGCCTTGACCTATATTTCCGCATGAATGACTCCGGTTAAAGTTTTGGTTAAGGTCCATATCCTAGCAACTGCAAGTGATAGAGTGATGATATTGGATCATTGGGAACTTTTTGGACAGTAACCAACATCCGTACCAAAATTGGGTCACCTTGACCTACATTTTCCGCATGAATGACTCGGGTTTAAGTTTAGGTTTAGGTCCAAATCTCAGCAACTGCAAGTGGTAGAGAAATGATGTTGGGTCAGTGTGAACATATTGGAAAGTAACCAACATCCGTACCCAAATTAGGTCACCTTGACCTACATTTTTCAGATGAATGATTCAGGTTAAAGTTTTTGTTAAGGCGCATATCTCGACATTCATTGGAATATATAGATCTACATGTAATTCGAAAACTTACATGGGTTGTCATCATTTTTAACCAAAATTTGTAATTTGATCTAGTTGCTTGCAAATGAAAATCTCCTTGAGATCTTTTTTGGTATTTTATGTGAGAATCCGTGTGTTTATCCGCTTTTCGACCACCATGTATATGCAGAAGAGCAATTCATCCAAAACAAACTATACTGGAAGTTCATACTTATTATTTAAAATCGACCCGTCATTTTTCAGTTGGTGATCATTTATTATGAACACAAATTAAAATTATCAAATCTTTAGCGGGCATTAATTAGCTGAAGCTGACCATGTAAATGCATATTTGAAGTATTTATTAAAAATAAACTTAAATTTCTTTCTAAAACATGTAAAAGAGAGTTAAAATTTCTTTGAGTGTCAAAATACCCTGATGACGTACACACCAAAGCAATGAAATTAGAATTATCCGTTAAAATTCAAAATTATCTGATGTTATTGGCCGATCTTGGGTCAAAACTGGGTTCTTGCTCGACATATATTGTTTTTAAAATCTTGGCTTTTTATGTTCGTACCTAGTGCATGTTTGGTATTTTCAATCTCTCCGGCATCAATACTTAGATTGTTTTAAAACAAACACATCAAGGCAATGAAATTCTCCGTTTAAATTTCAAAATTGTCAAAATGCTAAGGTTCTTACTACCCCAGACATAAGGGACAGGCCATTTAACTTCAAAGAATTAAAAAAAAAAATTGAAGGCATCGCGACAGATTTTTTTTCATTATTTGCATTATCTTATGTAGCTGAAACCCTTCTTCAGAATATTTTTTTGCTTATTTGTTACCCTCTGCTGCCAAAATATTTTTCTATCAAAAATAATTTCCAAAATATTTTTGGGGAAAAATCCAAGCCCCCCCTTTTCAAGTTAAGTGGTCGGTCGTTTTTTTTTCAATAGTCCAAGTGCGGCTTATATTTGTATTGGGGTTGCATTGATTTTATGATGGTATTGTCAATCTTTTGGAAAAATCGCATTTAATGAATCTTTGATAGATGAAAAAAGGTAATAGCAAAATTACCGAGCTTGGAGGATCAATCTCATTGTCCTAGAGAAAAGACGAAACAAGGTAAAAATACCATAGAAATTGAAGATTGCAATGGTCCTGACTTGGTACATGAATTTTGATAGGGGGTCCACCTGTTGTCTACTAAAGAGGGTTCCAGGTCATTTTTTCCTAAAATCTGCACGAAAATATTACAAAATTTTCAAAGGATATGATGTGTTTCGACCCCCCCCCCCTTGGAACATCCTGTCTCTGGGTCTCTGGATCTGCCGGTAGCAGAAACTTAAAATATATTTTAAATGTTCCTGATTAAAATTTTTGACATAAAATTATGATTTGAATTTTTATTTGAACGTGTAAAATAGGGATACAATACATCGACGGAATTCGGATTGGATGCTTTACAAAAAGCCGATCGACGAAAAATTACTTTGATAAGATTTTTACTTGTAGGTAATAAAATGATGAATCTTCGAGGGCGGACAATATGATTTGTTTTTGTACTGCACATCTAACCCCACACCCTATTTAACAGATGGGGTCGGAGATGTTAACGGATTATAAAGTTTTGATCAAAAAGTTGAAAAAGTCTAATGTTCTGGGAAAACTCCGAAATTACTAAAAGTATAAACCAAAAAACAAAATATTTGCTTGGGCCCTCCCCCTTTTTTCTTCCTTGAGCAGTATTCACAGTTTAGCCATATAAGGTATTATAATTAAAAGGGAGATAACACGAATTTATGCCCGACTAATTTGACATTAGAACGTAACAGGTAAACGGCATTATGTCAACATTACTCACGATACGGCTCTTGTCCGATAATCTCTCATGCAACGAAATTTGATCACAAAGCATCCGAAACCGTTGTACACCGTGAATATAGTTCCCTTACCTGTGAGTGGGGGTTTAATTACTTAATTTGGCACTTCACTTGGGACCCCTTTACCTTGCACTTAAATTTCATGCAGCTCAGTGCTCATTTGAAAGTGCTTATTGTATATTTAATAACATGGATTTTTTATTTGTTCCAAGAAATATGAGCCATTCCTATTGACAGATACTTGCATGTAGTTAATCTATTTTAAATGTACAAACGATATTTAATTGTTAAGCATTTCACCATGAAAAGACATCCAATCACAAACAGTTTCAAAATTGGTTTACTGATCTGTGGGGTATAAATTTTCGTGGTTTTCCCGGATGGCCTTGACCCCACAGGCGTTTGGGTTCAGGATTATTTTTTTTTATTAATAACGTGTATATAAAAAATTTCATACTCGTCTATATACTAAAAAATTTCATACTCGTCTATATACTATAGACGAGTATGAATTTTTTTATATACACGTTATTAATAAAAAAAAATAATCCTGAACCCAAACGCCTGTGCTTGACCCATGAAATTTGATTCCCCACAAATAAGAATTTTAATATTGATATGTATGCTGCAGGCTTAAAACCAGGAATTTAAGAATCCACGAACTGACTCTTTTTCACCAAAACACAAAAATTGGTACCCATGAAATATAAATGAATCCACAGTATCTGACTGTCGGTATTAAAACTTGGATAAAGCTTATCATATATTGTATGTTGACATTAATGTATGTGCACTTTCTGACATTAAATAAATCTTACTTTTTATTTTTTATTTTATAGGGCTCACCCATCATTAAATATTCGGCTGAATATCAACACGAAGAAGAATGAAGTAGACACAGTGCTACCTGGTCTGAGATTTGATGACATTGACCAGTATGGTAAGGTTTTCATTACCGTGAAAGTATTATTTTCATGGGTTAATAATTTTCATGGGTCAGACAAACAACAAAATTGTCTTGAACAGTCTGTGTTCCAAACAAATTTAAAAAATGACATTGCTTCGAAGATTTATTTTTAAGATTTGGAATATTCCTAACCTTACCTTTTTTATACAAAAATCTCACTATAGTAAGTTCATTAGTATCTACACCTTATTCAAGTTTGAGTATTAAAATCATTTACATAATTTGTGTTTCCCTCTCAATATTAACAGCCCTCTTAAATTTGTATTTGGCATCACTTTGATAATTTTTGATTTTATTATATGATTTTTTTTTCTACATGTAGTTTAATTTTCCTTTTAACTTTTGACTTGTCATTAATTACTCCTTATTGACAAACAAGCACAGTTTTGAAATTATTTGCCAGGAACTTTGTTACAGTTTTGTTCTTATGTTATACATGTCTATGATTGCAGGTCAGCCCTTGATTTATCGCGTGTATGACATGATGAATTCCGTTGAGACAGCTGCATTTTACAGTCCAGACTCCTATCTCGATTTTGATGCTCTGTTGAAACAAAACTACACAACCATAACAAAAGCCTCAGTGATTAATGTCAAAAAAGACTTCTATGAAGTTGTCACCCCAAAAGGACCACTTGAAGTTAGAAGTACACTAAACCGGGTTGGAAAAGCATCATTCAACACCACTGTAGATTTGTTCTGTGGAGGGAAGATGAAACCTTCGGTTACCTGTAAAAATGTCCACACACTTATTAACGTGCATGAGAACCAAGTCGAAACCCTTCCTGATTGGTGGAAAAACAGATTTGAAGCTGATCTTGAAGATAAAGATTCTACATCCAATAAAGAAGTGGTAGTAACCTCAGTCCCCAAACCTAACAGCACATTTAGCAATGCATTCTCAGTACCTCTTAGTGACACAGATCTCACACATACACACAAGACAAGATGTGCTTCATATTTCCTTTATTTTGTGGAGAATGCCAGCATTGCATCACATCAAAGATTTTATGATGGAATCAAAGGGAACTTTCACGAATTTCACATTAAGAAGTTAAACCTTTTGTATTTGGCAACTAGTTCTTGGGGAGATGCACTAATAGCTGAAAGTTGGGAAGACGAAAAGAGCCCTTTGACACTTCATTGTCAGATCAGCAGAGCATCAGACAGAATGCCAATATGGTATGGAAGAATGGATTTGTATGCAGAGGTTTTTGGGCTCAGTAGAGGAGGCTAGGTCATAAAGAGTGTCTATCTTGACTGACCTTAATGTGTTATTTTGTTTAGAATTTATATTAATACATGTATTTTATCATTACAGTGCTTTTAATTTGTGGTTTTATTCTTAATAAATGATTTTATTAAACTTCAACCATGTGACTTGAAACCAGTCTTTAAGATTGCCATTCATCAGGTGGTCATCCTATTAGTTCATATCTAACATTTTATGAACAATATATGGTCATACTTTGTTTCTAGTTGATTTCTTATAATTACAAAACATAATAAAATTTGCAGATTACTTCATGGATTTAACTTGTGTGTCTATGACAAAAACAGCTGCACATTACCATTACTGCATCTGTCTGTCCCAGATCAGAACTACCCTTTTATTGAAGTTATTTTTCAATGATGGAAGTATATCAACTGGTATGAAACTTGAAACAAATATGTTTAAGAGTATAAACAAACAAAAGTCACAAGAGAATAGTACCTATATCAGCAACTTAATGTCCTTTGATGTCCTTTCTGTCAATAACACTTCATTTGGTAGATGGATTCCTTCAATATATCCTCCAGAATTGGAGATTAAAGAGACCATAGTATCAAATTGCTTCACGTCTTTCTTGGATTTGCACCTCGAATTTGAAAAGAAAAAAAATATTTAGATCGTATAATTTTTTCATAATTTTATTTTTTAAATTAGATACAGACTCTGAATTAAATATTAACTTTCAAATGCAACCAACACAATATTGATTTATAAAGACATTCCAATACCTTGAATCAAACACCATCAAACTATAATAGCCATAATAATTAATAAAATATGTCTGTCTGTCTGTCTGTCTTTATAATAGCACTGATTTACCAAAAGATCTTTTTTCTTAATTATCTTCATGTACAAGTTATCCCTAATTAGTCGAGTTAAGGCCGTGATACCTGTGTTAATTAATAAATTTTAACAATTACGGCAAAATAGCCTGGGAGACCTTTATTTATATTAATGGTAGTCGACTGAATACAGAAAAGTTGATGTTAAACTTAGGTTTATCTGCAGGTTTCAGTTACTTTTCCACGAAAACGATTTGATATTATCATGAAAATTTATACACTACAAATATGCATCATGATGTATATTAAATAAACTGTCCACCAAGAGATATGTCTCGCCTGTCGCAGCTGGAAACAGTCTAAATGAAGTAAAAAATGCAAATGTTAATAGTGACTACAGTACTGGCAATTACTCATGAGATTGATCTGTATTAATGCAAATGAGACTGTATTCCTAATACCATTCAATGGTGTACAACATGTATTACTTGTTCCTATAAAACAGACTAGAAACATTAACATTTATCCAAATGAGTAAAAAATCACAAAGCCAGTTAACCATTTGATTGCAGGATCATATATGGGTAAATTCTTTTCTTCTTGGAATTGATCTGTACTGATGCTAATCCAACTATCAGTATGTCATAAATGCTTAATGACGTTCAATAAACAAAAGAAATAAACATTAACAGAGACCGAATCAGTATAAAAAAGTCATTAGACCGTGACTGTAGGAGCATGCATATCAATGGTGTACCACAACTGCTTTATGTAAAATCAGTGTACATAACATTGCAAAATCAGTAGACCGTGACAGCTGGAGCATACAGATAAAATGCTGTTAAGACTGATCTGTACTGATGATAATACAACTGCATACCAAATATCAATGGTTTACCATAACTTGTTCACATTAAATAGACTTCAGCAAAATCTTTAACAATTGTGGACTTCGCCGGAATCACGATACCAAGGTCTCACCTTTCGCAACATTCGTCTCAGGCGACACAAACACGTGGAATCATATTGAACTTGTCATGTTAACATTGGGGTTATTGTTCTTATTTAAACAAGGGGTTTTTGCCTGTGAAGCAGAGCAGGACATAAGTATTGCTGTACCGGCAGATGCCCCGAGGGGTATTTACTAGAAATGTTCAAGTTTGAGAGTACCTCCAAATCTCAAGAACTATACAAACCAAAAGCAAACAAAGAATGCATATGCCTCAGCAGTAGCTTAGCACAGCTGCATCCGGATCTTTTGATCTTGATATTCTGGTCGAGTGACTGTCAATATATTACAATAGCAATGTTTAGCTTAATAAGCATCTCCAATCTAAGGAACTATAAGTCATAGGCTGATGGAACTTGATATTCACATGCCTCGGCAGCAGTTACGACAGTTTCACCTTGGCCTTGATTTTAAAGTTGAGCGACTTAAACAATTTTCACTACACCATAAAATTACAACTAGTTCCAGACAATATTTTTTGTACGATTGACGCGCGTTTCGTCCGAGTATTCAAGACTCTTCAGAGGCGCTCTATCAAAAGTTAAAAATGCCAAACACTATATGAATAGTATGATGAGCATAGAACAATAATACCAAAAATGCCAAACTAAATATCATATTATGACTAAGACTAACCTGTGTCTTGGGTAGGAAGAACCTAGGGTTTTGACAATTTTGAAATTTTCATGGATAATTTAACACCAAACTGTTGATTCCGGAATGGGCTAACCTCGGGAATTAATACTCCACCAGCAGCGCTAACCATCACGGATTTAAATAAACTTACAGCACAGCTTAAGACAATAAATTTTGCTACGCCTGTCTATTCATCTATTCATGACTCATCAGAATCTCTCTACCAAAATTTGAAACTGCCAAACCATACATAGTATATGAATAGTATGAAGAGCATTGAACAATAATACAACAACAACAAAAATGGCAAACTAAAATCAATAGGGTTTCTCCTCTTGTGGTATGTAATATAATAATATCCCAAAGTTTCATTAAAGTCGGTCGATGAATTTTTGAGTTATGGTCCGGAAACCACTAATTCATTCGAAGAAATTTTCTAACGCTTTTCTGTCGCTGTGACCTTGACCGGATTTACCCTTTAATCAATAGGGCTCATCTTTTAAAGATATGTAACAATCTTATTAACATGATTAAGTTAAATTAAAATCAGTTGACAACTTTTTGAGTTATGGTCCGGAAACAACTTATTCAAGAAATTTTCTTACGTTTTTTTTTGTCGCAGTGACCTTGACCTTAAACCAATTTACCCTAAAATTGATATGGTTCTTCCTCTTATGGTATGTAACAATATCCCAAAGTTTCATTAAAACCGGTTTACAACTTTTTGAGTTATGGTCCGGAAACCAATTGTTGACGCCCGCCATCATTATAACGATACCCGAGTTAAACTTCGTTGCATCAGTTGACCGTGACTGCAGGAGCATACAGATAAAAATACTTTTGAAATTGATCTGTACTGATGCTAATGCAAGTGCATACCTTATATCAATGGTGAACCATAACTGCTTCATGTTAAGCAGACGCAAGAAAAAAGGTTATAATCGGCCAAATCAGTGTAAAATTTCAAAGTCAGTTGACCTTGACTGTAGGAGCATAGAGATGAAATGTTTTTGAAATTGATCTGAACTGATGCTAATGCAAGTGCATACTCAATATCAATGGTGAACCATAACTGCTTCATGTTAAACAGATGTAAGAATAAAGGTTAACCTCGGCCAAATAAGTTTAAAATTTCAAAGTCAGTAGACCGTGACTGCAGGAGCATACAGGGGGGCTGGACAGGGGTTTGTCTTTCCCCGTCCCCTCCTCCTCCGCTCCCCGCCTCTGCCACCCCCGCTCCCCACCACCTCAACCCCGGTACCCCCGTCCCCCTTTTCCGCCCTGTACCCCCGCTCCCTCCCCCTTCCGACCCTGTTCCCCGCCCCCTCTACCCCCGCTCACCGCCCTTTCTACACCCGCTACCCGCCTCCTCAACCCCCGTCCCCCTGTCCGCCCCCTTATACAGATGAAATGCTTTTGAAATTGATCTGTACTGATGCTAATGCAAGTGCATACTCAATATCAATGGTGAACCATAACTGCTCCATGTTAAACAGACGTAAAAAAAAGGTCAACCTCGGCCAAATCCGTGTAAAATTTCAAAGTCAGTAAACCGTAAATGCAGAATCATACAGATAAAATGCTTTAAAACTGATCTGTACTGATGCTGATGCAAGAGCATACCAAATATCAATGGTATAACATAACTAGTTTACACAAAATTAACCTATTGTGGACGCTGCCGTCGCCGGAATAACTATACATAAGTCGCAGGCGAGACAAAAATGAAGAATTATAACCAAAAAAAAAAAAACCAACAAAGTTTCTCGAATAAAGCTTTTCCAAGAAGTTTTTTTTCAGACGACACTTAAGTTTTCCGTGTGTCATTGTGGTGTTAAAAGTCAAAAATCGTTTTTAATATTTTCAAAGAATGAACACCAGAAAAAAAACGGGATTTAAAATTACCTAACAAATCTTTTGTGTTCTTTAAAATCCACGATTATTGATAGTGTCACACATAGCATGATTGTTACCCTTCTTTGGCAAGATCTTAGTAAGTTGAACGGACATCTCTGCAGTAGTTGAACCTGTTGAAGATCCAGCTATATACCTTTCTATGTGTGGATTTTTGTGAAGTTTAGACTCATGTACTTTAATTATGTAACATATTATGGCGTGATTTCCGTTGCAAAATTCAATAATAAATTTTTCATTGCTATAATTTTCATTTACATTGCTAAAATTTTCAATTTCATTGCTATAATATTTTATTATTTGGTATAAAAAGTAATGTATGTTATATAAATTTCATTTCATTGGTATAATTTTTCATTCATATTGTTAAAAACTTTATTTCTATGGTATATTTCCCATTCAATTGGTAAAATATATTTTTCAATGATCAAATATCTTTTTATATTGTATATTTTTTTCTTTCAATTCTATAATTTATCATTCGTTTGTTATAATTTACAATTTTAAAGCTATATTTTCACTTTCTTTGGCAAAACCCATTTTCATTCATATGGTATAATTTTTCATTCATATGCAATAATTGCATGACGGGAAAGCTGAATGACGTCATAAGGTCAAATTTGAAACAATGGCTGTGATTGGTCGGAACAGCCACACCTCCACTATTAAAGGACTCTAGATAGCATCCCGACCGTAGTCTTCCAGAATTCCGACCAGTACCTCCTCGTGGTGGAAGACGGGCCCTGTCTCCAGGGCGTATGTACCTGGAACAGCTAACACTGGCGGTGGTGTGTCATGGGCTGGACGACCCATGGCACATAGCGAGTCTATACCTGTTTAGGTATTAAAGTCGACGCAGAGGGGCTTTCCCCTAGTCGCGACTATAAATACCCATCAGTCAATCCCGACCGTACTAACACCATTGGACCTGCGTGCCCTTAGGGGTGCTCCAATTGTTTTTAAAACTGTGTAATTGAGTCCATAATAGACGGGCCTAGGATTCTAAATCGTCCGAGGACTGTAGGACCATTCAAAAGTCTTAAAGATAATGGCCATGATGATAAGGCATCCCTCTTCTTATTTTAGATGTGATTTTATGAAGACAGAACCTTCCAAAAACGACAATTTACAGATCAAAGAGACCCGTTTACCACGGGGAAGGTTTACACTGTCTAAAATTGGGTGTTTGAGTCTGTATTAGGCGGGCCTAAGACTTCGAATTGGTCTGTGGTATTCAACGAACCTGTAAACATAATCAGTTTTTTAAGTACGTATTTTCGTGTTTTTATCGCCTCTTTACCACCCTCTTCTTTATTATACTTATCGCATCACATAGAAAGGACAGTAGCACCACGAGGTCATGGTCCGCTGGCCCGGAAGGTTTACATTGATTAAAATTTAATGTGTGACAGTGTGGCTGGCCTGGGATCATGAATGGTCTGTTGACATTTAGACTACTGACGAAGAATATTTAGGTACCATTTTAGTCACGTTATATATATAGCAAAGCCAAGAAAACGACAATAGCGGTATAGACATATGCACCCTCCCCAATCGGGATGTCCAAATGTTTTAAATCAGTATCTTTGAGTCTAAAATAGACGTCCCTGGGGTTCTGAATTATCCCAAGGTCTTTTGGACCAGTGAGAAATAAAATTGAAGACTCTTTCTAGTACTAGTATATATATATGACCCAGCAATAATAACCACGAAAAGGGCATGGTATTGCGGGTGGCATCACGGGGCCTATTGTTTTAATTTAAACTATGCACTTTATAGTACTATAAATTGTGGTTTGTTGGTTTGGATTTTCGAGTTCAACGTTTCTGTAAATTGGCCGGTCTTTTATGATGCAGGTTTAAATTGTTTTCCTGACACTTTTTTGTATTATTTCAATTTCGTTATATGTTCTCTCTATACTGGGTGTAGGTAATCATCGAGTTCGAGTTTGAGTTACAACTCGAGTTTTACTTAAAGTTCGAGTTAAAATTTTAAGGAAACTTGAATCAGTGATTGTCGTGGCAAAAATCGAGTTACGATTTTAATATCATTTAGATTTACCACACTGCTGCATGTAACCAGCAATCGAGATACTCACTTAGTAAGAAACTGATGCATTATAATAATGCGGTTACAAAAAACAACGACTACAATGGATATATATTAAATTCGGATGTTCATTTATCTTTTTAAACACATTCGGACATCTGTTAAAATGTTTCAGTGGATTTTGACGCCAAAATTCTAACACAACGTTAGAGAGATGGGGGATGAAAAATAACAAGGAGTGCAGTTAGTCGTGCTAAAGATATTTGCTTTTAACCATTTGGGAAATAGAAAGTAGATGCCTGATTGACCTGAAATAGGAGACACGTTACAACGCATCAAAATAAAGCTGTGTACAGAATTTGAATTCAATCCCGTCAGCAGAAAACGTTACGAAAGATTGTCTATTTTTAACCCTTAAAAAGTCTAAGCCTGCTAAGAAAACAGGAAGTAGAGTCCCGAAAAAGAGAGACGCACAAGGTGATTGCAATTTAGCCCACTCTTTAACGAGTGGGTGTATACTTTTTCAGATATTAAAAAAACCCATAGTATATACTCATTTTCCGGGGGTAATTCTAGTATGGGGAAAACTAGTATTTCAACAAGTTTAACTTTATCTACTCTGATGACTTTTATACCATGGAGAACCGAATAAAATGAATTTTATACCCCTGCTTCCCAGAATAAGTGTTTTTTGTCCTACATATGTTTTATATAAACTTTTTAACGTAGATGTATTGACATGGATGGAAAATGAGTATATACTATATATAAAATGAGTATCTACTATATATCAGTGATATTTCTATAACAATTTGAACCAACAATATCTAGTTTAAATACAAAAAAAAGGGATTTGTTTGTTCAGTACCGTGGCATATGTATAAACCAAGTTTTTTATTATCCCCCCGCTTGTAAATTATGCCGGGTTTTAGTGATAGGGTGTCTGTCTGTTTGGCATTTCACCTTAGTGAATGGATTTTAATAAAACTTTCACACATCTTCATGCCTAAAACACTGAGAAATTTAAGCTCCGCCCAACCTTGTGAATAAAATAGAGTAATTACTCGATTATTTTTCATAATAATCACTGTTTCGAGTTAGCTCAAATTTAAAATTGAACTCGAAAATTAGCTCTAACTCTCGAACTTTTAAGTCGAACTCTAACTCTGACTTGAACTCGATGATTACCGGGTGTTACTAAAACGCAGAAACGGAATGCGGAACGGAAACGGAAAGCGGAATAAGTGTTTTTGTCCTAGTAGCTACATATGTTTTATATAGACTTTTCAACGTAGATGTATTGACATGGATGGTTAAATGCACATTTCTTTGTTCCCGTCAGGCCAAATTTGGCTTTTATCTTAGCCTTTCCTTTGTATTAATCTTGCAGATTTTCCACAATATTTTGCCTTCACTCCCTCCACGTTTTCCAATTTCCTGACCCACTGACCTTCCCGCTTCACGCCATTTTCCAACTTTATTACGCTGGTACAATTGATTGTTTAAACTTAATATTTGGAAATGGAGTTAAACATGGAAACTTTGAAGAAAACCTTGGCTCAGAAGCGGAGGTTTGTTACAACATAATAACCCCCCAACATTCAGCACAAACTGGCATCGCAGCTACCACGAAGACAACCAGGAAGACAATTATTCTTTAAAGTATGGGAGACCCAGATTTGGCAGTCAAGTACTATGTAACCGTAGGTCGATCCTGATAATTTTTTCAGCGAAATATAGCGAAGTTAAATTAAGATTTGACATGTCAGATTAGCTTTTGGTATATAAAGCTATAGCTCGGACACCGATTTTATTTCGTCTCTCGAATTCTGAGTAGAATCTGCACGTGGTGGGTGACGATTCCTGTCTCCGGTTGAACTGTAACTGGAGCAGCCAACTCTAGCGGTGGTGTGTCATGGGCCGGACTCATGGCACATAGCGTGTCTACAGTTAGTCAAACAGTCGCTGCAGAGGCTTCTAGTCTATAATCAGGACTATAAACTCCATATTGATCACCATGCAGTATTTAATTTCATTCAGCCTTGAAGATATGGCATGACAAGTTCGAAGAATTTTTTAAGTGCATGCATGTACATGATATTATCTTACAAAATATCCGTATAATTTTGTATAAAACATCCCTTCTAAAGAATCCGCCTTAAAGACCTAAGATTTGTTGCATTGATACGCGTTGTTTCAACAGTTTGTTAGTTATTGCTTTACGTCCAATCAGCACAATTGCGGCTATATCCGGGAGATGAGCATGAAATGGGTAATACAGTGAACACTAAATGATGATTAAGTGGAAGGGGACACTAGGGAAGATAGTTTTGACTGCCACAGGAAAAAAAGTGATGGGAAGGGATCGGAACTTTAGCCTCCTGCATGGGGATCATTCTCTACCTAGACCTGCAGCAGAATTCTATAATGTGCGAGAAACGTGACACATGGCACCACTAAGGTTTGCAGTCAGGTTTTCGCATTATAGCCGGATGACCCCGGCATTCATTGTGACAGGACTGCCCCATTAAACCACCTGGGGCAACATCCTAGTTGCTTTGTGGGCAAATAGGCCTGACCCGATGTCAAGTTTCTTAGCACTCTTTAGTGGCCTTTTACCGACAAGAGCGTTGTGGGCATATTCGCCACTTTGAAACCACACGGTTTGTTTTTCAAACAGAATGAACTTTTATTGAAAAATGCTCGAACGTAAGGCTGTTACGTTTTGACATGCCATTTTGTGTTTGTGGCAATAACTTTTACATGAAATTTTACAATGATTATTATAACTAGAAGGGGATAAATTTGATTAACTTCGGGGATCCCCTCTTTATTTATGGAGAAATTAAGGGCCCAAAAGGGGCAAAAACTTCAAATATCTTATTTGTTCCTACAACTAGTTTGCCTATTGCTACGAAAGTTCACAGCGATGTTCCTTAGTCTCTTTACCATGGATTTAAATCATAGAGGAGATTGATTTTTGGGTCCTTTTTTCATTTAGAAATAAGGGGCCTGTAAAAGTATCGGAAACAATGGAAGATTAATTCTTGCAACCCAGTCTCATTAAAATTAGCCCCATAAGGGCTAGGACCAACGTATGGGATATTAACTATTTTTTGACTGTTTTGCAACCTTTTTTTGTCTGTTTTTGGAAAATATCAATTGGATTCAATGAGACAATGTGGGTGGAAAGTTCATCAGAGTGCATGTGTCAAATAACTTTGCCAATCCACCATGGGCTGCATTTGCCAAGAGCAATTGACTTTCGGGCCTTAAACTTACAGAGTTCAACATGTTGCGTTCATATCATGTTGCGCGCGACAAAGATTTTAATTATGAGAATAATATCACGACCGTTATGATTTTCAATGACTAAAACAAGTACCCTTTCTTCGATTTTCTAAGCATACTGACAGGATAATTAGCCATTCCTGGAGCAAATTCAATATAAATCTGTGTTTTGTAATTTTCTAAAAATAAAGTATATGAACTTGTATGATTGGGGTCAGGAAATTATTCCGACAACCTATTACTCTGACAGCCCATTATTCCGACAATCCATTTCTCCGACAACCTATAGCTCAGACAGCCCATTTGTGATTTTCATATAAAGATATTTAAACATTTATAAAACATGTTTGTGACAAATAAAAACAAAATTTAATACACCTTTCATTCTTTGAATCCAGCTAGTTCTAAAACAATAGAGAAAGGTACATGTATCTCAAATATGATTGCACACCCCTAAAGCATAGCCTGGCTAAATAATCATTCAAAGATATAAAATAAGCAAACACACTGAGGATTCATAAACCTCAGGGGCCAGGTTAATGAAGCTGTCCTAAGCTTTGTCCTAAACCATGTCGTAGGACTGAAAATGGTATGTACAAAGGATCATCCTTAGACCCGTCCTAGGATGTAAAATGAAGCCATCTTAGAATAACCACAAATAGGACCATCCTTAAACGAATTTAAGATAATCCTAAATAGCCATATGTAAAGCATTTACGCCGATGTAAAGGCGTTTGAAAAAAAGAGTTTTTTTGTTTTACATTTTCAAATGTAAAATAGATTTAGGGACCGACCATTTAACTTGAAAGGGGGGGCTTGGTTTTTTCCTAAAAAATATATTCTGAAAATTATTTCTGATGAAAAAAATATTTTGGCAGCTGAGGGTAAGAAAAAAAAATATTCTGAAGAAGGATTTCTGCTATAAAAATAATGCTGATAATGAAAAAAAAAATATTCTGTCGCGACGCCTTCGAAAAATCGCGGAAAAAAAATTCTCATTAAAACAAAAAACCAAGCCCCACCCCCTTTCACGTTAAATGGTCTGTCCCTTAAACGGTTTTTTTTATTGCGAAGCCTTTGGTTTTTTTAGATAATAAAAATAATTTATTTCAATATCATTGCATTTCTTCATTCAGTTTTTTCTGTGCTTTGCACTTATCACTAATAACCAAAGCAAATCTTTAAGTTTGGGAAGCAAATGTCCAAGTGAACTGTTAATCGTTAGTTTCAAAAGTCAAAATGTAACTGGTAAAACACAGATCAACAGTATCCAATATATGGGTAACTATTGAGAAAATTTCACCAATGGCAAAAATATCTTTATTTGCTAAATTGAGAAAGTAAAATATTAAAAATGAGAGTTGGGCCTCATACAACCCTAATTCAAGGAGATAAAACCTATTTCAGACACTTTTTTTAAGATTAAAGGCACAAGGATGGTCCAAGGACAACAATTTTCACATCCTAAATTTAGGACCAAATTTAGGACATGCCCTGTTTAGGCAAGCGTTAGCTGCCTTATGTAGTCATAAGGTTACTGCTGGCTTTCGCGTTTTTTTTGTATTTAGACGGAGTAATCTGCCTACTGTAACTATTTATCTCATATATTACTTTTTAAAATATTATCGTAACGAGGTTTAGGTTTATATTGTAGAATTTTTGATAGATGTGAATAAGTGTCCATGTTACGAAAGTACAGGATAAAACGAAAGTCAAACCACACTGAAGGAATAAGATTCTGGATACATAAACTGATAACTGTTAAAATCAAAGTCTTAGATACATGAACGTTCATATATTTATTTATTTTCAAAGTCCAGAAAACATATCAAAAACACAATAAACATATTTACAAAAACGAAACCGCTCACGGAGCGGTGTGAACCCGGATCCTACATTCTGGCGTCTGACCGCTAACTCCTACATTCTAAAACTGCTTTATAAAAAATATTTTTTTTCAAACTTATGTTAGGACCTTTTACTAAAAAGCCTTAGCGACGGATTAACAAATTACAAGATCAAAAGAGAGGAAAAGACGGATTAAAAATTGATAGGAATTACTTAGTTTTGACATGTTTGTCTAATTGACTTTATTGTCGTTCTTGACTTTATCTTAATCTTATAAAATACAGGAAAAATGTGTGAAAAATAATGCAAACAAATAAAGTAAAAATATATGAAACTTGACGGTTGCTGATAAAAATAAAGTAAAATCGTGTAAAAATATAAAATCAAAGTTCTATATGAAAAATGAAATATTTTGATACCTAACATGATATGAGATATGAAAGACGCAAAAATAGAAATTTAACATTTTATGAAAATCTACACTACGACAACTTGATCAAATATGTTAGCATTTAAACTTTTTTTTAAATATCTCTATTTTTTAAACGACACACAACAAGTTTTAATAATTCCTTTGCAATTTACATAACGAACTTTTTAATGATCGGCTCTGGAATATACATGAATATTTATCTGTAACTTTATTGGTCGTGCTCTTCCTTTCAATATTGCTGTTATTCCATTGGTTAATGTAGGTTAGTTTCTGATTCATTCATAAAATTCAATATACAATTAATACCCTAGTTTATGTTCGCGAGTTCATTTTCATCGAAGGGGTTTTTAAACCGATACCATTTGTGCAAAATACAATGCATGTGCACCCGAAAATTATATAACTTTGATCAAAAATATGATTTTTATAAATTGAACAATCTTCTGTGCCAAAAGGGAGGGCACTAGAGTGTTCATTAACTTTCAAAATATCTGTTATTTTAGTGCTTACATATTTCGCTTGCCATTTAACGCTTTAACACTTTGATTTAGGATACCTTCAATAACACAACTCAGGACTGAGACATGTCCAAAGACCATCCTTAGACATGTCCTAATCCTAGGACACCTTCGTTAACACGGCCCCAGGTTAACTTGTATTAAAATCTGATTATCCCGCTGATGAAAAACGAAATTAAAAAGAAATAATGTCATATCCATATCCATGTATGCTGTGCTTTGTTCGTGCAAAATTATAGTAAAATCTATTTAGCATATAACATGCTAAATAGATTTTACTATAAGATTAAAAATCTCATGAACCTTTTCAGGCGGAGGGGGATACAAAAAGGTCAAATTCGAATTAATTACAAAACATCACATTGATTTGGTATAGCAAACCCGAAAGAGAAATCGTAAAACATAAGACATATCACAGAAAAGTTTCTTCAATTTGTTCTTATAATACCTAAAAGAAATTGCATTTCAAAAAGCATATTTAGCCGAAACTAAAATGGCAGTCTCCCTTTGGAATACCTTTGTCACCTGCGATTTTAATATTAACAGGAAGTGGGTGAGTTAAGGACATCACGTCGCACCATATATGACTATAGGACACATGTTCAATTACTCGGGACGAAGTTTCTGAGCCGTTTTCAAAGAGTCTCAGAATCTTGAAATGCTTTCCTGATCTTCATTTTTATTTGTTTAATTAATAATATTTGTAAAGTCCAAGGGTCTTATAAACTAGGGTCTAAAGAAAATCAGAACTATTGTATAGATAGAGAAAAGTGCTGTTGCTTGCTTAAATCTTCATTAAGCTCTATAAAAGTCTACATTTGGTCGAAGTTGTAAGATGACTCCCTTTGAAGGTCAAAAATAGCATTTTTGCCGTATAGAATGAAAACTTGCAGATAGGAAAAAGCTGTTGCTTGCTTATATCAACCCTTTGGCCAATTAAGCTTTAGAAAAGTCTCTATTGGGCCAAAGTTGTCAAATGTCCCCTGCTCATAGAAAGACCTTTATAGCTTGAGGACCAGGTAAAGCGACTCATGCTCCTGGGAGCCTCTTTATTTTATATTTCGAAATTTCATTTGAATCAATAAACTATTTATAAGGGAAAAAAATAAGACTTAAAGCATATAAAATTAAACATTTGAAATGTTAGTCCCTTTTGGGCCCCTAATTTCTAAACAACTTAACAAATAAGGTCAAAACCCCCAAAATCAATCCCATTCATCCTTGTATGTTAGGAAACATTATTGTAAAATTTATGAGCATTTGGTATGTCAGAACAAAAGTTATTTTGGGAAGAAACAAAGAAGTAACAATATCTTAATGAAAAAAATCAATCCCATCCATCCTCTTATAATAAGGAACATCATTGTCAAATTTCATAGCAATCGGATAACTAGAACTTAAGTTATTTTATGTAACACTAAAGTAAACAGACAACTAAGACGACATCATCATACCATTATACGTCCGCAAATCTCTTAAAAAGGTCTCTTAAATTTTGTCTATAAAAGATGAAATATTACAATATTCTTCATGTGAAAAACTTTTGGGAGTAAAAATTGATAGTTGCATGAGTTGGAAACATCAAATTGACCATATATGTTCCCATATTTCATCTAGACTCTTTTTACTTTCTAAAATCAAAAAATTTCTTAATCTGGAAACTAGAAAAAACTTTTTATAATGGCTATATTCTCCCATTGATTGATTATTGTTGCATCGTTTGGGGAAACTGTGGAAGTGAAGGTATTACAAAAATACTTAAACTTCAAAAAAGAGCTGCTAGGTTAATTTTAGATGCAGAACCCTTATCACTATCAGAACCTCTTTTTCAGAAATTGGGATGGATGACAGTTGATATCAGAATCAAATATCATAAATATCTAATGATCCAAAAAAGTCTAACTGAAAAAGCTCCCATTTACCTAACAAACATGTTCACATTCTCAAACAACACCCATGATTTGAGAAATAATGTGTCAAAGAAAAGGCTTATTGTACCAAAGCCTAAAACAGAAATCTATAAAAGATCATTCCAATACTCAGGTTCTGTTTTATGGAATGATTTACCAACTCAATTACAGGCTATCTGTAATACAAACCTGTTTAAATTGAAAATAAAGAGTCATTTACTTCATTCTTGTTCATAGTTCTTTTTTATCTTTATTTTTTGATCTTGTAAACATTGACTTTTGTTTTCTATAGATGTTGTTTGCATATTGTTTATTTTTTTAATGTAATTCCTATGAGGACCTCAGGGAAGATTAGTTATTATATTGTCATGATTGTTGCATACTTTTACTTTGTAAGCATAATAATATTGTAAACTAACTGTGTTACCCTCTATAAATAAAGAATTTATTATTATTATTATTATTATTAAATCATTAAATCACTAAAATTGTTTTCGACCGGGATGTTCCACCTCTGGACCTGCTGCGGTCTTTAGTCGGTCCCGTGCGGTTAAGGGCTTACACATTGAACAATATGTTGTAACACCACTGGTTCTTGCTATTATAACTGTACCACGACCATCCGGTTTGCAGCAGATCTATAGACAATTTGCAACAGTTTCCAAAACAAAGACAACACTATCGCCTCAGTCGACACATACGATAGTTTTCTAGCTCTTCAAACCTCTCAGTTACTGACGGTAGAGATTTACCCACTGTTAGCCACCTATGTTTGGAATAATTACAGTTAAAATTGCATAAATTGTGTTTCACAATCATGTTATGTGTTGGTTTTATGGTTTTATTGTGTGTGTTACTCCCGGACCTAAAATCGGAATTTTAAGGGAAAATTAAGAACCATGAAACCTGGTTTAACTAAGGTGTCTTTTGAACTGGCCTTTATCAAGCCATGATCATTGGTATCTTTAGATCTCCCGTGTGAGATTGCCTTGTATTTGTTGAATTCTGATATGACATTGTAAATGGTGAAGAAAATCAAGGTCTTTGGTGAAAGGGTTTTTATACTCACCCTCTGCAAAGAAGGAGACGACTTGTTTAACTCAGCACATCATCCTGGCCGCAATACATATTTCGGTTACTAAACCAGGAAAACATTAGTATTGGGACTTTGGTGTTATTTAAAACAAAATTGGGAAAAGCTGCCGAAGATGATTGACTTTGCTGAAGAGAGCTTTGTAAACATAATGGGGTGTTTCAATTTATAATCAAAATGCAGGATGGTATTTTTTTTTGTCTGGGATAAAAATCTTAAGAGAATACCCAATGTGCTTTAGTAAAAACAGGGCTACATAACAAAGAAAAAAAAGTACAACGTCTATAGGCCGGATTTATTAGCCAATATTGATGTCAACAGAACTAAACGAGGTTTAGCGGTACATTTGAATGACCCCGCAATGAAGCATATATAGATTTTTATGTAATTTAGGAATTCAATACAGGGATGGAATGTCATCATTTTTAGCACCGACAGAAAGGCCGAAGGAGGAAATGACATATCTGTGATTGTCAATAATTTTCTCCTTAGACAGTGTTGTAGCTGTGTATGTTGTGCTATTGCTGGTGCAACCAACCCCTAATTTAGCTGTCAAGTAGTTAATCTAGTGTTTCTTGCACACAACAATGATGTGATTTAGTGCATTGTCTGCAGGTACAACATCATACATGTCATGTAAGGTGGACAATATTTTTGCAACATCAGCGCTGTAAAAAATCGATGTTGCTTTAGTGGTCATTGAGCCCTTCAAAGAATTGATTCTTTTCAAAATCAGTGACCTCACGCTTAAACCAATTCTGACAAAAAACATGGAAAAAATCGTTATTTTTTACCTTAAAGGGGCAATAACCCCAATAAGTGGTCATCTGACAACTTTGACACTGTGGAGACTTTTGAGCTTTTGCTTTAGATCCTTCGGGTTTTTCCTAACTGTCATAGTTGCTTGTGATTTTACCCAATGTTATATTTTTAGCAACAGCGGTCATATTTTTTATTGAACAAATCCTTTCAAAATAGGGACCGATTTTTTTTTGTTGCCAACACGTCAAAAATTATTGATGCAAAGTTTCAGTCAAAATGATTCAGTGATTTCAAGGGAAAAGTTTTCAAATAGTTATTGGATGGCGACAAACGCATAATGGTGGCATTAGCATGGATTAGGTCAGGTGAGCTTAAAAGGCTTTTTGCGTCAGCTTTCGCCATTGTAACAATGAAAATTATCCTTCTATAATTAAATAAATGAAAAGAAACAGATGAACTCTAGACATGGAACTGACTGACTTTATCCATGTGTATTTGCGGTAACCAATTTATAGAAATGTACCATCTAGCAAGATATTATTTTTAATGCAAAATCTAAAGATGTAATCTCATGTCCAAACACTCAATTTGAATTCGTCTTCCTTTTATACTTAAACAACTTAATGGTGTGTTCCGTTGCATGGTCAACAATCGGATTGACAATGTGCTTTAGTAAAAACAGGGCTACATAACCAAGAAAAAAATAATAAAAAGTCGGGGAAAACGATATGACTCATACGACCGAACAAAAAAATATTATCCATACCAAACCATCCCCATTAGGCATGTCTGTTACGGACTTTATACAAAATATTAAACAATTCGATTACATGTACCCCTTTGTTCACAGGTTCATTGAATAACCACAGACCAATTCGAGATCATAGGCCCGGCTTATAGACTCACACACCCAATTTTAAACAATGTAAACCTTCCCCGCGGTCAACGGGCCTCGTGGAGCTGTTGTCTTTTTCGGAAAGTTCTTTCTACATAAATAACCTAATCATTTTCTTTTGAATGGTCCTGCAGACATTGGAGCGATTAAGAATCCTAGGCCCGTCTATTATGTGCTCAACTACATTTTTTTTAAACAATTGGTGCACTCCTAGGGCACGCAGGTCCAATGGTGTTAGTATGGGATGCTATCTAGAGTCCTTTAAGTGGAGGGTGTGGTTGTTCCAACCAATCACAGCCATTGTTTCAGATTTGACCTTATGACGTCATTCAGCTTTCCCGTCATGCAATTATTGCATATGAATGAAAAATTATACCATATGAATGAAAATGGGTTTTGCCAAAGAAAGTGAAAATATAGCTTTAAAATTGTAAATTATAACAAACGAATGATAAATTATAGAATTGAAAGAAAAAAATATACAATATAAAAAGATATTTGATCATTGCAAAATATATTTTACCAATTGAATGGGAAATAGACCATAGAAATAAAGTTTTTAACAATATGAATGAAAAATTATACCAATGAAATGAAATTTATATAATATACATTACTTTTTATACCAAATAAATAAAATATTATAGCAATGAAATTGAAAATTTTAGCAATATAAATGAAAATTATAGCATTAAAAAATTTATTATTGAATTTTGCAACGGAAATCACGCCATAACATATTATATTTTGATATTTTTATTTTATTTTTCTATACGTGCCATTGTAATCCATTGTAATTTTGGTTTATGAAAAAGAAAGAGAGTTTAGCGGTATCCAGTACAAATATGAACCTTCCTAAAAGGGATATCTAAAGAGGACATGAAATAGTTATGATTGGCTATGAGCTCATCTTTGTCAAATGACGTCCGAGTGTATGTAATACTAGCTGAGAAATTACCACCAATACCTAGCGCTTTATCAGTATCAGTTGTAGTAATGTGCTTTACATACAAAATTTATATTGTGAAATCCTAGTCTGCAGGTGTGACAACATACTTGTCAAGTAAGGGAGAGAAACAATCGAGATCTTCACGATCTCTAGTACCAAACTAGTCTCGAACCCAAACTCATACTACAAGTCTATTGATAGCTTAGCGTCTGGGTGATCGAGACTAGTACCAAACGAGGCCGAGGTTTATATTACACATTTCCGAAGTTTTCTATTCGGCTTTGTACAAGAGATCGGATAGTTCTTACCCAGCCCGAAAGTGATTCAAGATCTATTTTTTTGCCCGTCTCCCACTTTATCCAGGCAAAGTGAAACAAATTCACTTGTATAAATGGTCCTTGACTGCCATATGGTACCCATCTCTTATCCTCAACTTCTCTTCCCTCAATAAGTTTTCATAGTACAATCTTCTTGTCATGAGTAGATATGTACCTTCAATTTATTTTAAGATTTGAACCGGTTGATAGCAAACATTAAGCCATTAGAAGACAAAGGGTTAAACATTTCTTCATAAACACTTCATTGATTTGCATTAAACGTTTAAAATCGTTTTGATATAATGTAGATATGCACCCCCTATTTATAAATTTTATCTGGTTGTTTTTGTTAGTGGCTGCAACTAACTTGTTAAAGGATGAGACACTGAATAAGTGCGAAGTATCAAAACAATGATTTATAAGCTGCATTTTAATTTAGATTCTTGAACAAGATCTCCGTCTAGCAGTAAACATCCTCTCATTTGGACAAAGAATCTATAAAAGACAAATACATAATAGAAGATTATAAAGAACTCAGATATTAATAGAAGAATTTAACGTTAAACAAAATTTTTGAGCGCAAGTCAAGAATTTTACAAACGGATCAACAGTGGATTATGCCTACATATTTTTGTCAGTTTTTAAATAGGGGGTACGCTTTTCCTTGAAATGAATCGGCGCCTGAGAAAGCCTTTGAATAAGAGCCCCGAATAAATCAAAAAGAAAAAAAGGTATTTTTTCCGCATAAACACCACAACTATGATTTACTGTTCTAAAAATTGGACCTCATGAAGAATTTTATAACATCCGTAATATACTTTTAAATAAGTCTCTAGTTACTGGCATTAACCCTATAGTTCACTCTCTAATATTACATGCTATTTCACAAATGTTCCACGGGAGCATTCTCCTGGCATTCAATGTTCAAACTGTAAAAAAACACTTTCCTAGCCGGTTGGACATGGACTCTAAACACCAAATGTAGGGAGCAAATGCATGCGCATTGCTCTATTTCATTCAAAAGATTTCGCAGAGTTTCTCAGTCTTTTACGTAAAAAAACGACGAAGCCCGAAATAAATGACCTGTGACCAACTCGGCCAATAAAATTAGAGTGATAGCAGATTTCGGCTGATTTACAATGCTGATTTTAAATGTTACCACGTTTACTAAATGTTATGTCTGGTGGTGTTTTTTTATTGGCATATCTCTACACCACCTGTTCCCTTGGAATATTCTTGTGTCTATAAGTAAAGAGAGCTATCCATGGAACTTAATAAATGTACATACGCATTATGCATTCAAATTCCACTCGCATCTTTTCCTTCTTGTTTTCATCACACGTGGTTTCATCAAAAAAGTCATCATCACAAGTAAATTGACAGCTCTTCTTTCCACCACAAAAATCTTCAACTTTATTTTCTGCATTGAAGTCTCCACATTGATTCCCGTTGTTAAATTTACTTTGGCCTGCACTGTTTGTGTAAGTTGCCCATTTGACATCGATGACCCGTCCATAGGGACAAGAAAGTTCCACAACTGCATCGTTCTTACAGGTTTCCGTTTGATCTTAAAATATCATTGATCTTAGTACATTGCAGTTGGGTTTATAAATTAAATTGTGCTTTATATTGCCATTGCTTCAATGTGCCAAATGTGAACAAAAGACTTTTTTCTGAGTTTTTGAAGTTAAATAAAGGTTATAACAAAATTACCGAACTTATGGGATCAATCTTCATGTCCAGGTGAAAAGACAAAACAAGAAAGACGTACTGGAAAAACTAAAGACCGCAATGGTCCTGACTTTGTAGGCATTTCAAAAGAAATGGTGGGTTAAACATTTTTTTTTTGGTACACCAAACCTTGAGTCCGACAGTAACACAACACACAACACGGTCACGTAGACAAAATAGGAATATTGAGGTGATTAAAATTAATATGAGTTTCATTGTTATACCTTTACATAGCCTGTAATATTCAGGTCGATTATTTTTCAACCTTTACATCGGTTTCCGACGAAAAACATTGACTCTGTGGTTAGATAGATAAGTTAAAATTAGTCATAAGTCGTAGCTTGTTGAATACCTCTTTCCCGATATTTGGAACGCTTAAGAAATCTTTTAGATAAAGCTGTTATCTAACGTGATATATATACTTACAGTAATCGTACTTCTTCCCTGAGTAGCCACCGTGTCCTTTAAATGAAAAGAATTTAAAGTAAAAAAAAAAATCAAAGCAAAAAATATGTTTGCATAAGAACAACATAACTAAATATATCGTTGGTTTTCTGTATTATGGAGCCATTTGTAGGATAACCACTGCTTGTGAACAAGAGATCTCGGAAGGTAAACTCCAGTTGTCGGATTTAATTGACAGAATGTAATTCCTATAGAAAACATTTTCTATATTTTCCAATTTTCTACATTTCGTTATTAAAAAACACAAGTTTTTTCCCTGTCTACTGAACTTGGCAGATATCCTCGGTGCTAGATTTGACTTCCTTGTTCGAACCTCATGGGTATTGGTGCTTTCCTTTGGATTCATTTTAGAATTCGACTTTCCAATGTGTTTTATACAAACGCTTCTGAAGAGAGATCATGGCAATGATGGTGGAATCCCACTTTCAAGAAATTTCCGGATCTACCCCTGAACGAAACTTACAAAAGTGTAGTACAATGTAATTGATTTCCTTGTCAATCTGTTCGAATTATGTTTAGAGACACTCATACCAAAAGTATTTTAAGAATCAAACTACACAATAAACAAATCATTCATTCATTTTTGATCGGTACTAATGCATGTTCAAGACTATCGTCATTGGCATATAAAATACCAAACATACCAGTTCCTCGGATAGTTAAAAGCGTCAATGTTCCACTAACTTCTCCTGAGACCAGTAAAAGTGGCTCTCGATTTGGACTTTCCTGGGCAGGGATAAATCTAAAAGACATAGAGAAATCTGTCCAATAAAGTATTTAATATGCTGCCGTTTGGGGGTCTTGGATGTCGAGTGCTCATAAAACATTGAACATTAATCACAGGGACTTGCTTCCCTCTATCAATATTTTGTTAGAGTCAATGTGCGGTAAGGTGTTTTTTTTTTCGAACCGCACATTGACTCTAACAATATATTGTGATAGAGGGATTTAATGTTGTAAAGTATAAAAAAAAATGCCAGTCACTCATCACGAAAATCAAGGTCAAGGCAAAGTGTCGGAATTCAACCATGCTAAGCTCGTTAAACTTATTGTGACATTCCAAGTTTCATCGTCTTATAGTTCCTGAGATATGAATTTGCCCATAAAACTTAAAGATTGAGTTGTACATATATCGGTATATTGGTTGTCAAATTAAAACTCAATTAAGGTTTAAAAAGGGACGCACGTGTTTTTGTCTTGTGCATACAAGGAATATTTATTCCAAGTATCACCAACAAAGATTTATAGTTCTTGCGATTTATATACGTAGGTGCCAGTAAAACACTTGATAACGCCGTAGGAACTCAAAGCAATAACAATGTACGTGAAACAAATAAAAACTTCTGAAAAAAAGTTTTGTAACGAATCAGAAGGTAACTAAGCATTTATTAGAAACAAGTCGTTGTAAAACAATTAGTATAGATATATATCGGTGCCCTGAAAATTTATTTTCTTATACCCCCTCCCCCCTTAGACTTTTTAAATACATTATTCAATGGGAGACCCCATTAGCGCAACTACTCCTAAACCGCTTGATGGCTTTTGATGAAACTTTAAATGAAGGAAGTACATCATCTGTAGATGTACATGAAGAATTTGTATTGCTCTCGGTTATTACCGAGGGGAGATAACTGGACTAATTTTTTTTAAGTATTACTTGTTAAAAATTGTTATCAACTATACCTGATATCTTCCGGGTCCAATCCTCTGAGTTCGAGACGGGGTCAAATCACTAGCTGCGTGTGGAGCACCTTTCTGTCAGGCACCTTTGTATAAGGCCCCTACATAAAATGGTCAAAGAGAGATAACTAAAATCTATACTTCGATAAATTCCAATATTTGTTCGACTTGTTAAATTGAAAATTCAAAGCAGTATTTTTTTCTAATTTGAGTAATGCTTGAAATAAAAAAAGAAACCAATTATTTATAGTTTATATAAAACTTACAATTATCTTATAAAACTACAAGTGTATTTTTAGGTAACTGAATCGATATTTGAGTTAATACACATCAACCCGTTTGAGTTCATGTGAACGGTAAAAGCACGATCTGGGTTGATAGGAAGAAAATAAATGTTTAAATCAAAAATAATTGTACAAAACAAGCATTGTTATAAACGTTAAGTTTTTCTATGAATATCAATTATTGCAACATGTATGCTTAGATGAAACAAAACTATTTTAGTTTAAACGTGTTTATTTTATTTATCCTGGATTGGGTAACAAAACAATTTTGATGCATTTAAACGATTTTGGATAAAATCAAACTACCTGCAAATGTAGATTTATACTTGATGAAGTAATCTAGAAAGTAAATTAATAAGTTTGTTTATTTTGATTACGGCTTGAATGTTTCATCTAATTAAACATTTATTGCCACCCAACTTTCAAAATTAAGCTTTTCTCTAAATGACATTCATTTATTTTCCATTTGAATCTAAATATCCATTCTTTATTCAATTGGTTCAAGTTTTTTCCAACCTTAACCTTTAATATTTTCAAAATACAATACCAAAACGGGTATACAACTGTTAATTCGGTTATGCTGTATATCGATATTTCAGGGAGTAACCTCTCATCAGCAGCATTTGAATCAAAACATTGGAAGGTCAAAAACAAAAAGCATTGAATGAAAAGTACTAAAAACCAAAAACGTCGAACAGAAAAGCCAAAACCAGCACCGATGATATCGACCATAAGCAGTACAATGAAAGAAACCTGGTGTTAACAACATTTTTGAATTTAATAATCGGGAATTTGAATGACAAAAATAATAGACATTTATTAGTAAAATCGTGTCAGACAAGTCTGACGACCAGCCTAGTGATTACCCTCGGGGACCTCTGGTCCACCAGCAGTGTTTATCGATCCAGTGGTTTCAATATGAAACACCAATACGGATAAACAACTGTAAATTTGGTTATGCTGTATACCGATATTTCAAGGAGTAACCTCTCATCAGCAGCATTTGAATCAAAACATTCGAAGCTCAAAAAACGAAAGAATTGAAGGAAAAGTAATCAAAGCCCCTTTGAAGCTCTCGGAGACAGATTTTAGAGCATCATTTTAGACTTGACCTAAATCAATATTATGTTTCTATTTTACCATAAATTTGCAAATATATTTAATTTTGGACATTAAATGATATTTTTATTTGGATTAAACGTTTTGTACGCGACGCAGTGACAATTAAAACAATCAACAGTGGAAAACAGCCAGCAATCCATCTCGTCGTTTTGCAATCAGTATACAATGACTAAAGATACGGTAGGTAAAACCAGATTACAAAGTAAAAATAAAAAGTTTAAAGTTTGTCCAAAAAATGAATAAATAAAAGATTCCAAAATATGTGGATATATGGTCCTTTTTCAGATTCAATGATGTCCTTCAGTCCAAATAAAGAAACTGTCTTCTTGCTATCAATATCATTGGTTTATAGCAACCTGGAATTTATCGAACTCACACCGAACCAGCCTTTGACTCATAAAAGATCAGTCGGTCTTTTCCAAGAACATATAAATCATATGGAAGACATTATGAAAGTATATAAAAAATTAAATCCTTCCCAGAAGAAAAAAAAATCACAATGAATTTGGATTAATTAAATAAAACTGGAATGAAAGAGGGCCACGAAGTATTTTCTGCCCCCCCCCCCCTCTAAGTCCAATATTTCTCGATTATTCCTTTGATATTCTTCATAGCTACTGTGTTGTTAATGCGTTAAACATCCAACTCACCGCTCATCTTCATTTACTTGATCAAATTTAGATTTTTTAGATTAGATTATTCAGATTTTTTTTTATATACAGAAACATTTAGTGAATAAAAATTAAGGAAGGGGGAAATTCTAATATTATGGCAAAAACCAGGGGGAAAACCAGGTTAGTATTCAACCACCTTTAATATTTAGGGGGATTTCAGTGAATATGAAATTCACAGGACCGAATTAAATGTCTGGTAAAAATTCTTTCGGTCTGGTAAGAATTTTGATCTTTTTTAGTTACACATTTAGGAGAAAAGTTCTTAATTTAGGATTCGGTCTCGTAAACCTTGGAACAATTTCGTATTCACTGGGATTTAGTATATGATACTCATTTTCCCGGGGGGATGGAAGAAATCTCAGTATGTATTAATTTTCCGGGGTATGAGTAGGTGGAAAAACTAGTATGTACAGCCGTAACTCCGGCATGACACAAAAGTTTTATGGTCAAAAACTGCAAGTTACAGTACGTGTACATGCAGTATATAAAATACACCTAAAGACAGTATATAGCAGTGGTACCTCATACACAGGTACTGAGATATAGGTCAGATAAGTCATGAAATACACCCATAGACAGCATATACCAGAGGTACCTCACAAACAGATACTGAGATATAGGTCAGATAAGTCATGAAATACACCTATAGACAGTATATAGCTGAGGTACCTCACACACAGGTACTGAGATATAGGTCGGATAAGTCATGAAATACACCTATAGACAGTATATAGCAGAGGTACCAAACACACAGGTACTGAGATATAGGTCGGATAAGTCATGAAATACACCTGTAGACAGTATATAGCATAGGTACCTCACACACAGGTATTGAGATATATGTAGGATGAGTCATGAAATACACCTATAAACAGTATAAAGCAGAGGTACCTCACCCACAGGTACTGAAATATAGGTCAGATAAGTCATGAAATACACCCATAGACAGTATATAGCAGAGGTACCTCAGACACAGGTACTGAGATATAGGTCAGATAAGTCATGAAATACACCTATAGACAGAATAAAGCAGAGGTACCTCTCACACAGGTACTGAGATATAGGTCAGATAAGTCATGAAATACACCCATAGACAGCATATACCAGAGGTACCTCACAAACAGATACTGAGATATAGGTCAGATAAGTCATGAAATACACCTATAGACAGTATATAGCTGAGGTACCTCACACACAGGTACTGAGATATAGGTCGGAAAAGTCATGATATACACCTATAGACAGTATATAGCAGAGGTACCAAACACACAGGTACTGAGATATAGGTCGGATAAGTCATGAAATACACCTGTAGACAGTATAAAGCATAGGTACCTCACACACAGGTATTGAGATATATGTAGGATGAGTCATGAAATACACCTATAAACAGTATAAAGCAGAGGTACCTCATCCACAGGTACTGAAATATAGGTCAGACAAGTCATGAAATACACCCATAGACAGTATATAGCAGAGGTACCTCAGACACAGGTACTGAGATATAGGTCAGATAAGCCATGAACTACACATATAGATAGAATAAAGCAGAGGTACCTCTCACACAGGTACTGAGATATAGGTCAGATAAGTCATGAAATACACCCATAGACAGTATATAGCAGAGGTACCTCACACACAGGTACTGAAATATAGGTCATATAAGTCATGAATTACCCATATAGACAGTATATAGCAGAGGTACCAAACACACAGGTACTGAGATATAGGTCGGATAAGTCATGAAATACACCTGTAGACAGTATATAGCATAGGTACCTCACACACAGGTATTGAGATATATGTAGGATGAGTCATGAAATACACCTATAAACAGTATAAAGCAGAGGTACCTCACCCACAGGTACTGAAATATAGGTCAGATAAGTCATGAAATACACCCATAGACAGTATATAGCAGAGGTACCTCAGACACAGGTACTGAGATATAGGTCAGATAAGTCATGAAATACACCTATAGACAGAATAAAGCAGAGGTACCTCTCACACAGGTACCGAGATATAGGTCAGATAAGTCATGAAATACACCCATAGACAGCATATACCAGAGGTACCTCACAAACAGATACTGAGATATAGGTCAGATAAGTCATGAAATACACCTATAGACAGTATATAGCTGAGGTACCTCACACACAGGTACTGAGATATAGGTCGGATAAGTCATGAAATACACCTATAGACAGTATATAGCAGAGGTACCAAACACACAGGTACTGAGATATAGGTCGGATAAGTCATGAAATACACCTGTAGACAGTATATAGCATAGGTACCTCACACACAGGTATTGAGATATATGTAGGATGAGTCATGAAATACACCTATAAACAGTATAAAGCAGAGGTACCTCACCCACAGGTACTGAAATATAGGTCAGATAAGTCATGAAATACACCCATAGACAGTATATAGCAGAGGTACCTCAGACACAGGTACTGAGATATAGGTCAGATAAGTCATGAAATACACCTATAGACAGAATAAAGCAGAGGTACCTCTCACACAGGTACTGAGATATAGGTCAGATAAGTCATGAAATACACCCATAGACAGCATATACCAGAGGTACCTCACAAACAGATACTGAGATATAGGTCAGATAAGTCATGAAATACACCTATAGACAGTATATAGCTGAGGTACCTCACACACAGGTACTGAGATATAGGTCGGAAAAGTCATGATATACACCTATAGACAGTATATAGCAGAGGTACCAAACACACAGGTACTGAGATATAGGTCGGATAAGTCATGAAATACACCTGTAGACAGTATAAAGCATAGGTACCTCACACACAGGTATTGAGATATATGTAGGATGAGTCATGAAATACACCTATAAACAGTATAAAGCAGAGGTACCTCATCCACAGGTACTGAAATATAGGTCAGACAAGTCATGAAATACACCCATAGACAGTATATAGCAGAGGTACCTCAGACACAGGTACTGAGATATAGGTCAGATAAGCCATGAACTACACCTATAGATAGAATAAAGCAGAGGTACCTCTCACACAGGTACTGAGATATAGGTCAGATAAGTCATGAAATACACCCATAGACAGTATATAGCAGAGGTACCTCACACACAGGTACTGAGATATAGGTCATATAAGTCATGAATTACCCATATAGACAGTATATAGCAGAGGTACCAAACACACAGGTACTGAGATATAGGTCGGATAAGTCATGAAATACACCTGTAGACAGTATATAGCATAGGTACCTCACACACAGGTATTGAGATATATGTAGGATGAGTCATGAAATACACCTATAAACAGTATAAAGCAGAGGTACCTCACCCACAGGTACTGAAATATAGGTCAGATAAGTCATGAAATACACCCATAGACAGTATATAGCAGAGGTACCTCAGACACAGGTACTGAGATATAGGTCAGATAAGTCATGAAATACACCTATAGACAGAATAAAACAGAGGTACCTCTCACACAGGTACCGAGATATAGGTCAGATAAGTCATGAAATACACCCATAGACAGCATATACCAGAGGTACCTCACAAACAGATACTGAGATATAGGTCAGATAAGTCATGAAATACACCTATAGACAGTATATAACTGAGGTACCTCACACACAGGTACTGAGATATAGGTCGGATAAGTCATGAAATACACCTATAGACAGTATATAGCAGAGGTACCAAACACACAGGTACTGAGATATAGGTCGGATAAGTCATGAAATACACCTGTAGACAGTATATAGCATAGGTACCTCACACACAGGTATTGAGATATATGTAGGACGAGTCATGAAATACACCTATAAACAGTATAAAGCAGAGGTACCTCACCCACAGGTACTGAAATATAGGTCAGATAAGTCATGAAATACACCCATAGACAGTATATAGCAGAGGTACCTCAGACACAGGTACTGAGATATAGGTCAGATAAGTCATGAAATACACCCATAGACAGTATATAGCAGAGGTACCTCAGACACAGGTACTGAGATATAGGTCAGATAAGTCATGAAATACACCTATAGACAGAATAAAACAGAGGTACCTCTCAAACAGGTACTGAGATATAGGTCATATAAGTCATGAAATACACCTGTAGACAGTATATAGCAGAGGTACTTCACACACAGGTATTCAGATATAGATAGGATGAGTCATATAATACACCTATAAACAGTATATAGCAGAGGTACCTCACACACAGGTACTGAAATATAGGTCAGATAAGTCATGAAATACACCGATAAACAGTATATAGCAGAGGTACCTCACACACAGATACTGAGATATAGGTCAGATAAGTCATGAAATACACCCATAGATAGTATATAGCAGAGGTACCTCACACACAGGTACTGAGATATAGGTCAGATAAGTCATGAAATACACCCATAGACAGCATAAAGCAGAGGTACCTCACACACAAGTACTGAGATATAAGTCAGATAAGTCATGAAATACACCCATAAACAGTATATAGCAGAGGTACCTCACACAGATACTGAGATATAGGTCAGATAAGTCATGAAATACACCCATAGACAGTATAAAGCAGATGTACCTCACGCACAGGTACTGAGATATAGGTCAGAAAAGTCATGAAATTCACTCATAGATAGTATATACTTAAGGTACCTCACACACAGGTACTGAGATATAGGTCAGATAAGTCATGAAATACACCTATTGACATTATATACTTACGGTACTTCAAACACAGGTACTGAGATATAGGTCAGATAAGTCATGAAATACACCCATAGACAGTATAAATCAGAGGTGCCTCACACACAGGTACTTAGATATAGGTCAGATAATTCATGAAATACACCAATAGACAGTATATAGTAGAGGTACCTCACAAACAGGTACTGAGATATAGGTCAGATAATTCATGAAATACACCAATAGACAGTATATAGCAGAGGTACCTCACAAACATGTACTGAGATAAAGGTCAGATAAGTCATGAAATACACATATAGACAGTATATAGCACAGGTACCTCACACACAGGTACTGAGATATAGGTCAGATAAGTCATGAAATACACCCATAGATAGTATATACTTAAGGTACCTCACACACAGGTACTGAGATATAGGTCAGATAAGTCATAAAATACACCCATAGACAGTATATAGCAGAGGTACCTCACACACAGGTACTGAGCTATAGGTCAGATAAGCCATGAAATACACCCATAGACAGCATAAAGCAGAGGTACCTCACACACAGGTACTGAGATATAGGTCAGATAAGTCATGAAATACACCCATAGACAGCATAAAGCAGAGGTACCTCACACACAGGTACTGAGATATAGGTCAGATAATTAATGAAATACACCCATAGACAGTATATAGCAGAGGTACCTCACACACAGGTACTTAGATATAGGTCAGATAATTCATGAAATACACCCATAGACAGTATATAGCAGAGGTACCACACAAACAGGTACTGAGATATAGGTCAGATAAGTCATGAAATACACCCATAGACAGTATATAGCAGTGGTACCACACAAACAGTTACTGATATATAGGTCAGATAATTCATGAATGACCCAAAGACAGTATATAGCAGAGGTACCTCACAAACAGGTACTGAGATATAGGTCAGATAAGTCATGAAATACACATATAGACAGTATATATATAGCACAGGTACCTCACACACAGGTACTGAGATATAGGTCAGATAAGTCATGAAATACAACCATAGATAGTATATACTTAAGGTACCTCACACACAGGTACTGAGATATAGGTCAGATAAGTCATGAAATACACCTATAGACATTATATACTTACGGTACCTCAAACACAGATACTGAGATATAGGTCAGATAAGTCATGAAATACACCCATAGACAGTATATTGCAGAGGTACCTCACTCACAGGTACTGAGATATAAGTCAGATAAGTCATGAAATACACCCATTGACAGTATATAGCAGAGGTACCTGACACACAGGTACTGAGATATAGGTCAGATAAGTCATGAAATACACCTATAGACAGTATATAGCAGAGGTACCTCACACACAGGTACTGAGATATAGGTCAGATAAGTCATGAAATACACCCATAGACAGTATATACCTAAGGTACCTCACACACAGGTACTGAGATATAGGTCAGATAAGTCATAAAATACACCCATGGTCAGTATATAGCAGAGGTACCTTACACATAGGTACTGAGATATAGGTCAGATAAGTCATGAAATACACCAATAGACAGTATATAGCAGAGGTACCTCACACACAGGTACTGAGATATAGGTCAGATAAGTTATGAAATACACCCATAGACAGTATATACTTATAGCAAGGTACCTCACAAATATTAAATAGACAGATAGACAGTACTGAGATATAGGTCAGATTAAACATGAAATAGACCGATAGACAATATTTAGCAAAATATTGTTAGAACCACAAAACAATTTTTGAATTTGAATATAATAAAATTTCAAACAAGTTTGAATTACATTCTAAATATACTTACCAGCTCAGGCAGCTATAATAACAAAAAAAGAGCTAACAGACTGATTACAAATGTAATACTGTTATGTGAATGGAATCCTATCCTGGATAGTGAAACATGACCTCCAATAAAGAAAATAAACTGAAAATTTATTTGAGCAAAACAGAAAATGAGGTAAAGGTCTTAGGCTGAAGGGTGCAGAGATGGGATTTTTTATTTTTTAAATAATTATTAGTATTTACTTGTTAACGCTTATTCGCCCAAGAACATCGTCCCAAATTGAACGTTCTAGAAAATGAACTGATCAAAATAAAAATAACAACGAGGACGATCAGATCTTATTTGACTACCTCGATTCAAAATCAAACTGGGGGTGTCACAGCCCCCGCCCCCGGAATACCAAATACCGTTTAAAAAAGGACAGAATATCGTAAAAAAAAAGACTGAAATACCGAATACCCTAAAGATCACGGCGTACGCGTACCAAAAGCCTAAAAATTCGGAACATCGCGTACCACGTACCACACCTTGGCGTACCGAATATCCTTTAAAAAGCACGGAATACCGCGTACCAAAAGGGCTGTAACACTTTCCAAACTGTTTATTTGGTCATAAAAAACTATGTTAACAAGACAAAGACGCTTAATATTTTAGACATTGTGTCTTCGGCTCCAAATAATTATCAATAATCAATCAAAACATTTAAATCGGGTGACTCGGAAACGCACATCGCTCGTTTTTTAGGAAGAGATCACAACGGTTAACATTTCCATGAAAAGTGTCCGTGTCTTTCCGGGAATGGGGTCTTTATATTTTAAATTTTAAACAATTTTATTCCTCAATTGAGACGCGGAACTCCGTCACATGAGGGCAAAAAAAAGAGTATCCTATTCCATCTGTGTTGTTTCATGTTGTATGTGGGAAGCCTTTTTCAACTAAAAGGGTATTCGAGATACAAAACTGATCAACTTATATATATTTATGTTGCATGTGCTGTGCTCGCATTTATGCAATGCTTATCTCATATTATGCATTATAACGCCTAACCTTCCTTTATAAGGAGACCATTCTTATTTTTTGCCGTTTTCCAAATCCGCACCGACCGCACCGTACAAACAGATTAATTCATTTTGGTGAAGTGCATTGTGACACGATAAAATGAGTTAACATTTCGCTGTAGCTAAGTTGCTTCAATTAAAGACGCTTTAGAATATATATGAAAGTGATTATATAAAATCATTTCAAGTTACATTTTTAAATTAAGTCTGGTAATTAAAGGAAAACTGCCGTTTTTGTGTGCAAAATAATCGTTTTCTTCTGTTATATGGCGATTTTTACAATATCCTATAGAAAGAAGCAGAGGTACCAATAGGGTATCCGAATGTCAAAAGTCCGAAAGGGCAGAGACAAAACCAGTAAACACCAACAAGAACGGGACAAAAACAGACAACATGTAAAACATGGAAACACAAAATAACTGAATATCAATCAACAACGCGAACTCCAGTCGAAACAAGAGTGAAGCCAGGTGCTCCAGAAGAGTAAGCAGTTCCTGCTTGCTATAGCACACCCGTCGCGTTGCGTATAGTCCATTCAGCGTGTCACATCCGGTAAAGGAAGACAAAACAAAACCCTATGACAAACCAACGTCTGCACTCATCTGAGAGATCGAAATCACATATTTGTCTATAAGTGCATGATGTCTTTCGTTAAATTTCTTGAGTGAAGACAGCAACCGAGGAGCAACATAACCCTGTGTGAGCATTTTTTGCATCAGACGTGTCGCTCTGCTAAGGAAATCGATGTAAGTCCCGCACGCTCGTACTAGAGTAACGAAGTAATTGAGATAAGTAAACTCCATAAGCTGGAGCGGACAGAATGTTGCTACACAAGAAGGAAAAGTTGACGATTGGAAAGTTGAAGTCATCACGTTTGTCATAGAGCCTTGTTAAAAGTCTTCCTTGAGAGTCAATTTCGAGATGTAGATCTAAATATGAAGCAGACTTCCTAGAATGTGCTGTGTCCTTTATCTGTATCTTTATATTCTTGTTCAACAATTTTTTTTTCTATCTTTAGGATATTCATTTTTCTAAATTCCTTTGCATCAATCTCCTCTTACAATGTCGATTAAAACAAATTTGGATCCTTTTTGAATATGTAGTACCTGACAAAGTGACACAGTCTATGAAATGCATTTCCTTTGTTTATTATGTCATGATGAAGTCAAGTTCATTTACACTATGAAATGCAACAATGAAAAAGCGTTTTACATGATCATTTTACTTTCACATTAGTTGTTAAAGTATTTTTTCTGTCATTTTCTGTAAGATGATTGTTATGGATTAATATTTCTTTCGTCTTTGTCGAAAACAGCAATTCAAAAACACATTTTATATAATGTAGACCAGTGTTTTTCTTGATACACTGGCTATAATTCTGTAAATAAAGATATATATTTTTTTAGAAGTAGAATGTTATATTTTTATTAGTATTTTATTTTATTTTATTTTGTTCATTTCAACACAGCAAACACAAAAGTTTTTAATTAGAAACATCTTTTGATAGACCGCACAATATGCATGTGTTTTATAACTTGATTAATAAGCTCATGAAAATATTATTCACTAAGAAAATACTTTTTACTCTTCTGTACGGAAGCGTATTAGTGCCAAAAAATATTTATTTATTTTTTATTTTTTACACTTTATTCTGTAAAATTTACACTTTAATCTGTAAATTTTACACTTTATTCTGTAAAATTTACACTTTAATCTGTAAAATTTATACATTATTCTGTAAAATTTACACTTTAATCTGTAAAATTTATACATTATTCTGTAAAATTTACAATTTAATCTGTAAATTTTAAACTTTAATCTGTAAAATTTACACATTATTCTGTGAAATTTACACTTTAATCTGTAAAATTTACACTTTTATCTGTAAATTTTATACTTTATTCTGTAAAATTTACCGTAAATTTTATACTTTATTCTGTAAAATTTACCGTAAATTTTATACTTTATTCTGTAAAATTTACACTTTAATCTGTAAATTTTACACTTTAATCTATAACATTTGCACATTATTCTGTAAAATTTACACTTTATTCTGTAACATTTGCACTTTTTTCATTAACCTTAAATCAAATTTTAGAAGAAAATGTTGTCTAAAAATCAGCCCTGAAGGGACAGTTATTGCCTGCCCAGTTGTCTGAAGGTCACTGGACCGAATTAAGGGCCTGCTGGTCCGAAGGTTCTCTAGTTCGAATACATGTAAGAGTACATGTATCTATATGTTATCATAAACCTGTATTTTTAATATATTACAGTGGGTGTTATGTTTCTTCCATCGCTTTCTAGCCCAAATATTTTTACTGGAGACACCAAATGTTCTTTCCGTATGTAACACGGGTCAATCATCTGAGTACATATGTGGGGTTTGTACACAAACTTTATCCTATAACCCTATCAGAAACTCTTATAAAAAGAGGCTCATATGAACCTGTATAGCTCGCGGTCACCTGGGTAAGTACGTTATCATCGTATACGGAAGAAAATAAAAAGGTTAATACCCTTGTGCGCTGGATTGATTAAGGATTCATAGTTTGAGACCCATTAGGGCTCCGTTGCGATTAGGACCGCAGCATCGCGTAAGCCTGTCGTTAAAAGCCCACTAAAGAGCCCTAAGAAACCGGACACATGTATTGTCGATTTGCCCTCAAAGCGACTTAAATGTGTGCGAAAGGTGGTTGAATTGGACTAGCCATACCATCGCCAGGCTATGATGCGGAAAACCTGACCGCAAACCATAGTGGTGTACCATGTTTGGAAAAATATCACATCACTCGCACGTTAAAGAACCTTGCGCCAGGTCTCGATAAGAGTACATGTTGCAACCGTAGGATCCCCATGCAGGAGATTAAATTGCCCGACCCTACTCATACATTCTGTTTACAGCGATTGGCCTTGTGTCCCCATTTCCTCTACTTTGTCATCTCTTTCATATTCATCTCCTGATATAGCGAAACCATGCTGCTTGAAAGTAAACCAATAGCTAACTACATGTGTGTAATGTCTCGATATGAGTTTGCGTTGCTTTTATCCATTAAGTTTCATGTGTTATATATATACTTGTGTCATATATATTACATTTAAGATTCTACAGGTTTTGAATTCAACTCGAACTCGAACTCGATGATTATACCTACACCCAGATATTTGAATTTAAATACTATAAACAGTATAATTGTTTGCTTTGTATATGCATATTTCAAGGAGTAACTTCTCATCACTAGCACTTGAAGGTTAAAACCAAAAGTAATGATACAAGAAAGTACTCTAAGCAAAAACGTTCGAGCAGGGAAGCCAAATGAAGCACCGCGGATATTTGCAGTGCAAAGGAAACACAAGAGTTGACACTCAAGTATATCTGGCCTGTCGGCATCATCACAGAACTCATTGAAAGTCTAGGTCGGCCTTCAGAAAAGTTAAGGTCAAAGTCATGTGACAGGCTACAGAATTCGATTAAACTCAAAGGCTCAATGGAATGTCTGAAGTGTTTTAGATACCATAGTTATTGAGAAACAATAAAAAAGATCGACATTCACAAAGTCATTCAACCATGAAATCAAGGATAAGGTCAGTTTTGTATACCATAATCCCAAGGGTCTGTAAACCAAATATCTGACGCCTAGCTATTATATTATACTTTTCACTTAACTCATTTTCCATCCAAAAATCATCCAAGTTCACAAGTCACTAAACCATGAAAATGGGGTCAGATTCACACAACATGGTGTCAGTTTTGTAGACCAAAACCTCTAGTGTCTGTATACTAAATATCATAGCTATTATACTTTTCACTTAATTTATTTTCCACAAAGGTTTTAATTGTCCCATGAATCATTCATAGAGTCACTGAACCATGAAAATAATGTCAAGGTCACATGACATGGTGTCAGTTGCATAGACCATAACTCCATGTGTCTTTATACCAGATATCAGATGCCTAGCCTAGTCCATAGAGTCACTGAACCATAAAATGGGTCAATGTCGAACGGCATGGCGCCAGTTGCATAGCCCATAAACCTAAGTGTCTGTATACCAGATATCAGATGCCTAGCTTTTACACTTTTTACTTAATTCATTGCCCACAAAAGTCTTACAGAGAAGTTTTTTGTACCAAACTTTCCGCCTATTGATAATCCTTAACAAAGCACAAAATAACGCACATTACAAATCAAATCCACAAAAGTTAAATTCAACAAGAGAAAATCTGAGACAAAAAGACAACAAGAAAAAAACGAGACTTAGAGGAACTCTCTTGAGAACACTCCCTGTTACTGACAGTAAGCTTAGAATCAACTATCGACTGATGTAATAAAAAATCAAGTTTGTCGATGTTAAATATGACACAACACTTCAAACAATTAATGATTTAGTGAAGCGTCTTCGCACAAAACTGATACACTTGATCGCTGCAATGCTAAAATGCATCGCAACATATATAAATCTGACGACCAGATAAAACCCTTTATATATTTTTTTTAAATAAAAAGAAGGCGATACTGCAAAACTAACAGTACAATACAGACAAGGCTATGGCTTGGAATTCTATGCGGAACAACCGATTTTTAGTTGGAAAGCTTTAGTTTTTATACTTTTTAGTACAAAAAAATGTAACATATTACAGATTTAGCGTGGCAGCATTTACATATATTGATCTGCTGCTAGTATAAACGCAGGTGAAAAATATATGAGCTTAAGTTGACGTTGTCAAACTTAAACTGATCAATCGTGCAAGATATATTAGTAATTTAAACTTTTGCAACGACTGTCATCATCATGCAGTGGGCATATTTTTTTTAAACAAGAGGCTCCCAGGAGCCTGAATCGCTCACCTGACAAATGTGCCTGAAGTAAAGGTTATAAGGCAAAATCTATTTAACGTTGAAAGGGTCATAAGATTAATAAGGGGTCATCTGACAATATGGTGGATCTAAAGGTGCTGATCACTTTTGTTCTCAATCAAAATCTAAAAATCTGTCACCCTTTTTGAGTTATTTGCAAAAAAGTGCAGTTTAACCTAATGTTCTATTTTTAGCCACAGCGGCCATGTTTTACAACCAATCAAAAATCCCCACAACAGTTCTATACACCTAATAATAATAAGCACTAATACCAAGTTTGGTTCTATTTGGACTTAAGGTAGTACTCCACAATTAATTTATTAAGCTCATTTTTGCATGTGCTCGACGTTGACTATTTTGTCCCGGGTTCTTGTAATCGCTTAAACTGCTATTTGCACTTTAAACTAGGTGGTGTTCCAAACTCCGGGCATGTTTAGTCGTGTTTAGTGCCGTATTTGGTTTCTTTGTTGTACTCGTTGCCCCTAGCAACTCTTAACATTTGTCAAAAATTTGGGGACAAAAATACGCAAAAATCGGGGTTTTGTCCTTTTTTTGAACGTTGCCAGTAGTCGAGCTTTCGGTTCAGGTGAAACGTAACATGAATGAAATGAAAGCCCGAAAACAGTCCTTTCTTTTAAGACCAAATAAACCTATCCGACTTCGGCTCTTTTTTCCGCTAAAATTGTTCAAACTTAAAAATCCAAAAATAGCACATTTAAATTTAAGCCCATCCGCTGGTCACCATGCACAGCCGGAAGCGACGCTTTATGATCATTGGTATTGATTTTTTCGAAATTATTCTTTAAAACAATAACCGTGGACCGTAATTTTTATATAACGGGTCCAGATTTTTTATTTGTCTTGTTTTAAGACCAAAACGAATCAATATTTTCATTTAACAAAAAAGTTCACAGGGGCCACATACGAAAACAATACTGTGAAAAAATCCTAATTGTGGAGTACTACCATAATGCTTTTGCATTTTTTGAAAATTTAACATGAGTTGCATTTTTCTCTTCTTGAGTATGTAACCACTTGAGGAATACCGGATATTATGATCTTTTTTATGTTTTACCATAGTAACGCACGCTCAAAGACGGAAGCCCTTTTCTGATCAAGCTCTTTTTTTGACATTTTCCTGCAATAACGCTAGATTCTTTCCCCGTTTGTTTTGAATCAAATTTTGTATTTTCGTAACAAAATTGGTATTCTGTTGTGCTTAAGTCATTTTCTAGCCTGTTTTTAACATATTTGTGAAAATTTGGAAGATTTCCGTGAAAAATCTACAATAATGGCGTCCATGGAAACACATCATCAAAATTTGCTTAACATTTGCATAGCAAGCTATAATGCCTTGCGTTTCTATTCAAGCCGACTAAAAATTACAATTTTATGATTTACATACGGGGAAATATACTATATTGTGTAATTTTTATTTCTCTTGGGGAAATTATTAACGTTGTTAGCGTTACATACAGCATAACCAGCTGTACAGAATATAACGTTATTGACGATATTTTCAAAAATAAGCATGTTTGGTTGCTATGGGCATTTATGCTTAATAACTGATATTTTTCCCAAAATTTTTGAAACAAGTAATTCTCAAATATATTAGCTTTATTTTCAACAATTAAACCAAGGACTAAAATCAAGATAAACTCTTAAAATTTTAATGAGAATAATGCCATATTGCTTTTGCATTTTTTGAAAATTTAACATGAGTTGCATTTTTCTCTTCTTGAGTATGTAACCACTTGAGGAATACCGGATATTATGATCTTTTTTATGTTTTACCATAGTAACGCACGCTCAAAGACGGAAGCCCTTTTCTGATCAAGCTCTTTTTTTGACATTTTCCTGCAATAACGCTAGATTCTTTCCCCGTTTGTTTTGAATCAAATTTTGTATTTTCGTAACAAAATTGGTATTCTGTTGTGCTTAAGTCATTTTCTAGCCTGTTTTTAACATATTTGTGAAAATTTGGAAGATTTCCGTGAAAAATCTACAATAATGGCGTCCATGGAAACACATCATCAAAATTTGCTTAACATTTGCATAGCAAGCTATAATGCCTTGCGTTTCTATTCAAGCCGACTAAAAATTACAATTTTATGATTTACATACGGGGAAATATACTATATTGTGTAATTTTTATTTCTCTTGGGGAAATTATTAACGTTGTTAGCGTTACATACAGCATAACCAGCTGTACAGAATATAACGTTATTGACGATATTTTCAAAAATAAGCATGTTTGGTTGCTATGGGCATTTATGCTTAATAACTGATATTTTTCCCAAAATTTTTGAAACAAGTAATTCTCAAATATATTAGCTTTATTTTCAACAATTAAACCAAGGACTAAAATCAAGATAAACTCTTAAAATTTTAATGAGAATAATGCCATATGGTAGTACTCCACAATTAATTTATTAAGCTCATTTTTGCATGTGCTCGACGTTGACTATTTTGTCCCGGGTTCTTGTAATCGCTTAAACTGCTATTTGCACTTTAAACTAGGTGGTGTTCCAAACTCCGGGCATGTTTAGTCGTGTTTAGTGCCGTATTTGGTTTCTTTGTTGTACTCGTTGCCCCTAGCAACTCTTAACATTTGTCAAAAATTTGGGGACAAAAATACGCAAAAATCGGGGTTTTGTCCTTTTTTTGAACGTTGCCAGTAGTCGAGCTTTCGGTTCAGGTGAAACGTAACATGAATGAAATGAAAGCCCGAAAACAGTCCTTTCTTTTAAGACCAAATAAACCTATCCGACTTCGGCTCTTTTTTCCGCTAAAATTGTTCAAACTTAAAAATCCAAAAATAGCACATTTAAATTTAAGCCCATCCGCTGGTCACCATGCACAGCCGGAAGCGACGCTTTATGATCATTGGTATTGATTTTTTCGAAATTATTCTTTAAAACAATAACCGTGGACCGTAATTTTTATATAACGGGTCCAGATTTTTTATTTGTCTTGTTTTAAGACCAAAACGAATCAATATTTTCATTTAACAAAAAAGTTCACAGGGGCCACATACGAAAACAATACTGTGAAAAAATCCTAATTGTGGAGTACTACCATAATGCTTTTGCATTTTTTGAAAATTTAACATGAGTTGCATTTTTCTCTTCTTGAGTATGTAACCACTTGAGGAATACCGGATATTATGATCTTTTTTATGTTTTACCATAGTAACGCACGCTCAAAGACGGAAGCCCTTTTCTGATCAAGCTCTTTTTTTGACATTTTCCTGCAATAACGCTAGATTCTTTCCCCGTTTGTTTTGAATCAAATTTTGTATTTTCGTAACAAAATTGGTATTCTGTTGTGCTTAAGTCATTTTCTAGCCTGTTTTTAACATATTTGTGAAAATTTGGAAGATTTCCGTGAAAAATCTACAATAATGGCGTCCATGGAAACACATCATCAAAATTTGCTTAACATTTGCATAGCAAGCTATAATGCCTTGCGTTTCTATTCAAGCCGACTAAAAATTACAATTTTATGATTTACATACGGGGAAATATACTATATTGTGTAATTTTTATTTCTCTTGGGGAAATTATTAACGTTGTTAGCGTTACATACAGCATAACCAGCTGTACAGAATATAACGTTATTGACGATATTTTCAAAAATAAGCATGTTTGGTTGCTATGGGCATTTATGCTTAATAACTGATATTTTTCCCAAAATTTTTGAAACAAGTAATTCTCAAATATATTAGCTTTATTTTCAACAATTAAACCAAGGACTAAAATCAAGATAAACTCTTAAAATTTTAATGAGAATAATGCCATATTGCTTTTGCATTTTTTGAAAATTTAACATGAGTTGCATTTTTCTCTTCTTGAGTATGTAACCACTTGAGGAATACCGGATATTATGATCTTTTTTATGTTTTACCATAGTAACGCACGCTCAAAGACGGAAGCCCTTTTCTGATCAAGCTCTTTTTTTGACATTTTCCTGCAATAACGCTAGATTCTTTCCCCGTTTGTTTTGAATCAAATTTTGTATTTTCGTAACAAAATTGGTATTCTGTTGTGCTTAAGTCATTTTCTAGCCTGTTTTTAACATATTTGTGAAAATTTGGAAGATTTCCGTGAAAAATCTACAATAATGGCGTCCATGGAAACACATCATCAAAATTTGCTTAACATTTGCATAGCAAGCTATAATGCCTTGCGTTTCTATTCAAGCCGACTAAAAATTACAATTTTATGATTTACATACGGGGAAATATACTATATTGTGTAATTTTTATTTCTCTTGGGGAAATTATTAACGTTGTTAGCGTTACATACAGCATAACCAGCTGTACAGAATATAACGTTATTGACGATATTTTCAAAAATAAGCATGTTTGGTTGCTATGGGCATTTATGCTTAATAACTGATATTTTTCCCAAAATTTTTGAAACAAGTAATTCTCAAATATATTAGCTTTATTTTCAACAATTAAACCAAGGACTAAAATCAAGATAAACTCTTAAAATTTTAATGAGAATAATGCCATATGGTAGTACTCCACAATTAATTTATTAAGCTCATTTTTGCATGTGCTCGACGTTGACTATTTTGTCCCGGGTTCTTGTAATCGCTTAAACTGCTATTTGCACTTTAAACTAGGTGGTGTTCCAAACTCCGGGCATGTTTAGTCGTGTTTAGTGCCGTATTTGGTTTCTTTGTTGTACTCGTTGCCCCTAGCAACTCTTAACATTTGTCAAAAATTTGGGGACAAAAATACGCAAAAATCGGGGTTTTGTCCTTTTTTTGAACGTTGCCAGTAGTCGAGCTTTCGGTTCAGGTGAAACGTAACATGAATGAAATGAAAGCCCGAAAACAGTCCTTTCTTTTAAGACCAAATAAACCTATCCGACTTCGGCTCTTTTTTCCGCTAAAATTGTTCAAACTTAAAAATCCAAAAATAGCACATTTAAATTTAAGCCCATCCGCTGGTCACCATGCACAGCCGGAAGCGACGCTTTATGATCATTGGTATTGATTTTTTCGAAATTATTCTTTAAAACAATAACCGTGGACCGTAATTTTTATATAACGGGTCCAGATTTTTTATTTGTCTTGTTTTAAGACCAAAACGAATCAATATTTTCATTTAACAAAAAAGTTCACAGGGGCCACATACGAAAACAATACTGTGAAAAAATCCTAATTGTGGAGTACTACCATAATGCTTTTGCATTTTTTGAAAATTTAACATGAGTTGCATTTTTCTCTTCTTGAGTATGTAACCACTTGAGGAATACCGGATATTATGATCTTTTTTATGTTTTACCATAGTAACGCACGCTCAAAGACGGAAGCCCTTTTCTGATCAAGCTCTTTTTTTGACATTTTCCTGCAATAACGCTAGATTCTTTCCCCGTTTGTTTTGAATCAAATTTTGTATTTTCGTAACAAAATTGGTATTCTGTTGTGCTTAAGTCATTTTCTAGCCTGTTTTTAACATATTTGTGAAAATTTGGAAGATTTCCGTGAAAAATCTACAATAATGGCGTCCATGGAAACACATCATCAAAATTTGCTTAACATTTGCATAGCAAGCTATAATGCCTTGCGTTTCTATTCAAGCCGACTAAAAATTACAATTTTATGATTTACATACGGGGAAATATACTATATTGTGTAATTTTTATTTCTCTTGGGGAAATTATTAACGTTGTTAGCGTTACATACAGCATAACCAGCTGTACAGAATATAACGTTATTGACGATATTTTCAAAAATAAGCATGTTTGGTTGCTATGGGCATTTATGCTTAATAACTGATATTTTTCCCAAAATTTTTGAAACAAGTAATTCTCAAATATATTAGCTTTATTTTCAACAATTAAACCAAGGACTAAAATCAAGATAAACTCTTAAAATTTTAATGAGAATAATGCCATATGGTAGTACTCCACAATTAATTTATTAAGCTCATTTTTGCATGTGCTCGACGTTGACTATTTTGTCCCGGGTTCTTGTAATCGCTTAAACTGCTATTTGCACTTTAAACTAGGTGGTGTTCCAAACTCCGGGCATGTTTAGTCGTGTTTAGTGCCGTATTTGGTTTCTTTGTTGTACTCGTTGCCCCTAGCAACTCTTAACATTTGTCAAAAATTTGGGGACAAAAATACGCAAAAATCGGGGTTTTGTCCTTTTTTTGAACGTTGCCAGTAGTCGAGCTTTCGGTTCAGGTGAAACGTAACATGAATGAAATGAAAGCCCGAAAACAGTCCTTTCTTTTAAGACCAAATAAACCTATCCGACTTCGGCTCTTTTTTCCGCTAAAATTGTTCAAACTTAAAAATCCAAAAATAGCACATTTAAATTTAAGCCCATCCGCTGGTCACCATGCACAGCCGGAAGCGACGCTTTATGATCATTGGTATTGATTTTTTCGAAATTATTCTTTAAAACAATAACCGTGGACCGTAATTTTTATATAACGGGTCCAGATTTTTTATTTGTCTTGTTTTAAGACCAAAACGAATCAATATTTTCATTTAACAAAAAAGTTCACAGGGGCCACATACGAAAACAATACTGTGAAAAAATCCTAATTGTGGAGTACTACCATAATGCTTTTGCATTTTTTGAAAATTTAACATGAGTTGCATTTTTCTCTTCTTGAGTATGTAACCACTTGAGGAATACCGGATATTATGATCTTTTTTATGTTTTACCATAGTAACGCACGCTCAAAGACGGAAGCCCTTTTCTGATCAAGCTCTTTTTTTGACATTTTCCTGCAATAACGCTAGATTCTTTCCCCGTTTGTTTTGAATCAAATTTTGTATTTTCGTAACAAAATTGGTATTCTGTTGTGCTTAAGTCATTTTCTAGCCTGTTTTTAACATATTTGTGAAAATTTGGAAGATTTCCGTGAAAAATCTACAATAATGGCGTCCATGGAAACACATCATCAAAATTTGCTTAACATTTGCATAGCAAGCTATAATGCCTTGCGTTTCTATTCAAGCCGACTAAAAATTACAATTTTATGATTTACATACGGGGAAATATACTATATTGTGTAATTTTTATTTCTCTTGGGGAAATTATTAACGTTGTTAGCGTTACATACAGCATAACCAGCTGTACAGAATATAACGTTATTGACGATATTTTCAAAAATAAGCATGTTTGGTTGCTATGGGCATTTATGCTTAATAACTGATATTTTTCCCAAAATTTTTGAAACAAGTAATTCTCAAATATATTAGCTTTATTTTCAACAATTAAACCAAGGACTAAAATCAAGATAAACTCTTAAAATTTTAATGAGAATAATGCCATATGGTAGTACTCCACAATTAATTTATTAAGCTCATTTTTGCATGTGCTCGACGTTGACTATTTTGTCCCGGGTTCTTGTAATCGCTTAAACTGCTATTTGCACTTTAAACTAGGTGGTGTTCCAAACTCCGGGCATGTTTAGTCGTGTTTAGTGCCGTATTTGGTTTCTTTGTTGTACTCGTTGCCCCTAGCAACTCTTAACATTTGTCAAAAATTTGGGGACAAAAATACGCAAAAATCGGGGTTTTGTCCTTTTTTTGAACGTTGCCAGTAGTCGAGCTTTCGGTTCAGGTGAAACGTAACATGAATGAAATGAAAGCCCGAAAACAGTCCTTTCTTTTAAGACCAAATAAACCTATCCGACTTCGGCTCTTTTTTCCGCTAAAATTGTTCAAACTTAAAAATCCAAAAATAGCACATTTAAATTTAAGCCCATCCGCTGGTCACCATGCACAGCCGGAAGCGACGCTTTATGATCATTGGTATTGATTTTTTCGAAATTATTCTTTAAAACAATAACCGTGGACCGTAATTTTTATATAACGGGTCCAGATTTTTTATTTGTCTTGTTTTAAGACCAAAACGAATCAATATTTTCATTTAACAAAAAAGTTCACAGGGGCCACATACGAAAACAATACTGTGAAAAAATCCTAATTGTGGAGTACTACCATAATGCTTTTGCATTTTTTGAAAATTTAACATGAGTTGCATTTTTCTCTTCTTGAGTATGTAACCACTTGAGGAATACCGGATATTATGATCTTTTTTATGTTTTACCATAGTAACGCACGCTCAAAGACGGAAGCCCTTTTCTGATCAAGCTCTTTTTTTGACATTTTCCTGCAATAACGCTAGATTCTTTCCCCGTTTGTTTTGAATCAAATTTTGTATTTTCGTAACAAAATTGGTATTCTGTTGTGCTTAAGTCATTTTCTAGCCTGTTTTTAACATATTTGTGAAAATTTGGAAGATTTCCGTGAAAAATCTACAATAATGGCGTCCATGGAAACACATCATCAAAATTTGCTTAACATTTGCATAGCAAGCTATAATGCCTTGCGTTTCTATTCAAGCCGACTAAAAATTACAATTTTATGATTTACATACGGGGAAATATACTATATTGTGTAATTTTTATTTCTCTTGGGGAAATTATTAACGTTGTTAGCGTTACATACAGCATAACCAGCTGTACAGAATATAACGTTATTGACGATATTTTCAAAAATAAGCATGTTTGGTTGCTATGGGCATTTATGCTTAATAACTGATATTTTTCCCAAAATTTTTGAAACAAGTAATTCTCAAATATATTAGCTTTATTTTCAACAATTAAACCAAGGACTAAAATCAAGATAAACTCTTAAAATTTTAATGAGAATAATGCCATATGGTAGTACTCCACAATTAATTTATTAAGCTCATTTTTGCATGTGCTCGACGTTGACTATTTTGTCCCGGGTTCTTGTAATCGCTTAAACTGCTATTTGCACTTTAAACTAGGTGGTGTTCCAAACTCCGGGCATGTTTAGTCGTGTTTAGTGCCGTATTTGGTTTCTTTGTTGTACTCGTTGCCCCTAGCAACTCTTAACATTTGTCAAAAATTTGGGGACAAAAATACGCAAAAATCGGGGTTTTGTCCTTTTTTTGAACGTTGCCAGTAGTCGAGCTTTCGGTTCAGGTGAAACGTAACATGAATGAAATGAAAGCCCGAAAACAGTCCTTTCTTTTAAGACCAAATAAACCTATCCGACTTCGGCTCTTTTTTCCGCTAAAATTGTTCAAACTTAAAAATCCAAAAATAGCACATTTAAATTTAAGCCCATCCGCTGGTCACCATGCACAGCCGGAAGCGACGCTTTATGATCATTGGTATTGATTTTTTCGAAATTATTCTTTAAAACAATAACCGTGGACCGTAATTTTTATATAACGGGTCCAGATTTTTTATTTGTCTTGTTTTAAGACCAAAACGAATCAATATTTTCATTTAACAAAAAAGTTCACAGGGGCCACATACGAAAACAATACTGTGAAAAAATCCTAATTGTGGAGTACTACCATAATGCTTTTGCATTTTTTGAAAATTTAACATGAGTTGCATTTTTCTCTTCTTGAGTATGTAACCACTTGAGGAATACCGGATATTATGATCTTTTTTATGTTTTACCATAGTAACGCACGCTCAAAGACGGAAGCCCTTTTCTGATCAAGCTCTTTTTTTGACATTTTCCTGCAATAACGCTAGATTCTTTCCCCGTTTGTTTTGAATCAAATTTTGTATTTTCGTAACAAAATTGGTATTCTGTTGTGCTTAAGTCATTTTCTAGCCTGTTTTTAACATATTTGTGAAAATTTGGAAGATTTCCGTGAAAAATCTACAATAATGGCGTCCATGGAAACACATCATCAAAATTTGCTTAACATTTGCATAGCAAGCTATAATGCCTTGCGTTTCTATTCAAGCCGACTAAAAATTACAATTTTATGATTTACATACGGGGAAATATACTATATTGTGTAATTTTTATTTCTCTTGGGGAAATTATTAACGTTGTTAGCGTTACATACAGCATAACCAGCTGTACAGAATATAACGTTATTGACGATATTTTCAAAAATAAGCATGTTTGGTTGCTATGGGCATTTATGCTTAATAACTGATATTTTTCCCAAAATTTTTGAAACAAGTAATTCTCAAATATATTAGCTTTATTTTCAACAATTAAACCAAGGACTAAAATCAAGATAAACTCTTAAAATTTTAATGAGAATAATGCCATATGGTAGTACTCCACAATTAATTTATTAAGCTCATTTTTGCATGTGCTCGACGTTGACTATTTTGTCCCGGGTTCTTGTAATCGCTTAAACTGCTATTTGCACTTTAAACTAGGTGGTGTTCCAAACTCCGGGCATGTTTAGTCGTGTTTAGTGCCGTATTTGGTTTCTTTGTTGTACTCGTTGCCCCTAGCAACTCTTAACATTTGTCAAAAATTTGGGGACAAAAATACGCAAAAATCGGGGTTTTGTCCTTTTTTTGAACGTTGCCAGTAGTCGAGCTTTCGGTTCAGGTGAAACGTAACATGAATGAAATGAAAGCCCGAAAACAGTCCTTTCTTTTAAGACCAAATAAACCTATCCGACTTCGGCTCTTTTTTCCGCTAAAATTGTTCAAACTTAAAAATCCAAAAATAGCACATTTAAATTTAAGCCCATCCGCTGGTCACCATGCACAGCCGGAAGCGACGCTTTATGATCATTGGTATTGATTTTTTCGAAATTATTCTTTAAAACAATAACCGTGGACCGTAATTTTTATATAACGGGTCCAGATTTTTTATTTGTCTTGTTTTAAGACCAAAACGAATCAATATTTTCATTTAACAAAAAAGTTCACAGGGGCCACATACGAAAACAATACTGTGAAAAAATCCTAATTGTGGAGTACTACCATAATGCTTTTGCATTTTTTGAAAATTTAACATGAGTTGCATTTTTCTCTTCTTGAGTATGTAACCACTTGAGGAATACCGGATATTATGATCTTTTTTATGTTTTACCATAGTAACGCACGCTCAAAGACGGAAGCCCTTTTCTGATCAAGCTCTTTTTTTGACATTTTCCTGCAATAACGCTAGATTCTTTCCCCGTTTGTTTTGAATCAAATTTTGTATTTTCGTAACAAAATTGGTATTCTGTTGTGCTTAAGTCATTTTCTAGCCTGTTTTTAACATATTTGTGAAAATTTGGAAGATTTCCGTGAAAAATCTACAATAATGGCGTCCATGGAAACACATCATCAAAATTTGCTTAACATTTGCATAGCAAGCTATAATGCCTTGCGTTTCTATTCAAGCCGACTAAAAATTACAATTTTATGATTTACATACGGGGAAATATACTATATTGTGTAATTTTTATTTCTCTTGGGGAAATTATTAACGTTGTTAGCGTTACATACAGCATAACCAGCTGTACAGAATATAACGTTATTGACGATATTTTCAAAAATAAGCATGTTTGGTTGCTATGGGCATTTATGCTTAATAACTGATATTTTTCCCAAAATTTTTGAAACAAGTAATTCTCAAATATATTAGCTTTATTTTCAACAATTAAACCAAGGACTAAAATCAAGATAAACTCTTAAAATTTTAATGAGAATAATGCCATATGGTAGTACTCCACAATTAATTTATTAAGCTCATTTTTGCATGTGCTCGACGTTGACTATTTTGTCCCGGGTTCTTGTAATCGCTTAAACTGCTATTTGCACTTTAAACTAGGTGGTGTTCCAAACTCCGGGCATGTTTAGTCGTGTTTAGTGCCGTATTTGGTTTCTTTGTTGTACTCGTTGCCCCTAGCAACTCTTAACATTTGTCAAAAATTTGGGGACAAAAATACGCAAAAATCGGGGTTTTGTCCTTTTTTTGAACGTTGCCAGTAGTCGAGCTTTCGGTTCAGGTGAAACGTAACATGAATGAAATGAAAGCCCGAAAACAGTCCTTTCTTTTAAGACCAAATAAACCTATCCGACTTCGGCTCTTTTTTCCGCTAAAATTGTTCAAACTTAAAAATCCAAAAATAGCACATTTAAATTTAAGCCCATCCGCTGGTCACCATGCACAGCCGGAAGCGACGCTTTATGATCATTGGTATTGATTTTTTCGAAATTATTCTTTAAAACAATAACCGTGGACCGTAATTTTTATATAACGGGTCCAGATTTTTTATTTGTCTTGTTTTAAGACCAAAACGAATCAATATTTTCATTTAACAAAAAAGTTCACAGGGGCCACATACGAAAACAATACTGTGAAAAAATCCTAATTGTGGAGTACTACCATAATGCTTTTGCATTTTTTGAAAATTTAACATGAGTTGCATTTTTCTCTTCTTGAGTATGTAACCACTTGAGGAATACCGGATATTATGATCTTTTTTATGTTTTACCATAGTAACGCACGCTCAAAGACGGAAGCCCTTTTCTGATCAAGCTCTTTTTTTGACATTTTCCTGCAATAACGCTAGATTCTTTCCCCGTTTGTTTTGAATCAAATTTTGTATTTTCGTAACAAAATTGGTATTCTGTTGTGCTTAAGTCATTTTCTAGCCTGTTTTTAACATATTTGTGAAAATTTGGAAGATTTCCGTGAAAAATCTACAATAATGGCGTCCATGGAAACACATCATCAAAATTTGCTTAACATTTGCATAGCAAGCTATAATGCCTTGCGTTTCTATTCAAGCCGACTAAAAATTACAATTTTATGATTTACATACGGGGAAATATACTATATTGTGTAATTTTTATTTCTCTTGGGGAAATTATTAACGTTGTTAGCGTTACATACAGCATAACCAGCTGTACAGAATATAACGTTATTGACGATATTTTCAAAAATAAGCATGTTTGGTTGCTATGGGCATTTATGCTTAATAACTGATATTTTTCCCAAAATTTTTGAAACAAGTAATTCTCAAATATATTAGCTTTATTTTCAACAATTAAACCAAGGACTAAAATCAAGATAAACTCTTAAAATTTTAATGAGAATAATGCCATATGGTAGTACTCCACAATTAATTTATTAAGCTCATTTTTGCATGTGCTCGACGTTGACTATTTTGTCCCGGGTTCTTGTAATCGCTTAAACTGCTATTTGCACTTTAAACTAGGTGGTGTTCCAAACTCCGGGCATGTTTAGTCGTGTTTAGTGCCGTATTTGGTTTCTTTGTTGTACTCGTTGCCCCTAGCAACTCTTAACATTTGTCAAAAATTTGGGGACAAAAATACGCAAAAATCGGGGTTTTGTCCTTTTTTTGAACGTTGCCAGTAGTCGAGCTTTCGGTTCAGGTGAAACGTAACATGAATGAAATGAAAGCCCGAAAACAGTCCTTTCTTTTAAGACCAAATAAACCTATCCGACTTCGGCTCTTTTTTCCGCTAAAATTGTTCAAACTTAAAAATCCAAAAATAGCACATTTAAATTTAAGCCCATCCGCTGGTCACCATGCACAGCCGGAAGCGACGCTTTATGATCATTGGTATTGATTTTTTCGAAATTATTCTTTAAAACAATAACCGTGGACCGTAATTTTTATATAACGGGTCCAGATTTTTTATTTGTCTTGTTTTAAGACCAAAACGAATCAATATTTTCATTTAACAAAAAAGTTCACAGGGGCCACATACGAAAACAATACTGTGAAAAAATCCTAATTGTGGAGTACTACCATAATGCTTTTGCATTTTTTGAAAATTTAACATGAGTTGCATTTTTCTCTTCTTGAGTATGTAACCACTTGAGGAATACCGGATATTATGATCTTTTTTATGTTTTACCATAGTAACGCACGCTCAAAGACGGAAGCCCTTTTCTGATCAAGCTCTTTTTTTGACATTTTCCTGCAATAACGCTAGATTCTTTCCCCGTTTGTTTTGAATCAAATTTTGTATTTTCGTAACAAAATTGGTATTCTGTTGTGCTTAAGTCATTTTCTAGCCTGTTTTTAACATATTTGTGAAAATTTGGAAGATTTCCGTGAAAAATCTACAATAATGGCGTCCATGGAAACACATCATCAAAATTTGCTTAACATTTGCATAGCAAGCTATAATGCCTTGCGTTTCTATTCAAGCCGACTAAAAATTACAATTTTATGATTTACATACGGGGAAATATACTATATTGTGTAATTTTTATTTCTCTTGGGGAAATTATTAACGTTGTTAGCGTTACATACAGCATAACCAGCTGTACAGAATATAACGTTATTGACGATATTTTCAAAAATAAGCATGTTTGGTTGCTATGGGCATTTATGCTTAATAACTGATATTTTTCCCAAAATTTTTGAAACAAGTAATTCTCAAATATATTAGCTTTATTTTCAACAATTAAACCAAGGACTAAAATCAAGATAAACTCTTAAAATTTTAATGAGAATAATGCCATATGGTAGTACTCCACAATTAATTTATTAAGCTCATTTTTGCATGTGCTCGACGTTGACTATTTTGTCCCGGGTTCTTGTAATCGCTTAAACTGCTATTTGCACTTTAAACTAGGTGGTGTTCCAAACTCCGGGCATGTTTAGTCGTGTTTAGTGCCGTATTTGGTTTCTTTGTTGTACTCGTTGCCCCTAGCAACTCTTAACATTTGTCAAAAATTTGGGGACAAAAATACGCAAAAATCGGGGTTTTGTCCTTTTTTTGAACGTTGCCAGTAGTCGAGCTTTCGGTTCAGGTGAAACGTAACATGAATGAAATGAAAGCCCGAAAACAGTCCTTTCTTTTAAGACCAAATAAACCTATCCGACTTCGGCTCTTTTTTCCGCTAAAATTGTTCAAACTTAAAAATCCAAAAATAGCACATTTAAATTTAAGCCCATCCGCTGGTCACCATGCACAGCCGGAAGCGACGCTTTATGATCATTGGTATTGATTTTTTCGAAATTATTCTTTAAAACAATAACCGTGGACCGTAATTTTTATATAACGGGTCCAGATTTTTTATTTGTCTTGTTTTAAGACCAAAACGAATCAATATTTTCATTTAACAAAAAAGTTCACAGGGGCCACATACGAAAACAATACTGTGAAAAAATCCTAATTGTGGAGTACTACCATAATGCTTTTGCATTTTTTGAAAATTTAACATGAGTTGCATTTTTCTCTTCTTGAGTATGTAACCACTTGAGGAATACCGGATATTATGATCTTTTTTATGTTTTACCATAGTAACGCACGCTCAAAGACGGAAGCCCTTTTCTGATCAAGCTCTTTTTTTGACATTTTCCTGCAATAACGCTAGATTCTTTCCCCGTTTGTTTTGAATCAAATTTTGTATTTTCGTAACAAAATTGGTATTCTGTTGTGCTTAAGTCATTTTCTAGCCTGTTTTTAACATATTTGTGAAAATTTGGAAGATTTCCGTGAAAAATCTACAATAATGGCGTCCATGGAAACACATCATCAAAATTTGCTTAACATTTGCATAGCAAGCTATAATGCCTTGCGTTTCTATTCAAGCCGACTAAAAATTACAATTTTATGATTTACATACGGGGAAATATACTATATTGTGTAATTTTTATTTCTCTTGGGGAAATTATTAACGTTGTTAGCGTTACATACAGCATAACCAGCTGTACAGAATATAACGTTATTGACGATATTTTCAAAAATAAGCATGTTTGGTTGCTATGGGCATTTATGCTTAATAACTGATATTTTTCCCAAAATTTTTGAAACAAGTAATTCTCAAATATATTAGCTTTATTTTCAACAATTAAACCAAGGACTAAAATCAAGATAAACTCTTAAAATTTTAATGAGAATAATGCCATATGGTAGTACTCCACAATTAATTTATTAAGCTCATTTTTGCATGTGCTCGACGTTGACTATTTTGTCCCGGGTTCTTGTAATCGCTTAAACTGCTATTTGCACTTTAAACTAGGTGGTGTTCCAAACTCCGGGCATGTTTAGTCGTGTTTAGTGCCGTATTTGGTTTCTTTGTTGTACTCGTTGCCCCTAGCAACTCTTAACATTTGTCAAAAATTTGGGGACAAAAATACGCAAAAATCGGGGTTTTGTCCTTTTTTTGAACGTTGCCAGTAGTCGAGCTTTCGGTTCAGGTGAAACGTAACATGAATGAAATGAAAGCCCGAAAACAGTCCTTTCTTTTAAGACCAAATAAACCTATCCGACTTCGGCTCTTTTTTCCGCTAAAATTGTTCAAACTTAAAAATCCAAAAATAGCACATTTAAATTTAAGCCCATCCGCTGGTCACCATGCACAGCCGGAAGCGACGCTTTATGATCATTGGTATTGATTTTTTCGAAATTATTCTTTAAAACAATAACCGTGGACCGTAATTTTTATATAACGGGTCCAGATTTTTTATTTGTCTTGTTTTAAGACCAAAACGAATCAATATTTTCATTTAACAAAAAAGTTCACAGGGGCCACATACGAAAACAATACTGTGAAAAAATCCTAATTGTGGAGTACTACCATAATGCTTTTGCATTTTTTGAAAATTTAACATGAGTTGCATTTTTCTCTTCTTGAGTATGTAACCACTTGAGGAATACCGGATATTATGATCTTTTTTATGTTTTACCATAGTAACGCACGCTCAAAGACGGAAGCCCTTTTCTGATCAAGCTCTTTTTTTGACATTTTCCTGCAATAACGCTAGATTCTTTCCCCGTTTGTTTTGAATCAAATTTTGTATTTTCGTAACAAAATTGGTATTCTGTTGTGCTTAAGTCATTTTCTAGCCTGTTTTTAACATATTTGTGAAAATTTGGAAGATTTCCGTGAAAAATCTACAATAATGGCGTCCATGGAAACACATCATCAAAATTTGCTTAACATTTGCATAGCAAGCTATAATGCCTTGCGTTTCTATTCAAGCCGACTAAAAATTACAATTTTATGATTTACATACGGGGAAATATACTATATTGTGTAATTTTTATTTCTCTTGGGGAAATTATTAACGTTGTTAGCGTTACATACAGCATAACCAGCTGTACAGAATATAACGTTATTGACGATATTTTCAAAAATAAGCATGTTTGGTTGCTATGGGCATTTATGCTTAATAACTGATATTTTTCCCAAAATTTTTGAAACAAGTAATTCTCAAATATATTAGCTTTATTTTCAACAATTAAACCAAGGACTAAAATCAAGATAAACTCTTAAAATTTTAATGAGAATAATGCCATATGGTAGTACTCCACAATTAATTTATTAAGCTCATTTTTGCATGTGCTCGACGTTGACTATTTTGTCCCGGGTTCTTGTAATCGCTTAAACTGCTATTTGCACTTTAAACTAGGTGGTGTTCCAAACTCCGGGCATGTTTAGTCGTGTTTAGTGCCGTATTTGGTTTCTTTGTTGTACTCGTTGCCCCTAGCAACTCTTAACATTTGTCAAAAATTTGGGGACAAAAATACGCAAAAATCGGGGTTTTGTCCTTTTTTTGAACGTTGCCAGTAGTCGAGCTTTCGGTTCAGGTGAAACGTAACATGAATGAAATGAAAGCCCGAAAACAGTCCTTTCTTTTAAGACCAAATAAACCTATCCGACTTCGGCTCTTTTTTCCGCTAAAATTGTTCAAACTTAAAAATCCAAAAATAGCACATTTAAATTTAAGCCCATCCGCTGGTCACCATGCACAGCCGGAAGCGACGCTTTATGATCATTGGTATTGATTTTTTCGAAATTATTCTTTAAAACAATAACCGTGGACCGTAATTTTTATATAACGGGTCCAGATTTTTTATTTGTCTTGTTTTAAGACCAAAACGAATCAATATTTTCATTTAACAAAAAAGTTCACAGGGGCCACATACGAAAACAATACTGTGAAAAAATCCTAATTGTGGAGTACTACCATAATGCTTTTGCATTTTTTGAAAATTTAACATGAGTTGCATTTTTCTCTTCTTGAGTATGTAACCACTTGAGGAATACCGGATATTATGATCTTTTTTATGTTTTACCATAGTAACGCACGCTCAAAGACGGAAGCCCTTTTCTGATCAAGCTCTTTTTTTGACATTTTCCTGCAATAACGCTAGATTCTTTCCCCGTTTGTTTTGAATCAAATTTTGTATTTTCGTAACAAAATTGGTATTCTGTTGTGCTTAAGTCATTTTCTAGCCTGTTTTTAACATATTTGTGAAAATTTGGAAGATTTCCGTGAAAAATCTACAATAATGGCGTCCATGGAAACACATCATCAAAATTTGCTTAACATTTGCATAGCAAGCTATAATGCCTTGCGTTTCTATTCAAGCCGACTAAAAATTACAATTTTATGATTTACATACGGGGAAATATACTATATTGTGTAATTTTTATTTCTCTTGGGGAAATTATTAACGTTGTTAGCGTTACATACAGCATAACCAGCTGTACAGAATATAACGTTATTGACGATATTTTCAAAAATAAGCATGTTTGGTTGCTATGGGCATTTATGCTTAATAACTGATATTTTTCCCAAAATTTTTGAAACAAGTAATTCTCAAATATATTAGCTTTATTTTCAACAATTAAACCAAGGACTAAAATCAAGATAAACTCTTAAAATTTTAATGAGAATAATGCCATATGGTAGTACTCCACAATTAATTTATTAAGCTCATTTTTGCATGTGCTCGACGTTGACTATTTTGTCCCGGGTTCTTGTAATCGCTTAAACTGCTATTTGCACTTTAAACTAGGTGGTGTTCCAAACTCCGGGCATGTTTAGTCGTGTTTAGTGCCGTATTTGGTTTCTTTGTTGTACTCGTTGCCCCTAGCAACTCTTAACATTTGTCAAAAATTTGGGGACAAAAATACGCAAAAATCGGGGTTTTGTCCTTTTTTTGAACGTTGCCAGTAGTCGAGCTTTCGGTTCAGGTGAAACGTAACATGAATGAAATGAAAGCCCGAAAACAGTCCTTTCTTTTAAGACCAAATAAACCTATCCGACTTCGGCTCTTTTTTCCGCTAAAATTGTTCAAACTTAAAAATCCAAAAATAGCACATTTAAATTTAAGCCCATCCGCTGGTCACCATGCACAGCCGGAAGCGACGCTTTATGATCATTGGTATTGATTTTTTCGAAATTATTCTTTAAAACAATAACCGTGGACCGTAATTTTTATATAACGGGTCCAGATTTTTTATTTGTCTTGTTTTAAGACCAAAACGAATCAATATTTTCATTTAACAAAAAAGTTCACAGGGGCCACATACGAAAACAATACTGTGAAAAAATCCTAATTGTGGAGTACTACCATAATGCTTTTGCATTTTTTGAAAATTTAACATGAGTTGCATTTTTCTCTTCTTGAGTATGTAACCACTTGAGGAATACCGGATATTATGATCTTTTTTATGTTTTACCATAGTAACGCACGCTCAAAGACGGAAGCCCTTTTCTGATCAAGCTCTTTTTTTGACATTTTCCTGCAATAACGCTAGATTCTTTCCCCGTTTGTTTTGAATCAAATTTTGTATTTTCGTAACAAAATTGGTATTCTGTTGTGCTTAAGTCATTTTCTAGCCTGTTTTTAACATATTTGTGAAAATTTGGAAGATTTCCGTGAAAAATCTACAATAATGGCGTCCATGGAAACACATCATCAAAATTTGCTTAACATTTGCATAGCAAGCTATAATGCCTTGCGTTTCTATTCAAGCCGACTAAAAATTACAATTTTATGATTTACATACGGGGAAATATACTATATTGTGTAATTTTTATTTCTCTTGGGGAAATTATTAACGTTGTTAGCGTTACATACAGCATAACCAGCTGTACAGAATATAACGTTATTGACGATATTTTCAAAAATAAGCATGTTTGGTTGCTATGGGCATTTATGCTTAATAACTGATATTTTTCCCAAAATTTTTGAAACAAGTAATTCTCAAATATATTAGCTTTATTTTCAACAATTAAACCAAGGACTAAAATCAAGATAAACTCTTAAAATTTTAATGAGAATAATGCCATATGGTAGTACTCCACAATTAATTTATTAAGCTCATTTTTGCATGTGCTCGACGTTGACTATTTTGTCCCGGGTTCTTGTAATCGCTTAAACTGCTATTTGCACTTTAAACTAGGTGGTGTTCCAAACTCCGGGCATGTTTAGTCGTGTTTAGTGCCGTATTTGGTTTCTTTGTTGTACTCGTTGCCCCTAGCAACTCTTAACATTTGTCAAAAATTTGGGGACAAAAATACGCAAAAATCGGGGTTTTGTCCTTTTTTTGAACGTTGCCAGTAGTCGAGCTTTCGGTTCAGGTGAAACGTAACATGAATGAAATGAAAGCCCGAAAACAGTCCTTTCTTTTAAGACCAAATAAACCTATCCGACTTCGGCTCTTTTTTCCGCTAAAATTGTTCAAACTTAAAAATCCAAAAATAGCACATTTAAATTTAAGCCCATCCGCTGGTCACCATGCACAGCCGGAAGCGACGCTTTATGATCATTGGTATTGATTTTTTCGAAATTATTCTTTAAAACAATAACCGTGGACCGTAATTTTTATATAACGGGTCCAGATTTTTTATTTGTCTTGTTTTAAGACCAAAACGAATCAATATTTTCATTTAACAAAAAAGTTCACAGGGGCCACATACGAAAACAATACTGTGAAAAAATCCTAATTGTGGAGTACTACCATAATGCTTTTGCATTTTTTGAAAATTTAACATGAGTTGCATTTTTCTCTTCTTGAGTATGTAACCACTTGAGGAATACCGGATATTATGATCTTTTTTATGTTTTACCATAGTAACGCACGCTCAAAGACGGAAGCCCTTTTCTGATCAAGCTCTTTTTTTGACATTTTCCTGCAATAACGCTAGATTCTTTCCCCGTTTGTTTTGAATCAAATTTTGTATTTTCGTAACAAAATTGGTATTCTGTTGTGCTTAAGTCATTTTCTAGCCTGTTTTTAACATATTTGTGAAAATTTGGAAGATTTCCGTGAAAAATCTACAATAATGGCGTCCATGGAAACACATCATCAAAATTTGCTTAACATTTGCATAGCAAGCTATAATGCCTTGCGTTTCTATTCAAGCCGACTAAAAATTACAATTTTATGATTTACATACGGGGAAATATACTATATTGTGTAATTTTTATTTCTCTTGGGGAAATTATTAACGTTGTTAGCGTTACATACAGCATAACCAGCTGTACAGAATATAACGTTATTGACGATATTTTCAAAAATAAGCATGTTTGGTTGCTATGGGCATTTATGCTTAATAACTGATATTTTTCCCAAAATTTTTGAAACAAGTAATTCTCAAATATATTAGCTTTATTTTCAACAATTAAACCAAGGACTAAAATCAAGATAAACTCTTAAAATTTTAATGAGAATAATGCCATATGGTAGTACTCCACAATTAATTTATTAAGCTCATTTTTGCATGTGCTCGACGTTGACTATTTTGTCCCGGGTTCTTGTAATCGCTTAAACTGCTATTTGCACTTTAAACTAGGTGGTGTTCCAAACTCCGGGCATGTTTAGTCGTGTTTAGTGCCGTATTTGGTTTCTTTGTTGTACTCGTTGCCCCTAGCAACTCTTAACATTTGTCAAAAATTTGGGGACAAAAATACGCAAAAATCGGGGTTTTGTCCTTTTTTTGAACGTTGCCAGTAGTCGAGCTTTCGGTTCAGGTGAAACGTAACATGAATGAAATGAAAGCCCGAAAACAGTCCTTTCTTTTAAGACCAAATAAACCTATCCGACTTCGGCTCTTTTTTCCGCTAAAATTGTTCAAACTTAAAAATCCAAAAATAGCACATTTAAATTTAAGCCCATCCGCTGGTCACCATGCACAGCCGGAAGCGACGCTTTATGATCATTGGTATTGATTTTTTCGAAATTATTCTTTAAAACAATAACCGTGGACCGTAATTTTTATATAACGGGTCCAGATTTTTTATTTGTCTTGTTTTAAGACCAAAACGAATCAATATTTTCATTTAACAAAAAAGTTCACAGGGGCCACATACGAAAACAATACTGTGAAAAAATCCTAATTGTGGAGTACTACCATAATGCTTTTGCATTTTTTGAAAATTTAACATGAGTTGCATTTTTCTCTTCTTGAGTATGTAACCACTTGAGGAATACCGGATATTATGATCTTTTTTATGTTTTACCATAGTAACGCACGCTCAAAGACGGAAGCCCTTTTCTGATCAAGCTCTTTTTTTGACATTTTCCTGCAATAACGCTAGATTCTTTCCCCGTTTGTTTTGAATCAAATTTTGTATTTTCGTAACAAAATTGGTATTCTGTTGTGCTTAAGTCATTTTCTAGCCTGTTTTTAACATATTTGTGAAAATTTGGAAGATTTCCGTGAAAAATCTACAATAATGGCGTCCATGGAAACACATCATCAAAATTTGCTTAACATTTGCATAGCAAGCTATAATGCCTTGCGTTTCTATTCAAGCCGACTAAAAATTACAATTTTATGATTTACATACGGGGAAATATACTATATTGTGTAATTTTTATTTCTCTTGGGGAAATTATTAACGTTGTTAGCGTTACATACAGCATAACCAGCTGTACAGAATATAACGTTATTGACGATATTTTCAAAAATAAGCATGTTTGGTTGCTATGGGCATTTATGCTTAATAACTGATATTTTTCCCAAAATTTTTGAAACAAGTAATTCTCAAATATATTAGCTTTATTTTCAACAATTAAACCAAGGACTAAAATCAAGATAAACTCTTAAAATTTTAATGAGAATAATGCCATATGGTAGTACTCCACAATTAATTTATTAAGCTCATTTTTGCATGTGCTCGACGTTGACTATTTTGTCCCGGGTTCTTGTAATCGCTTAAACTGCTATTTGCACTTTAAACTAGGTGGTGTTCCAAACTCCGGGCATGTTTAGTCGTGTTTAGTGCCGTATTTGGTTTCTTTGTTGTACTCGTTGCCCCTAGCAACTCTTAACATTTGTCAAAAATTTGGGGACAAAAATACGCAAAAATCGGGGTTTTGTCCTTTTTTTGAACGTTGCCAGTAGTCGAGCTTTCGGTTCAGGTGAAACGTAACATGAATGAAATGAAAGCCCGAAAACAGTCCTTTCTTTTAAGACCAAATAAACCTATCCGACTTCGGCTCTTTTTTCCGCTAAAATTGTTCAAACTTAAAAATCCAAAAATAGCACATTTAAATTTAAGCCCATCCGCTGGTCACCATGCACAGCCGGAAGCGACGCTTTATGATCATTGGTATTGATTTTTTCGAAATTATTCTTTAAAACAATAACCGTGGACCGTAATTTTTATATAACGGGTCCAGATTTTTTATTTGTCTTGTTTTAAGACCAAAACGAATCAATATTTTCATTTAACAAAAAAGTTCACAGGGGCCACATACGAAAACAATACTGTGAAAAAATCCTAATTGTGGAGTACTACCATAATGCTTTTGCATTTTTTGAAAATTTAACATGAGTTGCATTTTTCTCTTCTTGAGTATGTAACCACTTGAGGAATACCGGATATTATGATCTTTTTTATGTTTTACCATAGTAACGCACGCTCAAAGACGGAAGCCCTTTTCTGATCAAGCTCTTTTTTTGACATTTTCCTGCAATAACGCTAGATTCTTTCCCCGTTTGTTTTGAATCAAATTTTGTATTTTCGTAACAAAATTGGTATTCTGTTGTGCTTAAGTCATTTTCTAGCCTGTTTTTAACATATTTGTGAAAATTTGGAAGATTTCCGTGAAAAATCTACAATAATGGCGTCCATGGAAACACATCATCAAAATTTGCTTAACATTTGCATAGCAAGCTATAATGCCTTGCGTTTCTATTCAAGCCGACTAAAAATTACAATTTTATGATTTACATACGGGGAAATATACTATATTGTGTAATTTTTATTTCTCTTGGGGAAATTATTAACGTTGTTAGCGTTACATACAGCATAACCAGCTGTACAGAATATAACGTTATTGACGATATTTTCAAAAATAAGCATGTTTGGTTGCTATGGGCATTTATGCTTAATAACTGATATTTTTCCCAAAATTTTTGAAACAAGTAATTCTCAAATATATTAGCTTTATTTTCAACAATTAAACCAAGGACTAAAATCAAGATAAACTCTTAAAATTTTAATGAGAATAATGCCATATGGTAGTACTCCACAATTAATTTATTAAGCTCATTTTTGCATGTGCTCGACGTTGACTATTTTGTCCCGGGTTCTTGTAATCGCTTAAACTGCTATTTGCACTTTAAACTAGGTGGTGTTCCAAACTCCGGGCATGTTTAGTCGTGTTTAGTGCCGTATTTGGTTTCTTTGTTGTACTCGTTGCCCCTAGCAACTCTTAACATTTGTCAAAAATTTGGGGACAAAAATACGCAAAAATCGGGGTTTTGTCCTTTTTTTGAACGTTGCCAGTAGTCGAGCTTTCGGTTCAGGTGAAACGTAACATGAATGAAATGAAAGCCCGAAAACAGTCCTTTCTTTTAAGACCAAATAAACCTATCCGACTTCGGCTCTTTTTTCCGCTAAAATTGTTCAAACTTAAAAATCCAAAAATAGCACATTTAAATTTAAGCCCATCCGCTGGTCACCATGCACAGCCGGAAGCGACGCTTTATGATCATTGGTATTGATTTTTTCGAAATTATTCTTTAAAACAATAACCGTGGACCGTAATTTTTATATAACGGGTCCAGATTTTTTATTTGTCTTGTTTTAAGACCAAAACGAATCAATATTTTCATTTAACAAAAAAGTTCACAGGGGCCACATACGAAAACAATACTGTGAAAAAATCCTAATTGTGGAGTACTACCATAATGCTTTTGCATTTTTTGAAAATTTAACATGAGTTGCATTTTTCTCTTCTTGAGTATGTAACCACTTGAGGAATACCGGATATTATGATCTTTTTTATGTTTTACCATAGTAACGCACGCTCAAAGACGGAAGCCCTTTTCTGATCAAGCTCTTTTTTTGACATTTTCCTGCAATAACGCTAGATTCTTTCCCCGTTTGTTTTGAATCAAATTTTGTATTTTCGTAACAAAATTGGTATTCTGTTGTGCTTAAGTCATTTTCTAGCCTGTTTTTAACATATTTGTGAAAATTTGGAAGATTTCCGTGAAAAATCTACAATAATGGCGTCCATGGAAACACATCATCAAAATTTGCTTAACATTTGCATAGCAAGCTATAATGCCTTGCGTTTCTATTCAAGCCGACTAAAAATTACAATTTTATGATTTACATACGGGGAAATATACTATATTGTGTAATTTTTATTTCTCTTGGGGAAATTATTAACGTTGTTAGCGTTACATACAGCATAACCAGCTGTACAGAATATAACGTTATTGACGATATTTTCAAAAATAAGCATGTTTGGTTGCTATGGGCATTTATGCTTAATAACTGATATTTTTCCCAAAATTTTTGAAACAAGTAATTCTCAAATATATTAGCTTTATTTTCAACAATTAAACCAAGGACTAAAATCAAGATAAACTCTTAAAATTTTAATGAGAATAATGCCATATGGTAGTACTCCACAATTAATTTATTAAGCTCATTTTTGCATGTGCTCGACGTTGACTATTTTGTCCCGGGTTCTTGTAATCGCTTAAACTGCTATTTGCACTTTAAACTAGGTGGTGTTCCAAACTCCGGGCATGTTTAGTCGTGTTTAGTGCCGTATTTGGTTTCTTTGTTGTACTCGTTGCCCCTAGCAACTCTTAACATTTGTCAAAAATTTGGGGACAAAAATACGCAAAAATCGGGGTTTTGTCCTTTTTTTGAACGTTGCCAGTAGTCGAGCTTTCGGTTCAGGTGAAACGTAACATGAATGAAATGAAAGCCCGAAAACAGTCCTTTCTTTTAAGACCAAATAAACCTATCCGACTTCGGCTCTTTTTTCCGCTAAAATTGTTCAAACTTAAAAATCCAAAAATAGCACATTTAAATTTAAGCCCATCCGCTGGTCACCATGCACAGCCGGAAGCGACGCTTTATGATCATTGGTATTGATTTTTTCGAAATTATTCTTTAAAACAATAACCGTGGACCGTAATTTTTATATAACGGGTCCAGATTTTTTATTTGTCTTGTTTTAAGACCAAAACGAATCAATATTTTCATTTAACAAAAAAGTTCACAGGGGCCACATACGAAAACAATACTGTGAAAAAATCCTAATTGTGGAGTACTACCATAATGCTTTTGCATTTTTTGAAAATTTAACATGAGTTGCATTTTTCTCTTCTTGAGTATGTAACCACTTGAGGAATACCGGATATTATGATCTTTTTTATGTTTTACCATAGTAACGCACGCTCAAAGACGGAAGCCCTTTTCTGATCAAGCTCTTTTTTTGACATTTTCCTGCAATAACGCTAGATTCTTTCCCCGTTTGTTTTGAATCAAATTTTGTATTTTCGTAACAAAATTGGTATTCTGTTGTGCTTAAGTCATTTTCTAGCCTGTTTTTAACATATTTGTGAAAATTTGGAAGATTTCCGTGAAAAATCTACAATAATGGCGTCCATGGAAACACATCATCAAAATTTGCTTAACATTTGCATAGCAAGCTATAATGCCTTGCGTTTCTATTCAAGCCGACTAAAAATTACAATTTTATGATTTACATACGGGGAAATATACTATATTGTGTAATTTTTATTTCTCTTGGGGAAATTATTAACGTTGTTAGCGTTACATACAGCATAACCAGCTGTACAGAATATAACGTTATTGACGATATTTTCAAAAATAAGCATGTTTGGTTGCTATGGGCATTTATGCTTAATAACTGATATTTTTCCCAAAATTTTTGAAACAAGTAATTCTCAAATATATTAGCTTTATTTTCAACAATTAAACCAAGGACTAAAATCAAGATAAACTCTTAAAATTTTAATGAGAATAATGCCATATGGTAGTACTCCACAATTAATTTATTAAGCTCATTTTTGCATGTGCTCGACGTTGACTATTTTGTCCCGGGTTCTTGTAATCGCTTAAACTGCTATTTGCACTTTAAACTAGGTGGTGTTCCAAACTCCGGGCATGTTTAGTCGTGTTTAGTGCCGTATTTGGTTTCTTTGTTGTACTCGTTGCCCCTAGCAACTCTTAACATTTGTCAAAAATTTGGGGACAAAAATACGCAAAAATCGGGGTTTTGTCCTTTTTTTGAACGTTGCCAGTAGTCGAGCTTTCGGTTCAGGTGAAACGTAACATGAATGAAATGAAAGCCCGAAAACAGTCCTTTCTTTTAAGACCAAATAAACCTATCCGACTTCGGCTCTTTTTTCCGCTAAAATTGTTCAAACTTAAAAATCCAAAAATAGCACATTTAAATTTAAGCCCATCCGCTGGTCACCATGCACAGCCGGAAGCGACGCTTTATGATCATTGGTATTGATTTTTTCGAAATTATTCTTTAAAACAATAACCGTGGACCGTAATTTTTATATAACGGGTCCAGATTTTTTATTTGTCTTGTTTTAAGACCAAAACGAATCAATATTTTCATTTAACAAAAAAGTTCACAGGGGCCACATACGAAAACAATACTGTGAAAAAATCCTAATTGTGGAGTACTACCATAATGCTTTTGCATTTTTTGAAAATTTAACATGAGTTGCATTTTTCTCTTCTTGAGTATGTAACCACTTGAGGAATACCGGATATTATGATCTTTTTTATGTTTTACCATAGTAACGCACGCTCAAAGACGGAAGCCCTTTTCTGATCAAGCTCTTTTTTTGACATTTTCCTGCAATAACGCTAGATTCTTTCCCCGTTTGTTTTGAATCAAATTTTGTATTTTCGTAACAAAATTGGTATTCTGTTGTGCTTAAGTCATTTTCTAGCCTGTTTTTAACATATTTGTGAAAATTTGGAAGATTTCCGTGAAAAATCTACAATAATGGCGTCCATGGAAACACATCATCAAAATTTGCTTAACATTTGCATAGCAAGCTATAATGCCTTGCGTTTCTATTCAAGCCGACTAAAAATTACAATTTTATGATTTACATACGGGGAAATATACTATATTGTGTAATTTTTATTTCTCTTGGGGAAATTATTAACGTTGTTAGCGTTACATACAGCATAACCAGCTGTACAGAATATAACGTTATTGACGATATTTTCAAAAATAAGCATGTTTGGTTGCTATGGGCATTTATGCTTAATAACTGATATTTTTCCCAAAATTTTTGAAACAAGTAATTCTCAAATATATTAGCTTTATTTTCAACAATTAAACCAAGGACTAAAATCAAGATAAACTCTTAAAATTTTAATGAGAATAATGCCATATGGTAGTACTCCACAATTAATTTATTAAGCTCATTTTTGCATGTGCTCGACGTTGACTATTTTGTCCCGGGTTCTTGTAATCGCTTAAACTGCTATTTGCACTTTAAACTAGGTGGTGTTCCAAACTCCGGGCATGTTTAGTCGTGTTTAGTGCCGTATTTGGTTTCTTTGTTGTACTCGTTGCCCCTAGCAACTCTTAACATTTGTCAAAAATTTGGGGACAAAAATACGCAAAAATCGGGGTTTTGTCCTTTTTTTGAACGTTGCCAGTAGTCGAGCTTTCGGTTCAGGTGAAACGTAACATGAATGAAATGAAAGCCCGAAAACAGTCCTTTCTTTTAAGACCAAATAAACCTATCCGACTTCGGCTCTTTTTTCCGCTAAAATTGTTCAAACTTAAAAATCCAAAAATAGCACATTTAAATTTAAGCCCATCCGCTGGTCACCATGCACAGCCGGAAGCGACGCTTTATGATCATTGGTATTGATTTTTTCGAAATTATTCTTTAAAACAATAACCGTGGACCGTAATTTTTATATAACGGGTCCAGATTTTTTATTTGTCTTGTTTTAAGACCAAAACGAATCAATATTTTCATTTAACAAAAAAGTTCACAGGGGCCACATACGAAAACAATACTGTGAAAAAATCCTAATTGTGGAGTACTACCTAAAGTGTCAGAGGAGTTAACGTTTTCAATATATGGAAATGCAGTTAAAATGCTCAATTTTGACGTTCCAAGGGCAATAACTCCTCAAAGGAAAGGTCCTACAACGTTGACCCTGTTACATATTTTGTAGATCTTGATGAGCTAAACAAAATGCAATTTAAAGTTCTCAAATATCTTGTATAGTTTTCAAGATATTGAGCTAAACAGGTGCAAAATTTGCAAAAAATCCACAAAAAGGGCAATAACTCCTACATGGGTTGTTGGATTTTCTTCAAAATTTCAGAGCTGGTTGATCTTGAGGTGCTGATCACTTTTGTTCCCAATCAAAATTTTGAAATCTGTCACCGTTTTCGAGTTATTTGCAAAAAAAACTGCCATTTACCCCTATGTTCTATTTTTAGCCACAGGGGCCATGTTTTACAACCAATCAAAAATCCCCACATCAGTTCTATACACCTAATGCTAATAAACAACTATACCAAGTTTGGTTCCATTTGGACTTAAAGTGTCAGAGGAGTTAACATTTTCAATGTAATGAGGAAATGCTGTTAAAATGCTAAATTTTGACGTTCTAAGGGCAATAACTCCAAAAAGGAAAGGTCCTACAACGTTGACCCTATTACATATTTTGTAGATCTTGATGTGCTTAACAATATGCAATTTAAATTTCTTAAATATCTAGTATAGTTTTCAAGATATTGAGCTAAACAGGTGCAAAATTTGCAAAAAATCCACAAAAAGGGCAATAACTCCTACATGGTTCGTTGGATTTTCTTCAAAATTTCAGGGTTGGTAGATCTTGAGGTGCCGATCACTTTTACCCTATGCCAGAATTTTGATATCTGTAGCCGTTTTTGAGTTATTTGCAAAAAACTGCATTTTACCCCTATGTTCTATTTTTAGCCATGGCGGCCATGTTTTACGACGAATCAAAAATCCCCACATCAGTTCTAAGCACAGAATGCTAATGAACAACCATACCAAGTTTGGTTGCAATTGGACTTATGGTGTCAGAGGAGTTAACGTTTTAAAAAGTTTACGGACGACGGACGACGGACGACGGACGACAGACGACGGACGACGGACGACGGACGGACGACGGACGCCAAGTGATGACAATAGCTCACATGACCCTTCGGGTCAGGTGAGCTAAAAAGGCCTTCGATTCTGTCACATATTTCTGCCCCGGCCGACGACGACATGTCGAGGGTGAGAGCTTCAGTTTCACTCATCGCGGTACGTTTGTACATACGTCTGTACGAAAATTTCTGTCAAACTTTTTCAAAAAACATACATGTTAATGAATAGAAATATCCGATACTTAGTATGATAATGGTTGATGGTTCAGTATAATCATCTGTATGTCCTAAGTAACTTTTAGGCCTACTGGACTTTGTTTGGGGTCTTAAGCAGGAACAGCTGTGTTTGATGGACACGTGTTTTCTTAATTCTTTATTTTTTTTAACTGACATGAAATGGTAGGGACCACAAACTATCTATAAACTGCAATTAACCGAGCACTCTTTACATGTAGCAAACATTTGACAAAGATGAACAATAAAGGTCTCGCTAGCTGGCACTATTTAAACTTTCAGTATTCTAATGTTATCAATCACTCAGAATATTTGTAAAAACTTTTAAGTAAAAAATGACCAGATTTCGTTAAACAGGAAGTAGGCGGGCAACAATTACTCTGATAAAAGTTGCTGAGAGAACTCCCGCTGCACGACAATCATGTTATATCCCGGATTTTCACTTCCAAAAATTCTGACAAAAGTTCTCAAGCTCTCAACATTTCTATGCTAGAAGTACAGCTGTAAACAACCACAATCGCTTAAATGATCAAGAACCGGAATTTAAGCTTAAGGCCAAAAGGTGATGATTTATGATACTGATACACATTTGCATTCACTGGATAGAACTTTTAGTTTCTAGAATATTGAGAAACAATATCGCTCGTAATAGTTGAACATTCTTCTTTAAAGAAAAATTTCCCACTAAATAGATCTTTCTCTATATTGAATGATATGAATACGAAAAGGTCCAGACATGGTTAATAAGAAGTCCTGGACAAGGGAATATGTTTAACCCCCCGTTCTTCGCCCTGCCGACGTTTGTCTTCCGGCACTTTCGATTTTTTTCTTGTAATTATATCTCTAGCACTCGCCTCTCTACCGCTGCTTCCCTACCTTCGATCCTTGTTTATCTTTTCTTTGCATGATCCACAATTCCCGCCGCTACACCTCCATATTCTCATTCCCACTGTCCAGTCGTAAGGCAAGCCATTTTTATTTTTATTCAATATATTTGTATACGATATCTCATATATTTAACAAGATATTTTACATATTTTACTAGAGATCTTATTTATTTTTGTAGATATTTGCCCTCATTTTCAGATAGGTTCTTTGCAGGTCTTAATCATTATAGGTCTCAAAAGAGAAAGTGTAGTATCACCTTGAAGGTAAAGGACAGAATCCTCAGTGGCTGGCAGTTAGATTGGTTAGATTTGCCTTTAGTTTTAAAGGTTTAACACATTTTGCATAATAAAAAGAATAGTACTGACCATTTGCTCTTTATCAAAATACAATTTAAAACGACGAACAGACAAAATGAAGTAAAGGTAATACCTTAAGGGCTGTTCAGCCTATAATATGAACAAATGAGCAAGGGAGGCAATATTTTTGTTAAATAAACATTACCCAATTTAATAAAATTTCACTTTACGGTAAGTCAGCCATCACACACTATTTAGGCATAACGTCCATTATTATCTGACTATTTTCTGGAAAGCCAAGGTTCGAAAAAAACAATGATTGAAGCCAGTTGATTCCATTTACCTCCCGTTGATTCGCAATGATTCGGACTACTGGACCTTCGGACTAGCAGAACTTCGGACAAACGGACTTTAAGACTTGCGGTCATTCGGAATAACGGACCTTCGATACTATGGACCGCCACCGGGAAGCCGATAAAAACAACATCTATAGCCATTTTCGTTTTCAATTTCCAGTGCATACGACTAAACCCAAATAATATGGAAAAACAATAATCTGTCTAGACATATACATGTACCTATACTAATATTTAATACGTATGGGTTCAGGTACAACCAGGAAGAGTTATAGAAACAAGAGACTTCAAGGACCATAAATCGCTCAATAGAATTCAATTGTCATATATAAATGGCATCTGCTACATTGGGAGTTTTTGTAGAGCTCAAACAGCTACGCATTTAAGCAGGCAAAAAGTTAACCTTTCTTATATGCTTCACAATCTCTACAGAAAAAAAAAATGACTTACTGTTGGTTTATAGTTAAAACGACAAGACAACTATTCTTTTAGGTTTAAGGAACAATAACTCCTATAAGGGGTTATCTGACACAAAAAAAAAAAGAACATGAACAATTTTGTAGATCATTTAGGTCAGTAAAGTTAAAACCTATTTATTTATCCTGGATTGGGAAACAAGCTTAATGCTTCTATAAATCCCTCTCCAGTTTGCAGTTTGCGGGTGCGGCAATGACAAACCATGAGCATGAAATAACAAAAGAATTAAAGTATGCCGAATAGGAGAGAAAATAAGACTAATACCATTATGCGTCATATATAAATCCCAAGTGGTTAAATGATCTTAAATGCATAACTTTGAGAGCTTATGTTCGTACTTTTCGTCTTTAAGTTAGGTGCTCAATGTCGAGAGGGGGGTCTTTCTGACATTTTTAGGTTTGGTATTATATTTTAATCTTGGATATTGCAAAAAGGCGAGCAGCGACCACCGGTCACATTGAAAGCAGCATGCTGGCACATTTATTCCACATCTTATTATACCAATAACAGTGGTAGGAAATGAATAATATCATATAGGTTTATTTTTTCATATAATGACGTTTTACAGAATTATGTGTAAATTTTACAAAATAAAGTGTATAATTTACAGATTAAAGTGTAAAAATTACAATTTAAACTGTAAAATTTACAGATTAAAGTGTAAATTTTACAGATAAAAGTGTAAAATTTACATATTAAAGTGTAAATTTTACATAAAAAAGTGTATAATTTACAGATTTAAGTGTAAATTTTACAGAATAAAGTATAAAATTTACAGATTAAAGTGTAAAATTTACAGATTTAAGTGTAAATTTTACAGAATAAAGTATAAAATTTACAGATTAAAGTGTAAAAAATGAAAAATAAATAAATATTTTTGGCACTAATAAGCTTCCGTAGTAGAGGTAGTTTACAAATAACGGTATTATAAACCGATAAAGAATTTTTTTCGTGTTGTTAGAAAATCTCTTATAACAAAATGAAATATTACTGAATAAAAGAACTCAGAAGTATAGGATATTAAAATTACATAAGTAAGTCAATTTTATACAAATATCTGTATATTGTATATTTAAGTCAGTATTTGTCTTGTTCTCATTGACGATGAATGTCGCAATTAAGAACTTAGAGTCTAACAAAGGAAATACTGCAATTTTAATCGTAGACAACAAATCAAGACAAGCTTCTGTGAAAAAGAATGTTGAATTGAGATGGAGATGTAAAGTAAAACATGTGCAGCAACGGTTAATATAGTTATCGGTGGGTCCTTGAAACATGTCCATAAAACAAATGTTAGAAAGCTAGAAACTAAGGAAGGCAAATTTTAAGAGCAGCCCGCAAATTCACTTGCTTTAATTTTATGCATTTTCGTTGAACTGAATGTGAGTGGCGCAAATGAGTTTATGAAATATTGGCGCAAATGAGCTTGGCCTTACAAAAAAAATATGTTGGCGCAAATGATATATATGTGCAATTAAGTTGAGGCATAAAGGACGTCAAATTGGCGCAAACGAAATATCTTCCCCACAGGGTCAAAATCGATCTGTGACCTAAATATTCAAAAAGCGACTTACGATCTTTGAAAAAAATGCCTACATTGAAATTCATTGAAACGAGCTATGACATTAAAGCATTTTAAAAGCGACCATGCCACTTGAGGAGAGGGGCTGTGTGAGTCCCATTAATATACGCTTCTAGACCTGTAAAAAACACTAGCCTTTGAACAAATATATCGATGCTTTGAAGGGGTATTTGCAAGAAAGTACTCTTTTTCCATTGAGAAGAAGCAAAAGTGCTCCAAAGAGTTAATCATGCAAATCTCGTTAAAAAGCATGAAAAATCTTTTTATTACACCGAATATCAAATACAACAAATCTATCAGTCGGACCTTAGGAAGGTAACTGACAAACCTTATTACACACAGGTGCAATGGAAACAAAAGTCTTAGCGGAAACATGTGGTCTCGTATTAAATGACATTGACAATCGCGTAATCTCAATATCTGAAGGGACGAAAAACTTACATTCAAAAATTTTAATCATTGTGGAATGAATGAAGATATATAGTAGTCATCCCTATGAGACTAGGATATTTTTTAACATGGGCTCTATGGGAGATCTCGCAGGAGGGATTTTTTGAGTAGGGTATCGTACTATAGTAAGACCAATTATATACGGCAAAGACAAATGTATTAACCTTAGGGTATTATATAGCCTTAATACGCACTTAATTACCCTTGTTAATTAACTTATTAATCAACAGTAATTAATTATAAAACCAGGAAGTTGTTGGGTGTTTTTGGCCAGAATTGTAAAAATCTTGGTATCCGCGTGTGGGCATCGGCGGCGGCGGCGGCGGCGGCGGCGATGGTGGTGGTGGTGGTGGTGGTGGGAGGATAACAAATTTAAATGAAGAAATTCCTCCCCCTCCACCACCATCACCTCCACTTCCGTCCACCACCACCACCACCACCGCCGCCGCCGCCGCCGCCGCCGCCGCCCTCCTCCACCGCCGCCCTCCGCCGCCGCCGCCCTCAGCCGCCGCCGCCGCCGATGCCCACACGCGGATACCAAGATTTTTACAATTCTGGCCAAAAACACCCAACAACTTCCTGGTTTTATAATTAATTACTGTTTATTGATAAGTTAATTAACAAGGGTAATTAAGTGCGTATTAAGGCTATATGATACCCTAAGGTTAATACATTTGTCTTTGCCGTATATAATTGGTCTTACTATAGTACGATACCCTATTCAAAAAATCCCTCCTGCGAGATCTCCCATAGAGCCCATGTTAAAAAATATCCTAGTCTCATAGGGATGACTACTATATATAACGGCTTCATAGCATGTATTCATAAAGCAGTACAAACAAGGGGCATATGTTAAAATAGAATCAATCAAATTTGAACCAAAATCTATTTCCAATTATTTTAAATCTTAAACACAACATTGATGTATTGGCATAATCTTAATCATGATAATTTACATATGAAACTTTTTAATTTCAAATCTAAGGCATTCATTTCACAGTGTCTTCCATTGTATCTCTTCAGCCTATCATTGTGTCATAGGATTGCATCACACCGTGTCAAATTTTCCGGCTTTGGCCATACCGTTTTGTTTGAATAAAACGTTAAACAAACTAAAGATTGATGTTTTTATTTGACACACACCGACAGCTTAATGAATGAAGTATACAACAAAGCATCTAATTTAACAAATGCGTTCGTCATAAAACGTTGTTCGAGCATTTTGCGTGCAAATGTTTGAATTGTGGCTTATTTTAGGTTGTTTGTTTTTTTAATAAAAACAACATATGGATAGAAATTTTTCCCAATATAGACGTTGTTTACTTCAAAACAAATTGTTCGGTAACAGAATCCATACAAAATAGCTTATTTGAAAAATGAAATTTAAACAAAACTTAAATATCCAACGCGTGGTCCAACTTGTTATGAGCTCACTTCATCGTGTCTTAATGCACTTCACCTAAATGAATTAATCCAGTTGTACGGTGTGAAATCGGACATTCCTGATGCAGTTGATAAATTTTGTGAGCAACCATATAAAGGAGTAAATAATAGATAATCCTAAAGTACTGAATTTTTATTTGACCGTGCTATGAGCATAATTTATAAGGCTTATTGCCAAGAAATAAGCGAAAATCGATTTCCGATCGGCTATAGGCTTTTGAAATCTCTATTTCCACAAAACAGTAAACTTTATATTAGAATTGATTTGTTAAGCTTGAGTCCCATAAACGAAAGTTAATTTCATTATATTTTCAGAATGTTGGTCATTTCGTGATAAATAAATTTGAGAAAATTATTAGTTGCATTTAAGGATGTTCGCTACTATTATTGAAAATAAATAGGTTTCAAATTTGATGCCTTAAATAAAAAGATAATGGTAATAGGTATATAATAAGAAAACAAATGATAGGTTCGTGACCTCGTTTTCAAGATAATTGGCGTTAAAATTTTGGCGGGAAAAGGCTTTCTCTGACTTTTTCATAGGTTTAGCATTACCACGTTTTAGTTGTTAAAACCCATGACAGAATAAATAGGATTTGATAAAACTTGGTTTATATGCTCTTTATGACATATTAAAGACATTGATAACAAGAAAATAGGGGGTTCGTGGGCAAAAAAAATAACCCTATTTTGATGGTAAAAATCAGAGGATTCCGAAAATATGACAGAAATCCCAAAACAAGACTAGCGAGCAGTTTTAATGGTGCAAATTTTACATAATCAAATGTGCACCATGAAAAATTTAGTTTATAGTTCAATAAACAAAAATATAATTACAGTTAATTCTTAATGAAACTCGTTTATAAAAGACATGAAAAAAAATATCGAAGACTTTAAATAATTCGCTATATCACGTATTATAATAAAATAATTATATATTTTGTAGATTCATAATAAAACGTAGGTAATCCATTGATTACGAAGCTCACCTCGTTACGCATTATTATCACTTCAATTAGCGGGAATTGACTTAAAGCAGCGTAACTGACATGCTAGAAAGCTTAGAGTGGGAGACACTAGAATCACGAAGAACAAAGATTCAACTGACCATGTTTTTTAAGATAGTACACGATCTCGTTGATATTCCATCATCAGACTACCTCATACCATCATACAGTAGGACAAGATCTAACCACTCCAAGAAGTACCAACAATACCACACCAAGTCAGATGCTTACAAGTACAGCTTCTTCCCTCGAACGATCCGCACCTGGAACCAACTACCAGCTTCTATTGCTGAGACCCCCGACTTGGTATCTTTCAAGCGGGGGCTTTCATCTGTTACTTTCTAGTCTGCTTTGGTCCATATTGTAAGTAAGTCCTAATGAAGATTAGAGCTATGCCGGTTGGGTGTATGCCCAGGGGCCGCTACGGTAGCCGGATTGGTCTAATCAGAAGGACCGAAAATGCAATATGGAATTTGTTTTGTCCTTTAACTCTTTCTTTTCTCTGCAGTACAGTTAGATACCCTATTATTCTTCTTCAGTTCATAACTTTATTAGTTTAAATTTTGTTATTCTAACCGCCTACGCCTCTGCGTATAAGTTATTCCGAAACATAATGGTCTATCAAGACAGTGTTTTGTACCACATAGATGTAGATGTAGAAAGTTTTCAAAATTTTAAGTGCTCATCCATGCAGAAAAAGAAGGTCACAGACTCACAGCTAGCATCTGAACTATGCATAGATCTCTCTACGTGCGCTAACCATAACACTATGGTTGGTGTGGCATTTGTCAGTAAGCAGGAATGGACTTTAACTATTCCTCTGTAAGTGGTCATTCATGCGGAAAATGTAGGTCACATACAGCATCAGAAGCATGCATTGAGCTTTGCATCTCTAGGTGCATTTACCATACGAATGTGGTTGATGTGGCATTTGACATTAATAGCGTACACTAATTACTTAATTCTTCAGTAAGTGGATGTGGACGCCGACGCCGACGCTCAGGGTATCACATAAACCCCCTCACTTTCGTGAGGTGAGCTAATAAAAACTGTTTTGAGTCTTATAATAAGAATGATTGTTTTTATCTCGGTTATAATCAGGCAAAAATGCCCCCGATGTATAAAAACAAAGAGAGTATTTTTCATAACGGCACTAGTTTTATCAATAAGAGGACTAAGCCAAAATTTGACTGCCGCTCATTCTAAAAAAATCAGTTTTAGTCGCTGCGTGCATAACAAAAGCCTAAGAACCAATATTATGATCAAAATATGTGTCAAAATTGTGAAAAACTGAATATGTTCTACGTTGTTTCCATTAATGCCAAAGGAAATTGTTTTTTGGAAAATGCATGCTTTTCTTTTGCCTTGGTGTTTTTAATCCGGATAAAGTGTTGTTGCTGAGATTTCATAGTTTCATAGATTTCTTCTTCAAATATTGTTTAACCCTAAAATAAAATTAACAGTGGAATAAAAACTTTTTTCTTTTTTTAAAGTTATTCCCTGGGGGGAGGTACTATGGTGTTTTATGACGGGGGTGTGCATTTTGTAGATTGAAATTGGTACCCGAACACGCCGGGTATTCGGACACAGAGAACCGGGTGGAACACAGGAGACCGGGTGAGCCGAAAAAAACATCGTGTTCATGTAGGTGTGGTATTTTCCTTATGAACGTGTTGAAAAGGGATAACGGAAAAAAATAAGTTTATACAGCATTTTGTTAGTCCCTTAACTGCAAGTACACTAAGTTTTGTCTGTTTTTACTGGAAATTATATTCCCAGGAACGTATTGAACAACGAAATTACTCCCCAAAATGTAAAGTTCCGACTTTCTTTGATTGTAACTTGTCGTAAAATGCAAGTTCAAAACTTTATTTGGTCAATATAGATACCTCAATGTATACTTGTTTTTCTATAAAAAGTTCAACTTCTAATTTGACGTATAAAGTACAGTATTGTTTATTATCCCAACCAAGGTGGCTAATTTTGGACACAAGGGACAGCGGGTGATTTTAGATGAGGAATACTAAGAACGCGGGTATTGGACACACCGAACCGGGTGCTAGCTAGCAATAACTTGGATCGAATAAGTGTCTTAAACGCGATTAAATTTGGTTTTCTCTGTTCAAAAGTTCTATAACGCCAATGTGAGTCACAATACTCCAATATCTTTCGATATCAGCCAATGTTCAAATGATTTTTAGGCAGAGCCTTATATCGTCATATAGCTATCTGATTTTCACGTATTTTTTCAGTCTAGACAGGGTAAATCTGTCAGTCAATATTGCTACCAGAGGATCTATTACAGAACATTAATCGTGTATTGTATTTTAAATGTTATACGGATTGTCTTAAATTAGAGGTACATATTTATACCCCAACATAAATGCGATATAAATGTGCACTACATATCGTGTATCAATACTCGTTGACGTTTACTTAAGCATTGTTGACCTTTGACCTTTGATCAAGTGGGCGGAGCTAAATTACAGATTTCTTAACAAATATGTAAGTGTGCTCAGCAAACAAACAAAACTGATGTGCTATGCTTCAAGTTTATGAACCACACATCGTTCTTTATTTTAAGTGCTTAGATTTAGCTCTGCCTTTTAACGCTTTAGCGCTTTGATTTATTGTTTCAATTATTTTAATATAGTTCGTTGTACTAAGATAATCATCTCTTCATCCCTATTATGTCTTACAACCGTATTGTGTTTTGTGTTATCGGGCACTAAGATCGCAATGGAAGAGGAAGGTTCGGTGCCATAAAACCTTGTTCAACCCACCATTTCTTTTCAAATGTCTGTACCAAGTCAGGACTATTGCGATCTTCAATTTCTATGGTGTTTCTTTGCCTTGTTTTGACTTTTCTTCTTGGATATACGAGATTATTCATCTCAGTTTGGTAGTTTTGTTGTTGACTTTTTGGGGGATCTAAAGGAAGCAAAGCCCTCCCACCCCATCCCAGATGCTGGCGAAATTTAAGCGATTAGGAAGGTGTTGGGGACGATAAATTTTAACCTTTATTAGGATGTTCTGGGGAATGTTATACAAAACCAAAAATTTAGATATTTACATATTCTTTATCATTTTAAGAGCTGACAAGAGAACGAATAGGTATATAGAAAGGGTGTGTTGTAAAAATGCAATATGTTCTCAAATGCAGACTTACAAATAAAAAAAAATTTACATGTATAGTGTTTGTTTTACAATATTAATAAATGTACAAATCCTATGTATTCTAAGTCTCAGAGAAATAATGACTGAATTATGTGCCAATTAGCACAATTATAGAAAAGCCGACAGGACATTTGGACGGACGAACGAACACAACCAAAAATGTTGTTAAATAGTATTTATTAATAAGTATCAATCCACGCAAGAATCAGGCAAAATGCATAGATGTTATGGCACATAAAGAAAAAAAAATACAGACCTTTTATCATGGAATTTTATAAAACTATCCAATATAACAACATTGAATTTGATTAAAGTTCTGAATTATTTGCCTTTTAAGATATAAAATCATTTGAAATTTAGTTGCATTGTACAGTAAAAAAATTCGGGAAATTTTTCCACCATTTTTTTTTTCTCTACATAACCAGTCAAAAATTATCTAGGCAATTGGCAGCAATGACATAACGGATGGTAAAAAAGGTATTTTTGTTATATTTGGAAAAGCAGAGAACAGCATCTCGAGTCCAATAATGTCGTTGACAGATTATCAGGTTTTTCTGTTTGATGTTGCCATAATGCCTTCCACATTAGAAAGTTTATTTGAATGTTGCTGAAGATGAAAGATCTTCCTTAAAGTATTGAAAAGATCGACCTCCATATCAATTTCAAGATTGTCAATGCAACTAGGTTACAATTTGAGAGCTTGGGTAACACGACCAACCAAACTACGGAATCCCAGGTAAATTGTTTGATCGTCATGTTAAGAAATGACAAGTATATTGCACGTCTGAAATAGTCCTTCGGAATTGTCTTTAGAAACATTGTTATTTTGTGTTAGAATCGAGATACTATCTTTAATCTAAATTGTGTTCCTATTATAAACATAGAAAAAAACATTTAAGATAAAAAAAACATAAGCATTTTCACCCAGTTCATTGTGTTCTTCAAGACGCACACATCCGCGTTCCATTGTGTCATCACCCGCTGTCCATTGTGTCCAAAATTAGCAACCTTGGTTGTGATAATGAATAATACTGTGCTTAAAACGTCAAATTAGAAGTTGAACTTTTTATAGATAAACACGTATACATTGAGGAATCTATATTGACCAAAAAAGGTTTTCAACTTGCATTTTATGATAAGTTACAATCAATGAAAGTCGGAACTTTACATTTCGGGGAGTTATTTCGTTGTTCAAGACGTTCCTGTGGATATAATTTCCAGTAAAAACAGACAAAACTTAGAGTACTAGCAGTTAAGGGACTAACAAAATGCTGTATAAACTTATTTTTTTCCGTTATCCCTTTTCAACACGTTCATAAGGAAAATACCACACCTACATGAACACGATGTTTTTTTCGGCTCACCCGGTCTCCTGTGTTCCACCCGGTTCTCTGTGTCCGAATACCCGGCGTGCCGAATCTATGTCAGAAAATTTTTAGAGCCTTATAAAATAAATTACAAGTCTCTTTCTTACTTAGAATGACATCTTAACTTCGTTAAGTATCCCAAAAACACAAAAGACCCAAGTCTATGGCACCTTTTCTGTTTTGACGACATTTAAACTACTATGAGTTTTGCTCAGTGTGAACGCGGCCTTAGACAAACAAGGCCCCACTAATTATACAATTTTATGAATTTGGATTTAAACATTTGCATCGCTTGAAATTGTGCTGAGGAACTTTCTTACATTTCTTTTCTGCTGAGTCATATAGAAAAGTATATAATCATTTACCTAATGAGCTGTCGTGACATTCTTTAAATAAAACGTTCTCCATGTTTTTTTTCAGATATTGACATGACTGATACAAGTAAAATTCAATAGATACATATATACACGCAAAAACAGAATGTGAAGTAAGTCGTACTACAGCAATGAAATCCATTGATGATATATAACAAGATTCAACGACTCCCACTAGGTCAGACCTGTCACTAGACAGACAGATTTATTAGAATGTGCTTATTAACAGATACTTACTAGATAATAATTTACTATTTATATAAACAAGAAACGTGGTCAAAATAAACACTGCATGTGAAAGAAGCCCTCGATCTATACAAACGAGCATGCATCGGTGGAGGTTGCAATTGTATATTTTTCAATACAAATTGATAGACAAATGATCTTAAAACCATCATTATCCTGTAATTATCAAAAATGAAATAACTATAAAAAGTGATTAAATGACAACAGAATCGATCTAAATGCTTTGCTTTTTTTCTAAGATTCCAAGAAACTCAATATTAGTTGCCAAACGTAAACTCCGTTCTGATAGTTTGAACAAAGAGGAGCGGCCCCGGCCTTGAATTTCATCTTAAATAGAAGCGGCATATTGACAGAATTCACCCCCCCCCCCCCCAAAAAAAAAAAAAATCAGCAAAACCCTTTTTACGAATACGTGTTAAATATATGCATATTGAAAGTCTCATATTGCCGAAACAGATAAATCTTAACAATTTTCGTTATATAATTTTCCGTGATATTTCAATGAACACATTTCAAATGTTTAGCGCTTTAAAACAAACATATTAAAACTTATATTTCGTTTATTACTATAGATTATTGAATTTAACACCACATATATGTACAACTATTCCAGTCCCGTGCGGGGCCTGGGTGGCAAAAAGGTCCACAGCAGAGCCTAGCTTGTCGTAAGTGGCGACTAAGGGTCTTGGGTTAGTACTCAGCGCACAGAGCGACAAAGTGTGTACCCTAGGTGCCTGAATAAGGTGGCCCTCGTCCGTGAGGTTTGCAGGCCTAGGTCTATAATTCGGAAAGCCTGGCCGCTGACAATAGTGGGTCAACGTCTGTAGAGAGTGCCGCGCTTCATGCAAATAAAATAATCCCTAAAAGTTGTGGAGCGCTCCCTACTTACCTCTCCCCCTTTCCAGTGGTCTCAGTTAAATTTAATTGCGCCTTTGTTTCCTACCCAATCCCATCTTTTCATGTTCATAGTCCTTATATATACATCTGTAACTATGGGCGCATTTCAATTGAGTGAATTTGGAAATGACCCCTGTTTTCATTTAAGCGATTTTCTCTTTTTCAATTGAGCGAATAGTTTTTCCAGGTAAAAAACAGGTAATTATAGGTAAATGACTATAAAATATCTACAAAAAGGACTTAAGCTACGCCCGATATTGCGTCTATGTATAATTACCGCATGTTCCTGTCGAAAAATTTGTCTTTTACAGGCTTTAATACAATAAATATATTAAACCTGCATATTGTTATAAACGTGAAAGCATAACTTTTTAAAGTATAACCTGTGCAATATTCTTTTCTTTAACGAAAATATACAAAATATAAAAAAAAAACTCCGTAACGTCATGAAAAACGCATGTCCGGCGTAACATAACTTAGGCTATCTGAACTAACGATTACAAGTCTGAAATTCACAAACTTTTGCATAAAGCAGCTACGTCACATATGATTTATGATGTCATTCTTTAAATAGCGTTTAAAAAGAGTAAAAAGTGATTTTCAAGAAAAATGTAATGCGTCGTTTGGGGCAGATTTCTCATAGTCTTGAGTTAGTAAATTTCAGGAGGTTATTTGAGAGTTTAGTAAAATATTTCTTCCGTTATTGTCGACATCAAGTAAAAGTTCATTTATTCAACAAGTTTACTGTGGAATCACAAACACTTTGCATTTAAAACAATAACATAGTATCAAATTTGAAAAAGTCCCACAGTTCGTCCAAACCCATTTTTTAGCTGTTTTGAAAGAAAACATGAGAATTATAAAGTAATTTCAGAATGAACAATTATTCAATTTGTAAAACGAAGTTATTTTCGGATAGTTCCAATATTTCAGATAAAAAACTTATCAAAATGAACTGCTTACCGATTAGAAAAGTTGGAAATCTAAGCAAAAGCAAAAGTCCCACGATTTGTCCAATCCGTCATTTTTTAACGTTACGTACGCTATACGTTATAAACATGATTTATATTGGCGATTCATGAAGCATACACCAAGACTGAGAAAATCATATCTTGTCCTCGAAGAATTGAATGTATAAATACTTACTTAACTTAAATATTTTTAGACCAACTAAATTTGTCAAATCCACCACAAAGGGCAAAATACGGCAAAGAGTTAAAAAGTTAAAATGGAGAGAAATAAAGAAAAGAAGTGAAGAAAAATATGCAAACACGATCAGTGAAAAAGAAGAAATCAAAAACATGAGGAGCGAATTGTATAATAGGGTTCAACGCCAAAGAAAGAGAAACTAACACTGTATTTATTTAAAAGCAAATACCGACAAAAAGTTTAAAAAAAGGCGCAAAGGTTATGATATGTAGACCAGAATAATGCTGAGGACCTTGTTACAAATGGAATGTCAAAATACAGAGTTTTGAAAAAAATTTATAACGCATTACAGTCCACGGTAGAAACAAGGCCAATCGATGTCTGGCCCTGCGTCGCATGGCAAAACGTTGAACCATGTACATTCTAGGCCCAATATGGACAGTCAATAATTTTTGACACTTGCATCCTATGGTGGACTTACAAAGCATATTTGTCACATGCCACCCAATATTAAAAATATATATAAAAATATAAAGTTTCTATTTTCCCCTTAACTTGTAAAAAAAAATTCTAAATTGCACCGTAAATTAAAAAAAAGTAACATTTTTGCCCCTTTTTGACCCCTCATTCCTAAAGAAAAAAGAGGGGACACCCTAAATCAGCCCAACCCTTCCTTTTTATGGTAAGTAACATTACTGTAAAGTTTCATAGCATTTGGTCAACCAGAACAAACGTTATTGTGGAAACAAATAACAAAGCCGCTTTTTTTGCCCCTTTTAGGCCCCTAATTTCTAAACGAAAAAAGTGGGGACACCCAAAATAAGCCATGCCCTTTTTTTATGGTAAGTAACATTACTGTAATGTTTCATAGCATTTGGTCAACCAGAACAAAAGTTATTGTGGAATCAAATAAAAAAGTCGCTTTTTTGGCCCCTTTTGGGCAAGACAGGCACCCCATAGCGCGACGGACGGACAGACGGACGGACGGACGGACGGAGTGACCCGACTACTAGACCTGCTTTTGCCTTCGGCGAGGCAGGTAAAAAATCGTTATTCTTGAACAATACATAGGCAGCTAAGCTAAAATAAAAGAATTAAAATAAAACGTCGAAATCTGTCGTTACCGTAAAGGACGCAATAACGTGCGTAACGTCATATACATTTTACCCGTAAAAGCAATATTTACCTTTAATTTACCTTAAGGCCCCCAGTGGGTCCAGGGCTACGCCCTGGTAGGGGTCCAGGGGGGCGAAGCCCCCCGGAAGCTCAGCGGATATTGGATTTTGGAACTAAATTTTAAGCTTAATTTTCCTATGAAATTGACACAGTCACAATCATTCAAGAAAGTAACAAAGGTGTATGTACCAAAGGGGTAATAAAACATCATTATACCGATAGACATAAAATAAAATCCATCACAACGAAACAAACCACATAACAAGTTAACCGCATATAGCAACCTGAACTCCAGAACTTTATTTCAAATTGACAATGCATTTTTATTATACTTTTTTTGTACGAATTTGCAACATTTCATTCAGATATGTTTCAATGATAAATCTAAAGAATAAAAAACAAAATGAATCGCAAAATTTTTCGGATTCATGCAGATACTTCATTTAAAAAAAATGAAACGAAAAAGAAAATGATCTTAATAGTGAACCGACAATATTGTCAGACCAAAAAACACAATATATCCCAACAATATCCTAATAATTTGAATGTTTATGTTGAATAATGACTAGTATAGTGGTTTGAAAGAAGATTTATTTTCTTTTATGAAAGCAACATTTTTTCTGCGTTTTGCATTGTCAAAAATGTCAATAACGTCTTTTAAGTTGATTTCAAAGTCGATGTGAATATGCATGAGAGCTAATGAGGACAGTCTCTCTTGTCCCATTGTAAGTCTCAGATATGTTTTCATCCTTTTCATTACGCTGAAAGATCGTTCAGCGGTCGCAGTTGTAGGAGGCATTGTCAAACTGTTCAGCAAGTTCAACGGCTTCATCGTACAGTGCGTCATAAACTGTTCCGTCATTTCTTTCAATTTCAAAGACTCGTATGAGGGCTTGACATTCAGTAACGTAGACTAGTACTTTTAAACACCAAATAAAAGTAGGAGCATTTCCGGACTGAATTCTTCCCAAATGAAGTGAACGAGTTTGGTTGTTTTGTAGGAGCTTGAGTAGGATAACATAGACTAATGGGATATTATATTATTTCATTATTCTATATTAAAAAAAAAAAAAAAAAAAAAAAAATTGCCGTTTCGTTTGTGCACGCGAAGCGTGAGTAGTTTATTTGGATAACGAGGTAGGCGGTGCTATAAATTATTTGTAACATGAATTAACCCCGCTCACTGATTAAAAAAAAATACTTGAAAGGCGGAGCACATAATTGTAGCGTGATTAAAATTTAACCAATCAAAATAACTGGCTCGTGCCATTGTCTGGCGGGAAATATCAAATAAAATGAATATTTAAATACATGAATGTTTTTTCATTGTTTGAAGGAGGAGTCATGATTTGGAGGCGGAGCTTTTGGTATGCAATATTTGGGTCTTTGGTGTTGATTATTGCATGGAAATTTCCCATTGGGTTTGTATAACACAGGTGAAAATTTATGCAATATCATTCAGTTGAGGTGATTTGGAAAACAAATGCTAATTAGTACTTATTTATTCTTTCTGAAGATCAAAGGAAAATTCTCAATTCATGTTACAAAATGAATATAATGTTGCTAGGGCGTTAAACTCAAAGTAACTCGCTCGATTTCCGAAATTTGAAAAATACAAACGGAATCAACAGCTAGTGTTCGTGTTCTCTAGTTTTGTTCTTTTTTTGTTCATTTTTTTAAATATTTTTTAAAAATTTCCTTTTCGTGGGGTTTCAATTTTCGTGGATAAAGGTCACCCACGAAAACCACGACAATTGATACCCCACGAATAATAATGAAACCACAGTATTTAATATTTTTATCATTTATTAGATTTCATAACCTTTGGATTATTTCTGTACAAAAGAACTTGATATTTGGTGGTTGCATAAAAAGTCGGTTACACTCTATATATCTCACCCTCATTGCTACAACTAATATTATTTATTATTTATAAATAGTTCATTGTACTTACATTTTCCTTACATATATGTTCCTTTTAAACATCGAAATTTAGTACAATTTAAAGTTATATGCCTTATTAATTGGTCAATTACATAAAATAATCAGAATTTAGAATACACTGTTTACCAAATTATCTAATTACATGTATATTTCGTCGGAGATCTCAAAATCATTGTTTACCATTTTTGTTTAATTTATGTATAAAATAAGAATAAGTTCTTGGCGTGTCATGTTTAATAATAAAAAAAATCCCGTTTAATGATGTAAGTGACCGCTGTAAGCGAGATAACTTTAGAAGTCAATAAATTGCTATCTGTTATCATTAGGGGCGTCAGAGAAAGGTGCTTCACACAAAGGTCACTTACACCCAGCTAGTGATTTGACCCTTATTGCTGAGTTCTCTTCTGTTGTATAACTCTCCCCATGTTTCATTGCTTATCGGTATACCCGACCATACACTTTGTAACTCGGGCTGTCTTACGTTCGTCGTTATTTTATAGATGAAAATACTACCTCTTCTTTCATTTCCGACAAATAACAGGACATCATTACCAATATTTGCAACAGCTAAACTCTCTGTTTCTGGACCCTTTATCACAAAAAAATAATTCGTTTCTATATTGACGAGATTTACGTCATTCAAAATTCAAATTAGCATTAAATAGATTCATTTTGAGTTAATTCAATCCAATGCAACATACTGATAACACCAATTAAAATTTGAATAAAAGAAAAAAAAACAGTATACCCCCGGTCTCTCCTTCGCAGCAGGGGTATTAAAAGTGTAAGCATGACACCATTTTGGATAGCACATTGTATACTGGTTCTATACATATCTTATTAACCGTACATGGTGAAACTGCTTGCTGAATGTTAATAAAAAAACCTTTGTTTAAGGGGGTACATAATCAGTTCAACATTTTAAAGGCAGAGAACTCTTATAAATCAGTTGAGCGGTATAGTCATGCATGATTATGCAAGGAATTCAAGCTTAATTCTTAATAATCAAAATGGGAAATGTTGACACTCCTAAAAAATGTATGGATCGATTTTGAGATTTTGCTTTTGTAGGGGGTGGTGTTTGGAATTCGTGTTCTTTTGAGTGAGTCAGTTTTCTTACATCTATCCATGTTATTGGGATAAAGTGTGTCATATAAGACTATATGATGCCTTGAAGAACATCTTGGCTTTTTATGCTTTACCTTGTCATCAGATCTCAAGTCAACGGTATCTTGTTGAGTCAAATCTTTCTCCGAATTACTATTGAATAAAGCTGGAAAGTTCTGCTTCATATATTGCTCAAAGTCATCACCACTGTCATATACCAACTCCATATCATCTATGCTACGTATTGAGAACCCACGACCTCCAAACGCATACAGTGCATCAAAAGTGCCTTCAGAATTCTTACCATTAACAGTGCTTATTTTGAGACGACCTGTCATAAAAAAAATCATATAAGTATATACATGTAGAAAGTAGAAAGCTTCCCCGTGCTTCATTTGTATGCTCTTATATATTTTCGAGTACTGGAATATGTGTTGGAAAGACACAGTTTACATATTTCAAAAATTTGACAACGTTTGGCTATTTCTTTAAAAATCTATCTGTTTGGTCATTGTTGTGATATTTTTGGTTTCTGCTTTTGTTTTATCAAATCTAATATTCTACCGGTTTTCCAAGTTTTTTACTCCTAGCGTGTCTGATGAAGGTTAATCCAGAAAAGCGCTTCACACGCAGTGAAATTTTGCTTTTGTACATTTATCAAAATCATTTCAATCTTTCTGGCACATATTCCATATTCTTTCGTTTTTAATATGTACTACTAGAAAGAGGTATTTTACTTTTTATTGTAAAATTAGGCAGATGGGACAAGATTATGTCTTTTTTGAAAGTTTTTGAGTGAATTTTACGGAAGATATTGATTACCAAATACCATTTCTATATAAACCTTTTGGAAAACAATGGTATTTCCATGTCATTGTATCCTTATGGTACCTAACTGTGCACCGCTTAAAGCTGACCTTTTCTTTCATTATCATGACTCAAAATTTATGGCAAAACTTAAAAAATTGAAAATTTCAATAGCATTTTTCAGAAATTTGATAATATATAATTCTTTCACTTAACAACTGCATATATATATATATATATCATTTCAATAAATGTAATAACAAAACTACTGAACTAGGGTGATCTCAAATGTCCGAGAAAAAAGACCCCAAAAAGGCAAAGACACAACGGAGAAACTGATGATCACAACGGTCAGAGACTTACTACAGGCATTAAAACAAAGTTGGTTAAACCAGATTCTCTTCCATTTCGATCTTATGGCCCAGTAGATCTAACACGACACACAACATGGTTGAGAGACACAAAGGGATATGGTGAGGTGATCATCTAAGATCTTTGACGGGAACATATTAAGGGAAATTTTCATGGCTTTTTTAAATTAGTCGCAGGCTTTTTTCAAATGCACATTATAACTACAACTGTTTAATTTAAACACACCAAGCATATCGGAGTCTTGTAATTTCTCTAAAATGTTCTGTTGTTGTGCCCATTCAAGAATATTAGCATTATCTACAAAATATAATTTTAATTTAAAAAAGAATATGCCTGTAAAATCACATATCTATTTGGATACTTTTAAAATGATCTTTTAAAGGTCTAATTAAGTGACCTAGTCCAGTTCTGTAAATGAGAACATATTTATTTTCATAATTAGCAACTTTTCAAATAGCATTTGTTTTCTTTGTCACTCATTTTTAAGCTAAACTAAGCCCCTTCAAGATAAATGGTCGATCCTTCACTCAAAAAGATTTTTTTCTTAAAGTTGCCAGAAGTTTTGTTTGCATCATTGAGATCGTAAATATTTATAACGAAAACCACGTTATAGATATAATATTTCAAGAGAACAAAGTTTGTTTTGATTAAAGTGTTAACTCGAAGAATATAAAATTGTTAGCCGGGCAGTAAAAAATTAATAATTAATACTTAAAAACTAAATTATCCTGAACACTAAATGTATTGCTTACCGGAGATAATTACATCCCGAACTCTTTCTTCTTCGTTAAATCCTGAACACTAAATGTATTGCTTACCTGAAATAATTACATCCCGAACTCTTTCTTCTTCGTTAAATCCTGAACACTAAATGTATTGCTTACCTGAAATAATTACATCCCGAACTCTTTCTTCTTCGTTAAATCCTGAACACTAAATGTATTGCTTACCTGAGATAATTACATCCCGAACTCTTTCTTCTTCGTTAAATCCTGAACACTAAATGTATTGTTTACCTGAGATAATTACATCCCGAACTCTTTCTTCTTCGTTAAATCCTGAACACTAAATGTATTGCTTACCTGAGATAATTACATCCCGAACTCTTTCTTCTTCGTTAAATCCTGAACACTAAATGTATTGCTTACCTGAGATAATTACATCCCGAACTCTTTCTTCTTCGTTAAATCCTGAACACTAAATGTATTGCTTACCTGAGATAATTACATCCCGAACTCTTTCTTCTTCGTTAAATCCTGAACACTAAATGTATTGCTTACCTGAGATAATTACATCCCGAACTCTTTCTTCTTCGTTAAATCCTGAACACTAAATGTATTGCTTACCTGAGATTATAAGAATCTAACACCGGTGTTAGGGCAAGATAAGGAAATCTCCGACACCCCGAGGGTAAGATTTCAAGTCTGCAACGAGGCTCTGCCGAGTTGCAGATGTAAAGAAATCTTACCCAAGGGTGTCGGAGATTTCCTTATCTTGTCCTAATCATCGGTGTTTGATTATTTTTCTCACTAAACCCGTGAATTGTACAACGTGGATTTGTTTACAAAACATAGCGTGACGTAAACAATAGAGTTACGTCCCTTGGAAACTGCACGAGACTATCTCACATGGGGTGGTGTGAGACAGAAAAATCTCACACCGCTAAAAATAGGAACTGTACTGTCCAAAAAGTGAGAAATTACATCCCGAACTCTTTCTTCTTCGTTAAATCCTGAACACTAAATGTATTGCTTACCTGAGATAATTACATCCCGAACTCTTTCTTCTTCGTTAAATCCTGAACACTAAATGTATTGCTTACCTGAGATAATTACATCCCGAACTCTTTCTTCTTCGTTAAATCCTCCCCAATCTGAGTAATCTTTGGCATCTCCTTCGTTTGCAGTGACGAGATAACTTTTCCCGCCAACAGTAATGGTTTTTATAGCGTCCGGTTGATAAATGCCAAATACCGGCCATGATACCATATTGATTTTGCCTGTTGGTAAAATTTAGTCCTTCTATGACTTATTCTTAAAAATCAACTGTAGCAAGTTTGGTTACAATTGGTGTCAGAGGTTTAACGTTTGAAAAAGTTAATGGACGACAAAGGACGGACTACGGACGCTATGTGATGACAATATCTTTCAGGCCAAGTGAGCTAATAAAGAGGAAGAAACGTAATATATTAAAGACAACCATTATCTCGGGAATATATAGCATCTTGCATTGTTTCGAATGGAATTATCTTGAGATTGAGAAATCAGATAATTCGAGAGTAATCATGTAAGACACTCTTTCTCCAATTAAAAAAAAATGATGTTTTAAAAATGAAACCACTTGGTCAATAACCACTGCTGTGGGCCATACGTCCCCGAGGCGAGGGTAATCACAAGCCTGGTCGTCAGACTTGTCTAACACGAATAAATTTTAATACTTTTTTTGTCTAATATTGAAATTTGATTTTAAAATTCAAAACTGCTAAAACACCAGGTTTCGTTCTTGTATTGCACATGGTCGATATCCTCGGTGCTGGATTTGGCTTCCTTAGCTGTTTGAACCTTTTGGGTCTGATTACTTTTCGTTCAATACTTCTTTTGTTTTTTGACCTTCCAATGTTTGATTCAAATGCTGCTGATGAGAGGTTGCTCTTTGAAATATAGCATAAGTTAACAAAAATAGCTGTTTTTTTTTTGTATTTGTATTTTGAAACCACTCGGTCGTGAACCGCTGCTGGTGGACCAGAGGTCCCCGGGAGTAATCACGCGCATGGTCGTCAGACTTTTTTCTGATTATGATAATAAAAACCGTTTTATTACTGAAAAATTATTAAAACAAGGTTATCGATACTACAAATTAGTAAAATTTATTTCTAAATTCTTCCACAAGTATCGATCTCCTATTGAAAAAAATAATTGTACACGTCGTTTTCTGATAGTGAAAGGAATATCACATCCTGAATTTTATGGTAGTGTTTTTATAAAGCTCACAAGTTTAAAAACAATCCATTGGAAATGAAAAATTGGCTTCAAAATTTATTACGGAAAGGATTTGAATTGAATATTTTGGTTAAATCTTTGAATCAAGTGTTTTTGGCAGAAATATTGATAACTTGATATTTACTTTTAAACTTCCATAAGCGTATTTACTATTGTCATTTTAAAGCATTATAGCGATCAAGCATGTCGGTTTTGTGTGATGACACTTCACCAAATCATTATTGTTTGAAGCGTTGTGTCGGATTTAAAATCGATATGTTGGATTTTTTTACATCAGTCGATTGATGATTCTCAGCTAGCTGTCAGTAACAACGAGCGTTCTAAAGAAAGTCCCTTTACTGTCCTTTCGTTTGATCTTGTTGTCTTCTGTCTAAGGTTCTCTCTAGTGGAATTGAACTTTGATCGACTTGATTTTTATTGTGTGTTTAATTTTTGTGAAGGTTGGGCCCAAAAAAACTAGTTTAACCCCGCAACATATTATATGTGCATGTCCTAAGACAGGATTCTTTGACAATGCTTTCGTTTGTACTAGTCTTTTTGATGTTTTCTGTTTCTTGTTTAAGAAGGGGGTCTATCTAGGACTATTTCAGGACTGGATTTGAATTATATGCACTTTATTTAGACCATGGGCCAATTGCAGAACCGCGAGCAGCGCCTACTGGTCTTGTTGAAGGCTGCTGGCGGCTGTCCATTGTGGTTTTTTCTCAATTGCCGCTTGACTGTGGACTGTGTCGCGTACACTAATTCCACATCTCATTATTTTCTATTCTATTGTCTGACAAAATTTTACCAATAAAATTAAATACTTTGTAGTTGAAATTTCAAATTGTAAAATTCAAAATTGCTTGAACACCAGGTTTCTTTCCTTGTACTGCACATGGTCGATATCCTCGGTGTTGGATTTGGTTTTCCTGTTCGATTTTTGTTTTTGTTTTGAGTACTTTTCGTTCAATATTGTTGGTTTTTTGCCTTCCAATGTTTTGATTCAAATGCCACTCCTGGAAATAGGCTAACAAAACCACTTTATACCGTTTTGTTATTTGTATTTTTTTTAACTTCTCCAAACATCTTTTTTAAATGTCAAATTCTCCCAACATTTTGTAATGATAGTATGCTGTGAGTGCAATTGTAAGAAATCTTAAATATCATGCTTAAAGTCAGTGAATCGGAACAAATTTACGTGTAACTAACCAAAAAAAAGTTACATGCTTTTGGTCAAAAAGCCCACAAACCACGCCTACTACTATAATTGACCAATCACATTCTGAGAACTAAAAATCTGGTAGAGAGAAGAAATATTTTTTCCACAACTTTATGGAAAGTAGTCAAATCGGATCAAAATTAAAGAAAATGTCTTATAAAGCCGAGAATGATGACGATGATGAGAAGTGTACGCGACACAACCAAAATTAATAAGCGGTAATTTAAGAAAGCCAGCAACCTATAAGTTGCCTTTACATCTTGAACACAGAAATATGCAAAAGGAAAGAAAAAAATCATTAAGTTGACGAGGCCGTTATAGAATAATGTTTAAAAATTCCAACAATTTTAGTGACCAAGACGAGAGGGACGTGAGATTAAATTTAACTGTCATGAAGAAAATGTACTCTGTTTGTGTTTGAAAACCTGACTACATATTCCTACCATCTCTATCACTGGCATCAAATGTCAGACTGCTCCAATCTTTGAATCCTAGTGGCAGTATATCTTCTATGGTCTCTGTCTTTAAATCAACTACAGCAATACCATTATTCTCCTTAAAATGTTTTATTTTTATAAAACATAAAATTGAATTGATTTAGTTTTCAAACGAAAGATGTTTTAATCACAGGCTTACTCTGTTTCCTTTATGAAATTTTCATTCATTCGAAATGATGTTATCATTCTATATCTTATAAAGTCGTCCAGTCATTAGATCCATCTAGGCTTTAACTTGTTTGTGTTTCATAGCCTTAGAAACATATAGAATAATAGCGAACACAATTGATTTGAAATGAGTAATTTACACAGGCAATTTTGGGTCACTTTAGTTTCAGTGAAAAAAAAATAACATGAAATTCACCCGAATCGAGCTTATATGTGAAACTTACTCACATGACAAAATTCTTGTGAGTTGCACGTGAAATGAGCATTCACGTGAAATTCACATGAATCTCCTGTGAGTATCACATGAAATTCACGTGAATCTCATGTGAAAACACTTCATATCAATTTCACATGAAAAGTTCACATCAATTTCATGTGAGCCAGTTTCATGTGAAACTCATGTGATTTTCATGTGAAATTCACGTGAGATTCACATGAATTTCCCTTGCTCAATTCACATAAAACTCATGTGAGCCACATTTGCCTGTGTATGCCAAGATAACCACTTTATCAAATAAAACATTTGTTCTGAAGCAAAAGTTATAACAAAGCTACCGAACTATGATGATCAATCTAAAATGAGCAAGAAGAAAAGACAAAACAAGACGAAGAAGATACAAGCTGTTTCTGACAGGTTAAAACATTTTTCCACGTCATGTGATGTATTTAGTGACTTTGAATCTAGTGTTTTGGAAGAACTATTGATAACTTGATACTTACTTTAAAAGTTCCATAAGTTTTTTAAAGGTTCTTTCTAGTGGAATTGGATTTTGATCGATTCGATTTTTATTGTGTGTTAATTTTTGTGCTTTGTATTGGAATATGGATAGGGGAAGGTTGGGCCAAAAAAACTAGTTTAACCCCGTGCTTGTCCTTAGCCAGGAATCTTTGACAAAGCTTTTGTTTGACATTGTACTTGTCTTTTTGATATTTTATGTCCTTTTTTAAGAAGGGGGTTTATCTGTGACTATTTCAGGACCGGATTTGAATTATATGCATTTTATTTATAGACCATGGGCAAATTAGCAGCGCCTACTGATCTCGTTGAAAGTAAGCTGCTGGCGGTTTTTCATCGTGTTTTTTTTTTCTAAATTACCGCTTGTTATGTGAGCTGTGTCGCGTACACGTATTCCAAATCTCATTATTTTCTATTCATAATTTATTTATCAAGTTTTTACGATGCTTAGAATTCAGATGATAGTTTTTACTATGATATAATATATAGGCTCTACCCATATCTTCGTTGTAACGTAAATGAAATTTTGTTTTATACAATAACCAATCAACTTAATGATATTCGGGTACTCCGGGAAGTTAACCAGCAACCGATATTTCATAGAGAAACTGAGCTTATTTGATATTTCCATGTTGCAACTAAGATATTAAACTACCTGTAAGCTTATATAAGCTTTACTCTCGTCTTTATTGAAGGTTATAAACTCTGGTTCTACATCTCTACTGAAGGTATTACCATTTTCTCTGTAGATAAACCTCAACCCTTGGTCCTCTAAGTCTTCCCACCTACATAAAAAAATATTAAAATTTAACAACATTTTTAGCTGCCAGGTGACTGTCAACAGTCTTTGAAAAACGACATACAACCCGTCCGATTTAACTATGGACTTTTGATTGTAGCGTAAAGTGAAGTGTGCAAACACAACAATGAAAATTTACGTCGTCATGAACAAAGCCAATCGTTAACAAAGACCACAAATCGTTACATTTGATGACATAAAAAATACATTGATTGAATGAATGGGTCGTGCAAACATTAAATCTGATTGGATATTGATGAATGAGTCTGGCTGACGATGGTTTTTCTTACTGTGACGATTTGCGGTTTTTGTTACCGATTGGCTTGTTCATGACGACGTAAATTTTCATTGTTGTAGTTGCACACTTCAATCGAAAGTCCATAGTTAAATCGGACGGGTTGTATGAATACGCCAAAGGACTAAGGTAATAAATGTCTCTGTGATGACATATCTTTCCTTAAATGCACGAATTATAAATATAACATTTAAATAATGAAGAAGTATCATCACATAATGACGAGTTATCATCACATACTTTTTCAGTATGTGATGACACTACTTCTTTATGATACTTTGTCATTATGAAATCATAGTTTATTATTATGAAGAGAGATAAAAACATATTCATTTATTATGTGTTACGACAATATTTTTTGTTCATTAGGTAGCATTTTTCTGTGTTTTAGAAAATCTTTCACAATAGTATTTTTTTTTTGTTTGAAAATTAGTTCAAAATATATGACCCCCCCCAAAAAAAATCATTTCCAAATAGCCGGTCCGTCAATGACCAATATATTTATTATACATTAAATAAAGGTAATAACAAAATTACCGAAATTGGAGGATCAATCTAAATGTCAAAGAAAAAAGACAAAACATGGAAGACACACCGGAATAGTTATAGATCGCAATGGTCATGACTTGGTACAGGCATTTCAAATGAAATGGTGAGTTAAACCAGGTTCATGGCGCGCCAAATCTCCCTCTTCCATTGCGATCTTATGGACCGGTAGTAACACACAACGCAACACGGTTGTGAAGACATAATAGGGATAATAAGACGATCATCTCAGTACAACAATCAGCAAAACACTAATCAAAACAAACACTAACCAATACGTTCAACTTAATTTTGAATTTTCCACCAAATTTTAAAAGTTTGTAAATAACTGTTTTCTTTTTCAATGGATAAAATAGTACGAAAATTAAAACAAGAGTTAACACTAAAGTATGTCTCGCCTGCCGGCACCATCAGAAACGAAACAATTATTTTTTCTTACTTCCACTATATTTTGAATTTACATGGATTTTCAGTTTCTGAGATCAAAAGATGTATATAGAACTTAAACATTGCTAAAATATGCAATAAAAATAATCAAAGTCACTCAACCAGAAAATCAAGGGCAAGGTCAAAAGATGGGGATGAAACTGTATTAAGCTACTACTGGGGCCTATGCATACCAAGTTTCATCAACCTAGGACATATAGTTCTTGAGATATGGAGGTGCTCGCAAAACTTTTCCATTGTTTTCCATTGCTTTTATATGTATTGAAAATTGTCAAAGTCATTCAACTTGAAAATCAAGGTCAAGGTCAAAAGATGGGGATGCAACTGTGCTAAGCTACTACTGGGGCTTATGCATACCAAGTAACATCAACCCAGGACCTATAGTTCTTGAGATATGGACTTCTAGTTCTTGAGATATGGAGGTGCTCGCAAAACTTTTTAATTGCTATCATATGTATTGAAAATTGTCAAAGTCACTCAACCAGAAAATCAAGGTCAAGGTAAAAAGATGGGGATGCAACTGTGCTAAGCTACTACTGGGGCATATGCATATCAAGTTAGATCAACCCAGGACCTATAGTTCTTGAGATATGGAGGTGCTCATAAAACTTTTCCAAAAGTTAACGCCGCCGCCGGTAAAGTAACTTCGCAGGCGAGACAAAAAAGCTTTTTCATCTTTCATTTAATTTCTTTAATTAAATCATCAAATTTTAACTCTTTTAAGAAAATTTTGATATTTTAACCATTTTGAATGAAAAGAGGTAAGAAACAGTTTTAAAACAAAGATTGTAATACTGAGCAAAAAAGGTTTTGGACTTTGAAGATGTTTTAAATAATTTTTTAAATAATCAACCATAAAAAAGAATCTTCACAAGATTTTAATATTTAATGAAAAAAATATTGGTCATTGACTTGAGTTCGATGGGCCAACTACGGTATTTGGAAATGATTCTTTGGTCAATAAAAAAACTAACCATTGTTGACCATGGTCAACAAAGGACTAACCATGGTTGACCATGGTAAATAAAGGACTAACCCTGGTTGACCATGGTCAACACAGGACTAACCCTGGTTGACCATGGTCACAAAAGACAAACCATGGTTGACCATGGTCAATAAAGGACTAACCATGGTTGATCATGGTCAATAAAGGACTTACCCTGGTTGACCATGGTCAACAAAGGACTAACCATGGTTGACCATGGTCAATAAAGGACTAACCCTGGTTGACCATGGTCAACAAAGGACTAACCCTGGTTGACCATGGTCACAAAAGACAAACCATGGTTGACCATGGTCAATAAAGGACTAACCATGGTTGACCATGGTCAATTAAGGACTTACCCTGGTTGACCATGGTCAACAAAGGACTAAACCTGGTTGACCATGGTCACAAAAGACTAACCATGGTTGACCATGGTCAATAAAAGACAAACCATGGTGGACCATGGTCAATAAAGGACTACCCCTGGTTGACCACGGTCAACAAAAGACTAACCCTTGTTGACCATGATCAACAAAGGACTAACACTGGTTGACCATGGTCAACAAAGAACTAACCCTGGTCGACAATGGTCAACAAAGGACTAACCCTGGTTGGCCATGGTCAACAATGGATTAACGATGGTTGGCCATGGTCAACAAAGGACTTACCCTGGTTGACTATGGTCAACAAAGGACTAACCCTGGTTGACCGTGGTCAATAAAGGACTAACCCTGGTTGACCAAGTACCATCACATAATAAAATAATCATCATAAGGCAGCTATTGATTTCCATACATTGAGACAGAGTATCATCATATATTGCCGAAAGCCTCATCATAAGGCAGCTATGGTGTTCCATATTAAACTAAGCAACGTTTTACTATGTACCTAATATACTTAATATGGTATTTTTATGTATTTTAGGAATATTCGTACATTTAAACATTACAATAACAAGCTTATATATCAATTTACAAGTTCATGTACCTAGAGCATGACCTGAATTTATAATATTGTAATGTAAAAAGAGCAATCCTTTGGTCTAAAAAATCCATTGGCATTGTTGATTTTTAAACTGCCGTTTATGATGTAAGTTGTACTGCTAACACTTATTCCACATCTCATCTTATTTTAGAAATGCACCAATAGTGTCCAATATACCTACCTAGAGTTAAATTTGGTAAAGTCTAGTTTCTTGTACGTGTATACTCCATTTTCAAGTTTAATTATCCCAACACCCCCTTCTGGATCAATGATTTGTCCTGAAGCTTGGTACGCCTCGGCTTCTATGGCAACCAGTATGGTTTTACAATCGTTTGTTGGAAGAATCATATCGGGTAATGATCCCACTGAAAGTGAGGAAAAACAAACGAAGAGACTGTATTCCCCTTTTATAACTTGAACAATTGTTTCTCTTATTTTATTTCATATTGAAGCTAGCATGATTTTTCTAGTAAATTATAGTAATTACTTTAAATTTCTAAAGGCATTCCTATTTTTTCTTGTACACGAATCAATAGAAAAGATCATAATTTTGACTGACTTTTAGAAAGACAGTTGTTAAGTTCTTATTTAATAATTATAAATATATTCGTCTTTCTTATATATGTTACAGTAAATTCGTGTAATCAGTAAATACGTGAATTTCCTAAGCTTTGTGAAACCCTTTTTTTTAAAGAGGCGATGGACATCCCTAATAATGCGCAGCGGTGCTCAGTTTGTCAATAAGAAGTCTTATATAAAGCTCTCAGAACCTGATGTCGGACCTGGCCGTTTGGCTCAAAGAGCGACTGAGACATGTTCCGAAAGCGGTAGATATTGGGTGGTCCTGCCATAATTAATTCCGTGGTCTTTAAGGTATAATGGGGAAAAGCTGATCCCAAACCATAGTACAGCATCTTGTTTGGGAAATATGTCATGTTTCTCGCACGTTGAAGAACCCTACTGCAGATCTCGATAATAATAGGTTCCCTAGGAATCCCCTGCAGGAGGCTAATGATTACATCATGCTACCCATCCCTTCATCCCTAGTATGTTAAAAGAGGTGGATTTAAGTGTCGCCCGTCCCCGAATGTTTTCTGGGTATGCGAGAACAAAAGATCTAGAATTTTGTCTCATATGTGTAAAGAGTAAAAATATTGAGCGTAAGTTATTATGATTATTAACTGTACAAAATTTTCATCAAGGTCAGAATTGCGGTTTTTCCCAAAAAACTTTACTCAAAGAGTGTAATGGACAGACGAATCAGTGGAGAAATGGACAAAAAAAGTAGATCCAACAACTGAGACGGGTAATATAAAAGGTACAGCAGTTGCCATATCATATGTTACTCGAGATTATTTTTAGATGACAGTCGATTTTTCCCATAAGATGCCCATGGCCAATTTGTCTGGTTTTCAATTACTTCAAAGTTAATACCTGTTATATTAAAAATTTCCTTTAAATCTGAATCTTTGGTATATTTTTCATATCCTACGACTACTCCTTCTTCTTTTGAGTTCAAGCTGTCCATGGAAATAAAAACATGGTCTCCACACACCTCTATGTCAGTCATATCAAATCCCTGTACCTCCATATGTGTTAAAATTGTCGGGGAGTTAAGGTTTCCGATATCAATGATATGTAACAAGTTACCTCCTGTAAAATAACAAAACATGTCATGTGATTGTTTGCTTATTTTTTATGGTGAACTAGACTAAAACAATGTGAGAAAAGGATGAAAAAATAGGTTTGACTTTTAGATTTTGTTAAAGATCCGAAAAAAATATATCTGTAAAGGGTTTAATTCATAAAACAGTTTTTAAGCATCTTTCTTCCTTAACCCGATTACAAACATATAAAGCGTGAAAAATCTAAAATTTAAAAAAAAATCCTCAAAAAGATTTTTAGTGGTTACTTACGGAAAGTCGAGCTCCACTATAGCTTGAAACAAAAGTGCTTTCGACGGATACAGAATACTTACCAACTGCATACACGATGTAATTGTCTGGGTCGTAGGCAATTTGTTCAATCGCATCTTGAAGAAACTCGTACAAAGGATTACCATCTCCATCATAGTCGTAAGGCAAATACAACGTGGATATTTCTTCAAGATGAACTTTATCAGGTCCAGGTGAATAACATGACGCAAACTTCAATGGGGCTACCAGAACAGCGAGCAATGTAACTGGCATACAAATTTTAGTCATATTCGTTTGTCAAATTCAACCAAAAATGAACAGAAGGATGGTTATATTAATGTAGTTATGTTATATATACGTAACATCTTTTATCGAAATCAATAATTTCTAAAATAATAAAAGATGTCACACTGTGGCTGGTAAATGAGTTAAATAAAATAATTGTTTAGATGGTAAAACCATATTTAAAAGGAAAATTATAAATAAAACAATAAAAGGTGCCCAAATGACCTCACCTCCTTTGAATAAAGGGGCAATAATATAAAGAAAAGAAGAAGTTGACACACCGAATGACCAGTACAGACGCTAGGTACATCAGCAGTGAAAAAGACGGAAAGTTCGCTTGCAAAGACCAAAAATAACGGGATTACATACGTCAATAAAGTGTAAATCTTGAAATTTATATTAAGCATACATTTGTTGTTTTATATTGATGACGCCAAAGAGTTAAAATGTTCCTAAAAAGCTGATCATTCTCTGCTCAAGAAATTGTCTTGGTTTTTCGCCAGACTATAGTGCAAGTTTCAAGGAGAACGGTTACCTGCATGCTGTGGACGCTGTGGTTCGGCAAATAAAAGGGCTGACCGACTGGGGAATCTTCGCATTTGCCGTCTGTGTTCGGCAAATCTGTTTCCTAGTCGACGATAAGTCTTTCCTACGTAGATTTTAAAACACTTAGCACAGGGGATAACGTTTTCAGATATGCACTCAGATATCTATTCGTAGTTAGTTCTCGTCAGTTCATGTAATTTATTGTGATTTATTTATTTGGATTTTACCTTTTAAATGTGGTTTTACCTTATAACAATTCTTTTTATTTATTTAATAATTTTTACTGTACTTCGATATATTTTTTCTCATAGACTGGTTAGCGAAGTTATGAATGTTTCAGTGCATACCTAATTAAGTAAAACCTTAACAATTACGAAAACTGCATGGCGAACTCAAACGAATAAAAAGAAGTGTTTGGAACCGGACACTCTGATCAACAATAGAAGCAAATTTTTAGAAGGGGGGGGGTCAAATTAGTTATGCACTGTTTTTTAGACTAAACTAAATCTCAGTGTTTGTTTGCACTGTATACCGCCCCCATCTATTGAACATGGTACATTTTTAAGTTATATTGTCACATCTGGCCTGATTAACGTGGTTAGGCTTTGCTTTGGAATTTTGCATTGGTGCATGGACTTTTTGTGGGATGTGTTCTTTATCAAAGCGGCAGTGTGTGTTTTCTTTTAAAGGGTTACCAGAGAATAGTTTTTAAAGCTGACAATTCCTGTCTCCTTAAGGGGGGCTATCTTAGGGCAGAATTTAAAGAAACTTGGTATGGATGCTCCTTAGGGTGTCCTGCACCAAACTTGTGTTTTGATTTTTGATCAGTTGAAAAAACATGGTGCCGTTACTAAAATAGACCAGGAGGGCCAGACTACTGTTTTTGGCTTGTAAATCAAAAAGTATAATCTGATGCCAACTAACTGTTTCAGCATCAAAAGTTTTACAAAAGTCTCCATTTGGTTGAAGTTTTCAGATGATCACTTGTAGGGGTTACAGTCCCTTAAAGGTGAAAAATAGCCTTTTTTCATGATTTGGGTCGATAGAATGAAAAACTATTGCATGGAGAGAGAAAAGCTGTTGCTTGCTTTATTGTTAAGCTCATTTAGCTCTACAAAAGTCTCCATAGGATTAAAGTTGTCAGATGACCCCTTATAGGGGTGACGACCCCTTAAAGGTGAAAAATACATAGTGTCGTTGGCCCGGAAAGGAAAAAACTATTGCAGATAGAGAAAATCTGTTGCTTGCTTAAATGTTTAGCTCATTAAACTCATAAAAAGTCTTCATAGCGTCAAAGTTGAAAGATGATCCCTTATATGAGTACGAATGGCCCTAAAATAACATTTTACGTGTTTTTGGACTACAGAATGAAAACTATTCCTGAAAGAGAAAAGCTGTTGATTGCTTCAATGTTCAGCTTATTTAGCTCTTCAAAAGTTTCCATAGGGTCAAAGTTGTCAGATGACCCATTATAGGGGTTACTCCTGAAAGGTGAAAACCCCTTATTGGGGTTACAGCCCTTTAAAGGTGAAAATGGTGGTTTTGGCCTATAGAATGAAAACTATTGCAGATAGAGAAAAGCTATAGAATGAAAACTATTGCAGATAGAGAAAAGCTTTTCATTCTTAAACATTCAGTTCTTTAGCTATGCAAGTTTTTATGACCAGGTGAGAGATTCAGGCTCCTGGGAGCCTCTTGTTATATGATCTTCTCTTAAAACTATACCCGTTTTACACCGATTTTTCCAATTTAAAAATCTTATACCCATATTTTTGACAGATCTTTGTTCTTCTTTATATATTGTCAGTTCCTCCCTTGACTTGGAAAAATAGCATCAATACCATTTGATTAGATCGTTCTATATTATACAATTATCCCACTAGTTTTAAGTGTGACCCAGATGATTCTTTCCCAAGAAAGTAAGGTACCCGAAGCTTTCATAGAAACTGTTTAAAAGGTAAGGTGGTTCAGTATTACAAATTATGGCGTCCTAAATGTCTTTTAGACCTGGCATGCCACTACTTCCTGTTTGTGACTGGACCGTTACGAAACTTTCATAGAAATCGTACATAAAAATGACTTGAAATTTGGCAGGGTACTTCATTGTCATAAATTGTTTGTCCTTTGCAACTTTCGATCCTTTTGGAACATACACTACTTCCTGTTTGAGATTGAATTCACATTCACAACTAAAATCTCGTTTGGCACAGCTGATCAAACGTAGCTTTATCAAAAAGAACGGAAAACGCAGGTACAAGTATTTGGTAGTCGGTTATAAAAAGACTTACTTTGTCATCCAAGAGTCTAGCAAGAAAAACAAATTTACAAAAGATCAAATAATAGAAATGCTCAACTTTCTAATCGAAAACATATTTGTACAGTTTGGTGGACGTGTTTTTCAGCAAACAATAGGTATCCCAATGGGCACAAATTGTGCACCATTGCTTGCCGATTTGTTTCTTCATTCATATGAAGCGGACTTCTTACAATCACTTCTAGACAAAAAGGACCGCAAACTTGCTTTATCCTTCAATCTCACATTTCGTTATATTGATGATGTCCTTTCACTAAACAATCCTCGATTTGGTGACTATTTACATCTCATATATCCGAAGGAACTTGAGATAAAAGGACACTACAGATTCTAGGAGGTCCGCTTCATATCTGGATCTATTTCTCGAAATTGACACACAAGGAAGGCTTTGTACAAAGCTCTATGACAAACGTGATGACTTCAACTTTCCAATAGTTAACTTTCCCTTTCTGTGTAGCAACATTCCGTCCGCTCCAGCATATGGAGTTTACGTATCATAATTGATTCGCTATTCCAGAGCATGTGGGGAGTACAACGACTTCCTTGATAGAGCCACACGGCTGACAAGCAAATTGTTAACACAGGGGTCCGTTGCTCCGAGGTTGTTGTCATCACTCAAGAAATTTTACGGACGACATCATGTGCTGGTATACCAATACGGGATTTCTATCTCTCAGATGAGCACAGATGTTGGTTTGACATAGAGTTTTGTAATGTCATCCTACCGGATTTGACAAACACTTAATCGATCTTTGGCAACGTGACGGGTGTGCTATAGCAAGCAGGAACTGCTTACTTTTCCGAAATACCCGAGTTCACTCTCGTTTCGACTTTAGTTCGCGTTGCTGAATGCGGTTTTGTTGTTATGTGTGTTTGTGTTTTATGTTGTTATGTGGTTTGTTTTGTTGTGATGATTTTTGTCTGCCGGTTTTGTCTTTGTCTTTACGGTTTTATGATACTGATTACCCCTTTGGTACACCTTTGCTTCATTGAACCGAAATGAAAATTTTGTCAAGAGTTTATCAGAAACATCACACAAGCATGATTTTGAATTCGCCCCGGTTGTTCAGTATGATAAACTGTATGTCAATCCTTAGTGGTGGTTAGGTCTGTCAGACTATTGGGGCTTGTTTAGGGGGGTACCAATATCCCATATCCCCGTAAATTTTTCATCAAATATCCCATATCCCAAAAAGTGTTTTTCCAGTATCCAATATCCCTGAAAATAAAATGGACTTAAATATCCCATATCCCAGTAAGTTTTGCCTCAAATATCCCGTATCCCATGAAAAAAATGTGTGAATATCCCATATCCCAATATACCCTAAACAAGCCTCACTATTACCCCCTGTTTGGGCCCTACATACTCATTATCAATTCCTTTATTTCTTTCTGTTAAACACGAAGCTTGCTCTAATCGCTACCAAATTTTATATGCCTTTGAATGGATAAATATGTCCAGTGTTGATATTGACACTCTAAATAAAATTGTATTGCAACCTGTCTTCCTAATGACGTCCTTGACATTGTGACGTAACAATCGCAACGACGTAATTCCTATAAACTAACAACCATTAACAAAAGGTACTTACCGCGATTACCAAATTTAAGTATAACGTACAAAGCAATTTACATGCTTACCGTTATTTGAATATTAGATGCAAAAAATTACAACTGGAAGAGGGGTGATCTAAAAATATCTTTACATTTCAGTGGGGGGTTCATAAAAATTATATGTCCCTTAATGACACTTGGCTTAGGGTGTCCTGCACCAAACTTGTGTTTCGATTTTTGATCGGTCAAAAAACATGACCGCTGTTACTAAAAATAGATCAGGGGATCAGACTACTGTTTTTGGCTTGTAAATCAAAAAGTATATAATATTGATGAAATCTGATGCCACCCTCCTGCTTCAGCATCAAAAGTCTTCATTTGGCCGAAGTTGTCAGATGACTCCTTATAGGGGTTATGGCCCTTTAATGGTTAAAAATAACATTTTTCATGTTTTGGCCTATAGAGTGAACACTTTTGCAGATAGAGAAAAGCTGTTGCTTGCTTAAATGTTCAGCTCATTTAGTTTTTTTTTCTTTTTGCAACAGTTCTCATTCTATAGGCCAAAAACATGAAAAAAACTTATTTTAGGGGCTGTTACCCCTGTAAGAGGTCATCTGACATCTTTGACGCTATGGAGACTTTTGTAGAGCTTAATGTTATGCACAATTAAGCAAGCAACAGCTTTTCTCTATCTGCAATAGTTTTCATTCTATAAGCCAACAAAAGGCTCCCGGGAGCCTGAATCGATCATCTGAACAACATAGATACACATATGTTGTAGATAGTATTATGCTTAACCATATATAATTTAAATTTTTAAAATATCTTGTTTAGTTTTCAAGATATAGGGCTTAATAAGTGCATAATTTGGCAAACAATATTTACGAAAAAGGGCAAAAACTTCCACATCAGCAGTTGGATCTTTTTCAAAATTTCAGGACAGGTAGATCTTAATACCTTAATATGCTGATCACTTTTGATTCTGTACAATTTTGATATCTGTAACCATTTTTGAGCTATTAGCAAAAAACTGCAATTTACCCCTATGTTCTATTTTTGGCCATGACAGCCATATCTTTCGACGAATCAAAGATCCAAACAATAGAATTGTAGCATATATGCTCTTAAACATGTGCGCCAAGTTTAGATGCAGTTGGTCTTATGGTGTCAGACAAGTTAATCTTTGAAATTCAGGGGGAAAAGTAATGAAAAATGGTAAAGTTTGACGCTTTATGGGCCATAGCTCCTAAATGAAATGGTCCTACAGCTTTGAACTAGTTACATGAAATATAAACCTTGATGTGCTTAATCATATGCAATTTGAATTTTTGAAATATCTTGTATAGTTTTCAAGATATAGGGCTAAATAAGTGGAAAAAAAGAAAAAAAAAAGAACAATAGGCTCCCAGGAGCCTGAATCGCTCACCTGACTTAAATGCCTTTTTAACATTTAAAGGGCCATAACTTCAATATTAGGGGTCATCTGACAACATCCATTAACTTAATGCATTAAAGTGTATACTTCAATTAGGTGGGTATAACCCCCCTTTTAGTACTCGGTACTTTGGGCCATTTTGAGGCAGTACTCGGTACTCAAAGGCTGGAGTATCGTACTCGAGAATTTTAACGTATAGTACTTGGTACTCGGGTTTTAAAATAATAAATAAATAAAAATAGAATTTAGAAGATTTAGAAGTTGTAACAAACTAGGAAAAATGGTTTTGACACATATAGAAATAGCTGAAGCAATTGAAAGAATATGGCTTAAAATTGAACGTATGAAATACCAATTCCACTTAAAACTGAAGTTCTTAAAATGCTTAAATGCATGCTGGAAATTAATGAGTTTGAATTCAATAACTTAATGTACAAGCAAATATGTGGCATTCCAATGGGTGCTCCCATGTCCCCTAGCTTGGCAGACATACATATGCATGAAATAAGAACAAAAATCTTAGAAAGATTAATCTTCATAAGCTTATTATATATCAGTAACCCCATATGGATAGTAGATACTGTTTGATGGTAGATTTGCATAAATTTGACATGTGTATGAGTGAAAATGAGAAATGTAACAGAAAAAAATGAAAAAAATAATCGGGTTTAAAAAAAAAGGGGGATGGGGCACCATAAGGGTTATCCTGAATACAAGTGCCTGTGATTTGACTCGAAAATAAAGGTAATAACAAAATTACCGAACTTGGAGAATCAATCTCAAATATCCATAAGACCAGACAAAACAAGGAAGACATACCGGAAAAATTGAAGACCGCAATGGTCCTGACTTGGTACAGGCATTTCAAGAGAAATGGTGGGTTAAACCAGGTTTTAAGGCGCGTCAAACCTTCCTCTTCCATTGCGATCTTTGGGTCCGGTAGTAACACAAAACACAACAGGTTTGTGATGACATATCAGGGATGCTAATGTGATCATCTCAGTACATCAACCAGCCAAACACTAGTCAAAGCAAGAACTAACCATATCGTCAACTGAGAGTCTAAAAACATTTTTCCATATTGCAAACAATATTCATCCCTTAATAAAGTTTACACATGAAATTAATGACACTTGGTATGCATATTACCCAGTAATAGCTTAGCACAGTTGCATCCCCATCTTTTGACCTTGACCTTGATTTTTTGGTTGAGTGACTTTGATTATTTTTATTCCATATATTTGCAATGTTTAAGTTCTATAAACATCTTTTGATCTCAGAAACTGAAAACAAGATAGTATTCATTTATTTAGGAAGCCCACTGACAATTTTCAATACTTGGAACGAAAATCGTGTCATCCAGAGTCTGTTTTCAAAGGGTTCATATCTGCTGAAATTTTAAGATTTATTAGATCATGTAACAATCAATGTGATTTCATGAGAGAAGTAGAACTATTCAAAGACAAACTTCTTCTCAGAGGATACAGTGAAACAGAAATTGAAAAAAATAATTACAGAAACAGTGAATAAAGAACGAAAGAACTGTCTAACTTACAACCATTATCATAAAAACTCAAGACCACCGTTAGTATTCTCTACAAAATATAATCAGGTATGGAAAATGCATTAGAAAACAATGGAAGCTTATTGAAAATAACGAAGAAACAAAAAGAATATTTCTGAAACCGCCTATTATTGCGTACAAAAGAGAAAAAAAAGACCACTTGACATCTGCTAAATTAAAGTAATATTAAATAAGAATTTTCCGACGCCTTTAATTGCGTACAAGAGAAAAAAATTGTAAGAACATTTTACATCTGAAAAATTTAAATGAAAGAATAAAAAATACGAATGCTAAGTAAATGAAAGGTGTTGAAAACGAAAAGTACTCAAACCAAATCAGCCAAATCCAGCACCGAGGATATCGACCATGTGCATTACAAGTAAAGAAACCTGGTGTTCTTAACATTTTTGTCTCGCCTGCGAAGCAGAGCGGGACATAGGTGTTACTTTACCGGCGGCATCCCCATCTTTTGACCTTGACCTTGATTTTTTGGTTGAGTGACTGATTATTTTTATTGCATATATTTGCAATGTTTAAGTTCTATAAACATCTTTTGATCTCAGAAACTGAAAATCCATGTAAATTCAAAATGTAGTGGAAGTAAGAAAGAATAATTGTTTCTGATGGTGCCGGCAGGCGAAACATACTTTAGTGTTAACTCTTGTTTGAATTTAAAAATCAGAAATTTCGGCGACAAAAATATTCGAAATTTTATGGTAAATCGTGTACCTAAACCGAAACACCTTGATTTTAATATAAAATATTAATTACCTATTATAACTAGTTTTATTATTCTAAATAATTTGTAATACATTGGTACACACATGGATCATTAAAATAATTAAGATTAATGTTCCACTTATTCAAGAGTTGTTCACCCAGGAGGTGGATAATTATTAAGAAAGAGAATAGACTTTTATATTGAGAGAAATATACGTTTTTGAATTCGTATTTATTATTTTAATTTTATTTTTATAAAAGTCTGATAGGTTTTGCCGAAGTGCGTGGATGGGTACTTGACTAATGACCACTAATGAAATTTTATAATGACTAATCAAATTTGATACCAAATATAATGATTATGGGTTTTAATATTAATATACAAATTTTGTCGTTATTACACAGCCTTATTACTAAGACTTGTGTTGTCTGTCCATTATGCTTTGTTTCAATTTCAGCACCATGAAAAAAATATCAAAATGAGTATTTAGACGGTTAATTTGGATATGCAATTTTCGATATTTCAAGGAGTAAGGCACCGACCATTTGATTTTCTGGTGGTGGGGGCTGGGATTTAAAAAAAAAATCTGGCTCTGATTTTTGGCCAAAAAAATAGTCGCTTAGGATATACAGTTTGTCATACTGAACCATCCTACGAAGTTTCAAATCATACCCATGTACAGTTTCTGAGAAAGGTTTGATAGAAACTTTCAAGTCAATTTTTATTTCGGCCTAGTCCCAAACAGGAAGTAGATGTCCGACAGGTCTCCATATCACTTAGGACGTATAGTTTGTCATACTGAACAATCCTACATAGTTTCAAACATTCTAATGTACATGTATGGTTCCTGAGAAAAGCCTGACGGAAATTCGTACGGACGCACGTACGTTCGGACGGACGGACGGACATGAGTAAAACTTAATGCCCTCGACTTGTCGTCGCAGGGGCATAAAAAGAGATTTTCTTATCAAAATTCGCAGCGGTCGAAAAAATTTCCCGGTTCGGGTGAAAATCAAATGGTCGGTCCCTAACCTCACATCGCAGTAGCATTTGAATCAAAACATGGGAAAGTCAAAAACAAGAAAAGTACTCAAAACCAAAATGTTCGAATAAGAAAGGCCAGGAAGCCAAATCTGAAAGATTTTATTCCAATATAACTAAGTCATGTATGCCATATCTATATTATTAAATTAATAGACTTTTTTCTATGTTCGGATTTTATTTCTTTCACAATCTACTACATAATAAGTTTTTGTTATAAACATAAACAATAAACAGTGTACTTTATCACTATTGATTATTTCATTTTTCTGTCATGCTATGGGGGAAGGGGGGGGGGACAAAATGTGAAAAAAAATTACGGAATATTGCCGAGTTTGATTTTAAAATTACAAATTAACCATACGTTCGTTTCTATGCCAAATATTTAAGCACTCTTCAGGTTTTGATAAAGATAATAAAACAAGAAACGTAACATATCCGAAGCAAAAAAAAAAAAAAAAAACTAGAAAATGTGTCTATGAGCCACAGGATGGCCCTCCCGTTCTTGAAATATCATCGACCCTCAATGTGCATTACCTGGGATACGTGAAATATTATTGACCCCTAACATGTAGTATTCAAGATATGGACCTTAACCAAGAAATTAACCAAAGTCATTCATGCGTAAAATATAGGTCACAGTCACCTCATTTCTAGTGGGTGGTGTCACCTTACCTAAGACACATCTAGTAGTGAAATATCATTGACCCCCAACATCTAGTATCCAAGTTATGGACCTTAACCAAGAACTTAACCGAAGTCATTCATGCGTAAAATATAGGTCACAGTGACCTAATTTCTATTGGGTGGTGTCACCTTACCTAAGACACATCTAGTGGTGAAATATCATTGACCCCCAACATCTAGTATCCAAGTTATGGACCTTAACCAAGAACTTAACCGAAGTCATTCATGCGTAAAATATAGGTCACAGTGACCTAATTTCTAGTGGGTGGTGTAGCCCTACCCAAGACCCATCTGGTGGTGAAATATCATTGACCCCCAACATCTAGTATCCGAGTAATGGACCTTAACCAAGAACTTAACCAAAGTCATTCATGCGTAAAATATAGGTCACAGTGACCTAATTTCTATTGGGTGGTGTCACCTTACCTAAGACACATCTAGTGGTGAAATATCATTGACCCCCAACATCTAGTATCCAAGTTATGGACCTTAACCAAGAACTTAACCGAAGTCGTTCATGCATAAAATATAGGTCACAGTGAACTAATTTCTAGTGGGTGGTGTAGCCCTACCCAAGACCCATCTGGTGGTGAAATATCATTGACCCCCAACATCTACTATCCGAGTAATGGACCTTAACCAAGAACTTAACCAAAGTGTTACGGACGGACGTACGGACGTACGGACGGACGGACGGACAAGGGTAAAACTATATGTCCGATCCACATACGTGGTCGGGCCATAAAAAAAGGAGTTAGTAAAATGTTTAACTGGAGTCCAAGAAATAGCGTCCGAATTCTATTCCATTATATTTAAAACCGTCCCTGTCGGATGATCACTAATACTGAGTAACCTGAACTGATCAACTTCGATACATGTATATTATGTGTTACATGATTGTACATATTTTAAGCCTTCAGGTAGATATATAAAATAATAAAACAATAAACGTAACAATAAAAAAAATGAAAAGAAGATAGCAAAATGTCCAACTGCAGGCAAAGAAATAGCGCTTAGGAATTTAAAAATTACAGGTCCAAATCCATTATTTTCAAATATTTTAAATAGGTTATGTTACAAAAATTGCAGGACTGAAACGATTTTAACAGGCCTAAACCTGTCGGACTGGTGCTAATTTGTAGATTGCAACTGACAACCAGTTCACCTAAAACTACACTAAAAACTTTGGTAAAGATACAGGTTCTTAATACAACAAGAATGCTACACGTAGCCCGGTTGAAGGGGTTATATTAAGGAGATGATAAAATGAACATGACTTGAATTGAAATGATAATGAGAAATATATTGGGGGTGGGGTAGGGTATTTAGATTCACTTATAGTTTTTTTTATGTTAAGCAAAATGAAAAAAAAAATAACAGTACCAGTACGAGTAAATGGGCAAAACAGTGGTTCAATAATGTTTTAGTGCGAGTTAGTTGAGAGTGGCAAAGGGGACACTAGAAATATGTTTCCCAACACGAAACACGGGGCAAAAATACAGACAAAACAGAGCATGTACATCTATGTCTATAACGAAAACCTGAGAAATCAAAATCACGAAATAGAAAATAATGAGATGTGGAATAAGTGTATGCGACACAGCCCACAATTAAACGGCAATTTAGAAAAACCACAATGGACAACCGCCAGCAGCCTTCAACGAGGCCATTTGTTCTGCAATTGGCCCATGGTCTGAAAAAATGCATACATTTCAAATCCAGCTCTGAAATAGTCACGAAAGCATCAAAAATTAGACCGTCGAAAACGTTGCACGAAAATTAACATGAATTTATCACCCTTTCATTTTTGATAGGCAAAAAACTAAAACAGTATGGTAACGGGTAAATGAGCAAAGAGTGAGTACATCATGATGTTTAGAGTGAGTCAGTTAGTTGCACAATATGGGTTATATATGGGCGATAGACATTAAGGAGATAATGTAAGAACATTAATTTTGATGAGAAATATATCACGAGGTGTTGTGGTAAACAAAGGAACAATGAATGGTGAAGACCACTTGAAATATGGAAATGGACGGAAACACTACTTGGTGACCAACAAAAAGAAAAATAATTTATGTGCATCTGTATTTATGTTAGCCCATTATTGTCAGCATTCAGGTTTTAAATTCCAAGGTCCCATATCGATGGAAATGTTCAGGCAACTTTCCCCGCGAATTCGCGGGTGCCTTCTAGTACTGTATATATACATAAAATACCAAGGAATATAGATATGACTGTTCACAACTGTTAATATGTTTTGTATAAAGTTTTGAAACAGTGCATTTAGTACTCGGTACTCAGGGAAAAATAAAGCAGTACTCGGTACTCAAAGCAAAATTTAAGGGTACTCGGTACTCAAGGGGGAGGGGGGTTATACCCCCAATTAGCTGAGCTTTTATTATTTTCTAGTTTGGAATACAATGGGTAAAGGTTTTCATCACACTCAAAAGTAAATAAAATACACACTCAAAAGAATGAAAAAAAAAAACGCACTCAAAATAAAAGATAAATTCCGCACTCAAACTGACTGTGTTAGCACTCAAAATTATGTGCATTTTTTTTTCGCGCAGATCTCATAAATATTTATATTATGTTGGTGTTTTTATGCGTTTTGAAATATGAAAGGTTCCGAATGCATCTCAAACTTCAGAAAAACCATGATCGATTATTCAAATCAATCTAATGAATATTTATGATTTCTGCGCGAGGAAAATGCGCATAATTTTGAGTGCAAACACAGTCAGTTTGAGTGCGCAATTTATTTCTTATTTTGAGTGTGCTTTTTTCTTCATTCTTTTGAGTGTGTATTTTGTTTAATTTTGAGTGTGATGAAAACTTTTGAGTGTGTTATTACAAATTTTGAGTGTCTTATTTAAAAGTTTGAGTGTGTTATGCTAATTTTGAGTGTGATGAAAACTTTTGAGTGTGTTATTACAAATTTTGAGTGTGTTATTTAAAGTTTGAGTGTGTAATGCTAATTTTGAGTGTGATGAAAACTTTTGAGTGTGTTATTACAAATTTTTAGTGTGTTATTTAAAAGTTTGAGTGTGTAATGCTAGTTTATATTTGAATCATACTTTTGACGAAAACGGCGTGCCATAAGCACTCATGCTAATAAACAAATGTACCAAGTTTGAATGTAATTGGATGCATGGTGTTAGACAAGTTAACGATTTTATTGTAATGATGAAATCCTGTAAAAATGATCAATTTCGACGTTCTAAGGGAAATAACTCCTAAAAGGAACATTCGACAGCATTGATCCTTTACATTTTATGTAGATCTTGATGTGCTAAACAATATACAATTTAAATTTCTTTAATAACTTTAATAGTTTTCAAGATATTGAGCTTAACATGTGCAAATTTTGCAAAAAAAATCGGAAAAAGGGCAATAACTCCTACATGGGATATTGAATTTTCTTGAAAATTTCAGGGCTGGTAGATCTTGACGTGCTGATTACTTTTGCCCTGACCCCTTTGTTCTATTTTTAGCCATGGCGGCCATGTTCTTTTACGAATCAAAAATCCGAACGATAGTTTTGTACACATAATGCTACTTAACAACTGTACCAAGTTTGGTTGCAATTGGACTTCTGGTATCGGACAAGTTAACGTTTGAATAATTGTTAACAGCCAACGACGACGACGGACGCCAAGTGATGGTATAAGCTCACGTCAAGGTGAGCTAAAAGTGTAAATTTTTGAAAAAAATCCAAAAAAGGGCAATAACTCCTACATGGGTTGTTGGATCTTCTTCAAAATTTCTTTGCAGGTAGATCTTGAGGTGCTGATCACTTTAACTTATTGTCAGAATTTTGATATCTGTGACCGTTTTTGAGTTATTTGCAAAAAACTACAATTTACCCCTATGTTCTATATTTAGCCATGGTGGCAATATTTTTTGTCGAATCAAAAATCCAAACAGTAAATTAATTATGAAGCACATATGCCAATTAACAATTGTACCAAGTTTAGTTGTAATTTGACTTATGGTGTCAGAGGAGTTAACGTTTGAAAAAGTTTACGGACGACGGACGCCAAGTGATGGCAATAGCTCACCTGACTTCGGGTCAGGTGAGCTAAAAAGGTGACCCTATTACAGATTTTGTAGGTCTTGATGTGCTTAACAACATGCAATTTGAATTTCTCAAATACCTTTAATAGTTTTCAAGATATTGCAGTTAAAAAGTGTGATTTTTTTAAAAATCCGGGAAAAGGGCAATAACTCCTACATCGGTAGTTGGATCTTCTTGAACATTTCAAGGCAGGTAGATCTTAAGGTGCTGAACAATTTACTTCACACCAGAATTTTGATATCTGTCACCGTTTTTTAGTTATTTGCAAAAAACTGCAATTTATCCCTATGCTCTATGTTTAGCCATGGCGGTCATGTTTTTTTAACGAATAAAAAATCCAAACATCAGAATTGTAGCATATATGCTATTTAACATGTGGGCCAAGATCTTCTTGAGGTGCTGAACACTTTAACCATCTGCCAGAATTTTGATATCTGTCACCGTTTTTGAGTTATTTTGATCAAAAATCTAAACACAAATTTGGTGCAGGACACCCTAAGGATCATTCATACCAAGTTTTATTAAATACTTTTAAGCAGTTTCAGAGGAGAAGATTTTTGAAAAATTGTTTACGGACGACAGACGTCAACGACGACAACAGAGGACGACGACGACGACAGACGCCAAGTGATGGCAATAACTCACATTGACCTTCGGAAAACTAAATATAGAATTAAAAGTTACTGAGACGAACAAAATAATAAATGCTTAGATCTTATTGGTTTTCTTTCTGAATAAATGTGACTATATAGACCAGGGATACATCTATGAAATGCACAACCTCAAAATGCAAAGCTTCTAGTACCAAAAGTGAATGTTCTATGATTTTAAAGTCAAACTTTACCCACACTGCCAAAGGGGATATACATGTAAGAAATCCTTTTATACTGCAGAGGAAGATTTCATATCTCTATAAAATAATTAAAAAATATACAGAATTTTATGACATCACCTGTATTTACCTATATATTGTCCAATTAAGCTTTAACCCAAACGACAACTGCTATTAGCCCAAATGTTTGGTTTTTTTTAGCCCAAACGTGAATCCTCCTTTTAATGCACAAGTCATACACAACAGGGTTTTCCAGTTTAATGGGGGAGGGCACAGGAGTATCTGGAGGAAACAACCGACACCTTAATAGGGAATGCCCTAGTGACTGATTGTTTAGAACCAGTGTTTTCACCCTGTACTTAAAATAAAGTAAATGTAGTAATTAATTTTCGTTGTGTACTAAATTTCGCTATGTTTGCGGTCAACGAAAATTAAAACTCAAGAAAAATAGTACACACGAACATGCAATGATCATATGTAAAATCAAAGTATGATCATTGAAAAATGAAACAAGAGGCTCCAAGGAGCATGAATTGCTCACCTGGTCTTGATGTCAACCCTTTGTAGACTTTTGTATAGCTTAATGAGCTGAATGTTTAAGCAAGAAAAATCTTTTCTCTAACTGCAAAAGTTTTCATTCTATAAGCAAAAAACACTATTTTTTCACCCATAAAGGACCATGACCCCTTTAAGGAATCATCTGCGAAAAACCATGAAAACGTTGATTTAGGGGATGTAACCCCTATAAGGGATCATCTGACAACTTCGACCTATGAATGCTTTTGTTGAGCTAAATGTGCTGAACATTTATGCATGCAACAGCAATAGTTTTCATACTATAGGCCAAAAACACTATTTTTGGGCTTTAAGGGGCTGTTACCCCTTCAAGGGGTCATCTGACAACTTCGACCTTATGAATGCTTTTGTAGAGCTAACTGAGCTAAACATTTAAGCAAGCAACAGCTTTTCTCTATCTGCAATAGCTTTCATTCTATAGGCCAACACACTATTTTTTGCCTTCGAGGGGCTGCAACCCCTATACGGCGTCATCTGACAACTTCGACCCTATGAAAAAACACTATTTTTCGCCTTTAAGGGGCTGCAACCCCTATAAGGGGTCATCAGACAACTTCGGCCCTATGAAGACTTTTGTAGAGCTAAATGAGCTGAACATTGAAGCAAGCAACAGCTTTTCCCTTTCACTGTATAAGCCAAAAACATGAACAAACGCTATTTTTCACCTTTAAGGGGCTGTTACCCCTATAAGGGATCATCTGACAACTTCGACCAAATGGAAACTTTAGTAGAACTTTTGATGCTGAAGCAGTAAGGTGGCATCAAGTTTTTCTATTTCTTATACTTTTTGATTTACAAGCCAAAAACAGTAGTCTGCCCCACTGGTCTATCTTTAGTAACGTCAGCCATGTTTTTTGACGGATCAAAAATCAAAACATAAGTTTGGTGCAGGACACCCTAAGGATCATTCATAATAAGTTTCATTAAATTCTGTTCAGTAGTTTTAGAGAAGATTTTTGAAAAATTGTTAACGGACGACATACGACGACGACGACGACGACGACGACGACGGACGCCAAGTGATGGCAATAGCTCACCGGTCCAGGTGAGCTAAAAACGTGAAAATTAATACATGTACCTACAAAATAGACATTTGGGTTGAATTTAGATGGATTAACAACTGCAATAAAAAGCTTCGCCGAGCGCAGCATGATACGATCGCAGCATGTTGAACCCTGTACGTTTTAGGCCCAATATGGATAATCAATTGTTCTGGACACATGCAACCCATGGTGGACTGACAAAGGTTTTTGACACATGCAGCTTATGGTGGACTTTCCACTCACATTTTAAAAGCCTGTTGTGGATTGACGAGTTTTGGTTACTGGAATTTTTTGGTGAGGTTTGAACGAGTAAAAAAGTTTCAATTTTGGCCCCTTATTACGTGATAGTGGAACAAGAGGCTCCCAGTAGCCTGAATCGCTCACCTGGTCTTGATGTCAACCCTATGAGGAACTTTGTAAAGCTAAATAAACTGAACATTTAAGCAAGCAACAGCCTTTTCTCTTTCAGCAATAGTTTTCATTCTGCAGGCCAAAAATGTGAAACATGTTATTTTAAGGGCCGTCTGACAACTCTGACTCTATAGAGACCTTTGTTGAGAGCTTAATGAACTGAACATTAAAACAAGCAACCATTTTTTTTCTGCTATAGTTATCATTATATACCGGTAAGCCAAAAACATGAAAACGTGTTAATTTAGGGGCTGCAATCCTTATAAGGGGTCATCTGAAAACTTTAACCCTATAAAGGCTTTTGTTGAGCCAAATGAGCTGAACATTGAAGCAAGCAACAGCTTTTCTCTATCTGCAATAGTTTTCATTCTATAGGCCAAAAACACTATTTTTCGCCTTTAAGGAGCTGTAACCCCTATAAGGGGTCATCTGACAACTTTGACCCAATCAAGACTTTTGTAGAGCTTAATGAGTTGAACAATTAAGCAAGCAAAAGCTTTTCTCTATCTGCAATAGTTTTCATTCTACAGACCAAAAACACTATTTTTCGTCTTTAAGGGGCTGTAACCCCTATAAGGGGTCACCTGACAACTTTGACCCAATGAAGACTTTTGTAGAGCTAAATGAGTTGAACATTTAAGCAAGCACCAGCTTTTCGCTGTCTGCAATAGTTTTCATTCTACAGACCGAAAACACTAAATTTCACCTTTAAGGGGCTGTAACCCCTATAAGGGGTCATCTGATAACTTCGACTCAAAAGCCACTTTTGTAGAGCCAATTGAGCTGAACATTAAAGCAAGCAACAGCTTTTCTCTATCTGCTATAGTTTTCATTCTATAGGCCAAAAACACTATTTTTCGCATTTAAGGGGCTGTAACCCCTATAAGGGTTCATCTGACAACTTCGACTCTATGGACACATTTGTAGAGCTAAATGAGTTGAACATTTAAGCAAGCAACAGCTTTTCTCTATCTGCATTATCTGCATTAGTTTTCATTCTACAGGCCAAAAACACTATTTTTGGCCTTTAAGGGGTTGTAACCCCTATAAGGGGTCATCTGACAACTTCCACTCAATGGACACTTTTGTAGAGCTAATTGAGCTGAACTTTAAGCAAGCAACAGCTTTTCTCTATCTGCAAAAGTTTTCATTCTACAGGTCAAAAACACTATTTTTTTCCTTTAAGGGGCTGTAACCCCTATAAGGGATCATCTGACATCTTCGACTCTAAGGACACTTTTGTAGAGCTTATTGATCTGAACATTTAAGCAACGGATCAAAAATTGAAACACAAGTTTGGTGCAGGGCACCCTAAGGATCAATCATACCAAGTTTCATTGAATTCTGTTCAGTAATTTCAGAGGAGAAGATTTTTGAAAAATTGTTAACGGACGACGACGACGACGACGACGGACGCCAAGTGATGAAAAAAGCTCACATGGACCTTTGGTCCAGGTGAGCTAAAAGGGGGGGGGGTGCAAAACATGCAAAAAAAAATCAAAATCCAACCACGAATAAAAAGTTTCGATTTTGGCCCCTTTTGACCCCAAATTACATAACGGGGAAAAAGGGGGTGGGGATGCGAAAATTCATCAGGTTCAATCTTTATTGTAAGAAAAATTCTTGACATATTTCACAGCAATAGGCCAACTAGGATTAAAGTTTTAGTGGAAAAAATACAATATTTGAATTTTTTTGTCCCTTTGGGCCCCTAATTTTGAAACGACAAAAGGGGAGACCCCAAAATCAATCCCATTCATCCTTTTATTGTAAGGAACATTATTGCCAGATTGCAAAGCAATGGGATAACTAGAACTAAAGTTATCGTGCCAACAAACATAAAAGTAGCATTTTTGGCCCCTAATTTTGAAATGAAAAATGGGGGGACCCCCAAAATCAATCCCATTCATCCTTTTATGGTAAGGAACATCATTGTAAATTTCATAGTAATCGGATAACTGGAACTTAAGTTATTGCACCAACACTAAAAAGTTAACATACAACATGAAAAAAACGTCATTTTAGGGATCATCTGACAACTTCGATCCTATTAAGACTTTTGTAGAGCTTTATGAGCTGAACATTTAAGCAAGCAACAGCTTCTCTCTATCTGTTATATTTTTCGTTCCATAGGCCAAAAACATGAAAAAAATGCTATTTCTCAGCTTTTTTGGACCTTAACTCCTTTATGGGGTCATCTGACAACTTCGACTCAATTGAGACTTTTGCTGAAGCAATAGAGTGGCATCAGATTTCATCTATCTCTTATACTTTTTGATTTACAAGCCAAAAACAGTTGTCTGACCCCCTGGTCTATTTTTAGTAATGGGGGCCATGATGTTTGAACGGCAGTCACCATTTGCGCAATCTTGGTAGAGGACATCCCATAGATGAAGTGTGCAAAGTTTCAAAGCAATCACTTGAGTCGTTTTGGAGGAGAAGTTATTGTGGGAACAAACAACAGGAGCCTGAATCGCTCACCTGGTCTGAGTCAACCCTTAACATGTAAACACTTTTCTAGAGCTAAATGAGCTGAACACTAAAGCAAGCAACCGCTTTTCTCTATCTACTATAGTTTCATTCTATAAGCTAAAAACATGAAAAAACATTATTTTAGGGGCCGTAACCCCTATAAGGAGTCATCTGACAACTTTGACCAAATGAAAACTTTTGTAGAGCTAAATGAACTGAACATTTAAGCAAGCAACAGCTTTTCTCTATCTGCTATAGTTTTCATTCACTTAGCCAAAAACATGAAAAAACGTTATTTTAGGGGCCATAACCCCTATAAGGAGTCATCTGACAACTTTGACCAAATGAAAACTTTTGTAGAGCTAAATGAACTGAACATTTAAGCAAGCAACAGCTTTTCTCTATCTGCTATAGTTTTCATTCAAAAGGCCAAAAACATGAAAAAACGTCATTTTACAGGGCGTTACCCCTATTAGGGGTCATCTGACAACTTGGATCCTATGGGGACTTTTGTAGAGCTTAATGGGCTGAAAATTTAAGCAAGCAACAGCTTCTCTCTATCTGCTATAGTTTTCATTCTATAGGCCAAAAACACTATTTTTCGCATTTAAGGGGCTGTAACCCCTATAAGGGGTCATCTGACAACTTCGTCTCTATGGACATATTTGTAGAGCTAAATGAGTTGAACATTTAAGCAAGCAACAGCTTTTCTCTATCTGCATTAGTTTTCATTCTACAGGCCAAAAACACTATTTTTGGCCTTTAAGGGGCTGTAACCCCTATAAGTGGTCATCTGACAACTTCCACTCAATGGACACTTTTGTAGAGCTAATTGGGCTGAACATTTAAGCAAGCAACAGTTTTTCTCTATCTGCAAAAGTTTTCATTCTTCAGGCGAAAAACACTATTTTTCATATTTAAGGGGCTGTAACCCCTAGAAGGGGTCACCTGACAACTTCGACTCTATGGACACTTTTGTAGAGCTAATTGAGCTGAACATTTAAGCAAGCAACAGCTTTCCTCTATCTGTAATAATTTTCATTTAAGAAGTCAAAAACATGAAAAAATGCTATTTTTCACCTTTAAGGGGCCGTAACTCCTATAAGGGGTCATCTGAGAACTTCGACTCAATAAAAACTTTTGTAGAGCTTTTGATGCTGAAGCAGCAGCGTGGCATCAGATTTCATCTATCTCTTATACTTTTTGATTTACAAGCCAAAGACAGTAGTCTGACCCCCTGGTCTTTTTTTAGTAACGGTGGCCATGTTTTTTGACGGATCAAAAATTCAAATACAAATTTGGTGCAGAACACCCTAAGAATTATTCATACCAAGTTTCATTAAATTCTGTTCAGTAGTTTCAGAGAAGAAGATTTTTGAAAAATTGTTAACAGACGACGACGACGGACGCCAAGTGATGGTAATAGGTCACATGGACCTTCGGTCCGGGTTGGCTAAAAATCAAATTCATGAAATTTTGAGTTTCGGACCAATAACTTGAAAACGCTTCAAGGGATTCGAATGATATTTTGCACAGCTATTAAGTACAATAAAATACAGGTCAAAGTTTGGCTGTTTCTTTAAAAATTGATACATTTATCTGTTTGGTCATTGTTGTAATATTTTTTGGCAATATTCTTTTTTATCAAATTTAATATTCTACCGGTTTTCCAAGTTTTCTACTCCTAGCGTGTCTGATGAAGGTTAATCCAGAAAAGTGCTTCACACGCAGTGAAATTTTGCTTTTGTACATTTATTAAAATCATTTCAATATGTGGATCGTGTCTTTTTGGCACATATTCCATATTCTTTCGTTTTTAATATGATCCAAAACAAGAGGCTCCCAAGAGCCTGAATCGCTCACCTGACTTAAATGCCTTTTTTTATATTTAAAGGGCCATAACTTAAATATATGGGATTTTCTGACAACATCAATTAACTTAATGCATTAAAGTGTATAGTTCAATTAGCTGAAATTTTTAGCAATCAAAAGCTTTTTATTATTTTCTAGTTTTTCCAGCTATAAGGCATGAACAGTTATTTGGACATTTAAGGGACCATAACTCATATAAGGAGTCAATTTTGTAGATCATGGTGTGCTTAACAAAATGCAATTTAATTTTCCCAAATATCTTTAATAGTTTTCAAGATATTCAGGTAAACAAGAGGCTCCCAGGAGCCTGAATTGCTCACCTGACATATAGTTTTTAAGATATTGAGCTAAATAGGTGCAACATTAGCAAAAAATTCACAATAAGGGCAATAACTCCTACATGGGTTGTTGGATCTTCAAAATTTCAGAGCTGGTAGATCTTGAGGTGCTGATCACTTTTGTCTGCAATCAAAATTTAAATATCTGTCACCGTTTTTGAGTTATTTGCAAAAAACTGCAATTTTCCCCTATGTTTTATTTTAGCCGCAGGGGCCATGTTTTATGACTGATCAAAAATCCCCACATCAGTTCTATACACCTAATGCTGATAAACATGAATATGTCCAAAAGACATAATGCCCAATCTCGCAACATTTATTTTTCTGCAGTCACTAAAGCATCACCAGGTGCACCTACCATACCAATATGGTTGCTATGGCACTTGTTAGTAGTAGGAATGGACTTTAACCATTCATCTATAAGTAGTCATTCATGCAAAAAATATAAGTCACAGTCAGCATCCAAAGTATGCATTGTGCTTAGCATCACTAGGTGTACCTACCATACCAATATCGTTGATGTGGCACATGTCAGTAAGTGGGAATGGACTTTAACCATTATTCTGAAAGAATTCATCCATGCGGAAATGTTGGTCACAGTCAGCATCCGAAGCATGCATTATGCTTAGCATCACTAGGTGCAACTACCATACCAATATGGTTGCTATGGCACTTGTCAGTAAGAACCATTCTTCAATAAGTGGTCATTCATGCGGAAAATATAGGTCACAGCCAGCATCCGAAGCATGCATTGTGCTGAGCATCACCAGGTGCACCTACCATACAAATATGGTTGATGTGCCATTTGTCAGCCATGGCGGTCATGTTTTTTAACGAACAAGAGGCTCCCAGGAGCCTGAATCGCTCACCTGAATTACACAGATACACATATTTTGTAGATATTATTGTGCTTTACCATATTAAATTTAAATTTTTGAAAGATCTTGTATAGCTTTGAAGATATTGGGCTAAATAAGTGCAAAATTTGAAGAAAAAAAAAGCGCAATAACTCTCACATCAGCGGTCGGATCTTTTTCAAAATTTCAGGACAGGTAGATCCTAATATGCTGATCACTTTTGATTACTGCACAATTTTGATATCCTTAACCATTTTTTTTTTATTAGCAAAAAACTACAATTTACCCTATGTTATATTTTTAGCCATGGCGGCCATGTTTTTTGACGAATCAAAAATCTGAATGACAGAATTGTAGCATATATGCTAGTAAACAGGTGTGCCAAGTTTAAATGCAGTTGGTTTTATGGTGTCAGACAAGTTAATCTTTGAAATTCAGGGAAAAAGTAATGAAAAATGGTAAATTTTGACGTTTTAAGAGCAATAACTCCTAAAAGGAATGGTCCTACAGCTTTGACCTAATGACATGAAATGAAGATCTTGATGTGCTTAATTGTATGCAATTTTGAATTTTTGAAATATCTTGTATAGTTTTCAAGATATAGGGCTAAATATGTGCAAAATTTTTGAAAATCCAGAAAAAGGGTAATAACTTCTACATCGGTTGTTGGATCTTTTTGAAAATTTTGGGCAGGTAGATCTTGAGGTGCTGATCACTTTTATCCATGCCAGAATTTTAATATCTGTTACCGTTTTTGAGTTATTTGCAAAAAAACTGCAATTTACCCCTATGTTCTATTTTTAGCCACGGCGGCCATGTTTTTTGACGAATCAAAAATCTGAACGATAAATTTGTAAAGGACATACTATAGAACAATCTTACCAAGTTTGGTAACATTTGGCCTGGGGGTTTCAGAGGAGAAGATTTTTGAAAAATTGTTTACAGACGACGACGACAGACGACGACGACGACGGACGCCAAGTGATGGTAATAGCTCACCTGGACCTTGAGCTTATAAAAAATCCAAACGACATTTTGAAGCACAGATTTCAATTAACAACTGTACAAAGTTTGGTTGCAATTGGACCTATGGTGTCAGAAGAGTTAACACTTGAAAAAAGCTTACGGACGGACGACGGACGCAAAGTGACGGCAATAGCACAAACATGAAAAAAACACTTATTTTTTACCTTTAAGGGTTGTTACTTCTATAAGGCATCATTTGTCAACTTGGACCAAATGGAGACTTTTGAAAAACTTTTGATGCTGAAGCAGTAGGGTAGCATCAGATTTCATCTATCTCTTATACTTTTTGATTTCAAGCCAAAAACAGAAGTCTGACCCCCCGGTCTATTTTAGTAATGGCAGCCATGTTTTTTTTTTGACGGATCAAAAATCTAAACACATGTTTGGTGCAGGACACCCTAAGGATCATTCATACCAAGTTTTATTAAATTCTTTTAAGTAGTTTCAGAGGAGACGATTTTTGAAAAATTGTTTACGGACGACAGACGTCAACGACGACAACAGAGGACGACAACGTCGACAGACGCCAAGTGATGGCAATAACTCACAATGACCTTCGGAAAATTAAATATAGAATTAAAAGTTACTGAGACGAACAAAATAATAAATGCTTAGATCTTATTGGTTTTCTTTCTGAATAAATGTGACTATATAGACCAGGGATACATCTATGAAATGCACAACCTCAAAATGCAAAGCTTCTAGTATCAAAAGTGAATGTTCTATTATTTTTAAGTCAAACTTTACCCACACTGGCAAAGTGGATATACATGTACGAAATCCTGTTATACTGCAGAGGCAGATTTCATATCTCTATAAAATAATTAAAAGAATATACAGAATTTTATAACATTTACCTGTATTTACCTATATATTGTCCAATTAAGCTTTAACCCAAACGACAACTGCTATTAGCCCAAATGTAATATTTTTTTTTAGTTCAAACGTGAATCCCCCTTTTAATGCACAAGTCATACACAACAGGGTTTTCCAGTTTAATGGGGGAGGGCACAGGAGTATTTGGAGGAAACAACCGACACCTTAATAGGGAATTATCTAGTGACTGATTATACTAAATTTCGCTATGTTTGCAGTCAATGAAAATTAAAACTCAAGAAAATAGTACACCCGAACATGCAATGATCATATGTAAAATCAAAGTATGATCATTGAAAAATGAAACAAGAGGCTCCAAGGAGCATGAATTGCTCACCTGGTCTTGATGTCAACCCTTTGAAGACTTTTGTATAGCTTAATGAGCTGAATGTTTAAGCAAGAAAAAGTCTTTTCCTTAACTGCAAAAGTTTTATTCTATGAGCAAAAAACATTATTTTTTCACCCATAAAGGACAATGACCCCTTTAAGGGATCATCTGCCCAAAACATGAAAACGTTGATTTAGGGGATGTAACCCCTATAAGGGATCATCTGACAACTTCGACCTATGAATGCTTTTGTTGAGCTAAATGTGCTGAACATTTATGAATGCAACAACAATAGTTTTCATGCTATAGGCCAAAAACACTATTTTTGGGCTTTAAGGGGCTGTTACCCCTTCAAGGGGTCATCTGACAACTTCGACCTTATGAATGCTTTTGAAGAGCTAAATGAGCTAAACATTTAAGCAAGCAACAGCTTTTCTCTATCTGCAATAGCTTTCATTCTATAGGCCAAACCCAATACTTTTTGCCTTTGAGGAGCTGAAACCCCTATACGGGGTCATCTGACAGCTTCAACCCTATGAAAAAACACTATTTTTCGCCTTTAAGGGGCTGCAACCCCTATAAGGGGTCATCTGACAACTTCGGCCCTATGAAGACTTTTGTAGAGCTAAATGAGCTGAACATTGAAGCAAGCAACAGCTTTTCTCTATCTGCAATAGTTTTCATTCTATAAGCCAAAAACATGAACAAACGCTATTTTTCACCTTTAAGGGGCTGTTACCCCTATAAGGGATCATCTGACAACTTCGCCCAAATCAGATCTTTTGATGCTGAAGCAGTTTGGTGGCATCAAGTTTTTCTATTTCTTATACTTTTTGATTTACAAGCCAAAAACAGTAGTCCGACCCCCTGGTCTATTTTTAGTAATGGGGCCATGTTGTTTGAGCGGCAGTCATCATTTGTGCAATCTTGGTAGAGGACATCCCATAGATGAAGTGTGCAAAGTTTCAAAGCAATCCCTTGAGTCGTTTTGGAGAAGTTATTGTGGGAACAAACAAAAAAGCGGCATTTTTACCCCTTTTTGGCCCCCAATTTCTAAACGAAAAAAGGGGGAACCCACAAAAACAATCCCATCCATCCTTTCATGGTAAGGAACATCATTAGCAAATATCATAGCAATCGGATAACTAGAACTTAAGTTATTGTGGGAACACTAAAATTCTGGACAACGACGCAGACGACGACGACGACAGCATCATACCATTATACGTCCGCAAATTTTTTGCAGTCGTATAAAAATTGATAGGCTTACAGTAAACAGGAATACCATTTTTAAAAAAAATTTTAGGGGGGGGGGTGTGTACTTTTTATACCCGCCACACGAAGTGGTAAGGTATTATGTTAAACCCTCAGTTCTTTTCGGTGTCTGTCCTTCCGTATGTCTGCCGAAGGTTACCGACCAAAAATGCGTCAAAGGATTTGAATGATATTTTGCACAGCTGTTTAGTAACAATAAAATACAGGTCAAGTATGATTTCAAGCATGATCCGAAAAATAGTTTTCGAGATAGGCAACTTTGAAAAAAATCAAATTCATGAAATTTTGAGTTATGGACAAATAACTTGAAAACGCTTCAAGGGATTCGAATGATATTTTACACAGCTATTAAGTACAATAAAATACAGGTTCGATTTCAAGCATGATCCAAAACAAGAGGCTCCTACGAGCCTAAATCACTCACCTGACTTAAATGCCTTTTTTACATTTAAAGGGCCATAACTTAAATACATGGGATCTTCTGACAACATCAATTAACTTAATGCATTAAAGTGTATAGTTCAATTAGCTGAAAATTTTAGCAATCAAAAGCTTTTTATTATTTTCTAGTTTTTCCAGCTATAAGGCATGAACAGTTATTTGGACATTTAAGGGACCATAACTCATATAAGGAGTCAATTTTGTAGATCATGATGTGCTTAACAAAATGCAATTTAATTTTCCCAAATATCTTTAATAGTTTTCAAGATATTGAGGTAAACAAGAGGCTCCCAGGAACCTGAATTGCTCACCTGACATATAGTTTTTAAGATATGAGCTAAATAGGTGCAAAATTAGCAAAAGAAATCACAATAAGGGCAATAACTCCTACATGGGTTGTTGGATCTTCTTCAAAATTTCAGAGCTGGTAGATCTTGAGGTGCTAATAACTTTTGTCTGCAATCAAAATTTAAATATCTGTCACTATTTTTTAGTTATTTGCAAAAAATTGCAATTTTCCCCTATGTTCTATTTTTGGCCACAGGGGCCATGTTTTATGACTGATCAAAAATCCCCACATCAGTTCTATACACCTAATGCTGATAAACAAGAATATGTCCAAAAGACATAATGAACCATCTCGCACCATTTATTTTTTCTGCAATCACTTAAGCATCCCTAGGTGCACCTACCATACCAATATGGTTGCTATGGCACTTGTTAGTAAGAAGGAATGGACTTTAACCATTCATCTATAAGAAGTCATTCATGCAGAAAATATAAGTCAGTCAGCATCATACGAATGCATTGTGCTAAGCATCACTAGGTGCACCTACCATACCAATATTGTTGATGTGGCACATGTCAGTAAATGGGAAAGGACTTTAACCATTATTCTGTAAGAGTTCATTTATGGGGAAAATATAGGTCACATCCAGCTTCCGAAGTATGTCTTGTGCTAAGCATCACTAGGTGCACATACCATCCTTATATGGTTGCTGTGGCACTTGTCAGTAAGTGGGAATTGACTTTAACCATTATTCTGAAAGAATTCATCCATGCGGAAAATGTTGGTCACAGTCAGCATCCGAAGCATGCATTATGCTTAGAATCACTACGTGCAACTACCATACCAATATGGTTGCTATGGCACTTGTCAGTAAGAAGGAATGGACTTTAACCATTCTTCAACTAGATAATGTGTCTATGAGCCACAGGATGGCCCTCCCGTTCTTGACCAAAGTCATTGATCCTCAATGTGAATTTACTGGGATATGGACCATTACCAAGAAATTAATTAAAAGTGTTCATGTGTAAAATATAGGTCACTGTGACCTTATTTCTGGTGGGTGGTGCCATGTTACCTAGACTCATCAAGTAGTGAAATATTATTGACCCCTAACATGTAGTATTCAAGATATGGACCTGAACCAAGAACTTAACCAAAGTCATTCATGCGTAAAATATAGGTCACAGTGACCTAATTTCTAGTGGGTGGTGTCACCTTACCTAAGACACATCTAGTAGTGAAATATCATTGACCTCCAACATCTAGTATCCAAGTTATGGACCTTAACCAAGAACTTAACCGAAGTCATTCATGCATAAAATATAGGTCACAGTGACCTAATTTTTATTGGGTGGTGTCATGTTACCCAAGACACATCTAGTGGTGAAATACCATTGACCATCAACATGTAGTATCTGAGATATGGACCTTAACCAAGAACTTAACCAAAGTCATTCATGCGTAAAATATAGGTCACAGTGACCTAATATCTAGTGGGTGGTGTCACCTTACCTAAGACACATCTAGTAGTGAAATATCATTGACCCCCAATATCTAGTATCCAAGTTATGGACCTTAACCAAGAACTTAACCGAAGTCGTTCATGCATAAAATATAGGTCACAGTGACCTAATTTCTAGTGGGTGGTGTAGCCCTACCCAAGACCCATCTGGTGGTGAAATATCATTGACCCACAACATCTAGTATCCGAGTAATGGACCTTAACCAAGAACTTAACCAAAGTGTTACGGACGGACGTACGGACGTACGGACGGACGGACGGACGGACGGACGGACGGACAAGGGTAAAACTATATGTCCGATCCACTTACATGGTCGGGCCATAATAAGTGGTCATTCATGCGGAAAATATAGGTCACAGCCAGCATCCAAAGCATGCATTGATGTGGCATTTGTCAGTAAGTGGGAATTCGGAAATATGGGATTTGGGATGGACAAACCGGCGGACGGACGGACAGATGAGCAGACGGAAGCACAAACAGACCCAAACACTATAAGCCCCTCTACTTTCGTAGATGGGGCATTACAACTATACCAAGTTTGGTTCAAATCAGACTTAAAGTTAATGTTTTTATGTAATGAGGAAATGCTGTGAAAATGCTCAATTTTGACGTTCTAAGGGCAATGCCTCCTTAAAAGAAATGACCTACGTTGACCCTATTACATATTTTGTAGATCTTGATGTGCTTAACAACATGCATAACATGCATAAATTTCTCAAATATCTTGTTTAGTTTTCAAGATATTAAGCTAAACAGATGCAAAATTTGCAAAAATTCCACAAAAAGGGCAATAACTCCTACATAGTTTGTTGGATTTTCTTCAAAATTTGAGGGTAGGTAGATCTTGAGGTGCTGATCACTAATATCCAGCTAGAATTTTGATATCTGTAGCAGTTTTTAAGTTAACTGCATTTTACCCCTATGTTCTATTTTTAGCCATGGCGGCCATGTTTTACAATGAATCTAAAATCCCCATATCAGTTCAAAGCACCAAATGCTAATGAACAACCATACCAAATTTGGTTGCAAACAGACTTATGGTGTCATAGGAGTTAACGTTTAAAAATGTTTACGGACGACGGTCAGACAACGGACGCCAAGTGATGACAAAAGCTTACCTGACCCTTTGGCTCAGGTGAGCTAAAAAGTGCAACTTTTTGAAAAAAAAATCCCCAAAAAGGGCAATAACTCCTTCATGGGTTGCTGGATCGTCTTCATAATTTCAGGGAAGTTAGATCTTGAGGTGCTGATAACTTTAATCCATGCAAGAACTTTGATATCTGTGACCATTTTTGAGTTATTTGCAAAAAACTACAATTTATCCTTATGTTCTATTTTTAGCCATAGGGGCCATGCTTTTTGTCGAGTCAAAAATCCAAATGGTAATTATTAAGCACATATGCAAATAAACAACTGTACCAAGTTTAGTTGCATTTGAACTATTGGTGTCAGAGGAGTTAATGTTTCAATGTAATGGGGAAATGCTGTGAAAATGGTCAATTTTGACGTTCTAAGGGGAATAACTCCTTAAAAGAAAGGTTATACAACTTTGACCCTATTACAGATTTTAAAGATCTTGATGTACTTAACAACATGCAATTTAACTTTCTCAAATATCTTTAATATTTTTTCAAGATATTGTGGCTAAAAATTGTGATTTTTGGAAAAATCTGGGAAAAGGGCAATAACTCCTACATGGGTTGTTGGATCTTCTTCAAAATTTCAGAGCTGGTAGATCTTGAGGTGCTAATAACTTTTGTCTGCAATCAAAATCAATATCTGTCACTATTTTTTAGTTATTTGCAAAAAACTGCAATTTTCTCCTATGTTCTATTTTTAGCCACAGGGGTCATGTTTTATGACTGATAAAAAATCCCCACATCAGTTCTATACACCTAATGCTGATAAACAAGAATATGTCCAAAAGACATAATGACCCATCTCGCACCATTTATTTTTTCTGCAATCACTAAAGCATCCCTAGGTGCACCTACCATACCAATATGGTTGCTATGGCACTTGTTAGTAAGAAGGAATGGACTTTAACCATTCATCTATAAGAAGTCATTCATGCAGAAAATATAAGTCAGTCAGCATCATAGGAATGTATTGTGCTTAGCATCACTAGGTGCACCTACCATACCAATATTGTTGATGTGGCACATGTCAGTAAATGGGAAAGGACTTTAACCATTATTCTGTAAGAGTTCATTTATGGGGAAAATATAGGTCACATCCAGCTTCTGAAGTATTTCTTGTGCTAAGCATCACTAGGTGCACATACCATCCTTATATGGTTGCTGTGGCACTTGTCAGTAAGTGGGAATTGACTTTAACCATTATTCTGAAAGAATTCATCCATGTGGAAAATGTTGGTCACAGTCAGCATCCGAAGCATGCATTATGCTTAGCATCACTACGTGCAACTACCATACCAATATGGTTGCTATGGCACTTGTCAGTAAGAAGGAATGGACTTTAACCATTCTTCAATAAGTGGTCATTCATGCGGAAAATATAGGTCACAGCCAGCATCCAAAGCATGCATTGATGTGGCATTTGTCAGTAAGTGGGAATTCGGAAATATGGGATTTGGGATGGACAAACCGGCGGACGGACGGACAGATGAACAGACGGAAGCACAAACAGACCCAAACACTATAAGCCCCTCTACTTTCGTAGATGGGGCATTACAACTATACCAAGTTTGGTTCAAATCAGACTTAAAGTTAATGTTTTTATGTAATGAGGAAATGCTGTGAAAATGCTCAATTTTGACGTTCTAAGGGCAATGCCTCCTTAAAAGAAATGACCTACATTGACCCTATTACATATTTTGTAGATCTTGATGTGCTTAACAACATGCATAACATGCATAAATTTCTCAAATATCTTGTTTAGTTTTCAAGATATTGAGCTAAACAGATGCAAAATTTGCAAAAATTCCACAAAAGGGGCAATAACTCCTACATAGGTTGTTGGATTTTCTTCAAAATTTCAGGGTAGGTAGATCTTGAGGTGCTGATCACTAATATCCAGCTAGAATTTTGATATCTGTAGCAGTTTTTAAGTTAACTGCATTTTACCCCTATGTTCTATTTTTAGCCATGGCGGCCATGTTTTACAATGAATCTAAAATCCCCATATCAGTTCAAAGCACCAAATGCTAATGAACAACCATACCAAATTTGGTTGCAAACAGACTTATGGTGTCATAGGAGTTAACGTTTAAAAATGTTTACGGACGACGGTCAGACCACGGACGCCAAGTGATGACAAAAGCTTACCTGACCCTTTGGCTCAGGTGAGCTAAAAAGTGCAACTTTTTGAAAAAAAAATCCCCCAAAAGGGCAATAACTCCTTCATGGGTTGCTGGATCGTCTTCATAATTTCAGGGAAGTTAGATCTTGAGGTGCTGATAACTTTAATCCATGCAAGAACTTTGATATCTGTGACCATTTTTGAGTTATTTGCAAAAAACTACAATTTACCCCTATGATCTATTTTTAGCCATGGGGGCCATGTTTTTTGTCGAGTCAAAAATCCAAATAGTAATTTTGAAGCACATATGCAAATAAACAACTGTACCAAGTTTAGTTGCATTTGGACTATTGGTGTCAGAGGAGTTATGTTTCAATGTAATGGGGAAATGCTGTGAAAATGGTCAATTTTGATGTTCTAAGGGGAATAACTCCTTAAAAGAAAGGTTATACAACTTTGACCCTATTACAGATTTTGTAGATCTTGATGTACTTAACAACATGCAATTTAAATTTCTCAAATATCTTTAATATTTTTTCAAAAATTGTGATTTTTGGAAAAATCTGGGAAAAGGGCAATAACTCCTACATGGGTTGTTGAATTTTCTTCAAAATTTCAGGGCATTAAGCCATGGCGGCCATGTTTTTTTTGTCCAAACGGTATTTTGAAGCACATATGCCAAAAAACAAATGTACCAAGTTTAGTTGCAATTGGACTTATGGTGTCAGAGGGGTTAACATTTGAAAAAGTTTATGGACGACGGACGCCAAGTGGTGGCAATAGCTCTGACACCTGACCCTTTGGGTCAGATGAACTAAAAAAGGTTTTGAGATAGCCCACTTTGAAAAATCAAATTTCATGAAATTTTGAGTTTCTCTGGCTGATAACTTGAAAACGTGTCAAGGGATTAGAATGATATTTTGAACAGCTGTTTAGTACAATTACATGTATATACTGGTCAAGATAAATTTCCAGTATGATCAGAAAAATAGTTTTTGAGATTATGAACTATTAATATATCGTGGCGGGGTATCATTAAATGTCCCATTAGATGCCATATTTTTGTTCAATACTTTTGGGTTTTTGACCTTCCAATGTTATTATTCAAATGCTGCTGATGAGAGGTTTCTCCTTGAAATATGCACGTAAAGCATAACCAAATTATCAGTTTTGGTATTTGTATTATGAAAACGTGCATGTGATCAAATAGGATAATTTTATGTGCCATCTTCAATAAATATGTTTTACATGCTTCATTTTTCATACTTATTATATTAACTCTCTCTTCCTATTTACAGATAATACTGTACAAACACAATTTGTAACTTTACAGAAAGGATGTTAGGCTAAAAGACTGTACATATCCTAACCAGAATAAAGTCTCCAAAATTTCATTTCTATCATCAACATCCAAAAAGTCAAAAGGTCTCGTATATGAGATTGTAGCATTGTTCTTAGATCTGTTCACTTTGCCTTGTAATAATATCTTGTCATAGTGATCCAAGCTTAAGTTCAACATGGTAAAAATAACCTGAAACAACAAAAAATATTAAGATTATAACCATGTTGTATTTTGTATTTGTGTTGCAATTTATACTACCATACCCTAAGAATACAATGAAAGAGAGAAGTTTGGCATCATAAAACCTTGTACTTTTGAAATACATGTACCAAGTCTAGACCATTGCGATGATACACTGATATGTTTCAAATCCTTTGCTGATACTTCTGGATTAAAAATGAATGCTTCAAAAACTAGAGCTGTTTGGATTGGGAGTAAAAGATATTCAGATCAAGTTCTTTGTCCAAATTACGATCTCTTTTGGTCTCACTCAAATTTTAGGTTATTGGGTATAGAGTTTTCACTTGATATACAGAGTATTCTGGATGTAAATATTGCTAAAAAAATCAAAGAAGTATCAGCCATATTGAAGAGCTGGCAGCATAGAAAACTGACTCTTCTAGGAAAGATAACTGTGGTTAAAACTTTGGCTCTTCCAAAACTAATTCATTTATTTACCTCACTTCCAAGTTTGTCAGAAGCCAGGATGAATGAGATAAATACTTTATTTTATAACTTTATTTGGAGTGGTAAGACAGATCGTATAAAACGTAATACTTTAATCGGAGATCTGTCTCAGGGGGATTGAACATGATACATTTGCCATCTTTTGAGATTTATCTGAAACTGTCATGGGTTAAAAGATTCTTTGAAAACCCTGATGGAATATGGCAAACACTACTGGTTTCTGAACTCAAACATTTTGGAGGAGCTAGAGTTTTTAATCTACAAAAAGAAAAATTGTGTGAAGTTTCACATTGTATTAAAAACATGTTTTGGAAAGGAGTATTTTATAATTTGTCCATAGCAAAACCGGACATAAAGCTTTCTAAGCAAAATGTTTTTTCACTTGATATTTTGAATTTTGTTTCTGTATCCAATCTTACATTATGTTTAAAATGGAAAAAAAGCAATATCATGTTTATTAAAGACATTGTTAACTTTCAAAGCAGGACTTTTTACAACTTCCTGCAATTTAGAGAGAAAGCAAATACAAATAACTTTCTTTTATATCATAGTCTTATATCAAATATTCCTGAGCACATAAGAAAATATGTCAAAGAGAATTGTCATGATATTAATATTGAAAGTTTTACTCCTACTGATGAGTTTTTAGATAAGATTCTTACAACCAAAAAAATAAAATTTGTATATATAGATTTAGTTAATAAGATTTTTACACACCCCATTCAAACATTCTTGAAATGGGAGGAAAAACTTCATATGGATGTCCCAAATTGGGACAATTATTTTGTTATTTTAAAGAAATGTTGTAAAGATACTTATCTGAAAAATTTTCAGTTCAAGCTTTTACATAGAATTTTACCTACTAATTCCTTTTTGTTTAAAATAAAGTTGAAGAACACCAACTTGTGCTCTTTCTGTAAAAATGAGGAAGAAACATTAGAACATATTTTTTATGAATGCAATATTGTTAATAGATTTTGGGTACAATTATTTCAGTTATTTAAGATTTATGATAGAAATATTGGTTTTAATATTGAAAAACTTTTGCTTGGCAGCAAAAACTACACCCTTTTCATTAATTTGATTATTATAATCGCAAAGAATTATATTTATCAATGTAAGCTACATGAATCTTTACCAAGCCTTCTTGGCTTAAAAAACAGAATTAAGTACTACCAATCACTAGAAAGGTTTAATGCTATCAAAAACGACAGCATAAGAGCATTTGAGAAATTTTGGGCTCCGATGCAAATAATATTTCAAAATTGAGTTGTTCTTTTTGTTGCTTTTTTATATTGCTTTATTTTTAATATTTCATAAAATTACAAATGTCAGTAAGTTATATTAAACATCGAACAGTCAAATTAATGCATATTGTAAACAGCGTTTGTATGAAATTTGTATATGGTATGTGTTTGTAAATGTGAGTGAGTGTGTAACTTCAATTAAATATTTATTGTTACATCATTTTGTACAAAAAATAATTACAAAATGTCTAGCTTTATACATGTTTTTTTTCAATTTTGCAACCTCCTAACATCGTTGTCAGGTGATGATTGTAGGGAGGTATTGTTAAAAGCCTGACTAGATAAACAAATAAAAAAAAAAAAAAATAGACCATTGCGATTTGCAATTTCTCCTGAGTGTCTTTGCCTTGTTTGTCTTTTCTTCTAAGACATTTTAGATTGATCATCCCAGTCTAGTAGGTTTATAATTACCATTTTTGCAAAAACAAAAACATTCTAGCATTATCTGATGCCTTATGTATTTAGAGAAATATCAAGTACTTTTGATAACGTTAAGCTAAGCTTAAAGATTGAGTTTTTGTATTTTCAGAAAAATTACCTTTGAATCTAAAGATGGTCTGCTCTGATAGATTTAAATAGGTCAGCCCCCCCCCTTTTGGGAAAACAATTGGTTAAAAGTATAGGGATTAGGGAATCACTGAAGTGTGACAAGGACTAGAAACACCCCCCTGTTCAGTGGATGGACCCCCTTAGGAAAATGCTGTTTGTTGATCAGATATTATTTTCATATTGGCAGAATTTCAGGTTATGAAATGGTGAATGTTGGATGGCGAGAGGACAGGGAAATAATTTTTGTAACAGTTTTTTTTTTATTCTCCTTTTGTTGCAATTTGCTTCACACATGACATGTGTACATTTGTAGAGCAATGTACATGTATCTACCTTTTTCAATATTAAATCACCCACATTGCAGCACTGAGTGTACTACAGCAATGATTCTTTTTAATTTAATGCAAAAGATTAAAGCTAATCATTTTTGATAACATGAATACATCATACCTTAGTTCCAACCAATAAAATGCCCACTATTCCAGGACTTAAATAGGAGTTGTTGTACTCCATCAAAAGGTCAATACCATGCTGGCCTAGAACAGACTCAGATATATTTTTGCATGAAAATGTTTCTTTACTGTAAGTTTCTCTAAAAGCTTCTTCTGATCTAGCCTGAAAATTAAATTCAAGCCTTTTCTTGAAAATGTGATCAAATAGCATGAATGAACAACTCAATTTTTGATTATGAACATCAATTTTTTTATCTTATATATACTGTTTATATAGAGGGGTTTTAAGCAGTGTCAGATAAATGATTTTTACATAAAGTTTCAGTATCTTTCATGTTGTCAGGTTGTTCAGGGCCTAAGGCATAATTCATGATTTATTTAAGGTACAACTTAAACAGAAAGAAAATATGTCAAAGTCAAAAATGGGCAGATTTTGTTAAGGTTCATCTGTACCTTTCGTTAAAAATAGCGAAATTTTCTACCTATTTTCTAGTATATGCAGAACAAAAACTACAAATAAAATAATGAAATAAAGCATAGCTGGACCTAGATATGGTAATTTCCGATTCAACTTCTATCAATTTTTCATTTTAAGTTCCTTAATAATAAAGATCTCTTTTTTTCCCTGTTCAGATTTATAATTGAATAAGGAAAAACTATCCCTATTGTGCCTCTTACATGAAACAAGGTGAACACTTTTAGTTAAATCCCTTATTGAAAGTTGCATGAAATTTGAGGCCAAAAGAAAGGGTGAAAGTGATATTAGCCTTAAATCGGGTGTTTTTAAAAGCGGAGAAAAAAGAGATCTCTGAAATAAAGGATTTTTACGGGATGAATTCGTAAAGAAAAGGTAAAAAGTTTTAAGATCTAGGTCCAGCTACACTTTATATTTCAATTTTAAGTGCAGTTTTGGCTGTGCATATACTGTAAATAGATTAAAAATAACGCCATGTTTTATAAAAAGGTACAGATGAACCTTAAACTTGCTTGATAATAGGGTTTCAGAGTCTGTTTCCATTGCAAAACATTGTTTTAGTCATGAGATGACAAGTGGGGGTCCTACCTCTTATATGACACTCCTCCTTAACTCTTCAATGGATTTTCATAAAACCTTTAAACAATCTTTGAGACAAAATGTAGATGTGCTTTTTTTTCGATCAGATGGATTTTTGGGGGTTTTCCCATAGCAAAACATGGACTAAGTCATTATATGACAAGGGGTCCTCATCTCTTATCAGCAACTTTTTCTAAACCTCGATAGATTTTCATAAAACTTTTGCACAATATTTGTTATATAATGTAGATTTAAAATTTATTCAGATTGATTCTTAAGGCTTACCATAGCAAAACATGTCAAAACATTAGATGACAAGTAGGTAAAATATAACTATCTCTTATCTGCAACTTCCCTAACATGAATCTTTCACACAGTTTTGTAACATTATGTAGGTGTACACCTCCTATTCAAAATTTTTATCAACATCTATTTTTGAGAGTTACTTGTAGGGGCAAGCTAGCTAGGGTATATATTTTGGAGCTATAGCTCATGCTTTTTCTAGTTATTTCTACATTTCTATGTGTAGTCTAAGCTGTACATGTGTGCATAGATTAGAAAAATAGTTTAATAGTTAAATATCAATATTTTATTCAGTGTAACCATGCCATGAGCTTTAACTTTGACAAAACTGTCTTGTAAATATAAATATATTACCCATGATAAAAACATTTCCTATACTAACCTTAGTAACAACAACCAGTAGTTTTGACTTTTCATAACCTTCCACTATGTCTGGGTAGGTCTTAACTAAATAACGTACAGTTGGCATTCCATCTACCAAATGATTCTTGATGGCCAGTCTTTCCATATAAGTATTTCCAGGCCTATAAAATGTACACTGAAAGCTAAAGAAGTTTAAAGATTTACACGATTTACTTCTCAATTTTATTAATTTATCCTTATCATACAGTATGTTAATTCAACACATTTATTACAAGTTGAACTTACTCAAGCGTACTTGTAGCAAGACATTCATCAAAATCAATCTTTTCTCAAAATGTGACAATTCTACATCTAAATATATGTCCAACTCCAAGTTCAATATACATGTATTCAGGGCATTTTCATATAGCTTCAATCACAAAGTTTTGAAAGTATAGCCCGACAAATAGACTGTCTAATTTGTTTGCCATATGAATATACAATTGGGCAATCTTAATGGTATTTTTGCCTCTACTTCACAGCTTGGCAGTAAAAGCATATGTCACAGATACATTGTTATGTGACATGTACACAAATGGCAAACAAATTAATTTTCTTTTTACAGTTGGTTTAATACCAGTATTATTTCCTACATTACATGATAAATGACTACATGAATGAGAGATATGTACAAGTAATTTTTATGTATTTTTTTTTCAGTGATTCCGAAGTATTTTTTCTCTTTTACTGGACATGTCCTTTAATCATGTGCATTGCGATGGAAAAAGTCAAAATATTTTACTGGACCAAGCAATTTTTACCAGATTTATCCAGTGTCCGACTGACCTTCGGAATGACTGTTTTTGTCATGATTTAAAATTCCACCATAGGTGCACCTACCAGTAACCATACCAATATGGTTGATGTGCCACTTGTCTGTAAGCAAAAACTGACCTTAACCATTCTTCTGTAAGAGGATGTGAACGCCGACACTGGTGACACAGACACTGACGCTTGGGATATCATATTAGCCCCCCCTCCATTCCCACTACCATGACTACATGATGTGAGCTGAAAATGACTTACTCTGGCTCAAGAAAACATAGTCTTGTGAAACTCGTAAACAGTTGGGTAAACCTTTCATCTCTCTGCAATGGCATGTTTAATCTTGAAAGAAGTCTGCTAAAATAGGCCAGGAATGCCTCATGGTTGACTCTCCAGGTATGAAACAAGTGTACACTGTAAAAAAGAAAAAGATGGCAAACTTTTAACTATTTTTAGACATTCAGTCTAGCTGCAATGATGTAGCTCTTTTGACATCTTTTTGATAAGGCGGAGCTACAAATGGGTCCCATTGCCCGTAATGGAGCAAGTGGAAATTTTATGTTTAGCCTTCACAAGTCTTAAAATGGATTAAGATAGTCAGGAAAAGTTTGAAATGCACTAGTTTCTACTAATTTATATTAAAAAGATCCATAAATATAAGTTTTGATGATAATATTGTCACTGTTTCTATACTGATTCTGAACTTAACTATGAAGTTCAAGATCAAAATTTAATAAAAATAGGATTTTATGATAATTCTTTTCTATGTTTTAAGGTAATATTACTAATTCTACATGAAATTATTAATAAAATAACCACATCAACTCAAAAATTGCACTAAAACACACTCAAACTAAGCAGGTAAATATAAGACGGCTGCTTCATTATGTTCAATGGGACCCCAATTAAACACTCGCGAGTAAACCAGTATAAGAGGGTTTTATTATTAGAACTAATTCAGTCTGACTTGATATAGAACAAAAACCAGCCTGTCAATGTTGAGGAATACTTGAATAAAGTAGAATATATAGATTTTTTTCCCTCTCTCAATTTAGTTAACAGTAAGCAATATGCATCTGAAAGAGGTGAAGGGAATTGGAAAATTACTAATTTTGAGATTGTTAGAAGTTTTAATTACATGTAGCAGTTCATCTGAGATTTGCCAAAAACCCATAAGATCAAAGAAATTTGCCGCCAAATTAGGGGTCAGATGTGCGAGTCTCACGTGAGTGGTGAAACTTGAAAAGGTCTGAGAGTGTAGGATTATTTTACCTTGATTTTTCAGGATGAGATGAACAGAAATATTCCAACACAGTGTCATAACTGGCATCCATCTCATTTATAAGGTTTACTACATCTCTGAAAACACTATTAATACGCTCCCTATTTTTAAAGTCAAAAGAGAATTTAAAGTGTTCTTTGGTCAGTTGAAGCAAAGAATTGAACACATTCGGCAATTTTCTCATTTCATTAGAATTTTTGTAATGAGATATTAAGTGAGCAATGTTTTTTTGATTTTCATCATAACAAATGCCAAGTCCTTTGAGATGTTTTTGCGTCCAGTCAGATGCATGGTTTGGAAGAAGGATGGATCTTGAAATGGAAATGTCGGCATCACTTTCAGAACTACTATAACAAGTCTGTTTCTTCTTATTTCCGTGATTTCTCTTGATTTCTGTCATTTTTACTTTGTGACACAGGTCCAATAACAAGGGGCAATAAAGTAATGGGGATAGAAACCACGCTTCCGTGTTAGCTATATTTGCCAAGTCATGAGACAGGTCGGGTTTTCTAGATTTCGTTTGACCTATTAATCAATCAAAATTGTAAAAGATTGACCTTTCAAATGGGGAAAAATGGTTAAACTTTTTCGTCGGTTTGATAGGCAAGTTCCTAACATAAACATGTATTCTTTAACTTCCTCGCTCATATTTTTCAAATACCAAATATAATTGGTTTTAAACGTTATTTTGTTTAACATGGGTAAATTCTCCTTATTAAGTAATGTTATGTTCCACTTATTGACTTCTATTTTATTAAGTGTATTGGTCAATGGACAATCAAAAAGGTAAACATGGCCATAAAATCTCCCTACTTGTCAAAGCTGTTTGGGTGAAAAAGTGTTTCTTTAATATGTTTATTTTTAATATGACATTAATACAAATACAACAACCAATTTTTTCACCGCTCATTTTAAAGATTTGTTTTGCGAGTCATGTTATATTTAATTTTTCATAAAAAGCACGTGTTGGCGATCGTATTTATTTATACTCTCTCAAAAACTATTGGTTAAAAGTTTGACGAAAACATTATCCTTAAAGGTAAAATCTTTATGGAAGCCTATTAGTGCCAAATAAGACTGAAACATTTTTATTTATCAGGAGACCGCAACTTAATAAATGGCGGCCGCCAGATAATTATCTGGCGGCCGCGACTTACTATCTAGCGGCCGCCACTTATTATATGGCGACCGCCACTTATTAACTGGCGGCCGCCACATAAAATTATCTGGCGGCCGCCACTTAATTTATCTGGCGGCCGCCACTTAATTATCTGGCGGCCGCCACTTATTATCTGGCGGCCGCCACATAATTATATGGCGGCCGCCACTTATTATTTGGCGGCCGCTACATAATTTATCTGGCGGCCGCCACTTAATTTATCTGGCGGCCGCCATTTAATTGAGTGGCGGTAGCCATATATTAAGTGGCGGCCGCCAGAAAATTAAGTGGCTGCCGCCAGATAAATTAAGTGGCGGCCGCCAGATGAATTATGTAGCGGCCGCCAAATAATAAGTGGCGGCCGCCATATAATTATGTGGCGGCCGCCAGATAATAAGTGGCGGCCGCCAGATAATTAAGTGGCGGCCGCCAGATAATTTTATGTGGCGGCCGCCAGTTAATAAGTGGCGGTCGCCATATAATAAGTGGCGGCCGCTAGATAGTAAGTCGCGGCCGCCAGATAATTATCTGGCGGCCGCCATTTATTAAGTGGCGGTCTACTGATAAATAAAAAATGTTTCATTCTTATTTGGCACTAATGGGCTTCCATAAATCTTCGACCTGTGAGAAAATCATATCGAATAATAATGGATAATGTGTCTCAGCCAAGTCATAGTTTCATTTTTTTAAAATAATAAATGAATTACAATTTCTGGTTTCATCACCACAGAGCTGTAAATTAGAAATACAGGTCTGGGATTGTGCACTTTTAGAAAGAAAATCAAATTTTGGCGGAAGTATTTTCCCGAATTTTTAATAAATTTTCCGACAGACATGGATTATGTTAGTATTGGCTGAGACAATTATTAATGATTAATTCGATACGATTTTCTCAGGTATTGGGTGTTAACATCGAGCAAACCTGTATACATGTATTACAAACACAATATAAAAACACAAGTGTCAAAAAGAGTGTCAAATATAAAACTACATCCACAGGGGCTTGAATTCTGGTCATTTTATGTGTAATCTATCAATTAGGTTCTTTTCCACAACTCTCCTTGCTCCCATTGGGCTCCTGATTGGAAATAAAAGATATGTTATGTTATGTTATGTTATGTTATAGACTTTAAAAAAATCGACCCCTACTCTATAATACCCACGTCACGAGGGGTCGAATTTTTTTTTTAATGCGAAAATCTCAGATTATTATTACTAATAATAAGAAAGTAACTGTCTCAAAAGTTGATCAATAAGGTAAAAAACTTAATTTTAAACCATTTTTACAAATTTCCAAGTATTTTAACACAATGGTCTTTATACAAGTGTTTAATAAGGATTCTAAAAATATTCGTATGATACATGTTTAAAAGTTCTGAAAAATTGTTTATTTGTGTGTGCGCGTATGAGATGATTTTTCAGTTTTGCTTTTATTGGCACAGGATACGGTTACGGCAAATTTGGGCAAAACCGTAACAATAAGAAATTTAGGCTGGTACCCCGCTGTTATCTGAAGATAAATATCTGAACAGTAGGAAGCCGGTTGCCAGCTTATAAGAAATTCTTATTGTTACAGTAAAGACGAAAATCGGGAACGGTAAGTGTTTTCTTATTATTACGGCAAATCTATATTGTGACGATATGAAATACAGACTGCCATAACATTACATTAATTTATATAATACAATCGGGCAAAAATACTGGTAATCTAAATTCAATTTAAAATTGTTTTATGGCTAATGCGACACAATCAATAAGTCACGGGTTTTCGGGTGCTCAAAATTTTATGATTACCAACCATAACAAGCTCTAGACTACGTCTACATCTGTTTTGAGTATCCAAGCTCCGTAAGGGTTAAAGTTTTCTCCAAAACAAAAATTTGGATCCGGTTTTTCCAATGGTCACAATTTAAGTGTTAGCTAATTCTTAAGAACATAGGGAGACATATCAAAAGATGGGTTCTCTTTAGCCGCGACGCTCGCTACGACAAAACGTTTTATTCAACATAGAGTAGAGACATTTTTTCCAATATCAACTATCGGTGAGATGAATTTATTCTTTTACCATTAATGTTCTAACTTTTGTTATAACTTTTGGTATTAGTTTTTATTAGCTCACCTGACCCGTCGTCTGTCGTCCGTCCGTTACTTTTTCAAAAATCTTCTTCTCTGAAACTACTGAAGGGAATTTTTCAAAACTTGGTCAAAGTATTTATCAGGGCATGATGTTTAAAATTTGTGTTCGGCTTTTTGATTTGTCAACAAACATGGCCGCTGTTACTAAAAATAGAACATGGGGTAAAATCACATTCAAAGGCTTATTACTTGAAAACTAGAACAGATAGAAAATTTCTAAAGGATCTTAGGCTCTTCAGAATCAAAAGCTCTACAAAAGTCTCCATTGGGTCGACTGTTGTCAGATGACTCTTTAGAGGGATTATGGCCCTTTGAAGGTGAAAAATAGTGATTTTTCGTGTTTTTTGGCCTATAGATTGAAAACTATTGCAGTCAGAGAAAAGCTGTTGCTTGCCAAAACATTCAGCTCATTGAGCTTTACAAAAGTCTTCATTGGGTCAATGTTGTCAGAAGAACCCTAATAGGGGTTATGGTCCTTAAAAGGTGACAAATAGTGATTTTTCGTGTTTTTGGCCTATAGAATGAAAACTTTTGCAGATAAAGAAAAGCTGTTGCTTGCCTAAATGTTCAGCTCATTTAGCAATACAAAAGTCTTCATGGGGTTGAAGTTGTCAGATGACCCCTTACAGGGATTACAGTCCCTAAATAAACATGTTTTCATGTTTTTGGCTTAAATAATGAAAACTATAGCAGACAAAGAAAATGGTAGCTTGCTTAAATGTTCAGTTCATTAAGATCTTAACAAAAGTCTCTATAGAGTCAAAGTGTTCAGACGGCGTTTAAAATAACATTTTGCACGTTTTTGGCCTACAGAATGAAAACTATTGCTGAAAGAGAAAATCTGTTGCTTGCTTAAATGATAGCTTATTCAGCTATACAAAGTTCTTAATAGGGTTGACATCAAGACCAGGTGAGCGATTCAGGCTCCTGGGAGCCTCTTGTTTAAATTATTAAAATTAATATCGGGAAAAGTTAACTATAAAGTATCATGGCTTATCATTCATTTTTGGTAAATATTTTTAATGAACTCGACATTAATACATTCGCCGTAATGATAAGTGCCGCAATAACCAAAAAAAATCTTATTGTTACAGTCGTAAATGATTCGGTTTCTGTCCCGGCATTCGTTTCCGATTTTCGTCTTTGCCAGTAACAATGGGAATTTCTTATTGTTACGGTTTCGCCGCAATCGTATCCTGTGCCACTGAATTAATCATCCTTTGTTTTCGTTTTATTTTCGAAAAAACATTTCAGCAAATTCCTAAGTTAAAAGGGCCATAACTCCCACAAAAAAAATGAGGATCAAAATTTCCTGTCAACATCCAACATGTACAACTACATATAGTGTGTGTCCTTCCTATATACCAAGTTTCGTTTAATTCAGTTCGGTTGCGCTGACGAGGCGATAAAAGGGGGTTTCAGCCAATGTCTAAGTTCAAAGGGCCTTCACTCCCACAAAAATTTGAGGATCTAATTTCCTGTTATTATGCACAACTACATATGGTGTCCTTCCTATTTACCGAGTTTCATTGAATTCGGTTCAGGAGTTGCGCTGACATACTTTGTGACGGACAGAGGGACAGGACAAAAACAATATGTCTCCCCACAAAAGTTTGGGGGGAGACATAATTCACCACTAGATAGGTCTTGGATAGAACTACATAATCCACTAAAAATTAGGTCTTACGCGGGAAGGAATTTGCTTAAAGTAAGTTCTTAGTTAAGATCCATATCTCGGATACTACATGTTGGGGTCAATGGTATTTCACCACTAGATGTGTCTTGGGTAACAATACACCACTCTTACTACATGAACTATATTTTATGCATGAGTTCTTGGTTAAGGTCCATATCTCGGATACTTCATGTTAGGGGTATCAAGAATATCAATGATATTTCACTACTAGATGAGTATTGGGTAACGATACACCACCCACTAGAAATTAAGCCATTATGACCATTATTTTACACATAAACTTTTGATTAATTTCTTGGTTAAGGTAATACACATATTTCAAGACCAAGAGGGTCATCCTGTGGCTCATAGATACATTTTCTGGTTGGTATTTTGATTTGGTCAGCATACTTTAGATGCAGTGACATTACTTTACAGAGCTGTACGCAACACCATTTATTAAATTATTGTATGTTAATTGTCCCCCACCCTTCTGCGAAAACAGGAGATTATAAATTTTGCTTTCCTTCCATCTGTCACTCAATAAATTTCCGCCCAGCTTGATTTCTGAAACATTAATTTAAAATACCTTGATAGAATTTGATAAAACTTACACACCTAAGAAAGTAGCCTATCCATTTTAGGGTCAAAAGATCAAAGGTCAAGGTACACAAGTTTTGCCAGGCAGAGGACCTTAAGTCATTCTCTTGTGCATCTCTAAATTAAAATTAAAGTTTGTTTTTACCTACAAAAACGATGTCTTCGCCCGTTTCCCCAAAAAGTTCTAAGTTCAAAGGACCACAACTCCCACAAAAATTTTAGGATCAAAAATTCCTGGAAATATGCACAACTACATATGATGTTCTTCCAATGTACCAGGTTTCGTTGAATTCGGTTCAGTAGTTTCAGAGGAGTTGCGCTGACAAGATGATAAATGAGGATTTTCAGCAATTTTCTAAGTTCAAAGGGCCATAACTCCCACAAAAATTTGAGGATCAAAATTTCCTGGTAATATGCACAACTACATATGGCGTCCTTCCTATATACCAAGTCCTTGAATTTGGTTCAGTAGTTTCAGAGGAGTTGCGCTGACAAACTTTGTGACGGACAGACGGACGGATACGGACGGACGGACACGACAAAAACAATATGTCTCCCCACAAAAGTGGGGGGAGACAAAACAACATATCAATAAAAATTTTCTTTATTTTTGATCATGTAACAAAAGCACTCATATCATATCACATGACAACCATATACATGTAACAAGACCTCTTAACAAATGACACATGTGATACAAGATTGTAAAATATTGCTTCTAGTGAACTAATCCAATGCATGCTATTGAAGTCTTCTAGGGAAAATGATATGTAGCCTGCATTTTGAGGTATCGGAAATGAACCCCAAGTACGAACAAAGTCATTTTGAGGCAGAACTGGTCCAAGATTAGTATAATAATGCATTTTCAATATAGCATTTAACAATTTGATTTTCCTAAAAATTTTCCCAGCTGTATAACAACAGAAGACAGAAATAATATGAAAATTTAAGAAGATTAACTAATTTTAAAACTTTTAATGCATTTTATGGTCAAGAGACCAACAATTCTTAAGGTCATCAAAAAATTGAAGATCTAAATTATGAACCCGCGCATGCCTAGCAAATCATCCCTTTTATGCTGATTTAAGTGTTAGTCTTTGTATATACCAAAGCCAAGTCTTTGTATATACCAAGCTTTGGCTTAAGAACTACCAAGTAACACAAACAACTAATAAACTGTTAACACAGAGACATGTCTCGCCTGTCGCAACTGGACACAGTATAAAATGAAGTAAAAATCCTCCTTAAACTGATCTTAACTGATGCTTAAGCAGTTGATACCAAATATAAATGGTGAACCATAACTGCTTTATATAAAACACTCATGACATAAGTAAAAAGTTAAAGAGTGTATAATCTCAAAGTCAGTAGACCGTGACTGCAGAAGCATACAGATGAAATGCTTTTGAAATTGATCTGTACTAATGCTAATGCAAGTGCATACCAAATATCAATGGTGTAACATAACTGCTTCATGTTAAACAGACTTAAGAAAAAAGGTTAACCTCGGCCAAATCAGTGTAAAATTTCAAAGTCAGTAGACCGTGACTGCAGGAGCATACAGATAAAAACCTTTTAAAACTGATCTGTACTGATGCTGATGCAACTGCATACCAAATATCAATGGTGTAACATAACTGCTTCATGTTAAACAGACTTAAGAAAAAAGGTTAACCTCGGCCAAATCAGTGTAAAATTTTTAAGTCAGTAGACCGTGACTGCAGGAGCATACAGGTGAAATCCTTTTAAAACTGATCTGTACTGATGCTGATGCAACTGCATACCAAATATCAATCGTGTAACATAACTGCTTCATGTTAAACAGACTTAAGAAAAAAGGTTAACCTCGGCCAAATCAGTGTAAAATTTCAAAGTCAGTAGACCGTGACTGCAGGAGCATACAGGTGAAATCCTTTTAAAACTGATCTGTACTGATGCTGATGCAACTGCATACCAAATATCAATGGTGTAACATTACTAGTTCACACAAAACAGACTTAAGCAAAAACTTTAACCAATTGTGGACGCCGCCGCCGCCGCCGTCGCCGCCGCCGCCGTCGCCGCCGCCGCCGCCGGAATCACCATACCTAAGTCTCGCCTTTTGCGACATTCGTCGCAGGCGAGACAAAAATAGGACCAAAATTTGACTTTAACTCTGGAAGATCTATGGTGTTTTTTTAAAGGAACCATATCAAACAACAATGAAAAATAAGGGGTGACAATTGTGGTCTCATACTAACTAAAATATAAAAGCTTCCTGGGTAATGTATTGGTAAAGTGATTTGAATGTATATAACATCACCGTATTAATTATAGAATAAGGCAGCCTGACTCATGAACATTAAAGGTAGCCGACATACTATTTTTATCTCAATAAAATATCTACTTAAAAAGTATCCTAGGGGAAAAACATGTCCTAAGTTTTTGAAACAGTGATCATATAGATAAAAAGATGTAGAATAAGTGTATGTGGCAGAACCCTAATAAGGAAACAGAAATTAACAAATCTGCAAGAATTTAAAATAAACTAAAACCTAGATAAAGATCTGTAAAATATCAAAGAATTCAGTTATCAGTTTATAGTAGATAAGCCAGGACCATGAAAACATCAAAGGTTATCAGATAAATAATTGGGTGTATCTTTAAGAAGAATTTTTTTTTTATCAAAGTTTTTTTGTGACAATAACCAGGGGCGGATCCAGGATTTTAGTTAAGGGGGGGGGCGCGAACCTTTTTTTCGCCGAGTGGAGCGAGGCACGATTTTTTTTAAGTGTTTTTACGTGGATTGTTTGCATAAAAATATATTTTTTGCAAGTTTTAGGGGGGGCGCACGCCCCTCACGCCCCCCTCTGAATCCGCGCCTGATAAATCTAAAAGATAGTGACCTCTTTTATATGTTGCATCAATATATAAAACACAGATAACATTTCAACCATTACAAAACTGCCATGTTATGATGTTTTGTTTACATTAAATATTAACTGCATTTAAAGGCTACAGATAACAGGTAAAACTTACAAGGAGCTGGTGTAGACAAAAATAAGGATAAATATACTTTTAAAACAAATACATTGTAATGCTGATAAGACAAACATCAATACATTGGATGAAAATAAGATAAAAGAGTATCATCTTTTAAAATATCAAGAAAGCTTGATTAAACATGGTTCTTTCACCAAAATATGATAAGAAAAAGGTCACATACCTAAAACTTATTGAGAATAAGTACATCTTATATGATATTATATAAGCTACTTCCATTACAATAACTGGTTTTGACAAATTTTATACTTTGTGTAATTCTTAAATTGTGTCATATCATGCATATAGTGATTCAATGTACAATAATGGCACATATAATGTTCATTTTACAATACAACTGATGAAGTATGTATCAAGGCTAGTGATGTCTACGATTTTTATTGTCCTATTGGGAAATGGAAACTCAAACTCTGTATTACAATATAGGATTAAGTTGTCATCAAGAGTCAGCATGAATGTAGCAGAACTTGTATGGAGAGAAAAATTCCCTCTATACATATCTGCAATTAGTGTAGGTTTTTAAAAAAATCAAAAAATAACATAAAAGGCCTTTTAGGTTACTTAAAACATTTTGAATACTTCTCTAAAAATTATAATGATCCTTTGAGAATTTCTTTTATCAAATGAAAATTTCCTTTCTCCCACTGAAGGATGTATAGATTATCTTCTAGATAAAAAAAAAGAAAACATAGTAACTAAGAAAAATCTTGTTTACTGAAAAGAATATCTGAAAGTATGTTAAAGCTTTTGGATTAAAATTAATCATGTTCATAGTGTTCTACTTCTAAAGTTAAGAATGATGGGTGAAAGCAACTAACAACTTGAAGCACCCTTTTAACAACTTAGTTGGTTTATTTGCTTATTATGCTTAGTAAAGGTTTCAAAACCAACTTTTTTACTAAACTATGTCTAAAAGTAAAATTTAATTTTCCAAGCAAAAACTTCTTGCTTGGATTTTGTTCCAGAACAGTCTTAAATAAAAACAAAACAAAACATTAAGTATAAGAACTATCACACACATTTCCTCATGCAATTTTCATTTTTTTCACAATTATTCAAATAGGGCACAAGGTTAGTCCCACACATTTCTGAATAAAAATCAAAATTTTTCCCTCACTGTCATTTTGAATTTCAATTTAAGACTCAAGGCAAAGTTTTTCATGGAAAGTGTAGTTAATCATTCCCCCCCCTAAAATCCCAATACATGTACATAAAGCCTGATACACAAATACATTAAATTAAAGGCTGTGTGCAATATTTGTTGGTAGTTAATAAAAAAATCAAGAACTCTTGCAGCCTTCAAAATTGTGTAGGGACTTTGAAAATAGATTTCATAGAAACAAACAAAATATGATTTTTGTAGGTACATAACAATCATGGCCACATTATACAGTCAATATATTAAAATAATTTATACACGTTACAATAAAACCAACAAGTACATTCAGTCCAGATCATCACTTGGTATATGGTGATCAGATAGTCCAATCAGAGAATGATCCAATCCAGTCTCCTCCTCCTTTGTGAGGTCAGCGAGGTCAAACAGGTCAGGTAAGACTTCCAATGGTTTGTATTCCACCAATTCATTTCCTGTCAATGATAAAAACAACAATTTTTTTTCAACTGAAAACTTTATTCAAATTTCGTGATGTGATTTTTTTCTTAGCATGCAGTTGATTCAAAGTTTGCTGTTTTTTTTAGGTTGTTTGGAAAAGTGTGTGTTTTTTTAATTTAAATCCAGTTAATTGTGAGATATGGTTATTTTATTATTATTTGTGAAAGATAAATTTTAAGGGGGTACTTGCACCAAACACCATAAATTTCCTGTCAATAGATTTTCTTTAAAATTTGTAAATAGACACATCAAGAGATACACTTTGAAAAACTAAGTCGATCAATATAAATATACCACTCTAATGATTTTTCATATTTTGATAACTTGATGTTACCCATGTAAATCAGTACCCCATACATAATAATGAGTGTGTGTATGTGTGTTGGTGTTTAACGACCTATATCGACGCACCTGGGCCAAACGGGACTCGAACACCAACTGAGAGGTGATCGGCTGGTGATCAATAGTGTGTTATTTAAACCAACGACTTAGACCACTCAGCCACCCAGGCCCCATACATAATTATGAAACCACATTACCAATGTAATAGGTAATAATGACTATGATATGTCATACCTGAGGCAGTCAAATCTTTGCCCTGTATTGTATTGTTTTCTTCTCCTTTAAAATTTTCTGGATCAACAATATTTATTATCTGAAAAAATTAAAATCATAAATTGTTGTAAATTATCGACTTAGGAATAGAATGAAAGGGGGGAAATTAAAAAAAAACTTTTTATCGATGATATACATGTACTCTATATAAGCACGATTTCTTAATTTTCTTGCTTTAAGTATCAATAAGACCTTCAACAGTAAACACACTAAATTTTCTCAATATTTCCCCCTACAATTTGATTGGCCAAAAACCTACATTAAGCATATCAATGAATGTATAAAATATTTTTTTTATCATTTATGAAGAGAAACACTAACAGAAAGGTGATACTTAATAACTCAAATAAATAAATCAAAAATTACAACTGTGTGCTGGATAAAATAGTCATCATACAAATGGATTTTATGGACAAAATGAGAAAACCTCGTCACTTTGTGTTGTGGTGTAGAAAAATTAAAAACATCTTCTAAAAGTACTTTTGAAGCACACAAGAAAGTTACAAGAGAGGATAAAGACTGCATGATTGGAAGACTATCTTAAAAGCAGTTACTATACAAACACCATTAATACAGCAATTGGCACACAATAAAAGCTTCAGTTTGAAATGATTTTACTCAGAATAGTATTCATGAGACATAATCTGTTTTCCTAGTAGCAGTCACTGCCAATTCTTATTTTCATTTTGCTTGTCAAGGAAGCAAGGATTAGTGTAAGTGGGGTTTTTTGTGGAGTTTTTATGGTTTAGCAGGGGCAGATCCAGAAATTTTCGAAAGGGGAAGTTCTCCATACTGGGTTCTGTGGGTCAAAAAGGGGGGGGGGGGGGGGGGGTTCCAAACCAATTTTTGCTGAAAATCTACACTAAAGTTAAAAATATTTCGGAGGAAAGGGGGGGGGGGGTTCCGACCCCGGAACCCCCCCTCTTGATCCGCCACTGGTTTAGTGGCATTAATGAACTTGCTCAATGCTTTATGTAATGTTGATGTAGGCATATGTATAGAAGCACTTCATGAGGCCAAATGAAAAATGTGTGTGATTCTGGTTTCATGCCTGAAAAAAAATAAGGGTAGGTAGGTAGGTGTTTATTTTTTCATTTATATTTTTATCTTGAGTGAATAGGGAATGAGGGAGTTGATACTTTTTTGTATTGAGTTTAAGGGTGTTAAGGCAAAAATGGCAATAAGAAGGCTAGGGTCAGCATGAAAAACTAGTGTAGGTAGGGAAACCAGAAACACTCATGCATATGTTTATTATTTGGCCTCAACATCTGTTTTTGAACCAGTTAAATCTATTAAATTGTATATACAGGTAATGGTTAAACAGTCGACAAGCACAAGATATTGGGTTGAAAAATCTTTCTCTTTCTGATAGGTAGACATCATCTGACCTACTAATCTCTGCTTCAAAATTCTGTAAATAACACTATTGTATCACATCCATCATTGTCATTTGATCTAAAATCTCAGTAAAGTATCAAACTTTCCTTATGCCCCAAACCAAAATAACATTTTTATTGCAGCATACATTAACTTATATAATTTACAGCCTTAAAATGTGATGTTACGATCATGACAATTCAAATTCTGTAGCGTGTGGGTGTGATGGTGTTTAACACCCTTTATCGACGCACCTAGGTCATGTCTGACGGTTAGTTTTAATGGTGGAGGAAACCAGAGTATCCAGAGGAAAACATCCGACTTTGGGCAGGTAACTGACAAATCTAATCACATACAGCTGGAGAAGTCCCTTGTTTGTAAATTACAAATGGGACTCAAACACCAGCTGAAAGTAATTGGCTCTGTAGCAACAGAAATGTGTCATGAATACTACCCTGAACAAGATTATTTATTGCATGCAAGACAAATGTGTGAAGACGTAATACATATAATGTTGAAAGATATACTACAATGGTCTACATTTAATCTTGGAAAGAGATAAAAGATGAACCTACGTTATCTGGTTCAGTTTTGGTCTGATCAGAATTAAAAAGCTGCAAAAAAAAATAGTTTACCATTAAATTTAAAACATATATCACAAGTGATACATATTATGGGTATAAATGAAAAAAAAAAATTTAATTCTTTTTAAATTCATCTTTAGCTATTGCTTTATCTTAGATAACTGTCATTTAAAAGAAGTACTAAAAATTTCAACAGAATATGAATTTCTACATCATGACACAATTAGTTGTCAAAACCTGAGGACTCACTAGATGTGTGGGTGGGGGCTCTTTTGGTGGAAAAACATATACTCTTACACATGGAAAAAATTTGTAAATGAGCCATAAAACCCTCTATTCGAATATTGGTTTCATGTTCTATTATTTTGTCTTATAAGATGGGTGATATTTCTTATGCCGTTTTTAATATTGGTTAATTTTCTTCCCAGTCATTTAATTTTTTGATATAATGGTTACATTATGTAAATGATGATAGTACTTAAAATTTAAAAGCGCCCCTTTCAGAGGCCTCAGTATATGAAAATTCTAAAATCAATTTGATAAAGGGTTGTTGAATCTAAGATAACAATAAAAGCTTAATTCAAAAATAGAACCAAGTAAACTTCCACAATGCTAAAAAAGGACATTTTTGGGGTCATTCATCTTATTACAAATTGGCAAATAAAATAAATACCCCTAATAAAAACTCAGGATCAAGATTGTACTGGCTATTTGTCAAAATATCCTTCAAGCCCTCTAAGTCATACTGCACTGAGTCTACATGGTCATTCAGTTCACTTCTGTTAAATGATAAAACTATGAATTAAAATAGTTCAAATATGAATATAATATGCATTATATCAAAATCCAGATATCATAATTTGCGATACATATTTAAAATGTCAAAAGTAAAACTGGTAAATTACTGATAAGTGATTGTTGGTTTAAAGAACTAATGAAATGTTTTTATCTTAAATTTAATAAATCCTGTAAAAATCCTTGAAAATAAGAGTTGATTTAGTTCAAATTATCTCTTTTAGTGTCAATAACATGATAAGTTATGACAGAGTTTGTTTTGTCTACCAAACATATTATATCTCCAAGATATTAACAGTATTATTGACTGTCACTTCAATGTTCTGTCAAAAATTTGCATTATTTTGACCATGTCTCTTTTTTCTTTAAGATCATAATACTAATTCTTTATTATTATTGGAACTTCCTCACATTTTTCTTACAAATAACATCACATGGTATAAATACTGAATAGATCAAAAGAAAACTTAAAATATTTACTCACATTGATTGCTGCCGACTAAATGGTGGTTTGACCTTTTGTTGTAAACTCCTGTGGTAAAAGAAAAAGATCATACCAGTAACTAGAAGTATTTCATTTCCTATGAAATTGATGGAAAGTTATGTAAAAAAACATTCATTAAGATAAATGAATAATCAACTTTAAAATATGAAATAAAATTGTACAAAAGATTTATGTTTACAAATAAATTGAACAAAAATCTACATATTTATAAGTAATAAACATATATGTAAAACCTGGAACAAGCTATCAAGGGGAACAACAACAGGATAACCCATATATCTGTTGATGCAATGTAATGGGTTTGTTCTGTAAAAATAAACAAGTGTTAGAAGTCTCCTGAAGATCTGACATAGAGCTAGCTAGAAGCTAGTTTTACTTCATAGGTAAACTTGACTACCTGAGGTTTAAGAGTTTGAAAGAAAGATATATGTCCCACAACTTTCATTGGTAGGTCACAAAATTTACATATCACACAACATAGTAGAAGTGCTGTGAACAGTGGCAACCACTGGTCACATTAAAGGCTGCTGGATATTATTAATTGTGGAGTTTTGAATGACTGCTCATATATGTAGGTTGTGTTGCATACGCTGATACCACAGCTCATTATTGTCCCATACAAATTCATTAACCTTACTTGTCACTATTACTGTTGGAATCTGTTGAAAACAACCCTGATAGATAGTTAGTATCTGCAACAGAATTCCCTGAGTAAGACGGTATTGATTGGGTGGCTGATGTCACAGTGAGCTCGGACGGTAAATCTTTGACATCACCAATGTCGATATCAGAGGCTAACAGATCAGTTGGTAACTTCCAGTCATTGTTAGATGTTGATGAGGAAAAGGAAGAATCCTGTAAATTAATAAACATTTGAAATTGATAATAGCAATTAATGTCTTGTTTTCCTGAAGTTAAACCATTAAGATGTGAACATTTATACAAAGATGTCCTGTTGGGACAAATCTTAAGCAGCTCCTTCTTAGGCCTAAAAAAAAAATAGTTGTGTTTCCGGTTTGCCGACCGACCGTGTGCTAGACCCCCGGTTCAAACTTTTTTATTGCCATTTGAAAAAAAAATAATCAAAACACCCTACCGACTGCTTTTAAAAATGGTAACTAAAAAAGTTTAAAAAACAATATTTTTTCTCGGCCAATTCATTTCCCGGTTGAATCAAGGTGAATATAAATTTAGTTTCTGTTAAATTTAGAACGATTGGAAACTGTTCCGCTATTTTTATATTCTGAGCATGCGCGGTGATTCGGATCCAATGAATACAGTTTCGTTTTGACAAGTTGCAAGATGGCAACACAGAGGATTTTGTTTTCCGTGCAACGAGAGAAATGCTCTCATTTCCCTGAGAAAAAAATTTTCATCAGCTTCAAAGAAAGTGACACTTTCGATGATGTGAAGAACGAAATTCATCCTTCCGACGGAGATATCGATAAGGATAAAAACAGTCAAACCACGATCTTGTGTTCCAGTTCCGAAAAAAAGGAAATCAAAGAATGGACCGAAATTGACGATTTACACAATACAACATTCGGAAGTATGCTTTCTTTTGGAGTGAAATTTATAAAATTGACTTGCAAACTTGTGGAAAATAAAATGGAAACAGACAGTGTCAGTGGACAAACTGTTCAACCAATAAATGCCCTGGAAATATTAATGCAAGGACAAAGGTGCTTTGCAAAAAGAAAGTGCCATGAAAGGTAAGAGACTTTTTTATCTTTAAAAGTTAGGAAAAACTATTGTGAAAGTATGGAAGCTCCATGTCTATAAATGGTGCCTGCCCCACATACTTTCAGACCCATTTTTAATGTTTTCCCACCCAAAGACCTGGGACAGAGGGTTGGGGGGCTAAAAAGTGCAATTCCTAAGGGGGGGTGCTGCCGATTTTTTTTTTAGGCCTTACCAGTCTTGCTCTATCAGATGACAATCTAATTTGATTTAATTTGAAATGTTTTGCACGCTTAGTTCAAATGGATTAATGACCTTATTTAAATTATATACATTTATCCCACATTTAGCGTTTATATGCATGAATTTGCCCGGGTGCAAGGGCCTGAAGTGTCCAAGCCATATTTGTCCAGTGTCCTTAAATGGCCATATCAGGCGGCTCGTGATCAGGAGAGGGCTTGATATGGCTTTTTCCCGCGTGCTCGTGTGACGTCATTTGCTCTGCCCTTTTAACAAACATGAGATGATGTTCAGATTATAATTAATTTTATAATGACAATAAAACAATAATACTAATGATAGAAAATTGAATATTTTCATATTAAGTTTTCTCTCTTTTTTTGGTGTATGAAAGAATAGAGTAGGTTTCATAGAGCATAGACCTAATATGGGAGTCTCAGAATGATATGGGACCCGATATGGAAAACCCTGTGTAATAATCTATATGTATTTTTGGTTTATTAGGTTCACATGACATAACACTTGTATTCATCAACAACAGAAAATAAAACACATTCAAATATCTTTAAAAAAATTATTGTTGTGATGTAAAATGAAGATAAAATGTAGCAAATTTAGCATATTCAGGTCACATTAAATAACTTACCAATTTAAAATTATTTGGATCTAGAGGTGATGCTGTATAAATAATGTTCCCTGTGTTTGTATTTGCTTGCTACGAAAATAAAAATAAACATATATTCTACAACTAAATTAAAGATGCATTAATGTTTGTTTTTTTAATCATTAAACCTTTAAACTGATTTTCATGAATGGCTAACATGGCTAAAAAGATTTCATATAGTTGTATATATGAGTTTAATGTTTTCAATTACCACTAATGCTTTAATTGATTAATTTTCTTAATGTGTCTCAAGTAATTTTTACCTCATTGCTTTTCTTTGGTGATGCTACATTCATCATGTCTGGGTCAATCAACTCGGAGATAACTGGTCCTGTTTCTGATCCATTGGCAGATTCAGGCTACAAAATAATGGATGAATTAAAAATTAAATGACCTGCTGCAAAATGATTTCAATTTGTGAGCACTTTTTATAAATAAATTCAACATCAAAAACCATAAAACCTCAACCATTATGACTAAAATTTATTTTGGGTAAATGATTGGCCAAACAGTAAACACCTCTAAGGAAAATCCATTTGGTTAACATGTTAATATTTTGAATAATTGAACTGTATTTTTTTTTAAATTTTGAAGAGACCCCAAGCCTTTTGATTGGATTCCAAGTTATTGAGAGAAGGCCTCGATATTGCAACACTGCAAACATAATTAAGAATTTTTTCACCAGTGGATGATTACTTAGGAACAATTTTTTAGAGACCATATGAGATATATTTTCTTGTAACCTGGTGTCGCATAAAAAAAATTAGAAATTTTTTTATGTGGGTTTTAAAAGCTCTACAGAGCTTATGTTTATTGTTTGTATGTCCGACTTTAAATAAAGTTTACTTGACTTGACTTGTACAAACCCTGGCACATCAATAAGTTCTGAAATATATAAACACCATAAGCATGATAAGCAGGTGAAGTAGGTCTTTTGCTTTCAAGATTAGATCTTCAACTTTTTATTGAAATTTGTTAGATCTGCAATACTGACCTTAACAAAGAACTTAATAACCATAGACAGAGGGTAATAAAGAAAGGAAAGCACAATACGGCCCTACCACATACATTGGTGTGCCATATAAAAAGATTTATCTTACACTTTGAACAGAATAAACTGGAATTTCTGCCTTGTTGTACTTCTTGACTTTGTTTGGTATGACTTGGGACGGGTCAGACAACATCAGTGGCCTCTTTCTGTTCAGATTCACCCCAATACCAGATCGCCCACCGACCAGATGAATAAGAAACTGAATCAATTTGTTCACGATTTGTTGCTGTTTGGAATGCTTTTGTCTTAAGGAAGCAACTTCTCTCCATAGTAACTCATTTTCTCTGAAAATATATATGATCATGAACATTATCAGTGTATTTACATGTATTTTAAATGAAAAAATCTTTTTACAACTTCTTTTATATATTTAAATATGGCACTGTTTGCATGTTGTTAACCATAATTAAAATATTTATTACACCAAAAATTACTAATTGTGCATTTATGAGTTAAGATTTAAAGGGTAGGTAGATGTACTAAGAATGTTATATAAGCAATATTAATCATGGTAATGTTAAGATATGTTTTGTGTGATTAGTTGTGACATGTGTTAAACTGTTTCTTTGTTGTTGTCTAAGTTTCTACTGATCATGATTTCCCTTTGTTGTATTTTACTGACTACCGGCATTTGAGTCCCACATTTGTATTTCTTTATTTTCTGCTCACCTCTTCATGGACATCAGTTTAGTGTTAACACTGTCTTGTCTTTCCTTCATCACTTGGACATCTGTTATCACTTTGCTAATCTCTTCTTGTTGATATTCTTGATATGGTTCAGTCTTTATATGTCCAGCACCCTTGAAAAAAGATCCAATAATTGAGAAAAAAAATTGACTTACAGTTTTCCATGATGCACACATGGTACATTGACTGGTTATTTTAAGAAATGGCAAAGATATCCTGCTTCATGACAAAAACAAACATATCTGTTGAAAACAAAGAAATCTTTGTGTTTTTTCCTGTGACACTCTAAATACATTGTACAATAAAAATGTCTTTTCATAACTTCTTGATTAACTCTTAAATTAACAGCTAAATGTCAGAACTCAACCTAGCTTTCTGTTAATAGCACCAAATACACCCAGTAGTTTTATTTTAGCCCTATACTTCTATTTGCAAAAAGATCAAAGAATAAAACTGTTATGAAAATTTTACAGCTACAAGTACAAACTTAACCATTCTTTGAGTGCCATTTTTTATTCAAAATCTCAAAGATAGGTAAAACAAGGAATCTGTGGGCTACTGCTCATGCAGTATACCCCCACTACCCCCAAAATATACTTTGGCGGTAAACAGGAAGTAGATATCCAACAGACCTAATTTTGATACTCCCAATAAAGGACCTCATATTGAAGCCATACACAAAATTTCATGTCACTGTGATGTAGTTACTGAGAAAAATGTTAAAATTTTTTTCAACAATTGACCATTTATGTTAAAAATTGACTAAGTCGGTAAACAGGAAGTGGATATCCGACAGACCTAATGTCGGTACTAGCAATAAAAGAACTCGTACTGAACCTCGTATGTCAAATTTCAAGTCACTGTGATACATGTTTGTAGTTGCTGAGAAAACTGTTACAAAAGATATGTTGCGGATGGATGGACGGACGGTCAGAGGTAAACCAGTTTACCCCCTCTTATTGGAGTGGGGGGTATAATAAACTAGAGTGAAATTCTTTACATGGACTGCATGCACATCATGTACATATGTATCATGCTACATGTACATCAACATGATCAATGTTTTTTTTAAGTTTACATGCATGTAACATATAGTTGTTTTTTTACCCCAGCAATCTTCCTTTTGATTCTTTCCAATAAAAACTCTTGTCCTCTTCTGAAGAACTGATGCTGGAATTCTAAATCATCTGAATCATCCTTGATTCCACCATGTTCAATACGGGAGACCTTTCTAAATCCATCTGTTGTAACAAAAAAAAAGTTTTATTTTTTAATTCAAAGGAATTAAATATATATATGATATAACACTACACCTAAAATTGCATATTTTAAACATATAACTTCCAGAAAAGCTTATATTTAGGAAACTCTAAACAGACATGGCAGGGTTTAAATTGTGGAAGGAACTCCCAAGAAATACAAAATGTACATGTACCTGTATATTAGGTGTAACAAATTTCTCATGTTGAAAAGCAACATGTTTGTTAGTTAATTCATATTTTAAACCAATGTTACATATATAAAGATATTCAAAGTTACAAAATGTACTTCAGATTCCTTGGGTACTAGTAAACAAAGTAAAATATCCTCTCCTACATACAAAGTACATTATTCATGTACATGCTTTTGTGAAATCATTGCAGGAAATCATATTTTACTACCTTTCTACCATTCATCTCATATTTCCCTATACATGTACATGTAATACGAAATGGCTCTTTTTGATAAGAGAAGGACTTGTAGGAATTCTAAACAAAAGTATACTTGCTCATTGGAGGTACTTGTTTTCATGGTATTGTTAAAATACATTGTTATCACTGCACGATCAACTCCTATCTTTTTACATTATTCATCAAATTATACAGCAAGAATAACAAACTGATCAATATGTACTTTGTACTTTTAAAAATTATATAGAAATTCTTACACATATTCAGCTGTCTAATAAAGCTGGCAATATTGCTATGTTTGAAATAATGGGGCAGAATTTCTTTGGCAAATCTTCCTTGATCATGAACATGAAAGCTGTTTCCAGTCTACAAAATAAATAAATCAAATGAGTTAAAATTTACCCATCACTTGAATCATATTCTTGCAGTGTCAAAACATGTAATGCCACATTCGAACATTTGCATACATGCAAATTCATTAGTCAAAAATAAAATTGTTACTTTCACAATATGATCCCGATCTTTGCTACGAAGTTCAAGATAAAAAGCAACATGAAATCATAGACCTGTATATAATATTTAATATACAGGTCTATGATGAAATATATTTTTTAAATTAATCACAAATATTCTAGCCAATAAATCCAAAACAATTATGATTACAACACATAAATCCCACCAGCATTTAAAATTCAGACAAACACTAATAATTATATTCAATGGCAAAATTGAGAGCTCAAAGCAAAAAATTATCTAAGAATTTTGCCGCCAAATTGCCACAGGGGTTCAAATAAGAACTGGTCGGAGGTCCGGCACCCGACCTTCCATTTTTGGTTCAGGACCTTTTAAATTTGATTGCTTTTTTCCTCCAATTGAGGACTTTTTAATGTCATCAGGTGGACCTTTAACCTTTTATTACAAAAGGACATGGAACTTTTGTTCAAAACTGCTAATTTAAACCCCTGTGCCAACTAGATGTGTGAGTTTTAGCTAGTTGTGTGACACTTGACATGTCTGAAAATGAGCCATTCCATGCATGACCAATTGACCATATCAGTACATGTACTACTCTCTGACCAGTACTGGTCACAGGCAGGATCTCAACAGCAAGTTATCTTACCAAAATTTTTTGGTGAAACTAGAATACCGTACTTACAAAGTCAGAAAGGGTCCATGGCAAAAAATTAAAGTGTTTTCAAAATCATATGAACTTTGATTATAACCACTAAGGCATGTTCCATGGAATGTGTATGAAACTTCAGAGCCGTATTGTTACATGTAATAGCATTTGAGTTTTAGAGTTAAAAAATTCCAATTCTCAAAATCTGTGATTTTCCATCAAAAATGAAGTTTTTTTCCAAAAATATTTAACATATTTGCACAAATTTTATTATGCAAATCATGACATGCTACTTAATTGCTGTACAAAGTTTCAGAACTGTATAATTTATAGTTTTTAAGTTTTAGTGTTCACAAAGTCCAATTCTCAAAATCTATGATTTTTGATAAAAAATGAAGTCTTTTGACAAAAATATTTCACATTTTTGCATGATATTTTTATATGCAAATTATGACATGCTACTAAGTAGCTGTATATAATTTGAGAACTGTGTTGTTAATAGTTTTTGAGTTTTAGTGTTCACAAGAATTGTTGACGGATGGACAAAGTGAAAACTATAGGGTACCCGCATCTTTGATGCAGTGCCCTACTTAATTTTTCATATTTTTCAAGTTGTGAAAAAATCTCAGTAAAACGTATTTCTTCAATGTACATGTATCCAAAAAACGAGTTTGCTACATGTAGTCAATTCTTGAAGTGACTGACCAAATTGGGGTAAAATTAAGATCTAAAAAATTAAGATTCTGTTATATAAATAATTTATGCTGTTTTGTTTTTTCAAAGATTCTGATGCAAGAGGGAGAAATAAATAGATTATACCATGAATCAGTAATAAAACTTTTTTTTTTATTCACGTTTCATCATAATACAGGTTGTACATGTAAATTCATATTATTTTATTCAAACACGATTTATAAATTTCCATCGCCATGAACATCACTTTTTCTACCTCATCAACATAATTGGGTCATGTTTTATTTTGAAAACCAGAATATGACCCCGCCAGAATGACTCAATCGTATTATCCATCGGCATTTTTTGAAAAGTATTCCAGTGTTTGGAGGGTTTAAATTTGATAATTTTAATATAAATTGATGAAAGTTAAACAAATAAAAGTTCATTTTCATAAAAATTGTGTTTAAAAAAATTGACTTTGCCTGCATACACCAGATTTTTACAAAAAAGCATGCCCATTCTGTTCACATGGTTCTGATTAAAAATAGTTTGTCAACAAATTCTTAATAAAAGTTTTTTTAAGTAAAAATGAAATGGAAATTGAACAATTTAAAGAACCCAAAACTAATAAATCTGATGGATAATTAATTAAATAGATGCTGTGACACTTCTAATCACCTGGTGTGTTTATGTTTATCGGCTGACGATCATAATAAACACCGACCTGGGAGTAGATTCGCTAACACCGGCAATAAAACAGCTCTCTTGGAGTTTTTTCGCAGTGTTACACCGAAAATAACGATAGAGAACTAATTCGTGTTGAGCTAACTGTATATATGGAGGTCAACTATAATGTTGAGTTTTTCTTAGGGGTGTAACGATACCACTTCCCCATGATCCGATCCATGATACCTTTAGTTCCATTACTTACAATAGACCTGCAGTCTGCACCAAAAACTTTTTCAACAACTAGTCCGACAACAAGTTTTAAAGGTTTTTCCTTAAATGTCTATATAAAATCTTGGCTATTTTTCACTAGTCGGAACAAATTTTTACTAGTCTGGGGCATCGGACTAGTGGCTTACGGTGCAGACTGGGTCACCTGATTGTCATATCATTGAAAATCGATGTTCAAGTTAAAGAAGTATTATTTTCATGCGTTAAATAGAAAGTAAACTGAAATATTTTCAGGCATAGGATTTTATTTCAGTCCGACAGGCAATGATTTGTGCCATTGTTGATGACGGAATCATGCTTTATTTAATCATCTTGCCAAAGACGGATAGGACATTTTCGGATCAGATCAGAATCGCGAAAGTCAACCACGATATCGATTTCTGGATCGTGGGATAAAATATCATGATAGATCAGTGAATCGTTACACCTCTATAGCTTTTTCTACTTCGATTTTTAAAGACTCTAGGCATGCATAGAATTGTCTAAAATCAACCCCGGGTTACCTTAGTTGGACGAACCAAAGAAGGCCTACATGTACATGTACTCTCTGTTGTGTTGACTTCTGAAAATCGAGCAAGTCTGACACAAATTATGCTTTCTATTCTTACTGCAACGCTTACCTCGTCCCAGCAAATTAAATCGTCTACTCGAGGATCTTCTACAAGAGTCCATAACTTTGACAGAAACGCAGGAACTGTACTACTTGACATGTTTGGTAATAATATTTGTCTGACAATACCAAGATATTTTTTCGATATGCGCATGAGCAAGACGGAAGTCAACACTTTACAACTTCACATTTTTTCAGTTTTAATTCGATATTTTGTTCTTTCTTATAAGTTACTTTATTCAATTAATGCTTTTAAAATAAAAATGTCAAAAATCTGATAAATATACAGATCTAACTCTACTAAAAACTTTATTTGTCATGTTTGTGAAGTGTTCATTTGTGACAGCCTAATTATTGATTGAGTTACCTATCCTACTTTTGCCGCCAAAATTTAAGATACACCCTAAAAATTGAAATGGGGGGGGGGGGAGGGGGGTGCTACTTGCTATTATTTAGATGATATGAGTGTGTCGCAGGTATGGGTCATTTTTTTGCAGGCAGTTTGTCTTAAACAGGGTATCTTTTTCACACCTATTGTCTTGAACAGGGTATCAATTTCCACACTGCTATATTCTCCTGTCAAGCTTTCATGATTGAAGCAATGGAATACAGAAAAAAACAAAGCTGAATTTAACATTATCTAGAATGGAAAATGACTGTAAATGAGTACAACACACAAACATATAAACTAAAATGTCTTAAACAGGATCTAGTTTTTGCCGTTTTTGTCTTAAACAGGGTGTATTTTTTTGTTTTTCCTGTCTTAAACAGGGTCCATTTTTAAAGGGCGATCGGCACAGTATTACTGAAATTATTGGCAAGTAGCCCCCCGGGCTATAATTATCTGTAGTAATATCCATCTTCGTAGTCTCCTCTTTGCTATTCATTTGCATGTTTTATAGACCTGTATATTCTACTATACAGCCAGGTCTATTATCAACCCATTTACGGTTCTTTTCACCGTGTTGCATGATTAAACGGTAAATTATCCAGAATCCATGCTGAGTTTCTTTTGGTGTAATCACATTTCATGATGGTGTAGAAGAGTCCTGGAAAAAATGACTGAGAATATTGAAGTATTTAATAAATTGTGATAAGAAATTACGAAGAAAGAACACTTAGTGACACAAGTCACTGAAACATTTTTGTGATCTTTAGTTAATTTTGTATCTGTACTTGTCTCTGTGGATGGAGTCCAGACTATCGATTAAAAGACGACATCGTTCACTGACACCATTAGAGGAGTAATTTCTCAACAGCAGCATTTGAATGTCTGCCCTTTTCTTTCGGAGATTCAAATGATGCTATTGAGAGACGGAGAGACCTGTATAGAATTTCTCTCCTTATCACGCATTCGTCTATATCTCTATAGTCCTTAATATATATAACTAGCAGTTTGTGAAATTCTTTGTGACCTGTCACCATGATTTCAACAAAATTGGCTTATAAAGATATTCGAAAAATCGTAAGACGGACGATCATGAGATGACTATATAAATCTATCGAGCAATTTTCTTTCCCGCGATGATATGAGCCATAGTTTCACAGCCTCTTTATAAAACATAAATGAAGGCAAACAAAAATGTTTAGATAGTATAGTATTATACTTGAAGTGCAAATCTCAATATGATTTTTCGAAATCACCTCCTTGGCAAGGGAAAGAACCCCATATAGGATAACATTAATTTAAGTCATGTTTGTACGCTTAAATACTAGTAGATAAGAGAGCAGACCCTAACTCAAAGAGGGACAGGGTGTGCCTTTGCATCCCCCTTTTGGAGAAAATACTTAAGACTTCTTAGTTTATTTTTCTCTGTGCAATCATTTGCTGCTATCATTCATTCCCTAATTTTCTTCAAGTCCTATGCAAACACACCCCTTCTAGATGAAATATGTGTATGGACCTGACTAGCCTTAATCGATGAAACATCTTTTCTGTACTTTTATTTTTTTTTGTTTAGCAATCATGTGCACCCAAGTTTTCCGTTTAGTTTACACATGGCGACGCAGTGGAATTTAATCGCAAAATCAGTGACATACTGGACTGAGCCCAATGCAAAACCAACAAAGTCGCTGTTTTTTATGTTTATAAACAAAAGTATTGGGGCATAATTGTGTTAGGGTTCGTTCATCCGTCCGTCCGTCCGTCCCAACTGTTGCGAGATGGGGCATTTTGTCTTTTGGAAATGTTCTTGTTTTTTGTTTTCAGATTCATTTCTTACTGTATCTTAACGTGTAATGCACCACGAAAAGGATGCTTATATCATCCATGCAAACATGTTTTGGGTGTGAACAAGCGGATTTTGTGAAACATTTGCCTAAAAGCTAAACACATTCACTACTAGATAAATTAACCATCATTTTGTTACTACGTTAACTTTAATCTATCATGTTTAGCCTCAAGAAAAAAGCGTGTTATACAAAAACAAAATACCAAACTGTTATTAATGTGCTCGAGAAATCAAACTTTTATCAATTGAGCAATATAGTTCTACATATTAATTTCTTATCTCATGCAGATTTTTATGGTCCGATCACGTGTGTGGATCGGACATATAGTTTTACCCTTGTCCGTCCGTACGTACGTAGGTCCGTAACACTTTGGTTAAGTTCTTGGTTAATGTCCGTTACTCGGATACTAGATGTTGGGGGTCAATGATAATTCAGCACTAGATGGTCCTTGGGTAAAGCTGCACCACTTAATAGAAATAAGGTCACTGTGACACATTTTTTAAGCATGGACGACTTCGGTTAAGTTCTTGGTTAAGGTCCATAACTTGGATACTAGATGTTGCAGAGTCAAAGACATTTCACCACTAATGCGTCTTGGGTAACGTGAATTCACCCACTAGAAATTAGGTCACTGTGATCTATATTTTACGCACGAATGACTTTGTTTGAGTACTTGGTTAATGTCCATAACTTGGATGCTAGATGTTTGGGATCAATGATATTTCACCACTAGATGCGTCTTGGGCAACGTGACACCACTCACTAGAAATTAGGTCACTGTGATCTATATTTTACGCACGAATTACTTTGTAAGTTCTTGGTTATCTCATACAGATTTTTATGACCCGATCGGATCGGACAAATAGATTTACCCTTGTCCGTACGTACGTACGTCCGTAACACTTTGGTTAAGTTCTAAGTTAAGGTCCACCGCTCGGATACTAGATATTGGGGGGGTCAATGATAATTCACCACTATATGGGTCTTGGGTATAACTACACCGCCAACTAGAAATTAGGTCGCTGTGACTTATATTTTATGCATGAATGACTTCGGTTAAGTTCTTTGTTAAGGTCCATTTCTCGGATACTAAATGTAAGGGGTTCATTGGGTACTAACAATACACCACCCGATACAACTTGGGTCACTATGACCTATGTTTTATGTATGAACACTTTTGATTATTTCTTGGTAAAGGTCCATATCCCAGATAATACATACCGGGGGTCAATGATATTTCAAGAACGAGAGAGCCATAGACACATTTTCTAGTTTACACAAAAATGATAATTATTATTAGTGTTCTATTGAATTTAGTGAAGCACCAGATACGGTTTAGTTTCACAGGCGTTTGGGTCCAGGATTTTATTTTATTATAAATAACGTGTATACAAAAATTTTCATCTCGTCTATATACTATTTCCACTAGTATATAGACGAGATGAACATTTTTATATACAAGTTATTTATAATACAATAAAATCCTGGACCCAAACGCCTGTGTTTAGTTTATGTTTATTGATACATTTTGCTTTTGTTAAAATATAAGACTAATGTAAATCTAGTCTGTCCGGATCTTTTTCAAACACTATCTCACAAATCAAAAGCATACAAAATTGACGGCTTATGCTCTCTAAGTAAACCATTGATCCCTAACCTTCAGAAAGAAAGAAGAAATGTGTCCGAATTGCTCATCTGATTTTTTTATTTTGCCTTTTACCGTTTCATATTCTTAATCATTGGTAAATTGATAAAAACTTAAATAATGACAAGTTTGGCCCAGAAATCGTTTATTTAGATCTAAACGAACTGATCAATTTTGTAATGTTATCTTTAATTTCTCTAATACTAACCATTTCTAGATATTGATAATTAAGGGGATTACCTCCTACAAGGAGTATCAAAATAATTGAAGCAGAATGTCAAAAGTCTGAAAGGGAAAGTCAAAACCAATAAACACCAACGTTACGAGAACAGGAAAAAAAAACCAGACAACATATAAAACTCGGAAACACAAAAAAACTACTGAACAACACGAACTATGGTCGTAACGAGATTGAACTCAGGTGCTCCGGAAGAGTAAGCAGTTCCTTGGCTTGCTAAAGCACACCCGTCGCGTTGCAACAGTAAATACAGTGTGTCAAATCCGGTATTCATGTATTGAAAGGATCGAAATTCTACATTTGTCTAAGCGCATGATGTCTTCCATGAAATTTCCGAGTGTAGACAGCAAGCCCTGTGTAAGTTATTTTTGTGTCAGACGTGACACTCTGCTTCGGATATGGGTCCTACTAAAAGGCGCCCGGGGAAAATAAAAGGTGCCCGGGGAGAAATAAAAGACGCCCGGGGGGAATATCTTTTTTGTTGAGAACTACGGTGAAATTATTTTATTTTATACATTCTTAATAGTTATAAAGCATGTTTACATGTACAACAAATTAATTTTGTATACGTTTCAAGAATTGACTCAGTCTCCGATATAATTCGATTGGTTCATTAACCGGTATATAACTTTAATTGAAGCAATCACATGTTTCCCCCTAAAACTTTTTATACAAGACTTGAACGATTTGATTGAACATTCACTTTCTTTGTATTTTCTATTTTGTTTTGTACTTTTGTATAAAAAAATATGCTCCCGGGCGCCTTTTATTTCTCCCCGGGCGCCTTTTCTTTCCCCTGGCGCCTTTTAGTAGGACCGTCGGATATCGATGCAAGTCCCAAAAGCTCTGGAATAACGAATCACAATTTTGTGATTCGTAAAGCGCACGGAATGTTGCTACACCAGATGATTAGTATGAAAACATATATGTAGGGTTAGGCTAGGCATTAAAACTTGCATCTACTGCTATAGGTTTAGTAGAAAAACATACATGATTGTTTGGCATTAAAACTTTCACTTAGGGTTAGGGGTTAGTATCACAACAAAATAATTAGGGTTAGGGCTGGCATTAAACTTACAATTAGGTTGGGGGTAGTTTTGCTTCCAGTTTTCTCTATTTCTTATACTTTTCCAGCTTTAAAGAAAAAGCTATGATCATCTATGGTATACCCCCCACTCCATTCTATATTTTAAAATATGTTGGTTGATTGATTTACAGGCAGAAATTTTCTGATCTTGGTAGAAGACATCCTAAAGACCAACTGTACCAAGTTTAAAAGCAATACTTCAAAGGTTTCAAAGAAGATGGTATTTGATAAAAAAAATAAGTATGCAAAATTGATGACTGAAGTCATGTGATGACAAATACACAATAGAAGCATCCAACATCCTAACTTCTAAGTTTGAACAAACTCCATAAATACAATCTTTTGAAAAGACCCCGAAAAAAAACTTTGAAATGATGTATCCAGGATCAATATTCAATCTTCACCTTAGTATGTGTTACTGTATAATATTCCTCTACAATACGGCTGGTCATCTCCTCACTCATAATATTTTCTTATGAAAACAATTCCGTGAGAAAATCTTCCGGTTATGAGAGAGAAGAGGAAATGCGTCCACTTCAAACTGTACGTGTGTCACATTTGGAATGTTTTATTACATAGTTGTAGTGTATATCGAAAAAAGGGGAATGTCATGCAGTGTAAAAGTGATTTTTACAATAACTTTAAGTCATCGGAATGTCAGTGGTAGCACTATCCGTTCAAATTTTATTTTCCCGTGACTGAAGGAGTGGAAAATTTTGGACAAAAACTTTTTCACGAGTCTTGTTTCGGTGCTTTCCATCAATTTATAGTTGTTATTAGTGTTGCACTTACACTAGATATTGCCTTAAAGTGTTTGGAAAAAGTAAAGTGTCTAAATTTGCCGTTTGGGGATAATATGACGAAAAAACGTTAATATTATGAGAGAGAGGAATGGTTGTGCGGGAGAAAATGCGCTATGAGTGAGAAAACTACTTTTAAATGAATGAATGTGGTAAAGTAAAAAGAAATGCTTAAATATAATGCCAAATGAGGTGGGTGCATTTCAAGGAACAACCTCTCATTATCAAACGAGACGTTCTCAATTTTTCACAAGAAAAACGTAAATATGCACCTCAGTACAAAAACTATATCCAGAGTAGTGCCAATTGTCAAAAAGGATGACAAATCAAATCCTTCAAACTACCGCCCTATTTCTTCGTTAAGCTGTGAAGAAAAAGGTTTTAAAATTGAAACCCCTTTATCCCTATTGTGTCTCACAACTTTTGTATTTTGTGTTACCAGACCCTTAGATCGCAATGGAAGAGGGAGGTTTGGCGCCATAAAACTTGGTTCAACCCACCGTTTCTTTTGAAATGTCTGTACCAAGTCTGGACTATTGCGCTCTTCAATTCCCTGGTATGTCTTTGCCTTTTCTTCTTGGGTAAATGAGATTGATCATCCCTGTTCGGTAATTTTGTTGTTACCTTTATTATACATACATATATTATAATATAATCATATTATAAATAATTCTCTGCTCTATCCATACCAATCGGGATTTCTCCAGCGTCACTCTGCTATATTTTTGATAACAAAATATCAAATATTTTAAATTTCTGTGACTTTTCTAAGGCATTGATAGAGTAAGGGATAAAATATTATATAACAAATAGGAAACAGTTTGTTGCCCTAAATCAGACTTCTTCTTCCTTTGGTGCAGTAACAGTAGGTTCCGTCCTTGGTACTTTATTATTTCTATTATATATTAATTGATATAATTGGCAATTTGGGGATAATCGCACGAATTTTCGCAGACGACATCTCCCTCTAATTTGCTAGAAATGATTTCTCGTCATTAGAAAACATGATAAATGATGATTTGAAGATATTACACGACTGGTCACAAGATTGGCTTGTTGAATTTAATCATAAGAAAACAAAAGAATTTATTTTTTCAATAGTGCTTATGTTGAAACAAACATTCTTTCTAATGATGAGGTGGTAAAAATTGTAGACCATCGCAAACATTTAAGTGTAACATTTATGTCTGATGAAAATTGGACAATAGCTCATACAAACAATATTGTTAAATTTTCCTTGAATTAAGCAGCTTAAAGCTCTAAGAAAATTAAAATATGTTTTTTTGACGTATAGAGTCTATCGACTATTTATTTGACATTTATTCGACTTTTTCTAGAATATACGAGAGAGGTCTGGGATGGTTGCCTCAAACTTGAAATAAAGAAACTGGAGAAAAAGTCGGATTAGTCTAACTTAAAGCTGTCAAAATTTTAACTGATCTGACTAAATTTGCCAGTTAAAAGGCTCTTAACTTTAAAACTGGTTGGGATACTTTGACTGACAAGCGAAAAAAAAAACGTGTAGAAAATAATGAGGTGGGAAATAAGTGTACTCGACACAGCCAACAATCAAGCAGCAATTCAGAAAAACCGCAATGGACACCCGCCAGCAGCCTTCAACGAGGCCAGAAGGCGCTGCTCGTGGTTTTGCAAATGGTCCATGGTCTAAATAAAATGCATTTAATTCAAATCCAGTCCTAAAATAGTCACAAACAGACCCCCTTCTTAAACAAGGAACAGAAAACATCACAAAGACAAGTACAAACGAAAAGCTTTGTCAGATTCCTAGCTTAGGACAGGTATATATAATATGTGGCGGGGTTAAACTTGATCGCTATAATGCTTAAAAATGACAATAGTAAAAAAGCTGTTTTTTATAGAATGCACAATAAAATTTGCCCTAAATATCTAAGTGACTGTTTTTGCAACCTTTGGTCCCGAATGTTACTTGATAAAATCTATACAAGAGTTGACACTTAAGTATGTCTCGCCTGTCGGCTTCTTCACAGAAGTCTATCTGGTCCTTCAGAAAAAGTAAGGCCAAGGTCATGTGACAGGCGACAGTATTACATTTAACCATAACAAAAATGTCTGAAGTGGGATACCATAGTTGAGAATGAAAAAAGAACACATCATAGTACCATTCATTCATTTACAAGTATTTTTCTCACTCATAGCGCATTTTCTCCCGCACAACCATTCCTCTCTCTCACAATATTCACATTTTTTCGTCATATTATCCCCAAACGGCATATCTAGACACTTTACTTCTTTTCAAACAGTTATGGGCAATATCTGGTGTAGGTGCACCAATAATAACAACTATAAATTGATAAAAGCACCGAAACAAGACTCGTGAAAAAGTTTTTGTCCAAAATTTTCCACTCCTTCAGTCACGGGAAAATGAAATTAGAACGGATAGTGCTACCACTGACATTCCGATGACTTAAAGTTATTGTAAAAATCATTTTTACACTGCATGACATTCCCCTTTTTTCGATATACACTACAACTATGTAATAAAACATTCCAAATGTGACACACGTACAGTTTGAAGTGGACGCATTTCCTCTTCTCTCTCATAACCGGAAGATTTTCTCAAGGAATTGTTTTCATAAGAAAATATTATGAGTGAGGAGATGACCAGCCGTGCAATATATACATGTACTAGTAGAACTAAACTAAAAGCTAGAAACAAAATATGAAATTGACCTAAACCATGGCCATATAGTTGCCTTGAAAATTGTGATAGACCATTTTAAGGATGTGGAAGGGTGGGAGACAACAACAAATAAATGCCAATTTGAATCCTTTATGTTGCCTCTACATATCTTACTGGCAACATAACAAAGACCAAAACTTTTCATGTTTAAAATTTATTTTTCTGGAAAAGCATGTATATAAATACTATTTCATAACATTTTCATGAAAGTTACATTTGATACAATAATTTTTGCTCTACCCTTTTCTCATGAAAAAAAAACCATATTAAATAATGACACAAATAAAAATCCTTTGTTACGGTATATCAAATTCAATTTCTAATAAAGAAAAAATTATTACTTTTGAAGTAAATGAATACTTTTATATTTGTTTCTGCTTCACAATGCATAGTTTAAAACATTTGAAAATCTAAATTTTAATAAAGAAGTAAAAATTTTACTGATTATATTTCAGAAAATCATTGTCAACTTTAAGTGGGTTCTAGTGCCTATTTCCAATGGATTTATACATGTTCATCAATTAGTGATTACCATATTCAATTGCTGAAGCAAAAATTACATTTCTAAATCCTATTTTAAGATCAAAATATTTTTTAGTTTTTTTCATTCCTTCACCCAAAACTTAACTCATATCAAACATAATATCATTGCATTGTGACCTAGATTTGTATGAATAGATCTGAAAAGTATCTAGCAATATGTATGTAAAAATACTTTTATTTACAACATCTTTTGTTATTTATAGGTTTTAATGTGGTAGTGCCTATTATGGGGGGGGGTAATATCTTGATTCTCAATAGAATGGAAGGGACAAATATTTGACTTTTACTTCCATAAAACCATATTTTCAAATCATATTTTTTTCTGAAAAAAATGTTTTAGCTAAAAAATATCCATTATAAATAAATGAAAATAATATAGAGTCATCCGATAAGATTTCTTTGAAATAATGAAGGTGGAGCCTTTGAATAAAAATACAGAAAAAAATCTTTTTTCATTATTTTTTAAAGTACTACCGTGTGTTATATAAGAATTTTTTGGGACATTTTCCTGGCAAGGTCCTTTACTCTTCACTTCACATAAAGTGACTCTGTTTTTTTTTTACACCAATGAAATAGAATACTCTTTGGCCATAACAATGTTTAAAACAATGGTAGGACTAATAGGAAAAAAAGTTATCTCCTACAAAAATAAAAATTCATAAATTCTAATGTAAAACACTCCAACAATGAACACATTCAATACACGCGTTGCACATTTGATTCCGAATATTAGAATGCACTTATGTCAAAGGTCAAGACGAAAACTGACGTAAACAAACAGGGAAGAAATGGAAATACGTTTTTTGTTTATTTTATGATTAACTGAAGGATTATTGAAAAGTTAATCACGTAGGTCAATATTTATGGGTAAAAAAATATAAAAAACAGATTGAAGACATGAATAAAAATTCAACAATTTCATTCAACAACAAATTTGAACCAGTTTTGTAACACAAATGGAGAAAATGACGAATGTGCAACCCATGTATATGATCATATTTTAAAATTTTATGATATTTAAGAATGAGTTGTGGTACATTTGACAAGGATATATGAAAAAAAAAAATCAAAAATATTCTATTTTTGTACCTATCACCTTAACTTCATTTAAGACTTTAGGCAACATGTCATATAAAGCTGGTTAGATGTTTGAAAACAAATGCTTAAGAATTATTGTATGTTGAAAAATAATTAACTCCCAGCAGTTAAATTATATGTAGTACATGTAGTTTACACTGACTAATCATTGTTTATTTTCAGTAATATTAAACACTATCTTAACACAAATCATGATTTCATACATATACACGATACAAATTAAATTCATACTCTGTTTATATTCCTATTAAAAGCAATTGATGAAATAAATATCTTATTCATGATTAAAATCTTAAATATTGGAAAAACAAAACAAGCACATTAAATACATAACAACAACAAAATCATCCAACAACAAAAAGTTACAGCTGTTTAGAAAGGGTAAAAACTCTCCATCTTTATTATTCTTTAGACAACCAACTGTGAATATGCTTTTAAATGTCTATTTAAAAGGGCCATAACTTAAGGTCAATAAAATTGTCAATATTAAGTACAAAGCTTCACTAGAAGATAAAAACATCTTCAAGACGCCAATGTAAAAAAATTGTGATAAATGTTTAAAAATGTTTCTATGTTTAAAATACTAAAATTGTTTAGTACCCAGACCATGTATTTTATTTAAAATAAAAAAAGAAGAAAAACAAGAGGCTCCCAGCAGCATGAATTGCTCACCTGATTTCTAGAACATCTTACTCAGTGTGTTATATGATGTACATGTACATGATGTGTAACATAAAACAATCTGAGTTCGGAGAGAAAACACTATTAAGATCAAATAACAAATGTTTAAATCTTTCATTTTTTTAAACATAAATTAACATCAATAGATGACTTAAAGGGTTGATCAAAAAACTTTGAGCATCATTATTGAAGATCTCAATGAGTCAAACAATTTTGCAATGGTAACTAGTTTTCTCTATCTCTTATACTTTATGAGTTATTAGCAAAAAAACAATGGCTTCCCCTGTTCTATTTTTAGCAATGACAACCATCATGTTAGATGGTAGGCATGCATAACTTTCACAATCTTAGGAATAACCACTTTAGAGGTTTTTAGAGAAGATCTTTAAAGAAAATTTACCAGATAGACGGATAGACAAACGAAAGATGCAAAGTGATGACAATAGCTCACATGAACATTGGGGCCAGGCAAGTTAAAAATAACATGTATCTTAAAAATCAAATCATACCCAAAGCAATTAGCATGAAACATAATAAGTGAATCAGGTCAAATGATACATGAAATTTCATTGTTAATGATATTGGAATCATGTGGTAATATAGCATATACATGTATAGCTTATATAACCTGGCAGGTATTAACTCATATACATGTATAGCTTATATAACCTGGCAGGTATTAACTCATATACATGTATAGCTTATATAACCTGGCAGGTATTAACTCATAAACATGTATAGCTTATATAACCTGGCAGGTATTAACTCATATACAATGTAAACAGGGCATAGGTATTTATACAAATAATGAGATCATGAATTACCTTAAAATGGAAGCCATATAAAAATAAATTATGATTTTTTAAGGAATGAAATGAGGAGAAAACAAATTGGAAATACATCTTTAAAGAATAAATGGTGTAATTTAAAAAAAAAAACTGAAATCATCAAGTGTCAAGGATACTTTTATAATATTTGTAGCATGAAAATATACAAAACTGAATAGTACTAAGGCAAAAACTTATAAATTTTACATATCTGTCAGCAAAATTAACCGGTTTGAATGGTTACATTAAAAAGAACACAAATTTTATTCTGTATTTTTTATTACATATTCAATTAAAAGTTCATGGTATATCAGTTCTATTCATATTTTACCTACTTATTGATAATGACAGAATTTTAGAAATGGAAAAAATTAATAATATTTAAAAACTAAAAACAAAACTTTAAATTCTTCAGAAGATAAATAAAAATTTACAGAAAAATATATATTTTTGTAATCTGACATTTTAACAAGAGGCTCCCAGGAGCCTGAATGGCTCACCTGGTCTTGATGTTGACCCTATACTTTTGTAGAGCTAAATGAGCTGAACATTTAAGCAAGCAACAGCTTTTCTCTACCTGCAATAGTTTTCATTCTATAGGCCAAAAACACCATTTTTCACCTATAAGGGGCCATAACCCCTATAAGGAGTCATCTGACAACTTCGACCCTATGAAGACTTTCGTAGAGCTAAATGAGCTGAACATTTAAGCAAGCAACAGCTAATCTCTATCTGCAATTGTTTTCATTCTGTAGAACAAAAACATGAAAAATCGCTATTTTTCAGGGGCTGTAACCCCAATAAGGGGTCATCTGACAACTTCCACCCAATGGAGAATTTTGTAAAGCTAAATGAGCTGAACATTTAAGCAAGCAACAGCTAATCTCTATCTGCAATAGTTTTCATTCTGTAGGCCAAAAACATGAAAAATCGCTATTTTTCAGGGGCTGTAACCCCTATAAGGGGTCATCTGACAACTTCGACCCTATGGAGAATTTTGTAGAGCTAAATGAGCTGAACATTTAAGCAAGCAACAGCTAATCTCTATGTGCAATAGTTTTCATTCTGTAGGACAAAAACATGAAAAATCGCTATTTTTCAGGGGCCGTAACCCCTATAAGGGGTTATCTGACAATTTCAACCCTATGGAGACTTTCGTAGAGCTAAATGAGCTGAACATTTAAGCAAGCAACAGCTAATCTCTATCTGCAATAGTTTTCATTCTGTAGGCCAAAAACATGAAAAATCTATATTTTTCAGGGGCCGTAACCCCTATGAGGGGGCATCTGACAACTTCGACCCTATGAAGACTTTCGTAGAGCTAAATGAGCTGAACATTTAAGCAAGCAACAGCTAATCTCTATCTGCAATAGTTTTCATTCTGTAGAACAAAAACATGAAAAATCGCTATTTTTCAGGGGCTGTAACCCCTATAAGGGGTCATCTGTCAACTTCCACCCAATGGAGAATTTTGTAAAGCTAAATGAGCTGAACATTTAAGCAAGCAACAGCTAATCTCTATCTGCAATAGTTTTCATTCTGTAGGCCAAAAACATGAAAAATCGCTATTTTTCAGGGGCTGTAACCCCTATAAGGGGTCATCTGACAACTTCGACCCTATGGAGAATTTTGTAGAGCTAAATGAGCTGAACATTTAAGCAAGCAACAGCTAATCTCTATGTGCAATAGTTTTCATTCTGTAGGACAAAAACATGAAAAATCACTATTTTCCAGGGGCCGTAACCCCCATAAGGGGTCATCTGACAACTTCGACCCTATGGAGAATTTTGTAGAGCTAAATGAGCTGAACATTTAAGCAAGCAACAGCTAATCTCTATCTGCAATAGTTTTCATTCTGTAGGACAAAAACATGAAAAAACGCTATTTTTCAGGGGCCATAACCACTATAAGGGGTTGACTGACAACTTCGACCCTATGGAGACTTTCGTAGAGCTAAATGAGCTAAACATTTAAGCAAGCAACAGCTAATCTCTATCTGCAATAGTTTTCATTCTATAGGCCAAAAACACTTATTTTTCACTTTTAAGGGGCCGTAACCCCTATAAGCAGTCACCTGACAACTTCGACCCTATGGAGACTTTTGTAGAGCTAAATGAGCTGAACATTAAAGCAAGCAACAGCTAATCTCTATCTGCAATAGTTTTCATTCTGTAGGCCAAAAACATGAAAAATTGCTATTTTTCACCTTTAAGGGGCCGTAACCCCTATAAGGGGTCATCTGACAACTTCGACCCTATGGAGACTTTTGTAAAGCTAAATGAGCTGAACATTTAAGCAAGCAACAGCTAATCTCTATGTGCAATAGTTTTCATTCTGTAGGACAAAAACATGAAAAAACGCTATTTTTCACCTTTAAGGGGCCGTAACCCCTATAAGGGGTCATCTGACAACTTTGACCAAATGGATACTTTTGTAGAGCTTTTGATGCTGAATCAGCAGCATGGCCTCAGATTTCCTCTATCTCTTATACTTTTTGATTTATAAGCCAAAAACAGTAGTCTGACCCCCCTAGTCTATTTTTAGTAACGGCGGCCATGTTTTTTAACGGATCAAAAATCAAAACACAAGTTTGGTGCAGGACACCCTAAGGATCATTCATACGAAGTTTCATTAGAATCTGTTCAGTAGTTTCAGAGGAGAAGATTTTTGAAAAATTGTTAACAGACGACGACGACAGACGACGACGACGACAGACGACAGACGACGACGACGGACGCCAAGTGATGGTAATAGCTCACATGGACCTTCGGTCCAGGTGAGCTAAAAATTACATATTTACTTCATGATTTGTTTTTATCATAACTTAAAATGAAAAATCTAAAGGAAAGTTTGTACAATCTGCAAAGTGACAGTCTTTAAAACACTATATAAAATAAATATTCATAATAAAGTTATAAATTACAATTACAATATAAAGTGAAAAGCTGTTTTATTTTTAATACAATAAATATATTATTTCTTAAAATTAAAATAATATTCAAATTATTTTTTCATGTAAAATTTTCATAATTTTCTATCCACAAACATAGGATAATTCAAGTACAGCTGGACACATCTTCAACATATTCAAGACTGAAGAATAGAGAAAAAAAATTCTGGCTGAATGTGGATTATTTAATACAAAAAAATTAAACTGTTTTGTTACTAAACGTTACCAATCCTCAATTAAACATTAATTGCTTTAAAAGAGCTACTCACATTTTGGAGAGACTTTTAGGGTGCTGCAAAGCCCTCATTTAACAAGAAATATGTGAGCCAATAATCACTAGTAATATGTCACTTATAAAACTATGCCTTTTGTAAAATATTAAGTTTTCAGCAAAAACAGGAAGTAAATGTTGGATCCAAAAATGTATCCCACAATACATCATGCAAATATCAAGCTTGTTACCAAATATCAGCAACCTAACAAGTAATAGTTACTTAGTTATAATTGAATGAAAAGTGTGACAGATTTTTTTTTAAGGTTTTTGGAAAACATGTAGTAGATATTCAATAGATCCGAAATGTATCTCACTATACATTATGTCCTTATATCATATATTTAAGTATAAATATAGTCTTTTTTAATATGTATCATAGGACAAAGCACATTACCTTTATCACATACCCTATATCGCACCTCTTACCCTATATCGCACATCTTACCCTATATCCCACCTCTTACCCTATATCGCACCCCTTACCCTATATCGCACCCCTTACCCTATATCGCACCCCTACAAAATATCAATATTTAATACTATATGATATAATGAACATTACATGGCAAAATCTGTATCACACGCTGTATCAACCCTCAACATATATCATACCTCGGGCCATTGGCCCTCTGTATGATATAGGTGTCTCGGGTAAATACAGCATATGATACATATTCCCTCTTTTCAGTTAACATAGGTTATCTCCCATATGCATGAGTTATCTAACTTTACAGCAGGTATGAAATTTATTTTCTCTGGATTTAATGTTGAAATCCTATGATAAATTTGAGGGGTTCAGAAAGAAAAGGGATTTCCCAACATTTTGAGATAGTTATGTAACTTTTTAAAACATTTCCTTTTACAAAAATACTTATTAAATAATCTGCAATAAAAATGTAAACTTTAAAGATTTTATATAGTAAAGTTCTTGTGAAATTTAGGGAAATCCCTAATTTCTTTCAGATCTCTCTAGATTTTTCACTGATTTTCCATGAAAAGAACAGAGGGGCTAAGAAATTACACCTCCTGCAAAGTAAGATAACTCCTGCTTATGGGAGATAACCTATGTAAACTGAAAAGAGGGAATTTTCCCATGTATTATCCAGTATATCATGTTACCAAATATCATTAACCTAATAAAGTTATGAGCAAATGAAAAAGTGTGACGGAAAAGTGACAGAACCAAGGTGGAAAATAAGTAAAACAGTTAACCCTTTCTTCCTCGAATTGGAGGTATAAAAAGTTCACTTAAAATGATACAGGTAGATTTAACTTTAAGCACATTTTCAGTGAAGTTGAAGGTCATTTTTTTTATAAATTTTTGCAGGCTTGGCATAAAAATATAGAGAACTATAAATCTTAAAATAAAGTTTTTCTACTATGAGAATAAGTAGACCTTATTTTATAATAGGTACTTTTTTAACTAAAGACTTGTAAATGCATAAAAAGATTTTAAAATGGCCCTAATCAACAATAAGTTAACTAGATAATGTGTCTATGAGCCACAGGATGGCCCTCCCGTTCTTGAAATATCATTGACCCTCAATGTGAATTACCTGGGATATGGACCTTTACCAAGAAATTGATCAAAAGTGTTCATGTGTAAAATATAGGTCGCTGTGACCTTATTTCTGATGGGTGGTGCCATGTACCAAGACTCATCGAGAAGTGAAATATTATTGACCCCGAACATGTAGTATTCAAGATATGGACCTTAACAAAGAACTTAACAAAAGTCATTCATGCGTAAAATATAGGTCACAGTGACCTCATTTCTAGTGGATGGTGTCACTTTACCCAAGACACATCTAGTGGGGAAATATCATTGACCCCCAACCTCTAGTATCCAAGTTATGGACCTTAACCAAGAACTTAACCGAAGTCGTTCATGCATAAAATATAGATCACAGTGACCTAATTTTTATTGGGTGGTGTCATGTTACCCAAGACACATCTAGTGGTGAAATACCATTGACCATCAACATGTAGTATCTGAGATATGGACCTTAACCAAGAACTTAACCAAGTTCATTCATGCGTAAAATATAGGTCACAGTGACCTAATTTCTAGTGGGTGGTGTCACCTTACCTAAGACACATCTAGTAGTGAAATATCATTGACCCCCAACATCTAGTATCCAAGTTATGGACCTTAACCAAGAACTTAACCGAAGTCATTCATGCGTAAAATATAGGTCACAGTGACCTAATTTCTAGTGGGTGGTGTCACCTTACCTAAGACACATCTAGTAGTGAAATATCATTGACCCCCAACATCTAGTATCCAAGTTATGGACCTTAACCAAGAACTTAACCGAAGTCGTTCATGCATAAAATATAGGTCACAGTGACCTAATTTCAAGTGGGTGGTGTAGCCCTACCCAAGACCCATCTGGTGGTGAAATATCGTTGACCCCCAACATCTAGTATCCGAGTAATGGACCTTAACCAAGAACTTAACCAAAGTGTTACGGACAGACGTACGTACGGATGTACGGACGTACGGACGGACGGACGGACAAGGGTAAAACTATATGTCCGATCCACATACGTGGTCGGGCCATAATAAAACATATACTGTAACCACAGGAACAGTTTTAAATATCCATAAATAATATTCTATATAGTTTAAAAGAAAACTTGATAACAAAATAACTTATTTTCATCTTAATTAAAATATTCAAGGAGTTTAAAAAAATGCAAACAAATTAAATTTCTGCAATGGTAAATTCCCCATAGCTATTTTCTCCAGATTCTTCTGAGTTAAGTGATTCCACTGAACCATGACGAATACGAGAGATTGTTTCAACAACAACAACATCTAACGGTTTATCAGTGTCTTCTACACTATCACAGGAAGCAATGGTAGCATCTACACTACACACATCAACAGAGTCCAGCTCTGTATGGGTTTGATTAGGCGCGGTGGTATCAATATCGCTGTCGGAATCTGATTTGTCCAGGATATGATTGCCGCCACGACTGTAAGCTGCAGTAACAATATTTTCCTCTGATATGCTGACCTGTACACTCTCAGTCTGATTTTCATCATCATCACTATCTGACCCAGATGTACTACTGCTCTCTGGCAGAAGTAGTGACGTGGAATTTTGACGCTCCAGTTCTATATTCACTGAATTCTGAGTTACCTCCTGCAGACTAGCAGGTCCTGGATCAGTGTTCTCATTATCATTGGTGTTGGATTGAGATTCTGTTTCATTCTGTCCTGCCTGGGTATTGTTTTGATTTCTATTACGATTACGTCTACTGCGCCTTGATGGTGGACGGCCTCCATTTTGTTGTATCTGTTCCAAGTAATCTCTACGTACCTCGTCATAAGGTCTGGATGTCATCATGGCTTCATGATAAGGAGGTGGTGCCCTCCTTCTCATAAATTCAGCATAGAGCCGTGACAGTGGAGTCTCCTGTCGACTTTGTCGGTGCCCATGCACTCGAAGATTGTACAGTTTACAGGTACAGCCAAATGCCACAACCAAGAGAAGTCCACATATCAAAGCTCCAGAGACTGCAGCTATTTTGATCAAGTTTGTAGCATCTGAAATATTTAAAAAGAAGAGTTTTTGATTTGTATAAATCTTGCTTAAATAGTTTTAGAAAAATAGCCACAAGCCTGATGGTCATGGTCATTTTAACTGAATTCAGATTACAATGTACTGACTAATAAATATTTTATGATGCCTTTTTTCATCATAAATTTTAGTACCAAATCATTTTATTACAAGTAAATAAGTCTTACATGAGAACTCTAAGGTATACCAAAAAACTTTTTAGTTTTTAGTATTTGCAAGTTGAGAAATTTAGCCAAGATATGTGTTGGTATCTTTCATCATGTACTTCTTTTTAGCATAGACGAATCTTGTGATTTTTTATCAATTATCTCCCCTTGGTAAACATCTGTCAAACAGACTATAAAGGTAAACAAATCTTACGTGAGCAATCTTGTTCATCGCTGTTATCTCCACAGTCATTGGTTTTATCGCACTGCCATGTCTGGTAAATACAACGTCCATTGTCACATAAAAACGTACCATTATGAGGACCACACTGGGAAGATGCTGTAAAATAAGAAATTATTGTAAACCAACATTTTTTCGCAAGCGATTTATATTCGTGGATTCCGTGAGGAACAGAAACTCGTGAAAATAAATCATCGCAAATTCTACCATTTTCATTTAATTGCTTTTACCACAAATCCTGAAATTAAAAAGCCGCAAAATAGCTCTATATATGACACTAAAATGCGAAATATTGTAGTCGTGAAAAAAATTGGTTTACAGTAAACTGCTGTGGTTTCATTAATATTCATGGGGTATCAATTTTCGTGGTTTTCGTGGGTAGCATAGAAGAGGATAGAAAATTCAAACTTTGATCTATATGCTGCAGACCTAAAAACCACGAATTTATGAATCCACAAACTGACCATTTTTCATCAAACCATGAAAATTGGTAGCCACGAAAATAAATGAATCCACAGTATAAAATTTAGAATCAAGAAATTAACCTTAGCTTATAAATCATAACAAATACTGACAGACCAACAGACAGATGGACATCAACACTTAAATCCCCCTCTATTTTTATAAGTGGGGTATAAAATCAAATAAAATACATTACATTAAATAATGAGATTTAATAATCTTTAAAGATTCAATGTTTACAAGAGTACTGTGTTCCTTGAGCATTATTTTTACCAATTTGGTGACTGAAGTTTCTGAAATCTATGTGCTCCTCAAAATAAATATTGAGAATAAAATAGAGAATATGTCCATGGGACAAGAATGTTCCCACACAGAAATCATAAACAGGAATTGGAGCCTTACAAATCTGAAAATGGCTTCAGACATATTCTCATGTATGGTTTCTCATAAAAGCTTGACGGAAATCTGACTTAAGGGAGTACGAGCCTCAGAAATTGAACATTTTCAGGATTATCTCGGCTTTTATCCATTCAAATGCATTAAAAATTTTCCTAATATTTGTTCAGTACTAATTAGAGAAGGATCTAATAAACATCTTTTAAAAATTTCAACCAATTCTAATTATAATTGCTATGTTAGAACAGAAGAATAAAAGTCAATGTAATTCCTATGAAAAATCTAGAGAAGTTTTTTCCCGCCATATTTTTAGGTGCTTATATCTCAAAAACGGCTCCATGTTTTTGAAAACTTTTTTCATAAAGTCTAGCTATTTTGTGCTATTCTATCTAAATTTTCTATTTTAAATAACTTCTAATTACAAAAAATTTCAGGCTCGTACTCCCTTAAGTAAAACTTTATGACCTTAAACAAGTCTCTTCAGGGGCCCAATGAATGATAATTGCCATATTCCCATTGAAAAGAATTCACTTATCAAAGTAATTTGTGTGTTTCATTTTCTCTTTTAAACTCACTGCAGTAGAGTTCATCCATCATATTAGTACAGTGTGCTACACCATTACATCTCTGTTTTTTATCATAACACTGGTTGATTCTAGGTCCACAAGTGTATGGAGATGAAGTCGAGCAAGGATCTGCAATTATAAATAGAGTAAAATGAACATGGGATTTTATTTTAGTCTATAACCTCATATCAATTATTCTTATACAGTCATGTCATTGGAGTTGGATGTTACTAGCAAATTGCTTAAATACATGTATTGAAAAAATTGCACCCTTTGAAAATAACCTGAAGTTATGTCATGTACATTTATCCTACATTGAGTGTCACCCATCAAATCAATCATGTGTCTTATACCAGTTTACAATGTTTAAATTATGATTTTTGGGGGGAGATTGGACAGAAAGTGAGAGCTTTTCAATACACTTTCAATCTCCATTCCAATGTCAGGATAGTTAATTAAGGTCACTTGAATTTGCCAAAAATACCTGGCTTTACCAATTAATATCCAACTTACTGTTTAAAATACTGTGGACTCATTTACTTTCGTGGATACCAATTTTCATGGTTTAGTGGAAAAAGGATCAGTTACAGGATTCTTATATTTGTGGTTCTGAAGTCTGCAGCATACATATCAATGTTAAATTTCCTTTTTGTGGATCATCACATTTGTGGGTCAAGGACACCCACAAAAACCAAGAAAATTGATATCCAACGAATTATAATTAAACCATAGTAGTCAAACATCTAGAACAGATGTACAAATCCAAGTTTGACAGGTACTGCTAAAGTTCTATTTTTGTTGGATAAACCAAATATTCAGGCTTTTTCAAGGGCAAGGCAAACCATATAATTTAAATCATTAATCTTAGCTTTAATTTCTGCAATAATTTTTTTATGAATCCTCAATATGCATTTGATTTCGAATCCACATAGTTTAAGTACTGTCACAATATACCAGTTGATAAAGGTTCATAAAGTAAACCTACAGCAGTTTAGTTCATCTGCCCCAGATACTGGACAGTCCCATACACCATTACACCTATAGGCCTGGTCGTAGCAGTCAAACTCAGTACCACAACTCCTTTGACCTGGGTAGCAACTTCCTAAAACAGATAAGAAGGTTCCTTGTTTAATGTTACCTTCTTAAATAGTTAAACTTTAGCTAGGTATACAATGTATGTAGGAAAATATTTTAATAAAAGTATTAAAGTCAGACATAAAATATGTTCAAAATTCATATAAACTAACCTTTTACCCCCTCCCTCCCAAATAAAAAGAACATGAAGCATAATTTAAATATCTGTACATTTTTTTTAAAATTGTTGTTTGTATTGTAGGTTGTGTCTTGTACACTTATTCCACATCTCTTTATCTTCTATCATATCATAAAGTACTATTTTGCATTTATAAAATTTGATGCAAATATTTTTTTTTCATAAGGTCAAATTGTGATTAAAGCAGATCATTTGACTTAGGACTAAGGGATGAGAATCTAGGATATTGGCCTTAAACACTTTATGTCTCCACATTAAAAAAAAAATAACACTTACCTGATAACTTACCTGGCAAAAATCACCAATTGACAACCAGAACCCCTTTTCCAAAGGCACAAAGAGGGCATTCTTACCTTTGTTCTGGTAGGTAAAATTAAACCCTTTACTGACTGTAGAAGAATCTGAATGGAAGACAATGGTCATCTGATTTGAGGAAGACTCAATAACAAGCGGGGGCATATTCTTGCCATAATACGTATCTATATGTTTACGGTATGGTGATGGTCCATCAAAAACAGATACATAATCAGTGCTTTGTTCACTTTGCAGACTAAAACTTTTAAATCGTAGCTGTATTTTGTCGTTGGTGTTGCTATGGATATGCCAGGTGCAATCAACGTTATCTGGATAGTAGTAAGGATAACGTGGTGATGTGATGTATCCATAGGGTTTAAACTTGTATAGTTCTATGTATTTGATACAATTCTGTAAATCTGAAAAAGAAAAGCACAAAGATAGAAATTGTTAATAAACAACTTAGTCTGAAATCTTATAATCTGAAAATAATGAGTTTTAAATTTTTCCTAGTTAAAATTATCTAATACAAACTTTATTGTATACAAATTTAGATGCATTTCATAAACTATTTGAGATAGTTTTTTTCTACTTTTTGAAACATATTTTATAAACTACTCACTGTAAACACTAATGATATGAATTTTTAACTTTAATACATTATACACAAAGCAGAGACGTCTTCTTTCTATTGTTCAGACATCCTAAAAGACTAGTTTTTTAAAATGTTTTTATAATGTTATATGGATTCAATATGCAAGTTTAAGGCCATTTGCAATATTATTCTTTTTTCGTCATATAAATGTACTCTTACACATGTGGTTTTGAGATTTAATTTAACATTTTCACATTATTTTGAATTTAAAACTAAAAAAAAAAACCAATATTGTTGGAAAATAAGACAATTTGAGTAATTGCAAATCATAGCAATGAAACCATTCATCTAGTGAAACATGAGACATATGATGAACAAACAGTCTGATAGTAGTACACCACAATTAGTGTGGGAACACATATCTTTTTTCTGGTTCAAGATTTTTCTAAATATTCCTTTTGCATTTTCATTGTGTATTTTATAACAAGGTTATTTCTAATTTTATCATGTAATTTTATGCACATTTTTCATAATTATTTTTGGGGTATAAATTTTCATGGATTTCATGTGTGGCTTTAACCCATGAAATTTGGTACCCAAAGAAAAGGAAATTTTTCATTGATCAGTATGCTGCAGCCTTTAGAAAAACAAATTTACGAATCAATGAACTGAAACTTTTTAATCATACCATGAAGATTTGTTTCAACAAAAATAAATAAATCCACAGTAATAAATAGCCCCCTTTTTGAACATATATCTGTGAACCTCAATTTACATTATTGTACCTAGGATACAAGTTTTAAACAAGGGATTGCACTTAGTCGTGCTAAGGAAGCCCCCACTCGGCCTCTCAGCAAACAGGAAGTAGATGTGCGACTGACCTGGAAAAGGGGGCACCATACAACTCATCATGCTAAAGCTGCATACCAAATTTGAAATCAATCCCTTCTGTAGAAGCCGAGAAATCTGTTATGAAAATTGTCTTTTTTGACCCTTAAAATTGTCCAAGTTGGCTCAGAAAAAAAGAAAGTTCATGCCCAACTGACCTGGAATGGGGATGCAGGATACAACTCATCATGATAAAGCTGTATACCAAATTTGAAATCAATTCCTTCAGTAGAAGGGGAGAAATCTGTTACAAAAGTTTGTTACAGACGGACAGACAAGGTGATTGCAATATAAGCCCCCTCTCATAAGAGTAGGGGTATAATATGACAGAATAACATCAAATTTTAGCATGTGAATCCATAAATAGTACTTTATTAAGGTGTATTATTTGAGATGAGTGCTCTTATAGTTCTTGAGTTTAAGTGTCTATAAAAAAATTGTAGTCAAATGGATAGACAAAGAAAAAGCTATAGGCTTTGTACATCTCAAAGAGAGGTCCTTACTACATTCAGATGGATCTTCATCTTCACCACTGAGACAATCAGAATTGCCATCACATTTCTTATCACTGTTCAAACAGACAAGGCCATAGTCAAAGGCTGATCTACATCGTATCTGATCAGATCTGCAAGTCACCTTCTCTGGTGTCGTTGGGTAGCCTAGAAAACAAAAAAATAAGTTTTTCAAAAACTAGCTTTTTACTTAACTACTGTGGTTTCATTATTATTCGTGGGGTATCAATTTTCGTAGGTTTCGTGGGTAGCCTTGAACCACGAAATTTGATATCCCATGAAAAGGAAATTTAACATTGGATTATATGCTGTATACTAAAGAACCACGAATTTAAGAATCCAGGAACTGATGCTTTTTCCCAAAACCACGAAAATTGGTACCCACGAAAATAAATGGATCCACAGTAATTCAATGTTAATGTAAAGTTTTGAATGCAATGTAATGAAAACAAATGCAATTTAAAGTTTTGTTTGCTACTCTTGACCATTTTAAAGTGTAGTTTCTAGCCCCCTCCCCCCCCCAAAAAAATGAGATACATGTATTATCAGTCGGATAACTTATCATGATTATTGTAGCTTCACCAAATCAAAGATGTAATCGGATATTCCTATTTTCATGCCAACATCAATGCCAATTTGTGCTTTTAAAAAGTTATAACAAACATTTTGTCGTAGACAATTCAAAATATTCGAAATAGAGGATGTTTAATGTTTATGACCTTGTTCACTGATGACACAGATGCCCTTCATAAATCCCCAAACAGGCACGAGAAGTGATCAATCCTTAAACAGGCAGTAAGAGTTAGGCTGGTCTGAAAGTGTTTTAGGACATTCAGTTTGTAAAACTGAACCACCCTGCAAGTATGGTTCTAAGAAAAGCTTGAAGAAAAATTGCATGGATGTACCACCTGATATGAGTAAAACTTAATGCACCCCCTAACATGTTGTAATGGGGGCTAAAAAACAGTCAACCTTTTTTTAACAGCAAAAATTTTCTTATTCAAGTACGTATCTTATCTTAATATTAATCTGTTATCTAACCCATCTCACCACACAATTTTGGGTCTTCATCCTCATTTCCAAGACAATGTTGTTTTCCATCACATTTAAAACTGGTGTTTAGACAGATCTCTACCGTTGGGGTCCAATAGGGGTGACACTTGATATTAGAGGTGCACACCTGACTTGGTCTTGGTGTCATTCCTAAAAAATAATTACAAGTCTTAAAGTTATTTTTTTTAAGCAGTACAGATTTGAACACGTCAGACACATGAAAGCGTCTGGAGAGTAACTTCTGGAAAGGCCATTTTTGATTATCAATAACAAATTACTAAAGAAGTAGCACAATTATTAGTAAGTGTATTACATGTATATTCAATGAATAAAGAATGTATAACAAACAAGAGCATGACTTGGAACCTTGACCTTTAACCTTTTGAAATGTGTGTACGTTTCATGAAATGCTATCAAAGTGATCAAAAGTTATACTGTGAAACCTACTTTACTCTAAATTTCAAAGTTTTTCAATTGTGATCTTGATCTCTTGATCCTTTAATCAATAAGCATCTTTCTTGCCTCATTACCTTGAATGTGTGTAAGTTTCATGAAATTTTATCAAAAATTTTAAATGTTATGCTAGTGAAACCAATTGGAACAGAATGAAAGATTGATGGATTGAAAGCCAAATTGGAATACCGTCAAATTATGCAGAAAGGTGGGGACAATACAAAAGTCATTAATTACATGCTCCTACAAAGCTTGATACCAATTATCAGCAATATATGAGTACATTGTAATAGTATCAGCGTTATGAAAAAAAGGTTAGTGATGAAACCACAGAATGACAATACTAAAGAGCTACAGGAAGATGAACAACATGAACAATAACAGATTAATCACTATACCTGTTCATATTCAAAGCAGGGTATTACTTTAAAAGTTGTAAACTGATGTTTGGATATCTTACCACAGAGTAAAACATTTTCGTCTTCTCCATATACACAGTCTCTTCTACCATTACAGACAAGGTTAGAGTCGTAATCCAAACAAACAGATATTTTAGCTGTCTGATTCATTGTACACTTGATTTGATGACTGCTGCAGATCAATGGAGCTGGAGTGGTCAATTCTGTCAAATAGAAAAAACTTAAGAAATGCCAATTTGTTCACTCTGAAAAATCTTTTATTGTCAAAAATCATGATAATTTTTTGTGGATTAAAAAGAAATGTTATGTATATTTTGTGGTTTTATGAAATTAAAAATCATTGTAACAAGATTAAACACTAAAGTATGTCTCAACTGCCGGCACCATCAAAAACAATAATTCTTTCTTACTTCCACTATACATGTATTTTGCAATTATAAGGAATTTTAGTTTCTCAGATCAAAAAGTGTTTATAGAACTAAACCATTGCTAATATATGCAATAAAAATAATCAAAGTCACTCAAACAGAAAATCAAGGTCAAGGTCAAAAAATGGGGATGCAACTGTGCTAAGCTACTACTAGGGCTTATGCATATAAAGTTTCATCAACCTAGGACTTATAGTTCTTGAAATATGGAGGTGCTCACAAAACCTTACCATTGCTATTATATGTATTGAAAATTGTCAAAGTCCACTCAACCGGAAAATCAAGGTCAAGGTCAAAAGATGGGAATACAACTGTGCTAAGCTACTACTAAGGCATATGCATACCAAAGTTCATCAACCTAGGACCTTTAGTTCTTGATATATGGAGGTGCTCATAAAACCTGACCCAAAAAGTAAATGCTGCCGCCACTGGTAAAGTGTTACCTATGTCCCCCCTCTGCTTCGCAGGCGAGACAAAAATCTAAACCCAATTTTTCATTCAATTGGAACCTAATTCAGTTGGTTTCATTAGCAAAAACCATGAAAATTGGTACCCCTCTTAAATTGTTGTATAAAACCAACCGACCAAAAGGAGGAAAATTAGAAAAATACCTTAAGAACCCTTTCCTACTCTGGTTTTGTTTCAAATTTTTATTAAAAATTTCTATTTATGAAGCGATGAAAGTCATCATTATCAATTTCAATATGATCATAAATTGAACAATCGACAACAGCTGAATGAAAAACAAATTATTATATGTAAATATCAAATAATAGTTTTAAAAAATAGGATAAAATTATTTTGTTATGAAAGTTGAAGAAATAGAAAAACTTCAGCATTAAAAACAAAATTGCATAAAATGTAGTACGACTGTCTGGTAGTTCGTTGTAGACTAATTGGAGGAGCCATAATGGTAAGGAAAATGATAAAAGTGGTTAATTGTCGATTTATATTTAGCAATGGATTAAGAGAAATTCAATTATTTAACACCTCATATTGATTTTTTTTTCATTAATGCAACAAACTTCTGTTTTTTATGTTAGTCACAACATTTATTTTCATCTGCAGGATCATTATAATCTGTAATACTTAAGTGTTCTCCCCTGGCCCTTATAGCATCCTGACAATGTGATGCTATCTGAAATCATCTTCAATATATGCTATATAGAGTATAATGTATAATTTTAAACCAAATTTTTTTTTTTGCATTTTATAATTTCTTGGGGAGAACACTGATACAAATGAAATGTCTACCATATTAAATTCCATTCAATTATTTGGTATTTAATGCCTTCTAATGAATCTCTACATTTACTCTAGAAATCACCAGAAGAGTTTGTCTGTCTACTTTCTTTACTTCATTTGTTCACACCAAATTATTCTATACATTCACCATATCTTAAACTTACCACATTTATTAGAATCTGATGTTTTTGCCCCTTTAGTTTACTTACGACATTTGTTTTCATCTGATGAATCTCTACATTCTGGTACCCCATTACATTGCCAGCTGGGCGGGATGCAATATCCATCGTGGCATTTCCATTCATCATTGTAACAAGTTGTTAATGGAGATTCCAGTCCTTAAAAATATTGAGTCACAACATTTTCATATTGATATACTGGAAATAATTCTTTATTCCCAAGTTCTACCATGTGCCATCAATACAATAATGTATAAAGGAAAGCAATAAATTAACTATCACAACTTTAACATGTTAAAAAAGTAAGTTTTGAACAATTTCTACCATTTTCTTTGTGAAAGAAACAAAAATAAAACGAAATAAGCATCAACTAACATGTAACTCAATTTCAATAACATGTTAAATGCAAAATCTGTATTTAGATGTCATTTTTCAAGCTTTAAATTACTTTACATTTTCAAACCTTTCAAATTTGATAGAATGTAAGCCTTTCAAATCAAACCTTTAATATATTTTGCAGAAAATCCCACATCACTTAAAGAGGAGTTCTGCATGTATGTAATGACAACTTGTGTTGTCCCTTTTGATCTATGAACATAAGGTGTTGACTGGTTACATAAATTAACATCGTCTATCTTGAGAGAAGCTCCACTGCAGCTGGTCTTTGGAATTCTACCAAGATTAATTTCACTGAAACTAAAATTTATAGTTGTATTTTAAATGCATTGATACACTCTAAATTTCTGTTGTTTAAAGAACATATTAGAGTAGACCAAGTATAACTATCTGTTCAGTTTGTATTGAAGTGTCAACAATTTTCTCGATTGTTTGTTATGGATGACTAAATATTTTAAGAGAACACAGTACTTGAAATAAAATTGGATTGTTAAAAGGACTAAAGCCACGAACCCCCATAATTGGCCCTAAATCGGTCCATTTTTCAAATTCATTTGTAAGATAAGATTTTTGTGGCCAAGTAGTCTAGAATGATTACTTGTTACAAAACAAAATCAATTTTTAAAGTTTTCTGTACTTGTGACGTTGTAATGACGTCATAAAGTGACGCTAAAATTGAAAATATGCTAATTTCAGCTAAATTTCACAATTTTCCACCTGGTTTTTGGTGAAAATGACATGGGCGCCACCCCTCGCCCATAAATATTTTTGCTTAAATTTTATAAATACATAATTTTCTTCATATTTCAACAAAATGTTCGATGGGCGAGGGATGGAGCCACATAAAAAATCACAAAATTGTGACTGAAAAACAAGTTTTTTTGGCCAAAAAGTAAAAATCACTGATTTAGGCTATTTTTGAAGGGTTAGGGTACTTGAAAATTCATTTATACACCATAATCAAATCTTTTCTCTTTAACACAGTCATCCAGCTATACATACACAAATTTTGGTGTAAAACAAACCAATTTTGATATTTGAGTATTAACAGGGCCAAATATGGGGGTTCGTGGCTCAAGTCCTTTGTAAAGTATTTCCTTTATTAAGATGGGAGTTATTCCTAGAGTTCAAATGACAATTCAATTGACATTTTTCAAGAGCGGTATGATTTTTAAAAGTAAGTGGTTAATTTCTTTCTTTTTTTTTCTTTTGCGTCTTATTCAGTGTATATAGTTTGATGGAATGGTGTCCTTGTTATTGTTAATAATGCTTATTTTTTTATGAAGATCTGACTAATTGGTTTTAATCAATTTTAAAAATGCAAAGGAAAACCTGAGGTGTAACAGATAGACAGACTGAATAACTAAATGCCTTTCAGATTTCATTGGGTTGGCTACAAAAATTTCTTTATAGGATAATTAATTGGGTCGAGTTAATAACCAAAATATGACCACAAGTCGGTGAAAGCATCATGATTTAACGAGTGCGCGGAACTTGTTCTGCCCACAAGTTAAATCTAAGTGCGTTCCCGCACGAGTGATCATTTTTTTGTTATTAATGAGACCCAATTGATTATCCTATTTATTACATAGATAAAAACGCCGATATTTACAAAATGTAATAGTTTTTTCTAACAAATTCATGAATGGGGTATGAATTTACATGATCAGCAGTCATGCCGACAACACAATACAATTCGCGACGTCATAATTGAAAGTTTAACATCAAAATTGACAGTTTGGCGTGAAATGATAAGAGTGAAAATATTTTTGTTATTTCACACTGTGAAATTACCAGATTTTATTTCACAGGGAAAATTCTGTATTTCACATGCATCTATGCATCTATGCAACTCGAAAGTCACAACCAAAATTCCGGGTCCTGGAATTTTGTGATTTACATTTAACTGTAATAAAATTGAGAAATCGAAGAATGTCGTCCATGTATATTTGTTGAATAATTGTAAATAAAGCAAAAACAGTTTATTTTGTTCAATTAATAATGTTAAGTTACATTTTTCCTTGAATCAGGACTTGTCCTGGTTAATAGAATCGCCTTACAATATAAAAACGATTTCTGGCATTAAAAACAGACTTAACTATTAATTTTGATTGATTTAAATCTGTGAAAAATTTCACATGAAGTGACATTCTCTAATTCTTGCAAAAAAGTGTTCTTTCACTTAGTATCAATAAATTTCCAGGTAACAACAATATTTGGTTGCAACTTGCTAGTTTCCCAGGCGTGTATGTAATAAAATGTAAATATCTTTAAGCTTTATGACAATTAAACCAACCTGACTGTGACAGCTTGGAATAGATCTGTTGTAATCACCCATTGATGACAATAGATAGCTGGTCTGACAATGTTATCAGTGCTGATAGAACCTTTTCTGTCTGATAAAATCACATGTTTACAATCTGTAACAAATATGCATGTACAAAATGTATGTAGGTCAACAAAACATCAAAGACTTACATAAAACAAGAATATGCCTAAATGACACAATGCTTTATCTCAACAATGTCTATTTTCCACTACTACCTTAAAGTGGGGCCTTTAGTTTCACGACATTTTTTGTTTTGGTGTTTAGTCCAACATTCATACAAAGTTTCATGATGATATACTTTCTTCGTGGAAAAACAATTTAAATCTAATGAAGGCAAATCTGATTTGAAATGGACAGACCAACAGACAAAACCTATACTTTTGTAGAAAGGGCATGACAACCATGACAACATACATGTACCAATGGAAACATGTACATGTACAATATAACAATACATTCATATCATTAGAAATTAAATGTTAATTGCGATTTTGAAAATATTTATTGGTTAAAATTCAATCAATACAAAATCTAAAAGATAATCATGATTTTGAAAATAATAAAGATTTCACAAAATGTGCTCTGAAACAGGTTTTATAATTACATGCATGTATATGACTATATGTACATGTAGCTTCTGTGTCTGTGACATTTGTGATTGAGACTTATTTTAAAGGCAATCAGGGCTCGCAAGAAATACATGTTTGTACATTATGTATACAGTATGTTTGTGACTGTGTAACTACATGTAGGTTGAACACCGTTTTCTCGATGCACATTTGGTAAATATATCAATACTTACATGATGGAAGTTCTGATGTCACCTTCCTCTGATAAATTAATATCAAAACTAACTGCAGCAAAACTAAAACAAAAAGAACCAGAATTGTTTTCAAAGATGTAAATATCTGAACTGAAATTACATTTCCAGTGCAAGCTAAATGCACAAAATTAAAGTCAATTTATATGAATGTAATGTACATTTTGTGACTTCCATGTATACATGCATGTATTTTTTATTGAAAATAATTTTTCATTTTTAGTTCCTTATAAAAGTTCTCAGCCCACTATTGAAGTAAAAAATTAAATAATTTAAATTTGGTGCCTCGCCATTTCTGATATTGTAATACCTATAGAATGTATAATCAATTAAATCTGAAAATATCATACATTTGAACAAGGAGCATAAAGACTGATTTTTTTTTTTACATACATGTAGAAAAGACAACAGAAAAATAATTGAAACATACTTAAAGTGTAAGTTCGCGATTTTTTCAAAATTTGTACATTGAAAGACTATCATATAAAAATAACTTTGGTGAAATTCCTAGCGCTCAAATATGCATAGTTAGGATAAAATTGGTTTTTGAAAGTAAAAAAATTCTATCCATGGAGGGTCACGTGATTTGTACTAGATGGCGCTGCTCAAAGCCTGAATTTTGCATCCTATACCCATGTGGTATTTACTGATGTGTACCACAACGGACAATTTGAAATAATTATGATTAAGTCGGGAATGATAAAATAAAAGTCAGTCTAATGATTGATTGTGAGACGTTTAAAAATGGTACCAATCGTTAAGTTCAGAGAAAATATATATTTCAATTTTCAGTATGTAGAATTGCCCTATACTATTTCTTTTATACATTCTGTTTAAAATTCATGGTTCCCTGACACCCTACTGGGATTACGTTGCATGATTCGTTTGAAGTGATATTATGATAATTAGTCCTTCCGTGCAAACCATCGCACCACAGGGGCTTACTTATCGTTTTCTGTGTATAAGACTTTATTCCCTTCTATAAACCACTGGCACAACAGGGGTTCACCTGTCGTTTCCTGTGTATGTTTAGTCCCGTGCAAACTATCGGTACCACAGGGGTTTAATATTGTTTCCTGTGTATTAGAAGTTGACATTTACCTGGTTGTAATGGGTTCTAGAACACTTTCTTTTAACATAAAATCAACCCCTTTGGTCCGCCAGTGTCCTTTGAACATTCTTGACATTGAAGAGCGAAAATGTTAATAAAATACCCTTTGTATAAATTAAAAACATATAAAAACAATAAACTGTAGGAATCTTTTTTTGTCTTGCAAATAATTATGTAGTTATAATTAATTGTTTTTCCAACACTTCAAAAGCGAAAAAAAGTGGGAACTAAAATTCTTTAAACACATTTTTAATTTGGGTACTAGTATTACACAAACCATGCAAGATGTAGCACCACGCTTTGGCTGATTGTTAATTGTAAGAGAATGATAGTCAATGGAGTGAACAGGTGATATTGACTCCTGCTGATTAATTATACCGTATACTGATTAAGAAATTATTAAAAGATGTGCCGGTCGAAATTCTTAAAATTGAGCTGTGGTGGGTGTGTCTAAAGCTGGTTGAGTGCTGCAAGGAAATCTTTGATTGGAGGAGCACCTTAATTGATCTATGACATCTGTCAATTATACCTGTAATTAACCAACCGGGCGTGGCAGATCGTCCATGGTTAATGATCGTAAAGGTTAATAATTTTAATTGACACCTGTGTATTCATCAAGAACTGAATTTATTGTCTTTAATATTTGAAAAAGGATTGAAAACTAGGGCAACTGTGTCAAAAAATATTTCAGATTATTTACTATTTGGAATTATAATTAATTATTTTAAAACAATTTAAGGTTTAAGTAAACTATTATCTTGCTATTTCGATAAAAAAAAACGCGGGATTAAAAAAAATTATCAATGCCAAATTATTCATATTTCAAATCATTATTATGATCGACAACATCGGTCTTATGTTACAAATATTGTCAATTGGTTAATGTATTTATCATTGGAGATGTGACGTCACATCTCCAATTGAGCTATCCCATAATTCATAATTGTTCATAGCATTGATGTGCCCATATGGTCTTGTGGATTGGAATAAAATTACAAATATCTTTCTTAATATATCGTTTTTAATGCCCAAACCCGGCATGATGCCTTCTCTCATTATAATAAATCAAATAAACTAATAACTCAAAAATCACGAACTTACACTTTAAAGTTATTATGTATTACAAAAATTTAAAATGTAAGTGGCATGGCATCTTAGGGAAATATTTTTTAGAAGAATGCAAGTTAAAAAAAACCTTTTGAGTGAAGAACATTTGTATAAACCAAAAATATTAGTTAAAGCAGATTTTTTATCTTTATATTTTAATTTTTGCGCGCTTGTATTTTATAAATGTATGAAATGTTATGCAACTCTTTATTGAATTGCTGTAATAATAAGAAAATTCTTATTGCTATATATGGACGTATATGATTCAGTATCTGTCACGTCATCCGTTCCTGATTTCCGCCTTTGCCATAACTAAGCTAATTCTTTATTTCAGGGATAGCAGACTTTCTAATGGATTTAAAGCTTATTTTATTAATAAAAGTCTTTCTTTTTCATCACAATACATATAAAAGTGCACTCTTTAACCAATCTTGAATTAATGAAAATAATTTAAATTCAAATTTAGACTTTGATTCCTTTTACCATTTCCTTTTGTGTAAATTGACCCATTGGACATTCAATTTGTTTTCAAAGAACTTGTCATGATTCCTGTTAACTTGGTCACATGCCAATTATATCATCAATGGAGAGTGAAATGTGCTCAAGCCATACCTGGTTGCACAGGTGTTAACCATTCAATTAAAGGTCAGGTAATACAATAGAAAAAGCTTTGTCACTACAGAGGCATTAAACAAGACATCATTTTGGTTTGAAAGATGCTAAAATATATAGCAATATCATCATTTCTAATGAATGATATATTTAGAGAATGCCTTTATTTTGTTGAAGTCAGAAATTCTAATTGTTAGGTCTTCACAAAATCTTATCTTATCCTTTGCCATTCATATATAGAAGCCCCAGGGGAATCTGTGACGTACCCATACAGATACAGATCACACAAAGAGCATAAAGACATGAAAGAGGTAAGGAACAGAAGCTACTAAGCGTAAATACATGTATGTGACCAAGAGAAACACAGGTCAGATGCAAGTTTGTCAAGAACACTGATGTGTCGTCCATTAACGCTCGGATTACATATCGTACATGGATTTTAGAAAATTATGATAGTTTTATAATTATAGCTTAAGCCCTACACTTTTTAACATATTCGTGGACGATATATGCACCTACTTTAATAGCTCTGTTACATCTCCAGTATCTCTAAATAATACAAAATTTAATCATTTACTGTATGCAGATGATTTAGTTTTGATATCAGAGTCTCCATCTGGCTTACAACATTGCGTGGATGCTTTACACACTTATTGTTTAGACTGGGGCCTTACTGTGAACACTTCAAAAACAAGATATATGACTATATCAAATAATAAAAAAGCTGGCAATGAAGAAAATTATTTTTATTTTGGTCCAAACCAGTTAGAACCTTGCACCGAATACAAATATCTTGGACTAATTCTTAATAATAAAGGCAAACTGAAATCTTCTTGTGATAACCTATCAGAAAAAGCAAGGAAAGCTTTTTTTGCTTTAAGATCAAAAATTCCATATCCTAATCTAATCTCAGTAGAAAAATGGATAAAACTGTTTGACTCGCTAATAGTACCCATTATGACATACGGTTCAGAAATATGGATTTCAGAGTTCAAATGTAATTTAAAAGCAATTGTTAATTTGCCATTTGAAAAGATCAAAAACATGATTCTTAAAAATATCTTAGGTGTTCACGGTAAGGCATCTAATTTGGCCATACAAACTGAAACTGGCTATTATCCGATTTGTATTAAGTCGTATAAACTTATGTATAGATATTACAATAGACTAACTGACATTGAATCAAATAGTGATCAAAAGTTCGATTTGTTAAGATCAGCTTTTATCGAAGATAAAAAACTATATGCAAACAAACAAATTTCATGGGTACAAACTGTGTACCAATTAGAAAAAATGTTGGATAGTAAACTAACACTTATATCATATGGCGATTTCAAAGAGCAAATAGAGAGATTTTATAGAAGCTTAATTTTAGATCAACTTAGCTATATGAAATCTAATGACACCGGGAAACTTAGATTTTACAGTCAGATATGCAACTCATTCGATCTCAAGCAATATCTCAGTATAGATATACCTAAACAAGAAAGATCTCTTCTAACCAAAATTAGAATAAGTGCGCATAAATTAGCAATAGAAACAGGGAGATACTTAAAGCCTCCCCTACCCGCTACAGAAAGATTTTGTAGTTACTGTACGGATAGGGTTGAGGATGAGAAACATTTCCTTCTAGATTGTCCCATGTATGAAAACATTAGAAATAAATATATTAACACAGAACAGTCGCAACCTCCCAATTCTAATCTGTTATCAGAAATTTTAAACCCAAATAACCTAAAGGACATGAAAAAGATTTGCTCATTTCTAAAAGAAGCCTTTGAGAAACGCCAAAACGAGTAAATATATTACAAGAAAACATTACTGATTCAATGTCAGATCTGTCATTCTGAATATTTACATTATTAATATTATTAATACTTACACTGAACTATGATTTATCTATTGTATTAATTAATTTATCTATTATCTCTCTCTTTCTTTTTGTTTTTTATTGTTTAATAATCATGTTGATGGTATGTTACTTTTTGTAAACATGAAATTGTGTATATATATATATATATCATGGATCACGCTTCAGTTATACTGTGCTTTTTCCAATAAAGAATTGAATTGAATTGAATTGAAAAGAGCTATTAATCAAGTACTTGTTACCTTCAATTGGTGACATTTACTGACTTTCATGAACAAATATTTTAGAGAACAAATAATAAACAACTTCCTTTCAACAAGGCTCGAGGATATTTCTTGATTTCAACGATGGCCTGGGGCCATCAAGAAAAAAATAGTACTTCGGCGTAGGGTTTTCCTACTTTCACTTTTAACAAATGAACCATTAGTTACCCCAGGCCACCTATAGATACGTGTAAGTAAATTATATCTAAAAAATATTCGATATTTCTAGGCTTCTCAGTCCCCAAAAGACATATAATATACGGTGTCTGGAGATATCGGCCCATCACAAAATCGGTCCATCACGTAATCGGTCCATAACAAAATCGGCACATAACGAAATCGGCCCATAAATAAATATTTGGAATATATTTTGGATTTGTTTATGCTAAAATAAAGTTTTACGTTAAAAATACCTACTATAGAGAGAATGAATAGATAGTATTGCATTTTTTACTAAGGATGATGTCATGATTGGAGGCATATTAAATCCCGGTATTGAAATATTAGAAATGCCGTAAAGACTCTATAGAATATTATTTTAATGATATACCAATTAAAAGATCTTAATTTATTCAAACCGCCTCCTATCACACTATACATTGAAGTTTACCATTGGTTATCCAAGGCCCCCTATAGCAACGGCATTTATGTTTATTGGTTACATGATTCCCACTATAAGATTGTAAATTGAAGTAAATGAGTGGTTACCTAAGGCCCCTATTGCAGTATGCATTGAAGTTAACCATTAGTTACCTGATGCTTCCTATAACAATATACACAGACGTTTACCATTGGTTACCCAAGGCCCCCTATAGCAACGACATTTATGTAAGCCATTGGTAACATGATGCCCACTATAAGATTGTACAATGAAGTAAATGATTGGTTACCTAAGGCCCCATTCATTGAAGTTAACCATTGGTTATCCGAGACCCCCTAGGCTTTAACAATATACAATGAAGTTTGCCATTAGTTACCCACGGCCCCCTATAGCAACGACATTTATGTAAACCATTGGTTACATGATGCCCACTTTAAGATTGTAAATTGACTAAAATAGTTGGTTACCTAAGGCCCCCTATAGCAGTATACATTGATGTTAACAATTGGTAACCTGAGACCCCCTTTAACAATATACATTGAAGTTAACCATTGGTTACCCAAGGCCCCTATTGCAACGACATTTATGTAAACCATTGGTTACATTATGCCCACTATAAGATTGTAAATTGAAGTAAATGATTGGTTACCTAAGGCCCCCTATGGCGGTGTACATCGATTACCCGAGGCTTCCTATCACAATATACATTGAAATTTACCATTGGTTACCGGAGGCCCCCTATAACAATATACATTGAAGTTAACCATTGGTAACTTGAGGCCCCCCTATTGCAACAGCATTGATGTAAACTTTTTGTTACCTGAGACCCACTATATCAATATAAATTAGAATAAACGATAGGCTACATGAGACCCCCTATATAAATATGCATGGAAAAAAACATTTGGGTACCTGATGCCCCCTGTAGCAATATACATTGAAGTTAACCATTGATTACGCGAGGCCCCTTATAGCAATATACATTGCAGTTGATCATTGATTACCCAAGGCCTCCTATAGCAATATACATTGAAGTTTACCATTGATTACCAAAGGCCCCCTATAGCAATATACATTGAATTTAACCATTGATTACCATAGGCCCCCTATAGCAGTATACATTGAAGTGAACCATTGATTACCCAGGGCCACCTATAGCAGTATACATTGAAGTTTACCATTGATTACCCAAGGCCCCCTATAGCAATATACATTGAGGTGAACCATTGATTACCCAAGGCCACCTATAGCAGTATACATTAAAGTTTACCCATGATTACCCAAAGCCCCCTATAGCAATATACTTTATTACACAAAGACCCCTTATAGCAATATACATTGAAGTTTACCATTGATTACCCAAGGCCCCCTATAGTAATATACATTGAAGTGAACAATTGATTACCCAATGCCACCTATAGCAGTATACATTGAAGTTAACCATTGATTACCCGTGGCCCCCTATAGCAATATACATTGAAGTTTACCATTGATTACCCAATGCCCCCTATAGCAATATACATTGAAGTTAACCATTGATTACCCAAGGCCCCCTATAGCAATATACATTGAAGTTAACCATTGGTTACCCAAGACCTCTTATAGCAACGACATTTATGTAAACCATTGGCTACATGATGCCCACTATAAGATTTTATTGAAGTAAATTATTGGTTACCTTAGGCCCCCTATAGCAGTATATATATCGAAGTTAACCATTGGTTACCTGAGGCTTCTTATAAAAATATACATTGAAATTTACCATTGGTTACCTGAGGCCCTCTGTAGCAATATACATTGGAGTTTACCATTGGTTACCTGAGGCCCCATTTAGCAATATACAATGAAGTTTACCATTGGTTACCCAAGGCCCCCTATAGCATTGAACATGTTACCTACGACCCCCTACAGCATTGTACATTGAAATAAACAATTGGTTATCTGAGGCCCCCTACAGCAAATACATTCAGAAATAAACAATCTTTGCTCTCTATAGCAATATACATTGGAGTAAACAATTGGTTACCTTAGGTCCCATATATAATGCTAAAGCAACGGCATAGATGTAAAGCATGGGATACCTAAGACCACCTATATCATATTTATTGTTATAAACTTAAGAATATTCATTAACTACCAAGCAGACAAAATCAGGAATAGGAAATACTGAATAAAAATAAGATTATACATGTAGCAACAAACGAGATTTATAAATTGTTTGTTATAATCATTGAAACCTAATTAATGGTGCAGATCTTATAAATTAATTATATAATTTTATTAATTCATGAAGTCTTTTGAGGTAACCTAAAAAGATGCCTTTTTAAGCGATGTTATGCAGGTTTTGGCATGTTACTACGTACATGTGTGAAAAGTACACCATATCATATATGCAACATCTGATATTTTCACATAATGAAGACCCTAAAAAGTAGACATATTTTTAACGCAATATGTCCTTACCTTTATAATAGAGCTTACCCCCCCCCGTGTTTGCTTTACAAATGGTTCATGACGTAATAAATACTTCTAGGGAGCCTGAAGTAACCAAACATTACTTTTAGGTTATCGATACCACAAATTAGTAAAATCTTTTTTTTTCTAAATTCTTCCACAAGTATCGATCTCTTATTGAAAAATTTAATTGTACACGTCGTTTTCTGATAGTGAAAGAAATACCACATCCTGAATCTCATGGTAATGTTTTTTTTATAAAGCTCACAAGTTTAAAACAATCCATTAGAAATGAAAAATTGGCTTCAAAATTTAAGAATTTAAAAATTCAAAAGGATATGAATTGAATATTTTGGTTAAATCTTTGAATTTAGTGGAGTTTTTTTTTTGCAGAAATATTGATAACTTGATACTTACCTTAAAACTTCCATAAGCGTTTTTACAATTGTCATTTTTAAGCATTATAGCGATCAAGGTTTTGTGTTATGACACTTTACTAAATCAGTATTGTTTGAAGTGTTGTGTCGGATTTCAAATCGATATGTTTGACTTTTTTACATCAGTCGATTGATGATTTTCAGCTAAGTGTCAGTAACAGCGAGTGTTTTATAGAGAGTTCCTTTACCGTCCTTTTGTTTATATCAATGAACATTGTTATTTTTGTGCTTAGGCTGCAGATACAATGGAAGTTTAGTCGAATAATTAAATTATACTATTTATCTAGATAGGATTCATTATTTACCATCCAAAGATTCGTTTTGTTACCAATTTGTAGATTTATACACTACTTTCGTTTTTAAAGGACTATATTTTGCGTAATAAATTGTCGTAATGAGGCGATGGCCCTAGGCCATCGTTGAGATCAAGAAATATCCTCGAGCTTCAACAAGTCATTTTAATATACAAAATCGTACCCGTACAGGACATAAATTTCCGGATTTTTTTCAATTGCTTTTGAGTAATAATTACTGAAAAAATTAAGCAAACGTTAGCCTTGTTTCGGCATAAAGTTTGCCGTTCGGCATTATATTATTTTGGCTATTTACTAAGCGACTAACCATTTAACTTGAAGGGGGGCTTGGTTTTTCGTTCCCGAGTCAGATTTTTATCCCACAAAGGAATTATAGAATTTGACTCTAATTTTCCTTGATTCCACCAGGGATTAAATAAAACTGTTTTGGACATCCCTGTTTCCACGTAAAAATAATATATGACAGATTGACTGATAAAAAAATTATCATTATCTTATACGGCAAAAAATCACTAACTTCTATCAGTTTAAAAGTCATGTATTCTTTTAGAAAAGATTGTTTGGTCTGTCAAAAGTATGCTCTATTTTCATATTTTCTGGTGCAGCATACTCCATCAAAATTACAGTTGATTATGTAGTTAACTTCTTCAGCTTGCTACATGTATCTATTTTTCTTTTTAGGTCAGCTTTATCTTTTAGTGCTTTGCTTTAAAATAGTATATTTATTTTGTTTGCATGCTGCTTAGTGTCCTTAGTGTTTTTTTTTGTATGGTTCTTTTACAGCTGTGCTTCCTGAGTACATTTATTTTGCTCCTACTTTTTTCTTTCAATTTATTATATAAATCTCTCATTTAATGTGTTAACTTTGTAGTGCTGTATCCATCATCACAATTTTATAAATAGTTTCTCCATGCATGTTTTGAAGCAAAGAGGCGGCATTCGAGTGTCAAAGGTCCGACAGGGCAACGACGAAACCGGTAAACACGAACAAGAACAGCAGGAGGAAACAAAACATAAAATCAACCGAACAGAAAAACTCAAATTGTAACAAGAGTGAATGGTGTACTGGTATATTGTTTCGTCTATGTGTTTTAAAATCATTGAAGATTTGTATATTTGTTTGACGATTAAAAGGTTCTTTATAATAAAGCCTATGTTATTTGTTATTTGTCTTTCCGACCTTAATTTGAATTAAATGCATTTTATTTAGACCATGGGCCAATTGCAGAACCGCAAGCAGCGCCTACTGGCCTCGTTGAAGGCTGCTGGCGGTTGTCCATTGTGGTTTTTCTGAATTGCCGCTTGATTGTGGGCTGTGTCGCGTACACTTATTCCACATCTCTTTATTTTCTATTTAAAGTAAAGATTATTGTCTTATCTTAGTCCCCAATGAATATTGGCAAACGTCTTCATAATGAGCTTTAACTTGATAATACCTTAAATCTTCGCTCTAATGTTTTGAGTGGGAAAGTTTTTTTTTGCTTTCAAATATTTTCATCGTTTTTATACACAATCTTATATGACAATGCTGATGCATCGAAACAATTAAAAAATAAAATACCATTTCTGATCCCATATATATGATAAATTCATGTTTTAAAATTAATTGTTGCCTGATATAACTTGTTGAAAATTCAAAAGAAAAACCAATTGAAACATATTGTAAGTTATTCATGAATTAAGTGGAATGGCGTGATAGAGAAATATTTTTAGCAGAATGAGAAAATAATTTTTTAGTACGTGTACAAAGTTTATTAAACCAAAAAATTTCATTACACAAAGAGGTAACATTATTATGTGACAAGTTGAACAAACTCATGTACACTTACCTAAGTAACGCATTTATAATAAGGAGTATCTTTAAAATTCATTCTGGTTGATAAAGCAAGTTGAAAAACTTAAAATGACTTTCCACAGCTTCTTTTTGATGATTCTGACACAGGCACTTGGTTCTATCAATACTGGAGATGGAGTATGTATAAACTAAAGAGTGTCTTTATTTTATATATACTCCACCCCACCCCACCCCCATGGTTGATAGAAACAAGCGTCTGTGGATTCTGACCATAGCGTTATCAGGTAAGTGAAACTTATATATGAAATTATTTTTTAACATAGTGGCTCTTTGCAGAAATACGTTCTTTGTTACTCGTGTACACTCATATGAACGCATGCACATATTGAGTTCAATAAATTTTACTACTTTCCAATATACATAATTATGTGTGCACTTGGGTGGAACAAACTGTGCAGCGGTTTCATTCTGCATTTTTTTCTTTGGAACAGCACGCAATTTAGTTACTTCCGCCTTTCGAGGGTATAAAAAAACACTTTACTCGACTAATGTAAATGTTTTGGTCTAAAATTTGTGTCGGTAAGTCGGCAGTTGCCACAGTTTGAGTTATGTTTTCGGTAACAAAGATTTTATTGCCATCAATTAGAACAAGCTGTATACTTCTACATTTGTTTTTTAGTATCTTATTCAGCATAATATTTTTTAAAAAGTTAAGTTTAAAATATCTTATGTTTGGTAAATCTCGCATGATTTGCCGTAATAATAAAAAAATCCTCTTGTTACGATAATAAATGTTTCGGTCTCTGTGCCGTCATCCGTTCCCGATTTTCGTCTTTGCCGTAACAATAAAAATTTCTTATTGTTACGGTTTTGTCGTAATCGTATCCTGTGCCAAAAGATAAAACGTGAAAAAAATCAAGTTACCACTTTTAATGTTTCTATTTCACAACTTTAGGGAAGATATTGCCTGGCACGGTGTCTCACGTCAACTTAATTTTCTACTAAAAGTAGTTTAATCATTTTATGTGTGTCTGCTATAGCCTAGTAAAGCAATCTTTATCGAACTCATATATCTTTTTTTATGTAAGTTGTTTTATGTCCAGAAGGGGCTCTTCCTTTGGCAAATTAAGGAAGACTTTGAATCGTTTGCAATATGTATTTCTAATCATGCGCCAATTGCCAACGAGCAGCGACCACTATAGTCACATAGAAATCTGCTGTCTCTTTCACATTGGGGATTTTTTATGTAGGTTGTGTCGCGTTTTCGTGTTACCACTGCTAGTTGGTGTTCATGCGTTACCTAGTGGCCGTTCACTCTTAGGAGATTTGCCTTTGTGTGGAACGACGAAAAGTAATGATTATAACAAGTGATATGCCTTTACATTTTCTTGGTGGACCAAAAAGCATACATTCAGTCTGTCAAAGATGTAGAGAAAGTTTATTAGCATTAAGCAAATCAGAACAACTTTCCAATACAGAGCCTAATTTTTCAGATATATTCTTTGGATCGTTATGACAGAATAAAATTGCACTATGATCTGCATATAAAACTATTTTATCTTATCAATATTAATTGGCATGTCATTTACATAAGTTAAAAACAGCAGAGGTCCCAAAATACTTCCTTGGGGAACTCCACATGTTACATTCATAGGTTATGACATTATGTTAATATATAAACTAGATTCAAAATACTTTAAAAAAAAAAAAAACCAAGGCACCCACCTTTAAATCAGATTTTCGGCCCAAAAGTCAAATACTCCCGTAAAGCTAATTTATTAAACTATGCACAAAATAACGATACCAAAATTTACAAAGTAAATTTAAGGTTGACTTCTTAAAAATAACTTAACACGGTTTTACCGTATAAGTGGTTATTTTCGCGGTGATTTAATTTTCGCTTTATTTGCGACCAACAACGGGACGCGAAAATTAAAACTCGCGAAATATTAATTGCCTATATAAAGTGTTATAATATATTCTAAACTTATACGGTATATATTAATATCAGTTTCGTCATTTAAAGTTACACAAATTGAACAGTTTAAAAGTTTTAACAAGAGTTGACACTAAAGTATGTCTCGCCTGTCGGCACCATCACAGAAGAGGGGGCCGATGGGTTTATTTCGTTCTCAGTTATATTGGCATTTTTTTATTTTCCGTGAAACGTGATTTGTTGAAATATTTTTCCGTGCATCGTGATTGGATATTGCACGTGAACCGTTCTCAGCAAAGTATTTTGTCCGTGATTCGTTTAAGACATGCTTTACAGTAATACACAGTCAAACTTTTATCCGTGAACAAAAATTTAGCCATATTTCCGTGTTTCGTTATTTGCATTTTTTATTCTTCGTGATCCGTGATCAGGACCCCACAATCAGGACCCCCACAGAACTCATTAAAGGTTTAGCTGGGCCTTCAGAAAAGTTAAGGTCAAGGTCATGTGACAGGTGACAGATTTCCATTTAACAATCACAAATATGTCTGAAGTGTTTCTAGATACCTTAGTTATTGAGAAACAATGAAAAAAGACCAACATTCACTAATTAAGTCACTCATCCATGAAAATGAAGTCAAGGTCACATTACTTGTTGATGCCAGTTGTGTATACCATAATCTCCAAATATCAGATGCCTAGCTATAATATTATACTTGTCATTTAACTCGTTTTCCACCAAAAATCATCTAAGTTCACAAAGTCCCCGAACCTTGAAAAGTCACACAACATGGTAAAAATGGGGTCAGGATCAAACGGCATGGTAACATGGTAAAAATGGGGTCAGGATCAAACGGCATGGTAACATGGTAAAAATGGGGTCAGGATCAAACGGCATGGTGCCAGTTGCATAGACCATAGCCCTAAATGTTTGTATACCAGATATCAGATGCCTAGCTATTATACTTTTCACTTAATCCATTTTCCACAAAAGTCTTACAAAGGGGATTTTGGCCCGAAAAAAACATTTAAGTTCACAGAGTCGCTGAACCATGAAATTGGGGTCAGGGTCAAACGGCACGGTGCCAGTTGCGTAGACCATAACCCAAACTGTCTGTATACCAAATATCAGATGCCTATAGCTATTATACTTTTCTTGTAATATACTTTCCACAAAAGTCTTACAAAAAAGTTAACACCGTCGCCGCCGGAAAGTAATACCTATGTATCACCTTCAGCGACTTAAGTCGCAGGCGAGACAAAAAATTGTTTGATCCTAAGGGCGATGATGAAAGAGCGACATTGTGCTACTTCAGTGTTTGCCTTGCATGAGCGCCATTTCTCTAGCCCTTGGATTTTTTTTTTCAAATCAAAGTCATAAATTGTGTTAGTTCAGCATAAAGTGTGCAAAAATTAACCAGTTTCGAGCACGGCGGTTTTGACGTTTCGACGTTTTTCGTCGTTGACTTGTACAGGAGTAATTTCCAGCACAAAATGTTCGTCAAAAGTGACTAATTAGACTTGGTTTTATCAGATTTGAATAACTTACTTAGATTTGATCGTCATGGAAATGCAAAGAAACCTGTACACTTTAATGCTCATTTTGCTCTGTTTTGACGTTGACGTTATATTCGGTTTTCAGATAACTCTGTTTCGGTTTTGATGACCTTTTGTTAGTCTTGAAAAAAAAATACACATTGCATAATCAAGGTGAATTTTTTTTATTTTCTTTCATAAGAATTTTCACTTTTTCTGGTTTTGGAAAAAAACCGTCTAAATTGGCGTTATTTGACGGCATAGAAAAATGTTGTTCACTTCAATTGAAAGATTTTCATTCCTTGTATATATATAACAAATTGCAGTCAAACAGTTTCGTGGAACTATGGAAGAATTAAAATAACCTTGGTATCGTTTCTTTTTGTGGCCAGTAGTATACATCTTGTTTAAGCTGAGTCATAAACTCAATAGACTTATTACCAGAACATGCATAAGGTTAACACAACTATGAATAATATGATTTAGGCAAACCGTGAAAAGTGAAATTTTAACGCTTTTTAAACGTTCATCTTCATCATCTTCCAGGTAAGGAGCCGGATTCGTTTCCGAATGTGGATGGCTCCGCGAAAACTTTGGACGCGTGTCGGGCAACACAGTCGTTTTCTAACGCTATGTACAATTAAAATAAACGGAATTTTACAATTAAAATCATTTTCACTATGGGAGCTGTGTTAGTTGGCAACAGAGCATGCCTTAAGGGCAGCTCTGAATCCCTCCATGGTTTTTGCGGATGTTGCTGGTGTTGGTAGCCGGTTCCAGTCCCTGATGGTCTTTGGGAAGAACGATTGTCCATAGATTTCGCAATTTGTTCTCTCTTGGAAATATTTATCAGCCCCTCTTGTTCTTCTATCGTTTGGTCTTAGATACTGTTCCTTGTCGATGTCTATCAGTTCATTTTTGATCTTGTACAGCATGTTAAGTCTGGCATTTTTCCTTCTTGTTTCTAGGCTTTCCCATTTAAGTTCGTTTATCATCTGGGTGACGCAACCAGGAGTTCTGTCGGTGTAATTATTGTTGACGAATCTTGCTGCTCTTTTCTGTATTTGTTCTATGGATTTTATTTGGGTCTGGTTTGTTGGATCCCAAATCGAGCATGCATATTCTACTGTTGGTCTAACCATAGATGTGTAAGCTGCAGATTTGACGTTTTTGGAGCAGTCTTTGAGGTTGCGGCGTATAAATCCCAATGTCTTATTCCCCTTTCCAGTGATGTTGTTGATGTGTGTGTCCCAAGTTAAGTTGTTGTTGATTGTTACTCCCAGGTATTTGCTAGCCTCGACATTGTCCAGAGTATATCCATGTAGCTTGTATGATGTTTGGATTATCTTTTTGTTCTTCGGTTTAACTCTTATGACTATGCACTTCTTTTCGTTGAAACTCATTTGCCATTTGTTTTCCCAGGTCTCCAAGGCAGTGAGGTCTTTCTGTAAGAGGTCGCTATCTGCTTGATTGTTAATTGTCCGGAAAAGTAGGCTGTCATCAGTGAATAGTTTAGTCACAGACGATGTAGCGGTCTCTGGCATATCGTTGATATATGTTAAAAATAGTAGGGGTCCCAATACGGTGCCTTGGGGAACCCCTGATAAGACTGCCGCTTCTGATGATGTTGTACCTTCTAATATTACTTGTTGTTTCCTATTGTTGAGAAATGAGCGAATCCAGTCGTTGGTTTTCTTGTTGACCCCGTAATATTCCAATTTATGTAGTAATCTGACATGTGGAACTTTGTCGAAAGCCTTGGCAAAGTCAAGGAGTATAATGTCGACTTGGTTTCCTTTTGCTATTCTCTCTGCGATGTCGTGGATGGTCACAATGAGTTGGGACTCGCAAGATCTTTTTTTGCGGAATCCGTGTTGAGCATCTGTTAGTATTTTGCTCTTGTCGAAATGTTTCATGATGTTGCTGTGTATAATGTGTTCAAGTACTTTACATGTGATGGAGGTTAATGAAACTGGCCTGTAATTAGATGCTAAGTGTCTTTCATCTTTCTTGAAGAGTGGAACTACAAGTGCGTCTTTCCAATCTTGGGGTACTTTTCCCGAATCTAAAGAGGTTTGGTATATAAGAGTGAGTATCGGTGCTAATTCTTCTGCTGCTGCTTTTAATATAAATGATGGTATAGAGTCTGGACCGGTAGCTTTGTGTGGGTTGAGTTCCTTAAGTAGCTTTAGTACACCTTTCTCTGTGATCTTTATAGCGTTCATGGTTTTGTAAGGGCTTTTTCCTTTATTTGGAAGGTTGGTTAGATCTTCTCTTGTGAACACAGACTGGAATTGTTCGTTTAGGATTTCAGCTTTGCTTTTGTTATCGCTGTGTAGGAATCCCAATTTGTTCTTGAGTGGTGCTACTCCAACCCATTCCTGACCTTTGCTTTTTATGTATGACCAGAACTTCTTAGAGTTATTCGTATAGTCTGAACTAACTTCATCCATGTATTTTTTGTTTGCTTGTCGTGTTACAAATTGTGCTTCTTGTTTCAACTTCTTGTATCTGTCCATATCTCTTTTCTTTTTGGTCTTTCTAGCTTTCTTGTGAGCTCTGTTCTTTTGGTTGATTTTTCTTCTGATGGTTGTATTGATCCATGGGTGTGTGTGTCGTCTTTGTGTCATTTTTGATGGAACTCTATTATCTATGATCTCTTGCATCGATGTTTTGAAAGTGGTCCACATGTTTTCAATGTCGTTTCCGATTGAGTTTTTAAGTGATGTTCCAAGTTTCCTGATGTCTTCATTCATTTTGTAGATGTTTGCTTTCTTCCAGAGATAAATTTTTCTTCTTACTGGTTTGGGCTTGAATGGTTTGCATGCCATGTCTAGTAGGACGATGTCATGGTCACTGTTCCCTATGGATGGTAGTGGCTTGCATCTAAGTTTTAAGGTAGGATGTGATGTCAGCATAAGGTCCAATGTGTTGTCCTTTCTTGTAGGGAAATCAACTATTTGTTCTATGCTGTTATCAGCTACCATTTCTAATACTGATTGGTTGACTTTGTTGGAGTATTGTCTACCTTTGATGGTGTTGTCTGTCCAATTAATGTCTGGTAGGTTAAAGTCGCCTCCTAACAGAAAGACATCTTTTTGGTGTTTTATTCTGATGGCTGATATTTCATCTGTCATGGTCTTTATATAATTGTCATCTGTTTTGTTAGGGGGACGGTAGAATGATCCAACTAACATTTTCTTTTTCCCGTCTAGATTGATAGTTCCAGTTACCAGCTCTAAATTTTTGCTTTTGTTGATGTTGCTGAGTTGTAATTGTTTCTTTGTCGCTATCAAGACTCCTCCGTGTGGGTCTGATGGTCGGTCTCGACGTTCAACGTCGAATTGAAGGTATTCTGGAATTATTTCGCTTGATTTGATGCTGCTGTCAAGCCAAGTTTCAGTTCCTATGATGATGTCTGGATCTGTTGAATCAATTAATGTCTCCAATAGTTTGCCCTTTTTCTTTAAGCTTTGGAAGTTAATATTCAATATTCTAATGTGTTTCTTTGGTTCTGCTTTTGTTTTATTCGGTTTTGGAGATGATGTCATGAATGGTATATCTGTGCTACTAAATGATGTTGAGTTGAATGATGGAGAGCTGAGGCTAGATCTTGATGTTGATGGTATTGATGATTCTGTGATGCTGTCAACCATTGATGGATTTGTTGAAATGTTGAGTGTTGAATGATGGTCATTGTTAGCCGGTATGGTGTAGATTTTTGACATTGAATTGTTTTGTTGTGAGCAATTCCTATTCGGACAGAACCATGTGTCTGTATTCTTGCCTATTCTGCTATATTCTGTTGTTGACATTCCTATGCACTTTCTGTGTGTCCATTTATCACAGTTGTCACATGCTATTGCCTCATCTTTGCAAGCTTTGTTGCATATTGTGCAGGGAAATCTTGGTCTTCTCGGTCCTGGGTTTTGTTCGATTCCGCTTATTAGCAGTAGTACAAGCTGTTGTGTACTTCGATCGTTTGTTGCTTTGAATGTTGCTTTAAAAATGTATTCTCTTTGGTTATTTCTAGCATTCTTTATCCAGTTCGAATTTATTTTTTACTTTCTAAATATATCAAACGTTTCTTTGAAAGAAGCAAAGAGGTACCAATGGGGCATTCAAGTGTCAAAAGTCCGAAAGGGCAACGACGAAACCGGTAAATGTTCGGACAATTTCAAGCATGTTTTGCTTACGATGCGAGTTTTGCTCGATTCAATTTTGGTTAGTTAGTTATTGCTTTACTCCCAAGCAGCACGATTACTATGGGCAGCCATTCGGGCAAAAATTAACAAAAAAATTAGAAACAGACAATAATTTTTAAACAGACACAAAAACACAAAAAACAGACATGACATTTTATAAACAGATAAAGGAATACAAAAAACAGACATGAAATTTTATAAACAGACAAAAAAATACAAAAACAGACATACATTTTATAAACAGACAGACGATTATGTAAAACAGACACAAAAATACAAAAACTTGAAGACATGAAAGTTTACAAACAGACAGTTGTAAAAAGCCAAACAGACGTTTTTAAAAACAGACCTAACAGAGGGCGTGACGATCGGGTGCCGGTAATTAGTGTAACATAAACCCGAAACAGGACCGAAGGTTTTTAAAACGTAACTTTTTTTTCTATTTAGACAAAATACTTCGAGAAAAATAGATCAATGGTTCTAAGTTAAAAAATGTCACATACGGTGGTTAAGAATTAAAAAAAGAATTTGAATATAATTTGTGTAACACACATCTTAATGCGATTAAAGTTTTAAATAAATACTAACATGTTGCTCCTCAAATCCATTTTTTCCTGTATTGATCTGAATTCGTATTCTGTTGTGGTAGGTTGGAAAAAAGGAACCATAACTAGATGATTTCACCAAAAGACTCATTGTTTCTATATATTCAAATTGGTTTGAATCTACAAAGAAAAGGGAAACGTTGTAATTGGGAACGGTCATTATTTATCAGCTAAGGGGGGGGGGGGTAGCAATTTAGGGAGGGTCATGGGCAGAATGTTTGGAATCCTGGTAGGTCACCGTTAAAAAAATCAAAATATAGGGGGGTGGGGTCACCTATGGTAAAATTGTTCCGCAAACATTATTTACGGGAGTCCTTCGATTTTCACCGGAGCTCATATTTTTTTTACTTTTGGCAACTTGTGTGTTGATATGTGACTTGTAGTACCAAACTTCATCACCAGACATTTTTTTTCACTAAAATCCTGTAGTCCGTTGGCTCCATCTTAATTAAATGCTATTGTCCAAAGACCATTGTATATGATTGAACCTGAATGTGTTAAAATCTATAAAAATCAGTGTCATTCCAGTGTTGAATAATAATTGATACATTTCATTTGCATACCATTGAGAACATACATTGTTACAGTACTTTGTATAGTGCTAGTATACGTAATAGATGTATTTTAAAGAATAAATCTTTTATTTATACAAATGTAACAATAACATACATTGTACATGCATACCCTAAGATTCCAATTCAAGACGGCAACTTGTATGTTTTACATCATGCACTGAAACCAGATGAAAATCCTTATTATATTGTATGTTTTAATCATTTCCAATACTTCCAACCACGTTTGTTGGGTACCACTTCTATAAACAAAAGAACGTTACTTTTCTCCATATATTATTGTTTTTATTTTTAATGGACGAGCTATTTTATTTAACAGATGCCTCTGTGTTTTGTTTTGTTAATAAAGAAAAAAATATGCAGAGCAGCATACTATACAATTTTCATTTGATATTTTACTACGTTGCACCAAAATATTTTTTAAGAGTATGCATACATGTAGCAGAAATCATTCCTCAGATTTTTTATCAATCTCTGCTGCAAAATATTTTTCTTTAAAAAATCATATTAAAATTATAGACCCCATCTTCAAGGTTGGACCATATATCAACAAAAACATGCATATCTTTTTCACTACCTATTATCAAGGAATTATATTCCTTGCTGTTATGCATATAACAATTAAATATAACGCTAAGAACAGGGGGGTCATGCATAAAATTTTTAACTCATATTGGGCGGGGGGGGGTCGAGGATCTAGATCTCCTCCGATTGGGGGGGTCATGGGTCACAGGTCAGATTTTGGTTAATTTGTTCCAACCCCCTCAGCTAATAAATATTTCACCGTTCCCTTAATTTATAAATGAGTCTTAGTCATAATTGGAAAGTAGTTAAGAGTTAAATGCAGAAACAAACGTGCAACATCTGTCTAGCGAAAGACCTGTGCTCTTTAGCGTTCTCCTTTCTTCTTAGAAACCTATTTTGCGTGCTTAAAACGTGTAAACAACGCCCAGAATGTCATTGTAACTAACGTGAGGCGCATCGACCCCCAAATTCTATAAGTATCAATGAAATACATAGAAGGAAATCAATCTTAAAACCTTTACAATTCAAACCTGAAAGATTAAAAAATATAATCTACATAACACAATATACTGAGACATACATGACATACTTAGAAAATAACGTGAAATCTTATATAAAACAAGGGTATATAAACTCAGATGGTCTGGTGGGCATTTTAGGGTAAAACTCTAATACTACGACAGACCAACATCTTTACTCGATCATTAAAGCACACGATACGTCTCTATTAGGGACATCCATTGTGATATCGGTAGTCAATTTAAGGTAAAACAAGTGCAGTAAATAGATGCAAGGCACATTTGTTTAAATCAACCAATGACATCGATGATATTATCTGAACTCAGAGACGCAAACTCTTACCGAGGGTTTCTGGGTAAAAAAGGACACGTTATATGTATACATTGGTGACCAGGTGTTACGAGAGCACCGAAAACCCAATACATGTATTAACCTAATAACCATCATATGAGACGTCTACTTCAGCTGAATGTCAAATATCGATAGCCTACAAAAAGTAGTAGCTGAGAAACCTGTCCAGATTTTTTTCGATCCTTTAAGATCTCTTAGTTGATTTGTTAATTAAACAGGAAGCCAAATATCGGAAGAATACGAGTCTTTTACGAAAAAAAGTGTAACGGACGCACTTATTGGGGGGACTGGTTCGCGGGAGTATAATTATATAACTGGGTATCTTTTTCGGACATCTTGCAAATTTTTAGAGTGCATTTCAATTAAAATGACTTAAAATATCAGAAAACAAGCAAAGCTTCTTTTAAATTATCTTGTTTTGTTAATGAAATAAATATAACACATATATTTAAAAGGAAATTAAGATTTTCTAAAAATTTCTATTTTCAGGGGGGGGGGATTATTTGCGGGAAAATTTGTGACATATTTTGTATAGCAATGTGCAGGAGAAAATAGTTTTTTCTTTAAATATATAGAAGGAAGGTCCATGACCCTAAGTTTTTTAAATGTTTTTTCGGAAGATAGTATAAATGACTTATCACTTGTGAAAAATAACTAAAATCTGATTGATTTCCAGCTCCAGCTCACAATGATGTTAAATACCTCTTTTCCTATTTAAAAAAACAAACTTTGCAAGGTCACCTTTAGAAAGGTAGATGACCCCAATTGTTTTGCATTTTTTAATGTTCGTTTATGAAAGTTAATTCTGCAAAAAAAAAATATATGGATTTTGCTTATACCCCCGAACCACGTTGTCATGCGCTAAAGATAAGTAATGAATAAATTTGTCGTGCGTTGTAAGTAGTCAGTCAGACGTTTTGGTTTCGATCACTATTAATTTTGAAAAAAAATAATCTAGAGCGACTGCCAATTCGAACTTTGGAACACGTTGGATTGAACATTATAGTGCGACAGAGCCATAAGGTTTTAAACACACGAAATATACTTCTTACGATTTCAGCTAACGAATTGTAATAAACTAAATTTATTTGACCATATGAAAGAGTTTAGTTAGAAAAGTTTCCTGCATGTTCCAGTGGAATAACACGAACGATTGCTAAAAAGACAACGGTTTTCCTTTGTAACTACATGTATAGACCTACCCCCCCATACCACCACTCCCCCCCCAAAAAAAAGAGAACTATAAGATAATTGGACTATTCGGCTACATGTACATGTGTTGTGCATTTATTGTTTTTCTGTTATATTTTGTTTTTGTCTTTAGGTTGCCTTTTTAAAAAATATAAATCCGTTAAATGCAGTGGTATTTTGGATACAGAACAATCATAATTGTGATACTCGCATGATGAAGATAAATTAAGTTGACGTTCATCATATGTTAGTTTGTGTCATGAATCTACGGGAAAAAATATTTTTTAGAAAGTGACAGAAGGAATGAAATTGAAAAACTTTTACCACCTTCAACTTCAACTTCAACTAGGATACTCGTCTAAATCCATACTGGACATTTACAACGAGGGGAACGATGTACGTGAAAAGAAAGGTGCGGTTCCAAATAAAAAAAAAAAAATAAAAAAATAAACTGGTGATTAAAATCAAACATGTATAAACACTGTACAAGGAACGGGTCCGGTTTACATCTGTACTGTTGGCTGCCACGGAGGTTGTCCCTGGATGGATGTCTTAAAGGCCTCCAGTGATGGTGATGAGACAACTGCTTCTGGTAGCAAGTTCCAAACAGTGATGGTCCTAGGGAAAAATGAATGCTGGTATGTGTTGATACGGCAATGGAATGGCAGGAACTTCATACTGTGGCTGTTTCTAGTTCTTGTTGACGTTGATTTGGGTGGTATGTAGTGTGATGGTATCGCTACTAGGTGGTTGACTACCTTGTACATCATGGTTACATCTGCATTAGTTCTTCTCTGCTGTAGGGTGTTCCAATTGAGCTGTTCAATCATAGATGTAACACTCTCTGGTTTCTCCGGATTATATGGTTTGTTGAGGACGAACCGGGCAGCATTGCGTTGTACTTGCTCGATCTGTTTTATCTGTGTGGTGTATTGTGGGTTCCAGATAGGCGTGGAATACTCTAATTTGGGCCTAACTAGGCTCTGGTAGGCTCTCTCTTTGACTTTTGGTGGACAGTGTCTGAGGTTACGTTTCAAGAATCCTAGTATGCCAGCTGCTTTCTTACAAATATTGTCGATGTGTAGGTTGTACCGTAGGTTGTCATGGAGTTCTACCCCGAGATATGGGTGGTGGTGTACAGTTTCCAGTGCTTCCCCTTCCATGGTGTAGTTAAAGGGTTTTCTCTTGTTGGTATTTGAAAACTGCATGATTGCACACTTCTTGATGTTGAATTCCATCTGCCAGATGTTGCTCCACTGTACTAATTTGTTGAGGTCGTCTTGTAGAATTTCATTATCTGTGTTGTCATTGACTGGTCTGTGGATTACACAGTCGTCTGCGAAAAGGCGTATTGTTGAAGTTAGATCATCGGCAATGTCGTTGATGAAGATAAGGAAAAGTGTTGGTCCTAATACTGTTCCCTGGGGGACACCTGATGTGACTGGTGACGTCTTAGATGAGGCATTGTCGACTACAACCTGCTGTTGGCGGTCGGTAAGGAAGTTGTTGATCCACCTCTTTGTTGTGCCTTGTATTCCATAGTAATGGAGTTTGTTTGACAGGCGATGGTGCGGAACCTTGTCGAAAGCCTTCGAAAAGTCAAGTATGGCCATGTCAACTTGCTTCCCACTGTTCAGATGTTTGGCAATGTCATCAGTTGTCATGAGTAGTTGTGATTCACAAGATCGTTTTGCTCGGAATCCATGTTGGTTTTCATGAAGAATGTTTTGGTTGTCTAGATGGTCCATGACTTGGGAGACTATTATATGCTCTAGCATCTTTGATACCACTGCTGTTAAGGAGACAGGTCTATAATTTGCTGGTTTTGATCGGTCACCTTTCTTAAAGATGGGTACAACATCGAACAACGCGTTCTTCCAATCATCAGGAACATCGCCAGTATCAAGTGACTGCTGAAAGATCAAGGTAAGAACGGGTGTGATTGTGTTGGCCATTTTCTTGAGGAAGGTGATTGGTATCTTATCTGGTCCTGATGCTCTCCTCTCATTGAGTCTGTTAATGCAATTTGTTACGCCAGCTTGTGTAATAGTGATGTCTTTCATTGCGTGGAATGGGGACGGTCCCTTGTCTGGAATATTTTCTCTGTTTTCTCTGGTAAATACAGATGTAAATTGGTCATTCAGCAGGTTTGCTTTTTGAAGAGGGGTATCCGCAATGCTGACGCCTTCTTTAAGTGTACCAATGCTCATAGTGTCTTGTTTCCGACTTTTGATATATTTCCAGAAAGTCTTTGATGTTGAGTCTTTTTCTGGGTCAAGCAGATTGTTTAGGTATCTATGGTAAGAGCAGTGTAGTGCATTTCTTACAATCTTCCTGTAGTTCTTGAAGTCAGTAGATTGTTTGCTATTGGGACCATGCTTTTTTGCTTGTTTGTACCTACACGTAACACAGTGCGTATAAACCTAAGAAGCAAAGAGGCCCAATGGGACATATTCAAGTGTCAAAAGTCCGAAAGGGCAACGACAAAACCGGTAAAAGTGAACAAGAACAGCACGAGGAAACACATAACACAAAATCAACCGAATAGAAATCAACAACGCAAACTCAAGTCGTAACAAGAGTGAACTCGGGTGCTCCGGAAGAGTAAGCGGTTCCTACCTTATATAGTTAATACATCTTAATTCAGTATTAATTTGACAATTTGAAAAAAACAAAAACACCTAAGTTCTAGACAATTTCTAGTAATTTTGCTACGACTGACGCGCGTTTCGTTTATTCAAGTCTCATCAGAGGCGTTCTACCCAAAAGATTATAAACACTATAACATAACATATTTTATTTTCCCAAATTATATGCAAATGAATTAAGAGCATAAAACAATACAGCAAAAATTCTGGGGGAAATCAGCATGCGCGTGTAAGATGACTAAATAAACACAAGTCAATTTTCTCAGTTGAAAAGTTGAAAGAGAATAATGATAAACTTTGTTTTTTTTTTCACTAAGATCCTGAAAATCGATCAGACCGACACCAGCCTGGCTACACAAAATATCAACTTGGGATCGATTAGTTTTAGATAAATGTGAAAATAATATATTTCCACAAAATTAAAACAGTTTTTCTTTCGAAAATAAGATATAGACATTTAAAATATTTTTTTAATTGTTTTTTTTTTTAACGGCGACCAATTCAATTTGATTTCTTTCGGTTTTGAAACCTCAGTTCGGGTTCGGGTTTCACAAATTACCAACACCCGATCGTCACGCCCACTTTTAGGTCTGTTTTTAAAAACGTCTGTTTGGCTTTTTACGGTTGTCTGTTTGTTAACTTTTATGTCTGTTTTTGTATTTTTGTGTCTGTTTTTAACAATTGTCTGTCTGTTTATAAAATTTATGTCTGTTCTTTATATTTTTTGGTCTGTTTATAAAATTTCATGTCTGTTTTTGGTATTTTTTGTCTGTTTATTTTAAATTGGTGTCTGTTTTTGTGTTTTTGTGTCTGTTTAAAGTTTATCGTCTGTTTTTTAAATTTTTGTTAATTTTGCCCGAATGGCTGCCCATAGATTTCGGCTATATCCGGGAGATGAACATGAAAATGGTGATACAATCAACATGAAATGATGATGAAGTGGAGGAAATAGGGACACAAGGCCAATCGGGTAGGAGAGTTTTGACTGCCACTGGAAAAAGGAGTAATGGGTAGGGACGGAAAATTTTGCCTCCTGCATGGGGATCCTACGGGTCCTACTCTTACCGAGACCTGCAGCAGGGTTCTTTAACGTGCGAGGAACGTGACATTTTTCCTAACACGGTGCACCACTATGGTTTGCGGTCAGGTTTTCCGCATTATCGCCTGACGACCCCGCATCTCTCGATGTCAGGGCTGCCCCATTCAACCACCTGGGGCACACATCCCAGTCGCTTTGTGGACAAAGCGGCCTGACCCCGATGTCAGGTTTCTGAGCGCTCTTTAGTGGACTTTTACCGACAAGCTTAGCGCTGCTGCGGGCCTATTCGCCTCCCGGGCCCTGCACGGGACTGCTCGATTCAAACGTAAACCTTTACCGGTTTTGTTATACTGACTACGAAGTTCTTTTTTTTTTTGCCAAAAAGTAAGAAAACTGTTCGATTATTATTGTCGTTGTTTACATGTAGAGGTCTTTTTTCAACTTTAGGTCGAAATATTTACTCAGGGAATCGTTTTGTTCTGTGGCAAAATCTATATTATTTTCAACACTGATCAAGTAATTTGTTGAGTTTTTTTTATATACTCAGCGAAATTAAAACTGTTTATGCTTTTGGACTTAAATTATGTTCATTGTAACCGATAATGATTGATTTCAAGTATTGTGTAAAAAGTTTAATAAAAATGTTAGGAGTGGAATGATTAAGTTGTGAGGTTTTGAGAACAGTTATGAGTTATAATCATAGTTTCAATCTAGAACCCAAGTTTCCGATCAAGACCTTTTTTAACAGAACAAACAATTAAAAAAAAAATAGCACAAGTAATTCAAACAAAACAAAAAATATGATAACATTTGTTTGTTTGTTTGTCTAATGTCAAGTCAACAATAGTTTAGTCATATTCAGGACAAGAACTAATTGAAATAACAAATGGAATTGTCGAATTGTGTAGACCCATCCAGGACAAAATACCCCGAACACAGACCTATGTGTTTCATGCAAAAATTGTCAATGTACGATCATGCACAAACAAGAAGGAAAACGAACCAACTCACAAGACAGGCTATAATGTACCATCAATGCACTCAGAAAGTGATGAAACACATGAAACACTCCCCCCCCCCAAAAAAAAACAACAAAAAATCTGAAATCTGGATCCCTTACCTACATAGGGTGACTGACAATGAAAAACTGAGGCCATACTAGTCGCAACATTTATCTGTCTGCAGGGATATAGCCAAACCTGACCCATTTTCACATAAACGCCTTTTTTTGTCAAAAATACAAGTTGAATCCTGGTTGAATCTGCATACACTGAGATAGAAAAACGGGGTTGGAGTGGGAAACAAAGGAAATGCAAACTTTAATGAACACTGTAAAAGGGGAGCAGTGGTAAATTTGGACTATGTGGTGCACTACTTGGCTGTCCACCTTTAATGGGATCTTTTACGTGCATGAAGCAAGGCCGTCTCCACAAACGTTGGCATACTATGGTTTGTGGTCAGGCGTTCCGCATTATGGCCTGACAACCCGGTATTCATTATGACAGGGCTGTCCCATTCAGTCACCTGGAGCTCATATCCGATTTACTGTATGAAGTTAAGTTCAGGTTTCTGAGCGCTTTTTGGTGGGCTTTTACTGACAATTAAGCGCAGCACTGATGCGGGCCTATTCGCCTCCCAGTTCCCACAGTGGGGAAAACACCAGCCTTGCACAGAGAAATTGTATTTTTCAAACAGTTGAAATGGTTCATTTATGTTTACAATGTCCTAGAAGAAATGTAAATATTTACCATGTAGGAACCACAGGGAGCGTGTTTGTATCGTACTCCCTAGCAACACTATATAAAGATTAAATAGGGCGATGGGTATGTATGTTATGTATGAAAAGAATGATAAAATGAAAATGAAATGATGATGAGAAATATATATGGAAGTGGGAGGGTGTAGATTTTGAAGACCATTGGAAAAGCCGGGCCAATGTGGGGCAGAAAATTTAACCTATGTTCTGCACTACTTTGCAGTCCAGAATGACATTAAGTGTGGCACTCTCTACACACATTGGCCAACAATGGAAAGAGGTCAGACTTTTCGAATTAAAGGCTGAACAACATCGCAGACGACGCAACGCTATGTAAACCTATGTAGACATTTAGGATGCACAGGTTGGTTGCTTTGTAGTGTGAGCACTAACTTGAGGTTAAAATCCCTAAACCCTTAAGTTAGCCGCCTCTTTATGACAAGCTTGGCTCTGTTGTGGGCCTATTTGCCACCTGGGCCCTCTATGGGACTATTACGCTCATGATCAGTTACTCAACTTAGCACACAGAGCTTCGTAAGTGAATCAAATTCTAAACGGGATGCACATGTTTTTAACATCATATATTACATTCAATGCACTTCTCAACACAATTCCGTATTGCTTGCAACTAATTTATAAACACTATTGAGCTTACAACATGAAGATACACCTCACAACAATTACTTAAATGATGATAAATTAATTATACTCAATATACAGAGCAGAAACTGCAAAAAGTTTAGTGCCGTTATAACAAAACAAGTACGTATATTATTAGCTCACCACACGAAAGTGATGGGTGCTTATGGATACCCCGACCGTTGGCATCGGCGTCCGGATCCACTAACAGAAGAATGGTTAAGGTCCATACACAATTACTATACTTTCAAGTGCCACATCAACTATGTTGGTATGGTAGATGCACTTATTATTTTCCGCATGAAAATCCACTTTTGGAAGAATGGTTAAAGTACATTCCCACTTACTGACAAGTTCCACATTAACCATATTGGTATGGTAAGTTCACCTAGTGATGCTAAGCACACTGATGCAGGCTTTAAATGCTGGTATTGGCCTATATTTTCTGCATGAATGACAATTACAGAAGAATGGTTTAAGTCCATTCCTACTAACAGGCAAGTACCACATCAAACAAAATTGGTATGGAAGGTGCATCTAGGGATGCTTAAGCAAGATGCATGGTTCAGATGCTGGCAGTGCACTTCTTTTTCTGAGTGGATGAGCGCTTAAAATTTTTAAAAGTCGATTCCCGTTTAGTGATAATAAATTGATGGGTAACGACGTGAGCTTCGTAACTGATAGATCCTAATAAGACCAAAATCAAGCATTGGATAATGGGCGAGTTGGCGCTAGAATAAAACAAATTAAGGACTGATAACACACATAATCGATGAAGGGTACCGAATTATATGATCGTTGAAGTTTTAGTTTCCATCATTTTCAATGATATATATAAACAGTCTGAAGCGACGCCCGTTGATATCATAACGCACATCCCGGACATATTGGAACGATTTTTTGACTTACACAACAAAATGTTGCGATTTTCGAGATTGGTGTCCGTGTAATATTATGAGAATATACTCAATTAAATTGAAAATATTATAACCGGTGCCTTCAACCTATAGTAACCGTCCTACTTATTTTTTATTTAAATCTGCAATTAAATAATCTTTCTGTACAGTTTATAGCTTAAAAAATACAGTTTTGTCAATCTTTATGCGAATTTGTGAGCAAAATATCGATATTTCATGGCAGGAGGTCTGTATTTTTTATGGTCATTTCTTGTAGTTTTGATTCGACTTACATGACCCAGACAATTATTAAGAACATTTACACGAGTCTATATAAAGTAACTATTTAGTTATTCCGTGAATACAACGAAACCTTTATAACATTTAAGAATAGTCTTTATTTCAGACTAAAACAGGACGTGTCCTGCCTTTTTCCAGTCAATTTTTGGTTGAGTAACCGTTGCTTTCTCGTATAGTTACAAAGGACTCGCAGTTTTCGCTTATAGTAACCGATCTGCTTAAGCACCGAGATTCTGACGATACAGTTGTAAAGAAAGTGTTAATTTTTAGAATCATGACACGATTCAGGGGTGGATCCAGGATTTTAGTTTAGGGAGCGTGAACCTTTTTATCGCCGAGCGGAGGGAGCGCGTATTTTTTTAGTGTTTTTTACGTGGATTTTATGCATAAAAACATAATTTTTGCCAGTTTTAAGGGGCAGGCCCCTCACGCCCCCCCCCTCTGAATCCGCGCCTGCGATTCATTGTTCACATTCAGTACAATGCTTGCTTCCTGAGGTTTGGCTTTATCCCGGGGGTAACTTCGTATATAATGGTGTACGTGGATGTGCCAAAAATATGGGTAGGCTTTTTTTGAAAAATCAAATTAAAATGGGTATTATAGTTTTAAGTATAAAATATAGTTTTAAGACAATTTTATATAAAAATGGATATGTTATTTAATTTTCATAGAAAGAAATCTGGTCTCATTTATATAAATATGGGTCATGTTTTGTCCAATTTTATATAATATGTATGGCAAGCCGTTTTTACATTTGTTATTAAATTTTATATATATCTCATAAACTTTATAAGATATCTCATATACTTTTTAAAGATATCTCATAAACTTTATAAGATATCTTATAAACTTTATGAGATATCTTAAAAAAAAATAATTTATAAGATATCTTATAAAATTTATGAGATATCTTATAAATTGTATAAGATATGTTATAAATATATAAAATATCTTTCAAAGAAAATGAGATATCGTCTTAAAACAATGTTTATAAGATATCTGATAAAGTTTATAGGATATCTCATAATGTTTATAAGATATCTTATAAAATATATAATATAATTTATGAGATATCTTATATGTTTTATAAGATATCTTATTTGTTTTATAAGATATCTTATATATTTTATAAGATATCTCATATGTTTTATAAGATATCTTATAAACTCCCATTTATATGAGATATCATATGTATTTAATAAGTTATCTTATAAAGTATACGAGATATCTTATAAATTTTATGAGATATCTTTAAAGAGGAATAAATATAAATATGGCATGCCATAGATATGCCCCATGAAATTCTGCATCAGCAATAAAATCTTCATCCCTAATTATATTTGGCAACAATTAAGAGCTGAAATATATGTTTATTTGATGAAACTATAACATTCCAGTTTATTGAATATATGGGTCACAAAAAATGTCTATTTTATATAAATGTTCCAGACCGTAGAGGTATTCAGACCGTACGCGTACGGTCCGACCGTGCAAGTATATCCGTATGGTCTAAAACGAGCTGGACCATACAAGTACTCAGACCATATAGGTATTTCTCTAAATTATAAGCATTTATATATATATATATATTCATATAATATTAGGAAATCATATTTTATTTTCAACCTAAAAAGTGTTATTACCAACTCCCAGATTCCTACGGAAAAAATAAGGAAACTAAAAAAAGAAAAGAGGAAAGCAAACTTAAAATAATAAGACAAACAAAATAAAACCAAAGTCAGAATTTGTAAATAGCTAAAATATAGAAAGGCGGTAGGTGAGGGAATTGGGAATTTCACCGATACATAGGGCCCACAAAAATGTCAGACTTCGTGATGATGATTAAAAGATCATTCTAAAATTATATTCAGTAAAGTTAGGTTTGAGGATGACGACAATACATATAAATTACATCTGTAGAAAGTAAAATCGGCTGCACATAATATAAAAAATAAGATCTCTATGGAACTTTTTTTGCTAAAAAGTAGGGAAATATGTGGGGAAACTGACGGACTAATTGCTTAAACATGAATAATAAATTTAATGCATTATCACAGGATCAATATATTTTATTGAATATTGATCTAGAAATGCAAGTCAGACCGTACGCGTACGGTCCGACCGTACAGGTATTTTGAAAATATACTCGTACGGTCCAGACCGTACGCGTACGGTCTGAATACGCATACGGTCTGGAACATAAATAAGGGTCATGAAAATTGTCGATCTTATATAAATATGGGTCCTGAAAATTTGAAATTTTATATAAATATGGGTATTGAATTCAAATCGAAAATGGCACATCCCCACCCAAAAAGTTACCAACCCCACGGGGGGAGGGGGGGGGGGGGGGGCTGACCAGATTCCACAGCTTTTTAGATTAGTTTTTATTTTCTTCTTATCTATCTTATCTGAAAAAAGTTTGACTTTGCAATTATGATCCCCCTTTGAAATTTATTTCTTTATTGCATAAAACAATTCCAATTTTCACAAACAGTCTTTTCTTCTTCTTCTTCGGGATCAGGTACCAAACATATAAATGTTATACTCGTACCGGCGCTATGGTGCAAGGTTGACTGAGCAGGTGCCAAAATGTGCGGGTATCTTTCAGGTGCAGGTTAAAAACATCTATCGATGCAGGTGCAGGCTAAAAACAACCGGTACATCTAATCCCTCAGGGTGATGGCCTGGATCCTGGCCTTGAAGCAGTCAAGAGATGGAGCATTGACTACTTCAGCTGGTAGGGAGTTCCAGGTCCTGATCCCATCTGGGAAGAATGACTTCTGGTATGCTAGTACTCGGGCATACGGCACCAGGAAGCTGTTGTTGTTACCCCTGGGCGAGATGGTGGGTGTCAGTGGTTGGGACGGTATGTCTACTAGCTTATGTATAATTCTTTACATCATTATCGCTTTAGCTTGGGCTCTCCGTTCCTGCAAGGTCTTCCATTGGGGTTGGTTTATCATGGCAGTAACACTGCTGGTTGTCCTATAGTCTGTGAAGACCATCCGGGCAGCTCTGCGCTGAACCATCTCCAGATTGTTGATGTTTTCTGCTGTGAACGGGTCCCATACTACGGAAGCATACTCTGTGAGTGGTCGAACTAGGGTGAGGTAACACAGGGCCTTGGTGTCACGAGGGCAATGCTGGATGTTGCGCCTTAGGAATGCTAGAGTGTTGTTTGCTTTCCTAGTTACTTGGTGTATGTGCTCGTTCCATCTGAGTGTCTTATGTATGGTGACCCCAAGGTACTTTGCAGAGTCTACCACGTCAAGGGTGTGCTTGTGGATGCTGTATGGGAAGTTGACAGTGTTTTTCTTGTTGGTTATGTGAACCACCTGGCATTTCTTCGGGTGAAACTCCATAAGCCAGTCAGATTCCCACTTCTGTAGCTGGGCTAGGTCTTGTTGGAGTTGTTCGGCATCACTCTCATTTCTGATGTTTCTGTACAGGGCACAATCATCCGCAAATAGGCGGGCTGTTGATCCTGCTGATACCGCATCTGGCAAGTCGTTGATATACAACAGGAATAACAAAGGGCCAAGTACGCTGCCTTGTGGGACGCCTGAGTCAACTGGGGCTGTATCCGAATTTGCACCCTCTAGAACTACTTGCTGTGTTCTTTTGCTTAGAAAGTCTTCTATCCACTTATTGGTGCTGTTCCTAATACCATAGTAGCTGATCTTGTAGAGTAGTCGTTTGTGAGGAACCTTGTCAAAGGCCTTTGAAAAATCAAGCAGTATTAAGTCTGTCTGGCCGGCATTGTGAAGGTTTTTGGCTAAATCTTGGACTGTCAGTATAAGTTGACTCTCACAGGATCGCCTTTTCCTAAAGCCATGCTGGGCATCGTGTAGGATGTTGTTCGTATCAAGATGCTTCATAATACTGCTGCAGATGATGTGTTCGGCTGCTTTACATACTACTGATGTAAGGCTAACTGGGCGGTAATTCTCGGCTTTGCTTTTATCACCTTTTTTAAAGATTGGAACAACGTTCGCAGCCTTCCAGTCGGATGGTATAGCACCCTGGTCTAAAGATGCTTGGAAAAAAAGCTTGAACATTGGAGCGACTTCTGCAGCTAGTTCCTTCAGTAAGCGACAGGAAATGCCATCAGGGCCTGTTGCCTTATGGATCTTGAGGTTAGTGAAGATCTTTTGAATTCCTTCAAGGCCTATTGTTATAGCTGGCATGTCTGCATAAGAGCTAGGTCCTTTATCTGGTATTGATTCGGTTTGTTCATTCTTATTGAAGACCGATGTGAATTGGGCGTTAAGAATGTCTGCTTTCTTTATGTTGTCGGTTTGTATCATCCCTGAGATGTCCTTCAAGGGTGCAACACCTGAGTTTTCTGTCCGTAAGCCTTTGATGAATCCCCAGAACCTTATGGGGTTTTCGTTGGAGTCAGGGCTAATGATGTTTGTGATGTAGTTGTTGTAGGCACGTTTGCAGGCTTCTGATGATTGCTGTTTTAGATGTTTGTATCGTTTGATGTCTTTTGGATTGTTTGTTTTTCTGGCCTTTTCAAAACTGCGTTTTTTCCTTCTTGACAGGCTTTTGACTTCTTTGTTTATCCATGGCTGAGAATACCTTGTTGACGTATGCTTAGATGGTACATGTTTTTCTTGTAAATTAAGGAGACCAGACTTGATGAAATCTCACATCTGTTCAACAGAGCAGGCTGTGTCAAACGAATTAGTGCAGGTTGTGGTAAGTTTTCTACTTTCTTCCTTCAGTGTTCCTATGTCCGCCTTTTTCCACTGATAGATTTTGCGGGATACGGGCTTACTCCTCTTTGCTGAGGCACTGGTGAAAATCTGAACCATATCATGATCAGCTACACCAGGGGCTGGTAGGCACTTATCTACAAGTGACGGCCTGTTTGTGAAGAAGAGGTCAAGCGTTGATGTTTCACGAGTAGGAAAATTAACTACTTGTTCCAAGGCGCAGTGTTGAGCACAGTCAAGGAGTCTTTGGTTGATGGCCTTTAGTGTTCTGATGTCCATTGATTGATTGGTCTTCCCAGTTTATGTCGGGTAGAATAAGATTAAGGTCTCCTCCGACCCAAAATACTGCATTTTGATGTTTAGCTGACAATGACTCTAAAGTAGAACACATTTTGTCTGTAAACTCCAGCGATGAACTAGGAGGTCTGTACCGAAAGCTCCTACTATAAGTTTTAGATTTTTGTCCATAGTGACAGTAGCGTAAACAGATTCAGTTTCGTTGTTTTTAATGAAAAGTTCTTCGCTAGTCATATCTGCTTTGATGGCTAATAAAACTCCGCCATAACCATCTTCACGGTCTGTTCTGTAAACATTGTATGGGGATGGAAAGATCTCTTTGGAGTGGATTGAATTGTTCAGCCAGGTTTCTGTTCCAATAATGATGCTGGGATCATATGCCTCAATGATGTTCATATGATCGAGTGCACTTGGCCCAATAGGTTCGATATGATTTTCTCAGTAAAAAGTAACCTGGTCATAATTTTTAAAGACCGTATTTTGATATTTTAACATGGTGTTTACCCACTGACAATCTTTTAACTTTTTTACAACAACAGATGATGCTGTGACATAGACCTGGCTGCATGTAATAGCGAGCATAGCTCGCAAGCGGAGAGCTCTACGGTATTTGTTTCCGCGAGAAATTTGCTAATGCTGATTTAGATTTTTTATGGTCCGGAAAGGGTTATTATTTTTACAGGACCGGAGTGAATGTTAAAAAAATTTAATGCTTAAAAAATAATAAATTGCGCTTTTTACAAGAAAATAATATTCTTAAAATAGTAAATAAACATAAGCTGCTCGTTTCGTCTTGGTTATATGCACGTACGAAACTAACGTATTTCGAAGCTTAATCGCCCCATACCATCTCGCCCCAAAATAAGCAAATGGAAATATTGGAAATTAAATGATATACAAAAGAAAAGATAACAAATAAAACCGAACAAAACATAGTCCCTTTTAGCTATGCTCGCATTTAGGCAATGCCTACTCCACAGTAAGCTATGGTCCCACCTTTATGGTCTAAATTAGGGAGTGGTTTCTGGTGCGTTCTGTCCCCGCCACTAAACAAACCCCAAAATTCTAAATTCTGAAAATGAGTGAGTGCGACAACACGCGTGTTTATAAACGCATCCGATACGATACAGCAGTATTGGATGACTGTAGGAAGATTTTATCGAGAGTTGATCCTTCTTCCTTTGATTACGCTAACTTGGCGATTTTGAAAATAAACGAAAGCAACGCATCTCAAAAATGTTGCTTTACAGAGGTAAAATGCAACAAGATAGCTATGGTAGAAGATGATAATGTTCCATTGTATTTTAAATTCACTGACATATTTAGCACTGGAATTCAGCTATTAAAAGATTTTGAAAATGATGTACGTGTATTGGAAGACCATGAGAAAAGATCTGTTATGCAACTAGCCACATCTTTCAAAGATATTGGTAAGAAATAGACAGGGTTTAAATCTGAAGATAATCAGACATGTAAAAGATGTACATGGTTGTGACACAAGTTACACATTTCAAAACAAATTAAAAATCCATAATGGAACATAAAATTGCTTGCGTAAATGTTACAAAATTGTCCATGAGGTTGAAATTGTCAGATGACCCCTTATTGGGGTTTTTGCCCCTTAAATCCCCAAAATAGAGGTTTTGGCTTAGTAGATTGTGAACCATTAAAGTTAGGGAAAAGGTTTTGCTTGCTTAAATGTTCAGCTAATTGAACTCGACAAAATTGTCCATTAGTAAAAAATTGTCAGATGATCATGACCATAATAGGAGTTACGGCCCATTAAATGCCTAAAAAATGGATTGTATGTGAAAGATTGTGTACCATAGAAGATTGTGCCACACATTGCTTAAATGCTCAGCTTTATAGAGCTTTCCAATGGTTTCATATCATGATGGCTGTTGGCAATTGTAGAATAATAGTATAGTAATGTTACATTAAGTCATTGACGCCAGGTGAGCAATTCAGGCTCATAGGAGCCTCTTGTCTTTTAATGTTAAGATTACAAGTCTTATATATGCGCTCAGTTACTGACAGGTCTAATCCTTCAACATACATGTTTTGAAGATGTTCAAATGGAAACGTGCTGGCACTTTTACAGTTTCTTTAAATACTAGACCAATGTACATGTAGATACATTTTTGTACAACTTCATTGTTTTAAAAGGCCAATAAGACATAAACAGGTTGATCATGAGCACTGTATGTTTGAGGCCAAATACATGTATGGATTGGACTTGAATTGCGTTGGAGTGAACATGACATGATGTACATGTTGGGTGTACTCCCATAGCATTTTGAGTCTTTTACACATGCATTCTGTGGTGGACTGTCTATGCATATATATGTGTCCCTTTGACCCCTATTTTTTTTTAGAACAGTAGGAACTTTTGGCCCCTTTGACCCCTTTTAATTTAATTTTAATAGCTAATCATGCAACATGTATAGAGTTGTTCACTACATGTAGTATTAGCAAATATATTATACATATATTCATAAATAGTAGATTTCTGGTGTTTATACTATAAGGATGTTATAAGAACTTCTTTTGTAGCATCATACTATAAGAGGCATGCATTATAGCTAAGAGGAGTTGCAGTATTAGAAGTCATAGAGACTTCAATAAACATTTTAAGACACAGGAGACAAACATCTTCCATGGAAGAATGCCATTCTAGTTTAAATTTAAAACTGTGTAATTCCTAAAAAAAATTAAAGAATATTGTACATTTTTGTAGTACGGTACATCAAAATTTATACATTCACATGAATTTCAGATCAACATGAAAGAAGTCTGAAGAAAGTAATATCCATGGTTGATCAAGATAAAAAGGAAAAAAAGTCATGTGAAACTGATTTAACAATTGCTTTGGCTGGACATCTGCTTCAAAGTCTTTCACCTGGCAAAAAATGTACAATTGATATGCGGATGAAAAAATTAGGAAAATGTTCATGTGGATTTGATCACTGCATTAGAGAGCCAAACTATGGAGCAACTGGAATAGGTATGGACATGTATGTATTTTGTTTGACTCTTGTAACCTTACATGTACAAGTACTTGTAAAATTCATACATGTGACGGATCCGTGATGACAAAGCTGGAGATTTTGATTTTTTTTGCTGGAGATTGTACAAAAAAGCGGGAGATTTTCAACGCTCATTGAAATTGCATTTCATTATCAATTGAGGACACTAGCGTGTGCCAAATATACATGGCTTCAGGGATGAATCTCAAATTGTTCATACAATCATCAGGTCAATTATGGCAATAGCCCTTTAATTAACGTCTACTTAATTGACAAACCCCTAAAACACTGGAAATGATAAACAATTAAACAATTAAAATGTCTATAAAACTAAAGTTTTGTCATGTCTTGAAAAAGCGGGAGATTACACAAGAAGTCGGGAGAACGGGAGATGGATCAAAAAGTTGGGAGATTTTGTCTCCCGGTGGGAGAATCACATGTATGAAAAATGACAAAATGTGCATGGTTTTCTTATGTATATCTAAATTTAATAACCAGTCATTGCTGCCAAACAGGCAGATAATGTTTTGAACATTAGAACATCATAAAAACCATGTGTGGTACATGTATATCTATAGGTTATGGAATTTATTAGGCTGTACTGGTAAATTTTTATATGCATCCCATTAATCTCTAATAACTTTCACCAAAAAGCCCCAATTTAAAAAAAAAAAAAAACATTTTGAAGTTGCTTACCAGTAAGCATATTAGTTTTCTTTACTTGTTCAAGTATTAAAAGAAATTGTGCATTTTGGTTTATTAGCATCAATGAGTAATAACAATGCCTTTGAGACCTTCTGGTATTTTTAGGTGATGTTAACACATGGCATGGCTTTGTGGATATGGTTTCATCCCATCATGGATCGCCAGACAGTGTTGGTGTTGCAGTGTCCACTGGCCATAGTATGTTTAGAAAATCATTTAAGGCTATAGAATGAATTATGGTCACAACAAAGCAAAAAAATAATGGCAGAACAATTGATACTGCAGTAGTCTTAGCTTGGTACTGGCATCTCCGTATCAAATAATACATTTCAGTGTTTAAGGAATTTCTAAAAATCTCAGTTACCTAGATGTAAAATTGCTTAAAATTCACTTCCCCACAATAGAAATCAATGCAAAAACTGTCAAAGTCCACTTACCCTGGGTTAAATTTCACTGATCCCGGGTAACTGGTAATAGGAATCCTAGAACACTGCATTTTTTTAACCAAACCTCCTTTTTAGCTCACCTTGCCGAAGGCAATGTGAGCTTTTGCCATCACTTGGCGTCCGTCATCCCTCGTTCAACTTTTCAAAAATCTTCTTCTCTGAAACTGCTAAGTCTAATGTAATGAAACTTGGTAGGGTTGTTCTGTAGTATGTCCTCTACAAAATTGTCGTTTGGAATTATGATGCAATAAAAAACATGGCCACCATGGCTAAAAATAGAATATAAGGGTAAATTGCAGTTTTTTGCAAATTACTTAAAAACCGTAACAGATATAAAAATTCTTGCATGGGTTAAAGTGATCAGCACATCAAGATCCACCTGCCCTGAAATTTTGAGAAAATCCGACAATTGTTGTAGGAGTTATTGCCCCTTTTCTTGATTTTTTTTTTCCAAATTTTGTACTCTTTTAGACCAAAATCTTGAAAACTATACAAGATATTGGAAAAATTTAAATTGCATATGGTTAAGCACATCATGATCTACAAAAGTTGGAACAGAAACAAAGTTGTAGGACCGTTCCTTTAGGAGTTATACCCCTTGGATCGTAAAAATTGACCATTTTCACAGCTTTTTGTTCAAATTTTCAAAAATCTTCTTCTCTGAAACCGCTTGGCCAAATGTGATGAAACGTAGTAGGGTTGTTCTGTAGTATGTCGTCTACAAAACTGTGGTTCAAAATTTTGAATTGACAAAAAACATGACCACCATAGCTAAAAATAGAACATGAGGGTAAATTGTAGTTTTTTGCTAATTGCTAATAAATGGTAACAGATATTAAAATTCGGTTTGGGTAATAGTGATCAGCACATCAAGATCTACCTGCCCTGAAGTTTTTAAGAAGATCTGTAAATGGTTGTAAGAGTTTTTGCCCTTTTTCTTGTTTTTTTCTTCTCAAAATTTTGCTCTTTTAAGACCAATATCTTGAAAACTATACAAGATATTTGAAAAATTTAAATTGCATATGATTAAGCACAGAAAGATCTAAAAATGATGTAATGGGGTCAAAGTTGTAAGACCTTGCTTGATAGGAGTTGTTTCCCTTAGAACATTAAAATAGATAAATCCACAGTAGCAGTTCTTTGCTAACATATTCAACTTATAAGTATCTTTGAATACAAGGTGAGCGATTCAGGCTTCTGGGAGCCTCTTGTTACATGTTCCATGTTTTCTGCTGTGGTTTAATGGTCTGGTAGAAAAAAATTCATTGTATATATTTTGTATGACTAGCTATTATTATTACATTACTGTAAACCAACTTATTTTTGCGTATACTTTCTTTTGCGATTTTATTCCATACAGCGATTTTTGGGAAAATATATTTTTGTGATTCTTCGTTAAAACAATTATACAGCTATAAAAAAGATTTCCTTCACAGATTAATTTTCACGAATTTCTGTTCCTCGCAAAATACGTGAAAATAAATCAATTGTGAAAATTAAATGGTTTACAGTATAGCCCTTTCATGGCATGAAGACACTTTAATTCTTAATACATGGACTGATATCATAAATATGTTACCAATTTGTTCATTATACAATAAAATTTAACCTTTTTAAAACTTTATTTTGATTTTGGACCTGATTGTGTCTTTACATGTAATGTATAAAAAAGTACATATACATCAATTTTAAACCAGACACACAAAATAGTATCTTGCTGAATTTGACACATTGTAAGGGTTACTGTTTAAAAATTTGTATAATAAAATTTATACAGTTAGTATCATTTATATTAAAGGTAATATTTCCATGGTCATAAAAACCTATTTGAAAAATAAGGGGGCAAAATTAATGCCTTGAATTTTGAAATGCAAACTCGGATTTAATATGCAAGAATCATCCTGTTTGTCCACATACATTATTAATGATGACACAACTCTTGCTTAACTGTTTGATGGATTTGGATGAAACTTTACATCAATTAAGAAAATCATATTAAAAAGTGCATGAACAAATTTATTGCTCTCAGATATCTTTCAATGGAGGTAATTGGTTTTTTTTAGGTATACAATTCACTATCAAACATGAGTTATCCAGCTGTGAATGATCTCACAGTATTCCCTGTCTTAATTTTATTCTTACACTGTCTTTTCAGATGATGATGATACAGAAACAGATGATGAAGATAAAACAGATGATATAAACAGTTCTCCTGGAGAATATCGGCAAGAAGACCAGGCAGTTGCACAGACAATTGTGTTTTCATTCATTCAACGAAACCGACATCCCACACTTAAAAGTCTTATACCAAACATAATGATCTCTTCTAGTTGTTTTAGAGTTATCATGTACGATTCTATTCTAGATGTTCTTTTGTGCACAGCACCCTTACCACTTTTTACAAGTAAAGAAAAAAAGAAACTTGCCACACCAGCTGTTATAATTCTGTGGATGGTTTTACACTATAGAATGTTTTGTACTGGTATAAAATCTGACATGATTAAAAATTTGGAAAAGATTCAACTTAATTTTAGAAACTTAGCAGAAGAAAAATATGATATTTATTTGAATATGTCAGACATTGGTATTCGAGACTTTCCATCAGTCATAGAAAAATGTTACCCTTCTAGAGATACATTTTTTGGTGGCAGACATCTTGTTCAAAGTTAGAAATGAGTGTAAAATATATCTATTTCATTACGAAATGGATAAAAGTTGTACCGTTCAAAATAATACAAAACTGTACAACTAAATTTAAGCTTTGTTCATCCTCATATTAGATTAAACAATGTTACTTCAGAAGATTTTTTGGTAAAATTTAAGAAAAATGTGAGGTTTCCATGGCTTTCTCTGTTTATACTGATTTACAAATTATCTTTGTGTTTTCCTTTAACAAGGTTTTGAAATATGACTATTGATAAAAAATCATGGCTCTATAGCTAAAAACAGAACAGGGAGATCAAGCTTTACTGTTTAAGCAAAGGGTTATTTAAATTACATTCATAAATAAATTGAAGAACTGAGATAATGTATTCCAAATTTACGAAAGTTAAATTAACAACTATCATTATTATCTAAATCATGTTCACAAACATGACATAAATGCTATGAACTTTCATTATTGCTTCAAGATTGATTCAATAGAAAGCTTAATTGTAGACTACCTTTTCACTGTTTCCCAATAAAGAAGAATTATATGAAATATATACATGTATATGTACTTGTGGTGCCAAAGGCAAAAGCAGACTTTTGAGTCATATTTTTCTAACTGTACATGTACCTGTGCCAGATTTTATACAAATACTGTTTCAGTGACATTTTTTGACATATATATATTATTTGATTATGTGTTATTAATACATTTAAAAAATCTAATGAATTTATTATTAGACACACAATAAGGAACGAGTTATGATTAAACCAATATCTGCACCCCTGTATTGCTTGAAATTAGAACAGTGGTCTATAGAAAACTCATAATATTATTAAATTATTTAAATAAAAGCAACAGCTTGTTTTTGTTTGATGAATACTTAAAGCTTTAGAATTTTCTATGCAATTTTAAAAACCATCTAAACTCTTAGGTTGTTTTAGCCCACACTTCTGTTGATCTTATGTAGCTCTTGAGGTTGCTTTTTTCATTTTGATTTTTTTTTCAGAAAAAAAGCAACATCAAGAGCTATGTTTTCGCAGCTAATCTTTGCAATTAAAAAAAATCCAAATAGTAAAAAGCAACCTCAAGACCTATATTTACGCAACTAGATCTTAAGATTGTCCATAACACCATTTTGACCTAAATATAGACCAAATAAAAAGTGTTGATATAAGTACATAGTAAAAGAATGCACATTTTTACCAAACAAAATGCATACAATGAAATATACTTTTGTAAATGCATTACATCCAAAACAAAGATGATTTTTGAAAACAAGAATATGTCCAAAAGACATAATGCCCCATCTCGCAACATTTATTTTTTCCGCAATCACTAAAGCATCTATATGGTTGCTATTAAGGCACTTTTCAGTCAGAAGAAATGAACTTAAACTTGACCATTCTTCTATAAGTGGTCATTCATGGGGAAAATATAGGTCAATGCCAGCATCCGAAGCATGCATTGTTCCAAGCATCACTAGGTGCACCTTCCATACCATTATAGTTGATGTGGCACATATCAGTAAAAAGGAATGGACTTTAACCATTCTTCTATAAATGGTCATTCATGCAGAAAATATAGGTCACATCCAGTATCCAAAGCATACATTGTGCTTAGCATCACTAGATGCGCCTACCATAACAATATAGTAGATGTGGCACATGTCAGTAAGTGGGAAAGGACTTTAACCACTCTTCTTTAAGAGGCCATCCATGAGAAAAATATAGGTCACATCCAGCATCCGAAGCATGCATTGTGCTAACCATCACTAGGTGCACCTACCATACCAATATGGTTGCTATGCCACTTGTCAGTAAGAAGGAATGGACCTTCACCATTTTTAGCTCACCTGGACCAAAGGTCCATGTGAGCTATTGCCAACGTGGCTCACTTGGCGTCCGTCCTCGTCCGTCGTCGTTAACTTTTCTTTGAAAATCTTCTCCGAAACGATTGAAGGGATTGCTTTGAAACTTTGCACACTTCATCTATGGGATGTCCTCTACCAAGATTGCACAAATGATGACCGCCGTCTAAACAACATGGCCACCGTTACTAAAAATAGACCAGGGGGGTCAGACTACTGTTTTTGGCTTGTAAATCAAAAAGTATAAGAGATGGATGAAATCTGATGCCACGCTGCTGCTTCAACATCAAAAGCTCTACAAAAGTCTTCATTGAGTCGAAGTTGTCAGATGACCCCTTATAGGAGTTACGGTCCCTTAAAGGTAAAAATAGCATTTTTTCATGGTTTTGGCTTATAGAATGAAAACTATGACAGATAGAGAAAAGTTGTTGCTTGCTTAAATGATCAGCTTACTTAGCTCTACAAAAGTCTTCATTGAGTCGAAGTTGTCAGATGACCCCTTATAGGAGTTACGGTCCCTTAAAGGTAAAAATAGCATTTTTTCATGGTTTTGGCTTATAGAATGAAAACTATGACAGATAGAGAAAAGTTGTTGCTTGCTTAAATGTTCAGCTCATTTAGCCCTACAAAAGTCTCATAGGATCGAAGTTGTCAGATGACGACTCTTAAAGGGGTTACATCCCCTAAAATAACGTTTTTTCATATTTTTGGCCTTTGGAATGAAAACTATAGCAGATAGAGAGAAGCTGTTGCTTGCTTAAATGATCAGCTTACTTAGCTCTACAAAAGTCTCCATAGGGTCGAAGTTGTCAGATGTCCCCTTATAGGGTTTTTGGCCCCTAAAATAACGTTCTTTCATGTTTTTGGCCTATGGAATGAAAACTATAGCAGATAGAGAGAAGCTGATGCTTGCTTAAATGTTCAGTTCATTCAGCTCTACAAAAGTCTCCATAAGATCAAAGTTGTCAGATTACCTCTTATAGGGGTAACGGCTCCTAAAATGGCGTTTTTTTTCATGTTATTGGCCTATAGAATGAATGCTATAGCAGATAGAGAAAAGCTGTTGCTTGCTTAAATGTTGAATTGATTTAGCTCTACAAAAGTCGGCCACCTGGTCATAAGGCCATTATGGTCTCATCTGTAAGGGGTTATCTAACAACTTCGACCCATTGGATACTTAGTCGAAGGTTGAAGCAAGTAGCTTTTTCAATCTGTACAAGTACATGTTTTCATCTTATAGAACAAAAAACATGAAAAACGCTATAACTTGCCTTTTAAGGGCGATGATCTTTTATAGAGATTTTCATTCTGAAGAGCTTTTCATTCTGAAGACTGTCAAAGTCGCGGAGTTACAAGCCAATTTAAGTTATTTTGTGCTAAGTTCTTTTCTAGTATCCGGAGCACCTGAGCCAACTAAGTTCTTTTTCTAGTATCCGGAGCACCTGAGCCAACTAAGTTCTTTTTCTAGTATCCGGAGCACCTGAGCCAATTAAAGTTATTTTATGCTAAGTTCTTTTCTAGTATCCGGAGCACCTGCGTTCACTCTTGTTTCGACAAGAGTTTTACGTGTTGTCTGTTTTTGTCCCGTTATTGTTGGTGTTTACTGGTTTTGTCTCTGCCCTTTCGGACTTTTGACATTCGGATACCCCATTAGTACCTCTGCTTCTATCAATAGCCTTGTATATATGTATTCCCTTCAAAATAGAGATCGTGTTTTGTCAGCATGTCGCCATATTGCACCATTCCTGCAAAGTTCATTCAAATTGGTTCAGTGGTTGTCCAATTCTAACAAATATAATCAGATTTATCATAGCAAATTTTGAACTTAGCTATAAAGATGAAACATATGGATTCTACAGGGTCCCACATAATTTCTCAGCTTTCGTCTGGGCATTATTTGTGAGTCTCAGAATCAGTTTTCAAGATTGGACAAAACCGATGTATATATAATTGCAGTTCTGAATATTGAAAGTGGGTTTAAATATGATTTTATTATTTAAAATAACTTTATAGTCAATACTGTTTTTAACTGTCCTAGCCTTCATGAAAATATCAAACTTAAAAAACCTTATCTCTTAGTAACATTGTTTGCTACAAGGAGCGGGCGTCAATAGTTGGCTTCCGGAGCTCTCATGTGCATGATGTGCAATATTGTTTAACCACACAATGAAAATTAAAAAAAAAACTTTTAAAAGGATCTTGAAATTAAGACAATTGCTAAATGTTTTAATTAATAACATTGAACAGCATGATGCATATCTTTATCTATCTCCTATCGCCATTATCTTCACAGGGATTCTGAAATAGCAAAAAAACATATCAATTAGATATATGTTCTGTAACTAAAGTTAAACGATGTACTACAGATATACTTTACTTTTAAAAACGAGTTCATTACAACAACTTATAAACTTTAACTCTCTGTTAAAACACATAAAAAGTAATGTCCGACACTTTAAAAGCAGAGGCTTTTGTGTTTCACCCAACAAAAAAATAGATTAGTCTTACGTTAGGTGAAATACATACACATCTTCCCCGCTTACAATTTTGCACAAAGTCAAATGTAAAGTAGTGAGATTAGTGATTTCTTGTCATGATATTCAGTAAACCTTAGTCTAAGAAATACTGCAGAACAACAGAATGTAGTTTGTCTTCGAGGAGTTGTAATTTGAGATATTTGCTCATTTGGTGTTATAACTTTAAACTGTATATAAAAGCTGCGACGAAGTGGGAAATTAGCTGCGTATGTTTGATATTCAAGTAGTCTGTTGTTGTTGCGCTACTGTTGTTTTTTTAGGAATGTCTCATTATTGGCGTGATTTTTTTCTAAACATTCAAATTTCTTCTAAATATCAGTTTTTGTTTGCTTTCTTAACATATTGTGGCAGAAAATATTTCTTTAGTACCGCCACGATCAAAATATTGATATAGTTTTTTTTTTATTTTGACGGACGTTGAGACAGACAGACATAATGAAACCTAAAAAGCTTCCGCTTCCTCGATGAAGTGCTCTTAAAACAAGTCTCTTCATTTCGTGTAATGAATACATCTACATTTACATACTATGCAGTTTTGAACATAGGTGAATTGGAATTTTTATTATTTGCAACAAAACGGTTTTTTATACACCGCCACACGAAGTGGCAGGAATAATGTTATACCTTCAGGTTTTTTTTTCGGTGTCTGTCCGTCCGTCTTGCCGTCTGTCTGTTCGTCCGTCCGTCCCCGAAGGTTTCCGACCAATAATTTAAAAACGCGTCAAAGGATTCGAATGATATTTTGCACAGCTGTACAATAAAATACAGGTCAAGTGCGATTTCCAGCATGATCTGATAAATAGTTTTTGAGGTTGGCCACTTTGAAAAATCAAAGTTTATGAACCATTGATATTAAGGCGGGGTATCATTTAATGTCTCATTAGATGTCCTATTTTTTTAATATTTGGTATAAAAATATTGTTAGTGTTTTCAAAACTGCTTAGAAACAATTTCAAGCTATTTTACCTACCAAGACTTCACAAATGTAATAGTTAGACTGTCCACAGTCTTTGTATAGAAAAAACCACTCGTTGGTTCCTCCATTGTCTCTGTCAATCTCTACGCAATCATCATTCTCAGTGTTATCCTATAAAAAATAAAATTAAGAAGATGAACTTGTGTGGCGCCCACCACGAACAAATTGGTACGCGGTATTCTAAACTTCTTAAAATTATTTTAGATACGCCTAGCTAAGATATACAGTATGCCCTATTTCGAATAATAGGCTTTTGGTACGCGTACGCCGGAATCTTAAAGAAACAGTTTTTGAGTATTCGATATTCCAACCTTTTTAACAGTATTTTGAATCCAAGGAGACAGGGTGGTTTAAGTCTCTTTAGTTATTCAGTCTTGATGACGGTTTGCAAAAATGCTTTAAAAGTCTTGTCAGATACGCATGTCACATTTTCAAGGCCGTCATTCGGTATCGTGAGTTTTTGACTCGTGAAGGAATCGAAAACGGCGGCAAAGTATAGAAAGCTGCTCGTGGAGGGAGGAGGCGACGGTTCGTGGTGGAGCATCAACTATATTTTTTCTGAAAGTTGATTTATTTCACTCAATATCAAAGTTATTTGAATAAAGATAAAGAAAATAAAACTGTCTCACAAAATGATTATTTTTACTCTGTAGAATAGGAAAAAAAGTACACGAAAAAGCTTTACCAATTTCGAGAATTAATTAAAGGCGTTACTGCACCCTATATTTTTGGGGGTTATAAAAAGGACATTTTTTATACAAATATGTATTAAATTGCACAAAAATGACGTTTTAAGCATATCATTATATCGAAAACAATTTTTGCCACATCTTGACAGCTAATATGAAACGAAAAGTTATTAAAATGTAATAAAATTTCATTTTTCCCCAAAAAGATGCTGTTATTGCTCGTGAAGAATGCGGCGACGATTTATCGCTCGTGAAGTAGCAAGCGTGACCAGTAAAAATGGCCTCAAAATAGTTAGATCAAACAATAAATCGGCCATTAAGTAGGCACAAAAAGTAAATTCAAATTTAAAAAAATATATATATATACGGTTATTCCGGTAGTCTACAGATCATAAGTGGCCAATCTCTAATAATTTAGATACAATACGGGCCAAAACTTGGAGAAAGATTATAGACAATTATATAAATATGTTGAAAAAATTAAAATAAAATTCAGAAAGGAACATTTTCTTCAATATGTGCAACCAAACATACATTTACATATCGCCGTTTGTAAAAGTGCTTACTATTGTAGTTATCATTACATGTATGTTCTTCATTGTATATTCAGTGAAATGTCAAGGCAAAAGATCTACTTTGCGGAAATGATTGACTAGACCTTTTTACTCTCTAATTGCTCATCACAATCTAATATTGGATCAGTTTTTTTGTCTGATCTTCAACTTGTGGTGTCGTTTTTTCCGTTGGTGTTATTGGTCCATCATTGACTAGTGTTATTGTCTCATCTTCGACTAGTGTGGATGTTTCATCTTCTACTGGTGTTACTGTTTCATCTTCGACTTGCGTGGCTGTTTCATCTTCAACTGGTGTTACTGTATCGTTTCGACTGGTGTTGTGGTCGTCGTCCCATTTTCTCCTGGTGTTGTTGTTTGTACCTTTCTTCTATTTATTGCCCAATGTCTCTTTCTGTTGTCATAATTATTGCTTTTTCTTCTTTTCATGATCTACTGTTATAAAAATATGACAATAAATACCCAAGCGAATTTGTTAAAAAATATATTTAAGTATTATATGCAATATCATCTAGGTTATGATTGATTCTAGTGCCGGTACAAAGTTTTGATAATTGATAAATTCCTCCATCACGAGCATAATTCACGAGCAAAAATACGGTACACCATTCATCACGAGTCGATTTTTCGGTACCGAGCATATTTTTCTTAGCTTATTTATATATTTTTTTCTTTAAATTATTTATAATGGTGTGGAATATGTAAAAAAAAAGATGCTGCACACGCACATACCAAATTTGTAACGTTTCATGCAAAAGACAACCCGCAATTCGTAGAATAACATGTTTGTTTACATAAAAAATGATGACAAAATATTCGCCTTGAATGAGTTTGAAGAAAAAAATGCATTTTTATTTTTATTTTTTGTTGGCTTTTGTTCATAATGTTCATTAATTTTGTGAGACATATTTGTTTTGTGAATATTTTGTATATAAATGTAAGAAAATTAGAATAAAAGACTGACCTTCTATTTGAAATGTCCGAATTCCTCCACCACGAACCGTCGCCTCCTCCCTCCACGAGCAGATTTCTATACTTTGCCGCCGTTGTCGATTCCTTCACGAGTCAAAAACTCACGATACCGAATGACGGCCGTGATTTTTGGTTGGCTGAAAAGTCTACTTTCAATTTTGATCCAACCTTCCCTGCTGAGCTTAATACGCGATATTAAGAATTATTCAGTCTAGTACGTTGTAAGCAATATTACAATATCTTTAGACTTATAATACAGACATAATCATCAATTTTCACCACTGCAACCTTACCCGCACCAACAAGCGATCGGGAAACTCATTTCCAGAACCAGGCATTATCGCAGTTCCTTCGTTGTTGCTGTCTGTTCCACCTACTCAATATTCAATTCTTACTGCAAAACATAATAAAAACTGACTAGAATGGCAGTCTTCCATGGAAGACGCATGTCTCCTGCGTCTTAAAATATTCGGTAAACAGGAATAGATGAGTTACGAGCATAAAGTCGCTTTACACCATATAGTACTATAGGAGGAAGCTACATGTACACTCCAAATATCAAGAGGTTTTGACATGTAGATGCCAAAAAACCGCAACGAAAGTTTTTGTGACGCCGCATGACGCAAGACGACGGATAGTGTCAAAGTGACCCCTATTAGTCGATTTGCAACACGTTGCAGTCGACATAATGATCATCGATCTGTCGACTCAATAACACAAAGAACTCAAATTCATGTCGTAGTTTTTGAACTACACTAATTTAAAATTTCGCACTAAGTTTCTTAAGAAGTTAAATTTCCCAGAAACATATTTAGCCTAAGAAGTCTCTGAGGAAGGCTGCACTATCTATTTCATATATGTGAAATATCTGCTTTTGACCAATTTTTAGCATTTTGAATGTTTTTGGTTTTTTTCTGAGATAAAAAAAGATGAGTCTAAAGAGACTAATGAGTGTGTTGAGAGTAAAAACTAAAAAAAATTGTGAAAACATAATGATTTGGAATAAATTCAATAGATTGTCAAAAACAGAAACTGTCAACCAAAATGGTATTCATTTGTGCTCATTTTTAACTTACCCCCGAGTCGAATTGTTTTACCTGTTTTTGGTAAAATGCAAAGGCACAACAGCAGTATACTAAAATTTGCCAAATATGAATGCAAGTTTTATCAAATAAACAAAGTTTTCAAAGTTTTAATTCAAAAAGAGATTTTAAATGTTTTCCTTATAGTTTGAAAAAAAATCAAAACAACAAACAGTGATTTTGTGTTATAATTTTGTGTTATAATTTCATGAAAAATGAATATTACTTAAAAAAGGTGACGGCTAGAGTCTGTTGGTGAGTCGGTCAATCAAATGAAAGTCTGTTGTGAGTTAAAATTAGAGAAGAATAATTGAAAGCAATGCATTAATATATATTTTTCTAAATTTTGTAAAGTTTTGGTGATTGAAATTTTATAATGTATTAATGCACGTTTAAGGTTATCTCTAATTTCGGGATTTGATATCGGTTTATAAGGACGTGAAACATACAGATGGGTCCAGTCCTAACCTGTATGGGAAGTGGACCAGAAAACCTGTCCAAAAGTCAGTTCTTGATTCACTCTGGACAGCATTTTGGTCAGCCTTAGAGGACCGTGGACAGGTGTGAAGTTCGCTTTAAGAGCAGACTTTGTCCTTGGTCTGCTTTCTATTCTTATCCCAGGACAGCTTTTAGCTGACCTGACCACAGGTCTGGTCTGGTATTAGCTGACCAGACCTCTGGTCAGGACAGCTCTTAGCTGACAAGACCTTTGGTCAGGACAGCTATTAGCTGACCAGACTTAAGTTCAGGACAGCTTATAGCTGACCAGACCTCTGGTCAGGACAGCCCTTTGCTGACCGGACTTCTGGTCAGGACAGCTTTTAGCTGACCAGACTTCTGGTCAGGTCTGCTCCTGTCCTGTCAAGATAGTGAACCTGACCAGACAAAGCGGACCGTGGTCCACTCCAACAGACCAATGTTCACTTTCCGGACAGCTCAAGCTGAGCTGACCTGACCAAAATAGCTGTCCAAAAGTCTGCTTTTTGTCCACCTTTATACAGGTTAGGACTGGACCCATCTGTATCTTTATCGATATGACTTCTAAGTTGTCTGGTTAAGTTGCCTAAACAAATTTATAGAAACTTCAATAATCTTGAATACTGCTTTTGTGCCGTTTTTCCCTTACTTGATCATAAACACCTCCAACCAATTTTGAGAGAATACTTTAGCCAATCAAGATAGAACTTGCCGAGGTGCTGTGCAACCTTTTGAAATTAACAAGATGGTCCCAATTTTTTCACTACACTCCTCCCTCTATTAATAGTTTTTGTCCTATTAAATGAAGCTTGATGTCAGGAGCATATTTTATGTCATGATAAGAATGAAATACTTCCCAAGGCTATTTGGGGCAAATTCTGTGTAGGTCATGGCATCCTAACACAACCATACCTAGTTTTTTATTGAATAAAATAGCCTTTTTTAATTTTCGTTCATATTTGTTCTATAAAGAATGTTCAAAAGTTTGAAGACGTAATTTAGGTAGAACTTTCCTTTGAAATTAGTTCTTTAGTTAAAAACTGTTTGACAAAACCAGTGTAACTGCATGTTCGAATGATGTTTCAATGTTTCTGTAAAAAAAACTGTAAAAAAAAATTGCTGAAAAATTCTTTCTTTTTTGTCTTTGTGCCATCCAAATGCCAGTCGAGACGTTAATGTTCAAATCCTAATTCATGAAGAACTTGTCACGTCGACATATACACCATGGATTGTAATTCCATTTTTCTAGGATTTTATATATATTACAAACGAATTATTGGCAAAACTGAGGATACGCTTCACCAAACAGGAATGACATACTTTAATTCCGCATGAACAACTCACATTAAACGCAGCTTTTTAAGAAAGAATAGAAAACGCAAGTACAAATATATGGCTAAGATTTACTTTGTCATCATCTAGACACAAATGATCGTAGACTATAGCTCTCTCTCTTTAAACCTCACATTCCGTTATATTGATGATGTTCTTTCACTGAAAATTTCTTCATTTCATATATCTTCAGGAACTTGAGATAAAAGTCATAATGGATTCTAGGAAGTCTGCTTCATATTTAGATCTTCATCTCGAAATATACTCTCAAGGAAAACTTTCAACAAAGCTCTCTATGTCAAACGTGATGACTTCAACTTTCCAATCGTAACCTTTCCCTTTTTGGGTAGCAACATTCCGTCCGCTCAAACTAGCTTATGGGATTTTCGTATCACAATTGATTCGTTACTCTAGAGCTTGTGGAGATAACATCGATTTCCTTGGCAGAGCGTCAAGGTTGACATAGAAAATTACCGTTTGATATTCATTTTGATATTCATTATATGTTTTTCCTAATCAAAAACGATAAATTGATATCGAATGAATATTCAGTTTGATATTCCAAAACATTGAATATCGAATATCGAACATTGAATATCAGTCTCACTTTACTTACATGTAGGTTAAGAAAATACGAATAGTAAGCTTAGAAAATAAAACGGAATATAAAATTCAGAAAGTTATAATTGTGAAATAAGAAGAAAGAAGTAAAAAATAAGAATAAAAGATGGATAATTATGACATTGCGATGTGGAATAAGAATATGGAATAAGAATAAATTATTGAAATCTAAAATGTAAAATTAGAAAGTAGGAAAGATGAATTTTGACCCGTTTGGCTTTCCATAGTATCACAGGAAATAATATTTACGCATGGTTTTTGAACCAAAACGAAATACCGCTTCGAGCATTGGTCACCAGAATTACTGGATGTTAGCTAAGACCATCAATTTCAATGATTTTTCAAATTTGGATAAGCGCAAGCGCTAGCGCCACCCAATGTTTATAAAATCTTGGGGTATGGGAGTAGAGGCTTCAATACGTGTAAAAATGGGAGCAGAAGATCGTATGCGGCATTTTTTGGAAACCAGAGAGAGAACGAGTTAATTCGTGATTTAAGCATTTAGTCGGTATTACCACAGTTGGTGCTGCGCCTCCGTTAGCTGGTGAATTTGAATTTTGTTTATGTCACACGTAAGATTAATCATTGCAAAATGAATATGCAAAATTTCACATTCGTACGACAATTCTTAGTTGAAATTCAATAGTTTGAATTTCAAAAGTATTTTAAATATCTTTGTATGTTGCGTTTCTTTTTTGAGAAAGTATATTTTGAAAGCCCCATTGGAATTCCTTTGCATTGTACTAACATATGTTATGGAACAGTACTATGAACGCACATTAGATAATATCAAATCTCTAATCTTATTTCAGACCAAAAAATTATTATAATGCTAACTGTTTAATTTTACTCTCAACAGACCGAGTTCATAATAGCCGACTCATCAGCTGACGCCGGAAATCATTATATACTCCACATTTACCGGATTAACGAATCAGTTGAGGTACGTAAACCAACAACAGCTGCCACGCCCAGGTGAAAGTTATTAGTCAACACGATAGCTGGTGTCAATTTAGAAATGTAAATCTAGATATGAAAATATGAAGCGATCTTTTTTATCTGTATTGTGAACTGCAAATGATCTAAAGCGGTCATATACTGAGTATGTCTTAACAAAAAGGTGGAGACTTTTAGTCGACATTAAGACAAAATTCCTTGCATTCAATTCAGATGTGTACAGATAATATTTTAACAAGTCTTGATTGGCTGCCGGAATCCACATCTTAAATAAAAGAAATATCAAATTACCGAACTTGGAGGATCAATCTCAATGTCCAAGATAAAAGACAAAACTCAGAAAACACAACAATAGGATGAATACAAGTTTATTGACAAGACATACAAAAACTTCAAATGTATAATGTTATTGATGATCTTAAAAGTTCGTTTCAGACAATTTGTAATGTACCAGTGGAAGTCAATATGGATAGATGGGATGCAAAAAGGACAAAGTCGAGGATTCATTGTTTTTTAGGACATCATTTATATAACGAAAGGTGAATTGAAGTCGACAATTTTGTTGTTGTTTCGAATTGATTGTAAAATTTCCGCTACATACGGATTTTTTAAGGCAATTCGTGGCCAATGGATGCTAATCGTTTGCTGAAACCACTCAATCAAATGGTAAAAATACATTTTCTATAGGAAAGTTCAGCACTTTGATTATTTGCCCTTCTGTGCATTACTGAATTTTACTGGACTCGACAAAAAAATCTTAACATAACCGACTTTAAGAATTATATACCTGCGTTTGTCATTATTAAAAAAAAATGTTTAATTAACTTTGCAAAACAAGATTGTATTATACATGCAAAATTTGAATGAACATTGTGGGGGATGAACATGATGATTATCGAATCATCATTTCACTTTTGGTATTATTTTTTCAAACCAAAACGCAACAGAATTACATTCAATGGAATCATCAACAATACTTTAATTGCTTTAATAACTGATTTGAAAACGTGTGATGTAAATCTTGATGAAAGACGTCAATCAAGAAAACCATATTGTATTCGATCATTATAAGATATTCGGTTAACTCTTTGTTAACGAGTTTAAAACGCCGAATGAACTCATTAACGGACAACATTGGCAAAACAATGAACAAAAATCATATTTGTTACGTAAAAATGTGCATTTTAACCTATCTTTTTGACTCAATATGGTGCGTTGATCTTTTGCAATCGTGAACCACTTAGAAAATTTTTGTTTTCTGTTAAATAGGGTCTGAAATTTATTTTTGATCCAAGTTGATGCATTTTAATACATGATTGCAGCAACACGTCTTTCGGTTTTATGAAATAAATACTCATTGAAAACTAAACTTTCTTTTTTACACCATTGGGTTCAGGAATAGCTACGATTCAGACAGTTTTTTTTCTCCAAAAACTCCGTATATTTTTACTAAATTGTGTTTTGTACAAAACTTAGACGATTTTACTCGTAACGCACCGACTCACTGAACGTGAAACGTGCGATTCTTAGACCAACCTTGGTTAATTATAAATCTCGATAAACTTAAACGAACGATGTTAAAATCGGAAAACCCTGTTCTACTTTCCCACTTTGACGCGTTCATTCGTCGTTCCAAATATATACAATCTAACTTGAGGTACCCGACAAGATACCTTTAAAGTTTAAAAAAGATTTTTTTTCATAAATATACAAAGTAGTAAATAGATAAATAAAAATGGTAGTATTACTATCTTCGAATTGTTCAGATACTTCATTCTGTTCCTGGAGAGACTGAGGCTCCCATAAGGTTGCTTCCATGTTAATACAGGCTGCCTGGAAAGAAAAACATTTTAGAAAGCAAGACAAGATTAAGAAAAAGGGAAAAAAGTAATATGCCAGATTGAAACTACGAAAAAAAAACTTCTGTCTAATGAAGGGTTCATGTCCTGCTAAAAGCGCCTATTGTATGCAAAAACTAGAAATAAAGTATTTCTTTCACAGACATGACAGACATGGCAATAACTGTAGTATTAGTTTAAACATATTTGTTTATCCTGGATTTGGAAACAAGCTTTATGCTTATGTAAATCCATCTCCAGCTAGCAGTGTGCGATTGTGGCCTTTGTGACGGCCCCCATTGAGCCTACTCTTATCGAACTCGACAAAGGGGTCTTTAACGTGCATGGGGTATTACTCTCCACATACACGGGACAACCCCTTTTCGTCCCTTCCGAAGGACTAGCATCAACCCTTGAGACCATCTTCGCAAATGGTGTCAAGAGAGAGCCGGAAAATTGGTTCATGAAATTTTCACCCCGCAAGGAGGATGCTTTGCTTTTTCTTAAAAAAAATCTTAATTTGATTTTTTGCTGAAAAAAGATTTTGGCAGCATGGCTAATAAGGAAAGAAAATCGATAAGATTTCTGCCGCATAAAATAATGCTAATATTGAAAAATATATTCTGTCTCGACACCTTTAAGTGACTAAAAATCGAGCCCCGCATTCAAGTTAAATGGTCAGTCCCTTATACGTTTTTAACCATAAATAGCAGTAAAACGGAGAAATTATTTGCAATGCCTTTTGTAATTACAAAAAATATAGTTGTAGATTAGCAGTTAGAAAACATAGATAATCTACCGATTACGCACCTCGACTCGTTATGAAGGTAGTGGGTTTTAACATTTCAAAGTGTTCGTCCATCAAAAAATATAGTTCAAAGCCAGCATCTGAGGCATGCATTGTGCTAGGCATTACTAAATGCACCTATCAAACCAATATGGTTGATTTTGCCCTTGTCTGTAAGAGGGTACGGACTTTAACCATTTTAAATATAGGCCAAAGCCAGCATCAGAACATGCATTGTGCTGGGTATACTAATATGGTTGATGGACTTTTACCATTCTTCTTGAAGGGGATGCAGACATCGACAACGACACTCGGGGTATCACATGAACCCCCTTACTTTCGTGAGGGTGAAAGATATACAACATATAAGTGACTATTGTTAACAACATCTATTCCTATTTGAAGACTAGAATTTTATGTGATAGGCGAAATGTGACGTTTATGACGTACAAATATTATTCTGCATCATGCACTGTTACAACTTTCCTTAAACAAACAGGAGGCCTGGGTGGCCGAGTGGTCCAAGGCGCTGGTTTAAATACTACCACACTGTTGACCACTAGCCAATCACCTCTCAGATGGTGTTTGAGTCCCGTTTATATTTTGCAAAAAGGGACTATCCAACCTGTATGTTATTAGGTTCGTCAGTTACATGCCCAAGGTTGGTGGTTTCTTCCGAGTACTGCGGCTTCCTCCACTATTAAAACTGACTTCCCTATATGACCCGAGTACGTCGAAAAAGGGCGTTTAACCCTGACAAACAAACAAACAAAACCTTAAACATACATGTACATTAAAAAATTGTCAATGAAATGCACTTTTCGCGTTTGCTTTTATTTGGGAAAGGGGGTGGTAAACGACCATAATCATAACAGATTTAAACAAGTAATACTGTGAGCGAGCTCACAAAAGGATACCCCAACTTCATATTGGACTCAAATCTCAAGTCCAGTTATCTCCCCTCAATGATAACGAAGAGCAATACAAATTCCTAATGCACATCTACATATGGTGTACTTCCTTCATGTAAAGTTTCATCAAAATCCATCAAGCGGTTTAGGAGGAGTTGCGCCTACCGGGTCTCCCATTGGATAATGTATTTAAAAAGTCTAAGTCCAATTATCTCCCCTGAATGATGTCAGAGTGCAATGAAAATTCTTCATGAACATCTACATATGTTGAACTTTCTTCATGTAAAGTTTCATCATAATCCATCAAGCGGTTTAGGAGGAGTTGCGCTTACAGGGTCTCCCATTGAATAATGTATTTAAAAAGTCTAAGTCCAATTATATCCCCTGAATGATGTCAGAGTGCAATGAAAATTCTTCGTGCACATCTAAATATGATGTACTTCCTTCATGTAAAGTTTCAGCAAAATCCATCAAGCGGTATAGGAGGAGTTGCGCTTACGGGGTCTCCCATTGAATAATGTATTTCAAAAGTCTAAGTCCAATTATCTCCCCTGAATGATGTCACAGTCCAATGAAAATTCTTCATGCACATCTACATATGATGTACTTCCTTCATGTAAAGTTTCAGCAAAATCCTTCGAGCGGTTTAGGAGGAGAAGCGCTTACAAGTTATGTGGACAGACGGACGGACGGACGGACAGACGGACAGACGGACAGACAGACAGACAGACAGACAGACAGACAGGGTGTTTCCTATATACCCCCAACTTTTGTTTGCGTGGGGTACAATAACATATATTATTCAATTTGATATATTTTGATAAATAGTTACCTGTGCTGCATTCCAATCAGAAACGGTTGTATCGGATATGAAATAACAATTTCCAGTGTCTGCAGGGATTCGAGTAAAATCTGGAGGACATGGCGGTAGGCAGTCAACTAGGAAAGTAAAAAATATTATATGATACCTTTTATCCCAACAATTATCCAATCTAATTATCTTAATCAAATCTTTGGTACAAATGTACGCTGATGTATCCTATGCTAGTTAATGAAGGGTAGGACAGGGGGTCAACCATATATATGGCTGTATTATCTCAACCCATATTAATGACGACAGACGCTAACTGATGCACTTCATAACGCCCACATTGGCCATATAAATAAAACACAAACACTCATCTTCAGTTGCCGACAGCCCGCCGTGCATGATAGAAAGTCCACGGAGTCCATGGAAACCTGTATCCGAAATCTATGCACAAGCCTATCTCGGGATAATGATGTCGGACCTCATCATTATTTTACAAAAATATTTTATAGCGAGCACAGCTCGTAAGCCGGCACAAAGTGCCCGCTCGAGCGGAGAGCTCTACAGTATTTGTTCCCGCGAGAAATTTGCCTAATGCTGATATTGATTTTTCATGGTCCGGAAAGGCTCTCAAATTTCAAAGGAACGGAGTGAATTTGAAAATAATTACCCATTTTGCTAGTCGCATTCCAAAAATTGTCTATGTAATAATGTATAAAGAAAAAAAAAATATTCTGATGACGATGAGTTGCTACATTTTTTGTAGTAACCAAATTTAATCGATTTTTTCTTGCTTTTCTATTTAACGTTCAATCGCCCCAAGCATCTCGTCCCAAATTGAACGTTCTAGAAAATGAAACAAAACAAAAATAACTACGATGATTTCAAATCTTATTTGACTGCATCGATTCGAAATAAAATCTTTTTTATTCGTTCATTAAACAATGTTAACAATGGCACTAAACATGTTAACATTACATTTATTTTACAGAATTATGCTGTGCTCGCATTTAGGTAATGCCTATTTTATATTAGTTTATCAAAATTAAAATTTAAATAATTTATCAAAATGAAGTTTACTTGGTTAAACGACGGCTAGAAAGTGATTACAAAAAACTCAAACTACTCGAACACACCCCACGGAAAATACCGGAAAATTACGTCTCAAAACCTTATTGGCTAATAACACCCCTTGGGACCCGAATATTAATATTATGCATACCGACAATACAACATTTTCCAGCTACACTAGACGAAACGCGGGAAAATATTATTATAAAATCATATTGAAAGTTTAATATGACAGGGATTTTTCAGTCAGTGAATTGATATATGGAAAATTCATTTCCTGTACACAAGATTTTTTTTCTCTTAAAACATATTTTTTAAAGATGATATACGTTAGCAAGCGTTAAAGCTTTGTAAATTAGCCAATGAATATACTAAGAATTATACAAAATGATCAGGTTTTTATACAGAGAGTGGTCGAATGTGCTCGTTTCAGGGACACACTGCTAGTTAATTACCTCTCTTTACATTAGATCAAGTTCCGCTTTGTAAATAATAACAAATAGGGCATCTAACGGGACATTAAATGATACCCACCACGATAAAGTAATTTGTCTTTTGAGGGGGTGGGGCCTGACCACCCCTTCAGATCCCAACGGTACAAAATGATTCGTCTTATGATAAGGAGTAATAATATACATGGTAATAGGATGGGGATCTCAATGGTATTCAGAATATTTAGTATTTTATCATTTTAGGGGTGGGAACACCCCCCTAGGACCCCTTATGGTACCAAATGATTCGTCTTATCATAAGGAGTTATGATATTTATGGTTATAGGGTGGGGATCTAAATGGTTTTCGGAATATAAAGTATTTTGTAATTTGAGTAGGTAGGACATGGCCCCCCTTAAGATACCAAAATGGGGCATGACCCTCCCACTAAAATATCAAATGATTTGTCTTATCATTTGAAGTAATGATATATATGGTAATAAGGTAAGGATGTGAACCTTTTTTACACACCTATTTAAAAATCTTTAAAATTAAAGATTTAGTTATCTTTCTTAGATCAGTAAATTTTAACATGCAATGAGTATCTCAAAAAATATTTTTCGGAACATCCTGAAAATTGAACTCACTCAACAGTGGTGCAAAATATCATTTAAATCCCTCGACGCGTTTTCAATATATTATCTGAAAACCTTCGGGGGAGGCGTACGGATGGACAGATAGACGGACAGACAACGACGGAAACTGAGGGTATAACATAATGCCACGTCACTTCATGTGGCGGGTTATAAAATCCGGACTTTAAGGTGGGACGTTACCGATAAACCTGTACACTGAAAAATCCGCGTGAACGTCGTGAAACGCAACGTTAATTTTAGTTAGATTCTTTTGCATATTTTACGTAAAGACAATGTTAACGAAACCATATCTTAAAAACGAAGCCCGTCACATATCTTTTCTTTTTAATCAATGCATCGCAATTTTTCCAAGGAAAATTATGCTATTTTTTTGTCATAATTTGGATATCGTAAGTCCATTTTTTGTGTACAAAAGTAAAACAAAATGGTGTTGAAGCTGCATTTTTGCTAATGTCTATATTAATTTCCACCAATACAGCAGTTTTCAAATGCATTTATTTAAAAAATGAGGTCTGTGACCCCCATTTTTTATTTCATATATGGATGTATATCATTAGGAACTATGTGTCTTCCAATTTTCATTTAAATTTGGATATATGCCAATTGGTACCGTCCCAACTTAACACATGTATACAATTAGGTTTATCTGTTACCACCCCTAGTAAGGTGGATTCACGACGATCAGGAAAGTCCAGTGAAGGATTCACGTAAAGTTGTATTTGGTAAGACGATTCAGTTTTGTCGGGTTAAATAAAAAAGTAAACAACTTTGATTTGTTGCAAAATTAATGTCTTTCGAAAGGTAAATGATCAATTTAATCCCGTCTCTTTATTTGTACCACAAAAAACTAAAAAGTCGTAGAAGCATATACAAATCTGTTTTGAAATAAAGTTACATTTCACGAAAAACGTCAAGGTTGAATTATGTTCATGACGAAAACTATAACATCAGATAGTTGTGTTTTTGTTTGCATAAAGTGTCTATATTTTTCATCAAAGCAAGACTATTATATGTACTAGAGACAAGTTGAAAATTTGTATTGAAAAAAATTAGTATACCTTAAAAAAATAGATGTAAAAATTGGCGGATAATGTTCTGGTAATAAGAGGATGCTGTTCTGGTAATGCACGGAGTTCGGTTCAGTATCGGTTTAAAAAAACATTTAAATTCATATGTATTAATATCTGTGGGCAAATGCTGTATAACTTAAGATAATCATAGTATATTACTTAAAATGTTAAGTTAAATAAATAAATAAATAAATAAATAATGTTTTATTTCCTAATCATAGGGCCCTTTCAGGCATAGCAAATCACAACATCAACATTCATACAACAAACTATACATAAAACGATACACATACAATCATTCATTCATCGTTGTGTTTAATTGAACATGTAATATGAAAAAAAATAACATTTAGAAAGTTTCTCTGGGAAGAGTCAGTCCACATGAATATGTGTTAAAATGTTAACATAAAAAGATATTTATTTTTTTATATTTGACCTCCGTACTGAATAGATTTTCTCAATGTATTCTATTAGTTTCTTATTGAACATAATATCTTCATTTGTCATTATCCATATGTGTAAGTTATTTAAATTAAGTGATTGAAGATTTTTGAAAGATGAAAATAAGTTATCAAGAAATGATTTTCGAACATCTTCATATAATTGACACTGTAATAAAAAATGCAATTCATCCTCTATACAATCATTTGAACATTGCAGACAGACTCTTAAATATCCACATTAAGAAACTAAAATATTGTTAAAAGACTCATTTGTGACAAAATATAGTGTGACAAAATTGAATAAGACAAGACCAATCAAAGGTTTGTGTTAAACATAAGATGCTTATTATTAGCGAAAATAATAAAATGCATATGTACATCAATCAAGGCTTTGCATATTTGGTTGAATTTCTAGATATGCTCGAAAGCGAAAAAGATCATTAAGAGTTTATTATCCCTATACCAACGGTTAATTATAGAAAATATTAGAAATTCTACCATTTCATCTTAAAATTTATTGTCTTACAAGCGAATGCAAAATGATTTTTGACACATTTCTCATCTCTTTTGAGTTTTCTCTTACTGATATCCATCTGAAATAGAAATTACAGCAAAGTTCCAGAAAATAAATTTTACTACGCCTGACGAGAAATGAGATACAATTTTCTGGAAACCTTGAGGTTTTGTAAGTTTTTAAAAAATTGTTTCATACGCGCTTTTGTAGTTTATGGACGGTCCTAAATGTCCCGGTCAACTAGTCGAACGGACAGATAGAATCTTTCTTTGTTTTGAGGATAAATGTGTTTCAAGTAAACTCGATCTTGTGCAAGAACTTCTATCAAATTTTAAAACAAAACCAAAGCATATGCATACCAACTTTCGTCAACATAAGGTGCTCATATAACTCAAACACTGAAAAATTGATAGCATTAAACGCCAACGCCGTCGTCGCCACCGCTTGCAAAGTAACACTTATTAGCCGCCCAGCGAAGCAAGCCAAACCCCTCCCCCGAAAAAGTGCACCTCAGATATCAAGCATGGGTCTCAAATTACGGAAGCACCAACTCATTTATCTATAGGTAAATCCCCCATCCCGTTTTTTTAATTCGTTAGTGAGTTAGTAAGTTTTGCCTTTACTCCAAACTCTCGGGAGATGTACATAAAAAAGGGTGATATCATGAACATGAACTGATGATGAATTAGACAATGGGGACATCAGGCCAATCAGCGAGGATAGTTTTTGACTGCCATTGGAAAAAGGATTTATGGGTAACCTGGACGGACAATAAAGCCTCCTACATGGGGATCCTTCTGCAGCTGGGTTATTTTTTTCCAACACGGTGCACCACTATGGTTTGCGGGCAGGTTATCCGCATTATTGATTAATAAATGTTGTGGTGTGGCAAGTTAAAATGGAGACAATAAAATAAGTAGGTTGGTTAAACCACACATAAAAGGTAAAAATATCAAATATAAAACTAATATAAATTAATAAAGAATACATCTAAAATCTAAAAAGCCCAAATTTTCGGCTTTCAGCCTTCGTCGGGGGCAGAACAAAAAGAAAAAAATCACGACCGCCACGGTCTGAGGACAACCAACAAGTGAATATAGTAAAAAGTGTTCACTCGATAAAAACAACCACGTCATCATCACCCAAATCCTGAACTGCAATATAACAATAGGCCAAATCATACCCAAAGAATCAAATTAAGTAAATAACTAAGAAATGATTTGATTTTTGACATTGATGCCGAAAGGACGTGCTGTTCCCAGGAATTTTATTATTCTCTGCTCAAGGAACTGTCTTTGTTTCTCGCCGTGATGGGTTTGAAGCAGAACCGTGACTTGCATATCTTTTATACTGTGGCCGGACCCTCGAAAATGCTCCCCAACTGGACATTCAGTATCTCTGGTGACACTGTTTTTGTGTTCCACAAAACGGTCCCCGAGTCTCCGACAAGTTTCACCAACATAAATCATGGAACATCGCTTACATCTTATAGCGTATACGACGTTTTCGGTAATGCAGGTGAACCCATCCTTCAGTTGAGATCTTTCTTCACGAAGAGAGGTTATCCTGACAAAGTCTTGGACAGGGCCGTGTCCTCGGTTTCCCGTGTGAACAGACGCGAGGCAATGGAGCCCCGGGTGAAGAGCACCAATGATCGTGTTCCGTTAGTCCTTACTTATCACCCTCACAATGTTGCCATCCAGAACATCCTTATTCGCAACTTTAAATCCATTGTCCTCAAAGATGAGTATATGTCCACTGTTTTTGCTGACTCTACCCCTATTACGGCTTTTAGAAAGGGCAAGAGTCTTAAACAGCACCTGGTCAGCAGTTCGTATAGGTCGTCACGTCGACCCGCCAGCTACAAAGGTACACGTCCTTGTAAAAGAACTCGCTGCTCTACTTGTCCGTTCACATGGGAGACCGATGCTGTGGTTGGTCCCTCGAAAACTTTCCAACTGAAGGATGGGTTCACCTGCATTACCGAAAACGTCGTATACGCTATAAGATGTAAGCGATGTTCCATGATTTATGTTGGTGAAACTTGTCGGAGACTCGGGGACCGTTTTGTGGAACACAAAAACAGTGTCACCAGAGATACTGAATGTCCAGTTGGGGAGCATTTTCGAGGGTCCGGCCACAGTATAAAAGATATGCAAGTCACGGTTCTGCTTCAAACCCATCACGGCGAGAAACAAAGACAGTTCCTTGAGCAGAGAATAATAAAATTCCTGGGAACAGCACGTCCTTTCGGCATCAATGTCAAAAATCAAATCATTTCTTAGTTATTTACTTAATTTGATTCTTTGGGTATGATTTGGCCTATTGTTATATTGCAGTTCAGGATTTGGGTGATGATGACGTGGTTGTTTTTATCGAGTGAACACTTTTTACTATATTCACTTGTTGGTTGTCCTCAGACCGTGGCGGTCGTGATTTTTTTCTTTTTGTTCTGCCCCCGACGAAGGCTGAAAGCCGAAAATTTGGGCTTTTTAGATTTTAGATGTATTCTTTATTAATTTATATTAGTTTTATATTTGATATTTTTACCTTTTATGTGTGGTTTAACCAACCTACTTATTTTATTATCCGCATTATTGCCTGACGACCCCGGCATTCATTATGAATGGCGCACCATTCAACCACTTTGGGCACACATCCCAGTCGCTATTTGGGCAAAGCAGCCTGACGTGACGAAGGGTTTCTGAGCGATTTTAAGTGGACGTTTACCGATAAGCTAAAGCGCTGCTACGGGCCTATTTGCCACCCGGGACCCGCACGGAGGTTTTGCAATTCTGTAACGAAATGAAATGTGTCTGTTTGCAGGAATATAAGGGCAACCAATTCACAGTTATTGGTAATGCAGGTTCGTTTCAAAAATGAGACTGCATGTAGACACACCCCCTTCCAGATCTAGAAAAATCTGAGATGAGGCATTTAATTCCATTTGATTCAAACATTAAATTAAGATACGTTTTAGGAGCATTTTAAGATATTTTAGGGTATATTAGTTTAATTCTTACTTATAAGTATTTGCAAAACCTCCAAGTATTTTGACAAAAATCAAGTAGGGCATTCGAGTGTTAAAAGTCAAAAAGGGCAACGACAAAATCAGAAAACATGAACGTGAACAGCACGAAGAAACACAAAACATAAAACAAACACAAAATCAACAAAACAGTTATCAACGACGCAAACTCAAGTCGAACAAAAGTGAACTCGTGCGCTCCGGAAAAGTAAGCAGTTCCTGTATGCATGCTATTTAACATTCGTCGCACTGCAAATTTCAAATTCAGCGTGTCGATTCCGGTAAAGGAAGATTAAACAAAACCCTATGACAAACCAACATCTGTACTCATCTGAAAGAGAGAAATCCCATATATTTGTTTTTGAGCTCATGATGTCTTCCGTAAATTTCTTGAGTCAAGACAGCAATCAAGGAGCAACATAACCCTGTGTTAGCACTTTTTGTGTCATATGTGTGACGCTATGCCAAGGAAATCGATGTAATATTACCGCAAGCTCTCGAGTAATGAATCAATTGTGGAACTTAAACTCCATTTGCTGGAGTAAATGGAATTTTGCTACACAAGGAGTATAAAAGTTGACGATTTGAATATTTATTGAAGTCATCACGTTTTTTAAAGAGTTTTATTAAAAGTTTTCCATTGGAGTTTATTTCGAGATTTAGATCTTAATATGAAGCACACTTTTTAGAATCCGTTGTGTCCTTTATCTCAAATTTCTGACGATAAATGAGCATTGAGAACCGTTCAGTGAAAGGACATCATCAATGTAACGGAAAGTGAAGTTGAATTAATCTATTATAGCTTTATTAATGCAAATTTTACCCGAAAGGTTGTAAGCATATAACAAGTACAAAATTTGGAATGTAAGCATGCATGATATCCGAATTAACGAATTCAGTAAGTTCCTGGATAACACGAAATGAGTTACAGTAAAATTGGTCAATTATGCTACTTATAATTACGCAATCTTATGTAAATAACCATAAAAATGTATGATATAACCCGACAAAACAGTATCCACAATTTACCAAAACAGAAGTCTATAACTGAACAAAACTGAATCCTCTAAAATGGTGAGACAAATTACCGGTTTGATGTGTTTACTAATTTGATTTTCTTAAACAGTTGGCAGTACTCTCGTTACATGTTTTAATTTAAAACGATTTAAAAAGAACGTGGGTACACATTGCATGCTTTATCATAAGTTTGAAATGTGTTGTTTACTTTTAATTTAGAGTTATAAAATGTATAACCTTTTTAGTCATAACTTTTAAACCATTATTCATAGATTAACCAAACTTTCACATTTTATTGAAATCAATACAAAAATGTAAATTATAAAGAAATATGAATAATACATAGGTTTATGTTTATTAACAATGCTCAGGTGTGCATTGTATGTGTGTTTTGTAAACAATATTGATCGAAAAAGGGACGAATTTAACCCACCAAATACAACATTACGTGAATCCTTCACTGGACTTTCCTGATCGTCGTGAATTCACCTTACTAGGAGTGGTTACTGCCAATGGTCCATGGTTTACTCTGGATATTCTGATTTCCTTTACCATTTAGAACAGCATTTGATTTTGTGGTTCAGAAAACAGGCCTTGGAACTTACAAAATGTGAAAAACTAAACTGATGTATTCTTAATCGGATTCCTTAAAATGATTCGTGACCCAAACGAACCCCATTCCACATTTCATGCGACATGATCCATACGACCATTACTTAAAATGTTTAACTGTACAGTTATTGTCGTTCGTGTATGTGTGTTCATAAACAGTAACAAAGAGAGGATAGTTTTAAAACGTACTTTCACAATTTTCACCCTGGAAATTTGTTGGACAGTCACATTCCGCTTCTAGGTTTTCATCTATTACGCAAGTTCCGCCATTGTTACATTCATAACCAGTACAGGCATCATCTACAGTGCAAAAAACAGGTTAGAACTTTAAGGTTTTGGTTGAGGGCTTTGGGTTTTTTTTTTGTTACCTGAAGATAAGAACAAACAATACCTAAACGAAGATCATCAACAACACATCTGAAAGTTTCATGTACTAGCACTTTTAAACAAGAGCTTTTGACGTGTCCTTGCTAGGAACAAATTCATGACAAGAAAAAACATACCAAAAAACTATGCAAAGGCAAAGTCTGCAAATTGATACAAAATCAGATATGAATACCATATCCGGAATCGTTCTTCGGTGACAATGGTGTGGATCATGCTCTCCGGTTACATTTACCTCCCAACTAAAGAACCCACGGGATTGATAGAGCTAGTTGTGAGCTGTTAAGAGTCGTTTAATGAAACATGAAGACTCATGAGGAGGATACAGTGTAACTGCGTTCTAATAGATAATATTAGGCCACAAGTTTTCGAATCGGCTAGAGGTTTAAATATTTAGTTCATGTGTTAACGAGCTGGCTGGTCACCGGGGCGGCCCGGGGTGGTGTGGATCATGCTCTCCGGTTACACACACACAATGATGATTACTCACAAATACCAAAGGTCAAGTAATGTTCACAATGACCCATACTTGTTGCAGGCATTTTAAAGGAAAATTGGATTGAATCAAAGTTTTTAGCACCAAAGCCCGCTCTTCCATGACGGTTTAGCGTCCTATTTCAATTCACTCATGTGAGACATAAAAGGAAAAACGATGTAATCATTTCAAAACTCAACCAAAATCAAACCAAACGAATAAAAGGTAATTTATGTAAATAAACAAAGTATTTTAAAATACCAGGTTTCTTTCCTTGTACTGCATATGGTCGATATCCTCGGTGCTGGATTTGGCTTCTCTGTTCGAACCTTTTGGCTCTGAGTACTTTTCATTCAATTCTTTTGTTTTTATGCCCCGCCTAAAGTAGAGGGGCATATAGTGTTCGGGTCCGTCCCAAATCCTGATATTTCCAAATTCCCACTTACTGATAAGTGCCACATCAATCATATTGGTATGGTTTGTGCACCTATTGATGCTAAGTCCAAAGCTTCTTTGGATGTTGGATTTGATCTATATTTTCCGCATTGATGACCTCTTACAAAAAAAAAATGGTTAAATCTGACAGGTGCCATACCAACCATATTCGTATGGTAGGTGCACCTAATGATGCTTAGCACAATTCATGCTTTAGATGCTGGATTTGACCTACATTTTCCGCATGGATGACCACTTATAGAAAAATGGTTAAAGTCCATTCCTGCTAACTGACATGTGCACAAATCAACTATATAGGTATGGTAGTTCCACCTTGTGATAACACAATGCATGCTTCGGATGCTGACTGTGACCTTCATTTTCCGCATGAATGACTTTTTACAAAAGAATGTTTAAAGTTCATTCCTGCTTACTGACAAGTGCCACATAAACCATATTGGTATGGTAAGTGCACCTTGTGACGCTTAGCACATTGCATGCTTCAGATGCTGGTTGTGACCTATATTTTCCACATGGATGACCACTTACAGAAAAATGATTAAGGTTCATTCCTGCTAACAGGCAAGTACCACTTTTTTCAAAGTGATGTGATAGGTGCATCTGATGATGATAAGCAAGACATATGGTTCAGATGATGGCTGTTACCTTCTTTTTCTGCAAGAAAGAGCACTTAAAATTTTGACAAGTTCAAGTCAATTCCCGCTTAATAACAATAATGGGCAACAAACTGAGCTTTATAATTGATAGATAATCTAGCTGTTTGATAGATATAAAGGCAAGGCAACGTGTCTGTTTGACACATTTTCTTGTTTGACCTTCAAATGTTTTGATTGAAATACTGCTAATAAGAGGTCACTTCTTGAAATATCGATGTACAGTATATAACCAAATTAACCGTTATTTTACCCGTTTTGGTATTGTATTTTGTACCTACCAGCACAGGAAGAACCAGAAAATCCTGGATCACAAAAACATTGTCCTGTCACTGTTTCGGAATTAACCCAGCAAACTCCATTTACACAAGGGACATTATCACATGGATTTTCTACAAAGATTTTACACATGAAAAACATGGGAAACTGCGTTTTGTTTCTAAAACATGCTGTGGTATTTTCATTGTCATTACAAAAATGTTTCAAGATTTAAGATTTGTTGTAGAATTAAAAATTATAAAAAAACTTTAATTTATCTTTGTTTATGAACTTGATTTTTTTTCAATAATCTAAGCATTGGGGTTTCTTTCGCTGCTTTATTTACTCCTTTTTTGTACTTTTAATGGTACAAGTACTTTTCTTTCGAAACCTTTGGTTTCCAAACTTTCGATGCATGTTTATTTAAATGATGCTGATTATTGCATTCATCTTAAAAAAAACATAGCCAAAATGACTATTGCTTGACTTGCCCTTCAGTTTTGCAGCATTGTAATGTAGAATTATGAAACATAATAAGATAAGCTCAGACAACATGCTAAAGATGTACTACCTTGTTCTTCTTTACAGCACTGAGGTAAACCTGTGTCCGTATTCACCAAACAAGACGAACCTTCATCGCAAGTGTAACCAACGCAAGGACTTTCTAATAAAAAAATAACTTCATTTGAAAATTAATATAAAGTTGATAACGCTTGGTAAAAAAGCAAAAAGGTTAAAGGGCTAAATGCCGTGGTGCTGATTTAGAGCATTTTCTCAAACCTTAAAAGAAAAGTGCTTAAAAGCTCTCAGTCTAGAACGGTCTTAGTGTCCCCGGCATGGTGACAAATCGACGTTTTAGATAAAATTGTAACGTACAACAAGGTCTCAGAATCGTTTTTAGTTTAAGTAATAGACATTTTTTAATTAATATTTTCAATGCAATTTGAAAGGTACTTTGACCTTCATGGCGCGAGTAATTGTAATTACAACAATTATTAGGAATTCACGTGAAAGTTTTGATAAATATAAGTGTTCCAATATAATAGTAAACACTATAGTTCAGATTATTATTTTTTTTCAATATAATTCATTTCCTACTCGTGAATACGGTAAAATGACCATTTTCGGAAATAGTAAAGAAACTACCTTAGGAAACAGTATACTTGAAATTGGCAGCGGTACATCGAAGCAGCCACTGCGCAGTAGCAGTAGGCATGGCCTGGGTCACGGAATTTATTAAATGTACATGTACTCAGTTCAATGTGTCCCTCGTGTGATTAAAATACTTAACATTAGTATTAAAAAGTGTAATTTTCTAGACCTGTCAAAACATAGATTGTTTACCAAGTCTTTTCTAGTATAGTCAAGTTGTACTTTGTGTGTCGCTCGTTAATTTCACCAGGTATGGAATTCTAACTACTTGTCATGTAAACATACTACTTATTCGTCTTTTTACATACCTGAAGACCAGCCTCTCGTGTACTTGATGAAATCTATCATGTGTCAATAGACTTTTAATTTGAATTACATAAAATTCAATTGATGACATATTCCAATTAATACAAAAATGCATGTTAAGTTTATGAATTGCTTATTATTATACTGTAATATATATATGCAGACAGTCGGTCTTGCGCACAGTGAATAAGAATTTCATAGCTTAATTTAGAAAATATTTTATTTTCATATTTTAGCAATACTTTACCATTGCAATTGGTTCCTTTCCAGCCCCCAAAGCAGTTACAGGTTGGTTCAAGTAAGGTCAATGCACATGTGCCTTGGTTAGCACAGCAGAAAGTCGTACAAGGATCTGTCAACAACGACAAATCATAATTATAGCATCATATTATTTTGTGGCATTTCGAATTTAAATTGAGAGGTCGCAAGTTTGAACCTTCCTCTTCCAATGTGATTTTTGACGTTTTAACAAATACTATGAGCTTCAAATTTTACCACAATTAGACAAAATTTAACACGTTGCAGGTATTCTATGCAATTGATGTGTTTTTCTTTGAAATCCGTACCGTTATTTCTGAATTTCCAATACGGTTACCATCCTCATTTACGGCAGATACGTGTGTCGCCCAATGAAAAAGAGTATTACAAAAATATTGCATTCGAATTAGCGATTACACACAGACAAATGCATAAAATGGTGCCATATTTCATTTAAGAATAACTGAAAGATTTTAAAGATCAATAAGAAGGGATATCATTGTCGCTCATACAGTTTAAATCCAATGATATATACAAATGTCATTAAAATGAAATTAAGTATGTTGAAAAGTTTTATTTAAATTAAGAAAGGAACGCACATGCAAACAGAACAAGGAAATGATTTGATCTAAAATCATATATGGTAAACATATAGAAGATTGTTTCGGACCTCACAGAAGACACCTTTAAAGACTTTCTACTTTCATTTTCGAATTAAAAAAGGAACGCACATATAAACAGAACAAAGAAATGATTTGGTCTAAAATCATGTATGGTAAACAAATAGAAGAAACAGAACAAGGAAATGATTTGATCTAAAATCATATATGGTAAACATATAGAAGATTGTTTCGGACCTCACAGAAGACACCTTTAAAGAATTTCTACTTTCATTTTCGAATTAAAAAAGGAACGCACATATAAACAGAACAAAGAAGTGATTTGGTCTCAAATCATGTATGGTAAACAAATAGAAGATTGTTTCGGACCTCACAGAAGACACCTTTAAAGAATTTCTACTTTCATTTTCGAATGCGGAGCCGGCTACAGAGAAAATAACAAAAACAAATTTGTAAATTAAATCTAATGACTGCAGAAAATAAAATGTCTGCTGAATTATTCAAGTTATTTGTACATCTTTTTTTTTTTTGTGGTCTTGTTTCGCGAAAATAAGAATAACAGGTTCCCGCGCTTCTGTCATTTTGTTTTGATAGACGCGACCTCTAGTGAAAGAATAGACAATTATGACGCCAATAATACAAATATGCCGAAGATAAAAAATCTTTACATTTAGACATTTCATAGCTAGGAATACTTTATTAATATTATTTTTTAAAAATGAAAATTACAAAGAAGCAGAGGTACCAATGGGGTATCCGAATGTCAAAAGTCCGAAAGGGCAGAGACTAAACCAGTAAACACAAACAAGAACGGGACAAAAACAGACAACACGTAAAACATGGAAACACAAAACAACTGAATATCAATCAACAACGCGAACTCCAGTCGAAACAAGAGTGAACTCAGGTGCTCCGGAAGAGTAAGCAGTTCCTGCTTGCTATAGCACACCCGTCGCGTTGCCAATAGTCCATTCAGCGTGTCAAATCCAGTAACGGAAGACAAAACAACACACTATGACAAACCAACATCTGCACTCATCTGAGAGATCGAAATCCCATATTTGTCTATAAGTGCATGATGTCTTCCGTAAAATTTCTTGAGTGAAGACAGCAACCGAGGAGCAACATAACCCTGTGTGAGCAATTTTTGCGTCAGACGTGTCGCTCTGCTAAGGAAATCGATGTAAGTCCCGCACGCTCTGGAGTAACGAATCAATTGAGATACGTAAACTCCATAAGCTGGAGCTGACGGAATATTGCTACACAAGAAGGGGAAGTTGACGATTGGAAAGTTGAAGTCATCACGTTTGTCATAGAGCCTTGTTGAAAGTCTTCCTTGAGAGTCAATTTTGAGATGTAGATCTAAATATGAAGCAGACTTCCTAGAATCCGTCGTGTCCTTTATCTCAAGCTCCTGTGGATATATGAGATGGAGAAAGTCACCAAATCGAGAATTGTTTAGTGAAAGGACATCATCAATATAACGGAACGTGAGGTTGAAAGAGAGAGCTAGTCTACGGTCTTTTTTGTCTAGAAGAGATTGCAAGAAGTCTGCTTCATATGAATGAAGAAACAAATCAGCAAGCAAAGGTGCACAATTAGTGCCCATTGGAATCCCTATTGTTTGCTGAAAAACACGTCCACCAAACTGAACAAATATGTTGTCAATAAGAAAGTTGAGCATGTCGATTATTTGGTCTTCTGTAAATTTGTTCTTTTTCTTGGACTCATTGATGACAAAGTAAGTCTTGGTATAATCGACTACAAGAAATTTGTACCTGCGTTTTCCATTCTTTTTGAAAAAGCTGCGTTTAATCAGCTGTGCCAATCGCGATTTCAGTTGTTCATGTGGAATAGAAGTGTAAAGTGTGGAGAAATCGAATGTTTTGATGCTGTTACAAGATGAAACTGAATTAGAGTTAAGAATCTCCATCAGTTCTTTCGAATTCTTCAGGATCCACATTTGATTGACACCATTTCTAGAATAACAACAATCGTAATATTTCTGGAGGCCGGATTTTACTGCCGTAAGTATTGAAGTCAACAAAACTGAAAGAGGTTTAGTTGTACATTTGGATGACCCTGCAATGAAGCGCTGTTTGTATGGATTTTTATGTAATTTGGGAATCCAATACAGGGATGGAATGTCATCTTTACTGCCACCAACAGAAAGGCCGAAGGAGGAAATGACAGATTTGTGATTGTCAATGATTTCCTCCTTAGACAGTGTTGTAGCCGTGTATGTGGTGCTGTTGCTGGTACAACCAACCCCCAATTCAGCTGTCAAACAGTCTATATAGTGTTTTTTGCACATAAAAATGATGTTATTTGGTGCTTTGTCTGCAGGTACAACAACATATTTGTCATGTAAGGTGGACAATGTTTTGGCAACATCAGCGTTGCTGAAAATGGATGTTGCCTTAGTGCTCATTGAGCCTTTCAAAGAATTGATTCTTTTCAAAATAGGTATTTAATTTTGCAATTCGTGTTATGAGATTTGACTAGCTCATACAGTTGAGCCCAGTTCTGACATCTCTACTGTCCAGCTCTCCTGACAGTTCAAGAACTGTTCTAACCCTGGACAGCAGCTGTCATAACCTGTTCTAGGGTAGAACTGCCATAACCTGGTCTAACCCATGACACCTTTAGAGCTATTCTAGGCCATGACAGCTTAGAACTGTTCTAGGCCCTGACACCTTAGAACTGTTCTAGCCTTGGACAGTTCTGCACTCTGACAGTTCTAAATGACGTCACGCGGTTATAATAACATACTCCTAATTCGGAAAATGCGCATATTTTCGGCATTATTATTAAATGAAACTCGATATATAAATTTATTTTAACCAGACAATTCTTTATTCTATACTGTTCTGAAATCGTCACAATCAGAACTGTCAGGGGGTAGAACTGTCCGAGGCTAGAACAGTTCTAAGCTGTCAGGGCACAGAACAGGTTAGAACTGTCAGGGCGTATGACAGCTTAGAACCGTCAGGGGTTAGAACAGTTTTAAAATTGTCACGGGATAGAACTGTCTAGAACTGTTCTATGACAGGACAGGGCTTGTCATAAACTGTCCTAGAACTGTCAGCAGAACAGATTTAGAACAGATTCCTGACAGTTCCTGACAGTTCTAAAGAGATGTTAGAACTGGTCTTCCGGTTAAAGGCATCCGTCAATGTAGCTTATTATTATTTTTATATAACATAGTATTCTTTAATATAGTATGACGATAATAGTAATGAGTGCCAAAGATTCATTTTCGTACAATAAAGGTAGTAACAAAATAATATGAGGTAGGTTTTTGCAAAGTTTTAATTTCGGGAGCGTAACAAAATAATATGAGGTAGGTTTTTAACCCACTCCCGAAAATTAAAACTTTGCAAATTTTAATAGTTGTACAAGCAAAAATAATTTTAGAAAACATTGAATTCAAACAAAATAAATTTGAATATAAAAACAAACTAGCTTTTCTTGTGGGTCACATGTGCGCTTGGTGACGTTCAAAATTTGCAAAGCAAAAAGCGTTAAAAAGACGCTGAAAGTCCGGGAAAACAGGCGTGCTATACCGGACGTTGAAGTAAAATTCAGCTCATGGTACTAAAATATTGACATTTCTACCATTATCGCTCATGAACAAATCAACCATTAATATTGTGGCATTATTTAGTTACCACTTTTTAAAGAATTGTGTTTAAAGTACATCATTTCTAGGTATTTATTTATGTCTAAAAAGGCATAAATTTAATGATTATCTAATTCTCGGTTACCCCCACACGAGGAGCCCTCCAAATTAAAGCTAGCAATGGAATACAAATTTGACCTCTAGTCTAATATACTCACTATCAATGCATTCATATGTAACTCTCATGCTTTCCCGCTTTTTATCACTGCAAGTTGATCCATCAAAAAAGTTATCGTCACATGTTATTTGACAGCTTGACTGTCCGTCACAGAGATCTTCAACCTTAGTCAATGCATCAGGATCACCACATCCATTTCCTCTGTCAACACGACCTAAACTGGGCTTGTATGTTGCCGTAATCACGTCAATGAGTTTACCGTTTGGACAAGATAGTTCCACCGTGGCTTCGTTCATACATCTTTCTGAATTCAGTAATCACAGAATTAAAATGAAAGGTAATACCAAAATTGCCAAAATTTCAATGTCCAATAGAAATGACAAAACAAGGAAGGCAAACCGAAAAAAATTGAAGATCGCAATAGTCCTGACTTGGTACAGGCATTTCAAATAAAATTGTTGGTTAAACCACTGTTTATGGCGCACCAAACTTTCCTTTTTCATGACAAAATATGCATGAAAAAAATTGCTGAAAATGGATTTTAAATACAGGCACTGAAAACAATGAAATAGAGTAAATATATACGATATAAAAGCGTAATAAACAGCTGAAATAAAATAAAGCAAAGACACTGCGCATTTAATGATTCTTAAGACTTAAACTAGAGGACAACAAGAGGCTCCCAGGAGCCTGAATCGCTCACCTGGTCTTAATGTCAACCCTTTGAAGACTTTTGTATAGCTAAATGAGCTGAATGTTTAAGCAATAAAAAGCTTTTCTCTATCTGCAATAGTTTTCATTCCAAAGCAAAAAACACTATTTTTCACCTTTAAAGGGCCATAACCCCTTAAAAAGGTCATCTAACAACTTCGACCCTAAAAAGACTTTTGTAGAGCTAATTAAGCTGAACATTTAAGCAAGCAACATCTTTTCTCTATTTGCAAAAGTTTTCTTTCTTTAGGCCAAAAACACTATTTCTTGCCTTTAAGGGGCCGTAACCACTATAAGGGGTCATCTGACAACTTTGACCCTATGGAAATTTTGTAGAGCTAAATGAGCTGAACATTTAAGCAAGCAACAACTTTTCTCTATCTGCAATAGTTTTCATTCCATAGGCCAAAAACACTATTTTTTGCCTTTAAGGGGCAGTAACCCCTATAAGGGGTCATCTGACAACTTTGACCCTATGGAGACTTTTGTAGAGCTAAATGAGCTGAACATTTAAGCAAGCAACAGCTTTTCTCTATCTGCAATAGTTTTCATTCTATAGGCCAAAAACACTATTTTTTGCCTTTAAGGGGCCCTAACCCCTATAAAGGGGTAATCTGACAACTTCGACCCTATGGAGGCTTGTGTAGAGCTAAACGAGCTGAACATTTAAGCAAGCAACAGCTTTTCTCTATCTGCAAAAGTTTTCATTCTATAGGCCAAAAACTCTAATTTTTGCCTTTTAGGGGCCATAACCCCTATATGGGGTCATCTGACAACTTTGACCTTATGGTGACTTTTGTAGAGCTAAATGAGCTGAACATTTAAGCAAGCAACAACTTCTCTCTATCTGCAATAGTTTTCATTCTATAGACAAAAAACATGAAAAAATGCTATTTTTCACCTTTAAGGGGCCGCAACTCCCATAAGGGGTCATCTGACAACCTCGACTCAGTAGAGACTTTTGTAGAGCTTTTGAAGCTGAAGCAGCATCGTGGCATCAGATTTCATCTATCTCTTATACTTTTTGATTTACACGCCAAAAACAGTAGTCTGACCCCCCTGGTCAATTTTTAGCAATGGCGGCCATATGTTTTTCGACGAATCAAAAATCCCCAAATCAGTTCTGTGGGGGATACCCTAAAGTACCACCAGACCAAATTTGGTTTGAATCTGTGCAGCCGTTTCAGAGGAGAAGAAGTTTGAAGAAAAGTTAACGACGACGACGGACGACGACGACGACGGACGCCAAGTGATGGCAATAGCTCACCTGGCCTTTGGCCAGGTGAGCTAAAAAGAGCCTGCCTCGCTTACTTGTACATGTACCTAGTTAAAGAAGAAAAAACGATGAATAATCTTAGTTGTTACTTAGTTTTACTCTGGTGGTCATTCCAGTACAAAACAATGCGATTAAAGAGACGACTTATAACCAAGAATTAACATATACCTCACCAGTATATAGTGTTTATATTTCTTATATATTTTTTTTATATTCGATATACTAAGGCTTGTATATTTTTTTAAGATCTTTTTATCCAACGTCATCGTCTCCGAGACCGGCTTTTAGACCAAGATTATTAGAAAATACGTCTCATGTGGTTTCTAAAAGTTGTTCTTTCGATATCAGCCACTAATATTAAATGCAAAATTATGTCAGATTACGGATTCGTGATTAATTTGGTTAGCGTTTTGCAGTTTGAAGTACTGAGATGATCACCTTATTATCTGTGTTTCGTCTCACAACCATATTATGTTTTGTGTTACTACCAAAGATCGCATGGGAAAGGGAGTGTTTAAAAGCCATAATTGCAATTATTTTGAAATGCAGGAATCAAATCAGGACCATTGCGTTTTTCTGGTATAACTGCCATGTTTCGTTTTTTTCTGTCAGATATTTGAGATTGGCCCTTCAAGTTTGGTAGTTTTGTTTTTACCTTTTTTGAAGGATTTTGGTTTACCAGTAAAAAATTACAGTAACGGTAAATTTTACAATTTCGTGTAAAAAAAAACACTAGTCTTTAGTTATACTGATAATATTCGTTAAAACCTTTCAATGACCGAGCTTTGCAGCGAAAATCCGAAAAAAAACTTAAATTCTATTGGGCAAAAATATGAAAAACGAAATCTTGACCTTTTAAGGGGTCATCGGACAACTTTGCTAATAAGAACTCTTGTTTAAGGTTTATTACCTGAATACTTTAGCAAAATGACTTTTTTTCTTTCTGTAATATTTTTTAATCAAGCAGTTACTTCGGTAATAAGTTTGAAATAAAAACATTAAAGTACTTACGATCAAGAGCCTGCACTGAAAAACACACAAAAAAAATAATGCTTTAGATAAAATGCATGGAATGTAGAAATGTCCTGTCAACTTAAAATGAGTCTAAATCAGCCAGTAAATGCTTACTCCCCAAAACCTGAAATTAAAAAGTGGAATCATTAGGAATTGTAGCCGATATGACCATTAACAAAGAAAAGAAAATGTCATTAAAAAACTTTACATGTAAAACCTAAGTAATTCAAAAGAAATTTATGCCACCTGTAATTTCACTTTAGGTGATAATATCGTTGTTGCTAAATATTTTGAAATTGCTGAAGACAAAAACTCCATATCCGATATATTCATGTACCTAACGGAACTTTTATCCATTGGGAAAAGGGGTTGATATTGACCATCCGTCAGTTTTCATTTGATTGAATTAGCATTTCAATTGAAAAAAATAATCTTAAATTTAGAGAATATTTTGCTTTTTACATTTTGATTCAATTTCACATATACATTTGCTAGTGATTCTTAATAGATTTGACCTTCAACCCTAAGGTTAGGTTTAAAAAGGTTAAAAGATCTCAACTGTTTGATACAACTTATTGTATAAATGATTTAACATAAAAAGGGTGTAAATAGGTTATAGAAAGTATACATCTACTGCGTTTTAAAAGAAGCAAAGAGGCGCCAATGGGGAATTCAATTTCGAGTGTCAAAAGTCCGAAAGGGCAACGATGGAAAGTTGTAAACACGAACAAGAACAGCACGAAGAAACATGCACAAAACAAAAAATCAACCGAACAGAAATCAACAACGTGAACTCAAGTCGTAACAAGAGTGAACTCAGGTGCTCTGGAAGAATAAGCGGTTCCTGCCTGCTATAGCACACTTTTCTACGACAAACCAACATCTGCGCTTATTTGAGAGATAATAATCCCATATTTGGCTACGAGTGCACGGTGTCTACCGTAAAATTTCTTGAGTGAAGACAGCAACCGTGGAGCAAAAACGATTGTTTAAATAGGAACAATTGAAATCATTCATCTCCTTTAAATTAATTGGTATTCTTAGCTTTAAACCTAACTGAAAAAAATATTGTAACAATAAAAAGATATTACTTATTATGTAACAGATTGATTGTGATTAGTGACATATATATATATATATATATAACTGGGCAAACTGGAACCCATGGGGGATCCGGAGTCCTCCTAGAGAAAATTGGAATTCCAATAATTGCAATTTATCTCCTAAGAGAAGTTGAGATATCAATATTTTCTGGGTCCTCCTAATTTTTCAGGAGGATACATCATCACACTAGATATTTGTGCTAAGGGGATCCTACTGATATGTTAACAGCCAATCTGCCAGAAAACCATGTAAAATCCTAAATTTTGTTTCAAACCAATATTTTCATATCAACTTAAGGGATGGTTTAGCTTAAAGACCTTCATGAAAGACTTATTTTGGTAAAATATTTTTTCCGGGAAATTCAAGATGGCCGACCTACAGGGCTCATCTTGTCACTTATTAAATTGCACTTTGTTTCAAAATGAACACTAGCACGTGTTTACAACTGCTGTCAAAAGATAGGAAATTTTCTAGCTAAATGTGAGACTGACTAACTTCTCTGATTTGTAGCGATGTCACAAAACAATAAGTCAAAACATTATTCATGTATTATTCATTATCATGTATTAATAGAAGTATATTGCATATAATATTCATTTTTTTAATTTGATATTTAATATTCCTTACTTACAATTCGAGTATTAAAATTAGATTTTATATGGAGTCATTTTTATATCCAGATATACAATAGCGTTCCAAGGAAATTTTTAAAAAGTTTTGAATATTCTTAAAACACTTAGACTTTTATGTCTTTATTCATAGGTAAGATTTCAATATACCACTATAAATCTCCATCTATAATTATTTGAATAAAACCAGTTATAAGCATTCTATTTTAAATCTTTACAGCGATTAGACTCGTTTGCTACGTGACGTTAAGTATGTTTTTTTTTCAAATTTCTGGGTAAATAGATAATAAAAATTTTGACCTAAACAAATTTAAAAATTAACTTAAAGTATCTATTCAAATCTATTTATCTTATAAAATGTTTTATTTACACAACACTTTTGAGTTGGAGATTACATCAAAGCTTTAAATTATCCGTCTAAATTTCAAAATTGTCTAAACCCTAAGGTTCTTCCTACCCCAGACATAGGTTGAATATCTTAGTAATAATTTGGTTCCCCAGTTTGGTATTTTTGGTTATACTGTTCTATGCTCTTCATATTCATACAGTGTTTGGCATTTTCAATATTTTTGGTAGAGCGCCTCTGATGAGTCTTGAATAGACGAAACGCGCGTCAGGCGTAGCAAAATTTATTGTCTGGAACTTTGTTGTCATTTGTATTTCGAAAACACGTGAAGGTTAGCACTGCTGGTGGAGTTTAAATTCCCCGAGGTTAGCCCGCTCCGGCACCAACACTTTTGAGTTGGAGATTACATCAAAGCTTTAAATTATCCGTCTAAATTTCAAAATTGTCTAAACCCTAAGGTTCTTCCTACCCCAGACATAGGTTGAATATCTTAGTAATAATTTGGTTCCCCAGTTTGGTATTTTTGGTTATACTGTTCTATGCTCTTCATATTCATACAGTGTTTGGCATTTTCAATATTTTTGGTAGAGCGCCTCTGATGAGTCTTGAATAGACGAAACGCGCGTCAGGCGTAGCAAAATTTATTGTCTGGAACTTTGTTGTCATTTGTATTACAGATTATTGTATTATAATGTGTAACAGTTTTAAAACGACAAGATAGCAGGATCCAAAATAGTCATAGGGCAAATCTGGATATTTCAATTTTTCGTAGAAAAAAATAAATAAAGAGAAATCAGAATTATTTCAATTTGTCCTAGCAGAAATTGGAATTCCATTTCGCCATATCAGGATTCCAGATTCCCTGGATTCCAATTTGCCCTTTAACATATATCAAAATTACAAGAATTTACCCGTATCTTTAATTCGCCTTTATTACAAGAATTTACATGTATGTTTAATTCGCCTTTACGAATGATTTCAAGCAAGCTTGAATATAGGCAATATACCAAAAGCTATTTATGAACAATGAAAAAATATATTAAAGATAAAAACCCAGCTTTTATTGCACTTACCTGTAAAAAGTAAAAGCGAGCTTAATAAGATTAAGCTGGACAAAACCATCCTTGTCTGTTGGCTGCAGCTATCCGAAAGCAGTAGTATCTCAAACTTGTTGATGTTTTTCTATATGTTTTATTGTACTCAATAGTGCTGATGTAATATTTTATAAACTTTTGTTTTATTTGATCGTTTAAAAAGAATGTTTTACTGGGATTGAAAATAATTCACTCTTTAAAACAGGACAAAACATATGTTGTTATTTCATTTATATATAGAAAAAAAGAATTTTATTTTCCGTGCACGCAGATGTTTCAGGATCCCTCGACTGAATGACCTAAAAAAAAGTGTTAGTAAAAAATTGTCTGTTTTTTTTATATACATGACAAAGTATCTGTATGAAACATACCAAAACATACATACGTAAATTGATTATTGATTTAAATTATCAAGTTTCTTGTCTTAACATTCCGTTTTGACTTTTATCATGTTTATATGGATATATTTCTTATTTTTCAAAACTAGATTTGAGATACCATCTAGAGCAAAATTAACATTCGAAATGTAGATTTAACATTGGGGATTTTGTCGACCAAAAATAATGTCTTCCAAAAATCATGTATAAATTAAAAACAGAAAATCAGTTAACTCCCTCCTAAAAATCATCGGATAAGGACTTAAAAATGTTAATCTTTCTGCATGCTTAGTACAACTTTGACCCACTTTAGATGACAGAATGTATCTATTAATTTACATATTGATAAGAGTAACAGACTTATAGCAAGTAAAAGCATATAGAAATTTCAAACCTTGTGGCACCCCTCCCAACTAATCTAAGCGGGAATTTATCAACAATGATAATAACCCTGTGTGCAACAAAGTCAGAAATTACAAATACCAAAAACGCGGGTATAAACGGTTAATTTTGATATGCTATCTATCGATATTTCAAGGAGTAACCTCTCATCAGTAGCATTTAGACCAAAACATTGGAAGGTCAAAATCCACAACAGTTGAAAACGAAAAGTACTCAAAACCAAAACGTTCGAACAAGGACGCCAAATCCAGCATCGAGGATATCGACCATGTGCATTACAAGGAAAGAAACCTGGTGTTTTTATCAATTTTGAATTTTACAATCGGAAATTTCAGCGACAATATATTAGAAATTTTATGGTAATTCGTGTCAGACAAGTCTGACTACCAGGCTTGTGATTACCCTCGGGGGCCTCTGGTCCACCAGCAGCGGTTATCGCCCAGTGGTTTCAAAATTAAAAATACCAAAACGCGGGTATAAACGGTTAATTATGATATGCTATATATCGATATTTCAAGGAGTAACCTCTCATCAGTAGCATTTAAACCAAAATATTGGAAGGTCAAAATCCAAAACAGTTGAAAACGAAAAGTACTCAAAACCAAAACGTTCGAACAAGGAAGCCAAATCCAGCACCGAGGATATCGACCATGTGCATTACAAGAAAAGAAACCTGGTGTTTTTATCAATTTTGAATTTAACAATCGGAAATTTCAGCGACAATATATTAGAAATTTTATGTTAATTCGTGTCAGACAAGTCTGACAACCAGGCTTTTGATTACCCTCGGGGACCTCTGGTCCACCAGCAGCGGTTATCGCCCAGTGGTTTCAAAATTACAAATACCAAAACGCGGGTATAAACGGTTAATTATGATATGCTATATATCGATATTTCAAGGGGTAACCTCTCATCAGTAGCATTTAAACCAAAATATTGGAAGGTCAAAATCCAAAACAGTTGAAAACGAAAAGTACTCAAAACCAAAACGTTCGAACAAGGAAGCCAAATCCAGCACCGAGGATATCGACCATGTGCATTACAAGAAAAGAAACCTGGTGTTTTTATCAATTTTGAATTTTACAATCGGAAATTTCAGCAACAATGTATTAGAAATTTTATGTTAATTCGTGTCAGACAAGTCTGACTACCAGGCTTGTGATTACCCTCGGGGACCTCTGGTCCACCAGCAGCGGTTATCGCCCAGTGGTTTCAAAATTACAAATACCAAAACGCGGGTATAAACGGTTAATTATGATATGCTATATATCGATATTTCAAGGAGTAACCTCTCATCAGTAGCATTTAAACCAAAACATTGGAAGGTCAAAATCCAAAACAGTTGAAAACGAAAAAGAAACCTGGTGTTTTTATCAATTTTGAATTTAACAATCGGAAATTTCAGCAACAATATATTAGAAATTTTATGTTAATTCGTGATTACCCTCGGGGACCTCTGGTCCACCAGCAGCGGTTATCGCCCAGTGGTTTCAAAATTACAAATACCAAAACGCGGTTATAAACGGTTAATTATGATATGCTATATATCGATATTTCAAGGAGTAACCCCTCATCAGTAGCATTTAAACCAAACCATTGGAAGGTCAAAATCCAAAACAGTTGAAAACGAAAAGTACTCAAAACCAAAACGTTCGAACAAGGAAGCCAAATCCAGCACCGAGGATATCGACCATGTGCATTAAAAGGAAAGTAATCTGGTGTTTTTATCAATTTTGAATTTAACAATCGGAAATTTCAGCGACAATATATTAGAAATGTTATGGTAATTCGTGTCAGACAAGTCTGACTACCAGGCTTGTGATTAACCTCGGGGACCTCTGGTCCACCAGCAGTGGTTATCGCCCAGTGGTTTCAAAATTACAAATACCAAAACGCGGGTATAACATCGAAAAAGTTTGTAAATTATTTGCAAAGGTTGTACCAGACAACTTATCGACTAATGATAGGTCTAACGTTACTCTGCTCAACAATCAGAATTAAAATTGATGATGTGGCAATGTCGCAAAAATATAGGCAATAAAATCAACAAATTCAATTTCATGCTCTAAGATTTACTTGGTTTATTTCATTTATGTAATTATAATCAAATAAAATATTAAAGCGAAAGAATTAATAGTGATACTTGAAAATTGTTCATACCGGTATAGACAAGAAGAGAGGTTACCAAAACGATGCAATGTAAGGCCATCTTCAAGTTGGTCAAATGGTTTCAGCAAACAAAATGAAATGTATTCATAGAACAATGATATTATATATCTAAATGGGCCGAATGATAAAAACGCTGATTGTAACATTTTTTTTGCCTAATTTGTTCACTTGAAAAGAAGTTTCCCATTAAGATTGAAATTGAAATAATGCCGACATATGGTTGTTTCATTACTAACATCATATACTTTATTGTATTACAAGTTTTCATTCAGTACAAAAAACAAGAAACCTAGTGTTTTTAAACCATTTTTTATTCAACAATAGGAAATTTCAGAATAAAAATATTAAAATTTATTGACAAATTCATGTAAGACAAGCCTGATGAGTAAACTCACACCAGAACAATTAAAATATATTAGGTTGAACATATAACCGTCGAATATAGAAGAACAGAAAATCACTTCATCAATAACTAATCTTCTAGAGATGGACATTTCAACTAAACCTGAATTTTTATTCGGAGCTTAGAGGAAGAACACAACGCCCTTATCGTTAAGCCAATATTTGGGGAAATATAGCTAAAGAACATGACAGCAAAACAGTGAAAAGACTTGACACTGAACAAACAAAAGAACCAAAGATAAATCTTAGAGAAAACCATTGAAAAAAGACGTCTTTTATAGTCAGTTTAAGAACTAAGTTTGATCTATAGACCATCTTTAGACATGTCTTAATGTCAAACATGTCCCAGATTTCTAAACGAGTCTTTCTAAATATTATGAATTCTTAATAAATAACAGTGATATTTTATTAAATATCACTGTTTAAATAAACCATTGTAAAGTTTAGAATTGACAAACAATGAAAGACAACGGTGCACATGATTGATTCAATACATTTTTATCGATTAACCACCGAAATCTATAGACGTTTTATTAAACTAAGACATAATAGAGAATCACTTTTGAAATAATTGAAATATAAAAAAAATTCTGTGCTTATAAATTGTGATTAAATGTCATAAAATTTATAAAGTGATAAAAAAACACATTACATGTATAAACAGCTAGAATGTTTCTCCCAACACCACCCGAATGGTACACGAGACCAAACTGGGTAGCTGGTTTTTCGGTCTTTTCTGTAGCTCTGCTTATAATTCATGTGGTTGCGTTTGTTTCACCGTATTGGGGGCTGTTTAGAATATCTTCACTAGGCATAACGACGACAGTGAACTATGGACTATGGTTAAAATGTACCTCGATGAACTCCGGGGAATCGGTGTGTATTGACTGGACATCTGAAACCAGCTCTGGTAAGTTATTTAAAGAAGCAGAGGTACTAATGGGGTATCCGGATGTCAAAAGTCCAAAAGGTTAGAGACAAAACCAGTAAACACGAACAAGAACGGGACAAAAACAGAAAACATGGAAACACAAAAATAACTGAATATCAATAAACAACGCGAACTCCAGTCGAAACGAGAGTGGACTCAGGTTTTTTAAAGATTATTTCTTGTTTTCGGGCATTCTTGTTTTATTTGTTTTAAATGTTTTATTTCTTTATATTTCTTATTTAGTTTTTACCTTTAAAATGTGGCTTCACCATCCATTTATTTATCTTTTTTTTTTAAAGATTAGTTTGTAGGACGTTTCTTTGGGCGGTTGAAAATAACAATATGATTTCACTTCTTCTTGATAGTATTGATAGGATCGAAGTCTTGGCAAAGTTATATTTGACAAAGCAGATTCGCAAAATCAGGATCACAAAGTCATGTATCCTTTTAAAAAATATTTTACAAATTATTTCTATTACAAATTAACTTATACAATTACACTGTATTTCAGGGGCCATGAAAGCGACACAAGCTTTTACTATTATAGGTGTCCTCGTTGCCATGATTGCATCTTTGCTATTTGTTTTAATAGCTTTGAGGAACATGATGTCGAAACCTTTTTTGATAGCAACTATAGTTATGTTTTTTGCATCAGGTAAATATGTTATTTTATTAACAAATAGTATATTTGAGCTCTAAGCATAAGATTTTGAATTCAAAAAGTCAGTAAAATTAAAGAACTGAAGATTTTTGTGTGTTTGGTTCGTACCTGTGATCAGACAAATTTCTATTTATCTCTTTTGAAAATTTTATAACTGTTCTTTTATTATCATGACAATGAATAGCTGAAATACAATTATGCTTGGTCCAAAATCTATTATTTTTTTCTCTTTTCAGCGGCCTTTAACATAGCCGCTGTATTTTCATTTGTTGTTACCTTCTTAACATCACCAGACTCGGATTGGCCATCTTGGTCATTCATACTTTACGTCATCAAGACAGTAACAAGTGGACTAACAGGAGGCTATTTGCTGTTGTTTGCAAAGAAAAAGGGAATACTGTTCCAGAAGCCAAGAACACGTACAGAATACCCTAACCCACCAGTTTCAACAAATCTTCCATCTCCAAGAAAGATTAAAGTCAAGGCCATTGAAGAGACTCCAAGGTTCAACGACGAAGAATCTAAAATGCACAGAGAGCTCATTGACAGCAAAATCATTTAAAAATTATATTTGATATCTACAAAAAGTAAATAAATCTTGTTTACAACTTAGGTTTAGAATGTTTTCTTTGATTTAAAACGTCCCATTTTTAAGTCTTAATAATTGTTTTCTTTTTTATATGAAAAACACAGTTGTAGCACATAAATCATTTGACAAATCGAGCATATACTATAAGATATTTAAAATTTTGCATTTGAAAATAAAATGTAGACTTTTGAACGTTCCTCGATTATTTTCAAGAGTTCTATGCAAGTCGAGCAATTTTCTTCTTTACAACCATGTTTGCATATAATCAAGTAGGCTTGAACCATGGTTTGTTATTAAAGACTTTTTAAGTCGTTAAATAGTAATGGTTATGAATCATATCAATACATGTAAAATGTTTTCTAGTAAGTTCAGCAAGTAAGTTCATGTAACTTACAATATTTTGTTAACTAAGAACATTCACCAGGATGATGCAATATAAACAAATGCTGAACATCTTTGATGAAAATATATTTTTATATATTTTATTTTCATACAGTTTAACTCGTTCTCTGGTAATTTCTATGTACTCAGTTTGACCTGTCTGCTTCGCCTGAGTTGATTTCATAATGAAAAGGACCTTGGTCACCAATTACCATAATATTAATTGGTTTAAAAAAAAACTCCCGAAAAAAACCTTTTTGACCCCCCTTGTTAAATTTTTTGATGCGACTTGATGGATAAAGATGGAATCAAAATAAGCAGTTATGTTATTTCAATGATAATTAAACTAAGTTATAATTTTCTACGTTTTTTTATACTATTATGAGCAGGGGGACACTGATATGCATTTAGTCAGATTCTTTTTGAAGATGTTCAAACCCTGCAATATATATAACCATGGAAGTATTAAATTGTTCTCAGGTGTCTTTTGTTTGAGTCTTATTTATTAGCCTATTGTAAACCTTCCTGGTGAAGGTATGACAGAATTAGGAAGAAAATCGGGCATCTACAACTCTTCAGTTTATGATTTCTTTCTTATAGATAATAATTTGAATTTTACAAAATCATAACATGGTGCGGGTCTAGTATTTTGTGTTATATTCTATGTAATAACTACAAAAATTTCTGTATGTCACGATAAATTTCTTTCACTTTTTCTTAGTTTTTGGAGTATCCTACAACATCCTACACAGCAACGACACATACCATAAAGAAGAAAACTCTTTCCTTTTGAAGACAATAATATTTTTATAATCAGAAAAGAACAGATGAAAAAGTAATCACAGTTGTAAAAAATGCGCTTTCTTCAAATTATCAATAATTGAGCAGATTCTTTATCTTTATAGTGCCATAACGTAGCTCAATGTTGACCGATTTTTATCATTTTTTCAATCTTTACTTTTGAATAAGCAGTAGAAGCCGTTGCAAGCAGGTAATTGTACGACAAGGGAACCACAGGCGGTCCCGTATCCTTATTAATAGAGTCACTGACAAAGGCTACCGATAGTAAACCCAGGTGATGTTTTTTCTTCAAAATTGGTGGCGGAAACGCAGACCGTCTTCAAGCACGTTTCGCCTTCTTGATAAACTGAGTCGGTACCTTACCTTACCTTTATCTACAGATAAATAGTGGGAAATTAATTGTGTTAATTTATTGTTGGAATTCCTGTCAATTTAATACTTCCATGATATAACTAACTAGCAAAGGCAAATTCAGAGGGGTGGGTTCCGGGGTAAACACTACCCTTTTTATCCGAAAATTGTATTTTTTCTGCAAAATCTTCCAGGAATTCCCCTTTTTTCTCCTTTGAAGAATTTCACCGAACACCCCTTTAAAACTTTTTATCTCTACTGTACTAGATTCATACTAAAATAACTAATACTTAAATGATAAAGTTGTCGTGTACACCCTGCAGAGGCTTATAATGATACACTACCAATTAATTATACTAGTAACCCATCTTTTCTTTCAAAAGGAATGTTCCAAGTCAGGACTATTGCAATCCACATTTTTTTTCGGGTTTAGTCTTTTCATTTAGAGATTGATCTACCAAGTTCGGTAATTTCTTATTACTTATAATAAAATTTGGATGAATATATATAAAATGATAAAAAAAAACATTTTCATTGTAACTATTTCATCTTGACTTGGTAAAATGACTATTTCCCATGGAAAAAAGTACTTAAATGATTGACAGTAGACTAGGCTTAATTACACTTTAGACGTTGTGCAGTAGATAAGGCTACCGATCAGTATTATAAAACATTTGTTTACTGGTCACTCCAAATATATTATATTATAGGGATGACCATCACAACGAAGTACCCTTTTCACGCTTTGTATGCGAGCGAAGCGAAGCTCACTATTGTAGAGAGTCTGCCAACTTGCACGAGACTCAAAATACGATGGTTGAAAATAAATTCTGTCTGCTACTCGGAATGCATTGAGAATTTACGAAAAAAAACGGGTCTCGCGTTAGCGAGACCATGTGTTTTCGCTTATTTATTTGCAAACGGTTACAAAACTAAACCTTTTGTTGTTGTTAATGGCAAGAACTTTCTCAATAAAAAATAACTATCTAACGAACGAAGGCTAGTTGTTTTTTTTTTTTTTTTTAAATATGGCCCCCCTTCTCGCGAGATTTCAATACGCTAGTGACCTTTAACACAGGGTACGAGACCACATTTAATTTTCCCTCTTTGTTCAATAAAAGAAAATTTCATTTTAAAAAAATTGCACCTGCTCAAACCAAATAATTTTAAACACACTTTCTCATTACCACAATTGCAAACAAATAATGCAACAAATTCTCCTTTCACAGATATCAAACTTTTTTGACAGTTGAAAATTCTAGGGTCCTAGAGGGGATAAAATCTGAGAGCTTCCGAAAAGCAAAACTCCCCCCTTTTTGTGCAATAAAGAGCTACCTTTCCCTATTGAATTTGGATTTTTAAGGATGTCACTAAATTTCTTCATTACTGTGACATCAATTTGAGACCAAAATCAACCTCTAAAAGTGAATAGAACACACACAAACAATACTTGTTCATAGGTACTATTTTTAATAGAACTATATTCGTGGACAACGAAAATCCAAGGGCGATAATTGTGTACTCGTACCTATTAACCTCGGAAAACCCTCAACTACAAGAAAGAAAGTGTATATCTACCATGCCTAGTCAATTTTGAGTCAAATAACAAATTTTCAGGCATGTCAGATGCTTTTCAATAAAAATATTAGTACTTTTGTAAGCTAGTTAGTCTTAAAACATTTATGCGCCTAATCCGTAGGGAAACCCAGGAAGCCTTTTTAGCAATTTTTTTCAAGTCTGATAGATTTTAACCAAACCAATGATTAATATCAATAGCTTAATGTTAGCTGAACATAAAAAAACACATGTTTTAAGGTAATAAGTGCATGGTGAAAGATTTTGTGACCATCCAATGTTTGCGGAGTAGAAAATATGCAATTTCTGACTTTTCAGGGGGTACATGTATGGTCAGGAGGAATTTGATGAAGTGAAATGAGATAATCAGTTCCTTATGGTATTAAAATGTAGAATAGATGATATTCTTACGAAATAAGACTCAAAACACCCATTTGTTTACATATATAAGGTCAAACTTTGTGGTTTTGAGTGCTGTGACACTGGTAATTAAAGGCTATGGTGACTTTTCATCATTAAAATCCTATCATTTGGGGCTTAAAAAGCTAGAATTGTGCAATTTGTTTTAATACAAGCATGTTTTTAGCATGAGAGGATAATAGACAACACATTTAATATGCAACTTCTCTAGTCAGAGGGTTAATTATGAAAAATGGTCAGGCGTTATAACCAATTTCAGGCAAAATGGTGAAATTTTGCTCGCAAAAAAGCTGAGATTTTGACACAATATGACATTTCTGGGTGATGATGTTAGCTTTTAAGCAATATGTCTGTGTTTCTAATCTTATTCTTAATGCAATTATTCTATTTGGTGACTTAATTTACTTGAATTCATGCTTTTATTGAAAAAAAGTCCCCACATGACCATACCAGTAAACATGACATTAAGCCGCAATGTTCTTTAGAAGTAAAAATTTGGACATTTATCATTTTTCTAAGTAGTTTACTTCTTAAAATTATCTCAGTTTCTTCTTTTAATAGTTTCCTACCTCATACAGTCTCATAAGAGATATATTTTTCAAGCTAAGCTTCATAATAAATGAAAACTATGTCAAATTCTCCTAAGTTAAGAAATAGCATTGGAATTCCCATAGACACCCAATAATGGTCTAAAATGACCAGAAAATGATCTGAATGAATAAAATTTCAACTTGGACTATCATAACTTGTTCAAAGCATGACATTATCACTCATCCTGACATTATTCTATAGTTAAAAGTGTTACTTCCAGACTTGCTGTAGGCCCTCCATTAGGTACGAGACCACATTTAATTTTCCCTCTTTGTTCAATAAAAGAAAATTTCATTTTAAAAAAATTGCACCTGCTCAAACCAAATAATTTTAAACACACTTTCTCATTACCACAATTGCAAACAAATAATGCAACAAATTCTCCTTTCACAGATATCAAACTTTTTTGACAGTTGAAAATTCTAGGGTCCTAGAGGGGATAAAATCTGAGAGCTTCCGAAAAGCAAAACTCCCCCCTTTTTGTGCAATAAAGAGCTACCTTTCCCTATTGAATTTGGATTTTTAAGGATGTCACTAAATTTCTTCATTACTGTGACATCAATTTGAGACCAAAATCAACCTCTAAAAGTGAATAGAACACACACAAACAATACTTGTTCATAGGTACTATTTTTAATAGAACTATATTCGTGGACAACGAAAATCCAAGGGCGATAATTGTGTACTCGTACCTATTAACCTCGGAAAACCCTCAACTACAAGAAAGAAAGTGTATATCTACCATGCCTAGTCAATTTTGAGTCAAATAACAAATTTTCAGGCATGTCAGATGCTTTTCAATAAAAATATTAGTACTTTTGTAAGCTAGTTAGTCTTAAAACATTTATGCGCCTAATCCGTAGGGAAACCCAGGAAGCCTTTTTAGCAATTTTTTTCAAGTCTGATAGATTTTAACCAAACCAATGATTAATATCAATAGCTTAATGTTAGCTGAACATAAAAAAACACATGTTTTAAGGTAATAAGTGCATGGTGAAAGATTTTGTGACCATCCAATGTTTGCGGAGTAGAAAATATGCAATTTCTGACTTTTCAGGGGGTACATGTATGGTCAGGAGGAATTTGATGAAGTGAAATGAGATAATCAGTTCCTTATGGTATTAAAATGTAGAATAGATGATATTCTTACGAAATAAGACTCAAAACACCCATTTGTTTACATATATAAGGTCAAACTTTGTGGTTTTGAGTGCTGTGACACTGGTAATTAAAGGCTATGGTGACTTTTCATCATTAAAATCCTATCATTTGGGGCTTAAAAAGCTAGAATTGTGCAATTTGTTTTAATACAAGCATGTTTTTAGCATGAGAGGATAATAGACAACACATTTAATATGCAACTTCTCTAGTCAGAGGGTTAATTATGAAAAATGGTCAGGCGTTATAACCAATTTCAGGCAAAATGGTGAAATTTTGCTCGCAAAAAAGCTGAGATTTTGACACAATATGACATTTCTGGGTGATGATGTTAGCTTTTAAGCAATATGTCTGTGTTTCTAATCTTATTCTTAATGCAATTATTCTATTTGGTGACTTAATTTACTTGAATTCATGCTTTTATTGAAAAAAAGTCCCCACATGACCATACCAGTAAACATGACATTAAGCCGCAATGTTCTTTAGAAGTAAAAATTTGGACATTTATCATTTTTCTAAGTAGTTTACTTCTTAAAATTATCTCAGTTTCTTCTTTTAATAGTTTCCTACCTCATACAGTCTCATAAGAGATATATTTTTCAAGCTAAGCTTCATAATAAATGAAAACTATGTCAAATTCTCCTAAGTTAAGAAATAGCATTGGAATTCCCATAGACACCCAATAATGGTCTAAAATGACCAGAAAATGATCTGAATGAATAAAATTTCAACTTGGACTATCATAACTTGTTCAAAGCATGACATTATCACTCATCCTGACATTATTCTATAGTTAAAAGTGTTACTTCCAGACTTGCTGTAGGCCCTCCATTAGGTACGAGACCACATTTAATTTTCCCTCTTTGTTCAATAAAAGAAAATTTCATTTTAAAAAAATTGCACCTGCTCAAACCAAATAATTTTAAACACACTTTCTCATTACCACAATTGCAAACAAATAATGCAACAAATTCTCCTTTCACAGCCCGTCCCTTGGTTTTCCATGACATGCCATCGTTTTCATGGAATTCCATGAAAAAATTGTGGAAACGATGAAAAAAAGGGTGAAATGCCATGAAATCCATGAAAAAAAATTTACATGGCAAAAATGCCATGATTTTCATGAAAAATTGTTCATGGAAAAGGTGAAAATGTCCATGAAAATGGTGAAAACGAAGGAAAAATGATGGCGGAATTGGACTTAGAATTGTTTTAGGGTGAAAAGTGGTGGAAAAGAAGAACTTAGAATTTTTCTGAGGTGAAAAGAGAAAGTTTGACTTAGAAATTTTTATTGAAGATGGACTTAGAAAATTTTTGGAGAAATTTTTGAAATGATGAAAACCCTTAATATCCGTATTAAAAGAAGATATAATTGAAATCATGATATTGCTTGCACAACATGTATCTGTCATATATTTTAGCTACAATTTATTGTTAAAGATAAAGGTAAATAATTATAGTTTAATTTACTTCATTTGTATGTACAAAATGTATTATCAAAATGCATCATAGATTGATTAAAAACACACATTTGAAAGAATATTTAATAAAGAAAAAAGTCCCAAATGCATTTATATACATGTAATTTAGTCAGCATGGAAAAAGATATGTAGCTATTTTGATTACAAAACACTTTTTAAAAATAATTAGAAAACATATATACATGTACATGAAAATAGTGTGTTTTAAAGTTTATGGCTGATGATTAATCCTCTGGCATCTAACTGATATGACCCATATGTTCTTAGGTAAATATAGAGAAAGTGCCATCACATTTTTTCACTGTTTTCACCATCATATTTCCTCCATCCCAAATAAAATTTGTGTGGAATCGTGTATGAAAATATCAATCCTGACTTAAATTAATTTGATTTGTCTACCAATTTATTTTTATTTTCATTTAACTATCATAATTTATAGATAAACAATTGATAAATCTTTATTTTTACCATAAAGTTGCTTATTTCTAATGCAAAAGCTGACATAGTTCTGGAACTATATCCAGCAGTGTCCTAAGTTCAAAGGTCAAACAGATGTGTACACAGAATTTGAAAATGTTTTGTGGAATGGAGGATGAACAACAGAGCAAATTTTCTTTGCTGTTACCATACTATGAAATCAGATAAGTACTTCTAATTACTTTTAATGATATCATATTAATGTATTATGTTTTTTATTCAAAATGTTGATTCCACTTTGAAACAATTGTTAAAATATGAAATTCTATTTCAGGAGTTATGATTTTCTACGCATGTGTTCAAATTATGTTGGACAGAATGTGTAGCTGCACAAATTCACATGAATCTTTACCATCTTTTTCCAAGTATCATTCAGATTTTCATCATGTTTATGTAATAATGAAGGTATATGCAAATATTTTCCAGATATGAACCAATTACTATCTGGAAAATATTTCGCTTATGCACGACATACATCTCTACTTTTATTTAATCATTATGCCATGTAGTGTGGTTTCATCCATTATAATTGACTTATCCTTTTTAGGAACAACTTCAGCAGAAACTCCAGAAAGAGTCCTGCTATAGATAAGAAGGGGACCACAATGTTGTTCCGATCTATGTTCACCACAGAAAAGTACGAAGGCAGATCCATGACAGGGCAGGGAAATAGACCTGCCCTGGAGAATCAAGAAAAACTGGAGGTCCTCAAAAGTAAGTTTTATTTAAAAAATATAAATGTTTTAGCAAGACGTTGGGGGTTGAGTTCGAAAAAAGGTGACTTGTTCATTTTAGAAAAAATTCAAAATGGCCACCAAGATGGTCGCTGTAATAAGCTAATGTCTACTGATTTCAAGGAAAATTTGTATTTATCTGGCACCAAACAAGATTGCAATATTCATTGTTAAAAATTTTAAGATGGCCATTGAAATTACATTCTGTTGATACATATGTACCAGGTGTGCGATTCAGGCCCCTATGAGGCCTCTTCATCTAATCATTTATCCTTTTATTATCTAATACAAGTACAAGAAGAGACATCTTACTGAAAAAAAAACAGCATCAAAAACATAATTGTATTCAATGGTTTATTACAAATAAAACAAATATTATTACAAATTAAATACTTAATAACAAATTCAAAAATATTTTGCATATTGTTTCAGGTATGATAAAGGACAAGTGGCCTAGCTTGCAGATGGTATTCGTACGGCAAGTTATCACTCATCTGCTGAAGCCAAGCAAAGTTAACAAGACATTGAAATCAACCAAGGAGAAAGACATTTCCACTAGTGAATGATGTTTACAATAGTGACAGAAACTCTAACACTTTCAGAAAATTCCATTGTTATCATTCTGTTTATTACATGTTATTACAATGTTATTAATTTCTGAAATGTCTTATCTTTTTTATATATTTAATAGTGAACATTGGTGTGATTAAACAGTTCAGTAGATAGGAAATATGATTGTTGAAGGGACAACAACCACGCACAAGTAGATAAACCACAGCCATTTTAACTTTTCAAGGAACATCTAGGAATTCTCATACATAAAACTTTTGAAAGTAAATTTCAAAACATGCATCCCATATAAGGTTTGTTATTCATGCAGATTTTACCATTTTAGGCTGAGATCCAGAAAGTCACTAGAGCATTAATTTTTCATGGAAACCATGGCACTGCCATGTTTTTCATGGAAAAGGTGAAATTTTCATTGAAACTATGGCACTGCCATGTTTTTCATGGAAAAGGTGAAACTAATTGAAATTTTCACCTTTTCCATGAAAATCATGGCATTGCCATGGTTTCCATGAAATTTTCACCTTTTCCATGAAAAACATGGCATTGCCATGGATTCCATGAAAATTTCACTTTTTCCATGAAAAAATCATCTTCCTCCATCCTCTCATTTTTGAAAAAAAATTGCATGAAAATTTCACCGTTTCCATCGTTCCAATACTCCACCCTTTTCACCCTTTTCATGGAATTTTTTATTTTTTCATGGAATTCCATGAAAATTCTAGGGACGGGAGATATCAAACTTTTTTGACAGTTGAAAATTCTAGGGTCCTAGAGGGGATAAAATCTGAGAGCTTCCGAAAAGCAAAACTCCCCCCTTTTTGTGCAATAAAGAGCTACCTTTCCCTATTGAATTTGGATTTTTAAGGATGTCACTAAATTTCTTCATTACTGTGACATCAATTTGAGACCAAAATCAACCTCTAAAAGTGAATAGAACACACACAAACAATACTTGTTCATAGGTACTATTTTTAATAGAACTATATTCGTGGACAACGAAAATCCAAGGGCGATAATTGTGTACTCGTACCTATTAACCTCGGAAAACCCTCAACTACAAGAAAGAAAGTGTATATCTACCATGCCTAGTCAATTTTGAGTCAAATAACAAATTTTCAGGCATGTCAGATGCTTTTCAATAAAAATATTAGTACTTTTGTAAGCTAGTTAGTCTTAAAACATTTATGCGCCTAATCCGTAGGGAAACCCAGGAAGCCTTTTTAGCAATTTTTTTCAAGTCTGATAGATTTTAACCAAACCAATGATTAATATCAATAGCTTAATGTTAGCTGAACATAAAAAAACACATGTTTTAAGGTAATAAGTGCATGGTGAAAGATTTTGTGACCATCCAATGTTTGCGGAGTAGAAAATATGCAATTTCTGACTTTTCAGGGGGTACATGTATGGTCAGGAGGAATTTGATGAAGTGAAATGAGATAATCAGTTCCTTATGGTATTAAAATGTAGAATAGATGATATTCTTACGAAATAAGACTCAAAACACCCATTTGTTTACATATATAAGGTCAAACTTTGTGGTTTTGAGTGCTGTGACACTGGTAATTAAAGGCTATGGTGACTTTTCATCATTAAAATCCTATCATTTGGGGCTTAAAAAGCTAGAATTGTGCAATTTGTTTTAATACAAGCATGTTTTTAGCATGAGAGGATAATAGACAACACATTTAATATGCAACTTCTCTAGTCAGAGGGTTAATTATGAAAAATGGTCAGGCGTTATAACCAATTTCAGGCAAAATGGTGAAATTTTGCTCGCAAAAAAGCTGAGATTTTGACACAATATGACATTTCTGGGTGATGATGTTAGCTTTTAAGCAATATGTCTGTGTTTCTAATCTTATTCTTAATGCAATTATTCTATTTGGTGACTTAATTTACTTGAATTCATGCTTTTATTGAAAAAAAGTCCCCACATGACCATACCAGTAAACATGACATTAAGCCGCAATGTTCTTTAGAAGTAAAAATTTGGACATTTATCATTTTTCTAAGTAGTTTACTTCTTAAAATTATCTCAGTTTCTTCTTTTAATAGTTTCCTACCTCATACAGTCTCATAAGAGATATATTTTTCAAGCTAAGCTTCATAATAAATGAAAACTATGTCAAATTCTCCTAAGTTAAGAAATAGCATTGGAATTCCCATAGACACCCAATAATGGTCTAAAATGACCAGAAAATGATCTGAATGAATAAAATTTCAACTTGGACTATCATAACTTGTTCAAAGCATGACATTATCACTCATCCTGACATTATTCTATAGTTAAAAGTGTTACTTCCAGACTTGCTGTAGGCCCTCCATTAGGTACGAGACCACATTTAATTTTCCCTCTTTGTTCAATAAAAGAAAATTTCATTTTAAAAAAATTGCACCTGCTCAAACCAAATAATTTTAAACACACTTTCTCATTACCACAATTGCAAACAAATAATGCAACAAATTCTCCTTTCACAGATATCAAACTTTTTTGACAGTTGAAAATTCTAGGGTCCTAGAGGGGATAAAATCTGAGAGCTTCCGAAAAGCAAAACTCCCCCCTTTTTGTGCAATAAAGAGCTACCTTTCCCTATTGAATTTGGATTTTTAAGGATGTCACTAAATTTCTTCATTACTGTGACATCAATTTGAGACCAAAATCAACCTCTAAAAGTGAATAGAACACACACAAACAATACTTGTTCATAGGTACTATTTTTAATAGAACTATATTCGTGGACAACGAAAATCCAAGGGCGATAATTGTGTACTCGTACCTATTAACCTCGGAAAACCCTCAACTACAAGAAAGAAAGTGTATATCTACCATGCCTAGTCAATTTTGAGTCAAATAACAAATTTTCAGGCATGTCAGATGCTTTTCAATAAAAATATTAGTACTTTTGTAAGCTAGTTAGTCTTAAAACATTTATGCGCCTAATCCGTAGGGAAACCCAGGAAGCCTTTTTAGCAATTTTTTTCAAGTCTGATAGATTTTAACCAAACCAATGATTAATATCAATAGCTTAATGTTAGCTGAACATAAAAAAACACATGTTTTAAGGTAATAAGTGCATGGTGAAAGATTTTGTGACCATCCAATGTTTGCGGAGTAGAAAATATGCAATTTCTGACTTTTCAGGGGGTACATGTATGGTCAGGAGGAATTTGATGAAGTGAAATGAGATAATCAGTTCCTTATGGTATTAAAATGTAGAATAGATGATATTCTTACGAAATAAGACTCAAAACACCCATTTGTTTACATATATAAGGTCAAACTTTGTGGTTTTGAGTGCTGTGACACTGGTAATTAAAGGCTATGGTGACTTTTCATCATTAAAATCCTATCATTTGGGGCTTAAAAAGCTAGAATTGTGCAATTTGTTTTAATACAAGCATGTTTTTAGCATGAGAGGATAATAGACAACACATTTAATATGCAACTTCTCTAGTCAGAGGGTTAATTATGAAAAATGGTCAGGCGTTATAACCAATTTCAGGCAAAATGGTGAAATTTTGCTCGCAAAAAAGCTGAGATTTTGACACAATATGACATTTCTGGGTGATGATGTTAGCTTTTAAGCAATATGTCTGTGTTTCTAATCTTATTCTTAATGCAATTATTCTATTTGGTGACTTAATTTACTTGAATTCATGCTTTTATTGAAAAAAAGTCCCCACATGACCATACCAGTAAACATGACATTAAGCCGCAATGTTCTTTAGAAGTAAAAATTTGGACATTTATCATTTTTCTAAGTAGTTTACTTCTTAAAATTATCTCAGTTTCTTCTTTTAATAGTTTCCTACCTCATACAGTCTCATAAGAGATATATTTTTCAAGCTAAGCTTCATAATAAATGAAAACTATGTCAAATTCTCCTAAGTTAAGAAATAGCATTGGAATTCCCATAGACACCCAATAATGGTCTAAAATGACCAGAAAATGATCTGAATGAATAAAATTTCAACTTGGACTATCATAACTTGTTCAAAGCATGACATTATCACTCATCCTGACATTATTCTATAGTTAAAAGTGTTACTTCCAGACTTGCTGTAGGCCCTCCATTAGGTACGAGACCACATTTAATTTTCCCTCTTTGTTCAATAAAAGAAAATTTCATTTTAAAAAAATTGCACCTGCTCAAACCAAATAATTTTAAACACACTTTCTCATTACCACAATTGCAAACAAATAATGCAACAAATTCTCCTTTCACAGATATCAAACTTTTTTGACAGTTGAAAATTCTAGGGTCCTAGAGGGGATAAAATCTGAGAGCTTCCGAAAAGCAAAACTCCCCCCTTTTTGTGCAATAAAGAGCTACCTTTCCCTATTGAATTTGGATTTTTAAGGATGTCACTAAATTTCTTCATTACTGTGACATCAATTTGAGACCAAAATCAACCTCTAAAAGTGAATAGAACACACACAAACAATACTTGTTCATAGGTACTATTTTTAATAGAACTATATTCGTGGACAACGAAAATCCAAGGGCGATAATTGTGTACTCGTACCTATTAACCTCGGAAAACCCTCAACTACAAGAAAGAAAGTGTATATCTACCATGCCTAGTCAATTTTGAGTCAAATAACAAATTTTCAGGCATGTCAGATGCTTTTCAATAAAAATATTAGTACTTTTGTAAGCTAGTTAGTCTTAAAACATTTATGCGCCTAATCCGTAGGGAAACCCAGGAAGCCTTTTTAGCAATTTTTTTCAAGTCTGATAGATTTTAACCAAACCAATGATTAATATCAATAGCTTAATGTTAGCTGAACATAAAAAAACACATGTTTTAAGGTAATAAGTGCATGGTGAAAGATTTTGTGACCATCCAATGTTTGCGGAGTAGAAAATATGCAATTTCTGACTTTTCAGGGGGTACATGTATGGTCAGGAGGAATTTGATGAAGTGAAATGAGATAATCAGTTCCTTATGGTATTAAAATGTAGAATAGATGATATTCTTACGAAATAAGACTCAAAACACCCATTTGTTTACATATATAAGGTCAAACTTTGTGGTTTTGAGTGCTGTGACACTGGTAATTAAAGGCTATGGTGACTTTTCATCATTAAAATCCTATCATTTGGGGCTTAAAAAGCTAGAATTGTGCAATTTGTTTTAATACAAGCATGTTTTTAGCATGAGAGGATAATAGACAACACATTTAATATGCAACTTCTCTAGTCAGAGGGTTAATTATGAAAAATGGTCAGGCGTTATAACCAATTTCAGGCAAAATGGTGAAATTTTGCTCGCAAAAAAGCTGAGATTTTGACACAATATGACATTTCTGGGTGATGATGTTAGCTTTTAAGCAATATGTCTGTGTTTCTAATCTTATTCTTAATGCAATTATTCTATTTGGTGACTTAATTTACTTGAATTCATGCTTTTATTGAAAAAAAGTCCCCACATGACCATACCAGTAAACATGACATTAAGCCGCAATGTTCTTTAGAAGTAAAAATTTGGACATTTATCATTTTTCTAAGTAGTTTACTTCTTAAAATTATCTCAGTTTCTTCTTTTAATAGTTTCCTACCTCATACAGTCTCATAAGAGATATATTTTTCAAGCTAAGCTTCATAATAAATGAAAACTATGTCAAATTCTCCTAAGTTAAGAAATAGCATTGGAATTCCCATAGACACCCAATAATGGTCTAAAATGACCAGAAAATGATCTGAATGAATAAAATTTCAACTTGGACTATCATAACTTGTTCAAAGCATGACATTATCACTCATCCTGACATTATTCTATAGTTAAAAGTGTTACTTCCAGACTTGCTGTAGGCCCTCCATTAGGTACGAGACCACATTTAATTTTCCCTCTTTGTTCAATAAAAGAAAATTTCATTTTAAAAAAATTGCACCTGCTCAAACCAAATAATTTTAAACACACTTTCTCATTACCACAATTGCAAACAAATAATGCAACAAATTCTCCTTTCACAGATATCAAACTTTTTTGACAGTTGAAAATTCTAGGGTCCTAGAGGGGATAAAATCTGAGAGCTTCCGAAAAGCAAAACTCCCCCCTTTTTGTGCAATAAAGAGCTACCTTTCCCTATTGAATTTGGATTTTTAAGGATGTCACTAAATTTCTTCATTACTGTGACATCAATTTGAGACCAAAATCAACCTCTAAAAGTGAATAGAACACACACAAACAATACTTGTTCATAGGTACTATTTTTAATAGAACTATATTCGTGGACAACGAAAATCCAAGGGCGATAATTGTGTACTCGTACCTATTAACCTCGGAAAACCCTCAACTACAAGAAAGAAAGTGTATATCTACCATGCCTAGTCAATTTTGAGTCAAATAACAAATTTTCAGGCATGTCAGATGCTTTTCAATAAAAATATTAGTACTTTTGTAAGCTAGTTAGTCTTAAAACATTTATGCGCCTAATCCGTAGGGAAACCCAGGAAGCCTTTTTAGCAATTTTTTTCAAGTCTGATAGATTTTAACCAAACCAATGATTAATATCAATAGCTTAATGTTAGCTGAACATAAAAAAACACATGTTTTAAGGTAATAAGTGCATGGTGAAAGATTTTGTGACCATCCAATGTTTGCGGAGTAGAAAATATGCAATTTCTGACTTTTCAGGGGGTACATGTATGGTCAGGAGGAATTTGATGAAGTGAAATGAGATAATCAGTTCCTTATGGTATTAAAATGTAGAATAGATGATATTCTTACGAAATAAGACTCAAAACACCCATTTGTTTACATATATAAGGTCAAACTTTGTGGTTTTGAGTGCTGTGACACTGGTAATTAAAGGCTATGGTGACTTTTCATCATTAAAATCCTATCATTTGGGGCTTAAAAAGCTAGAATTGTGCAATTTGTTTTAATACAAGCATGTTTTTAGCATGAGAGGATAATAGACAACACATTTAATATGCAACTTCTCTAGTCAGAGGGTTAATTATGAAAAATGGTCAGGCGTTATAACCAATTTCAGGCAAAATGGTGAAATTTTGCTCGCAAAAAAGCTGAGATTTTGACACAATATGACATTTCTGGGTGATGATGTTAGCTTTTAAGCAATATGTCTGTGTTTCTAATCTTATTCTTAATGCAATTATTCTATTTGGTGACTTAATTTACTTGAATTCATGCTTTTATTGAAAAAAAGTCCCCACATGACCATACCAGTAAACATGACATTAAGCCGCAATGTTCTTTAGAAGTAAAAATTTGGACATTTATCATTTTTCTAAGTAGTTTACTTCTTAAAATTATCTCAGTTTCTTCTTTTAATAGTTTCCTACCTTATACAGTCTCATAAGAGATATATTTTTCAAGCTAAGCTTCATAATAAATGAAAACTATGTCAAATTCTCCTAAGTTAAGAAATAGCATTGGAATTCCCATAGACACCCAATAATGGTCTAAAATGACCAGAAAATGATCTGAATGAATAAAATTTCAACTTGGACTATCATAACTTGTTCAAAGCATGACATTATCACTCATCCTGACATTATTCTATAGTTAAAAGTGTTACTTCCAGACTTGCTGTAGGCCCTCCATTAGGTACGAGACCACATTTAATTTTCCCTCTTTGTTCAATAAAAGAAAATTTCATTTTAAAAAAATTGCACCTGCTCAAACCAAATAATTTTAAACACACTTTCTCATTACCACAATTGCAAACAAATAATGCAACAAATTCTCCTTTCACAGATATCAAACTTTTTTGACAGTTGAAAATTCTAGGGTCCTAGAGGGGATAAAATCTGAGAGCTTCCGAAAAGCAAAACTCCCCCCTTTTTGTGCAATAAAGAGCTACCTTTCCCTATTGAATTTGGATTTTTAAGGATGTCACTAAATTTCTTCATTACTGTGACATCAATTTGAGACCAAAATCAACCTCTAAAAGTGAATAGAACACACACAAACAATACTTGTTCATAGGTACTATTTTTAATAGAACTATATTCGTGGACAACGAAAATCCAAGGGCGATAATTGTGTACTCGTACCTATTAACCTCGGAAAACCCTCAACTACAAGAAAGAAAGTGTATATCTACCATGCCTAGTCAATTTTGAGTCAAATAACAAATTTTCAGGCATGTCAGATGCTTTTCAATAAAAATATTAGTACTTTTGTAAGCTAGTTAGTCTTAAAACATTTATGCGCCTAATCCGTAGGGAAACCCAGGAAGCCTTTTTAGCAATTTTTTTCAAGTCTGATAGATTTTAACCAAACCAATGATTAATATCAATAGCTTAATGTTAGCTGAACATAAAAAAACACATGTTTTAAGGTAATAAGTGCATGGTGAAAGATTTTGTGACCATCCAATGTTTGCGGAGTAGAAAATATGCAATTTCTGACTTTTCAGGGGGTACATGTATGGTCAGGAGGAATTTGATGAAGTGAAATGAGATAATCAGTTCCTTATGGTATTAAAATGTAGAATAGATGATATTCTTACGAAATAAGACTCAAAACACCCATTTGTTTACATATATAAGGTCAAACTTTGTGGTTTTGAGTGCTGTGACACTGGTAATTAAAGGCTATGGTGACTTTTCATCATTAAAATCCTATCATTTGGGGCTTAAAAAGCTAGAATTGTGCAATTTGTTTTAATACAAGCATGTTTTTAGCATGAGAGGATAATAGACAACACATTTAATATGCAACTTCTCTAGTCAGAGGGTTAATTATGAAAAATGGTCAGGCGTTATAACCAATTTCAGGCAAAATGGTGAAATTTTGCTCGCAAAAAAGCTGAGATTTTGACACAATATGACATTTCTGGGTGATGATGTTAGCTTTTAAGCAATATGTCTGTGTTTCTAATCTTATTCTTAATGCAATTATTCTATTTGGTGACTTAATTTACTTGAATTCATGCTTTTATTGAAAAAAAGTCCCCACATGACCATACCAGTAAACATGACATTAAGCCGCAATGTTCTTTAGAAGTAAAAATTTGGACATTTATCATTTTTCTAAGTAGTTTACTTCTTAAAATTATCTCAGTTTCTTCTTTTAATAGTTTCCTACCTTATACAGTCTCATAAGAGATATATTTTTCAAGCTAAGCTTCATAATAAATGAAAACTATGTCAAATTCTCCTAAGTTAAGAAATAGCATTGGAATTCCCATAGACACCCAATAATGGTCTAAAATGACCAGAAAATGATCTGAATGAATAAAATTTCAACTTGGACTATCATAACTTGTTCAAAGCATGACATTATCACTCATCCTGACATTATTCTATAGTTAAAAGTGTTACTTCCAGACTTGCTGTAGGCCCTCCATTAGGTACGAGACCACATTTAATTTTCCCTCTTTGTTCAATAAAAGAAAATTTCATTTTAAAAAAATTGCACCTGCTCAAACCAAATAATTTTAAACACACTTTCTCATTACCACAATTGCAAACAAATAATGCAACAAATTCTCCTTTCACAGATATCAAACTTTTTTGACAGTTGAAAATTCTAGGGTCCTAGAGGGGATAAAATCTGAGAGCTTCCGAAAAGCAAAACTCCCCCCTTTTTGTGCAATAAAGAGCTACCTTTCCCTATTGAATTTGGATTTTTAAGGATGTCACTAAATTTCTTCATTACTGTGACATCAATTTGAGACCAAAATCAACCTCTAAAAGTGAATAGAACACACACAAACAATACTTGTTCATAGGTACTATTTTTAATAGAACTATATTCGTGGACAACGAAAATCCAAGGGCGATAATTGTGTACTCGTACCTATTAACCTCGGAAAACCCTCAACTACAAGAAAGAAAGTGTATATCTACCATGCCTAGTCAATTTTGAGTCAAATAACAAATTTTCAGGCATGTCAGATGCTTTTCAATAAAAATATTAGTACTTTTGTAAGCTAGTTAGTCTTAAAACATTTATGCGCCTAATCCGTAGGGAAACCCAGGAAGCCTTTTTAGCAATTTTTTTCAAGTCTGATAGATTTTAACCAAACCAATGATTAATATCAATAGCTTAATGTTAGCTGAACATAAAAAAACACATGTTTTAAGGTAATAAGTGCATGGTGAAAGATTTTGTGACCATCCAATGTTTGCGGAGTAGAAAATATGCAATTTCTGACTTTTCAGGGGGTACATGTATGGTCAGGAGGAATTTGATGAAGTGAAATGAGATAATCAGTTCCTTATGGTATTAAAATGTAGAATAGATGATATTCTTACGAAATAAGACTCAAAACACCCATTTGTTTACATATATAAGGTCAAACTTTGTGGTTTTGAGTGCTGTGACACTGGTAATTAAAGGCTATGGTGACTTTTCATCATTAAAATCCTATCATTTGGGGCTTAAAAAGCTAGAATTGTGCAATTTGTTTTAATACAAGCATGTTTTTAGCATGAGAGGATAATAGACAACACATTTAATATGCAACTTCTCTAGTCAGAGGGTTAATTATGAAAAATGGTCAGGCGTTATAACCAATTTCAGGCAAAATGGTGAAATTTTGCTCGCAAAAAAGCTGAGATTTTGACACAATATGACATTTCTGGGTGATGATGTTAGCTTTTAAGCAATATGTCTGTGTTTCTAATCTTATTCTTAATGCAATTATTCTATTTGGTGACTTAATTTACTTGAATTCATGCTTTTATTGAAAAAAAGTCCCCACATGACCATACCAGTAAACATGACATTAAGCCGCAATGTTCTTTAGAAGTAAAAATTTGGACATTTATCATTTTTCTAAGTAGTTTACTTCTTAAAATTATCTCAGTTTCTTCTTTTAATAGTTTCCTACCTCATACAGTCTCATAAGAGATATATTTTTCAAGCTAAGCTTCATAATAAATGAAAACTATGTCAAATTCTCCTAAGTTAAGAAATAGCATTGGAATTCCCATAGACACCCAATAATGGTCTAAAATGACCAGAAAATGATCTGAATGAATAAAATTTCAACTTGGACTATCATAACTTGTTCAAAGCATGACATTATCACTCATCCTGACATTATTCTATAGTTAAAAGTGTTACTTCCAGACTTGCTGTAGGCCCTCCATTAACCTCGGAAAACCCTCAACTACAAGAAAGAAAGTGTATATCTACCATGCCTAGTCAATTTTGAGTCAAATAACAAATTTTCAGGCATGTCAGATGCTTTTCAATAAAAATATTAGTACTTTTGTAAGCTAGTTAGTCTTAAAACATTTATGCGCCTAATCCGTAGGGAAACCCAGGAAGCCTTTTTAGCAATTTTTTTCAAGTCTGATAGATTTTAACCAAACCAATGATTAATATCAATAGCTTAATGTTAGCTGAACATAAAAAAACACATGTTTTAAGGTAATAAGTGCATGGTGAAAGATTTTGTGACCATCCAATGTTTGCGGAGTAGAAAATATGCAATTTCTGACTTTTCAGGGGGTACATGTATGGTCAGGAGGAATTTGATGAAGTGAAATGAGATAATCAGTTCCTTATGGTATTAAAATGTAGAATAGATGATATTCTTACGAAATAAGACTCAAAACACCCATTTGTTTACATATATAAGGTCAAACTTTGTGGTTTTGAGTGCTGTGACACTGGTAATTAAAGGCTATGGTGACTTTTCATCATTAAAATCCTATCATTTGGGGCTTAAAAAGCTAGAATTGTGCAATTTGTTTTAATACAAGCATGTTTTTAGCATGAGAGGATAATAGACAACACATTTAATATGCAACTTCTCTAGTCAGAGGGTTAATTATGAAAAATGGTCAGGCGTTATAACCAATTTCAGGCAAAATGGTGAAATTTTGCTCGCAAAAAAGCTGAGATTTTGACACAATATGACATTTCTGGGTGATGATGTTAGCTTTTAAGCAATATGTCTGTGTTTCTAATCTTATTCTTAATGCAATTATTCTATTTGGTGACTTAATTTACTTGAATTCATGCTTTTATTGAAAAAAAGTCCCCACATGACCATACCAGTAAACATGACATTAAGCCGCAATGTTCTTTAGAAGTAAAAATTTGGACATTTATCATTTTTCTAAGTAGTTTACTTCTTAAAATTATCTCAGTTTCTTCTTTTAATAGTTTCCTACCTCATACAGTCTCATAAGAGATATATTTTTCAAGCTAAGCTTCATAATAAATGAAAACTATGTCAAATTCTCCTAAGTTAAGAAATAGCATTGGAATTCCCATAGACACCCAATAATGGTCTAAAATGACCAGAAAATGATCTGAATGAATAAAATTTCAACTTGGACTATCATAACTTGTTCAAAGCATGACATTATCACTCATCCTGACATTATTCTATAGTTAAAAGTGTTACTTCCAGACTTGCTGTAGGCCCTCCATTAACCTCGGAAAACCCTCAACTACAAGAAAGAAAGTGTATATCTACCATGCCTAGTCAATTTTGAGTCAAATAACAAATTTTCAGGCATGTCAGATGCTTTTCAATAAAAATATTAGTACTTTTGTAAGCTAGTTAGTCTTAAAACATTTATGCGCCTAATCCGTAGGGAAACCCAGGAAGCCTTTTTAGCAATTTTTTTCAAGTCTGATAGATTTTAACCAAACCAATGATTAATATCAATAGCTTAATGTTAGCTGAACATAAAAAAACACATGTTTTAAGGTAATAAGTGCATGGTGAAAGATTTTGTGACCATCCAATGTTTGCGGAGTAGAAAATATGCAATTTCTGACTTTTCAGGGGGTACATGTATGGTCAGGAGGAATTTGATGAAGTGAAATGAGATAATCAGTTCCTTATGGTATTAAAATGTAGAATAGATGATATTCTTACGAAATAAGACTCAAAACACCCATTTGTTTACATATATAAGGTCAAACTTTGTGGTTTTGAGTGCTGTGACACTGGTAATTAAAGGCTATGGTGACTTTTCATCATTAAAATCCTATCATTTGGGGCTTAAAAAGCTAGAATTGTGCAATTTGTTTTAATACAAGCATGTTTTTAGCATGAGAGGATAATAGACAACACATTTAATATGCAACTTCTCTAGTCAGAGGGTTAATTATGAAAAATGGTCAGGCGTTATAACCAATTTCAGGCAAAATGGTGAAATTTTGCTCGCAAAAAAGCTGAGATTTTGACACAATATGACATTTCTGGGTGATGATGTTAGCTTTTAAGCAATATGTCTGTGTTTCTAATCTTATTCTTAATGCAATTATTCTATTTGGTGACTTAATTTACTTGAATTCATGCTTTTATTGAAAAAAAGTCCCCACATGACCATACCAGTAAACATGACATTAAGCCGCAATGTTCTTTAGAAGTAAAAATTTGGACATTTATCATTTTTCTAAGTAGTTTACTTCTTAAAATTATCTCAGTTTCTTCTTTTAATAGTTTCCTACCTCATACAGTCTCATAAGAGATATATTTTTCAAGCTAAGCTTCATAATAAATGAAAACTATGTCAAATTCTCCTAAGTTAAGAAATAGCATTGGAATTCCCATAGACACCCAATAATGGTCTAAAATGACCAGAAAATGATCTGAATGAATAAAATTTCAACTTGGACTATCATAACTTGTTCAAAGCATGACATTATCACTCATCCTGACATTATTCTATAGTTAAAAGTGTTACTTCCAGACTTGCTGTAGGCCCTCCATTAACCTCGGAAAACCCTCAACTACAAGAAAGAAAGTGTATATCTACCATGCCTAGTCAATTTTGAGTCAAATAACAAATTTTCAGGCATGTCAGATGCTTTTCAATAAAAATATTAGTACTTTTGTAAGCTAGTTAGTCTTAAAACATTTATGCGCCTAATCCGTAGGGAAACCCAGGAAGCCTTTTTAGCAATTTTTTTCAAGTCTGATAGATTTTAACCAAACCAATGATTAATATCAATAGCTTAATGTTAGCTGAACATAAAAAAACACATGTTTTAAGGTAATAAGTGCATGGTGAAAGATTTTGTGACCATCCAATGTTTGCGGAGTAGAAAATATGCAATTTCTGACTTTTCAGGGGGTACATGTATGGTCAGGAGGAATTTGATGAAGTGAAATGAGATAATCAGTTCCTTATGGTATTAAAATGTAGAATAGATGATATTCTTACGAAATAAGACTCAAAACACCCATTTGTTTACATATATAAGGTCAAACTTTGTGGTTTTGAGTGCTGTGACACTGGTAATTAAAGGCTATGGTGACTTTTCATCATTAAAATCCTATCATTTGGGGCTTAAAAAGCTAGAATTGTGCAATTTGTTTTAATACAAGCATGTTTTTAGCATGAGAGGATAATAGACAACACATTTAATATGCAACTTCTCTAGTCAGAGGGTTAATTATGAAAAATGGTCAGGCGTTATAACCAATTTCAGGCAAAATGGTGAAATTTTGCTCGCAAAAAAGCTGAGATTTTGACACAATATGACATTTCTGGGTGATGATGTTAGCTTTTAAGCAATATGTCTGTGTTTCTAATCTTATTCTTAATGCAATTATTCTATTTGGTGACTTAATTTACTTGAATTCATGCTTTTATTGAAAAAAAGTCCCCACATGACCATACCAGTAAACATGACATTAAGCCGCAATGTTCTTTAGAAGTAAAAATTTGGACATTTATCATTTTTCTAAGTAGTTTACTTCTTAAAATTATCTCAGTTTCTTCTTTTAATAGTTTCCTACCTCATACAGTCTCATAAGAGATATATTTTTCAAGCTAAGCTTCATAATAAATGAAAACTATGTCAAATTCTCCTAAGTTAAGAAATAGCATTGGAATTCCCATAGACACCCAATAATGGTCTAAAATGACCAGAAAATGATCTGAATGAATAAAATTTCAACTTGGACTATCATAACTTGTTCAAAGCATGACATTATCACTCATCCTGACATTATTCTATAGTTAAAAGTGTTACTTCCAGACTTGCTGTAGGCCCTCCATTAGGTACGAGACCACATTTAATTTTCCCTCTTTGTTCAATAAAAGAAAATTTCATTTTAAAAAAATTGCACCTGCTCAAACCAAATAATTTTAAACACACTTTCTCATTACCACAATTGCAAACAAATAATGCAACAAATTCTCCTTTCACAGATATCAAACTTTTTTGACAGTTGAAAATTCTAGGGTCCTAGAGGGGATAAAATCTGAGAGCTTCCGAAAAGCAAAACTCCCCCCTTTTTGTGCAATAAAGAGCTACCTTTCCCTATTGAATTTGGATTTTTAAGGATGTCACTAAATTTCTTCATTACTGTGACATCAATTTGAGACCAAAATCAACCTCTAAAAGTGAATAGAACACACACAAACAATACTTGTTCATAGGTACTATTTTTAATAGAACTATATTCGTGGACAACGAAAATCCAAGGGCGATAATTGTGTACTCGTACCTATTAACCTCGGAAAACCCTCAACTACAAGAAAGAAAGTGTATATCTACCATGCCTAGTCAATTTTGAGTCAAATAACAAATTTTCAGGCATGTCAGATGCTTTTCAATAAAAATATTAGTACTTTTGTAAGCTAGTTAGTCTTAAAACATTTATGCGCCTAATCCGTAGGGAAACCCAGGAAGCCTTTTTAGCAATTTTTTTCAAGTCTGATAGATTTTAACCAAACCAATGATTAATATCAATAGCTTAATGTTAGCTGAACATAAAAAAACACATGTTTTAAGGTAATAAGTGCATGGTGAAAGATTTTGTGACCATCCAATGTTTGCGGAGTAGAAAATATGCAATTTCTGACTTTTCAGGGGGTACATGTATGGTCAGGAGGAATTTGATGAAGTGAAATGAGATAATCAGTTCCTTATGGTATTAAAATGTAGAATAGATGATATTCTTACGAAATAAGACTCAAAACACCCATTTGTTTACATATATAAGGTCAAACTTTGTGGTTTTGAGTGCTGTGACACTGGTAATTAAAGGCTATGGTGACTTTTCATCATTAAAATCCTATCATTTGGGGCTTAAAAAGCTAGAATTGTGCAATTTGTTTTAATACAAGCATGTTTTTAGCATGAGAGGATAATAGACAACACATTTAATATGCAACTTCTCTAGTCAGAGGGTTAATTATGAAAAATGGTCAGGCGTTATAACCAATTTCAGGCAAAATGGTGAAATTTTGCTCGCAAAAAAGCTGAGATTTTGACACAATATGACATTTCTGGGTGATGATGTTAGCTTTTAAGCAATATGTCTGTGTTTCTAATCTTATTCTTAATGCAATTATTCTATTTGGTGACTTAATTTACTTGAATTCATGCTTTTATTGAAAAAAAGTCCCCACATGACCATACCAGTAAACATGACATTAAGCCGCAATGTTCTTTAGAAGTAAAAATTTGGACATTTATCATTTTTCTAAGTAGTTTACTTCTTAAAATTATCTCAGTTTCTTCTTTTAATAGTTTCCTACCTCATACAGTCTCATAAGAGATATATTTTTCAAGCTAAGCTTCATAATAAATGAAAACTATGTCAAATTCTCCTAAGTTAAGAAATAGCATTGGAATTCCCATAGACACCCAATAATGGTCTAAAATGACCAGAAAATGATCTGAATGAATAAAATTTCAACTTGGACTATCATAACTTGTTCAAAGCATGACATTATCACTCATCCTGACATTATTCTATAGTTAAAAGTGTTACTTCCAGACTTGCTGTAGGCCCTCCATTAGGTACGAGACCACATTTAATTTTCCCTCTTTGTTCAATAAAAGAAAATTTCATTTTAAAAAAATTGCACCTGCTCAAACCAAATAATTTTAAACACACTTTCTCATTACCACAATTGCAAACAAATAATGCAACAAATTCTCCTTTCACAGATATCAAACTTTTTTGACAGTTGAAAATTCTAGGGTCCTAGAGGGGATAAAATCTGAGAGCTTCCGAAAAGCAAAACTCCCCCCTTTTTGTGCAATAAAGAGCTACCTTTCCCTATTGAATTTGGATTTTTAAGGATGTCACTAAATTTCTTCATTACTGTGACATCAATTTGAGACCAAAATCAACCTCTAAAAGTGAATAGAACACACACAAACAATACTTGTTCATAGGTACTATTTTTAATAGAACTATATTCGTGGACAACGAAAATCCAAGGGCGATAATTGTGTACTCGTACCTATTAACCTCGGAAAACCCTCAACTACAAGAAAGAAAGTGTATATCTACCATGCCTAGTCAATTTTGAGTCAAATAACAAATTTTCAGGCATGTCAGATGCTTTTCAATAAAAATATTAGTACTTTTGTAAGCTAGTTAGTCTTAAAACATTTATGCGCCTAATCCGTAGGGAAACCCAGGAAGCCTTTTTAGCAATTTTTTTCAAGTCTGATAGATTTTAACCAAACCAATGATTAATATCAATAGCTTAATGTTAGCTGAACATAAAAAAACACATGTTTTAAGGTAATAAGTGCATGGTGAAAGATTTTGTGACCATCCAATGTTTGCGGAGTAGAAAATATGCAATTTCTGACTTTTCAGGGGGTACATGTATGGTCAGGAGGAATTTGATGAAGTGAAATGAGATAATCAGTTCCTTATGGTATTAAAATGTAGAATAGATGATATTCTTACGAAATAAGACTCAAAACACCCATTTGTTTACATATATAAGGTCAAACTTTGTGGTTTTGAGTGCTGTGACACTGGTAATTAAAGGCTATGGTGACTTTTCATCATTAAAATCCTATCATTTGGGGCTTAAAAAGCTAGAATTGTGCAATTTGTTTTAATACAAGCATGTTTTTAGCATGAGAGGATAATAGACAACACATTTAATATGCAACTTCTCTAGTCAGAGGGTTAATTATGAAAAATGGTCAGGCGTTATAACCAATTTCAGGCAAAATGGTGAAATTTTGCTCGCAAAAAAGCTGAGATTTTGACACAATATGACATTTCTGGGTGATGATGTTAGCTTTTAAGCAATATGTCTGTGTTTCTAATCTTATTCTTAATGCAATTATTCTATTTGGTGACTTAATTTACTTGAATTCATGCTTTTATTGAAAAAAAGTCCCCACATGACCATACCAGTAAACATGACATTAAGCCGCAATGTTCTTTAGAAGTAAAAATTTGGACATTTATCATTTTTCTAAGTAGTTTACTTCTTAAAATTATCTCAGTTTCTTCTTTTAATAGTTTCCTACCTCATACAGTCTCATAAGAGATATATTTTTCAAGCTAAGCTTCATAATAAATGAAAACTATGTCAAATTCTCCTAAGTTAAGAAATAGCATTGGAATTCCCATAGACACCCAATAATGGTCTAAAATGACCAGAAAATGATCTGAATGAATAAAATTTCAACTTGGACTATCATAACTTGTTCAAAGCATGACATTATCACTCATCCTGACATTATTCTATAGTTAAAAGTGTTACTTCCAGACTTGCTGTAGGCCCTCCATTAACCTCGGAAAACCCTCAACTACAAGAAAGAAAGTGTATATCTACCATGCCTAGTCAATTTTGAGTCAAATAACAAATTTTCAGGCATGTCAGATGCTTTTCAATAAAAATATTAGTACTTTTGTAAGCTAGTTAGTCTTAAAACATTTATGCGCCTAATCCGTAGGGAAACCCAGGAAGCCTTTTTAGCAATTTTTTTCAAGTCTGATAGATTTTAACCAAACCAATGATTAATATCAATAGCTTAATGTTAGCTGAACATAAAAAAACACATGTTTTAAGGTAATAAGTGCATGGTGAAAGATTTTGTGACCATCCAATGTTTGCGGAGTAGAAAATATGCAATTTCTGACTTTTCAGGGGGTACATGTATGGTCAGGAGGAATTTGATGAAGTGAAATGAGATAATCAGTTCCTTATGGTATTAAAATGTAGAATAGATGATATTCTTACGAAATAAGACTCAAAACACCCATTTGTTTACATATATAAGGTCAAACTTTGTGGTTTTGAGTGCTGTGACACTGGTAATTAAAGGCTATGGTGACTTTTCATCATTAAAATCCTATCATTTGGGGCTTAAAAAGCTAGAATTGTGCAATTTGTTTTAATACAAGCATGTTTTTAGCATGAGAGGATAATAGACAACACATTTAATATGCAACTTCTCTAGTCAGAGGGTTAATTATGAAAAATGGTCAGGCGTTATAACCAATTTCAGGCAAAATGGTGAAATTTTGCTCGCAAAAAAGCTGAGATTTTGACACAATATGACATTTCTGGGTGATGATGTTAGCTTTTAAGCAATATGTCTGTGTTTCTAATCTTATTCTTAATGCAATTATTCTATTTGGTGACTTAATTTACTTGAATTCATGCTTTTATTGAAAAAAAGTCCCCACATGACCATACCAGTAAACATGACATTAAGCCGCAATGTTCTTTAGAAGTAAAAATTTGGACATTTATCATTTTTCTAAGTAGTTTACTTCTTAAAATTATCTCAGTTTCTTCTTTTAATAGTTTCCTACCTCATACAGTCTCATAAGAGATATATTTTTCAAGCTAAGCTTCATAATAAATGAAAACTATGTCAAATTCTCCTAAGTTAAGAAATAGCATTGGAATTCCCATAGACACCCAATAATGGTCTAAAATGACCAGAAAATGATCTGAATGAATAAAATTTCAACTTGGACTATCATAACTTGTTCAAAGCATGACATTATCACTCATCCTGACATTATTCTATAGTTAAAAGTGTTACTTCCAGACTTGCTGTAGGCCCTCCATTAGGTACGAGACCACATTTAATTTTCCCTCTTTGTTCAATAAAAGAAAATTTCATTTTAAAAAAATTGCACCTGCTCAAACCAAATAATTTTAAACACACTTTCTCATTACCACAATTGCAAACAAATAATGCAACAAATTCTCCTTTCACAGATATCAAACTTTTTTGACAGTTGAAAATTCTAGGGTCCTAGAGGGGATAAAATCTGAGAGCTTCCGAAAAGCAAAACTCCCCCCTTTTTGTGCAATAAAGAGCTACCTTTCCCTATTGAATTTGGATTTTTAAGGATGTCACTAAATTTCTTCATTACTGTGACATCAATTTGAGACCAAAATCAACCTCTAAAAGTGAATAGAACACACACAAACAATACTTGTTCATAGGTACTATTTTTAATAGAACTATATTCGTGGACAACGAAAATCCAAGGGCGATAATTGTGTACTCGTACCTATTAACCTCGGAAAACCCTCAACTACAAGAAAGAAAGTGTATATCTACCATGCCTAGTCAATTTTGAGTCAAATAACAAATTTTCAGGCATGTCAGATGCTTTTCAATAAAAATATTAGTACTTTTGTAAGCTAGTTAGTCTTAAAACATTTATGCGCCTAATCCGTAGGGAAACCCAGGAAGCCTTTTTAGCAATTTTTTTCAAGTCTGATAGATTTTAACCAAACCAATGATTAATATCAATAGCTTAATGTTAGCTGAACATAAAAAAACACATGTTTTAAGGTAATAAGTGCATGGTGAAAGATTTTGTGACCATCCAATGTTTGCGGAGTAGAAAATATGCAATTTCTGACTTTTCAGGGGGTACATGTATGGTCAGGAGGAATTTGATGAAGTGAAATGAGATAATCAGTTCCTTATGGTATTAAAATGTAGAATAGATGATATTCTTACGAAATAAGACTCAAAACACCCATTTGTTTACATATATAAGGTCAAACTTTGTGGTTTTGAGTGCTGTGACACTGGTAATTAAAGGCTATGGTGACTTTTCATCATTAAAATCCTATCATTTGGGGCTTAAAAAGCTAGAATTGTGCAATTTGTTTTAATACAAGCATGTTTTTAGCATGAGAGGATAATAGACAACACATTTAATATGCAACTTCTCTAGTCAGAGGGTTAATTATGAAAAATGGTCAGGCGTTATAACCAATTTCAGGCAAAATGGTGAAATTTTGCTCGCAAAAAAGCTGAGATTTTGACACAATATGACATTTCTGGGTGATGATGTTAGCTTTTAAGCAATATGTCTGTGTTTCTAATCTTATTCTTAATGCAATTATTCTATTTGGTGACTTAATTTACTTGAATTCATGCTTTTATTGAAAAAAAGTCCCCACATGACCATACCAGTAAACATGACATTAAGCCGCAATGTTCTTTAGAAGTAAAAATTTGGACATTTATCATTTTTCTAAGTAGTTTACTTCTTAAAATTATCTCAGTTTCTTCTTTTAATAGTTTCCTACCTTATACAGTCTCATAAGAGATATATTTTTCAAGCTAAGCTTCATAATAAATGAAAACTATGTCAAATTCTCCTAAGTTAAGAAATAGCATTGGAATTCCCATAGACACCCAATAATGGTCTAAAATGACCAGAAAATGATCTGAATGAATAAAATTTCAACTTGGACTATCATAACTTGTTCAAAGCATGACATTATCACTCATCCTGACATTATTCTATAGTTAAAAGTGTTACTTCCAGACTTGCTGTAGGCCCTCCATTAGGTACGAGACCACATTTAATTTTCCCTCTTTGTTCAATAAAAGAAAATTTCATTTTAAAAAAATTGCACCTGCTCAAACCAAATAATTTTAAACACACTTTCTCATTACCACAATTGCAAACAAATAATGCAACAAATTCTCCTTTCACAGATATCAAACTTTTTTGACAGTTGAAAATTCTAGGGTCCTAGAGGGGATAAAATCTGAGAGCTTCCGAAAAGCAAAACTCCCCCCTTTTTGTGCAATAAAGAGCTACCTTTCCCTATTGAATTTGGATTTTTAAGGATGTCACTAAATTTCTTCATTACTGTGACATCAATTTGAGACCAAAATCAACCTCTAAAAGTGAATAGAACACACACAAACAATACTTGTTCATAGGTACTATTTTTAATAGAACTATATTCGTGGACAACGAAAATCCAAGGGCGATAATTGTGTACTCGTACCTATTAACCTCGGAAAACCCTCAACTACAAGAAAGAAAGTGTATATCTACCATGCCTAGTCAATTTTGAGTCAAATAACAAATTTTCAGGCATGTCAGATGCTTTTCAATAAAAATATTAGTACTTTTGTAAGCTAGTTAGTCTTAAAACATTTATGCGCCTAATCCGTAGGGAAACCCAGGAAGCCTTTTTAGCAATTTTTTTCAAGTCTGATAGATTTTAACCAAACCAATGATTAATATCAATAGCTTAATGTTAGCTGAACATAAAAAAACACATGTTTTAAGGTAATAAGTGCATGGTGAAAGATTTTGTGACCATCCAATGTTTGCGGAGTAGAAAATATGCAATTTCTGACTTTTCAGGGGGTACATGTATGGTCAGGAGGAATTTGATGAAGTGAAATGAGATAATCAGTTCCTTATGGTATTAAAATGTAGAATAGATGATATTCTTACGAAATAAGACTCAAAACACCCATTTGTTTACATATATAAGGTCAAACTTTGTGGTTTTGAGTGCTGTGACACTGGTAATTAAAGGCTATGGTGACTTTTCATCATTAAAATCCTATCATTTGGGGCTTAAAAAGCTAGAATTGTGCAATTTGTTTTAATACAAGCATGTTTTTAGCATGAGAGGATAATAGACAACACATTTAATATGCAACTTCTCTAGTCAGAGGGTTAATTATGAAAAATGGTCAGGCGTTATAACCAATTTCAGGCAAAATGGTGAAATTTTGCTCGCAAAAAAGCTGAGATTTTGACACAATATGACATTTCTGGGTGATGATGTTAGCTTTTAAGCAATATGTCTGTGTTTCTAATCTTATTCTTAATGCAATTATTCTATTTGGTGACTTAATTTACTTGAATTCATGCTTTTATTGAAAAAAAGTCCCCACATGACCATACCAGTAAACATGACATTAAGCCGCAATGTTCTTTAGAAGTAAAAATTTGGACATTTATCATTTTTCTAAGTAGTTTACTTCTTAAAATTATCTCAGTTTCTTCTTTTAATAGTTTCCTACCTCATACAGTCTCATAAGAGATATATTTTTCAAGCTAAGCTTCATAATAAATGAAAACTATGTCAAATTCTCCTAAGTTAAGAAATAGCATTGGAATTCCCATAGACACCCAATAATGGTCTAAAATGACCAGAAAATGATCTGAATGAATAAAATTTCAACTTGGACTATCATAACTTGTTCAAAGCATGACATTATCACTCATCCTGACATTATTCTATAGTTAAAAGTGTTACTTCCAGACTTGCTGTAGGCCCTCCATTAGGTACGAGACCACATTTAATTTTCCCTCTTTGTTCAATAAAAGAAAATTTCATTTTAAAAAAATTGCACCTGCTCAAACCAAATAATTTTAAACACACTTTCTCATTACCACAATTGCAAACAAATAATGCAACAAATTCTCCTTTCACAGATATCAAACTTTTTTGACAGTTGAAAATTCTAGGGTCCTAGAGGGGATAAAATCTGAGAGCTTCCGAAAAGCAAAACTCCCCCCTTTTTGTGCAATAAAGAGCTACCTTTCCCTATTGAATTTGGATTTTTAAGGATGTCACTAAATTTCTTCATTACTGTGACATCAATTTGAGACCAAAATCAACCTCTAAAAGTGAATAGAACACACACAAACAATACTTGTTCATAGGTACTATTTTTAATAGAACTATATTCGTGGACAACGAAAATCCAAGGGCGATAATTGTGTACTCGTACCTATTAACCTCGGAAAACCCTCAACTACAAGAAAGAAAGTGTATATCTACCATGCCTAGTCAATTTTGAGTCAAATAACAAATTTTCAGGCATGTCAGATGCTTTTCAATAAAAATATTAGTACTTTTGTAAGCTAGTTAGTCTTAAAACATTTATGCGCCTAATCCGTAGGGAAACCCAGGAAGCCTTTTTAGCAATTTTTTTCAAGTCTGATAGATTTTAACCAAACCAATGATTAATATCAATAGCTTAATGTTAGCTGAACATAAAAAAACACATGTTTTAAGGTAATAAGTGCATGGTGAAAGATTTTGTGACCATCCAATGTTTGCGGAGTAGAAAATATGCAATTTCTGACTTTTCAGGGGGTACATGTATGGTCAGGAGGAATTTGATGAAGTGAAATGAGATAATCAGTTCCTTATGGTATTAAAATGTAGAATAGATGATATTCTTACGAAATAAGACTCAAAACACCCATTTGTTTACATATATAAGGTCAAACTTTGTGGTTTTGAGTGCTGTGACACTGGTAATTAAAGGCTATGGTGACTTTTCATCATTAAAATCCTATCATTTGGGGCTTAAAAAGCTAGAATTGTGCAATTTGTTTTAATACAAGCATGTTTTTAGCATGAGAGGATAATAGACAACACATTTAATATGCAACTTCTCTAGTCAGAGGGTTAATTATGAAAAATGGTCAGGCGTTATAACCAATTTCAGGCAAAATGGTGAAATTTTGCTCGCAAAAAAGCTGAGATTTTGACACAATATGACATTTCTGGGTGATGATGTTAGCTTTTAAGCAATATGTCTGTGTTTCTAATCTTATTCTTAATGCAATTATTCTATTTGGTGACTTAATTTACTTGAATTCATGCTTTTATTGAAAAAAAGTCCCCACATGACCATACCAGTAAACATGACATTAAGCCGCAATGTTCTTTAGAAGTAAAAATTTGGACATTTATCATTTTTCTAAGTAGTTTACTTCTTAAAATTATCTCAGTTTCTTCTTTTAATAGTTTCCTACCTCATACAGTCTCATAAGAGATATATTTTTCAAGCTAAGCTTCATAATAAATGAAAACTATGTCAAATTCTCCTAAGTTAAGAAATAGCATTGGAATTCCCATAGACACCCAATAATGGTCTAAAATGACCAGAAAATGATCTGAATGAATAAAATTTCAACTTGGACTATCATAACTTGTTCAAAGCATGACATTATCACTCATCCTGACATTATTCTATAGTTAAAAGTGTTACTTCCAGACTTGCTGTAGGCCCTCCATTAGGTACGAGACCACATTTAATTTTCCCTCTTTGTTCAATAAAAGAAAATTTCATTTTAAAAAAATTGCACCTGCTCAAACCAAATAATTTTAAACACACTTTCTCATTACCACAATTGCAAACAAATAATGCAACAAATTCTCCTTTCACAGATATCAAACTTTTTTGACAGTTGAAAATTCTAGGGTCCTAGAGGGGATAAAATCTGAGAGCTTCCGAAAAGCAAAACTCCCCCCTTTTTGTGCAATAAAGAGCTACCTTTCCCTATTGAATTTGGATTTTTAAGGATGTCACTAAATTTCTTCATTACTGTGACATCAATTTGAGACCAAAATCAACCTCTAAAAGTGAATAGAACACACACAAACAATACTTGTTCATAGGTACTATTTTTAATAGAACTATATTCGTGGACAACGAAAATCCAAGGGCGATAATTGTGTACTCGTACCTATTAACCTCGGAAAACCCTCAACTACAAGAAAGAAAGTGTATATCTACCATGCCTAGTCAATTTTGAGTCAAATAACAAATTTTCAGGCATGTCAGATGCTTTTCAATAAAAATATTAGTACTTTTGTAAGCTAGTTAGTCTTAAAACATTTATGCGCCTAATCCGTAGGGAAACCCAGGAAGCCTTTTTAGCAATTTTTTTCAAGTCTGATAGATTTTAACCAAACCAATGATTAATATCAATAGCTTAATGTTAGCTGAACATAAAAAAACACATGTTTTAAGGTAATAAGTGCATGGTGAAAGATTTTGTGACCATCCAATGTTTGCGGAGTAGAAAATATGCAATTTCTGACTTTTCAGGGGGTACATGTATGGTCAGGAGGAATTTGATGAAGTGAAATGAGATAATCAGTTCCTTATGGTATTAAAATGTAGAATAGATGATATTCTTACGAAATAAGACTCAAAACACCCATTTGTTTACATATATAAGGTCAAACTTTGTGGTTTTGAGTGCTGTGACACTGGTAATTAAAGGCTATGGTGACTTTTCATCATTAAAATCCTATCATTTGGGGCTTAAAAAGCTAGAATTGTGCAATTTGTTTTAATACAAGCATGTTTTTAGCATGAGAGGATAATAGACAACACATTTAATATGCAACTTCTCTAGTCAGAGGGTTAATTATGAAAAATGGTCAGGCGTTATAACCAATTTCAGGCAAAATGGTGAAATTTTGCTCGCAAAAAAGCTGAGATTTTGACACAATATGACATTTCTGGGTGATGATGTTAGCTTTTAAGCAATATGTCTGTGTTTCTAATCTTATTCTTAATGCAATTATTCTATTTGGTGACTTAATTTACTTGAATTCATGCTTTTATTGAAAAAAAGTCCCCACATGACCATACCAGTAAACATGACATTAAGCCGCAATGTTCTTTAGAAGTAAAAATTTGGACATTTATCATTTTTCTAAGTAGTTTACTTCTTAAAATTATCTCAGTTTCTTCTTTTAATAGTTTCCTACCTCATACAGTCTCATAAGAGATATATTTTTCAAGCTAAGCTTCATAATAAATGAAAACTATGTCAAATTCTCCTAAGTTAAGAAATAGCATTGGAATTCCCATAGACACCCAATAATGGTCTAAAATGACCAGAAAATGATCTGAATGAATAAAATTTCAACTTGGACTATCATAACTTGTTCAAAGCATGACATTATCACTCATCCTGACATTATTCTATAGTTAAAAGTGTTACTTCCAGACTTGCTGTAGGCCCTCCATTAGGTACGAGACCACATTTAATTTTCCCTCTTTGTTCAATAAAAGAAAATTTCATTTTAAAAAAATTGCACCTGCTCAAACCAAATAATTTTAAACACACTTTCTCATTACCACAATTGCAAACAAATAATGCAACAAATTCTCCTTTCACAGATATCAAACTTTTTTGACAGTTGAAAATTCTAGGGTCCTAGAGGGGATAAAATCTGAGAGCTTCCGAAAAGCAAAACTCCCCCCTTTTTGTGCAATAAAGAGCTACCTTTCCCTATTGAATTTGGATTTTTAAGGATGTCACTAAATTTCTTCATTACTGTGACATCAATTTGAGACCAAAATCAACCTCTAAAAGTGAATAGAACACACACAAACAATACTTGTTCATAGGTACTATTTTTAATAGAACTATATTCGTGGACAACGAAAATCCAAGGGCGATAATTGTGTACTCGTACCTATTAACCTCGGAAAACCCTCAACTACAAGAAAGAAAGTGTATATCTACCATGCCTAGTCAATTTTGAGTCAAATAACAAATTTTCAGGCATGTCAGATGCTTTTCAATAAAAATATTAGTACTTTTGTAAGCTAGTTAGTCTTAAAACATTTATGCGCCTAATCCGTAGGGAAACCCAGGAAGCCTTTTTAGCAATTTTTTTCAAGTCTGATAGATTTTAACCAAACCAATGATTAATATCAATAGCTTAATGTTAGCTGAACATAAAAAAACACATGTTTTAAGGTAATAAGTGCATGGTGAAAGATTTTGTGACCATCCAATGTTTGCGGAGTAGAAAATATGCAATTTCTGACTTTTCAGGGGGTACATGTATGGTCAGGAGGAATTTGATGAAGTGAAATGAGATAATCAGTTCCTTATGGTATTAAAATGTAGAATAGATGATATTCTTACGAAATAAGACTCAAAACACCCATTTGTTTACATATATAAGGTCAAACTTTGTGGTTTTGAGTGCTGTGACACTGGTAATTAAAGGCTATGGTGACTTTTCATCATTAAAATCCTATCATTTGGGGCTTAAAAAGCTAGAATTGTGCAATTTGTTTTAATACAAGCATGTTTTTAGCATGAGAGGATAATAGACAACACATTTAATATGCAACTTCTCTAGTCAGAGGGTTAATTATGAAAAATGGTCAGGCGTTATAACCAATTTCAGGCAAAATGGTGAAATTTTGCTCGCAAAAAAGCTGAGATTTTGACACAATATGACATTTCTGGGTGATGATGTTAGCTTTTAAGCAATATGTCTGTGTTTCTAATCTTATTCTTAATGCAATTATTCTATTTGGTGACTTAATTTACTTGAATTCATGCTTTTATTGAAAAAAAGTCCCCACATGACCATACCAGTAAACATGACATTAAGCCGCAATGTTCTTTAGAAGTAAAAATTTGGACATTTATCATTTTTCTAAGTAGTTTACTTCTTAAAATTATCTCAGTTTCTTCTTTTAATAGTTTCCTACCTCATACAGTCTCATAAGAGATATATTTTTCAAGCTAAGCTTCATAATAAATGAAAACTATGTCAAATTCTCCTAAGTTAAGAAATAGCATTGGAATTCCCATAGACACCCAATAATGGTCTAAAATGACCAGAAAATGATCTGAATGAATAAAATTTCAACTTGGACTATCATAACTTGTTCAAAGCATGACATTATCACTCATCCTGACATTATTCTATAGTTAAAAGTGTTACTTCCAGACTTGCTGTAGGCCCTCCATTAGGTACGAGACCACATTTAATTTTCCCTCTTTGTTCAATAAAAGAAAATTTCATTTTAAAAAAATTGCACCTGCTCAAACCAAATAATTTTAAACACACTTTCTCATTACCACAATTGCAAACAAATAATGCAACAAATTCTCCTTTCACAGATATCAAACTTTTTTGACAGTTGAAAATTCTAGGGTCCTAGAGGGGATAAAATCTGAGAGCTTCCGAAAAGCAAAACTCCCCCCTTTTTGTGCAATAAAGAGCTACCTTTCCCTATTGAATTTGGATTTTTAAGGATGTCACTAAATTTCTTCATTACTGTGACATCAATTTGAGACCAAAATCAACCTCTAAAAGTGAATAGAACACACACAAACAATACTTGTTCATAGGTACTATTTTTAATAGAACTATATTCGTGGACAACGAAAATCCAAGGGCGATAATTGTGTACTCGTACCTATTAACCTCGGAAAACCCTCAACTACAAGAAAGAAAGTGTATATCTACCATGCCTAGTCAATTTTGAGTCAAATAACAAATTTTCAGGCATGTCAGATGCTTTTCAATAAAAATATTAGTACTTTTGTAAGCTAGTTAGTCTTAAAACATTTATGCGCCTAATCCGTAGGGAAACCCAGGAAGCCTTTTTAGCAATTTTTTTCAAGTCTGATAGATTTTAACCAAACCAATGATTAATATCAATAGCTTAATGTTAGCTGAACATAAAAAAACACATGTTTTAAGGTAATAAGTGCATGGTGAAAGATTTTGTGACCATCCAATGTTTGCGGAGTAGAAAATATGCAATTTCTGACTTTTCAGGGGGTACATGTATGGTCAGGAGGAATTTGATGAAGTGAAATGAGATAATCAGTTCCTTATGGTATTAAAATGTAGAATAGATGATATTCTTACGAAATAAGACTCAAAACACCCATTTGTTTACATATATAAGGTCAAACTTTGTGGTTTTGAGTGCTGTGACACTGGTAATTAAAGGCTATGGTGACTTTTCATCATTAAAATCCTATCATTTGGGGCTTAAAAAGCTAGAATTGTGCAATTTGTTTTAATACAAGCATGTTTTTAGCATGAGAGGATAATAGACAACACATTTAATATGCAACTTCTCTAGTCAGAGGGTTAATTATGAAAAATGGTCAGGCGTTATAACCAATTTCAGGCAAAATGGTGAAATTTTGCTCGCAAAAAAGCTGAGATTTTGACACAATATGACATTTCTGGGTGATGATGTTAGCTTTTAAGCAATATGTCTGTGTTTCTAATCTTATTCTTAATGCAATTATTCTATTTGGTGACTTAATTTACTTGAATTCATGCTTTTATTGAAAAAAAGTCCCCACATGACCATACCAGTAAACATGACATTAAGCCGCAATGTTCTTTAGAAGTAAAAATTTGGACATTTATCATTTTTCTAAGTAGTTTACTTCTTAAAATTATCTCAGTTTCTTCTTTTAATAGTTTCCTACCTCATACAGTCTCATAAGAGATATATTTTTCAAGCTAAGCTTCATAATAAATGAAAACTATGTCAAATTCTCCTAAGTTAAGAAATAGCATTGGAATTCCCATAGACACCCAATAATGGTCTAAAATGACCAGAAAATGATCTGAATGAATAAAATTTCAACTTGGACTATCATAACTTGTTCAAAGCATGACATTATCACTCATCCTGACATTATTCTATAGTTAAAAGTGTTACTTCCAGACTTGCTGTAGGCCCTCCATTAACCTCGGAAAACCCTCAACTACAAGAAAGAAAGTGTATATCTACCATGCCTAGTCAATTTTGAGTCAAATAACAAATTTTCAGGCATGTCAGATGCTTTTCAATAAAAATATTAGTACTTTTGTAAGCTAGTTAGTCTTAAAACATTTATGCGCCTAATCCGTAGGGAAACCCAGGAAGCCTTTTTAGCAATTTTTTTCAAGTCTGATAGATTTTAACCAAACCAATGATTAATATCAATAGCTTAATGTTAGCTGAACATAAAAAAACACATGTTTTAAGGTAATAAGTGCATGGTGAAAGATTTTGTGACCATCCAATGTTTGCGGAGTAGAAAATATGCAATTTCTGACTTTTCAGGGGGTACATGTATGGTCAGGAGGAATTTGATGAAGTGAAATGAGATAATCAGTTCCTTATGGTATTAAAATGTAGAATAGATGATATTCTTACGAAATAAGACTCAAAACACCCATTTGTTTACATATATAAGGTCAAACTTTGTGGTTTTGAGTGCTGTGACACTGGTAATTAAAGGCTATGGTGACTTTTCATCATTAAAATCCTATCATTTGGGGCTTAAAAAGCTAGAATTGTGCAATTTGTTTTAATACAAGCATGTTTTTAGCATGAGAGGATAATAGACAACACATTTAATATGCAACTTCTCTAGTCAGAGGGTTAATTATGAAAAATGGTCAGGCGTTATAACCAATTTCAGGCAAAATGGTGAAATTTTGCTCGCAAAAAAGCTGAGATTTTGACACAATATGACATTTCTGGGTGATGATGTTAGCTTTTAAGCAATATGTCTGTGTTTCTAATCTTATTCTTAATGCAATTATTCTATTTGGTGACTTAATTTACTTGAATTCATGCTTTTATTGAAAAAAAGTCCCCACATGACCATACCAGTAAACATGACATTAAGCCGCAATGTTCTTTAGAAGTAAAAATTTGGACATTTATCATTTTTCTAAGTAGTTTACTTCTTAAAATTATCTCAGTTTCTTCTTTTAATAGTTTCCTACCTCATACAGTCTCATAAGAGATATATTTTTCAAGCTAAGCTTCATAATAAATGAAAACTATGTCAAATTCTCCTAAGTTAAGAAATAGCATTGGAATTCCCATAGACACCCAATAATGGTCTAAAATGACCAGAAAATGATCTGAATGAATAAAATTTCAACTTGGACTATCATAACTTGTTCAAAGCATGACATTATCACTCATCCTGACATTATTCTATAGTTAAAAGTGTTACTTCCAGACTTGCTGTAGGCCCTCCATTAACCTCGGAAAACCCTCAACTACAAGAAAGAAAGTGTATATCTACCATGCCTAGTCAATTTTGAGTCAAATAACAAATTTTCAGGCATGTCAGATGCTTTTCAATAAAAATATTAGTACTTTTGTAAGCTAGTTAGTCTTAAAACATTTATGCGCCTAATCCGTAGGGAAACCCAGGAAGCCTTTTTAGCAATTTTTTTCAAGTCTGATAGATTTTAACCAAACCAATGATTAATATCAATAGCTTAATGTTAGCTGAACATAAAAAAACACATGTTTTAAGGTAATAAGTGCATGGTGAAAGATTTTGTGACCATCCAATGTTTGCGGAGTAGAAAATATGCAATTTCTGACTTTTCAGGGGGTACATGTATGGTCAGGAGGAATTTGATGAAGTGAAATGAGATAATCAGTTCCTTATGGTATTAAAATGTAGAATAGATGATATTCTTACGAAATAAGACTCAAAACACCCATTTGTTTACATATATAAGGTCAAACTTTGTGGTTTTGAGTGCTGTGACACTGGTAATTAAAGGCTATGGTGACTTTTCATCATTAAAATCCTATCATTTGGGGCTTAAAAAGCTAGAATTGTGCAATTTGTTTTAATACAAGCATGTTTTTAGCATGAGAGGATAATAGACAACACATTTAATATGCAACTTCTCTAGTCAGAGGGTTAATTATGAAAAATGGTCAGGCTTTATAACCAATTTCAGGCAAAATGGTGAAATTTTGCTCGCAAAAAAGCTGAGATTTTGACACAATATGACATTTCTGGGTGATGATGTTAGCTTTTAAGCAATATGTCTGTGTTTCTAATCTTATTCTTAATGCAATTATTCTATTTGGTGACTTAATTTACTTGAATTCATGCTTTTATTGAAAAAAAGTCCCCACATGACCATACCAGTAAACATGACATTAAGCCGCAATGTTCTTTAGAAGTAAAAATTTGGACATTTATCATTTTTCTAAGTAGTTTACTTCTTAAAATTATCTCAGTTTCTTCTTTTAATAGTTTCCTACCTCATACAGTCTCATAAGAGATATATTTTTCAAGCTAAGCTTCATAATAAATGAAAACTATGTCAAATTCTCCTAAGTTAAGAAATAGCATTGGAATTCCCATAGACACCCAATAATGGTCTAAAATGACCAGAAAATGATCTGAATGAATAAAATTTCAACTTGGACTATCATAACTTGTTCAAAGCATGACATTATCACTCATCCTGACATTATTCTATAGTTAAAAGTGTTACTTCCAGACTTGCTGTAGGCCCTCCATTAGGTACGAGACCACATTTAATTTTCCCTCTTTGTTCAATAAAAGAAAATTTCATTTTAAAAAAATTGCACCTGCTCAAACCAAATAATTTTAAACACACTTTCTCATTACCACAATTGCAAACAAATAATGCAACAAATTCTCCTTTCACAGATATCAAACTTTTTTGACAGTTGAAAATTCTAGGGTCCTAGAGGGGATAAAATCTGAGAGCTTCCGAAAAGCAAAACTCCCCCCTTTTTGTGCAATAAAGAGCTACCTTTCCCTATTGAATTTGGATTTTTAAGGATGTCACTAAATTTCTTCATTACTGTGACATCAATTTGAGACCAAAATCAACCTCTAAAAGTGAATAGAACACACACAAACAATACTTGTTCATAGGTACTATTTTTAATAGAACTATATTCGTGGACAACGAAAATCCAAGGGCGATAATTGTGTACTCGTACCTATTAACCTCGGAAAACCCTCAACTACAAGAAAGAAAGTGTATATCTACCATGCCTAGTCAATTTTGAGTCAAATAACAAATTTTCAGGCATGTCAGATGCTTTTCAATAAAAATATTAGTACTTTTGTAAGCTAGTTAGTCTTAAAACATTTATGCGCCTAATCCGTAGGGAAACCCAGGAAGCCTTTTTAGCAATTTTTTTCAAGTCTGATAGATTTTAACCAAACCAATGATTAATATCAATAGCTTAATGTTAGCTGAACATAAAAAAACACATGTTTTAAGGTAATAAGTGCATGGTGAAAGATTTTGTGACCATCCAATGTTTGCGGAGTAGAAAATATGCAATTTCTGACTTTTCAGGGGGTACATGTATGGTCAGGAGGAATTTGATGAAGTGAAATGAGATAATCAGTTCCTTATGGTATTAAAATGTAGAATAGATGATATTCTTACGAAATAAGACTCAAAACACCCATTTGTTTACATATATAAGGTCAAACTTTGTGGTTTTGAGTGCTGTGACACTGGTAATTAAAGGCTATGGTGACTTTTCATCATTAAAATCCTATCATTTGGGGCTTAAAAAGCTAGAATTGTGCAATTTGTTTTAATACAAGCATGTTTTTAGCATGAGAGGATAATAGACAACACATTTAATATGCAACTTCTCTAGTCAGAGGGTTAATTATGAAAAATGGTCAGGCGTTATAACCAATTTCAGGCAAAATGGTGAAATTTTGCTCGCAAAAAAGCTGAGATTTTGACACAATATGACATTTCTGGGTGATGATGTTAGCTTTTAAGCAATATGTCTGTGTTTCTAATCTTATTCTTAATGCAATTATTCTATTTGGTGACTTAATTTACTTGAATTCATGCTTTTATTGAAAAAAAGTCCCCACATGACCATACCAGTAAACATGACATTAAGCCGCAATGTTCTTTAGAAGTAAAAATTTGGACATTTATCATTTTTCTAAGTAGTTTACTTCTTAAAATTATCTCAGTTTCTTCTTTTAATAGTTTCCTACCTCATACAGTCTCATAAGAGATATATTTTTCAAGCTAAGCTTCATAATAAATGAAAACTATGTCAAATTCTCCTAAGTTAAGAAATAGCATTGGAATTCCCATAGACACCCAATAATGGTCTAAAATGACCAGAAAATGATCTGAATGAATAAAATTTCAACTTGGACTATCATAACTTGTTCAAAGCATGACATTATCACTCATCCTGACATTATTCTATAGTTAAAAGTGTTACTTCCAGACTTGCTGTAGGCCCTCCATTAGGTACGAGACCACATTTAATTTTCCCTCTTTGTTCAATAAAAGAAAATTTCATTTTAAAAAAATTGCACCTGCTCAAACCAAATAATTTTAAACACACTTTCTCATTACCACAATTGCAAACAAATAATGCAACAAATTCTCCTTTCACAGATATCAAACTTTTTTGACAGTTGAAAATTCTAGGGTCCTAGAGGGGATAAAATCTGAGAGCTTCCGAAAAGCAAAACTCCCCCCTTTTTGTGCAATAAAGAGCTACCTTTCCCTATTGAATTTGGATTTTTAAGGATGTCACTAAATTTCTTCATTACTGTGACATCAATTTGAGACCAAAATCAACCTCTAAAAGTGAATAGAACACACACAAACAATACTTGTTCATAGGTACTATTTTTAATAGAACTATATTCGTGGACAACGAAAATCCAAGGGCGATAATTGTGTACTCGTACCTATTAACCTCGGAAAACCCTCAACTACAAGAAAGAAAGTGTATATCTACCATGCCTAGTCAATTTTGAGTCAAATAACAAATTTTCAGGCATGTCAGATGCTTTTCAATAAAAATATTAGTACTTTTGTAAGCTAGTTAGTCTTAAAACATTTATGCGCCTAATCCGTAGGGAAACCCAGGAAGCCTTTTTAGCAATTTTTTTCAAGTCTGATAGATTTTAACCAAACCAATGATTAATATCAATAGCTTAATGTTAGCTGAACATAAAAAAACACATGTTTTAAGGTAATAAGTGCATGGTGAAAGATTTTGTGACCATCCAATGTTTGCGGAGTAGAAAATATGCAATTTCTGACTTTTCAGGGGGTACATGTATGGTCAGGAGGAATTTGATGAAGTGAAATGAGATAATCAGTTCCTTATGGTATTAAAATGTAGAATAGATGATATTCTTACGAAATAAGACTCAAAACACCCATTTGTTTACATATATAAGGTCAAACTTTGTGGTTTTGAGTGCTGTGACACTGGTAATTAAAGGCTATGGTGACTTTTCATCATTAAAATCCTATCATTTGGGGCTTAAAAAGCTAGAATTGTGCAATTTGTTTTAATACAAGCATGTTTTTAGCATGAGAGGATAATAGACAACACATTTAATATGCAACTTCTCTAGTCAGAGGGTTAATTATGAAAAATGGTCAGGCGTTATAACCAATTTCAGGCAAAATGGTGAAATTTTGCTCGCAAAAAAGCTGAGATTTTGACACAATATGACATTTCTGGGTGATGATGTTAGCTTTTAAGCAATATGTCTGTGTTTCTAATCTTATTCTTAATGCAATTATTCTATTTGGTGACTTAATTTACTTGAATTCATGCTTTTATTGAAAAAAAGTCCCCACATGACCATACCAGTAAACATGACATTAAGCCGCAATGTTCTTTAGAAGTAAAAATTTGGACATTTATCATTTTTCTAAGTAGTTTACTTCTTAAAATTATCTCAGTTTCTTCTTTTAATAGTTTCCTACCTCATACAGTCTCATAAGAGATATATTTTTCAAGCTAAGCTTCATAATAAATGAAAACTATGTCAAATTCTCCTAAGTTAAGAAATAGCATTGGAATTCCCATAGACACCCAATAATGGTCTAAAATGACCAGAAAATGATCTGAATGAATAAAATTTCAACTTGGACTATCATAACTTGTTCAAAGCATGACATTATCACTCATCCTGACATTATTCTATAGTTAAAAGTGTTACTTCCAGACTTGCTGTAGGCCCTCCATTAGGTACGAGACCACATTTAATTTTCCCTCTTTGTTCAATAAAAGAAAATTTCATTTTAAAAAAATTGCACCTGCTCAAACCAAATAATTTTAAACACACTTTCTCATTACCACAATTGCAAACAAATAATGCAACAAATTCTCCTTTCACAGATATCAAACTTTTTTGACAGTTGAAAATTCTAGGGTCCTAGAGGGGATAAAATCTGAGAGCTTCCGAAAAGCAAAACTCCCCCCTTTTTGTGCAATAAAGAGCTACCTTTCCCTATTGAATTTGGATTTTTAAGGATGTCACTAAATTTCTTCATTACTGTGACATCAATTTGAGACCAAAATCAACCTCTAAAAGTGAATAGAACACACACAAACAATACTTGTTCATAGGTACTATTTTTAATAGAACTATATTCGTGGACAACGAAAATCCAAGGGCGATAATTGTGTACTCGTACCTATTAACCTCGGAAAACCCTCAACTACAAGAAAGAAAGTGTATATCTACCATGCCTAGTCAATTTTGAGTCAAATAACAAATTTTCAGGCATGTCAGATGCTTTTCAATAAAAATATTAGTACTTTTGTAAGCTAGTTAGTCTTTATGCGCCTAATCCGTAGGGAAACCCAGGAAGCCTTTTTAGCAATTTTTTTCAAGTCTGATAGATTTTAACCAAACCAATGATTAATATCAATAGCTTAATGTTAGCTGAACATAAAAAAACACATGTTTTAAGGTAATAAGTGCATGGTGAAAGATTTTGTGACCATCCAATGTTTGCGGAGTAGAAAATATGCAATTTCTGACTTTTCAGGGGGTACATGTATGGTCAGGAGGAATTTGATGAAGTGAAATGAGATAATCAGTTCCTTATGGTATTAAAATGTAGAATAGATGATATTCTTACGAAATAAGACTCAAAACACCCATTTGTTTACATATATAAGGTCAAACTTTGTGGTTTTGAGTGCTGTGACACTGGTAATTAAAGGCTATGGTGACTTTTCATCATTAAAATCCTATCATTTGGGGCTTAAAAAGCTAGAATTGTGCAATTTGTTTTAATACAAGCATGTTTTTAGCATGAGAGGATAATAGACAACACATTTAATATGCAACTTCTCTAGTCAGAGGGTTAATTATGAAAAATGGTCAGGCGTTATAACCAATTTCAGGCAAAATGGTGAAATTTTGCTCGCAAAAAAGCTGAGATTTTGACACAATATGACATTTCTGGGTGATGATGTTAGCTTTTAAGCAATATGTCTGTGTTTCTAATCTTATTCTTAATGCAATTATTCTATTTGGTGACTTAATTTACTTGAATTCATGCTTTTATTGAAAAAAAAGTCCCCACATGACCATACCAGTAAACATGACATTAAGCCGCAATGTTCTTTAGAAGTAAAAATTTGGACATTTATCATTTTTCTAAGTAGTTTACTTCTTAAAATTATCTCAGTTTCTTCTTTTAATAGTTTCCTACCTCATACAGTCTCATAAGAGATATATTTTTCAAGCTAAGCTTCATAATAAATGAAAACTATGTCAAATTCTCCTAAGTTAAGAAATAGCATTGGAATTCCCATAGACACCCAATAATGGTCTAAAATGACCAGAAAATGATCTGAATGAATAAAATTTCAACTTGGACTATCATAACTTGTTCAAAGCATGACATTATCACTCATCCTGACATTATTCTATAGTTAAAAGTGTTACTTCCAGACTTGCTGTAGGCCCTCCATTAGGTACGAGACCACATTTAATTTTCCCTCTTTGTTCAATAAAAGAAAATTTCATTTTAAAAAAATTGCACCTGCTCAAACCAAATAATTTTAAACACACTTTCTCATTACCACAATTGCAAACAAATAATGCAACAAATTCTCCTTTCACAGATATCAAACTTTTTTGACAGTTGAAAATTCTAGGGTCCTAGAGGGGATAAAATCTGAGAGCTTCCGAAAAGCAAAACTCCCCCCTTTTTGTGCAATAAAGAGCTACCTTTCCCTATTGAATTTGGATTTTTAAGGATGTCACTAAATTTCTTCATTACTGTGACATCAATTTGAGACCAAAATCAACCTCTAAAAGTGAATAGAACACACACAAACAATACTTGTTCATAGGTACTATTTTTAATAGAACTATATTCGTGGACAACGAAAATCCAAGGGCGATAATTGTGTACTCGTACCTATTAACCTCGGAAAACCCTCAACTACAAGAAAGAAAGTGTATATCTACCATGCCTAGTCAATTTTGAGTCAAATAACAAATTTTCAGGCATGTCAGATGCTTTTCAATAAAAATATTAGTACTTTTGTAAGCTAGTTAGTCTTTATGCGCCTAATCCGTAGGGAAACCCAGGAAGCCTTTTTAGCAATTTTTTTCAAGTCTGATAGATTTTAACCAAACCAATGATTAATATCAATAGCTTAATGTTAGCTGAACATAAAAAAACACATGTTTTAAGGTAATAAGTGCATGGTGAAAGATTTTGTGACCATCCAATGTTTGCGGAGTAGAAAATATGCAATTTCTGACTTTTCAGGGGGTACATGTATGGTCAGGAGGAATTTGATGAAGTGAAATGAGATAATCAGTTCCTTATGGTATTAAAATGTAGAATAGATGATATTCTTACGAAATAAGACTCAAAACACCCATTTGTTTACATATATAAGGTCAAACTTTGTGGTTTTGAGTGCTGTGACACTGGTAATTAAAGGCTATGGTGACTTTTCATCATTAAAATCCTATCATTTGGGGCTTAAAAAGCTAGAATTGTGCAATTTGTTTTAATACAAGCATGTTTTTAGCATGAGAGGATAATAGACAACACATTTAATATGCAACTTCTCTAGTCAGAGGGTTAATTATGAAAAATGGTCAGGCGTTATAACCAATTTCAGGCAAAATGGTGAAATTTTGCTCGCAAAAAAGCTGAGATTTTGACACAATATGACATTTCTGGGTGATGATGTTAGCTTTTAAGCAATATGTCTGTGTTTCTAATCTTATTCTTAATGCAATTATTCTATTTGGTGACTTAATTTACTTGAATTCATGCTTTTATTGAAAAAAAGTCCCCACATGACCATACCAGTAAACATGACATTAAGCCGCAATGTTCTTTAGAAGTAAAAATTTGGACATTTATCATTTTTCTAAGTAGTTTACTTCTTAAAATTATCTCAGTTTCTTCTTTTAATAGTTTCCTACCTCATACAGTCTCATAAGAGATATATTTTTCAAGCTAAGCTTCATAATAAATGAAAACTATGTCAAATTCTCCTAAGTTAAGAAATAGCATTGGAATTCCCATAGACACCCAATAATGGTCTAAAATGACCAGAAAATGATCTGAATGAATAAAATTTCAACTTGGACTATCATAACTTGTTCAAAGCATGACATTATCACTCATCCTGACATTATTCTATAGTTAAAAGTGTTACTTCCAGACTTGCTGTAGGCCCTCCATTAGGTACGAGACCACATTTAATTTTCCCTCTTTGTTCAATAAAAGAAAATTTCATTTTAAAAAAATTGCACCTGCTCAAACCAAATAATTTTAAACACACTTTCTCATTACCACAATTGCAAACAAATAATGCAACAAATTCTCCTTTCACAGATATCAAACTTTTTTGACAGTTGAAAATTCTAGGGTCCTAGAGGGGATAAAATCTGAGAGCTTCCGAAAAGCAAAACTCCCCCCTTTTTGTGCAATAAAGAGCTACCTTTCCCTATTGAATTTGGATTTTTAAGGATGTCACTAAATTTCTTCATTACTGTGACATCAATTTGAGACCAAAATCAACCTCTAAAAGTGAATAGAACACACACAAACAATACTTGTTCATAGGTACTATTTTTAATAGAACTATATTCGTGGACAACGAAAATCCAAGGGCGATAATTGTGTACTCGTACCTATTAACCTCGGAAAACCCTCAACTACAAGAAAGAAAGTGTATATCTACCATGCCTAGTCAATTTTGAGTCAAATAACAAATTTTCAGGCATGTCAGATGCTTTTCAATAAAAATATTAGTACTTTTGTAAGCTAGTTAGTCTTAAAACATTTATGCGCCTAATCCGTAGGGAAACCCAGGAAGCCTTTTTAGCAATTTTTTTCAAGTCTGATAGATTTTAACCAAACCAATGATTAATATCAATAGCTTAATGTTAGCTGAACATAAAAAAACACATGTTTTAAGGTAATAAGTGCATGGTGAAAGATTTTGTGACCATCCAATGTTTGCGGAGTAGAAAATATGCAATTTCTGACTTTTCAGGGGGTACATGTATGGTCAGGAGGAATTTGATGAAGTGAAATGAGATAATCAGTTCCTTATGGTATTAAAATGTAGAATAGATGATATTCTTACGAAATAAGACTCAAAACACCCATTTGTTTACATATATAAGGTCAAACTTTGTGGTTTTGAGTGCTGTGACACTGGTAATTAAAGGCTATGGTGACTTTTCATCATTAAAATCCTATCATTTGGGGCTTAAAAAGCTAGAATTGTGCAATTTGTTTTAATACAAGCATGTTTTTAGCATGAGAGGATAATAGACAACACATTTAATATGCAACTTCTCTAGTCAGAGGGTTAATTATGAAAAATGGTCAGGCGTTATAACCAATTTCAGGCAAAATGGTGAAATTTTGCTCGCAAAAAAGCTGAGATTTTGACACAATATGACATTTCTGGGTGATGATGTTAGCTTTTAAGCAATATGTCTGTGTTTCTAATCTTATTCTTAATGCAATTATTCTATTTGGTGACTTAATTTACTTGAATTCATGCTTTTATTGAAAAAAAGTCCCCACATGACCATACCAGTAAACATGACATTAAGCCGCAATGTTCTTTAGAAGTAAAAATTTGGACATTTATCATTTTTCTAAGTAGTTTACTTCTTAAAATTATCTCAGTTTCTTCTTTTAATAGTTTCCTACCTCATACAGTCTCATAAGAGATATATTTTTCAAGCTAAGCTTCATAATAAATGAAAACTATGTCAAATTCTCCTAAGTTAAGAAATAGCATTGGAATTCCCATAGACACCCAATAATGGTCTAAAATGACCAGAAAATGATCTGAATGAATAAAATTTCAACTTGGACTATCATAACTTGTTCAAAGCATGACATTATCACTCATCCTGACATTATTCTATAGTTAAAAGTGTTACTTCCAGACTTGCTGTAGGCCATCCATTAGGTACGAGACCACATTTAATTTTCCCTCTTTGTTCAATAAAAGAAAATTTCATTTTAAAAAAATTGCACCTGCTCAAACCAAATAATTTTAAACACACTTTCTCATTACCACAATTGCAAACAAATAATGCAACAAATTCTCCTTTCACAGATATCAAACTTTTTTGACAGTTGAAAATTCTAGGGTCCTAGAGGGGATAAAATCTGAGAGCTTCCGAAAAGCAAAACTCCCCCCTTTTTGTGCAATAAAGAGCTACCTTTCCCTATTGAATTTGGATTTTTAAGGATGTCACTAAATTTCTTCATTACTGTGACATCAATTTGAGACCAAAATCAACCTCTAAAAGTGAATAGAACACACACAAACAATACTTGTTCATAGGTACTATTTTTAATAGAACTATATTCGTGGACAACGAAAATCCAAGGGCGATAATTGTGTACTCGTACCTATTAACCTCGGAAAACCCTCAACTACAAGAAAGAAAGTGTATATCTACCATGCCTAGTCAATTTTGAGTCAAATAACAAATTTTCAGGCATGTCAGATGCTTTTCAATAAAAATATTAGTACTTTTGTAAGCTAGTTAGTCTTAAAACATTTATGCGCCTAATCCGTAGGGAAACCCAGGAAGCCTTTTTAGCAATTTTTTTCAAGTCTGATAGATTTTAACCAAACCAATGATTAATATCAATAGCTTAATGTTAGCTGAACATAAAAAAACACATGTTTTAAGGTAATAAGTGCATGGTGAAAGATTTTGTGACCATCCAATGTTTGCGGAGTAGAAAATATGCAATTTCTGACTTTTCAGGGGGTACATGTATGGTCAGGAGGAATTTGATGAAGTGAAATGAGATAATCAGTTCCTTATGGTATTAAAATGTAGAATAGATGATATTCTTATGAAATAAGACTCAAAACACCCATTTGTTTACATATATAAGGTCAAACTTTGTGGTTTTGAGTGCTGTGACACTGGTAATTAAAGGCTATGGTGACTTTTCATCATTAAAATCCTATCATTTGGGGCTTAAAAAGCTAGAATTGTGCAATTTGTTTTAATACAAGCATGTTTTTAGCATGAGAGGATAATAGACAACACATTTAATATGCAACTTCTCTAGTCAGAGGGTTAATTATGAAAAATGGTCAGGCGTTATAACCAATTTCAGGCAAAATGGTGAAATTTTGCTCGCAAAAAAGCTGAGATTTTGACACAATATGACATTTCTGGGTGATGATGTTAGCTTTTAAGCAATATGTCTGTGTTTCTAATCTTATTCTTAATGCAATTATTCTATTTGGTGACTTAATTTACTTGAATTCATGCTTTTATTGAAAAAAAGTCCCCACATGACCATACCAGTAAACATGACATTAAGCCGCAATGTTCTTTAGAAGTAAAAATTTGGACATTTATCATTTTTCTAAGTAGTTTACTTCTTAAAATTATCTCAGTTTCTTCTTTTAATAGTTTCCTACCTCATACAGTCTCATAAGAGATATATTTTTCAAGCTAAGCTTCATAATAAATGAAAACTATGTCAAATTCTCCTAAGTTAAGAAATAGCATTGGAATTCCCATAGACACCCAATAATGGTCTAAAATGACCAGAAAATGATCTGAATGAATAAAATTTCAACTTGGACTATCATAACTTGTTCAAAGCATGACATTATCACTCATCCTGACATTATTCTATAGTTAAAAGTGTTACTTCCAGACTTGCTGTAGGCCCTCCATTAGGTACGAGACCACATTTAATTTTCCCTCTTTGTTCAATAAAAGAAAATTTCATTTTAAAAAAATTGCACCTGCTCAAACCAAATAATTTTAAACACACTTTCTCATTACCACAATTGCAAACAAATAATGCAACAAATTCTCCTTTCACAGATATCAAACTTTTTTGACAGTTGAAAATTCTAGGGTCCTAGAGGGGATAAAATCTGAGAGCTTCCGAAAAGCAAAACTCCCCCCTTTTTGTGCAATAAAGAGCTACCTTTCCCTATTGAATTTGGATTTTTAAGGATGTCACTAAATTTCTTCATTACTGTGACATCAATTTGAGACCAAAATCAACCTCTAAAAGTGAATAGAACACACACAAACAATACTTGTTCATAGGTACTATTTTTAATAGAACTATATTCGTGGACAACGAAAATCCAAGGGCGATAATTGTGTACTCGTACCTATTAACCTCGGAAAACCCTCAACTACAAGAAAGAAAGTGTATATCTACCATGCCTAGTCAATTTTGAGTCAAATAACAAATTTTCAGGCATGTCAGATGCTTTTCAATAAAAATATTAGTACTTTTGTAAGCTAGTTAGTCTTAAAACATTTATGCGCCTAATCCGTAGGGAAACCCAGGAAGCCTTTTTAGCAATTTTTTTCAAGTCTGATAGATTTTAACCAAACCAATGATTAATATCAATAGCTTAATGTTAGCTGAACATAAAAAAACACATGTTTTAAGGTAATAAGTGCATGGTGAAAGATTTTGTGACCATCCAATGTTTGCGGAGTAGAAAATATGCAATTTCTGACTTTTCAGGGGGTACATGTATGGTCAGGAGGAATTTGATGAAGTGAAATGAGATAATCAGTTCCTTATGGTATTAAAATGTAGAATAGATGATATTCTTACGAAATAAGACTCAAAACACCCATTTGTTTACATATATAAGGTCAAACTTTGTGGTTTTGAGTGCTGTGACACTGGTAATTAAAGGCTATGGTGACTTTTCATCATTAAAATCCTATCATTTGGGGCTTAAAAAGCTAGAATTGTGCAATTTGTTTTAATACAAGCATGTTTTTAGCATGAGAGGATAATAGACAACACATTTAATATGCAACTTCTCTAGTCAGAGGGTTAATTATGAAAAATGGTCAGGCGTTATAACCAATTTCAGGCAAAATGGTGAAATTTTGCTCGCAAAAAAGCTGAGATTTTGACACAATATGACATTTCTGGGTGATGATGTTAGCTTTTAAGCAATATGTCTGTGTTTCTAATCTTATTCTTAATGCAATTATTCTATTTGGTGACTTAATTTACTTGAATTCATGCTTTTATTGAAAAAAAGTCCCCACATGACCATACCAGTAAACATGACATTAAGCCGCAATGTTCTTTAGAAGTAAAAATTTGGACATTTATCATTTTTCTAAGTAGTTTACTTCTTAAAATTATCTCAGTTTCTTCTTTTAATAGTTTCCTACCTCATACAGTCTCATAAGAGATATATTTTTCAAGCTAAGCTTCATAATAAATGAAAACTATGTCAAATTCTCCTAAGTTAAGAAATAGCATTGGAATTCCCATAGACACCCAATAATGGTCTAAAATGACCAGAAAATGATCTGAATGAATAAAATTTCAACTTGGACTATCATAACTTGTTCAAAGCATGACATTATCACTCATCCTGACATTATTCTATAGTTAAAAGTGTTACTTCCAGACTTGCTGTAGGCCCTCCATTAGGTACGAGACCACATTTAATTTTCCCTCTTTGTTCAATAAAAGAAAATTTCATTTTAAAAAAATTGCACCTGCTCAAACCAAATAATTTTAAACACACTTTCTCATTACCACAATTGCAAACAAATAATGCAACAAATTCTCCTTTCACAGATATCAAACTTTTTTGACAGTTGAAAATTCTAGGGTCCTAGAGGGGATAAAATCTGAGAGCTTCCGAAAAGCAAAACTCCCCCCTTTTTGTGCAATAAAGAGCTACCTTTCCCTATTGAATTTGGATTTTTAAGGATGTCACTAAATTTCTTCATTACTGTGACATCAATTTGAGACCAAAATCAACCTCTAAAAGTGAATAGAACACACACAAACAATACTTGTTCATAGGTACTATTTTTAATAGAACTATATTCGTGGACAACGAAAATCCAAGGGCGATAATTGTGTACTCGTACCTATTAACCTCGGAAAACCCTCAACTACAAGAAAGAAAGTGTATATCTACCATGCCTAGTCAATTTTGAGTCAAATAACAAATTTTCAGGCATGTCAGATGCTTTTCAATAAAAATATTAGTACTTTTGTAAGCTAGTTAGTCTTAAAACATTTATGCGCCTAATCCGTAGGGAAACCCAGGAAGCCTTTTTAGCAATTTTTTTCAAGTCTGATAGATTTTAACCAAACCAATGATTAATATCAATAGCTTAATGTTAGCTGAACATAAAAAAACACATGTTTTAAGGTAATAAGTGCATGGTGAAAGATTTTGTGACCATCCAATGTTTGCGGAGTAGAAAATATGCAATTTCTGACTTTTCAGGGGGTACATGTATGGTCAGGAGGAATTTGATGAAGTGAAATGAGATAATCAGTTCCTTATGGTATTAAAATGTAGAATAGATGATATTCTTACGAAATAAGACTCAAAACACCCATTTGTTTACATATATAAGGTCAAACTTTGTGGTTTTGAGTGCTGTGACACTGGTAATTAAAGGCTATGGTGACTTTTCATCATTAAAATCCTATCATTTGGGGCTTAAAAAGCTAGAATTGTGCAATTTGTTTTAATACAAGCATGTTTTTAGCATGAGAGGATAATAGACAACACATTTAATATGCAACTTCTCTAGTCAGAGGGTTAATTATGAAAAATGGTCAGGCGTTATAACCAATTTCAGGCAAAATGGTGAAATTTTGCTCGCAAAAAAGCTGAGATTTTGACACAATATGACATTTCTGGGTGATGATGTTAGCTTTTAAGCAATATGTCTGTGTTTCTAATCTTATTCTTAATGCAATTATTCTATTTGGTGACTTAATTTACTTGAATTCATGCTTTTATTGAAAAAAAGTCCCCACATGACCATACCAGTAAACATGACATTAAGCCGCAATGTTCTTTAGAAGTAAAAATTTGGACATTTATCATTTTTCTAAGTAGTTTACTTCTTAAAATTATCTCAGTTTCTTCTTTTAATAGTTTCCTACCTCATACAGTCTCATAAGAGATATATTTTTCAAGCTAAGCTTCATAATAAATGAAAACTATGTCAAATTCTCCTAAGTTAAGAAATAGCATTGGAATTCCCATAGACACCCAATAATGGTCTAAAATGACCAGAAAATGATCTGAATGAATAAAATTTCAACTTGGACTATCATAACTTGTTCAAAGCATGACATTATCACTCATCCTGACATTATTCTATAGTTAAAAGTGTTACTTCCAGACTTGCTGTAGGCCCTCCATTAGGTACGAGACCACATTTAATTTTCCCTCTTTGTTCAATAAAAGAAAATTTCATTTTAAAAAAATTGCACCTGCTCAAACCAAATAATTTTAAACACACTTTCTCATTACCACAATTGCAAACAAATAATGGAACAAATTCTCCTTTCACAGATATCAAACTTTTTTGACAGTTGAAAATTCTAGGGTCCTAGAGGGGATAAAATCTGAGAGCTTCCGAAAAGCAAAACTCCCCCCTTTTTGTGCAATAAAGAGCTACCTTTCCCTATTGAATTTGGATTTTTAAGGATGTCACTAAATTTCTTCATTACTGTGACATCAATTTGAGACCAAAATCAACCTCTAAAAGTGAATAGAACACACACAAACAATACTTGTTCATAGGTACTATTTTTAATAGAACTATATTCGTGGACAACGAAAATCCAAGGGCGATAATTGTGTACTCGTACCTATTAACCTCGGAAAACCCTCAACTACAAGAAAGAAAGTGTATATCTACCATGCCTAGTCAATTTTGAGTCAAATAACAAATTTTCAGGCATGTCAGATGCTTTTCAATAAAAATATTAGTACTTTTGTAAGCTAGTTAGTCTTAAAACATTTATGCGCCTAATCCGTAGGGAAACCCAGGAAGCCTTTTTAGCAATTTTTTTCAAGTCTGATAGATTTTAACCAAACCAATGATTAATATCAATAGCTTAATGTTAGCTGAACATAAAAAAACACATGTTTTAAGGTAATAAGTGCATGGTGAAAGATTTTGTGACCATCCAATGTTTGCGGAGTAGAAAATATGCAATTTCTGACTTTTCAGGGGGTACATGTATGGTCAGGAGGAATTTGATGAAGTGAAATGAGATAATCAGTTCCTTATGGTATTAAAATGTAGAATAGATGATATTCTTACGAAATAAGACTCAAAACACCCATTTGTTTACATATATAAGGTCAAACTTTGTGGTTTTGAGTGCTGTGACACTGGTAATTAAAGGCTATGGTGACTTTTCATCATTAAAATCCTATCATTTGGGGCTTAAAAAGCTAGAATTGTGCAATTTGTTTTAATACAAGCATGTTTTTAGCATGAGAGGATAATAGACAACACATTTAATATGCAACTTCTCTAGTCAGAGGGTTAATTATGAAAAATGGTCAGGCGTTATAACCAATTTCAGGCAAAATGGTGAAATTTTGCTCGCAAAAAAGCTGAGATTTTGACACAATATGACATTTCTGGGTGATGATGTTAGCTTTTAAGCAATATGTCTGTGTTTCTAATCTTATTCTTAATGCAATTATTCTATTTGGTGACTTAATTTACTTGAATTCATGCTTTTATTGAAAAAAAGTCCCCACATGACCATACCAGTAAACATGACATTAAGCCGCAATGTTCTTTAGAAGTAAAAATTTGGACATTTATCATTTTTCTAAGTAGTTTACTTCTTAAAATTATCTCAGTTTCTTCTTTTAATAGTTTCCTACCTCATACAGTCTCATAAGAGATATATTTTTCAAGCTAAGCTTCATAATAAATGAAAACTATGTCAAATTCTCCTAAGTTAAGAAATAGCATTGGAATTCCCATAGACACCCAATAATGGTCTAAAATGACCAGAAAATGATCTGAATGAATAAAATTTCAACTTGGACTATCATAACTTGTTCAAAGCATGACATTATCACTCATCCTGACATTATTCTATAGTTAAAAGTGTTACTTCCAGACTTGCTGTAGGCCCTCCATTAGGTACGAGACCACATTTAATTTTCCCTCTTTGTTCAATAAAAGAAAATTTCATTTTAAAAAAATTGCACCTGCTCAAACCAAATAATTTTAAACACACTTTCTCATTACCACAATTGCAAACAAATAATGCAACAAATTCTCCTTTCACAGATATCAAACTTTTTTGACAGTTGAAAATTCTAGGGTCCTAGAGGGGATAAAATCTGAGAGCTTCCGAAAAGCAAAACTCCCCCCTTTTTGTGCAATAAAGAGCTACCTTTCCCTATTGAATTTGGATTTTTAAGGATGTCACTAAATTTCTTCATTACTGTGACATCAATTTGAGACCAAAATCAACCTCTAAAAGTGAATAGAACACACACAAACAATACTTGTTCATAGGTACTATTTTTAATAGAACTATATTCGTGGACAACGAAAATCCAAGGGCGATAATTGTGTACTCGTACCTATTAACCTCGGAAAACCCTCAACTACAAGAAAGAAAGTGTATATCTACCATGCCTAGTCAATTTTGAGTCAAATAACAAATTTTCAGGCATGTTAGATGCTTTTCAATAAAAATATTAGTACTTTTGTAAGCTAGTTAGTCTTAAAACATTTATGCGCCTAATCCGTAGGGAAACCCAGGAAGCCTTTTTAGCAATTTTTTTCAAGTCTGATAGATTTTAACCAAACCAATGATTAATATCAATAGCTTAATGTTAGCTGAACATAAAAAAACACATGTTTTAAGGTAATAAGTGCATGGTGAAAGATTTTGTGACCATCCAATGTTTGCGGAGTAGAAAATATGCAATTTCTGACTTTTCAGGGGGTACATGTATGGTCAGGAGGAATTTGATGAAGTGAAATGAGATAATCAGTTCCTTATGGTATTAAAATGTAGAATAGATGATATTCTTACGAAATAAGACTCAAAACACCCATTTGTTTACATATATAAGGTCAAACTTTGTGGTTTTGAGTGCTGTGACACTGGTAATTAAAGGCTATGGTGACTTTTCATCATTAAAATCCTATCATTTGGGGCTTAAAAAGCTAGAATTGTGCAATTTGTTTTAATACAAGCATGTTTTTAGCATGAGAGGATAATAGACAACACATTTAATATGCAACTTCTCTAGTCAGAGGGTTAATTATGAAAAATGGTCAGGCGTTATAACCAATTTCAGGCAAAATGGTGAAATTTTGCTCGCAAAAAAGCTGAGATTTTGACACAATATGACATTTCTGGGTGATGATGTTAGCTTTTAAGCAATATGTCTGTGTTTCTAATCTTATTCTTAATGCAATTATTCTATTTGGTGACTTAATTTACTTGAATTCATGCTTTTATTGAAAAAAAGTCCCCACATGACCATACCAGTAAACATGACATTAAGCCGCAATGTTCTTTAGAAGTAAAAATTTGGACATTTATCATTTTTCTAAGTAGTTTACTTCTTAAAATTATCTCAGTTTCTTCTTTTAATAGTTTCCTACCTCATACAGTCTCATAAGAGATATATTTTTCAAGCTAAGCTTCATAATAAATGAAAACTATGTCAAATTCTCCTAAGTTAAGAAATAGCATTGGAATTCCCATAGACACCCAATAATGGTCTAAAATGACCAGAAAATGATCTGAATGAATAAAATTTCAACTTGGACTATCATAACTTGTTCAAAGCATGACATTATCACTCATCCTGACATTATTCTATAGTTAAAAGTGTTACTTCCAGACTTGCTGTAGGCCCTCTATTAACCTCGGAAAACCCTCAACTACAAGAAAGAAAGTGTATATCTACCATGCCTAGTCAATTTTGAGTCAAATAACAAATTTTCAGGCATGTCAGATGCTTTTCAATAAAAATATTAGTACTTTTGTAAGCTAGTTAGTCTTAAAACATTTATGCGCCTAATCCGTAGGGAAACCCAGGAAGCCTTTTTAGCAATTTTTTTCAAGTCTGATAGATTTTAACCAAACCAATGATTAATATCAATAGCTTAATGTTAGCTGAACATAAAAAAACACATGTTTTAAGGTAATAAGTGCATGGTGAAAGATTTTGTGACCATCCAATGTTTGCGGAGTAGAAAATATGCAATTTCTGACTTTTCAGGGGGTACATGTATGGTCAGGAGGAATTTGATGAAGTGAAATGAGATAATCAGTTCCTTATGGTATTAAAATGTAGAATAGATGATATTCTTACGAAATAAGACTCAAAACACCCATTTGTTTACATATATAAGGTCAAACTTTGTGGTTTTGAGTGCTGTGACACTGGTAATTAAAGGCTATGGTGACTTTTCATCATTAAAATCCTATCATTTGGGGCTTAAAAAGCTAGAATTGTGCAATTTGTTTTAATACAAGCATGTTTTTAGCATGAGAGGATAATAGACAACACATTTAATATGCAACTTCTCTAGTCAGAGGGTTAATTATGAAAAATGGTCAGGCGTTATAACCAATTTCAGGCAAAATGGTGAAATTTTGCTCGCAAAAAAGCTGAGATTTTGACACAATATGACATTTCTGGGTGATGATGTTAGCTTTTAAGCAATATGTCTGTGTTTCTAATCTTATTCTTAATGCAATTATTCTATTTGGTGACTTAATTTACTTGAATTCATGCTTTTATTGAAAAAAAGTCCCCACATGACCATACCAGTAAACATGACATTAAGCCGCAATGTTCTTTAGAAGTAAAAATTTGGACATTTATCATTTTTCTAAGTAGTTTACTTCTTAAAATTATCTCAGTTTCTTCTTTTAATAGTTTCCTACCTCATACAGTCTCATAAGAGATATATTTTTCAAGCTAAGCTTCATAATAAATGAAAACTATGTCAAATTCTCCTAAGTTAAGAAATAGCATTGGAATTCCCATAGACACCCAATAATGGTCTAAAATGACCAGAAAATGATCTGAATGAATAAAATTTCAACTTGGACTATCATAACTTGTTCAAAGCATGACATTATCACTCATCCTGACATTATTCTATAGTTAAAAGTGTTACTTCCAGACTTGCTGTAGGCCCTCTATTAACCTCGGAAAACCCTCAACTACAAGAAAGAAAGTGTATATCTACCATGCCTAGTCAATTTTGAGTCAAATAACAAATTTTCAGGCATGTCAGATGCTTTTCAATAAAAATATTAGTACTTTTGTAAGCTAGTTAGTCTTAAAACATTTATGCGCCTAATCCGTAGGGAAACCCAGGAAGCCTTTTTAGCAATTTTTTTCAAGTCTGATAGATTTTAACCAAACCAATGATTAATATCAATAGCTTAATGTTAGCTGAACATAAAAAAACACATGTTTTAAGGTAATAAGTGCATGGTGAAAGATTTTGTGACCATCCAATGTTTGCGGAGTAGAAAATATGCAATTTCTGACTTTTCAGGGGGTACATGTATGGTCAGGAGGAATTTGATGAAGTGAAATGAGATAATCAGTTCCTTATGGTATTAAAATGTAGAATAGATGATATTCTTACGAAATAAGACTCAAAACACCCATTTGTTTACATATATAAGGTCAAACTTTGTGGTTTTGAGTGCTGTGACACTGGTAATTAAAGGCTATGGTGACTTTTCATCATTAAAATCCTATCATTTGGGGCTTAAAAAGCTAGAATTGTGCAATTTGTTTTAATACAAGCATGTTTTTAGCATGAGAGGATAATAGACAACACATTTAATATGCAACTTCTCTAGTCAGAGGGTTAATTATGAAAAATGGTCAGGCGTTATAACCAATTTCAGGCAAAATGGTGAAATTTTGCTCGCAAAAAAGCTGAGATTTTGACACAATATGACATTTCTGGGTGATGATGTTAGCTTTTAAGCAATATGTCTGTGTTTCTAATCTTATTCTTAATGCAATTATTCTATTTGGTGACTTAATTTACTTGAATTCATGCTTTTATTGAAAAAAAGTCCCCACATGACCATACCAGTAAACATGACATTAAGCCGCAATGTTCTTTAGAAGTAAAAATTTGGACATTTATCATTTTTCTAAGTAGTTTACTTCTTAAAATTATCTCAGTTTCTTCTTTTAATAGTTTCCTACCTCATACAGTCTCATAAGAGATATATTTTTCAAGCTAAGCTTCATAATAAATGAAAACTATGTCAAATTCTCCTAAGTTAAGAAATAGCATTGGAATTCCCATAGACACCCAATAATGGTCTAAAATGACCAGAAAATGATCTGAATGAATAAAATTTCAACTTGGACTATCATAACTTGTTCAAAGCATGACATTATCACTCATCCTGACATTATTCTATAGTTAAAAGTGTTACTTCCAGACTTGCTGTAGGCCCTCCATTAGGTACGAGACCACATTTAATTTTCCCTCTTTGTTCAATAAAAGAAAATTTCATTTTAAAAAAATTGCACCTGCTCAAACCAAATAATTTTAAACACACTTTCTCATTACCACAATTGCAAACAAATAATGCAACAAATTCTCCTTTCACAGATATCAAACTTTTTTGACAGTTGAAAATTCTAGGGTCCTAGAGGGGATAAAATCTGAGAGCTTCCGAAAAGCAAAACTCCCCCCTTTTTGTGCAATAAAGAGCTACCTTTCCCTATTGAATTTGGATTTTTAAGGATGTCACTAAATTTCTTCATTACTGTGACATCAATTTGAGACCAAAATCAACCTCTAAAAGTGAATAGAACACACACAAACAATACTTGTTCATAGGTACTATTTTTAATAGAACTATATTCGTGGACAACGAAAATCCAAGGGCGATAATTGTGTACTCGTACCTATTAACCTCGGAAAACCCTCAACTACAAGAAAGAAAGTGTATATCTACCATGCCTAGTCAATTTTGAGTCAAATAACAAATTTTCAGGCATGTCAGATGCTTTTCAATAAAAATATTAGTACTTTTGTAAGCTAGTTAGTCTTAAAACATTTATGCGCCTAATCCGTAGGGAAACCCAGGAAGCCTTTTTAGCAATTTTTTTCAAGTCTGATAGATTTTAACCAAACCAATGATTAATATCAATAGCTTAATGTTAGCTGAACATAAAAAAACACATGTTTTAAGGTAATAAGTGCATGGTGAAAGATTTTGTGACCATCCAATGTTTGCGGAGTAGAAAATATGCAATTTCTGACTTTTCAGGGGGTACATGTATGGTCAGGAGGAATTTGATGAAGTGAAATGAGATAATCAGTTCCTTATGGTATTAAAATGTAGAATAGATGATATTCTTACGAAATAAGACTCAAAACACCCATTTGTTTACATATATAAGGTCAAACTTTGTGGTTTTGAGTGCTGTGACACTGGTAATTAAAGGCTATGGTGACTTTTCATCATTAAAATCCTATCATTTGGGGCTTAAAAAGCTAGAATTGTGCAATTTGTTTTAATACAAGCATGTTTTTAGCATGAGAGGATAATAGACAACACATTTAATATGCAACTTCTCTAGTCAGAGGGTTAATTATGAAAAATGGTCAGGCGTTATAACCAATTTCAGGCAAAATGGTGAAATTTTGCTCGCAAAAAAGCTGAGATTTTGACACAATATGACATTTCTGGGTGATGATGTTAGCTTTTAAGCAATATGTCTGTGTTTCTAATCTTATTCTTAATGCAATTATTCTATTTGGTGACTTAATTTACTTGAATTCATGCTTTTATTGAAAAAAAGTCCCCACATGACCATACCAGTAAACATGACATTAAGCCGCAATGTTCTTTAGAAGTAAAAATTTGGACATTTATCATTTTTCTAAGTAGTTTACTTCTTAAAATTATCTCAGTTTCTTCTTTTAATAGTTTCCTACCTCATACAGTCTCATAAGAGATATATTTTTCAAGCTAAGCTTCATAATAAATGAAAACTATGTCAAATTCTCCTAAGTTAAGAAATAGCATTGGAATTCCCATAGACACCCAATAATGGTCTAAAATGACCAGAAAATGATCTGAATGAATAAAATTTCAACTTGGACTATCATAACTTGTTCAAAGCATGACATTATCACTCATCCTGACATTATTCTATAGTTAAAAGTGTTACTTCCAGACTTGCTGTAGGCCCTCCATTAGGTACGAGACCACATTTAATTTTCCCTCTTTGTTCAATAAAAGAAAATTTCATTTTAAAAAAATTGCACCTGCTCAAACCAAATAATTTTAAACACACTTTCTCATTACCACAATTGCAAACAAATAATGCAACAAATTCTCCTTTCACAGATATCAAACTTTTTTGACAGTTGAAAATTCTAGGGTCCTAGAGGGGATAAAATCTGAGAGCTTCCGAAAAGCAAAACTCCCCCCTTTTTGTGCAATAAAGAGCTACCTTTCCCTATTGAATTTGGATTTTTAAGGATGTCACTAAATTTCTTCATTACTGTGACATCAATTTGAGACCAAAATCAACCTCTAAAAGTGAATAGAACACACACAAACAATACTTGTTCATAGGTACTATTTTTAATAGAACTATATTCGTGGACAACGAAAATCCAAGGGCGATAATTGTGTACTCGTACCTATTAACCTCGGAAAACCCTCAACTACAAGAAAGAAAGTGTATATCTACCATGCCTAGTCAATTTTGAGTCAAATAACAAATTTTCAGGCATGTCAGATGCTTTTCAATAAAAATATTAGTACTTTTGTAAGCTAGTTAGTCTTAAAACATTTATGCGCCTAATCCGTAGGGAAACCCAGGAAGCCTTTTTAGCAATTTTTTTCAAGTCTGATAGATTTTAACCAAACCAATGATTAATATCAATAGCTTAATGTTAGCTGAACATAAAAAAACACATGTTTTAAGGTAATAAGTGCATGGTGAAAGATTTTGTGACCATCCAATGTTTGCGGAGTAGAAAATATGCAATTTCTGACTTTTCAGGGGGTACATGTATGGTCAGGAGGAATTTGATGAAGTGAAATGAGATAATCAGTTCCTTATGGTATTAAAATGTAGAATAGATGATATTCTTACGAAATAAGACTCAAAACACCCATTTGTTTACATATATAAGGTCAAACTTTGTGGTTTTGAGTGCTGTGACACTGGTAATTAAAGGCTATGGTGACTTTTCATCATTAAAATCCTATCATTTGGGGCTTAAAAAGCTAGAATTGTGCAATTTGTTTTAATACAAGCATGTTTTTAGCATGAGAGGATAATAGACAACACATTTAATATGCAACTTCTCTAGTCAGAGGGTTAATTATGAAAAATGGTCAGGCGTTATAACCAATTTCAGGCAAAATGGTGAAATTTTGCTCGCAAAAAAGCTGAGATTTTGACACAATATGACATTTCTGGGTGATGATGTTAGCTTTTAAGCAATATGTCTGTGTTTCTAATCTTATTCTTAATGCAATTATTCTATTTGGTGACTTAATTTACTTGAATTCATGCTTTTATTGAAAAAAAGTCCCCACATGACCATACCAGTAAACATGACATTAAGCCGCAATGTTCTTTAGAAGTAAAAATTTGGACATTTATCATTTTTCTAAGTAGTTTACTTCTTAAAATTATCTCAGTTTCTTCTTTTAATAGTTTCCTACCTCATACAGTCTCATAAGAGATATATTTTTCAAGCTAAGCTTCATAATAAATGAAAACTATGTCAAATTCTCCTAAGTTAAGAAATAGCATTGGAATTCCCATAGACACCCAATAATGGTCTAAAATGACCAGAAAATGATCTGAATGAATAAAATTTCAACTTGGACTATCATAACTTGTTCAAAGCATGACATTATCACTCATCCTGACATTATTCTATAGTTAAAAGTGTTACTTCCAGACTTGCTGTAGGCCCTCCATTAGGTACGAGACCACATTTAATTTTCCCTCTTTGTTCAATAAAAGAAAATTTCATTTTAAAAAAATTGCACCTGCTCAAACCAAATAATTTTAAACACACTTTCTCATTACCACAATTGCAAACAAATAATGCAACAAATTCTCCTTTCACAGATATCAAACTTTTTTGACAGTTGAAAATTCTAGGGTCCTAGAGGGGATAAAATCTGAGAGCTTCCGAAAAGCAAAACTCCCCCCTTTTTGTGCAATAAAGAGCTACCTTTCCCTATTGAATTTGGATTTTTAAGGATGTCACTAAATTTCTTCATTACTGTGACATCAATTTGAGACCAAAATCAACCTCTAAAAGTGAATAGAACACACACAAACAATACTTGTTCATAGGTACTATTTTTAATAGAACTATATTCGTGGACAACGAAAATCCAAGGGCGATAATTGTGTACTCGTACCTATTAACCTCGGAAAACCCTCAACTACAAGAAAGAAAGTGTATATCTACCATGCCTAGTCAATTTTGAGTCAAATAACAAATTTTCAGGCATGTCAGATGCTTTTCAATAAAAATATTAGTACTTTTGTAAGCTAGTTAGTCTTAAAACATTTATGCGCCTAATCCGTAGGGAAACCCAGGAAGCCTTTTTAGCAATTTTTTTCAAGTCTGATAGATTTTAACCAAACCAATGATTAATATCAATAGCTTAATGTTAGCTGAACATAAAAAAACACATGTTTTAAGGTAATAAGTGCATGGTGAAAGATTTTGTGACCATCCAATGTTTGCGGAGTAGAAAATATGCAATTTCTGACTTTTCAGGGGGTACATGTATGGTCAGGAGGAATTTGATGAAGTGAAATGAGATAATCAGTTCCTTATGGTATTAAAATGTAGAATAGATGATATTCTTACGAAATAAGACTCAAAACACCCATTTGTTTACATATATAAGGTCAAACTTTGTGGTTTTGAGTGCTGTGACACTGGTAATTAAAGGCTATGGTGACTTTTCATCATTAAAATCCTATCATTTGGGGCTTAAAAAGCTAGAATTGTGCAATTTGTTTTAATACAAGCATGTTTTTAGCATGAGAGGATAATAGACAACACATTTAATATGCAACTTCTCTAGTCAGAGGGTTAATTATGAAAAATGGTCAGGCGTTATAACCAATTTCAGGCAAAATGGTGAAATTTTGCTCGCAAAAAAGCTGAGATTTTGACACAATATGACATTTCTGGGTGATGATGTTAGCTTTTAAGCAATATGTCTGTGTTTCTAATCTTATTCTTAATGCAATTATTCTATTTGGTGACTTAATTTACTTGAATTCATGCTTTTATTGAAAAAAAGTCCCCACATGACCATACCAGTAAACATGACATTAAGCCGCAATGTTCTTTAGAAGTAAAAATTTGGACATTTATCATTTTTCTAAGTAGTTTACTTCTTAAAATTATCTCAGTTTCTTCTTTTAATAGTTTCCTACCTCATACAGTCTCATAAGAGATATATTTTTCAAGCTAAGCTTCATAATAAATGAAAACTATGTCAAATTCTCCTAAGTTAAGAAATAGCATTGGAATTCCCATAGACACCCAATAATGGTCTAAAATGACCAGAAAATGATCTGAATGAATAAAATTTCAACTTGGACTATCATAACTTGTTCAAAGCATGACATTATCACTCATCCTGACATTATTCTATAGTTAAAAGTGTTACTTCCAGACTTGCTGTAGGCCCTCCATTAGGTACGAGACCACATTTAATTTTCCCTCTTTGTTCAATAAAAGAAAATTTCATTTTAAAAAAATTGCACCTGCTCAAACCAAATAATTTTAAACACACTTTCTCATTACCACAATTGCAAACAAATAATGCAACAAATTCTCCTTTCACAGATATCAAACTTTTTTGACAGTTGAAAATTCTAGGGTCCTAGAGGGGATAAAATCTGAGAGCTTCCGAAAAGCAAAACTCCCCCCTTTTTGTGCAATAAAGAGCTACCTTTCCCTATTGAATTTGGATTTTTAAGGATGTCACTAAATTTCTTCATTACTGTGACATCAATTTGAGACCAAAATCAACCTCTAAAAGTGAATAGAACACACACAAACAATACTTGTTCATAGGTACTATTTTTAATAGAACTATATTCGTGGACAACGAAAATCCAAGGGCGATAATTGTGTACTCGTACCTATTAACCTCGGAAAACCCTCAACTACAAGAAAGAAAGTGTATATCTACCATGCCTAGTCAATTTTGAGTCAAATAACAAATTTTCAGGCATGTCAGATGCTTTTCAATAAAAATATTAGTACTTTTGTAAGCTAGTTAGTCTTAAAACATTTATGCGCCTAATCCGTAGGGAAACCCAGGAAGCCTTTTTAGCAATTTTTTTCAAGTCTGATAGATTTTAACCAAACCAATGATTAATATCAATAGCTTAATGTTAGCTGAACATAAAAAAACACATGTTTTAAGGTAATAAGTGCATGGTGAAAGATTTTGTGACCATCCAATGTTTGCGGAGTAGAAAATATGCAATTTCTGACTTTTCAGGGGGTACATGTATGGTCAGGAGGAATTTGATGAAGTGAAATGAGATAATCAGTTCCTTATGGTATTAAAATGTAGAATAGATGATATTCTTACGAAATAAGACTCAAAACACCCATTTGTTTACATATATAAGGTCAAACTTTGTGGTTTTGAGTGCTGTGACACTGGTAATTAAAGGCTATGGTGACTTTTCATCATTAAAATCCTATCATTTGGGGCTTAAAAAGCTAGAATTGTGCAATTTGTTTTAATACAAGCATGTTTTTAGCATGAGAGGATAATAGACAACACATTTAATATGCAACTTCTCTAGTCAGAGGGTTAATTATGAAAAATGGTCAGGCGTTATAACCAATTTCAGGCAAAATGGTGAAATTTTGCTCGCAAAAAAGCTGAGATTTTGACACAATATGACATTTCTGGGTGATGATGTTAGCTTTTAAGCAATATGTCTGTGTTTCTAATCTTATTCTTAATGCAATTATTCTATTTGGTGACTTAATTTACTTGAATTCATGCTTTTATTGAAAAAAAGTCCCCACATGACCATACCAGTAAACATGACATTAAGCCGCAATGTTCTTTAGAAGTAAAAATTTGGACATTTATCATTTTTCTAAGTAGTTTACTTCTTAAAATTATCTCAGTTTCTTCTTTTAATAGTTTCCTACCTCATACAGTCTCATAAGAGATATATTTTTCAAGCTAAGCTTCATAATAAATGAAAACTATGTCAAATTCTCCTAAGTTAAGAAATAGCATTGGAATTCCCATAGACACCCAATAATGGTCTAAAATGACCAGAAAATGATCTGAATGAATAAAATTTCAACTTGGACTATCATAACTTGTTCAAAGCATGACATTATCACTCATCCTGACATTATTCTATAGTTAAAAGTGTTACTTCCAGACTTGCTGTAGGCCCTCCATTAGGTACGAGACCACATTTAATTTTCCCTCTTTGTTCAATAAAAGAAAATTTCATTTTAAAAAAATTGCACCTGCTCAAACCAAATAATTTTAAACACACTTTCTCATTACCACAATTGCAAACAAATAATGCAACAAATTCTCCTTTCACAGATATCAAACTTTTTTGACAGTTGAAAATTCTAGGGTCCTAGAGGGGATAAAATCTGAGAGCTTCCGAAAAGCAAAACTCCCCCCTTTTTGTGCAATAAAGAGCTACCTTTCCCTATTGAATTTGGATTTTTAAGGATGTCACTAAATTTCTTCATTACTGTGACATCAATTTGAGACCAAAATCAACCTCTAAAAGTGAATAGAACACACACAAACCACGGGCGGGTCCAGGTGGGGGCGTAAGGGGCGTACGCCCCCCCTTGAGTTAAAAAAAAATAAAAAATGGGGGAACTAGCAAGGGGACAGAAAGCGAGAGGAAGAAAAGAGGAAGGATAACTGGCGTATATAATTCGTGACGTCGCCCGAAGCTACCAAAAGTATGCAAGAGATTATGTTTTTGCATCACGAGCATTCCGTAATCTTTTCAGCTTCATTCCGTAATTTGGTTAAATGAAGGAAGATCGTCTGAATGCTCTTCTACTTCTATATATGCATAGAGACATCGCGCTGGATTATGACAAAATAATAGACTCTTACGCAATGAAAAATCCACGTAAAATGGTTCTCACGAATCCAGTTTAAATTAAACTTTTGTCGGAAACCAAAAAACCAAAAAATAAGCATTTGATTGAATGTTCCGTCATTCAAAGATGGAAATGAATTAGGACATTTTCATTATCTTTTTTTTTCAAGTAGTTTACTCGTTATATACTGAAAACAAAACCATTTATAACTGTGGTCCAAATATTTTTTGTTGTTGCGGGGTATGCCATAAGTTTGGAATTTCAGTTTGTTTGTCTGTCACACTTTGCGTTTTTGTTTGATTTCAAACTACAAACTCGCATCTTCAATCATCATGAAATTTTGTAAACTAGTCTACTTCATAATAAGTTTATTAAGGGCTGAACATTGCAGCAATAAAATTAAATGACTCATTAATTATTTTGCTTTGCCTGAGCAACAAAGCTGCAATGGGGGTACCTGTGTCATTCAGTGTGACAAAGTCCCTCAGTTTTAGTTAATCACTAATCGTAAGTATTTTCCGCCTAATTTCACAGATCAATTTGACTGAAAATCGACATAAAAATTCAAAATATTTTGGCTGAAAAGAATGGTGCCTACCCCCGGAACCCCCTGTATCTGTCAATGCCAAAGTTGTACCCGTATTATGTGATTGTAATCCGTTACTGTTAATAATAATCGTTATCAGCATTGTCATTTTAAAATGCAAATTCCTTATAAGGTACAATCTGGAAACCTCATAATTCAATGTTAAAAACGCTAAAATCCAGGAGCTTCCGGGGGGCTTGGCCCCCCTGGACCCCCTACCAGGGCACTGCCCTGGACCCGCTGGGGACCTTCAGCAGTCCCCAGACCCCTGGCCGTATTTTACGCCCCTCCATCGCAAAATCCTGGACCCGCCCCTGCAAACAATACTTGTTCATAGGTACTATTTTTAATAGAACTATATTCGTGGACAACGAAAATCCAAGGGCGATAATTGTGTACTCGTACCACAGAGTGCACAGTCATGCGCAGAAAAATGGCGGGAAATATCACATCGTCCCTAACAAGGGTAGTTAAAACTAAGTTCTGCCAATCAATTATCGGAACTTTTAACATAAACAAATTATTTATAAAAGCATGACAAGCAACTATTTTTTCTGCATATGTATGATAAATAAATTTGGTCCTACCTGATCTGAAAATATAATCCTTATCCATCCTCATGACATGTGCCGTGTCAATCGATAACCTACAATTACAGGAGTGAAAATCCAGTGTCCTAAATTTATGACACGTACAGACTACAGACTTCAAAGTCAAACTGATATATATAGTTATCATGGGTCCGTCGTCATTTTCCACCAGGTTATTCAATCTTTTGCAGCCAGTACTAGTAAAAATTAGATACGGGTATACAGAAAATCTCACAAAACCTGACAGAAGAACAGTAACATTTTGATGTCTTCATGTTTACAGTCTGCTGGATATGTGACGTCACAAATAGACGATCAATATTTATGTATAAGTTATGGATAATATCGTCCCGGCCGGGAACCATATTTTGACGGGTTTTTTTTTTAGGATACAAGTGTGGACTCTAATGCATATTGCCTAGCAAGCCGCTATGGACACAAAAAGCAAAGGTCTGCTTTAGTAACATAAAAAAGACTTTATTATTTCTAGGTCCTGCTAAGGTTTATTGTTGAATTCTATAAGTAGCCTTTGTTGTACACATACTATAAAATCAATCTAAAATTAAGCCATTTTCATGTAAGCGTTTATCCTAAACATTATTTGTTTTTAGATCCAGTACGTTGTACATGTAGGTTCATTATCTCCTATTTAGTTTAAAATAACTGCATCAAAGTTTGGTTATGTTAGTGGAGGACATAGGAAACTATTGCAATTAGAGAAAAGCTGTTGCTTGCTTAAACCTTCAGCTCATCGAGCTCTACAAAAGTCTACATTGGATCAAAGATGTCACAGTCTGTTGTTTATAGGTCTTTATATATACTTATAAATCAGCTTAATGTTTAAGTTTAAAAAAGTTTCAATCTTCAAATTATTCTGAGAACAAAAGCTACCAACGGGATTCTGGGAATACCGAAGACGAAAATCAAACATATATTTTTTGCCTAGAAATTTTTACAATTTTCGTTTTATAATATTATTATTTTCAACATTTAGTTGCATTTCAAGCATGCGAAGATGTAAAAAAAAAATCGTACATTGTTATTTTGACTTTTTCTAAGTGTGACCAAAAGGCAAACTGGACACATCCTTTTTTAGTATTTTTAGTCTTGGGCCAATGCAAGACGGCGAGCAGCGACTTATGGTCATGCTGAAGACTGCTGGCTGTTTTCCATTGTGAATTTTTAAATTCCCGTTTCTTTATGTTGGTTGTGTCACGTACAATTATTCCACATCTATTTATCGTCTACTTTAATGGTTATCATTTGTCAGATCAGCCTATGATTTTGAAGTATATAATATTATATGAAATAAGTTTAAACCCAATGTAGATCTCTTTATGAAAATTTGCAATGTACATGTATGCCTTTAAATTTTTTACGTCTAATAGCAATAAATTATATTATAACTCAAACAGGGCCAGATCCAGAATTTTTTGAAAGGGGTTGGTCCACATAAAGTCCGCTGTGGACGAATGACGAAAAGGGGGTGGTTCCAGACAAATTTTGCAGAAAACCTACACGTTACTTGCGAAATTTTTGGCGGAAACGAGGAAAATTCCAACCTCGGACCCCCCCCGGATCCGCCACTGCTCAAATATTTTTGATTGTCACCTATTCAAAACCCAATGTAGATCTCTTTATGAAAATTTGCAATGTACATGTATGCCTTTAAAGTTTTTACGTCTAATAGCAATAAATTATATAATAACTCGAACAGGGCCGGATCCAGAATTTTTTTATAGGGGTTGGTCCACATAAAGTCCGCTGTGGACGAATGACGAAAAGGGGATGGTTCCAGACAAATTTTGCAGAAAACCTACTCGTTACTTGCGAAATTTTTGGCGGAAAGGAGGAAAATTCCAACCTCGGAACTCCCCCCCCCCCCCGGATCCGCCACTGCTCAAATATTTTTGATTGTCATCTATTCAAAGATTGTCCCTCCCTTTATGATAGAGACTAAAGCAAACTTATACAGGAACGTTGCAATCCATGTTCCGCACACAGGGGCTTGAATTCTCGTCATTTATATTGACTTAAAAAAATCGACCCCCTACTCTATAATCCAAGCCACTGTGGTTCCGCACAGTTAAAATTATTTTCTGACATGTTTGTAAGTGTGGCGACTTTGGTCAATCGACAAAATTATCAAGCAATGATAACATTTTCGAACAACCAATAACTTGTGACAAATAAGTTTATTTTTCTGGATCCCGCAATAGCTTTGTGAGAAATAGATAAAATTATTCATCCTTATTAAAATGACCTAGATCAAGACAGACGAATGACCCAATGTGGCTATTTGTCATTTTCTAAAAATCAATAAAATGCTTGAATTGTGTGTGTCTGATTGACCTATATTTCTGTCTGTGATTATAAACTATCTTCAATGAATTAACATTTTGCAGTCAACAATTTATAAGAAAGTACGATTAAACATGTGCACAACCTGATAAAGTGACTACATGATCTAGTTGAATCGCATTATTGCTTTAAAACACCGCCACATAAAAGCATGAAAAACGAAGATGCTGATCAAGATTAACTTATTTTTGGTGTCCGATTAGTATTTTTGTCCTTTAAAACTTTATTCAATTAAGTAAATTTTCACAATCCAAAATCGAATATCCATTTATACGCTAAAGTTACGCAATATATGCTACACTGACTAAAATATAATCCGAAGCGGAACACATAAATCTATACTGGTCGCGGCCATATTGTCTTGATGGAAATCCGAAGATTGAGAATCCGAACATAGCCACCGAGTGAAAAGTGAAAGTATGTACATTACAAAGAGCTTTTGTAAATATAGAAACGACGGAAACAAACGACCTCATTGGAGTATCGCTGCCAATCTTTTTATAATAGGTAGTAAATACATTAATTATTATTTTTTTTCGAACAAATTCTTCAATGTTTAATCCAGCTGAGAGTATTTTGACAATATTTTCCAGATCCAAATTAAGGTTCGACCCAGCCTATTATCTTATTTATCACATTGCATCAACATAATTTGTGTTGATTTTGTATCTTCGCGAGCTTTTAGGGCAGAGCCATTCTCATATTAATGTATAAAAAAAGGTATGAAATTGTGATGAAAGTATGAAATAAAGATATGAATTTTGATGGGATTACATGGTAAGGTCACATCATTTGTTGAATCATTGTCTGACGACAAAAGTCTTTTACGTCTTCGATTAATAAAGTTACAAAGCACGAATTATTAATCACTTTATCCCAACTGGTATTTTAGTTAAAAACCAGCAAATTCTATTACAGTGAAACTTCTCTAAACCGGACCCCCTGAAAACTGGCCACCCCTTTAAACCGGCCATTTCAAAAAGTCCCTGCAAAATTCTTTAAAAGTCTATGTAAATTTTCCTCATCATACCGGCCACCCCTCCAAACCGTACACCGGCCACCTTTTTTTAAACTTTCCCTTCATTACTCAAGTAATTTAAACCCCTGAATATTGGCCAAACAATCAATGCCACAGGCAATAAAGTTGTCAATACACAAGTTATAAAAACAAATTAAAGAATTTTGAAGCCATACATAAGTAAATTTTAATTATTATATAAACAATTAATCTGAATATGGTAAATCAAAGAATTATGGAATTATAAATTGCACTTTGTGAATTATTGTGACATGATTTGTTTATTAAAATCTTTCTGTCCAAGCTGATCAAAATATTGTTAGGCAATTTTATCATGTAAATTGGAATAAATGTGCTTAAAATAATTTATGATATGAGAAATAGTCTTTTGAAAATATTTTAAACTCAATATGTTTGTATTTCAATTTATGCCAGACTGATAAAGTATTTTGCAAACTTATGAAGTGTTGTCCATATTCTAAAACTGTAGGATCTTTTAGTTCTCAACTTCTTAAAATTTACTACAAATCAAATTTAATATCAAATAAGAATGTAAAATAAATAAACATAACTATATTTATTATGTGACCAAGACACCTTTCCAAAAGTATACTTTATGAAATTGATCAATTTAAGATCAATATATTTTGATCATGGGTTGTTACATTGGTGGACATTTAGGAGACACTCACAAAACCGGACACCCCTCTAAACTGGCCACTTTATAAGGTCCCTGTGGCGGCCGGTTTAGAGAAGTTTCACTGTATAATAAGACAAACTATTCTGATACGGTAGGCAAAAATACTGACCAGAGCGGAAAACAGTGCTCGATTACTTTTAGTGTTAGTTCAACATCTCAAGAATTAAAATATACGATTCATCAAGAGAGCACTTGAACTAACAATAAGAATATATAACACACACCAAATGTTGCATCATTATCCTATGACGAACATGTTTGATGGAAGAGACATTCTTATTAATTTTTCTATTCGATTAGGCTCGTGCCTATTTATAACATCTATTAATATAAGTTTTGTGCTCATTGTTCATTTGAGCTTTTGCCTTGTTAAACTTGTTGGGTCGGTTACTAGCATTGATAAGTAAAGAGTCCAAAATACTATGGAACTATTCATAAAATCAGTGTTCTGGTCTCTGGTCAGAATTTAATTAAATGCGTCATGACGTAATATTGTTTTTCAGATTGTAAGCATTTTCTTTTGTTTTTCATATACCTCTTCATAAATGATTTTCTTAACAAGAAGATGAAAGAAGCAAAGTCCTTTGGTCCTTTCACGCACAGAATTATTGATGACGTTCTCTCTTTCAACAACGCTTATTTTGGTAGATGGATTTCTGTAAAATATCCTCCAGAGCTAGAGATTAAAGAAACCACAGAATTCACTTGCTTCACGTCAGTCTTGGATATTCATCACGAATTTAACCCGGTTGGTCATCTCAGTATTAAAGTTTACGATAAAAGAGTCGATTTTAATTTTAAAGTTATTATTTTTTCTAAACTTGAAAGTAACATGCCAACGTCACTTGCAAACGTTGTCTATATTTCACACAAGTTATAAGATGTGCCTAGGCTTGTACACATTATTCAGATTTTTTATACGACATCGGTGATGATCGGTATTTATAGTCGTGACTATAGGGGAATGCCCCTCTGCAGCGACTATTACCTATTAAGGTAAAGACTCGCTAAGTGCCATGGGTCGTCCAGCCCATAACACACCACCGCCAGTGTTAGCTGCTCCAAAGTATCCTTTGTTGACGCTGGAGCAGAGCCGGTCTTCCACCATGGTGAGGTACTGGTAGGACTTCTGGAAGACACGACATTGCTGTATCTGTGACTGACTATTATACCAAGGTAGTAAGAAAATACATTTCATACGCTATTAAAAAATCTTCCTTCGTTATCAGCCACTGGTTGTAAATTTCAAAATTATGTGAGACGAAATGGTTTGTGATAGTTTGATTAGTGTTTGGCTCGTTGTTGTGATGAGATGATCACCTCAAGATCTCTATCATGGCTATTATGTCTTCACAACCGTGTTGGATTTTGGTTTTTTTTGTGTAACTACCGGACCAAGAGATTGCAATGGAAGGGGGGGCTTTGATGCGCCATAAAACCTGGTTAAACTAACCGTTTCTTTTGAAAGGCATATATCAAGTCAGAACCATTGCAGTCTTCAATTTTTCCGGTCGGCTTTCCTTGTTTTGTCTTTTCTAGTGGACATTTGAGATTGATCCTCCAAGTTCGGTAATTGTGTTAATCCTATATTTACCTCTTTGGCAAAATATGTTTTATTAAAAAATCTGATTTGAATATTTTGGGGGAAAAAACTAAGGTATCCTCCTAGATAAATGTTCGTAAGTTTGTTGTCATAAAAATAATAGATATAGTAGGTAAAATTTTGCCAGCAAAGCATTAAATCCCAAGTTTTCTGTTTGAATGCTTTCTTTTATTTGCAGAGTTAAAAAAAAGGCTCAATTTTACAAATTATCCAAAATTTAGATCTTGTCAATATATATTAAATAAGTCATATTTGTATGTAGATTGTTGGTACTACATACAAGTGGTTAGGTGTTTTTTTCTGGATTGGCCTAATTATAGGTTGATCATTTTAGTAATAATTTGGTTCCCTAGTTTGATATTTTTGGTTTCACTGTTCTATGCTCTTCATCATCATATAGTGTTTGGCATTTAAAATATTTTTGGTAGAGCGCCTCTGATGAGTCTTGATTAGACGAAACGCGCGACAGGCGCAGCAAAATTTATTGTCTGGAACTTTGTTGTCATTTGTATTTCAATTATTTATCGGTATTCCGGGTATTATTTGGTCGATAGTAATAAACAACCTGGAGCTTTCCCTTCCGGAACACTTTAGATTACTATCGGTTATCGCGAGGTTCCATTGCTGACTGCAGTTTAGTTATTTGGTGAGTGTTTTTTTTTCTTGTACGATGTTGAACGTGGTAGTGTTTGGTCTTTTGACATCTGAATTGACCTTGGTAACTTCTTTGTGAAATTAGTATATTAAGTTGATTTAATTAATTACCTTTATTTCGGAAAAAGATCGTTTGAGTTGAAATAAAAGGTTAAGATGATCGTCTTGATTAATGAATTACACAAAAAAGGATGACCTGTAATCTGGACACATATATCATTTTAATTAGATGTGCACAGCAAATCCGCATAGAATTAAAAATAAAGCGAAAATATCGCGGAAAATAAAGCGGAAAAACAGTGTATTTGTTTCCACGAGACACTCACTATGTCCGGTAAGTACCGATGATCTTCGACAACTTTTACTGTAAGTTCAATGACTGGGGCATTAAAACATATAAATCATGTAGATAGCACGTGGACTAACGATATGAATATTGAAAATAGACCAAATGTTGCATCATTTAGCTTTGTTGAACATGTTTGATGAAAAAGACATCTATAGTTGAATTTTCCATTTGATTAGGCTCGTGTCGTATTAATCATATACTTTACTACTAGTATAAGTTCTGTACTCATTGTTCATTGGGACTTTTGACTTGTTAAACTGGTTTGGTCTAATTTGATAAGTAAAGGGTCTAAAATACTTTGGAACTATTTATTAGATTGTCATGATTGAAGGGATTTTGTGATCTGTTCAGAAATTTTATAAATGCGTCGTTTTCATAATATAAGCCATAATTCTTTATTTGATAAATATTTCGTCATGTTTTTTTTTAATTTAAGATACTTTCATCAAAATTCATATCAAAATATTTTTGGGGAAAAATACTGATCTACACTTTAACAGTTGACAAGCTTTAGACAATGATAAAAGGCCCTTGATTGCTGAAATTTTCAGCTAATTGATTTCTACATTTTTATGCATTAGTTTAATCTTGTTGTCAGATGACCCCTTATTAATCTTATGGCTCTTTAAATGTTAGAAAAGTTGTTTTGCCTTCTAGGCTAAATCAAGCATTGAATTCATGTGGACGATTCAGGCTACTGTGAGCCTCTTGTTTAGTTTTTGAGTGAAATACTTAATAAAACACTTATTTGATGGCGTTTTGTATAGCTGGCTTACCTCGTGCAGTTGATCATTTATATATTTCAAGTACATCAGGGTCCATCAGGTCAAGTATTCTTTTACATTCAGCACAATTGAATAAAACCATTATAAGTTGAACAAAGAACGCTCATCTAGTTCTTAAGCTATAATGTAAAGGGGTCATTTAACCACAATGAACTAAAGAGCCTTGTAGAACTTGCTGAGTAAAAGGGTGAATAAAGCAACAGCTTTTTTCATCTGCAATAAATTTCATCCTATAGGATAAAATCGTCTTATCAACTTTTTTGTAAATTTAATTGAATTTTGAACAAAACTTGTTCTTAAAGGCCATTTTACAGCTATTCAAAGCATTGTTACATGCTTTGAAAGAAGCAAAGAGGCGCCAATGGGGCATTCAAGTATCAAAAGTCTGAAAGGGCAACGACGAAATCGGTTAACACGAACATAATCAGCACGAAGAAACACAAAACACAAAATCAACTGAACGGAAATCAACAACGTGAACTCCAGTTGTAACAAGAGTGAACTCAGGTGCTCCGGAAGAGTAAGCGGTTCCTGCCTGCTATAGCACACCCGTCGTGTTGCTAATCTCCAATTTAGTGTGTCAAATCCGGTAAAGGAAGACAAAACAAAACTCTACGACAAACCAACATCTGCAACGTCTGCTTCATATGAATGTAGAAACAAATCAGCAAACAAAGATGCACAATGAGTGCCCATTGGAATCCCTATTGTTTGCTGAAATACGTCCACTAAACTAAACAAATATGTTGTCAATAAGAAAATTGAGCATGTCGACAACTTGGTGTTCTGCATATTTGTTCTTTTTCTAAGACTCATTGATGACAAAGTTAGTCTTACTGCAATCGACTACCAAATATTTGTACCTGCGTTTTCCATTCTTTTTCAAAAAGCTGCCTTTAATCAGTTGTGCCAATCATGATTTGAGTTGTTCATGCTGAATAGAAGTGTAAAGAGTGGAGAAATCGAAAGTTTTTATGCTGTTGCAAGATGAAACTGATTTCGAATCACCAACTGTTCTTTCGAATTCTTCAGGATCCTCATTTGATCGACACCATTTCTAGAATAACAACAATCGTAACATTCGTAATATTTCTGGAGGCTGGATTTTATTGCTGTTAGTATTGAAGTCAACAGAAAGTGGTACAATTTGATGACCCTTCAATAAAACGTTGTTTATATTGATTTTTATGTAATTTAGGAATCCAATACAGGGATGGAATGTCACCATTGTCAGCACCAACAGAGAGCCCAAAGGAGGAAATGACAGATTTGTATACTAAAGTAAGCATATACAAATATCATACATTTAATCATGTCGGGTTATTATTGTTATAATATCATAATATCATTCGAAAGAAAATTAAGATTACAATTGTACAAGCAAGTCAATGTTATTACAATATACATATCTGCAACAATCTGTTGATAGTTATCAATCTTCAATGTGTTTCAAATGTATTAAAGCTGTATTCTATGTTTCACATTTATAAAGGCTTCAGTTCAATTCACTCTATTGTCTGAATGAAATATAATTATACTAAAGTAAGCATATACATATATTATACATTTAATCATGTCGGGTTATTATTGTTGTAATATCATAATATCGTTCGAAAGAAAATTAAAATTACGATTGTTGAAGCAAGTCAATTTTTTATACAATATACATATCTGCAACAATCTGAAACTAAGATTGCCACTATTATAATTGCTATCACAGTGATAGCGACGTATCCTAGCATTTCAGCAGACGATCTGTAATCACGAGCAGACGTTTGCCTCCTGGTTGCTGATGACAACTTTCGCCTATCAAGTGTAAGGTCTTTCTTGATATTATCTGTTGGAACACTTTGAACAAGTTTATCGTTTGCCAAAATTTGACGAACGTTACAGTTACAGGTGCATATTTTTGGCAGCGTTCCATTAGTGACAGGTAAAGGTAAGGTAGTAATGGCTGACATCGCTGAAAAGTGAAAAAAATATAAAATCTAAAATTTTACATATGAAATTACTGTTATATATAGGAAAACGAAGGGTCATATATTCGATTTGTTAGACGGTTGTTCGGTCTTTGTCACACTTGTAAGTAACTTTTATTTCAATTAGATACATACATGTACTTGTGAAAGTTTTTTTAACCAAGACAAGACTTTTTTTCAATGCTCAGACACATACAGTGTGACATGAGGTATATGACTAAGCAAAGTTTACAAACGACTAGACACAATACAGAAATACTGAAAAACACAATTCTATTTAAGCTTATATCCCCTAATCATACCAACCATCTTTGCAAAGATAAACAACGTGTAGGTAAGGCGTTTCACCAGAACATTCCATTCCGAACATAACTTCGGATGCCATTATTTGACATGACTGTTCTCGGCCACATCTTTTTCGTAGAATATCAAATGAAGTTTTTGATTGGCATGTACCATTGACCGTTTTGTCCATTGTACATATCTTCATGTCTTCTCTGCCATAGTTTGCCTTTAGGATTGTCAGGATTTTGTTGGACTGACACTGAATTAACATACTATCTCCGTTACACACAATTTCTTGATAAAAACCTAAAACAAACAACAAAAAGATTAAAGATAATTTTCATTGCCTTGTCATTTTTTCTTGTTAGGTGTTAATAAAATCAGAGTCGAAATTGAGAAATAACTTTCTTTAAAAAAGAGAGTCTTTTTTCAAGTATTTAAAAGATAAACCGAAAATGTTTTTTTCCTTTTGTGCAACATCGGGGTATTTTAATAACTTACAGATAATTTTTTAAACATTTCTTCACCCATCGCTTGTTTATTAATTGGCTGACTCATCGCTACAATTTTTATAACGCGACAGAAGTAGCAAAATTTGTTGTCTGAATTTCCAATTTCTAACATTCGTCCCGAGGTTTAATTCCCTGCATCAGTATCAACACTTTTTTGTTCAAGAACACATCAAAGCTATTAGTATGAATTATCCGTTTAAATTTCGAAATTGTTTTAAGCCTTAGGTTTCTTCCTACCCCATATATAGGTTGATCTTATTTATAATTTGGTTTCCAGTTCTGCATTTTGTTTTTGTTCTATGCTCTTCATATTCATATAGTGTTTGACATTTTCAATTGTTCGATAGAGCTCCTCTGTCAAAAATAGACGTTACACACGTCAGGCGTTGTACAATGTATTGTCTGGAACTTTGTTGTAATTTTGACTTTTAATATTATAAGGAGTTGCTAGGAACAGTCACTATATTTAAACCTTGTTTAGGCATATGCAATTCAAAAACTTTAGTAAATATACAACTTACCTGAAATGCTTTTTAACCCAACGATGAAAAAAATCACAAACAGGAACATTTTGTTATATCATAAATATGAGCAAGCTATAGTTTTGAAAACTGTATCGGACTAGTTTGAATATGTTTCCAGCATTTTCATTTTCATTTCAATCCAATGAATTTATGGAATAACTAATAGGTTTTAACTTTAATCTTTGTCCCTTATTTATTCATATGTTCCCAGAATCATTATCGTTGATGAGAGCTAATTTAACACCAGAAAGTGGATCCAAATCGTTAAAATGCATTAGAAAAGGCATTAGATATTTTGCTTAAAGGTTGTTGTGATTTTGCCTTTTACCTTGTGTCTCAAATAATCTGTCGCTGCTAATGAAGCATTATAAATACCATTTACGCAAACTTTTGTATAATTCTATTATTTTATGGTGATTAAATTGAAGTTGGTTCGTAACTTGATCACAACATCATGTAAGAGGTATTACTAAGTCGTATAACAATGAGAGAAGCAGATGAACCAATGGGGTATCCGAATGTCAAAAGATCAAAAGGGCAGAGACTAACCCAGTAAAAACCAACAAGAACGGGACAAAAACAGACAATATGTAAAACGTGGAAACACAAAAATAACTGAATATCAATCAACAACGCGAACTCCAGTCGAAACGAGAGTGAACTCATCTGCTCCGGAAGAGTAAGCAGTTCCTTCTTGCTATAGCTCACCCGTCGCGTTGCCAACAGTCAATTTAGTGTCAAATCTGGTAAAGGACGACAAAATTTCTTAAGTGAAGACAGCAACCGAGGAGCAACAAAACCCTGTGTGAGGAATTTTTGCGTAAGACATGACGTTCTGCTAATGAAATTGATGTAAGTCCCACACGCTCTGGAGTAACGAATCAATATTGAGATACGTTATTACAATGAACATTGTTCGTTTTACAATGAGTATATGATTAAAGTAAAGATAAAATGTCCAGTCTTAATAGTACGATGAAAAGACAAAATACTAGTATAGGATACCACATTTTTGGATCTGTTTATGGTCCAGCCCAACAATAAAGTAAAAGAAAGATTTTAAAGATCTAAATCTTACATGCCGGATGGGATTTCCTCTCTTCAGTATTTCAACTTTGATATCTTTGTTATGAAACCACTTGGTCGGTTCCCACTGCTGTGAACTCCGAGGGTAATCACAAGCTTGGTATTTTGTTTTATCATTGAAATTTACAATAGCTAATTCAGAATGATTGTTCTTTCTTTCTTTTGTAGATAATCGACATCCAAGATGCTGGATTTTACTTCCCTGTTCTAACTTTCTGGTTTTAAGTACTTTTCTTTCAAGTTTTTTTTTTTTTTTTTGACTTTCAAAAAGCTGCCGATATGCATAGACAGCAAAACCAATTACCCGCTTTGGTATTTGTATTATGAAATAGTATACAGTTATTTAATGTCTGGTCATAGAGCAGTCAAAACTATTATCCCGAGGTGCTGGAGATGATTTAGGAACTGTTGCCTGAGGCGCAAACAGTTCTTATATCATCTCCTGAGCACCTAGGGCATAATAGTTTGACTGCCCCATGAACAGGCATTAAATAACTGTTTTATTAACTTATATAATACATAGAGAGAGTGTGCGCTCGTTCAACAGTGCGACGTCAAAAGAATTTTGCGCTTTATGTTTTCCTACGTTTTTCCATAATTTTCCTGTTTGTTCTACCGCATAAAAATGCATCAAGAGGTTCTTTTTCGGATTTCCAAATAAACAAACTACAGATAATTATGCATGAAAATATATTGAGAAATGGCATGGGAATAATTTTATTTGATATGAAATATATAGAAAAATAGTAATTTATAAGCGTAAAATACCCTTGACGTTGCTCTGTACTGCGTATCGTTCACGCGCATGGAACAGTTTGTTCCAGGAGTGAAACAGTTAACTGTTACACGCTGACGTCATTTCGAAGAAAAATGAATGAAAACATCTAAAATTACTTCATATGAAAAATATTCACTATAAGTTAATAAATATGATTATTGACTAACATAAAAATATTTGTCTAAATATGATGAAAACAGCCTATACTATATAAACACAAAACTACGCCAATATGTAATTTATCCGTCCAATATGGATATTGGACTAGTCAATATGTATGGAACGCCATAGCTGCCTTATGATGATGAGTTTCATTATGTGATGATACTTTGTCATTATGTGATGATACTTTGTCATTATATGATGGTACTTTGTTATTATGTGATGGTACTTTGTCATTATGTGATGATACTTCTTCATTATGTGGTGATACTTCTTCATTATGTGATAATACTTCTTCAGTATGTGATGATACTTTGTCATTATGTGATGATACTTTGTCATTATGTGATGGTACTTCTTCATTATGTGATGATACTTTGTCATTTTGTGATGATACTTTGTCTTTATGAGATCAAGGTTTATTATTATGAACAGCGCTGAAAAAAAAGTCATTTCTTATTTTGTTCTACAGGTAGTTTTTCTGTGTACCCCCCAAAGAAAAATCGTTTCCAAAAGGTTTCTCGAATTTCAAATCAATAACCACTATATAATTTATCATATATTAAAACGTTATAAACTCATTGATTGATTGATTGATTGATTGATTGATTGTTATTTGTTTAATGTCCCGTCGGCGATATTGCAGCCATCATCGGGACATAAACAAGTTGAAATAATGAAATTTAATTCAATTTTAATTAAATTCATTTATTGTATTTGTTCAATTCATATTCCTCATCAATAGGTCATGAACTTTAAATTTACATGTTAACGATTAGCCAGCTTTCGCGCCAAAAGTAGCCACGAGCTTCGTGTTGCGTTCTAGTATTTAACCCTATATAAACTCATCGTGTCAGTGCACGTTTTTTCAGATTGAAAAAACTGCTGTTTAAACGAAAGGATACAATTCGAAAAAAAAGATAAGTATTTTAAACTAGTTATTTCAAGAAACGTTTAAAGTTCTATTGGAACATTAATTATACTCTTAATGATATTATCAAATTTCAACGTTAAATGTAGCATTTTTTAATTCAATTATTATTGAGGTTTCAATTTTTCTTGTTAACCTAGTTTTGTTTTGTAGTTTATTATTGTCGTTGTTGCTAATAACTTTTGTGGTAGCAAAATGTAAGTATCATGCAAACTCATATGTATTTATATTGCAAATGATTTCGTTAAGTTTATTACAAATAATTATCTATCCAATATTGGAAGTTGTGGTACAGTTATTTCACGTATAAATTTTATCGTTAATTTGGTCATAATTCATTATTCACTTTTCCAGACTAAGTACATAATTGTCATAATATTTTCGCAAATACGAAATACGGATTAATTCATGCTAAAATGTACATGCAAGCATAATTTGATTAATTTATTCACTAAAATAGCTTAGTTTTAATCTTAAATATTAATTTACATGACCAGGGGTAGAGGTTTCAGAAGAGCCCAATTTAGCAACCAATTTGATCAGTCGCAGATTGGTAGGGGACGTGGACAGAGTCCGCCAGATGTCCAATCAGATATCCAGCAAATTGCACAACCTGTTCAAGTTGATCAGTCAGTTGTTCACTTAGCACCACAAGTCCAGCTGCTAGCACCAGTTAACCCGCCCGTACAGCCACCTCCGGCTCAACCACAACTACAAACACCGATGATACCGGTTTTACATACCTTGGCGTCTACGGAAACACAGGCCGATCAAAATACAATTAACGGTGAGGATTTCATATCTGTTAGTTTGTCTAATAATCCTCTTATAATTCCAAATTAAAATGAAGTTGATATGTATGTTCCTCAAATTCAAAAGAGAAAATGTGGGGTTTACAGCTTTTGTGCCAATATTATGTTGTTTTTCCAAATGATTAAAAAAAAATAATAATAATAGCTTTATAACATTATTAAATGTATCTGTTGTAGTTAACACAGAACACAAATTTGAAAATTAAGAAAATCGAAAATATTGAAGCATGGACTGATGAATTTTGTATTTAAAAAATATATATATATTACTTCAGAGGCATCCGTTAATAACTTGTAATTTTCTTGTACTTAAATTTTATTAGGGGAGAAATTATTGTTGCACATGTTTTAGAGTTTACAATATGATCAGCAGTTAAGACTTAGGTTGTGTCATTCACCTGCCATTCATTTATTGTTTGGAACTTTGTTGTCATTTGTATTTCACCATTAAAGACCCAAGTTGATGCTCATTTGTGGCTCAAGTTTGTTGCAAAAGGAGTTGCAGGTGTGCAAATTGATCAATGTAATATAGAAACAGGAATTTGTTATGTTTTCAAATTTAAAAATGTTGTTTCATGAACAATTGCTACATTATCAGATAATTTTTGGCAAATCACTACACCCAATATTGTGCATAAAATCATCATTATAAAAAATATATATATAAATATGTACATGAAAATAAGGTTAAGAGAACTAAGTAGAGTTTAAACATTTGTATGATTGGTAAAGTTATAAATATTAAAATAATTAACATAATAAAACATGTAATTCAAATAATAGTGTGTAAATTAAAATGGCTATTAATAAAAGGGGAAAGAAGAAAAAGAAACAGCAACTTCTGTTATACCTATGACAACTTACTTGAGGAAACACATCGTTCCTATAATAATAATGAATAATATGATGATAATTATAATACTACTTACTTGAATAAATAGTATTTGCTTTCTGGTATTATTAAAAGATGATGTTATTCTAAATAATAGTTCTATTAAATCATCGTCTTCTGTTGACATGAGCTAAATAAATATATTTTTGTTGGTGAGACTTTCAAAATTCTTATATTTTTCGGATATAGAAGCTAAAATATTTACGTTCATTATCATAATTGTTACATTGGGTAAAAAGTGTAATTCATCTTATACACAAGATTTAAATAACATATTTTGAATGCAAGGTCCTTAACTTCTAATCCTATATGTCTACCTTTTTCAATGTTAAGGTCGTGATCACTTATTCTTAATTTTGTAAATTGACGTTATGATTTATTTCCAATAAAAGATACATATTTTGTTTTCAATTTCAAATTCAGATTTAAAAAGTCTATAAATTCTAAGGTTATTCCCTCCTTTTAAACTTTCATCATTGTGAATGTTCTCTTTCCAAATAAATTTTGTTTTATCTGTAAGAGCATTTTTAGTTCTTTTAATAATATAATTAACTTTAAATTGTAAATGAGTATTAAAATTATAATCAAATTTTAGGAATCTAATTATTTATTTTATAATTCCTACCAAAGATTGTTTTTAATTATTTGACATTTCTTCGATAAGTTTAAATGCTTCATTTGGTAAGGTGGTTCGACCTATTTTCTAGTTTATCAATATGACACCAATAATAATTAGATTTAATAATTTAGAGAATAGAATAAGTAACAATATGACACCAATATTAATTAGATTTAATAATTTAGAGAATAGAATAGGCATACTTCTTAGTTCACCTCTACAAGCATTGTTAGAGAACTTGGTTTTATTACAGAATTAATTTACAAAATGTGTGTAATTTTTCTGGGATATTTGAATCTTTCACCTTTTTTTTTAATTTTTTTTTTTATACATTTTCTGCATTATTTTGAAATATTAATGGGGAAAAGGTTCCCCAGGCTTCTGAGCCTTCATGAAATATAGGCTCAATCGTGTGTTTTAAAATGTGAAGCACAGTTCTAGGATTTGGAGTAATGAATTTAAAAAAAAAATTCTTAGTTTAAAAGTGTTTTGAATCCTTTGTTTTAAAGATTTTTCGCAGTGGTAAATGAACCAGAGGATGCGAAAAAAAAAATGCATAAATACTTGTATTTTGGACATTTTCTAGTAGTTATTCATTAAATATTATTTGTACATAGCTCTTAAGGCCTGATTTGTTGAATACTAGTACTTTATTTTTTATTTTTTAATTATATTGTAATCATTTTCCATTCTTTGAAGAACATTTGTAAAGAGTCGACACACTTTTGTAAACCGTTTTCTGTGGTTATCGGTAAGACTACATCATCTGCATGAATTAATGGATTAACTTATTTGAATTTAAAACAATGGGTTACATGAATTATTAAAAAATATTCTGCAAGATCATTTATATAAGTGTTAAATAAGGTAGGGTCTAAGTAATTTCCTTGCCGTACACCTATTCCACAGTGAAAGAAATCTGATCTTACTGATTCTACATTAACACATGCCTGAAATTTTCCAATTGCACAACATAAATGCATTAAATGTTCATTTATCTATCCTGCAGCTTTGTGTGAATCGTTTAAGACTGCTAATAAGAATCAAAAACCAAAATGTGGCCTTTAGTAAAGGGACAAATAACCGCCCTCCCATACCATATGTGTATCAAAAAACTACACGAAACTTTCAACAAAATTCTTAATTTTAGGGGCATATTGGATTGTTTTATTTTGAAAACATTGGGTAAATTTATCAACTTGAATTTATTAAATCTCTATTAATTTGGCAATGAGCGCAATATGCTTCTCAAAATCTTTTTATTTTTCAAATATTCCGACATTTGAATTATTTCTGAATATTTTAACCCTGAGATTGATTAGAATATATTCTGATTATTGTTCATTCTAATCTAATGATAAAAAGGACACGTTTTATGCCTAATAATTTTATAAAATAAAACATTCCCATAAATTCTTTAAGTAATCAAATATATTCGAAAAGACACTTAACCATTTGAATAAATGATAACTTGTAACATACAAATTATCAGAACGGGTTTCATGGTATATAAATGTTAAATTTTTGAAGAAAATTTATAATCAAATCGTGCCGTTAATGAATTTTCAAACTATTCATGATATAGTCAATGTTGTTCAAACAACAAAGTTGTTGCTCAAACAAATTTTATGCTGGTAGTTGAAATTAAATCTGAACATTGTTTGAAAATGTTAAAAATGTTGAAATTTTATATGAACATATGTTGTTGTTCATGTTAGTTTAATAGTGTTCAAATTTTGTATGAACATATGTATGTTGAAGTTGATAGTTGAATTATGAACATATGTTGTTGTTCATGTTGATAGTTGAATAATGTTAAAATTACAGATAAACATATGTTGTTGTTCATGTTTAAAGTTGAATAATGTTGAAATTTCATATGAACATGTTGTTGTTCATGTTGATAGTTGAATTATGAACATATGTTGTTGTTCATGTTGATAGTTGAATTATGAACATATGTTGTTGTTCATGTGTTGGTTGAAATATGAACATATGTTGTTGTTCATGTTAAAAGTTGAATTATGAACATAAGTTGTTGTTCATGTTAAAAGTTGAATTATGAACATATGTTGTTGTTCATGTCGTTTAACTAAGCTTCGGTTCACCTTTTTCATTGATAAGGCTGCTTATTTGTAAATTGATAAATTGGTTGGCTGATTAGCTTGGTTTCCAAGCTAATATGGCGGAATTTATCAATTTGCTGCTCTGGATAACCTCGCAGCTTCAAAATTTTTATGCTGACTGGAATCCTTCAGTGACCAAGCGTCAACGAGTTGTAAATGTTGACAATAATGTTGTTGTTGTTTATGCATTAAATGCCATGACAAATAAGCAGCCAAAACTAATTTGTTTGTTTTATTTACAAATACTATATTGGCCATATGAAGAAAAGCATTGGATGCAATGAATAAACTTGCAATGTTAGGTGTTATAACTGTGTCTGACCAAACATCGCAATTTTATTTCAAATTAAATGAAACTTAATAAAGCATTATTGAAACTTTGTAAACAATTGGAAACTTGCTTAAGCAATGTGAAACTTGGTAAAACAATATTAAAACTTAGTAAAGCAGTGTAAGTCCAGAACAAATATACAATAATGAAATTTAATTCAATTTTAATTAAATTCATTTATTGTATTTGTTCAATTCATATTCCTCATCAATAGGTCATGAACTTTAAATTTACATGTTAACGATTAGCCAGCTTTCGCGCCAAAAGTAGCCACGAGCTTCGTGTTGCGTTCTAGTATTTAACCCTATATAAACTCATCGTGTCAGTGCACGTTTTGTCAGATTGAAAAAACTGCTGTTTAAACGAAACCCTCCCATATCCCTTACCCCCTGAATATGAACATTTTTCTGCTTTTGAGTTTATTTTGTAGAATGGTAGTAGCAGTCTCCATGTGTTATGTAGAGGTTATGGAATTTGGTGAATTTTGGAACATTAATACTTCTGACTGGAAGAACCTTCAGTAGACTTTCATCCTTGGTTTTTTGATTTTGATTCAACACTTGGATATTATGCTGACTGGATCAACCTTCAGTATACTTTCCGGACTTTGTCTATCATCGTCATGGCAAATAACAAACTGTTTGGCGGAATTTATCAATTTGCTGCTCTGGATAACCTCGCAGCTTCAAAATTTTTATGCTGACTGGAATCCTTCAGTGACCAAGCGTCAACGAGTTGTAAATGTTGACAATAATGTTGTTGTTGTTTATGCATTAAATGCCATGACAAATAAGCAGCCAAAACTAATTTGTTTGTTTTATTTACAAATACTATATTGGCCATATGAAGAAAAGCATTGGATGCAATGAATAAACTTGCAATGTTAGGTGTTATAACTGTGTCTGACCAAACATCGCAATTTTATTTCAAATTAAATGAAACTTGATAAAGCATTATTGAAACTTTGTAAACAATTGGAAACTTGCTTAAGCAATGTGAAACTTGGTAAAACAATATTAAAACTTAGTAAAGCAGTGTAAGTCCAGAACAAATATACAATAATTATGTAAATAACACGTTGATATAAAACAAAGACAAAAGATAAAACTTTGTAAACAACATTTCTCTTCTTCCATGCGGTTTTAATTAAAGGTTCATTAACATGTTTTTTTTAAGTTCTTTATTTTTAGCTCGGGATTTAAATCTAGGTTTTAAACTGTTCGGGTTTTAGCGTCTTTCATTCAAATAACAGAAAAAATACAATCTATCACTAGAGGTCGCGTCTATCAACACTAGTGAAAAAACAAAGTTATGAACCATGTTGTTTACAAAGTTTTAATATATAATAAATTGTGTATTGGTTATGAATTTGAAATTCGAGAAACCGACCATTTGGAAACTTTTTTTGGGGGGGGGTATACAGAAAAAACTATGCGTCGAACAAAATATTTGTCATTATAAGAAAAGAATATTTTTTAGCGCTGTTCATAATAATAACCTTTGATCTCATAAAGACAAAGTATCATCACATAATGACAAAGTATCATCACATAATGATGAAGTATCATCACATAATGATGAAGTATCATCACATAATGACAAAGTACCATCACATAATGAAGAAGTACCATCACATAATGACGAAGTATCATCAAATAATGACAAAGTATCATCACATAATGAAGAAGTATCATCAAATAATGACAAAGTATCATCACATAATGAAGAAGTATCATCACATAATGACAAAGTATCACCACATAATGAAGAAGTATCATCACATAATGAAACACATCATCATAAGGCAGCTATGGCGTTCCATAAATATGGCATATTGGACTAGTCAATATGGCATGTCAGCCATATTGGTTAGGTTAGTCAATAAAGGTATAATTGCGTAAAGTTATCCATATTGGCTGAGTTATTGGTCCAAGGCTAGTCATATTGGACTGAGGCGAAACTTTACGCAATAATACTATAATATACATTTGGGTGTTTTCATATTACCTTGATTATTCGTAGTTTCAGAATGGGTCAATAACGAAGCACTCTGGTATTATTTTTTTTCCAATTTATGCTTAGCAGTAACTTTGTAACATCTTTGTTTTATAAAAAATAAAAACATTATGAGAATAAATATATTTAACATATCACTTCACATTTTGTCAGTTGATTGAAATGCACTAGTGATGATAAACATATGTACAGAGAGCTTTCAATGCTTCAAGAGTTTCTTTTCCAGACGGAATAATCTGGTCTGCAGGTAGAAGGAAGCCATGTTTGCCTTTATCTCGTAACTCGACGCCATATGAGTATTTTATTTTTTCTGCTCCATAGGTCCAATCAGCACTGCTACCACTTGCCACATCTAAAACAGACAATTTAGATTATAATCATGAAGTCAAGTGGCTCAAATATGATTGGATTTGTCCTACAATAAAATGATCGTTTGTAACGTGGCAGGTGAGTCACCATTCCGGAGCACCTGAATTTACATTGCTGATTTTGTAATTTTGGTTGTGTTGTGTTCCTTATTTTGTATTGTCTTTTTTTGTTGTTGTGTACCCTATTTCTTTTGACCTCTTTTTGACTTATGACAACTTATTCAAATCATGAAAAAGTAAAATAATCAGATGAGGTAAAATGACTTTATGACATTGTTGAAACAGACATTACAACATCACATATGAGCTTCATTATTTATAATCACACAATGTTATTGTAATTTCAACCCTGAAAATCATCTGACAAACAGATTTTGATTTTTTTTCATTATTATGTACATATACAATTTGTTCTCGATGTATTTTTTAAACCATTGTATTAAACACTATCGGTGTTCTTATTTCCCCGAGTAGATATCACCCGTAATTGCCTCATCCCCAAGAAAAAGGTTGTTTTTTTTCAATACTTTAATATATGCATGCAAGCACAATATGTACACACAAAACTTACAAATTATATTTGCTATGCTGCCATGTTGATACTTTGTGCCGTACTCTGCTTCGAGGGCATCACAAGCTGCCTTGGCTCCTGCATTCTGTTGTCAACAAAAGCAAACAAAGTGTCCGTTACTAAATCATTTCAAATTATAATAGACTTGGCTCAATCCGGTCATAACGTAACAATAGCACCGTCATCAAGATTGAAATAATGTGTTTACGGTTTTTTTAGCATGTATAAAATAAAATGACAACAGAGCTCCAGACAATAAATTTGGCTGCGCCTGATTTTTGTCTGTTCAAGACTCATCAGAGCCGCTCTACCAAAACTATTGAAAAAGCCAAACATTATATAATTATGAAGAGCACAGAACAATACTATCAAAGATATCGAACTGGGGAACAAATTAAATTTAGAACTAAGATGATCAACCTATGTTTGTGTAGGAAGAACACATTGAAAATGAGATAATTTATGAGTCTGTTCTTTGTAATGGCTTGGACTAAAAATCAATACTGTCATATTGGACAATCTATAGAAGTATATAACAAATCACACTGTTTCAAATTGTTTGTATCATTATTCTCTTACCTGGTCTTCGTAATCAGCAGGTAGCTGTTTTGTGTATCCCCACGGGGTCATCCAAAGTTCAGAGTAACTATGGAAATCGATAAATGCCTTGATAGTGCTTTTGTGTGCATCTATAAATTCAGAAACTGCCTTAACCTCGACTTCTGAGAATGCTGAAGGACCACAGTATGTATCTGTACATGGATCTTTTGAAGCACCAGACTCTGCAAAAATGTTTTGACGTTAATTTGCGTTGTAAAATTACAATAAATTTAGGCATCCCAATTTTAGAATCAATGATCCGCATATGCGTTACATCTGAAAAAAAATACCTGTAGGTTGCGTAAAACCGCAAAAGGGTATTACGAGAAAACTGGCATTTTTTTGCTTCTTTTTTGTTTTGTTTTATCAAATCTAATATTCTACTGGTTTTCCAAGTTTTTTACTCCTAGCGTGTCTGATGAAGTTTAATAAAAAAAAAGCGCTTCACACGCAGACTTCCTGGTACATATTCCATATTCTTTCGTTTTTAATTCAAGGTCTACGATTAACTGGTTCTGTTCATTGTTTTGTAATTTGAGTCATTTTACCGATACCTTTTTGTTTGAATAAGATATAAAGAAATCATTTTGTTATGTAAAACCCCAGAAAAAAAAGATCACAAAACATGTAGTTGTAAGTATGGTGACTTAGGGTAAGCAGAACATGTGGTTGTTAGGGCCTTTCTCGTACACCTCATTAAATCATAGAACCAAACACTTACTGCACCATTCCCAATCCCAGTTTCTGTTGGGGTCTACTCCATAACAGTTTCCTGACTGTTTTGATCTTGTCTTTCTCCAATTTCTGTTCTGTAGCATAAAAAGATATTATAACTGAAAAGGTGATTTACAAACAATTTTTTTTTGTTTAGCTGTGAAAATGTAGAAAAAGCTGTAGAAATAAAAAACTACTGATGAATAGATATCAAAAGTTGGAATAGTTTCTCATTTAATTAAGGTAGATGGAATGTGTATTACTAAGAATCTCTTGCACATCTATCATAATTTCAAATTTTACCATGCTTACAATTTTTATCGATTTCTGTTGGGGTAAGTAAACATCAAAATTGAAAACAACAACAAAAACTTCGAAAAAATACACCATCTTAGCGAATTTCAATATTTTCCCGTACTTTTTAAAGGGAAATAATTTGTATGAAAATAGTAAAAAAAAATACATATTTTCAGTTTGTCTAAAAATTTTGATTGTGAGCTTTTTTGATTTTTTATTCATTATATTTAAACGTCTCTATAAGACAATGATTTTCACGATTATTTAGATAAATTTATGGAGTAGATATTCCTAGCTGAAGAAAATTCGAACTTCCCCTATTGATTCTACATTAAAAAGCAAAATTCATGCACTTTTAAAATTCCATTCTAGATTTCTCTAAAGGCGACCTTATAGTTTTATTATCGAGAAATTCTATAAATTATTTTTTTGACGTCCTATCGATCGTAAAGATGAGTAAAATACATCTTTACCGCAGTATATTTGAATGTTATTTACTTTTAAAAAATTCTATACGAATAATATATGAACCTGGGAAGAACATGAAAAGCTTCTTATGAATAAATGTCATTTTTTTCAATTGTTTCTAATTTGAAAACGTGGCAACACGACGGGTGTGCTATAGCAGGCAGGAACCGCTTACTCTTCCGGAGCACCACGATTCATTCTTGTTACGACGCTGTTGATTTCTGTTCTGTTGATTTGGTGTTTTGTGTTTCTTCGTGTTGTCTTGTTCGTGTTTACCGGTTTCGTCGTTGTTCTCTCGGACTTTCGACACACGGATGCCCCATAGGTGACTCTTTACGGAATAGTTTTGTAATTTTAAGATGTAAGCTAAAATAATCATGAAAAAAGGATAAAAGAAATCATATCTATTTTCAGCTTTAGGTAGAAAAATCAAAGATAGGAGCAAATGTTGGGATGAGGTATAAATATTTACTTACAGTTGTCCATGTATATTCGTATCCATCTACATTGAACACTGGTATGATGTACCATGTATATGAATCTACAATATCTGTAATCTTTGCATCTTTACCATATAAATCAAGCATCTACAAAAAATAATGATTTTAGCATTATTTAAATATAGCGACAATAGCTTGAAAAAAAGAAATTATATATTCTTCAAAAAAAAGGTACGCATAGATAGAAAGTTCCCCCTACGCTTATGGCCATTCAAACAATTTCAAAACAATATTGCCGAGCTGTTCTGCAACCGATTTTCATGAAATAAAATCCAGTAAAATGAAAACGAAATAAAGATTGTTTGATTTCCTAACTTCAATGGCTTTTAAGACATTGTAAGTAGAACACGACCAATGTTTTTCACGAAACATTTTGCATTGATTTACACGGGAAATTGACGCGTAAAATGTACACTTGAATTCTACTTGCAATATCTTAAAAGTAGCAAAGTAACGATTTTGCTTAGATCAAACAAATAAATTTCATTCATTTTTCTTTTTACTGGTTTTTATTTCATGAAAATCGGCATATGGACGGCTTGGTAATATTGTTTTGAAATGATATGGGTTTGTATTAAACAAATAGGAAATTTTCTACCTATGCGTAACTTTTTTTGAAGAGTATATAAAAAAATATTAATGTTTTAATTCAATGACAATAAAAGGATATGAAATTGATTGAAAGTTTCAAGGACCCAAAGTTATCAAAGAATCCAGTTAAGCATACATTGTGTTATTGTTAACACTGCATTCTACTTCAAAAATGATATATTAACATTTTGTTTTACATAAAGCTTGCTTTTATTCGTATATTTTGCCGTTTCTTATTCAACAAGAATGTTTTTCACACAAATCAAAATGATAATCTAACATTATTTTGCCCACATTAAGAAGTATACATACTTGACCAGTCATATACATTAACGTTGCTGGTGCTATCCATTCTCTGGCATGGATACCAGCTTCGACAAAGAACCCATTCTTTTCTTTTACTTTTCCAGTGTCAATCTGTGAACAAAATATGGCAAATGGATTTAAACTAAATCCATACAATACCTCTAACGTACACGAGTCAATAAAAACTATAAACCTTATCAATACAGCTAATTGCTGAAGAACAACATTTTAATTAAGGTAGTACAAGGGTAAAAAATCGGTAGGATAGTGCAATGGTGGTGAATATCAATCGCCATGCGTAGGGTGAATAAATATAGTAATAACAACTGCCTTCCCAGTATTTTATATTTTAAATCATCTAAACCCACCAATCATCACTGCTACCACTTGCCACATCTAAAACATTGGGATAATAGTCATGAGGTCAAGTGATGCAAATAAGACTTATTGAAGGTGGAACTTACTGGATTTGTAACGTGACAGGTGAGACAACAAACAAAAAACATTCCAAATCACCTGATTTCACGTTGCTGGTTGCGTTTTTTTGTTTTTGTATTTTTGGTTGTGTTGTGATAGTTATTTTGAATTGTCTTTTTTGTCTACTGTTTTTCCCCTTGACCTCTTTCTGACTTATGACAACTTATTCAAATCATGAAAAAGTAAAATAATCAGATGAGCTAAGAATGACTTTATGACTTTGTAGAAACCAACTTCCGTACAATGAAATAAGGTCCATTATTATGGGGTGTAGGTAATCATCGAGTTCGAGTTCAAGTCAGAGTTAGAGTTCGAGTTACGACTCGAGTTCGAGTTAAAGTTCGAGTTACGACTCGAGTTCGAGTTAAAGTTCGAGTTAGAGTTCGAGTTATTATTTGAGTTTTAGTTAAAATTTTCAGCTCACTCGAAACAGTGATTTTCGTGGCAAAAATCGAGTTACGACTCGAGTTCGAGTTAGAGTTCGAATTACAGATCGAGTTAGAGTTCGAGTTGGATATTTACTATAGCGCTATTATATGAATGTTGTCAAACATTACACTTGTTGGTGTTTACTGGTTTTGTCTCTGCCTTTTCGGACTTTTGGTGTTTTATACCATCCAAAATTTTTACTCACTGGTATACATTCGCTTTATGTATACCAGTGGGGAAAAAATTTGGATGGTATAAAACAACAATATTTTGACATAATATGTTTAGAAATGACAAGAAAAGACTAATTAAATCATTTTTATCGAAATTTCATTTTGTTTGGGGTTTAGAAAAAAAAGGGGGGTCATATGTGAAATCCATGCTCCATGTGCCTGTGCTATATATGTCAAAATTCAATAGCAATTTAATTGTTTACAGAAATTCATTGCTCCTTGCAAATTAGAAAAAAAGAATAGGCTCAAACACATTCCATTTATTGGTCAAGAATTTCAACAGTTTTAGAACTTTTAACACTTATACGGCACCAACACCCTCGCCGTATATTTGCTTATTCTTCATTTCTGCCTACCTACGCCCTTGTATATGTCATCCATATCATTTGTATTGGTTCATGCAAGGAATCTACATACTTTGGTCAATATTCTGTAATAAATTAGTTATTTTCAACGTATTAAATTATCCTGGATTTGGAAATAAGCTTGGTGCTTATGTAAATCCATCTCCCGTTTGCAGTTTGCGAGTGTGGCCAATGTAAAGTAGTTAATATATTGAAACCATTTTCCCTGAAACTATACCTCTATGAGTTTGATGGGTCTTCCTTCATAAGATTTCCCTACTTCTATAACTTTAGTTATACTGGCATAGACTGTGGTTATATTGGTTATCCAGGCATCTATCTGAAACAATAATTTTTTTTCTTCAAAACCTTGTAGATAAAAATGACCTGATCGTGAACTCTCATTTTGTAGTTTACATTTATATCTGGCTGCATTTGCTTGATGTGTGCATTCGATTGATTACATGCATGCATGTTATCTTGTCTGGCAGAAAATCACCTGTCTCCTTTTGTTATTTTGTTTAAAGGAAGAAAAAATATATATAAAAGATACGAGTAGTATATCCTTGTTTTAATAAATTTGTGATAGATGTAAAATTATGATGCTTTACATTTGATATTAACATATTTTGATAATAGAAATTTGTCTTGATGTGTGCAATTAATAGTCAACTAAGGAGTCAATAACATTACAAATGTCAACTTACCGCCGATAGATTATGGTACTTTCCATAATCAAATAGTGTAGCTTCATCCCGGGAAACAAACTTCAAATCAACGTTATTTAGTTGGTCTATCTGATGCTGTATATTTTCCATAACCAGTTCGACTTGCATTCCAATTTTTTGGAAAGTCTCAATAATAGAACTTGACGGTGGAACGGAAATTTGGACTGGAGTATTCAAACCTCGTGGTGGTATCCAGAAGTCAATGTCGTCACTTCTAGATTGCAGATGCATTGCTTTTAATATGTTCAGTTGCAGTTGGTTTTTGGGAACCACCTCATACATCTTAAATCTGCAACATGCAATTATTCACAAATACTAAATGAGTAAGAGTATGAACAATTTATTATAAAGCGAAGTTAAGCTTAAAGATCAAGAAACTTCTCATACATAGGTTGCTAACTCTTCTTAAAGATTAAAAGGACGTTAGATCGAGAGGTGCTGATCACGTTTACTCTCTCTTTGTGTAGTTCTCGTTCGTGTTTACTGGCTTTGTCTTTGTCCTTTCGGACTTTTGACATTAGTGTAACACCTTGGCACCTCTGCTTTTGCCAATACAAATTTTAGTGGTTTAGCACCCTTTCAACACGTAAGAGATGAAGAAAGGCGATCAAACTGATTAAAATTTCAAAAAAGTTCCCAGCAATAACTTTTGCTGCACCTGATTTGATAAGCACTAAAAACAGAATGACCGTTAGAGAAGATCGACCTTTGGCACATAGCTTACAAATTAAGTGTAAAACAAAGTTACAGAAATAAGTATTCTGTTCGTGAAGTAAGTCTTGGAGATACAGTTTTATCTGTTTTTCAAATGAAATTAATATATTTTTTTTAAAATTACGTACCCATAATACGAAACTTTTGCAAATGTTGTTGCACAGAGAATCAAAAGAAGTCCAACCACCTTCATTGTGGACCAGGAATGCACCATGTATAGGGTGAAATCAAAATGCTTGTAACTTATAGATATATTGATATTGATAATGATAATATCCTTTATCTATACTTAACCTTGTGATTTTGATAATTGATAAATGACAGGTCACATAATGTAAATAAATCTTAATTTTATCATTTGTAGTTATTATTGTGGTCTTGTGGTTAACATACATGTATTTTTTTTTGCCAATTCATTCAAATCTACCTCATGACGGTCTATCTGGGGGAAATGGAAATCCTTATTTCATCAAGTATTCCAGGAACCACTTTGTGCTATTGCAAGAACAATATGATGGCAAAATGTTACAATTTGGCAATAATACTACAAATTTCTATCTTCCGTGTGAAGTGTTTGAATTATGAACTGCCAAACAATGCATCATCATGATTTTGTCTACCCAGTTGAGAAAACACTAGCCTGAGGGTCGGAAAGACCTTTTCCGGGACGCCAGGATTGGCCATATTATTTAACGGGAATTCGGGAAAAGCGACTAGCGGGACACGGGAACCTGCATTTTATTTTTCGGGATGCGGGATCGGTAGTTTTTATTATCCGGGAAAATGGGATTATAAAATTATTTTGACGGGAATTCGGGACAGGACCCCCTCCTCCCCTCCCCTAGCCTTAATCGAAATGAACATGTTATCAGTATGTTCAATTATTCATTTATAACCCTTTCTCAAACTTTGATACATTTAAACCAAAATATTTTTTTTTCAAATGATTATAGTTAAAAATTGTTCAGACGTCAGATATCTGCTTACTTGGATTCTCAGATGCATAGAAAAATGTAATTGGTGTCGGTGTTAAACTCAAAATGACAGCTATGTTGAGTAAAGACATGGTAAGTTGTTTTCAAAGATCAAGTAGGGATTTTACATGCAAGATTAGATCAAATTCGCCAAATGATTAAATACAAATGACAACAAAGTTCCAGACAATAAATTTTGCTACGCCTGACGCGCGTTTCGTCTATTCAAGACTCATCAGAGGCGCTCTACCAAAAATATTAAAAATGCCAAACACTGTATGAATATGAAGAGCATAGAACAGTATAACCAAAAATACCAAACTGGGGAACCAAACAAACTTTAATTGCTTATATATTTGTTGACCTACCAACTAAATTGTGTTGTATTATGTTTATAGCCGACTCATTGCATTTGTCATAAAGTTTTGTAGATCGTCTTCTTTAAAAACTCAATCTAAATCTTAATTCGAAACAGACCTCATAGAATACCGCTTTGTCGTTCGATCAATGAGATCTAATGTCACCATTTTTAAGATCGTTTAGTGAAAGGAAATTTTTGTAAGTTTAAGGTAAAACCAACCAAGACAAAGTAAAACAAATAGAAAAGCGAGCAATTAAGCCATTTCCCACAATTTCTTAATTTAAACAGCATACACATAAAAAGTACCAGTAGTTAAAGCATTTTGGTATTGTCTCGGTCAAAGTTTGTGGTTAGCAAAAACTAAAACTATGTACGCGAATACCCGTAGCACATGACAACATTTAACAGACGTTTTTAGAGATGATGACCTTTAAAAAAAAAGATTAAAATGTGACCTGACAATTATTGATGATCAAAATCACAAGCTTAAGTATAGATAAAGGGTAAATAACCCTATCAAGATGAATATAGGCTATAGCTATAAATTAAGGGCTCAAGTATTATGTATTTCATTCTCTAACTGGTGTAAGCATAACCAACAATGAAGGTGATTGTCCTGTTCTTGGCTTTTAGTGCGACGGCATTTTCTAAAGTTTCTTATAATGGGTAGGTAAAATTTTCACTAGAAGCTTTAAAATAATCAGAAATAAAAATGACAACAAAGTTCCAGATAATATATTTTGCTACGCCTGACGCGCGTTTCGTCTATTCAAGACTCATCAGAGGCGGTCTACCAAAACTGATACAAATACAAGACATATCTGAGGATAAACTGTCTAAGTCAGTGTTTAAAAAGATAAATTAATCTGTGATCAACTGAAAGAAATAAATTAACAAAAAGTATTAAACTTGACAAGTTTCCATATATTTTATTTATTCATCTATTTGTAGAAAGATTTGTGTTTTCATTAACATTCTTTTTTCAAATGAACTGGTGAATCTTTTTTTAAAATATATGAAATATGATATGATATTAACGACCACTGCAAAAGTCAATTTAGGAATTAAATGTTATCAATTAGTCTAACAAACTTTGCCAAATTTATATTAATGCTTTTTTAAATTATTAAATGTTGCAGATTTAAGATGTATGAGGTGGTACCAAAAACCCAACTGCAACTGAACATATTAAAAGCAATGCATCTGCAATCTAGAAGTGACGACATTGACTTTTGGATACCACCACGAGGTTTGAATACTCCAGTCCATATTTCCGTTCCACCGTCAAGTTCGATTATCGAAAAATTCGAAAAGATTGGTTTTCAAGTCGAAATGGTGATGGAAAATATACAACATAACATAGACCAACAAAATAGCGTTGATATGAAATATGTTTCCCGGGGAACAGCGGAACAGTTTGACTTTGGGAGGTACCATAATCTATCTGAGGTGAGTTAAAATTGTAATGCAGTTGTCTTGGTATGAATAATACCTGAACAGTTACAACATTGTTGTCCTTATGTTACAGACTTCTAGTATGACATACAATAAAATAAGATCACAAAATTTTCCAACAAAATATATATTCAAAACAAATGAATAAATTGCATTTCTTTCTGAAAAGATTCCCTTAAGACAATAAATTGTTTTGATTCCATCACTGAACGGTTTAAAGTCCTTTTTATCATTCAAGAGATACTTACGATGATGTGCTCTAATCGAGGAACACGTTTTCAAAAGAGCAAAAGTGTTTGAATGAAAAAATAAAACTCTTATAACCCGGCATGTTCTATAAAGTTTTATATTTTTCAGATAGATGCCTGGATAACCAATATAACATCAGTCTACTCCAGTATTGCCAAAGTTATAGAAGTAGGGAAATCTTATGAAGGAAGACCCATCAAACTCATTGAGGTATAGTTTGTCAGAATAAGAATTTAGTGTTGTTTCGTTAAAACATTGAACACAATAATACAGATTAAACAATGAGAAAGTTATATAAGTTAGATCATCTTATTTGAAGTTTTCTATTCATTTGGTTCATTGATTTAACATATGAAATTGCAAGTAATTTATCATATCGCTTTATCTTCTTAGATGAGTGTTATAAGTGACGTTCCCGGTCTTAAAATTTGTTAACAACATTAGTGACAATTTTTTTATCCGATGTCAAAACCATCTAAAGCTTATTGGTAAAAGACCGCTAAAGAGCGCTCATAAATCTGACATCTGGGTCAAGCTGCTTAGTCCATAAAGCATCTGGGATGTGTGCCGCAGGTGATTAAACTTGACAGCCCTGTCATAATGAATGTCGGGATCGTCGGGCTATAATGCAGAAAACCTGACCGCAAACCATAGTGGGTCAACGTGTGTGGAGAGGGCCACGCTTCATGCACGTAAAAGATCCCTTTGTGGACCGCCAAGTAGTGCATCACATAGGCTTTTTCAGCCCCTACCCACTTCTCTTTTCCAGTGGAAATTTACAGTTCCTTGGTGTCCCGCCCCACCCCCATTTTAATCTATCAGTGTGTGTAGGTCCAACCAGGATTCATCATTGTATTTTCAACAGATAAGGGTTGATTGTGTGAAATCGGGTTAGGGTTTGCTATATCCCACATAGGTAAGTGTTCCAACTAGAATGACCTCATTTCAGGTAAGGGTTCTTCATGGTCGTTCACCATAGGTAAGGGTTCCAGATTGTGTGTAGTTTTTGGGAAGGAATTTCGTCGCTTTCTGGATACATTGGCCTATGGTGCGTTGAAGATACATTGGCCTGTCTTGTGAGTTGGTTTATTTCTTTCTGGTTTGTTGTCGTACATTGTCCCTTTTTTGCATGACATACATAGGTCTGTGTTGTTGTAGCTGTTTCCCGGGCGGGTCTGCACAATTCAATTTGTTGTTTCAATTAGTTCTTGTCCTGATTATGACTGAAATATTGTTTCTGGATATAAATCAAACAACAAACAAACAAACAAATTAAAACCATTTAGGTTTGGATCAAATAGTAACACTATCAGCAAAAATGGTGTATCGCGTGACTTGTATTTGTATTTTTGTAATGTATGATTTGATGAAAGGTTCTAGAATAGCACTTTATGTATGCTTATAATATTGTAAGTTTTGTTTCAATCATAGAATTCTTGTGTATGGATATAATTTGTTTTTCCAACTTCACAGATCGACACTGGAAAAGTAAAGGAAAAGAGCGGGTTCTTTATGGAAGCTGGTATACATCCCAGAGAATGGATAGCACCAGCTACGTTGATATATATGACTGGTCAAGTATGTACAAAAACACATGGCATGATTCATGTAGGCATAATAATGCTAAAAGCTAAGTGTTTGACAAACTTTTTAAGTGTAAGTTTTTCCGAAAGTTTCCAATTATTTATTCTTTGACTTGTAACACTTCTAGTTTCTGATACATGATATGAGAAATAATTTTAATACAAGAAGTTTTGATATAAAGCCCTTCAAATCTAGCTTTTTTACTTTGCTTTCGTCCACTTTGTAGATGCTTGATTTATATGGAAAAGATGCAAAGATTACAGATATTGTAGATTCATATACATGGTATATCATACCAGTGTTCAATGTAGATGGATACGAATATACATGGACAACTGTAAGTTTATATTGAAACCTAAAGATTATGTGATATCACCATATTTACGCTTTGGGTTTTTTTTTCAGTAACGAATAAATCGGGATTTTATAAATCCTCGTTGTATAGGAATCTGGACAAGAATCTTGAAAATTTCAAAATATTGATATTTTATAGGTAGCTTTCCTGTGATAGCTGACTGTACTGAAATGTGCTTTTCTGATGGAAATGATTTTTTTTTTCAAATAACTTTTTGAAGTTATTTGTAAAACCATTGCTGTGTTTTTTCTGTTACAGGACAGAAATTGGAGAAAAACAAGATCAAAACAAGCATTCAACTGTTATGGAGTAGATGCAAACAGAAATTGGAATTGGGAATGGTGCAGTAAGTTCTAAAATCAATAATCTGTGCAAGTAACTTTTCAAAACCATATATAGTATAATCTAAAATATCATATTTATCAATGTGCATTTTAATCTTTAGTATTTTGTTCATTCGTTTTCTGACTGAAACAAAGAATTCCAATTATGTTTCCTACACATGCAGTCCTTTTAGAAGCTAAGCTTTTTGGGCTATTTTTGTTGTAGATTCAGGTGCTTCAAAAGATCCATGTGCAGATACATATTGTGGTCCATCGCCATTTTCAGAAGTCGAAGTCAAGGCCGTTTCTGACTTTATAGATTCACACATTGGCACTATCAAGGCTTTTATTGATTTCCATAGCTACTCTCAATTTTGGTTGACTCCATGGGGATACACGAAACAGTTCCCTGCTGATTACGAAGACCAGGTATATCTACAATTCAAGTGCTAAACACTAGCTGTAATGAACTTTCTAAGCAGTTAAACAGCGTGCAGCACAATCTTTGTTAATTACATTTAGAACAAAGCATACCAATTTTACCAAATGATATCGTAACTTAAAAATTTAACCTAATAGGATATCCAGATTCATTCCATGTTCTCTTTTACCGTAAAAGGCAAACAAGATTTTAAAAAAAATCAGATTTTTCTTGGCTTTAGTTAGTTCATTATCAAGTCTAAATTTCATTTGGCCATAACTCGACTTGTTCACTCTTTTTCTTGGCTTTAGTTAGTTCATTATTAAGTCTAAATTTCATTTGACCATAACTCAACTTGTTCACTCTTTTGTAAACCTATTTGACAACAGAACGCCGGAGCAAAAACAGCTTGTGATGCTCTCCAAGCAGTGTACGGAACAACCTATCAACATGGCAGTACATCAAATATCATAACTGGTAAGTTTTCCTGTCAATGACATGAATGATGTGTTTTTATTTATACTTATCTCGTAAGACCGAGAATGAATTTTGAAATATACACCGAAAATTTAGACTTTAATACATCTCAAACACTTAAGAAGACGTAAAGTGTAAACAAAAACCCACACAAATAAACAAAAGTTTTTTTTTTTTGGGGGGGGGGGTAATAAAACTCTTCTATACTTGTCCGTTATGTCCTCCTCGTTTTATCTTTATCTATATGGAGGAAATTTCAATCAGTGCTTGGTGAATTGATCTTTTATCGATTTTATTTTTAAAGTGTGCTATTATTTGTGCTTTGTACAAGAATAACAATAGCGGGAAGGTTGGGACCAAAATATTTTTTAACCCCGCCATATTTTATATGTACCTGTCCTAAGTCAGGAATCGTTGTCAAAGCTTTTGTTTGTCCCTGTCAACCATCTGGGTTTTTTTCTATGTCCAGAAATGGGTCTTTCGTTGGTAATCTAGGGATTTGTTTGAATCCTATGTATTGTATTTTGAGTCTCGGGCCGATGCAAGACAGCGGGCAGTGACCTCTGGTCATGTTGAAGACAGCTGGCTGTTTTCCATTATGATTTGTTTTTAATTGTCGTTTCTTTAATGTTGGTTGTGTCGTGTACTCTTATTCCATATCTCTTTATCGTGTACTTCTAGCTTTGCTATGGTTGAACCTACAACGTTAGTCTTTTATGTTTTAGATGTGGCATGTGGACTTGGTGCTGATTGGGCCTATGGAACGAATCATATAAAATACTCATACGATGTTGAGTTAAGAGACAAAGGGAGATATGGCTTTCTCCTACCTGCAGACCAGATTATTCCATCTGGAAAAGAAACTCTTGAAGCATTGAAAGCTCTCTGTACATATGTCTATCATCACTAGTCATAATGTATTTCTTTAAAGGAAATATGAAGAATGATGTGTTGAAATATATATTCTGTTCGTATTTTAAAATAGTGTATTGATATTCGTCATTTTGTGAATTATTTTGTTTTTATATATATTGTCTTTGTGTCGTCAATAAAAGTTGAAAATTTTAAATGTTTGATTATGAAAATCTTAATTAAGTTACATTCATAAACGACAGGATTTTTTTCCTGGTCATATTATTAACTCACCTGACTTAAAGTCAGCTATTCCCATCACTTGGCGTCCAGACCTCAGCTTTTGTCTTATAAATCAAAAAGTATAACAGAAAGTGAAAATATGTTACAACCCTCCTTCTTCAGCATGAAGAGCTCTACAAAAGTCTCCATCGGGTCGAATTGTCAGATGAACCCTTATAAGGGTTACGACCCTTTATAGGTAAACTAAATCGGTTTTTTTTCATGTTTTTTATGTTTTTGGTCTATAGAATGAAAACTGTTACAGGGAGAGAAAAAATTTTGCTTACTTTAACCTTCAACTCATTGAGATCTACAAAACTGTTGCAGAAAAAGGCTGTTGCTTTTGTCTTGCAAATTAAACCTATTAAGAATTAAGAAAAGATTTTGTTTGATTAAATGTTTGGCTAAATGTACTCAACAAAGAAGTTGTATGATGATCCTTTATTGTAGTGTTTTGCATCAGATACCCCAAAATAGCCATTCCATCAGTCATTGAAGTCAATATAAATTACAACAAAGTTTCAGACCATAAATTTTGCTACGCCTGACGCGCGTTTCGTCTATTCAAGACTCACCAGAGGCGCTTTACCAAAAGTTGAAAATGCCAAACATTATATGAATGTGAAGAGCATAGAACAATAAAACCAAAAATGTCCAATGAGAAACCAAATTTGACCAAGAACAACCTATGTCTGGGGTAGGTAGAACTTTATGGTTTTGATCTGGGATATGTAGAACTTTATGGTTTTGACAATTTAGAAATTCAAACGGATAATTTATATATAGTTATGAAAAATGTTTATGATCGCTCAGTTTCAGAGTAGTAATTTTGGAAAATCTATTTTACATCGTGCTTAAAAGTTCTATCCCACAATAAAATTTTACTCATTAAAGAAGCAGAGGTACCAATGGGGTATCCGAATATCAATAGTCCGAAAGGGCAGAGACAAAACCAGTAAACACCAACAAGAACGGGACAAAAACAGACAACATGTAAAACATGGAAACACAAAATAACTGAATTTCAATCAACACCGCGAACTCCAGTAGAAACAAGAGTGAACTCAGGTGCTCCGGAAGAGTAAGCAATTGCTGCTTGCTGTGGCACACCCGTCGCAGTCAGAAAAGTCACTTTAAGATAAGACCCGAAGACGGTGTCATAACTTCGGACTTGTTTTTGTTTTAAACCGATACAAATACCGGTACCTTTCGCCTTTCAAAACAAGAGGCTCCCAGGAGCCTGAATCGCTCACCTGACATATGTGCCTGAAGTAAAGGTTATAAGGCAAAATCTATTTAACGTTGAAAGGGTCATAAGATTAATAAGAGGGTCATCTGACAATATGGTGGATCTAAAGGTGCTGATCCCTTTTGTTCTCAATCAAAATCTAAAAATCTGTCACCCTTTTTGAGTTATTTGCAAAAAAATGCAGTTTAACCTAAAGTTCTATTTTTAGCAACAGCAGCCATGTTTTACAACCAATCAAAAATCCCCACAACAGTTCTATACACCTAATATTAATAAACAGTAATACCAAGTTTGGTTCCATTTGGACTTAAAGTGTCAGAGGAGTTAACATTTTCAATATAAGGAAATGCAGTTAAAATGCTCAATTTTGACATTCCAAGGGCAATAACTCCTCAAAGGAAAGGTCCTTCAACGTTGACCCTGTTACAAATTTTGTAGATCTTGATGCGCATAACAATATGCAATTTAAATTTCTCAAATATCTTGTATAGTTTTCAAGATATTGAGCTAAACAGGTGCAAAATTTGCAAAAAATCCACAAAAAGGGCAATAACTCCTACATGGGTTGTTGGATTTTCTTCAAAATTTCAGAGCTGGTAGATCTTGAGGTGCTGATCACTTTTGTTCACAATCAAAATTTTGAAATCTGTCACCGTTTTAGAGTTATTTGCAAAAAACTGCCATTTACCCTTATGTTCTATTTTTAGCCACAGCGGCCATGTTTTACGACCAATCAAAAATCCCCACATCAGTTCTATATACCTAATGCTAATAAACAACTATACCAAGTTTGGTTCCATTTGGACTTAAAGTGTCAGAGGAGTTAACGTTTTCAATGTAATGAGGAAATGCTGTTAAAATGCTAAATTTTGACGTTCTAAGGGCAATAACTCCTAAAAGGAAAGGTCCTACAACGTTGACCCTGTTACATAATTTGTAGATCTGGATGTGCTTAACAATATGCAATTTAAATTTCTCAAATATCTAGTATAGTTTTCAAGATATTATGCTAAACAGGTGCAAAATTTGCAAAAAATCCACAAAAAGGGCAATAACTCCTACATGGGTCGTTGGATTTTCTTCAAAATTTCAGAGCTGGTAGATCTTGAGGTGCTGATCACTTTTACCCTATGCCAGAATTTTGATATCTGTAGCCGTTTTTGAGTTATTTGCAAAAAACTGCATTTTACCCCTATGTTCTATTTTTAGCCATGGCGGCCATGTTTTACAATGAATCAAAAATCCCCACATCAGTTCTAAGCACCGTATGCTAATGAACAACCATACCAAGTTTGGTTGCAATTGGACTTATGGTGTCAGAGGAGTTAACGTTTTAAAAGTTTACGGACGGACGACGGACGACGGACGGACGACGGACGCCAAGTGATGACAATAGCTCACATGACCCTTCGGGTCAGGTGAGCTAAAAAGCACTATACAAGAAGTATTCGACGAAGCCGAGCTCTAAGAATAAGGCGTGTCTTTTCCACTAATAATAATTCCACAAATACGAGGTTTTGTTACACGTCCATGCAAGAACGTGAAATACCGACAGGGTCTTTAAGAGGCGTTCTGAAGCATCAAGACAGGCCTTCATGGCGTACCCCGAGAAAAAATTATAAAAGATCTATGTTCTTACATCATTTGTAAATTAGAAGATAAGCCCTTTTCGATGATCCGAAAGCTTTCGGGGGATTTTGCCACGTGCAACTCTTACTCATTTTTTTTTACTCAAACTGTGCAAAGTATTACTCAAAGAGCAGGATCGTGTAACAAATGTTTTCCTAGCAGATGTCAGACTTACAAACCGATTCTGTAGATGCAAAGGTTCACTAATAAACTCACGGGAAATTTATAAAGTAACACCCTATTCCACAACGCTTACGAATGAGGTGCATGTCCTCGTGTAATGTCACAGTGGTCTGTAGTATTTTGGGAAAACTTCTCAAACCGTTTCATAAAGGAATGAATTTGCCCAACCGCAATTGAACGAAGGTTATCCATAACGCCTTAATATTTATTTTGTAGGAAAAATTTCTTATTTCTTCAACATATTTTTAACGGCAGAATCAGAATCAAACTCAAACTTTGTTATGGAATACGTATGCACATAAAGCCTAACTGCTCTAAGTGCCGATTGAATTGATGACCCCATACTTTTCTAGGCTGATAACATGCTTTGGGATCATCTTTTTAATCTATATTTTCTTTCTTTAAATAGCTAGCAGTTGTCAGGTTTCATGATTTCTAGAAAGTGAATCTAAATGCATGTTGTGAGGAATGTTTCTGATTCTTTAGATATATCATAAAGACATAACTAGTGTCTTTAAAGCATGTCTTAAACGACTATATGTTTTTGAATATATCACAATATTGTTGTCTGCTTGCTTTGTTCTTTTCTTCATTCAAATACAAGAATAATTAATGAAAGGATATGGAGTAAATGAACACGAGACCACAACACCTATGTTAACTGCAATCAGTTCTTATGAGCTGTATGTCCATTTTGGAAAATAATTCCTCATCAGCAGCACTAGAACCCAAAAATAGGAAATGTATGCTAAAACATAACAATTGAATGGTATTTATAGTCTCAAAATTCAATAAAATTCTTTCTATTTTATTAACAAATATGAAACATCAAAGCAAGAATTTAAATCGCAACCACATCAAAATTAGTTGTGGAATACGTATGTACATAAAGCTTTCATTGCTTCGAGAGTTTCTTCTCCTGTCGGAAGAATTTGATCTGGGGGAAGCAGAAACCCGTACTCCCCAGTATCTCTCAACTCGACAGCGTAGGAATATTTAATAGATGCTGCACCATAAGTCCAATCAGCACTACTTCCACTTGCAACATCTAAAGCGAAAAAAAGGTGTTGTGAACATGGATTCCGATCACATATTTTTGTATTATGCACTTTGTACTTACTTTGTTGGTATGGACAATGTATACAAATATTTAGGTGTTGATTTGTCATACGGTTTTGTTTTGTTAATTGACTTGCTGAATTGACCGTTAACAAAGGAAAGATTGTGTTGCAACTAGCATACCTTGCTTACCCTTACGGGGCATTTGAGTTTACTCTTTCTACTCTGTTGATTGTTAATCAGTTTTTTGTGAGTTTTTTTATCCTGTCTGTTTCTTGGTGCTGGTCTCGTTTGTGCTTACTGATTTGCCTTTGCCCTTTGCCCTCATTGTACATGAATATATATTTTCTTACATATAACTTTAGCGATGTTCCCATATTGGTATTTTGTACCAAACGGTTTCTCTAGAGCTTCAACTGCGGCCTTAGCACCAGCATCCTACAAGCAATCAAAGTATTACTTAAAAGTTTTATTTGAAGCCATTAAGATGAATCCTTTTGGTGAAGCTTTCTTAATATTAATTGGTCCTTTAATGTTTAAGATCAATTTCTTTTGATATTATTATGTTCCAGACCGTACAGGTATTCAGACCGTACGCGTACGGTCCAGACCGTACGAGTATACCTATATGGTCCGACCGTACGCGTACGGTCCGACCGTGCAAGTATACCCGTAAGGTCTAAAACGAGCTGGACCATACAAGTATTCAGACCATATAGCTATTTCTCTAAATTTGCATTTATTCATATAATATTAGGAAATAATATTTTTATTTTCAACCTAAAAAGTGTTATTACCAGCTCCCAGATTCCTACGGAAAAAATAGGGAAACTCAAAAAAAAAAAAAAACGAAAAGAGGAAAGCAAACTTAAAATAATAAGACAAACAAAATTAAATTAAATTCAGAATTTGTAAATAGATAAAATATAGAAAGGCGGTAGGTGAGGGAATTGGGATATATGATGTTTAATATTCATTTGCAAGAATTTGTTAGTTTTTATTCTCTGCTATGTTGTTGGATTTCACCGGTATATAGGGTCCAAAAAAATGTCAGACTTCGTGAAAATCATTCTAAAATTATATTCAGTAAAGTAAAGTTTGAGGATGACGACAATGCATATAACTTTTATCTGTAGAAAGTAAAATCGGCTGCACATAATATAAGAAATAAGAGTTCTATGGAACTTTTTTTTGCTAAAAAGTAGGTAAATATTTTGGGAAAACTGACGGACGAATGGCTTAAACATATTGCCGAAATCTTTGCTGAATCAGCCTCCCCAAGCACGTCTCTTTGTCTTCTCACGGATAAACAAATGATTGGAAGGTCTGTCGACTAAAGTTCCTATTTATAATTCTCAAACTTTTCCTCCCAAATTTCAATGACTGTTTTAGTATTAACAACTGACGTATATAAGTACTCACTTCTATTTCACAACACTTAATTGATTTTAAATATTGTGTGAACTCTGTACAAAAATATACAAGTTGAATATGGTAAAAATTAATGCATTATTACAGGGTCGATATATTTTATTGAATATTGATCTACAAGATGCAAGTCAGACCATACGCGTACGGTCCGACCGTACAGGTATTTTGAAAATATACTCGTACGGTCCGGACCGTACGCGTACGGTCTAAATACGCATACGGTCTGGAACAATTATAATATATATAATCTTAAGTTGTATATTGTATATTAAATCACATTTCATAACTTAAAATTAGAAATATTAATATATAACTAGATGTTGGCGTAAACACTTGTTATTAAACATATTACTGTAATTCTATAAGCTGTACTGCTTTTGAATAAAGTTATTATTATTCTTAGTTCTCATCTCCGACATAGATAATTTATGAAAGGATATGGAGTAAATGATCACGAGACCACAACACATATGTTAACTCCAACTGCAATTTATTTTTATGAGAAAATATGAGAAATGGCCATTTCGGAAAATTATTCCTCATCAGCAGCACTAGAACCTAAACAAAGGAATCCATAATTCAAAAGATGTTCAAAATGCATAAAACCAAATGAAATCCAAATATATAAAGCTAAGGGCAAAACTACAATGGAGGGAGTTTAATCATAGCTTTTAGAATTTACAAAGGGTACACATGAGAAGTTACACCATATCTAAAAAATAGAATACTTTTGTACGATTTTCTATGATCGATGTTTTGGTATTTGGATTGCATGAATCTTTGTGTAAACAGTTTTGCTTTAATATTTTGAGCTCATTTTGTAAAAGGGTTTAATCATGATTTAATAAGTCCAATTTGTCGAAGGTGTTGATTTTAGCCAAGCCAAATCTTTAAAAGTAAAAATAAAAATAAGTTTTACACTTAAATGTTTTTGTCAAACTTTTTGTCGGTAAGGCATAAATTTCAACAGTCTTACACTACTTTATTTTCCAAAGACTATATTAACTTATACCTGTTGGTCATAGTCCTTAGGTAGCTGTGAGGTATAACCCCATGGTGTCATCCACAGCTGAGAGAAACTATGGAAGTCAATAAAAGCTTTGATGGTATCTTTCCTCTGGTCAATAAAATCTGCAACAGCTTTGACTTCTACCTCGGAGAAGGCCTTTGGACCACAGTAAGTATCAGAACAGGGTTCTTTACTAGCACCACCCTCTGAAGCATTAAAATTTCGAATGAATATTTAAATACCTAAAATCACACAATAAAACAATATCGGTGTGAAAGCTTAAAACAGCGTACGCATACACTCACAACAATAAAAAGAGAAATAAAACTATCACGAACCATCTTCAGATTTTTACAGGCGAGATAATAAAACTTTGCCAGCTTTTTCGCAAAAAATTGAACTATATTATCAATATATTATTCTTTAGGTAAAAATGTAAGCGTGTCGCATTTAATAGTTAAACTTGAGTATATCTTGAGAAAAAATGTATCTTACTAACCACACCATTTATAGTCCCAATTTCTGTTTGGGTCAACTCCATGACACAAACCATGTTTAGATCTAGTCTTCCTCCACATCCTATTCTATAAGAAAGGTAGACAAGCGTAACGATGGTTCATAATTTAGATATCATTCTTTGGTACAAAGAACATCAAGTGCTGAACATTAATGTCAGCAAATCGTAATTTTAAAAAGAAAGCGATTCAAGAATAATGGGAATGGTTTCATTGTTGTTATTTTTACCAAAGTTTGTAAGTCAAAAATAGTATTATTATTATTTCCGCCAATTTTCGCTCCAATGCACCGTGTTTGGGGAAAATGTTGCGTTCCTCGCACGTTAAGGAACCCTGCTGCAGGTCTCGGTAAAACTAAGACCCGTAGGATCCCCATGCAGGAGGCTAAATCCCGTCTCTACCCATCAATCCTATTTTTATAGTGGCAATCAAAACTTTCCTCCCCGACTGGCCCTTTGTCTCCCTTTCCTCCACTTCCTCCATTTCATAATCATTTCATGTTTATTGTATCATCCCTTTCATGTTCATCTTTCGGATGTAGCGGAAATCGCGCTGCTTGGGAGTAAAGCAATAACTAACTAACCCCACTTTCAAATCAGGAGACAAGAACGTTTCTATTTAATTAGGGACGGACCATTTAACTTGAAGGGGGGGCCTTGGTTTTTTGTTTTGGCTAGAAAATTTTTTCCGCGCAAAGCGCGGAAAAAAAATTTATTTTGTGAATGCGTCATGACAGAATTTTTATTTTTTGAAAGCGTCGCGACAGAATAGTTTTTATTATTATTAGCATTATTTTATATGGCAGAAATTCTTCTTCAGAATATTTTTTTTCTTACCCTCTGCTGCCAAAATATTTTTTTCATCAAAAATCATTTTCAAAATATTTTTTTCATCAAAAATCATTTTCAAAATATTTTTTTAGGAAAAAACCAAGGCCCCCCTTCAAGTTAAATGGTTGGTCCCTTACCGTAGTCCAAGTGTATTCATATCCATCTACGTTGAATACGGGGAGAATATACCACGTGTAAGAATCTACGATATCAGTGATTTTAGCATCTTTACCATACTGATCCAGCATCTACAATATTAAAAACATTGAATTATGTTTTAAAATCAAAATAAAAAACAAAGCAATGAACATTGAGGCCGTGTTTAAAAGATGTGTTTTTCTTGACGGATGGATGTTACACTTCCTATTCAACATATAGTTGTGTTTAATCGTTGATAGCCTTTATTGGTGAGTTTGATTGTCAATTGTTCGTTCTAATTTTGATTATAAAGACAGAAACAAATGTTTTTCCTTAGCTTTTATGTACATGGATTCTGGGGAATTTCTGCTAGCTAAAACTGTCGGGGTTTTTTTTTGGTTCTTGTTCTTGTTGTTTTGCTTTGTTTTCTTTCTGCATTGAATATTCGACAATGTTTTGATATATACGCACAAACATGGAACGGTCAAATATTTCCAAAAGAACATGGTACAAGCCTTGTATTTCCCAACGATTTCAAAAGCTGAAACCCTAGCTTTAATGCAGGGCAATTGCTATTTACCTGTCCAGTCATGTACATCATTGTAGCTGGGGAAATCCATTCTCTTGCATGAATACCCCCTTCTATAAAGAACCCGTTCTTCTGGGCAACTTTGCCCGTGTCAATCTGAAACCACAAAAAATAGCATTATGGAAACTTGTGAAAACTTCTAGAAATTTTAAAGAAAGATATGCAAAATGTATAATTATGTAAATTTTCTAACTTAAAAAAGTTTTACATTTTCTAAGTTTGTATTGGCTTTTTCTGGTTTATCAATTTTACGTATAACAATGCCTAGAAACTGTTGCAACAACAACAAAAAATTCGTATATTTGCCGTTTATCTATTCATCCAGATTGTGTTTTAACAAACCTCGATGAGTCTGATGGTTCTTCCTTCAAATGATTTGCCTACTTCAACTGCTTTGGCAATTTTAGAATACACAGTAGTTATATTTGTAATCCAGTCGTTTATCTGTAAAAATAAAGTTCATAAAAGTCAATGCAAAGGAAAGTGTGGTTTATAAATTGTCTATTGGCCGAATTACTTAAACATCAGGACGCAATTGTGCAATGCATCTTTTTTTCGAGAAGCAAATCGGTTCCTGCTCATGCAATATGCGTCAATAGTTATATTATTATTACTATCAGACCTACAGCATTTACTTATATTGTCTGGCTACTGATGCTGGCGGTATTCCATTGTGTTTTTTTTTTAATTACTAAATTACCGCCTGTTATTAAACTGTGTCGTATACACTTATTCCACTTGTACATCTATTTTTTTTTTAAAGACTGTAACACTATACCCTATTGAACAAAATCTTATGTGCTCTTACAAAATTATTTCGTCGAAGTACATGAATAATGAGTACAGTTGTATGGCTGCTTTTTGATAAAAAGGAGTGTTTCTATTAAATCATTCAAAAATTTAAATTACCATGTTTAAACATTATCCAACTGTCTTGTTCAAAATTTTTCTTTCTCGGACCAGGGTGCATTTAAATGGCTTACACAGACCAATTCTAAGTGAACTTCTAAGATTTGTTCATCTCTCATGTTCATTTACTTACTGCAGATAAATTGTGATATTCCCCATAGTTAAAGTCATTAGCCCTGTCATGAGGTTTGAACTTTAAAGTGGTACTCTTCTGTAAATCTATGTATTTCTGAACGTTTTCCATTACAAGTTTGGTTTCCATGCCCATTAGACGAAAAATACTAATCACTGAACTCTTCGGTGGAATGGAAATGTGAACCGGAATGTTGATTCCACTCGGTCCCCGCCAAAAATCTACTTGGTTGTTTCTGGACAGCTGACTCATCTGTTGTAAAATTCGTAGTTGTTCGGTTGTTCTCGGAACAACTTCGTACATTTTGTATCTATAATTCATTAATGTTGAAAATAAGTTAAGCCCTAAGCATTGTTGGAACAAATAGCAAATAATATTAATAGTAAATTAGGCGTCGAAAAATAATTTAACAAAAAGAAAACCTACCCTTCGTAGGATACCATGCCATAGCAATACGTTACAAAAGTTAGTAGCAAGATGGGCCTCATGGTTTTATGCGAGCTGCTTTTGGACACCAAGCACTCTCGCTTTCAAGACTCCTACTTTAATTGATTACAAAATTTATTAACCCAATGTTTATTATTTGATAACCATTTTGGAGGTCTTTGTGTGGGAGATGTGTAGAATTTGACGATGAAAATTCTTGAAAAATAAGGACAATTAGTGAAACCGAACAAACATTTCGCTTTGGTAAAAAGAGTAAAGTTTTCAAAAGATGACTTTTTTCTGCAAATCTTATGTCTTTGGAGCTATAATATTAGTCCCTTCCCGTGCCTTATATGTATCACATGAATAAAAATTTTATCTATCAAATCAGATAAATGAGTCGATATTTAGTATATAAAGATAACTGTTTTAGATTCGTTCATGTGATGTGCACAGATCGACTTGGATGTTTTCTGTAGCATAGAATTCAGTTTGAAACTACTAGTATATGGTTTATCTTAAGATAAAGATGAACATTAAAGTCACGGTCATATATGTATTCCCAATTAAGGAGAGTATTACAAACAAGCTAGACTTAATTACTCGGAAAGACAAAGCAGAGAGCGGCACAAAATACTAAAATACTTGCATGGTCATTAATACAAGAAAATACATGAAAATTCTTTGAGCATTGATCATGACACTATAAACATGATAAAGTATGGTTACTTATTTTATTCATTAATTTATTAATTTGATAATCAATTAGTCTGGTAACTTCACAAAGTCTGGTGAGAGTCGGTGGTAAGCATCTGGTCCGGGCATCTGGTAGAGACGGGTGTAAAATAATGCTTATAATATTCCAATTCTTTTTAATCAACATTTCGGTTTCAAATATTTTATATGTTATTTTATAAGTAGATAAATCATTTATGAAATCAAAATTTGAATTGATTTAAATTGGTGCATAAAAATCAGGAACATTTTAAAACAAGGGTTTATTTAATATTCCTGATACTAAAAATCCAATAAAAAGTATAGATGGCTCTTATGTATAATACATTTAAAAATTCCTCTGAAGCAACCCACTTTGCCTTCCTCTATGAGAACTCAAGATCCCTTTTTACAAAGAAGTTTAATATATGAATTCTTACGTATACGGAAACTAATAACTTTCCCGTTATTGTTTTGTAAATTAGAGTTACCTCCCTTGAAAAATCTGGATTTGTCTTGTTTCTTCAAAACATTGTTTTATTTTAATAATTAAGGACATTAACACGTAAAAACTGAGAACTCTTCAGTTTAACGGAATCCAGAAAGCAGCAAAGATGAGAAGTGCAAGGCACAGATTGATGACAATATGCGGACATTTGAAATTAGCGAAAGAAAATGGGAACATCAATTTTGTACAAACAAGGTCAAGAGTTTTGTCTGTAGAAAATATGAACCCATTTGTGAAGAACATGGAGTATGCCGTTCGGGGTCCTATTGTCATTCGTGCTGCTGAAATTGAACAGGAATTGAAAGCTGTAAGATTAAAATTATCTGACAAAAAATTGTTCATAAAAAAAATCCCATTTCTTACATAATTTGTTTATGCTGCACATGAACATGTGTGTAAATGTATCATATGTACATTAAATACTTTAAAAAACTCATTTACTCTTAGTTATTTTGCTTTTGATTTCATCACCACCTACTAAAGTGCCAAAACTAAAGTTTATAATATGCGAGCGTAGCGAGCTCTCTAATGTAGAAAGTATGCCAAATCGTTCTGTCACCAGAAACAATCGATTTTCGGAAGTTTTCGAAAATGTCTGCGCGTGCTGAAAAATTGCGGGAAATAGTAATACATTGTCCCAAATTATCTCGTCCCAGGCATTATTCGAAATTTTCAATGGAATTACAAATGTATCTACGCGAGCTTTTAAGGCAATGTCTTTCTCATATTATTGAACCATTGGGTCAGCCTATACATGTACATTGTAGCTTTCAAATTATCTAATATCTTAATCAACTGTTTACATTATCTTAAAACAACTATGCAACTCTTACACAGTAAAGGTTATAAGATAGCCCATGCATGTATATGATAGTTTCAAAGATGTACTTGCATCATCAACATACATGTACATGTGATTCTTCAGCTGGGAGTCTAAATCTCCCTACTTTTTTACTCGCATTCTGTTCTCCTGACTTGCTGTATTTAATATTTCCCACTTTTTTGTTGTTCAGTCATAAACATGTTAGGTGTTTCTAGGTGTTCCTATAGTTAGACATTATTTTCAACGGTAAAAGTGTTAATCATGTTAATTGAAGGTAAATTGCCATAATTGACCAAATGATCCTTTATAATTATACAGTAGGAGATAAATCAGTGAAGCCATGTCAATTAACATTGTATACTAATGCAAATCAAACCAGCATAGAAAATCTCCCGCTTTTTTGCCCAATCTCTAGCTACATGTTTAAAAATCAATCTCATGTTTGTCAGAATGGATCCATCACATGTATACAACGAACTACAATGTCATGAATGTGCCTTCAGTGAAAGTTAAATTAATTTAGATATAAATTTACAATGCAGCTTTATAATTCAATGAATCACAAATACAATATTTTTTTTTCAGGGGAAAAGCAAACCTTTTTCTGATGTTATTAGAGCAAATATTGGAGACTGCCATGCTACTGGACAAAAGCCTCTCACTTTTCTACGACAGGTATGCAGTCTATGCACATAAACATATATACGTATATACATTTTTGTACATACCTGTAGTAATCTGGGATTCGCCCCTGAATACATCAAAAATAAAAATATAGGTGTTAATTAAATGAACATGAAACAAATTTTAAAATATGCTACTTTCAAGGCTGATAATTTCTCTCACCTCTCACATTTAGTGAAATTTTCAATCAGCCTCTCTATTAATTATTTTTGAGATAAAAACCACTCATAGTGTTGTTCTTTATAAACCCTTTCAAACAATAGAAATAAAATGTAATAAAGTAGTGTTGATAAATTAATCCCATTTTAAGTAGTAGATTTAGATTTATTGAAAATTTTTACATTGTTATAATGGCAAGAGATTTTCTAATCTTTATTTTTAACCAAATGACAAACATTTAGCATACTTTTCTAGGTTGTAGCAATTTGTACAGATCCTGAAAGATTGTTGGATGATCCTAAATATCCATCTGATGCCAAAGACAGAGCCAGAAGGATATTATCTGGTTGTGGTGGACAAAGTATAGGTAATAAAGCAGAACTAATTCAAGAATGTACATGACAATTTCCAAATCTTAACTACCTTACTGCTGATGTCACAACAGACATTATGCTTAGAAGTAGGTGTAAACTTTTTTTAACGTTAAATCCTGAAACAAACAAATTATAAAATGTTTGTACAAATGTCTTCCATAATAAAGGCCCAGGACACCAATGAATGATCATCAGTGTCAGTGTCCATATCAGACCTTTCAAGTGTCTGCAACTCCTTGAGACTCACGCATCTAGTCAGCAATTTGGCGACAAATTTCTTTGATCTTTCAATTTTTTCGTCAAATCTCGCGCATGCAGCTCATAAAAACTTGACAGCCCTGCCATATCCTCTTATAGATGAATGGTTTTGTGGTTTTTCTAAATTGCTGCTTGATTGTGGGCTGTGTCGCGCATAGGTTCTTCCATTCTGGCTTACAGACAAGTGCCATAATTATCAATCAGATAGGTATGGTATGGCTGTGACCTATATTTTCCACATGGACATGATGGATGACCACTAACAGCAGAGAAGACAATTCCAGCTTACAGAAAAATTAAACATCAACTATTTTGGTATGGTAGGTGCTCCTAGTGATGCTTAGCACAATGCATGCTTAATGTGCTTGCTATGACCTATATTTTCTTAATGGATGAACTCTTTAAGAAGAATGGTCCATTACTAATTACAGACAAATGCCACATCAATCATATTGGTATGGTAGGTGCTTGCTTCAGATGCTGGCTGTTCTATATTTTTCACATAGATGACATTTCTACAAAAATAAATGTTTAAGTTCCCACCTGCTTATGGGCAATACTGCATAAACAAAGTGAGATTACATATGTTTTATATCAGAATCTAACACGGTATATGGCCTTCCATACATGTATTTTATTCAGTTTCCAATAATGCTAATTTATTTTGCAAGTTAAAACTCAATTCATGTGTCAGGCTTATGAAGTAAAATTTTTATGTAGATAAAGGCAACTCTTGTTTTAATCTAAAAAAAATGAAAACCATTTATCAAACCAGCCACATGTACTTCTTCTTACATTTCTATTTCAAAAAGTTATAAAAAAATTATTTCTATTTATAGGTGCCTACAGTGATAGTGTTGGAGTAAGAATTATCCGAGAAGACATAGCTAAATATATCACAGAGAGAGACGGTCATCCTTGTCACCCAGATAATGTATTTCTATCTACAGGTGCAAGTGATGGTATCAAGGTATACACAGTATATAATCCTTATGATTAAAATTTTTATATCCCTATGGGCCTGGGTGACTGAGAGGTCTAAGGTGCTGATTGAAAGACAATACTATCGACCACTTGTCAATTCCCAAGGTTACTGACAGATGTTCTGGTTTCCTGGACCATTAAAAACTGACTGCCCTATAAGGCCTATGTCCATCAAATTCAAAATCCCAGAACTCGCTCTTCAATCTTGTTCAGTTTCTTTTATTCAGTACTCATGATATTAAAACATTTTAGACTTTGTTAATCAAAAATTGAAAAAGATAACTACCGGTAACCATTATGAATTTATTTGGTTTAATTAAACATTCAAATTAAGTAAAGATTATTTTCACTTATAATCTTTTTATCATTTATTTCTAATGCCATATTTACACTTTATTTTGTCACTCACTCTATTGTAGAATGAGTACTGCTTGATTGATACACCCATACACACAACTTTTTCTTAAAATATGTTTCTAACATTTAAATACTTTCTTTTCAGACCATCATGAAACTTTGTATGACTGGTGAGGGAGGTAATAAGCGTGCTGGAGTGATGATCCCCATACCTCAGTACCCTCTGTATACTGCCACTATCGCTGAATATAATGCTCATCCTGTAAGTCATAAAATAAATTTTCAGTGATTTCTCTTTATGTTAATTAAGATCGTAATGGTTCTTTGTTTACATTCATTTAACTTGGAATATGAGCTTAAGAACATACTGGTCACAGAGTACAATGTAGATCTCACTATCAAGTTATTCTTACCACTTGATTTCTCAAACATTTGGCATTTATTGTGAAATTATTTTAACTGTCAGATTGTATAGGTTTTTATAGGCATGAATAGCAGACCTAATTTGAACATGGTTTGAGTCAATGAGTCATCTACTCAGTTTTGTTTATGTTGTCTTAGATTTATCCTGCTTTTGTGAACTTTACTTTTATCAAACTTTTGTCTTTGATATGCATGTGGAATTGCTCGCTCTCCCTGTTAAAAGGACAACAATTTTCTTCCCAAAAACTTGCAACATTTCTTGAACCCAACCTTTCAAATGGTGTCAAGAGAGAGTCAGAAATTGGTTCATAAAATTGTCACCCCAGATGAAGATGGAACCACAAACCTTGGTGTAAGAAGTTCAAAATGCTAACCACTACACCATTGAATTGAAGGTTTGGTTGCCGATAATTTTTTTTTAAATTCGGCAAACATTTTCCTTCTTTTCATTTGGGTACTTACATTTTTTTTCTTGTTCAACTTGTGTTTTACTCCATTTTCAGATAAAATACTATTTAAATGAGGACAATAACTGGTCATTAGATATACCAGAATTACAGAGAGCACTGAATGAAGCTAGATCTGATTGTCAACCTAGGGCTTTGGTAGTCATTAATCCTGGTAATCCTACAGGTAGGTTTAGGGCAAGCTAGATCTGATTGTCAACCTAGGACTTTAGTGGTCATTAACCCTGGTAACACTACAGGTAGGTGTAGGGCAAAGCTAGATCTGACTGTCAACCTAGGGCTTTGGTAGTCATTAATCCTGGTAATCCTACAGGTAGGTTTAGGGCAAGCTAGATCTGATTGTCAACCTAGGACTTTAGTTGTCATTAACCCTGGTAATCCTACAGGTGGGTTTAGGGCAAGCTAGATCTGATTGTCAACCTAGGACTTTAGTGGTCATTAATCCTGGTAACACTACAGGTAGGTGTAGGGCAAAGCTAGATCTGACTGTCAACCTAGGGCTTTAGTAGACATTAATCCTGGTAACCCTACAGGTAGGTGTAGGGCAAAGCTAGATCTGACTGTCAACCTAGGACTTTAGTGGTCATTAATCCTGGTAACCCTACAGGTAGGTGTAGGGCAAAGCTAGATCTGACTGTCAACCTAGGACTTTAGTGGTCATTAATCCTGGTAACCCTACAGGTAGGTTTAGGGCAAGCTAGATCTGACTGTCAACCTAGGGCTTTAGTAGACATTAATCCTGGTAATCCTACAGATGGGTTTAGGGCAAAGCTAGATCTGACTGTCAACCTAGGGCTTTAGTAGTCATTAACCCTGGTAACCCTACAGGTAGGTTTAGGGCAAAGCTAGATCTGACTGTCAACCTAGGGCTTTAGTAGACATTAATCCTGGTAACCCTACAGGTAGGTTTAGGGCAGAGCTAGATCTGACTGTCAACCTAGGGCTTTAGTAGTCATTAACCCTGGTAACCCTACAGGTAGGTTTAGGGCAAAGCTAGATCTGACTGTCAACCTAGAGCTTTAGTAGTCATTAATCCTGGTAACCCCACAGGTAGGTTTAGGGCAAAGCTAGATCTGATTGTCAACCTAGAGCTTTTAATTAGTAGTCATTAATCCTGGTAACCCTACAGGTAGGTTTAGGGCAAAGCTAGATCTGATTGTCAACCTGGGGCTTTAGTGGTCTTTATCCTGGTAACCCCACAGGTAGGTTTAGGCCTGCCTTAGGGTAAGGTTAAGGCCACCAGTGCGATGAAGGTGAAAGGGAACCTTACAAGTAGGTTCAGGTTGAGGCTAAGGCCACTTGTGTGGGGGGAGGTGAAAGGGGACTGTGTGCTGCATGCACACTCTGCCTTTTCTTATTCATAAAGTTTTTGATTAATATACTCTTATAAATATTTAGTTTTGGGAGAAAAGACCTTGATTATAATCAATGACTGATTGTGTTGCTGTCTTATTATCATATGAGATAATTTTAACTTTTTCTTTTCAGGACAAGTATTATCCAGAGAAAATATAGAGAACATCATACGATTTGCTAAACAAGAAAATCTGATTCTAATGGCTGATGAGGTATAATTGTTATATGAATATATTCTGAAAGCACATTGACTTTGAGTGTTATAAATAAAAATGTCAATTCTAGAGAAACATGTTTTAAATCAAATTTAACTTTGCTTTAAAAATTTGTATTGGCATCAGATTTGTGTTATATTAAAAATATATTTTAGCTTTATATAAGTATATTGTAACCTTAGTAAATTTAGGGTGTATTGATTTTTGTCAGATTCATGGGGAATCAAAATCTGAAAAAAATTGTATGTCAAAGAATATGCAATACATTTTGTAATTATATGTAAAGTATGATATTAGAAAACCACCAAAAAAATAATAACTGCAAGATGAACATTTTGATTGAAGGCACCAAAATTAACAGCCATAAAATTAAATATGCTAAAAGAACCTATTGTTATGTTTCAGGTCTACCAACACAATATATATGCTCCTGGTTCAGCATTCCATTCATTTAAAAAGGTATTAACAGAGATGGGACCAGATTACAGTGACATGGAACTGGTTTCCTTTATGTCGACCTCTAAAGGTTATATGGGAGAGTAAGTCACAGATAAAAATAAACAAAATGGTTCTGTTTCTATGGAACAAACATTTATATAAAGCAATATTTCTTACCTGTTGAAGATTCATAGATGCAACCACCATCAGAAACCTTAAAGAACCTGTATCATGAAAGCATACTTTAGTTCAATTATTATGTTGCCTACATTGTGTTGCAAGCAACATATAGTAGTCAATTTTGCATTATTTGTCATCTTGCAGGATTTTATGTCTGTCATCCTGCAGCATAACAAAAAATTCTGTCACAGATTTCTGGGAAACTTCATGACACAGTCTCTTGATTTCAGGAAATTCTGCCTAAATATGATGCAAGGCAATTTTATCCCCGTAACTCATCTACTTCCTGTTTTCTGAATATTTTAGGACACAGAAGACTGCCATTCTAGTAATATTGTACAAGGAAGAAAAAAAAACACATATGAAACATTGTGATAGTGATGATCAATTTTCGTGTGGTTTTTGTCACGCCTGCGACGAGTGTCGCAAAAGGCAAGACTTAGGTATGGTGAATCCGGCGGCGGCGGCAGCGGCATCCACAATTGGTTAAAGTTTTTGCTGAAGTCTGTTCTGTGTGAACTAGTTATGTTACACCATTGATATTTGGTATGCAGTTGCATCAGCATCAGTACAGATAAGTTTTAAAAGGATTTCACATGTATGCTCCTGCAGTCACGGTCTACTGACTTTGAAATTTTACACTGATTTGGCCGAGGTTAATCTTTTTCTTACGTCTGTTTAACATGAAGCATTTATGGTACATCATTGATATTGGGTATGCACTTGCATTAGCATCAGTACAGATCGATTTCAAAAGTATTTTATCTGTATGCTCCCGCAGTAACGGTCTACTGACTTTGAGATTTAACACTTTTTAACTTTTTACTTATGTCATGAGTGTTTTATATAAAGCAGTTATGGTTCACCATTTATGTTTGGTATGCAGCTGCTTAAACATCAGTTAAGATCAGTTTAAGGAGGATTTTTACTTCATTTTATACTGTGTCCAGTTGCGACAGGTGAGACATGTCTCTGTGTTAACAGTTTATACTTCTTTGAATTGTTTATTTCATGGTTTGCTCATTAGTAAGAAGGAATCATAGAAGGTTAAGATTTATTTAGATTTTTATTTTTGTGGTGGACTCATGAATAATGATTAAACCAAATAATATGTCTTTCAATATTTTTTTGTAGATGTGGTTTCCGCGGTGGATATTGTGAGGCCATTAATTTTGACCCAGCTGTAAAAGCCATGTTACTTAAATCTATCTCAGCCAAACTGTGTTCTTCTGTTGCAGGACAGGTAAGCATTGGACTCAATCACTTTTTATTGTTATTTATCTACCAGTATTTAGACAATAAAGAGATGTAGAATAAGTGTATCATGTATGTGACACAACCAACAAAGAGAAACAGCAATTTAAACAATCACAATGGAAAACAGCCAGCAGTCTTCATCATGACCAGAGGTCACTGCTCACCGTGTTGATTGATTTGGCAAAGACTAAAAATACAATACCAATTCAAAAATTATCAAAGAAAACCCCATATTTGGACATAGAACAATAAACACAAAGATGAAGGGGACAAACAAAAGCTCTGACCGGGGTTAAACTAGTTTTTGGGCCCAACCTTCCCCCTATTGATAATCTTGTACAAAGCACAAAAATAACACACTCTAAAAATCAAATCAATAAAAGTATAATTGCACTTTGTGATTTAGTCATCAGAGGATCTTTTGTAGGTGTTATACATTGTGCCATATAAAATAGAAATTTAAGGGCTGCATGTTTAAGCCTCTAGTTGAAGCACTTTTATATCCTGTTTCAATAGACATCATGCATAAAACCTACCCATAACACTATATATCTTGTATGAAATAAAAGGGTGCTTAACCATAAAAAGTAGCTAAAAAACAAACATACTGATGTTATGTTGTCATAAAAATTATTCTAAAATTTCTATTTCATCACTGCTTTAGCTTAATGACTTGATCTACTGAACAATTAATTTACTCTGACATTGTAGGCAGCTATGGATGTTGTTGTCAGCCCACCTACAGCTAACGAACCCTCCTATTCTTTGTTTATTAAGGTAGGTAACTCTATTTCCAACTGACCTGAGTCATAAGCAAAGAAAACATGTTTAGTTAAGAATTGTATGCTAGTCTATCCATCACATTCTGTCTGAATATCTGTAACTCAAACAAAAGAAACATTCAGCATTTAAATTCTCACAGCCATTTTAAAGTTTTACAATTTTATCTTAGCCTGTTCCAGATATGCAATTATTTGTCTTGAAATATTATGGCAAATTATTCAAAACAATGATAAAGGATACCCAAATGGTTAGAAATGTGTAGGCAAATTTCAGCACCAGACAGTAGTTAAATTGTGACACTAGTATTCTTGCCAATTCAAATTTAAGATGTTTTCTCTAAAATTTCATGGGAGAAACAGTTTCTCCTTTGGAGAATGGCATGGATTCAATGATTTCTTCACCCTTGATACATGTAAGTGTTTTCAATTTTAACAAATTCACTAAGACTGGCATGTTGAAAGAAAATAACTATCTTGGAGAGGAAAATCATTTTATCCAACCCTTACCGAAGGAGAACCTATATTTTATAACTTTAAATTCTATTTTTTCTTTGTATTAGTCCCTGAATGTTTGCTCATTACAAAAACAAAATTTTACCAACAATGACAAATGACCCTTCATCTGTTTAGTGTTTACTGTAAATTTAAATATGTCTTTCTTTGTCTTTTGGTACAACCTTCCTTTTGTAACTGTATTTATATATTTTTTAAATGTTCTTGAGTTCTGATTTCTCATGAATATAGCCTTGTCCAGCACATTGAGGAGGTATACCCAAAACAATTCAAATCAGTTGTTCAACAAAAGAATTGTTCTTGCAGTTTATTTTGAATTGTATACATGCAGCACTGTTTAACTAATAGTAATTTCAAAATAGTTTACTTGACTGAAGAATTTTTATGCCAACATACATAGCAGAGGGTAATATATTGTTTGGGTCTATTTGTTTTTCTGTCTGTCTGTCTGTCTGTTTGTCAGGCTGTCTTAAATCAATTTTACCTTCAGGTTAAAGTTATTTTCCATGTTGTAAGATGGGGCATCATGTCTTTTGGATATATTCTTGTAACCAGAAACTCCAAAAGGACTGCAAGTTTAAATCAAAGTTTTGGTGTTTTTATTTTCAGGAGAAAGAAGCAGTTTTAGGTGATTTGAAAAAGAAAGCTAGTATGGTACACGAAGCCTTTAACTCCATGGAAGGGTTTACATGTAATGTAGTACAGGGTGCTATGTATGCCTTCCCACAAATTAAGATGCCACAAGGGGCTATAGAAGAAGCTAAGGTGAGTTTTGAATACTATGATTTCATTTTCATTCTTTTTTTATTTTTATTCAATGGCTGTTATCCAATCCAAAAAAGTGTTAATCTGAATTTAATCCTTTAAGCAACATTTGTGAGCCAAGAAATTTAAATCTAGAGAAATGAAATATCATTTTTTTACAAAATTATGGAAATTAATCTCCTCAAAATTGAATGTATTCACAGTACATGTATACCTACTCATTTCTCACATAAATTTATCTTGAATTAAAGGATTTGATTGCAGATTTTAAAATACTTGATTTATACAGGTTATTCTCCATCACCTTTAATTATTAACCATCACTTTCCTGTTAGAAAAATATCTAGGAAGCTTAAAGCTGGTAATTATGGAAAAAAAATATCAGCACTTAAGATGGGTTATAAATTATGTTATTACTGTATAGTGAGCAATTGGGTCTAATTCTCGTAAGGTCCTCAGATGTACATGATGTATAAATAATAGTTACTGATATTACCATACAAAAATCACCAAATTATGAAAATTTAAAAATAGATAATACAAACTTTCAACCAAAATTTGCAGTCTACAAAATCATGAGTCATAAGCTATTATATTTTTTTATTGCAGAAAAAGGGTGTTCCAGCAGATGTTATGTATTGTTTTGACCTCTTAGAGAACACAGGTATTTGTGTGGTACCTGGATCAGGATTTGGACAAAGACCTGGAACATACCATTTTAGGTTAGGGATGTATAGGGTTACATGCATGTGATCCAAGGGTCTGGAAACGGTCATATTTGCCGGACATGACCGAAATTTTGTCCAAAATGACCGAATAAAAATTCTCCCAATCGGACATTTTAAAATTTTATTGTAAGCATTTTTTGCTTATCGGTCATATAATCGTTTAATTATCTTCCTGAGCATCCGGTCTTGTGGTCATTAATCTCATAATTAACATCTCCAGCAGGTGTCAAACAGGAGAGAATAGCCGTGGGGTTACGCTAATTAGATAATTGGTCACACCTGTCTGACCATGGACACTGTATTTACCTATGGTTAAAATTAAATGAGTCAACTCATGTTATCAAATCTGTCCTGAGAAGCCCGTTTTGTTTATTTAGAAGAAATTTCTCATTATATTCAGTATTTATCATGTGCACACCAAATTGATATTGTTTACATTTTAGATAAAGTTGGTGTTTGATTACGAATGTGCGGAGAAAATATTTATTTTGCAAACATTCATTCACTGTACAGATTGTTTTAATATTAATACAAACAATGATTGTTACAAATTTCATATTTAAAGTCACTTTTCTAATACTTTATGTACATTTGATATGTTTATTTTGTAAACCGATTCAGAACGAGTGATCCCAATTTATCTACATACGGGTGTCTTACTTTCACTTTCACTTTTTACATGAAACGTGTTTTGTTTATGTTGAAAACCATTTTAGAAATTTTTAACTACAAAGAACCTTTACCATGTTTACCTGAAATAAAAACGTGGTTTGGATATAAAATTCAACGTCTGGAATGTAATACACAAACAAACACTGCCTTTATGGATTTAAAAGGTGGATTTCAAGGGAGGCCAAGGAAAAAAGGTGGGGGAGGGGTAATTGTAACGTTCATATTTTATATATTCTATACAGTCGGACAAAAATGACCGAAATCACCTCAAAAAATTTCCAGACCCTTGATGTGATCCTCCCCCGGGAGACAAAATATACTGACTTTTTAACCTATCTCCAGTTCTCCCAACTTTTTGTGTAATCTCCCACTTTTTCAAGACTTTACAAAATTTTCATTTATAGACATTCTATTAGTTCAATCAAAAAACATTTCCTGTGTTTTAGGGGATTGCCTAATTAGTAAGACGTTCATTTCCCAGGTTTAGGTGTTCATTGTAGGTTTATTGTCATAATTGGCCCTATGATTGTATAAACCGCGGGACATTATTCAGTGAAACCAGGTATATTTGGCACACACTAGTGTCCTTAATCAATATTGAAATGCAATTTTATATCACATTGAAAATCGCCTGCATTTTTGTCCAATTTCCAGCTGAAAAAAAAGGTACATTTTAGATTTATAAATCAGACAAAGAACCCAAGTTAAAACAAAATCTCAGGGGCGGATCCAGAAATTTTTGAAAGGGGGGGTTCCACATACTGGGTTGTGTGGGCCAAAGGGAGGGTTCCAGACCAATTTTGCTGAAAATCTACACATAATTTTTAAAATTTCAGAGGAAAGGGAAAGGGGGGGTTCCAACCCCCGGAACCCCCCCCTCCTGGATCCGCCACTGAATCCTGTTTAAACTATTTAAGGTTTGAACTACATATTATTTCCTTCAAGATGCATTTATTGTATTCTTATGTAATGGTTTTATTTTGATATATTTTTGTAGAACTACAATCTTACCACCTGTTGACAAGCTTCGAGAGATGTTAGAAAGATTCAGAGGATTTCACCAACAATTTATGGCCAAATATAAATAAATGTAAAAAAAAAAATCGAGAGAAACCATGTCATATCTGATAACATCAGAAAACAAAACCTAAAAAATCATGACTTAAAACAATGTTCTAGGATGCCACTTTCCTTTTATCTGTGGCACATAGATTTCCAACATTGAAAGGTGGAAATTAAAAGATTTTTGGATTTATTGGAAACTGCCCAAAGATAGACATATTATAAAATGAACATGGAAAGGAAGAAGTTTTTAAACATCCTATAACACTGTAAAGAATGCATTTGATATTCAAATGTGTCATTGATTAACTATATTTTATAGATCTTCATGTGTATTTTGTATTATCATCATCTAATTATTTTATAGAAGTTTTTCTATAGAAAAATATTTGTGATATAAATTTTTAAAAAATAGTAAATTTAAAATATGCATTAATCATTTAGCTAAAATAAGTCGATGTTATTTGCTTAAATGCCAAATATGATTTGTACCTGTAGTCAATTACATGATACATGTAGTAAATTTTGAATTTAATGATATAGATTATGCAGATAACAAAGTAGACCTTTTATGCCTATGTATTGAAGGGAGTTGCAAATATTAAATTAATAGATGCGGGCATCATATATGATGAATCTCATGTACATGTTGTATGTACAATTATGTGTTGTTTGATTTTAATGAATAGGATTTCATATATCATGCAGGGGAGATAATTGCACTATAGATTTTTTTCTACTTTGTGGGGGGAGGGGGTCTTTATGTTTTAAGTTAGATATTGTTAAGTTAACCCTTTATGCTAAGTAGTAGCCTTAAACATTAATGGATGTTCAAAATAAGGCAAATGTTTGATTATTATTTATTTTTATTTGAGTGATTTGTTTTCTATTATTCATTTGTTAATTATTTTGTTATATTTAGTGCTTATTTTATGATTTTCATTTCTTGTCATGAAACATTTAAAGTGATTTTTAAGTAATTTAAGCTATTATCCATGGTAATTATTGCCATCATTTTGTTAAATATAGCCTTCTTTGATCATCTTATATTTTAATGAAATATATTTGTTTTTGTTTATGGGCTTTGAGTCAAGTACATTGAGTCCTCAATTGAATATTATTCTTATTATGACTGTTGTAGCCTATCTTAAATAAATGATATTTCTTGTCAAGTTTGTCTTGATAACTGACATCAGATGTTTATTATCATAAGCGGTTGGTAAACTTTCTATATGAAACAAAATAGACAAATAATCATATGGAAAAATATACTAATATAATATGGAGTAGGCATTGCCTAAATGCGAGCATAGCTAAAAGGGACTACCTTTTGTTTATATAATGATGATCATAATCAATGCAATCAAGTGGTGCATTTTACATCATTTTTGTTTTGGTTTTCCTCTTTTATCTGCTAGTTTTGTTCTGTCTTACCAAAAAGTGTGAATGAGTGGACAGAAATTATTTTTGTGTTGGATCTACTCCGGGCATCTACTCAAGTTGGATATTCAGAATCAGAAGCAGACGAACATTGTAGTGCACGACCTTTGGTTCATTTTAATTACACAATATTCATAAATTTATTTGGTAAACAAGTTTTTTCCATTTCTAACAATCTTTTTCATATATATTTTTTATTCATATTTTGTTCTAAATGTCGACATTCAGGGCTATCGCTATCATTTAAATTCCAATATTTCCATTTGCTTATTTTGGGGTGAGATGGTATGGGGCGATTAAGCTTCCAGACATGTTAGTTTAGTTTAGTGCATATAACCAAGACGAAACGAGCAGCTTATGTGTATTTATTATTTTAAGAATATTATTTTCTTGTAAAAAGCGCAATTTATAATTTTTTTAAGCATTATTTCTTTTCTCATAAATTATTTTAACATTCACTCTGGCCCTGTAAAAATAATAACCCTTTCCGGACCATAAAAAATCTAAATCAGCATTAGCAAATTTCTAGCGGAAACAAATACGGTAGAGCTCTCCGCTCCAGCGTGCAAGTACGCTTGCGAGCTATGCTCGCTATCATAAAAAAATTTGAAAGAAAAAAAAAAAAGACAAAAAATAGACTATTAAATTATTTTTTTTTACCAAATTAAAATTATAAATGATTTTCACTTACAGTATGGAAACTGGTAATTGATCTTAAAAACAAATCACACTTTTATTAGCTCACCTGGACCGAAGGTCCATGTGAGCTATTGCCATCACTTGGCGTCCGTCGTCGTCATCGTCGCGTTGTCGTCTGTAAACTTTTTCAAACTTCTTCTCCTCTGAAACTACTGAACAGATTCAAACCAAATTTGGTCTGGTGGTACTTTAGGGTATCCTGCACAAAACTTGTGTGGGGATTTTTGATTCATCGAAAAACATGGCCGCCGTTGCTAAAAATAGACCAGGGGGTCAGACTACTGTTTTTGGCTTATAAATCAAAAAGTATAAGAGATAAATGAAATCTGATGCCACCCTACTGCTTCAGCATCAAAAGCTCTACAAAAGTCTCCATTTGGTCCAAGTTGTCAGATGACCCCTTATAGAGGTTACAGTCCCTTAAAGGTGAAAAATAGCGTTTTTTCATGTTTTTGCCCTATAGTATGAAAACTATTGCAGATAGAGAAAAGCTGTCTTGCTTAAATGTTCAGCTCATCTAGCTCTACAAAAGTCTCCATAGGGTCGAAGTTGTCAGATGACCCCTTATAGGGGTTACGGCCCCTGAAATAATGTTTTTTCATGTTTTTGGCCTATGGAATGAAAACTATTGCAGATAGAGAGAAGCTGTTGCTTGCTTAAATGTTCAGCTTATTTGGCTGTACAAAAGTGTCCATAGGGTCGAAGTTGTCAGATGACCCCTTATATGGGTTACGGCCCCTAAAATGATGTTTTTTCATGTTTTTGGCCTATAGAAAGAAACTATTGTGGATAGAGAAAAGCTGTTGCTTGCTTAAATGTTCAGTTTATTTAGTTCTACAAAAGTCTCAATAGGATCGAAGTTGTCAGATGACCCTTAATAGGGGTTACAGCCCCTAAGATAACGGTTTTTCGTGCTTTTGGCCTATAGAATAAAAACTATTATTTCGTTTTTAATATAGTAGATAAAGAAAAACTGTTGCTTGCTTAAATGTTCAGCTCATTTAGCTCTACAAAATAAAGGGTTGACATCAAGACCAGGTGAGCGATTTAGGCTCCTGGGAGCCTCTTGTTCAGAGAAGTACACATGAAACTGTTATGATAGATCTACATGATTTGACCCCAAACTAAACAAATGTGTAGAAATGGGGAGTTTAATAATACATGTGCCAAGGTAATTATTTACATATCAAGTCTGTTTGTTTGCACCAAAAAAAAATATTAGTCAAAGATACAAGCCAAAATGTCTAGCTGCTTTCAATGTGACTAGTGTTGCTGTTTGCCTTGACACCTTGCAATTTGCCTCCAAAAATCAAAGGTAAATGATTCAAAACTAATCACTTTTTAATCAAGATCAGCCGAGGGAAGACTCCCTTTTTGACATAGAAAACTAACAAATACAAGTACAAACATAAACTTTGACAAGGATTTCTGCATTAGGACAGACAGATATGAAATGTGTTATTATTTCTCCCCTCCTCCCACCTTAATGGGGAGAAATATTCTTTTTGTCCTGTCTGTCTGTCTATCACAAAGTTATTCTGTTCAATTCCGCTGCAACTACTCAATATAATTTTATCAACCTTGGTATTAAGAAAGTACACCATATGTAGTTGGGCAAATTACCAGGAAATTGTAATCCTCAAATTGTTGTTAGAGTCATGGCCATTTGAACTTCATTTGAAATTTTCATGAAAATCCTCAAAAATCATGGCTAGTTTCCCCTCAACTCATCTGAAACTACCTTACAAAATTTTCACTTGGTATGTTCATCATATGAAGAGCACATCACTAGGAAAATTTTAACTTCAAATTTCTGAGGGAGTTATGGCCCATTGAACTTGGTTATTATTTTCATTAATCAGGTATATGAACTCCTCTTAACCTAATCATTTTTTATGAGACTTGGTATGTAGCTTGTAAACCAGAAGTCCACATTTGGGCTGTGGGCTAAAAAATACGTTTGTACTAGTAGTACTCAAGCTTGATTAGAACAGTCTTAGAAATTCAAGTCAATTCTATATAGAATTCTATTCATTTCTTATTTATATTTTAAGTATATCTTTTCCCTCTTCAGTTTGCCAGACATGTAGTCTCGCAGCTGCCTGCTTACCACAAGGAGGTGGAGGTATTATTTCTAACAGGATAGAGTTTCATTTGCAGGGGCTGATTCAGAGGCCCTCCCACCTCCACATTTAGACAAAATGGACCCCATTCAGCCAGTCAGAGTCCCTCCCCCTTTTCGAAATTTCTGGATCTGCCACTGGTGTACACTGACACACGGTCGTAACAGGCTTTAAACGAACGAGTACATTCATGTATGAAACTTGTATGCCTTTCAAAAAGGGATGTCTGGAGAAACTTCCTATCCCTTATTTTTAATTAATTGTATATGTCATAATTGAAATATTTTATCAAACAAAAGTATATGAACTGTATATAGGTCTGTAGAAATGTAATAAGCCAAAACGACGATTGCAATTAGTCAAATGAAAATTTGAATTTCCGATTTTTTAGTCCGAATGTAATGTAATATGTAGTTGTGCAAAATTGCAAGAAAATTTCATATTCAAAATTTTCTGGGAGTTCAGTATCTCATAGCTTAGAATTTAAGGGGAAACGGGGGCAGTTTGAAATTGAAAATACTTTAAGACTAAGTCACTCAGTTGAAAATCAAATTCCATGGTCAAAGATGAGGATGCAACTGTGGATGCAAAAGCACATCAAGTTTCATTAACCTGGTGCTTATGGTTCATGGGATATGAAGCATTTTTATCATAATGTTTTGAAAATTGTCTTTGTGAGTCACTCAACTAAAACTTTATTTTAAGATCAAAAGATTTGGATGAAAATGTGCTAAGCTTCTCTAGCTGAAAGGTGCTTAGCTTCTCTGGCTGGAAGAACATAAGGATAACAAGTTCATTTATTTCATGAGACACGGAGGTGTTTATAAAACTTTTAATTCTTATTTTGTTTGCATTGAAAACTGTCAAAGTTACCAAACTGGACAATCAAGGGTTAAAGACGAGAACGTAATAAGCTTCTTTGTATTGGGGCATACATGGCATATGTATGCCAAGTTTAGACTTATAATTCTTGAGTCTTGTTAATGAGCCATTCGCGGTTTCACCATGTAAAAGTATGTACTTAGACATGCATGGCTTAATCTTTGAGACAAGCATATGACTACTGGCAGGATCAACCAGATAACGAAAAACGATTCATGATGATCGTGTTTTTTTCGTTTTAAACCGAGTCGCTGGGACAGCGTTACAACGGAAACCGAAGCCTCGCGCTGTGGCCGCCCCGTGCGTTTTTCCACACATTTTTTTTTCAAGCCTTGGCTAAAAGAGCCCGTGGCTTACGGTCGGAAAGTTTTACAGAACGCGTAAAAACCTTCGCCCGTCCATCGTAGCGTCGATGGTTTCCCGGATAGACCAGGCCGATCTGTTCGAGACATGTCAGATGCGAGATACTGTTCCAAAGTATCGTACCACCGTTTACCTTGTCTCTGAACCTGTAACTGTTTCTGGGACCGCGGGGACTTGACGTCCTGGCAGCCGCCGTGTTGCCTGTACACCAATGGTTAGTCGGCGGGACCATTCGATCGCGGGGAAACCTAGACGAGGCCTGAACGCGGCCGTCACTGGTAGAGCAATCGAGACAATGGCAGACAATGAATGCAGATGACTGTTGTCTATTTATTCATTTTCATAAATAGCAACCATTGGATTAAGTCTGAACATGCCAATTACACATTCTTGTTTATGTTTCCTTCTGTATTTGATTCAACAACACCTAGTATGATAATTGAAAAGTTACTAGATTTATAAATTACAATGACAAAACTTGGATGTTTGACTCAAATTGAACTATTTCACAACATTTCACTTGAACCATGCAGGAAAATCGTGAGCTTTCGTCATTTTAGGCCAGATTGCTTTGAACTTCAAGAGCCGTAAATTACAACATAGAAGCAGAGATCCGGAGGCAGCTATCTCGATTTTTAAAAGGTGATTAGGTTTAGGCTGTCATGTGTTGTTGCCTTTTTAACAAGTTCATAATATTAATGAAATTGGTACCTATGTAATAGTTCTGCACCCAGCTAACTCGAATAATTCAAGCCCTATCCGTCTTCGTCTACTTCGGCGGAACAATGTAGCGACTGCAAGGAGCGAAATAAAACGACTGTATTATTCGTTAGCACCCAGCCGACGGCTACCGCATCGTGACCTCCCTCTCGAGTTAATAAATGAATGGCTAGATATTCCCAGTTTTTTACGTGCATGAAGCGTGGTACTCAGTGCCCGATTGTCAGAATCCAAAGACCCTTAGTCGCCTTTTATAATAATCTAGGCTCTTTTGCTGGCCTATTCGCCATCCGGGCCCACATGCACGGGCTCCGTAATACTCTTAAAACAATAAAGTAATGCGAAGTCACACCCGTAAAGGGTGCAGAATTATTAGTCACATAAAAATCAGACCTTTTTGTTATGTCCGCTCAATGCATCTTCGCTAGCCAAGGGTCATTACCAAAGGCAACAATTTTAGCCTAATATCTAATCACCTAGAACAGTATACGGTAAAAGCCTCCCTAAAGCTAAAACAAACATCCTTACCAACAAACGCCTGCGTGGTGCTAAACCAGTTGCTGCTATTAAATGCAACCTTAATCATTTTAGTATGAAAACTTTCTTTTATAAACAATAATACTATATTGAAAGACAGATGCAAACATGGAGTTGAGACATGAAGCCACCGAGACTTTGGCAAGTTTGGATAATGGCATATACCCAAGAGATATATGACTGTTTTTTTGCAGTTTGAATTTGTATGACTAAATGGGGCATAATTATGCATCAACAATATGATTTTATGATATTCAGGCGCTTATTAAGTATTGGTTTGCTATTTGTGGGATTTGCGTTTTCTGTGCAGACCAACTTCTACTGTTTAAAGTAAAATTATTCTTTCATGCAAAGGTTGAAGTCAATTTTGAGTATTAGAATTAGAAAAAAAAGAGTTTTTACTTTCTAGTTTTAGAAAGTTCAAACTTGGGTTGTTTTTTTTTATGTTGAAAATAAATGGTTCTTTTTGAAATCATTAGTTAGAATTTGAGTTATCCTTCTTTCATTAAATGAAAATTCAGTGTATTTAGCTACATGTTTAAATCTCAAGTTAAAAAATGAAACAAAGAGTTTAACTTAAAAACAAGATCGTTTATTTTTTACAGAATAAATCTGCTTCATGACGTTCAATTTACATCAATAACTAATAAACAATTCATGAAATATTGAGTAAATGAACATGAGACTATAACAAAAATGTTTACTCCACTGACTGCATGCAATCATTTTTATGAGCTGTATGACCATCTCAGAAAATTATTCCTCATCAGCAGCACTAGAACCCAAAAATAGCTAGGAAATCCACAATTTCAACAGATGTTTAATAAAGTCTTGTCAAAAACAAATGATGTGATTATGACATAAAACATTATTCTTCTGGTAAATCGCAGCAACACAATGACCCTTGTGATATACTTTTAGATCCCTGGAACAATGCTCTTCAGATATTTCAATGATAGTTTGTGCTCCTTTAAAGCATAGAAATATTAATTTGTTAGCCAAAAACTGAAATATATCCCCATTGGGGTATATCATAATATCCCAACGGGATATAGTAAGGGTTTCCCCCAACCTGTTTGGGTATATAAAAAGAGTTTTCACAAAGTTAAGTATATATTGCCACATTCAGAAAATGTAAAAGCCGGGCGGATATGCATAGAATATAACGGATATATATGTACATTGACATTTATACTTAATATTTGTTTTTATTTTATCTTTTTCTGTCTCTTCCTTTTCCCTTTTGTACTTTTCTTCGTTTTTATCTTTGGTCACAATTTTTTGTTGTTGCCAGTTTGTAATAGGGGCAGTTACCTAAATGCCTACACGTCACGTTTACGGTCCTGTTAGTGGCCTTAGAACCATCTGCTGGTGGCTCTTGTTTTAAATCTACTAAGTTTTGTTTCCTTTTTTAAGTCATTATTTGTATTTTTATTCTCTTTTTTAACGAATTATACTTCCTCTTAGTTCATGACTTGTTTGAATCAACTAGTTAGTAATTTGTGCAATTCAAACTTAGGAAAAGTTTATAAAAAGAAGTTGCATTGAAGCGTTTTTCTCGTACATCTTTTGATTATAATTACTCTCTAAAATAAATATTGTTAAAAATGGTTGCAGGTTTTTCAAGAGGGATGGTGATTTTTATTTGTATTATCTATTTTTTAAAGTCTATACATTATACATCAGAGACAATTTATGGCCTTTAATTCAATCTGATGTACTTATTATGCTTAAATTGTCTATGTTTCTAAAAATCCCTTTTCAACCAAAATTTATAGAAGAGCCAAAAATTTCATATTAAAAGGCCGCGTGAATGCATGGATTTACTCCTTTTTTTCAAATCAAAGCTGTGCATGGACTCAAATGAATCTTTTCGCTTAAAATCATGTAGCAGGGATTGATGCAGAAATTTTCGGAAGAGGGATTTCACATACAGTCCACGATGGAAAAAGGGGGGGGGGTCAGACCAAACCCACGGACACCCAACAGTTACACCCACACGCCATTGTACCTGGAAAATATAATTCAATAATCGCTTTCCAAATCGAATTGATTATTCGTAGAACAATACTTGCTTAACGTTAAAAGAAACTCTTTTTTTTCTTTTTATACTTTTACAAAGTGGCTACGATTACCTGGATTTACATGGAAAAGTAACAATAAGAAAAAAGTTATTGTTACCTGACGCCGGAAGTCAAAGTAAAATATTAACCGGACCACGGATGCGGAACTGTTTTTATGAAAGTAACAATAATAATTTTTCTTATTGTTACCGCTTGTTATTGTTACCTTCAAATGTGTTAACTAACAACTAATTTTGTTTTTATTATTTATTTATAAGGCTATTATAATTCAGTGACATGAAAGCAATAATAAAAATTGAATAAGGATAAACGTAAATGGAAGTTATTTCATTTTTGGTTGTTTTTTGAGTCCGACACATGATGATACCATTCAAGACAACCATCGCAATTATTGATTGAGCTGCTTTTATAAAGTTTAACAAATTTGGTATCCTGATACGAATTTAACTTTTCTCCAAATTCGATAAGTGAATAAAATTGTATTCACCACCGGCATCTCAGAAGCCGTTGTGAACTTTTTTTTTGTAACTTCGACCAAAGGCAAAACAGACCAAATATATTAATTTTTGGTGGTATTACATAAGACGGTATCCATTACATGTATTATCATCAGTGTTTTTTTAAGTTAAAATAAAGGTTAAATAAATTATTTTTTTATTTAAAGTTTTCAATTACAAAAACATTATATGAATAACATAGAAAGAAATATACTTATTGTTAATGATATATTCTTAAATACAACAATAATACTCAAATTCATATAATCAGGTAACAATAACGCCAAGTAACAATAAGAAAAATACTTATTGTTACTTCCATTGAAACAAGTCCGTGTCCGTTACACGGTTTTCCGTTAGTCCGTCCTTCCGGTGTCAGGTAACAATAATTTTTTCTTATAGTTACTTTTTCAGGTAACCATATCCAGTGCCATACTTTTAATATTTATACGGCAATGTTTTATTTTAATTTTAACTCTGATTTTAAAATTATCTCACTTTCAGAAAAAAAAATGATAGGGTAATATGGTAGAAATAGCTATTACCTTCATTTCTGTTTTATTACAAAATAATTATTGATATTGCGACGCATAATTAATTAGTCTCGATCATCCAGACGCTTTTAATGGCTGCGCCATAATGGTCTGGATTCATTCAACCAAATTTCTGTTCTTTCTGGATTTGGGAAAGATTTTGATTGGTCGGATTAGGGGAGGAACTGACGCTTAAAATGTGTCGGAGAAATTCGGAAAATCTAAATTTAGGAACACAGATATAGGAAAGCCCATTGTAAATAATATGGCTGCGCCCATGCTGCAGTCGCCTCAGGTAAGAAATGTTTGAGAAATGCACATTAAATTATGTAAACGATTGTTTTAAAGTGTGAAAAGTTCTTTACAAGCATTTAAACATTGAAATGCTTGTATTTTATGAATGAACCGGTAACTAAATACTCTGAAATTACTATCTCAATTTGTAAACAGACATAAAATTTTCGGCATGCTCATGCAAATTATAAATTATATTGTTCTATTGACATTAAAGTTATAAATAACATGTTTTTTAGTTGTCAGATGAAGAGATGGAGGTGGCATCGCACCCTAAGACTAAGAACAGAAATATTATGTCCATCACTCATTGAAAATGTACTTTGATAATGACCCAGTGCAAAACTTATGTACATTTTTACATGTACATGATATCGATGTTCATACAGAACTTGGAGTCGAGGCTTGAAACATTTCATTTCATTTCATTTCCAACCTTCACAATACCAGATGCAGAGACAGAGGCTGGCATACCAATCGCAACCAGGTTCTTCGACACAATCACAACATCCACCACTCCGTCAACAACCTTTTTTAGCATACCCAAGCCTCAGACAAACACACCAATAACTGAGGAAGCAGGCGCTCAGAGTGTAGATACCTCACTACTACGAATAGTGTCCTACAATTGTAAAAATATCAAGACATGTGGACCCTCCCTGCATCAACTCTTTCTTTACAATGACATTATCCTGATACAAGAACACTGGCTCTTTGAAGCGCAAATACATCTCATTAGTGAGCTTCACGAAAATATTAACTATGTAGGTAAGGGAGTCGATAAAAACGATCCACTAACACCAATATGTATGCCTAGAGGCTATGGAGGAGTTGCCATACTGTGGAAGAAAGACATAGACCATATGATTAGACCGCTAGACTTTGGCTCAGAAAGAATTCAATGCATCGAAATTAAAGAGGGCAACAATAAAAAGATCCTTGTAGTATCTGTCTATCTACCGGCAAAAGGGAGTAAAAACCACCTCATAGAATACCAAGAGACGGTTGACCAGATCTACGAACTTTATCAACAATTCGAGTCCACACATAGAATCATTATAGGAGGCGACATCAACGAAGATCTCAACCAAACAATGAGTACTAAACGCAACCAATGTATCATGGATCTGATAAAGGACTGCACCCTCAGTTACGATAATAAGTCAAAAACATTTACCAACTCCCTAGGACAGGAAATTTCAGAACTCGACTATTTTCTACATAATGTACCTACAGATGAATGTAGTCAAAAACAGGTGCTTATGGAATTAATCGAAAACACATCAGATCACCATCCTATTCGCATGACCATCAAATACCAACATATAACAATACAGAACACCAGCAAACAGAAAAACAATAAGCTTGGACAAAAGATAAACTGGGATAAGGTGGACAAGGACTGGTACGTTGCAGTAACGAAGCAGGATGTAGAGAACATAACTGGACATGCAGAATCAGATGCGGATGCAAAAGAAATAGAAATGAGCCTGCTAGAAACGATAAAAATCCTTCAGAATAACGCAATAATGACAGCCGCCACAAGAAAAGCATTCAAGGCCAAACCAAAACTCAAGGTATGGACTCCGACTATAAGACAGGCACTAGCTCACTCCAAAGAAGCTCACAAAAAATGGACGGATCAAGGAAAACCAACCAATCCTTCCAATAAACTCCTAGTAGAAAAGAAAGAGACAAAACGGGACTTTCGAAGGGCAGTTAGGGTAGAGACGGCACTACAAAGAAACAAGGATAGAGATTTAATCCTTGACGCAAAAGATCGTGACTCAAAACTGTTTCACAAATTGGTTCACAATAAAAGGAAAAACAAACAGGGGATAACATTCGACCTTGAGGTGAGGGGCAAGAAATACACCGGCCGCGAAAATGTCATCAACGGATTCCGGGATCACTTCAGCAAATTAGCAACGTACAACACCGAAATTGCCTTGGACAGTAAGCACCACTTACAAGTAGAGGAGGACATCGAATATATCAACCATCTCGTACAACAAACTGAAATCGAAGATGTAAACTTGGACGAAATTAAGAAAGCAATAACGTCACTTAATAAAGGGAAATCACCAGATATTCACGGTCTGACGGTAGAGCACATCATCCATGCCGGGGACGAACTCCATGTGTTGCTACTATCCATAATCAACGGCATATTCAAATTGGGTAATATTCCAGACCTACTAAAAACAGGACTGCTTACGCCAATCTTCAAAAACAAAGGAACGAAACAACAAGCAACGAACTACAGAGGAATCACAATTCTACCAGTGATATCTAAGATCATAGAGGCAATCTTGAGGAATCGTACCAACAAACATGTTTTGAACACGCAAAATAAGAGACAAAGAGGATTCACGTCCGGAGCATCCCCCATGAACTCAGCCTTACCGATTGAAGAAGCATATAGAGAATCTAGGGACAGTAACACAAACCTGCAAATAGTCCTGCTTGATGCGAAGGCAGCATTCGACACCGTGATTCATAGCCACATGATGAGAAAAACTTTCCTTGCGGGCATTGACAATAGACACTGGATACTCATAAAAAATTTCCATGAAAACGCTCAAAGCTCGATAAAATGGGAAGGAAGCATATCTACGCCGTTTGAAGTTCACCTTGGAGTTCGCCAGGGAGGAATCCTTAGCACTGATCTATATAAACTCTACGTCAACCAGCTACTGGAGCACTATGAATCCGCTGGTCTCGGCTTCAGGATAGGAAACATTAGCACTAACTCGACAGCATGTGCGGACGACATTGCACTGATAAGTAAAACTGAAGATGAAACCCAAACTCTTATCAATATGGCTTATGACTACGCCTACATGGAAGGTTACCAATTACAACCAACCAAAAGTGTTGTTATTAATGTGCACAAAAAACGAACTGAGCTAAGCCAAGATTGTGAATTTACACTGGGATCGGAAAAAATGCCGACAGTTGAAAAATCTATACATCTCGGAATCATCAGAACACAATCATTAAAAGACAACATGGCTGAGAACGTAGAGGAAAACATCAAAAAAGCAAGAAGAAGTGCTTATAGTCTATTCGGCAGTGGCTTCCATGGATATAACGGACTAGATGTGGACACAATGACACACCTTTACAAAATTTACATAATACCAGTGCTGCTTTATGGAATGGAACTCATATTACCAACCTCAACATATCTACTCCAACTTGAAAATTTCCAAAAGAAAATGTTGAAACAAATTATGTCTCTTCCGCAAAACGTAGCAGACGCAGCTGTATACACTCTCACTGGAATCTTACCAATAGAGGCCCAAATCCATACCAGAGCACTATGCTTATTCAACAATATTTGCAGGCAAAAGGAGGATAGTATTGAAAAATCGCTAGCCAGACGTCAATTAACACTGAAGAACGATAATAGCTCGAGCTGGTTTATAGCAATAAAGTTCATCCTCCGTCAGTATGATCTACAAGAAGCCACTCTATGCCTGGACAATATTGTCAATAAAACAACGTGGTCTTCAATTGTGAAAAGGTCAGTCAGCAATTACTGGTACATCAAAATTGTGAAAATGTTACCGCTTTACTCCGGACTCGACTACCTATCCTCAGACAACTTAGCAAAGGGGAAAATACATCCAATGTTCAAAGTAGGCTGTTACTCACCGCTAGACGTCTCAAAACTGCCAGTCAAACTGAAACTACTAACAGGATCGTACATTCTTCAGAACAAGAGGGTAAAAATGTACAGGGATGAAGAAGACCCCACATGTCTACTTTGTGGAAAGGACGATGAGACTCCGGAACATTTCATTCTAACATGCGAGAAACTAGAAGCCAAACGGACACCAGTGATCTATGAACTTTGCACAAAATTGGCACAGGAGGGGATGATGTTTGAGGACCTCGGTACCACCGAAAAAATGCAAATAATACTGGACGTTACGAGAGTTGCGGAACGTAATAGAATACCCCCAGCCAGCGTAGTAGCAATAGAACGCATTACTCGGCGCCTGCTGAATGTACTGCATATAACCCGTTATAATGAACTGTGTAAGAACTGATATTTATCAACTACCAACTACCATGAACTTTTAACTTTTAAGCTAGTGAAATTACCGGCTTTTACGTTTTTACCTGTTTTATTCTCTTAAATTGAACTGTTTTAAATGCCTGGATTAAGTAAACCTGTGTTTTTATCCGATAAAGTCATATGGACCACTTTTACGAACCGTGATTTATGGAAACCTTTTTAACTTTTTAAATCCGTATAATATTTTAAAACACTGGATTTTTACCCTAGGGAGCACTGCGACCAAAATGGCCGTTTTTTTTTATTCTTATGTGGAACTTTTTATATTTCGCATGACGTTTGTGTACATAATACGTGTGTGTGGGCACCCGTAGGATAAGGGATTATACAACGGTGGAGGGAGCATGGACACTGTACATATGCTGCACCTGTTCCACATGCGTCGCACGCATGGTTGTCCTTCTTAGGATGGAAAGATACAGAAGATGTAAGATGTAAGATTTGCCATCAGATTTGGACGCAGTTGCCAGCACCACTTAGATTATTTGCCAATGGTTTGGTTATTTTTATAGAAGATAATTAGATGTGAAATAAGTGTATAACATACATGTACAGCCTGCCTACATGTACATGTACATGCGCTTTAATACTGAAAAAAAGAAAGAAAAAGAAAAAATAACAAAAAATTGGCCAGACTTAAATGAACATTTACATTCAAATTAACTAATTGCTTGACATAGGTACATGTGTGATGATTTTAGAACCAAAGACAATGAAAGAAAAAATATATAGACATAATTTATTTTCCAAAATTGTATGGTCTCTCAAAGGGCAGCATCAGTCCAATGGAGCATAAGATATATGTTTGCAAACGAGTTTCCAATAAAACTTATCTGTTAAGACACTTAATTCATATGTATATTCTAACATGATGATCTTTATTGCTACATGTAAGTATCTTCAATTTGTCAAACTTTTTTTTGCAGGATGCACTGATTAGCTGTGAATTAACAGTGGTAGATGCAGATGGTGCTAAACAAATGTGCCTCTGAAAAAACTGAGAATTTTTAATGAAATGAATTTACTTTTTTCTACCGCCTGAAAATTTTCCTAGATTCGTCCTGAGAATCTTTCATGATGACGCAGAAAATACTTAACAATATATGTATTCTAAAAGAAAATTTTGCCTCACTTTAAAGTTTTTGCTAAAGCCACTTTTATGGTTTTCCAAGACAAAGACAAGCTGACCAATGTACCCGTCCCTCCAATTTGATAAACCACAGCATAGTCTTCAGACTTATCTCTTATACACATATCTTTTATCTATTTAAATTTAAAAGAATTAACAAAACACATAATCTTCTCTTTGTGCTCACCACTCTACAATATATTTTGTATTAGGTATTGGGATTGGCTTTCTTTTCATGCTCAATGAAGGTAGAGGGGCTAAAAGTGTTTGGATCAGTTAATTGGTTCAAAATCAGGTTTTCCTTCAAGTTACAGCTTCTTGACCATAAAAGAAGTATGGTATCATTATGAAACTTTATACATAATCATCAGGATATAAACTAACAGAAAGCACTATATCATTGTACCTGACTCAGACAGCTTTACATTGTTAATTAATCACAGAAAAAGAGTGTTTGCTTAGGTTTTCATTCTATGACAGAAATATGTTATCATCATTAAATTTGTACATAAATACATCTGGATTTAAGCATACAAAAAATCTGAAATTGTAAATTTATACCCTTGCCATCTTTTTCATGGTTCAGTGTTAGCAGCAACAGACTAATCCAAGTTAATCATTCATTAAAATGGTCTACATCTCTTGAAACCAAATGAAAAATAATAAGATTTGGAATAAGTGTACACAACACAGCCCAAATAAGCGGAAATTCAGAAAAACCACAATGTACAACCACCAGCAGCCTTCAAATAGGCAGTTCAAAATGAAGGTTGAAGCACCATACAGTTGTTTTTATCGAAATATAAATTACAACAACGTTCCTGACAATAATTTGTTCTACATCTGGCATGTGTATGCATGTGTTTCGTCTATTCAAGACTCATCATCGTGATCATAGGCGCTCTACCCAACATATTGAAAAAATCCAAACGCTAGTCCCAGATAATGAAGAGCATTGAAAACTAAAACCAAAAATACTGAACAGGAAAACCAAATTCTGACATGTCTGGAGTAAAAGAATATATGGGTAATGTGCAAGTAATGTTTGCAGGTAGGTCGAGTTCAGTCTTAATAAACGTTGTTGTTAGAATGCAAACTAAAAAGATCATGGAAAAATTACTAATACACATATGTGTTGTTTTGCATATTGAAGCACTTCACAAGTGAATGACAAAATGCATTTAATTTGAAAGGGGATGACCATGGTATTTTCCTTAGAAAAAATATTTTAGTTTAGCAGCAAAGATAGAACAACAAATTCTGAAGAGGTATTTCTGCTATGTATACATGAATATTGCTAATAATGAAACAATATAACATTCTGTCCTGGTGTCTTTCAAACTGAAACCCCACTCAACCATTTAGAAAATAGGAAGCAGAGGCCTGACTGACATGAAAAGGGGAGGGTAACTTCCATTATAAAGGTAGGTCCATTTGCGTGGCCCAAAAGGGTCTACTTTTTGGGGTGTTCAATATGTGGAAATTTCAGATGTTGCATATATGATAAGGTGTACTTTTCTCAAATGTCGCATATCAATTGAAAAAGAGTAGCCTACAACCAACTTTTGCCTCCTTAATGTAACCTTAACAGTACGTGCATTTGATAACTTGTACCATTCAAACTTTGGTTTTAATAGAATATCTACATTGTGCAAAATATGTCAAGTTTAAGCATATTCTGTGTAATTTTAAAGGCATTAGAATATATGAATGGGGTGGGTGTAAAATTTCTGGGCCGCACATCTCTACCCTAAAATACTTGGAGTTAACACCCCCCCCCCCCCCCCGGTGGAAATGCTATGAAATCAATCCCTTCAGTAGAAGCTGAGAAATCTGTTACAAAAGTTAGTTACGGACAGACAGACAGACAAGGTGATTGCAATAAAGCCCCCTCTCTGATTAGATAATTATAACTAATTAATTTGAGCAGCTGCTCTCAAATAAATACCCCCCTAACAAAAACATGTGACAGATCACTTTTTAAAATAGTAGGTGTATGAGTATATATGTTACAAATAGTGTGTGAAAGTTTAATGAAAATACATTGAGGGGTTTAGGTGGAGTTGTGGATAAGTGATGGGTACCCTATGGAATAACGGAAAGAAAGAAGGGCAAACACCCATATCACTATATAACACCCCCTCCCCCCACACACACACTTTTCAAGCGGGGGTAACGTATAAAAGTGTAGAAATAAATGATCACTTTTTTAAATGATGGACCACAGCTACTAGGCATGCACAGATGCATTTTTATTCACCATCAACAAAGATTTTAACTCTAGACAGTAATAAACAAAACAGAAAAGTCCATAGCATTCTACCCCGGTGGGGGTGGGGGGAGCTAGGTGTACTTGATTTTTTTTTGGTGGTGGGGGGGGGGGGGTTCGGATAGAGGTCTTGAACCCCGACCCCATCGTAGACTACTTTTTCCTGAATATTAAACCCAATTGTAGACCAACATACAAAATCATTCACCCCTTTGTTTGTTCCAGGTGTTATTTCCTGCATTCGTTTTTATTTTGTTTTCTGTGACATTACTTTTACATAATCAGAATTAACGATCTGGGGGTTATTAATGAATTTATTCAATATTAAGACATGACAAATTACGACTTTCTATGAAAGAAAAATACCAATATATATAACATGTAACTATATTGTTATTCAAAGTATAAAATTCCAACGTTCTCACGATATTTGTTTACATGTTTGAGACGTCCTATTTTCTGATCTACCGATGGTATCCCAATCTAATTATAGCTTATATTTTCCGAAACAGCGCCCCTAGCGAACCAAGTTTTCTTTCATTGAGACCAGGCTATATATTTATATATAGACTGGGTTCGAGGCTAATAATTAATCAGTCCTGGTGCCTTTTCAGAAAACACGTACGTGCCCATATTCATATTATTTTATTTTTAGGTATCAGGTGATATCAATCGTGGAAGGGGAGGTTTCAACAGAGTGAATTATTTCGTTCTTTTGAAGCATTAAAATCTTAGAAATAAACAATATATATTCAATTTTAATACAAGAAATTAAAAGAGGCGTAACATTATTACTTCATTTTAATTTCCATCAGCATCCGCTTTCGTTTTATACACATATTTGGATAAGTACTTATCATCTAATTCAGGGCTTGAGAGTTTCCCTAATCCCAAACCGGATGTTTTAATCTGCTTGAATAACGTTACCTTCACCTTTCTGTGAATATTTCATATTGCATGAATGTAGTTTTGCGACCGGTAAAGTTGTCAAGCGAAGATGACAGCCGAAGTGGTGGAATCTCACATCCAAGCCAGAATTAAAAGTGGTCGGATAGTTATTGTCGAGTCCGACAACGTTTACGATGTGACAGAATTCGCAGAAAGACATCCAGGCGGTAAAGATGTGCTTGAAGAAGCCTGTGGTCAAGATGTTACTGAACTTATGCAAAAGAGTGTCCCACACAAGCATACTACAGCAGCGTACTCTATGATGAAGAAATATTGTATTGGGAAAAGACAAAATCTTGTATGTATACATTTCACTTAATTTATCATACAAAAAAGTAGTAAATTAATCTAATTTAGCCATTAGCATGTGATTTACATGTAGTTCATATTACACAGTACATACATGTACATTACATTGTAAATACAATGTACATATAAATTATATATACAACCCGTCCGATTTAACTATGGACTTTCGATTGAAGCGTGCAAACACAACAATGAAAATTTACGTCATCATGAACAAGCCAATCGGTATCAAAAACCGCAAATCGTCACAGTAGGAAAAACCAACGTCAGCCAGACTATTCATCAATATCCAATCAGATTTAATGTTTGCACGACCCATTCATTCAATCAATGTATTTTTATGTAATCAAATGTAACGATTTGTGGTTTTTGTAAACGTTTGGCTTTATTCATGACGACGTAAATTTTCATTGTTGAGTTTGCACACTTCACTTTCCGCTACAATCGGAAGTCCATAGTTAAATTGGACGGGTTGTATATATACATGTATACATGAACAGCATAATTTGCTTTGAAGTAATATTTGATTATAAAAGTTCTGTATCAGATTGCCATTTTCATATAGATAGAATTGAGGGGCACCTGCAAATGAGCATGATGTAAATAAAATTATTACATTTCGTGACAATGTAATAATTTTTTTTCATTGTATTTTAGAATTGACTTTGATGTCTATTCCTGTTTGAAATCTCATTGTATTAATATACATTGTAAGGCAAAGTTTGGGTTGGTTTGATGGGCTTAGTCTTAAACATTACTTTTTGTTTATTCCATGTAGTTTTGAAGGGATAGACATTCATGTACAGTGTATGCAGCAGCAGTGTACTGTAAATCATTTAATCCACATTTTTGGGGTAATATAATCATAATACATATGTAACAAGGCCTAGGATATACCTGTAATTGATGAGTTCTGTATTGTTCTCAGCAGGTGATCTAGGAATACTTTTAGTGTTTAACAGTTGTTTTATTAATATCTTATATTAATTCAAACAGTTGAGACAGTAAGAAAAATAAGATGCCATTTTAGAATCATACATTAATCCCATTTAAGCAAATACTGTGACATTAAAAATAGATACAGGAGGGTCTAGGACTAATAAAGCAAGTATGTAGGAAATGAGAGGTCCTTACATTGAGGTTTAGATGTAAACTCTTGAACAAAAAGAAAGAAACTTGTTCTTTCAACATTAAGTGCATATTTTGATCTAGAAAAAAGTTAAGGCAGATTTAGAACTGGCATGCCAGACATGTGCACTCCCCATGCTCCCGTTAGTCAGGAAGTGTATGAAACAAGCGATGAGGATGATGAGTATTTAATTTATAGTCATGACTATAGGGGAATGCCCCTCTGCAGCAACTATTTAGACCTGCTGTTTGTCATGGGTCGTCCAGCCATACCAGTGTTACATGTAGCTCCAGACTATCCTTTTTTTAGCTCACCTGACCCGAAGGGTCATGTGAGCTATTGTCATCACTTGGCGTCCGTCGTCCGTCGTCCGTCGTCCGTAAACTTTTTAAAACGTTAACTCCTCTGACACCATAAGTCCAATTGCAACCAAACTTGGTATGGTTGTTCATTAGCATTCGGTGCTTAGAACTGATGTGGGGATTTTTGATTCGTCGTAAAACATGGCCGCCATGGCTAAAAATAGAACATAGGGGTAAAATGCAGTTTTTTGCAAATAACTCAAAAACGGCTACAGATATCAAAATTCTGGCATAGGGTAAAAGTGATCAGCACCTCAAGATCTACCTACCCTGAAATTTTGAAGAAAATCCAACGACCCATGTAGGAGTTATTGCCCTTTTTGTGGATTTTTTGCAAATTTTGCACCTGTTTAGCTCAATATCTTGAAAACTATACTAGATATTTGAGAAATTTAAATTGCATATTGTTAAGCACATCAAGATCTACAAAATATGTAACAGGGTCAACGTTGAAGGACCTTTCCTTTTAGGAGTTATTGCCCTTAGAACCTCAAAATTTAGCATTTTAACAGCATTTCCTCATTACATTGAAAGCGTTAACTCCTCTGACACTTCAAGTCCAAATAGAACCAAACTTGGTATAGTTGTTTATTAGCATTAGGTTTATAGAACTGATGTGGGGATTTTTGATTGGTCGTAAAACCTGGCCGCTGTGGCTAAAAATAGAACATAGAGGTAAATGGCAGTTTTTTGCAAATAACTCTAAAACGGTGACAGATTTCAAAATTTTGATTGGGAACAAAAGTGATCAGCACCTCAAGATCTACCAGCTCTGAAATTTTGAAGAAAATCCAACAACCCATGTAGGAGTTATTGCCCTTTTTGTTGATTTTTTGCAAATTTTGCACCTGTTTAGCTCAATATCTTGAAAACTATACTAGATATTTGAGAAATTTATAAATTGCATATTGTTAAGCACATCAAGATCTACAAAATATGTAACAGGGTCAAGGTTGTAGGACCTTTCCTTGTAGGAGTTATTGCCTTTAGAACGTCAAAATTTAGCATTTTAACAGCTTTTCCTCATTACATTGAAAACGTTAACTCCTCTGACACTTTAAGTCCAAATGGAACCAAACTTGGTATTATTGTTTATTATTTTTAGGTGTATAGAACTGTTGTGGGGATTTTTGATTGGTTGTAAAACATGACCGCTGTGGCTAAAAATAGAACCTTAGGTTAAACTGCATTTTTTTGCAAATAACTCAAAAAGGGTGACAGATTTTTAGATTTTGATTGAGAACAAAAGTGATCAGCACCTTTAGATCCACCATATTGTCAGATGACCCCCTTATTAATCTTATCACCCTTTCAATGTTAGATAGATTTTGCCTTATAACCTTTACTTCAGGCACATATGTCAGGTGAGCGATTCAGGCTCCTGGGAGCCTCTTGTATTGCTGGAGCATCCCCGATTGTCCGTCTTTCACCAGAGGGAGGTACTTGTCGAAATTCTGGAAGACATGAAACAAAAGGTCATGTTCAGGTTTGAACTTTTCTTTAGAAAATTTTGTAATTTTCATGCACATTATTGGCAAAATTGACCTTTCAAAAATTTCTGGATCCTTGCACCCTTAATGCTGGTTTATATATAAGGCCATTCAAGCTTATATATCATATTATATGAATAATTTATGCGATATACATTTTTTGTACATTTGTACACATTTGTACACATTTGTACTTTAATTACTAATAATAGCTGTGTATTTGATTTTGTAGCACTTGATTATAACTAATTTTCAATACAATTTCATGTACATTAAATAAAAAATATCAATGTTCATTATCTTCAATATCCAAGTGACTTTAGAGAATAAAATGTCATGTTGAAGGAGAAAATATCTACATTGTACATGTATCTTAAAGACATGTATAATTATATTGAAATATATCTACAGTCAAGGCCAGGTTAATTAATATAATTCTCATATTTGTTAAATTTAACAAATTACTTTTACGAAAAACATGTCAAATCGTAAATCTAGGATTGATAGGTTTTGACATGTGACAAATTAAATCACACTGTTTCCTGATTAATTTGTAAAAATTCCTATCCGTTGTAATCCTTAATTTTAATCTGATTTGATAAATTTAAATTCAAAAACTTGTGAAAATCTTATCAAACCAACTACAGGAGTGCTAGAATTACATTTGTTTTAAATTTAGTTTGAATCGAAGACCTTTAATATATATAAATAGATTACTACAGACATAATTGATGTAAATAGTAAATCAAGGGGTCAAAAATGAGAACATCTGTTGAGGATTACGTAATTAAGGTATCCTTGTACTATTGCACTGCCTGGTATTGTCTTGACAATATGTGTTATATAATTAATTTTTGTTCTGACATGTACAATATGTAATCTGAACCTCAAGTTTCTTCCTTCATATATAATACAGCATGTACAAAAGTACATGTACAATGTTGATGAGCTGTCAGATTCAAAAATAGTAGGGCATCAGAGCATCATAGTCTACCTCTATTCTCATGGTCTCAATGTTTAAACATGTAATTTACTGATCAAATTTTTTGTTTGTAAGTTACTGTTTTAACCCATGTCAACTAGGTTTTTGTCTCGCCTGTGTTACTTTACCGGCTGCGGCGACGGCGGCGTTAACTTTTTGAAAAAGTTTTATGAGCACCTCCATATCTCAAGAACTATAAGTCCTAGGTTGATGAAACTTGGTATGCATATGCCCCAGTAGTAGCTTAGCACAATTGCATCCCCATCTTTTGACCTTGACCTTGATTTTCTGGTTGAGTGACTTTGACAATTTTCAATACATATAATAGCAATGGAAAAGTTTTGCGAGCACCTTCATATCTCAAGAACTATAGGTCCTAGGTTGATGAAACTTGGTATGCATATGCCCCAGTAGTAGCTTAGCACAATTGCATCCCCATCTTTTGACCTTGACCTTGATTTTCCGGTTGAGTGACTTTGACAATTTTCAATACATATAATAGCAATGGAAAAGTTTTGAGAGCACCTCCATATCTCAAGAACTATAGGTCCTAGGTTGATGAAACTTGGTATTCATATGCCCCAGTAGTAGCTTAGCACAATTGCATCCCCATCTTTTGACCTTGACCTTGATTTTCTGGTTGAGTGACTTTGACAATTTTCAATACATATAATAGCAATGGAAAAGTTTTGCGAGCACCTCCATATCTCAAGAACTATAGGTCCTAGGTTGATGAAACTTGGTATTCATATGCCCCAGTAGTAGCTTAGCACAGTTGCATCCCCATCTTTTGACCTTGACCTTGATTTTTCGGTTGAGTGACTTTGACAATTTTCAATACCTATAATAGCAATGGAAAAGTTTTGCGAGCACCTCCATATCTCAAGAACTATAGGTCCTAGGTTGATGAAACTTGGTATGCATATGCCCCAGTAGTAGCTTAGCACAGTTGCATCCCCATCTTTTGACTTTGACCTTGGTTTTCAGGTTGAGTGACTTTGATTATTTTTATTGCACATATTTGCAATGTTTGAGTTCTATAAACATCTTTTGATCTCAGAAACTGAAAATCCACATAAATTCAAAATAAAGTGGAAGTAAGAAAGCATAATTGTTTATGATGGTGCCGGCAGGCGAGACATACTTTAATGTTAACTCTTGTTGTATGTGGGCTGTGTCTTGAACATTTATTCAACATCTCATTGTCTTCTATTCCTAAGAAAATAGAATGACTAACTAAAGATTTTCCTATTTTGGTAATGAAGATATCAACATTCATTTTCTAAGTTCATGTTCACATTTAGCCAGTATACAAGTACATGTATACCAGTAGTGTAAATTAATTTAGTACAGGTTTGTCCCACAAATATTTGTAGTCACATACAGCATACTTTTTTTCTTTGATCATTTTAGTCCATTTCCCTGTACGCATGTATCTGACATTATGTTTACATAATATTATATACATGTACATGTACATGCAATAATACTTGTCCCTCTGTGTTAAATCAGCCTGAAAACAAAAAGTGCAATTCAGCAGTTCATTGCAATTGATGTGCATAATATGTGATTGCCAATTAGTAAATGTATGAGTTACTGTACACTTGCTTTTAGTTGCTTAAAAGTACATTTATACTGTGTAGGTTTCAGTGCAAATGCACTGATGAAATTTGGTTTTAAATGCAAGATTTATGTTTAGTCCATAAATATAGGTTGTTATGTTACTGTGTTGATGTATGGAATGAAATCTTCAATTCACTTGTTGATAATCAATACAGGAATCTTAAGGATTATTTCTTCAATATGCAATGACTCCATGGACTAAAATGAATTTTATTTTGACACTTTTTACAGGTGTTATAAGTATAAATGGGCGACACTGAATATAATAGTCTGCATTCATTTTCTAAATCTTCCATAACTCCTTTTTCTAACCTTAAACACTTTTCCATAAAGTTCCTTTAGATCTTGCTTAGAAACAGGTGAATGTGAAAACTCCATGTTAAATTGGTTATCACTTTTAGTCCATTAGATTCTCAATAAGTAAAGGTGATATCAGCATTTAATAGAGAAATGATCGGGAATGATTTTGAATTATTGATGAAACATGGGGTGAAAAGCTGGAATTTTATCCTTGGGTAAACAAGAAACCCAAACCAGTTATTGGTTTTGCATGTTAAATGAAATGATTATACATACTCTATCCATATAAACATACTGGCACTTTCACCTTTGGTCAAAATTGAACTGAGGACTCTTCCTTATATCTAATGGCATGTATGGGAATGAGGCAAATGAATAGTAAATTATTAAGCAAATTGAATTAGATTGGATTTCCGTTTGAATTAAATGGAGTACACATTTAGTTCTGTTAAGTCAAAGTGATTTATAGGCAGTTAATAAACTAAATTACTTTCTGTTTAAGGTGATTCTGTATTCATTTCACTTTATTCGTAACAGACTTATCTCAGCTACTATTTTTCATAGGCTTTCAAAATTTGGTATGAAGCTTCATTTATGGGTCTCATTTTCATTGATGGTAGGATGCAATTCCAGATATGTTGCTTATTAACTTCCTGTTTTAATGAGTCAACTTATAAAGACTTTATCAGCGTCCAAAATTGGAACATTTTTTGTAGCAGATTTTTCAGCTACTTTTGTTGGAAGCTAGGATTTCAATATCTGGTATGTAGCTTGAGGAATGGATCTCATATGTTGTGATGAGTTGTCAGGTCTATTGCTTATCAATTTCCTGTTTATTAACAAGCAGACAAAGACTGTTTTGTGCTAGGCGGGGGAGCAATTGATTCTGTTCTTGTTTGTGATGATTTCCTTTCTATCAATGGATTTTGTCCTTGCCTTTTCAGACTGTGGATCAACATTCAAATACTCCATTAGTACTTGTCTCTCCTCTCAAAGGCAAAGCGTCAGAGAAAAGAATTTATTACTGCTGACAGCATCAACTTTTAAAATAAAATAAAAGAATTAACTGTAATTATTCCAGGAAGTTGACATCCTTGAATATGAATGTCATTTAATATCATTGATTTCTCAGCTCGCTACTCTTTATACACTTACGTTTAATATAGGCTAGGTAGATAGGATCAATTTATATTAAACAAGAGTAACTTCAGAAGTACTATCGGATCCTATTGGATATTCATTCTCAGCTTGAAATGAAATCGTGATGAAGAAAACAAGGTTGAAAATGACAACTTGGTACAGAATCAATAAGAATAAAAGATTGCTGCTGGCATGGCTGGGCCAAAATGTTTTTTAGAATGGAAAAGCAATAAGTTATAGCTATGTCATCTATATTTGTAATAGAAAAGAGATAAGAGAAATCACAAAAATATTTATTTAATTTACAACCAAAGACTGTGATTTTTAGATTCATAAAGCTGCAGTTTTTCATGAATCCTCAAATTTAAATACATTTAGAGTACCGGTACTTCATTTAAATTAACCAAGAACTTATTGACTTAAAAATCTTTCTGAAAACATCCTACAATTTGTCCTTTAGTCATGTTAGTTTCTTAAACAATATTTCTCTATCAGATAAGTGGTTAGTTTACAGTGTAGAATGGACTTGTTTGTATGCATTAATGAATGACTTTTGATTGATCAATTTAAATTCCAAAGACCTTGGTTGATCAATATCAGGTCATTTGTCATGTAGTGGTCTAGTGATTAACTCTGATCTCTTAATGGAAAGTTATGCTTCATTGGATTCATATAAAATGGTCAAATGGTTTTAGAAAAGTAGTGCCATTATGTTCAAATTGTAATAAAATAAAGTGACTGTTTGGTTTTGAATTGCTATTTATTATGTACTTTTACAGTTTTATATGTTTGAATTACTATTTTGCATGTATTGTAGGATAACAATTTTATGTTTCTTTCAATGAAAACAATTTACTTATCCAATATTCAGTGTCTGAAGCCAATTATTTATAAATGAGCTTTAGATATTGATTAGTGTGTTGCTTTTAAACATTAAATTAAATTTTATTTCTTGTTGGAACATGGTTATATCATCTATGAATACTAAACATGGTAGTAACTTTCTGGTTATTGGTATTGATTGACAATACTGATCAATTTTTGTAATAAATTGCCAGTGAAATTTTGAAATGAATTTCAAAACGTGTGAACCATATGTTGCACAAATTATTGAAATTAGTTTTAAAATGTTGAACATATTGATTTAGAATGTTCAGATACAGTTTGATTTCAATTTGAAAATAAATTTCAAAAAAGTGTAGCCAACATTATTTCATGATAAAAAAATTATGCATAGAAAAAACACTGAGAACTTAGGGCAGAAAATATATGGTATATTTGTTATAAACATCATCCATGTATATCATTTGATAATATTTTGAAAAAGTGAACTAATATCGGAATATGCATGTTACATCAAATCAAAATTATAGATATTAAAATTTATCTTAAATGAACAGCACTTTTATTGATATCCTTTTTTCTGAAGTAAGAGGGGAGCCATATTTTTACCTCTCACACACCAAACTTTATTTTCCCATTTTGATAGTTATACTTTTTAAAAAATTTTTGACAGCATGATACAAATAGAACTTAAAATCAATGTATAACAAAATTAAATGAACACATGTGAATTGAAAAACACCAAGTTAGTAAGTAAGGGAATGTGAATTACGATAAATAGTCATGTTTGTAGTAAGGTAGGAATGTAGAACGTGTTATTACTGTCAGATGACTTCAGACTGTTAGCCAACAATTTAGACGTAAAATATGGTTATCATGCTACTGCATAAATTACAAACTTTTACTGTTTGTCCTTGGATCATAATTCACAAATGTACTTATCATGCTTATGGTGTAAACAGATATAAAAAAATCACAGAATCATCAATCCTTTTAATCCTTCTTTAATACCTATATACTATGTAAAGGAAGGAAGAAGAGGGGTATTTAGGCCCCCAGTGTTCTCCCTAGGCCCTTATAGCACCATGGTATCACTGTGCTATGTTTTTTACCACAGTGTTATCTTGTAAATATTCATAATAGAACATGTAGAATGTGTTAGGACCACAGTGCTATAATTTTCAGAAAACCATGATTTTACTGATAACCACAGTGCTATGGAAAATTTCTGGAGAGAACACTGGGGCCCTATAACACCCAACTGCCCATCCAAAATTTGGTTTTTACAAAATGTACTTTCAATTTGTTAATTACTTGTTTTAAGGTGGTTGAACATTATGTCTTTTGGACATATTCTTGTTGAATGATAAATTTAAAAAGTACAAATATATGTTTTTTTTTATTCTTCAATTTAATTGTTTGGGTAGCAATATAAGTATACCCGTCCTAACTTTAACAAATAAATGTTTAAGCTAGCTTATTCATTTATATTCACATTGCTCAAAATTGTGAAATTTGAATTTCTTAAACCATCCTTAACATGCTTAAGATAAAGGAGTTCTAGATAACAAAATGAATTGCATGCAATAATATTTACTTCATGATAATAAACATGTTCATTCAGTGACAATTAATATCTAAAATATTATTTACTACATGTAAATAAACAATTTGAACATGTTGATTTATAGTGACAAACACTGATTACATGTTAATAAGGCTTAATCATCAATCCCATCCTTGTTATCTATTATTAGAATTTAAGTCCACTTGTACTTATTATGTTCATATTGTCAAACCTTTGATCTGTTTTTAATTGGTTGAATTAATTAATTTTTGGCCGGATTTCATGGAGTGAAAAATCCGGGATATAGGGATGAGGAGGTAATTTTCGTAACTGTTACAATATTGTTAGCAATAAGTTATCACAGCCACTTGATATTTGGAATGCAAGGCTGAGTCCCATATCTTCGAAATTGATTTCAAGTCTGTCTCTCACATACATGTACTTCCTGTTTTATGAAATGAGGCCATTTTTTACTTTGACAGATTTTCTGACATGCTTATATGTCTAAGAAATTTTTGTCTCACCTGCGAAGCAGAGCGGGACATAGGTGTTACTTTACCGGCGACGGCGGCGGCGGCGTTAACTTTTTGGAAAAGTTTTATGAGCACCTCCATATCTCAAGAACTATAGGTCCTGGATTGATGAAACTTGGTATGCATATGCCCCAGTAGTAGCTTAGCACAGTTGCATCCCCATCTTTTGACCTTGACCTTGATTTTCCGGTTGAGTGACTTTGACAATTTTCAATACATATAATAGCAATGGAAAAGTTTTGCGAGCACCTCCATATCTCAAGAACTATAAGTCCTAGGTTGATGAATCTTGGTATGCATATGCCCCAGTAGTAGCTTAGCACAGTTGCATCCCCATCTTTTGACCTTGACCTTGATTTTTCGGTTGAGTGACTTTGACAATTTTCAATACATATTATAGCAATGGAAAAGTTTTATGAGCACCTCCATATCTCAAGAACTATAGGTCCTGGATTGATGAAACTTGGTATGCATATGCCCCAGTAGTAGCTTAGCACAGTTGCATCCCCATCTTTTGACCTTGACCTTGATTTTCCGGTTGAGTGACTTTGACAATTTTCAATACATATAATAGCAATGGAAATGTTTTGCGAGCACCTCCATATCTCTAGAACTATAAGTCCTAGGTTGATGAAACTTGGTATGCATATGTCCCAGTAGTAGCTTAGCACAGTTACATCCTCATCTTTTGACCTTGACCTTGATTTTCCGGTTGAGTGACTTTGATTATTTTCAATACATATTATAGCAATGGAAAAGTTTTGCGAGCAACTCCATATCTCAAGAACTATAGGTCCTAGGTTGATGAAACTTGGTATTGGTATGCCCCAGTAGTAGCTTAGCACAGTTGCATCCCCATCTTTTGACCTTGACCTTGATTTTTCGGTTGAGTGACTTTGACAATTTTCAATACATATAATAGCAATGGAAATGTTTTGCGAGCATCTCCATACCTCTAGAACTATAAGTCCTAGGTTGATGAAACTTGGTATGCATATGTCCCAGTAGTAGCTTAGCACAGTTACATCCTCATCTTTTGACCTTGACCTTGATTTTCCGGTTGAGTGACTTTGATTATTTTTATTGCATATATTTGCAATGTTTAGGTTCTATAAACATCTTTTTATCTCAGAAACTGAAAATCCATGTAAATTCAAAATATAGTGGAAGTAAGAAAGAATAATTGTTTCTGATGGTGCCGGCAGGCGAGACATACTTCAGTGTTAACTCTTGTATTACCTATATAGTAATCAGGATTTTTTGGGTGTCTGACTGTTGGTCCATTACACCTTTAAGGGTAGCATATATTATCCACAACTCCTCCTCAGCCACTCGATTGGATTGTCATGAAACTTTCACACAAACTATGTGACACAATGAAAATGTGCATAATTTTATTATATTTTTGAGCTTTGTCTTTTCAACAACTAACATCGGTCCCAAATACAAGACAACCTAATATATGTGCCTGTCATAAGCCAGGAATCCTTGTCAAAGCCTGTGTTTGTATTTCGTTGAATTTATGTTTTTTGTCAAGGGTCTTCCATTGCACTTTAGGATTGGACTTGAATCATATGTAGTTTATTTTTAAATAATTCTTATCAGACATGCGTTCATGCGTATACTCATTTCTGATTGGTCGAAACGTCATTGCCAGATCCGTTCATACTTTCATGAACGCCTCTGCCTCGTTTCCAATGTAAACAAATATGGTGCCGATGACGTCGTCCTAAATAACGAATTGTTTCCGAATTTATTTATTTTTTCTTTTAAAAAAAAAAAGGTAAAAATTTGAAGAATTATAAGGATTGAACCCCTATTTTCGGTCGTTCATGCATGTATGAACGGATCTCTTCACTCACAAACTGTAACATGAACGGCCTTCGGCCATTCATTCAGTTTGTGAGCTCCAAAATCCGTTCATACATGCATGAACGACCGAAAATAGGTGTTCAATCCTATATCAAGGGCCAATTGAAAAACAGTGAGCAGCGACCACTGGTCACATTGAAGGCTGCTGGCTGTTTTCCATTGTGGATTTTTTAAATTTTCAATTATATTGTAGGTTGTGTAACGTACACTTATTCCACATCTCATATTCTTCTAATATAACATTAAATATTTTTAGGTCTGACTTTACAATTGTCATATGCATTGAACCAATGTTTGTTTGTTTGTTTTTTTCAGTCTTCCAAGAAAAACACAAGGAAAAGAAATACAGTTGCAAATGGAAATCACTCTTCTTCAAATAATGTGCTGGATAACAAAGAGGCAGATCTGATTCAGGTATAAGAAATATTTACTGGGTTCATGAAATAGAGCCAGTGGTGTAATAGTAAACACCTTGGGCTACTAACACCAAGATCTGTGGTTATACCGTATAGCGGGAAATTTTCGCAAGGTTCTAATTTTTGCTATATTCGCGACCATAACTCTATCGCAAAATTTAAAACCAGTGTAAAATAAAATCAACATACATTTGTGTTGAGAATATAATAAGTTCGTGAAAATAAATGTCCGTGCAAATAACAAGTTAGTCATTTGGTATGAAATCGTGAAATTTGCATGTCGCAAAAATTACCCGCTTTACGGTATTTGGACCTATGTCAGAGGTGACCATATTTCAAACTCTCTCTTGACACGATTTGCAAGGATGGCAAGCCTTTGGAACGGGACAAAAAAATGAGACCAATACATTCTCAATTCATGTTTAAGACCCTTTTGATTTTTGTCATGTTTGTAGAGTTTGATAAGAATAAGCCCAATAGGGACTGCTACTTGCATACTTGCAAACTGCAAAATGCAGAGGGACTTGCATAAGATGATAAGCTTGTTACCCAATCCAATATAAATAAATAAGTTTTATAGTTGCTTTGAAAACTGCTGTTTCATGGTACAGCAAACACTAATTGCCATTTAAGATGAATTATTAATTTTGAAAAGTGTGTGCGTCAATGTAAAAGTACATGTATATCAAGATTATATAAATATTTATTTTGAAAGGATTTATAAGAAAGTTAAATTAAAAACTTAGAAATGAAATATGTGAGAACAACAATATTCTAATAGCTTCAGTTGTTTTTGTGTGTTTTGTTTTTACAAGTTTAACAAATAAACATCATGTTATGAAATGTTTTATCATCATAATTTTTAATTAAATGTTAAGGGAAATTGATACATTGTACTTGTACATGTACTTAATATTGGTGTTTGGTCTTAGATATTGGATTTCTATTTTCTTTTCTAATAAATTTCAATAAATACTTGTACATACTACTTGTTTATTGGTAGAAGCATTTTAAAACAGCTTAAAAACTGCTTTCCACAGTTTTTATAGCTCCCGGTTAGTGTTTGAATGATAGATCTTATTTTTGAATGATTGACTTTTTTCATTAACAAGTTGAAAGATGAAAGATCATTCCATTTGTGCTATTGATTTCAATTAAAAAAAAGGATTCTACAACTGAAATGTTTCCCAAAACCTTCATTAATGTCAAGTAAAACATGGTTTTATTGCTTTACATTCTCTATAGAATTAGATTTTCATGATTTGATGAAGTTAAAAGCCCAAAATTTAGTTGATTTTCATTGATGGTTAGGATTGTAAAACAGAAAAAATAGGGAAAATGGTTCAGAGAATTTGGTTTTGTTTTGTTGTGACTTATGTGCACATGATGTATGTATGAGTTGATTGCCTGTGTTATGTATATTACATGTAGATAAAAATCTATAAAAGCAATAGATTTCAAATTTTGTAAAATATTTTTTTAAAGTTAATACATACACTTCTACATTTCTTAATTAAATGTACAAGTAACGAACATACCATAATTATACAATATTGACTTATTGTTAACCAGAATGTTTATGATTTCTTAGCTGACAATGAAATATTACAGCCTTCAATTGTTACACACTGCAAGTGCAAATACAATCTTCCATGGAAATTTTTTTAAAACTAACAACTCAAAAGCAATAATTATATTCACACAAAAATATTCCTAGGGCGTAATATTTTAGTTATGAAAGTGAGAAAATTTCACCCATTGAAATTCTGTTTTACAGTTCCTAGAGTTCATTTTTCACTTGATTTACGCCCCCCACAACTATAATTGGGAGTATTTATTTACTCAGGTAGGGTCACTATTTTCTGCTATAGACAAAATAATTCGGTACTTTTTATCACCAAATAAGACAGTTTTCTTTTAATTTCATTGCCATATTCTACAGAGTAATATGGCAGGGATTCACATAGGCGGATCCAGGGGGGGGCCCTGGAGGGCCCGGGCCCCCCCTTTTGGCGGAAAAATTTGGTTGAATATATAGGAAATCAATGAAGCGTAACCAAAGCGGGCCCCCTCTTAGGCCAGTCAGTGGGCCCCCTCTTTTCAGAATCTCTGGATCCGCCACTGATTCAGTAGCCCATAGAACCAGTAAAAATGACGTAGAAATGACAGTTCAAAGACGGTAATGAACATGGTCTGAATCCCCTCTATTTATTATCAACTCATTTTATTTACTCTATTTCAGGATGGCATGGTTGACTGGTCAAAGCCTATTATTTGGCAGGTCCCTTCACTAGGGGAGAAATATTTTGATTGGGTCCATGTTCCTGTCGATACCCACATGCGGCTGTTCCAGTCGGACTTTGTAGAATATTTTTCCCAGTGTTCATGGTACATTATTCCAATATTCTGGATCCCTGTCATGATGATCATGATTTACACATCCTTTGTCTGGCTTGCTCAGGAACCAGTCCAGTGGCCTGTCTCTTCATCTTATAGTAAGTTTATTTAGTAAAGTTTTGATGGATGATTGAAAAGTCATAATGATTGTTGGAAAATATAGAATAAATGAGATGTTGAAGAAGTTTACATGACACAACTTATATATATCAGCAATAATCTAGAAATAAAGCATGGTAAGGAAAGTGTACATTTAAATATAATGTACATGTATGATAAAAAGATATTTTTCATACGTTTTGACTTCATGGCCTTCCTTAGCAGAAGTTTATTTAGACATGGATTTACTTGACAACATCAACATTACAATTAATTATGTCATAAAAAAAGTAGCATCAAAAGAGAAAAAAGATATATGTATAGATAAGGTTTGACTCAACTTTAAAATTAAATTTAGAATTACAATATTATTTATAACTGACTTTGACATTAACCAATTCTCCTTGTACACTGCTGGATGTAACAATAATTGATATTTCTACCTTCCAGAATTCTTAAATACTTGATTTTTTTTACAGATGTAACCTTAGATGCAAGTGCTGCCCCTGTGCTAATTTTTGCTGGGCTATTATTATGGACATTAGAAGAATATGTAATTCATCGCTGGCTGTTCCACATGAAACCACCAGCACAATATCCCAAACTTATATGGGTGCATTTTCTACTACACGGTCAACATCATAAGGTATAAAGCTGTACAGTAATTGAAAAAATAAAGATTTGAGAAATCAGACCTTTTGTCAAAGTGGGGTAGTTTAGTTAAGTATAAGTTTATTACACATCATTGCCCATTATTCCTGTTAAATTTGGTTTATGGGCTTTACATACTATGGTATCAAGGCCTTCGTAGAATTTCATGACATATATTTGAAGAAATGATTGCAGCTAACTTTTCACAGGTTTAAGGATGCTTAGCGATTTTTCTCATCAAGAAAATATTTTATATAACTTCAAATTCCATCATTTCATAGATCATGTTACTTAATCAGAGATAGGATACTTTTATGTAAGAATTAAAAAGTTGTGAAAAACAATTGAACACATAGTACCAAACATAGTCGTATTTTGACCCTGAAATTACATAAATATCAGTTTACATACCAAATATAGGAACAGTGATTAAATATTATATAAAAACACATGAGCTGTGCCTTAATGTGCTATTTACACAACTCATAACACATGTTACATTACATAAAAGATTAAAGAAAATATAAAATTCTGGATTTATAGAAATTTGATATGAAAAAGGATCAATCATTTTCCAATCTTTTTAGAAATGTTAATCTGTAACTTAATTCCAGTATATATTAAAATGTAAAAGAAAATAATTTTTTCCTTAATATTTTAAATGTATCAGTTTACTATAAATATAAAGGGTTGAATGTCTTGTCATCAATACATCAGCTAAACTAGACTGCAAAGATTGAATGTCAATTGAAGATCAGATACATTACGAAAATGAATCCTCTTGAACAAATTTCAACATAGAAACAATAAAATATAAACTATGCAGAAAAAATCACATTAAAATTAAAAATTACAACAATGCCTGACACATGTTTTGTTTATTCTGGACTCATCAGAGACGCTCTTGCCAAAATGATGAAAATACCATACACAATATGAATACCACAAGCATAGAACAAAACTAAATAATTCACAAATGTGAGCCAGATTATGACTAGATCAACCTATACCTTGGGAAGGAGAAACATAGTGTTCTAGCTAGGTTTTCAAAAAGGCAGGGAGCTGATTCCAAAAAGGGCATATCTTATTTCCGAAAAGGGCACATTGATTCCTTAGTATTTTTACAAATGACTTATTGTAAGCCTTCAACATAATAAAAATGGTTGATATTGATACAATTTAACTATTAAGGATGAAATGATAATTAAGTGACATGAAAAGGGCAGGGATTTTTACCAAAATCAAAAAGGGCAACAGGGAGATTTGAAAAAAAGGGTGGAAGATTTTCCCTGTAAAAAAGACCTAGCTGGAACACTGTTAAAGCTATTACATTCATTTACAGTATTTCTCAGATTTAAGACAACTTTGAAATAGAAAATTGATAGACAGCAATGTATATTTTCCATTGTTTCACTAATTCTTTCAATTTCAGACACCTATGGACAGAAAGCGACTAGTTTTCCCTCCTATTCCAGCCATAGGTTTAGGCATCATAGTCTACAGTTTATATTGTACCATTCTTCCGCCCGCGGCAGCACTGATGATGCTCGGTGGATCTATTTTAGGATACTTTATCTATGACATGACTCATTATTATCTTCATCATGGAGTACCGTCTACCAATTATTTTAAATCATTGAAACGTTATCATGTTAGGCATCATTTTGAAAATCAGCAGAAAGGTCAGTGAAAATTATATTATACAATAGTGACCCGCAATAGAGGGAACCATCCCGAATTGTAATCACGATGGTATACATTTTTTTCACAAGGGCTAGCCCAAGACAAAAACAGCAACAACAAGGGATTACAATTCGGATGTTTCAGTCTAGAAAGGGACACAGTCAATTGTTTTATTATATTTTTGGTTTATTGATTACCTTCTGACGTCACATTATAGATTTTTCAAGCGTGGTACAATAGTATTGTTTCCCTCAAAATGTAAACATAGCAGGGAAAAACCCAGAATTGTTTCCCTGCTATGTTTACAAAATAAAACATTCAAATATATTTTTTTTATCACATGACTGTTAAAACAAGCCAATCAAATTATTAGAAATTTACCAAAAATATAATAAATAAACGATACATTCATCTAGAATTGCCAGTTATGTTTTACAATTTTTTTGTTTGTTTTGCCCTGCTTATGAAAGATGAGGGGCCTAGTGTGTTTGGGTCTTTTTCACCATATGTACAGTTCAACACAAGGGAAAATACACAGGAATAATATATATGCATGGACATGATGGAGTACAAAATGTACCTGGAAAAAAAATTGCACTGGATGACAAATCAGCTGATAACAGTACAATTTTTTCACGCACTCCAGTATATCCCCTATAACACACTCTAAAATTAACTTGCTGTCGAAGAAATATTTTATGATGTATTTGTCTGCAGTGTGGCATTGCAATAAATGCTACAACAAAGCAAATAAAGTTTAGAACAACATTGAAAATTATAATCGATACCATACATGTATAAGCAACATTTGTTGTCAGTCAGTTGGTAATGAATTCACTAAAAGAATGAATACGGGAAGAACAAAATGGGTTAAGTTTGGCAAAACATGTCAATGAAGTGGGAAACCAATATGAATGTGTTCAATAAAAAACATACATATTAACTGAGTGAGGATAAATATATATTGGAGTATGAACGATAGAAAAATCAATTCATTATAAATTATACAAAAAGTGTTTTCATTTTGAACTTTATTTGGTGATTATTCATTGTTATTGATTTTTTTTACAGGATTTGGAATTTCTTCTAAGCTTTGGGACTACCCATTCAAGACTTTAATAGAAGGTTAGAGTTGCTGTCTTCTGGTGAAGATTTCTACAGGTTATGACAGAATCTGGCCGCAGCAGCTATTCCTTCCATATTCAAGGACTTTTTCACTGGTCAATGATTTCCAAAATTTTAAAAAATACTATCTTATTCTTTACAAAAACTACTATAATGTGATTTACTTTGGAAAAATATTGTACTATCTAAGAAGACCAAGATGAGATTTTGAATTTTTATCAGTATCCAGCTATTGAGAAATGTCAAAATTACAGATTATAATGGAAAGCTGAAACAAATTGCATTTCATTTAGAGGAATTTCACTCTAAAACTGCTGCCTTTATATGTGTAAATGCAATTTTTAAAAGAAATCATTTGCTGTATAAAATCATTAAGAATTCTATTTATTTATACTTTTTCATCTTTTTATATCATTATATTTTTTTAAGATATTAATTTCACTTTTCATAGCTTATCTGTTGAAAATGAAAATATAAGAAAGAAATCCAAAAATTATTCTGTAATGCAATTTTCTTTATGTTTTTGTTAACTTTGTGTCTCATATTTGCCAAAAGATTTTTTTTATCCATGTTTTCTTTTCATACAAGTCTTTTTAATCCCATTTGGAAACAATCATCTTTTAACAAATCTGTATTTCTATTTATGTGGTGGGATTTTCAACACCTTGTTTTCTTTCCTAAGAGTTATTAAGATAGACTAGAGGTATTCCAGAATAAAACTTAGAGGAAGTGGTTGCAAAGTTTTACACACTCTTATCTCCCATTAAATTTAACTTGCCAATTTGGTATTTGGTATTTCCCAATTTTCTTCTTTACAAAAATAATGTATGATTTCTACCAACCATAACTAATACCACTGACACCTTCCCAAATATTTTATTCTGGGACATCCCTTATAATCTTTCTGCCTTCAATTCCTTGTCAAAATGTATCGATCATTTCTGTTATGGCTAGAAGGGGTATTGCAACTATTTATTAGTATATTGTAGAATGTTGGCCAGAAAATATTTTCTCTCATTTTTAGCCCCATAATCCAACGTTCATACAGGATTAAACCACTTTGGCCTTTTTTGAATAATTTTTGGCATTTCGTCCGAGACTTTTTTGTTTGTTTTCTAAATCTTTTTCACTTTGGTTAAAATTTATTTTTATATGTTCAAGTTAATAAATTTTTATGAAACATACATATTTTTACAATGTTAAGAAAAAGTGCATAAAAAGTCTTTAAAATGTTCTTTTATCACTTAATATCTTTAAAAAGTAAAATTTCATTTGAATTTGAGTTAGATTTAATATTAGATTATATATGAAAGTAAAAGGTTAAAATCAGAGAAAGCATTTTCTTGGTCCATGTGTGTGTTGTTTTATATATGGGGAAAAATGGGTCGAATTAGTGCTTTAGATGTTATTTTCTTTTCATATTTATATATATGATTTTTTAAGGTTTTGTTATTTTTTATTATGTACATATACTTGATATATATAATTTAAATGTTGGGTGTATATTTTGATCACTATTTATAGAACTGTTACTTTAAATTTTTGTGATATACATGTACATGTATGCATGTTGACAAATATTGTTAATGTTACATATAAATGTTAGGACTATATAGGTATATGTTTTTATATACAAAAAATATTAATCGGTAGCTGAACAAAAGGGAATATATACATCATACAGTAAATTATCGGTAAAAATATTGAAATAAATTTGAAATATAGCATTAGCCAAATTCTTGAAAAAATTTACATGTATTGAAAACAATTTCTTATAGATATTTAAGAACATTAAGGAACATATTAAAAATATCTTTATTTGCAATATTTCTATAGAATAATAAGTAATGCAAGTAAATTGTTCCGGTCAAGCAATAGTATATCCACTATTTACTTGAACAAAATATATATTTAAACAGGAGAGACCACAAAGGTATCTTGTTCTATATTTTCATATTCACTGATAATAAAGTATTTACATATCAAATTAATGTTTAAAAGTTTGAAAATAAATTTTTATATTAAATCTAAGCATTACTTCTTGTATTTTTCCTCCATATGAAATATTCCAAATGAAAACTTCAAAAGTAGTTTTACTAGAAAAAAACCTCATGCATTATGAAATTAATTTTATCATTAGATTTAAAGGGTAATCCCTCCTTATATAGGTACCGGGACATAAGTGACTTGTTTATTTGTTAGTTAGAAAGTTCCTTTCCCTTTGACTTTGACCCGTTGACATTTGACCTTAAATATTTGCAGCTGTTTGTTGGTGTTTGTGTGTGTAGATAGATTTATGTACAAACTCAGGTTCTCTTCATTGTTATTTGTTGATGACCTTTGAACCTTAAATGGCTGTTGTTGTACCATGTTTAAGAGTGAACCAAATTATGTTTATTTTTTCCATGTTAAGTTTGAAAAAACTTTTGTTAGTGTTACAGGGGTTGTTGTTATTCAAATTCTTTATTTTATATTTTCTACTACTATTAACTATTTTCCTTGGCTTCTTGCTTTATTTTTGTCTCACCTGCAAGGAAGAGACATAAGTATTACTTTCCTTAGCAGCAAAAAAACATTGGTTAACTTTTTGTGCAAGATTTTGAAAATGAATTTATTAAGATATGTAACGCTTAGATACAGACATCAGGCCTGGGTGCCACAAAACAAAATTACTTAATTTTTCAGCCTCTCAAAAAAATTTATTTTGATTTTTTTGGCAAATTTTGTTCATTTTCTTTTAAAATGGCAGAATATTTCACCAAAATTGATCAAATTAATAAGTTAATATTCTCAACTCATTGTTACTTCATCAAATTATAAAATTTTGATTGGAGTCGCCATGGAAAATAAGAATATTCTCAGACTGAAGTATTTTTTAAGTTTTATTGCGCCCAGGTCTGATATTTTGATATTTGGTATACAGAAACCTTAGGTAATTGTTTTTGAATTTAACACCATGTCACTCTACTTTGACCTCATTTTTAAGTTTCAACAACTATATTAAATGAGTCAATTTTGGATCAGTTCAGTGACTTTTACATTCTATGTAAAAATGAAGGCTAATATTTCTTGGATATGATCTAAAGAAATAAATGCCAATAGTAGATCTTAGACAAGTTCTGTAGTAGTTACAATTGGCGAGACATACTTTTAAGTGTTCATGCTTCTTTTTTTTTTTCAATCCATTGCTTTTTCTTCATATAGTTGCTTCAGTATATCAGATCAAGCTTTTGATCAAGTGCAAGTCTTAGTTTTACATATACTGAGGTTATTTTTTTTTTATTCAGGGAAGAGAACAGTTTAGAAATTTAGTGTTCAACAAAATTTGTTAGAAATTTTTATTTGATTTAATTTGATGTCTGGAATTTTATAGTATACATGGAAATTTTCACATGGAGGTTATTTTTGCTTTAATATTTCCCTATTAAACAATCTAAAAAAAAAATTGAAGTAAAGAATATAAAACTCAGAAGAACCACAGATTTATCCCCATCCTGAAAGGCTCTATTAACATAAATGTGAAAATAATGCCCAACGAAAATTTCCAAATTTTCTGTACATAATATATATTGTTTAAATGAATACCCTCAGATTTTATATTAATAGATGGAAGTAATGTAAACAACTCTTGTTTTTGTCCTAGTATGTTTAGTTATTTGTATCATACAGTACTGTGATTGTCTCATAATCGGCCTTGTATGTGTAAAGTCATATTTTTGTGAGCATTTATCTTTAGCCATAATATATATACATTTTGTAAGTGTATTGTATATTTTAACACAAGTTTTGTAAGATAGCACCTCACTCTTCTAGAATATCATGAACACAATAATAAATTTAGTTATAAAAGAAAAATATTTTTGAAGGTATTATTTCAATCTTAATTTTTTTGCACTCGATAGAAAATAATTTGTAATTGTATGTGCTTCTCTGTTGATGTAAGGGTGTTTTGTAGCACAAAATAGTCTTTGTTGTTCGATGTTCCTTTTGTTTTATGATGCCTATGCTTGAATTTTTGTATAAACTTTATTTTATAGATTTCTGCCATAAATATTTTTGTATTCTATTATTTATTTTCTATAACTTGCTGATTCCGTCCATGGAATCATTTCTGAGAGGTATTTTTGAGGTGAAATCACTCCAATCAGTGATTATTACTTGTTTGACTGTGTGAAATGAAATAATATGTAGCAAACACAACCTTTCAAGTATAGAATTGTAGCAAAAATTTCAACACAAGAAATTCAATAATTGACCGAAACAAGTAGGGTCAAATAATAGCTTTAGCAATCTGTCTTTCTATAAACTTGCACGATTTATTTGTACATGTTGCAACATGTACAAAGTTGCAACTTGTACACAACATCATGACATAAGAATAATGGTCAATAATTTTTTAAACTGGCCACCATCTTTTATCAATATTTGTATAAAGAAATATTCATTGAACATGGTTGCCTTCATGTTATAAAAAATGGAGCATTTTTTCTCTAAAAATGAGTCCCCTTTTCTCAAATGCTTTAAGTTAACTTTTTCTCTGAATTTTGTATTTATTAATTTATTAAATTGCTGCTGAATTAAGCAACTTAAGTGCTAATAATCTGATGTCAATGTTTGTTTTAGCTAGATATTTGTCTATCGATTGTTACAAATTTAAAGTACTAAAATGTACCATAATAAATGAAGTTCTTGTCCTGTTCAGATGATATTGGTTACTCTAGTTACAAGTCATTTTTTATCTTTGCTCAAAAACATTTTCAATCAAAAACTTGAATGCAAGAAATTTGTATGAAACAGGACCAGGAAAAGAAAAATCATTTTTTGCTAGAAATTCTAAATTCTTTTTAGGTTCATTTATATGAGAAATGAAAGACAATCTGTAACCTTTCTATACTTTTGCTTTTTAATGAGATTCTTTATGATGCCAAACCAACTTAATACATGTTTTTAGACTAACACAAGAAGTTAAGTACTAAGTAGCATTTTATAAATCACCATATGTGTACAGGGATTCAGAGGGGGGTGGAGGAATGTATGAACCCCCTTAAATTGAAAATTACTACTTTAAATTTTTATCAAAAATTTGATGTTTTTACCAATTACGCCCCCTTATACATGAAATTCTGGATCTGGCCTTGTGCTGATTTAAAAAAGGACTGCTGAATTTCTTTCATAACAGTAGAAAAAATAGATATAAAGACAAATCTTTTATTGTTGTTGTGAAAATCATAAGTTGATGTCTTTGAAAAAATGGGGACATGAAATAGTTGTTGTTAAAAAAAAAGAAGTTATTGTTAATGTTTACAAATCTTTTCTCCAAAATTGTGTTCAATTTGAAGGATAAAACAGTAGAAGAAAATTTTCAACTCATTGCCTTCTAAAACAGAGGTTATTTAATAATAGGATTAATTAAGTCTTTTATTTTGAATAGGGAAGAAATTGAATTGAACATTGCAAACGAACAAATGTTTTTTTCTCAGTAAGCTCTAACAATGATGATGGATTCTTTGAAGTTGAACTATAAAAAAAAGAATATCATTTTCTTACAGCTGTTCCATAATTTTACGTGTGTGGGGGTTGGGAGGAACTTCTATTACATATTTGCTGGGTGTTGGGTGTTTGAGAAAGATTTTGTTCAGAAACAATGATAAAAATTAGTTACTATTAGATGGGTGGTGGGGTAAAGAAAAAAGTGCCTCCCCCCCGTATGTTTAATTCTGGAACAGCCCTTACCAATTGTGAATCTCATCAAAGGCATAATTTTAACGGTTAGTTAGCTTGACTCAATGATGTATTAAATGTTAAATGCTTTATTTATGTACTTAGTAACATATCTTACACCATATTTGTTCAATTGTATATATGATATATTGACTGAAAGCAATTAGAGGTTTTGGGGCTTTTGTAGTACAATTAGTGTTTGTCATAGTCTTAATTTATTGTGAAGTTTAGTAACTTTTTGCCATAGATCTTTTATATGATGAATTAACATTAGATAGTTTGATTTTTTTCACAGTTACAAATTGCTTTGATTAAGATTTTTATTTTTGAAATTGAGATATCATCTGCTTATTAGGCCAATATAAAAAAAGATCCTAGATTCTCATCCCCTCGTCTTGATTTTTTTTCAGAAGTCTCAAAAATTTTTATTTTGAATTCATGACAAATCATGTACATTGTTAGTCAATTTCCTTTTAGATGATATCATATCTTATCAAATGGATAAAAAATTAAAAAATAAGTTTGCCTGCAAGCCCCATATTTCAAGAAATTTGGGTGAGAATCTAGGAGTTATTTTATTATGGCCTTAACAGCTATGACAAAAACTATTTTGAATTTTAAAGCCATATTTTTTTTTCAGTTCAATATTAGGATTTGGATTCTTTGCCAAGCTTATGATTCAAATTGATAGTGATTTCAAATAAAAATGTTTGACCCACATATTTGAAGTTGCCTTGATATCCATCAACTAAGTCAAAAATGTCTTCATAAATTTTCATGAATTAATGCATTATTTTGTTCTTCGGCCCGAGATGATAATGAGTAAACTGAAAGTCAAATGTACATGTATTATATGTTACTGTAGAAAATGTGCCTAAATTTGAAAACAAAATTTTACGTTTTAATCTGTTGCATATTTATCTTTGGGCATTAGATCTCAAAATCATGTTTCATTATATTGTTCACTATTAGATTGAATTATCTAGTCTTTAAATATCATGAATGATTATTTGATATTAAAAGAAAGCTGCTCAGTAGATTTTCTTCACTAAAACATTCAGATCATGGAAGTTGAAACTAAGAACTGGTTTTAAATTTGTTACAAAGCCAGTGCCAAAAAAAAAATTATGTAAGTTTGAGAAATTTATTGTCATGGCAAATGTAAATCAAAATTGTGTTGCTTTTGATGACACTGAAATTGCCAAAGAAGTGCTTCGGTATCTAGACTAAAAACTTGAAATATGTTCTTGTTTATGTTTTTGGCCATATTTGATTTGGACCACACTGACAAACATACTATTTGATAATATACTGATTTGGCTCCAACAAAGATACATTATTCAAATTTTTACCAAAGTAATTTTTGGTCTGGAACATATTTTCTAGTTCTCCAGGTGGTGCTCACTCATATGACTATCATGAAAATTGTTTATTGTCTAAAATTTGAAAGTTTAAGACGATTAATAATTATCAACAAATTTTTATAGAACTGCAATAGAAGGCTTTACACCGAATTTAGTCTATTACATAGTCGGCATATGTTTTACCATAGTTTTTATACCCGCAATATTTTCTGCTTTATTTTGATATTATTCTGTTATCTTGTTCTGGTTGTGTCAATATAAATATTGCTATCACTGTTTTTTTTTATATTGTAGATATTGATTACCACAAGTTGTCCTTCAAATAGTTCAAATTTTGTATATTATTTGAAGCTGGCTTAGGGAATGTAGAAATATAATGAGTGCTCCTTCCCAAATATTACTTTCAAAAGGGAATATTTTTTAGAAACACAAAAAGGGGAGAGTATTCAGAATATTTTAAGGAAAGGAACATATCAAATTAAAACAAGAATTTACTGGAAAAAAAAAAGGAATCAATGATGTTTGAATGTATGTATACTGCTAATTTCAGTTCAAAAGTCTTCCAGCGAAATTAGAGGAGAGTTCTGAAAAATTAAACGATTCATCAATACTTAACTACATAATGAATGATGTTTGCGATTTTATTTTAAAAATGAAAAATGTTTAAGAAATTTGGAGAACCATTTATTGGTATATGTCTTGTAAAAAGGTTTTTAACAAGTGCAAAACATTGGTAACAGAAGTTAAAATAACTGAGAAATGCTAAACTTTTTAAGTTTCTATAGATCTTGATATCAATTATTTAGTTTCTTCCCATACTGTTAGATTTATACATAACATATACCTCAATGTCTTCTTTATGTATAAGCTTGAGTCTATGATATTATGCTGAATGTCTTTGTGGCTATAACATATTCAATAAAATTATACACTGTGTTATCAATTTTGTTTTATAATCCCAGAGCCTAGGTACACTTTGGTTTGTTTGTTTGTTCAAACTTGTGTACATTTGTTTGTTCATAAGAATGTATGCATGTTATGGTTTCGTTTGTGTCAATTACTTATGAACTACACATCATAGAGGGAAGAAATTTGATCAGTGATACAATTTCATCTTGGATGGTACCAAACATCCAAACCAGAAATGAATCATGTTGACCTACATTTTCCGCAAGAATGACAAAGTTTGTTTTGTTCAGGTCCAAATCTCAGCAACTGAAAGTGGTAGAGGGATGATATTTGGTCTTTGTTTGTATGGACTTTGAGATTTTGAATGCATTTGGAATTTCTTACACATGCATTGTATGTTATAAATATTATGATTTAGGCATTGCCGAGTTGCCAGCACAGCATAATTATTCAACTGAAATCATTTGAAAGAAATATTAAAAGAAAAAAAGAAGGAATGTGTCCAAGGGACACAGATGCCCCCGCTGGCCCTTAACAGGAACAGTTTGTCATACTGAACCATCCTACCAAGTTTCAAATCATTCTTGTGTACGGTGTCTGAGAAAAGCTTGACAAAAATATTCACAGTCCTTTTCCCATTTTCACATTTGCTTAAGTCCCAAACAGGAAGCAGATGTCTGACAGGTCTGAAAATTGCTGAAGATGTACAGTTTGTCATACTGAACCATCCTATTAAGTTTTGAATTATTCTCCTGTACGGTTCCTGAAAAAAGCTCAACAATTTTCATATCATGTTCACATATTTTCACTTGGCCTAAGTCCCAAACAGGAAGTAGATGTCCGAAAGGTCTGAAAATTGATTAGGACGTACAGTTTGTCATACTGAACCATCCTACTAAGTTTCAAATTATTCTCATGAACCGTTTCTTAGAAAAGCTTGACAGAAATTCATACAGACGTACGTATGGATGGACGGACATGAGTAAAACTTAATGCCCCCCCCCCCAACATGTGGTCGCGGGGGCATAAAAAACAAAGAGATGTTTAAACTTGATAATCAGAAAAGCTTCTTGCAAATACTCTCCAAATTTATTTTTGGCAAATGGCACTGTAACTCTGTGGTTGATTCTTAAAATGGTGCTTGTTTTGTTCCAAATTTTGACTTTTTGAATAATGACATTGACAATATTTACTTCATTGAAATGCAATGTACATAAACAAATAAAAAGCACAAATAGATTATGTTGCTCCCTTTCAGGTGGGGGTGGAAAGGGGGGACGGTGATACGGTGGCTGATGGGGCGGGGAGCGGTGGCTGAAGGGGCGGGGAGCGGTGTTAAAATAGACGGGGGACGGTGGTGGAACAGGCGGTGGTATTTTAGTATGGTCGGTGGTGTAGCCGTTTTAGATGTTTGTACATGCTTCATAATTGTGTCATTATTGTATGTTCTTTATCTACTATGATACAATCTGTATGTTGCTTCCCAAAAGTAACATTAAGTGATGTTTTAATGCGCAATGTTTTTATTCCCAACCAACCGTTTCCTTTGATATGCCCGGCTGTTCCATGCAAGTCAGGACCATTGCTACATGTATCTTCCATTTCCCCGGTGTATTTGCCTTAATTTGTCTTTTCCAATGAACATTCGAGGTTGATCCTTGAAGTTCGGTAGTTTTTTTATAACGTTTATTCTTAAAGAAAAGTCAGACATCAAAGTTCGAACACACAGTCGAATAAAGAAATATACATGCATATCGATCATATATGTCTGCGATATGTGGGTTTAATTTTGACATGTTTTACGAAATTATGGATACATGTTGAAATAGAAACCAACAACATTGTCCTTAACAAACTGGATTTTTTATGTATATTGTGGGCATTGTGTGCGTTTTGTCACGCACAATCACACCATATCCTTTTTTTTCTAACGTTTTAAGAGGGGGGATAGGAGGGGGTCTGATCCCGGAATCCCGAACTAATTTTTACAAAATCCCGTCATCCCGACTAAAAAATGAGAAAATCCCGAATCCCGGTAAAGTTGACATAATTTTAGTCCCGGAATCCCGAACTTAAATTGACCAAATCCCGGAATCCCGAGCTTAAATGTGGCCGATCCCGGTGTCCCGAAAAAGGTCCTACCCCCCCCCCCCCCCCCCCCCCCCCCCCCCCCCGTTTTAAATTGACAAAGAAATAGAAATCCGTTGTTTTGAAATCTGATGGTTTATCTAAGCCCTAAGGTTTTTCCTAGCCCAAACATAGTTTGATCTTAGTCACAATTTCTATTCACGTTCGGCATTTTTGGTTTTATTGTTATATTACGCTCTTTACATTCGTATAGGGTTTGGATTTTTTGGTAGAGTGCCTTTGCATGATGAGCCTTGAATAGACGAAACACGCGTCAGGCGTATTGTCTGGAACTTTGCTGTAATTTTTATTTTATTTTTACTATAATCGACTGTAACCATATATTTATTTAACTAAAGGCATTAATTTACCGAAAATGGCTGGAGCATATTAAGGCAGTCTTGGTTGATAGACTGTCTAATATTTGTATCCTTGAAAATAGTCGAAGATAACAGCGTAGTTTTCATGAGAGAATACCGTTCGGGGTAGATCGAGACTTGAGCCAAGTATCTACCACAAATAGTTATCATGTTCCAAACGCTTTCATCATGTTTATGGGACCTTTATATAAGGGACGGACCGTTTAATTTGAAGGGGGGGCTGCCTTGTTTTTTTTTGTTTTGGTAATAATTTTTCTTTTCGAAGGCGTCGCGACAGAATATTTTTTCCATTATTATCAATATTTTATGTTGCAGAAGTCTTTTCTTCAGAATATTTTTTATCTTACCCTCTGCTGCCAAAATATCTTTTTCATCAAAAATAATTTTATTTTTTTTGGAAAAAACCAAGGCCCCCCTTCAAGTTAAATGGTTGGTCCCATTTAAGTCTTATAATGCTACGTAGAGAAAATAACTGGTAACGGGTCAAATATGGACGGGGCGCGAGGAGAAACTTCAAGGGGGCGGGGAGCGGTGGGATATGGGCGGGGAACGGGGAGAAAGGGGGCGGGGAGCGGTGAGATATGGGACGGGGAACGGGGAGAAAGGAGGCGGGGAGCGGGGATTCAAAACCCCCCTTTCCACCCCCCCTTTCAGATGTGCTTGCTATTAATTGTCATTATGAGCAAAGTCAACAAGGGGTTGCACTAAGTCGTGCTATGCATACCGTCACTTGACCATTCAGAAAACAGGACATAGATGACCAACTGACCTGGAAAGGGGAGGCACGATACAATTCATCATTCTTAAGCTGTATACCAAATTTAAAATCAATCCCTTCTGTTGAAGCAGAGAAATCTGTTACGAAAAATTTTCTATTTTTTACCCTAAAAAGTCTAAGTCGGCTCAGAAAACAGGAAGTAGATGATGGACTGACCTGGAAAGGGGAGGCACGGTATAACTAATCATGTTGAAGCTGTGTACCGAATTTGAAACCACTCCATCCAGTAGAAGCCGAGAAATCTGTTACTAGACGGACAGACAGACGGACAAGGTGATTGCAATATAGCCCCCTCTCTTATGAGTGGGGGTATAAAAACAAGAGAACAATACAAAAAAGACACAACTAAAAAACAGGGGTGCTCTAAAAGGGTAAGCATTTCCAGTTTGTTGCAACACATCCATAATGTAACTTGCATGTTTGTGCACTGTAAAAAAAAAATTAAATGCTAAGCCTGGCCTGGCATGATAATTGCAACATGTTGACCCAGTACTTTGGAGGCTAAGTTTTAAAGAAGTGTAGCCCATGATGGATTTACAAAGCTTTTTGATGACAAAAAACATCGCCATAGTATAATACTACTGCAAACACTTTGCAGTAATATAACAAGAGTTAGCACTAAAGTATGTCTCGCCTGCCGGCACCATCAGAAACAATTATTCTTTCTTACTTCCACTATATTTTGAATTTACATGGATTTTCAGTTTCTGAGATCAAAAGATGTTTATAGAACTGTTTATATATGCAATAAAAATAATCAAAGTCACTCAACCAGATAATCAAAGTCACTCAACCAGATAATCAAAGTCACTCAACCAGAAAATCAAGGTCAAGGTTAAAAGGGGATGCAACTGTGCTAAGCTATTACTAGGGCATATGCATACCAAGTTTCATCAACCTAGGACCAATAATACTTGAGATATAGAGGTGTTTGCAAAACCTTATTATTGCTATTACATGTATATGTATTGAAAATTGTCAAAGTCACTCAACCGGAAATCAAGGTCAAGGTCAAAAGATGGGGATGTAACTGTGCTAAGCTACAACTGGGGCATATTCATACCAAGTTTCACCAACCTAGAACCTATAGTAGGTGCTTGCAAAACTTTGCCATTGCTATTATATGTATTGAAAATTGTCAAAGTCACTCAACCAGAAAATCAAGATCAAAGTCAAAAGATGGGGAAGCAACTGTGCTAAGCTTCTACTGGGGCATATGCATACCAAGTTTCATCAATCTAGAACCAATAGTTCTTGAGATATGGAGATGCTCGCAAAACTTTTCCATTACTATTATATGTATTGAAATTGTCAAAGACACTCAACCAGAAAATCAAGGTCAAGGTCAAAAGATGGGGATGCAACTGTGCTTAGCTATTACTGGTGCAATTTGCATACCAAGTTTCTTCAACCCAGGACCTCTAGTTCTTGAGATATTGAGGTGCTCATAAAACTTTTCAAAAAAGTTAACGCCGCCGCCGGTAAAGTAACACCTATGTCCCACTCTGCTTCACAGGCAAGACAAAAACATGCAGCTCCATGACTTTTATAAGTGTTATCAACATACATTTTTTCAATGTTTAATATAAACAGTCATCAAAATAGTATAATTCTCCAAACATCAAGGATAAAGGTAGATAAAATATTATTACAAGGTTACAATAATAAGGTTAATGTCTTCATTAAACTCATCAAGAATTCATTCCACATATATTCCTGGCCTGAAAAGATAAAAAAGACAATAATATAGCTTATCCAACAAACGATCTTATTAAGCAATCTGTTATTTTGTGGATTTTTCATTGCTGAAATCAATGGTCATCTTTAACTAGATGAAATGAGAAGTTAATCAATACTGTTTCTTATGAAGTGTTAAATTTAATTATGTTTGATGAATTCACGTTGATGCACGTAAAATTAAACTTTGCATGTTTCGTTATTTGCTCCCATATTTAATGATTTTTACTGAATATTTTATTGGTGACAACGGCCAAAGTGTCGTAACGTTCTCTAGATCTTTTAAATTTCGGAACCCAGTTTAAATCCATTAAGAGCTATGGAATAAAATTTTCAACTGGACCAAGTAAAAAGAAAATCACAGGAAGTTAAAAATTTCATTTTTCAACAATTCCATATTCCGTATATTTTATAACTTTTTATTTTTAAAATAAAAATTATATTTTCTTCTTTCTGAAGCAGGTACCTATCTTTTGAGTAGCTATGATAATGGATTTGTAAAAACATTTTTTTTAATTGGAGTAGCTAAATAATAACACAGGTAACTAAAAGCATGAAAAAGATTCATTCTCAATACAAATATTTTCCATAATTTGCCCCTCAAAATTCCATTTGTAAAACTGAAGGTTAAGACTAATATTCAAGGATTGCATGGAAGGCAGTTAACTACAAAAATAAGAATCCAATGAAATGATGTATCGTATTCATTCCTTCTAGCAAAATCTGCAAACAATGAAATTAAAAAGTTAACTTTTTTTTTTTGGTGTTTTTTTTTTTTTTTTTTTGAGAAACCATGAATTTTGCCCCTCAGTAGATTCAGTACTGTCTGTGTTCTTTCAAGATAATTTTGTAAGATATAAAGCATACCGTATATGCTCATTGTTTCTTGGTTATATCATTATCCTTGATTTTTAGTCATCACCTATTGTAATTGGATACATTTAATTGCATTCAATGTTAATTGATGAATATATACTTTCATCAAAGTCTGATTTAAATTTCAAAAGTACATGACTGTTAATATACAATTAATATATTAACATCACAACAAGGCTGTAAAATACATATGTATATAAAGAAATATCTAAATGAAAACTAGTTGAAGCCTGCAACATTTTATATGTGCCTGTCCTAAGCCAGGAATCCTTGTCAAAACTTATGTTCGTCCTTATCATCTATCTTTTTTTTTGTTCTATGTCCAGAAATGGGTCTTTTGTTGATAATTTAAGGATTTGCCTTGATTCTTATGTATTGTATTTTTTAGTCTTGGGCCAATGGAAGAAGGCAAGCAGCGACCTCTGGTCTGCTGGCTGTTTTCCATCGTGGTTTTTTAAATTGCCATTTTTTAATGCTGGTCGTGTCGCGTACACTTATTCCACATTTCCTTATCCTTTATTTCAAAATGTCAAGGAAATCTACACAACACATTGGATGATTTAGAGAGCGATGGAGAAGCCATATGCCACTGTTTGAAAACTGCAAATTTTTATTTCTTTGGCATAAAATTAAACTTTTTAGCCAAGTTGCTCTAAATGTTCATAGCAAATTTTGCAATTTTGGCAATTATACCCCCTCTGTAGCATCTGACAAACCCCAGATCTGCCTCTGCAACACTTACCATAATACTAAATCCTTGTAGACCTTCAGATAAAACTGTGCCCGTCTGTTGTGCCTGTAGAAAACAATAAATATCTATCAAGCATTTATAAACCAAAAAAAAGCAAAGACTTGCTTACAGACTTTTAAATTCAAAATATATAGCTTGTTTCATAATTTTTACTTTACACTTTTTACAGTGTGAACATGTACATCTGAGTCTAAATAACAACTATTATAGCTAGCACAGTTTTTCAAGGAAAAAACATTCCCTACAACATGATCCAGTTGATTATGGAATTTCTAATTTCAAATGAAAAAAATTCCTACTCATTGAGAATTTAATTGACAAACATTTTTTTTCTAATACATAAATGTAAACAAGCCAAGTCTTAAAAAACAATAACAAGTAAATGTAAAGTCATGAAATTAAAACATCACAACATTCTTGAAACTTAATTTTCTCTTTAGCCTGACCCATCCCCTCACTGCCCTCACATACACCATTTATGACCCACCTTCTCGAAATCCAGCCAACAAGCTAATTTTTGTCAAATCTAAAATTCATAAATACTCGTAGTATTGATATAACATACATTCCTTGAAAGTTTTCCAAAACTTGTCAGATCTTTCAATCTTCTGTCTAGGAAGTTCCAAGTATCTTCAAATTCTTCTGATCTATCTTGTAACATGAAGATCTCAGTGGACTTGTAAACACCAGCTAAACTGACCCTTTTAGTATACCAATTAAACTGGAAATACAGGTTTATCATGTTAAAATCTTAATACAAATACAAGTAAAAACAGTATAAGAATGAGTGGTACAGCTCTTTACATGCAGATTTAGAACATTATGCAAAAAAATGTACAATACATATATATATAATAATTAGACGAAGAAGGATTGAGCATGCAATACTACTGCTAACCTTTTCAAATCTCAAAGTTCAATCTCATTGTCACTTACAGTTCACATTGCTGATTGCAATGTAGTTTTGTGCCTGTTTTTGTTGTTGTTGTGTTGTGAATTTTTTTCCAAGTAAAATTGTCTATAGTATCAAATGATTTATTTTTGGCCTTGTTTGATTTAAATCATTATATTTACCAGTTTGCATTACTAATCATGGTAGATTTTGTTATTACTGTTTGTTGTGCCCTGTGCACTTATTCCATTACCCATTGTATAATCAAACCTTAACATTCCTCATTTCTTGCAGTTTTTCAGTCCTCCTTAGAATAAAGTGAATGCTCCTTATAAACAATGAACGTACAGATGAAAACTTAATGTCTCTTTGAAAAACATGGGCCAAACAGGACAGTCTTTTAAATGGTGGAGGATACAAGGGTACCCAATGGATACCAGCACCCTTTGGCAGCAAACTGACAAATCTAATCACATACATGTATGTAAGTTCTGCTTTGTTTAACTACAAAGCCGAACCAAGCTAAAAAAATAATTGATTGACTAGAGATCAATAGTGAGGTATTCTGACCACTGCCTTATACCATTCCATCAACCAGGAACTTCTTGCATAGATAAGGTCACATATAAAACTTACATCAGTAGATTTATCCCCAGCATAGAACCAGATATCATCCATCAATCTACCAAGATTTGTCCAGGACTCTACAGCATTCTGTGGCATGGTCTGTATTGCCATGGCCTAAAAGTAGAAAAAAAAATTCTCTCACCTTGCTTATTTGTTAAAAATGCAATATTTTTGTAGTTGTGTGCTGATTGCAGTTCAGTTATTCTATAGGTAGCTTTTATCAGTTTTTTGTCAGTTTGTATCCATCTTTTCTTTTCTATCTACTGATTTTGTCCTTGCTTTTTCAGACTTAAGGAGGCTGGGGGCTCTAAAACAGAGCATCTTTTTCAGGCATCTTGCAAATTTTTAGTCTATATTTCAGTTTTAAAGATTTGTTTCAGCACAAATGATGTTAAATTCATTTCTTTATTATATTTTATTATTTAAAAAATTACAAGATAAACACTTCAAAAGATATAAAGCTTTTTCTTAAACAAGAGGCTCCCAAGAGCCTGAATTGCTCACCTGGCTTATATGCCTTTTTACATTTAAAGGGCCATAACTTAAATATTAGGGGTCATTTGACAACATCAATTACCTTAATGCATTAAAGTGTATAGTTTAATTAGCTGGAAATTTTAGCAATCAAAAGCTTTTTATTATTTTCTAGTTTTTCCAGCTATAAGGCATAAAAAGTTATTTGGACATTTAACTAAGGGACCATATATATAACTCATATAAGGGGTAAATAGAAAACTTCAATCATATTAAATTTTTGTAGGGCTTAACTAAGCAATTTTGTAATTAAAAGTTGTTATCTAGCTTAAATGGTTTGCAATAAAATGGGTAAAGGCTGTAAAAATGGACATTCTAAGGGGAATAACTTCTTAAAGTAAGAGTCATACAATTTTGACCCTATTATAAATTTTGTAGATCTTGATGTGCTTAACAAAATGCAATTAAATTTTCCAATATATCTTTAATAGTGTTTTAGATATTGAGGTAAATAAGTGAAAGTTTTTGAAAAAAATCCAGAAAAAGGGCAATAACTCCTACATGGGTTGTTGGATCTTCTTCAAAATTTCAGGGCATGTAGATCTTGAGGTGCTGATCACTTTGATTCAGCCAGAATTTTGATAGCTGTGAGCATTTTTGAGTTATTTGCAAAAAAACTACAATTTACCCCTAAGTTCTATTTTTAGCCATGGCGGCCATGTTTTTTGTCAAATCAAAAATCCCAACAATAATTTTGAAGCACATACCCCTTTAAGCTCATGAGTTTGAGCAATTACAAAAGAGTGGGGACAGATGGACTGATGAACAGTCGCACAGACCATCTGATGAACAAAGTGAAAACATTAGAGCTTCCACATCCTCAATGGAACCAAAGTTTAGTTGCAATTGGACTTATGATGTCAAAGGAGTTAAAGTTTGAAAAAGTTTACAGACAATGGACAGAAGATGGACACCAAGTGACAGCAATAGCTCACATGACCCTTCAGGTCAGGTGAGCTAAAAACCTGATTTTAGGGGAGATAATTGGCCGGAAAGTGAGTGACTATTTTTTACAAAGAAATGTATTAGAAATTTATTTTTCCTTAAATATCTCCAAAAGGAGTACCATGATGGTTTTTATTACAGATATCAAAAGTATATCACATTTTTTGTTAATTCACACAATTTTCTATGTCAGGTTTTGAAAATATATGCATTTTGAGAATTTTTCCTATACCCTATACATTCTATATAAATTTCTTAAAGTTTGAAACCCAATTATTTCAAAAATAAGCCCTGTGACCTATTGTTTTTATTGTATATTTTCAATGCTCATACTAATGTCAATTTACTATAAAAGTTTGAAAAAAATCCTTAGTCAATTTTTTAGACCCCCTAACCTCCTCAAGATAAATGAATACTCCTTTGCATCTTTGTTCAAGTTGTCTTATGTTCTTTAGACTTTTTATGCATCCTGACATAAACATAAGATCAGAGATAAATATCTAAGAAAGTTCTAAAGTTATGGATGGGCACATGTCCAAAGTCCCGGGTATGGGAAGGATCTACGTATTGATTCCTTTGAAATACCCAACAGTAAATGTAAATGAAGTTTTTCCAAAAATTATTTGACAGATCTACATAGAATTTTGAATCCTTCAATGGAACCATATCATATTGTTAAGTTTAAGATCTTTACCCCTTATAGTTCATGAGTTTGAGCAATTACAGATGGACTGACAAACAGTCGTACAGACCATCTGATGAACAAAGTGAAAACTTAAGAGCTTCCACATCCTCAATTCAAGGCCCTTATAACAAACAAACCATGTTCATATTCAAGCTCACAAAATTTATACTTATTACCTGAGGCCATTTATCCAAATATGGTAAAATCATTCTGAGCCTAGATTCTACCGAGTCCTTTATAAAAACTCCTGTCTTTGGCTTTCTGTAAGAGAAAACAACTCAACTAGTATCATTTATTATATGTAAAAACATTCCATGAATTATGTTGTTCAATTAGTTGTCAAGCATAAGTGTTTTTAATAAATAAATGAAATAATTAACATAATTTTGATAGCATCCATAAGGTATTCAATCTTGCAAATGCTAACTGAAATTGTAACAAGAAGCTCACTTAATTTGAGAAAAATCTAAAATACTTTAAAGGCTGCAGCTTTTTATGAAGATTTTAATATTGCAGCTGTTTTATGATTTTTTTGTCATGTACATCCATATCTTGTTACTATAAGGCTCAATGTATTACCTCTATATTCTAATTCCTGTAAGAGATAAGGTCATTGATTGACAGTGTATATATTTTATGGAGCCAGTGGATGCCTTGTAAAGTCTGTCATTTTTAGCTCACCTGGACCAAAGGTCCATGTGAGCTATTACCATCACTTGGCGTCCGTCGTCTGTCGTCCGTTAACAATTTTTCAAAAATCTTCTCCTCTGAAACTACTGAACAGAATTTAATGAAACTTTGTATGATTGATCCTTAGGGTGTCCTGCACCAAACTTGTGTTTTGATTTTTGATCCATCAAAAAAGATGGCCACCGTTACTAAAAATAGACCAGGTGGGTCAGAGTACTGTTTTTGGCTTGTAAATCAAAAAGTATAAGAGATAAATGAAATCTGATGCCACACTACTGCTGCAGCATCAAAAGTTCTACAAAAGTCTCCATTTGGACGAAGTTGTCAGATGATCCCTTATAGGGGTTACAGCCCCTTTAAGGTGAAAAGTAGCATTTTTTAATGTTTTTGGCGTATAGAATGAAAACAATTGCAGATAGAGAAAAACTGTTGCTTGCTTAAATGTTCAGCTCAATTAGCTCTACAAAAGTCTCTATAGGGTCGAAGTTGTCAGATGACCCCTAATAGGGGTTACAGCCCCTTAAAGGCGAAAAATAGTATTTTTGGCCTTTAGAATGAAAACTATTGCAGATAGAGAAAAGCTGTTGCTTGCTGAAATGTTCAGCTCATTAAGCTCTACAAAAGTCTTCATAGGGTCGAAGTTGTCAGATGACCCCTTATAGGGGTTACAGCCCCTTAAAGGCGAAAATTAGTGTTTTTGGCCTATAGAATAAAAACTATGGCAGATAATTAAAAGCTGTTGCTTGCTTAAATGTTCAGCTCATTAAGCTCTACAAAAGTCTTCATAGGGTTGAAGTTGTCAGATGACCCCTTATAGGGGTTACAGCCCCTTAAAGGCCAAAAATAGTGTTTTTTGCCTATAAAATGAAAACTATTGCAGATAGGGAAAAGCTGTTGCTTGCTTAAATGTTCAGCTCATTAAGCTCTACAAAAGTCTTCATAATTTCAAGTTGTCAGATGACCCCTTATAGGAGTTACAGTCCCTTAAAGACGAAAAATTGTGTTTTTGGCCTATAGAATGAAAACTATTGCAGATAGAGAAAAGCTGTTGCTTGCTTAAATGTTCAGCTCATTTAACTCTACAAAAGCATTCATACAGTTGAAGTTGTCAGATGACCCCTTAAAGGGATTACAGCCCCTAAATTAACATGTTTTCATGTTTTTGACTTATATAATAAAACTATATCAGATAAAATAGCGGTTGCTTGCTTAAATGTTTAGTTCATTAAGCTCTTATCAAAAGTCGCTATAGAGTCAAAGTGTTTAGACGGCCCTTCAAATAACATTTTGCACGTTTTTGGCCTACAGAATGAAAACTTTTGCTGAAAGAGAAAAGCTGTTGCTTGCTTAAATGTTCAGCTTATTTAGCTCTACAAAGTTCTTTATAGGGTTGACATCAAGACCAGGTGAGCGATTCAGGCTCATGGGAGCCTCTTGTTTAAGGTTTATATATATTTAAAATAATTGCAATAAGTTTTTCATTTTTTGAGAGACCTAGTAGGGTATATTTATAAAACAGTCATTAACTGGCCTAATTCAAATTCAATTCACTCCATATAGGTACTAACACTGAATGTTTGCCCCATGTAAAATTTACTGGCCATATGTATTCTATGTAAGTTCAGTAAATGTGTAACAAAAATATACATCTAACTTTGACACACTCACTGTTCTATATTTTCTGTTTGTTTCTTCATCTGTTCTACAAGCTTTTCATTACACTGTTGGTAGAAAAAGAAGACTATTTCTGCCCCTCCTTTGGGAAACATGCCATGAGCTATTCCTGGTAATTCTGCCTGCTCAGCACCTAGAAAATATCAACTTACAGTAACATTTAAGAGGCCAAAGAGTAAAGACTTCATACACTTTTAATACAGATTTCCTTATCTGAAATTTTCACAGTGGAAATTTTAATCCTGTTTTTAGAAAAAGGGCTAACAAAAAGGTTATCAAAAGGCAGAGTTTGATGTATTGCAGAAGTTTTGGTACTTATAATAATCATCTTATTTTGAGTAATGAACATCTATTTCTTGATCTCATTATTTTATCCATATAAAATATTATTTGATATATTAGAAACTGTCAAAAGGTAGTCATGGAAGTCAATTTCATGTACATTCTCTTTCGTACATGTATTAACCCTCTTGCTGCCAAAAGGACATATGTGTCCACTACCGGCTTGCTGCCAAAGGGACATATGTGTCCACTACCGGCTTGCTGCCAAAGGGACATATGTGTCCACTACCAGTTCGCTGCCACACGGACATATATGTCCATTGGACCAAAATATCACATGCAACTAAATCATTCCTTATAATTTAACACACTCGTCAAAATACATAAGAGCAGCATTTTATGACAGAAAAATAACTAACAAACAATATGGAATCGAATATAAAAATTGTTTTCAATGTATTGTAACTGTAGCAACGTCAAAAATAAAAAAAGACGTCATATTTGATCAAAGATTGTGGCGTATAGCTATTGTAACGTCACAACATTGTGGCGTTGGCGACGTCATTCAAAATTCTAATATGGCAGCAAGAGGGTTAAAAATCTGCCTACCTGCTGATAATGCTTTACTGGTCCATCCATGCTGATGAACAAATGGCAATGAGGCTCTGAGTATCTTTTCTCTGGTCTGGTACTCTGTTTCCTCTCTGTCTGTTTCAGCACTGCTCTCTGTTGTAGACTCGTTTGATGTGGAACAGTTTCTGTTTACATTCTGTATCAAAATAAGTTGTCTTCTGAATACTGGAATGAGGAAAAGTAAAAATTAACACTCCAATTAAAATACTGTTTCTTTTTCAGATGGGGTGATTCTTTAAGATAAATATAAGTGTAGAGGTGCCACATCGACTTTTATCTTATTCCGTATAATCGGGTTATTTTGGCGTGATGGTAATTTTGGCTATGTTGGCATGCAAGAAAAAGTCGCCAAAATAAAAATCGCCATCTTTTTAATTGAGTCTAATTTGAATGGTAAAAATTAGAAAAACACCAAAATAAAACCTGCAAAAATAATAGAAAAAACACCAAAATTTTCATCCGCCAAAATAACCCGATGTATGGTACATGAACTGTGCATGCATAAATTAACAGAATATAACATAATAAGAATAGTTATTAACTCACCTTTATGAATACCTTTGAAACTAGAATAAAAAGCTTCGCCGAGCGCAGCATGATACGACCGCAACATGTTGAACCCTGTACATTTTAGGCCCAATATGGATAGTCTATTGCTCTGGACACATTCAGCCCATGGTGGACTGACAAAGGTTTTTGACACATGCTTCTCTGGTGGACTTTCGACCCAGGGGGTAAAAATATAAATTTTCAATTTTGTATTCTACTCTTGAAAAGAATAATGTTTGGGAAAAAAATTAAAAATCAAACCAGAAATTTTTTTAAATTATGATTACGGCCCCTTAGATAATGAGCGAAAAAAAAAGTGGGGGTTGCAAAAATTAATTCTTAAATTTAGAATCGCTACTTGGCAAGGATGAACTTTAAAAAAAAAATTTTTTAATCGGACCAGAAATAAAAAAAGTTAGGATTTTGGTCCCTAATTACATAACAGTAAAAAAAGGGTACACAAAAATATATCTGCTACTTGACAAGAATAAACTTGCGAAAAAATTGTCAAAATCGGACAAGAATTTTAAAAAAAAATCAATTTCGGCCCCTTTTGGCCCCTTATTATGTAACAGGTGAAAAAGGGTTGGGGTTGCAAAAATAATTTCTCAAAATTAAATTCACTACTTGACAAAAATAAACTTGCCAAAAAAAATTTCAAAAACAAACCAGAAATAAAAAAGTTTTGATTACGGCCTCTTTTGGCCCTTAATTACAAATTAAGTGAAAAAGGGGATGGTCACAAAAATTAATTCCCAAATTTGGAATCACTACCTGACAAGAATAAACTTGCACCAAAAAAATTTAAAATCGGACCACAAATAAAAAAGTTTCGATTTTGGCCCCATTTGGCCCCTAATTACGTAATAGTGGAAAAAGGGGGGGTTGCAAAAATTAATTCTTAATTGTGTAAATAAGCTGAACATTTAAGCAATCAACAGCTTCTCTCTACCTGCTATAGTTTTCATTTCATAGGCCAAAAACATGAAAAAACATTATTTTAGGGGCTGTAGCCCCTGAAGGGGTCATCTGACAACTTCGACCCTACGGAGTTTTTTGTAGAGCTAAATGAGCTGAACAATTAAGCAAGCAAAAGCTTTTTGCTATCTGCAACAATTTTCATACTATATGGCAAAAACATGAAAAAATGCTATTTTTCACCTTTAAGGGGCCGTAACCCCTATAAGGGGTCTTCTTACAACTTCGACCAAATGGAGACTTTTGTAGAACTTTTGATCCTGAAGCAGTAGGGTGGCATCAGATTTCATCTATCTCTTATACTTTTTGAATTACAAGCCAAAAACAGTAGTCTGACCCCCCCAGGTCTATTTTTAGCCACGGCGGCCATGTTTTTTGACGAATCAGAAATTGAAACATTACTATAGTGCAGGACACCCTAATGATCAATCATATCAAGTTTCATTGAATTCTGGTCAGTAGTTTCAGAGGAGAAGATTTTGAAAAAGTTATTGTAAGAACAAACAAAAAAGTTGCAATTTTGGCCCCTTTTGGCCCTTAATTTCCAAAAGAGAAAAGGGGGGACTCCAAAAATCAATCCCATCCATCCTTTAATGGTAAGAAATATCATTGTTAAATTTCATTGCATTTGGAAAACTAGAACTAAAGTTATCGTGTATACACTCAAGTTAACAGACGACGACGACAACGACGACAACGACGACAGCATCATACCATTATACGTCCGCAAATTTTTTGCGGTCGTATAAAAACTGTGAGCCACAGCTCACAAATAAATACCCCCCACCCCCCAAAAAAATTAATCAGATAAAATTTAGCATAGGAGATGCACATCTACATTATGTCACAAAAATTGTGTGTAGGTTTCATGAAAATCCATCAAGGGGTTTAGGAGGAGTTGCAGATAAGAGATGGGCACCCCCATGTAGTCGAATGGCTGAGTCCATGTATTGCTTTGGGAAACCCCAAAAAAATCATTCTGATCTAACTTTCAAATAGTACGTGCACATCTATATTATGTTACAAAGATTGTGTAAAAGTTTCATGACAATCCATCTAGGGGTTTAGGATGAGTTGTGGATAAGAGATGGGTACCCCCATGTAGTCGAATGGCTAAGTCCATGTTTTGCTATGGGAAACCCCAATTATCATTCTGATCAAATTTTAAAATAGTAGATGCACATCTACATTTTGTCAGAACAATTGTGTGTAAGTTTCATGAAAATCCACCAAGGGGTTTAGGAGGAGTTGCGGATAAGAGATGGGTACCCCCATGTAGTCGAATGGCTAAGTCCATGTTTTGCTATGGGAAACCCCAAAAATCATTCTGATCAAATTTTAAAATAATAGGTGCACATCTACATTATGTCACAAAGATTGTGTGTAAGTTTCATGAAAATCCACCAAGGGGTTTAGGAGGAGTTGCGGATAAGAGATTGGTACCCTGAAGTGTAACGGAAGGACGGACAGACGGAAGGACAGACAGACAGAAGGACGGACGGACACCCCTATCACTATATACCCCCCACTTTTGAAGTGGGGGGTATAATGAAATAAAGTTCACTTGCTTTATCTTCCACCATTCTTTCTAAGCCATATACATTAAAAATTAAGCCATGTCATGACTTCAATATATCTAGGACAAAGAGGTGCAAGGTGACTTTTAGCACTGCTTTAAAGACTGCCTCCTTTAAATAGGTTCTTACAATGGCACTTTCAATGAAATGAAAGCATTTTATCCATGTTGAACTCTTCTTAGGTGACTTTCAACAGACATGAAAAATTATTTTGGTGTCATGACATATTCACTCCACAGCTCTTTTACAATTATAACGATTTTTCAAAGTTCACACAGTATAATTAAAACCCACCAACAATTCAGGCAGTTGGACATTCAAAGGTCAATTGTATGAACTCAAGAATTCTAATCAAGATCTGGTAAATGACACAAATCCATAGTCCCATTTTTCCCCAGTCATTCAACCTACTAGTATTTCAGTGCCAATTTTAAAAACAAGAGTTAACACTAAATAATGTTTCACCTGCCAGCACCATCAGAAACAATTATTTGGATTTTCAGTTTCTGAGATCAAAAGATGTTTACAGAACTTAAGCATGTAATATATGCCATAAAAATAATCAAAGTCACTCAACCAGAAAATCAAGGTCAAGGTCAAAAGATGGGGATGCAACTGTGCTAAGCTATTACTAGGGCATATGCATACCAAGTTTCGTCAATCTAGGACCAATAATACTTGAGATATGCAAAATCTTAACATTGCTATTACATGTATATGTATTGAATTTGTCAAAGTCACTTAACCAGAAAATAAAGGTCAAGGTCAAAAGATGGGGATGTAACTGTGCTAAGCTACTATTGGGCATACTATAGTTCTTGAGATATGGAGGTGGTCACAAAACTTTTGAATTGCTTTTATGTGTTGAAAATTGTTAAATAGAAAATAAAGAGATGTGGAATAAGTGTACGCGACACAGCCCACAACTAAACGGCAATTTAGAAAAACCACAATGGACAACCGCCAGCAGCCTTCAACGAGGCCATTTGGCACTGCTCGCGGTTATGCAATTGGCCCATGGTCTAAATAAGATGCATATAATTCAAATCCAGCCCTGAAATAGTCACAGATAGACCCCCTTCTTAAACAAGGAACAGAAAACATCAAAAAGACAAGTACAAACGAAAGCTTTGTCAAGGATTCCTGGCTTAGGACAGGCACATGTAATATGTGGCGGGGTTAAACTAGTTTTTTCGGCCCAACCTTCCCCCTATCAATATTCCTAGACAAAGCACAAAAACTAAACACACAATAAAAATCAAATCGATCAAAGTCCAATTCTAATAGAGAGAACCTAAGACAAAAAACAAGAACAAACAAAAGGACGGTAAAGGAACTCTCTATAGAACACTCGCTGTTACTGACAGCTAGCTGAGAATCATCAATCGACTGATGTAAAAAAATCAAACGTATCGATCTTAAATCCGACACAACACTTCAAGCAATAATGATTTAGTGAAGTGTCATCACACAAAACCGACACGCTTGATCGCTATAATGCTTAAAAATGACAATAGTAAAAACGTTTATGGAAGTTTTAAAGCGCGTATTAAGTTTTCAATATTTCTGCCAAAAAACACTAAATTCAAAGATTTAACCAAGATATTCATTTCATATCCTTTCCGTAATAAATTTTGAAGCCAATTTTTCATTTCTATTGGATTGCTTTTAAATTTGTCACTCACCCGGAAAATCAAGGTCAAGGTCAAAAGATGGGGATGCAACTGTGCTAAACTACTTCTGGGGCTTATGCATACCAAGTTTCATCAACCTAGACCCTATAGTTCTTGAGATATGAAGATGCTTGCAAAACTTTCCATTGCTATTATATGTATTGAAAATTGTCAAAGTCATTCAACCAGAAAATCAAGGTTAAGGTCAAAAGATGGGGATGCAACTGTGCTAAGTTACTACTATATGAGGCTTATGCATACCAAGTTTCATTAACCCAGGACCTATAGTTCTTGAGATATGGAGGTGCTCATAAAACTTTTCTAATAAGTTAATGCCGCCGCCGTCGCCAGTAAAGTAACACCTATGTCCTGCTCTGCTTCACAGGCGAGACAATTACTATTTCATGGATGCATATGTTGTACATGTACATGTAGCATTCACTTAAAAAACAATGTATTTAAACATGTTTTAAAGTTCTTCAAACATGTCCAAAGTCAAAAGAGAATACATGTATTAAATATCTTGCAAGTTTGACAACAGGTGTAAAAGAAACTACTTTCTATTCCACATTATCAGACAATGTCAAAGGTGTGGTATAACATGCAGGAACTGCTTATCCTTCAGGAGCATGTGAGTTCACTCTTGTTTCAACTTGAATTTGTGTTGTTGATTGCTATTAATATTTATGTTGGTTGTTTCTCTGGTGGTCTTCCATGGAAGATGCATGTTGTCTGTGTCTTCAAATATACAGTAAACAAGAAGTAGTTGAGTTACAAGCATAAAATTGCTTTACACCATAATTACTGTAGGAAGAAGCTCCATGCCGAATATCAAGAGGCTGTGGTTTTGTATAGAGTTTTGTTGTGTCCTTCTTTACCACATTTGACAAGCTGAATTAACCAGTAGCAGAGATGCAGATAATCATTTTTTTTCTTGTCAGACATTGGGTCCTACAAAATAGATCAGTTTGCCAGACCTGAAAAATTTTACAAGACCTATATATCCACTTAAGCTGTAATAAATTATTCCAAAACTTTGCCAGACATAGGTCCTGCACAATGTCTTCACTTGCTGGACCTGCTGAAATTTTGCTCCCTTGTCTGACAGGTCTGTCACTTATCTGCATCACTGCTTATCATTTTTAGCACCTGAGTTCACTCTTGTTTCAACTTGAGTTTGTGTTGCTGTTTGCAGTTTAGTTGTATTATGAGTATTTGTCTTATGCTGTTTAATTACTGTAAACGTATTAATTTTCATGGTTGCTAATTTTTGCGGTTTCCTGAACTAGGACATATTCGCGGGTATGAATTTTTGCAGTTTTAAGATGCAGCTTATAATTCTTAGTATCTTGTTTATTTACGTTTTTATGTTGAAAGTGGTCCAAAACTGGAATCGTCCAAGCAGTAAAAGATTCTTGTAATTAACTGTCTACCCAAGCTGTCAATTTCTCACTTGTTGACACAAACAATATACCTTGACTAATTAACGGATTAAGTGTTTAATGACCTGTGGAATATGTGTGAATTATTTGTTTGATCCTTGTCTTTAATTCTATTTAATGTTTATTTACCAATTTGTGCCCTTTTATTCATAATGAAAACAACGAGTTAGTCTGCATTTTCATTATATATCATCATTTTCATTTTATACCACGCCAAAAATAGACGATTTGAGTGCACACCTTTGCCATTTTTATCAGAGATATTTGCAGGTACTTATATTCATGGTTCTTAGGCACCGCGAAAATAGCGAAAATTAGTACACCGTGGAAATTACTACGTTTACATTACCTCCTTGTTTATCTACCTTTCTTTTGTGTCTACTCTTTCTGGACTTCAATTGTAATGTCCAATGTTTGTACCCCTAATTGATACCCTTAATTTTCTTTACCCATATCAATATTCAATTTTTAAAAAATAAAAAAGTTCTTAAAATTATACAAAATTGAATTACATATTGTTGTTTTATAACTTGAATATGTCAAGACATTGATTATCTAAAAAATAGGTGACTTAAAGATTATTTACATGTAAATTGTAAAACCAAAAAGGTTTTTCCACTTATCTTAACTAAAAATCTCTCCCTCTCTTTTATCTGCATACATCACACACGTGTAGGGTTTGATAAATTGGTAACTGTAAATAGTTTAAATTAAATTTAAAAATTTTGACTTAAAATCCTTTAAACAACAAAAAATATTAGGAAACCAGGGCATTATTAGGTCTTTATTGGTACAGGTACTTGTCACTATTACAGAATTAAAATGCAATCAATGAACACAAATGACATTTATTCATTGGACATGTTTGGCTTTAACATAGACTGTGGTCTACTTTAGTGTTCTTTTCTGCATGTCAATAATTTCATTGATCCTGGACAGAATGCTGTCAATGACATCAAATGTATTTAGTGCTGATTCCACAATCTGTATCTGTTGATTGACAGGTACCCTAGGCATAGTGACTCCACCTACTGTCAAACCTAGATCTATATTATCTCCCTTGCCTTTCTTCTGTCCATCCTTCAAATCTTGCAAATCTAACTGATAGTGTCCCTTGGATAAGTCTAAGGCAAGACGAAGAGGTTCGAAAAAGTGCTTTTCAACATCTCCAACAAAGTCCCAAATCTTTGTTCTGTTTACTGTTGGTGGATCTCTAATTAGAAGATATCTTATAAAATTCAAAAGGGCAATAACTCTGTCTGAAATCTGTAAAATGTCTTGTGTGGCACCCTCTTCAATTACAGCTACAACTTTAATCAATTTGTATAGACTAGCACCAAAGAAGTCTTCATTTTCCATTTCATTTTTCAGAATAATGTCAACCTGGTCTTTAAGCAACTGGACAGTGTAACCAATAACTCCAGCGTGTGGGCATGTATTGATGACCAATTCATAAATTTTGTATCTGGCTGGTAATGAAAACATGTTAATGAATATGGAATATAGCTGAACACATTCTTGTCTAAGTTCCTTAACAGGATTTTGAATCATGATATCAATCAGTGCATTGACAATTTGTTTGTATTTCTCATTGTCAAGGTCATGTGAGTTTAAGGTCAACACTGGTATCTTTCCCATGATGCTTCGTAATAGATAGACTCCCTTGAATTTGACTAGAGAATGGTCAGCTTTTAGTAATAGTAAGACAAATGGTAGGCAAGCTTGTAGAATGTGTGGATGCGTGTAAATAAATGGAACACTATCTATACCCAAATTTTCTTGGAAAATAAGATATGCCAAACAAGCATAGCTGTATTGAGAAACTAATTCTCCATCAACTGGTCTTTCAAAATCTCCATTGGTACCTTGTTCTTCTATGTTTGCTTTCTTCAATTCATCCTCCAAAGATTTAGATTTTCTATTTGTAGCGTTCTCTTTCTTCTTCTTGAAGTCTACACCTGCTAGTAGTAGTTTAAAAAGATCAGGACAAAGTTCGGCTAGCTGATCAACTAATCTCTCTATACAAATTCTACCATATGTTTTCTCCTTTTCCTCCATATCTTTGGAGAAGTACACCAAATCTAGAAACATCAAAGGGTGGTCCAACATGGACAGATGTCTTTCTATCAACATATCAATTTGCTTTTTATTACTACGGTCTGCCTCAGGGTTTTTCAAAGAAACTTCTGTAACAAATGGTTGGAAAAATTCCAAGTATGCTAAAATTACATCGGTTATTCTACGAACATCTCGGTCTAATTCTAAAAGCTTTCTTTCGTCATTTTCAAGCTGGTGATCTGCTGGTGATGGCAGTTCTATGATATGAGCATGAATTGTCTCTATGGCAACTTCAAGGGAAGCAACTCTTTTTGTTTGTAACTTTAGCAGCACTTGTTGAATGTATTCCAATAGGACTTTGAACTTTTCATCATCTTTAAACGTGTCCATTTGTTCAAGAAGAGCAATAACAATTTCTTTAGGGTTTCCTCTCTTAACAATATAACTCAGACATCTCTGACAAGCTTCGAAAAATACTGGTGCATTTTCTAAATGTTCTGCTGTCAGATTAGTGGCCAATTCACCAGCAACTTCATAGAAGATTGAGTCATCTGACAATTTTTTCTCTAAAATAAAGGTCTTTAGACTTTGTGCATCTTTAAACTTCAGGCTTTCTTTGATGTTTTTGAGGGGTGTATCTGCCTCTAGGTCATCACCATACATGTCCATAGAATCCATTTCAAATGATTTCTCTCTGAAAAACAAAAAGAGATGATTGGCTGGCTAAATTAACAAGTTTTGGAAAAAGGAAATTTCATTATCAGTAAAACATTCATAAAAATCAATATAGAGTCAATTAAAAGCAGTTACATGTATAAATTCAAATCATTTCCAAACCACATGTATATATCTATATTTTCAGATTATTTTTTACACGTTTTAAACATTTTCAACCTTTAATTATTTTGCATGAACAGCCAACCAATCTTCTCTTTTTGTATCTTTGTACATATCTTTAAAACACAATACTTTGCCAAATACATTAAATTGTTGTACTTTAGTTGAATCAAGCATAATTTCATTTTTAGTCTTTATTGTTTACTGTTGGTCATTTAGGTAATTTTTCATATAAATATAAAGTTGGACAAAAATGTTTGTCACCTTCAGTTGTTTAGCTCTAAGTATTTCACAAATCACAGGGTACACATGTGACTTATTTGTGTTAGTTCTTTATTAAATTTAGGTTTTACTAGTTTGGTATAATTTAATTTGGTATGTTTGGTCTTGTGACGTCACTTACATCTTCATCCGCCATGACATTTTCGAAATAGTCCCTATGATTTTTTGTTGTTGAATATTCGATAGTTAATATATATCTTACGAAATTAAATTATAAGGAATGACTTTAATAGTTGGTCATTTTATAGGGATATAAAATGGGTAGGGTCGTTTTACGCTCTACATATTAAGCGTAAAATGACCCTACCCATTCTATACCTGTATAAAATGACCAACTATTAAAGTCATTCCTTAAATAAATTATTAGAAAAAATCAAGATGTCCAAATCTTTTAAACATACATGTATCATTGTTTATGTTTATAACATTATTCATGTAGACTGTCAAAAGTCTGTCATACATACTGTGTGTAAACTTAGAAAAACAAGTGCTAGACTTATCTTCCTATTATCTGACCATGCTGACATAGTGAGAGGTTGTGTAAAACCTGATTTCTGTTGAATTACTTGAACAACTTAAAACCATTGACATTGTTCTTTTCATGGATGTCATACATGTCATACAAAATTGGCACTGGCTACATTTACACGGCTGTGTAAACCTAAGAAATTGTTAGGTTTACACGTGTAAAAATAACGAAAACTTAGGTTTACACAGAAAAGTAAAACCGGATCACGATGACGGTGACAGAACCGAAACGTTTTCTTAGGTTTACACAGCCTTGTAAACGTAGCCAGTGTTTTTTTATTTTTGTTTTTGTTGTTTCAATGTATTTTTCATGCATGTATATACAAATCCTTTTTAAAATTCAGAATTCATCAAGACAATCAGTCTAATAAACGGTATTATATATTGAACAATACAGACTTCTTAAATTGATGCACAGGTACTCAGACAAACTGTTTGGGTGGGAAAACTTTAGATCTAGAGAATTAATTAGGCACAAGCTCCTGCTACGTTCATTTACGTAACTTTAAGGCAAAAAATTTAAATATGCTCCTGTTTCGTTACTTCCGGTACGCTGAGAAAATCATAACGAAGAGAATCGAATCATCCTATTAAACATATGAAATGGCTGAAAATAACAGTGTCGTTCTTGTGAAGATCTAAGATCCTCTCGAGTAAACTTTGGTGTTTCTATAGCAAATTCAAATATAAAAGTATCTTTAGATAGCTGAATTTCTCGTACATTGTTTGGTATCATTTTCGAAGCGTTTTATATATTATTTTGTTTGTAATTTAATAAAATCTGAAGGATGGTGAAAAATAAAAAATCAAACACCACGCGAACACACTGATATTTGTCACAATAAACAAATTTCCTTATCGAGAGTTATCGGCCAGCGGGCGTCCTGTTAAAACAGGAAATTGACCAATTTCAAACTGTTAATTAGTTGACCTGAATTTATCAAATTACCTTCAAATTTTACCTGAATATTCTCGACTCAATTTGCTATTAAACAGTACCAAATAAGATACTATAACATGTATAAGGTAAAATTTGATATGAAATGTTTTAGATTATCAAGAGGTCTATTTCTAAGTTTTAATTTGGAATAAAATGTACGATTGACTTTAAACTGTTCCTTTCGAAAAATGTGTGATCAAAACAAAAAGAAAAATAGTCTAAACAAAGCAGCAAAATATACTCTTTCCAACCATGTGTATATTTCATATGTAAGATTCATGATGAAAAAGTTTACTCGCTTGTAATGCAAGTGCCTATTTAAACAGGCCGAATCTGAATTTACGAATTAGAGCAGAGACACTGTTATTTTGGATTTATCGTGGAGACTAATCTCTGTAATTATTGTCTCAGCGGTACGGAATAAATTCATGACCCATTATGGATAGGTCGAATATGTGAAATTTTGACAAACCTGGGTGCAGGTACGGGTTACACATTTTAGACCACCAATTCTACAGCTACATGTAAGTTGATAAATCTGTTTTCGATTAGTTACCCCTATCCATAATGGGACCTGAATTTATTCCGTGACGACCCAGAAGTAATGTAACAGGAGCATTTTTAAATTTTTGCCTTGAAGTTACGTAAGTGGACGTAACAGGAGCTTGTGCCAATTATCAATTACAACATGCAAATATGAAATAATTTAGGCCGCGGCTACGATTACCCCTTACGGGTAACAATAAAAAAAATTTATTGTTACCCCCTTCACTAAAATCGGAAACGGTTTACGGTTACGGCACCTTTTTCGTCCGGAATTTGAAGAGTAACAATAAGAAAAAAATTAGGATTACCCCCCTTATTGTTACTCGCCAAATGAAAAAAAAATGTCTCAAAAATGAAATTGTTTTATTTTGAGTTATGTTACAAACATTTTTCATTTTTGTTTATGATGACTTGAGGCATTTGCGACACATCCAATACGTTGATTTTGGTGGTGCCTTCAATCCAAGACACTTTAAATGGTGCCATTCCAGGCACCCGTCGCAAACAATAGCCGAGAACAAATGCACGTCGACACCACACCTCTGGCACAACCATCCGATCAGTTTATGGACTTTTTGTGAAAAGTGATCATTTAATATACTAACTCGATACTAATCCGCGACATTTGATATACCTTATAGCTCACGGCATAAAGTTACAGGACATTGCAATGCAATTATTGTTTGGATAATTGATAAAAGGTTCGGTCAGTCTTTAAATAATTTTGTATAATTCCATTCAGTTTTTTCAAGCTTTTTGTAATTTAATGTTGTTTGTTTCTTTGTGTGTTCTTGTTGTCTAAGAAATTTCGGACTTTTGATATTCGGAAGTCAATTTGGTATCTCTTTTTGTGATACTTATGATAATGTGTCTAAAATACGTCATCAAAAAAAAAAAAAAAAAAAAAAACCAACATATTTTTTCTCCATTTGACGACGGGGGTAATCCTATTTTTTTCTTATTGTTACTCTTCAAATTCCGGACGAAAAAGGTGCCGTATCCGTAAACCGTTTCCGATTTTAGTGAAGGGGGTAACAATAATTTTTTTTTATTGTTACCGTAGAGGGTAATCGTAGCCAGTCCGAATAATTTATGTAACCGGATTTTTAAAGAATTCTTGTCTATGTCTATATTTCGTCAAGTAAATCTTATACTCGGATAATTCTATTTTAGAAATATTTTAAATTATGTATTAAACATTGTTATCAAACTTACAACTGCTTTTAACTACTGATCTTATAATATTTTGACATTTTCCACATGCCATTATTTTTTTTCTCAAAAAGGTACAAAAGTTATCTACCCTTGGAAAGAGGAAATAATGTCTTATCGGATAAAACACGAACCATTTCCGATTTTTATATCTTGATCATCTATTTCACAGTTTCATGCGAACTAATTACATCTTTATTGGAATACCAGGATCCACTTTATCTGCCGTTTCATCAGAGACTATGGTTTCATGCACCTTGATTGAGTCCACTTTATCTGTCGTTTCATGCAAACTCTGCCGTTTCATGAAAAAACTATTTATATCTTTATTGAGTACACTTTAGCTGCCGTTTCATGCAACCTATTTATATCTTGATGGAGTCCAGTTTACCTGCCGTTTCATGCAAACTTTTTGAATCTTTATTATGCCACTTTACATGAAGTATATATCTTGATTGGCTGCTTCACGCAAATTATTTATATCTTGAAGGAGTCCACTTTATCTGCCGTTTCATGCAAACTATTTATATTTTGATGAAGTGCACTTTATCTGTCGTTTCATGCAAACTATTTATAACTTGATGGAGTCCAGTTAATCCGCCGTTTATACTATATAACTCATGATTTACATCTTTATCAATGAAGTCCACTTTATCTGCCGTTTCATGCAAACTATTCTAGTATATCTTAATGAAGTCCACTTTATCTGCCATTTCATGCAAACTATTTATATCCTGATGGAGTCCACTTTATCGGTCGTTTCGTGCAAACTATTCTAGAATATCTCAATGAAGTCCGCTTTATCTGCCATTTCACGCAAACTTTTAATATCTTTATGAAGTCCGCTTTATCAGTCATTTCACGCAAACTATTTATATCCTGATGAAGTCCACTTTACCTGCCGTTTCATGCAAACTATTTATATCTTGATTAAGTCCACTTTATCTGCCGTTTCGTGGAAAAAGACATAGGAGTACTAGTGGATGAACATCTGTCATTCTCAAAACACATCCAACAACAAGTGAATAAGGCCAACAGTATTATGGGACTCATTAGAAGAACATTCACATATCTAGACAACACATCATTCGGGTACCTATTTCAAGCTGTTGTCCGTCCGCACTTAGAATATGCTGCACCAGTATGGTCACAACACAAAGTCGGAGACATCGACAGCATTGAGAACGTACAGAGAAGAGCGACAAAGCACAGACAGATTAAAACAAGAGGCTCCCAGGAGCCTGAATCGCTCACCTGACATACGTGCCTGACGTAAAGGTTATAAGGCAAAATCAATTTAACGTTGAAAGGGTCATAAGATAAATAAGGCGGTCATCTGACAATATGGTGGATCTAAAGGTGCTGATCACTTTTGTTCTCGATCAAAATCTAAAAATCTGTCACCCTTTTTGAGTTATATGCAAAAAAAATGCAGTTTAACCTAATGTTCTATTTTTAGCCATAGCGGCCATATTTTACAACCAATCAAATATCCTCACGACAGTTCTATACACCTAATAATAATAAACAATAATACCAAGTTTGGTTCCATTTCGACTTAAAGTGTCAGAGGAGTTAACATTTTCAATTTAAGGAAATGCAGTTAAAATGCTCAATTTTGACGTTCCAAGGGCAATAACTCCTCAAAGGAAAGGTCCTGCAACGTTGACCCTATTACATGTTTTGTAGATCTTAATGCGCTTAACAATATGCAATTTAAATTTCTCAAATATCTTGTATAGTTTTCAAGATATTGAGCTAAACAGGTGCAAAATTTGCCAAAAATCCACAAAAAGGGCAATAACTCCTACATGGGTTGTTGGATTTTCTTCAAAATTCCAGAGCTGGTAGATCTTGAGGTGCTGATCACTTTTGTTCCCTATCAAAATTTTGAAATCTGTCACCGTTTTAGAGTTATTTGCAAAAAACTGCCATTTACCCCTATGTTCTATTTTTAGCCACAGCGGCCATGTTTTACGACCAATCAAAAATCCCCACATCAGTTTTATACACCTAATGCTAATAAACAACTATACCAAGTTTAGTTCCATTTGGACTTAAAGTGTCAGAGGAGTTAACGTTTTCAATGTAATGAGGAAATGCTGTTAAAATGCTCAATTTTGACGTTCTAAGGGCAATAACTCCTAAAAGGAAAGGTCCTACAACGTTGACCCTATTACATATTTTGTAGATCTTGATGTGCTTAACAATATGCAATTTAAATTTCTCAAATATCTAGTATACTTTTCAAGATATTGAGCTAAACAGGAGCAAAATTTGCAAAAAAATCCTCAAAAAGGGCAATAATTCCTACATGGGTTATTGGATTTTCTTCAAAATTTCAGAGCTGGTAGATCTTGAGGTGCTGATCACTTTTGTTCCCTATCAAAATTTTGAAATCTGTCACCGTTTTAGAGTTATTTGCAAAAAACTGCCATTTACCTCTATGTTCTATTTTTAGCCACAGCGGCCATGTTTTACATCCAATCAAAATCCCCACATCAGTTCTATACACCTAATGCTAATAAACAATTATACCAAGTTTGGTTCCATTTGGACTTAAAGTGTCAGAGGAGTTAACGTTTTCAATGTAATGAGGAAATACTGTTAAAATGCTAAATTTTGACGTTCTAAGGGCAATAACTCCTAAAAGGAAAGGTCCTACTACGTTGACCCTGTTACATATTTTGTAGCTCTTGATGTGCTTAACAATATGCAATTTAAATTTCTCAAATATCTAGTATAGTTTTCAAGATAATGAGTTAAACAAGTGCAAAATTTGCAAAAAATCCACAAAAAGGGCAATAACTCCTACATGGGTTGTTGGATTTTCTTCAAAATTTCAGGGTAGGTAGATCTTGAGGTGCTGATCACTTTTACCCTGCCAGAATTTTGATATCTGTAGCCGTTTTTGAGTTATTTGCAAAAAACTGCATTTTACCCCTATGTTCTATTTTTAGCCATGGCGGCCAAGTTTTACGACGAATCAAAAATCCCCACATCAGTTCTAAGCACCGAATGCTAATGAACAACCGTACCAAGTTTGGTTGCAATTGGACTTATGGTGTAAGAGGAGTTAACGTTTTAAAAAGTTTACGGACGACGGACGACGGACGGACGACGGACGCCAAGTGATGACAATAGCTCACATGACCCTTCGGGTCAGGTGAGCTAAAAACTGAAAATGCCCACTCTCAAATACAGACGCCTTCGAGGGGATATGATCGAATCATTCAAAATACTGCAAGGTATTTATGATAGCCAGGTCACTGAAGGTTTGCTCGACCTAAATGAGAACACCAGAACGAGGGGAAACGATAAAAAACTGAAAATACATCGCAGTAGATTAGACATCAGGAAGCATTATTTTACAAGAAGAATAAAAGACATCTGGAACAGCCTGCCTAATGAAGTAATTAATGCGAAAACAGTAAAGGAATTTGAAATAAAGTTAGACAAACACTGGGAAGATCAAGAGATAAAGTACAACCATGAGGCAGACATCGACTTAAACAAGAGAACTCGACAAAAGTCCGGAAGTGACGAAACAACAATAAATAGTCAATTAGAAGAGGAGGTGGACATAGTGGTTCTAGGAGCCAGCGTCCACAGATAATCCTATCCAGATGTACCTATCCTATCCTATCCTATCTTGATGAAGTCCACTTTATCTGCCGTTTCAAGCAAATTATTTATATATTGATGGAGTCCAGTTTACCTACCATTCATGCAAACTATTTATATCTTTATGGTGCCAGTTTACCCGCCGTTTCATGTAAACTTTTAATATCTTGTTTGAGTTCACGTCAACTGCCGTTTCACGCAAACTAATTTTATCTTGATGGAGTCCACTTTACCTGCCGTTTCATGCAAATTATTTATAGCTTGATGAAGTCCACTTTATCTGCCGTTTCACGCAAACTATTCATATCTTGATGGAGTCCACTTTATCGGCCGTTTCGTGCAAACTATTTATATCTTTATTGACTGAGTTCACTTTATCTGCCGCTTCATGCAAACGGTTTATATCTTGATGGAGTCCAGTTTACCTGCCGTTTAATGCAAACTTTTTGTATCTAAATGATGCCACTTTACATGAAGTATATATCTTGATGGAGTCCATAGATATGCCGTTTCACGCAAACCTGAGAAAATCATTATTGTCTCAGCGCAAACTAATTTTATCTTGATGGAGTCCACTTTAACTGCCGTTTCTGATTGCAAACTTTTTGTATCTTAATGAAGTCCGCTTTATACATGACGTTTCGTGCAAAGCAAACTATTTATAGCTTGATGGAGTCCACTTTATCGGCCGTTTCGTGCAAACTATTTATATCTTTATTTAGTCCACTTTATATGCCATTTCATGCAAACTATTTATATCCTGATGGAGTCCACTTAATCGGCCGTTTCGTGCTAACTATTTATATTTTTATTGAGTCCAATTTATCTGCCGTTTCATGCAAACTATTCTAGAATATCTTAATGAAGTCCGCTTTATCTGCCATTTCACGCAAACTATTTATATCTTAATGAAGTCCACTTTATCTGCCGTTTCGCGCAAACTATTTATATCTTGATGAAGTCCACTTTATCTGCCGTTTTACGCAAATTATTTATATCTTGATGGAGTCCATTTTACCTACCAGTCACGCACACTATTTATATCTTGATGAAGTCCACTTTATCTGCCGTTTCACGCAAATTATTTATATATTGATGGAGTCCAGTTTACCTACCATTCATGCAAACTATTTATATCTTAATGGAGCCAGTTTACCCGCCGTTTCATGTAAACTTTTAATATCTTGTTTGAGTTCACTTTAACTGCCGTTTCACGCAAACTAATTTTATGTTGATGGAGTTCACTTTAACTGCCGTTTCATGCAAACTTTTTGTATCATAATGAAGTCCACTTTATATGACTATTCGTGCAAATTATTTATAGCTTGATGAAGTCCACTTTATCTGCCGTTTCACGCAAACTACATGTATTCATATCTTGATGGAGTCCACTTTATCGGCCGTTTCGTGCAAACTATTTATATCTTTATTGACTGAGTTCACTTTATCTGCCGCTTCATGCAAAGGTTTATATCTTGGTGGAGTCCAGTTTACCTGCCGTTTAATGCAAACTTTTTGTATCTAAATGATGCCACTTTACATGAAGTATATATCTTGATGGAGTCCATAGATATGCCGTTTCACGCAAACCTGAGAAAATCATTATTGTCTCAGCGCAAACTAACTTTATCTTGATGGAGTCCACTTTAACTGCCGTTTCTGATTGCAAACTTTTTGTATCTTAATGAAGTCAGCTTTAAATGACGTTTCGTGCAAAGCAAACTATTTATAGCTTGATGAAGTCCACCGTTTATCTGCCGTTTCACGCAAACTATTTATAACTTGATGGAGTCCACTTTATCGGCCGTTTCGTGCAAACTATTTATATTTTTATTGAGTCCACTTTATATGCCGTTTCGTGCAAACTGTTTATATCTTGATGGAGTCCAGTTTACCTGTCGTTTCATGCAAATTTTGTTTATCTTAATGATGTCAAGTTACATGAAGTATATATCTTGATGGAGTCCATAGATCTGCCGTTTCACGCAAATTATTTATATCTTGATGAAGTCAACTTTACCTGCCGTTTCATGCAAACTATTTATATCTTGATGAAGTCCACTTTATCTGCCGCTTCATGCAAACTATTCTAGTATATCTTAATGAAGTCCACTTTATCTGCCATTTCATGCAAACTATTTATATCCTGATGGAGTCCACTTTATCGGTCGTTTCGTGCAAACTATTTATATTTTTATTGAGTCCAATTTATCTGCCGTTTCATGCAAACTATTCTAGAATATCTTAATGAAGTCCGCTTTATCTGCCATTTCACGCAAACTTTTAATATCTTAATAAAGTCCACTTTATCTCTCATTTCACGCAAACTATTTATATCCTGATGGAGTCCACTACCTGCCGTTTCATGCAAACTATGTATATCTTAATGAAGTCCACTTTATCTGCCGTTTCGCGCAAACTATTAATATCTTGATGAAGTCCACTTTATCTGCCGTTTCATGCAAACTATTCTTGAATATCTTAATGAAGTCCGCTTTATCTGCCATTTCACGCAAACTTTTAATATCTTAATGAAGTCCACTTTATCTCTCATTTCACGCAAACTATTTATATCCTGATGGAGTCCACTACCTGCCGTTTCATGCAAACTATTTAGATCTTGATGAAGTCCGCTTTATCTACCGTTTCACGCAAATTATTTATATCTTGATGGAGTCCATTTTACCTACCAGTCACGCACACTATTTATATCTTGATGGAGTCCACTTTATCTGCCGTTTCACGCAAGTTATTTATATCTTAATGGAGCCAGTTTACCCGCCGTTTCATGTAAACTTTTAATATCTTGTTTGAGTTCACTTTAACTGCCGTTTCACGCAAATTAATTTTATGTTGATGGAGTCCACTTTAACTGCCGTTTCATGCAAACTTTTTGTATCATAATGAAGTCCACTTTATATGACGTTTCGTGCAAATTATTTTTAGCTTGATGAAGTCCACTTTGTCTGCCGTTTCACGCAAACTATTCATATCTTGGTGGAGTCCACTTTATCTGCCGTTTCATGCAAACGGTTTTTATCTTGATGGAGTCCATTATAACTGCCGTTTCGTGCAAACTATTAATATCATGATGAAGTGCATTCTATCTCCTGTTTCATGCAAATTATTTATATCTTGATGGAGTCCACTTTATCTGCCGTTTCGTGGAAACTATTCATATCTTAATGAAGTCCACTCTAACTGCCGTTTCATGCAAAAACTATGTATATCTTGATGGAGTCCATTTTATCTGCAGTTTTATGCAAACTTTTTATATCTTAATGAAGTCCATTTTATCTGCGTTTCGTGCAAACTATTCATATCTCGATGAAGTACACTTTATCAGCCGTTTCATGCAAACTATTTATATCTTGATATAGTCCAGTTTACCTGCCGTTTCATGCAAACTTTTTATATCTTAATGATGCCAATTTCAGTTGACATGCAGTATATATCTTGATGGAGTCCATCTGCCGTTTCATGCAAATTTTTATATCTTAATATGGAGTCCGGTTTACCTGCTGTTTCATGCAGACTTTTAATATCTTGATGGGGTCTAATTCATCTGCCATTTGATTTCACGCAAATTCTTTATATCTTGATGGAGTCCACTTTATCTGCCGTTTCACGAGTTTTACGCAAACTATTTAAAAATATTGGGACTTCAAATGTTTTATTTCATGAATTTACATTTATACTTATGTGTTACATATATGTCTTTTGGATTACAATGCATTGTTACTCATGTGCTTTATCCAATAAACTGATTGATTGATTGATATATCTTGATGGAGTTCACTTCACGAGTTTCACGCAAACTATTTATAGCTTGATGGAGTCCACTTTATATAACGTTTCACGAGTTTCACGCAAACTATTTATATCTTGATGGAGTCCTCTCTATATAACGTTTCATGCAACAACTATTTTTACTTTGATGGAGTCCACTTTATCTACCTTTTCTTGAAAACTTTTTATATCTGTATGAAGTCCAATTTATCTGCCGTTTCATGGAAACTATTCTAGAATATCTTAATGAAGTCCGCTTTATCTGCCATTTCACGCAAACTTTTAATATCTTAATGAAGTCCACTTTATCTCTCATTTCACGCAAACTATTTATATCCTGATGGAGTCAACTACCTGCCGTTTCATGCAAACTATTTATATCTTAATGAAGTCCACTTTATCTGCCGTTTCGCGCAAACTATTTATATCTTGATGAAGTCCACTTTATCTGCCGTTTCACGCAAATTATTTATATCTTGATGGAGTCCATTTTACCTACCAGTCACGCACACTATTTATATCTTGATGAAGTCCACTTTATCTGCCGTTTCACGCAAATTATTTATATCTTGATGGAGTCCATTTTACCTACCAGTCACGCACACTATTTATATCTTGATGAAGTCCACTTTATCTGCCGTTTCACGCAAATTATTTATATCTTGATGGAGTCCATTTTACCTACCAGTCACGCACACTATTTATATCTTGATGAAGTCCACTTTATCTGCTGTTTCACGCAAATTATTTATATCTTGATGGAGTCCATTTTACCTACCAGTCACGCACACTATTTATATCTTGATGAAGTCCACTTTATCTGCCGTTTCACGCAAATTATTTATATCTTGATGGAGTCCAGTTTACCTTCCATTCATGCAAGTTATTTATATCTTTATGGTGCCAGTTTACCCGCCGTTTCATGTAAACTTTTAATATCTTGTTTGAGTTCACTTTAACTGCCGTTTCACGCAAACTAATTTTATGTTGATGGAGTCCACTTTAACTGCCGTTTCATTCAAACTTTTTGTATCATAATGAAGTCCACTTTATATGACGTTTCGTGCAAATTATTTATAGCTTGATGAAGTCCACTTTATCTGCCGTTTCACGCAAACTATTCATATCTTGGTGGAGTCCACTTTATCTGCCGTTTCATGCAAACGGTTTTTATCTTGATGGAGTCCATTATAACTGCCATTTCGTGCAAACTATTTATATCATGATGAAGTGCATTCTATCTCCTGTTTCATGCAAATTATTTATATCTTGATGGAGTCCACTTTATCTGCCGTTTCGTGGAAACTATTCATATCTTAATGAAGTCCACTCTAACTGCCGTTTCATGCAAAAACTATGTATATCTTGATGCATGGAGTCCATTTTATCTGCAGTTTTATGCAAACTTTTTATATCTTAATGAAGTCCATTTTATCTGCGTTTCGTGCAAACTATTCATATCTCGATGAAGTACACTTTATCAGCCGTTTCATGCAAACTATTTATATCTTGATGCAGTCCAGTTTACCTGCCGTTTCATGCAAACTTTTTATATCTTAATGATGCCAATTTACATGCAGTATATATCTTGATGGAGTCCATCTGCCGTTTCATGCAAATTTTTATATCTTAATATGGAGTCCGGTTTACCTGCTGTTTCATGCAGACTTTTAATATCTTGATGGGGTCTAATTCATCTGCCATTTGATTTCACGCGAACTATTTATATCTTGATGGAGTCCACTTTATGTGCCGTTTCACGAGTTTCACGCAAACTATTTATATCTTGATGGAGTTCACTTCACGAGTTTCACGCAAACTATTTATATCTTGATGGAGTCCACTTTATATAACGTTTCACGCAAACTATTTATATCTTGATGGAGTCCACTCTATATAACGTTTCATGCAACAACTATTTTTACTTTGATGGAGTCCACTTTATCCTACCTTTTCATGAAAACTTTTTGTATTTGTATGAAGTCCACTTTATCTGCCGTTTCATGCAAACTTTCATATTATACAGTTATTCAACGTGTAGCCAGGCAATGGATCAGAATATCCCCCCCCCCCGAGGTATCCAGATCAGCTTAATGTTCTATGGCCCGAGGCCGTAGGCTGCGGGCAGTAGAAGGATACCAAAGGGGGGGGGGGAGTTGTGATACTGATCCATAGCCTTGCTACACATTCAATAACTGTTTTATTACCTAATACATCTTTTAAGAATCGCAAAGTGTCGTTGCCTCAACTTATAGTTGAAGACCATAGGCGGATCCAGGGGGGGGGGGGCTGGGGGAGGGGGGGGGGCAGCCCCCCTTTTGGCGAAAAAATTTGGTTGAATATATAGGAAACCATTGAAGCGTGACCAAAGCGGGCCCCCTCTTGGGCCTGTCGGTGGGCCCCTCTTTTCATAATTTCTGGATCCGCCTCTGAAGACAATTGTCAAATCGTTGGGTTCCAGGTTTGCAGTACAAAATTGCACAGCATACATTCCAAAGCTGATATGGAGTTGCTAAAGAACAATGGTAAAATCACTCAACCTGAATTTCAAAGTCAGATCAAATAAAAGTTACAGATGTCTTACATTATCACCAGGATATGAATACCATTCATCTAAGGTCTTGCATTCTGCAAATACCAGATGCACATAAGACACTTCTACTTTCTATTCGTCCAACCAGAATTCAATGATAATGATTTAGATGTGTGAAGCATATGAATACCAAGTTTCATCAACATAGGCTGAGTGTGAAGGTACCTACCAAAATATATATAACAAGTGAATCTCAGGGTCATAAATTTTGCCATCCTTAACTTTTTAAAGAGCATGTCTATGAGAAAACCATGCAAAATCCAAAAATTTGTCCAGATGCAAGAATTTCAAAACTACAAAAGGGATGGGGCAACTAAAAGCATCCCCCTTAAGACTCCTTTTTGCAAAATATTTTTTTTCGAGAAATTCAAGATGGCCGACCTACGGGCCTTATAAGGAAAACTGAGTTTCTTGCAAAAATTAGCCATTCTGAACTGTGCTGAATACAACAATTTAACTTTTTAATGGTTTATTTTTTCAATATTTTTTCTCCAATAATCCAAATTTGAAAGAAGAATTTGGAAAGGGTCATATTTCTGCTTCTTAATTCTACAAAAATTTTGAAAAAATCATCATTTCCATTCCATAGCATCCATAGGGGGTATATGGGGCGTTTTCCAAATTCCTCAAATGCATCAAAATATTCCATTTTAAACATGATCGTTTGTGGAAAATAACATTTTAAAATTCAATTTGCCATACTATGCAGAAAATGGATGCATTAAAGTACAAAATAGCAAAAGGAACTGCTTTGCATATGAATCAAGTTTGGCATCTCTACAAGTCCACAAATTAGGGGCATGCGCCAGTTTTGGCAAGACAATCCCATATTTTCAACAACTTTGGTTAAAGTATGAAAGTATTTTTTCCAATGAAAAACCATTTTTGACAAATGCAAAGACAGTTGGTTACATGAAAAATAACTGTATATACATTTGCGGTGCAGAAAATGTACAAACGAAGATGTAGAAAAGTGATTTTTTTAAGAATTAAGTCAAAATGAAGAAATTGTCAATTTTAGGTGAACAAAGCAGATTTACTAAAACTAAGGTCAAATTAATTGAATATGTCCCCAAAAGAATGCTTTTTGGTGTTTTGGAATTGATATATACAAAGTAGTATATTATTGTTTTCCTCGGGTCAGATGCATTCAAAAAGCGATCTTTGGCCATTTTCGGTAACTGTCAAAATGAGCTCCTGGACCATATTTGAATGAGTTTTATAACAATGTTGTTTAATAAAGCGACAATCCTTTTTGTTATTTCTGACGTTTGTAAAAATGTTCATCTAGACCAAAAATATTTAAAATATCTGTCAAGGCATAACATAACTATTCAAAAGTTGGTCAAAAATGACCAAAAACCTCATATGGCTAAAATTAGCTATTTTTCCTTAAAAACTTAAGTCGGACAATTTTTTGAAAAAAAAGTGTACCAGGGAAAGTATTTTTTTATGCTACTTTTCACTTGTTTTTTACTTTAAAATATTGTCTCAGGTACCCTCAAGAAAAAAAAAATATTTTGTTCGACTTAGTTTTTTTCAGGAGGTGGTGGCCTTTTCTAGCTAGTCAAATGATGTTTGTTCTCAATTTCGACCATATTTTTTCAAGTTATCTCTCGACAGATTCTTTTTATATTATGTTTTCACGTGCTTACCTTTACATACTTTAGAAAACTTAAAAATAATGATTACTGAATTGAACAACTTTTTTTTATAAAAATTATACAAATATGGTCCAGGAGCTCATTTTGGCACTTTGTCAAAAATGGCCGAAGACCACTTTTTGAACGCCTGTCTATCGAGAAAAACAATAATATGTCACGTTGTAAATATAGATATCAAGAGATCAAAAAGGATTCTTTTGGGTACTTATTCAACTTATTTGACCTGAGTTTAAGTAAATCTGCTTTGTTCACCTAAAATTGACAATTTCTTCATTTTTCCAGAATTCTTAAAAAAAATCACTTTTTTGCATCTTTGGTGGTACATTTTCTGCACCGCCAATGTACATATTGTTATTTTTATTGTAACTAACTGTCTTTTCATTTGTCAAAAAGGGGTTTTCTTCGGCAAAAAATACTTTCATACTTTAACCAAAAATTGTTGAAAATATGTGATGGTCTTGCCAAAACTGGGGTATATGCCCCAAATTCGTGGCCTTGAAGAGATGCCAAATTCATATGCAAAGCATTTCCTTTTGCTATTTTGTAGTTTAATGCATAAATTTTCTGCATATTATAGCAAATTGAATTTAAAAATGTTATTTTTCACAAACAATTATGTTTAAAATGGAACATTTTGATGATTTTGAGAAATTTGGAAAATGCCCCATATACCATCTACGGGTGCTGGGGAATGGAAATAATGATTTTCAAAATTTTCGTAGAATTAAGAAGCAGAAATATGACCCTTTCTAAATTCTTCTTTCAAATTTGGATTATTGGAGAAAAATAGAGAAAAATATACCATTAAAAAGTTATTTTTTTTGCGTTCAGCACTGTTCATTGTGGCTAATTTTTCCAAGAAGCTCAGCTATCCTGATAAGGCCCGTAGGTCGGCCATCTTGAATTTCTCGAAAAATATATTTTGCAAAAATGAGTCTTAAGGGGGGTGCTTTTAGTTGTCCCATCCCTTTTGTAGATCTGAAACTCTTGCATCTGGACCAAATTGCATGGTTTTCTCATAGACACGCTCTTGATAAGGAACCTAAAATTAACAAACTTTTGTCTTACCTCATATGCTGAAATACGTTAAAACATGCAACTATACCAAGGCGCCCAACGTCAATCTACGATAGCCAATTTTATTCTAAAACAAGGGATTGCACTAAGTCGTGCTAAGCATGCCTCCACTCGACCATTCAGAAAACAGGAAGTAGATAAATGAATGACATGGAAAGGGGAGGCACAGTACAACTCATCAGGCTAAAGCTGTATACCAAATTTGAAATCAATCCCTTCAGTAGAAGCTGAGAAATCTGTTACGAAAAAAATGTCTATTTTTGACCCATAACAAAGTCTAAGTTGACTCAAAAAAACAGGAAGTAGATGATGGACTGACCTGGAAAGTGGAGGCACGGAATAACTCATCATGCTGAAGCTGTGTACCAAATTTGAAATGAATCCATCCAGTTGAAGCCGAGAAATCTGTTAAGAAAAATTTCCCATTTCAAATTTTTTTACCCTAAAAAGTCTAAGTCGGCTCGGAAAACAGGAAGTGAATGATGGACTGATCTGGAAAGGGGAGGCACAGTAAAACTCATCATGCTGAAGCTGTGTACCAAATTTGAAACCAATCCAACCAAAAGAAGCCGAGAAATCTGTTACGAAAAATTTCACATTTCAAATATTTTACCCTTAAAAGTCTAAGTCGGCTCCGAAAACAGGAAGTAGATGATGGACTGACCTGGAAAGGGGAGGCACGGTTTAACTCATCATGCTGAAGCTGTGTACCAAATTTGAAACGAATCCATCCAGTGAGAAGCAGAGAAATTGAACCAGACGCACAGACGGACGGACAAGGTGATTGCAATATAGCCGCTTCTCTTACGAGTGGGGGTAGAATTACAGCTTTTCTAAACTTGATATCTTGACTTTCGACCTTTTGACCATAAAATCAACAGGCTTTTTCCTTACACCATGAACTTTTCATAAAATCATCAAGGCGTTCAAAAGTTATGTCTCAGCAACCCAAGACTCTCTTAAAATTCATTTTTAGGCAAGCGCCAGCGAAGCCTTATGGAGTCTATAGAGTAGTGATTATTTTCGCGTTTTTTTTTCAGTCTAGACGGAGTGATCTTCCTGCATCATGTTTGGAATAAAATGCTTTATTTTCTATATTACTTTTCAATATATGTTGACATGATATACACATCTATAAATCTCCGTTTTTATTGGCATTTTATATGACCGGCACAAGTTTTCTTTATTCCTTGGCATTTTATAGAGGAACTATTTAGTTAAAGGCGATAGAATATACATTATGTATTCATCTATTACTTGATTTGTTCGTATAAATATTTCTGTTATTTGATTGGTTAATACAAGGAATATATGTTCTCCTTTCATAAATTCAGTATCTGATACACATCATTGGGACGAGTGCATTTTAATCGAAGGGGTGTTTCAATCGATACCGTTTTTACACGATACCTGTCTTGTGTGTGCAATTGTGTTCATAAACTTTAAATTTGAGGGCATCTGCGCATGACGATCCTTTCTTCGCTCACCAAAATTAATATTTCGCAAACATTTTGAACAATATACTTTAACAGAGAATAGATCTATTATAGTTCTTATAGTTCTTATATATTTCGCTTGCCTTTAAACGCTTTAGCGCTTTGATTTTCAAAACTTGTGGCCTTTACCTTTTGAACACTAAATCGATAGGGTTCTTCCTTACAACATGAATTTTAAATGGTACAGGTTTTACGAATTCTATAAAAAAAATCCTAAAACTTAGTCTTCCAAACGTGCAACCTTGACCTAAGGACCTCAAAATCAATAGGCTTCTTCCCTATTTCAGAAGTTTTAATGTTAGTTAAATGAAATTCTAATTTTATTGACCTTGACCCCCAAAACGATAGGTTTCTTTCTTGCCTCATAAGCTTTAATTTGAGGTTTATGAAGTTTTATCAATTCATTGAAAGTAATGTTTTGGAAACCAATTTCACTTTCAGTTAATTGTCAAAGTTTTTCAAAACTTGTGGGTACAAGATTTATGAAATTGTATCTAAAAGATATGGACTTGAAACCAATTTCACTCCAAATTTTTTTTAACTCTTGACCTTGACCTCTAAAAACACAAAATTGAAAGTGCTCTCCCTAACTTCATAAGCTTTAATGCAGGAAAGTAGTTATGAAATTCAAAGCTAAGGATGGTCCAATATTTATCTAACAATTTGACTTTTGACAAACCATTAGTCCAGTTTTAGTATATACATGTACTGTGGTTTCATTATTATTCCTGGGGTGTCAATTGTTGTAGTTTTCCTGTGTGGATTTGACCCAGGAAATTCAGTACCCCATGAACCGGAAATTTAACACTATCTATTATGCTGCAGACTTGAGAACCATGAATTTAAGAATCCCTTTATTAATCCTCTTTCATCAAACCACGAAAATCTGTTACCATGAAAAAAAAAGGATCAACACTATTTGAGAACACCACCCAAGATTTTGGGGTGAGACATTAACGACAGAACTGATATTTTTTCTGCATGTAGTCAAATATAGACAAAGTAATTAAGACACATAGTTTTATTTCTCTTTAAAATAACAATAAAATGATATTTTAACTTAAGTATAATTATTTTTCTTCAAGACTAGCTGTCAGTATATATGGAATTTATGCAAGAAAGAAGAGAAATGCGATGGAATAATAAAGCATTCAGCTACAGTACTATAAATATAATAATGTTTGGCACAAAAAAAATGGCAAAAATATAGCTGAAAGATTAATATAACAAAAAGAAAGAACTGTTCCATTAAATTCATTGTGGGAAGAGAGGATGCTCTTTTTTCTCTTTTCTGTTGGAGGGGGATTAAAATGCATTTTGTCATGGGTGTGTGATGATTTTGTTTATGTTGGAGGGGGGTCTTGAGAAGTGTAAATTTTAATGGAACATCCCTTATGACAGAAGGGCTGTTCCATAATTAAGTGTGTGGGGGGTGGTCGGGGGGCACTTTTTAGCTCACCTGACCCGAAGGGTCATGTGAACTATTTTCATCACTTGGCGTCCGTCGTCCGTAAACTTTTTAAAACGTTAACTCCTCTGACACCATAAGTCCAATTGCAACCAAACTTGGTATGGTTGTTTATTAGCATTCGGTGCTTAGAACTGATGTGGGGATTTTTGATTCGTCGTAAAACATGGCCGCCATGGCTAAAAATAGAACATAGGGGTAAAATGCAGTTTTTTGCAAATAACTCAAAAACGGCTACAGATATCAAAATTCTGGCATAGGGTAAAAGTGATCAGCACCTCAAGATCTACCTACCCTGAAATTTTGAAGAAAATCCAACGACCCATGTAGGAGTTATTGCCCTTTTTGTGGATTTTTTGCAAATTTTGCACCTGTTTAGCTCAATATCTTGAAAACTATACTAGATATTTGAGAAATTTAAATTTCATATTGTTAAGCACATCAAGATCTACAAAATATGTAATAGGGTCAACGTTGTAGGACCTTTCCTTTTAGGAGTTATTGCCCTTAGAACGTCAAAATTGAGCATTTTAACAGCATTTCCTCATTACATTGAAAACATTAACTCCTCTGACACTTTAAGTCCAAATGGAACCAAACTTGGTATAGTTGTTTATTAGCATTAGGTGTATAGAACTGATGTGGGGATTTTTTATTGGTCGTCAAACATGGCCGCCATGGCTAAAAATAGAACATAGGGGTAAAATGCAGTTTTTTGCAAATAACTCAAAAACGGCTACAGATATCAAAATTCTGGCATAGGGTAAAAGTGATCAGCACCTCAAGATCTACCTACCCTGAAATTTTGAAGAAAATCCAACGACCCATGTAGGAGTTATTGCCCTTTTTGTGGATTTTTTGCAAATTTTGCACCTGTTTAGCTCAATATCTTGAAAACTATACTAGATATTTGAGAAATTTAAATTGCATATTGTTAAGCACATCAAGATCTAGAAAATATGTAATAGGGTCAACGTTGTAGGACCTTTCCTTTTAGGACTTATTGCCCTTAGAACGTCTAAATTGAGCATTTAAAAAGCATTTCCTCATTATATTGAAAACGTTAACTCCTCTGACAGTTCAAGTCCAATTTGAACCAAACTTGGTATAGTTGTTTATTAGCAGTAGGTGTATAGAACTGATGTGGGGATTTTTGATTGGTCATAAAATATGGCCGCTGTGGCTAAAAATAGAACATAGGGGTAAATTGCAGTTTTTTGCAAATAACTCAAAAACGGTGACAGATTTTACAATTTTGATTGGGAACAAAAGTGATCAGCACCTGAAGATCTACCAGCTCTGAAATTTTGAAGAAAATCCAACGACCCATGTAGGAGTTATTGCCCTTTTTGTGGATTTTTTGCAAATTTTGCACCTGTTTAGCTCAATATCTTGACAACTTTACGAGATATTGGAGAAATTTAAATTGCATATTGTTAAGCACATCAAGATCTAGAAAATATGTAATAGGGTCAACGTTGTAGGACCTTTCCTTTGAGGAGTTTTTGCCCTTAGAACGTCAAATTTAGCATTTAAAAAGCATTTCCTCATTACATTGAAAACGTTAACTCCTCTGACACTTTAAGTCCAATTGGAACCAAACTTGGTATTGTTGTTTATTAGCATTTGGTGCATAGAACTGATGTGGGGATTTTTGATTGGTTGTTAAACATGACCGCTGTGGCTAAAAATGGAATATTAGGTTAAACTGCATTTTTTTGCTAATAACTCAAAAAGGGTGACAGATTTTTAGATCTTGATTGATAACAAAAGTGATCAGCCCCTTAAGATCCACCATATTGTCAGATGACCCCCTTATTAATCTTATGACCCTTTTAATGTCAAATAGATTTTGACCAATAACCTTTACTTCAGGCACATATGTCAGGTGAGCGATTCAGGCTCCTGGGAGCCTCTTGTTTCTTTACCCCACCACCCCAAAAAATAATTAAGTTTTATCATTGTTTTTTCAGAAAATATTTCTAAAACAACCACCACCCACCATATATGTAATAGAAGTCCCCCCCGACACCCCCCCCATATTTAATTCTGGAACGGCCCTTACCTGAAATCAAACGGAAGACCTTAAGATAAAATACAAATATTCTTGGTCCATAAGCTAAATGTCACTGGGGAAATAATACCATATACATAAATGAGTTTTGTTCCCTTGGTCAATAAATTTAACTGTATAAAAGATTTTTTGCAGTCATTTAAGTTCTCTATATTAATGACAAACACCAGGATCTGAAAATTGAAGAACACAATGTACTTGGTGATAATATAAAGTGTTACAAAAATTTAACAGTGAAAGCAATCTACACCAAAAAAAATCTTCCGTGTTTTAAAAAAAAATTTTCACTCCTGAAAAACACCACTTTATCCATATATGAACAAGTATATACAATGAAAATCATCTGCAAGATAGTGCACAAAATTGTAAATTGTATAAATATAATATATATAATCATCATACAAAACCAGTGAAAAACAGGAAGACATTAATATTTTACATGTGAAAATTTGCATTTTAAAAGCATGTAAGTCTATATGGCCAATTAAGCAAAAATTATAGAAAAAGTCAAGTAGGAGTTAATGATTTTTTCCTTTCGTATCAAAGCATCAACTTATTGACACATTAATGGTTCAAATCTTACTCAATATCTCAAAATAATTCACATTCTTTACTTAAACATTTAAATACATGTATCTTAAATCTTGAGGTAGAAAAATGAACATAAAACCCTAGGTTCAAAAATACCTAACACGTCAGAACGTATAAAATAGAGACAGAAAACATTCAATAAAGAACCCTGTACTATCCTGTTTAGGGCTTTTCCTAGAAAAAATGTCCAAGGTGGTTGGAACTCTCTTAAATTTTATTTCTTTGGTGATGGGTTAAACATGTTTCTAAATTCTTAAGAGTTGATACAAAAAATAATAAAATTCTGGTGGTGGTAACCTAATTAGGGAGGTGACCACCCTGTACATTTTTTCCTGGAAAAGCCCTTATACAAAAGTGTTGTTCATTTCAATAGATATTTTAAAACACAGCAAATGAGTGACATTGACATATATTATGATAAGAATTTTAAAATGTAAAACAGAACATTGAATACTAGCTTCCTCAATATAAGAATATTACCCTTTCATTTTCAATATCATGACATGAAAAACCATGCAGGTGTACAGATTATGAAGTATGAAGAAAAAATACAAATAGATATCATCAACACCAATATCATGGATAGGTGAACAAAATTTCAACAAAAATGCCCATAAAAATGAAAAAAACTTTGAAAATGAGTTATATTGCACAATATCACTTTTTTCCCATAGTCAAGTAACAACAACCTAACTCTTATTACGTTACAGCTTAAATGAATGTATTAAATTAACAGTAACAACTAAAATTTCATTGTGGCATAAAAGTTTGAAGACTGTGTATTAACAAAATATACCCCCCCCCCCAAAAAAAAAAAAAAATAAAAAAAAAATTATATTTTACAATATTTCAACTCTTCTTCATTCCAAAACAAATCAAAATAGACCAAAAAATCTTTGCAAAACAGATTCTTGTCTTATAGAATACAACAGTCATCTTAAGACCTCATTTAGGTATACACTGTATAAATATATATTAAGTTGTTGAAAAGTGTTGAATTATTTATTCATATAAAATTTTTGTGCTTTATTTTCTGGCTTGCTTTAACCAATTAATTAGGCATATATGAATGTCAAGAGCAAAACAAATATATGTATCAATTGTCATTCATTATTTCTCTTTACAGTTGTTTTTAATAGAGTGTTCTGTAATCTTGTAAAATGTTTCGCACAGTTTTCATCACAATTCATCTTTATTCTGGAATAGAGAAAAATTAATTCATTACAAATATCAATTGTCAAGTGTTTTACCACTGTTAACATGGCTGAAACAAGCAAATGTGTTTCCAAAGAGACTGATTGTCTGCTTTCAACATATTTGTTAGAATTGTATAATTTTTGCTGCAATGTGTTATTTTTTGTGCTGTTCTTGTAATGGATAATAGTGTTCAAATTGCACAAAGATCTGAATTATAATATCTTAGAAATCAGCTTAAATGAAAAGGCACTCTGAGGTGAGACAAAAGAGTGTGTGTTGGGGTTTAACATCCTTTAGGACACACCTGGGCCATTTAGGCCGGTCAGTTTAAATGGTGGAAAAAACAGGAGTAACCCATCAACCTTTGGCAGGTAACTAGCAAACCTAATTACATACAGGTGGGAAAGTTACAAGCGAGAATCAAACACCACCTGAAAGGTTTTTGGCTAATGATGGGACAAAAGAACAGATAAAAAGAATTTCATTGGCAGGGTCGTGTCTTTGAAATCAATGTGTAAAATGATAAATGAAAATACAAGTTTGATTATAGAACCTGGTAAAATTGGATGGACAAACATTCACACGGTCTTAAAATTCATATGTTCCATAAAACATGGCTGACAAATCACAGAAAAAGAACGTTAATTGCCATGCAAATTAGTTTGCATAAAATCAATTAATAGTTGGAAATCATTACCAGTTGTTTCTTTCGTTTACAGTCACACTTTGAATCATTGTCTGTTGGTTGTTCTACTCTTTCCCATGTGGAATCTGGTGGCTTTGGTTTATACTTTAACAGTTTTGAATATTTCTATAACATAAAAGGAAAATATTCTGAAAATAATTCCAAATACTATATTGTTGTAAACTTTGAATAATTTTTTTTGTTTTTGTTCTTGTTTTCGATATGTTTAGTTTTAACATATTCACTAATGGGATTTTAAAAATCAAGTACCGGTAATGCTGACAACTAATATTTCTTAGATTAAATTACCATAAGCATAGACTCTATCTACCCCCATGCACACATAGTTATACTAAAATTGCAAGTAAGCTCAATGAGGACACTCCCTTTTCCAATTTTTGTCGCTATCAAATATACTTGGATTGTATAAATTGGAGAAAACTTTAGCTCAATTACCTCCCCAACAAGACTGCACCACCATAAAATGTACTTTTTTTCTACCACGCTGGATTATATTAAGAGTAATTAAAGTAAATCAAAGAACATTTTTCCAATCACCAACAAAAATAACAAGACTACTTACATGAAAAACTTTAGCATGATAACAATAAATATCTTTAGGCAGCAGATTTTCCTTGACAAAGGCTCTGGCATTCTTCGTGATCTTTAATACCTGAAATACAAATTCTAGCATTCATTTGCCTGAACAAAAAACAAACAAACTGTTTTTCAATGTAAAATGTTCAATTAAAGCTAAAACAACTATGCCCTTTTACAAATTACAGTATTTCTTCAATAATAAACTTCATGTACATAATATATGTTGTTTTGTTAGCATAATGTGATGAATTGTCTTTAAACTCAAAATTAATATTGAAAATTAAAATCTTTTAAGGGGTATTCTCCAACAACTATGGAAGTGGGAGGTTGGAAGGCACTTTTTAGAGACCCGACAACACATCAATTTTTTGGGCAACAGTTTGAAAAAACCTCTGGAAACCCTTACCCCATCTATAAATATATTTGTGCTTCCAACAACTTAATACATTTTTTCCCTGAAATTGCTCTAAAAAAATCTACATATAAACAATTTATATTCAAATTTGTGACAAATTCCATTGACAAATTGCATTGAAAATCAATATTTTGTTCTGTGAAACTACACATGTATAACAATTTATACCTTCTCTTCATGATTTTTAGCCCACTCTATCTGTTTTAGTAAATCACTGAGATCTTGCTTGAATGGTATGTAATGAACATATGGCTGTAGGTCATGATAAAAATGTTCATAATATTCTGAATAATGTTTGAACACAACTGAATCACCGGCTAAAAGGTATGGAAATCTATAGGCTGCTACTGTACCGTCTATGTTGATCTGGTACTTATACTGAAAAAAAATATCACCATGTGTTAGCATTAACCTTATAACAACAAAACAATGCTTGTGCAGTTCTTTGGTCTAATTTAAAATTTATGATTGAAATGGTGAAGTGTTATAGCCTATGACGTACAACACTTCATAGGCTATAACAGAACTGTAATCAAGAAGGAAAAGGTTATCAAAATAAACATGAAATGATGATGAGAAATATGCTGTTGGGAAAACAAAGTTTTTTTTTTTTTTTACTATTTCAAAACTTTCAGACAAAAATCAATGAGAGACAGATCTATGAGGTATAATGTTGTCTAGATTTTGATTTTTAAAAAATAAATGAAAGAAGAGCACTCTTTATAGCAAATCAATTCCTTGTTAGACATGGATAGAAAAGAAAGTGAAAATATCAAATTATTTCACATTCATAACTCCACACATCAAGCAAACTAACCTTGAAAAAATCAAAGAATGATATAGTTTTGACAAGCTCCCCATATTTTTCCGGATCTTTAGGGAAGAAAAACATGTGTGTCATGGCTGCGTCTATGATATCTGAATGTTTCCTTGACAATACGACAAGATCTAATCTTTCCTGTCTACTGTCCCTCCCTCGCCAGAAAGCTTTGGATGACTTGTTTTCCCAGATCGGACCTGTGTTGCCTTGAACAGACAGGACATCTAGAGAAACTCTGAAAAGATTTTGTAGCCAATTACATTATGTGATTGACTGATTGATCCTTTTGAGAATATTTCAGCCATAATCATGAAACAAACATGTTGTAATATATAAGAAACACTGATACATTAAAATACTGTTGATTTATTTATTTTCTTGAATATGAAAGTGTGTTTTTTCCCCAAAAAGACATTTCAATGATTTTTTTTTATCTTGTGGTTTCCACATGTTGTTAATTGTTATCAATGCAAAAATAACTCTTTGTTTGATTCTTATTTTCGTGGTTTGCAGACACCAATGAAAACCAAGAAAATTGATACCCCACAAATAATAATGAAGTTTAAGAAAGAAATATATAAACAATCTGAGATTTGTTTGAACCATGAACATATTAATCTTTAGTACAGATCATTAGAAAATGTAAAATTATCAGCTGCAATCATTCCATGCTGAAGGACGTTAAAGCATTTAACTTCAGTAGGGGATGTTTAATTATTTCTTTGTCATCATATTTTTATTAACCTTGACATCATCTCTATGGTTGCCTCTGTTACATCATAAGTTGGCATGACAATGTCTCGAGTATTATCCGAACCACACCAGGAAAATATCGGTAATGGGTTTTGGTCCTTGTGTCTCTTTTCTAATGGCCAATCTCCAAGATTAACGAAAAATTCAACATCTGGCAGCTTAACCTATAGAAGAAAAATCTGTCAAAGTCAAAAATGGCCAGATTTCGTTAAACAGGAAGAAGGTGAGCGACAGACCTGAATTGTATACCACTTTATGGGACCCACCCGAAGCTGTATACCAAATATCAAGTGGCTGTGATTAGTAGTTGCTGAGAAAACTGTTACAAAGCCCGACATTCACCATTTTATAACCCGGATTTTGCACTCCGTGTAATCCGGCCAAAATATGTAGTCTATAATGATCTAGATTTACATCTTAATGCAGCATATTTCAAAAGTAGAAAGTTCTCAAATTAAAACACATTTTATTTGCCACCATTTGGTTATATAATAAAATTTACATTTCAATGGAACATTCCTCAAAATCAAAAAGTTGTATTAAAATCAAGTCCTTAAATTAAAACCATTTTATTTGCAACCATTTGGTTATATAATCAAATTTACATTTCAATGGAACATTCATCAAAATCAAAAAGTTGTATTAATATCAAATTGCTATCAAATATAACCATAGTTTGAAAAGTTGAGCAGGACATAACTTTTTTCATTTACGCTTGAATATGTTTTACAACTTCTATACATTTAAATGAATTCAATATTTTGGAATTATTTATGGATATATGCATTTTATGTAGTTACAATCTAGTTTGTATAATATTTTCTAGGCATAAAAGGCACTGATAAAAACAAATGTGGATTTCTTTTATGTTCTCTATCTTTTTTAAAAGATTTTTTTTGGGTGATTATCTCCCCCTAGATGATATACTTTTCACCTTATTTCTGAGAAGTTGAGAACACAGAGCTACATGTACTACCTTTCTAGTCAGGGACAACAGTACTGAATCACTGAACATTTTAAATCCAACATGTTCTCCATAAGTCTTTCTGTAAATCTGAAAATAGAAAATGAAATGTCAAGTATGTTTTATCATTAAGGGGCAATAACTCAAAAAAAGAACAAAAAAGAACCACACAATTAAATATAGGTCATAATTCATTTTCGATCACCAAATTTAACCAGTCCGTGTGTAAATATATAAATATTTCAAATTACTGTAAAAGGGAGAATGGCTTTTATTTTTGGGAATTCAGTGTCCTTCAGTATATTTGCAAAAAATTCACCACACTGACAGGAAGTTTGATTTACATGAAATGATAAAAAAATTACAAAGAAATAACTTTCTTACCCTGATTAAAACAGAGAACACAAAATTTAAACAGCACAGAAAAAAATCACCATTTACAAAACTTGTACAATCTTATACACAAATATTTTTAACATAAAGTACAACATTATTATTTTAGCAGGTCTGGGAAACTTCAAGATTTTCACAATTTTAAGGTCCTTATTTAATAATAAATATAACATGAAACAACACAGAAGTAATTATAAAAACCCAATTTAAAAATTAAGCCATGTTTAAGATAAAAAATCCACAAAAGTTATTTAAATTCTAAGCTTTACCAAACAAAGCTAATCTCATCCTCCTTGGCTACTTGTATATACATGTTTAAATTACTGATGGGACAGTTATGACAAATTTAAAACTCATCAATTGAAAAGTAATATTATTCTACTTTATTACTAAAATGAATATTTAGCCATTACTTAACCTAGTTTTCAATGTATGGGTTCATGGGCAATGAATAATTTAATCAAAATTTAATCCATATTGTTTTGTTTTCATGCTTGTCAAGTGTTTTTATGTTTAGGGTTGGTGGATCAGATTAGTTCAACATTAAACTTAAAAAAAATTGTTTAAACTACTATGTCAATGAAAAGACAACTTCAAATAAATATATTCAATAAATAAAATTATCTTTAAAGATACATGTGTTTTAAATAACATTAAAACAAGTTATTAACTTTATACTGTAATTTGTTGTAAAAAAAAAAAATTGTTCTTTTATGGAGATTTCAACACCTGTTAATGATAGTTACATAAATAAAACACACCTTTGTTACATAAACATAAAACAAACCATATAAAAACGCAGTCATGATAATCAAAAATGGCTTATGATAATTCATGTAATTAATATACATCACTGATATACATTTGTATTCCTTCATAAGGTACACCCTGACAACTTCAAAAGGAGGGGTTGATAACAGATAGTAACTTTCAATAGAATTATATCCTAATCATTTGTGACAAATCACAGTGACCAAGATACATAAGAAATGTAACCAAAGGGCTAAAGATATAGCATGAGATATACTGTAAATCAAAAGGACTCGGGCAAATATTGAAATGAAAAATTTGTTTGGATTAAGGCTATAACTGATTATGACCTTTATATTAGTATCTGAATGGTCAAGACAAAGAGACAACATATACGGGTTAGGTGACACACCTATAACACCGGATACATTCATTATTCTCGTAAAACATATACTTCTGGTGCATTTTGATTAATAGGAACAATTATTAGGATGAATTAGGGGCACATACAGATTAATTGTATAATACTGTATTAATTTGTTTACTAACAGAAGTTTATTGCCTTCTTTTTTTTTAACCTAATATTTGCTTTTATATCAAAAAGGCTTAAGTAAATTTAGGAGTGCTCTTTTAAAAAAAAATGTGGGACTTCAAATATACTGCCAAATCATCTCAAATAAAAGTAAATAACAAAATAATAACAAAACAAATATATTTAATTATCTCCATTCTCAAGTTAGATTGCTTACAAGCCTTTCACATATTTCATATACATGTAGTGGTCTTCAGACTCATTTTCTATTTTTCTAAGGAAACCGAAGATAAACTTCCTACAAATGTAGGGGAATTAAATAACTGAATTTATTTTCCTTTAACATGTTCAATATCTGTAGTTGGCATTGCAATGACCAGTCACTGTTTAATAGGAAAGGGAGTTCAAAATTCTTTTACTCTGATTTTTATAAGCACTTTCTGATGATCATTTACTTCATTATTATTCGTGGGGTATTAATTTTCATAGTTTTCCTGGGTGGCCTTGATCCACGAAATGAAAGGAAATTTAACATTGATCTGTATGCTGCAGACTTCAGAACCACAAATTTAAGAATCTACGAACTGATCCTTTATCATCAAACCACGAAAATTGGTACCCACGAAAAATAAATGAATCCATAGTATATTACACATCCTAAGTTCGTCCAACATTACAAACCTGGTTATCTATTATCCTATAGTGACACAGACTATGCATTCCTTTGTTGCTGAATCTTTTAACAGCCTCTTCAGCAACCAGGTCTAAGTCCACATCTCTGAAGATTTCCAAGTCAGAATATATCTGTTTATATGTTTCAGGACATCCCATTGTCTCAAACCATTTATCAATTTTGTTGACTGGGCAGTCACATTTTTCATGATAAACCATTCCTATATAAAAAGAAAAACTATGTAAGTAAAACACATTATTTTTTTTTAATTGAAGCCTTCTTACTGCATATATACATGATATACAAGAACAAGAATAAATATTTCATATAGGGTCATAGTGGTAATGTTGAAAGAACTAGATGCACAATTAAGAAAACTAGATTTCATCTTCAGCAATAGTTATGGATGGAATCCCCCATTTCCTAAGGAAATTTTGTAATGTTCATGCATCTTTGCAACAAAATCAAGCCTGGAATCCCCATTTTTCCTCCTCAAACTTTTTCAGAAAATCAGTTATTTATAGGATATTTCAAATGTTTGCGGAACTAGTAGTCATAGTGTAAGGTTGTAAGCCAAATGACTTGGTATTAAAGAATAAATACAATCATTAGTATAAATAAATTATGCAATTATTCAAAAGCTAGTGTTAATTCAATCAATATTCTTACGTAACTATGTGCACATATCAAATACAGTGGCACCCTTCAACTTCAATGTTTTTTATCTTAAATTTAAACACTCACATGTCATGCATGTTAAATAGAAAAATATTCTAAGGTAAAAAGCAAATTGGGAAAAGTATAAAACTTATAAGTAAATTTATCTTAGATAAAATTGACAACTACATTGATTGCATAATGTATTGACTGATTATATAAAAATACTTCAAACTCTAACTATGATGTAACATGCAAAAATTGTTGTTGTTGTTTTTTTCCTGAAAGAACATAGAAGCTGAGAGCGTCAAGTTCATAAATATATACAAGACAGTACTTAATTTATAATAAATCAAAACAGCTCTAAATGTCCAGGACAAATTTATGTAAAACTACTGAACATCTTGAAGGAAATGACATTTTTAATGATCTATTGTTAAATGAAGTGTGAAGTAACACAATCTGTTCATCTCCACTTTAACAAATGATCTTTTACTTTTACCATGTTTACAGTACACTTAAACTTAAAAATTATATCTAAAAAAAGAATCAATGTTTGTTTTTTTTTAATGTCAAATTCAATTCTGAACATAAATGTCAAATGAGTATTAAAATGTTCTTTTATCTTATTTCTATAAGTTATTTTAATATTTGTTTTTTGACAAGAAAAAGTACTAATGACATCCCAAGATCATATGTAGTAATATTATATATTAAATCTTTCATGTTTTAACACTGCATGTACAAATGTCAATAAAATAAAAACGACTAAAGTTGTTATCATTATTATAATTAAAGAATCATATATTCCTATATATAATTAAGAAAGAAAAAGTTTAAAATGATTCTCAAAATAATTTAAATTTAGAATAAATCTAAAAGAAAAGGATTACTTGTACTTATATTACATGTAATAATGAATGAAATGTGATTTTTAAACCGATTTGGCAACAATATAAGACTTAAAAGCTTCAAAGGGATACAACAATGAAAAGATAAATCTTCATTTTAATTAATGAAAACATGATAACTGTACAAAAGCATTAATAAGATATTTTATGTAAGCAACTGTTACAAACAGAAATTTGACAGATTTTTAACAAAACATGTAAATAAATATTACTGACAGCTAGCTGATACAGTCTCGAATACAGTATAAATTTACATGTATTATTTAAATATTTCATTTTACTGATACTTTTAACTGAAATCAGGTGATGAAGCATGTGAAAAACCACAATAAAGGAGTCAAATATCTAATGTTAAATGTAGCATTAAATAAAAACATATTAATGTTGTGAGTTTTTACACCATTGTGATATTAAAATAGGTGTCACTGTGAAATAAAAAGAAAGTGAAATTGTAAGATTTTTATCAAATCATTTATCAATCCTTTAACTATGGGGACTTGTTTTTCATAAAAATATGTCAGAACTGATAGTCTTAATTGTCTTTTTTAGAATTAATATATATACTTACAAATGTAGTTTAAGTAAGTGTATTGGGAATGCTCATATTTTGCTTTTAAACATTGAAGATTATATGATGCAGTTCTTGAAATTGATAAGCAAAACAGAATTTCACCACAATTATAAAACAATGATATTAAGGTAGAGATGTTTTAGCCTCAATGAAGGAAATGTTAAATAAAGTACAATAAAACTATTAAGTCCTGCTACAGATTGTTCTTGAACAATGTAACTGGTACCATTTATTAAGACCCTTACACAGGCAATTTGTCTTAATGTTAAATTAACGTTAAGCTCAATTAACACTAATTTAATGTTAATGTCACACTAATTTAGTGTTACTTTTAGTGTTAAATTAACGTTAATTTAGTGTTAAACATTAACAATAATTTAGTGTTAAACTTTTTAACGTTGATTTTTCTGTTGAATTATGTGACATCAAATGTTAAACTTTAACGTCAAATTTACAATTGAAGCTCGATTACACTCATTTAACGTTAATGTTTGACGTTAAATTAATTTTAACAAAATTGCCTGTGCAATACATGACGTAATGGGCCTATTTCAACACCAACTACATAAACATTGACAAACAATGTATATATCTGAAACGTTTCTTCGATCTTTTTCAAAATATGATTTAAATTGGAAAACTATATGGACACACCTGAAAGGATATATGGAGATTTGGCCACATGTTGCTGGTTGTACATGATATTGATATTGATAGTTGGGTAGGTTTCATACAGCCTAAAGCGAACAATGTAACTTCCATCATGTGTGTCGAGAAGCTGTACCCACGCCCTTACACGGTTTCCGTTTGGTTGGGTAACTGTCACATCAAAGGCTTTTTCACCAAGAGATTTTGAGATGCTGAAAAAATTAAATTTAAAACATATTAATATACAGAATAAGTTGGTTTCAAAATCTAGTCCTAAAGTACAATGTTTTGAAAAACTACTTAACATCTTTTTATTGGTTACTTTGGGGTTCTAAAATATAGTTTTATTTTACATGTTTTATTAAACAACTTAAGGTACTTGTATCATATCTTCTGGTATCTCATATCTTATGTATGATTTTTAAATCGTCACATCACATCTCAGAATCCAATATCTCTGTATGTTACCACTTGTCAATTCAAAGCTAATGCATACTGTATCTATTTCATATCTCACTGCACATTTATAATAATGGGTTGGTATCACAAATTATATATATTAATTTTTTATTTAGCCAGAATTCATAATTCTATCAATGATATAATCATGAATATTCTGTTCAAATACAAAAAGGCAATCCTTCTAATAACTAGTGACTATCATAATGGTCATATTATAAAATACTTTGGTCATATTATAAAATACTTAATCAAAATATGCACGATGTTCATTTAAAGTACAAATTTCAATTATAAGTTGAACACATCAAGTTGTTTGTCATATGACTCGGCAAAAGAACTACTTTAAGTAAGTACATTTGTACATGTAAATATAAATAGGTGGAGAAATTAAAAATTGTTTTACCAGTCTACAGTATATAGTGTATGAAGGATAAAAACTACATGTGTACTTTCTACTTGTTTAAATACAACACTGACAAAAAAGAATTTATTTATGCCATGAATACATGTACATATATATACCTTTTTTTTGGGTTATGGTTTAAAAACATCAAAAAAAAGTATATATCCCAAACATTTCAAAGCACTTGAAAATTAAGTCTCCACACAGCATAAGAGACATTCTTCATTGCAGTAAAAAAGAATGAATAGACATGATCATGATGATGGACAAGAGAATCAATTATAGTACCATAATATTCAGCTTAAATAACATAAATCATGATATCTAAATATGTGCTCTTAATTAGATTTATAAATATCAAAAATTACATGATTTTTTTCTTATCATTTTAAATGTAAGGTCTATATACAAAAAAGACAGTTTTAATACCCACCAATATAAGTATAACCATGATAACTTTGAGGTTAATTATAATATTACCAGACACTAGTATCTTTTTTGGTTTATATGGCCTAATTGTTTTTAAAAAGTATGTGTGTAATAGAAAGGTCAACTCCTCACTTCAAGTTTAATTATTTTTAAGTAGCATTGATATTGTATCATGGCTCTGGTCATAAAAAAGATGTCCATTATTTAGTCAATTACCATAATATTCATTATTGTTTTATATAACATGTATAACAGAGAGAGATTGTATATACATGTATTTTGTATTTAATATTCATTAAGAATGATCAGGACTTTGATGAGTCTTACAAAAAATTATGAAATTAATCAAATATCCATATATACATGTACACACTACCATCAATATGCCTATGCAATAATTATGGTCATCAATTAGCAGTAATGTTTATAAGTAATAACAGTAAAATATAACAGTAGTAAAAGAAGTAAGAACTGTAACTAAGTAGGTGTCAAATAGCAGTAATGTACTAAAATATAATTAAAATAACAGTTATTCTATTATATATAGCAGTGAAAAATGGCAGTAGAATAACAGCATTTTTTTAGTGTCAGTATATTGTTACATTTCATCAAGGAATTACATTGTATTCTAATTCCTTGATTTCATGTTGTTGTAGGGCATCATGCAAAACCTTTTCACTTACTTTTCCAGACATGTTAACTCTCCCGTTTTCACCGGGAGACTCCCGGTTTCAAGACTCTATCTCCCGCCTCCCGATTTGTGCCTAAAATCTCCCGGTTACCGATTTTCTATTAAGAAAAATAAATTGTCTATAGAAAAGTCACGAAAATCGTCATTTTGATTTTCCTTGGGCAGTGTTAGAAAGCTCATATGCAATTAATTACTTGTTGATGTATTAATAAGTGATTCCACCTGTCACCCCAAGCTAATTAACTAAGCCATATCAAGCTTTCAGTGTTAATTGTCAAATTGACAAGGTATAACCCCTAATTAGACACCTTACACATCGATCTCTGGAGCATTGCCGACATGACAGGTAATTATGTGAAGTTGAGTTATGTCCCTTTAAAAAAAGGTAAATTTGATTGTTGGATATTTTTCCAATATATTTTAGTTTTTTACTTTAAATTATGCAAAGAAATAAATAACATTTAGATTGATGGAACAATTTTGAAACATTCTTCCGGTAAAATATTATTTTTGTACTTTTATTTTATTATATTCACCTTAGTTATCAAATACAATTTCGCAAGCACTTTTATATACAAAAATATGATGGTGAAAAAATCAAAGATGAATGATTCTGCTGAAAAATAAGGTAGAATTTTTACTAATAATAAGAAATTTATGATCTACTGATAATGTCAGTCTAAATAAAAGACATGCATAACAGCAAAAATGCTTAAAAAATCCTGGTATTAATTAAAATTTGCAATCATTTTCCGGTTTTTAATGACACTCCGGTATGTCGATAAAAATCTCCCTGAGAGGTTGTCTGAAAAGTTAAAAATCTCCCTGAGAGGCCCTCTGAAAAGTTAACATGTCTGCTTTTCCTTGTCCAAATTTACTGGTTGTATGAAAAAATATCTAACCGGTAAAACCACATGTTTATCTAAGCCAGGTCCATACACATAAGTGTGCTTAACATCTAACTCTGAAAAATTTTCAACTTCAGCATCAACAGCAGACGAATTTAAACCGAATTCCCCAATAAAAATGAAAAGAGCAAATAGAAAAAGCTGAAATTGTCCATAAACATTCATATCGTTTCTTCAATTTTGTCTAACACCATGTTTTAATCCGTTTAGCATAACAGTGAAAGTAAAATACATAGAACTACAGAAGATAATTTGCAACTGCAACGGGCACCTGCCAAGAAATAATTCGTCTGAACCAATTTCCGGTTCTTCAATCATGTGGACACACCCCCTTTCCAGGTGGATTCTTTTCAAGGAAGCAATCAATCGATTTGATAACATAGCCAAAGAACAAATTATCTAATATGTTAAGCTTACATTTTTATGATGCATCAGTTGCTTTAAAATATTGATAAATAAAAATTAGTTCCATTAGGGTGGTTGCAATTTAAAGAGCGCATGCGTCCTTTTTCACATTCTTCCTCTCGCAAGATACCGTCAAGGACGCCATTACCGTTTTCCCGAGAAACAGACGGGATTTAGGTAAATTTTGAGAAAAAGCGCCAAATAATCAAAACATCAACATCGCTTAACCTACTTTCACTTTGACTGTTTCATGCATCAATCATAAAATGAGAAGAATGTCACTATTTAAAGGTAGAATTCATCTTGTCAGTTTGAAAGCATGTGTAAAATTGATTACACTGGAATGTTGAAATGTTTCATGTTTAGTTTCACTTTCACTCCACAGACACAGTGACAGTGCCCTAGCAAATTTTTTTCATGGTTTGCCTTCATTCAGCTTGTTCCCAAAAAGTGCATGCGTTTTGTATTGTGTCAATCTAAAAATAATTATAAGGGAGCATGATGACTCCACTGGCATGACTAGGTTTGAGCTCTGCTTATGACAGTTAACTAATGTCATTGTTTCTAGGCATCTACCTTTGCTTGTTGGTTTCACCCGCTACTACCTTTGCTCATGGGTTTCACCTGCTGCTACATGTACATTTGCTCGTTGGTTTCACAGGTCCTCCAGCTTTGAATAAATCTGACCTTTATAAGTCAAAGCTACTATAATATGTATATTCATTTCGGTCAATTTCCTTTCCTTTGAGTCTGGCCTCAGAATTTTAAATGGTAGAACTGTAGGTGATTTACAAGGAAAATTCACATGTTTTACATACAATGGATGTAGTGTAGTAGATTATATGCTTGCTTCTAAAGATTTGATTAATGTTATTTCTGAATTTAATGTACACAACTTAACTTCATTATCAAATCACTGTATTTTAAGCTGTTCATTACTTGCTTGCTTTATTCCACAAAATAAACAACAACTGCCACTGGATCCAATACCCAATAAATTTATATGGTCCCCTGAAGCTATTCAACTCTATAGTAAGAATACTAACAGTAAGGAAAGTATTTCCAAATTAAAAAGGTTTTTAGAAACAAATTTTAACAGCATTGACAATGCATTATCAACCTTTAACTCAATTCTATATGATAATGCATCAAAATCTGCTAAGTTGGTGCAGAGACCCCAGACCCACAATAAAAAAGCTAAAAAATCAAATAGAAAACCTTGGTTTTCTGAATCTTGCAGAGAACTTCGAGTATCTGTCAAAAACTATGAAAAACTAGTTAACAAATATCCCTATAATACAGAATATAGAAAAAAATTCTACAGTCTGAGATCTTAACTTAGACGCTTAAACAAATATGAAGAGAAAAAATACTATCAATCTACAATCTCACAACTGAACTCATATGAAAAAGACCCAAAAACGTTTTGGAATATTATAAACAAACTCAACAACCAAAAACTTAGAAATAATAATTCTGATGAATTTCTGCCCCAAGAAGATTTTTTATACTTTTACAAAAAATTAAACACAGATGACAATAACCATAACAATTTTCAAGCACAAGTAATGAGAGAATTCAACGATATTAAAAACAATAACTCTAATAGAAATCAATCAAATATTCTCAATTCTGAAATAACATGTGAAGAAATCTTGTCAGCTATTAAATCTGTAAAAAATGGTAAAAGTACCTCTGCTGACATGATTTCTAATGAGATGCTTAAAAATGCTACTTCAGCTTTATTGAAACCACTTCATAAGTTATTTAATTTGATTTTTAGCTCAGGTCAATTTCCTGGAGCATGGAACGAAAGTTTCCTTGTTCTTTTACATAAAAAAGGAGAAAAAATAGATCCTGGAAACTATAGAGGTATTTCAATAAGTTCAAACTTAGGTAAATTATTCAATAAAGTCTTGTATTATAGACTTGTTAAATTCATGGATAATGAAAATCTTATAAGCAAAAACCAAATAGGATTCAAAGAGAAATGTCGCACAAGTGATCATATTTTTACTCTTAAATCTGTTATAGACCAATATAAAAACAACAAACAAAAAGTCTTTACTGCTTTCATAGATCTAAAGAAAGCATTTGATACTGTATGGAGAACTGGATTATTTTTTAAACTAATTAAAGGTAATATATCTCAGAATATATTCAACATTATTCAATCAATGTATACTAATACAACTACTGGAATCAAATTCTCTGATGGATTAAGTCAAGCCTTTCCATCAGAGAGGGGAGTCAAACAAGGCGATGTTCTAAGTCCCCTGCTTATTAACCTTTTCATAAATGACCTGGTAAATAAGCTTGACAACTGTTCAACAGATCCAGTGGTTGTTGGTGATGTACCTTTAAATATTTTATTATACGCTGATGACATTGTTATACTGTCAAAGAGCCAAGAAGGCTTACAGAAAAGTCTTGATATTTTAAATGAATATTGTTTATCATGGAAATTACAAGTCAATACTGACAAATCAAAAATTATGGTATTTAATTCAAATGGTAAAACATTTTTAAAACATTTTACATTTAATGAAACACTGCTTGAAACTGTTACAAGTTATTGCTACTTGGGTATAACTCTAAAGTACAATGGTAACTTTTGCCTTGCTGTAGACAGTCTTATGGAAAAGGCCAGAAAGGCATATTTTAAAATTAAGAAAACAATTGGTCTTAACAATGCATGTAAACTTTTAGAAAAACTTTTTGATAGTCTAGTTTCCCCAATCCTTTTATATGGATGCGAAGTATGGGGTATCGACTTCAAATTTAAAGATTCAGATTCCTTTGAAAAATTACATATAAAATTCATAAAAGAAATCTTAGGAGTTCAGTGCAGAGCATCAAATGATGCATGCCGTGCTGAACTCAACAGAGTACCACTAAAAAACAAGATAATATTTTCATCAATAAATTTTCTTCAACATATTATCTCATCTGAACACTCATTAATAAATAATGTATTTAAAAAGTCTCAAAATTCAAGCCCTTGGTTTAAAAAAATTAAAAATATTTTAAATGATCTTGGAATGTCATTTATAGCAAATGATTTAAACTTTTTAAAGAGCAATCTAAACCAAATTAAACAAAGAATAAACGACCAATGTTTTCAAAATCAACAATCTAATATAAATAAATCAAAAAAATTAGATTTCTTCAGAAAAGTCTACAGCACAGGCAAGAGGGCACCATACGTAGATATTTTGCAAAATAGAACTGATAGAGCTGCAGTATGTAAGATACGAATAAGCTCTCATACATTGATGATTGAAAGAGGAAGACATCTCCAAATTCCCAAAAATTTAAGATTATGTAATTTGTGTAATTCTGACCAGATTGAAGATGAAAATCACTTTTTATTTTATTGTTCAAAATATAAACAATTAAGAGAAACATTTCATGATAAGTTATTAAACATTTTTCAAACCAAGAAGCATTTTTATTCCAAAAAGGTATATGACATTAACTTTCTCTTAAATAACACTTCATATACAATACTAAAATTAACTTCCTCTTTCATATCTGATGGATTAAATATGAGAAAAAAATAAGTTTATAATCTTTCTGTTTTATTCATATTATTATAACTGTTATAAAGGTTATTGCAAACACAATGCTTATAAAATCAATAAGTATCATATGTTATCATATAAATATTACATATATATACAATAAGTATACACATGCAATGACATACATATTAATTGTCAGGTTAAACATGTATTGTATTCTTTATATGTCACTTTATATAGGCCTTAACCATCTATTGTAGTTGAGTTTGAGCTAATAAAATTATTCTTATTCTTATTCTTTAAAATAGCAGAATATTTTATCAAACTGGATAAAAAAATCTATATAACATTCGCCCACATACCCCATATTTTCAATAAATTTGGATGAGAATCTAGGAATTATTTTATTATGACCTACGTTTTTGTAAATATAAAAGTTCTTATCCTTGGCCTTTGGCATTTACCCCACACAGCAGAATATTTCTAGGTTCACCAGTGTCATATGTAGGTTCATTGCAGAATGTAGGTAGTTAAAGGTAAGATTTACTGAACACCAGAAAGTGCTTGTATATTTAAATGTGTACACAGGTCAGCAGACAACATTATCTTGATGCAAGCTTTTAAACCAACGGCAATATTAGCAACTGTTAGACATATATGATGTCCTGACATAGTCACCAGGCTTGTGGTGGAGGAAAGTCTCCTATTTCAAGCTTGAAAATCAGAGAAATTGGCATCTTTTCAGTGTTCTAGGATTTTTTTTAAAATCTCACTTACCCAGATGTAAAATTACAACAAATTCACCTACCCTCAATAAAACTGTCAAAGTCCAATTACCCTGGGTCAAATTTTACTTACCCCGGGTAACAGGTAATAGGAATCCTTGAACACTGCCTTTGGTTGGTGCCTAGGAACCATGTCACTTGTGAGGATCAAACCGAAAGCAGTTGAGACCTCAGGATTTAAAGTCCAGTTCCTTAAGGGGGTATTCTTCTGAGGTTTCAGTCTCGTTGAAATCTCGTTTTTGTCTCGCCTGCGACGAATGTCGCAAAAGGCGAGACTTAGGTATGGTGTTTCCGGCGACGGCGGCGGCGGCGGCGTCCACAATTGGTTAAAGTTTTTGCTTAAGTCTGTTTTGTGTGAACTAGTTATGTTACACCATTGATATTTGGTATGCAGTTGCATCAGCATCAGTACAGATCAGTTTTAAAAGGATTTCACCTGTATGCTCCTGCAGTCACGGTCTACTGACTTTGAAATTTTACACTGATTTGGCCGAGGTTAACCTTTTTTCTTAAGTCTGTTTAACATGAAGCAGTTATGTTACACCATTGATATTTGGTATGCAGTTGCATCAGCATCAGTACAGATCAGTTTTAAAAGGATTTCACCTATATGCTCCTGCAGTCACGGTCTACTGACTTTGAAATTTTACACCGATTTGGCCGAGGTTAACCTTTTTTCTTACGTCTGTTTAAAATGAAGCAGTTATGGTACATCATTGATATTGGGTATGCACTTGCATTAGCATCAGTACAGATCAATTTCAAAAGCATTTCATCTGTATGATCCTGCAGTCACAGTCTACTGACTTTGAGATTTTACACTTTTTAACTTTTTACTTATGTCATGAGTGTTTTATTTAAAGCAGTTATGGTTCACCATTTATATTTGGTATGCAGCTGCTTAAGCATCAGTTAAGATCAGTTTAAGGAGGATTTTTACTTCATTTTATACTGTGTCCAGTTGCGACAGGCGAGACATGTCTCTGTGTTAACAGTTTATTAATAAGTTTAAACCTTGCCTTAAAACTGAAAACTTTTGGTGGATATATATCAAATGATGATCCATCTAAATTTTGTCAAAAAATTATGAAGATATGATAAGTAGTTTATGAGATATGCAACATTTTAATTTTTGACCAAATTTGACCATTGATCTCAATCTGAATTTAGCCAATTTCAGGGTAGGGGTAGTAAAATTCATTTTTCCAACAAAATATTCATGCAATTCATATAATTTCTTTTCTAAATTCAAACAGATATATTTGTCCAATTATTACAAACGAAAATGGAGAGTTTTGAGGTTTTGGTATGATAGAAAATTTGAAAAATCTTGATTTTTGCCGGTTTTATGGTGTCTTGAAAATGACCTAAAAAGGCACATTTTTGGGACTAAACTTTCTTATATCATCACGGACATATACTTTTTATAAGTTCAATACGTCAATTTCGGGTTATTGCGGAATGGCTGGGGAATCCGGAAAAGGTTCTTTTATTATATATTTTTCTAGGCATGACGACTTCCGGTGCAATTAAGAGCAATAGATCAAAATAAATTTTGCTTGTTGTTTATTAAAGACAGAATCTTCAATTTTGACAATATTTCTATGCATGTAAGAATATTTCTTCATTCAATTGAAGTATTTACCTTTCATAGAGATGTTATTGTTTTGATGATCTCACAATCACTTTTGAATAAGTCTACATGGCAGCAAACCAGTTTGACTCACAAACTGGTAAAGTCACGTGATAATTTCTGTGTAATTGAGGGATTTTTCCGGAAAAGCAATGAACTCGAAAATGACGTATTTGTTCAGAATCATGGCATTTATCAATATGGAAACTTTGAGAGAAAACTTGATTTTGAAACTTGATATTTTAAAGAAAATTACCTCAAAATAGGCCAAAAATGATGAAATTTTGGGTAAATTGTCAAAATAGGCCCTTTTTAAATGGCTGTAGCGAACTTAAATGCACACAGACACATTGTTTTCTTAGTAAATTTGATTTTCTCAGGGTCTTAGCATTTCAAAAATGTAGGTTTGGGAAAAAACTTGATTAAGGAAAATTTTGACCCCTCAGAAGAATACATCCTTAAACACTTGGCCACCCAACCACCATGTCTTGGAAATGTAAAAGTAATTATGTACTAACATGGTTGTCATTCAAGTTTTGATGGGCAATTTGTGTGAGATTTGCCAAAAAAATAAAGTAGCACAGGAGTAATTTGTGAAACTGATGAAGGTCTATGGCCGAAACGTCTTAATAAAAGGTTTATTTCTAGGATTGAATTTGAATATAATTCTCTATGGATTTTTAAGAAACAATTGAAAAATTAAAGATCAAAGGAAAAAAATTCAGAAATCTATAAAAAAAAAATTTGCTCCCAAATTAGCAAGTTGAGTACTAACAATCTAATATATTTATTTTTGTAGCATTTGACCAGTGATAAGGATAATATTTTGAAAATGTGTCTATTTACCATTTCTTTCAAAATTTCAATGAGACATTTTTATGGCCCGACCACGTATGTGGATCGGACATATAGTTTTACCCTTGTCCGTCCGTCCGTACGTCTGTCCGTAACACTTTGGTTAAGTTCTTGGTTAAGGTCCATTACTCAGATACTAGATGTTGAGGGTCAATGATATTTCACCAGCAGATGGGTCTTGGGTAGTGCTACACCACCCACTAGAAATTAGGTCACTGTGACCTATATTTTATGCATGAACGACTTCGGTTAAGTTCTTGGTTAAGGTCCATAACTTGGATACTAGATGTTGGGGGTCAATGATATTTCACTACTAGATGAGTCTTAGGTAAGGTGACACCACCCACTAGAAATTAGGTCACTGTGACCTTTATTTTATGCATGAATGACTTTGGTTAAGTTCTTAGTTAAGGTCCATATCTTAGATACTACATGTTGATGGTCAATGGTGTTTCACCACTAGATGTGTCTTGGGTAACACGACACCACCCAATAACAATTAGGTCACTGTGACCTATATTTTATGCATGAACAACTTCGGTTAAGTTCTTGGTTAAGGTCCATAAATTGGATACTAGATATTGGGGGTCAATGATATTTCACTACTCGAGTCTTGGTAACATGGCACCACCCACCAGAAATAAGGTCACAGCGACCTATATTTTACACATGAACACTTGAAATTAATTTCTTGGTAAAGGTCCATATCCCAGTAAATACACATTGAGGGTCAATGATATTTCAAGAACGGGAGGGCCATCCTGTGGCTCATAGACACATTATCTAGTTTTGTAAATTTTCCAGATTTCTATGGGACATTTGAATTTGTAAAAAAGCACATGGCCCCTCCTAATCCAAATCACTGCATGATGAGTGGGTTTTTTGTTGGAAAATTGGTTGGTCATGCTGAAATCAATGGAGCATGACCAGAGGGGACCCTTGGCCAGTCAACATGCTCTCCTTTTTCCAAATTTCTGGGTCCACCTCACACTGGTGGAAATTCAAATCATTTTATCATGGAAAATGTTCAGAAATGCAGGGGTTAAAACCCATTTGTCCAACCCCATCAAATCAAATTAGTTTTATTTCAAGTCACTCATAATGCAGAAAATATAAAGTCTGTTGAGCTTTTAATCATCTTGAAAATCCAAACATTTTTTTGCTGTAAATAACAGTGTAGGGTCAAACAAAATGTAAAACAAGCACAACATGGATAAAAAATCTATACTACTAAAATAACAAAGCGTTTTTTGTTAGCCGGGTTGCAGCCTAAACAACAAATGCTACGACTAAGCTTCATATATCAAAAATAGGGGATGGTTGTGCCCTTTAAAAATTTCATTAACACATATGCAATCATGTCTGCAGTTTGCTAATTAACCTAATTAATTGATCCGGAAGCGGTATAGCCGTCACCGTTCCGGAATTACACTCCGGCGGTCATACTAAAAAGCGTTAGGAAGCGTCCGAGCTGGCATTTGGCGCCCGAGACTAAACAGTTTATTCTTATCTGAAAATAAAAAATAATGGAAGACATGTATAAATTAATTGTTACAGAATTCTTTTATCAATCGATATATCAACCTAAAAAAATGCTAAAAAACTAGAAGTACCTGTACGTGTAGAGGACAAATAAAAAAGAAATTTCATCGCCATGATATATTTAGATCTATATTGTTCATCACGTAACAAATTAATTTAGGTAGAATGCAGCGATCTGATTGACCGAGAAATTTATAATATTTTCCAATAGACAAAAAAAAACAGAATTACAAATTATTGATAATTTACTCCGCGCAAGATACTCCGTCTTAATGTGATGTTTTAACAGAGAATTTCATGTTTAATGTTTATTTGAAATTAACTTATAAGAAATGAATGTAAAATATTTTGTTCATTGGGGTATAACCTTAATTTATGCGTAGCACATTTAAAAAAGTCTGCGTTTAGAAATGTAAATATATCTTCAGTGTCGGTTCGATGTTTTGTCCCCCTTTTTTTACAATGTTTGAATTATTACCCCTGTTATCAGACGAATTACAAAAAAAATCCAAAAAACTCTTCCATTTATTATGATTAATATTTAAAAGATTTTTTATAATAGATTATATTGGTGAGTTTACTACATGTATAAAATGAATGCAAAAAATGTTTTACCGTTTATTTAGAAAAAATGCAAAAAAAACTTTAAATTTATCATATTGTAATTGTTTTCTTTCGTGTGAAATTGGCCTCAACGATGTCAATAAATTGACAAAATTGCGTAGCGATTGATTGAAACTTATCCTGCCACTGGACATTTTTTCGATTTACAGGTGGGGTAACACACAATAAAAGATTATAATAGAAACTAATGAGATGTGGAATAAGTACGCGACACAGTTCAAATAACAAGTGGTAATTTAGAAAAACCACAATGAAAAACTGACAGTAACCAAAAACTTATTAGAGTTAAATAATACCTTAGAACCTTTAATTAGCGATTAGCACAACCATGTAAGGTCACGCAAATGCAATGTTTTGTTGTGTAATATTTTGTAAAGCAACCAACGATTGATTTTCCCGCGAATTGGCGGGTTTTTCCTAGTAAACTATAAATCAAATAGATTTTGAATAAGAAAATTTACAGCAACATCACAATTTATTTCATTTTAATGTGATAGATTAAGGCAACCCAGCTTATCAAGAGTTAGAAGTATCCTTATCTGGATTTCTGATCTTTTGTTGGTTCACTTATCCTTTTAATTAATTAAATCAAATATCCACACAGAAAGATTATAGAAAAAATCTGGTACATGCATGTTTGTAATGTTTTTTTTTTTTAAATACACATACAAAAGAAAAGCACACATCACATGTATGATGCATTTGTTCAAATATATCTATGTATGTATTTTTTTTCTTCACATCATTTCATATTCATTTTATCAGGCCCGTCGTGTTCATCTCCGGCCTTGTTTTACTTTATATATTTCAATGATGTACGCCCTCCTAAAGTGCTTGAAAGTTCCTTTGTGGAAAGATTCTCCCAGTATTAACACCTTATCGCCCGACTGTTTTGTTATTCTCCGATTTTATGTATCTCTATTCTATATTTGCCATTTTGACATTGTTTCAAGTATGAATGTTCATGAGGAATTTTGGCTCAAACTTTTATTGCAATTTTCTTTTTATTGTGTATTTTTTAGTTTTCACTAATTGACATACATGTATCTTCATTTTTTTGGGGGGTTAAAGTTTGACATCAGTTTTTGTGATTTTATCATTATTATTCAAGTATAGTACATGTAGATGTACATGCATATCAATATTTTTTTATTCTTTTGCAGAAATTTTGTTAGAAAGATGTCTTCGGACACGAATAATGAAGATGACATCTCATCAGATGTTGGAAATTCAGGGCTGAATGTGGAGACCCTGCCCATGAGTACCTTGTCAGTCTTACCCCAAGGATTTGGTGATGATACAGGATTAATCATCAATGGTTTGTGTATACTTACTGGTAATATACATGTACATCTTTTTTATACCTTGAATACCTACCACAAAATATGTGTGGGGGTATAGAAATTGCCCTGTCTGTTAATCTGTGCATCTACAATGTACGTATCTGGTAAGAGCAGCTCCGCTTAAAGAGCTTTATGGATTTTAATGAATCTAAAAACATGCATGAAATGCATCTTAAAGATAAAATTTCTCAATGATATCATTCAGGGGAGATAATCGAGTTTAAGTTTTTTTCTAATATTGAACAATGATGAAGGACAAGAAATTCCTTTCAAGAGATTGCTCGCAGTATTCCTCTCGTACCTTCTAATTGAGTTTAAAAAAAAGAAAGAAATGACACTGTAGGTATTACCATACACACAAAATTTCAGAGTTCTTGAAAAAACATTCAAAAATATTCTCATTTCTTAACCCATTATGCACCTTTGAAAAATCATTTGAACAAATTCTTTTTGAAACAACTGTCAACCATATTTTTAAATTTAGATAATAGCCATATAACATCGTAGACAAATTTAAAAAAAAGAATGAAATGTAGATCCTGGAGATTGTTCTTATATGACAAAACTGTGCACTAAAGTTCTCTGTCTGTCCATCCATACAAACGAAAGCTTTGTCAAGGATTCCTGGCTTAGGACAGGCACATATAATATGTGGTGGGATTAAACTAGTTTTTTGGGCCCAACCTTCCCCCTATCAATATTCCTAGACAAAGCACAAAAACTAATATGTCATGATGTGCAATCAAATTTTCACGTGGAACTGTTGAAAAACTAAGCAGACAGATATCTTTCTGACAATATTTTAGATTTTTTTTTTATTTCAATTTTTGATATTTCTTATAATTTTATCTGATCTTCTATTTTAGATCCTAGTGGTGATGAAGAACCCCCAGCTAAGCGAATGAAATCTGACTCTTCATCGACAGACAGTCTGACTCATGATCAGTCCATTAAGGTGCTAGATTATTTCATGTACTGTAATACAAATTAAAGTAAAAATTGTGTCAAGATGGCCAGCAATGATGGCTTGCCAGTATTTAGGAATGCAAACTGGCTTTCCTTTCAAGCTTAGACCTGTATATTAGAATGTATTTGCTAATTGCTGAATCTCACATCTCTAAAGAGATATCGACTAAAATTAACAACAAATGATGACAACTTTAAATTGTAATAATTAAAAAAAAAATTACTATGTTTTTTATGTGTGGGTTCCTTAATAACTTGACTTTTATATCTATGTAAAAATTATATTATGACATTTAAAGCAGTATTTTAGAAAATAAGAAACCTATTTAGGGATGAAAATACAACTTTTTACAAAGTATTTTATTTTGCATTTACAATAATAGTACACAAAGCAAGACCTTAATAATTTAATGTTAAAATTTAAATTTGTAATAACTACATGTATGCTATCCCCAATGATCCTATTTCTACATTCATTAAATAATGAAAGCTTTGAATTATGAAAATCTTTGACTGTCTGAATTAAATTTGATTATTTTTTTCTAGCAACTTTTATTCACCATTAACAAAGCTATATGCATGAGACTTGATGGCATTGAGAACAGTATAGAAATATTGAATGGAAGGACGAAGTATTTGGAGGAAAAGATGGATGATCTTATTTCTTGTGTTAAAACAAGCAATGGAATCCCAGGATCTAGTCAGATGTCTCCCAACCCATCTAAGAAAGGAGCAGGGTAAGAAAATCACAAGATTAAAAAAAATGGGGTAAATGTGTTTCATTCACATCTCACAGAGGGGTAAGTAGTCCATGCAGGGTTGTGGTAAGTATTTATCTCAAAATAACTACAATGAAAATAAGGTTGATACAAAGGACAAGATATGATAAGGGCCCAATTTTGAAATTATTAAAATGAGATAAAAGTATGTGATTTATAATTTAAATTAGTTCAACTTTACTATATCAGCATTATTTTGTTTAAAGTGATCCATTATGGTGTTGAAATAAGTACCCGAAGTGGCTTTAAAATTGTGATTTGGTGAAAAACTGTAAAAAACCTGCAATTTTGAAGTGGTTTTCAGCAAATTTTACTATGAGCCACACAGAGTACCACTACAATAATTTATGTAGATAATCATTTTTAATATAGAAACAGACGACAAAAATATCTTTGTGGTACTCCGTGTGGCTCATAGTTAAATTTGCCAAAAACTACTCAAATTTGCATGATTTTTACACTTTTTCACAAAAAAATGCCGTTTTCACATAATATGATGACGTCACTGTGACGTAATAAACAAGATTAAGTTGAAATTATTGTTAATTTACTATACCTTGTTCATCTGAAAACTGATTTAGAATAGTTTAACTTCAGTTCAATTATTTTTAAAAAAATGATAAATTAGGGGGCCAAATTTAGTACTTATCATATCTTGTCCTTTATATTTATTTATTAAAAACCATATAAGGGGCTATCAAAATCATTTTCCAAAAGTACAGAACTGCCTTAGCCTCCCTCTGGCCAGCCCTTTAAGTGAAACTTGATATTTGGTAGACATTTTGGGTACCAGAATGAAATTTTAGGTGGCCATTTTGAAGTTTTAGTGGTCAAACATATGATTGAATGCATGATTTTGCTACAATTTAAATGGCCAGATGGCCACCAAGTCCAACTTTTGGGTACCCATTTGAAAAATTTATTAGCCTATGGCCACCATTTATTGGTCAAAATTGAGGGCTGCTCCCCATAAAAATAGTACACCAAATGTTTTTGGATCTGGGCATTCAGAATGATTAATCATTTAAAAATTATTGTATAAGTTAAATTCTGTTAAATTTATACATGTTTTCAAATTCTGTTAAATTTATACATGTTATCATTTAAAAAAAAGTTATATAACTACAAGGTTTAAGTTATTAAAACATAAGAGTATTGACAAAATGTCCATTTTTTAGAATGAGATCAAACTTTTTCTCTACATTGTCCTGTGAAAAAAATATGCACACAAAACCGACCCTACCTATTTTTTCATGCCTACCCTAACATTTTTATTGCCATTTTTTGCTTTGGCACAGTAAGGCTTTACTTCAACTCTCATTTACTCAAGTTAAAAAAAAAATAGAAAAAAAAACCTAACTACATATTTTTTGAGACGTAATAGGAAGCACACATTTTTTTTTTGTTTATAGGCAAAATCTCAATGTTTGGGTTTTTTTTCTCTCATAAAATTGTTTAAGATTCACACTTGGGTGAAATGATTGTTTTAATGCAATATCAATGTCTCTAATATTCAACATGTTCAAGCTCCTTTCTATTTTGTTTATGTTTTGAAATTTCTATAAAAAAATGAATATTAAAAATAGAAACTTGTACAAAGGGAGATTGGAATGTTGAAAGGACAAAAATACCTGAAGACGTATAGACACAGAAAATAGCAACAAAACAAAGATCCACACAACACAATCAAAATAACAAAACACATGTAAGGCCATTACAAAATAATTCCTAGATTCTCATCCAATTTTCTTGAAGATATGGCGGGGATGAATTTTATTTTTAATGTTTTATCCATTTTGATAAGATATTCTGCCATCAAAAAATCAGGGTGGGAGGGGATTAGAATCTAGGGTATAGTTTTTAAAAAATGGCCTTACACATCTTATATGCAATTAGCAAAGTGAACTTGGACCAAATTAAGTCAAAATAGAGAAATAAACTTGTACTTCATGTTTGATTGCAGAGCTGTAATAGTGGGACTACCACAGAATGGACAAGCAGGTAAGAATAAAACACAAAGGTCAATATTTAGGTTGAAATAGCAACCAGAGTTTGGTAAAAGGTAAAAAAATACATGGAAGAATGCATGTTTATTTTTATTTTGCTTTTAAAGCTAATGGAAAACAGTTTGCATAGCTCTGTCTGTGCCTCCATTTGCTACTCTTCTAAATTGCTTTTACAGATTTTTAATGATATTTCAGGGAATCTTTCATGAACAATCTAGATTTGCAAATCATAACTATTTCAGGGAATCTTTCTTTAACAAGGTTTGCACCCCTTATTTCAAGATTTTATCTGATTGTTTTATGGGTTGCAAGGGGGTACCGGTATGTATTTATTCACTGTTGTCAGAGTCTTTATATCTAAATCTGAAGGATTTCTAACTGAATTAACATACAAAATTTTAAGAAAGATTTTACAATGGAAAAAAAAATTCTTTGTCTTTCTTCTTGGAATACAATACACCTTGTTTTATTGGTGATGGTTCAATTTTCGTGGCTGGCTGGTAATGGAACTATCCATATTATTAACAAATGGCAAAATGAATAAAATTGGAAAATTTGGTAAGATACTCTATGCTACAAATTTAAGGAAAATTTACCCGGTATCATTGCAAAAGTAAACCCTTTATACTTTCTCTGCAAGATTACCTGTCTTACTAATATTCAACCAACCTTTCTCAGTTTGCAATGACTGTGTATAGTACATAATTGCAAATACTTGGCAATTTAGATGTTTTGTTAATATAACAATGTACCTTATATGTACGAATAAAAAATTTCTGTATTAGATCTTATTTGATTTGAAGAGATGTGAACATTACACTAGCATCATCGAGAGTTGCAGCAAAAACTTGCATTTATGTTTCTTTAAGCTTTGATGAGTTTCATCACAATATGTTAAAATAGTATTCAACAGTACAGTATTTTTGTCCCCCGCCGCAACGCGTCGGAGGGACTTAGTAATGGTCTCCGTCCATCCGTCCGTCACGTTTTTTGTGGGTGCAACTCCTCGGACACTACTGAACCAATGTTGCTGAAACTTTACACACTGATAGGATACAATTAGTAGATGATCATCCCATATTTGAAATTTTCAAAATGGCCGCTGTTTCCATGGAAACAGGGAAGAAAGGTCAAAATATAGGACATTCAATATTTCGGTTACCTAGGTGCACAGGGTTCTGAAATTTTGTAGGCTGATAGAGCAAAGGTTACTCTATAATAATACGAAGAAAAAAAATTGAAGCGATATTTACGGTTTTCGAGTTATATACGAATTTGTGATTTTTCAGTCAAAAAAATGGGACTTTGTCAAACGTTTTTGTGGGTGCAACTCCTCAGACACTACTGAACCGATGTTGCTGAAACTTTACACACTGATAGGGTACTGTTAGTAGATGATCATCCCATATTTGAAATTTTCAAAATGGTCGCCGTTTCCATGGAAACAGGGAAGAAAGGTCAAAATATAGGACATCCAATATCTCGGTTACCTAGGTGCACAGGGTTCTGAAATTTTGTAGGCTGATAGAGCAAAAGGTTCTCTATAATAATACGAAAAGCGATATTTAAGGTTTTCGAGTTATTTACGAATTTGTGATTTTTCAGTCCGAAAAATGGGACTTTGTCAAACGTTTTTGTGGGTGCAACTCCTTGGATACTACTGAATGAATGTTGCTGAAACTTTACACACTGATAGTGTACTATTAGTAGATGATCATCCCATATTTGATATTTTCAAAATGGCTGCTGTTTCCAAAGGTCAAAATATAGGACATCCAATATCTTGGTTACCTAGGTGCACAGGGTTCTTAAATTTTGTAGAAGGTACTCTATAATAATATGATGCAGGTTCAACCTGATAAGCTCCCGCAGATATATTTTAAAATATGTCCCAAGATTCTTTGATAGATCTAGTATGGTATATTAAAAATAAATAATCTCGGCGGCACAAAACGACGGAAAATAAATGTTGTGACTTGACCCAAACTGCAGACCCACCCTTTCAGAATCAAATGGATGTCCCCTTATTTCTTTAATACCAGCATGTAATGCAAGCTTTTGCATAGTTTTGAAAAGGAGCGCACCTGCAAACAGAACGAGGAAGTGTTTGTTTTTTCTTCTCAAACTAAAAAAATGACGTCATAATATATGCTTAAAATAGACGATAGAACCGGACGTCATAGAGGACACCTTTAAAAAGTTTCTACTTGCATTTTCGAATGTAAAGTTTGGAGAAGAAACAATATCATATACTGCTCAAGACACAACATGGACAAGATTATAATTTTATGACTGCAGAAATATTTCATTACGTACGCTTTGTGTTGGTTGTTCCACGAAAATTGGAATGACAGTTTCCCGCCATTCTGTAATTTTGTTTTGAAAAATTATGACGTCAAAGAAATATATAGCGTTTTCATTAAAAAAAATCTTTACATGCATCTCTATAGCTAGAAAAATTCAAAATAATCATATTAATACAATATTTACGTATTTTAATTTTAGAAATACAAATTACAAAGTAGAAAATTAATTTTGCATTCCGTGCCATTGGGTGCGGATATGTCGACCAGCTTATACCTATTCCGGTTTCATGCATCATAGTACGTATACTCAGGCAATTTAGCTCCCGCCGTGCGGGAGCTTAATATGAAAAAAAAATTTGAAACAATATTTACAATTTTCAAGTTATTTACGAATTTGTGATTTTCCGGTCCAAAAAATGGGACTTTGTCATATCAAACATTTTTGTGGGTGCAACTCCTCGGATACTACTGACGGATGTTGCTGATAAACTTTCCACACTGATAGGGTACTGTTAATAGGTGATCATCCCTCCTATATTTTGACAACCTATTTCTCAGAGAATATATTGCTTGAATTGACATACCACACAACTTTTATGCGGCGGCGGGGGACACATGGCTACGCGTAGCAATCTTGTTTATGTTAAAAATGAAAAAAAGAATATTATATATTTTTTATTGTACCGGGTATACCTTTTTGATTGGGAATGAATGCTACAGAAGCTGGATTGATTTAAAGCTTAATGAGTTTGTTTGCTTTAGTTTGATAAAACAAAATGTTGCTTTCAATGATGCCAAACATGAAAATGAATCCTGATTACTAAAATATATGTACATTGTACATTTAAGCGATTCAGGTCTGAGAAAGCTTAATGTTTTAAAAGAATTAGAATAAGAAAAAAGCCAGTTATTTTGTGTTATGTATAAGTCAGTAGTGGATCCAGAAATTTCGAAAAGGCTGACTAGGGTTATGTCTCAATGATTTCTTATATATCCAATCAATTTTTTATGCCAAAAGAGTTGCCCAAGCCTTCTGGGTCCCTCTGAATAAACCCCTGTAGGAGTTGATATTGATCTTCAATAAAAAAAACCTTAATGGTCTGCAGAAATAGTGAAAATAACCTTAAGAGGTACAACTTGTGTATAAGGTTTTTTCCCCCAAATATAGATCTTATAGAGTTATATATTTACCAGTTCATCTGAGATATAATCAACACAGTTTTTGTCAATATTATTACCTGAATTAGAAATAAATTTAAAAGAAAAATGAAAGTGGCAATCATATTTTTTTTAGAATAATAAAAGCCCTGCAAAATCAGCGTCAGAAATTTTTGGAAAAATAAGTAACCAGTCTTAGCTTGAATTGAAATTTTAATAACCATGTTAACTGCTTTCACTTTTTACTGCCAGTCAAATTTTCAAGAATTTTTGCCATTCCAGCCAACAAATCATCAGCAGACATTTGCTGGCAGGCAATCTTATATTTCTAACTCTGCTTTAGTCCATGTTGCATGATTTGAATTTTACTCATGCATGTAGGTTATAAGTGTTGTTTTTTTTTCACAGCGATTTTAATTTTTTGGGTTTTTTCGTGACATTCATCAGGATGTGAAAATCAAAACACATGAAATATTAATAGCTCATATAAAAGAAACAATTCGGAGATGAAACTGCAAAAAAAAAAACCAAACAAACAAACACCAAAAAATGCAAAATTTTCCTCCTGTGTGAAAAAAACCCCACTTGTACTGTCTAATGTATTTAAAATTTAATGTACAGTTAAACCTTTCTAAATAAACTTAACCATTTGAGACTGGGGTATTTGTTCAGATAAAAGAGGTGATTGGTTAATACAGGTTTGAAATTTAGATACTGAATTTAAAAGATGGCTATGAAAACTCAGAAAAGCCAGATTGTTTAAGACAAGATTTAAGCTAACTGTGAGTTTGTTTAGACTGGTCTAAAGCCGATGTAAGTTAGGTTTAGAAGGAATCACTGGATTTACTTGATCAAATCTAATGATATAAGATTTTTATCTGGTCTTAAAGCAGAAGGGACATTTAGTATTTAGGGTGTTTTCATTCATTCACAATTATCAATATACACATTGAACTGAGGTTCTGTCCCTATCTTAATTTGCATGTACTAGAGCATGGCCATTGGTCCCCTATCTGGCAAAACTTTGGTCCTTTTGACTTGTTGACCCTTTGGCCTTATCAGCTTTAATGTGTAAGTTCATTTTAAATCTGTCAAGGGGCTAAAATTAATTTTCCAAGCTCTAAACTTCTCAAGGTCAATTTTTTTTACTTTGATCTTTTAACCCATATTCATAGGCTTTTCCCTTACCTCATTTATAAGCTTTCATAAAACTTTTTCAAGCTAATTAAGTTCTGTACTCGCCTACTCTTGATAGGTGTTGAAAAAATAATAATAAAACAATGGGGAGGTTAAATCTTGTACATCTGACCCTTTATTGAAGAAAATGATTTTTGTCTCGCCTGCGAAGCAGAGCGGGACATAGGTGTTACTTTACCGGCGGCGGCGGCAACAGCGGCGTTAACTTTTTTGAAAAGTTTTATGAGCACCTCCATATCTCAAGAACTAGAGGTCCTGGGTTGATGAAACTTGGTATGCATATGCCCCAGTAGTAGCTTAGCACAGTTGCATCCCCATCTTTTGACCTTGACCTTGATTTTCCGGTTGAGTGACTTTGACAATTTTCAATACATATAATAGCAATGGAAAAGTTTTGCGAGCACCTCCATATCTCAAGAACTATAGGTCCTAGGTTGATGAAACTTGGTATGCATATGCCCCAGTATTAGCTCACCACAGTTGCATCCCCATCTTTTGACCTTGACCTTGATTTTTCGGTTGAGTGACTTTGACAATTTTCAATACATATAATAGCAATGGAAAAGTTCTGCGAGCACCTCCATATCTCAAGAACTATAGGTCCTAGGTTGATGAAACTTGGTATACATATGCCCCAGTAAAAGCTTAGCACAGTTGCATCCCCATCTTTTGACCTTGACCTTGATTTTCCGGTTGAGTGACTTTGATTATTTTTATTGCATATTTTTGCAATGTTTAAGTTCTATAAACATCTTTTGATCTCAGAAACTGAAAATCCATGTAAATTCAAAATATAGTGGAAGTAAGAAAAAATAATTGTTTCTGATGGTGCCGGCAGGCGAGACATACTTTAGTGTTAACTCTTGTTAAGCTTACTGATCCAAAGATAGTACTGTTCAAATATTACGATCAGATTCTTGGACATTCTTTGCAGCTTGCATTTAAAGTTAAACTTAGTTTTAAAAAAGTTTCTCACACTTTGAGTAAAAACAGCAATATAAAAGTCATGCTCATGGTCATAGATAAGTGGGATAATGTCCTACAAAATGCCCTGTTAGTTCTAAGATAAGACAAATTTTATTGAAAGTCAGGTTAATGACTTACCAGTTAACAAAAGCTCTGTAGAGCTCATATCATGTTTTTAACGACATCATTTTGTCTGCCCTATATTATTTTTTACCTAGGTTTTATTCCCTGTCTTCGAAAGTAGAGGGGCAGGTTGTGTTTGGGTTTGTCCGACTATTTGTTTCAAACAGTTTGTCAGTCCCATCAGGTTTATATTCAGGTTTAAGTTTCTTTTTCCATGAAGGAAGTATGGTATCATCAAGAAACTGTATACACATATACATCAAGATATGAACAAACAAAAATCAGCATAAATTTGTACCTTTCTCATCAACATCATGTTTGACTGATAACAGAAAAAGTTGGTTGTTATACTTAGGTTTACTTATAAAAGTTGAAGTTACTTTTCTATTTTAAAAAGAAGTATGATATCATTTAGAAAGTTGATACATCAGGATATATGCATATAAATATCCCTTGCATCAACTAAATGGCTCATTGATTGCAGGAATAAGAACATATGTTGCAAGAGATGTTTGATTGTTTGTTAGGGCTTTACTCCCAGGCAGCACGATTTCGGCTATTTCCGGGAGATGATCATGAAAGGGATGATACAATAAACATGAAAATTAATGATGATGAAGTGGATGAAATAGGGACACAAGGCCAATAGGGGTTGGGAGTTTTGACTGCCACAAGAAAAGAGGTTTGATGCCGGGCAATTTAGCCTCCTGCAGGGGATCCTACGGGTCCTACTCTTACCGAGACCTACAGCAGGGTTCTTTAACATCAGGTTTTCCACATTATAGCCTGACAACCCTGCATCTCTCGATGTCAGGGCTGCCCCATTCAACCACCTGGGGCACACATCCTGGCCTTACCTGATGTCAAGTGTCAGAGGGCTTTTTAGTGGACTTTTACCACAAGCTTGCGCTGCTGCGGGCCTATTTGCCCCCTGGAACCTGCAAGAGGGGGCTTCATTTTATATGTGCCTGTCCTAAGCCAGGAAACTTTGCCAAAGCATTTGTTTGTCCTTGTCATTCTGTGTTAACTGTTTTATGTTTTTTGGGTCTTTCATTGATGATTTAGGGATTGGTTTTGATACTTTTGTATTGTATTATAAGTCTTGGGCCAATGCCAGACGGTAAGCAGCGACCTATGGTCATGTTGAAGACTGCTTGCTGTTTTCCGTTGTGATTTTTTGAATTGCTGTTTGTTTATGTTTATGTTATTCCACATCTCAATATTGTCTATTCATGTCTTTTGGACATAATATTATTGTTATTCTAATATGGTTCCCCAGAAAAAAAATACCCCAAAACATACCTATCCTGTATATAGACACTTTCCTATTGAACATAAATGATGTGTGTTTTTTTTTATGAAAACAGACATTGGATATTTTTGTAATTCGATGGTGATTGGTAAGGACGAATTTATTTGGGACGAAAGAAATTCGTCCTTGAAGGGCTCACCAACTACCAAAGAGGTTCTTGTTTTTATTTTTTTCCCTTTATTAACGCCAAGTTAAAATCATTTGGTTGTATAATTTCTTATAAAACGTTTTGAGATTTGAAGTTAATCATGTGCAATGTGCTGAAATTTACCCTCTATTTAATTTAATTAATTTTAAGATAATACGTTGTTAGCCCTTGCGATTTGCCGTAAGATAAATCTAAGTACCAAAGTTATACAACAAACGAAAAAATGTTCTGCGTCAGAAACTTTCGAAAAACGTTTACAGTATTGAATAGATCAGCACAGCTTATTAGAAAGACTATTGTTACTAAGACCCCAGACAATGCACAAGCGTTAGGAGTGGCTGCCAGGCAGCACGATGTCTTTGAGACTCGTAAAGACATGCCGCCCGAAGATGAGCGACCCTTGTATCTTGATGCGCAGTCAACGACACCACTTGATCCACGAGTTCTTGATGCAATGATTCCATATTTTGTGGGAAACTATGGCAATCCACATTCCAGAACTCATGCTTATGGATGGGAAAGTGAAGCAGCTGTCGAAAAAGCAAGAGAACAAGTGGCCGCAGTTATTGGGGCAGACCCGAGAGAAATAATATTTACTAGTGGGGCAACAGAATCAAATAACATTGCTGTGAAGGGGACTGCACGTTTCTACAAGACAAAGAAAAAGCATGTCATAACTACACAGACTGAGCACAAGTGTGTTCTGGATTCTTGCAGAGTTTTGGAATCTGAGGGATTTAAAGTTACATATTTGCCTGTGCAGCCAAATGGAGTTGTAGATTTAAAGCTCTTAGAAGAAACGATGACAGATGATACAGTGCTTGTGTCAATCATGACTGTCAACAATGAAATTGGTGTTAGACAACCCATTGAAGACATTGGAAAATTTTGCAGAGCAAAGAAAATATTTTTCCACACAGGTATGTAGACCTTTTCTAAAAAAAAATGGATTTTGAATTATTTTCTGAGAAATGAAAGTTTTAAATGAGAAACATATAGTACTGTCTGTTTTTGTATGACAAGTTATCATGAATAGGTTTATCATTCAATGTTTTTGTATGACAAGTTATGAATAGGTTAATCATTCATGTGAATAGAGAGAAGCAAAACTGTACATAAACAATAGTGCAATCATAGACCTGTAAATATTTATACCTGTTTATATTACAGGTCTATGGTGCAATTAAAGTCTGAAAAGCCAAGACAAAATTGAAAGATAGAAAATCATATCTAAAACAAACTACACAACATACAATTACAAATGCACATATGACAACTAAACTGCAAGCAGGAATATTAATTTAAACTTAAAGTGACCGTGTGACCAAAATATTTCAAATAATCTTACAACAAGGACTGTTGTCAAAGATAAAAATGGTATACATGTACAGGAAGTATCAAATAAGATCACTATTTCTTCTTCAGATGCTGCACAAGCTGTTGGTAAAATCCCACTAAGTGTAAACGACATGAATATTGATCTGATGTCAATTAGCGGGCACAAGATATATGGTCCCAAGGGAGTTGGAGCTCTTTATGTTCGAAGACGTCCCAGAGTAAGGGTTGAGGCTCCCCAGAGTGGAGGTGGACAGGAGAGAGGCATGAGAAGTGGCACAGTTCCTACACCCCTCTGTGTTGGTCTTGGTGCTGCTTGTGAGGTTGCAATGCAAGAAATGGACTATGATCATAAAAGAATCACAAACTTGTCCAACAGACTACTCCACAAGATAGAGAATGCACTTCCATCCGTCATTAGGAATGGTGATCCAGAAATGACTTATCCTGGCTGTCTTAACTTGTCATTTGCCTATGTTGAAGGAGAGAGTTTGTTGATGGCTTTAAAAGACATTGCTCTGTCCTCTGGGAGTGCATGCACATCTGCCTCATTGGAACCATCATATGTGTTAAGAGCTGTTGGTGCAGATGATGATTTGGCCCATTCTTCCATTAGATTTGGAATTGGAAGATTTACCACTGAGGAAGAGGTTGACTATACTGCAGATCTGACAATCAAACATGTGACCAGATTGAGGGAGATGAGCCCATTGTGGGAGATGATACAAGATGGCATTGACTTGAAATCTATCAAGTGGTCACAACATTAAATGATATTGAATGGTGACTTGGTCAGGAGTCTCAAAGAAAAGAGATATTCTTGAGAAAACTTAGAGGTCTTCTAAAATTTATTGTGCTTGTTCATCTATATTTGATGTGAAAATACTCCACATGATTTTATGTACACATACATTTTTTTAACTTTGAAGACCACACAGCTGTGCTTTCATTGTACATGAACTCTTCAAAAAACTTTTCTAGTTATTTGTGCAGAGGAATTAAAAAAAAAAAGTTTTATATTATAAATGTCTTACAGCATAGCCAGACATAACAATAATAACAGTGTCCAATATTAGATGTAATGTTATTGAATTGTGTACCGTACTTGTACTTGTATCTTCGATATAAATGAATCTTATACTCAATTATAAAATTAGATCTTTTCTTGAAAATGAGAACTCTCAACGGATCTTTACTAGTCGTCATTTGTTAGAAACAAAAAGATGTTTAAAATATTTCATTAGCTAAAGTTAGTTGGAAATTTAACTAATTGTTTATACCAACATTTATGGATTGATATGAATGTCTTAATTCTAAATTTTTTGGATCATATCAAAATTTTCTTGATCAAATAAGATATCATTCAAAGTTTGTAAATTAGCTCATCCACTAAAACTAAAGCCCAGAAAACAATAATATTTTGAAAGTACAATAACAATTTTACAAACTTGATTTTAAAATCATACATGTATATACAGTTTGTAGTTTTGTAGAATGGATGAAAACTAAACTAATTAATCTTCGTACATGTTTTCTCCATGTAAAATGGTGAAATTAAGAACAGGAGTTACAGATCAAGTTTACATTTACTGGTCGGCTGCAAAGAACAGAATTTGTAGGATAGCTATTCCTTTGAAATTACTTTAGTCACTGCCTTTTCACACTTTTTTGAAAGAACTCATTTTTGGTACGTGAGTCAGCCATGATCATCCTCGGAAACCCCAGGGGTTCTTCACTAGGTTACTCATTCATTACCCCTGAGTCATTAAACATGAAATACCTTGTTTTTGTCTCGCCTGCGATGAATAGTCCCTGAAGGTAAATATGTATACTTTCCAGCGGGGCGGCCTTAACTTTTTGTAAGACTTTTGTGGACAATGAATTGCTGGAAAAGTATAATAGCTAGGCATCTGATATTTGGTATACGTTATGGTCTAGGCAACTTTCACCATGCTGTGTGACCCTGACCCCATTTTCATGCTCCAGTGACTCCATGAACTTGGGCCTTTTTTCAGGCCGTAAACTTTTCTGTACAACTTTTGTGGACGATGAATTGCTGAAATAGTATAATAATAAGGCATATGATATTTGGTAAACAGACAGTTCAGGTTATGGTCTACACAACTGTCATCATGCCTTGTGACCCTGACCCCATTTTTACGCTCCAGTGACTCTGTGAACTTAGGTCTTTTTTCAGGCCTTAACTTTTTTTTAAAGAATTTTGTGGACAATGAAGTGTAATAGCTAGGCATCTGATATTAGGTCAACAGACACATATAGTATTTATATCAAGAAATGAAAGCTTAGGTACTTGATTTTTGTGATGGTGCCGGCAGATGAGACATATTTTTGTGGCCAACTTGTTGATAGTTTTGTATCTAGCCTTTTGATTTGGTCGCATTACAATTCCCAAAAAACAAACAAAATCATACCAAATGTCCCAGGATTGATGAATGAGTACGGTAAGTGAGAGAAAAACCCCTGGGGTTCAAGGATGGCCATGATGAGTTATACAGATCAAGTATATGTTTTGCTCTCCTCTGCCAATTTTTACAAGAATTATAATCCTTTTGGACATTGAAATATGGTGCTGGAGGGGGGGGGCTATATTAAGCATTAAGAATTACTACTAACAGTTACAACAACTTGGACATGTTAAAGTCAATTAGGTGAAATTTACTTAGAGAATTACATGCGTCCCGCGGGACTCTAGTCTAACAGACTTAAGCGTCAAAATAAACATTGGAGCGTCGTGTGACCCGAGACCTCGGGTCCTTGAGCCCCCTGTACATGTATATAGATGATAAAGAAATGTGGAATAAGTGAGCACGACACAACAAACATAAAGAAACGGCAATTTAAAAAACTCATAATGGAAAACAGCCAGCAGTCTTCAACATGATCAGAGGTTGCTGTTCGCCGTCTTGCATTTGCTCAAGACCAAAAATACAATGCATAAGATTCAAAACCAATGCATAATTATCATCAAAAGATCCATTTCTGGACATAGAACAAAAAACAGATAGATGACAGGGACAAACAAATGCTTTGACAAGGATTCCTGGCTTTGTATTGTTTTGGAATACTCTAAGAGTGTTTGCTCAAAATTGTGTTTCAAAAGCTTATGGTAAAATGAAACTTTCTATGCCATTCAATCTCACAAATAAATTTATTAAATGGCTTTACTTGTACACGTAGAACAAAAAGAAAAATAGTTTTCTAAATAGGAAGAGTTTAGTTCTTTCAGCTTGTTTAAATCTCATTAAGATTGTTAACATTTGAGTCGAAGCAAATTAATTTTGGAAGAAAGTCCAAATCAGAGAATCATTATTTTTGTCTCACCTGCCAAGCTTAGCGAGACAGGTATTTCTTTTCAGGCAGTGAGATGTTACAACCATATTAGTGTTTTTTAGTGTTAGACAAATGTGCACCTCCATATCTCAAGATATGTTAATGAAACTTGGTATGCATATGTCCTAGTAGTGCGTGTAGCTTAGTACATTCGATTTGCATAGGGTAGGGCTACACCACTTGATAGAAATAAGGTCACTGTGACCTATATTTTATGCATGAACGACTGGTTCAGTTCTTGGTTAAGGTCCACAACTTGGATACTATATGTTTGGGGTCAATGATATTTCACCACTAGATGTGTCTTGGGTAAGGTGATGCCACCCAATAGAAATAAGGTCACTGTGACCTATATTTCATGCATGAATGACTATGGTTAAATTCTTGGTTAAGGTCCATGACTAGGATACTAGATGTTGGGGGTCAATGATATTTCACCACTAGATGGGTTTTGGGTAGGGCTACACCACCCACTAGAAATTAGGTCACTGTGACCTATATTTTATGCATGAATGACTTTGGTTAAGTTCTTGGTTAAGGTCCACAACTTGGATACTAGATGTTTGGAGTAAATGATATTTCACCACTAGATGTGTCTTGGGTAGGATGATACCACCCACTAGAATTTAGGTCACTATGACCTATATTTTATGCATGAATGACTTTGGTTAAGTTCTTGGTTAAGGTCCATTACTTGGATACTAGTTGTTGAAGTCAATGATATTTCACCACAAGATGGGTTTGGGGTAGGACTACACCACCCGCTAGAAATTAGGTCACTGTGACCTATATTTTATGCATGAACAACTTTGGTAATGTTCTTGGTTAAGGTCCATAACCCAGGTTATACACATTGGAGGGCAATGATATTTCAAGAACAGGAGGGCCATCCTGTGTCTCATAGGCACATTTTCTAGTTTTTATTATGTTCAATCAGATCCCATTTGAACTGAAATATTAGCACACAGATTTTAACAAGAGTACATCCTTAAAAATGGAAGAGTGTTAGAGGTGAGATTATTGCAGTCTTGCACATTTTGTTTTAATAATTGACTACCCTAAGGAGTTTCCTCATCAAGGGCTTCTCTCTTAATGCAAAAGACATGTAATCTTAAAATGAAATGTATTGATTAGAGAGTTGTTGGTGCCTTAGGATATAAATTAATATATTTCCAGGCCAAGGTGTTGACAACGTACAGAACATGGGATTAGGACCAAATGTAACACTCATAACGCTCAACTCAGAAGGTAAGTGTATAAAAAAAAAGTCGCAGAGAATTGCCAAAGGGACATGCAGATTCCAAGGTCAATACAGACAAAACAAGGAGACTGAAGACGCGATGACAAACACAAATGCATAAGCTGCAATTATTTAGGCAAATTAATGTAAAAAAAATATGAATAAAGGTGGTGTCATTTGAAGGATTAGCACAGTTTGCAAAACATAATATAGCCTTTGTGGTGATTACAAATATCCTTTCTATTGACAAAATGAGAATTATTATTGTCAATGCTAATTGCTATGTCCAACTATCTGCAACCTAAGAAAGCAGCTCTTCTAACTTATGCAAAACAAAAAGTATGCTAGCAATGTTTCCTTACAATTAAATTGTATATTTCATTTATTTGTTCTTTTTCAGATGATTTTCCTAATGGAACTTGGCTTGGAGATGAAACCAATCCAGAAATGAGAGTAAGAGTACCAATCACACCAAGGTAAGTCAAAATACAGTTATTGTGAACTCTAAATACTTGGTAAAGTGGAGACATTTAAATGCTGGGCTACATAATTCACAATTTTATTAATTACCGGGTAGTCAACATTTTTGTGTTGAAGTTATGCCCCTTTGACCATTTAAGGACTTGAATAAACAAAGGTACAAGTAGTGTTAATACATTTTTGTTCTGTCATACAGTATAACATATTGGTACACAAAAGAAAGACTCAGTTCGTTGATGTTGCTGTTTAAAAAAAATTGTTAATTGACAAACAATCCTTTATCATCTGATACATTCAAAAAAGGAACTGTAATAGAATTAACAGGCATTGGTCTGCTTGTGGTTAAATGCATTTTTTTTATTTTGAATGTTTATCAAATATGACAGTCCCAATTATAAGTTAAAATCATTCATATCGTTTTGCAGTGACCTGTTACATGTACATTCCAACTGTCGTACACCAGAGAAGATGGCTCTGACAATGCTGGATTACCTTTTCGATCGGGAGACACAGGCTTCCTCAAACCTGTCGGGGATGGGAAAACATGGCAAGAAACAACTAGATCCTTTAATGATATATGGAATCAGATGTAAGTCTTTCTGTATTTAGGCTAAAGGAAAAATACCTACCAGATACTCTATTGCTGGCTATTTATGCTCCACTTACAAAAGTTTGGAGCATGATAAAACAATGTTCAATGTTACACCATGGGATCATAGATGTGGAATAGGTGTACATACACCAGTGAGAATTAAACTATCCCCAATGTAAAACAGCCTGAAGCCTTTAATGTGACCAGTGGTCATTGCTTAAACCACCATATAGAAATGTAAGAGCATACACCTAAAGCCCATGGATAAGTCCATTTGTTCATCCAACTTTAAACCTTAGGATGTATCAGGTATGAAGATATTAAAATCATCTTTAATAATTCTCTTCACAACAACTTCATATTACTGCAATGTAGATAGCTTGAAAATTAGGTTAAGTTCCCTTTAATTTTAAGATATTTCTCTTTCAGGTCATTTGATCCATAGATTTGGAATATCAGAAGCAGACTGGCACAGAATCAAACAGAACATGGACTCTAAATGTCGAACTGCATTCAGAAGAAAACAGCGAGGCATGCCTCTAACAGTCAAGGCTTTCCGTGGGAAATCTGTTCCAAACTTTGTTGGTAACCCAGGCGATCTATCCATAAGTGATGATGACTCTTTGCAAGATCCAGAGATGCATATTCATCAGGTCATTTTATATTCAGTATCAATATGATTTTTGTTACTTTGTCTGTTCCTGTAGACATTTTTCTATTTCACAAATGTTTACCCTTGTGGCAATGGATTTCTCATAAACCACGTTTTCTTGTCTTTGAAAAAAATTATGTACTTATATTGTTGCAAAAATTAGATTTCTGGTAACTTCAAAGTGATGAAGGTCTTTAAACAGTCTACCAAGTCTTGCAACTAATTAAAAAAGTTTTTGACCTGTCTGTATTTTTTATTCTTTATTCCATGACTTGAAATTTCCTTCTTTATAAGCAAATTTTCAGAAACTTTTAAGTTTGATCAGATTAATATTTTAATTTTAAATTTTTACAATTTTCCCAAATATTTGAATTTCTTCCCCATGCTTTAAACCTGTGAACTATGTATTGGTGTTGTTATATCAGGTTTTAATTTATCTTTCTGTATTTCCAGGCTGATTCTGATTTAAAACATGCTGAAGGATCCAGTTTAAAACAGGCCCTTTCTATGCATACTCTAGACAACAGTATTAAGCAGGCCCTGAACATGCATGGCGATGGATTGCCACAGGGAGAGATTCAGATTTTACATGCCACACCTGAACAGATATCTCAGTTACAACAAGCTCAACACATACAGATTTTACAGGGAGATCAGATTATTCAATTACCATTACCTGTAAATATTCAATATAGCCATCCCCTTTAAGGCTATTATCTTTCTGTGAAAGTATTTTTCTTGGTTTCATTGTTGACAAAGAAGGAAGATTGATTTTCAAGGAATTAGAGATTTCTTTAACCACTTTTGAATAGTTATGAATTCATGAATTTTGATTCAACAAATTATATAGGAGTTATGGGAGTTTATCGACTTTGTTCATTTTATAGGTCCTAGGAACACTTTGTGATCGCAGATTTTGATGAAATTTTGTAGGATGGTTTGTCATGATATGTACTTGATCATATCGCAATGCAATTTCAATTATTTAAACTCCCCTGTCCCCAATAAACCAAAAGAATTCAAAGTATTTAGTTAAAAAGAATGTTTCAAAATTTGAAGTCTGAAAAAAGTCTGTCCCCACTTATTAAATCCTCATAAAATCAAATAATTATGAAGTATCTGGTGAAATATTAGGTATAATAGATACACAAATATTTGATAAATAGTGGGGAATATTGTTATTTACGGGTACTAATGAACAATCTTCATATATCTTTTCAAACAAGAAAACCACCATATGATATTCAAAACTAAATTATAATGTGTTCATTTGCACTTTTGTCTACCATCTTAAAAACTATGGTAGACAATAATGAGATGTGGAATAAGTGAATGTAACACAAATACAATATTAACAACAATTTAAAAATTCCACAACAGAAAACAGCCAGCAGCCTTCAATGTGACCCCCTGCCGCTGCTTGCTGTTTTGCAATTGGCCCGGCTGGATTGAAAATAAACTACATATGATTCAAACCAAAACCTAAAGTGTCAATGAAAGACCCCATTCTTGACCAAAAACAATTAACATAAATTAGATGAATTCAAGCATCAGCTTTGTAAAGTTTCCTTGCTTAGGACAGGCACATTTAAAATGTGGGGGGTTAAACTAGTTTTTTGAGCCCAACTTTCCCCCTATTGATATTCATTAACAAAGCACAAACTAACACACAGTAAAAATCAAATTGATAGAAGTTCAATTCAACAAGAAAAAAAACATGAGACAAAAGGACAACAATAAAATATCGGGAGGTAGAGATACTCTTTTGAGAACACTCGAAATTACATACAGCTAGATCATGTAGATAAGAGCATCTTTGTGTCTACACATTTCTAAAAATTTGAAACTATTATATTGTTACAGATATCTCAGGGGGAAGGAATAGATGCTCTACAGGTGATCAATTCAGTGGCAGATCAACCAGACAATCAGATACATACAGTTACTACAGAAAATGGAGAAGTTCTTCACATACAGCAGACTGTATCTGACCAGGAGTGACACCAGTTTATTTAACTTTTTCATTTAAAATACTTGATTAGGGCTATTCCAGAATTAATTGTATGGGGGGAGGTGGAAGGCACTATAATTAAAATTGTATGGGGGATGGTATTTTTAGATATTTCTCAAATGCAACATAAAGGGAAAAAAATTAAAATTTTATGCATGGTGGGTATAAAAAAAGTACCTTCCGACTCTCCCCCCTCATACATTTATTTCTGGAATAGCCTTAAGGGTTTTTTGTAGAATTAAATGTGAGGGGGTCTGTCTGTCCCAAATGTTGGGAGATGGGGTATTTTGTCTTTTCATGTTAGGGAAATCAACAAGGAAGAGACAAACTAAACTTTTTGGGTGGTTGGGTAGAAGAATGGGACTCCTATCCACTTCCTCACATTTAAAACTGAAAGACCCCTTATTGTTCAGTGACTCCTAAGAAAGGATTTAGAATTTTGGATGTATTAATTTTTTGTTTCTTACAAAGTATTCACTTTGAAAAATAAGATGCTCATATTGAGATTATTAATGATTTATGAATTGTACTAACTTAGCCTAATCTATTGCTAAGTATCTTACAAATTACACTTACAATCCCATTGTATAGAAGCTATTATTAGGTACTACAAGGTAACTCATACAGATACATTATTTTACTTTTACTAATCTTTTCACTTAGAATTCCAAACATTAGGCACCTTTAATCATTAGACTTAAAAGTGCATATGATAACATTTCAATTTATTTGGTAATAAATTATTTTATCTTCAAGATAAAAAATTGATTTAAAAAGCACCCTTCATGATTAATATGTTCTATGAATATTTTTAATATGATTTAGGCATTGCCTAGATGCGAGCACAGCATACCTATTTTGAAAGGAAAAAAGAGGAATTAAAAAATGTTTGAACTTGATAGTGATAAAAACGTCTATTAGATACTCCAAATTAAATTGTAGTTGGTTCTAAAAACGCCGTCTTTGAGCGTGTGGCGTTTCGTTCCAAATTTTGAATAATGACGGTGACAATATTTACTTCATTGATATGCAATGTAAAAAAATTAATGAAAGCGCAAATAAATTACCTTGCTAGAAAATATTTGTCCCACTAATATTTCAAACCTTCGTCTGTGTTTTAAAACATAAATATATTTTAAGAAGCGAAATTATTAATATTCACGCGGGACCTGTAACTTTGAGAAGCAATTTCTGGACCAAAAAAAATCAATATCAGCTTTGGCAAATTTTTCGCAGGAACTTGTCGTAGAGCTCTCTGCTCTTGCGGGCACTTTGTGCCCGCTACAAGCTGTGCTCACTATTATCCTTTCCTAAAGAGTTTTTGTGTGGGGGTAGGTAGAGATAAGAATGTATGTCCTATAATCTCTTTGTGTGTCTGTTACAACAGGTACTTATCATAATCATAATTTCTCATAAACCTTTTGATGAACTTTTATTTGAATTGTACACAATCTTTGTGCCAAGATGTAAATGTGCACATCATAATTTGCAAAGTTTAGGAGCAGGGAGTATTTATTTGTGAGTTGTGACTCATAGTTGTTAAGTCAGTCGTGTTAAAAAGGTTTAACTAAAAATGAAAAAATGAAAATTTGAATGCAAACTTATTGAGATTTATACAAGAGGATTAAGTGTGTTAGTGCAAGGAATCATATAAAAGGAAAAGAATCTCATCAAATTTTATAAATAATGTAAACAAACATCTTGCAAGGGAAGACTTTGTGAGATTACCTATGATGCAACCACTAAAAAGATTTATTTTTCACAATAATTACACTTAAAAAGAAATTGAATGATTAAAGAATAACTTTTCATTAAACATGTTATTTTAAGACTAAATTTTAGTTATTTACCAAATTTTGATAAAAATGATAAATTGAATTGAATTTATGATGGGTAAATTTGTCAACACCCAAGTCTCACCTTGCGAGAAGAGGTGATATTTTTTGAGATTCCATTCCTTTGATCTAATTCCCTTATTATAGTTATTCTGTTATTATTCTCAAATCAAATATTGTTACATTTATGTGTTGTCTTCTTTATTTGTTAATTATATAGAGATATTAAATAATGATATTTATGAAATTGTGATTTTCCAGTTTGTTTTATTCCATATAAATCCATGCTACAAATACATGTTGTAGTAAAGGAAAAAAATCCCCCTTGAATCTTTTGTTGGAGTGGTGTAAGGTCACTCTATTTTAGTAGTGACTGGATGGACAATTTTAATCTGGTTGTATGCAATACAGAAATCTAGAGATGGAAGTATATTTTAATTGTTCATTGGCTAAAGGCATTGATTTCAAATCTCACCTTGAACAATGCAAGATGCGTTGTACAGTGCCTCTCCCTTCCAGGTCAGTAAGTCACCTTCTTCCTGTATTGTGAACAAACACACTACCCAAACGTTAAAAAGCAGATATTTTAATGAGATCACTATGACAGTTATGCAGCTCTATGCAGACTTTTTTATTAGTTGTTTTGTGCCTCCCCTTGGTTTTTAGGTCTTGACAACTTGATTATGTTGGGGAATACTTAGCAGGACATAGGGCAAGCATGAATGATAAAATATTTATGTGTCCCCCAACTTGGACGGGTAGACATAATATTTTTAGGCCCATCTACAAAGGGGGCATATAGTGTTCGGGTCTGTTCGTCCTTTTGTTTGTTTGTTCATGTGTCCGAAAAGCTGCAAGATGGGGCATAAGGTTGTTTGGACATATTCTTGTCTTGTCTGTCCATCACAAAGTTTGTCAGTGCAACTCCGCTGAAACCACTGAACCGAATTCAATAAAACTTGGTATGTAGGAAGGACTTACACCATATGTAGTTGTGCATGTTACCAGTAAATTTTTATCCTAAAATTTTCATGAGAGTTATGACCCTTTGAACAGAAATTAGCTTAAAGTCCTCATCTTGTCAGTGCAACTCCTCTGAAGCTACTGAACCAATTGCAATGAAACTTAGTATGCAGGAATGACACTACATTTTGTTGTGCATGTTATCTGGAAATTTTTATCCTAAATTTTTTGTGGAAGTTATGCCCCTTTGAAGTAAGATATTTACTGAAAATCCTCATTTATTATCATGTTAGTGCAACTTCTCTGAAACTACTGAACCAAATTCAATGAAACTTGGTATGTTAGAAGGACAATATAAAATTTAGTTGTGCATTTTACCAGGAAATTTTTATTCTTAAATTTTTGTGTGAGTAACAGCCCTTTGAACTTAGAAATTTGCTGAAAATTTTCATTTATCATCTTTTCAGTGCAATTCCTGAAACTACTGAAACAAATGCAATGAAACTTGATATGTAGGATGGACACCCTATTTAGTAGATGTGCATATTACCAGTCTGCGAAATTAGGATTTGAGATTCACTTGCCCAAACTCTTGATTTTTAGTTTTCTGTCTATCTAACCAATATAAATTTCCTACAAATTTCACTTGCCCGAACAGCTTTTTACTGGCCAGGGGCCATGGGGCCAGTGCTAATTTTGCAGACTGTATTACTGGGAAATTTTGAACCTCAAACTTTATTGGTGTTAAGGATGTTTGAATTTTAATTTTTGGGTAAACTGGCAGAAACAAACTTTATATTTTGTAAGCAAAATTTTTATTGAAAAAAACTTGACACCCACAATATATTCATTGTCTGTCTTTTTGGTTTCAAGTTTCAAAATATTGAGTAACAAATGAGTAATTAAGATGTGCATGGTTTAAGTAGCTTCTTCTTATGAGTATCATATGAATCAAAGCAGTTAAGAGCTTGTCTCAGATAAATTCATGCAATATGGTCCACAGGCATATGTTACAGATTTTAATGAAACTTTGTCCTATTAACCCTTTAGGTAAACCAAGTTGACATACAAAATATTTTTGCAATCTATGGACGATTGTCTTTTATAGAGCAGATAATGTATTTCTACCCAACGGGTTCAGGAATCTGTTCCCAAATTGTCAATTTTAGCCCTATTTTGAGGTTTTATATTTTTTATATTAGTAGAGATAAAACAATTTTGATATAATATTGACTTAATATGTTCTTTAATAACAAGATTAAGGTTATATAATCAAAACATTTTCAAAACGTCTTTTAAGAACATACAGTTGAAGTTGTTAATCACAGCAAAATTGCTGATTCAGCATTTTTTGGTACTTTTCGATACCCCATATTTCATAAGGGAGGACATGATATTAATTTTTAATATAATAGCATTTAAATATCATCATAGCTTAAACTTTGTTAAAAATTTAATGTTTGGCAATTGTTGATTGGTAGCGATTCTCAAGCTTCAAATTACATACATAAATCAGATTGATCATGGTTTGTACATCCTGGATTTGCTGACTTGTAAATTTATATAACATTCTAAAGATAAAAACTGTTCACTAAAATAGATAAATATGATCCTTTTAAAGTAGATATTATAGAATTACCTATCTTAACAACTTTAGGAGTTATAATTTTGCTACCACTTATATAAATTTCAGTTGACCCCTTATAGGGATTACAGTCCTTTAAAGGCTAAAAATTGTGTTTTTGGCCTATAGAATAAAACTATTGCAGATAGAGAAAAGCTGTTGCTTGCTTAAATGTTCAGCTTATTTAGTTCTAAAAAAGTCCCAATAGGGTCGAAGTTGTCACATGACCACTTATAGGGAGAAAACAATGTGTTTTTTGCCTATTGAATAAATCTTTTGCAAATAGAGAAAAGCTGTTGCTTGCTTAAATGTTCAACTCATTTAGCTCTATAAAAGCATCCATATGGTCGAAGTTTATAGGGGTTTCAGCCCCTTTCAGGCCAAAAATAATGTTTTTGTCTCATAGAATGAAAAGGGAGATAATTTTGTTTACAAAGTCAAGAAAAAAGTTACATGTATTTAAAAAAAATATGTAAAAATAGGTCATCTAATGGGACATTAAATGATACCCCGCCTCGATTTTCATCACTAGTTAAATATATTTGTATATACTATAAATCTATATAAATACAGAAAAGAAATGAGTAATCTTTCTAAGACCAGAAAAAAAAGTGGCAAATAATCAATAATGTTTTTCGGACTTTGTTGTCATTTTTATTTCGAACACCCATGAAGGTTAGCACTGCTGGTGGAGTTTTAATTCCCCGAGTTTTGCCCGCTGCGGCACCAACACTTTAGTGTTGCAGAACATATCAAAGCTTTTAATTCTCCCTTTAGGTTTCAATATTGTTTAAACCCTAAGGTTCTTCCTACCCCAAACTAAGTTGATCATCTTAGTAATAATTTGGTTCCAAAGTTTGGTATTTTTGGTTTTACTGTTCTATGCTCTTCATAATCATATAGTTTGGCATTTTCAATATTTTTGGTAGAGCGCCTCTGATGAATAGACGAAACGCGCGTCAGGCGTAGCAAAATTTATTGTCTGGAACTTTGTTGTTATTTGTATATTGTACGTGTATTTTTATTATACTATGCTAAATATCCGTTGACCTGTTTCCAAGGTATCCGGAAACCTTCAGGGACCAGCGGACAGACACCCAAAGAAACTGAGGGAATAACATAATACCCCCCCCCCCCACTTCGTTTGGCGGGGCTTAAAAACTATTAAGGTAGAGCGTGGCACTTGGGTCCACAATTAATTTGTCAATAGGTTTTCTTCAAAATTGGCATAAAAGTCCAAAATGATATACTCTTTTATAATTTTATTCAAAATTCATGGTAAAATTCTTCCCTACTTTTCGAGTTATATCAAGTTAAAGTATCAATATTTTACTATGAATTATGTAGGCAAAGCCATAAAAACACTTAAAAATGTTCCATTACTTTTTTCCTGTCAATAGATTTCCCTCATTTTTTTACATTTTATAGATATTGCGACAAATGATTTGTTTTATCATAGGGATATGGCCCCTTTAAGGCCTATAGAATGAATACCATAACAGATAGAGAAAAACTGTTGCTTGCTTAAGCCTAGACCTCATTCAGTCCTACAAAAGTACCATTTGGGTCGAAGTTGTAAGAGGGGTAATTGCCCTTTTAAGGGAAGAAAAAGAATTTATTCCAAAGAATAAAAACCATAACAGGTAGATAAAAGCTATTGTATTCTTGAATCTTCATCTAATTGAGTTCTACAAAAGTCTTAGTTGGGTCGAGCTTATCAGGGGACCCTTATATGAGTTATGGCCCCTTACAGGTGAAAAATAAAAAAATCGTGTTTATTGCCTGTAGAATCGATACTGTAACTGACAGAGAAAAACTGTTAATTACTTAAATCTAGAGATCATTGACATCTACAAAAGTCTCCATTGTGTCGAAGTTGTTATTTGTCCCCTGAGCCTGAGCCTGTACTACACAGATACATATATTTGTAGATATCATTGTGCTTAACCATATGTGATTTAAATTTCTGAAATATCTTGTTTAGGTTTCAAGATATTTGGCTTAATAAGTGCAAATTTGGTAAAATAAGAAAAAAGAACAATAACTTCCACATCAGCAGTCAGATCTTTTCCAGACAGATCATAGATCTTAATATGCTGATCACTTATGGTTCTTGCACAATTTTGATATCTGAAACCATTTTAGAGTTATTAGCCAAAAAATGCAATTTACCCCTATGTTCTATTTTAAGCTAGGCGGCCATGTTTTTTTTACGAATCAAAAATCTGAACGATAGAGTTGTAGCATATAAGCCATTAAACACGTGTGTCATGTAAAGATGCAGTTGGTCTTACCGTGTCAGACAAGTTAATCATTGAAATTCAGGGGAAAAGTAATGAAAATGGTAAATTTTGTTGTTTTAAGGGCCATAACTCCTAAAAGAAATGGTTCTACAGCTTTGATCTAAATACATGAAATGTAGATATTGATGTGATTAATCATATGCAACTTAAATTTTTGAAATACCTTGTATAGTTACCAAGATATAGGGCTAAATAAGTGCAAAATTTTGAAAAAAATCCAGAAAAAGGGCAATAACTCCTATGTCGATTATTGGATCTTCTTGAAAATTTCAGAGCAGGTAGATTTTGAGATGTTGATACTTTTGTCTCCTATCAAAATTTTGATATCTGTAACTATTTTTGAGTAATTAGCAAAAAACTGCAATTTACCCCTATGTTCTATCTTTAGCCATGGTGGCCATATCTTTTTACTAATCAAAAATCCGAACATTAGTATTGTAGCATTTGATTTATGCTATTAAACAACTGTGCCAATTAAGTTTGGTTGAAGTTGGATGTATGGTGTCAGACAAGTTCATCTTTGAAATTCAGGGGAAAAGTAATGAAAAATTGTAAATTTTGACACTTTCAGGGCCATAACTCCTAAAAGAAATGGTTCTACAGCTTTGACCTAATTACATGAAATGTAGATCTTGATGTGCTTCATCATATGCAATTTGAATTTTAAAAATATCTTGTATATTTTTCAAGATATAGGGCTAAATGAGTGCAAAATTTTGAAAAAAAAATCCAGAAAAAGGGCAATATCTCTTACTGTTACATTAGAAATTACAGGGCTGGTAGACCTTGAGTTGCTGAACACTTTTATCCTGCCAGATTTTTGATATTTGTAAGCGTATAGTTATTTTTAAAAAAAATGCAATTTACAACTATGTTCTATTTTTAGCCATGGCGGCCATGTTTTTCAACGAATCAAAAATCCCAACGCTAGTTTTATACTTCCTATGCTAATAAACAACTGTGCCAAATTTAAAAGCCATTGGACTTATGGTGTTACAGGACTTAACGTTTGAAAAATTTTAATGACGACGGACGACGACAGACGCCAAGTGATGGCAATGGCTCACAATGACCTTGGGTCCAGGTGAGCTAAAAATGTTTTTTTTTGTGTTTTTGGCCTTCATGACCTTAAGAATGAATAATTGCAGAGAAAGCTCGCGCTTTGCCTTGCAGATTTAACCTAAATAGATTGATTTGCCGAGCTCAGCATGATATTACCGCAACATGTCAAACCCTGTACGTTTTAGGCCCAATATGGATAGTCAATTGCTCTGGACACATGCAGCTCATGGTGGACTGACAACATTTTTTGATAAATGCAGCCTATGGTGGACTTTCCACCCACATTTCACAATTTTTGGTCCAAAATCACACTAAAAAATAAATAATTTTCACAAAATTATGTATCTACTTCTTCACAAGACTAAACCTACCAGAATTTTTTTTCAAAATTGGACTAGAAATTACAAAGTTGCATTTTTGCCTCTTGTGGATCCCTTATTAATAAATGAAAAAAAGGGCCCCCAAAATGAATCCCATATAGGGTTTAATCGTAAGACATTTCATTGTCAAATTTGACCAATAAGAAGTTATTGTGCAAATAAATTAAAAAAATGCCCCTTTTGGGCTCCTTATTTCTAAACGAATGAAGGGGGAACACCCAAAATAAATGCCATTCATCCTTTAATGGTTTAAAACATTGAAATAAAATTCCACAGCATTTGGTAAACTAGAATAAAAGTTATTTTTGAAACCACAAAAAAGTGTCAATTTTGTTTCTTATTTATAAACGAAAAAGGGGGGGCTCCCAAAGACAATCCCATCCATAATTTTATGGTTAGGAACATCATTGTCAATTACAGTTTTACATTGCTACAGTTAACAGACAACAACAGCATTATACCAATATACGTCCGCCATTTTTTGCGGCCATTTAAAAAGTATTAAAAAATTCTGGCCACCTGTAGCAATGTAACGGTTCCACATATGCAAACCATTGGCACATTTTGTGGACAGAATTTAATGAGGCATTCAATTAAGAAAGAATTTTCAAAATTGAATGAATAATAAACATTCTACAACAGTTTTGTCAATAAACCAGTTTTAGTCCCCTTTGGCCCTATTTTGAAAATGGTAGGGGACACCAATCTTTAATACAATAGAAAACTTTCTATAGTGGTTAGGTCAAGATCTATTTTAAACAAAAATCTGTCCAAAAGACATAATGCCTCGTCCATTTAAACATAAAAAGTAAAGTTTAGATCAATTTTACATCATTTATTTGAAAGAATAAAAAATATAATTCACATTTTATTCATTTTTATCAAGACATAGGGTTTATATACACTAAAACTCAAAATTTACTAGCATCTTTGCTGACCTATATCTTGGGTGAAAATTCCCCAAAATCACTAGGGTTTCTTCTCTTATGGGGTGTAACATTATATACCAAAGTTTGCTAAAATTGGTTGAAAACATTTTTGAGTCATTTGCTGGAAATCACTCTTAAGAAATTTTTCTAATGATTTTGTCGCTGTGACCTTGACCTTTATCAGATTTATCTAAAAATCAATAAGGTATCTCCTTATATAGAATTTAACAATATCTCAAAGTATCATAAAAATTGGTTGACAGCCTTTTGAGTTATGGCCCGGAAATCACTAATTTAAGAAATTTTCTAATGTTTTTCTGCCGCTGTGACCTTGACCTTTATCAGATTTATCCACAAATCAATAGGGTGTCTTTCAAAATAGTATGGAACAATATCTCAAAGTTTCATTAAATTAGGTTGACAGCCGTTTGAGTTATGGTCCGGAAATCACTAATTTAAGAAATTTTCTGTTTTTCTGCCGCTGTGACCTTGACCTTTAACGGATTAACCAAAAAATCGATAGGGGTTCTTTTCTTATGGCATGTAACAATATCTCAAAGTTTCATCAAAATCAATTCATAACTTTTTGAGTTATGGTCCGGAAACCAATTATTGACTTTGTTGAAACTCTAGGCTAAAACTAGCAAAATGGCATGATTTTCAAACAAATATTTGAGTACACAGACATATTTGCCAAACATTAAACTTTGTCAACTGCTTAATTCGCCTTAAGACTTTACTTTCATTTTGAATTTATAAAGTTATGTTTCCTCCCTTCAGATTTATTGACATTTCAAATTGCCATAAAAACTGAAAGCGCAGTTCTACCACCACTTCACTTAACCCCTACTACTACCATAAAATGAAAAACCACATTTTGTTTATTTAATTTCATCATTCAAATGTTCATCTTCACTAAACAACAGCAAAATTAGTTTTTGTATGCATGAATTAAACAGTAATTTCTTTGAAAATATTTTAATTTTTAGGGTTTTTTCAGCAGGAGCTTAGCAAATTGCGTCATCTTTTGTTACTAAAAATAGAAACACCGGAAGTGATTTTTTTAAGTGGCGAACAATTTGGAATAACATGTACCTTAAATAAATACAACACTTTTTAAAATTCCTTGACCTCCCTTGTGGAATATTTTTTTGATTTTGCATGATTTTACCTGAGACAAGCTCTTAATTGGAAATAGAAAAAAATGGTGCCAAAGAAAAACTCATACCAAGAAAATTTTGAATACAGATGCTGCAATGTGAATCTGGCACCACAATATTAAAAAAATAAAGATTCAGTCATGTCCTGGAACCAGGTACTTTATTTTGTTTGTTGTTTTCCTGTTAAGATACCTATCTTCATTTTGAGCAATCCAAGCTAAACCTTCATCCAGAAAGTAATTATACCCCCCGCAAAGAAAGTTTGGGGTTGTATATAGGAAACACCCTGTCTGTCTGTCTGTCCGTCCGTCCGTCTGTCCACATAACTTGTAAGCACTTCTCCTCCCAAACCACTTGAAGGATTTTGATGAAACTTTACCTTAAGGAAGTACATCATATGTAGATGTGCATGAAGAATTCTCATTACTCTTGGATATCATTCAAGGGAGATAATTGGACTTAGATTTTTAAAATACATTATTCAATGGGAGACCTCGTAAGTGCAACTCCTCCTAAACCGCTTGAAGGATTTTTATGAAACTTTACATGAGGGAAGTACATCATATGTAGATGTGCATGAAGAATTTTTATCGCAATCAGACATTCAGGGGAGATAATTGGACTTAGACTTTTTAGCTCACCTGACCCGAAGGGTCATGTGAGCTATTGTCATCACTTGGCGTCCGTCGTCCGTCGTCCGTTCGTAAACTTTTTAATACGTTAACTCCTCTGACACCATAAGTCCAATTGAAACCAAACTTGGTATGGTTGTTCATTAGCATTCGGTGCTTAGAAATGATGTGGGGATTTTTGATTCGTCGTAAAACATGGCTGCCGTGGCTAAAAATAGAACATAGGGGTAAAATGCAGTTTTTTGCAAATAACTCAAAAACGGCTACAGATTTTAAAATTTTGATTGGGAACAAAAGTGATCAGCACTTAAAGATCTACCAGCTCTGAAATTTTGAAGAAGTTATTGCCCTTTTTGTGGATTTTTGGCAAATTTTGCACTTGTTTAGCTCAATATCTTGAAAACTATACAAGATATTTGAGAAATTTAAATTGCATGTTGTTAAGCACATCAAGATCTACAAAATATGTAATAGGGTCAACGTTGTAGGACCTTTCATTTTAGGACATATCTACAAAATTGAGCTTTTAAAAAGCATTTCCTCATTACATTGAAAATGTTAACTCCTCTGACAATTAAAGTCAAATTGGAACCAAACTTGGTATTGTTGTATATTAGCATTAGGTGTATAGAACTGATGTGGGGATTTTTGATTGGTTGTAAAACATGGCCGCTGTGGCTAAAAATAGAACATTGGGTTAAACTGCATTTTTTTGCTAATAACTCAAAAAGGGTGACAGATTTTTGAATTTTAATTGAGATAAAAGTGATCAGCACCTTAAGATCCACCATATTGTCAGATGGCCCCCTTATTAAACTTATAAACCTTTCAATGTCAAATGGATTTTGCCTAATAGCCTTTACTTCAGGCACATATGTCAGGTGAGCGATTCAGGCTCCTGGGAGCCTCTTGTTAAATACATTATCCAATGGGAAACCTTGTAAGCGCAACTCCTCCTAAACCGTTTGCTGGATTTTGTTGAAACATTACATGAAGGAAGCACATCATCTGTAGATGTGCATGAAGAATTTGTATTGCTCTCGATTATCATCGAGGGGAGATAAATGGACTTGAGATTTTTCTTTTACAGTACAGAGTCCAATATGAAGCAGGGGGTATCCTTTTGTGAGCTTGCTCACAGTATTACTTGTTGTGTAAGGCATTGGTTCAGTCAGAATTTCATCCCTTGTGGATTATGCTCTGTAGATGGTAACAACATACATGCAGATGAAATTAAGTTTTTAATATCTTTGCTTAAAATAAGTCAAAGTCTTAATATAAAATACAGTAGATCCTGATTTAAATATGTAAAACAATACCCCATTTTCTCTTTATAAATCACATGGTGCTCCTATGTAATGGAGGAAAATAACGAAAGATAAAAATTTTGTTCTAAGGAGAATAACTCAACTGTAAATACCGAGAATGAAAATTTAATTTCATGGCATCAGGAACAAGATCATCAAAAAGGAAGAGAATGCAAGCTGAAGAAGAAGATCTATCTGTGTTTAAATGTTCAATTTGTCTAGAATTTTATGCAGAACCAGTTCAGATCAACTGTGGAAATAAACACATGTAAAAATATTAAACAGGAAAAATTATGCACACCACAACAAAAATATATTTTAATTTTTGCATGAACAGATAACAGATAACAGATATGCAATGATACATGAATTTGGAGTTAAACTCAGGACGGTCAACTATCTATGTAACAATTGTTTTCAGTGATCACACATGCAGGCATACTGCCAATACTGATCACAGAGTACATTTTGCAAGCATGTAATTCTCTCTACCTGCATAATTTTCAAACGTTTACTGTCACCTGATCTAAAAAGAGGGGAGAATTGCATTAAAATGATTGTTTGATATTTATTGACAATTTGAGTGGAAATAAAGCGAAATATTGACAAAATGGTGAGAACTGCTTTTGACAAAAAGTGGCAAGATCTACTCTGACCAGTAGTCTTTGAAATTAGGTATCATGTGATCCAGAAATGAGGGATACCAAGCTTTGAATGAATTTTCAGCTTCCCCAAAAAAGGCATTTTCTAATTATATCATTCAGAAATAGTGAAATCAAAGCCATTATAAGCAAAAGGGCCATAATAAAACAAGAGCTGCTGAACTGTAGCTTGTGATATCATATGCTTTTGCAGATCTTCTTAGATCTAAATCGAAACAATGTCTTTCTATTGCCTCTGCAGTGACAAAGCTTTTTTTCTATTGTACATGGTAAGCAATCAGAAAGTCTGCAATCCCTGAAATCAGGGGTTATAGTTAATATGTATACCTGACTCCAATGTGTACAACACAACTGATTCAGATTTCTTTTTAAAGTCTTCTTTATGCCAAACAAATTGGAATGCATTATGTCATTCTATCTTTAGGTATTCATAGTGATTTATAATTCAATCTGTATATCATATATATGGAAAATTATTTTCAACTTGTAACTTTACAACCTTTATTATTCACCCATGTGTTGTTTACAAATTTGTATTATGTAATTGCTGGTTGAACTTATAATAATATAAATTTAACAGTCAGATGGGAAAATGTCCTTATTGAAAGAACCTTTTCACACAAAAAATTTCATAGCATGCAAGTGGAGGTACATCCCTAGAACAGCAAAATGTAGATAATCTATAAGATGACATGGATCTATCAAGCTCAAGAAGGGGTAAAACCATTGGTAAATGTTGAAAGATTAAGAAATTTAGATTTATGTGTTACTACACTGCAGTGTATTGATAGATATGAAACCTACATCTATGCTTATGTTAAATGATTTTGTCACAAAGTTAATGTATAATGTTTTCTTCAATTTTTTTCTAGTTACTGTTTGAAGTGTGTAGAAGGATTCCAGGGTGTCAAAGTTCCAACATGCCCTCAGTGTCGGAGAACATTTGATCCCCACCAGTTACAGCTAAACAACAGCATGATCAGAGCTATGCAACAAATAGTACCTTGTAAATGGTGCAATGAAGAGGTAGTATTAATCATAGAAGCAGAGGTATGTACCAATGGGGCATCAGAATGTCAAAAGTCAGAAAGGGCAGAGACAAAACCAGTAAACACCAACAAGAACAGGACTAAAAACAGACAACATATAAAACACAGAAACACAAAAATTAATATTTATCATGTTAGGCAATTTTTAGTCCTGTACCTGAAGAAATTGCAACATATGAATATGTTCATGAAAATATTTATTCAGGGGGATAATTAGACTTAGGTTTTTTCCAAATAGAGTTCGATATCAGACGTGGTTAAAACGATTCCTCCTAAAAAAACTGTATGGATTTTGACAAAACTTTACTTAGTGCAAGTACATCATATGGAGATGCGCATTAAAAAAATCACTGCTCATAGATATTATTCAGTGGCCGGGGGTTAATTGTATTGACTATAGTATTGCAATGTTGGTTCAATATGAAACTGGGTTATCATTTTTGTGAGTTTGCTTCAGCATTCCAAGTTACTATTTAAAACTTAATTCCTACAGAATGCTGTATTTCATGTGTATATATTTTCAGATGGCTATCAACCAACAAAGAGTTCATCTCACAGTTTGCAATTTTGTTGATAAGTCTGTTCCAAAATTCAAGCCTGTCAAAGAAACCTCTCAACCCATTCCTCAGTGAGTTTAATGTTTTCTTTCGTATGTAACCTCAATTTACTTCTGTCAATGACATTTTTTGGCATCATACAAAATATTTATGTGTAATTAAAGTTATTTCTGGTTGATTGTGGAAGCATAGGACCAAATGAAATAAACATTGTTAATATAAAAAAAATATGGAGTTATAACTAATAAAGAGAATATATATATCAACTGAAGCTGAACAACAAATTATTAAAAGCAAGCTAAGAGTAAGAAAATATGACATTACACTATAGTCATACTTTGAGTAAATCTTTTGGTTTTATTATAGGAATGTGCCAAACAGATCAACATTTTCTTGTCCATTCTGCAGAGAGAGTAATTTTGATTCAACAGGGTTGGTAAAACATTGTAATGACTATCATTCAGAGGAGCCCTCCTCAGTGGTAAGTTTATTGATAAGCAAATGAAGTGAAGCTTTTTAGAATCAAACGTCTCCCATGTGTCACGAGATTCAAATATGATGTAGAAAATAATCCTTGTCACTTAGGTATTGCTTAGAACTTTGTAGTTTTAAACATGTTATAAGAAATTCACAGGTGAAAAATGGTTGGAAATATAGGTTTGTCTTCCCACACGGTTTTACCCCAATTCATCTCTTTCACAATGACATTCCTGTTCTCATAATGGTAGTAATGAATAAAAAAAAATATATTTAATGATATTATTGTTTGCTGTTTAAACTTAAAATTGGTGGAATTTGTGGCTTTAACAAATTTATTATAGAGACTAATACAGTGGGTTATTTTTGCAGGGGTAAATTTCACGATTTTTAAGGCCTTAGATATGTGAACAAATTTTTTGAGTTTTATTTTGGTGATTTGTAAAAGTGTGTGTAGATGATTTGCATTAGATGGTTATTTTTGCTCTTTCTGCCAACCTGCAGAAATAACGTGAAAATAAAACCACCTCAAAAATAACCCACTATACAGTATTTTTTATTCACTGTAAATTAAATACTTTTACAGTATACCTTCAGTATAAAGATAAAACAACCAGGAAAAAAAATCAAGTTTAACATTACATGCGTAAATGACATTTTTTTATGTTTGTTTGATATCTTTTCAGGTTTGTCCAATTTGTGCGGCTATGCCTTGGGGTGACCAGAATCAAAGAAGCACAGATTTTATTCAACATATAAATTTAAGACATAAATTTGAGTATGATACCTATGCAGTAAGTATATGACTACTCTCAATTGTGGAAATACGTAAAGAGAAACATGTTTCTAACTGAACTTTTCATTGATAAAATGGGTGTATTGAAAAAGAAGAGATATGGACAAACTAATGGTCAAGTTCACAATAGAAGCATTGATTTTAACAGAGAAAAGAAATGTAGCTTCAAAATATTGTTGTTAAAATTATGAGGTCCAATATACCATTTCTCTTGGAGTTTTTCGGATTGCCTGTTTCTAATTAAGTCATTTTACTTCATTGGCAAACCAATCTTGTGTAGTTATAATTTATAATGGTGTTTAAATTATGAAGTCCAATATTCATCATCTCTTCTCTTGGAGTTTATCTGATTGCCTGTTGCATTACAGGTTATATCACCTATTAACCTATCAAATTTAAAAAGACCAACATTTATAATTAAATAGTTTGAATTTCTTTCATCATGATCAGTCATTATTTTAAGAATTTGTTAATTTTGGTGATCATTTGTTATTATACATTGATTAGAAACAGCAAGTCAAAGGAGAAAGAAATCTTGTAAGCAGACTAGCATAAAATAACAAAACAATCAGAAAGGGAAAATCTTGAAGTTATATTAAAGGCCTGTAAAAAAGTTAAAAATGTACAAAGCATAAAATCATAAAATTTCAATATTTTTCAGGATTTTTCACTTGATGATGATCAGATGTTAGAACGAGCTCTTCAAGCTTCATTGGAAAACAGCTGAGACTAAATAGAAATAATCATTCCATTTTATATGGACATAAAGTCATATATTGTGATAGCTGGTTCTTGGTGGCTTAGGTTTCCTTTCACCTGAAATATTGTTCACCTTTCAGAGTTTCTTGCCTGGAATTTTCATGATATTCAAGACGATGTGTAAAAATTTTAACATATGGATGGTGACATTTTTAAAAATATTTTTGCTGTTCATTTGCTTGTTTTGTGATAATTGTTATTTTAGATTTATTTATGTCTGAATATTACACTTCAAAACAGGTTCAACTCATTCAATTAAAAAGCTTCCAAATTTGTGCTTTATGGAAGAATTAAATTATTCTATAGATTCATTTTTTGTGGGGATCAATTTTGTGGTTTTCCTTTAAATAGATTGTTTTATTTCTAATTAAGGGGATACGTTATGTTAAACGACGTTATCGATAAAATTTACCTGTGAAACAGAAAAACGTCCCTTTTCGATTTGAAACGCAACGTCAATTTTACTTGAACAGCGTTGAACTTTAACACTATTGTTTATCTTTGATGTAAATTCATGAAAAAAGATGGTCCATGACCTATGACAAAATATATATCATTGTTTAGAGAAAGAGTTGGACTTTCTTGTGTTAGTTTTTGGTTGATATGTAATGAAACAATTTTGTTTTAATCAATGGATAATAACAAAAGTTTGAAAATATTTGATTTTTTCCCATTACTTCTATACAAATTTCCAGCCAAAAACGATAATTTCAAAGTGAAATAACTTGAAAAATCGACCCATGACCCCCTATTTCAATTCAATATTTCGATGTATCATGGTATTACCATTCACTATGCAAATTTGTTTTAAAAAATAAGATGGTAGACCAAAGTAACGTATCCACTTAAGTGGTTTGCACATGTGGTAAAAATAATCAGTATTAAAATATTAGGAATGTTAGGGTAAACCTATGATACTGACAGGTGTTTTTGTCATGTTTACTTATTTCTTAAAATCAAAGTGGCACATATCATCTCTGAGATATATGCTGCGTTCAAATATAAATAAATTTGATTAAAATACTGCGATTTGATTGGACAATTTTTTTTTCATATTTAGTGGGAAACGCCCACTTTTTACAGGAAGTACCACCATTTTAGTTCTTTTATGAGTAAGATTTTCATGTTTTTTTAATCGTTTTGAAAATTTATTTATAAGGAATGACTGTAATAATTTTTTTTTTTCATTGGGGATAGATATGAAAAAAAAAAGTTATGCACATTAAAAACGCGGATTATATACAATGTGCAACTTTTTTTCATACCCCAATGAAAAAAAATTATGACAGTCATTCCTTAATTAAAAAAAATCATGGGATATATCTTTTTCAAATGTATGTACACATGATATACTGTTTCATTTTGCAATATTTAGGGGAAAATAAGAATGATGAAATGAATATGGTATATTAATTACCGGGTAACTCTTTTGGACCAGATAAATTTGCCAGTTCTAATTAAACATTTCCCTATAAATTACTAACTGAATTTTTTTTCATAGAACTTTAAATTCATATTATTCAGCACCCTCTTTTTTGGCCTTATCAGTTGTTTGTAAATGTAGCATTCCATTATGAGTGGAATATTACAGCTGATATTATTCAGGTTTTATAACTTATGGCCAATGTTTTGAATTTGGTCTATACAAATTCAAAGTTTAGATTTTTAATTCAAGGAAAGTATCCATTTATCTACTTGCTATTTACTATGAATATAATGTTATTGTTGATATTTTATTGATGATTATATTAACTATTTCTTTAGTTATTTGTTTTCCAGCCTGCATAATGTCTGTGATTTTCTATTGATTTCTAGTGATCAATTTATTTTTACATTGATTATTATTCTTTATTATCTTTTGCCTTTAAAAAAAGAAGGAGTAAATGGAGCAGTTTTATGTCTTACTATCCTTTATTTTGTGCTCTTTATAACTGGAGTAATGTTAATGTTATGACTTGAAAAAAAAATATGAACTTTTATTTTATGTATTAGTTTGATAATTTATTATTCATTTGTTAACATTCTGTTTTTAGCTCACCTTGCCGAAGGCAATGTGAGCTTTTGCCATCACTTGGCGTCCGTCGTCTGTCGTCTGTCGTTCAACTTTTCAAAAATCTTTTTCTCTGAAACCGCTTAGTCAAATGTAATGAAACTTGGTAGTGTTGTTCTGTAGTATGTCCTCTACAAAAATTTCATTCGAATTTTTGATTGGACAAAAAACATGGCCACCATGGCTAAAAATAGAACATAGTGGTAAATTGCAGATTTTTGCAAATTACTCAAAAACCGTAACAGATATCAAAATTCTGGCTTGAAAAAAGTGACCAGCACCTCAAGATCTACCTGCCCAGAAATTTTCAAGAAGATCCAACAACTGATGTAGGAGTTATTGCCCTTTTTCTGGATTTTTTCAAAAATTTTACTTATTTAGCCCTTTATCTTGAAAACTATACAAGATATTTCAAAATTTTAATTGCATATGACTCAGCACATCAAGATCTACAAAAGTTGTAACACTGTCAAAGTTGTAGGATCGTTCCTTTAGGAGTTATACCCCTTGGATTGTAAAAATTGACCATTTTCACAGCTTTTTGTTCAACTTTGAAAAAATCTTTTTCTCTGAAACCGCTTGGCCTAATGAAATGAAACTTGGAAGGGTTGTTCTGTAATATGTGGTCTACAAAATTATAGTTTGAAATTTTGATTTGACAAAAAACATGGCCGCCATGGCTAAAATTAGGACATAAGGGTAAATTGCAGTTTTTTGCAAATTGCTCAAAAATGTTAACAGATATTAAAATTCTGTTTGGATAATAATGATCAGCACATCAAGATCTACCTGCCCTGAAGTTTTGAAGAAGATCTGACAATGGTTGTAGGAGTTATTGCCCTTATTCTTGTTTTTTTTCTTCAAATTTTGCTCTTTTTAGCTCACCTGGACCGAAGGGTTGGGCTGATTTTGGGTGTCCCCTCTTTTTTCGTTTAGAAATTAGAGGCCCAAAGGGGGCCAAAAAAGCGACTTTTTAATTTTTTTCCACAATAACTTTTGTTTTTGGTTGACCAAATGCTATGAAACTTTACAGTAATGTTGCTTACAATAAAAGGAAGGGTTGGGCTGATTTTTGGTGTCCTCTCTTTTTTCGTTTAGAAACTAAGGGCCCTACAGGGGTCAAAAAAGCAACTTTTTTATTTGTTTCCACAATAACTTGTTTTGGTTGACCAAATGCTATGAAACTTTACAGTAGTGTTACTCACCATAAATTAAAGGGTGGGGATGATTTTGGGTGTCCCCTCTCTTTTTGTTTAGGAACAAGGGGCCCAAAAGGGGCAAAAATGTGACATCTTATGGTCTGATTTTGAAAAAAAAATTTACAAGTTAATTTTGGTCATATATTGGATACAAAATGGATGATACACTTTTTTCTTGACCCAACTTTTCTGTTTAGCAATAAGGGGACCAAAAGGGAAAAAAAATAGAAACTATTTGTTTGTCTATTTTTACAATATTGGGTGGCATGTGACAAATATGCTTTGTAAGTCCACCATAGGATGCAAGTGTCAAAATCAACGTTTTGCCTTGCAACGCAGGGCCAGACATTGATTGGTCTTGTTAGGCCAAAAATCAGAGGCAGATTTTTTTTTTAAATCCCAGCCCCCCCCCCCCCCCCCCGAAAATCAAATGGTCGGTGCCTTAATATACCAATTATTTAGTTCTGCATATTATTTCATGGAAAGCTATAAATGCTCATTTTTGCGGAGTAATGCTTTGAACATTTAGTTTTTAGCTCACCTGGACCAAAGGTCCATGTGAGCTATTGCCATCACTTGGCGTCCGTCGTCGACGACGTCGATCGTTTGTTGTCTGTCGTTAACTTTTCTTTGAAAATCTTCTCCTCTGAAACTACTGAAGGGATTGCTTTGAAACTTTGCACACTTCATCTATGGGATGTCCTCTACCAAGATTGCACGAAGGGTGACTGCCAACCAAAAAAAATGGCTGTCGTGGCTAAAAATAGACTAGACAGGTCAGACTACTGTTTTTGGCTTGTAAATCAAAAAGTATAGGAGATAGATGAAATCTGATGCCACCCTGCTGCTTCAGCATCAAAAGCTCTACTAAAGTCTTGATTTGGTTGAAGTTGTCAGATGACCTTATAGGGGTTGCAGCCCCTTAAAGGTGAAAAATAGTTTTTGTTATGTTTTTAGCTCACCTGACCTGAAGGGTCATGTGAGCTATTGCCATCACTTGGCGTCCATCGTCTGTTAGCTTTTTTCAAACATCTTCTTCTCTGGAACTGCTTGGCCAAATGCAGCCAAACTTGATATGGTTGTTCCTTAGGGTATTGTGCAAAAAGTTTTTTATCAAAATTCTGGCATAGGGAAAACGATGCAAGACACAGTTTCGTACAAAATACTAGTGTGTTTTACCAAATACATTAACCACAGGTAAGGGAATCCCTGTCTATTTATATACCTGAAGTGAAAATCCTTAAATATTTTGAACTTTTATGATTGTTAAAATATATTTCTGTATCAAAAATGCCACAACAGGTTTTTTTTTTTCATTTTTAAAATTTTTTTATGAGCACTTCAGTGTGAAGGGAGACAACTAAAAACCCCGCCAAATTTGCAGATGTCAAAATGACACTTTTCAGGTAAACAAAAATATTTCTCTTTAGAGCTGGAAAGCGTACCCTTTTTGTTGGCTATTTTCGCTCTAAGTGACATGCTCTTTCAAGCGATTTATTATTTTGACTTGAAATTTTCCCACAAGTCAGTGGAATTTAGCCTCAGAAATGGGATGACACCCATAAATTTTACACAAAACACCCCCTTTTTTGTTCATTTTGATTAAGTATTCAGATATGAATAAGTATACTAGGCAGATTCCATTAAAAAGTGGTGAATTTCAGCTTTTTATTGATATATAGATGTCCATATTACAGGAAAATATCTTATTTCCATTCAAGCATGAAGGTGATGTTGCTTTCATCTGATGACGTCACTTTGCAAAACTATACCTTGCACCCAAAAGTGATCAGCACCTCAAGATCTACCTACCCTGAAATTTTGAAGAAAATCCAACAAACCATGTAGGAGTTATTGCCCTTTTGTGAATTTTTTGCAAATTTTGCACCTGTTTAGCTCAATATCTTGAAAACTTTACTAGATATTTGAGAAATTTAAATTGCACATTGTTAAGCACATCAAGATCTACAAAATATGTAATTGGGTCAACGTTGTAGGACCTTTCCTTTTAGGAGTTATTGCCCTTAGAACGTCAAAATTGAGCATTTTAACAGCATTTCCTCATTACATTGAAAATGTTAACTCCTCTGACACTTTAAGTCCAATTGGAACCAGCATTGGTATAGATGTTTATTAGTATTAGGTGTATAGAACTGATGTGGAGATTTTTGATTGGTTGTAAAACATGGCCGCTGTGGCTAAAAATAGAACATAGGGGTTAATGGCAGTTTTATGCAAATAACTCAGAAACGGTGACAGATTTTTAAATTTTGATTGGGAACGAAACTGATCAGCACCTCAAGATCTACCAGCTCTGATTTTTTTAAGAAAATCCAACAACCCATGTAGGAGTTATTGCCCTTTTTGTGGATTTTTTGCAAATTTTGCACCTGTTTAACTCAATATCTTGAAAACTATCGTGATATTTGAAAAATTTAAATTGCATATTGTTATAAGATAAGATAAGATAAATTTATTAAGTCCAATTAAGGGCCCAAGAGGGCATGATGACAAAACATAACAATTACAATTAATTGACGATAGAAAACATGCATGAAACATATAAGTATATAAGAAATGCTGACATAATATATTAGACCAAAACAGGTTAACAGTGTCATGCAAAATGTTCAGATGAGAAAGACACCAAGGACGATGCATTAAGACTGAGTAGAATGATAATAGTGTGCAGTGGTTGTGGTAATACTCACAAAATACATTCATAGAAAAATATAAATAATGGAAGAATAAATTTCAAAGCTACCAGTCTTCTTTGTGTCTTAATCAAGTGAACATGTTTCATAGCATGTTTATGTTAAATGCTGGTATGTATATAAGCATATAAGCATATATATATGTTATATAAGCACATCAAGATCTACATAATATGTAATAGGTTCAACATTGTAGGACCTTTCCTTTGAGGAGTTTTTGCCCTTAGAACGTCAAAATTGAACATTTAAAAAGCATTTCCTCATTACATTGAAAACGTTAACTCCTCTGACAATTTATGTCCAATTGGAACCAAACTTGGTATAGTTGTTTATTAGCATTAGGTGTATAGAACTGATTAGGGGATTTTTGATTGATTGTAAAACGTGGCCGCTGTGGCTAAAAATAGAACATTAGGTTTAACTGCATTTTTTATGCCCCATCTACGAAAGTAGAGGGGCATATAGTGTTCGGGTTTGTTCGTCCGTTCGTCTACCCGTTCGTCCGTCCGTCCCAAATCCCATATTTCCAAATTTGCACTTACTGACAAATGCCACATCAATCATATTGGTATGGTAGGTGCATCTAGTGATGATAAGAACATTGCATGCTTCGGATGCTGGATGTGACCTATATTTTCTGCATGAATGATCATGTACAGAAAAATGGTTAAAGTCTATTCCCTCTAACTGACAAGTGCTACATCAACCATATTGGTATGGTATGTGCACCTAGTGATGCTAAGCACAATGCATGCTTCGGATACTGGCAGTGACCTATATTTTCCTCATAAGTGCTTTAATAGCAACCATGTTGATGTTTTAGTGATTGTGGAAAAAAATAAATGTTACGAGATGGGGCATTATGTCTTTTGGACATATTCTTGTTTGCTAATAACTCAAAAAGGGTGACAGATTTTTAGATTTTGATTGAGAACAAAAGTGATCAGCACCTTAAGATCCACCATATTGTCAGATGATCCCCTTATTAATCTTGTGACCCTTTCAACGTCAAATAGATTTTGCATAATAACCTTTACTTCAGGCACATATATCAGGTGAGCGATTCAGGCTCCTGGGAGCCTCTTGTTAGTTTATAGAATGAAAACTATTGCAGACAGATATGAGCTGTTGCTTGCTTAAATGTTCAGCTCATTGAGCTCTGATAGAGAGAAGCTATTGCTTGCTTAAATGTTCAGCTTATTTAGCTCTACAAAAGTCTCCATAGGGTCGAAGTTGTCAGATGTCCCCTTATAGGGGTTACGGCCCTTAAAATAATTTTTTTTCATGTTTTTGGCCTATAGAATGAAAACTATAGCAGATAGAGAAAAGCTGTTGCTTGCTTTAACATTCAGCTCATTTAGCTTTACAAAAGTCTTCATATGATTGAAGTTTTCAGATGATCCCTTATAGGGGTTATGGTCCCTAAATAACGGTTTTTCATGTTCTGGGCCTACAGAATGAAAACTATAGTAGATAGAGAAAAACCCAGTGTTGTTTGCTTAAATGTTCAGCTCATTTAGCTCTACAAAAATCTTAATAGGTTCGACATCAAGACCAGGCGAGCGATTCAGGCTAATGCGAGCCTCTTGGTTTTTTTTAAATAGCTTATAGTAAGTTTTCCATGTGACTAGTCAGCATTGATTTGCTCACAGGGTCTACTTAATGAAATCGCTACGCTTAACGCACGTTTTGTCTATTTTGGGACTCACCCGCGAAGCTAATGCCAAGAAGGTTATCATCAAAGGTAAAGAGATCTAGTACTAGTATAGGTTCCAAGGTACATAACACTGATTTTTATACGACCGCAATTTTTTTGATCGTATAATGTTAGAGCTGGCGATGTCGTCGTTGTCGTCGTCTGTGGACATTTGGTTTCCGTGCAATAACTTGAGTAAATATTGACCAATTGTTATGAAATTTTAATATGATGTGTGTAACCACTAAGGGAGGCTGGTATTGTATTAAGGGTTTGCGGTCCCTACCGTTTTAGAAAAAAAAGGACCAAAGGGGGTTAAAACAGGTGTTTTAACAAAACTGTTGTAGAATGTTCATTATTCATTTGATTTTGAAATTTCTCTTTTTATTGAATTTATATTTAAATTCTGTCAACTAGATGTATCATTGGTTTTGATAAATATTGCACCGTTACATTGCTACAGGGGGTCAAAAAGGGGCCACCCCTCCGAAAAGTCAACTTTTTTATTTGTGGTCCGATCATTTTCAAAGTTGCCCTTTCGGACTTTTGACACTCGAATGCCCCTTTGGTGCCTCTTTGCCTCTTTCAATGGAATCCTTGTGAAAATCTCTGCCTTCGTTTTTCAATCAGATTTGCAATATCTCTTAACTGCATGTTTTTAAGAAATAAGGGGTCGGGAAAAACGCCATTTTTAAAAGTAAATCAGGGCAAATAGTTTTATACCAAAAATTAAGTTGTAGTGGGCCAGCCAATTGTTATGAAGTTTTGATACGATGATTATATCTACTAAAGGAATGTTGGTATTGATTTGCACCTATTGTATATAGAAAAAAGGGCAAAAGGGGGGCTAAAGCGGGTGTATTAACAAAATGTTTGATATTCATTCAATTTTGAAAATTCTTTTTTTGTTGAAATGCTCATTAGATTCTGTCAACTGTATGTGCCAATGGTTTTGATATACATCACACCGTTACATTGCTACAGGGGGCTAAAGGCCAAGCCCATAAAATAAACTTTTTAATTTGTGGTCCGATTTTTAAAATCTTTTTTTTTATTTGGATTCCTATTGAAAATCCCTGTCTTTTTTGCAATCTGATTTACAATATCTCTTACGGTTTTTTGAGAAATAATTAAGGGGTCAAAGGGCAAAAAAGTCAATTGTGCACATTGAATTTAAAAAAAAAACTTTTGTGTAGTATGTTCATAAAAGTATCAGAAACAAAATGCAAAGCTGAACTCCCTTGATGAACTCGATCAGATGTTGTTTTGACTATACATTGTTCACACCAGTTTAAAACGATTCATAGATAAAGAGATAAAAGCTTTCATATATTTTTTTATTCTTTAGGGCATTGCAAAATTAATAATTTTTGCCATTGTATATACATGTTTACATGGTTTATGCCACGCGGCTTGCACCCTGGAGCTATTTGATTAAATTAACATAACATATTTTTATTTTCCAAATCAGGAGCCCACATGGAGCAAGTGGAATTTTACATTTATGAGATGAAAGAGCATGATTTGAAGATACAACACAGTTACATTAACAATCAACAATTATAGATTATAACATGACAATGTGAATAAAAAGAAATTGACTGGGTACAGCAAAATACAACTCATAACTTCTTAGTAATAACAATCTATGATGAATTTGGCAGTGGCTGACAGTATTTGAGGGTCTTCATAGCTTAGAAGAAAAATTAGCTTGTTATCATTATCAAGATTCTTAAAATTTGGAAATTTTCTATAAACAAGTTCAAACAAACTGTCCCTTTTAGAATCATTTTTTGTACATCTGCATAAAAAATGAACCTCATCTTCAACCTCATTTAAAGAACAATTTTTACAATATCTTTCTTCTCTTGGAACATTTTGATATCTTCCTAATTCTATTTGCAGTCTATGTGCTGAGATTCTAAATTTACAAAGAGCTTTTCTTTGGTTTAAATTATTAATTGACTTTAAATAATTTTCAAATCCAAAATGATCTTTAACTTTAAAATAAGTACAAAGTTTCCCATCAATATTCTTGGTTCTTAAATCATACCAGTTTTCTAAAAGTTTTTCTCTAAGCAATTTTTCAATACATTTGTTAAATTTGAAATTGTTGAATAAGGCCATATCAGAAGTTATTCCCAGATAATTTCTTAATTTGTCAGCAAATGTACACCGAGAAAAGTAATTGTTACTATGTAAGTTTTTGCTACATTCATAGGCATCTTTAAGTAGTAAAAAATCATATGACAAATTTTCTAGTCTGTACCAATATCTTATAATAGACTTCACAATATCATAAAACAATGGAAACCTTCCCGCTTCTGACAGTACTGCAAAGTTAACACTTTTCTTATGAACACATAGTATATATTTTAAAAATTTAACATGAAGTTTTTCACATGGTATGTTTTTGTATATATTTTCTAGATTAAAAATTGAACGCAACTTAGAATGAGAAGAACAAAAGCTGCCCCATATTTCAGAGTTGTATGGTAGAATGGGCTTAAGAGTATGATCAAAAATATGTAGACAGGTCTTAATACTAGGATTTATACTTAAAAAGTCATTTCTCAATTTATAATAAGCTTTAAGAGCTTTGTTATAGAGCTCGGACCTCATCTCATGAAAGGATCCTGAAGCAGTAAAATATACCCCAAGGTATCTATAAGTAGAGATACAATCTAAAATATTATTCTGTAAAGTGAATGTTTCAAAAAATTTTCTGCCAGCTTTGTTAAAAATAAGTATTTTAGTTTTTTTTATGTTAATTTTCATGCACCAGTCTTCACAAAACTTTTCTAGTTTATTTAATCTCTCTTGTAGACCAGAGGCAGATCTTGAAAAAATAACAACATCGTCTGCATACATTAAGCAATCTAATTTTTCACAATGTAAAGACACACTATCTGAACATGACTGAAGATAACTTGGAAAATCATTTAAAAATATTTTAAAGAGAGCTGGACTAAGATTGTCTCCTTGGCGAATATTCATATCATCTGGGTATTTTAGGAGTTTTACACTTAAATCCTGAACCTATCATGCAGAATGTTCCGAATGGAATTCAAACATCAAGGAAACCATAATATATGAATATTCATTAGCTCTGCGCGAAAACAATGCGCACAATTTTGAGTGCATACACAGTCAGATTTGAGTGCAAACACAGTCAAATTTGAGTGTTAACTTAGAGCAACATTTTGAATGTAATTTTTGTTATTTTTGAGTGTGTGTTTATTTTTTTTGAGTGTGTAATTTGTACAAGTTTTAGTGTGAATTTTAATTTTGAGTGTGTATTTCAGAATTTAGAGTGTGTAAAATAACATTTATTTTAATCATACTTTTGACGAGAACGGCGTGCCATAGAAGGGCCAAAGTAAAGTAAGTAATGGTTTGAAGCATGGTGGAAAAACATATACTATATCAAACTTTTGTTTATAGCGAGCACAGCTCGCAAGCGGGCACGAAGTGCCCGCTCGAGCGGAGAGCTCTACGGTATTTGTTCCCGCGAATACTTTGCCTAATGCTGATATTGATTTTTCATGGTCCGGAAAGGCTCTCAAATTTTTACAGGAACGGAGTGAATTTGAAAATAATTACCCATTTTGCTAGTCGCATTCCAAAAATTATCTATTTAATAATGTAAAAAGAGAAAAATATTCTGATGACATTGTTCGTAGTAACCAAATTTTAATCGATTTTTTCTTACTTTTCTATTTAACGTTCAATCGCCCCTAGGATCTCGTCCCAAATTGAACGTTCTAGAAAATTAACCAAAACAAAAATAACTACGATGGTTTCAGATCTTATTTGACTGCATCGATTCGAAATCATTTTTTTATTGAACAGAATTATGCTGTGCTCGCATTTAGGCACTGCCTATTTCATATTATTGGGGTCTTTGTATTTTTCTATTTTCAGCTAAATTACACGTGTAAGCAACAAAAGCCTAAGACGGTTCAGAAATACCAGGGAGGACCCTTCCGTCAAATATATAAAACATGGTAAGTATTTTTTATTTTATTTAATTTTATTTATTGATTTGAGAGTCAATGATCTTAAGACTACATTTCCGAACCTTTTATTCTGATCAATACCATTTAAATTATTAATGATAAATGAAGTAACAAAATGAAATCAACAAATTTTAGAATAGAGTGAGATATAAGTAGACAAAAATCAATGTCAATTTTTTAACACTGAAAATTTGGTATTTTATTTTATTTATTCATAGCCGTGCTTTTTTGCTAGTTGTTTTGGTTTTTGTACAAGTATTATGAACCTAAGATATTTGATAGTCTTAACAGGCACCATGTATTTTACAGAGTGGAGTTTGGAGTCTGGAGTTTGGAGTTTGGAGCCTGGAGTTTAATAATAATTATTCTCCACTCTTAATAATCATGTTAATTATAAAACAATATTTAGAAATTTTATATATTTCTGTTTTATTCAATTTGGTAATTTAATCATGGTCTGTCTTTCAAAATGTTTAATATATATATATATCTTTATTTCATAAACCAAAATTACAATGGTATAGAAAAAGAATAAATCAAAGTATAATATAATATGTTACATCAATAGTACATGAATCAATTGATAGGTTACGACTTAAGTTTCATTCATATAAATACAAAAAGAAAATAATGAACTGTCAAATAATTGTTTACAGTATAAACATATTTTAATATAAATAAATAAATATGAACTACCCCGGAGAGGAAAGTATCTTACAAATTTTTCTAATAAATTTACACAAATTGTTTAGGTCAGCAGTATTTGTTGACTGGAAAAGTTCCTTCATTTTAATAATGTTTGGATTCGATCGAAATTTTGATTTGATGAATAGTTTTCTATCATCTTTTAGAGCAGAGCATACAAAAATATAATGAAATTCATCACCAATGTCTAAATCATTACATAAATTGCAAACACGTTGATTCCTATTAATATTTCTCCATCTGCCTGACTCAATTGGCAAATTATGGTTGGTTGTTCTGAATCTACAAAAAGTAATTGCGTTTCTATAGTCTAGAAATTTAAGATAGCTCTCCATTTCTAAAGTTTGTTTATAAATTCTATAATTAAGAGATTTTGGTGAGTTTTGGACTAGTGACAACCAAGATTGATTAAACTGATCTTTCAAATTCTGTTTAACTACATTATAAAGCCATTTACTGTCAATAAATGTTTGACTGTTCCAAATGTAGGATAACCCACAATTATCAAAAATCGATTGCATGCTACTAAGCCAAGTAAAATGCCTTACAAAAGTATGTTTACCTAAGCATAACTTGTACAAATTTATTTGGTTTTCCCACAATAATTTTAGCCCAGAAATTAACCATGCGCAATTTAATAAAAACATCTAAAGGATATCTGCCGAGTTCACCATAAATCATATAATCAGGTGTAGATGACTTAAGGTGTAAAAGAAGTTTACAAAATTTCAAATGCACTCTCTCAATAATTTTGTTATCACCTCACAACCATATAACAGTATAGGCTGTACTACTTTGTCAAAAAGGCTCAATTGGCACTCGATAGACAGATTATGCAGCCTACCTTTCTTCAAGATATCATACATAGCTACTGTAGCTTTCTTCGCGTTAGCTTTCTTTGCTTTTAAGCTTTTTAATGATAAATGAAGTAACAAAATGAAATCAACAAATTTTAGAATAGAGTGAGATATAAGTAGACAAAAATCAATGTCAATTTTTTAACACTGAAAATTTGGTATTTTATTTTATTTATTCATAGCCGTGCTTTTTTGCTAGTTGTTTTGGTTTTTGTACAAGTATTATGAACCTAAGATATTTGATAGTCTTAACAGGCACCATGTATTTTACAGAGTGGAGTTTGGAGTCTGGAGTTTGGAGTTTGGAGCCTGGAGTTTAATAATAATTATTCTCCACTCTTAATAATCATGTTAATTATAAAACAATATTTAGAAATTTTATATATTTCTGTTTTATTCAATTTGGTAATTTAATCATGGTCTGTCTTTCAAAATGTTTAATATATATATATATCTTTATTTCATAAACCAAAATTACAATGGTATAGAAAAAGAATAAATCAAAGTATAATATAATATGTTACATCAATAGTACATGAATCAATTGATAGGTTACGACTTAAGTTTCATTCATATAAATACAAAAAGAAAATAATGAACTGTCAAATAATTGTTTACAGTATAAACATATTTTAATATAAATAAATAAATATGAACTACCCCGGAGAGGAAAGTATCTTACAAATTTTTCTAATAAATTTACACAAATTGTTTAGGTCAGCAGTATTTGTTGACTGGAAAAGTTCCTTCATTTTAATAATGTTTGGATTCGATCGAAATTTTGATTTGATGAATAGTTTTCTATCATCTTTTAGAGCAGAGCATACAAAAATATAATGAAATTCATCACCAATGTCTAAATCATTACATAAATTGCAAACACGTTGATTCCTATTAATATTTCTCCATCTGCCTGACTCAATTGGCAAATTATGGTTGGTTGTTCTGAATCTACAAAAAGTAATTGCGTTTCTATAGTCTAGAAATTTAAGATAGCTCTCCATTTCTAAAGTTTGTTTATAAATTCTATAATTAAGAGATTTTGGTGAGTTTTGGACTAGTGACAACCAAGATTGATTAAACTGATCTTTCAAATTCTGTTTAACTACATTATAAAGCCATTTACTGTCAATAAATGTTTGACTGTTCCAAATGTAGGATAACCCACAATTATCAAAAATCGATTGCATGCTACTAAGCCAAGTAAAATGCCTTACAAAAGTATGTTTACCTAAGCATAACTTGTACAAATTTATTTGGTTTTCCCACAATAATTTTAGCCCAGAAATTAACCATGCGCAATTTAATAAAAACATCTAAAGGATATCTGCCGAGTTCACCATAAATCATATAATCAGGTGTAGATGACTTAAGGTGTAAAAGAAGTTTACAAAATTTCAAATGCACTCTCTCAATAATTTTGTTATCACCTCACAACCATATAACAGTATAGGCTGTACTACTTTGTCAAAAAGGCTCAATTGGCACTCGATAGACAGATTATGCAGCCTACCTTTCTTCAAGATATCATACATAGCTACTGTAGCTTTCTTCGCGTTAGCTTTCTTTGCTTTTAAGCTTTTTAATGATAAATGAAGTAACAAAATGAAATCAACAAATTTTAGAATAGAGTGAGATATAAGTAGACAAAAATCAATGTCAATTTTTTAACACTGAAAATTTGGTATTTTATTTTATTTATTCATAGCCGTGCTTTTTTGCTAGTTGTTTTGGTTTTTGTACAAGTATTATGAACCTAAGATATTTGATAGTCTTAACAGGCACCATGTATTTTACAGAGTGGAGTTTGGAGTCTGGAGTTTGGAGTTTGGAGCCTGGAGTTTAATAATAATTATTCTCCACTCTTAATAATCATGTTAATTTTAAAACAATATTTAGAAATTTCTGTGAGCCAGATTATTAAAAGAGTTACAGGTGTGTGTGTCTGTGCCTAAATGGTATCAATTCTATCAACATTAAATCATTTTCATTCTTGATAGATTTTATAAGCCAAAAATGAATTACTTAATAAAGTTAATTAAAGTTAATGGCATGTCCAGTTATCCATAAACTTGATCTTGGTCATTTGCATTCTTTTTTGACAATGTGAAAATGACTGATAAAAAAGAAGTTAGACATGGCTCCATTTTTTAACAAGAATAATCAAAATTATGTAATAAAAAGTGCTTGTTTGTCCTGTTATGTCTTGTGTTATAGTAAATGCATGTTGACTGAGAAGATCATGTTTTAAAATAGCAATGCATTAAAGACAGGTTGTACAGGGCAATGACCTGTAAATAGCTTTATTGTGAAGTTTAATGTCTGTGACTGCATAGTTATTTAAACCATGTGGTTCATAGGTCATAAATCTTACTTTATGAATAAAACTCTTTTGTTTTAAACAGGGTTCCCACTATTTTTTAACACAAAATTCAAGGGTTTTTCCAGGACTTTTCAAGGATATTGAGGTCATTTTCAAGGATTAAAATAGTCCACAAAAATTTTAAACATCCAACATTTTTTGGCTTTTTTTATCAAACGGTCAACAAATCTGCATATTACAAAACTCCAGGGTTTTTCAACTATATTTGATAAAATTCAAGGATTTTTCCAGCTCTTTGAGCATTGAAATGAAATCCAAGGACTTTTCCAGGTTTCCTTGAATTCAAGGATGGCGTGGGAACCCTGTTTAAAACTCTAGACATTCCTGCCAATGATGAAAATCATCTATCTAAAGGTGAATGGTGCTGTAGCTGATCTAGGTTTATAACCAATCAGCATATATGACAAATATTTATAACACAGCTGTGTCAAATTTAAATAATTTTTCATAAACTCCAAACTCCAGACTCCACTCTACAACTCCACTCCAAGACTCCACTCTGTAAAATACATGGTGCCGTCTTAACAGCAACATAGAATTAATACAGGTCTATGACAGTAATCTGTAAAGTCGTTAGCTATGCTGATTGCTATTAATACTTTCAAACAAACAAACAAAATTCGTGAAATGGGGGATAAGATGGTTCAACTGCATAGAAAAATGTTTACTATTTGAAAAGAAAGAAACAAAAACACAGAAGATTTAAATAGCAAATAAATATTCAGTAGAGTTTGGATGATCTGTTAATTGGTAAAGCAAATTAGTTAATAATGCTGACTACTACCAATTTTCTTTCAAACATAAAAAGATTAAAAGAAGTATTAAACTGAAAAAATATATATATGGAAAATTTAACACAGTTAGTAAATTAAACCAACAAAAATATTAATTAATAATATATAATATTTTTAGATTCTTAGCTAGATTTATGAAACAAAACTAATTTGAAAGCATTGCATTCTTAATATTAATGTTTGATGGAAAATAAACAAAATTGAATCTAATGTAAAAACCTGTAATGAACATTTTGATCAAAATGCTTTTAATAAACTTTATGGTCAATTATATAAAAAAAATCACATTAAAGCATAAATAAAAATACTACCCACTCCAATCTATCTATCGAAAAAAAAAATTTCCAAAAAATTATAGATTTGATATCCGTTTTATTCCAAACAATTTCATCACAACAATCTTTGAACTTTACTTCAACAAAATATTTCACGAAAAAACTTCACTATTCTAAATAAAATGGTGGAAAACTATAGGTGGACGAGTCCATTTTTCGTGAAAACTTCGTGGTAGGTTGGATTTTTACTACCGTCAAAGTGATAAACGTACTGTGTGGTCGTCTGCTAGTCACTTGTGTGGTCTCCATTGGTACAAGTAATCCATGTATAACTTTAAAGCGCCACGCGACGTGTGATGTCGGTTAACGGAGACCTCCAAAGCAAACAACGAAATAGTAGAGTGACGAAACGAGAAAAAGTCGTTTAGTTTTCGAGTTTAAATGACCCACCTGTCACATGGAATTTGATGGTCAAAAATGTTAGATTAATTATTGAGCTTCCAAAAAATGTTTGTCGTCGCATAAAAATGTGGTGCCATCTGACGTTAAAATGACGTTTTTCGAAGGTACCCCCTTGGCACATACGTACCTACATCCCATCTAACCTAAAAATAAAATATTTCCGCTAATTATCTATAGAGTTCATTATCAGAAAACAAAAATAAAAGGATTAATAAAGATTTTAGACGCAGTAAACAAAATAAATTTTAGTTTTTTGTAGATATAATTTGTATCCGAATAAGAGCCAGAAAATGCCTAAAAACTTGAAGTTTTTCTCTTCTCTCACAGTGAACTTGCACTTTTTCATTCAAAAAATTATATGCTGTGAAGTATTAAGTAAAAATGAAATAATAGCCGATTTAGATTTTAGAAAAATGCTTTTAACTTAAAGTTATAATGAATAGTTCAAGATTTTTTTTCCAGCAGATGACGTATTTTATTCGGAATATATACAACACTTTAACGAAATCGATTTAATTTTAACTCCAAGGTCATTTGTGTTTACATTCTTTGTTACAATATTAACCTTATTTCCTTTGTAAATTGTGTTTTCGAAGTTTATTGTTGTTTTTTTTGTTAATCTATTTAATGATTACAGGCGGAAAACCAAGTAGTTTTGACAAAATGTAGTTTGTTTTTGAAGTTTACAAACAAAACCTGTGGGCGAGTTTGAATAGTTGGTGTGTTTGACTTTGATTATAAAAATATGAATAAGGAATGTAGTAGTGTTGAAGTTGAGTCTTTTGGTTCAAAGAGTAGATCAAGCTTTTAAAGAAACCAAGTAAAAGAAAATTAAAACCATTTTCTGACGATTCCGTTGTCTGAAGGTAGTTTCTTAGGGAGCGACCATTTGATTTTTAGGGGGGGGGCTATGGTGAAATTTGAAATAAAAAGGCAGGGTGGCAAAAATCCAAAAATAAAAGGCAGGACAGTGCTTTGAGTAAAAAAAATGGCAGGATGGGTTTTTTGGCTAAAAAATTTATAGTTGCTTTAAAAAAAATTCTCTCAAAATCCGGAAAAAGTGTAGAGTTTGGAAAATTGCAGAAGAATATCGTTAACGAGAAAATTTTTGCCTGGGGATTTTTTTTCCTAAATTTGCAAACTCAAACTATCCGCAAAAATACCGCCCCTCGTGAATGCTTTCTTTTCAAGCGTATAAAATATAAGTAATCAGATGGAACGCAATTTTATCCCCACACGCGAAAGGTAACATTTCCAACAACAACAAAAACGCGAAAATTTCCACGTTTACAGTATGCGATCATATGTCCTCTTTAGTCTTGTAATCACGAAAAGGCAGCTTTCATCTTGTACAAGTCGACGAAATGTATTTCAGTAGAGGTGAAAAAGGAAGGTTTTTTTTTAATCAGACAACACGAATAAGTTTGTTTAGGTGTGCATTTCCTTCATTCAGATGGAAAACACATGTGAAGGGTGGGTGGGGAATAGGCCACCAGCGCCAAGCTTGTCGATAAAGAGGGACATTAAAGAGCGCTCAGAAAACTTACATCGTTTCAGGCCGGTTTGACCACAAAGCGACTGGGATGTGTGTCCCAGGTGATTGAATGAGGGGAGTCCTGTCATAAAGAATGGATAAAATGTTCAGTTTCTCACACGTTAAAGAACTCTGATGTAGGTCTCGATAAAAGTAGGACCCGTAGGATCCCTATGCACAAAGCTTAATTGTCCAATCAAAACCTAGCTTTCATCCATTTTATAAATAACAATGGCAGTCAACTTTCTAACCCTATTGACTTTTCCATTTCATCATCATTTCATGTTCATTTTACGTTCATCTCTCTGATATGGCCGAAATCATGGTGCTTGGAAGTAAAGCAATACTAGTAGAATACTAACTGACTGGTTGCAAACAGAGTTATTTTAAAATTCTATTGATATCAGAAGGTTTATTATCTCATTCACTCTGGTGTATCTTCTTTTGATTATACTTTTCTATGCTCTTCATATTCATACAGTGTTTGGCATTTTCAATATTTTTGGTAGAGCGCCTCTGATGAGTCTTGAATAGACGAAACGCGCGTCAGGCGTAGCAAAATTTATTGTCTGGAACTTTGTTGTCATTCGTATTTCGAACACACGTGAAGGTTAGCACTGCTGGTGGAGTTTAAATTCCCCGAGGTTAGTCCGCTCCGGCACCAACACTTTTGAGTTGGAGAATACATCAAAGCCTTAAATTATCCGTCTAAATTTCAAAATTGCCTAAACCCTAAGGTTCTTCCTACCCCAGACAAAGGTTGAATATCTTAGTAATAATTTGGTTCCCCAGTTTGGTATTTTTGATTATACTGTTCTATGCTCTTCATATTCATGCAGTGTTTGGCATTTTCAATATTTTTGGTAGAGCGCCTCTGATGAGTCTTGAATAGACGAAACGCGCGTCAGGCGTAGCAAAATTTATTGTCTGGAACTTTGTTGTCATTTGTATTTCTATCAACTGTTGTTCAGATTTTGCCTTTTGCACATGCTCTTAGTGGTTGTTACTCGACATCACGACTTTTTGTTTCAAAAAGGCCTTGTATAACGCAATGAAAACGAATCCGGATCGTTTTGCAAATCTGACTGCCATAGCAAATAATGGTAATAACAAAACTACCGAACTTGAATGATTAATCTCAAAGTCCAGAGAAAATGATAAAAACGAATCAGTCATACCGGAGACTTGGTGGATCGCAATGGTCCTAACTTGATACAGGCATTTCAAACGAAATGGTGGGTTAAACCAGGTTTTATGGCGCCAAACGATTACCATTGATGACGCTATTAAAAAAAGAAAGGATTTTTTGCAGTTTTATATAGTCTATAATAGAGTTTCTAATATAAAACTTTGAACCCGTTATTTTTGATTTAGTAATTACTGCAGACTTTTTAAGAGACTTGATTTGTTTATGCAGTTGTAAAAATGTTGTGTTACTAAATTAAAATGTGTCTGTAAGGAACAGGATCTTTCGTGCACATGCTTGTGTCTTTTTCAAAATGCTATCACCAAACTGTTGTTACAACTGATGCAGTTGAGGTGCCTGAAGAATTAGATTTTCTAAAGTGTTGTTATTTCAAACCATACCAGGGATAATTGCCGTACTTGACACACTAATGTAGTCAGATATATATACGTGTACGAAGAAAATAGCATAGATTGATATGTGTGCTGTATGTTCAAAATTTCTTAAATGGGGAGGAGTGTAAAACATTTGTATAACACGTGAATAGTGAAATAAACCCTAATTGTACTTAATTTTATGCTATCCTATTTTGTTTTGACATCCTGATTGGAATATTAAAAAAAATTTCCCAGTGTTTATTCGATTTTAATTTTGATGCAACTTGACCTGTGACGGAAACTCGATCAGATCTCAAAATACGTGAATAAAGATCCGTAAAAGCATTTGCGATAGTGAAGCTGGGTAACACAGCTATTCATGTGAACAAACACAAAACCAAAATGTCAATAAAATATGAATAAAAAACTATTTTTGTATTGAAAAACAATCTTTTTTACATACAATTTTAGCAGACCGGATGTGGCGTCTGTGTGTGTCATTTGAAACATTTTTTTCTTGTAATAGCTTTATAGTTCTTTATATTAAGCGTTTTTGGTGTTGCTTTCATTTTGTTTTCCCTATTTTAAGATTTTAACGCGTTTTAACTATTCCGTACTTCATGGAGCGTTTTCCACTCATGACCTTTGACCTTGATTTTTGACATGATGGCACCAGATATTATGGCGACGACATTCATTTCCTGAAAGAAGAATGATATTGCTTTTCAAACAGCTTTTCAAAATCCATGTGAGAGATGGGTCATTTAAATTTTTCAAAATAGACATTCCGTCACTCTACTAAAATATGTAAATGTTTCATTATATTGAACTTCGGGATATGAATAAATATAGAATTTTTTTTAATATTAGAACTGAAATTCTTCAATTTTACAACAAAATTCTGTGTGTGTGGGGGGGGGGGGGGGTTCAATAACACTAAATTAAAGTTTTTACCCCCCCCCCCTTAATAAATAAAGCGAAATCAAAAACAACAAACAAACAAACAAACAAACAAACAAAAATGGAAAATAAAATCCAAACCAAGAACATAAAAAAGGCAAAAAAAAAAAAAAAAAAAAAACAACCAAAACTTGAACAACCAAGCAAAGCAAAAAATAGCGAAAATTTGGAGAGGAATCGACGCAAACCTAACTGAAAATTTGAAAAGTTTAAAGTAAAAAAGAACCCAAATCCAGTTGTTACAGCTTCATCTATTTGTATGCAGTTACGTTCATTCTTTTACATCATTTCAAGATTTTTTGTGTGTACATTTGAGCTGTTTTGCAATGCATTCTTTCAGTTTTTCAATACACCCAAATACAGACAGATCACCCTACCATTTGGTCTCATTGTACAATGTTATTTATTTATCGTTATGTCGGACCCTATGTTATGGTTAGCTGTAAGTTAGTTAGTAAGTTGTCAATGCTTTACTCTGTCCCTACAAGTGCGATTTCGGCAATCACGGAGATGAACATGAAAGGGATGATAAAATGAACATCAAGTGATAATGAAGTGGAGGAAATGGGACACAAGATTAATCGGACTGCCACTTTGACAATTTAGTTCATTGCCGGGGATCATACGGGTCTACTCTTATCGACCCTGCAGCAGGGTCGGGGTTCTTTAATTTAAGTGTGAGGAACGCAATATTTTTCACAACTATGAGTTGATGTCAGGTTTTCCGTATTACAGCCTGACGACCCGACATGCAAGAGTGACAGGGCTTCCAAATCCAATCTTCTTGGGCACACATCCCAGTTGCACTGTGGGCAAAGTGACCTGTTCCGTCTTAAGATTGTACGCCCTTTTAAGTGGTCTTTACCGACAAGCTTAGCGTTTTTGTGGGCCTATATTCAAACAGGTTCAATATAATCGTGAAAAAGTATAGTCGGCGACCTCTGTATTGTGTCCGCACCTTTTTACATCTCGGTATTGTGTCAAAGAAAATAAAACAAGTTGAAACTTGAGTTTACAATTTACATATTCAATTAGGTTAAATAAATACACGTGTCCAAACCTCATTTGGTTCGAAAATGCGACTGAAAGTCTTTTGAAGTATCAACAATACCCAAATAAAAATTGCTATGGAAGCAACTTTTCAATCGCTTTGATAAGAAAACAAGTAGTTTTGAATGTATGAACACAATGTTCTCTAGATAATATTGAAAATTGAAAATCTTGATGTACATTTCAAAATAGGACCATTCATAATGACTAGCGTCAATATGAATCGACAAAGTTCACAGCTTTGACCATCAAACAGTCAAATAATGCATAGAGTTCTCATTGAAAAAGAACTTGTTATTTTCTTCTTCATTGGCTTTACAGCACTGTAATCTGTCTTTGTTTAAAAGTACATTCATTTCTATCTCATTCGACAGTTCCCTGTTGTTGGATCAAACCGGCTGTTGGAAAGGCATCTTCGGATTAGGAGTGATGTCCCTTGACAGTGAGCAAACAGGGTGGTAGATTTAAGGCAAGCTATCTTCTCGCCGTTCGAACATGTGCGGCAAGCTCCGGCAACAACACAACCATGACCAAGCAAACATCCTAAAGAAACAAGAAAACAGTATATGTTATTAAGAAAGCCATTGGTCAGTTAATGCGTTAGTAACTAGAACCCCAAACAAATAATTTACCTTCATTATTGTGAGATCGAATTTTAAAATTAAAGGTCACAAAAATTTATAAAAGTTTCAGGACAATTCATCAATTGGTTAAATGAGTTGCGGAGAGATGGATACCCTTTAAGGCGTAACGGACACACGGTCGGACAGACGGAGGGATGAATGGATGAACACACCTATCACTATATATCCTAACCGCTCAAGCTGAGATATAAAAAAATCCGCTAGACTTTGTATAGGGGATTTGAAACGCAACTTGTGGTAAAAAGACGATCATTTCGTAGAGAGTAATCCGTTATTGTACTGCTCTCACATGCTTAAAGAATGTTGAAGAAGTTTTCCGAACATTGACCATGCAGTACATAATTTTCAACAGTCAGCCTTTTCAGAAAATTTGAGTACGAAATAAACACAAAAAATAGGAATTAACTAAGTTAAAGTATTTTTTCTAGTCAAGTGTTGATCGATTTGTGTTTATGTTTTATTTTATGAATTGAATAGCAAAGATTGGCTTCTACATTGACTTATGGATGATGATATAAAGAAAGGACGGATAAACTTTCCTTTATACGGCAGTTTTCTTTTACTAGTAACTCACCTGGATTTCGTATCCCAGCCGCTTGATTTGTGCTCTGAGGGTTTATGTTTTGTGCGGATTGTAGATTTGAAGAGCCCGAACTGCTCATGTCGTTTTGTACTTGTGCAGTGTTTATATTTGGTGTCATCATATTTTGCTGGTTTTGTTGATTAAGCGTGCTAATTCTTTGTTTTGATGCAACATTTCTAAAGTCTGGTAAGTTTGCATTGTTGATCTGTTGTGGTTGGCTAGCTGTGTTAAGTCGAAGCGACGGTGTAAACTGAGAGCCTGATCTACCTGAACTTGGAATTGCATTTAAATTTCTTTGAGGTGTTTGCTGTATGGATGGCTGAGCACTTTTCTGAGATGATTGTGATGGGTTCGAAGACATAACTGAAGGCTGTTTGTCTATATATTTTGGCCAGTATTCGTTGTAGCTGCAGTAAAATTTGATAAAGACGTTTTCACTTCTTACTGTTGGGAAATATCTGTTTTTATAAAATTCCCAGGTTTCTTCTATAGCTTCACCAAAATTTGCACTATATTGCCTCGGTGTTCCAGATGTCATTTGGAGTGCTCCGTGACATGGCTGATACTCGTTCCGTCCTCTCATTTTACAGTACGCACTACACATTCTCCCACATGAATCGAAAGCTGTTACCATCGTTTGTGTCATGCCTAGTTCGGGCGATCTTACAGCCAAGTAGGCCGTTGCAGTCGATAAGGCTAGTCTGTTATCTACGATGGCATATTCCTGGTAGGTTCCATAATAATTTAGCCCTTCCGATTTGATGTATATCTTTCCAGCATTTAAGGACGTTTCCTTGCAGTATTCGTATTTTCCCAATCTGGCGGTGGGGAGGGTGTTTCGTAGGACTCTATAAGCATCCGGTGAATACACATCCCCATCATAGATAACATTGCTGTGGAACACTGGGTATGAATCATAAACCGTCTTTTCAGGCGGTCGTCTGCTAATAATTTCCACAGGTATGTAGACCCATTCTCTGATATCTGTCATATCATCACATCTGTACCTGTTTTGGATGCCCCTGTATGCTGTTTGGCACTGGCCTACTTCATTGTGTGCTACAGCAGACAAACTGTTTTGTCCAAACGTGAAACCACCTGCATTTTGCCCATTTATTGCATCCAATCCAAGTTGACCCGTTGCTCTGAGATGAGCATCCCATTCTTTACGCGTGAGACTTACACATCGAGGAACAGCTGCATTTGTGTCACACCTCAGATAAACAGACCCACAATCGGGATTAGCAAGTGAACATTCAGGAAGGTATTCGTATGTGTACACAGATTCTGTAAAGAAACTACTGTAACCATCAATGTTTTGCAGACTTCCGAACCCCATCGGTTCATTCATTCCAGGAGTACCACGTATAGTTGGATAGTCATTTGCAGGATTAATACCTTTTTGACGCTGCATCATTCGAAACTGTTCCCATATGTAATCAATGTAGGCATGATGATTAAAATATGCTGGATCATGGGCCGCCGAGTTCAGATCCGACATCTGCCCGGCTCCTCCACCAATCCATCGACTCACTAGATATTGTTGACGTTCTAGATTTACATCGTAATGTGCATTGGGTTCTGAAATCTCTTCAGTTCGTGTCCGATTCAGGATTCGTCTTATTCTGCTTTTTGTTAAGAGTTGTCCCATTGTACCGATGTTTCTGACCAGCGGACCTGATGGCGTTTTCCAGTTTGCGTACGGCCCATTGTTAACAACGCCGTCTCCGTTGCCCATGAATATTTTAGACCAGATTATACTTTCTGTTGGGTCATCTAGAGGTTCATCTAAGTCTGAGGCGAAGTAAGGAACTGTTACAGTCGGGTCGATCTGTCTCAATGCATTTTCATATCTAAACAAATCAAAGATAAAAAAAAGTTTAATTGCAGCAAAGTTTCTTTGAGACAAATCAAAGATAAAAAAAAGTTTAATTGCAGCAAAGTTTCTAATAGTAAGATTCTATACTAACATGATTAATCAGTTACAATCTGTATGGTACTTTACACACAAACTGTGATAATCTGACAATGTCTGATAAAACTCTCTACTACCATCATGAATTGCCACACAGTTTAGTGTGTCAAAAATTCTTATGATTCGAGAATACCTTTCTCTGATCGATTTTAATTTATATAGATTAGAATATCTACGAGTTTAATCCCCTAGCGTTATTCGCAAATGAAAAGCGGGACGGAATTAAAATGACAGAAAAATAAATTTTAAGTTTTCGTTAAGCAGGAACTAGATATCTGATCGATCCAAAAACGTATCCCACAATACATCATGCTTTTATCAAGCTTTTTGCCAAACATCAGCAATTTAGGAATAATAGTTGCAAAGTTATAAGCAAATGAAAAGCGGGACGGAATTAGTGTGACGGAAAATTAAAGCTTTCGGTAAACATGTAGTAAATGGTCAATGGATCCAAAAAAGTATCCCACATAATGTCCCACGATACTTTATATTCATATCAAAGCTTGTTACCAAATATCAGCAATCTAGGAATCATAGCTACCAAGTTATAATTAATTGAAAAGCGGGACGTAATTAAAGTTTTACGAAAAAAAAGTTTTCGGTTTAGAGGAAGAAGATGTTCGATTGGCCTAAAAACATATCCCATTATGCATCATGTACATATAAAGCTTATCACCAAAATGAAAAACCTAGGTCGGAGTTATGAGAAAACAAAAAGCGGGACGGACACAGGTAAAACAGTATACCCCTATTCTTCGAATCGATGGTAAATGTAAAAATATAAGTCTTAACATCAACTTTAGAATAAGGAAAGCAAAATAAAATGAAAATATAAATGCGAATGTAAATACTGGCTAATGCTGTATAAAAGTGACACCACAAGAGGCTGCTGGTGGTGTGAAACAAAGGGCAGTGAGATTTTCCGAAACAAGGCGAGGGTCCCTAGTAATTACCAAATATTCAAGGTCCATGCGAAAGAATGTCTCTAGCGCTGGATTGGATTAGGACGGAAAAGAGGGAATAATTATACATGAAAGAGATATTATAAATGTAATATAGATCACACAATCTACACTTACATAAGGAGATAGACTCTGTGCCACCCAAAAAAGTTTGGACTGAAATGTGCTGCAGGAATGGCGTCTCCTCTGTGGATATTTGCAATAAAATCGTATCTGGAAACATTCCCGATCTGAAAAGATATTAGTGGAAAGTATTTTAACTCAAGACAGTCTTAATACTTAATTTCTTTATCATTGCAATTTCCTGCAGAGAATTGGAAAAAATATAACACGTCTAATACATGCTAACTTTTAAATCAGAGTATTCATCGGCACTAAATATGAAACTTGTAACTCCCTCCAAAAGCATTAGAAGACAGACTTAAAAATAATAAAACAAAATGTCTTTTACTGTCATAAATTAAAATACACGGGATAAGAAAATGTTTATGTTACAAAATGTTGACTAAAGTACTTTATTATACCTTGTACCATAAACAAAAAGGGTAACCGCAGATGTCATAGAACCAGATGAAGTAACAGTTTCTTGGAACGTTTGACATATGAACCACAGTCGCTTGAATTTTAGTGTCAAATAGCAAGAAAAGAGGGTCAAATATTAATATTTGACCCTCTTTTCTTGCTATTTGACACTAAAATTCAAGCGACTGTGTATGAACGATGATGGAATTGAAGCTCGTAAATTCGTTAACTACCAAATAGTTTAGGCGTGACAGTCGTAACTATATAGATGCTAGCTGCATGAAACATAGATATTGCTGAACAATGCATAAAAAAAAGTCAGAAATGATTTACTACGAATACAGTCATGTGAAATGCATCTGACACAGAGTATTTGAATATACTGTGGTTTCATTTATATTCGTGGTTTTCGTTGGTGTCCTTTACCAACGAAAATCGATGTCCCACGAAAATAAAATTTAACATTGATCTGTATTCAGTCTTCAAAACCACGAATTAAAGAATAAACGAACTGATCCTTTTTCATCAAACCACGAAAGTTAGTACCCACGAAAGTAAATGAATCCACAGTATATAAAGTACTAGTAAACATCTGAATTCACAATAATTTGCCACAATGTATTTTGGAAGTTCGAAAGGTTCTTTGATCATATGTTCTTACCGGAATTTGTTTCAGTGTGTTGACGGCTCGATGATATTGGTCTCTCTCTAGATCATTCATGAGTCGGTACTCTGTCCTGATGCGGAGATTAGAAGCAGCCTGACGCCGTTTTCTTCCAGCTCCAGCTGTTGGTGAGGTGGGAGATGCTCGGAAATCGGGAATTTGCAGGATAGAATCTATCCAGTTTCTCTCTGCATCTGATATGTTCATAACACTATGATCTACAAGTCTCCATATTCGTTTTTGCATACAGAGCCATTGGATTTCAGTTGCTGGGACTTTTGTCATGTCATTTTTCCGGCTTGTCGACTCAAAGCATAATTTCAGATCACTTGGCAAAGCTGTTTCTTCTATTAGAGCTAAAGCTGGACCAAGAATTAAGACAAGGACAAAAACCGTATTCATTGTGTCTTTTAATTCTGAAGTGATAAATATAAATCTTAATTTTAAAACTTTGATGGATTTTTTTTACATTAAATGATAATGACCCAATGCGACTCAGTAAAGTTATCTTTTCAATAACAATTATAAATGATCGATGAAAGTATGCATATGTTTTTTGTGTTTTTTTTTTTTTTTTTTTTTTTTTTTTTTTTTATATGAACAAACTGCAATTCTACCGAATTACAATTAATAAACTTTCAAAATCGATAAAGTGTGTTGATAATTTTTTTTCAATGGAAATTGATCTTTTTTTCTGGTAATTCCAGACCACAAACCGTAAGTTATATTAAGTCATTGGTTTTTGCCTTCAAACATTTGTTTCTTGGAAATCTATTTCGTTAAAAGAGAGAATAAAGATAAGAATAATTGATTAAGAAAGGAAACATAAGTAGTATTTATTTGATTTTACCATAGACCTGTATATTAAATATACAGGTCTATGATTTTACAAAAAAGTTTGATAACCTTTCTTAAAAGATAGTCTTACCGTTAATTTTAGTGTGCTACATGCCGCCAAGACAATTCAGTGAGGAACATACGAAGACATTAATAAATAAATATGACAGTTTTGTGGCCATTAAATGAATCCAATTGACACATTAATATCATCTATACCCATTCCATTACGATGCATTAGCCAGATAGACTGTCATGTTTGTTTAATATGAATTGTTGATGCAGATATGACGTGGAATCTGGGTTATCAAGGTTAAATAAGGATACTTTTCTTTAGTTTTTTGATTTACAAAACCATCCCTTTTTTTAGTAAAAATATTCATTTTAAAATTTGAAAGTTTCATCAAACCATAACAACAAGTTCGGGCAAAAAGTTGGTAAACATGGTAAAATGAACTTTTTCAAGTACAATGGATAATTGAAATGCATTAAAATGTAAAAATTAAGTTCTTCCTTTTGCAAAATATTTTGTTAGAATAAAACTGTACAGGATTTCATTTCTTGCACATATTGCATATTGAAATTTTGCACAAGGGAATAAGTCCTTATACTTTTTTTCGCTACGCAATTTTCTTAATCTTTTGTCAAGAACATTTCGGTGAAATTAATATGCATTTTAGCGTAGGAGTGATTTTTTATGGTCTCCCGAGGATTTATTATTAATATTTATACATAAACTTGTCATTTATTTTGATTTTATATCACCATTACTCTCAATTACAAAATGAATGACCACAGGGGTTTACAATACAAAACAAAATCTTGATATAAAAAAATGATGTTAGAACTTTATCTTTGCAATAATAGACAGTTTCTGCACAATAAACGTCAATAGTTTTCAATAATTGAGTTCAACAAGGCTGTCCTTCATATCCTATTGTCTTTATGGGGCTTCATCAAGAATTTATATTTCCATTTTGTTCTTCTTTTTATTTCTATCAATAAGTCCTATATACCTGCACCAAAACAAACCTTACGGAAAAATCATGCACCGAAACATTGAATGTTTTACAATGTAGCACTGTTAGTAGTTGAACTTAGATAATTAAGACATGTTGATAATTTTTGTATTCATTAATAATTTTTTTGCTTTAGGCCAAAACTCTTATTTGCATCTGTCGTATATGTAATCTTTGTTCCAAACTTAATTACAGCATTTTCAAAGACCTAGCTGTAGCAGTTGGGATATTCGATTCCAATTAATTACTAGTAAGTCACTTAAGTAGCTTCATTCAGGATCATTTGAAAACAAACGTTTATTTAAAATTCCTGCTTCATTGTAGTGTGTGTGTGTCCTTTTTCCTTTATATCTTTTTAGCAGGGTCAGGTGAGCTATTGTCATCGTTAAGCGTCCGTCGTCCGTCCGTCCGTCCGTTTACTTTTCTTCAAACATCTTCTTCTCTGAAACCACTGATGGGATTGCTTTGAAACTTTGTACACTTGATCTTTAGGATGTCCTATACCAAGTTTGTGAAATTTGTGAACGTCAATCAACCAACATGGCTGCTGTTACTAAAAAAGTAGAACAGGGGGGTCAGACCATAGTTTTTACATACATGTGATTCTCCCGTCGGGAGACGAAATCTCCCGACTTTTTCATCCATCTCCCGACTTTTTGTGAAATCTCCCGCTTTTTCAAGACATGACAAAATTTCCGGTGTTTTATGGGTTTGTCAATTAGGTGGAAGATAATTTAACAGGTAAAGGTGTTAATTAAAGGTTTATTGCCATAATTGACCTTATGATTGTATAAACAGTTTGAGATTAATCAGTAAAGCCATGTGTATTTGGCACACGCCAATGCCCTCAATTGACATTGAAATGCAATTTTAATGAGCATTGAAAATCTCCTGCTTTTTCCAATCTCCAGCCAAAAAAATCTAAATCTCCCGCTTTGTCATCACGGATCCGTCACATGTATGTTTTTAGCTTATAGCTAAAAAAATATAAAGAGATAAAGAAAATCCGAAGCAACCCTCCTTTATCAGCATCAAAAGCTCTACAAAACTCTCCATTGAGTCAAAGTTGTGGGACGACTCCTTATAGGAGTTATTTCCCCTTTATCGTCAAAATTTACCATTTTCACAGTTTGTGGGACTTTATCTAGAAACCTGTAAGTGCTAGATGAAAAGTAAGCATTGCAAAATTGTTTAGCTTATTGAGAGCTACAAAAATTATTTCAGGGCCAAAATTTTCAGATCATTCTTTTAAGAGTTATCCCCCTTTAACTGTTTTCAATCAATTTGAACTTGTTTGGTTTTTTTTTTTCAAATGGAAAGTCATGTAACTTTGTATTCTTGATCTTAAAAGTGTTTTCTATCCTAACTTGTTTTTTAAATGTTACTTACCAAGTACATATAGACCATGTTGCACACTTGGTAAGAGGCATTAGCATAAGAGATCAGGTAAAGCGATTCAGGCTCCTGGGAGCCTCTAGTTTCTAATTCTTATAGTTTTTTTGAGTAAAATTAATGCACAGAAGTGTTTTGATGACTAGTATATAGGGATGAACTTATTTTTTGTGTGTACATGTAAGTTATTAGATATATCTGTTGAAAGTCAGACAATCCAATGGTAAATTCAAACAAAATAAAATTTTGTCTTTATTTGATTTTTTTCCCTCTTTTTAAATTTGCAATTAATATATTACTTCTAACAGAAATCAAAGCATTAAACCTCCAAACATTCACACTTCGTGAACCAGTTTTTCCCTTTAATTTAATGTGTTTTTCTCTTGCTGCTTTCCATCATTTTTGGTTGCTTTAATAATGGACTGAAAATTTAAAGTTTCTTGTTGGAGTAGCAATAGATATGTACATATTTTAATGAAAGATTGTCATTTCACTTTTCATGTGAGGTGCATTTGATATGAAAAGCATGTAAGCACAAGACTAGTAAAAATTGGTGACTAAGAAACTGTTTTCACCATGATCAAGCAAAAAAACATCTCAGATCGGATTGACATTTTTATTGACATCAATATAGTAGAAAATATAAATATCAATAATTATCATACAGTTAACAATCAGTAATGGACGGATATCCTTTTCAAATTCTTTTGACCGATATAAGTTCTTAAACTTGGACTAGGTAACTAACACCTAACTGTTCATCACTCAATTCTTATAAAGTAATAGTTTTTGTTGCATTTCCATCTCAGAATTTTAATTTTTTTTTTTAAAAAATGGTTTAATTATATCCCTATTAAAAACCTTGGTTGCAACACAATCTAGTTACATTATGTACCTTATTGAGTACAGCTTATAAATTTGTATAGTAAGATAAATCAAATAAGTAAAAATAAATAGACATGGATGCAAACAATTTAACTATTTCCAAAGATTTTATGTAACGTTTTCAATTTTTATTTTGAATTTATGTTTGATGATTTCCAAATCAAAATAAATATGATAGTCCATTTATTCAAAGATAAATCCATGATGTGTGTTTCTGCATTTAATTTGCCTTTTTATTAATAAGGAAGCATAAAACATGAATTAAGTCAGTTCACATCCCTTGGGTAACTACAATTTGTTTTAACTAATGATGATTTTGAGAAAAAAAGTCTTACATGTAACTTTGCAGTTTGGCTATACTTGTATACTAAATAACACAGGAAAAGCGACACTTTCATTATCAAAACTCAAAAATGCAAATACCTTAATTATCAAATAGCCAGCAGAATAAACTGAGATTTTGTGTTCAAAGCATCTCTGCAAAACAAGGGATATTGTGATTTTCTATATTCTAATTAATGGAAAAAATAATGAATCTGACAAAATTTAGTATACAAAATATAGTACACAAAGTTCTAAAGAAAGTGAAGTTACCTTATTTTTTAATGCTCAACTTCTTATTAACTTCAATCTTATTTGTCGTGACTGTATTCCAATAATCGTTTTTTTAAGAGAATTAATTAAAATATATGAATTAAGACAGAAGTGGTGTGTTTCCTGTGCTACTGAGTATATACTATATATAAAATATATAAATTACACAATTTCAAAGTCATAACAAATACACAAATCCAATAAAATTACAATAACTAAATAAATAAATAAATAGAATTTATAAACAAAAACTCAACAACATCTTATGAATTAAAATTGAATATGTTCTAACATTATCTACTTCTAATAATAAGCTATGCATTGGTGATTAGATTATTGAGTTGTTAAGTTACATTCCTCTATACCTTTACCAGTATTTCAATTTAAATGTAATATGTACTTAAACTACTATTCTCAAGTGTTTTGATAAAAAAAACCTGTTTCTTTAATACTTTTGAAATTAGGAGAAAAGGTCAATGCTAGAACACTTCAACTAATGAAATTTTGGAGTTTTGACACAATATACATATTTTGTCACCAAGACAAGATTGATATTTTAAGAAATGCCAATAATGGACAGTTTTCTTGGGACATGATGACTGACTACATCATGAAGCCCAAACAATGAGCGTTCAAATGAAGGCTCAAACTTCACAACCAACCATAAGATAAGTATTCATGAACTCAAAGAATGAAAATTTCATATGATCCATTTCTACTAACATAAAACAAGAATATGTCCATAGACATAATGCCCCATCTCACAATTTGGGACGGAGGGACGAACAGACCTGAATGCTATAAGCCCCTTCTTTCTTAGATGAGGAAAAAAATCTTAAATTATGCAATCCAGAACAAAACCTTACCCAGTAAAATAATGAAATTACAATAATTATAATGGTACATATCTGTTTAAATTAAAGGGCAGGGAAACAAGTGGAATGTTTAAACATTATGTTGGTCCCATTTTTAGGTCAAGAAATAAATGATATCATTTCAAACAACAGAAAATGAGCAAATGTGTCTTCAAACAGTGAAGGCTTGCTAAGCATATAAATAAATCTCATATCTTTTTGTTGCAATGTTTGGACCTAGTTATAATATACACAAGTACAAAATTTTATAAAGATCCAAAAGATGGTTTTCCAAATATCTGATTTAATGCAAAGGTAAACAAAAGGTTGGACCAAATGAACCTACAAAAACTAAGTGTTCTAAAACTTTCCTTGGCAAGCCATAACAAATTCAAATCTATTTATAAATATCTATCACATTTATTTTCAAAAACTGAAGAAAAGTAATTACCAAAGATTTTCAAACTGATGCGTCCTTATTAGAAGAGATTCAGCACAAAATCTCCAAAACAATAAAATGTTTATGTTTCCTATAATAGAAAGAAACAATTACAGAAAACCAATACAAAAACAAGTATTGCTATTTTTCAAGAGCACCTGTTTTATCACAAAATTCAAAGCAAACAAATGGCACTCATTAAATCACTAACACTCTCTTCACTCTATTGGCACATGATTAAAAAAGAGGAAAGAAAATAATACCAGAATAAGGATGAACAGTAATACCTTTTGTACCAACTTGTGGTCAAATACAGTAACTTTTGAGTACAGAGAAACTTTAATTAAGTTCATAATCGATTCAGTAAAAAGAAGTTTCATAATCATACAAGTTGAAGAAAAATTACAGTAGTTTAAGTGAAAGAATATTTTAAAAGTTTGATGAGCATATTTTTTCTTACATTGCTTCTGATATTAAGATCTTTAAAAATAAATAACATGTCCATAATGAAAATCTAGTCATGGCTCATTTACATCTTGATTTACAGACCATCATGCGCCAATACTCAAAAGCACAGGTTTTCTTTACTAGAAAAAAGTCGGGAAAAAGACATGCTGAAGTTTTAAAGTTTTGACTTCATAAAAAAATCTTTAAAATTGAAAGAGAATATTTCTGGAAATTATAACTTTACAATATACATTTCATCCTAAAAATGAGTTTATAAATCTTTGGTGATAGTAAATACAATTTTTAAACATCTACCATTCTAATAATCCTTTTATAAGTGATCGTTCTCTGTTTTCCAACTTTTTCACCTCAACAGCAAATGTTTCACTAGAGCCTAAAACAGATAATAATACAATAAAACATAAGTGATAAATTAAACATTTGAGACAAAGCAAATACATTATAACTATGACTTACAATAAGCGTTGATAAAATTTTGATAGGAATCCCCTAACCTCAATACTGTTTTTTTTTTTATTGGAACTAATAACATTTAATCTAGGTTTAACATTTTTTTTATAGTTTTTATTAATATTAATTTAACTGCATGTCATCATCAAATAATTCTTTGAATAGAGTCTTTCCACAAAGAATAATATGTTTTTGCAATGTGGTAGAAATTGAGCCTCATCTTCTACCACATTGCATACATGTAAGTTGAATTAAAGGCAATATTCCCTGACTTTAAAGTTCTCAATTACTACGTCATGTTTGACATACCTGAATTGCATGTCTTTTTCAACTTCTGCAGAAAATCAAAGAATGTTTCATTGAGTGCTGTCTTTCCCTACAACAAAATATGTAAATAATCTATAGCATTTTTGCACTCTATAGCCACTGTAAAGGAGCAAACAAATGGTAAATGAACATTTATGCATGTGTCTATTACAGGTTTTGCATACAATTTTTTTAAGATGGATAAATGTGCCTGAGAAGACCAAAGGTGAATCCAAATTTAAGGGTTGTGAGTGTCCTCCTCTGAAATCACCTGACAAATTCGTATTTTGCTGTGGTACAATATACATACCAAACCACCATTTTTTAATCAACAAACTTTGTGAGAGTAACAGGATTAAATTTATCTTATTTCATGGTTTAAAATAGAGGTGTATTGAGTAATGTAGACTGGCTCACTAGGGTTTTATAATTTATTTTACCTCAGGTTCCTCGTCCCAGCTATCCCAGTCAGAACTTTCATCCTCACTTTCACTATCTGGAGGAGATTTATTACCTCCCCTGTCGCTATGCTGACTGAGGGCACTCAGTCGACCTGATGGTAAACTTCCACTGTTGTTGCTCAAGTTCAAGGTCAAACACTCAGGAAATCCTCCAGGGCTATTCACTATTAAAGACATAAAATAGAGTTAACAGACAACGCAGACAACAGCATCATACCATTATATGTTGTATACTATATAACTAGAGGCTCCCAGAAGCCTGAATCGCTCATCTGACTTCAATGACTGATGAAATGAAAATAATTTGGGGTATCTCAGGTGAAAAACTTCAATAAAGGATCAACATACAATTTCCACCTTATAATGAAGGCTTTTGCAGAGCACATATAGCCAAACATTCAAGCAAACAAAAGCCTTTCTTTATTTTTTATAGGATTTATCTGCAAGGCAATAACACAAAACTTGATAATTAAGGGCCATAACTTTGATAGGGGGGGTGTCATCTGACAGCTTCAGTCAAATAGATATTTTTGAAGAACTAATTGAACTGAAGATTTAAGCAACATTTTATCTCAATCTGTAACAGTTTTCATTCTATGTGTCAAACACACAAAAACACTATTTTTCACCTTTAAAGGACCATAACCCCTATAAGGGGTCATCTGACAATTTTGACGCTGGAATCATTTCTGTAGATATCATTGAGCTTCACAATTTTTCCAATGCTAACTTTTCCTCTAGCACTTACAGTTTTCAAGATATAGTCCAGAAACTGTGAAAATGGTAAAGGGGAAATAACTCCTATAAGGAGTTGTCCCACAACTTAGACTGAATGGGGAATTTTGTAGAGCTTATGATGCTGAAGATGGTATGTTGCTTCGGATTTTCTCTATCTCTTCTACTTTTTGAGCTAAATTCTATGGTCTGACCCCCCTGTTCTATTTTTGCAACGGTGGCCATGTTGGTTGGTTCACATGCAAAAATTTCACAAACTTGGTAGAGGACATCCTAAAGATCAAGTGTACAAAGTTTCAAAGCAATCCCTTCAGTGGTTTCAGAGAAGAAGATTTTTGAAGAAAAGTTAATGGACGGACGACAGACGCTTAACGATGACAATAGCTCACATGACCCTTCGGGTCAGGTGAGCTAAAAATTGTATCATGTTTGACTCAAAAGAATTATTTGAAAAAGAAACAAAGATAAAATATAAATACTAGCACACTCTTATTTACATAGAAAAATGACATGTAGTAATGTACAATGTACAATATTGTTTACCTTGTATTGATGAATCTTCATGGTCCCATTCATTAAAAGAGTCAGGGCTCTCAGATAGAGGTATATCATTAGATAATAAGTTAAAGTCATCATCATGCCTAGGGGAGTGTTCCATATTGAAATACACATTCTGAAAGTACAAAGGGATTCATTTCAATAATTTCAAGAAAAGAGATCAGAGTTAGATCGTGTTTCTGTTTCAAAAAGCTTCAAATTGACCACTGATTAAATGTTTAAAGCTGTTCTAGTTGTTTTCTATAAATTGCAGATTTAAATGTTACTTTTGCTCCATGCAAGCTCATTTTACATTTTCTTATTATCTTTTAATGACTCCTGCATTTCTGAAAATTTTATCAGACTGTAAATTGATTTTACATAGATAGTGATGATTTTTGTATTTCAAGTTAATGGTAATGTTAATTTAAAAGGTTATCTAATGATTAAAGATGCTGGAAATTTTAATAAACTGTTTTTGCTGTAACCTATAATGTCTACTGTGACAAAAATAATTACACTTGCATTAAAAAAATTCAACTGAAAAATTGTGGTCTCATCTATGAAATAATTAAATAAAAAGCTTCGCCGAGCGCAGCATAATATGACGGCAACATGTTAAAACCTGTACGTTTAAAGCCAAATATGGATAGTCAATTGCTCTGGACACATGCAGCCAATGGTGGACTGACAAAGGTTTTTGACACATGCAGCTTTTGGTGGACTTTCCACTCTCATTTTAAATGGAATTATTTTTTTTCCAAAAGAGATCAAAATCAGACCACAAATAATTATGTTTCAATTTTGGCCCCTAATTACATAACAGGGGGAAAAAGGGGGGGGTGTGTCGCAAAAATTAATTCTCAATTTTGTATCCACTATTTGACAAGAACAAACATGCAAAATTTTTTTTCAAAATCGGATCACAAGTAAAAAAGTTTTGATTTTGGTCCCTTTTGGCCCCTTATTACATACTCAGGGGAAAAAGGGTGGATCGCAAAAATTAATTTTCAATTTTGTATCCACTGTTTGACAAAAACAAACCTGCAAAAAAATTTTCACAATCGGATCACAAGTAAAATAGTTTTGATTTTGGTCCCTTTTGGCCCCCTTATTACATAACAGGTGGAGAAAGGGGGAGGGGTCGCAAAAATTAATTCTCTCAATTTTGCATCTGCTATTTGACAAGAACAAACATGCAAAAAAAAATTAAAAATCGGACCAGTAATAAAAAAGTTTCGATTTTGGCCCCTTATTACATAACGGGGAAAAAGAAGGGAAGCTATAGTTCATCCAGTTCATTCTTTTATTGTAAGAAACATTATTCACAAATTTCACAGCAATGAGCCAACTAGGACCAAAGTTATGGTGGAAACAAATAAAATGTTTGAATATTTTGCCCCTTTTGGACCCCTTATTTCGAAACAAAAAAAGGGGGACCCCCAAAATCAATCCCTAATACCCTTTTACGATAAGGAACATTATTGTCAAAGAACAAAGCAATCGGATAACTAGAACTAAAGTTATTGTGGCAACAAACATAAAAGTAGCATTTTTGGCCCCTTATTTCAAAACAAAAAATAGTGGGACCTCCAAAACCAATCCCATCCATCCTTTTATGGTAAGGAATATCATTGTGAAATTTCATTGCATTTGGATTACTAGAACTAAAGTAATAGTATATACACTAAAGTTAACAGACAACGACAATGACGACGACGACAGCATCATACCACTATACATGGTCGTATAAAAAGTACTATTACTTACATCACTAACTCTGGAACAGATAGCCATTAAAATAATCCTGAGGTGTCTGGTAGGGTTAATGACTTTACATATGACTAGATAGGCTGCTAATATCTTCTGTACCAAGTGGAGATCTGAGCTCTGAAAAGAAAACAGAGTTTGTCTAAATCAAAATAAATAAATTTTAGATAATTATTAGTTGGGTTTGCATTTACAGAAAATTGAATTTATTCATCAAATATGCTTTTTGACCAAGAATTTGTCCAAAAGACGTAATGCCCCATCTCACGACATTTGGGATGGATGGACAGACGAACAGACAGACAGACCCAAAGACCCAAAAACTCTACGCCCCTACTTTTGTAGATGGGGCATAAAAATCAAAAGAATTTGATTGGACTTTATGATCATTGTGCAAAAAATTGCTTTGCAGATTCATGAAAAAATTTAGTTTATGGTTCAACAAACATAAAATCTATTATACATGTAGTTAATTCTTATATAACTTTACATATGACTAGATAGGCCACTTCAAAATATCTTAGAGATGAAGTGGAGAGTTAATGTGCAATTCACCATTATCAATCCCTCTGACTTATATCCTTCATCACAGCTTAACACTTTTGATATCGATACAAAGATATGAAGTATATTTGATTGAGAGTAAAAATGTTACCTTCATAGTTATAACAGCTGCCAATTCCTTCAGAGTAAGGTGTAAACATTTGACACAAGCCTGTATATGTGGTTCTTCTGTCAAGCCACTGACAAAATCTGATAAAATCTTACCTTCATAGTTATAACAGCTGCCAGTTCCTTCAGAGTAAGGTGTAAACATTTGACACAAGCCTGTATCTGTGGTTCTTCTGTCAAGCCACTGACAAAATCTGCTATCTTTGTACCCAAAGCTATTACGCTGAATAAAAAAGTTATTCCTATTCAGAAAACGCACAAAAATTTGATTACAGAAGTCTAAGAAAGTTGTTTGTTAGTTAATAAAGATTATATACTTTTTTCCTTGTTTGGGGAAATTAGAAATTATAGGAATTTTTTTACAATCTTACTTGCAATATCCAAGCTCTGATTAATTAAATGTGATGGTAAGACTATTAAAGGTCTAATACACCAAAGAAAACATAAGTGGATGACTTAAAAGGGCCACTGCAGTGTCATAGTATTTGTTTGGCTGGTTTCACTTGATTGAAATTCTGGTTTCTAAAATGAATGTTTGGCAGTGGGCATTGGGTAGCAGTCTGAGAAGTGATTTTCCTTGTTTTCTCAATAAATCAAATATCACAGTCTAATGATATTTGGTATGGGGTTCCATATTGATTAACAGGTGTGTTTTTCACCTACTTTCTATCCAACAAAACATGCTGTTTTTGATAATAACTCATCTTATATAGATTGTTTTGCTTTGATTTCATATCTAAAAGTTTCTATAAGTCTATAAAACTTACCAATCACACATAGTTTTACACACATTATTATTGTCAATAAATAATCCAGCATAGTGTGCTACAACAGGTAACATCCACGAGGAGGTTTCCACAGGTAAACTAAGGAGAAATAACTTCATCCCATGGTGAATCTCTGTCACAAAGTGCTTCTCTACCTGAAATGAATTTTATGATATTTACTTGTAATACAAGAATATTGATCAAATCAGAACCATTTCACAAATAATCTAAGTTTATCCAGATTTTTTTCAATGGAAATACATAAAACTTTAAATCACGGTATAAAATTTCATTTCTGTACACCCTATAATTTAAGTTTAAGAGTTCTCAAAAAAATTTTGGATGGATGGACAGATGGACGAACAGACCCTACACTAAATGCCTCTCTACTTTAGTGGATACTGGATAGGGCATATAAGATAATGACAAACAAAACAAGGTATAATTGAAACTGGATGCAGTTTCGAATGTCTCCCAAACGAAGTCCCATTAATCACATGGGAAAAATTTGTGAGGGTGCTTACCTATAAATACAAGTTTTACAGAAGTCCAAAGGGTAAGCAAAATCCTGAAAATGCCTTTAAATGCATTTTTAGAACCTCATGGGAAAAATTTGGGCAGGGGTTCCCCTGTAAATCAAAGTTTTACAGAAGTCCCAAGAGTAAGCAAAATCCTGGAAATGCCTTTAAATGCATTTTTAGAACCTCATGGAAAAAATTTGGGCAGGGGTTCCCCTAATAACTCCAAGTTATTTAGTATTCTATCATTTGAGGGGTGGGGCATGACCCCCCTCAGACGCCCCTATGGTACCAAATAATTCATCTAATCATTAAGTGTAATAATATATGTGGTTATAGGGCGGGGATCTAAACTAATTTCAGAATATTTAGCATGTTTCATTTGAGGGGGGTGGGGCATGACCCCCTTCAGACCCCCTATGGTACCAAATGATTTGTCTTATCATAAGGAGTAATAATATATATGGTTATAGGGTGGGGATCTCAATGGTTTTCAGAATATTTAGTATTTTGTCATTTGAGGGGGGTGGGGCATGACCCCCCTCAGACCCCCAATGGTACCAAATGATTTGTCTTATCATAAGGAGTAATAATATATGTGGTTATAGGGTGGGGATCTCAATGGTTTTTAGAATATTTAGTATTTTGTCATTTGAGGGGGTGCAGCATGACCCCCCCCCCCCTTAACACAATGAAGCGGAGGGTATTATATAATACCTCACCACTAAATGTGGCCAGGTATGAAAATTAAAATATATGAGGTAACACAGTATTTCCAAGTTTAAGATCACACATTATCAAGTTATATCACTTTCCCCATAGACTTCTATAGTAAAATTTTGCAAAACCCCACCCCCTTTTGAGACCCCAAAAATATATGTTCCCTCCAACATATTGAAAATTTTTTTTCGGGAGGATCATCTAGGAGTATGGGCCTATCAAGTCATATGATATCAAGCGATTCCGTCTATCGGTTTCTGAGAAACGCCGCAGACAAGTGTTCGAAAAATCGCGCCCGGAAAGAAGAAAAATAATAATAAGAATAATAAGAACTGAGCAAAAACAACATGTCTCCAAACTTCGTTTGGGAGACATAAATATTTCAGCTGGTGACAATATCTTTAAAGTATTTATATATGTTTTGAACCTTTACACTGCATATGAAATGGTAATCCGTAAACAAGTCTGACCATAAGTCTATGTGAAATCATACCTGTTTTGCACATTGCAGCTTACTTTCTGGTTTTACTAGACAGCAACTAAAATATATACAAAATTTGCAATATATTAGATGTATATGAAGGACATTTAAGTTGTGTTCAAAGTTGAATGATTCCCTGACCTTAAAACATTAAACTTACATTCTAAATAAAAAATTGAAAAACAAACCTATAGAAATTGTTAGCAAGTGAAATTCCCACAGAATATCCTTAGTTATCTTAACACCTTTTGTAATTCAACATTCAAAAGAAATTGATGAGAAAGAAACAGTCTGGCAGTCCAACAAAAATACAAAAAGAAAACTTTAGGCATCCGACCTGTATATTTAATGAGTTGAAAATATACTTTAAGTTTTACAATACCTGAGGTAGCCATCAAAAGGTGAGGTGAATAGTCTAATATCTGTTCCAATGAGTAATTCTCGTGAGATTCTGGTGTTTGGGTGGGCAAAGCAGAATAACATCTTCCAGAAAGACAAAAGGGTAGCTATCTGACTAAATCTCTGTAAAAACAACAGGTATTTGAAAGTCAAATTCTCCATTTTTACAAATGTTAAAATAGAATGTAGTATAAAATACTGATAAAAAAAAAAACCCAAAAAAGGTTGATTTTTAGGTTAGTCCTTTTTTCTAAAGCAATCAAATCGTGAAACCCTGGATGCACTATAGGTAGATTCTTTTTAAGGAAAATGTTCAAATAACAGAATTTCATAACAATAATCCAATGGTACAATTTGGTAAGTAAAAGTCATCACATATAAACCAAATGATACAGAAGACGATATCAACATAACATTATGCAACTGCAAAAAAAATTGCAGTTGTTTAAAATGATGCAAGGTAAAAGATACAAAGACACCAATGTTAACTTACATGTAGAAGAGCACACTTATTTAAATAAAACTTTTAAACGGTGTAATTGAAAGATTCTAAAAAGGCAGATGACTTTGATACTGACCTGTTTGATAGGAATGCTAAAATTTTAAACTTACTTGCGATACAGTGATTGTTCTAACTGAGATGATATGGTCTATCAAACACAAGTCATTGTAAAAAGTCTCTGTGTAAGGGAGATAACTGGTCATACTGATCATGTAAGGGAGATAACTTTTTACTGAACAAACTGACTAGCTGTAATGGTACATGCTAAGATGACAGATAATCTATCAGACACAGGTCATTTTAAAAGGCTGTATGTATTTAAAGGGAGACAACTAATTATTCTTACCATGTAAGGGAGATAACTTTATACTGACCTGATCGGTAGGAATGCTGAAATAACTGTGACTAGCTATAATGGTACTTGCTGAGATGACAGATAATCTATCAAACACAGGTCGTTGTAAAAGGGTTTCCATATAAGGGAGAAAGCTTGGAAGGTTCGTTGTTACACTGCAGACTATTTTTGATATAACTTTCTTACACATATCAAAGTCCTGAAAATAAAAATAAAGAATGCAAGCATCGTTTTATCTAAGTCCTTATGAAGATAAGGACACCCATGATATATTTGTACAATATAGGAAAAAAATATATAGTAAAGAGAGACAGTTAATATAATCCATGGTCTCAATTCCACTTTTAATCCTCAAAGCAATACATATTTTCCAGCTATTAGAATAGAAAGAGAATCGTTTTTGAAGAGTGAAATACCTTGTTTAAACTCTTTGGAGCACTGGGCACATAGCACATATCATTAAAATTATTTGTCTATTTTTTTTGTTGAGCTTATTTAACTATAATGAAGTTTAACTGACATTTTAACTTTTTTAAATATATGTAGCTATTGTAAATATGTACATTCAAAAACCAACCTGCCATGCATTAGGAGGCTTCTGTATCAAGGGCATTAATTTAATACAATGTATCACAGATTCTTTAAGAATGACCCCTGCAGCATAGGTCATCAGGCAAGTTTTCTTTGGCAAGTAGGCTTTCCATAGATTCTCTAAGATAGAGACATCATACCATCGTATTACCTCTGCTAAACAGGGTATAACCTGAAAAAATAAAAGTACAAAGTGACATATCAAACCATAGTTCTGCATCCACTAAAATTGTCAAAACCATCAAACTTCCACCAAAAATTAATCAACAGAAACAGTGGTGCAATATTTTTCTTGTAATACGATTTATGCCAAAGTGTATTATCACAAAGTCTGTAAACAGAATTTGATAAACTAGGACCAGATGAAAGTATGCTCAACATACAACACAAGCTTCCACTCCACTATTGACAGGTAAAATTAGGGGATAATACAATTTTTCACTGTAGCTTGGACATGACCAAGCAACATAGATCTTTAACAAATGCGTTATAGAAATTGATAAAAAAACCTTAGTAACTGGGAATCAAATTTCATGGATTGCCAGCCACAAAAATTAATAACACACACAAAAAACAACTTTCATAATATACAATATTACAATGATTTACCTGTTTAGACATACGTCTTAGCTCCCACTGACTGTCAGCCATACACTCCAGTGTTTGATGTAGTATAGTTATTAGTATATTGCCGAGACATTCTACCTCCACCGTCTTTGTATGGTCCTTCAAAACATCTTCCAGGTCTGTACTGTTCTGTTGACAGTTCTTTATCAACTTCTCCATTTCTTGTCGTGTTACACAATGTAAATGGTGTGTAGAATTTGTTTGATTTTTCTGCAATAAGTAGCACAATAGGTGTTAAAGATCAGGGTAGAAATAACTTGTGCATTCAATATTAAAGAAACAATACTGGAGGTTGTAATTTGTCCTTAACTGAATATGACCTTTTACTCTACTTTATTCAAAAGGTTGGGCAGAGTTTAAATTTCTCAGTGTTTTAGGGTAGATTTAAACGAAGAATCCCGAAAAAATTTACCCATGACCAACCCAGTCAATAAAATAGAGTAATACACGTCAGAAACCTTGTGCATTTTTAGAAACACAAACTGCCTATCCTTCCTAAGCACCTGAGTTCTATCTCCTTTTGACTTGAGTTCATGTTGCTGATTGCAGTTGCGTTGTTGTATGTGTTTTTGTATTTTTTTGCTTTGTATATTTTTCGTGTTACTGTGGTTAATTATGTGTTGGGTATCAATTTTCGTGGTTTTTTTTTGGGGGGGGGGGAATGACTGATCTACAGAATTTGATACCCCATGAAAAGGAAACTTTGACATCAATCTGTATGCTGCAGACTTCAGAATCATGAGTTAAGAATCTAGAACTGATCCTTTCTCATAAAGCCACAAAAAATGACACCAACATAATAAGTGTATCCATAGTACCAGTCCTTTTTTTATGTCTACTGATTTGTTTTGACCTGTCCATACTTACAACATTTGAAGGTGCTATTGATACTCTTTTGGATCTTTTATTAAATAAGCAAAGTGGCACCAATGGGACATTCTAGTGTCAAACGTCCAAAAGGGCAATGACATATCCAGTAACTAAGAAAAACAACAGCACAGGGAAATATTTACCTTCTTGTTTGATTTTTCTAGCACCTGTATCTGATGTAGAATGGAGAAAGTTGTATCAAACTGACTGGGTCCCTTCTTTACAATGTCTCCCTCGTGTCCACTGGTCCCATTCACATGGTTACAGCACGGATCAGGTGATTCTGATAGGGAGTAAGCATGCCTAGACCAATACAAAATATAGGTGAAAATTATTGCTTGTGGTCAATTTAATAGATTTTTCCTCTTATTTTTGTGTGTTTCTAAAAGGTTTTTATCAGTAATGTGCAGCACACAGATAGCAATTCAATTTCTAAAGACATTTGATTTTTTTAACTTTCAACAGCAAATTGAAGGTAATTGAATGTTAAAGTAATTGGTTTTTTTTAAATAGCTCTTCTCTTAATAAAAAAAAAAGCCACTGCACCCTAAAAACACTGAAATAGTTGTTTACCTGTGACTCATAACATGAGGTCTCTTACTTTGTGGATTTGACTGAAAATAAACAAAAAATCAGCTCAAAAAGTTCAATAATATACAGTTGTTTTTCCTATCAGTTGCTTCCAAGTGCTATAAGTACATTTTCAAACTTCAGTACAAAAGATGGTCATAGACATACTTAATAGGAAGAAATGAAGATATTGTTAACATGATTTTGTTCATGATATAAAGTTCATAAAGTTTAAGATTTTAATTAACTGTGAAAACCTGCACTTTGACACACTAACAGTTGGTGCCAGCAATATACTTCATTGATAAGGTCCTACCATGACCTTTGTATTTGTGTGATAAAAATCATGCATGTGATAGAATTTTTGAGTAGGTCATTCTTGAAGAAGGACAGAGTATTCCGTACACACCAAGCATGCTGCAGAAATATCACGACCAAGAGAGAAGAAAAAAAAAGTAATTATTCTTATGATATCTTCTACTGAAATCTACTTTGATTTCATTGATGTACCTCCTAGAGATGTTCTTCTGTTAGTTCAATACTGTGGATTCATTTATTTTTGTGGGTACCAATATTTGCAGTTTGATGAAAAAGAATCAGTTCAAAGATTCTTAAATTTGTGGTTCTGAAGTCCGATTGAAACAAATTAAGGTTTACACATCAACCAAAAAACTTAGGATGAGAGAGAAAGCATTTGTAAAATTCATTTGGATCAAAAAGGAAAGTGTGGAACATCAATCCCATCAACTCTGGCATAAAAAGATACCCCAAACAAAAAGGTATAGCTGAAAGTCAAACCATTTTGGTTAATAAGAACAAACTTCAAGCAGAACACATATGGTACATGTAGTTGTGTACCAGTAATCAGATTAAGAAAAAGAATATTAATCCTAACTGCAACTGTTAAAAATCCTCAATATCACTGGTGTCAAGATTTTCAGGCACCTAAATTGTGACCTAATGTTTCTTCTGGTTTTCACAGGTTCTTTAGCTTGGATTATCTGACGTTCCCTTAAGAAGCCTGGCCATTAAGCATGTGAAAAAAAAATAGCCAAACTGTCGTTAAGCTTGCAACTGGTCAAAAGTTTTACAGAGCTTATGTTAATTGTTGTCTTATGTACAATGATGTATACCAAAGATGTTAAATAAATCTTATCTTTACCTTTCCATGTATTACCTTACTTGAATTTCAATAATTCAGATAACACATAAGTCAGCTTTTAAAATGACAGCTACCTTATTAAAGTTTTAATTTTGTAATAAGCATGCTTTGAAAATTGCAGAATAATAGCAAGAAACCAAAACTGTGAGTATGATTAAGCTATACCTGTAATCTCCGCCGAAACTGGTAAAAATTCAACATAAAATTCAGACATTATATTTCTCATTTCAAAGTTCTTATTTATATTTTGTAAATGGTCAATGTTCAACTTTGCAATACATGTAATATTTTTACAGAATTTCTGTCAACCAAAAATTAAGAATTGAACAAAAATGTGCTATCTTTTTATCTCACGAACAAATACACAAAATAATCTCATGTTTAACTAACAAAATTTATCTCTAGACGAGTAATGGAGTCTGTAGTATACCATTTTGTCTATGGTGTTTATGTTATTTTTAATACTTAAAAGCACTTTTATAGAGCTGTAAACAAAAAATCTTTCAGTACAATTTTAAAATCATATAATCAAAATTAATAGAGAGATACATTAACTACTGTAAACGTACTTATTTTCGCGGGTACTTTTTTCACGATTTTACAATTTCACCCAAGTTCACTAATTCTTAATTTCACGAATTCTGCTCATAATTCAAAAATGCATGACTGCGAAATCCGTGAAAATAAATACCTCGCGAAAATAAGTACTTTTACAGTATTGTAGGTTTGTAAGGTAGTTCTGCTATTCCCATTACATTCTATAGGGAGGGACTTAAATAAAAGAGGAGCAAAAAGGCTTACAAAGATACAAACATAATTGACAGCAAAGATACGAACAGCAAAATCTCATATAATTTTTACTCTAAAATAATAAGAAACAAGAAAAATCAAGGTGTGGAGAGTGAAAATAAAGTCTTTGTGAAATGTTCTGTGTTTTATACTCACTGAAATAAATTTTTCAGATTTTGAATACTGAAGTTTCTTTGCGATACACTAAAATAATAATTGATGGTTCAGATGGAATGCTCTATGATAAGGTTGGAATTGGAGGTCTATTTAGAAGTTCTTTGTAAAAAGTCAATTCCTTCAATGTTCACAAAAGGTAGTTTTGTTTTTATTTTTAGTAATTGAATCTTTTTTGTGATAAGCAGAAAAAGACCTACATCAAACAGCCTTTATCTTAATCAAATTTTGCTGCAGACTATAATTCAAATATCAGAATAGGATATTCAGTAATAGTTTTTTTTCAAGTTTCTAAAAAAATCTCCTAATATTCCCCTAAAATTTCATTTAAATCAGACTACCTTATAATTCTATTGGTCACAGGGTCAGCCTAAGTTCTATCTTCAACATGGTAATTGAGACCGTAATAGGGCAAAATAAGAAAAACAATCACATGTCATGTGCATAGCTATTAACCTTTCAATTATTACCCTGTTAAAAACTGTTGAATGCAAAGGTATCTGGAGGGTCTAAAATGGAGTACCTTTTTCAGTCATCTTGTAAATTTTTAGCCTTTATTTCAGTTTAATATACTTGTTGAAGCATAAATGGTGTAGAATTTATTTCTTTATTTAATTTTATTACTAAAAAAAAATTAAAAGATAAAGCACTTTGAAAGATAGTTAGCTTTTAAACAAAATATCTCATTTCAGGGGAGATAATTGGCATGAAAATGTGTGACTAATTTTTACAAAGAAATGTATTAGAAAATTTAGTTTCTCGAAAAGGAGTACCATGGACCATGTTTTTATTACAGAAATCAAAAGTATATCCTATTTTTGTTATTTTACACAAATTAAAAAAATTATATCTATTTTGAGGATTTCTCCTATACAATCAATACAAAATTCTTAAAGATTGAAACCAAATTATTTCAAGATAAGCACTGTGACCTATTGGTTTTATTGTATATTTTCAATGCTCATACCAATGTTATTTGACTTCGGATGTTTGAAAAAAAAATATTACGTCAAAATTGTAGACCCCCTCCCTTAACACTTGCAACTATTTCCCTATGTTAAAATGAAAACAATTGAAAATGGACTTTGACTGGCAATTAAAAAAGTTGTTTTCAATCAGATTTATAGATGAAAAGCTTGAAACCTTTAATTACCTCATGTCCAGCATCCACTGTAAGAGATTTATTGAGAACTTTTCTGTCGTGATGATTGTCCATGACACCATTCACACCATCTCCCCTACTTAAATACAACAAATAATTACATTTAAAGTTTAAAATTCACTGTTATGCACAACAATATTCTAGAATACAAATAATTATAAAATATCTCTGATTGTGCTGATACAATCCCCTATCTTTAAAAAAAATTAAAAGTTCAATCTTTTCATCAATGTTTTCCATCTATTTTTTTGTAGCTTTGCCTTGTCACCTTTTCATACATGTATATCTGATACATTCATCAAACTGGAAGAGAAATTAAAAAGTTATTTTTGAGAGGAAAATTTTTCTGTCTTTTTTAAATGCAAGAGAAGTGCAAGAGAACTACCAGTCTGTAGGTCATCTTTATAGTTCAGGAGTGTTTAAATTTGACTGTTAATGCCCTTTTTACACATATGGGGCATACAGAGTGTTCAGATTAAGTGGTTGAGGGAAATGGAGTACTTGGATAAAACAACCCACTTTTAGCAAATAACTGATTATGTTATCTCTTTATCTATCAAATTCGGAATCTAAATAATATTTTACCCATCATCCTCTTGCTCTCCTTGCTGATACTTGTCAACATAACTTGCTCCTGCTGGTCCAAAGGTATACAACCAATGATTCTTCAGTAAATATTTCATGATGAGTTCATAGGCAAACAATCTTCCTTCTTTACTCTCCCATACATTCAAAAGTGGCATACCTGAAAAATCCATAATCCATGAGAGATATGAATGGATGAGTTTATGCTTTACAGCCAAAATAGAGTCCAATAATAAACATTTTGATTGTTAAATTCTAAAAAAAAATGTTTTTCATTTCTTGTAAAACACATTTTGTTCTATTGCAATCCCTAGCTGTCTTTGCATACATGCACAGCATTTGATACAACGTCTTCTTAGAGACAGCCAATCGATTAGATGAAATAATGAATTTATAAAACAGGATTTTAGAAAAAAGTAATTTAGGTCTTGTTTTAAATTATCAATTTTATGAAATCGTCAGTTTCCATAAAGACAGTTTTTTTTCGTCTTGGGTTAACATCCATTTTAGTGAGGAATACTATACATGGCAGTCAGTTCAATAGACGATATTGAGATGCGAATATGTGTACGCGACACAACAAACATAAACAAACAGCAATTCCAAAAATCACAACGGAAAACAGCAAGCAGTCTTCAACATGACCATAGGTCACTGTCTTGCATTGGCCCAAGACTTATAAAACAATACAAAAGTATCAAAACCAATCCCTAAATCATCAACGAAGGACCCAATTCTTGACATAAAACAGTTAACACAGAATGACAAGGACAAACAAAGGCTTTGGCAAAGTTTCCTGGCTTAGGACAGGCACATATAAAATGTGGCGGGGTTAAACTAGTTTTTTGGATCCAACCTTCCCCCTATGTATATTTTGTTTTTAGTGGGTTTACCTTTAGCACTACTAACAGATGGCACACTGTGACCATTGCACATGGCTCCATGGTGATAATCATCTGGTTTGGTCAGCTGACTAAGGTCTGGTTCCCAACCTTCAGTTAAACACTGTAGGACCAGTTTAACCAGAATAACACAGTGGCTACTTTTAGTGACTAAAATAAAGGACAATTCTTTTAAATTGGAGCTATAATGCAAAAACAAGCTATATCAACAATCATGATCTGACCAAATACCTACCATCGCAACCAAATATTGCAAACACATTGGAAATAATAAATCAAATGCTATTTCAATTTTTGTCATCTGCTTGTAAGATTTTCCTTTTGATATTTAATGTTTTTGTTGTTTTTGTGTATTCTTTTAATTATTATTATATTTTATAACAGTTATTACCCTAGTTGGTATGTGACCCAGGGATTCTTTCCCTCAAAAAGCTAAGTAAGCCTTGGGACAAGCCCTCGGGTGACCTTACTTTATCAGGGAAAGAATCATCTGGGTCACATCCCAACTAGAGTGATAATTGTATATTATTTAACTGGTAGTTAATAATACGAAAATTGTAAAACTTTTGTGTTCATGTTTAACCAAGGTTTAAAATGTCAACTACAAATAAATCAAGGTCTTGTGTGAAAATGTTAAAATAAAGAGTTATCTACTAAAGTGTTCTTATCAGTTCCAAATATCACTCCTTGTCCAAAATAAGATTTGGACTGTCGATTTTTTTGACTCAACCCAATAGTGGAAGTCATAAAATTATATTTAATCTGATGGTGAAATCCCTATGTTATTATTTATAGTTCCATACCCAAATATTTGAAGACATTACTAGCAGCCTGTCTTACTGATGAGGCTTGGTGAGACAGATATAACAGGAATGTAAAGATGTACTCTGACCACTTTGGTAGCAGAATATTCATAGGTAGAATCTAAAAAAAGAAATTATGTACTATCATAAAAAATCAGTTCTTTCAATACAGATACTGCGCAGGATTCATTTATTTTCATGGGTACCAATTTTCTTGGTTTGATGAAAAAGATTAGTTCGTGGATTCTTAAATTCGTGGTTTTAAAGACTGTGGCATACACATGAATGTTAAATTTGCTTTTCATGGGGCATAAATTTTCGTGGGTAAAACTCACCCACGAAAATTGATACCCAACGAATAATAATGAAACCACAGTAATAGTTCTTTCTCTGAGAGATTAAAACTAGAGGCTCCCAGGAGCCTGAATCCCTCACCTTGTATTCGATGATACTTATATGCTGGATATTTCATTAAAGGACTGCTACTCTGTGGAATTATCAATTTTAATGTTCTAAGGGAAACAACTCCTATCAAGAAAGGTCTTACAACTTTGACCCCATTACATAATTTTTAGATCTTCATGTGCTTAACCATATGCAATTTAAATTTTTCAAATATCTTGTATTGTTTTCAAGATATAAGCCTTAAAAGAGCAAAATTTGAAAAAAAAAACAAGAAAAAGGGCAATAACTCCAACAACCATTGTAAGATTTTCTTCAAAACTTCAGGGCAGGTAGATCTTTATGTGCTGATCATTATTATCCAAATAGAATTTAAATATCTATTACCATTTTTGAGTTATTTGCAAAAAACTGCAATTTACCTTATGTTCTATTTTTAGCCATGGCGGCCATGTTTTTTGTTGAATCAAAATTTCGAACGATAATTTTGTAGACCACATACTATTGAACAACCCTACCAAGTTTCATTTCATTTGACTAAGCAGTTTCAGAGAAGAAGATTTTTGAAAAGTTGAACAAAAAACTGTGAAAATGGTCAATTTTTTACAATCCAAGGGGTATAACTCCTAAAGGAATGATCCTACAACTTTGACTCTGTTACAACTTTTGTAGATCTTGAGGTGCTTAGTCATATGCAATTTAAATTTTTGAAATATCTTGTATAGTTTTCAAGATATAGGGCTAAATAAGTAAATTTTTTGAAAAAAATCCAGAAAAAGGGCAATAACTCCTACAATGGTTGTTGGATCTACTTGAAAATTTCAGGGCAGGTAGATCTTGAGGTGCTGATCACTTTAACCCTATGCCAGAATTTTGATATCTGTTACCGTTTTTGAGTTATTTGCAAAAAACTGCAATTTACCCCTATGTTCTATTTTTAGTCATGGCGGCCATGTTTTTTGTCGAATCAAAATTTCGAACGATAATTTTGTAGAGGACATACTACAGAACAACCCTACCAAGTTTCATTATATTTGGCCAAGCGGTTTCAGAGAAGAAGATTTTTGAAAAGTTGGACGACGGACGACGGACGACGGACGACGGACGCCAAGTGATTGCAAAAGCTCACATTGCCTTCGGCAAGGTGAGCTAAAAAGAGTGGTCACTGTGATTAGAAACTAAGTTTTTAATTAATAATGAATCCTTCTTGCAAAGGATGAGTGGCATTAAGACCCATAATTGGCCCATGAAAATGAAGTAGGTTCAAATGTTCTGATATTTATAAGAAATATAAGCTTATATGTGGTTACAAAGAAAACACATCAAATAAGGCAAATTTCAATCATCGTGACGTAATTATGATATCATATTTAGTGGTCTTATTTGACAAAATAAAGAAAATCTGCAATTTTGAAATGTTTCCATGCATATTTTCCTTAAGAAAACATTGGGCGCATGAAAACAACAACTCCAAACTTTCAGAAATGATGGAGTTCATTAATTTACACATGTTTGCCACATATGAAGTTGTTGTTTTGATGCACCTTCTTTCGGACCAAAAAGTGTGTGAAAATCAGCAAAAATCAATATAATTAGGACCATTTCTTTAATATACAGCTTTTTGAGTTAACTGATTGGCATGACAGCTTAACTGATATGGCACAAGCTTATCATTTTCTTAAAGCCTAATAATTTATCAATGTTTCATCAACCTAAGACATCTGTATGCTCAGTTTTAATTTCTTGGTAAATTTGGGGCAAAAAATGGGTCTTATTGCCACTCATCCTTTAAGCAAATGTAAATTACAATTTTACGAGAATAGAAAGCTATTCATTCTCAACTCAAACCTCATTTGACACTTACCTTCAAAACAAATAAAGCCACATTTAGAAAGCCTTCAGCAGAGTAGTCATCTAAGAACTGTACTGGAAGTATCTAAAATTAAAATTAATAATTATTATATTTTATGAAAGGATATGGAGTATATGAACATGAGACCACAACATATTTAAACTCTAACAGCAATTAATTTTTTTATGAGCTGCATGGCCATTTCAGAAATTTATTCCTCATGTCTTTGATATTATACATGTATATATGTCTGTTGTCTTGAAAAACCATTTTAAGTTGCAGTCAGTCTGTTTATACCTTTCATATTCATTTTATCACCCCTATCATGTTCATTTTTCATCCTTTGATGTTCGTCTCCAAGTTACTAACTAACACTGCCTAAAGTGCATTTAAAAATGTCAGTAACAATAAAGGAGTATGTTCAGGAAGGGCTGAAATCTGTCCCATTTTTGCACAAATTGTCTACTTTGTAACATCTTAATGAATTTAATATGATGCAGTGGATAGATAACAAACTTTAAAATTAAATCAATTCAACATGATGACAACATTATGCATGATATTATGACGTCATAAACGTGCTGAAAACTCCAAAAATATCAATATTTGATTCATTTTTTAGGGTTTACAAGAGGTTTTTCTTGAAATTAGTATAGAGCACATTCATCAACAACATTTATTTTTAGCCCATCTATTTTGCTCTCAAAAATAAGCATTTCAACACAAAATTGTTTTTGTCGACGCATGCGCTCTATGTTAATTAAAGTGATTCCTAACCAACTAGATAATGTGTCTATGAGCCACAGGATGGCCCTCCCGTTCTTGAAAGATCATTGACCCTCAATGTGTATTACCTGGGATATGGACCTTTACCAAGAAATTGATCAAAAGTGTTCATGTGTAAAATATAGGTTGCTGTGACCTTATTTCTGATGGGTGGTGCCATGTACCAAGACTCATCGAGAAGTGAAATATTATTGACCCCCAACATGTAGTATTCAAGATATGGACCTTAACCAAGAACTTAACCAAGGTCATTCATGCGTAAAATATAGGTCACAGTGACCTAATTTCTAGTGGATGGTGTCACTTTACCCAAGACACATCTAGTGGTGAAATATCATTGACCCCCAACATCTAGTATCCAAGTTATGGACCTTAACCAAGAACTTAACCAAAGTTGTTCATGCATAAAATATAGATCACAGTGACCTAATTTTTATTCGGTGGTGTCATGTTACCCAAGACACATCTAGTGGTGAAATACCATTGACCATCAACATGTAGTATCTGAGATATGGACCTTAACCAAGAACTTAACCAAGTTCATTCATGCGTAAAATGTAGGTCACAGTGACCTAATTTCTAGTGGGTGGTATCACCTTACCTAAGACACATCTAGTAGTGAAATATCATTGACCCCCAACATCTAGTATCCAAGTTATGGACCTTAACCAAGAACTTAACCGAAGTCATTCATGAGTAAAATATAGGTCACAGTGACCTAATTTCTAGTGGGTGGTGTCACCTTACCTAAGACACATCTAGTAGTGAAATATCAGTGACACCCAACATCTAGTATCCAAGTTATGGACCTTAACCAAGAACTTAACCAAAGTTGTTCATGCATAAAATATAGATCACAGTGACCTAATTTTTATTCGGTGGTGTCATGTTACCCAAGACACATCTAGTGGTGAAATACCATTGACCATCAACATGTAGTATCTGAGATATGGACCTTAACCAAGAACTTAACCAAGTTCATTCATGCGTAAAATGTAGGTCACAGTGACCTAATATCTAGTGGGTGGTATCACCTTACCTAAGACACATCTAGTAGTGAAATATCATTGACCCCCAACATCTAGTATCCAAGTTATGAACCTTAACCAAGAACTTAACCGAAGTCATTCATGAGTAAAATATAGGTCACAGTGACCTAATTTCTAGTGGGTGGTGTCACTTTACCTAAGACACATCTAGTATCCAAGTTATGGACCTTAACCAAGAACTTAACCGAAGTCGTTCATGCATAAAATATAGGTCACAGTGACCTAATTTCTAGTGGGTGGTGTAGCCCTACCCAAGACCCATCTGGTGGTGAAATATCGTTGACCCCCAACATCTAGTATCCGAGTAATGGACCTTAACCAAGAACTTAACCAAAGTGTTACGGACGGACGGACAAGGGTAAAACTATATGTCCGATCCACATACATGGTCGGGCCATAAAAATGCTCTAAAATTGCCAAAATCCTATAAATTTTCATCAAATCATATGATTTCTAGTCAAGTTTTCTCCAAGCTGCTGAATATTTTATATCCTAGTTTTTGTTATTCTTTGAATTAAAGCATTTCCAAAGCATGTACATGTATATTTTAAGCAGTAATTTCAGAAAGTTAACTCTGAGTTGAAATTTTGGGCCAATTTAGGTTCTAACCGAATCTACTCCTTTAGTGAGCCAATTTGTCTTACAGTTATTAGTCCTTATATCTGTAGATGGTCAGTATCAATTGAACTAGAGGCTCCCAGGAGCCTGAATCGCTCACCTGATCTCTTATGCACAAGTTTGAATAAATTTCACAAACTTTCAAGTATACAAAGTTGCAAAACAATCCCTTCAGTGGTTTCAGAGAAGATTTTTGGAAATCATTTAAATTAATAGAAAAAACAGTTAAAGGGCAATAACTTCTGTAAAAACCTTTTGATGCTGAACAAGAAAAGTTGCTTCAGATTTTCTCTATCTCTTATACTTTTCAAGTTATAAGCCAAAAACAATGGTCTGACCCCCCCTGTTTAATTTTAAGCAATGGCAGCAATTTTGGTTGGTCGACATATATATAATTCACAAACTTGGTAGAGGACATCCTAAGGATCAAGTGTACCAAGTTTCAAAGCAATCCCCTACGCGGTTTTAAAGAAGAAGATTTTTGAAAATCAGTTAAAATTAATGGAAAAAAAAACAGTTAAAGGGGAATAACTCTTAAATGGCTGATCTGACAATTTTGACCCTGAAGTCATTATTGTAGATATCAATGAGCTTAACAATTCTGCAATGCTAACTTTTCCTCTAGCTCTAACGGTTTTCAAGATATATTCCAAAAACTGCAAAAATGGTCAATTTTGACGATTAAAGGGCAATAACTCCTTTAAGGAGTCGTTTCATAACTTTGACTCAATGGAGAGATTTGTAGAGCTTTTGATGCTGAACATGGTGAGTTGCTTCGGATTTTCTCTATCTCTTATACTTTTCGAGTTATAAGCCAAAAACAATTGTCTGACCCTCCTGTTATATTTTAAGTAACGGGGGCCATGTTGGTTGGTCTATGTATATATAATTCACAAACTTGGTAGCAAACATCCTAAAGATCAAGTATACCAAGTATCAATGCAATCCCTTCAGTGGTTTCAGAGAAGAAGATTTTTTAAAATCAGTTAAAATTAATGGAAAAAAACAGTTTAAGGGGAATAACTCTTAAACAGCTGATCTGACAATTTTGATCCTGAAATCATTTTTGAAGATCTCAATGAGCTTAACAATTCTGCAATGGTAAGTTTTCCTCTAGCTCTAACGGTTTTCAAGATATAGTCCAAAAACTGCAAAAATGGTCAATTTTGATGATTAAAGGGCAATAACTCCTATAAGGAGTCGTTTCACAACTTCGACTCAATAAAGAGATTTGTAGAGCTTTTGATGCTGAAGAAGGAGGGATGCTTCGGATTTTCTCTATCTCTTTTATTTCGAGTTATAAGCCAAAAACTAGAAAATGTGTCTATGAGCCACAGGATGGCCCTCCCGTTCTTGAAATATCATTGAACCTCAATGTGTATTACCTGGGATATGGACCTTTACCAAGAAATTGTTCAAAAGTGTTCATGTGTAAAATATAGGTTGCTGTGACCTGGTGGGTGGTGCCATGTTACCAAAACTCATCGAGTAGTGAATTATTATTGACCCCTAACATGTAGTATTCAAGATATGGACCTTAACCAAGAACTTTACCAAAGTCATTCATGCGTAAAATATACGTCACAGTGACCTCATTTCTAGTGGATGGTGTAACCTTACCCAAGACACATCTAGTGGTGAAATATCATTGACCATCAACATGTAGTATCTGAGATATGGACCTTAATCAAGAACTTAACCAAAGTCATTCATGCATAAAATATAGGTCACAGTGACCTAATTTCTAGTGGATGGTGTCACCTTACCCAAGACACATCTAGTGGTGAAATATCATTGACCATCAACATGTAATATCTGAGATATGGACCTTAACCAAGAACTTAACCGAAGTCGTTCATGCATAAAATATAGGTCACAGTGACCTAATTTCTAGTGGGTGGTGCCACCTTACCTAAGACACATCTAGTAATGAAATATCATTGACCCCCAACATCTAGAATCCAAGTTATGGACCTTAACCAAGAACTTAACCGAAGTCGTTCATGCATAAAATATAGGTCACAGTGACCTAATTTCTAGTGGGTGGTGTAGCCCTACCCAAGACCCATCTGGTGGTGAAATATCATTGACCCCCAACATCTAGTATCCGAGTAATGGACCTTAACCAAGAACTTAACCAAAGTGTTACGGACGGACGTACGGACGTACGGACGTACGGACGGACGGACGGACGGACAAGGGTAAAACTATATGTCCGATCCACATACGTGGTCGGGCCATAACAATGGTCTGACCCCCCTGTTCTATTTTTAGCAACAGCGGCCATGTTGGTTGGTCGATGTAAATATAATTCACAAACTTGGTAGAGGACATCCTAAAGATCAAGTATACCAAGTTTCAATGCAATCCCTTCAGTGGTTTAAGAGGAGAAGATCTTTGAAGAAAAGTTAACGGACGACGGACGGACGGACGACGGACGCCTAATGATGACAATAGCTCACATGACCCTTCGGGTCACGTGAGCTAAAAATTAAGGTAAACAACCTTGGACATATAACTGACAAACCTTCACTAGGAGAAGGTTTTATTATTGAAAAGGACATAATTTAAATTACAACTACTGAATTATTAGTGCCCAGCATTTAAAGAAATTCAGTATTTTTATCTTGCAGTAAATCAAGTAAAACAAGAACAGATTCTAAGTCCCCCAACAGTTCAGTGGGGAAAAATCAAAGTCTGCTTGTTTAACAGGAAGTAGATGAGCGACAGATCTGAAAATGCATCCCACCATATTGGACCCCTACCTGATGCTGCATACCAAATATCAAAAACCTATTATTATTAGTTGCTGAGAAAACTGTAACGAAAAATAGTGTTACAGACGGACCCCCGGCATTTCTATGTCCCCGCTCCATGTTGGGAGACCACAAGAGTTGACAAGTTAACTGTGTCCAATCAAGAGATTTTTTCACTCTACCAGTGCTAATATTTAACAGGTGTGTTTTTGAAAATCACAAAATGGGAATAGAACTCAAATCTGAATTGGTAACTGTCTAGCTATCAGTATTATATGTTATACCACTATGTCATAAAATGTAACGAGATACCCTGCATTAATCATGCTTTATCAGTAGAAAAGGCTAAATTCCTGAAAGACCCCCCTAATTAATTATCATAAACTTTCATTTAGCACCATCTACAGTCCCGTGGTATAAATCAGTTATTCCCCATCGGGCATCCGCCCTCAGGGGAATAACTAACACTTATAAAACCAGTGCCTAGCACCACTAGGTCATTCATGCTTCAGTAACAATAGTTACAACCTACCACAGCTTGCATTCTCTCTGTTACATGATTTCCATTTCTCAAAACTGTCAGGACTTGTTCGAATGTTGACAATGCCTCCTTAAATAAAAATAACACAAAGATATGTTTCAGCTATTCAAGAACTAGCAAGACTAGCTATGTTAACAGTACTTTCTATTAAATAGTCTCAAAGAAAATAAACAAGGTCATATTGGTTAAAAAAAATCAAATAACAAATTGTAAAGAATGTAAAATGAATAGGTTCATCTGAATATTTTGCTTTACATCTACTAATAATTTTATCCTTTTCAATTAAGGACGCAAAAATGTAAATGCATGTTTTTCTCCAACTTTTTTCATCATTTGAAATTTCGATTTTCTGTTTGCATCCTTCAGTCTTTGAGAAAAAATCTATACAGGCATCATATACTTAAAGTCCCTCCCCTAGTATTTAAAGCTTTATTACAGACATACTTCAGTATCCACAGAGGAAATGTATGCCGAGATAGCTTTAGCTGCATGTTCTCTGATTGTCAGTTGTGGGTTGTATAACAAGGAAAATACAACATCATGGATCTGACTTGACATAAAGTGTGGTGGAGTTAAATTCTGAAAAAAACAAGAAATCTCTTATACATATAGATATAAAAATGAGTTCTAGTTCTTTTAGTGTTCAAATATTTACAGAAGTCACAAAGGTTTATTTCACTAATTACATGTAAATTTAAAATGTTTGAATTATTATAATAAAGCGCTTAAACACATAGATGTTGCTAGTCTCTCTATTACTTGCAGTTGCTAAGATATGGACCTTAACCAAAACTTTAATCTGAGTCATTCATGCACAAAATGTAGGTCAAGGTAACTTAATTTTGGTATGTAGGCTGGTTACATTCCAAGATGTACCCACTAACCCAATATCGTCTGTCTATTACTATTGCTGAGATATGGACCTTAACCAAAACTTTAACCTGAGTCATTCATGTAGAAAATGAAGGTCAAGGTGACATGACTTTGTTATCTATAATGTTTTGTTCCTTAGTTATTGACAAAACAAAAACCATTACCAACATACCAACATATGTATGGATGAACAAACCAACCAACCAACTGCTACATATCCCCTCCCCAAGCCCCTTGGGCTTGGGAATAAAAAGTCTGGGGTCTTTAAGTGCAACATCATACAGATGAAACACATCGAAATTGATCTGTATCTGCTAATGTAGTTAAAAACTTTAACAATTAAGGATGCTGCTGCTTGAATCACTGTTATATATTGAAGTCTCCCATTCTGCAACATGTCACAGGCAAGACCAAAGTTTTGCCATTTATTTTTTTCAATTATAGTGTTTGTTTCTAAGGTGTTTATTTCAAAACATGAAATATATCTATTAAAAGAAATTATGTGTATCTTATTTTCTTTGTAGAAGACTCCCGGGTATATTTTTCTTATAAAAATATAACAACAGACAACTACGGCTACACAGGCAAAATTTAGATATACGCTAGACGCACGTTAAACGCATTCAACATTTTGCCTGTGTATTAATTCACAAGTTTTTTGTCATTTTTATTAAATTTAATACCTTAGTTGAACCTTCCAGACCAAAGCTAACATCAGTTTTGTCTTGAAAGTGCTGCACCATGGCACTGATACCTGAAAGTAAAACATTGAATTTTATCAACATGTATCAAACCAGAATCAACGACCCATATACATGTATGACATTTTGACTTCTTACGTTAAAATAAATAACAGAGAAACTTTTGAAATGAAATTTCTTAACTGTATTTAATTTTTTTCTAGCATTTCATTGTCATAATGCATATAATTAAAATCTTTGATAGATTTAGGGGGAAAAGAGCAAGAAATAAAAAGCTACGCCGAGCGCAGCATGATACGACCGCAACAAGTTGAACCCTGTACATTGGAGGCCCAATATGGATAGTCTATTGCTTTGGTCACATTCAGCCCATGGTGGACTTACAAAGCTTTTTTACACATGCATCCTATGGTGGACTTTAAAATGCATATTTGACACATATATATTTACAATAACATTTAATAGAAAAAAAATCTTATTTCTAAATTCATTGACATATTTGACACAATTTAGCCCCTTTTGGCCCCTTTTTTAAAAAAGGTTAGGACCACAAACCCCAAATGCAATAAAAAGCTACCTTCAGTGTATATAATCATCATATTTAAACTTCATAACAATTGGCTGGCCCACTACAGCTAAATTTCTTGTGTAAAACCATTTGCCTTGACCAACTTTTAAAAATGGCGTTTTTTGCCCCTTCGACCCCTTATATCTCAAAAACAGTAAGATATATTGCAAATCTGATTGAAAAATGGAAGCACGGATTTTCACAAGGATTCCAATGAAAAAAAGATTTTGAAAATCGGACCACAAATAAAAAAGTTGATTTTTTGGGTGTGGCCCGTCTTTGGCCCCCTGTAACAATGTAACTGTTCAATATACATCAAAACCATTGACACATTTTGTTGACAGAATTTAATGAGGAATTCAATAAAAAAAGAATTTTCAAAATCTATTGAATAATAAACATTTCGACAACAGTTTTGTCAATACACCCGTTTTAGCCCCTTTTTACCTTTTTTCCAAAATGGTAAGGGCCACCTACCCCAAATACAATAGGAACCTTCCTCTAGTGGTAACAAACATCATATCAAAACTTCATAACAATTGGCTGGCCCAGTACAACTAAATTTTTGGTATAAAATTATTTGCCTTGACAAACTTTTAAAAATGGTGTTTTTGGCCCCTTTGACCCCTAATTTCTCAAAAACCGTAAAAGATATTGCAAATCTGATTGATAAATGCAGGCAGGGATTTTCACAAGGATTCCAATGAAAAAAAGATTATGAAAATCGGACCACAAATAAAAAAGTAATTTTTTTGGGGTGTGGCCCCTTTTCGACCCCCTGTAGCAATGTAACGGTTCAATATACATCCAAACCATTGATACATTTTGTTGACAGAATTTAATGAGGAATTCAATAAAAAAAGAATTTTCAAAATCTATTGAATAACAAACATTCTACAACAGTTTTGTCAATACACCCGTTTTAGCCCCTTTTGGCCCTTTTTTCCAAAACGGTAAGGGCCATCAACCCCATATACAATAGGAACCTTCCTCTAGTGGTTACAAACATCATATTAAAATTTCCTAACAATTGGTCAATATTTACTTAAGTTATCGCACGGAAACCAAATGTCCCCAGACGACGACGACGACGACGACAACGACGACGACATTGCCATAACATTATACGATCGCAAAAATTTTGCGGTCGTATAAAAACAAACTTCTAGAAGCTATTTAACTAAAGCATGATAATTTTGGAATGAAGATATTTCATGACTTTGAACTTCTTTGACTATGATTTATCAGCTTACCCATGATTGCACCTTCTTTTGCCTGCCATGAACTTTGTGGACACTTACATATCTGAAATGAAAATGATAAAAAATATAATTCAATGTTAAAAACATTGTAAAATCAATTTAAAAAACTTCCATCATTTGAGAAATAGATTTCTAATTTGTTTAGTGATTGTGATTACAATAAAAACGTATATGTTGTAAAGAGCTGACAGTATGGTCAAAGGGGTATAACTTCAACAAGAATTGTTGACTAATAATGAATATGGAACTTGTTCAAGGTAAAATTGACCCCCCAAAAAATAAATTTGTATAAAAAAAAACATTGAGAAATGTAGGCTTTTAACAACTTAAAAGAATAATGTATAGATACATGGGTGTACACCATATAAAGATACCAAGGATGGAGATAAATTTACACAGTGGATATATTTTGCTAGTGATGGAAAAATAATGGTACCACTCAAAATTAGTCTGAAGGTACTACTAAATATATATACATGTATATACCTAATTTTTTAAATGATGATCTAGTATTTTACAATTTGTACAAACTGAATATGTTTTATTATACATGTAATTGATGATTAAAGACTTTTAAACTGGTTCTTTTCTTATTGAAGGTTAAGAATTACTTACAGTGACCAACTGATTAAACAGTTTCTCTTGTTCTTGTTTAGGTAGATAAGGAGACACGTAGCCCAGCTGTTTAGAACAAGAATTCCTAATGGCTGACCATACATCTGTCAAGGACATCTCTATTAATCTCTAAAAGATGAAGATAAAATTTTGCAAAAAAAAAGACCACCTTGCAATGGTACTGATTTTTCCTATTGTGTATGTTTTGCTATCATTATGACTCAATTTATATTTTAGTGTGTTCGTTTTCAATATTTGTTTATATCTATTTATCTAGTCACACCTTTTGTTTTATCTACTGTCTTTTGACTTTTTTTCATATCAAGCTTTTATTTATATATTTCATCTTGTTTAAGTCCCGATTATGGCTGAAAAAATGGCTGACAGGACTGTAAGCAGACAACAATCAATCAATCAGCAAGCTGCAGCTAGAGTATTCTAGACATTTTGCTGTGGCTCACCTTTTTTTCTGTTCAACAAAATCTAGTCATTTTTTCTTCAAACCATTTTTCCCTCATAATTGTATGGCTGATACTGATATATTTCAAGCTAGAGATCATTTTTTACTTTGAACAATAGCTAATAAGTAAGAAATACAAATTCTGCAAATCTCCATTTTTAGTCTTACCAGTATTATTGAACATGAACTACATGTATTGAGATTCTCCCTGTTTTCTTTTAGCCAATCCATTATATGGACTACAGTTCTATTTCTGACAACAGGCATATTGCACACTGAAAAAATTTTAAAAAGATTTTTTTTCTATTCAGTTTTGTAAGAACTCACTTTAAAATAATAAACTGCACACCTTTAATATTGTTCTATATATGCTACATTTGTAGTTTTATAAAATTGAATTTATACTATGCAAATATAAAACTTTATTAAGGCTTTTCAGTAAAATATCATATTTCTTAAAATGCTTAATAGAAAATTTACATTGTACGAAAAGGGCTTTTTAAGAGAATAACCAGTGGTCTCACAAAAATAAAGTTTTTGGTAAATGCAGATCAATCATTCCTTTTGTCATTATTGGGTACCGGTATTTGATAATAATAAGTAATATTTTGTAATAATTGATAAATAGTTATGCAGTGAATCAGTATTATTGGTTACAGCAAACAAACATATTGGGCTCAATCACTAAACTGAGTTAATTGTATTGTAGCAGTTAGATCAAAGGTTTGATGAAAATTTTGAAAAAAAATATCATTTATCTACATGTGTTTGTAGGTAATTCATACAAAGGGAAAACCAAAGATCTAAAGGTATTAAAGTGTAAGTTCACGATTTTTGAGTTATTAGTTTATTTGATTTATTATAATGAGAGTAGGCATCATGCCGGGTTTGGGCATTGAAAACGATATATTAAGAAAGATATTCATAATTTTATTCCAATACACAAGACCATATGGGCGCATCCATGCTATGAATTATGGGATAGCTCAATTGGAGATATGACGTCACATCTCCAATGATAAATACATTAACCAATTGACGATATTTGTAACATAAGACCGATGTTGTCGATCATAATAATGATTTGAATTATGAATAATTTGGCATTGATAATTATTTTAATTCCGTGTTTTTTTTTATCTAAATAGCAAGATAATAGTTTACTTAAACCTTAAATTGTTTCAAAATAATTAATTATAATTCCAAATAGTAAATAATCTGAAATATTTATTGACACAGTAGCCGTAGTTTTCAATCCTTTTTCAAATATTTAAGACAATAAATTCAGTTCTTGATGAATACAAAGGTGTCAATTAAAATCATTAACCTTTACGATCATTAACCATGGACCATCTGCCACGCCCCGTTGGTTAATTACAGTAATAATTGACAGATATCATAGATTTCCTTGCAGCACTCAACCCGCTTTAGACACACCCACCACAGCTCGATTTTAAGAATTTCGACCGGCACATCTTTTAATAATTTCTTAATTAGTACACGGTATAATTAATCAGCAGGTGTAAATATCACCTGTTCAATCCATTGACTACCTTTCTCTTACAATTATCAATCAGCCAAAGCGTGGTGCTACATCGTGCATGGTTTATGTAATAATAATTTATGTACTAGTACCCAAATTAAAAATGTGTTTTAAGAGTTTTAGTTCCCACTTTTTTTTCGCTTTTGTAGTGTTGGAAAAACAAGTAATTAACTACATAATTAGACCAAAAAAAAAGATTCCTACAGTTTATTGTTTTTATATGTTTTTAATTAGAAGGGGTATTTTATTAACATTTTCAATGTTCAAACGACACTGGCGGACCAAAGGGGTTGAATCCCGTTACAAAAAGCGTTCTAGAACCCATTCCAACCAGGCAAATGTCAACTTCTAAAACACAGGAAACAATATTAAACCCCTGTGGTGCCGATAGTTTGCACAGGGGTACTAAACATACACAGGAAACGGCAGGTGAACCCCTGTTGTGCCAGTGGTTTGTAGAAGGGAATAAAGTCTTATACACAGAAAACGATAAGTCAGCCCCTGTGGTGCGATGGTTTGCACGGAAGGACTAATTATCATAATATCACTTCAAACGAATCATGCAACGTAATCCCAGTAGGGTGTTAGGGAACCATCAATTTTAAACAGAATGTATAAAAGAAATAGTATAGGGCAATTCTACAAACTGAAAATTGAAATATATATTTTCCGAAAATGTCTGTACGGCCAATAAAAAAAGATATTTAAAAATTCTATATTTTTCTACCAATTAATTCTGAACTTAATGATTGGTGCCATTTTTAAACGTCTCACAATCAATCATTAGACTGACATTCCCGACTTAATTATAATTATTTCAAATTGTCCATTGCGGTACACATCGGTAAATACCACATGGGTATAGGATGCAACATTCAGGCTTTGAGCAGCGCCATCTAGTAAAAATCACGTGACCCTCCATGGATAGATTTTTTTTACTTTCAAAAGCCAATTTTATCCTAACTATGCATATTTGAGCGCTAGGAATTTCACCAAAGTTATTTTTATATGATAATCCTTCAATGTAGAAATTTTGAAAAATCGCGAACTTACACTTTAAACAATTGAAAAAAATAGACACAAAATTTCATAACATTATGCTGTTACAAAATGTAGCTTAAAATGTTATATTTGAAGATTCAAATCTTAACCTGTATTTGCATATGTATGGTACAATGGCTAGGTTTTATTTCTTTTTGGAAGGTATGCAGTACAAAATTTTCATGTGATGTATGTAGATTATGGACATATATATACTAAAAAACTATTTATAAAATATTGGAGGTAAATGGGGTAAACTATCAATCTTAAAATAAGGAAAGTTCTATTCACTATGAATGAAAAATGTGATTGAGCTGGTCAGCTTTACTTACAATAGCCACATCTGCCTAAAAATTGTTGAACATTTGAAAACAATCAATAACACTTAAAGAATATAACATTTTTCAAGTGTACAGAACCAAAAAAAGTAAAAGATTGAATAATATTTCTAAATTTGTTAATCCTGTTTTAATATGAATTTACTTTCAAAGACCATATGTACATTTTAAAGGTAATGTAAACAATAAAGTTTTACTGTAAAAGCTCCCATTTTTAAACATCAATCTTTCAAAATGATTAAATGTATAAATTTAAATGGATGCAGCATAATGAGCTTTGGTGTAATAAAAAAAGACAAATTTGTCGATGTTAATTCAATAATCTATTATTTGCAGACTCTTCACAAAGAAAAAAAATCTTTATATAGGTCTACATTCTGACAAATAATCTGCAATAAAAATATCATACCTTTAACATCTCTAATTAAAAATATAAATACTTTAAACGGTACATTGTTATGATGATTTCTTACCTTGTTTTAAGGTGTATTCAAATGCTAGCAGTATTTTTTCTGAAACCTTTTGATTCAACAACCTGAAAAAAGGTTAAATATTGGAGACTATGTGTTAAAACTTGATATGTAGCTTAACTATTTATGTCAATCTAATTGAAATTATGATTAGCAATAAAATCATTTCATATCAACAGTTATATACTTAAAACAGAAAGGCTTGATTTGCTGGTTTTTGATTTTTTGTTGCAAGTTGTTGTGTAACACAGTCACATCTAGGATCTTTTTGAGTTTATTGAGTTCAAATTTTCAAGTTTTTTTTTCAAATTAGAGAATTTAAAGTCATTACAATATATTATCACTTGAATTCCATTTTTTATATACTGATTTTTTTTTAAAGGCTAATTCACTCCCCAAGAAAATATTTAATACCATTGAATTAAACTGTCTATCAGATCATTAATAACTGCTTTCTGTTGTCCATCGCTTGCTTCCAATATCACACCCGTACAAGACATCTTACGAACTCTCCTTCCACCATTATCCTGATTAGATTCTGACCAACCAAACCTTCTCTCGAATAAGTAGCAAGTAAACTTATTTAACAGATTCTGTGTTTTACAAAGCTTTCCAATTTCTATCTCTGGATATGGATTCCCTTCATGGGATGAGAGAATGAATCTAATGTCAATGTCAGAATCGTTGCTATTATTTTGGGACGATAAAGCCCACAACTGTTTATGGATAGACTGTAAGGATTGAAGTTCAATTGCAGGTGATGATGTTGTAAACAATGAAGTGAGAATTTCTGGTAGTTCCAACTCTGGATTTTCTTTATCCATTGTTCTAGTAATCTAAAACTTTAAATCTGCAATGACAACGATAAAAATTAAGTTAGTCACTAGTACAATTTAAAAGGTCTATACTTTCATGAACCTGTTAGTACACCTTAATATAAATGGCAGAACAACTTGCTTAAAATTATTTTTCAATAAAAAAAAATGTTTATCAGTGGTCAGATTTTACAGTTTTATAAGATGTGCTTGATCACTTAATGACAAAGATGTAAAGAAATAGACAGATCACCAAAATCTGGACATACAATGCAAGATACAAATAAATCTTTGAGGCCTAGGCAGAGTGACAGACAGGTACATGTGTAGTTAGTGAGCTTTAAAGGCCTTGCTTGTTTCATATATGAGAGCTTAGTGAACTAACTAATGTAGAAAGTCTGCCAATTTGCACGAGACTCTAAATACATATGTGATAAAAGTTAAATGGGTGTCACTAATTCGTATTTTATGCATAATTAATTTGCCTTTGATTAATGGCGGACTACATTGAAGATACAAAGAGATTTTTTAAAGTTTTTTTTTTCTGTAGTTATTATTTTTTTAAGCTTCCACCTATCAAAGTACATATGTGAAATATACCTAGAGTTTTAATTATACACGCGCATCAATTGAAAATCTACAATTACAGGAGTGAAAATCCGGTGTCCTAAATTTCTGACCCGTACATGATGTACAGACTACATTATTTTTTGAAGTTTTCGAAAATGTAAGCACAGTGAGCATGGTGAGTAGCAAAAATTGATCGGAATATACTATAATATGAGGTAGGATTTTAACCTGTGACGCTCCCGAAATTAAAAGTTTTTTTTAATTTATTAATTGTACAAGCAAAAACAATTTTAGAAAAAATATGATGCGACATGAATTCAAACAAAATATATTCGAAAATAAAAACAAACTAGCTTTTCTTGTGGGTCACATGTGGGCTTGATGAAGTTCAAAATTTGCAAAGCAAAAAGTGTTAAAAAGACGCTGAAAATTCGGAAAAACGGACGTTGAAGGAAAATTCAGCCCATAGTCATAGTACAACTAAAATATTGACATTTCTACCATTATCGATCCCCTTGGGAGGGTATCATTGCTAATTATCTCGTATGACAACGAAGTTGTTAGGCTTGTATTACTTGCATCTGATCTGTGACTTTTTCAAGAATTTTCATTTACCAGGTTCTCAAGTCTTTATTTTTCATTCGTAAAATAAAATTTAAAAATGTTTGAATCTTATTTGCGGAATCAAGTGAAAATCAGTGCATTTGTAAATCATTCTTATTGTTTATCTTTCTAAAAATATCAATGCTAATTCAATCATATTAATTTCTATACTTTGAAATGAAATAAGTCAAAAATTCTTTCTGAAAATATTTGGTCCACCATATTGTTTATGTTCGTCACTTCCGGTATCTAATGACTTAAAAAATGAAGTCAGAGTAGGTAAGAGAGTTGAATTCTTTTTCCGGAAAATTGTAATTATTGCTAATTTTTTCAGTCAATGCATTGGGTTTCAGTTTTCATGTAATTTGTATAGGTTATGTAGAAAAAATCCACAATATGCATAATTTAAATCCGAATATGTACAAAATTGTGTAAAATAAAAGTGATACAACTACAAGGGGTCATGGTACTTGCATTTAAAAAAAAAATCCATCTTCTATTATATTTTGAGTCTTGCATAAATTGGCAGACTTTCTACATTAAAGGTCCCGTGTGGGGCCCGGGAGGCGAATAGGCCCGCAGCAGCGCAAAGCTTGTCGGTAAAAGTCCACTAAAGAGCGCTCAGAAACCTGACATCGGGGTCAGGCCGCTTAGCCCATAAAGCGACTGGGATGTGTGCTCCAGTTGGTAGAATGGGGCAGCCCTGTCATAATGAATGCCGGGGTCGTCAGGCTATAATGCGGAAAACCTGACCGCAAACCATAGTGGGCCAACGTGTGTGGAGAGGGCCACGCTTCATGCACGTAAAAGATCCCTTAGTGGACCGCCAAATAGTGCACCACATAGGCTAAATTTTCTGCCCCTACCCATCACTCCCCTTTTCCAGTGGTCTTCAAAATTTACAGTTCCTTTGTTTCCCACCCCACCCCCACGTTTTTCTTTCAGTGTGTGTAGGTCCAATCAGGATTCATCATTGTATTTTCGACAGATAAGGGTTGATTATGTGAAATCGGGTAAGGGTTGGCTATATTCCACTTAGGTGAGTGTTCTAACTAGTATGACCTCATTTCAGGTAAGTGTTCTTCATTGTTGGTCACCATAGGTAAGGGTTCCAGATTGTGTGAAGTTTTTGGGGAGAGATTTCGTCGCTTTCTGGGTACATTGGCCTATGGTGCGTTGAGGATACATTGGCCTGTCTTGTGAGTTGGTTCGTTTTCCTTCTGGTTTGTGGTCGTGCATTGGCCCTTTTTCGCATGACATGCATGGGTCTGTGTTATGGGTGCTGTTTCCTGGGTGGGTCTACACAATTCAATTTGTTTTTTCAATTAGTTCTTGTCCTGATTATATGACTGAAATATTGTTGACTGGACATAAAACAAACAACAAACAAAACAAAACAAACATCTACATTAAAGAGCTCGCTATGCTCAACACCAGCTACTCAGTCTGAATACCAACCAGTCACAAGTGGAATATTAGCAGAAGGAAGTGTTTTAGGACCTGTCCTTTTTGTTATGTACATAAACGACCTACGACAGAGTAGTCTCGAATCGAATTGTTTCATGTTCGCAGATGACACCAAAGTCTTTCACCAAATTCAAACACCTGAGGATAATATAACTCTGCAGTGAGACTACAACTAGAAACATGGTTCAATACATGTACTTGTTTATTGAAAGTTCTACCCCGAAAATGTAACAGCTAGGAAACATCTTGGGAAGTATAATCATAAACTGTGAAACACCACTTTAGAGCATGCTGAGAAGGAAAAGGATATTTAGAGTAACTTTAAACAGCAAACTAAGTGTAACGGGGTGATTAAATAATCTAATTGATCTCCCTTAGATGAGAAACTTTTATATTTCAACAAAATTTCCACCCATGATTTGTACGAGGATTGTTTGAGACTATTTGGACACTTGTTGTTCATCATCTAGAGGACAATTTCAAGTGATGGAAACTAATATACTTTAACGTTTAAATGGACCTGACGTACCATATAGAAAGCGCTATGAGAACTATTGAAGTCGGTGTATTCAATGTATATAATTACATTCCGATAGAACATATGAAATGTTTGCATAGAAAATGGCACGAAATGCATGGTTTATCTTTTTTAAATTACTCCACACAAGTCGTTGTTAAGGTTGCACGTGCTAGTGAGTTTTATCGAGAAATAAAACTGCATTATTAACCAATCGAAATTGTCTTTATAAATATAAGAATGTAATTATAAGTGTGTATTTAGTTTGAATTGAACCATGAAACGTCTATTACTTTCTGATCTTTGTACCTTCAAAGGGTGTCAAACTTATGCAAGTAAGTCTTCTAGCCTTGGCATTTTTTGATTCCAAATTAATTCTTTCGGCCTGAGTGTCGAATTAATTATGTTTGAATGTAACCTTTTCGCAATAAAGTATCTGAACATCTCTAGAGTATTGCCTTCTGCCTAAGCTCAATTCCCTGCGGACGAACCGTACACGACAGTTCACCAGACACAAGGAGAAGATGTAGCACAACTGGTGTGGCGCATCCGACCCTTCTGTTACATAAGTTTTGAACAGCACATGAATGAGAAAATTCACAAGGCAAGTAGTATAATGGGACTGATTAGAAGAACTTTTACCAGTCTAAACAATGAAACAATTTTACTACTTGAAAAGGGACAAGTGCGACCAAACCTATAGAATATGCCAATGCTACCTGGAGCACATCCAAAGTCAAAGATATAATTGCTATTGAAAATGTACTGAGACGAGCTACAAAACTTACTTCTGTTTTGAGAGAAACAGGTAAAGAAACTCAAATTACCAACACTAGAGGTGGTATGATCGAAACCGGACAACTGGAAAATATGACAAATTACTTGCCAACATACTTGCATACAACACTGATACCAATCTAGAGGCCATAACAAGAAACTAACAATTAACCGAATCGCACTACTAACTATATAGTAATGAATAGACAGTTATCGATGAAAATCTTACATTTCCACACGGAACTATTGTAAAGAATAATGTAAATAATGTTGCAAATGAAAAGTTAACAATACGGATTTTGGGGCCATCCTCCATCCATTCTCTCTTTGAAAGTTTGTGACTTAGCACATTCATCTCGAACTGCCATTTCGGTAAAATAGACTTACCTTGTCTGTGTCGGTATTTGAAAATTTGTATTAATCTATGTTTGTTTTCTTTGTTTTTTTAATCGACGATCTACTGATAGGGGACTTAATATTTTTTGGTTAAAAAAATAAACATAATTGAATCCTTTAAGTATTATATTGTAAAAAAAATGATTCAGTGGCAGAATGATACCATGTAACTAAAATATACCATAAAATAGTCTTTTGTTCAATATGCAATTCAAATGCGTTTAAATCAGTTCCTGTTCAATCCCAACATTTAATAAGTGACAATAGAAACTTCCTTGTACATTTTTTTCTTTAAAAAAAAATCATTTAATGTATCAAATGGAGCAGAAAGATATGTAGCAATATATTCCTACATGATAATAAAGACTGTGTATAATTTTGACAAGAAAAGGAAGTTATAGAACAAGAGAATGGTAGGTGCTTTATAAATTTATATCCATTTAGTTGATATACGTTATAATGTTTTATCGCTCTTGGTGTCTGTCCTTTCGCTCGTTTGTTCCCGTGCGGGTCACGGGTGGCAAATAATCGCATTGCAGAGCTCAGCTTGTCGTGATATTAACTGTAAAATTAATTTTTATTTTAATAATTTCATCATTCCACATTAAATACATGAAATATAAAGGCGAACGATACATTAATTGGATAGTGAAAACCTCATATATGCCAAAAAACAAGAATAAATAAATAGGAAGACAGTTCACATTGATTGTTAACAAAACCGTTACTAGGCAATGGTTCATTGGATCATCTTTTGGTAGAAATAACGACGACATATAATTTCGTTCTTTGTACATGATTATCAATAAGGGGAAGGTTCAGCCTTAAAACTAGTATAACACCGCCACATTTTATATGTGCCTGCCCTAAGCCAGGAATCTTTGTCAAAGCATTTGTTTTTCCCTTTCATCTTTGTGTTTATTGTTCTATGTTCAGAAATGGGTCTTTCATTTATAATTTTTAGAATGGTATTGAATCTTATGTATTGTATTTTTAGTCTCGGGCTAATGCAACACGAGGAACATCACGCTGAAGACTGCTGGATGTTTTCATGAAGGCAAGTAGTATAATGGGACTGATTAGAAGAACTTTTACCAGTCTAAACAATGAAACAATTTTACTACTTGAAAAGGGACAAGTGCGACCAAACCTATAGAATATGCCAATGCTACCTGGAGCACATCCAAAGTCAAAGATATAATTGCTATTGAAAATGTACTGAGACGAGCTACAAAACTTACTTCTGTTTTGAGAGAAACAGGTAAAGAAACTCAAATTACCAACACTAGAGGTGGTATGATCGAAACCGGACAACTGGAAAATATGACAAATTACTTGCCAACATACTTGCATACAACACTGATACCAATCTAGAGGCCATAACAAGAAACTAACAATTAACCGAATCGCACTACTAACTATATAGTAATGAATAGACAGTTATCGATGAAAATCTTACATTTCCACACGGAACTATTGTAAAGAATAATGTAAATAATGTTGCAAATGAAAAGTTAACAATACGGATTTTGGGGCCATCCTCCATCCATTCTCTCTTTGAAAGTTTGTGACTTAGCACATTCATCTCGAACTGCCATTTCGGTAAAATAGACTTACCTTGTCTGTGTCGGTATTTGAAAATTTGTATTAATCTATGTTTGTTTTCTTTGTTTTTTTAATCGACGATCTACTGATAGGGGACTTAATATTTTTTGGTTAAAAAAATAAACATAATTGAATCCTTTAAGTATTATATTGTAAAAAAAATGATTCAGTGGCAGAATGATACCATGTAACTAAAATATACCATAAAATAGTCTTTTGTTCAATATGCAATTCAAATGCGTTTAAATCAGTTCCTGTTCAATCCCAACATTTAATAAGTGACAATAGAAACTTCCTTGTACATTTTTTTCTTTAAAAAAAATCATTTAATGTATCAAATGGAGCAGAAAGATATGTAGCGATATATTCCTACATGATAATAAAGACTGTGTATAATTTTGACAAGAAAAGGAAGTTATAGAACAAGAGAATGGTAGGTGCTTTATAAATTTATATCCATTTAGTTGATATACGTTATAATGTTTTATCGCTCTTGGTGTCTGTCCTTTCGCTCGTTTGTTCCCGTGCGGGTCACGGGTGGCAAATAATCGCATTGCAGAGCTCAGCTTGTCGTGATATTAACTGTAAAATTAATTTTTATTTTAATAATTTCATCATTCCACATTAAATACATGAAATATAAAGGCGAACGATACATTAATTGGATAGTGAAAACCTCATATATGCCAAAAAACAAGAATAAATAAATAGGAAGACAGTTCACATTGATTGTTAACAAAACCGTTACTAGGCAATGGTTCATTGGAACATCTTTTGGTAGAAATAACGACGACATATAATTTCGTTCTTTGTACATGATTATCAATAAGGGGAAGGTTCAGCCTTAAAACTAGTATAACACCGCCACATTTTATATGTGCCTGCCCTAAGCCAGGAATCTTTGTCAAAGCATTTGTTTTTCCCTTTCATCTTTGTGTTTATTGTTCTATGTTCAGAAATGGGTCTTTCATTTATAATTTTTAGAATGGTATTGAATCTTATGTATTGTATTTTTAGTCTCGGGCTAATGCAACACGAGGAACATCACGCTGAAGACTGCTGGATGTTTTCCATTATGATTTTTTTTTTTATAATTGTCGTTTCTTTATGTGTATATATATGTCGGCTGCGTCGCGTACACTTATTCCACATCTCTTTATCGTCTATATAAACAGTGATTTGAAATGACATTTTAGGCATACACATGCCAGAGATTTGGATTAGGCTTGCTTCTTGTAGCAGGCGTTTGGACCAACGCTGTCAGAGAAATGAAACAAGACGAGCGTAAAGATAAGAACACTGACCAAAATTCATACGGGATTGCAAAGCCATGTAGTAAGATTTTATATTCTTTTATATTTTAAATTCACACTTACAAAAGAATGCTTCTAAATATATTAGAAATCGAATGTGGGATAAATTGTCGGTACTATGATATGTTTTTTGTGTGAAATAGAAATCAAACACAATCATCATCATCATCATCATCATCATCATCATCATCATCGTCACCATCGTCTTCTTCATCATCATCATCATCATCATCATCATCATCATCATCATCATCATTTTGTAACATGATATACCAAGGAATGAGGTACCACATAAGTTTGTAATCTTCTTTGATCTTATGTTTGATGAAATCTTAAAATTACTACATGCTAAATATGATATGAGTAAATATTTATGAAATTTTATCATATTTTGATCTTTTCAGATCCAAATGAAAACGATGTCAAATTAACATGGACACCGAAGGAGATTAAATTGGATCAAATTCTCAAAATATCCGCGAATTGGACTCTTAGTAAGTGAATCGACAATTACTTCATTTTTGTTGTTGTTGAAGATATGGAACAATGCAGATCGTTCATTTGTGTGTGTATTTCTTTTAAAAAACAGAACAGGGGACAGTCTGTAAGACTTCTATGCCTGACGTTAGCAACACCTTAATATTTTGATTTTTTTTTTTAGTTTTACAAACTTTTTAATATTGTTAGACCTTCTGTTCTCGTTTAGACGTGCAGTTTTGACCTCTTCTATAGGAGCTTCGCTTTAAGATAATCATTGATCAATATTTAACATGTTTAAGGTACATTATACACTTGTTAAAATCAAAATTTTTATTCTAATTTTTTAATTAGATGCTGATCTTAGCGTTGCTTATGGGGAGTATAAATTGTTTACGAAAGCAACGAAGGATTCTATTGAAACAGAGGCTGGTTACGCCAAGAGTTTTACGTGTCAAGAACTATTGGCTGTACTGAGGTCACCTGACATAAGCACAACTATCAAATCTACCAATAAATGTCCAATAAAAAAGGGCGGTAAGATTACTGTTAACTTTTAATGTTTAGCAAATTTATTTTAATATTTCACAAAAAAGATATTTATTCTACATTATTTTTTATCACAATTTTACCTTCATGTATCGTATTTCAAATAAGATTTACATTTTAGCATTTATAAACATGCAACGAAAAACGTTTAATTAATAAAAAAAATACTCTTCAGCAATTATTCGTTTTGGTTTAGGGACCAACCATGATTATACCTTTGGGAAAATGGAAAAAAGTGTGTTAAAAATAAGTTTAGCTCAAACAACAGTTTAGGATTCATTTTAAAGAGTTAATGTTTTATAAACTGAACCAACAGTATAATAGTCTCGAACATGTGGACTGACTCTAGTAGTAAAAACATACGAACATGTTGGGTGCATTATGTAAACACCCTGACATCATTTTTTAATTGGTTAGTTTTTCGAACAATTTATTTATTTTGTTATCCTTTTCTAGTCCTTGATATTTTAATTTACAGAGACTATACAGGCAACCTTTTCATTTGGAGCCTTCAGCAACACTCCATTTGTAAGTATTTACAATATTCAACTGATTAGCTCTTTAATGGCTTTGTTCTAAAATTATATCTAACTTTCTTTATTTTTCATAACAATGCATCGAAGATGGTTTACCTCTGTCCGTCCTTCCATACACCAGTCCGCAACATAATATTCTTAACAGTTCTTTACAAATCACAGTGACTTGAAATTTGGTACTTGACTTCAGTATTGGGTCATACATATATCGCGAGTATTGAAATGAGGTATGTCGGATATCTACTTCCTGTTTACCGACTTAGTCTAATTTCCACATTATTGTTCAATAGTTGAAAATAGGGGATAAACGGGTTATACTGAGTGAGCAGTGGCTCACAGTTTACTTATTTTTTTTAATATTGTAAAAGGAAGTTTTTCTGGTCCTTATTCTATTTTTAAAATGGTTATTGCCTTTCTCTTAAATTAACCAAAGAACTTCTAACAAGAAGTAAAAGTGCGACAAAAGAAACAAAGGTTGAATGCCAAAAAGCCAAATTATATTTATCATTTCATCAAGCCAACGGTTTCATAAGACCCGTTTTATCCTCTAGATAGACAGCCTTGGCTAGCGGAAATGAGTTTTTACTCTTCGCTATTTTATATCGGAGCGTTTACTAGACTGGATACATTTTTATAGAAGTTTCCATGTTTTATTCAATGTTAAATGAAGGTGATATGACATCATAGGTATAGAAGATACACTTGTATCGGTTAGATTAGTTTTTGAATAGAAACGTTTTCTTTCATGTCTGACACAAGTACAGACCTATGTGTCTGTACCTATATGTTGTTAGACTTTAAGTTCCAGCAGTTAGTAAAAAGATAGACTGACAAACAGGCAGAAAAGTTAATTTCAGTATTTAAAACGACAAGATTTTATTAGAAAAAAGATTTTTTACATAAGTATGACGTTATTTGCAAATATATATAAAAATCTAGTGGTCACTTTCAAACTATACAGTCGGTCGACTGTTTGCAGAACTTTTACGGAGTTATCAATTTCATTAGTTAAAATGCACCAGAGCCTAAAATCATATAACCTATGAACGGTTTCACGGTAAAAGCCTCAATAAAGCTTAAAAGAACATTCTCAGAAGCAACCATTGGCATGATGCTTTCAAATATTTGCTACTGCTACTTACTAAGACCTTTGTTATTTTAGTATGAAAACTTTTAAAGTTTGAATGGAACAATCAAAATGATGTTTGAAGACAGATTCAAACATAAAATGGAGATATGAAGCAATCTTCCCTAAACTTTTTTTCTAGTTTTTTTTTTTTTTTTTGAAAACTGAGGAGGCAGCTGCCTCCTCTGCCTCTATGTAATTTACGGCCTTGACTTATTTTCCTACATGCACCTCTTCATTCACTTTTTTCTTTTTTTTTCAGGGATATCAGAGAGTGAACGTATTGGTCACGTCAAAACCGGGCGGAGGACACGTATATGCCTGCTTTAACATCGCAACTTACATCCAAGAACCAGATTGGTAAAAAAGGAGGGATTGTCTTTTTTCAACAGCTGTTCATCAAAATCGTTTCTGTATTATAAACTGTTTTTTATTGTTTTCACTCTTAAAAAGTACAATTTTTTTTATTTTTTCAGAAAAAATCGCAACATTCTTTTTACTTATAACATTATTATATATGTCAAGTAATCTACTTTTGTGCTTTAAAGACACACTTTAAACCTTTATAATTTACACGCTTACATAGTGAATGTACCATGGTCACATTTTCTTTCTTTTTTTAAATAAAAATATCTAAATTAGCAGTTTTCTTTTTATTGTAATAGTGTTTTTTGAAAATACGCTTTTCACACTCGTGGCGACTGCAGTCAGCTTCATCACATGATTAAAAATAGGGCATGTAATGGGACATTAAATGATACCCCGCCACGTTATGATATCAAAAGTTCATAAAATTTGATTTCAAAGTAGCCTATCTCAAAAACTATTTTTGGGATCATGCTGGAAATCGAACTTGACCTGTATTTTATTGTACTTAAGAGCTGTGCAAAATATCATTCAAATCCTTTGACGCGTTTTCAAGTTATTGGTCAGACGGACAGACACCGAAAAGACTGAGGGTATAACATAATACCCTGCCACTTCGTATGGCGGGGTATAAAAATTGCACGTGCAAAATAATCAACGTGTGGTTGTTAAATTTTCACAATAGTTGTATGGTTTTATTTCAAATCTTAGAGAAAAAAAATAACAGTCTTCAGATGGAGAAATCATTAACTCATTTCTTAGAGAATTAAACCTTTGTAAACATTTTCAAAATGTCCATTTGAATGTTTTTCTCTTTTTATTTGATTTTGTGTAAAATTATAATTGTTTTTATAGTTAATCATAATTCTTTAACGAATAAACAAATAGTTTATTAGCTAAATATTTATAGGATAATTAATTTGGTCGAGTGAACCAAAATATGATCACGAGTCGGTGAACGCACTCAGATTTAACGAGTGCGCGGAACTTGTTTCTCTATTACCACGTATGGCGTCTTCTCCAAGGTATCTGCCAGCTTTTGTTTTCCTTCGTGGGCAACAATCTTTACAAGAACTTTATATGTCCCTTTTCCACTTTAGCACCACGGACTCTGATGTCATAAGTGTCCTTCCGTTTTATCTGTGAGTTCTGAGACGTTTCGGCTGCTAGTCTATATAAGCCTCTGATAGTCTGGTGCGCAAGTCCTTGATGTACTGTGATGTTGTTTTCTCTCCTCTTTCCTCATTCCAAAGACCAGGTCAATGGGAAGTCGAGGGTGTCTTCCAAGCATAAGGATATATGGCGTAACTCCCGTGGACTCATGGCGAGTGCAGTTGTAGGCATGTACCAACGGGGCAACGGAGGATTTCCAGTTCGACTTTGCTCTTGCGTCAAAGTTCCAAGCATACCTTCCCATAAAGGTACATAGTGCCTTTATCACGTTGCTCATAAAGTTGGCTCCTTGATCGGAATTGATCCTATGCTGAATTCCATAGTGGACGATGAAGTGGTCGAATATCGCCTGGGTAGTTGTTCTAGCTGTTTGGTTTCTAGTTGGAATGGCCTGACAGTACCTGGTAAAGTGGTTGGTGATGACCAGAATGTTCTGGTATCCTCTTTTGGAATGTTCCAGGGACAGGACATCCAAACTAGCTCCAGTGGGTAACTAGTACCATGCTAGCACTGATGCTGACCATGGGCACTCGCTGGCTATTCACTGGCGTCTAACGTCTTAGACATCTTCCAAATTGTGTAATTCACTGTTCAAATTCACTGTTCTGCAATTCAAAGCCAGTAGAGTCTATCCCTAAGTAGTGACAGAGTCCTATCCTTTCCGGGGTGACCAAAATCATGGAGTGCTCTGAGGGCATCGTCTACCTGTGCTGATGGTTAATCAAGCTGCATGGCCAATTGCAGAACCGCGAGCGGTGCCAAATGGCCTCGTTGAAGGCTGCTGGCGGTTGTCCATTGTGGTTTTTCAAAATTGCCGTTTAATTGTGGGCTGTGTCGCGTACACTTATTCCACATCTCTTTATTTTCTATCTGTCATCCTCACTCTCAACTGTTCTGTATAATATCTCGTTGTCACGGCAAAGACGGTGAAACTGTCGCTCGAGTGGTATGGGTCCTACCTCTGCTACGGTAGTTTTCCTTCCTTCCTTAACATATTTGATCATATCTCTAATAGTGGTATGACTTCTTCCTTTTCTTCATGATGGTACTGATGATGGATCTACAGCTAGACTTTCAACTAAGGCTGATGGTAAAACTGATTTGCATATTGCCTGTACTGCTTCCCCAGAGATGGTCGCTGTTCCGTCTGCATTATAGGGAACCGGCTCAAAGCATCTGCAACTGCCATCTGTCTTCCAGGTCTATAGATGATGTCGAAATCAAACGCTGCAAGACTAGATAACAAACGGTGTCCTGTGGCATCAATTTGCCGAACTAATTTTAATTGCTACCTCCTAATCTTTAATCTCCTAGCTGGAGAGTAACATACCAACGTCACCTGCATGTGGTGTCTATTTCACAACTTATCAGATATGCCAGGACTTGTACACATTTTTCAGCATCAAGCTTCGCTGTAGTAAGCACATAGGTTATGGGGTTGTTATCGGTGATCACTGTAAAGCTTTTACTGTAGACTGAGGTAAACTCGGAACTTCTCACACACCGCCAATTTCAATGCCAGAAACTCTCTCTTGTGTGTTGGGTATCTCTGTTCCGCCTTGGTAAAACCCCTACTGGCATAGGCAATGACTTTCTTCCTTAGTGGATGGTTATGGTAAAACACTACTCCTATAGCTGATTCTGAAGCATCTGTGTGGAGCTCAAAGGGTAGCTTGCTGTCTGCATAACCAAGGATGGGTGCTGAAATGAGTAACCTCTTCAGAGTGCCAAACGCCTCTTCTTGTTCGGGTCAGCTGTGCCAATCGTGATTTTAGTTTTGCATGTGGAATAGAAGCATATAGTGCGGAAAATTGATGCTTTTGATACTGTAACAATAAACTTATTTAAAAATAAGAACCTCAATCAATTAAAAAAAATCTTTAGGATCTATATTTGAGGAACGAAGCGCTGTTTTTTATGCAATTTTTAAAATTAAATACAGGGATGGAATGTCTTCATTATTAGCACCAACAAAAATGCCAAAGGAGGATATAACCGATTTATGATTCATTGTCAGTGATTTCCTCAAATCCCTCAATCAGCTGTTTAACAATCAAGATAATGTTTTTAACACAAAAATGGAAGTTTTGTAATGACCTTTATTAAATATTTACTTTACTACATTGAGTCGGAATATTTCGGTCATAATATAAAATTTAAATTAATTTAAACTGCTCATATTTCCAAATTTTAGGTGATGACAATAGAAATCCGAAAGTGTATATGAAAATATATTCAAACTTCCTTATAGAGTGTTTTATTACGTAAATTGAGGAGACTCTTCTATGTAACAATGAAGAATTTGTACAGGTTTTTTTTTTCAGAACAGACAAGGAAGTAGCAGAATAAATATGGTAGGTGTTATTATATGATTATTATCTTTTTACTTTATATAAATGTCTACTAATGGCTTAGTCAACATTTTGCTGTAGGAAACCCTAAAAATCCATCAGATACAGTTTAAAAATAGGAGTCTCAAAAACAAATAGTATGATAAAGATTGTGTAAAAGTTTCATAAAAATACATTGAAAGGTTTAGGAGGTGTTGCGGGAAAGAGGTGTAACGGAAGCAAGAAAGAACGGGCGAACAGACAAACTGACACCCCTTTCACTATCGTCCCCGTTTGTAAGGGGGGACATTCTTGATCAATTATGGTAATTTGACGAGCGGTAACAACTATTTCAAACTAATTGACAATGAACACGTTCATTTTCATCAACATCCTTTCAGCGATAGATTTGAAACCTTGCTGCTATTTTTCTAAGTTGGCTAAATGGGAGGACAACAATAGTTTGGTTTTTACTTAAAAAATGATTTATTTATCAACATTTACTAATTTTGAGGGAAATTTTAGGTACATACGTACGCGAAACTTGGATTAGGTTTGCTTCTTGTAGCAAGCGTTTTGACCGACGCTGTCAGGGAAATGAAACAAGACGAGGGTCAAACTGGGGACACTGACCAAAATTCATATGGTATTGCAAAGCCCTGTGGTAAGATTTTCAATTTTTTAATAATTATTTTTATAATGATATGTGATATGAACTAAAGATTAAACTTAGGGAATTAGGTAAAAGCCACGAACTGCATTTTTTGCTTTTGCCTTCATTTTGTAAAGATATCGATCGATGTTAATCTGATAAATGCTTCCTGCTATCAACAGCTAACTTGTTGATGACAACCATGCAAATATCAGATTCGCATTGACCACGTTCTTTACAAATTCAAAGGTTGTTAATAGCAACAAGTGTGGCCACTAAAAGTATGTCTCATCTCGCCTGCCGTCACCATCACTATTTCAACTACCTAAGCTTTCATTTCTTGATATAAACACAACAAAGTGTCTGTATACCTAAAAACAGATGCCTAGTTAATATGAAATAGGCAGAGCCTAAATGCGAGCACAGCATAATTCTGTTCAATAAAAAAAATGATTTCGAATCGATGCAGTCAAATAAGATCTGAAACCATCGTAGTTATTTTTGTTTTGGTTAATTTTCTAGAACGTTCAATTTGGGACGAGATCCTAGGGGCGATTGAACGTTAAATAGAAAAGTAAGAAAAAATCGATTAAAATTTGGTTACTACAAAAAATGTAGCAACTCGTCGTCATCAGAATATTTTTCTATTTTTACATTATTAAATTTATAATTTTTGGAATGCGACTAGCAAAATGGGTAATTATTTTTAGATTCACTCCGTTCCTGTAAAAATTTGAGAGCCTTTCCGGACCATGAAAAATCAATATCAGCATTAGGCAAATTTTTCGCGGGAACAAATACCGTAGAGCTCTCCGCTTGCGAGCTGTGCTCGCTATTATACTATTCAAGCAATCCATTGTCCACACAAGTATTACAAAAAGTTTTCTGTCTGATAAGAAAAGATTTAAGTTCACAGAGTCACTGGAGCGTAAAAATGGGGTCATGGTCATATGGCATGGTGACAGTCGCGTCGTCCATAACCGCAACTGTCTGTTTACCCAATATCAGATACCTAGCTATTATAACTTTCCAGCAATGCATCGTCCACAAAAGTCTTACAAAAATGTTTTTCGGCCTGAAAAAGACCTAAGTTCACAGAGTCACTAGAGCGTAAAAAATGGGGTCAGGGTCACGCAGCATGGTAACAGTTGCCTAGACCATAACCTAAACTGTCTGTATACCTAATATCAGATGCCTAACTAATATACTTTTCCAGCAATTCATCGTCCACAAAAGTCTTATAAAAAGTTTACGGCCTGAAAAAAGAACTAAGTTTACAGAGTCACTGGAGCGTGAAAATGAGGTCAGGGTCACACGACATGGTGACAGTTGCGTAGACCATTACCTGAACTGTCTGTATACCAAATATCAGATGCCTAGCTAATATACTTTTTCAGCAATTCATCGTCCACAAAAGTCTTATAAAAAAGTTTACGGCCTGAAAAAAGACCTAAGTTCACAGAGTCACTGGAGCGTGAAAATGGGGTCTGGGTCACATGGCATGGTAACAGTTGTGTAGACCATAACACCAACTGTCTGTATACCAAATATCAGATGCCTAGCTAATATACTTTTCCACAACGCAACGCATCAGCAACGCTGATGTTGCCAAAACACCATAACACCAACTGTCTGTATACCAAATATCAGATGCCTAGCTAATATACTTTTCCACAACGCAACGCATCAGCAACGCTGATGTTGCCAAAACACTGTCCACCTTACATGACAAATATGTTGTTGTACCTGCAGACAAAGCACCAAATAACATCATTTTTGTGTGCAAGAAACACTATATTGACTGTTTGACAGCTGAATTGGGGGTTGGTTGTACCAGCAATAGTACCACATACACGGCTACAACACTGTCTAAGGAGGAAATCATTGACAATCACAAATCTGTCATTTCCTCCTTCGGCCTTTCTGTTGGTGGCAGTAATGATGACATTCCATCCCTGTATTGGATTCCTAAATTACATAAAAATCCATACAAACAGCGATTCATTGCAGGGTCATCCAAATGTACAACTAAGCCTCTTTCAGTTCTGTTAACTTCAATACTTACGGCAATAAAATCCGGCCTCCAGAAATATTACGATTGTTGTTATTCTAGAAATGGTGTCAATCAAATGTGGATCCTGAAGAATTCGAAAGAACTGATGGAGATTCTTAACTCTAAATCAGTTTCATCTTGTAACAGCATCAAAACATTCGATTTCTCCACACTTTACACTTCTATTCCACATGAACAACTGAAATCGCGATTGGCACAGTTGATTAAACGCAGCTTTTTCAAAAAGAATGGAAAACGCAGGTACAAATTTCTTGTAGTCGATTATACCAAGACTTACTTTGTCATCAATGAGTCTAAGAAAAAGAACAAATTTACAGAAGACCAAATAATCGACATGCTCAACTTTCTTATTGACAACATATTTGTTCAGTTTGGTGGACGTGTTTTTCAGCAAACAATAGGGATTCCAATGGGCACTAATTGTGCACCTTTGCTTGCTGATTTGTTTCTTCATTCATATGAAGCAGACTTCTTACAATCTCTTCTAGACAAAAAAGACCGTAGACTAGCTCTCTCTTTCAACCTCACGTTCCGTTATATTGATGATGTCCTTTCACTAAACAATTCTCGATTTGGTGACTTTCTCCATCTCATATATCCCCAGGAGCTTGAGATAAAGGACACAACGGATTCTAGGAAGTCTGCTTCATATTTAGATCTACATCTCGAAATTGACTCACAAGGAAGACTTTCAACAAGGCTCTATGACAAACGTGATGACTTCAACTTTCCAATCGTAAACTTTCCCTTCTTGTGTAGCAACATTCCGTCCGCTCCAGCTTATGGAGTTTACGTATCTCAATTGATTCGTTACTCCAGAGCGTGCGGGACTTACATCGATTTCCTTAGCAGAGCGACACTTCTGACGCAAAAATTGCTCACACAGGGTTATGTTGCTCCTCGGTTGCTGTCTTCACTCAAGAAATTTTACGGAAGACATCATGCACTTATAGACAAATATGGGATTTCGATCTCTCAGATGAGTGCAGATGTTGGTTTGTCATAGGGTGTTGTTTTGTCTTCCTTTACCGGATTTGACACGCTGAATTGACTATTGGCAGCGCGACGGGTGTGCTATAGCAAGCAGGAACTGCTTACTCTTCCGGAGCACCTGAGTTCACTCTTGTTTCGACTGGAGTTCGCGTTGTTGATTGATATTCAGTTATTTTGTGTTTCCATGTTTTACATGTTGTCTGTTTTTGTCCCGTTCTTGTTGGTGTTTACTGGTTTTGTCTCTGCCCTTTCGGACTTTTGATATTCGGATACCCCATTGGTACCTCTGCTTCTTCCAGCAAAAAATTAATTCATCGTCCACAAAAGTCTTACAAAAAAGTTTACGGCCTGAAAAAAGACCCAAGTTCACAGAGTCACTGAAGCGTGCAAATGAGGTCAGGGTCAGACGGCATGGTAACAGTTGCGTAGACCATAAACTGAACTGTCTGTATACCAAATATCAGATGCCTAGCTATTACACTTTTCAAGCAAATCATTGTCCACAAAAGTCTTACAAAAAAGTTTACGACGCCGCCACCGCCGCCGCCGGAAAGTAATACCTATGTCTCGCCTTCCGCGACTATTTGTCGCAGGCGAGACAAAAACTGCAATTCACCATTTGCAACTAGTTCAGAGTAATTAATTTAATTTAATTTAAAAAAAATGTTTAGATTTCCATTAAACCATAGTGTACAACGAACGCTTATAAAGACCAAGATGTATTTAAGCAAAAACGTCTAAAGAGGACCAAGTAACCTTACATACAAAGATCCTACATACTTCTTATGGATTAAGTAACCAAAAGACGCAGATATACTTAGATAAGGGTTTATTGTCAGCCAGTCATAAGCCTAACTTGCTAGTATGTTATGATCATTATAGAACATTGCAATTAAAGGAATTATATCAGCAATAAGGTACTTGGCCCGGTTTCATGAAACATCTCAAATGAAAGGATTTTCCCAACCCAATTTTCGTTTAAGAATTGAATTATTCCTATATAGGTTTGAGGAAAAAAGTTAAGACGTTTTTATGAAACCTATGCATGGTAGCACATACATGATAAAGGTCATTCACATATTTTACGAAGTATATATTAATACCTGAAGAAATTGTTATTAAGTTACATACATGACATATTTATAAAATGTATTTTATGTTATTAAGATCCAAATACAAACAATTTTGAGTTTATATGGACGCCAAAGAAGTTTACACTCAGTCAGGCGCTAACAGTTTCTTTGAACATGACTCTTAGTAAGTAAATCAAAATACCATAGATACAGTAGTTATCTCTTAGACATCTTCTCTATAAGCATCATACTCGAAATTTCATCATTATAAATTTTCTGTGTGCGTGTCCTTCGCCGTTTGTTTTTATCACTGTGTCCTTCTTTTGCCTATGTTATCTCTTAAATACTCGTCAGGCTTACAGATTCAAAAGAAACGTAATTAATCTCAGATAATTGCAGATTTTAGTTTGTCATAGAGTTTTGATTTGTCTTCCTGTACAGAATTTGACCCACTGAATTGACGGTTGGCAACGCAACGGATGTGCTGTAGCAAGCAGGAACTGCTTACTCTTCCAGAACACATGAGTTCACTCCAGTGACGACTATAATTCGCGTTATTGATTGCTATTCCGTAGTTTTTGTATTTCCGTGTTTTATATGTTTTTTTCGTCCCTTCCCCGTTGATATTTATATTAAATACCGGTATAAAAAATATCTTTCCCCCCGACGTGTTGATGAAAATTTAGTCACATCCAGACCCCTGTCATCATTTAAACAGATTTTTGGATCTCGTTATATAATCTGCCTTTCTATACATATTCTACGACCATGAAATCTAAATGGTCATTGTTTAAGGTATACTAATATGTTTTTAATTCTGTTTTTTTATTCTTTTGTCTTTTAGATGCTGATTTTATTATCGGTTATGGATCATTCAAAGTGTTCGTTAAAGCAACGAAGGATTCAATCGAATCAGAGTATGGATACTCTGGGAGTATAACATGTCCAGATCTATTGGATATGCTAAGGTCATCCCAAGTTATAACGAACATCGAACCCAAGAAAAAATGTCCTATAAGAAAGGGCGGTGAGATATCTATCCAATTTAAGCGAAGATTTTTATCTTTCATACAATAACCCTATATTCTAGTATTATATCAATTAAGATATTTTGTACAATATTTTCTATGTGTATAGTATGAGTATTTCATAACAAAGCAACTATGGACAATCTATTAGAAAAAGGAAAATTGACTTGTTTGTTACAGGAAGCCAAAAACACCCTAGCCTTGGCTTTCATAAATACCCTAGCCTAGGGTTTCATAAAAATCACAATCTTGGCTTTCACAAATGACCATTAATCCGTTGATCGAATAGTTTTTTATGCGAAAGACACCAGTGATTCTCGAATGATTACGTTCTCAGTAATAGAAGAGAAGTAAAGCAATTACTAAGAGGTACCAATGGGATATTCGAATGTCAAAAGTCCGAAAAGGTCAAAGACAAAACCAGTAAAAACGAAAGAGAACTACAATTAGAAGCAGGCAATATAAAAACCACAACTGAATATCAAACAACAACGCATGATAGTGAACTCATGTGCCCTGCATACTACATGTACTATAGGCAGTTCCTTTGCTAAAGCAAAACAAATCTTTGACAATGCGCTCTATCAATCGTTTGTTTGTTACTATTTGTGGCATTAAGCGCTCATGTTCAAAACTTTTACTATGGTTCAATTTATGAATAATTTAGGTGGACACATTTTCTCGATAATAAATGAACTTTACAATATAATGCAACACGCAATAGTAACAAACACACGATTGAGAGAGCACATTGTCAAAGATTTGTTATTCAGCAAGTTATTTATATCATAACGTTTTTCAATCTTGTTATATTATTATACAGAGATTATACAGATGACGTACTCATGGGGAGCAATGCCAAACGTTTTATTTGTAAGTGTTTGAAAATTCCTCTTTTATCATGTGAACCTATGTATAAATAAGTTCTCCTCTAATCAGGATTTAAAATCTTAGAAATAAAGTTTAAGGCTAAGTTCCTGGCAATCAATTTTTCTACGCCTGACGCGCGTTCCGTCTATTCAAGACTCATCACAGACGCTTTTAAACTGTTCTTCAACACAAAAAGCGTTGGAGCCGGAGCACAGCACTGAGAGTAACACAATACTCATACTCAAACACAATAGCGAAAGTGTGATGATAGTCTCCGTTCAACACGCAGTCCAAAACTACTTGAAACACAACCAGAAAATATTTCATCTCACATGATTTTAATTTTTATATATCGACAAGGTTTGCTACAAAAATAGCCTTTTTACATATATGTAAAAAGGCTATTTTTATAAAAAGGAAATATATATATTTCCTGACACAATAGATTTTTGTTTGCTGTATCCTTTCCTTGCCATATACCCCATTTTCTAACTTTATACCGTTTTACCTCCTTCAATGACAAAAAATGGGCGAAACTTTGCTGCTAACTGGGGTAGATTTGTTAGTGCCAGTATTCACCTATTCATGCTTTTGATGTGTTTCATTTTTTTAAAGGGATATCTGACGGCGAACATATTGATCACATCAGAACCCCATGGAGGACATGTATTTCTTTGTTTTAACGCCTCAACTTACATCAAAGAACCAGATTGGTAAAAAACAGAACAATTCCCGATACCTTAGTGAATTATTAAGATTACTATTATTTCCATATGAAAACACTCATTAAAAGTATAAATTATAAAATGTTTTTGAAGGTCTTTGAAACATTGCCAGCATACTGTTTAAATTATAAGTATTTTGCACGTTTATATAATTGATGTATCAATTAACAAAATGTTATCTTGATTCTATTAAAAAAATAGTTCCACATTGTATTTGTTAAGACAGTTCAAAATGTAAACGTGAATAATTATTACCCTTTAATGCAGTGATTGGAATTTATTGTGTAACATAGTTGTGAATATAGAACTTAGTTATTTCCCTTGAAACCTGGTAAGCTCATCTGGAGCAAGGTTCTGATAGTAACACAATACTCATGGAGATGCAATTGTGCTTAGCTACTACTGGGGCATATGCATACCAAGTTTCATCAACCTAGGATTTTGACTTTGATAACTGCGCAAATGCAAACCTCTGCCACCGGTAAATTTTTTACCCTAAGATAAAGCGTGGAATAAAATACAGACAGCAACGTGATTGGTTGATATAAAATAATATCTAAATAGATGAATGAATAAGCTTATGTTAAATATTGACAAAGAAGTTCTGGTGCCAATCATGTGTCTACAGGGCGCTCGCATCTTTGAAAATTTGGGTATTGAAAATAAAATCGAAAAATCACCCCCCTTTTTTTCGACCTAAAATTACGTTCATTAACGCCGCATAGACATAGGATTTTTATTGGCTAAAAATAAACGTTTGGATGTTAACTGAAAGATTTTGACCCAAAGAAAGTGAAAATCGGTCAATAACTATTTTTAAAAAAATTGAATACAAGGGTACCCCCTATGGAAAAATGCATTGTTAGCATTTGCGCAGTTGTAACCATCTCGACGACAGATGGATAAAATTTTCCTAGACTTCACGTAAAGTTTTTCGTCTCGCCTTCGAAGCAGAGCGGGACATAGGCCAGTGTTACTTTACCAACGGCGGGGGCGGCGTTAACTTTTTCGGTACGGTTTTATGAGCACCCCCATATATCAAGAAGTATAGGTCCTAGGTTGATGGAACTTGGTATTCGTATGCCCCAGTAGTAGCTAAGCACAATTGCATCTCCATCTTGTGATCTTGACTTTGATTTTCTGGTTGAGTGACTTTGACAGTTTTCAATACATATCTAATAGCAGTGTTAAAGTTTTATGAGCACCTCCATATATCAAGAAGTATAGGTCCTAGGTTGATGGAACTTGGTATTCGTATGCCCCAGTAGTAGCTTAGCACAGTTGCTTCCCCATCTTTTGACCTTGACCTTGATTTTCTGGTTGAATGACTTTGATAATTTTTATTGCATATGTTAGAAATGTTTAAGTGCTATAAACACCTTTCGATTCGAGAAACTGAAAATCCTTATAGGAAGTAAGAAAGAATTATTGGTTCCTGATGGTGCCGGCAGGCGAGACATGCTTTAGTGTTAACTCTTGTTTTGGTAAGCCTTATAAATGGAATATATTTTGTCCGGTCAAGAAAAAAATAATTAATATAGCTTTTACCAATACCATTTAGTTCAGTATTTCAAAAGAAAAAGTTAAAGAAATCAAAACTTCCCTCTTTTATCGGTATTGCGATCTTCTATGGTACGGTAGAAGCACAAACCACGACACAGTTTTGAAACATAGTTCCTCCTTAATTTGGATTGATGCTTTAATGCGTAGAATGTAATGGTTGGTCTTCATATGTTACTTTTATACAAATACATGTACCAAGTCAGGACCATTGCGGTCTCCAATTTTTCCGGTGTGTATTTTATGCTTTGTCTTTTCTCTTTGACATTGAGATTGATCCTTCAAGTTCGGTAATTTTGTTTTTGCCTGTATTTGGAACACTCTTAAGATGGGAGTTGGAACTTTCCACAGTGGAGATAAATCATTCTGTCACTGAGAGTTGGAGGTGGTGGTATTCACACTTATCTCTTCATATACATCCACTAACAGCATGATGCTCTCTTCTGTTTGTCAGTGGTCTTGTATCTCCTCCCGGAACCATTTACTAGTATCTAGAGAACATTTGTCCAACACCGTGGTTGTGACGATATGCACGTACATTCAACCAACCCTCAGTTTGATTAGATTTCTATGATAGATTTGCATGTAAGTTGTTGATACCATCGCACACGTTAATCTCATCAACACAAAAGTTAAAGAAATTTTATTTTTCATGTGTTTGTTATACCAATACGGCAATCTATCTCTGTGATGAGCACATCTGTTTGTTTGACGTATGGGGAAGAAGGGGCAATATGCGATGCTTTCATTGGCAAATTTTGAATTTTGGGCATAACAGACCGCAGAACCCGCTGTCCGTGTGTGCTCTTCATCCGCTATGTCCTAAAATAAAAAATGGTCTCGTTTAATCATCAGTAATTGTCAGCCAGAGTGTCTTAAGAAAACCCTTAAATGACTTAATCCTCAAAACATGGAAATGTTAATTTGGTGGCAGAATTACATCATACGAGAAAAAAAAAGATATGTTCTAGCTTGATACTGTTTTGCCACGAAAAATCTTTTCTCACTTTTTGGACAGGACAGTTCCTATTTTTAGCGATGTGAGATTTTTCTGTCTCACACCACCCCATGTGAGATAGCCTCGTGCAGTTTCCAAGGGACGTAACTCTATTGTTTACGTCATACGCTATGTTTTGTAAACAAATCCACGTTGTACAATTTACGGGTTTAGTGAGAAAAATAATCAAACACCGATGATTAGGACAAGATAAGGAAATCTCCGACACCCTTGGGTAAGATCTCTTTACATCTGCAACTCGGCAGAGCCTCGTTGCAGACTTGAAATCTTACCCTCGGGGTGTTGGAGATTTCCTTATCTTGCCCTAACATCGGTGTTAGATTCTTATAATCTTGTTCCCCCAAGAAGTTACGATGCCTTACAGTATAAATATATACGTTGTATATTCCTAGTCATAAATTAATTTTTAAAATTTTATATTATTCATTAGACAAAACAAATAATGTATGCGTAAAGTTGGATTTTTCTTCCTTGTACTTTTTTACCATCTTACATAATTCAAATATTCAATTTAACTGTAAAATTTTCAATTTTTTGGCCTCAAAACAAGAGACCTTTACTTCCTGATAATCATTTTATATATGAAATGAAGCAGAGAGCTAGCGATACCTTCTTATAAATTAAACATTTCGTAAAGTTGTCACCAGACGAGGAAGCTTGGAAAAAGTATGGTAAGTGTTTAATAATTCAATCTTAACGTTTTTAGTAAGTATACTGTCTATTGTTCTTTATTCCTGTCCGTCCGTCCGTCTCTCTATCACCTACATAATTCTTTTACCTTACGTCAACCCAAACAAGTACTTAAGCTTTCTGTTAGTGTTTATTTCACAACGATTTTCACTTCCGTAACAGAAGACAGTGTCAAGTCTAGTGAATTAAAGGCTTTCATATGAAATAATAATTAAATTTCAATATAAACAAAAACATATTCTAGGTCCCTCACCCGTCGAGTGGGAAAAGGTTTAAGTCGGTTCGTTGAACAGAAAGTAGATGAGTGACAGATCTGAAAACTCATCCCACTATATGGGACCCCTACCTGAAGCTAAATGCCAAATATTTAAAGCCTATGATTAATAGTTGCTGAGAAAACTGTTGTAAAAAAATGTGACGGACGGACAGACGAACGGCCGAACAGATGGTTGTACACCGACATTTCTATGTCCCCGCTCTGAGTTGCGGCGGGAAACAAAAAGACACGAATATGTAGAGCACAACGATAAAGATTATTTGGCACAGAAGTAACATGCATATGGTTTCTCCATCTGACAAGAACTATCAGCTGACTAACAAACGGATTAAGGAGAAATAGAAATTGTCATATTTGTCGTTGCGCCTTAATCATTATTCATTTAAATAAACAATATAAGATAGAAGAAAATGGCATTTTCTAAAATGCTTTTACATTTTCTCTTCGAAGATATACAGACATTTAGTATATTTTTATTTTCAAGATCTAACATTTATGACATTTTTACCCTATTTTAGGCACACGTGAACGAGGGAGTTGTCTTGGGTTTGCTACTTGTAGCAAGTGTTTCTTCCAAGGCTGTTAAAGAAATAAAAGAAGTCTCCTATGGAATGGCAAAGCCATGCGGTAATTTTGAAATTTATTTGGGTTTGCAAATTCTTCAATTCCTAATCAACTGATATTATAACATGTTGACTGAGCATTAATTACACACTGATATTTTGTTTCATAAACTTCATCATGCAACGTAGAATGAACATAATTGTACAAACATCTATTCCAAATATATCATCAGGACTGTATAGCACCCCCCCCCCAAAAAAAAAAAAAGAGCAAACAATCCTATATTTACAGGTAATGGAAAATAATCATCCTTCCTAAAAAAAAGGCAAGTTGGTGGTTTCAAGTAGAACAAAAACAGAATCTATACCAATGCTAAATTTATCATCTAGGGCACAGGGACTTGCTCCCCTCTATCAATATTTTGGTTTTTTTTTCGTACCGTACCCTCTATCAATATTTTGTGTTTTTTTTTTCGTACCGTACCCTCTATCAATATTTTGTGTTTTTTTTTTCGTACCGTACATTGACTCTAACAAAATATTGATAGAGGGGAGCAAGTCCCTGTGTCTAGGGCGGCAAAAAAATAAACAAAGCTTTATGGAGTGAATAGGCATAAACTTGTATTTCTTTGAAACATTAGGATCTTATCTGAGTAGTTCTCGTAACGAAGTCTATAAAATATAAGCATTACGGTCGGGCGCCACGGTCATTTGATGGAAGAACCTCTTCAATATTTATATTTTATTCTCTACAGATCCCAAGACAAATGATGTAAGACTTACATGGTCTCCAAAAGAGTTTAAGTTGGGCGATGCTGTAAGATTTTCTGCAAACTGGACGCTGAGTAAGTACTAAAAGTTCCAAAATGATTTCATATTATGTAATGAGATGTTGAATAATTGGATTCGAGACACACTAATATACGATGAAGAACCAACAGATTTCGATAATCCAGGCTTGGCTTACATGTTTATATGCATTTTATAATTGCTGATCTTTAAAATCTTTTATATTAAGTTTTATAACACAAAGATTTATATGCATTTAAGTTCCGACTGTGTGTAGTTGAATGCAACATCTAAGTTGATTGCTTTGATTTTTTGTACTCAAAACAGCTGCTTTGCTCTGCTCTGCACAGTTAGTTTCAGAATTCCGACCAGTACCTCCCCGTGGTGGTGGAAGACGGGCCCTGCTCCAACGATAACAAAGGATACTCTGGAGCAGCTAACACTGGCGGTGGTGTGTCATGGGCTGGACGACTCATGGCACACAGCGAGTCTTAACAGTCACCACAGAGGCTCTTTAGCCTTTAGTCACGAATATAAAAACCAATCGGTCGGCGCATGCAGTTACATTGACGTTTTCATTTCAAAGTATGACATTATATGTACAGAAGACATTTCGACAAGTGAACCAAGAATATAAAATTAATGTTTTTGTGAATTTCAATACTTGCTACAAAAATTTGTTCCAACGTTTGGTGCATATTCAATCCTTTATTGAAATATTGTTCCAATGTAAACTCCTAGTTGCCCGACTGTTTTTTTGTTGTATAAATTTTTTAATAACTTTGCATCTAATTCTCGAGTTCACTCTCGTTTCGACTGGAGTTCGAGTGATTTTTGTGTTTCAATGTTTTACATGTTGTCTGTTTTTGTCCCGTTCTTGTTGGTGTTTACTGGTTTTGTCTCTGCCCTTTCGGACTTTTGACATTCGGATACCCCATTAGTTCCTCTGCTTCTTTCACGTATTAAAATTGATTCGTTATTCCAGAGCTTGCGGGACTTGCATCGGTTATCTGGCAGAGCGTCACGTCTGACACAAAAATTGCTTACAAAAGGTTGTTTAGCTCCTCGATTGCTGTCTTCACTCAACAAATTTTACCGAAAAGCTAATGCGCTCATAAACAAATATGGTATTTCTATCTCTCAGATGGTTGCAGATGTTGGTTTGTTTTGTCTTCCTTTACCGGATATGACACACTGAATTGACAATTGGCAGCACTACGGGTGTGCTATAGCAAGCAGGAACTGCTAGCTCTTCCGGAGCTTCTGTACATATCATGTCATCCCTAGAAATGCTTACTCTTCCGGATTGTGTTTTTTCGTCCTGTTCTCAATCATGTATACTGGTTTTGTCGTGCCCCTTCGGACGTTTGACACTGAAACGTCCAATTGGTGCCTCTTCATTTCATTTAATATTCAAATAAATTAATAAACCTGTATATTTTATATAAGATGCTGATTTTTACGTCGGTTATGGATCATTTAAATGGTTCAACAGAGCAACGAAGAATTCTTACGAAACAGAGACTGGTTACACTAAGTGCGTTACGTGTAAAGAACTGTTGGCTGTTCTAATAACACCAGACATACGCACGAATATCAAATCCAACCAGCGGTGTCCTATAAAGAAGGGTGGTAAGATAAATCTTTAAAACGAGTATAAAATACTGACAATTTTTGCCATAAGATAACCCCCATTGGAAGGTGATGATTTCGATACAAAATTGAATTTATTTTCAAACCAATTTTTGATATTAAAAAAAGTTGTGCTGCTCTTTTGTGTAAAAAGTAACAATTAATTAACACAGCAAACAACATATTTAAATAAGTTAATCGTCCCCGCCTCAACACGGAGCAGGGACATAGAAATGCCGGTGTCCGTCTCTCTGTGTGTGCGTGCGTGTGTCTGTCCGTCCGTCACACTTTTTTTGCTACAGATTTCTCAGCTTCTCTTTTCCTAAGCTTTCAATAGAAAATAATGAGATGTGGAATAAGTGTACGCGACAGAGACTACAATCAAGCGGCAATTCACAAAAAACCACAATGGACAACAACCAGCAGCTTTCAAGGAGGCCAGTAGGCGCTGCTCGCGGTTCTGCAATTTGCCCATCGTCTAAATAAAATGCATATAATTCAAATCCAGTCCTGAAATAGTCACAGATAGACCCCCTTATTAAACAAGGAGCAGAAAACACCAAAATGACAAGTACAAACGAAAGCTTTGTCAAGGATTCCTGGATTCATTCAGGTAGGGGACCCATGTGGTGGGATGCGTTTTCAAGGTCTTTCGCTCACATATTTCCTTCTTAAACTAGCTGACTTTGAATCTTTTTAATGGCAAAAAATGGAAATTATTTCGTAACAGATTTTTTAGCTATTGCTATCTGTAGGCTTTTGATATTTGGTATGCAGCTTATGGTAGGGGTCCCATATGGTGGGATGCGTTTCCAGGTCTGTCACTTATGGCCCTGTCACACTATAACCTATTAGCCAACGTGTGCCGACGTTTTAGAATATATTTTCAACACGCTGGTGTGCGTTGCGGAAGTTTTGTACACGTTATAAACACGCTTCAAACACGTTAGCGAACGTCAGCGTGCGCTGGTGATCGCCGAGTGCGTCGCAAATTTTTCAACATGCTTAAAATTTCCGACGTTCGCCAACGTGTTAGAAATAAATTATTCAAACGCTAGGCATAAGTTAGAAGGACGTTATACACACGCTGATGGACGCTATGTGGTCGTTGTGCGCACGTTGAAATGCGTTTGACGAACGCTTTAGCTAAATGGAAACAAACGTGTCTAGCGATAATGCAGCGCACGTCTAGCGTCAGTCTTATACGACCAAGAAACCTATTCACCGTTTTAAAACGTGTACAGAGCGCACAGAGCGTCATTTTAACGAACGAGTAGCGTATCAACCCCATAATTTTATTAGTTAGATTGAATTACAAGGGGGAAAGTCAATTTCAAAAGCTTCAATAATTCAAACCTGAAAAAAAACTTTTTACAAAAAAAAAAAAAATGAACTAAGCCAAAAAAATCTTGAATATAACAAAGATAACTTAGATGGTCTGGAATTGAAAGTAATTCTTGCAAATTGTAATACACCTGTCGTGTTTTCGGTGGACATTTTTTTTTGTATAAAAATACTCAAATACAAAGAGTAACGACAGTCTAACTTCAATACTCAATTGAAATAATGTGTATTTTAAATATTCAATAAGCATACGCGTTTTTCTCTATTAAGGACATCCGTCATGCTGTCTGCGATCATTTAGGATTAGTCAAGTGCTATAAAAAGGATGCTAGGCAAAATTTACAGACCGGTATTTCTTACATGTATATACTCATTTGAGATTTTGAGAGTTTGTTAACAAGTGCATGCATTCCTCTCTGTATATTTTTGGCATATCAAAATATAAAATCTACACTATACTTTATTCTTTTAGGCTGAGTGCAAAAATTATCACCATTGTTTAAAAAACGGCTTAAGAATAATTATACATTCATATTACCAAAACGCTGAAAACCAATATTTCTATAACGAAACTATTTCTCTAATTATTAATTAATCCAGCAATACATTTAAGCCAGATAATAGATCTATTTGGGCTATTGTGAAATAATACTAAAGAAAATAACAGATCCTAGGTCTCCCCACCGAGAGAAAAAATTATAAGTTAGACTAACGCTATGAAAGCGTTCTGCAGTCGTCACACTTGCGCTAGGCAAACGTCAAGTACGCCGGACAAACGCTATAGATAAGTTTTGAATAAGTTTGTCGTGCGTTGGAGGTAGTTAGTCTGACGCTTTGAGGTCGTTTACCGAGATATTTTTGAAACTTTTTACAGCGACTGCCAACGTGTTCCAACGTTTTAGAAAATTATTCAAACGTTCGGCACACGTTATAGTGTGACAAGGCCATTACCTACTTCCTGTTAATCGAGCCGACTCAGAACGGCGGGGACCCAGGAATTCCATTCTAACTTGTTCATTATGGAGTATTTGTTTTAGCAAAACCACAATATTAAAGTAGAATGCTTTGTCTGAAGTTTTTTCGTACCACATATTTGTGTAATTTGTTTTGTTTTCATATCACACGTACATACGAAAATTACGGTATCAAAGAAATTCGACGTAATCGTAAAATTGCTTATTGTCTTATAGTTCGATTGATTAGTTTTGTTTAAAAAAAGTTCTTTGTACAGAGAGACATAAGAATGCCGTCTTACTAAATAAGAAACGTTAATTGACCCCTAAAGAGGTTTTGCCTTATCACATAAACTCACCTTACCGAGTTTGTTATCATTTCATTCCACATGTCAATTTTGCTGCCCGATAAACAAACAATACAAAATAATTTTCTAAAATTTGATTATTCTTTATTACAGAAACAATACAATTGACGTACACATCAGAATCCTTCAGCACCGTTCCATTTGTAAGTCTTTAAAATATTCCTCTTAGTTTTGACTCGCATGCGAAGCAGAGCGGGATATTGGTGTTACTTTACCGGCAGCGGCGGTGGCGACTGCGGCAGTCACTTAATTTTTGGGTACGGTTTTATGAGCATCTCCTTATCTCAAGAACTAGAGGTCCTAGATTGATGAAACTTGGTATGCATATGCACCAATAGTAGCTTAGCACAGTTTCATTCCCATCTTTTGACCTTGATTTTTTTTCGGTTGAGTGACTTTGACCATTTTCAATACATATATTAGCAATGTAAAGGTTTTGTGAGCATCTCCATATCTCAAGAACTATAGATCTTAGGTTGATTAAACTTGGTATGCATATGCCCCAGCTTAGCACATATAAGCATCCCCATCTTTTGACCTTGGCCTTGATTTTCTGGTTGAGTGAACTGAAAATTGTTATTGCATATATAGCAATGTTTAAGTTCTATAAACACCTTTTTATCTCAGAAACTGAAAATCCTTATAAATTCAAAATAAAGAATTATTGTTTCTGATGGTGCCGGCAGGCGAGACATACATAAGTGTTAACTGATGTTCTATTTCTATGTTCTTTCATTTAGACTCAAGGCCGTAAATTGCCTCCGATGAAAGAGGAGGCAGTAGTTTGGGGGCCGCCCAGACCCCCAGAAGCTATGGATTTTTCAAGAAAACAAATCCAGCTTTCTTGCAAATCCTGATACCATTTCTATTATTTATTGAAGGTAGTTGTTATTATAAAAAGATTAACAAAAAGGTGCTTAATGCTACATATTCATATACTTTTCCTAAGTTTGAATTGCAAAAATCTTTAACATCGAACTTTTATGACTTTAAAACTTATGCTTAAACATACAAGCAAGTTAGGAACTATAAACAAAGATGTTCAAAAGTTTTTTTTTAACAAGACCCATCATCAGCTGGTACTAAGGCCATTGATATGCTTACGGCTAAGTCTTGAACCCTGAAAACTAAGGGAGATAAAAAACCGAAAAAATAGGATAGTGATTCTGTTTGTATGGTGCACCCATAGAGTTATGATATATCATAACTCCATGGTGCACCCCATGGTTAATGTGTTAAACTTGTTTCTCAGCTAAGGACCATAAGGATAAATATTGGACATATTGACTGGTTTTCATTGCCTATTTTAACATCCTTAAGTTAAATGTTAAGACCGGTAACAACATTGCTAAAATTCACAAAGACACGTCGTGGTATTAGATCGAATTGAACGAAAATGGAAACTGGATCTTCCAACAGTCAGTAAAAAGATAGACTGACAAACTGAGTTTTAACTCACAGACAAGTTAATTGAAGTATTTGAAACGACAAGAGACAGTTTTTGCGCAAAATGAAGACCTGGATTTGCCCTCTATTGTCTCTTACGCTTTTTGTGTATTTTTTTTAAGGTTCATGCATGATTACAAATAAAACGGTAAGAATATTAGCAAAAACTTAATCTTTCAATAAAGAACGAGTTTTATTTCATTTATTTAGATGCTGCCATACATTTTTAAAAATAAATATTTCTTAATTAAATTGTGCCTTTTTATCCTACTTTTTATTTTTTGTAAAATTACCTTTCGTGATTTTACACCTTACTGCATGTCAAAAAGGAAATTTGTGTATTTTTCATGTTTTATTTTCTTTAATTTAAATGTTTTTAAAATGAACTTTCGTGTAAGGTCAATGCGTAAAGCTCTGGTGTAAGGTGGAAGATTATGATCGCATTAAAAAAATAATTATATTGCACAGCATAACAGTGGAAAGAAAAAAAGTTTAATTCTCGGATATTTTGCGATCGCAAAAATAACCCTTATTACGCAAAAAATTTCCACATCTACAATATTGTATACTCTTTTCGTTTGTATATTTATTTGTAAATATCTGTAAAAACCTGACCTTTTTATCAACTATTTGTCCGATTTTCTCGTTTTATCAAAATATATTTTCGGTGGTCATGTGTACCAAAGTTGTTTTTAGTCTATCAGCCAACCCTCGAAAATAGCATTTTGAATGTCTACCCCGGGGAACATCAGTTTTTCGTTGGTTTGGTATAGTTTAACATATAAACTTTCAAATTTACCTTGTTATACCGGACAAAAAGTGTCCAAACAGGGTATAACATGCGCCATTTTGAATGCACCCATTTTGACAGACACAAATCATGTTGAAAGCATTGAATTCATATTGCAGTCAATTTTTTACAATGCGATGGAATATAATTTTGTAAGGTGTTATGTAATCTGTAAACTAGAAATAAGAATATGGCGATTAATATTTATCGACAAGTATCGATGAAGTACCGATATCGGGACTCTTTTAAACACTCTGTATACGTGGCTTTTTTCCCCTTAATTTTTGCATTTTTTCGTAAATGTAGTCATATTTGCAATGTATGTTTGCTTTTAATGACCATTAATCGTTCATTGATATGTATTCTGATCATTACAATCGATGGTTATTTAGAAAGTTACACCAATGGGCAGATAATCGAGCCTCAAGACTTCCTATGCATTTTTGAGCTAAAACGATGCATTTAACATTCTTTTTCATTGTATTTATTCGTTGTAAATTATGTTTTTATCTAAAATGTGTGGTAATATACAAATACACATCGATATAATAATCAAGAACCACATTTGCACAATGCTTTTTTAGTAAAAAAGGGGGGGGGGTCTATGTAAATGCTTTTAAAGTTTTAAATATCACAATGTTTTGTTCTATAATATGACATAAAATGCACAAAACGGTTCAAAAATGTAAAAATAGTAACATTGAATATATGTACAATATCTTAAGGCTTACTTTCCTTGATTACTTTGAAGTGAAATATGCAAATTTTAGTGCAATTGTAAACGCCAGTTCTGAAAAAAAAAGATTAACCAATCTCTCTATTGAATAGGAAGGTTTGGCACCATAAAACAAGATTTTACCAAATCAGGACCATTGTGATGTTCAATTTTTCTGGTATTTCATTACATTTTTGGTGTTTTTTATTTCCTTGGAGAAACTGATCATCCCAGTTTGGTAATATTGTTGTTAATTGAATTTAATAAGTTTATTAGAGAGAAAATATTATTTACAACTTATGTTTTTAAAATAAATGTTTGCTTTTTTTATAAACAAAAATCGCTAATAATTTTCATTTTAGCACTTTTAAGTGTGCAATATAGTATATGTGTAAGCAGGTCTTTTTTGTTGTTCAGACTGCAATGTCAGATTGTAGCTATATATAAACGTCATTTGTAAGCGATGCATTTGCCATTTTTGTCGATTTAGATAATTTTTGTTTACACAATTTTTATTACTAGAAGGGTCAGATATCAAAGATAAGGAATGAGCCATGGTTATAAATGTACTTTTCACATCTGTCTGTGCGTAAATTTACAATTTCTTGCGTCATTTTACACAAGACTTACTTCTATTTTTTGCACACAGTTTTATGATATGAAAATATTAATGAACATCAAAAAATACATAAATTTTTATACATATTGGTGAAAAAATTTATTGGAAACCTACAATGTTTTGTGCAAAAGTAATTTTTTGATTAATTAAATTGTTAAATTAACTCTCGTTTAGACATGAGCTCGCTATCTTAATTGCTTATCATTGTCTTTGTGTTGTCTGTTTTCTCATGGTGTTGTCTTTGTTGTTTTCTGGTTTTGTCTTTGCCCTTTCGGACTTTTGACATTAGCATGTCCCATTGGTAGCTCTATGCTTCGTGCATCTAAAGTTCAGTACAGCAATTATATACAGTAAATTGCATTAACTGGAAGAAGGAAGAAGATTCTACCAAGATGTTTTAAAAAAGAATATTTCTCTACGTGCTTTGTTTTGGTAAAAAGTAGATTTGAAATAGTTATTAAATGTATTGTTTTGTTTGACTCTTTGTTGTAAATTTTAACATGTAAAACGCCTTACTGATTACAAAAAGGATATATCTTGTCAATAATTGTGTATAACTGAAAGCAGAGTTTGTTGTCTTTGAACCAGCGTCAGTATACGTACATGCGTTTCTGTATTTGGTGTGCAGCTTTCGACATCGAATATTTAAAAAATGTCGGAAATTTTTTTTCACGATTTTGAATGCTTTTAGAAACTGCTCATTAAAATGCATTGTTATTCTACAGTTACTGAGTCTGTCAGAGACAGCAAAGCCACTCTCCTGAACACTTATCTAAATGACGCAAAGACATTTCATTGATGTATACTTGACTTATAAATTAAATGTATCGTAAAACCCTTTTGCAACGAAGTCCCAGACAGGTAGCACATCGATGGTATGAGTTATAAATAATATTTTACGTCTTAAAAGTAAAAACCAAAGTTATAAACATAGGAGCAATGCAACCAAATGTAAAGTTTGAATCGTATTAACAAGTATGGCTGTCCTTTTGCTATTTAGGAGGAGTAACTCTAATCTTCCAACCTAAAATCTGCACTCTGATTTTCACCACAGAATACTGATTTTTGCCCATGCCAAAACTTTTTTAACTTCTTATTAACTTCAGTTCAATGTTAAAAATATTTTGATAGAAATTTTATTAAACATTTCAAAATGAATTTTAAATTTGATACAAGACGAGTCCTAAAATGTAAGATTTTGCTTGTATGAGCTTCTAGGAACCTTTATGCGACCCGAGATTCCGGCTGTGGCTTATTTAAGATGCCAGCTCACACAGTTTTCTTTACATACTCCGATTTTCCTTCACCGAAGGTTTGCATCTCTGTGTTGTGTACATTAGAGACCTACTCAAAAGCATTCAAGATGTACCCCCTTTACGTAAATGTGATGTCTTAACAAAAGGCAAGGTAACCCAAAACAGTCCGTAGACTTATAGCTATTTCAAAGTGCATTATAGATTATTTTTACTAGATGAGCAGCTAGATTGTATCTAAAAATGTATATTACAATATATCATATTACAAACTTATCTAGTGCTTATTGAAAACGGAATGATAAGGACAGAAACATGTGCGTCTTACTTTTATGTCATTGGTACCGAAATACAACAAACTCTTTTCCTCTACGAATACACGACTTGACGCATTTGCAACATATGTCCTTTATGATTTCATTAGTGAAGGTTTTAACCTTGTGATGCATTTCATTACCTACCAAAACGTAGTTTTCAAACAGTACACTACTAGGTTAGCCTACATTTTCGATAATGTAACTATTGAAAAAAAATATATTAGTGATTTATATCAAAAGGTTAAAAAAAATCATTGATGCCAGAACAAACTTTCATTCAGTGACATTTTTTAAAAAAATGAGATGCATCTAATTCGTTTAAAAAATTACGAATACATAAACTCGTTTTTTTTTAATTTTCACAGCAAAAAGGATGTGAAAGGTTCAATATATGGAGTTAACGAAGAAAACAAGGCATTAATAGTATATGTTGTACATTTAATTTTACTATTTTTACATGTTTGAACCGTTTTGTGCAATTTATGTCGAATCAAAGAAGAACACATTGTCATATTAATTATTTTTAAAACATGTACATAGAACCCCCTTTTTGACTAAAAAGCATTATGTAAACGCGGTTTTGATAAGTATATCGATGTGTATTTATATATTACCACACCTTCGATATAAAAACATATTTTTCAACGAATAAATATCATTTAAATGTGTGTTAAATGCATCGTTCCTGTACTGAGGTTTCAGCTCTTATATGCTTAGGAAGTCTTGGGGCTCGATTATCTGGTCATTTTTGTAACTTTCTAAATAACCATCGACTGTTATGATGAAAATACATATCAATGAACGATTTATGGTCATTGAAAGCAAACGTACATTGCAAACATGACTACAGTGACGAAAAAATGACAAAAATCAAACGAAAAAAGCCACGTTTACAGAGTGTTGAAAAGAGTCCCGATATCGGTACTTCATCGATACTTATCGATAAATATTATACGCCATATTTTTATTTTACAGATTACATAACACCTTACAAAATTATATTCCATCGCATTGTAAAAATTTGACAGCAATATGAATTCAATGCTTTCAACATGATTTGCGTCTGTCAAAATGGGTGCATTCAAAATGGCGCATGTTATACCCTGTTTGGACACTTTTTCCCCGGTATAACAAGGTCAATTTGAAAGTTTACATGTAAAACTATACCAAACCACCCAAAAACTGCTGTTCCCCGGGGTAGACATTCATCTCGAAAACTAGAGGCCTTTTTCGATTTGGCTGATAGACTATTTCCCATGTATTTCCCTTAAGGGGAAACACTTAGACTAAAATAAAATTGTGTCATTTATTTTTTCTGGAAATTTGCAATAATATGTACTTTAGGTAATTGACTTTAATTGCTAAGTCTTCAGAAAATCGAACCATAGGTTTCTCGGGAAAATTTTCATTGAACATAATGGAGTTTCACCATTTCATATTTTGATCATTGAGAAGCTTCGTTTCTTTGAATAAATGGCCTGATTAAAACATTCTAGTGATATTTATGAGTTATATTTCCTTGAAATGTTCCCCTTATAGCGAGCATAGTTCGCAAGCGGGCACGAAGTGCCCGCTCGAGCGGAGAGCCATACGGTATTTGTTTCCGCGAGAAATTTGCTAATGCTGATTTAGATTTTTTATGGTCCGGAAAGGGTTATTATTTTTACAGGGCCGGAGTGAATGTAAAAATAATTTATAATAAGGAATAATGCTTAAAAAAATAATAAATTGCGCTTTTTACAAGAAAATAATATTCTTAAAATAATAAATACACATAAGCTGCTCGTTTCGTCTTGGCACGTACGAAACTAACGTGTCTCGAAGCTTAATCGCCCCATACCATCTCGCCCCAAATACATTATATAAACAAAACGTAGTCCCTTTTAGCTATGCTCGCATTTAGGCAATGTCTACTCCATATTAAATAACTGGTTGTTGTTCGTTTGTTTCCAGGGATATCAGAGAGTGAACGCATTGATCACGTCAAAACCGGGCGGAGGACATGTATATGCTTGCTTTAACATCACATCTTACATCCAAGAACCGGATTGGTAAAATTTGGAGTTTTTACTTCAATACTGATGCATCTTGAATATTTTTATTAACAATTTTACTCGTTTTAATCAATAAGTCGTTGGAGATCCATTTTTATCTGAGAATATTACAGCATACGAAGCGGACTTTGATAAATAATGAATCAAAACTCATTTTATATGTTAATTACATCTTCTACTTTTGTTAATAAAAAATATTGTATGTATATAGATCAACATTTGTTACGCAACTGTTTTCTTCTTTTTGTTTTGACTATCACGCTCCGAGCTTGAACTCGTTTCCCTCTCTTTCCCATAAATGAGTAAGACAGTTGTATCTATGATATAATGTTCTTTGACTTTTTTGTCTTCATATATTTACATTTTCGAGAATTAGAACTGTTTGTGTATGTTTTATATATTTGATTAGATAGCAAGTGTTAAGGTTTTACGCCCTTTTTATGCTCATGGGCTGCATATAGAGCGGCCAGATAAAAGTTTTATAGAGTAGAAAACAAAGAAGCAATGTGCTATATTGCTATCCATAATATTACTACTAGTATTTTGTATCTGTCCGTCGTCTGTCCGCTAAGCCGTTTGTCGGTTCGGACGTACAATGTCGTGTAAAAACAAATTGATTGTTGGGTTGTAAGATATTGTCATTTGTGACTTTTTTGTGGCTTGAGTTTTTTTGTTGGTTCTTGAATGATGAAAACTTTGATATTTAATAGCGAGCACAGCTCGTAGCGGGGAGCTCTACAGCAAGTTCCCGCGAAAAAATTGCCTAATGCTGATATTGATTTTTTTCGTCCGGATATTGCTTCTCACAATTTCACGTGCACACAGCTGGTTCGATGTGAATTTGAAAATAATTACAAATTTTGCTAGTCGCCTTCCAAAAATTTTCTTTGTAAATGTAGAACAAGGAGAAAAATATTCTGATGACGATGAGTTACAGTAACTTTCATTTTTTAAGTAAAACAATTTTTTTTCTTTTTCTTACATTTTCTTTTTTTACGCTCATTCGCCCCGAATACCTCGTCCCAAACTGAACGTTGTAGAAAATGAACATAAATACGATCAAAACAGTGCATCAAAAGTGTAAGTGTCCACGTCTTTTCGGGAATGGGGTCCTCTAGATCTTATATTTTGAATTCTCAACGATTTTACTCCTAAATCGAGGCGTGGAACTCCGTCATATGAGGGCTAAAAAGAGGATTCAGGGGGAGCGTCCTTAAACTCAAAAGGTATGTAAAAAGCTGTTCATTGACATCTAATATTTTTGCTGTGCTCGCATTTATGCAATGCCTATCTCATATTATAATCACGTTACAATCTATGAAATACCGGTATAATGCTATTGAAAAACATTAATGAACAAATGGTTTCCTTCTTCCTTCACGTTGCTTTTTATTTCCTTAACTGTCAAAAAAATATTTATTTCATACGTAGCTTTTTGCTTCACTTGTTACATTTTAACAAAAAAATAAGACTGAGGAAGTAGTAAAGACATCGTTTACAAAATTATGTAAGAAATGCTTACTGGTGTATAAAATATGGTATATGGTATAAGGGGATTTTGAGACCTTTTTGTCTTGTGTATCAGAAGTGTATGCAAGATTCTGATTCCTAGTCTTTCCTTTTCTAACGAGAAATTTAAAGACTGTATTTATTTAGTTGAATTGTACAAAGAAAAAAAGTGAAAATCAATCATCTGGGCCATTTAGGGCGGTCAGTTTTATTGGAGGAGGAAACCGGAGTAGCCGAAAAAAACAGCGACCTTGGGAGCGCAACTGACAAACCTAATCACATACCAATGGGAAGTCCCTTTTTGTAAATTCCAAGCGGGACTCGAGCACCACCCGAGAGGTGATCGGCTAGTGATCAGTGTGGTATTTAAACCAGCGCCTTAGACCACTCGGCCACTCAGGCAAGATATTCGTCGAACAATGGGAGTCAGGGGACACAACCCTATACTAAACTCCATGCATGTTACAAGCAGTCGTTTTTTCCACACACAATCCAAAAGTTGGAAAGAACCAGCAACCAACTCGTTCACGCTGGAAGATTTCAAGGCAAGCCTCTATGCATATAGCTAAAAAATTTTAACTGTCCTTTTTAACCGCACTCTGTTCGGTATAATCCAAACCTAACCTTGGATAATTTATACAGCCTTCTGTAGTACTCAGCGACTACTGACCATTATTTGATGATGATGGTGATGTGATGATGATGATTGATATTTTAAAGCGGTAACTACTCATAGAAAACATTAAACGAAACGAACCAAAAGCCCTAGATTAAAATGGAAGTCAGATATAATCTTTGGGCAATTAACGTGATTAATGGTATGAAAGAGACCTGTGTCAATTTCATGAAAAGGTCTATTTAAAAATTCGATTATTTCGATTTTTTCAATTCAAATATAGTGATTTAAAATAAAAATTATCACTGTTCTACTTTATGAAAATTAAATCCAAATTTAGACAAAATGCATTTTTAAAATTTTGCTTTGAACCATTTGTGGTTTCTTTTGAAGTTTTACCTTGATTAACTATATCTTCATGGGATTTAAAATGTCCCTTAATGATTAATTACATGCAAGCTGCATCATATGTAAACAACCTTGAACAATTTTTTCTGGACCTAAGTGTATAGGAAAGTAATGTAGATTTATTATTGAAAGAATTTTAAAATTTTAAAGTTTCGCCACTTTGGATGCGTTTCAATTGTTCAGATTAATCATATAATATTAATATTACATTAAACGGCTTAAAAACGATTAAATAGTAAATACATTTGTTAATAAAACTGCAAAGGAAGATAAAATCAGTGTGGATATATACAAAATGGTCGATATTATAAATTGTGAATTTTTAAATGTGAAAAATACAATGACAGTGTTATGATTCCAAAAGAAACATGATGGAAAGCGAAAACAAAGAGGACAGTTATATTCATTTAATATCAACAGGATTAAATTAAAAGACATTATAGGTATTTGTCAACACAACTGCTAAAAGAGAAGATGAGTTATTCACTTCCAATGAAGAAATTATTTATGGCACCGTTTTTGTCGGACTTTGAAAAGACTAAAAAACCTAAGGTTACGTTCGAGTCTCTACCTAAACCGAAATCAAATTTCTTCAAAAAGGAATATGAAAATAAGTATATGGAGCAGAATTCAAATCGATCAAAGGTGATTCCTAGTCTGAGACCAAAAACTAAATCACCACAGTGCCTTCCTGGGGAAAATGAGTTTGACTTCCAAAGTATGGCAACTTTTAACACCAGGCTTGATCTCCCGCGGGACACGGACGATTACGATTTGCAATATACGCCATGCGAGGATCCTTATGACGATGACGAAGATGATTATGATTTACGTCCCCAGACATCATACCTGTCTATACCGTTCGCTAATAGAAAACGAGCTTTAGAAAGCATCGCGGAATGTCTGACTCCATCAACGTCGTCTGCGTCATCACGTGGAGGTGATGTTTCACCGGATTTTAAATTCAACCAGATTCTTGATATAAAACAGGAAACATTCAAATACAACAAGAATAATAGTATAAATACCGCTGCTACCTGGGTTTCAAAACTAAGCCCACTGCCAAAAATAGCAGAAGACAGACAAGTGACGCCGGTCAAGGTCAAAAGTGTGTTATCCCTCCGACCCAATGAGCATCTTCCGATTATCGAAAGTGCAAACCAGCGACTTGAAAATGCTGAAACATTTCTTGCGCATAATTCAAGATTCAGATCTGGACACAGTAGAGCGGAATCGGTAGATAGCATTAGAACGCCATCTACATCCCGGCATTTATTGTGGTCACGTGGTTCTATCATGTCAGATGGAGGTTTTACGAAGGCGCGTTCAGATACAAATATGACAAAACATTCTTTCCAATCCGAACCCACGCCCATTGTAGCCGATTCCCCAGAAACAAAGGTCATAAAAAAGAAGGGTAGAAAATACAGAAGAAAGGCTGCAACTAAAGTGTTCGTACCCTACCAGTCTTTCTTAGAAAGCGTGAATGGAATCAAGGACAGGAAAAAGTCGAAATCTTTTAGTAAGAGTGCAAACTTTACATTGTTTTTCCCATCTATAAACAAAAAGTGCATTATCACGCCTATTCAAAAGGATTCCAAAGCTTCAAAAGAAAAGGGTAAACGACCAAGCAAATAAATTGTATTTCCTACCAAGTTCACCAGGATGCAAATAAAATGATGTAATTGTATTGTCAAAAATCAATGGTTGAAAAAATGAAGAACAATTCGGGTACAGATGTTCTTAAATTTGTTAATGCATTCTTTAGTTTGAAAATATATAATACAATATGTCAATTTTTTAACACATTATTTTAGTTAAAAACTCATTATGAATGACATTTGAAAGCACATTATATAATTGACATTTTAAAAACTACAATAAAAAAAATAGAATTTAATCAGTGGTGACCGAGAATACTAAAATATATACACTGTCAGTATATGGTTGTGATATTAAAAGGGGGAAGCAATTTCATATTTATGAATTATTGACATGATCTAAATTTAAATGTTTTATAAACATTTTAAAAATTCACATTTGGTACTAAAAATATAAAAAATTTCATTCATATAATTCAGTGTTCGTATTTGTTTTCTGCTCATAGCATTTTGTTATGTTTTTGATTTTTGTTAATGTGTGTCACATTTGTGAATTCACAAAATGTTGTTTTTGTGTAAATTGTTGAATTTGAAATGTTGGTATAAAATATCACAAATATTTGTTGTTTCTTTTTAGCATTTGTAGCACTTTTGTTTTCCCATTTTCCATTTGCATAGAAATCAAGAATCAAATGCTGTTCTTGAAATAATCTGATTTCTTCTTAGAGATAACAAGGAGTTGCACTAAGTCGTGCTAAGCATACCCCCACTCGACCATTTAGAAAAAAGGAAGTAGATGACCGACTGACCTGGAAAGGGGAGGCACGGTACAACTCATCGTGCTAAAGTTGTATACCAAATTTGAAATCAATCCCTACTGTAGAAGCCGAGAAATTTGTTACGAAAAATTGTCTATTTTTGACCCATAAAAAGTCTAAGTCAGCTTGGAAAACAGGAAGTAGATAATGGACTGACCTGGAAAGGGGAGGCACGGTTTAACTAATCATGCTGAAGCTGTGTATTAAATTTGAAACCAATCCATCCAGTAGAAGCCGAGAAAACTGTTACGAAAAATTTCACGTTTTAAATTTTTTACCCCAAAAAAGTCTAAGTCGGCTCGGATAACAGGAAGTTGATGATGGACTGATCTGGAAAGGGGAGGCACGGTATAACTCATCATGTTGAGGCTGTGTACCAAATTGGAAACCAATCCATCCAGTAGAGAAAACTGTTACGAAAAATTTCACATTTCAATTTTTTTACCCTAAAAAAGTCTAAGTCGGCTCATAAAACAAGAAGTAGATGATGGACTGACCTGGAAAGAGTAGGCATGGTATAACTCATCATGTTGAAGATGTGTACCAAATTTAAAACCAATCCATCCAGTAGAAGCAGAGAAATTGAACCGGACGGACAAGGTGATTGCCATATAGCCCCCTCTCTTACGAGTGGGGGTATAAAAATTGTACTTCAGGAAAACTTCGCACTCACCACCTTATCTTATTATCAATAATATTTATACTATCAATTTAAGGTAAAAAAATGTTTCAAAAATTCGTCCTTACAATATGACATAGATACTAGAAAAATATTTCTTCACAAAAATTCTGCAAAAAGTTTTAAAGATTACTTTGCAAAACTCCATAATCATAATCTGGATTTCCCTGCCTTAAGCCGGAAAAGAAATGTATATGATGTTCTGGTTTTGTATAAGTGTTTATAACAGCTGGAAGTTCCATCATACGCTTCATCCATGCATGCAATCTAGGGAAATTCCTGTTTGTAATGTCAGTTTCTGAAGCAACAATGGAAATGCACGGAATCCTTTCAAACCAAGGCCAGATCATAAAGTCTACCATACAAGGTTTATCACCTGAAAGTAATGAAACACATGAAACATACTACATAAAAAACAGGTACAAACAAGCTTGACAGATTCTTGACTTAGGATAAGCGCATATAAAATGTGACGGAGTTAAACTAATTTGTGGGAGGTCATCTTCATAGAAATGCTGATGAAATTACTAAAGACCAGATCTCATATTAACCAACACAACACAACATTTAACATTTAATAGGACCAAGGTATTCATATTCTAATGGTATTTGGCATTTTCAACATTTTTGCTATTTAAAGAGGCCCCGATGAACTTGAAAATTAAATGCGTGTCAGGTGTAGTACAATCTATTGCCTCGAACTTGACATAGAAAGAAGATGTAACAATGGGTTAACCGAATGTCAAAAGTCCGAAAGGACAGAGACAAAACCAGGAAAAACCAACGAGAACAGGACGAAACCCCCCCCCCCCCCCAAAAAAAAAAAAAAAACAACCAAACAACATATAAAACATGGAAACACAAAAACTACTGACTATCAATTAAAACTCTAGTCGTAATGAGAGGGAACTCAGGTGCTCCGGAAGGGTAAGCAGTTCCTGTCTGCTATAGCACACCCGTCGAGTTGCAAACAGTCAATTCAGTGTGTCAAATCTGGTAAGGAAGACAAAACAAAACGCTATGAAGAGCCAATATCTGCACTCATTTGAGAGATTGAAATCACATATTTGTCTATAACCGTAAAAATTCTTGAGTGAAGACAGCAACCGAAAAGCAACACTTACCCTGTGTAAGCAATATTTGCATCAGACATGACAATCAATGGAAGTCCAAAAAGCTTTGAAATCACGAATCAATTGTGATACGTAAATTTGAGCATGTTGCTACATGTAACAAGGAGGAAAAGTTGACGATTTAAAAGTTGAAGTCATCTTGTTTGTAGAAGGTTTATGGGGTTACTTTGTCAATTGTATCTATCTGCTACCATTCTTTATTTTGTTCGATCATGGATATTTTTTTACAAAGTAGACGATAATGAGATATAGCAGTTACACCCCAAAATATTTTGTACCAAAGCGGATATCACTCAAGCAGTAAATTTTGTTATGCCTTAGAGTCCTCTCATCTTCATAATTTAATTCATACTTGTTGGAAGGTAGAAAACCCCAAAATGAATAAATGTGTTTTATCAATAAATGTACCTCCAAAATAATCTCCTCTTTCTGACAATGCTTGTTCGTATTTCTTCATTTCCCTCAAATACTTCTTCAGCGTTTCATCCAATGTTCCGTTGGCTACGGAAGACGGGACTTCATAGAATAAGGATATGACCTGTTTAGGAGGATAACAGTCATTTATTATATAGATATAGGTGAAAGATCGTGATTTCCGAGTTAAATAAATTTCTAGATTTTCACGGAGTTAATTACAGGATTTATCTAACTCGCGTGCGAATTTATCTAACCCTCGTGAAGTTTCCCGCGAAAAATAAGTAACTGAGATTATTGCGCAATACACAATTCATTAATCAATAATTTCTTTCGTTTTCATTATTTGATGATTATAAGTCACGTTTTTCAAAATTATCTATATAATAAATAGTATAACTAATTCGGGGTGACGAATATCAATTTTAATGTCACTCGTGTCGAATAACGCTAGGGGATTCAACTCGTGCGCGGAACAAGTTCCGCGCACTTGATGAATCCTGGCGTTATTCGAGACTCGTGACATTAAAATTGATATTCGCCACCCCTCATTAGTTATACTATAAGTACTGTCAGTATATTTAGTTGGGAAACGTTACATGTAATAGAAACGAAAGGAGTAAAGATCTTGATTGGATTTACCAATCGTAAAATGTAAAGGATAAGATCGGTAAATATAAGAGTATTCCATTAAAAAAGGATGAATTGAATCAGATTTAATTGTGTTGGGTCATTTGATTGGAAGCGCCTCGAACTACAACCTGATTCCTCGAGCGGAAAAACTGTACGGTAACGGGTGTTACTGGCTTGTTTTTCTGTTACATATGTATTGTATCTAATAGTCTAATACGTATACTTGTCAAACCCTTTTGAACAAGGCTTCATCCCTGTTAACTTCAAATTGAGATTAGAAACTCAATAAAGTTCACAAAATACAAAAAAATGTCCAGTTTAAAAGACTAGGATCAATATTTAAATCACAATTAAATTTAGGTCGCGCTACATGGAAAATCACCTGAATGGTAAACTAGTCTCATTAAATGGGACGGACGGTCGCTCGCTCTATTTATGTAATCTATCTCAGATATATGTGTACCTTACTAAATGTTTCCGATAACATTTTGTCTTGTGCCTTTTTGTATGGGTCAGAAGGAGTCAGCTTTGGTTCAGGGTACATCTCATCAAGGTAATCATTGCACACACTTGATTCATACACTACTCTGCCATCTTTTTCCAGTATAGGAACCAGACATGCCGGGTACCTCTCACGTAACCACTTTGGTTTCTGTTTTAGGTTGATATTCACAAGTTCATGGCTGTAAAAATGATAAGATATTTGAAACAAGAGGCTCCCAGGAGCCTTAATCCTCGACCTCATCTCAATGACCTGTTAAATTATAATTAATTTTGCCAATATTTTGGTGTAAGTGGGGACAAAACTCCGACAATGGGTCATCATACATTACTCATTGGGGCCATTTGTAAAGTTAGTTAAAACGAATATTTAAGAAAACAAACTTCTCTCTGTCTTTAACTTTATTTTATTTTAAATTGATGCTTATTAAGAAGACGGGTTAAAGCATTTTTTTATTATATCACTAATTATTTAAGCTAGAACACATGTTGAAGTGGTTTTCTGATCCCGTACATGTACGTTCTTTTCAGCAACGGGGGCTATGGCTGTTTGGTTTGAAGTAAACTTTAATTTGTGCAATAACTGTGGAGGATATCCTTGTAAAAGTTGTACAAGTTTACAGTTTCAAAATATTTGGTTTCAGAGGATAGGATCTTTAAAGAAAAAGAAAATTACGACGATGACGGACGACAAGAGCGGACACTAAGTGATGAGCATACGCATATCCGCCATATTTTCATGCATTATTTTCCACTATTTCTGTTTATATTTGTTATGTAATCAATCCGAATTTATTGGCCAATTGTTTAAGAAAAGAAATAAAAGTAACTCACGGTATTCTTTTGTAGTGCAGCACTAGACGGGTTCGCTGTGCATATGGACAGAATCTCATACTATAGATCCTCATAACCCCCGGTGTTAAAGGTGGACATTTTGAATCTATAATAATAATTTAATTAAAGAAAAAAACATATCATATCATATATTTTCCTTTGGTTATAATGTGTCTATGTACAATGTACAAAAAGTAAACTATCAAACTTGTTGTTTAGGTTGTTTTCATTTAGGGACGGACCATTTAACTTGAAGGGGGGGGCTTGGTTTTTTGTTTTGATCAGAATTTTTTTTCCGCGCAGAGCGCGGACAAAATATTTATTTTTCGAAGGTGTCACGACAGAATATATTTTTTTTCATTATCAGCATTATTTTTTATAGCAGAAATCCTTCTTCAGAATATATTTTTTTTATCCTCAGCTGCCAAAATATTTTTTTCATAGAAAATAATTTTCAGAATATTTTTTTAGGAAAAAACCATAGCCCCCCTTCAAGTAAAATGTTCGGTCCCTTATTTCATTTTAATGTACTACAATGTACTAAAAAATGGCGAAAATTGAAATTACATGAACATTTTCCGAATACCGGTATTAGTTAATAACAGATCTCTACCCTTAGCTTAGCGCCTGAAGCTATGGAGGGGAGGGGTGTTGTTTTACACGATGATACTAATAAATCATGTTAACACAGTTTTCTTTACGTAGGTAAGGCAAGGGACTACCCCAGCTGTATGTGATTAGGTTTGTCAGTTACCTGCCCAAGGTCGGTGGTTTCCTCCGGGTACTCCGGTTTCCTCCGGGTACTCCGGTTTCCTCCACCATTAAACACTGACCGCCCTACATGGCCCAGGTGCGTCGACAAAGGGCGTTAAACACTAACACACACACGTAGGTAAGGCAGTTAACTTCAAGAGAACATGCATACATAGCCCTAGTGAGACCACACTTGGAATGCAGTAGTCCAGCATGAAACCCACATTGGAAGGACATAAATAAAATTGAAATGATCCAACACAGGGTGGCACGCTTCGCAACAAGCAACTACATCTACCAGCCTGGGTCAATAACATCAACCCTCGATCAACAACTTGAACTGGCCAACATTGGGAGTAAAGGAGAAATGTTAACAGACTCATTAACCCCGCCACATTTTTAATGTGCCTGTCCTAGGCTAAGCCAGGAATCTTTATCAAAGCTTATGTTTGTAATTACATTTAGTCGAATTTATGTTAATTTTTTTTTGTCAAGAAGTGGGTCTTTCATTACACTTTAGGATTTGGCTTGAATCATATGTAGTTTATTTTCAATCCAGGGGCCAATTGAAAAACAGCAAGCAGTGACCGCTGGTCACATTGAAGGCTGCTGGCTGTTTTTCAATGTGGATGTTTTAAATTTACGTTTATATTGTAGGTTGTGTCGCGTACACTTATTCCACATCTCATTTTCTTCTTTCATCCTCTTCCATAAGATTCTTAACCATCACAAAGCCGCAGAGATATCACAATACTACCTCGTAGAAACCAGACAAATCACACACAGTCATGCTTACAACATCCTGCAACCACAGTGTAATACATCAGTGTATGAAAACAGTTTCTACCCACGAACAATAAGAGACTGGAATCGACTACCTGGCAGCATCGTACAGGACACTGACACCACCAGCTTCAAGACAAGGAGCACCTCTGGTCTCACTTCCATCCGGAGACCAGAGTCACACCTATGCCAAAGCAATACCATGTTTTTAACCTGCACCTTTTAACATTACTCAAACAACGTCGGAGGTTGGACGGCATGCTATTTTTGGACTTGTTGCCATCCATCGAAGTATGAGACCTCTTACATTATCAGGTCCTGTACAAGTCCCAAACGAGCTAGGTAGTTCAATGAGCTAAGTAAGCTCGATCGAGCTTTGAATTATTATCTCCCTTTGTGATTTTTAACAAAAAGATCTATATTTGTTTCTGTTGTTCAACTTGATTGTTGTCAGTGCAAGATGAAACTTTCTCACAACTTTATGTCAACATATCTGATCAAAGAAACATCAAAATGTTGAACTTTTACCGTTGACTTTCGAAGAATCAAATTTGCATTAGACTTAATGCAATTAAGTCCAATTTTCATGAAAAAAAATTTCCACGGTAGAAGTGAAAAATTAAAATTGCTTTTTGACAAAGATCACCTTCTATAAACAACCTTATAGTTTCATGATGCATAGGGAAGATTTAATAAAGATAGGCAGATTTTAGTCAAAAACAGCAAAGGGAGGTAAGAATTTAAAGCTCGATCGAGCTTAACTAGCTCGATTGAATTACCTAGCTCGTTTGGTACTTGTACAGGATCTGATTATAGGAGTATTTTTAACTTGTACGACTTTACCCCCCACAGAGCTATTCAATTTCAGTACTTTAACGGGTGTTACCGGCTTCTTTTATTTTTAGAACTTACACGTCCTGTTTATCTATAGGTCAACTTAGTTCATGCGTATTTTACGAAGTCAAAGTTGTTAAATTTTGATGGAAGGTCGATTTATTCATCATATTAAGGTTTTTAATTTGTGAGACATTTTGCTTATGCATTTTAAGTTAAGATCGTCTCGAAAAAATCCCTGTCCTGGGCGGGGTTCGAACCATCATTCCTTGTCATACTAGACTTCAATCTTACCCCACGACTACTGAGGACTACATAATAATGGGTCCTTTAAATATATATGAACACCAACTATTACGACAATCAATTCATATATTGAATAAATTTGACCATTAAAAGACACCTTCTGGATCATTTTTAAATTTTGCGAACTGGTGAACAATAAAGTTTGTACAAAAATAACGCCCAAAAACGGTCAGCCAGTAAAAAATAAACTTAAATAAGTTCTGGGTGAGATTAGAACTGATTCTGGGACTCCACCTCATGCTATACTCCTGTCTTCAATTATTCCACCCCATAACGGATGCTTTCCTTTACTAAACACAATTTTAAAGTTTCTGCTTGTGTTGAAAAAAATATCTAATGTAGAGCTTGATGCCATAACAACTTCCAAAAAATAAGAAGTATTTGTATATCCATTAAAGATATTAAAATTGGATTTTTTAAACTTATGTCCATGAAGAGATAACAAAAAAAAGATAAATACTTATCAAAAATTGAATATCGTTAGTTGTGCGTTTTGAATAAATAAGTGGATTGAACAAGGTTTGATTGGCACGAAATCTTACTCTACGATTGAGATGTATAATTTGTTGAAAATAAAACTATAACGGGTTAAAAGATACATTTGCTAACAATTTAGTTTTTTCTCTAAAACCGAAAAATAACCCAACCAATTGATATGATGATGATGTAAAACAAGGACAACCTTACGCTTGTAAATTGTGCTTTTAATTGTGTTGAATGTGAAACGTTTCACCAAAAAAAAACCTGAACTAATCCGTTCAATTACGACTAACATCTTATCAGTAGTACATTTTTATGTTTTATGTCCTACATATCTTCCCTTAACGACAAAAGTTTGCTTTTAAGAAAAAAAATCAATCGATATATTATAAAGTTTGTTAAAATTTGGAAAAGCTAGATAGCCAGCTGTATGTTTTCAATAAATTTAAATGAAGACAAAATTCATTATTTTTTTTTATTCAGAAACTAAGTCATATTTTCATTTCGTTCGCGTTGTTGATTTCTGTTCGGGTTAATTTGTGGGGATTTTTTGTGTGTATTCTCGTGCTGTTCTTGTTCGTGTTTGCCGGTTTTGTGGTTGCCTTTTTGACTTTTGACGCTGGAATACCCCATTGGCGCCTTTTTGCTTCTTTTATATCTTTTTTTGCAAAAAGATTTCATTTAAAAATGTATTTAAAAAAATCTTACTCTAAATATGTTTCTTTAACGCATTTTGGTAATATTAGTGTTTTTCTAGGGTAAAAAAAACTGACGATCAAACAATGATTCCGATCGGGCTTTGAACCACCATGCGAAGTCATTCTAAACTTTCATCTTCCCACTAGACCACCATGGCTGAGCAATGACATTGGTGGTTTAAATGTATATTAACACAAATTTTACGGAAATCAATTCATACAATATATAAATTATTACACAATTTTAATATATATTTTTCGACGTCGTACAAGTCAGATACAAAACATTTGTAACAGAAAAACAAGCCGGTAACACCCATTACCGAACAGTTTTTCCGCCTCGGAATCAGGCAAAATCCTCGGCGCAAGCGCCTCGGACTTTGACCTGATTCCTCGAGCGGAAAAACTGTACGGTAACGGGTGTTACCGGCTTGTTTTTCTGTTACATATGTATTGTATCTAATAGGCTGGTACCCCGCTGTTATCTGAAGATAACCTTATCTGAACAGTAGGGAGCCGGTTGCCAGCTTATGTATCTAATACATGTAAATAGACTTTCTTTTTTTGGAGCACCTGCACTTGATGGCACGGAACCAGCGCGATGGAGTATTCCTTTGCTGATTAACGCAAGAAGAAGAAGACTTTCAAAAAGAATTAACTTTCAGTAACAGATAGTGACATTGTCTAACAATATACACAGATCTGAACAGGTATTGGGATATTGTTCCAAGCATCGACTTACTTCGAGATCTTGATGACCCATATATCATAAATTAAACATTAACCTTTAACTCTATTATTTGTAAATACAACACGTGCATTGCTGCTTTGCAGTTCGAATAATAATTTTTATACTATAACCAGAAGAAAGATGTTATAAATGGGGCTTGTTTAGGGGGGGTACCAATATCCCATATCCCCATAAATTTTTCATCAAATATCCCATATCCCAAAAAGTGTTTTTCCAGTATCCCATATCCCTGTAAATAAAATGGACTTAAATATCCCATATCCCAGTTAGTTTTGCCTCAAATATCCCGTATCCCATGAACAAATTGTGTGAATATCCCATATCCCAATATACCCTAAACAAGCCTCATAAATTAAATGCTCACATACCTTTTCCCAACGAAATCTTTGTCAAATCTTTCTCTACATTTGATGAAAGGCTCGCCATCGTTTCAGCAATAATTCTATTTATTCTGAGGATCGAACAAACATTAGATTTTGCAACAAACATGATAATATATTGACAAATTCAAATGTAAACATTCTTTATCTTCTTAAAGTTCATAATATAGAACGTTGCAGTTCTATTTTCATAGTTCATAAAATAGAACGTTGCATTTATCTCCCTTGTCAGTTAAAAGAAAATTATTTAAAATATTTTATGATATGGAAGTCGATATAGATATAGATGAAATATCGTGATTTCCGAGTTAAATAAATTTCTAGATTTTCACGGAGTTAATTACAGGATTTATCTAACTTGCGTGCGAATTTATCTAACCCTAGTGATGTTTCCCGCGAAAAACACGTAACATAGTTTTTAAAATGCACAGTACACAATTCATCAATCAATTTCATTATTTTGATGATCTATTTGTAATATTTATCCAAATTATCTATATAATAAATAGTATAACTAATTCGGGGAGCCGTGTCACTTGTGTCAAATAACGCTAGGGGATTCAACTCGTGCGCACAAGTTCTGCGCTCTTGTTTAATCCTGGCTTTATTCGACACAAGTGATGTTAAAATTGATATTCGCCACCCCTCATTAGTTATACTATAAGTCTTGATGATTGTCATTCTGTAAATGGTCATAAACTTAGAACATTTAGAAAAAGAAAAGAAAACTATGAAATTGGTATATATATATATTTGAAATTGGTCATAGACAGATAATATACAGTTAGAATATTTACTAAAATTAAATTAAGCAACAGTAAACTTGCAATTGAAGTTGGGCGTCACACTTAACCCCACTAGCAAAAAGGAAATGCCCATTATGTAAGTCAGGAGTAGAAGATGGGTTCATTTTTGTCTCGCCTGCGACTTTTTAGTCGCGTAAGGCGAGACATAGACCTGTATAACTTTCCGGCGGCGGGGATGACGTAAACTTTTTTGTAAGACTTTTGTGGAAAAATAAATAACTTGAAAAGTAAAATAGCTAGGCATCTGATATTTGATATACAAGCAGTTCAGGTAATGGTCTACGCAACTGTCACCATGCCATGCGACCCTGACCCAATTTTCACGCTCCATTGACTATGCGAACTTATGCCATTTTTCAGACGGAAAACTTCTTTGTAAGACTTATGTGGAAAATGAATTTATTGAAAAGTATAATAGCTAGGCATCTGATATTAAGTATGCAGACAGTTCAGTTTATGGTCCTCGCAGCTGTCACCATGCCATATGACCTTGACACAATTTTCGCTTCAGTAACTTTGTAATCTTTGGTATTTTTTAGGCCGTAAATGTCTTTGCAAGACTCTTGTAGAAATGAATTACTTGAAAAGTATAGTAGCTAGGCATCTGATATTTGGTATACAGACAGACAGTTCAGGTATTGGTCTACACAACTGTTGCCATACCGTGTGACCCGGACCCCATTTTACGCTTCAGTGACTTTGTGAAATAATGTTTCTTTTCAGGCTGTAAACGTCTTTATAAGACTTTTGTGGAGAATGAATTCCTTTAAAAAGTATAATAGCCAGGCATCTGATCTTTAGAATATATTGATGAATTAAATTTAAATTAGGGTGTTATGGCCCTGTCCTAAAACAGTCAGGAATCTTGGACAAAGCTTTTGTTTGTACTTGTCTTTTTTGTGTTTTTTTTGTTCCTCGTTAATAAGGTTTTTTCTGACTATTTCGGGACTGAATTAGAAATGTATGCATTTTATTTTGACCTTCAGTGACTGGCCTCGTTGAAGACTGCTGGCTGTTTTACACTTATCCCACATATCATTATCTTCTGTAATATTTTTCTTATTTCGAAGGATTTTTTTTTCAGTAATGTTACACATGCTTATTCTATTTTTGTGTGTCTGCTTCTCATGTTTTTTATAATCCAGTGTCTCTAGTTGTGTTTATTTTTGGCCAATCAAAGGAAATAATTCAATAAGAGATCAAAATTACAACTAAGCTGTGCTTGTATACCCGGTATTTTTTTATATTTTTTTTCATCCAAACAGGGACAAATCTGGTTCAACACGTCCTGAAAAGTATAAAGGACAATTACATGTATATGATTTTTTGTTCTGGTCAGAATTACTCAAATGCGTCATGACAAAATATTTTTTTTCAATTTCAGAATTATTTTATGCATTTTATGGGGTTGCGTCCCTTCGTACATTAATCAGTAGATTTAATAGCCATCATTTACTGATGAGCTTGGGAAGTACTTCTTTAGCTCAGTGGTAGAGCGTCTGACTAAAGATAAATAAAGAGCGTCTGACTACGAACCTTGAGGTCCGAGTTTGAGTCCCGACAGTCCCGGTCAGGACATGTCGATTTTTTTATGTAATTCATGCTCTCCGGTTACCTTGGCGCCCAACATTAAGAATCTTTTTTTTCACAATCTCTGTTTCCGAAATATATTTTAAATTTTCAATAAAAAAAAAACCAGATATATAAAATATTTTAGGACAAAACAAAGCCCTTCCATTCAAGTTAAATAGTCGGTCGCAAATTATGTCTTGAACAATCTTCAGTGAAGAATTTCAGAATCTCAGTATAAACATTATGTTTTGTGCTTTCTTTGTTCGTCCCAGTGCTTTCTATACGCTCATCATTTTAAATCTGAGATTTTGATATTTTTCCCTCTTCTTACTTTATAAATATGTTGGATTTATATGTTACTCCTTTTTGAAGATGTTGGTTTTTTTTAATTGTAGCGATGAACATAAACATATATAAGAGTCTTACTAGTTAAAACCAAATATATCAGTAAGTTTAATTTCTATTTAAAAAAAATAATAATTACCAGTATCTACACCACCTGCACCTATGAAGATAAAACGAGTTTTTTTTTATTGTTTAATCAGATCACAAAGACTTTATTTAAAGAATAATTATTATTCTTGAACATATACGTAATATAATGGTTTGGGTTTGTTTATGCCTGATAAATTGCATAGTGTAAAGAGATCAAAACCATGTTATGTAGTATAATTTGTCCTACAAGCAGAAGTTTACTTTTTAATGTGATTTTTGTAATGAAATGATTACGTTAAAAAGTGTGACAAAGAAGCACCATAGACTATTTAAATTTAAAGCGTATGAATACGTTACCTGACACATATCTATAAATATAACATGGGTAACCAATGTATAACATTGATATAACATGAGTTACCCAAGTTGAATCGACCAATCAGATATAAGCATACAAATCAAATTTAACTATATTAGCATAATATCAATTTTTAAATCTTAGTCTAAAAATGAAACCATATGGGTATATATGCATGACACCAAATCATTGATTGATTAAAAATATTTTCTAATTGCTTTTTTATTGTTCTGTTTTTGACCAATGGACTTTGACCTAATCCTTGGAGCATGTCCCAGTTATTGACTTTTTAAGCACTGTAATGCATGCTTCGCTGATAACTTTATATTTGTTTTTATTAATTTAGCTTATTTTTGTTTCAATTTTTTGTTGCCGTTTGGACTGATAGATGTGTTAAAATTTCTTTGTAATAGTTGAGCTAGCAAGACAGGATACTATAAACAAAATTCACCAACAATTTTCACAAACACATCTTTACACATGGGTCAATCATCCTTGGCCAAAGTATATGAATAACGAAGCCATCTCATTTTATTATTAAGAAAATAAAATTGATAAATATATGATATGAAATATTTAAGTTATATTCATAAATAAATTGTTTCTGTTTTGTCTCTATTAAATGACATCGCAAAAATTGTGAAGAGATTTCCCGGACCGATTCAAAATATCGGGCAAAACAATTTTGTTGTTTCTATAATCAACACACGAACCTGAAGGTGTTTTTCTTTTTGTCGTTGTCGTCGACTTGGATGTTGTTGTTGGTGGTGGTGCTGCTGTTGTTGTTGTTAGTGGTGGTGTTGAACTTTCTATGAAAATAATTTTTCTATTGATCTAAATTATTTAAAAAGAGCGTCAGTTTGATATTTTGTTAGCGCCTAATTATATATTTCAGAAACATGATTGATTTTATGTTGGTATGGCTCATTTGTTTAGACGAAAACAATGTCCTGTAGAAAGATTTGAAATATTGGCCCTTTTCAAAAGTATTCTTGTAACTTTGTGCATATATGCTTGCATATTTTATTATTAAGATTTAGAAATTGATCATCTCATTTGAATTATTTGTTCCGAATTGGATTAAAGTTCTATATAACACCTTACAACACTTGTTACAATATTGTGGACAATCGTCTTAATCCAAACGAAATAATGATTTAAAACACACACTGATGTCATATTCTAATGTGAAAAGTTGTTGTTTCATTTTTAGCTCACCTGGACCAAAGGTCCATGTGAGCTATTGCCATCACTTGGCGTCCGTCGTCGTCGTCGTCGTCGTCGTCGTCGTCGTCGTCCGTTAACAATTTTTCAAAAATCTTCTCCTCTGAAACTACTGAACAGAATTGAATGAAACTTGGTATGATTGATCCTTAGGGTGTCCTGCACCAAACTTGTGTTTCGATTTTTGATCTGTCAAAAAACATGGCCGCCGTTACTAAAAATAGACTAGGGGGGTCAGACTACTGTTTTTGGCTTATAAATCAAAAAGTATAAGAGATAGAGGAAATCTGAGGCCACGCTACTGATTCAGCATCAAAAGCTCTACAAAAGTCTCCATTTGGTCAAAGTTGTCAGATGACCCCTTATAGGGGTTACGGCCCCTTAAAGGTGACAAATAGCATTTTTTCATGTTTTTGGCCTACAGAATGAAAACTATTGCAGATAGAGATTAGCTGTTGCTTGCTTAAATGTTAAGCTCATTTAGCTCTATGAAAGTCTCCATAGGGTCGAAGTTGTCAGATGATCCCTTATAGGGGTTACGGCCCCTTAAAGGTGAAAAATGGCCATTTTTCATGTTTTTGGCCTACAGAATGAAAACTATTGCAGATAGAGATTAGTTGTTGCTTACTTAAATGTTTAGCTCATTTAGCTCTACGAAAGTCTCCATAGGGTGGAAGTTGTCAGATGACCTCTTATAGGGGTTACGGCCCCTTAAAGGTGAAAAATAGCCATTTTTCATGTTTTTGGCCTACAGAATGAAAACTATTGCAGATAGAGATTAGCTGTTGCTTGCTTAAATGTTTAGCTCATTTAGCTCTACAAAAGTCTCCATAGGGTCGAAGTTGTCAGATGACCCCTTATAGGGGTTACGGCCCATGAAAAATAGCGATTTTTCATGTTTTTGTCCTACAGAATGAAAACTATTGCAGATAGAGATTAGCTGTTGCTTGCTTAAATGTTCAGCTCATTTAGCTCTACAAAATTCTCCATAGGGTCGAAGTTGTCTGATGACACCTTATAGGGGTTACGGCCCCTGAAAAATAGCGATTTTTCATGTCTTTGGCCTACAGAATGAAAACTATTGCAGATAGAGATTAGCTGTTGCTTGCTTAAATGTTCAGCTCATTTAGCTCTACAAAATTCTCCTAGGGTCAAAGTTGTCAGATGACCCCTTATAGGGGTTACGGCCCCTGAAAAAAACAATTTTTCATGTTTTTGGCCTACAGAATGAAAACTATTGCAGATAGAGATTAGCTGTTGCTTGCTTAAATGTTCAGCTCATTTAGCTCTACAAAAGTCTCCATAGGGTCGAAGTTGTCAGATGACTCCTTATAGGGGTTATGGCCCCTTATAGGTGAAAAATGGTGTTTTTGGCCTATAGAATGAAAACTATTGCAGGTAGAGAAAAGCTGTTGCTTGCTTAAATGTTCAGCTCATTTAGCTCTACTAAAGTATAGGGTCAACATCAAGACCAGGTGAGCGATTCAGGCTCCTGGGAGCCTCTTGTTTAATGGGAAGTTATTGGTACTAGTGTAAGTGGCAGTGGTTTTACACATGAATATGGTAAAATATGGTTGATGGTAAAAGGTTACTCTTGAATAAGGAGTTGGTGATAGGGCTTACTTGAATATGGAGTTGGTGGCGGCGATGGTTTTGCGCCTGAATATGTAGTTGGTGGTGGCAGCGGTGGTTTTACGCCTGAATATGAAGTTGGTGGCAGCGATGGTTTAACGCCTGAATATGGAGTTGGTGGCAGCGGTGGTTTTACGCCTGAATATGGAGTTGGTGGCAGCGGTGGTTTTACGCCTGAATATGGAGTTGGTGACAGCGGTGGTTCTAGAGTTGAATATGGAGTTGATGGCAGAGGTGGTTTTAGACCTAAATATGGAGTTGGTGGTAGCGTTGGTGTAAAGCCTGAATATAGAGTTGGTTGTGGTGATGGTGTTACACCTGAAAATGAAGTCGGTTGTAGCGGCGATGTTACACTTCAAATTTATCAAAATATTTGCAATAATCATTTTATGTAAATAAGTTTAAAAAAAAAAGAACAAATAACGCTGAATCAAAGTTAAACATACAATGGGATTTCATACAAGGATCATGTTACCATTTAAAACTCGAATAGAGGACTTTTAAAAGATTTTTAGAACGTGCTTCTCATGCTTATGAAGACCCATGCCATATTGAACATTATTTGATTTTTGCAATTAAACTAACTGCTGTTTATCAAGTCGCTTGCATGAACATTTATTTAGTAAAAAGTTTCTTGGATACAGTAAAATCGTTATCCTTTTCTCATTTTACCAAAATTGGCTGAACTAGTTGTCATAAAAATGATCCCACTACAATCCAGTTTTACCCTATAGTGTTTTGTGCTTTGTGTTTCTTCGTGCTGTTCATGTTCGTGTTTAACGGTTTGTCGTTGCCCTTTCGGCCTTTTTTACACTCGAATGCCCCATTTGGGCCTCTTTTCTTCTTTCTCTTAAATGTTACTTAGGTACTGAGCTAAACCTATAAAAAACATATACCTGTACATGTAATACGCAATATATCTGCTTGTAGCGTAATTAGTGTATCGAAGTCTTGAACTGTTATCACATGGGCGTGGTCTGTGGCTATATGTTCAAGTTCTATAACGCGAATTCCACTACCAATACCAATGGAGAAAACTTCGATTCCATCTCTATGTAGTTTGTCAGACTCAGTAGCGGTTAATGACGGATAGTTGGACTGTCCGTCTGTAATAACTATTAAGATTTTCATGACACCAGTTCTGTGTCCTGCTGCTGCTGAAAAGGCATTCTTTCTCACCCATCCTAAAGCGTCGCCTGTATGAGTTCCACCGTTTTGGTAAGGGATTGAATTTATAGACGTCTCAAGTGATGTTGCTGTTTGATGATCTTTCATGAAAAACTGTGGATGAGTCTTCGATGAAAACGTTGTTACTCCAAGCTGAACATTTTGTGGTCCTATGGTTAATGAGTTTGCAAACTGTGCAACAAAATCTTTTTCTTTTTGGAAATTAGTTGCACCTAAACTTTCTGAAGCATCAATTAGAACATGGATGTCTGCGATTTTCTGACCACATCCTGTTAATCGAATTCAAATTCATTGACAAACAGTAAAATAGCTTTAAAAACGTAAAAATTAAAGTAATTTAATACTTGTTAGCATATTTTAGTGTTTGGTGTGCATATTTTGCATATCTCAAGAAGTGACGTTTAGTAAAACTAAAATTGATGATTCAAATCAAATTACAAAGCGTTTTCTAGCTTTAGTACTCCAACCATTCCAGGGCCCTTGAATTCATCCTCGTAACAACTTAAGTTCTATTTGGTAATTGTAGCGTGGATTGTTTTGTGTACTTTAATGCTATATGATGCTTCGTTTTGTCACTGTTGGTATTGGCTTATTTTGTATACTTTTTGGGCTAATGACTTTTAAAGAAGCAGAGGTACCAATGGGGTATTCGAATGTCAAAAGTCCGAAAGGGCAGAGACAAAACCTGTAAACACCAACAAGAACGGTACAAAAACAGACATGTAAAACATGAAAACACAAAATAACTGAATATCAATCAACAATGAATTATGGAGTTGGTGGCAGCGATGGTTTTACGCCTGGATATGGGGTTGGTGGTATCAGTCGTTTTAGACTAATATGAAGTTGGTGGAAGAGGTGGCGTTAGACCTAAGTATGGAGTTGGTGGTAGTTGGGTGTGACACCTAAATACTGAGTTGGTTGTTGTGATGGTGTTACACCTGAAAATAGAATCGGTTGTAGCCGTGGTGTTAAAACTTCCTATACAATGTAAATTATGGTTATTTGGTTTGGTATTTATTCTGTCACAATCTTTTTTGTGTTACGATTGTTTATTGTTTGGTCGAAAGTGCTTGGTAATTTGTTGTTATGTACATTTACTTATTGCAAAGGTTTCATTATAGAAATTCAGTTTATTGGCAGTGAAACAGGAGTGCCTGAAGGCAAACAATTGTTTCGTTCCGGTAGCTTACGAACCGAATTATATAAGGTAAGCAGCCCGTTTTGTATTCTTAAGTTTTGTATTACTAGTATCCATGTATTCACTCCATGTCCTTATTAAGCAGTTTATACTTAATTGGAAACATCAGACTTACCACACTTTTCACAGAATTTTCGACAATTTACTTTGATCCACTTGGAATATTGAGGATTAGAACACATACTAGCTCCAAGGGCAGCACAGTCGGGAAGTTTGTCAGCACATATCCCTGACGATGAAATCAGTGGTGCTACACCTCGCATGAAAAATTAGAATTAAACAGTAAACAAAAAGCACAAACAACTCGCCGCATCCAGTAATATAGGGTCAAGAATTCTACTGTGTTGTGCCAGACAGGAACTCGTGATCTTAAATAATATATATAGCGTCAAATAATAACAGAAGAATTGCATCGAAACAGGACTTCAAATTAAATGCTCAGAAATGTATAATTTTTAAATTTTTTTTCAAAGAATCATTATTATAACTGTATTAATACAAACAGATAGCTTAAGATGTGATTTGGAGCATAGTGCACAAAAAACCCCGAGAATTACTGACTTGTCGGAATAATATGGGTGCAACTGCTAGAAGATGAAGCAATAAAATTCCGCTTGGTTTATCAGAAGAGGGCGACTTTCACGCTTGACAAAAACGCTTAATATAATATTTTGTTGCTAAGATATTTTCTTTTATTTGAAACGTGTTATGATTTTATACCAACAAGTATTATCCTGGAAATCTTGTCCCGATTTCCTGAGTCCACACAAAACAGTGAAGCTAATATGATCTGACGTTTCAGGTAAAAAAAAAATGACCTTAAATTCAGACTTAGGTTCACATCGGTTTCTGTTTACAGCCAATTTAATCATTATGGATTATGTGGTATGATTCTACCCAAACGGGGTAAAGAACAGTCAATTTGGTTATGTTGAATATGCATATTTCAAAGAGTAACTTCTTGTCAGTAGCCTTTGAATCAAAACATTGGAAGGTCAAAAACCCAAAGTATTGAACGACAAGTACTCTAAGTCGAACAGAGAATAGACGATATAGAGATGTGGAATAAGTGTACGCGACACAACCAACATTAAAGAAACGGCAATTTAAAAAAATCACAATGGAAAACAGCCAGAAGTCTTCAACATGACCAGAGGTCACTGCTCGCCGTCTTGCATTGGCCCAAGACTAAAAATACAATACATAAGATTCAAACAAATCCCCAGAATATAAAAGAAAGACCCATTTCTGGACATAAAACAAAAAAAAAACCCAGATAGTAGACAAGGACAAACAAAAGCTTTGACAAGGAGACCTGGCTTAGGACAGGCACATATACAATGTGGCGGGGTTAAACTAGTTTTTTGGGCCCAACCTTCCCCCTATTGTTTATCTTGTACAAAGCACAAAAAATAAGCCGTATCCAGCACCAAGGATATCGACCTATATTTTAAAATTAAGATTGATCATCATAGAAATTTTGCTACTGCCTGCACTTCATTTGTACTTGTGTATCTGTGAATAGGTTGAAACCCTACTTTCGATAACACTCTGTATAGTGCTTTACAATGATGGATGTCATTAAAACATTTACTGCCATAGTGCAGAATATGCATATTTCAAGGAGTAACCTCTTGCCAGCAGCATTTGAATAAAAAATGATTGAAAGTCCGAAAACCAGAGATAATAAATGATTTTAAAGTTACAGTAACTGTGGTTTCATTTTTATAGGTATCATTTTTTCTGGATTTCGTTTGCATGTCTATACACTACGAAACTAAGAATCCAACTAAGTGTAGTTTTTCTTGGATAAGCAACATGTGCAAACCACATGATTAAAAATGATCGAAAAATCGAATGAAATATCGTTTTGGGTCAAACCACGAAAATTGTAAAATAAGTGAATCCACACTTTCATAGTATCTGAAATTGTATTATTTATAAGATATTTTCTTACCAGCCATGACGGTATAACCGAAATATGACATCAAGAGAATAAAAAGTTCCATAGTTATAATCTGCCCAGACATATTACGCAATATTTGATGTTATCTAAGGATTTCATGTTCATGTCCATCAATCTGCTTTGACAAGTCAACTTATCTTTTTGATTCAATACATGTTTTTACTTGTACAACACATATATAAATCAGATCACAGCAATATTATTTCTTTCGTGCTTTGAGTCTTTGGGTCATTTTGCGGCAAACTATATTCGTGAAAATTTGGTAGTGCTCTGTTAATTACTTAGAAAATGAACTGATTCGCATTGATTTCCTTCGCGAAGATATGTACCTCGCGAAATTTGCGAAATTAGTCCCTGGTGAAAATAAGTTGGTTAACATTATTTATCATTCATTTATTATGACATAGGATAATTGGCCCAATACATTTAACAACTACTGATTTTAGAAGCACAGTACGGCAATCGAATGTAGCAAGTCCGAAAAGGTCGAGAAATAAAACCATTACAAAAAAAACCCCACTATGAAAAACACTCGTTACAACAAACCGCAAACTAAAGTCATAGCAAGGGTGGACTCGAATGAATGCTTCGAAAGAGTAAACAGGAAGAAAGAGTAAGCAGTTCCTGTTAGCTATAGCACACTCGTTACGTTACCAATATTTGATATATTGTGGGAGAAATCCGGTAAATGAACGGCAATATAAACTTCTTTGTAAGACTTATAATATCTGTGTTCATATAAGAGAACAAAATCCCCTTTTTGTCGACAATAATGTCACCATGTAACGACAACACGACCCCGTTTTTGGTTCAACAACCCTTTGTTAAAGCTAGTCTCGGACCAAACCAAAACGATTATTTACACATTGTATACTATTGTACAAGAGACCGGTAGTGCCATCAGTTCTTCTGCATTTCTTGATTGGAACTTCACATATCATAGTTCCAAGTTGACATTTCTTAAGTTCCAAGTTGACATTTGTAACTTCCAAGTTGACATTTTTTAGCTCCAAGTTGATATTTTTCAATTCCATTTTGGCATTTCTCAATTCCAAATTGGCATTTCTTACTTCCAAGTTGGCACTTCTTACTTCCAAGTTGACATTTCTCACTTCCAAGTTGACATTTCTTAGTTCCAACTTGACTTGACATTTCTCACTTCCAAGTTGGAACCGAGAAATGCAAAACTTGAACTGAAAACTGTCAACTTGGAACTGCGAAAAATTGGTATTTCTTACTTCCAAGTTGACATTTCTTACTTCCAAGTTGACATTTCTCACTTCCAAGATGAGAAATGTCAACTTGGAAGTGAGAAATGTCAACTTGGAAGTGAGAAATGCCAACTTGGAAGTGAGAAATGTCAACTTGAAAGTGAGAAATGTCAACTTGGAACTGAAAAATGTCAACTTGGAAGTGAGAAATGTTAACTTGGGACTATATTATTTATTGCTCCAATCGAGAAATTAAAGGACTAACGGCATTTCGTAATATTTTTACTACCTATTATAAATAAAAATGCAGCGATACTGAAATTAGGTCGTTTGTTTCCGTCGTTTCTATATTAACAAAAGCTCTTTGCAATGTACATACTTTCGCTTTTCACTCGGGGGCTATATTCGGATTCTCAATCTTCGGATTTCCATCAAGACAATATGGCCGCGACCAGTAGATTATGTGTTCCGCTTCGGATTATATTTTAGTCAGTGTAGCATTTCTTGCGTAGCTTTAGCGTAATGGATATTTGATTTTGGATTGCAAAAATTTACTTATTTGAATAAAGTTTAAAGTACACAAAAATACTATTCGGACACCAAAAATAAGTTAAATCTTGCAAAAAAATTGTACACAGCATCATCTTGCAAAAAAATTGTACACAGCATCTTCGTTTTACATGCTTTTATGTGGCGGTGTTTTAAAGCAACAATGCGATTCAACTAGATCATGTAGCGTACATGGCGTAGTCACTTTATCAGATTGTGCACATGTTTAAGCGTACTTTCTTATAAATTTTTGACTGCAAAATGTTAATTCATTGAAGATAGTTTATTATCACAGACAGAAATATAGGTCAATCAGACACACACAATTCAAGCATTTAATTGATTTTTAGAAAATGACAAAATAGCCACATTGGGTCATTCGTCTGTCTTGATCTAGGTCATTTTGATAAGGATAAATAATTTTATCTATTTCTCACAAAGCTATTGCGGGATCCGGAAAAATAAACTTATTTGTCACAAGTTATTGGTTGTTCGAAAATGTTATCATTGCTTGATAATTTTGTCGATTCACCACACAGAGACCAATGTCGCCACAACTACAAACATGTCAGAAAATAATTTTAACTGTGCGGAACCACAGGGGCTTGGATTAAAGAGTAGGGGGGGGCGACCTAAAAGTCAATATAAATGACCAGAATCCAAGCCCCTGTGTGCGGAACATGGATTGCAACGTTCGTGTATAAGTTTGCTTTAGTCTCTATCATAAAGGGAGGGACAATCTTTGAATAGGTGACAATCAAAAATATTTGAGCAGCGGCGGATCCGGGGGGGGGGTCCGAGGTTGGAATTTTCCTCCTTTCCGACAAAAATTTCGCAAGTATCGTGATGGTTTTCTGCAAAATTTGTCTAGAACCACCCCCTTTTCGTCCTTCGTCCACAGCGGAATTTATGTGGACCAACCCCTTTCAAAAATTTCTGGATCTGGCCCTGTTTGAGTTATAATATAATTTATTGCTATTAGGCGTAAAAATTTTAAAGGCATACATCACAGTGTAGGAACGGAAGTGTACAGTTTTAGGGCCTATAAAGAAATGGTGAAATGAACCATTCTAGATTGTACAGTTTAATTTGTTTTTGCACAAACTTTTTCAAATGACACAAAAACGAAGAAGATGTACGATTGCCGTTCGCTTCAAATTTTAAGTAGACATAACATAGAATATAATATAACTCAATTACCTGTAATTGTTTGTGATGTCGAATAGAAATTTCAATCTGCACACTTAATTTTTAAAAAGTTCACTCCAAATTGATGTAAATAATCGGTTCGTGAACATAAATCGCATTCAACTCGTGATCATTGTGTATATGTATCCTCTCAAAAATCATTTCTGCACATTCTTCACATGCACAAACGGGTTAATACATACAGGATTTTATTTAATTTGAACTTCATTCACCCAAGCCGTGTTTTAAAATCTGAGCGAAATCTATCGCAGTCATTGTACACAACCTATGGAGGATACTTCACAAAATCTATGGAGGACAGTTTTCATAAAAACATATTTTCACAACATCAGCGGCGTCATTATGCCAGAACATAAATAATTCATATAATTATTTTAAGAAAATAATGAGTTGGCATATGAAACAAAGATAAAATATTTTATAAACCCAGTGATTGGAATATTTTTTTTTATTCAAACACATATCGTATACGCATATGCACATGTATTCCAACATATAAAAAGTGTTTCTTGTCATGTGCTGTATCAAATGGAGATTTTCGAGCACGTTTCTTCCTGACTTACAAAACGTTGCATGGATTAAGTACTAGTATACATAAAATAGTTATTGAGAACCCTTTAATTTCTATTTGAATATCATAAAGTTTTTTATTCTACAGAAACATGGACCTTACGATTGCTTTATTTTAACTATCGCTGTTAAATTTCATAAGTACTTCCTAGCTCACGTACTGCACGTATAGCTGATGAAGCTTTGTGCATATATGCCTCAGTTGAAGACCAACATATCTACATTTTCATCTTTTGACACAGAGTATATATCTTTAAATGACAGAAAGTTTATCAAATATGTGAACACTTTATTATCTCATGAACTGTTTAAAGGCATCCAGTTGATAAAACTTGCAAATACCCAAGTGGTACTTTAGCACTATTGACCTTGAATCTCAGGTCGAATCACTTCGGTAATTTCAATACAAAAACAGAAATCATAAACTTTTTTTATGATAAAAGCTAAATCTTATTATTCTGATGGTGCCTGCAAGTGGGATTTACTTTTGTTAATCAGTTTATACTTTTTTATACGGAAAAGACACTGCTGCAAAAAGGGCTAAATTTCCACCAAAGGAGACTTTTGTAGAGACTGTAGATTCAGACACCTTTCTCTTTATTCTGTTTTTAAAAGGCTTAACTCTGATGTATTTTAAGCTTTTTTTTCTGCAACCAAATTAAAAATATGCTTTATGCGTACAATTTTTATTCAACCTCGTCGAAAAGTTTGATCAGTAAAATCTTTTGGAGAGAGGTGGCCTAACTTACTATTTCGTGTGATTATTTAAAAATTGTCTAGTATACGAATAACGATGCCGAACATTTTAGCAAGCAAACTAGTTCTTGGTGGAGTTTTACACGTGACCCAAACCAAAATTATCGCTTCTAAACTGCGTGAAATGTTCGATTGTAACAAAAAGACACTGATTTACCCGGTGCGATTCGCAAAAATGCTTTTTTGCTATTGATGCGAATCTGATACATGTCTGGTTGCTATCAACAGGCAAAGTTGACAGCAAACAACTTAATGTACACATGTAAATATCAAAATCAATTATGATGCTAGCTGAAGCCTTTTCTCGTATCACATCTGATCAAATTATCTAGTTTTGATATTTTGACCAAAAAATAATTTTTAGCTCAATTGGACAATGTCATGTAAGTTTATGCAATCACTATATGTGCGTCTGTCGTCGTCGTCCGTTAACACTTTTTAAAATCTTCTCAGTCTTCTGAAACCACTTGACCAATTTAACTGAAACTTTACAGGATTGATATTTGACACGTTGGCAACAAACGAAGTTCATTTTGAATTGATTCGATAAAAAAACATGACCACTGATACTAAAAATAGAACATAGGGTAGACTTATTTAAAATGGCTAATAACTCAGCAAATATAACAGATACAAAACATCAAAAGATTCTTAGGGTCTTTGGAATCAAAAGTTCTACAAAAGCCTCCATTGGGCGAAGTCGTCAGATTCTCTTTATAGCGGTTATGGCCCTTTTAAGGCCATAAATAGAGATTTTCCCTGTTTTTTTGCCCAATAGAATGCAAGCTATTTCAGATAGAGAAAATCAGTTGCTTGCTAAAACCTTCAGCTCATTAAACTCTACAAAAATCTCCATTTGTTCTACAAAAGTCTTTATCAGATTAAAATTGTCCCCTGATCCTAAAACCATAATGGTCTTCTATGAGGGGTCGTCTGAAAACTGCCACATGCACTTTATCGAGTGCTGACAAAGTGACGGGTGTGCTTCATATCAAGCAGGAACTGTTGAACTCTTTAAGAACGTTCATTCTCGTTATACCCATGCTGGCAAAAGCGCGGGGATAATGTTTTTCGTATGTCGGCGTACGTATGGCGTTAATGTCCAGGATAATCTCTGAAACCACCGGGAGTAGAAAGATGAAACTTGGGTCATTGATTGTATTGTGGGTAGGGATTATGCCGAAGGTTTCGGAATTTTAATAATGCCTCCCCCGGCCTAGGGGCTGGGTTGTATAGGTAGCCTAAGGGCACACTATTCCTTCGTTACCCAACTCCTCCCCTGAAACTTGGCTCAGTAGTTACACTACGGGTGTAGATTTTGCTTAAGGTTTCTGAATTTTGATAATGCCCCTTAGGGCTGGGCTGCACATGTAGCTGAGGGTAATTTATTCCTTCGTCACGCAACTCCTCCCAGGATATTTGGAATACAGAATTGAAACTTGACTGAGTTATTGCACTAAGGATGTAGATTCTGCCAAAGGTTTCTTAGTTTTTATAATGCCCCTAGGGGCTGGGCTGCATAGGTATCCTAAGGGCTAATTATTCCTTTGTAACATAACCTGTAGAACTGAATCTTGGCTCAGTAGTTGCAGTGTGTATGTAGATGCCCCAAGCGGCTGGGATACATATGTAGCCATAGGGCATATTGTTCCAGGTTATTTTGAAAATGGAACTGAAACTTTAGTTTTTGTGTCAGCCAAATTAACCTAAGAATTAGTTTAGAATTGTACCTACAAATTAGTTTAGAAATGTACCTACCCTAAGTCTTAAACCATATATTAATGATCTTATATTTTATATAAAAAAATCAATTTGCAGGTTATTATGACTTGCCACAAAACCAGTAATAAGTCTAACAACAATAAATTACAATTGTAGTTCCTGTTCATTTCTTTCAGTTATTTGTTGCCCCATATACTAGCGTGTGGATATGTAACGTGGCTGCTTCGACTAGTTTAACTCAGAGTTCACGTTATGCGATTTGGTTGTAATATGTTTTTTTTTTTTTTTTAAGTTGTTTGGTTTGTATTTACGATGATTTTATTTTAAATTTAAGTCTCCTCGGACTAGCGATATATGATTGCCGCATAGTTGCCGCACAGGTAGCCTGAGGACAAATTGATCCTTCGTCACGCAACTCCTTCCAGGTTTTTGGAATACAGAACTGAAACTTGGCTTCTTTAATTAGATATACTGCTAGTTAAACAACATGTCCTTTAATGTGAGATTTAAGATAAACATGTGCGCCGTCATTGACCTGTTCTGGACCGATCCTTGTTAGAATCAAGACATTTGCAGGAAAACGTACCGTGTTATACAAGGGAACGTTGTATAACATACCCTGTTCTGAGCACGCCAAAATTGTTTTAATTCATATATTTTTACTATATACTAGTATGTAGCCACTATGAAGCAAAACTATGAAGCAAATCGTGAAAAAAAACCGTTTTGATCTGAAAAAGATCAGCAACTGCTACTTCTAAATGACAGGTTATTCGCTATGGAAGAAGGAGATTTTGCGCTATAAGACTGGGTTTTGGAAATTATATAGGATCATACCTTCAATTTCTCTGGCGTGTGCTTCGTTATGTCTTCCCGTCTTGTATTATTAAGATTGATTATCCCAGTTCAGCAGTTATGTTGTTACCTTATTTTTTCATTTATTTTGACATATCAATTATCCTGAAGGTGTCAACTGAGCTGAATTTATAAAACTGTTCTACACCTATAAGCTTGGGGAAAAACGATTCTTTTTGGGGAATATGAATTATTTATGTTCTGGTATCTTTAATGCTAAATAAGAACTATACATCTGACGCCGCTGATTTTGTGAAAATATGTTTTTATGAAAAATGTCCCCCATAGATTTTGTGAAGTGTCCTCCATAGATTGTGTACAATGACTGCGATAGATTTCGCTCAGATTTTAAAACACGGCTTGGGTGAATAAAGTTCAAATTAAATAAAATCCTGTATGTATTAACTCGTTTGTGCATGTTAAGAATGTGCAGAAATGATGTTTGAGAGGATACATATACACAATGATCACGAGTTGAATGCGATTAATGTTCACGAACCGATTATTTACATCAATTTGGAGTGAACTTTTTAAAAATTAAGTGTGCAGATTGAAATTTCTATTCGACATCACAAACAATTACAGGTAATTGAGTTATATTATATTCTATGTTATGTTTACTTAAAATTTGAAGCGAACGGCAATCGTACATCTTCTTCATTTTTGTGTCATTTGTAAAAGTTTGTGCAAAAACAAATTAAACTGTACAATCTAGAATGGTTCATTTCACCATTTCTTTATAGGCCCAAAAACTGTACACTTCCGTTCCTACACTGTGTACATGTACATTGCAAATTTTCATAAAGAGATCTACAATTGGGTTTAAACTTATTTCATATAATATTATATACTTCAAAATCATAGGCTGATCTGACAAATGATAACCATTAAAGTAGACGATTATTAGATGTGGAATAATTGTACGCCACACAACCAACATAAAGAAACGTGAATTTTAAAAATCACAATTAAAAACAGCCAACAGTCTTCAGCATGACCATAAGTCGCTGCTTGCCGTCTTGCATTGGCCCAAGACTAAAAATACAAAAGAGGATGAGTCCAGTTTCCTTTTTGGTCACACTTAGAAAAAAGTCAAAATAACAATGTACAATTTTTTTTACATCTCCGCATGCTTGGAATGCAACTAAATGTTGAAAATAATAATATTATAAAACGAAAATTATAAAAATTTCTAGGCGCAAAATATATGTTTGATTTTCTTCTTCGGTATTCCCAGAATCCCGTTGGTAGCTTTTGTTCTCAGAATAATTTGAAGATTGAAACCTTTTTAAACTTTAACATTAAGCTGATTTATAAGTATATATGAACAACAGACTGTGACATCTTTGATCCAATGGAGACTTTTGTACAGCTCGATGAGCTGTAGGTTTAAGCAAACAACAGCTTTTCTCTATCTGCAATAGTTTCCTATTTCCTCCACTAACATAACCAAACTTTGATGCAGTTATTTTAAACTAAATAGGAGATAGTACAATGCCTATTATGGATCTAAAAACAAATAATGTTTAGGATAAACACTTACATGACGTAGATTCATCGACATGGCTTAATTTTAGATCGATTTTATAGTATGTGTACAGCAAAGGCTACATATAGAATTCAACAATAAAACTAAGCAGGACCTAGAAATAATAAAGTATTTTTTATGTTACTAAAGCAGACCTTTGCTTTTTGTGTCCATAGCGGCTTGCTAGGCAATATGCATTAGAGTCCACACTTGTGTCTTAAAAAAATATTATTGGTGTTTTGCTAAGTGTATGTTCAGAATACGTTCTTGCTTTGTCATAATATTCAGCGAAAATCATTAGACACAGATACGTAAAATTTGTTGAATATTATTTGTTTATTAAATAATCATTTATTTATTACTAAAACAACAATTAAGAAAAAATATATTGAAGAACAATGTATGATAAAAATAAAACACACATTGCATTTAACGATATATACATAATGTTATAAAGAAAGACTCAAAAATGAGTTGACTGGTCATATGTCTCAAAATCTTCATCTTTACTTGAGGTCTTCTGTTTTCTCTCCATAGCATCACTTAGACCTTTTGTTTTAGTGTCAGGTACGCATAGTAGACATAGTGCAGAAAGAAGCATCAACCCTCCGCAAAGAAAGTACATAACCCCTGTTGTGTGTTGACTCTATCAAGAAAACATGAGACTCCCAGGAGCCTGAATTGCTCACCTGGTCTTGATGTCAACCATATGATGAACTTTGTAGAGCTAAATAAGCTGAAAATTTGAGCAAGCAACAGCTTTTCTTTTTCAGCAATAGTTTTCATTCTGTAGGCCAAAAACGTGCAAAATGTTATTTAAAGGGCCGTCGTAAAACTTTGACTCTATAGAGACTATTGTTAAAAGCTTTATGAATTGAACATTTAAGCAAGCAACCCATTTTCTTTATCTGCTATAGTTTTCATTTGAAGCCAAAAAACATGAGAACAAAGTAATTTAGGGGGCCATAAGGGGTCGTCTGACAACTTCGACCCTATGACGACTTTTGTAGAGCTAAATGAGCTGAACATTTAAGCAAGCAATAGCTTTTCTCTATCTGCAATAGTTGTCATTCTATAGGCTAAAACACTATATTTGTCTTTAAGGGGCTTAATCCTTATAAGGGGCAATCTGACAACTTCAACTCTATGATGACTTTTGTAGAGCTAATCGAGCTGAACATTAAGTAAGCAACAGCTTTTCCCTATCTGCAATAGTTTTCATTCTATAGCCCAAAAAACACTATTTTTCGCCTTTAAGGGTCTGTTAACCCTATAAGGGGTCATCAGACAACATCGACCCTATGGAGACTTTTGTATAGCTAAATGAGCTGAACATTTAAGCAAGCAACAACTTTGCCTATCTGCAATAGTTTTCATTCTATAGGCCAAAACACTATTTTTCGCCTATAAAGGGGCTGTAACCCCTATAAGATGTCATCTGACAACTTCGACCCTGTGGAGACTTATGTAGAGCTAAACGAGCTGAACATTTAAGCAAGCAACAGCTTTTCTCTGTCTGCAATAGTTTTTATTCTATACGCCAATAACACTATTTTTTGCCTTTCAGGGGCTGTAACCCCTATAAGGGGTAAACTGACAACTTTGACCCTTGGGGACTTTTGTAGAGCTAAATGAGCTGAACATTCAAGCAAGCAACATCTTTTCTCTATCTGCAATTATTTTCATTCTATAGGTCAAAAACACTATTTTTTGCCTAAAAGGGGCTGTAACCCCTATAAGGGATCATCTGAAAACTTTGACTCTATGGAAACTTTTGTAGAGCTAAACGAGCTGAACATTTAAGCAAGCAACAGCTTTTCTCTATCTGCAATAGTTTTCATTCTATAGGCCAAAACACTATTCTTCGCCTATAAAAGGGCTGTTAACCCTATAAGGGGTCATCTGACAACTTCGACTCTATGAAAACTTTTGTAGAGCTAAATGAGCTGAACATTTAAGCAAGCAACAGCTTTTTTCTATCTGCAATAATTTTTATTCTATAGGCCAATTACACTATTTCTTGCCTTTGGCACCTGACAACTTTGACCCTATGGAGACTTTTGTAGAGCTAAATGAGCTGAACATTTAAGTAAGCAACAGCTTTTCTCTATCTGCAATAGTTGTCATTCTATAGGTCAAAAACACTATTTTTTTACTTCAAGGGGCTGTAACCCCTATAAGGGGTCATCTGACAACTTCGACCCTATGGAGACTTTTGTAGAGCTAAACGAGCTGAACATTTAAGTAAGCAACAGGTTTTCTCTATCTGCAATATTTTTCATTCTATAAGCCAAAACATGAAAAAAACGCTATTTTTAACCTTTAAGGGGCTGTAACCCCTATAAGGGATCATCTGACAACTTCGATCAAATGAAGACTTTTGCAGAACTTTTGATGCTGAAGCAGTAAGGTGGCATTAGATTTCATCTATCTCTTATACTTTTTGATTTACAAGCCAAAAACAGTAGTCTGACCCCCCTGGTCTATTTTTGGTAACGGTGGCCATGTTTTTTGACGGATCAAAAATCGAAGTTTGGTGCAGGACACCCTAAATATCAATCATACCCAGTTTCATTAAATTCTGTTCAGTAGTTTCAGAGAAGAAGAGTTTTGAAAAATTATTAACGGACGACGACGACGACAATCACGACGACCACGACACCGACGACGGAGGCCAAGTGATGGTAAAAGCTCAAATGGACCTTTGGTCCAGGTGAGCTAAAAAGGAAAGGAAAAAATATTACTTTTATCGAGTGGGTTAAAAAATTAAAATGATGTGGAATGAAAAGTACCTTACGTTATGACTTAGGAAATAAGATTCAAAAGTGATATAGGCTCATGAGAGCCGCGCTTGTTATGAATATTAGAGAAAAAATATAGAAAAATAGAAAAAAAAATGTTGTCTCGTTGATGTGAAACCATAACCTACATGTAAATTGAGCAAATTGACTTTTGGACTTTGTAATTTGTAAAAAAAGTGAAATTAAAAAAAAAACTTTTAAAATGTGAACCTCGGTTTACCTCAATTAGATGCAGACTTGTTGCAATAACTAGTCGAAACAACCACGCTCTATATCCCCGCGCTACTCTGGTGCTCGATAGTATAAGAGCAAATAATTAAAAGAAACAAACTATGACTATAATGAGCATAACTTACATACCGTTTGAGGCACATATTATTATCCAAGCGCTAGTGAAAGCGCGTGGATAAAACATGTTTGCTGTTCGATGTACGTACGTATGGCGTTTATTTCCAGGATAATCTTTGTAACCACTGAGAGTAGAAAGACGAAACTTAAGTTATTGATTGCATTGTGGGTGGGGGCTGTGTCAAAGGTTTCGTAATTTTTATAATGCCCCTAGGTGCTGGGCTGCATGGGTATTGTAAGGGCAAATTATTCCTTTGCCACGCAACTTCTCCTAGGTTATTTGGAATACAGAACTGAAACTTGGCTCAGTAGTTGTACTATGGATCTAGATTCTGCCGAATGTTTCGAATTTTGATAATGCCCCTAGAAGCTGGGCTGCATAGGTAACTTAAGGGCACATTATCCCTTCGTCACTCAACTCCTCCTAGATTATTTGGAATACAGAACTGAAACTTGGCTCAGTATTTGTACTTTAGATGTAAATTGTGCCGAATGTTTCGAATTTTGATAATGCCCCTAGAAGCTGGGCTGCATAGGTAACTTAAGGGCACATTATCCCTTCGTCACTCAACTCCTCCTAGATTATTTGGAAAACAGAACTGAAACTTGGCTCAGTAGTTGTACTTTAGATGTAAATTGTGCCGAATGTTTCGAAATTTGATAATGCCTCTAGGGGCTTGGCTGAATAGGTATAACTTAAGGGCACATTATTCCTTCGTAACGCAACTCCTCCTAGGTTATTTGGAATACAGAACTGAAACTTGGCTCAGTAGTTGTACTATGGATGTAGATTCTGCAGAAGGTTTCGAATTTTGATAATGCCTCTAGGGCTGGGCTGCATGGGTAGTGTAAGGGCACATTATTCCTTCGTCACGCAACTCCCCCTAGTTTATTTGGAATACAAAACTGAAACTTGGCTCATTAGTTGCACTATGGATGTAGATTCTGCCGAAGGTTTCAGAATTTTGATAATGCCCTTAGGGGCTGGGTTGCATAAAGGGCAAATTATTCCTTCGTCGTGCATAATTTTTTACATTACTATCACTCCCACTACCAGGAAAAAGACTCATATCAATACGTATACATTTAATAGTACTAGTAAATAGTTTATTTATCTCAATTATTTGCCCTTATACTATCAAACAAAAAAGTAGCGCTAGGATATGCAGCGTGGCTGCTTCGACTAGTTAATAATACAATACTTACAATGAAGACTATTTGAGGAGCGACCATTGCTCCTATACGAGCCACGGTGTTTTGAATACCATACCCTACACTCCTGAAAAGGAAAATACTAAAGTCCTCATGTAAACCATCTTAGAAGATTAATTTAAGATACTTATTCTTATGATTTGTCTTAATTGATTTTTGTGCAAGAACGGTAAGTCCTCAAAAGATCCATTACTTGCATAAATGCTGTATCACAGATGGAAAAGTAGGAAAGTCTTCCAGAATTCCGAGCAGTACGTACCTCCCCGTGGTGGAAGACGGGACTGCTCCAACGATTACAAAGGATACTCTGAAGCAGCTAACACTGGTGGTGGTGTGTCATGGGCTGGACGACCCATTGCACATAGCGAGTCTTTAACAGTCGCTGCAGAGGCCCTTTAGCCTATAGTCACGACTATAAAAACCCAGTATTTGATTGGCAAAAGTACCAAAAGTTGGGTTTAAAAAATGTATTGGCGTTTTCACCGGTGGCTTTATACTATAATAATATTAACTCACCTAACTACAGTTGGAAAGGATTCTGAAGTCAGGAGCATGAGAGAAGCCCAGCCAGCCCCTACACCAAGTTTGGACGTCAATGCAAACCCGTTAATCAGCTGGCTTTTATAATCTGTATCTGGGGAAATAACCATAACAATATTATTTTGCGCCTTTATCAAGTTCGTGGCATTATAAAAGCACACAATCTAAAAAGTTATTGAATATTACCTATTTACATATTGAAATTATTTAATATTAAAGGCATTTTTGTCTTGACCGATTGATTGATTTTGTCTCTTTTTAAATTGCCGTTTCTCTAATGTTGGTTGTGTCGCGTACCCTTACTCCACATCTCTTTATCGTCTATTCTTAATTGCAAATGATAAAAAGTTATTACCATGTGTCATTGGCAAATACGGTTCTTTAACTTACGCTTATTCTCCTGTATAATAGAACAATGCATAAGATTGAAATCTAGTTATCACTTCCTATTACTTTTATCTTACCTAAAACTTGAATGACTCCAACAACAGTGCCAGTGACAGCTACTAATTCAAAGAATATAAACGTCGTCCACTTCCGTCCTAAACTGAAGGTAAAACAATCACACAACATCAAAAGATAACATTTATTACAGGACGGTAATAGTGATCTTAAATTTTATCAGGCACTGCGTTTTAGATTTTGAGTTAAGGTCTATAAATTATTCCATACAAATGTTCTCTTTTTTTTCCTCAATGTCTTTCTGGCTTTTGGATATCCGATAGTCCTTCAAGACGATTCACTTTTAAAACTTTCTGCATACACATTTACAAGCGAAAGCAACTTGATCCTGCTGGTGAGGATCTCCAAAATTTGAACCGTTGAATATAAATATTATATAAACTTACCAACTGTTCAAACCCCATGCTATAAACAATGACGGAACTTCTACTATACTTAGTAAAAACATATTCAGGTAAAGACTTCCCGAGAGCTGCTGTACACCAAATGAAATGGCATAGTAAGTATAACCACAGGTAATCCTACAAAAGAAGTAAAATAAATGTATTTAGTTGAAAAACGAGGTCCGTGACCCCAATTCTTTATTTCAAATATGGATGTATATCAATAAGAACTATGTGTCTACCAATATTGGTTAAAATCTGTATATATGCCATTTGGTATCGTCCCACCTTAATGGCCAAAAGAGTTGTGAATATAAGTGAGCAAGTGAGTTGATGTTATACGCACTAGCAACGCTATAAAGGTTATATAAGGGCGATGAACATGAAGAGGATGATAAAATGAACATGAAATGACCATGAAAAATAAAAGGTTGGTGTGGAAAACAAGAAATCTATAAGAAAAGAGGAGAGGTGGTTAGGGGTGGAAAAGTTAGCCTTCTAAGTGGTCCACAAAGACTTCTTTTACGTGCATGAAGAGTGGCACAGCGGTCAGATTGTCCATATTAGAGACCTGGCAACCCCCGCGGATGCGAGATTTTTTATTCAGCCACCTAGAGAACACACTTAGTCGCTCTATGGGCTTAAGCACTAAGACGATGTCTGAATCCAAAAACCCTTAGTTGCCTCTCCAACAAGCTAGGTTTTGCTTGTCGTAAGATGCGACTAACATGATGAGCACAGTACAACAAAACAGAAAAATAGATTACAAACTAAAAACTATGCTTCCCCTTTTTTTTTGCAGAGGCAATTCTTATGTTATATTTTAGCTGTTGTTCTGTAGCTCTTTATCATCCATTGTAGCACGCGAATCGCTTACTTTAACAAAATTGTTTTGTTACACTATATAGGGAAAGTAAGTCCAATATATTTATTAACCCGTTAAAAAATTTGCGTATTCAAATTTCTAACGGACTTCAGCCCTTTTGGTCATAAGAAAAATCATTTCACTCGACTCGCTTCCTCTTGGTAGAGATAATGCAGTTGAGTAATAAGACAGATATTAAGCGGCGTTTAATTTAAAGGCCCCCTCACATTTAACCGAATTGCATAAAATAAGCGTTGCGTTGACCGGCGAAAAGTAGTTTTTTAAAAATAGTTTGTAATCGTAATTGATAGTAAACCATAGTTACCCTTCGTTTTCGGTTTCGTAAGCCTTCGGAAGCCTTTGGAACTAACAGTTGCGATTCTTCAAATTCGTCGGTTAATTTTGAACATGTTCAAAATTTCCCGACGAATATAAAATTCGTCTATCATCTGTTTGAAATCGCACTTCTTATTTAATGTACGGTAATTGTTCGTTTATCATTCTTTTATCATTCGTCATGCATCGTCCTTCATCGCGTCGTTCTGATCCCGACGAATCAGTACGATGATGAAATATGAATAGCGTATAGAAACGAGGACTTGCGTTGGAAAACGTAAATTCGCTTAGAGTCTTATTGCGGAGGGTAACGAAGATAAGCGTTAACAAAATTTGAATAACGAGACAGAAACGAACGCAAGACTATGATATGATATAACTTACTATGGACAGCTAATAGATTCGTACATGAGCGAATTGCCAGGCCAATATTGGTTGAATTATTTAAAAAATCACAAAATCCCATCTTTGCACCGTTCAGCCTAAGACTTTTTCTTCATTTTCTGTTTTGCTCAATTGAATATTCAATTTATTTTCATTATTGGAGGTCATGTTTCACTATCTAGGTTAGGATTCCATATTAATGTTCAATTCACATAACAGTTAGTCTGTTGTTATCTCTTCTTTGTCATTATAGCTGCCTGAGCTAGTATATTTAGAATGTAATTCTAACTTTGATGTTTGAAATTTTATTCAAATTCTGAGTATTTTTTTTGGTGTTTCGGACTTTACTATTTTAAATATCTATTTACAGTATTGAGTTTAATTTAAGAATGGTCTATAGTCCTCATCAGTTGTCAAATACATTCTTCTATATTTTAATACAGCTAGACAAGACACAATTTAAATCAATTAACCCATTGATTGTTTTGTTGTTCCAACGTGTCCAGGTGTATGTTATTACCATTTCAATTCTATTAGAATTGTTCTTTATTTTTTCAACAAATCATGTAAGTTTTTTCCTCTTTTGTATGCGATCATTGGAAGCCTATTAAATATTTGTTTGCATCTTTCATTGCTCTACAATACATGCCAATGTTTGATTTATATAGATTTTTTAATTGTTTTATGGCTTGATTGAACTTCGTAACCAACACTGTGGTGCTTTTGACATTATATACCACGTATTTTATCTTGTAAAAGATCATTTCTGTTTAGATGAATTGTATTCAAGGGACCCCTGATGAAGCAGACTTGGAACAACTAGAAAATGTTATATAGCCACTAATAAGAAAAACACCCGTCCTATCTATTTTGATAAAGGCACCGGATACGGTTACGACAAATTTGGGCAAAACCGTAACAATAAGTAATTCTTATGGTTACGGCAAAGACGAAAATCGGGAACGGATGACGGGATGGAGACCGAATCATTTACGGCCGTAACAATAAGAATTTTCTTATTATTACGGCACATATTCTTACGGTAAATCGATATTGTGACGATATGAAATAACTTTGTAGAGTGACATAACATTTATTACTTCATTTAATACTAACGGGTAAAAAAGTCTAATAATCCAAATTTAACTCAAAGTAATTTCGATAAATTATGGCACATGCGATACAAGCAATAAGAGATTTTCGGGTTTTATTTTATTCCTGCGCATTTCTGGTGAAACTATTCAAGTCATCCATCTCGGACTACGGACATGAGTGGAACAAACTGTATGCAGTGGTACCCTCTGGCTTTTTTTCTTTGGGTCAAAACGCATTTTAAGATCCTTTCATCTACGAGGGATAAAAAAGCGCTTTACTCGACTAATGCCAATATGTTTTCATCTAAAATTTGTGTCAGCAAGTCAGCTGCCTCAGTTATTTTTTCGGTAATGATATCAGTATGGCCATCAATTAGAACAAGCTGTATACGCTGTTTCGTCATTCGTTCCCGATTTTCGTCTTTGCCGTAACGATAAGGATTTCTTATTGTTACGGTTTTGCAGTAATCGTATCCTGTGCCTTTGAAAAAAGCTGCCAAAACACTGTGGTGTAGGGTCCGGGATTAGGATGTGCGTGGCTGTAGGGTACCTGATATTAAAATAAGATATATTTTCGTTTGCCTTCGTTTCGAGCCGCACGCCATAGTAAACCGTCGTTCATTATCTGTTCGTGTTATCGGGTCATATCAACTCTTCGCTCATTTTCGGCTATAATTTACTCAACGAAGCCATCCGAAAAATCGCGATCCATCGTAAGTCATATTCATTCTCCGCTTACTGTTCGTTGATCGTAGTTTACAATAGTTAATAATCTGATGATTCGGAGGAAATTTTTATTTGAATTCGTTTAATTCGCGCCTATTTTGTCAATTTTCCCATTCGTTACCCTTCGTCGCACTATTTTCGGTTAAGTGTGAGGCGGCTTTAAGGAACACGTGATGCTTGGTAGAAGCAGAGGTACCAAAGGGGCATCGGAATGTCAAAAGTCCGAAAGGAAAAAGACAAAATCAGTGAACAACAACGAAAACAGGACAAAAGCAGACAACATAAAGCACAAAAATACAAAAACATTATTTTGTCATTCTCTACTTGAAAATTAGAACTATTTCGTCTGTTTCAGGTGTTTGTTAAATTAATTAAAAAGTTAATCCGAAACTTATGAAAACAATCTGTTATTTCAAACAAAGGAATATAATAAAAGCTGCAGTTTTTTCAGCTTTATGATCGATATCAATTGTCCTGTAAAATTTTGAGCAACAAACACACCATACGTGATTTATGCTTACCACCCGACTGCTAGGAGACTCGTTATTAGAAATAGTTGTGGATCTTTTAAAACATCAAAGTAAGTGTATGTTGTTTTCTCTTGTTGTACATCCTCTGCTATTATTTTCAACATTTTAGTATCAGGAATCGGATTCCTGTTCATCCTTGCTATCTTTTTTATTACTTCCTCCGCCTGTTCTATCCGTTCGTTCATCACAAGCCATCGGAAACTTTCTGGTATTAACCTTTAAAATATGTAATTCGTAAATCACACTTTTCCCAAGTTCTTATATGTTATTAATGGTATCTAAACTAGTTAATTGAACATTTAAAAATATCATTTATACATGTATTATTTGAAAAACTCGAAAATTCAAATGTCCGAATATATATACAATGTATTGTGTACAGGTTGTAATTTTGTTCAAGTTATAAAATGTACAATTTTTTGTACATGTAATAACTGTACAACCCCCAAAATACAAGTTATAACCGGTACAATTTTTGCCTGTTCATTTTACATGTTATAACTTGTACAATATATATATTGCTAAAATCGTGTTTAAGCAAATGTATTTTCTATTTTCTATTTTTCCTATGTTGAATGAATTTGGTAGACATGAAAATGACTTATTTTAAAAAAACTATAATTCAAATTCTTCTAAGATCGAAATTGAAGAGGCGGGTGTTTGACACGCCATAAAACTTGGTTTAACCCACCATTTCATTTGAAAAGCCTGTACCAAGTCAGAGCCATTTCGATCTACATTTTGTTTTCCGGTATATCTTCTATGTTTTGTCTTTTCTTTTGGACATTGCGATTGATCCTCCAAGTTTATTTTGATATTACCTTTATTTGCTTATATACTTACCACCATGTAAACAACAAGGGAAATGTTATAGCAGCCGTTGCAATGTGTAGGTAGATCCAATCGTGAACAAGATAGGCAACTCCCCCAAACGAAGCCGCAAACAGTGACCACACCGGCACAGCCAATAACACCGGTCTATATTTCCCAGAAATAAATTCCACCTTATAAGTCAAATGAACTGTCAAATAAAATCCACAGCCGCATCCTATGAAAAAGCGTAAAACACTAAACATTTGCCAGTTTACAGAAAATGCTGCAATAAGATTTGAAACAGCTAAAATTAATAGTGATAGGAAGTATGTCGGCTTTCTTCCAAATATGTCACCAAATTGTCCTGCAACTAAGCTTCCAACTAGTAGACCTCCCATTTGAATGGTTGTAATAGTTTGTGTTATATAGTCTCGGTCACATACCAAGCTGAACTGAAATGTAAAAAAAAAACTGTACATGTATCAATAAAACTGTTTGGTTTTGATGTATAAATTATTCAGATTTCCATGAGCAGCCTGTAATCTGCAGCATTGATTTTAACAAAATTGATGGAAGGTCAATAAAAAAAACAAATAAAAAAAGAACCGAATTAAAGTAACTCTTACTCAAAATGTTAAAATAGGGAGGCCAAAGTCTGAGAACCAGGCGTGTGATTACCTTGGAGACATCTGGTCTACGCGTGGTTTTTGTAAAAAAAGACAGTAGTCGCTGTAACAATTACTAGTAAACAAATAACTACTTTTGATCCATACCATTGTCTCGTCCAAGCAAATCTATCAATTTAATTAAATACTTACTTGTTTTACTACAGAATTCAGATCTGGGTCAAAGATTTTCCTGGCACAAGTGTAATGAGAGAAATTGGTCGGAAGACTACAAGTCTTCGCTGTATAATTTGATGCTAATGTGTTATTAGAATTGTCTTTCCATTCACAAGACCAATCCGGTATAGCTCCACCGAAGGTCATCATCAGAATTGACCATGCTACAGAAATTTCTCCAAGAAAGATATTACCAACTACAAGGAATTGAAATCGTCCAAAGCCTCCACATTTTTCTAAAGTTTCGTCTAGATATGTACTTAGTAGTGAAGACATCAAAATAAGCTAAACTATAATAGAAACACAAAAAGTTAGATTATTTATTCACTCCCAAGCGGCGCTAACTCGTTTATATTAGAACGATGAATTAAAATGAAATAGGTGTTTTGACAGCCACTTAAAGAGGGGGGTGGTAGAATCGGGTATTTTTGCCTAATACAGGGGTTCTACAAGTCACCATCATCGATGTTCTTTAACACGCGAGAAACTTTGCATTGTCACAATGGTTTGCGGTCATGTGTTCTTCATTATAGCGCTAGGTTTAAGACCCCGGCATGCAAGATGACATTATGATTTTTGCTAGGCCTGAGGTGCGTTTCGCCGTCTATTCGGGACTCAACAGAGGAGCTCTACAAAAATATAGAAAAAGCCAACACTATATGAAGAGCACAGAACAATAAAACCAAACACATGTATATCTTAAAAAAACTTACATTCTATCAATTAATGATTTAGTTCCTGTAAAATAATTCCACATCAAAAACAAAGGACAATTTTAAAGCAATTAATGACAATAAGCTTACTTCAGTTGTAAAGTTGATCAAGTTTATCACAATACTGATCGTATAATATTGATAAAGATAAATTATATAAATATTTTTGTGATATATAACTTTTGATATGGGGACTTTCTGCGTTTGATTTGTCCTTATGGCTAAATTCTTGAAATTAATGACACTACATATTCTAAGAGGCCTATTTTATCTTTAGACAATACCTCGAAATTGACACTCAAGAAAAGATTTTACAAATCGTCTTGATAAACGTTACGACTTCCAATCGTTAAGTTTGCAATCTTGCGTTGCACACAGCCGTCCTTGTAACGACTTCGAAATCCAATCTTTAAGTTATCTTTCTTGAGTTGCAACTCCCAGTCAGTAAGGCTGTGTAATCCAGCTTAAAGAACCTTAGACCAGTTCAAATTGGACAATGGGTGGATATTATGATATCCTTGATAGAGCGTCACACGTGACGAACTATTTTTTCTTATCCCTCACATTGATCTTAAATTTCCATAAGTCTTTTCCTCTGACACTATAATTTAGAACTTAATGCAATTAGGTGAAACTGCCTGCATGATTCTTCCGGTATCTGGACCGAACGTAAACAGTAATAGTTGCAACTGTATATATGTTTCTATTTTTGATCTGTAAAAAATACGACCGCTGTTACTTAAAAGTTAACATTAAGTAAAATGATTTTATTAAACGACTTTTAATTCAAAAACTAAAACAGATACGGGAAATCTGAATCAAAATTGTGTAAAAAATTTCCATGAGAGAGAGTTTGCCCCTTTAACAGTAAAATAATTATCACACGTTTTTTTTGCTAATGTCTTATAAAATGAAAATTATTGCTAATAGAGAAAAAAGCTCCATTCTTGTTTGTTTAATATTCATCTCGTCTAAGAAATAAGCAGAGAGGTAACAATGGGGGATTCCAATGTAAAGAGTCTTATTACGAACGATAACAACACGAAAAGACATATAGCATAAAAACAAAAACCACTGAAAAGTAATTAACAACGCAGACTGAAGACAAAGCAGTTCCTGTTATTTCAATACACACGTCGTGATGCTAACAAGTAATTAAGCGTGTCAAATAAAGTCAAAGATGACAAAAGAATCATATGACAAACCAAAATCTGTATTTAACTGAAAGATGAAAATCCCATATTTGTCAACGAACAAGTGAAGACAAAAGAATCATATAACAAACCAAAATCCGTATTCACCTGAAGATGAAAATATCATATTTGTCAATGAACACATAAAGACAACACTCGAAGGATTGCATCTCACTGTGTTAGCAACTTTTGTGTCAGACGTTACGCTCGTTCAAAGAAATCATAGTTCGTTCATGAATAACGAATCATAGCGAATCAGTTGTGATATGTAAATTCAACAAAATGTTGCACTATTTCATTTGAAAAGCTTGTTTCAAGTCAGGACCATTGCGATCTATAACTATTCCGGTGTGTCTTCCATGTTTTGTCTTTTCTCTTGGATATTGAGATTGGTCCTCCAAGTTCGGTAATTTTGTTATTACATTTATTTGCTTGAAGGGAAAAATGAAAAAGTTAAAATCAATTAACAATGTGCGTCTACTTCGAGATGTACATCTAAATATGGAGCAGACTTCCTTGTACATGTTAAAGCCAATTTTATTATTTTATTTGTATCATCTATAAAACTTTGTACAAAGTTTATGAGAACAATGTTCATTCATTCATTTCTCTCAAGTTTCTGGTGAAATATAAGACACCATGTGACCAATTCGAGAGTTGTTTATTGAAGGAAAATCATTGACATAACAGTGAGAGTCAGGCTCCACCCAAGTCTCCATTAGACCGAGGTTGTCATATGACAATCTTTGAGGTAATGCATGTCCCACTAAATGGTTGAAATCATGTTTCTTTTTTGTTTTTTGTTTTTGTTTTATTTCTTTTTTAATCTTTTTATTTTTTGCTTATCGACTGAAATATATTATTGAAAGAAAAAATGCTGCTGTTACTTGTCAAAATGGTCAGCCCGTGAAGCCCTATGCATTTTGGCTATTTTCAATTGACCTACTTTAGTTAACTAGAGTAAACTCGAGTCACATAATAAACGATTAGGGTTCGTGTTCGGGAAAACGTCAATGACCTTTAACCACTACTCGAGTTTAACTCTGGCCAAAGTACATGCTCAGTACATGAAGTCACGAGTCGAGTTGTGACTGGATTTTAAAATCATTACATATACATATAAAGTGACATTAGAAAATAGCACATTTAAAAGTCTTGAAGTTTTATTGTTGATATCAATGTCATAGCAGTCAATTCTAGAATATCACATTCTACTGACAAAAACAACACACTAGAGTAAATCTAGAGCGAATGATACTACCAGGCTATTAATAGAAATTTACTTATTAGGATTAACTTGAGTAGGTACCGAAAAATGCTTATAATAATATCGTAGAGATTAATTTAATGTTTTTTTTTAATTTTTGCTCAAGACTTTTAAAAATATTGATTGTATTATAATGCATAAATATTTTTTTGACTTAAAACAGTGAAACTTTTACTTAATGCGTCCCGTGCGGGGCCCTAGAGCCAAATAGACCCGCAGCAGCGCTTAGCTTGTCGGTAAAAATCCACGAAGAGCGCTTAGAAACCTGACATTGAGTTAGGCCGCTTAGCCCATAAAGCGACTTGGCTGTGTGCCAAAGGTTGTTGAATGGATCAGCCCTGTCATATTGAATACCAGGGTCGTCAGGCTATCACAGATTATGCGGAAAACCTGACCGCAAACCATAGTTGGCCAACGTATGTGGAAAGGGCCACGCTTCACACACGTTAAAGATTCCTTTGAAGACTGCCAAGTAGTGCACCAGGCTAAATTTTCCACCTCTACTCACCTCTGGCCTTTTACTACGGTCTTCAAACTTTACTGTTCCTTTTTGCCCATACCACCTCTTTATTTCATTAATTCTCATTATCATTTCATGTTCCTTTTATCACCCTTCTCATGTTCATCTCCTTTTAATAACCTATATATCGTTACAAGGGCGTAAAACATCAACTCACTCACTCACCCACTAAGTTAATATGATTTATAATAATCACGAGGAAGTATGAAGAATGAACGTTGAAGATACTTCTCGCTTTCCGTAGTAGTTAGTAATCAATTCTGCTGACAGTTTGACATCACTTGGCGTCCTTCGTCATTGTCTGTAAACATTTTTTCAGACTATTGTATTTGGCCTGTAAATCCAACAGTATGAGAAAAAGAGAAAATTTGATGCAACTTTCCTTCTTCAGCATCAAAAGCTCTAAAAAAGTCTCCATATATGGTCGAAGTTGTGAGATGACCCGTTATAGGGGTAATGGCCCTTAAAGACTAACCATAGCGGTTTTCATGTTTTTGCTCAATGGAATGAAAGCTATTGGAGATAGAGAAAAGCTTTTGCTTCCTTTAAACTTCAGACCATGAAATTCTACAAACGTCTTCGTTCGTTCGAATAAGTCAGATGATCCCTTATAGGAGTTATGGCCATTTAAAAGTCTAAAAAAAACCGGTTTTTTTATATTTTTTTGCATTAAAGAATGAAAACTATTGCAGATTGAGAAAAGCTGTTACTTGCTAAAATCTTGAACTCATTGAGCTCTACAAAAGTCTTAATTAGGTGGAAGTTGTTAGATGACCTGTTATGGGGATAATAGGTCATAGAACAGACCCTTAAAGCTAAAGGAATAATTAAGTGAGCGATCAGGCTCCCGGGAGACTCTTGTTATAACACTGACCATTGCACATGTTCTTATACGTTGAAATACCCATTAAACCATAACATTCACTCGATCATATAGTGAACTCTGTCTCTAATAATGGATTTGAATTAAAAATATAATTGAAATTTTTAGCCATCATACAAATAAAGGTAAAGAACTAAGTTTTCTCTATGACAATTTTGCTATAACGCAATAATCGACAAAACATTGATTAAAATTTTCGCTTTTCGTCAAAAAACCCCCAAATGTCTTCAAATTCATGATACTGGTTTATTTTCCTCTCATTCATAGTATAATTTCGGAGTTCCGAAAGTGCATAACTACAGTAATATGAGAGTTCATGTGAATGGGTCGTTGTCAATAGAAAGTTTATCAGCGAAAAAATATACAACATATATTATTTTCATTCACTAGTTTGTTTAAATTTTCGTAACTTTATTGTTCTTTACATAACATAATTTTTCTTAGTGTATTTTTGTTTGTTGTCTTTTTCAGGATCATTCTGTTGTTTATCGTCTGCTATTGTGTCGGAGAGAGTCTTGTTTCGTGTTTCCGGTATGGCTAAAAGACAGATTGCTGAAACAAACATGGTCGCCCCGACAAGAAAGTACATCAATCCATCAATATGCTGACTCTGTTAAAGAAATGAAAGTTGACAATTCAAATATGACGGTGTTACTTTTGTAGAAAAACTCTACCGTTTAGTTTATTGTTTTTCAAAGTACCTATTGTAGCTTAACAAATATTTTATGATAGGATATGGATAAAATAAACACGAGACCATACATAACACATTATGGTAACTCATCCCGCAAAAATAAATTATTGAGCCGTATGGTCATTTCGGAATCTTATTTTCATCAGCAGCAATAGAACCCAATATAAGAAATCCCAAAGTTAAAAAATGTTTAAAATTAGTATAAAAATCGACAAATCTCATGTGTGTTATCTACTTCTCTAAATGAGTTTTTCTCTTTTCTTATCTGTTTTTTTTTTTTTTTTGTAAATCGATATTGATATTTTATATTGGAATATTTTTGAAGATTTAGTGACTGTCTTAACTATTGCAAATGCTTACTAAATAAACTATCTGAGGTGCTATGATACTGCCAACTCGAGTCAAAGAGTTTTGAATTCCATATCCCATATTCCTGAAATAACGAAGAAAAAAGTTAGAAATTTGCATTTAAAACAGAGACTTACAATTTAGTATTACTCTCAAATGAAAAAAAAACAACAATAATTTTCATGCCAATGACATAACGTACAATGTATATAGCCTATAAAGTTAGTTTCCTAGCTTTTGAAATAAAAATCAAATGTTCTTTCATAAAACATTAATCATATATAACAGTAACAGTATGCGCAAATTTTCAATACAGAAGACGTGAAAACTAAACAAAACTGTCTTGTTTGTAATAATCATATTTGTTTGTATACAGTGTATTATGTTTCTCAAGTCATGGTGGTCGAAATGTCTGGTCATGGTTATGAAGATGTAAATGTATGGTCAGGATGGTAAATTGTATGTTAATGATTATGGAAATGTATGGTCAGGATGGTAAAAATGTATTGTAATGATGGTCGAAATGTATGGTCATGATGGTGGAAATATATAGTAATGATGGTCAAACGTGAGGTCATGATAGTGGGAACAAGGGAAATGTAATGACATAATGAATTTCATCAAAATAAAATTCGTTACCATGCAAGAGTTACCTCACCTGACAACAGTTGGAAAAGATTCGGACGTTAGCAACATTAATGTACACCATCCTGCTGCTAAGCATAGCTTAGTTGCCATGGCAAAACCGTTAATAAGGCCCCCTTTAATGGACAAATCTGAAAATCAAAATGGACTTAATTGCACGAAGTATATTTTACTACAGAGGAAGTAAAGAGGTATCTTCAAGTAAAACTTTTGCATGTGTTATTGCTTTCCTTCACCGTAAATGTTTCGCTAATCTAATCATTATAGAATGCAGCTTGCAGACTTAATCATCTGAAATATGTTCATCGTGAAATACATTCATATTTCTCAGTCACCCCTTTACCGTAATAATGGAATAAGATAATACATGTATGTTTTTTTTTAAACTTGAACTTTAGCTTGTTAAATGTAAAATAGAATCCCAATACTTCATTTGGTCCCCTCCAATTTTTCGTCGTGTGATAGATCTTTTGCCTTTTTCGTAATTTCTGATATTTTGGTATTTCGTTGGTGGTTTTTTTTTCGAGAAATAACGACGCAATCTAAGTTTTTTTCTATTTCTTAAATATTGCTAGGATCAATAAAAGACCAGTAGAAACTAAATACCTGTCATCTGGACAACTCCGACAACTGTACCAGTAATTGTAGCTAAAGCCAGAAACAGGAATGTTGACCATTTTCTTCCAAGTCTATAAATGGTAAAGATGATATACAATTTTAGGAGTCTTTCAGAATTCCGACCAGTACCTCCTCGTGGTGGAAGACGGGCCCTGCTCCATCGATAACAAAGGATACTCTGGAGCAGCTAACACTGGCAGTGGTGTGTCATGGGCTGGACGACCCATGGCATATAGCGAGTCTAAAACAGTCGCTGCAGAGGCTCTTTAGCCTATAGTCAAGACTATAAAAACCCATCAGTCAGACAATTTTAGGATTCGGTTCGAATTATATGCATGGTAGTTTGATCTTGGACCAATCGCAAAACGTCGAGCAAGGAACGCTGGTTACAATACAGGCTTCTTGCTATTTCCGTTTTGGACGTTTAAATTGTCCCTTATTCCAAATCTCATAATCTTCTATTACATATACTAATTTTCCAATGTTCGAATATCAGAAGTCCGAAAAAGCAAAGACAATATCATTTGTTACAAACAAACAGCAGGAAGAGACAAATAACATTGAGGAGGCACACAAAAACAGTCATACTACGGAAGGGTAGGCCGTCACGCTACCAACGATTGACTCAGAGTGCCATATACGGTAAAGGAGGACAAACCAAAAACTCTATTACAAACCCACATATAACTTATGTGGAATAACGATATCCCGTTTTGTCTATGTTTAAGGTCATATGATGTATTCTGTAAATCTAAATTTTTCTTTTTATTTACTGAGACAACAGTAGAGAGAATGTCAAAGCTATAAATTATCCGTTTAAATTTCTAAATTGTCAAACCCTAAGGTTCTTCCTACCCCAGACATAGGTTGGTCTTAATCATTATTTGGTTTCTAGCTCGACATTTTTTGGTATTATTCTATGCTCTTCATAGTCATATAGTATTTGGCATTTTCAACTTTGGTAGAGCGCCTCTGATGAGTATTGAATAGACGAAACGCGCGTCAGGCGTAGCAAGATTTATTGTCTGGTACTTTGTTGTAATTAATATTCATTGGCAATGTCTAAATAGTGGGAATCATAATATGTACCACAAATGGATGCTCTGGAATAACTGATCAGCTATGATCGATATACAAGTAAACTTTGTAAGTTGGAACGAATGAAATGTTGCTACACATAAAGGGAAAGTTGCTTAACATGCAGGGAAAATTGACGATTGAAAATTGTAGTTGTCACATTTTTTTGATTGAGGTTTGTTTAAAGTCTGCTGTTGATCAAATGTGAAACAGACTACGTACAAGTGGCGGTGGTGTTTATCTCAATTTTCTAATCTTGCGTTTGCTTTTTAGTTATAAAACATTGTAAGTTACTGCATGTCTTTTTACAGTTGCGTTTGGATTTCACGTCGTTTGACTAGTATATTTCTATTCTAAAAAATCGACGAACGTGTGTACTAGACAACCTCGAAAGGTTTGCTAATGCAATTTTTAAATGATTTTCATGATTATTTTCGCTGCACATGTACATGGGGTTTGAATTAATAAATAGTGGTAATCAATGGACAAAGGGTCTTCTCTTTAAGCTTTTACATGTACTGTATAAGGGGTCATCTGACAACTTTTACCCAATGTAGACTTTTAAAGAGCCTAATGAACTGATGGTTTAAGCAAGGTACAGCTTTTCTCTATCTGCAATAATTATCATTCTCTGAGGTTAGAACATATAAACACCTATTTTTAACTTGAAAGGGCCAAAAGCACTCTGAGGAGTCATATAACCAAATGTTTTTTTTGTAGAGCTTTTGATGCTGAAGAAGGAAAATACTATCAGATTTTTCTATCTCCTTTACTTTTTTTATTTACAAGCCAAAAGCAGTAGTCTGACCTCTGGAATATTTTAAGCAACCTGGATGAAAAGTTTTTCGGCGCCACAAGAGTAAAAACGTACATGTTTCAGACGCAAGGCAACGAATAGTGGCCAAAATAGCCCAAAGCGATGTTATGGTGCATATGAAACCCAGTTTCAAGTTTTTGAATAAATGATAATTAAAGATTCTAACCTGTTATTTAAAGGGAACGTTAATATCTGTGCTGGAATTTCAACAGCGCTCAACAGGAACATATTCAGGTATAGACTGCCTGACAATTCTTGTACTCCAAATGCAATAGCGTAATAACCATAACCAAATGAAATCCTGAAAAAAATCAAATGCATGTTTATTTTTATTTTCAAGCAAGGAGAGAAATACAGTGTAGGGGACATAAAACGAAATGCGAAAGTGTAATTTTCTTCGGGGCATATTCGTAGACTTTTTTAATTTATGAAACTCTTCAAATAAAACATAATTTCAGACGTATCCATATGATTTTGAAGATCCAATGATGTGCCATTCGGGTCTTTACTGTTGTGACTATAGGAGGAAACCTTTGTGAAGAGACTATTGCAGACTCTTTATGTGCAATGAGTCGTCTATCGCCATATATAGCTTCGATCCTTTGTGTTGTCCGATGGGCTGACCTTCGTTTCTGAAGACAGGAACTTGTCCGACCATGTGGAGGATCTGTTTGGAATTTGGGAGACGATCCGATTTTGTTAATTTGAATCGGTTTCTATATTCCGTTTCACCTTAACAACTGGATAGCAGCAGTAGGAAAAAGAAATGTTGACAAAAAGTTTAAAAGTTTACCGTCAAAATCCAGTTAATTTCGTACCAACTCGTGGTCTTTTCGGACTTAAATATGACATTCGATCACCCAATTGGAAATTTAACTGACCTTAAGATGTGCGCTTTTTGTCACTGCGTATTCGGATTTTTAAAATTCGGAAGCACCATTTACACCTCTGCTTCTTTCATTATTACAGATGCATATGCAAAACTTACCATGGAACAGCGAGCAAGGCAGTTTTCTTAACAAATTCTTTTGACCGCAGAAAGTCCACATATGTGTACTTGCGACTGTTGTCAGTTTCAGAATTCTTTTCAGCGAGTGTTCTTAGTTTAGAAGTGTCGGGAATTGGGGCATTGTTTAAATTAGCAATTTTCTTTATTATCTCCTCTGCTTCGTCAATCCTATTGTTAGAAACCAACCATCTAAAGCTTTCTGGAATAATCCTAAATAAGAAAGATAAGGCTAGAATGGTGGGCTCCCATGCCGCCTGCGTCTTAAAAATATCCAATAAACAGAAAGTAGACGAGTAACGAGAACAAAATTGCTTTACAACATATACATGAGGATTCTACATGTCAAAAATCAAGAGGCTGATGCATGTAGTTTCCAGGCAAACTGACGGAAATTTTGTGACGCCTAAGGAGTCGCGCTAAATATAAGACCATGGAATGTTCAAAAGTCACTTTGATTGTAAGATTGATAAAGTTTATAAACATTTAATAGAAGAGAAATTTTAAATCAACTAACAAAGTGTAGGAAGTTTTGACAAAGAATAAAAAAGTTTAAAAATCATGAGAACAATTTGTTTTTATTATTCACAACTGCTTGGAACGCTTTGACGGTATAACAAGAGGCTCCCAGGAGCCTGAATCGCTCACCTGACTTATATGCTTAATTTGCCTTGAAAAGGCTACAAGTTAAATAAGGGGTTGTCATTAACTTAATGCATTAAAGTGTAGAGTTCAATTAGTTTAGCAATCAAACATTTTAGTAATCAAAAGCTTTTATTTTTTTTCAACATTTTGCCAGCTATAAGGCTAAAAAATGTTGTTTAGACATCTAAGGGACCATAACATTTATTAAGGGTCAATAAAAAAGTCCTATCACATTGAATTTTTGTAGGGCTTAACTTACTAAACAGTATTTTGTAACTTTAAGTTTTTTCTCTAGATTTAACGGTTTGCAATACAATGGGGAAAGGTTGTGGAAATAGACAATTTGGACGCTTTAAGGAGAATTACTCCTAAATGTATGGGTCCTAAAACTTTGACCGTGTGACATAATTTGTTGATCTTAATGTGCTTAACAACATGCAATTTAAATTTCTTTAATATCTTTAATAGTTTTCAAGATATACAGCTTAATAAGAACGATTTTTTTTAAATCAAGAAAAAGGGCAATAACTCCTATATTGGTGGTTACATCTTCTTCAAACTCTAGGGGCAGGTAGATCTTGAGGTTTTGAACACTTTTGCTTCTCATCAGAATTTTTATATCTGTCACCACTTTTAAGTTATTTGCAAAAACTGCAATTTACTCCTATGTTCCATTGTTAGCCATGGCGGCCATGTTTTTTTTTACAAATCAAAAATCCAAACGACAGATTTGTTGCACTTATGCCAAGAAACAACTATACTTAGTTTGGTTGCAATCAATTTGCAATTTATTTTTTTTCAAATATCCCTTATATTTTCCAAGATGTTGAAAAATGCAGAAAAAGGGCAATAACTCCTTATCATGGGTCATTGGATCTTTTTGAAAATTTCAAGGCAGGTTGATCTTGAAGTGCTGAACACTTTTATCCTATGCCAGAAGTTTGATATCTGTCATAGTTCTTGAAATATTTGCAAAATCTGCAATTTACCTCTATGTTCTATTTATAGCCATGGCGGCCATGTTTTTTTTTTAAGAATCAGAAATCCAAACATTAATTTTGTAGCAGATATACCAATAAACATCTGTACCAAGTTTGATTTCAATTGAACTTATGGTGTCAGAGGAGTTAACGTTTGAAAAAAGTTTACGGACGACGTCGACGGACGGAGGACGGACGCCAAGTGATGGCAATAGAAAGGGTCAGGTGAGCTAAATAGAGACTTGTAAATTTAAAAACTTGTCGAATTTGTCGGCTTGACACTGTAGTCTTGGCATTTTTTTCAGTACTTTTTTTTAGCTTTTTAAACTAATCATGACGGTTACTTACCACCAAGTAAACAAGAATGGAACTGTGACAGCCGCTGCAGCAATGTGCAAGTTTGACCAATCATGTATAAGATATGAGGCACCTCCGAAAGCCGCGGCAAATACGGGCCATGAGGGAATGGCCATTACCATTGAGCGGTACTTGCGCGGCATAAACTCAGTGATGAAGACGAAAAACACGGACAGGTAAAAACCGCATGATATTCCAATGAAAAATCGCATAGCAGCGAACATTTCCCAGTTTGTCGAAAAGGCTGCTACTATGTTAAATAGCATCATTAAGAAGAGGGAGATGAAATAAGAATATTTCCGTCCTATAATGTCAGCCAGCTGGCCGCCGATGAGCCCACCGACTAAAAGCCCGCCCATCTGTATAGAGGCAAATGTCTGAACGATCCAGTCACGATCACAAACAAGATCCCACTGGAATAAAAAAAAGATTACAGGCATTTAATTTAGCTAATATTAATATAAAAAGTCAGGGCAAATGCGTTTTTGTTTTGTTTTACACTCGTCTGCCTTTTTAAACGTATTGAAATACAAAGGAACAAAACAGGTGCTTACAAACTTTTAATGGTGTGATTAATATGCATATTTGTGAGGTAGCGGGTTTTTTTAAAGACGTATTCCGTATTTTTTACCTTTTAAAAACTACAGGAAAATTACGGTCATTGATATTCTTTCGTTTAGTATTTTGAACCATTGATTTAATATACATGTATGATTTTGAAGTAATCTGTTGTATTAACTGTCACATTGGAAAAATGTCATTATGTCCTCAATTAACAAACATCAGAGTTCTTGCCTACAAATGTTCGTTTTTATCTGTTAAAAACTCTTCATACATCTTCATAATCAAGAGACAAATACCGGTTAAGAAAATAGAAGTACCTCATTGACCACAGTTCTCATGGAATTATCATAAATTCTTTCAGAACAAGTTAGTTCGCTGTAATTTGCTGGAGGGCTACATGTCTTGGCATATGTAAAATTTTCAAATATTCTAGCTTCAGATCCATTGGTCCACGAGCAATGCCAATCTGGAATAGCTCCACCAAATGACATCATCAGAGTCGTCCATGTTATCACTATTTTCCCGCCAAGAATGCTTGCTATCAATAGCCACTGGAATCGTCCGAGTCCACCACATGACTCTAGGGTGTCTTCTAGGTACTCGCTAATAGTCATTCTAGATACATGTACAAGAAATCCCCGATTATAATTAAAACAGATCTTATTTAAAACAAATTCTTATATTGTAAGCGTTCGTGTAGATAAATACTATTTTGTATTTAAGCTTATGATTTATGAAAATGTTATCAGCTTTTCTGACCATGCTAGTGCGTCATCAAGCTTATTTAGAAAAAAAAAAAAACAAATAACATAAAAATAAAGTACACGCAATAAGGTCGAGATAAAAAAAGCCAAAATATGTACAAACAATATACAAATTGTGTTTAATAAGGGAGCAACCGTTTGATTTTTATGGGAGGGCCCACTAAAAATTAAATGGTAGCTCCCTTATAAACTATCTTTTCATACAATGGTAATGTTTATTGTCCTTTGAAATTTGAATGCCATATTTACTTCCTTTGCAATTCAAGTTCACATAAAATACAAAATTTGCTTTAAAAAACCTAAATATATTGCATAATGTACTTACGTTTCTAAGACTCCGATGACCACTATGCTCCGTTTCTTCTATAAAATCACCGAGGTCTCCTCTCATTGTATAAGCAACAGAAAAATTTAGCCCCACCGATTCACGACATACCATTAATAAAAAACGTAAACCCCTTCGAGATAAAGATAATTACTGGTATGTAATGTTTACTCATGGTTATAACATAGGTTGACCTCCTGATCAAGGTTTTATCTATAGCCAGACTATTTATTTTTATGAATTTTGTTTTATTTGTTTTTGAAAAAAAATATAATAATTATTTCAATATAAAATCAAACCATTGGTGGACACAAATTGATAACCCCCGAACTATATACATGTAGATCTCTCTCCGATTCCTTAAACACACGGCAGAACCATTATAGAGAAAAATATTGTTAACGGACGATACATGCAATTTTTTCACGGTTATGTCAATTTTCAACTTTTAATCTCGAAAATATCAAAAATATGAATGAAATAAACTTTAAAAACATGCCCAGTATATAAACAAGAACATGTTGTATAAGGATTTAATTTCTTTTTGTCGAACACAATGGTATATTTTTAAATCATTCACGAACGGTGTGCTCGATTTGATTACATTGACACGGACAATTGAAACTGGTTAATATAAACAGGCCTGTATAGAGTAATAATCTGGCAAGTTATGCTTCTATATAAGTAAAATAAGTTAATAAAGTTTTGTTTTAATGAAAATATCAATATCCAATAATAACGTTCAATATATTATATATTTCAAGCATAAGAAAATGACTCTAAATACATGCAATAAAACTTGGTAACGGACCGATACATGCAACATAATTGCGTTGCAGTCAACAGGTGTAACTGAAATACAATTAAGAGGTACATAATTTGACAGTGTTCTGATGATACAAATACAAGACAGGTCACTCTTGTTATGTTGACTGCAAAAAGTAATACATAATGTCATCGTTAATATTAAGAATTCATAGTAAACACAAAACATCAAAAATCATTGGAAAAAAAACTATTTTACCTAATGCTCTATTTACCACAACATCAAAATGTCAGCGTTCAGACGGGGAATAAATTCTGTAATGCATATTACAAAGTTTAAAACAACAACTTAATCCCAACAAATAATTCAAATATAATAAAAGGTAATAACAAAACGACCGAACTTGAAGAATCAATCTGAAACGTGGAACTGGAAAAAAAAACAACGCAGACACACCAGAGAAATAAGAGATCGCAATGGTCTTGATTTAGAACAGGCCTTTAAAAATATGGTTGAACTTGGTTTTAATGCACCAAATCCTCCCTCATTCATATAGCTAAAATAACGGATATTTATAATAAATGTGTGTTTTTACACGGATTTACTTCAGCTTTTACCAATGAAACACAATCTTTTTTTCATTCCAGATAATTGCATTTATTTATTAAACTGTTATATTTAATATTAACATGGACATGAAGCAGTCGCACATAACAGCAAATCCTCTTGCCCGTTATATTAAAGTCTAAAATACTGCCAAAGTCTGGAAGGGTCCCGTCGGCAAACATCTAAGTGTTTTCAGAACGGTATTAGTAAAAAGTTGTTTTTCAGTTATTGTTCACTAAGTCCAATTTGAAAATCCGTGATTTTCTATGAACTTTTTTTCAAACAAATTTTATGGATTTGCATGAAATATGTTTTAATATACTAATCATGACATGCTACACTGAACCTACCCTGCAACTTTATCAGAAGGATATTGTAAATAGTTTTGGCGTTAAAGTGTTCACAAAGCCCGTTTTCAAAATCTATCAAAATTATATAATTTTTTCTAACTGTACAGAACTGTATTGTAAGAAGTTTTTAGTTTAAGGTATATTTTTCACAAGAGTTGTAGACGGGCAATCGGACGGGCGGACAACTTGAAAATAAAGGTAATAACAAAACTACCGAACTATCCAGAGAAAATGACAAGAACGAACCAGCCACACCGGAGATCCGGCGGACCGCAACGGTCCCGACCCGGCACAGGCATCCCAAACGAAACGGCGGGCCAAACCAGGCCCCACGGCGCCAAACCTCCCTCTTTCATTGCGATCTTAGGATCCGGTAATGACCATAGAACACAACATAGTTGTGAGACACAATAGGGATATTGAGGTGATCATCCCAGTACAGCAGACCAATCAAACACTAATTAAAACAATTAACTATCATATCTTTTAAGTCAATTTTGAACTTTTCTACTAGTGACTGATAACGAAGAAAGAATTTTTTTAGGGATCGTATGAGACGTATTTTCTTATAACCCTGCTCCAAAAGTCGGTCACGAAGAAATCGGTGTCTGATCAAAAAATCTGTGAAATGTGTGCAAGCTCTGGCATATCGAATAAGTTGTGAAATATAAACACCGTATGCAGGGGAAGTAGGTATATTGCTCTGTAGATTAGGAAAATTAATAATTTGAAAATTAAAATCGTCTCGTTTATCGTAAATTTTTGTACTGAGATGACCACCTGGGTCAAATTCGAGGTGCAAATCCAAGAAAGACGTGAAGCAATTTGATTCGGTGGTCTCTTTAATCTCCAATTCTGGAGGATATATTGAAGGAATCCATCTACCAAATGAAGTGTTATTGATAGAAAGGACATCATCAATATATCTGAATGTAAGATTAAATGACCTTGCCTCTTTCATCTTCTTGTTCTTTACGAGTCCCTGAAGAAATTCAGTCTCGTAAGAGTATAAAAACAGTTGAAACTTTAGGGCGACTCTCTACCACTTGCAGATTCTTAGCTATGGACATTTACCAAAAACTGTAACCAGAGTTATACATGCTAAAAATGTAAGTCAAGATGAATTTATGTTAATGCAGATCCATAATATTGTTATTCACGACAAATGGAACAAACAGATGACCTACATAACACACATTAGTAACACTTTGGTTACATGTACGATTGACGACTTATCCAAATAAACAGAAAACGCAAAATTATTTATTTTCTATCCAATCTTAAATCATGATTAGCCAATTCACTTGCAGATGAAGACATTTGAACCATCTAAAAAACTTTAACTTGAGTCATTTGTGTAGCAATGTATTACGTCATGATGACAACCATTACAGATGTACATACCCCTGACCTTTAAGATACATGTATATGGTTCTGCAGCTTTTGACATAACTAAACCATTGCGTACATGAAGCTTCATACGAACGAACACACCAATAGCCACCTTACAATTACAAGAAAGAAGAAGGTTGTTGCATCCACCTGGCGGCACCAGAACTGATATCGATAAGTTTTTATTTAATATTAATAAATTTTACTCAGACTGTCGTTTGCAGTTAAGACACGACGTTCATACGACAGTCGCTGACAAAGTATATACACGCACAATTTTGTCTGATACATTATAAATCATGCATGTATTCGTCCGTAACGTTGATTATTTGCATGTACCCCTTTTTCTTGGACAGCGACATGCTTTGCAGTCCATGGCATTGTGAATAAATTGATGAACAGCCTATACAATTTCAAAAATCATTAAAAGAGCACAAATCTTTTAAAAAACACAAAAAAGTGGTTTTTGCTACACGTTGCTCGTATTGAAAGTGTGCTATAGTACGAGGGTAGGCTATTGGTTTGTTAATGTTCTCGAAAACTACATGGCCGATTTCAATGTTTCAAACATAAATATTTAGCTAGTTCATTTTTCTTTATACTGTACGCTTCAGTTTTTCTATTATTATTTGTAAACAAATAAAACGTCTTACCTTTTCTGACTATATCCATCCCAAATTGTGTATTTTACCTGTGTTTTAATCCGTTTCAAGGATTTTACGTCTATGTCCCGTCCGTCAACATTATTTCTCGTCTTAATGGTTATGCCGTGTGTTAAAGTGGTAAAGGATGTATTATATGAGAAATTAAAAAAAAGAGACTGGTGCTTGAAATCGTACTTCTTTTTGCTGAAATTCGCATACCAAAAGTCCGCTTCTCTACAGTAACAATTCATAAAAAAAACTGCATGCGCATGCTACATTGTATACCTTGCCAAAAATATAACATAATTCATTTTTTGCACTTAGATATTGATATTGGCCTCTTTAAGCCGTGCTTTCGTTGCAGATGTATGATCTATTATATTCATATTTAGTAATTTAGATAATTATAATATAATACATAGTCAATCCATTATGTTTTCTTGTTTTCGAATTTAATCGTACATGCCTCTCGTGTTCATTTGTAACTTTATTTTTATGTAAAAAAGGCATATTTCGGTGATGTACGACTTACTTTAATCAATAATTGTAAGTAAATTGTTCACTTCAATCATGCGAAATGCCATTTCATGATTTGTACTGTTTTGGATTTTGACCTTCCAATGTTCTGGTTTAAATGCTACTGATGAGAGGTTACTCCTTGAAATATCGATATATAGCATATCTAAATTAACCGTTTATACCCGCGTTTTGGTATTTGTAATTTTGAAACCACTGGGCGATAACCGCTGCTGGTGGACCAGAGGTCCCCGAGGGTAATCACAAGCCTGGTAGTCAGACTTGTCTGACACGAATTACCATAAAATTTCTAATATAATGTCGCTGAAATTTCCGATTGTTAAATTCAAAATTGATGAAAACACCAGGTTTCTTTCCTTGTAATGCACTTGGTCGATATCCTCGGTGCTGGATTTGGCTTCCTTGTTCGAACGTTTTGGTTTTGAGTACTTTTCGTTTTCAACTGTTTTGGATTTTGACCTTCCAATGTTCTGGTTTAAATGCTACTGATGAGAGGTTACTCCTTGAAATATCGATATATAGCATATCTAAATTAACCGTTTATACCCGCGTTTTGGTATTTGTAATTTTGTACAAAATAAAATTATGCAATATTCAAGATCTGAAAAATATCATAGTACTGAAAGTACCGTTAGCCGGGATTATCTTACATTTTATTTAAATTGTTTATGTTTATTATACAAGTAGAGTAGTAATTGGATATTGGAAAAAGAACTAAAAAGTCTATTATATTGCGAGTAAGTATTGTTATGTGATGAGGCAACACAACCATCAGCTAGCTTTTGATTGGTCAATCTTTGAGGGGATATCGTACCTATAGCCCATAGGCGTTTGGGTTCAGGATTTTTTTTATTAATAACGTGTATATAAAAATTTTCATACTCGTCTATATACTATTTCCACAAGGCAAGAATGTTTGACAGTTCTAAAAATAGAACATTGGGAAATCTACGTATTTCTTATAGAAGTAGTTTTCCATCGAAATGAAATTGGCTATTGTCTGATTCCTTTTAGTTTTATCTCTCTTATGGGCTCAAAGTTATCGTGTATCAACGTGTAATAACCTTAAATCTAGTCTTTTTTCCTTCGAACCGGACCCACAAAATCACCAGGGACGGAAGTAGATAGAGATTTTCAAGGAAAACATTATCCCGCCAAATAAAAGGACTTCCGAGTGACACTACAGTAAGGTAAAATCTAAGTGAGTTCGAACAAAATCTTTTGGCAGAAAAATATGGTCACGATTTTATTTGAATTATTTTGTATACTACCAAAAACGCTCATATTATATTAGGACCTGTTATGTGTACCATAGTTTTACAAAAAGACGTTACAGGATAAAATATATGTGGTTATTTCAAATTCAATCATAAAGTGGTAAAAGTGGCGGAATATTGTCTCCCTTTAAATTTTTTATCTACTTCCGTCCCTGGTGGTTTTATGGCTCGCTTCGAAGGAAAAAAGTTTAGATTTAAAGTCATTGGGCATTGTTCCGCGATATATATGTGCTTAATTGAAAGATAAAACTGAAAGGATTAAGAAAATCACCAATATTTTACACAAAACCTTTAATTCTATGAGAAAATAGGGGGGTTTTCCATTGGTAAATTTTGTTCTATTTTTAGAACTGTCAAACATTCTTGCCTTGTGGAAATAGTATATAGACGAGTATGAAAATTTTTGAAAAATTTTATATACACGTTATTAATAAAAAAAAATCCTGAACCCAAACGCCTGTGCTATAGCCGTGGCTAATTGCTACAGTGATAAATCATTTTCTCAATCCAGACAAAGTATACTGTAATTCGACCGACCCCCAGTTTTGATGGGATAATCATCTAAATTAAACAGAACTGGAAAACCGAATACTTTAACGTTATCAAAACTTGTTAACTTTTTGGCTCCTCGGGGTCGACGGTCTATGTGAACAGAGACTTTATATACATATACGTATAAAAAGTCTCTGATGTGAGCTATTGCCATCACTTGCCGTCCTTTGTCGTCGTCCATCTGTAATCCGTTAACATTTTTTCCCAAAAATCTTCTGTTCTGAAACTGCTAATCAGAATTTGATGAAACTTTGTATCTTTAATCCTTGGGGTATCAGGGTGTCATGCATAAAATCATTGTTTCGATTTTTGATCTGTCAAGGTACATGGCCGCCGTTGCTAAAAATTGTCTTAAGGGTCAGGCTACTGATTTAATTCGGCTTGTAAATCAAAATGTATAGGAGATAGAGAAAATCTGATACAACTCTCCTTCTGTAGCATTAAAAGCTCTACGAAAGATCCCATTGGGTCGAAGTTGTCAGAATACTCTTTATATGGGTAATGGCCCTTCAAAGGACAAAATGGCGCTTTTTAATGATTTGACCTATATAATAAAACAATATTGCAGATAGAGATATGCTGTTGCTTGCTTAGACTTTCAGCTCATTGATCTTTACAAAAGTCTCCATAAGGTCAAACGTGTTAGATGATCCTTTGTAGGGGTTATGGCCGTTTAAAGGTCGAAAATAGCGTTTTTTTATGTTTTGTTATAAAAAAAAGAAAACTATCGCATATAGGAAAAGCTGTAGCTTGCTTAAGCCTTCAGCCCATTAAGCTCTACAAAAGTCTTCCTAGTGTCGAAGATGTTAGATTGCCCATATAGGGGTAATGGTCCTTCAAATGTAAAAATAAGCGTTTTTTCATGATTTTGCCCTCTATCGTTATCAAAACTTGTTAACTTTTTGGCTCCTCGGGGTCGACGGTCTATGTGAACAGAGACTTTATATACATATACGTATAAAAAGTCTCTGATGTGATGGCAATAGCTCACATCAGAGACTTTTTATACGTATATGTATATAAAGTCTCTGTTATTATTACATGAAGACCTACAGAAAGGCTGTTGCCTGCAAAACCTTCAGTTAATTAAGCTCTACAAAGTCTCAATTGGGTCAAAGGTGTCAGTAAAAATATTGTATTGTATTGTAGAATGAAAATTATTACATGAAGACCTACAGAAAGGCTGTTGCCTGCAAAACCTTCAGTTAATTAAGCTCTACAAAGTCTCAATTGGGTCAAAGGTGTCAGATGATCACTCCTTTTAGTAGTTTTTGCCATTTAAAGGTAAAAATATTGTATTTGTCTTATTTTGAAACATCAAATCAAAGGTGTTGGATTTAGGAAAAAGCTGTAGCTTGCTTTAACCGTCACATCATCAGCTCATTAAGCTCTACAAAATCTCCATTGGGCAAAAGTTGTTATATGACCCCTTATACTGGTACATGTAATAGCTCATAGAAGAGACTAGTTTAAAGACCAGGTAAGCTATTCAGGCTCCTGGCAGCCTCTAATTTCTCATTAAATGACTTACTAGAACAACTTAACTTGAACCCTAGGAATTCGTAAACTTCTCCAGCTGAGCTTACTAATTATTTACGAAAGATACTTCTTGAAACTTTACTGAATAAAGGTTAAAAAATGGAAATTTTAGTGAAATCTTTGTTGGTAAAAATATTCCTAATTTGATACTTACTTTAAAATTCTAAATGCATTTTTTACTTGATGTCATTTTTGAGCATGTGTGTTTCAATGCAATACTTCAAACCACAAAACTAAAATAATTAATATTTGATTAACATCTAATGTCTCGCCTGTGACGAAAAGTCGAGAAAGGCGAGACATAGATATTACTTTCAGGCGGTGGAGGCAGCGGCGGCGACGGCGTTATATAAATAAAAATGACAAAAAAGCTCCAGACAATAAATTTTGCTATGCCTGACGCGTGTTTCGTCTATTCAAGACTCATCAGAGGCGCTCTACAAAAAATATTGAAAATGCCAAATACTTTATGATTATAAAGAGCAAAGAACAGTAAAACCAAAAAATCCAAACTGGGGAGCCAAATTATTACTAAGATCATCAACCTATGTCTGGTGTAGGAAGAAGCTTAGGGATTTAACAATTTTGAAATCTCAACGGATAATTTAAAGCTTTGATGCGTTCTCCAACACAAAAGTGTTGGTGCCGGAGCGGGATAACCTCGGGGAATTAAACTCCACCAGCACTGCTAACCTTCACGGGCGTTCAAAATACAAATTACAACAAAGTTCCAGACAATAATTTTGTTACGCCTGACGCGCGTTTCGTCTATTCAAGACTCATCAGAGGCGCTCTACCAAAAATATTGAAAATGACAAACACTTAATGATTATGAAGAGCATAGAACAGTAAAACCAAAAAATCCAAACTGGGGAGCCAAATTATTACTAAGATGATCAACCTATGTCTCGTGTAGGAAGAACCTTAGGGTTTTAACAATTTTGAAATTTAAACGGATAATTTAAAGCTTTGATGCGTTCTCCAACACAAACGTGTTGGTGCCGGAGCGGGCTAACCTCGGGGAATTAAAACTCCACCAGCAGTGCTAACCTTCAAGGGTGTTCAAAATACAAATTACAACAAAGTTCCAGACAATAATTTTGCTACGCCTGACGCGCTTTTCGTCTATTCAAGACTCATCAGAGGCGCTCTACCAAAAATATTGAAAATGCCAAACACTTTATGATTATGAAGAGCATAGAACAGTAAAACCAACAAATCCAAACCGGGGAGCCAAATTATTACAAAGATGATCAACCTATGTCTGGTGTAGGAAGAACCTTAGGGATTTAACAATTTTGAAATTTAAACGGATAATTTAAAGCTTTGATGCGTTCTCCAACACAAAAGTGTTGGTGCCGGAGCGGGCTAACCTCGGGGAATTAAAACTCCACCAGCAGAGCTAACCTTCACGGGTGTTCAAAATACAAATTACAACAAAGTTCCTGACAATAAACTTGCTATGCCTGACGCGCGTTTCGTCTATTCAAGACTCATCAGAGGCGCTCTACCAAAAATATTGAAAATGCCAAACACTTTATGATTATGAAGAGCATAGAACAGTAAAAATAAATATACCAAACTGGGAGCCAAATTATTACTAAATTAAGATGATCAACCTATGTCTGGAGTAGGAAGAACCTTAGGGTTTAGACAATTTTGAAATTTTAACGGATTATTTAAAGCTTTGATTTGTTCTCCAACACGTAAACTTTTTGTAAGACTTTTGTGGAAAATGAATTTCTTGACAAGTATGTTAGCTAAGCATCTGGACTCAATTTCACAAAGGGACGTAAGTTTTAAACTTTGGTATACAAACAGTTAAGGTTATGGTTTACGCAACTGTCATCGTGTCGTGTGACCCTGACCCCATTTTTACGATCCAGTGACTCTGTGAACTTAGGTCTTTTTTTTTTAGACCAAAAACTTCTTTGTAAGACTTTTGTGGAAAATATTTCTTAAAAAGTATAATAGCTAGCCATCTGATATTTTGTATACATACAGTTGAGGTAATGATCTACGCAAATGTTACCGTGCTGTGTGACCTTGAACCTATTTTCATGCTTCAGTGACTCTGTAAACGTAGGTCTTTTTTTCAGATAGAAAACTTATTTGTAAGACTTTGTGGGAAATGAATTTCTTAAAAGGTATAATAGCTAGGCATATGATTTTCAGTATACAGACATTTGAGATTATTTTCTATGCAACTGTTACCATACCATGTGGTCCTGACCCAATTTTCACGGTCCGGTGACTCTGTGAACTTAGTTAGGTCTTTTTTCAGGCCGAAAATTTCTTTGTACGACTTTTGTGAAAATGAATTTCTTTAAAAGTATAATAGCTAATCATCTGATCTTAAGGATATCGATCAATTAAATTAGGGTTTTTGAGCCTGTCACCGTGTCATCTGACCTTGACCTTATTTCTACACTAAATGAATGGGTTTTTTTGTGTGTACAGTCTTCTACGTTAAGTCTGTTTCTCAATGACTATGATATCTTGAATCATTTCTGTTGGTCCATAGGAAAAAAAATTGTCGAGAATTTATGAAAAAAATAATAGTTGAATAAGCAGGTATTCCGATGGTGCCAGCAGGCAAGACATACTTTTTTATTGACCTGACCGAACAAGCCATACCGAACCCAACTTACGCAAAGTCCAGGTATAGCAAACTGTGCGGAGTAACAGTTTCCGTTCCTTACACTAAATGGATGAAAGACAGAAAGTAGTTCTGGATGTAGCCCGACCACTGCGAGGGGTAAGTTTTTCAGGTGTAAGTGTGCCTCTAAATCAACATCATACATTATTGAACATAGCTATGGTTTACTCTGAGAGTTTATTATTTAGAATGTCACTATGATGTTTTTAACTTGGGTCGATAGTTTAAAAAGTATTTTTTCGTGTAGATGGTTCTAAATATCTGAGTGTTTATATGATGTAAAGAGTTTGGATGGTGAGCAAATAATTTGAGTTTATTGAATAATAATCAGAATAAATTACAAAAACATATTCGCAAGCCAAGGGATACAGTCTGTTAACACTTTTGTTTACAGACAAACAAGAAGTCTGTAAAACACATGTATCTACCTTTAGCTAGGCTAGCGAAGATGACCAGACTTATGAATCCAAAATATACTTTTGCGACGTCAACTTTCACCAAACAGGTTTAATTGAATTAAAGCTTATAAAAGTTATTATAATGAGTTCTTCTTTAATTTTTATGTAAGAGGCACATGTGGGTGTGAAAAAAGGGAGGCCTTTTTTAAATAATACTATATTTAAAGGAGCAACCATTTGATTTTTATGCGGGGGGGGGGCTATGGATATTGTCTTTGTCCTGCCTTTATATTTTTGGAAAAGCCGAGTCCGCAATTTTTTTTTGTGCTTACGCCCGCCTTTTATTTTTATTTTGAAGCTATTATATAAGATTTTCAGCCAAAAAACAACCTGCCTTCTTTTTTTTAATCCAAAGCACTGTCCTGTCTTTTTATTTCTGGATTTTTGCCACCCTGCCTTTTTATATCAACCACAAAAACACTTTACCTCCATAAGAATCAAATGTTCGCCCCCTAAGGGAGCGACCATTTGAATTTTAGGGGGGGGCTGTGGTGAATTTTGAAATAAAAAGGCAGGACGGCAAAAATCCAGAAATAAAAAGGCAGACAGGGCTTTGAATAAAAAAAGGCAGGATGGTATTTTTGGCTGAAAAATTTATAGTAGCTTTAGAATTCAAAAAAAATGCGCAATGGCGCGCAAATCCAGGCTCGGCTTTTTCCAACAAAAAAAAAAAGCAGGACGATGAAATTTCCAGTGCCCCCCTAAAAATCAATTGGTTGCTCCCAAAGCGCATTCTGACTTCGAATTAAAAGCGTACTATTGCATGCATCTGATTTTGAATTTATATCAATATCAGAACATACAGACATATATAAGGTCTGTATTAAGGGAAACTTAACTTATATATCGAATTTCGAAATATTTGAATAAATTCAAGCTTAATTGAGTACGATACTCTTTCATGTCAGCAAAACCTGTGGCTTTATGTTATTTTAAAAAGCAACTTTTTCTGTGACCCTATTTGATCTTCCTTACACATATTTATTGACGTGTGATCAATAAACTAACATGTGACTATCTCGTAACACTGTTTAAAAGCCCTATTTAAAATATTCTGTTTATATTCAATAACAAACATGGAGTATCATTGGGTGTTGATGCATGTACACAAAAATCAATTTACCTGGCCCTATCCATACCATGTTGAATGATAAGGAATAGGTAGATAGTGTTGAATGTGTAACTATGGAGATGATTGCTGATGATGCCTAAATCTTGAACTTTTTAAATATTTGTATTCGTACATGGCGGATGCAGATGCGGGTGGAGATGGAGATGGTAGGTGAACCTATAAAACAAAATTAAGTACTGTTTTTAATCTATATATTTCATATTTTCTTAAATTCCTGATAATCAGTAATGAGAATAAACAAGTAATTAAACTTGGTGTGAAGTTTTGTCCTGAATTTGAAGTACAAGTACATGTAATTTAAATAGAATTATTGAACTATAAGGACTGTTCGACTAGAAAACTGTTTGTTTTATGATTTATTTATGTATTTCTATTTGCAGTGTCGGCAGCGGATCCTGGAAAGGCCAGTTTTAAAACCCCCTACGACGGACCAGGGTTGGCAGGAGGGATCATGATTGGCCTATCATATTTCCTTATCATCCTTTTCTTTCCATTGTCTTTGACGTATGCATTAAAAGTAAGTCTTCGATGTAGATGAAATATATCAATGATAATAAATGTCATAGAATCAAAGACGTACACTCGGTGTGTTCTTCTTTTATTATGAGCTTATAATTTCCAAATGGGTATAAAACGGTTAACTTGGTAATGCTGTATATCGATATTTCAAAGAGTAACCTCTCATTAGCAGCATTTGAATCAAAACATTGGAAGGTCAAAAACCAAAAATATTGAATGAAAAGTACTCAAAGTCAAAGGGTTCGAAGAGGGATGCCAAATCCAGTACTGAGGATATCGACCATGTGCAGTACAGGGTAAGAAACCTTGTGTTTTAAACAACTTTGAATTTAACAACCGGGAATTTCAACAACAAAAAATATATGAAATTTAATGGTATATTCCGTTTACATGATTTGTCAGGATGAAGGCCATTGGAATGTCAAAAAATCCGAAAGATTAAGTCGGGATCAGTTGATACCAAAGAGGAACCAACGAAAAAAACAGATATTAACATCAAAATTAAACACACAAACCAATCTGCAATCAGCATCACGAATTCCTGTCGTTGCAAGAGTGAATTTATCTGCTATGAAAGGTATAAATGCAGTTTCTGCTTTTGGCATCAGCATTAGTATTGTTTTTTTTTTTTAATCGTCTTTGATACTCATAAAGTGTAATGTTTAGTGAAGACTAGCAAGAAATTAAACATTATCAAGTAAAAAGTTGCATCAGCCGACTACGTACGTGTACATGTTGGTTATTTAAAACGAGTGGTTATAGGTTCGTCTGTTACCTCCCCTTAATAAACCAACCAACAATCTTTCAAAGTTGTGTTTTTTCTCTAAGCTTTAAAATATCAGATACTTACAGATACTTCCGCTGATAAAATGTAAGGCAGATCGTCAGTTTTCTTCCCATGGTTGGTGGTCGGTGGTTTCTTAATAGATGTCCTTAAAACTGACTGTCCATGTAACGTATATGCGTTATAATTAATTGATATAAGTTTCAGATTTTTGATTTGCTTTTTGTGTATTTAGATTGTAGCAGAATATGAACGGGTTGTCATTTTTAGACTTGGACGTTTGCTGCCATGTGGAGCACTGGGCCCGGGTATGTAGTAAATCACATTCGCTGTGAACTTTTTGATCAAGCTCTATGTATACATTTTGTTCAAATATTATTTAAAGCTTAGAGTATTTTAGTTCCTAAGGTTTTATGGATAATCGTTCGTACAATATATATTTTTTCAAATCATTTTTTTTTAATCGAACAAACAAGATGTGGTCCATTCCATAGTTTTAATACGGCTTTGAAAAAAGGACAATTAGGTATACGTAACAGCAAAACTAGCGAATAGAGATGATCAAACTCTAATGTCTAAAACTCACCAAACTTATATTTCATAGATAAACTTAATATGTTTAAAAAAATATCCTAATATATCTGAAACAATTATGCATAAATGTTCTTTTTTATTGTAGGACTTGTATTTATCATTCCCTGTGTGGACGAGGTTCGAGTTTATGACCTGAGGACTGTATGCAGTGATATAAAACCTCAAAAAGTAAATCATTTTTTTTCTTTTTAATTCACTTTTATTATGTACAGAACAATACTTCCGTATGTTGAATGAAGCTGCAGCAAAATATGATAGTCAAATTTCAAAGCAAATAGTATGTATAGTAGCTAGCTAGACTACAACACAATACAATAAACAAGAGGCTCCCAGGAGCCTGAATCGCTCACCTTGTCTTGATGTCAACCCTATGAAGACTTTTGTACAGCTAAATGAGCTGAATGTTTCAGCATGAAAAAGCTTTTCTCTATCTGCAATAGTTTTTATTCCAAATAATCAAAAAACACTATTATTCAACTTTTAAGGGGATACGTTACGTTAAAAACGACGTTATCGATAAAATTTACCTGTGAAACAGAAAAACGTTCATTTTCGATTTGAAACGCAACGTCAATTTTACTTGAACAGTGTTGAACTTTAACGCTATTGTTTGTCTTTAACGTTCATTCTTGAAAAAAGATGGCCTATGACCTATGACAAAATATATACGGTTGTTTAGAGAAAGATTTGAACTTTCTTGTGTTAGTTTTTTGTTGAAATGTAATGAGAAAATTTTGTTTTAATCAATGGAGAATAACAAAGTTTTGAAAATATTGGATCTTTTCCCATTACTTCTATATAAATTTCCCGCCAAAAACGATATTTTCAAGGTGAAATAACTTGAAAAATCAACCCATGACTCCCTATTTCAATTGAATAATTCAATGTGTCATGGTAATACCATTCATAATGCAAATTTGTTTTGATAAAGTAAGATGGTCGACCAAAGTAACGTATCCCCTTAAGGGGCTGTAACCCCTATAAGGGGTTATCAGACAACTTCAACCTATAGAGACTTTTGTAGAGCTAAATAAGCTGAACATTTAAGCAAACAACAGCTTTTCTCTATCTGCAATAGTTTTCATTCTATAGGCAAAAACACTATTTTTCGCCTTTATGGGGCTTTCACCCCTATAAAGGGTCATATGACAACTTCCACCCTATGAAGACTTTTGAAGAGCTAAATGAGTGAATATTTAATCAAGCAACAGCTTTTCTATATCTGCCATAGTTTTCATTCTTTAAGCCAAAAAACACTAATTTTGCCTTTAAGGGGCTGTAACCCCTATAAGGGGTCATCTGACAACTTCGACCCTATGAAGACTTTTGTAGAGCTAAATAAGCTGAACATTAAAGCAAGCAACAGCTTTTCTCTATCTGCATTAGTTTTCATTCTACAGGCCAAAAACACTATTTTTTGCCTTTATGGGGCTTTAACCCCTATAAAGGGTCATATGACAACTTCCAACCCATGGAGACTTTTGTAGAGCTAAATGAACTTAACATTTTAGCAAGCAACAGCTTTTCTCTATCTGCAATAGTTTTCATTCTATAGGCCAAAAACACTATTTTTCCCCTTTAAGGGGCTGTAACCCCTATACGGGGTCATCTGACAACTTTGACCTTATGGAGACTTTTGTAGAGCTAAATGAGCTGAACATTTAAGCAAGCAACAGCTTTTCTCTATCTACAATAGTTTTCATTCTATAGGCCAAAAACATGCAAAAACGCAATTTTTCACCTTTAAGGGGCTGTTACCCCTATAAGGGATCATCTGAAAACTTTGACCCTATGAAGACTTTTGTAGAGCTAAATGAGCTGAACATTTAACCAAGCAACAGCTTTTCTCTATTTGCAATAGTTTTCATTCTAAAGGCCAAAAACACTATTTTTCGCCTTTAAGGGGCTGTAACCCCTGTAAGGGGTCATCTGACAACTTCGACCCTATGGAGACTTTTGTAGAGCCAAATGAGCTGAACATTTAAGCAAGCAACAGCTTATCTCTATATACAATAGTTTTCATTCTATAGGCCAAAAACATGCAAAAACGCTATTTTTCACCTTTAAGGGGCTGTAACCCCTATAAGGGATCATCTGACAACTTTGACCAAATGGAAACTTTTGTAGAATTTTTGATGCTGAAGCAGTAGCGTGGCATCAGATTTCATCTATCTCTTATACTTTTTGATTTACAAGCCAAAAACAGTAGTCTGACCCCCCTGGTCTATTTTTAGTAACGGTGGCCATGTTTTTTGACGGATCAAAAATTGAAACACAAGATTGGTGCAGGACACCCTAAAGATCATTCATACCAAGTTTCATTAAATTCTGTACAGTAGTTTCAGAGGAGAAGGTTTTTGAAAAATTGTTAACAGACGACGACGACAGACGACGACGACGACAGACGACCGACGACAACAGACGACAGACGACGACGACGGACGCCAAGTGATGGTAATAGCTCACATGGACCTTCAGTCCAGGTGAGCTAAAAAGGTCTTTTTCGTGTGTTGAAACTTATTCTAAGGGAAACAACTCCTATCAAGAAAGGTCTTACAACTTTTACCCCATTACATAATTTTTAGATCTGAATGTGCTTAACCATATGCAATTTAAATTTTTCAAATATCTTGTAAAGTTTTCAAAATATTAGTCTTAAAAGAGCAAAATTTTGAAAAAAAAACAAGAAAAAGGGCAATAACTCCTACAACCATTGTCAGATCTACTTCAAAACTTCAGGGCAGGTAGATTTTGATGTGCTGATCATTATTACCCAAACAGAATTTTAATATCTGTTACCATTTTTGAGCAATTTGCAAAAAAAACCTATAATTTACCCTTATGTCCTATTTTTAGCCATGGCGGTTATGTTTTTTGTCGAATCAAAATTTCGAACAATAATTTTGTAGACCACATACTACAGACCAACCCTACTAAGTTGCATTTCATTAGGCAAAGCGGTTTCAGCGAAGAAGATTTTTGAAAAGTTGAACAAAAAGCTGTGAAAATGGTCAATTTTGATGATCCAAGGGGTATAACTCCTAAAGGAACGATCCTACAAATTTGACTCTGTTACAACTTTTGTAGATCTTGATGTGCCTAGTCATATGCAATTTAATTTTTTGAAATACCTTGTATAGTTTTCAAGATATAGGGCTAAATAAGTAAAATTTTTGAAAATAGAATCCAGAAAAAGGGCAATTACTCCTACATCAGTTGTTGGATCTTCTTGAAAATTTCATGGCAGGTAGATCTTGAAGTGCTGATCACTTTTACCATGCCAGAATTTTGATATCTGTTACGGTTTTTGAGTAATTTGCAAAAAAAAACCTGCAATTTACCCCTATGTTCTATTTTTAGCCATGGCGGCCATGTTTTTTGTCGAATCAAATTTTGAACGATAGTTTTTGTAGAGGACATACTACAGAACAACCCTACCAAGTTTTATTACATTTGACAAAGCAGTTTCAGAGAAGAAGATTTTTGAAAAGTTGAACGACGGACGACGGACGCCAAGTGATGGCAAAAGCTCACATTGCCTTCGGCAAGGTGAGCTAAAAAGAAAATAGTGCATGGGTGGGGCCCCTGCAGGGTCAATAACTGCGACCTTGAGGCTTTTTTTTTCTTTTTCGACCTCGTTTGGTTAAAGCGACCTTGAGATATAAGGATACCCTTCATACCCTTCGGAAGCCCCAAAGGTTGTCACTTCTTATTGCAACACACACTTCTATTTTGCCATATTATTGCAATACAGTTCCAGAAGTTCATTTTTGAAAAATTGATTTAAAAATCTAAATATCGGCAAAAAGTAATAAAGATTATTAATTCGATATATTTTAAATAAAGTTAACTTCTGGTTAAGTATTACTGAGTAATTTATAAAATGCAAAATCTGTAATCACAAATAAAATGGAAATTATCATAGTTTTGTTTTAACTCCACACCATTTCTTAAAGGTATTAACAAAAGATTGCGTGAACATAGACGTAGATGCAGTACTTTATAGCCGGGTCTTTGACCTGAATAAGTCAATTTGTTACATTGAGCGGCCACATCGATCAATTGCTATAAGAGCAGCAACCAAAATCAGAAAAGCCTTGGGTGATAAGACTCTTTCAGAGATAGTACACGGTCGAAAAAAGTTAGGAGAGAAAATTGAGGTAAATATTCACATAGTTTTTATACCACCGCAATTTTTTGGCGGTGACATTGTCGTCGTTGTCGTCGTCCATGTGGTCTATCATAGCCTCAGGATTTTGCCGCTGCTATACTTTTAGTGGCATTTGAGCAAATGTTATGAAAATTTAAGTATTGCTTTACTTACCACTTAAAAGAATGAAAGTTTTTATCGCATTTAGAGTTTGGGCCTCTACCGTTTCAGAAAATGGGTCTACGAGAGATCGACAAAACTGCTGTACATTTTTTTGTGCCATTTGATTTTGACATTCCTCTTTTTCATTTAATTTTTTTTTTATTAAGTGTTTTTCAAACTAACTGTTTCAATTGTTTTGATGTATCTGAAAAATGATTTAGGGGCTGGAGACATGAAAACTAGCTTTTTATTTGTGGTTCAATTATAAAAAAAAATCTGTTCGAAATCTGAGAAAATCTCAAACAGTACTTTTCAATCAAATTAGCAGTATCTTATACTTTTCTGTTTTTGAATTATTTTAGAAATCTATAAATAGAAGTATAATACATGCAGGGATAAAAGTAGAAAGAATTGAAATGTGAGTTTATATCGTCATGATGCAAAAATATGAAGGAACATGCATGTTCGAATCACAGGCGTTTGGGTCCAGGATTTTATTTTATTATAAGTAACGTGTATAACTGTATATAAAAAAAAATCACCTCGTCTCTATACTATTTCCACGTGGAAATAGTAAAGAGACGAGGATGAAAATTTGTATATATTTTGAAAATATTCCTGGACCCAAACGCATGTGGTTATAATGATGTAAACACCATTTTACTTTCTGAAAAATCATAGAAAGTTTTAAAATGACTACTCACATGAATATAGCTCCTAAAATGCATGATAATAGTCTATTGATGTAAATTCCAATGTCAGGAGTTCGAAAGGATAACGTTTAAATCAGTTTACACCAAAGGAAGACAACAATATGATAAAACATGCAACACATTAGATTTACCAAAAATACTTCCATTTGCAACGCGATCTCACGCCTGACGGAATTGTTATGGAAAATGAACACGTCCTCGCTTATCGATTTCTAAACTGCGTAAGGAAGTACGTAACAAATGACGTCACAAATATGCACTTACAAAAGAAACGATTAAAACATAGTAAATATATCCGTAACAGTACCTGATAACCATAGGCTTGAAGTAACCCTTGAATAAATCAATTTTCGGCTTAATGCCAAAATTTACTTAGATTTACCAAAAAAACTTCCATTAGCAACGCGATCTCACGCCTGACGGAAAGGAAAATAAGTTCTTGTTTGTTGAAAGGAACATTAGAAATCAATTAAGTGTAGATCAGGTCCGGATCTGAGAGATCAAAATCTCGCACTGGTCTTTCGATGAAGTCCGTAAAATGTGTTTTGAAGCAGATAAAAGATGATGGAAAGGCCTTATGTCCTGATAGGAGTGACGTAAGATCCAAACATTTTGATAAATTTCAGATGGTGCCACACTGTCTGGCCAAAAAGGGCCAGGCCCTTGTTATACTTCAGTGATTTCTTATATTCAGCAATTTTTTAAACAGACAGGACTTCTAAAGCCCAGCAATGGAATAAAAACTACCAATTAAGATTTAAGATAAAAACCAATTCGAAACTTCATCTGCATGTCTGCATGACTCTCCTTTTACCTTTAACCAACCCCTATAACGTGTAGAACATGAACGAATGTTTTAAAATTATAAATATTTAAACATTTTTTTTTTCAGCAAAGAGATTAAACTTCCGAAGGACATGACGAGAGCAATGGCGGTCGAAGCAGAAGCAGCAAGACAAGCACGTGCAAAGGTAAAATGAGCACTTATTGGGGGAAGAAAGGCATACCAAATTGATTGATTGATTGGGGTTTTATTTATAACGTTTTACATATAAGTAACGATGTGTCAGTTTAAATTAAACATGAAATTGGAATAAGTAATGGAAATTGTGCATGGTACCGTAGTAACACGACAGGGGTAGAAAATTAAACAAATTGTCTGTTTTCAAGCTTTACAGAAGCGATCTTCTTATTTGCATACACTTAACATATTTTTCGCAGTAAAAACGAATATTCCCAATTTTGTTCGTGATCAAGCTTCTGATATGAGAAAAAGTGCAAACATAAAGAGTATTTTTCGCCTGATGTCTTTCAGTTTCCGAAACGTGTGGCTGCCATGGCTAGACTTTTGAACCACTTGACCATCTAAACCACCATGTTCAGCTTTAATTCACAGTGATAGAAAGTTAGAAAATAGAGACCAAGAAAATAAAGATTTTCATTCATCTTTATACTTATGCTAATATATAAATCCCGATCAATCACGTTTTATTTAAAAAAAATACAGTAATTGAATAAGCTATATCGATCTTCTTTCAGCTAATATTTGCCGAGGCGGAACAGAAATCATCAATGGCGCTAAAGGAAGCAGCTGATATAATGTGCACTTCTCCGTCTGCCATTCAGCTACGATATTTACAGACTTTGCATAGAATTTCAACTAAAGATAATTCAACTATCGTGTGCCCATTGCCAAACGAACTTCTAGAATACTTCCGTAAATAGGACAAACCGTTACTTTAGTAAAAATGGAAAACGTACGGCGGGTATGGATGTAATTCGACAAAACTACTTTCACTTTAACGTTTTGAGCCCAAAGTTTTATTTGGTACTAGTAATGTAAATTTATGAGTAGCATCTGAAAGCTGTTACAATCTTTATGTGCAACTGACATTTTTTTTTCTATTTCACAGATACTAATAACTATTTTTTCTATAGGGTACTTTGCAATAGGGAACTGTGAATGTTTCAAAGGAGGGAAGTAGTGCGAACTTTTTTGCTCATCCATCACATATTGGATATGGATTAGCTTGCACCTTTTTATAGAAAATATAAAAATTATGAAAATAAGCAAGACAAAATTTAAATCCATGTGCTCATTTTGATGCTTTGATTATTTTGGTGGAAAAAGATTTTCTCTAATAATTATTTCATGAATCAAAACATTAACACGGTTGACTTGTATCTCCTGTTGTGTAGACATGTACATTCCGGCTCTTTTGTTCTAACAGGGGTGATCTGAGGTGGAAATCGAGAGAAAAGCCTTTTTACTGTTAGTAAAGAAATGACCGATGAATTTCCATATGTGCCTGGTTGCTAGTAAAAGCCGAATGTTTGCTATCGACACAACGATTGAACAACCAGGCACATTTTGAATTTGTACTATCGATATATTTCCAAAATTAAATGTTGTTGTTGGCGAAATGGCTAATTATTTGTTTTGGACTTGTGACTTTTAAGCCCCATTTACATGCACAAATTATACATACGTAAGTAAATATACACATGTGCAAATTTACACACGTATGTATAAGCAAATTTGCTAAGCATTTACATGAGTTTTATGCTAAGTGTGTATTATAAAATAATTCAAAAGAGTTGGCTGGACCATTATCAATGTATGGAAGGTGCGCTGTGTAAAAACGATTGAGAAGTACATACGTCATAGTTGACTTGTGCAACCTAGAAAACCGTCTGCATATTTTTTGGCTTTTTCCATAAAAAAGACTAGTAAGAAGTCATTCCTTTGAATTTAATTGGCACTTTTTTTTACTATACTTTACATTGTCCTATGAAATGACATTCGTTTTTAACTAAAATCAATGGCCGTCAAGTAAGAATAAAAAAGTCGAACGTTTTGTTCATTTTTTGAAATTAAGTAGCCGCTGCATGAAAATGGGCTAACAAACAAAATAAAACATGTATATATTGTATACTTTAAACAATTTCCTCAATAAACATATAATAAAATAGATGAACTAAAGGTATTAAGCAATGCTACAAATCTATCTTTCAAAGCAAGTAAAATATTTCATGTTATAGTTGTGAAGTACAACTTTTTTGAGAGTGCATTAGTTGAATAGTACACAAGCACATGTTGAATAGTACATAAGCTAAAGTTTATCAGTGCAACAGTGTACTTTGTTTATACACATTTGAACACGAAAAATACTAAATTTAACTAAAAATCGGTAATCACCTTAAACAAGAAATTTACTTAAGGATGTATTCTTTAAAAGGGTCCTTTCCATACTCAATATTTCCCGACCCGACAATACAGAGCGCTGCAAGAACTTTACATACAACGTGATTGAAAACAGAAATTTTGCGAGAGCGCCTCTGATAAGTTATGAATAAAGGAAACGCGTGTCAGGTATAGCAAGGTCACTTACCTTGTTTTCCCAGTATCAGGGTTCAAAGTGTGCCTAATTTATACAAGAATGGTCAAAATGTTTGCATAAAATATGTTCTTAAGAAAAATTCTAACAATATGACCTTTTTTCAACATGTTCTGAATTAAAACTATAAAAAGTGGGTCACTTGCTTAAAATTTTGCCAACATTATAATCCTTTGAAATTTTTGCAAGTTTTTGTATGAATTATTTCCCTGGAAAAATATAAGAAATGTATTTACATGTATATACGTTTGATTGAAGAGTTTCAACATAATTCAAAAGTATTCCTAAACTTTTAATATAAAAAAAACTGTTTAGCCTAAATTTTATTCATATTTAATGACATTTGCACATATTGTTGCACTTTTTGCTTTTCGCGGTCACATGACCAGTGTCACGCTCCATCTTAAAATATATGAATTCGAAATTTTGTTGAAAATGACAACGATTTTAGATGAAGAAAAAAAGATGAAGAAAGAATATGTCCATGGGACGTGGATGCCCCCGTTGGTCCCAAATAAAAAGTTGAAAGTTCTACAGATCTGAGAGTCGCCTTTGGCTTAGGATGCATTGTTTGTCATATTGAACCTTCTTACCAAGTACCAACTCTTTTCCATTTACAGTTTCTTAGAAACGCTTTGTGGAATTATAAATTTACGTACGGACGTAAGAGCATAAGTAAAACCTAGTGCCCCCGACATGGCGTCGCGGGTGGCATAAAATGACAATTTTCGCATTTATGGGACCATAAAAATCACTATATTTTACAAATACATGTTACTTGAAAACCGTATATATCGCTACAAAATTTTGTCTTGTAGTTTGCGAGCGTGAACGTTGTAGCGGCACAAATGAGCCTCCTCTTATCGAACTATACGAGAAGACAAGAGACACCAATCAGGCAGTCCGAAGCCAAAAGTCAAGAAGAGCGAAGGCAAAATCGGTCATTACATAACAAAACAAGCACGAACAAACAAGAGAGGACTTTAAAGTTTTAAAGAACTTTTAAAGCGAGCAGAAGATATTCCTCTCACCATATTAAAAAAGGACATTTTTTTGCCCATTTCGAAGGACTGGGCATCGTTCCTCGAAACCACTCTCACAAATGGTGTTGAGAAGAGAGTCGGAAAATTGGTTCATGAAATTTTCACCTCAGACGAGGATGGAATCACGAGACTCAGTGTTAGTAGCCCGACACGTTAACAACTTTCCCGCCGACTCCCTTTTATTTGATCAATGATCAAACCATATTGTCCAAACATGAAAAAGCTAATGATTTATGGACAGTTTTTTTTTTTTTTTTTTTTTTTAGAAAATTGACTATTTCATTTCGATTTCGTCTGGAAATATTATTATTAAAACAAAAAGTCGCATTTGCAGATGTAAAAATGCGTAATTCAGACAGATCAAATTAAGACGAATCTAGCAAACATAATCGTATAAAAGAAAACAAAAACACTTACAAAACTGAACCGTGAGAAATTGAAAATCCACCAATGTGACTTAAATCGTAACGAGGTAAAGCGAACAATAATATCTACCTATTGGTACTTTCAACTCTTCGTTGTACTTCTCAACTAAAGCAGTTGTACTTCTCAACTAAAGCAGTTGTACATCTCAACTGTCGCATTTGCACATCTCAACTTTCGCCATTCGTTAAAAGATGTACAATTCAACTTGTGCGGATGTACTAAAAAACTTTCGCATATGTACTTCACAACTTGTGCACCGATGTCGTGTTTTATCATTAAAGGGCACAATAAAACGACTCTCTACCCTTCAATATATTGTTATTTAGGTAGCTTATCTTTAGGATAAAAAATAATGTTTTATATACTTATGATGTTTTCTATACGTGATTTTCGGAATATTTATGTATAAAAGTATTTAATTTGTATTTTTAAGAACTAAATTAAAGTCAATTTTAGGTCATTAGTAACATAAATGCCTTAATAATAGTTTCCAGTTAAAAAACATTACTATTAGGCATATTCCTGGCATTTTAGATGTAAATTCCCAATTTCGGGTGTCTTTTTCGTCTGATTTACCCACAAGCCACCATAAAAGCACTAATCAATTATAGCGGGTGTACTTCTCAATCGTTTTTACGCAGCGCACCTTCCATACATTGATTATGAACTATACGTATACCGGTATGTGATCTCATTACTGTCATTCTGTATACGGCCCTAGCTTTGCTTATGAAACCCTGTCATAAATTAATGATCTTCAAAATTTACAGTCTCTTTATTTCCCACCCCACCCCGCTTTTCACTCTCAGTGAGTGTAGGTTCAACCAGAATTCAGTAGTTTATTTTCAACAGATAAGGGTTGCTTATTTGAAACTGGGTAATGGTTTGGCTATATCCGACACAGGCAAAATAATGTTCATAGTAGTATTACCTTGTTTCAGGTAAGGGTTCTTCATTGTCAGTCGCCATGGCATGGGTATGGGTTCCAGATTGTGTGATATTTTTGGGGAAGGCTTTCGTCACTCTCTGAGTGCATTAGCCTTATATATAATGGTGCATTGAGGTATACGTATATACTGGCCTGTTTTGTGAGTTGGTTTGATTTCCTTCTGGTTTGTGGTCGTGCATTAGCCCTTTTTGCATGACATGCATGGATGTGTATTGGTTGCTGTGTTCTGGGTGGGTCACACAATTCAATTTGTTGTTTCAATTAGTTTTTGTCCTGATAATGACTGGAATATTGTTGACTGGACATAAAACAAGCAACAAACAAACGAACAAACCTATAAAGACCAATCCAGGAATACAACAACTTTCTGTTCTTTATGGTGTCAAAAGATTAAAAGTGAAAGCCACATTGATGCAACTTAGACCATGCTCTAGTTATCCCGCGACTTTCTCAACATACAATTTTGAATTATTTAGACTAGAATATAAAATTTAGCTTTCCATTCGTCCGTCCTCTAAAATCCAAATCGTAGCTTTCGACTTAAGAAATTAGGAAGAAGCCTGTAGCTATTGGGTAAAAAGATCAAAGGCCAAGGTCACAAGCTATGAAAAACTTAGAAAAGGTAGTGATATTTGTTCCCAAAGCAAAATTTTACTCAGAAATACGCATAATTAAGCTTATGGTGTATTAAATATTCCAAAAGTTTTGAGGAATTAGGAGTTAAGGTCCCAAGTTTGGAAAAAGTTTGATATTGTAGAGTGATATCGGTTTCCCATGCATAACTTCCAAATGCCTTGCTAAAATTTCATAAAACTTACACGTCGTAGAGCTTATGATGCACGACAGATGCATGTGGATTCTGGAGTACATAGCTTTAAGGTCAAAGTCACAAGGTCCACAGGAAGGAAAAAATCGAGCTATGCATTTGTTTGAATTGCGTTTACATGCACAAAATTTAATTAAAAAGCATATGTAAATTTACACATAAAGATTTACATCTGGTCCTGAGGTGATGTAAATTTACACCATGTGCAAATTTACATACGTATGTATTTGCATTTACATGCAGCGTTTACACACATGTGTACAATTACATACCTTTGTAAAAATGCATACGTATGTAAAACTGTGCATGTAAATGAGGCTTTAGTGCATTATATGCTTAAGGTATAATATGAGCATGTAATAAAAAGACAAGTATATTTATCCGTTAGCAACGAAGTGTCGAAAAAATGTACCAGCGAAACTCACAATATTTGTCAAAAAGAGAAAACAACATGTTTATCTTATATTTAAAAAGTATTAGAAAATATGGCAAAAGACATTCGCCCAGAGTTGTTAGTTAAAAATTGCACAAATATATATTTTTCACTGTTACTATATTTTTTTTGGTTATTGTTTCTATCTTTAAGTTATTAAATGTGATTTATTGTAAAATGATTGTTTTTCAATTAAAAGTATAAATACTCAAAACCTTGCATTTCTAAACTTAATTTATGATTCATTGATCTAAAATAAAATGAGGGATAGGTAATGTCGAGCTATTTAGCCTCTTTAGAGGCATTCTACGGGTCATACTCTTACCGAAATTTGTAAAAAAAAAACTTAAATACGCGAGGAACTTTACATTTTCCCCACACGCTCTTCAACTGGGTTTGTGGTAAGGTTTTCCGTTTTATGGCATGACGCCCCATGCAAACAGAATGTTAGAACTACCACATTTAACCAATTGTGGCACAAATTCCAGTCGGTGTGTGGACAAGGCGCCCCGACTTTTTGCGCTCTTTATTTGACTTTTACTGACAACTTAGCGCTGCTGCTGGTCTAGAACCAACCGGGACCAGCATGGTGTGTTAAAAGATAATAATATGTAATAACATTTTCATACATAAAACATATATTGTATAGACAAACTGTACTCTTTGTATTGCGAATATACATAAAGGTTTATTTATTTTAATAAATAGATTTTTGGTAAACTGGCAAAAGAAAGATAACTCAACTTAAATTTATATATGTCTCTGCTAGTTATCGATCTTGAATTAAATTGACGTCATCTTTAGCAAACAAGTCATGTTTGTAAATGTTCTGTTCAATTTTTGAAATTCTTTTAGAGAAATGTGTTTTTATCTAGATAGAAGATTGATATATGGCTACACATAGTTCGAGATGTGATTTTATTTAATTATAGTGACTATACTAGTGATTTAAGTGGAATTAACATTTGGAACAGAACATTTTACTTTGACCTAAATAATATAATGATGATGTAACGGTTGCAAAGAAACTTCAATGACAGTATTATAGAGTGCCGAACTATATTTTGTGGCTTATATACAAACTGTCAAAGATATACAGTATATTTGGATTAAAATATGTGGATTAATATGCACGTTTGTAATTATTTGGACAAAACAATATATTCATAGATCATCGGAATATGGATGATGTTGCTGTGTGACATTGCCATAAATAGATTTACGACACGTCATTATCGTTAATCACCGGAAATCGACGAATATTAATGAGAGTGGTTCTAATTTTAGCTCTGGGATTTTTACCGGAAACACATAGAAATAGTTGACCGGAAATGAATAAAAACTTTGTAAACAACAATGAAAATTGCCATTGTTGTTTCACAAATTTATAAGAAATGTGCTCAACAATATGTGGCGTTTATTGACCCCATCTTTGATGGGCTGGTTCTTTAAAATGTATAGATGTTATGTTTTACAAATTGGTTATTTATATGTGAATGTATATATGTTTTTATCATTATATTATTTATCGTCATTTAAGGAATAAATGACATTTTCAATTCACTCTGCATTTTACTAACTGCCCATCAAACAAAGCTCAGCCTGTGTTAACAAAAAGGTTTATTTATTTTAATAAATAGATTTTTGGTAAACTGGCAAAAGAAAGATAACTCAACTTAAATTTATATATGTCTCTGCTAGTTATCGATCTTGAATTAAATTGACGTCATCTTTAGCAAACAAGTCATGTTTGTAAATGTTCTGTTCAATTTTTGAAATCCCACCATCCCACCCTGTAGCAACTTAAATATATATGCAGAATTTTTAGCTCTAATTATGTTTAATATTGACCCCATCTTTGATGGGCTGGTTCTTTAAAATGTATAGATGTTATGTTTTACAAATTGGTTATTTATATGTGAATGTATATATGTTTTTATCATTATATTATTTATCGTCATTTAAGGAATAAATGACATTTTCAATTCACTCTGCATTTTACTAACTGCCCATCAAACAAAGCTCAGCCTGTGTTAACAAAAATATAGATATGTGTCAGAATCGTCACCCTCAATCTTACATGTATCTATGATTTCTATGTTAAACGGCAATTTGAGAAAAGGTGTTCTTCATAACATTGATTAGTCAGATTTTCACTTTAAAGAATCTTCTTTAAGTGCTACAAGTAGTACATTTATATTAAAGAACGGAAACTAACAAGAGGCTCCCAGGAGCCTGAATCGCTCACCTGGTCTTGATGCCAACCCTAAGAAGAACTTTGTAAGAATAAGATGACCATTTAAGCAAGCAACAGCTTTTCTTTTTCAGCAATAGTTTTCATTCTGTAAGCCAAAAACATGCAAAATGTTATTTTAAGGGCTGAACACTCTGACTCTATAGAGACTTTTAATAAGAGCTTAATGTACTGAACATTTAAGCAAGCAACCACTTTTCTTTATCTGTTATAGTTTTCATTATATAAACCAAAAACATGAAAACATGTTTATTTATGGGCCGTTACCCCTATAAGGGCATACCCGTAGCCAGGGGGTTCGAGGGGTTCGGACGACCCCCCCCCCCCCCCTTGGACAAAAAAAAAATGATAAAAATAGGTAAAAATCAGGTGAAAAATTGGTTAAGCACCATTAAAGTCAGAAAAATTTGGGAAATCGAACCCCCCTTTTCACATTTCGAACCCCCTGTTGAAAAATTCTGGCTACGGGTATGAAGGGGTCATCTGACAACTTCAACCCTATGATGACTTTTGTAGAGCTAAATGAGCTGATCATTTAAGCAAGCAACAGCTTTTCTTTATCTGCAATAGTTTTCATTCTATAGGGCAAAAACATGAAAAAAGGCTATTTTTGACCTTTAAAGGGCTATAACCCCTATAAGGGTTCATCTAACAACTTCGACCCGATGGAGACTTTTGTAGAGCTTTTGATTCTGAAGAGCCTTAGAACCTTCGGATATTTTCTATCTGTTATAGTTGCTGAGTTATAAGCCATTTTAAGAAGTTTTACCCTATGTTCTATTTTTAGTAACAGCAGCCATGTTTTTTATCGAATCATTTCAAAATGAAGATCGTTTGTTGCCAACATGTCATATACCATTCCTGCAAAGTTTTAGTTAAATTCATTCAGTGGTTTCATACAAGAAGATTTTTGAAATTTTTAACGGACGACGGACGCATAGTGATGGCATAAGCTCACATGCCCTTTGGACAGGTGAGCTAATAAAAAGTAAATGCCCAATGTTCCGAGAATCCACTATGTAAATAAAAAAATGAGCTTTAAGAAGAGCTCTATAAAGAGGCTAATCTTAAGTGAAAGCTACAAGTTTTGTTTTTGTCTCGCCTGCGAAGCAGAGCGGGACAAAGGTGTTACTTTACCGGCGGCGGCGTTAACTTTTTGGGTAAGGTTTTATGAGCACCTCCATATCTCAAAAACTATAAGTCCTAGGTTGTTGAAACTTGGTATGCATATACCCCAGTAGTAGCTTAGCAAAGTTGCATCCCCATCTTTTGACCTTGACCTTGATTTTCCGGTTTAGTGACTTTGATAACTTTCAATACATATAAAAGCAATGGTAAGGTTTTGCGAGCACCTTCATATTTCAAGAGCTATAAGTCCTAGATTGATAAAACTTTGTATGCAAATGCCCCAGTAGTAGCATAGCACAGTTGCATTCCCATCTTTTGACCTTGACCTTAATTTTTCAGTTGAGTGACTTTGACAATTTTAAATACATTTAATACTGAGCAGTGTTAAAGTTTTATGAGCATCTCCATATCTCAAGTACTATTGGTCCTAGGTTGATATGTGCACATGCCCTAGTAATACCTTAACATAGTTGCATCTCCGTCTTTTGACCTTGACCTTGAATTTCTGGTTGAGTTACTTTGATTATTTTTATCAGTTGCATATATTAGCAATGTTTAAGTTTTATATTAAAACACCTTTTGATCTCTGACACTGAAAATCCTTAAAATCCAAAATAAAGTGCAAGTAAAAAGGAATTATTGTTTCTGATGATGCAGGCAGGCTAGACATACGTTAGTGTTAACTCTTGTTTGTTTGACCAGCTATCAACATAGAGTTTTATTACATGGACGTGCTCATCTCCATACATCTATAATACTATAGGAAGGTATATATTACATGTATTACTTTAATTCGCATCTCCTCAAAAACCATACGAAATAATTGTGAAATATAATGTACAAGCTTCCTCTATTCATGTGATTTTTTTCTAGGAAACAAACACTCTTTCTTTTCCCGAAAACGTATATTTAAAAATTGGTGAAAATAAATGATTGTGGAGACCGTTATCGTTCCGCAGCTTATAAATCTTTACTGGTGCTTGTTAACATAATGTAATTTCACGCACCGTATTAAAGTTGATCAGTTTCACACATTTGATTAGAACTACTATCGGGAAAATGCCAAATTTCGTGAAAGAAGTAAAAAGGTATCACTCAAGTATTCGAATGTATTTAATCTGAAAAAAACATGGCAAATTAGGTGACACAAAAGACGAAAAAACTCGCAAATTTGACAATTTTAGAAATATGATTATCGCAGGTCTGGGAGAAATTTTGTAGCCTCTTGAGTTAGCATTTACATCAAAATATTCTTACATATAAGTGTTTTTTCCAATAAAGATAAAAAACAAATTCAGTTTCAAAAGTTGCTTTGACTTTTTATACCTTTCACTGCATTTTTTATGATGCTAGGCAAAATTGAAAAAAAAAAACGGTATACGGGTAAATGAGCAAGCATTCGAACAACTATGTTTTTTGTGAGTGAGTTGGGTTTTTCCCTAGAAACACTATAAGTGTAAAGAAACGGTAAATTGAGCCTAGATGTGCATGGTGCACTACTTGGCGTCCACAGAGGGATCTAATATGTACATGAAACATGGTACAATTCAAACACGTTGGCCCACTATATTCATATGTCAGGCTTTTCGTATTATAGACCTGACAAACAAGGATACCATATTTAGTCACCTTGGATACATACCTATATCTCTCAATAATTTAATTTGGTATGTAACGCTCAATTTGATTGGTTGGACCAATCCATGTTATTTTGTATAATATGGTTTGGTCTTGTGACGTCACAAACATCTTCATCCGCCACGGCATTTTCGAAATAGTCCCTGTGATTTTTTGTTGTTGAATATTCGATAGTTGATATAAATCTAACGAAATTAAATCATAAGGAATGACTTTAATAGTTGGTCATTTTATAGGGATATAAAATGGGTACACTAGGGTCGTTTTACGCTCTACATAAAGCGCTCGCGCTTTATTAAGCGTAAAACGACCCTACCCATTTTATACCCGTATAAAATGACCAACTATTAAAGTCATTCCTTAAATGGACTTTATACTTATCCGATGTTAGAATTTGTCACTTACGATAGTCGATATGCAAGGCTATTCACCACACGGGACTCGCACAGGACTATATATATGCGTTTTTTTTTTATATATATCCTATCAAATACTGTATAATAAAGATAATCATTATATTTATCGATGAAAATATTCCGGGGCAGCATTTCCCGCGACATCGTGGGTGTCTTCTACATATAGTATTTCTAAGCTCCAAAGTGTCATACGAAAGAAGAAGCAAAATATTGATAGAGGGAAGAGGTTCCATTATTTTTACGATATTATATCTACAGTGAACACGGATAGACAAAAGGAATACATCGACATTACAGTGTACATTTCCCTCATAAAATAGTCTTTAAACAATTTGTTTTAGATTTATTGGTTTCATTTATTTACCTTTGTGGGAAATTGATAATCTAGGTAAATATTTCAATAATACGGTTAATCTCCCAACCTATTATTTTCTTTTAGGGTTAAGTCTTGAAAGTATTTAACAATCTATCAAATACACATATATATCACTTTGAATTTTAATAAGACAATAGTTTATTATTAGAATTTCAACGGTTCATTGATACCTTGAAAACGGAACAGCGAGATCGAATGCGCAAAAACAAACGTAAGGTGCCTGACTTTTTAATTAGAAAGTATTGACTATGACATTGGACTTAAAATAGGCAAAACTTTTCTTTTAAATCTCATGTTATATATTTGATTCGTCTTGATGAAGTAATATATCAAGTGCTTTTCAATTATAGTATAACGAAGAAGAACGAATTTAGAATCTTAAATTTGCTGGACATAAAAAGTGCCATTTAAACTGATTTCAAAACACACCTTTTAAACAGGTAGGAAGCATTTAAAACATTATTTACTTAATTTCAAATAATCATTTTTATAAAGTTAAAAACTTAAATATAGAGAATTTTTTTTTTGCATATAAATTTTTCTATCTTTTTATTTATTTTTTCGTTTTCGATCAAAAAGATACAAGTAACATGGTAACTTAAAAGAAAAACAAAAGACTTAATAGAGAGTCTTAACACACAAGAACGAATTTGAATAGAACTTGTCGCTTAGTTAGCAACTGAGATATTTAACACAATATATACTTAATATATTAAACTCGATTGTATATATACTGTATACGACTATTGACTTGCTTACAAGATTAATTTTAAATTCATGGGTTTTTCATAATTCATATCTATGGAATTGAAGCATTGAAAATTGAAATGAAAAATAAATATATTTCTTAATGAAATATATTTGTTTTATCGATGACATGAAAAAGCAACGACATTTTTAAAGGCCATTCTTGCATATTTTTTTTTGTAAATCGATTCGACTAACCTATAATATAATAACAATTGCAATATTTTCCCCCCAGTCTGTATGCATTTAATGCATGTTTTTATCTAGTCTCTTGAATATTTAAACAATAACATAGAATATAATAACACTTGACTGCATGCACCATTTTAAAATTTCAAGTGAATGGTTATAAAAAACTCAACTTTTACTAGACTTTATAAATATTAAATATACTATATGTAACATATGTAACATATACATGTGCAGGCTGAGGGAGACAATTTAGGACAGAAAAGGACATTTATAAGAAAAAGAAGCAAATGGAAGAGGGGAGGTGGTAAACATACCGATGACAAGAGCTGAACACAAGTTAGCATTAAGGCTTCGTCTGCATTGTATTAAGCAAAGAATAAAAAAAAATAAACCAAATATTTGTGACAACATAACTTGTTGTAAAGGCATGGAACCCTCCAACACCCAAGCACCACAATTTTTTTTTCTGCCAAGTACATTCGTCATCACTATCGGCACAACAAATACTTATACATTGCAACAAGCAAGAGCAGATATCAGTTTGAGAACACAATTTCACTAATGTTATGAGATTTGAACGCTTTCCTACTATTGTGTGGTGCTCTCGTTTTGTCTTTGCATGTGTTTCGTTGTGTTCTACGGGTCTAATGATGTTGTCTTTGAAACAACTGTCTCTTGGAATTTCATTGCCAATTTAGTAATATATATGTTAACAAAGGCTTCGGGGGCTGTTTTTTTTTTCTGGTCATTGCATAATTGAAACACATACATAGAAAAGGAAGTTTTCACTTTGGGCATAAGCAGATTTATTAATATGATTAAGGCCCTGCCTTTTAGCGAGCATCGAAAATCTATATACCTTTTAAAAATAAATCCATGTGCTCGACCGGCTAAGTTTAACGTAAAGAGGGAACTTTTAAAAAAGGAAATTAAATAGTAGCAAAGTCTGACCCCACCCAACCCAAATCATATGCACTTGAAAAGTTTTTGTTAAAATATCTGGGATCAATAACTACTTATTGAAAATTCAATTATTTGTGCAAATTTTGGACTTTTTACTGTGTGTGAATGAAAGGAGTGTTATTCGTTTGTGCATGTACCCGAGTCAAGTACACTCTCAACAGAGGTCGACTCGTAACCGGGAAGAAGAAGAAGAATAAATCCTGTAACATTCTGGGACGACATTAAGCGGGGACTAAATTATCCATTTTATGGACTACGTGACGTCACTTCCTTGTCAGAGTATTTCGCGCTTCTTCAGCAACATTCAGATTCTGTCAGGTTTTGTGAGATTTTCTGAGTATCAGTGTTTTATTTGAAGCATTGGTAACAGAGAGTACATTAAGAAACCTGGCGGAAAAAAAACGGTAAAGTAAAATTATCATGGAAAGTGAGTGAAACCCCACAGGATGGGACTCTTCTTTCATTTTTAGGTAAGAACCTTTTATTTATTATTATGAGTAGGTTTTATTCAGTAAATTTATGTATTTCGTTATCTTACTTAGAATTTAAATAAGCTTGGTCAGCATCATGGTATGACTAGTCAATGTGACGATGTTGCCAAAAGCTAGCTCGTTAATTTCCGGAAAATCGTTTTTCAGCGGAAAAAAACGAATGGTGTTTAAATAAAAATCTGTGTGTAAAAATAAACAAGTGGATGAATGAGGGTTTTATCCCCGTTTTTGAATTTCAATTTTTATATTTTTGCATAACAGATTATGATGTATTTTTTATAAGCCCAGAGGGTTGATTGTTCTACTTGCTCCGTGCCTATTATTTTATTCATTCCGTAAAAGTAAACCTGTTCCGGTTTTCTTGTCAATATATTTCTGGAACATCTCAAAACATGCATAATGCCGTAGGGCTCGCATCTGCGATGCTCGCTACTACGTATTATCGAATGTTAAATTGTGGTCACTATATATAGACCAATCAAAGTTAAACCTGTCTGTACTGTTTCAAAAAAATCAAGAAGAATTGTATCAGTGTTTTATTTATGCACCCTTTGTACTTGATGTTTCAGTCGGGACTGTGTGGGACTATATGGGAATTACGTGTCACTTCCCTCAAGACTCAAGTATGCTCTTACTTAAATTCAATAGTAGTACGTTAAAATAATATTTTTTGTAGATTGATTATTTATTATGCAAGAATCTTTCAGTTGTATATAATGTTACTAAATAAGCCTTTTGGTTATAAGATCAAAACTTAATCCAATATTTGATCCTATTTGGGAATAAGGTCAAGGTTATTGAATCATTAGAATAATGGAGGCGTTTATTATTATGCCAAAATTAATTAATCCAAAAACTCTCTACAATGCATGTTAAACAGGACTTAAAATAGTAAATAAGATTTGCTGAATCTTTCTGCATTCATTTTTTGTACTTGTCAGTATGACAGTATTTTTCATTTATTGCCAATTATAGTACCAAAAAAAACCCCGTGAATTCTTAATCATTTGACTTTAGATCGTGTTTTTCTGGTATAGGTGTTGGATTGATCGTGGCCAAGAAATGTTAAATCTAAATGCATTCTTTTTAGCTTTTACTTATCAGTATGACAATTTATTTTTCATTATTGCCAAAAAGACAAAAAATACCATGAATCCTTAATCATTTGACTTTAGATCGTGTTTTTCTGGTATAGGTGTTGGATTGATAGTGATCAAGAAAATGCGGTCATTCAAGTTTTCAGACGATCGATCTTTCTAACATGCTATATGTTCATTGTGTCAAACAAAATTAAAGAGAGATGCAACATCCGTTACAACCTTTTTGAGTTTATTCTACAACACAATCACAAAAGTGATGTAAAAGAAGGAACACCTGTCAAGGGCAGATCCAGAAATTTTCGAAAGGGATGTGTGTTCACATAATGGGGGACTGTGGACGAAAGGATGGGGGATTTCTAGACCAATTACCTTAAAATCTACATGAAAATTACAAAATTTTGCACAGAAAAGGGGAGTGGGTTTCGACACATGGAACATCCCCCCTTCCCCTGTTTCCGCCACTGAGTATATAACATTATTTGTTTTGTTCAACAGTTTGACTTGCCTGCTAATGGTTTGGTTATCCCCATAAGATTAGATATGTATTGACAATAGACAATGTCAAAAACGTTTGATTATGGATATTAGTTTTATCAGACTTTGGTTGTAACATGTATAAAAAGGTTCAAAATTTTTCTTGCAAGTAAAGTATTCTTTCCATTCAATCATTATCGCTTTTCATCAATTGATGATCAATATCTTGAGCGATTAATCAAAATTAATGACTACAATTATCACTATTAAAATCAGTCGATAATCAGAAATGTCCATCAATATTATAAACTATTATTACTGTTCTACTGTACGTACTGACTCGATTGTAAGGACGGTTATCCCAGCATGGGAGAAAATTCCTAACACCATATACGATGACCTTGCTTAGTCTTATTGGTATCCATTACATATAATTGCAATTTTGTTAAAAGAACACAAGGGGAAAGCAACAACGGGTTATTGAGTAAATCATTACTAATTATTGTAAAATACTTAAGGTAGCAATCTAAAGTTTCTGGATACAAAAGATAAGGGTAATTATTACTCTACTCTTTTCAATTTGAAAAGTTCAATAAGTAATAAAGTTTCGAAAATTATTGATACTGATTCTGATATCTTATTTTGATATCTTACAAGAAAAGCAGAAATATCTAAATAGGTTTCTCTAGAATAATACTTTTTCATATTTTCTTTAAGGAACACCATACGAGTAACTGATCAGAGTGGAACTGACCAATCACAATGTCGTCTTATGTAAGTAGCATCTTAAATACATGATCTATCGACTGTTTTGTTAATTTCAGGATTTGCTTTAAGATTTTTCAAAATAACTTTGCATCTAAATTGAGATCCAGTCTGCTCTGCTTCTTGACCGTTAATTCCTTTTCTGGTTTTCTTAAGACCCTATCATACAATGGATATCCATCATTTAAATTTCACATTTTCTCATGGTCATTTTTGTCTAACAATCTTCCATTTATGCTGGATATTGAAACATTATACTACAATAAAATTCACTACACACATTTTTCTCTAATTATATTTAGAAGTTGAACATTTAATATTTTAAACGTTAATTGAATATTTGATATTTAGAATTGGTATTTATACTGCTAAAACTTAATTAACATATGCAACATTGCAGGATGCAGGCTATGTATGGCCTCCTCATAATAATCAAGTAGACATGGTAAAATGGTAGACAATTTGCTAATGTAGTTATTATCTAAAGTAGAGGAAAATTCCATTAGTTAGATAAATGCTTTAATAATCATACCAAAGTATATAAATTATTGGCATAGAAAGCTCCTTCATGAAAAGTAGCTTGACTAGTTATATGTTGATAAATATAGAAGTACATGTAGTGGTTTGTCTTCGCATACTATGGGGGTTAACACCAAACACTTTGTTTCAAGATGTTCTTTCATAGACTCAGCAAGCTCGTCAGACGCCTTAGGCTTTGTTATCATTTTGAAGTCATCTTGATTGTTGGCCTTATTACTGATTTACTGGCCAAGTGATATGTAAGACAACAATAAAGCTCCCCTTTAAGTGACGAACATAAGAACTTTAAGAGTCAGTCTCTTTGTGGTTCTCCATGTAAGATATCTACGTTTTAGTAACGGAATGGTCAAACTGTTTATCACCTTTTTCTTCCAAATTTGTATAAAATGAGTAAACGAACGCAATGCAAAATTCCTGTTAAAGTCTGTGTTTGGCAAAGATTGTTGTGTTTTCGTGTCTCTTCTGATTCTACCTTTCCAAACACAAAGACTGCACAATAATCTCTTAATTTTGGCACCATAATAGCTGATTTAATTAAACCATCATTTTTGTCTCGCCTGCGACGAATAGTCGCGGAAGGCGAGACATGGGTATTACTTTCCGGCGGCGGCGGCGGCGTCGTAAACTTTTTTGTAAGACTTTTGTGGACAATGAATTGCTTGAAAAGTATAATAGCTAGGCATCTGATATTTGGTATACAGACAGTTCAGGTTATGGTCTACGCAACTGTTAACATGCCATGTGACCCTGACCCCATTTTCATGCTCCAGTGACTCTGTGAACTTAGGTCTTTTTTCAGGCCGTAAACATTTTTGTAAGACTTTTGTGGACGATGAATTGATGGAAAAGTATATTAGCTAGGCATCTGATATTTGGTATACAGACAGTTTAGGTTATGGTCTACGCAACTGTCAACATGCCATGTGACCCTGACCCCATTTTAACGCTCCAGTGACTCTGTGAACTTAGGTATTTTTTCAGGCCGTAAACATTTTTGTAAGACTTTTGTGGACGATGAATTGATGGAAAAGTATATTAGCTAGGCATCTGATATTAGGTATACAGACAGTTTAGGTTATGGTCTACGCAACTGTTACCATGCCATGTGACCATGGCCCCATTTTCACGCTTTAGTGACTGTGAACTTAGGTCTTTTTTCAGGCCAAAAAACTTTTTTGTTAGACTTTTGTGGATGATGAATTGCTGGAAAGTTATAATAGCTAGGCATCTGATATTGGGTAAACAGACAGTTGCAGTTATGGGCAACGCAACTGTCACCATGCCATGTGACCATGACCTCATTTTTACGCTCCAGTGACTCTGTGAACTTAGGTCTTTTTTTCAGACAGAAAAATTTTTGTAATACTTGTGTGGACAATGGATTGCTTGAATAGTATAATAACTAGGCATCTGTTTTTAGGTATACAGACACTTTTTGTGTTTATATCAAGAAATGAAAGCTTAAGTAGTTGATTTTAGTGATGGTGCCGGCAGGCGAGACATACTTTTAGTGGCCACACTTGTTTAAGACCATTACGATCTTCAACTTCCCTGTCTTATCTTTTCTCTAGGACATTTCAAATTGGTCATCTAAGTCCGATAATTTTGTTATCATCTTTAATTTAAGAAATTATGATCCTTTTCAAAATATGTTGAGACAATTATTTCTGTAACGTTGTATGAACTTGTATCTACTGATGTCAATTTTTGCTGTTGTAAAAAAAAATCTTATCAAAATGACATTTGTTGTTTAAATCGAGTTATGGTATTTACATATTAGTTTCATACAGGAGCGGTGTTCTCGAAAGTATCCTAAAATTTGTCTAATACGTGTCTAAAATCAAATTTGAGACTGAGTTTGGATCATCTTTAGACCATCTTAATCTGTTTCTCGAAACTATCTTAGACGTGTCTTTTGTAAGCAATTCAAACAAATTATATAATGTAATAACCATTTTAAAGAAAATTTTCCTTCATATTAATAATAAAAGGATTATAATTTTGAACATTCAAAATAAAAGTCATCGTTTTATTTTTACAGTTCATAACAACTTTGTCCTAAAATAATTGAAATATAAACATACAGGGTCATCAAACACTGCAAAGAAACGTCCAAAGTTAAAAAATATGCATGTCGACTCGAATACAAGTAAAAAGGTGATAAACTTTCACTAGGTGAACAAATGGACAAAATATTGTTAGTTATAGTGCATAAAATATGTACAATTTAAGTTTAGGTGGTCTAAAGACATACAATTAGGGGTCTTAATATTTATCCTAAAAATAAGATGGCTTCGAGAACACGACTAAAGATTTAGACGATTCTTTAGATGGCTTTGAGAACACGGTCCCAATTATCATATTAGTTTAGTTTTTATATTATGTCAGCCAATATGTATATAGTTAGTACTGTTCAGCTTTTAGCGACATACATTGGCCTTGTTTTAAAAACGTTGATCATTTCGAATTCATAAGCTATATATACAAGGACATGTCCCATTTTTTACACTTCACCAAATGTTTGACTACCAATGTTGTTTTATCTAAATGTTACAGAATCATTACTTATTTTTTTATTTAATATCACTTCTTTTTTTTACAAATTATATGTTTTCTTTTTTATTTCCATAGTGTTCAAACAAAGATTCGTGCCAAACATATCTTGATAATTAATTTAAAACTATCAAGTGGTTTTTAAATACCTTTAAAATATCTTGATTTAACAGCTGATCAAATTTCAAATGGAATTCTTTGTTCTTATCATGCCTATATCATTGTATAATAGTACTTGAAAGTAACATTCCCATTTTTGTAAAGTTTACCATTTAAAAGTCTACACAAAATCTAGTTTGTAATTCTACCCTCCATAGTAACACTATGACACTTGCATTTTGTTATTGTATGAACAAGGTCATATTCCCACTGTATGGAAAGAGCGAAAGGGAAAAACGGTTGATTTCTGTGCCCCGATGTAGTTTATTGCTGTGCTCAAAATGAAGTCGTCTGTTTTTTCTGCATTTTTACTTAATAATTGAATAATTACATACCCTGCATTGACGGTGATTTCAACATAAGATAGTAACGATTTCGTTTATTCAAGTTTTACTTGCACTTTTATGTCATAAGCTATTTTGATCACAAAAAGTCATCAATTTATAAATAAAACACGTTTTTTGGAAAAAAAATACATAAATAAAACACTTGCAGATGAAATTAAAGTGAACAAAAACTGTTCATCGTGTATTTAAGTCTATATAGAACTCTATTGTTGATAAATAAAGTTAAATTATGCAAAGGTTCAAGACAGATCGATGAAATAAGAGTAGGAGTTAAAATTTGCACCGCGAAAGTATATTTCTGTGCTGATTTTCTACATGAGAATGTATATTTCAGAGCCCGCGGAAGTTTATTTGTGTGGTTGCGAATGTTTCGTTCTGAGTTATAGATACTTGGCCATAGAAAATCAGATCAAATAATGGAAATATAATTTTAGTTCTAACTCTAAACCAGGGGACAAGTTAATGAAGCTCTCCTAAGCTGTATCCTAAACAATGTCTTATGACTTAAAATGGGATGTAGAAAGGATCATCCTTAGACGCGTCCACGGATGTAAAACGAAACCATCTTAGGATAACCTTAAATAGGACCATCCTTATACGAATTTAGGATAATCCTGAATAGCCATATGTCATGCATTTACGCCGATGTGAAGGCGTTTGAAAAAAACTTGAAGTTTTTTGTTTTACATTTTTAAATGCAAAATAGATTTAAGCATTTTTATTACTTTGCCTTTGGGTTTTTTTTAGAGAATAAAAATAATGTATTGCAATATCATTGCATTTCTTCATTCATTTTTGTTCTGCGCGTTGCACTTATAACTAATACCAAAAGTAGATCCCTAGGTTTGGGAAGCAAATATCCACATGAACTGTTAAATAATAATTTCAAAAGTCTAGTACTACATATATTAGAATATCGTCAAAATGTAACTGGTAAAACGCCAATATATGGGTCATTTAATCACTGGCAAAAATATCTTAGTTTGCTAAATGTAGAAAGTAAAATATCAAAAATGATAGTTGGGCCACATACAACCCTAATTCAAGGGGATAAAACCTATTTCAGACACTTTTTTTAAATTTAAAGTCACAAGGATGGTCCTAGGACAACAATTTTTACAACCTTAATTACGGACCAAATTTAGGACGTGCTATTTTTTATGATGCCTTCAATAACACGACTTGGGACCGAGACATGTCCAAAGACCATCCTTAGACATGTCCTAATCCTATGACACCTTTGTTAACACGGCCCTAGGATAATTTTAGAACAAGTGTTCATTTACAATTCCTGTCTAATCCATCTAATGTTTTACTTATTCTATAAATTACAAAAATAATATATCAAGCTCTTTTAAACAAAGCACGACAAAATTAATTGGTGATAAAATCTATATTTATACAGAATAGAATAGAATAGTATGTATTGAGTTATTTTTGTAGGCTGTAAACCTGGGATTTTTTTTTCGCACCGTCTTTGCTTTTCCTGGAAGGACTACTGAGTTTTAGTTAACACAGTCTTAAATTTGCACAGTAATCGTATTGTCCATTTAGACTAAAATGGAGGACACATATCGCGCCGTGTATTTTTTCAATTTAGGTGCAGCAATGTCAGTGCGAAAATCGCAAAATAAAACTGTCTCGATAATTTCCTGCTATACAGTATTCGGTTTGTTTCAAAATAACATTTCCGAAAAATAGAAATAACAGTTGTATACCCAACTTCAATAGACAATGGGTCATCAAAGTCATCAACGGTTATTGTAAGTTTTTTTTATTCATCTGGTACAATATTTTTTCCATTTAAAATTTCATCTTCTGGTCTCAAATCAAATTTTAAATGTTTAAACTTGTTCTTTTTCTCATCCACTCTAACTTTGATATTTACTTTTTCCTTGGGATGGTCATGGACAAAATGCAAAATTGTGTCGTTGAATATGCCAGAAAAAAATCACAATATTTGCATTTTAATTTATCCATATTATACTTCTGAAATTGAAAAAAATATATATTCCATTAGTACCTCTAGCCTGTATTTAAAGCACATTCATGTTATAACATCAAACAATAAAAATTAATTATAATAAAAAATAGCACAGAAATAAACTATAACAATTTTTGCTGCACAGAAATCAACATTCGTGAACTCGGAAATAAACGACAGCATTTCTTCAACCTTTTTTATTGAGTGTTTACAAAACAACAAATCAGTTACTTATTGTAGGTTTTTTGTTAATCTTTCATAAGATATTCCATCAAATTAAGATTAAATCGCAAACTGCTTCTTAGAAATGAGTTTTTCTATAAATTAAAGGCTTTTTCTATTCTGATAAGTTTTATCAGAACACATAAATAAACTTTCGCTACTTTAAAAATTGCTCTCAAATAAACTACAGCGTGCACAGAACTTAACAGCAGCAGGGCACACAACAAACATTCGCCTTATAAATTAAACACAGCTGTAAAATTATTTGAGAGGACAATTTCTAATCTTCGACAGTAGAATATGTTCTAAAATATTGTAAAGAATATTTACACTTACTAATTGCTTACAGATGTACCAAAGAATAATGCGATTTTCAAAATTTTAACTTTTTGTTTTTTCATTGCGATATTTCTTACATTTCTCTTATTATAATTTATCTATTGATTTAAAACAATAGAGTGACAAGTAAGAAACTACAAATGAACCTAAACAACACTAGTATATCTATTTTTCTACCTGAATGACATATTTTCGTCTTTCTGATGTTTATAATCGTCTGTTTTACCCACAATACAACAATGACACAGGAGTAAACTACACCGGGGCACAGAAATCAACCGTTTTTCCCTTTCGCTCTTTCCATACAGTGATTCCTTTCTATAACAACAAGTTTTTTAAGAGCATAGGTCGATGTTTTTTCATATTTCAAAATTTTAATTAATTGATTTAAATAGTTTGAATATATTTGTTAGTTTTGACAAACCGGTAGAAACAATTGTGAGCTAAATCATATGATATTGTTGCTGCTTGTTAGAAACGTCAGAATTTAAAGGATACTTTTCATCAGAGGAAGATCCACTTTATGACCGTATTTAGTCGAAAGTTTTTAAATAAAGCTTTTAAAACATTAATAACAATTATGCTTTTTTATGGCTTTGTTTTCCTCTTTTAAGGTTCTGTTAAAAGCTAGATATGCATTGCTATCAATCATTCACGTGCAATTGTTTCCATTTTAACGATCTTTATTGTATAAAAATGACAAAACATTCATATGTATGCAAGTTATAGAAATAATTTTTACGGTACTATTATTATCAACCATCACTGTATTCATCGTTTTGTCTTTAATTCATAATTGATTTTTTAAAAATTATTTAGTGTACCAGTGTGCATTATTCGCTTACATAATTCATTACTAGTATACTTAAAAGTATCCATTACTAGTACATTGTGTATATCATATCTTTTCTTTCATATAATTTTTACTTAATTCACAATTAATGTCAAATATTATTTCCTACAGTATATGAGAAAATCGACCTACCAAAAAGATTTTGTACCAAAGAGGGGGGTAAGTTAAAGGCACTTGACGGTGTTGGAATAAATCTTTGTGTTTTTCTATTTTCACAGTTTAGAAGGCTTACTACGTACAGAAATGATTATAACCAAGGAAAGGTCAGTTAAGATCTGGTTTCGGAGACACTCTTCCTTCTCCCAATAATCATCCATTTATTTTGACATCTGTCGTTTTACCGAAACAACAGCTGAATTTGCTTTACCTTCATGGTCAAGCGATTAAATTAAGTCTATACTATACAATTGTTTACTGGTCGGGTGGAAATCAGTTCATTGGTTTCCTCGAGGTACTTACTATTTCACGGGGTGCGTAGTGCAGAGGAAAATGGTAAGTACCGAGAGGAAACAAATGTACTGCTTTCCAAATGGCCATCAACAATTGTTTTATTTTAATGAATTGGTAACCTCCTTACGTATTCTAAAGCCAACCTTTGCAACGTCTACTGCCAGTCAACCAAAAGCCACGCGAAATGTAATATTACGGCACTATATCCTAAGGAAATAGGGAAATAATAATTTTACCAAATTCAAAATAAAATAGTTTAAATGTATGCCTGTACTATACTAAAGTATAATAATTAATCCTATTGCTTGACCAACAAGGTTAAAACATCTAGTTGCGAGTTTTTAAAAGAAAACATTGACTTTTAAGTAATAAAATGGAATCAGTTGTTGTTTCAGTCAAAGACAAAGTCAAATAATGGACGATATTGTAAGCATCGGTTTTGGATCTTCTTCGTGTTTCCCTATTTATATTTCACTTTGTTATTCTGCTAATTCATGTTAATGGTATGAATGAACAAACAGCTGGTTGCATAGGTTAATTCATCTCTGAAAGCCTCGATGACTATAGGTTGACGAGGAGTAATGGAATTCTTCATTTAATAACTTTGGGACTTACAAATTAATTTATTTTCCTTCTCAAATGAAGAAAACCATACATACTTTATTTGTTTCACTTACGTGTTTTAACAAAAAAGATTCCTAGGCTTTTTCTATTAATTTTATCTCGCCATGTTCTGATTCTGTTCAAATTATGATAGAATGGCTCGTTTTAGTAGACAGCTTTGCGGACAACCAATACCCCCGTAAAAGCAGTATAGACCCATTTTCATTCAATTGTAGTAACTTCTATTTTGCTAAGCTCCCTTACTTAACGTACCTTTATTTTTTTGGAACCTGTCAATGGCTTAGAATATTTGTTCTGTGTTTATGTTGATTATCTTCAGCATAATGGCTTAATTGTCCTTATATGTATTTATCCTTATTTTTACACTCTATGTATTATTAAATATGAATTAATATTGTTGTTGTTGTTGTTTTTTTGCACTAAAATATGTTTTATTCACAATTTGCCTGGTTAATAGAGTGAGTAGATATACAAATTGATCACTTATAATTGCATAAAATGTCACAAATGTTTACAGCTATTCTTTCTGTTAAAATGCCTTACAAAAGCAATATATTTGATTGTATTTACTGTTTTTAAAGTTTAATCAAACATACATGTTTGTTCATTGTAATTTTGTTAATAAGATTTTTTTTTAATATCCAGTTTGATTAGGTAAAGTAGAATCAGCGAAAACAGAAAGTAGTAGGTGCTAATAATTTACTGCATTTTCTTAATTAATAATTAAATCAACGTTGTTGTTTTTTCAGCAACCAGGCTATGATAGATCAGATCTTCAAAAGCACATAGATTATTCCAAGGTAAAATACATTCGTATCAAAGTAGTTTTCAGACTAAGACAGTTGTCAAAGTAGTTTTCATGACTAAAAAAATTAAAGTACATTTGACATGCTCAATTTAAAGATGGCCCTTTGGTTGTCCATTACGTTGTTGTTCGTTGATATACACATATTTAATCGAAGTAGCAGTTATATATGTTATTTTTACTAGACGTTACGTTTCGAATGCAGTCGTTTCCTTGTTCCCAAACACATTTATGATAAAACTGTCGTTTTGTGTGTGCAAAAATAATGATGAGGAGAGTTTTTAATTATAGCAATTTTTATTTTAAGTATATTTTACAAATTAAAACGAATGCTTAGACTATGTCGTTTATTATTTTGTTACTTTATGTTCTTTAGTCTGAAGACATTATGTTACGTGAGCTTTTTCTTAATATATCTAAGTATTGATGCTGCTTTTAATGTTATTATTATTTTTTCATTGCTTGCCTATGTTTTGCTTATTTTGTTTTGTTTAACGTAGCCCCCACCCTTTGACGACCCTATGTGGCAGAGAGGACGAAATGAATCTTCAGAGGTCTGTTTGTAAAGATTATCTAAGAAACTTAATAGCTAAGATATTTGAATAACCCATTAATATATGTAGTTTGCAACAAATGATTCTAGTCCATTATTTAATTTTGCAACATTAACATACATGATACAGATGAGTGCAGATGTTGGTTTGTCATAGGGTGTTGTTTTGTCTTCCTTTACCGGATTTGACACGCTGAATGGACTATTGGCAACGCGACGGGTGTGCTATAGCAAGCAGGAACTGCTTACTCTTCCGGAGCACCTGAGTTCACTCTTGTTTCGACTGGAGTTCGCGTTGTTGATTGATATTCAGTTATTTTGTGTTTCCATGTTTTACATGTTGTCTGTTTTTGTCCCGTTCTTGTTGGTGTTTACTGGTTTTGTCTCTGCCCTTTCGGACTTTTGATATTCGGATACCCCATTGGTACCCCTGCTTCATGCACATTAGAACAGTAGACTTACACTCGGGTAATACATATTATATTGTAATATTTAACAATGCAAAAATGCTGGCAACTACACAAAGACTGACTTTGATATGTATTTGTATCAATTGTTTTAATAGCATCATTGCTAAAATTTAAAATATCAGATTAAAATACATAGCAAACATGTCAAAAAGAAAGAATAACAACGGTTACCCTAACAAATTTTAATGTCGGTTTGAGGGTTTGAAGTTGTCGACAATTGATAAGCTTTAAAATTTTAGAACCAGCCTTAGATAGGCAGCAAAAATAAATAGCATTAACTTCGAAGTTCGTCATTGATATCAAAAAAAGTTTTGTCATGCCTTTGACGGTTAGCAACAGCTGACAACTACATATATCATAATCGAATTTGAAAGATGATCGCTGGTCAATTTTTGAGATTTCTGTCTGACTTTGGGAATCTTCAAGATTTAACCATTAAAATAGTGATATTTGTTTTGCCCAGCAACCCCCTATTTTTTTTCATTATAAGGTTTATTTGGTCATTAAGAGCTAATTTACAAAGTTTTATAAATTTCTTGTTATTTTTTCATAGGTTTTTACAATAAAACAAGCCTAGTGCTAATCTTATGAAAAAGCCACAGAAAGCCTTTTCCCGCCAAATTTTAAAAGCTTTATATCTCGAAAACGAGTTCAGAAACCTATGAAATTTTTAAGCTTTTTAATACCTTTACCTATGATCTATTCATCAAATATATAAATTAAGATTCTTTCAAAGTTATATTCAAACTGAACATCCTCAAAATGATATCATATGTAAAAGCATTCTTACTTTTTCCTTACAAAAAGTAGGATATTTTAAGAAAGAAAGTAATTAAGATACACCAGGTTTGCAGAAAACAATTAAAAATATATAATTCTTTTGTGTATTTAATATCTTATTACAGCAATATGAAGCTCGTCTTCGAGAAATGTCGAGACATAATGTAAGTAATAAATAAAGTACTTATTATTAACATTTTATAGTTATTTATAATTTCTTTTGTAATTCGGAGAAAAATGAAAAAAAAATAACGATTTGATAAAGTTACTTTATAAGTAGAAAGCAATACAAAACGTAGAAGACAATCCCCAATATAAAAAAGAAAAAAAAACACAAAATCCAAATCTAAGCAGCATTACTAAAACATTACTTGAAGGCTGCTGGCGGTTGTCCATAGTGATTTTTCTGAATGACCGCTTGATTATGGGCTGTGTCGCGTACACTTATGCCACATCTCATTATTTTCTATTAAGTACACTGTTTAGTATTACAACATTAATATTGTAAGATTCAATGTTTTGTTGTAATCCAACAGACATTTACCAAAACAATACTAGTATATACAAATAGAGAATAGAACATCTAACTAACTTAAAGCCAAATTATTGCACAACGTTTAACCAGATAAAGTATGTTACTAAAAACCATTAAACCTGTATACATTATTTAATTAAACATATAATGTAGTACTTAAATCTACATTGGAAAATGTTCGCTAAATTGCTCCAATAACTTTTTTTAAGGTTTCTTATTATCTTTTAGGAACCTGACTATTATAGAACATATGAAGAAAGAGTATGTATATAATTTATTGCACTTTAGTTTTACGTTTTTTTTTCGTTAAGTTTCGTCAGTATCTTGCCATTTCAGTTGCTTCATTTTCGATCCATTGTCATATATACACAGCTGCTATGCTTATAGAATTCAAAATCAAACCATAATAATGGCTACATATGTTTAAAAAATAAATATTCTTCTTTGACCTTTTAGAATTATTCTAGCTTAATTTTCATTTGATCTACATTTTTGTCCGTTTTTTGGGAACAGCTGATTAAGGTAAACATCTTTTGTACTAGTTTTTAAACCAATCCTGTCGTCTCGATGACCACTACTCTTTTTACCAAAGAAAAGTGTCTAAAAAATCTGTGTATTTTTTTTTCTTTCGATATCAGTTATTTGTAGGAAATTCAAAGTGTCAGATGTAATGGTACATGACTGTTAATACCTGAATTTAATCCTTTCACTTGACTTCAAATCTCATGCCACATTCAATTATTGTTTATCTAAGGACTTCACTAATAGATGTATTTCATTCTAGAGAACATTTTTACTCAAATGAATCACAATCTGAACGACAATAAAGTAAAGGAAAACCTGTGCATGTATTTTTCATTATAAATTTATATCTCTGGTTTTACTATTATATTACAGAAAGCTCACCATGGCTACAATCCTCCTGTAAGTAACATTATGGGTAAACAAAGTCATTTTTAAATTTTGTTCTCATTTTATTTGTAATCTGGGTTAAAACGTTCACCTTATGATTTTCTTCAAATACATCCCACAAAAGTCTTGTTAGGTAAAAATATTTAGGAATCTCATTAATCTCTATGTTTGTCTGAACAACCTATCCATATCTGATTTGCGGATTTTAAGAGAGAATTAGTCATTTGAAGGTTCACGTGGCTTTCGAATGGAAGACAATTGGATTTTCATTATTTCCAACACTGAGTTCATTATAAAGCGGAACGTGTACTTTTTGTAGCTCACTGACTAACAGAATACACAGGCTAACTTCGATGTGTCATATCCATATCAATACTGTATAATGTTTTACTGTTAAGTTCAAAGTTTATTTATATTGCATATTATAGCATCGTATAGTTTTTAATGTACACATTTGTGTTTCATTTCTTAATTTTCTATTTTGAATTATGTAGCCCCCGATGACAGAAAGAATGCATGAGCGGGAGCGATTTGAGGAGCATCGTGTAAGTATGCAACAATTTTGATAGGCTTTTATATACTATCTACCCTTTACTATAAGTATTCCAATACTGTTATTCAATGCGTTTCCTGATTTACAAGGCCCTCTTATGATTTAGAAAAAGATAGAAAAACAGCCATTCCCGTTTTCTTCAGTTTAAAGTTAGATTTCAGGAATGAATTGTATTAACTGAAACGAATTTGCATATTATATGTTTTCATAAGCATTGATATGCATGTTTAATCTATAGTCTTTTGTGCCGTTTTCTGTAGATTTACTCGCGTTGTTTTATATCTGATATTCATTAACTAACTTTAAAACTAATATTGTTGTGCACCGCCTATCTGTGAAAATGGGGGGGGGTATAGGCTTTCTGTCCGTGATGTCGTCTGGAAAATTTTCGGAGCAGAACATTTGAACACCTTGATAGAATATCATAAAACTTTCAAAAGTTTATCAATGAGGTAATCATTAGCAATCGAAAGTCATTATTCTGAAATATACTAAGACAAAATCGGTAAACATAAAATCATCACTAAACCAAAGCATACAACCTAACCCCAATCATCAACGTTAGCTCAGGCCAACACGATGAAATTTAGGAGTGAGCAGTTCTGCTTGCAATAGCGTTCCGTTGTCAAAAATCGTTAGAGAGTGTGTTAAAATCGGGTTGGCAATAATAAACCTTATGTTCAACCAAAATCTGTGCTTATCTGGGAAATAGAAATCCTGTATTTGTCAAAAAGCACATGATGTATACCTTACATTTCTTGAGTGGCGACAACCAAAGACCTACCTAACTCTAAATCTGTAATTGCATTTTCCTGTCACACTATTCCTCATAAGTTCTGAAATAACGAATCAGTTGTGATTTGTAAACACCATAAGCTGTACATGGCGGAATGTTGCTATATAAAAAGGAACTTAACGATTGAAAACAAGAAAACAAATCTACCAAACTAGGATGATCGATGATCTGTCTCAAATGTCCAGGAAGAAAAGAAAAATACAAATAAGACGTAGACAAAACGGAGAAATGGAAGATTTCAATGGTCTTGACTTGGTAGAAATATTTCGATTATATAACGATCGCTTTGAGCAAAGCCTTACATTTGTTTCGCTTTGGAAATATATATCCAAATAGAATTTGATATGAAACTTATGTATACAGATTAAAGCTGATGAGGTGAGAAAGAAGTTTATTACTTGTGGTGTCAAAGTGTTAAAGGTCAAGGTCGCAAGCTATGCAAGGCAGAGAACCTTGAGTCATGGATCATTTTATTTGTTTTATTTGCTTGACTGTTATATTAGTATCTCAATGACGAGCCCTATACCTAAATACTTGTTAAATGACAAAAAGTGCAAAAGTTCAACCTCTAGAGAAAATTTTGTTCAAAGCCTCATTGCACCTCCAACTGATAATCAACGTTTTTTTTCAAGGTAGATACCTATGTTCCCCTTTATCAGTTTAAAGAGTAAAAAAATACAAGTAAATCCTGGATGATTATGTAATTTCTAGTACCTCCGGAAATGAATTTGATTAGCATATACATATTTTGTATATAAATATCGTAATCAACGCGATAGCAATGTAGAGATATATTCATACTTATCTATTTCAGCCTCCTCCGATGGATGATCCTTTATGGAGGCGAGGACGGAATGAATCATCAGAGGTACGGCCAAAATTATAACAGTGTTACTTACACCACAAACCCTGAGCTGAACTCATATCATGTATAAATGACCAAAGAATAATGTTTTGTACACATCAAAAATCGTTAATGTTCTCGTTTATATAAAGATTTTAGGGTGCTTCAACATCAACTGCTAATGGACTTCTTTAAGAAACGTTTGATGCTGTTGACCCTTTAAGGAATATGCATTGTTTTTTTGTGTGTTTTTTTTAGGGAATCATGCATGCAGATATGTGGATTTAAACATTATCGCATAACTTTGATGAATAGGGTGGGAACTTGTCAGTTTTTAAACAGGCAAAAATGTCTTTCTTCAAATATTTCCTATTTTTAACTAATAAACAAACGATGATTTTTTGTTATATGCTTGTATTTAACATGCTTTTTGATTTTATAGCAATACGAAGACAGAATGAAAGGAATGTCAAATCGAAGGGTATGTAAACAAACTATATTTTCTTGAACTTTGTTACAATTTTGATTACATAAATGAATTAAAGTTACAAAGGTTACTGAAATGTTGTAGAACAAACATAGTCAATGACATACAAATGTAATTTAACAAATACTGGACTCGTGCTACTAAACATTCAAAGATATTTATAGATGTATAAAAAGATAAATTTCTAAAGTTGCTCAAAACTCAAAGTCAGTTCATTATGAGTTAACATAAGAACAATTAAAATTTACGTTTCCCGAAACGTGGGATGTCCCCTCCCGTTCTCATTTAATGTCTGTCCTCTTCAACAGAATTCCGACAATGTGCGGTGAGTCGCCATCACCAATATACCCTGTATACCAAGTTTCGTTAAAATAGGACAATGTTTATATTTGTCTTGATTTTTGGCGGCCATCTTGAAAAAGGCGGCCATTATGGATATTCTAACAATGCGCCGTGAGTCGCCATCACCCATATACCCTGTATACCAAGTTTGGTTGAAATCGGACAATGTTTACATTTTTCGCCATTTTCGGCGGCCATCTTGAAAATGGCGACCAATACGGAAATTCTGACAATGCGCCGTTAGTCGCCATCACCCATATACCCTGTATACCAAGTTTTGTTGAAATCGGACAATGTTTACATTTTTCGGCGTTTTTCGGCCATTTTTCAAAATGGCCGCCACTCGCGAAATTTTTTTTTCACCACAAAGTTTCCAATCATGTTTCTGAACATGTATATCAAGTTTCATTGAATTTCATCACGTGGTTTCCGAGAAAACGAAGGTAATAGTTTTTCGGTTTTTGGCGGCCATCTTGGAAATGGCGGCCATTTTGAAATCGAAAACCCCAACTAAGGCGAATGACCTTGGGACCTATCACCCCTCCAAGTTTCAGATCGATCCGTCCACCCGTTTCCGAGAAGAAGTCCGGACAAGTTCGTGTATCAGGTTGACGGAAGAAAAAGAAAAAAGAATAATAATAATAATAATTAAAACTTATGTTTCGCGAAACATGGGATGTCCCCTCCCGTTCTCATTTAATGTCTGTGATACCGAGTTAATTCTGTTCAGCATGTCAAAATACCCCTAAATATCAATTTTCATGTAAATCGAAGCACTTTGAAGTCTTGGATTCAAAATGGCCGCCATTGTCAAATTTTAATTTTAGATATAGAATATTACTCGCAACACCATAATCTATCAGTATACCAATTTTCATCAAAATCAGACCACTTTGAAATTTTGGCGGCCATCTTGGATTCAAAATGGCCGCCATCGTCAAATTTTAATTTTAGATATAGAATATTACTCGCAACACCATAATCTATCAGTATACCAATTTTCATCAAAATCAGACCACTTTGAAATTTTTTGAAAAATTTGGACCCGATTATCTCCCTTTAAAATCACATTTTCATTTATATCTCGAAAACCGTAAATACCGCTTCCGAATTTTTTTCGCTCATTTAGTAGTACTAATCAAGCTCTACAAACATACCAAGTTTCAAGGTCCTGACCACCTAGGTTTCCGAGATATGGCGATGTCCGGTATCTAGAACAAATCCGGTTTCCATGGAAACGGCGGCCATTTTGAAATCGAAAACCCTAACTAACCCGAATGACCTTGGGACCTATCACCCCTCCAAGTTTCAGATCGATCGATCCAACCGTTTCCGAGAAGAAGTCCGGACAAGTTCATGCATCAGGTTGACGGAAGAAAAAGAAAAAAGAATAATAATAATAATAAGAAAAATAAGAAACGGAGTAAAAACAATATGTCCCCGACGACACTTCGTGGTCGGGGACATAATAATAATAAGAAAAATAAGAAACGGAGTAAAAACAATATGTCCCCGACGACACTTCGTGGTCGGGGACATAATTACTATGTTAATTTTCATGTTTTAGAGCATGGAAATGGAAAGAAATCATAGAGGAATGGTGAGTTGTCAATTCATACATTATTGTTCTAACAGAACGTAAAATAATTGAGTTATGTTCAAAATAATCAAGAATCGTAAAATCACAAAGCCAGCACATATTATAAGTGAAACGATTAATAACTAGAGACGAGAAATTGACAGTTGTGTTGTAGAAAATATACTGCATTTGTTTAAAGTTTTGAATGCAGCATTTCCTTAAACTGACCTCCTTTCAATGACATAATACATTATATTAAACATTGTTCTTTATTCTAGGGATATGAGGATGGGTCCCAAACAAGTAGAGTAAGTGTTTATATTGCAACTAAAAATTTACAGTATCACAAGTTTGTATTAGAAATAGGTTCATTAACGATCGGGTTTGACCATAAAATTGGGACAAATATGTTATATATTAATATCCATTACCAAGATGAAATCACCATAATGCGCAAAGAGTGTAAAAAGGTCGAACTATTTGTCGCTCAAAAGTTTGTTTTGAATATATAAAGATGAAAATATGAATATAAAATAAAATACATGGTTCTAAAGATGACTACATCTTTTTTTTTAGAATTAACACTAAAATTACTTTTTATGACATTTATGATGTTGCCAGGAAATACAATTTTAATGAAATTGCCAAAATGATAAATTAAAAACAAATGATATTCACATGTTCTATATTTTAGATAACGTTTTAACAAAATAATGTATCAAATAGCTGAGTGAAAAAAACAATTTAAACTACTAAAATTAATTTTCATCCAAAATGACAAGAAACAAAATACCATGTAAACATTCCTTTGTTCTCTGTGATATTAATCTGGATGTTATTATTAGTCCTATTTCATTGAAAATGTGTTAAATATTTTTTTAATCAGCAAATGTACTTCAAGTCAGAAAGTGGACCAGATATGTTTTTGTGAAAAAAAGAAGGAAGATTTAACTCATGAGTATTTTACAGATGTATACAGCTTATCAATCGAATAAGCTTAATCAGACCTTAAAGATCTATACAATTTTTGTTTACAGGATTACAAGCCTTCTTGGTTAGATCGTGGAAATCTAACCTACCGGGTATGAAGAAAAAAGTCAATTCATCATACCATTTCATTTCTCTATTTTTTCTTCCTGTTAAACATTTATTTATTCTGCACTGATGGTTCTAGTATTTCTTGCTCTTAATGTTAATTTAAAACTTTTATATATCCAACTTGACATTTCCAAGATTTCTTCATGAACTCATATTAAGCTAAACTTTATTTACCTTAGTAGGTTTTTTTTCTCATGATTGGGTATTTTCAAGTATATTCGGATAAAGTATTCAGCACACAACTTCTGTTATATAAGTTTCCTTTAGGATAAAACAATTAAAGTCTTTTACGTTGAAATCTGTGATGCGATTTGAGAAAAAAAAATATCTTGAAGTTTCAATTTTATGTGTATACTTTTCAAAGCATTAACCTCATAACGTATGAATGCTAGTAGCGGTAATTGTATATTTATTTTGTAAAACATTAAACAACCATAGATTGAAAATGAAAATATTGCTAACCTGTATAGGATTCAGTTTCAGTTTATCATTTTCGTTGATTTCATCCTACTCAGTTTCAACTTATCTGGAATGGCTTTTCATACATACTATTCATTTATTATTTATACACAATGACATTTGGGAATTGGAAGGTGTTCATCTAAAACAAGTCCTTTGTATATGTGTTTTGTCCTATTCTAATTCATTGGACAAGGCATGTGCAATAATTATTTCTTACTTTTTTTATGTTAGTGAATTTTCAATTTAGTCCTTACCGAAAATCTTCTTGCATCAGTAGAGATATTATATCTTAGTAATTGACATAATTATTCCTGTTATTTTAATTCGATAATTAAATAAAATAAGTTTAGATATACAAGGATCAGTAGCAGAACGCCTCCATGAAATAAGGCAACGAGAAAAGATTTCAATTATATTCACATAAAATTAGTTATTTAACTTGTTTCAAGCATAAAGAAAATTCATTTTTTGGCCTTAGATAATGAACATAATTCAAAAAAGAATCTTGATCCCTCTATATCTAAGATCTTGTCACACTCATTTTGGTTTCAATTTAAAGTGAAATTTAAGCCATTCAGTAAATGGTCTTAGGGGACCAAAATAACGTAAATAGTGAAATAATATTTGACTACACGAAATAATCTTCAGGTCACTGTTCATTACATATAAAAAAAGTCGAATAAAAAAAAAGTCGAATTATGTATACGAAAACAATTTAAGAAACTTGAACATGTTTTATGACAGTTTTTTATTTGGTCCATCTTTCCTTGTAGAGATTTGAAAATCACAACGATCCAAAGGTATGTAACATTCTGTCAATTTTTATCATGATTATTATTTTTTGGAATTGTCTCATCTAATTTTGCCTTTGAACGATATATATCTATATAGCACATTTGTGTTCACTTATGTCAACAGAAAACTATAACAAGGCTTACTTATCACTGTAAAGCTACCAAGATATGTTTAAGTTATGCCTTGCACAATGTCGTAATGGCAACAGTAAATATAAATTGACTATGCTTTGACAAAAGTATATCAACAACACTTTTCTGTAGCATATACGAGGGTATGCCGTACCTAGGACACAGACCCCAAGAGGAACCTATGGTTATAATATGATCAGAGGGCCTTTCATCAGTCGGGTACTTTGGCAAAATCTTTTGACGCTGATTTGCTAATACATTCATAATTCACTTTATATATTATAATTAGAAGGCTAAAACTAAGTAGCGTAAATGATTTTTTTATCGAAAAGAAAAAGATCTAACCATCTTGTCGTTAAAAATGTTTATAATATCTTAATTAATTTACAATCAGAATATCTTACACGACCCTACTAAACAAACGAGCCCTGTGAAGTAACTGTTATTTCGTAGTGGTTGGCCTTTACATTATTTTAAGATTTTAAAAAATATTTCCAACTTTAAAGCATAATTATTTTGTCAGACAATAAATGTTTCCTTCTTTTAACGATAAGTCTTTTTTGCAGCGTGAAGATTTATACAAGTATAAACATTATGTCAATAACGCTGCGATGGCTGACCACGTGGTTATCGAAAAAGAGGTTGACTGTTTGAAATGTTTTACCCTGTGACTTTTTAACAGCTATTCATCTTCTTTTAACAATACCTATAATGTCATATTAGTTCGATCCTTACGTCACGTACTATTTTTTTGTTTCCGGTTGTTTTGTTTTTTCCTTCCCTCCGTTGCATTAGTAATATTTTAATTTTGATTTATATTCGTGATTGCCATTGGATCCTTTTTTCCGATTTTCCTATGCACTCATTTAATAGTTCTTTGGTTAATACTGCATTTTTTACCTACACGATGTATAAGAAATATATTTTACTTGATTTTCCTGTGTACATGTAATAAATGACTTTCAGTTAATATTACATTCTACCATCAAGATTTAAGTTATTTATTTACCATATATTCCTGTGTATATATTCAACAGTCAATGTAACCTTTCGTGTATTCTAGAATCAAATCGATAATAAAAGAAACATTTATTTTCTTCCATCATAGCAAAAGATTTTTACTATGCATTGGTTAAAGTATGTGTTTTGAATTTCATTTTAATTCGATATAAAGCATATTTTAGATTTTAAAAACAACAATCTAGATGTTTGAACTCATATTTAAGGTCAACATTTTGTTTTTTAATAGAAACATAAAAAGTACCTTTTGAGTCACATATTGTATTTATAAAGCTTAACTACGCTCAAATATTCTCTGTTATCATAGAGCTAGAAAAAGCTAATATTGTTACATTTTAAGCAATGACAGTATGTTTTTATTTTGATTTGATAACCAATTGCCGAATAAATTGAGACTTTGTCGCATGCTTTAATACGTATAATGGTTATTTTCACTGAAGAAAACGAATGTGAATAGTCAAAAAGATGATTTTATTAAATGTTATACCTAATTATAATATATAATATGTTTCCTAATAAATTGAGAAGATTAAAATATATTTGTCTGGATATTAACTGTAATTTTAATTTGAGAATATAAGAACATATAAAATTGAAAACATAACATAGAATATTTTTATCAACAGTTCGAGAGATACCGACCTACGCAAAAGGATTATGGTGATGTAAGTATATGTTTTCTGTTTATAACTTTGTCTTTAGTCTCTTCTTATGTCCACAAATCTCTAAAAAGCAATTACTCCTAAACCACTTAAAGGATTTTGATAAAGCTTCGCACGTGAATGAAGTCATAAAACGTTCTTAACTTACATTCAGGGAAAATCATCAAACGGGTTTTTAGCTCACCTGGACCGAAGGTCCATGTGAGCTATTACCATCACTTGGCGTCCGTCGTCGTCGTCTGCCCTCGTCGTCGTCGTCGTCTGTCGTCGTCGTCTGTCGTCGTCTGTTAACAATTTTTCAAAAATCTTCTCCTCTGAAACTACCAAACGGAATTTAATGAAAATTGGTATGAATGATCCTTAGGGTGTCCTGCACCAAACTTGTGTTTTGATTTTTAATCCGTTAAAAAACATGGCCGCCGTTACTAAAAATAGACTAGGGGGGTCAGACTACTGTTTTTGGCTTATAAATCAAAAAGTATAAGAGATAGTGGAAATCTGAGGCCACGCTACTGATTCAGCATCAAAAGCTCTACAAAAGTCTCCATTTGGTCAAAGTTGTCAGATGACCCCTTATAGGGGTTACAGCCCCTTAAAGGTGAAAAATAGCCATTTTTCATGTTTTTGGCCTACAGAATGAAAACTATTGCAGATAGAGATTAGCTGTTGCTTGCTTAAATGTTTAGCCCATTTAGCTCTACGAAAGTCTCCAAGGATCGAAGTTGTCAGATAACCCCTTATAGGGGTTACGGCCCCTGAAAAATGGCATTTTTTCATGTTTTTGGCCTACAGAATGAAAACTATTGCACATAGAGAATAGCTGTTGCTTGCTTAAATGTTCAGCTTATTGAGCTCTACAAAATCTCCACAGGGTCGAAGTTGTCAGATGACCCCTTATAGGGGTTACGGCCCCTGAAAAATAGCGATTTTTCATGTTTTTGTCCTACAAAATGAAAACTATTGCAGATAGAGATTAGCTGTTGCTTGCTTAAATGTTCAGCTCATTTAGCTCTACAAAATTTTCCATAGAGTCGAAGTTGTCAGATGACTCCTTATAGGGGTTACGGCCCCTGAAAAATAGCAATTTTTCATGTTTTTGGCCTACAGAATGAAAACTATTGCAGATAGAGATTAGCTGTTGCTTGCTTAAATGTTCAGCTCATTTAACTCTACAAAAAGCTCCATAGGGTCGAAGTTGTCAGATGACCCCTTATAGGGGTTACAGCCCCTTAAAGGTGAAAAATAGCCATTTTTCATGTTTTTTGCCTACAGAATGAAAACTATTGCAGATAGAGATTAGCTGTTGCTTGCTTAAATGTTTAGCTCATTTAGCTCTACGAAAGTCTCCATAGGATCGAAGTTGTCAGATAACCCCTTATAGGGGTTAGGGCCCCTGAAAATGGCATTTTTTTCATGTTTTTGGCCTACAGAATGAAAACTATTGCACATAGAGATTAGGTGTTGCTTGCTTAAATGTTCAGCTCATTGAGCTCTACAAAAGTCTTCATAGGGTCGAAGTTGTCAGATGACTCCTTATAGGGGTTATAGGTGAAAAATGGTGTTTTTGGCCTATAGAATGAAAACTATTGCAGGTAGAGAAAAGCTGTTGCCTGCTTAAATGTTCAGCTCATTTAGCTCTACAAAAGTATAGGGTCAACATCAAGACCAGGTGAGCGATTCAGGCTCCTGGGAGCCTCTTGTTCAATAAAGAAGTCAATATGAAGTGAGCTCAAAGAATTCATAGCTTGAATCGGTAGGGGTCCTAAATTAATGTATCAGTACGTTTGTACGTATTTGCTTGGGTTAAGACTTAACGAAAATGCATATATAAGTACAACAATCAACCAAACATTATATTTTCGAATATTTTGCATGAAGACAAACAAAATGTAAGATGTTATCAGCCACTGTTTGAAAAATTCTAGATTAAGTTGAACGTATTAGTTAGTGTTTGTTTTGATTAGTGCTTTGCTGATTGTTGTACTGATATGATCAGCTTATTATCCCTATTATGTCTTCACAACCGTGTTGTGTTGTGTTTTACTACCGGTCCCTAAAATCTCAATGGAAGTGGAAGGTTTGGCGCACCATTAAACCTGGTTTAACGCACCATTTCATATGAAATACCTGTACCAAGTCAGGACCATTACGATCTATAACTATTCTGTATGCATGTCTTCCATGTTTTTCATTTCTCTTGGACATTGAGATTGATCCTCCAAGTTCGGTAATTTTGTTAAAACATTTAATTAAGAACGAAATTATCGAACTAAAGGATCAAGAACTGATAACGTAATTAAAAAAAACATACCAGAGAAATTGAAGACTGCAATGGTCCTACCTTGGTACAGACATTTTATAAAAAAATTATTGGTTAGAAAAAGACAATGTACTTCAACACAAAAACGACTTTTATAACACATGACGAAGAAATTAATCTTGGTGTATATTATTGGTTTTAAGGCATTATTGTCTCTTCATCACCGTTGATATTAATGAATAATTCGCATTCTCAATTTCTTTATTTTGGTTTCGTTTTTAGTTTGACACAGTTCCGAAGCTGCAGAACATGGTACGATATAGAATAATATTTAGTATCTTTCCCACTTTGAAATATTAATATATTAAGCTTTTAATTGGTCTTTTATTTATCAAAGAATACTGATGTATTTAGTAAGTCAACGGAGATCAACTTCGAGTGTTATTACTAAAAATAATACAACTGGCTTTTCTTTATAAACAAACGTTATGTTATTTAACGGATATTGTTTTAACTAAGAGGGTTGCTCAAATTTTAAAAGTTGTTTAATTTTAGATTGAAATCTTTCATGAAAATAAAAATACCATTTTATACATGTATTTTTTTCATAGCAACATTTTTAATACGTTGTATTGCTACAATAATGTTAACCTCGTGATTTTTTTCATGGAGTTTTCCGCATCATGTGATCATCTATGTTTTTAATGTTTGAAAATCTTTATTAAAAACTTGTTTTTTATAACATTGATTAAAGAATTCTTATATAATAGATCATTAATGGGTGTTAGTGGATGCTTTGAGATAATATGAAGACGTTTTCGAAGCTGTATCAATTTTTTTTTTTTACTTTCAGCCCCAACCATACCGTGGACAATTCGATAAACAGGTAATTTTGATATCAATACTTGTAAATAACTAGTATTTAAATGGGTTTCGCATCATCAAATCAAGTGTTTGACGTGTTGTGTCGGATTTAAAATCGACATACTTGATTTTTTTACATCAGTCGATGGATGCTTCTTAGCTAGCTGTCAGTAACTTCGAGTGTTCTCAAGAGAGTATCTTTACGTCCCGTTAATTACTTGTTATCCTTTTGTCTCAGATACTCTCTTGTTGAATTGAACTTCTATCGATTTGATTTTTACTGTGTGTTAGTTTGTGCTTTGTTATTGATTATCATTAGGGGGAAGGTTGGCGCCAAAAAACTAGTTTAACCCCGCCACATTTTAATGTGCCTGTCCTAAGCCAGGAATCTTTATCAAAGCTTATGTTTGTATTTAGTCGAATTTATGTTAATTGTTTTTTTTTTGTCAAGAAGAGGGTCTTTCAATGCACTTTGGGATTGGGCTTGAATCATATGTATTTTATTTTTAATCCAGGGGCCAATTGTAAAACAGCGAGCAGCGACCACTGGTCACATTGAAGGCTGCTGGCTGTTTTCCATTGTGGATATTTAAAATATACGTTTATAATGTAGGTTGTGTCGCGTACACTTATTCCACATCTCATTTTCTTCTATTTCGTGTTTATTTGGTCCTTTGTTTACTTTGTTTAAGCGACTTGAAAATCAGTCACAAGTTATAACTCTAGCTCTCTAAATATAATACTTCAAGACTCACTTGTTCACCTGTTTTAGATAAAATATCATGTTCTTTTGTAATTTTATTTTTCTTCTTAGATACATTTATAGAAGTAGTTATATTTCTGTTATAGCTAATGTATCTCAACTTGTTTGTACACTTTTAGCTTGATGCATTCCAGAATAGGGTAAAATTTTTGAAAAATATATACTCATTTGGTCAATATCTCGTTTATCTTATCTTCCTTTGCTAATTGGCTTTATTATATACTATGGTATAGCTTCGTTCTAGGGTAGGGTAAACTATCAAGCTGTAAATTTATATTTGAACTGTATTATTAAACTATATCTCTTAGCACAAATGGCTTCGGTTTCATAATTATTAATCTTTTTTTCTGACATTTCAATGAACACAATTGATACCTCTTTGCTTATTTGAAATTTGAATTATTTTTCATGTCTGTTGTCAGCATAAAGTGGCATAGAAATATATAGAAATGGTAAAGTTTGATTGGCTGTTTGTTTAAATAGTCTCATTAAAATTAAGCATTTGATGAAATTGATTTTTAATGGCAAATCTAATCAAAATATTTTATAATAACTGTATGAAATATAATCATTAATGTCATTACAAATGTCAATTTGTTTAAACAGAAAACTAATAGAGGCACTTGGAGGCCATACATGCAATTTCAATATTTAAACAAATGATGTGAATTTGACAATATAAATATTTAAACTTTTCACGACATTGACAAGGACAGCAAAAATGTGCATGCTATTTGTATTTCTTAGTGATTAAATGCTCTCTATTTTGTATGAAATACGGTATTTAACTAAGAACCACACATTTTCATTTTCAATAAAGTTGAATTGGTTTATTTTTTCTCTAGTCTTTTTGGGATCACCTACGAAATTTAATACAAGGAAATCGAACTTTAAATTCAATTAAGACTATTCGTCAATATTGATAAAGGACACATTGTAAGATAACTACTTCGGGTCTAATTTTCTTTAAATTGTCCCTTAGTTAAATTCTAGTACTTTCGGAATCCTTCCAAAATATATTGACATCGGAACTCCTTTGAGCGAATCTTAAGATCATGTTTACAAGTTTACCTTAACGACATTAGTTCTAAAGACTTCATTCAAATATATTGGGGACCAAATTAGTTTTAAAAATACAAGGATAGGTTTTAAAAAATGGAACCACAATGGAAGACGTACAATCATCGAATGCAAAATTTAGAAAGAGAAATAGAAGAACAAAGAAGTAAATTTTACCAATATAACTCGCGTAATAGCACTCATTCTGCTAAACTTAGATCATTAGAACAAGAACTTAAGGATTTAAAATTTGAAAATCATCGCTTACACCATGAAGTTAATTCATTACGGCGCAATCCACAGAATGAACGTAACAGAGAAGAACACATGACAGGACTCTACACAGACAGACAACATGGAACCATACCAAGAGACTTTCTTGAACAGCCAAATATGAGAAGAACCGAACGAGATGACCCCCAGGCAAGGAAAGACATGGAACGAATAGAAATGCACGATGGCAATTTCAAACCGTATGCATCAAACTTTTATCAAGACAAGTTGAAAAATCAATCGAATGCGGTAAGAAAATATTTTATGAATTGCTAGACTAGGCTAGTTAGTAGTACCTATTGCATACCAATGTTGAAAACAACATGCAAATGAGGTAAGCTAGAAATGTGATAATTTTGCCACATTTGTTCGTGAAGTACTTTCTGTAGACTTGCAAGTCGAGTGGAAGTATCAATTGATATTGTGCATCCTGCTGATTTACAATGCAAGCTAACATAAGAATGTGATAAGTTAATACCTTTGATAGCCTAATCAAACTAAGGCTTACATAGCTTGCAAACGATCGTTTCAATATAGGAAAGAATTGCTCAATTGTGTATCATTACATATTATACAATAAGATTTTTGGTATATCTGCCGGTGCTTAAGCCATGTCCTTACTTGTCTGTCTTTTACAGCCCTTGAACACGTATATGGCATCTGCATTCATTGATATTTTTGTTTCCTATAATTTTCATTCACAGCTATATTATTTTTAACCATTGTAATTATGCTGTCCACATTGGTAAAATTATGTTTACAGTAGCTTTTCTTACAAGGAGACGAAATCGGGTTTAATATACGACGACAATGATGTACCTCTAATAGCCTATAACGCACATTTAAGCAATATTCTATTTTATTTCTTACCAATGATTAAATAGACAACGACCGTACTCGACATTTATTCGTTTAAATACCGTCACCTTTCAATACAAGACATTTATAATCACATTTCTGCAAATATATGGTTTCAATTAAACATTTTAAATCGATATAACCCTTTAGTAAATAATCACTATCTAGCATTTAAGTTCTTTTCTATTGAAAACTAAAGGAATCACCCAATTTATAAAGCATTTCTACAGGAAATAAAGGTATCTTCAATAGTACAAAAATGTCCTAAAAATAAAGTGGATATACATAGTAGATTTAATATATGTCTCTAACGAGTATGTGTTAAAAAGTATACAAAAAGAAAAAAAGAGTAATTTTAATTTATAAAATCATAAAAATTTGCTATGGAACTGATATAAAACTGTACGATTCTATCTTCAGTAAAGTCACTAGCTCATCATGTGGTAAAAAGACCGCGTTTAATGTTTTGTCAAATCAATTTTAAAGATGAATATTTCTTATTTAAATAAATTTCTCCTTATTAAGAGGTATTACAAAAGATAGGGTAGTTGCATTCTGTTTCTGTTTTCAAATATTTCAATACCAACAACAATATTTCAAAAAATGTTTATGAGTATTCTACCTTGTTATGACATTTACTTTGTGAATGTTTTAACAACGAACTGCAAATATTTCATACCTTTTGCGAAAAATTCTTAATTCTAAAGGGTTTTAAATCTTATTTCAAATCAAAAAGTAAACCTTGAAAAATACCACCTTAAAATATTTGTAAGAGTTGTAACCTTTCTTCCAATGTTATTTATGTTAAAAAGTGAGCTATTAAACCTATTCATTGATATGAAATTTACCATTAACTTTCAATGTTGCCAAGATTGTTGAAGAAACCCTAAATTCAAAAGAAATTATTACTACCGATATAAGGTAATTGTACTATAGATTTTGATTTACAATAATCGATTGATAGAAATTCAAAGCTAATTTTAAAAATGGATTTAAAATTCTTAAATTTAAATGGGAATGTATGTCATAAGAATTCGTTTAAATATAGGTAATAGTCAATTAGATGCCATCAGTTCATAATCCCTTCGTTGACTAAATTTGAACAAAAATGTAATCTAGAGATATTAAAGTGTGTTTTGGATATCGCCATAGCGGTGCTTCGTACAGAATGTCCTTTTATGGTTAAAATTTTATTTATGAACAAAGATGTTTAAATCTGTGCCTCACTCTCTTATATTTCCCAACATTTAGTAAATAAATGGAATTGAATATGATAAAATATATTTTGAAAAAGATCTAAATCAAACGTTAATCAAACGGCCAATCAAATTTTACGTTTCTTTATATCATGCACACATTCTTGGTGGTGTTGGGAAACATTAGTGCTGTTTTTTTCTCCTGTATATTATTATGCTATCTCTTTCTGTGCATGCAACACTATTAATCTACGGCTGCACTAAACAAAGTATTTTATGTAAATAAGATTTAATTTTAAGGATTATAAAAACAAGTCAATTTTTGTTATTTTAAATTAATGAACATTATGTTATAAAGATGTAAACATATTTGTCTTTTCTTTATAACCTAATGCTCTTTTTTAATTTCACCATATTATATTTTTATATAATACAATGTAATTGTTTTGACAACTTCAATCAACTTTTCCTTTTCAATTTGATTTTTCCTAAACTGTACTGAAATCAACTACTTTTATTTGTCTTTTACTCATTCGCTTTTAAATTTGTATGACAACAGGTACGAGAAAAAAATATGGAGCTCGAAAGGGCACCCCACCCCGTTCCTCCACCACATGTAAGTACTTCAAACGTGGAGAGACCCACACCTTTATGTATACTGCCTATTTTTATAATAGCCTTTCAATATTTTCAAACATGGCTATTTCATGTATTTATGATGAATGCTTTTCGTATGTCTTTTATCGTTGTAAGATATCTACACAATCAGATGTAAATCTACAGAACAAATCTTTTAACCATATCTTCATAAATATTTAAAATATGTAGGAAATATTTATAGAGTAATAATTGCTTATTTTAAATGTTGAATAGCTACACACATGAAAATAGATATTCTAAATATCAAAGTTAATTTATTATTAATGCACAACGATTCTCCAACTTAAATAAGGCAAGACAATAAAACAAAGCACAAAAGATTGCTGAAAATAATTGTTGTCCAAATTCTAAAGAAATAATTTTATATGATTCAAATATGAATAAAAAGGGCATACATGATTTGTGTCTTTATTCCTTAATTGAATTCAATACGGAAAATGCTATTTGAACGATAAAATCGTCTTTGTTTGTCCTGACGGTTATGAGAAGCTTGTTTGTCATAACAGTTAACCCGCTATAAAAAGGTAACTGTTATCTGACGTGAGAATGGAGAAGCTATATTTTTTTCCACTGCTACAAAACTATGTAACCTAATGTTTATTTACAGGAAGATTTTAAAATTCAAACAGGAACTATTGAATTGGTTAGTATTAGACACTTATCAATTATGGTAAAAATAATAGGAAGATTTAACACTAAATGTTGGTGGTTATTTTTCCATATATAAAGAACACGCAAAGATTGTATTGCACATTATCAAATATATTCCATATAGCTCTAATTGAATACGTTTAGAGCATATGACTTTTCTCTTATTTTTAATCTGTATAATAATTGACCCTTTTATGTTCATTTGAATCTTAAGTTAATGAGATGGGAAATGAACAAAGAATGATATAACCTGGTATTTCTCAGTTAAAGAAAGAATGGTCAACATCAAACAAATGCACTTAGGCTGTTGTCGTTAGTTTTTTATAAGTTAAAGAAGTGGTTTAGTTTCGTTGATTATTATCCATTTTGAAAGGATTCCTAGATTTGGTAGTTTGTTTTAGATCTGCATTAGCTACGTTGCTTTTTCACTTTTGATGGCTTCCTAAATATGTCTGAGTGACGTTGTTTTTTCACTTTTGATGGTTTCCATAATATGTCTGAGTGACGTTCCTTTTTCACTTTTGATGGTTTCCTAAATATGTCTGAGTGACGTTGTTTTTTCCTACATAAAAGGTTTCTAGGTCTGTGTTTGTATTCTTTACCGGATTTGACACACTAAATTGGAAATTGGCACTGAGACGGGTGTGCTACAGAAGGCAGGAACAGCTTACTCTTCCGGAACACCTGAGTTCACTAGTACTCTCATTACGACTTGAGTTTGCAATGTTAATTGTTTCTGTGTCCTAAATGTTGTCTGTTTTTCCGTCATGTCCTTGTTTGTGTTTGGTGGTTTTGTGTCTGCCATTTCGGACGCCCCGTTGGTACCTCTGCTTCTGTATTATTAATGTTGATTTTTGCAATGTGTCATGTTTCTTCATTTATATAAGTTACTTTGTTTTTACCCATTTGATGTTTTTTTCTAATCAAATACGCAGGTATATCCCATTGGATAAATAAAGTATGTTGCACTGTGGCTTGTGTATAAATAAAATAGATAAATAAATGGATGATGAAGCCACATTTAAAAGGTAAAAACTAAATAAGAAATATAAAGAAATAAAACCTTTAAAACAAATAAAACAAGAATGCCCAAATTTTCGAACATAAAGTCCTTCTTCAGGGGCTAAAAAGTAAAAAGATGTGCACACATCGACTGACGAGGACACACCGAAAATTTGGGCATTCTTGTTTTATTTGTTTTAACGGTTTTATTTCTTTATATTTCTTATTTAGTTTTTACCTTTTAAATGTGGCTTCACCATCCATTTATTTCTCTATATCCCATTGGATAGGTTTTTGATAAATTACGTTGTATTCCCGATTTAAACGTTTTTCTATATCTGTTTAAGTTATGTTGTTTTCCCAATTAGATGGCTTTTTCAGATCTGTGCAATTGGTTATCCAAATTTGAAAGGTTACCCAGAACAGTATAAGAAACGTTTGTATTTCCAATTCAATAGGTTTTTCAGATCTGTTTTAGTTGTGTTGGTTATTCCAATGTTTAAGGTTTCTTTGTTCTCAATTATCTACTTTGATTTGTCATATTAATATATTTTTCCAGTAAAGCAGTTAAGTTTATGAGTCTTTTTGTTAATTATCGCAGAAACAAATATACATTTTAATCAAGTAGACATATATTAAACCGTATGGCAAATTGATCAGCTCTTAGATAAAGATACACAATATATGCTTTGCTATTGTTTTTTGTTAGTGTTTAGTTGGTTTTTATTTGTGCGGATTTGTTGCTTTAAACTTTTTATATATGCGTTTGATCGTGGCACCATATAAGCTGTATAACTGTTTGACTGCTATAGACACATAGTAATACGTTTTTTAAAAGTACTTGTCTAGTTGTTTTGAAAATCTTTTATGATTATTATTTTGTTAAGAAGCAATAAACATTGAATCATATTACTTGGCCCTATTTTTAAAATGACTCAATTAATATTAACTGTGTTTTTGTTCCTTTTTTCGTTTTTAATTGATAAGACGTAGGTTTCAATGTAAACATAAGGATTTCTGTACGAAATTCAAGGTTTCGAATCAAGATAACCAGGCCAAGATTCTCTTTTGCGTTTTAATTTCCCAATTCAGTTTATAAACTTTATTCTGGAAACACTTCGTAAAATATACGTGACGATTGTAGAGTGTTATTAAAAATAATACCCCTATATCATATTTCAAACAAAACACTCGATAGAATCATCAAGATACATAAAGTATATCTATTATATTTATTTGTCACTATCTTGTGAAATAAAAGAAATATATTTAAGTCATTCTGTAATTTCCATGAATATGTGAAAAAATATAAGCATTGAATGTTAACATTTTAACATTTTCAAAAACTAAAAATCATTTTTAAATCCAAAATTTGTTTTACAACTGGGTAAATCGCCATTTTGTTTAACTATTTCAGCCCACAAAGACAGAGAGTGGTGTGTACATGTTGCTGAGAGCTCATATGGCTGATTTGACCGAAATTGAGATGAGTTTTCAGAAACACAAATCCATTCTAACACAGAGTGGTCATTTAACCGGAATTGCAACAGCTGACCATGTAAGTAATAAGACGATCATCATCTAAATACAAATAAACAATAATGTTGGTAACTTCACATGGTACTGGTTTTAGTTTTGGTAGCCTTCATAAATACTATGGATAACGCTTAGTTTTATTAGACAAAATACCAAAGTAACTTGGTGGCAACTAAACTGTTAGTTTTGTAAATTTCATTGTGATGTTTATGCATATTTCATAGCGTAACCTCAAATCAGCAAAATTTGGATCACTCAAGCTGGAAGACAAAAAAAAAAAGACTCCAAATGTGTCAAATTGGACGCTCTAAACTCAATACGTTCAAACTAGAAGCCATAAACCAGCACCACCGATGATAACGATTATGAACATTAGAAGCAAAGAAACTTGGTGTTTTAAACAATTTTGAATTTAAACAATGAAAATTAAAAAAAAAATAATGGTGACATAATAATTTATCATTACATTGTTTTGATTAGACTTATAGTAAAACGATATTATCATCAGAGAACAAACAATTCGCTTAACTACTCAAATTAATCGTTCGGCAAGTGCGATTCCATCTGTGAATTTATGGGGGATTGATACATGCACTTTATCTTCGTCAGTCCATTGATATGTTCTGTTAATCTGTTACATAATATCGTAATGTTATTGATTAAAGAGTAACGTCCTAAAATGTACTTTGAAGTTTAAATGAACTCGACATTTACGTTATCATAAAAAAACTAAATGGCTCCCCTAAATTGACATGTATTCACCAAAAATAGTTTGCTGTCTGCTTTGTCTAAGATGGATCTTGATAACAAATGTATACATGTACTTGTCTCGGTTGTTTCCATCTTTATTCCATCACTTGTACAAATCATCTTACTTTGAGTTTCTGAACTGACTTATTTGTTTTTTAAATTTAAAACAGAAACTAAAACATCATCATAACTGAAACTAATGCAAAGTTACAATTTGAATTATCCTTTGAATCACTATTTCGAAATTAAAGGTGTTGATGGAAAATTGGGAACGGTGGAACATTTAAAGTAAACCAAAATTCATGACCAAAACCACATCTACCATTGCACTAGCTAGACTACTAAAGAAGAATATCACTTGAATGGACATGATTTACTTGACAAGTCTTGTTTACACAGAACTTGTTAATTTGTCAGTAGTTTTAAGGGGGCTCCGCAGGGTACCCCACTCAGGTCGCAAGGTCGCTTTTAAAAGTGGCCTGAGGTCGCAAGGTCGCTTTTAAAAGGCATATTTTGGCGGAGGTCGCAGGTCGTTTTTTGCCATAGGTCGATTTTATGAAGTGTAGGTCGGAAGCCGCCCTTAAAAAGCCCTCAGGTCGCAGGTCGTTTTAAACCCTGCGGGAGCCACTTTAAGGGTTCAAGTTCAATTTCAGTAATTTGTCTTCAGGTCCGATCCAATAGTTTTCTGTATATAACACTTGATTTAACTAGACGTGAGAAGAATATACTGAACTTCTACTGATATATACTGGACACTTTGAGAGTCTAGTAAATCTAGTATATGCCAGGCAGGTTTTGTCCGTTCCAGTAGGTAATTTTTCCTCTGGTAAAATTAATTGTCAATATTACTTTGAAGTATTTATTTATACACATATGCTTTAATTCAGATTAAAGTAACCGGCTTCAGAGGTGAATGGGGACATCCAAAGGATGGAAAGGAAAATTACTTCCTTGCTATATTGTGGTTCCCGAGTGAAAGGGCAGCAGAGACCTGGCTAACACGTGACCAAGACTTCAAGAGATCAGATTTCCCTAGCACTTTTAACAACCCGGATGTGAAAATAGTACCAATCAATTATATTCCTCCTCATGGTAAATGTCAATAAACCAAAAATCCTATGTAAATATGTTAAAACGTTTTCACCATTTAGAGCATTTTAATTTGTAAAAATAACATATTTGATGAAATTTGTTACTTATGCCGATGTTGACCAAGTGATGGATGTTGTAAACCGAAGATGTTAAAGTGTTATCGTAATTAAAGATAGATTCAGAAACATAAGCTACAAAATGTATGAGTGTTTATCACGTAAGGCCTTTGATATTTTCTGTTGTTTGATACTTTTTACTTTTTGTCAATCGTTGCTTCGGTTCAAATTTTGCCGATAGTCAAAATGACAAATGTTTTGATCTTGAAATATGTTGTTCTCAGAATAGAACTTGCAAGCAGATAAATGTTGCCATCCATTTTTTTAACGTTGATAGAATAGAAAAAAATCACAGTCTGATGATCGTAAGAGGAAAGAATGGCCAGCCATTCCATGATTATTCTAATAGAAAAACGATAACAACTTTCTGACCAGTCAGTACATACATGTTCACAGTACATTCAACTGTATCCTATTGAAATTCACTTTCAAATAGTATAATATTATGTTCATACAGTTTGTAAAGTGATATCTTTTTATCTAAAAACAATTTTAATTTTTAAACATGGTTACATTTTACAGATGACGAATACAGAACTTTTGTTCTTACTGAATATCCTGGAATAAAGAATCCCGATTACTTCCGAAACGAATACGTCGAACCAATGAAAGATATTCTCAAAGATTACAACTGTGAACCCTTTGTCGTACGATCCAAAGACGTCAAGACGTTACACCGTGTGACCTTGCTTCCAAGTCCAGATACGATCACTGTTCATAGGTTTCCTAATGTAAGGGAAGCAATGGAATTCACCGAAGGAGATCGTAAGTTGACTAGTAAAAATTCTACAATTTTATAATGCTTTACTTTGGTACTCTTCCTTGCAGGACAAGTACTTGAATGCAGAAGTCTGTGGAGTCTTTTTATGGGACTCAAATTTTATGCATTCATTTTGTTTCATAATTTTAGAGAATAATTTAACATGATTGATGAGTAACAATTCCACATGAGCAATCAATTAACCCAAAAATTACTGGTAATATATTTCTGTTTAACATTGTACACTGACCAAATACGTTTAATACTAAAACTTTGATATGGCCATTAAAGACAAAACATGTTTTATGTAAATGTAAGAGTTTTTTTCTCGATCTATACTCAAGACAAAGAGTAAATACACATTTTAAAAATTACTTTATGTTGAATTTTTTAGGACGTGTGAAGATGTTACGAGGAAAACTGAACGGAGTAACAAAGGAAGGCCGATACACTACCATACTATTTACAATTAATAAAACCATTTAGTGCTGTTAGAACTATATTTTCAAAGTACTTTTACTTAAGAATGCAATAATTTTGTAAATTATTTTATAACATTTTGAAAAGCTTTAAAAGAAACTATCATTACAGATCATCGCTTGCAGATAGTCAGCATACCATTGAATTTGTCTATAAGCATCATCCTAATTTTTACTTTGTTTATAGGTACAATTGAACATTTTTGGTAGACCATGCTCGTTGTTAAAAATTTTTAAAAATAAGAGTAAAGTGTAAAGTGTATTTTTTGCACATCTTAAGATGCATTTTACAGATTTTCATTATATTTTATATTGTTAAATATAATATTTATGGGTTTTTTATATTTTGTTCTTAGAATTCTGTGATTAATCAAATACTGTGATATTGTTGAAAAGGGTTTTGGGTTGTGTTTTTTTATATATAAATTTATTTGTGAATACATGTATTACTGCCAATATTGTTTTACATTTTCAATGTATTGATTAAGTTAAACATTTTGTCTTTGATTTTCTCCCCTTGTATATAAACACATTTAATTATAATCTTGTATCAGAGATGTATATACGTTTTTAATAAAATTATCAACACTAATTGTTCTAATTCTTTACATAAAAAAAGGCCGTGATAAAAATAATTTTAATAGGAAAATAACCAATATCCTATAAAATTACATTAAAACAAAATTGGGTTCATTTTTTACAAAGTTTTTGTGTGATTATCTATCCAGATTACTTATATTTTTTTTATTTTTTTTGTAACTGTATGTTTTTTACATCTTTCAAACCATTTGGAGGAAACAACCATGCAAAATATATTTGACAGTTCATGAATCTATCTGAAGGGTGGTTTAACGTTTTCATTTAAGACTAACACTGAAGACCACAAAACATTAATCTTAAGTTTGGGAAACGTTTACTTGTCATGGCAACATTCAGTTGAAACAGCGTTGCTAATGACAGTTAAGAAATTTCTCAAACTTAGGAATGCTTTAGATTATTGGTGATCATTAATTAAAACAACGTCAAAGCATAGTCAATATCAACTGTCTATTATAAATAAACCAATTCTTTTTTGCCCACAAATATGGGAATTAACTTGCAGACACTTGGTACTTTGTATTTTAACATTTTGTAAAATTTGAGGTTTATTTGATGGTGGAGGGTTCAGAAAAAAACAATTATGTGGTGATGGAAGAGCCATTGTATATTTTAAATCTAAATGCAGGAGTAAATCGACGAGTTATTTTTAAATATCAGGCTTTTTCTAAAATCAAAATGATCTATATATTACAATTTTTATTTTATTTTCATTTATTGAATGTTTCAAATTTAGAATTATTAAAATTAAATTTGTTTAAATGATTTTTAGAAAAGTAAAAAAGAAACACAAAAATCAACTATAATAAAAGATAATGTGTTTAATTATATATTTCTCCTAGGACACGTATCCTGGAATGATGGCACATATACCAGTAAGTATCCCTTACATATCTACGAGGTGACAGAATTTACTATAAATCATTATGCTTCATGCCATATTGAAAAAAAAACATCATACGTACAAAATTGTTAAAACATAATGATTTTTGTTGCAGGAATGGATTTTAGTAGCTAACGAAAAAATGAATATGTTTTTTTCAAATGGTTAAAATGTTCTGCTTACTTTGTCATATTTGTTGTTTGAAATAGTTCGACTGTTTTTTTTGGTGTTAATTCTGTTTTATTTAACCAAAACCTGTATCTTACTTCATTAAATGCAAATCGATATGTACATGTTTTTGGTTAACAATAAGAAGACCAAATTACTTAAGTACAATATGTTAAGAAACATTTTGTAATGTTAAAAGTACAATTTAACTTAGTTACAGTATAGTAACATCTGTTTCTAACTAGATAATGAAAACAAATTTGTGCTTAAACGATACCTCTATTACCAACATCTAATTTGCACATCAAAAACATTAGCATTTATTTAATTTAGGTTAATTTGGTGGGGTGCCAATGTTTTCTTGCACTTTTATCATCAACTGACATTTTACATGTTTCATAAACAAAGTACAAAGTACTGGTGCATTATTATTTAGAAATCATTGCCTTAAAAACTGAATATTTTTTAATTAACATAAAAAATTTAGAAATACAATAATCGGGAAAAAACAAAAAAGATTAATTCAAACATATAGGATCTGATACTAAGGGGAATTTTGAGTTTTGTAATTTCTTGAAATTTGTGAATCTAGTTTTTAAAAATAAATGTCAAAACTATGCCAAACTCAGATTCAATAAATAAAGAATAAATTTGGGATGTTTGGTGGAGGCGACTTTTTACGTTAAGCATCAAAATAAACAGAAAGAGATCTCAAATTAACTGCAAAATCCAAAGGTAGCATTCACGACAAAAATAGTAAAACTTATAATCACAAGACAAAAGCAAGCCTTCTTCCTATTGGGGCAGCAATTGCTGATAAACATGTGAAACTTTTCAGAAGAACTTATGTAAAAACAAGTAAATTTCTAAATTTGTATGATTGTTACAGGCAATGTTTTAAAAATAACAAATAACATTTTCACACAGTCTGAAAAAATAACTTTAAAAAGGTAAACTGCAAGAAGAAAAGAGTAAAAATGTGGCTTGAAAAAAAAATCAAATCAATATATTGTATCACAAAAACAACATGAATTTTAAAAAAAATTACACAAAACACTTCATTTGTAATCAAGAACCCTCGTCCAAACTACAATAAAATATTCCACAAGGGTTAGCAGGTCAGGCGTAGCAAAATTTATTGTCTGGAACTTTGTTGTCATTTGTATTTCGAACACACGTGAAGGTTAGCACTGCTGGTGGAGTGTAAATTCCCCGAGGTTAGCCCGCTCCGGCTCCAACACTTTTGAGTTGGAGAATACATCAAAGCTTTAAATCATCCGTCTAAATTTCAAAATTATCTACACCCTAAGGTTCTTCCTTCCCCAGACATAGGTTGAATATCTTAGATATTATTTGGTTCCCCTGTTTAGTATTTTTGGTTATACTGTTCTATGCTCTTCATATTCATACAGTGTTTGGCATTTTCAATATTTTTGGTAGAGCGCCTCTGATGAGTCTTGAATAGACGAAACGCGCGTCAGGCGTAGCAAAATTTATTGTCTGGAACTTTGTTGTCATTTGTATTCCTGTTTGTTGTAACATCCAGGTCGTGTTGCGGACGTTCAATGCAGTGTAAGTAAAATCTAGTAAATGAAAATGGAAAAAACACTTTAGATGACGAAACCTCATCTTTACTCGTCTTAGCGCAAGCAATACTATGCAAAAATGATGTCTTCAAGAAAATATTTAGTGAAGACAACCACCGATGACAAAGGATCAGTTAAAAGAAATATAATTAAAACCCTGCTAATAAATGTAATTTAAAATCTCAAAAACACAAATGATCGTCGTGAAAAAAAATGCGCTTGAATAAAAAGAACAAATGGATTTTCATTTTGACAAACAATGACAATTATGATAAGACACCACCTTAAACAAAAAAGAACAGAGCAACCTGATAAACGAAAACACCACAGATTGCTACTCTGCAAGAAGGGACTTTTGGCAAAGTAATGAAGCAAAGTTGAACAATCGAATTTCTTAATCCTACCAGACAATGACAAAACGGTAGACATGAATACATTACAAAAACAAATAATAGGACATGCAAAAACATATTGCAACTACACCAAATTCAGCCGCTTGAGTTCATGTCAAAACGAACGTGAAATCAGGTGTTTTGGAAGAGTAAGCAGTGCCTATAGTGCTTTCATCATTTTAATGTCGATTTAAAAGCTACCGTTGGTTGATGGAGCACCTTCTGGATTTATTAAAAGAAGGAAAAAGGTATAATAGATATTGAGAAAAAGTTTGTACAATGCTATGAGGCAACTGGTTGAAAACATCCGATAACAAACATTTCAAAAATCAATTATTCTCTCATGATCAACTCCAAGTTTGCATTGCTTGAACTATCAATGCAAATTAATATTAGTGTTTAAAGGCATCCTGATATATTCTTGTTTTATTTCTTGACACATATCTACAGACAGTATTGTTGTCTGTATGACATGTCAAGATGATTTTTTGTGTGTATTTCAAGTCACTGATGTTGGTTAGCTATGATGCAGTTAACGATTTAAAAGTCTAATATAGTAGGGCTTCCACTTTTACCCCAATAATCGGGGCCTTAAGCATTAACAAGTAAAATTGATACATAAGATACCCTCTTTATTAAGAATAATACCTATAAAGCCTGTCCTAAGCCAGGAATCTTTATCAAAGCTTTATGTTTGTATTTCGTCGAATTTATGTTATTTGTTTTTTGTCAAGAAGAGGGTCTTTCATTGCACTTAAAATTTGGGCTTGAATCATATGTAGTTTGTTTTCAATCCAGGGCCAATTGAAAAACAACGAGCAGCGACCACTGGTCACGTTGAAGGCTGCTGGCTGTTTTCCATTGTGGATTTTTATAAATTATCATTTATATTGTAGGTTGTGTCGTGTACACTTATTCCACATCTCATTATTTTCTATATCAACAGTTGCAAGATCTGTTACAGTGATATTTTTACTCTTGCATGTATCTGTTTTTTAAAGAAAATAAGCCAAGAAGGAGGCGTCTACCTCATTATAAGAGCAATAGAAAGCGATCGTTGGCAAATTGTCAGCAGTCTACAGAAGAATATGACAACACTACACACTGAGAGGGGCCATCTGATTGGTGTTGCACCTGCCAATCAAGTAAATGTCAAGTTAAAAGGGCATCTTTTATCTTAAAATGCACGACAAAAAATAGGTCTACTCTTGCATAAACTAGGTGATGAGTGTGAAAGACAAATGTCTTAAAACAGTACATTGACATCTCTCACACGAAATTTGAGACTATTAGTATTTTAAAAACAAGCAAAAAGAATAGCTTTACCCTGGTTTTTTTTATTTGTTTGAATTCACCTTGTTTTTTCATTCTTTTTGTTTAGATAAAGAGGAAAAAAAGACCGATATAAATTACTAGTATCTTAATTCAGTCAGGTTAAAATAAAAATAGAGTACTAGTAACTGTATGGATTCTTTATAACTACGATTTGTTTCAAGTTATGTATTAATTAATTTTATTCAACTACACGTTGGCTTGCTAAATATCGCTTGAAACGTCTATAACTAAATTTTATCTCTATGAAATTGGGTTTACGAAGATCGTCACCATCACTAGTTTGAGCTATCGTACATGTATTGAAATAGTGGTACTATTTATGCATAAAATATGCACGATGAATGACTTTTTTTATCTGTGCTGACTCTTTCCCCTTTATCATTTCTAGATAATGGTGTCAGGATATAGAGGAGATTGGCAAAATCCATTCTGCCTAACAGTGCTCTGGTTTCCTAGCGCTAGCGCTGCTGTCGGGTGGATAACAAGCGCACCAGACTTCAAGAAGAAAACATTTCCCGACTTGTATTATGCTGATATGGTTATCATGCCCATACACTTTTTGTCTCAAAATGGTAGGCTGATTATTTTTTGGATTTTAACTCTATCTCTTACTTCATATCATTGATTTTTATAATACAATTGAAATCAACTTGTTTAAATCTTGTTCTTGTTTTTTATAGAAATGTCTTCTTTGCATCGATAATCATGTGTATCTACTCCTTATGACACAAAACGGCACAGTTTTAGACTATAAAAAATTATGTAGTTTATGTGCCATTGCACGATACGTTTTCAGTAACTTATGTCTACAACTATCAGAACTTGTATGTAGCGCAAATAAATATGTTCAACATTAACTTTTAATTAATTTTACAAATTATGCTTTGGTTATTATGATATTTTTCTGAAGATATTTTTTCCATTCCCTTTATCTTATAATCTTATTATATATAATTACAGAAAACAGGTTTAATACCTTCGTGGTGACGGAATATCCAGGAATTAGAAGACCGGTCTTCTTCCAGGATGAAATCATCGAGCCAATGAAAAACATCCTCAAAGAGTACACATGTGAGCCGTTTGTTGTCAATACTAGAGCGATATCAGTACAACGGGGAGCCTGGTTGCCAGATACCGGTATGATTACGATCCATCGTTTTCCGAATATTCAAGGAGCGTTGCAGTTTACAGAAGATCGTAAGTTTGAACATAAAAGAATAACAAACAGATACTAGGCAAATTATAGAAGCAAATAAGAATCAATGGGGCAAAGGCAAGAACAAGAACGACAGCACCTGAATAGCAATTAACACCGTGAAGTCAAGTCGTAACGAGAGTGAACTCAGGTGCTCTGAAGAGAAAGCAGTTCCATTTTGCTATAGCGCACACGTCGCACTGCTGGTGGTCAATTTAGTGTGTCAAATCCGGTAAAAAGGGACAAATTCAGAGTCTTATGACACACCTCTGAGAGATAGAAACTCCTTATTTGTCTATGATTGCATGATATCTTCTACAAAATCTTTCCAGAGAACACATTAACAGAGGTGCAACTTTATCCTGTGAAAAGATTTTTTTTGACAGATGCGACGATATGCCATTTTCTATACAAATAGAAAAAAATCGCAATTGATATTAAAGTCATCACGTTTGTCATAGATCTTTGTTGAAAGTCCTCCTTGATTGTCTTTTTGAGATGTAGATCTGAATATGAAGCAAATTTCAAAGAATCCGTTGTGATATTCATCTCAAGTTCTCGGGAATCGAGAACCGCAAATGTGTACACCTGTAGAGTATACCTTTATACGAATACACCTAGAATCTTAAAGTTTAAAAGTGACTTGGTCTATGAAAAGTCGAAGTACGTGAGAAACGAAATTCATTCAAAATACAATTGTACAATTTAACAAATAAAAAAGTACTGTAAATGAATGCTATATCCTCATATATTGGCCTTCCGCAGGATCAAAAACTTATTGCGACCTTAAGGCTTTTAGAATCGTTGGTAAAAACACCTCCTTTGAAAATTATAAAACGACGATTGACCTTTGGAATTTGTCAATAAACTTTTTCAAAGAGACTTTTTGGCTTACAAGGGGCCCCGTTAAAGTCCCATTTATCGACGAGTAAGCTTGAATAGAACAATCTTGCAAAAAATAATGGTTTAACCAACATACGAGTATATGTTTTTCCCAACATATACAATTTGCAAAGTTCATTCTGTAAAAAACGATGTTAATCTGGGCGTTGGTTTATGTCGCTCGCTTTCGTTTAATCTGGCATTAACTTAGTTTCTAAGAGTATAGAGATGTGTAAAACCGGTAGACTGAGATTAGGGACGGAATAAATTTAAGTTAAAAGGGCGGGGGCATTTTTTTTTTTATTTAGTGTCAGAATATTTTTTCATCACAAATTAGATTCAGAATGTTTTATGAAAAAACCAAGGCCCTTCTCTGCAGATTAAATGGTCGGTCCTTTGCGCAATTAAGCTTCTTCCGAACCAAAATTATTCAAAATACAAAAAGATTGGAAAGATGACCACACGGCATAGCAGTTATATGTTTGCTTCTGTCTGATTATGTGGTTGATATAAAAGCTATTGCATTATTCCGTGGCCAGTAGATGTAAACATTCAACCTATCACCAGAGGGAGCGTCTATCAACACTGTCCTCTATACTATGGCGCTTAGGATCATAAGAAATATTTTAATGATATTCAATCCCGAATTCGGGGAAATTACCCACAATCCTTAGCGCGATAGTATAGAGGTCAGTGTTGATAGACGCTCCCTCAGGTGATAGATTGTGTAAATATTGAACAACTTTTTTTCAGGTCGTGTAAAAGCTTTACAAAGATCTCTGAACCAGTTGACGAGGGATGGTCAGCAAACAACGATTGTATTTACAGTCTCTTCAACAAAATAGGATGTGGCCATCATGACAGCAAATGATGCTTTCTGTGTGACATAATGAGAGTCTAATTTTGTTTGATATTCCGTCTTGTGTTTACCCAATTTTTTTTATGGCAAATCAATATCAATGTCTTAAGACGTCTTGAGAGGTTTTTATAAACACGCTGATGAATATGGTTTTTGTCTAAGACTGCTTATAGATACTGTCTATTTCTGTCTTTGAATAATCATAGTCATTTGCTATGTTTAATGCATGCCTGTGTATTTTGATTAAGTCTTAGACATGCTCAAAGACATTGACTTTGTTTTAAAAATTCTTATAGACATGATTTAATTTCTACATTGACATTCGTATAGACATGATCAGAGACCTTGGCTTTTTCTTATGTATGTTTATAAACTGTTTGTTGAGACATCGTTTTAGACAAAGCCTAAATTTGTGACTGTCATGCTTACACATATTGACTTAGTTTTGGACACGCCCATTCACCTTGTATATGTCCTCGATATGCTTATCGAATTTGGTACTGTCTTAGACATGCTTTTTGACATAAGCTTTGTCTTATGTATGCTCATTGAAATCGAGATGCTTTTAGAAATCATCCATAGAGATAATTAGATTTTGAACATGTGCACACGACACATTTAAATATGTTTAGACTAACGCTGCCAAATCGTGCATACTATAATAGCTAATAATAAAAGAAACGTTTTTTAGGTCTACACAGCCACGTTCTGACTCCTTAACTTATAACTACTATACATATTTTTTAATTATGTTTTGTATGTTTTTTTTTTATCAAATTTATTGCGTGTCTAGGGTTAATGGTACAAATAGTGTACAAAATATATCAATAATAAATTTGCTGTATAGTTTGGCCAAGGTTATTGTCATCAATGTACAATTATATACACTGAACTAATAATTCATAAGATATTATATATATATATATATATCGTTCGTATATAAACACATATTGCATATCAATATTTTTTGAGAATTTGTAGTCCATACGTTTTTATGTAATTTGAATAACATAATATTATTTCACCAATGAACAGAGATGTACAAAATTACTTATCAAGCTAGTTTTTCAGACACACAAATAAAGAAAGTTAGTTGAACAAACTAAAAAACGGGAAGTCCACCAAGAATTTTACGATAATTGAGAAAACAAATTGAAGTGCTTTGTAATGTTGATTTTAAAGGTCTATTCCGTCGCAAAACATGTTCGGATGGTCATCTTTGAAAAAATCTTCACTTTCCCTTCTTGGGCAGCAACATTCCGTCTGCTCCAGCCTGTGGAGTTAACGTATCACAATTGATTCGATATTCAAGAGTTCGTGGGTTTTGTTCTGTCTTTCTTTTCTGGATGTGACACACTGAATTGAAGGTTGGTAGTGCGACTGGTGTGCTATAGCAAGCAGGAATTGCGTATTCTTCCCGAGCACCTGAGTTCACTCTCGTTTCGACTTGAGTTCGCATCAGTGATTACTGTTCAATTGTTATTGTATTTATATGTTAAATGTTGTCTGTTTTCCCCTGCTCTCATTGATCATTACTGGTTTGTTTATGTCCTTTCGAGATTTTGATATTCGGATGTCCCATTGGCACCTTCTGCTTCTTTCAAGTTAGAGATTGTATCGTTTGGCTGGAGCATTACTAAATGGATCATCTTGAATCAAAGAAGTAGAGCCACGAAGGCCCCAAAATGGCCCAAGAATTCAACTTTCATATATTTGATTTAAGTTGCTGCATTAATGTTCATTAGTCTTTATATTTCATGAATTGCAATATTTTTTCCTTCAATTATTTATTGATATAATAAGAGCAGTGAGGTACAAAATAGACTATTTTGCTAATAACAATTTGTGACAGTTTTCCTTGCTTTTCATGTATAAATCGATGAATATGAAATGGGCCACACCTGTCGACCAAAACTATTTTGTGATAAAAATGTGTATCTTGATAAATGGAGGAATGTGGCCAATACTAATTATGACGAATTATGCAGAAAAACCAGTGAAAATGTGTGAAAAATGAAGGACTTTCAAATTTATGGCCTGTTTAAAGTCTCAAGACTAAACCTGTGGTGTAAATATTTTGCTAAATCTAACAGATTTGAAAACTTTGTTCATACATTAATATATTTTAGTGGAATTTTTGACAAGTTATAGTAGTTGAAAAAATAGTGAAAATACCGGGCCGATTTGGGGCCTTCGTGGCTCTACTCCTTTAAGCTTTGATTTTTTGTGATTTATTTTTCACCGTGCAAAATTTGGTTTAAAGCTTTATATATGTAATTTACGCGTTTATTAAGATAATAAATTTTCATTAAATGTTTCGAATTTCACTAAATAGATTTTTGTTATAATTTTTCATAATTTGACAACTAAAATGTTCCTTTACGATTAAATCAAATTATCTCTCAATTTTCTATTATATGAGTTTTTATCAACAAAAGAGAAAAAGAAACCTTTTCACCATAATTGTCCCAGTTTTTCAACAAAAAACGGATAGAAAAGCCTTATTGTCTTCGTTACGGATCGACCTGAAACCCACATTTTATAATTGACTAGTTTTGCTTGGTATTTTCGAATTGTTCAACAAAATATTCATAACCCTAGTGCCAATTTCAGAAATAATGGTTTGTTTCTTAATAAATTTGGTTGATTTATCATATTAGGCACGGACCATTTGATTTTCTGGGGGGGCTGGGATTTTACCTTGAGCCGGGAAATTTTTTTCGCCCGCTTTGCGGGCCAGATTATTTTTTCACGAGCATATTAAGCAAGGAAATTTTGTTGGCAAGATTATTTTTTTTCAATTGGCAAGATTGAAACCAGATTATTTTTTTCAACCTAGGTGCTGGCCAGATTATTTTTTTTTTTACAAAAATCAGGGCCGGGAAATTTTTTTTAAAAAAATCCCAGGCCCCCCCCCCCCGAAAATCAAATGGTCCATGCCTTATGTATAAAAGAATAAAGTCAATAAAAAAAATCCGATAGAACAGAAGGGATGTTTCGCTAGTTGTTTAGTATATAACACGTGTAGTTTCATAGGCTCTCTCTTTCATAAAACCAACTATTTTAGATTCAAAAACATTCATCTGTAACTGTACTGTAAACTAAGCAGTGGAACTTGACTTTTTAATTCAGACATTTTCTTTTACATCCGTATTGTTTCTTTCTTTTACATCCGTTTCCCTTTGTCGTACTACTAAGCTTTTGGTATTCACTACCATCGTGTGCGACAAGTATCATCTCAGAAGTTGACAGCCTTCTGCAATGTTCTAAGAACCATTTTGAGGAGAAAGTGTTAGACAAAGTGATTAAAATGGATGTTAAGATGGAAACGTTTGAAGATACAATTAAGAAATGTGGGGCTGACCTAAAATCCGTCTTGGGTATGCTTGAAGAAAGAATCGCTGGCGTTCTTAAAACTATCCAACCTGTAAAAACTGTAAGCCACAAATGTTTTAGACAATCTTCGAAATGAAACTGCTCACGTATTGGCAAATTCGAAAGCCGAAACCGCAAAAGTCCTAGAGGATGTTTAGTCTGAATTCAGTAACGCAATCACTGAAGTCAAAAATAACACCTGGGATGATATTGCAAATGTCAAGACTGAAACTAGTAATGCAGTAACAGAAGTCAAAGCTGAAACAAATGAGGCCATAACAGGTGTTCAAACAGAAATCGCAAATACACTTAAAAGAAAGAGGGAAGTGAAATTGTGAGTAAAACGAAATTGAATAACTCGATCATTAAACCAATAAAAAGCTGACTCTAAAAATTAATGGAAAACTTTCAGAACTCTATTAAACATGATGTATCGGTAAGCTTTATAGCAACAACTGAGACTCGTCTGTGGAAAGAGCAAGGCAGATTGAATAGTTCTATGCATTTTATTGGTAAAAGTTTTGAGACACGAATCCTTGATAATTTAGAGCGTTATCGACAAAGGAAAAATATCTGGAAATTTGTAAGAAGAAACAACAGGCAGATTTTTTCTTACAAATTTAACAAAAATGGCACCAAAAGAGTAGCGTTCGATCATAGATCGAGTTTTGTCTTTAATGGGTTATTATTATATTGCTGTAATTCATTAGGCTCGTAATAGACCTATGAATTCTGTTGTTGGTCAGGTTTCATTTCTTTTTAAAGATTTTTGGTAGTTTTTGAAAGAAGCAAAGGGGCACCAATTTGGCATTCTAGTGCCAGAAGTCCAAAAGAGCAACGACAAAAAAAAACGGTAAACACGAACAAAACAGCACGAGTAAATAAAAAACGAACAGAAATCAACAACGCGAACTCAAGTCGTTGAACAACGCGAACTCAAATCGTAACAAGATTGAAGTCAGGTTCTCCGGAAGAGTAAGCGGTTCCTGTCTGCTATAGCTCACCCGTCACACTGCTTAATTCTAATTCAATGTGTCAAATCCGGTAAAGGAAGACAAAACAAAGCTTTAAGACAAATAAACATCTGCAAGATAGAAATTCCATATTTGTCTACGAGTGCATGGTGTCTACCGTAAAATTTCTTGAGTAAAGACAGTAACCGAACCGAGGAGCAACATAACCTTGTGTTAGCAATTGTTGCGTCAAACGTGACTTTCTTCCAAGGAAATCAATGTAGTTCCCGCAAGCTTTGGAGTAAACTAATCGATTGTGATACGAAAACCCATAAACTGGAGCAGACGGAATGTTGCTACACAAGTAGGGAAAGTTGACAATTGGAAAGTTGAAGTCATCAGATTTGTCATAGAGCTTTGTTTAAAGTTTTTCTTAGGAGTCTATTTCGAGGTGTAGATCTAAGTAAGACGAAGATGGTTCCATTTGATACGCCTAGGCTAACGATATTTTGGTCCTTTAGAAAGAAGAAAAATAAGCATTATACCTTTGGTCCTTTAGAGAGAAGAAAATAAACATTTTACCTTTGGGGTTGTTCAAATTTCATTTGATTATCATCCAAATAAACTACAAAATTATATTAACCTCTTTGTCCAAATCAGTTCAGTATACCCATGATACCGGAAATAAAAATCATAACCTTTATCCTTTAATACAATTTTGTCTATTATAAAACGCCTATTTTTATTCCAGAAAAAAATGTGATATTTGAAAATCAAATAAAGAAATATTGTATACACATCTTCTTCACAGGAAATAAAAATGCTTGAACCAGTCATTTTTTACAAAGTGTGGACCAACAAAGGCAACGCGTATGATCCTTCAACCGGGATATATACAGGTCCACACGCGGACCTTCATCACGTGTCTGCCGTTGTAATGACGTCAGGAAAAACAAACTTATATTTCCATGTCTACCTTAATGGTGCACAGAGATCCGGATCGTTACTTAACTATAATGGCTAACAATCATGGACACTTGATTTGGTTCTAGATCTGGAAGTCGGTGATCGTATTTTTGGGTCTACACAGGGTTATCGGACTATATACAGTTATTGTTACAACTTAGTCACTTTCTCGAGAAATTCAATATCGTAAGTTACTGCATTTCTGTTTTTTAGAATGTTTATGAATTGCATTTTGGATGTTCAATGGTATATTTTGAACTTTTTGTACATACATGTAATTCATATGGTGAACATTTACTTCTCTGTTAGATCTAGAATTAGGTGATCGTTTTAATATATCTGCATATATCAAACGTCGTAAGCTAGGCTATGTTCATAAATAGTAAAAACCATTTTATTTTCTCTGGACATTCAATACTTTATGTATTGCTAACGTTCGAATAAAATAATTTGAATGCTTGTGGGATCATTTTTCACTTACTTTATTTTTTATTTTGTCAATTTTAGTATATTTAGCTACAAGAAAAAGAGAATTATCCCATTCATTTAGTAATGTAAGACATAGTCGGTCTGATTGTAAGACGTATTACTAAGTCAAGCATAATGTGTAGTAGCAAATTAAGAAAGGGATCGGATCTTGCCCGTCACCACCCATAAAATGTCGAAATATTGAAAAAAAATATTTACACGTGACAATTAAGGCCGTCAGCCAAGTGTGCCCCTTTTGGTAGTATTTCTGGATCCAATATTAAGCACACGACAATGAAGGCTGTGCGAAAAATATAAGTTGTCCTCGTCCGTCCGCAATTCATATGTGCCTGTTTTGACTTGTAATAGAAAAAATGAGATGTGGAATAAGTGTACGCGACACAGCCCACAATCAAGCGGTAATTAAGAAAAACCACAATGGACAACCGCCAGCAACCATCAACGAGGCCAGTAGGTGCTGCTTGCGGTTCTGCAATTGTCCCATGGTCTAAATAAAATACATATAATTCAAATCCAGTCCTGAAATAGTCACAGATAGACCCTTTTTAAACAAGGAACAAAAAAGTCAAAAACACAAGTACAAACGAAAGCTTTGTTCAAAATACCTGGCTTAGAACAGGCACATATAATATGTGGCGGGCTTAAACTAGTTTTTTGGACTCAATCTCCCCCTATCAATATTTCTAGACAAAACACAAAAACTAAACACACAATAAAAATCAAATCGATCAAAGTTCAATTCCACTAGAGAGAACCGTAGACAACAGACGGTAAAGGTTAAAAGGTAAGTTAATGGTTTTTGATTTACGTAATTGTGACAAGCTGATGATGTGTTCCAGTGTCAATACTTTTTTTACAAGTGCAATCCATTTTTTCCCCATTATTCTACAACACTTTGCATTGATCTATAGAATACCCTATGTTTAGAAAGATTTTTTTTTCTCTCAGATGAGTGAAAGTGTTGATTTGTCATATGGTTTTGTTTTGTCATCCTTTTCAGATTTTGACACGCTGAAATGACCGTTAGCAGCGCGACTTGGGTGTTGCAAAAGCTCTGAAGCACCTGAAGTTACTCTCGTTACGACTTGAGTTCGCGCGATTGATTGCTTTTCGGTTGTTCGTCTGTGTGTTTTCATGTTGTCTGTTTCTCGTCTTTGTTCTTTGCCCTGTTGGTGTTTTGAAATTCGAATGCCTCATTTGTACCGCTCTGCTTCATTCGATTATGTGTTGATACCTAAGAATATAGGATGCACACTATACACAAAAAATCTATTCTACAGTTATCTTTATTTTTACCTAGTATTTTCGACAATTTGGGACAATTCCATTCATACAGGTTCACTGCAAAAAAGACTTTTACGTTTCGTCTTACAAAAAGTCTGGACTAACTAACCTACGATACAAAATCCATAATATTTACAGCCCCACACTCGGAAACTATTCATAGGTCTACTGATGTAATGAACGCCAGGAGCCTGAGTCTATTAAGCAAAGCCATCACTGCGTCGTTTTGTATTGCGATATTTTATAAGTGTTTAATTTTCATCTTGGCTTTTGACAAGAACTAGCATTTCTTTTTATATTATTGTTTACATATTATATACATAGCTTTCACTCGTTCGTAGTATTACCATTGTGATTTGTATTTTCTTTTATCAAATGTACTTTAAAACTTTCATATCATATATTTAAGTATAAATATAGTCTTTTTTAATATGCATTATAGGACAAAGCACACTATCTATATCGCATACCCTATATCGCACCTCTTACCCTATATCGCACCCCCTATATCGCACCCCTAACCCTATATCGCATACCCTATATCGCACCCCTACAAATTATCAATATTTTATTTTATATGATATAATGAACATTACATGGCAAAATCTGCATCACATGCTGTATTAACCCTCGACCTATATCATACCTCGGGCCGTTGGCCCTCGGTCAGATATAGGTGTCTCGGGTAAATACAGCATATGATACAGATTTTGCCATGTATTATTCAGTATATATTTTGAACACAAACTTGATAAAATAGTCAAGGGAAATTTATAGTTTATGACGGTGAACCTAAACTTTATAATATCCCAGAATACATTTTGGTATAAAGAATGTAAAATGTAAGAAATAAAACGATTTGTTTTTTAAGGTATTGAAAGAAATTAAAGGTAACTTTCAATAGAATTCCCAATATATTCTTTAGAATTGGACATGTGTAATCGACGACTTTTGAATGAACATAAAGAATCTAAAAGAATTTCCTTAGCATCAGAGTACAGAAGAATTCTTAAATTCGTACAGTTTTATCTCAGTACCTACATGTTTTTCATTTAGTAAAATACATGATCCATTCAATGAATGTCAAACAGGATGATGTAAGCCAACAATCTAACGAGCCTTATTCCAGTTATCTTTTTATACGAAGATCCGCACTCCCCTTATCTCAAAGCTAAGTGAAGGTTGTGGGAAATAATGAAAATGGAACGTTTGCAGATTAAGGCTGTTTGAGAATGATAACATACGTTGTTTTTCGTTTTTTCGATTTAAAGTTAATTTAAGATATTGTTTGAATTGTTACACAGAATCTATTTACTCTGCCTCTTTCTACTTTTATTCACGCTTTCTTTTGCATCATGGAAATATTTTACGTTTTATTTTCCTTTGTCGTCGTATTAAACTTTTGGTATTCACTACCATCGTGTGCGACAAGTATCGGTTCTGAGATTGACAGTCTTCTGCAATGTTCTAAGTACCATTTTGAGGAGAAAGTGTTAGACAAAGTGATACGAATGGATGTTAAGATGGAAACGTTTGAAAGTTCAATCAAGGCTGACCTAAAATCCGTCTTGGGTATGCTTGAAGAAAGAAACGCTGATGTTCTTAAAACTATTAAATCTGTCAAAACCGAAACCTCAAAAGTACTAGACGACGTTAAGTCTGAAATCAGTGACGCTATCACTGAATTCAAGAATAAGACAAATGTGGTCATAACAGGTGTTCAAACAGATATGGCAAATGCTGTCAAAAAGACAGAGGAAAGTGAAATTGCAAGCAAAACGAAATTGAATAACTCGTTAAACCAATTAAAAGCTGACACTAAAAAAATAATGGAAAACTTTCAAAAGTCTCTAAAACAAGGAAAGTTGCAACTTGATGAAACCGTAAGAAACTTGACTGATGTATCAGAAAACTTGTTAACAACAACCGAGAGTCGTCTGTGGAAAGAACAAGGCAGATTGAATAGTTCTATGCAGATCAATGGTAAACGTTTGGAGACACAAATCCACGATAAATTGAGAGCTTTATCGACAAAAGAGAAGTCTTTAGAAACCAGTGAGTAGCAATAACGGTCAATGTCTTTTTAACAAGTAATTAGAAAATAGGATGTTTTTGGAATGCAAAGTTCAATTGGTATCAAGATAGGGTTGTAGTCATTATCCTCTTTACAGAGCTATGTCTTTATTTATCGGAGTTGACACACTGACTTGACTGTTGACAACGCGACAGGTGTGCTATAGCAAGCAGGAATTGCTTACCCTCCGGATCACCTCTCGTTAGAGTTCGCCTTGTTAACTTATATTCAGTTGTTTTTTTGTGTTTCTGCGTTTTACATGTCTGTTTTTATCCGTTCTCGTTGGTGTTAACTTTTTGTTATCTCTGCCCTTTCGTGCTTTTGACATTCGGGTGCCCCATTGGTACCTCTGCTTCTTTGAATTATGTTAATCAATTCTTATTTCTTAAGCAATAATAGTTTTTGAAAGAAGAAAAATAACTATATATACTCTATTTATATTATACATTATCTATATTATACATTATATGTAAAGGATTATTGAATGAATAAAGTTTATTCTCACAATAACTATATGACATAGTTGCAGAGAAAATAATAAACAATTATAATACAACAATTCACATTTGTGAAATACAAATTAAATAAACCAGGAGGGTTGACTATCACCTAAGACCTAATTATTGTTAAGTATACCGGTAATATAAAATTTTCATATCTTTATCCTTCGAACCCTATGAACAATTAAAAAGTCATTTGTTCAGAGAACAAATGTGAGGTCTTTCCCATGTTTTTGTTAGTTTTATGATAACGGTTATGTTTGGTTAGGCTATTTGAGTCTGTTTTTGACAATAGTATTTAACTATTAGTTGCGAAAAATGTTCCAGACTAAAGAGCAGTGAGCCTGAAGTCAGAAAAGGTATGGTTGCTAAGGACTTTTATGACGGTTGCTATGGACTAAGGGTTACTTCCGGTTGAAAAAATTTAACTCTAAACTCAGAAAGTAGTCTTGGTTAAGAATATATATGGTTGCTATGGACTTTTCATAAATGTTACCTTGTTGCTAGGGAATGACCTTGACCCATGACCTTTGACCTTGGACTCAAATTGTAGGTCTTGGCATTCTGATTCATTTAAGTATACATGTTTACTATACTATCTGTTATGGTTTTCAAGTTATGGGCAAAAAACATGTTTCGCGAAACTTGTTTTGGCCGCCATTTTGGAACCAGTCAACCGAATCATACAATGTTTGGACTCAAATTGTAGGTCTTTTAATTCTCTATCAAATGAACCCTACATTTCATTCACCATCTGTAACCGTTTAAAAGTTATAATTGAAAAACCATTTTCAAATTACGAATCAAGGGCCGTAACTTAAAAACGACAAGTTTTACGCTTTCGCACCTGAAACATTTTTTGTAGCTTTCGATGTGGCGAACATTTTTTCCATGTATTGTCCGCTTAAATTTTTTACAGTTTTTGTGTTACACTCAAAAAACAATTTCTGATGGCGGCCATTTTGAAAATGGCTGTCCGTATCCATGCAACTTTGGTTTTATATTGGAGGGCATAAGTTTACGGTCTCAAATAACCCATATGTTTACTATGTTATCTCAAACCGTTTTCAAGTTATAAGCCAAAAACGGTATAGCCGAAACGCATTAAGGGCCATAACTTGAAAACGGTTTGTCGCACAGTGTTCGACCCTTTATATCAAATAAAGGTCTAAATGAGACGAGTATTTTTCCCATTACATGTCTGCTTCAATTTTGTATGGTTTTTGAGCTATACTGCAAACAAGGTGTGCCATGACCTTTGACCTTGAGATTTGACCTTTGACCTTGACATTTTTAGATGTAACATATGTCACTTAGGATGATTGGTGAAGGTCCCAAGTCTCTAGGACCAACCGTTTTGAAGAAAAAAAATTTCGACAAGTCGCGACACTTTTCGAGTCAAAAACGCGTAACCAGGAAGTTGATCGAAAAATTTTTTTTTGAGTGACGAATCATGACCATGAGTCTAGCAACATTTTCCCTGCTTCAGATTTTTGATAACGGTTACGGTTTTTGAGTTAATCTGCAAACAAGGTTTTTGGGTTACGGGCAGATAACTCCGTTACTAAAAATAGATCGGTTTCGCAGGGTTACTCAAGTCATGCCCTTATAGTGTCGGTTAATGGTATGAAGTTTCGTAATGTTACGTTAAGTATTTCTTCTTTTTTTTTGTGGCGGAAAAAAAAAAAAATAATAATAATTAAAGTGCCATTTGTTCAGAGAACAAATGAGAGGTCTTTCCCCGTTAAGTTGACCTATGACCTTTGACCTTTGTCTTAAAGTCATTTTCTTTAATTACTGATAATAAATATATATATATCTACTATATTATCTGTAACCGTTTAAATGTTATATACAAGTAAATAATACATAAGATGATGTTTTTGGCCGCCATTTAGAAACCACTCAACCGTAACATGTATTTCTTGGGCTTAAATGATAGGTCTTGTCAAGACGGTCATTTTTCATACACATGTCTATTATACTATCTGTTACGGTTTTCAAGTTATTGGTAAAAAACCTATTTCGCGAAAACCTGTTTCGGTCGCCATTTCGCAACCGCTCAACCGAATCATGCACTTCTTGGACTTAAATTGTAGGTCTTTTCAAGACAAACATTTTTTGTTCATATATTGTCTATACTATCTCTATCGGTTTTCGAGTTATAAGTAAAAAACCATTTGACGACCGCCATTTTGGCAATGGTAAACGCAAAAAAAATTTTGACCACAGATTCGTAATCAGGACCCTCAAATCTACCTGGAAACCAAATTTCATCAAAATCGGACAACTTTGACATTTTGCGCCAAGTTTGCGCCATACGCGCGCAACCAGGAAGTAAATTACAGCATTCTTTTTGCATGATAAATCATCACCAGGATGTAAGCTACCATTTTCACTTAACAGAATCTTGATAACGATTACCGTTTCTTAGCTCACCTGATAACAAGGGTAAACAGCGTTTTGCGCTATTGCGCCGAAACTACAAATAATTTAGCGTCGTGTCCATGGCCTAGTCTATTCCTGGTAGTGCTGAGTAAGTGTGCAAAATTTCATGAAAATCGGTCAAGGCACTTTTTCTACCCGACTGGAAGAAAAAAAAAAAGAATAATAATAATTAAAAAGTCATTTGTTCAGAGAACAAATGTGAGGTCTTTCCCTGTCTTACGTTTTTGTTATGGTATTTTATACAAGTACTAAAGACATTTGAGTCACTTTGTTTATGACTAGATGTTGCCAATTATTGTGATATAGGCTCCAGAGTGAAGATCAGGGAACCTAGAGTCAGAAAAAGTATGGTTGCTAAGGACTTTTATTACGGTTGCTATGGACTTCCGGTTGAAAAAACTTACCCCTTAACTCAAAAAGTAGTCTTGGTTTAGAATATATATGGTTGCTATGGACTTTTCATTAATGTTACCTTGTTGCTAGGGAATGACCTTGACCTATGACCTTTGACCTTGGACTCAAATTGTAGCTCTTTATATACTGATTCATTTAAGTATACATGTTTACTATACTATCTGTTATGGTTTTCAAGTTATTGGCAAAAAACGTGTTTCGCGAAACTTGTTTTGGCCGCCATTTTGAAACCGTTCAACCGAATCATGTACTGTTTGGGTTCAAATTGTAGGTAATTTAATCCTCTTTCAAATGAACCCTATGTTTCATCCATCATCTTTTATGGATTAAAAGTTATAAACAAAAAATCATTTTAAAAATAAGAATCAAGGGCGATAACTCAAAAACGACAAGTTTTACGCTTTCGCACCTGAACCTTTTTTGTAGCTTTCGAAATGGCGAACATTTTTTCCATGTATTGTCCGCTTCAATTTTGTACGGTTTAAGTGCTATTTCATAAAAACTGTTAACGGTGTCGGCCATTTTGAAAATGGCTGCCCGTAACCAATCGACTTTGGTCTTAAATTGAAGGACATATAAAGACGGTCACAAAAAACCCATATGTTTACTATATTATCTCTGACGGTTTAAAAGTTATTAGCCAAAAATGGATAAGCCGAAACGCGTTAAGGGCCATAACTCGAAAACGGTTTGTCGCACAGTGTTCGACCCTTTATATCAAATAAAGGTCTTAATGAGACGAGTATTTTTCCCATTACATGTCTGCTTCAATTTTGTATGGTTTTTGAGCTATGCTGCAAACAAGGTGTGCCATGACCTCTGACCTTGAGATTTGACCTTTGACCTTGACATTTTTGAATGCAACATATGTCACCTAGGATGATTGGTGAAGGTTCCAAGTCTCTAGGACTAACCGTTTTGAAGAAAAAAATTTTGACGTGTCGCGACAGGTTTCGACTCAAAAACGCGTAACCAGGAAGTTGATCGAAAAAAATTTTTTTTCGTGATGACATGTTTTCATGAGTCCAGCAACATTTCCCACACTTTAGATTTTTGATACCGGTTACGGTTTCTGAGATTATCTGATAACAAGGGTTTTCGGTCTGGGGCAGATAACTCCGTTACTAAAAATAGTTCGGTTTTCAGGTTGCGGTCAAGGCGAGTCTGGGTCTGACCGAGTTAACGCAAGAAGTATCGTAAAGATATGTCACGACACTTCTGCGACATTCACAGCGGAAAAGAAGAAGAAAAATAATAATAATAATAATAATAATAACCATAAGAAATACAGTAAGGTCTTTCCACTGTAGTGGGAAAGACCTTAATAATAATAATAATAGGCCGACGAAATACAATAAGGTCTTCCCTTTGGAAAGGGAAAGACCTTAATAATCATAAGAAATACAGTAAGGTCTTTCCTTCTGTGGAAGGGAAAGACCTTAATAAGTCAATCACTACACGCTTACCTTTTCTTTAATTGAATTAATTGTCATTCACTACACAAATAAAGAATAAATTTTCTTTTTAGTCATAGTCATACCTTACATTTTTTACATTTTATTCTTATAGTTTTAACGTGTCCATGTTTGTTTCAGATTACATACAAATGATGAACAAATCCATTGGATTCTCAGCATACAGGTCTTCTTCACAGGCAATAAAAACACATGAACCAGTCATCTTCAACAAAGTGTGGACAAACAAGGGAAACGCCTATAATCCTAAATCCGGGATATTTACAGCTCCTCATTCGGGACTTTTTCACGTGACTGCCGTTGTTGTGGTTTCATCAGGTAGTACTACCTTATATTTTCATATCTACCATAATGGTGTCCCGAAATCAGGATCGTACAAAAGCCACAGCGGACTAAAAGAATGGACACTAGATTTGGTCCTAGATCTAGAAGTTGGTGACCGTGTTTATATATCTACAAAGAGTAGTAGGACTACTATATACAGTGATAGTGACAACTATGCTACTTTCGCTGGACATTCGATATCGTAGACTTCAGGAACGCCTGTCATTGTGTTGTAATTAATTAATATCTGTTTTAATAATTTTAGATTGTGTTTTTTTTACTCTCTTTTGTTTTTGTAAGTTAACATCAGACCAACATACAAGATTTGTAAAACGTCTACTGATCATTATATATATGCAGTTATAGTAAATTTTAAATTTCTTTCTGTGCCCTGACGGAACTGTTCTTATATGTTGCTATCATTTAGGGTATTTAAAACATGAAAAACAATTTAACACACGGGTAATATTATAAAAAAAAACTCACATTCCCCAGCGGGTGATATTTTTTCTTACCTCACTAACGTGTGAAGATCCAATCTTAAAATCTTTTTCAATTAAGTGATTGATTATAATAAAGTGCTACTGCACATGGCCGATATCCTCGGTGTTGGATTTTGTTTCCCTTTTCGACTTTTTGGGGTACGAGCACAGTCACTTTTGGTTTTCAACTTCAAATCTTAAAGCATTTAATGGTTACTTCTTGAAATTGGTAAAATATGCATATACAGCATAGCCATATCGTGTCTTTTGAAACCATTGGGTAATCGATAATCATTGATTCCGGGGCAGAGGTGCCGAAAATAATCACATGCCTGGTCGTCAGACGTGTCTCACATGAATTTACCCCTTTATATTTTTTTCATTAATGAAATTTCTGGTTGACCTAACTTAAACACTTTTGTGTTGACGAACACATCAAAGCTATAAATTATCCGTTTAAATTTCTAAATTGTCAAAACCCTAATTAAGGTTCTTCCTACCCCAGACATAGGTTGGTCTTAGTCATTATTTGGTTTCTAGTTCGAAGTAGTTTGTTTAGTATCATTCTATGCTCTTCATAGTCATATAGTGTTTGGCATTTTCAACTTTTGGTAGAGAGCCTCTGATGAATTTTGAATAGACGAAAGGCGCGTCAGGCGTACCAAAATTTATTGTCTGGAACTTTGTTGTAATTTATATTTCTAACATCCGTGACGGTTAGCGCTGCTGGTGGAGTTTTAATTCTCCGAGGTTAGCCCTCTCCGGCATCAACACTTTTGTGTTGACGAACACAACAAAGCTATAAATTAGCCGTTTAAATTTCTAAATTGTCAAAACCCTAAGGTTCTTCCTACCCCAGACATAGGTTGGTCTTAGTCATTATTTGGTTTCTAGTTTGAAGTAGTTTGTTTAGTATCCTTCTATGCTCTTCATAGTCATATAGTGTTTGGCATTTTCAACTTTTGGTAGAGCGCCTCTGATGAGTTTTGAATAGACGAAACGGGCGTCAGGCGTAGCAAAAGTTATTGTCTCGAACTTTGTTGTAATTTATATTTAAAGCTGGTTTTTTCTTGTACTGCACATGGTCGATATACATTGGTTCCGGGTTTGGGTTTTTTTGCTTGACCTTTTTAGGTACAGGTGCTTTTTTATTACGTTTTGTCTTCGGTTTTTATATTTTGATTAAAATGTTGCTGTTGAGAGGCTACTCTTTGAAGAACGCATAAACAGCATTACGAACTAAACTGTTTCATGCGCATTTGTTATTTCCAATGGTCTAGTAAAGCAGTAAAATGTATGGAGACAAATACTACACCAAGTATATTTTATATGCTTACAGAACAAGTCGTCTTAGATTTAATGTTTTAAACTTTGGCAAAAAATATAATGATTATGGACAGATTGTCTCTATTTCGGATCAACTCAAAACTAAATGTTGCTGAAGTGGCAAAATATTTTCTGGCTGATACGTGTTCTTTGTGTTTCAATCTTATGTCATAAACATTTTTGACTCGTTAAAGGCAAAAAGTCAATGAGAAATTTGCACAAAAAAATGTTTAAAGCTTTTTAATACTTTAAGATACTAAAAGTAGCAACACATGTACAAAGAATAGAGCATCGAATAGATATTTTTGGATTTTACAAATAACAAGAACGTTGGGAGTAATAATAGACAATGACTATAACTAAATGCTACTTTTAAATAATAAAGAATTACCTTTAATTTTATTTGTGTTGCATCAGAGCATATGCTTATTTTCAAAGCAATCTTATCTTTTGTTTATATGTATCAAATTAGTGATCCATGCAGTACCTATTTAATGTTAACTAAATTATTTTATTTTAATCGACATTATAAACGAACCATTTACAAGTTATCTTTGTTAACGCATCAAGAAGCTTTTACCTTATTTTATAGTTAAGATAAGGCCTTGTAAAATTCCAGATATGTTTGTTAGCTTTTAACTGCTTAATGATTACAATTATCTTATTATTTTATTTTGAAGTTCCTTCAAAACTATACATGTATAGTTTTAATCATTCTTCGTAACGTTGGTCTCATATTCATTTTCTCTTTGGCATCATGGAAATGATCATCGCCTTGTTGTCTACTGTTGTCTTATTAAACTTTTGGTATTCACTACCCTCGTGTGCGACAAGTATCGGTTCTGAGGTTGACAGTCTTCTGCAATGTTCTAAGTACCATTTTGAGGAGAAAGTGTTAGACAAAGTGATAAGAATGGATGTTAAGATGGAAACGTTTGAAATTACAATCAAGAAGTGTGAGACTGACCTAAAATCCGTCTTGGGTATGCTTGAGGAAAGAAACGCTGATGTTCTTAAAACGATTCAATCTGTCAAAACTGAAACCACAAATGTTTTAGACAATCTTAAGTCTGAAGCTGCTGGTTTATTGGCCAATTTGAATACCAAAACAGAAAAAGTATTTGCGGACGTCTCGAAAAAGCAAGACAGGTTAAATAGTTCGATGCAGTCAATTGTTAAAGGTTTGGAGACACGAATAAATGATAAATTGACAGCTCTATCAGTCAAGGAGAAGTCGTTAGAAGCCAGTAAGTAACACTTGTTTTTGCTTGTAATAAAAGGGTCGATTGTGAATAAATGAAAGTTTATGTAAATGATTTGCAAATTATCATTTTTTTAATGATCATAGTTTTTGAAAGAAATTAAATTACCATGAGTTGTAAACATTTTGTTAAAAGATTTGTTGAATTTCATAAAAATGAACTAGACTTATTGTAGCCCTTAAAATTCCTAATCAGTGTTCATTCACAAATATATATTTTCCTGGACTTTTGCCTATCTTTATAAACTTAGTTTTCAGAGAAGAAAGATTTCAGTATTATTATTTAAAGATCAAATAAAAAATTTATTTGAAAGTTTTCAGTCTTTCTCATATAACTTACATTGTTTTCTACTTTAAAAAAATAAACTTGCCCGTGCTTGTTTCAGTAATATATAACCTTGTTTTGTTTCAGATTACATACAGAGACTGAACAAAACCATTGGATTCTCAGCCTACAGGTCATCTTCGCAGGAAATAAAAACAAATAAACCAGTCATCTTTGACAAAGTGTGGACCAACAAAGGAAACGCCTACGATCCAACATCCGGGATATTTACAGCTCCACATTCGGGACTTTTTCATATGTCTGCCGTTGTGATGACATCAGGAGACACTGCTTTATATTTTCATATCTACCATAACGATGTCAAGAGATCAGGAACATGGACAACCTCCAGTGGGTACAAAGGATGGACACTTGATTTGATCCTAGATCTAGAAGTAGGTGACCGTGTTTATATATCTACACAGGGTCGTACACGTTCAATATACAGTGATGGTAGCAACTATGTTACTTTCTCCGGACATTCGATATCATAGATAATTGTAACGTTTATCGTTAGAATAAGTTAATAACAATTAGTTTTATGGATTATGCACTGATTTTTTTTCTTTCTGTGTAATGTATTTGTAAGTTAACCTGAAGAAAGAATACAATACTTGGTACGTCATTACCGATCATTAAACATACATGTGCTTTCTGATCCATGATGGGACTCTCGTTATGTTGCTTTCATTTTGGTTTATATTAAAACACTGAAAGAACTTCAATATCATTTTAAAACAAAATAACGGAAAGTTTTACAGACGAAATGCCAACCTAATGAGTTTAAAAGGTTTAATTTATCATATTCATTGATAAATAGCAAATGTTAGTGTCTTATATAATCTTGACCAAAACTTAGACTCCATACCTTTATAATTAATTGGGAAGGTATTTCTTTAAAAATTACCACTGGACATTTAAGTTCGTGTATTAAACTATAACTTTCTCTTAAAACAATTTAAGGTCGGCTAGATTCCATGCCCAAAAAGGTTTTGTATGACATAATGTGGACAATTTATTTCTTTGAGGAAGTTGGGGGTCTAAAAATTTAACATAGATTTTTTCCCAAACTTTCATAGTAAATAGACAAAAGAATAAGCTTTGAAAATATACAATAAAAACAATAATCACGTTGCTTATTTTAGAAATAATTGGGGTGCAATCTTTAAGAGATTTGTATAGATTATATAGGAAAAATCCTCCAAATTCATATGTTTTTAAAACTATACATGGAATTTTATACAAATTTGTGTAAAAATAACCATCATAGGATATATTTTTGATTTCTGTAATAAAAAATGGGGTCACTGTACTTTTTTCAGATATTCAAGAAAAACTAGTTTTTTTTCCAATATGTTTCTTTATGAGAAATTTGTCACACATTTTCCTTCCAATTTTCTCCCCTGAAATGTGATGTTTTCATAAAAAGCTAAATAGCTTTTTAAGTGCTCATCTTGTAATATTTTTTTTAAATAAAATCAAATAGAGAAATAAATTTCACACAATTAAGCGATAATTATCATTCAAAATGGAATTTAGGCTAAAATTTTGCAAGGCGACCGAAAAAGGTGCTCGTTTTAGACCCCCTCCCATCAAACTGCTTTAAAACGTCTTCTTTGCTTTTGTTACCTTTTGTGCTTTTAATAAATTGTGTTGGGGTTTGAATTGATGTCTTACTGTCCTTATTTTTAATAGAATAAAGCTACAAAGTTGTTAAAAATGGCACCTTTTTATTTATTTTTGTATTCTCGATACCTCAAACTTGTTTCATAAGCTTAATAAACGTTTTATGGCTGGGTAAAAAACCTGAAAAGTCACTGAGTGAATTTTGAAAAGAAAATTTAAAATATGGGTCTTAGAAATCATTTTACTAGTTCTATTTCTCTAGCAGATGAGATAAAAGCATTTAGAGAATTATTAATCAGAAATATCAATAACATCGAATTGCCGAACGAAGAAAAAACCAAAATTACAAATAAATGCATAAAGGTCACAAAGTGCCGTCTACACTTGTTTTGTTGCTGATGGTGGTATGCTATTGTTCACTTGCTCATTGCTTTGTACAGGAGATACTTTATTGTCTTCATTCAACCATTTTCCTCTTTTAGTAAAGGCGTAAAAGATCCCCCCTGCGGTAACTATAGTAACGAGAAGTGCGCCTATAACGCCACCTATGATGGCACCTGTATCATCGTCTGCTGAGGTTAATGGTTCTACTAACAATGTCCGGTTCGTTGATGTTGTTGACTGTGTATCGATGGTCGTTGGATTAGGCTCTGTCTCTAGAAAATGTGAAAAGGAAGGTACGATACTAGTTATTAATTGTAAAATAAAGTTTACTGTTTTTTTTTGTCGTGAGTGCTGAATACCTTTTGACTATTTCTTCTGTGTTATTATGAAACATTTACAAAATAAACAATAGCATAACACAAAGAAAGCTTAATGTAAGGGATTAAAGGATTTAAAGAATTGATAAAAGGAATACATTCTTCTGCTGCTAGAAATATGTCTCTTTTTTATATGTTCAGTAACACGTGCCTCTTACTTGATAATTAGATAACAACCATTTGATTTTAGAAGGGTATTGGTATTTTTTCGTGCTGCTTCTATAAATAATATCGAAAAACTAGGAGACTATTTCTTGCGAGCTAGTGCGTGCATTTTTTTCTCTAAACTTTCTATCAACCTGCAACCAAAAACACCTCCCTGCCTTTTTTCAGTCAAAGCATTGTCCTGTTTTATTCATTTCCTGATGTTTGGTGTCTTGGCTTTTTATTTTGCATTTCACCAAAGGACCCCCCCCCCCAAATAAAAATGAAATGTTTGCTGACCCTTATACTCATTTCATAGCTTCAGTTTATTTTGGTAAGATGCTGCTGATGAAACACTTATTTCCAGCATACTTCAAAGGACAACTAATTCAGTGATTCGAATTCTTGTTTTGGGGTTAAAAGCAACTTCTTTCTGTTAAAATTGCATGTTATCATAATCTCCTTTGATTCATTGTTCAATTGTTTTTTACCTTGAGATGTAAAAACGTCTGTTGACGTCACTGCAGTTGATGTAAGTTCAGTTGTAGAAGCCGTGGTTGAACTTTCTGTTGTTGTTGATTGTCTTGTTGTTAGTGTTTCAGTTGTCTCTTTTGGTGTGGAAGAAGTTGTTGTTTCTGAAAGTGTAGTTGTCTCTTCCGGTGTGGAAGAAGTTGTTGTTTCTGAAAGTGTAGTTGTCTCTTCCGGTGTTGATGAAGTTGTTGTTTCTGAAAGTGTAGTTGTCTCTTCCGGTGTGGAAGAAGTTGTTGTTTCTGATAGTGTAGTTGTCTCTTCCGGTGTGGAAGAAGTTGTTGTTTCTGAAAGTGTAGTTGTCTCTTCCGGTGTGGAAGAAGTTGTTGTTTCTGATAGTGTAGTTGTCTCTTCCGGTGTGGAAGAAGTTGTTGTTTCTGTTGTTGTTTCTGTAGGTGTAGTAGTCTCGACCTGCGTTGTGGCATCAGTTGTAAGTTGAGCTACATATAAGAAGGCTATAGATTTACTTTTGAAGAGGCAGTTCAAAACATTTAATACGGGTATATATATTTTGCTTTACATCAATTAATAAAATAAATGAAAAATACTACCAGTTTGATGCCCTAAAATAATTTTATGGTGGCAAAATGGTTGGATGATGGTCTAAATCAGTATTTTGAAAGTTTATAAACACGAAACATTTTAGATATTTTAAAACAGACAGTTTTGTGACACAAGCACACCGAATAGATATATAAACTATAATATGTAAACTACACGTAGGAAGCTTAGATATACACACACGCATTACAGGAAGGCTGGTTAACGAGAAAAACTATTAAATAAAACATCAGTGATTATAAATACCAAAGTATCTTGGCTTATGAGTGTAAAATTTCTACCTGATAATATAATTAGCCACTAGTCTACATCTATTTCTTGTCTTATGTTATGATTAGTGTGATTATATATTATGTATTACTAATATCTGAAAGTATCCATACCCACAGTTGATAAAGTTTGTGTTGTATAAATCATAATCGTCGTGGTTGAAGTATCAGTTGTTGTTTCGACTAGTGATGTATCTTTAGTCGTGGTTTCTGCTTGTGTAGTTGCATCAGTCGTAGTTTTGGCTAGTGCAGTTCCTTCAGTCGTCGTTTCAGCAAGTAAAGTTGCTTCAGTCGTCGTTTCTGCTAGTGTGGTTGCTTCAGTTGTCGTTTCGGATAGGGTTGTTGCATCAGTCGTAGTTTCGGCTAGTGTAGTTGCTTCAGTCGTCGTTTCGGCCAGTGTGGTTGATTCCGTCGTCGTTCCGGCTAGTGTAGTTGCTTCAGTCGTCGTTTCGGCTAGGGTAGTTGCTTCAGTCATAGTTTCGGGTAATGTAGTTGCTTCAGTCGTTGTTTCGGCTAGTGTAGAAGCCTCAGTCGTGGTTTCTGCTGGTGTAGATGCTTCAGTTGTTTCGGTAAGTGTAGTTGTCTCAGTCGTGGTTTTGGCTAGCGTGGATGCTTCAGTCGTGGTTTCGGCTAGTGAAGATCCTTCAGTCGTGGTTTCGGCTGGTGTAGATGCTTCTGTCGTGGATTCGGCTAGGGAAGATGCTTCAGTCGTCGTTTCGGATAGGGTAGTTGCTTCAGTCGTCGTTTCGGCTAGGGTAGTTGCTTCAGTCGTGGTTTCGGCTGGTGTAGATGCTTCTGTCGTATATTCGGCTAGGGAAGATGCTTCAGTCGTTGTTTCGGCTATTGTTGTTGCTTCGGACGTTGTTTCTTGTAACGTTGTTGCTTCAGTCGTGGTTACGGCTAGTGTGGATGCCTCAGTCGTTGTTTCAGATGTTGTTTCTTGTAATGTTGTTGCTTCTGTTGTAAAAGTTTCTACAAAAGTTGTTTTTATTTGAAGATATCAATATCAAGAAATGTATGCGCTTGTTACAACACATATGCTTTTAACACACTCCTTGAAAAAGTATTGCAACAGCTGAGTTAAAATTAAAAGGAATGTTAGCAATTGGTTGTATGACTTTTTTCTTTAATTCTAACAGCAAATTGAAGTATTTTTGATTAATATATCTGTCAGGAATTTATTTAGCACTGTTCAACATCAATCGAATCGGGCGCCTTCAAATGAAAGGTTTTTTAATTGCCCTTCTGTATTCTTTTTGAAGTTAAATTCAGTTTGTGTGTCTTTACTTAATGTTTAATTTTGATATTTTGCTACTATATATGCAATAAGCAAGTAAAAAGATGGTCCATTTTCTGTTAGATAGATATACTGCATCCATCAACCCTTAGGAATATTTTCTTAATATCGACCACCGTTAAAACGTTATAAGCTTAGGGTGGTTGATATTGATAAACATCTGAAATAAACAATGTTGTGGACAATATATACAATAGTATGTTGTTCCAGTCCCAAAGGACCAATGATTTATATATAAAGTGCGGCACAACTTTTAGAGAAAATTCAATTTTTTTTTTTTTTTTTAGTAATAGAAAACCTTTATTTCCAATATTCAAAAAACTGTTTACATACATGTTAAGTCAGAACGGCGTTATCAAATGTCTTAAAAATGAGCGTTTTTCTGCTAGTTTTGGACAAAAATCTCACCATTTTTGCCGAATTTCTTACTCCATTCTTTCAACACAGACTTTGTCATTACATACAAAATCTTAGGTATATTAACGAAATGAAGAACTAAGTCTTCATGGATGATTCTGTAATCTTTTACAAACAAAGTGAAAAATGATCTTTAGGCCATTGTCAATCTTAAACTATTGGTAAGTTTTTCAGTATGTTTAAACACAACAAGGTATGCAACAGTATTTTGTAGCTATAAGATTTCAAATAAACCTTCTAGACAATTTTATTTTGCTTCGTAAGTCAGCATCTTGTAGGAACAAAAACAGTTTCTATTAAGGCTACAGTATCGTGATATTTACTTTGGTATGTTATTTTATTTTGTGTGTGTATATGTATGCGGGTATCTTCTATTTATATTGAATAAGGGTCTGGATTTCAACGCTTGATTCAGAACAATTATATAAATCCTAAAATACTGATTTCAAAAACCAATATTTTCATATCTGTAAAAAGAGATAGTGTAACAAAAACCCCTTCGTAGAAGACTTCTTTTTCCCTGTAAATTCAAGTCGGTCGATCTATGGACCTAATTCAGTATAATTCCATTTCTTTATTTTTTTATGGTTTCTTTTCCCATTGATTTTCCAATTATGATATGTCAAACAGAAAACATTTAAAAGTCATACCCGGGCATTCAATTCCAATTGAGATTTTTGTCGGCACTTTTTGGAGAAAAAAAATTATATGTTTGCCAATTTACTGATTCACTTTTCAGAAAATGTTAAATGCTGCCCATGAATACTTAGTTATATGAATGATATTCGAAACTTATAATGGTCTTGATGGGGAATTCTTCATTTTTACCTCACCTTGTCGAAAGAAATGTGCACTTTTGCCATCACTTGGCGTCCGTTGTCCGTCGTCTTTCTGTCGTTTAACTTTTCAATAAACTTCTTCTCTAAAACCGCTTAGCCAAATGTAATAACGGTATATGGTAGGGTTGTTCTGTAGTATGTCCTCTACAAAACTATAGTTCGAAATTTTGATTGCCGCCATGGATAAAAATAAAACATAAGGGTAAATTGCAGTTTTTCGCAAATTATTCAAAAACCGTACCAGATATCAAAATTCTAGAACAGAATAAAAGTGATCAGCACATCAAGATCTACTTGCCCTGAAATTTTGAAGAAGATTAGACAATCGTTGTAGGAGTTATTGTCCTTTTTCTTGATTTTTTTTTAATTTTTGCAATTTTTTTACCAATATCTTGACAAATATACAAGATATTTGACAAATTTAATTAATATATGGTTAAGCATATCAAGAAATACAAAAGTTGAAACAGAGTTAAAGTTGTAGGACACTTCCTTTAGGAGTTATACCCCTAAGAACGTTAATATTGACCATTTTCACAGCTTTTTGTTCAACTTTTAAACAATGTTCTTCTCTGTAACCACTCGGCCAAACGTAATGAATTTTCAGAGGGTTGTTTTGTCGTATGTCCTCTACATAATTATCGTTCGAAATTTTGATTCGATAAAAACATGGCCACCATGGCTAATGTAAGGGTAAGTTTAAGTTTTTTTTGCAAATTGCTCAAAAATGGAAACAGATATCAAAATTCTGTTTTTGGTAATTTTTGCTCTTTTTTAGACCAATATCTTGAAAAGTATACAAGATATTTGAAAAAATTAAATTGCATATAGGTTAAGCGCATGAAGATCTAAAAGTTATGTAATCGGGTCAAAATTGTAAGACCTTTCTTGATAGTTGTTTCCCTTAGAACGATTAAAATGATCATTTCACAGAGTAGCAGTCCTTTATAAGAACATATCCAGCTTGTAAGTATCATCGAACACAAGGTGAGCGATTCAGGCTTCTGTGATCCTCTAGTTTCTACAAACCAAATGCCCCATTGCCAAGAATTAGTCCGGTGTACCGTTACGCATGCGCTAGAATCAACAATTTTATCGATAACTTTTTAACATAGATCTATAACGGGAAAATAACTTTAACCTACAATATAAATTTTATCCTTAAAGATATTTCTTAGTTGCTGATATGAGCAAAAACTTCAATGTTTCCTCTTTATGATGGTATAAGTTATTTTACAATAGTTTATCATTTTCTTGCTTCCAATTTAATTTTTAAAAAGGTGGTGTTGCCCTGTACATAAACCTTATAAATTTACAATAAAAATCGGCAGAATTTGAGAATTGCCTCTTTTCTGGAAATTAATTAAAATACTTTTATTAAGAATATATTTTAGTTGCTGATATCGGAAGAAAGAAGAAAAGTTGATCTTTACAAAGACGTGTTTTTGATAAAAATTGGTAATGGTTTTCTTGCTTCCATTTTAGTTTAAAAATTGCCATTTTTAAGGAAAATCTCACTGAAATCTAAATGTTAAGATAAAATGTGGCCTATCTTATCACAAGCAGATAACCACCCGCTAAAGTGATAAATAATTTGTTTAAATAAGTGTGTTGGGAATTGAACATGATTTAATTTCTCTATTTTTAACCTAAATAGATTTATAACAATAATTTGATAGCCTAATTATTAAATTATATTATAAAAGGTAATTAGCTGTCCGACATTGCATGCAATACAATTTATGCATCATGTTAAGATTGCACCGTATTTGCCATCTGACAATTTAGTAAGTCTTTCATGTCAGAAAATTTTTCATAGTTTTTAATGTTACAATATTTGAAAAACTATAACTTACTACACAAATTTTCAAGCAACACTAGAACTAGTAAACCTTTTCATGCTTGACGTTTTTTAAAAATTCTAAAAGAAACTCTATAGGTTGAAATCTTGCCTGAATATTCACGAAAACATCTTTATCTTTATCTTTAGGTATTATCATCGACTTATTATATTCTAGACTTTATATACATAATAACTTCATGGTATGATGTACCCTTTACTACCGAAGTGGCATTTAACTTCACCAACGCGCACCACTGCCACATGATATATATATTTCAAAATTACCATTATGATTCAGGCAATACATTTTGCTACATTTCGTTCGTGTTAAAGACTGCAAGTCTTCAGATGCGATATAGCCTCAATGTTGAAAATGCCACTTGCATTACATGAAAATGAAGCGTATCAAACTTTATTAAATAGAAATATCCGAATCAAAACCAAAGTTTCACCCAAGCTAAGAATGTAAATATCGGAGTTGTCTAAACTCCGGGGTCCGGGTTCAGGACCCTTTTTAAGCCATTCTTATGATGTTTCCTAATCTGAAGTCGCGTTCCACTAATAAGGATACACATTTCATTTTTCTCTAACGTTAGTGAGCTAATTAGTAACCTTAACTTAGTCTATTTTCAAACTAAACAATTTGGGTGACACATACGTTTTGACGTGATACGTTTTTTTTCCTGTAATTTAAGCATTTTTCTTGATATTTACAAACTTTGGTTCTCAAAATATCATGCAGACAATAACCACCCATAAATAGCGTTAAAGTATAGCTATGAAAGTTATTTAGCTTCACTGTGACGTGACTGTCGAGAACCACCTTTAGTATTTCTGATTATTTAGTAATCAATTTTTTTTAAGTTTGTGATGGAAAAATTCATGGGATAGTCTTTAAGAAAGTTTCTAGAAGTTGTGTTGATCAACGCAATCTACAAGACTACAGAGTAGTTTTCAGTCAAAATAACTGACAAAAAAGCTCCAGCCGCTAGACGAGCATTTTGTTTATTAGAAGCACTGTACATATCTAACACGAAAAAAAACCTCAAAAAAATAAACCTCAATTTTAGGACACAATTTTTCGATCATGTGAAATAGAACAAATTTTTGGAAAATTGATTTTTTTTCTAGAAGTGTTCAAACATTGGTCTTGAATTTTTTTTAACGATCAAACTGTAAAAAGATAATGATAAAAAAAAATATTCATTCATTTTAACACTATAAAGTATTTGAAAAAAAAAACTTCATTAAATCTAATTATATTTGTTTAAGTTGTACGCCCGTTGTTTGCTCATCACCCCTTTATTTTGCCTTCTCATGGGGTTTTTGATTACATGATTCCCAGGCCATTTTAAAGGTAATTACTTGATTACAAGAGCAAATATTTAATGATTATTTGATTACCAAGGTTTGAATTTTTGATTACTTGATTCCCATTGAGTAACAGTTTTTGATTACATTTCTAAAAAGTATAAGATTATTTGATTACACTGGCAAAAAAATGCTGATTACTTGATTCCTGGTACCCCCCCCCCATGAGGAGCCCCTTTATTTGACAGATCGCTGGGTAGATGATGAATCCTCGAGACGACCAAAATTAAAAGTTACCCTAATATGAAATAGAACTAACCGTGACACAATTTTATCCCTAAAACAGGAAAATATCTCTGATAAGAAATCTAACAAAAAGACTTAAAGGTGTTAATTATTTATCTTGTGATTGAAACCACATGTTGAGACTACACGGTGAGATAGATAATGCAACAGTTATCGTTCTTACATATCGCAATTAGGGTTAGATTGAATTATCTCCCTTAAACCGGACTAATTCTTGGCAAGGGATCGTCAATCAAACTACAAAAATGTATTGTTAAGTTTTTCCCTGTGTTCAATTAATACACGTGTTATGGGACAGTAATTTGTTAATATAAGATTACCAATTAAACTTCCAGGCAATTTCATTTTGTTTTATTTGTCAGCTTTTTGCAGGAACAGAAACAGTTTTTATTTAGCGTACAGTATCATAATGTATAAGGCGAAGAGGTACCAATGGGACAGTCTATTGCCAAAAGTCCGAAAAGACAAAACAAGCAAACACGAAAGAGAACCATGCGATGTTATAGACAACATAGAAACACAAAAACAGCATAATAACACATATCCAACTATAGGCTTAGCGGTCATCACGTGACCTGATAAATAAAATCGATAATTATGAAGAACTTCATTTGGTCAATGTTAAATGCATAGGATTTGCCTAAAAATATCAAATTAAAAGAATATTTTAAATTGTTTTTACTAGTCGGACGTTTATTAAGATAGAGAAGACAAAGAGGAATCCAGCTATCTAAATTTCGATAGTTAAGCTGTTGGTTTATGCCCTTCCAAATTAGATTTAAGATTCTTAACAATAGCCTATTGTGTATTGTTAGATTTGGTGCAATATTGAACGAGAACCACAACTTTGAAGTCAAAATTCTTCTTTCCCGTAAACAGTATTGACTAGTCGGACGTCCAAACCAACAGGCCAAGTATCTTACATCACGGATGTTCGACTTTTGAAACTTTAATTTATTATTTTCATCCTTCCAAATTCATTTGAAATTGCCAATTTAATCCTTCTAAATTCATTTGAAATTGGCCATTTTCACGTGTTTATTCTCTTAGCCTCTGTGTAAATAACCACAAGTTTAGTAATTCATATTTTTTTACTTTTATAGACGCGAATTGTATTGTTACTGTATAATATATCAATTACATAATCTGTTATCTTTTGTCTCTGGGTTGCTTGTTCTCACCTTCAAAATTGTATAATTTTGGACCTTATCTACCTTCACAATTAAGTAGTTCAAAGGTAGATCAGACAGACATGCTAATTCTTTCAATCTGGAAAACTTTGATCGTTCAGCCACAAACGTTTATGAAGCTTTGCATACATGTAGAATACAGTTACTAGTATAAATTAATAAGATAATTTGTTTAAGGTGTAAGATTTACCCCCTTCAGTTTGCGTGAAACTTAATTACCTCTGCTGCATGTAATAATTAAAAATAACAATTAGCATGTTCATTGTATATCATGATTGTAATTAGCACATGATCTTTTAATTTAAAGCTACCCTTGCGTTTGTTATACATGAATAATACATGTTCATAAATTTTGAATTGTATCATACTAATGGGCATACTAACTAAAATTTTACATAACTATATACGTTTTATTTTCAATATTTTTTAATTTTTAAAAATATGTGTCCGGTTTATTTATTTGTTTCTTTTTAATCATTGAAATTAAAATGATAACTAGTAAACATGAAATATTGTTTTATTTGTACCCAAGCATCTAAACCACAAGGCGTTAATTGACAAGAGTTATCGAACATAATAATGACCGATATAGTTGCATATGAATCAACAACAGTATTTTTATGTATACTTATTTCGTTCGGTGAAATGCATTTTATACATCTTTTCAGATGGTGGATGTTCTATATTTGGGTTCGGTTTTAGTGCTGCTGACGAGGAAAAGTTTTCCGAAATGGCCATACAGCTCATAAAATTAGTTGCAGTTGGAGTTAACATATGTGTTATGGTCTCATGTTCATTTACTCCATATCCTTTCATAATTTATTTGATATGTGCTAAATCTGCATGTACTATTTTTATTTTTTATGTTTTTATGCGAGAATCTGTTCTATTATTGAATAAGGGTTTTGATTTAACAATCTGCCTAAGTGCTTGATTCAAAGAACCTAAATTTTGTCGAGAACCATTATTTTTATATCTATAAAAAGACATGGTGTAACAAAAGGCCGTTCATGGAAGACTTCTTTTCACAATTGTTCCCTGAAAATTCAAGTTGGCCGAACCTATTTAGTATAACTACTTGTTTCCTTTTACTATTTTATGGTTTCCCTTTTTCCATTTATTTTCCAATTATCATAAGTTAAACCTTTAATTTGCATTTTTCTGTGCAACTTTTGGGGAAAATATATTATTATTTTTGCCATATTTCTGACATCCATTCAAAGAAAATGTTAAATACTGGTCATGTTTATAATAAAGTTTGTATTTGAATGATATTGAAAACTTATAAAGGTCTTGATTGGAAATGCTTTTAATCCCTTATATACCAAATGAAATATATGCTATGGGGCATTATGAATCTTCAACTATTGATAAGTTTTCCATGTGTTCAATTATACAACAAAAGTGTGGAACAGGCGGTTTATTTTGTAGAAGATATAAGGTTCCATTTAGACAATTCTATTTTGCTCTATTAATCAGCTTGCTTTCAGACAGAACAGTTTCTATGTAGACGATCTAGATCGCTTTTTATGGAACAATATCATATCATAATGTATACTGTTCTTTGGTATGTGATATTTGAATAGGATGGCAACAATCTGCCGTAAGTGCTTGTTTCTGAGAAATCCATATGTATAATCCTTGAATTTCGTCAAGAACCAACATTTTGATATCTATAAAACAGATCATGCAACTAAAAACCCTTCATATAAGACTTTTTCATTATCCTTTTCCTTTAATTATTTTATGGTGTCTTTTGTTCCATTCATTTTCCAATAATTTGCTTATTTTTCTGGGGTAGGTATTTAATATGAAATTCTATCTAAAAGTCTATACAGAAACTTAGGGCTTGTGAAACAAACAACATCAATACAAGTCTGCAGAATTGGTTAGTTTTAGGATTGGTGGAAGAATGTCAATTGTGTGACACCTTGAGAGGATTCCGATCTTAAAAATTTCTATTGCAATCGAAAGCCACTGAAATACCTTTTAACCTTTTAACCCTTTAGGATTAACATTTTGATAATTGGAAGATGAATGAGACAAACGAAATCTTCAAATAGACGAAGTTTTGTATTCAGTTGTAATGGTTAAGGCCCGTTTGTTGGCAATCCTGCCTTTCCTGTTTAAAGAATATAGAAATATTAATTATGGACAAAGTGCGTGAATATTTCTGAAACATACATTTTACATCACATGAAGATAATAAAAAAGCCTTTTGAAATTTGAAAATAGTGTTGTCGAAAGGTGACCAATCATTAATCACAGGCGTTTGGGTCCAGGATTTTATTTTATTATAAATAACGTGTATATAAAAAATTTTCATCTCGTCGAAATAGTATATTGACGAGATGAAAAATTTTTATATACACGTTATTTATAATAAAATAAAATCCTGGACACAAACGCATTTGATCTTAATAAGTAATTTTTAAAATCCATTCATATTAGTTCTACCATTCATATATGATCAAGTTTCGGTACAGTCATTGGTAATAAAAAGATGGATGAACCAGTTATATGGCGTCAAACCCTAAGTCCTACTAGTAATACAATATTGTTACGAACGTAAATAAAGTTACAATATTACCGAACGGGGAATATTGATGAATGATTAAAAACGTTAATTATGTAATTAATTAATACAATAAATAAAAACCTGTATGATTCTTGCTCAGTAGATGCATTTAAGAAAATAGTAGGTTTTTCTTTCTTTAATTGAATATATAAAGCAGAACACAAGTCGAATAATATGTTTTGTATAGCTTAAACCCAAAGCTTAGTCAAAGATTTTTTTCACTCATGATTTGCTGGTTGTGAACCTTTACCAAAATATGATAATAAATAAATAAATAAATAAAAACACTGAACACCTTATCTCTTTCCGATAATTGTACAGGAGCATATTCAAGTCGTATAAATAAATCTTCTTGCAAACAGGTCGAACTTCATCAGACAAATATGAAATCAAACACATATTTTATTATGATATTTTATGACATGATTACCTTAGTTTCGTATTATTAAATGGCTGATTACTATACATATATATATATGTAATAATACCTTTGAATAACGTACAAATTGTAAGTATAGAAGAAATAAACTGATGTCTTTTATATTATATAAAAATAAATCCAAGTCGACCTAAAAATGCTTAAGCAATCACAAAGTCAACAGGGTCTAGCTACTGATCTAGAAAATATTGTCTAGCGTGCTTTACAATCTGCTTACTCTACTCGCAGACCTATACAAGTTGTCATACATATTAAACTGCTGTGTGCTTGATGGAGGGACATTTGGGCTGGACTTTGTTGTTTCGAAATGATTTATTTGCCCTTGGGAAGAACTCCCATTATATTTTCCCTTTTTCAAACAAGCTTTCTTGATAACAAATCCTAATGCCACTAAGGCAAACGTTGCACCCACAGAACCCCCTATTACTGCAGCCATTGTTGAGTTATCTTCTCCTGTTTCCACGGTTACCATTACTGGTGGTGCAGAAGTTGTCATTGTGATGTTTGGACCTACCAAATAAGGGTAAAATTTAGAATCAAATCGTGACTATTAGGGTTAGGGTTAGTTAGATTAGCGTAAGAGTTAGGGTTAGGGTTAGGGTCAGAGATAGGGATAGGGTTATGGTTAGGTTAGAGTTAGGGTTAGGGTAAGAGTTGAATTAGCATCAGGGTTAGAGTTGGAGTTATGGTTGTGGTTAGGAACACAAGGGTAGGATAAGGTACAATAAGATAGGAACATATTCTAAAGAGATTGATATTCTTCCAAACAATGGGAGGTTGTATATGGGTTTTAGGAATCGAAAAGGTTACAGTAGAAATGAAGTTTGGGTTAAAGTACTGGATTTCAACTGTAGCTTGGTTAATATACAAACATATTTTATACAAAAACGCAAGGCTGTGCTATTAAACAATAACAATAATTACAATGACAAAATGTGGTTAATTGTAGTTGATGCATATGTAAGACAAAACTGTTATTATCCTAGTCATAAATAAAGTGGTATTTTTTCTACGAATATCAAAATGATCAATTAAAATGGGCGCATTACATTTGGGCTAAACATTCAGAAATACAGATTTTCATTTGGGCTAATAGCACTCGACTTTTGGGCTAATTAGATTTTTACCTGAACAGGTAAATAAAGGTAGGTTACTACCAAAGTCTATATAGATCACATACATTTAAGTAGAGGTAGCTTTTTGGTTATATATAGGCATGCAAGAGTGGGAACATTAAAGCACACAAAGTCACAAAACATTTCTGATAATCATTTTAAAGGAGCATCTCAAAAATAATTACGGCTATGTATTTAGTAAAAATTATCGTTGCCAAGCAAGGTTTGATGTTACCCATGCACTGACAGAGAAAAAAATGTTTGAAGTGCTTTAATTTTTTTTTCATGTTCATTTTACAGGTAGTATTGTATAGCCTGTTAACTGTTACTTTTGTGACTTTATCGAACGATTACAAATTAACCAATCGGGTAAAGCCAACGTCATAATACACGAAATCTTAATCACATGAAAGATTAATACATATGTAAAAGAATGTGGCAACGTAGGCTTGGAACTGCTTTATTTCTAATTCAATAAATATACCTTAAATGGTTTTCTGGTGAATGATTAGCATAAAATATTTATACATGTAGATATGTAATGTACCTACCTATTACTACACTGACTGAAGCTGTTATGTTGTATGTTACTCCATCTACAGTGTTTTCTGCTACGCAAATATAATTCCCGCTATTTTCTACGGTAACGTCATTTATGATTTAAGTCGATGAGTTGGCCAATAAGGTGTTGTTACGTTCAGCGTACCAAGCATATGACGGCGCTGGATTTCCAGCACTTCCACAAAATAGACTTATAGGATCCGAACCCTCTATGTATGCACCTTGGTCGGGACTTTTTGATACAAGAATACCTCTGACGCTATCTGTAACAAATAATTAATCAACAGATATTTTTTTGTGAATTAAGTTTGAAAATAACAAGGTATCTAAATTCATATATTTAACAAATAGACCATAGGTAAAGGTACAAAAAAGCCGAACTCGTTTTGGAGATAGTAAGCATTCAAAATTTGGCGGTAAAAGGCTTTCGCAAACCTTTTCATAGGTTTAGCATTAGACTTGTATAAGTGAAAAAACCTATGAAAAAAATAACAAGAAATTTATAAAACTTTATTAATTAGCTTTTAATGACCCAATAAATCCTATTATAAAAAGAAAACTGGAGGTTTCTTGGAAAAACATTATTCCTATTTTAATGGTAAAATCCAGAAGATTCTGAAAATCTGACAAAAATCTCAAAAATTGACAAGTAATCATCCTTAAACCTTTTCATCGAAATTTAGCAGGATGATTTAAATTTATTAAGTGTTTAAAGCTGAGAATAAGTTTATAGGTATTTTTTCGTGAAAAATGCTAACTAAATTTAAGTTATAGTGTAAATTCTTTTTTTTCAAGTAAGGTTTGCATCCCTCTCATTTTAGGACCTTTATTTCAAAACAGAAAAGAAGTGACCAAAAAGTCAATCTATATCTTTTTTAATAACTTTTAAAAATATGAATGATATTGAGGAATCTTAGGAACATGTACGATTGATGTGCTCTTTCCAAAAACATTCTTTTTTTCGGTAAGCAATGGTCAGGGGGTCAAAATTTTTCTTAAAATGGTTTTTTGTTTTCACTCTTGTGCTAGCTGTTTTTGTTATAGGCCCTACGGAAGGTAAAAGCAAACAAAATTATGACTTAGGACAACGAAAAAAATATTTCAGTCCAAATAATGATTGACTGCCCAAAAGTAGTCTTTCACGCCCAAAAATGGCGAGGGACTGTTTCTTAGGTTTAGAGTTTTTTAAAGCATCTGTGAATCAACCTTTTTTTTAATTTTTGGTCGGGGGTGAGAATATTTTTCACTTACATTCAAGTTTAAAATGCTAGATGGAGCGGTGAATGTTCAAAATTCTTGCTAAAGAACACACCATACCATGCCTCTATCGTCAGTATCTAACATCAGAATTGTCACACTGCTTGTTCCATTATAAGTACAATTGGCATATCCGGGTTCTATCGTAGTGACCTCATCCGGGTATACCGTTGGGATGAAACCAATCATTCTGTACTTCTCCCATACGAACTTTCCCGGTGGATTCCCGATGTTTCCCGAACAGGTAAAGGTCACGTTTTGACCTTCAGCAATACTGCCATCTGGTGGATTATCTGGTCTTTCTGCTGCAGCTTAAATATTCAAAGTATTTTTATTGTTTACAACTATGTTACTTTCTCTGGACATTCGATATCGTAGACTTCGGTAACGCCTGTCATTGTGTTGTAATTAATTAATATATGTTTTAATAATTTTAGATTGTGTTTTTTTACTCTCTTTTAGTGTAAACATATTTTATCAATAATTTGTATAACATTTTACGATCAAAGCAACATAATAAAGGAACAATTATATACAAATTAATAAAAGGATTCGGAAGCAAGACTAAAAGTCTTATTTAAATCCGTCTCCTTAATCAAAATACAAAATACTGATGTATTATTTCAGCAGACATCAAGGGCAATGCTATACAATAAATTGAATATGTATACAGCTTGTAGTCATGTTAGTCGGAAGAAAGGTGCAGAAGGGTAACTAAGAACAAGTGTGATAGGTTGGGAATAAGTTAAGGGTAATTGTGATTGAAGAGGTAAGGCATTCTTACAACCTTGGAGGTTTTGTCTATTTTTATTCAAAGTCAAAACGTTTACTTTTTAAGATGAATTGGTGTACGGATTCAAATATATGAGCATTCTGTTCATCCGATAAGGTATCTGTGCCAAATAAAAGTATATTACATGATAAGTGAATCTGTGGAGTATGAAGAGTAAAAATGTGCCTTGCTCTGAGCGCTTGTAATCTTGGACAATATAAAAGATAGTGAGAAGCAGTTTCAGAGCTATTGCCACACATACATGCTGGAGATTGAATTAGGTTCTTGTCATATAGATCTTTATTTAAGATGCTACATTTTAGGCGAAGTCTTGCATGATATATCTGACCTTTACGATTACCATAATAATAATATTTCGGTTTAGTTACACTATTATTTATTCTGGATTTAAATATGCTTAAGGATGGGGATAACTTAACAGTAGTGGGTAAAAGGTTCCATGATCGAATTGTAGATGGCAAGAAGTAACTTGAGTACAGACATGTTCTGGTGTTAATCTGTTGTAACGCGTCAGAGTTACGAGTAGGGTAATTATGAATCTGATTTTGTCTACCTGGAATAAGTTCATTTAAGTAGGGAGGGGAAATGTTGTTTATCATTTTATAAAGTTGAACTAATTTGTGACTTTCACGTCGATCGCTTAGTTTTTGCCAACCAGTTTCTGTATATAAGTTATTTATTGATGATAATCTTGTTGCGCCTGTTACGATTCTAGCGGCTTCTAATTGCACATTTTCTACTTTGTGCTTTAGAATTGCGATTGGAGTATCCCAGATTATATCTGCATATTCTAGGATAGGTCGTATGAATGTCAAATATAGTTTTTCGAGTGTTTGTCTATCGAATATAAATTTTAATTTCCGAAGAATGCTTAGTCGGTTATATGCTTTTGTAACGATCATATCAATATGTTTACTCCATCCTCCGTCCTCAGATATTATAAGACCAAGATGTTTATGCTGGGCAACTATTGATATTACAGAATCATTCAAAATTAGGTCAGGGTGCATTGGTTTATTACTTTTTCTTGATATTGTCTTTGTTTCAGTTTTTCTCGAATTAAATGTAACAAGCCATTGTTCAGACCATTCGTGTATTTTCTGTAGGTCGTGGTTTAACTGAAGGGCAGTATCATTTGAGTTGTCAACTATCATATAAAGACTGGTATCATCAGCAAACAGCTTTATTGTTGAATCTATGTCGCATACTATATCATTGATAAATAAAATAAATAAAAGAGGTCCTAAGATAGAACCTTGAGGAACCCCTGCACTTATAGTTTTCCAGCTTGAGCAGCTATTGTTTATGACGACTCGTTGTTTTTTTTTTCGCTTAAGTAGTCTTTAAACCAACTAAGTAGGCCGTTGGTGACACCGATCGATCTTAACTTAAATAGTAGGCCACGATGCCAAACTTTATCAAATGCCTTACTTATGTCACAGAATATTACACGAACTTCTTTTCCTTGATCAAGAGCTCTGCCAAATTCATTAGTTATGCTTACAAGTTGGTTTATAGTAGAATCGCCCTGGGTGAAGCCTGATTGATTGTATGTAATTATATTATGACTCTTAATGTAGTTGTGAAGATGCTTAAAGACACAACGTTCCATTACTTTACCGAGAGAGCTTATAAGTGATATTGGTCGATAGTTTTTTACGTCATTTTGTGATCCCGATTTAAAGACAGGCGTAACATTAGCTTGTTTCCAAGACTTTGGGAATGTGCAGGAATTTAAGGACATATTAAATAATTTGCATAATGGAGTTTTTAGTATCATTGATGCTTCTTTTAGAACTTTGGGGCTTATGCTATCTGGGCCGACAGCTTTACTCGTGTCAAGCGACAGCAAGACGTCCTCTACTTCGTTCTCATGCAATTGTATGTTCTGCATGCTAAAATCAGGCGGATTTAAATTGTTGGGTAACGTTTTATTTGCATCATTAACTTGACATTGCTCATTAAAGTATTCATTGAAAACTTCAGCTTTGATTTTGTCGTCTTCAACCATATCAGTGTCTGTTCGTAAGGGAGGTAGTCTACATTTAGTTGAATTTCCTAATAGTGATTTTACTAACTTCCACCAATTACTGGAGTTGATTTCGTCACTATTGATTTTATCTTTAACGTTACAATAGTAATCATATTTGGCATTTTTGACAGCAAGGGTACATTTATTTCTTATTTTACGATATTTTTTCCAGTTTATTACTCTCTTTTGTTTTTGTAAGTTAACATCAGAACAACATACAAGATTTGTAAAACGTCTACTGATCATTATATATATGCAGTTATAGTAAATTTCAAATTTCTTTCTGTGCCATGACGGAACTGTTGTTATATGTTGCTATCATTTAGGTTATTTAAAACATGAAAAACAATTTAACACCCGGGTAATATTATAAAAAAAACTCACATTTCCCAGCGGGTGATATTTTTTCTTACCTCACTCACGTGTGAAGATCCAATCTTAAAATCTTTTTCAATTAAGTGATTGATTATAATGAGATTATCGATATTCATAAAGTGCTACTGCACATGGACGATATCCTCGGTGTTGGATTTTGTTTCCCTTTTCGACTTTTTGGGGTACGAGCACAGTCACTTTTGGTTTTCAACTTCAAATGTTAAAGCATTTAATGGTTACTTCTTGAAATTGGTAAAATATGCATATACAGCATAGCCATATCGTGTCTTTTGAAACCATTGGGTAATCGATAATCATTGATTCCGGGGCAGAGGTGCCGAAAATAATCACATGCCTGGTCGTCAGACGTGTCTCACACGAATTTACCCCTTTATATTTTTTTATTAATGAAATTTCTGGTTGACCTAACTTAAACACTTTTGTATTGACGAACACATCAAAGCTATAAATTATCCGTTTAAATTTCTAAATTGTCAAAACCCTAATTAAGGTTCTTCCTACTCCAGACATAGGTTGGTCTTAGTCATTATTTGGTTTCTAGTTCGAAGTAGTTTGTTTGGTATCATTCTATGCTCTTCATAATCATATAGTGTTTGTCATTTTCAACTTTTGGTAGAGAGCCTCTGATGAATTTTGAATAGACGAAACGCGCGTCAGGCGTACCAAAAGTTATTGTCTGGAACTTTGTTGTAATTTATATTTCTAACATCCGTGACGGTTAGCGCTGCTGGTGGAGTTTTAATTCCCCGAGGTTAGCCCTCTCCGGCATCAACACTTTTGTGTTGACGAACACAACAAAGCTATAAATTAGCCGTTTAAATTTCTAAATTGTCAAAATCCTAAGGTTCTTCCTACCCCAGACATAGGTTGGTCTTAGTCATTATTTGGTTTCTAGTTCGAAGTAGTTTGTTTGGTATCATTCTATGCTCTTCATAGTCATATAGTGTTTGGCATTTTCAACTTTTGGTAGAGCGCCTCTGATGAGTTTTGAATAGACGAAACGCGCGTCAGGTGCAGCAAAAGTTATTGTCTCGAACTTTGTTGTAATTTATATTTAAAGCTGTTTTTTTCCTTGTACTGCATATGGTCGATATACATTGGTTCCGGTTTTTGGTTTTTTTCCTTGACCTTTTTAGGTACAGGTGCTTTTTTCAATACGTTTTGTCTTCGGCTTCTAATTTTTTGATTAAAATGTTGCTGTTGAGAGGCTACTCTTTGAAGAACGCATAAACAGCATTACGAATTTAACTGTTTCATGTTCATTTGTTATTTCCAATGGTCTAGTAAAGCAGTAAAATGTATGGAGACAAATACTACACCGTGTATATTTTATATGCTTACAGAACAAGTTGTCTTAGATTTAAAGTTTTAAACTTTTGAAAAAAATATAATGATTATGGACAGATTGTCTCTATTTCGGATCAACTCAAAACTAAATGTTGCTGAAGTGGCAAAATATTTTCTGGCTGATACGTGTTCTTTGTGTTTCAATCTTATGTCATAAACATTTTTGACTCGTTAAAGGCAAAAAGTCAATGAGAAATTTGCACACACAAAATAATGTTTTAATCTTTTTAATACTTTAAGATACTATAAGTAATTCATTTTGATGCAACACATATTCAAAGAATAGAGCATCGAATTGATATTTTTGGATTTTACAAATAATAAGAACGTTGGGAGTAATAATAGACAATGACTGTAACTTAATGCTGCTTTTAAATAATAAAAATGACCTTTAAATTTATTTCTGTTGCATCAGAGCATATGCTTATTTTTAAAGCAACCTAATCTTTTGTTTATATGTATCACATTAGTGAAGTGCAGTATCCATGCAGTATCGTATTAATGTTAACTAAATTATTCTGTTTTAGTCGACACTATCAACAAACCATTTCCAACTTATCTTTATTAACTCATAAAGCAGCTTTTTTTCCTAATTTAATAGTTAAGTTAAGGCCTTGCGAAATTTAATTTTTGACTGCTTAATGGTTGCAATTGTTTTGTTATATTATTTTGAAGTTCCTTCAAAACTATACATGTATAGTTTAAATCATTAGAAAAAAATAGTTATTAAGTCTCATTCTTCGTAACGTCGGTCTCATATTCATTTTCACTTTGGCATCATGGAAATGATCACCGCATTGTTTTCTACTGCTGTCGTATTAAACTTTTGGTCTTCACTGCCATCGTGTGCAACAAGTATCGGTTCAGAAATTGAAAGCCTTCACCAATGTTCTAAGTACCATTTTGAGGAGAAAGTGTTAGACAGAGTGATCAGAATGGATGTTAAGATGGAAATGTTTGAGAGTACAGTCAAGAAGTGTGAAGACGAATTAAAATCAGTCCTGAGTATGCTTAAAGAAAGAAACAATGATGTTCTTAAAACTATTCAATCAGTTAAAGCTGAATCCGGAAATGTTTTAGACAATCTAAGGACTGAAGCTGCTGGTGTTTTAGCTAATTTGAAAACTGAAACAGTAAAAGTATATGTGGACGTCTCGAAAAAGCAAGACAGGTTAAATAGTTCGATACAGTCAATTGTTAAAGGTTTGGAGACACGAATAAAGGATAAATTGACAGCTCTATCAGTCAAGGAAAAGTCGTTAGAAGCCAGTAAGTAACACTTGATTTAGCTTGTAATAAAAGGGTCGATAAATAAAAGTTTTATGTAAATGATTTGCAAATTATCATTTTTTTAAATTGATCATAGTTTTTGATTGAAATGAAAATTACTCTGAGTTGTAAACATTTTGTTTAAAGATTTGTTGAGTTACATAAAAATGAACCAGACTTATTGTAGCCTTAAACATGTTAAAATTCTAAATCACTATTCATTCACAAATATATATTTTTCTTAGACTTTTGTCTATCTTTATTAACTAAGTTTTCAGAGAAAAAAGATTTCAGTATTATCTAAAGATCAAATAAAACATTTATTTGAAAGTTTTCAGTCTTTCTCATATAACTTACATTATTTTCTCCTTCAAAAAAAATAAACTTGCCCGTGCTTGTTTCAGTAATATATAATTTGTTTCAGATTACATACAGAGAATGAACAAAACCATTGGATTCTCAGCCTACAGGTCTTCTTCGCAGGAAATAAAAACAAATAAACCAGTCATCTTTGACAAAGTGTGGACCAACAAAGGAAACGCTTACGATCCAACATCCGGGATATTTACAGCTCCACATTCGGGACTTTTTCATATGTCTGCCGTTGTGATGACATCAGGAGAAAATGTCTTATATTTTCATATCTATCATAACGATGTCAAGAGATCAGGAACGGGGACAACCTCCAGTGGGTACAAAGGATGGACACTTGATTTGATCCTAGATCTAGAAGTAGGTGACCGTGTTTATATATCTACACCGAGTGGTCGGACCTTATACAGTGATGGTAGCAACTATGTTACTTTCTCCGGACATTCGATATCATAGGTTTATGTAACGTTTATCGTTAGAATAAGTTAATATTTAACAATTAGTTTTATTGATTATGCACTGATTTTTTTCTTTCTGTGTAATGTATTTGTAAGTTAACATGAAGAAAGAATACAATACTTGGTACATCATCACCGATCATTAAACATACATGTGCTTTCTGATCCATGATTGGACTCTTGTTATGTTGCTTTCGTTTTGGTTTATATTAAAACACTGAAAGAACTTCAATATCATTTCAAAACAAAATAACGGCAAGGTTTTACAGACGAAATGCCAACCTCATATGATTAAAAGGTTTTATTTGTCAACTTCAGCAAAAAATCATAGATAAATAGCAAATGTTAGTGTCATAAAGCACAACTTTGATACATTAATCTAGAAAAAAAACTGTCACACTTAGGCTCCATACCTTTATAATTAATTGGGAATGTATGTCTTAAAGAATTACCACTGGACATTTAAATTGATGTATTAAACTACACCTTTCTCATAAAAAAATTTAAGGCCGACTTGATTCCATGATCAAAAAGGTTTTGCATGACTTATAATGTTAACAATTTATATCCTTGAGGAAGTTGGGGTCTAGAAATTTGACAAAGAATTTTCCCCAAACTTTCATAGTAAATAGACATTAGAATAAGCTTTGAAAATACTGTAGAAGCAGAAATATTTGTGGGGGATTAAATTTCATTTATTTCATGGGTATGAAAAATCCACGAAATTAAAACCCCATGAATTTAAAATATTTAGTTGAACAGTGTATATAAAAATTTTAAATCCTCGAAAATTTGTCCCCACCCATTCATTTTGTGCTCTTAACCACAAAATTTTGTCCCCACGAAAATAAATGATTATACAGTATACAATATAATTCCACCTTATATAAAAATGCTGTAATCTGATTGGACAACAGCCAGTGTATTTTTCCGATATTTTTCAAGATTTTCTTCTTCAAACGCCAGCGGGGTATTTGTCATGGCAAATACCCCGGCCCATGACAAATACCACGGTACTTGGAAAATAACCTATTCTAAAAATAGCGCCGCGTGACATTTGTGCGAGTAATTTTCAAGCATCATATGAATTTGAGTTTGTATCTTATATTTTATACATACATAAAACAACGCTAGGATTTGAAGAAACAAAAAAAAAGATATTCGGTGGAATTAAACGAATATATCATGTTGAAGAGGGGTAATTGCCAAAAATACTGGTTTCGAGTTCGTCGAATCTTACTCGCCTTCGGCTCGTAAAATTTGTCTCCTCTCAACCAGTATTTTAGGCAAATACCCCTCTCCAACATGATATATTTGTTTAAAAAAACATAGGCCACGTTGCTTATTTTAGAAGTAATTGGGGTTCAATCTTTAAGAGATTTGTATAGATTATATAGGAAAATTCCTCCAAATCGCTATGTTTTTAAAACTATACATGGAATTTTATACAAATTTGTGTCAAATAATCATCATAGATATGAATGTCTAGTATATAATCAAACAATGTTACTGTAATTTCAACCCTGAAAATCATCTGACATGGGGTAACAGTACTTTTTTCCAGGTACATGTATAAAAGAAAAACTAGTTATTCCAATATGTTTCTTTTAAATGAGAAATTTGTCACACATTTTCCTTCCAATTTTCTCCCCTGAAATGTGATATTTTCATAAAAAGCTTAATAGCCTTTTTTAGTGCTTATCTTGCAATAATTTAATAGAGAAATGACTTTCACAACATTCCAGTGATAATTGTTATTTAAAATTGAATTAAGGCTAAATGTTTGCAAGGCGACTGAAAAAGATGCTCCGTTTTAGACCCCCTTCCTAGCAAACTACCTTTAAACGCCTTTTATGCTTTGTTTACCTTGGCACCTTTTTATTTATTTTTGTATTCTCGATACCTCAAACTTGTTTCATAAGCTTAATAAACGTTTTATGGCTGGGTAAAAGCCTGAAAAGAGACTGAATGAATTTTGAAAAGAAAATTTCAAATATGGGTCTTAGAAATCATTTTACTAGTTCTATTTCTCTAGCAGATTAGCTAAAAGCATATGTATAGAGAACTATTAATCAGAAAAAATGTTTTAACATCATAGCCGAACGAAGAAAAAAACCAACCAGAATTACAAATAAATTCATAAAGGTCATAAAGTGTCGTCTACACTTGTTTTGTTGCTGATGGTGGTACGCCATTGTTCACTTGTTCATTGCTTTGTACAGGAGATACTCTATTGTCAGCATTCACCCATTTTCCTCTTTTAGTTAAGGCGTAAAAGATTCCCCCTGCGGTAACTATAGTAACAAGAAGTGCGCCTATAACGCCACCTATGATGGCACCTGTATCATCGTCTGCTGATGTTAATGGTTCTACCAACAATGTCCGGTTCGTTGATGTTGTTGACTGTGTATCAATGGTCGTTGGATTAGGCTCTGTCTCTAGAAAATGTGAAAAGGAAGGTATGATACTAGTAATTAATTACTGTTTTTTGTCGCGAGTGCTGAATACCTTTTGACTATTTCTTCTGTGTTATTATGAAAAAATTACAAAATAAAAAATAGCATAACACAAAGGGGTGATACCAAATGGCATATTTCCAGATTTTAATGAAAATTAGTAGACACATAGTTCTTAGTGATATAAATTCATATATGAAATAAGAAAATGGGGGTTACGGACCTCTTTTTTAAAATAAATCCATTTGAAAACTGCGTTTTAGGCGGGAAATTAACAAAAACATATAGGAAAAAAAGAGTTTCAACAACATTTATTTTTACTTTTTATACAAAAAATGGACTAACGATATCCAAAATTTTGCTAAAACTAATATAATATTCTTTGGAAAATTAGCGATGCATTAATGTAAAATAAAGGATATGTCACGGACTTCATTTTAAAGGTGAACATTGCCTATACGTGAAAAACGCAATAGAATCTTACTAAAATTGACGATGCTTTTCACGACGTTCAGACGGATTTTTAAGTGTACATGTAAATTTTATCGGTAACGTCGTTTTTAACGTAACGTCCCACCTTATTTTAAGGGATTAAAGGATTAAAAGAATTGAAAAAAGAATACATGTAGATTCTTCTGCTGCTAGAAATGTGTCTCTTTTCTAAATGTTCAGTAACACGTGCCTCTTACTTGATAATTAGATAACCATTTGATTTTTAGAAGGGTATTGGTATTATTTCATGCTGCTTCTATAAATGATATCGAAAAACTAGGAGACAATTTTTTGCGAGGCAGTGCGTGCATTTTTTTTCTAAACTTTCTATCAACTTGCAACCAAAAACACCTCCCTGCCTTTTTTCAGTCAAAGCATTCTCCTGTTTTATTCATTCCCTGATGTTTGGTGTCTTGGCTTTTTATTTTGCATTTCACCAAAGGAACCCCCCCCCCCCAAGAAAAAAATGAAATGTTTGCTGACCCTTATATTCATTTCATAGCTTCAGTTTATTTTGGTAAGATGCTGCTGATGAAACACTTATTTCCAGCATACTTCAAAGGACAACTAATTCAGTGATTCGAATTCTTGTTTTAGGGATAAAAGTAACTTCTTTCTGTTAAAGTTTCATGTTATCATAAACCTCTTTGATTCATTGTTCTATTGTTTCTTTTTACCTTGAGATGTAAAGACGTCTGTTGACGTCACTGCAGTTGATGTAAGTTCAGTTGTAGAAGCCATGGTTGAACTTTCTGTTGTTGTTGATTGTCTTGTCGTTAGTGTTTCAGTTGTCTCTTCCGGTGTGGAAGAAGTTGTTGTTTCTGAAAGTGTAGTTGTCTCTTCCGGTGTGGAAGAAGTTGTTGTTTCTGATAGTGTAGTTGTCTCTTCCGGTGTAGAAGACGTTGTTGTTTCTGAAAGTGTAGTTGTCTCTTCCGGTGTGGAAGACGTTGTTGTTTCTGTTGTTGTGTCTGTAGGTGAAGTAGTCTCGACCTGCGTTGTGGCATCAGTTGTGAGTTGAGCTACATATAAGAAGGCTATAGATTTACTTTTGAAGAGGCAGTTCAAAACATTTAATACGGGTATATATTTTTTGCTTTACATCTATAAATAAAAGAAATGAAAAATACTACAAGTTTGATGCCTTAAAATGATTTTATGGTGGTAAAATGGTTGGATGATGGTCTAAAGTTTATAAACACGAAACATTTTAGATATTTTAACAGACAGTTTTGTGACACAAGCACACCGAATAGATATATAAACTATAATAAATGTAAACTACACGTAGAAATCTTAGATATACACACACGCATTAGAGGGAGGCTGGTTAAAGAGAAAAACTATTAAATAAAACATCAGTGATTATAAATGCCAAAGTATCGTGGTTTATGAGTGTGAAAATTTCTACATGATAATATAATTAGCTACTAGTCTACATCTATTTTTAACTTCTTGTCTTATGTTATGATTAGTGTGATTATAGTATTATATTATTTATTACTAATATCTGAAAGTATTCATACCCACAGTTGATAAAGTTTGTGTTGTATAAATCATAATCGTCGTGGTTGAAGTATCAGTTGTTGTTTCGACTAGTGATGTAACTTTAGTCGTGGTTTCTGCTTGTGTAGTTGCCTCAGTCGTAATTTTGGCTAGTGTAGTTCCTTCAGTCGTCGTTTCAGCTAGTGAAGTTGCTTCAGTTGTAGTTTCTGCTAATGTAGTTACTTCAGTCGTCGTTTCTGCTAGTGTAGTTGCTTCAGTCGTCGTTTCTGCTAGTGTAGTTGCTTCAGTCGTCGTTTCGGATAGGGTTGTTGCATCGGTCGTAGTTTCGGCTAGTGTAGTTGCTTCAGTCGTCGTTTCTGCTAGTGTAGTTGCTTCAGTCGTAGTTTCTGCTAGACTAAGTGTAGTTGCTTCAGTCGTCGTTTTGGCCAGTGTGGTTGCTTCAGTCGTGGTTTCAGCTAGTGTAGTTGCTTCAGTCATAGTTTCGGGTAATGTAGTTGCTTCAGTCGTCGTTTCGGCTAGTGTAGAAGCCTCAGTCGTGGTTTCTGTTGGTGTAGATACTTCAGTTGTTTCGGTAAGTGTAGTTGTCTCAGTCGTGGTTTTGGCTAGTGTGGATGCTTCAGTCGTGGTTTCGGCTAGTGTAGATCCTTCAGTCGTGGTTTCGGCTGGTGTAGATGCTTCTGTCGTGGATTCGGCTAGAGTAGATGCTTCAGTCGTTGTTTCTGCTATTGTTGTTGCTTCGGACGTTGTTTCTTGTAACGTTGTTGCTTCAGTCGTGGTTACGGCTAGTGTGGATGCCTCAGTCGTTGTTTCAGATGTTGTTTCTTGTAACGTTGTTGCTTCTGTTGTTAAAGTTTCTACAAAAGTTGTTTTTATTTGAAGATATCAATACTAAGAAATGTATGCGCTTGTTACAACATATATGCTTTTTAAACACTCCTTGAAAAAGTATTGCAACAGCTGAGTTAAATGTTAGTATTTGTAATTGGTTGTATGACTTTTTTCTTTAAAATCTAACAGCCAATTGAAGTATTTTTAATTAATATATCTGTCAGGAATTTATTTAGCACTGTTCATCAATCGAATCGGGCGCTTTCAAATAAAAGGTTTTTTAATTGCCCTTCTGTATTCTTTTTGAAGTTAAATTCAGTTTGTGTGTCTTTACTTAATGTTTAATTTTGATATTTTGCTACAATGCAATAAGCAAGTAAAAAGATGGTCCGTGTATATAGTTCATCCTTCAACCCTTAGGAATATTATTTTAATATCGACCACCGTTAAAACTTTACAAGGGTGGTTGATGATAAACATCTGAAATAAACAATGCTGTGGACGATATATACAATTAGTATGTTGTTTCAGTCACAAAGGACCAAATGATTTATATATAAAGTGTGGCAAAACTTTTAGAGAAAATTCAAATATTTTTTTTAACTAATAAAAACCTTTATTGGCAATATTCAAAAAACGTTTTACATATATGTTTAGTCAGAACGACGTTATCAAATGTCGTAAAAATGAGCGTTTTTCTGCTAGTTTTGGACAAAAATCTCACCATTTTTGCCAAATTTCTGACTCCATTCTTTCAACACAGACTTTGTCATTACATACAAAATCTTAGGTAATGAAGAACAAAGTCTTGATGGATGATTCTGCAATCTTTTTACAAGTGAAAAATGATCTTTAGGCCATTGTCAATCTTTAACTATAGGTAAGTTTTTCAGTATGTTTAATCACACAACAAGGTATGCAACAGTTTTTTGTAGCTATAAGATTTCAAATAAACCTTCTAGACAATTTTATTTTGCTTCGTTAGTCAGCATCATGTAGGAACAAAAATAGTTTTTATTTAGGCTACAGTATCGTAATATTTACTTTGGTATGTGTTATTTCTGTTTTTTGTGTGTGTGCATGCGGGTATCTTCTATTTATATTGAATAAGGGTCTGGATTTCAACAATATGCTCAAGTGCTTGATTCAGAGCAATTATATAAATCCTAAAATATTTTAAAAACCAATATTTTCATATCTATAAAAAGAGATAGTGCAACTAAAAACCCTTCCTGAAAATTCAAGTCGGTGATCTATGGACCTAATTCAGTATAATTGCACTTTTTTGTTTTATGGTTTCTTTTTTCCATTGATTTTCCAATTATGATATATCAAACAGAAAACATTAAAAGTCATACCCAGGCATTTAATTCCGATTGAAATTTTTGTCGGCACTTTTGGAGAAACAAATTATATTACATGTTTGCCAATTTACTGATTCAATTTTCAGAAAATGTTAAATGCTGCTCATGAATACTTAGGTATATGAATGATATTGGAAACTTATAAGGGTCTTGATGGGGAATTTTTCATTTTTAGCTCACCTTGCCGAATGAAATGTGAGCTTTTGCCATCACTTGGCGTCCGTTGTCTTTCTCTAAAACCGCTAAGCCAGATATAATATATGTTAGGGTTGTTTTGTAGTATGTCCTCTACAAAACTATAGTTCGAAATTTTTATTCGACAAAAACATTGCCGCCATGGATAAGAATAAAACATAAGGGTAAATTGGAAATTTTTGCAAATTATTCAAAAACCGTACCAGATATCAAAATTCTGGTACAAAAAAAATGTTCAGCACATCAAGATCTACCTGTCCTGAAATTTTGAAGAAGATTAGACAAGCGTTGTAGGAGTTATTGCCCTTTTTCTATATTTTTTTTTCAAATTTTTGCAATTTTTAGACCAATATCTTGACAAATATACAAGATATTTGAAAAAATAATTAGTATATGATTAAGCATATCACGATCTGCAAAAGTTGAAACAGAGTTAAAGTTGTAGGACCCTTCCTTCAGGAGTTATACTCCTTAAATCGTTAAAATTGACCATTTTCACAGCTTTTTGTTCAACTTTTCAAAAATATTCTTCTCTGAAACCGATCGGTCAAATAAAATGAAACTTCAGATGGTTGTTTTGTAGTATGTCCTCTACATAATTATCGTTCAAATTTTTGATTCGACAAAAAAGTTTCAGTTGCAAATTGCTCAAAAATGGAAACAGATATCAAAATTCTGTTTCTGGTAGATTTTGCTCTTTTTTAGACCAATATCGTGAAAACTATACAAGATATTTGAAAAATTTAAATTTCTTATGGTTAAGCACATAAAGATCTAAAAGTTATGTAATCGGGTCAAAATTGCAAGAACTTTCTTGAAAGTAGTTGTTTTAAATTTCATATGGTTAAGCACATAAAGATCTAAAAGTTATGTAATCGGGTCAAAATTGTAAGACCTTTCTTGATAGGAGTTGTTTCCCTTAGAACGATTAAAATGATCATTTCACAGAGTAGCAGTCCTTTGTAAGAACATATCCAGCTTGTAAGTATCATCGAATACAAGGTGGGCGATTCAGCCTCCTGTGAGCCTCTAGTTTCTACATACCAAATGCCTCTATAAGGCATTGTCAATCATAAACTATTGTTGGTGTCAATTAATCCACGTGTTATGGAACAGTAATTTGTTAATATAAGATTACCAATTAAACTTCTAGGCAATTTTATTTTGTTTTATTTGTCAGCTTTTTGCAGGAATAGAAACAGCTTCATAAAGTATAAGGCGAAGAGGTACCAATTGGGCAGTCGATTGCCAAAAGTCCGAAAAGACAAAACAAGCAAACACGAACGAGAACCATGCGATTGTACAGACAACATAGAAACACAAAAACAGTATAATAACAATCAACAACAGTATTATTATGTATACTTATTTCGTTTGGTGTTATGCATTTTAAACATCTTTTGAGATGGTGGATGTTCTATATTTGGGTTCGGTTCTAGTGCTGCTGACGAGGAATAGTTTTCCGAAATGGCCATACAGCTCATAAAATTAGTTGCAGTTGGAGTTAACATAAGTGTTATGGTCTCATGTTCATTTCCATATCCTTTCATAAATTATTTTATATATGCATAATCTGCATGTATTATTTTTATATTTTGTGTTTGTATGCGAGAATCTGTTCTATTATTGAATAAGGGCTTTGATTTTAACAATCTGCCTTAGTGCTTGATTCAAAGAACCTAAATATGGCGAGAACCATTATTTTTATATCTATAAAAAGACGTGGTGCAACTAAAAGCCATTCATGGAAGACTTCTTTTGACATTTGTTCCCTGGAAATTCAAGTTGGCCGGACTTCGTACGAACCTCATTTAGTACAACTAATTTTTTCCTTTTACTATTTTATGGTTTCCCTTTTCCCATTTATTTTTCAATTATCATAAGCTAAACCTTTAATTTGCATTTTTCTGTGCAACTTTTGGGGAAAATATATTATTATTTTTGCCATTTTTCTGAAATCCATTCTAAGAAAATGTTAAATACCGGTCATGTAGATAATAAAATTGGTATTTGAATGATATTGAAAACTTATAATAAAGGTCTTGAATGGAAATGCTTTTAATCCCTGACATACCAAATGAAATACATGCTATGGGGCATTATGAATCTTCAACTATTGATAAGTTTTCCCTGTGTCTAATTATACAACAAAGTGTGGAACATGCGGATTATTTTGTAGAAGATATAAGGTTCCATTTAGACAATTCTATTTTTCTCTATTAATCAGCTTGCTTTCAGACGGAACAGTTTCTATGTAGACGATCTAGATCTCTTTTTTTATGGAACAATATCATGATGTATACTGTTCTTTGGTAGGTGATATTTGGATAGGACTACAACAATCTGCCGTAAGTGCTTGTTTCTGAGAAATCCATACATAATCCTTTGAATTTTGTCAAGATTTTCATATCTATAAAAGAGATCATGCAACTAAGAACCCTTCATGTAAGACTTTTTCATTATCCTTTTCCTTTAATTATTTTATGGTTTCTTCTGTCCCATTCATTTTTCAATAATTTGCTTTTTTTCTGCGGTACGTATTTTATATGAAATTCTATCTAATAGTCTATACAGAAACTTAGGCTTGTGAAACACACAGCATCAATACAAGTCTGCAGAATTTGTTAGTTTTAGGATTGGTGGAAGAATGTCAATATTGTGTGACACGATCTTCTAAATTTCTATTGCAATCGAAAGCCACTTTTAACCTCTTAGGATTAACATTTTGATAATTGGACGATGAATGAGACAAACGAAACCTTCAAATAGACGAAGTTTTGTTTTCAGTTTTACTGGTTAAGGCCCGTTTGTTAAATATAGAAATATTAATCATGGACAAAGTGCATGAATATTTCTGAAACATACATTTTACATCATTTGTTATAAACGACATGAAGATAATAAAAAAAGCCTTTTGAAATTTGAAAATAGTGCTGTCGAAAGGTGACCTATCTTAATAAGTATATTTAAAATCCATTCATATATGGTCAAGATTCGGTATAGGTATTGCTAATAAAAAGATAAAGTTAGCCAGTTATATGGCGTCAAACCCTAAGTCCTGCTAGTAATACAATATTGTTACGAAACACAATGGGGAACGTAAATAAAGGTACTAATAGTAACAATATTACCGAACGTGGAAAATTGATGAATGATTAAAAACGTATTATGTAATTAATTAATACAATAAATAAAAATGGGTCAAAGACAGAAATGGCCGGATTTCGTTTAACAAGAAGTAGGTGAGCGACAGACCTGAAATCACATCCCACGTTATGGGAGCCCATGTTGATGCTGCATACCAAATATCAAGAGGATGTGATTAGTAGTTGCTAAGAAAACTGTTACGAAAATTTTCTACTATTGGACATTATTGTCAAAAATTTATTAAGTCGGTTAACAGGAAGTAAGTGAGCGACAGACCTGAAATCACATCCCACGTTATGGGACCTCACCCTGATGCTGTATACCAAATATCAAGTGGCTGTGATAAGTAGTTGCTGAGAAAACTGTTTCTTTCCCGCCCGCACGCCGCCCGCCCGCCCACCCGACATTCACCATTTTATAACCCGGATTTTTCACTCCGTGAAATCCGGCCAAAAACCAGTATGATTCTTGCTCAGTAGATGCATTTAAGAAAATAGTAGGTTTTTCTTTCTTTAATTGAATATATAAAGCAGAACACAAGTCAAATAATATGTTCTGTATAGCTAAAACCCAAAGCGAAGTCCAAGATTTTTTTTACTCATGATTTCCTGATTGTGAACATTACCAAAATATAATGATAAATAAATAAATAAATAAATAAAAACAACACCTTAATTATCTCTTTCAGATAATTGTACAGGAGCATTCAAGTCGTATAAAAAAAAAACAAATCTTCTTGCAAACACTCGAACTTCATCAGACAAAGATGAAATCAAACACATATTTTATTATGATATTTTATGACATGATAACCTTAGTTTCGTATTATTAAATGGCTGATTACTATACATATATACATGTAGTAATTAATACCTTTGAATAACGTACAAATTGTAAGTAAAGAAGAAATAAACTGATGTCTTTTATATGATATAAATATAAATCCGAAGTCGACCTAAAAATGCTTAAGCAATCTCAAAGTCAACAGGGTCTAGCTACTGATCTAGAAAATATCGTCTAATGTGCTTTACAATCTGCTTACTCTACTCTCAGACCTGTACAAGTTGTCATACATATTAAACTGCTGTGTGCTTGATGGAGGGACATTTGGGCTGGCCTTTGTTGTTTCAAAATGATTTATTTGCCCTTGGGAAGAACTCCCATTATATTTTCCCTTTTTCAAACAAGCTTTCTTGATAACAAAGCCTAATGCCACTAAGGCAAACGTTGCACCCACAGAACCCCCTATTACTGCAGCCATTGTTGAGTTATCTTCTCCTGTTTCCACGGTTACCATTACTGGTGGTGCAGAAGTTGAAGTTGTCATTGTGATGTTTGGACCTACCAAATAAGGGTAAAATTTAGAATCAAATCGTGACTAGTAGGGTTAGGGTTAGTAAGATTAGCGTAAGAGTTAGGGTTAGGGTTAGGGTTAGGGTCAGAGATAGGGATAGGGTTATGGTTAGGTTAGAGTTAGGGTTAGGGTAAGAGTTGAATTAGCATCAGGGTTAGAGTTGGAGTTATGGTTGTGGTTAGGAACACAAGGGTAGGATAAGGTACAATAAGCTAGGAACATATTCTAAAGAGATTGATATTCTTCCAAACAATGGGAGGTTGTATATGGGTTTTAGGAATCGAAAAGGTTACGGTAGAAATGAAGTTTGGGTTAAAGTACTGGATTTCAACTGTAGCTTGGTTAATATACAAGCATATTTTATACAAAAACGCTGTGCTATTAAACAATAACAATAATTACAATGACAAAATGTGGTTAATTGTAGTTGATGCATATGTTAGACAGAACCGTTATATCCTAGTCATAAATAAAGTGGCATTTTTTTCTACGAATATCAAAATGATCAATTAAAATAGGCGCATTACATTTGGGCTAAAAATTCAGAAATACGGATTTTCATTTGGGCTAATAGCACTCGACTTTGGGCTAAGAACAAATAAATAAAGGTAGGTTACTACCAAAGTCTATATAGATCAGATACATTCAAGTAGAGGTAGTTTTTTTTTTTTTGGTTATATAGCCATGCAAGAGTGGGAACATTAAAGCACACAAAGTCACAAAACATGTCTGATAATCATTTTAAAGGAGCATCTCAAAAATAATTACGACTATGTATTTAGAAAAAATTATCGTTGCCAAGCAAGGTTTGATGTTGCGATAAATAAAGTACCCATGCACTGACAGAGAAAAAATGTTTGAAGTGCTCTATTTTTTTCTGATGATAGTCTTTGAGAATTTTTTTTTGTCATGTTTATTTTACAGCAAGTAATCGAATGCCTGTTAACTGTTACTTTTGTGACTTTATCGAACGATTACAAATTAACCAATCGGATAAAGCCAACGTCATAATACACGAAATTTTAATCACATGAAAGATTGTTAATACATAATGTAAAAGAATGTGGCAACGTATGCTTGGAACAGCTTTATTTCTAATTCAATAGATATACCTTAAATGGCTTTTTTGAAGAATGATCAGCATAGAATATTTACAGATATGTAATGTACCTACCTATTACTACACTGACTGAAGCTGTTATGTTGTATGTTACTCCATCTACAGTGTTCTCCGCTACGCAAATATAATTCCCGCTCTTTTCTACGGTGATGTCAGTTATGACGTAGGTCGATGAGTTGGCCAATAAGGTGTTGTTAACTTCAGCGTACCAAGTATATGACGGAGCTGGATTTCCAGCACTTACACAAAATAGACTTATAGGATCTGAACCCTCTAGGTATGCACCAAGGTCAGGACTTTTTGATACAAGAATGCCTCTGACGCTATCTGTAACAAATAATTAATCAACAGATATTCTTTTGTGAATTTCAGGATTTTCGATGGTCTGTGTGGTTTGAAAATAACAAGGTATCTTAATTTATATATTTGATGAATAGACCATAGGTAAAGGTACATAAAAGCCCAACTCGTTTTGGAGATAGTTAGCATTCAAATTTTGGCGGGAAAAGGCTTTCGCAGACTTTTCATATGTTTAGCATTAGACATGTTTTAATGTAAAAACCTATGAAAAAAATAACAAGAAATTTATAAAACTTTGGTGATTAGCTTTTAATGACCCAATAAATCCTATTGTTAAAGAAAACTGGAGGTTTCTTGGAAAAACATTATTCTTAATTTAATGGTAAAATCCAGAGGATTCTGAAAATCTGACAAAAATCTCAAAAATTGACAAGCAATCATCCTTAAACCTTTTCATCGAAATTCAGCAGGATGATCCTAGTGTTTAAAGCTGAGAATAAGTTTATAGGTATTTTTTCGTGAAAAATGCAAACTTAATTTAAGTTTGATATAGTGTAAATTCTTTTTTTTTTCAAGTAAGGTTTGCAACCCCTCTCGTTTTAGGATCTTTATTTCAAAATAGAAAAGAAGTGAACAAAAAGTCAATTTATATCTTATTTAATAACTTAAGACCTGTGGCGGATCCAGAAATTTTCAAACGGGGGCGCGCGCAATTTAAAAACAACTTTCTTGGACCTCTTGTTTTATACAGTTCCTAACCAATTTTTTTTTTGTCAAACCGGAAGGGGGCGCGCCCGGTACGCCGGCCCTATATCCGCCTTTGAAGACAATTATATTTATGACAATAACAAAAAAATTAGTAATGATATTGAGGAATCTAAAGAACATGTACGCGATTGATGGGCTCTTTTCAAAAACATTCTTTTTTCGCTTAGCAGTGGACAGGGGGTCAAAATGTTTCTTAAAATGTTTCTTTTTTCTACTTTTGTGTTAGCTGTTTTTGCTATTGGCCCTACGGAATGTAAATGCAAACAAAATTATGACTTATGACAACAACAAAATATTTTAATCCAAATAATGATTGACTGCCCAAAAACAGTCTTTCCCGCCACAAATTGGCCAGGGACTGTTTCATAGGTTCAGAGGTTTTTTTAAGCAATCGGTGTGTCGAACCTTTTTTTATATTTTTGGTGGGGGCGAGAATATTTTTCACTTACATTCAACATTTAAAATGCTAGATGGAGCGGTGAATGTTCCAAATTCTTGCTGAAGAACACACCGTACCATGCCTCTATCGTCAGTATCCAACATCTGAATTGTCACACTGCTTGTTCCATTATAAGTACAATTGGCATATCCGGGTTCTATCGTAGTGACCTCATCCGGGTATACAGTTGGGATGAAACCAATCATTCTGTACTTCTCCCATACGAACTTGCCCGGTGGATTTCCTATGTTTCCCGAACAGGTAAAGGTCACGTTTTGACCTTCAGCAATACTGCCATCTGGTACTCCGGATATTTCTGGTGGATTCTCTGGTTTTTCTGCTGCAGCTTAAATGTTCAAAGTATTTTTATTGTTTATAATTAATGTTGTTATCATTATAGATATTATCATTTCAAGAATATTTCTTTCTTCCTTAATATTTGATTTTAGCTTTCATATATATTTGAACAACAAAGCTCTTTACTTAAAGTGACTAAAGAGTATTTTAATATCAAAATAAAACTTGTGAAGATAAGGAGGTTAATTTGCAAGATGTTTTGATATTTTTAAAAGATTTGAAAACTGCAATACCGTGAACTTAAATAGGTGGCAGACATGTGCCATCATACTTAATTGATTAAGTACTATACTTTGCTCTAAGAATCAGGCAGATGCTGTTTATAGGTTTGCACATAGATAACAAATACACCAAAACAATTCAACAGAATTAGATAAAGCAACCGTAGAAAACTTGGTTTTGACCACAAAATTTTTAAGACTAGTCTAGCTTTCAGGAGATTTAGTTACATTGTATGTAGTGAAAAATACGGAAAAATTTCCAGTAAAAAAATATCTAGACACCAACTTTTTGAAATTAAAAAAAACGTATTTGGTTTGTTTTTAAGGTAAAATGAATGCATCTATTACCCTTAAATCTCAAATTGGAAATTATCAATGTGCCATCCCAGTGGAATAGTACTGAAGTACTCTTCTTCATAATCGACAACTATTGATTTTTTTCAACTTATGATGCCTATCATGGCCAGTAAGTTAAAAAATAAAAAAAGATAAAAGATAAGTTTTTTTTGTCCTTACCTCTCACAAACAGTTGTGTAGACGCCGACGGTAGAGGGTTGGGTGTGTCATTCGTCACCCCGTCCCTGTAGTTTATTTCACATAAGAAGCTTTTATCATCTTCACAGACGATTTCCGTAAATGAAAACACTGCTTTTCGTTCTGTTCCCAGTAGATTGTTGAGGTTTGTCCGGTTTCGCAAGAATTCGCCTTCCGACGTGTATTCAGCTGGTGTTCCAAAAGCGGAAAATGTAGCTATGGATTTGTATGAACCGTTTATTAGAATTTTGAAATACAATTCAAATACAAGATCTCCTTGTGCTAACGTGTATGAGCAGTTTATGTCGACGGTGTTTGAGCCTAGTAGACCGGTGGTGTTTTCATTCATCAAGATGGTGAGGGCATTTGTTGCTGAAATGAGAAAAAATAAGGATGCTGTTATTCTTTGGGCTGCACTGACAGTGTACCTTAACGAAAAACAATCTGTACTGGACGATAAACTTTATTTGTTGATGTTTTTTGGGGGTTGTCATTTTTTTTTCTTTTTGAATATGAATCTTTTTTTCGTTTTTTTTGGTCTTATGAGCTATTGCCATCACTTGACGTCCGTCGCCCGTTATCTTTGACAAATGCTATAACTCCTCTGATGCCATACGTCTTATTCCAACCAAACTTAATACAGTTGTTTATTGGTATAGGTAGTACTCCACAATTAGGATTTTTTCACAGTATTGTTTTATTTTGTGTGAAATGAAAATATTGATTCATTTTGTTCTTTTAGATAAGAACAATAAAAAATCTGGGCCCGTTATATAAAAATTACGATCCACGGTTATTGTTTTAAAGAATAATTTCGAAAAAATCAATTCAAATTCTCATAAAGGGTCGCTTCCGGCTGGGCATGGTCACCAGCGGAATTGGCTTATATTTAAATGTGCTATGTTTAGATTTTTAATTTTGAACAATTTTAGCGGAAAAAAGAGCCGAAGTCGGATAGGTTTATTTTGGCCTTAAAAGGAAGGACTGTTCTTTCATTTCATACATGTTACGTTTCACCTGAACCGAAAGCTCGATTACAGGCAACGTCAAGGAAAGGACAAAACCCCGATTTTTGGGTATTTTTGTCCCCAAATTTTTGATATATGTTAAGAATTGCTAGGGGCAACGAGTGCAGCAAAGAAATCAAATACGGCACTGAACACGACTAAACTTTCCTCGGAGTTTGGAACACCACCTAGTTTGAAGTGCAAATAGCAGTTTGAGCGATTGCAAGAACCCGGGACAAAATAGTCGACGACAAGCACATGAAAATGAGACAAATAAATTAATTATGGAGTACTACCGTAGGTGCTTCAAAATTATAGTTAAGATTTTTGACTGGTAAAAAAAAAAAACATGGCCGCCAGGGCTTAAAAGAGAACATAGGGGTAAAATGCATTTATAGCAAATAACTCAAAAACGGTCAAAGATATCAAAAATCGGCAGGATTAAAGTGATTATCACCTCAAGATATATCTGGCTTGAAATTTTGAAGAAGATCCAATGGCCCATATAGGAGTTACTGGCCTTCTTCAGGAATTTTTTCCAAATTTTGCACTTATCAAGCAGAAAATCTTGAAAACTATAAATATTTGAGAAATTTATATTGCATATTGTTTAGTACACCAAGATCTACAAATGATGTTACAGGGTCACAGTTGTAGGACAGTTTCTTTTAAGAGTTTGTCCCACTTGACATTTTTTACAGATTTTCCCCATAATGTTAAAATTTTTACTCCTATGAAAGTCAGACACCATAGCTTTAATTGCAATCAAAGAGTAAAAAATGAATGTGGTTTAAGCCTGAAAATTAAAGTTGACTGTGGTTTTACAGTAAAATTAAAAACTGTTGGCGGGTTTAGCGTTATAATAAAAACTGTCTGTGTTTTAAGCGTTAGAATGAAAACTTGCCAAATATAAAGCCTTGTTGGAAATTTTAAAAACTGTCTATAGATAAAAATTTGTCTTTGATTTAAAAAAAAATATTGAGAGTACACCTGAACTTGTGTCTGAAAGACTTTACTGATACATAAGTATTTGTTTTAATTGGTTTCTAAGGTTTCGGTTTAATTATAAAGGGACATAGAACGGAATTCAGTTTTATAATGGTCAAGTACAATAAAGTGTAGTGTAAAAGTGATAAGGTGTATGCACAAATCAACAAGGATAAGTTAAATCAAATTTAAATGTAAATATACTTTAAAACAATGACCCTTAAATTCACATTTGGACGTGAATTGTACCATAAAAATCTTGAAACTTCTAAAATTACACAATTATCTAATTATTTTGACACTTATTAGACACTTTACTGACTTTTTTGGGTGTAAGACTTAAAAGGTTTGTACGGCGTGATAGCTCTTAAATTTGAAGACCTTTACTTTAGCGCCTAGACAAGTTTTGGCTTGAAATTCTTTAAGTGTTTTGTTTCATGTATTGACAATGTATTTCGTTTCAAGAGCATTCAGGTATACATTGATGTTTTCTGCCTTTTTATTGGGTAACTCGTGTAGTTTTATTTTGATATCACCTGCTGATATTTTTTAGTTGGGCCCCAAATTTCATTTTGAGAAAATGACCCCTGACACCTTTACCCGGCGAGAATCCCGTGATGGGCCCGGGAGGAGAAAAGACCCGCAGCAGAGCTTAGCTTGTCAAAAGAGGCGACTAAGTGTCTTGTGATTCTGATATCAGGTTAATGCTCAGTCAACAGAGTGACCAAGTGTATACCCTAGATGGCTGAATAGGGTAGCCCTCGTCCGCGGGTGTTGTCAGGTCTTTAATACGGAAACCTTGTTAACCATAGTAGGACAAGGTGTGTGGAGAGGCTGTTTGTGGACTTCCAAGTAGTGCACAACATAAGCTAAATTATCGGCCCCTTTCCACCTCTCCCCTTTTCCCTTGGGCTTCAAAATAACTGTGCCTTTGTTTTCCACCCCACCCCCATATTTCTCATCGTCACAATTTTATGTTCTTTTTATCATCTCGTCTTTATATTACCTATATAGCGTTGCAAGGGCGTAAAAACCAACTCACTAACTCACTCACTCACCCGGCGATGATCGAAATTCCGACTGTCCCCTGGTAACTACTAGCCAGCATATTACCTTTACTCAGGCACATGCATTCTAAGTTTGTATTTTTCACCTGTTCGAGATTTTGCATTTTTCCTATATCTGTGAACTGTGAAGTTGTTTATCAATTTATTTGAATATTACTTTTAGAAAGTGTCTTTAATAGACGAAGTGACCGTCAGAACTTTGTTGTAATGTTTGTATGCTAAGCTCTAGAACTTGTTGTTCTCCATTCACCAGCATAATTTTACCTAACATACTGTAATTTTGATACTCGAAAACTGATATCAAAATTTCGTATATCAGACCATTCTCTTGAAATAGAAACTGGTAGATATAAAAAGGTTCCCCAAGAGCAACGAATATGTAAGTTTTGTGATATAATAACTTAGACGACGAAATTCATTTCTTTTTTACTTGTGACCTTAATAAACAATTAAGAAATAGTCTCTTTTCTGACTTCAATATCCATCTAAACAATAATCACTCTATATTGACAAGTGATTCAAATAAGTCACAATCATATTCTGAAACCCTTACAACAATTTTAAACCCTAGAAATTATCGACAAATTCAGAGTCTGGGTTCTTTCATTAAACAGTCACTAGAACTGAGGACAGGGAGCTCATAGACTAATCTATGATTTTGTCGATGTTTTGTTTTTTGTTTATAATTTTATTTTAATTTTTTCATGTCAAACATACAATTTGTATTGTATTGATTTACATGACAATAAATTATCATTTAAAACTATGGCATGGCAAATGCTTTTGTCAGAGCGAAGTCAATTGACTTTAAAGTAATATGAAAAGAGAATATAAGCAAAGTTATTTCCGTTTTTACATTTTTTTTGTGTGTGATTCGAAAATGACTGTATATATTGCTTCATTGTTGGCCCGTCCTCCTGTCTGTTTCTTTTTCTTTTCAGGAACTATAAACCATAAGTGTTTTGATGTGTGTATGATAACGAAATCTTACTCTCTTTCGTGAAAGTGCTAAGTTAGCGTGTAGCTTAAAAAGGGGGCTTGTTTTTTTTCTCTATAAATCATAGTTTGAATCTGGTATTTGAGAAAACAAGCTCGCTCTCTCTTCGGGTAAATTGATCGATCTTAACTTACTTTAAGGATGTCGCAAATCTATTTTCTGCAATGTAACTAAGTTTACCTCAATAGATTTTCATACACTTTCAGCATGGGGTCCTACTAGTATATTCCGCTCAACGATTATAAAAGGGTGGTAAAAGGGGGGTCCCAACACGAAAAACTGTGCTTAAAATGCCGAAAACGAGTAAGTGAATGAGTGAGTTGGTGTTTTAAGCCCTCACAACGCTATAAAGGTTATTTACAGGCGGTGAACATGAAATGATGATGATAAATGAAATATGGGGATGGGGTGGGAAACAAAGGACCGGTAAATTTTGAAGAACCACAGGAAAAGGGGAGAGGTGGGTAGGGGCAGAAAATTTAGCCTATGTGGTGCACTACTTGGCGGTCCACAAAGGGGCCTTTTACATGCATGAAGCGTGGCACTCTCCACACACGTTGGTCCACTATGGTCAGCAGTCAGGGTTGTCGTATTATAGACCTGACAACCCCCACGGACGAGGGCCACCCTATTCAGCCACCTATAGGGTATACACACTTGGTCGCTCTGTGGGCTGATCACTGACCCGACGTCGGAATCCCAAGACCCTTTGTCGCCTCTTACGACAAGCTAGGCTCTGCTGTGGACCTAGTCGCCACCCGGGCCCCACACGGGACGCCGAAAACGAAGCACGAGTTATAAAAATCGCCAATCACGAAGCATGGAAAAATAGAATTGACAAATTGTGAAATTCAATCAAATTATTTTGATATTTTTAAACGTTTTTGAGAATATACTTAGTTACTTATTTCAACGCGTTCCAGATTTTCTAGCAAAATGACAATCACGCACGAGAAATGGGTTGGTCATGCAACACGAAGCACGGGGCTAAAATACAGGCAAAAGCGGAGCACGTACGACCCGATGTCAACACGAAAACACGAGAAATAAAGATCTAAATAAAAAAACACAGAAAGTAAAAACTCAAAAAAGGCTGTTTGCACGAAAATAACCCTTTACCACCCATTATAAGACTACATTTCCGCATGAGTCAGACGTAATTTCGGAGGGGTACCTCTTATGTGCGATCTTCCGTTTGATTTAAAAAATGGTTATAACCAATATGAAACAAGAGGTCCCACAAATGCTCTTGTTTGAATAATTTCTAGATCCCCATAGCAAATATAGAAATGTTTGGACAGGGTTCTATAATTTGAAAACAACTCAAGCACTCATTGATTCGACCCCACATCCTCTGCCACCACCCTATTCCATTTTTTAGATAAATGTTTGTTGTTTGTTTTTTTTCGCAAAATAAACTACTCAAAACATATAATTTATAAATCAGAAACTATTTAGTGAATCAGTTCCTACCTTGTGCCCATGTTAAAAGAGCTAGGAAAACCTGTACTACGCCCATTCTGTTTGATGGAAATCAATCAAATGTTCAGATTTTCATAGGGCAATTTGTATTGTTAGCTTTAAAATTATAAGTTGCCATAAATCTTACTTCATTATTTGATTAGGAAAGAATTCTCGTTTACTGCATCATTTTCCGATAGTAACGGTGGGTCGGAATGATCATGACCCAACTATAAACCTAGACGTGAAGGTAATCACAAAATGTTCATGACTTACTTTGAAAAGAATAAGCCTAATACTTCTGACTTATACTATAGTGGTCAATGCAAAACTTTTCTAGTTTTGCAATGGAGTGTTCTCATAAGCGTTTTAAAAGTTCCTAATAACTGCCAAATACAAAAAGACCAATGATTCAATAGTACGATGTAAAAAAAAAACAACAGCAAACAACAATTGTAGATAACTGCCTCCAATTGCTTTTTGTTCATAAAAATCGTACACGGATTTATTAATTGGACTGAGTTAAGTACCACTTTTTATAAGAAGCATGCAAAAAGCGATTCGTGGGTGGAAAGCCTACACCACTTTATTTTTGATATGTTACTCCTACTAGCACCCTGATTCGATATTTTGTACTCTTTTTCCAAACAAGCGTTGGTCCTGAGAGAAAAAAAATATATAGAATGCATTGGAAAATTGTAAGAAAGGGAGATAACTCTTAAAACTGTCTATAATTTCAATAGAAACCATTGTAACAAAATTGCAAGATTTCTCCAAGGACCAGACAGTTATGAGCAAATTGTTATTTATTTCTTATTTTGTATACTTTGAACTATCTTTTGTTAAAAATAAACCACTGTAGCCTTTTTATCGATGAATCACTTTTCTTCAATTTTGCATGATTCTTAGGTGGACTACTACTTAACATTTCTATGTGTTAACCATTGCCAATGGTCCCCATGAAGTTTTGTTACACGATTGTCACTAACATGACTACTCGTCTGACCGCGAGTACACGTGTAGCTTTTTGCTAAGGTCCACAAAATCATACAAATAGCAAAAGTATCAAACTGCAACTGTATATTTTTCCAACAGCATCAACTAATCGCGTGATACTTATACTACCCAAACAAAATGTACGAGCTCAAGGTTGACAAAGAGCAAACACGTAATGCATGCCACAGTTTAAGAGAATATCTTAAATTTGTATCATTATAAAAAGTATCCATTGGCCTGGGCGACCAAGCTTGTTTTATCACATCAATAACATCCCTGGTAGTGGATCCAGATACGGTAATGTAACAGTCCATTACGCTTCCGCGAGAGTATTCACACATAACCCCCAGTCCAGAAGGTTTCCGTGAGGGTTCAAATATATGGCCCCATTCATGGAGCACTGGGTTATTCTCTATGTTCTTGTATATTGGGTTTGCATGTATATGGGTATTTTTGGTATAAAATTGGTAATATTTTGTCCCCCGTCGCAACGCGGAGTGGGGACAAAGAAATGCCGGTGTCCGCCCGTCCGTCCGTCAAACTTTTTTTCATAACAGTTTTTCACAGCAACTATTAATCATAGGTTTTCGATATTTGGTATGCAGCTTTAGGCAGTAGTCCTATATGGTTTGATGCGTTTTCAGATCTGTCGCTCATCTGCTTGCCGTTAAACCAGCCGACTTTGTTTTTTCCCACTCAACGGGCGAAGGACTTAGAATCTGTTCTTGTTTATAGTTTGCATAGATTTGATACCTATTATCTAACATAGGCGTAGCAAGAGATTCTATATAGTATTGAAATAAACAAACATGTGAGTGGATGAAGCATATATTTTTATTAGGTCTTATATACCTTTAACACGTTATACATTTACAGGTTTAAAATACACATTTTAGTAAAATGTTGACCAAAATCACATTTTAGAATTTAGGGACATTTAACCACCTGTAAAACTACAGGGATGGGATATTTTGCAACCATTTCCAGTCGAATTTGATTAATTCTAAAAACCAAATTCAGCAAAATCAAAAGTGACAAAATGTTGAAAATTACAAAATGTCTGTTAAATTTCGATTTTTCGGTTAAAAAAAACACTTCTTACTTATCTATGACAATTTTAGGCATGACACAACTCATTAACGTCATTACACGAAAGTAACGTAATTCAGATGGCGTCTTTTTTATTTAATTAATTAAACAATGCCGTCTGCTTGGCGTGACTGCGTACGTTCAGTGTTTATAAATATTAGATTAGAATTTTATCCATTAACACGAGTTAAGGTTTTGCACCGTTAACGAAGCGATTACGAAGAAAAATAAAGCGGCAACGCCTGATCTAAACTCGCTTTGGTTATGGTATTCTGCTACTTCCGGTCTCACCGATTGTTGTTCTGCTACCTCTGACACAAGTCTCTGGTCTATGGATAGTGGTTCTCAAGTCTTTTAAATGATTAATCACCTGTATTTTGGTCATTCCTGTACCCAACACGAAAGTAGCGCTTAATTGAATTTTCGACACGTAAAATTTTAAAAGTTCCAATTTTGGTCAAAATTAAAAAATGACGTTACGTCATTTTCAAATCCGCCTTCAATACGCAAATTTGACAGAAACCCCCGTTTATTGTCTTATTTTTATATTAAAAATCAAAATAAATATGTTTCGAAAAAATCTTAAAAGAAAACCAATGTAACGTTTCTTATTTTTGGCCTAGTATATTTCAGTCTGAAAAATCCATATAACCGTCATAGAATACCAGATTACCCTCCCCCCTCCCCGGAATGAAGGAAGCCTTTGAAACGTTTTTATAATCGTAATGATTTATTTAATTTCTCCTGTCTAAATGATATGTTTCAAAAGGCATCATTCCCTGTTTGAACAATTTTTTCGGTATCACAAAGTAAATTTGAAAAAAAATGTTAACAGGCAACTCATTACCACCAACAATTATGTTCCCTGTGGATAGAAATTTATTTGGGCAAAATTCAACCTCCTTTTATTTCTAAATCCTTAAAACTGGATTCGCCAAAAGCTATGCCATTTTAAATACAAAATCTGAAATTATGCTTAAAGACGTGGTGGTTACTTTACAAGTCGATTAATTTCTGATAGTGAAAGCAATATCACATCCTAAATTTTATAAAGCACATAAGTTTAAAAAAATCCATTGGTAATGGAAGACTGGCTTCAAAATCTATAACGCAAAGGATTTTGGTTAAATCTTTGAATCTAATGTTTTTGGTAGAAATACTAACTTACTTTTAAACTTTAATAAGTTATTTTAACTGATTGTCATTTTAAAGCATTATAGGCCTAGCGGTCAAGTATGTCGGTTTTGTGTGATGATACTCCACCAAATCATTAATTGTTTGAAGTGTTGTGTCGGATTTGAAAATGTTATGTTTTAAGTTTTTTTACACTGCCACTGAGTCGATTAAAGATTCTCAGATAGTTGTCTGAGTTGTTCTCATAGTCTTTTTCTAAGGTTCTCTCTCGTGAAATAGAACGTTGATCGATTTGATTTTATTGTGTGTGTTAATTTTTATGCTTTGTCTGGGATTATTGGTATGGGGAAGGTTGGGCCAAAAAGTGGATTAACCCCGCCACATTTTACATGTGCCTGTCCTAAGTCAGGAATCTTATGAGATAGGTATGTGCGACTTTGGGTCGATTGCAGTCCAGAACGACGAGCAACGCCTACTGGTTTCGTTATTTAAGTACTATTCCACATAAGGATCAGGCAGGGGATGGCACATCAATAATTTCCAATTTCAGATTTTTTGGTATAGATGCATTCATTTCACCATAAAAACAAACCCAATGCAGTTTTTACATCTTTAAAATGTGTATTTGGTGCCTAGATATTTTTGACTGGTTATATAGGAAAAAAATATGGCGGGAAATTTTCCCGTACTTTTCACTATACAATGTAACTAAATTAATACGCTCCCGAAGGGAGCGATAATGGTAGAAATGTCAATATTTTAGTTGTACTATGAGCTGAATTTTCCTTCAACGTCCGGTTTATCACGCGCTTGTTTTCCCGAACTTTCGGCGTCTTTTTAACGTTTTTATCTTTGAAAATTTGGGACGTCATTAAACGCTCACGTAACCCACAAGAAAAGCTAGTTTGTTTTTATTTTCGGACAAAAAAATTAAATTAATTAAAACTTCGGGAGCGTAACAGGTTTTACCTGCCTCATATTACGCTCCCGAAGGGAGCGAAAATGGTAGAAATGTCAATATTCTAGTTGTACTATGGGCTCAATTTTCCTTCAACGTCCGGTAAATCACGCGCGGTTTCCCGGACTTTATGCGTCTTTTTAACGCTTTTTTCTTTGAAAATTCCTGACGTCATTAAGCGCACAACGGACCCACAAGAAAAGCTACTTTGTTTTTATTTTCGAATAAGATTGTGTTTCAATTAATTGCCCAATAAACATTTGAAAACTTGTTTTAGCTTGTAAAATATTTAAGTATAAGTTCAAACTTCGGGAGCGTAACAGGTTTAACCTGCATCATATTAGACTGAAAAATTTAGTGGTCAAAACAAAGTTTACTGGGGTAGCGGCTTTACCTAATTCTGTTGAGATTTTTTTGTGTGTATTTATTATTGATGTGCCACCCTATAAATGGTATCTGCCTGATTCTTAGAAAAAGTAGTACTTAAAGCCTGATGCATCGGGCGGTTTTCCCTTCAATGTGTGTGTGTTTTTGTGTGTGTGTGTGTGTGTGTGTTTTTTACGGTTACCCAAGTCTTGTTATGCGAGTTGTGTCGCCTCACACTTATACCACATCTATTTATTTTCTATGCTTAAGTGTTAAGATTTGGTAAATACGTGTAAAAGACTATGATCTTTAGAATATATGTAACTTTGGTACGTTATAGTCCATGTAACCAAGATGACTAATTGGTATTTGTTTAGATTTTTTCACCTGCGGGTTACTTTATCACGCATGCTCAATACAGGTAAACCGGAAATAAGGCATTTGTTTTGAAGATTCAAAGAGAAGAATGTAAACGTTCAAATATTCGCCCTATTCACCCAAGATGAAGTTCCTCGTAGTTCTTAGTTGTATTTTTACATATGGTAATGATTTTTCCTTTACTTAATGTAACATTTTAGCATTCAGGTTTGGTTTTCTGCAAAAAAACAAGACCATCAAAAACACGGAAATGACTTCTCGTAAGGTGATTCACACAAGTCGAGTAAATTTCATTAATTTATATATCGATAAACAAATTGAAACAATTAACATACATTTACTCTTTAAGCTCTACTAAGCTTTTGAAACTGACAATAGTTTCCTCCCAGTTTCTAAATCTAGTACGGGAAATATTGAATTATGAAACTATGATTGTGAAATAAAATTAGAAACCTCTTCTTGATTAATAAGAATGTTGACATTCCTTACCTTAAGCCTTTTGCACCAGGGAGATACATAGGCCAGCAACAACACCTCTCCACTGTGTTCGGTTCTTGGCCATTCTAAAGAGATCTTGCCATCTGTAACCTTCAGTGTCCATTTCGGCTCAGGGTTGGCAAAAACCCGGGTTTTAAGAGTATTTCCCAGCCCAGTGGGAAATACTGGGAAAACCCGGGTTTTATTGGGTTTTACTGGGCATTACTGGGTAATAAGTTTTTTTCTTATTAAAATATCATCAAATACCTACATAACAATCAGTATTAATAAGTGCATGTACATTTTCTAAGTAAAAACTAAATGAGAACAATATTGTTCTTACATTCCAACATTTCAAAAAAAAAATAATTTAAAAGATATAGAGTGCATATGAATTTTACAAGAATAGAAATGCCAAAGGATCAGGTCTATGAATTTACTTGATATGGCCTTATACAAGTTGAGTTCAATGTTTTTTTAAATGCATGAATGTCTCATTGTTATAAATACACAAGCCCTACCTATTAACAGTTAGACAAAATTAGGATGTTTCCTTATTCAATAGCCACATGTATGGTTTCACAATTTTGTTTTGTTTCATAGCCTGAGGTTTTATAAATAATTAGCATGGATTAAACTGTGTATTGTCATGATTTGCAAAACTGTTTTGACAATCAGTGGGAAAAAAATAGTGCAAATATTCAAATTTTTGAAAAAATGCATTAATTAGTAATGTTTTATTTATAATCATTTATGTATTTTGTAGATAAGGAAAAATTTGAAGTATAAAATAGGATTTTTTTTTCATAAATAAATTCTTATTACCCAGTATTGCCCACTTTGACAACTTGAAGGGTATTGCCCAGCCCGGGAAAACCCGGGCGGTCAATACTTTGCCAACCCTGTTTCGGCTTGAAGGTTTCTCCGCCAGGTGTTTCTTGGCCTTCCAACTTTCCTTTTTCCTTGAGGGTTCCATTGCAGAGCTTGTCTTGTGATTGAGTTGGATGGTTTCCTGAATGTGTGCCCAATCCAACTCCATTTCCTTTTTGTTAACTCTGCTTCTATCGGTTGTTGTTTGGTCCTTTTCCATAGGTCGCTGTTGGTTATTTTTTCCGGCCATCTGATCTTTAAGATTTGCCTAAGACATTTGTTTATTAACACTTGTAGTTTGTTTAACAGTCATTTGGTTGTTCTCCAGGTCTCGCAGCCGTACAGGAGGATGGTTTTGACGTTTGAGTTGAAGAGTCACATTTTGGTATTTGTAGTAATGTTTCCAGCTTTTCAAATAGGTGTCATCATTCTAAATGCCATCCTCACTTTTCCTATGCAGCATTTAATGTCCTGTTCTGAGCCTCCCTTTGCGTCCATGACACTGCCAAGATATGTGAAGGAGTCTTACTTCTTCCAAAGAGTTGATTTAACTTCCAGACTCCCAAGGTTGTTGGTGTTTGCCTTGAGCACTTTGGTCTTCTTTGTGCTTATGATAAGGCCAGTCTCTGCTGCTCTCTGTTCTATTCTTGACAGCTTATCCTTCATATGTTGTGATTGTGAGACAGAAGTGTAATGTCGTCTGCAAAATCTAAGTTGTCTAGCTGTTCAGTTAGTGTCCACTGAATTCCATTTCTTCTGTTTGTAGTAGTCTGTCTCATGATCCAGTCAACTGCGAGTAAAACTAGGAATGGTGACAAAAACATCCCTGTCATACCCCAGTTGTGATGTCAAATGGATAAGTCAGTTGACCTTCATGCATTATTGACATTATAGAAAACAATAAATAACAGGAGTCAAAGAATGTGTTGTCTAAATGGTCATAGAGTAGATCTGACACAAGATAGTAATTCTTGCCACCCGATTTTCTTTTACAAGAAAGATTGCCCTGATGTAAGGCTGATGTTAACTCTTACCTGTGAAATATTTTTAGAGGGCAAAAAAAAAACAATAGAACTATGTTGAAAAATGTCTTAAAGTTGTCATATTTGTATGCCCCCGCGACGACATGTTGGGGGGCATTAAGTTTTACTCACTATGAATTCTTACTGAAAAAATCCTTTATTTTAGATATCTCTTTTTTCTCCGCTTCACCCGATTTAAGGCTAATATCACTTTCACCCTTTCTTGTGGCCTCAAATTTCATGCAACTTTCAATAAGGGATTTAACTAAAAGTGTTCACCTTGTTCATGTAAGAGTCACAATAGGGATAATTTGTCCTTTTCCAATTTAAAATCTGAACAGGAAAAAAAAGAGATCTTTATTTTTAAGGAACTTAAATGAAAAATTGATAGAAATTGAATCAGAAATTACCTTATCTAGGTCCAGCTATGCTTTGTTTTATTATTTTTGTTTGTAGTTTTTCTTCTGCATATACTAAAAAATAGGTAGAAAATTTCGCTATTTTTAACGAAAGGTACTGATGAACTTTAATGATATGCAAATAAGCTAATATGACATCACTTATGAGATTGGCGAACAATCCTATTGTGAATTATTTGGAAAGTTATATCCGAAATGAAACATGATCGATCTAAAATTTAAAAGATGAAAAAAATGCCTTTAAAATGAGCTATTCTGTGACTATTTAAGGGGAAATAAAGAGAAATTAATGGCAACATTGCAAGAACTGCTTTTGAGAAAAAAATGATGAGATCTACATTTGTACTCTGTGACAAGTAATTGATTAAAACAATAAGCTAGATAAATTCTTCACTAAGGTTGAACTCAGCTATATTATAATGTTGTATATATACATTTCTAAGAAATCTTTCTGTATTACATGTAGTACAATAGATAATTGAATGTTTATAATCTGTTCTTTTTGTTGAAATTCCATATACATTTTTGTACATGATCCAAACCATACATATATGGTGGTGGCAAATTCAACTTTCCAATGAATGTTTCATGAATATTATGAAAAAAAAATAATTTTCATGGTTAATTAGATTTTCTAATATTCCATAAATGATTAATGTATGAAATTAAAAAAAAATAGAATCATATTTGACACAAAATGTTTTTGGATAATAAAATTAAGTTGAAATGGTTTGGATGATTTTAATTGTCAGGAAACTTGACTTTTTACCCATACATTGTAGTATCAGCTATGAAAGTATTATTTTTTAAAACAATGATATTAAAAAGGTAAAGTTAAAATGGAATATGAAAGCACATTAAGCTCACAAATCATGTTAATATTTTGAGTTTTATTTCAGCCTTAGCGATCGACCCAAATGTAACAATCATTGATGAAGCCCCTAAAATGGTTATAGGTTTAGGGGGAAGAAAGGAGATGATAGCATTTAAAGACAAGGATGTTTTTATGACTTGTGTTGTTCACAATAAACCTGCAACTAAAAAAGTAAGTTCTTTATTAAAGATCTCTACATCATTTGTTAACATAAATTATCTATTTTAATCACTATAACCTGACATGTTATGTAAAACACTATTTTACTATTGATCTGATTATATTAAAAGAAAATGGAACAACACCTATATTCTAAATGTACATCCATTGGGCCAAAAAAAAATAATTGTTGGTTTCCCCTAACACTGCCGGGTGTGTTTTTTGGTGCCTTGTCAATGAATTTTATTGCAATTTGAACATGTTGAAAGAAAAAAGTAAATTAATTTCTGGGTCTAAGATAATAAGATTTGCGAATTTAAAAAAAAAAATAATCAAAGTATTTCCTTACTTTAATCTGTTTAAAAAATGAAAGCTTAGCAGAGAAAACTCATTTCATTCATTCTTGTGCATTGATGACACTTAACTTACAAAATTTATAATAATTTGTTCATGTGGTTAAATAAAAGAATAATTAAAAATAAAATTATTTCCCTGCCTGCCGGGTCTTAAAATTTTGACCATGTTAGGGGAAATCAACTATCAAATTTTCATGGCCTTGTCATGGTTATCCAAAAGGACAGGTAAATATCTTTAATTTTATTTTGTTTAATAAATTAATTCAATAAATACATGTATCTAACATGTTAAAGTTGTATGCTTTATGTATATATGCCATAACTTACCAATCTTTTTAATTTTAAAGGCACGAAATGTTGTTAAAAATTTATACATGTTTTAGGGGAAGACAAGTTATAAATTTTTTGTTCATAATTTTTTATTAACATGTAAATGTACATTACATACAGCCAAGATACAGGACTATGATAACTTGCATGCATATTCATGATATTGATTTCTATGATTTTGTTTGATTATGAGCTTTGGTTTATATATTGGAATTCTTCAAAAATGTATATATAAATCTGTCTTCTTTTATTTTCCCAGGTTGAATGGATAGGAATAGGTATTGACAATACTAACATTTTGATGTCAGAGGATCAAGATTCTAAAGATCCCTACAAATACCAAATTGATCAGCCATCTGCTATTTCATGGAGGGTCAAAATTCAGAACATTCAAATAAATGATGAAATGAGATATATGTGTCAGGTAGAAATAGGTCAACAAAAGTATGCCACTGAGGAAAGATATATAAGAGTCACAGGTTTGTAAAGGCTAATGAAAGACAAAATCAATAAACACAAAAAAGAACAGCACAAAGGAAAAGACAACATAAATGCACAAAAACAACTGCAAATGAATGAACAAAGCGAAATTAACTCATAATTTATATAAAAATCAACCAACCTTTGGTGGTAGTTATTATGAAGACCAATTGTGAAGCATGCCTTTTTTCAAAGTGCATGTTTTGACTTATTCATTGACAAATTGGAAAGAAAATTCAATGACAAGAATATATTGGTGCCAGGGCAGACCTGTCAAGTGTGACGCAACTTGCGTGAGACTCACGCATCTAGTCAGCAATTTGGTGGCAAATTTCTTTGATCTTTTAATTTTTTCCTTTGATCTTTCAATTTTTGGTCAAATCTCATGCAAACAGCTCATATAAAAACTTGACAGCCCTGCCAGGGTCATGCATCATCTTAAAAAGATGTTTCTTATGTTCATTTATTCCACACCTGATTATTTTTGTAAGTTTCAGACCATTGCCAATTTAATGTTAAAACAAGTTTAAAAACTAAAACTTTTGACACATGTTCTTTGTAGAGAAACCACAGATTATGGATCTAAGGACTAGCAGTAACCAGTTGGTAGATGAAGGTGACCCAGTCCAGTTAACTTGTAATTGTACCGGTTGGCCTGTTCCAAGAGTCAAGTGGTCCAAGGTTGCTGGTGGACTTTTACCCACTGGGGGACAAGAATTTGCTGTAAGAACCTATAATTGTCTTATCTTTGTTGCATAGTTAGCCTAGCTGTCATGTGATATGATAATTAAATGTTAAAGGTTAATAGGTGTCATTTATATTTTAACTCATAACATGGATATTTTTGTAGGTTTCTATTTTCATACATAAAATATGCATTATAATGGTTAAAAAACAAATTCTAAATCTAAAATGAAAATATATCAAATTTTTGTAGTGCTTGCATTTCAAACAAATGATATCTTTATAACATGTATAAGATTTTATTCATTACAATACTTTATTCAAGAAATTTTGCCTGTTAAGAAAAAAGCAGAAAAATATGAAAGTTGTATTCCTACTCTAAAATACATTAAAAGAAAGTCCAAATCAACACACACAAAAATCAACATTACACTACAAACAAGCAATACTATTTCACTATTATTCATGTGGTATTAGTTTCTTGGTTTTCCTGAGTGGCTTTCACCTTCAAAGTTTGATACCCTACAAAAATTGAACTTACCATTTATCTGTATGCTGCAGACTTTAGAATCATCAATGTAAGAATCTGCCAACTGAACCTATTTTATTAAACCACAAAAAATGGTACCCATGAACATAATTGAATTCACAGTCATGACAGTGTTTATTAGTAGAAAACACATACATGTATCACATGTTTTTTCAGGGACATATATTGAACCTTGGTTTGGCCCAGGCTGATCATAGAGGCTACTACAAATGTACCTGTATCAATATGGTTGGGCAGGACACAAGAATTATCTACCTTGGAGTACAATGTAAGTTATTGCTGATTCACTTAGATTGTGGGAATAGTTGTTGCATTGGTTTGGATTTGCATAGGTTTTAATTGTAACATTACATAAACATGTGACAAATGGGTCTAGTAGTGACAGGCATTATGTCCAACCTCATAAATTTTTTGCCACCAGACCTTCAATTAAGAAAGTAGATAATGAGATGTGGAATAAGTATAGGTGACACAACCTACAATATAAATGGCAATTTAAAAAATCCACAATGGAAAACAGACAGTAGCCTTCAATGTGACCAGTGTCTTTCAATTTGCCCTGGATACTCACAATGGTCCTAATGAAGGTTTTAGACTTTGGGATTGACTTGATAGGCACACATATTGAACTTTTTGTCTATTTTGTTGTTTTTTGGGAGTCTGGTAGGTCAGACAGTTTTTGACAGCTCTCCCATTTGTTAAATATATGACAGGTTGTTTTATTTTGAGATAGAGATATGTAAACTATGTAATCAGTTTGATCAACAAAATTAGTTTTTTTTTTCTAAGTGTAGCTTTCTTTTCTTGTACGAGGCATCCACAGGGTAAAAACAACCTGAAACCTGACAGATTTTTAGGGGCAACTTTAGAGCTCCATTTGGGTAAAAACGACATTCTACTTCATTCAAACTATGACCTTTGAGTGTTTTTAATATGATTTGAGGGGGTAACTATAACAGCAACCCTCAATATTTAAGACATTTTGTCTCCCACTGCAACACAAAGCAGAGACATAAATATGATTGATGTTCATTTGTCAAACTCATGTCAGTACTCACATCTATTATTCTAAACAGATTTTCAAAAAATTCTGCCTCAAATGACAAGTTTATCATTTTTTTTTTACCAGTAAAAAGATTGTGAAAATGGATTTCTTGAACATTAAATTCAAATCTGTGTAGAAGTTTATGAACAGATGTTTAGTATTTTATCTTACAAATAGAAAAAGTCAGTTTATATGCTCATCATTAATTTCTTTATTACAGTTAAGCCCAGGATTCAGGTTGCACAGATGGAGCCTAGACAAGCCTATGGCTACCAAAAGACGCTGGAATGTGTAATTGAATCTTTTCCTGTAGCTACAGAAGAACAAGTGACCTGGACACACAACAGTGTACCTGTATCACCAAGCAGGTATGTTTTAAATCTTACATGTGTACACTTTTATTGTCCATTTATCATGACAGTTGTCTTTTTTTGAAGTTTGAGCTGATTTACTTTTCCAGCAAGACAATACAACTTAGTCATTTAAATCTAAATGGACTCTCACTTGGTATTTTTACCTGGTGCAGGCAATTAGTTTAAGTCTTTAACCCATAGACTGAATTCAGTTGCTTGACCATTAAGGTAAAAAGAAATCAAGATGAAAATCAATTAATTTTTGTCTCGCCTGCGAAGCAGAGCAGGACATAGGTGTTACTTTACCGGCGGCGACGGCGGCGGCGATGACGGCGGCGACGGCGGCGTTAACTTTTTGAAAAAGTTTTATGAGCACCTCCATATCTCAAGAACTATTGGTCCTGGGTTGATGAAACTTGGTATGCATATGCCCCAGTAGTAGCTTAGCACAGTTACATCCCCATCTTTTGACCTTGACCTTGATTTTCCGGTTGAGTGACTTTGACAATTTTCAATACATATAATAGCAATGAAAAAGTTTTGCGAGCACCTCCATATCTCAAGAACTATAGGTCCTGGGTTGATGAAACTTGGTATGCATATGCCCCAGTAGTAGCTTAGCACAGTTGCATCCCCATCTTTTGACCTTGACCTTGATTTTCCGGTTGAGTGACTTTGACAATTTTCAATACATATAATAGCAATGAAAAAGTTTTGCGAGCACCTCCATATCTCAAGAACTATAGGTCCTAGGTTGATGAAACTTGGTATGCATATGCCTCAGTAGTAGCTTAGCACAGTTGCATCCCCATCTTTTGACCTTGACCTTGATTTTTCGGTTGAGTGACTTTGACAATTTTCAATACATATAATAGCAATGGAAAAGTTTTGCGAGCACCTCCATATCTCAAACACTATAGGTCCTAGGTTGATGAAACTTGGTATGCATATTCCCCAGTAGTAGCTTAGCACAGTTGCATCCCCATCTTTTGACCTTGACCTTGATTTTCCGGTTGAGTGACTTTGATTATTTTTATTGCATATATTTGCAATGTTTAAGTTCTATAAACATCTTTTGATCTCAGAAACTGAAAATCCATGTAAATTCAAAATATAGTGGAAGTAAGAAAGAATAATTGTTTCTGATGGTGCCGGCAGGCGAGACATACTTTAGTGTTAACTCTTGTTTAACCAAATGATGGATTTAAATGACCAAGTAGCAGTGTTATGTTTGCAATGCATACACACCTTTTGATTTTTACCAGTTTCAACAAACCATAACAAGACAGAAATATTACAGAAAAATATGATTAGACTTATAATTGAGTGCTTTTAATCATTACAGAACTCGGATTAAATACATTATTGGAGCAAAGGAAAGATTGACAACCAAGCTTACAATATGGAATGTACAAGCTAATGATCTGGGTCTTTATACCTGTGAGGCTCTCAACGGTAAAGGATCGACATCAGCTAATATTAATCTTCAATGTGAGTATCCACCTATCTATCCTCTTCAAATCCAGAAAGTTTCAAATGGGAGGGCAAACAATCTTACAAAATCTTCATACAGTTCCTTTCCCACTTTTCCTGTCAAACAGGAGGGCACACGCCAGGCAGGCCTGTCCTTAATCTGCCTTTGTATCCTACTGTGCCTGGTGGCACAAAAGGCTGAAACAAGTTTTTTTTTTCCATTTATGTCAGTATGTTGCAATCTTTTAACACTCCTTCCAGGTTTTGCCTATCTTTTTACCTGCTTGAAAAGGTGAAAGCATGACTTGTAGTTGGGTCAGTCTTTCCGTCTGTAACATTACGTGTACCTGAAATAGTTGTGTCACGTCTGGCAAGCTATAAGGTGCCTGTCTTGTGTAATTCAAATCTCAAAAGCAAAACACTAGATCTTTCTGAAATTTCACACAGGGATAACAGATATATTGAAGATATGCATCTTTCTTTATAGCTTAAAATGTATAACAATGTTAGACAACACATTTTGTAAAATCTGGATAATTGCGTTTAACTTTAGGCTGAACATGTTGCAATTTTTTTTTATTCCAGTACAAACATGGTATCAACCACAATCATTAATCTATGAACAAAATAATAAAACTTTTACAATATCCAGTACTGGTCAGAGAGTAGTTCTTGCATTTTTTCTCAAAAGCAGTTCTAGCAAAAATGCAAATTACTTTGCTATTATCCCATTTAAATTGGATCTATTCTGTGACCAGTATTTGAAAGAATTTAAATGAATGAGTTAGTGAGTGAGTTGGTGTTTTACTCCCTTGCAATGCAATTTAAAGGCAATGAACATGAAAAGGATGATAAAATGAACATAAAAAAGGATGAACAAATGAACATGAAATGGTGAGGAAAAATGAAATATGGGGGTGGGGTGAGAAACAAAGGAACTGTAAATTTTAAAGACCACAGGAAAAGGGTAGATGTGGTTAGGGCCAAAGATGACAAATACCAGTATACACTTGCATTTACATTTCTACATATTTTCCTCTTTATTTCAGATTCTGCATCACCAACTCCAGAGTTTACAGGGGAGACAATTAGGGCTGGTGGATCCATCATTTCCATGAGCATAACAACATTGTTGATGTTTATTGTCATATCTTTGTTACACACTTGTAGATATTGAAATCTCATTGACATAATAGACACCCTTTTGAAGGATAAAAGAATTCCCACCTCATTCTCATGCTTATTTTAAAACTGTCTTTACTGTCTGTAAGAAAAGTACAAAAGATAAAAAAGATTAAAAAAGGAATTAAAAAGAAGATAAGTATATTTGTAGCAGACCTTTCCCAGAATTGCTATTCTGTTAATTTGTAATGGTTATAACATGATAAGCTATTTTAAATTACATGCACATACAAAGATGATTTTTATGTTCTTTTTTTTAAGGGTGTTATCATGTGTATATAGATATTTATATGTTTATGTAATACACAATATCATATCTTATTGTGCCATTGTATATAAAAATGTAATCATTCAGTGTGAGAATATCATTTATGATTATATGCATATACATGTTTAACAAATATCTATTTGTTATATTTATGAAGGTAATATGCTGAAATTATTTCTGTCAAGTCACAACAAACTTATTCATTGCATTTATGTAGGGAATATGGTGAAATTATATCTGTTTAGTTACACTAAGCATCTTCTTTTATCTATGCAAGCAGTGTTTCTTTGATCAATAGTATTGTTTGGTCAAAAAAGAAAATGTCAAGTTTTAAAATATTGTTATATTTCTATGCAATCAATTTCATAAAAATTTTAATTGGTTCATTGTTATCGCTGGACTGAATTGTTAACCTTGTACATATATCACAAAAACACACTAATGAAAAAGATACTATTTATCAAAGATTATATAGATTCAGGATCTTTACATATCAAACACAAAACATTCCATATCTTATAAATGTGATTTTTATATACATATGTAAATAGAAATTTTCGTATTTTCTATAATTTTTTTATGTACTCTTCTGTATATATTAAAATAAAAACCATTTTACAAACTACATTTTTATATTGTAATGAATATTTTGTAGAATTATTATGTACATATCAAAGTGCTTTTAGTAGCTATTCAAAATGATTTTAATCTCAACTTTTTAAATTATTTTTTTAGAGAAATCATTCTATTTTTTTTCTTAATTTCAAACATGAATTTTCATACAATCTTCTTTAAATGCATTGGCAATGAAAACAGTAAAATGACTAAATTTATTCATTATGATAAAAATTCAGAGAGGAATCATGATAACCAATTATTTTATTTGTCTAAAACAGTAGGTAAGGTCGTTAAAATTAAGAGTTTGAAAATCACGTCTTTTCTGCATTGATTTATTTTATATAGCTATAGTAATAACAAAATTAGGAGTTCAATATAAAGGTTGTAAATCTTAGTAAGGGTTGTATATTTGTAATTTACTGTCTATTGCAATATATTTTTATAACAATAAATTATAAAAATAGGAACAGACTCTCTTAAAAGAAATCTTTCTTCAAAAGCTGTAGGGGATGATCCAGAATTTCTTTTTATGCCCCCGCAACGACATGTCCAGGGGCATTAAGTTTTACTCATGTCCGTACGTATGTCTGTCTATCAAATTTCTGTCAAGCTTTTCTCAGGAACTATACATGAGAATGACTTGAAACTTGTAGGATGGTTCAGTGTGACAAACTGTACGTCCTTAGCGATTTCCAGACCTGTTGGACATCTACTTCCTGTTTCGGACTTAGGCCGAAGTGAAAATATGTGAACATGATATGAAAATTTCCGTCAAGCTTTTCTCAGGAACTGTATATCAGAATGATTTGAAACTTGGTAGGGTGGTTCAGTATGACAAACCCTACATCCTAAGCGATTTTCAGACCTTTAGGACATCTACTTCCTGTTTGAGACTTAGGCCGATGTGAAAATAGGTGAACATGATATGAAATTTTCCATCAAGCTTTTCTCAAGAACTGTATATCAGAATAATTTGAAACTTGGTAGGATAGTTCAGTATGACAAACTGTATGTCCTCAGCGATTTTTAGACCTGTAGGACATCTACTTCCTGTTTGGGGCCTAGCGCTGGCATCTGTGTCCCATGGACACATTCTTTCTTTATTATACGACCGCAAAAAATTTGCGGACGTATAATGGTATGATGCTGTCGTCGTCGTTGTCGTCGTCGTCTGTTAACTTTAGTGTATACACGATAACTTTAGTTCTAGTTATCCAAATGCAATGAAATTTGACAATGATACTTCTTACCATTAAAGGATGGATGGGATTGATTTTGGGAGTCCCCCCTTTTTTCGTTTAGAAATTAAGGGCCAAAAGGGGCCAAAATTGTAACTTTTTTGTTTGTTCTTACAATAACTTTTTCAAAATCTTCTCCTCTGAAACTACTGAACAGAATTCAATGAAACTTGGTATGATTGATCATTAGGGTGTCCTGCACTATAGTACTGTTTCAATTTCTGATTTGTCAAAAAACATGGCCGCCATGGCTAAAAATAGACCAGGGGGGGTCAGACTTCTGTTTTTGGCTTGTACTTCAAAAAGTATAAGGGATAGATGAAATCTGATGCCACCCTACTGCTTCAGGATCAAAAAATCTACAAAAGTCTTCATTTTGTCGAAGTTGTCAGAAGACCCCTTATAGGGGTTACGGCCCCTTAACGGTGAAAAATACCATTTTTTCATGTTTTTGCCCTATAGTATGAAAATTATTGCAGATAGCAAAAAGCTGTTGCTTGCTTAATTGTTCAGCTCATTTAGCTCTACAAAAAACTCCATACGGTCGAAGTCGTCAGATGACCCCTTATAGGGGCTACAGCCCCTAAAATAATGTTTTTTCATGTTTCTGGCATATGAAATGAAAACTATAGCAGGTAGAGAGAAGCTGTTGCTTGCTTAAATGTTCAGCTCATTTACACCATTAAGAATTAATTTTTGCGACCCCCCCCTTTTTCCCCTATTACGTAATTAGGGGCCAAATGGGGCCAAAATCAAAACTTTTTTATTTGTGGTCCGATTTTAATTTTTTTTTTTTTGCAAGTTTATTCTTGTCAGGTAGTGAATCCAAATTTGAGAATTTATTTTTGTGACCATCCCCTTTTTCACTTGTTTTGTAATTAGGGGCCAAAAGGGGCCGTAATCAAAACTTTTTTATTTCTGGTTTGTTTTTGAAATTTTTTTTTGCAAGTTTATTTTTGTCAAGTAGTGAATCCAAATTTGAGAAATTATTTTTGCAACCCCACCTTTTTTTCACCTGTTACATAATAAGGGGCCAAAGGGGCCGAAATTGATTTTTTTTAATTCTTGTCCGATTTTGACAATTTTTTTGCAAGAGTAGAATACAAAATTGAAAAATTTATATTTTTACCCCCTGGGTCGAAAGTCCACCAGAGCAGCATGTGTCAAAAACCTTTGTCAGTCCACCATGGGCTGCATGTGTCCAGAGCAATAGACTATCCATATTGGGCCTAAAATGTACAGGGTTCAACATGTTGCGGTCGTATCATGCTGCGCTCGGCGAAGCTTTTTATTTTTAAAATGGGATCACTAAGTAAGTCAAATATGCATTCTTATAGTTTTACCCTTGTCTGTCTGTAACACTTTGGTAAATTTCTTGGTTAAGGTCATTAACTCATAACTAGATGTTGGAGGTCAATGATATTTCATCACTAGATGTGTCTTGGGTAGCACTACACCACCCACTAGAAAGTAGATCACGGTGACCTATATTTTATGCATGAACAACTTGGTATAGTTCTTGGTTTAGGTTCATAGCTCGGATACTAGATGGTGGAGGTCAATGATATTTGACAACAAGATGTGTCTTGGGAAGCACTAAGTTAAGTAGGTCACTGCGACCTATATTTTACGCATGAACAAGTTTGTCTAAGTCAGTTGTCTTGGATCCTAGATTTTGAGGGTCAATGATATTTCACCCCACTAGAATTTAGGTCACTACAACCTTTATTTTATTCATGAACAACTTTAATTCAGATCCATATTTCGGAAACTACATGTTGGGGGGGCAATAATATTTCACCGTTAGATGAAGACAGTATTAATGAGATGTGGAATAAGTGAACTTAATACAATCTAAATAAACAAGCGGAAAATCTTGCATTTGCCTAAGATTAGAATTATGATATATAAGATTCAATACCAATCCCAAAATTTCCAGCAAAAGATCCATTTCTGGACATTCAAAATTGCTGTAATCAAATATTTATCAAAGTAATTGTAATTTAATCAATTACTTTGAAATTAATTGACCCCATCTCTGGACGGTGTTAAATAATATTTTACTTAAAAAAATGCAATAGTTATATCCTTATTCTCACCATTCCCGCTTACTGACAGAAGCCACATCAATGATATTGGTATGGTAAGTGCACTTAGTGATGCGAAGCACATGCTGGATGTGACCTATATTTTCCGCATGAATGACCAGTTTCAGAAAAATAGTTAAAGTCCAACCATTCATGCTTACTGACAAGACAGCGCCACATCAATGATATTGGTATGTCAAATGCACGTAGAGATGCTTAGCAAGATGGAAGCTTCAGATGCTGGCTGTGATCTCTTTTTGCATGGATGAGCACAAAAAAAATTTACAAGTTAAAGTCAAATCCCGCTTAGTGACAATAATGCGTAACGAGGCGAGCTTCGTAATCGATAGATTACCGTTACCTATGTTTACCTTTATGACTAGCTATCTGAAAGTTAAAAAATACTGTGGTTATGTAGAATAAAAACTATTACATTTTATAGTACCAATTCGTTGCTTTCTTGGAACTCCAGCTTCAAAAGTTTTTATGGGGTCAGATGACCCCTTATAAGTACAAAATGTATTAGTAATTGAAAGGTAAAATATAGCGGTTTTTCTATGTTTTGACATTTTATTATTCCACCAGGAAAAATTTTTAACAACCATCCAAATAAAGTCTACAACAATCTATGGATATTGAATAGAAGGTTGAAAGGTCATAAATTAATTACATTCATAAGGCAAAATGTCATGTTTTGGTTCTATAGGTTAAAAACTTTTGCAGATAGAAAAAACCCAAACGTTGTTGCTTGCTTAAAATCTTTTGCTAGATTGCTCGTTTTTTATCGTAAAGGACATGATTTCTTCAAGTGTCACAGTGCACGTAAAAGGGGCCTTGCAATGTTTGCGTCTTTTATATGTACAATACCCGTAAACAACTTGAAAGGAATTTCAATCTCTTACCAGATGTGCATAGTAATGTCGACTTGTCATCATAAAGTGTTTGTATTTTGTTCCTAACTACATATGACCCATCCTATCTACGAATCATTGTCAATGCGACGGGATGCTTATTAAGCAGAATCTGCTTACCCTACCGGTGCATCTGAGTTCAAATTCGATTTTTTGTTTACGAAAGTTCGCATTGCTGATTGCGGTTTAGTTGTGTTACAATTTGTTCGTGGGTGTTTCAACTTGAATTAGATCATATAACTTTATAGTGCGATTATTGTTTTTTTTTAAATAGCTTAAAGTGCGATTATTGTTTTTTTTTAAATAGCTTAAATGAACTAAGATGAACAAACGGGATGGAAATTTAATATGTAAAATTATGAATAACATTTCCCCCACAGAATGTATTACAACGATTTTTTCTTAAAAATGACACAAATGAGAACAAGAGGCTCCCAGGAGCCTAAATCGCTCACCTGGTCTTGATGTCAACCCTATATTTTGTAGAGCTTAATGAGCTGAACATTTAAGCAAGCAACAGTTTTTTTCTTTATCTACTACAGTTTTCATTCTATAGGCCAGAAACACGAAAAACCGTTATTTTAGGGTCCGTAACCCCTATAAGGTGTCATCTGACAACTTCAACCCTATCATGCCTATGGCGACTTTTGTACAGCTTTATGTGCTGAACATTTAAGCAAGCAACAGCTTTTCTCTATCTGCCATAGTTTTCTTTCTATAGGCCAAAAACATGAAAAAAAAACATCTGTAACCCCTATAAGGGGTCATCTGACAACTTCGACCCTATGGAGACTTTTGTACAGCTAAATTAGCTGAACATTTAAGCAAGCAACAGCTTCTCTCTATCTGCAATAGTTTTCATTCCATAGGCCAAAAGCACGAAAAACATTATTTCAGGGGCTGTAACCCCTATAAGGGGTCATCTGACAACTTCAACCCTATGGAGACTTTTGTAGAGCTAAATGAGCTGAACATTTAAGCAAGCAACAGCTTTTCTTTATCTGCAATTATTTTCATACTATAGGGCAAAAACATGAAAAAACGCTATTTTTCACCTTTAAGGGCCTGTAATCCCTATAAGGGGTCATCTGACAACTTGGACCAAATGGAGACTTTTGTAGAGCTTTTAATGCTGAAGCAGCAGGGTGGCATCAGATTTCATCTATCTCTAAGTCTTATACTTTTTGATTTACAAGCCAAACACAGTAGTCTGACCCCCCTGGTCTATTTTTAGCAACGGCGGCCATGTTTTTCGACGAATCAAAAATCCCCACATCAGTTCTGTGGGGGATACCCTAAGGTACCATCAGACCAAATTTGGTTTGAATCTGTTCAGCCGTTTTAGAGGAGAAGAAGTTTGAAGAAAAGTTAACGACGACGGACGACGACGACGGACGCCAAGTGATGACAATAGCTCACCTGGCCTCTGGCCAGGTGAGCTAAAAATGACTAAAATTAAAATTAACACCACACAACAATATTGAAGGGCGGTAAAAGAATTTCTTTTTAGGTTGAAAAACAATACTTAAATTTTGGTTAATATGTTTTATCACATCTTTCATCCGCGACTCACATCAAGGGTTCTTCTCTTGCTTATTCATTCATCACCCTTAATTTTTAAATTTTATGAAAAAATGGTCTTGAATCTTAAGCAGTAGATCATGTGTGGCGTTGTCAATCAACTTTGTCGTTACGAAATAAAAAAAAAAAATAACAACACTTGTTTTGAACAGTCGGATTGAAATATGTTATGTTTTCAACTTAACTGGAGTGGATAGCAGTTTATTGAGAATCCGCACTTTTTTGTTTGTTTTGGGTTTTTTTTTCTTGCTTTTTGAAAACAGCACCAGCTACTTAATCATCATAGACAAGTATGAGAATCTTTCTTATATAATATACATGCGCACTTTCTATCTTATTTTCACTTTGTCTTTTTACACCCCCGAAGAAAAAGGAGGTATACTGTTTTACCTGTGTCCGGGGTTCCGTCCCACTTTCCGTCCCGCTTTTTGTTTATTTATAACTCAACCACTATTAGTCCTAGGATGGTGATCTTTATATGCAATCTGTCACACTAGAGGTCGCGTTATCGTTAGTGTTGATAGACGCGACCTCTGGTGAAGGGTTTGCTTTGTATGACCATGATTCATTATCTTATGGGATATGTTTTTAGGCCAACCCAACATCTACTTACTGTTTGTCGAAACGCCACAGTAGATATATGTGCTATGGGGGTTCATATGCCTCCTGGTCATGATGCATTAAGTGATATGTTTTCAAGTCAACCAAACATCTATTTCCTGTTTGCCAAACATCATAGTTAACACTTTATATACGACAATTTTGTCCTTTATATTTGTTTATTGTTAATTGCCATTGCCTGCAAAGGTCCTTGATTGGCTGAAATAAGATAATGTCTAATGTCTATATTCTATACACGATGGATTTTTTTCTAGTTTTGCACAATGATAGAACCCAATGAGTTGTTGGTCCTAACCATTTTTAAGTAAAGTGTAGGGGCTGTGCCGCGACCTCCAAATACCTAACAAATTAATATTTCTTTTTATATGTCAAAAAACCCTGAGGGGTCTAAGGGGACAATGCCCAACCCTTCTTAAAGTACAAAATACTTACGTAATATCTTTAGAACTATTGAGACCTCCACCCTATAATCACAGGTATTTCTCCTTATGATAAAACGAATCATATGGCACCACAGGGTTCTGAAAGGAATCCATGGGAGTCATGATTGGGAAACTTCGCTTGGCAACAGTTTCACTTGTACTAGTGAGTGAGTGAGTTGGTGTTTTACGCCCGTGCAACGCTATATAGGTTATTGGTACTAGAAACTGTTACTATTATTACTTGTTGGTAACAAGCTTGATATGGACAAGATATATTGTGGGATATATTTTTGATCCATCAAACATTTACTTCCTGTTTTGCTGTAAACTTTATATTTAATACATGGCATAGTTTTTTTGTGTGTGTTTTTTGTTTTGTTTTTTTTTATTTTTTTATTTGGGGGGGGGTTCCAATAGTCTTATATGTGGTTCCGACTTTTTCTAGTTTGTCTGTTCTTATGCATGAATTTTAAGATTCGATTCAGCATTGCTTTATTGCATTGAAATTCTTTGCTTTGTTACTTCATTGCTTTCTTTTTTTTTCACTAGAATATATGAGCCATTTACCTTACAGTAATTTTCTTATCACCTTAAAACTTTTTAAGGGAGGTTCTCACTCAAATGTGTCGATTCTATAACTTCGTGTAGATCTATTTACTCTTATGCATATCGAAGTTTTGAAACATTCTTTTCGAAATTGTAACCCCCTCTGACAATGTTCACAAACTCAAGCAAATAAACCCCAAAAACGAACGCTTCGCCCGTTTATGATAGAAAAAGACAAAACAAATCCACTGACTTTCCTATTTCTGTGAATTATCACCAGCTGGTATCCGTACACTTAGAGCCACGAGTCAGCCTTTGGTAAAGAAAAAAACCATGGCAGCTGGGGAATAAATGACTCGGGTTATTTAAATTGGATATCATAAAAGAAAAAAAAGCATTGTCATACTCTTTCCATGTATAGTTATTATTTCTATGTATTGTACAACAACTATATATACATTTGTTTACATTTACTTATAAAGGAATAGAGGTGATTGGTTAGAAAAATAATTTTAAAAGGGTAACATTGTAAAAAGGATATTTTCCAGACCCTAAGCGTAGTTTTTTCCATTCATTGAAAGAAGCATAAATGTTAAGTTTCATTATCATTTTCATTTTTGCTTTGAAAATAAATGGTTGAGCTAAGCAGAGCTAACATGATCAAAAGAGCTAAAAACTGTACATGTTTGCATTTTGGCATGCTTTATCAAAAGATGAATAGGTTTCAAAATATGTCTAAATTCATTAAAACTGAATATAGTTATACAATTACAGTTTATTTCCTTATAAGCTTGGTAACAAAGGCAAGTCCACTCAATTGAGGACGATATACGATTTTTTAAAACGGAAAACAAGTCATTTCACACACCTGACACAGTACTTGAATGTTTGTTTGTATGCTCTATCACGTAGACATCAACTTTAGGCGCTTTGTGACTTTGAGTGCATTCAGTCATTCCCTTACTCCCATCTTGAATTGCAGATATAACAGCATTCGTTGCGTTGTCAATCAGCTTTGCCGTCACACAGTTCTTTGAAGAGCACTCTAGTTTCAAGTAATGTCCAATGTCAATATCATAAATATCCCAAACTTGATGGTAGTTTTCGATTTTCGATTTAAAGTTACTTTTAAAACTAAGATTGTCCACATCGAGTTCCGGGGGCTCTTTAAATACAAAGCTTGTGAAAACGAAAGGTATCAATCCGCCTGCAAGCGTTGCCAGCATCTGATTTGTGCCTGAAATACCATATTCCTCGCCGAAAGCAAGAACAATAAGAACAACGAATAAGAGAAAAGCACAGATGCAAAGAAACCGCCACAATGCATGTAGTATATTTGGAATGAGAGGTCCCGGTGCTCCAGCAATATCCATAAAACATGTCGAAAAGAAGAATTTTTCAGTCAGGTAAGGCTGGTCTTGACGATCCAAAAATAGAATCAGTCTTCGAACCGACCATTTCGGAACACCATCCTTACAAACGAGTTTGACCTCTCCGATTTCGCTATTTTTCTCATCCTCGGTCGTCTTTATAGTGAACGCAGTGTTTTTCTGCTCTTCGAAAGATGAATCTGCAACATTTTCAACCTGTTTTCGATTCATATCCACGACCAAACAGTTGATTGTCTTATTAAATCTGATGTATTTCTCTGTTATACCCTTGAAACAGTCACGGCCGTATACTCCCAACATGAAAACCGTTGTGAGGTACTTTAACATGTCTTCCGAATTCATTATAATTCCTATAACAGTATACAGAATCATTTCAACGTAGAAGATGATAGTCTCCATACTCAAGAGAACAAGCGCAAAGACGGTTAGCAATGATATCGGGAGCACGAGCAACTGTAAAAGGTGTGATCGCAAACTTTCAGGCGCTTTGTGTGCCTTTTGATCTACGCTTTCAAGATGGAACAAATCAATGATAAAACTGCATCGTTTTTTAAATGAAAGAAACCCTCCCCTTCGACATCGGCCAGTCAATTGGGTCCAATGTCCAACGAAAAAGGATAGAAGTCTTAAGGTTAAATTGATTGTCGGCAAGAAGTAAAAGGCAAGCGAGAAAACTATTACAGGCACGGTAAGTACAAGATACAGCGGGGATAGTATAAATCCAAGAATTCCACAAACTTTGCATGGGATCAACAATAACACGATCGAACCTTTCAGTTTGTCCATTCTCGAAACTTGCCTCATATCCCGTAAAGACCGGCGCATCATCGATTGAAGATTTTTCTTTGTTCTGGAATTCACAAGAGAAAAAACGACGAGGTCAAGAAATAGGACGGAGTAACACAGTAGGAAAACTGGATGTATTGGACTTAGGGTATATGCTAAACTCCATTCAAACGTCGGCACCATTAGATCGTGCATTTTGGCAGCTTCTTTCTGGGCCAAAGCCTCGGCTTCCTCGAAAGCGTAATAGAAATAGACACGAATAATCCAAGGAACAAACATGGTGGCCAAGAGGAACAGCCTCATGGTCTGGCGTAGACATGTATGCCAAGGGTATCTGACAATTTCTTGCTGTTTATGTTCGTGCATGCTCTTTTGCATTTCTTCAAACATGTCCTTATTGTCTTTTGGGGATTCGGTGAATTGTTTTTCTTCGAATGTTGTCTTAGATATTTTTCCTAGATTAAATATGCTAGTCTTGCAACATTTTCGAAAAGCATTAGTTTTGCGTATTTCGCATTTGACGAAGAGTGAATAAAAGACCTGAAATATTCTAACAGGAACAAATGTCGAAGAAACCAACTTTTCGTACCGCACGACAATATCAATTTTATCCAATGTTACTTTTATTGTCTCGTTTAAAGGAACTAAGGACATAGCTTCATAAAACTTTCTCATTTTACTGACCTTATTCCATTCATATGTATCCTTCAAATGTTTCAATTGAGACAAATCTATGACTGGAACGTCCGTCTTCTTATCCATTTTTTCAAGATCTGACTTAGAAATCTTCTTTATGGTTAACTGAACCGGCTTTTGCAAAATGTGTTGGTAAATGTTTTCTGAATATTTCTTCCGATACAGAGATTCTGGGACGAAAAGCGGACAAAACAATAAAATTAGAATTTTGATAATAAAAACGCAAGTAAAAACGAACTCGATCCAATCATCTTCTGGTACATCCCTACATTGAAAATTGGAATCTGGCGAATTCGAATCGTCATGCCCGTGCCAGCAGCAGGTATAACGAAACCCCACGTACGAGTGTTCTTTTTCAATGTGAGCATTGCAAACCTTTTCTCTATTTTTTGGACGATCTTCCAGACTTATCTTAAAATCCAAAACCAGTAGCTTTCGTAAAGCCGTCTGTATGCTTGACATGTTTTGGCTTGAAAGGCATCTGGTTGGGCTCTGAATCAACCTAATATTAACATGAGCGGTCTCGAACGACAACGTTGTCAGTGACAGATGCTCAAACTGCGGGCGCAAAAATAACAAACTCCTACCGTGACGTCCGTACGTTCGTATCCATTTGGTTGGTTTATAAATATCCCCATTATAATCCTTTGGAACGAAATCAGGATGATCCGTAAATTCGATATAGGTAAAGATGACTTTCTTCCCTTCCTGTGACAAAGATGAAATAGTCTCAACTAATTCCGGATCCTCTGGTTTAACGTGAATACAATTTGTAATGTTCAACTCGAAAGGTGCATGAGACCTACTAGTATTTGTATTACCAAGACTATGTCCATGTGAGTTTTTTCCAGCACCAGAACATATGTTCGCAATGTAAAATATTATAAAAATGACCCTGAAATATCGTCTATCCATCGTGGCTTCACACGTCGGATAGTTCCTCGTCAGATTCCGAGATCAAGTCTGTGTTGGCGGACTGAATTTTGATCGCCCGGTTTTTTTTCTGAAAATATTTGTAAAATTGTCTTATTTTATATTCTTTATAATTTGATTCCTGCATGTACAACTCTAGATATGGAATTATTTTAAATTTTCATATTCGCTGCATTCTACAATTTAATGTTAAAACCCCAAACTTAACTTTTTTGTTACTTAGTGATTTTTTTTCCTGTTCAAAGCATGAAAATATTTAATGAAAGGATAAAGAGTAAATTGACCCGAGACCATAACACAGGTGTTAACTCTTAATCTAAAAATCAATAAAAAATAAAGAGCATACATCTAAACAAGGGGAAAATGAAACAGAAATGACAATAATTTTTCCCAAAAAATCCTCAAATTTTTGTTATGATTGGGAAATTTTAGAAGTTGCCCAAAACAATTGAGTGACCATGAACTCATAACGCTTCAATGGTTTCCTAGATGTTCATTTTTGTTCACAATGGAAGTCAGCCACCTCAAAGAACCCACCTATGCCCTTGACAAGTTATGTGTTTGCAAGTGAAACATTTTATAACAGACTAACCTTTTGAGGAACCAAAAGAAATCGAGTTCCAAGAGAAAATCGTGTGGTTCTCAAAATGATAAGCTATATATTTATCATTCATGAACAACAGGAATGAAATGGCTCTTTTTTCACTTTATTTCAATGTTTATATTGTGTGGACTTTGTATTCTTTATCCTTTTTTTGGTCAATTTGCGTCTTTTTTAGTATATATAACAATATGTTGTACCAAATGGGTTATGTCTCTAAAAGTGTTAATAAAAGTCCACTTGTAAATCGCACTTAACATGCAGGATATAGTCATTACCTTTACTTTTTTTTCTCACGCTAAACTTAAATTCCCACTGGAGCCCCCTGAAATTCATCTCATTTGACTTCCCTGTATACATGTAAAGTATGTAAATTCAAATATAGAGAAAGTTTTGCTATCGAGTATTTTATGGGGTTTTTTCTCTGTTTGTCGCATTTACATGAAACGTGCGTTAGAAGCAATTTCAAGTTTTCCGCCTGGAACTTCATTTCAATCGAAATCCAGTAAAATATTGATTCTGCTATTAGCATTGTGGGTTTATATTCTGCTACGAGTTTTGTATGAAACTCACTCCACCAATCCTTGGAAAATTATACCATTGTATATTTCGTGTAGAATTATATCAAAACTGGTTCTTAAACCCTTTCTATCTAGACCCTGAAGTGAAACACAGTTTTTGAAAATGAATTATGGAACTGTTCTGAAGATGATGCCATTACAGGACAAAATCAAACCCCCAAAGATCATGACTTTGCATATGCTTTTCATAATTGAATGTATATATAGAGTCTAGTAATTTTTATTTGCTCACTTGGCCAAAGTCCAGGACAACTGAACGTACGCCATCACTATGCATCCGTCGTAGTTTGTCGTCTATTACATTGAGTATTTGTTCCTTGCCATTTCTAACTTAAAAGATGACTTATTTTGTCTATTTCAAGTATTTTAGTGCACTTTGAAACAACTTAACGATTAACAACGTACCAGCAATGTAATGCCATTGAAGTACACATTGTTCACATGCAATTTCCGCCGGAAGTGCTAGCTTTATAACATGTCCATCTTCGTCGGGAAACTTGTGTATATTTCATTTCATTAAACTTCGACCCAAAAATGTTTGAAAGGGGGTTCAACTTGGACATGTTGGATCCATGACATTTGTCAAAACTTACCAACAATAGGAAGGCGTCTACTTCAGAGTTCACCACCATTAGATGCATATTTGTAAATAAAACATAAATATAGCTGTGACGGTTTTATTATATGAAACTGTTAAGACGTATAGCTTCTATGGTCTTGACTTATCAATTACACGTTTAGCTGCTACTAAGATTTTTTACAAATTGTGATCATGCTCAGAATTTTCTTCATTCTATGGAACAACACAACCAAGTTCGGTTAAAAAATTTGGACAAGTGGATTCAGAGAGGAGAATTTTGAAAAGTTTGACAACAGATAATAGCTCACCTAGACAAAGTAAAAAAAGCGAAACCACAACTACCATCAAAGATATTGACCATGAGTATACAAGGAAGGAAACCAAGATCAATTTCGAAAACATTTCATTGGTAATGTTTGTATCAGACAAAATATTACCCTGAGAGATCTCTGGTCAATAGAGCAAAAAAAACCACCCTGAAGTCTTGGTGTGGCCTGCCTTTTTCAATATATGCCAGAACTATAAACATTTTTATACCCCTATCAGAAACCATCAGCCTATTTTAAGAATCCAATGCATGCAGTTGTTGACGAAAATGTCATTTATTGAACCATATCTCAAAAATATATAACTGTTATAACAAATCTGATGAATCGTTGGCTATAAAAATTTAAAGCTTCACAAAAGTCTCCATTGAGTCAAAGTTGTCAGCTGTATTCAGGTTATTTAGGAAAATCATAATTTTGTTCTATACCAATACCGATAGATTGGAAACTATTGCAGTCAGAGGAAAGATTTTGCTTGCTTAAATGTTCACTAAAAAGGCCATAAAAAGTCTCAACCGGCCAAGTTGTCAGATGACCTCTTTTAGAGATTATGACTCAAATGGTAAAACATTCCGTTTTCATGTCTTTGCACTTATTATTAAATAAAAAATAGGGCATACTTTTTTAACATTTCCAAAGTGGTGAAAAAGATTACTAATAAGAGATATTCAGGTCCCTGGAGCCTCTTGTTGAACATGGTGGGTATGAGTGTTTCTCTTCATACTTTTGTGTTTGTATCCTCCAGTTACTTCGCTTCAAATAAATATGAGATTGTCGAAAAAGTTTACTCAAACATCTGCCAGCATAGAACTAGTTAACTGTTTGATTGAATCTGATGAGTCATTATTTTTCTCTTAGATGAAAATATGGTTATTTCCTACTAGTATTCGACTATTTTAAAGGACTGTCACTGTCAATTTCACCTACTAGTATAAGTTTATAATAAGTGCCCCCCGCATCGTGTTGCAAATCCACCTATAGGTGATCAGCCTTTTGATATTTGGTATGTTGCTTTGACATATAGTACTACAAGTATATGGCGTAAAACGATTGTATGCTCAAAAAATTACTATTACCTTTAACCGAGTATTCAAGTTTCACATACCATACTGTGGACAAAATTCTCGTCGCGGTTTGCTGGGCAATTACTGCCACAGTCTCTTCTGACATGCGATATACATGTAGCTTTGAAGCATTATAGCGATCAAGCGTGTCGGTTTTGTGTGATGACACTCCACTAAATCATTGTTGTTTGAAGTGTTGTGTCGGATTTAAGATCGATACGTTTGATTTTTTTTACATCAGTCGATTGATGATTCTCAGCTAGCTGTCAGTAACAGCGAGTGTTCTATAGAGAGTTCCTTTACTGTCCTTTTGTTTGTTCTTGTTTTTTGTCTTAGGTTCTCTCTAGTGGAATTGGACTTTGATCGATTTGATTTTTATTGTGCGTTTAGTTTTTGTGCTTTGTCTAGGAATATTGATAGGGGGAAGGTTGGGCCCAAAAAACTAGTTTAACCCCGCCACATATTACATGTGCCTGTCCTAAGCCAGGAATCTTTGACAAAGCTTTCGTTTGTACTTGTCTTTTTGATGTTTCCTGTTCCTTGTTTAAGAGGGGGTCTATCTGTGACTATTTCAGGGCTGGATTTGAATTATATGCATTTTATTTAGACCATGGGCCAATTGCAGAACCGCGAGCAGTGCCAAATGGCCTCGTTGAAGGCTGCTGGCGGTTGTCCATTGTGTTTTTTCTAAATTGCCGTTTAATTGTGGGTAGTGTCGCGTACACTTATTCCACATCTCATTATTTTCTGTTGTCAAATAGTACTATATGGAATAAAGCGATTTTATGCCCGAAAAACCACTATTTACTGTTTACCAAGTTTAAGATTTCACATATTGTGGATATATATACAAAATTTTCGTCTCAGTTTTCTGGTCAACTACTGCCACAGCCTTCTGGATATTTGGTGCATATAGCTTTGTCCTATACAGCGATAGCATAGCTATATGGTGTAAAGCGATTTCATGCCAGAAAATTGTACCGAATACTAGACATTTATATTTTCCGTTCTAGTTTTCTTGGCATCTGCCTAGTGCATGTATGTTTTCTTTGTTGTTTATTATAAAAATTGGAAGAACCTCATCTATAACAATCATATCTTCATAAGCTGCTGGGGCTTATCCAGGATTTTTTTAAAGGGTGTGCTCCTGAAAATGGAGAACGGTGGACTTAGGACACAACGGAAATGTTGAAAAACAGAAACGGTTTAATTAATACTACTTTTCCGGTGAAAATGAGTCTAATTTCGATCTTAACGGAGTTCGTGTTGCTGATTGTGCTTTTGCTGTGTTAATGTCTTCCTGGATAAATTGTTTCCAGTGTTTTCTAATTTTGACTTGATTATTAGCTTTGAGATTCGAATTCCCCATGTGGTATATCTTCCCTGTTTTGTAGTTGCCTAATGGTATTTTTAATATATGTACTAAATTGTGCTATACTTGTTGGTGTTCCTCACACCAATGTGAAAACATATTTGGGCATGGATTATACACAGGTTATTCACTGGCACAACACTATACGAGATAGGTAAGTAGCTCTTAATATCAGGTGGGCGAATCAGGCTCCTGTAAGCATATAGACTTTTTTGAAAAGGCGATACTCGATCTTATGATTATATGTACACAAATAACGTTTAATTCAAATTAATAGTTCACTTGAACTTTTTGGAAAAAGCTTACTACAGATTCAAATTACCAAATTTTGATAAAATATATGCGAAGATATTGTTTGCACCATAATCAAGACTCCAATTCAAAACTAGAACATATGATATGAAAGAATCTGAAAAAATCATTTAATATATGGATATAGCGCTTCACACGCAGTGAAATTTTTCTTCTGTACATTTATTAAAATCATTTCAATATGTGGATCGTGTCTTTTTGGCACATATTCCATATTCTTTCGTTTTAAATAGCCAAGATACTTTTTTCCTGAATCTCAAGCATGATTAGTAGTTTCTGTGACTTTTTTATGTATAATTTTTTTTGGTCATTTTAGTAATGCTTTAAAGAGTTTTTTTTTAACTTTTGGTTTCTGAGGGTTTCTCAGCACATTGGTTTGGTTTTGTTATTTGAGTGTGTGTGTCGTTTTTGTTTGTTTGTTTGATGAACTTATCTGTTTGGTCATTGTTGTAATATTTTTTGGCTTCTATTTTTGTTTTATCAAATCTAATATTCTACCGGTTTTCCAAGTTTTCTACTCCTAGCGTGTCTGATGAAGGTTAATCCAGAAAAGCGCTTCACACGCAGTGAAATTTTGCTTTTGTATATTTATCAAAATCATTTCAATATGTGGATCGTGTCTTTCTGTCACATATTCCATATTCTTTCGTTTTTAAAATTGTAATATAAAACTTCGATTAATGATCTGTTACAAATTCCATAACTTTTAAAAGAGCTAAGACGAGCAAATGCCCTATAAACTTCACGTTTAAAACGTTCTTTTGACATGCTATAATTAAAAGAATGATATTAAGTACTAGTATTGTAATTTATCACAACCAATTACACATCGAAATTGCTCTTTTCAACAGAAATAATAGTATAGTTTTAATCTATAGTACAAATAAGCATGTGTTCTAGTGCGCTTAACAATTTCTTTGGGGACACAGAACAAGTTATTTTACACATCTGCAACGTTACTTGACCGTTTATTTGTGTGTTCTATCACTAAAACATCGACTTCAGATGCTTCACCGTCAAATTCATGACTATGTGTGCATTCTATGTTACCATTTTCCGTCGCACCCTTATCGCCGTCTTGAATCACGGACATTACAGCGTTCGTTGCGTTGTCAATCAGCTTTGCAGTAACGCAGTTCTTTGAAGAATACTCTCTTTTCAAGCTATGTCCAATGTCTATATCATAAATATCCCAGGCCTGGTGATAGTTCTCGATTTTCGACTTAAAATTACTTTTAAAACTAAGATTTTCTACATCGAGTTCCGGGGGCTCTTTCTCTTTAAATACAAAGCTTGTGAAAATGAAAGGTATCAATCCGCCTGCAAGCGTTGCCAGCATCTGATTTGTGCCAGAAATATCATACTCCTCGCCGAAAGCAAGAACAATAAGAACAACGAATAAAAGAAAAGCACAGATACACAAAAACCGCCATAGTGCATGAAGTATATTTGGAATAAGAGGTCCCGGCGCTCCAGCTGTATCCATGAAACAGGTCGAAAAGAAGAATTTTTCGGTCAGGTAAGGCTGGTCTTGACGATCCAAAAATAGAATCAATCTTCGAACAGACCATTTCGGAATGCCGTCTTTACAAACGAGTTTGACCTCTCCGATTTCGGTATTTTCCTCATCCTCAGTTGTTTTAATAGCGAACGCAGTGTTTTTCTGTTCTTCGAAAGAGGAATCTGCAACCTTTTCAACCTGTGCTCGATTCATATCCACGACCAAACTGTTGATTGTCTTATTAAAACGAATATATTTTTCTGTTATACCCTTAAAACAGTCGTGGCCGTAAACTCCCAACATGAAAACCGTTGTGAGGTACTTTAACATGTCTTCCGAATTCATTATAATTCCTATAACAGTATACAGAATCATTTCAACGTAGAAGATGATAGTCTCCATGCTCAAGAGAACAAGTGCAAAGACGGTAAGTAATGATATCGGGAGCACAAGCAACTGTAAAAGATGGGATCGCAAACTTTCAGGTTCTTTTGGTGCTTTTTTATCTACGCTTTCAAGATGGAACAAATCAAAGATAAAGCTACAGCGTCTTTTAAATGATAGAAATCCTTCTCTTCGACATCGGCTCGTCCATTGGGTCAAATACCCTACGAAAAAGGATAAAAGTCTAAAAGTTAAATTGATTGTAGGCAAGCAATAAAAAGCAAGAGAGAAAAGTATTACAGGCACAGTTAGTATAAGATACAACGGGGAAAGAATAAATCCAAGTATCCCACAAACCTCGCATGGGATCAACAATAAAACGATCGAACCTTTCAGTTTGTCCATTCTCGAAACTTGCCTCATATCCCGTAAAGATCGGCGCATCATCGATTGCAGTTTTTTCTTAGTTCTGGTATCCACAAGAGCAAACACGACGATGTCAAGAAATAGGACGGAGTAGCACAGTAGGAAAACTGGATGTATTGGGCTTAGTGTGTACGCTAAACTCCATTCGAACGTCGGCACCATTAGATCGTGTATTTTGGCAGCTTCTTTCTGTGCCAAAGCCTCGGCTTCCTCGAAAGCGTAATAGAAATAGACACGAATAATCCAAGGAACAGACAATGCCGCCAAGAGGAATAGCCTCATTGTTTGCCGTAGACAGGTATGCCAAGGGTATTTGACTACCATCTCTTGCTGTCCATGTTCATGAATGCTGGTTTGCATTTCTTCAAACATATCTCTATTTTCTTCTCCAGATTCGGTAAATTGTTTTTCTTTGAGTGTTTTCTTGGATATTCTTCCCAGATTAAAGATGCTGCTCTTACAACATTTTCGAAAAGAATTGGTTTTGCGTATGTCGCATTTGACAAAGAGTGAATAGAAGACTTGGAATATCCCAACAGGAACAAATGTCGAAGGAACCAACTTCTCATGCCGAACGACAATATCAATCTTATTCAATGTTACTTTTATTGTCTCGTTTAAAGGAACTAAAGACATAGCTTCGTAAAACTTTTTCATTTTACTGACCTTATTCCATTCATATGTATCCTTCAAATGTTTCAGTTGGGACAAATCTATGACTGGAACGTCCGTCGCCCGTTTCAGTTTTCCAAGGCATGAATTCGAAACCTTCTTAATGGTTAATTGTACCGGTTTCTGCAAAATGTATTCGTAAATGTTTTCTGAATATTTTTTCCGGTACAGAGATTCTGGGACAAATAGCGGGCAAAACAATAAAATTAGAATTTTAATGATGAACACACAGGTAAAGACGAATTCGATCCAATGATCCTCTGGTACCTCCCGACATTGGAGATGGGAATCAGGCGAATCATCATGTCCGTGCCAACAGCAGGTATACCGGAAACCAATGTATGAGTGTTCTTTTCTTATGTGAACATTGCAAACCTTTTCTCTATTTTCCGGACGATCTTCTTCCAGACTTATCTTAAAATCCAAAACAAGCAGTTTTCTTAGAGCTGTCTGTATGCTTGCCATGTTTTGATTTGAAAGGCATCGAGATGGACTCTGTATCAGCCGAATATTAACATGGGCAGTCTCGAATGACAATGTTGTCAGTGACAGATGCTCAAACTGTGGGCGCAAAAATAACAAACTCCTACCATGACGTCCGTATGTTCGTATCCATTTTGTTGGTTTATAAATATCCCCTTTATTATCTTTTGGAACGAAATCGGGATGGTCGGTAAATTCTATATAGATGAAAATAACTTTTTTCCCTTCTTGTGACAAGGATGAAATTTTCTCGACTAATTCCGGATCCTCCGGTTTAACGTGAATACAATTTGTAATGTTCAGTTCGAATGGTGCGTGAGACCTACTCGTATTTGTATTTCCATGACTATGTCCATGTGAGTGTTTTCCAGCACCAGAACATATGTTTGCAATGTAAAATATTACAAAAATGACCACGTTATGGTGTCTATCCATCTTAGCCTTACATACAATTCATCGTCAGCTACCGAGATCAATTTTGTTAATGCAGTTCTATTCTAACAGTCTGTGTTGGCGAACTGAATATTGATCGCTCGCTTTTTTCTGAGAATATTTGTAAAACTGTCTATTATTTGAGATGATTTCATCCACTGACCGTCAAGTTCAGCTGATGTTGGTTATTGATTATTCTTTATAATTTGATATCCGGTACAAGTATTTCTAGATATGAAATTATCTTATATAAATTATATGTTCTCTGCATGTACGATATGAACTGTTGATAAATTGCCCTTATAATAACAATAAAAAGCTATAGAAATATATCATATTCTTAATGTCATGGATGAAGAATAATACTTATCAAAATCTGTATCATTACCCGATATCATTATAGCCCTATGGCCATTTGAATATCAAACTAAGTATTGTAGAAATAATTAGGCTTTTCAAAAGAATGAATTATTTTCGCTCATAAGTAAGGCTTCATATTATCTTCAATGAATAACATAATACAATAGAACATTATTATTTAAACGAGGAAACCGCATGCGTATCCTAAAAATTTCGGAAAATTGATTTTGTCCTTAACTATATTTTGTAACAACAAAAACATAAGGACTTTTTCTTTGAAAATCGTAATTTTGTGTTTTCTGTTAAAATGTTGTGAACATCATTAACGTAAAAGCGAGCTATATTCAACAGACTTTATAAGAATTTTAAAAATTCTTACACATATATAAGTAAGGCCGAAAAAGCTATATGGATTTCCTGAGATTCATAGATTCAAAAGTTCAGAGAATACTATTTGCCTCAATGTATAATTCGCATCTATCATTTGGTATTTAGCAAATATCACCGCGCACATGTGCCATTATATATACCTTCCTTTAAAAATACCTGTTCAAGTCTGAATTTAATGTCTGGAACTTTGTTGTCATTTTAATTTCTAACACCCGTGAAGGTTAGTGCTGCTGGTGGTTTTAATTCTCCGAGGTTAGCCCGCTCCGGCACCAACATTTTTTTTGTTGGAGAACACATCAAAGCTTTAAATTATCCGTTTAAATTTCAAAATTGTCTAAACCCTAAGGTTCTTCCTACCCCAGACATAGGTTGACCATCTTAATAATAATTTGGTTCCCCATTTCGGTATTTTTGATTTCATTGTTCTATGCTCTTCATAGTCTTATAGTTTTTGGCTTTTTCAATATTTTTGGTGGAGCGCCTCTGATGAGTCGTGAATAGACGAAACGTGCGTCAGGCGTAGCAAAATTAAATGTCTGGAACTTTGTTGTCATTTTAATTTCAAACTGCCTGAGTTACAATATCTTTAGCTCACCTAGCCGAAGGCCATGGTGAACCAGTTTACTTGAACATTGTAGAAAGATATAAATGCCGTGACACGTTGGCACCATTTTACTGAAACATTGTAGGAATGATATGCGACATGTTGCAAACAAACTATCGGATCCTCATTTTAAATGAATTCGATTTAAAAAAATTGCCTCTGTTACTGATATCATATATGGAGTATAGGGTAAATCAATAAAAATGGCTTATAATTCAGCAACTATAACAGATTAATGGATAAATCCGAAGAATCTTATGCTCTTAATAATCAAAAGTTCTATCGACCCATTGGGTCGAAATTGTCAGATGACCCTTTAAAGCTCAAAATTAGCAATTTTTCACGTATTGCAGGTATTGAAAAGCTGTTGCTTGCTTTTAACCTTCAGCTCTTTTTTAACTCTACCGAAAAGCATCCAGTTAACAGGTGGCCCATAAAAGGAGTTAATGTCCGCATGGTCCGTTAAAGGTAAAAAATAACGTTTTTGTGGGTTTCTTTTCCCCTAACGAATGAAAACCATTTCAGATAGAGAAAATATTATTAAGCTAATTCTTGCTTAAACTTCTTTCGGCTTGTAACGGCTCTTCATTGTGTCCATTGGGTCGAAATTGTCAAATGACCCCTTTTAAAGGTCAAAAATAGCATATTTTCTAATTCATTGTTTTGCCCTATTGATTTCGGAATGAGAACGAAAATCTGTTTCATACTTAACCCTTCAGCTCCTGCCATACATTCAAAATAAGATATAACGCACACAGAAAAAGGTATTCGCCTGCCATGTTATATATAACTTTTTTAAAATAAATTAAATTAAAGGTTTAATATATAATAACTGAAGGTGTAATAAATGATATTTTCAAAAAAATAAATAAAATTGTTTTCTTGTCCCAAAAAGATTTGTTCATGAAAAATATATAAAGCGCGTTATACGCCTGTCGGCGTATATTAATTCTTCGATTTTACCAGGTCTTTTTAAATTGCGTTTCATTCCAAAGAAACCATGCATGAAACTATTTGTTAAAACTAATGCAAAATTCTATATTGGACCTCTTATATATTAAAAATAATCTGAATAAATCGAATTTGTGAAAGGTTTATGCTCGGGGGGGGGGGGGGGGTTCAAACATTTACAGCCGATCGGAATAGCCTTCAAAAATTTTTGTAATATGTACACTAAAATAATGTTTTGTGTCACAGATAATTTTGTAATTTACTCCCGAAAAATTGCTTGCTTTAAACTTGCCCTGCGCCAGGATTTTTCACAAGAACCATTAAACTGGAAAACGGCCAAATTTACGTTTGGACACCATAAAATATCGGTTCATATTTTCATAAGAAATCGATTTTAGTATAATTTAAGGAATTCATTTTTGCATTGTCATCGAAAAGTGGTTACATAAACGATTTTTTTTTTATTCATGATCTGAAGCCTATTATTAAAAAATACGATAAATGACGGCAAATGTTTATTCGATGGCAAGTTATATTTAACAATACAGATGTATTTTCTATCGTTTTGGAAAAAATATATATTTTAAATTCAGATAAATACATGTAAATATCTTCCATAAAGCTATGTACCTCGATCGTATGCTGACACCCATCGTCTGTCTGGTAGGTCATTAATCAGTCAATAAAAATAATTGTTAAATCATGGTTTGAAGCCCTCCAAATTTAAGAAAAGAAGATCCCGACTGAAAATGAAGTGGATCTTAAGGTTATTCAAAGTGCAAAGTATAGATCGAAAAAGTATTTGGCTGAATTTGTCCGATTACTTCTTTTTTAAAGGGTCATGGCCTGGAAAGGAAAAAAAAAGCTATTCTTCTTCTAGTTGTGTTGTCCTCGGGTTCTGGTGTCGCTGGCCCTTAGGGACCGGTCAAAATTTATCGAGGCATGGGACCGGAGCAGATGGAATTCTGACATGAAAAAATCCCATGGTCCCATGGTTAATTGTTTATTTAAAAATGTTAGTCCCATGCATTTCCATGAAGAAAATAAGTACATGTCCCATGCGCATTGAACATATGACCAAACCATGCAAACGTAAAATGTATATATCAAAACTATTGCATTATTTTGTTGATGTTGTTAATTGTTCTTGATATGCAATTATTCTTTCTATTACTGAATTAAACAAATTTAAACACTATTTTATATAGTGTTGGAGGAAAAAAGTATATGTCCCATGCCTTTTCAGTTTGACAAAAACTTATTGTCCCACTCCTTTGAACTTTAAAAAAAGTACTTGTCCCACTATCATCTGCTCCGGTCCCATGTTTTCATAAATTTTGACCGGTCCCTAATATGTAAAGATTGTTTTGATGTCAACTAGATGGTGCTGTATCTTAAACATCATGCACAGTCTGTTGCATGTTTTTCCTTCTCTGTTCTAAGCTCTGCCATCCAAATTGGTGTATCACCTGAGTTACACATCCAGGTGTTCGGGTTGTGTAATCATTTGAGACAAATAGCGCTGTTCTTTTCTTGACATTTCAAGGTTACGCCATAGACATATGCATACGCCTTATGAAGCCAAGTGTCCTGTTACCTTTAGCCACAACGTTGTCTACATGTTTGTTCCAGGAGAGGTTGCTGGTTAGGGTAACTCCTGAGTAGTTGCTGGCATCCTCAATCTCTAATGTGTGACCGTAAACTTGGTGGTACAGTAGATTTAGGTGAGTTTTTGGTTTTCCAGATGTTACTCTAATAACTGTGCATTTTGTTGGGTTGAATGACATCTGCTACATTTTTCCCAGGTTTAAAGTGCTGTGAAATCTTTCTGGAGGAAATGTCTGACTTCCGGACTGGACATTTCACAAAAAAGAAACTTTTTAAGGTGTCCTCTGCAAACAGTCTGGGTTCAGAGCGGTTAATCATATCGGCCGGCATGTCGTTGATATATACGAGAAAAAGGTCGTGGGCCCAGTACAGAGCCCTGTGGAAAGCCTGACATGACTTGGGCTGATGTTGATTTTGCTCATTCAATTGTGACATTCAGTGGCGGATCCAGAAAGTCTGAAAAGAGGGGGCCCACTGACTGGCCTAAGAGGGGGCCCGCTTTGGTCACGCTTCAATGATTTCCTATATATATATATATTCAACCAATTTTTTCTGCCAAAAGGGTGGCCCAGGCCCCCAGGGCACCACCCCCCCCCCCTGGATCCGCCTATGACATTTTGGCTTCTTTCTCCAGGAATAATCTGATCCCTGAAGTGGTTTTGTTGTTGACTCCGATATATTCCCAGTTTATGTAGTAGTCTAGCTAGCATATTATCATTACAGAATAAAGACTTGCAAATAGACAAAAGCGGTTGCTTTAACCATAAATATAGATTATAAACGTTACATTGTACGTGTACGATATTTCTAGATATCGATCATTATGCTTTTAAAAAAATTCGGCTCATAATTAAGCTCTAATTTTTAAACTTTTGTTTAATTAGCTCAGGCTCTGGTCAATTTTTTTCTATAGGGAATATAGGCCATAGAACAGACCATTTAGGTTTAGGACCAGGAGAGCGACTTAGTTACTGTAAGCCTCTATCTATGCCTATATCTATATTGCTGCTTGTGCATGTTAGTGCTTTATATATTCTTGCTTTTTATATGTATGTTGCTAACTTGATCTGCTTGACCCCGTAGTGCTTTTATTAACATTATTTATTTTACTGTATTTGTGATGTCATTGTATTGTCTGCATGCATGAAAATTTTATGTTTGTCTATATTCGGTTAAAAGCTCATCAGAGCTTGTGTTTATTGTTATATATATGTGCCGAATTGAAATAAAGTTTTCGTATTCGTATTCGTACTCTAATCACAATTCTGCATTCTTGGGGTCGATGTGGCGAAGAACGAAGGACCAATATAATAGAAGGGACTATTTCAAAGCTAAGATTTCATTTGAACTTCGATTTTGGTACAAGACTTTCTATTAGAACTCTGTTGGAAAACTATCGAATTTGTCAATATAGGTATTTTTTAAGAAAAATCTGATATTATATTCAAATGCATTTTAATTTCAAAATAACAACATTTGCTGATCGCGTGAACACTCGTTTTGAAATGGTTCATTTATTCTAGGGAGATAACTCTGTTTTATTAAAGATATCTGGAACTTTCTTCAGTTCTTGGAAACCTGTGTCCAAGAAGAAGAAATCACAGATATTTCCCGAAAAAATAGTAGGCTATAGAGTTTATAAGTATTTCTAAAGTTGTGTAGTTATTTACTGATTTGTACAAATGAAAAAGAATGATGAAATGAATTTCAATTTTGATATTGATTCTGAAGCTAACTAAAAAAGGTTTGAACAGGTTGGGAATAACCCCAATGCAATTGGGATAATATATCTCAATTGGGGTATATTATCACAATTGGGATAAATGAAGTTATCCCAATTGGGATAAATGACCAGTTTTTCAAGCATTATTTTGAATTGGAGTTTTGGTGCATCAAAAATCATTGAACAGTTTATAATTTCAGGGATATGAAGATGTATTTCAATAGTGTGTGTGATGCTGCATTTTTGCAACAATTCATTTAAGTAATTGCAGCAGCATTCAGTTAATATGAGGCAGGTAAAACCTGTTACGCTCCCGAAGTTTCAATTAATTTATTTTTTTTTGGTTCGAATAAAAACAAACTAGCTTTTCTTGTGGGTTACGTGAGCGTTTAATGACGTCTAAAAATTTTAAACATAAAAACGTTAAAAAGACGCCGAAAGTTCGGGAAAACAAGCGCGTGCTAAACCAGACGTTGAAGGAAAATTCAGCCCCTAGTACAACTAAAATATTGACATTTCTACCATTATCGCTCCCTTCGGGAGCGTATTATTGCTACACTCATACAAAATCGGACAAGGTATTAACTCAATGATTGCATTACATGACAAAACTTGATACTTAAATCACAGAGGCTTGGTACAAATTTTTTTTATATATTTACTTCTATAACCCTTATAGAAGTAAATATATAAAAAAAAATTGTACCAAACCCCTGTGGGAAAACGTCAAATATTCGGTTATTTTTTCAATATTTTTTACCCTGGTCAAAGAAAGATAACTGCATCTTAAAATAATAATTTGATTGTCAGAATTTTTTTTCTGAGATTCAAATCTATGCAAGTTCCAAAAATATTTGAAATTGCACAACTACAGAGGGAACATACATTATTGTACAAAAATACATTCAAAAGAATTTTTAACAAAACTTAAATGTTGTTCATTCACATTAAAAACGACTAACTTTTTAGACAAAAACTATGATCTGTGCATAAAATGCAGCATCCCTTATCATGCTTATGTGATCCATATACAATGTAATGAAGCATTTACATTTGGGTATAATCTCTGGCATACATTTTTATGCACCATTCAGCCAGTAAATTTTTATATCTAAAAAACCTGTCTTTTATCCCAATTGGGATAAGTCCATTTATCTCAATTTGGATATATTATCCCAATTGGGGTTATTCCAAACCTGTTCAATTTCAAGCTCGGCAAAAATAAGAAATTTACGAAAATGTCAAAATTATGGAGCACTGGTCAGGTGAGTCTACACAAGTCAAACAATTAACATAAGCTCTGAAGAGCTTTTGACCGACGGCAAGATGAACGACTGTTTGGACTATGAGGCCCTTGCATGGTTGCCAGACTTGTGTTGGAGGAAAGCCCAATATTCCGAGCTGGAAAAACGGTGAAACCCATGAGCAAGAAATATATGAATACCCCTCTCTCCCCCTTTCACTTTTTACTAATACATGTAATACTAGGCCCTTAATTGCCTCACCTTCAGCGAATATTATAACCAGATTAAATGTCAAATTAAGATAAAGGGCATCACAATGATATTCATTTATCATTTTCCTTTTAATAAACCCTAGCTTTATGTTGTATCCCATCGGAGACTCCACAAATGAATCAATTTATTTAACTCCAGCAATGAACAACTCCATGGCTTTGGTAAATCACACAAGTTATTATAAGTGCTGTTCTATTGCTCTTGAACTCTAAGCAATTGCAAACACAAATTAAATAATGGGAAAGAAGCAACATGTTTGTAAATATTAAAGAGATTCCAAAGCTCTTTGCATTTTTTAAACTGTTTGTGTCCTTTTGCACCTCAGTATTTGCAATTGAAAAATGTCCAAGAGCAATAGAAGAACGCTTAAAGTTGCATAGAGTTGTCCATGGGATACATTTAGGGACTAATTGATTGTATCATGATAATGTTTTGTTAATCACAGATCTTGTTATAAATATGTCCCATTCTGAATCAGAGGCTCAGGTCCATAAGATTTCCCAGTATTACCAAACGTCGCTCAGGGATTAGCGATATTGTCGTCATGTCTTGGTTTATGAGATTTAAATATTTTTGCTATGAAAAAATAATCACCATCAAAGTGTAAATAAAAGCTTGAAAATGATGTCTTGATCTGGTTCATAACAATGTTTTTCTGACCTTCTTATATTTATTTTTTTACAGCTTGTTCTGAAAATGGGTTTCAACTTATGATTATTTGGATATCTTAGATGCAATGGAAGGATCAAGTAAGCCATCTAGACAACTGAAAATTACAGATGTATTCAAGAGATATGCACCAGCTGCAATAAGAAAGTTTGATGGTTAGTCCATTGACATTGTACTCTTTACAATTTGGATTGTAAGGACATGAAGGATAATTGTTGTGTTTTTATTCAAGATAGAATATTAAATGCTTTCAGCACATGCTTAAGGATTTTTTTAATTTTTAAAACATTCTACATTTGTTTAGATATGCTTTATATAAAAAATGATTAAGGCTTCAAATTATTCACAACCCAGAAAATAAGATAAGAAAGACTTGACAGAAATCTTTCATCCTCAACATACATGTACATGACAAACATATAGTACCAGCCACTGCACAATGTCTTGAAATTAGCACGTTTTAATCAAAAGCACAAGGTGTGATAAAACATGCATTAAGATAAGATTCTTTATTACCAATCATAGGGCTTAATATAGAGCATGTTTGACCATCTCCATTCAACAACATTGCAGTACAAAACAGTAGATTATGTTGATATAAACATTACATAACAACATACACATGATACATGTACAAATGTACAAGTATAAAAAATGATATTGATACAGCATATTTAATGTTTTAGTTATCTCTTGTATCATTATACGTGTATGAGATCATTTATCTAGTATCATTTAGAAATGAATAGAATATACATGTTCTATACAGTTTTAACTGCCAAACAAAAAAATTAACTTTTTTACTTAAAATGAGCAAAGAATTTATTTTAGCCTAGTACATGTATCTAAGATTTTGACTGATTACCAACATGACCAAATTCATCATCATCTAACCAAAAAAAAACAGCAGTAATCAATGGTAATTTTCTTTTGTAATCATACTGATTGAAAATGCTGAAACAACTGCAAGATTATTTATTTTCAGTATATTCAAAATTAACACTTTTAATTGATAAACCTCATATAATGGCTTTGCTGATGGAATTGAAATGCAGTGACTGACTTTTTTTACAGATACTGATACCAAAAGTATGAAGAGTGCACCAAATAATCACACAACAACTAATGGAGCAGTGCAGGGTTCATTAGTCCCTAGAACAGTCCCTTCTCATCTTCTAATGGTCTCCATTCTAGAGCAGCTATGTTATATGTATGCAAAAGATGAAACAAAGGGGAAAGAACTCTTTAAAGGTAAGTCAAGAATAACAAATGTGTTAGCATCTAAGAATAAAAATACATTCCATTCAGGGATTAATATGTTGAACTTAAAGTTAGTTAGGACATGTGTGTGTGTGTGTGACCAAAAAACAGCAAAAACTGTGAAAAGCAAGTGCAAATATCAATAAATATAAAAAAAACTTTTATTAAAACATAAAAATTGCAAAAACAAGCTGGAAAGATGTCCAATATTCATAGACAAGAAAGAGTATACACCTATTATTGATATACATGTATTAAAAAATCATGCATTTTATATTTGCCTTTATTTTTTGGGTCACCTCACTAACCTTAATATGAATTAGAAAACATAGTAAAAAGAATGACTCTTGATTGATAAACTACATGTATCATAATCATATGACAGTAAAAATGAACGTTAGATAGTTAGCCAAATCAAACGTAAAAAAATTTAGTTTAAGACAAGTAATTTTTTTTTATTAATAGTCATTTCTTTTATAATTAGTAAATTTGATTTTTTCAGCTAACATATTTATGTTTCAGCAATAAGCCAACATCTTGTCAGATTACAAGTAGTGCCAGCTTTAACTGCCGTAGATGATATGTATTCTGTGAGATCTCAGTACAGATTGTTTATGGACCATGTTTTACACACTGCCATGCTAAAAATAGATAAGGTATATATAGACCAAGAATACTCTAGACCATGTTTTACACACTGCCATGCTCAAAACAGATAAAGTGAGTTGGATATACATGTACTCAAATAGAAAAAAAGGCTTTTCCAGGAAAAAATGTACTAGGGGGTCGGAACTCACATGACTCATCTCCCAAATTTAGGGTACCACCACCAGAATTTTAAATATCTTTTAAACCTCTTTTAAGCATTTAGAAACATGTTATACCCACCACCAAAGAAATAAAAATTGAAGAGAGTTCCCACCCCCTAGGACATTTTTTTCTGGAAAAGCCCTAATGAGATTTGTAATAAGTGTACGCAACACAGCTCACATAGCAAGCACTTAATTTACAAAAACCACAATGGAAAACCACCAGTAGGTGCTCTTCGTTCAGCAATTGGCCCATGGTCTAAATGATTTAAGTTTTAGTTAAGGTCCATATCTCAGAAACTGCAAGTGGAAGAGGGATGATATTTGGTCAGTGGGTGTATCTTGGATAGTAGCTAGTATCTGTACCTAAATAAGGTCACCATGACATACATTTTCTGCATAAGAGACACAGGTTAAAGTTTTTGTCAAAGTCCCTATCTCAGCAGCTGCAATTTATGTAAGAGGGATGTTATTTGGTCAGTGGGAACATCTTGTATAAAGTAACCACCATCCATATCAGAATAAGGTTGCCTTTACCTACATATTCTGCATGACTGAGTTGAACTGGTGACTCAAGCTTAAGTTTTGGTTGAGGTCCATATCTTACTTTTTGCAAGTGGTTGGTCAGTGGGTATATCTTGGATAAGAACCAACATCTGTTCCAAATGAAGTTCACCTTTACCCACATTTTAACTTAATGGGCAATGAATTAGCTGTTGTGTGCAAATTCTCAATTTCTTTATTCAACAAATTAATAGTTTGATACAAACATTTATATTTTTCTTCATATTTTAGACATCCAGAGCTTTGCCTTCTTCTGCATCACTTTTAGACCAAATACACAGGTTTGTACACAAAAATATAAAAACAAATGAAAGTTTTATCTTTAACAATTGCCTTATACCCCCTTCACATTTACGAGATTTCCTTACGAGTTCTTACGAGTTTTCAACTCGTATTCGTTCGCAAAGACTCGTTAATCACTCTTTGTTACTCGTAAACTGGTCTTTCTAGCTCGTGTTAAATCGTAGGAACTCGTTAAAGTTTTACGAGGATTTTTGACATGTCAAAAATCCTCGTAAGACTTTTACGAGTTGAAAAAACAACAATGTCATAATTTTACTCGTAAATACATCGCAAATAACTCGTAGAGATCGTAAATGACTCGCCTTTACTCGTAACTAACTCGGGAAGACCTCGCAATGGAATTCCTTTACGAGTGGATTGCGAGCTAGTTACGATATCATTTCAAATATCGCAATTCACTCGTAAAGACGTCGTAAATGCACCGTAACATGCTCGTAAACACTCAGAAAATAAAATTTGTATCGTGTCTGGACGGGAGTGCGAAAAATTTCCGCACAACCGACGAAATCGTGACAACTCGGAAATAGATCATAAAAGGTTGGAAGAAAATCTCGCAAGAACTCGTAAAACTGTTAATTTTGAAAATCGTAACAACTCGTAAGAGAATATCGTATATGTGAAGGGGGTATTAAGATAGCTTGATAATTGATATTTCCTTTAACAATTTACCTGTCAATGAACATGATTAATAGTTTAAAAGTGAAAAAAATAGAACAATGCACAAGTTTGTATTTTACCATAATCCTGAAATTATTATTAACATAAGACATTTGATCAGAAAACATATTAGTAAACAGATTTATTTCCCATGTATCCCATTAGCTGTCATATTTGCATGGAAAAATTTTATTGACACATATCTTGTTTATAGAAATACAAAAACAAACAAACAAAAACCCACCAAATGTATTTCACAACAACTTGTATTAATATTGTTGAATATCCACATATATTGATAGTTACCTTGGCTTGCATTCTGTGGTGCAAAATGCTTTTGTGTGTGGATACAATGTAATTTGATAGTAACTATAGATAATGCTAAGTCAGAAAAAGCAAGTTGCAATTAGGTTACTTTTTGGAGTACTGTAGAAGCAGAAACATTCGTGGGGGATTAAATTTGGTTTATTTCGGCGGTAAGAAAAATCCATGAATTTAAAATATTTAGTTAAAGAGTATATATTAAAATTAAAAATCCACAAAAATTTGTCCACGCTGTTTCAGTTTTGTGCTCTAAACCCTGAAAATATATATGATTATATAATATTTTTATTTCTGCTCATCTTTAGATTGAGTCCACAGACTTCTGTCTCTATGTCAGAAGACACACCTCAAATTCAAACTTCAAGGTACAAAACAGAATTTACAGAGGAAGGAAAGATTGGTAAAGGAGGGTTTGGATCTGTATACAGGGTAAATACATATGGTATTTGTATTAGGAATGTTAAAATATCTACATTTTATTGGTCCTCAAATAAATCTGTGAAGTAAAAGTGGTATGGTCCTGTTGTCTGTTAAATTAATAAATCAAGTGCTGGTCAAATATTGCAATGGATACTCTTTTAAGGGTCAAAAATAGACAACAGATTTCCTGGCTTCTATAGAAGAGATTGATTTCAACTTTGGTATACAGCTTTAGCATGATGATTTGTATTGTGCCTCCCCTTTCCAGGTCAGTGGCACATCTACTTCCTGTTTTCTGAGTGGTCTAGTGGGGGTATCCTAAGCACTACTAAGTGCAACCCCTTGTTATTCCAGCATTTCTTTGTAATGTTCATTTAATTGTACAAATTTCTATCATTAAAAATAAATGTATACCTTGTAGGAAACTTGATATACAGCTTTAGTGAATATTTTATTGTAAATTTTATTTATAATTGCAGGAATGAGGAAATAAATGATATTGATGAATCGTTTTTCTATCACATGCAAGGATATACCATGGTGTTTTAAACAATAAATCTTCTTTTTAGGCTAAACACAAACTTGATGGGAGATTATATGCTATTAAGAAAATAAAGTTCAAACATTCTCAGCCAGATGTCTGGATGAAGGTAAGGAAAAAAAAGCTTTATAGAATTAGTTGGCCAGCTTTATAAAACCTCTTAAATTTGTAGAATTCCCCTATTTCAAATCTCTTAGAGAAATTCCTGTACCGGGATGGTCCTTAATTTGAGGAAATGCTAAAATTTGAGGAATAACTGTGAAAGGTCTAAAAATTTATGGATATTGATTTCATGAATTGTAAGTAAAATACATATTCTTGGATTTATTCTTTCATAGTTGGAACAATTTTTTTTATGGCAAAGAAAAATTTCTAATTCTTTGGGTATATAATTTGTTGATCATAGGTTGATCATCTTAGTAATAATTTGGTTCCCCAGTTTGGTATTTTTGGTTTTACTGTTCTATGCTCTTCATAATCATATAGTGTTTGGCATTTTCAATATTTTGGTAGAGTACCTCTGATGAGTTTTGAATAGATGAAAAACACGTCAGGTGTAGCAAAATTTATTGTCTGGAACTTTGTTGTCATTTGTATTTCATTGAATCCCTGACTCTGACACGAATACCAGGAAAATTGGTACCCAATAAAAATTAATATTTTCACAGTACACAATCCACTCATTTTGAGATGTTTTGTTTAAGGCAGGACATGTCTTTTAGCATTCTAGTTTTAAATCAGAATTGAAGTATACCATAGAAGACATATGTTGTTTTCACTTTTAAGCATCTTATGAGTAAAAAAGAATAAGATAAGCCAGCTTAATAAAAACACAATATACCCGGTAAACACTTAGCATAATCTTAAATTACATGCTCATGTATAGAAGATAATGAGATATGAAATGAATCAGTGTATGCAACACAACATACATCTGCAATTGATAACAGTCAATAGCCTTCAAAGTGACTTCTGATACCCACTTTCTGTTACTACAAATGTTGTAAATCTATTAACTGATGTTCTTAATGCAAGTTTTGTTCTTATAACTGATGTTCTTCGTGCAAGTTTTGTTCTTATAACTGATGTTCTTAATGAAAGTTTTGTTCTTATAACTGATGTTCTTAATGAAAGTTTTGTTCTTATAACTGATGTTCTTATTGCAAGTTTTGTTCTTATAACTGATGTTCTTAATGCAAGTTTTGTTCTTATAACTGATGTTCTTAATGAAAGTTTTGTTCTTATAACTGATGTTCTTATTGCAAGTTTTGTTCTTATAACTGATGTTCTTAATGCAAGTTTTGTTCTTATGAAATACTTTTAGGTTTTAAGAGAAGTGAAAGCGTTGGCCAGTTTACAGCATCCTAACATTGTAGGATATAATGCAGCCTGGTTAGAATATTCTACAGATCTAATATCGGGTAAACAAAGTGGATAATAAACTAGATGAGAAATTAATGTTTGTGGCACATCTTCTGTAAACATGATAAAATAATAAGCAATGTGTATGTGGCACATAGAAATAATCTACCTGAATCCCTCAGTTAATTATTTGGCACATCTTCCATGAAATAATCTGCCTCACTCCCTCAACATGAATCAGAACTACATTGACCTAATTTTTAATATCCTCCTCTTTAATCTAGTGGTCTTTTTAGTTTCATTGAAAGAGGACCAGTATTTTGGAACTTAAGTGTAATACCTTACTCAGTACATAAAAATAGCAAACAGTTTACTATGGAAGAAAACAAGAATTAAAAAAAGAATAGTCTCATGCTTTATAGTTGTTAAACATACCATGTTTAATCTTTCTATTCTACCAGATTTACCTTTGGGTTTAAGTTGATTTCTTGGGAGATGCAAGTTGTATTTTTATGAAATTTTATGCACTTCTCATTCATAACAAGGATAACAAAATAATGCAATCTAAAAAAAATAATATATCAGGAGACCATTAGTGTCATAGGAGAACCATAAGCTTGCTTTTAAATTCTAAGTCGTCATACCACTTCCGGTCTCATATGAGATGCGTGCGCATCAGGTGTAACTCGTCAGTGTGTGCAAATTTGTCAAAGGAGATGGACGTGGGTCCATCTCGTCGGGTGTAACTTTATTATAACTTTAACGTTTAACAATTTGCACTGTATTTTTCCTGAACTATTTTGGGGATATTAATATTGTTTGCGAACAATTTTATCTTTTTTGAGTAAGTTTAATTAATAAAAAATTTCTGCTCTGCTATTTATTTTTCATTTACTGCGGTATTTGAATATGGCGGACGCCATGTTATCAGAGCATAATAAACCTGAATCTGAGGATTCGAGGGCTAAGAGTAAAGCTTCTAAGTCAAAACAAACAGAAAGAAAGCATGATAAAGACGCTTCAAAGAAGAAGGCAAATGATAAGGTGTCTTCTCCCCCCAAAACTCGACATTTATCTAGTAGAACACCGGTCCCTGTGGAGGCCGAAGTTCACGTGGTTGAACCAGAGCCTGCGGGTTCTAAAAAACAAGATGTCACGTTGTCAGATGTCATGTCTTTTTTGAAGGACATTAAAACTAACCAAGATAAAACTGACAAAAAGTTAAAAGAACTTACGGTAAAGGTTAATGAAATGTACGAGGTTGAGGAAGACTATGATGAAAATCAATTGTTGTATGGGGATGATGACAATATTGAGCTAAATGATTACCAAACTACGAGTAATGTAAATGAAAATGGTCAAAATGATGACAATAATAATGAGGAACCCCCTGCAAAGCGCAAAAGGACTGACGAAGGTCAGTCGAATGATACAAGTAACAAAACAGGGGATGTGTCAAATTCTGGTACAAAAAAGAGTAAGTTTAAGGAACTTGTTGAAACTCAAAAGTACAAAAAGAAGGAAAAGTTAGATGTACCTGTAGACTCCGATTTAGCTGAGCTTGTTAATAATTTATTCCTCAATGGGCTCCCAGATCATCAATTATCTGAGCTTGTAAAAAGTATAGATAGACCAGAAAACTGTGACATGTTAACTAAAACTAAGGTCAATCATCTTATATGGGATCTCCTTTCAGATAGTACAAGAGACAAAGAGATTAGAGCTCAATATCGCCAAGGTATATTGGTCAAGGCTGCTATTTTGATAACTAAACTGGTTGATAAACTCAATGATTGCAGTAATATTACTGAGATATCTGAACTTCCCATTCAAGATTTGATGAATATGGGTACTGATGCTCTTGGCATTTTAGGACATTGTAGTAGAGCTATGAATCTGTCTCGTCGTGAGCTACATAGGCCTGATTTGAGCTCCGAGTATTATCATCTAGGCTCTTCCACGGCCCCGTTTACTCAATTTCTATATGGGGACGATATTGACATTTCCAAGAAAGTATCTGATATTGATTCAGTCAATAAAGTAGGTCGAAAAGTTATGAGGGGGAGAGGATCAGGTCGAGCTTTCAGACGAGGTGGAGGTAGATGGTGGTCTCGTCGTGGTAGAGGTCGTGGTTATGTTAGACCTTCCTACAGAGAGCATGACAACCCCAGAGATAGTAACCCTGGTAACAGTAATGTTGGAGGTGCTTCTAGATATGACTCAAAAAACTTGAAGCGAGGGTTCAGGAGAACAGGAACCCGTTATTAGAGGTGTGTAATACAGGTAATGAAAAAATTCAAAACTTTAAGGCAGGTAGATTGAAAAGTTTTGAGAATGAGTGGAGGAAAATTACATCTGATAAGCAAGTTTTAGATATTGCACTAGATTGTCATATAAAATTTGATGATGATATTCAACCAATAAGGGTGGATTTAAATAGGCCAATTATTTTTAATAAGACTGAAGAGTCTATTATAAATCAAGAAATACAAAATTTATTAGAAATGAATGTAGTTGAAAAAGTTGAAAATTCAAATGATCAATTTATTTCGCCTATATTTACAGTCCCTAAAAGAGATGGCAGTTTCAGAATGATTTTGAATTTAAAAGATTTAAATAAAAATATTGAATATTATCATTTTAAAATGGATACTTTTGAAACAGCATTGAAATTGATAAAACCAAATTGTTATATGGCATCTATAGATGTAAGACATGCTTATTATTCTGTTCCCATTGCACTTGAAGATAGAAAGTTTTTGCGGTTCAAATGGAAGAACGAAACTTTTCAATATACCTGTCTTCCAAATGGTATAAGCTGTGCTCCAAGATATTTTACCAAATTATTAAAACCAATTTATAGTACATTAAGAAAAATGGGCCATGTCAATTTAGGTTACATTGATGATTCTCTTTTAGTAGGAGATGACAAAACTGAATGTTTGCAGAATGTTAAAGATACAAATTATTTATTTAAAAAAGTAGGATTTATTGTACATGACAAAAAATCAATTTTTGAGCCTACACAAAGAATCCAGTTTCTTGGATTTATTATTGATTCAGTTTTAATGATAGTTATTTTACCTTTAGAAAAAGTAGAAAATGTGATTTTAGAGTGTAAAAAATTGTACAAAAAAGAACAAGTGTCTATAAGAGAGCTTGCAAAAGTCATTGGGACTTTAGTATCAGTATTTCCTGCTGTAGAATTTGGACAACTCCATTATAGAAGTCTTGAAATTCAAAAAATTGAAGGTTTGAGAAAATCGAAAGGCGATTTTGATGGAAAAGTAAAAATAACTGGAGAAATGAAGTTAGATTTGAAATGGTGGTTTGAAAATATCAAGTCTCAGTATAGAAAAATAGACCATGGTAACCCTGATAAAATTATAACTAGTGATGCAAGTATGCAAGGTTGGGGTTCAGTGTGTTTAGGCTCAAAAATTGGAGGACGATGGAATAAATTTGAAGTTGATTTTCATATAAATTATCTTGAATTATTGGCAGCTTTTCATGCCATCAAAGCTTTCTGCAAAAACGATAGGAATATTCATGTAGGTTTGAAAATGGACAATACTTGTGCTATTGCCTATGTAAATAATATGGGAGGAATAAGATCACCAGAGAGCAATGAATTAGCTATCAGTATTTGGTCATGGTGTATTCAAAGAGGTATTTGGTTATCAGCAACTTATGTTCATACATCTCAAAATATTGCTGATATTGAAAGTAGAAAATTCAATGAAAATATCGAATGGAAGCTTGATTCAGATGTGTTTAACCTTCTAGTTGAAAAGATAGATATAAATCCTAAATTTGATCTGTTTGCTACAAGATTAAACACTCAATTATCTAGATATTCATCTTGGAAACCAGATCCAGGGTGTGAATTTGTAGATGCATTTTCATTTGCATGGAATGATAATTATTGTTATTATGCTTTTCCTCCTTTCAGCCTCCTGGGGAGAGTGATGCAGAAGATAAGGAGAGATCGGACAACGTGTTTAATTATAGCACCAATTTGGCCAACACAGAGTTGGTATACAGACTTGATTCAACTTCTAATAGACAGTCCAATTGTGTTACCGAATCGGAAAGCTTTATTGACAATAGAAGGTACAGAAAAAGTTCATCCACTTTGGAGCAAGATGAGGTTAATGGCATGTCTAGTGTCCGGAAATCTTATGAAAACAGAAACTTTTCTTCAGAAACAACCAAAATCATTATGGCATCCTGGAGAGTTGGAACAAAAAGACAATATAATACCTACATTCGTAAATGGACTCGATTCTGTCGCAAAAGGAAAGTCAATTGTGTTCAGAGTACTTTAAGTCAAAATTTAGATTTTTTGACATCATTATTCAAAGACAATTTAAGTTATTCTGCTATTAATTCTGCAAGATCTGCATTATCTGCTTTTGGAATCGTTTATGACGGTGTATCATTTGGATCTCACCCAGTTGTTATTAGATTCATGAAAGGAATATTTAACCTAAGGCCGCCTAAGCCTCGTTATGTCCAGACATGGGATGTTTCTGTTGTCCTTAATGAACTAAGACGTTTGTCACCTGTGAAATATTTGTCATTGAAGAATTTAACTCTTAAACTTGCTATGTTAATATGTCTTATTATTGCGGGAAGAACCCAATGTTTGCATTATTTGTCTATTCAAAATATGATAAGAGGAACTTATTCATATACATTACAGTATAGTGCATTACTTAAACAAACTTGTCCTGGTAGAAATAATCCAGTGGTAGAACTTAAAGCTTATCCAATTGATAGACGTTTATGTTGTATTACAGTTTTAAAAGAATATTTAAAGCGAACTGAACCTTTGAGAAATGGACAGAACTCTCTTTTTATAAGTTATGTTAAACCGTACAAAGCTGTTAGTAGAGATACTATTAGTCGTTGGCTTAAGACATTTTTGTTTATGTCCGGTATAGATATTAATAAATATTCTGTCCATAGTATCCGGTCGGCTGCGTCATCAAAGGCAAAATTAGCTTGTGTTCCTATTGACAATATATTAAAGTCCGTTGGTTGGTCTTCAGCTAAAACATTTGCAAAATTTTATGATAGACAAGTTGAAACTGTCAATTTCCAAGCTTCAGTGTTAAGCTAAAGTTTATTATGCAGTGTATTGTTTTTTCATTACAATATTATTGACATTAATTGATTCTAATTTAGATTGATTTGTAATGTGTTATTATATGTCTGATTTTCTTAAAAATATTTGATTTACATTACTTGGTTTTTATTGAAATATTTGCCTTGTGTAGTGACACATATCTTTGAAGACTCATATGAGACCGGAAGTGGTATGACGACTTAGAATTCAAAGTTTAACCGAAACTTACCTTGGTTAAAGTTGAAGGTTGAACAGAATTCTAAGGAGTCATATTACCACTGGAGGGATCAGATGCCCTCCCTTTGTACCCACCCTTTGATTTATAGTTATGACATTTTTAAAGGGTACATGTATGAATAATATAAGATGTTGCGGTTTTAAGTGTTGTAGCAGCAGTGGCTTGTGCACTCCACAAGGCTCCTAACTTTGAAAACTGACGAGTTACACCTGATGCGCACGCATCTCATCTGATCCCTCCAGTGGTAATATGACTCCTTAGAATTCTGTTCAACCTTCAACTTTAACCAAGGTAAGTTTCGGTTAAACTTTGAATTTAACCTATGATATTTATTAGTCTTTAATAGAAGTAATGTTTTCATAAATAACTCACAAAATTTGCTATAGACAAGAAAGGAGCATTGATTGTAAATTATTTCAAAGTGTTGCTAGATTGACTTTTGTTTTTTACAGATTTTCCAGGAACTAAGATGATATCAGCAGACCTATGTACGGAGGACAGTATTACTAGTAGATCTAAGGATAGCAGGTAAGTAAGGACAGACTTTTATTTATGTTATGAAAAGTATCAAATAAATAAGACAAAGATCACACTTCACACATAATTCACAGGTCATTAACACTGTTTTGTATATGTCAACAAGTTAAATATTGACAGTTATTACAATCTTTAACAGCCTGTGATATTCCAGATTTTGACCACCTTATAAATAAAAACGTAAATAAATATGTTACCTATAAGTATTAGATGCACTTAAAACTACTATAATTTATTCCTGCAAATATATGTCCTAGTTTAAGAAACTGCAAAAGGATGAGTGGCATTAAGACCCATAATTGGCCCAAGAAAATGAAGTTGGTTCAAATGTTATGATATTTATAAGAAATATAAGCTTATATGTGGTTACAAAGAAAACACATCAAATAAGGCAAATTTGGTTCATTGTGACGTAATTATGACATCATATTTAGTGGTCTTATTGAACAAAATGAAGAAAATCTGCAATTTTGAAAGGTTTCAGTGCATATTTTCATTAAGAAAACGTTGGGCGCATGAAAACAACAACTCCAAACTTTCAGAAATGATGGATTTCATCATTTTACACATTTTTGCCAAGTATGAAGTTGTTGTTTTGATGCGCCCACCTTCTTTCGCACCAAAAAGTGTGTGAAAATCAGCAAAAATCAATGAAATTAGGACAATTTCTTTAATATACAGCCTTTTGAGTTAACTGATTGGCATGAAAGCTTAACTGATATGGCATAAGCTTATAATTTTCTTTTAGCCTTATAACTTATTACTGTTTCAGCATCGCAAGGCATCTGTATGCTCAGTTTTAATTTCTTGCTAAATCTTGGGCCACAAATTGGTCTTATTGCCACTCATCCTTTAACAACTTCGAAATTTAATATGTTTACAGTAAGAGGTTCAAAAGGGAAAAGAGTGCAATTAAAAAAAATCTAGTCTGATTTTGAAATTAAATGCAAGTTACATGTATATTTCATGTTGATATAAAAAGAATTTTCAAATAAGCATTGAAAGCTTCCAATACACAAATTGTTACATGTATATGTGTCAAACTTTGATTCATAAAACTTAATTTCACCTATTGCTGCATGTGTCAAAAGCAGTTGCTATTCATATTGGACCTCCATCATACAGTGTTCTTCATGTTGCTGTCCAATCACGCTGGGCTCAACACAGCTTTTTATCTGCATTACATCTTCATCAAAACTATATTTTCTCCACAATTACAGTGTAGCTGTTTGAACAACTTAAGGGGGATGGGGCTAAAAGCAATTAGAACCGAGACATAATAGTCCCATGCTCAAAAATAATACTTCATTATGGTAGACCACTGTACTTCATGAACTGTTACTTTTGTGCAAAAAAAAAAATATGTGACTGCAAAACTTTTGGGATCATATAATGTTATGACAATGTTATCTTTATTGTTGTTGTCTAGGGACATTTAATTTCCATGCTATAACTTGAGTAAATGTTGACTGATTGTTATGAAATTTTGATATGATGTGTATTCACACAAAATTTTTGCATTCCTATAATGTTATGGCAATGTCATAGTTGTTGTTGTTGTCTGACTACTGTGGAATCATTTATTTTCGTGGGTACCAATTTTCATGGTTTGATAAAAATTTATAAGTTCATGGATTCTTAAATTTGTGGTTCAGAAGTCTGCACCATACAGATCAATGTTAAATTTCCTTTTCGTGGGGTATCAAATTTCTTGGGTCGATGCTTCCCACGAAAACCACGAAAATTGATACCCAACGAATTATAATGAAACCACAGTATATGATCGTTTTGTTGTTGTTGGCGGACATTTGGTTACTGTGGGATATCATGAGTAAATGTTGACTGATTTTTATGAAATTTTAAAATGATGTTTGTAACCACTAAAAGAAGGTTGGTATTGTAGGTTTTTGTTATTTTTTTGCTTAAAGAATAAATCATTCATGTAAGAGGATATTTTTCCAGAAATTTTAAAATCTAGATTTTAGCAAAAATAACACCCACGGAAAAATTTCCATGTCTTATTTAGTAGATTGAATTATGATATTACACCTCTATTTTGAACTCTGTTAATTGAATTTATTAATTATTTAACCAGTTCCTACTCTTTGCTATTTTGTTTACAGCTGTTGTCAAATATAAGTTACATTTAATAGTACATTATGTTCCCTTGTGACTTTGTTATCATTATATAAGATCAGTTATTATGACCACAAACCTTCAAATTTGACGTCATTCATATTAAAAGATTGGTGGTCAATAAAGATAGCACTTTGACCATTTAAAAAATTTCAATATTATATTTCTCCCAGATGTATTTCATAACTTGTTATTGATAAGTTCAGCCTCAGAATGAGTTTAGAATGTCTTTCACTCTTTGTCTACTTGTTTACTATAAAACTAATCCCATTGATGGAATTACCAATAATGTGTTAAAATTGCATTTCATATATTTGCAAAATTTTATTCAAACCGTAATGACTTTTAAGGACTAAGTAGTTTTTTTAGCATTATATAAAGAGAAGAAAGTAATATCAGCTTTAATCAGGGATTCTAAATATTAGTCTTGAACATTTTGAAAAGAAGTAGACAAGTATATATATGTAATATATATATAGACAATCAACTAATATTCTCAGCAAAGATATATTTTTATTACTCTTAGTCACTTACAATAGTTTTTCCAGTTTAGTGGTAAAGTTTTGATCTGACATGGGATTTTGAAGTATTTCTAAAAAGGATTACCAGTAATGTTGAACTGAAAAATTTTGGAAAAAGATTTTATTCTAGAACTGTTCAGATCGATTAACAATTTGTGGTTACATTAAGCTTAGAATTATATTGAACTGAAAAAGCCAGGAAAGGACAAAAATTATTGAAAACTTTCAAACCTGCTATCGCCATGGTTGCCATAAATCCATTTCTCCTGTTTGCCAGAACACCCTATGGTTTAAACATTATCGCAGGACCTACCGTTGCCTACATCGCTATTGTGTTTAATATTTTGATATTTGTCATATTGTTTGACAAAAAACTACGATCTCCATCAACAGTAATAATGCAAAGTCTTGCCGTCTCCGATAGTTTAACTGCACTTTGTACATTTGGATTTGAGCCTTTGTTTTCATGCTTTTATACAGAGATAGGGTGGAAGAATTTACTACCGGTACCCGTTAATAGCACAAGGAAGGAAAAATTAGCTAGCGAATTTTTGGATGATATTGAAAAGGTCAGCTTGCTGGTATCTTTGGAATATCCATTCTGTATAATTCACTACATTATGAACAGCTTATCTGACAATTTTCATTTAGTGTCCGTTTTATTAATGGGTTGTCTTGGGCTACATAAAGTTTTGGTGATCAAGTTTCCAATTCAGAGTAGAATCAAAATAACATTAAAAACAGTGATTGTCGTTTGTTGTACTTGCTTCTTTATTTCCATGGTAATTAACATTCCAAAACTTTTTGTGGTTAGTTTTCAAACAGATTCCAACAGGACTTGTCTTATGTCGGATCCGAATAATTTTTTGGAAAAATATATTTTGTTTATTCATCCGATCCTATATTCAACTTTTCTCAGTTTTACTATAATTATCATGATGGGTAGTACAAGCTTCATATTATTTACACTATGCAGACCCAAGAAAAACATACGCAACACAATATCATGCGCTGAAAGAAAATCTTGCACTCTCGTTACATATGTACTTGTTGTATTCCTTCTGACGGAAATTCCCAGACTGTTTTTAAATGCAGTAATAATTGATGCTTATAAAATGGATTTAGATCAGGATAATATTGCTTGGACAAAAATTAAAAGGAAAATAGATCAGGAACTCAAATCACATTATGATGTCTGTTTTTTGGACAAGATCGACAATTACCGTTCATCTAGTTATTTTGAAAGTAATGATTCATTAACCAGGAACCAAACCTGTGTTGAACTGGCTGATGTTCCCAATGACATTGCATTTTACTTTATGTTGTTTAAGTATGAATTTCATTGGTGGATGAAAGAGGCATCTAATGTCCTTAAAATGACCTTGAAACACAGAATCAACAATATATTTCTGTATAATGTTTTTAATAGGTTATTACCAGATCTACTAAAAACTACTGATCAAATATTTGATCATATTTTTACTCTCTTCTATTGTTCAAGCTTTCAAATCAATATTAGTTTAGTTAGTGCTTTAATTTCCACATTTGTTGATTGTTATTTTTTACCAGTGTTTAAATTGACTTTTAGAAATCTAGATTTTTATATGCTTGTATCCTCCCCTTATAGTGAGGCTATAAATTACATGCTAATGTTTGTCTGGGGAGAAACTAGTTTAACCTTGGAAAATTTGAAGTTGTTAGTTGAAATTTTAAAACTATTTTCAGCTCTAGGATGTGCCTCTAATTTCATTATCTACATATTGATAAGCAAGAAACTTCGAGAAGCTGTGAGTAAGAAGACATTCCTTTCAAAATTGATGTCATTAAAAGAAAGTGTTTCTTTTTGAATTTTATTCTAATTGTAAAGATTATTGTAAATGATGTATTAAAGTTTTTAAACATGCTGTAAATTAAGAAAGTTATCTGGTTATCTTCAGATTTTTTTATTTCCATTTAAAAATATTGCAGTGACCATAATTGCCTGATATGTTCCTTTTGAAAATATTGATTACGGCAATAAAAGTTTTTTTTTCTGTTGATTGCTGTTGTATTATATACCCTATGACTATAACTTTAATGCCTTGAGCATGTTCAAAATTCCCTCTTAGGGCACCCTTGGTACAATATTTTTTGCCCAATCAACAAAAGAAAGGGGCTTATAGTGTTTTGGTCCATTGATCTGCCCATTCGCCTATCTGTCCGAAAGGTTGTGAGATGGGGCATTATGTCTTTTGGACATTTTTTTTTGTTTTTCTGGTTCAAAAGTAAAGAAGAATGTTGGTGACCTCTGTTTTGTATTAGTCGATGATCAACTCTAATAAAGGTGGACAGATCAGCCTTTGGCTTATCACATTATCTGGAATCTTCTGGTTCTGCCATGAGTGAACTACTTTTTTTGTACCTTGGTTCCTTTGGGTTTTAAATCCAAATCCAAGCATTGCTTTTCTGACACCAGAAAAGAATGTTATCCCAACAAAGATTTCATCAGCCATTGACCCATGTTCCTGCCTCATATGGAAGACTAAATACAATTTTAGTCCAGTCCAGAAATAGTTCAAGAAAGTTCCCATCCCTTTCTTAAACAAGGAAAAAAAATCATAAAAACAACAAATACAAAAAAATGTTATGCTTTGTCAAAGATTTCTGGCTTAGGACAGGCTAAAATAAAATGTGGCAGGGTGACAGGGTCAATCAAGAAAGTAAGACAACAAGAATAGAGGAGACATAGAGGTCCTGTTATAGGAAAACTTGCTGTAACTGACAGCTTGTTTTTAAGCATCTATCTCAGGGTCTTGCTCCCCTATATCAATAATTTGTTAGTTTCAATGTGCCATATGAAAAAAACGCAGAGGAAATGTTACTTTCACCACCCACCCACCCCTTTTGCGCTTCAATTTGATTTTCTCTTATCAAATTATTCATCTCACACATTTGACTTTACAATTTGTTTCATGGATGATTTTCCTTTGCAAAACACACAAATCTATCTTCATTCATCACACATTTATTTTGGTTGGACAACCAATCAGAATTGACCAAAATAAAAACAAACACAAGCCATGTGTTTGATACACATGGGTTTTTAGCTCACCTTGCCGAAGGCAATGTGAGCTTTTGCAATCACTTGGTGTCCGTCGTCCGTTGTTCAACTTTTCAAAAATCTTCTTCTCTGAAACCGCTTGGCCAAATGTAATGAAACTTGGTAGGGTTGTTCTGTAGTATGTCCTCTACATAACTATTGTTCGAAATTTTGATTTGACAAAAAACATGGCCGCCATTGCTAAAAATAGAACATAGGGGTAAATTGCAGTTTTTTGCAAATTACTCAAAAACCGTAACAGATATCAAAATTCTGGCATTTGGTTAAAGTGATCAGCACCTCAAGATCTACCTGCCTAGAAATTTTCAAGTAGATCCAACAACCGATGTAGGAGTTATTGCCCTTTTTCTGGATTTTTTTCAAAAATTTTACTTATTTAGCCCTATATCTTGAAAACTATACAAGATATTTCAAAAATTTAAATTGCATATGACTAAGCACATCAAGATCTACAAAAGTTGTAACAGAGTCAAAGTTGTAGGATCATCCTTGGATTGTAAAAATTGACCATTTTCACAGTTTTTTGTTCAACTTTTCAAAAATCTTCTTCTCTGAAACTGCTTAGTCAAATGAAATGAAACTTGGTAGGGTTGTTCTGTAGTATGTGGTCTACAAAATAGTCGTTCGAAATTTTGATTCAACAAAAAAAATGGCTGCCATGGCTAAAAATAGAACATATGGGTACATTGCAGTTTTTTGCAAATTACTCAAAAATGGTAACAGATATTAAAATTTTATTTGGGTAATAATGATCAGCACATAAAGATCTACCTGCTCTGAAGTTTTGAAGAAGATTTGACAATGGTTATGGGAGTATTTGCCCTTTTTCTTGTTTTTTCTTCTTCTTCAAATTTTGCTTTTTTAAGACTAATATCTTGGAAACAATACAAGATATTTGAAAAAATTTAATTGCATATGGTTAAGCACACAAAGATCTAAAAATTATGTAATGGGGTCAAAGTTGTAAGACCTTTCTTGATAGGAGTTGTTTCCCTTAGAACAATAAAATAGATAATTCCACAGAGTAGCAGTCCTTTGTTAAAATATCCAGCTCATAAGTATCATCGAATACAAGGTGAGCGATTCAGGCTCCTGGGAGCCTCTAGTTGTACTTACAATATACATGAAAAATAACTGAAAACCAAAACTAAAAGACTGATCAAGATAAAAGAATGATTTTTTACCTTAAAGAATGAATATTGGAATCCTTAAACATCCCTATTTACGATTTTATAGTCCAAAACATTGATTTCACACATTTGATTTTGGCATAGTCTCGGTCACCCAGACGCTTATCAATAGATGATAAGAGTCTGGGACAGTCCCATTACCTATTTTGTTATGTGTGCATTTGGAATACTTTCAGGCTTTATCATAGTGTTCGACGAAAATCATTCAACCGTATGTTCAGAATTCCGTGCCTATGGTTCAGTGACTTTAAGCAAATGCAACAGCGAGATAACTTCTCGAATTGGTGTGAGTTGTTTTCAAATAACATAATATTTCTTATTTTATAATAAGACATCCTATTTTAAATTTTTGAACACATAATGGTTTTGTAAACTATGAAAAAAATCGCTTAATGGTTAAATTGTACTCATGGGCGTCTACTTGGTTTTGGAAATTGTTTATGTTTATTGGAGTCAAAAATGGGGACATTCTTGATTACAAAACCATGCATGTTCGGCCAATCCGATTCTTGATTTTACAGAACCAGTCTTCAAAAAGCAAGGATGACCAATGAAACGTTGAGTTTCTTAAGTTGGTTTATTTTAGATTGAAATGAATTTTGTATGCTAAACACGTCATATACACACGTGGTAAAGTTTAAAAGGTATAATGATCGCCACCTAGTGGTTACGAGAAATCAATAGGTGTTTTCCCAGACTCACTACCTTGGTAGTATGAGTTTGGGTTCGAGACTAATTTTGGCAGTAAATTTCATAAACAAAGAAAGACAACTTTGGGCAAAAGGGAGATAACCTAAAGGCAGTGGCTACTGTGTTAAAATTACATGTACCATATATATTTTTTAAATGGTACATTTCAGCAAAGTTATTTATTCAAAGCAGATTAGGAATGAAATATATTCATTATATCAATATAAGTTTTTATTATTACTATTTCAGGCAACTTTCTGTCCCTTTCTGTCCCATTTTAATAAAGGGTTGATTGTCATCACATACAACACAATATTCTTATAACTAGACTAATTATCTTTTCCCACCAAAGAGAATTAAACATAGTCATATTTTACAATGCCTTGGCTGTTATTTTCCAGTCATGCATACAACTCCCCCTCCTATATCATTTTAAAAAGTATATCTGAATCATGTTTTATATTAAAAGGGGGATGATATATTTAAAAATAAATTATAATTAAAACATGAGCCAGATGTCAATGGACACGATTCGTTTTCCTTCAGCTGAATCTTGTTTACGCAAAATGTGATGCTATCCAAAATTTCTGGGGAGAACACTGTCTTCACCACAAAATCAAGCTTTTTTCCTGCAATTTTGTAAAATTGGACAATCTTATGGACTTGAAAAGCATCCAGTAAAAAAAAAGTCTCAAAACTTAAAGTAAACCCTGAATAATAAACTACTGAACAGAATTTAACAAAAACTTGGTGTGGAAGAAGTACACCATATGTAGTTGTGCAGAATACCAGGAGTTTTTTATCCGCAAATTTTTGTGGGAGTTATGGCTCTTTCAGACTAAGAAATTTGCAGAAAATCATGATAACAGATTGTGAACGCAACTCCTCTTAAACCCCTGAACAGAATTTAACGAAACTTGTAATGCAAGAAGTATACAGTATGTAGTTGTGCATGTTACCAGGAATTTTTGATCCGCAAATTTTTGTGGGAGTTATAGCCCTTTGGACTTAGAAATTTGCAGAAAATCATGATGATTACAGTTTGTGAACGCAACTCCTCTTAAACTACTGAACAGAATTTAATGAATCTAGGTATGCAAGAAGTACACAGTATGTAGTTGTGCATAAAATCAGGAATTTTTTATCCGCAAATTTTTGTGGGAGTTATGGCCCTTTGGACTTAGAAAGGAGTGTGTTCACAAAGGCCTTTAATTGGCCCTGTAATTTGGCTGATTTTTGAATTTCAAGAAACCGTAATGAATGCTTTAAAAATATCTCACAGAAAACCTATATTTCTAGTGATGGAATTGTGCTGTTTCCTTCAATGGCAGCCTAGATATGAGAAAGATCAGGAAAATCTTATTTTTTGTAGATTTTTTACCCCTTTTCAACACTACTGTGCCAAAATCAAAAGTGGCCGCATATTTTGACCAACATAGATTTTTGTTTATTAATTCATTACTTAAAAGAGAATATTTTAATCCAAAAATAATTTTGGTCAGAATATGCGGCCAACTTTATTTTCATAATTTTTTGTATATGTCAAAAACAGCAATTTTTAAAGAAGTTCACTAACTTTAAAGGTGTCTGCTGTTAACGAAAGTAAACAATTCATGCATAATTTATGACATTTCATAAAGTATAGGGTCTAATAACCATTCAAGAAGCATTATTTTGTAGGTGTCTCAAATTTGAAATTTAGGGCTGTTTTTGGCCCTTTCGGAACATACTCCTTTGCAGAAAATCATGATTACAGTTTGTGAACGCAACTCCTCTTTAAAACTGCCTAACAGAATTTAACGAAACTTGGTATGCAAGAAGTACACCATATGTAGTTGTGCATATTACCAGGAATTTTTTATTCACAAATTTTTGTGGGAGTTATGGCCCTTTGGACTTAAAAATTTGCAGAAATCATGATTACAGTTTGTAAACCTTCTTTAATACTGAATAGAATTTAACGAAACTTGATATGCAAGAAGTATAACTTATGTAACTGTGTATGTTATCACAAATTTTAAATTGGCAGACGTTTACGAGCTTGATGTTAATTTTCATTGTCAAATAGCATAACGAATGGGGTATGTGAGCGTGCTCACTAAGGTTCTTTCATCTTCTATTCTATGATGTAAGAAATACTACCATTTTAAACTTGACAAAACATTTCATACAGTTGATGATTAAGTGATGCATCATCAAACAAAACTCACTTTCTTGAATGCTGTGATGCTTCAAACTGACACAAGAGTAAACACCCATTTTCAAGTTTGAATCCGAATCAATTAAGAATATTTCTACAAGTATATGAGACATGTGGGATAATTTAAATTGCATAAATTCAGCTCATTTGGCACTGCTGATGTCATAGATTGAAGCTGTCAGATTATGTCGGATTACTCCTTTTAAGGTAAAGCTATTGCAAATAGAGAATGGCTGCTGTTTACCTGCATGTTTTAAAGCTCTACATAAGACATTTAAAGATTTTTACTATTAGTTCCATGGAGATCAGGTGATAGATTCAGGCACCTTAGGGCCTCTTGTTAGTTGTACTGACATTGTTTCTAATACCTGTATATATATGGCCCATCTATGAGAGTAGGTGGTCATAGTTTATTATACCCCCACTCGTAAGAGAGGGGGCTATATTGCAATCACCTTGTCCGTCCGTCTGTCCGTCCGGTTCAATTTCTCTGCTTCTACTGGATGGATTGGTTTCAAATTTGGTGCACAGCTTCAGCATGATGAGTTATACTATGCCTACCCTTTCCAGGTCAGTCCATCATCTACTTCCTGTTTTCCAAGCCGACTTAGACTTTTTTAGGGGAAAAAAAATTTGAAATGCGAAATTTTTCGTAACAGATTTCTCGGCTTCTACTGGATGGATTGGTTTCAAATTTGGTACACAGCTTCAGCATGATGAGTTATACTGTGCCTCCCCTTTCCAGGTCAGTCCATCATCTACTTCCTGTTTTTCGAGCCGACTTAGACTTTTAAGGGTAAAAAATTTGAAAAGTGAAATTTTTCGTAACAGATTTCTCGGCTTCTACTGGATGGATTGGTTTCAAATTTAATACACAGCTTCAGCATGATTAGTTATACCGTGCCTCCCCTTTCCAGGTCAGTCCATCATCTACTTCCTGTTTTCCGAGCTGACTTAGACTTTTTATGGGTAAAAATAGACAATTTTTCGTAACAGATTTTTCGGCTTCTAGAGAAGGGATTGATTTCAAATTTGGTATACAGCTTTAGCATGATGAGTTGTAACGTGCCTCCCCTTTCCAGGTCAGTCGGTCATCTACTTCCTGTTTTCTGAATGGCCGAGTGGGGGTATGCTTAGCACGACTTAGTGCAACCCCTTGTTTGTCTTACCGTCTGTCCCAAATGTTGAAAGATGGGACATTATGTCTTTTGAACATGTCCTTGTTCATTTATTTTTTTATTCCTTACCAAAAATGTGGAAAAAAATACAATGTATTGCCAATAACTTAAGGCTTAATTAAGGATGCTCGCTAGTCTTGTTTTGGGATTTCTGTCATTTTTAGCTCACCTGGACCGAAGGTCCATGTGAGCTATTACCATCACTTGGCGTCCGTCGTCGTCGTCGTCGTCGTCGTCGTCTGTTAACAATTTTTCAAAAATCTTCTCCTCTGAAACTACTGAACAGAATTTAATGAAACTTGGTATGAATGATCCTTAGGGTGTCCTGCACCAAACTTGTGTTTCAATTTTTGATCCGTCAAAAAACATGGCCACCGTTACTAAAAATAGACCAGGGGGGTCAGACTACTGTTTTTGGCTCGTAAATCAAAAAGTATAAGAGATAGATGAAATCTGATGCCACCCTACTGCTTCAGCATCAAAAGTTCTACAAAAGTCTCCATTTGGTCAAAGTTGTCAGATGATCCCTTATAGGGGTTACAGCCCCTTAAAGGTGAAAAATAGCGTTTTTGCATGTTTTTGGCCTATAGAATGAAAATTATTGTAGATAGAGAAAAGCTGTTGCTTGCTTAAATGTTCAGCTCATTTAGCTCTACAAAAGTCTCCATAGGGTCAAAGTTGTCAGATGACCCCTTATAGGGGTTACAGCCCCTTAAAGGCGAAAAATAGTGTTTTTGGCCTATAGAATGAAAACTATTGCATATAGAGAAAAGCTGTTGCTTGCTTAAATGTTCAGCTCATTTAGCTCTACAAAAGTCTCCATAAGGTTAAAGTTGTCAGATGATCCCTTATAGGGGTTGCAGCCCCTTAATGGTGAAAAATAGCATTTTGCATGTTTTTGGCCTATAGAATGAAAACTATTGTAGATAGAGAAAAGCTGTTGCTTGCTTAAATGTTCAGCTCATTTAGCTCTACAAAAGTCTCCATATGGTCAAAGTTGTCAGATGACCCCTTATAGGGGTTACAGCCCCTTAAAGGCGAAAAATATTGTTTTTGGCCTATAAAATGAAAACTATTGCAGATAGAGAAAAGCTGTTGCTTGCTAAAATGTTCAGCTCATTTAGCTCTACAAAAGTCTCCATGGGGTCAAAGTTGTCAGATGACCCTTTATAGGGGTTAAAGCCCTTTATAGGCGAAAAATAGTGTTTTTGGCCTATAGAATGAAAACTATTGCAGATAGAGAAAAGCTGTTGCTTGCTTAAATGTTCAGCTTATTTAGCTCTACAAAAGTCTTCATAGGGTTGAAGTTGTCAGATGACCCCTTACAGGGGTTACAGCCCTTTAAAAGCGAAAAATAGTGTTTTTGGCCTATAGAATGAAAACTATTGCAGATGGGGAAAAGCTGTTGCTTGCTTAAATGTTCAACTCATTTCGCTCTACAAAAGTCTTCATAGGGTTGAAGTTGTCTGATAACCCCTTATAGGGGTTACAGCCCCTTAAAAGTTGAATAATAGTGTTTTTTGATTACTTAGAATGAAAACTATTGCAGATAGATTTTTCATGCTTAAACATTCAGCTCATTTAGTTATACAAAAGTCTTCGTAGGGTTGACATCAAGACCAGGTGAGCGATTCAGGCTCCTGGGAGCCTCTTGTTTTCGGAATCCTTGGTTTTTACCATCAAAATAGGGTTAAATTTTTTGCCCACGAAATCCCTATTTTCTTGTTATCAATGTCTTTAATATGTCATAAAGAGGTTATAAACAAAGTTTTATAAAATCCTATTTATTCTGTCATAGGTTTTTACAGCTAAATAGTGCTAATGCTAAACCTATGAAAAAGTCAGAGAAACCTTTTTCCCGCCAAAACTTTAACGTCAATTATCTTGAAAACGAGGTCACGAACCTATAATATTTTTTTCCTTATTATAGACATTTTCCTGTTATCTTTTCATTTAAGGCATCAAATTCCAAACCTATTTATTTTCAATAATAGTAGCGAACATCCTTAAACTTACCAAATTAATTAATTTGATTACAGGGTCCCTGTGTCCAGATCTACAGAGTATGGAGACAGTATTGTATTTGATTCAAATGTTAAATTTGATGAATATTCCATGGACAATAACCCAAGTAGTATTCCTAAACTGGTTGAATTGACAGACAGTGGGGAACCAGATTTAAGTGACCATCCACAACATTGTGAGGTCTGTGATGACCTGAGAAATTTAACTGATAGTGGGGAACCAGATGAATCTCTTATCCAATCAGAATCTTGCCAAGCATGTGACCTGTTGAGGAGAAATGGAAACCAGTTTGAAAACAGTTGCAATAACAATACTCAAACCTCTGGTGTTTTGAAACACACATGTAACTTTACCTCTGAGTTTTTTAAATCAGAATTTCACAGTGGTGCAAGTCATTGTGGGAAAACCTGGGATGATATTGAGGACAAGAAATTATTCTGGGACAAGCCTGGTCAAATGAGGAGAAGTTTAAGCTGTGATTGTTTGATGTGTAGACATGAGAACTGTAAGAATAAACATCTGATGCTGGGTCACCATAATTACAGTGAAGATAACATACATGCTAGGGTAAATATTAAACATGGCAGATTTTTTTCTTTTGTGTTTCACTCATTTCATGATCATAGAACATATTTTTAAAAACTTGATATTCTGAAATGCAAAACAGCCATCTGCCTTCAACACAGACCTGTTGATCCCAGAGGCAAAAAGTTAAACCATTAAAAAGGTGTTATTGAAAAATTCTTTGCCATTGATGATTGAGTAAATTTAAATACATTTGAATTTAAGTGGTACCCTAATTTTTCCTTTGTGAACCTCACTTTAGGCATACAGTTTTATGCATGACCTTCCTACAAAAGTACCATCATGAAACTTTTAATTATATGTAACAAAAAATATACTCCAAACGTTAACTTCATGTTTAAGTGATTGTGTAAAAACTGAAAAGAAATCATGTCTTTTGCACATATTCATGTTGATTTTGATTTTTCATTGTCTTCTATTTTCAGATACATGTCACACTGTTTATACAGATGGAACTATGTAGTCTGACTCTCAGAGATTGGTTGATAAAAAGAAATGCTCAGTGTTCAGCATTTTTAGGTAATCTAGTATGATTTAAGCATTGCCTAGTTGTGAGCACAGCATAATTGTTCAATTTGCTTCATTTAAAAGGAAAAAGGAAGAAAAAAAACAAAGAAATGTTAAATATGGATCATCATAGAAGCTTCTTTCAAATACCCCAAATTAAAAGTTTTTTGGTTGATTTTGAAAATTGGGCCTATGAGCATTGGAGGTTTTTGAATGTTAACTTTGACAATATCTACTTTTGAAATGCAATACAAAAATAAATGGAAAGCCCAAATAAATTGTGTTGCTAGTAAATATTTGCCCTACTAATATTTTAAAATTTCTTCTTTGTTTTAAAACACATAATATATTTTAAGAGGTGATATTTTTGAAACTCACATCAATACTGTGAACTTGAATTGCACTTCTAGACCATAAAATTTCTTTATCAGCATTAGGCAAGTTTTTTTGTGGGAACTTGCTGTAGAGCTCTCCACTCTTGCTGGAACTTCGTGCCTTCTACAAGCTGTGCTTGTTATAAATGTATATACATGTACATGTAGTATAAGAGTGGGGTTTTAGAACTGAAAAAATTTCGAAAACCAAATGAAATAAATGCTGAAAGGGGACTTTGTAGCATTGTTCTTGTGTAGCCAGCAAAGATGTTATAAGGTTGCTTTACCGACTAAAGACTAAAGCATTAACCAAATATTGAAAAAAATATTGTATAAACATGATAAATAAAAGCGATCATAAAATATTTTTAAAAAATCATAGAAATTTACTGTATAAAACAGATAAAACCTGAAGTTGTTTTAACACTGTAATTGATCATTATTTTTCTAAATTTAAGTCTTTTGTTTTTCAGAATTTAAGACATTTGAGACCTCCAATATGAAAATATTTAAACAAATAGTGAAAGGAGTAGACTATATACATTCCAACAGTCTTATACACAGGGATTTAAAGGTATGGAAGAAAGCAATGGTCTTTTTGTTTGTCACTTCAATGGTCTCATTCATATATATAATGAAAAAACATTTTTCTTGCATTATAATGACATTGAAAAAAATCAATAGAAATTGAGATATTGAAATGTGACCATTGCTAAAAGTTTAAAATGTACACCTGGAAAAAAGTTAAGCACCCCTGTGATTTTTTTAAATTATACATTTTCAAAACACTTTTTAACCATTATTTAACTGATAGCCATTGTAAATTTTTATTGCAAACTAAAATATGCACTGTTAAGCACAATTTAACATGTTTGTAACAATTAAAAATGCCTTTTTTATTTACATAACACGACATGGCAAAAAAGATGGCTTTTGTACATAAACATGATCTTCGAAAATTATGGTCGCCTGAAGCTCCAAACTTTAATAAATTGTCAAATCGCACTTGAAAATGTAAATCATAATCAAAAGGTTGATATTGTATCGTCAAAGAGTCAATTTTGAGTATGTCCACATTTAGCACTTATGACTGCTGGAAGCCTTGGTTTCAAACAGACATTTTGGCGTCTAATTTCCTGAAAAGTTATCTCCCGCTTTTCAAGTCGAAAATGTGCTTTTAACCAAAAGCCTACACCCTTTAAGTCATATATTGAAGATTAAAACTGACCAAAATCTGATGAAAAAAAAATTATTTCAAATCATCAAATAGCAAAAAAAGTTGAGGGGTGCTTAACTTTTTTCCAGGTGTTTATAAGAAAAATTTTGATAACAAAAATTACATCATTAGGGATAAACCCCAAAATGGCTTGCTTCACTTAAAATACTGGTATATTAAAATTGCGGATGTATTCGAAATTCTATAAGATATGATTGGTTGTGATTGCTCAGGGTTTTTTTTCTCAACAAAATGGAGGTATTTTACACTTTTATGTCGCCTGCAAACATGTTGCAAAGCGACATACAGGAGTCACTTTGGCACTGTCTGTGGTCCTGTGGCATCACAAAAATTTCTGTCTCAGTTTTCTTGGCAACAACATGACCAGCCTCTTAATATTTGGCATATAGCCTCTTCCTATAGTACTTTATGGTGTAAAGTGATCTTATAGGCGTAGCTCATCGACTTCCTGTTTACAGAATATTTTAAGAAGTAGGCAACATATACGTCTTCCATGGCAGACCCTCATTCTAGTTTTATAATAAGATTCAGTTCAAATTTCAATGAAATGATTAAATGTTTTTCTAACATCTACTAGTTCTATTGAATTAATTCATTCTTGTTGCAGCCAAGAAATATTTTTCTCCAAGGTCATGACCTTCATGTTAAGATAGGTGACTTTGGATTGGCTAAGGATGATTTGAGAAATATGGAGAGAAGAGATGCATTGCTGACCCCATCACCTGTTGACAGTGTTGGTAGGTAAACTCTAGATGACCTTCACAGTGGCGGATCCAGAAGTTCTGAAAAGAGGGGACCCATTGACTGGCCTAAGAGGAGGCCTGCTACGGTCACCCTTCAATGATTTCGTATCAACCAATTTTTTTTCCAAAAGGGGGGGGGGGGCACTGGCCCCTGCATCTGCCTATACTTCATAATTGTCTCGCCTGCGACGAATAGTCGCGGAAGGCGAGACATAGGTATTACTTTCCGGCGACGGCGGCGGCGGCGACGGCGGCGGCGTAAACTTTTTTGTAAGACTTTTGTGGACAATGAATTGCTTGAAAAGTATAATAGCTAGGCATCTGATATTTGGTATACAGACAGTTCAGGTTATGGTCTACGCAACTGTCACCATGCCGTTTGACCCTGACCCCATTTTCACGCTCCAGTGACTCTGTGAACTTAGGTCTTTTTTCAGGCCGTAAACTTTTTTGTAAGACTTTTGTGGACGATGAATTGCTTGAAAAGTATAATAGCTAGGCATCTGATATTTGGTATACAGACAGTTCAGGTTATGGTCTACGCAACTGTCACCATGCTGTTTGACCCTGACCCCATTTTCACGCTCCAGTGACTCTGTGAACTTAGGTCTTTTTTCAGGCCGTAAACTTTTTTGTAAGACTTTTGTGGACGATGAATTGCTTGAAAAGTATAATAGCTAGGCATCTGATATTTGGTATACAGACAGTTCAGGTTATGGTCTACGCAACTGTCACCATGCCGTTTGACCCTGACCCCATTTTCACGCTCCAGTGACTCTGTGAACTTAGGTCTTTTTTCAGGCCGTAAACTTTTTTGTAAGACTTTTGTGGACGATGAATTGCTTGAAAAGTATATTAGCTAGGCATCTGATATTTAGTATACAGACAGTTTAGGTTATGGTCCATGCAACTGTCCCCATGCCGTGTGACCCTGACCCCATTTTCACGCTCCAGTGACTCTGTGAACTTAGGTCTTTTTCAGGCCGAAAAACTTTTTTGTAAGACTTTTATGGAAGATGAATTGCTGGAAAGTTATAATAGCTAGGCATCTGATATTGGGTAAACAGACAGTTGCGGTTATGGACAACGCAACTGTCACCATGCCATGTGACCATGACCCCATTTTTATGCTCCAGTGACTCTGTGAAATTAGGTTTTTTTTTCAGACAGAAAACTTTTTGTAATACTTGTGTGGACAATGGATTGCTTGAATAGTATAATAACTAGGCATCTGTTATTAGGTATACTGACACTTTTTGTGTTTATATCAAGAAATGAAAGCTTAGGTAGTTGATTTTAGCGATGGTGCCGGCAGGCGAGACATACTTTTAGTGGCCACACTTGTTTTAAAAGAATTACAACAAAGTTCCAAACAATAAATTTATTTACACCTGATGTGTGTTTTATCTTTTCAAAACTCATCAGAGGCACTCTATCCAAAGATTGGAAATGCCAAACAATATATGAATATGAAGAGCATAAAACAATAAACCAAAAATGCTGAACCGGAAACCAAATTATGACTTAGATCAACCTATGTCAGGGGTGGGAAGAAATCTTAGGGTTTTGACAATTTAAAAAAAAGGGGGGATATGGATTAAATATGATTTACACAATACAGAATTTAAAGACAAACCAAAGGAACACTTTAGAGTGCTCTTACTGAACATTATTTTGTTTTATGTTGGAGAGGGGTATCAAGTTATATTTGTCTGTCCCAAATAAGGTTTAATTTTCCATGAGAGAAGTATGACATTAACATGAAAATTTATACACATATTCATCAGGATATGAAAAAGAAAAAAAATTTACAGCCCTTATCAAACTCTTAGTTTAGTGAGAATGGAAAAAAGGACATGTTTAGTTTTCAGGGTGCAGACATCAAAATTGTTGTTACCATTAACATGGAATGAGTGAGCAGTGGCCCACAGATTCCTTGTTCATATTGGGTATGTTGGGATGGAAACAATACACTACAAAGTTTTCTTTCACTTTCTATTTTTAGATGAGTTTTATTGGGATACACATACTACTGGTGTAGGGACTTCTACATATGGTGCACCTGAACAACTGCAGGGATCTATCTATACCAACAAGGTTAGAACTGTTGCACATACTACAAAAATATTTTATACTGATAAAGAATCAACTCGGTTGTGCATTAGAAAAAGGAGGATAGAGGTTCTTCTTCTTCCAAGAACCATTCTTAAACTTCATTGTAATGGGCATTTATATCTGCATCATCATCATCATCATCAACAACAACATAATTGATTTTTATGCCTTGCATAGGATAGTAGAGGGTCTGTTTATTGGGTATCAATCCGAAATCAAATTGATCTTCAGGCTTAAGTTACTTACCATGTTGACATACTTTTGTTATAAAAATGTCGACATAATTATAAACTGCATAATTAACGATTTACTTGACACTGCATTGGGGCCTGGGTAGCCAAGTGGTCTAAGGGGCTAGTTTTAATACCACACTACTGATCACTAGCCTATCGCTTCTCAGTTTGTTTTGAGACCCGTTTGTATTTAACAAAAAAGTGACTTGCCCAACTGATTAGGTTTGTCAGTTACCTGCCCAAGGTCGTTGATTTCCTTGAGGTACTCCAGTTTCCTCCACCATCAAAATTGACCGCCTACATTTGTACATGGCCTAGGTGCATGGATAAAGGGCATTAAACACCATCACACACACAGAAACTGCATTACACGATGCCTCAAAACCCAGGGGATATGGTAAAAAACCCATCTATTCTCATTTAATTAAAAGAACAAAAGAAAATGAAACATCAACACTGGTTGTATAATCCAGTGGGTACCGATGTATCATTTTCTTTTGTTACTTAAATGAGAACAGATGGGTTTTGACTGTATCTACCAGATTTTGATGTATCAGGTACATGTAATACGGTGTGTACTTGCGAGGTCTTCAAAGTGACCACTGGTCAGATTTGGAATGTATTTAAATACATTGGTTATTTTAACCTGCTGCTGATTTATGTTTGTTGTGCTGCATACACATATTTCAAATTCTTCTATGATTTTGTTATCTTTTTAGAGTGACATCTACAGTTTAGGAGTGATACTATATGAGCTTTTCCACTGGTACAAGACTGACATGGAAAAATACAAGAGTTTAGAGTTGCTAAGACAAGGGGAGATAGATGCCCAAACAGTCCAGCATTGGCCTTTACAGGTCTGTACATTATTTCTATTTATCAATCTGTCCAAAATAGGTTTTAAGAGCATAACATGCTACTTGCACAAACTTGCTCATTATGCATGTATATTCAGTTTTATTCTAGTAAATGAACAACTTAAATTTAAGATCCTGTGAAAATCCAAAATATCATAATGAGCTGCAAGAGCAACATATATAGATATAAATTTATTTTTTGTGCCATCTACATCCCTCCATTTCTGAATACTTTGCTTGCAGCCTTATTTCACTGTTCTTTATGATGGGAAGTAACTATTTTGACTGACACTGGTCTGCTTCCTCTTGTACAAATATTATTGACAACATTTTATCCATGAAAGACCACAATTCTAGTTCATCTATATTCAAGAACTTTTATTTAAATAAGAATAACTGATTGTAGGCCACAGCAGTAATTAACATGACAAACTGTGTACATACAGACAGACCAACAACCAGAGACTTACTACAGAGTGAGCTGTTCCTTACCAAAGATCAGGTCAGTCTCTTTAAGAATTTCTCTATTCACATTTTTATATTTTAGTCTGATGAACTCATATTTTTGTCTTTGAATACATTTTCAGATTTTTGAAATTTTATTTATTAAACCAGTCAATATGTTCATACAAATGCAGTCACAACATTTTTTAGCAAAATATTGATACTTTAAAAACTCAACTGAGTTCAAAATTCAGTACTCTAACAATGTTTGTAGAATTTATGCCAATTGGACAAAAAATTGCTATGAGTGACCTTATAAAGAAAATTGATTTAAAAAATCTGGAATTGTCTTCACTAATGTCTTAATATATTTCAGATAATCTACGAAATGCAAACTAAGCTCGTCAGTCAGGAAGATGAAATAGAAAGATTGAAGAATTTACTGAAGGAGAAAGATGCTCAAATAGAACTTTTATCTACTTCTTTGACATTAGAAAGAACTAGATTGCCAAATGTACATTGTAAGAAGAAAAGTGAAAAAGAATAGAAAAAGTGATATGAACTGAATTAACAAAATTGAAAAAGATAAAAGAAGAAATCCATTAAATTAATATAAAGTAAAATATATTCCATTATATTGGTGCAAAACAAATTAGCATCTACAAGATGAATGCAGAAAACGAACAAAAAATCATTCAGATAACCACAAAGAAAGAATAAATCCATTAGACAACTTCAAAGAAAGAGAAACTCTAAGGATGAATGCAAAGTACAAATCTAAATGCATATAATTACAAGGAAAGACTGAACATGTAAGATTAAAAAGACCCCACCCCCCCAAAAAAAAAAATTGTTGCCCCTATCTACACAAGTGTTGAGGGGGGATCATATAGTGTTTGTGTAAATTTATTTGTCCATCCCAAATGTTGGAGAGATGGGGCATTATGTCTTATGTACATTTTCTTATTTTAATTCACTTTAATTTCAGAGATACCTTGGCCAAGACGATGAAAAACTGTTCAGATTTTTTTTCCCCATTTATCAAAAAGCATCTGTCTCTTATTTTACTGTGGATTTTTTTTTCTTCTCTGCTTGATTTTTTTCGTAATTTATTAATTGCCCATATTTACTCAGTTGTGGAATATTTTGGTATGGGAACTGTACATTTAAATGCAAATTTTGCAATTTTGTCTATGCTTTGATAAAATATCTTTTACAATTTTGTTGCTTCAAGTATTCCTTTAATTCTGATGCTTCAAGTGTTTTTTTTTTTTTGACAGGTGTTATGGGTTTCATCAAATTTTAGTGAGATTTTAAGTTACTCTACATTTATGGTATTATTTTACCTCTGATATTTTTTTCTATTTAGTGTAAATAATATTTGTTCTGGCCAAATTAAGTTGTTGCTCTTTCTCATCTATAAAATAGTTGTAAGTATCTATGAATAAAGTAATTATTAGGTTCATATATAAAACCACACATTTTTTAAAAATGTGGTTTCTTAGTTTCTTGGTTCACTTGAAAAGCACTAGAAGATGAAGTTTTTAAGTTTAAAATTCAAAAGTAGGTTTAACACACTTGATATTTTTCAATGCATGAAGATCTTTAAATTTGTAAACCAAAGAAAGTACATTTTGAAATCAAAGGATTCTGGAAAATTATATGTATGTGTGACGATTTTGTATAGAACTTGTGATTTTTTGACATATGATTTTTGACTTAGTACTCAGTTGATCTGTTGTTAAATTTTTACACATGTTTGTTTTTGTTGAATTATTTTTACACAATAAAGAATAACTTTTAAAAATGGTTTATTTTTTTCTGACATTTATACATTTTATTACATAGATGCATGTGAAATACAGATTTTTCCCTGTGAAATAAAATCTGGTAAATTCACAGTGTGAAAAAAACAAATATATTTTCACTCTTGTGTCCTTTCCCGCAAAAGTGTCAATTGTGACTCCAAACTTTCAACTGTGACGTCGTGAATTATATTGCGTTGTCGGCATGACTGCTGATCATCTAAATTCATATGCAATCATAAATTTGTTAGAAAAATGATTTAATATTGGCGTTTTATCTATGTAATAAATATGATAATCCATTAGGTCTCATGAATAACAAAAATATGATCACTCATGCAGGAACGCACTCAGATTTAACTTGTGAGTGGAATCATGATGCGTTCACTGACACGTGATCATATTTTGTTTATTCAATCGACCCAATTAATTATCCTATAAGTATCACATTTTGGCTCACCTTACCAAAAGCTATATAAGATGTTGCAATCATTCGATGTCTGTCACTTGTTGGACTGAAGGAGCTGGTTTAAATACCATGTATTTATTATAAATCATTTACAAGGTTACTCACTTTGACTTTATAGTTGGCAAAAAGAGACATGTATGTAATTGGGTTTGTCAGTTTCCGGCCTAAGCCTGGTGGTTTCCTCTGGGTACACTGATTCCTAAACCCATTAAAACTGACCGTTTTGTATGGCCCATGTGTTGAAAAGGGTGCAAAACCCCAACACTCACTCAGTGCTTTCCACTGTTGAACTGGTTAAACTTTTAAAAAATAGTTTGTTAAAACCTTATCACCCAATTCAAATAAACTTTGTAGGATGGTTCTGTAGAGTGTTCTTTATTAAACCCTTGTTGAAACAAACAAGAGTGACCAGCAAATAGTTTAAGGAAAAAGCAAATAAAACAACAAACATTTAATAGGAAATCAAAAAAAGAGAAACATACAACATTTGGAAAATAAAAATTAAATTGCAACTAAAATATTAAAATATGAATGAAAGATATGAAATTTAAACAAAACAAAAATATTTCTTGATTTTCCTGTGACTCCACCAAACATTCTTTTATAAACCTGAAAAAAAGAAAAGATGTATGTTTTATACAAAAACTTATGATTATAAATTTTGAAATAGTTTAGATACATCATAATAACAATGTTAAAACATGCAACATAATAAGAGGACAGGATTATCACAGGTAGTAATGTGTCATATCGTATAATGTTTGGTAAAGGGATTTTGTCATGGTATGGTAAAGGGAGGTCATGGTTTGTCCAAGGGATTTTTTTCTAAAATATATAGAAATACCTTTATTTTAGTATCAAATCGTGTGGAGAGTTGAAAGGAATTGAACATGACCAGAAAGGTTTACTGTGATAACTTTAAATCTGCTTAGTCTTGCTTATCAATCAAATTAAAATTTTGTCATGGTTTGGTAAAGGGAACAGAAAATTGTCATGTTTTATACCATTATGTCATGGTTTATCACATTTTCTGGAGTTAGGAGATCGTGCAAAATATTAGTTTTTTTTTCTGCTGTTCTTTGTGTGTGTGGAAGGGGGAGTGTGTAACGACATACTGTGTTTCTGTGTTTCTTAATACCCATCTTGACCCCAAAACAAAATCATATGCTCGTTTCTTGGAATTTATAAAGCGTAACCTTCAGTATTTGCATATAACAAATATACATTTTTAATTATATATATCATTTTAACTTCGCTCTAGACCGCAACTAAGCCAACAACATATATTTACCACAAACAGTACAAGGTACTCCTGTATGATAATATAAAAAATAATAAATATGACTAGAGCAAACGTTTCTGTAAGACAAACAAACACTGTTGTTGCACTGAATACTAATATTATGGATAGAGCAACATATACCTGAGATTGAAGAATATATCCCCTTTGCAATAGTTCAGTTGGTGGTAAATATCATTTAAATTATGGAATGCCCTTTTTTGAATACTGAAAGAAAAAGCTTCATTGATTGGGAGTTTTTAGTATTATTAGCGGCAATAAGCAAATTCATGCATTAAACCTAATGTCTAGTCAATGTTTTTTTTCTGTAAACCCTTTGTATCTATTATGACTATGAGTTTCCATATTAGAACCCATATCTTTTCTCGAGCGATGTTTTTGTCTCGGCTTATGCTTCCATCTAACATGGGAGTCTCGAAATGATATGGAACCTGATATTGAAAACTCTGTATAATAATCTTTATCTCATGATTACTGTAACAGGACTTTTGAATGGCATACAAACATTGGAATTATACAGAGTATCTCCAGTGGTTGTTGATATGTAGTATGTGTGATTATGTTTACAGTTTAAGGTATAAAACATTACTTTTTGCTCATATAATTGAATAAGATTTACAATATCATTTTTAAATACCCCTTTACCAAACCATGACCATCCTACACTAAACCATGACGTCCCTTGTACAAACCATGACAAGTAAAAATCTGTATTTTTGTGATGTATGCTTAGTAGGCGCTTAATTACACTGAAAAATGTGTCAAAAGGTTGTATGAATAGTGAAAGGTTGTTTTGGCGCAAAATCTAGCCTTTACTTATGCTTGAAACATAAAATGATGTTATTTTATCAATTGAGCAAAACTATATTTCCTGAATGATTAAGCGAATATATTTCATCATATACACGTGCCAGATTTTAGTATAATTCTTGGTCCTATTTACTGGTTTTGTTTTTGCTCTTTCTGTCTTTTGACATTCAAATGCCCCATTAGTACCTCTTTGCTTCTTTCTAATCTTCACCCATTTTGATTACATGTTGTTTTGTTGTTGTTGTTTTTTTTTGTGTAACCTATACATTTATATTTTTTCAATTCATTTGTCAAATTAGGTCTGTTGGAAACTTTCCACTCAGCTAATTAAACTATTCTCAATTAGGAGTAGTATTTATATAGAATTTAAAACACAGAGGTTCTCTTACCTTCACTCATTAGGACTCTATCAACATCGTCCTCTGCTTCATCAACTAAAGCTTTTAAGTAATCTCCAACTTTCTTTACGGCATCAAGCTCTCCAACTGTAATAAAAAAGGGAACTTCAAATAATTATGTAATTTTCAAATTGGTACAATCTAAGGTAGCTTATTTAGCTCTTCAAATGTAATAAAAAAAGGAACTTCAAATAATTATGTAATAATGTCAAATTGGTACAATTTAAGGTAGCTTATTTAGTATAGCTTAAAGAACTGTTTCTTTTGAAATGCTGATAGATATACCAATGTTTTCCTTTCAGTGTGTAAGACTTGCCTCTGTCTGCTTTTCTTTAATTGTCATTTAAAGATTACTCATTGCCGCTTGGTCATTTCATCCTGTTTAGTTTAGATATATTTACTGTTTATTAGTCTTTGGCAAAGTTATAGGTGTGTTAACATTGTAATAAGCAAGAAACTGACTCTTCCAACCCAAAATGATTTCTTTCGCTTTAACGTGAGCCCATGTTGCTGATTTAAGCTGTGTATATTTGTAGTGTTGTTGACTTGTACATTTACATTTTTTGTAAGTTTTTGCCTAATTGGACTTGGCCATACGATGGTTTTGGTTACTCTTTGTGTTCTTGCTTTCATTACAGACCATTACAGTATTTATTATAAAGATAATATTTTGACTTACAAATAAATCTCCTAAGCATGGATAACTCTGCTTTAATTCTGAGCTGATCGATGTTTTCAATGTTAAGACCAGACACTTTCAGTTCATCTACTGTGTATCTCTGCTTGAATGTTTGGAAATCTTGGCTTAGTGAATGCAGTGATAAACCTTCTTGTTCTACATTCTTAGCAAGAACTTCAATGTCACGTTTACATCTTCTTAGAGGACTTTCAATACCGGAATTTCTGCTTCTACTCTCTGAAAGAAAACATCAGTAGTCTACGAAATTCAAAAGTCTGCTTAGCAGCATTTAATATGGATTTAAGCCAGAGTGTTAATGTACCTATTATGTTTTAGTTAAGTTACACATAGTTTTGTTACAAACTTATTATGGTCTGCTAAATGTGCCTGCATGATACATATAAGGTCTATCGCTCAAGTTCTTCCTGTTTAAGGATATTTGGACATTTTTTTCATTCATTTTTAAAACAACCAGTGTTATTTTATTTCTGAAAGGTTTTTAAAAAAAACAATACCTTCTAAATAGGTTGATAGTTTTCCAACAACTTCCGCATCTATGATTACTTTATTCTTCATGCCCTTTATATCTGAAAAAAATATGCCATCAATTACTACACGATCTAGACGATCTAGACTAAGTACATATTTCTTTGAATCTAGTGGAAAATTTAAAATTATGTTAGACGAAATGGTTAGTGATTGTTTTGATTAGTATTTGCCTGGTTGTTATACGGAGATGATCACATCAATATCCATATAAGGTTATAGCAGTGTTGCGTTTAATGATACATCTCAATAGACGAGGGAGGTTTGGCGCCATTAACCTGGTTGAACTCACCATTTCTTATGAATTGCCTGTTCCAGGTCAGGAACATTGCGATCTTCAATTTCTCGGTATGTCTTCCTCGTTTAGTCTTTTCTCTTGGACATTTGAGATGGATACTCTAAGATCGGTGGTTTGTTATTATCTTTAATTATCCATTTGATTAAAGCTTTCATTATTCTGGACTTACCATTGTGTAATTTCAAGTTTATTCTCCGTTTCCTTTTTGCAATCAATGCTAGGATAACAACCAATGCCAATAAACTCATTTCATAGAAGGTGAAACTAGGAAATCTCTGAAAATAAAAGCGTTACATTCAAGATTTGATTTCGATTACAGATTCAAAAAATAAAACAAATTAATTTTAATTATCGAACATTTCTTTTATTATTACTCTCTTTTTTTGGGTGGGGGATGCCATTTTATGAAGAATTGTCCAAAACTTTCAGCGGAAATAAAAAGAAACCTTTTAATTTCCAAAAGCCTTCAAGTTACTTTCAAAATCGCGCAGACTGATTTCTTTTAAGAACTTCTTAACATTTTCAAATATAAAGTATATCTTTAATATTTAAGATAACTTGTGATATAAGGTATCACATCTTGAAATATATTCCCTATATACGACTATGCAATAGTCTGTAGTTACCGTGGATACTGAGCAGTGTAAAACATCCCAACAGTTTTGTTTTCTGCTTTGTTAAAATTTTAGGATCTTTTATTAACTTTTTAAAACTGACCTGTTTGAAAATATTTGCCTCACATAGGATTAAGTTGAATTCCGGTGCTCCTTCTTTAAACCTGTTTAAAACAAGACATTGTAATATTTGATAAATATATTGACAAGATAAAAACCTGAATATCAAAACGCAAGCTATTTGTCTTTACTTCTTTTAAGTTTCATATTACAAAACTACCGACCAAGATAATCAATCTCATATATCCCAGAAGAAAAGACAAAACAAGGCAAAGACATACCAGAGAAATTGATGATCGCAATGATCCTGATAAAGCATTTCAAACAAGCATTTCAAAAGAAATGATAAGTTAAACCAGGTTTTATTGCACCAAAACTCCTTCTTCCATTGTGATCTTAGGGTCCGGTAACACAAACTCAAAATATTTGTGAGACATGATAGGGATAACGAGTACAACAAACTGGCTAAAACAATCACGAATCATTTCATCTGATATAATATTGAATTTTGCTACCAGTCACCAGTGGCTTATATCGAAAGAAAAACTTTTTAAGAGATCACATTAAACGTACATCCTTTTACCCTTGGTCTAAAGGCCCTATCACGGAGACAATGGTGTCGGGTACAAAAATCTGGGGGAAAATGTAAAAGCACTGGCATACATGTATCAAATAAGCTGTTAAGTACACACTTCATATGCTGGTGAGGCCGTCCAGATAAGGCAAATTAGTAAGTTTGAAAATAAAAAAATCTTTTTTGTCATAATATTGTACGGAGATGACCACCCGAGTCAAATTCGAGATGAAAATCCAAGAATTAAAGACGTGAAGCAATAAAGATCGGTGGATTTCAAGAAACACTAGGGGATAAATTGAATGAATCCATTTATCAAACAAAACGTTGTAAAAAATAGGACATCATCAAAATATCTGAAAAGGAGATTAAATTATCTAGCCTATCTCATCTTTTAGTTCTTTACGAGTTCCTGAAGAATTAAAACAAGTAGGCAAGGATAGGGGCGCAGTTTATGCAAATTAGAATGCCAACTTGTTGTTGAAAAATCTGGTATGGTTATTCTTCGTGTTTCTTTTTCATATGAAACGAGGGGGACTGGGTTGCCGAGTGGTCTAAGGCGCTGGTTTAAATACCACACTGTTGATCACTATAGCCGATCACCTCTCAGCTGGTGCTCAAGTCCCGTTTGTATTTAATTAACAAAATAGGGACTTCCCCAACTGTATGTGATTAGGTTTGTCAGTTAACTGCCCTAGCCTCTGGGTACTCCGGTTTCCTCCACCATTAAAACTGACCACCCTTCATGGCCCAGGTGCGTCGATAAAGGGCATTAAACACCAACACACACACACACTCTTATGAAACGAAGGAGTTATGATTAGCAATGATCTCATCTTTGTGAAATGAAGTCAAATTAATGAGCACAAGAATGGTTTCAATTAGCATTCCAGTTTATAATACTTTTTTGTTTTTATGTATTCTTCTATTGTTATTTTTTGCATAACTAATAGAAAAGAAAGTTTTCTCACCTCAACATTTCGACTTCAGTAACATTCTTCTCTCTTGCAATCACAAAAAATAAAAGAAACAGTAAAAGAGAAAACAGCTGCATTTTCTTTTTCTTCTGGATATCGTTGTTATAGAGCAACGTCAACGTCATAGACGTCAGCGGCCGTACTGCCACCTATCATGACAACGACGTCAAACGCAAAACAGATCTTGATATGAATTGGATCAATGGTGCTCAATAAGTGCCCATAGGGATACCGGTTATCTGCTTATTTAACTTCCATCAAAGTGCATGTACAAATAAACTATCTTTAATGCATTATTACAAAATCAAAATGCAAAATAGAGAACTCCCATCAGATTTTTTTAAGAATCCACAATTTTAGCGCAATCATCTAAATTTAGGTCACATCAACCATGACCAAGCCATGTTCAACACAATCAAAAGACATTGTTTTCTTGTTATGTTTTAGCATTCTGTAGCAATTTGTACAGTCCAAGTCTAATTTGTTGCCTTTCCAAATAAGTGTTTTGGTAACTGTCTGATAATTCTAAGCATTGTGATAATAACTGACTTAGATCTTCATTTATATTTTCGGGCGGATCATACAGTAATCCTTTGTCGTCACTGTTTGGCAAGAACATGTGTTCACATAAAACCTGAAAAATAAAATCCTCTAAAATTTCCATTTTCAAAAGAATAATGAAATTTGGAACATATGTATACTTTGAATGTTAACACATAAACAAATCTCCACAGGCAAAATATCTGGCTTTTACATTGAAACTATACAATACATATGGATCCATATCAAGTCTCATATCATTCGCACGACTCTCATATTAGGTCGAGGCGTAAGCCGTGATAATCATATGGGTCAAGGAATGATATGGAAAACTCTTTCATTTTGTCTTTATCACTTCATTTCAACTTACGACCTTAAAATACTCTAAATTAACTTGATTTTATTGGACATTATTGAACATTAATGTATGTAATAGTTTTGCATTTTTATAATGCCATCACATGTGCATGCGAGACCTTAATATGGATATAACGGCCTCTTATGAGCACGCAAAGCCTTGATATGGATATCAAACACCCTCGTGAATACGCGTATCAGGTAAATGATTAAAATATGGCTTGGACACTTTCTTCTGTTTTTGCAGCAAAATTACAAATATAAACTCTAAATGTGTGGCAAACCGCCATTTAGGCCTAACTAAGCAATATTAATTATCAAAAGTATAGTGAATTTACAGAAAGTAATGCTCAATAGAATTATTCACCTGTAGGTTGCTGTTTTTCCGCGTCGGCATACACTTTTCAGTCTTTGTATTACAAACACCCTGGCAGTCATAAACATTACATTTAGAGGTTTTTGTACAAGCATTCTGTGAAAATTCTTTTAAAAGAACAGTCTCATCCCAAATCATGTCGGAATCGATAAGTTTCACTACCCCATACTGTCCTTTACTCATTCCAAAATTGTCTTTCCTAAAATCACACAAGTGAAGCGATCCCTCTTCAAATGCTTCAATTATTCGTAAAAGATTAATTGCAACTTTTAGACGGTCGTTCCATGACTGAGAAAAATCAATGGGGTTCGTTTCCTCTACGGCATAATATGGCCCACAGGTTCCAAAAAAGGTTGGAACAAACCATGACTCTCTGTACAGTTCAGAGAACAAAAACTCTCCTTGAGCAAGGAGTGAAACTTTATCTCTAAAATGCAAGTACTTCTCTTCAGAAGACAGTCCTTCTAATGTTTCTTGTGCTAAAATGCTAGACAGTCCCTCTTTTGACCCCACTACGTGAGCCTCTCTGTTTACCAATTCCAAGAGGTGTTTGATCCCTTGATATGTCCAGTCCCCTTGTTTATCAAACCAAGCTTTCGGAAACTCAGACTCAAGAAACTTGTAAAGGAGCGAGTTGGAAGTATTCTGATCAGTTGAATTAGTAACTTTATATCGTTTGTTATTATATTTAATAACTATTTTCATATCTCTAAATTCATCACACACTGGCTTTCGACATTCTGCCGTAAAGGCTATTTTTCCTATGTCCGTCTTTAAACATCTTCGAAATTCAATGTCTTTTGGAATACAGACTGACGTACACAATGATCCACCAACTGTTTTGTTTTTAAAGTTTTCACACTGTAACGAAATTAAAAAAAAATGCTAAGATATATAGTTTGACGCCATTTCTACAGATTTTTTTTAATGTTCTTGCAATTTTTCAGCCAAACTTCCTTCTGTTTGTCATAATGATTTTATTCCTTTGGTATATATACCTACCATGCACTTAATAGACCCCTTTTAACAAATTAGGACCAAACGCAATTGAAAATGACCCGTTTTCCCCCTTGAAGGATAACCGAAGGCAAAGGCGGTTTTTTTTTATGCACGTCTCCATATAGTGTGCTTCCTTCTAATAAAGTTTCATCAAAATTCACAAATGAAGCTTAGGAGCTTGCTGATAGGGTTGTAAAAATAAAATCTTTTTTGGGGGGAACCTCGGTGCTAGATTTGGCTTCCATGTTAGAACTTTTTTTGGTTTCGAGTACTTTTCGTTGTTCAGTACTTTTGGGTTTTGACCTTCCAATGTTTTGATTCAAATGCTGCTGATGAGAGGTTACTCCTTGAAATATGAATATACATCATAACCAAATTATCCGTTTTATACCCGTTTTGTTATGTGTATTTCGTATTAGTATGTGTAAGCTATATGCATGTGGTACTCATCAACCATCTTACCAGAGATTCCAGATGCCATCTTGCTATATCGTCTGAACACCACAAACGGAAGACAACAAACTGGTAACACCAAAACACGAGGTAGCAAACAATAACAGAAAAGACTGTATGGAAAATCCATGACGACATGATATTATGTAGTCAGATAACGTAGAGTTAAAACTGTAAATTTTATCACTCAATAAAAATTGTATAATCCATCCGGTTAATAAAATTCACAATATTTAAAGCACTTGGCTATTAACAACGATGCAATTTGAATTTTTTAGAAAATCAAGCTCATGCTTAAATGGGTTTTTACCGGTGACTTATTTTGAAAGTGCATTTTAATTTTAAATGGTATGAAAAGAAAACAAAGAAATGTACATAAGGGAATTCTTCTATCAAATGAAAACTGACTGAAGCCTGTTTAATAAAATGAAATAGGAGTAACAGTCCGTTTAATACAATGAAATAGCAGTGACAGCCCGTTTAATACAATGAAATAGCATGCAGTGAGTCCTATTAACACAATGAAATAGCAGTGACAGTCCGTTTAATACAATAAAATAGCAGTGACAGTCCGTTTAACACAGTGAAATAGCAGTGACAGTCCGTTTAACACAATGAAATAGCAGTGACAGTCCGTTTAACACAATGAAATAGCAGTGACAGTCCGTTTAACACAATGAAATAGCAGTGACAGTCCGTCTAATACAATGAAATAGCAGAAGTATGAATGAATCTTAACATAGTGTGACGGACATGGGTGCATTCATTTGTACGGATAACCAAACATGTCCTGTTCACATACTTGTATAGAGCAGTAATTTGGGTTGCTGGTAATACCATATACAGTTTCTATGATACTAGTATTTGGTTGGACTATGAAATTGTAAAAGAAAAATAAAACATTTTATTCAGATTTCTATTATGATTTGTAAATATCCCAGAGACTTACATGAGTATCTTTTGAACCACATGCTAAAGTGTTGTCAGGGGAAAACGTAACACATTGTACACTTTGTTTATGATATGACATCACAGCCAAAGGTCTGAGCTTTTTGACAGAAAATATTCTGATGTTTGAATCCCATCCTGCTGTTGCAACTATTTTACCATCCTGCCTGATTGTTATATTGTTAAAACCAGGGTTGGTAACAGTAATTTCTTTCCCTTTAACAATTTCACCACTTTCAGAAATTGACCAAGATACAATCTTTTCATCAGCAGACCCTGATATTCCAACATTATGCAAACTACAATAGTCAAAGCACATGACTGACTCTGAATGTATATTTTGGCAAGATTTCATCTTAAAATCATCAGTATCCCATAAAGCTATGCAACCATTTTCATAGCCTACTAATATGTTGGATGTCCCTTCAACTGAACGGATGGCCATGCACATGCCAAATTTTCTTTCAGAGTTATCAGGTTTCAATTGTCCTATACATTTAAGATCATTTAGAACAAAGATTTCCACAACAGAAACAGTTTCACATGGAACAAAAAGTTTATTGTCTTCTATTGCTGCAGAACAATATCCTAAACTGGCTGCTTTAATTGACCCTGCAATTGAAAATATACACGATTTAAAAGGAAAGTTTGTAAAAATTCATATGTTAGTTCTTATTAATATAAGATGAAATGTACAATACTGCCTGAAACAAAAACAGATGTCATGATTTCAGTTGAAGATAAAACGGGTAATCCACTAATCTTATTCTAAACACAGGGACTTGCTCCCCTCTATCAATATTTTGTTAGAGTCAATGTGCAGCATGTCTTTTTTTCGTACCGCACATTGACTCTAACAAAATATTGATAGAGGGGAGCAAGTCCATGTGTTCTAAATATAATTTTTAAAAAATACATATTTTAAAAAAATCATAACATTTAAACTATGCCTGGGACGGTAGTGATGACAATGAATCAAATGCAACCATTATAATCATGGTTATAAAAGTGGCATCAAGTTTAAGATATATTTTTGTTTTAGTAGGAAAAGCACAATAACCCTAGTGCTGTTCAAATAAATGCATTTTGACCAAAATTTGTTTAATACCTGCTTTAGACCAGCCATCATTCTTTTTATCCCAAAATCGAATTACACCATCTCTTCCATGTGTCATGAGTCTATTGTTGATGAACTCAATACACAAAATTGAATGTTTAGGATGAGCAGGAATGGTCTGTTTCGGGCGTTTGGTCGTCATGTCCCATGCATAAATATTTCCATCTTGATCACCAGAATAGAGGATGTCATTGTGTTGATACTTCACCGAAGTAACAGAACTTTGACTTCCTCTTAACACATACAGAGGATCAGGCCCATTTGCCATTACGTTTGCCTGAAAGTGAAGGAAATAAAATCATTGAAAGCTTGGACAAAAGTCTAAACAAAGCCTGACTCAGTCATGTAACTACAATAATGTAGCTCCTTGGTCATCTTTGTTTGGGCGGAATGTAGCTCATTGATCATCTTTGTTTGGGCGGATTGATCCGACCAGTCAAAGATGACAAAGGAGCTTCATTATTGTAGCTATCAATCATGGTGCACGCATATATGAGTTTATGTAAAAACATAAAGACTGGTAAAAAAGTGAAAATATTATAAAAATGATTTAATTTGACAAGACACATCTACGTACCACTTACTAGCGAAAATACAAGTTTGTTCAAATCAGATAAAGTGAAAGTAAAAATATTACTTTCTTTTTAACCGGAAATAGATTAAAAATATTAGTGTCGGTGACGGTTTTATCACCGGAAATATTTAATTGATATTTTCAAGTCTTTTTTTCCTGCTTCGATTATAGTGTTATATATTGCACTTTTTGTTGCATTTTGCTGTGTCATCATTATGAATAAAAAGCCCACTGTACAATACCCCATGAAGGTTTATCATAAGAGGTGCGACGGACGGACGAATGTAAGGTCTACCCCCCCCCTTTTACGATTAAATACCCCAGTACTCAAGATATTGTAGTGATAAACATAGAAGTTAGATATCGTAAAAGTTTAAAGGTTTTGCAAGGTTTAATTAACCATGGTAAATTTAAAACTACATTTGAAAATAAAGATATGTATTTAATTGTTTTCCATGTGGAATACGATATTTCTAAACTACTTTTTACATATTTAAATTGTTTTTCTTGTGGCTTTGTAAGTTTGTTTAATGGTCCGGCATTACACTTTAATTTCAAATAATATTGTGTAATGTAATCTTTCATTGTCCGGACTTAAATAAGTGAAAAATAGAAGAAAGGAAAACAAACGCATGAATACATGCACTATACATAAATTCCACATCTAACAAAGATTTTGTACAAACTAGTATGGTTGAAAATGAAATCAAGCCTAAGATTTCTTAATCAAGTATTTACTGAACCAAATCCATGGTAGATAAATGTAAGATCAAACAGTTAAGGAGATGCATTTTAACTCTGTTATAACAATCTAACTGAAGCACACACAAATGCATTGACATGTCAGCATCGGTGAAATTATTTTGTATCTCCATCATTATTTGTTCTGCATTTTTTTGGTGCTGCAATCTGCAAAACGTGAAACCCTCAGTAGAGTGCAATTACTCTTTCATCAGACAATATATTAACAAATTGGTAAGTTCTTATATGCTTATTTTATATACTGCGTTTTCATTTTATGACGCCGATTGGGAAAAAGTCTGCTTTCCCAAACGCGACATTAGATTGAACAAGCAAGTTTTTTCGTGAAAAGGGTAGGAATAAAGAAGCTAGAAAATATATAGAGTGCGAATTATAATTGAAGCAAGCTTGGCAATTAAAACTAAAAGCAAAAGTTAAAGCAATTAAAAACAAATTTAATCAATGAAAACATTTTATATCCCTGCTTTTTTTTTCTCGTTTTTCATTTTTGTATTTTATAAATAAGTTATACGATGCTCTTGTGTTGCTGAAAAGTAATCGAAATTGCATGATTGAATCAAAAAGTTCCAGGATGAATGACGTTAATATATTATGCAAAATTGAATAACTCTACTTTCAGTGTGGAAAATACAAAAGCAACAAAATAGGCGGTAACCTCTGTCAGCCTCTGTGCGAAAGCGACACCATCAACGTTCGAAAATGTCTCAAAACAGACATAGGCAAAACAGTGTTTTCTGCAGACTGTCAAAAGCCCGTATGTACCGAACACGACGTCATCGTGGCGATGAAACACGATGACAGACCATACGAAGGTATACACGTGCAACATTATAAACCGCTTGAAAAATATCTTCATTTCGGATTCCCTTGCGATTGGTTTGAAGAAGATGGCGACTGGACGGTTCGCGGACGCTTTCAGTTGTTAGAAATTTTGAACAGAGAGTCGAATATTTTGTTGTCTGAAAATCAGTTGTTATCGTTATTAGCAGACGACACGATAACATTGCATTCGGCTTCAGAGAAGATGAGGTTTCATCGTGATACTGTTTCCCTTGTTGCCCAGGTGGAATTTGTACTGACAAAACTGTTTAGAGTTGCCCAGTTAATTCCTAATTTCTATGGAACATGTGGTCCACTATATGCTGTGGAATTTACACGCGCGTTTGAGTATCCACTAACGTGGACAGACCGTGCAAATCTCGGATTAAAACTTCTTAATATGGTTGAATCATTGGACTCTATAGCCGAAGAACCACTTCATTTCTGCGATTTCAAGGAAGATAATATTGGAATAAGCGATGATCAGAATGGTGCTGTTAAGATTGTTGATGCCGATATGCTCTGGTACGAAACAGTGCTTTCCAAAGAACTTGCAAAAACTTCATGCACAACTGACTTTGACTGTAGAAAAGTTGACTGCCATTGTGTTTGTAATACTGACACAAATATGTGTAGACCATACAGAAGTAATAGTAATCTTCAGGTCAGTAGGAATTAAAGATATCATAATTGCGCCAGTTCATCTGTTTACCTTTCACTTATTTCTGAATCAATTCTTTCTATTAGAAAAAATAGGAACTAAGATCAAGTAACCACAGAATCTTATTTCACTCGATACTGTATAACAACTTGTTTTGCAATATTTTTTTCGTTTGCTAGAAAAAAGATACATAACATGCTTTCAAACGATTAAATTATTGACCAACATAATAAACTCAAAGCTTGAAAACTCTTTTTAATTAAGTGTTAATGCAAAATTCCTTGTTGTATCTAAAAGTTTGCAACTTTTTTCAAATATATATTTTTTTCTTTTTTGCAGGTTTTATGCAATAAAATTTTCCTTAGAAACGAGTCTAAAGGACTCCTGTGTCAACCACCAGAAGAAAAAAGAGAAGAAATGATGAGTCTGTTGTCTCAGTGCAAAAATCTGTCTGTTGTCAAGACAATAAACTTTCACGAAAGTCAAAAGAAGATAAAGACACAATTATACAGTTTATTACAATCATAAATGTAGTTATTAAAATCATTAGTTTTACGAGTATGTAGTCCTACGTTAATATTGAACATCAATTTAATAGCTTAAATGTGGTTAAGCTAAAACCATAGAATTTACAAGAATATGGCTCAGGGTCATAAGTTTTATGAATTTCGAACAATTCATTTAATAAGAAGTTGTGATTTATACTAATTTCATTATAATATATTTTCAACTTGTAACCTTGAGTTTTGGCTTCCCGGTCCTTTTCTCGTAGACTTTATTGTAAATTTCGTGAATATCTATCAAAGCGTTGTACGTCCGAAACTTATATTCCAATCAAAAATTCAAAAACGGTCATTATAAGGACCTTGACCTCAAATCAATAGGCCTCTTCTTAAATTCGAATTCGTAAGCTGTTACATGTGTTAGTTTTATATATTATACAAATTCATTCATAAGTTAAGGTCCGGGTACCAATCCGGAAGATTTGACGGACGAACGTACAGAAAGCCAAATTGTATCATCTCTCGCATGCAAGCGCTTAAGAGGCTCGTCTTTACTTCAACCGACGACCATATTTTTTCCATCAGTAAATCAGCAGATGGCTTCTCTGGTAATATCATTTGGTCTAAAAAAAATATATGGCCTATCCATTTTCGTCTTGCTATTTCAACCATAATGTCTTGCTGTCTTGCTTTTTCCATTAGAGCTGGGTTGGAAATAACTCTTAAACATTTACATATGTAAACACTCTGAGATTTTGTACAAGGTTTTTTTTACCTTGATAAATTCTGATTCATATTCCACATTACAATTAAAGGTTTTAATTTTGGTGTTGTTTAGAAGCTGAGAAGAGTTCCACCCAGGTTTCAGTAAGGAGGTGTAACGGGCTTCTGGATGTAATATCCTCTTCTGTTCCTCCATTTGTTGTAACAACACTACCTAGGTAAGTTAAGCTAAGAGTAAGATCATCCTCAAGATTATTGGTGATTACTTTTACAGGGTTGTTATTCCGTGCATTAATTCTTTAAACTGGTTATCTTAAGATTGATATTAAGACCCATATGTGCAGCTTTTTCGTTGAGTTTCTCAGTTTTGTTGCTGACCAATCAGATTGCAGCTTCCAAGATTTTGGAAGCATTACTTTTTATGATAAATCAAGAGGATTCCGAAAACAGTCATCAGAACAGAATGTAGAATGGGATGTAGCATGCAGAGACAGTAGGGAAAAATTGAAAGATTTGAATCAGTTTGTGGTTCACACTGCCGAAAGCGTTTTCAGAATCGACAAAGTTCAAATATAAGGTGGATTATTTTTCTATTATAGACTGTTCTATATTAGTGCGTAATGCAAATATGTGGTCACATCATGACTTGCGTCATCGAAACCCAGCTTGTTTCTTTCGCTGTGTTTGGCATTTTCAATATTTTTAATAGAGCACCTCTGACGAAAAGCGGGTCAGGCGTAGCAAAATTTATTGTCTGGAACTTTGTTGTCATTTGTATTTTGAACATCCACGAAGGTTAGCACTGCTGGTGGAGTTTTAATTCCCCGAGGTTAGCCTGCTCCGACACCAACACCTTTGTGTTGGAGAACACATCAAAGCTTTAAATTATTGTTTAAATTTCAAAATTGTCTTAACCCTAAGGTTCTTCCTACCCCAGACATAGGTTGATCGTCTTAGTAATAATTTGGTCCCCAGTTTGGTATTTTTGGTTTTACTGTTCTATGCTATTCATAATCATATAGTGTTTGGCATTTTCAATATTTTTTGTAGAGCGCATCTGATGAGTCTTGAATAGACGAAACGCGCGTCAGGCGTAGCAAAATTTATTGTCTGCATGGGTCTTTGTTGTCATTTGTATTTCGCACACCCGTGAAGGTTAGCACTGCTGGTGGAGTTTTAATTCCCCGAGGTTAGCCTGCTCCGACACCAACACCTTTGTGTTGGAGAACACATCAAAGCTTTAAATTATCCGTTTAAATTTCAAAATTGTCTAAACCCTACGGTTCTTCCTACCCCAGACATAGGTTGATCATCTTAGTAATGATTTGGTTCCCCAGTTTGGTATTTTTGGTTTTACTGTTCTATGCTCTTCATAGGCATTTTCAATATTTTTGGTAGAGCGCCTCTGATGAGTCTTGAATAGACGAAACGCGCGTCAGGCGTAGCAAAATTTATTGTCTTGAACTTTGTTGTCATATGTATTTGAATACTATCAATTTGATCTTTTTTATTTCTTAAGGGACTTTTATAAAGATTTTGCTAACGGTTGGTACTAGAGTTATTCCACGCCAGTTGTTACGTTGTGCATGATCTACTTCTGCCTTGTATATCAAACACCTTATTACTTTCTAAATTTCCTTCTGTCTGGCACGTTGTTATTGACGTTTATGTCGGGTTCACCATCTTGAGATACTGATTTAAAGTGTTCCGCTCACCACTTCAGTATGTGTTCTCCTTTGACAGTAATTGTCCATCTTTGTCTTTTACATTGTTGATGTTAATGTTGAACTTTCGGCCCGCCATTAACTTGTGAGTTATTTAAATATTCATAATATTTCATAAAGTTTTTGAAGAAACCTGAGCTAAGTAAAACTTTCGGGACAAAAAGTTTTAATATGAAAATAATTAGATACGGAATAAGTTTACGCTACAGAGTTCACATAACAAGCGGTAATTTAGAAAAAACGACAATGGAAAATCGACAGCAGCCTTTAACGCCACTCTTGCTTTAACGAGGCCTGTAGGCGATGCTCGCCGTTATGAAATCGGCCAAAAAAACAGATTTAACCTCGGGACAAGCCCTCAGGTGACCTTACTTTCTTGGGAAAGAAGTATATGGTTCACACACCAACTAGGGTGATAATAATAATAATAACTTTATTGTTATACAAATCATATTACACATGATTTGTGACAGAAATAAAAACAGAAAAGTATTAATAAACGACAAAATAAAATCTTGTATAAGACTGTCCATATATTGGGATATATCAATGATTTAAACTGAAAATGCCTTAGACTACCGGTCTATAAGCAAAGTTAATCAGGATTATTATTGCGAAAACAAAGCATCCTTAATGCAGAAAATATACATGTATGACTTCAGTGTATCTAAAGATACTTTCCGATACTATATATTCCCTCTTTTCGTATATAGTGGGTTATCTCCCATTTGCAGAGTTATTTTCTCTTTCCAGAAGGTATTTTATACTTGTTACTGTGGGGAAAAATAAGCTTTTCTGCATTTATTTTTTAATTTTGTCAAAAAAATCTAAAAGTTAAATATAATGATTTTCAAAAAGGTATTTTACATATTTTCCTTGACGAACAGGGACCGCTAGTCCCTTTGAATAATTTAGAAAAAATAAAAACTATATTTTCCCCATTCATTCCAATGTAATATACCTACTGTAATGGAGGACAACTCTTGCAAATGGGAGATAACTCACTATTTACGAAAATAGGGAATTGCACTTTTTGTTTGTTTCATCTTGTCATACAAGTCAACTGTATTTCATGAAGGTCTTCCTGAAGAGACCTGAAGAGATTTTTTATAGCGATGAACGCATGGATGATCGTAACACCAGCCTCCTCTGTCCCCCTAGAAAAAAAAACTATTTGTCACACAACTTTCATCGGCGGCCAAATCTTGATCCCTTTTTTTTTAACACAACGCTTTTCCCCAACACATAAGATATAAGTATGATTTAAACATACTAATAAAATATCTTTAAAGTTTTAAGATTATTTTTATGCTTTATAAAAACACCGCGAGGCTTAATTCTGAACTAGATTTTAACATTTTTAAATTGTTTTCAATGTGGCTTTGTTGAAAAATAAAAGAAAACAAACCAAAATGCATGAGTACATTTCATGTATATAAATTTACATATAACAAAGAATCTGTACTAATATTAAAGGGAAATTAAGCATACAATTTCTTAATCAAGTATTTGCTGAACCAAACTCATATCTTATGGTCCAACGGTTTACAAGATGCATTTTAACTTTGTTATAGCTTTCTAACTGATGCATGCACAAATGAATTGATATGTCAACATGGAAATTATTGTGTATTGCCTTCCTCATTTGTTCTGCGTTATTTTGGTGTTGCTACCTGCGATATCAAATAAAAGTGAAACCATCCGTAGAGTGCAATGACGTTATAATCAGACAATATATAAAGAAATTGGTGAGTACTTGTGTATTGCGAATTTATTTGAAGACTTTACCCGCGTTTACATTGCTCACTTGTTCCCACTTGATGTAATCGTGGCTTAAGATTAAACTAAGGCTTTTTTTCTAGTTCTGTAGCAAGCAGAAACTGCTTACTTTTCCAGGCACCTGCGATTACACTCGTTTAATTCTATCTGCGTTCACAATTGCTGAGTGCGGTTTGGTTGTTAAATGTGTTTAGGATTCAACTTAGCTTTTTCCTAGTTCTGTAACATGCAGAAACAACTTGCTTTCCAAAAAAACATTCTTAGTTCTGTATCAAGCAGAAACTGCAATGCTTACTATTCCGGAGCACCTGCATGTATTCACTCTCGTTCTGGTTTGAATTCACGTTGATGAGTCCGGATTAGTTATAGGTTTTTGTTTATTATGTGGCTTGTTTTAGTACTAATTTTATGTCTTACGATTTTATTTTTGCCTTTTCGGATTTTCCCCATTGGTACAACTTCGGTTCTTTATATTCATTAATGTTCTATAACTTAAACGATGCCCATGGCGTCCTAAAAATCAAAAATACAGCAAAGATCAAGGCAATTAGACCTCAGTTGTTTAACGGTAAAATTGTAACGATACCATTTGAACAAAGTAAATTAACTCTTTTTCAGTGTGAAGAATACAAAAGTAACAAAATAGGCGGTAATCTTTGTCAACCTCTATGCGAAAGCCAAACCATCAATGTTCGAAAATGTCTCAAAACAGACATAGGCAAAACAGTGTTTTCTGCAGACTGTCAAAAGCCCGTATGTACCGAACACGACGTCATCGTGGCGATGAAACACGATGACAGACCATACGAAGGTATACACGTGCAACATTATAAACCGCTTGAAAAATATCTTCATTTCGGATTCCCTTGCGATTGGTTTGAAGAAGAAGGCGACTTTACGGTTCGCGGACACTTCCAGTTGTTAGATTTATTGAACAAAGAGTCGAATATTTTGTTGTCTGAACATGAACTGATATCGTTATTGGCAGACGACACAAAACCATTTTCTTCGGTTTCAGAGAAGTTGAGGTTTCATCGTGATACTATTTCCCTTGTTGCACAGGTGGAATTTGTATTGACAAAATTGTTGAGCAGTGCTCAGTTTATGCCTTATTTCTTTGGAACATGTGGTCCACTCTATGCTGTAGAATTTACTGACTCGTTCGTATACCCGCTCACGTGGCCAGACCGTGCAAGGCTCGGACTCAAACTATTAAATATGGTAGAATCATTGGACTCTATTCACTACGAACCCCTTCATTTATGTGATTTCAAGGAACATAATATTGGAATTAGCAAAGAGCAGGATGGAACTGTTAAGGTTGTTGATGCCGATATGCTGTGGTATGAATCGGTGCTTGTGAAAGAACTTGCCCAGACTTCATGTATAAATGATTTTGACTGCAGAATAGATGACTGTCAATGTGTTTGCAATAAGGAGACAAATATGTGTAGACCATACAGAACTAACAGCAATCTTCAGGTAAGGAATTACAGAAATCATGAATATGCATGTGCATTTTCATCTCTTTACCTTTCAGTGAAAGGGCTCAGGATGCAAATAGGCCCACGGGAGAGCCTAGCTTGTCGTAAGAGTCGACTAAGGGTCTTGAGATTCTGACGTCGGGTCAGCGCTCAGCCCACAGAGCAACCAAGTAAGTATCCTAGGTGGCTAAATAGGATGGCTCTGGCCCGAAGTGGTTGTCAGGTCTAAAATACGGAAAACCTGACCGAAAACCATAGTGGACCAACGTGTGTGGAGAGTGCCTTGCCTCATGCACATAAAAGATCAGTAGTGTGTTAATGATGATGAGCGCACACCTGGCGGTTGGTGGTGTTATATAGAAGTCATATAATAGAGAGTGGCGTTGAGCCCGCGAGCTGAGCGTGCCCGTTTCCATTAGCCCGGGCCGGAAGCCCTTAGCCCGAGAGCTGAGCGAGCCCGAGAGCTGAGCGAGCCCGACGAGTCTGTCGGTCTGTAACCCAATTTTTTTTTTTTTGGTGATATATAGAGAGCAGAGCCCAACAAGTCTGTCGGTCTGTAACCCATTTTTTTTGTGTGTGATAGAGAGCAGCCAAGTCTGTTACCCATTTTTTCAGTCTCATTTATTAGGATTATGAAGGTGAAACAGTTACATGTTTTAGTTTTGTTTGCTTCCAGCAACAGTGAGATATATATGCTGTTGTTTAAATTTGGTCTCAGTCTGTTTCGAGAATTGAAGCAGTTGTACGACACATCCGAGTTGAGTGATATAGAGGGTTGGAAATTAGAGCTCATTAGAGAGATCGTGAGATAATGGATACCGTGTGCTGTTTTTACAATCCCTTTTCTTTTAAACCCGTTCACCAAGACATGATGTATTTTTATAGTAGAGAACAAACTTATGAGAACTGGCCCGAGCAACTGGCGCAAAAACCAATGGACTTAGCAAGGAATGGGTTTTTTTATAGCAATGTTGGCGATCGCGTCACTTGTTTTTATTGTGGTATTACATTGAAACAGTGGACTGCTAATGACGATATTGAAACTGAACACATCAAGTGGGAACCAAATTGTTTGTTCGCCAAAATGATATCGAGCACATCCATGACCACCCTCCAGATGACGTCACAGCTTGATAAGGTATAAAATCACCCTCCCAGTTGTAGAGGCTACCAGTTGCAATGGACAAAGTAGAGAGATTGTTGCATCACACTTTGAAGTTTTTGTTTGGTAGAATGATTTTAGACTTTCTCCCCGACATTATTAAGGCATGTTGTTATGGTTGTGAGGTGGACCACCCAAGTCAAGTTCAGCACACGTGCTTGATGTGGACGGAGACGGAGCAGTTGGATGCCTTCTTTGATCTGGCTTACGAGAAAATCGACCGGAGGGATGTCATGGCAAGACTCGAAGGTCAAGTGAATTTGATGGACATTTCCGAGGATCGGAAGGAGGATTTAAAATTGAATTTGGAGGATTGGTACTCGAGGCACGAACCGAGTGCAGAGGACATGTATAATCTGTGCAAAGACCTGTTGACATTAGACGACAGATTTTAAGTGCAATGAACAGTCGTATTTTCCGCAACTCTTCCTTTTTAATAGAACTTTATCACACTCCGGCGAGAAACAGAAAACAAATGATACGTGAATGTTCAGACGATCAAATTGAGACGATTGCGGACATAGCCTATAGGATTTACCGCGGAATACTGATGACATGCCCACACCACCAAAGACGACTTAGACAATACAAAATGACATTGAAATCGTTAGCCAATGGAAGAATAACTGTGAGAAGAAAAAGACGAATATTGATGATTCACCACAACGTGATACCAATGCTGATAAAGCCTCTGCTGCATTTACTAGATGAACAATGATTATCTCAATAAATATCCATTCTGTACACGTTTTGTTGGTGTTTTTGTTTAATGTATCCGTTTGGTATTTCATTTGAACCAAGGTACCCCTTGACTTGCTTCAAAAGACATACCAGACCGATAATAAATACAATGAAAAAGTGGTCTTACCTGTCATAGTGAAAAAATAATCCAAGATGAACACACAAGATTTAATTTTAAACACATATAAAAATACATACGCAGGTCCAGAAAAAATACACAGAATATTAAAAAGTCAAGGTATCACAGGCATTGGAAGAGCCAAGATAAAGCGTATTTTGAGCAGTCAAGACTCCTACACGTTAAGGAAGGAGCTTCGCAAGTCATTTAGTCGGGCACGAGTTGTAGTCTCTGGTATTGATGATGAGTGGGATATGGACCTTGCCGATGTCACAAATATTGCAAGCGAAAACGATGGTATCAAGTTCCTTCTCATTGTCATCGACATCTTTTCCAAGTTCTTGTGGGTGCAGCCTCTGAAAAATAAAACGGCAAAAGATGTATTAGAGGCTCTCAAGCGAGTCCTTCAAAATGGTAGGACACCTACGAAAATTCGCACCGATAAAGGGAAAGAGTTTAACAACAACATGATGAAATCCTACTTGCAGAATCGAAACATATATTACTTTACGACTCAGAATTCCGAGACGAAGGCGAATGTAGCGGAGAGAGTTTTAAAAACCCTAAAAACAAGGATGTATAGGTACTTTACAGAACATAGGTCGCATAGATATCTCGATGTTCTCCAAGACCTTGTGACCTCCTACAACGCAACCCCCCACAGAAGTCTCCGCGGTATTGCCCCCATGAATGTGAACAAGGACAACGAGGCGGACATTTGGGCCAACATGTACTTGAAGCCGAAACCCATACGGTTGAAAGCCAGGAAATACCTGTTTAAGAAGGGAGACTTGGTCAGAATTTCCCACCTAAGCATGTTATTTGATCGGGCATACGACGAGCACTTCACACGCGAGATATTTAAAGTCAGTCAGAGGTTTCGCATGCAGGCCATACCCGTGTACAAGATAGTGGAATTTGATGGTTCTCCCATCAAGGGTTTATTTTACGAGTCTGAAATGGTCAAAGTTGACAAGGCCGAAGACGCCTTGTGGTATGTAGAAAAGAAAATCAGAAAACGCAAACGAAACGGACGTGTGCAGTGGTTGGTGAAATTTGAGGGATGGCCGGACAAATATAATCAATGGATGGACGAGGATGATATCATAAACGATCTTTGAAGATGAGCATCTACGTCACATTTAGCAGCGACAAATCTTTGGAATATTTTCCCGACAATGCAGAATACAAGTTTTCGTCGCACCTAAATTTGCCCTTACTGTTAAATGGCAACTGGAGAGTGGCCTTGGTAGAAGCAGACATTTCCAGTAGTTTGTCTAAAACAGAGCCTATTTACCTGTATTCCAATATATGCGGAGAATCTATTGTCGACGGAGAACAGAAGCCCCTGCTCAGAAGGTTGAGCGCCGTCTCGATGGGAAACTGGTCCAGCGTTTTCGAAGTTCCGCAGTACGTTCCTGTAAAAATAAAAGAGCTCTTTAGCATTGACATGTATATAACAGATGGTCAAAACGATCCAGCCTCATTTTTAGACGTTCCTTCGACAGTGACACTACATTTTAAGTCGTTCCCCTTCTTTTGAAAAAAAAAATGAGCAAGATGTATGTACCCAACGTCGGACATTGGATCAATTATTACGAGAAGCTAAATGATCACCGGCACCATTACAGAGATCAAAAACAAATAGGCGGCGGTTCCTTAACCGGGTCCCCCAGATCGTTCATGACACCTATCGGTTCGCCAGTCAGGACAGCTTCGGACGAGAAAGTAAAAATTCAGCTCGTGTCCCCCGTTCAACAAACCGACGAGATGGCTAAAGACCTGGTTGAAAGGGCTACCTTAAAAAGAAAACCGAGTAGTCACCGTGTCAGTTCTGCTAAAAGACGTCGAACAGTAAAGACCCCTAAGAAGTCTACTAAGCCGTCCAAGAAGGCTCCTACCAAAAAGGCACCCAGAAAACAGTTCAAGAAAAAGACCCCTAGAAAACAGTCCAAGAAGATCAAAAAGACGAAAGATATTCTAGGATAGAATGGCAGCTTTATCGTTAGACGGTTTCCAAGAAGCTCAACCCAGCGGGTTGGACCTGTTCTCGTTGCCACCCACTCAGACCGCAGTGGACTCTTTGTATTACGACGAGCATAGATCGACGGCACAGTTGAGTGGAACTGCGCCGATCGAATTTAACATTGCTGCACAAAATTCACTAGAATACATTGACCTCAGAAAAACCAAACTATGCGTCAAAGCGAGAATTAAGCATGCCAATGGAGACAGTCTGAAACCCACCGAGTATGTCGGACCGGTCAATAATTTACTACACTCGATGTTTTCCCAAGTGGACGTAACCTTACAGAACAAGTTGGTGACTTCGACTACCACGCACTATCCGTACAAGGCGATGATACAGACCCTCTTGTCCTATGGATCTGAGGCCAAAGAGTCCCAATTAACCAGTCAATTGTGGAAAAAAGATAAAGCGGGACATTTTGACGACAGCGACGTAAAAAGTGGTACCAACACTTCTTTGTACGAACGGGCTCAATATTTCACCCAGAGTCAAGTGTGTGATTTAGAGGGGCCTTTGTTTCATGATTTGTGCAGTTTAGACAGATACATGCTGAATCAAGTAGCAGTCAATGTGAAACTGTACCGCTCGAGACCGGAGTTTGCTTTGATGACCAACGAGAGCAACCCCAATTATCAAATCGTGATTGAAGACATCAGCTTGAAGGTGTGCAAAGTCCGCCTGAATCCAGCCGTCATTACGGCACACGCTCAAAAACTACAGTCGACCAATGCCAAGTACCCTTACACCAGAACAGAAGTACGCCTCATTTCGATACCCGCCGGGAGTCTGAGCTTTAATTACAACAATTTGTTCAATGGTCTTCGAGCAACCCGTTGCGTTATAGGATTTACAGAGTCCAACAGTTCGAGTGGGTCTTACAAGCTGAACCCCTTCAATTTTCAACATTTCAATCTCGGGCAAATAGCTCTGAAGCTGAATCAAGTACCGGTCGGAGGGAATGTCATGCAGTTGAACTATGGACCCGCAAGTCGCACAATACTACCCGCCTTCAACAGCATGTTCGAGGTGACAAACAAGTGGATGAGGGACAGCGGGAATCAGTTGAGTAGAGACGACATTGCGGGAGGAAACGCCTTGTATTGCTTTGATATAGAGCCCAATTTCAACGACGAGGGACAGTATTTAAACTTGGTGAAGCAAGGCACTTGTTCTCTAGAAGCCAATTTCAACAAGCCTCTACCTAAAGCTACGACTTGCGTTGTGTATGCAGAGTTTCCCGCGTATTTCGAGATCAACCAAGAAAGAAACGTTCTCTTAGAATGAATACGTACCAGCTACAGTGTGCCATCGACTCTGACATTGAACTTCAACGATCCGTCCTCGGCGTGTTCTCGTCTGACGAACTATCTTATCTTCCGCCGGGAATGGGTGCGATAGTCAACACCGATGCCGCAGGTCTACCGGGAAGGCACTGGGTAGCCTTTTTCTGTACAAACATGAACACTCTGGAAGTCTTTGACTCGTTTGGACGATCTGAAAAAGAGCTCGCTGTTTATTTTAACGGGATTATGCAGAATTATGTGTACATTCACTCCAACAAAGAGAGACTACAAAGCAATGATACAGTTGTTTGCGGACAATACTGTTTGTTTTATCTGATGTGTCGCGTGAGAGGTTTTTCCATGGAACAGATTACAGACGTGTTTTCAAAAGACTATCGATTAAATGACAATTTTGTGTATTCGTTTATAGACGATCGTTTTCATTGTTGTATGAATCATGTTTGTAATGGCCAATCTTGTATGAAAATAAAAGAATGAATAATGTATACTGTTGTTGTTGTTTATAAGACCATGTCAGTCTGAAAGTGTGTGCATTTCCCGTGCAACCCTCAGACAGTATGGCCGATTGGTGGGAGACGGAGAGTTTGCTCAAGTTTCAAAGTCCAACTTCAATATTTATCGTTGGTCCCTCTAATTCTGGGAAAACGGTGTACACGAAAAACCTTCTCCAGCATGCGGACGGCATGTTTCAAACACCCCCCTCTAAAATATTCTATTGCTACAGCATCTGGCAACCCCTCTTCGACGAGATGCGATCCACGATTAGTAACATAGAGTTCTACCAAGGTTTCCCCAGCATGGACGTGTTGTCGGAGTGGGGGGAATTACAAGGGCACAAAATCATTGTTTTGGACGACCTGATGATGGAATCGGCCGACAGTAAAGAACTGATCCACCTTTTAACCGTGGGCATTCACCACCATTCCATCACCTTGATTCAGATTTTGCACAACTTGTATTGCAAAGGAAAAAGCATGAGGACGGCTTCCCTGAATTGTCATTACTTTGTTTTATTTCGAAACTACAGAGACCAATTGCAAATTCAAAGTCTTGGTAAACAGATTTTCCCCGGGCAGTCTAAATTCTTTATAGATGCCTACAAGAAGGCGACATCCTTGCCGTACCGCCCCTTAATCATTGATTTAAACCCTCACACCGACAAGACCTACCAGTTAACAACAGACCGTGGAGTGGGACAGACGCCTATCGTCTATCAACCCAAAGAATGAAGGACTATTTAGCTCACTTTCTTTTGAAAGCAACGCCCGAACAGATCTCTCGAACCATAAAATCGCTTAACAAAGAACAACTGCAATGGTTGGTTGAGATTATACACAATGTCTTGCAAGGAGTATGCCCCGTATCAAACGTTGACAAAACGTTGCTTTCCAAAAAGAAGAGCGTCATACGTAAAATTGTGTCCAAAGAGGCAACACGTACTCAGAGAAGGGTATACTTGTTGAAAATAAACAAACTACTTCCTGTTTTCCTGAAAGCCTATCTCCGTTATGTCTCGCGAAATGATTCTGATTCCGAAGCTGAAGTATGAAAAGTTGATGGAATCCTCAAAACCAGACGAAAAACATGAATTGATGGATGAAGAGCCCAAACCTTTACCGTCTGTTCCCGTCGAAGAGCCCAAACCTTTACCGTCTGTTCCCGTCGAAGAGCCCAAACCTCTAACATCTGAACTACTCCATAAAAAACTTACCCAGTCTGGATACATCGCCATGCCTCCTCAAAAAATGTTGAATCTACAAAAGAAAAAATGGTTATCTTTCCAAATATGACGTCATCATACCTATTTAATTGAACAAAGTCGAGGATACGTTATCAGTCATGGCTCAGTCATACATCGACTATGTGTTGCAACAAAATCCCAATGGGATGGAGCAGAACCAGATTGACGATTTACATTTCAATTCTTCCGATAACGATATGCTAGTGCATGCGACCCTTGAGGTTGAGAAAAAACTGAAGCGCAAGAGAAAATACGACGATGAAGAAACAAAGAAAAGGACGAAATTGGAATGTCATATATGCAATAAGACGTTTCATCACCAATGGTCGTTATCCAGACACATCGAGGCTCATTCGATAAAACATTCATGTGGAAAGTGTGGAAAATCTTTTACACGAAAATATAATTTAAGTAAACACGAAAGCCAATGTTCCGGGTCGGGCATTACCTGTAAACACTGCGGCGCTGCCTTTGACGATGTGGATTCTCTATTCGCCCATGTTGCTGAAAATCATCCCATAAACCAAAGCGGGGGTAGGATCGTGCAACCGGAACCTGCAAAAATAAAGCGGTTTCACTTTAAGAAAAAAGCCATCAACGAATTGGTTACCCGGACCGACCTGCTACCTATAGGAAATGAGAAATACGATTTACTACAATTTTTAGCCAACGTCAAAGTCGACGTGGAAAGCGTACTTGCGTTACATCAAAAGAAACAAAGAAACATCAAGTGGTATGTAAATGCACGTGTGGAAATGGTTCGAGATGTAGACGACGGACAACAAGAAAAAGTCCACCCCCACTTCCGCAGCAAGAGTTACATTTCTCTTCAAAATGAAAGTCATGAACATAGTTTGAACGAAGCTTTTCAGGCGGTGAACCGAGCCATGGAGGAATTTATCCATAAGGGAAGCAATTGGGTTTTGAATAAGATTACACGTCTTGAAGTACATACTTTGCCATACTCACCCATAGCAGGTTCTAGTTACATGGAACTTCCCAAAGACATCAGGAATACGGGTGGAATCATCAACATCAGGAACAACGATGAGAAGTGCTTTCTTTGGTCTGTCTTGGCAGCTTTACATCCGGTGGAGTACAATGCACAGCGTACAGCACATTACACGCCGTACGAACATGAGATCAACATGCAAGATATCGAATACCCCGTGCCTCTTTCAAAGATGGAGAAATTTGAAAAGCAGAATAATATTTCCATTAACGTGTTTGGCTACGAAAATGAAGAGGTGTTCCCTTTGTATTTAACCAAACTCGAAAATGGACCTACAGAAGTGGATTTGTTGTATTTGTCGGACAATGGAAAGACGCATTACTGTTGGATAAAAAATTTGAATCGTTTTTTGGGGGCAATGACGAGATTTAGCACAAAACGCTACTATTGTAGACGATGCCTACATGGATTTATCAGACAAGATTTATTGGACGAGCACAGGCCATACTGTAACAAGTTTGATTTTCAAAAGGTGACTTATCCCAAAGAGGGGGAGGCGTTTGTAGAGTTTCAGGCTTTTCAAAAACAAATGCGTGTTCCTTTCGTCATTTATGCAGACTTTGAATGTTTTTCTAAGAAGATGGATACATGTCAACCGAATCCCGAAGAACCCTCTACGACACATTTAACGTCATTCACACCCTGTGGCTACTAAGACAAACTATGTAGTACATTATCGAAATTTACAGTTGTACACGGAATTGGGAATGAAAATCACCAAAATTCATAGAATATTAGCCTTTCATCAGATGCCTTGGTTGAAAACCTACATAGATTTCAACAGCAACATGCGGAAACAAGCAAAGAACGACTTTGAGAAAGACTTTTTCAAACTGATGTGCAACAGGTGCGTAATTAAAAAAACTTTTTGGTTAGAGTTTCTATGAGTTTAATTTTGGCTAGAGTTTCTATGACGTTTTTACTAGAGTTTCTACGAGTCCAATTTTGAGCTAGAGTTTCTATGATGAATCATTGCTTTTTTTTCAGTGTCTTTGGAAAATGTATGGAATCCATCCGGTCCCGAATGAACATGAGACTGATCAATTCGGAGGAAAAACTGAAAAAGTTGACGGCAAAACCATCGTTTATCCGATGTCAAATTTTCAACGAAGACCTCGTCGGTGTGCACAACCAACAAATCAACATCACCCTCAACAAACCAATCTATGCAGGACAAGTCATTTTGGATCTATCAAAGTGGTTAATGTATGAGTTTCATTACAAAGTTATGAAGCAAAAGTATGGCGAAACCATCAACTTGCTGTTTACAGACACCGACTCCTTGTGTTATGAAATACACACCGATGATGTCTACAGGGACTTGGGAGACATGGCGGACCTGTTTGATACTTCAAATTACGGATCGTTCGACAAAACAAAGCATCTATTCAGCAACAAAAATAAGAAAGTTCCAGGAAAATTTAAAGATGAATTGGGAGGTATGTATTCAAGTTTCACAAAATTTAAAAATTTTAAAAATTTCTATTCGTTTTTCGAAAATTTTACAAGTTTTTCTTACACTTTTAAAAATTTTACAAGTTTTTCCGAAAGTTTCACAAAATGTTTCTTACATTTTAAAATTTTCTTTTCGTTTTTCGAAAATTTTACAAGTTTTTCTTACACTTTTAAAAATGTTCACAATTTTTCCGAAAGTTTCACAAAATGTTTCTTACATTTTAAAAATTTCTTTTCGTTTTTCGAAAATTTTACAAGTTTTTCTTACACTTTTAAAAATGTTCACAAAATTTCTTTTCGTTTTTCGAAAATTTTACAAGTTTTTCTTACACTTTTAAAAATGTTCACAATTTTTCCGAAAGTTTCACAAAATGTTTCTTACATTTTAAAATTTTCTTTTCGTTTTTCGAAAATTTTACAAGTTTTTCTTACACTTTTAAAAATGTTCACAATTTTTCCGAAAGTTTCACGAAATTTTTCTTACATTTTAAAAATTTCTTTTCGTTTTTCGAAAATTTTACAAGTTTTTCTTACACTTTTAAAAATGTTCACAATTTTTCCGAAAGTTTCACAAAATGTTTCTTACATTTTAAAATTTTCTTTTCGTTTTTCGAAAATTTTACAAGTTTTTCTTACACTTTTAAAAATGTTCACAATTTTTCCGAAAGTTTCACAAAATGTTTCTTACATTTTAAAATTTTCTTTTCGTTTTTCGAAAATTTTACAAGTTTTTCTTACACTTTTAAAAATGTTCACAATTTTTCCGAAAGTTTCACGAAATTTTTCTTACATTTTAAAAATTTCTTTTCGTTTTTCGAAAGTTTCACAAGTTTTTCTTACATTTTTAAAAATGTTCACAATTTTTCCGAAAGTTTCACAAAATGTTTCTTACATTTTAAAATTTTCTTTTCGTTTTTCGAAAATTTTACAAGTTTTTCTTACACTTTTAAAAATGTTCACAATTTTTCCGAAAGTTTCACGAAATTTTTCTTACATTTTAAAAATTTCTTTTCGTTTTTCGAAAGTTTCACAAGTTTTTCTTACATTTTAAAATTTTCTTTTCGTTTTTCGAAAATTTTACAAGTTATTTTTCTTTTTCAGGAACACCCTTGAAAGAATTTGTGGGGTTGAGACCAAAAATGTACAGTCTTTTGTACGACGAATCAACAAAATCCGGAGATATTCACACAATGGAAAAAAAAGTGGCCAAAGGAATATCAAAAACAGAAATAAAAAAAACTCTACGCCATGACATGTATAAACAATGTTTAGACAACGAAACTACAACAATCAATTCTATGACGTGCATTAGGAGTAAAAACCACGAACTTTATATAGACAATGTTGTGAAAAAGGGACTATGTAGCTTTGACGATAAACGCTATTGGAGGAACGCCGTTGAAAGTTATGCCTATGGACATTACAAGATTGATTGTCATTGATTTATTTATTATTAATAAAAATTGAAAAAACACTAACCGTGTATGAATCATATCCAACTATATCGGTCATAATCAAGTTACATAACTCTGCTAAATTACGAAATACTGGTTGCCGAATTACCTTGAACTGGTTACAGCTATCGCTTGCTCTCATTATTCCAAATATTTCTATTATTTTACAAAATGAATTGATTTAAATCTTAATCGTAATTTTTTTTTTATTATCTTATCTAAAAATAGACATCTTTTTATTTACTTGGATAAATATACGTGTATAATATTTAAAAGTATGTTTTAGTAAAAAAATCGCGTATTTAGGGGGTGTCTTATTGTATAAATAAACACCTAGAGATGAAGTCTAATTTTTATAATTTGCAATATACAGGAAAACTTTCACCTGGCACACTGCTGTGAATTTATTGGGTTCAAGGTGGCTAGACTAGTTGAAGTAATTCCCGCTGTGAGACGCGCGACAGACAGGATGTTAATTGAATGACATGTATATTGTAATACCTGAACCGGTGTAGATCTAATTAACAAGGTCGATCACCTGTATAAGAAATTTATTACGCCTTTACACTCTTACATTTATTAACTTTTAAATGATTAATAAAAACGGAAAACCTGTAGAATAAAAATTACAAAAAAAGATTGAAAAGAGAAATAGTGTCGTTTGTTTAAGAAAGAAAATAATATGTACAAGTAATTGATTTTAGCATAAGTTGTAAATTATCATTCTACTATATAACCATTGTACAGGTTTTTATCCACAATTCCACTGGTTTCAATTTAATAGTTATATTTCAAAATTTGAATTTTACCGCCAAAACAAAGTTTCATTTGACCTCACAATAGTAAAAATAGACAAAATTCTATCATTTTCAAATCGATTTGGAAGTGATTTCTCAATTTCAATATCTCATATAGTTTATATAATCTTAAAGTTTCATGTTTCAAGATATTCACATGGGCAGCACATTTTAACCATAGTTAAAAATAAAAAAGTTATTTGCGGTCAAAATAGGGTAGTTTTCAAAAATGATGACATTTTCACACAGTAGCCATATGAATTTTGTCAGTATTATTAACATTTTTTCAAATCAAATTGGAAGTGATTTCCCAAATTCAATATCTATTAAAACTGACATCAAAATGTTGGTAATTTATCATACTTTTACAACATAGCAGCACATTTTTATGAACACGATTGAATTTATCAAAAATCATAAATATCTATAACACGCCCGTGCATTTCTATATAAATCTGCATGGCCATATAACACTCGCTGTACAGGTGACTCAAGTCACGTGATGTCCGATATAGTTGGATATGATATATATATAGTCCAAAAGTCTAAAATTCTATTGTCCACAGACACACCCGATCATTGTTACATGGGCTGTTGAAACATAGCACAGATTTCGTCATTATTCAGTTCGTAAAACGGTGATAAGAGTCTTGGTCGTTGAGGTTGCAACATAGGCTCATCAAATGTGTTAGGTCTCTTCGTCACCCTTGTCGGTATAGTAGCAGGAGTTGGTGGTGGAGTCTGTAACATAATACAATGAATTAACAAATATGACTGAGGAATTTTCCAGGTTCTTTAAGTTCGGAAACATACAAAAAAGCTTTCCCGAGTTCTTCCCTTTAGAAACATACAAAAAAAGATTTTCCCCGCGTTCTTAACTTTGGAAAACAGTCGAGTTCTTAACTTACAAGGTTTTCACAAGGTCTTATCTTTAGAAACACACAAATAAACTTACCAATGGTTCTGTCAATGTGTGAGGAGTCAGTACCGGCGGCTCTCCGGGAACATTCTCTTTCTGAAAAAAAAAACATACACACCTAGTTCAAAAGTACTAAAATCAGAGCATTACATCATGAACATCTTGAACTTGTCATAAAATTAAAATCAGAATACATCAGCTTTTAACCCAAAGAAAAAGAAGTTTTTATGTTTTCCGTTGTGATTTTTTTTTTGAATTGCTGTTTGTTGTGTCGCGTACACTTATTCCACTTATTTAAAAGGTAAAATTATTTCTATACTGTTACATACCTGTGGAAAACGAGCTGTGAGGGTTTCTAGATGTCCTCGCATGTTGAACAGGTCATCCAACTCGTCCAACCCGATGTTGACAGTATTTTTCCCGTTGGTTATATCCAAATAAAAGAAACCCCTTTTGGATCGTTTAAAAGTGACGGATTTTGTTTGCCCCCTTCCGAAATTTGTAGAAAACTCAATGTTTCCATACTTATTAACGCTTTGTGAAAAAACTGGTTCTGAAGACATCGTTTTGAAAATGGTACAAGCAAGGAGTTGAAGTCTGTGTTCGATTTTTATACTTTAAAATTATTTTCAAACGGCAAATAATGTTCACCAATGGTTGATGAGAGTTTCATTTGATAAGACAAAAGGAGGGTATCGGTATCTATAGGGCGTGTTTATCACTTTCTCCCAACCTCCCCCTATTTCTGAATTTTCTATTGTACATGATTGTAGTCATCCTTTTTTCAGTTCGATTTTTTTTTTACAGGGTATTCAAATAAATAAATAGAATAATATAAAACAATAAAATTAAATTTTAATTAAAAATTAATTACTCCCCTTTCATGAAATGTGTAACCCCCACATCATCAGTTTTCGCGAGCGCATGCGCATTTCAATTTGTTTATTGTGAATGAGAAAAAACAAAATGGCTAGCCTGATGATGTTGTTCGTGATGAGTTTGATGATTAGTGGTGCCCTGTGTTTTGAGTTGAATGAGAAGACATGCAAAGAGATAACAAACCCTCAGACGTTTGTTACAAATGAGCTAGTGTGCCAGTTCGTTGGTGCTGGCGTGTACAGAGCATCCAAAAGCGTGAGAAGACTGACCATGGATCGGCTAACGACGGACAGTATCCTGATGACCACAGAGGGTGTTCAGATTGACACAGTAGAGATCTTGCAGGATGGCACCTGTGAAAATGTAATTGTGCCAGCAGAGACAAGGGTTGTTGTTTCCGGAGAGATTTGTGTAAGTTTTTTTTTATTTCTTTTACATTTCTATGTATTCAGTTGTTTTACACACGATTTGTATGTTTCTTGTCAAACTTAAAGCGAAAGGGGGGAACATATAGAAAATGTATAAATAAACAAATCAATTTTAACATGAACTAATGTTTATACATGAAACTAATTTCTTGTTCTGTTATACAGTTAAAGCTGCATAAAAATGTACACTTTTTTCTATTTACATTTTACAGTCAATGCACTTTTTTTTATTTACAGTTATTTCACAGCACTATTGATGAGACATCTACAGCTGGAGCAACTAAGCTTCCTGGTTTTAGAAGGCATACTCGCCCAACACAGAGGATGGAGACGAAACAGAGGATGGAGACGAAACAGAGGATGGAAGAGGATGGAGACGAAACAGAGGATGGAGACTAAACAGAGGGTGGAGACAACGCAACCCTGGACTGAACTCCTTGACGAGGTGGGTCAACATCTGCATCTTCTAACGACATTTCTTTTTGTCTCCTTGTAATCGATTGCTTCAGTTTAATTCTGTTAAATAAAAAGCTTAGTATCAGATATAATATTTAAATAAGATATGATTTTTAAACTGAAATTTATATCATTTGTTTTTTTTTTAGATTGATGCAACAACTGACATGTCAGAGAACACCACAACAACAACAACAGATGATGATGATGATAAGCTGCCCTGGATTGTCACAGCTATTGTTTCAACAACAGGTATAATCATAGTTTGTTCAATTGTTGTTTTCTTAATATGTTATATCAGTTACAAGAGAAAATTATACAAAACATCAAAGTGTTCATATCACTCCCTTAAAAATTACCCAATGATAGAAATGAATAGTCTTTAAAAATTTCAAATTAAAAAAAAATGCTTCACCTAAAAATTTCTGAAGACTATTATTGTAAAGTCTTTCCAATAAAATTCTTTTTTTTCTTTGTAGTATCAATAGTACTATTGGTTGTGCTTTGTGTAAAATGTAGAAGGCGACGCTATAGTAGATCTCTTTTGGAGGGAGGGTTGCCCATTCAGGAGATCCCTATGGCACATATGCATGAAAAAATGTGGTAATTTTTATCAAATTTTATCATGTATATGTGTTCTAAGTTAATGAAATTTTCAAATTTTTGTCAGTGCTACAAAAAGTTTATGATAATAATAGAGTAAAAAATTTTTTTTCAGTGTTAATTTTGGCTTTAGTGTGTTTCATATTTTGGAAAAGAAGAAATACATCATCTAATTCTACATCTGAAGAGGATCTTTACAATGCAAGTTGGTTTTCACTTAGTGATTGATTTTTTTTTAATTTCAGAAATTATTTTAATGGGTTTATTATCTTTCCTGTTAGTAGCTGACAATTTTTATCGCCAATACAGACGCTATTTTCGTGTTCTGCAAAACCTCCCTCCAATCCAGAATTTACTAAACCCACCACAGCCCAATCCAGCACAACCCAACCCACCACAGCTTGAACAACCTACTCTGAGAAGAAGTCGCCGTCACCGTCAGCCTCCCAATAGACTTAATTTATAAATTATATTTAATTACCTATCTGTTACAACTTTATCTATCATCGCTACAATGTTAAGTGTATGATCTGTATTCACTCTTTTGCACTGTCTTTTCATCTCCATCAATGTTCCTACACTTAAATTTTTTAAAAGAATTTGTTTTGATTTTCTATCCATATGTAAAAGTCCATGATAAATATTTGTCACCTCTTCTTGTGCTTCTGAAAAAAGTTGTACAGGTTGATGTTGTACCCACATAAACATTTCTTCCCTTATTATGTCTTCAAATTCACATAAATCACATGGTAAATTTTTTACATTTATAGTGCTTTCCTCCATGATGGTAGTCATTGCTTCATAAAACTGCTCTTCTTCTTCCCTTGTATTAATTCCCACTTCTTCATTTGTATACATTTCCATTATAATACTACAAACATATAATTTTGCTTAAATAACCTTTTTCTTTGAGAATTTTTAAAATTATAAATGATCCTTGGTGTCTACAAAAGATTTTATATTATATCTTTTTGGGGGTGGGGAATCAATCAATATCAGTGCCATTTTATAATCCTATTAAGTTGTTTTTGTGTTTTATCATATGTTGTTCTTCAAATTGATAGAGATGTCTATGGCTTAGTTTGATAGTGTTGATCAAACCAAATAATAAATTACCTATATATGGTTTCTAATTAACTAATTTGAAATTGAGATATTTTAAGTCTGACTGGTTTAAAATGTATGAATTTGAAAACATTTGTTATGTGTGTTTCTCAATCAGTACTGATTTCTAATTATTTTTGTGTTGAAAATTCAAATATAAAATTTGAAAGTAAATGATTTCAAACTAAGTCTTGTCTTCTACAGTTATGTGTTGTCATTTTAGTTTACTTTTAACTTTCTATTATATATGGCTTAGTGCTCATTTTTGTTATCAACCTTGTGTTGAATTTACTCTGATATATAAAATGTGAAATGATTTAAGTCTAGAACTTGTACAGTTTTGCACTGTATAGCCTTGTGCTAATTTTAATTTTCTATTAAATATGGTCTAGTGCTAATTTCAATATGAAATGATTTATTTCAAACTAAGTCTTAGACTTGTTTTGTTTGGCCTAGTGCTGATTTCAATATAAATTGATATATTTCAATTTTGTTTGGTGCTGATTTCAACCTTGTGTTGTATTTTGTTTGACTTAGTGCTGATTTCAATATAAAATAATTTATTTCCATTTTGCCTGGTGCTGATTTGTATCAACTTTGTGTTGAAAATATAAAATTTGAAATAATTTCAATCTAAGACTTATACAGTTTTGTACTGTGCTGCTAGTTTAGTGATTATTTTATCAACTTTGTGTTGAAAATATAAAATTTGAAATAATTTTAATCTAAGACTTATACAGTTTTGTACTGTGCTGCTAGTTTAGTGATTATTTTATCAACTTTGTGTTGAAAATATAAAATTTGAAATAATTTCAATCTAAGACTTATACAGTTTTGTACTGTGCTGCTAGTTTAGTGATTATTTTATCAACTTTGTGTTGAAAATATAAAATTTGAAATAATTTCAATCTAAGACTTATACAGTTTTGTACTGTGCTGCTAGTTTAGTGATTATTTTATCAACTTTGTGTTGAAAATATAAAATTTGAAATAATTTCAATCTAAGTCTTATACAGTTTTGTACTGTGCTGCTAGTTTAGTGATTATTTTATCAACTTTGTGTTGAAAATATAAAATTTGAAATAATTTCAATCTAAGTCTTATACAGTTTTGTACTGTGCTGCTAGTTTAGTGATTATTTTATCAACTTTGTGTTGAAAATATAAAATTTGAAATAATTTCAATCTAAGTCTTATACAGTTTTGTACTGTGCTGCTAGTTTAGTGATTATTTTATCAACTTTGTGTTGAAAATATAAAATTTGAAATAATTTCAATCTAAGTCTTATACAGTTTTGTACTGTGCTGCTAGTTTAGTGATTATTTTATCAACTTTGTGTTGAAAATATAAAATTTGAAATAATTTCAATCTAAGTCTTATACAGTTTTGTACTGTGCTGCTAGTTTAGTGATTATTTTATCAACTTTGTGTTGAAAATATAAAATTTGAAATAATTTCAATCTAAGTCTTATACAGTTTTGTACTGTATAGTATAGTGCTGCTATTATTTTTCATGTATATAGTTTAGATTAGTTTTATTATTGTGTTTCCACTGAGTAAACTATAATGAGATTTTTGAATTCATTAGTTAAGTTGAAATATTCTCATGTAAAGACCAATTAATTTTATTCAAACCCTCTTTTATGTTTATGGTTACTTGTCTAATTGTAATAACATTCATGATTATAATTGTTTGAACTTTGATCATGATTAGTATTAAAATTATATTTATCTAGAAACCACAATATTTTACTAGTGGAAACATGATTAGATATCTTTGTGTTGGCAATCTTGCTATGTATATAGTATTAGACTTTTAACAAGTTTTATTAAGCTGTTACATGTACATGTTTTTATTATGATGATACTCAGGAGTTTTTTTATATTTTATTATGCTCAATTGTCTCACCCTTTTAAATAAAGTCCCAAAATATGAAACATATTAGTGCAATATGCTTTTCTTTGTCTTTCTATCATTTTAATACTCAGTGTAAATCAGTTTCCATTAAATTCATTTCTGTACTCCATTTTAATGAGTATTCAATGTATCAGGTGTGTATGTGTGTGTGTATGTGTCATAGTTTTCATTCATTTAAGTTAAAGCATTCCTTTGTTATAACTTTTTTACTGTTATTTTTATATATTGGTGCTTTTTGATATGCAATTTTTACAGTTGAAGTCTTCCAATGATATTTTATTGTTATATTGGGTGCTATTTTAAGTCAAATTTCCATTGTTAAAATGTAAAGGTTGTTTTGAAATATTAAAGATATATATCGTTAACTCTGTGACTGTATGTGTGGGTATTATACCAATGTTGATAGAATAAAATATGAAAACCTTTGTTTTGATTAGTATCAAATCTTTAGTCACTTGGTGTTTGATCATACCTCCCAATAAGCTCTCAATTTTAATTATACCCTAAGCTTTGTTTTGATAAGTATGAAATCATAAGTCATTTGTTTTAACTCTAATGATGCCACCTAATCCTCTTTTTGCCAAGACTAGTCTGTTATCACTGACATCATAAGCCTCTTTCCAAAGTTTCTCACAATGGTTGTGAAGTGTCAACAGAAATATGATATCTAAATGTTCATTACAAAAAAAAATACTCACGCCACAATCCACATTTTGCACACATAGATAAAAGGGTATCAGGAAGTAGTTTAGAAGAGGGTTAAACAGTTTGAGTTTTGACGTCCTCAAGACTCACAGACACGCTCTAGCCAAAATAAAAACCCTTTTCATTTCAATGTGTTACAAGGTTTCAAGTTTTCTGACATCTCAGAGAGAAACACTTTAGCTTCATGTCTTTTCTCGTTAAAAAGAAGACATAAAGGAGCAACCTGTGGCCTCATTTTATCAAACGCTTTAACCGCAAAAAATTACCATAAAATGAGGGTAAACAGGTTAGATTCAAGACATCCTTCAGACTCTTGGTCAAAAAAAAAAAAATACTCGTGCTTGCACAAAAAATTGTATAAAACCAAACAAACCACACAATTTTCAACACTCAAAACACCTCAAAGTTAAAACTACCGTAAGAGCGCCACCCTCTATATAACCTTTCGTCACCCTCTATTATTAGCTTGCCTCAAAAAAATGGGTTACAGACCGACAGACTTGTTGGGCTCTGCTCTCTATATATCACCAAAAAAAATTTGCAGACCGTCTCTTAAAAAAAAAAAAAAAAAAAATTGGGTTACAGACCGACAGACTCGTCGGGCTCGCTCAGCTCTCGGGCTCGCTCAGCTCTCGGGCTAAGGGCTTCCGGCCCGGGCTAATGGAAACGGGCACGCTCAGCTCGCGGGCTCAACGCCACTCTCTATTATATGACTTCTATATAACACCACCAACCGCCAGGTGTGCGCTCATCATCATTAACACACTACTAAGATCTCTTTGTGGACCGCCAAATAGGTCACCACTTAGGCTAAATTTTCAGCCCCTACCACCTTTCCCCTTTTCCTGTGGACGTCAAAATTAACAGTTTCTTTGTTCTCATCCCATCCTAATTTTTCTCATCATCATTTCATGTTCATTTTATGATCCTGTTCATGTTTATATCCCGGATATAGCCGAAATCGTGCTGCTTTGGAGTAAAGCAGTAACTAACTAACCTACCTCTCACTTATTTCTGAAATTTCCCCAGAAATTTGTGACAAAACGTATTAACACTTAAGTGGATATTTAGAAATAAATCTGCTAAAAGTAAGGTTTATATAGAACATGATGCCAAATTCGTGTTAAAATTGTACAGTCTGAGTAAGAGATTTCGTGCCTAGAATCTAAGATCATGTGACCCAAAGGATCTAATCTAACACGATACTTCCTTGTGTATGTTGAAAGAACAATTTAAATATTTTCTCCTTTTTTGCAGGTTTTATGCGAAAACATCCTTCTTAGATACGAGTCTAAAGGACTTCTGTGTCAACCACCTCCAGAAATTAGAGAAGAAATGATGAGTCTGTTGTCTCAGTGCTCAAATCTGTCTGTTTTTAAGACAATAAACTTTCATGAAACTCAGAAGAAGATAAAGACACAGTTATTCAGTTTATTACAAGCATCAATCTAGCTTTTAAAATAGTTAGTTATAAGTCTTATGTTATTATAGTTCGTCCAAATAGTAGATTGATTCTAAGCTATAAATAAAGAATTAGCAAGGGCACGACTAAAAGTTCCCTTCCTGGCGAAACTTGTGACCTTGATCTTCAAGCTTAAATGTGTATAAGTTTCATGAACATCTTTCACTGCATTCAATCTTTTTTTTTTCAAATCTTGTTCCCTAGACTTTTGACCCCAAAACCAATAGGCTTCTCAATCCTTATATATTACCTCGTAAGTTTTGATGTAAGTTTTGACCTTGACCTTTTACCTTTTGACCATAATATATAGGCTTCTTCCTTAATTCGTCCCGTGCGGGGCCCGGGTGGCGAATAGGCCCGCAGCAGAGCCTAGCTTGTCGTAAGAGGCGACAAAGGGTCTTGGGATTCTGACGTCGGGTCAGTGCTCAGCCCACAGAGCGACCAAGTGTGTACCCTAGGTGGCTGGCGGAATAGGGTGGCCCTCGTCCGCGGGGGTTGTCAGGTCTATAATACGGAAACCCTGACCGCCGACCATAGTGGGCCAACGTGTGTGGAGAGTGCCACGCTTCATGCACGTAAAAGACCCCTTTGTGGACCGCCAAGTAGTGCACCACATAGGCTAAATTTTCCGCTCCTACCCATCTCTCCCCTTTTCCTGTGGTTCTACAAAATTTATCGGTCCTTTGTTTCCCATCCCACCCCCATATTTCATTCATCATCATCATTTCATGTTCATTTTATCACCCTTTTCATGTTCATCGCCTGTAAATAACCTATATAGCGTTGCACGGGCGTAAAACACCAACTCACTCTCTCACTCACTCTTCCTTAATTCATAAGCTTTTATATGTGTAAGTTTTTTAAAACTTTATCAAGCTTTTCAAAGTTATACTCCGGAAACCAATCCGGAAGGATTGACGGACAGACAAACAAAAAGCAAAATTGCATCCCCCACGCTTTCGCAGAAATGCAGAGAATAAGATTGCAAACTATAAAATTGGTTAAACCGTTTGTATGGACGAATTTATAATCAAACTCAAAAACAATAGATAGCAAACGAGACGTGCTGTTTTAATAGAAAACCATGAGAAGTGAAACAAGTGTACATGGCACAGCCAATATATACCAGCGACAATTTAAAAATTAAAAAAAAAAACGTTGGAGAATATAGCCATCAGCCTTCAATGTGATGAGTGGTCGCTGCTTGCTGGTTTGCAATTTGCCCTAAATTTAAAATATAACGCAAAAGATTTCAGACCTTTTGAAAATTGCCTGAACGCAGAACAACTAAACTATCGACGACGAGTACAAATAAAGACTCCTGGCTTAGGACATGTCCATGTTTTGATGGAAAAATACTAGTACTGTAAAATATGATGTTGAAACTTTCGATCATCAAAAATCCTGGATGAGACCAATTCGTGGTTGGTATATAGGGAAGGGGTGTCTGTCCGTCTGTCTGTCCGTCTGTGTGTCCTTCCGTTATACCTAAGGTTACCTATCTCTATTAGTAACTCGGCCTCCTAAACTCTTCGATGGATATTCATGAAACTTTCACACAATCTTTTTGACATAATGTTAGCTGTGCCCCTCTTTTTTTAAATTTCATTAGAGTGATTTATCTTATTTCCCATAGCAAACAAGGACTTAGCTTCTATGCTACAAGGGGTCCAATTTCTTATCCGCAACTCATCCAAAACCCCTTGATGGATTTTCCTGAAACTTTCATGCAATCGTTGTGACATAATGTAGATGTGTACCTCCTATTCTGAATTTAAATCAGAATCATTTTGGAGCTTTTCCCATAGCAAAACGTCCCGTGCCTGACCCGGGAATCATCGAATAAGCCCACAGCAGCGCTAAACTTGTCGGTAAAAGTCCACTAGGTCAGGCCGCTTAGCCCACAAAGTGACTGGAAGGTGTGCTCCAGATGGTTGAATGGGGAAGCCCTGTCAAAATGAATGCCGGGGTCGTCAGGCTAAGCCGCTATAAAGCGGAAAACCTTACCGCAAACCATAGTGGGCCAACGTGTGTGGAGAGTGCCACGCTTCATACACGTAAAAGATCCGTTTGCGGACCACCAAGTAGTGCGCCACATTGGCTTAATTTTTCGCCCCTTCCCACCTCTTTTGGATTTCCCATAGCAAAAACATTGACTTAACTGTTTTCTACTAGTGGGTATCCCATCTCTGATCTTATCTTATGTGCACCTCCTATTTCTACATTTAATCTGATTGATTTTGGCGGGTGGGGTACAGTTTATTTGTGAGCAACTGCTCACAGGTTTTCTAGTTCTATGTTATATCTAGTAAATCGACCAAATCTGATTGCGTAATATTAACACGGCTTGTAACTTCTCCAGATAATACAATACAGTACTTTAATAGAACTTGAAATGCATTTTTTACTAAAACTACTTGGTTTAAACTAGTGAACAGTTACCGGTTAGATTTGAACAAAAGATAGTATATAGAATTTCATTTAAACGCGTATCTTTATAACAAAGATATTTTAACCATGTGGTTTTGGGCTATCATTTTTCTGTATGATATTTTCGTATTCTGGTTTTATTCAACATTATTTTATTATTTGAAATCCAGTGATCTCTTCAATCAACCTACTTGTTCAAACGAAACAGCAATCGACCTTTTAGAGGAACTGGTAAGTTTTAACACACTCAGAGCAAAGGTTGAGGTGCCAAATAGAAAAAAGATCTACAATAAAAAGCAATTAACTATACAGATAACACAACTCCTGACCAATTTTTAAAACCATTTAAAATGCGAGTAACCTGGTGTGTATCCAGAACATCTGGGTCAACTCTGTGTCTGTCTGTTTTTATGCCCCATCTACGAAAATATTTCCAAATTCCCACTTACTGACAAATGTCACATCAATGATATTGGTATGGTAGGTGCACCTAGTATTGCTCAGCACAATGCATGCTACGGATGCTGAATGTGACCTATATTTTCCGCATGGATGACCTCTTACAGAAGAATGGTTAAATTCCATTCCCACTCACTGACAAGTGCCACATCAACCCATTGGTATGGTAGGTGCATGTAGTGATGCTTAGCACAATGCATGCTTCGGATACTGAATGTGACTTATATTTTCTGCATGAATTACCACTTCTAGAAGAAGGGTTAAAGTCCATTCCTTCTTACTGACATGTGCCATAACAACCATATTGGTATGGTAGGTGCACCTAGTGATGTTTAGCAAAATGCATCCTTCAGATGCTGGATGTGACCTATAATTTCCGCATGGATGACCTCTTAAAGAAGAATGGTTAAAGTCCGTTCCCACTTACTGACATGTGCCACATCAACTATTTTGGTATGGCAGGTGCACCTAGTGATGCTTAGCACAATGCATGCTTTGGATGCTGGATGTGACCTATAATTTCCGCATGGATGACCACTTATAGAAGAGTTAAGTCCATTCCTTTTAATGACATGTGCCACATCAACTTTATTGGTATGGTAGGTTCACCTAGTAATGTTAAGCACAATGCATGCTTCGGATGCTGGCTGTGACCTATATTTTCCGCATGAATGACCACTTGTAGAAGAATGATTAAAGTCCATTCCTTTTTACTGACAAGTGCCTTAGCAACCATGTTGATGCTTTAGAGATTTTTGAAAAAAATAAATGTTGCAAGATGGGGCATTATGTCTTTTGGACATATTCGTGTTGTTTTTGTTTTTTGTTTTTGTCACAATGAATGAAAGTAATAGTAGCAACACATTTGCCGAACCGAGATCTCATTTATGCAGAAGAGTCATGATAATTTGAAAAAGCCCTTCTCTGACACGTCTATAAAAGACTTATCAGGGATGCTCAGTGACTGATCCAGAAATAACGAAAAAGGGGAATTCTATAGTCATGGCATGATTCAAAGATTTCCAATATATTCAACCGACAAAAAGAGGGAAGTTTGGTCCTCTGCCCCCTCCAAATCTGGATCCGCACCTGATGTCATGTAAAGCAAAAATAAATACTATCATCTCTTCTGTATTTAATAGAAAACAATGAAATGTGGACACAGCTCACATAACAAGCGGTAAATTTGAAAGTCCACAATGAAAAACAGCCAGCAGCCTTCAAAGAGGCCAGTAGGCGCTGCTCGCCATTTTGGTATTGATCCAAGGTCAAATAAAAATGCATAAATTCAAATCCAGTATTGAAATAGTCAAAGAAAGACCCCCATCATCATTTATATAGTACAAGCTTCAAACTTATATAGAACAAACTTCAAACTTATATAGTACAAACTTCAAACTTATATAGTACATGCAAATTTACCTTCTTTTCAGTGTGAAGAATATGAAGTTGGGGACTTGGATGGTAATCTATGCAGTGCGCTGTGCGAAACAAAGACCTTAAGATTTCAAAGATGTATAAAAATTGATGGTGTGAAAACAGTTCTGGTAGCAACATGTGAAAAACCCAATTGCAACGAATACAAAGATACTACAATAGTGATAAAACGCGATAGTAGACCATTTATAGACATAAACAGATACAAATACACCAGACTTGGTTTTCCTAAGGAATGCTTGAATGAAAATGGGAAATGGTCCAATAATGGTAAAAGTCAACTTTTAACCATTCTAAATGCAAATTCAACACTCCTACTACCGTCAAATGAGCTGGATGAGCTTCTTTGGAATGATTCTCTTGAGAAATTTTCTATGAAAAGCAGATTGCTATACTACAGTGATGTATTAAATCTTTTAAAACAAAGGGAGTTCAGGTATTTGATAATATTGAACCAGCCTCCATTTCTTCCATATTTCTATGGTGCCTGTGGGTCATACATCGCCGTAGAATATGTTGCACCCTTCTTGTATCCGAAACCATGGAAAGATAAGACGAAGCTAGGGTTGGAAATGCTTCGATTGGTCCATTTATTGGAAAGTGCTTACAGTGAACCGCTACACTTTTGTGATTTGAAAGAAGACAACTTGGGCTTTAGCAGAGAAGGGTATGGAGTTAAAGTCACCGATTACGACATGATCTGGTCTGAATCTCTTCTCAATTCAGAATTCTCACAGATGCCATGTATTGAGGATTCCGACTGTGAGATTGTTGACTGTCACAGCGTTTGTAACAAAGATATTAATACTTGTAGACCATATAGGATAAACAGTAATTTACAGGTTAATATATAATTTTTACATAAGGATAATTGCACTTGGTTTTTAAATCCAAATCTGTTTAAAGCAGCATACTGGTTAGGGGCCAGGCAGTGGGCGGCACACTATAGCTTTTTGGCATTTTCACTAAAATTTTAATAAATTATTAAGTAAAATTGGCATACTTTTGTCACATTTCATGATAAAAAGTTTGCTATTTTTTTCTTCGTGTTCCACACATCGATGCAATTTTTCTGATTCTTACGTGGACTGATACTTAAAAAACAAAGAAAAATCAGAAAACACTATTATATGACAACGACACAATGAAAATAATACTAAACACCAACTGCAATCAGAAAAATAAGTTACCAACACTTTGTATTTTAATATATGTGTTACATAAAATGAAATAGATCAAATTGGACCTGAAATCCACGTACATTGTATATATGTTTCTATCATCACAAATATTAAAACAATGGTATTTTGAAAATTTTATTAAATTTCATTTTTTTTTAGTATACACTTATTTTATCAATTGTATGTGGTTTGTAAAAAGATATTCCTTGAATATGAGACGCCTTGTCTGTTGTGTAACCCACCACGTCACATTGCAAATGAGCTTGCATACGCATTAGTGCAATGTTCAACATTAAAAGGAACTGATAATTTTCTGGATTCTAAAAATGCCGAAGACGTTATCAGAGAAAAGCTAAAGAAACTACTCACGATTTCGTGATGATGCACATTTAGCTGTTGATTGAAGAAGAGCAAACATGCAAACACATTTTGCAACATATGATGGAACTGATTACTCTCCAGATTCTAAAAATGGCTAAGACCTAATCATAGAAAAGCTTTTGAAACTACTAAGTGCATGTCACGAAGTTCAGACTGATTGATGAAGAGCTTATGCTTGAAATGATGCTGTGTTCAACATTTAAGGATTTGGTAACTTTCTGGATGTCCCAACTCGAAATCATGGAAAGGCTTTTGGACGCTCTCACGACTATAGTTCTGATTTTCTCGATAATACCTTATTTATCACATTTACCATAATAAATATATCTGAATATATTTTTATATCTAAAAGCAGATTAAACTGCATGTGCACTATAAGAATAACAAGAAAAACAGATATATGGCGTTTAATATGCATGCATTTATTCTAGGCGTATTAAACAAGCTTGATGATAGAGGTACATGTACATAAACATGTGATACAGAAGTCGCATTCATCTAGTCGATATATAGCTTGCATAATTATATCACAAATACATTAGCCGCTAAAAAGCGATGAATGGTCATTAGGAAATGTCAAACAAATGTGAACAAATTGCAAGTGAAAGCAGAAAAAGGATACACACGCACTTGACAACTAAAGGCAGCAAAACTGGTCAAAATAACATTTTTATGATGGAAATTCAAAGAAACACAATGCAAAATAACCAATATGCTAGCACTAGCATGTATATAATACCACACCACACACAAAAGCTAAGTAGATCATGTTTTAATTCGACGCCATAGAAATCAACACAATCTACATTCGCATTGTTTTGCTAAGTTGAATGCAAACTTCCTGAATCTCTCTCCAGGTTGCATATTTGGACAATAAAACCAAGCAAAATGTGAGGTGTGACTACTTGGAAGGCATTGTCCTTGATTGTGGAAAGAATTTTCTTCATCTGTACACAGACCAGATCTACAAAATAGAATTTAAAACTACTTTCATATCTAAAAGACATCAAATAAATGTTCTCATCCATTACAAATTTAGGAAAGACTCTATTACCAGTTGAAGCGATCGAAAGTCTCCTTCATTTCGATATTGCTACACTTGTATTTTTCCTTTTTAAGTGATCTACTGTTATGAGTCTAAGCATATAATGACCCGACACGAAAAACCAACAATTTTTTTTATAAGTGAAATTTACGATTAAGTAAATTCAGAATTGTTAAAAACCTTAGATTTCTTTCCTTGTATTGCAAATGTTCGATATCCCGGGTATGCTGGATTTGACCTCTTTATATTTGAAAGTTTTTTTTTTTGGTTTGAGTATACCTATCCTTCAATTAGTTATACTTTTGTTTCTCGACCTAGTGTTCCAATGTATTAAATGCTGCTGATAAGAGGTTACTCCTTGAAATATGCATATACAGCATATATATAACCAAATTAACCGGCTATGTATTCCACTTTGGTATTCTATATAGGAAAAAATAGAGCATGTAATGGGACATAAAATGATACCCCTCCACGATATTTGTCAATAGTTAAATATATTTGTATACTATGCTGCATATACTATAAATCTATATAGAGACAGAAAAGAAATCAGTTATCTTTCTTAGACCAGAAAATTTCATCATTTTCAAATTTGGAAAATTTACAAAGTGGCAAATCTTCAATAATGTTTTTTCGGATCATCCTGAAAATTCAACTTGACCTGTATTTTATTGTACTAAACAGCTGTGCAAAATATCATTCAAATCCTTTGACGCGTTTTCAAGTAATCATTAGGAAACCTTCGGGGGACGGACGGACAGAAACCGAAAGACACTGAGGGTATAACATAATAACGCGCCGGTATAAAAATATTAACCATAATTTGTTATACCGAGATTCTTATACGTGAATAGTTTTGCTCTACTCTTACCTGCATTTTGCTCCATGATAAAATTTTCGAGAAAAGTCTCCCAGAATCCAACACTCCTCCCCAAGATAATCCACCAAATCCTTCCAAATAAAAAGCTCAATTTGTGGTACACATCCTATATCGCCCGTTTCATTCGAAGATGCCTGAAATGCATGTGAAAATGCTACATCGCGTTTCTTTCTGGATACCGGCTTATTTGTAGCGGGGTCTATGACAACATCCTTTGAATCAAACGGCACCGTCGTTACGCCCAAAGAGTCTGGAGCTGGTTTTACATCACCGGAGTTCTTCGGTTCTACAAAGTCCCATACTTTGTTTTTAGGATCGTCGAAAGGCGGTTCTTTTAATCTTTTGACCACCTTTTTAGATGGTTTTCTTGGTCTTCGAGATTTTTTTGCTTTTGATTTGGTTGGCTGGTTTGTTTTGGTGTCAGTATTGTCGGGTTTGTTCTTATTCTTTGCAAGTTTGTCACAATCAATGCCTCTGGAATTAAGAACACAAAAAAGAACTGATTATGCACAAAAGATGTCTTTAGTATTACTAATGGCACACAAAATAGAAATGTCTAGAAAAACTGTGGGCGTAGATCATCAATACCCCCTCCCCCGGTTCGGCCTCCCTAGAATCAATCAAATCACATATTAAAATAGAAGCTGCACATCTATGTCTAGATTGACATGTGAAAATTTCACGAAAATCCATTGTGAGATTTCTATAGTAAGAGCTGTGGATAAGAGATTGGTACCCTATAATGTGTACCCAGAGGGACATATAGCGACTGGACGGGCAGATGGACGGGCATTTCTAACACTATATACACCCCTTAACAAGCGAGGTATAAAAATAGCAACAGAAACAATGAAGAACAAATAAAAATGATTAAATGAGTAAGATTTTAGATTTGTATTTAAAAGTACAATACAGCTTCAAATACTAATCCACTCTCATAATATGTACTAAAAGGTAACAAATTATGTCCATAAATATTTCCCAGGGCTTAACTATAGCTTACAAGAAATTGCTCAGTAAATGTACTGCTGTGCTTCCTATGTCTTCGTCCCAGACCTTCCTCCTGTTAAAAGTAAAACGCTTAGCATAAAAGAGGATTCGTAGCCATATTAGCAAAATGAATTTGGTAACATAAAGGTGTTGAACGAGGATCATAATAAGCTCCATGTCCTCACAAGAGGAATGGACAAATAAGACAATAATAATAGAAAACTTCGAAGAAATTGAAGACCAAATTATCTATCTATGGGCATTTAATAGAAATTGGTTGTTGAATCCGGTTATATGGCATAACACCGACAAATCTTTCAGGTGTCCGGTTGTAACACAAAACAGCTATCGTGGTCGTCGTAAGATAACAGAAACAGATTAATGTACAACAAACAAAGTAAACCGCGTTTTCATGTTGCCGTAAAAAGTACAGACAGACGGACATCAAACCGTATAAAGGCAAAAGCCGGCTTATATCTCACAACTTTGTGTGACGGGATACAAAACGGTATCAAAATATGATTTCTTACGAATTCTTATCGTTGCACGCCTTATTGACCAAGTCATCGACTTCGGTACTTCTTTTCCTCCGAGATCCATTGAAGTCGTTGTTTTCTTCCTCATTGTCTCCCGTCCTTCCTTCTTCAATTAGAATTTCTAAATCAGTAACAAAATCATGTACAACTTGGTCTCTGAAAAACAAAATAAAAAATGATTTAAAATTTATATTGCTGTGAAAGTATAAATATTCGTGGGGTTCCAATTTTCGTGGTTTTCGTGGGTCAGAAAAAAAAACACGATTTAGATAACCAACGAACAGAAAATTAAACATGGCTTTAATAGGGAATTGTTTAAACCACGAATTCATGAATCCAAGAATATGTACTCCCAATCCACGACAATTGATACCCACGAATTTAAGTACTTTAACAGTAGGTAAAACCCTTCAAATTCTATTTCTTTAATTGAACAAAGGGGCTTGCTCCCACGCAAACATGTATCTTAGAGAAAAATCATTTCGTATATATATATATATATATATATATATATATATATATGACACATTGGCTTGAACAAATATTCAGAATGAGGAACATATTTCCTGTGGTTCAATTTTGATATTATTTTCGAAAGTGAATGTTTTAAAACCATTTAAAGCGATTACATTTTGGCAAAGGTATTAAAAAGGTATCTAAAGGCAAAATTGACTTAAAGTGAATTTTGTATGAATGTATGAATATGTGTGAATAAATACCTCGGAAACCGTGTACCATGCTTAATATTGATTGTTGGTAGTATTGGTCTTGGTGGCCATATTACTAGACTGTCACAGAACGTTATCCTTCCAGTATAGGGATCCAATTGACCAACAGTCACATGAAGGAATGCAGCAATAAGAAGGCAAATCTTAAATATATAAAGAGGTAAAACAAAATTTGGCTTCCGATTTCGAAACCTACCTAAATTCTCCAAATACTAATCTTGGATCTTTTTTACATGCAGTGATAGTTGGATGGGAAGCATCTTAGCATATTTAGGTTCATTATACACCCCACCCCCGCTTGAAACGTGTGGGGCATAAAGTGATAGGGTGTCCGACCGTATGTCCGCGCGTCCGTCCTTCCGTTACACTTAAGTGTACCCATCTCTTATCCGCAACTACTCTTACACCCCTCAACGGACTTTCATGAAATTTTTACACAATCTTTCAGGTGACAAAATGTACATTTCTAAAGTTGGTCTGATTGATTTTGGGGACTGCTCACAGTACTAGTTTTGCTAGTTATACATTTAAAAAACGTTTTAAAACAGTTAAAACGATACCCACCTTTGTCATAATGGAACTAAGTAATCTGAAATAAATATATTGAGAAATGTTTAACTAGTTTAACACCGCAACAAACCAAACAGTTTGAAGAAACAAAACGAAAGGCAATAAGCACTACAACCAACACAGAAAATAGAAATAAAAAAGCCTATGAAACAAACTTACCAAAAGTGCATCGGAATGGTAAACAGTCAATTCCTGCATTTCGCAACAATTTTTTTAATTTCAGAAATTTAAACAAAGTAGCACGTAGACATAACGGAGAGACAAATGTGAACATCAATGGCAAGGAATTCGAACACAACTAGTAACTAGAACCAGCGGATGAAACAAACTAGACGCACAACAGATCGAAAACTGTGTCCTTTAAAAAAAGAAAACGTACAACACATCTTCGCTCGCATTTGGTACCTTTTTGAAACATTGGCGGGGAGCGAATTTATTCCCTTGACTGGCAAAAATGCTACAAAACAAATATGCTCGTGTGTGTGGACAATTAGCGAACTCTTTGTATTATTATTGTTATTGTTACAAAATTTATAAATTACTTGTGTGTCTTCTGTATACCTGCAAGATATGTCAGTGTGGCTTGAAATCAAACATGCGCAAATATAATGTAATTCAATGTAATCAAAACCCAATAAGCAAATGCATAAATTTATTATGTTGCACTCATAAATAGGTCAGTTTTGTTAGATCACACTTCAATGGCTCTTTGATTTATTTTGCTCACCTGAAGCACGTATGTTAGCCTGGTGCGGTTGCACTGTGGTATATGGCCAATATGGCCAATGGTGTCATCATTTAAACCTTCAAAAGAATTTCCGGTTACACGGTTACAGTCTATTTCAATATGGCATGGTTTAAGTAATAGGGAAGTCGGCAAAGCCACTGAGTGCCGGAAAACCCTGTCGCTTGTGAGGCTTGAGCCTACATCGGCGTTAGCCTCGTAATTCAGAGTCCAGTACCTTAACCACTCTACCATCCATCTTCCATTGTGGACTTTCGGACTATTTTTTTATATTCATATATTCTATATTAGCTTGCATTTTGTAAAATCATATACCCTCAGTTTCTTTTGTTTTTGGTTATATCTGTGTGAATTTGTGTGTGTAAATTTGTAGTAAATTCTGTTCTAGATTTGCGTGTTTTCAGATCCAACTCTCACTCCCGAAATCCAGCAATTGTATGTAAAAATGTAGTCACAATTTTCATCGGGTGAGCGATCTACCATCCAGACCATTTTTTGGCGCTTGATTAGCTCGTGGCCTAATATATGTAACTCAATTACTAAACAAAGCAATCTTTGGATACAACAGATGTATATAATAGAAAAAATATACTAAACTTCATTGTTCGTATTCTAAAAATTATATATTCATGTGTAATACAACATAATCTTTTAAATCCTATTAGATTTAAGATGATGAGAACACTGTTCTGTACTATAGAAAAAAATGCATGTACGATGGTTTAAGTTTTATAAGGCACCAATTGTACTATTTCCAATCATCAAGGGTTCTGGGATTTGATCCTTTTTCAGACGAATTAATTTTGCTTTAAGTGCTGAACATGGTTTTTCACTTCTAAAATTGAAATTTATATATTTTGTCTCCAATAAATCCCAGTCCCAACTCTGAAATTTAATGGTTGGCGTATTTTACCTCTAAATTTTGTGTACTTGAGTAAATATATACATCATGGCTTTGTCTTTTCCTTTTCTACGGAGTATTTCCGGCTACGCTGGTTATCTTTAGACAACCCCCCCCCCCAAAAAAAAAAAATAAATAAAAAAAAATTAACAGTCTATGATTTTCAACCAAGAAAATTACAACAGGAGAAAACGGTAGACAACAGCCTAATCGTATTCTGTTCTCTACCATTTTCTCATGTTGTCTTATCTTTGTATATAAAAATTGCACATAGTTGATCTTTTTCGGACTGTCTTCAGATTTCGAGCGTTAACGATAGCCCCTAATTCCCATGTTTTTACAGTACTCTTGGCATTTAAATTCCATCCAAGCAATACTTTTTTGCCTCCGTTCTTCTGTATCTCTATATTGCATTTTCCCAAGTCAACCCCTTAATTAAAAGTATTGTGATACTAGTATACCCCTCCCCCAAGTGACTGACATTCATCACAGTGACAAAATATGCTGTTCGTCATGAAAGTACCGGTACACTCTGGGTTTATTGGGATTCGATGGCGGATTAGTTGCAATACTTTTATAACAAGCCGCTGAAAAAATTACCTTTTATTTGTCCCAGGTCATACAGAAATTTTATGGACATGAACAGAAGTCCAGCAATCGTGTCGTAGTATCCTTTGAGTAACACATTAATGTTATCATGGTTGTAAGGGTGATCTATGACATATTTGGCAGATATTTTTCAGTTTGACGCAAACTTTTGAGATCAGATATGCCGGTTAAAATTTGGAATATGCATGTTTTGAATATTTTTGGTAAAAATTTGAACCATGGAAATGTTGAAAAAGATGAACTATTGTTCCATATTATTAATAAACAAATAATGTCTACTTAAATCTTGATGTCGACCCTATAAAAACTTTTCTAGAGCTAAATGAGCTGAACATTTAAGCAAGTAACAGCTTTTCTCCATCTACTATAGTTTCGTTCTGTAGTTTAAACATATTTTATTGTCAAACATATACAAAAGGATTGGGCACAAGTTATTACAACTTACAAGGCCTTTTCCAAACAATAATAATATACACAATGGTAATCAATAGACGATATTGAGATGTGGAATAAGTGTACGCGACACAACAAACATAAACAAACAGCAATTCAAAAAATCACAACGGAAAACAGCAAGCAGTCTTCAACATGACCATAGGTCACTGCTTACCGTCTTGCATTGGCCCAAGACTTATAATACAATACAAAAGTATCAAAACCAATCCCTAAATCATCAACGAAAGACCCAATTCTTGACATAAAACAGTTAACATAGATTGACAAGGACAAACAAAGGCTTTGGCAAAGTTTCCTGGCTTAGGACAGGCACATATAAAATGTGGCGGGGTTAAACTAGTTTTTTGGATCCAACCTTCCCCCTATTGATAAGCTTGCACAAAGCTACATATAAAACACACTGTAAAACTCAATCGACAAAAGTTCAATTCAACAAGAGAGAACCTAAGACAAAATACTGTACGAAAACAACAAGACAAGGAGGAACTCTCTTGAGAACACTCGAAGTTACTGACAACTAGCTAAGAAACATTTATCGATTGATGTAAAAGAATCAAATACATCAGTTCTAAATCCGACACCCCACGCCAAAACAATGAATGATTAAGAGTTGTATCACCATACAGAACCGACATACTTGATCGCTGTGGTGCTTATAAATAATACAGTGGATACAAAGTGAAAAATTAACGTTTTAAAGTTACTATTAAGCTATCAATATTTCTGCCAAAACATACCAAATGCAAAGATTTTACTAAAACATTGAATTCGTATCCTTTTTTCAAAAGGCTTTTAAGCCAGTTTTTAATTTCCATAAGGTTGTTTTTGAATTTATGTGCTTTATAAACTACATTGCTATAAAAATCAGGATGAGATATTCCTTTAACAATCAGAAATCTACGTGTACAATCAAATTTTTCGATGAGATGTCCATATTTATGTGTAAATTTTGTAAAAGATTTGACTAATTTGTGGTAACGGTAACCTTGTTTTAGCAATTTTTCTGTAATAAAACGGTTTTTATCATTAAAATCAGACACATCACTGCAAATGCGAGCATACCTGACTAATTGTGAAATGTATACCCCGTAAGCTGGAGCTAATGGTACGTCAAGAAACGGAAAATTAACTATTGGGAATGAAAAGTCATCCCGTTTATCATATACTTTAGTGTGTAATCTACCATTGATAATGCTTAAGTACAAATCTAGAAATGGAAATCTACTGTCGGTCGAGTTTGCTTTATTTAGAGTTAATTCTTTAGGATATATATCATTTATTAAATTTGAGAATGTGGGGTTGTTTACAGCAAGTATGTCATCTAAGTACCTATGTTTCGATAAGGTGGTTTTTGTTTGGGTCTTTTTGTAGCTTGGCCATAAACTGTGATTCGTAACAATATAAAAAAAGATCAGCTATGAGTGGAGCACAATTGGTTCCCATTGGAATACCAATGACTTGGCGATATATTTGTTTACCGAACCGGATGTAAATATTATCTAAAAGAAAGTTTAATGCAGTAATAACAAGATGACAGCAATTACTATTAAGTACACACATAACTAAGTTTAAACAAATACTACAAAACGAAAAATACAAAAGAGCAAAAGAGAAAAGAAGAAATAAAAGTAAGATATATAAGTAAGTGAGCATGGGTACATTTTCAGGGAAAAAAGGGGGAGTTTGATATACACTGCTTATCTTTAATTATTGCTGAAACGCTTTTTCATTTTGATGTAGCTATGAACGTTTCGAAAAAGAACTTTATTCTGTTCATCGCTTAGCGTTTCATTGCCAAAGAGAATATTTTCAATCGATAAAGTTACAAATTGAGTATTTCTAATAAGTTCCACATGAAAGTTAAGATATAACGGACATTCCAAAAAGTAATGAATTGCATCCTCCAAAGGCCATCCACACAGACAACTTGAGTCATTGACTAAATTTACTCTGTATAGATCAGCATTTAAGGAACTACATCTATGTCTCAGTTTTGTATGAATAATATTAATCTCTCGACCACCAATAAAATAATGACTAGGAACAGTACCATTGATCTCCGACCTCAATCTTTGTTTAAATCCAATATTTAGTTTAAACATATTTATTCAAATAAACATACGAACATTACATATACAAACATAATAACTGGCAAGGATTCGGAAACAAGCTTAAGCTTATACAAGGTCCGTCTCCTTAAACACATACAAAGTAAATAGACAATAAACATCTAGCACGCCTTATAATGTATGGGATTCAAAATATGTTGAATGGTGGTTAACAATGTGTAATAAGAAATTATGTAAAAAGAAGAAATAAAACGTACATAAGTGGGATTGGAATGAAGTGTAATTGAAGGAGCATTAGTATAAAAATCTTTTGCTGTCTAGTAAAAACTTTTGCACTTTTAAAAATAGCTGAGTGTTCTGATCTAAAGTTAGAGCATCTGACCCATACAACAGAATATCAGTAGTAAGTGGGATTTGGAGATTTAGTGAAAACAAAGAATCACGAATGACAGAATATTTATGACAATATAATAGATAGTGGGAAGTAGTCTCCATTTGGCCACAGGTACAGTTAGGAGTGTCGACTATGTTTCGTAAAAATAGATGGGCATTAAGAGAGCTGCTCTCCATTCGTAACCTGGTGTGGAGTACTTGACCCATTCTACTACTGACGTAATAATAAGGTGGACTTTTCTTGATATCACCTTTTAGGTGATTTTTCAAGATATCTATAGATGGATTTTGGCGAACATCGAGAGAAATTTTGTTCCATAACTTAATGGTTGAGGGTAGGAAATATCCAGAATACAAGTTTGTCCTTGTTCTGATTTCCGTCAGGTTTTGGTTTTGGCGCGTAAAATGCCGGTGACGATTAGAAAGGGTTTCCGGCAGAATATTTCTGAGGTATGCGGGGGTTTTCTCATATATGATTTAATGCATCATTAAAACTCGATGTTTTTTTCGACGGTCTACTAGTCTCTCCCATCCCGTTTCCGCGTATAGGTTTCTAATCGGAGTAAGCTTCGTTCCGCCCGTTATAACTCTCATAGCTTCGATCTGAACATTCTCAATTTTATCAGATAGGTATTCAATGTTATTATCCCAAACGACGTCGCCGTATTCCAAAATTGGTCTAATAAACGAAAAATACATTTTCTCAAATCCAATATTTGAATTAATAGATGTGACATCGGGGTTCAATGTGTTCCAACATCGTATAGTGGATGGAAAAAATGACCTAGAAAACGTTTCCAATCTACACCGTGGTGGGTAATACTGAAAACGGGTTCTAAGGTTATATCCTACATGTGTAAGTACTCATTTAAGCAATCTAGAAGATATTCAGATGTTCTGTAGCCAAAGCCCAAATCAAGAAAAAATGTTATTCTAGGAGCCAAAACCCCTATAAGCGGTCATCTGACCACTTCGACCCTTTAAAACTTTTGAAGCGCTTAATGAACTGAACATTTAAGCAAGCAACAGCTTTTCTCTATCTGCTATAGTTTTCATTCTATAGGCCAAAAACATGAAAAAACGTCATTTTAGGGGCTGTTACCCCTATAAGGGGCAATCTGACAACTTTGATCTTATGGAGACTTTTGTAGAGCTAAATGAACTGAACATTTAAGCAAGCAGCAGCTTCTCTCTATCTGCTATGATGTTCATTCCATAGGCAAATAATATGAAAAAAACGTTCTTTTAGGGGCTGTCATAGTTTTCATTCTATAAGCCAAAAACATGAAAAATGCTATTTTTCACCTTTAAGGGGCCGCAACTCCTATAAAGGGTCATTTGACAACTTCGTCTTAAAGAAGACTTTTGTAGAGCTTTTTGATTTACAAGCCAAAAACAGTAGTCTGACCCCCTGGTCTATTTTTAGTAACGGTGGCCATGTTGTTTAGACACTGGTCACCATTTGTGCAATCTTGGTAGAGGACATCCCATAGATGAAGTGTGCAAAGTTTCAAAGCAATCCCTCCAGTCGTTTCGGAGGAAAAGAATTTCAAAGAAAAGTTAACGACGACGACGGACGACGACGACGGACGGCAAGTGATGGCAATAGGTCCAGGTGAGCTAAAAAGTACAGGAAAATATGTTACAAATTAAAAAAAATCTAAGAAGCATCATAGCGAGCACAGCTCGCAAGCGGGCACGAAGTGTCCGCTCGAGCGGAGAGCTCTACGGTATTTGTTCCCGCGAAAAATTTGCCTAATGCTGATATAGATTTTTCATGGTCCGGAAAGGCTCTCAAATTTTTACAGGAACGGAGTGAATTTGAAAATAATTACCCATTTTGCTAGTCGCATTCCAAAAATTATCTATTTAATAATGTAAAAAGAGAAAAATATTCTGATGACGACGAGTTGAAAAACTTGTTACATTTTTTGTAGTAACCAAATTTTAATTTTTTTCTTACTTTTCTATTTAACGTTCAATCACAGGGGCTTGCTCCCCTCATCAATATTTTGTTAGAGTCAATGTGCGGAAGGAAAAAAAGTGGTTTTTTTTTCCTACCGCACATTGAATCTAAAAAAATATTGATAGAGGGGAGCAAGTCCCTGTGGTTCAATCGCCCCTAGCATCTCGTCCCAAATTGAACGTTCTAGAAAATTAACCAAAACAAAAATAACTACGATGGTTTCAGATCTTATTTGACTGCATCGATTCGAAATCATTTTTTTTTTTATTGAATAGAATTATGCTGTGCTCGCATTTAGGCACTGCCTATTTCATATTACTAATTAGACCTGTATATATACTCAGCAGCAGATCTATGGAAGCATCATAATTAATATTAACGATTAATGTTTAAAAAGATGTTCAATTGTAGACACCCAATCTACCTTCAATGACATTATATGTCCATTTCTAAAATTCCGCTGTGCTGTTAAACATATCATTTTCTAAAGTAAAAATTCCTTTTTAGCGACTTTTGTCCACTTTTCACTATCTTGACTTAAAAATTTCTAAGTCTTCCCGCCAAAAAACTTTTTTTGTCTTTTGAATAGGCATGCGTGAAAGCTTTGTTTTTACTTCCTGTTAATGATAGTTGACTGTTCTAACATCTCATTTCACAATGGACAGTGGAAAAGATTACATGTCAGGCGGCTCAGACCCCAAAAATGTCCAGGATTTGACAGCATTTGTAAGTACTAAGTTATTGCTATTTTGTGGCACATAAAGTTCATTTTTACCAATCTTCTGTTTTGTAAATAAATCAAGTTTTGACTTGTCATTTTCCTTTCTGTGTCAACTTTCAATTTTTCCTTAAAAAACTGCATGTTGATAGTTGACTAAAGTAAAAATATTTTTACAAGGATTTTAAGATTTTTCCAACAGAAATATGATACAGGTCTACATATGTGTCACCAGCAGTTCATTTTCATTTTAATAAATATTTAACATGTTATAATGTTTAATTAAAATTAAAAATATGATTTTACAAAGAATAATTTTTTAATAGCAGTTTATCATTTTCAATAATATTAAAATCAGACCTTGACCTGAGTGTTATTACTTCTTTGTCGACAATTTAGATATACAAACAGTACAGTGTGTGGTTCTGGTTTCATGCTTGAAAAATAGGGTTGATAGGTACATGTAGGCTAAAATTGTTATTTTTTATTTTTTTTTACTTTGATTTAATTGGGAGCAGATTTCAAGTTTAACAGTGCTTAAAAAATGGCAATAAAAGGTCTTAAGGTTGGCACAAAAAAAAACTAGGGACGTTAAGAGAAACCATCGTTACCAGGAACACACACATTTTTTTTATTTGGCCTTAATTAATATAGTCATATACTGTTACATGTATATAGTGGATCATTGTGTATTTCAAGCCTTTTTCAGACGAATTATACATTTTTTTGTATGTTTACATTGTACATGAATGTCACATGTACATTTGTACTTCATTGTAATGGGCAATCACTTATGGTCCACCACATTCACCCATAGGACTTTGTACACCTTTGCTACATTTTTGTACTTTTAATTAAGATTTTGAAATTTTAAAGATTTTTAAAATGATATTTTCAAAAAGCTTTTACCGATCGGTGGTGTTAGACGTGAATCTATATATATACCAACATTTGCATTTTGGAAGTTTAAGAAGTTTTATACAAATAGCAAATACATGTATATAAGCAGTTTCTAACTAAAAGATCTAGACATTATCATCCATATTAAGAAGATTGTGTGGACTTATTGATCAATATTTGTGAAGTTAAATGTCATGAATATCGTGACAGCAAGTCCAAATTTAAATATCGGACAGAATAAAGCTACTTTTAATTATTATTCCACAATAGATATTTGGAATGAAACACATTTGAAGGTAAACTTGTTAAAAGGTTTACATTGTAATTTTTATTTTACAGCTGGGCAACACAAGATCAAATAAAAACTCCAACTTTTAAAAGAAAATTATACACAAGTTGTAATGGTTTTAAAATTTGCATTATAAATTAATGGAAAATTCAGCTTAGTTTCACATTTTTTAAACATGACTGAACAATATGCTGATTTGGCAATAAATTTCCCATGAAGAATTAATAACTATCTTGACATTTTAATCAGTTATGCATACAATGCTTTAATCATTTGATCAGCCGTAAACAACTACAATATATAGTGGTGTTTATTGCCCCACAAAACAATTAAGTTATTGATTGAAATAAACAATTCATTAAAATTTATGGCATTGAGACTTGTTTGAAATGTAGAATGTGTTTAAAGGAAAGTTATTGTTCACAGTTCCTTGTCCAGACCTGTTAAAAATATGATATTCATTTTCATTAAAAGTTGAAATTAGTTACATGTATTTAAAACTGTTATACATGTACATGTAAGATGTTATGCATAATTAGGGATGGACCATTTAACTTGAAGGGCAGGCCTTGTTTTTTTTTTATCAGAATTATTTTTTATAGCAGAAATCCTTCTTCAGAATATTTTTTTTTCATCAAAAATAATTTTCAGAATATTTTTTTAGGAAAAAACCAAGCCCCCCCCCCTTTCAAGTTAAATGGTTGGTCCCTTATGCAGTTGTTTTACATGTTTTTATCTTCTTTATTGGCTTTATTTCCTTTAGTTGTTATGATTGTTTTGTGAAATACATACATGTACATGTACATTGTAAACCATGCATGAAATTGCATGTTCATGTTATTGTTATTCTAAGACATTAACAAATGTTAACCTACATACTTGTACATGTATCATGCATGTATACATGTGCATGTACATTTGTACTTGGGAACAAAGGGGTTCACATAAAAAATACAACAAGATCCCTTACTGTAGGATAAAATTTCATAATTTAAAGATACAAAACTACAAATGCATACATGTAGTACATGTCAGTAGAGGTTAATTTTTTTGTCCCATCTACACTGTACTAAGGTTTAAGTGGAAAGGTTTATTCACACTTTATCTGTACATGTAGGTCTTAATTGAATCAAAAAGGTTAAGTTAGTTTTTAAGGTTGGACACTATGCATGCTGCATGTGACAGGTCAACTGAACCGAGCCCTATGCTTTGTTTGTGCTTGTACAGTTACACACATGATATAAATACATTCATGTTCATTAACTACATTTCATAATTATAAACTTGGTGTTTTCTGTTCAATTTCAGGTACAGAATTTACTACAACAAATGCAGGACAAATTCCAGGGAATGTCAGACCAAATCATTAATAGAAATATCCTTTAACTAGTAAAATGAACTCTGATACATATTACATGTCCTGTATGTATGCAGGAATTGGTATAAGGAGGTCAATTCATACAAAATCATGGTTTTAATATGTGCAATGTATTCAGATTTCAAACTACATTGCATGTACTTGTATTATGATGTAGATAATGAATTAATTTAAATAGTTGATTCAGTTGTAGAGTGATAGAAATTTAAAATATTTTCCAGGGGCAAAAAATTTACCTGTTTTCAGGGAAGGAAATTCACTGAAAAAGTAACCAGCCCTGAATTGAAATTTTACCTGTTTTTGCTAAATAGCCAGTCAAATTTTCATGAATTTTAGCCAGCCCTGCCCAAAAGTTACCAGTCTCGGTCTGGCGGCAGGCTGTTATTTCCAACTCTGCTGTTTTAAAAAAATTTTAAAAGCAAAATTAGTAAATTCAAGAGCATTTCGCTTCTTTGCTTGTGCTAAGAGATTTGTCTGAAACCCTTTTACCCCAAGGTTTCACAAGACATTTTATCGTAAGAAACTGTCATTGATCATAAGTAGTTTTGTGAACAAAACAAAATTACACAAATATATAAAATTTTCAATGTTGAATACTCAAAGAATTGAAAAACTAAAAACATGTGCATGTATATCAGTGACAAGAAGGCATGTTTTCATGCTCCTAGGAGCCTCAACTTTGCCAAACTATCCACTAGTCTAACGCATTGTGTATTGTCCCTTTTGGTTGTACGCTACTTGTACACACAAGTATTCCATTAAGATAATGTTAAATAATCCAATAAAAATCTGAAATTGGTTTTTCCTAAACAATGTTAGGTTTTTAAGTACAAGTAATTTATTGTGGATATAGCGAGAAGATAAAGACTTTATAAATCAATATTTAAACAGAGGTGTGAAGAACATTAACTGATTATATTAGCATGCCAGTCTAGATAAACCATAGGTATTGTACCATTAAATACCATTAAGGTATAATCAATACTGACCAATAATTGACATTTCATACACTTGTTAGAATATACCTGATGTACATTTAAATTCAAGTTTAGAAATACATACTGTACTTCTAAGAGCTTACTTTAATCTACATTGCACATAGAAAATGTAAGAATTTTCTTGAACTCAACACAACCTACTGGTACAGAGGCAATATATTTCACCAAGGAAAACAGCTAGCAGCCTTAATGTTAGCAGTTGTCTATGATTGGTTGTTGTTTGCTTTATGTTTTGTCTGCAATATTGCAGCCAATTAGGACAAAAACAAGTTGCTATATGCAAGACAAGATAAACATGATAAAACAGAACAATTTATGAATATAAAAAAAATATTGTTGGCAATAACCATGTTGCCAAACTTGATTTCAGTTACATGTACATGTGCTTTAAAAAATATGAAATGTACATGATGTAGCTTGTAAAACCAGGTTTTAAAACTCTGTCACAATTCTAATATCATAAAGATATGAGCTTTGGTTATTTATCCTTAACCACTATGCACTAGATGATATGGGCAGCCGAATAGATGACCTTGAAAAGAACATTGCTGACCTGATGACACAAGCTGGGGTAGATGATGGACGGGCGTAACATTCCTAACAAGCTTCAATAACAGCATCATGTGTGCCTTTTTGTGTGTCATAGCCATTTTAGACCATTTTCCAATTTTTCAAGGCTCATTACTTAAACATTGACCATGTTTACAAGGGCTTCTTTGTGTGTTACACTACTGTAGATATTACTCTATTTATTCTGTGTCACGTTATCGGACCAATGTTTTAAAAATGACAGTTTTTAACTACTTGATGTGATGATGAATTTAGGACTATGCATTTGAACAAAATTGTCAAGTATTATATTTAAATTATTTATTGGGTGTAAGGAATTTTATTTTATATATATTTAAATGTAAAAAAGATTTTAATTTGTTATATTCAAATGTGTAATCACCAAAATAAATGTGATAATTTGTAGAAAACCATTGTTTATCTTTATAAATTACAGTGAAACTTGTCTTCATACACATGTACAAAAATAAAAATTGCTGTAAAGTTCCTGAAAAAAATTGATACTCCTAAAGTTTGTTTCAGTGTTCCAGCTAGATTTCAGAAGGGCAGGGAGCTGATTCCAAAAAGGGCACATTGATTCCTTAGTTTTCTACAAAATCACCTATTATAGGCCTATTATAGATTTAAAGTGGCTTATATTGACACAATTTAGCGAAGAATTAATCATGTATGGGAGATAGTCTTTAAGCATGAAATGATAATCAAGTGACAAATTATTGAAAAGGACAGGGATTTTTACCAAAATCAAAAAGGGCAACAGGGAGATTTGAAAAAAAGGGAGAGAGATTTTCGCTGTAAAAATGGCCTAGCTGGAAAACTGTGTTGCATTTATTAAATACTGACCAGAGACGTGCTACCCAATGGATTTAAAATGCAAAACACTATATTAATATGAAGAGCATGCATCAATGTAACCAAATGATGCAAAACTGAATCCCCAAAGTAGATCAGTGGAACCTGTCAAAACAAAACTGGATTAAAAGTTCCTTCTTAATATTTCTTTACATTTTTAGCCTGTGATGTGTGTCTCTTCTTACCAAGTTCATCACAAGTTTTGCCCCAAAGGGGTTCAGTTTAAACAGGTGTCACTGTACAACATCTAAATTCCAATTAGATTATTTAGCCCTATGGGTCTAAAGATAGACTTGAGTTGTCATGAACAGTCTGGTTTACCCATTCCTTTTCTCTGCAGGATTTGTCTTTATATGCCAAATTTCAATGAGATTATCTCTAGGTCTGATAATGGAAATACAGTTTTTGTTCTCTTCAGGATTTAGATTTAATATTTCTAATTTAAAACTTAACATGTTAACCATGCTGACAATTTTTGTCTCGCCTGCGAAGCAGAGCGGGACATAGGTGTTACTTTACCGACGGCGACGGCGGCGTTAACTTTTTGGAAAAGTTTTATGAGCACCTTCATATCTCAACAACTATAGGTCCTGGGTTGATGAAACTTGGTATGCATATGCCCCAGTAGTAGCTTAGCACAGTTGCATCCCCATCTTTTGACCTTGACCTTGATTTTCCGGTTGAGTGACTTTGACAATTTTCAATACATATAATAGCAATGAAAAAGTTTTGCGAGCACCTCCATATCTCAAGAACTATAGGTCCTGGGTTGATGAAACTTGGTATGCATATGCCCCAGTAGTAGCTTAGCACAGTTGCATCCCCATCTTTTGACCTTGACCGTGATTTTCCGGTTGAGTGACTTTGACAATTTTCAATACATATAATAGCAATGGAAAAGTTTTGCGAGCACCTCCATATCTCAAGAAGTATAGGTCCTAGGTTAATGAAACTTGGTATGCATATGCCCCAGTAGTAGCTTACCACAGTTGCATCCCCATCTTTTGACCTTGACCTTGATTTTTCGGTTGAGTGACTTTGACAATTTTCAATACATATAATAGCAATGGAAAAGTTTTGCAAGCACCTCCATATCTCGAGAACTATAGGTCCTAGGTTGATGAAACTTGGTATCCATATGCCCCAGTAGTAGCTTAGCACAGTTGCATCCCCATCTTTTGACCTTGACCTTGATTTTTAGGTTGAGTGACTTTGATTATTTTTATTGCATAGGCCAAAAAAAAATATATGTCGGTTTCCTGCTTCCCTACCTACCCTATTTTTGGGCCCTACCCTAAAGTTTTTATTGGCATTTTGGAACAAGCACCGTTAAAGTTGGGATTGCTTCCCTATTGACTCAATGTAAAATAATTTTGAAAAAAAAAAAAAAATCCTACCTACCTACCCTAATTTTCAAGAGTAGGAAGCAGGAAACAGACATATATTTTGTTTTGGCCATATATTTGCAATGTTTAAGTTCTATAAACATCTTTTGATCTCAGAAACTGAAATTCCATGTAAATTCAAAATATAGTGGAAGTAAGAAAGAATAATTGTTTCTGATGGTGCCGGCAGGCGAGACATACTTTAGTGTTAACTCTTGTTTTTTAGATCACCCGATTTCAATAGTCATGAGCAAATATTGTCAATGTTTGTCTTGTTTTTTTAACTTTACTTCTCTGAAATCTACTTGGGGGAATGCTTTAAAAATTGTCCTTAAAGAGGTATGTCTGTTATCATAAAACCTAGTTTAACCACCATTCTTTTGAAATGCCTGTACCAAGTCATGACCATTGCAATCTTATATTTATCTGGTATGTCTTTGCTTTGTTTTTTTTCTCTCCTGCGAAGCAGAGCGGGACATAGGTGTTACTTTACCTGCGGCGACGGCGGTGGCGTAAACTTTTTAGAAAAGTTTTATGAGCACCTCCATATCTCAACAACTATAGGTCCTGGGTTTATGAAACTTGGTATGCATATGCCCCAGTAGTAGCTTAGCACAGTTTCATCCCCATCTTTTGACCTTGACCTTGCTTTTCCGGTTGAGTGACTTTGACAATTTTCAATACATATAATAGCAATGGAAAAGTTTTGCGAGCACCTCCATATCTCAAGAACTATAGGTCCTAGGTTGATGAAACTTTGTATGCATATGCCCCAGTAGTAGCTTAGCACAGCTGCATCCCCATCTTTTGATCTTGACCTTGCTTTTCCGGTTGAGTGACTTTAACAATTTTCAATACATATACATGTAATACCAATGATAAGGTTTTGCAAACACCTCCATATCTCAAGTATTAGTAGTCCTGATTAATGAAACTTGTTATGCATATGCCCTAGTAATAGCTTAGCACAGTTGCATCCCCATCTTTTGATGAGAATAATTGTTTCTGATGGTGCCGGCAGGCGAGACATACTTTAGTGTTAATTCTTGTTTTTCTTTTCTTCTTGGACAAAATTGAGAAAAATTCAGTAATTTTGTTGTTTCCCTTATTTACCAAGTTATCGAAATTAATGACTTGACCTACACATACATGATACATGTACACTTCAAATATGTCTTGTCATGTCTAAAAATAGAATGAAGGGTTAAACATAATTTTAAGTTTTTATTTCAAAGACTGTGTTGGATGGAAAAAAAAAAGATCAAGCAGTCATCCTTGTTCTACATCAAAGTCTCTACAAACTTCGTGTACCTACTACCAAGCTGTAGTTTCAAAGTTGTATGGTTACCCCTAATTGAGTTATTGCCCTTGAATGGTAAAATGAGGACTCTGTCTTGTTTCACACTAGTGTCAGAGATATTTCAAGAGCTTGAGAAAAGATTTGTGATGAAAAAAAAATATCTCCAGAATCAAAATTGTGTGAAGTATGGCTTGGGAAACAGCTTCCCCAAAAAATATAAATAAAACGAAATTTGAATCAAACGATATCAGGATAACAAACTTAAAAAGATAAAATCCAACACAACTAAAAACTGCAATCAGCAATGGAAACTTCACCTAAAGTTTATATTGTCTGAAAAAAGAAAAAAAAACAAGTCTCCCTCGCACAATTCTAAGTTCAAAGGTAGTAACTCCTACAAAAGCTTAGGGATTTAAATTTCCTTGTACAATGAAAAATCCACAACAATATTTGGTGTACTACAAAATGTAGTCACAAACCAAGATCAGTAAATTTTGGATTAGAACTTACATGAGGTTTTAGGTCAAGGGGCCACAACTCCAACAACACTGAGGAGCAAATTTTTCCTGGTATTATGCATATTATGGTGTACTTGCCATCTACCAAATTTCATGAAAAACTGTTGAGTAGTTTCAGAAGAGTTGAGCGCATCAACTTTGTGACAGAAAACGGAGCAATGTGTCTGAGAAATAATTAAATTAAAAGTATGTACGGTAACTGTTTTGTGTTGCTTAATCTTAACTTTTTTTCTCTATATCACATTCATAAAAAGCTTCGCTGAGCGCAGCATGATACAACCGCAACCCGTTGAACCCTGTACTTTTTAGGCCCAATATGGATAGTCAATTGCTCTGGACACATGCACCCCATGGTGGACTGACAAAGGTTTTTGACACATGCCTTCTTTGGTGGACTTTTATGCCACATTTTACAAGAAAATCTTTAAATTTTAACTATTTTAAAAGAAAAAGGGAAAAAAATTATACTTACAATATCATATTTATATCATTTCAATATCCCCACTCAATTTTATATTAAGAAATAATACCCATTTTCTTCATTAATCTATTATTATTGATGGTTTTGACCCCTTTGCCCCCTTACTCCTTGAAAACAGTAAGAGATACTGCCAATCTGTATCGAATAAAAAGTATCAATTTTGGCCCTTAATTACGTAATGGGGGGAAAAGGGGAGTCACAAAAATTTTGTATCCGCTATTTGACAGGAACAAACATGCAAAATAAATTTTCAAAATCGGACTTCAAAAAGAAAAGTGTTTAATTTGGCCCCTAATACCTAATAGGGGAAAAAGGGGGGTTGCAAAAATTAATTCTAAATTTTGTATCTGCTATTTGACAAGAACAAACATGCAAAACAATTTTTCAAAAATCGGACCACAAATAAAAAGTTTCGATTTTGGCCCTTACTACGTAATAGGGGGGAAAAGGGGTGTTGCAAAAATTAATTCTCAATATTGTATCCACTAATTGACAAGAACAAACATGCAAAAAAAAAATCAAAATTGGATCACAAGTAAAAAAGTTTTGATTTTGGTCCCTTTCGGCCACTAATTACTTAATGGGGGGAAAAGGGCGGTCTCAAAAATTAATTTTCAATTTGTATCCGCTATGTGACAAGAACAAACATGAAATTTTTTTTTTCAAAATCAGATCACAAGTAAATAAGTTCCGATTTTGATCCCTTTTGGCCCCTAATTACCTAATAGGAGGAAAAGGGGGGTTTGCAAAAATTAGTTCTAATATATATATCCGCTATTTGACAAGAACAAACATGCAAATTTTTTTTTCAAAATTGGACCACAAATAAAAAAGTTTCGATTTTGGCCCCTACACATAACGGGGAAAAGGGGGGCGCGAAAATTCATCAGGTTCATTCTTTTCTTGTAATTAACATTCTTGACAAATTTCACAGCAATAGGCCATCTATTTATTAAGTGGCAAAATTATATATGTTTTTCAGATCATCCTGAAAATTGAACAGGACCTTTATTTCTAAATAATTAACTAAATATCCAGAATTCAAGCAAGTTCATTTCAAATCCTTATTTCTTAGACTGTAATTAACAGCTGTGCCAAATATCATTTAAATAAGTCCATTGACATGTTTTCAAGTTATCACCTGGAAACCTTAAGGACAGACAGGCAACAGACACCGAACTATAACAAGGGTATAACATAATACCTCACCACTTCATGTAGCAGGTTATAAAAATAACATTAAAATATCTTAAACAGTAAAACAGTTTGCAGCCATGTTTTAATGTTATGCATAGAAATATCAGTAATTAAATAATCAATATTTCAACATATGAGCTTAAATAAGAATTAAAACTAAAGTACCTCTTGCATGCTGGCAGCTTTGGAAATGTAAATTCTTTGTTAAATAAATCTCAAACATGTTTAAAAGTATCACTAAAAAAAACAAGGTCAAAAGATATGGGTGCAACTGTTATGATTTTTCATTGATGCATAAGCATATACAGTTTCATGAAACTAAGACAGTTCCTGAGATACAAAGCGGGGTTCTCACTGACTGCTGAAATATGGGGTACAAAAATGATCATTCATGATGTTTGTACCCTTTCTATACAAGTTTAGGGAAATGTTAGTGTACAGAGACAATTTCAGGAGTAAAAAAACCCTTTCCAGTACGTGAAAAGGCATGCTGCAAATGTGCCCCATTTTTCATTGTTTACTGTAATGTTTTGAAAATTATTAGCTATCAAGGTCAAAAAAAGAAATGTACTAAAAATGTCGGTAGATGAGAGTACAAATGTCCAAACACTGACAGAGCCTTGAGTGTGTTAAAATGACCAAAAACAATACTGCATTTTATAGAATTTAATAACAATAATCCTAATTGCACCAGTAAAATAAGAATGTTTCTTTCATCTTTTATATCACAGGTTCATAGATGGTCTTTATATCAAATATTTTCCTTTGGGGAAACTTTTTAACCTACAAAATACAAAAAAATACATTTTTAAAAGGTTTTACATTATGTAAAACTGTTTGTATTTAACTAGTGTAAAACTAAAGAAGACCATTTTTCTCCTGTTTGTATAGCTTTCTCAGTTTCTGGCGTAACAAAACGAAAAAGAAAAAAAGTGTGTTCTCAAAACATTGAATCATTTCCTTGACAAAATTGTCTTCTTGCTATTTAGTTCTTGTCATCAACATGCACTAGTGTGAAAAGTTTAATGTGGCTTTTGAATATGATTTTGTGTGTAAAAAATCTGTCAAAAATGGCCAGATTTCGTTAAACAGGAAATAGGTAAGCGACAGACCTGAAATCGAATCCCACATTGTGGAACCCCCACCCTGATACTGTGTACCAAATATAAAGTGGCTGTGATAAGTAGTTGCTTAGAAAAACAGATACCAAAATTAATTCTATGCCCGCCACCTGCACTAAATTCATTTTTAACTCTGTGAAATCCAGCCGAACAGGTTAAGAGAGTTGTTTCTGAAAAATACCTTCAATAGACTTACCAATTGATTTATCAGATTTACTTATGTTAATACTTCTGTTAATGTTAAAGAATTATTTGTAGATTTACTCAAATGCAAGTTGTTTTCATTTGCCTGATTAAACTATACTGTCTTGCCAGGAATTTGATTTTTTGATTTTTTTTTTATTTGTCCGACCTATCTGTTGCAAGATAACAGAAGTACCTGATATAGTTCGTTTTCAAAGAAAGTCTAAACTACCAATCCTTGAAACCTACTTTTCTAACAGTTCCCTATTAGTGGGTACATTGTCTTCATCACTGCTACTGTTTTCACTTTCATCGCTGTCTGAATACCTTTTCTTCTTTTTCTTTTCTTTCTTTTTATGCTTGGACTTTTTGTGCTTTGACTTGAAATAAATTTAATGCATACTCTTATAATAGTAAAACCTGTCCAAATGGAACATGTGGAAATCCTTTGGCACTGATGATTTTGTTCAGTATATAGATATACATGTATGTTCATTATACAGGATTAAAATATCAATTAAAATTAATGACAGAATGTTGATTTATTAAGGCTTTGGTTTCAACTTTTTTATATTTATTGGTTATGGCAAATCTACTTCTAACATTAACACATAGTTGCTTAGTCATATGCAATTTTACAGTTTAATATGATTTTGAGGATTGCAAATTTTGGGTTTAAAATTTCAACAAATTTAAGAGGAAAATAGATATTTTTCAATGTTTCCATTTCAAATCACCAATACTTGCAGAAGAAATGGTTCCTACATGGTACTTCATATAGTTTTTGTAAAGGGATTTGTTTTTTCTCTATCATTAAATCGAGTTGCAATAAATGATGAAAAAATGTCCCATCATATAAAATTACCTTTTTCTCCTTTTTATGTTTATGTTTTGAATGTTTCTGTTTTCTGTGATCCCTGTCTTCAGAGTGTTTACTTCTGTCTGGTAGAAGTGAAGGGTCTACAAACTGATGTAAATCATCCGTTCTCTGAGATAGGTAATCTGAACTACTGATAAGACTGGGTTTAGAGGTTACAGATGAACCTGTGAAAAGACAAAAAAATAAAAGTATTTAATTTTATTCATTTTTGTCTGGTAGTAACGAAGGGTCTACAAACTGATGTAAATCATCTGTTCTCTGAGATAGGTAATCTGAACTACTGCTTAGACTGGGTTAAGAGGTTACAGATGATCCTGGACATAAGATAATGAATATTTTATTTTATTGATCTTTATTTCAATCTTTAATTCTTTCTCAATCACAACAGAAGTAAGGAAGAACTCTACCAGAATTCAAACTCATAATTTTAACTTGACTGATTTTTACAAAATTTTAAACTAGAATGGGGGTCTTCCATGCATCTTAACACAGGAAGCAGATGAGTTACAGGCATAAAAAAGGTTAACATCATGTAGTACTATAGGAGAAAGCTACATGCTAAATATCAAGAGGCTGTGACATGTAGTTGCCCTGAAAACTGAAGCCGCAAGACAAAAGATAGAGTCAAAGTGACTCCTAAATATCACTTTGCAACATTTTGCAGGCAACATAAATATACATGTCTTTGCATTCTATTGGAAAACTGTATAAGCTTTTGGAACTGTAATATAATAGTTATAACAAAATTACAGAAAAGGTATGATTAGTTTTTGAGTTTTATTATTGTTTTTTTCTTTTCTGTTGTGGTATTTAGAATTGCACTGAATTTAATAAGGTTGTTCATGCTAACTTATCAACATCTCATTATTATCTATTGATCACATCAAATGGTCGACAGAAAGACAAGTTCAAAACTGGTGACAGTATACCAATGTTTTGACAATTTCCATGACTTTATCACTTTGCACAATTGTATCAGCTGATTACTACGAACAAACCTGATGCTGTGGGTGGAAGAGGACCATAACTATCGGATGGTACTGATGGTGATAGTCTCTGTTCTATTGTTTCTATGACAACTGGGCCACCGGGAAGCTGCTGCGGTTCTTTCTGTGTAGTTCTTTCAACATCCATTGCTGATGTATCATCTATAAAGATTTTTTGGAAAAACTTATTTGTGAGCTGATCATCATGAACAAATTAAAACAATTTTGATAAATTAAGTGCTATTTTCTGTAAGAATCAGGCAATGAGTGAATCATGATTAAAAAAAAAACCCACAAGTTTGACTTCAAAATACTGTTCAAAATGCTTAAATAGTATCAAAAAATGCATTGGCACTACTCAAAAGAGTAAGAAATTTGAGATATATTCAGTTGAAATGCATATAAAATTTGGATCTAAGGGGGATAACTGGTGTCAAGTCATACTAAATCCCTATCATTGTAACAGAAATTTTTCTCCATCCTCTGACACTGGAGTTGACAACTAATGATTGTTTCTTCATTAGAAGGCTATTTTGAATGACAATGCATTGTCAAAACTGTGTGTTTTTAAAATCATGATTCAAAAAATTTCGATTTTGCCTGATTCTTACAGAGAACTGCACTTAACAACACAGAGGATACTTATAAAGATGTATCTAAGATAATATAAAATGGTAGAAATATGGCAAAAATGGATTTTTTTTTTAAATAGGTTTTAATGGACTAGAAAATGATAGAAATAATTTAAAGTAAAAATTTGACTTATAACCTTTTTATCTAATCAGAAAACAAGAAGTAGATGTACAACAATCTTTCAGTCTTAAGGTGGTTTGGGGATATATAAAACGGAGCATCCTTTTTGGACATCTTTCAAATTTTTAGTCTATATTTCAATTAAAATGACTTAAAATAACACAAGAGATGCAAAAATTAATTCTTTATTTCAATTCATAAATGAAATGAATATAACATAAATATTTAAAAAGAAATTAAGCTTTTTCTTAAAAGTTCAATTTTCAGGGGAGATAATAAGCAGGAAAGTGTGTGACAAATTTTTATATGGAAATGTGTAGGAAAAATTAGTTTATCTTTAATATCTAGAAAAGAAAGTCTGTGACCCAAAGTTCTTTTCATGTTTTTTAAAAGATGGTATACATGGCTTGTCATTTGTGAAATATAACTAAAATCTGATGGGTTTTCAGCTAACAATGATGCTAAATAACTCTTTTTCCCTTTATAATCTAATGAAAAACAATACTGTAGGTCACCAACTTTGCAAAGTCATAAATCTGTTGAAAGGCCCGCGACCCCCAAATGTTTTTGCATTTTTTCAATGTTCATATCTGAAAGTTTAATTCTGCAAAGTAAAAAAAAAATCTGATGGATTCTGCTTAAACCACCATAAACAGATGTGCAATAGTGATGATAGTAGCTAAATAGTTATACTGTATAAGCATTTTATATTTGTGGGGATAAAATTTAATGGCTAAAAGCACAAAACTGAAATGGTGGGGACAAATTTTTCGTTGATTTAAAATTTTGTTATACATTCTTTAAAATTTTTAAATTCAAGGAGTTTTAGATTTTTCTTACCAAGAAAATTTAATTCCCCATGAATATTTAGGCTTTTTTGGATGCTTCTACAATAGAACACAACACATTACGCTACAGAAATAACCAAATATTAGCAGTAGACAACCTTATCCCATATAGTTACAACAAATTGCTTGAAGGCAACCTGAAATTTTCTTCAAATATCATTTGTTTCCAAATTCTCACACCTTTATTTGAAGAAATTGGACTTTTTTCCTTCTCATCTTCCTCTTCAGAATCCTCAGAATCAGTGTTACCAAATATAGCAGCAAATAAATCAACAGCTGGCTTCTCTTCTTCTCGCTACAATGACATATGATATCATTATGAATACCAAGCCAACAATAGATTATTAATAACAAAGTCATGAAGAGTCTAGTCACGAAAGTTTTGACAAATTTACATGAAAAGTTTTAATTGCAAATCCTAATTAGTACTAGACATTGTGAGATTTGTAACCCTTACAGTTATGGGTTTTAGCATTCACTGAAATTATGATCAGATGATTGACAGGTTTAAAGCAAGAGAGCTTCAACATCCTTGAATAGTGGCCCTAATAAAAAGGATTGAGAATCTCTCCTCTAAGTTTAACAAAGGTTTAATTTCAAACTCAATTTAATATCTATTAAAATAATCATAAAAATAACATTTCAATTGAGATAATTAAGAATATGATAGTTATATCAAGTCAACATGGTATAAATAATCAAACTTTCTTGAAATAATTTTTTAGTGTCAACAAAAAACCCTGAAAATCAGTGATCATGATATAAGCAGGGTTTCCACAAAAAATCCTATACTAATTCGAGGCGATTTCACACACTTTTTAAGTTCTTTATGTCCATTTTCAAGGTCATTTTTATAGCAAAAAAACTTTCATTCTCATTTAAATAAATCATCTTAGTATGTTGACAATAGTCAATTAACTAGGATTCAAACACTAGATTTTACTAGGAAACTTTACTGAAATAAGAACCATATCTTGGCCTTGGACATAAGATCAAGGTATATTTGACCAAGAAAAAAACCTATAAAAGCAGGTAAAAATTATGAAAGTTTCCCGGTGTTTTTCCTTGATAATGACAATATAAAAAAAATTGCAGACATCTCCTTACCAGGAGAAAAAAACAAATTACTGGTCTTTTCCTGATTTCTGTGTCGTTTGGGGAACTTTTTTTTCATATGGAAGTTTTTTTTTTGGCAATGAATAAAGTAGTACGAATAAGCTTTGCATTATAAAAAAGATGCTCATGATTATTTTTTTCAATTTTTTAAATCCAATTACTTATCCTATAATCATGAAGTCTTGAGACTCTATAACAAAGGCTGTATTTATTATATTGTTAATCAAACATCTTACATCTTAAAAGTCAAAGTTGGCAAATATAACTGCTATTTAGCAAACAAAAAATCATGTTATTACCTTTTTTTCTTCTTCAAAAATTGGCTCTTCCTTTATTTTTGTCCCTCCTTCAGGTGGTGTTGAAGAAATTCTATTGGATGATTTGTCCCTCTTATCTTCCACCAAATGGCTAAAAATAGACTTTGGTTTTGTTAAGGAAAAGGACACTGACTTAGATTTCTCTGTGTTGGGTTTTTCCAAATGACTAAATATAGAAACTGGTTTGTCATGTGATTTAGCTGTCTCTCTCTGATCCTTTATGCCTCTTGAAGAATCTGAAGGTCTGGAGGACTCTGGAACTAGAAGTTAATATTAAATCTGGTAAAAAGTAATGTATGTGACAATGTCATATAAATCAAGATATCAGTAGAAGTGGACAAAATTTTTCAAATCATTTGTAAAAGTTTTATGCAATATTTGAAATATTTCATGAACTGTATTTCCCAAAAGAGTTTCTATTAAAGCTATTTTTGGGGTAGAAATAAAAGTAGTAACAAGGAAGTGGTTTTGGGGTGTTTTTTTTTCTTTTAGTTTCAATGCTTTACTACTCTACTAAATTGAATTTTTTTTTAGCTTACATATGTGTATTTTGGTTTATTTTCAGTTTACATATGTGTTATATTTTTAGTTTACATATGCGCTTTACCTACTTTCAGTACTTGGTTCATTCTCAGTAGAGGTTTCTGTGCTGGGGAATGTCAGGAAGTTGTACACTGAGAATTTGTCTCTCTTTACTGTAGGAAGACCAATAATACTGGAACTAAAAATAAATTTATCAGTCAGCATAACTTATTCTAGATTTTTCTAGTGAACAAATTTTAAAGTTGAACCAAGGACCACAATTTAACAAAATAACAATGTAAATGTTGAAATTTTAAATATTTTTAAAATTTTGTCAAGAAAATAGTTCATAGGGGGTATAACATTTCAAATTGTTCATCATACATGTATATTTAAAACTAGATGGAGCCTTCCCCGGAAGGCATATGTCGCCTGCGTATCTATATTTGTTCACCAAACAGGAAGTAGTTAATTCTTGGGCATTAAATCACCTTACACCTTGTAGTACTATGCCATGAAGCTACATACCAAATATCAAGAGGCTGTGGCATGTAGTTGCCTGGAAAACTGTGACGAAAATTTGGCATCAATGTCCATTATATTTAAAACGTTAAGTATTCTTCAAACAGGAGGTAGTTATTTTTCGGGCATAAAATCGCTTTACACCTTATAGTACTATGCCATGAAGCTACATACCAAATATCAAGAGGCTGTTGCATGTAGTTGCCTGGAAAACTGTGACGAAAATTTTGCATCTATGTCCATTATATATAAAACGTTAAGTATTCGTCAAACAGGAAGTAGTTATTTTTCGGGCATAAAATCGCTTTACACCTTATAGTACTATGCCATGAAGCTACATACCAAATATCAAGAGGCTGTTGCATGTAGTTGCCTGGAAAACTGTGACGGAAATTTTTGTGACGCCGCAGGACGACGACGCAAGACGACGGAAAGTGCCAAAGTAACTCCTATATGTCGCTTCTGCAACACGTTGCAGGCGACATAAAAAAAAACTATCTAAAAGAAATTCCAAAACATTTTGTGTTATACATTAAATACAAGTAAGTATGCCATAAATTCACTGTTATTAATCGCACATAATGTTATATTTAAAAACACTACTGGTGACTGAGCACACAATTACCCACAAGAAACTTTCATCGATCAGAAAAAAAATAAGAGTTACTGGTTTTAAAACTAGAAAATGTGTCTATAAGCCACATAATGATCCTCCTGTTCTTGAAATATAATTGACCCCCAACATGTATTACCTAGGATATGGACCTTTACGAAGAAATTAGTCATTCATGCCTAAAATATAGGAAACATTGACCATATCTAATAGGTGGTGTTGTGTTACCCCAAATGCATCTAATGGTGAAATACCATTGACCCCTTACATCTGGAATCCAAGTTTTGGACATTAATTAAAAACTTAACCAAAGTCATTCGTGCATGAAGTATAGGTCGCAGTGATGTTGTTGGGACGACTTTGTTTGTAAAAATCAGAAATAAAAGTTGCATTTGTGGTGTTGAGGTCCAGTGAAGGTAGTTATTACACACACCATTTTGTAGATAATTCATTCTAGTTTTAATGATATAACCCTTATTCCTTTGGCAATGGTTCTATTTGGTATAAATAAGCAAATATCAAGAGTAGGTAAATTTTCAAAAATGATACATTAGAGACCTTGTGGTATGGTTATTATATAAGTATTTTTTTCTAGAAACAAGTGCCTGTGAGACAAACAAGGGTATATGGTTGGGCCATAAAAAACACAAACAGCACCATTATGTCCACTCCTGGTTCAGTGCTTCACTTACTGTGGATAAGGATCTTGAACATTAAACCTCCTACACAGCAGTCTGTCAGGGTGCCATTCAAACACATCTCTTGTTAGTTTACCATACATCTTCATCTCAGCAGCCTTCACTCTGTCATCTTTATTCCCCTGGGGAAATATTTATTCAAGGAAAATATAATATTTTGATCTGTCTTTTAAAAATCATTAATCAAAATTTTTTTCAGTTTTTTTCAGTATTTTTGCAACATTTAAGTTAACTAAGATCATATCAAAATTTGAGTAAATATTCTTTGAGACTAAAACACATGAATGTAGCATCTATCCTTAGCCGTGCTCTTCAGAAACAAGTTGCTTTTAGGATCCCATGATCAATCCTTTTTTGTATTTTAAAAAAATGGGTCAAAGACAGAAATGGCCAGATTTCGTTAAAGAGGAAGTAGACAAGCGACAGGCCTAAAATCAAATCCCACGTTATGGGACCCCACCCTGAAGCTGTATACCAAATATCAAATGGCTGTGACTAGTAGTTGCTGAGAAAACTGTTACGAAAATTTTCTACTTTTGACCATTAATGTCAAAAATTAACTAAGTCGGTAAACAGGAAGTAGATGAGCGACAGACCTGAAATTGAAGCCCACGTTATGGAACCCCACCCTGATGCTGTATACAAAATATCAAGTGGCTGTGATAAGTAGTTGCTGAGAAAACTGTGACAAAGATTTCTTGCTCGCACACTCGCCGCCCGACATTCACCATTTTATAACCCAGAGTTTCCACTCTGTGAAATCCGGCCAAAAACAAAAGCATATTTTCAAATACCATGTAATTCTAAATTTATATTTAATGCCTTTAATGATCTGTTGCTAAGAAAAAAACTAGAGGCTCCCAGGAGCCTGAATCGCTCACCTTGTATTCGATGATACTTACATGTATATGCTGGATATTTTAACAAAGGACTGCTACTCTGTGGAATTATCAATTTTAATGTTCTAAGGGAAACAACTCCTATCAAGAAAGGTCTTACAACTTTGACCCCATTACATAATTTTTACATTAAATTTTTCAAATATCTTGTATTGTTTTCAAGATATAAGTCTTAAAAGAGCAAAATTTGAAGAAGAAAAAACAAGAAAAAGGGCAATAACTCCTACAACCATTGTAAGATCTTCTTCAAAACTTCAGGGCAGGTAGATCTTTATGTGCTGATCATTATTATTCAAATAGAATTTTAATATCTGTTACCATTTTTGAGTAATTTGCAAAAAACTGCAATTTACCTGTATGTTCTATTTTTAGCCATGGCGGCCATGTTTTTTGTCGAATCGAAATTTCGTACGATAATTTTGTAGACCACATACTACTGAACAACCCTACCAAGTTTCATTTCATTTGACTAAGCAGTTTCAGAAAAGAAGATTTTTGAAAAGTTAAACAAAAAACTGTGAAAATGGTCAATTTTTACAATCCAAGGGGTATAACTCCTAAAGGAACGATCCTACAACTTTGACTTTGTTACGACTTTTGTAGATCTTGATGTGCTTAGTCATATGCAATTTAAATTTTTGAAATATCTTGTATAGTTTTCAAGATATAGGGCTAAATAAGTAATTTTTTTGAAAAAATCCAGAAAAAGGGCAATAACTCCTACATCTGTTGTTGGATCTTCTTGAAAATTTCTGGGCAGGTAGATCTTGAGGTGCTGATGACTTTAACTCGTTGCCAGAATTTTGATATCTGTTACGGTTTTTGAGTAATTTGCAAAAAACTGCAATTTACCCCTATGTTCTATTTTTAGCCATGGCGGCCATGTTTTTTGTCGAATCAAAATTTCGATCGATAGTTTTGTAGAGAACATACTACAGAACAACCCTATTAAGTTTTATTACATTTGGCCTAGTGGTTTTAGAGAAGAAGATTTTTGAAAAGTTGAACGACGGACGACAGACGAAGGACGACGGACGCCAAGTGATGGCAAAAGCTCACATTGCCTTCGGCAAGGTGAGCTAAAAACCAAAACAGATAAACAGTATTGAAAATATTTGTAAGGATGAACTTAAAAAATAAGTTGGTTTTATTTAGTATACCTTTATACCATATAGCGGGTAATTTTAGCGGTTAAAGAATCTAGAGTTTATAAAATACATACTATATAGAATTAAGCAATCTTTAAATTGAGTGATTCCTTAGACCTCACAAAAATTTCCTGCTGTAGGGTATTCCTCAATAAGCATTATAATAACACACTTGAGAAAAAGATTCATTTCTTTATTTTTTCTTGGACCTACCCCATCTTCAGCAGGCACATCAACAGTATCATCCTGATCATCAAACTTGGCCCTAGTAAACCTTGACGCTATCATTCCAGGCAATGGTTTGTACATCTTTGCTGCCTTAATAAATTCTTCTTTTTCATGCTCTCGTTCCCATTCAGTCATGTGACCTTCTGTGACCTCGTCATATGCATCTGAAACATGTGAAAAGATCAATTTTTTTTGTATTTTATAGTACATGTACTGTGATGAAATATTTTGTGGGATACTAATTTTCAGGGTTTTTATAAGTCCATCAAACCACAAAATGGGATTCCTGATGTATTAAGAAATTCCAAATTTAAATTTCTATTATGAAAACAATGAGTTAAAGAATCCATGAATAAGAATGTACTTCACAAAATTTTTTGCTAAAGAACATAATGTTCTTTTTTCAGTTAATATGCTATTCTGTTTTTCTTTTCAGTCCTACTTCCATGATTAGTTTTAGGTTCAACAACATGTTTCAATATTTACCAAAAGGTACTTCTAAAAATACAGATACATGTTCAGGTCTGAAAATGGCTAAGGACATACAGTTTGTCATACTGATCCATCCTACCAAGTTTCAAAACATTCTGGTATACAGTGTACTTGAAAATCATTTTTTGAAAACGGTTGTGGAACATGATTTTATTAAATTGCTCACATATATTTGTGGGTGGTTAATGTCCATGTAATGTAGAAACTGAATGCTGAAACAGTTTCTATATTTTTTAGCAAAAATCTTGGTGACTTAAGACTGCAATAAATTTTGAACTTAAAAAAAAAATCAAAAAGCAATTATATATTGACTTAAGTCAGCTAAGATGTTTTTATCAGAAACAGGAGAACCAATTTCCGCACAATATCTACCTTTGTTTCCTTGTTTGACCAAAGACAAATATTTCTCATATCTAGCTTGCTTCCTTTCATCTTTAGCAAAAGGTTTAAAGGTCAAACTACCAGTCTGAACTAACGAACCAGAACTAGGTGCATCTGGTCCTGTTGAAGTGGTGCTAGTTTGACTGGGAACCAGCTGCAAGTGAGAAGATGATGGTTCCCTGTTTGCTTTAAAACTGGTCCCAGGTCTTACATCTGCTACTGGCTCTGAGGACTGTGATGATGACTCGACAATAGATTGATCTGTTCCTTTCCTTGCTCTTTCCATATTTTGTTTGTCTTTTGTGGAAACCAGATCAAACACAGATCCTGTAACATAAAAGATAATGGAAATGTTTTTTGAATTCCATTTAAAGAATGCCAGTCCTGATTTTAAGTTGAATTTAAAGAGTTTGTGAGTTGGTGTTTTACCCCCGTGCAACGCTATATAGGTTATTTACAGGTGATGAACATGAAAAGGATGATACAATGAAAATGAAATGGTGATGATAAATGAAAGTGGGGTGGGAAAAAAAGGAACAGTAAATTTTGAAGAACCACAGGAAAAGGGCAGAGGTGGGTAGGGGCAGAAAATTTAGCCTATGTGGTGCACTACTTTCCTGAAAATGAATTTTTATTTAGCAACAACCAAATTAAAACACCATTTTTGATAAAGCACAAAATATCTGTTGAAACTTGAGAAGATTCTTTTTATTACATTTTCACACGACATCTTCCTATACAATAAGGAGGAATACATGAAAATAATAAATACTGTAGCAGTGTTCTCCCCAGAAATTTTGGATAGCATCACATTTTGCGTAAACAATTTCAGGTGTCAGAAAGAAAAAAAATCATGTCGATCGACGTTTCACTATCAATTTATGATTAGTTCTTGACCACGTATCATGTATATATGTTTTATGATACCCCCCTCTTCCCTCCCCCACCCACCCCATTTGATGTAAGTCTACCTTCAAGCTATGGATACTATATTTCCATATGAAGAAAGAGTTGGAGTAAAACTGATTGTAGCAATTTAACAATGGCTAAAACATCAGTTTGTCTTTTTTTTTGTTATCTATGAACTCTCAGTGAACTGCATCCAGTTACCAAGGATGGAAGAGGAAAAGACAGGCCTGAAAGCCATTTGCCTGGGTTTGAAGCAATAAAAAATAATTATATAGCTTTTATTTTTGGCATAAATAAATTACCAATTACAAATGTTTACATTTCATTCACACTGGTTAAGAGTCACTAAGTTGACAGAATCATATAGATGCCAATGGTTCTCCTGCCAAAAGGAGAAAATGCTAGATAAGGTAATGGGAAATTGGGAATCTATTTTTAGACTTCCTGTTTTGACCATAGGTCAAACAATATATTTAGCAATCAATATTTTGGAATAACAAATGTTACAATGGAATTAATCATGTTTCATTGAGGTAAAAAGCACTTTCTTTATTTTGGGTATGGGTTATGACTGTTAATTTAGAATTCAACGGCTCATGTTCTAATAACACACCTGAATAAAAGCACGTGTGCATATGTTTGTTTTTGTTTTGGTCAAATCCTATTGGTCCTGGTTGGTTGACCAATAGAAATAATTCACTTCGCATGCAATCTGCATGGCTAATCAGTTTAAAGATCGATATTTCCTAATTAATTGACAAAACCATGATCATTGATTTTCTTTGTTAATTGGCTTGGGGTTGTAAATGTGTCAATTACTCAATGATCATCAATCCGTCAGTGGCTTCATAAGGACGTCAACTCAATACCTTTGTATTTTTAACAATTTGAAATAGCGTCTCGGTAAAGACTGATAGCATCTCGGCAAATTACGATAGCGTCTCGGTCCCGAGATGCTATAAGGGCCTGGGGAGAACACTGACTGTATAATCATTTATTTTCGTGGGGATAAAATTTTGTGGTTCTGAGCACAAAACTGAATTGGAGGGGACAAATTTTAGTGGATATTTAATTCTATTATTTCATTTGTCTCTGCATCTACAGGGCAGCAAACCAGTTGGACTAACAAACTGGTAAAAAATTCTGTACAATTGAGTTTTTGTTGTTTATTTCTAAATGAGTAAGATCTACTTACACCAATAATTGCAGTAGTTCATTCAATATCTTACAGCATTGTAAAATTTAGAAATAATACAATCATAAATTTATAATTTTTTTTTCAATTTTACATACCAACTTCACCAAGAGCGAGACTTCTTGTGATTGCACTCTGTTGAGATTGCTTGGGGTCAAAATCTGTGTCTTTGGGCTTTTGAAAAACATGTACAGGTCTAAAATGCCTGGGTAAATCTGGTGGCTTAAACACTTTCTTTTGATGTAAAGGCTTGTCTGATAACTTGAAACCTTCTAAGACTTTACCAACATATCCTATAGGTAGATGTTTGGATTCTACAAAAAACAAAAAATGAGTTTTGAGCCAAAATTTGAATTGACATGAGCCAATATTGGTCAACACTTTCAAAATATAACTAGAATACTGACATAGTCAGAAAGGGCCCCGCGGCAAAATATCTGAGTGTTTTCAAAATCATACCTACTTTGAGCCACTAAGGCATGTTCCATGGAATGTGTATGAAACTTCAGAGCTGTATTGTTAATAGCATTTGAGTTTTATTGTTAAAAAATTCCAATTATCAAAATCTGTGATTTTCCATTTAAAATGAAGTTTTTTCCAAAAATATTAAACAGATTTGCACGAAATTTTTATATGCAAATCATGACATGCTACTTAGCAGTTGTACAAAGTTTCAGAACTGAATTGTTAATAGTTTTTAAGTTTTAGTGTTCACAAAGTCCAATTCTCAAAATCTGTGATTTTCCATTTAAAATGAAGTTTTTTCCAAAAATATTAAACAGATTTGCACGAAATTTTTATATGCAAATCATGACATGCTACTTAGCAGTTGTACAAAGTTTCAGAACTGAATTGTTAATAGTTTTTAAGTTTTAGTGTTCACAAAGTCCAATTCTCAAAATCTGTGATTTTCAAAAAAAGAAGAAGTTTTTTTCCAAAAAATATTTCACATTTTTGCATGAAATTGTAATATGTACATTATGACATGCTACTAAGTAGCTGTACAAAATTTTAGAACTGTATTGTTAATAGTTTTTGAGTTTTAGTGTTCACAAGAGTTGTTGATGGACGGACAGACAGACAAATTGAAAACTATAGGGCGTCCGCATCTTCTATGCAGGGCCCTAACTATGTAAAATAATATAATGCAAACATAATATTTTTTGCATTGTTCACAATCAGTGAAATTTGTGAAAAAAGGAAATGAGAAAATGTAATATTTATATATAATTTAACATGCAATATTGGAAAACCAAATAAAAATTAATATCCCCCAAAACATATGACTTGTTAAGATATAATCAACAAAAACTAGTTAGTGGTTACATCCAATATCTAAAATATGTTTACAATGATTCACAATACACTTGCCTAAAACAAACAAATAAATTTGGGTTACTTTAATTTCTCAGTAAGGTTATAGTTTGTTCTCTTTCAAAAGGAGTGAGTGGGTAGGAGGGGTTCTCATCCCCGACTCATGTATAAACAAGACCAATCGATGTCTGGCCCTGCGTCGCATGGCAAAATGTTGAACCCTGTAGGTTCTAGACCCAATATGGACAGTCAAAATATTTTGACACTTGCATCCTATGGTGGACTTACAAAGCATATTTGTCACATGCCACCCAATATTGTAAAAATAGACAAAAAAATAGTTTCTATTTTTCTCCCCTTTTGGTCCCCTTATTGCTAAACAGAAAAGGTGGGCCAAGAAAAAATTGTATCCTCCACTTTGCATCCAAAATATGACCAAAATTAACTTGTAAAAAAAAATTTCTAAATCGGACCAAAAATAAAAAATGTCACATTTTTGCCCCTTTTGGGCCCCTCTTTCCTAAACAAAAAGAGAGGGGACACCCAAAATCATCCCCACCCTTTAATTTATGGGGAGTAACACTACTGTAAAGTTTCATAGCATTTGGTCAACCAAAACAAGTTATTGTGGAAACAAATAAAAAAGTTATTTTTTTTTACCCCTTTAGGGCCCTTAGTTTAGAAAAAAGAGGGGACACCCAAAATCAGCCAAGCCCTTCCTTTTACAGTAAGTAACATTACTGTAAAGTTTCATAGCATTTGGTCAACCAGAACAAAAGTTATTGTGGAAAAAAATTTAATAGTCGCTTTTTTGGCCCCCTTTGGGCCTCTAATTTCTAAACGAAAAAAGAGGGGACACACAAAATCAGCCCAACCCTTCCTTTTATGGTAAGTAACATTACTGAAAAGTTTCTTAGCATTTGGGCAATCGGAACAAAAGTTATTGTGGAAACAAATAAAAAAGTCACTTTTTTGGTCCCTTTAGGGCCCCTAATTTCTAAACGAAAAAAGAGGGGACACCCAAAATCAGCCCAACCCTTCCTTTTATGGTAAGTAACTTTACTGTAAAGTTTCATAGCATTTGATCAACCAGAACAAAAGTTATTGTGAAAAAAAATTAACAAGTGTGGCCACTAAAAGTATGTCTCCCCTGCCGGCACCATCACTAAAATCAACTACCTAAGCTTTCATTTCTTGATATAAACACAAAAAGTATACCTAAAAACAGATGCCTAGTTATTATACTATTCAAGCAATCCATTGTCCACACAAGTATTATAAAAAGTTTTCTGTCTGAAAAAAAGACCTAAGTTCACAGAGTCACTGGAGCGTAAAAATGAGGTCATGGTCACATGGCATGGTGACAGTTGCGTTGTCCATAACCGCAACTGTCTGTTTACCCAATATCAGATGCCTAGCTATTATAACTTTCCAGCAATTCATCGTCCACAAAAGTCTTACAAAAAAGTTTTTTGGCCTGAAAAAAGACCTAAGTTCACAGTCACTAAAGCGTGAAAATTTGGCCATGGTCACATGGCATGGAAACAGTTGCGTAGACCATAACCTAAACTGTCTGTATACCTAATATCAGATGCTTAGCTAATATACTTTTCCAGCAATTCATCATCCACAAAAGTCTTACAAAAAAGTTTACGGCCTGAAAAATGACCTAAGTTCACAGAGTCACTGGAGCGTGAAAATGGGGTCATGGTCACATGGCATGGTGACAGTTGTGTAGACCATAACCTGAACTGTCTGTATACCAAATATCAGATGCCTAGCTAATATACTTTTCCAGCAATTCATCGTCCACAAAAGTCTTACAAAAAAGTTTACGGCCTGAAAAAAGACCGAAGTTCACAGAGTCACTGGAGCGTGAAAATAGGGTCAGGGTCACATGGCATGGTGACAGTTGCGTAGACCATAACCTGAACTGTCTGTATACCAAATATCAGATGCCTAGCTATTATACTTTTCAAGCAATTCATTGTCCACAAAAGTTTTACAAAAAAGATTTCGCCGTCGCCGCCGGAAAGTAATACCTATGTCTCGCCTTCTGCGACTATTCGTCGCAGGCGAGACAAAAAGTCGCTTTTTGGCCCCTTTTGGGCCCCTAATTTCTAAACCAAATTATAAAATGACCCCAAAAGGGGAGGTGCACATCTTCAATATATCTGTAATCACTGTGTAAAATTTCAGAAAGATCTAGTGTTTGGTTTTTAAGATTCAGATTACACAAGACAGGCACCCCATAGCGGGACGGACAGACAGACGGATGGACGGACAGACGGACGGACGGAAGGAGTGACCCGACTACTAGACCTGCTTTCGCCTTCGGCGACGCAGGTAATAAATACTAAATCCTGCGCTCCCAGTTAATTAGTAAAGACGAAAAACTTAGAAATCCTGAAGTTTATGGGTGAAATCCTTAATTCCCAGTGAATAAAGAAGACTTCGCCGCTGTCCTGTAAAAGGTCCTACTGACCCTCATTAAATGATTGTTTCATGAGTTATTGCCCTTAGAACATTCTGCATCCCAAATAGTTACCATGTTTATGTCGAGGTGCAGTCCAGCCGTGCAAGTTTGAAGTATCTTCTATTTCCATGGTCATATCATAATTAGACATGTGATCTGCGGTGTATATATCATCATCAGCATCTTCTAAGGCTCCTACACCAAAGGCCTTAAATAACAAATAAAGGAGTTCTTAAATAGTGTAAACTTGTTATGTTTTTTTTTTATACACAGAACAGTTCAAATAACACTTTTATAGACAAACTTTTATTCTAATGCAGTTACATGCACAAATCCCTGAGCAATTTTTTCCATAATCGAATTTTGACTTTATCATCTGATAATTCCAAAGGCTATTAAATAATTCATTTCAACTGACCACCAACAATTATTTAGCTTAATATTATGGGAAACTTTAAGTCTGACCAAGCTAGTCCCCATCATAGCAAAACATATGAAATTGCCTCTGATCAGTCAATTCGGTATTGTTAATTAAAAAAAGACATCACTCATCTTAGCTCTAAAATTTGATACCCTTTATACTGTAGATTTATTTATTTTTGTGGATACTAATTTACGTTGTTTGATGAAAAAGGACCAGTTTGTGGATTCTTAAATTTGTGGTTCTGTGGTCTGCAGCATACATATTAATGTTTAATTTCCTTTTCATGGGGTATCAAATTTCGTGGGTCCACACCACCCATAAAAATTGATACCCCATGAATAATAATGAAACCACAGTATATCTCATTGCCATATATAGGCAAACATACCTGTCCTCTGATACCCTTCCTGCCTGTCTTTGTAACAGCTGGAGGTTCAAACAGGTTTATATGGGTACCAGGTAAGGCTGATCTAGGGTCAAGGCCACTGTAACCCAGACCTCTGACATTGTCTTTAGCAACAAAGGATATTGGATTTTCATCTTTTGGCCCAAAACTTATTTCTTCATCAGAATCCTAAAAAACAATAAGAAAGTTTGATAATAATTGATGACAACCTCTCTATTTCACCCATTTGCATATTTCTAAATCCTATGAAATTTACCTTTGTTAAAAACCTATCATTGAACTTTATGCTAGATGATTGATGACAATAATTTGCCTTAAATTCTAAAATTGTAGAAAAATTGTTTAAATTACTTGCAAAATATAAACTATGGAAATATTACTATAACATGTTTCTACAAAATATTGATTAAAATTTATAAAACAAGTATGCTTAAACAAGTTGATATATAAAGCCTTCATATATAAATAACATTTTATTTCTAAGGTTATAATACATATATCAATTGAATTTGTGCAAAGATCTTTAATATGTTTTTGTAGACACTTTTAATTACATTTTTACTAGAAAACTAACCTCTTCATTTTCCTGTGATGGCAAAGAGCATCCATATACTTTCTCTTTTGGTTCTGATGGGAAAAAGACAAAACGGTAAAATATTTGGTGAAATGAATATCAATCATTTTAAATAAAATTGTATAAAGAGTTAGTCTAATGTTATGTAGATTGAACTCTTAAACACACACCAAACCATAGCAAAATTGTCAGAAAGTTCAAACTGGTACATGTACTTGAAATCCTACATCAAATTTGCTCAACCATGTAACAAAGGATTTGACAAAGTAGTAAGCTTATATAAGAGTCTTGTCCTTATGTTACAAGTTTTAAACACAGAAAGGACTAAACAGGTGTCTGGAATCTGTTCTGAACACAAGTTATTTAGGTTAAAACACCCTAAATTATCTGACAAGACAATCAATACATTCACAATGAAATAGGTAGGGCTGTTCAAGAACTACACTGTGATTGACTAGAGAGGTCAGAAGGCTCTTTTTAGCTACCTTGCACATCTTTTTTATATTGGCTTTTCCTTTCTGTTGCACTAGAAAAAAATATCATAAAAAAACTGTCAAAGTCAAAAATAGCTGGATTTATTTAAACAGGAAGTAAGTGAGCGACAGACCTGAAATCTAATCCCTCATTATGGGACCCCACCCTGATGCTGTATACCAAGTATCAAGTGGCTGTGATATGGGCTGTTCCATTTAAATTGAAGTTGGACTGGGGGTACAGTTTTATTTTTTAATTTTCTATTGGTGGGGGGTTTAAATGCATTTTTTTGTGGATGTGTAATGTTTTTTTTGTATTGGTGGGGGTCTTGAACAAAGTAGGTCCCCCTCCCCCACATCAATTTAAATGGAACAGCCCTAAGTAGTTGCTGAGAAAACTGTTACAAAAAAATTCTTCCACACCTGCACGCCTTACACCCACCCGCCTGTCTGCCCAACATTCACCATTCTATAACCAGGATTTTTCACTTTGTGAAATTTGGCCAAAAATACCACCAGTAATAATATTTCAACTATAGCACCTTCCATCCACCATACAGTTAATGTTGGAATAGCTCAACTGTGTTATGATATTTATTTTAAAATAGCTCCCACAAATAGTCATTGGTACCTCTAGTTTGAACTGGTTTCTTTCTGGTTCCTATACCATGTCCTTGCTTCCAGCCAAGTTTCTTCAGCAATCTAATACCAATGGTCAATCTAAATACATGTAATATGATTAAGGCCCTGCCTTTTTAGTGAGCATCGAAAATCTATATACCTTTTACAAATAAATCCATGTGCTCGACCGGCTAAGTTTAAGGTAAAGAGGGAACTTAAAAAAAAGGAATTAAATAGTAGCAAAGTCTGACCCCACCCAACCCAAATCATGTGCACTTGAGAACGTTGTTGTTAAAATATTTGGGATCAATAACTACTTATAAAAAATTTAATTATTTGTGCAAATAATAAATCCTGTAACATTCTGGGACGACATTAAGCGGGGAAGAAATTATCCATTTTATGGATTAAGTGACGTCATTTCCTTGTCAGAGTATTTCGCGGTTCTTCAGCAGACCAAAACAACATTCAGATTCTGTCAGGTTTTGTGAGAGTTTCTGAGTATCAGTGTTTTATTTGAAGCATTATAGCAAAGCTGAAAATGAAACAATCATTTATTTTTTTTATTGCTTTATGTGTTCTCAACATGTAACAAACAATCAAATGATGAAACTGGCAGAATGGGATTTTTCTTTGTCAACTTTTTGATCGTATTTTAATTATATGCAGTATATCTTTAATCTAGGACCAATTCCAAGATTGCAAGCAGTGACCAATGTTGAAGGCTGTTTTCTTTTTTTCATAGTTTATTTTTAAATTGCATCTGATTTTTGTAAGTTGTGTCTTCTACACTTATTCCATAACTCATTTATTTAAAAACTTCCAAGTATTAATATCATACAAAATAAGAGAGCTGCTTCGGAAAGTGCAAAACCTCAAATGAAATTTGGATAGAACTAATTGACCAAAAAAAAATGATGAATACTGTTTTGGCTTTAAACTGATGCCTTATTCATGTAGTCATATTTCTATTGTTCAACCTGTCAAGCTTAGACATACTTAATTAAAAATTTACTTTGGTCTTCCTTTAATTCATTGATTGATTATTGTTTGTTTAAGGTCCTGTTTGTAGCCATGATCAGAACGTAAACAAATTTTCATATATAAATATAACATCTTTTGTGTCCCAACGATTTTCCACAATATAAGAAGTCAAAGTAAAAAATGGCTGGATTTCGTTAAACAGGAAGTAGGTGAGTGAAAGACCTGAAATCACATCCCCCACCTTGATGCTGTATACCAGATAATATAAAGTGGCTTTGATAAGTTATTGCTGAGAAATCAGTTATGATTATTTCTACCCTGCCCATCTGCCCAACATTCACCATTTTATAACCCAGATTTTTCACTCCGTGAAATCCGGAAAAAAATAATTACTTTTCTGGTACAATTAAATCTGTCAATGCTGAAGTCCCTTCAAACACAGTGCCTGTCATCATGGCCTTTCCCTCATCATGTCGTCTCTTCCGTCTTTCTTCCGTAGAAAAGGTATCTGATGTGACAAGCTTTCTTGGTGCTATACCATGTTCACTGAAATCCTGAAAAATAAAAAAATAAAGACTCAGTGTCAGAAATTAAAAAAAAAAAGTTAAAACAAATTTTCTATTTTGTTTGTTAAAAAATTAAAAAAACATCACTTCTGAGATTGTTCATTCAGAACAATTATAACAATTCATAATACCATAATTTGCCATTCACCATTTTGTGACACCGGATTTGTTTTCACTTTGTGATATCTGGCCAAAAATTATCACCTCTATTACTTCACATGGGGTTATAATATGTAGTTATCTTTTTATAATTGGCTTTGAGTTTGAAACATGTCAAATCAGTATTTATATACCTCTTCATCCATAAAATCTTCTGGCCTCTGTTGACCTCCATCAAACTTCTTGTCACGACTGGAAACAAACTCTGATGGTGCAAACCCTTCAAATAAAATACAAAGTATATCTTAAATGTTCCCTTCAAATAAAATACAAAGTATATCTTAAATGATTCCTCCAAATAAAATACAAAGTACAATGTATATCTTAAATGTTTCCTTCAAATAAAATTCAAAGTATATCCTAAATGATTCTTTCAACTAAAAACAAAGTATATCTTAAATGCACCCTTCAAATAAAATACAAAGAATATCTTAAATGTTCCCTTCAAATAAAATACAATGTTCTTTTCAAACAAAATACAAAGTATATTTTAAATGCTCCCTTCAAATAAAATACAAAGAAAGTATATATAAAACATGTTAAAAGTCCCCTTTATATTTATTTACCTATTTTTTTTTAATCACATACTTTAAGTGCTAGTCACAATTGCTGTCAAGAACAAATATTATTGAGTTTTTTACATTTAGTTTTGAGTCTTAAGGCTAAGTCAATTTGAGTTCTATGTAGATTTTTACTTCGATCGACATAATAAGAGCTTTAAAAAAGGAGGATTTTCTTTTTGTTACTGAATGATAGCAGAAACATTTTTAATAAACTTTGTTAAAGTCAAAAACGGCAGATTTAGCTAAACAGGAATTTTAGTACCCCGTGCTGATGCTGCTTACCAAATATCACGAGGCTGTGATAAGTACTTGCTGAGAAAACTGTTACAAAAATTATTTCCCCTCCCACCTGCCATAACCGTTTTATAACCTGGATATTTCACACCATGAAAACTGTGGATAGTAAAAAGGAAAATGGGAATATACATGAAATATACTTCCTGAACTCCCACATGTGTATGGTTTTATTTATCAATTTGTGTATTGAAATGGACTTGCATGGTCACGCCTGGGAAACTGACAAAGTTTCAACCAAATATTGTTACCCGGAAGTTTATTGGTACTAAGTGAAAGAACATTTTTTGCAAGAATCAGAGAATGTCACTCCATGTGAAATTTGTAACAGATCTTAAATATACCAAAAATAATAGTTAAGCCTGTTTTTTAAGCCAGAACTCAATTTTATATTGACAAGGCGATAATATTGACCATGACAAATACCCATGTCCATCATTGTCTATGTTTACAGACAATTTTTAAATTGAAAAATAGAATTCAGTGCACAAGATGACATTTTATACCTTCTTTTGTGCCAACAGTATTAAAATACCCTGCTGAGAAACCACCAGTAAAAGCTCCATGGAAACGCTGTCTGCCCTTGTTATCACGAACAGCTAGGTCCTGCACTTGTGTTGGCTTTTTCAAAGGAACATCTGAAGAAAGAAATAATATTTGAGATAATGTACTTGTATCTTATTTCAAGAACTGACACTAGAAGTCTCTAAAATACTTCATGTTATTGTTTATATATCAATATGACATTTTAATTTTTTGTAATATTTGTTACAAAGTGACAAACATGTGGACATACATGTATTTAAATGACAATAAACATTGCATTTCTTAGATGGAAATGAGAATGTTTTTAAGAACTCAATATACAAGTGCATGGAAGATATTTTCTCTAGACCATACTTTTTGCTGTTGGTGTTTTTAATGTAAAAAGTTGTCTCATCTACCATGTGTCTACTTTTAGGACCAATAAAAAATATCCCTCATCATTTTTTTTAATGGAGTTAAAAAGCGCAGTGTATATCTGGGAAGTAAAAAGTGCTAAGGGAAGCTAAAAAATGTTGTATCTTATTATTCATGAAGAATTCTTTTCTCATTTTAAATTGTTGCAAAAAAATGCAGTATTAAAACTATATGTACATGTAAATATATGACTTCTTTGCATTTTGCTAAATTTGTTTACATTTTGTACCAGAGTTGGAAATAATAGCCTGACACTGGTAAATTTTTGGCAGGGCTGGCTAAAATTCATGGACATCTGACTAGCTACATGTATTAAAAACAGGTACAATTTCAAGTTCAGGACTGGTAACTTTTTCAGCGAATTTCCTGTCCTGAAATGTCATGTATATATATATCATGTTCCTTGCATGATCTTGCATTCTCAGTCCATCAGTATCTTTCGTTTAAAATGGGGTATTTTTCTATCTATTTTCTAGTATCAAAGCATAGAAGATTGTAAGGGAGCGACCATTTGATTTTTAGGGGGGGGGCTATGGTGAAATTTGAAATAAAAAGGCAGGATGGCAAAAATCCAGAAATAAAAATGCAGGACAGCGCTTTTAGTAAAACAAGAGGCTCCCAGGAGCCTGAATCGCTCACCTGGTCTGGATGTCAACCCTATGAATACTTTTGTAGAGCTAAATGAGCTGAACATTTAAGCAAGCAACAGCTTTTCTCTATCTGCAATAGTTTTCATTCTATAGGCCAAAAACATTATTTTTCGCCTTTAAGGGGCTGTAATCCCTACAAGGGGTCATCTGACAACTTCAACCCTATGGAGACTTTTGTAGAGCTAAATGAGCTGAACATTTAAGCAAGCAACAGCTTTCCTCTATCTGCAATAGTTTTCATTCTATAGGCCAAAAACACTATTTTTCGCCTTTAAGGGGCTGTAACCCCTATAAGGGGTCATCTGACAACTTTGACCCTATGGAGACTTTTAAAGAGCTATATAAGCTGAACATTTAAACAAGCAACAGCTTTTCTCTATCTGCAATAGTTTTCATTCTATAGGCCAAAAACACTATTTTTTCGCCTTTAAGGGGCTGTAACCCCTATAAGGAGTCATCTGACAACTTCGATCCTATGGAGACTTTTGTAGAGCTATATAAGCTGAACATTTAAGCAAGCAACAGCTTTCCTTTATCTGCAATAGATTTTATTCTATAGGCCAAAAACACTATTTTTTGCCTTTAAGGGGCCGAAACCCCTATAAGGGGTCATCTGACAACTTCGAACCTATGGAGAATTTTGTAGAGCTATATAAGCTGAACATTTAAGCAAGCAACAGCTTTCCTCTATCTGCAATAGATTTCATTCTAAAGGCCAAAAACACTATTTTTCGCCTTTAAGGGGCTGAAACCCCTATAAGGGGTCATCTGACAACTTCGACCCTATGAATACTTTTGTAGAGCTAAATGAGCTGAACATTTAAGCAAGCAACAGCTTTTCTCTATCTGCAATAGTTTTCATTCTATAGGCCAAAAACATTATTTTTCGCCTTTAAGGGGCTGTAATCCCTACAAGGGGTCATCTGACAACTTCGACCCTATGGAGAATTTTGTAGGGCTAAATGAGCTGAACATTTAAGCAAGCAACAGCTTTTCTCTATCTGTCATAGTTTTCATTCTATAAGCCAAAGACATGAAAAAATGCTATTTTTCACCTTTAAGGGGCCGTAACTCCTATAAGGGGTCATCTGACAACTTCGACTCTAGCAGATTTAAGTAGAGCTTTTGATGCTGAAGCAGTAGCGTGGCATCAGATTTCATCTATCTCTTATACTTTTTGATTTACAAGCCAAAAACAGTAGTCTGACCCCCATGGTCTATTTTTAGTAACGGCGGCCATGTTGTTTAGATGGCGGTCACCATTTGTGCAATCTTGGTAGAGGACATCCCATAGATGAAGTGTGCAAAGTTTTAAAGCAATCCCTTCAGTGGTTTCGGAGGAGAAGATTTTCAAAGAAAAGTTAACGACGACGACGACGGACGACGACGACGACGGACGACGACGACGACGGACGCCAAGTGATGGCAATAGCTCACATGGACCTTCGGTCCAGGTGAGCTAAAAAAAGGCAGGATGGTATTTTTGGCTAAAAAATTTATACATGTAGTTGCTTTAAAAATATAAAAAAATTACGAGCGGAGCACAAAAAAATCCAGGCTCACTTTTTTAGTAAATAAAAATAAGGCAGGACGAAGAAAATATCCATAGCCCCACCCCCCCCCCCATAAAAATCAAATAATTGCCCCCTAAGTTTCATGAAATTTATGGCCACAAGATAGGGTGAAAGGGTAAAAGTGATATTAGCCATATATCAGCTTTTCTCAAAAGCGAAGATAAAGAGAACTTTATCATGTTTATAATCAATTTAACATGACAAATTCATGAAGGTAATAATACGCTATGTTTGAAATGTCAATATTTAAGTTGTACTATAAGAGCTGAATTTTCTTTCATTGTCCGATTTAGAACACTTGTTTTTCCAAACTTAGGGCGTCTTTATAACACTTTTTTCTTTGAAAATTTTAGACGTCATTCAACGCACAAGTAACCATTACCCACAAGAAAAGCTAGTTTGTTTTAATTTTCGAACAACGACAAAAATGAAGAAAATTAATTGTAACTTCGGGAGCGTCACAGTTTTAAACTGCCTCATATTAGTTTAGTACAGCTACACATGATATTTCAATTTCATGTGCAATTCTAGCTGCGCATATATATACAAAAAAATAGGTTAAATTGTAGGCATGTTCAGTTTTAAAGAGAGCTACAAATGGACCTTACAGTAGATAACTTTAGTCTTTAAAATAATTAATGAGATTGCAAAGAAAAAGGGTTAAAAGTAAGCCCATATGTTGATTTATCAAATTTAAACTAAGTGCAGTAAGTGGATAACCATCGTCAATTTGCTCAACAGGTTTCCCGATGCCAATAAACGTTTCTTCTTCGTCAGAATCCATTTTTACTGGGGGCTGCCATTAACTGTAGTCACGCGGTAAATCTGAAGGTGAAATTTTCTTTTATAAATAATATCTTATTCATAATGTCAAAATGATATCATTATCTTCATTTTTTATTTGACTTAATCATTATATTTTTATTTCACAAAAATTATTGAATTTTCATCCAATCGCTGAAGCAAAAATGCAACTGATGAACACTCAAGTTCCACTGCGCATGCGAATCAAAAAATGATTTTGGGAATCACCCAGAGATGAACCACCACAGAAGAATTTTTATTGTTTTGTCACGATTGTTGATGTAAGTGGGTCAAAACATGTCTGGGTCGAATTAATATAACATGAAAAAGATTGCATTCAACGGAATGAGACTGTCAAATCAAGGGGAGGACAGAAATACAGGTGAAAACAATGGAACTCCCATCACAGCACTTGTTGCAGCTTCTGTTGATGATCATGATGTGTCACCTTCGGGTCTCAGTAGTGTGATTCTAGATGAATCTGTAATACGTAAAAAGGAAAGATGTGGATTATTCAAAAGTTTTCGAAAGAGACTATCGTTTAATTTTAGGCGAAAAAATGATGAGAGTGACTCGAATCAACCTGATGTTATGAACTCTTCGAAACACAGTTGTGATAGTAAAGTTTCGAAGAAAAAGAAAGGACGTTGTCGAAAACCAATTTGTGATGCCTCATTTAAGTCAAACTCATCATCTCATAGTTGTGATAGTTTAGATAAACATACAAATACATCAAACAGTTTACAGAAATTTAGTGAATACCTTTCAAATACAGATTCAAATTCATCACTGACTAAAGACAAAAGTTATCGCAATAAAGAAATTAATAAGTATTTTCAAAACGATCATTTTAAATCAGAAAAACACTCAAAAGAAAAGCTGATAACATATCAGGAAGTCCAACAGAGTGATCAAACAAACTCAATTTATGCTTCGTCCAAAGGAAATAGTCTCAATGTATCAAGTGTACTTGCAGTAGAAAAAAGGATTCATAGTCCTACCTATCAGGAATTCAGTGACGATGATGGTAGTCCAAAGATATGGAGTTTAACTCAAGAATTATTCCGTCTTTCTAAATTTGGGTGGTATTGGGGTCCTATAAGAAGAATTGAGGCAGAGGAAAAACTTTTAAACCAACCTGATGGTGCATTTCTTGTACGGGACAGTTCTGATGAGCGTTACCTACTAAGCTTAAGTTTTAGATCATATGGTAGGACTTGGCATACCAGAATTGAGCACTGCAATGGAATGTTTAGTTTTTATGCTCAGCCTGACACTGAAGGTTATCCTTCAATTGTAGATTTAATTGAACATTCTATGAATGATTCTCAGACAGGAATATTCTGTTATTCTCGTTCAAGATCCCCTGGTGCTCCTTCATTCCCGGTGAGATTGACTAAACCAGTGTCACGTTTTACTCAAGTTCGATCGTTGCAATATTTATGTAGATTTGTTATTCGTCAGTACACGCGTTATGACCATATTCAAGAACTTCCGCTTCCTACTAAGATTAAAGGATGGATTGAAGAAAACCAGTATTGAATACAGAATAAATTATCAGTCTCGTTCTCTATACATTTCTAAAATGTAAATATTTAATGCATATACAGATGTACATACATTTAATATAGAAAATACATGGTATTTGCATCTAACATATTTTTTTTTCGGTTGAAATTCCTCATACATAATGTACATGAATATATGCAAAATATTATTATTATTTAAATTTAAAAATCCAATTTATTTTATGATTACTATCATGACTATTTACAACATGTAATGAAAAAAATATAAATTTTTCTGTTAAAAGCCATAATGATTATGTTTTACTTTTTGTACACACGTAGATCTGCTTATAAAGGCCAACATACATTTGTAAAAACTGCATAAGGCCAATATAAAAATTATCCTTGTTTCTCATCTTCTCCTGCCCCAATTTTTCAGCCACCTGAAAAAAAAAAAAAAACATTATTTTGGTTTGTTGACAAATTACATTCATAACCAGTCGATTTCCTCAGAACATGTTATATCAAAATTTAAAAGTAAAAAAAATGAAAATCCCCCACCTGCCCTATCATGCTCATACATGTATTTTCAAGAAATTTGTATGAGAATATAGAAATTATTTTATTATGGCCTAATAACCATCATGTACATGATGTACATTGTACAATTGTGTGTGTACTTGATCTTCTAGATCTGGCTACTGTCGTTACTGTAAAACAGAATGTTTCCCACATGTGGTTTAAATTTTGGGTTTTTGTTTTGAATTCCATGAGTCAGCTTGTCATGCATGTTTATTTTATTTTTTTGGCAAAAATATTCAGGTACTGGTTGAAGCTGAATTCAGAAAAATAACCCTTCACAAAAAATATCTTTATTTTCCTAAATGATATACATTTGTACTTGTTCATATTAAAAACGAAAGAATATGGAATATGAATGAAACAGGTACAATTGTGCCTTGAATTTTCAGGTTAGTGATCATATGGCTATATTCTATAATACAGTTCGTCTCTATTTTTTCTATATTTCACAAAATTTACCTGTCTTTTTGATATTACCATGATTACATGTGCAATTTGTACATGTACATGTACATGTATCTTAAAATTTTAAAGTGAAAAAAAAAGAAAATAATGCATGCATGTGACATGTATTTTATGTAGTTAAAAGAAAAGTTCAAGACTTTATGAATATTGTTGATGGTGTTCATGCTTGTTCTTATATATTGTGGTTGGTTAAACATCATTGTCTTTTCTCTAAAAAAAATTTAATGTCATGAATGTAAAATATATTTACCGGGGTATACAGTTAATATCTATTAAAATATTACTATCTTTCTTACATTGTTGTCTGAAATGACTCAAGGAATATCATTTTGTGTGTTTTGTATTTGTTTTATTTTCAAACTTGTAATTCTACACAGAAAAATATTATTTATGTCGAAAACAAAAATAAAATGTGTAAAAAAAATCTATTATTAAGTTGAAAGTTGTTTTAACACTATGCAATTACATGTAACTTTTGATATGATGCATGTTCATGTACTACTAGTCTATACATTTTGTACATCATGTGTACATGTACAATGCAAATTTGTAGTTGCTGAATTAAAAATGTTTTGGATCTATTAAGAACATGAAGAAAGAGCTGTTTAGAAATATAGTGTAACTTTTCTTATTGGAATTTCTTATCGTCATCAACCTACATGTAATAAGGGCATATCAAGTAAATTTGAAGATTCTCATCCCTGCCTACCCTATTTCTATATGATCCAACCCAAATTTTTTATTTTGGAATTTTTGTAGAAGTCAAAGTTCCAATTTTTTTTCTGTCTATCATGTTTCTTTTTTTATGTTACAAAGTGAGACTTATGAATATGATAAAATCAAAGTCAACGTGGTGTTCTTGCTACTGGACAGTCCATTGTTAGGGGAATCAAAGACTTATTCAGATTTTGTACTTCACGAAAAACCACATATAAATAAAATCTAACAACATATAAATAAAATCTTCCCATCTACATCATTTTTGTTGCTGCTGGTGGATGATAATCTAAAAATTAATTTGATTGAACTTACATTCATGACCAAATCAGTCATTGATGGGCCAGTCTTCAAAATGTTTGTTAGCGCTTTCCTGACTCACCATTTTCTAAGCTGGATAGGTCATTTATTTAATTTTAGTAAAAAAAATCAATTTTTCAAGTGATTCCCTATATACATGATAAAAATACTAGTTGAAATCATTAAGATTTATGATAAGATAAAAATTTCCTTTTGACTTGAGCAATAAAATATTTTGAGTAAGGTCTGATTGGGAATTTAGTGGGTTGGTCTGCAAAGGCCAAACAAACTTAATTCATTACAGGCCCTGTAAAGTTAAACTAAGCTGATTAAAGAATAATAGATCTGAAATACTCTATTATGGGTATCATAAAAAGATGACCATGAATCATGTATAGTGCATGTACATGAACATTTTTTAGATCTGAAGGTTGATGGTTTTAGATACAATTCTTAAATTTCTTTTTTTGTCATTACATCAAAAATTATCTATTTGTGTAGATCTTCATATAAAGTGCATGTATCATGATGTACAAACATGTACAATATATTACATACTGTAATGAAGTTAACATGTATAGTGACTTTTACAGTAAAACTTCATGTAACACATGTTCTATAAAGTGCCTGTTATTAAATTAACATGTTGTCGAGCAGTGATCATATTGCTTTGTGATTAAAATGTGTTTTTAAAAATTATTTTTAATGTACAATTCAAGTGCTAAAGTTGTTTATGGTTTGATAATTGTTGATAAATATTGTAATGCATTTATATGATCACAAAGCATCATTTTTTGTTCCTCAAAAATGAATAAACCCTTTAATAAATTATTTATTTATTATAGTAGTTGTACACTACATATTGCTTTTTTTCCATATCTACAAAGTGGCATACAATTTTTTTTTTAATTCAAAATTCTTTTGGAGACTTTGGCATGCTTAATGTTACATGGGAGTAGACAAACAATTTATCAATGTTATCACCATTACATGTTTTTCACCATTTTCAGTTGTATTCCTGTTAGAATTTTAAGTAAATATTTTTGTCCATTTGGTTGTCAATGGAAATTTGTGCAATAGAAATAATAATCGTCTCATTCTTCCCATCAGCATGTTATGCATTGTCCAATGTGAATTATCTCTTTTCACTATAAATCATTATAAATTGACACCTGCAACGCATTATAATTTTTAACTCATCATGTTCATATATTGTAACTCAGAATGATCATTGATTCCAAATTTCTGTCATGATTTACAGGAACTGAGCCCAGTAAAAACTGGTTACTAGGTCTTGTAAGATTTAAAAATATACTCTACCATGTTGACCAGTTGTGTATACATGTACGTAATAAACTTTTGGAAGTTTTACAATAACCTCGTACATGTACCAGTAAGTTTGGTCTAGTTAATTTAATCAGATCTATGATACCAATGGCTAGTATTGATAGAAAAAAAACTAAACAAACACTGGATAAGACCTGTAAATAAAAACATAAAATGTTAATTTTTCAAAGATAATTGAAAGTAGATGTTTAGTTACCATCATATTGCCTAACATTATGTAAAATGCAAACAGTTTAGTGCCATATTTGTATCAGTGCAACTGCATGAAAAGACATACATCATGTACATTGTATTTTATGATTGTAAACGTCTGGGAAAATGGAAAGTCTCTAAACAATTTTTTTTTTTAAATTGGAGTTTGCCAAATTATATTTTGGAAAACGATCTAAAGATAACTGAATTTTTATTATTAAAAAATCATAGATGAAATGTTTACTTAGAAAATAAGGAATGTCATTCAAATAAAAATAAAAAGAAATGTGAAGCATAAAATTAACAAAAGAATGCATCATTTTCTCAAAATCTATATTTTTCTTTCTTTATGTCCTTGAAAATTGATTGAATTTCTTGCATCTTGTCAAAATACAAAGCCACATTTCTGAATGAATTTGTCTTAAATTCTGTTTAGAAATTAATATTTCTGACATGGAGTAACATTCTTAGATTTTACAAATAAGACTGAGAATTTTAGTAACCACATTATTCCCACTTGTTGAGTTTTCCAGGCATGTTGTAGATCATGTAGATTTAAGGCATAAATGATACATAATCATCTCTTGAATATTTACCTTTATACCATGTACATGTGTATACTATTTTTACCACATGAAACATTGCTACATATATCACAATCATGATTTTCACTATATAAGTATCCCCATTTCACATATATGTACATCATTTACATTTATCAATGTTTATCGATTCATGTTTGTAGCCCTACAAACTATTATAGAAATTACTTATTTGTGATCTAAATTGATGCTTGTAGACTTCATGTTGCATTTTTACACCTGATTCATACAAATGTTTGTGCTAGGTGTCACTGCCAATATTGCTCTATTTTTAAATGTCACTGTGAGTATTTAAGTTGTTTGAATGGAGAGTCTAGAGAAAAATATCATTTATTTACATGTATTTGTTATTCATTTTGCAAGTCAAAGACTTTTACATTAAATATATAAATTAAACATTATAGTTTATCTTGTTTTTTCTTTTATATTAACAACTGTCAATGACTGTTCAGTTAAAAGTTAAAACATTCTTCGATTTAAAGCTAAAAAAAAACCAAGTTGGGTCTGCATGAAATTTTGTACATTTAGTATCCATAATAAGGACAACAAAAATAAACTTGTAATCCATATCAAGTACATTTGTACATCACATTGCTGCAAAACATTTGAAAGAAGCAAAGAGGAACCAATGGGGCATTCAAGTGTCAAAAGTCTGAAAAGGCAACAACAAAACTGGTAAACACCAACAAGAACAGCATGAAGAAACACAAAACACATTTGAGCGATTCCAACAAATTAATGTTGAGCATGCCAACAATGTCTAAGGAGGCACATTTGCTTGTTTCAATTTAAAGGATTCCTCCCCCTTCCTCCATTGTGATGATTGTATTGGTCTATGAAAGTAAAGGGGCATATAATGTTCAGGTACATCCCAAATAAGGTTTACCTACAGATTAAAGTTATTTTACCATGAATCTGATTGAAGTATGGTGCCATTTTGAAACTATACAAATATGTACATCAGAATATGAACGAAAATGATCTTAGAATTGTACTGGTCTCATCATCTTTAATCTTTATTGCTTGATTGAACACAGAAGAAAGGGTGAGTGTTATACTTATGTTTGAATTACCTACAGGTTGAAATTACTTTACCATGAAGGAAGTATGATGCCATCATGAAACATAATATACATATGCAATTGTATATTAGGTGAAAACAAATAAAAATCACCTTACATTTTACCCTCCTCATCATGTTCATGGTCCATTGGTCATAGAAAAGAGGTGAGGGTGTTACACTTAAGTTTACCTATATGTTTAATTAAGTTACTTTATGAAGACCATGAAATTTTATTCACATGTACTACAAGGTGTGAGCAAACAAGAATCATTATTATACCCCACACAAGTTAGTGGACACAACTCCTCTTAAATAATGAAACTTAGTATGCAAGAAGTACACATATGTAGTAATTCATATTACTAGGAATTTTTTATCCACACATTTTTGTGGGCGTTATGGCCCTTTGGACGGAGAAATTTGCTGAAATTCTGATTCATCTTGTGGAGCCAACTACTCTTAAAAAAAAAATAATAACAGAATTTATTGAAACGTGGTTTGCAAGGTGAGCACCCTATAAAGATGTGCGTCTTAACAGGATTTTTTTCCCCCTCAAATATGGAGTTTATGACCCCTTTGGACTAATTTGCCGACCATTCTTATTTGTCGTCTTTTGGACACAACTCAGAAACTACTGAACATAATTTAATGGAACTTGGTATGTTAGAAGTATACAATACAATATAAGTAGTTCAAGTTGTGCAAATTACAACAGAACAGAACAGAACAGAACAGAATTTTTATTTGGTCTAAAATCCAAATACAGGATTGTTACCATTACAATTACAATTATATACACATACAAACATACAAACTAGTGATTAAGACACATGCCTCATTATTATCTGTATAACAAAAGATATAAATATATATATAATTTACCAGGTTTGATTAGTAAGTTTGTGTATTGATATTTAACATATATATCTAATATATTATTGGAGGAGATGGTACAAAATAAATGAATGAATAAATACAATTATATGTTGGACTACTACTATGCACTGCAGTTATTAAGTAATTCAAATCTCCTTTTATACATTTGATTAACACCTATTACAATGACTTTTACAATATCATAATCTTTACAATTGAATAAAAAGTTAAATCTAGCATCTGAATCAAAATTAACAAAAGAGGGGCAAATATCACATATATCTGTGAAAAGTTTTTCTCTAATGTTATTTAATGAAGTACAAGTAATTAAAAAATGAGATTCATCTTCTACTCCTGACTTGCATAATGGACATTCCCTATTTGCTAATGGGGTTTTAGTGTGACGCCCAACTTCTATTGCAAGTTTACTATTGCTTAATTTAATTTTTGTAAATGTTTTAACTATATCTCTGTCTATATCCAATTTTAGATATGTATCTATTTCATAGTTTTCTTTTATTTTTCTAAAAGTTCTAAGTTTATGACCATTTACAGAATGACTGTCATCAAAAATAGTGTTCTTCCAATATTTTAAATAATTTTCATTTAACTTGTTTGTAAAAGCTGAAAGTAATTTACCTTGTGAAAAGGTACCTTGATTATCCCAAACATGATCAAAATTAAGTTTATTTAGTAATATCTTGACTTTTGAGGCAAAGCTATCTTGACAATTAAAATTAGATTTGTAGGCATCATGTACTAGTAAATTTTCAGATTTAATAATATGTAACCAATATTCAGCAACTGATTTCAAGGCTAAAATAGATATTGGATACATTCCCAGTTCTGCAAGTACAGCCAAATTCACTGCAGCTCTATTTACTCCTAAAAGAGATTTTGCAAATTTAATTTGAGTTTTAACTATTGGCATTGCTAGATATTTAGATTCTAATTCATGCTTATTGTTAACAACATTTAATGACCATATTTCACTACAATAAAGTAAAATTGGTTTAATGCAAGCATCAAACAGTTTCAAATGAGGGACAATATTAGAAGAGTTTGATGATAAGAGTTTTCTGACACAGAACATAGCTTTAGTTGCCTTTTTACATAGAAGATTAATGCCATTTGTAAGGACTCCCGATGGTTTGAAAATGATTCCCAAATATTTATATTCTTCACAATATTCAATTATATCCTCTCCAAGCTTAAAAATATCTTTTGATAATTTTCTTCCTGCTTTGTTAAAAATCATAATTTTGGTTTTTGATAAATTTACAGTTAGGTCCCAGTGTTCACAGTAATTGTTAAGTTTATCAATGCAATGTTGTAGGCCTGAAGCAGATTCTGATATAAGTACTAAATCATCTGCGTAAAGAAGACATGATATATCAATTTCATTTAACTGTACAGGATCACATGTATTATCGAAAAGTGAGACTAGGTCGTTAATGTAGAGTGAAAAGAGAGAAGGTCTCAATATACACCCTTGTTTGACTCCAATTTTTGAATGAAAGAAATCTGTTACACCATCTTGAACTTTTACCGAAAATAACACTTTCTTGTACATATCTCTTAAGATATTTAAAAATCTACCTTTAATATTACAATTAAAAAGTTTTAGAAACAAGGCTTCCCTGTTTATAGTATCAAAAGCTTTCTTGAAGTCTACAAAACATGTATATATTTTCTTTTTAGATTTAAAATTACAATGAACTTTATATCTGCAAAATTTTGTGGGAGTTACGGTCCTTTGATCCTTAATATAGGTTAAAAATCTTGATTCATTATCTTGTAGCCACAACACCTCTAAAATACTGAACAGAATGCCATGAAACTTGGTATGCAAGAAGTATAATATATTTAGTTGTACATATTATCACCAAAAAATACGACTCACCAGGGGTATGTGATCGTGCTTACAGGACTTTCATTTAATTGTACTCCCGGCTTAAACTTAATGGTTCAGTAATGAAGAGTGAAAAATAATGCGAGATGGGCAAAATGTCTTTTAGACATTGTTTAGCCTGCAAAGCGGAGCAAGACATAGGTGTTACTTTACCGGCCGCGACACTAACTTTTAAAATCTTTCAATGTTAAAAGTTTAATAAGCACCTCGATTTCTCAAAAAATATAAGTCTTGGGTTGATGATACATGGTATGGATATGCCACAGTAGTTTTGCATTTCATCTTTTGACCTTGACCTTCGATTTTTTGATTTAGTGATTTTCAATTCTCAATACATATAATAGCAATGTTAAAGTTTTACGAGGACCTCCTTGTCTCCAGAACAATGTTCTATGTTGGTAAAACTTGATATGCATATGCCCCAGAAATAGCAAAGCATATCTGCAGCCCCATCTTGACATTGGCAATGGATTCTCCGAGAGTTACTAGTTACCGGTACATAGAACCCGGGCATAGAACAGATTGTGAATTTACTTTTTATGGCTTACAATGAGTACTCCGAAACGATAACAGATCGGAAAACAATCTGATGGGTAAGAGGGAAAAATCTGAAATGGATACAAGACTTGACCTTTGAAGGTCAAAAACCATATTTAATTTTTGGTTTATTGGTGGAAAGCTATTGCGGAAAGATATAAAGTTTTGCTTGGCTGCTTAAACTTCGATGGACTGGTCCGATTTAGATGTTTTATATAATGATAGAGATCCTTAGGGTCAGGCGAGTGATACAGGCTCATGGGAGCCTCTTTTTATGCCTTGTCCTATATAGGTGAAACTATTGTAAACAGATAGAGAAAACTTTTGCTTGCTTAAATATATAGTTCATCGAGCTCAGAAATAGTCTCCATTTGATCTGAAGTATAAGATGACCCCTTTCGGAAAATATGACAAATACTAGTAGATCAAATCTCTTGCTTGCTTAAACCTTCATCTCATCGAGCACTACATAAGTCTCCATTGAGTCGAAGTTGTCAGATATCCCCTTTGATAAGTTATGATCCCTTATTGCCAAAAGGTTTGTTTTTGCCTTATGGAGATAAAACCGTATAAGATAACCAAAAAAAATCTGCTTGTTTATATGAATATTTAACGAAATGAGCTCTACAAAATCTTTCATAGTCTGAAGTTGTATCATGATCCTTTATAGGAATAACTTCCTCAAATGTCTACTTGAAGCCTCTTGTTTTGTGATGCTGACATATTGAAAGAAAACTGTTTCGGGAAAAAACACTGTTGCATAAACTTTCAGTTTTACTCAATGAAATAAAACTCATTGCAGACGGAGAAAAGCTGTTGCTTGCTTAAATCACAGGGACTCGTCCCACTCTATTGATGTCTTTTATATGTTGCTGTTTTTCTTTTGTTTTATTTTTGTATTCTTTTATTGTTTTTGTGGGTTTTTTTTTGTTCTTTTAAAACATTAATAGAAAGGAGCAAGTCCCTGCAGTGCCTTAATGTGCAGCTTGATAAATATAGGCTCTACAAATTTTCCATCGAGTTTAATGTGTTTGACGACCCGTAAAGGCGTTTAAAATTCCCTTTCAACCTTGAAACACAAGAGATATCCTAATGAACCCATATATATAGACATGCAAACGAGGAAAAAAGTCTCGTAAATAAATCTTATAATTGTTTATACTGAATGCTCATCCTGTTTTAAAAAGGGTTTGTGGGTAAGACATTGCTAACAAATGTGTACCTAAATTAATAAAGGGTAAAAATGTTTGAAATTATCAAAACTGCATAAGTTTAGAGGAATTTTAAACAGTGCTTTTTCTTGCTTTCAAACATCAAGTTATATCTCATAAACGGGCTAAATAGATTTGCGACACATACAACAATGATTTTCTGCAGAAGCAAGGTTGCCAAATATAAAGTAACCCCCCTCAAGTCTTTAAAAAAAAGAAACTGTTCATGCACAGCTAAGTATCATCACAGGTTTATTCTCGAAACTTTGGAACAATCATGAATTTACACGGGAAAGTCCCCAGAAGTTCCGCTTATAAGTTGGACGAGATGGTAGGTTCCAGGTCAATTTGGCCAAAATTCTCAGCACGAATAATAACAAAAATATCTGAATGGTAAACAGTGGAAATCTATGTGCAGAGACTGGACCTGCCACTGAATCACATATAATGTATACACCGGACATAAATTTGTCCTTTTGGTTAGTGTAATCTTCAAATCTTCTTGCTGTTCTCATATTTCTTTCATCTTCGTTTATTGTTCTCTTTTTCCATTAACCATCGGCAGCGCGATGAGTGCGTGCAAGCAAGAAGTACTTACTCTTCGGAGCAGCTCTCGCTACGACTTTATTTCGCATCGTCGGTTGCTATTCAGTGTTTTTGTGTTTTATAATAATAATTTTTCTTTGTGCTGTTCTCGTTCGTGTTTACTGGTATTGTCCTTGCACTATCACGTTCAAATGCCCCATTGGTACCCCTTTGCCTCTTTCGCAATGCAGCCCAAGATTTCTTTTTTTCGACATATCTGTACAAAATCAGGACCATAGCGATCTTAATCTTATCTGGTATGTCGATCCGGTATTGCCTCGGTTTTTTGTCCCTTTTATTGGACATTTTATAAGATGTAAGATTTACCTTTATTTCACATTCCATTGTTAATTTGTTATCACTTGGATTCCGTCGTCGACTGTCTTCTCTGAAACATCTGAACATAATTTAATAACAATTGGTGTGATTGATCCTAATTACAAGGTTATCCAACACAATTGTTCTTTGGGCAAAGACCCAAGAGTGTTTATATTTGTTTTGTCGCTTTTTAAATTAAACACAAGATGAAGCTTGAAGTGGAATAAACGGTCTGTGAACCACTTTTGTATGAACCCATCCTGAAGACATTGCTTAACTTCTACTTTTAGAGCATTGGTTTTACAAAATTGTCAGATGACCCCTTATCAGATTTCTTAAATGTTTGTGTTGAAAAATGTAAGATATTGCAGATAGAGATTGCTTGCCCAAATGTCCAGCTCATTATTATAAAGCTCTGCTAAATCTTCATTCGACCAAAATAGTCTGATGCCCCCTTAAATGTTGAAAATCGTGTTTTGGCTTATAAAATGAAAACCTCTGCGGAGAAGAGGAAGGAATGTTAGCTTAAAATGTTACTTGATTGACCTATAAATCGTGGATAAGAACCCCTAAATAAGCCAGGCTCCTGGTTGCCTTTTATCACCATAAGTTTAGTCGTTAAACAATCTTTGTTTTCATGTACATATTTTGTCCATTCATTTTCTGAAATTGTCAAAGTATAAAATGATTTTAATTAAAAAAAAACATAAACATATCCTTTTAAAGGTAAAACAGGCGAGTTAATTTTCATTCAGCATTTTAAGGGCTTCGTTATACACTTGAACATTGCCAGAAAATCCATTATGCTCTATCCTCTTCAAAGAGTTTATATAGTCTATTGGTAACTTGTTTTGATGAGCTCCTCGAATGATTATATCTAAATATTGAGGCGAAGGCCGAGGATCCCACTCACAGGGTGCGGACCCGGTATCCATTTGATAGGTCCTACACGTTATTTTACTATCGTCGGTGGTGTATACTGTGACATCTATGCCGTCGTACCATGTTTCTTGGCTAGAAAAAAAAAATAAAGCATTTTTGGTGTAAACAATTAAATCAAATCATATAGTTAATTTAACAGCATGCAAGCACTTTGAAGGAAAACAGCACTAAACTTTTTTTTTGCTTTTTCAAATTTCTTTTCTGAAGCGATTCAGTTAAGTCCACCTTTATAGTTTATATCGAAATATATCTCTATGCTGTTAGAATTCTAGCTAAAATATCCAAAATGATTAGAATAATAGTCAGAAAATATTTATCATCATTAGCTTACAATGGCCAGGCGTAATTTATGATAATATTTTAAAGAGTTCATAGTAGACCCCTCCTCATAGTATATATATGAAACTAGCATTATTGAAATCTACATAAACTTGGACTATACTAAGCTTTTAATATTAATTATAACGCACTCGTTGAGCGAGGGAAGATCTTTGTCATCTAGCTCCCAGACGGTACCCCAAACACAACTCCCAATCTCTTTCTTTATGTTAGCCACAGCGCCACGCCATCTACATCCTGGAGATTTAGGATCTTCAACACACCAAAAGGAAAGGTTGTAATCCTATAATATAAAAATATTCAGTGAAAATCAACGAATGACGGCTATGCAGTTTTTGCTTATAAAGTTTAAATCTGCGATCTGGATAGTTCAACTTTTGGTTTTAACCTTGGTGGCTTGCCCCTATCGGTGACTCAACATACATGTAAATGGTATAATGTACAACTTGTTATAATGTTTGAAGAAAATAAAGTATCAATAAAAAATAATGGCACTGATGCCGGATTATCGTTTTATTTTACTAACTTTCAAAAGCAGAAAAGCACAAATCATGAAATTTTAAATAATACATACCGGCAGTCTAGCTACTGCTTTGTATACAGCCGAAGGATTTTTCAGCTTGAGTCGTTCTCTTAAGGGACTGGTCAATATTTATTGGAGTGATAGGACCAGTGCAAATGGTAGTAGGACACATACTTTTTTCTTTGAAAATCTTGATAGGGCCAAAACTTTTTTTCCCACCAGCGCTTATAGGACAGCAACTTTTTTTTTGCGAAAAAAAAGTATGTTAGTGTTTACCAAAAAAGCAAAAGTAACTAGCAAATAGAATAGTTCATAAACTTTTGGAGGTGCAAAATTTAGATAATTGTTGTCACTTTGATATAGCAAAATATAGCCAAAAATAATTATATCCAACAAAGTTTATTTGTATGAGGAGTATGGTCTTTGCATGTGTTTCCGATCGGCATTTGTTTTCGATCACCATGTTAAACACGCGACTAAACAGCACGTGCTGAACATTTCCGGTAATTTGCATATGACAACAAACAAACAAGTGCTACTCTACAGCCAGTTACTTTTGTGGTTTAAATGAGAATTAAACAGGTAAGAAATTTTATTATTGTTGCAATCTTATAAAATGGCCACTGTTCTACTAATCCCAATCAATATGCAAATTTTAATCACCTGTAAAACCTAAATTTAGCCTTCTTTACTACTTCCGGTTTGACGCCTGCAAAGTTGAAGGTCCCATTGCATCATATTATCACATGATTTAACCAGCCAATCAAAAGATCACAATTTTTAATGAGGGTCTAAAGGAGTGGGTCCTTAGGTAAAATTAGTGAAAATAAACGAAAATTAAAGATAAGAATCTATAATTAAGACAAATTTATTTTAATAGGAAAATCTAACATGAAACTTATATGTATATGAAACATACTTTATAATGCAGAAACAATTTTTATGATAAAATAAATATGCACATACCTTAACTATAATAACTATTTTCATACTTAATAAAAATAAAATAAAATCCACACACAAAATTATTTGCAAATTTTCCATTTTTAATGATATATGTATAAATACATCTAAATCCATATTTATATGTCAAATTTTCACTAAAACATACAATATTTAACATAATCTATGCTCGGTTTAAATGGTTTTCCTCTAGAGCCTCACATTCCATGGTTATTCGGATTTCTCTGGGGTGATCGAAAACACATGCTTCATTACCGGTGCACTGAAAATGATATGTCATGTGAAATTGGGTCAATAAAAGAAAACAACGACGAGAAAACATAAAAAATGAAAACAAACAGAAACTGTTTAATTCAGACATTAGAATAAAAGCAACAAATAAATAAATAACCGGTAAACAGTAAAATAACAAAGGAATTTCTGTTAGGTGATCGAAAACCCATGCATCCACCATATATAGAAATAAGTTTAAAAATTGATAGGACATTAACTTTTTTTTCATTATAACACATATAGGACATTTATTTTTTTTGCTTTTTTCATATGTAGGACATACACTTTTTTCGCTTTTGAAATTTTCAATGCACCGGTCCCAACTCCCTAATAAATATTGACCGGTCCCTAACAGGTTACTTCCATAAGAAAAATACAGAAATTTTCCTGAAAATAAAATGTTTTGTGAGTTCGAAGATGTCATAGTAGAACATGTAAGTGCAGTCAGGAACATGAAATTAATAATTAAAATACATTACATATAACACGTTGCGTTGTAAATGAATACTATAGCAATGTCCGTATGGTATCAGTATATGCAATGGCACAGAACACTATTTTTTAAACTTGCCGAGAAATTATCATAAAATGTGATGCATGGCAAGAAATTCAATCTCACATTGTCCATAAGAGACGTTAACATTTTAAAGAAAAAATATATAACGTGACATGCCAGACTATGGCACGTCAAACGTTTCAATATTCAAAACAAATATTGATTTAAAAGAAAATAATTTATATTCAATATTCATACATATATATGCAATATATTACTATCTATATTCAAAAATTAAAATATATGTTCAAAACTTACAAATATATGGTTTAAAAACCAAAAAATATGTTCAAAACTAATAAATATATTATGAAACATTCTTCTATTTATATATTCAAAAATTAAAATATATGTTTAAAACTTACAAATATATATTCAAAAATTAGAAATATATGTTCAAAACTTACAAATATATATTTAAAACTTACAAATATATATTCAAAAATTCAAAAACTTACAAATATATTTTCAAAACATGTAGAAAATACATTCAAAACATGTTTAAAAAATTAGCGATAGAGAAAGACAGGTATTTAAATATAAACAAAAATAATCGATTTTGCAAACTTTGTAATACACAGGAAATCGAAGACGAGATACATTTTCTTATGCACTGTCCCTCGTACACTGTAGAGCGGGCAAATCTGTTCAGTGAAGTAGAGAAACTTTGCTCAAACTTTCAACACTTAGACGTAACTAACAAATTTATCTGGTTGTTATCTTGTGAAAATGAGAATATATGCAATATGTTAGCATCTTATACCAAAAAATGTTTTCAAATACGAGAGACTGTTAGTAGATTATGAATCGTCACGAGTCATACTACATGTGTAATTATTGTTTGTTTTCTAATTTGTTTATTTTATTTCGATTATTATTGTCAGATTATTATTTTTCATGTACGAATTATGTATTTATATATGCTCTTTCGAGGGCCCATGATTTGGTGTAAAATTATACTATACTATACTATACTATGTTACGGCATTAAATCTTTGAAACATTCCGAGCGATTTAAGGTAAAGTATACGAAATTGACTGTCCGATCAATTTTCTTAAAAAATTAGCCATAGATAGCTTATGTAAGGAGGAATAAGGAAATGCAATAAAAAATTGGCGTCACAAACCTGGTTTTCGTTTCAACCATTAAGAAAGAAATTAAAATACCATAAAAACAGATAAATCTAGACATTCCGTAAAAGGCATACTATGAAAATAAAGAATGATGAACCCAAATTGTTACCCCCCCCCTCCCGTTTGGTTGCGCCTATAAGACTCATCTGACTACAAGTATTTTTTAACTATCTTGTACATCTTTTATTTTTTTTATTCACGTTTATATAAGTGTTTTAAATACAACAAAACTTCATTTTCGATAAACTACAATTTAAACAAAACATAACAACCAAAACAAAACATAAATAAATAAACATGCTTAAAAACTTCCAACGTTTTGTAATTCTTTTTTTTGTGTGAAATGAAATGAAAATAATATGTTTTAAAATATGTTAAGTGTTTAAAACAAAGATTCAACCTTGCCGTAAATGTCCAACGCAAACATCGAATTTCATCAATGAATAACGTCATGTTACCCGGCAATATCTTGCGCAACAAATTGTTGTTGCGCTGCTTTGGAATTTATTAAACCCTCATTTCATTGGCCTTCTGTAGCCACTGCTGAGGGTGTACAAGGGGTTAAAAGAACAGAGAAGAAAAGCCTGTAAAAATCAAGAATAATAAAGAGAAAAAATATATATTTTTTTATGAGAGTAATGGCTATATTTTAAAAAAGAATACAGAGAAAAAAGAGCCACAAAACAATTTAAAGAAAAGGCATCGCGTGATCCGAAGGTTGATCAGGTGAAATTTAGAATCAACCTGATCCGAACTCGTATGAAGAATATGTCGTGACTCCGCCCACATCCCCATCCACATCCTCTTAAATATATTCAAAATGAATTTTTAATCATCTAGAGAACTTTTAGAAAAATAATGGATTTGTAAATTGAATAAAAAATGATAATAAATTGAAATCCATTTGCATACTAACCTGCATGAAATGACATTTGTCTAATCAGTTAGATGCGTTCGGTAATTAGATAAGTTGACTTTGACTTACAAACAAACCAGGGGCGTAGCTTGCTCCTGGAAATAGGGGAGGCAGGGGGTCTGGGGGGCGGCAGCCCCCCAGAAGCTGACGACCTTTAGGAAAATGTACGTGCACTTTCCACATGAAATATCAGACCTATCCTTGATTTGCAAGACTGAACTTTTACAGGCATACCAATGTAATTAACATAAAGAAACTACCTAATTATTTGCTATAAACTTTGTTTTGTAACCACTTTTGTATTTTCTCTTCAAGTTTTATTTTGAAAATTTGATACTTATTAAAAAACAGAGACTATTCAAGTAGTGAAATATTTTATTGATTTAGAAATGCAAGGCACCGATCCTTCTTGTCCCGCTTGACTCAAATCTGTCTAAGACATGTTTCCTGCTGATATCTTTGTCTCTATGACGTATGTGAAGCATAGCTAGCCCACATAGCCTGTCTTCTTTCATGGTTGTTCTGTTCCATTGCTTAAGTCTTCGTAGGGCTGAGAATGACCGTTCATAAGGCACTGACCCAACTGGCATAGTTAGCAATAATTTGAAAATCTCGTAAATACGGTTAAACCAGCCTTTTACTGAGAATTGCCCACAAAAAAGAGTAACGGACATACAGACGAACGCACGGGACGGGTGCACGAATGGGTTATATTATACTACGTCACTTCAAACCGAAGAAAATTAGATGGACACTCTAGACATTTACATGCCTCCACTTCACACTGCTGTGGGTACACTTTAGACTAGAAATTCGACAAGTCGGGAAGGGCCCGGGCGGTCGTAAATTTTTTTTAAACAAATATGTGACGGATTTACATAAAATTTTGATACGCAAATCTTCAAATGGTACATGGAAATTTCAGAACTCTACTTCATATGTTTTGTTTTAGTTTTAGTGTTCACAAAAATTGTTGACGAAGGGTACAGACAGACGGACAAGGTGAAAACTATGTGAAGCTATATGCGGCGCCGCGTTTTCAATGCAGACCCTATTACAATGTAATTACAACTTTGAAAATAGACTTCGGAATCGACAAATATTTACTATATACATGTCTCTAGAAATCCAGAGGAGACCTGTTTTATCAAAATATGTACTCTGAATACCTGTAGCCAGAATTTTTCAAGAGGCGGTTTGAAAATGTTAAGGGGGGGGGGGTCGATTTTCAATTTTTTTTCTGACTTTAATAGAGCTAAACAGATTTTTTCAGCTGATTTTTCCCTATTTTGATCAATTTTTATTTCCAAGTGGGGTATGTCCTAACCCTTCGAACTCTCTCCTGGCTACGGGTATGTACTCTGTATAATATACATGTAGTTATTAGGGCCCCGCAACTTTGTTGCGGACGCCCTATAGTAATCAGTCTGTCCGTCCGTCCGTGCGTCCGTCCGTCCGTCCGTCCGTGCGTCCGTCCGTAACAAATTCAGTTTTCCGGACTTTTTTTCTAAACGCTTATAGATAATGAACTGATTTTTGGTATGTGAGTTTACCTTGATGAGTTACAGATCAAGTATGAGTTTCGTGCCGGTCCACAAATTTTTATGGGAGTTATGGCCCTTTGAACTTTGAAAATTCATTAAAATTTCAGTTTTCCGCACTTTTTTTCTAAACGCTTATAGATAATGAACTGATTTTTGGTATGTGAGTTTACCTTGATGAGTTACAGATCAAGTTTGAGTTTCGTGCTGGTCCACAAATTTTTATGGGAGTTATGGCCCTTTGAACTATGAAAATTCACTAAAATTTCAGTTTTCCGGACTTTTTTTCTAAACGCTTATAAATAATGAACTGATTTTTGGTATGTGAGTTTACCTTGATGAGTTACAGATCAAGTTTGAGTTTCGTGCCGGTCCACAAATTTTTATGGGAGTTATGGCCCTTTGAACTTTGAAAATTCACTAAAATTTCAGTTTTCCGGACTTTTTTTCTAAAAGCTTATAGATAATGAACTGATTTTTGGTATGTGAGTTTACCTTGATGAGTTACAGATCAAGTTTGAGTTTCGTGCCAGTCCACAAATTTTTATGGGAGTTATGGCCCTTTGAAACTTGAAAATTCATTAAAATTTCAGTTTTCCGCACTTTTTTCTAAACGCTTATAGATATTGAACTGATTTTTGGTATGTGAGTTTACCTTGATGAGTTACAGATCAAGTTTGAGTTTAATGCCGGTCCACAATTTTTTATGGGAGCGGGGCCCTTGGAGATGGCTATCATCTCCCTGGTATCTAGTTGTTTTAGCGTTCCCACAGAAATTGAAGTTGACTTGGTGCCAGTCGGACAGACGCCATATATTTTTAATTTTCGGCCCCAAACATGCTACCACGATTTTCCTAGTCATTTCAAATTCTAGTACATTTGTAGTTATATGAAATATAATGTAAACATTCATGAAAAATATTTTAACAATTTGAAGATCTATGCTACCTTTTTGACGATGTGCGTGAGTCTCTCTGACGAAATATCTTGATCATCTACATTAACTGGTGACGTCGGTTCCTCTGCATTCCGCGTGTTAGTTCTTACTATCTTTTAAGCAGTAGAAAATAGCTCAGTTATTTTTATTTGTCGTTTTGACATTGTTAAAAAATGCCGGTATACAAACTTTTAAAATAACAAAATTTCAAACTAAATTCGATACCGATACGGCGAGGTAAATTAAAGATTTCAGGAAATTGGGTTAACGCTAAAGAAGTTTGGGTCAGTGTTAGACACGACGTATTACTGGACTATTAATTGATTTCCATTTATAGAGCCGACAATTTTTCTATTATTCCAAAAAAGATACATGCATGTACCATACTTGCCGAAAAGTTTGGCGAGGCAGTTGCCTCGCTTGCCTCAATGGAAGCTACGCCGATGCAAACCATCTTCTCGGTTCTCTGTCGGATCGAAGGAATTTCTGCTGAACCTCAGTATTCATCACTCCTCTTTAATCTATAGAAATGTTGCGTAGCAAGGGAATGTGATGTGAACACAACTGCTTGACCTTAATGAGGGTATGGATGGGCATGCCAAAAAATCCAACGTAAATATTCTGGTCTGCAGATAATGAACCATGTAATTTTTAAACGACCATTGCAAGAAGCTGATGCATTAAATCAAATTAAATACGACATTTTTAACCACCTGTTCAATTACAACAACGGGCCCGGGGGGGACTTTTAATCTTAAACCGGAGGACTTTTCTTAGCATGAGAATGAAAATTTATGTTTTCATAGACCTGTATATTTATATACACGTCTATGATGTTATTGAAAATGTAACGGTACTGTACAAGATTAACAGTATGATCTAATATGAAACTAGTTGATATTCAAATTCAGAAAATTAACAATGATTTGACTTCATTGAGATTAGCATTCCCAGACAAAAAGATTTTAAAATTTCCAACGCTTTCTGAAAGTTGCAGCTTCGAAAAAAATATGCTAAATTAACATGAAAATATCTGAGCTCTCAAATTTGACCAACACTGTTTACATTGGTCGTTAGCAACATGAAAGCTGTGTGATTTTCTGTGTACGACGTCTGTCTATTCTGATCATTGTTCAAAGGGTTACAAGAATTAAGACGGAGTGTGTACCGTATAGTACTAGTAACTGTTGCGGCATACATATCTAATGAGTTGCTAAACGTTGATTTTGTCTTGCTTGTTTAATTTTCTGGCATTTGCCAGTCGAAAGATTTTATAACTTAGGTGAGCGATACAGACTCTTTGGTCAAGTATTGTCATCACTAAGCATCCGTCGTCAGCACTAATGAGGAATAAAATTGAAGGCATCAAAGTACATTAACACTTTAAATAAGGTGTACATTATCTAAAATAATTGCAAAATTTACATCTTATAATAATTTGTGTTCCTTTAAAATGTCAAAAGTATATAACTTTTTGAGTTTAGTGCATTTTGACATTTGATATAATTTCGAGAATTCAAAGTTGTGAACTTTTCGTTGGAGGTTACCGATGTGCTTGAAAAGTCATAAAATGTGGCGGGAAATTCAATTATGAAAATTAACAATAACTACTAGTATGAAATATAATTTCTTTTTTCTTTGGTCTTAAAATGAATTTTTCTTATACTACCTTTATTCTATTCTTTTAAGTTTAATGCATAATTAAGATACGCAAAGGATTACTCGACACAACATTATCGCACATCGCCAATACATGCGAAGAACTTCCAACGTAAATATTCCGGAATGCAGATAATGAACCATGTAATTTTTAAACGACCATTGCAAGAATTAAGCTGATGCATTAAATCAAATTAAATACGACATTTTTAACCACCTGTTAAATTAAAACAACGGGGGACTTTTGATCTTAAACCGGGGGACTTTTCTTAGCATGGAGTTGTCTTTTATTCCCGGATTCTTTATTTTTGGGGGTCATCTAGCTATTCTCTATTCTTTGATAGTTTTGACCACTTTGCTCATTATTCTTTATACTTGAATGGTCTTTACTCTTTATTCTTAATTTTTGGGGCATTATTCTCTATTCTTTAAACCCCGCCATCCACACCCTTTATAAGAAAAGAAATCAAAATTTCAACAAAGTTCCGAGCAATAGATGTACCTATACGCATGAGGTGCGTTTCGTCTTTTCAAGATCGTCACAGGCACTATATTCAAAAGTGTTGCAACTGAAAATACAATATGCATGGGTTTCCCCGGTTGATTCTTTAATTTTCATCTATAGCTGGTAAATCATTTCTTCTTCCACATTCAGGTGTCGTATGGTGATGGTGTTATCTCAATCTTGTCGGTCACTGAGTGGTTTAGGTGGTTGTACCTGGTACCGCGCTTGCCTGATTGTGAAAAATACCATCTCTTCAGCAATTAGTTAGATGTAGGTACTTTGTTTGACTTAATCAGTGATGGTGTTAATGTAGTCGTCATCCATATATTTCGCTTCTATAGCTGCTACTCCTGTTTCAGCCGCCAGTTTGTCTGCCACTTCATTCCCAGTCGGAATGATGTTTGCATGACCTGGGACCTACATTATTTCTTATTCTGTTCTTTTTCTTTTAAAATCTGTCTAATCAGTTAGATGCGTTACGATCGAGGTTCTCTTCTTATTTCTATACTTCCACCATTGCACCTATGGCTAAGGTCTTCAACCATACACAAGTGTTGCGGGATTTCCAAATGAATGACATCAAAGCAAAAACAACAGACTGTTCTTGTCAAAAGTCCCCATTCAATTACAGTTCCTCTGGCCACGTTATCACTGGTGGCCTCGGCATCGTGGAAAATGACTTCGCGATGTTTTGACTAAAGGACCTTAATAGCGTAAGCCTAAACGAATCAACTGGAATAATGATTCTAAAACAATTATGGATTCAGTTGAGGACTATGCCAGAAAATGGGCCAAGAAAGAACAGGAGAAAGAGTGACGTTTTTTCAGAATGTTGGTTGTACTAGCAATATCACCACCTACACAGCTACAACACTGTGTAAGGAGTAAATTATTGACAATCACATATCTGTCATTTCCTCCTTCGGCCTTTCTGTTGGTGCCAATAATGATGACAATCCATCTCTCTTTTAGATCCCTAAATTACACAAAATCTATACAAACAACGTTTCATTGCAGGATCATCCAAATGTACCACTAAATCTCTTTCAGTTCTGTTGACTTCCATACTTACGTCAATACAATATGGCCTCCAGAAATTTTTGGATTGTTGTTATTCTAGAAATGGTGTTAATCAAACTTGGATCCTGAAATATTCGAAAGAACTGATGGACAATCTTAACTCTAAATCAGTTTCATCTTGTAACAGCATCAAAACTTTCGATTTCTCCACACTTTACACTTCTATTTCACATGAACAACTAAAATGACGATTGGCACAACTGATGAAACGCGAAACTGGGAAACGCAGGTACAAATATCTGGTAGTCGATTACACTAAGACCTACTTTGTCATCAATGAGTCTAAGAAAAAGAACAAATAAACAAAAGACCAAATAATCGACATGCTCAATTTTCTTATCGATAACATATTTGTTGAGTTTGCTGGACGTGTTCTTCAGCAAACAATAGGGATTCCAGTGGGAACTCATTGTGCACCTTTCTTTGCTGATTTGTTTCTTCATTCATATGAAGCGGACTTCTTACAATCTGATCTAGACAAAAAAAAAGGATTATAGACTCGTTCTCTCTTTTAATCTCACTTTCCGTTATATTAATGAATTAAGTCCTTTCACTGAGCAGTTCTCAATTTGGTGATTTCACATCTCATACATCATCAGGAACTTGAAATAAAGGACACAACAGATTCTAGAAAGTTTGCTTCATATTTAGATCTTCATCTTGAAATAGGCTCTCAAGGAAAACTTTCAACAAACCTCTATGACTTCAACTTTCAAATTGTCAACTTTCCCTTTTGTGTAGCAACATTCCGTATTCCGGAGGCCGTCCGCTCCAGCTTATGGAGTTTACGTATCACAATTGATTCCTACTCCAGAGCTTGCGGGAATTAAATCGATTTCCTTGGTAGAGTGTCACGTTTGACACAAAAGTTGTTAACACAGGACTGAGACAATAATTAATTTATATTCGATAAAATTAAATTCGATATGATTTTCTCAGCACAGGGCTATATGTTGCTCCACGGTTGCTGTCGTCTTGCACTCAAGAAATTTTACGGTAGAGATCATGCACTACAGACAAATATATTTATATCTCTCAGATGAGTGCAGATGTTGGTCTGTCATGCGGTTTTGTTTTGTGTCCTTTACCGGATTTGACACACTGGTGATTGAAAGCGACGGGTGTGCGTATAGCAGGCTGGAACCTTTCACTCTTACCACCTGAGTTCACTTTCATTACGACTAGATTTCGCCACAGGCGTTTGGGTTCAGGATTATTATTTTTTTTATTAATAACGTGTATATAAAAATTTTCATACTCGTCTATATACTATTTCCACAAGGCAAGAATGTTTGACAGTTCTAAAAATGGTATTTGGACACCTCGGCCACACTTTTTTTCGTCCATAGGAAATCTCGGCCATATGACTCCTCGGCCGTAGACAACTCGGCCATACATGTTTCGGCCATACTATATAAATCTCAGGTGTATATATAGGGACTTAGTCTATATTCTTAGTAACTGTTGTTTTTTTTTAAATGTATAAATCGAATTGCCTTAACTGACAGATTATATGATATTTTAAAAATCAACAAACAAAAAATCTTTCGAATGAAGAAATAAGTATAAAAGGCAGATGATAAAAGCATACTCATGATACTGCGGCCTAGGACATATTATTATGATATTTATTTTTTTTAATTTGAACAATTATTTAAGGAACTTTTACATGTCTATGCACAGTTCATAGATTTTAGACACAATTTTCAGTTTAGACTAGATTTTCATCTCCCTTTTTTTTCAGCGTAAAATAAAATCGGGAAAATATTCTCTTTAGTATTTTCATGAAACATTATTTTCTGTTAAACATTATCAATGTGGTATGATACTTACCCTGTCTGGTCTGGTTATATTCGCTATTACATATAATATAGAGAACTGTTTTTGCTTACGGTGACCGTTAACATGACCTCTAACTATTATACATGTCTAGTCCATCAACCGTCTTTTAGACACCTTTATTTTTTTTAATTCTTAAACTTATATGCGAGCGTAGCGAAGCTCACTATTGTAGAGAGTCTGCCAAATTGCACGAGACTCAAAATACTATGGAAGAAAAATCGTTCTGTCACCGGAAACTTTTTATTTTCGGAAGTTTTCGAAAATGTCTGCGCGTGCTGAAAAATTGCGGGAAATAGTAATATATCGTCCCAAATTATCTCGTCCCAGGCATTATTCGAAATTATCAATGGAGTAGATTATATTTTTGTATCTACGCGAGCTTTTAAGGCAATGTCTTTCTCATATTAAGTCATAAGACAAAAAGAAGGGGCATGTGAGTTCCAAATAATTCTCAAATGACACGAGTTTCCCAGAAATCAAGTGGAACAAATGATTTATTCTAGTCTATGACCCATAAAATTGGCCGCATAGTGTTTGGCTAATTATTTCTTAATTGAATTAATATGGAGTAGGCATTGCCTAAATGCGAGCATAGCTAAAAGGGACTATGTTTTGTTTATATGCGAGCGTAGCGAGCTCTCTAATGTAGAAAGTATGCCAAATTGCACGAGACTCAAAATACTATGGAAGAAAAATCGTTCTGTTTCCGGTTGTCCGGACATTCGATTTTCGGAAGTTTTCGAAAATGTCTGCGCGTGCTGAAAAATTGCGGGAAATAGTAATACATCGTCCCAAATTATCTCGTCCCAGGCATTATTCGAAATTTTCAATGGAATTATCTACGCGAGCTTTTAAGGCAATGTCTTTCTCATATTATAATGATGATCATAATCAATGCAATCAAATAGTGAATAAGTTCATTTGGTAAACAAGTTTTTCCATTCAGTCTAACAATCTTTTTCATATATATTTTTTATTCATATTTTGTTCTAAATGTCAGGGCTATCGCTATCATTTAATTTCCAATATTTCCATTTGCTTATTTTGGGGCGAGATGGTATGGGGCGATTAAGCTTCGAGACACGTTAGTTTCGTACGTGTGTAAAGCAAAATAGTGTCCTATGAAATTTTGTCCACCCTGCCTTACATAACACTGAAAAATCTAGAGGACAAAATTTCATATCTCTTAAACATTTTATTCCGTCCATGGACTTCATCATAGGAGTGAATGCCACTCAAGACAATATTTCACAGCGGACAATATTTTATGTTACACGTGCATATAACCAAGACGAAACGAGCAGCTTATGTGTATTTATTATTTTAAAAATATTATTTTCTTGTAAAAAGCGCAATTTATTATTTTTTTTTGGCATTATTTCTTTTCTTATAAATTATTTTAACATTCACTCCGGTCCTGTAAAAATAATACGGACTGGCTACGATTACCCTCTACGGGTAACAATAATTTATTTTTATTGTTACCCCCGTCACTAAAATTGGAAACGGTTTACGGATACGGCACCCTTTTCGTCCGGAATTTGAAGAGTAACAATAAGAAAAAAAATTAGGATTACCCCCCTTATTGTTACTCGCCAAATGGAGAAAAAAATATGATGTTGTTTTTGTTTTTTTTTTTTTTTTTGTATGATAATGTATTTTAGACACATTATCATAAGTATCACAAAACGAGATACCATTCAAATTGACTTCCGAATATCAAAAGTCCGAAATTTCTTAGACAACAAGAACACACAAAGAAACAAACAACATTAAATTACAAAAAAAGTGTCTTGGATTGCAGGCACCACCAAAAACAACGTTTTGGATGTGTCGCAAATGCCTCAAGTCATCATAAACAAAAATGAAAAATGTTCTGAATATAAACATAACTCAAAATAAAACAATTTCATTTTTGAGACATTTTTTTTCATTTGGCGAGTGAAAATGCCATGTAACTTACATGTACTATTCCTAATAAAGTATAAGATGTTAATATTTATGCTTAAATGTATTAGTTAGGTTCAACATGCCTTATTAAAAGAAATAATAATCTCACTGCAGCTTGTGTATATTTTGGTGTCACTTTTTTCTTATTGGATAAAATAAATTTCTTTTACGTTTCAGGAAAACAAATGCATGAGGAATAAAGCATCTTGGAGTACGATGATAAAAGAGACCATATCATTCTATATTAGTGACAAATATGAATGTAATTCTTGAAAATTTCAACTGAGATGGAATAGAAATGAAACTTAAATTGAGATTTACATGGAACCATTAGTGAGAATATGTAGGATAAAGAGGAAATGGACTATAATTATTGACTGCACTTGAAACTTTTAACTGTGTTTGTGGAGTTTTTTCTTATAAAATATTCTATCTAAAAATATTTTTGTTTTTCTTTTTCTTTTTGCAAGAAAGTTTCAGCTAAATGAACGCCCATTTATAGTGTATTCAAGACTTGTCAGAGACGATCTATCATGTCTATCTGGAAGATCTAAATGCCATTGCAAAGAGTATTCATTATGATATAGATAACATAACTGCTCTTATTAATTAAGATTAAGCAGTGACACCATGTAAATTTAAAACCAGAAAGACATTCAAAAATGTTAAAAGACTTTTAAAAACTATCAAAAACGAAGATTTATGAAAAAAAAACCAATTTCATTAATCACATATAACTAGAATCATCCCACCAGTTGTGAGAGGGTGCTGGTAAAACATTAACAGAACGTAAATAAAACGTTCTTAAAACTATACATGAACCTCAAGAGGTAAAACAAAACCACCAGAAAACGTTCAGGGAACGATCCAATATAGTTCCGACGGAACGTTATAAGAACCGAAAATGGAGTCTACACTTTAACGTTCCTGTAATGTTATTTCGGAACGTTCTAGAAACCATGAATGAACGTTATGGGTACCTTATTGGAACGTTAGTGCGTTTAGTGGGTATAGATCTAATTCCGTTGTCTGAATAAATTAGAATTCTTACGGAATACCAATGGCCTTTTATTATGGGGGTCGCACAAATAAATTGGAAGTTGAAGAAAAAATAAGAGGAACGAACAACAACAGCAAAAAAAAAACACACACACACACACACAGAATGAAGGAACAAAATTACAATCAGCCACGCCGACTCGAGTCAGCAAATGGGTAAATTCAGGTGGTCCAGAGATGAACCAGCATCGTTTCGAAATTATTTGGAAAAAACGTTTAACGAAACGGACAAAATGACATTACGTTACCAACAAGAAAATCTGAATTTATATATATAGAAATGGATCCATTATTTAGGCAGGTTATTTGAACTAAATTAGCTTTCCAGTAAATGAGACAAGGTTGATATTGATTATATATAAAAAAGGTAGTATACCTGAGATAATTAAACTAACTATTTAGTTTTAATTTTCTCAGGGTATACGGCCTATACTACCCACTACATGAACGGCGTTCGGAGAGCGTCGAATCTTTCAATATAACATATTTTGCTAGTATTTGTCGTTTTACTTGCTACCATAAAATGAATCTAATAGAACTTTGGGAAATCTACGAATTTCTTATAGAAGTAGTTTTCCATCGAAATGAAATTGTCAATTGTCTCATTCCTTTTAGTTTTCTCTCTCTTATGGGCTCAAAATTATAGTGTATCAATGTGTAATAACGTCAAATCTAGTCGTTTTTCCTCCGAACCGGACCAAAAATATCACCAGGGACGGAAGTAGATAGGGAAACAATATTCCGCCAAATAAAAGGAATTCCGAGTGACGCTACAGTAAGGTAAAATCTAGGCGAGTTCGAACAAAATCTCTTGGCGGAAAATATGGTCACGATCATATTTGAATTATTTTTTACTACGGAGATAGTAGCAAAAACGCACATTTTTATATTAGGACCTGTTATGTGTACCATAGTTTTACAAAAAGACGTAACAGGATAAAATATATGTGGTTATTCAAATTCAATGATAAAATTGGTAAAAGGGGCAGAATATTGTCTCCCTTATCTACTTCCGTCCCTGGTGGTTTTGTGGCTCACTTCGAATGAAAAAAGGTTAGATTTAAAGTCATTGTGCATTGTTACACGATATATATATGTGATTTATTGCTAGATAAAACTGAAAGGATTAAGAAAATCACCAATATTTTACACAAAACCTTTAATTCTATGAGAAAATAGGGGGTTTTCCAAGGGTAAATTTTGCTCTATTTTTAGAACTGTCAAACATTCTTGCCTTGTGGAAATAGTATATAGACGAGTATGAAAATTTTTATATACACGTATTAATAAAAAAAAATAATCCTGAACCTAAACGCCTGTGGATTTCGCGTTGTTTATTGTATTATTTATGATAATATATATCTTATTAAGGTACTTGTAATTAGTCATGAGATACCCATTCCTACAGCTGTTTGGCTGTCTGACAATATTTCTAACCTTGCATGCACAACCTTTATTTTTCTAAGATCATGCAAGGAGTTTCCGAAACAAACGTCCTTATAATTATCTAATGAGAGCCACCACTGAAATTACAAAACTACCCAGGCATATTTGCGAACGCAACTTTGTCAACATCAGAGAAGCGTTTATTTTAGGAGGAAAAATTTAATGTTAAGATAAGAAGAAAAATAACATCGAAAAGAAAATTTGGCACGTGTGGAATTTTAAAATACTCAGCCAAAAACAATGTTTTTGATGTACTATGAGAATGAAAATGGCGAGCGTGTTTACACTTTGAAGGTGTGTGGAGTGTTTTAAAAATACTTATCTATATTTTCCAAATGGTAGCAAAGGGGCATTTAGCCATTTAATATCTTATGGCTATACCACAGGGGCTTGTGTACAGTTAGTCCAAATAATTATGCCGTCTTGGAAGCCTTTTATAATTTTTGACGTTTGGCTTCCTGCGACTCTGGGGATCTAAAAAAAGTCCAAATGATAAAAAACCCCAGAAAGACGTCATGATTATCTGGACTAGTGTACAGTAAAAAAAATAAAAATCCCCCTATATACCCTTTCACGTGAAAGGGTATATAGGGGGATTTTTATTTTTTTTACTGTACACAAGCCCCTGTGGCTATACTCAAAAGGCCATACACAAAAAAATTCTGAAGACACAAAAGTGAATCCTTTCGAATCCGGGTCCGTTCGCCCTAATTCGCGTTTGCCCTGGTACATGTTCGCCACTATTCACGTTCGCCATGGGTCCGTTCGCCCTATATATGCTAGGACTTTAGAAAAAGTACCAATTGCTTGAACAATCCCAAATTAGTGCAATTTTCAAGAATTATACTGAAGATTATAGTATGTAGTAGATCACGGAAAAATGTAAGCTGGCAACCGGCTCCCTACTGTTCAGATAAGAGCGGGGTACCAGCCTAGGAAAAATGACACTGTCGGGAAAACATAGTTGACCATATGAAAACAAACAATATGGGGCAACATAACTTCAACTGCTAGAAAACTTAAACAAATAAACAGAAGCACTAGCTTATGGCTATAGTGTAGATTTTTTAGAAAGCTATCTCGTGTACAAGTATACCATCATGAAAATATAAAAGAGCATACACCTCAAGCACGGGGATACGTTCAACTGCATCCACACAGCACATGAGACAAACTCTGCAAAAAATAGACCAGATTGAGATGTGGAATAAGTGTACGCGACACAACAAACATAAACAAACAGCAATTCAAAAAATCACAACGGAAAACAGCAAGCAGTCTTCAACCTGACCATAGGTCACTGCTTACCGTCTTGCATTGGCCCAAGACTTGTGACTTTCAGGCATTCCACAAGGTGCGATTTTTGGTCCTGTGTTTTTCGACTATAATTTTTATATAACGATCTCCCTGCAGACACAATAACCTCTGATTCCTACGTTTTCTTTTTTCGCAAATGATACCAAAATATTCAGAATTATACAAACAGAATTGGAAAACCAACAAAAAACTTGAAAAACACGGAACAATGGAGCATGACCTGGCTGCTCTAGTTCCACCAATCATGAAAATTAAACGTAATTTTGCACTCGTCATAATTACCTTAATTGTCATTTAATCTAATTAACTTTATAACCAAAGCCATACCCAAGCTGAGTACGCGTGGCCGTCTGATTAATGTTTTTACAACTGAAACCGTTAATCTCATTGTCTGACGATTTAATCATGTTAAAGCTAGATGTTGATCGTCGCTTTTCGTTATTTTTATTTTTTTGTTTACTTTATTCTTAAAAATATCTGCTGCCTGCATATAAATGCAAATACATTTTAACATGTATAAGCCAACATACTTTGCATTATTAGTAATTAAAAAATTATATTCCTTCTCCAGTCAGGGGATTTCAATGTTCAATCTACCTCAAATGCATATGTATTTTAAAAATTTTTATCACTAATTTTAACTTTTTTCGTATTACAAAAACATCTTCTTGCATTTTAAACATACAAGTCTAATAAGTTGAAGTTTTAGTTGATGTTAGACCACGTACGTTATCCTAATATATAATATAGGGCGAACGAACTCAGGCGAACGGACCCAGGGCGAACGTAGGTCAGGGGCGAACGGACCCGATACCCACAAAAGTCAAGATACATGTATATGAAACCCTGATCCAAATACGAAACACCCAATATACAAAACCAACTAACAATTTCAGGAACAAATGTGCATTTTTGTTTGTTTTTTTATTAAAGTAGTTATGATCAGACTACTCCCCCACAAATATTTTCATGTTTCCTGGAAATATCTTTGTTGGTCACAGCTTTGCTTTGTATAATTTGTTTTTATACGACTGCAAAATTTTTGCAATGTTATGAAACATGATTGATTGTCATGAAATTCTGATATGATGTTTGTAATCGGGTTGGTATTTTATTTGGGGGTTGTGACCCCTACCCTTTTAGAGAAAATGGCCATAAGGGGCTGAAACAGGTATATTGACAAAACTGTTTTAGAATGTTTATTATTCTATTTTGAAAATTATTTTTTATTGAATTCCTTATTTAATTCTGTCAACTATTGCTCCAATACATTACTACAGGGGGACAAAAAGGGGCCACACCCAAAAATTGACTTTTTTATTTGTGGTCCTATTTTCAAAATTGTTTTTTTTTCATTGGCATCCTTGTGAAAATCCCTGTCGTTTTATCAGATTTGCAGTATCTCTAACCATTTTTGAGAAATTAAGGGTCGAAGGAAAAAAAAACATCATGTTTAAAAGTTTGTCAAGGCAAACAGTTTTACACAAGAAATTTAGTTGTATTTTCGAAATAGTTTTTTCATTGGCATCCTTGTGTAAATCACTGTCTTTTTATTGAATCAGATTTGCAGTATCTCTAACCATTTTTGAGAAATTAAGGGTTGAAGGAAAAAAAAACATCATTTTTAAAAGTTTGTCAAGGCAAATAGTTTTACACAAGAAAGGAGTATGTTCGGAAAGGGCCAAAAATGGGCCTAAATTTCAAATTCGAGACTGCTACTAATAATGCTGCTAGAATGTCCATAAGGCTCTATACTTTATAAAATGTCATAAATTCTGCATGAATTGTTTACTCTTGTGAACAACCATGACAACAGGGACCTTAAAAGTTAGTGAATTTCTGTAAAAATTGCTATTTTTTACATATTTAGCCTCTTTTTCTGTAAAAAATGATGAATATAATATTGGCCGCATATTCTGACCAAAATTATTATTTGGTTAAAATATTCGCTTTTAGTCATATGTATTAAAGTAATAAATAAATCAACAAAAATCTATGTTGATCAGAGCATGCCGCCACTTTTGATTTTGGCACAATAGTGGTGAAAAGCCCAGGTGAAAAATCGACAAAAATGAAGATTTTCCTATTTTTTCTAATATTTAGGGTGTCATAGAAGGAAACAGCACAATTTTATCATTAGAAAACAAATATATTTGTTAAATATAGGTTTTCTGTGGGTTATTTCAAGCATTCATTTAGATTTCTGAAACATGCAAAATCAGCCCAATTACAGGGCTGATTATGGGCCTTTGTGAACATACTCCTTTAGTTGTAGTGGGCCAGCCATTTGTTATGAAGTTTTAATAAAATGATTTATATCCACTAAAGGAAGGTTGGTATTGTATTTGGGATTTGTGTTCAGTTTTATTGAGAAAACTGCAGATGCTAACAATGACTAATTAAGTGTCCAATTTGTGTCTTTTATTCTATTTTATCCATAATGGCATTCCTGTATGAATCAACAAAATTTGACTTCTATTGCTTCCATATGCATGCTTGTTGACATAAATTTCAAATTTTACCTTAATTGATCTTTGACATGCACATTCTATTACTGTAAACATACTTATTTTTTGGGGTATTTATTTTCACGAATTTAAAATTTCACCAAGGTTCAAGTATCTTAATTTCGCATATGCTGCTTATTATTCTATTAGTTTCATACATTTTATTTCATTTCGTGGGAAGTTAATTTGGCCAAAAATGCCTGACCGCCAAATCCATGAAAATAAATACCTCACAAAAATAAGTATGTTAACAGTATCTGTAATTTTCCAGAATGGACCAAAGGTGTGTAACCTGTTTAAATTTCTACATCCAAATTAAACATTTTCATATTGAAATGTTAATGTTTTGATATTTATTTTACAGAAGACAGATCCCAATGGTAGACCTACCCTGTCAGCTCATCCTGCTAGGTTTTCCCCAGATGATAAATTTGCTAGACACAGAAATACCATCAAGAAAAGATTTGGAATTCACCCTACTCAACAGCCAAAACTTGTCATGTGAAATTTGATTGAACAAGTTGGACTATAGTAAAAGTCTTCAAAGTTCCTTTAAGAAATGGAAATGCCCAACAATATTGAAGACATGCCTAATGTACATATGTAGTATATGTAAATAAAGGAAAATAAAATACATGAAATATGTAGAATATTAAAATGCTGTTTTATTCATAAGTATTTTTAGCTCACCTGGACCGAAGGTTCATGTGAGCTATTACCATCACTTGGCGTCCGTCGTCGTCCGCGTCGTCGTCGTCGTCGTCGTCGTCGTCGTCCGTTAACAATTTTTAAAAAATCTTCTTCTCTGAAACTGCTGAACAGAATTTCTTCAAACTTGATATGATTGATCCTTAGGGTGTCCAGCACAAAAATTGTGTTCGGTATTTTGATCCGTCAAAAAACATGGCTGCCGTTGCTAAAAATAGACCAGGGGGGTCAGACTACTGTTTTTGGCTTGTAAATCAAAAAGTATAAGAGATAGATGAAATCTGATGCCACGCTGCTGCTTCAGCATCAAAAGCTCTACAAAAGTCTCCATTGAGTCGAAGTTGTCAGATGACCCCTTATGGGAGTTACGGCCCCTTAAAGGTGAAAAATAGCATTTTTTCATGTTTTTGGCCTATGGAATGAAAACTATTGCAGATAGAGAGAAGCTGTTGCTTGCTTAAATGTTCAGCTCATTTAGCTCTACAAAAGTCTCCATAAGGTCAAAGTTGTCAGATGACCCCTTATAGGGGTTATGGCCCCTTAAAGGCAAAAAACAGAGTTTTTGGCCTGTAGAATGAAAACTATTGCAGATAGAGAAAAGCTGTAGCTTGCTTAAATGTTCAGCTCCTTTAGCTCTACAATAGCCTCCATAGGGTCGAAGTTGTCAGATGACCCCTTATAGGGCTTACGGCCCCTTAAAGGCAAAAAATAATGTTTTTGGCCTATAGAATGAAAACTATTGCAGATAGAGAAAAGCTGTTGCTTGCTTAAATGTTCAGCTCATTTAGCTCTACACAAGCCTCCATAGGGTTGAAGTTGTCAGATGACCCCTTATAGGGGTTACGGCCCCTTAAAGGCAAAAAATAGTGTTTTTGGCCTATAGAATGAAAACTATTGCAGATAAAGAAAAGCTGTTGCTTGCTTAAATGTTCAGCTCATTTAGCTCTACGCAAGTCTCCATATGGTCGAAGTTGTCAGATGACCCCTTATAGGGGTTACAGCCCCTTAAAGGCAAAAAATAGTGTTTTTGGCCTATGGAATGAAAACTATTGCAGATAGAGAAAAGTTGTTGCTTGCTTAAATGTTCAGCTCATTTAGCTCTACAAAAGTTTCCATAGGGTCAAAGTTGCCAGATGACCCCTTATAGTGGTTACGGCCCCTTAAAGGCAAAAAAAAGTGTTTTTGGCCTAAAGAAAGAAAACTTTTGCAGATAGAGAAAAGATGTTGCTTGCTTAAATGTTCAGCTTAATTAGCTCTACAAAAGTCTTTTTAGGGTCGAAGTTGTCAGATGACCCCTTTAAGGGTTTATGGCCCTTTAAAGGTGAAAAATAGTGTTTTTTGCTTTGGAATGAAAACTATTGCAGATAGAGAAAAGCTTTTTATTGCTTAAACATTCAGCTCATTTAGCTATACAAAAGTCTTCAAAGGGTTGACATTAAGACCAGGTGAGCGATTCAGGCTCCTGGGAGCCTCTTGTTAGTATGTTGAAGTGACCTGTCAGATAGAAGGTTTTGAGATATGGAATAAGAGTATGCAACACGGCCCACATAAACAAGAGGCAACTTAAAAAAAAAAACACAAAAAAAGCCAGAAGCCTTTAACAAGGCCGGTAGGCACTGCTCGCTGTTTTGCAATTGGACCAAGGTAAAAATGAAATGCATAAAATTCGAATCCAGTCCTGAAATAGTAATAGAAAGATGTGGTTTATTTGTTGTCAGTGCTCTGCATAATTTTTATACCCCGCCACAGGAAGTGGTGAGGTATTATGTTATACCCTCAGTTTCTTTCGGTGTCTGTCCGTCTGTTTCTTTTGAATTTTGTTGATTTAAAAAAAAATCAGTGACAGTAGTTAGCTGTATGGTACTTAAGACTTTAAGAAAAAATCTCGAAATAAGCTTTTAGGAATTTTGAAGCTAATGTACATTGTAGTTGTGTTTATTATCTGGCTAGTAATTATTTTCCCCCATATCACTTTGATTGGGAGACATATTATTTTTATCATCAATTGTCTGTCCATCCGCCAATAAGTTTGTCAGCACAACTACTGAACCAAACTGGTATATAGCAAGTGCAGCATATGTAGCATATATCTGTGAATTGCCATCTGAGTTATGGCCCTTAGCTTTGAACTTAGAAATCTGCTGAAAATACTCTTTTATCATCTTGTTAGTGCAACTCCTTTGAAACCACTGTAGGGAATATGACAAAACTTGGTATATACATGTAGTTAGTACACCATTATGTAGTTGTGCATAAAACCAGGGAATTGTGATCCTCAAATTCTTGTGGGAGTTATGGCCCTTAGCTATGAACCTAGAAATTTGCTGAATATCCTCATCTGTCATCTTGTTATTGCAACTGCAACACGGTTTACTGAAAATACATGTACTGTATGAATTTTTTTGAAACTTGGTATATAGTTAGTACACCATATGCAGTTGTGGGTATCACAAGAAAATTTTAATCCTCAAATTTCTGTGACAAGTATGGCCCTTTGTACTTGGAATTTGCTTAAAATCCTCACTTATCATTTATGATCTAATCATCTTGTCAGCACACAACATTTCTTAATCTACAGGACAGAATTTTATGAAACTTGGCATTTATGTACTTGTACATAATATCAGGAAATTATGATCCTTAAATTTTATTGAGAGAATAACAGACCTTTGAATTCAGAATTTTTTCGAAAAGTTTTTGAGTTATGACCCCTTATATATGTTAATTTGAAGTTTTATCCTTTTGTGAGCTTTCTCAAAATATAGTGTTAAAAATTTGTAAATTAAGTTAATGGCTGTTTTAACAAAGTAAAATTCTGGGTTTTAAAATGATGATTGCTGGGCTAAAAGTAGGCAAAGAAATTCATTTTGTAATTTTTCTGAGAACTTCTAATCACAGCACATAATAGTTGATATCCAGCTTCAGAATAGCATCCCATATTGTGGGATTCAATTTCAGGTCTCACTCACCTACTTTTTGTTTTACCAATTGCAGCCATTTTTCGACTTCAGCTAGATTTTTGTGTTCAGTTACTAACATTTAAATCTTTTAAAGCTTCTTTTTTTCAACAAGAAAACTGTGAGCTAATGCTCATTGGTAATATCCTTGGTTTTACAATTATGCCTGCTATAAATACAAAGTTTTCAGCAAACAGGAAGTGAATATCTGATGGATCTAAAAAAAACATATCTCACAATAAATTAAGTCCATATAAAGACTGTTACAAACAAGAAATCTGTGAGCAAATGCTCACTAGTGATACATTTGCTTTCATAACTATGTCTTAAGTTAATTATTAAGTCATTGTTAAACAGGAAGTAGATATCTGATGGATCGTACACATTTCCAACAAAACATCATTTTATGAAATATCACCTATCTGGAAGTAATAGTTGCAGAGACCTGCAGAGTCTGATGTGAAAATCAATATGCACAGTGGTGCATAAGTTGAGTTGCAGCATTTTACTAAACGAAAAGTAAAAGCATAAGTTGTTACAGGCATTACATGCAAATTTAATATAGAATCTTATAGAGTTACTGTCAAGCAGTCACTTTAAGAGAAATTTACTGAATTTGTTTTGCTGACTTCAGTCTTGAGTGAAAATTCCCCCAAATCACTAGGGTTCCTTCTCTCAAGATTGACAATATCCCAAAGTTTCTTAAAATTGGTGAAAACCCCATAGTTTCTTAAAATTGGTTGAAAACATTTGAGTAATTGTCTGGAAAACACTTTTTTAAAGAAATAATTTTCTTACATTTTTCTGCTGTTGTCACCTTGACCTTGAACAGATTTGACCCAAAAATCAAAAGGGTACCTTCTTTTATGATATGTTACAATATCCCAAAGTTTCATCAAAATCAGTTAACAACTTTTTGACTTATTATCCAGAAACAATGAATTCAAGAAATTTTCTAACCTTTTTCTGGCGCTGTGACCTTGACCTTGAAAGGATTAACCCTAAAATCAATGTTGTATGTTACAATTTTCCAAAGTTCCAGTGAAGTTGGTAGAAAACTTTTTGGGTTATTGTCCGAAGACTACTAATTAAAGAAATTTTCTAATGTTTTTCTGTCACTGTGACCTTGACCTTGAACTGATTTACCCTAAAATCACTAGGATTCCTCCTCTTAATGTATGTAGCAATATCCCAAAGTTTCATAAAGTCGGTTGACAACTATAATTTGAGTCATGGTCATGAAACCACTAATTCAAGAATTTTTCTGTCCCTTTGACCTTGAACAGATTGTCTCTAAAATCAAAAGGGTTCCTCCTCTTATGATATGTAACATTATCCCAAAGTTTCATTAAAATCAGTTCACAACGTTTTGAGTTATGGCCCAGAAACCACTGATTCAAGAAATTTTCCAACATTTTTCTGCTGCTGTGACCTTGACCTTGAACAGATTAACCCTGAGATGGATAGCGTCCCTCCTCTTATAGTATTAAACAATATCCCAAAGTTTCATTAAAATCAGTTCACAACTTTTTGAGTTATGGTCCGGAAACCAATTGTTGATGCCCTCCCAGCATCATAACAATACCCAAGTCCAACTTTGTTGCAACTCAGCTAATCAAAAGTGTAACAGAATTTCAGCGTGATAGAAATATTTCAGTTTTTGCTTAACAGGAAGTAGATGTCTTGTGAATCTAAAAACATATATCCCATAATAAACCATGTCCATTAATAGCAATTAACCTAATATCAACAACCTATGAGTAATAAGACTAAGCTATGAGCAAATAATGTGACAGACTGAACTACAGATAGAGACAAAAGTGGAACAGTTTACCTTCTCCTAATCAGGGGTATAAATATCAGCAACCTACAAAGGGGGATTAAGGACTGGCATGCTGGGCACACACCCTCCTATTTGACAGGAAAATTTGGTTAGGACCTAAGTAAACTGTATGAAACAAGAGGTAACAGGAAATTTTTCTTATTGCGCCCCCTCCCGTTTGAGAATTTCTGGATCTCCCACAGACCTAGCAGGAACAGTAACATAGTAGTGAGCAAATGATAAGTGTGATGGAACCATCTGTACACAGGTAAAAATTCTTCTTTGAAGCAAAGGTATATGAATTAAATCCTCTTTCTTGGTCAATTAATGGCATCATAAAGGAGTAAGAAGCAGTTTGTCTTGATAGTGGAGTGATTATAAATTGTCATTACCTTATGGAGGCTGTATCATGTACACTTATTCCAATTCTTATTAGGATTGCATAGAGAATGCAGGAGCCCTAAAGTATTTACTTTGTAAGTCTAACTGTCTGCCAACAATTTAAGTGAAGGGTTGAAACTTCAACTATATAAATGGGTACAGGTTTTTAATTTTGAATAAAGATCAAATCCAGTTTGAGTGTTTGCATATTTGAAATGGTATGCAAACCATTAAATATTTTGGAAAACTGATTTTGCCGATGAGGCTTTTTGAGACTTTTAATCTATTCAAGTATAAATAAATTATGATCGGACTTAAAATATATTTTTGGAATAAACCAGCTTAAATTCAAAGATAATCCTTAGATGGGATATAAAATTGGACAGACAAACATGTAATACAAACAATATGTGTCCAGCAACTTCTGTTGACAGGCCTAAAATAGCCTTAAATTCTGAAAGGCAACCAGCAAAACAACAACCATGAAAATGATTTTTTATTCAAAACTGCTAAATATTGCACACATCCAAAAAAAATAACATGAAATCTACTATTTCATTCATACTATATCACAAAATAATTTGGGGAAACAAGATTATCACTGTATAAAAATACATGATATGCACGATCAATAGCTTTTCTGCAATGCTATGACTTAGAGTGAAAATATAAGGATCAAAGAGCTGAATGTAGCCAATTTCAATTTAAGTAATTAGATTCCATGCATTATGTGCACCAATGAATGTGCATTTCATAGTTTGAAACAATTCTAAATTGTTGTAAGTTTTAAACATGGTAAAAGATAAGGCAATAAAACTTTACAAATCAAAGACAATTGTAGTAAAATAAATTTTGCAATTCAAATATGTTTAAACAAAGTTGACTGTATATTTCAACTTGTAAAGCTTTGTGTATAAATGCTGAAAATATAAATATACGTAAATAAATGATGGATGAATTTATCTTCCATACCTTTGCAAGACACATAGAAAAAGTACAAGATTTAAAAATGTGCACATACATGTAAGTAGAAAAAAGATCAAGAAAAACATTAAAAAGACAAAATAAATAAATGTAAATTTTATGGACATGACTACAACTTACATTGATCATACAATAGCACCTTAAAAGTTTGAACGAGAAAGGAGCTCAATTATTTTTTTGCATTGATATAGGTTTGTTAATTCAAAATTATGACAAAAAAGTATTATGCCTGTGTTACTTGAAGTGGTTTGGAGACAGTCCCTACAAGTATACAACCTTCAAGTAAAAAGTTTTTTTATAGATAATATTGAGATGTGGAAAGTGTATACGACACAACACTGACATTTAGAGACAATTGACACCAATTTCATTGGTGGGTTCAGACATTTCCTGTTAAGGGGGCTTTGGCTGCCCAAAGGAGGGCACTCTGCCATGATTTTCTATATATTTAAATTTAATTTATTTTTAATTCTGCCACTGAATTTCAAACTTATAATAAATTCATGGTCAGAAAAGATGTTTATTTTTTGTATGAAGTAAAATTAATTAAACTTCTCTCATTGAAATATGTTAATGAAAACAAAATATTCTCCAAATCCTTAATTCATTTTTGGATGGAAAATTTGTAAATTATTAGAAAAAGTCTGTTGTATTTATTTAACATTAACAACAAGAAGGTGTATGTATTTACAAGGATGTATAAATTCATACATGTACTAAAAATAAAGCAGCTTCTGAGGTGAGATGACTTTACTACATAAGCATATAAGAACAATGTAAACTTTCATAAATTATTTATACATGTATCTATGTCTCAGCATTGAAATGTATAAAAACTGTTATTAAAGATACAGTAATTGACTGAAGTCTGAACATTAGGAAATACATATTTTAACAATTTTTTTACTTGGTACCTAAAAATTTTCATTTTAATCTTAAAGTTTCCATGGAAGATAACTATAAATCCATGGAAACTCTAGGGATGGGAATTTTTATATAAATTCTATGCAAAAAAACGGCTAAAATTCTTAGTATTGAAAATTACAACCGAAAAGACACAAATATATTGCCATTTTTACTGACATTCACTTCTAAAGCATATACCAATATTGATGGGTTAGTTTCAAGAGCAAATCATTATATTTTTTTAATACAAAAACTTAATCAAATAATATTAAACTATGACAATATCATTTGTGATCACATAAAATATTTAGAAAAAGTTAAACAAAACCAGCAAATGTAACCAAAATGCTGCCACAGGCATGCATGAAAAATTTAGAAATGGACCAACAACTCATAAAGTAAGAAAGTGCATTGAGCTTAATATAAAAAAAATTGTACTTCTATTTTGAAAAAAAAAATGTTTTTAACAGCATATTCTATTTTATTCATTCCTTATGTATGAAAAGAAAATTTTTCGAAAAATACAGGACTCCACTAGTCGAAAACAAGGAATGAATATAAATGTTTCATTCCAATTGCCTAAATCAAATTTTTAAACTAATCCTAGGCTATTGGAAATTGATCATTTATAACATCAAACTATAAATTTCTCATTAAAAATTTCATTTTATAGCTCATATATAAATGTCTGAAAGTGTTTAGATCATAACAACAAGAAGTGCATGAAAAAGCAATAAATGTTTTCCCCTTTTCTTCCACTGACATACATATTATTTATGATCAATTGAAATGGCAAGAATTAAATGTGAAACTCGAAGTATGTATAGAACTCTTGGCACATTTAGAGTTTTAATAAACAATATTTGAGTATTTGATTGTTACATACAAACATATCTATTTCTTGCAATTGAGATTGTCATGTCTTATACAAATAAAAATAAGTGACTGATGAGATTTTATTCAAAATTCAAATAATAAATTTTACATAGACGAATGTGGCTTGATGTACAAAGTATAAATCAAAGAAAAAGATCACAGACAAGATTTTAGTAAATTCATAACAGAATACAGTGAAAGCTGTCTAAACCAAACCCTGAATAAAACAAAAACCTTTATGTCTTCACCAAAATGGTTTGCAAGGCACTTCTTGTAATCTTTAAACCAGTATAGAATGAACCTTTTTCTATACCAAATCAATTCTTCAGCACCTACAGGTTTTGGTTTTGACAGGTTTCAGTGTTTTAAATTTTTTGTAAGGACATATCTTTAAAGTACATTTGAGACTCCCTTGTTATAAATGCTTTCACAGTCTTCGAAATTAAGCCGGACCTACTGGAAATATCCAGTTAAATTTAGTTCGGTCCAGTTAAATTTTGCATTAATTTATATTAAACATATAGGAAATATTTAGCAAATTTGATGAAAAAAGGCATTCGGTTCACCAGACTCCACTTCCTAATTTCTATGACTGCTTTCACATATTTAGGCATGGGTGACAAAATAAGAGAGGGGTGCATCCTTTTCAAGAGTACCTTTTACAATTTATACATTTTTCATTTTTTATTATATCATTTTAAATTATTTTGTTGTGTTTTTTTTTTTTTGCTTTTTATTGGTCTTAGACCAAATATACACTGAAAAGAGTTTTCTATCATAATAATAATTCTTTATCTGCACCCATTCCTAATATATTTCATTATATTTCATTTATAAAAATATATTTTCATATAAAATATTGGAAACAAATACCAGAGTAACAAAAATAGAAACAAAAAGAGATTTATCCCTATTATTTCTTTTTATAGACTTTGTAAATCCTCTAACTGTTATAAATAGATCTATGATCAACATGTGACTAGACAATATAAAGCTTTAATTCACTCGTCAAGATGTTTAAAGCTATAATTACATTAAATACACCTAAAAACATAATGAAGACTATGATATTGCAGATTCTCTAGGTGAATGTCCTGATCTACTTAATGAGGCTTCACGTGATGGACCCTTTGACCTAGATAATGAACTTTCTCTAGATGTATCAATGTCTCTTCCTCGTGAACGTTTTCTACTTCTCCTAAAAAGTTTCTTAAGACTTCCGCCTAATGATCTGGACTTTTTCAAATTTGGCGTATCTGGTGCTTGTTTTATATCCATATCATCTGCAAAAGATGGGTATTTAGAATAAAATTATATGTCAAGGATATTCAGTAGATATTAGAAATATGATAAAACCAGATCTAATTTACATGAACTGTAACTATAAATCTCCCATGGTGAAAATATTTTTGTCAACTCCCAACTCTTTTCCTTAACATTTTTTTATTTGTTTTCCTTTTTTTTTACACATTTTACTTCGTATTATGACTAAAATAAAAATAATTCACAAATTCACGAATAAAATAGCCCATGTTCGCATAGTAATTATGTGGCAACCATCTTACAAAATTTATTATTGCATTCGATAATGAAAACTTACAAGGCATGCAATGATTTTACTAATTTTCTAAGATAAAAAAAAAATGAAAATAATATAATCAAATTTTGAGAAGTTAATATTAGAAAGAAATCCTTTTAAACAATTAAACAATCACAACTTTATCAAATCTAGTATAATATTATATATAGAAGTTCCATTGTACTTGAAAACCTTTCACCAAACCAAATAAACCTCACAAATTTTAGGCTTGTTAAACATGACATGTATGGTTATGTACGGCACAACAGATGCTTACTTATTTTAAAGTTTTTCCAGTAACATGTATACCAAAGTTAATGGAGAAAGAAATATGTCCATTGGTTAAAGCAGATAAAAGCCTATTGAGATGTACAGACAATGGAACTAAGGTTGAAATGTGTAGACACCTTTATGGCAAAAAGCAAATAATTATGGTTTGAAGCTTAAATCTTTAAATATAAAGTTTAAAAAAAACAAGTGGTGGTCTTTTTTATGAAAAAAACAACCCCAGGTAATGATTGATGTCAGGAATGATAGGTAAACAGTAGGTGCAAAGTTAATGTTGAATTAATCCTACCTTGGGTTAGTAAAAAGCCATCTTATAAACAAAACAACACAGATTACTATAGCAACTATAGGACATAATATTTGAAAGGGACAACTTTGTATCAATGTATAATTTAGAGTATATAGTAATGCAGATCCAGAAAATCTGTCAAAGTCAAAATTGGCCGGATTTTGTTAAACAGGAAGTAGGTGAGCGACATACCTGAAATCGTATCCCACATTAAAGGACCCCACCCTGATGCTGTATACCAAATATCAAGTGGCTGTGATAAGTAGTTGCCAAACAACTACTACAAAAATTTCTTCCTGCAGGCACACCTACTCGTTTACATTTTGGACAGAGATAATCATTTATTTTGAGTTTGGGAAAGTCAAGGGTTTAGAGAAAAAAGTGTAAGTTGGCTCATTAAACAGAAAGTAGATGATCTACAGACATGAAAACGCATCCCACCATATGGGACCCTACCAAAAGCTACATACCAAATATAGAATGCCTACGATTTATAGTTGCTGAGAAATGTGGTTCCGAAATTTTGATCATGGACAGACAGACAGACCAGTCAAAAACATACATGTATAAAATTAAAAATCTGGGTGATGTCTATTGTCAATTAGTACATGTATTAATAAGTCCTAATCTATAGGTTTAAAATTCAACGAAATGGATAAAATGATGAAGTTTTAGAAACATGAGATGAATGGAACTACTAACTACCGTAACATTCATAAGCAACAACAAAGTCAAGGCATTTAACCTTTAGAGCGTGGAGAAACACCGCCCTCTGGTGGTTGAAGATAGTTAGAGCCCTCTCTCATAGAGCTACTTGCTCGATCCACACTCAGAGAGCGTTTCTTGGAGCGAGTGAATTTCTTCTTAATTCTACCCGCTAAAGTAGTTTTCTTTTTCTCTGTAAAATTTATTAACACACTTATTGAAGGGGTTGAAGTTCATATACCTAGAAAGTTGTTTGATATCAAACATTTTGTTTTCTTTCATAAACTCATATGTTTTACTTAGAATTTCAAACTAATTGTTAACATGAAAATTTCTTAGGGAAATATTTTTTTGTATATTTAATGAAAATTTCGTAAGGTAATATTGTTTTTGTAAAGTTAACCTTCCATGTGCAGGATAATTTGGCTTTTTTATGGTTACTAAAAATAAAAAGATAACAAATAAACAATTCAATAGAATTTTGAAGTTGCAAAGTCAGCAACTAAAAAACCTACATAAGAAAACTTCAGTGTTCAGATAAATAAAATATCAATGAGCTTATTGATCAATTAAAATAAATTTTGTGAAGGGCTAACTTAAGAGCAAAAAAGACCAATAAGTTATCTCCCTTAGAAAAGGAAAAGAAAATCTAAAGACAACAAGTGTGGCCACTAAAAGTATGTCTCGCCTGCCGGCACCATCACTAAAATCAACTACCTAAGCTTTCATTTCTTGATATAAACACAAAAAGTGTCTGTATACCTAATAACAGATGCCTAGTTATTATTCTATTCAAGCAATCCATTGTCCACACAAGTATTACAAAAAGTTTTCTTATGTCTGAAAAAAAGACCTAAGTTCACAGAGTCACTGGAGCGTAAAAATGGGTCATGGTCACATGGCCTGGTGACAGTTGTGTTGTCCAACACCGCAACTGTCTGTTTACCCAATATCAGATGCCTAGCTATTATAATTTTCCAGCAATTCATCATCCACAAAAGTCTTACAAAAAAGTTTACAGCCTGAAAAAGACCTAAGTTCACAGAGTCACTGGAGCGTGAAAATGGGGTCAGGGTCACATGGCATGGTGACAGTTGCGTAGACCATTACCTGAACTGTATGTATACCAAATATCAGATGCCTAGCTAATATACTTTTCCAGCAATTCATCGTCCACAAAAGTCTTACAAAAAAGTTTACGGCCTGAAAAAAGACCTAAGTTCACAGAGTCACTGGAGCGTGAAAATGGGGTCAGGGTCACATGGCATGGTAACAGTTGCGTAGACCATAACCTGAACTGTATGTATACCAAATATCAGATGCCTAGCTAATAAACTTTTCCAGCAATTCATCATCCACAAAAGTCTTACAAAAAAGTTTACGGCCTGAAAAAAGACCTAAGTTCACAGAGTCACTGGAGCGTGAAAATGGGTTCAGGGTCACATGGCATGGTGACAGTTGCGTAGACCATTACCTGAACTGTATGTATACCAAATATCAGATGCCTAGCTAATATACTTTTCCAGCAATTCATCGTCCACAAAAGTCTTACAAAAAAGTTTACGGCCTGAAAAAAGACCTAGTTCACAGAGTCGCTGGAGCGTGAAAATGGGGTCAGGGTCACACGGCATGGTGACAGTTGCGTAGACCATAACCTGAACTGTCTGTATACCAAATATCAGATGCCTAACTATTATACTTTTGAAGCAATTCATTGTCCACAAAAGTCTTACAAAAAAGTTTACGCCGCGGCCGACGGAAAGTAATACCTATGTCTCGCCTTCCGCGACTATTCGTCGCAGGCGAGACAACAAAATTGCTGACCTAGTTCCACACAACTTTTAATATTTACCTGTTTTCTCATGACCAGGAGATGGAGGATGTGTTAAAACTGTTGGTATATGGTCATCATCCATATGTTCTGGAGACTACAAAGATAGAATCGAGACAAATAAGTCATGCTTGTACTCAGGGGCAGACCCAAGGAAAGGTGTATGTTGTGACCCCCCCCCCCCCCAAAAAAAAAAAAAAAAAAAAAAACTGACAACAATTATGTTTTAGCACATAATCCTTGGCTTGGCGAAAAACCACAATCAAATGATTTTTTACCCAACCCCTAAATTAAAATCATGGATCTGCCCCTGGTATTCATCATCTTAGTTGTTCTGTGTCCAGAAGGATGTCTTTGGTTGGCAATCTGGGGATTGGTTTTGAATTATGTGCATTACATTTTTAATTTAGACAGTGAGCAGTGACCAGAGGTCTGATTGAAGGCTGCTGAGGATTTTTTAAACTGTCACTGATTTATGAAACGATAGTTGTTTCATGTATAGTTATCCCACTTCTTATTATCTGCTAAGTACACAATTAAAAGGTTCAATCTGAAGACGTAGTACCTGTATCTTTATGATAAGGAAAAGACAATAAAACGGGAAAAAATATTTAAACAGTAGTGAATTCAAGATCTGAGATTCCTTCCATAATGCTATATTATATTGTCTTAACAGGTGACATTTAATATAAACAACAAGTAGAGAATATGAAGATTTCTTAGTGCTACATAGAATACAGATACTTAAGAGATTGTTCACAAAATGGTGAAAAATGATGAATAACAAGATGAATGCAAGATCTTCAATGAAAATCATGCACAATTTTTTGCATTCAAAATTTCAATTCCAGAGAGTAATAATGGTACATGCATGTTGTCATTTTCTTGGCTTCAAATTAAATAAAAGTGTTGTTGCAAGCTGTTTTGCTGGATTGTTGTGCCATGCACATTTATTCAACTAAAGCAGAAATTACATTCCTACATGGAGAACTTCATTCAGTCAAAATCAGCATAACTGGACATTGTTCATGCATGCTTTTATTTCAGACAATGTTGTTTTAAATGTCTGCTGTTTTGTCTGTGTTTTGCTGTTTTTGTAATGAGACTTAAGGTTTTCCTTTGGCTGCCATAAATATTCTATACACCTAAAAGTTTGTTTAACAAATGTGCAAGTAAAAAAGAAGATGTGTTTTATGGGTATGTACAATTTGACTGGATGGTTGGTTCATGTACAGTACATGTATTCCTGATATAACTATTTTCTATACTTACTGTCTGTTTGACCCCAGTAATTATAAGAGTAGATGTCTTTGTGGGCGTGCGTGATTTTCGTTTATTATTTTTTAGTTCTCTAATTGCTGTTTCTACTACGGAATCTACACCATCTATGTGAACAAGGTCTGCAAACAAACACCATGCAAAGTTATCAAATCATTCCAGGGTCAAACCAACAAATATATTTATATATTAATTTTCATTCATGTCAATAATAGAAATTGATGTTAATATGATTTTTTAAAGACAAAGACTATAAGGATGGAAATTACCCCCTTGATGTCAAATGGCTATGTGAAACCCTCTTAATGTCAAATGGCTATGGGGAGCCCAATAATTTTTTCTTCAAAGATAAATTGGCATTGTCTCTCTTCAAGCATCTAATGCTTCCATGTCCTTTTGCCAAAACTTCAGTCTTAGTTTGAAAATGTGACTTAACGTCACATATAAATATATTTTGTGGCCAAATTAGTATGTATTTCACACACAATGTGCACACTCATGAAAAGAAAACATAGTGAAACTAAATGGATTGAGATAATGCAATGTGTAAATGATCAATGGTTTTGGACATGGAGAAAAATTACACAAAATTTAAGTATTCAGGATCCTGACAATGTCTGTATATGCAGATGTAGAAAGTTGATCTTGAACATGATTTAAATTCAACTTTGGGGACAACTTTCATCACACTATTCTGAATAAGAATACTGTGGATTCAATTTTTTTTCGTGGTTACCAGTTTTCATGGTTGTATAAAAAAAGATCAGTATTTGTGGTTTTAAAGACTGCAGAATAAAAATTATTGTTAAATTTCCTTTTAACGGGGTATCAATTTTTGTGGCTGAAGGCCACCCATGAAAACCATGAAAATTGATAATAATGAAACCACAGTATTATGAAATGATATATCTGAATACAGTATATGCAAGTAATACTGGATCAACTTCCATGCTGTTTTACAATTCATGCTGACTTACTCTTGAAGTAGCTCCTAGAATTTAAAGGTAATTGAGTAATGACATGTTTAATATAAGAACCAAGGAATTTAAATAATTACCGGTATAATTCAGCATGTTAATAAACAATCACAGTAGTTTCATCTTTTTTTGTTGTTTGAAACGAAAGAGGAGGCTAAGTGCAATTAAAGTTACTGTGTGTATTGGGGTTTATCACCCTTTTTGACACACCTCGGCCATACAGGGGAATTAGTTTATATGGTAGAGAAAACCAGAGAAATGCAGGAATCAACTCACCTTGGGCAGGTAAATGACAAACCTAATTACATAAAGATTGCCAGATTCTTGTAAATTACGAAGTAGAACATATTTTGAGCTAGTCACAGAATTGAGGTCAGGTTCATTGGGTTTGCCACTACCACTGCATGTATCCTATCTCAAAATTGTCAATTCTTTAATGATTTATAATACTAGTACATGTAGCTTCTTTTTTATTGTTTTGTTTTTCTTTAAGGAAACCAAAGTGCCTAGCGAAAAACCTCAATGTTTACCAAATGGAACCCCAAACAAGAGGCTCCCAAGAGCCTGAATCGCTCACCTGAACTACACAGATACATATATTTGTAGATATTATTGTGCTTAACCATATGGGATTTAAATTTATGAAATATCTTGGTTAGTTTTCAAGATATTGGGCTTAATAAGTGCAAATTTGGCAAAAATAAGGAAAAAGAACAATAACTCCCACATCAGCAGTCAGATCTTTTCCGAAATTTCAGGACAGGTAGATCTTAATATGCTGATCACTTTTTGATTCTTACACAATTTTGATATCTGAAACCAGCTTTGAGTTATTAGCAAAAAAATGAAATTTGCCCCTATGTTCTATTTTTAGCCATGGTGGCCATGTTTTATACAAATAAAAAATCTGAACGATAGAGTTGTAGCATATAAGCTATCAAACAGTGTGCCATGTTAAGATGCAGTTGGTCTTACCGTTTCAGACAAGTCAGGGGAAAAGTAATGAACAATGGTAAATATTGACGCTTTAAGGGCCATAACTCCTATAAGAAATGGTTTTACAGCTTTGACCTAATTACATGAAATGTAGATCTTGATGTGCTTAATCATATGCAATTTGAATTTTTGAAATACCTTGTATAGTTTTCAAGATATAGGGCTACATAAGTGAAAAATTTTGAAAAAATCCAGAAAAAGGGCAATAACTCCTATGTCTTTTGTTGGATCTTCTTGAAAATTTCAGAGCAGGTAGATCTTGAGATGCTAACCCCTTTTGTCTTCCATCAGAATTTTGATATCTGTTACTGTTTTTGAGTTATTTGCAAAAAACTGTAATTTGACCCCTATGTTCTATTTTAAGCCATGGCGGCCATATTTTTTGACGAATCAAAAATCCGAACAATAGAATAGTAGCATCAATGCTATTAAACAACTGTGCCAAGTTTGGTTGAAGTTGGATGAATGGTGTCAGACAAGTTAATCTTTAAAATTCAGGGTAAAAGTAATGAAAAATGGTAAATTTTGACGCTTTAAGGGCCATAACTCCTAAAAGAAATGGTTCTACAGCTTTGACCTAATTACATGAAATGTAGATCTTGATGTGCTTAATCATATGCAATTTGAATTTTTAAAATATCTTGTATAGTTTTCAAGATATAGGGCTAAATAAGTGCAAAATTTTGAAAAAATCCAGAAAAAGGGCAATAACTCCTACATTGGTTGTTGGATCTTTTTGAAAATTTCTGGGCAGGTAGATCTTGAGGTGCTGATCACTTTTACCCATGCCAGAATTTTGATATCTGTGACCGTTTTTGAGTTATTTGCAAAAAACTGTATTTGACCCCCCTGTTCTATTTTTAGCCATGGCGGCCATGTTTTTTTACGAATCAAAAATCCGAACAAAAGATCAACTACACCAAGTTTGGTTTCAATTGGACTTATGGTGTCAGAGGAGTTAACGTTTGAAAAAGTTTACGGACGGACGACGGACGCCAAGTGATGCCAATAGCTCACATGACCCTTTGGGTCAGGTGAGCTAAAAACCATACCAGATGAATGTGACAACAATAGGTCATTGGTAGACAAGGGATCGCACTTAGTCGTGCTAAGGATACCCCCACTCGACCACTCAGAAAACAGGAAGTAGATTCGCGACTGAACTGGAAAGGGGAGGCACGATACAATTCATCATGCTAAAGCTGTATACCAAATTTGAAATTAATCCCCTGAGTAGAAGCAGAGAAATCTGTTACTAAAAATTGTCTATTTTTTACCCTTAAAAAGACTAAGTCGGCTCAGAAAACAGGAAGTGGATGAGCGACTGACCTGGAATGGGGAGGCACGATATAACTCAACATGACAAAGCTGTATACCATATTTGAAATCAATCCCTTCAGTAGAAGCTGAGAAATCTGTTACGAAGAATTGTCTATTTTTAACCCTTAAAAAAGACTAAGTCGGCTTAGAAAACAGGAAGTGGATGTGCGACTGACCTGGAATGGGGAGGCACGCTACAACTCATCATGATAAAGCAGTATACCAAATTTGGAATCAATCCCTTCAGTAGAAGCTGAGAAATCTGTTACCAAAGTTTGTTACGGACGGACAGACGGACGGACAAGGTGATTGCAATATAGCCCCCTCTCTTACAAGTGGGGGTATAATAAGTTCTATACTACTACATGTATGTTGTGAGTCTGAGATACATGGTTGTGCCTCCCCCTTTTCTAGGGACCAATGAAATTACACTGCCCCCCTTCCCCTAGGGACATACAAACTATTCTTACCAGATGAATGCGACAAAGATCTATCATGTGGTAACATACTGCTATCTAGTGTTGTTCTATCTAAACTGGAAGTCTGAGATATGTCATAGTCAAACTGTCGCTTGTCAATGTAATGTGGTGAACCTGTAAGAAAGAAGAATGCATGGTTGTTTTTAAAAAGCAATTATGTGTACAAAGTTTAATTAATATCTAACTAATTAAATGAAATGAGAGATGACAACAAAGAATCGACTTTGAGAAAAACTCATTAAAAGATATCCCAAATTTCATTTGAACTTGCACATTTACATGATCTTGTTTGTTGCAATGTTTCATTAAAACTCATCCAGTGGTTTAGGAGAGGTTGCTCTTATATGTGTGTGTGTTATGTTTAAACACACTTTTTGATGCACCTTGGCCATATAGAGCGGTCAGTTTTAATGGTGGAGGAGTCCCATGCGGGGCCCGGGAGGCGAATAGGCCCGCAGCAGCGCTAAGCTTGTCGGTAAAAGTCCACTTAAGAGCGCTCAGAAACCTGACATCGGGGTCAGGCCGCTTGCCCACAAAGCAACTGGGATGTGTGCCCCAGGTGGTTGAATGGGGCAGCCCTGACATCGAGAGATGCGAGGTCGTCAGGCGATAATGCGGAAAACCTGACCGCAAACCGTAGTGGTGCACCGTGTTGGGAAAAATGTCACGTTCCTCGCACATTACAGAACCCTGCTGCAGGGAAGAGGACCCCCCTGTCCACCCCCCCCCCCCCCATAACTAACTAACTAATGATGGAGGACACCACTGACCTTGGGCAGGTAACTGACAAGTTGTTCTTATGAAATATGTGGACAATTAACAGACAGATGAACAGATGAGTGTTTCCCATTTAAACACCACACTTTGTTTGCAGGGGAGATATTAAACCTACTATTGATTCCAGGATCATGTCTGTTGTTATGTTTTTCTGTTGTTGTAGTTGTCGTGGTAACAAGCATACCACCAGGAGACTTTGCTTGCGTTACTTCTACAATTCTCCGAGGAGAGACCTGATTTTTGGAGAGGGAAGGAACATAGGCCTCTGCTTCATAAGGGTCCAACACTAGGAGCTGTAATATAAAGACAACAAATTTCATATTAAGGTTGCAGTTCTGATCATCTCAATGCACATTCTGCTGAAAAAAGGCTATAAAAACATGCCAAAATAATGTTAACAATCACGCCTATGTGATGCCTGAAACACTGTAGGCCCATTTGGCTGCTATTATATGAGGTTGAATTTACACCATTTTTGCTACAATTTGTAGCCTTTGATAGATAATTAGACTTCAAAACCTTCAGAAAATCCCCCTGTACAAGTCTACCGGTAATCAATGGTATGTAAATATGTCAACCTAGTACATGTGTACTAAATTTTGAGAAAGTTGTTCTTTATTAACTGTTTCAAAAAATTTAGAATTTTGAATTTAATGAAACTAAGCATCCATGCTTGGTTTAACAAATAGAATGTTTCAATTTCTACCATGCACTAAAATTTTTTAAACATACAGCTCAAGTTAAATGCACTATAAGTTCTACAAAAATAAAATACAGTATACTTTAAAAAATCTCATTGTCTAGACTAATAATACAATGCATGTAATTTAGTTTGGACAGAAATATCAATAGATTATCATGCATTTTTACAGATTATATTCATCATAACAATTCTCCTATCTACGACTAGGCAGGATCGTGCAAAGCTGAACAATGGGCCTATATCTAGCGATAAATACGGAAAAAAATCAACTTAAAATAAATTGTTATAAAACATGTGAATTGTATTAAACATATAAAATGTAATTCATACACAATGATTTCATTGTTGAACAAAAAAATATTGAACAAATTATAAAGATAAGATAGATAAATATTAATTTTTTCGTAACTTATAACAATTCATATTGAAATATAAGGATTCAATTACTGCAATAAAATAAGATTAATATTAATTCGTTAAATTGATTAATAACCATGGTAAATTATACAATAATTTATTGTTATATAAACATGGAAGCTGTTTGTGTGACCCCATGCAGTATATGCGTCTCAGTCTTTGACATGGCAAGCAAACTAATACAGATCTATCAGTCTTTTATCATTGACAAGAACTTTTATAAGTTTAACTTTTTGGAGTTTATAGTTTAAGAAACGAATTCTGATAAAAAAAAAAAAAATAAATACAATTAATTTCCATATCATTTCAAATGATGGATTAGAAAAACAAATTATTTTAAACAAAACATTTTTCATGCCAAAACTTTTTGACTCGATCATAAATTTCTAAAAATACATTTGGAAGAAAAAAATAATTATGAATTAATTTTTCCGTCTTTCTTGTCTTTGATACTATACAAACAACAAATGGAGAAACACGTAAACTGGTCGTCATGACAACTCACCTGTATGTAGATTGCTTGCTATTTACAAAGCTATTTATAGACACACTGGTACACACAAACTTTTCTACACTATTTACACACACACCAAAACAATAATGAAGAATCTTAGGACGCCATACTGTGGAACTGAAACCGCAGAAATGACGGAATTACAACATGTATAAATTGATTGCAGATCAAGATGGGTAAATCTGATAAAAATAATTATGGCTGTTCCAGAATTAAACCTGTAGGGGGTCGGGAGGAACTTAATTCTATTAAATATGTGGTGGATGGTGGGTGTATTAGAAATATTTTGTGAAGAAACAATGATAATTTTTTTTTATGGGTGGTGGGATAAAAAAATGCCTTCCACCCCCAACACATTTAATTCTGGAACAGCCCTTAGAGAGAAGTTGGAAAAATATGGAAGTGAACAAAAATGGAAAAGATGACACACATTTCCCTGTTAGGCAGGAATACTATAAGCATTTCAAATGCTGATAATTCTGAATACCAAATTTCAAACATTCCAATTAAAACGTGGTCCATACTAACAGAGATCTTGTATACAAATTGGCTCGATTAAAAAATATGGAGATGCCAATGGAATTATGGACATAAAGTGAGTGGAAAATGTAAATAAAAAAAAGAAACAAAACCTTCAGGGCATTTTTCATTAAAGTCAGTTCGTATAAATTGATATATATTTAATGCACTAAACAAGTTTGATGCATTTCATTTTGCTAATAATAAATTTTCAATCAACTACTAAAAATATAACTCTAGCAATTTTAAATTTTTATCAAGTACAAAGTAAAAAGCGCAATAGGTTTTAGAAAACAAACAATTACTACATAGCTACTGTTACACAAACAACAAAGAGCTAAATAAAGGGGGATAACTGACCTCCACAGTGATGGAGCCAGTCACATGGTCATTGCCTTTCTCAGGACGACCTTGTAATGAGATGATTTGACGGCTACTGGGATTTCTCTTCAGCTCATCGTAGTACACAACTGCTTCACCAAGAAAGTTCTCTAAAAATACAAGTGGAAATACAATTGGATTAGAAGTTAACTGTACATGTATAATATTTACAGAATGTTTTAATATAGACAGTGAAAAGCATAAGAGTATAATAATTCATTTTTCTTTCCAGATTTTTATTGTCCATGTATCAGCTCTCTGGGTTTATTATCTACAGCTAGATTTTTAATTCCAGAATAATTCATAGAATTTACCATTTATATTTTTTCAGCGTGTTATTTTTTTATGGTAAACCTTGAGCTTGAGGATATCTGATAAAATGAATTATCTTTGGAACTGCAATCATATCCTTTGCTGCTGAAATTATGTGAACTTTTTTTCTGTTCAACTATATATTTCTGAAAATTTCAGTTGATCTTTTTTTATACCTGTTGATGGCTTTCGTCTATCAATAACTTCAAACTTCAACTGACTGGAATTTGGATTGACATCACTGAAATAATACATTATTTACATTTTTTTAGTGATACATGTATGTATTGATTGACACAATCAAGTTAGGTTGTGTTTTACTTCAAACAAAAGGCTTGCCAAATTGTTGTCTTTCTAAAAGACATCAAGTTGTTTGCTTGGACTTGCAGTTAAACTACATTTTGGCAAAAACTAGAAACTAGAACAGAATCATAAGACAAAAGCTTATTAAACTGACCAAAACGTTTTTGGCTTGAATACAAATAGATGATCTAAGAACATAGAATTGCTGTACTCTATATGATACTTAAGGATAAAACTATATGCAAATTATGCCAGAAATTATGGGACCTCTGTGTCTTGTAGTTGCATAGAAAACTGGGAGGAAATAATGTAATGAGGAATGAACAGACTAGGGTAAAAAAACAGTATACCCATCTCATCTTTGAAGTGGGGAAATAAAAATAATCCAATTATACAAGGTCCTGTCTTAAACTGCATTTGTACTTACAAGAGGAACTGCTCGTCCCAAAATGGGTTAGCGGTGCCTCTACATTCACTAGTGGTGAAGGTCTGAGCTGGGGTATCCATGTACACCAGGCAGGAAGGATCTACTGGACCTGTTCAGAAAATAAAGAAAGCAATGGATGAAAATTTAAATACTGTGGTTTCATTATTATTTGTGGGGTATCAATTTTCGTGGTTTTCATGGGTGGCTTTAACCCACGAAATTTGATACCCAACGAAAAGCAAAATTAACATTGCTTTTTATGCAGCAAACTTCAGAACCACAAATTCAAGAATCCACGAACTAATCCTTTCCCCAAACCATGAAAATTGGTACCCACGAATTAAAAGAATCCACAGTAATTGAAGACTAAAATAAAACGTTAAAGCAGACTTTTTACATTAGAGATGTAGGTCTGAGCATGGATGCCAATGTACAACAGGCATGGATAATATACTGAACCTGGTCAAAAAATACATATTAGATCATGAAACAACCATTGTTATGAATAAAAACAAGAACTTTTACATTCAATAGTGGCATAGGTCTGATATAGGCTGTTGACCAGGTATTTAGAGATAAAGACAGGGAAAAGAAACAATATGATTTGACAAATTTTTTATTGTTAATTTTCTGAATTTGTATTAATCCTATCAAATTCTTAATATATCTACCACATTGTAAAAAGAACCAAATTCTACTTTGAATTACAATTAAATAACAAATAAATAGCAAAAGATTTTCATTTGGTAAACTTAAGTTAAAGAAATGAGTTTTCATTGGTCTTTCATTTCTATTAGATTCTAAGAGTGAAATAACACTATTCCTTTACAAGAGAAATGAAAATTGATTTTTACTTCAGTAAACTTGATCTTAGCTACTTGCATTACACAGAGCTTATTCTACTGAGAAATTGAAAGTTAACCTAATAGAAAAATCTAGTATTACGGCCTAATGCTCTTTACTCCAAAGCATAAACTATTTCTGACTGTAATTCTCGGAAAAATACTATAGGCCACGGCCATAAGATGATTAGGCTGGAAGAGCGATATTTCATCGTCTGATGAAAGATTGAACAATCATTGTAGTCTGGAAGAAATAATTAACCCAGAGACAATCAGATTGTGTTTTTTTTTTTCCAATCCAAATTTTCTATATAATGAAATAAGCTTTTAAAATAAAATTAGATTTATTGATTTCTAAAGCAAATGATTAAGATTTTAGTCATCTCGTTTAAGTTTACAATTCTATAGTGTGTATACTCGATATCTTTGTAAGTTAATACCTTTTGTCTTAAAGTCATATTATTTTATCTCAAAACATAAATTTGCCATGGTTAAATCATTTCAGAGACTTAACAAGGAAATGTGTCTAGATAACACTTAGCCGCGCTGGCAAATATCAGTGGACAGGAACGAAACTCCAACTTGACCTGTAACTCATCATGGTAGACTCATATACCAATTTTTTGAATATATGCAAGGATGCTAAAAAAAGTGTGGAAAACTAAAGTGTGACAGACGGACAGAATGAACAGATCGAAAAACTTTTTCCCCCCCAACAAAATTGGCAGGGCATAAAAAAGATATTCAGCTACTTATAAAAGGGGAAACAAATTAGTATGCCTAATATATAGTTTAAGCTTCTTAATGATAATGCTAATTGTATTCTTCGAAAATGTATTCAATCGAAATGGCATTATTAGATTCTAAAATTGGAGGCATTACACTATTTATAAATTAATCAAAAACATTTAAAAGAATCAGTTAAGGCATTGGGAACATTTACATATGTTGTTAATGATGATATTAAGGTATAACATTAGATTTTAATGCATTGAATAAGAAAATTGGAATATAAAATGCATCAAAATATCATTTATATAAAACTTTAATATTCATTAGTGCCTTGATATTAAAATTGAATTAAAACTTACTTTATTTCCCAAATCATTTTTCAAAAGTTTAATTAAAATACACTGGCAGATTTCTTGAATAGTTAAAAAGTAAAGAAAAGTAAAGTAAAGAACCTAGTGCCTATTTGGGGGAGGGTTGTCCTGCACTGAGACCCAAACATCAAAATTGCTCCACTATAAAGATCTCAGTGTTAGTTTAGATGGACAACAGCAAAAAACGCACTGTGTTCTGACTTTTCTGTTTTCAATATTTACATATGCATGTTTTCGCTTTGTGTCATGCATATTAACTTTATATCTATTTTCTTTTAAATTTAAGTTTGTTTTAGCCTGCAAAAACAATGTCACTCCCCGTTTCCCCCCAAATATTCTAAGTTCAAAAGGCCATAACTCCCACAAAACTTTGAAGATCAAAATTTTCTGGTAATATGCACAGCTACATATGGTGTACTTCCTATATACCAAGTTTCGTTGAATTGGGTTCAGTAGTTTCAGAGGAGTTGTCCTGACAAATTTTGTGACGGACGGAGGGACAGGACAAAAACACAATAGTGGGGGGGGGGGGGACATAATTGGACAAATGTAGTTGTGTATAAGACCACCTACCTTCTTTTGAGCCGAGTCCACTGGCCTTGATGATCTTCACCAGTAACCTCTTGTCACTGGACATTGAACGAGACTGCATTCTCTGCTGGGGAGGGGCAGAAAACTGCAAAAAAAAATCCCAAAACTTATAACTACTGGTAGCTCTGGTAGCACTATAAAAACAATTCACAACTAGCTATTTTCAAGTTCTACTGACCAAGAAGTATACAGAAGAAAGAATAAACCCAAGCTGAGCAAACAAAATACATATGTTCGACATTTGTATACATGTCAAACTTATAACTAATTGCAAATTAATATAAGTGCTAATTTAACACACCTAAAACCTTAGAAAACCCAAGGGAGTGTGGATGAGTGTGAGTAACATGGGATTTTATTTCAATCTCTTGTGATGCACATGGACGGTCAGTTTTAATGATGTAGGAAACCAGAGTACTTGAAGGAAACTTAAGTTTATGCCTGAGTCTTTGAATAGGATTTACATGTATCATGCACTTTTCATTTTCTCTCAGAGCAGATCCAATACAAATTTATATTTAGTATGTTCAGTTGAGTAATTATAATGAAACTTTATGTTGCTATCTGCGCTGAACATTACATTTTATATCATGTATAGAAATAAATTAAGAAGGAATGTGTCCATGGGACACAGATGCCCCTGCTGGCCCCAAACAAGAAGTTTAAAGTCTGATAGGTTTGTAAGTTGCTTAGGACATACAGTTTGTCATACTGAACCATCCTAACAAGTTCCAAATCATTCTCATGTACAGTGTCTGAGAAAAGCTGGACAGAAATAAGAACGGATGGACATGGACGGACATAAGAAAAACCTAATGCCTCCCCCGAACATGTCCTCGCGGGGGCATAACAAAATCTTTGCTCATATTCCATTCATGCATGCAAATTGTGTATTTTTTCACTTTCACTGAAGATCTCTGGTATATCATGAAATGATAATTAATTTTCTGCTACACAGCATCTGATTAACTCCTGTAGTTTTATTTATCATTAACTTCTTCAGGAATGCAGCCAGTACTTAGCTGTTTTTAGATGATTACAAAACATTATGCAATATTGCACAGACTAAATGTGTTGATAATCATAATTTGGCAGAGAAAGTTAAAATTATATTCATGTATTGAGAAATTAAGGGTTTTTTTGTAAATAAAATTTTGCTTTTCTGTTAAATTTATTAGGAACATTCTTTGAATTTTTTTTTTTTCATTTCATGTTTTTTCTTGATTCAGATGTATATGGTACAACTTTTGGGTAACCTTCTATGATAGTCAACAACTTGAATTGCTAGAATAGAAATTTAAAATTAGCTGTTTAAAAATGCAGATAAACATGGGTTGCAACAGACAGGAAGTGGGGAACAACTAACTCTTCCAGAGCACATAGACATTATTAAGTTACTCATATCATTGATTTTAGTTTTCATTTCTGTTTAAAAGTTGTTTTTTTTGGTCTCTGTATACTTGTTTCCCTGTTTCCCCATTGGCTTTGAGTCCCTTTCCCACTTCTCACTTCAACATTGTTTTATATTTGTTTTATCACTCCTTACATGCAAGTTCATTTCTCTGAGATACATGTAGCAGAATTTGTGTTGCTTAGGGTGAAGCAAAAACTAATATAACAAAACGTTGCTTGGTATTCAATTTAAATCAGTAACCATCTGCTGATTACACTCTGCTCTCTCTCTCTATCACATGATGGAGGAGGTAGAACCCAATCAGACAGGGTTTCCAACAACAGACTTTAATAAACTGATCCATGATATACATTGTATAAGTTCAACCTTTTTCATGTTTTCAACATCATAAGGTTATACTTGATAGAAATACTATTCATCTGCTAAAATTTTCTACCCCAAAACTATCAAACTTGTTAATGCTTACTGCACTCTGCTGTTCCTTGGCCTCGATGTGTTCAAACACAGGTTCCTGGACCTGGCAAGGACTTGATGGCTTGGCTGGCGACATGGGAGGGTGGATATTCTGGGTGGAGCCCGTCATCCAGTTTGTCAGGTTCAGATCGGTGCTGGCTAGACAGAGGGCATTACGTACAACCTCCTCAACGACCTCTATGTCAACAAGATCAGATGGATCCTAAAAAATAAAGTTAACAGAAATTGTAAAATAACAAACTGATAATCACTGATAGTGAGTTGAAACTTTGTACAACCTCCATAAAAACATCTTTATATATTTCAACAATTTGACCTACAAGAAAGGTAAATTATATGGCAGCTACTGTGGTTTCATTAATAGTCGTTTGGTATCAATTTTTGTGGTTTTCTTGGGTGATCTTGATTTACGAAATTTGATATCCCACAAAAAGCAAATTTAACATTGATCTGTATACTGCAGACCAGAGAACCATTAATTTAAGAATCCACAAACTGGCTTTTTTCATTTAACAATGAAAAAAAATGAATCCACAGTATTTAGCTTTCAAGTGGCAGCAAAAAAGTACATTTTAAATGGATACTTTGTGAACAATGCTGGACTAATTCTAGAACTACTGTGGAAATGACCAGTCCCTCTTGCTCTTAGTGGGTTCCTGGGGTTGGGGGATTGGATCTCTGAGTTTCTCAGTCCTTCTTTTGAAACTTTTCAGAACTGGCAACAGTGAACTTGCCTGATGATGTAAAATTAAAAACACACAAGAATTCACAACACTGATGTCAAAATTGATTTTAAGTTAGGCCTAGGATTTGGGCTATACCTATAAACAGTAAGCACTTTCTATATCATGGTATACTATAGGATTGAACACCTATTTTCGGTCGTTCATGCATGTATGAACGGATCTTGGAGCTCACAAACTGAATGAATGGCCGAAGGCCGTTCATGATACAGATTGTGAGTGAAGAGATCCGTTCATACATGCATGAATGACCGAAAATAGGTGTTCAATCCTTATAATTCTTCAAATTTTTACCTTTTTTTAAAAAGAAAATTAAATAAATTCGGAAACAAGTCGTTATTTAGGACGACGTCATCGCCACCATATTTGTTTACATTGGAAACGAGGCAGAGGCGTTCATGAAAGTATGAACGGATCTGGCAATGACGTTTCGACCAATCAGAAATGAGTATACGCATGAACGCATGTCTGATAAGAATTATACAGTTTTAACAATGGTACAACTGAACATTGTTATTTACTTTATCATATAATATAATGCTCTGGCAAAGAGAGAGTGCATACTCCCAAGTATAAGTTACATCTCTTTCTGTGAGAATAAAGGATCTTTTATAGTCATTTCCAAAGGCTTTCAAATATAACAATAAAGATGTATATGACTGCTAAATAAATATTGACAAATCTTCGGTGTGAAGCAAAGAAAAGATAGAAGATTTCCTGGCAAAAATACAAAGAAAAGTGAATCTCAGAGAGATAGAAAGATGCAAAAGTCAGACATAAGGTTTGCAATTTAGATATTTCAACACTAAAGACTTTCATCATTAAGAAGACATATAATAATTATGTATATATACACTCTGGGAGATAAATTTACCAAAGATAAAGATACAAAGAAACTTTAGGTCTATAAATATTTAGATATTGCACGGCTTCCATCATATAAATCAGTAAACTCTTCAGTAATAAAGTCATTTCTTTTCTATAGAACTTTGGGAGATTAAAGTATATATAAACTCTTGGTAATAAATTCACCTAAGAGCTTAAATCTTTTAGATTACTGAATTTAGATAATCTAACATTATAAAGGCTTCTATCATTAAGAAGACATAATCTCTTCAGTAATAAATTCATTTCTTCCTATCATTTTTGTTCTATAGAACCTCTGTGAGATAAGATAGTTAGTAAAGGGTGATACATCATCAATGTTACAGAGGTTGTTATGATTGGAATCTCCCCTTCTGTCTTTATGTGTATAACCTTGAAGAAAGATTATCTAAATGAAAGAAACAAATGTGTTATGCACAATGTAGTTTCCTGGCAACACAAGTGTTTTTTGGGCGATTCTGTCTGCAGCAATGAGAAGTTGCACAATTGATATAATGGTATTTGATGCAATGCAAGAGAAATTTCATTACTCAGTTCTCTTTCTCTTTACTCAATAAGTCAATTCATGCTGAATCATGTTGGGACTTCTTTTGATAAGTCTCCTTATAATTGCTTGTAATTAATACATGTACATGTACATTTCATAACATGAGATAATTGTTCAAATTTATGTGCACATTGTTAAATAAAAAAATGGTAACAAATGAATGGAAAAGTAACTTCTTGTTTTGAATTGCACTTTTCCTTCTGCTACATAACTCACAACCAGAAATATATCTATGGACATCCAGGTGTAAACCTGGCCAGTAATACTTTTGTCTCAATTTTTCTAAAGTTTTTCTGACATCTACTTGTGCTGATATCTATTGTCATGCATGGCACTAATATGTCACTTTCTCCTCCCTACATACTACATACATGTTCAGCACTGAAATTGGCAAAATTGCTGTTTTCCTGTAACTAAAACCCTTCTTATTTCTCACCATAAACATAACCACAAAAGCACAGTGATTTTTTTTTCAAAGATGTTAAAGATGTTGGAAGGTCAGCTTTTGAGATTTTTGAGATTTTTTTTTTGGAATCCACTGGTTTTTTCCATCAAAATCAGGCCAAAAAATTTGCATGGTAACCCCTATTTTTCTTTTGTTTAGGGTCTTCATTACATCATAAATATCTGTTTTACAATTTTATTTCAAATTCTAATCACTTTTTTCACAGGTTTAAACAGCTAAACTATGCTAATTAATGATAAAGCTATGAAAAAAACAGAGAAAATCTTTTCCCGCCAAATTTTGAACTCTTATTATCTTTAAAACGAGCGTGGTAACCTATCAAAATGTTTAGCTTATTTTGTATTTTCAATTATTCCCTTTTGATTTAAGGCCTTAATTTAACCTCATCACTTTCAAAGTCACCCTGGAACATCCTTAATAGAAATAAGGTAATAACTGCCAAATCATTTTCATGACAATTCTACCTATGGTATACAACACAATCTATTTGTATGGTTATTTATTTCTTTATATCTCAAGTAATTAGCTTTCTTAGCTCTTTCATTTTCAATCATCAAAGAAAAAAGGATTCAAAATTGCCTTTTTAAAGAAATTTGAAGCTCTAAGAGGTAATATTGATCTTTGATGAATTTTCATGTAAACCAATCCAGAACCTAAAAAAAAATAAACTTAACATTGCACAAACAAAAATGTATGTTGTTTTTACATGTATGATGCACAGCTAAATAAGATCCCAATGAATAAAATATATCCAATAAATGAGATCGAACCAAAACAACTGTTTCAGTATATCATTCTGTCATTGCTATGCCGTAATCCATACAAGAAGTGATTGATAACTCTATCGCCTTTTCTAACTTCTAATTGCCTTATTTGTCAGAGAAAGTGAAATTAATCAGCTTCTCTTGGAGTCAACAAGTCCATCACTTCATCGCTTAAGGCTATATTATAGCAGTTGCAAGAAATCACATACTTATAAGGGCAATCAGTGTTTATCAACAAATAAAATGCAATTAAAAGCAAAGCAATATCTAAAAATTTTCAACAAGCTATTCAAGTATTTCAATGTATACTGCACATATTCTAAATTTTCGTTTTTACTGTCCTTTACTAAATTTGATCTGTTGAATTGACAGCTAGCAGCACGAAGAGCACGAGGAGTGCGTTGCAACCAGCAGGAACTAGTACCTCTTTGCTTCTTTCCATCCATTTAAGAAAAAAAACACCTATATATGGCTGAAGCAAGTTTTGTGTGATACTACATTTTCACTATATGTAAGTTAAGGCCTAAATAAAGGCATAATAGATAATATTGTAACTCTATATCTTCTTAATTCTTATTAAAAGCTATAGGGAATAACTCTCTTATTTCACAAAATGATCCCTGGTTTCAGTGCTTTTATGGCTTTATCTGACTTATAATTGCCATATAAGTCAGTGTAAGTGCTTTTAACAATTCTCTTGACAATTCTCTGTATAATTCTAGAAAACCTTTCTCTTAACAGGTCTCTTGAGTTGGTAATTCATTGTATAATACTAGAAGCACTTTCTCTTTGATAGGTCTCTTGGCCTTTCATTTCATCACATGGCCTTGGCAAAAGAAGAAATTTATATATCTATTTTTCATTGGAAATGTATATATATGTTAAAAGATTTAGCTGACATACTGACAAAATAAATAATCTTGTGGTGCAAATATAGTACTTTCAAAACCATCAGTTGGGACTAATATTATCTGTATTCGGAAAGATATAGATTCAAAATAACTTAAAAGTTTTTTTCATTCATTGAACATCTAAGAATAATAATACACCATGAATAATAGCATTGAAAATGTTTCATGTATCAATCTATGTCACACATGTGTTAGGAGATAAAAAATATTGAACTTCTTCTTATTAATTCTGTGTCATGTTCGCGAGGAGTGGTTCAGCTTCCCAGGAAGATAATATAATACCCATTGATTACTTTAAGTTTTACTATATATGACTGATTCAGTTTCATTTATCAAACAAAAAATGATCTACTTTATATTAAATTTGTTGAAGCAAATGATGGGTGCATTTTAACTCTCGTGATTTTAAGATTTAAACAAATTCTTACTTTTTTTAACAAGATTTTTTTTGCCCTAAGAAAATATTTTTAATTTCTATCCCTGGACTATAAAATTACTGATACACCTGAATTGTAACTTAAATCAAAATGGACAGGTACATCAGACTCATGACTATGCCACAAAAGCATTGGTTTAGCTTGTTAATGTACATATAAAATATATGTCATAGTAAATATGGCTGGATTTCGTTAAACAGGAAGTAGGTGAGCTACAAACCTGAAATCTAATCCCACCTTATGTGAACTCCCCCTGATGCTGAAAACACACATTCTTTTCTCCTTGAATATCAGTCTAGTAATTCTTTTTTATATAGATTCTGTACTAAGAGAAAATAATGAGATGTGGAATAAGTGTACGCAACACAGCCCACAATCAAGCAGCAATTCAGAAAAAACACAATGGACAACCGCCAGCAGCCTTCAACGAGACCAGTAGGGCTGCTTGCAGTTCTGCAATTGGCCCATGGTCTAAATAAAATGCATATAATTCAAATCCAGTCCTTAGTTTTATTCCATGTTGTGGATGGTTCTGTGTTATACCTTGATCCACCTGAAGTACTATGTGTATGTGGTACAAAATGCTATCAAATAGATACAGATTCAGACAATTGGCAGAGATTAATATCAACTTAATCAAGTGGTCCATTGTTTACCCACAAAATCTACAATATAAACCTGATCAAACAATCTAATTCCAATAGTATCAGAACCAGAAGATAATCACAATGGAATAATCATCTAGTCTTTAATGTTTACTTTGCTAAACACCCTTTAATATTAATGGGCATACACTAAAATAAGGTATTTGAAATAAGCTATGTTCTAATACCACAAGTGTGGCCACTAAAAGTATGTCTCGCCTGCCGGCACCATCACTAAAATCAACTACCTAAGCTTTCATTTCTTGATATAAACACAAAAAGTGTCTGTATACCTAAAAACAGATGCCTAGTTATTATACTATTCAAGCAATCCATTATTGTCCATACAAATATTACAAAAAGTTTTCTGTCTGAAAAAAAGACCTAAGTTCAAAGAGTCACTGGAGCGTAAAAATGAGGTCATGGTCACATGGCATGGTGACAGTTGCATTGTCCATAACCGCAACTGTCTGTTTACCCAATATCAGATGCCTAGCTATTATAACTTTCCAGGAATTCATCATCCACAAAAGTCTTACAAAAATGTTTACGGCCTTAAAAAAGACCTAAGTTCACAGAATCACTGGAGCGTGAAAATGGGGTCAGGGTTACAAAACATGGTGACAGTTGTGTAGACCATTACCTGAAATGTCTGTATACCAAATATCAGATGCCTAGCTAATATACTTTTCCAGCAATTCATCGTCGACAAAAGTTTTACAAAAAAGTTTACAGCCTGAAAAAAGACCTAAGTTCACAGAGTCACTGGAGCATGAAAATGGGGTCAGGGTCACATGGCATGGTGACAGTTGCGTAGACCATAACCTGAACTGTCTGTATACCAAATACCAGATGCCTCGCTATTATACTTTTCAAGCAATTCATCGTCCACAAAAGTCTTACAAAAATGTTTACGGCCTGAAAAAAGACCTAAGTTCACAGAATCACTGGAGCGTGAAAATGGGGTCAGGGTTACAAAACATGGTGACAGTTGTGTAGACCATAACCTGTCTGTCTGTATACCAAATATCAGATGCCTAGCTAATATACTTTTCCAGCAATTCATCGTCAACAAAAGTCTTACAAAAAAGTTTACAGCCTGAAAAAAAACCTAAGTTCACAGAGTCACTGGAGCGTGAAAATGGGGTCAGGGTCACATGGCATGGTGACAGTTGCGTAGACCATAACCTGAACTGTCTGTATACCAAATATCAGATGCCTAGCTATTATACTTTTCAAGCAATTCATTGTCCACAAAAGTCTTACAAAAAAGTTTACGACGCCGCCGCCGCCGTCGCCGCCGCCGCCGCCGGAAAGTAATACCTATGTCTCGCCTTCCGCGACTATTCGTCGCAGGCGAGACAAAAATTATCAATAAGGGTCATAATCAATGTAAAATGTCCGCAAAAAGACAAACACTGTAGTTAAATAAATGAGAAATGAAAGCTGTTGGTGTTGGCTTCTAATAAGTATTTTAAAACTAAGTGCAATTGAGATTTTTAGCCTCTTTTCAATATTTGCAAAGCAAAAAATATTTGAATGCAGAAAAGATATGTGAAATGGGTGATGCCTTTCAAAAATGATTAAATTGACTGCTATGTATGTAACCCATATCATTAAAGACCACTTTTCACCTCTCCTGTACCATATTTTACCATTCTCCCTTATTCATCTCTAGCATAAAACGCCCCTAAACAACAGTTTCCTTCATCAATCTATATATCTGATAATCATAAAACAGCTTTGAAAGATTAGATCAAATGAAGGTTTATAATTAGTGCACCTTGCCAGCATACTCAATAAGGAAGTCAGGGCATGCAGTCAGATTCTGTAACAGTCAAGGCCATCAGTATCAGAAATTTGCTGCTAAATACAAAGTTCGGTTTACTGCAGATTTCGAAACTGCTGTTATTTTAGGTATACTGTGCCATGTACATCATTGTATTCAAACAGGGCTGTTGTCAGGCTTCTGGCAAGAGTTGCAGGGGGGGTCAGGGAAGGAGTCCCCTTACAGCTTCAGAAAATTTTCTTAATTTTTTCATAATATTTTTTGTAAAAGGGGAGGGGGGAAGTGATTGCATCTAATGCTACCCATGTTCCTATGGCCTTCTCATAGTATTAAGTTATTTTTAAATTACACCTTTAATGTTAAATACGAAAGAAAGTGTTTCTTTGGCCTTACTGTTTATTTATTTTTGAGCATTCTGGGTTCTGAATATAGATTATCTAATGAGCAATAAAGAGAAAAACATTGTTCAGTACTATTCTGATTCTAAAACAGATGTTTGCAAAACTGAAGATGAATCATGTTTCACCTGAAAACAATCACTTTTGTTTTACAAAGGGTTCTTTTATTTACATCCACATCAAAGTCATCATGCTTCTGCATTTTTTTTATTAACAAGTAAGTAACTTGCATGCATGTTAACCCATAAATTGCATATGGAAAAAAAAAAACTATCAATTACGGTACTTAATTTAGAATTTTAAACAAAACCTTGTATAGCCTTTTACTTCCTGCACAATCATTTTTACCCCCCCCCCCCCCACCTGTAAAATGTAAAATGCTTTATGATAGTCTACATACAAAATTACAGGTTTTCTGAATCACATCATTATCTCAGAAAAATGTGTTATAGAGTGTGTAGAACAGACAGAATGTTAATTTACAAAACATATTGATTGAATCATCAGTATCTGTAAGGGTATAGGTACTGTCAGTACATTACCAGGCTACTGTCTTGGGTACATGGGCTACAATCAACCTTAAGGTAGTCACAGAAGCCAACCATCGAAAACATACAGACATGGAATAATTGAATTACCATACATGTAGTATATAAACACATTCATAGGGACATGTGCTGAAATCAATGCAGTTCAAAGAAACAGATACAAGAAACTTGCCAAAAATCTAAATAAGCAGACATCAAATAATTCATTAAATCACCACCATCAATTTATGCATAGATACATGTATTATAGAATGCACTGGTAGCTATGGCTAAGAGACAGACACAGGAAATTGTTGTTACTATCTAAATAAACATACAATAATTGAATTATCACAGAGTCTGGAAGTAAATGTCCTGAACTTGCATGTAGAGTTAATTTGAACCTAGATGGCGAAGGGACAGACAAAACAAATTGCAGTACCATCTAAATAAATGGACAATAATTGATTTGCAACTGAGAAGAAGGAAGTGTAAGCCTTAAAAAATATTGATCCTGATCTTGATAAAGTTAAGTAAAGGACAGGCACATGAGAGTTGGACCAAGTGAAAAGAGTCAAAGCATGGTAGTTTCAAATTCCGTGTTAACATTATGTGTAAACATTCCTGTTTTGCTATTGTTTATGAAAGTCATTCAACATTTTGGTTATTAAAGTCTCCCTTCTGGGCATAAAACAATGTATCAACAATTTCAACATGGACAATATACTAAGTTTAAGATATACATTGGCATCGAAGGTTATAAAAATTGAGTCCTGCGACCTCAAGCACAAAAGGACAAACACACACTTGTGTTGCTAACAAACATGTATAATATGTTATGACAATGTATATCTTCATCTATCCTTATATTGGCCCAGTGTCAAGAATGGTGATACTTGGCATACCAGACGCCATCATCCTGGAAGTCTGAGATACAGTCTTAATGAGTAATGAGGAAGGGAGATTGCTATACAATGGCTTAATTGAACCTTAAAAATATTACACACCAAGCTTTCTTTGATTTCCATTTTTTAAACCTCTTGCTACCATAGGAAAAGGTGAAATGTTATTAAACATACATTACGAGGAAGAAAGACTACAATAGCTTGATTGAACCTTAACAACTTTGCAGCTACATAAAAACCTAAGGTTTGAACAGGAAGAGGTGAAATGTCATTAAATATACATTAAGCCAATACACTAGACAACACTGTTATGAAATTGTCTTACACCTCTTGCTGTCTTGCACATCAAATGGGATACAGTCAGTTGCTAATGTAGACTATTTTCGTTTTTTTATGATCATACTTTGTGTGGTCTAACACATAGTAAAATGAATCGCTAAGGAATCAAAAAAGAAAAAAAAGTATAAACAGTCAGCTTCAGTCTGGTTATAATTAAATTAAGGGTCAATAAATGTAACTGCAATAGAAATGGTCTTACAAACTTTTTGAGAACTTTTCAGTCTACTTTTGTCCTTGGGTTTGGTAACATATTTCTATAGCCCTTGAACGAATTTGTGTCCAAACTTTTGGGAACTTTTTATGTCCTTTCAATGTTTTATATAATTTAAGAAAGGATATGGAGTAAATGAACATGAGACCACAACACCTATCATTGAATTATTTTACATGCGTATTCTAAAACGTATTATTACAATGAAAATAAAAATATCTTTGTAACCAAAGACTTTTCTAATTGTTGTACTTTTCCATTTCTTATATTCATTATAACCACTTTAAAATCTACACATCAAGTGCTGCTAACTAAGTTAAGACCACTCAGACATCACTTTATTATTATCAAGAAGTACTTTTGTTAACAAAATAAGGCAACATATAGGTTCAACTATGAAGGAACTTAGGTCATTAACCTGAGTATTTTTTATATCTGCCAAAACAAATTAAGGATGTGTGCACCTAGGATGCAGCCTATAGAAAGATGATAAGCTCAATACATAACCCATAAATTTATCAATAAAGTGGAAAATATCAATAAAATATAACATATCCATTACTCAGCTGATATAAGGGGAATTAATTGGCTGAATTCCATAGATAAACTGCTGTTCGAAACCTGAACCCATAAAAAAGTTGGCTTCTTTGAAAATAAATCATGGTAATATTGGAAAACCATCTCTTACTAAATGGTATTTTTATATTCAGCCTGCATAGATCATATGATTTTATGTCAATTTCAATTTCTTAAGATGTTTTTACATGTTTTACCTGGCAACATGTGCATGTTGTACCTTGGAAGCAGAATTTATTATGTCCTTATAAGGCACATAGCCTGTAAGACTTTAAAAAATTGTCATAGTTTACAATGTGCATTTGTGTGTCTGATTTTGAATCAAATACTTAAATCTTGCCTCAAAGCCTGCACCACATTAACATTTAAATCAGATTGACAATAATAGTCATCAGGTACTCATATACAGAATTTCAAAAGGAAGTGGAAAATTACATTTGAATAAAAGCTTCCATATTCATGTCATTACAATGATATGAAATTACACAAGCGTTATAAGCTCTTTAATGAAAAAGATGCAATATTCGTCAAAGGTCATTCCAAATACATCAACATTTTCTTACTATCAAATCATATTACTATGGTATGTATAGAGTGAAACCTGGCAAAAGCAAACCTGTTTGAGACTGGAAATTTATTTTTTGATTTGAAACAACCATCATGGGCTGATTTTGGGTCTGAAGTAAGAGTTGCATACCCGGTAATAACAAAATTTCAGATAGATCAAGTGTTTGATTTTTGAGATTCAGATTACACAATACAGACAGACAGACAGATTTAGTTACCCAAGTACAAGACCTGCTTTTGCCTATGTCAACACAGGTAAAAATTGAAAAACTTACAATGAAAATTTAGGGAAGCCTGGCTAAAAAAGGTCAATTCTAACATGCAGAAAATATTTTATCCCAGTTTTAGAGGGTGTACATGTATTTTCTAAATCAACCACGACTATTAAATCTATTAAGGCTAATAAAGTACAATTTTGAAAATAAAAAGAAGCTTTTGTTCCATAAAGCAAGTTTTTAATTCAGGCCTGTTCCAAAAATGTCTGCATGGGGTTGTCAAAATGCACTTTCTTTTAAAGTCTATGATTGGTGTTTTTTTTCTGATTCATTTACCATCCAACATAAAACGAAAATCAATACAAGAATTGAACATGGTGTGTCAAAAGAAATGTGCCTTTCAACCAGCCCCCCCTTCCACTTTTGCGGTTATTTCTGATTCCGGGTTCCACTTAAGCAGGTTTCACTGTATTGTATATCACTATAAGCATTGCAAGCTATTGATTCTGACTTCTTCACCTGTGATGGCTTCAAAATCCAATAAATAAAAGTGGGAAACCATCATAACAGCAGATGTTACTATACCATAATAATACCTAAAGTGATTTACACTCAATAAGGTGTTATAAACATGACCTATAAGCCATGTAGAAATGGCTAAATGCTGTGAAAACCATATGACAGGGGATTAACAAAATAACATATCTAAAATTTCATGCTGTTGTACTTGAAGAAGAACAATCAATAAATGTAAAGTACATGTAATAAACAATTACTATGAATTTTGGCATGTTGGTGACATAAGCACAATATAATGGAAGTTGACTTGCATGTATTTCTAATGTGCAAACCAAAAATATGTAGCCTTGCCATTTTTTGTTCTTTTTTTACAAATTTTGCTATAAATACATTACTGTAACTGTGGAAATTTGTGTGCTTTTGTACATTTTAATATTATCTTTTTTGAGAGGGGGGGTAAATATTCAGGTTTCTACATATATAACTTGTATCTGTATTCTTTACAATGTATATCAGTATTGAAAAATAAAAAAAAACCCATTCCCATGGGTCAGTAAAAGAAATAAGCAGTAGACCATGGGCAAATTCTATGTAAAACTGAGGACTACATTATGAATGGTAATAAAACAAGAATTCTATGAAATGTGGGGACAGGTCTATGTTGACTCAGAAAATTATTGCTTAGAATGCCCATGGGGAATATTTTCATGGATATTTTGTTATCACAAATTAAGCAAAAATTAATCCTATACAAAAGTTTCCAAATTTATGGAAGTTATATGTAAATATGTGTATTTTGAGTATAACGTGACATTTGACCTATGACCTACCTGGTAAGGGTTCACAGCTTTTCCTTGAACTTTGACATCAGGTCGTCCAATAAAGGAGATATTTAACATCATATCACCTCCAACTTTTGAGCATTTGAAACATATCTGAAAAGTGTCAATTAATTTCATGATATGGAATTAAATTAAAGTGGCTAAGAAAAACATCTCATTTCTAAAGGAAAGAATACTAATAAAATGTTGATAACCCACTTTTAATGCTGTACAAATTTCTTCTTTTTTAAAAAGCATGTTGAATCAATCATATTTGGTCAAGTAATTTCCCTTTTATGACAAAACATAGTTGATGTTTAAGCAGTTGAAAAATCATAAATCCTCATTTATTTGTACTTAAACATGCGTAACATGCGTGACATGTTTAAGTGAAACAATGATACATGTATAACAACTGATACACTGTTAAAAGTAGCCATTCTAAATATAGAGCATCAGAAATTGGTACGTACTGTTCCTTTGAGTTTAAGTATACTGGCTGTCAGGTTGGTGAGTCTGACCCCGCCCGAAGTCTGCTGGGAGGCAAAGATGGCAAATGATAAATCTTTAGAATCCACTTTACAGTGTACAACCTAAAATAACAACAACTCTCTGTTCATTTATATTTGTATTTATGGCAAATTACTGAACTTTGGTGCCAGCTAACAAATTAACAATACCCTCCACACACCCTTTATATTAAGACTGGTCCTACATTAAAGAAAAAGTCCTTTTCTCTACAAATTTTGTTGAAAGACAATGGCAGTTCATTACATGTACACAAAATGACAAATTTGTTACAATTGTATACTGTGGTTTCATTATTATTTGTTGGGTATCAATTTTCATGGTTTTCGTGGGTGGCCTTGACCTTGTTGACCCACAAAATTTAATTTTCATGGTTTTCGTGGGTGGCCTTGACCAGGTTTACCCACGAAATTTGATACCCCATGAAAAGGAAATTTATCATTGATCTGTATGCTAAAGACTTCAGAACCACAAATGTAACAAACCACAAAATAAATGAATTCACAGTAGCCAACTACATGAACTACATTTACATAAACCAGGTCTACAACACAAATAAGACAAGCAAAATCATTCAAATTGTGTTCACAAAATATGCTCTTTGTTACTTCAATACATTCTTTTTGCTGAGTTGATGTCTATGTTATGCACAATTTATTTCACTTAAAATTCTTTGTGGTCAGATTGGTACTTTGTGCATGTTCTGTGTACATGAACGGTTAACAATGTATATTCATATACATCATTATAGACATCATGATAAATTAACATGAAGCCTTTATTTACAAACATTGATCAAAATACTAACTGTCATGACTGTATTGGTACATGAATCCTTATATAATTGTGTGAACAGCATGAAAAGTGCGAAAGATTTCTAAACTTTTTTTTTTTATATTTGTGTACATTTTAGCACCTTACTTATCATGTTTATGTTATCTTTGATGTTAATTCTATTTTTTTGTATCCTTGTACTGTAGATATGATTTAGGCGTAGCATCATAAACCCTAGAAAAATACATGTTATCTTTGAAGCTTAAAGCTTTAGCTGCCAATATTACATGCGTGTTTTAAAACACCTAGAAATGCATATGAGCATTTGTATTTATCTTGTCAGTCAATTTTATTGTAAAGAACATTTTAAATGTTTAATCTAAACAGTGTAAAGATATCACTAAATCTTAATATCTAAGTTGTGAATCATTTAAACATGTTAAGCATAAATGTCAGTTTGTCTTAAATTTAAATCTATTACACCATAAAGATCTTAGATTAAACATTACATAATAATAAAGAATTTTTATTAAGCTGATATCTCGGTGCATGCAAAGTGCAAATGCAGTTCTTCAAGGAGAAGTTTATGCAGTGAACAAGTTTGAGGGGGGAATAAAATTACATGTATCATGTTTGTCTATTGGTCCAACATTTCTTCCTTATTAAACCACTTCATTAATTTTGATTAAACTTGGTCAAATTTTACATGCTTCACAAGAAGGATGGTCATCATACATGTAAATAACCATGGAAGAACTCTATCTTTTTCAGATATCATTCAAGGACTTTGATTTGCACAGATAAGGATTCCAAAGTGGAGGAAGGGAGAGAGCATCTTCAGTGATCTGTCCTAAGCAAATAAATGTTTTGACCTTGAAATTTCCTACACGTACTACTATACATGAACCTTTCTTTTTCAGAGTGAAGCTTATTTGTTTTACAGCATTTTTGGCTAAAATCTGTAAAAGGAAAGTAAATCTGTGTATGTACAATACATTTGTATACCTGTACAGTCTTTAATGTACTACGTGTAGATCTAGATGTACTACATGTATGTACATGTACATGTAAAAATAAATGCAATTGGTTTTTTTCCCTTACTTACATAATTGTTATCTGATGTTGCTTCAAATGTAATCTCATGAAACTTGGGTGGAAGACTGCCAGGCTTAAGTCTCTCAAACTTCAACTGAACTGGACCCTACAAAATTAAAGAGAAATTTTATTTACATTAATTTAGGCTAAAGACAAAACTGAATAATAACAATGACAATTTTATTGGTTATTTCTTTAGAATGAGGGAGTGTTTGATTGGTTGTTGCTACACAAGAAGGGAAAGTTGACGATTGGAAAGTTGAAGTCATCACGTTTGTCATAGAGCCTTGTTGAAAGTCTTCCTTGAGAGTACAATGTAGATCTAAATATGAAGCAGACTTCCATAGAATCCGTTGTGTCCTCAAGCTCCTGTGGATATATGAGATGGAGAAAGTCACCAAATCGAGAATTGTTAAGTGAAAGGACATCATCAATATAACGGAACGTGAGGTTGAAAAAAAGAGCTAGTCTACTGTCTTTTTTGTCTAGAAGAGATTGTAAGAAGTCTGCTTCATATGAATGAAGAAACAAACCAGCAAGCAAAGGTGCACAATAAGTGCCCATCAGAATCCCTATTGTTTGCTGAAAAACACGTCCACCAAACTGAACAAATATGTTGTCATATTTGTATTGAATAATTGTTAATAAATACATTTAATAAACTCAAAGATTGTGCAGCTGTTTCTCCTTGCAGAAAAGAACTACTTTCATTCTGAATTCTAACGTTTACGTTGACTTTTGCAGCTTTGGGCTAGAGTGTACATACATGTTACAGATTGAATGAAGAACTTAATTTCTTTTGAAATACATGTTTTATATTAAGTTCTTTGTAATTTACAAAAAAAAAATTATGGTTAGGCCATATAAAAAATATCGCAAATTCTCACCACCCTCCCGCCCCGACACTTTAAGCCGCATAAAAAAATTTTATCTTGATTTTTTGGCAAAAAGTTTTTTGGGGTTAATTTCCTTTTATACAAATACATGTATAAATATAACAAGAGGCTCCCAGGAGCCTGAATCGCTCACCTGGTCTTGAGTCAACCCTAAACATGTAAACACTTTTCTAGAGCTAAATGAGCTGAACATTTAAGCAAGCAACAGCTTTTCTCTATCTACTATAGTTTCATTCTATAGGCCAAAAACATGAAAAACATTATTTTAGGGGCCGTAACCCCTATAAGGAGTCATCTGTCAACTTTGACCCAATGAAAACTTTTGTAGAGCTAAATGAACTGAACATTTAAGCAAACAACAGCTTTTCTCTATCTGCTTATAGATTTCATTCACTAAGCCAAAAACATGAAAAAACGTCATTTTAGGGACCGTTACCCCTATAAGGGGTCATCTGACAACTTCGATCGTACAGAGACTTTTGTAGAGCTTTATGAGCTGAACATTTAAGCAAGCAACAGCTTCTCTCCATCTGCTATAGTTTTCATTCACTAAGCCAAAAACATGAAAAAACGTTATTTTAGGGGTCCTAACCACTATAAGGGGTCATCTGACAACTTTGACCATATGAAGACTTTTGTATAGCCAAATGAACTTAACATTTAAGCAAGCAACAGCTTTTCTCTATCTGATATAGTTTTCATTCTATAGGCCAAAAACATGAAAAAACGTCATTTTAGGGGCTGTAACCCCTATAAGGGTTCATCTGACAACTTCGACCCTATGGAGACTTTTGTAGAGCTTAATGAGCTGAACATTAATGCAAGCAACAGCTTCTTTCTATCTGCTATAGTTTTCATTCCATAGGCCAAAAATATGAAAAACCGTTTTTTTAGGGGCTGTAACCCCTATAAGGGTTCATCTGACAACTTCGACCCTATGGAGACTTTAATAGAGCTAATTGAGCTGAACATTTAGGCAAGCGACAACTTTTCTCTATCTGATATAGTTTTCATTCTATAGGCCAAAAACATGAAAAAATGCTATTTTTCACCTTTAAGGGGCCGTAACTCCTATAAGGGGTCATCTAACAACTTCGACTCAATGGAGACTTTTGTAGAGCTTTTGATGCTGAAGCAGTAGTGTGGCATCAGATTTCATCTATCTCTTATACTTTTTGATTTACAAGCCAAAAACAGTAGTCTGACCCCCCTAGTCTATTTTTAGTAACAGCGGCCATGTTGTTTGGACGGCGGTCACCATTTGTGCAATCTTGGTAGAGGACATCCCATAGATGAAGTGTGCAAAGTTTCAAAGCAATCCCTTCAGTCGTTTCGGAGGAGAAGATTTTCAAAGAAAAGTTAACGACGACGGACGACAACAACGACGGACGACGGACGCCAAGTGATGGCAATAGCTCACATGGACCTTCGGTCCAGGTGAGCTAAAAAATAAAATTTGCCAAACTGCCTCATATATTTTCAACATATTTGGGCGAGAATTTAGGAATAATTTTATTAGTCCTTAGGGACAAATCATTTAAATTGAAATGGGTTGCAAAAATTATTTTAAGATATTGCCAAAACCCAGTTGAAAAGGATTTCAACTATTTAACAAACTATATTGCTGAAAATGTTTTGTTGCAACATGGTACAAAATTTAATAAGTTTTTTTTTGTGCAATTTGCTTTGCACGAACAATAATTTTCTGAAGGAAATAAAAGTCACTGCAATTTTAAAAAGGATTTTTTTTATTTGTATTTAACAATTACATGAATTACATGTCCATAATATTGTATTAAACAAACAGGACTACTGTAATCATTATTTACAATCAATTAGCATCCTATTAACCTAATCAAAAACCAATACAGGTAATAAAATTAATAATCAATCAAGGGGGTCACAAAGGGGAGGCATAGACACTCATTCAAACTTACCCCTAATTTTATAACCTGGTCATTAAGAGATCTAACCCACATATTAATAAATTCCGGTACATTTTCATAATGGAGATAGAACCAATTTAATCCTGAGTTTAACCAACGTGTTGATTCAGCACCGGTTTCATCCTCAATGGGTCCCCCTATTGCCCCTTCTTTTCTCTCCCAACGTGCCACACGTGGCTGGAGAGGTCCGAAAAATGTCAAAACGGCGTTCACTATACACACGACTAAAACTGCCCATCCTATCCACCCAAATAATAATACATCCAACAAATTATCATCCCAGTCAGAAAATAACCAAGAAGTTATTGTGTTGCCTCCCGTCGCCATTTTGTCGAAAGCCTCCCCGAGCCGATACCAAATTAACTTTGCAGTGATATCAACCATCGCTAGCCAATCGGAAGCTTTGCCATGTAATATGATCAGTTCTTCATCAAGATTTTGACTCCCATATATTGCCAAGCCAACAGTTTCTTCTGCATTAAAATTTTCTGGCACGTCCCTTCTGTTCTATCTATTTTTGTCCACGGGGATTCCTTCTTAACCTGAAACGTCACAATGACTGACCTTGAGTGATAAAATTTTACCTGGCTAAAAATAGGATCGCGCACCTGTCAATCAATCCCGGATGCTGTCCAAAATATGATGGCCATATGAAATTCCAGGAAAATGGCAATATTTGAATTTATTTAACCATAGATCTGAATATCAAATTTAATATACAGGTCTATGATTTTTACTGATCAGAAACCCCGGTCAGAAACAAATGATTTAAAAACATGTAAAGGCCACCCTAACTTAAAAATAAACATTATCTCCAGTGATACTATAAATGGGCAAAATATTGATGACCTGGAGTTTCAATGGCTTTTTAGTTACTTGTCTTTCAAGATAAATAAATTAATAAGTTAACTTAAATATACACACAAAAATTAACAGATTAGACAAATCATGACCCACACAAAAAGAAGTGAGTACGGCGTACGGCGGGTAATTTTAGCGGCCTGCAAATTTCGCTATATCATACAAAATGACCCAGTTTTTATTTACGCTGACATTTAGTTTCGCGATTTCAATATATTCTCAATACAAATTAATATTGATTCTATATTACGCGGGTTCAATATTTCGCGATAGAAAAATGGTCGCGAATATAGCGAAAATTCAGTAGAACCTCGCGAAAATTTCCCTTCGGTCTACAAGCAGGAGACTGTTATGATTTCCTTCCGAGTTTGGTGACCACTTCGGTCTACAAGTGGGCGACTGTTAAGATTTCCTTCAAAGTATGGTGACGCCTTCGGTCTACAAGTGGGAGACTGTTGTATTTTCCTTCAAAGTTTGTTGACCCCTTCGGTCTACAAGTGGGAAACTGTTATGATTTGATTCAAGGTCGGCGACCCCTTCGGTCTGCAAGTTGGAGACTGTTAAGATTTCCTTCTAATTTAGCGACCCCTTCGGTCTACAATTAGGTGACTGTTATGTTTTCCTTCTAATTTGGTGACCCCTTCGGTCTACAAGTGGGTGACTGTTATGTTTTCCTTCTAATTTGGTGACCCCTTCGGTCTACAAGTGGGTGACTGTTATGTTTTCCTTCTAATTTGGTGACCCCTTCGGTCTACAAGTGGGTGACTGTTATGTTTTCCTTCTAATTACGTGACCCCTTCGGTCTACAAGTGGGCGACTGTTATGTTTTCCTTCTAATTTGGCGACCCCTTCGGTGTACAAACGGGAGACTGTTATGTTTTCCCTCAAACCTAACTTTGTGACATAATCAAGCCTCAATTCTATTTCCAAAAAAGTTTGAATTTCTGGATATTTTGGGTTTGAGTAATATATTTGAAATCATATTGTTCAAATTTTTTTTCCTTACGATATGTCACCACAAGCTTTTTCCAACTAAAGGCATCCTAGCTGTCATTTTGCTTCAGTATGCATTCATCTGCTGAAGATTTTTTTCTAGTGGGTCCCATCAAAAATAATCATCAATGTTGTGTTGTGGTGTAAAAGTACAGCATGCAGGCAAATAGGATGATTAAATAATAGGTGAAATCACATTTGAAAGGTAAAATCTAAACAAAAATAAAACACTAAAAGGTTAAGTGCAAAAAATTTCGGACATAAAGCCCTTCTCCGGGAGCTATAAATAGAGAGATGTTGCTTCACCCAAGGACAAGATCAGATTGCCCCTTAAAACTGCCAAGAGTGCCAAGAGAAAGTACCTTGAATCTGTTATCAAATGATAGCGTTTTTTGCCTTTCAATCTACATTGAGAACTATAAATGTCATTACACTTTATATGTATACACGGCCCATATAATTATCACCGTCTTTAAGATGATATTCACCCGGTCATTATCTTTTTTTCTATTTTATTCCATTGTTGTATTATTTTTTTTCATTGGGAAAATCTCAGCCTTGCGAATAATTGCCAAAAATCAGGTTTGAGTTATCCTTCTTTGAACTTGTTTTGGCAACATTTTGTAAAATGACAGACGGCCCAAAATCAGAAGGATATCAATCATTTGTACTGGGTAACCAGACCTAAGGTACATTAAATGACTCTCGAGATAGTTGATTGTTGTAAATGTACCTCATTTCGCAGAGACATTATTATTAAGGATCTAACAAAATTCAACTGTTGAACTTGTAGAGATAATGGTAATAACCTGTCAAAATAACCGAACTGAGATTAAATCTCAAACACCCAAGAAGAAAAGACAAAACAAGGATACGCCGAGATTGAAGATGTCGCTTATCCTGACATGGTTCGGAAATTTCAAACGAAATTTTGGATTGAATAACTTACGCACAAAACTTCTGTCTTTCAGTGCAATCTACGACTTAGAGAGTCTGCATGGTAGTGACGGCCACAAAACACCGTGTTTTTTTTTTTACCAAAATCACTGTTTATAAGAATATATCTAATTGTTATCAGACCACCTCCTGAACTTTACAGGGAAGTTTGTACAAAGAGACCATTCAGATCACGTTCTCATTTAAACTAGATGAAGTTTATGTCGACACGTATTTGATAACTTAATTCTTAAAGTAAATCCAATTTATGCAAATGCCAGTCGTACTATGGTAATTTAGGTATACTTTAAATAGGTAACATACATTTCAAGTGATAAATTTATCTATGTCAATACCCTATTATATCTTAGCTTGAATAATTCAATAATCCATTGGAACGATCCTAACAATTCAACATAAGACTTACCTTAAATAAAAATAATACTTAGCTTTAAACAAGACCAACATGAACAGCACTATTTGGTTAATTCCTTATGAAGGCCAATCAGTTTAATTTTGTATCAGATATCTTTATAAATTAGAAGAAATCGTCTGTTTTTCAAAATACTATAGTATGTGCTTTCAAATGTCTTCTGAACAAAATGCATCCTTTATGCCTCTCGATTATAAATATGAATTACTGTTATAGTTGCTGGGACCTTTTTAGATCTAGATTGACGATTCGTTGTATATGTGAGCTGTTAAAAAGGAAACATGACATGCAAATGGGCATATCTGTTTTTAATGATATGAGTCTTTTATTCATGAATATGCAAGATCTATATCGGTTACTTTCTTCAAAAGTAAAATAAAAGTACCAACGGTATTTTTAAATCTAAAATTCCCAGAAACAAAGATAATCAAGCAACACCAAAAGGCAACTAGACGAAAACATACAAAAAGATTCCCTCCTGTTGCAACAAGCCCTTCTCATCGCCAGTGACAAAAGTTCGGACACAGTCAACGCCGACAAAAACTTTACGACAGTTCCACGTACATTTTGTGTTTGAAAACTAGTACAACTGAATTTGTTAGTTTACAAGTACATATCATCCATGCATAAGATCTTTAACCTTAATAAGCTTTTTTCCTATCATTTTTATGTAATGTGCATATTAAAAGTCAACAATTTAGGCCACATAATGCATGACTTTTACCAAAAACGTGATATAAATCGGTTTAAACGAGATATAGATAGATCCATGTTGATATCAATTAGACTTGAGAATATCAGTGTCAATAGCTATCCTCAAAGATGACAAGATCTATATTCATCTTGTTCCTTTTCCTTAGATTGGGATTTGCGGATAATCTTGCTGCATGTGACAGGTAGGGATTTATGTAGATAGAAATCCCAAAAGGCTATCACATCAAAAGTTAGATTGAAAACTAAACAAAATAATAAAAACATTTTCTGGTCTGTTAGGTCTAAATGATTTCATGAAAATCAGAGAGGCGTTTACACAAAGAATACACATAGAATTAAAATTTAATGACATGTTAACGTAAGGAAAATCCCCAAGGATGCATTATATGCTAAACATTACAACCTGCAAAGCCTGTTACAATTGCTGATTACAAGTATTTTTTTAAGTTATATTGAGAAAAAAAACGAAAGCAAAAACAAAGTACACCCCAAGAACCAAGTAACATGCCCTTTTCCCCCATCAAATCATAAATTCATGCTTGAATAAAATACATCAAGTCTATGCATCAAAGCATGAGTTTTTATTGTATGGCAGTTACTTACTATAACATTAAGTTAAATATTTTTTTATTAATAAAAATAGCACGAAAGGGATGGCAATGGCGGACCCTGAAGGGATTGAGTCGGGGGTTGAACCCTCCCCTTTCCTCTGAAAATTTTGTAGTTTTAGTCATTATAAGGATTTTTGGCAAAATTGACCTGGACCCCTCTTTTCTCCCTTTTTTTTTGGGGGGGGGGCTAGAATTTTTGCAATATTGGCCTACAGCCGCCCTTATCGTCCTATGAACATCCTTTTCGACTGAAATGGATTCTCTTCTGATCAGATACTCATACTAGCATATATGTTCATATATGCCAGACTCGGAATCATTAAAAAACAAACCCACAAGTATAAGTTACAACAATCCACATATAAAGCGTATGTTAATATGTATACGTATACTGGGTGTGACTCTAGAAAATGCCAGTTTATGTTATGAACTTCATTTAATTTGTAAAGATATCTATTATCAACGGATTCCTGGTTGAATACAACATATGCTTCGCTGCTATCAACGGATGCTTGGTTGAATACAACATATGTACGTCTCGCGCCTGGTCGAATACAACATATGCCTCGCTACTATCAACGGATGTCTGGTTGAATACAACATATGCTTCGCTACTATCAACGGTTGCTTGGTTGAATACATCATATGTACGTCTCGCTACTATCAGTGGCTGTCTGGTCGAATACAACACCTGCTTCGCTTCTATCAACAGATGTCTGTTTGAATACAACACATCCCTCGCTTCTATCAACGCATGTCTGGCAGAATACAACACATGCCTCGCTTCTATCAACGGATGGCCTTGTTGAATACAACACATGCTTCGCTTCTATCAACGGATGGCCTTGTTGAATACAACACATGCTTCGCTTCTATCAACAGATGCCTGTTTAAATAGAACACATCCTTCGTTACTATCAACGCATGTCTGGTAGAATACAACACATGTCTCGCTTCTATCAACAGATGCTTGGTCATATACAACACCTAACTCGTTACTATCAACAGATGCCTGGTTGAATACATCACACGCCTCGTTACTATCAACAGATGCCTGGTTCAATACAATACAGCATACGCCTCGTAACTATCAACAGATGCCTTGTTGAATACAACACACGCCTCATTACTATTAACAGATGTCTGGTTGAATACAACACACGCCTCATTACTATCAACAGATGTCTGGTTGAATACAACACATGCTTCGTTACTATCAACAGATGCCTGGTTGAATACATCACACGCCTCATTACTATCAACAGATGTCTGGTTGAATACAACAGATGCCTCGTTACTATCAACAGATGCCTGGTTGAATACATCACACGCCTCATTACTATCAACAGATGCTTGGTCATATACAACACCTGCCTCGTTACTATCAACAGATGCCTGGTTGAATACATCACACGCCTCGTTACTATCAACAGATGCCTGGTTCAAAACAATAGAGCATACGCCTCGTAACTATCAACAGATGCCTTGTTGAATACAACACACGCCTCGTTACTATCAACAGATGCCTGGTTGAATACAACACACGCCTCATTACTATTAACAGATGTCTGGTTGAATACAACACATGCTTCGTTACTATCAACAGATGCCCGGTTGAATAAAAAGACCCCTCGTTACTATCAACAGATGCTTGGTTTAATATAACACATTCCTCGATTCTATCAACAGATGCCTGGTTGAATACAACACACGCTTCGTTACAATTAACAGATACCTGGTTGAATACAACACACCCCTCGTTACTATCAACAGATTCCTGGTTGAATACAACACACTCTTCGTTAATTCCAACAGATGCCTGTTTGAATATAACACACGCATCCCTACTATCAACAGATGCCTGGTTGAATACAACACACACTTCGTTAATTCCAACAGATACCTGGTTGAATACAACACACACTTCGTTACTATCAACAGATGCCTGGTTGAATTCAACATACGCCTCTTAACTTTCAACTGATGCCTGGTTAAATACAACACATACCTTATTATTATCAACAGATGTCTAGTTGAATACAAATAACACATGCCCCGTTACTATCAACAGATGCTTGGTTGAATACAACACACACACGCCTCGTTACTATCAACAGATGCCTGGTTGAATGCAACATACGCCTCGTTACTATCAACAGATGCCTGGCTTAATACAACACATGCCCCGTTACTATCAACAGATGCCTGGTTGAATACAACACACATCTCGTTACTTCAAACAGATGCCTGGTTGAATACAACCTACGCTTCGTTATTATCAACATATTCCTGGATCCGGTCCTAATCAGATACTTATGCTAACATATATGCCAGACTCGGAATAATTAAAAAAACAAACCCACAAGCATAAATCACAACAATCCACAAATAAAGCGAATGTTAATATCTATACGTATATTTGGTGTGACAATAGAAAATGCTATGTTATGAACTTCATTTAATTTGTAAAGATATCTATTGTGCCTCGCTACTATCAACGAATTCCTGGTTGAATACGACATAAGCTTCGCTACGATCAACGGATGCTTCGTTGAATACAACATATCTACGCCTCCCTACTATCAGTGGATGTCTGGTCGAATACAACACATGCCTCGCTACTATCAACGCATGTCTGGTTGAATACAACACATGCCTCGCTTCTATCAACGGATGGCCTTGTTGAATCCAACACATGCTTCGCTTCTATCAATAGATTAAAAACGAAAGAATATGGAATATGTGCCAACAAGACACGATCCACATATTGAAATGATTTTAATAAATGTTCAGAAGCAAAATTTCACTGCGTGTGAAGCGCTTTTCTGGATTAACCTTCATCAGACACGCTAGGAGAAGAAAACTTGGAAAACCGGTAGAATATTAAATTTGATTAAAAAAAAAATATTGCCAAAAAAATATTACAACAATGACTTAACAGATAAATTTATCAATTTTTAAAGAAACAGCCAAACGTTGTCAAATTTAGGAAATATGTAAACTGTGTCTTTCCAACACATATTCCAGTACTCGAAAATATATAAGAGCATACAACTGAAGCACGGGGAAGCTTTCTACGACCTCCACACAGCACTAAAGCCAAACTCTGAAATAACATTAAAAACGAAAGAATATGGAATATGTGCCAACAAGACACGATCCACATATTGAAATGATTTTAATAAATGTTCAGAAAGCAAAATTTCACTGCGTGTGAAGCGCTTTTCTGGATTAACCTTCATCAGACACGCTAGGAGAAGAAAACTTGTAAAACCGGTAGAATATTAAATTTGATAAAAAAAAAATATTGCCAAAAAATATTACAACAATGACTTAACAGATAAATTTATCAATTTTTAAAGAAACAGCCAAACGATGCCTGTTTGAATAGAACACATCCCTCGCTACTATCAACGCATGTCTGGTAGAATACAACAAATGCCTCGCTTCTATCAACGGATGGCCTTGTTGAATACAACACATGCTTCGCTTCTATCAACAGATGCCTGTTTGAATAGAACACATCCCTCGCTACTATCAACGCATGTCTGGTAGAATACAACACATGCCTCGCTTCTATCAACAGATGCCTGGTTGAATACAACACACGCTTCGTTACTTCCAACAGATGCCTGTTTGAATATAACACACGCCTCTCTACCATCAACAGATGCCTGGTTGAATACAACACACGCTTCGTTACTTCCAACAGATGTCTGGTAAAATACCACACACGCTTCGTTATTATCAATAGATGCCTGGCTGAATTCAACATACGCCTCTTTACTTTGAACTGGTGCCTGGTTAAATACATCACATACATAATTATTATCAACAGATGTCTGGTTGAATACAATTAACACATGCCCTGTTACTATCACTAGATGCCTGGTTGAATGCAACAAACGCCTCGTTACTATCAACAGATGCCTGGTCGAATACAACACCTGCCCCGTTTCTATCAGCAGATGCCTGGTCGAATATAACACATGCCTCGCTACTATCAACAGATGACTGGTTGAATACAACACACATCTCGTTACTTCAAACAGATGCCTGGTTGAATACAACCCTTGTTTCTTTATTATCAACAGATGCTTGGTTGAATACAACACACGCCTCGTTACTACCAACAGATGCCTAGTTGAATACAACACATGCTTCGTTACTATCAACAGATGTCTGGTTGAACACAACACACGCTTCGTGACTTTCAACAGATGCCTGGTTGAATACAACACACGCCCCGTTACAATCAATGGATGCCTGGTTGAATATAACACACGGCCTCGTTACTAACAACAGATGCCTGGTTGAATACAACACACGCCTCGAGTCGTTACTATCAACACATGCCTGATTGAATACAACACAAGCCTTGTTACTATCAACAGATGCCTGGGTGAATACATAACACGCGGCCTCGTCACTATCAACAGCTGCCTGGTTGAATACAACATATGCCCAGTTACAATCAATGGATGCCTGGTTGAATATAACACACGCCTCGTTTCTATCAACAGATGCCTGGTTGAGTACAACACACACCTCGTTACTATCAGCGCATGCCTGATTGAATACAACACACGCCTCGTTACTATCAACAGATGTCTGGTTAAATACAACACACGCCTCGTTACTTTCAACACATACCTGGTTGAATGCAACACACGTTTCGTTACTTTTAACAGGTGCTTAGTTGAATACAGCACACGCTTCGTTACTATCAACAGATGCCTTGTTGAATACAACACACGCCTCGTTACTTTCAACACATACCTGGTTGAATGCAACACACGTTTCGTTACTTTTAACAGGTGCTTAGTTGAATACAGCACACGCTTCGTTACTATCAACAGATGCCTTGTTGAATACAACACACGCCTCGTTACTTTCAATACATGCATGGTTGAATGCAACACACGCCTCGTTACTTTTAACAGGTGCCTGGTTGAATACAACACAAGCCTCGTTACTTTCAACACATGCCTGATTGAATACAACACAAGGCCTCGTTACTATCAACATATGCCTGGATGAATACATAACACGCGCCCTCGTTACTATCAACACATGCCTGGTTGAAAACAACACAAGGCCTCGTTACTATCAACATATGCCTGGATGAATATATAACACGCGGCCTCGCTACTATCAACAGATGGCTGGTTGAATGTAACACACGCCTCGTTACTATCAGCTGATGCAGTTTGATTGCAATCTGAATCACACAGATCCGTATCTTTTGCAAATTTAATACTGCAATTTTATCGATAGCAAAAAGGCATTTAGAGCCTGTGGTTCTTGATTACCTGATCATCGGGGCATTTTGAAGCTGATTATATGATTACATCAATCATTCTTGAGTAATTCCAACACCTCTTATTTGATGACCACTTTTTAAAGATCTTGATTGATCATTCCCAGATATCCCACATGAGGAGCCCGGGGGGGGGTTACTCTAGTATTTTATGACGGGGATGTGCATTTTATAGATTGAAAATGTTACCCGAATCTATGTCTGAAAATCGTCAAAAACATACCCAAATATATGTGATTAGCAAAAAAATACCAATATCTATGTAACGAAATAAAAGTCAATTAAGGTTTTTTTTATCTATTAGAGCCTTATAAAATAAATTACAAGTCTCTTTCTTACTTAAAATGACATATTAACTTCGTTAAGACTTAAGTATCCCAAAAACACAAAAGACCCAAGTCTATGACACCTTTTCTGTTTTGACTCTGTTTGCCTATGTAAGACATCAACAAAAATGGGTACCAAATCTATGTGTACTGCTTTAAAAAAATACCCAAATATATGTAAAAAATTGTGAAAAATGGACCTATAAAAATGCACATCCCGTATATAGGTATATAGGGAGTAACCCCCCCCCCCGGGAGGAGCCCCATTTATCAATTTGCTCCTATTACCAAGTGGTGTACAGTATTACCATGTACTTTGTTTCCTTTTTAGTCCAATATACTGTGATGGGCCACTCTTACATGCTGTACAGATGGCTAGAATATTTCCTGATGGAAAAACGTTTGTCGACATGCATCTCAAAGAAGATCCAGGTATACTATCACTCATATTCTGTAGACATTCAGGACATAAAAAACCTTCCCGATAGAACGGAGATTCTACCGAAAGGTAACGGATGAAACACGACAGTAGACGTCGCGAAAAACATTGCCTATGTACGAGGCTTTGGTGTTTAAAATAGTGGCCACTAATTAAGTCATCAAGAGGTAATTTTAGTTAAGTGTGATTTTGTTCTCTTATTTTCCAGGTGTTGTTTTAGCAGCATTTAATTCCTTACCAAATACAACCAAAGAAACATTGGAACGTTTTGTAGCACAGTACTTCTCGGGACCTGGCGAGGAACTTGAACAATGGCAACCAACGGACTACGTCAAATTGTAAGTATATCAGAATTAAAAGAGATGTGCCTATAGCAGGCTGGAACCGCTTACTCTTCCGGAGCACATGAGTTCACTTTCATTACGACTAAAGTTTGCGTTGTTAATTGATATTCAGTAGTTTTTGTGTTTCCGTGTTTTTTTTATGTTATCTGTTTTATCGTCCTGTCCTTGCTAAATTTGTGTTAACTGTTTTTTTTTATCTGCCCTTATGGACTTTGATATTCGGATACCTCATTGGGGTGTGTTCCCCGAACGCCTACTGGATAAAAACAACACCTCATTAGGAAGGGGGATTAAGGGGCCTATCAAGGGGAATGCATTAATTAAGGTTTCCTAAATTTACCTTGAAAATATTAGAATATAGAATATGTTGAGAAATTACTGAATGGACAAGAAAACCTAATATAACATCTATAAGAATGAATGCTTTCAAAATTATAAATTAAATTGAAAATGACTGAAAAGTTAGAAATATACATTATTTATTAATAATATATAAAATAATGTCTTCATGGTTAAAAATAAAAGAGATATTATCAAAATAGATGCTTTGAGAATAAAATGAAAGCTCTCTCTATAACCACAGGAACTTGCTCCCCTCTATCAATATTTTGTTAAAAGTCTATGTATGTGCATTGACTCTAACAAAATATTAAAAAAGGGGAGCAAGTCCCTGTGTTTATAACTGAAATGTTTGTTTATGAATCAGGACAATAAAACACATCTATTACAAATACTTAGTTCAATTCTTTTTACTTCTTTTGACCTGTTCTTTTTCATCCCCTCTAGCCCCAATTTTTTCAGTCGTCTGCAAAATTTTATTTTGATCTTTTGCAAGGAATTACATAGATCTATATAATTCCTTGTCTTTTGTAAAGTATCATATTCATTTCTGGTTAATTTTCTTGAAAATTGCAGAAAACTTTATCAAAATGGATAAAACAAAAAAAAAGGTTGCCAGTTTGCCCCATATTTTCAAGAAATTTGGATGAGAATCTGTGAATTATTTTATTATGGCCTAACTGGACAAGTTTTCTTACAATAATAAGACTTTAAATACTTTGTTCTCAAATTTTGATAACAATGACACTGAAAAACAAAATGATATTCATCTTCTATAATAACATTTAAAACACTCATATTAGACTTTCAATTAGGTTTTCTACTGAATGATAATGTTATGAAATGACAACTGAAGTTTAAGTAAGAAATCTATAAAAAAAAAAAGAGGTTTTATTAGATATCGGTGAGATTTTGTAAGAAATCCGGCATTGAAGACATATATTATCAACAACATGTTTATGCAAGAAACATTTTGTTAAGTTTTAAGCATTTCAAACAAATATTGCTTATGTTGTCCATATATACTTTCTGTTACAAAAAGAAAATGTAAAATGTTTTAACTTTAAATTTGTCTGCTAAAATATATCATTGCAACTACAGAATAAAATAATGAACACACACAAGCAAAGACACAAAAGAAATTATTATTTTAACTAAGTTTTGTGAAAGTCAAAATCTAGATTATAATATGAAATTTCTTATACATATTCCATTTGGATATTTTACCTATACCAAATGAACAAGTGACATTAATTAAAACACCCCTTAGAATGCCCCTTAATCCCATATATTAATTAGATGTTTATTTAGTCCAGTAGGCGTTCGGGTCAACAACAAACCCTCATTGGTACCTCTGCTTCCAATCTGGGACATTCGTATATCGAAGTCCGAAAAGGCTTAGACTATTTCTAAATCAGTAGATACATAAGCCAACAATACATTTAAACATATACCATACCAAAACACATACAAAGACTTGACTTTGTGACGGATCCAGAAATTTTCAAATAAGGGGTGCACAATTTAATAGATTTTTTCACACAGTTCCTAACCAAATTTTCCAGTCAAACGGGAGATGCGCCGGTTCTAAATCCGCTTTTTTTTAACTGAACAATCAGCATCACGAACTCATATTGAAACGACTATCGAGGAGAGTAAACTGGATCAGTCCGGAAAAAATAAGCAGTTCCTGTTTGTTGAAACACCACCGAGGGTGGGGGGGGGGGGGGGGCAACTTCCATTAAAAAAGTTAGGTACATATGTGCGGCGCAAAAGGATTTACTTTCTGGTGCGTTCAATATGTGAATAGGGTGGTAATTTCAGATGTTGCATAAATATATATAAAGTATACTTTAATAGAGTTATATTTCCCCCGTGTATAACACACCCCTTGTGTTTCGGCAATGACAACTCTAGTGCTGGTCAAATCTGGTAAAGATACACACTTCAAAAAACTGTATCATTTGACAAACGAACATCTATGTTTATTCATAAATGAATGCATCTTATTTCTTTTCTATGGTTAGGTAGTCAATCAAATTAAATGATTTTCATAATTTCCATTTGCAATCGCAGTCTTGCAATGAAACGATTAAAAGTTCATGTACTATCAGTAACGATTTCAATTACAGTTATGCCCACTTTATTGCTTATTTTAATCATGTACTATTATAATAAAAGAAAAATTTAGTTTTTATATTAGAAAAAAGATGATAATAATTCCCGTATATACCGGGCGTAAAGGGAAATAATAATTCCCGTCAAATTTTCAGACTGGGGTTATGCTCCATTCATATCACCAAATTAACTTTCACGACTCTTAATTCTTAAAATTATTTTTTTTTGTCAAATTGTTTAAATTAAAAAGTGATAATTTTATAATTATGATTTTTAAAAGAAACTTATTTAAATAAAGATATAAATTTTGTCAATTTTTAATATACACCTTATTTCAAGTTTATATTTACTTGGCCCTACTTCCGTTGAGAGACGACAGACGCTTAGTGATGACATTAAATGACCATAGATTGTATCGCTCACCTAAGTTATATAATACTTTAGACTGACAAATGCCAGAGTATGAATCCAACAAGTAAAAAGTCCAAGTTGATAGATAGTATCACCCTAATTGGTGTGTGACCCGATGGCTTCTTACCCCGAGAAAGTAAGGTCACGAGGATTACCTTACTTTTCGAGGGGAAAGAAAGCCGGGTCACATATCATCTAGGGTGATAATTGTTATATTATATCGAATATTTTAATGAAACAATTCAAAATTAAATTTTGAAACATATTTTCGGACATTTTAACCTTTTTCCAATGGAAAATTTACAATTCAAACAATAAAAAAGAAAAATGTGGGGCTCACGTGCAAAATCGCAGGGGAGGGTGACCTTACCATGCGACCCAACGATTTCCGGTTGACCCAGCGAAATATCACATGTCATGTGTCTGTGTCTAAACGAATCACAATAAAGACTTTTATATGAGTATATAATATATATGAAAATACTAAGGAAATTCTTATATGATCTAATATAGTACTTGACAGTCACACCCTTCAATGAAGTTACGATAACGAAACCCTCCCTACGTTTCTCTTCGTGAGGGTTACGATTTCCACCCATTACTCCCAACGGAGCACAGCGAAACCAATTGGTGGCGCTCGAGTACGCATTTAAAAAGAGGATTTTTGACCCAGATCCTCTATTGTATATACTTAGTAATTGTAATTTAACACCATATTCAATTATTAAATTGATCTAAGAATGTTTAATTACTTGATAATTGATAAATTAAAGATCTGATCCTGAACTTGATGAAGTTCAAGATCAGTTTAGAAGTAAATTTATCATATTCTAATCCTTCTTTTTACGATATATCTAAAAACTAATCAACACATTTGATTGAACTCATCATCAAAAACTTTTTTTTAAATGAAAATGTAACAACATATTTATTCAAGTATGTATACTATCGCAGAAAATTGTTTTGCTCCATTGAGGTCTATGGGCGGGAATCGTAACCCTCACGGAGAGAAACATAGGGAGGGTTTGAACTTACCTTCAATGATAAGAATAGAAAGACGTGGCACATAGAAATTCAAAATCACACACCCTTCATGTTGCCAATAATAGTCTTTATATTTCGCTCCTTGTACTCGCTCCGCCGACTAAGACGGACAGGGCTTGAATTATTCGAGTTAATTTAGTGCTTTTCAAATGATTTATATGGAAGCGCAGATATTTTTATCCCGGGATTTTTATGTTAGCACAATTTTATTGAAGCTACAGCTTTCATCAAATCCTTCATGCAATTGATTTTTTTAAAAAGCTTAGGTTATGAATGCAAATCTTATTGTATGAAATAACATACAATCAAATTATTGCATTTTGTTCATTTTTATACGACCGCAAAAAATTTGCGGACGTATTATGGTATGATGCTGTCGTCGTCGTCGTTGTCGTCGTCGTCGTCGTCGTTGTCGGTGTCTGTTAACTTTTTAGTGTTTCCACAATAACTTTTGTTCCAGTTATCCGATGGCTATGAAACTTTACAATGATGTTCCTTACCATAAAAGGATGAATGGGATTGATTTTGGGGGTCCCCCCATTTTTCGTTAAGAAATTAGGGGCCAAAAAAGGGCCAAAAATACTACTTTTTTGTTTGTTTCCACAATAACTTTAGTTCTAGTTATCCAATTGCTATGAAATTTGACAGTGATGTTCCTTACCATACAAGAATGAATGGGATTGATTTTGGGGGTCCCCCCTTTTTTTGTTTCGAAATTAGGGGCCCAAAAGGGGAAAAAAATCAAATATTTTACTTGTTTCCACCATACCTTTGGTCCTAGTTGGCCTATTGCTGTGAAATTTGTCAAGAATGTTTCTTACAATAAAATATTGAACCTGATGAATTTTTGCGCCCCCCTTTTTCTCCGTTGTGTAATTAGGGGCCATAAGGGGCCAAAATAAAAACTTTCAGTTTATTTGTGGTCCGATTTTGAATTTTTTTTTGCATGTTTGTTTTTGTCAAATAGCGGATACAAAATTAAGAATTAATTTTTTCGACCCCCCCCTTTTTTCCCCTATTACGTAATTAGGGGCCAAATGGGGCCAAAATCGAAACTTTTTTATTTGTGGTCCGATTTTAAAATTTTTTTTGCAAGTTTATTTTTGTCAAGTAGCGAATCCAAATTTGAGAATTTATTTTTGCGACCCCCCACCCCTTTTTCACCTGTTACGTAATAAGGGGCCAAAAGGGGCCGAAATTGAAACTTTTTTAATTCTTGTCCGATTTTGATAATTTTTTTTGCAAGTTTATTCTTGTCAAGTAGCAGATATATTTATGTGTCCCCCTTTTTTACTGTTACGTTATTAGGGACCAAAAGGGGCCAAAATTGTAACTTTTTTATTTCTGGTCCGATTTTGAAAATTTTTTTTGCATGTTTGTTCTTGTCAAATAGCGAATACAAAATTAAGAATTAATTTTTGCGACCCCCCTTTTTTCCCCCTATTACGTAATTAGGGGCCAAATGGGGCTTTTTTATTTGTGGTCCGAATTTGAAAATTTTTTTTGCAAATTTATTCTTGTCAGGTAGCGATTCTAAATTTAAGAATAATTTTTTTGGGCTGTAATCATAATTTAAAAAAAATTCTGGTTCAATTTTTAATTTTTTCCCCAAACATTATTCTTTTAAAGAGTAGAATACAACATTCAAAATTTATATTTTTCCCCCTGGGTCGAAAGTCCATCAGAGAAGCATGTGTCAAAAACCTTTGTCAGTCCGCCATGGGCTGCATGTGTCCAGAACAATAGACTATCCATATTAGGCCTATAACGTACAGGGTTCAACATGTTGCGGTCGTATCATGCTGCGCTCGGCGAAGCTTTTTATTGCATTTGCACTTTGCAGTCAGTCTTGTATAGTGGCATAACAATTTCAATCACATCGACGCCCGTTCTGTTGGCGATATCGAGGTCATGTTGTGTCGAGTCATCTTACAACCCGTCCGATTTAACTATGGACTTTTGATTGTAGCGTAAAGTCATGAAAGTGAAGCGTGCAAACACAATGAATGAAAATTTACGTCGTCATGAACAAGCCAATTGTTAACAAAAACAAGAAATTGTTGTGTCAATCGAAAGTCCATGATAGTTAAATCGGACGGGTTGTAATCAAAAATGTATATATACAATAATAGTACATTGACTCGAAATAAAATTTTTATACGGATGAGGCTTAGAAACAGGAAAACGCGAGGGTCTCCCGAGCGTTTTCTTGTTTCGAGCCGAATTCGTATAAAATAATTTTATTTCGAGTCAGTGTACTATTATTGTGTTTATACTGCATTACTTTTTTTATTTTGTTCGACGTGTTTTTTAACAAAATGAATAAATTGAAAAAATCAATAAATCACCCCACGGCGACCCTCTCTCCTTGTATGGTCATAACACCTGTCAATTTGGCCTACTTGATACGTCCAACCTGGTTAATCTGGAATCGAAGTGCATGAATTTGACCTTAGAATCCGATATCGTCCCTGTGTCTGGACAGATTTATTCGAGTTGCATGATTGTGTCCATACTATTAAAATGGCGTTGAAAATGTAAAAAATCTATATCCTTAATATGTATAGGTTGTGTTTAAAACCTGAACACTTTTCAAAGTAAATATGGTAAAGCAGCTAAACAAATATTTGAACATGTTTCACATTAAAAAAATTTCAATCTCAGAAATTTTTGTCAAGTAATCCTAAGCATGTTTGAATACTACATGTAAACGTGTTTAAAGTTCAACACAAATTATGCGTTTAGGATTGCAAAGAAATGTATTGCTTATTTTCTGAATGATTTTTTTTATATTACATCTACGAACAATTAAGTTACAAGTAAGTAGATTTTTAGAAACATTAAAAACACAAAATGCAAATAAATAATTAAGAGAGTAAACTAAAATTTATCCGATTGTATCTATAATTGTTGAAATTAATAAATTACCGGAATGTAAAAAATTTCCGTAATTGCAATGCTATAAGTGTACGTTAATAGATCATATTTTTTTCTATCGTCTTTCACCTAAAGATTAACATTAAAATGCTTAATTTTTATGTAACATTTCTTTTTCTTGTTTCTTGCAGTAAATGCTAGGAATGTCAGTTCAACTGAGTCTTTCCGATTGTATTGGAACAAGTGGCTGTGCCAAAAATTAAATGCTCATATACATAAAGCCATAGTAGCGCAAAATTGAAAGGTGGAAGAGAAAATATTTGGAAATGATTGTTGCGCCAATGCTCCGGTTGATAATTACCTTATTCGTAAATTCATAGAACATCTTCTAATATACAAGTCTGTTATGAATTTTAAATGTAATTTTCAAACAGTAAATCATGCCAATATTTGTTTTTTTCATACGAAACCTTCTCATGACAAAAAATTAAAATTTCTTCGATTGCAACTGAAATCAAGTCGAGAATGTGGAACTACAAGGTCGAGGTTGGAGTTCGATTTTGAAAGGCTCAACGCGCGTGTAGAAATGATCATAAAATCATTGTGACCACCGGGTTACCCGTGTTGACCAAATAAGTTGGCCCAAATGTAAGAAACGATAGAAAAGGGGCGTGTTCTTAAAGTGATATACTGACATTGACCGTATATCACTTATCGATATACGGTCAGTAAAATTTGACTACTTATATAGAACAATTGCAGTATAAAAAAGAATAATGTTTAACTTTTAATACAAAATACATATATCCAGACCAAATGTAAGGGAAATTATATTTCCCGCCAAATTTTAGGATTTTGGTATGCCAAATTAAAAAAAACATCAGTTAACTCCAATGAAAATTCCACGACTTCAAATTTTCGAAATAATAAAAATGTCAAAATGCACTCATTAAAAAAGTTATATAATTTTGAAACTTTAAAGGAACACAAATTATCATAAGATATAGATTTTGCAATTATCTTAGATAATGTACACCTTATTTAAAGTGTTGATATACTTTGATGGGTTCAATTTTATTCCTTAATTGTGTTGACGACGGATGCTTAGTGATAACATTAAATGACCATAGATTGTATCGCTCACCTAAGTTATAAAATACTTTAGACTGACAAATGCCAGAATATGAATCCAACAAGTAAAAAGTCCAAGTTGATAGATAGTATCACCCTAATTGGTGTGTGACCCGATGGCTTCTTACCCCGAGAAAGTAAGGTCACGAGGATGACCTTACTTTTCGAGGGGAAAGAAAGCCGGGTTACATATCATCTAGGGTGATAATTGTTATATTATATCGAATATTTTAATGAAACAATTCAAAATTAAATTTTGAAACATATTTTCGGACATTTTAACCTTTTTCCACTGGAAAATTTACAACTCAAACAATGAAAAAGAAAAACGTGGGGCTCACGTGCAAAATCACAGGGGAGGGTGACCTTACCATGCGACCCAACGATTCCCGGTTGTCGTTGACCCAGCGAAATATCACATGTCACGTTTCTGTGTCTAAACGAATCACAATAAAGACTTTTATATGAGTATATAATATATATGAATTTGGATCAGTTTAAATACTAAGGAAATCTTTTATAGGTTCTTACATAAGTTCTCGGAAAAGACCGGCTGATCTTTCATGAGTGATAGAATTTTTCAGTCTTTTTGCGAGTGGAGCGCAGCGGAACGAGTCAAAAGACCTAAAAAATTCTATCACGAGTGAAAGATCATGGCCGGTTGTCCAAGAACGCGTGTAAGTACCTATTTCTTCCGTAAAAATGTATTTTTTATATTCTGAAACCTTAGGTGACTTCATTCTAAAAACCGAAAGTTTAAAATAACATTGCATTGCATTGGTCGACTTCATCGATTAATATCAGTACCGACGGTTATTATTGGTTAATTGACCAGTGTGAGATCGCTGCACGTGCTCGCATCTCAACCTGGTCATCTCACACTGAAAAGAGTCATTTACGGAAGAATATATGATCTAATATAGTACTTGACAGTCACACCCTTCAATGTAGTTACGATAACGAAACCCTCCCTACGTTTCTCTTCGTGAGGGTTACGATTTCCACCCATTACTCCCAACGGAGCACAGCGAAACCAATTGGTGGCGCTCGAGTACGCATTTAAAAAGAGGATTTTTGACCCAGATCCTCTATTGTATACTTAGTAATTGTAATTTAACACCATATTCAATTATCAAATTGATCTAAGAATGTTTAATTACTTCAAGTGATAATTGATAAATTAAAGATCTGACCCTGAACTTGATGAAGTTCAAGATCAGTGTAGAAGTAAATTTATCATATTCTAATCCTTCTTTTTACGATATATCTAAAAACTAATCAACACATTTGATTGAACTCATCATCAAAAACTTTTTTTTAAATGAAAATGTAACAACATATTCATTCAAGTATGTATACTATCACAGAAAATTGTTTTGCTCCATTGAGGTCTATGGGCGGGAATCGTAACCCTCACGGAGAGAAACATAGGGAGGGTTTGAACTTACCTTCAATGATAAGAATAGAAAGACGTGGCACATAGAAATTCAAAATCACACACCCTTCATGTTGCCAATAATAGTCTTTATATTTCGCTCCTTGTACTCTTTCCGCCGACTAAAACGGACAGGGCTTGAATTATTTGAGTTAATTTAGTGCTTTTCAAATGATTTATATGGAAGCGCAGATATTTTTATCCCGGGATTTTTATGTTAGCACAATTTTATTGAAGCTACAGCTTTCATCAAATCCTTCATGCAATTGAATTTTTTAAAAAGCTTAGGTTATGAATGCAAATCTTATTGTATGAAATAACATATACAATCAAATTATTGCATTTTGTTCATTTTTGCATTTGCACTTTGCAGTCAGTCTTGTATAGTGGCATAACAATTTCAATCACATCGACGCCCGTTCTGTTGGCGATATCGAGGTCATGTTGTGTCGAGTCATCTTACAACCCGTCCGATTTAACTATGGACTTTTGATTGTAGCGTAAAGTCATGAAAGTGAAGCGTGCAAACACAATGAATGAAAATTTACGTCGTCATGAACAAGCCAATTGTTAACAAAAACAAGAAATTGTTGTGTCAATCGAAAGTCCATGATAGTTAAATCGGACATATTGTAATCAAAAATGTATAAAAGAATAATGTTTAACTTTTAATACAAAATACATATATCCAGACCAAATGTAAGGGAAATTATATTTCCCGCCAAATTTTAGGATTTTGGTATGCCCAATTAAAAAAACATCGGTTAACTCCAATGAAAATTCCACGACTTCAAATTTTTGAAATTATAAAAATTTCAAAATGCACTCATTAAAAAAGTTATATAATTTTGAAACTTTAAAGGAACACAAATTATCATAAGATATAGATTTTGCAATTATCTTAGATAATGTACACCTTATTTAAAGTGTTGATATACTTTGATGGGTTCAATTTTATTCCTTCCTTGTGCTGACGACGGATGCTTAGTGATGACAATACATGACCTTTCTTGTCGTATTATCAATAATTCGTCAACATGTATTCGTTTTATCACTGAATATGCCACCCAAATATGTTCGTTAAGATGGCGGATGACACGTAATGTCAGACCAGGCGAGCGATAAACACTCAACTTTGACGGTAGATGTCTTTACCATTCTACACTTGCTGGAAAGCCAAACCGCCAGCTGGGATCTCTCGGCCAGGAATGGAAGGTATAAGCTCGTGATAAGATGGCACAAGATCGACACCAACAAAGAGGAGGTAGCAGCCAACCCATCTCAACAATCCAGACGGAAGAGGTCATCAAAAGCAAGGGCGGATAGGAACAACAAGCGCCTCCAAGCCTTTATTGCCCGGAAGAAACTCGAGACCGAGAATGCCGACTCAGTTTCCACCGTCACAGAAAATGACCCCGTCGAAGACAACAACTCAAATCCTGAATCTGGTGAACCGGTTCAAGAACAACAACAACCTGTAAACACCGATGAGTTAGGAAACACCGCTCACACACCAGGTGAAATGGACGTTATGGAGAGCCAAGATGTCCAGGAAGCCGAAACAGAAAGAGTGAAGATGATACCAAAAAGAAAAGTTGAATCTTGCCAAAGTTCAGAGAGTGGAACACCGTCTCCTGATAAGATTCAAGAAAAGATAGTATACAAAGTGAAGAAAGTGACACTTGACACGCCACAAAATACATTTATCTTCGAGATGGTAGACAGAGAAAGCTTTCTTCTGGTCTACGAGACAACATCCACAGCCTACAAAGAAGTATTCAAGAAGACGAATGAAGACCTATTTAAACACATCCAGAGAAGCCACGATCATTGGTATGATGTTCGACATCCAGGAAATTTTGTACACACCAAAGAACGATGTCAGCAAATACAGAAAATAGCAAAGAAGTACCAGCTACAGATTGAAGAACTTGAAAAGAAATAATTTGAAAATGCAAACTTTAAAATTGTTAAATAAAGGGCGAGATAAGCCCCAGTCCAATAACCCCACTCATTGTTAAGTTTGTAAATTAAGTCCCCATTCCCGAAATGCCTTAAGAAAAAAAAAAAAAAAAAAAAAAAATACATGACCTTAGAGTCTGTATCGCTCACCTAAGTTATAAAATATTTAGACTGGCAAATGCCAGAAAATTAAACAAGCATGACAAAATTAACGTTTAGCAACACATTAGATATGTATGCCGAAACAGATACTAGTACTATAGTACTCTCTCAGTCTTAATTCTTGTAACCCTTTTAACAATGATTAGAATAGACAGACGTCGCACGCGGAAAATCAAACAGTATAAAAGAATAATGTTTAACTTTTAATACAAAATACATATATCCAGACCAAATGTAAGGGAAATTATATTTCCCGCCAAATTTTAGGATTTTGGTATGCCCAATTAAAAAAACATCGGTTAACCCCAATGAAAATTCCACGACTTCAAATTTTCGAAATTATAAAAATGTCAAAATGCACTAATTAAAAAAGTTATATAATTTTGAAACTTTAAAGGAACACACATTATCATAAGATATAGATTTTGCAATTATCTTAGATAATGTACACCTTATTTAAAGTGTTGATGTACTTTGATGGGTTCAATTTTATTCCTTCCTTGTGCTGACGACGGATGCTTAGTGATGACAATACATGACCATAGAGTCTGTATCGCTCACCTAAGTTATAAAATATTTCGACTGGCTAATGCCAGAAAATTAAACAAGCATGACAAAATTAACGTTTAGCAACACATTAGATATGTATGCCGAAACAGATACTAGTACTATAGTACTCTCTCAGTCTTAATTCTTGTAACCCTTTTAACAATGACGTCGCACGCAGAAAATCAAACACCTTTCATGTTGCTAACGACCAATGTAAACAGTGTTGGTCAAATTTGGGAGCTCAGATATTTTAAATGGTGGTCTAGTACGTGGTCTAGGGCGCTGGACACAGTGCAGGCGAAGTTGCCATAGATGACAGAGTATGGGTTCGATTCCAGCTCAACCCCATGCTGGATTTTCCGGTGTCAAGGGCTTTAAAAAGATGATTTTCATCATTGTTGGCACACGGACACCCCTTTCTAACTTTGCAGCTCACCATATCCATTCTATATTATATTATATAATATTAAGACTGACAAATGCCAGAGTATGAATCCAACAAGTAAAAAGTCCGAGTTGATAGATAGTGACCTTATACAATTATCACCCTAGTTGGTGTGTGACACGGTGGTTTCTTTCCCCGAGAAAGTAAGGTCACGAGGATGACGGGGAAAGAAAGCCGGGTCACATATCATCTTGGGTGATATCTGTTATATTATATCGATTATTTTAATGAAACAATTCAAAATTAAATTTTGAAACATATTTTCGGACAAACTCAAACAATGTTGAAGAAAAACGTGAGGCTCACGTGAAAAATCACACGAGAGGGTGACCTTACCATGCGACCCAACGATTTACGGTTACCCAGCGAAATATCACATGTCACGTGTCTGTGTCTAAACGAATCACAATAAAGACTTTTATATGAGTATATAATATATATGAATGTAGGATCAGTTTTTAAAATACCAAGTAAATACTTATATAGTACTTGACAGTCACACCCTTCAATGATAAGAATAGAAAGACGTGGCACATATAGAAAATCACACACCCTTCATGTTGCCAATAATTGTCTTTATATTTCGCTCCTTGTAGTCGCTCTGCTGACTGAGTATACGTAGACAGTTAGGGCTTGAATTATTCAAGAATTTTATGTTAGCACAATTTTATTGGAAGCTATTGCTTTCATCAAATCCTTCATGCAGTTGGTTTTTTTAAAAAAGCTTAGGTTATGAATGCAAATCTTATTGTATGAAATAACATGTATGTGTATCAAATTATTTCATTTTGTTCATTTTCAGAATTTGCATTTGCACTTTGCAGTCAGTCTTGTATAGTGCCATAACAATTTCAATCACATCGATGCCCAGGTTATGTTGTGTCGTGTCATCTTACAACCCGTCCGATTTAACTATTGACTTTCGATTGTAGCGTAAAGTGAAGCGTGCAAACACAATGAATGAAAATTTACGTCGTCATGAACAAGCCAATTGTTAACAAAAACAACAAATTGTTGTGTCAATCGAAAGTCCATGATAGTTAAATCGGACGGGTTGTAATCAAAAATGTATTAAAGAATAATGTTTAACTTTTCATAAAAAAATACATATCAAGACCAAATGTAAGGGAAATTATATTTCCCGCCAAATTTTTGGATTTGGTATGCCCAATTCAAGAACATCGATTACCTCCAACGAAAAGTTCACGACTTTGAATTCTCAAAATTTTGAGAAAAAAATTTGATAGAAAGCATATATACTTCCAAATGATATTTATATATTTTTTCTCCAGCAGCTAAAGGTTAGAATATTAGCTGATTATGAAAGATTGCCATTAGAAATTTTTTTATCATATTGGTGTGAAACAAACTTATTTTGTACTGTACAGGATGACAAATTAGATGTAACATTCTTCTGAAAAGGTTTCGTAAATATCAGTTAAGTAACGTCCTGATTTAATTTTTATTTAATATTTTATTTACTTCTTTTTCCCCTTTTACATAAAATGGGGGTGGGCATCTTGTATGTTACAAATTTAAGCATATGCATTGCACTTGTTTTAACAAGTCCAATGTAAATTAAGAAAGTTATGCTTTACCTTATTTGAACAGTTTAAATCAGTTCTTAGACTTACCGGTAAATATGTTAATTATCAACTTACTATTGTACAATGTCTCACTGTGATATTATGCTTTTATTGTTATTGTACAAAGTATAATTATTTGTTTAATAAAAGTTTGAAATAAAAAAAAAAAAAAAAAAAAAAGAGTCTGTATCGCTCACCTAAGTTATAAAATTTAGACTGGCAAATGCCAGAAAATTAAACAAGCAAGACAAAATTAACGTGTAGCAACACATATTTATGTACTATAGTAGACCCCCATAGTACTCGCTCAGTATTAATTCTTGTAACCCTTTGAATAATGAGTAGAATAGACAGACGTCGCACACAGAAAATCAAACACCTTTCATGTTGCTAACGACCAAAGTAAACAGTGTTGGTCAAATTTTGGAGCTCAGATATTGTCATATTAGATCATACTGTTGTTCTTGTACAGAACGGTTACATTTTCAATAATATATAAAAATGCAGGTCTATGATAACATTAATTCTCATTCTATTGGCGAATTTACATTGCCTATATGCAGCTACGCCACTGGCGATGTGCAATAATGTTGTGTCGAGCACTAGTAATCCTTTGCGTATCTTAATTATGCATTAAAGATTAAAATAAAGGCAGCATAAGAAAATTTCGTTTTAAGACCAAAGAAAAAAGAAATTATATTTCATACTAGTAGTTATAATTGAATTTCCCGCCAAATTTTATGATTTTTCAAGCACATCGGTAGCCTCCAACTAAACGTTCACAACTCTTTCCAACTCTGAATTTCGAAATTATTCCAAATATCAAAATGAACTTAACAAAAAAATATATATATACAAATTGACATTTGAAAGGAACACAAATTATTATAAGCTATAAATTTTGCAATTATCTTAGATAATATACACCTCATTAAACGTGTTAATGTTTTTTGCTATGTTCAATTTTATTCATATTTGGTGCTGACGACGGATGCTTAGTGATGGCAATACATGACCATAGAGTCTGTATCGCTCACCTAAGTTATAAAATATTTAGACTGGCAAATGCCAGAAAATTAAACAAGCAAGACAACATCAACGTGTAGCAACACATAGATATGTACTATATTAGACCCCCATAGTACTCGCTCAGTATTAATTCTTGTAACCCTTTCAATAATGAGTAGAATAGACAGACGTCGCACACAGAAAATCAAACACCTTTCATGTTGCTAACGACCAATGTAAACAGTGTTGGTAAAATTTGGGAGCTCAGATATTGTCATATTAGATCATATTGTTGTTCTTGTACAGTACCGTTATATTTTCAATAATATATAAAAATACAGGTCTATGATAACATTAATTCTCATTCTATTGGCGATGTGCGATGATGTTGTGTCGAGTAATCCTTTGCGTATCTTAATTATGCATTAAAGATTAGGATAAAGGCTGCATAAGAAAATTTCGTTTTAAGACCAAAGAAAAAAGAAATTATATTTCATACGAATGGTTATTGTTATTTTCATAATTGAATTTCCCGCCAAATTTTATGACTTTTCAAGCACATCGGTAACCTCCAACTAAACGCTCACCACTCCAAATTTCGAAATTATTCTAAATATCACAATGAAATAAATAAAAAAAAATATATAAATATTTTGACATCAAAAAGAACACAAATCATTATAGGATATGAATTTTGCAACTTTCTTAGATAATGTACACCTCATTTGAAGTGTTAATGTACTTTGCTGGGTTCAATTTTATTCAATTGTTTAGCTGACGACGGATGCTTAGTGATGACAATACATGACCATAGAGTCTGTATCGCTCACCTAAGTTATAAAATATTTAGACTGGCAAATGCCAGAAAAAAAAACAAGCAAGACAAAATCAACGTTTAACAACACATTAGATAAGTATGCCGAAACAGATATGATTAGTACTATAGTACTCACTCAGTCTTATTTCTTGTAACCCTTTGAACAATGATTAGAATAGACAGACGTCGCACACAGAAAATCACACACCTTTCATGTTGCTAACGACCAATGTAAACAGTGTTGGTTAAATTTGGGAGCTCAGATATTTTCATGTTGATTTAGCATATTTTTTTCGAAGCTGCATCTAGCAGAAAGCGTTGGAAATTTTAAAATCTTTTCTAAAAGCAATATTTTTAGACGGTTTGTCTGGGAATGCTAATCTCAACGTAGTCGAATTATTGTTAATTTTCTGAATTTGAATTTCCACTAGTTTCATATAAGATCATACTGTTGTTCTCTGTAAATCTCTGTAAAAGAGGAAATAAAGTTATATATATATTACTTGTTATGATTGCAATTTTACTGGACGCACAGTAAACGAATGTAACTGGGATGGTCATTTACACGGATCTAATACACACCTTTCACGATGCCAACGACCAATCGAGACAGAGTTGGTCAAATTTGGGCGCTCAGATATTTCATGTTGATGATTAATTTTCAAGCAGTTGAATCTTTAAAAAGCATCTATATATAATTGTCTGAAAGTGGTAATCTTTATGTATGAGCCACTCAAACTATTGTTAATTTTCAGAATTTGCACGATTTGTGTGATTATGTTGTCGTCGACCAGGGGGATGGGGGCTACTATACCTATGATTCAGGGTATTCCTGTGCCGTTGGCCTGCTTTGATCCCGACCCTGTTAGCATCAAAATTATTGCGAAAAATATACTAGACTGTAACTTGTTATACCAGCGGACATCGTATATCATATATATACATTGTTTTGACCGTGTCAAATAATTATGCTTCAATTTATATATTTTCCTGTATATATTGCCGTTGAAAGTTAATTCATCGAGGAACCCGACCCTGTTAGCATCAAGAATATTGCAAAAACTGTTAGCATCAAGAATATTGCGGCGAAAACATACCCTGTTATCTATATACTGTATACCATACTAGTGGACATTGTATACCATACCCTATCATCTATCATTCCATATATGTTCCTGTATATATTGCCGTTCAGAGTTAATTCATCGACGAAAGAACATTTTGGACCATTTTGAGCTCAAATATTCCAGGCACTATTGGGGCTTGTTTAGGGGGGGGGGTACCAATATCCCATATCCCCATAAATTTTTCATCAAGTATCCTGTATCCCAAAAATGTTTTTCCAGTATCCCATATCCCTGTAAATAAAATTGACAAAAATATCCCATATCCCAATAAGTTTTGCCTCAAATATCCCGTATCCCACTAAGAAAATGTGTGGATATCCCATATCCCAATATACCCTAAACAAGCCTCACTATTACTTTAAGAAGCATTCCAATGTTAAAGAACTTCATATCTATTTTACTGAACTGCTTAAATAACTTTAACATATTTATAACGGCCTGTTGGTAACTAGCTGGAATGAATTTACAACCCTGTTCTACACCTTGAAGCCTGAAAAAACAGACCCTTTATTGCAGCTCACATACCAGAAAGTATACAGAAAAGGGAGATAATATTTCCCGCCAAATTTATTGACATGTAAGCACTTTAATTAATACCTCCCACCAAACGTTTGCAACAATTAGTTCTTGAAATAATTTCATATGTTTATATTGAAAAAATTAAAAGAATATATATTATGATATTTAACATGAAAATTTATCATTATAAGCTATATATTTTGTAATTATTGAAGATATTGTACACCTCAATTAAAATTTTCATGTATTTTGTTGGGTTTAATTTCATTCAGATTTGAATGGACGACGGATGCTTAGTGATGACAATACATGACCATAGAGTCTGTATCGCTCACCTAAGTTATAAAATATTTGGACTGGCAATTGCCAGACAATGAAACTAAAGAAACGAAACAAGGATGCAAGATATAATAAGTGGCGATATATGTCTCACAGGTGGACTTAAGCATATATTAGCCTAAATTGTTACTCATCATTGATCAATGATTAGAATTTCAAAAGACAGATGTGGCATATACAACCACACACATTTCAAATATTTAAGCGTAAATAATTTGCACAATGTTGTTGAAGGTACAATTTTATGCATCGATTTTTTGTTATTTATTTTTTGTCAAGAAGAGCCTCGGGTTTTTCATTGTCACTTAAGGATTGGGCTTGAATCACATGTAGTTTATTATCAATCCAGGGCCAATTTTAAAACTGCGAGCAGCGTCCTCTGGTCACACGAAAGGCTAGTGCATGGCTATATCCGTTGTTGATTTTTAAAATTATCGTTAATGAGTAGGTTGTGTTGTAACATAAAATAGTGTCCGCTGTGAAATATTGTCTTGAGTGGCATTCACTCCTATGATGAAGTCCAAGGACGGAATAAAACGCTTAAGAGATATGAAATTTTATCCTCTAGATTTTTCGGTGTTAAGTATGGCAGTGTAAAATTTCATAGGACACTATTTTGCTTTACAGTGTCGCGTACACTTATGTTCTTCCACATCTTATTCTTCTATTTCCTGCATGACATCATCCATTCAGATTATTGCTAATTTCAGAATTTGCATTTGCACTTTGCAGTGAAACTTCATTCCATGTACTGTACCGTAATTTTTTTAAAAATAACTTTCATGCCAATTTTGTTGTTGTGTCGAGCCATTCTTAGTAGGGGGAGGGGAAGAGGGGGTCCCGTCCCGAATTCCCGTCAAAATATTTTTATAATCCCATTTTCCCGGATGATAAAAACTACCGATCCCGCATCCCAAATAATAAAATGCAGGTTCCCGTGTCCCGCTAGTCGCTTTTCCCGAATTCCCGTTAAATAACATGGCCAATCCCGGCGTCCCGGAAAAGGTCTTCCCGACCCTCTTAGTAAAGGAGAAATTACATTTTACAACATATAAGATAAGGGACATTATATTTCCCGCCAAATTTTATGATTTTGGTACACTCCATTCAAGCACTTTGGTTACCACCAACCAAACTTTCATGACTATGAATTCTTGAAATTATTTCGAATGCTGAAATTAATCAAATTGAAAAGATAAATATTTAAGCATTTAAAAGGAATATTGATTTTTATTAGATATAGATTTTGTAATTATTTAAGATATTGTAAACCTTATTTAAAATGTGCATGTATTTTGTTGGGTTTAATTTCATTCACAGTCGAATTGACGACGGATGCTTAGTGATGACAATACATGACCATAGAGTCTGTATCGCTCACCTAAGTTATAAAATATTTGGGCTGGCAACTGCCAGACAATGAAATTAAAGAAAAAGGATGCAAACTATAATTGTTGCGATAAATGTCTCACTGGTACCTAAGCATATATTCAGCCTTTATTGTTACTCATCATTGATCAATGATTAGAATTTCAAAAGACAGCCGTGGCATATACAAACCACACACCTTTCAAATAATTTGCACAATGTTGTTGAAGGTATAATTAACTTTCATCCAAACTGATGTTTGTATGCATCGATTTTTCATTGTCACTTTAGGATTGGGCTTGAATCACATGTAGTTTATTATCAATCCAGGGCCAATTTTAAAACTGCGAGCAGCGTCCTCTGGTCACACGAAAGGCTAGTGCATGGCACAGGCGTTTGGGTTCAGGATTATTTTTTTTTTATAAATAACGTGTATATAAAAAATTTCATACTCGTCTATATACTATTTCCACAAGGCAAGAATGTTTGACAGTTCTAAAAATAGAACACAATTAACCCTTGGAAAACCCCCTATTTTCTCATAGAATTAAAGGTTTTGTGTAAAATATTGGTGATTTTTCTTAATCCTTTCAGTTTTATCTCGCAATAAATCACATATATATCGTGTAACGATGCACAATGACTTTAAATCTAACCTTTTTTCATTCGAAGTGAGCCACAAAACCACCAGGGACGGAAGTAGATAAGGGAGACAATATTCCGCCCCTTGTACCAATTTTATCATTGAATTTGAATAACCACATATATTTTATCCTGTAACGTCTTTTTGTAAAACTATGGTACACATAACAGGTCCTAATGTAAAAAATATGCGTTTTTGCTACTATCCCCGAAGTTAAAAATAATTCAAATAAGATCGTGACCATATTTTTCCGCCAAAAGATTTTGGTCGAACTCACCTAGATTTTACCTTACTGTAGTGTCACTCGGAATTCCTTTTATTTGGCGGAATATTGTTTCCCTATCCACTTCCGTCCCTGGTGATATTTTTGGTCCGGTTCGGAGGAAAAAAGACTAGATTTGACGTTATTACACATTGATACACTATAATTTTGAGCCCATAAGAGAGAGAAAACTAAAAAGAATGAGACAATTGCCAATTTCATTTCGATGGAAAACTACTTCTATAAGAAATTCGTAGATTTCCCAAGGTTCTATTTTTAGAACTGTCAAACATTCTTGCCTTGTGGAAATAGTATATAGACGAGTATGAAAATTTTTATATACACGTTATTAATAAAAGAATAATCCTGAACCCAAACGCCTGTGGTGCATGGCTATATCCGTTGTTGATTTTTTAAAATTATCGTTAATGAGTAGGTTGTGTCGTGTACACTTATGTTCTTCCACATCTTATTATCTTCTATTTCCTGCATGACATCATCCATTCAGATTATTGCTATTTTCAGAATTTGCATTTGCACTGTACCGTAATTTTTTTTAAAACCATTTTGTTGTTGTGTCGAATCATTACATATAAGATAAGGGACATTATATTTCCCGCCAAATTTTATGATTTTGGTACACTCCATTCAAACACTTTGGTTACCACCAACCAAACTTTCATGACTATGAATTCTTGAAATTATTTTGAATGCTTATATTAATCAAATTGAAAAGATAAATATTTTAGCATTTAAAAGGAATATTGAATTTTATAAGATATAGATTTTGTAATTATTTTAGATAATATTTACCTTATTTCAAGTTTATATATTCTTTGTTCTGTTCATGTGAAATTCGCATATCAATTGACGACGGATGCTTAGTGATGGCAATACTTGACCATAGAGGTACCAGTCTTGTATTGCAAGTTCTTGCGCGGGTGGACGTCAAAACATGGAGGCTATTAAAATATAGTGCCTTTTCCCTGAGTCGTTTGCAGCATTACTTTTCATGCATTTTTCTAACTTTTGGCTTAAATTGAAGGCAAGACACCAAACTTTGACATCATTAACTTTTTGAAATGTAAAAATTGCATTATTAAATAAAACAGTTCTCATGAAAAGGGGGAAATTTTGAAATGGAAGTTAAAGTGAAAGTAGGAAAAAATCTATTTTTAGTTCAATTAACTGTGGTTTTCTTATCTTCGTGCGACTTTTTTTCGGACCACCCTTTAAAATGTTTTCTGACACTTCCTTTATTGAAAAAATATAGCAAAAGTTGTATTGAATCATTTTAACTATTTTTAAAAAAAATCCAAAAATCTCAGGTTTACTATAGAAGTCTATGGGAAAAACAATACAAGACTGCGACCTAGAGTCTGTATCGCTCACCTAAGTTATAAAATATTTGGACTGGCAAATGCCAGAGCAAAATCAGAATAAGACACTAAATAAGTAATTTATCGGCAAAATTATATTAACAGGATACAGTACACAGAATGATAAGAACGTGGCACATAGCAAATTCTTTGCATAAGATTGCGCTCAGTTACTACACTAATACCAATATTAAGCATTGGCATTGTTGTGGCTTGTTAATAAAATGTTCGTCCTCTTCCCTTGGCAAACACAACTTATTGCTTCTTTGTTTCTATAGGCCGACGTTTTTAAATGATATCAAGGACCCCATGTTAAAGGACTTTGGATGGGACTTGTGTTCCATATGGAAAGATCTGGGGAGAAAGGTATGGTTGAAGTTAGTTGTATATGTGCCTGAAAATGAAAACAGCAATAGTCATGATTCCTTGCAAGAAAACTAAAAAATGATAAAAAAAATGCTTAGCTGGTCCTTTCCCTATTTGCATCTACTCGAAGTGTTTGTGTTCCTAGTTGTAGGGCGAACAAGCATTTTAAAGGGGTAATCGAATCTCACCGTAAAAAAAACAGGAGACACTAATGACATCGAGTAGCACTCCAAAAAAATTACACACAACACAACTACATTTGCGGGGCTTGTTTAGAAGTGGGGCAAAAATATGGCCCATCATGATCGCCGTAAATTTTTCATCAAATATCCCGTATCAAAAAAAAACTTTTTTGTTCAAATATCCCATATGTTAAAATGTATTGAAATATCCCATATCCCAGTAAGTTTTGCCTTAAATAGCACGGATTCCATGAAAATTATATGTGATTATCCCATATTCCAATATACTGTGGTTTCATTATTATTCGTGGGGTATCAATTTTCGTCGGTCAAAGAAAAGAAAATTTAACATTGATCTGATTTGTGTATGACATCAGAACCACCAAAATTTTAAAGAATCAACTAACTGATTCCTTTTCATCAATTCACGAAAATTGGTACCAACGACAATAAATTAATCCACAGTACCTTAAATAATCCCCATTTGCAACGCAACTTTCCGTAAAAACGCAAGAGCTGCATATTTTTTGAAGGTTTTTTTTATCTATGTAGATTAAGGAGGATGTGAAGATCCGTCCAAACAGATATTCCATGGTGTACCTACCTCACCCTTTCATTGTTCCTGGAGGAAGATTCAGAGAGACGTTCTACTGGTATAATATTATCATGAATCTTAAATGGTCTTAGATACCTTAAATCAATTGCTACTATATCGGTGATGAGTACAGATATTGGTTGTCGTATTTAAGTTTTTTTCAGCCTCTTGTGCAAGGATTGACCAACAATAGAAAAAGTCCATAAAAGGGGGGGGGGCGTAATTGCTAAAAATGTCAGATTTTGATGAAAATTTGAAGTTGCTTGGTCAATTTTATACAGAAAAAAAATTCTCATTTAAAGGGGGGCGTACGCCCCTTCCGCCCCCTCTGAATCCGCCACTGAGACTATATATATTCGTTGGCAACCAGATGAGTGTGTTGCAATATTCAGAAGCAGCTTACATTTAATGAGTCACCTAAGGTAACTTTTTCCTTCGTAAGTTCGAGTTCCTGGAGTTCCGGTTGCAGTTTATCTTTAGTTCTGTGGGTTTTGATTGTGAATAATAATTTTGTCCGTTTTTTCGGACATCTTTAATTCGAATGATACTAAAGAGCGCTCAGAAACCCGACATCGGGGTCAGGCCGCTTTGCCCACAAAGCGACTGGGATGTGTGCCCCAGGTGGTTGAATGGGGCAGCCCTGACATCGAGAGATGCGGGGTCGTCAGGCGATAATGCGGAAAACCTGACCGCAAACCATAGTGGTGCACCGTGTTGGGAAAAATGTCACGTTCCTCGCACGTTAAAGAGCCCTGCTGCAGGTCTCGGTAAGAGTAGGACCCGTAGGATCCCCATGCAGACGGCAAAATTTCCCGTCCCTACCCATCACTCCTATTTCCAGTGCCTACCCGATTGGCCTTGTGTCCCCATTTCTTCCACTTCATCATCATTTCATGTTCATTATATCACTTTCATGTTCATCTCCCGGATATAGCCGAAATCGCGCTGCTTGACTAACTAACTAACTAACTAACTTCTTTGTCCAAGTGTCTCTTTAAAAGTATTGCATACACGTTAAAGGTCTCTCATTGACAGGACAATTTCGCGCTTTCTTTGCTTTTTATAATACCCTTTTTTCAAAGTATACAAGAGGGTGTCATTGAAAAAAAATGACGTCGTAGATTTGAAAAAAAAATATCTGAGTAACCTCTCGAAATTAGCATTTTAAACAAAACTCTTTTAAAAAACGGTGAGTAAAAATAAAGGAGAAACATTCATACATCAACAAACTAATAGGTCTTATATGAAAAAAAAAATCATCTTTTAAAGCTTTACTAGAAATGAGACAACAAAAAAACATAGCTCAGTCTTGTTAAAGTTTTCAGAAATATTAACCAGAATTGCAACCAATTTCTTTATTTTTACATCATATTTGTATCATAAAACTTTGCCAGAACAATATTTTTCTATATTTCAGGGATTCCTATTGGGTCATAAAAGGTCTGCTTATTTGTGAAATGAACACAACTGTAAAAGGAATGTTGGAAAACTTCATACACTATATTCAAACGTAAGGTTTGACTCCATTGTTTTAACTATACTAATTTCTAACCAACTGGAAAATCAGTTAAAGCTGGTTCTAAAAGGGTGTTCCCTGCTTATTCTGCTGGAAAGCCAAAGCATTTGTTACTTTCAATGGTATAAGTCTTGATTATAACTCATAAGTAAGAAGAACTTTTAAATATCTTTAGTGGTTACTGCTATGGGTAATTTTAATTTATACAAGGATAGGTTGATTTTTAATCTAAGTTTCAATGAGTCTTTTGGTTTGACTTTTGCGTCTATTTCAATATAGACTTTAGGTTCAAAATTCTTTGTCTATTGCTTCAACTTATAAACAGGGGCATCAGAGTCCTTAAAAGAGCAGACACTCGGACACTTTTAAGTATTGTGTATGAGATAGAAGCAAAGAAGTACCAAAGGGGGCATTAAAATCTCAAAGTCCAAAAAAACAAATGCAAACCGAGGAGACAATAAAGACACTAAAAAGCAAAGAACACGAAAACAAAAACAGCTTCATAAACTCGAGCAACACACAATTATACGTACACATGAATGCTAGTGAATTCATATGCTCCAGTGTGGTATGGGCATTTTGAACTATGTACACAGACAAGTGCATGGATATACTTTAATACAACATAGTCTGTTTCAGATATGGTTTCATACCAAACGGTGGGCGGACATACTTTACCAGACGATCACAGCCGCCATTTTTTATTGCGATGATGTTCGAATATTATAAAGCCACAAATGATCTTGAATTCATAAAACAGAGTTTACCCATGATGGAGGCAGAATATAACTTCTGGCAAGGTAACAGAAGTGTGGAAGTAGAACAAGAAGGAAAGATTTATAAACTGAATCAGTTTAGATCCAATGTTGTTAAACCAAGGTAAACGGAGACCAGATGAAAATGTATTACTGTAACATTTGTTTGTACCAGCGTTTTAATGTGGGCTTTTATAGAAATGTTATGTAAAAGTAGTGATACCTTAATTCAATTAAGTTAATTATAGCCCCATTTACATGCACAGTTTTACATACGTATGCATTTTTACATAGGTATGTAATTTTACACATGTGTGTAAATACTGCATGTAAATGCAAATACATACGTATGTAAATTTGCACATGGTGTAAATTTACATCACCTCAGGACCAGATGTAAATCTTTATGTGTAAATTTACATATGCTTTTTAATTAAATTTTGTGCATGTAAACGCAATTCAAACAAATGCATAGCTCGATTGTTTCCTTCCTGTGGACCTTGTGACTTTGACCTTAAAGCTATGTACTCCAGAATCCACATGCATCTTTCGTGCATCATAACCTCTACGACGTGTAAGTTTTATGAAATTATACCAAGGCGTTTAGAAGTAATGCATGGGAAACCAATATCACTCTACAATATCAAACTTTTTTCTAAACTTGGAACCTTAACTCCTAATTCCTCCAACACTTTTGGCATATTTCATACACCATAAGCTTAAATGTGAGTATTTTTGAGTAAAATTATGCTTTGGGAACCAATATCACTACCTTTTCTATTTTTTTCATAACTTGTGAACTTGGCCTTTGACCTTTTTACCCAATAGCTACAGGCTTCTTCCTAATTTCTGAAGTCGAAAGCTTCGATTTGGATTTTAGAGGACGGACGGACGAAAAGCTGAATTTTATATTCTAGTCTATATAATTCGAAATTGTATGTTGAGAAAGTCGCGGGAAAACTAGAGCATGGTCTAGTAGCTAAGTTGCATCAATGTGACTTTCACTTTTAATCTTTTGACACCATAAAGAACAGAAAGTTGTTGTATTGCTGCATTGGTCTTTATAAGTTTGTTCGTTTGTTTGTTGTTTGTTTTATGTCCAGTCAACAATATTCCAGTCATAATCAGGACAAAAACTAATTGAAACAACAAATTGAATTGTGTGACCCACCCAGAACACAGCAACCATAACACAGACCCATGCATGTCATGCAAAAAGGGCTAATGTACGACCACAAACCAGAAGGAAATCAAACCAACTCACAAAACAGGCCAGTATATATAATGCACCCAGAAAGTGACGAAAGCCTTCCCCAAAAATTTCACACAATCTGGAACCCATACCTATGCCATGTTGACTGACAATGAAGAACCCTTAGGGACCGACCATTTGATTTTCTGGAGGGGCATGGGATTTCACCCGAGCCGGGATTTTTTTCGACCGCTGCGCGGGCCAGCTTATTTTCTTTCCCTTACACTCAATGCTAGAAAATTTTGTTCAGAAAATCTCATGCGCAAAATGAGGGCCAGATTTTTATTTTTTTCGCCCTATAAGCTGGATAGACTATTTATTTGGCCAAAAGTCAGAGCCAGAATATTTTTTTTAAATCCAAAACCCCTCTCCCCCCTGAAAATCAAATGGTAGGTGCCTTACCTGAAAGAAAGTCATACTACTATGAACATTTGCCTGTGTGGGATATAGCCAAACCCTTACCCAGTTTCAAATAAGCAATTCCTTATCTGTCAAAAATACAATACTGAATTCTGGTTGATCCTACACTCACTGAGAGAGAAAAACGGGGGTGGGGTGGGAAATAAAGGGACTGTAAATTTTGAAGACCATTAATTTTTGACAGGGTTTCATAAGCAAAGCTAGGGGTATACAAAATGACAGTAATGACATCACATACCAGTATAGGTATAGTTCATATTGGTCCAGCCAACTCTTTTGAATTAATTTATAAAAATACACACTAAGCATAAAATTCATGTAAATGCTTAGCAAATTTGCTTATACATACGTGTGTAAATTTGCACATGTGTATATTTACTTACGTATGTATAATTTGTGCATGTAAATGGGGCTTATGACATATTTTCCCATCAAATTCCTTTTAGGAAATACCTGTATTGAAAAAAGTAAAATTATCCAAGACACCATGAAAACTAGTTTATCTCTTTGTAATTACAAGCCTGCACGAGTAACATTTTTACCTCTCTTTAATTTTTGTTTCATTTGTTTTATTTTTAAGAGGCAATGAGGTAGTGCTTTATTTTCAAACTTTTCTTTTTCTTTTTCAAAATGTTTTGAATTGAAATTCTAATTATACCACAGTAAACTCCTTTAACTTTTAAAGTTTATGCGAGTATCCAGTCTCCTTGACATTACTAACATCTATAGAAATGATTATAACAGGGTTCCGACGCCATCCTTGTATTCAAGAAAACCTGAAAAAGTCATTGAATTTCATTTCAATGTTAAAAACCTGGAAAAATCCTTGAATTTTATCAAATATCCTTGAAAAACCCTGGAATTTTGTAATATGCAGATTTGTTGACCATTTGATAAAAAAAGGTCGAAAAATATTGGATTTTTTAAATTTTTGCAGACCATTTTAATCCTTGAAAATGACCTCGATACCCTTGAAAAGTCCTTGAAAAACCCTTGAATTTTGTGTCAAAAAATAGTTGGAACCCTGTTATAACAGTAATGCCATATTATTCATTTTTATTCTATTCTTTTTTAAATCATTTTTTGTCAATTCCACAATTTTATGTTTTAGACCGGAATCATACTATGAAGATGTGGCCACAAGTCAACTTAAAAATGAAAGTATGAAATAATGAGTGTTGCAAAACATACGTATTTGTTCTGGTATTTTTTACGGTTTGAATAAACTTGACCAGCTAGTTAAACGTTAAAAGCGTACATGGCATAAAAGTAAAAACGCTTTAACTGATTCAATTTCAATTTCTAAAATTGTTTGAAGTTCAGTTATTGGCAGATAAAACACATTTTTGTTTCTGACTCTATTTTACTACTTACAGAGCAATTCATCCTTGCCGTTTCTCTAAGGCGTTTGTATTGCCATCAGTCAGTTAAAGACTTTATTATTTTTTTTCTGGCAAAACGCTCACCAGAAACAATTTTGTCGTCTAGAATATTGTTGTAAATTAATTTTTCAATCTTTTTGTAGGTGACAGACCACATTTATATTCTCATTTGGTATCAGCTTGTGAGTCTGGCTGGGATTTTTCGTCTCGTTGGTTCTCGCGAGATAACAACCAGAATCTCACACTTGACACGATTGAAACCATTAATGTTGTGCCTGTTGATCTTAACAGCATCCTTTGTATGAATGAGCAAATACTATCACAGTTCTACCAGATGACAGGTAAGAAAAATCAATTCCAAAGAACAAATTGTGATTTTTTTTATATCAGAAGTTTAAACGACAAGTTTAATAAAAAGATTACAGATGCAATGTTTTATGGAGCTACTAAGTTTAAAAACTCGAACAAAATGATAGTGCTAATCAAAGGTAATAACAAAATTACCAAACTTGGAGGATCAATCCAAATGTCCAAGAGAAAAAAACAAAACAAGGGAGACATATCGAAAATATTGAAGATCGCAATGGTCCTGGCTTTGTACAGGCATTTCGAATGACTGGTTGGTTAACCATGTTTTATGGTGTGCCATAAAATTATATTTTTTTTTACACAAGTTATGGTTAGGATTGTTAGTTCTCAAGTATTTAGTTCATTTGACAATTTTACATCAGAAACAATAAGAATTAGCATCTCTTTCGAACCATCACAAAATATCAATACAAATATGAAACGGACAAAGGTCTAGCTTTAAAGCCACCAAAAGAGTTAAGCCACTTTCTCTTGCCCTAACCTCTGAAGAGGATTACAAGTATCTGAGTCACTGTTTGGCGAGGTTCAAGGTTTGAAACTCATTTACTTTGTATTTTAAGTAGAGATTTAATGCATCAACAATCATCAAACTTTGTAGTTTCCTGCATATCTAGCTAGGCTTTCTATATTTGAGCAGGAAAATGAAATCAACTGAGCTTTATTTCTGTTTAATAGGTAATAATTCTAGAGCAAGTTACTTCAATCAAAAATTCACAGAACGTCGACTTGCGATAGAAGCCATCTTTTATAACGAGGAAACTGGTATATGGCAGGACTATTCACTTAGGACAAACTCGTCAAGGAACTATTTTTACATGTCAAATATTTTCCCTGTTTATATGAACTGTACAAGTATGAATGAGACTAAAGTAAGAAAGTTGCAACAATATATAAAGGTGAGTCTAACAGGTTTTGCTATATTTTTACACGAAATGCGATCTAACATGCAGTATTTATTCGATTTGTTATAGAAGTTCAAACATAATGATTCTCTATCTTTCTTTGCGCTACGATCATTATGAACGAACTCACAAAGCATTACCCCTCTTTACATTTAAATATGTTGAATTCTTTCTACTAAGCAATAAAAGTTCTTCATGCACGTCTGCATATGATTCACTTCCTAAGTAAAGGTTTCATAAAATAGTCTAACTCTTTTGTCTTAATCGGGTCAAAATGATTTTTTTAAAAAGAAAATAATGAGATGTGGAATAAGTGTACGCGACACAGCCCACAATTAAACGGCAATTTAGAAAAACCACAATGGACAACCGCCAGCAGCCTTCAACGAGGCCATTTGGCACTGCTCGCGGTTCTGCAATTGACCCATGGTCTAATTAAAGTGCATATAATTCAAATCCAGCCCTGACATAGTCACAGATAGACCCATTTCTTAAACAAGGAACAGAAAACTTAAATTGAAATGAAATCTATCAAGCGATTGGGGAGGAGTTGCACTCGGTAGTATAACTGATCCGTGTTTATTTTTTCATGTTTATTCCCCAGCGACGAAAATATCTGGGAGGAGGGATAAAGTTTTACTCATGTCCGTTCGAATTTCCATGAAGCTTTTTTTGAGAACCGAGAACCCGTCCTTTAGAATGATTTGAAATTTTGCAGGGTGGTTCAGTATAATGAACTGTTCGTTCTTAGAATCTTTCAGACCTGTCGGACTTCTGCTTCCTGTTTTGACCTCTACGCATGACATGTGTGTCCCATGGACAGATTCCTCCTTTATATTTTTAATATGGTTCATTAAGCGGGACGGTCTTGTTTATTTTCATTTTTTTTTCAAGAAACACGGAATTGAAGACTATAAAGGAGGTATTCCAACTTCAGAGGAGCCAACCGGACAACAGTGGGACTATCCCAACGGGTGGTCTCCCCTCGAGCAGGTTTTTATCTGGTCCTTAGATAGTATTCCAGAAACTCAAACTTTAGCGAAAGACGTGGCAATGAAGTGGTTGCAAAGTAACTTCAAAGGTTGGCAGAGAACACGTGGGATGTTTGAAAAGGTATTTGTCAAAGAGGATCATTTTTAAAAGCAAATTCATTATTCTTTGAATCAGAAATCAGTCAACTAAGCTTCACGTGAATATATAGTTCTAAATCTCAAAGGTACGTTGATCAAAGATGTTTTGTTGCTTTACTATTAAAATCTAAACTCACAGTGTAACTAACCCTTCCTGAGTACCCGAGATCACTCTCTTACTGAGTTACCGTTACTGATTGAAATTTAGATGTTGAATGTGTGTTTTGTTATTTTGTGTTTCAAATTCTTTATCTACTTTTTCGGACATTTGAATGACCCATTGTTTTTTTTTCTAATATAATGTTCCACTACTTTTACTTTACAGTATGATGTTCTTAATCCGGGTACTCGTGGAGGCGGAGGAGAGTATGATATACAAGAAGGGTTTGGATGGACAAATGGGGTTGCTTTGGAAATTCTACAGAAGTATGGAAAATCAATGAAATCAGACTTATTGCCAAAGGACAACGATAATTGCAGCACTAATTCATGTAACGAACTCAAAGCCAAAGTCATTGTCATATTATTCACAGTTTTACTTGCATGCAGGGCGATTTTAATTGATATACGTCTATCATTATGAAAAAGCGAGAAATTCATTTTATATATTAAAATGCAAAATAAAATTATCTTGGGTCTGCTAAACCATGGAACTATGCATTATAATACTTCCATTGTTAAAGTGACACGTTTTGATCATGACTTTCTCCAACAGATGACTTTGTTCAACAAATAAGATACATGTATTAATGCTAAGTAAATTTTAATTTATAAATTAAGGCATTTTTTTTTATGTTTCAGTTTATGTTGTTGTTGTTCAAATGGTACAATTTGTACACTCTTTATTAACCCAACACTTGGTGTCATAAAGACTTTGTCAATATCTCAAAATCTCAGCTGGTAGACTGAGTTTATGCATGATGTCATTGGCCAGTCAGCATGCAAATTTTCCAGTAGAATCCGACGACTTTTATTACCTTGAATCTACATTTGCCTAAACTGAAAATGCCGATTTGAATTTCGGGTCTCTAGTTTTCTTTTAAATGAAAGAGGGATTCGACACTTATTTCTTTCGAAATGCATGTGCTAAATCAGGTCTGTTATTTCAAGTCTGTCGCCCATCTTCTTCCAGTTCAACAAAATACGTCATTTTTCCTTTTTCAGATTTTTGCTTGGACATAGTCGTACTATACTTTCTATGGAGAGTTGTCAATTAGTGTAGTCATCCATTAAAAAGCGTATGGAAGTATTAAATATGTTTAAAATGCATTTTACGACACAAAGACTGACGATCCAAGTTGTGAATGCGTATAGCAAATTTTAAGTATGCAGGATATGTAAAGAGATGTTTAAACTGTTTGGTGTTTATTTTCAAATTTCCTCTTTTTATCATACAATTTAGGTGTCGCGTGTCACTGATTGCTAACAAACAATAAAATAAACATGAAAAGAAGCCGAGTTCAATAATAAAACACGGAAGAAAATAAAATAAAATGAGAAAAATGTTAAAAAGTCTTTTCAAAATAATGATCTTCCTCACAAAAATCCCATAATTTTATGTAATTGATATTTCCAATATACACAGGAGACTATTTTATTCTACAGTAAGTACTTATTTATATTTACAAAATTTGTTCTTTGAAGTCCATTGAACTGACCGATGTGTAGCAAAAACGCAGCAAAGTATCATTTGAACCATGCCTCCAAACAAATGATAAACTGAATGCGATTTGATTTTGAAACCAGCATATTTTACGAGCTTATGTAAAATAGAGAAAGAACATTTCTTTACCACAGTAAGATATTTCTTATGTTCTATTAGCCTGGGGCCTGTAACTAAAAGCCAATATTAAGATCTTCTTAATCGAGCACTTAAGATTATTGCAAGATAGTCTTAAGAAAATGTTAGGGGTGTAACTAAACGCCAACTTTGCTCGTTCGTACGATTTACTTATCTTTTTAATACGTTGATCGTAAGAAATAGACAAGAAGCCGATATATTAAATTAATTTAACCTAAATCCGGACGCTCCGTCTTTGTTTCTAGTTAAAAAATTCTACGTATTCGTATATTTTTTCGTCATTTGTGCATTTTATGTAACGATTACAAATTAGACATTAATTAAGACCAACAAAAAGAAAACGAATGCATAAAATTACTAGAACATATAAAACAACAATATTGCTACTGCTATCTACATGTAATTCTGCATGCGCGCTATACCACAGCATGTTTGATCAATGAGTATCATAAATCGATATTGAAAAGTTTTTAACCCAAAACAAAACTGTCTTTGTTTCCTGAGAAGAGGAATGAGACAGATGTTACTGTCACTGTTAGCTTCGAAGAAAAGGGGTCATGATGCTGATTTATCTCTTTCCATGTGCAACATATCTTTCATAGCAGTTTTCACGGCATCTACAAATCAAAGTGACTTGAAAAGTGAAACATGTATATAGATTGAGTATTCACTGGGGTAAATGTGATATCCGTAACTGCAGTTACGGACATCCATCGAAATTCCAAAATGGCGGACACTGAATTACTTTTTATCGATTTTGCAATGATTATCCATCATTCTCCCGTAATTTATGTTTTGTTTGATGTGTTTTTTTATTTGGAACTGAAATTCTTTAACAACTATTCAGTGATAAATCGCTACATTGAGAAATCAGCTGTACAAAAAACAGCGGTGATATGGGTAACTGACAAAAATAAAATTTTGAAGATGTCCGTAACTGGACATTGTGGATATCCGTAACTGGTATGACTAAGATTATTGGAATGAACCTAAATATTCTGAAAAGTCATTAAAAATTATTCAATGAGCTGTTGCGTGTTTTCTGTCAATAACACTTCATTTGGTAGATGGATTCCTTCAATACATCCTCCAGAATTGGAGATTAAAGAGACCACAGAATCAATTTGATTCACGTCTTTCTTGGATTTGCACCTCGAATTTGACCCCGGTGGTCATCTCAGTACAAAAAATTACGATAAAAGAGACGATTTTAATTTTCAAATTATTAATTTTCCAAATCTACAGAGCAATATACCTACTTCCCCTGCATACGGTGTTTATATTTCACAACTTATTCGATATGCCAGAGCTTGCACACATTTCACAGATTTTTTTATCAGACACCGATTTCTTCGTGACCGACTTTTGAAGAGGGCTATAAGAAAATACGTCTCATACGATCCATAAAAAAATCTTTCTTCGTTATCAGCCACTTGTAGAAAAGTTCAAAATTAAGTTTAAAGATATGGTGGTTAATTGTTTTTAATTAGTCTTTGACTGGTCTGCTGTACTGAGATGATCAACTCAATATCCCTATTGTGTCTCACAACTATGTTGTGTTCTATGGTCATTACCGGATCCTAAGATAGCAATGGAAGAGGTAGGTTAAAAAAATAAAAGCTGGTTTAACCCACCATTTCGTTCGAAATGCCTGTACCAAGTCAGGACCATTGCGATCCACGAATTTTCCGGTATGACTGATTCGTTTTTGTCGTTTTCTCTGGACTGTGAGATTGATCATTCAAGTTCGGTAGTTTTGTTGTTGCCTTTATTTATTGACATTAAAAGTCGATGACAAACGGCTTCCGTATGACATTCCTAGCTATAGTCTTTGTTGATTTTTTGTTGAAATCTTATATAGACTCTACTACTTTAAATAAAGAAAATGATTTTTATTAGCCAAATAACAGCAGTAGCCATATGCATAGAAAATGGAATTCATGTGTACACTTATTCCAAATTATTTTCTATTATATATATATTAGTTATAGGAATTCCAAAATTTAACAAAGATATTAACAAATTCTGGAGACTCTTTCTGTCCAGAACTAATAAACTGTCGCGCATGTTTTTAACAGGTGATAAACACAAAGCGCGGGACCTTTTAAAATAATAATAAAAAAGCTGATCAAAACTGTTACCAAGATAGCATAGTTATATAAAAAGATCCCGGCATAAAATAGGCAAAGAAAATTTTATGGGCGGAGCGGCATGTACAGTGGCAGGTGCGCCCTTTTTGGATAACTTAGCTTCATCCCAAATTCCCGTAATATAGAAAAGACTTTTCCACAATTCCAGTTGAATTAATCATTTAATTCCCGAAAATCGAAAATGGCCAAATCCCGATGGGTTTTTGGCGAATTCCCGGCCTTCAAAATTGCTAATCCTAGATTACCGGAATAGGTCTTCTCCACCCTCACAATTGTATTAAAAGCAAGGCATAACACATGCAAAGTTCTTTTTAAAAGAGTTCTTTCCACTTTTAGCTGAGAGGCTGTGACCTTAAATAACATATATATTTGATTCTGTTATACATCCAGCCTTATTCTATAAACTGCAGAACTATGGAATTAATGGAAAATTTTTAAACACCATTCAATCTATGTATTACAACAATTTACTCCGTGTAAAAGTCAACCACAGATTAACTGAAGAATTTAAATCAGAGATAGGGGTCAAACAAGGAGATAATTTAAGCCCTACATTGTTTAATTTGTTTATGAATGATTTGATTAACTGCTTTGATGAAACCTGCCACCCTGTTAGTATAGGTTCAAGTATGTTAAATTGTATGTTATATGCTGATGATATTATGTTATTGTCTACAAATGCAAATGGTCTGCAAAAATGCTTGGATAAGTTGTCTAGTTACTGCTTGAGTTGGGGCCTTTCTGTTAATTATAATAAAACCAAGGTAATTATCTTTAATAAGGCATGTAAGCTAATCAGAGAAAACTTTGTCATTAATAATGAAAGTCTACAATGTGTAAAAGAGTATAAATATCTTGGGTTGTTAATAACCTGTGGTGGAAATTTTTCAGCAGCATCAGCTGATCTATTAAACAGAGGACAAAAGGCCTTTTTTAAGTTAAAAAGTATCTTTAAGAATGGAAGTCCTAGTGTAAATACCCTGATTAAAATATTTGATCATACAGTAAAACCAGTTTTATTATATTGCTCTGAAGTGTGGGGAATGTTAAATGCTTCAGTTAACTCCAACAAAGCCAAAGGGAATATGAATCCTGGAGAGAGTTTTATATATAACTTATATAAAAACAATAAAATAGAAAAATTAAATTTAAAATTTTGTAAGTATGTTCTTGGTGTTGGGAATAAAACCTCCAACTTAGCAGTGACTGGGGAACTTGGTAGATACCCATTATATATTGATATTGTTTTAAGTATAGTAAAATATTGGTTGTATCTGAATAAATCTCAAAGTAAATTGCTTCAAGATGCTTTAAGTGAAAACCTTTGTATGTTACAAAACAATCAGAATTGTTGGGTAAGTTGCCTATATAATATGTTGAAAGAACTGAATATGCTTAAGGTGTTTAACAATCCTGAGGCATGTGGAAATAGAGATATTTACAAAATAAAACAACTTTTGAAAAGTAAATATGCCCAAATATGGAAGACAGAAATTAATAAAGTCAAAATCAATCCCGCTACAAATAGAAACGAGAATAAACTACGCACATATTGCAAATTTAAATTTGAGTTCAAACAGGAAAAATATTTGGATTTGAAAGATTTTAATGATCGTAATACATTAACCCGTTTTCGCGTAAGTGCCCACAAGCTAGAAATTGAAAGAGGAAGGTACTCTATTCCTAAAACACCACTAGAAGAAAGACTTTGTAAGCAGTGTAATAAATCTTCCATCGAAGATGAACTGCATTTTTTAACTGCTTGTCCTAAATATAGCAATATTAGAGAAATCTATTTTAAGAATATTAATAACTCTAATTTCTTAGAACTTAGTGAGGAAAATAAATTTATATGGCTTCTTATAAATGAAGATTTAGATATCATTAAACAATTATCTAAAATTATTTCCACATGCTTCAATATCAGAAATAATGTAACTTAACGAATGACTATTAATGTTAATCTTGTATGATCTTGTATGTCAAGTATATTGGAGTATGAATATATACTAGAGTTATTTCTCTTGAAACAGTCTCCTTCTGTCAGTATTGGTAATGTCAGAATTGTTTTGTGTGTGTATAATTTCTTCTTTGTGTTTCTAGTCAAACTTTTATAATTGTATGCCCTATATGGGTTTTCTTTATTAATAAATTGTTCTGTTCTGTTCTGTTCATATAAAAAATCCTTATGTGCGTTTTGTTAATTCATTCATTCATATCCTCTCTGGGCCCTTATGGACTCATGAGGTCGGACAATATCTTGCGCCATCCCTGTCTTTCGCTTGCCACGACTTCAGCCCTTTGCCATGTCTCCCATCCAACTTCCTTTCTCTCCTTCTCTACTGTTCTTCGCCAGGTGTTTCTAGGCATACCAGATTTCTTTTTCCCTTAGGTGTCCATGTCAGTGCTATTTTGTTGCTGCTGTTATTATCTCTGCGCAGGACATGGCAAATCCATCTCCATCTGCGCACTTTGATGGTTGTAGACAGTGGTGTGGTCTCAGTGCGTGTGTAGAGGTCAGTGTTGGAGATTTTTTCAGGCCAATGGATCTTTAGTATTCTGAGCAGGCACTTATACGATGGAAAGTGTCTAGTTATGGCCCGACCACGTATGTGGAGTCGGCCATATAGTTTTACCCTTGTCTGTCCGCCCGTCCTTACGTATATCCGTCCGTAACACTTTGGTTAAGTTCTTTGGTTAAGGTCCATTACGCGGATACTAGATGTTGGGGGTCAATGATATTTCACCACCAGATGGGTCTTGGGTAGGGCTGCACCACTCACTAGAATTTAGGTCACTGTGACCTAAATTTTATGCATGAACGACTTCGGTTAAGTTCTTTGTTAAGGTCCATAACTTGGATACTAGATGGAGGGGGTCAATGATATTTCACTACTAGATGTGTGTTAGGTAAGGTGACACCACCCACTAGAATTGAGGTCACTGTGACCTATATTTTACGCATGAATGACTTTGGTTAAGTTCTTGGTTAAGGTCCATATCTCAGATACTACATTTTGATGGTCGATGATATTTCACCACTAGATGTGTCTTGGGTAACATGACACCACCCAATAAAAAATAGGTCACTGTGATCTATATTTTATGCATGAACGACTTCGGTTAAGTTGTTGGTAAAGGTCCATTACTTGGATACTAGATGTTGGGGGTCAATGATATTTCACCACTAAATGTGTCTTGGGTGAGGTGACACCATCCACTAGAAATGAGGTCACTGTGACGGTTTATTCACGTTTCTCCAACATTTGATAATTAGCAATAACAACATCCAATTAAGGGTGGGGATTAAGGGGCCCTCATAAGGATTGCAAAGATTTTCCCTTACCTGTATTTCACCTGTAAAGTTTGTGGGATAAAGATTTGATCAAGAGTAACAGAATGGAGTTTTAATATACCTGTAATTTAAAGAAAAAAATGTTTGATTTTAACAAAACTATTTTTGGTGGTTTTTTTTTTGCATTTTAATATTTACTTTCTCATTTAGTATTCAGCATAAAAATGAAAAAGAAAAAAAAATTGTCGATTTTATATAAATATGGGCCATAAAAATTGTATTGAATTCAAATCGAAAATGGCACATCCCCACCAAAAAAGTTACCAAGTTATCCCGCCCCCCGGTAATAATGTGGAAATACAGAAGAAGTCTTAAAAGACAGAAAAGAATGGGACCACCTCATGACCCTTCCACACTATAACACCTTAGCCAATGTTTGCTGTATTTGAAAAAAAAACGTTGCACACATGAACAACTGAAATCGCGATTGCATGGGCAAAGCTGATTAAACGCGGCTTTTTCAAAAAGAATGGAAAACGCAGGTACAAATATCTAGCAGTCGATTATACCAAGACTTACTTTGTCATCAATGAGTCTAAGAAGAAGAACAAATTTACAGAAGACCAAATAATCGACGTGCTCAACTTTCTTATTGACAACATATATTTGTTCAGTTTGGTGGACGTGTTTTTCAGCAAGCAATAGGGATTCCAATGACAGATTCCAAATGCATAGCTGACGAGATCACTCAAAGAAGGTTTAGAAGGCTTGGACATGTTCTCAGAATGGAGGGTAAATGCTTAACCAAAGAAGCATTAAGATGGAAAAGACCTCGCGGAAGGCCGAAAACAACATGGCGACGTACAGTGGAAGCTGACTGGCTGCTTTCAGTCCAAAACTATAAAAACTAAGCATTCTTTTGCACCAAAGAACGTTTTAGTAAAACATTTATATATAGTAATCAACAGTGTTTTCTGTATTTCTATATTTTTTAAATTACTTTAATGAAAATATTTCAATTTTTCGTCTTGGATCATTTTAGACTTTAGACAGATATTCAGGACATTCTTCAAATGAAGAAGCTGTAGTGGTATTAAAAAGTTGACATCCATTAAAAGGAAAAAAAAATCACAAAAGTACAAGAATTCCGAAAAATATATTCTTCAAAAGACTTTAGTTTCAGTCAACAAATGCAAAAGAAAGCAAAACAATTAAATATTTTTTAAGATAAAAAATTAAAGGATTTAGAAAAAAAAACATTCTTTTCATTCTTCCAATGAACTTGTCATTAATGAAAATCCAATTATTTAGAAAATGCTGAAGCATGTAAAACTGGGCTCAAAAGGAACGAAACTCTATGCACAAACAATACACGAAGAAAAGCAAAAATAATTTTTTTCTTTACATATTTTATATATTTTGAACAGGTAATAAATAACTTGCCTATCCTTTAGTTGGCCCCCTAATCCCCACCCTTAATTGGATGTTGATATTGCTAATTATCAAATGTTGGAGAAACGTGAACACACCACTGTGACCTATATTTTACGCATGAATGACTTTGGTTAAGTTCTTGGTTAAGGTCCATATCTTGAATACTACATGTTAGGGGTCAATAATATTTCCCTATACTCGATGAGTCTTGGTAACATGGCACCACCCACCAGAAATGAGGTCACAGCGACCTATATTTTACACATGAACACTTTGATCAATTTCTTGGTAAAGGTCCATATCCCAGGTAATACACATTGAGAGTCAATGATATTTCAAGAACGGGAGTGTCATCCTGTGGCTCATAGACACTTTTTTTAGTTATTTAATTTTTGGTTATTGTGGATCAGTGTAGGTAGGATATTAACATATAAGAAAAAGTGCTTTGGTCATGTTGGTGGAATATTATCATGATATTGATTTTTTTTTTTTTTTTTTATTAAACTTCAATATAAAAGTACATGGATTCGTATGAGAAATATGAGAAGTATGAGAAGTGCCGGCCATAATTTTAAAATAAGTCGTATAATTACTTGAGTCTTTTCTGATAATGACCGGATTGCAACCGTTATACAAAAAGGTCATAATAATATTTATTTGAGACTTAACTTCATATGCTGAGATAATTTTAAACATAGATCGTCAATAGCAAACAGCTTCTAGAAACAAAAACATCATTTACATCGATTCCGCCATAGTTCTGAAAGTAGAAAATATTTAAGACTACTGAAAATCTCTGAGAACTTGTTCAAATAAAATGCCAGAATGTCGTAAAATATGCATAGAATCGGAGAGTTTTTTTTAACCATTTCACAATTCGCCAGTTACGGATATCACTGAAAAGACATCTATATCAGTTACGGATATCAGTGCCAACCAGTTACCCATGTCACCGCTGTTTTTTGTACTGCTGATTTCTCAATGTAGCCATGTATCACTAAATAGTAGTTGAAGAATTTCAGTTCCAAATAAAAAAAATCACTTCAAACCAAACATAAATTACGGGAGAATGATGGATAATCATTGCAAAATCGATAAAAAGTAATTCAGTGTCCGCCATTTTGGAATTTCGATGGATGTCCGTAACTGCAGTTACGGATATCACATTTACCCCAGTGGTATTGGGTCTTTTTTTATTGCGAGCGGTTACTAAAATAAGGACTGTCGGATATCTACTTCCTGTTTACCGACGAACAGTCAACTTACAACATCAGTGATCAATTGTTCCGTCACAGCTTCTTCAGCAACTTAACATGCTTAAATCACAACGACTATATATATGAAAGAAGAAAAGAGGCACCAATGGGACATACGAGTGTCATAAGACACACAGAAACACAAAACATAAAAAAAATCTCCGGAAGATTTAATTGTTGTTGACTTCTGTATAGGGTCTTCGACATCTACCTAGAGGCTTTATTTCAGTGACTTTGACCATTTTGAATACAAAAAGCAATACAGTGATCTAGCAATGTTTAAGTCTTATGCGCATCTCATTTTTAACAAGTCTTAGAGTGATGGAGCTGGGTACGCATAGTGCACTAGTAAAAACTTAGTTCACACTATTTCTCTCACATCTTTTATACCTTGGCCTTCTGGCTGCGCGGATTCAAACTATAGCCCCATTTACATGCACAAATTATGCATACGTAAGTAAATATACACATGTGCAAATTTACACACGTATGTATAAGCAAATTTGCTACGCATTTACATGAGTTTTATGCTTAGTGAGTATTTTTATAAATTAATTCAAAAGAGTTGGCTGGACCAATATGAACTATACGTATACCGGTATGTGATCTCATTACTGTCATTTTGTATACCCCTAGCGTTGCTTATGAAACCCTGTCATAAATAAATGGTCTTCAAAATTTACAGTCTGTTTATTTCCCACCCACCCCTGTTTTTCTCTCTCATAGAGCGTAGGTTCAACCAGAATTCAGTAATATTGTATTTTCAACAGATAAGGGTTGCTTATATGAAACTGGGTAAGGGTTTGGCTATTTCCCAAACAGGCAAATGTTCATAGCAGTATTACCTTATTTCGGGTAAGGGTTTTTCATTGTATCATCACCATATATGGCATAAGTATGGGTTCCAGATTGTGTGAAGTTTTTGGGGAAGGCTTTCGTCACTTTCTTGGTGAGTTAGCATTATATGTAATGGTGCATTGAGGTATATACTGGCCTGGTTTGTGGTCGTACATTAGCCCTTTTTGCGCGACATGCATGGGACTGTGTTATGGTTGCTGTGTTCTGGGTGGGTGAAACAATTCATTTGTTTTTGGCAACGCGTCGGAGGGACCTAGTAATGGTCTTCGTCCGTCCGTCCGTCCGTCCGTCTATCCGTCCGTCCGTCACGTTTTTTGTGGGTGCAATTCTCGGACACTTCTGAACGGATGTTGCTGAAACTTTACACACTGACAGGGTACTATTAGTAGGTGATCATCCCATATTTTAAATTTTCAAAGTGGCCGCCGTTTCAATGGAAACGGGGAAGAAAGGTTTGAAAAGTTAAAATATAGGACATTCAATATCTCGGTTACCTAGGTACACTAAAAACAAATTTTGAAGCGATATTTACGGTTTTCGAGTTATTTACGAATTTGTGATTTTTCAGTCCGAAAAATGGGACTTTGTCAAACGTTTTTTGTGGGTGCCACTCCTCAGATACTACTGAACGGATGTTGCTGAAACTTTACACACTGATAGGGTACTATTAGTAGGTGTTCATCCCATATTTGAAATTTTCGAAATGGCCACCGTTTCCATGAAAACGGGAAAGAAAGATCAAAATATAGGACATTCAATATCTCGGTTACCTAGGTGAACAAGGGTTCTGAAATTTTATAGGCTGATAGAGCGAAAGGTACTCTATAATAATACGAAAAAAAATTGAAGCAATATTTACAGTTTTCGAGTTATTTACGAATTTGTGAATTTCTGGTCCAAAAATGGGACTTTGTCAAAAATATTTTATGTTCACTGGTTTTCTTCCTCGGTTTGACTGAATGATTTCGTCTCCAAAACAACCAATTTCTATCATTTCTCAGAGAATATATCGATCGAATTTACATACTTCACAACTTTCATGCGGCGACGGGGGACACATGGCTGCGCGTAACAATCTTGTTTCAATTAGTTTTTGTCCTGATTATGACTGGAATATTGTTGACTGGACATAAAACAAACAACAAACAAACGAACAAACCTATAAAGACCAATGCAGCAATACAACAACTTTCTGTTCTGTAAGGTGTCAAAAGATTAAAATCGAAAGTCACATTGATGCAAATTAGACCATGATCTAGTTATCCCGCGACTTTCTCAACTATATAGACTAGAATATAAAATTTAGCTTTCCTTCCTTCCGTCCGTCCACTAAAATCCAAACCGTAGCTTCTGACTAAAGAAATTAGGAAGAAGCCTGTAGCTATTGGGTAAAAAAGGTCAAAGGCCAAGTTCACAAGTTATGAAAAACTTAGAAAAGGAAGTGATATTGGTTCCCAAAGCATAATTTTACTCAGAAATACTCATATTTAAGAAAGAAGCAGAGGTACCAATGGGGTATCCGAATATCAAAAGTCCGAAAGAGCAGAGACAAAACCAGTAAACACCATCAGGAACGGGACAAAAACAGACAACATGTAAAACATGGAAACACAAAATAACTGAATATCAATCAACAACGCGAACTCCAGTCGAAACAAGAGTGAACTCAGGTGCTCCGGAAGAGTAAGCAGAGTAAGTAAGATTATGGTGTATGAAATATGTCAATAAGCCGGGTTGGAGGAATTAAGAGTTAAGGTCCCAAGTTTAGAAAAAGTTTGATATTGTAGAGTGATATTGGTTTCCCATGCATAACTTCCAAACGCCTTGGTATAATTTCATAAAACTTACACGTCGTAGAGCTTATGATGCACAAAAGATGCATGTGGATTCTGGAGTACATAGCTTTAAGGTCAAAGTCACCAGGTCCACAGGAAGGAAAAAATCGGGCTATGCATTTCTTTGAATTGCGTTTACATGCACAAAATTTAATTAAAAAGCATATGTAAATGTACACATAAAGATTTACATCTGGTCCTGAGGTGATGTAAATTTACACCATGTGCAAATTTACATACGTATGTATTTGCATTTACATGCAGTATTTACACACATGTGTAAAATTACATACCTATGTAAAAATGCATACGTATGTAAAACTGTGCATGTAAATGGGGCTTATGGTTATATTTATTACAAGGACATTAATTTTCCAAGAACTATTAGTGGGTGTGGGTGAATATTTGGCATGCGTATAATCTGGTACATTGCATGTATGTTGTATTCTGACTTGCAGTAAAATTAGAATATAAAAGATATAAAATTGTTCCCCTCGATCGTCTGCATCTTCATCTCTACCATCAGCATTCATATTCAAGTTTTTTTTTTCAGATTTGGTAACCATTTTCTTGTATCTTTTTTGTGTAGACCAGCAGAAGCTAATATTATACACTCTTTTCAGTATGAAATTAAGACCTATGTACAAAGAAGGAAATACAATTTTCCATATTCCTAAGGGTCTTTCTAGTATACATATCTCGTAGACTAGTGAGCTCTGTTATATTTTCTTTCTGCTTGCGTGGAAGGGTTGAAATCTTATGTAAGACCAAAACTACTGTCTCCTAAAAGTCATCCATTTTGAATATCTTCGCTTTCACAGGCTTCAGACAAACCACAGTTATTCCATTTGTGTCACTGTGCAATATACGCTTGAAATCCTTTGCGACATGCAGATGTGCTCGTGAACGCACAGTGCCATTATCATGTTTATGAGCCAGTTCGTGTAAAAAACATGCAAAATTTCCAATATTAATGATTTCATTTTTGTTAATTGAAACAACATCCTTTAATGCTTACTCAGGCAAAAAAAAATCTTGGAAAATACATATTTTTTTTTGTACACGTAATAGCTTTCATTTGATTTATCGGTGATTTCAATCAAATTTTATATGAAAAATGGACATTTTCATTATGGAGGTTTTTTTCAGTGCATGTAAAATTAAATTTTCATTAAAAATAGTGCTACGGTCATAAGCTTCTGTGGTTTGTCTTTAAAGAGAAGACATTTAAGGTTGGTCATGGGCACCCTTAACGTTACGAAGATTGTTTTCATATAAGAGAACGTTTAGTTACACACTTAAATGTCAAAGTTGACCTAAAGATGAGTTTGCGAACAGGTTAAATTTTAAGAAACCTTTTAGTTACCCGACAAAAATAAGATAATCTTAAGACTTTTTCGTAGACATTTCTTAAATTTGCGTGTCTGAATAGAAGTTAAGGGCTGTCAATCATTCTACGACTGCTTTTAGTTACACTCTTATTTTAAAAGAGTGTCTTAAGAATATCTTAAAGTCTAAGATTGCTTTTAGTTACTGGCCCCTGTCTTCTTTGTCGTCCTTATTCTTAATCTTAAACTAATTAGTTATTTATTAGGAACATAAATAATTAGTTAGTTAGTTATAGCTATAGTAACTGTTTTACTCCCAAGCAGCACGAATTCGACAATATGAGGTATATGAAAATGAAAAAAAAGTGATAAAAATGAACATGAAATGATGATAATGAAGTGGAGGTAGTGGGGACACAAAGTCGACCGGGGACGAGTTTCGCTGCTGTCACTGGAAAGGGGAGCAATGGGAAGGATTGGACAACTTAACCAACTCAGTGTAGAGATTCATAAGGGTCATACTCTTTTCGAGACCCACACTATAGTGTCCTTTTAACGTTCGAGGAACGACACATTTTTTCCAACACGAACCACTATGTCCCACTATAAATGGTTTGCGATCAGAGCATGACGACCACTGCATGCAAGATAATAGGGCTACCCCATTCAACCCGGCACTTGGGACACATATCCCAGGCAAAGCGGTATGACCCGACTAAAGGTTCTGCAGCCCTTATAAGTGGACTTCTACCATCAAGCTTATACCGCTAATAAGGGCCTATACACCATCCGGTTCCCACACCGGGTACATTCAATGTGGTCGTCTATAAAATATTACCACATGAATTAGAAATGTCTTTCTGGTTTTCTGTTCTTTTAAACGAAAATATTTTTGTTGATATGATAACTTTGTTTTCAAAACTTTCAAAAACTAATTTAACATGTTTCTAACTCTTTTAAAAATTACAACCAAGAAATTTAAATTAAATGATTTATACATGCATTCGATCTTGTGAATGCACTCAACTTGATTTATTGATACTCCTTTTATCGGTCTATCCAGGAAGTTAAGATAAAATACGAGGCATCAAGTCTAGTAAGGTATGGATCTAGTAAAATCTTATATCATATGGTTTAAATGTACAAAAATATAAACTATTAATTTGAGAATTGGTTAATTATTTATTAAAACTTGTATGGTAAAACACACATACTATTGTCAGTTGGCATACCGGTAGTCTGTCAATTCGCTAACTTTGCTTGGTTGAACTCTTCGCCCAGGTATTGTGTTCATCTGCATCTTTATCGGTAGTAGAAATTTGCATAAAGTAACAATTAAATACAAACTTTGAGAAAATTCACGCGTCGACGATCGGATAACTGACACCAAGATCTGTGGATCGATCCTTGTCCAGTGTGAAAATGTCATCCACAAAATTTTGGACTTGCATCATTTGTACATTATAAACAATGTTGTTAAGAATCTACACACCTTTTAAGCATATTTAGCTCTCAACATGTTTAGGGTTGTTCAAACCTAAAACACTTTTCAAGTGATACATGTTTGAGGTACACAAGTTTAGATTTTAAACATGTTGAACTCTATTAAAATTTCAATCTTAGAAATTGTCCCACATTGTTATTACTGTGGATTAATTTATTTTTGTGGGAGTCAATTTTCGTAGTTAACTGAAAAAGGACATTTCGTTGGATTCTTAATTTCGTGGTTTGTTCATGGTCCTTATAGGAATCAATGAAAGAATGACACTTCGTCAGATTCTTATTTTCGTGGTTGACCACGAAAACCACAAAATTGGTACCCCACGAAAAATATTGAAATCACAGTAATCGAAAACAACATTATCATGCGCGTTAAAAAGTGTACACAAGCTATGTGTTTAGAATTGTGTTTAGAATAACATCATTATAAGAGTGTATCGAATTGATTGAAGCACAATGTTGTAATTTGGATTTCTAACACTCCGTGATGGCCCAAATGTTAACCTCTCTGGCATCAACTTTAAATGTATTGAAATGAGAAGAATACGTAAAAGCTGTGAAATTGCTCGATCGTGTAAATGTCAAATAGTCAAAACCCCTATAGGTGCTTCCTTATTAACAAACGTAGGTTGAATTTTGACAGAATTCGGATTACAATTCATTATTTTTGTATTTACGTTTATGTTGGTTTATTTAAACGATCTATGCTCTTCATATTCTTATTGCGGTTTGAATGTTTTTAACCTTTTGGCTAGCACGCCTCTGATGAGTCTTGAGTAGACGAAACGTGCGTCTAGCGAAGCAAAATATGTTGCCCGGATCATTGTTGTAATCTAGATTTCAATGATACCATTTGCGAGGATGATCTGAAGAACGATTCTAATGTTCTAGCCATTTGGATGGGACAAAAACTGTTTTTTCCGTGTATGGGAAGAGCAATACACCATGCACTTTTATATAAAAAGTTAAAAGCACTTTGCAGAGTTCAGTGAGGGTAGGCTTATTTAATGGAACCTGCAAAGATGACACTCCCAAACTGGAGAGAAATTTACATTTTAAGCAATGGTTTACCGATACGGTATCAACATATAATTTAAAGTTAATGCATGTTTTCACATGCGAAATTTTTCGTTGAAATTTGGGTTCTTGTGTCACATGGTTGAAATATACATTACACATATCCATACATTTTGTGAAAAAAAAACCTTCTGATTTTACCTTTAATATAACTTATGTATTAGATAACAACTTCAAAATTCGCATTTTATTGCATGCACTGGATATCATTTATTTTCAATTGGAATCCTAAATAAAAGGTCATAAAACGATCGAGTAACACATAAGGTATATATCAGGAAGTGCATAGTTGGAACTTGTAAACAGGTAGGAAGAAACTTTCTTTGTCTCACAGAGATTTTTTTTTTTGGCAGGATGATTCTTTGTCTCACAGAGAATTTTTTTTTGGCATGCAGGACACGTACTTGTTAAACATTTGACAGAGGATTAAAATGCTTTAAGAATTTGCTTAGTTGGTCCTGGATTTCTCGAATGTGACCATTCGTCTTGACTGTTTTGGGGAATTGTATGAATTGATTTTGTTCTGTTGTGTACATTTATTTGGTAAATCTATTATTGCGCATATTCATTTTTTCACTATATTTTGTTCAAACAAAACATTTAAACGTATAATACTGGTAATACGATTTTTTGAGATCAAGACTACTTTCATTAGAGTTTTAAATCATGAACAAAACACAAACCAATATATATAGCACATCAGTTTAGTTCAGTTTACCTTTATAAAGAATCGTAGACATAAGGACAACCCAGGAGGGCCTTCATTACTAAGCTTAGAAACATCTGCTGACTAATGCTAAAATCAAGTACTGACATAAATTTCACGAGAAAATAAAATTGAATGTAAGATGACAATGTATATTCGAAAAAAAAACATGACGAAAAAACTGAATGGTGGTCTTCCATGGAAGACATGTGTCGCCCAGGTGTCTTGAAATATCTGGTAAACAGGAAGTAAATGAACAATGGGCATGAAATCGCTTTCCACCGTATAGTATTATAGAAGCATATTAAGCAGGCGGATTCTTACGAAGTGCAGTTTAAAAAATAATTGTACATTATGAGTTATCTTTCTTTGGACGATAAGTACTCACTTAAAATGACTAGAACTGAATTTTTATGATATAATGAAATAATCATAGAGAGATCATCATAGAAAACAAACAAGACTTTAGAACAACAACATCAAAAAAATCAACAAAAAGGAAGAAAAAAGGAAAAAAACAAACCCACACACAACATTTAAAAAAAAGTCTTCAACTAAAAAATTCGTTAAAGACTACTCCTGCTTGACTGCCGGGGGGTCGAGTATATATAAAATAAAGAACTCTTTATTCTATATATACTCGACCCCAATTATTGATAAAAACAAGTGCCTGTGTTGAATATGGGATGTTTCTGCTTGACATGTCATTATTTTCAAATATATGGTAAACGTTGGTTACATAAGAAATCTATTCAAGTAGATGGTTGACTTCTAAGTATATGAAAATGAAAATCTACTTTATCAAACTTGGTTACACGTCATTCTAGTGTTTTACAATTATAAGGTGGCAACCATTTGATTTTTAGGTGGGGGGCTATGGATATATTCTGCGTCCTGCCTTTTTATTTCCTGTAAAAAGCTGAGCCTGGACTCTTTTTTTTGGCGCGCCAGCACGCGAAAAAAAAATCTTAAAGCTACTATAATTTTTTTAGCCAAAATACCCTCCTGCCTTTTTTTTTTAATTCAAAGCACTGTTCTGCCTTTTTATTTCTGGATTTATGCCATAGTTATAGTTTATCTAAAAGCTCTCCATTTCAGAAAAAAAACCTCTCCATCCTCTATATAATATTAAAGAGTTATAAGTTGTTTGTTTGGTAAATAATGTTTGCGCAATGTAGACTTGTATAAATAGATATAGAATTTTCACCTGTAAAGGTAAGCAACAGCTAATCCAGGTATACATAGTTGTTTCCCTTGGGCGTATGTATTGCTTTTATCAAGAAAAATGATAAAATAGTTTTGTCATGTTTATTAAATTGTTTTACACGAACAACGTTGAAATGGAGTAGTTTTTGGTTCATAATATATTAAGGTAGGTAGATTTCTACATTATACATTCAGTCTTGTTATATATAGTTTCCCCCTATATACAACTATACATTCAAGTATTAAGTAAGTTAAACATTTCGCTCCTTTTATCTTGAAATAATTTATTCGTGACACATAAAATATGTCATGTTTGTCTTTTAGCTGACCAAAACAATGAAAAATGAACAATTTATTTACAGTTGCCCATGTAATCTTACGTTGTATGGCGTAATACATTGCTCGAAGGCACAAAAAGAACAATTTCTATTGGAGTGTCCTCATGACTCAAATTTAAATTATGGCTTAAAAACTTGTAAAAATGTCAAAGCTTATTGATCTTGTATAGATAGAGGGTAAATATATAACAAGAAAGGAAGTTTAGAGATAACAATCCACGTATATATGTACACAAAATATAAAAAAAGTTTTAAAATATGCATATAATATACATCATTAAAATTCAAACTTTCAAAGTACTTGAAAAATGTTTTTACAACGCATAAAGTTAGAATTCATGGTATTATTAATATATTATCTTGGTATAAGGCTTCCCTTATCTAAATCGTGTCTGATCTCTTAAATTCTAAAGGGTGTAATAACCTGTTTAAAGGTGATCTGATTTATGCTTTCCACTACAAAGTTAAAACAGAAACAAAAAAAGCCCCCCCCCCCATTTTTAAATACACAGTTTACATTGACCTCTCAGGTTAATGGTCCATACACTGTATATTTTTTTCTATTTGCAGTTTTCTTGATTTTTTGTGATGCATTGAAAATGATTAAACATGTTTTTCTTTCTTTTTCTTTTGATGCAAATTATTTGTTTACTTTAACCGAAACTCCGTTAACAATTAAATACATTGTCACGATGACTAACAGGAAATAATTAAGCTAGATTAAAAAAAAAATGAAAAATTATTAAAGCAGTTTAAAAAGATCACTAAAGTAGACCAAAATATAACTCATTTGAACTGCACCAAACTAAACATAACCTCTAACCACGAACATGTATATATGAAAAGAATTGTTATCAGGACAAGGACCTTTTATAATGTTTTTCCAAAATCGATATTACTTTTTATCAAAACAAAAAATTATCAGGAATTGTGATACTGCAATCTTTGATGATTGTAAAGGGGTTTTGACATTTTATCTATGTTTAACCTACATGTGACGATGAATAAAGGGCTAATTTGGTTTACAAATAAGTCTATTATGTAATTTTTATAATAATTGGCTGCTATTTGTGAAAAACAAACAGAGTAGAGAATATTTGGCTATTAAGATAAGTAAGATCATACGAAGCAAGATTTTCTGGAAAAAAAACCAAAAGACCGAGCAGTAAACATAGCAGAGATTTAAAATTTTAATGTTTTCTTTTTCTTTAATAACATAAAATGCTCTAAGTCGCATATCTAAAGAACATGTAATAAGTTGTCTGTTAACATCTGATGTGGCAAATGAAAGTGAGATTTCAAGCCAGAACCATTTATATCGAGCTCGAGACAATTGCGATTTTAACACTTGGGTATGAAATGATCCTTTGCTTATTGTTTAAGCATTTTGAGATTAATCTTTTGCTGCTACATTTAATCTAAATTGAATATGACTTAAGCGATGAAAACCAGAAAAGATCACACTATATGCAAGCATCAGTGATACCGTTTAACAAAGAAATTGAAAAGCTCTAGATCTATATATGATAATATTTTTTGTTTTATTGTAGTTAACTGTACCGATCATCAGCAATGGGCGCCTGTAAATCTTGTTCTCGTGTTGTTCTTGTACTTATAAACATATTGTTTTCTGTAAGTATCTTAAGAACATGGTCAAAAATAAACATGGTAAGATGTTTTTTATGTCGTGGCTAAACTAGCCTCTGGATGACCTTGTTTAAAGAGGAAAACAAACAACTTCTCGTGCAGTATATTGGTATGGTCGGCATACGAAGAGATAACAAAAAAAACGTTTTCGTTTGAGAAAGAAGAAGGAAAAATAACAATGCCCATGTTGTTCCAATCATAGGGACTTGCTCCCCTTGATCAATATTTCTTAGATTCGAAGTGCCATACAAAACACTGGCACGTTAACTTTAAAAATATTGATAAAGGGGAGCAATTTCCTGTCGGTTCAAATAACTGTTTACGAGAGGTATTTCTTTAAATTATGCATATTCAGCATGTACCTTCATATGCAGATATATTGACACCCACTTTGGTTCTTGCTTTTCCAAACATTTTAGAATAAATTCCATATATAGGTTTAAATGAAACTAGCAAGAAAGCACAAATAAAGTATTATTTAATGGCAAAAGTATTAAGATCAAAGAGAGACATGATGCACTATGATCTTTTGGTTGTTGAAAGATACTTACAATGGACCTATTCAGAAATTCAACTTCCGTCCTCGTTAACGTCAATGAGGCTGATTTACCGAACTCATAAATGACGTTATTTATGACGTAAATTAACAGCTTGAAGACAATAGCAATCCAACAATGCAACACAATTTCTGAAAAGGTCCATTAGATATAAACCAACCATCTACTATTATAGCTAGCGGGTCTTCATATCTCCATCTTCGGAAACCCTTTCGCTTATTCATTCCTCAACCCTGGGTCAGTTCAAATGATTTTGTTCGTTTGCGCGTTCTTGGTCTGATCTAGAACTTCCAGGAAAATTCAATATAGAAACATATTTAAAAAATTCCATTAAAAAATGATCAGAAGGCTCGATACAAAACTATCAAAAACGAGGTATTTTATGTGAAATGACCTAGGGGTGATGAGTAAATCAGCGAGAGAAGAACACCGGGTCTGGGTTTCTGAGGATGCATACCAAATACTTCGTCGATGTTAACTAAAACATAAATAGAGACACATCCATAGAGAAAAAAGAAGCGAATTATCTTTTTCTATATAAGTTTAAGACATCAATCATATCGAATCTGCTAATATTACTTTGCAAACATGTCAAGTTTTGCTAATTTGTTGAATGTTTTTCTTTGACAGTTGATTGGTCTTGCTATGCTGATAGTGGGCTCCATCGTACGATGGGGAACCGATGTGATGAATCAGTATTTAGCAGAAATCTATAATGAATTTAAAAAAACTTTAGAAGAGCATGGTGTTGACGATATTTCCGAGTTTAACATTGCAGATCTGATCAGTGACGTCACATTAAGCTTCATTGTGATTGGTGCATTCTTTTTCGTAATTGGTATCTTGGGATGCGTTGGAGCCTGTTGTACAGTTAGGCCAATGCTTATACTTGTAAGTGTAGAAAAAGGCGAGAATACATTCAAAACAAGAAAATATAACCACACAATGTGATACTCAATATATGGGCTATAAAAGCACTAATAAAGTACCGATCGGTCTCGTAAGTCTAGGCTACGTGAGAAAAGACAAAACGGTTAAGACGTACCAGAGAAATTGAAGATCGCAATGGTCCTGACGTTGGTACATGTATTTCAAAAGAAATAGTGGATGATACCATAGCTCTTCAGATTGATTTCTTCAAAACTTACTGATTCAGAAGTTTTTACATTTGTATTCTTGTCACTGAGAATCTTGTTTAATCATTATTTTAAGTCTCCATTCGAGTGTTCTATTCCCTGCAAAATTGATCGGTTTATTTTTAAAATTGATATAGGAGTAATCATGGTAACTACTCTCATGGATTTTTATTTTAAGTTTCCAACATCAGAACAAAAAGGCAGAAAATTTTCTATATTTTAGCACATCAATGGTCATTCAATATTTTAATCATATTTCACTCGTTACGCTGTTAATGTCTGCTCCATATTACTTACTTAATCGTCCATCTAATCGTCCTTCAGTTTTCTTATTGTTTTTAAAATCAATTTGTATTTTAAAAGTTGCATAAAATTATGTTTATTACGTATGTTTTACACTTTTTACGTCAGGTTTTCTTTCGTTTCAGTACATTATTATCTTGGTTGTATTATTAGCAGCTGAAATAGCTTTCGTTGTTGTTTTGTTTGCAGCTCAGAATCAGGTATTTTTTCCACACCGAAAGTTTTCCAATATGCTTTAAACATTCACTAAAGACCTGTTTTTTTTTTTACAGTTAAAAAATATCTTGCTCGCGGTTCTTTCTGTAGACAAATAAAACTACAACAAAAGTCGGATATTAGTTGAAACGAGTTTAGAAATGCTTTCTGTTTCTTGACATTTTATTTAAATGCGTATGTAACATGGTTTGTAAGCACTCAAAATTACGATAATTATAAACACCGAATGAAAAAAGGCACTAGATAAAGACCAGAGATTTTACAAACTTAATACTCGTACACAAATCCTTCTTTTCATTCCTTGTTGTTAATTATATATACCAGCAATTTTCTTGTTTTAGGTTGACAAGTGGTTAAAGAAACCGTTCAAAGATACACTGAAAGATTATACTGGTATTGATGGTAAAGATGGTGTCACTCTTGGTCTCAATTTTATTATGACCCGGGTAAGAAATTAAACGCAATAAAGATAATGATTTAGACATCAATAGTCTTAGGTGTAAAATATAGTATCAGATGTTCAAATCAGGGGAAAAATGTTGTTGAAATAGTTTCTCATAAGCAACCTTAAGCCGAAACACTAGTCTTTGTCTCATTTTAAAATGATTTATCTCATCTTAGTATAGAACATGCAAAGGTTTTAGTCTAGAACATGCAAAGGTTTTAGTCTAGAACATGCAAAGGTTTTAGTCTAGAACATGCAAAGGTTACCTAAAGAACTGTCTATAGAGTTTTGAAATGCATATGTTCTGGCTTTATTGCTATTGGTGTTGTTAGTTCTTGCAATGTGAATGGTTTAAAGCATGAAGTATTTAAGATTCTAATTTTGCAAACAGAATTCGTGTTTACCCCGCCGGACATAAATATTCTAATTCGGCTTCTTAAACAGGACGTAGATAAGCGATAGAAGCGTAAAATCATACCAACATATTAGACCTCTACCTAAAATTGAAAGCCTACTAATAATAACTGAGAAATCTGTGACATTTTTTCCCAATTTTCGATACTATAAAATCTTTCGGCTCGTTAAACAGGAAATAGATAAGCTACAGCCCTTAAACGCATCCCACCACATGAGACCCCTACCTAAAAATGAATATCAAATTTCTAAAGCTTAAACATATTCTAAGTCTGCTTGTTAAACAGGAAGCAGATAAGCAACAGACCTGGATACGCATTTCATCATATAAAAACCTTATGCCAAATATGGAAAGCCAATGCATATAAGTCGCCAAATCGGTAGCGAAAAAGTGTGACGGACGCACACGCGCGTGCAAACTCACACGGACGGACGCCCAGCATTTCTATGTCAAAGCTCTGCTTTGCGATGGTGGACAAAAAGTTAAAACCATAACTTTATCTGTAAAACAAACAAAAGTTAAAAAGTTAGAATCATTCACATGGCGAAAGGTCGTAAAGTTCAAAACTAATCAATTGGCGCAATAGATACCAACATGTAAAAGCAAAAAATCCACACGCCACAAACACACAAAAAAACATAAAACCACAATCAACATCAGGAACTCTGGTGCATGGTAAAAAGTTCATAAGGAACTCTGGTGCATGGTAAAAAGTTGACTCAGATGCTCCGGAAGAGTAGAATTCGTATAGAATATAGTTGGTTTGTGTTTTAGTACGATTGCTGTGGGGTCGAGGGATATCAAGACTTCAATGAGACTTCTACGAACTGGAACAGAACTTATTTTGACACATCTGATGGAGTATATCGTCAGAAAAAAATACCAGCAGTTTGTTGTATAGAACTTAACAACACGGAGTGTTTCCAGAACCCAAATTCCAACAACTCTCATTATGAACAGGTATTCTTATCTTTTTTGGTTTGGTTTGGTTTTGTTTTGTTTACAGTGTATACTTTTTTGATATAACACTATATTGTTACAACATACATAAAATGATTGTTAATCAGGATACAGAAGTGCAGTACTTATACAGAGCTCCGATTTGACTGTCCAGGAAAGAGGTTTAACAATTAAAGTTTGGTTTGGTGGTGCAGGTAAAATGTATATTAAAACACTTATTGTCAGGCCATATACGGTTGTTACCATGCTTTAAATCTGGGCACCTCTCAAAAATCTATGAATTACTAGCTGACTATTATTAATATTGTATTAAGAAAGAAAGTAAAATTTTGAGATCTTCCCTACCAAATTAATAATTTGTATGTTTAAAAACCATAAAGGTTTTTCTACACTAAAACTTACTGATAAATATTTTCAAAGCTAAACCAAATTTAGAATAACAAAATTGCTTTTAAATAATTTGTGTCCTTCGACTTGTATAAGTTGTCTTCTTTGACAAAGCAGATAATTACGATTGACAATTAATGAAAATCATTTTAATCTTTTCTAATCAACAAAATTTATTTTTTAAACAGGGCTGTTATGATGCTGTTAAAGACTGGTTAAATGACAATATGGTACCTTTAATTGGAACCAGTGCTGGAGTTCTTGCCGTAGAAGTGAGTTCAATACGAGATTTAGTAGTATGAGTATACCAGTATAGCGACTGGGTGGGCAAGACATTTTTGAAATACATTTTTTTATACTGTTTGAATAATTAAAATTGGTGCAAATAAATGGTTACTAGTAATTTGGTTATAAATACTAAAACAGTAAACTATTATAACAGCAGAAATCGAATCTTATAGCGACTCAAAACCGAAAGTATTAAAATGGAAATACTCCGACAAAAACAGTTCGGAAACAGCATCAATGATATTATGTGCATCACATGGAAAGTAATCCGGGTGGTTTCAGTTAATCATTTTGTAATCAAAATTGCAAAAACTTTATAACGATTTCATCAATAAGTTCGTGTCAGACTACCTAGCTGACAATTAACTTCACTGACCTCTGGTCTTCTAGAAGCGGTTACCGACCAAATGTTGTTAAACTCATTCAAATGCTATGCTGTATATCTACTTGTATATTTCGAGGTTTAATATTAGTTCTTACGTCGACAGCTCAGCAGCCTCTTTACCAGTTTGTGTCTGGAACGCTATGGGATTTTCAACCAACCACCTGTTGTTTTAGAAATCGTTTAATTTATTTGAAACCATTTCTTTGTATTGGTTGTTTTTGTTTTTTAGACTTGTCTCTTGAATACTTTACTCTTGGCGACCGAGTAGTATTCGGCTTTTATTACTATCATTTGCCGTATTGCAGTTGCATTAGTTTGACTTACTTTTGCGATTTTTTTTTCAGTTGCTTCTTGTGATATTTGCATGTGTTGCTTGTGCAAAAAGCAGAAAAGACGACGACGACGACTATCCAGACGACTATGATGGCAAACCCGTAATGGATGATCGATCATACGACGCAATCAGAGCCTACGACCAACAAGGATACCATGGACCACATCACAACAGACATCAATACGGAGGTCATCCGAACGACCATAGGCAGCCATACAGAGGTGGTCCGAATGACAACGGAGGATATCAGCGATCTGAATATGATCGTCCACAGAATAGAAGAGACAGACGTTATTAGTGTGTAAAGTTGGAAATGGATAAATGTGTATGGGTGCTAGAAATCCTAAGTGTGGCGATATAATCAGGAAACAATCACCAAAGATTAATGTAGAATCATTTTCTATCATTCTAATCTAACATCAAAATATTTGTCTCGTCAAGGCACAAATTTAAAGTGCAACTTTCATCTGAAATCCACGATTTACAAGCTTTCAATCGTCTACATTATTTTCAAACACTCGGTGCCAACAAATATATAAATTGTCGTGTACATGCATGATTATTGTTTTCGACATCATGTTTCCGAATAAAAACTGTTTGATATTTTAGAAGTAGTTCGTATGTATGTGCCATGTCTTATTGGTAGTTTGGTGTGTTATGTACCCGCTTAATATGTTTCCCATCCGACAATTCTCTTCATTTCGATATCAAACTTGAACAAAAATAAAATAACTTTAAAACTTTAACCAATAAATTAGACTCTATCTAATTCCTTGCTTTCACTTGACAAAAAATTAAGATAGTTTTAACTCTTGAACTAGAACAAGATGTAAGAACAACAAGCAATGAAAAACAATGAACAACAAACAAGATCATAGAACTTGAATATAATATGATAAATAATAACTTAGAGACTTTATAACTTTAACATGAATAAAAAATAAGATAGTTTTATAACTCTTGAACAAAAGTAAGGTAACTTTATTACTGGAACATGAACAAAATATATAACATATAGCTAAAATAACACTGGACCATGAGCAAAATATAAGATAACTCAATAACTCGGGTTCTTTGACAAATAACAGTAACAAAACAGAAGTATACTATAAATGAACATTTCACAAAGTCTTTCAAACACCAGCAGTTGATACCTCGAATGATCGTCTTTATATCCCTGGAAAGAAAAATATATCATATAAGAATAAGTATAAAAAGATAAGGTACTGGAAAACATAAGAAAAATATACTAAATATCAAATATTGGTGTGTTCTTATTCACCCCTAGTAAGGCGAGTTCACGTAAAAATGTTTTTGGTTAATATCTGTGTTTCGATACGATAATTTAAATCACAAAATTAGAAAACCGATACAAAACCGAATCCAAACTTGTTTACTTTTTTCTTTACCGGACAAAACATTATCTATTTAAATGCCTTACCAAAAACAGTTTTACGTGAACCTTGGTAAGTTTTGTTCATCTCTCGTGAACTCTTTCAGGTTAGGCTTACCAGGTGTGTTTTTATAGACGATTTTATCGATGAAATTTAGCCTGTAAGAACTGTATTTCTAGTTAGTTCAATTTTTTTTTCTTATCCATTATTTTATCTCTCAGGATTGTGTTTTATAGTTTCCTATATTAAAGTTTCTTGTTTGTAACTCTGTATTGTGATTTGTTTCATGATTTCATTGTTTACTGTTTATGGTTCAGACTTATGTTGATTGGGGTTCAACCGAAAAAAATACCTCTGCCTGTCCAAAACTAATAAATAGACCAACAGACAAATTACATGTATAATGAAAAATGCTTTCTAAGTACCATTCCTTGATCTCAAGTTAAATAGAATTATCTCTCTTTTATTCATAAAACATCTAAAATTTGAAGATTTGTATTGAGATAGTAATGATTTTGATGGGCAACTCAAATTTAAGGAACGAATAAATTAGGATGTTTCATGAGCCCAGACCTGAACTCATTATTTCGGTGTATTTTTGTAATGTTTACCTTCGCTGGCCAATACTCTTGTCACATCATCCTCTGCTTCGTCAACCAGTGCTTTATAGTAATCTCCGACCTTCCTCAATGCGTTAACCTCTCCAACTGGAAAAGAAAAACTTTAATTCAAAATACAAAAATATAAAAAAAAAATAACAACAAATTCGAAAAAGAAACTGGTATGACTAAGATAACATTTTTGTTCACCTGTTGGTTGATACTTGCATTTTTTATCAAGTTGAATATTGGAAAAGAACTCGAGCATGAATTTAAAAAATAAGCAGTGCATGTGACTTACTTATGAATCTTCTCATCATTGCTAATTCAGCTTTGACCCTTAGTTCATCTACGTTGTAACTTGACATGCCAGACAATTTGAACGACTCCTCTAAAAATTTTCTTTTAAAGGTGTTGAATTCTTCGGCTAGCTTATCTGATAATACGGTTTCTCCTCCGATTTCTTTCATTATTATTTCAATGCTTCTCTTGGTCCTTCTTAAGGGGCTTTCTATTCCTGAATTCCTGCTTCTGCTTTCTACAAATAATAAATATCTATGTTTTTATTTTATCTACCGATAATATAAATAAAGCAGTGAAAACATTTAAATGTTCTTCTTCATATTGAAAAAAAAAACCAGAAGTTGCTTTCAGTTATTTCAGTTAACGTTGATGAAACTGTTCGTGTTATCTGATTTAAACATCTAGTCAAAAAACGTTGATGACACTGCTCGTGTTATCTGGTTTATACATCTAGCTGAGCTATAGTACTGGTATAGTCAGGTAGGGTATCATCGGTATTTTTTCAATAATATTTCGCGAATTCAAAATTATTCAAAATCTAAAGTAGTATCAAATACCTGTGTACCTTTTCATATTTGTACCGTTTATAGATCTGGAGTTTTAAAAAGCGTTCACACAAAAATGTGAATGGACAGACAGGTAGACAGACGGACGTACAAAATGAAAACTATTAGGCTACCACATCCGCAATACACCTGGTCCTAATTATAGATATGAAAATATACCTTCTAAATATGTCGATAACTTTCCAACAACTTCTGAACTTTGGGGTATGCTGTTCTTTATGATATCAATATCTGAAGAAGAAAAAAAAGATATATGTTTTAATATGTTTTCTCAATGTGTTTTTTTAATATAGACTCTCAAGGAAAACTATCAACAAAGCTCTATGACAAACGTGATGACTTCAACTTCCCAATCGTCAACTTTCCCTTCGTGTGTAGCAACATTCCGTCCGCTCCAGCTTATGGAGTTTACGTATCACAATTGATTCGTTACTCCAGAGCTTGTGGGAGTTACATCGATTTCTTTGGCAGAGCGTCTCGTTTGACACAGAAATTGCTAACACAGGGTTATGTTGCTCCTCGGTTGCTGTCCTCACTCAAGAAATTTTACGGTAGACACCATGTACTCATAGATAAATATGGGATTTCTATCTCTCAGATGAGTGCAGATGTCGGTTTGTCATAGGGTTTTGTTTTGTCTTCCTTTACCGGATTTGACACACTGAATTGGAAATTGGCAGCGCGGCGGGTGTGCTATAGCAGGCAGGAACCGCTTACTCTTCCGGAGCACCCGAGTTCACTCTTGTTACGACTTGAGTTCGCGTTGTTGATTTCTGTTCGGTTGTTTTTATGTTTTGTGTTTCCTTGTGCTGTTCTTGTTCATGTTTACCGGTTTTGTCGTTGCCTTTTCGGACTTTTGACACTCGAATGCCCCTTTGGTGCCTCTGCTTATTTCATTTCACTGGGTCGATGTCTCTGCTGGTGGACAATCTGTCCCCGAGGACATCACCAGCCCAGTAGCTTAATTTATATTTAGCATGATTTTGAGAAACCAGAAAAGGATACTGGCTCAGGCGTCGCCCAGTATAAAAAGGCCTGGACTTAACGACACTACGGACACGGCGTCGTTTCGTAATATAGGTGTCCAAAATACCCCAGTTTCGTCAAAGATTTCATATACCCAGTCTGAAAATCCAGAACTCCAATATAAAAACTTAGATTCGAATAATAAAATCAAACCATGCTCTGTACTTTTGGAAGACGTCTTAGATTTTGAAAATGTTAAATCCTATTGCACGGTCAGTAAATGTGGAATTAAAAATTGTAAAACCTGTAATATCTTGATCACTGACACTCAAATTAAGAGCAGTTTAACCAATCGATCATATAACATTTACAGTTGGGATGATTTAAATTGCACATCTTCCAACCTAATTTACGGACTAGAATGCACGCTTTGTGGATTGATTTATGTTGGTGAGACAAAAGGGAGACTAAATGCTCGTATGTGTGGTCACAGGTCGGGTGTCAACAACGACAGTTTTCCTTTTGTCTACCAACATTTTAACCAACCAGACCATTCCATTTTGTCCCTTAAAGTTCGCATTCTAGAAAAAAATTACCATTCTACAAACAATCCCACATTGAGTACACCTTGTCGCAGGGAGAGAGAAGAGTTCTGGATTAGACGACTGGTAACCGCACTACCTTATGGGTGCAACGATAATATTGGAAGTATAGGTAATTTGTCTAGCCCTAGATGCAATGATGTGAATGTGATGAATCTCTTTGAAATAACAGAAAGACGGAAACGCAGTCGTGGTCATCGTAAATACAATGCACCAAAGCTTTGTGATGTTACCATTACCGGATTGCTACCGTATGTCCAAAAACCACTAGGGATTCATCACATTCGCACCAAGTTGTATTCTATACCCCTTTCAAAACTTAATACCTTATATAAAGAATGTCTTGAAAATACAGTCACTGACCCAAATTCAAACCTTTACCGACTAACCGCTATTGTGCTTGATATCGGTTACAACCGCTTATTAGAGATTTCTCAACTTCATACGGTTGCTTTCGTACAACGAAAGGGGAGCGGTTATTGGTCATGCAGTCAAATTGAGATGAAAACAAGCTTATTGTGCACAAGTTTCCCGTAGTAAAGCTAGAATTAAAATATATTTTTAGTTTTGAATTGATTTTTCTTTTTATATTTTTCAAAAATTTGTTTTTAAATAGAATATGAACTCAAATTTTTGTTTGGTTATTAGTTATTCCAACGAATCGTTCTTTGAAAAGTAACCGTTGAGTAACGGTTGTGTTACGTACCGCAGTGACAAGTGAACCTTTCTCAGGGATTAGCTCTGATTACCTTTTTTAAAATTTTAATCCCCCTAGCGGCCAGGTAAAAATTTAAAAATAAAGTCATAACCAAGAACTAATTTGAAAGGGGGATACGATTTTTTTGGTCAGAATTATTTTTGCGCAGTGCGCCAAAAATATTGATAATAATAATATAAATGCTGGATGTCCGTACGTGTGTGTACATGTGGTCCGTAACATTTTTTTTTTTTTTGCATCAGATAAATGTATCATGTATTTGCAGACAGGGATCTCATACATATAATGGTAGAATACATGTACGTTTTCAGGTCTGTCGCCTTCATAGGTTAACCGAGCCAACTTAGATTTTTTTTTTGCACTCGGCAGGGGACCCAAATTCCGTTCTTGTTCAATTAGCAGAAATTCTTCTTTATAATATTTTTTCTTCAACACTCTTACCGTTTAAATCTTTATCTTTACTTTTGGTTTTCTCAAAATATTTTTCCTACAAACTAAAATTTAAAATGAGAATCAATACAACTCCTCCTTTCTCCTTTTCAAGTTTCATGGTTGGCACTTTTTTTTATAATAATATTAACTATACATTTTACTCAGATTCAAATGCATCTCAACTTTGTATAGTGTTGGGGAATTCACTTTATCTGTGCACTAAAGCGGTCACAAAGACGAACAAATGTCTATGTCGAGCTTACTGACCTCAGCTCTTCTTCTTTCTAATATAATGACTTTATTGCATGATAAAAACCTCAAAGAGGTTAAGCAAATACAAATATAGATAAATTAACGAATTTGTATTCAAAATTTCATTTAACCCTTTACAGTCTTAGTCGGCTCGGAAAACATGAAGTAGGTATAACTGACATTATGCTAAAGCAATTAACCAAATTAAAAATTAATCCTAACACAAGACGCAGAGGATATAAGTTACAAAAAATTTGAACAAACAGATAGAGACACACGGATGGACGAAGGACAAGTAATTGGGGATATTTCCCCCTTTTTTAGAAGTGGGAGTATAATAATACTTTTCTATGATAATGATTAATTTCATAGAAGAGTAACTAAAGAAAAAATCTAATCGGCTGTTTTTATAGCAGGGCTGTTAAAAAAACCCAAATATTTATTAAGTCAAAAATTAAATGTAACAATCAATTAACCCTAATGCACATTATTATATCCCCGATTGAAAATTAAGGGGGTATTCTATTGAAGGGGAATATTAACAACTCCTAAACTTTCTAACAGAATTTCATAAAAAAATTACACAATCCAAACTGAAAATGTTCATTCTTCCTATTTTAATTTGTTATGGGTGGCGGATGGGTGACAGGGAAATCATTTATGCTCACAGGTTTCTAGTTTTGGGTGATTTTTGAGGAGTTGAAGGTGTTTCGAATTTAAATACTATATAATGCTAAAAGACAAGTATCATGAAAAATATCAATAACTGTTAAATCAAAGGGTTTTAAACACGTGTAGTTATAGTTTTGAATTTTATTCCCTAAAATGTTTATTTCGTGTACATTATTACAATGTTCCATTTCTGGAATTTTAATGAAAAAAATTAAATATTTAAAATTTTATTGAACTTGAAATTTGAAGATAGTATTTACAGTTACAAATGCCATACAGGATAGATACTAGTAGTTTTAATAAAGTTATAATCGAGTTATCGACATACATGAACATTGGTTCATCAATAATTTCTCCCGAAAACGTGTTACGGTTATGATACGTAGCAACCGTGCCTGATACGTAGCAAGTCGAGAAATCTCTATTCAAACCTGTTGGAGTTCCACACGAAAACAGCAAAGACAACCGTTCTTTTCTCTCACTACCCTTTTTAAACAAAGGTTTAGATGCCATAAATTTAGGAAATATTCTACATCATAAATCGGTTACGGCACATATTCCTCCTTATTTCAAAGACAAAAGTATTCCAATCATCTCTTATACCTATACTTCCACTATTGCACCCAAGGTTTTCAACTACAAACAAGTGTTGCGGGATTTCCAAATCAATGACCTCAAAGCAAAACCTCCCGACTGTTCTTGTGAAAAGTCCCCATTCAATTATAGTCTCTCTGGCCACGTTATAACTGGTGACCTAAACATCGTGGAAAATGATTTACTTCGCGATGTTTTGGCTAAAGGACCAAAATACCGTGAGCCTAGACGTATCAACTGGAACCATAATTTTAAAACAATTATGGATTCAGTTGAAGACTATGCCAGAAAATGGGCCAAGAAAGAACAGGAGGAAGAAACGGACGTTTTGTCAGAGTGGGCTAAAGCTGTGAGGTCATTGATTTTGAAACGAATTAATTCTTTGAAGAGCTCAATGAGCACTAAAGCAACATCCATATTTGATAACGCTGATGTTGCAAAAACACTGTCCACCTTACACGACAAATATGTTGTTGTACCTGCAGACAAAGCACCAAATAACATCATTTTTGTGTGCAAGAAACACTATATTGAGTGCTTGACAGTTGAATTAGGGATTAGTTGTACCAACAATAGCAGCACGTACACAGCTACAACATTGTCTAAGGAGGAAATTATTGACAATTATAAATCTGTCATTTCCTCCTTCGGGCTCTCTGTTGGTGCTGACAATGATGACATTCCATCCCTGTATTGGATTCCTAAATTACATAAAAATCCATACAAACAGCGCTTCATTGCAGGGTCATCGAAATGTACCACTAAACCTCTTTCAGTCCTGTTGACCTCAATACTGACGGCAATAAAATCCGGCCTCCAGAAATATTACGATTGTTGTTATTCTAGAAATGGTGTCGATCAAATGTGGATCCTGAAGAATTCGAAAGAACTGATGGAGATTCTTAACTCTAAATCAGTTTCATCTTGCAACAGCATCAAGACTTTCGATTTCTCCACACTTTACACTTCTATTCCACATGAACAACTCAAGTCACGATTGGCACAGCTGATTAAACGCAGCTTTTTCAAAAAGAATGGAAAACGCAGGTACAAATATCTGGTAGTCGGTTATAAAAAGACTTACTTCGCCATCAATGAGTCTAAAAGTAAGAACAAATTTACAGAAGATCAAATAATCGACATGCTCAACTTTCTTATAGACAACATATTTGTTCAGTTTGGTGGACGTGTTTTTCAGCAAACAATAGGGATTCCAATGGGCACCAATTGTGCACCTTTGCTTGCTGATTTGTTTCTTCATTCATATGAAGCAGACTTCTTACAATCTCTTCTAGACAAAAAAGATCGTAGACTAGCTCTCTCTTTTAACCTCACGTTCCGTTATATTGATGATGTCCTTTCACTGAATAATTCTCGATTTGGTGACTTTCTCCATCTCATATATCCCCCGGAACTTGAGATAAAGGACACAACAGATTCTAGGAAGTCTGCTTCATATTTAGATCTACATCTCGAAATAGACTCTCAAGGAAAACTATCAACAAAGCTCTATGACAAACGTGATGACTTCAACTTCCCAATCGTCAACTTTCCCTTCGTGTGTAGCAACATTCCGTCCGCTCCAGCTTATGGAGTTTACGTATCACAATTGATTCGTTACTCCAGAGCTTGTGGGAGTTACATCGATTTCCTTGGCAGAGCGTCACGTTTGACACAGAAATTGCTAACACAGGGTTATGTTGCTCCTCGGTTGCTGTCTTCACTCAAGAAATTTTACGGTAGACACCATGTACTCATAGATAAATATGGGATTTCTATCTCTCAGATGAGTGCAGATGTCGGTTTGTCATAGGGTTTTGTTTTGTCTTCCTTTACCGGATTTGACACACTGAATTGGAAATTGGCAGCGCGGCGGGTGTGCTATAGCAGGCAGGAACCGCTTACTCTTCCGGAGCACCCGAGTTCACTCTTGTTACGACTTGAGTTCGCGTTGTTGATTTCTGTTCGGTTGTTTTTATGTTTTGTGTTTCCTTGTGCTGTTCTTGTTCATGTTTACCGGTTTTGTCGTTGCCTTTTCGGACTTTTGACACTCGAATGCCCCTTTGGTGCCTCTGCTTATTCCATAGCTGCTGTACTGAGATGATCACCTCAATATCCCTATTGTGTCTCACAACTATGTTGTGTTCTATGGTCATTACCGGATCCTAAGATCGCAATGGAAGAGGGTGGTTTGGCGCCATAAAACCTGGTTTAACCCACCATTTCGTTTGAAATGCCTGTACCAAGTCAGGACCATTGCGATCCACCAATTCTCCGGTATGACTGATTCGTTTTTTGTCATTTTCTCTGGACTATGAGATTGATCATTCAAGTTCGGTAGTTTTGTTATTACCTTTATTCACTAAAATTGCTGGGGATTTGCTTAAAATGCTTTTCTAGTGAAAATTGTAGTTGAATTGTATTTTATCCAAACTGAGAAGAACAGCAAAATACACGTAAAATAATTTAACAATACAAATACAAATAGCAAGCTTAAAGCATGACTTTAGAACTTAAAATTGATGCTTTCATGCATAAACGGATATTCCAAAAAAGAGGCATTGTCCATAAAAGAACATTTTTAGCATTTTACAGCAACCTTCGTGTTTCTTCACTTCGTCGTTAAAGTATAATGCATACACGGTAAATGGCTTTAAAGGACCAGTCTTCAAGACTTTGGTCTTGCCCGAAACGAGCAAACGTGTATAAGGATTATTTATATAATAGAAAATAATGAGATGTGGAATAGGTGTAACAGCTCACATAACAATCAGCAATTTAGAAAACCACTATGGACAACTGCCTTTTTTCAATACTAGTATATACTGACCAACTTGTAATCTTTTATTCATTCTTCTCTTTCTACTTGAAATCAAAGCCAGAACAAAAACCAGTGCCAGTAATGTAACTTCATAAAATGTGAATGCTGGAAAGATCTGCAAAAAAAAAGATATAACAATATTAGAACCTGCACATATAAAATGTGGTGGGGTTAAATTAGTTTTTTTTCTATCAATATTCTAAGAAAAAGTACAAAAATTAATTGACACACAATAAAAACAAATCGATCAAAGTTCAATGCCACTAGAAAATCTTTAGACAAAAGACAATAAGGACAAACAAACGGACGGTAGAGGAGCTCTCTATAGAACACTCGCTGTAAATGACAGCTAGCTGAGAATCATCAAACGACTGATGTAAAAAAAAATCAAAGATATCGATTTTAGATCCGTCACATCACGTCAACCATTTAATAATTTGTTGGAGTGTCATTACACAAAACCGACGTACTTGATCGCCATAATGCTTAGAAATGACAATTAGTTAAAAAGCTTATGGAAGTTTTAAAGAAAGTATCAATTAAGTTATCAATATTTCGACGGTGGTTATACTTGTCCTGTGACAACATGTTTTCTGCCGATTTTTCTGCTTGTTTTCTACCGATCGTTTTTTTTAGAAATATGAAAATTATGCATGTTTTTAACAATTGAATACATCCTCTGGGAGAATATGCAATAAATGATCGTTTATTTGTAAAAGAGCCATTTGCTTTTTCATATAACTCACAGGTTAAAAAAATGATACGTCCTTGTTTTCTACCGATTTGATATATTCTTTACTACCGGTATGTTTTCTGCCGATGAGTCCTTGCTTTCTATCGATGATCTAATTTTATATAACTACACATTCTGGTTGTTTTAATGGCATACACGCACCGTGAATACTTGTGTGAAAGTGAAGCCTCGTCATACTGTTGTATGGCACGCCATTTTAACCAAAACCTTGGTATAAATAGGATACCTCAGATAACTGGGGGTTTACTGGCAGCTATCTGGGGATTTTCTGGACGAAACTCTCAATTACACCAGGTATTAAGAGTTATCTTGGTAACTTGGGGTTTGCTGTCAGCTATATGGCACGCCATTTTAACCAAAAACCCTGGTATCTATAGGATACCTCAGATAACTGGGGGTTCACTGGTAGCTATAGCTATCTGGGGGTTTTCAGAGCGAAACTCTTAATTACATCAGGTATTGAGAGTTATTTCAGGTAACTGTGGGTTTCCTATCAGCTATCCCATGGATACCCAAAACTCCTGCTATTATCATTGAAAGCTTAGCTTTGTATAGACCTTGAGCAACATCCATTGGTGACCACCGTTGCAAATAGGTAATTCTTTTAAACTTTTATCTGATAAATGCTAAAACACTGTCATATATTAGTAGGTTTATAATATAGAATATATTATTACATAATGATGGCGTTTTCCATATCTCTAGATCACATTGGTCATAGTCAATTGTCACATCTTCATCTTCAACATACATGTGTGTATTACTTTAACTTTAAACTTAAAATATCCATGTACAATGTACTCAAATGTAATATTGTTCTGGTTTGTTTGTTTATTTGTCATATATATTGAATCATAAATGTTGTACATGTATGTCAATGCTGTACTGGGGACCTAATTTGGAAATAAATATATCTTATCTTATCTTGTATTAGTTTTTGAGGTATTGATAGTTTTCAGCTTTACAGTGATAAATTCTGCTTTCAATGATTAAAATAGCAAAAACTTGCAATATTTGTAGGTAGAAGGGGTATAATTAGGTATCTATGTGATACCTCAAAAACTAATACAAAGCTAAGCTTTCAATTAATTATTTTTGAAAACTCTTAATAGCAGGAGATTTTGTGGATTCCATGGGGAATCCACAAATGAGGAAACCCTCAGTTACCTGAAATAACTCTCAATACATTTTGTACTTGATGTAATTAAGAGTTTCGCTCTGAAAACCCCCAGTTATCTGAGGTATCCTATAGATGCCAGAGTTTTGGTTAAAATGGCGTGTCATACTGTTGTATATGTAAAGATCAATCTCAGCCCGAGAAATTCATGTCTCAGTCTCAGCAACTCTAGATATAACAGTGAAATCTGGTAAATGGAAGGATTATTTCCCATTATATATAAAGCACTTCACAAATCTAATATAAGTGGAAGAAATGTTGATATGTATGTACTATCATTTTCTGATAAACCAACTTTTGAGAAAATACACATTGAATTTTGTAAAATTGTTCTGGGTGTGCGCAAAACAGTTTTTGCTCACGAACCTTTTATTATCAATATTATGTTCAATAGAATATACAGTTTTACTTTCATTTAATATATATCACATCGGTAGAATGCCCGGACCATCGGTAGAAAGTCAGGACACATCTTTAGAAAACCAGGACCATATTGTTTTGAAAAATGATCGAAAAATCAAAAATACGCCATTTGTAATGAAAGGGATATGTCTTTTAAAAATGTACGATTTTTTTTAAAAAAGAGCATAATTTTCAGCCCAGTAAATGGTTATTTAAAACAGATATTCATGATTATCCGAAAAAAGGGTATTTGTCTCTTGCTGGAAAAAATAAACAATTCCTAACTGTAATTTATGTACATACTTAAAAAAAAAATAATGTAAATTAAACTAACTTGTTTATAAGTGCCATAATAGCCGGGTATCATTGTTTGGAAAAAATCGTCTGCCAGGTTTGTTTTTTTTTATCATCACATCGGTAGAAATCTAGGACATCGGTAGAAAACGAGCAGAAACATCGGTAGAAAACATGTTGTCGCAGGACAAGTATAACGACCGTATTCTATCCATATCCTTTGCGTAATAGATTTTGAAGCCAGTTTTCCATTTCCAGTGGATTTTTTTTAAAACTTGTGAGCTTTATAAAAAACATTGCTTTAAAATCAGGATGTGATACTAGTATTCCTTTCACTTTCAGAAATCGACGTTTACATTTTTTTTCAATAAGTTGTCTCCTTTTTGGCAGCTCTTCGCTTCTTTGAAGTACATGTAATTGTATGTAATACTTACTTCTGCTCTAATATCTGCACTATGTAGGCCAAACTTTATCTCCGATATTGTTTCTTGAAACCTATGCAGAAAAGCAGACTTTATAGATTTTGTTAGAAACAAAACCTGTTGGAAACTAAAACGAAAACATACCTGTAACACCAAAATCATCGCTAAATAGCAAAATTTCTCAAGACTAACAACGAAAAAAATATATAGTTGCATACCGCAACTGTTCGGACTTTAAAAAGTAGTTGGTTGAACATGCAGGTTTCATGGTATATAACCATCCAATAGACTAAAGATTTAACTAAACATTGAAAATCTAAAGAACTATTATAAAAAATACAATTTCCTCACCCAAAAATTCCATCTTCTCTTGTTCTTGCGTTAAATAGCGCAAAAAGTAGGAGCATTGAAAAAAGCCGCATCTTTCTGTTTTACACTTTATCGTTGTTATACAGTAAAGTTAACGTCATAGACTTCAGCGGTCGTACTGCCACCTATCATGACAACGACGTTAAACGCACAGCGGATCTACGACGCTCTTAAAAACGTTTGCAACGGCTAGAAGCAAGAGAACTTTGAAACAGTCGTAAAGTTAAAAAATCTTAGTAAGAGAATTGTCTGTTGCTTTTATACCTTTTATGTTAAATATTCCGTGTCAAAGTTCTTTGAATTTAGAAAAACTTATTACAAAATTAAGAAATTATCCATGGCCGCCCGTGGTTTATTGGAGATTTTAACATGGGTTGCCATTGTTTTCGTTATTATTTCACCCTGAGTTGAGCGCAGCGGAGCGAGGGGTAAAATAAACGAAAACACTGCCTTCTAATAGAATAGGGTAGATATTTGAAACTCCAAAAGAAAACCGTTCATGTCCAATATGTAGTTGAAGATGAAAAACATTGCTTACTTGACTATTATAGAAAAGAATTTAGAAAAACAAATATATATGAAAAGCAAAAACAGAAAATAAATCTTTAAATTTTAACATATTAGATGATGTTAGTAAAATAAAGTACATTTGATTTCCATCAACCATAAGGCGAGAAGAAAACACGTACTGGTCATTAGCACTGGGGACAGTGAATCTATAAACCCATGAATATTGACGACCAAAAAAAAGGATACAAATGCTCTTTAAAATAAAATTATTAGTGCAAAGTAAGAAAATAATTGATATAAACAATTTAGTATTGTTTTAAGGGGCTCCCACAGGGTATCTCCCGCAGGTCGCAAGGTCGCTATTAAAAGGCATATTTTGGCGGAGGTCGCAGGTCGTTTTTTGGCGTAGGTCGATTTTATGAAGTGTAGGTCGGAAGTCGCCCTTAAAAAGCCCTCAGGTCGCAGGTTGTTTTTAACCCTGTGGGAGCCACTTTTAAATCACCCGATACTGCATGCAGGAAAAACATGTTGACGTGACATTATTTCTAAGCACCAGACATGCTAAGATGAAAGCAGGAAATTTCAAAATAACGTTTTTGAAAGTAGGGTAAACTGTAAATCTTTTTACTGACGGAAAATGGTTTCTGGATACCTTTCAGTCATTTTTTTTTTTTTGACAGAAAGGGTAGTGAAGATTGGTACTGTGGAAATCTTCTATTGATTTGAGCAATCACTTTCGGTTGCAAGTACAGCCTTTCAGAAATCACAAATTCGATATCAACTCAAGCAATATTGATTCCTGTGAAAATGTTTGTGTCAGATCTTCTCCTTACTAACGAAAACGAGAACTGCGTCCAAATTTGTACATGAACAATTTGTACGCTTCCAAACACAATGAGACCAATAAATCTTCCATACGAATTTTTGATTTTCATTTTTTGGTATGGAGAGGTTTTATTAGGATAAATCAATAACATTATGACGAATAATAAAATATAAATTGGACACAATTTTTCCTTGTGTATCCTTTCTTTTGCCCCCCCCAAGTATATCATGTATATGTTGTGTACAAGTTGTAATTTTGTACAAGTTATAACATGTACAAAATATTTGTACAAGTTATAACTTGTACAGACCAAAAATACAAGTTATTACATGTACCTTCAGCGATCCCCATGTCTGTTTAGTATGTTAGTTACGCAGGATCCCTAACCAAATCAAAAGGCTTGTTTTTCTATGATCCCTTATTGGCTTCAACTTGTACTTTTCTTTGTCTTGTTTCAACCCCTGACTTGCTGTTTCAGGGAAATTAACTTTTGAAAACTTTGAAGCCAAAAGGTGAACCTAAAAGGTAACCATGTGATAAGTCCCCTATGTGACATAGTTACCAGGGCAATTACAAATGAATATTGCTTTCACTTCTAGTCTTGACAAGTTTTGGAATAAGATTTCACATTTTGAAAAAAGTATATTTATAAAAGAAACAAATTTTGGATTTTGGATATCCAGCTATTTGACTTTGTCTATTGTCCATTCAAATTAATATATTGCTATATACTGAAGGGATTCTGGTTTTTATTTTTAAATTTTTTTTTTACTTAGTGCTTTCAATAAAGGTTGACTGACACATTCGCCATGTCTCCCTATAACCCATTATCCTATAAATATATGTTTGTTTTGAATATGCATGTATTCAAAATCAAAATACAATGGTCCAATGCACATTTCATCTCCTGTCGAGAGTTTGTCTGTTTGACTTATTCCACATATCCCATTTGTCTTTATTATACCTCAGTAATGTTTTTCTTTAATAAATGCATATACAATAGTTTCACTATTTTTTTTCGTTTGCTAGCTTTGAACTATTGACCGGTCAATAGTTTCCGAACTATTGCCCTCTCCACAACTATTTGCCCTCTGACGTCATTAAGCCCCGCCTTAAGCCAATCGTTTTCATTGTTTAATTTTGATTGATATATTTTACTCATGATACGTCAAACTGCAGATAGTTTATTGCACGAGTTTCCCATGCAAAACTTTTATAAATACTTTCCATGCAACTTTTTAGTACGCTTGAAGTTGATTGAATATTTATTATTACATCTGCATTTTTGAATAGCTAAAATTCTAAACGTTTTCGTCTGTTGTTTCTTTTGGTATAATAAAACACTTACTGACTGGGTATTCGGGAAATAGATAGATTATTTTCCCTCGGAGACAACTATTGCCTTCGGCTACGCCTCAGGCAATAGTTGCACCTCGGGGAAAATAATCTACCTATTTCCCTTATACCCAGTCAATAAGTATAAATTAAAATATATGAATGCTACTCACAATGAGAATAAATTAGTCCAAGAACTGGTCTAATTCACACAATTGATAAAATACCTGTAAACTTACGAATAGACATGATAGAAAAATCGTTTACATTCGACATTTACAATTGAGATTTACGATTGAGGTATTTAAACTCGGGGTCCATATCAAAACACCTTTATTTCATATGTAACAATCATAGGAAAGTTTCAGTCATTTAGTCCGTCCTTACGTCTGTCCATCCGTAACATTTTGGTAAAGTTTTGGGGTAAGATTGATATATGCTACGTGGTGGTGGGTCAATGGTTTTTTCACCAGCAGATGCATGGCATAGCGAAACAACACACAGTAGTGAGTGTGTATGTTGGTGTCTTGAACCCTGCTTACACTATAGGTTATTTGGAAAGGGATGATAAAATGAACATGAAATGATGATGATAATGAAATATGGGGGTGGGGTGGGAAACAAAGGATTAGTAAATTTTAAAGATCCACAGGAAAAATGGGAGAAGTGGCCATGAGTAGGGGGTGGTGGTGCACTATTTGGAGGTCCACACAAGGGTCTTTTACGTGCATGACACTCTCACACACGTTGGCTTACTATGGTCAGCGGTCAGAGTTTCCTTATTATAGACCTGGCGACCCCTGCTGAAGAGGGCTACCCTATTCCGTCACCTAGGATAAACACCGTGGTTGTTCTGTTCTGACCCGACGTCAGAATCCCAAGACCATTAGTCGACAAGCTAGGCTCTGCTGCGGGCCTATTAGCCTTCCGGGCCCTTCACAGGACCATTACACAGTAGAAAGTACGTCACTGCGACCTATATTTAAAGTATGAACGATTTTGGTAACGGTCCATATGTGTATCTCGGTTAATACATGTTAGGAGTCAAGAACGGTCGGGTCATTCGTGCATCATAGACACATTTTATATAAATAAAACATTTTTGTAAAAGAGCCTGCACATGTGGGACCTGTCCAACACAAACATTCTTATACAGGGTTATGTAGCTCCTCGATGGTAGTCTTCTCTTAAAAGATTTACGGAACACGAAGACATCATATAGTTGTAAACTAAAATTAGGAATTCTTTCTCGATAACAGAATGTGGGATTTTCATATCATATTTTATTTTTGGTCTCATTTTACCTGATTTGACACGATTGACCGTTGGCAACAGTGGTTAGCAGCGTTGCTTGAAGAATGTGGTGCAACAAACAGAGACTGCTTACCAATCTGAAGCTCCCGTGTGCATTCTCGTTATTTTGTCTGTTTTTTTTTGTGTTGTTCTCGTTTCTGTTGAATGATTTTGTTTTCTGAATTGACAGTCGAATGCCCCATCGGTTCATGTGTACCTCTCCGCTAATAATAGGAAAACAGGTTCCAAAAATTCGAAAAGCACTTGAAATTGATTCCAAATCGTCCGATTAATCTTCGATGTTAATTGTTAACTGAATACAAACGTTCCTCGGATCTCATAAATGTTTTATATATGTCGAAACTGTGCAATCGGCATTCTTAACTATTTTCCATGCTTCAAGAAGAATTGAAGTTTACATATGCAAAATATTGAAACATTTAAAACGTAAATTACTAGTATAAACTACCTATACTGTGTTTTCATTTTGAGATTTCCCCTGACTTTATATACCTAAATGTAAATGTCGAATGTAAATGATTTTCTATCATGTCTAATAGAAAAACAAATGTTAAAAAAAAAATTAAACTGGTCTGGAAAAAAATTATGATTTTGTTTTGGGTAGAAAAAAAAATGTAACTTTGATTTGGACAGAAATAAAAATAATATCAGGTTACGAAATCCCAGGCCCTCCCACCGAATGAAAATGGTTCGTGCCTTATTATATACTTCATATGTAACTTATATTAATTGTTATTACACTGTGTTAATTGCTCTGTATCATGCCCCTTGTGTGCCCATGCTTTTGGTTAATAAAACATTCTTCTTCTTCTTCTTCTTCTTCTGTACAATTTTAGCCTGTACATGTTATAGCTTGTACAAAATAATGATAAAAATGAGGTTTAACTTGCTTGTACAAAATATTTTAATAATATAGAATATTTTTTTAAAATACTAACACTTTTGACTAAAATAAGGATTAGAAAACTAATACAAAACATTATTTAAAGGAAATTAAGAAGGAAATAAAGTAAATGAAAACAATATTAGAGAACAAAGATGATCAATACCAAATGTCAGACATATTATATAAACTAAATCTGTTGTAGATTCACAATGACTTTGACTTGATACAGACATTTCAAAAGGAATCTGGTTTGGTTTAAAGCAGGTTTTACAGCACAATTCTATCATCTTCCATTGCAAATTGGGGAACTAATGTGGCATAAAGCCAAACCAAGTTGAGCAGTAAAGCTGACTTTATTACGAATTTTATAAAGAAAACTCACATAAAAATTAAAGGAAAAAAGGCACAAAAGTGGACCGACCGGAAAAAGCAAGTCATAGAAATCACTTGTTTGCAAGTATCAAGGGGTTGAATATTAGTTATTTTAAAAAGAAGTACTTGCATTCAGATTTTTGTTAAATTTTAAGATGTACATGTAAATGCCTATTTAGTCATAGATATTTCATAAACCATATTCAACAGATTTGAGATGTACATGTATAGTGTTTTATATTTCTTGTTGCAATCTAGAGATCGACTTAAAGGAAATAATATCAGATCAGAATTGGAATACAGGTCCAATGTATTGACATTTTCTGTTCATATACTTATAATTGTTGCCTTTATAACAATGTACTATCAGCATGGTCTGTAAGAGCTTATTTATCTTAATTCTTTTCTAGAAATTGAATGACATGTACCGAACACGTTGTCAAAAGTTGCAGTTTTAAACAGTTACAAATGAAAAATATGCATCAGATTCAACTTTTTTTACCCAAAATATTTTTTTTTTAAATCAGAAAAACAAACAAAAAACTTGTATTCCTTTAATTTTGGTTTATTTGATACCTCAAAACATATAAAAAGATTATTTTCTTTGTTAATATGTGTTAACACTGATCAATATTGATTTTTTTTAATTCAAAATGATGATTATTTCATGTAGCTACTTTTGAAATAAATGTTGTACAAGTTAAACCTGATTTTTTGCATTATTTTATACAAGTTAAAACCTGTACAGACTTAAATTGTACATGTTATAACTTGTATTTTTGGTCCGTACAAGTTACAACTTGTACAAAAAAAATTGTACATGTTATAACTTGTACAAAATTACATATTGTACACAACATATATATTATTGGTTCATATGTTTATTGTATATACTGGCTGTCTTAGAATTGAATTTGTTTGTCACGAATACATTAATATGATATATATGACATGATATATGTTTGATAACGATTGTAAAAATGCAAGGCAAAAATTTCAAAAATCTAAAAAGCGATATAAATTGAACAATGATGTTGAAAATTGGTCCTTATTTAAAAACGCAGAAAAGGATTACAAACGAATAATGGATATTAAGTATAAGAAATATTGCGAAGACCTATCAAAAGAATTAAAGGCTGCTTCGAAAGAAAATCCGAAATATTTTTGGAAAACCCTAAACAAACATAAAAGGAGTCAACAACCAAACATTGACATAAATATCCTACATGAGTTTTTCCGCTCTCTTAATTCGATGAATGAAGAACAACAATCTGAAGCCTTTGACACTGAAGTTCCAATGGAATTAAACGAAAATATAAACGAAAAGATAAGAAAAGAGGAAATTCTTAAATGTATTAAAAGTCTAAAAAATAATAAAGCTAGCGGAGAAGACGAAATAATAAATGAATACATAATAAGTACATCTAACGAGCTTATAAATGTATATGAAAAACTTTTCAATATAATATTTGAAACAGGTCAGCTACCAGAAAGTTGGTTAGAAGGTGTCATAAAGCCAATTTATAAGAACAAAGGTGACACTAAAAACCCCAAAAACTATAGACCAATTACAATTGTAAGCTGTCTTGGTAAACTTTTTACATCTATTCTAAATAACAGATAAACATCATTCTCTGAAGAATTTTCAGTAATCAAAGAAAATCAAACAGGTTTTCGAGCTACATATTCAACTCTTGATAATATCTTTTCTATTTTTTCTCTCTTCAATCTATTGAAATCAAAAAGAAAGAAGTTGTATTGTGCATTCATTGATTTTGAAAAGGCCTTCGACAAAATATGGAGAAATGCGCTTTTTCACAAAATGCTTCTGCATAAAATCAATGGTAAAATGTATAATATAATTTTTAACATGTACCAAAACATCAAATCGTGCGTTTGTTATAACAATTGCTTCAGCGAATATTTTGATTGTGAAATGGGAGTTAGACAAGGTGAAAATCTTTCTCCCTTCCTTTTCTCAATCTATCTTAACGATTTAGAAGATTTTATGATTTCAAACAATATTGAAGGTTTACCAAGTATCTCGGTTGACCTTGAAAATCAACTTGAAATGTTTCTAAAGATTTTTATTATCTTATATGCTGATGATACAGTACTTCTTGCTGAAACGGCTGAAGATCTTCAAGCACAACTAAATGTTTTTAGTGAATATTGTGATAAATGGAAACTTTCAGTTAATGTAGATAAAACTAAAGTCATGGTACTTGGTTTAGGTAGGAGACGTCATAACCTTGCATTTACTTACAAAAATATTAAAATTGAAATTGTGGATACATTTAACTATCTTGGTGTTATTTTTACCAAAACGTGTAACTTTGAACATACTAAACAGCACCTTGCTGATAAAGCACGTGTTGCAATCAATTTAAACAAATTTGGCACACGAACGTAATGGAGTCACCAAAAGCGACATGCTACAGAATCTACAAACAGGAATTAATTTTTGAAGATTATTTAACAATTTTGAATCTAAAAGATGCAATAATTATGTGTAGATTTAGAACAACAAATACTTTTTTACCTATTGAAACGGGACGATGGAGAAATATAAATCGGGAAAATAGACACTGCAACCTATGTAATAATAATAGCTTAGGGGACGAATTCAATTATATGCTTGAATGTACGGCAATAGCCGAAGATCGCAAAAATCTGCTACCAAAATATTACTCAAGAAATATAAATATATTAAAATTTCACAAACTCATGTCAAGTAACAACAAGTCGCTGCTTCAAAATATATCTAAACTTATAAAATGTATTAATAAAAAACTGTGACCTCCTGGCTTTTCTTCTCCCCGTGTGTGTGTTGTTTTTGTACTGTATTTGTATGTCAGTGTTGTATATAGTGTACATATTTGTTATTGTCGTATTTTTTGTCTAATTTTTATTATGTTGTGTTTTTTTTTTTTTTTCTCTGTACCAATGTATTGGACTGTATGAGAATAAAGATATATTATATATTATGACATTAAACGTCGATTGATAGTTAACTTTCTAGAATCAATTCGAGAACAACTTCAAGACAGCAAAATAGCTAACAGGGTCTTTTCAATCTCATTAAAATAAGATTTGGGGTCTTTTGGTCACATTTAAGGCTGCTGGCTTTCTACAATAACGGATTTTTCAATTGCCTTTGTTTTATCACTAAAAAATAAATTACTCAGTATCTTGGAATTACTAGTTTTGAGTATTTGGAATTACTTACAAATACTAAGTAATTAACAAATAATACTAAGTAATTTTATAAGTAATCGGGTTTTACTTAAGTCAAGTAAAACAAATCTTAAAATAAGTAATTCAAATTTGTGTTAAATATAATTACTTATTTTGAGTATTACTATTACTTATTGCAAAACATAAAATCATTCACCAAATAAGAATTACTAACTTCAAGACATTGAATTACTAATAAACGTAAAATTACTTATTTTGAGTAATTCAATTACAATTATTTTAATCTTTTTATAAATGGCAGAATTTAAAGTAAACTCCCAAATAAATGGAGCAGTATCATTTAATCTTGCATGTATATAGAGGCTGTAACATTATTAACCTTTATAAAGCAAATGTAGATAAAAATAATATACAGTGTCCTTATTACCTCTTCACAACAGTTGGCATTAATTAATTGATACTTAATTCTATATAAGTTTTAAAATGTCTGTGTATGTTAAACACATTATGAAATAATATTGTGTGAAAAAAAACCCAAACATTTGCCACTATTGTTGAATGAAATGAAACATCTTTTGGCAAAAAATACGGGGCTAAGATAAAGTACTAAGTAATATGAATGAGAGAAGGAATTTGATTGGTTAATTAAAAAGAGACAACCAATGAGATGATCTGTAACTTAATTCTTGTTTTGGCGCTTTGAATTGTATCAAGTTGAAAGAGGAATTCACAGAAGATGTTTTTTTATATATTTTGGGAATTCCAGTGATTATACCGAGTACATTTGTCAGATAAGTGTATTTTAATATATATTTTATTATTTTTAATTCCTTTTTAATGTTTCCATTGCATTCTTTTATTATGTTAACGATCACCAGTTAAATTATTTAGAAAATGTAAACAATTGTTATGATGTTTCACAACTTTTATGCATGTGTGACAAATATTATACACAGTGTTATATTTTCTTCAGAACTAAAATGTTTAAAAGATAGCACACGAAAGATGCATTGAGGTGTTTAGTTTAGATGTATAGTTTGAAAGTTTAAACTGTCAAGCATCCATACCGACTGGTTCTCGATAATTTTGTTTCACTGAAAACGATACTTTGTGGAGTACTCTTTTCTTTTCAGACAACAAAAAGGACACGGGAAGGAGGAATGGTGAATCGTGAACAGATCTAGGAACAATTCATAATGATGCTAGTGACAGACTGACGCCTAGATGGTCCATATGAGATACAAAGGAGTCGTTAAATATGTAGAAACTAACTCACGGGTCTGACCCAGGAAATTACAGACCCGTGAGCTTGACCAGCATAGCATGTAAAATGATGGAAAAACTGGTGAGAAACCACATAGTCAACCACATGCAAACAAACAAACTGTTTAGCAAGAAACAGTTCGGATTTATATCCGGAAGGTCAACCACGCTGCAACTCCTTAAAGTACTAGACGAATGGACGGAGATCCTAGACAATGGAGGGTGCATTGACGCAGTGTATATGGATTTCATGAAGGCCTTCGACAAAGTCCCTCATCGAAGGCTAGTAAAGAAACTAGAAAGATATGGCATTGGAGACAAGACTATAGAGTGGGTAAAAAACTTCCTATCTGACAGAAAACAGAAGGTCACTGTCAATGGAGCCGAGTCCAAATGCCATGATGTGACCAGTGGCATACCACAAGGAAGTGTACTTGGACCAATCCTGTTCGTCATCTACATCAACGACATGCCCGAGTGTGTAGAGTCGGAAGCATTCCTTTTCGCAGACGACACGAAAGTGTACAAGGAGATCAAATCAGAAAGTGATACAAAGAGCCTGCAAGAAGATCTAGACAGCCTCCAAAATTGGTCCAACACCTGGCTCCTAAAATTCCATCCAAACAAATGCAAGGTAGTTAGTGTATCCAATAAACCCTCAACATCAGAAAGGGAGTACCATCTATACGATAACAACGGACATGAGGTAAAACTACAAAAGTCAGAAGGGGAAAAAGACATAGGAGTACTAGTGGATGAACATCTATCATTCTCAAAGCACATCCAACAACAAGTGAATAAGGCCAACAGTATTATGGGACTCATTAGAAGAACATTCACATATCTAGACAACACATCATTCAGGTACCTATTTCAAGCTCTTGTCCGTCCGCACTTGGAATATGCTGCACCAGTATGGTCACCACACAAAGTCGGAGACATCGACAGCATTGAGAACGTACAGAGAAGAGCGACAAAGCAGATACCTGAGCTGAAACACCTTGAGTACCCAGACAGATTAAAAAAACTGAAAATGCCCACTCTCAAATACAGACGCCTTCGAGGGGATATGATCGAATCATTCAAAATACTGCAAGGTATTTATGATAGCCAGGTCACTGAGAGTTTGCTCGACCTAAATGAGAACACCAGAACGAGGGGAAACGATAAAAAACTGAAAAAAACATCGCAGTAGATTAGACATCAGGAAGCATTATTTTACAAGAAGAATAGTAGACATCTGGAACAGCCTGCCTAATGAAGTAATTTATGCGAAAACAGTAAAGGAATTTGAAATAAAATTAGACAAACACTGGGAACATCAAGAGATAAAGTACAACCATGAGGCAGACATCGACTTAAACAAGAGCACTCGACAAAAGTCCGGAAGTGACGAAACAACAATAAATAGTCAATTAGAAGAGGAGGTGGACATAGTGGTTCTAGGAGCCAGCGTCCACAGATGATCCTATCCTATCCTAATAAAATAATTACTTAAACTGAGTAAAATAATTACTTGAAATAAGAAAATGAATTTCTAGTAATAAGTAATTGAATTTCTAGAAATAAGTAATTGAATATCTTAAAACAAGTAAAACAACTACTTGAAGTAAGTAAATCAATCTATAAAAATAAGTAAAATAATTACTAGAAAATATATGCCTTAAAACACGTAAAACATTAACTTGTTTCAAGAATATTTGTGTTCTTAAAATAAGTAATTTCGAAATACTTAGTAGATACAATAAAATTACCGAGTAATTAATTTCTCAGTTATTTTGAATTACTACGAATTACTCCCAGATATACAATTTTTTTTACTTAGTAATTTTCTTAAAATGAGTAATTAAATTACTTGAAATAAGTGTTACTAAGTAATTTATTTTTGAGAGTGATGATGGAACGAATAATACTATATTTTTATTTCATAAAAGGTTTAATGTTCAAACAACAATACGAAGTAGGAAATCAAAACTCTTTGTTCAAAAGAAAAAAATGGTCGGTCTTTGTTTTTGTTTCCTGTATCTTTTATGCTCATTGCTTTCAATATCACAGAGATTCAAACTGGATTTTTCTTTTCATTTGTGGGTTCCGAATGGCGAATAGGCTTGAGCAGCACTGAGCTTGTCATTGAAAGCCCAATAAAGATCATTCCGAATCTTGCGTTGGATAAGGCTGCTTTTCCCACAAAGCTACTGGAATGCGTGTCCCAAGTGGTTGAATGTCATAATGAATGCCGGGGTCCTCCGGAAAATGAAAGCAGAAAACCTGACAGCAAACCATACTGGAAGCTAAATTGTCCGATCCTCCCCATTCCTCCTTTTTCCAGAGGCAATCAAAACTCTACCCGACTGGCCCTGTGTGGTTTTCCCCACTTCGTCATCATTTCATGTTCATTTCATCATTAAGATTAATACTTATTTAAATTATACTCATACGGGTCAAAACAAACATGAACTGTCACATAACATTAAAACAATACACATGACAATACGACAAAAAATAAGGACACGGGGCAAATAGGATAAAAGAGTTCCGGGAACGAGCATAGACTGCCTCTCTAAAATTGAGGGATAAGTAAGGTCAGGCAATTAAGCGTACTAAAGTTAAGCAATGGAAAGTGCTTTTAGTTTGAATTCAACCTCATATTCCGCCATTGGTGACCTTTCCAATAATTTATTTCATCAGCATGCATCTGATAGGTTTTAGCTCAAGTTCACACAAGATATTTTAAGTTCGGCAACGACTTATTCCTTAATTTCATGCTGACTTATGATGATGTGTTTCATTATGTGATGATACTTCTTCATTATCGGATGATACTTTGTCATTATGTGATGATACTTCTTCATTATGTGGTGATACTTTGTCATTATGTGATGATACTTCGTCATTATGTGATGATACTTTGTCATTATGTGATGGTACTTCTTAATTATGTGATGATACTTCTTCATTATGTGATGATACTTTGTCATTATGTGATGATACTTCTTCATTATGTGATGATACTTTGTCATTATGTGATGATACTTTGTCTTTATAAGTTTATTATTATGAACAGTGCTGAAAAAAAAATAGTCATTTCTTATTTTGTTCAACAGGTAGTTTTTCTGTGTACCCCCCCAAAAAAAAATCGTTTCCAAAAGGTCGATTTCTCGAATTTCATATCAATAACCAATATATAATTTATTATATATTAAAACTTTGTAAACAACATTTTTCTTCTTTCATGCGGTTTTACTTAAAGGTTCATTTAAAATGTTTTTTTTTTAAGTTCTTTATTTCTAGCTCGGGATTTAAATCTATGTTTTAAACTGTTCGGCTTTTAGCGTCTTTCATTCAAAAATAACAGAAAAAATACAATCTATCACTAGAGGTTGTGTCTATCAACAAAGTAATTAACCACTGAAGAAGAAAAATGTTGTTTACAAAGTTTTAATATATAATAATATTGTCATGATTATGGATTTGAAATTCGAGAAACCGACCATTTGGAAACTTTTTTTTTGGGGGGGGTTACACAGAAAAACTACATGTCGAATAAAATATTTGTCATAAGAAAAGAATAATTTTTTAGCGCTGTTCATAATAATAAACTTTGATCTCATAAAGACAAAGTATCATCACATAATGACAAAGTATCATCACATAATGACAAAGTATCATCACATAATGAAGAAGTATCATCACATAATGACAAAGTATCATCACATAATGAAGAAGTACCATCACATAAGGACAAGGTATCATCATATAATGACGAAGTATCATCACATAATGACAAAGTATCACCACATAATGAAGAAGTATCATCACATAATGACAAAGTATCACCACATAATGAAGAAGTATCATCACATAATGACAAAGTACCATCTCATAATGACTAAGTACCACCACATAATGACAAAGTATCATCACATAATGAAGAAGTATCATCACATAATGAAACACATCATCATAAGGCAGCTATGGCGTTCCATACATACGGGTCAAAACAAACATGAACTGTCACATAACATTAAAACAATACACATGACAATACGACAAAAAATAAGGACACGGGGCAAATATAGGATAAAAGAGTTCCGGAAACGAGCATAGACTGCCTCTCTAAAATTGAGGGATAAGTAAGGTCAGGCAATTAAGCGTACTAAAGTTAAGCAATGGAAAGTGCTTTTAGTTTAAATTCAACCTCATATTCCGCCATTGGTGACCTTTCCAATAATTTATTTCATCAGCATGCATCTGATAGGTTTTAGCTCAAGTTCACACAAGATATTTTAAGTTCGGCAACGACTTATTCCTTAATTTCACGTGAGTTACACCACGAGGACTATATATTGTTTGGTTTGAAACTGCATTGCAAAATCATAAAGAATATTTTCACTTGTAGTATGGGATCATTATTGTAAGCCATGAATAGTCCGTCATACTGTTTTTACGTACTCGCTGCAATAAGTCATGAATATCTTACTTATTTTGTTGAGTTTGTTTGTTTGTTTATGTTTTTTTGTTTTTTGTTTTTTTTTTAAATTTTATTTGGATATTAGCCAAGACCATGAATTTCAACGATTTTTCAAAGTTGGATTAGCGCAAGCACTAGCGCCACGTACCGATGTTTTCAAAAACGTGGGGCATGGGAGCAAAAGCTTCAATGTGTGCAAAAAATCCTATATATGCAGCTTTTTTTAGAAACCGAGAGAACACGAGTGATTCAATCATTTAGTCGGTACTATTACAGTTGGCGCTGCGCCTCTGTTAGCTGGAAAATTTGAATTTTGTTTATGTCACACGTAAGATTGATCATTTTTAATGATTGTGCAAAATTTCACATCCGTACAACAATTTTAGTTGAAATTCAATAGTTATTTTAAATATCTTTGTATGTTACGTGTCTTTTTTGAGAGAGTATATTTAATTACGAACGTGCAATAATTATGATCAATCATGGCCATCATGTTTATTTAGAAATGAACAAGCCTGACTCTGCAACAATGTCTCCCTAAATCGAAGGTTGTGTTACTTATCCTTCCCATATGAGTCCCGTTCTGTGTATGAAAGTGTTACTTTAAAAAATTACAGATTCACATTTTGTTGTCCGCACAGTCATTAGATGAAAAAAAAAATTATGTTTGTTTCGCTTCTTTTCATGAACATTATCATTTATACGTCCAATAATCAAAAACATAAAGAGTCAAAATTTATTTACAAACAACTTCATGAAACAAACAAAAATTAGATAACTTAATAACTCTCTAAATGTTAAACTTGAACAAAAATAAGATAATTTAATAACGTTTTAACTTAAACAAAAACAAGATAATTTTGATAACTTTTTAAACTTGAACAAAAATAGAATAACTAAATAACTGGAACTTGAGCACAATATGATACCTTTAATAACTAGAACTTGATCAAAATAGTGTCAGAACTGTTGAACAAAATTACGATATCTTACAGATAACTTAAATACTCTTGAACTTGAACAAAAATAAGATAACTTTTTAATTACTCTTGAACTTGAACAAAAATAAGATAACTTTGTAACTCTTGAACTTGAACAAAAATAAGATAACTTTGTAACTCTTGAACTTGAACAAGAATAAGATAACTTTGTAACTTGAACAATAATAACTCCGATTCTTTAAGAAAAAACGCAAATAAAACAAAAGTATTTTAAAACACTATAAATGGACACTTCACAAAGTCTCAGTTAAAACACCAGCAGATGATACTTCGACTCATCTCTTTATATTCCTGTAAAGAAAAATACATTGTATAACAATAAGTCTATGAGCTATTTTAGAATGATATTTGATCAAATAGTCGTACTATGTTCCTGTCATAAAAAGTGATTTTCAACGAAATTTAGCTTTGTGAGCTTATCCCTCAGGATTTTGTTCTATAGTTTCAAAGTCTAGTTTCTACTTTTACATTATATGATTGGTTTCATGATTTCTTTGCTGGCCTATTTGTTGGGATCAGGCTTGAGGGGCAACAAAAAGAATATCTGACCAACAGACAGATTGTTAGGATCTTTTGAAAGTTTTCTTAGTATTTTATGTTCAAAGGTGTGAAACTTTATCTAAAGCAGAATTATCTCTCTTTATTCATAAACCATCTCAAATTTTAAGTTTCGGTGTATTTTTGCAATGTTTACCTTCGCTGGCTAATAATCTTGTAACATCATCCTCTGCTTCGTCAACCAATGCTTTATAGTAGTCTCCGACGTTCCTCAATGCGTTAACCTCTCCAACTGGAATAGAAAAGATAAACTTTAATGTTAGGTTTGATTTATAAAAACTCTTTACTAATGTATCATTATGTTTAATTGTTCGCACTATTTGCAAACAAAGATAAATATTTCGCACTTTTGACAAACATGGTCAACTATTTTGCAATTTTGGCAAACAGAGTCAACTTTTTCACACTTTCGGCAAACATAGTTAACTATTTCGCACTTTTGTCAAACAAAGTCAACTATTTCGCACTATTGGCAAACATGGTAAACTATTTTTGCACTTTTTGCAATCATAGTCAAGCTGGATTAATTTAATTATGGCAGAAGTAGAGGTACCAATGGGGCACCCGAAAGGGCAGAGACAAAACCAGTAAACACCAACGAGAACAGGGAAAAAACAGACAACATTCAACACAAAAATACAAAAAAAAACCAACTGAATAGCGAACTCAAGTCATAACGGTAGTGAACTCAGGTGCTCCGGTAAATAAGCAGTTCCTCTGGCTTGCTATAGCTCAACCGTCGCGCTGCCGACCGCCAACCCAATGTGTCAAATTCGGTAAAGAAAGACAAAACAAAATCCTATGACAAACCAACATCTGCACTTATCTTTAAGTCTACTGTGTAGTTCAGATTTAACAAATTCAAGATACAAAAATATATATATAAAAAAACACACATTTGTAGAAAAGAAACTGACATGATTTAGATAACATTTTTGTCTGATCCCAAGTTCCACTTGTTGCTAGATAATTTTCTTTTTTGCATTTTCCCGAGACATTTTTTCTTTGTTTTAACTATTCATACATTTCAAAAAGTATTTAAACATGAATTTGAAAAATTAATTAATGTAACGTACCAATAAATCTTTTCAACATTGCCAACTCTGCTTTCACTCTTAGGTAATCTACGTTGCAATTCGACATGCCAGACAATTTGAACGAATCTTCCAAATATTTCCTTTTTAAGTTGTTGAATTCTTCTGCTAGCTTATCTGATAATAGGTTCTCTTCTCCAATTTCTTTCATCATTATTTCAACACTTCTCTTGGTCCTTCTTAAGGGACTTTCTATTCCTGAATTCCTGCTTCTGCTTTCTACAACGATAACGAAAAGTAAGTTTTTGTTTGTTTTTGTTTAATTTCTTTATTGTTTTTGTTTTTGTTTTGGTTTTGTTGTTTTATTGTTGTTGTTTTTTACTGTCTTTTTTATGTTGCTAATATGTATTCAATGGTAAGACCATTACTATTTCTGCGACGCTTTTACACTATAATTTATAAGGTCGAAAAAGCATGTGTGTCTGGTTTCGAACCTAACAAATAGGTAGGTAGGTAGGTAGGTAGGTATGTGGGTAGGCAGGCATTGTAAAATTTTCTTTACTTTTAGTGAATAAGGAGTATGCTAGGGTCGGCATGAAAAACTAAGGCAGGTAGGGAAACGCATATGGATCTTCAGATACTCGGAAATGTTTTTTTTTTCAATTTAAGTTATTTGACAAAAATTTTAAATGTGCCTGCAAATTCCCGGTAATTAAACGTATCAAATGTTAATTTAGTATAGAGATGCATGCATTTATAATTTGATGACTTTTTATGAAAAATGATACAATGCTTATTAATATGAATTAAACAGTGAAAACATCATCATATAAAAGAAACAAAATCTGCTTCAGTTAACGTTGATGATGCTGTTTGTGTTATCTGGTTTATACATCTGGTTAAATTGTTGATGATACTGTTCGTGTTATCTGGTTCATACATTTGTATAGTACTGACTTAGTCGGGTATGTTACCATCGGCGGTTTTTTTTTCAATAATATTGCACATATTTATATTGAAATTTAAAATTATTCAATTTCTCAAATAGTACCAATTCCATGTGTACATTTGTAAATTTATATCCTTCATAGTTCTTGAGTTCAAAATAGCATTCACCAAAAAAATGTTGACAGACAGACAGATGGACGTACAAAGTGAAAACGATAGGGCTTCCACAGCCGTGGTGCGTGGCCCTGATAATAATAATGTAAGTACATGTATACCTTCTAAATATGTCGATAACTTTCCAACAACTTCTGAACTTGAGGATATCCTGTTCTTTATGGTATCAATATCTGAAGAAGAAACAAAAATATATGTCTATGTTTTTCCTGTAAAATTGCTAGTGATTCTGCTCATAGTTCTTTGCTAGTAGAAACTGTAAATCTATTTTAAAATCTAAGAAGAACGACAATAACACGTAAAATACCATAGCAATACAAATATAAATAGCAAGTTTAAATCACGACTTTAGAACTTAAAATTGATGCATGCATTAACCAATTTTCCAAGAAAAAGGACAAATGTCCATAAAAGTATATTTTAAGCTTTTTTAAGCAGCCTTCTTATTTATTTACTTCATCGTTAACGTATAAAGCCTTAAAGTAGAAACTGAATGACTTTACAGGACAAGCAATTGTGACCATGGTCTTGCCCGAAACAGGCAAATGGGTATCAGGATTCTTTAATAAACTACATTTTTTGCACGCACTATCTATACTTACCAAATTGTAATCTTTTATTCATTCTTCTCTTTCTATTTTTAATCAAAGCCAGAATAAAAACCAGTGCCAATAAAGAAACTTCATAGAATGTAAAAGCTGGAAAGATCTGCAAAATATGAAAGACTTGTAAGGAAGAGGCGGAGTAAATAATTGTAAAATGTGTCTTTGGTTTCTTAAAATTCACAGAAGCCGCTCCATGCCCCAAATGCTTCTACTTAGTATTTTGTTTTCTCTTTTATAAAAAAAAGTATGTTGATTTATGAACAGGCTGCTGAGATGATTAAATTTTTAGTTTTAATTATCCCAGGACCATATACAAATACTAGTAGCTAATTATTATTTTTTTCTAAGAAAACTAAATTAGCAATGTCCCTTAATGCCCCCGTACGGATCCCGGGTATCGAATAGCACGCAGCAAAAGCTTGACGGTTAAAGTCGACATATGAGCTCCCAGTAGCGTGGTCCTATGCGAATTGAATCGCTTTGCTTACAGAGCGACTAGGATGTGTGCTCAAGAATGGTTGAATGGGGAAATCCTATCATCTAGCATGATACTATAATACGGAAAACTTGACCGAAACCATGAAGCTGAACTGTGTGGAGTGATGCAACTTTTATTCCAAGTTATATCGAGCACAGCTCGTAGCGGAGAGCTCTACAGCAAGTTCCCGCGAAAAAAATTGCCTAATGCTGATATTGATTTTTTTTTCGTCCGGATATGCTTCTCACAATTTCACGTACCCAATTTATACAGGTTCGATGTGAATTTGAAAATAATTATTTTGCTACTCGCCTTCCAAAAAATTTCTATGTAAATATAGAACAAGAGAAAAATATTCTGATGACGATGAGTTACTTCATTTTTTAAGTAAACACATTTTATTCATTTTTTTTTTTACATTTTCTTTTTTACGCTCATTCGGTCCAAATACCTCATCCCAATCTGAACGTTCTAGTAAAAATAACTACGATTAAAACATCCAAAGTGTCCACGTCTTTTCGGGAATGGTGTCCTCTAGGTCTTTTATTCTGAATTTTAAACGATTTTATTTCTCAATTGAGGCGTGGAACTCCGTCATATGAGGGCCAAAAAGAGGATCCATGGTATAGGGGGCAGCCTTCTTCAACTCAAAAGGTATTTAAAAATACAATTAAGCTGTTCATTGACATCTTATATTTTTGCTGGGCAATGCCTACCTCATATTAGAATAGTGATGATGGTTTCTGTAAGATCCGCGGCAGTAAATTGATTGACATTACCCATCCCTGTGCAGTGATAGTCAAACCTCGTTTTCGCGATTGGTCCTACACTGAGAGAAAAAAATAGTCACCGTGACTATTTAAAATAGTCATAGTGACTGTCCATTCAACAACTAACCTGAAAGTCAAATTGACTAATCACATAGTCAAGTTTACTAGTTTGCATAGTACACTTGACTTACAGACAAAGTCAACTTGACTAAGAGTAAAGTCTGTTTGACTATTGTCATTAGTGTTTTTGACTATTTTTATTGTCCATTTGACTATTTGGATGGGTAGATCTGACTATTCTAACTAGTCTGCTTGACTTTTTGGCTAGCGAATTTGACTATTCTGATTTGTCATCTTGACTATTTTGTATGGTACTTTTCTACTATTTCAATTAGTCGTTATGACTATGTGAATTTGTGCTCCTTTTTTCACTGGTGCTTTTGAATGTTATTCCATATATTTTTATTGTTTTTGCCCTTTTGGTTTGTGCTTTTGACTATGCATGTATAAGTATTAAAAGTTATTCAAAATACTGAAGTTTTCCAATTTATTTATTTATTCACAGTAAACAAATTTCAACAGGAATTGCAAAAGACAATTGGCTAAGAATATTATGTAAATATATTGCTTCATGCATCAAACTTCTATTTTCAAGCAAAAACATATATTCAATATTAAAAATAAAACATTGAAAAACAAAAACATTTAGAAAATGAGAGAATCAAGTTTTACTAACAACATTTATGCAACTAGAACTTTTTTCTGAACTATTTCTCACCCAACATTTCAAAGGCACGAGGATTAAAATCACCTCTCCAATTGAAAGCAAAGGCATAGAAATCTGGATCACTTAATGAATTTAGATATTTTGGGGGTTTATTTTACTTTTTATGGAAGCTTATAAAGATTGACAGTGACTGAGTATACACTATTTTAAATTATAAATTTTTAGGAAAAGAAAAAAATTCCAACTTTGTATAAAAAAAGGACAAATATCTTTCATTTCCCCTTTTTTGCAATGATTAAAAAAGAATTAAATGGTTGTTTGTGTACATGTTCTGTGTAACATTTTTTATAATTAAAGAGCATTAAAAGTTTCAATGAACACTGATGTCATTTCTTGGTTAATTTCACATTGTCCTTCAATACAGTATAACTATTTCTTCCTTGACCACAACTCATGGTTTTACAAACTTAATTCTGTACCATTCATCAACTTCAAAAACCCTTCTTCGTGTCTCTTTTTTGAGCTTCACTGTTACAACAAATTCCGAAACCTGAAATAAAATACAAAATAAGATTTTGCAAAATATTCTACTTGATTCATATATAAAAAGATTTAGTTATTAAAAGTAAAACATACACCAGACCTAATAGCAGTATATGTTTGTTACATTGGAGTGACATTAGTTTCAGAGTTTTTTAGGAGTTTTGATCATCTAAGGCATGCTGTTTTTTGTTGCTGTTGTTTATTTAAATCGGTGTCAAGTTTTTAAATGTATAAAGATACTTCAAATGGATCGTGTCTAATAACCCAGTTAAATTTGTGGTTTTAAGCAGTTAAAGATTTTGTTCAAATTGAATAAAACACAAGTACTGAATTTTATACTTACTGTACATGTTCAGATGAACTGTAATTTCTGTTAACATTTCTTCTATTTCACAAGTTTGGGCATGCATGCCTTTAGGGGAAACTTCATATCCAAATCATTTAGATCTTCACAACCATTCTAAAACAAAAAAATCAATAATATTAGATGAACATTAAATAATATTTAAAATACATATGTAAAATTGAAAATGCATATGCCACTTAACACGCTTAATTGATTATCATTAAACACATGTACCAGTATATCTCTGAAACAATTCTTGTACCTAATACCAAATTTATGTTTTGTTTATCATTTGTTGTTGTTTTATGTTCATATTTCATTTTTCCGTTATTTATTTTTTTAAATAGAATTAACAGTAATTACTATGCAATATCTACTTTCTTAACTACTTACTCGTCTATGGATCTTGAAGGAATCATGAAGCTTTCCTCTGTTTTCTTTCTTATCAAGTAATCATATTTTCTTTCGTTTTTGGTAACAAGTCCTCTCAAGTCTGGAGATAAACAGAAACTATTTACATGATTTACATCCAGTTATTATTTTAATGTTGCATAATTCCGTTATGTCACTGACCTTAGAAAAGATTTAATCATAAAATGTATGGTATATTAAGATGTGAAAAATGTATAAACTCATTTTCATTTTATCCGCTTTCGCAGGGAGCTGATAAATTAGTCAATTATTGACAAAATCTTGTTGAAAAAAAAGATATTTTTTAATGGAAAGACATGCACTTCATGATTATTTTCTATGATAAATATTTTAAACTTTTCTTATCATAATATCTTACCTTAGGAACAAAAAATCTTCTTTCTTCTCGTACATGTAAATATGGCGGCTATCTTGGCCAAAATGACGCGTTTGAAACAAAGAAAAGATAAGAGAGGCGGGAAGAGGCGCAGTGTAGATTAGCACACGTGATCAATTAGTGAATCAACAGGCGACTACTTATCATAGTCATACTAGGTTTGACTATCTGATTATCAGCATGTACTAACTAAAATAGTCCGTTTGACTATTTATTTCTCTCAGTGTATACGTTGTCATTTCATGTTCATTTTAGAACCCCTTTTAACTAATGTTAATCTCCATGCTAAAATCAAATTCGCGTTGTTTTGGAGAAGAGCAATATTATAACTAACTTAGCCTCGCCCAAACCAAAATGCAAGAATGCAAAAACATAAACATTTACAAAGTACACGTAAAAAACCAATATCTATGTCCTGAGTTGTAGTGAATAGCATACGAAACATAACCTTTCAACAATGTTCAAGTTTGACTGTTTATTGTAACAAGCCGGAACTGCTTGTCGTACTTAAGCCAATCAAGAACACTCTACTTTCGGGTCGAAGGTGCATTGTTGCATATTAAAAACCTATTTTCCTATATGCATATGTTTTTGATATTGTTGTTGAATTACTCATAGTTGTGTGTTTTTCAATGTTTAAGCTTCTGCGCTTATGCCTTTCCGTTTGTGGATGACTTTGAGGTTGGAACTCATCTTTGACATTTCTTCGTTCTTTAAAATGCATGCCGACATAAGTATGTAATACTGACCTCTGCTCTAATATCTGTTCTATAAAGACCTAAATTTATCCTTGATATCGTTTCTTGAAACCTGTGCAGAAAAAAATAGACTAAATTTTGTTAGTAAATGGACCTGCTGTCTGAATATTGTATACAATACAAAAATCTCCGCTAAATCTCAATTTCTAAGAACAACAAACGATAAAAAAAAACATATTTGTAGCTAAACATCGCAATGGTACAGACTTTAAAAAGGTAGTTGGTTCCTTTCCCTATATGCGTTCAGCTTGGGGTCCAATGTTATAACAAAACGAAACATTTCACTAAGAATTGAAATTCAAAAGAACTAGTTAGTATAAAAGACAATTTTCTCACCTAACCATTCCATCTTCTCTGACACTTGTGTTAAAAAGTGCAAAAAGTAGGAGCATCGAAAAAAGCTGCATCTTTCTGTTTTACACTTTAACGTTGTTATAGAGTAAAGTTAACGTCATAGACGTCAGCGGTCTTACTGCCACCTATCATGACAACGACGTTAAACGCACAGCGGATCTCTTAGATCATCTTAGAAATGTTTGCAGGGCTTGAATGAAGAACTATCAGTGAAACAGTTGAATTTAAAAAAAACTTGGCAAGAGAATAGTCTGTTCCTATTTTATTGGCTTTTCAAGCGTGTGTGTTAGTTGTTCCATGCTATATTGTTATCTGTCTAGAATGAATTTGTAAACAGTTGCAAGATCAGCGAACAGCAAGCTGAGTCTATTTGTTTGAACATTTTTTTACGCTGTTGGCTTTCTACATTTCGGATTTTTCAATTACCATTGTTTTGAAAACAAAATTTGTAGTGGTACGTATAATATAATTAATTTAAAAAAACGGGTTCAATTTTTAAACGACAAAATGAAGTAGGAATCTGTACAAAGGCAAGATTATTTACACAAAACAATAAGGCGCCACCCATTTGATTTTCTTGGGGGGGATTTTCACCGGAGCCGGGATTTTTTTCGACTGCTGCGCGGGCCAGCTTATTTTTTTCCCATACACTCAATGCTAGAAAATTTTGTTCAAAAAATCTCTCTTTTTTTTCTAATGCGCAAAATGAGGGCCAGATTATTTTTTTCGCCCTATAAGCTGGCCAGACTATTTTTCTAGCAAAAAATCAGAGCCAGAATATTTTTAACTTCCCAACCCAGCCCCCCCCCCAGAAAATCAAATGGTCGGTGCCTAAAACCGTCTTTTTAATAACAGCAATTTCAATGCCCTTGTGATTCATATGGGAAAAGTGCAATTATGTTTATCTGGTCGATCTAAAATAGGTACCATTGGCTTTAAGCGAACACATATATAATAACTTTTCGTCGTTTAGAGTTTTCGTTAGAGTTTCATGGAATGAACTATAAGGGCAGATATGATCATTCCTTGACAATGTAAAGGACCTTTAATGTCGTAGTCAAAGGTTGTTTATAGGACCATGCCTGGCACCAAAAAATGAATAAATAATACTAAGTACGCGTTTTCTGCATTGAGGCCTTAATGGATTAAAAAAAAACAACCCAACAATCTCAATGATACCTTGCTAAAATTAACTTTTGGTCAGTGTATTATAACGGGTCTGTTCTCAAGACGTAGTTATGTTCGCCTGGAACTTTGTTGTTTTATTTTAAAGCTTTATAAAACACTAAGCGTTATACAAAATGAAGGTCAAGTAAAAACTTTATGACAAGGCTCTGCTACCATTAGGACTTTTTAAACAAATGAATTGTCATCTTAGTAATACTTATTGTTTCAAGTAGTACCCTACATCAAATTTAAACTTATAAGCAACGTACGATGTTTGATTTCCCGAAAACCAGGACTAGATAACTATTATTTAAACTTGTGCAAAACTAATAGTAGAAATAAAACACTTTTGCTTTCCTTATTTGTAAAATCATAAAAGTATAAGAAAGGTGTACAATCTATGATTATGTAATGACGCATAAAAGTGCAGTTTTGACTGTCATCGTAGGCGTTGAAGTGCTGTGCACTTAAATGTTTAGTCATTTATCTCTCAATCAGATGGTAATCTGCAGACAACAAATCTTTGATAAATCGGTACTTAGATATTTGTAAGTTCAGTAAGAGATAAGCAAAGAAAGCATACAACACATGTTAAACAACCAAGTCTCGACTAAACAATGGCTCTGTGCCATAAGTCATTTCCAGACATCGTAGAAAAAACTGCGTTTTATGAAAATAAGGCTCATCCAACGCAATTTATAAACAACAGTTTTATGTATAAGCAAGAAAAAACTAAACGGCTTTATTTTGTGTATCGTTCATTCTCAGTCTGACAAAATATTACTATCGTTGCCACGAAAATGATATTATTAAACGTTGCTTTTTTGAAGGTCGACCATATTTTTTTTGTCTGTCTTTTCGTGTTTCGTGTGCGCTGTGCTTGCGTTTTGATTGTCCTAACATTAAACTATGAAATCATCTTTTATATATGACCATGTGTAGAAATATTATTTTTTAATCAAAATCGGACTCCAGTGTCTTTCTAAAATTGCTTGTTTTCTTCATGATTCCTTCCAAAGGAGTACAATTTAGTTAATGTTAATTAGTGCTACTTATTGTCCGTATGATCATTAATTAGAATGAATTAGGATTAATTTATAGTATTCCCTTTCCTTCTAATTACAGAATTAAGTTCGTTTTGCATTGTTTTAATTGTTCACATGTAATCGTTTGCATTGGTAAGTATAAAAGGAAAATCTACTATTTTTGTTTGTCTTCTTCTGAAGTAGTGATTTATATCTCTGTTTCTCTCTAGAATAATTGCTAACAGACATGAAACAAATGCAACCAAAATAACTTGATAGCTCATGTAGTACGTGAAAGATTGTATGCACTAGTACAAAAATAATAGCTTTTATACGAAATCTGACCCTGGTTACTGGTAATATCAATGGAAAAACATTCTAACAATCTTTAAATTGTATGAAATTTATCATTTGTATAAACAGGAAGTAAAGAATTAGAGAAAACGGGAGGGTCCGAAAAGGCAAATAAACAAGAGGCTCCAAGAAACCTGAACCGCCCACCTGGTCCTAAAGCTATAAGGGCCTTATTTATGAACTGTTGCCCCTATAAACGGTCATCCGACTACGTTGACTTGATGGAGACTTTTGAATCTTGATGAGCTGAAGGTTTAAGCAAGCATCCGCAACAGTTTTCATTCTATATGGTAAATACATGAAAAAAAAACTATTATATTTCACATTTGGAGGGGCATAAATCTTTTATCAATTGTCATCTGATAAATTTGATCCAATGGAAACTTTTGTAAAGCTAAATGAACTGAAAGTTCAAGCATTCTACCTGCCATAGTTTTCATTCTATAGGGAAAAATCGTAATATGGCCATAACCACTAAAAGGGATCATTTGCTATCTTCGACATAATGGAAACTTTTGTAGAGCTCAATGAGCTGAAAGCTTAAGCAAGCAACAGCTTTTCTCTATTTGCACTAGTTTTCATTCTTTGTAGGGCAAAAAAAAAACGAAAAAAAACCCACAATTTTTTACCTTCCAAGGCCATTACCACTTTTAGGGTCATCTGAAAGCTTGTGTACAGTTTTTGCATCGGATTTTCTCTATGTCTTTTTGATTTACAAACCAAAAACAGTAGTCCGACTCCTTGGACTTTTGTTAGTAACGGCAGCGTTATTTTTGACGGATCAAAAATCCAAACATAACTTTTGTGCAGGACACCCGAAAGATCAATCATATTAATCTAATTCTGTTTTAGAAGAGAAGATTTTGAAAAATACGGTTAACTGACGAGGAAGACGGACGCCAAGTGATAGCAATATCTCACATGGACCTTTGAAATCGACAGACGCAAATACAACAGCATGACAAAAAATACGACATAACAAAACACATACATTTGCAAAACAACTGAACTGCTATCAGCAACGAGAACCAGTACACTCAGGTGTTCCGGAATGGTAAGCAGTTCCTGCCTGGTGAAACTAACCCGTTGCTGTTGCGAACGATCAATTTGTGTAAAACAAATCCGGTTTTGCGCGACCAATTACCAATGCACATTTTTTTTTGTCTGAGAGAAAGAAATTCCGTATTTTTCTAAGAACTTGCTATACTAGGGAGTCGCACATGCTCTGAAGATATAATCGGTTATTAAACTGCAGTGGATAGCATGCATGTTGCTACATAAAAATATACAGAAAAGACTGGAAAAGTAAATTAAGTCGTCACATTTGTCAAAGCGCTTTTTTAGTCTTTCTGTATTATCAATTTCAAGCTGTGAATTCTGATATGATTTTGCTTTTTTTGCTTCTGATCTGGAAAATAAAATATGGTATGGTATGTAATGGAGCAGACTACTAAGTTGGAAGACTGCTTAAGTCATGAACTAAATTAGAAGACTTCTTAAGTCATGTACCCGTGTGGCGAATAGACCCGCAGCAGCTCGAAGCTTGTCGGTAAAAGTCAACTAAAGAGCGCCAAGAAACCTGACATCGGATCAGGTCGCTTATAGCCCATTAAGCGACTGGGATATGTGCCCCAGGTGGTTGAATGGAGCAGCCTTGTCATAATGAATGCCATAAGCAGAGGCACCAAAGGGGCATTCGAGTGTCAAAAGTCCGAAAAGGCAACGACAAAACCGGTAAACATGAACAAGAACAGCACAAGGAAACACAAAACATAAAAACAACCGAACAGAAATCAACAACGCGAACTCAAGTCGTAACAAGAGTGAACTCGGGTGCTCCGGAAGAGTAAGCGGTTCCTGCCTGCTATAGCACACCCGCCGCGCTGCCAATTTCCAATTTAGTGTGTCAAATCCGGTAAAGGAAGACAAAACAAAACCCAGCTAGGGTCATCAGGCTATAATGCGGAAACCCATAGTGGACCACGCTCCATTCAATGTAAAAGATCCCGTTGTGGACACCAAATGCGTGAGCATGAAATTTATTGGTTCAGAGAAATCTGTAATGAAGCGCTCTTCGAGAAACAAACTGGTGTAACAAATATAACAGACTAAATACAACGAGAAGACTTGATTGATTTGGACATACAGTAAGTTGAGAACAACCAAGCACCATGCAAAAAAAGGAACAACTGCCACATGAACACCCTGCATCAGATGGCAAGCGAAACCGAAGAATACCGATTGTGACATGGCGCAGAACAATAAAACAGAGAACTTAAAAGAATTGGAAAGACCACAGTCGTTTAGGGTCAGGGTAATATTTGAGTCTAAAATATCTAAAGTACTATTTTCATGGTCACTATCGTGCTTATGCATGTTACAGAAATGCTTGAAGATATCACTGGTATAGCCTTGTGTACCTATGGGACAGGAGCGAAGAGGCTTATAACTAAGATAAAAGGTTTTTTCTATACTCTAGTATTGTTATCCTTGTTTCATTCAAGTCCAAGTTGGTCTCAGTAAAAATCCACTATTATAAGTTGTGACCCCCAAAAAGTGTGACCAATCGTTAAATATCTGTGACTTTTTTGCAGTTTGATTCATAAACTTAATAAAAACATTAATCTAATTTGATTCAAGCAGTTTATTAGCTTTTAATATGCCTTTTAAAAAAATGAAATATACGATTTAGTTCATGGCGGTGAGCGAACCTTGAAAAAGTATACCGTATCAATCTAAGCGAAGTTAAACTATGTATGATCTTGTATACGTTTATGATAGTATATCAGAGGAGAAGAATTATATTAAGCAATTAATTTTACACGAGTTGCTTGTCTCCAAAATTCCGATCAGCTCTTCCGTGTGGTGGGAGAAGGTTCATATCTACATTGAAACGAAGTCAATTGTACTGGGTCCACAGGGTAAACTAACTGTGGCGGTGGCTTTGTCATGAGTTGGAAGACTCATGGGACACAGTGCGTCTTAAAAGTCGCTGCAAAGTCCTTAAAGTTCAAAGATTTGCTTATTTACTACTGTATAATACGAATGTCGTGATTTTCTATGTGTATTGTGCAGAATTGATACTGAATTTTCACTTATAATGATAGAGAGTGGAATGAATTCAGCAAAAGTCATTTGGATGCCACTCAACATCTTTTTTCGTATACCATGGGCTATTCCACAACGTTCTAAAACAATTTGCGTTGACTCCTTTTTCTACGTTCTTTAATTGCAGGAACTTTTTTATATTGCGGTTTGGCTTCCTTGTATAGAATTTATATGTTTGTAAACATTAGGTCCAATCGCCTAATCCCTGGGTGTCCTTAACCTATACAGGCATAGCATGGAGTAAACATTAATTGATTTGAAAATAGTGCAAGTTTTGTTTAAAGGTTACATATCAGCAAAAATGACTTTACATCAAATATGTGATTTTCCTTGGGTGCGTCTTTTTGCCACAGAACACCACAGAATACCACAGAACACCACAGAACAATAATTTATCATAGAATAAGTTAAGGACTTGTATAAAACATAAAATATCACGTAAATTATCTTAAAATTTTCACGTTTTAAACAAAAATGTTTGATTTTTTTAACAGTCGACTTCTTTATCCAATACGTAGGTCTAGACATCTTACAAGTCAACTGCATACTATAATGATTACTAAGAAGTAACAAAAAATAGCAAAAAATCGTATTTATCCATATTTATGAAAGATTTCTTACAAAAATGTAATAAAATTTAAATAAAAAGAAGAAAAACTGACACAGATCTGAAATTTAATCTAGACAATGGTAGTAATGCACGCAGTTTTGGTTGTATAACGGTAAGGTGTTCTGTGGTACTTAACTTGTGTATTGACCATAACTTATCAAAACGTTAAATGATTGAAGCAAAATGTGAACCCGTTTAGAATTTTATTAGTTTTTGTTTATTTTCTATTTATCTAACTGTTTATTTAACTGTTTTGTGGTGTTTTAATAGCATTCTGTGGTATTCTGCTGTGTTCTGTGGTATTCTGTGGTGTTCTGTGGTAAAAAGATGCACCGATTTTCCTTGAATAACATGGAACATTTGCGGACTTTCTTATTGTTATACAGAGTCCATTTCATTCAGACCGTGAAATACCCATAAATGCATTATTGATGCATCCCGTGATGCTGAGAAAATTAAAACTAAGTTTAATTATCTCAGCGTGATGCAACTTCTGCAATGTTTTATCTAATATTTCAATAGAATATCAATTAGCTGCATTGATTAACCTATAAATCATAATTACATGGACCAACCTGCCTTATAATATAATTAATGTCAGGTCAGGAGTCCTGCTGTCATAGTATATGTCACTTTACCTGTATCACCGTATACCTGCGGGGAATGACTTGTGAAGGGCATTTTATTACTTGTTTCTCTTCACTACTTAAGCTGTAAAGTTACAACGTCGAGACGATCGGGGTATAACATGTATGACAATAAAATATTTGGTATTTACGGTGGTGCAACATTTTTCAATATCATAAATAAATAATGTATTTGGCGAGTTACTAGTATCCTTAGTAGACCAAGGATTTAGAGTTATTCCTTGAGTACACCAATTAAGGAGACGATGGGTTGCTCAGCTAATGTCACTGCAAACTGTGCAAGACTGAGATGTAATTTTCAGGGGTGAATCCAGGATTTTAGTTAACTTTATTGGGGGTTTTGTTTTTTTTTTTTGGTTTTTTTTTTTTGGGGGGGGGGGCAAATTTAACTGTATCTGAGACATGATTAATTCGATATTTTCAGAGTGTATATATAGTCCTAAACCTGATATACCCATCATACTGACAGACCTTCGATGATATAGCTTAAATAATTAAAAATAATAATTCTATAAATGATGTAAAACCCGATTGTCTTGTTATACCCCTGTCTTGGATTTTAATTCTGACAATCAATTAAATCATTGATTACGTAATATGGACCTTAGGGGGTGTCACTGTTACAACAGTTGTGTAACATGACGTAACTAATTGTGAAATAACAAAAAGATCCCTGCAAGTTTATTTACATGGCAGATTTATGAAACAACAGAAATTTGGAAAAGAGAAAAATGTCAAAATATTGTACAATATGGCTATATTGCTGTGTTTTATAACCACTACGTAGTAGGCAGCTCGTTTGGCCTTTTTTAGGGTAAAAACAATTAAATAATTTCTTCCTTGATACATGACGTATTTGGTCACCATAAACTTAAGATTTCAAATTTAAGTTCGTATAGAGTGTTAAACATTCCGCACAATATGAAATAACATTTTTGTCAGTTTATACTAGACTTTGTACGGTGACCGTCTCTATTCCCGAATAAATATTTTTTAACAATCAGCTGAGAAATTGTCAACAAATATTTAAATCAATGAGTAAAAAAAAAAAAAAACACTATAAAGTGTGCAGTTTAAAAAACATGTGAGGACGCAATTAGGTCAAAACCTTTTGGAAAATTCTAATTTCTGTTGAAGGGGCACTTCCTGACTTTTTCAATATCATATCTTTGGTCCCAAATACCTGGGCAATATTTTAATTAGATTTGTTTTTGTCTTCCTTTCTTTTTCAATGAACATTGCAATTTATTTTTTTGTAAACATCGAGTGTTTCTACTTTCTTTGACTTGCGATTGCATGTTCATGCAGTTAAAAGTCAGATGCATAAATTTTATTTCCCACAGATTTCAATTTATAAGGTCCACTCAGTCTCTCGTCCAAGTGATTGTTTAAAGAAATTTCTTCTTAAGTCGTTTTTTACACATTTTATTTCTACCTGTTCAGGTGATTTCAGTTTTGCTTGAATTTATTGTAAAAATGTGTTACTGTAACAATAGGGATCATATAATATTATAAGCATTGTAAAAGTGAAATTCATCACAAACTCTTAATTTCTATGACATTGTATTAAGTGGTGACGGTCTCAAGGGCAAACCGAACGTCCTTTCAAAATAGTGTAAATTTGTCTACCTGTGTTTTACCTCAGGGCAAGGGGGCGTGTCCCCATGTATTTTTTTTAAATCACGTGACACAAAGTAGATGTTGGCACTTTCGAATTCTTTTTCTTAAATTCAATATCAAATTAAAATAGACAATTAAGTGGTTGAGAAAATAACTTGGAATATTTCTTAATACAGTATTTTATAAATTGAAGTGATTATTTCGAAATACACTTTTAGAATAGATTTCAGTGTGTGATGACGTCAGGAATTTCATAATTTTCATTGGTTCCTCCGCAGTAAAGCTTTCCACTGTACTGACCGTCGGACACGATGGCGTCGACGAAGGTTTCGAAGTCTCATCAGGTAAAAATTCACATTTTAACATTGTTTTTTAAATGTATTAAGTATCTACAGCCTTTTTTAAATGATTTGTAGTTGTAGTTTGGTCTGATTATTTTTGTTATTCTGTCCATGAAGGACATCTTCTTGCAAATTGAAGTAACCGGCTTCAAACTCACTGTAGAACATTCTTTTACACACAATTGTTTGATATTTTCAAGTAGTTCATCAGTCAGTGTTTGTCTGTTTTATAACATCTTTTGTGTGCAACTTATTTGTCATAAACATTGTCCCTCAATGATCTGCAAATTGTGTCATTTTGTAATAACACTGATGACCTACTTTCGGGATAATCACCCGGATCCATTTTGATCACATTATGAATGCATTATTGGTTTTGTAATGCTAGCAATCGCTCAAAAAATACAAAAATAGATTCATTCAATAAAAGCTCTCTTCAGAAAATGGTACATGTGGATAATTTGCACAAAATTTAATGTTATATTAAAGGTCAAACTTCCCATTTTTGGAGGTCATTTGACAGATTACTGAACCATAGCATAAAGCTATAAATACTGTACATAAATGAACATTGTTGAACATTATTAGATTTGTATATCATCTTTTGGATTCAAAGATATGTTTATGTCATAGTATTAATTAAGATCAAAGCAACTGATGGTCAGAGAGACTCAAAGTCTACCTGTACAATTAACTTATCGCTCTAAACACTTCCTGTATTGCGAAATCTTAACCTTTTAATTTCAAATTTGTAAAAAAAGAAATCTTAAGAAGATTTTTGTAATGTCTCTTTTAGAAAGAGGGTCCCTTCCAGAACAAAGTCCAGACATCATGGACATGTCGAAATTGATTGACTGAATGTCATTGTTTGGCTTTTCTCTCTTTATGTTCAGCAAAAATTTTCCAAGTTTTCTGTTTTACAGAATCAAAATTTGACTGATATCCCTAAAAATACAGATAATATGAGCAAAATGCATATCCATTTCCACTCCAACAAGTTGGGGTTTGAATTAGCACTGGTCCCATGTCAAAGACCTACAAGTTTTTATTCATGACCTTTGAAAATTTAATTTGTTTTATTATGCACCATGTAAGAATGAAAAATAGAACATTGAACTTCTTTAACATGCAAAATAATAGGAAAAGATGCTTTGCATAGACCATGTTCCAGAAATCCAGTGAATCTTATTGTCTCTGTATACATAATACAGTAATGTCAGGTCAGAGCCATGTTGGTCCTGTTTAACCAAAAATCCTTTAAATTGTTACTCTATACTTCGAGTTGAAAGAAGCATCAGTGGTAATTTTGATGCATGTCAATTCATGGGATTATTGTTTCGATTTATATGTTGAAAAATTCAGCTCCAGCATATATGTTTTATCAAAATCTTAGAGTTTTCAGGTTTTTGACCTGAAATTAAATTTTTCATGTTTTAATTGAATGTTGATGATAATCAGATTACATTTTTAAAGCTGTTAAATTCAAGGAAATGCTGTCACAGTCAGCCTGTGTATTTGATCTGTTATTTGTGACATGGTACATCTACAATGTATATTGTCATGATAAATTATTAAAGTCTATTAGATTTCTTTGACACACTTGATAATTTACATGTACATGTAAAATCCATATTATTATAATCAATTGACCTTTTATTTCCAATAATTATTAACGCTGTATGATTCAGAATGAAATAACTTATATAAACCTTAGTTAAAAATAACCTTTTAAAAGCTTCCTTTAACTTCTCAGATTGTTTAGAGTAACAAACTTAACTCTAATATTCTACTGCTGCAGTTTAATATAACTTGAAGCTGGAATCTGTTTAACTAATCACCAATATATCAATAAGTAAAAAGATAAACATTTAGGTGAAATATTGATTAGGTTTGGTTAAAAGTAACAGTAGCAGGCTTTAGATTCAATAGTTCATAGTATATAAACTCAGTGTTAGATCAATATCAGACTTGCATGACTAAAATTGATTTTTGCGTTTCTCATTAATTTTTATCTAAAACATGAGACAAAAAGTTAATTACTCTTACTTAATTAACTTAACATTTTCATTATATAACGAGGTTTATTTTTGGTTTTTAAATAGTCATTTTGTTTTTTACTCCCTTTAATAAAAATGTGAGGTAATTTTATCTAAATTAACTTTACTCTTTGGCATTTCTAAGATAAATCATAAACAAACAGAATAATTTTTACATGCAATTATTTGAAGTTTTGATAGTTAGATAAGAATTCAGATAATAGGTTATGTAATATTATTTAATAATTTGATAACCTGGCCAAACACCCCTTTTTGTACTTGAAAATTGTCTAATGTTTATTGAGGGGATTATTGATCTCTTTTATTTTTTCACAAGTAAATGTAGTTCTATTACCTGGGGTGGTGATGATAAATTATGTAAGATTATATAAATAGAATAGATAAAGGTCATTGTTTGAGGACTAAGAAGAGAGACTTGACATTTCCTTTGATAAATGTTTTGACTTAAAATAAATTATGCTAAGTACAAATTTATGTATGTAAACCTGTTATGCATGTTAGATAATGTTTTATGCCTCTCAAATTTGTAAAGAAAATTGTTTATCAAAGACAAGGAAAAAAAAATATTAAAGATGAAAGATGAATAAATACTCACACTAAAAGAAAAAAAAACTCAAGCAATAGTAAAAGATGAATAAATACACATCTGTACAAGATTATATTGAAAATTTAAATATTTGAAAATTCTTTTCTTTATGACTTAACAATGAGAAAAGATTCTTTTTTTACCATGTTTAATGAAAGAACTTGTGCTTAATAAAGGTTTGAACAATACAAGGGATATTATAGGGTCTCAACTTAAAGGTGAAAGTATCATAATAAGAGAATCAATTTTGCACCATTGCATCCTGCTTTGTGAGAAACTTTTATTAAATTTATCAAAAGCAAAAATACAAGCAATATAAGAGAACTGACTGCATTGATACATTGAAGGATTTTCTTTTTCTTTACCCTGTGAAATTTAAAATAAGCTTTCCGGCAAGAAAAAATTATATATTTTTTTCTGAAAAACAACTAAATGTAAAGTGTAGAGTTTTTATTTAGAACTAATTTAGATATATAAATTCTTTGTCCAACTGAAAGATTCTGAGAAATGTAAATGTCATATTGAACATTAACATGAATTTAAGAGATATGTTTTCAAGACTATATTCTCAAGAATTTTGGTTTAAAGTGTCACAAAAATGACAAAGTTGACTGGCATGGCATACCTGTAATTTAATATGTATCTTTACCGTTGTACGAATGTCATAAAGGGTTTAAAGATGTTTTCTGTGAAAGATTATTTTTAGCATATCTTAATAAATTTTTGTCATCATTGCAACAAATTGTATGTTAATTAAGTATACTCTACAAATTGTAGGGAGGCAAAGTATAAAGGATCTTGCTCTAATGTCAGCAAAAAGTTATATTCAATATTTTTCCCCAATGATTGTTTGTCCAAAAATTTCCATATTTAAACCTTTTTACCTTTTATTTTATAGGACAAGAGGGCTGACAGCTACAGATATGCCGTCACACCCGGTGAAGATGAGAAGAAGAAAAAGAGCAAGAAACAGAAAAAGAAGGAAAATCTAGATGAGCTCAAACAAGAACTTGAAATGGACGAACACAAAGTCCCAATTGAAGAATTATACGAAAGACTAGGAACTGATCCAAATAATGTAAGAATATAGTGTTCATGCCATGAGTTTTGAAATTCGTGTTTCACTAACAGACAAAAATTAAAAGGTTAATTCTATAGATTTTTTATGAACATCTTGCATAATATTCTCATGGAAATGTATTTTGTAAACATCAAGGAAGTTTATAATACTCAGGAGAATGTTCTATAAGGGCTGTTTCAAAAAAAATGACGCAATTCCTTTTTCACTCCTTAATTTTCATATTTATCATTTTAGATAAAGACTTTTTGTTCCTAAGTATGTATTTCTATGTACAGAAACTTCATGCAAAATTTCATTACTCTATCTTTATTCAGTCAAAAAGGGTGCTTAATTATGTAGTCAAAATTGTCAGGAGTGTAACACTTTTAGTGTGACATTTAGAAAATACTCTTTACTTCCATATGACACTTTAAGAAAACCACTTATTCAATACAAATAAAGTGTATTGTATCATAAAATTGCAAACCTCAGCAAACTGTTGGTATATGATTGGTTTATTTATGTTTAATAGTAAAACGTAGACGGATAGTTTCAAGTAGCTTGAACCCAAAAATAAATGCATAAAAAATTGTCACCAAGCTGCATTAGACTAAAAAAAATTTTAATAGAAAGATTGTCTATCATCTGAAGTAAATACCAGCTGATCAAGTGGATATTTGGGCTGAAATAAGAAGCATCATAATGTATGTTAGCTGCTTCATTTAAATTTTATTAGCTCTGAAAGTTCACTTTTATGAGCATGTCAGGAGTGTAACACTCATCTTTAAGAGGGTGCTGTTCCAATATGATGATGTTCTACATGTCAATTTTGGGTTTAATTTATTCAGCTAGCTGTCCTTAGTTAAAAATTCCCCCAAGTGGCAATTTCATGTACACTATTTATATGAAATATTTGAATAAGTGGTGTCAGGAGTGTAACACTTTTGAAAATGTCAGGAGTGTAACACTTTAATTTGTTGGATAACTTGCATTTAAAATATAATTAACACTTTTTGTTGACTTTTAACCAAAACTAGATATCTTTCATGATAAATTATGTTTGTTTTAGATTAATTTGCAGTCCATAACTTGCTTTTTGCCACTCAGACTGACTTCTGAATGGATGTTGCAATGTGTGAGCTATAGCAATTCATATTTTTAAAAAATATACAATTTTTTCATATGGTTGATCATAAAAAAACTACATGAAATGAAATAGTCCAAGTTAATGCAGCAACAATCTATTCTCTGCTTATAAATTCATTACAAGACCTATATACTGTCCAAATAAAAATGTTACACTCCTGACATATTTGAAAATAACTTGTATACTACTAATTTTTTATCAAATAATGATCAAATTGTTCCTTAAAGCAATATAGAACTGTTAGATCATGATCTATACACCCATGTATTACAATATATGGTACAATTGTTGTTTTGGGGATGTCAGGAGTGTAACACCACTTTTGAGCTACAAATTTTAAATATTTCATACAAATTTATGAAATAAGTTATGTTAATTGAAGTTTTTGTGCTTTGGCAAAAAACCTCAAGTCAAAAAGTGATATACTGATCATAATAGGTATTGTTTCAAGCTAAATATTTGCTATGTCAGGAGTGTAACATGCTATATATTGAAAATTGATTGCTACTTTGTCCATTAAGAACTTAAAATTAGAACGATATATTTCTATGAAATTTTCTGTGGACGAAGGAGCAACCCAGAGGTTTCCTTTAAAGCATGTTTCAGTGCTCAAATTTAAGTATTTTAGAAAATATGAAAACTTGTCTAGGTAAAGGTAAAATAAAAACCACTAAAAATGGAGGAAAAATTGGTTTTTTATTTCAATGGTAACATTTTGCATTAAAAATCAATGATTTTTTTCGTATTTGAGTATTAGTGAAATACAAAATGACGAAGAATTAAACCAAAATCAAACCATTTTTTTCAAATTGGCTCCTGAAAATCCTGTATTTTATCCAAAAAATGAGCCCAAAAAGCTGTCATAAAAATGCTGATATTTTTTTCTGATGTATTTTCTTTGCAAATGCTTAATAAATTTCAAAAATTGAATATATTTGGGTCCTAAGCATGTATAGTTGGACGACTTTTAACTTATTTGAATTTTTACCACCTTTGTCACACTTTTGCGTCATTTTTTTTGAAACAGCCCATAATTTACATTTAATTTCAGATTATTGAAATGTTAAACTATTCTGTTAGAAATAATTGCCAGCAGAATGCATCGAAGATTTAGCCATTTCGAATATTCTAATGTGTTATTCAATAATTGTAAGCATTAACTGGAAAAAAACCCAAGTTCCCTTAATTAAATATATAAAATGTAGCATGGCTAAGGCAAAAAAAAATCATTTTACTTCTTTGATGAATTTGACATACATAATAAGTCTCATGATCTTAATATATCTTACAGGGTTTGAGTGTAGAAGAAGCAAGAAGAATTTTAGAAAGAGATGGTCCAAATTCGTTAACACCGCCACCTACGACGCCGGAATGGGTGAAGTTTTGTAAACAAATGTTTACTGGGTTCTCGTTACTACTGTGGATAGGAGCTATTTTATGTTTTATAGCATACTCAATCCAGGCATCACAAGATGAAAATCCACCTGGTGATAATGTAAGTTGAATAAGATTTAAATCTATTTCCTTATATCTTTAAAGATTTTAAGATTTGAAACTTCTTGCTTTACCTTCAAGATGGAGAGCAGCAACCTCTTGTCAATGTTAAAGTCTGCTGACAGTTTTTTTATTGCAGATTTTTAAAACAGCATGAAAAGTGCTGGATTTGACACTAAATTTGAATGATAAAAAAGGATAGAATTATATATAAAATTCAACTGATTAAGAACGAAATCACTTTCTGATTTTCAACCTCGTTTAAATGCATGTCTCAAAATATATGTGTATTGTGACAAAGTATTTTTTAATTAATGATTAATTAATACTTTGTGTATTGTTCTTCTTTTTCAGTTATATTTAGGAATTGTATTAACAGCTGTAGTAGTCGTAACTGGTTGTTTTTCATATTACCAAGAAGCCAAAAGTTCTAAGATTATGGATTCCTTTAAAAACATGGTTCCTCAAGTAAGTACTCTATATATTTCAAGGAAACTGTTTAAAGGTATTTTAGTGATTATTTTACTGATCTTACATCGTTTGTCAAATCCCTCTGGTTTTATATATTTTGCAGAAAAATAACTATTTTTGATGCCACGTGTGTAAATGATATAAATTTTCTCCATGGTTTAATTGATTTATTCTGTTCATGAATATTGCTGTATTTTAATGACTGGGTTGGTCATGGGTCAGTTATTTCTTGCTTATTTGTTTAAATCTCACCTAAAAGACAGAGAAATTTAAGCTGCGCCCAACCTTTGAATAAAATAGAGTAATAAATACAAACAAAATGGGATTTGAAACATTTTTTTTTGTGTGCCAATGTCTGTAGGCATTAAAATATTATAAAATATTTGTTGCATATTCAATGATTTAATTAATATATTTTAGTAGTAGATGTGGAAATACTTATGATTTTTTCATTTTATTTTCACAGTATGCAAATGTAGTAAGAGGTGGATCCAACTTTGAAATTAAAGCTGAAGACATTGCTCTTGGAGATCTCGTCAACATCAAGTTTGGTGATCGTGTTCCAGCTGACGTCCGTGTCATTGTTGCACATGGATTCAAGGTAGGTTAATTTCTAGGTCATCTGAGTTTGAAAATAACTCGTTTTATCAGGCTCACAAGATATGGGCAGGGTAACCTAATGTTTTCAAAATTTGATAGACAAATAGAAATTCAAAAATTATAAAAAATTTAATACAGATCAACCCACTTTTTGAGACCAATTTTATAGCCTGAGATCATATTCCTTGGAAACCAGTTGATTATCTTGAAGCATTTGTCAAAAGCTCTTGTGACTTCAGTTTCTAAGAATCCTAATATTGATTTTCCGGATAAAGGCAGGTGGATAAACCTCATGTATCTTATTAAAGTATTATCTATCATTTTCAAATTACTTCCTTGATTCAATCTCTGTTGGATGTAATCTTATCATGTTAACAGTAGTTTGCTGATGTTGATTAAAATTTCAGTCTTTAGGTAAAAAATCCACCTCTGATTAGATGAAGGATCATCTAGGATAAGGGCTGTTTCAAAAAAAATGACGCAAAAGTGTGACATAGGTGATAAAAATTCAAATAAGTTAAAAGTCATCCAACTATACATGCTTAGGACCCAAATATATTCAAGTTTTGACATTTATTAAGCATTTGCAAAGAAAATACATCAGAAAAAAAATATCAGCATTTTTCTGACAGCTTTTTGGGCTCATTTTTTGGACAAAATACAGGATTTTCAGGAGCCAATTTGAAAAAAAATGGTTTGATTTTGGTTTAATTCTTTGTCATTTTGTATTTTACTAATACATGTACTTTTAAACGAAAAAATCATTGATTTTTAATGCAAAATGTTACCATTGAAATAAAAAACCCATTTTCCTCCATTTTTAGTGGTTTTTATTTTACCTTTACCTAGACAAGTTTTCATATTTTCTAAAATACTTAAGTTTGAGCACTGAAACATGCTTTAAATGAAACCTCTGGGTTGCTCCTTCGTCCACTGAAAATTTCATAGAAATATATCTTTCTAATTTTTAGTTCTCAATGGACAAAGTAGCAATCAATTTTCAATATATAGCATGTTACACTCCTGATATAGCAAGTATTTAGCTTGAAACAATACATATTATGATCAGTTTATCACTTTTTGATTTGAGGTTTTTTGCCAAAGCACAATATGAATTGCTATAGCTCACACATTGCAACATCCATTCAGAAGTCAGTCTGAGTGGCAAAAAGCAAGTTATGGACTGCAAATTAATCTAAAACAAACATAATTTATCATGAAAGATATCTAGTTTTGGTTAAAAGTCAACAAAAAGTGTCAATTATATTTTAAATGCAAGTTATCCAACAAACTAAAGTGTTACACTCCTGACATTTTCAAAAGTGTTACACTCCTGACACCACTAATTCAAATATTTCATATAAATAGTGTACATGAAATTGCCACTTGGGGAAATTTTTAACTAAGGACAGCTAGCTGAATAAATTAAACCCAAAATTGACATGTAGAACATCATCGTATTGGAACAGCACCCTCTTAAAGATGAGTGTTACACTCCTGACATGCTCATAAAAGTGAATATTCAGAGCTAATAAAATTTAAATGAAGCAGCTAACAGACATTATGGTGCTTCTAATTTCAGCCCAAATATCCACTTGATCAGCTGGTAATTTCTTCAGATGATAGACAATCTTTCTATCAAAAAAAATTTAGTCTAATGCATCTTGGTGACAATTTTTTATGCATTTATTTTTGGGTTCAAGCTTCTTGAAACTATCCGTCTACGTTTTACTATTAAACATAAATAAACCAATCATATACCAACAGTTTGCTGAGGTTTGCAACTTTATGATACAATACACTTTGTTTGTATTGAATAAGTGGTTTTCTTAAAAGTGTCATATGGAAGTAAATAGTATTTTCTAAATGTCACACTAAAAGTGTTACACTCCTGACAATTTTGACTACATAATTAAGCACCATTTTTGACTGAATAAAGATAGAGTAATGAAATTTTGCATGAAGTTTCTGTACATAGAAATACATAATTAGGAACAAAAAGTCTTTATTTAAAATGATAAATATGAAAATTCAGGAGTGAAAAGGGAATTGCGTCATATTTTTTTTAAACAGGCCATAATCATTATTTAAGAATCTTGTGGATTTTCCTAAACTTGTAGCAGCTTCTTAAACATTGGCAGCAATTTATCTTGCAAATGCCATTCATTTTTTCAACAGCTGAATAGTTATATATAACCACGTCTGATTTCATTGTTCTTCTTTTTTGAGTTTAATTCTTTGGTTATGATTTATAGGTTGATAATTCCTCATTGACTGGAGAATCTGAACCACAGACCAGAAGTGCTGACTTCACAAATGAAAACCCTCTGGAAACAAAGAATTTGGCATTCTTCTCCACCAATGCTGTAGAAGGTAAAAATCCATGTCTTACTTGTCAGGTGAAAAAAAAACCCATCAAATAAAATGTTTTTTATTAGCTAAAATCAGCACACTTTTAATTGGATTTGGGAACAAAATGAAATAAGTATATTCAGGAAATTAAATCAAGAGACAACATATGAAACCTCAACAGAAAAAGTAAAGTACATCTATCATTATTACCTGTTAAATTATTAAATTCCAAAAAGCTGGAAGCATTACTACATGTTATTGTTTTGCATACAGAGTGATTGAAAAGGTCTATCTTATACATAAATTGATTGGTGGCTTTTTTCACGAACTATGTCAAATATTTGCCAGGGGAGATTTATTTTTATTTCGTTGACTTAAGCAATTTTGATATTTCACCATAGGAACATGCAAAGGTATTGTTGTAAAGACTGGAGACCAGACTGTTATGGGACGTATTGCCAACTTGGCCTCTGGATTAGATGTCGGAACCACACCCATTGCCAAAGAAATTGCTCACTTTATCCACATCATTACTGGTGTAGCTGTATTCTTGGGAGTCTCCTTCTTCATCATTGCCTTCATCTTGGGTTATTTCTGGTTAGACGCTGTCATCTTCTTGATTGGTATCATTGTCGCCAACGTACCAGAAGGTCTTTTGGCCACTGTCACTGTAAGTTGTTTAACTTGAAGAGAAAAGTCTTTTAAAGTATTCATATGTAAAAGTAAATGAAAATATTTGGTGAATCTTAAAGCTGTAATCTGTCAACCACAAATTGATATTTAATGATCAATTTATTGTGTAAGTGCTGAAGAACTGAGAGACAGCTGAGAATATTTTTTTTAAAAGAAAAGTTGGCTATTTCAATTTTAAAAAAGAAGACTATTGATTATTTTAGGTATGTTTGACCTTGACTGCCAAACGTATGGCTAGCAAGAACTGTCTTGTCAAGAACTTGGAAGCTGTTGAGACCTTGGGATCAACCTCCACCATCTGCTCCGACAAAACAGGAACCCTGACCCAGAACAGAATGACAGTTGCCCATATGTGGTTTGATGGCAAAATCTATGAAGCTGATACCAGCGATGACCAGACCAGTAAGTTGAACATCTTTAGGAAAACATTGAGAAAAACATGAATCTTAACTTGTACATATGCATGTTGAGCAAGATAAACAAAAATGCAATATATTTGTTTAAAAATTTAATTGTAGATTATTTTTTTTCTATTTATATATATGAAATTTTAAGTTTCAAATGTCATTTGTAAATAAAATGAAAAAAAAACCAGAAACACTGTCATTTATGTCACTTTTCTTTGAAAAAAAAAAAAAGGAAAACAGTTTTCTCATCAAGTTAGAATAATAAAACTTGTATGATTTTAGATGCTACCTATGGCAGAAATGATGAATCATGGCTTGCTCTGTCCAGAATTTCTATGTTGTGTAATCGTGCTGAATTCAAAGCTGAACAAGAAAATGTCCCAGTACTCAAGAGGTGAGATGTGTAGGAAATGCCAACATCATGCACAAAAGTATTGAATCTTCCACGCTTTCTGTTTTTTTCAGCTTATAAAAACAACTGCAATATTTTACAAAGAGCTTTTAACACAAGTAAACACAAAAAGAAACAAACTAAACAATGAAGGTTAAAACAATTTAGCTTTACCTTTGAAATGTTGGTTTGATAACCTGAATTTAATGGTTTTAAAATATATCTTCTTAGTCATCGATGGCATGGATAGGCTACATGTAATGCAAAAGAAAACACATTTCTCAGCATTATAAATGAGTGACCAACAGAATTGTAATCTTTTACTTTCTTGCATTACAGAGAATGTACCGGAGATGCTTCAGAATCTGCTCTTCTCAAGTGTGTTGAACTGTCCATCGGGAAAGTCACCGAATTCAGATCCAAGAACAAGAAAGTCTGTGAAATTCCATTCAACTCCACCAACAAGTACCAAGTATCTATCCACGAGACAGACAATCCAAATGATCCTAGATATCTCCTTGTGATGAAGGGAGCACCAGAAAGAATCCTAGATAGATGTTCCACTGTCCTGTACCAAGGCAAAGATATCCCTCTTGATGATAACTTCAGGGAACATTTCAACTCTGCTTACATGGAATTAGGAGGTCTCGGAGAACGTGTCTTGGGTATGTATTTGAAATTCAAATTTATCTTAATTTAAGATTTGTTAATTGGTGTTTAATAATAGATAAAAAATCAGGTTTTACTTTCAAGAACTAGCATTAGGAATGAAGTGTTGTGATGAATTTTATCATGAGATTATTATTTTAATTATTAAATATCGTTATTTTTCCAAAGGATTCTGTGACTACTTCCTGCCTGCTGACCAGTACCCAATTGGATATTCCTTTGACTCGGATGAAGAGAACTTCCCCTTGACTGGACTTAGATTTGTTGGTCTTATGTCTATGATTGATCCACCAAGAGCTGCTGTACCTGATGCTGTTGGCAAATGTAGAAGTGCTGGAATTAAGGTATGTTGGCAAAATAAAAAAAAACATTTGAAAAAAAAAAACTCTCTCTTTTATGTAAAATATCACACAAAATAAGCTTTTAATGAACACCAACTTATTTTATTGTAAATGCATAAAAAAAACTTGATTTGAATCTTCTTCATCAATTATAAGTGTGAGGATAACTGAAGAAAAAAAAAATCCCCAAATGTTTTACCTTAAATCAGCATGAAATCTGTCCAGCAGATCTGGCTGATTTTCCTCATTGCAGTTGAAGCTTCTTGTAAGTAAATATTTGTTTTTATTTAACAGGTTATCATGGTTACTGGTGATCATCCAATCACAGCCAAGGCTATTGCTAAGGGTGTCGGAATCATCTCTGAAGGAAGCAAGACTGTTGAAGATATTGCCCTTGAAAGAGGATGCCCCATTGAAGAAGTTGAGCCAGCGTAAGTTTTAAGCAGGGAATGGATGTTCAATAAAGTTCAAGATTAAAACATATTATGGGAATACTTTAAGAATTTAGTCATTTGATAACAAATTGATTATAAAAGTTTTTAATGGTTCCTATGTAAATGTTAAGTGGAACTACCAAAAAAAAAGCATTAAACAAAATTGTATGAATAGACAAAAATATTTGAAAAGAAAGAGAAGTCGAGCTTAAACAATCTTATATTGCATTAAGGTAGACTATTACTATAAAGATTTGAATAAAATGGCGTAAAATTAAACAAATTTTTGTATTGTATTAATACAGTATTTAGCTTGATTAAAGATTTTATTTTTTCATTTTAGTGATGCCACTGCTGCTGTTGTTCACGGCTCTGACCTTCGTGACATGACCCCAGCCCAGATTGACGAGATCTTGAGAAACCACCCTGAGATTGTGTTTGCCAGAACCTCTCCTCAACAGAAACTGATCATTGTAGAAGGTTGCCAGAGACAGGGACAGATTGTAGCTGTAACTGGTGATGGTGTCAATGACTCTCCTGCTCTCAAAAAGGCTGATATTGGTATGTTTGAATAAAGTCTTTCTTTGGAATGGTTAAAATTTGGTCTTCATGCATCTTATACTTTTTTAAGTCAGTGTTGTTATACAATTTTGTTGTGCTCAGATATCAAAACTCAATTTGTAAGTTTCAAAATAAACTAAATGAAGTTAAATATTTGTAAAAAAGAATTGGGTAAAAAATTCCTAAAGTTAAATTTTAGTTGAAAGTCCTAAACCTTGGATATGGATTTTATATAAAGTCGAAATGATATAATTTTTGTTTAAGAAGAATTCATTTTTGTTGTGAGTAAAATGATTTGTTGTCTCAATTCATCGTATTAACATAAATTAACTTTTATTTCTAGGTGTTGCTATGGGTATTGCTGGTAGTGACGTCAGTAAACAGGCTGCTGACATGATCTTGTTGGATGATAACTTTGCCTCCATTGTCACTGGTGTTGAAGAAGGTAGGTCAAAATACTAAGAACCATAATTTATAATTTATCACATGTTGGTCAAAAAAGGCAAAGAAATAGCAAAAAAACAAAGACAAAACATGGAAACACAGTCCGAAGACAATGTCGCTGAGAAAAAATACCAAACAAAAACTGCAACTAGTTACTTCTGTTGCATGTAAAATGAACTGGTGGTTTTTGAGGATTCTTGCTTGAAACAATCTATAAAAAAAATAAGAAGCATATTCTGTTCTTTATCTTTATTTTAAAAACTGCTGATATTAACAAATGTGATTATCTTTTAGGACGTTTGATCTTTGACAACTTGAAGAAGTCCATTGCCTACACCTTGACCTCTAACATTCCTGAGATTTCACCTTTCTTGATGTTCATCTTATTGGACATCCCTCTGCCATTGGGAACAATCACCATCTTGTGTATCGATTTGGGAACCGACATGGTACCTGCCATCTCACTCGCCTATGAAGGACCAGAATCTGACATCATGAAACGTGAACCTCGTGACCCGGTTAAAGACAAACTTGTGAACGAAAGGTAAAACTGAAATGAACATTATTTTATTAAAAAATATGAAATCAGTTTAGTTGAAATTAGAATAGCAGAGATGTTTGGAAAGTCACATGAGTTTTCTGTTCAGTGTAAGAACTAAAAAAAAATTAAACAACAACTTACAATGAAACTTCTAAAAGTTTGGATATCTTTAAAATGCTTCATTAATTTAGTGTCTGTGCATATAACAAAAGTATAAACTTTGGAACTTGAAGCATGATAATAAAGACATCTGACTTGACTGAATTTTGAATACCTCTTTAATACTTTTTGCTTGTTTTCAGATTGATTTCTATGGCTTATGGACAGATTGGTATGATCCAAGCTTCAGCTGGATTCTTTGTCTATTTTGTCATCATGGTAGAGAATGGATTCTGGGTTTCCAGACTTTTGGGTATCCGTGAAGAATGGGATTCCATGGCTGTAAATGATCTTCAAGATTCATACGGACAAGAATGGGTAAGGTCTTAACTTGAAGTGTTGGTTTAGGGAATTTGTTTATTTACATGTATTACATAGGGCAGTATGTTTTATCAAGAGCAGAAATTCTTTTGGAGGGAACAGACACACCTAATAGCATACATAAAAATGTCTAAACTCTATGAATAAATCAATTTCTTAATCTGAAATCTTTTATTTTTGAAAATGAAATTTTAATTTGTTAAAATTAAAAGGGATAAAGATAAATGTCTTCATCAAGTTCATGTTTTAAATTAAGACTGTTTTGTGCATGTATTTTGAAAGTTTGGTAGCAAATTGTCAATATATTCTCTTGTGAAACACTTATTGTTATTTTAACCAATTATTAATCTTTTTGTAGACCTATGGACAGAGAAAGATCTTGGAATACACCTGTCACACAGCTTTCTTCGTATCTATTGTCGTTGTACAATGGGCTGATTTGTTGATCTGTAAGACCAGAAGATTGTCTATTGTTCAACAAGGATTAAAGTAAGTGGAGCCATTAACATGAAAAGGGAGATAACTCTAATATTCAAATAAAAGATGAATCTCGAAATGTTCTAATGTTCATATTATGGGAAAATGTAAGAAGAAAATCAAATTTCCATATGAAATCATATCTTAGCTATCAATATATCTTGAGTTGACAGAAAAATGGTGAAAGAAAAAGTGAAAAGTGAGGATTTTGTCTCTTTTGTATTGTTTTAGGAAAAACAATTATTCAAAATGCGTTTGTTTATTTTCAGGAATCATCACATGACATTTGGTCTATTCTTTGAGACAGCTTTGGCTGCATTCCTAACCTACTGTCCAGGATTGGATAAGGGTCTTCGTATGCAAAACCTTAGGTATGTTGATCAAAATCAAAGATAACTCTTAGTGCAATCTTATTATCATGAACAAGAATGGCATCAGTACAAGCAATAGAAGATAATGAGATGTGGAATTGGTGTACACAACACAAGATACAATTTACAATGACAATTTAAAAAAATCCATGATGAAAAACAGCCAGCAGCCTTCAATATGACCAGTGGTCACTGCTCGCTGTCTTTCTATTGGCCAAATCCAATCAATTAGTTCAATCCTTAAGTGCAATATTATTTTTAAAAAAAACCAATGTTTTCAGATGAAATCTGTGAAGAATGGAGATGTTTTTTGAAATGATAAGTTATAGAATTGCTTTCACATAGTTACATAGTTATTTTATTGAAAAATTATAATGCACTGATTCAGCACTTTGGTTTTTTTAAGCTTTGTTCTTTTTGGAATAATGTTTCACTTTTATTGAATATTTTTTTCATTTTCTTTCAGGGCAACCTGGTGGTTCCCAGCCATGCCATTCAGTTTAGCTATCTTTATTTACGATGAATCAAGAAAGTACATTCTCCGCCGAAACCCTGGTGGTTGGGTAGAGAGAGAAACATACTATTAAAGACACTAGCAGGGATGTGATTGGTGTTTATTTGACAGTTGAAAAAAAAGACTACACAAAACTGTTTTATGTGGAATTTTAGACAAGATCTTTTTTTAATTTAAAAAAATCAACATTATTTAATGTTAATGTATTAATATATATAGAGATATGATTTGAACTAAATTTTTAATCCACAAAAACTTTTAATTATTTATTGTTGAAGTGGTAGCAGTGAATATTAGATAACAAATGACTTAATAGATGATAAAACAAAACATTTTTTGCATTTAAAAGAGTTATGAAAGAGTAGTATGTACTTCATGTGATGATGTTAAGTTTTTAATGTTATAATTTTTTTTTTTCCAAATGTTTTTTTTTCTTGTGATTTTTATGCACAATGGTCATTTATAGAGTCATGTGATAAACCAAAATGCCATCTTCACTCTCACGATATTTGTTGTAAAAACTTTGTAAATACATCTTTTTTTTATGTTTTAGAATCAGATTATTTTTATTCATTCACATTCGACTTGAAAAAAATCAATCAACAGTTTTTGATTGGAGGCGGAGATGTGTAAAATTTTAGATTCAATTGAAATTGAAAGATGTTTTTTTTATGTTGAATGTGTTGTTTATATATATGTAGGATGATGAAACATTTTTTTATATAGATAACTAGTTAGACTTTTACCAATGAATTTGTATGATTGCTCACATATCTGTAAATAACTCTGGACTACATTCCACAACAATTACATGTAATCTCTTCTTTGGGCATAATATTTATAGTATAGTTATATTCAAGCTGCAACTTTATTAACCCGAAAGCTTTGCTGGAAAAAAAATTCAAACAAAATCTGATACAATGGGAAGTTTATGGGCATTGAATTTTAAAAGGAGGGGTGGGATCTTGGGTCATTATTTTGGGAATCTCATTTTTAATCACAGACACAAAATCTAGTCTTAGATAGAGTTCAAAGTTGCCAGTTTGAAATAAAAGTAAAGAATGCATTGTTTTAAGGTCAATAGGTCAGGTGATGAATATGTGCAATAACTACTTAATGATAAAAACACTTCTACTATTAAATGAATTAAATTTGTGTTCAAAAAGATAATATCACTAAAGGCAATTCAAAATGAGAATCAATCGCTCAATTCAAATGGATTTTTATCTTTCTTGAAAATGCACAATGCAATATAAAGTAAACAATAACTGAACCATCTGACCTATGACCTTAAAGAATGTATTCTCAGTAGGCAAAAACATGAGACATTTAAATTACCCCTTCCTTAGTACCCTGGTTGATACGAAAAATAGGTTGTGATCCATTCATTAAAAATGGTTATGGTACTTAATACATAGAACTTTTCCCTTGGGCAATACTCTAGAGCAATAATAGGCTTGATTTGAGAATCTCATGTTTCACATATCATCAGATTCATGTGAACCTGTTTTTTTTTATTTGTACCTCAAAAAATCTACTGGATGTATTACAGAAATAATTTCAATAAACTTGGATTAATAAATAGTTTGTCTTTATTTGTCAAATGCATAATGCAATAATTGTTTACTACTGATTTCATACAGGAATAACCATTTTACAGACTGTATTGTCCCTTATCAGGGAATATAAGATAATGAGATGTGGAATAAGTGTATGCTATACATCTCGTCTCGCATAAAAAGTAGTAACTTAGAAAACCACAAAGGAAAACCACCAGCAGTCTTCAACAAGGCCAGTAGGTGCCGCTCACTGTTCTGCAGTTGGCCCATGGTCTAAATAAAATGTATATAATTCACTTACACCCCAGTTCTATTGTTTAAAGTCGAACTTTCATTTTCAGAAACTTTCTTTGTGTGAATAACTCTTTTGTTCTAAGAACAAATGGCTTAATTCACAATGGCAAAAACAGGGGTTTCCAGATACCCCTGCTTTTGGGCTTGTGAACACACCTCATGTTCATAGACCAAAAGAGCTTCTCACACAAAGAAACTTCTGTAATAGCTTCTGTAGAAGGAAATGAAAACTGTCACTTTATAAGGTTTAAAATCAATTCTAATTTAAAAGTAGCAAAATAAAAAAAAATAAAAAAACAGACAAATAAAACAAAAAATTTAAAAAAATGGAAATAAACAAACAAAACAAGAATATGTCCAATAGACATAATGCCGATATTTCGCAACATAAGAGACAGAAGAACACACAGACGGATGGACAAACAAACGTATCCGAAGACTGTATGTCCCAATAACTTAAGTAGATTGGGCATCAAAATGGGTCAAATATAGAAATGGCCGAATTTCGTTAAACAGGAAGTAAGACCTGAAATTAATTCAACGGTATGGGCCCATGCTGATCACCAAATATGAAAAAGATGTAATAAGAGGTTGTTGAGAAAACTGTTAAGAAAATTGTCCATAATTGACCATGCATGCAAAAAATAAAAAAGTCGGCAAACAGGAAGTAGAGGAGAGAAGGACTCTTAATCGAACCCCACGCTAAGGGACTGTATGCTCGTACTGCAAATGTATCAAATCACAAAATATAAAATTAAAATGAAATAAATTTTCTTCAAATACGCAATTTCCTCAACTAAAATTACCTGCTCTCAGAATTAATGATACCGTCTTCCCCATGGTCATATAAAAACTTATATTCAGTTTAGAAGTGTTCACTGTTTTAATTAGCATGATACAAAATCATCCGTTATTTGTAAAGTAGTTAATCTGTTCAACAAGTTGATTAATCTGTTTTAATCCTAAAATCATCTCAGTTGCTTAATATGTTGAATTAAAGAGGCCCCTGTGTGGGGAAGAAAAAAAATCAGAAATATGTTTACTAACTCAGTTTTATCATTAAAGCCACATTTTATTGCTTCTATCAATAATTTGTAATCTAGTTTTGCTCTAAGTTTACTGAGGTGCAAGTTAGTTATACCATGAGGTAAAGGTGTTTCATGATAAGAAACCCACTCGGACCTCCGGTCGTCGGGGTTTCTTATCCTGAAACACCTTTACCTCATGGTATAACTATTACAGATAGACCCCCTTTCTTAAACAAGGAACAGAAAACTTCAAAAAGACCAGTACAAACAAAAGCTTTGTCAAAGATTCCTGGCTTTGGACAGGCAGCTGTGCACTGTTATGGTCTGCCTCTGGCAGTCATTTAATTTGTATAATTTGTAGCATTGTTTTCATGAAAGTACAATTATAAACCATTGGATGAAACCTAACAACTGTTTAGGAGGACTTTGATATAAGACAATTTGCTTTGCTTGCTCTAGCAATTTGAAAGGTCCAGAGTTAAATATTTTTGCTTTCGAAACTGAAGTAAGGTACAGCAGTTTATTGGCCATGTGAGCTTATGTCATCACTATGGGTCTGTCGTCGTCCGTCAACAATTTCAAAAATCTTCACCTCTGAAACCACTAAACCAATTTAACTGAAACTTTGCAGGAATGGTATTGGTCCTCATTTTGAAATGATTCGATAAAAAACATGGCTGCTGTTACTAAAATAGAACATAGGGTAATACCACTTAAAATGGCTTATAACTCAGAAACCATAACAGAAAGAAAAAATCCGAAGGATCGTATGCTCTTCAGAATCGAAAGCTCTACAAAAGTCTCCATTGGGTCGAAGTTGTCATAGGAACCCTTATAGGGGTCATGGTCCTTTAAAGGTCTAAAATAGCCCTTTTTCATGTTTTTGCCCTATAGAATGAAAACTATTGCAGATAGAGAAAAGCTGTTGCTTGCTTATATGTTCAGCTAAAGTCTTCATAGGGTCGATGTTGTCAGATGACCCCTTATAGGGGTAACAGTCCCTTAAAGGCGAAAAATAGTGTTTTTGGCATATAGAATGAAAACTTTTGCAGATAGAGAAAAGCTGTTGCTTGCTTAAATGTTCAGCTCATTTAGCTTTACAAAAGTCGTCATAGGGTCGAAGTTGTCAGATGACCCCTTATAAGGGTTGAAGCCCCTTAAAGGCGAAAAATAGTTTTTTTGGCCTATAGAATGAAAACTATTGCAGATAGAGAAAAGCTGTTGCTTGCTTAAATGTTCAGCTCATTTAGCTCTACAAAAGTCTCCATAGGGTCGAAGTTGCCAGATGACCCCTTATAGGGATTGCAGCCCCTAAATAAACATGTTTTTATGTTTTGGGCTTATATAATTAAAACTATTATAGCAGATAAAGAAAAGTGGTTGCTTGCTTAAATGTCCAGTTCATGAAGCTCTTAACAAAAGTCTTTTTAGAGTCAAAGAGTTCAGACGGCTCTTAAAATAACATTTTGCACGTTTTAGGCTTACAGCTGAAAGAGAAAGGCTGTTGCTTGCTTAAATGTTCAGCTTATTCGATCAGCCACAGGGACTTGCTCCCCTCTATCAATATTTTGTTAGAGTCAATGTGCGGTGTTTTATTTTCGTACCGCACATTGACTCTAACAAAATATTGATAGAGGGGAGCAAGTCCCTGTGGGTAACCTCAATTGAAGAACTATATATATTTGCGCTTTGTTAATAAAGGTAATACCAAAAAATATCGAACTCGGATGTATTATATCAAAAGACTAAATGAGGGTTGGAAAATTTGCAGATTATGTAGCTTTTGCCCATAAAAAATGTAGACTTCTTAACATAGCAATAGATTTTTTTTATACCCTCGATCTTAAGAGATTGAAAGCGGGGGCTATATGGCAATCACATTGTCCTTCCGTCTGTTCTTACAAACTTGCGTAACAGATTTCTCAGTTTCTACTGAAGGGATCGGTTTCAAAATAGGTACACAGTCTAAGCACAACGAGTTGTACCCTGTCTCTCCTTTCCAGGTCAGCTGTACACATGCTTCCGGTTTCCTGAACCGACTTAGATGTTTTTGAGGGTAAAAAATAGACAATTTTTGTAACAGTTTCTTAGCATCTACAGAAGAAATTAATTCAAATTTGGTACATTCTTCCTGTTATAGAATGGCCGAGTGGGTTATAGTGCAACGCCTTGTTCTATTTCAAGTCCACGAAGTTGAAACTATTGCTGTTTAAATAGAGACAAGATATTGCTTGCCTTTACCTTCAGAGAAAGTGTCGAAGTTGAAAAGATGGCCCTTGCCAAGTTGAAGTATGGTATTCAAGTATCTGACCCTTTATTAGAGTAACATGGCTTCTAATTTACTTTCAGCTAATTGATCTCTACAAAAGTTTCCATTTGGTCGCAGTTGTCCGGATCACCACTTATAGGGACTACGCCCCTTTGAAGGTGAAAAAGTCCTCTTAGATGGCCCAAAATATGCAAATAGTTATTTCATTCTATCTTTAATTGAAGACTCCTGGGAGAATCTCAATATTCCCTGCTTAAAAATGGATGAAAGGGTTTTCAGTCCGTTCCTCCGTACCCAAGGCTACCCATTAGAGAAAATAATGAGATTAACTCCAATTAAATTACTCGATGGTTTCAGAAACCTTTTTTTTCAAATCTGACATATTGCATAGATTTATACCACGTATAATCTGATGTAATGGATTTATTTAGTGAGCGGGGGTATATTTTATACTCTTTGTTAAACTTATAACTAGTTCATTAAACATAAAATCTTGCATAATGATGAATCTGAGACTTAGCAACCGTAGACCTTACCACGCATCCTCGATCAGAATAACATTTTAACAATCAATTGATGTAAAGTTTACATTCTGATATACCATGAATTTTTATGAGTCTCTGCATGGAAATTATGTAATTGTGTTTTAACGGCTCCTTTTAAGTCATCGTCATTTCAGAAATGTAAAATGTTCGCATTATTGAATTTCCATTAGTTTTGTACTTAAAAAGCAGTACCTAGTACAAGCATGGGTTCATGATCACTGATTTATCAGAATCCATAAAATTTAGTTCTCTAGAGGTTCGCCAGTTACCTGCCCAAGGTATGTGTTTCTCCTCCGTCAAGAAAATTTCAGCGGGGTTTTAAAAAATGGACAACATTTTAACCCAACCGATACACATTTTTAGCCATAAGCGAAAATCTGGAAAAGTATTTTTTCACTAAGCTTTGGTTAGGAACTGTATGAAACAAGAGGTCCCAGCTACATTTTTTTTAATTGCGTGCACTCCCGTTTGAAAATTGCTGGATCTGCCACAGACGTTTGTTCTAATCAGTACTATATTAGTATTTAAACTGATCCGACATACATAAACATCCAACTTTTGGGTGGCGGATATTACCTTCCTTACCAACTAAGATTTCCATATTCACTATTTTCTGGCCTTAGCCAGTCTAAATATTTAATAACTTAGGTGAGCGATACAGACTCTATGGTCAAGTATTGCCATCACTAAGCATCTGTCGTCTGATGAATACGTTATGAAAACAAGAACACATCTAAGTAAATATAAACTGAAAATAAGGTGTATATTATCTTAAATACTTACAAAATGTTTTATTTTAAATTAATAATTTTTTCTTTTGAAATCTAAATATATAATTTTTCAATTTAGTTAATTTTGACATTTAAAATAATTTCAATAATTCACAGTCCTGAACGTTTAGTTGGATATAACCAATGTGCTTGAAAGGAGTATAACCCCAGTCTGAAAATTTGGCGGGAATTATAATTTCCCTTGATCCTGCATGGTCAGAAATATATTTACGAGAATTAATATAATTTATGAAACATTCTTTTATAATACTATTACATGATTAAGAATAAGCAATAACGTGGACATAAATGTTATTGAAATCGTTAGGGACGGACCATTTTAACTTGAAAGGGGGGGGGGGGGCTTGGTTACAAAATATTTATTTTTCGAAGGCGTCGCGACAGAATATTTTTTTTATAATCGGCATTATTTTTCAGAATCCTTCTTCAGAATATTTTTTTTCTTACCCTCAGCTGCCAAAATATTTTTTCATCAAAAATAATTTTCAGAAATTTTTTTTTTAGGAAAAAACCAAGCCCCCCCCTTCAAGTTAAATGGTCGGTCCCTTACTGGTAGTCCCGGGGGGGTTACTCCCATTGTAAGTGGGTATACCTATGTGCCGCAAAACAGGGTCTGTTTTTCAAGGGTTTCTAGTCATGAACAGGGTCATAATTTTCAACCCTGAAAAGAACAGGTTTATAAATGACTTTAAAATGTCCATCATTGGTAATTCAACATATCATTTTTAGTAGAACAATCAAATTCCAAATATGACTGTCATTTGTTTCTTCAAATATTAACTAGATAGGGTAAAACGTACTTAACATCATTGAAATGGTATGAAGATGACTTCATTTGACTGCACAAAATCATTGACAGGGTATGGTTTTGTATGTTTTCGAAGTCAGGAACAGGTCCAGGTTTGACAACCTCATCGGCACATAGGTATGCAATATATATGAGAGTAACCCCCCGGGCTGGTAGTGCATGAACTTATAAGTTTCATATGCAAATAATGAAAATCAACTATTTTATTGACTACCTACTAGTATTTAACAATTAAGGCCCATTCTGTTCATTTGTGAATATAGATGTTGGTGTGTCATAGAGTTTTTGTAGTGTTTATCTTTGCCAGATTTGACCAGCACTATAAATTTGTCCTTAATTGTGATACACAAAGGGAACGCTATAACAAATAGGAATCAGGAAACCAGACTGACCGAGTTCAATGTTCGTGATGCTGATTGTCTAATTACAAAGGCTGATTAAGAACCGGCGCACCACACTTTTGACAGGAAAATTTGGTAAGCATAGGCGGATCCAGGGGGGGGGGCCCTTTTTGCGGAAAAAAATGGCTGAATACTAGTATATAGAAAATCAGTGAAGCGTGACCAAAGCGGACCCCCTCTTAGGCCAGTCAGTGGGCCCCCTCTTTTCAGAATTTCTGGATCCGCCACTGGTAAGGAACTGTGTTGTGCGCCCCCTTGTTTGAAAATTGTTTGATCCGCTCATATACTTAACCAGAGGCTCCCAGGAGCCTGAATCGCTCACCTTGGCTTTAAGCTATAGGAGTCTCTTCTATTAGCTTTTACCCGTGCACGGAGTCATCTGACAATTTCAACCCAATTAAACCTTTTGTTTACCTTAATAAGCTGAACATTTTAGCACTTAACAGCTTTTATCTAACTGCAAAAGTTTTTATTTTATAGGGCAAAACATGGAAAACACTATTTTTTACCTTTAAAGGACAGGGGTCATCTGACAATTTAGACCCAATGGAGAATACGTAGAGCTTAATGAGCTGAAGGTTTTTAAAAGCAAGCAACAGCTTTTCTCCATTTGCAATAGTTTTCATTCTATGGGGCAAAAACATGAATAACACTATTTTTGATCTTTAAAGGGTCATAACCCTCTAAGTCGTCATCTTACAACTTTGACCTATCATTGAAGATTTTTGTAGAGCCCAATGAGGCGAAGGTTTAAGCAAGCAATATTAATAGCATTTCTCTATCTGCAATAGTTTTCAATCTATCGACAAAAAACATGAAAAATGCCATTATATTTACCTTTAAATTTAAGGGTCTTAACCCCTATAAGGAGTCATCTAAAAACTTCGACCCAACGGAGACTTTTGTAGAGCTTAATGAGCTGAAATTTAAAGCTAGCAACAGCTTTTTTCTATCTGCAACAGTTTTCATTCTATAAGACAAAAACATAAAAAAAAGCTATTTTTGACCTTTTAAGGGCCATAACCCCTGCAAGGGGTCTTCTGACAACGTCGACTCAATTGAGACTTTTGTATAGCTCAATGAGCAAAGGTTTAAGCAAGCAACAGTATTTCTCTATCTGCAATACTTTTCGTTCCGTAGACAAAAAAAAACAAAACATGGAAAACGCATTTTTTGACCTTTAAAGGGCCATAACCCTTATAAGAAGTCGTCTGACAACTTCAACACAATAGAAACTTTTGTAGAGTTTTTGATGCTGAAGAAGGAAGGTTGCACCAGAATTTCTCTATCTCTTATACTTTTCGATTTAAAAGTGAAGAACAGCAGTCTGACTCCCATGGTCTATTTGTAGCAATGGCGGCCATGTTTTTTCACGGATCAAAAATCGAAACACAAGTTTTTTGCAGGACACTCTATAACAATCAACTTTATCAAGTTTCATTTAATTCTGTTGAGTAGTTTCAGAAGAGGAGATTTTTGAAAAATTGTTAACGGACGACACACGACGACGACGACGACAGACAACGACGAACGCAAAGTGATGGGAAAAGCTCACATTGACCTTCGGTTAAGGTGAGCTAACAAGCGATCCCTACCGACCCCAAATCTGCTGTACATAATATTCAAGTTTCCTTTGTTTAGCCTGATTATCATGACCCATATGTTTCTTTCACAATGGCGAAATCAATACAAAATGTCAAAGAAATTCATATTTTGAATTTCAATATGTCAAACATTTCAATCAATGTTTCAAAAAACAAAATACCAAACATGGCCATTTAAAAAATTGAACAGGTTACAGCTTCATTTAAGAGGGCGCTGTATAATCGATGGAGGAATCACATTATATTTCATAGCTATCTAGCGGGAATCATGGTCCATTAAGTCATGCAAATGGGAAAATGCAATATCGAATTGTTATCAAAAATTATTCTGATTGGAATAAATGTCATATTTATAGTAAGTTTATTATGTTTTTTTAAGTTTACATTGTTTTAAACAAAATGGTTTTAGAGCTGTTACAAATTAAGCTAGATACTTTATAGTTCTAAAGAAGTTATTAAAATAAGCAAATACACATATAGTGTTGAAAATATAGATGATGAATTTGATAAAAAAAAAAGGTTTGAAATGGATGTATACATGTAATTCAAAAAGCTACATCTCTTTCAAGGAACATGATTTTTGAATCTTGATTGTCAGAAAACAAAATATCAAAATGTCCCCGTATCAAGCATTCATATGGCATGATATGAGCAATATATATATTTTTTTTTGTGATTTAGTGATTTTTTTTAAAACAATTTTTTACAGTTTTAAAGTTTGAAAAACATGATAGAATGATGAACTTTTAACCTTAACCTTGAACTTTTTGGAAATATTACTGAATGAATATACAAACTAACAAGTACAAACAAAGATATTTCATCATACGTAAACTTTTATTTGCAGGGAATCGGATTCGTCATCGTATCCCTTGGGGTTGTGATAATCGTTGGAAGTAATATCTTTGGAGGGTACATAGAGCCCCTTTTCAGAGATGCGGGTGGCAGCACGTCCGTCGGTTCGTTCTTTACATACGTGGCTATATCAGCCACCGTTCTTGGCAGCTTCATTTTCATTTTGGCCATGTTAGGTGCCTGTGGAGCCTGCTGCCGAAGCAAATGTATCCTGTATTCTGTAAGTATAAGACATGTGTTGTTCTGTTGTGCATGTATGACATTCGAGGACCGTGAAAATAATCCCAGACTTCTTTTGGCGGAATTTGTTGTGAGGTAGTTGAAATTTATAAAATGACTAGACTCGATATAAACGGAAACATCACGATTGCAACACCGACCATTTCTTTTGAAATACTCGAACCGGCTCAGTATTGTTGAGATTTTCTACAGTTTTGTTTATATATCTTGGATATTTTGAGATTGATGTTCTTGTCCATTTATTTGCTGTAAACTTGATGTTGTACATTGCAACCTAAAAGCAATTAAGGTGTCTAGATGCTAACAAAGTTGGCATCTCTTTGCTCATATTGGTATTTTGTGTAAAATTTAAAAACAACTGGACTCGGCAGACAAAAAATAAATATATCCCCATGGACAAAAGAAACGCTACACCCCGAAAATTAATGCCATTCAGATCCATTATAAAATTTAGTCATTTCCTTGTTTTATTGTAAAAAAAAGTATCCTTCATTTTCATCTTTAAATGTCTGATGCTTAAACTATAAGGTCAATCCAAGTTCATTTTTCTTTGTCGGATAACTTTAAACCATTTCTTTTAATCTGTGTCAATTATAATGTAATTTTATATAATTTTACAAATTTCCTTAAAAGACTTCAAATATGTAACGTTTCTTTTGTCCATGAGTATATATGATAAATTCCCTCAAATTGCAAGCAATCGTAATACAAAAAATAAAAATACATAAAATATTTGAACTTAAGTCTTTTTCAGTACAAATTAATAATTGGTTTCATTTAATTGGCATTGTAAAATGGGATTGATAAATTTCCATCAATACATGAACATTCAACTAATGATATCCAAATAAACAAAGTTTTATCATGTTACCACGATTAATTTAAATAGAAAAAAAATAGACGTGGCACTTAACAATAAAAAATATTTTTCTAATGTTGTCTCACTGTTGAAATGCTTTTCAATTTTCGTATCATTTTCGGGTCACAGCCTTTTGATATTTTGTATGCAGCATCAGAATATGGTCTTTTATTTTGTTCTGTGATTTGATTTCACTTCCTAAGGGATGTTTTGCAAAATCCGGCCATTTCTGTGTTTGACCCATCTTCCACCATACCATAATATATACTTGAAGTATTCGGCATCGGATTTTAAAGACCCAAATGTGCAATTGTAATTTCTTTGCTAATTACCGTATGCTGTACGTACTATTATCAAATAGTATGTGTTAATTATGCAAGCATGGAATTCGTGAGAATCGGTGTAACATTGTCAATTCGTAGACCGTCACGCGGTAGGCTCCTTAGGCCGTGCCCGAGAAAGGCAAGGCATCGGCGAAGTGAAAACTCTTGGGAGAATCAGGCTACTTATATCTATAGAGAGCATAATAATTCGCGCAACAGATTCTTTTTACCAAGTTCGAAGAAGAGATGGCATAATGGAGCATTTTTTTCCTTCATCTGCATCTCAAATTTTCAATTACATATAACATTTGTGTGTATTCTTTCCAATCCTTTATTATTTCAATTTTTTGTTGGTTTTTGCCTTATCGAGATAAAGAACCAATACCCATCAATCAATCAATCAGAGAGAGAGAGATCATGAATATACTTCATCAGTACTTACGCAGCTGGCGGAGTCTCAAGATAAAAACGGACAAATATATCGGAGTTTTAACAATTATTAGCCCCATATCTATTATTGGAATTCTCTGCGAATGTTAGGCAAACAACATTTGTTTAATTAAAGCTGGAAGATTATGACAACACAAGGAAAAAAAGACCAACTATGGTTTTTAAGATTTTTAGATCTATATTTCTATTAGAATTGGAATAGGCCACAGAAAATTGCAGTTAATTATGTAATATTTATTTTGACGTCTTCTTGCTAGAACTGATCTGTGAAATGTTTGCTTCATTTGCACTATATATCTACATAATTGTAAAAATCGAAGAAAGATGGTAAACAATCTTGATGAAATGAAATTTTGTTATGAATATTTTATGAAAAATTTCATACAAGTAGTAAGTCTTATATCAACATGAAATGGATCTAATATCCGTTTCTGATATTTGTAAAAGAATTTTCAATTCATTTGGAAAGGCCATGGCCACATGCCATCCTCTTTTGAATGCGCTTTGTGTATTAAGCGAAAGGACCTATATTCATAAAAAGCATTGTCGAGGGCGGCGGGCAACGCAGACAAGACTTCCACTTGCTAATTCAGTCAAGTGGTTACTAGCACTGGGAATAAGTGGTACCTTGTTACCATTTACGTTACCATTCAACAAAGTAAATTGGTATCAGCACAGTGAGGTAGTTCGGGGCTTTTAGGGACCGACCATTTAACTTGAATTGGGGGGGGGCTTGGTTTTTTCCTAAAAAAATATTTTGAAAATGATTTTTGATGAAAACAATATTTTGAAAATGATTTTTGATGAAAAAAATATTTTGGCAGCAGAGGGTAAGAAAAAAAATATTCTGAAGAAAAATTTCTGCCATATAAAATAATGCTAATAATAAAAAAAAAATATTCTGTCGCGACGCTTTCAAAAAATAAAAATTCTGTAATGACGCATTCACAAAAAAAAATTTCTGGCCAAAACAAAAAACCAAGGCCCCCCCTTTCAAGTTAAATGGTCCGTCCCTTATAATTCTACTATCATATATTTTTGTTCACTTTTGGGACATTGATAGACCTTTATGTAGAGATAAAATTCGTAAAATTCTATACAAAAATGATTAAAATGTCATTGTTCGCTTTATAATTGCTCCTAATTTGATAAAATATATTATAATATATAGTTTTTGTTTGCAAGATTTCAAGATTTTTTCAAGATTTTATTAGACAAACTCAGGCGCCTAAGCGCGACATAAGCATATGCGTAACATCATATTTAGACAAAATTAACACATTGTACATATATAAATGAATAAATGGAAAACATGGGGGATAGTGAGTAAAACTTAAGCATTTGGTTATAACAAAGAACACATTTTCCTAATAAATATGGATACATTAATAAGTAACTTTACATTGCACAGTTGGAAAATGCCTATCTTATTTACGTTAGGATTATTAGTGTAATATCTAGGAATATATTTATTCCGTATTTCGACCAAATTATCATTGCTACATATAAAAAGGTAATGAAATTCATCTCCAATTGCACCGATATTGCATTTATGGCATAGTCTGTTCTCTCTTGGTATATTATACCAACGTCCAGTTTCAATTGGGATTTTGATATTAGAAAGACGAAATTCTGTTATATTGATTCATTCTAAGTAAATAACTCATCTTTAAAAGCGAGATAAAATGTACCTCTAGATGAGACAGAAAGATCATACTTCAATTTTTGTATAAACTGATCTCTTAAAATCTGTCTTACATGTATCTTTAACCATTCATTACCTACATGCATGTTATCGGTAAACAAGAAGCTCAACCTAATGTCATCTAAAGTGGTTTTGATATATTGTAACCACTTAAAACCGTTCTCTTCATTCATATAATGTTTATATAGTAGAAAATAAATTTTGGAAGATAAGGTATTTGATGATATAATTCGATTCCAAAAAGAAAGCATACGACATTTAATGTCAATACTCAAAGGGTAACGACCTAACTCGCCATACACCATGTGATTTGGTGTAGTCGAACGAACTCTAAGTATTCTTTTAAGAAATTGAAGATGATTTTTTTTCTATATTATCATTCTTATCAAACCCTGTCTCTTCACATGAGTAAAGCAATATGGGTTTAACCAGAGTATCAAAAAAATTTAACTGAATGTCAATAGGTAAATTCAAGTTTCTTATCTTATAATACACTGAGTATAAAGCTTTTTGTGCTTGCTCAACTAATTTTTTCTTTGCATTTACAAAACTATTGTTAAAATGAAAAAGAATTCCCAGATAATTGTATGAATCACAAACGCCTAGTACATTATTGTTAAAAGTAAATACAACATTTTCATTAACTCTTCTCTTTTTGAAAACAACAACTTTTGTTTTTTTGCAACATTCACTTGAAGTTTCCAAGTATTACAATATTCTTGAAAAAACATCTAACATGGTTTGCATGCCTTCAACAGTTTCTAACATTAGAACTGTGTCATCAGCATAAAGTAGAAGAAAAATTTTCAAATAAATATCAATTTGCTCTTCAGAGACACTTCCCAACGTACTTAAATCTTCCACACTATTAAGGTCTAAGTATTGCTCCATATCATTAATAAAAAGAGAGAATAAAAAGGGTGACAAGTTCTCTCTTTGTCTTACTCCTATGTTACATGCAAAGAAGTCTGATTTTTGACTATTTCTTGAAATACTGGTACAGATTTTTGTTAATTCTAAAGCATTTACCACTTATGTTAGACCCACCCTCGAAACTGTGTCGAATGCTCGACTAAAATCAATAAAAGTGCAAAAAAGCTTCTTCTTTCTTGAAATATAAGAATTTATAAGACTATGAAGTATAAATAGGTTATCAATGGTTGAATGTGACTTCCTAAATCCAGACTGTACTTGTGTTCTCAAACCAGCTTCATCTTATAATTCAGGTAATCTTTTATTAATAATACCAGTGAAGACCTTCCCAAAACAACTCATAAGAGTGATAGGTCTGTAGTTTTTGGGGTCTGTGGTTAATCCCTTGTTCTTAAATATAGGAGTTATAACACTTACTGACCAACTCTCGGGTTTAATACCAGTATCAAAAATATAATTAAAAAGTTTTACATAAATTTCAATCATAATATCACATGTATTTTTAAGGTACTCATTATAAACATTATCAAGCCCATATACTTTATCGTAATAACATCTCTAATTTCAGACTGAGATATAGGAGCGTTCGAAATTTCATGTTCTTGGTCTTCGATAAAATCATAATTTAACTCATCAACTTCCTCGTCGGTTTCATTCACATTTCTGAAATAGTCATACAGATCAGAAAGCGATACATCGACCGACTGCTTTTTCTTTTCTGAAATACGATTAAGAATACCCCAAAAAATTTTGGGGTCCGAAGAGTTAGCAGTGCGTATCTCGTTCAAAACTTTGTTTTGATACATTTCAAAACTTTTAGCCAAGTCCAGTAAGTTTATCAATTCATTACAAAATATCAATATGTGAAAAACGATGCTCAATTTGATAGCCTCGAGAGCATGAGTTCTTCATGTACTATTTTGGTAATTAGCGAACCGAGAGCGCTACCAACCCAGTAAAGCACTAAGAGAGCATAACTTCTTTATGTGGTTAGAACATAAAGATGACAAGACTACTTTACATATACTTACGAAGTGGCGATACGAGGGCGCGACCAAGGAATTATGGTGTCATGATAGCAAGACTAGCCACTTACCGGTTGAAGCATGGCATGAACGTCACTAACCAACCAAATAAAGCGCATCAGTCTCACGCCACATAATATCTATAAAAAACCCTTGTTATTCTTCTTGTGTAAATCGAATTCGCAATGAACCTAAAAAAATGGTTATAAATGAAGATACAATTGTTATGTAATATATTATTTAAAGTTACTTTTTCATGTTTTCCGAGAACAGTGAATTGACTATAAATTTTTCAGCAAAAGACACCATCCTGCCTTTTTTTCGTCCAAAGCACTGTCCTGCCTTTTTACTTAAGGATTTCTGGCATCCTGCTTTTTTATTTCAAATTTCACCACCCTCATCCCCCCTCAAAAGAAATTATCAAATGGTCGCTCCTTAAGCGACAAAAATGAAGTCAAAAATAAAAAAAAAACATTGCATAATACATAATAAACCTAGGACAAAAAGGCTCCAGCATACTTTCGGATTACTTGTATTTAGATGGTTCTATAACCTACATATAAAATATATGATTCTTTTTCTTTGGTTAAAAGGTTGACTGAAACGTGCTCTTTGATATTCAATTTCCTCAAAAATAGAAAATAGAAAAATAGAAAATAAAAGTTGCTTTTTGTAAAGTGCTAAAACCTTCTTTACAAATTCATGTTACTATTTTATGGTACAACATTAAGGTATTGGATCTTCAAACCAAAGTCTTTTTGTGTGTAATATTTGATGAAAATATTGAAACATGAAAAACAAATTTGATATCTGTATTCATTTTTTTTGAAAATGCAAAAATGTCAATATGATCCTAGCAAACTGTGTCAACACCGAACGAATCTCTTTGTGTTCTTAAGGGTAAGATAAATTTGGACAACATCAGATTTTATATTAATTTCTATTTCAACGCATGTTGCTCATTCAGGTTTTGAGTATAGAGGTAAAAACAAAATTACTTAACAGGGTGATCTATCTCAAATGTCTCCAAGAAAAGCAAAGCGAAGACATATAAGAGAAATTTAAGATCGCAACGGTCCTGACTTTATTCAGGCGTTAAAAAAATAAAGGAGTGAGAAAACTGGCAAGCACCTTTCACTTTTATGTAGCATATTATAAAACACTAATCAAGACTCGTACTGTTATTTCTAGTTTCTCTCTAGAAAATATCTTGAGCTAGCTGTTTCTTTGATATAATTAATATATTTTATTATAATGTAAAGAACAAATATGTATTTTTTTGTGTGTAAACCACTTAGAATAACAGGAATATAATCAACAGTCAACTTTTTGTTTTTTTTTCAGTACACAGGGTCCATGATATTTATAATCTTGGTTGAAATAGCAGTGGTGGTTGTATGTATATTGAAGTGGGATTGGGTGAGTACTCAACTGAGTTCCAAGCTGTTTTTTTTTGTAAGTGGGATTGAATTTCAAGTATTTATTTGGACGACTTACGTACAAATTACTAGTAAGTAGCGAAATGCCTATCGAAAGTCTGGGACTCTGCAATTTTAGGTAGTACTATGTATATGTTGAATTGTAAATGAGAGAAAAACTATAGTTTCACTTTACAAATTAGGAGGATTTTTAGTGAATATATATGGAAACATTAGCTATTTGCAGAGTCAAAGTGTGGACTGTAGCTTATTGGGCTTACTCTTATTAAAATCTACACAGAGATCTTTTATTAACGTGCATGGAATATTGTTTTTTCCATGGATTACCATTTCTGTCCCTCTTGGTGTCAAGAGAGAGTAGGAAAGTTGGTTCATTAATTTTTCATCCATGACGAAGATCGAACCTCTGACATTGGCATTACATTGGAGCGTATTGGTTGTACATTTAAGCTAAAAACAAACACACAAACACACAAACAAACAAACAAACTACTTTTAAATAAAAAAAAATACAATTAATTGCCGGTTGTACGAATGCAGATGGTGTGCGCTCTAACAAAACGGTATGGTGCGCGTCCAGTGCATAGATCCTTTATCCGCCTTTTAAAATTAAAATTTATTTGGTTTTCCACGGTCCTTTTTTTTTCTTCTTACCAATAAATCTACATTTCAGGTGGAATCTGAGCTTAAGGGCTCTTTACAGACATCGATAGATACACAGTACGCCGGACCAACTGCTACAGATTCGATCTCGGTAGCTTGGAATTATGCCTTTGTCACGGTAAGTAATCTCACACCAGATGAAGTAACCATGATGATTAATGAACTTAACTGGTAAAGAGTACACGTAGAGTAGCCGTTTACATGATTGCCGTTTTGGTTGGTTTAAAAGAAGGAAGTATTCAATAATATGTATGTACGTCCGTCAGTATGTCTGTTTGTGTTTCGTTACACATCTGGTTGCCGATCTCATAAAACCCTCAGTGGATTTTCATGAAATTAACACAAAATCATTGAGATATTATGTAGATATGCATACACCATTCTTTTAGAATATCATCATTTGTGAATTATGACTCACATTTTTTTCAGTTTTGATATTTAAATGATCGAATATTTAATTGAAAATCTTACTTAAACCATTTTCCGACCAAGATCTGATAAAGCCATGAAATTAATTGATATTGCAAAATCATACCAATTGTAAATTGGTTTGCTAGAAACAATAAGTAATTTACTTGATGTCCGCAAACACAGAAATATCGACCAACGTTACTGATATATTGCAAAAGTCAATAAGTTGTATAAACGTTTAAAGTGTCATTTATACAGAATTTCGGATCAACATTTAACCAGTAAGGTGTTTAAGTATCACAGAAAAACCCCAACACAGCAAAACCAGTAAAAATACAAGCAAACAGACAAAACAAATCAAAATTACAACAAAGTTCTAGATCATAAAATCGTATGGCAAGCCGTTTTTACATTTATTCCTCTTTATGGATATCTCATAAACTTTATAAGATATCTCATATAGTTTATAAGATATCTTATAAATTTTATAAGATATCTTATAAACTTTATGAGATATCTTATATGTTTTATAAGATATCTTATTTGTTTTATAAGATATCATATATGTTTTATAAGATATCTCATATGTCTTATAAGATATCTTATAAAGTACCATTTATATGAGATATCTTATATATTTAATAAGATATCTTATAAAGTATACGAGATATCTTTTAAATTTTATGAGATATCTTTAAAGAGGAATACATATAAATATGGCGTGCCATATAATCGTCTATTCAAGACTCATCAGAAGCGCTCTTCACAAATATTGAAAATGTCAATTAAATAAATATGAATACGAATAGCATAGAGCAATAAACCAACAATGCCGAAATAGAAAACCAAAGTATGACTAAGACCAATCTATGTCAGACTGGGGTTACCGTAGGAAGAACCTAAGGGTTTTGACAATTTTGGAATTTTATAGGCTTTGATGTGTTCTTCAATACAAACGTGACATAGTGTTGATGTCAGAGCGGCTAACCTCGGAGAAATAAAACTCCACCAGCACCGCGAACTAACACGGGTGTTAAAAAGCAATAAATGGTCTGCCGACACACGTTTCGTTTATTCGAGACTCATCAGAGGCGCTATGAAATGATTTACTTATATCATATTTTTTAAACACTATTAGGGTTAAAGCTGAATATTTTACATATTTGTATATTCATATACTTTAGTATAAGTGTTGTGGTATCCACAACAGTACAGATTTAGCAACAGCCAGTCAGTGGTCCAGCTCAGACAAGATCCCTAGCACGTGTTGTAAGGTCACTGGCACTTTTCCTGATCAGAGTGCACCGATATACACAGATTGTACTACTGCTCCGTCAACTGACAATTCACATTATCATATTGTAAGTATTTCTGGGAAGAATTGCATGGTTATATAGCATCCCATGGGTCCAAATATGTTCCGGGGGGGGGGGGGGGGGTTAACTACTTATATATTGATATACGGACGTGCGGCTGGAATGGGTCTACTTTTTCGGTCCTAAAAGTATACAATGAGGTGTATTTTTTTATTCAAGTATATTTTAGGGTAGTAAATTAAAAATGAAATTATATGAAAAGGTATTCTTCCACAGAATATTGATACTGCTGTGAATCTCTCTTGATTTTCTAAGCCAAGGACATAGAATTTGATCATTCCTTGCCCAAGCATATTGAGCTGATAAAATGTCTGAATTTGAATGGGTAAAATATTTATATCACTAATAACAAAAAATTTACAGGCGTATGAATTGGAAGGGTTTCTAAAATTTAAGGCGCAGGTCCGTATCAGTTTTTATATAACGCCCCCCCCCCCCGAAATATGTGCAGGTTCAAGTAAATGATGTTAACGTTTCCAAGTATGTGTTGTTATACTTTGAAACGTTAACATCATATATCATGATGGCGTAAGCAGCATTGTTTAAAATGTATTTATCAGTAAATTAGTGTGATTTTTGCTCAAGATAAAAATACTAAAATAAACGGTAATTTAATGGATCATTGTGAAATATTTACAGATAAGAAACCTAGCATTTATAAATGTATTAAAATTAATAAGTTTCCTCCCTAGAAAATCGATACCTCAAATAAAAAAAAACAGTCACATGTCAATCAATTCATGATTTTTGTAATTAAACTTATTTTAAGACTGGAAAAATTAAGCAGTTTTTGTACGAAAATAAAAAAAAAGCTTTAGCTGCTTTTATGGTGTTTTGAAGCTCGATACAAATTGCAACATGTTTTTGGTGCTCAATTTATTTATATAGTTTGAAGCTTTTTCAGATATTGTTTATTCACATTTCAGGGTTGCTACGATCCTATTTTAGATTTGATACTGAAATATAATGACTACATGATTGGAATCTCAGTAACTATTCTAACACTGCAGGTATGTACAGAAACGAGGGGGGGGGGCGGAGGGGGGCGGAAGGGGGGGCACGCTTCCCCTCTTATTGAGAATCTATTTTTTTTCTGTATAAAATTGACCAAGCAGCTTCAAATTTTCATCAAAATCTGGCATTTTTAGTAATTATGCCCCCCCCTTTTCACGGACCTCAGGATCCGCCCCTGCTATCTATCGCAGAATCACTCTTTTTAGACCCTTTATTGGTAAAACGCATTATCCTGGAAATAACCTGGAAATAACATTGCGAAACCAAGGAATATTTACGTTGTGTTTTTATTATTGAGGATAATGTTTAACTCCACAAACAAGAGTTAGAAAGAAATGCAACATTAATAAAATTTAAGAACATTTCAATTTATCCTTCAAACCAATTTTAGGAAGACAAATTAAATCTATTTTTCTTAAATTTATGGTTTAGAAATTTGCATTGTGACATTCTTAATGTTTTTTATTTCGTTTTTAGATTTTTACATTAGTGGCTGCTATTACAATAGCGAGAACCGGCAACAAGATACAGCCATCCTGAGAAACCAATTCATGCAGATTTCACCTTTCAACCATCAATAACATCATTGACTACGTATATATTTTCTATTTGATCTTTTGAAAAAGAAACGTCTTAAAAGATTATTTAATGTGCGTCTAAGGGATCAAACACTGTTTTTGTACACTGAGCTTTAAGCTGGTTTTCAGAGAAAATGTAATGCTAATTATCACTCAAACAAAGAAACAAAAATCTAAGATATTTTCTTAAGATTTTTCTTCAAGAGTATTATTGCATCATTCTATATTCTTTTGAAATGTAGCAACAACAAAAAAAAACAAACGAAAAAAAAAACCAATAGTTCAATGTCAGGAACTCTTAAGGAAAAACAAAGCATCTGAGAGTGAATCAATGAAAAAAGGACAATGAAGAAACTTAGAAAACCTTGCTGGATATGACTTGTTTTGACGATTTTTCGCTATAAAAACATTTTGATTTTTGGATTATATCAAGATTGCCGGGTTTAAGAAATGAGATGTGCCAAAATGATAGGCAGGAAAATGCGAAATTTGTACTGATCCACTTCCTTCCGTCGAACATGTTGGGCGAATACAATGATCCTATTTTATGATAATCATGAGAATGTTCATTACCGAACATGGAAAAATGTATTGTGGTAAACCCCTTTCTTTTATGTAAAAATTTTGTAAGGCAATTTCGTTGCTGATATATGTAAAATACTTATTACTCCTGAATTGCTATGTTACTCTTATAAACACATAGGAGATCAGGACGAGCCTAGAAAGTAGAAAATCAACTTCACAAAAATAAAACTTGAAATCACAAATAAATTGCATTGTTGTGACGCCTTTGCTATCATTAACAGATTGATTTGTTATGTTTCTGTTTCCTTGTTTCATTATTAAATATCGAATACATGTAGTGTTGTTTTTTTCTTATTCACACTCTGTACAAAGCTTATAGACCATGCACAGGGCGATCAGTTGAATGGTGGAGGAAACCACCGACCTTGGGCAGATAAATGACAATTGCAATGGGGGACTCGGTGGTTCAATGTCAGGAACACTTCATGAAAAACAAACCATCTGAGAGTGAATCAATAAATAAAGGACAATTATCAGAAACTTAAAAATGGTATGACTTGTTCCGACGATTTTAAATTTTTCTTTTCGCTGTATAGCAGCATTTGATTTGGATTATAAAAAATGTCGGGTGTTAGAAATGAGATGTACCAATATGATAACTAGTAAAATGGGATCTTTGTAAATAACTAGTAAAATGGGATCTTTAATTTATAGATAACTAGTAAAATGGGATCTTTGTAGATAACTAGTGAAATGGGATCTTTGTAGATAACTAGTAAAATGGGACTTTTATTTTGTTGATAACTAGTAAAATCGGAACCTTGTAGATAACTAGTAAAATGGGATCTTTGTAGATAACTAGTAAGTTGGGATCTTTGTAGATAACTAGTAAGTTGGGATCTTTGCAGATAACTAGTAAGTTGCGATCTTTGTAGATAACTAGTAAAATGAAATCTTTGTAGATAACTAGTAAGTTGGGATCTTTGTAGATAACTAGTAAGTTGGGATCTTTGTAGATAACTAGTAAGTTGGGATCTTTGTAGATAACTAGTAAGTTGGGATCTTTGTACATAACTAGTAAGTTGGGATCTTTGTAGATAACTAGTAAGTTGGGATCTTTGTAGATAACTAGTAAAATGAAATCTTTGTAGATAACTAGTAAGTTGGGATCTTTGTAGATAACTAGTAAAATGAAATCAATGTAGATAACTAGTAAGTTGGGATCTTTGCAGATAACTAGTAAGTTGTGATCTTTGTAGATAACTAGTAAGTTGGGATCTTTGTAGATAACTAGTAAGTTGGGATCTTTGTAGATAACTAGTTAAATGGGATCTTTGTAGATAACTAGTAAGTTGGGATCTTTGTAGATAGCTAGTAAGTTGTGATCTTTGCAGATAACAAGTAAGTTGTGATCTTTGTAGATAACTAGTAAAATGGGATCTTTGTAGATAACTAGTAAGTTGGGATCTTTGTAGATAACTAGTAAGTTGGGATCTTTGCAGATAACTAGTAAGTTGGGATCTTTGCAGATAACTAGTAAGTTGGGATCTTTGTAGATAACTAGTAAGTTGGGATCTTTGTAGATAACTAGTAAGTTGGGATCTTTGCAGATAACTAGTAAAATGAAATCTTTGTAGATAACTAGTAAGTTGGGATCTTTGTAGATAACTAGTAAGTTGGGATCTTTGTAGATAACTAGTAAGTTGGGATCTTTGTAGATAACTAGTAAGTTGGGATCTTTGCAGATAACTAGTAAAATGAAATCTTTGTAGATAACTAGTAAGTTGGGATATTTGCAGATAACTAGTAAAATGAAATCTTTGTAGATAACTAGTAAAATGGGATCTTTGTAGATAACTAGTGAAATGGGATCTTTGTAGATAACTAGTAAAATGGGACTTTTATTTTGTTGATAACTAGTAAGTTGGGATCTTTGCAGATAACTAGTAAAATGAAATCTTTGTAGATAACTAGTAAGTTGTGATCTTTGTAGATAACTAGTAAGTTGGGATCTTTGCAGATAACTAGTAAGTTGGGATCTTTGTACATAACTAGTAAGTTGGGATCTTTGTAGATAACTAGTAAGTTGGGATCTTTGCAGATAACTAGTAAGTTGGGATCTTTGTAGATAACTAGTAAGTTGGGATCTTTGCAGATAACTAGTAAGTTGGGATCTTTGTAGATAACTAGTAAGTTGTGATCTTTGTAGATAACTAGTAAGTTGTGATCTTTGTAGATAACTAGTAAGTTGTGATCTTTGTAGATAACTAGTAGAATAGGATCTTTGTACTTATCCTTTATCTTCCTTCGTTCGATCGGGAACATGATGGACGAATACAAAGATTATATTTTAATGAATGTACATGAAAGTGGTTGGTAAAGTATATGCAATTTAAACTGGTGACTTCTCTAAGAAAGGAAATGTGCTTAAACATGAACTAGTATGTGTATCTTTTTGAATATTTTTAAACACAAATCAAGCGATACAATACAACATAAACATGTATGTGTGTCACTGTTGTAATATCTGATAATAAACATTATTAAAAAGACAAATATATAAACTCAAATCTAATGTCAAATCTAGCTCCAAATAATATGCATCTATCCTACGTGCGTCGCAAAAAATGGAATGGGATGTAAATCTAGGCGCTTAGCTAAATACAAAATAAGTTAAGTCGATCAAAAGCTCACCAGAGCTTATGTTATTTGCATATTGCTAATCGACTTTAAATAAAGCTTATTTGATATTTGATTTGAATACAAAAAAAAAAAATTAAATGGACAAATAAATTCACAAATACGTACATACAAATCCAAACAAACGACATTCGAATGACTTCTTGTACACAAACGAATAAAAAAAAAGTGTCAGAGCAAGAAAGCAAGCCTTAGAGGAAGAAACAGTTATTTTGGCTTATGCAAAGAATATCTAAAAACATTAAAAGAACAGCTAAAACATATTCATGAAATATTTATGTAACTCTAATACATTTAAGAACATAATTTAGCTAGACTAAAAATCAAATGCAAGCTATATTGCCATTAAGAAGAAACGAAAGTAGAGCTTACCTATTCTTGTATCCAAAATCCTCAGAACAGACCCCATCAGAGAGGAACCAAGTCTAAGTTGAATGTGCCACTTGTCATTTTAGTGTTGGGGTAGCATTTACAGAAGTTATCCATGTAACGCTACTACAACACTGAAATAGGTGCGGCCATCATGTACTTTGGCTCCTAAGTAGGTATTCAGAATTCCAAATTGGTGTTGGATAACACACCTTTGGGTTACCTGCGATTCCACTCTGAACTCACTGTCAAATGCTCCCCAAATTTATAGGAACTCTTGGCAAAATTTCGTCATCTAGATATATAGAAGTGCAGCGGTGTACAGAGAAAGTTGATTTGCTTTTTGTACTTTGGATATGATAAAGAAGATAAAAGATCACTGTTATTATAGATCATTATGTAATTAATAAATATTTTGTAAATTGAAATGAGATAAAAGGTTAGAAATTAAAAGTAAATTCTACTTTTTTTGTTATATACGCGTTTAAAAAATAATATTAAAAAAATATATATTACCGGTATGTTATCATTTTTGCTTTCCCACTTGTTTTAAGTTGACCGGGAAAATGACATTGTTCAATACAGATAAAACGAGTCCAAATATAAGCTCCCTTCCGTATATATGAGGTAGTATAAGGCCAACACAACCTCTCCCAGTCAAGTTTTCTTTTCTTGCTTTCTTTGGCGGCCCCTCGGGCTATGCCAATATATCCCCAAAACAGCATAACTGAGCTTCAGGTCTTTCTGGCCTTTTTCTACGCTTGGATGGTCTTGGATGTACAGTACTGTGCCAAATATGTCCCAAAATGTTTTTCCCGTTACTAGTATGTTTCATTTAAAACCACCTTTATAAAAATAATACCAGACTGTTCTTGAACAGATTTTCATGAAATAAAAACCAAAAGATGAAGAAAAAAATATTTGAGATGTATTTGTTTATTTCGACATTTGACGAAACCTCTTTCATGTTTTTACGTTAAATATTTGATTGAATTATATATATAGCGGAAAATGATGCATACATTTTTTTCACTTGAGTTAAACTTTTAGGTAAAGAAAGATCTTTAAGTAAAAAATATGGTCTTTATAAACAAATAAACAGGAAAAATTTCTGCTTCAGTTTGATATTTGTTTCATGAAAATCGGTTAAGATACCATTTAGTAGTTATTTTTCCCCCCAAAATGTGCATTTATATGAAATATTTAAGGAAAAAATATTTTGGGATTCACTTTTGGCACGATGCTGTTTATTGAAATATTACTCTGTCTGGTGCGTTTTGACAAAATCGTTCCAGTAAGCAGAATGTTCTTTTACATTTATTTGAATCGATGGTCAGGATTTTTGATATGGGTTATATTGCTGCTTGTTGCTTAGTCCAGATGAAAAAAATATGTGTGTTTCTGGTTTACCTATCTACCCTAGTTTTTCATGCCTAACCCGGTCTTTTTATTGCCATGTTTGCTTAAGCACTATTTAACTCGATGCAAAAACGTTTCTACTCCCCATGTACTTAAGGTAAAAAAAATATTGCCTACCTAGGTACCCTATTGTTTTCAAGCATGAAACCAGAGGAAACATACTTTTTTTGTCGGCCACTAAGACCATTTTCTGTCATTTAACCTTTTTTTCGCTGTGTTGCCTTAAAGTGTTTTTGGTTTCTTGTATTTCAAACATTTTGGAATGCACCTAGCTACTTGCTGCAAGGTACCAGTCCAAACCCAGGAATTTATTTAGGCCTTTCTACCACAAAATCGCACATTTCCCTTTGAAACTCAATTGCCCTTTAATATTTTTTTTTTTAATATGGAGTAGGCATTGCCTAAATGCGAGCATAGCTAAAAGGGACTACGTTTTTTGTTCTAAATGTCGACATTCAGGGCTATCGCTATCATTTAATTTCCAATATTTCCATTTGCTTATTTTGGGGCGAGATGGTATGGGGCGATTAAGCTTCGAGACACGTTAGTTTCGTACGTGCATATAACCAAGACGAAACAAGCAGTTTATGTGTATTTATTATTTTAAGAATATTATTTTCTTGTAAAAAGCGCAATTTATTATTTTTTTTTAAGCATTATTTCTTTTCTTATAAATTATTTTAACATTCACTCCGGCCCTGTAAAAATAATAACCCTTTCCTATGGAACGCCAGGACTGCCTTATGTTGGTCACCATCATTATACTCAGTCGTAACGTCATTATACTCAGTCGTTACAACTTTATACCCAGTCGTTACAACTTTATATTCAGTCCTTACAACATTATATTCAGTCGTAACCACATTATACTCAGCGGTTAGAATACTATACTCAGTCGTTATAACATTATGTTCAGTCGTTATAACATTATGTTCAGTCGTGTCAACATTATACTCAGTCGTGTCAACATTATGTTAAGTCGTTTCAACATTATACTCAGTCCTTAAAACTTTATACTCTTTCATTACATTATTATATTCAGTCATTACAGCATCATACTATGCAGTTTTAACATTATAATCAGTCCTTTCTTTAGTTTACTCTGTTGTTCAATATTATACACTGTCGTTACAGCGTTTTATTCAGTAGTTATCACATTATACTCAGGCGTTACACTATTGTACTCAGCTATTACACCATTATACACAGGCGTTACACCATTATACTCGGGCCTTACAACTTTATACTCTGTCGTTTCATCATTTTACGCTGTTGAGACAAAATTATACGATGTCGTTACCACATTATAGTCAGGCGTTACAACATTATAGTCAGGCGTTACAACATTATGCTCCGTGGTTATTTATACTATGTGGTTACAACTTTATATTCACTCCGGCCCTGTAAAAATAATAACCCTTTCCGGACCATAAAAAATCTAAATCAGCATTAGCAAATTTCTCGCGGAAACAAATACCGTAGAGCTCTCCGCTCGAGCGGGCACTTCGTGCCCGCTTGCGAGCTATGCTCGCTATTAGAAATTAATTATAATTAGAAAGGGACTTGTAGCAAGTCTAGCATATAAATAACATTTATGCGTTCTAGATTTAATTTCATACCGTATACATATGAATGTCAAGTTCAAGCATGACACCCTGTTATCATATTGATAACATGTAAATGCAATAATAATGATAATTTACTCGTGTGTATGACATATATTCGAGATAACCGAGGACTTCCTGATACGAATTCCGAAAACAAAACACGTTATCTTGTTGGTTTTTAGGAAAATAAAGTGATCAGTGAACTCGGGATTTACCGAAATAAATATATTTGGATTCAAGTTCACACATCTATCAAACTCAGTGCGTTTGTTCTAAATTAGTGTTTAACTTCTGGCAGGTTCATACAACAACAATGTCAAAGTTTTATAAATAAAACTCGGAATATTACGTGAATAATGGGATTTTTTAAAATTCCACCACAATGTGGATTGCCATGTTTGGTGCTATTTTTGTTTGTTACTCCTGTGTTAATATAAGGGACTATTTTGAATGTTTCTATAACCTTGTTTGTCCCAGCGTGATCGTATAAAGAGTACTAAAAATCAAGGGTTAGTAATTATATTTCAATGCTACACCCCTATTAGTCTGTTTTAGTCTTTATTTATTTGCATATTGGTTTTTTCTGCTAGGATTCAAAGTTTGACTAGTTTTTCTGAAAATCTATTTTGATGTGCTGTTTTGTTTTACTGGTTTATGTTGCTCCTAGAATCTTCACGCTAAAAATACATAGAAGACATCATATCGGGCATAGATTTTCTTATGATTATGTTTTTTGTGATAGACCAAGGGACATCGAAGACAACGGTGCTCCAAAAAGCAAATATTGCACCGAACCACAATCGGCAAAGCAATGCAACTCCTGCATGGTTGAACAAAAAATATGTCCGAAAAAGAAAATAATGAGATGTGGAATAAGTGTACGCGACACAGCCCACAATCAAGCGGCAATTTAGAAAAACCACGATGGACAACCGCCAACAGCCTTCAACGAGTGGTCTAAATAAAATGCATATCATTCAAACCCAGTTCTGAAATAGTCACAGATAGACCCCTTTCTTAAACAAGGAACAGAAAACATCAAAAAGACAAGTACAAACAAAAACTATGTCAAAGATTTCTGGCTAAGGACATGCACATATAAAATGTGGCGGGGTTGAACTAGTTTTTTTTCTGGGCCCAACCTTCCCCCTATCAATATTCCTAGACAAAGCACAAAAACTAAACACACGTAAGACTAAACGCCTAATCGCGCAGCATTTAGAACGGTCGGACGAACGAACAAACGGATGGACGAATGGACACGAACTCTATATCCCCTCTTACTTTCGTTGATGGGACATAAAAAATACAGAAGTGAACCAATGTGCTTCGTAAGGCTTTTAATTTATTTTTATACATTTCTTTATAGGCTTTCAACATTCTAAATAAGTCGACATAAGTATTACAATAAGATTATGACTTACATAGAATGCTAATTTTATTCCTTGTCAATAAAATGAGACTACTTTTAGTTTTAATGATATGGTACTTTGGATTTTTCTCAAAAGCTGTCAGTTCTCATAAATATGTATTGACGACAAACTTTTTCAATTCGATCAGTAATTATAATCTCTCCATTATTCAACACAAATTTTAGATTCTGAATTTCAAATTAAAACATGGCTGGAGGTAATTCCAAAACAAGAGCACTAATTTAGTTATACCTGAATATTAATGATTAAAGCTTAATTAAAAGGCATATTTTTAAGACTGCAATCGAATTCACTAGGCATACGGCGAAATGCATTATACATGCAGTATAAATGGATTCTACAGGCTGTTAATTTGAAAGCTCAGCATTTTATTCCCTTTATCAGATTAAAATTTAGATGTGAAAACTCAATGTTTTGAAGTATTACGTATTTCTGGATAGTCTAGGTTGATAATATTCTTTAATAATGATTCTTTTAAGCTTCTTACTTTAAAGCACAATATTTGTTATGAACTTTTTTCGAGGATTATGAATTTTATTTATACGTCCAAAGAATCATAAGTTCATTTGAGTGATTTATAATTGAAATATGTCTAAATTCTCAAAACTTGTCTATACCTAATGAGATATTGGTGCATTTTTTATAATCTGTTTATTACGCCAGATTATTCTTTTATCTTATCTTTGAATCACACATCCCAAAGGATCCTCCTTTCATGCAAAGGAATCAGACAGCTTTCAATTAGTTATCGTATTGCTTTACTCCTATGTTACCCCGGATATAGCCAAAATCGCACTGCTTGGTAGTAAAGCAATATATAACTAACTAAATAACAAAGCTTTACCCCTAAGCAGTGTGAATAGGTCTATACATGAGAATGATCAAACAAGGGTTGGTCAATGCAAATTACTATGAAAAGATGATGAAGCAAGGATTAGGATTGGGAAACAAGGGCAATAGTAATAGAGTCAATGGGTTTCGACTGTCACTGAGTGTGTCGCCTAAAAATCCAGCAATATCTAAATTCCAATAAAGGGAGCTTTCAACGGTAATATTTACCAGATGGTTTTCCCAAGTTCGTTGTTGTGTTGGTTTTGACAAGGGTTGTGTAACTGTTTATCCACTGGAAACAGACTGACAAATAAACTGTGCCTGCTCTAGCATTTTAAATATGAAACAAGCATCAATTGATTCATGATAAAAGAAAGGAAATTCATGTCTGGGTCTGTATTTAACCAAACAAAATCAGGAAATTCTGGAGAACGAAATAGTATTGTTATACAAAATAATATCAAAATGGGGAATACCCTACTTTGATGTCTTTACTTTTAGACAAACCCGTGTATGAAAAGCTTAAGAAAATGAGTCCAAGGCAACAAAGGCTAGCTCACGTCCTTAAACCATTTGGTCTTTTCTGTGAGCTGTGACCCTATAAAGGAAAACCTGAAAACATTGACCCAACGGGACAAATGAGCTTCAGTATCTGGAATAGTTTTCATTGCAAAGGGGAGAACATGAAAAAATGCTATTTTTACCTTTTTTGACAAAAACCTCTATAAAGGGTCATCTGACAACTTTGATCAAATGAGGATATTTGTAAAGCTTAATGAGCTGAAGATTTTAGCAAGCAATTGCTTTTTTTCTATCTGCCATTGCATAATTTTCAATGTTTTCCTATGTTATCCCGGATATAGCCGAAATCTCGCTGCTTGTAGCTTTACCCCTAACCAGTGTGAATTGGTCTATACCTGAGAATGACCAAACAAGGGATGGTCAATGAATAACACTATGAAAAGATGATGAAGCAAGGATTAGGATTGGGAAACAAGGACAATAAAAAAAGAGTCAATGGGTTTCGACTGTCACTGAAAGATGGGGAATTGGTGATGGCGGGAAATTTAGCCCAGTGAAGAGGATTTAAGGGTCCTACACTGCAAATCGAAACCTACAGTACAGTTCTTAACTGTTTTAGAAATGAAATGTTGCATTTTCCACACTGCACCAATCTGGTTTACTAGTAATCAAGATGTTACATCAATGTATCAAACAATAATACACTAGTATGTCGCCTAAATCACGGAGGTTAACCTGGTTTTGGGCATGTAAGTTGTTCCTCTACTTTCGTAGACTGGGCTAATCAATAAATTCATCGACTTCTAAAACAATAAAGGCCAGTAAAGGGAGCTTTCAAATGAAATATTTACCAGAAGGTTTCCCCAAGTTCGTTGTTGTGTTGGTTTTGACACGGGTTGTGTAGTAAATCTGTAAAGGGCAACAGACTGACAAATAAAAAAAAATAAAAACAAAAACAAAGACTAAACTGTGTCTGCTGCAGCATTTTAAATATGAAACAAGCAACAATTGATTCGTAATGAAAGAAAGGAAATTTATGTCTGGGTCTGTATTTAACCAAACAAAATCAGGAAGATCTGCAGAACAAAAAAGTATTGTTATACAAAATAATTTCAAAATGGGAAATACGTAGAAAGAAGTTATCTGACAACCTATACCAAAATGAGATTTTTTTAAAAGTAGTTTAGCTTTTATAGGCCAATAACTCCTATAAAAGGCCATCTGACAAAGTTGATCCATGGGAGACTTTTGTAATACTTAATGAGCTGAAGCTTGGGGCAAGTAAAGCTTTTTTTATCTGCAGTAGTTTTTTTCAATCAAAACCGTCAGTTTGTTTGGTTGTTTTTTTTACATAAAAAGGACCACAACCTCAATTAGGGTTTATCTGCCAACTTTAACCTGATGTTGAACATTAATCCTTGAGAAGGCCACTTTAGGGGTTTCCCCATTGATCTACATTTAGTAGAAGCAGTCATTTTTTTTAATGGATCATTTCAAAATGAGAATCTTTTGTTGTAAAAATGTCGTATAGTTTCAGTCAAATTGGTTCAGTGGTTTCGGAGATTTTTGACATTGTTTACAGATGACTTCCAATGCATACTAGTGACAACATAAGATCACGTGACCTTTGTACAGGTGAGCTAAAAATTGTCTTTTTGAAACAGATTGAGAACATAGGTAAATACAGGTAATAACAAAATTACCGAACTTGGAGGATCAATCTGAATGTCCAAGAGAAAAGACAAAACAAGGTAGACATGCCAAAAATATTGAAGATTGCAATGGTCCTATCTTGGTACAGGCATTTCAAAAGAAATGGTGGGTTAAACCAGGTTTAATGGTGCATCAAACCTGTCTTTTCCATTGCAATCTTAGGGTCCAGTAATAACACAAAACACAACAGGGTTGTATAGACATAATAGGGATATTAGTGACAAACCAAAAATATATTCCCATGATATTGAATCCTTGGTATGCTGATGCTGCATACCAAATATCAAATGGCTGCTAAGAGTAGTGCTGATGCTGTATACCAAAGATCAAATGGCTGCTAAGAGTAATGCTGATGCTGTATACCAAAGATCAAATGTCTGCTAAGAGTAGTGCTGATGCTGTATACCAAAGATCAAATGTCTGCTAAGAGTAATGCTGATGCTGTATACCAAATATCAAATGTCTGCTAAGAGTAATGCTGATGCTGTATACCAAATCTCAAATGGCTGCTAAGAGTAATGCTGATGCTGTATACCAAAGATCAAATGTCTGCTAAGAGTAATGCTGATGCTGCATACCAAATATCAAATGTCTGCTAAGAGTAGTGCTGATGCTGTATACCAAATATCAAATGTCTGCTTAGAGTAGTGCTGATGCTGTATACCAAAGATCAAATGTCTGCTAAGAGTAATGCTGATGCTGCATACCAAATATCAAATGGCTGCTAAGAGTAATGCTGATGCTGTATACCAAAGATCAAATGTCTGCTAAGAGTAGTGCTGATGCTGTATACCAAAGATCAAATGTCTGCTAAGAGTAATGCTGATGCTGCATACCAAATATCAAATGTCTGCTAAGAGTAGTGCTGATGCTGTATGTAATGATGCTTACCTACTCACTGGTAGCAGCACAGTGGGCTGTAACGGCCGTAGTTGTAGACGAAGGCAGGGTCCGATATGGGAACGTCTGCTGCGTCTGGGGATGGCGTCTTCAACTGGTGCATCCTGGGTACTCCCGGTACTCGTCAGACGTCATCCAGGTACAAACCACTACACTCCTCCCTGTTTCATCTCAAAGGACCCCTGGATGGTAGTCAAGCTGGCACTCCGTCGTCTGGGCGGGTCTGGATACCATGGATCGATGAAATCAGTTGGATAGTTTTCTGTACAGGATGGCTGGGACCAGAGTTTGAAGCCCAGTTCTAGCAGTGGTCACTCCGGTAGGGTTTCTCCGGAGACAAGATGCTGCCTCCGCTAGACCCAAAACCGGAGCTCACCACAACAGTTGCATTGCAATTCTACCCAGAGAAAGCTTTCCTATTTACATACCCCAAAGACAGAGGGTCTCCAGCTGATCCCAGGTTGACAAGCTGGAGACACACTCCATGTTTCCCAATTCATTACCCAATCCCTTATACAAAGTACTTCCCCACACAGAGGACCTCCGAGACAAGGAGCCGGAGACACTCCATGCTTCCCACCCCCTGTATTCCCCTTAAGACACAGAGAGCCTCCGGGCTCGATACTACAAGCCAGAGACACTCCATGTTCCCAATTATTACATCCCTTTTATCGATTAGTAACCCCTTTATACCTACAATCCACACACAGGACATCTCCAGGGTCATATGGACCAGCCACAAACCGGAGACATGCCCATGAACATGCCTGTTACCCCTCCCCTCCTACACAGGACACCTCCCGGTACTTCATGGACAAGCCACAGACCGGAGACATCCCAATGTACACCCTGCTTCTCCCCAACTAACTAACTGAAACTTAGCCAGCTATCACTTCCCCTCCCCTGTCAGTGATTCTATGCAACAGTCACAGCCGGAGCACCGCCAGGATCCCAACAAAACCCTGACAGACTCCCACCAATGGCTACTCCTTGTAGGAAGTACCACCGTTTGTAATGGACCCATTCTTCTTTCCCACAAGTACACCATTCCTCTAACGTCTTTCCCTCTACAACTGTCCATTTCACACTCCCCCTCCCACCATTGTTGTCTGCAGACTGGCCTGATTTTGCCAGTTTTTGAAGGTCCGATAATGGACCCAACCCTCCCCATGAGTTTCCCCTAGTCCTTTCACCACCACTAATAATCATCCCCTGTGTGGAATCTAACAGCTTTATTTTCAACTTTAAGCCCATCCCCAAGGTCGTGCTGGTCTGACCCTGAGAACCCTCCGGCTCTGAAGACTTATTGCCCAGAGCGCTGGAGAGACCTGAGGTAGGCAGTGTGGAATCAGACTTGACTTCATTGACTATTGTGCCCGTGTCCTTTTCCATATAGGGATTGTCCTCCTCACTGGATGGTTGTGCACAACACAACATACTACTCCCGACCCCCCTCAGTCCTTCTTCCCACTGCAAGTCCCACTCATTTGGCTGGTCTGCAGTTCTCCTCCTACCAATGAGACCCTGTGTGTTTTCATCTATTTTGGGCGTGCTCGGGTCCCTTGAGTCGCCCCCTTGCAGTTTAAAGTCTCATTTTTAGCTTTGGAAGTCCCCTGCTTCTTAACAACAGGGGAACATAATTGCTTAGAACACATTTTGCTGGAGCCACCAATTTTCCCACAAGGATGCCGATCTTCCCCTTTTGGCACCGAACGTTGCATTAACACCCTGATATCCCGAATCCCATCCAAGATTTTGTCAATCTTGGACTGGAGACAATCTAGTCTTGCCCCCAAATTATCTCTTCCCCGTTTTCCTACCGACTCCTCTTCCACTGTGTTCTTTTTCCCAACAGCCCATATTTTGGTCTCTGTTCCTAACCTTGTTCCCCTTAACTTTGACGTCTGCCCATAGATGGCCAAGTGGTTGTGCTGGTGCCACTTTACTGCATCTAATGCCTCCTCAATAGTTTTTGGGCAGGCATTAGAAACATAACTACCTGCCTCCCTGTCGAACACCCCCTGACAAAATTTTACCACTGCTCGTTGGTCAATGTAGGACTCCGGTAAGTCTTGGAACGCCAGGTTAGCCAGGGAGAGCACCCTGTCGGTCCAGTCTTCCAGTAACTCGTCCGGAGTCTGACACATATTACTGAACTCCAACTGAGCAGTTTCTGGTAAGTCTTTGAAGCCAAACCTTTTTTCAAGTAAGCTTATAGTCTCCCCATAAGAAAGGCTTGGGTTTCTATCGACTTGGAGAGCATAAAAGTCGCTAGCCCTGCCCTCCAAGCACCAGCACAACTGATCTTGGCATTGATTCATAGTCCAACCACTAGCTGCCGCAAGTCTCGAAAATTTTGCATAGAAGGCTTTCCAGCTAGTGGTGCCATCGAATTTCAAAGACTTGGGCAAATAAACAGTTGGATTGTAACCATTGTGACCCCTTATTCCTGTTTGGGTTCCCCAGTCATCAACCTTCTTGTCCTGCCCCTCGGACCAACTGAAGGTACCCAGCTGATCCTCCTTTTCCCGTGCACTTGGGTACCTTGCTCCCCGACTGTTGTCGATCTCGGGTAGTGCATGCCCACGTCTTTGCCTGACCCCTCTTTCCCTGACTCCCAGACCTCCATCGTACCATGTTGTTGGGTGGCCGGTTGTATTGACCCCTTCCCCTCGGCCCTCAGTATCCCCGTGTACACCCGCATTTCGTAGGGGGCCGTCGCGTATGGTACCCCTGTCACCGTCAACGAACCTCAGGTCGGACCACACCGCTAATCTAGGTCTTTCCTCGTTTGTGACTTGTCGACTATGTACCGGAGCCGATGTCCGTGTTTCCAAAACTTGGACCCGCCCCCTTGGGATAGATTTGCCGGGGAAAGGTAACTCCGGCTGTCCCATCAGACACTGTGCCGGAGCTTGTGTCCTCATCTCATCGTCTCGCACCCCATAAAACCTCAGCTCATCTTCACTTCCCTTCCCGTTTTCCTGCCAAGGTGCTTGGTGTCCTTGGTCTCTTACCTTAAACCATCGGTCCCCCCATCTTACCCTGGGAGAAAAATCTAGACACTGCAGCAATCGGGAGGTGATTTTCAAGGACGGGATATCATGCAGGTCGGCTAGTTCCAGGTCCCCCCTTTCTTCCCTTAATTCTAGAATGCTGTCTGCATTCTCAAACCCAATGCCGGGGACGGACATCAGCTCCTGGGTGGAACAAAAGTTGACCAGCACACGCATCTTGAACTACCCTGATGTTTGTGGGTTGTGTGTAAATGCTGGTTTTTATGGTGTCTAAATTAAATCTCAATTTGTGTGACTTGTTGTATTTCCAAAAAATAATAAAGTATAATGTGAAATTTTTGTTTGTTTTCTATCTGTGCAGGTGCCCGTTTTCCCCTTTTTTGGGGTGGACAAATTTTTACACTGTCCACCCTTTACTGTTTTTTTTTGTGATTCCCTCTTTGTGATCTGTGATGTTTTGACTGCTTAAATAATTTGTGTTTGTTTTGTTTTCGTTTTGTTTGAAACAATGTGTGTTGACTGCTGTTGTTTACAATCACAGCACAGACTGATCTGATTGGTCGACACGACGTGGTCTGACACGGAGGTAATTCCCCTTGTTGACAAGGTGGGGTTCACACGTGCTCTGACACGGAGGTTACTCCTCCTGAATGAAAATTGATCCCAAAACTTGACTGCAAACCCTGTTTGCCCACTCTCCCCTTTACCCTGAAATTTCCAAAAGACCGACCTTATTCCCAACAAGCGTCGATCCCAGTAAATTTCCCCTGAGAGTGCAAAGCCCTGTCAGCCAGTCAAGCTCCAAGAAAAATGGCGGAAAATCGGTCACAAAAGGTGACCGCCTCAACCTGAAATATCTCACAAAATATGCAAGAAAACACCGCGACAGACACTGAGAAAGTCGCAGCGCCAATGTAATGATGCTTACCTACTCACTGGTAGCAGCACAGTGGGCTGTAACGGCCGTAGTCGTAGACGAAGGCAGGGTCCGACATGGGAACGTCTGCTGCGTCTGGGGATGGCGTCTTCAACTGGTGCATCCTGGGTACTTCCGGTACTCGTCAGACGTCATCCAGGTACAAACCACTACATGTATACCAAATATCAAATATCTGCTAAGAGTAATGCTGATGTTGTATACCAAATATCAAATGTCTGCTAGGAGTAGTGCTGATGCTGCATACCAAATATCAAATGGCTGCTAAGAGTAGTGCTGATGCTGTATACCAAATATCAAATGTCTGCTAAGAGTAGTGCTGATGCTGTATACCAAATATCAAATGTCTGCTAAGAGTAGTGCTGATGCTGTATACCAAATATCAAATGTCTGCTAAGAGTAGTGCTGATGCTGCATACCAAAGATCAAATGGCTGCTAAGAGTAGTGCTGATGCTGTATAACAAAGATCAAATGTCTGCTAAGAGTAGTGCTGATGCTGTATACCAAAGATCAAATGGCTGCTAAGAGTAGTTCCTGAGAAAACTGTGAACAAAGTTTAACATTGTAGACCTGCCTAACAATAACCATTTTATAATCTGGATTCACTTCATGAAATTCAGCTAACAATAATTGACAGACAAATTTATATATAAATTTTATTTAATTAATTGCATTACAACCTACAATATCATATGGTAAATAAATATATCCTTCAGATTATACAAATTACAACCGGGTACAACTTTTAAATCTTTTTATTTGATGTGGTATTTGAAATAAAACAAAAGTTTGAAATTTATCACAACCACCATTTGAGCAAATCTATTAAAAAACATTAACAGAACTGAAATTAAAAAAAAAATTCAAAATATTATGTTTGTTTAATATTTTTTGCAATTTTGCATAATTAAAGAAAGTTTGAAAATTAATTTTATATTCTGACATAAACCATTGTATCATATGATATATTTCTATAAGCATAATTCTGACGATAAGATTAATAAATATCCATGTTGTTTTTCTACTCTACACATTGACAAAAAAATTTCTCCATTCATTTGTAAAATTCCTGTTAAAAAAGTCACTTCAATTACAAAGTTTTATCACAGAATACAATTAACGTAGTATAGATTGTCCTACATTTTAACCTTTGTAGAAGCTTGATCGATAGTGACTTGTTTTAGAGGACTTTTTAATACAAATATGTATATGTAGGGTCTTAACCAAAACTAAAATACTAAGAGGCCCTCATCAACAAAAACATTCTTTTAATATATTCAATCAATTTACATGAAATTTTAAAAGTGAGGTACTTATAAGTATAAAATATAAAATTTATGCCTCTACTAGTTTTGAATTTAAGCCTTCATTAGAAATTGCTGACAGACAAACAGATTGATAAAGAAACTATCATTGATGCAGCACCCTGAATAAGAATTTTATATCTGTTTAAATTTCATTTGTATACACATTAAAAAGTAAAGTTTCTTTCTTATTTATCAAGATAATATATTAAATTAAGTATTTACCGGTACACAAAAAATATCTTTAAAATATTACAACCCTTTTTTAAGTAGTGTTATATTAAACAGGACGGATAAACCATTTGATTTCATTTTGATTACAAATTTCTGGTGGTCACAAAAATAATTTTGTGTGCATACATATTTAACTGTAGTATTACAATGCATAATCCATAAAGGACACTATATGATTGAAAGAAAGGTGTTTAAACACTGATTTAAATTTGATACAAGTCACTATTGTGCAAATTTATACATGTAATAGTTATACAGTAACAATAATGTGATTATACAGAGTTATAGTGTTATCTGTGCATTTTACCTTTAGAATATAACTCAATACAAATACTTTTACAAGTTTTTTTCTCCATATTCACAATGAATATTTCATGAATTAAACATTGTAATTTTAAAGCAGACTTCAGAGATCTAAACAAAGTTTTATTTGCACTAGAGTTTAAAATATGTGACAATCATTCAAGACAAATAAAACATTGTCACAAATTGCACCTTTATATTTTGAGCTTTGTATAGTGATATGTTGCACATTTTTATTATTGTTCATTGTAAAAAACTTCAACAAAATTGACAATAAAACTATTTATATTGAAATAAATTTTTGTTTTTCCGGTAAAATAGTCTGAAGGTTTAAAATTCTAAGTTTGTAAGATTTAAATAAAAATCAACTCTGAATTATAGTGTGACAGATATTATATCAGACAAAAAACCCTAAATGACCCATTTCAATAAAAGCATTAAGCAATTTGCAACAGCTTCAGACTTTATTTCTTTGTGAATTTTTTGTTAAATGAAAAAAGTACAAAGCCTTTTTTGTGTTTTTGTTTAAAATCTACAATGAATTAATTGCTAACAGTTTTAATTTCTATAGCCCAAATTCAACAACAGGTAGAAAAGTTTAGAGTGAACTATCATATAAATAGAAAATATATAAACTATATACAATATCAAACAATAATTACTATATACATTTGTAAAACTGTTTTGTACATATATCCCTTATAAAACAGTGCATACAAATAAAATGTGTTCTAAAGCCTCAACATCCATTTGGCACTCCATACAAACAAACCAAAGAAAAAAAGCACTGAGAAATGTATAAGTCAACAAAGAAGAGAGACATAAAAATTTGTTAACAAAAATGGTAAAAATGCTGTAAAATTCGAAATTGCGTAGTTTATACGACATTAGTTATACATGTATCAGGATAATGCATTTAGTGTTAGTTAAAGAACTTTTAAAATTAAAAATAAGTTAATATATGAGATTCTACTGAAAAAAAGCTTAAAACATTCAAACATGATCAAATGAAATATTAGTTTTACTGGTTAGCAAAAGAAAAATTAAATTTCACCTAAAAAAATCTAGTGGCAAAACTGATTAATATTGCACAATAAAATACATGTTCAATATCACACACATTTATTACAAAAAATACAAAACAACATATCTCATAGAAAAAAACACATTTTGTATTTAAAAAAAAGATATATAAAAACGCATGAAGCTCATTAATATTCTTCTTTGTACCAAGATGTTTGAGGGTGCTCTTAAATTTTGACAATTTTCATTATTTTCGAGCAATTGCTTACTGCTTGAAATAAACATACAGAAAAAAAAAACTTATGCAAGTTTAAATTCCAGTTGTCTAAAACCGATCCAAATAAATCATACAAATATCAAAATAGTATAACAAAAGCGAAACAAAGACTTTATTACTAGTCACTAATTCAAGTTATTTCCCTTTTCAGCCAACATAGGTTACCTCCCTTATGCAATACTTTTTCTAACTTTGAGGTTGGTATACATTCAAAGACCCTCTGCTTTTATCATAGGTAATGGAAGAGAAATAGTTTTGAAAAAAATTTGAAAATTTCAACTGATTTATAAATTAATTGTAACATGGTTTACATTCACTATAAGTATATATGTAAATGAAGTACACATACATGTATCATCAATGAAAAATCAAACCCTGATTAAATACAGACGTGGACATGGTGAAAGTGGTAACACCACTTTCATGTTTTAAATCATCAAATAAAAAATAATTATTGATAAAGAAAATAACTTTATAATTGAGCCTTTTTCCAGCAGTAGTTAAAATTGTACAAAAGAGTTATAAAAGCCCTCTTCCACTTTTTAAAATGCACAAGAAGCAAAACAACAAAAAACTGTCCTGCTCCGAGTTGTGGCAGGGGACAACAAGAGCCTATACCCACTCACTTGAAAAACTATAGATAAGAAATTCTAATCTATGGAAAATTTGTGCAATCTTTTTTTTTTCCAAAGAACTCACTGATACTTGTGAAAATACATGTTAGATTTTTTAAATGTTTCATCTATCATAACCATTCTAAGGAAATCAAATTAAGTCTATTCCTGTATTCATGAAAAAGTGTCCAAAACTGTAAAAACTGTCATGACTGTTCTTATTTTCCAATGATCTCAGATTTCATATATAAGTGCTACATTTAAGAATACAAATACAAATATGTAATGCAACATTATATAAAACATAATAAAATATATTAACATACGGATGATATGACAGATACATTAAATACATAAAATATGATAAGAAGGAAAAGTGAAGAAAAGTTGGAAATGCTATAAACCCAACTGGCATTTTGGCAGAGTTGGATAATGTCATCATAAAGAAAATTTACATAACTAATACAATACAATCATAAATATAAAATTTACCATTTTCACAGCCGAATAAATTTTATTACAATTTTTTTCACACCCTGTTTATATATAAAGTTTTATGAGTCTTGAAAATAAATATGATTTGAAAAGAAGAATGATGATAACATTTCATATTTAACATGTTTATTTTTTTTTAAAGTTAGGTAAAAAGTTCAGGGTTTACAATGTATGTCCATTTCCCCCTTTTTCTTATTTTTTTACTGTGCATATGAATTTTATTGACAGACGATGAACATGAAATCACACTAACAATTCATACAGAGGTGAACAAAACCTTATGGCAAAATAATTTTGGAAGAACTTATTCAAATGACAATTCTTCTTTTACAGTCAAAACAAATTGAAGATCATTTTCATGAGCACCAAATTCAGTTCACTATAACCAATTTCAATCTTTTAATATTGATCTCGTTTCTAGAGTTAAAATACCCTTATAAAGCCAGCTTTAAGTACAAATATATTGCTGCATAAAAAACGAGGTCACTAATGACCAAGGTGTTTAACAAAATTTTGCCCTTTCTAACAATTTTAAAAAAATGCCCCTTGTATCATTAACAATCATCATAATCATTTCTACTGGCACAACATACACAGTAATAGAGAGCACTGGAGATCAAAGCAAATAATCCAGCACCAGCTGCTACCCAGAATCCCCAACCATAAATCAGCTGACTTCCTGTTGCACTTTCTTTTGTTAAGACTTCTGCTGAGTGTTCCACATAGGCTTGAGCTCCAAACACACAGACAGAACTAGCAATACACAAGACTAGAAAATAAAAGAAATGAACTATGAGCATATTTTATCACAACTTTAAGCATAAAGTACACAAATCAAAGTATGAAAATATAAATCCATGTATACATGTATGTCACTTTGTAACATATTGCAGGCACTATATAAATGCACTTCTAATTAGTATAACATTTTAAGTCGATATATTTAATAGAACTCATTAAGGCCAGTAGAAGGTGGATTTATTTAGTAGGCAATAATGAGTTTGTGACACCACCTTTATATTACATGTTACATGTCCATGTATGTGTCCAAATGAAGGATAAAGAAATGATTGATAAATCTATGATTTAATTTATCATGATTACATTAATAATATGTCCAGAACTTTTATTCATAGTAAGAACGAGAATGAAGATAAAGATGATTGATATATAATATACATGTACATGTATCCATAATACGTTTTAATTCTATAATTATTATATTACATGTATTACATGTGCATTCATTAATATTTGGAACAAGAATGAACATACAGAGGATTGACCTCTGTACATACATGTTAAAGTTCATTCTGGGAACAACAAGTACACATGTATATAACTTTGTTCATTCTTGGAACAAGAGTGAACATACAAATGAAGAATACTCATGATTGCAACATGTCCAATGTACAAAATGTATTTATACTTACACGCAAGATTGGCAAATGCTCCAGCAGCTTGATGAGCGTTACACTGCTTACAGACGTTACAAAGGGACAATAATCCAATCAAAAGTGACAGCAGGATGGAGGCAACTGCACAGGACATCAACCCTTGAACTGCCTTAAACCAAACTGAAAAAGAATAGGTCAACAAAACATATTTACAAATTTATACATTCACACATCATGCACATACATGTAGGTTGACTGATTAATTCTAGATCTATTGCAGAGTTATCAAAGACTGCAATTTTACAGTGTTCATGGTGTTTGTTTTTTTTTTTTTTTTGGTTAGGAAATACATGTAGTTGAAATCACTTATTTCTGTAATTTCATCGCTAAAAAATTCAGCTTTTGAAATTAGCACTGGCCTGCTTTCTCTTGTCAGTAATTATAAAAATTCTTTTGAACAAGTAAAATTTTGCTGAAATTTGTTATATTGGATGTAGGACAAATGTAGGACAAAACCTTTAATTACATTCCAGTAAAATAAATTGGACACCCTGTTTTAATGTCCATAAACAACATTCTATCATATTCTTGAAATACATGTAAATATACAGATCTATGCCATATGGTACAATGTAGGACCTTAATTAGGCAAACTTGTAAATGTATTAAGTTTACCTGTCTACATGTATGAACAGATTTCTGACGACTCTGTTGAACTGCCAACAACAAAATTGGGTGTAAAGGACAAAAATGATGTACAGAATAATATCTAAGCTTCATGCATGTGAAATGAAGATTTATAAAAAGACTTTTTCTCTTCTGTACTATTCATTTATGGGCAGATTTTGGCACAATCAAAGCCATTTACATGTGCAAGGTCCTTTTCAATTGAACCTTGATTATAGTTCCATCCTGGAGCGGAAAATCATGAATATGAATTATCATGATTTTGAAGTGAAGAATAAGACGTTGAAGTGAATAATGACAATGTCCAAATATAATAAAGAGCCTAAGACGTCTTATGTCAATATATGTCATAGGACTTGACAGACTAGGCTCAATGGGGGCTGCTATGAAGGCCAATCATGCAAACTAGAGATGGATTTATAAAAGCATTCAGCTTGTCTCCAATTCCAGGATAAAAAAAATACATGTATGTAAAAACTAAATTAAGCGGTCTCCCTATTTAGCGACACGAAGCGTCAAGAGCCGACAAGAAGCGTCAAGAAGCGACAAGAAGCGTCAAGAATCGACAAGAAAGTTTAATTACCGACAAGAATTATGAAAAAGTTTAATATTAAGTTGAGCATTAAAATAAAACAAATCAAATGCAAAAAAAAAAAACAAAAAACAAAAAGGTTTTTATTATGCGGGATTCCTATAAACTGAGTCAATAATTAAATATGATTTTCTCAGCTATAAATAAAAACAATATTAAGAACACGAACAAATAATAAAAAAAAAATTGTAAAAAAACTTTCATTTTTTTTTTCCATTAAATAATCATAAATAACATCAAATTATGATTTAAGTAAGACATTTCTTTTTTAAAAAATTCCCAGCAACTTTTTAGTAGAAAAGGTAGATGTACGCTAATTACTAATCAAGAAAGTGGTCATGTGATTGATTGGTTCCACACGCCGTTAATGATCATTTATGATCCTGTAATCATATTAAATTATTTTACAAACAGCAATCAACATTATTAACGGCACGCTTATTGATTATTTTGATTGTTCCTTTTTAAGAACCGCGAACGGTATCATATCACGGTAAAACAACAAAGTTGAATATAAAAGGATGAAAGATGATTAGAAATGAAAAAAAATCTTTTGAAGATTGTTTCTGTTGTTTTTAAAAAAGCGTTCAATGTTTTGCATGTTTTTATAACATTTCTCTAATTTTACTTTTATCTTGGATTAATCATTTGTATTTTCTTTGCATGATTTGAGTACTTTTAAAGACGTTTCATTGGTTTAAGGAGAAAAACCAATGACGATAGACTTCGTTTTTCCAATTTCTTTATAAGATTTGGTTTTACCAACTTTGAGGATTCTTGCATTTTTCGTGCTAGAATCTGTGTGTCTTTGTGTCTTTTTCAATAAAATTTCTCCTTGGGCAAGAGAAAGTGTTACGTTATTAGCAAAGTGTTTCTTGTATCGGCACATACTAGTTACACAAGCTATATTTTCTCCTTGGGCAAGAGAAAAGAAATATATTCTCCTTGGGCAAGAGAATATCAACAAATTTGATTCTCCTTTGGGCAAGAGAAACAAAATCATATTCTCCTTTGGCAAGAGAATAAAAAATATAAAATGTACCCTTGTGGTACATGCAATAAAAATTGCACACGTTCGTGTGTATATTGTGAGAAATGTGAAACATGGTTTCACAGCAGATGCCAGAATCTGAACAAAGCACAATTTACAATACTCAATGAAAGTAAAAATTGTGACTATATATGCATTGAATGTTGCAAAACAGCAAATGAGTTTGACTATGCTTTATCATTGAATAGATTAGAAACTTGCGCCAATACTTGTCTTCTCTCTGAAGGCGTACAAGTTGAAAAGATATTACTCAGAAATGAGCCACTGACTCAAATAATAGATAAACTAAACCTGAATAAAATACAATTTATTTACAATCCTACCACACATTAAACATGTTAAATACACTGACTGATAATTTTAATCTTATCATGCTTATTAACTATCATTATTTTTAAATTGAATAAAAAATATTTATTTTTTGACTTTTTGTCTATAGAAATCTTTCTTGTCGTTAAAAAAATATTTCTTGTCGGTTCTTGACGCTTCTTGTCGCTTCTTGTCGCTAAATAGTGAGACCCAAATTAAGACCAAATTTAGCATGTTTAGTGAAATTTGTTAAAATACAATTCGCGCCACTGCAGAATAGATAAAAAAGACTTGTTATTATATCTCTACTATGTGAAATCAACCTTGGTCACACCTCACTGTTACAAAAGTCAAAACTGGTTTTAAATGGCCTTTGGCTATTAACTTATTTTCATTTTCAACATGTCTCAAATTACCTGGTAAATCCTTTTCGATTTTAAAGTCATCTGCAAAGAACCATCGACAATTATCTAAGATCCCAGTGGTAGCCGGACCTCCTAAGCAGCTGATCCACAATCCACAATCACAATTGTTAGCATCACATTGACACAAAGTGGCTGGGTTGTTTACAAAATGCAACCAGTTTGGCATGGCGAAACAGACAATTGTCGCTACCGTTGTAATCAGGACGCACATGACAGCTGTGACAACAAGACAAGAAGCCATTCTGAATGTTATTTGAGACGATTATGTTCTGTTTTACTAAGAAAATCTGTTGTACAAATTTCAGTTCTTTCTCGTTTATTTCGTCTATTAAACTTCCGGTCTTGTATGGCATTTCCGGTTATAGTCTGTTTCTCAAATTAAAAAAGAGGGGGAGGGTTGAACTCCATATTTTCCTGTAAATGATGTTGTTAATAGACCTAACAATGTGTATCCTCACATTTTATAGTTACTTCATTGGAAAGCAATTATATTCAAATCGGATCCAACCAAGCCTTTCTACATAAATGACTTGAAAAAGGTCAGCGCCCCGCCGCATAACTCATATTGATAAACATGGTTGCTTCTTTACATAAATAAACAATGCGTCTTTAAAATAGTGTTTAAAACAGCTGTTCTGATGTTGTTGAGCAGGAGTTTCACTGTTTGCACGGTGAGTCTGGTCTTAAAGTCACTGCTCTAAGGTCCAGTAGTTCATTTGGCAGATTGTTTCTTGGTTGTAACGACCCCGGGGGGTTACTCCCATTGTTCGTGGGTATACCTTTGTGCCGCAAAACAGGGTATGTTTTTCAAAGGCTTCTAGTTATGAACAGGGTCATAATTTTCAACCCTGAAAAGAACAGGTCTATAAATGACTTTTAAATGTCCATCATCGGTAATTCAACATACCAATTAGAACAATCAAATTCCAAATATGACTGTCATTTTTTTCCCCAAATATTAGTTAAATAAGGTAAAACGTACTATACATCATTGAAATGGTATGAAAATGACTTCATTTGACTGCACAAAATCAGTGACGGGGTATGGTTTTGTATGTTTTTGAAGTCACGAACAGGTCCAGGTTTGACAACCTCATCGGCACATAGGTATACAATATATATAAGAGAGGGTAACGACATACTGCTTTGTCTGGTTCTAGGCTGAATGTAGATGTCCTGTGTGATGGTAGTGTCTTGGTGTTCTATTTGGGTTTTTCAGGATGCGACCACAAAATTCTTAATTGCGATCGTATATGTTATGCGATGTCGTTGTTGTCGCCATCGTCGTCGTTGTCGTCGTCTGTGGACTGTTTGTGTCCGTGCGACAACTTAAGTTTTGTTTGATCAATTGTTATAAAATCTTTGTTTTATGTTTGTAACCTTTAAAGCCGGAAGGTTGATTTGCTGTATAAGGTTTTTCTTATCCGATTTTGATCATTCTTTTTTATTGTATTCAATCAATTTTGTCAAAAAATATAGGAAGTGTTTGTGTATCTTTCACCGTTACATTGCTGATTGCTATGAGGGGTTGAAAAGGGCATCACAAAAAAAAAAAATCGCCTTTTTTATTCGTGGTCTGATTTTCAAATCTTTTTTATTTCGCCTTTTTTATTTGCGGTCAGATTTTCAAAATCTTTTTTTTATAGGAATCCTTGTAAAAATCTCTGCCTGAGTTTTCAATCAGATTTGCAATATCTCCTACCGTTTTCAAGAATTTAGGGGTCAAAGGGGCAAGAAAACACCAACCATAAGAGTTTGTCTCTTCAAATGATTTTATTCAAGAATTTTAGTTGTAGTGGGCTGAACAATTGTTGCATTGTTTTGAAATGATGTTTCTAACCTTAGAGAAAGTTTCATCATGCATTAAGGAATGGTGGCCACTACCGTTTCAAAGAAAAATGGACCAAAAGGGGTAAAATAGATGTAAAAATTAAACTGCTACGGAAAATTCATTTTTCATGCGATTTTGATCATTCTTTTTTCATTTTATGCCTCAATATATTCTGTCAAGAAAATGTACGAACAGTTTTGAAGTCTCTTGCACCGTTACATTGCTATGAGGGACCAAAAAGGGACGACACCCAACATATCAACTCAGTTAATTCTTACTTGTGGTCCGATTATCAAAATCTTTTTTCATTGGAATCCTTGAAAAATCCAATGAACGGCTTTGGACCATCTCTATTTTGCGATGTGTTTCTTTAGATGGGGGTCCCATGCACAGCTGGCATATTCTAAGTGGACAAAATCCTAGGTTTCTCCTTATGAAAGACAAAATCTTTTTCCCATCGCTACAACCATCTGCACTTGTTAATCCCGTGACATGTTGCTGGTAAGTTCGACACCAGGTATGATTTGATGTGACAGTTTCAATTATGTATAGCCATCTATGGTGTAGTTGAAGTCATTTTGTTTGATATTTAAAGGGTGTAGCATTTCAAGTGGTTGAATTATTCTATTGAGGTCTGTCATTGTTGCTTGCAATCAGCTTTGCTGGTGATTTGTCAGGTATTAATAACTTTAATCAGCGAAAAGTCTGATCTTTGCTTTTATAATATTTCCAATGTCGTTGATGCAGAGAAGGAACATCAAGGGACTTAGTACAGTTCCTTGTGGAACACCTGATGTCACTTTTGCTGTAGTAGAGTTTTCTCCTTCCAGTCACTGTAACTTGCTGTTAACGATTGGTAAGAGAAGATTCAATCTAATGGAATATATTGCCACGAATACCATACGGTTTTGGTTTTTAAATAGTCGCTGGTGTTGAACAGTGTCAAATGCTTTGCTGAAGTCTAATATTAGCATATCTACTTGTTGGTTCTTGTCTAAATTCTTGATATATCTTGTGTGGTGATAACCACTTGTGATTCAGTAGATATTTTGTCCTAAATATTTTATTAAAGGATATGGAGTAAATGAACATATTATACCATAACACATACATGTATGTAAACTCCCACTGCAATTAATGTTTATGAGCTGTATGGCAATTTCGGATATTTATTTCTCATCAGCAGCACTAAAACCCAAACATAAGAAATCCACAATTCCCAAAAAGTGTTGAAAATGCATGCGATGGCGACATGCACAATGCATATCATATTCTTTAAGATGGTTCATGATGTGTTTTAATATATTATGTTCCAATATCTTACATTGAAACGATCGATGTTAGTGACTCTAATCTATATAGTTCACAGGTTGACTTTTATATCCTTTCTTGAATAAAGCTGAAACGTTTGCTGTGAGTCCTTCGGTACTTGGTTGTCTTCGATATAGATTTGCTGAAAACTAGTTACATAAGTGTGGTGATATACAAGTAGCTTCCGCATGTAGTTTCCTTATATTCTACATTATATTTTCAATGGATATTTTTTCTGGTCCGTTAGCCTGCCCCTGGATTTATTCCTTTCAAAAATTTATATATATATATATATATATATGCCTGTTGTTGATATTACAAGTTCTTCAATATCCGGAATTCATAAGTCTTCTATATAAGAAATTTTCCTTATAATCAACAGCATTAACTTTATACTTATCAAAGCAAATCGAATGAAATAACTTTTCTAATAGAGGCTGCGCTTGTTCAAAATATAAATTGTACGTTAGTCAAATTATTGAATTGTCGAACTCATGGAACTTTAACATTTCCCATTGACACCAATTGAAAATAAATTGTTAATCTGGAGATCCACTACGGCTTTCCATAGGATATAAAATTAGGGTTATGAAAAATCCCTAACATGTTAGTAAAAATCTTTAGGCACTATTCGCCTATATAAAGTGTTAGTAAAAATTACCTGGATCGATTCGCGTGTTCCTAGGAGGACAAGGACTTAAACTTTTTTATCTCCCGTCGAAGTACTGGCTACCCTTAACCAGAGACTATATAAACTGTAATTCTCTGTCCTAACAAAATTTAATTTAATGTTTAAGCTATATAATTGGCTTCTCTTGTCAATGCGCAATATGCTGCCTTTTTATTTCTTGATTTTTTTTTATTTCAAATTTCAACATCGCCCCTTCCCAGATTAAAACCAAATGGTTGCACCCAAAATAAGTCAAAAAGCGGGACATTACTTTACATTTATGCTTGCTACAGTGTTTTCAATACATTGAATACAATTATTTACAATAGGCAAACAACTTAAACTTTGTATGCTTAGTTTATGACCCACGATCATTATCTATTAAGCATTTCACCGTAAAAAAATTGCTACACTTTAATTTATATATGTTCAGTAGTTACATGTAAATGTACTGAACATTGACAAATGTACAAAGGTGCATTTAAAATTATAAATTTATTGATTATATGCAGTTACTTTTATGTGATTAAAACGATTGTACTTTAAACGACCTAAGAAGCTATAAATCTGGTCCCCAGTTTTAAACTTTGTGTAGTGTTTCATGTGTTTTAATTGACAAGGTAAGTTTTTATTTCTGAACTTATAATGAATCATAAATAGTGAATATAATGGCAAAAAATGATAATAATGATAATAGAGTATTAAAACAATAAATTCGTACATGTATAAAAATTGTATTTGCATTTTCGCATTTTGGATTAAATTTTTGTTTGGTCTGCATTTGACAATAATATAAACTATTTAAATTTTCATACACGTATACATAAATATGCTTACTAATCAATATTTCGTTTTATTTAGATTGCTGATCTAATGGGATTTTATAAACCCATTTTAGGAGACAATTAAATCATACTACTACTTGCAAGACTGAATAAGCTTTAATAACGTTCAAAAATGCTCTTGAAAATACAAACTCCTGTTATTTGTTTTTCCAAAATATTATGCTGACATAATGATTTAGAATACCATAAATGGTAGTGATAGACAAACCGATTCTTCCTTGATTTTCAAAAACTGATTAAACTTAGACAGCAAGCAGGCATGCAATGGCTATTGGTATTCGGACATATTATAAAAGGCTGCTGGCTGTTTTCCATTATAATAATGTCTTAGTTTACTGTACGTATGAAGTTTTGTTCAAAAACACATATCCCATACTCGATTTTTATCTCAATTTTAATGCTTGATGTTGTTATTGTTTTTTTTTTAGATTAATTACCAACCAACATGATTTAAAAAAAAACACACAAGCAGGAAAGCCACTGACAATGCTGACCTACATTTTTGAAAGCTTGAACCTCCAGACAGCACTGGTGGGGGTATTAGTGATCCTTTTGGTGTATTACTTTAAAAACAAGCTCAAATACAAACTTCCTCCTGGACCTATGCCAATTCCCTTGATTGGTAACCTTGAAGGTAATTATGATGAGGCTTGATAAGGTAATAAACCCGTTTCTTGCTTCCCTAAGGTCTTGACATTTTGGAACAGGCACTGTTAAAGTCCAGATTGCTTCCCTATTTTGTTAAAAGGAAAATAGTTATAAAAATATATTTTTCTTCGGCCTTATTTAAGACTAGTATATACTCGAGATATAGTCAAGAATCTAAATCTTTTTTAAATCATTTAAAATGCATATCTTTTCACTAGGGGTTTACATCAATATGTGGAAGAAAACGGTCTCGATCTTTTTGAAGTTCTTGGTGTAAAGTCCACCAGATGTTATTATTATAGTAAAAAGCCCAATATTAGCTACTGTAAATACATGCAGGTCCGGGACATTTATCAATAGAATTTCAAAGGTCTTGAATAAAAAATTGAAAGTTTCGAACCTGAGACCAGTGCTAATTTGAACGCTTGTTACAAGAGCAGCGGTATTTAGTATTTTGATATCGCAAATGCTGAATGTGTCGTAAGGTATAATATTGTTTAATTGTCTGTCTTAATAAATTAATGACCATTATCTTGTGATTGCAACTCCGATGAAAGAAACTATCAGACAAAGTTTAAAATATGGTAAGAAATTCTGCTATATAGCATGTACATATGCAACTTTTGCCACAGTTTTGGTTCAGAATATTTGTAGAGAAATTTGACTATAGTAAACAAGTGCTTATAATTTGAGCAGCCAATTTAACAGATTCTGAGGGTGTTCATTACAAAGAGGAAAACTAAATTTGGAAATTTGCTAAAACTAATTTGACGCTATGATTACCATGTTTTATACATCTGCATAAATAATGAACTTCATCTCCGACTTCATTTATTGTAAAACACTACTGTCTTTCTTTCATAACAGTAATGAATGCCACATTTATGCATGAAGTGTTTGCAAAGTATAAGGAGAAATATGGACCAGTTTTCAAAGTTTATTTAGGTGAGTCACAATCCTTATTACAAAATTTTCAGGCCTATGCTCTACTTTCCTTTATTTCTTTTGTATAGCTAGAACACATGTGTTTATTGAGCCTGTCTGTTACTCTTGCATGTGGCTCCTTGCATATATTTGTCGTCATTTAGGCCCAAGTTTGTATGGAATAAATCCGGAGGAGGTCCAGGCAATCTGGGACTACATATTACCCCAGCTTGTCTGAAAAAAAAAATGGGCACAGCAATCACGGGAATAAAAGTATCACATTAAACAGATATCTCCCAAACAATTGAAAAATAAAGAAAAATTAAAAACCGTGCAGGTAATTTATTTCTACTACATGTAGATTGATAATGGCTTGTTTTTCTTCAATATATAACAGCAAATGGTATGCTGTGACTGAAGATAGGTATAGAAAGAAGTTCATGCAACCTAAGATGCATTACTAATAGTTAAAAAACCTGATCTTTGAAATTATGAATTTTATTAAATTTCAAAATTGTCAAAACTCTGTGATGCTTCCTACCCCTAGTTGTAAATAAGGATTCACTTCAAAAAATATTTTGGCTTATATTGTTCTTTGCACTTCAACGTCATATAGTGCTTGGTATTTTCATTTTTTGGTAAATAAAGGTAACTAGAAGGCACCTGCAAATTCGCGGGAAAATATTTCCATCGATATAAACCTGGGACATCAAAGTCTACAATTGATATGCAAAGCCTGAATGCTGACAATAATGGGCTTACATGTGTGTTTTCTTTTTGTTGGTCAGCAAGGAGTGTTTCCGTCCATTTCCCCTTTTCAAGTTGTCTTCAACATTCACTGTTTCTTTGTTTTCCACAACACCTCCCGATATAATTCTCATCATTGTTACGACTTGAGTTCGCGTTGTTCCTTTCCGTTCGGTTAATTTTGTGTTTTGTGTATCTTCGTGCTGTTTTTGTTCGTGTTTACCGGTTACCTCGTTGATCTTTCGGACTTTTGACACTCCAATGCCCCATTGGTGCTCATTTACCCGTACCCTGTTTTTTTTTATTTTGTTTAACAAAAACGAAAGGGGTGGGAAATTTATGTTTATTTCGACGTTTTTTTTGGGGTGTTTTCCACAGGGGTAACTTCCATTATAAAGGTAGGTACATATGTGCGGCCCAAAAGGGTCTACTTTTTGGGGTGCTCAATTTGTGAAAAGTGTGGAAATTTCAGATGTTGTATATATGATAAGGTGTACTTTTTGCAAATTTCATATATCAATAGAAAAAGAGTGACCCAGCATCCACGTTTTGCCTCCTTGTAACCCGAAATGTGCATGCATTTGATAACTTTTACCATTCAAACTTTGATTTTAATAGAATATTATTCTATTAAACAATATGTTAAGTTTAGGTATATATTCTGTGTTATTTTAAATGCATTTAAAATCTATGAATGGGTGTCTTTTTTAAGTAAGGGATGGGAATAAAATTTCTGGGCTGCACATCTGTACCCTAATTACTTGGAGTGACCCCCATGGTGTTTTCGTGATTTTGATTTCTAAGGCATCGACCATTTGATTTTCTGGGGGGGGGGGCTGGGATTTTAAAAAATATATATTCTGACTCTGATTTTTGGCCAAACAAATATTCTGGCCAGTTTAGTATAGGGAGAAAAAATTAATCTGGCCCTCATTTTGCGCACTAGAAAAAAAAGAGATTTTCTGAACAAAATTTTTTAACATTGAGTGCATGTGAAAGAAATAACTGGCCCGCGCAGAGGTGCGAAAAAAAAATCCCGGCTTGGGTGAAAATCCCAGGCCCCCCAGAAAATCAGATGGTCGGTGCATAATGTTTTTTTCGTAGGGACGGTATTAAAAATTTTCAACGAAATTACTGTTAATTTGTTATTTTAGCTCACCTGGATCGAAGGTCCATGTGAGCTTTTACCATCACTTGGCGTCCGTCGTCGTCGTCGTCGTCGTCGTCGTCGTCTGTCGTCGTCTGTAAACAATTTTTCAAACGTTAACTTGTCCGACACCATAAGTCCAATTGCAACCAAACTTGGTATAGTTGTTTAGTGGCATTATGTGTACAAAACTATCGTTCGGATTTTTGATTCATAAAACAACATGGCCGCCATGGCTAAAAATAGAACAGGGGGGTCAAATAACAGTTTTTATACGACCGCAAAAAATTTGCGGACGTATTATGGTATGATGCTGTCGTTATCGTCGTCGTCGTCGTCGTCGTCGGTGTCTGTTAACTTTTTAATAACTTTAGTTCCAGTTATCTGATTGCTATGAAACTTTACAATGATGTTCCTTACCATAAAAGGATGAATGGGATTGATTTTGGGGGTCCCCCCATTTTTCGTTTAGAAATTAGGGGCCAAAAAAGGGCCAAAAATACTACTTTTTTGTTTGTTTCCAAAATAACTTTAGTTCTAGTTATCCAATTGCTATGAAATTTGACAGTGATGTTCCTTACCATACAAGGATGAATGGGATTGATTTTGGGGGTCCCCCTTTTTTTGTTTCGAAATTAGGGGCCCAAAAGGGGCAAAAAATTCAAATATTTTACTTGTTTCCACCATAACTTTGGTCCTAGTTGGCCTATTGCTGTGAAATTTGTCAAGAATGTTTCTTACAATAAAAGAATGAACCTGATGAATTTTTGCGCCCCCTTTTTCTCTGTTGTGTAATTAGGTGCCAAAAGGGGCCAAAATAAAAACTTTTTTATTTGTGGTCTGATTTTGAAATTTTTTTTTGCATGTTTGTTCTTGTCAAATAGCGGATACAAAATTAAGAATTAATTTTTGCGACCCCCCTTTTTTCCCCTATTACGTAATTAGGGGCCAAAATCAAAACTTTTTTATTTGTGGTCCGATTTTGAAATTTTTTTTGCTAGTTTATTTTTGTCAAGTAGCGAATCCAAATTTGAGAATTTATTTTTGCGACCCCCACCCCTTTTTCACCTGTTACGTAATAAGGGGCTTAAAGGGGCCGAAAGTGAAACTTTTTTAATTCTTGTCCGATTTTGATAATTTTTTTTGCAAGTTTATTCTTGTCAAGTAGCAGATATATTGTTGTGTCCCTTTTTTACTGTTACGTTATTAGGGACCAAAAGGGGCCAAAATTGTAACTTTTTTATTTCTGGTCCGATTTTGAAATTTTTTTTTGCATGTTTGTTCTTGTCAAATAGCGAATACAAAATTAAGAATTAATTTTTGCGACCCCCCCTTTTTCCCCTTATTACGTAATTAGGGGTCAAATGGGGCTTTTTTATTTGTGGTCCGATTTTGAAATTTTTTTTGCAAATTTATTCTTGTCAGGTAGCGATTCTAAATTTAAGAATAAATTTTTGGGGCTGTAATCATAATTTAAAAAAAATTCTGGTTCGATATTTAATTTTTTCCCCAAACATTATTCTTTTAAAGAGTAGAATACAACATTCAAAATTTATATTTTTACCCCCTGGGTCGTGAGTCCACCAGAGAAGCATGTGTCAAAAACCTTTGTCAGTCCACCATGGGCTGCATGTGTCCAGAACAATAGACTATCCATATTAGGCCTAAAACGTAACGAGTTCAACATGTTGCGGTCGTATCATGCTGCGCTCGGCGAAGCTTTTTATTTGCAAATAACTCAAAAACAGTAACAGATATCAAAATTCTGGCATAGGGTAAAAGTGATCAGCACCTCAAGATCTACCTGCCTACAAATTTTCAAGAAGATCCAACAACCGATGTAGGAGTTATTGCCCTTTTTCTGGATTTTTTTCAAAATTTTGCACTTATTTAGCCCTATATCTTGAAAACTATACAAGATATTTTAAAAATTCAAAATGCAGATGATTGAGCACGTCAAGATCTACATTTCATGTAATTAGGTCAAAGCTGTAGAACCATTTCTTTTAGGAGTTATGGCCCTTAAAGTGTCAAAATTTCCCGTTTTTCATTACTTTTCCCCTGAATTTCAAAGATTAACTTGTCTGACACCATATATCCAACTTCAACTAAACTTGGCACAGTTGTTAAATAGCATATATGCTACAATTCTATTGTTCAGATTTTTGATTCGTCACAAAATATGGCCGCCATGGCTAAAAATAGAACATATGTGTAAATTGCAGTTTTTTGCTAATAAAATGAATACAGATATCAAAATTCTGATGGGAGACAAAAGTGATCAGCATCTCAAGATCTACCTGCTATGAAAGTTTCAAGAAGATCCAACAACTGATGTGGGAGTTATTGCCCTTTTTCTGGATTTTTTGAAAATTCTTCACTTGTTTAGCCATATATCTTGAAAACTATACAAGATATTTCAAGAATTTGAATTGCATATGATTAAGCACATCAAGATCTACATTTCATGTATTTTAGATCAAAGCTGTAGGATCATTTCTTTTAGGAGTTATTGTCCTTAAAACAACAAAATTTACCATTTTTCATTACTTTTTCCCTGAATTTCAAAGATTAACTTGTCTGACACCGCAAGACCAACTGCATTTTAACTTGGCACACTTGTTAAATAGCTTATATGCTACAACTCTATTGTTCAAATTTTTTATTCGTGAAAAAGCATGGCCGCCATGGCTAAAAATAGAACATAGGGGGTAAATTGCATTTTTTTGCTAATAACTCAAAAATGGTTTCAGATATCAAAATTGTGCAAGAATCAAAAAAGATCAGCATATTAAGATCTACCTGTGCTGAAATTTTGGAAAAGATCTGACTGCTGATGTGGGAGTTATTGCCCTTTTTCCTAATTTTTGCCAAATTTTTCACTTATCAAGCCCAATATCTTGAAAACTAACCAAGATATTTCAGAAATTTAAATCGCATGTGGTTATGCACAATAATATCTACAAAATATATGTGTCTGTGTAGTTCAGGTGAGCGATTCAGGCTCCTGGGAGCCTCTTGTTTTAACGTTTTGTCCCCCATTTCCCATAGCATCACAGAAAAAAAGAAATATTCAATAGTGATTAAGTACACTGTTTATTGTTTATGTTTATAACAAAAACTAACTATGTAGTAGAATGTGAAAGGAATAAAATCCGATGTATATTCAATAAAAAGTCTATTCATTTAATAATATAGGTATTAAAAAATTTTGGGGATAGAAACGAAAGTACTGTTAATTTTTAATTTTAAAATCAAACTCGGCAATATTCCGTAATTTATTTTAACGTTTTGTCCCCCCATAGTATCACAGAAAAAAGAAATATTCAATAGTGATAAAGTACACTGTTTATTGTTTATGTTTATAACAAAAACTAACTATGTAGTAGAATGTGAAAGGAATAAAATCCGAACATAATAAAAAGTCTATTCATTTAATAATATAGAAGATAACAAAATTACCCAACTTTGAGAATCAACTTCAAATGTCCATAAGACGAGACAAAACAAGGAAGACATAACGGAAAAATTGGAGATCGCGATGGTCTTGACTTGGTACAAGCATTTCAAAAGATATGCATATTTGTAAATTCATTTTTTGATTCTTGAAAAAAGAAATGTTCGTTGGGTGTAATAAAATTTATTGCATAGAACTTTAGTGTACTTTTTTTTAACCTTAATGACATCTTTGCATTATTTTGGTAATGTTCTATGCACTTGTGTGACAGTATATAGAACAATAACTTAAGGATGCTTGCTGGTCTTATTTTGGTATTTCTGTCATTTTTCTGAATCCTCTGGATTTTACCATCAAAATAAGGTTAAAAATTTTGCCATCGAACCCCCTATTTTCTTGTTATCAATGTCTTTAGTATTTCATAAAGATGTTACATGTATATTTTATACCTTCTACTATTTTCTTTTCATCTAAGGCATCAAATTTGAAACCTATTTATTTTCAATAATAGTAGTGGACGTCCTTTATTTACATATTATGAATATACAATTATTTATTGATTAGAATTTTGAATAACTTTGCAGAAACAGAAACTTGCAGTTAGAAATGTTTCATATTTTTGTCAGTTCAAATAGATTTAGGAATGCAAAAAGAATCCTTCATTTTTTTACAAGAAATGATGAAATTGAATGGTTGAATTAACTATTTTTCTAATTAATCTCAGGGCCTTTCCAAATGGTTATTCTGAATGATATTCAAACAGTTACAGAGGCTTTGGTGAAAAGAAAATCAGACTTTGCCAACCGGCCTTTCATAAAATCTGGTAAGAAAGCCATTTAATCATTGATACTATAATCATAAATTGTGTTGGCTCGATCTTTTTGGTTCTTATAAGACGTTGGAACATTTTATTCGTACCAAAACTTTATTTCTTTATAACTGTATGGATTGAGAACGTTAATCTTACCTAAAGTTTTACTTGAGATCCAAAAACTGAGAAAAAATGCCCATTGCCATGATTTTGGCAACAGCAGGGCAAAGGTGATTTAATAATATATAGAGATTTTATGCCGACAGTTAGTACTTGATACAGTTTCAGTAAGACAAATATACATATTGCAGCCAATGAGTCTATACCTGTATATTGTCGAAGGCAAGCATTTAATATTTCTGAATTTTGAATGCTGTGACACATGGATATATGATAAGAGTTTCATTTACTTTACACATAAATAAGCTTTAACTTTCATTCTTGGGGTCAGTAAATAGAGCGTGTAGGACTAGGTGGAATGTACCTTTACAGCACTACTAGTTCTTTGAAATGTTAGGCTCAGCATTGGTTATAAGACTCAGCATTGGTTATAAGACTCAGTATTGGCTATAAGACTCAGCTTTGGTTATAAGACTCAGCTTTGGTTATAAGACTCAGCACTGGTTATAATGATAGACTCAGCTTTGGTTATATACCTCAGAATATTTTTCATCACTTCTTTAAAATTCAATGCCTAGAGCCATATTGTTTTTGTTTATACCAAATTTTATAAAACTGTTTTCCATGCAGTCAATGTATGGACAGAGGGAGGAAAGGACATAGCGATGGCTAATGTTACCCCCACATGGAAATTTCACAGAAAAATAGCACTGCAGGCTTTAAGGTGAGATAAATTTAGGTACCATGCTTAGGATGACCATTGGGTTTAGCAGAGGCGGATCCAGAAATTTTGAAAAGAGGGAGCCCACTGACTGGCCTAAGAAGGGCCCGCTTTGGTCACGCTTCAATGATTTCCTATATATTCAACAAAATTTTTCCGCCAAAAAACGGGGGGGGGTGTCGGCACCCCCAGACCCCTCTGGATCCGCCTATGTTTAACAACATAGTCAACTAGTATGTTATATATGAATAAACAATGTAAAACAAGGATTTAGAAATAAACAAACCTGGCTCTTAAACCCTTCTCCTAAAATAAATACAATAACAAAACAAGTATTAACTGTGATTGCAAGCAAGTCACAAAGTCCCCCAAACGACCCGTATTTGCCACTATTCTCTTCAGCATGTCAAAAAACCCCTAAATATAAATTTTCATGTAAATCGGAGCACTTTGAAAATTTCGACCCGATTATCTCCCTTGAGAAATCACATTTTTATTTATATCTCGAAAACCGTAAATATCGCTTCAAAATTTTTTTTCATATTATGAAAGAAAATGTTTTGCTCTATCAACCTACAAAATTTCAGAACCCTGCGCACCTAGGTTAACGAGATATTGCAATGTCCAATATTTAGTCCATTTTCCTGTTTCCATGGAAACGGCGGCCATTTTGAAAAGTCTGATTGTCAACGAAGCTTCCTTTCTTTACTATCTATTATCCTGCCAAGTTTCATATTGATATGTGGAGTCGTTTTCTCTGGGATCTCCGGACAAGTTCACGACTAAGTGGAAGAATCGGAAGAAGAAGAAGAAGAAGAAGAATAATAATTAAATTACAATCGTTCAAAGAACGATCGCGAGGTCTTTCCCTATTTGTGTCCTCCAATAAAAATAGATTCCTAACTGAATGATACTATTTTTGGATATATCAACCTGGTAGGTACTCCAGATTATAAATTTTAGGTTGCTACGGACTTTTAGGTCGGTTGCTATGAACAAAACATCACTTCCGGTCTTAAAATATTGGAATTTAAACTCAGCAGGTAGTCAGGAGTCATAAAATATATGGTTGCTATGGACTTTTAGGTCGGTTGCTATGAACAAAACATCACTTCCGGTCATAAAATATTGAAATTTAAACTCAGCAGGTAGTCAGGAGTCATAAAATATATGGTTGCTATGGACTTTTAGGTCGGTTGCTATGAACAAAACATCACTTCGGGTCATAAAATATTGAAATTCAAACTCAGCAAGTAGTCAGGAGTCATAAAATATATGGTTGCTATGGACTTTTAGGTCGGTTGCTATGAACAAAACATCACTTCCGGTCATAAAATATTGAAATTTAAACTCAGCAGGTAGTCAGGAGTCATAAAATATATGGTTGCTATGGACTTTTAGGTCGGTTGCTATGAACAAAACACCACTTCCGGTCATAAAATATTGAAATTTAAACTCAGCAGGTAGTCAGGAGTCATAAAATATATGGTTGCTATGGACTTTTAGGTCGGTTGCTATGGACAAAAGGTCACTTCCGGTCACAAAAAGATAAAATTTAAACTCAGCAAGTAGTCTGGATTCATAAAATATATGGTTGCTATGGACTTTTCCTTAAGGTTACCTTGTTGCTAAGGACTGACCTTGACCTATGACCTTTGACCTTGGACCTTAATTACAGCCCATTCCTAACTGATTGTGAAAATATATGGTTGCTATGGACTTTTCCTTAAGGTTACCTTGTTGCTAAGGACTGACCTTGACCTTTGACCTTTGACCTTGGGCCCAAATTATAGCCCCTTCCTAACTGATTGTGAATATATATGGTTGCTATGGACTTTTCCTTAACATTACATTGTTAAATATGGATTACTACACATTGCGCAATACATTCCTATATTTAGACATGACGCAATAATTAAAACTTGACATTTGACCTATGACATATATATTTTCGAATGCAACTTATGTCACCTAAGACGATTGGTGAAGGTCCCAAGTCTGTAGGACTAACTGTTTTGAAATAAATTTTTTCGGCGCATCGCAACACTTTTCGGGTCAAAAACGCGTAACCAGGAAGTTGTTCTAAAAATTTTTTTTTGCATGAGGAATCATGGCCAGGAGTCAGGTAACAAATTCCACACTTCAGATTTTAGATAACAGTTATGGTTTCTGAGTTAATCTGCAGACAAGGTTTTTGGGTTACGGGCAGATAACTCTGTTACTAAAAATAGATTTGTTTCAAAGCATGAGTCACGTCGAGTCCTGGTAGTGATGATTAAGTGTGCCAACTTTCGTTAAGATCGGTTAAGACACTTTTCGTTTTTTGAGGGAAGAAAAGAAGAATAATAATAATTAAATTACAATCGTTCAAAGAACGATCGCGAGGTCTTTCCCTATTTGTGTCCTCCAAGAGAAATAGATTCCTAACTGAATGATACCATTTTGGATGTATCAACCTGGTAGGTACTCCAAATTAGAAATATTTGGTTGCTTTGGACTTTTAGGTCGGTTGCTATGAACAAAACATCACTTCCGGTCATAAAATATTGAAATTTAAACTCAGCAGGTAGTCAGGTGTCATAAAATATATGGTTGCTATGGACTTTTAGGTCGGTTGCTATGACCAAAACATCACTTCCGGTCATAAAATATTGAAATTTAAACTCAGCAGGTAGTCAGGAGTAAAAAAATATATGGTTGCTATGGACTTTTAGGTCGGTTGCTATGAACAAAACATCACTTCCGGTCATGAAATATTGAAATTTAAACTCAGCAGGTAGTCAGGAGTCATAGAATATATGGTTGCTATGGACTTTAAAGTCGGTTGCTATGAACAAAACATCACTTCCGGTCATGAAATATTGAAATTTAAACTCAGCAGGTAGTCAGGAGTCATAGAATATATGGTTGCTATGGACTTTTAGGTCGGTTGCTATGGACAAAAGGTCACTTCCGGTCACAAGAAGATAAAAATTAAAATCAGCAAGTAGTCTGGATTCATAAAATATATGGTTGCTATGGACTTTTCCTTAAGGTTACCTTGTTGCTAAGGACTGACCTTGACCTATGACCTTTGACCTTGGACCTAAATTACAACCCATTCCTAACTGATTGTGAAAATATATGGTTGCTATGGACTTTTCCTTAAGGTTACCTTGTTGCTAAGGACTGACCTTGACCTATGACCTTTGACCTTGGGCCCAAATTATAGCCCCTTCCTAACTGATTGTGAAAATATATGGTTGCTATGGACTTTTCCTTAACATTACATTGTTACATATGGATTACTATACATTGCGCAATACATTCCTATATTTAGTCATGATGCAATAATTCAAACTTGAGATTTGACCTATGACATATATATTTTCGGATGTAACTTATGTCACCTAAGACGATTGGTGAAGGTCCCAAGTCTGTAGGACTAACCGTTTTGAAATAAATTTTGTTGGCGCATTGCGACACTTTTCAGGTCAAAAACGCGTAACCAGGAAGGTGTTCGAAAAAAAAAATTTTGCCTGACGAATCATTGCCAGAAGTCAGGTAACAAATTCCACACTTCAGATTTTTGATAACAGTTATGGTTTCTGAGTTAATCTGCAGACAAGGTTTTTGGGTTACGGGCAGATAACTCCGTTACTAAAAATAGATCGGTTTCAAAGCATGAGTCACGTCGTCTCCTGGTAGTGATGATTAAGTGTGCCAACTTTCGTTAAGATCGGTTAAGACACTTTTCGTTTTTTGAGGGAAGAAAAGAAGAATAATAATAATAATAATAATCATAAGAAATACAGTAAGGTCTTTCCTTCTGAAAAGGGAAAGACCTTAATAATTAAATTACAATCGTTCAGAGAACGATCGCGAGGTCTTTCCCTATTTGTGTCCTCCAAGAGAAATAGATTCCTAACTGAATGATACCATTTTGGATTTATCAACCTGGTAGGTACTCCAGATTAGAAATAGTTGGTTGCTATGGACTTTTAGGTCGGTTGCTATGAACACAACATCACTTCCGGTCATAAAATATTAAAATTTAAACTCAGCAGGTAGTCAGGTGTCATAAAATATATGGTTGCTATGGACTCTTAGGTCGGTTGCTATGAACAAAACATCACTTCCGGTCATAAAATATTGAAATTTAAACTCAGCAGGTAGTCAGGAGTCATAAAATATATGGTTGCTATGGACTTTTAGGTCGGTTGCTATGAACACAACATCACTTCCGGTCATAAAATTTTGAAATTTAAACTCAGCAGGTAGTCAGGAGTCATAAAATATATGGTTGCTATGGACTTTTAGGTCGGTTGCTATGGACAAACGGTCACTTCCGGTCACACAAAGATAATTTAAACTCAGCTAGTAGTCAGGAATCATAAAATATATGGTTGCTATGGACTTTAAAGTCGGTTGCTATGAACAAAACATCACTTCCGGTCATAAAATATTGAAATTTAAACTCAGCAGGTAGTCAGGAGTCAAAAAATATATGGTTGCTATGGACTTTTAGGTCGGTTGCTATGAACAAAACATCACTTCCGGTCATAAAATATTGAAATTTAAACTCAGCAGGTAGTCAGGAGTCATAGAATATATGGTTGCTATGGACTTTAAGGTCGGTTGCTATGGACAAAAGGTCACTTCCGGTCACAAAAAGATAAAATTTAAACTTAGCAAGTAGTCTGGATTCATAAAATATATGGTTGCTATGGACTTTTCCTTAAGGTTACCTTGTTGCTAAGGACTGACCTTGACCTATGACCTTTGACCTTGGACCTAAATTACAGCCCATTCCTAACTGATTGTGAAAATATATGGTTGCTATGGACTTTAAAGTCGGTTGCTATGAACAAAACATCACTTCCGGTTATAAAATATTGAAATTTAAACTCAGCAGGTAGTCAGGAGTCAAAAAATATATGGTTGCTATGGACTTTTAGGTCGGTTGCTATGAACAAAACATCACTTCCGGTCATAAAATATTGAAATTTAAACTCAGCAGGTAGTCAGGAGTCATAGAATATATGGTTGCTATGGACTTTAAGGTCGGTTGCTATGGACAAAAGGTCACTTCCGGTCACAAAAAGATAAAATTTAAACTTAGCAAGTAGTCTGGATTCATAAAATATATGGTTGCTATGGACTTTTCCTTAAGGTTACCTTGTTGCTAAGGACTGACCTTGACCTATGACCTTTGACCTTGGACCTAAATTACAGCCCATTCCTAACTGATTGTGAAAATATACGGTTGCTATGGATTTTTCCTTAAGGTTACCTTATTGCTAAGGACTGACCTTGACCTATGACCTTTGACGTTTGGCCCAAATTATAGCCCCTTCCTAACTGATTGTGAAAATATATGGTTGCTACGGACTTTTCCTTAACATTACATTGTTACATATGGATTACTATACATTGCGCAATACATTCCTATATTTAGTCATGATGCAATAATTCAAACTTGAGATTTGACCTATGACATATATATTTTCGGATGTAACTTATGTCACCTAAGACGATTGGTGAAGGTCCCAAGTCTGTAGGACTAACCGTTTTGAAATAAATTTTGTTGGCGCATCGCGACACTTTTCGGGTCAAAAACGCGTAACCAGGAAGGTGTTCGAAAAAATTTTTTTTGCATGACGAATCATTGCCAGAAGTCAGGTAACAAATTCCACACTTCAGATTTTTGATAACAGTTATGGTTTCTGAGTTAATCTGCAGACAAGGTTTTTGGGTTACGGGCAGATAACTCCGTTACTAAAAATAGATCGGTCTCAAAGCATGAGTCACATCGTCTCCTGGTAGTGATGATTAAGTGTGCCAACTTTCGTTAAGATCGGTTAAGACACTTTTCGTTTTTTGAGGGAAGAAAAGAAGAATACTTCCGGTCATAAATTATTGAAATTTAAACTCAGCAGGTAGTCAGGAGTCATAAAATATATGGTTGCTATGGACTATTAGGTCGGTTGCTATGAACAAAACATCACTTCCGGTCATAAAATATTGAACTTTAAACTCAGCAAGTAGTCAGGAGTCATGAAATATATGGTTGCTATGGACTTTTAGGTCGGTTGCTATGAACAAAACATCACTTCCAGTCATAAAATATTGAAATTTAAACTCAGAAGGTAGTCAGGAGTCATAAAATATATGGTTGCTATGGACTTTAAGGTCGGTTGCTATGAACAAAACATCACTTCCGGTCATGAAATATTGAAATTTAAACTCAGCAGGTAGTCAGGAGCCATAAAATATATGGTTGCTATGGACTTTTAGGTCGGTTGCTATGAACAAAACATCACTTCCGGTTATAAAATATTGAAATTTAAACTCAGCAGGTAGTCAGGAGTCATAAAATATGTGGTTGCTATGGACTTTTAGGTCGGTTGCTATGAACAAAACATCACTTCCGGTCATAAACTATTGAAATTTAAACTCAGCAGGTAGTCAGGAGTCATAAAATATATGGTTGCTATGGTCTTTTAGGTCGGTTGCTATGGACAAAAGGTCACTTCCGATCACAAAAAGATAAAATTAAAACTCAGCAAGTAGTCTGGATTCATAAAATATATGGTTGCTATGGATTTTTCCTTAAGGTTACCTTGTTGCTAAGGACTGACCTTGACCTATGACCTTGGGCCCAAATTATAGCCCCTTCCTAACTGATTGTGAAAATATATGGTTGCTATGGACTTTTCCTTAACATTACATTGTTACATATGGATTACTATACATTGCGCAATACATTCCTATATTTAGTCATGACGCAATAATTCAAACTTGAGATTTGACCTATGACATATATATTTTCGGATGCAACTTATGTCACCTAAGACGATTGGTGAAGGTCCCAAGTCTGTAGGACTAACCGTTTTGAAATAAATTTTGTTGGCGCATCGCGACACTTTTCGGGTCAAAAACGCGTAACCAGGAAGTTGTTCGAAAAATTTTTTTTTGCGTTACAAATCATGGCCAGGAGTCAGGTAACAAATTCCACACTTCAGATTTTTGATAACAGTTATGGTTTCTGAGTTAATCTGCAGACAAGGTTTTTGGGTTACGGGCGGATAACTCTGTTACTAAAAATAGATTGGTTTCAAAGCATGAGTCACGTCGAGTCCTGGTAGTGATGATTAAGTGTGCCAACTTTCGTTAAGATCGGTTAAGACACTTTTCGTTTTTTGAGGGAAGAAAAGAAGAATAATAATAATAATTAAATTACAATCGTTCAAAGAACAATTGCGAGGTCTTTCCCTATTTGTGTCCTCCAATAGAAATAGATTCCTAACTGAATGATGCCATTTTTTGATATATCAACCTGGTAGGTAGTCCATATTAAAAATATATATGGTTGCTATGGACTTTTAGGTCGGTTGCTATGAACAAAACAACACTTCCAGTAAAAAAATATGGAAATTTAAACTCAGCAGGTTGTCAGGAGTCATAAAAAATATCGTTGCTATGGACTTATAGGTCGGTTGCTATGGACAAAAGGTCACTTCAGGTCGCTTAAAGATAACCTCAGTAAGAAGTCTAAATTCATAAAATATATGGTTGTTATGGACTTTTTATAAAGATAACCTTGTTCCTTAGGACTAACCTTGACCCCTGACCTTAGACCTTGGACCCAACTTAAAGCCTCTTCCACTCTGTTTCTGTAAATATATGGTTGCTATGGACATTTCCTTACGGTTACCTTGTTGCTAAGGACTTGCCTTGGCACCTGACTTTTGATCTTGGACCTAAAATATAGCCCCATCTACACTGATTCTGAAATAATATGGTTGCTTTGGACTTTTCTTTAAGGTTACCTTGTTGCTAAGGCTTGACCTTGACCCCTGACCTGTGATCTTGGACCCAAACTATAGCCCCTCCCACACTGATTCTGAAAATATAGGGTTGCTATGGACTTTTCCTTTAGGTTACTTTGTTGCTAAGAACTGACCTTGACCTATGACCTTTGACCTTAGACCTAACTTACAGCCCCTTCCTAACTGATTGTAAGAATATATGGTTGCTATAGACTTAACATTACATTGTTAAATATGGATTACTATATATTGTGCAATACATTCCTCTATTTAGTCATGAGGCAATAATTCAAACTTGAGATTTGACCTATGACATATATATTTTCCGATGCAACTTATGTCACCTAAGACCAACCGTTTTGAAATAAATTTTGTTGGCGCATCGCGACACTTTTCAGGTCAAAAACATAACCAGGTAGTTGCTCGAAAAAATTTTTTTTTGCATGGCCAGATGTCAGGTAAAAAATTCCACACTTCAGATTTTTTATAACAGTTACGGTTTCTGAGTTTATTTGCAGACAAGGTTTTTTGGGTTACGGGCAGATAACTCCGTTACTAAAAATAGATTGGTTTCGCTGGGTTAGTCAGGTCAAGCCCAGGCATAGTTGGTTAATGGTACTAAGTATCGAAATGATATGTCGCGACACTTTTGTAATAGTGACCGCGGAAAAAAAGGAGAAAAATAATTTTATAATTAAAAAAAAAATAATAAAATTTTTATAGTTAATTTAAATTTTTTTATAATTAATTATAATTTTTTGATTTTTTTGTAATTTTAAAAAAAATTATAATTATTTTTTTTTTATGATATATTATTATTTAAAAAATATATAATTATTTTTAATTTTTTTATAATCTGTTATAATTTTTTAAATGTTTTAAAATTGAAAAAAAATCTATAATTTTTTATAATTTTTTTTTATAATTAAAAAAAAGTATTTTTTTTTATCATTTTTTTATAATCGATTCATCTTTAGCCCCCTCTCCCCTCTCGCCCCCATTTCGACATAAAGGGGCGTGGCTTAGAAACTAACTAAAAAAAGATGCAAATATGAATCAATAATTGTTACATCACATCTAATTATGGATGGTGATATTGTACAACATGATGAAATCTGTTAAAACAACGTTTAACAGAGATGTTTCAAGTGCTGTAACTCGAAAAGGGTTAAAATATGTAAAATCTTGATATTATTTTAGACCAAACAATTTGGACAGTTTCGGTCGCAGTTTATCGGACCTCTGTTTTCGTTGTCCAATAATATAGTCCCTTTTTAAAATATAATATTCTGTTTAAAGATGTATCTATGAATCTTTATTTGGTCCTATTAATTGCTTCTGTGATTAAATGATAGTTTACTATCAAATTTTTGGAATAAAATAGGTAAAACTTGATTTAGCATAAAAAGTCGTAAATTGGTTTCAAATAAGGGCTGAAAAATTGACTTGAAGATAAAACCCATTGTCCTAGAAAATGACCTTTTTTGTTTTTGTTGATATGACCTTGACCTTTATATTTTTGGATGTACCATAGGTCACCTAAAATGAATGGTGAAAGTTTTGAGGTTCTACGACAAACGGTTCTAAAAATAGAAATTTTTACGTTTTTGTCAATTCGCGACTCAAAATTGCGTAAACTTGACACTTATCGAAAAACTTTTTTTTGGGTGACAAAACATGACCAGGAGTGAGGTAACAATTTCCACTATTCAGAATTTTTATATCGGTTACAGTTTTTGAGTTTATCTGATAACAAGGTTTTTCGGTCTGGGGCAGATAACTCTGTTACTAAAAATAGATCGGTTTCACAGCGTCAGTCAGGGCATCTCCAAGTATGACCGACTAAAGGTACTAAGTATCAAAATTATATGTCGCGACACTTTTTATATATTGGGCGCGGAAAAAAAAATTTGAAAGTGTCAATAAGAAATACAGTAAGGTCTTCCCTTTGGAAAGGGAAAGACCTTAATAAATAGGGAAAGTAGTACTTTTTATGGTTGATTTAGACTTATTTTGACCAAAATAGGTATGTTTGAGCATTTTTTACCATTTAGAACCAATAATGCCAAATTTGAATTTTTTGGGTAAAAAGGGGGAGGGGGTAAAATTTAAATTTGCTTAATATTGATAATTATGACATTTAAATGACTTAAAATGGTCTTGGTGGTCATATTGAGATGATTTAATCATAAAAGGTCATTCAAGGTCATACGTATATGGCGTACAGGAATCGGTACAATTTTCACAAAAATCAGGACGCGCTGAAAATAAAAAAAAAATTATGGAATTTTTTTGTATAATCTCCTAGAAGAACTCCTGGCGGACATCATATCAAAAAAAAAACGCACAAAAATGTTTCAAATAAGGGCTGAAAAATTGACTTGAAGATAAAACCCATTGTCCTAGAAAATGACCTTTTTTGTTTTTGTTGATATGACCTTGACCTTTATATTTTTGGATGTACCATAGGTCACCTAAAATGAATGGTGAAAGTTTTGAGGTTCTACGACAAACGGTTCTAAAAATAGAAATTTTTACGTTTTTGTCAATTCGCGACTCAAAATTGCGTAAACTTGACACTTATCGAAAAACTTTTTTTTGGGTGACAAAACATGACCAGGAGTGAGGTAACAATTTCCACTATTCAGAATTTTTATATCGGTTACAGTTTTTGAGTTTATCTGATAACAAGGTTTTTCGGTCTGGGGCAGATAACTCTGTTACTAAAAATAGATCGGTTTCACAGCGTCAGTCAGGGCATCTCCAAGTATGACCGACTAAAGGTACTAAGTATCAAAATTATATGTCGCGACACTTTTTATATATTGGGCGCGGAAAAAAAAATTTGAAAGTGTCAATAAGAAATACAGTAAGGTCTTCCCTTTGGAAAGGGAAAGACCTTAATAAATAGGGAAAGTAGTACTTTTTATGGTTGATTTAGACTTATTTTGACCAAAATAGGTATGTTTGAGCATTTTTTACCATTTAGAACCAATAATGCCAAATTTGAATTTTTTGGGTAAAAAGGGGGAGGGGGTAAAATTTAAATTTGCTTAATATTGATAATTATGACATTTAAATGACTTAAAATGGTCTTGGTGGTCATATTGAGATGATTTAATCATAAAAGGTCATTCAAGGTCATACGTATATGGCGTACAGGAATCGGTACAATTTTCACAAAAATCAGGACGCGCTGAAAATAAAAAAAAAAATTATGGAATTTTTTTGTATAATCTCCTAGAAGAACTCCTGGCGGACATCATATCAAAAAAAAACCGCACAAAAATGTTTCAAATAAGGGCTGAAAAATTGACTTGAAGATAAAACCCATTGTCCTAGAAAATGACCTTTTTTGTTTTTGTTGATATGACCTTGACCTTTATATTTTTGGATGTACCATAGGTCACCTAAAATGAATGGTGAAAGTTTTGAGGTTCTACGACAAACGGTTCTAAAAATAGAAATTTTTACGTTTTTGTCAATTCGCGACTCAAAATTGCGTAAACTTGACACTTATCGAAAAACTTTTTTTTGGGTGACAAAACATGACCAGGAGTGAGGTAACAATTTCCACTATTCAGAATTTTTATATCGGTTACAGTTTTTGAGTTTATCTGATAACAAGGTTTTTCGGTCTGGGGCAGATAACTCTGTTACTAAAAATAGATCGGTTTCACAGCGTCAGTCAGGGCATCTCCAAGTATGACCGACTAAAGGTACTAAGTATCAAAATTATATGTCGCGACACTTTTTATATATTGGGCGCGGAAAAAAAAAATTGAAAGTGTCAATAAGAAATACAGTAAGGTCTTCCCTTTGGAAAGGGAAAGACCTTAATAAATAGGGAAAGTAGTACTTTTTATGGTTGATTTAGACTTATTTTGACCAAAATAGGTATGTTTGAGCATTTTTTACCATTTAGAACCAATAATGCCAAATTTGAATTTTTTGGGTAAAAAGGGGGAGGGGGTAAAATTTAAATTTGCTTAATATTGATAATTATGACATTTAAATGACTTAAAATGGTCTTGGTGGTCATATTGAGATGATTTAATCATAAAAGGTCATTCAAGGTCATACGTATATGGCGTACAGGAATCGGTACAATTTTCACAAAAATCAGGACGCGCTGAAAATAAAAAAAAAATTATGGAATTTTTTTGTATAATCTCCTAGAAGAACTCCTGGCGGACATCATATCAAAAAAAAAAACGCACAAAAATGTTTCAAATAAGGGCTGAAAAATTGACTTGAAGATAAAACCCATTGTCCTAGAAAATGACCTTTTTTGTTTTTGTTGATATGACCTTGACCTTTATATTTTTGGATGTACCATAGGTCACCTAAAATGAATGGTGAAAGTTTTGAGGTTCTACGACAAACGGTTCTAAAAATAGAAATTTTTACGTTTTTGTCAATTCGCGACTCAAAATTGCGTAAACTTGACACTTATCGAAAAACTTTTTTTTGGGTGACAAAACATGACCAGGAGTGAGGTAACAATTTCCACTATTCAGAATTTTTATATCGGTTACAGTTTTTGAGTTTATCTGATAACAAGGTTTTTCGGTCTGGGGCAGATAACTCTGTTACTAAAAATAGATCGGTTTCACAGCGTCAGTCAGGGCATCTCCAAGTATGACCGACTAAAGGTACTAAGTATCAAAATTATATGTCGCGACACTTTTTATATATTGGGCGCGGAAAAAAAAATTTGAAAGTGTCAATAAGAAATACAGTAAGGTCTTCCCTTTGGAAAGGGAAAGACCTTAATAAATAGGGAAAGTAGTACTTTTTATGGTTGATTTAGACTTATTTTGACCAAAATAGGTATGTTTGAGCATTTTTTACCATTTAGAACCAATAATGCCAAATTTGAATTTTTTGGGTAAAAAGGGGGAGGGGGTAAAATTTAAATTTGCTTAATATTGATAATTATGACATTTAAATGACTTAAAATGGTCTTGGTGGTCATATTGAGATGATTTAATCATAAAAGGTCATTCAAGGTCATACGTATATGGCGTACAGGAATCGGTACAATTTTCACAAAAATCAGGACGCGCTGAAAATAAAAAAAAAAATTATGGAATTTTTTTGTATAATCTCCTAGAAGAACTCCTGGCGGACATCATATCAAAAAAAAACCGCACAAAAATGTTTCAAATAAGGGCTGAAAAATTGACTTGAAGATAAAACCCATTGTCCTAGAAAATGACCTTTTTTGTTTTTGTTGATATGACCTTGACCTTTATATTTTTGGATGTACCATAGGTCACCTAAAATGAATGGTGAAAGTTTTGAGGTTCTACGACAAACGGTTCTAAAAATAGAAATTTTTACGTTTTTGTCAATTCGCGACTCAAAATTGCGTAAACTTGACACTTATCGAAAAACTTTTTTTTGGGTGACAAAACATGACCAGGAGTGAGGTAACAATTTCCACTATTCAGAATTTTTATATCGGTTACAGTTTTTGAGTTTATCTGATAACAAGGTTTTTCGGTCTGGGGCAGATAACTCTGTTACTAAAAATAGATCGGTTTCACAGCGTCAGTCAGGGCATCTCCAAGTATGACCGACTAAAGGTACTAAGTATCAAAATTATATGTCGCGACACTTTTTATATATTGGGCGCGGAAAAAAAAATTTGAAAGTGTCAATAAGAAATACAGTAAGGTCTTCCCTTTGGAAAGGGAAAGACCTTAATAAATAGGGAAAGTAGTACTTTTTATGGTTGATTTAGACTTATTTTGACCAAAATAGGTATGTTTGAGCATTTTTTACCATTTAGAACCAATAATGCCAAATTTGAATTTTTTGGGTAAAAAGGGGGAGGGGGTAAAATTTAAATTTGCTTAATATTGATAATTATGACATTTAAATGACTTAAAATGGTCTTGGTGGTCATATTGAGATGATTTAATCATAAAAGGTCATTCAAGGTCATACGTATATGGCGTACAGGAATCGGTACAATTTTCACAAAAATCAGGACGCGCTGAAAATAAAAAAAAAAATTATGGAATTTTTTTGTATAATCTCCTAGAAGAACTCCTGGCGGACATCATATCAAAAAAAAACCGCACAAAAATGTTTCAAATAAGGGCTGAAAAATTGACTTGAAGATAAAACCCATTGTCCTAGAAAATGACCTTTTTTGTTTTTGTTGATATGACCTTGACCTTTATATTTTTGGATGTACCATAGGTCACCTAAAATGAATGGTGAAAGTTTTGAGGTTCTACGACAAACGGTTCTAAAAATAGAAATTTTTACGTTTTTGTCAATTCGCGACTCAAAATTGCGTAAACTTGACACTTATCGAAAAACTTTTTTTTGGGTGACAAAACATGACCAGGAGTGAGGTAACAATTTCCACTATTCAGAATTTTTATATCGGTTACAGTTTTTGAGTTTATCTGATAACAAGGTTTTTCGGTCTGGGGCAGATAACTCTGTTACTAAAAATAGATCGGTTTCACAGCGTCAGTCAGGGCATCTCCAAGTATGACCGACTAAAGGTACTAAGTATCAAAATTATATGTCGCGACACTTTTTATATATTGGGCGCGGAAAAAAAAATTTGAAAGTGTCAATAAGAAATACAGTAAGGTCTTCCCTTTGGAAAGGGAAAGACCTTAATAAATAGGGAAAGTAGTACTTTTTATGGTTGATTTAGACTTATTTTGACCAAAATAGGTATGTTTGAGCATTTTTTACCATTTAGAACCAATAATGCCAAATTTGAATTTTTTGGGTAAAAAGGGGGAGGGGGTAAAATTTAAATTTGCTTAATATTGATAATTATGACATTTAAATGACTTAAAATGGTCTTGGTGGTCATATTGAGATGATTTAATCATAAAAGGTCATTCAAGGTCATACGTATATGGCGTACAGGAATCGGTACAATTTTCACAAAAATCAGGACGCGCTGAAAATAAAAAAAAAAATTATGGAATTTTTTTGTATAATCTCCTAGAAGAACTCCTGGCGGACATCATATCAAAAAAAAACCGCACAAAAATGTTTCAAATAAGGGCTGAAAAATTGACTTGAAGATAAAACCCATTGTCCTAGAAAATGACCTTTTTTGTTTTTGTTGATATGACCTTGACCTTTATATTTTTGGATGTACCATAGGTCACCTAAAATGAATGGTGAAAGTTTTGAGGTTCTACGACAAACGGTTCTAAAAATAGAAATTTTTACGTTTTTGTCAATTCGCGACTCAAAATTGCGTAAACTTGACACTTATCGAAAAACTTTTTTTTGGGTGACAAAACATGACCAGGAGTGAGGTAACAATTTCCACTATTCAGAATTTTTATATCGGTTACAGTTTTTGAGTTTATCTGATAACAAGGTTTTTCGGTCTGGGGCAGATAACTCTGTTACTAAAAATAGATCGGTTTCACAGCGTCAGTCAGGGCATCTCCAAGTATGACCGACTAAAGGTACTAAGTATCAAAATTATATGTCGCGACACTTTTTATATATTGGGCGCGGAAAAAAAAATTTGAAAGTGTCAATAAGAAATACAGTAAGGTCTTCCCTTTGGAAAGGGAAAGACCTTAATAAATAGGGAAAGTAGTACTTTTTATGGTTGATTTAGACTTATTTTGACCAAAATAGGTATGTTTGAGCATTTTTTACCATTTAGAACCAATAATGCCAAATTTGAATTTTTTGGGTAAAAAGGGGGAGGGGGTAAAATTTAAATTTGCTTAATATTGATAATTATGACATTTAAATGACTTAAAATGGTCTTGGTGGTCATATTGAGATGATTTAATCATAAAAGGTCATTCAAGGTCATACGTATATGGCGTACAGGAATCGGTACAATTTTCACAAAAATCAGGACGCGCTGAAAATAAAAAAAAAAATTATGGAATTTTTTTGTATAATCTCCTAGAAGAACTCCTGGCGGACATCATATCAAAAAAAAACCGCACAAAAATGTTTCAAATAAGGGCTGAAAAATTGACTTGAAGATAAAACCCATTGTCCTAGAAAATGACCTTTTTTGTTTTTGTTGATATGACCTTGACCTTTATATTTTTGGATGTACCATAGGTCACCTAAAATGAATGGTGAAAGTTTTGAGGTTCTACGACAAACGGTTCTAAAAATAGAAATTTTTACGTTTTTGTCAATTCGCGACTCAAAATTGCGTAAACTTGACACTTATCGAAAAACTTTTTTTTGGGTGACAAAACATGACCAGGAGTGAGGTAACAATTTCCACTATTCAGAATTTTTATATCGGTTACAGTTTTTGAGTTTATCTGATAACAAGGTTTTTCGGTCTGGGGCAGATAACTCTGTTACTAAAAATAGATCGGTTTCACAGCGTCAGTCAGGGCATCTCCAAGTATGACCGACTAAAGGTACTAAGTATCAAAATTATATGTCGCGACACTTTTTATATATTGGGCGCGGAAAAAAAAATTTGAAAGTGTCAATAAGAAATACAGTAAGGTCTTCCCTTTGGAAAGGGAAAGACCTTAATAAATAGGGAAAGTAGTACTTTTTATGGTTGATTTAGACTTATTTTGACCAAAATAGGTATGTTTGAGCATTTTTTACCATTTAGAACCAATAATGCCAAATTTGAATTTTTTGGGTAAAAAGGGGGAGGGGGTAAAATTTAAATTTGCTTAATATTGATAATTATGACATTTAAATGACTTAAAATGGTCTTGGTGGTCATATTGAGATGATTTAATCATAAAAGGTCATTCAAGGTCATACGTATATGGCGTACAGGAATCGGTACAATTTTCACAAAAATCAGGACGCGCTGAAAATAAAAAAAAAATTATGGAATTTTTTTGTATAATCTCCTAGAAGAACTCCTGGCGGACATCATATCAAAAAAAAAACGCACAAAAATGTTTCAAATAAGGGCTGAAAAATTGACTTGAAGATAAAACCCATTGTCCTAGAAAATGACCTTTTTTGTTTTTGTTGATATGACCTTGACCTTTATATTTTTGGATGTACCATAGGTCACCTAAAATGAATGGTGAAAGTTTTGAGGTTCTACGACAAACGGTTCTAAAAATAGAAATTTTTACGTTTTTGTCAATTCGCGACTCAAAATTGCGTAAACTTGACACTTATCGAAAAACTTTTTTTTGGGTGACAAAACATGACCAGGAGTGAGGTAACAATTTCCACTATTCAGAATTTTTATATCGGTTACAGTTTTTGAGTTTATCTGATAACAAGGTTTTTCGGTCTGGGGCAGATAACTCTGTTACTAAAAATAGATCGGTTTCACAGCGTCAGTCAGGGCATCTCCAAGTATGACCGACTAAAGGTACTAAGTATCAAAATTATATGTCGCGACACTTTTTATATATTGGGCGCGGAAAAAAAAATTTGAAAGTGTCAATAAGAAATACAGTAAGGTCTTCCCTTTGGAAAGGGAAAGACCTTAATAAATAGGGAAAGTAGTACTTTTTATGGTTGATTTAGACTTATTTTGACCAAAATAGGTATGTTTGAGCATTTTTTACCATTTAGAACCAATAATGCCAAATTTGAATTTTTTGGGTAAAAAGGGGGAGGGGGTAAAATTTAAATTTGCTTAATATTGATAATTATGACATTTAAATGACTTAAAATGGTCTTGGTGGTCATATTGAGATGATTTAATCATAAAAGGTCATTCAAGGTCATACGTATATGGCGTACAGGAATCGGTACAATTTTCACAAAAATCAGGACGCGCTGAAAATAAAAAAAAAAATTATGGAATTTTTTTGTATAATCTCCTAGAAGAACTCCTGGCGGACATCATATCAAAAAAAAACCGCACAAAAATGTTTCAAATAAGGGCTGAAAAATTGACTTGAAGATAAAACCCATTGTCCTAGAAAATGACCTTTTTTGTTTTTGTTGATATGACCTTGACCTTTATATTTTTGGATGTACCATAGGTCACCTAAAATGAATGGTGAAAGTTTTGAGGTTCTACGACAAACGGTTCTAAAAATAGAAATTTTTACGTTTTTGTCAATTCGCGACTCAAAATTGCGTAAACTTGACACTTATCGAAAAACTTTTTTTTGGGTGACAAAACATGACCAGGAGTGAGGTAACAATTTCCACTATTCAGAATTTTTATATCGGTTACAGTTTTTGAGTTTATCTGATAACAAGGTTTTTCGGTCTGGGGCAGATAACTCTGTTACTAAAAATAGATCGGTTTCACAGCGTCAGTCAGGGCATCTCCAAGTATGACCGACTAAAGGTACTAAGTATCAAAATTATATGTCGCGACACTTTTTATATATTGGGCGCGGAAAAAAAAATTTGAAAGTGTCAATAAGAAATACAGTAAGGTCTTCCCTTTGGAAAGGGAAAGACCTTAATAAATAGGGAAAGTAGTACTTTTTATGGTTGATTTAGACTTATTTTGACCAAAATAGGTATGTTTGAGCATTTTTTACCATTTAGAACCAATAATGCCAAATTTGAATTTTTTGGGTAAAAAGGGGGAGGGGGTAAAATTTAAATTTGCTTAATATTGATAATTATGACATTTAAATGACTTAAAATGGTCTTGGTGGTCATATTGAGATGATTTAATCATAAAAGGTCATTCAAGGTCATACGTATATGGCGTACAGGAATCGGTACAATTTTCACAAAAATCAGGACGCGCTGAAAATAAAAAAAAAAATTATGGAATTTTTTTGTATAATCTCCTAGAAGAACTCCTGGCGGACATCATATCAAAAAAAAACCGCACAAAAATGTTTCAAATAAGGGCTGAAAAATTGACTTGAAGATAAAACCCATTGTCCTAGAAAATGACCTTTTTTGTTTTTGTTGATATGACCTTGACCTTTATATTTTTGGATGTACCATAGGTCACCTAAAATGAATGGTGAAAGTTTTGAGGTTCTACGACAAACGGTTCTAAAAATAGAAATTTTTACGTTTTTGTCAATTCGCGACTCAAAATTGCGTAAACTTGACACTTATCGAAAAACTTTTTTTTGGGTGACAAAACATGACCAGGAGTGAGGTAACAATTTCCACTATTCAGAATTTTTATATCGGTTACAGTTTTTGAGTTTATCTGATAACAAGGTTTTTCGGTCTGGGGCAGATAACTCTGTTACTAAAAATAGATCGGTTTCACAGCGTCAGTCAGGGCATCTCCAAGTATGACCGACTAAAGGTACTAAGTATCAAAATTATATGTCGCGACACTTTTTATATATTGGGCGCGGAAAAAAAAATTTGAAAGTGTCAATAAGAAATACAGTAAGGTCTTCCCTTTGGAAAGGGAAAGACCTTAATAAATAGGGAAAGTAGTACTTTTTATGGTTGATTTAGACTTATTTTGACCAAAATAGGTATGTTTGAGCATTTTTTACCATTTAGAACCAATAATGCCAAATTTGAATTTTTTGGGTAAAAAGGGGGAGGGGGTAAAATTTAAATTTGCTTAATATTGATAATTATGACATTTAAATGACTTAAAATGGTCTTGGTGGTCATATTGAGATGATTTAATCATAAAAGGTCATTCAAGGTCATACGTATATGGCGTACAGGAATCGGTACAATTTTCACAAAAATCAGGACGCGCTGAAAATAAAAAAAAAAATTATGGAATTTTTTTGTATAATCTCCTAGAAGAACTCCTGGCGGACATCATATCAAAAAAAAACCGCACAAAAATGTTTCAAATAAGGGCTGAAAAATTGACTTGAAGATAAAACCCATTGTCCTAGAAAATGACCTTTTTTGTTTTTGTTGATATGACCTTGACCTTTATATTTTTGGATGTACCATAGGTCACCTAAAATGAATGGTGAAAGTTTTGAGGTTCTACGACAAACGGTTCTAAAAATAGAAATTTTTACGTTTTTGTCAATTCGCGACTCAAAATTGCGTAAACTTGACACTTATCGAAAAACTTTTTTTTGGGTGACAAAACATGACCAGGAGTGAGGTAACAATTTCCACTATTCAGAATTTTTATATCGGTTACAGTTTTTGAGTTTATCTGATAACAAGGTTTTTCGGTCTGGGGCAGATAACTCTGTTACTAAAAATAGATCGGTTTCACAGCGTCAGTCAGGGCATCTCCAAGTATGACCGACTAAAGGTACTAAGTATCAAAATTATATGTCGCGACACTTTTTATATATTGGGCGCGGAAAAAAAAATTTGAAAGTGTCAATAAGAAATACAGTAAGGTCTTCCCTTTGGAAAGGGAAAGACCTTAATAAATAGGGAAAGTAGTACTTTTTATGGTTGATTTAGACTTATTTTGACCAAAATAGGTATGTTTGAGCATTTTTTACCATTTAGAACCAATAATGCCAAATTTGAATTTTTTGGGTAAAAAGGGGGAGGGGGTAAAATTTAAATTTGCTTAATATTGATAATTATGACATTTAAATGACTTAAAATGGTCTTGGTGGTCATATTGAGATGATTTAATCATAAAAGGTCATTCAAGGTCATACGTATATGGCGTACAGGAATCGGTACAATTTTCACAAAAATCAGGACGCGCTGAAAATAAAAAAAAAATTATGGAATTTTTTTGTATAATCTCCTAGAAGAACTCCTGGCGGACATCATATCAAAAAAAAACCGCACAAAAATGTTTCAAATAAGGGCTGAAAAATTGACTTGAAGATAAAACCCATTGTCCTAGAAAATGACCTTTTTTGTTTTTGTTGATATGACCTTGACCTTTATATTTTTGGATGTACCATAGGTCACCTAAAATGAATGGTGAAAGTTTTGAGGTTCTACGACAAACGGTTCTAAAAATAGAAATTTTTACGTTTTTGTCAATTCGCGACTCAAAATTGCGTAAACTTGACACTTATCGAAAAACTTTTTTTTGGGTGACAAAACATGACCAGGAGTGAGGTAACAATTTCCACTATTCAGAATTTTTATATCGGTTACAGTTTTTGAGTTTATCTGATAACAAGGTTTTTCGGTCTGGGGCAGATAACTCTGTTACTAAAAATAGATCGGTTTCACAGCGTCAGTCAGGGCATCTCCAAGTATGACTGACTAAAGGTACTAAGTATCAAAATTATATGTCGCGACACTTTTTATATATTGGGCGCGGAAAAAAAAATTTGAAAGTGTCAATAAGAAATACAGTAAGGTCTTCCCTTTGGAAAGGGAAAGACCTTAATAAATAGGGAAAGTAGTACTTTTTATGGTTGATTTAGACTTATTTTGACCAAAATAGGTATGTTTGAGCATTTTTTACCATTTAGAACCAATAATGCCAAATTTGAATTTTTTGGGTAAAAAGGGGGAGGGGGTAAAATTTAAATTTGCTTAATATTGATAATTATGACATTTAAATGACTTAAAATGGTCTTGGTGGTCATATTGAGATGATTTAATCATAAAAGGTCATTCAAGGTCATACGTATATGGCGTACAGGAATCGGTAATATTTTCACAAAAATCAGGACGCGCTGAAATTAAAAAAAAAATTATGGAATTTTTTTGTATATTCTCCTAGAAGAACTCCTGGCGGACATCATATCAAAAAAAAACCGCACAAAAATGTTTCAAATAAGGGCTGAAAAATTGACTTGAAGATAAAACCCATTGTCCTAGAAAATGACCTTTTTTGTTTTTGTTGATATGACCTTGACCTTTATATTTTTGGATGTACCATAGGTCACCTAAAATGAATGGTGAAAGTTTTGAGGTTCTACGACAAACGGTTCTAAAAATAGAAATTTTTACGTTTTTGTCAATTCGCGACTCAAAATTGCGTAAACTTGACACTTATCGAAAAACTTTTTTTTGGGTGACAAAACATGACCAGGAGTGAGGTAACAATTTCCACTATTCAGAATTTTTATATCGGTTACAGTTTTTGAGTTTATCTGATAACAAGGTTTTTCGGTCTGGGGCAGATAACTCTGTTACTAAAAATAGATCGGTTTCACAGCGTCAGTCAGGGCATCTCCAAGTATGACCGACTAAAGGTACTAAGTATCAAAATTATATGTCGCGACACTTTTTATATATTGGGCGCGGAAAAAAAAATTTGAAAGTGTCAATAAGAAATACAGTAAGGTCTTCCCTTTGGAAAGGGAAAGACCTTAATAATAATCATAAGAAATACAGTAAGGTCTTTCCTTCTGTAAAGGGAAAGACCTTAATAATTAATAATAATAATAATCATAAGAAATACAGTAAGGTCTTTCCTTCTGAAAAGGGAAAGACCTTAATAATCATAAGAAATACAGTAAGGTCTTTCCTTCTGTAAAGGGAAAGACCTTAATAATAATAATAATCATAAGAAATACAGTAAGGTCTTTCCTTCTGTAAAGGGAAAGACCTTAATAATAAGAAACGGTGCAAAAACAATAAGTCCCCAAACGTTGTTTGGGGGACTTAATAAATACATTTTCTATTAAAGCATACTGTAAAGATATCTTCACAAAAGATACATTATGAGAATTTTTTTACCCAAATTAAGTTTATTATTTGTCGATAGAATGAAAAATGTTGTGGACATTACAAGGAGTACAACTAATCAAAAGTGGAGAAATCATTTACCGGTGTCTCACTGCTTGGTGTATTCAATTCTATTGAAAATTAATTATTTTTATGCCTGACATGTGAAAGAGAAATGGTATATAGTGGTGGTCGGGTCTGTTTTTTTCTTTTTAGCTCACCTGGCCAAAAGCCATGTGAGCTATTGCCATCACTTGGCGTCCGTCGTCGTCGTCGTCGTCGTCGTTAACATTCTTCAAACTTCTTCTCCTCTGGAATGGCTGCACAGATTCAAACCAAATTTGGTCTGGAGGTACTTTAGGGTATCCCCCACAGAACTGATGTCGTCGAAAAACATGGCCGCCGTTGCTAAAAATAGACCAGGGGGGTCAGACTACTGTTTTTGGCTTGTAAATCAAAAAGTATAAGAGATAGATGAAATCTGATGCCACCCTACTGCTTCAGCATCAAAAGTTCTACAAAAGTCTCTATTGGGTCCAAGTTGTCAGATGACCCCTTACAGGGGTTACAGCCCCTTAAAGGTGAAAAATAGCGTTTTTCATGTTTTTGCCCTATATAGTATGAAAACTATTGCAGATAGAGAAAAGCTATTTCTTGCTTAAATGTTCAGCTCATTTAGCTCTACAAAAGTCTCCATAGGGTCGAAGTTGTCAGATAACCCCTTATAGGGGTTAGGGCCCCTGAAATAATGTTTTTATACGACCGCAAAAAATTTGCGGACGTATAATAGTATGATGCTGTCGTCGTCGTTGTCGTCGTTGTCGTCGTCGTCGTCTGTTAACTTTAGTGTATACACGATAACTTTAGTTCTAGTTATCCAAATGCAATGAAATTTGACAATGATATTTCTGGATGATTGATCATTAGGGTGTCCTGCACTATAGTAATGTTTCAATTTCTGATTCGTCAATAAACATGGCCGCCGTGGCTAAAAATAGACCTGGGGGGGGGGGGTCAGACTACTGTTTTTGGCTTGTAATTCAAAAAGTATAAGAGATAGATGAAATCTGATGCCACCCTACTGCTTCAGGATCAAAAGTTATACAAAAGTCTCCATTTGGTCGAAGTTGTCAGAAGACCCCTTATAGGGGTTACGGCCCCTTAAAGGTGAAAAAATAGCATTTTTTCATGTTTTTGCCCTATAGTATGAAAATTATTGCAGATAGCAAAAAGCTGTTGCTTGCTTAATTGTTCAGCTCATTTAGCTCTACAAAAAACTCCATAGAGTCGAAGTTGTCATATGACCCCTTATAGGGGCTACAGCCCCTAAAATAATGTTTTTTTCATGTTTTTGGCCTATAGAAAGAAAACTATAGCAGATAGAGAAAAGCTGTTGCTTGCTTAAAAGTTCAGTTCATTTAGCTCTACAAAAGTCTCAATAGGATCGAAGTTGTCAGATGACCCTAAATAGGTGTTACGGCCCCTAAAATAACCTTTTTCATATTTTGGCCTATAGAATGAAAACTATAGCAGATAGAGAAAAGCTGTTGCTTGCTTAAATGTTCAGTTTATTAAGCTCTACAAAAGTCTCAATAGGATCGAAGTTGTCAGATTACCCTTAATAGGGGTAACGGCCCCTAAAATAACCTTTTTCATGTTTTTGGCCTTTAGAATGAAAACTATAGCAGATAGAGAAAAGCTGTTGCTTGCTTAAATGTGTAGCGCATAAAGCTCTACAAAAGTCTCCATAGGGTTGAAGTTGTCAGATGACCCCTTATAGGGGTTACGGCCCCTAAAATAACGGTTTTTCGTGTTTTTGGCCTATAGAATGAAAACTATAGTAGATACAGAAAAACTGTTGCTTGCTTTAATGTTCAGCTCATTTAGCTCTACAAAATATAGGGTTGACATCAAGACCAGGTGAGCGATTTAGGCTCCTGGGAGCCTCTTGTTGTTCATCTGTCCATCTGAGCCTTCAGGTTGCAAGGTAGAGCACATAATGTATTTTGGACATATTCTTGTTTTTTGGTACTTCACAAAAGGCTCCTTAATGCTGAAGCTACAATGTAATTTACTTTAAAAAACTAGACAGTTTAAATTGTATAAAATTTGGTATAAAACACAATAAACGAAAAAAAATCATGACTTAATGCATTGAAATTTTATCTTGAGCTAAAGACTTATCTTTTTAAAAGAAAGTTTTAGTTTATGTAAAGCAAACACATTGTACGACATAGAATCAGAACAAATAATGTGTAAAAGCATTTATAGATTTAGACAAACCTAATGATTCTGACCAATTTTTAAAAATTGTAGATAACACAGGTTTTTAGTATTTTTTATTTCAGATTATATAACTTTGATTAAGGACAAAATTCAATTTTTTTTTAACAAACAGGAAATACTTGTCAGGGAACCAGTTAGAAGTTGTACTACACTCCTCCTTTGACAAAGTTCTTCCACTGTTGGCTCAAGAGTCTGAAAAGAAGGGAGCATTTAATCCAGAGCAGTTGATAGATTTACTAATTTTTAACATTCTCAATGCTGTTTGTTTTGGAAAGAGGTAAAGTTAAAGTTTAGTTTTGTGACCCAAAGAATCTTTTTCAGGTGGGCGGGGGAGGGGGTGATTACACAGTAGTTTGGAATCATGTTAAATCTTAATATTTGAATTAAGATTCACTCACCTATCAACAGGAATTTTACACATTTATACCCTAAATATTTTTATACTTTCATATTTATACGACCGCAAAAAAATTGCGGACGTATTATGGTATGATGCTGTCGTCGTCGTTGTCGTCGTCCTTGTCTGTTAACTTTTTAATGTTTCCACAATAACTTTAATTCCAGTTATCAGATTGCTATGAAAACTTGACAAGGATGTTCCTTACCATAAAAGGATGAATGGGATTGATTTTGGGGGCCCCCAATTTTTCGTTTAGAAATTAGGGGCCAAAAAAGGGCCAAAAATACTTCTTTTTTGTTTGTTTCCACAATAATTTTAGTTCCAGTTGTTATCCAATTACTATGAAATTTGTTAGAAATTAGGGGCCAAAAAAGGGCCAAAAATACTTCTTTTTTGTTTGTTTCTACAATAACTTTAGTTCCAGTTATCCAATTGCTATGAAATTTGACAGTGATGTTCCTTACCATACAAGGATGAATGGGATTGATTCTGGGGGGTCCCCCTTTTTTTGTTTCAAAATTAGGGGCCCAAAAGGGGCAAAAAATTCAAATATTTTACTTGTTTCCACCATAACTTTGGTCCTAGTTGGCCTATTGCTGTGAAATTTGTCAAGAATGTTTTTTTTACAATAAAAGAATGAACCTGACGAATTTTTGCGCACCCTTTTTCCCCGTTGTGTAATTAGGGGCCAAAAGGGGCCAAAATAAAAACTTTTTTATTTGTGGTTCGATTTTGATTTTTTTTTTGCATGTTTGTTCTTGTTTATAATGATTTTCTTGTAAAAAATTCTAAATTCTATAATGTTTGCATTGTATACATGCATATGAGTGAATTTATTATACCCCGCCACACGAAGTGGCAGGGTATTATGTTATACCCTCAGGTTTTTTCGGTGTCTGTCCGTCCGTCCGTCCGTCTGTCCGTCTGTTTAGTACAATAAAATACAGGTCAAGTTCGATTTCCAGCATGATCCAAAAAACAGTTTTCGAGATAGGCCACTTTTAAAAATCAAATTTCATGAAATTTTGAGTTTCCGACCAATATAAACTTGAAAATGGGTCAAAGGATTTGAATGATATTTTGCACAGTTGTTTAGTACAATAAAATACAGGTCAAGTTCGATTTCCAGCATGATCCAAAAAATAGTTTTTGAGATAGGCTACTTTGAAAAATAAAATTTCATGAAATTTTGAGTTTCCGACCAATAACTTGAAAACGCGTCATGGGATTCAAATGATATATTGTACAGCTATTTAGTACAATAAAATACAGGTCAAGTTCAATTTCTAGCATGATCCGAAAAACAGATTTCGAGATAGGCCACTTTGAAATCAAATTTTATGAACTTTTGATATTATAACGTGGAGGGGTATCATTTAATGTCCCATTACATGCCCTATTTTTATCGTCAATCTAAATTACTAGATTTTACTAGTTAAGGGTTATCTCAGTTCAGTAAGTTACAATTAGTTCCTTTTTTGAAATTCTTTTTTTATTTAACTGAAGTTTAGAATAAAATTTAATTAAGCTTTCAACGCAGAACATTTAATCATCATAATTTTTACCCTTTAAACAAATGAAAGTCTTCATTATTTTTTTCTCTCCAAGAATCAGTCTTATAGGCTTAAGAGGTTGAAATTTTCGTGAAGGGTTTATTTTAGTGAATTTTCCGCCATTGACATCTTCACAAAAAAAAAATTCAAAACACGAAATATCACCTTTTCAAATGTTAAAACAGTACTCTTTCATTTCTTTTACTATAACAGTGTTGAATTGGATGACCCAGACTTTGTTGAATTCATGGCAAATAATACGAAAGCAACGGAAACTGTTGGAAATGGACTTATTGAAGACGTTTTACCAGATTGGATATTGAAGTATTGGACAACGCAGAAATATAAAATTGTCATGGGACTCGGCCAGGACATGTTAAATAGTATTAACAATAAGATCGTGGACCATAGAAAGAATTTTGACCCAGGTTAGTCTGTTGGCTACAATGTAAAGAAGTTAGTCCGGTTAAGTCACAGTCCTCAATATAATTGAATGAATGAGTGAATTTATCAACATATGCAAATACATGCTATGGCAGTTAACATGGGAATTAAAGTTACATGACAGAATACAGAGAACAAAACTTGTATCATTATGTCAGTTAAGACATCAATATAAGTTGAGCAATTAATACATAGAGGAGTAAAACTCCCATGCTTGTTGAGTCGTTCATCATGTAATTTAAGTAATCCAAGTTAATTAAGTCAGCCATGCAAGTCTGTGGCGGATCCAGAAATTTTCAAACGGGGGGGGGGGGGGGGGCATCTAATTAGATCATTCATGCAACGTATATATACCATTCAGCTTAAAGATACGAATTCATCAGAAACTTACACTTTTTTAAGAGGCTTCTGTGAAAAGTATCTGTCTGTCCTTTTGTCCAAGCAATTTTGGTTTTCCTTTGACGTGTAATGTCCTAGTTTTATAATGTTTATATCTTTTAAGATAACATCAAAGATTTTACTGACTCAATTTTGCTGGCGAAACAAGAGGCCGAAGCTGATGAAAATGAAGAGTTAAGCTCACATTTGACAGATGCCCATGTTCGACAAACCGTTATGGACATTTTTACTGGTGAGATTTTTCTTGTATTATTATACAATCACAGATTTTGTGCTTTTGCTGTATTATGTGTCAACAGTTTAAATTTATATTGTACTGCTATAGGAGAGTCAAAATTTTGCCATGCCCTAAAAATTAACTTTTAAGAAAATGGTCAATTTATATACTAGTATTTCCTGAGTCTGGTTGGACAACATGCATTATAGGTCTTATGTTGATATCATTTTTTTATGTGAACAATGCATTTAACAAAGCCTTTAACATAATGCGTGTGTCAAAAGGCTTAATGAGGCCTGCATGAGCTGCATGTGTCGAGAGCAATTGACTATTCCCATTGGGCACCAAATGTTCAGGGTTTAAAAAGTTTTAGTCGGTTTTGCTTTTTATTCATTCGATGTAGATATTTATGCTCAACTGTGTATAAAATTATTTCAATACGACTATTTAGTTGCCTAGTTATTAGTTAGTTATTGTTTTTCTCCCAAGCAGCATGATTTCGGCTATATCCGGGAGACAGCATTTCCTCATTCCATTGAAAACGTTAACTCCTCTGACACCATAAGTCCAATTGCAACCAAACTTGATATGGTTTTTAATTAGTATTCGGTGCACAGGGGCTTGTGTACAGTAAAAAAAAAAAATCCCCCTTATATATATAGGGGGATTTAATTTTTTTTACTGTACACAAGCCCCTGTGTTCGGTGCTTAGAATTGGTATGGGGATTTTTGATTCGTTGTAAAACATGGCCGCCGTGGCTAAAAATAAAACATAGGGGTAAATTGCAGTTTTTTGCAAATAACGCAAAAATGGCTACAGACAGCAAAATTCTGGCGAGGTGAAAATGATCATCAACACCTCAAGATCTACCAACCCTCAAATTTTGAAGAAGATTCAACATTCCATGTAGGAGTTATTGTCCTTTTTCTTGATTTTTTTTTCTGAATTTTGCACTAAAAAAATCAATACTTTAAAAAAACTATACAAGATATTTTTAAAGATGATAAGCACATCATGATCTGCAAATTTGTATTTAGGTCAACATGTAGGACCATTCCTCTTAGGACTTATTCCCCTTAGAACGTCGAAATTGCCCATTTTCACAGCCATTTTCATGTTTAATTTAAAAAGTTAACTCCTCTGACACCTTAGGTCCAATTGGAACTAAACTTGGTACAAATAATTTATTATTATAATATGATGTATAGAACTGATGTGGGGATTTTTGATTGAGTGTAAAACATGACCACTATGGCTAAAAATAGAACATAGGGGTGAATTGCAGTTTTTTTAACTCTAAAACAGTGACAAATTTTAAAATTCTGATGAAGGACAAAAGTGCACCTCAAGATCTACCTGCCCTGAAATTTTGGAGAAGATCCAACAACACATGTAGGAGTTAGTGCTCTTTTGCTCGATTTTTTTTTTTATTAATTTTGCACATATTAATCTTAGTATCTTGAAAACTGTATGAGATAATTAAGATATTAAAATTTCATACTATTTAGAACATCATGATCTAAAAATATGTAATAGGGTCAATGTTGTAGGGCCATTCCTTTAAGGAGTACTTCCCATTAGAACGTTGAATTTGACCATTTTCATAGCTTTTACTCGTTATATTTTTAACGTTAACTCCTCTGACACCTTATGTCCAATTGGATCCAAACTAGGTATAGTTGTTAATTTGCATTAAATGTTAAGAACTGATGTGGGGATTTTTAATTGGTTGTAAAACATAGCCGTCATGGCTAGAAGCAGAACACAGGGGTAAATGGCCGTTTTTGCTAATAAGTTATTCTGCTTAGAAAAGGATCAATGTCGAATAGTATTTGCCAAATAGCCTATAGTTTAGGCACATAAGTCAGGTGAGCGATTCAGGCTCCTGTGAGCCTCTTGTTTATGTTTCTTCTCCAGTACTTAAAATTGCTGTATGTTTTTATTCGTGTAGCCGGCATCGACACATCAAGAATTACCCTATACTTTGCTGTACGTTACATGGCAGGATTGCCAGAGATACAAAAGAAATGTCAGGAGGAAATCGACAGGGTTGTTGGTAAATTTACTTTCATTTTATCTTTTATGTGCTTTCAACTTTGTAATATTAAAAACGAAAGTATATGGAATATGCGCCAGAAAGACACGATCCACATATTGATATTATTTTTATACATGTTAAAAATGCGTGTGAAGCGCTTTTCTGGATTAACCTTCATCAGACACGCTAGGACTCGAAGACTGTATGTTTATTAACCTGTGTATGAATCGTGTTCTTGGTAACTGTATGTGTCAAAACCTCAATTTGTAGGTAGTACATGCTGATGTGTACATGGATTCTTTGAACAATAATCCAAAATGACAAAAATTAAAAAAAACCTTCAATTTAAAGGGAGACGTTAATTCTGTTATTATAATAAATGTCATGTTTTCAGACATCTGGGTCTTAAAGATAGTTCATTAGATAGCTGTAGAAGTCTTGGTTACTCAACTAAGGGACCGACCATTTGATTTTTATTGGGGGTGGGAGCAATGTTGAAATTTGAAATAGAAAGGCAGGATTGCAAAAATCAAGAAATACAAAGGAAGGACAGTGCTTTGAATTAAAAAAAGGCAGGATGGTAGTTTTGGCTGAAAATTTATAAAAGCTTTAAAAATAAAAATAAAATGGCGCGCGTAAGCGCAAAAAAAAATCCAGGCTCAGCTTTTTTCGAAAATGAAAAGGCAGGGTGAAGAAAATATCCATAGCACCCCCCTAAAAATCAAATGGTTGCTCCCTAACTACCAAATACTGCTTCTGCCTTCTTCTTCTAAAAAAATATGATATACACATAAACACTGACACATTGATTCAAATGATAATATATAAAGTTAGCCAAGAGAAATAAAACAAAATGAATTGACTTTTTACTGTATTTCATAATACTTTATTTTTGTTCTGAAAAAAAAACCCCAACACTGGTACAATATTTTTTCCATATTGCATTATTTGTAATTTAACATTAATCATATATAAAAAGACTTAAGTTTGTTATTAACAATTTTCTTTTTTAAGGGAACGACAGGTACCCAGGCCTTGATGATCGAGACAAGTTGAGTTACACAGAAGCTACACTGCATGAAAGTATGAGACTTGGCATGGCTGCACCTCAGGGGCTTCCCCATGCTACGGCATGCGATACAAAAGTTGGTATGTGATTTGAAAAAGGAATTCTTTTTATTACCATAATATATTTTGATATTTTTATTATTACACAGCCCACAAACATATGTTTTGGGTGTATATTGGAGCTGACCAGCTGTCTGTCTGTTTGTTCATATGTATGGAATCACTTACATATTTTGATTAATTGCCAGTTTATCCATTCTGGAAAGTTTAAGATATTAGAAATCACATATGTCAAAGGAAGGCCAGGATGAAATTGATGTCAACTATCAAAAAAGCAATGGAGACCGACCATTTATCAATTTACTTCAAGGAGATCTAAAAGACAATTAAATACTTAGGCTCATTGATCAATATTTATTGGATGAAAAATATAAGAAATTTTCTACAGATTGCTGCTAGAATCAAATATTCATGATTTGATTCATCGATATGAGGGTAGATTGGCGGACAAATTCACTTGATATCTGGTTTTTAGGGAAAATAAATCACAGCATATGTATCTGACCATAGGTGTTTATGAAACTTTGTACATGCATTCATTAATCAATACAAGAAAACTGCATTGCCGCAAAAAATATATATACAACCCGTCCGATTTAACTATGGACTTTCGATTGTAGCGTAAAGTGAAGTGTGCAAACACAACAATGAAAATTTACGTCGTCATGAACAAAGCCAAACGTTAACAAAAACCACAAATACATAAAAATACATTGATTGAATGAATGGGTCGTGCAAACATTAAATCTGATTGGATATTGATGAATAGTCGGTTGACGTTGGTTTTTCTTACTGTGACGTTTTGTGGTTTTTGTTACCGATTGGCTTGTTCATGGCGACGTAAATTTTCATTGTCGTGTTTGCACGCTTCAACCGAAAGTCCATAGTTAAATCGGACGGGTTGTATCATAACAAATTTGTGCCAGGCGCATGCATGTCGTTTAAGGTAACACACAAATAATGGGCACAGCCAAGTGTATAATAGTGTGGATAGGTTTTCAAGAATAGAGAATTACTACCCCAAACAAATTGATAGATACAATATACATGATATATAGAGTAATGGGCTGTAAAAATTAAGAAAATAGAATAATGACCATTAAAATATAAAGAATATGTAGAAAATTGGTCAAATAATTAAGAAGAATGGGAACAAAATGAGGACCCAATCCATACCCTAGAGTATGCCAAGAAGCCCTAGATGAATTTTCATTTGTTTCAGGAGGATATGACATTCCAAAAGGAACAATGGTGATGATTAACCACTATGCTCTTCACCGTGATCCAAACTATTGGAAGGACGTAGAAAAGTTTGATCCTACGAGATATCTTGATGAAAAGGGCAAACTTGGGATGAAGCCTGAGAGCTGGTTACCATTCTCTGCTGGAAGGCGTGTCTGCCTGGGCGAAACAGTTGCTAAACCTGAGCTGCATTTGATATTTGCAGCCTTTTTACAAAGATTTCATATAAAGTTGCCCGAAGGTGCGAGTCCAGAGATGAAACTCAAAGGAGCAGGGGGCATTATACAACCTGCTGATTTCGAAGTTATCTTGGAGAAAAGATTTTAATAACTTTTTTCTCAGGAGTATTAAACTCGTTATGGAGATGATAGCTTTAATTTTTGTTACAGTTTCTTTTTATATTCTAGTTTTTTAGAAATTCTTTTTCACAATGGCAAGTGTTTGAAGTTGATAAATGATTACCTTCTACATTAATGTCTCATTCTTCTTATTCTTTATCGGTTTTGTTCTGCTGTGACACATTCAAACATTAAATTAATTATTTTTACCCCACCACAAGAGGGTAAACTATTATGACACCAACATCTGTTTGGTAAGGATTTAGTTGAAATGATGGACAATTGTTAGGAACAATAAAAAGTTAAATTTCAAGATTGGAAAAATATTATTTGAATTATGAAAATTTAAGCATTTCGGGGTATCATATATTAATGTTCAATATGAAGCTGTATTTTTGATATGCCTGTAAAAAAATATGCATTTGGATATATAGGAATTATTTTTGTCATATCAGAAAAAAATACCCTTCTTAGCTTAAAGATTATTACAAAAGTCCACTTAAATAAAGCAGGGTTCGCAGTAAAACATGTACAGTTGTTGTGTAATTATATAAGTAAGTCTTAAGTAAAAGTCAAACATGCCTAATTAAAAGTGTACATGTAAAGTGTTTTTTGAGTTGCCACATATAAGTTCCAATGGTTACTTGAAGTTTGAAGCCAAGCTTTTTAGAGCAAATAAATATTTGTTTATTGATTATGAATGCGAATATGATTTAAAAACCAAATGTTGTTTTTATAAATAAATTACCAAGTAATTGGATCTAAGAAAAAAAAGGTATTCTGATACTATAAAACATGTTTTCATAAAGTATTCTATTTTTTGTACATTTTATGCATAATATCTTTGATTTTTTTTCTGAATAAATAGTCCTATTAAATAGAGTTGCTTTTTTCCCCACCTGACCCTTTCGTCGTGTGAGCTATATTCATCATTTGACGTTCTCCGTGTGCTGTTTTCATTGTCTTTTATAACCTCTAAAACTACCATGATTGCGTTGTAAAAACGTCGAAGACCTCGTCGATAGTACAAGATTGTACAAATGATGTTCATTGCCACCGTAGCTTAAAATACAACATTGAATCAGCTTAGATATCTAAAATTATACTACATTGTAATAAGAATTATTGAAAATCTGTTGCAAATCTATATCTTCAGCATTAAAATCTCTCCATTGGGTCAAAAAGGCAGAGGTACCAATGGGGCATCCGAATGTCAAAATCTGAAAGGGCAGGGACATAACTAGTTAGCACCAACGAGAATAGGACGAAAAGAAGACAGCACGGAAACATAAAAAAAAAACACAGCAACTTATTGTCATTTAACAACGCGAACTCAAGTCGTAACAAGAGTGAACTCAGGTGCACAGGAACAGTTATACCAGGGGCGTAGCTTGCCTCTTATATTTAGTGAGGCAATTCGCCGAGCGGAGCGAGGCGAAAATTTTTTTGGGGGGGTTTGCCCCCTCCAGAATTTTTTTTCTATTAGAACGCCAGAGACGCGTTTTCCTGGCTTAAATTTAAGAAAATGATGAGGTAAAACTTTTGAAAAAATGGTATTTATATGATCCGCTTGGCAATTTTTTTATTTTTATTCAATATTGCAATATTTCAATGGACTTGCATAAAAGTTGACTATACAAATCTTCAAATGACAATGAGTGAATGATCGTGTAAAATTTCAGCTCTGCACTTCTTTTCTAACTATTGTGTTTTTGTTGACAGACAGACGGACAACAGAATGCTAATACATGTATATTCACTTTATTTAGATGCGATATTTGCTTGACTTTCAAACTTTGTAACCATGTATAAAACAGAAGTGTGACATTTAAAATTGAAGAGGCCCCAGTCTACGTTTTTTTTAAAACGTTCTCGTTTAGAAATGGAAATATCCCGGTGTATGTATAAGCAGGCTAGACCTACGAGCCTGTCGTCTTTCATGATGGAACGGCTTCAGTGTTTAAGTCGTCTCATTACCGAAAACGACCTCTTGCATGGGACGGACCATACTGGCATCTTGAGCAAAAGTCGAAAAATTACATGGACATTTGGGTAATAATCTGAGGAGTGAACCTGGGACAGAGACAACAAGAAAACAAAACGAGACATAGATGAACTCTCTGGAGTCAATTTTAGACACTGTAAAACTGTAAGCGAAATATTACCCTATTGGCTGTATGGGAGATAAAAATAACAAACTCTATGCGGACAATTCAAAGTCGGAATGTTCCCGTTTGTGAAAAATCTAAGTTTATACATGTATATGTACTTAACGGAAGTGTAAAATTGGCTGTGCGAATCTTACAATTAATGGTATTGATTTTTTAGTTTTAGTGTTCAAACGAAATTGTGGTCCTGGACGGACAGACAGACAAACCGACGAAGGCGATCCCTACTTCATATAGTTTTTTTAGTTTTATTGTTCACACGAAATTGCGGTTTTGGACGGACAGACAGACACCGCATTTTCTAAGAATTTATGAGAAAAGAGTTACAAAAACGAGTTACGGGTCAACAACCGAAAAAGAGGGGAATAATTTCAATGGGAAGACGGGAAATTTCCTTTTTTTTCATTTTTGTTTTATAAATACAGGATGAGTGAGACCCCGTTATAACGATATCCGTCAGCCAAAACATGAAATTTACCTTCAGTGGCACTGGCTTCGCCCGTCGATTCAGCAGTTTCGGCCTCAGACTCTGACGGAGATTTTCAAGTGTGACTGCCATTAATACATTGTTTTTTGGGGTTACTACCTATTGTACCCCTGAACAGTGTAGTTAACTTTAGTTGGCTTTTATTCAAACTCTGGGTTTTCCCCGCGTTTCAAACTTTTCTTACGCTTATATCCAACATTTTAATACTAAGGACGACAGTCACGGATACGTGAGATTCTCCGGTAAACTGCAATGTTCGCCAACCCGCATTGATTATTTTCGTGTGTGTGTGTGTGTGTCTCTCTCTCCCTCTTTTTTTCTCACATTTTTTTTTTTAATTTTCATTTAGTGAGGCATTTGCCTCATTGCCTCAATGGAAGCTACGCATAGCAGTTTCTGATTGCTATAGGACACCCGTCACATTGCTAACTTGGCGATCGCTTTAGTGTGGACAGAATCCGACAAATGCACTCATCTGAAAGGAATAAATCCCGTATTTGTCAACAAGCACATGATGTCTTCTGTATAATTTCTTACATGACGACAACAACCGGGGAGCAACGTATACCTGTGTTAGCAATTTGCCTCTCAGACATGATGCTCTATCAAGAACATCACATTATTTATCACAAGTTCTGAAAAAAGAATCTGTTTGGATACACGCATTGCAAAGGTTGGAGCGGACGGAATGTTGCTACATAAAAAGGAAAAGTTGAGGTTTGGAAAGTAGAAGTCATCACGATTGTCACAGAGTTTTGTTTGTCTTCTTTGAGTGTCTTTTCAATTGCAGATATTGGAAGGAAGCAAACTTTCGTCGAATCAGAAGTGTCCGCTATCTGAAGTCCTTGTGCTGTGAACAGCAGTTGAACATGGGTCAGTTGGTCCTAAGAGATAAGGAAACTCCGTTCTAAAGCGGGGCCATTGCCATCTCCATAAAGACGACGCCCGCATTCTATCGAAAGGGAATCGTGAATATATGAAATGGAGAAAGCGATTTTTCTGTGAAATTTTTATATTGGATTGCATTGGCCGTCGTCATTTCCACCACTATGAATTCATGGACTGAAATACGATTCAATACAATTTCATATAAACAAAAGCAATATGGCTTTAAGTATCGATTATGAAAATATTTCTGAGATATATATGTATAAAAAATGGTCAATGAATTGCCTGTAATAAGTCAGAACCATTGCGATCTTCAATTTCTCTGGTATTTCTGCCTTGTTTTGCCTTTTCGCTCGGACATTTATGACTGGTCCTCCTGGTTCGGTAGTTTTGTTATGACCTTTATCTGACATTTCAAAGTAGTAATTTAAGTACATTTTCCACTTAGACTTGCAGGTTCTACATACTGACGCCAAAATAACTGTCTGCATATATCGAATGCTGCTTTATGTGCAAAATATATGAAATTTTATCAAAATTAAAGTATCAGAACATTTAAATTTCGGACTTAGGAACATTTTTTTCTTTTTCCAATCTATATACAGGACACAATAAATCCTTACATTATAGACTGCAATATGTGTATATTTCTCATCGAAGTTGAATACAGTTTTGCTACAGTAATATAACTCTCTGCATAAACTCTCTGGATATCATTAAAGCACACATGACTTTGACCTGTTATGCCAACAGGTGCCCTTCTTAATGTTTGAATAGGTAATGATACGAGCTTGCCCAATTCATACATTAACAAGAAAGAAGAATGATAAAGAAATAAGGTGTCTCAACGAATAATATACAGTTACGGCCCTTGGAAGAGGTGAATATCTAAAATTGTCAACCAGAGGTGGGGTTATTTCCCTGAGGGCTTTAGCTAGGTTGACAATTTTGATATTCACTGATTTCAAGGGCCATAACTGTTTTATTATACCGAACGAACAGTGGACTGGAATGGCATATGCTGTGTATTTGTGTTTTTATCATAACCAATGGCCATTTTAAATTTCAAGGGTTATTCACTGGTGAATAATAGGGTTATTCCAGACGATCTTCCAATTTCGATTTTTTTGGTAATTGTCGAAATCTTACCTCAAATTACTGGATAACTGGTTGCCGACGTCAATTGCGCGTAAAAGGGAATTTCTAAATTTCATTATTTAAGTGTAAATAAATTGGTTTGAAAGGACCCTCCGAGTGAAACAAATTAATTCGTTTCATGTTTGATTGTTTTCCATTAGAAAACACATTAAATAGATTGAAAGAATAATTCAGTCCCTGTACTCTCTTCTAAAAAAGCTGCAATTTTACTCCCATTGACCTCTTGTGACCCCTATTCTTATATCCGGAACGCTCCGGAATGGCACTTTTGGAAGATCGTCTATGGAAATTGGTATTTGAATAGGTTATTCAACTTTTGTACGAATTTGAAGAAAAATACCCTGATTATTTCACGTCACGTGACCTTATTTCATCCAATTTAATCAATTACTAATTCAGTAAGGTATAAAAACATGGCCTGACGTCTTTTGTCAAGAGGTTAAAACTAAAAAATGCTTGCCGACCAAAATAACTCGGACACAACAATAGCCAATAGAGATATATAAACTGAGGTAAATTTTGTCATTAATATGTCAAAAATACTTAATAAAATAAAAATCTTCAAATTTAAATCTTTGACATGTAATGTCCGAGCCATTTTGGTTCTTAATGAGGTTGGCTCTTAATGTTGTGACGGTCTAGCTTATATGCAAGAATATACAGAGTTCCATCAACCTATGATTTATCTATACTACTAAAATAACGAAGCAGTTTTTTAGCCGGGTTGTAGCCTACACAACATGTGCTACGACTTAGCTTCATATATCAAAAATAGGGGATGGTTGTGCCCTTTGATTATTTCTTTTTTATTATTTCATTAGCACATATGCAATATGTCTGCAGTTTGCTAATTAACCTAATTAATTAATCCGGAAACCCTATATCCGTCATCGTTTCGGTATTACCCCCCATTTTTAGAATATTTGAAATTATTTCCCCTGTTTTCTGACAATTACAAAACCTTTTCCATTAATTATTCTATATATTAAAAAATATATATATTTAATAGATTGTATTGGTTAGTTTACTATAAAAATGTATTCAAAAAAATGTTTTACCGTCAAAATTGTAACTTGATTGAAAAATTGAAACCATATTGAAGTATCAAATTAGGCTCAAGCATCAAAATAAATTGACAAAATTGCGTTGTTTTCGATTGAAACATATCCTGCCTCTTCACATTTTTTCAAATTACAGATTGGGTATACAAACTATAAAAGAAAGAACGTTTCATGCGAAGTCAGTGGATAATGGACGGTAAACCTAGAGGAATGGAGTACAGCTCGTATAAGAACTACAAAATAGCCAAGCGTAAATTCAGAAACATACAACAAGCAGCCTTTGAACAATACATTGAAAAATGTTATAATGATTTAAACCAAGCGTCGGAGTGCGATATAAGACTTTTTTGGAAACTTGTCAAATTTCACGCTAAAACTACTACTATAAAGGTTTATCCGGAAATAATTCACAACGGTAACGTTTGCAGTACGCCTGAATCGGTTACAGAGGCCTTTAAAGAACATTTCTCAAAACTGTATACTATTGATGACAAGGGTAGTTTTGACGAAACCTTTAAATGTGAAGTCGAAAACGAATATAATAAGCTTTTGGAGAACTGTCTAAAAACAACGATTTGTTACCCGGCGGTAGTATTCAGCACGAAGAGGTCCGGAATGTTGTTAAATCTCTTAAGCGAAGGAAAGCAGGAGGTGTTGATAAACTTCAAAATGAACACATAATATACGGTGGTGAAAGAGTAATTGAGTGCTTGACACTTTTGTTCAATTATATCATAGAGGTCGGACGTATACCTACTGAATGGAAGTTCGGAATCCTAGTTCCGTTGTACAAAGGTCACAATAAATCCAAGACGTCCACAGACAGCTATAGACCAATTACTCTGTTGCCATGCATTTCAAAATTTTTTGAGAATATAGTTAAATTCCGTTTATTAGAAGTATTACATAACTTTAATTTTCCCAACCCCCAGCAACAGGGATTTCAGAAGAACTTAGGCTGTCTTACTGCGTCATTTAATTTACAAGAGTCAATTTTACACAATATTGAAATGGGCAGTAAGGTGTATGTTGCCTTCTTAGACAGTAAGAAGGCCTTTGATACGGTTTGGCGCAAAGGCCTAATGTTTAAGTTATCAAAATTAGGTGTATGCAATAAGTTATGGTTAATTATTAATGATTTGCATGTAAATACTAAGAGTGTATTTTTGTTATAGTTGTTAATCAATGTAAATCAGATTTTTTCCCTGTTAATGAGGGAGTACGTCAAGGTAGTGTACTCTCTGGTGTACTTTACTTGGTGTTTATTAATGAATTACTGTGTGAATTAGAATTATGCTGTAAAAATGTGTGATTTTAGGTTTAACAAGTGGTAACCCTGCTCTTGCAGACGACATATCATGTATTGCAACTTCACCGAGATCGTTACAAAACATGCTCGATGTTTGTTGTCGTTATTCTCAAAGGTGGCGTTTTTGTTACAACGCGAGTAAATCTTCAATCTTGCGGCGTGATGAAAAGATTAATTATCAGTGGCGGATAGGATAGGAGAACATTCCAGTTAGCGAATCCTACACACATTTAGGTATAGAACTGTATTCTAATCTCAGATCTAAGGACAGAACATTTAATGCGTGCAGAAAAGGTAAAAAATCTTTTTTTGCCTTGAAAGGTGTTATGACAAAGTCAACGAACCCTATGGTGCTTATTAAACTTTATAAAACTGTCGTTTTACCGAGTGCTTTATATGGGTGCGAGTTATGGCATAACTTACGATCTAATGACCTTTCCATGCTAAACTGTTTTCAACATTTTGTTATAAAATATATTTTGGAGTTAAAAGTGTCGACACGGTCAGATATGTGCGAGAGCATTGCTGGACTCTTTCCGATAAATAGCGCTATAGATACTAAAAAACTTTACTTTCTACAAAAACTGTGCTCCTTAGATATTTCGTGTATCGCTAAGAAGATATTTCTCTTTCGCCTTTTTTCATACTTATGTGATCCTCATAGAAAGCAATACGGATTTGTCCCAGACATTTTAGCCGTACTTAATCGCTACGATCTTACTAGTTACATTCATGACTTCTTACAAGACGGTCAATTTCCCGTTAAGCTACAATGGAAATCTATTGTTCGATCTGCAGTGAGCGAGTTCCATTCTGAACAGTGGTTAAACAGGACTTCTTCTGATACTGACTTTATTCGTTTCAGATTAATTCACCAGTCCGTTTCAATTCCACAATTTCTGCGATCCTGCCAAACCTTTAGAGAAATAAGACTGTCAAAGTTTATTATAAAACTGCTTACTAGTGTACCTCATACCTCTGCTGGATTTTGTCAATACTGTAGTAAACATTTCAGCGATGTTGCTGTTCATGCTGTATGTGACTGCGTTATCAATATAGAAGCCCGTGATATCTGGTGGAACTTTATTATAAAAAACTTTAATCTTCAATTATACTGTGAGCTGAGCGAATATGATTCAGAAATCTTGTATCAAATTCTTCTCGGACGATTACCCGACACAGACTTGTCTAGCTTCAGCATAGAAGAATTTCAGAACCTTTGTCATACTCATATTGTTCATAGTATGGCTACATTTAGCAGAGCTGGCGGTTCCAGTATATGATATGTCGTTCTGCATTTGCTGTACGCCTTCGCATTATCTCGTCTTTTACTTATTTTCACGTGTACTATATTGGTTAATTGTATGTGAACTGATATTATTCCTTGTTTTCATGTTCATACTAACAGAAATTGTAAATACATTGTATTGATAGTAATTGATCGAATTTGTTGTATGTAAATGTTCATATATAATCTCTTAAAAAGAGGAATTCCGAAATAAAGATATGAATGAATAAAACGTACTTAGAGATAAATATACCGTAGTACTTTTAATTTCTGATTAACACAACCATGTAAGGCCATACAAATTCTATACTTTTATTGTGTGGTCTTTTTTTAAGCAATGCAACGATTAATTTTCCCGCAAATTCGCGGGTTTTTCCTAGTAGTTCCTTAAGATTTGAAGGTACTCATTTACTTAATTCATGAAAATTATTAAACATAGACTGTTAAAGTCAGTCAACTGGAAAATCAAGGTTGCATATCAATAAATTTAAATGCACCTATACAAATTTCATGAATTTGACGATGTTTTAAAGTACATGTACAAGTATTTTTGAATATACTAGGCAAATTAATTGATTATATGCAACCCATTTTATGTGATTCCAAGATTTATCTTTTAGAGTTTTATTACAAGGTAAGTTTTTTTTCAGAACTTAAGTTGTGAATATAACGTACAGATAAATGTAATATTAATTATACTTGTATATAGATTTTGTATTATATAATTATTTGATCTCCGATAGACAATAAAAATGCCAATTAACTTGTCATCCATAAAACTCTTATGCATGGACATAAAAAGGCTGAATAACGATTAATTGTTGATCGAATAAGAGGTCAAGGTACAATAAGGGCCATTTTTTGTCTCCTATTTTAAGAAAAAAATAAATTCAATGTAAATGATAAAAATATCATAAAAGTTAGATGGTTGACTATTGTGCCTATGGTTAGTTTTGTCCACAATTTACTATGCTTCTTATAAAGTCTTATAAAGGGGAAAACTAATAAAATCAGAGAAAAATGTCACTATTCATGTTTAAAGGTCAGCGACGACATAGACCATGTACTTTCGACTGATTTAAAATAATTTCAAAATGAATTTAAAAGTTCATTAACAATAACTATGGTCTTAGTAGTCGCTAATATAAAAAAATAAAACTATTATCCAGAATTTGGCCATTTTTAGCCGACTTGACGGAAATCATTCATATTTGCCATGTTTTGATATGTTATTTCAAATAAATAAGATATAAGATGCTTATAAATGTAGTTCTACAAGCTTCCTTAATCATTTGACACACTAAATTATGTAATAGCACTATTCTCTAGACCTATGCTCTAGTAGTACTGTTCAGTCTTACGCGGGGCCAGATTTGGGCCTTACCGTACCTTGTCCTTTCATAGATACACAATCAGAAATGTTCTTAAAATTTTAAGCTGATAAACATTTTTTCTTTGTTGCAAAATTATTGCTGAAGCAAAAAGCAAAGAGAAACCAATTGGGTGCTTCACATTGAAATGTAGCCAAATTTGAAACCAGATCTTCTTTATTTACTCGAACAAAAACGCCCTAGATTATAAACTGATTGAACTAATGAAGACTGATGGTCAGGATTCAGGATTTTTTTATTTGTGTAGGCTGTTTCACATATATAACGACTTTTAGACACAGGCGTTTGGGTCCAGGATTTTATTTTATTATAAATAACGTGTATACAAAAAAATTCATCTCGTCTTTATACTATTTCCACGTGGAAATAGTATATAGACGAGATGAAAATTTTTATATACACGTTATTTATAATAAAATAAAATCCTTTACCCAAACGCCTGTGCTTTTAGACCATGGTTATAAAAAAAACTACGTCTCATAGGTCTTTCTAAAGTTTCCTACGCTAGAGGTAAGCTTGGTGCAATAAATTAAAGTTTATCCCATCATATTTTGAAAAACCTGTACCAAGTCAGAGCTTTACAATCTTCTGTTTTTAGAAAAAGCGTGAACTGCTATAAGAGACTAAATTGACCTTTGAAAAGGAAGTGACGTCACAAGCACTTGCTAAATATATAAATGTAAAAAAAAAAAACAGAAACAAACAACTTTTATTTATTCTGTTTTATCTCTTAGCGATAAACATATTTTTCAAAGAGAAACTACTTTATACTTTAAATTTACCAACAGGAAATCTACTCGCACGATGTCCTTTTTTCTTGATGACTTGAACTTCCAGACAGTACTGGTTGGGGTATTAGTGATCCTTTTGGTGTATTACTTTAAAAACAAGATCAAATACAAACTTCCTCCAGGACCTATGCCGATTCCATTAATTGGCAATCTCGAAGGTAATTATATTATGATGAGACAAAATTGATAAGGAAAAACGTTGGTTGTCTACTAACCACACACAAAACATTTCTTTGTTTTTATTCGAAGCATACAAAAAAATACATATAAAGCTTTGTCATTCTTTTTTGGATCAATTTTTATGAAAGAAAGTGTCACATATTTTTTACAGGTCTGTCTTAATAAATGATCATTATCTTGGGATTGGAACTTCTTTGAAACTACTAGACTTATTCGTATAATATTTTGTAAGATGTTTTGTTCCAGAGTGTATCAGAAATATGATTATCTTATGGCACACTCATCAAATGTTTCTACCAAAATTGTGAATGCAACATAATTCTGGAAAAAAGCTCATCTGATCCTTTTGGAGTAACATCCGGCGTTAGACAAGGATGTATCCTATCTCTTATCCTATTCTTAATGGTTATTGACTTGATACAAAGAAGCACAAGATCAGTGGGAATTGGAATACAGTGGACTTTTTTGAAGATCTAGGCTTCGCCGACGATCTTGCAGAGATTTCATCAAAACCGAGACAATCAATTACAAGAGGAAACAAATGCTCTAAGATCATTTGCCAAAAAGAACCGGCTTAAATACCAATCCAACAGAAACAAATGTAATTGAAGTAAATGAGACAATGAAAGCACAAATAACTATTGATAACCACCCAGTAGAAAATGTCGATGAATTTACGTACCTAGGAAATGGTACCAGCAGTAACGTGACAATGGTGCAAAAAACATCCATGCCAGATTAACAAAAGCCCGTGCAGCCTTTCATAGACTACAACCTTTCACGTAACTTCAGTATCAACACCAAACTGAAGTTATTTAACAGCAATGTTAAGTCAGATCTTCTTTATGGTTCGGAATGCTGGCGAATAATACAGAGTGGCAAACAGAAAGGAGATGCATTTCACAACAGCTACCTACGAAAGCTCAATAGAATCTTGTTGCGGCTAAGTAAATGTCACAGCATATCTCCCAGATTAAACAGCGACGCTTCAGATGGCTAGGTCGTGTGCTAAAAATGCCCAGTGAGAAGATTAAACTGGACACTACCTGGTAAAAGAAGCCAGGAAGACCTCTGACAACCTGGCGAAGGACCAGCCAAGGGGAACTTCAAGAGCTAAGATACACCTGGTTGCAGGATCAGTACATAACAAAAGGCAGGGGGAAAGGCAGGAAGCTTGTTGGTGCCTTTTGTCCCAGCTGGGATGTGTTATAATCATGATGTTGATACTGGTTATTGAAATCAGAGCAGCTGTATATTATTGGCATGTGATTGACTGATTTCATGGTCAATGACACACCTCCTTTTCTTTGCTTGTGGTCTGTATGGTCAAATATGAATATTCATGAGATGTTTATCAGATAAATGCACGTGTAGTCTGGAGAAGAGGAAAGTTTTGGATATTTAGTCTAAGTTTATGTATATGAATTAGTTTAGTTAATATAGCATTTTAGTTAAAAACGAATTTTTTACATTCCATTCTTCATTACAGTAATGCGATCCACATTTATGCATGAAGTGTTTGCGAAGTACAAAGAGAAATATGGACCAGTTTTCAAAGTTTATTTAGGTGAGCTGTGATCCTATTACGAAATGTTTCAGGCTTTGCACTGTGTTTTTCCATTTAACGCCTTCATGTATATATAATTTAACACATGTTTTGAGCCTGTATGTTGTACTTATGTGAGGTTTTGTGCTTGAGGTTCAGTCACGTTCAAATTGAAAGTAGTAAGAGATGTAAACCTCACATTAAACATCACTTATAAAATTGAAAAGGGGAAACAAATAAAAACTTGTAGGTATACATATGTACTAGAAAGACAGTCTCGCTTCATGCCAAAATCTCCTAACATTTTTAATGTAGCTATGTCATACAGTAATGTATGGTTTTATCAAATTTTATGTCTTTAACTCATCTACCTCGTGTTAAACAGATATTGAAAGACGCAGACAACTTACATCTTCCATTGAAGCCTGCTATTCTGGTTTAATTTATTCTTTAATATAAACAATGGCAAAGAATAAACTTTGACTGATCACTGATGACAGCGCAAATAGTTAATGTAAAGGAAAAATGCAATGCAACATATCAGTTATTACTAATGGCAGATCTAGGGGAATGTTCTGGGTTTTGGAATTCCCTTTGTTCCAAGCGTCTTGTTATTTTTTATGTTGATTTACCGTCTACCTTCAGACATCAGTGGACTATGTGAAACACCCTTTGTCAAAATATTCTGGACCCGCCACTGATTACTAATGACAAATTAGTATAAAAATTGCGATTGATGTCGCTATTTACTATTAGTAACTAAAATTTAATTTGGACATATTTTGCGTAAATTTGGAATTGATCTATGCACTTGAACAGGACAAAGAACTTCAACATATAGGTACAATTGAATGGAATTTTGGATAACTTTGCAGATCTGAAACAGTTTTGTCTTGTTGTCTTGCAATCAGAAATGCTGCTTAAATTCACGATAGTTCTATATAAAGATCTGTGAATGCAAAAAGTTTGAAATAACCATTTGTTTGTTATGTTTCAGGCCCGTTCCAAATAGTTGTTCTGAATGATATACAAACAGTAACAGAGGCTTTAGTGAAAAGAAAATCAGAATTTGCAAACCGTCCTCCCTTAAGATCTGGTATTGAAATTATTTCATGAATTATGGCTCAAAATTTTATATTCTCGGTTCGGTTTTAAGATGTTTGGTCATTTTAAATAATAACGAGACTTCATATCTTAATATTCATTTTTTATATAACACGTATAAATCTAGCGTATTCATCTCATATATATCTATACATGAAGTTAGAAAAATAAGAACAACACCTTTTACATGTAATTTTGGGTACAACAGGTCAAACGTGAGTGTCACATTTTTTTTTAATAATGTGCAGAGAGTTTGTGCTGATAGTTAGTACTGTAGCAAAACTGAATAAAATTGCAGGGAACATTTATGTAAAGGTGAAAGGCAAAGATTGCACAATAAATGCGGTAATGTAGTATAAATTTTGAAAGTTGTGATACATGTGATAAAATTGCATATAATATACACACAAAGTAACTATTGATATAAGACGGATATTAATGTTGGGGTCAGTATGTAGGAGTGACATGTAGGTCCAGGTGGAATGTAAACTCCTGAAAGAGTTACATGTATCTATGCCGAGTACCAGTGAAGTCGTTAGCGGGTGCGTTTCGGAGATTGGGTGGAGAGCTTTTAAACTGTTAGACTGATTATATACCTCAATAATATTTTTATCGCTTCTTTTAATAATGCCTAGATCCAGGTTTTTTTTCTCCACACGTCAAACATTACTATATAGCTTTTCAACATAATGCAAACTTTTGTATTTTGAAATTAAACCGCTGCTGTGGATCATTGGCCCCCGATGGCAAGTCCGGTTCTCAGAATTTCCTTCTCAGAATTTCCTTCTACTGATTAACAAACATTATTTTCCTATTGAATGTGCCGAGTGTCTAAATTCTAAATTGTACATGTTGTATAGTACACTAGGTTTCTTTCTTTGTAGAGTACATGGTCAATGTCCTAGGTGCTGGATTTGGATTACCTGTTCAAACGTTTTTCTTCAAACTTGGTTTTTGACCTTCAAATGTTTTGATTCAAATACTGCTCATGAGGTTTACTCCTTGAAATATGCATATACAGTATAACCAAATTACCTTTTTTTTATAACTGCTGTGATATTTTTCATTGTTTTCCAGTTCACGAATGGACAGAAGGAGGAAAGGACATAGCGATGGCCAATGTAACCCAAACATGGAAGGTTCAAAGAAAAATAGCACTACAGGCTTTAAGGTAAGATAAATGATTTAAAAGGTTCTTGGCTAAGATGGGGTTTAGCTTTACAACAAATTCTATTTGATATACTAGTTAACAATAACCTGCACTTTACAGTATATGAAACAAGGATACAGAAACCAACAAGAGGGATTCTTTAACCTGTCCCACAAAATAATGACAAACAAAAAATGCATGTAGCATTAAAGCACACTAGCTAAATACACAAAGAAGACATTATGATAATTGGTTTAAAGGGTTATTTCACTCAAAGTAAGTTTATTAGTGGTAAATATGGAACATTCTGAGTGCATTATATAACAAGAGGCTACCAGGAGCCTCAATCGCTCACCTTACTTCAACAACTGATGCAATGAAAATAATTTGGGGTATCTGAGGTGAAAAACTCCAATAAAGGATCATCATACAACTTCAACCTTATAATGAAGGCTTTTGTATGGAACATGTTTAGCCTCTTCGGGTCTGGTGAGCCTTATTGCCAAAGTAGTTTCTTTCTTGGTATATTCAATTTTATTGAAAAGGATCTATTTTAAGAATGACCTGTGAAAGAAGAGTGAAATATACTATAAGTTTGCAGTTACTTTTCCATCTTTTAAGATGGAGCAAATCATGTTTTGGGGAAATACTCTTGTTTCTATAAGTGACTACACCCAAGATTCATGTCATTCGAACAGATTAAACTTTTTGAAAAAAGTCTTACAATATGTACAGCTAATAGTTCAAAGAATCAGAATAAAACTGAAGTGTAGTGACAAATAATAATATGAACATATACGAAAAAATAGAACCTTGGGACTGGCTTTGCTTGTGATGAAATCTAGCTGTATGAGTTTTGCTTTAAAGAAAAGGTAGTGATTAATCAAACTTTGTTTATTTAATGACCAGGAAATTCTTGTTAGGAAATCAATTAGAAATTATACTACACTCCTCCTTTGACAAAGTTCTACCACTGATGGCTCAAGAGTCTGAAGAGAAGGGAGCATTTAATCCAGAACAATTGATAGATTTACTCATTTTCAACATTCAAAGTGCTATTTGCTTTGGAAATAGGTAAAGCAGAAATTTTAATTTGATTTGTGGCTATAAAGAGGGAAGGGTAAGAAAATAATATGGATTCATTTTGAAATGTCTTCTAGTTTCTTACTGTTAAAATTTTCATTCAAGAAAACATAGAAACTTTTAAATATATACATGTATGTTCTGTCCCGTTTAAACTTCGCTTTCTAGTAACAAATGAAAAATGCTATAATCTGAAAATTGTAAATGGATTCGTAGGCTTTAATTTCAATTTTATTGGTAAAGGAAAATCTTGAATCCATGTTTTGATTTGTTTTTCATGTATAGTTAAGAATCAAATTTATTAGTGTTTTCACAAATAACTAAATTATTTGTTAGTTATTAACAAATTATCTTAACGTCATTAATGATAGTCTACATTATGCTGTTATGTAAAACCGATTTTATATTATAGTAACGGTAAAAGGGGATATTTTCGCAAACTTAAAGGTTGTTTTTTTGCAAATTTCGCGACATCGTCAACTTCGCGATAGATTTTGATATCAAATGCCAATGAAAAAAATCAATCTTTTATGAAAATGAAATCTCGTCAATACAAAAATGCGAAATTTTTACTAAGCGAAATTATTCCCTTCAACAGTATTTTTTTCATTTTGTTCTACTATAATAGCGTTGATTTAGAGGACCCAGACTTCAGATTAATGGCTGATAACAAGAATAAAACGGAAGCTTTTGGAAAAGTGCTTGTTGAGGACATCTTACCAGACTGGGCATTGAAGTATTGGACATCAGAGAAGTATAAGGTTTTGGTGAATATAGGCCTTGACATATTAAAAAGTGTCAACAATAAGATTGAGGACCACAAAAAGAATTTTGATCCAGGTTAGTCAGTCGACCACAAAGATAATTTAATATTTTAACAATGAACATACTTAAGTTGTGTCCCCAATAAGATTGAATGAATAGATGAACTGCCTCCATTCCCATAAGCAAGTACATGATGTAGCAACAAAAAAAGCAATTGAAAATTCAGAAAACAGAGAGCATGCTCGTTATTCGATATAAGTTGACTGATTTCTGATTCCTATATTCGCGACTTGAGTTCGCGTTATTGATTGATATTCAGTTATTTTTGTTACCATGTTTTACATCTTGTCTGTTTTTGTCCCGTTCTTATTTGTGTTAACTGGTTTTGTCACTGTCCTTTCGGATACCCCATTGGTACCTCTAATGCTTAGGTAATCAATGGATATGTCATTCATACGAGTTTAGTTAGTTAGTTAGTTAGTTAGTTATTGCTTTACTCCCAAGCAGCGCGATTTCGGCTATATCCGGGAGATGAACATGAAAGTGGTGATACAATGAACATGAATGATGATGAAGTGGAGGAAATGGGGACACAAGGCCAATCGGGTAGGAGAGTTTTGACTGCCACTGGAAAAAGGAGTGATGGGAAATTTAGCCTCCTGCATGGGGATCCTACGGGTCCTACTCTTACCGAGACCTGCAGCAGGGTTCTTTAACGTGCGAGGAACGTGACATTTTTCCCAACACGGTGCACCACTATGGTTTGCGGTCAGGTTTTCCGCATTATCGCCTGACGACCCCGCATCTCTCGATGTCAGGGCTGCCCCATTCAACCACCTGGGGCACACATCCCAGTCGCTTTGTGGGCAAAGCGGCCTGACCCCGATGTCAGGTTTCTGAGCGCTCTTTAGTGGACTTTTACCGACAAGCTTAGTGCTGCTGCGGGCCTATTCGCCTCCCGGGCCCCGCACGGGACTACGAGTTTAGTAATGTCTTTTTACAATGTCTTTTTATCCACAACATGATTTGTTTTCATTTATTGTCTCTTTAACTTTTGATGTCATTTTAATTTTGTGTCATGTATGTAAGGCCCTAATGTTAATACTAATGTCTATTTCAGATAACATTAAAGATTTAACTGACTTCATCTTACTGGCAAAAAATGAGGCCGAAGCTAATGAAAATGGGGAGTTACACTCACATATGACAGATGTCCATGTTAGACAAACTATTATGGATATTTTTAATGGTAAGGCAATGTAATGGTAATTGAAATGTTTCTATAGTTAGTTATTGCTTTACTCCCAAACATCGCGGTTTCGGCTAAACAGTCACGAAATGGGTGACAATGAGCATGAAATTATGATGAAGTTGAGGAAAGGGGACACAAGGCCAATCAGGAAGGAGAGTTGACCTCAACTGAAACAAGAGGCTCCCAGGAGCCTTAATCGCTCACCTGAACTACACAGATACATATATATATATATAGTAGATATTATTGTGCTTGTCCATATGCAATTTAAATTTCTGAAATATCTTGGTTAGTTTTCAAGATATTGGGCTTAATAAGTGCAAAATTGGGCAAAAAGTACGAAAAAGGGCAATAACTCCCACATCAGCAGTCAGATCTTTTCCAAAATTTCAGGACAGGTACATCTTAATATGCTGATCACTTTTGATACCCATCAAAATTTTGATATCTGTAACCATTTTTGAGATATTAGCAAAAAACTGCAATTTACCCCTATGTTCTATTTTTAGCCATGGGGGCCATATCTTTGACCAATCAAAAATCTGAACGATAGAATTGTAGCATGTATGCTATTAAACAACTATGCCAAGTTTGGTTGAAGTTGGATGTATGGTGTTAGACAAGTTAATCTTTGAAATTCAGGGGAAAAGTAATGAAAAATGGTAAATTTTGACGCTTTAAGGGCCATAACTCCTAAAAGAAATGGTTCTACAGCTTTGACCTAAATACATGAATTGTAGATCTTGATGTGCTTAATCATATGCAATTTGAATCTTTAAAATATCTTGTATAGTTTTTAAGATATAAGGCAAAATATGTGCAAAATTTTGAAAAAATCCAGAAAAAGGGCAATAACTCCTACATTGGTTGTTGGATCTTCTTGAAAATTTCAGGGCATGTAGATCTTGAGGTGCTGATCACTTTTACCCTATGCCAGAATTTTGATATCTGTGACCGTTTTTGAGTTATTTGCAAAAACACTGCATTTGACCCCCCTGTTCTATTTTTAGTAACATCGGCCATGTTATTTTATGAATCAAAAATCCGAACGATAGTTTTGTACACATAATGCCACTAAACAACTATACCAAGTTTGGTTGCAATTGGACTTATGGTGTCGGACAAGTTAACGTTTGAAAAATTGTTTACAGACGACAGACGACGACGACGACGACGACGGACGCCAAGTGATGGTAAAAGCTCACATGGACCTTCGGTCCAGGTGAGCTAAAAAGGAGTGACGAGTAGGGACTGGCAATTTAGCGTCCTGCTTGGGAACATACGGGTCCTACTCTTATTGAGACCTTTTAAATAATGATTTTAACTGCAACTTGTTTTCAGCAATTATATGTACCAGTAGTATGCTATTTATATTGCTTGCTAGCTTTATCCTATAGTAGGCTTCTAATTAGTTTAGTAGAGATGAGTTCACATAGTGTGGTTCCCAAAGCATTGTGATTTCTGCGCCCGGTTATATGTCATCTCAAATTTTGGGGGTTTCTTAAACTCAAATTCTCGCTAACCTCTTTGAATTTGAAGAAATTCTCTGTGAGGAAAAACTCAAAGTTCAGATGTTTTATTAAACGTAGGCCTGATTCATTTTTTCCATGCTTATTTTTTTAAATCTCCGAGACTAAATTGCTGTTTTTGTAGCTGGCATCGACAGGATTACCAGAAATACAAAGGAAATGTCAGGAGGAAATCGACAGAGTTGTCGGTAACTAAAACGGTTTTGTGCATGTAAACCTGTCTTTTTTTTTCACAGAACACTTGAAACTCAGGCGACATCCCTGACACACGTAGGACAGCTATTGGTAACTTTCTTATGTTTTTTATTCGTGTAGCTGGCATCGACACATCAAGAATTACTTTGTACTTTGCTGTACTTTATATGGCAGGATTACCAGAGATACAAAAGAAATGTCAGGAGGAAATCGACAGAGTTGTTGGTAACTATTCTTTCATTAGTGACCGGATTAAACCGGATGTAAAAGGAGAAAAAAATCCGGTTGTGGGGCGGCAGGAAAAGCTTATTTTATATCACAGATTTTCTCACCAACTATTAATCGCAGGCTCCCGATATTTGATATGCACCAGCAAAGTGTCCCATACCATGAGATTTTATTAATGTCTGTCGCTCAACTATTTCCTGCTGAACGACATTCTGTTGTTGGTTTCTTTTTACAGCTTTAATTTTTATATGCTTTTAACTTTGTAAGACTGTATGTCCAATTAAAAGTATGTATGTCAGAGTCTCATATAAATTTGTACATCTTTGATAATAATAATACGCAATAACAAGAACTAAAAGCCTGTTGTTAGAGACGAGTAAGAGCCTTGAGTTTCTGACTTCGAGTGAGTGCTCAGCCCATAGAGAAACCAAGGTGCGCATCCTAGGTGGCAAACTAAGATTGCCCTCATCTACTAGAGTTTTCATGTCTATAATACAGAAAGCTAGAACACTGACCATAGTGGGTCAACGTTTGTGGTGTTTGCCACGCTTTTTCACGTCATTTCGAGTTCAATTAATCATCTTCTTCACGTTCATCGCCAATATATATTTAGGGCATAAAACACCAAAACACTTTCCCAGTAAAAATGAGAAAGGTAACTCTGCTAAGTACGTGCTGTTTAAGACATTGCGGTCTTTAAAATGATAATGTTTTTGCTTCTGTCTAAATTAACATAACATGCACACATATACAAGCAAGCACAGATCCATATTATCATGAATGTAAACACAGAATCAGTAAAGAATCATTGTATTTTTGATATACTTTTTGATGATATTCTGGAAAATAACCGGTAAAATGTTTGTTCAATATTGCAATAACTATAATCTACTATCATTTAAAAAAAGACTCCAGAGTGACCAAATATTTTAAAGGGAATGACAGGTATCCAGGCCTTGGTGATCGAGAAAAGTTGAGTTACACAGAAGCTACACTTCATGAAAGTATGAGACTTGGGATGGCTGCTCCTCAGGGGTTACTTCATGCTACGGCATGCAATACACAAGTAGGTAAGTCTCAGGTGCGGATCCAGAAATGTTTGAAAGAGGGGGGTTGTGACCAATCTGGCAGAAAATCTCCATGAAATTTACAAAATTGTAGGGTAAAAAGTGAGTGTTCCAACCCCAGGAATCCACTGAAGTCTGATTTCATGCAAGAACTCTTATCATTGTTATAATACCAATACATTTTTGGCCTGATTTAATGGTGTCAAAAATCAGTTTTATTGAATGGAGAATTGTTTTTGTAACCGTTCACTACAGGCAATGGCAGTTACTTCAGTCCCATACCATGTGTTTCGACTTCATATCTGACACTTGCATTCTTCCTGCCTGTTAATCAAATCCAGCCAATTTTTACTTTAATATGTAATGGAATAGACCAGCTGTCTGTCCATCCATCTGTTTGTCCATCCATCTGTTTGTCCATATGAAGGGAATCACCAGTGGCAATCACATATCACATATAATTCAGGGGAGATAAATCAAAGCACATGTCTGTTGAAATTTTGTTCACTTATCTACAACAGCAAAACTATGCAGCCAAAACTTATATAATTGTTCTATAAAACAGGGTTTAAACAGGCCATCATCGTCATAAGAGACATATTTGGGTGTTAACTACATATTCACAGATAAGTGTATACCAGGAAGAAAGAAGCAAAGAGGCACCAATGGGGCATAATCCTAAAATAAAAATAATCATTGGCCAAAAAATGGTATACAATCATGTTTCTGCTGTTATGCCTGACAAAATAGGGTAGGTAGGTAAGCATTTATTTTTATTATCTTTTTTTTATCTTGAGGGTATGGGGTGTAGATTCAGTTTTTTTATTAAGTTTATGGTTTCGATGCAAAATGGCAATAAAAAGGCTAGCCTACAGGTCGGCATGAAAAGAAGGTATAGGTAGGGAGACCAAGACCGTACATATGTTTTTTAATTGGGCCTTTATTTCAGGAGGATATGACATACCAAAAGGAACATTGGTGATGATTAACTACTATGCCCTTCACCGTGATCCAAACTATTGGAAGGACGTAGAAAAGTTTGATCCTACGAGATATCTTAACGAAAATGGCAAACTTGGGATGAAGTCTGAGAGCTGGTTACCATTCTCTGCTGGAAGGCGTGTCTGTCTGGGCGAGACTGTGGCTAAACCTGAGCTGCATTTGATATTTGCAGCCCTTTTACAACGATTTCATATAAAGTTGCCCGAAGGGGTGAGTTCAGAGATGAAAATCAAAGGAGGAGGAGGCATTATGCAGCCTGCCAATTTCGAGGTTATCTTGGAGAAAAGATTTTAGTAATTGGGTTCACTCGTTATGAACAAGATATCATATGTCTCATTTTTTGTTTTAATGTTGGATTTGTTCTGCTGTAATATATTCAAACTTCAAATTTTGATTTGTTACCCATGCAACTAACTGTGATCTATGAAAAAAGTATTTGTATATGATGAAAGATGTTTTCTTGTTGTGTTCTTTTTTTGTACATAATATACATAATATCTTTTTGCTCCAGTAATCTTATTCCTAATAAATGTTTAAGTGATCTTTAGTCATAGAGAATTGGAAAGCTTTTTAGCCCAACGTACCTGAAGGGTCATATAACTAACGCCATCCGTGACTCTGTTGTAGATTTTCTTACCGCGTTAACTTTTCTTATAAATCAATTTCTATTACATGTTTTTCTATAAAAAATCATATGATAGGAAATATTTTTAAAAATCAATCTATAAATTTAATTTCCCAAATGGAGCCCCACCAGATTAAATATTTCATCCATTGAAAAATAACACAAGTTTTCAAATTGTAAACATATCATCTGAACGTTTTATTTCACGTTATTTTCTATAGCATCTTGTAAGCATTCAGATTAATCTGGGTCTAAATTAATCATTTAAAAATAACCTCTAAAACTACAAAAGGGACGCCTGTGTTAAAACTTAGTACACTTTATATACGAGATGTCCTCTTTCAATATTGTAATATAGTGTGCATGGCTACTGTTGGTTTAAATAGAACATTAAAACAGCATAAATATTATAAAAGCTAGGGTCTAAAGAATACCAGAAAACACTTACTAGAGTTAAGCAAAAAAAAAATACAGTTTTAGCTAAAACCAGTATGCGTATTTTTTTTACGTTTTTCGTTATGTTCATCTCCGGCCTTGCTCACAATGACAGAAAAAATCTCCGGCCTCGCTTAACTCTAGATATTTCAATGATGCATACATGTGACGGATCCGTGGTGACAAAGCTGGAGATTTTGATTTTTTTGGCTGGAGATTGGACCAAAAAATGGGAGATTTTCACCGCTCATGAAAATTGCATTTCAATGTCAATTGGGGTCACTAGCGTGTGCCAAATATAGATGGTTTTACTGATTAATCTCAAACTGTTTATACAATCATCAGGTCAATTATGGCAATAAACCTTTAATTAACACAGCTGCAAAGTTAGAAGGGGTGTCCGTGTGCCAACAGTGATGAAAATCATCTTTTTAAAGCCGTTGACACCGGAAAATCCAGCATGGGGTTAAGCTGGAATCGAACCCATACTCTGTCATCTATGGCAACTTCGCCTGCACTGTGTCCAGCGCCCTAGACCACTAGAACACCTAGGCTAGATAAAAATCTAGCTTTCGGTTGCCTAGTTAAGCCTCCTCGTAGACAATCTAAGGTTGTAACACAATACACGATGAACATTAGGTGGGTAGGGAGAGAAAGATAGAGAATTGGATCGCAACTGGTATAGTAATATAAGCATAGACCACCTAGGCTAGATAAAAATCTAGCTATGCAACCGAAAGCTAGATTTTTATCTAGCCTAGGTGGTCTAGTGGTCTAGGGCGCTGGACACAGTGCAGGCGAAGTTGCCATAGATGACAGAGTATGGGTTCGATTCCAGCTCAACCCCATGCTGGATTTTCCGGTGTCAACAGCTTTAAAAAGATGATTTTCATCACTGTTGGCACACGGACACCCCTTCTAACTTTGCAGCTCACCATATCCATTCTATATTATACCAATTACTTTACAGAGCTGTACGCAACACCATTTATCATATATATGCTTCGTTACTATACCAGTTGCGATCCAATTCTCTATCTTTCTCTCCCTACCCACCTAATGTTCATCGTGTATTGTGTTACAACCTTAGATTGTCTACGAGGAGGCTTAACTAGGCAACCGAAAGCTAGATTTTTATCTAGACTAGGTGGTCTAGTGGTCTAGGGCGCTGGACACAGTGCAGGCGAAGTTGCCATAGATGACAGAGTATGGGTTCGATTCCAGCTCAACCCCATGCTGGATTTTCCGGTGTCAACGGCTTTAAAAAGATGATTTTCATCACTGTTGGCACACGGACACCCCTTCTAACTTTGCAGCTCACCATATCCATTCTATATTATACCAATTACTTTACAGAGCTGTACGCAACACCATTTATCATATATATGCTTATATTACTATACCAGTTGCGATCCAATTCTCTATCTTTCTCTCCCTACCCACCTAATGTTCATCGTGTATTGTGTTACAACCTTAGATTGTCTACGAGGAGGCTTAACTAGGCAACCGAAAGCTAGATTTTTATCTAGCCTAGGTGGTCTAGTGGTCTAGGGCGCTGGACACAGTGCAGGCAATGTTGCCATAGATGACAGAGTATGGGTTCGATTCCAGCTCAACCCCATGTTGGATTTTCCGGTGTCAACGGCTTTAAAAAGATGATTTTCATCACTGTTGGCACACGGACACCCCTTCTAACTTTGCAGCTCACCATATCCATTCTATATTATACCAATTACTTTACAGAGCTGTACGCAACACCATTTATCATATATATGCTTATATTACTATACCAGTTGCGATCCAATTCTCTATCTTTCTCTCCCTACCCACCTAATGTTCATCGTGTATTGTGTTACAACCTTAGATTGTCTACGAGGAGGCTTAACTAGGCAACCGAAAGCTAGATTTTTATCTAGCCTAGGTGGTCTAGTGGTCTAGGGCGCTGGACACAGTGCAGGCGAAGTTGCCATAGATGACAGAGTATGGGTTCGATTCCAGCTCAACCCCATGCTGGATTTTCCGGTGTCAACGGCTTTAAAAAGATGATTTTCATCACTGTTGGCACACGGACACCCCTTCTAACTTTGCAGCTCACCATATCCATTCTATATTATACCAATTACTTTACAGAGCTGTACGCAACACCATTTATCATATATATGCTTATATTACTATACCAGTTGCGATCCAATTCTCTATCTTTCTCTCCCTACCCACCTAATGTTCATCGTGTATTGTGTTACAACCTTAGATTGTCTACGAGGAGGCTTAACTAGGCAACCGAAAGCTAGATTTTTATCTAGCCTAGGTGGTCTAGTGGTCTAGGGCGCTGGACACAGTGCAGGCGAAGTTGCCATAGATGACAGAGTATGGGTTCGATTCCAGCTCAACCCCATGCTGGATTTTCCGGTGTCAACGGCTTTAAAAAGATGATTTTCATCACTGTTGGCACACGGACACCCCTTCTAACTTTGCAGCTCACCATATCCATTCTATATTATACCAATTACTTTACAGAGCTGTACGCAACACCATTTATCATATATATGCTTATATTACTATACCAGTTGCGATCCAATTCTCTATCTTTCTCTCCCTACCCACCTAATGTTCATCGTGTATTGTGTTACAACCTTAGATTGTCTACGAGGAGGCTTAACTAGGCAACCGAAAGCTAGATTTTTATCTAGCCTAGGTGGTCTAGTGGTCTAGGGCGCTGGACACAGTGCAGGCGAAGTTGCCATAGATGACAGAGTATGGGTTCGATTCCAGCTCAACCCCATGCTGGATTTTCCGGTGTCAACGGCTTTAAAAAGATGATTTTCATCACTGTTGGTACACGGACACCCCTTCTAACTTTGCAGCTCACCATATCCATTCTATATTATACCAATTACTTTACAGAGCTGTACGCAACACCATTTATCATATATATGCTTATATTACTATACCAGTTGCGATCCAATTCTCTATCTTTCTCTCCCTACCCACCTAATGTTCATCGTGTATTGTGTTACAACCTTAGATTGTCTACGAGGAGGCTTAACTAGGCAACCGAAAGCTAGATTTTTATCTAGCCTAGGTGGTCTAGTGGTCTAGGGCGCTGGACACAGTGCAGGCGAAGTTGCCATAGATGACAGAGTATGGGTTCGATTCCAGCTCAACCCCATGCTGGATTTTCCGGTGTCAACGGCTTTAAAAAGATGATTTTCATCACTGTTGGCACACGGACACCCCTTCTAACTTTGCAGCTCACCATATCCATTCTATATTATACCAATTACTTTACAGAGCTGTACGCAACACCATTTATCATATATATGCTTTAATTAACACGTTTACCTGTTAAATTAACTTCTAACTAATTGACAAACCCCTTAAACAACGGAAATGTTTTATGACTGAACAATTAAAATGTCTATAAAACTAAAATTTTGTCATGTCTTGAAAAAGCGTGAGATTACACAAAAAATCGGGAGAACGGGAGATGAATCAAAAGTCGGGAGATTTAGTCTCCCGGTGGGAGAATCACATGTATGAATGATGTATGCACTCCAAAGTGCTAGAAAATTCCTCTGTGGACAGATTATCCCAGTGTTTACACCTCATCGTCCGACTGTTTTGTTATTCTCAGATTTTATTGTACAAGTTTTTTAATAACTTTGCATCGTGTCAAAGTCTGCCTATCGACGGTTAAATTGGAGTTTTCTGGTTTTCTTTAGACCCTAGTTTATTGATTTTTATTCCAGTCGCATTTGTGGGCTTCCACACGATCACTTGAGCTATTCTTGCTGAAGCCAGATTTGGTGGCTGGAAAAATCAATACCTGCACGAGCGAGATGCACATTGTCCATCTAAGGAGGGCATACGTCATTGATTTTTGTTCAAAATTCAATTTGGACTTCCAACACTTTAACTATATCCTATATTCTCTGAAGATGAGATAAATTCTTGAAATGGCCATATAGAACATCTGAATTGCCGTAGCTTCTATTTTTTACTTTGATTTGCATTTACTTTCGACTTATGACTTTGATAATATATTAAGTAAATTAATTAATTGTTATAGATAAAAACATTGACTTCTATATTTGATAATATGTTAAGTAAATTAATTAATTGTTATAGCTTTGACTTCTATATTTGATAATATATTAAGTAAATTAATGAATTGTTATAGCTATAACCAGTATGTGTTTTTTACATCATCTTTTGATGTTCATCTTATCAAGGTCGTTATGTTCTTCTCCAGCCTTTCTTAACTTAAGTAATACCCCCTTCACATATACGATATTCTCTTACGAGTTATTACGAGTTTCAAAATTTATAGTTTTACGAGTTCTTGCGAGATTTTCTGCCAACCTTTTACGATCTATTTCCGAGTTGTCACGATTTCGTCAGTTGTGCGGAATTTTTTCGCACTCCCGTCCAGAGACGATATGGATTTTATTTTTAAAGTGTGTCCACAGTTGAGTCCAGTTCTAACATCTCTTTAGAACTGTCAAGAACTGTCAGGAATCTGTTCTAATTCTGTTCTGCTGACAGTTCTAGGACAGTTTATGACAAGCCCTGTCCTGTCATAGAACAGGTCTGGACAGTTCTATCCCGTGACAAATTTAAAACTGTTCTAACCCCTGACAGTTCTAAGCTGTCATACGCCCTGACAGTTCTAACCTGTTCTGTGCCCTGACAGCTTAGAACTGTTCTAGCCTCGGACAGTTCTACCCCCTGACAGTTCTGATTGTGACGATTTAAGAACAGTAAAGAATAAAGAATTGTCTGGTTAAAATAAATTATATATCGAGTTTCATTAGATAATAATGCCGAAAATATGCACATTTTCCGAATTAGGATCGAGTCTTATTATAACCGCGTGACGTCATTTAGAACTGTCAGGGTGCAGAACTGTCCAAGGCTAGAACAGTTCTAAGGTGTCAGGGCCTAGAACAGGTCTAAGCTGTCAGGGCCTAGAGTAGCTCTAATGGTGTCATGGGTTAGAACAGGTTATGATAGTTCTACCCTAGAACAGGCCCCGTATTCATGAAACTGTCGTAACGCTACGACTGTTGTAAGGTAAAAGTTACAACATCGTAAGTTGTAACTTGTATTCACAAAAGAAAGTTACGATACGAGCTGTTGTAAAAATTATATTAAAACTACGACAGGGTCATTGGTGTTGTAACTCAACATTTTTATCGTAAATATGGCTGCCGCACTTCTTTTGAGGGCAAATCGAAGACATCTTCGACGAGAGAGAGTGTTTTTGGACAGAAATAATCCATTGGAAAGATCGGACGAGTTTCTGTTGAGGACGTATCGATTCCCGAGGCACAAAATTTTGGAAATATGTGACGAACTGAGACCAGACTTAGCAAAGCAAACGCTTAGATCTAACAGCATTCCGGTAGAGCTACAAGTTTTATCAGCTTTGAGATTTTTTGCCAGCGGTAGCTTTCAAAATGTAATTGGAGATGTTTTCGGGATGAGCCAGCCAACCGTCAGTAGATGCATTACAGACGTGACCGAAGCACTCGTTGGAAGAATAAACAACTACATCAGATTCCCAACTGCAGCTGAACGAATAGGGATTAAAACAGACTTTTACAATATTGCAGCATTCCCTAACATTGTTGGTGTAATAGATGGCACACACATTCCAATTAAAGCTCCAAATGAGTACGAGTACCAATTCGTAAACAGAAAAAACTTCCACTCAATAAATGTACAATGTGTATGTGATGCCAAGTTTAGAATTGTTGACGCTGTTATAAAATGGCCAGGATCAACCCACGATTCCTTTATCTGGAACACTTCGGACCTTTGCAGACTATTTGAGGAGGGTGAAATTACGAATGGATGGCTTTTAGGTATTTTTTCTAGTTTTTGTAATAAATACATCTACTAAAGACATAAACGGTTAAGGTTCCAGATCAGCATATTTAAGTTTTAGTGTTCTATTGTTCTATGCTCTTCGTTTAATGATTGACATTGTAATATACATTGTAGAGTATTGCAGGTAGAATGACTCTGATGAGTTTTCAATAGACAAAAGTCAAGTCAAGCATTGTTTGAATCTTTGACTCATCTTTGTTGGAAAACTAAATACTTACCAATTAATATATAAACTGAAATACTAGTGATAATCAATCGTAATTCTTGATGCATTCTACAATTTTTAATTTAAGGTGACAGTGGTTATGCTCTCAAACCATGGATGTTAGTCCCGTTCCAGAACCCTTCAACACCAGCAGAGGAAGAATATAATAGAAGGCACTGTAGAACACGCGTGACAATTGAGCAATTATTTGGCATTGTTAAATCAAGATTTAGATGCCTGCACAAATCCGGGGGACATTTATGCTATGTGCCAGCTAAATGTTGTCAAATAATTGCAGCCGTTTTTATTTTGCACAACATCTGCATTGACAACAACATACCATTTTTAGAAAACGAGGAAGATGACGAGGATTGCCAACTTAACCCTCCATTAAACAATGGGGCTGACAACACAACTGGACAACAAATTAGAAGAAATCTATCACTACATTTTTTGTAAAAAAAAAATTATAATTACATAAAAATTGTTATTGGTGTTTTAATCCAGTCGGAGTCTAATTCATTTGGAGTAAATTCATAAATGATCCTGATTGACCTTGAGAATTGAATGGCGAATAGAGGTCGTAGTTTCCTTGTGGTACGCCTTGTTGTCTGTCTTCTTCCATTTTCATTCTTTTCCTTTCCATTTCCAATCTCGTCTTTTCAACCTCGAGCCTTTCTTCTTCAGTTTTCATTCTTCTTTCTTCTATCTTGAGCCTCTCCTTTTCAATCTCCAACCTTTCTCTTTCTATTTTAATTATTATGTTGTCATCTGACTCGCGACTTGGTAACGGTCTTTTGAGACTTTGTCCAGATGGCTTAGCAATTACTAAAATTAAAAAAATATATAATTACGGGCAAGAGAAACGTTGCACATTTGAATATTTTTAACATAACAATAAATAATATTTTTAAATAATGCATTACTATAATAAAGAAAGAATGTGTCCATTGGACACAGATTCCCCCGCTGGCACCAAACAGGAAGTAGATGTCCGACAGGTCTTGAAGTTGCTTAGGAATTACCATTTTTCATACTGAACCATCCTATAATGTTTCAAATAATTCTCATGTACCACGGTAGGTCCCGTGTCCAGCGACAGGAATGTTTTTTCGAGAGGCATTGTCCAGTTTTTTCGAGAGAGGTCCAGGTTTTTTCGCCTGTCAGTTTACAAAAAAATGCTTAAATTCTTAATTGTAAGTGAAACAAAACAAAAAGGGGGAATAAAAGTATTCAAAATGTTCCAATTATTACTTTTCTTCCAAAAAAGTCCGTAAAGAAGCATTAGTTAATGATTTATTAAAATTGATCAGGTTTTTTCGAGAGGCACAACAACTTGTCCGGTTTTTTCGAGAGGTGTCCTGGTTTTTTGAAAATTTTAACAAAAGAGAGGCACTGGATTTTGTGGAAACTATACGACTTAAATGGAAACTAATATCCCTCCTACTCAATAAACATACATTTAAACACATTACATGCAAAATATCGAGTTTGTTACTAACTTTAAAGCATAAATAGGCTGCCCGAATGTATTATCTTTGAAGACTAAATTAGTATTTGACAAAATTAGTTTCATATACATTTGTACATTTTTTGACTTTCTTGATGTGCTTTAATAAATTACTGGTTTCAAAAAGAGCGATTGTTACGGTGGGCAAAATTTTGAAAGGTAAGTTGCAATATTGTTTTTGTGCCTTTTCAAGTCTTTGAAACTATAAAATCTAAATGTATGTCAGAAACAAATAAATACGAAAAGAGCATATTCCACTGGTGCATTCTGTTATTTCATGAGTTTAAGGGTGTTTTGGAATATGGGATATTTACATATTTATTCCTGGGATACGGGATATTTGAGGCAAGACAAACTGGGATATAGAATATTTAAATCTATTCTATTTACAGGGATGTGGGATAAGAAAAAAACCTGTATTTTGGATACGGGATATTTGATAAAAACATTAGGAAATATGAGATATTAGAACCCCTTAACGTATACATATGTATGTAAAGATACAGAAACTTAAATAGCATTTGAATCTCATACTCTTATGTTTGTTTTATGTCCAGTCGACACTATTTCAGTCATAATCAGCAGGACAAGAGCTAATTGAAACACCAAAATAAATTCTGTAGACCCACCCAGGACACAGACCCATGTATGTCATTCGAAGGACCCATGCACGACCACAAACCAGAAGTAAAACGAACCAACTCACAAGATAGGCCAATGTACCCTTAACGCACCAGAAACCTGACATCGGGTCAGGCCGCTTTGCCCACAAAGCGACTGGGATGTGTGCCCCAGGTGGTTGAATGGGGCAGCCCTGACAACGAGAGATGCGGGGTCGTCAGGCGATAATGCGAAAAACCTGACCGCAAACCATAGTGGTGCACCGTGTTGGGAAAAATGTCACGTTCCTCGCATGTTAAAGAACCCTGCTGCAGGTTTCGGTAAGAGTAGGACCCGTAGGATCCTCATTCAGGAGGCTAAATTTCCCGTCCCTATCCATCACTCCTTTTTCCAATGACAGTCTTAACTCTCCTACCCGATTGGCCTTGTGTCCCTATTTCCTCCACTTCATCATCATTTCATGTTCATTGTATCACCACTTTTATATTCATCTCCCGGATATAGCCGAAATCGTGCTGCTTGGGAGTAAAGCAATAACTAAATAACTAACTAACGCACCATAGGCCAATGCATCCAGAAAGTGACGAAATCCTTCCTCAAAAGTTTCGCACAATTTAGAACCCTTCCATATGGTGACTAACAATGAAGAACCCTTACCCGAAATGAGGTCATACTAGATGGAACATCTACCTGTGTGGGATATAGCCAACTCTTACCCAGTTTCACATAACCATCCTTTATCTGGCAAAAATACAATGCTGAATCCTGTTTGAACCTATACTCACTGAGAGAGAGAGAAGCGGGGTTGGAGCGGAAAACAAAGGATCTGTAAATTTTGAAGATCAACGGAAAAGGGAAGAGGTAGGTAGGTTCGGAAAATTTAGCCTGTGGCGGTGCACAATGGGATATTTTACGTGCATGAACCTTGAAACTCTCCACGCACGTTGGTACAATATGGTTTACGGTCAAGTTTTCGCATTAGTATAGCCTGATGAACCGGCATTTATTATGACAGGGCTGCCCCATTCAACCACCTGTGGCACACATCCCAGTCGCTTTGTGGGCTAAGCGGCCTGGAACGATGACAGGTTTCTGAGCGCTCTTTAGTGGACTTTTACCGACAAGCTTAGCGCTGCTGCCAACCTATTCGCCTTCCGGGTCCCGCACGGGAGCATACTCTTATGAAGTTTTTGTTGGAACTATAATATATACAATGAATACATATGTGTAAAAATTAAGACGTACTGAAAGGGCATTCGGGCTTATATAATCCTGGATAAAACAGCAGACATGAAAGTAGACGACTCTATGATACAAACAAACACATCATGCAAGAAACAACTACAAGTCAAGTTAAAAGAAGGTAGCCCAGGAACTGTAAGCATTTTCTGCTTGTCGCAACACAAACATTTTTTTCCAGCCAATTATTCAAGGAGGCTATTTTCAATTTATAACAGTTGGTACAGTGATTGAACCGTGTAACTTTCCCATTCACACTATACACGATTACACCATACACCATACACGATTGAGTGATACACCATACACCATTGAGCGATACACGATACACGATTGAGTGATACACGATACACGATTTAACATACACCATACACGATACACGATAGAAACTTTATATAAAATTCAAGAATGTTTGCCGAAACGAAAATACGATGATTAATTTATCCGAACAAGTTTTAAATTGCTTTCAAATTTAACCTTGGTCGATCGTTAGGAATTCTAGCTATATATAGTATCAATTTAATCAGATTGTATATAGTATACTAAACCAATTTGTACCCGTGTTTAGTTTCGGAATTTATGTACTTTAATGAGAAGATTTTCGAAATATTTCATGTCTGTCCGTTATAGTCCTTGTATTTTATTTCAAAGATCTTCTATTATATTTAAAATAAGATGTCGAATTTAACAATTAAAGAAATATATCGTCTTTCAAGAGAGTTGTTTATTTATTTAAGTTACATGCATGTACAAGCATCGAAAAGTTATTGGTGGTCTTTCTACAAACACGGGATGCATGCATAATGTATATCTTCCTAAATATATTTATAACTAGTCTTAAATTACAAAATACATGCATTCTATTTGCGGGGCAGATAAGCCCATTCCGTAAATTTAGTTGAATTTTCTATTTTAGAGGGCATATGTAGTAAAGTAGCAATTGAAATGACAATTCTCTCAAATGAAGTGCATAGGTAGTGATAAATGCTTCAAAGAGTAAGGCCGTCCGTGATATGCGAGTCGGGCCCTCTGAACCTTTGATATGCCGACAGTATATCCCACTGAGACCTGTCATGGCATGCATCCGGGGTCATGCATAGATATTCAAATACCATACGAATAAACAGACAATAAACACTATAATTATGGACACAGGCATATTTACGCAATATCTGAGTCAATTAAATAAACTTAGAAATTTTCGCAAGAAAAGTAATTATACATTTGAAAATGAGAAAGGTGTTTTAAAATAAACTCCTATATATGCGATCTCTCTCTGAAAAAAAAGTCCGGTTTACTATTAATTCTTTGAGTCTATTCACTACTTATTTTCAAGTAACCAAGCTTTATCAAAACATTTCTATGATCCATCGTTAGAAAGCTATGCATGCAAAAGAGGCGTCATACATTTAGCCTTACCAATCGTAAAAAAAATATTCTGTCAATCGGTCAAGAATTTTGTAACTTTTGTCCCATGTGTGAAAACTGAGAAAATCATATCGAATTAATATCTAATTATTGTCTAAGGGGAAAAGTACATGTACCCGGACAGAAAGCTGCATTATTTAAATATCTTTCAATTAATCTTTTAATATCTTTCAATTAATCAGATTTTAATTTGGCATGAAACACTTTTCTGTTTTTATTTTCGATAATAGTTAATAGTCACAATATAAATTGAGCTTACAGTTTTCCGTCGTTTTGGAGGCAGCTACATATTATACCAAAATACATATACTGCAGTGTTTGTATATTGCGGGTGACGAATAGCGTCATAAGATTATGAGGTCGGAATTGTGCTCAACTAATAAGTTATTGCCCTTGGGTGGTACTAGTACGTAGGCTATGTGTGTGTCTGGTCATAAAATCCAAAAAGAACAGATTCTAGGCCCCCCGCCTGTTGAGTGGGATAAATCGAAGTCGGCTCGTTAAACAGGAAGTGGATGAGATGCATCCCTTCATATGGGAGTCCTACAGGCTACATGAAGCTGCATACTAAAAATCGAAAGTCTATCATTAATAGTTGATGAAAAAACTGTTACAAAAAAGTTGTGACAGACGATTGCACAGACGGACGGACACCGGCATTTCTATGACTCCCTCCGCGTTGCGACAGGGGACAAAAGGCATTACTGCTGACCAATAGTGGATCAACATGCATATAAATTTAAGTACCACGCTTTTTGCATTTAAAAAAATACATTTGTTACATGTATCTACCTTTTAAAAGTGCACCATATAGGCTAAATTGTTTCGCCTCTACACATAAGGTATCATAATGCGTAGAACGATTTCATCCTTTTTCCTTTTATAAATACTTTTATATTTAAGAAATTGTTAAAAGGTTTGCGTGCCAGCCATACTTATGAAAGCGGGGGTCTCTGTATATTGATCATTAGCATTGCGATTAAAATATGATAAAGTAAAAAAAAAAAGCAGATTTTAGATTTTTTAAAATATGATTTTCTTTGGGGGGGACCTTTTCTTGTGACTATTTTTTTATTTTCACGTGACCCTATACGTGCATTTTTTGGAGAAGAAAAATTAATGTTTTTCATTTTACATGTTTTACGTTCATTTCATTTTGAAATTTCTTGCTAAATTTACAAATTTAAAATTTGATTTTAATAGACTAAAAACATCTCAAATTTACATCTTTTGTTTTCTCTTAGAAAAAGTCATTTATATTTTCACAACAAACTTCAAGCCAAATATTGTCGCTATTCCGAAGTGCGTTGTCCATTATAAGGCGCACCATAGGCCCGCTAAAATGTACCAAGCATAAAATCAATGAAGCAAATTTGTACCAAAAAGGCTGTAGATCGAAAAAAAATGCTGGGTTTATAGAAGCAATGACTTTGACAATTTTCAATTTGAAAAAATACACGGAAAACAATTACACGTCTGTAACCAAAGCGGGTAAATAAAAATTTCCACCAGCAGCACTATTGTTTGAAAAATAAAGTTACCCAAAAAAATGATAAACGCCAACGCGTATTTCGTTTATTTACGACTTATCAGAGACGCTCTATTCAAAATAAGGTAAACATGGTAAATTCCAAAACAGTTTCTCATTTCTTTATTTTTTCGATGATTTTTGCATTTTACATGTATATCGCGTTTGCATTGATTATTGACCATTACTGATTTCACAGGTAAGTTAACTGGTAATTAGTTCGTCTGCTACCAGGTCGGGTATTTACATTAGTAATAAACATGTCATTCAAATAACATTCTTGCTCGTGCGTCTCACAGTGGGGATTAACGCAATGTTTAATTGAATAATTTCACAGCATGCAGCTGGTGAAATTTTCAATACACAAGTTAAGTTTAAATGTATAACAAAGAAACACTAAAATTATCTTCATATGGAAAATGAAATAAAATAGATGAAATAAATTGTCTTGTTTGTCCGCCTAATTTGAGTGCTGAATTATGGAAGCCAAAAGAGTAAAAAATCCTCTTTTTACATTTTAGCTGTCAATTTTCTTATTGCATATTTCTTATCTCAATTTCATAATAATTCATCTATTATTCGCGTTTTCTTCTTCTTCAAAAATGAAAATGATATAAGTCAGAATGACACATTTTGTTATTAAGATCTAGAAAATACGGATGGTACGTTAGGAAAAACTACGGAGTATAAAATCAAGAAATCATCATGTTGTGAAATTAAAAATTCTTTGATTTCTAAATTTTGGAGTGGAAAAAAACTAGAATTTATTATAATAGATGGATTATTATGATACTGGGATGAGGTATAAGAAATATGTGAAATTTGAAAGCAAATATGAGGAATATTTGCCCGTTTGGCTTTCTACATTGAATATCTACCTTATCTTATTTCACAGGTATCTGAAAATATATCAATGACATAGCCCCGTAATACTCATAGAGCGAGCGAGCGAAGCGAGCGGCTATGTCATTGATATATTTTCAGATACCTGTGCTTATTTCAAATAGTAACTTACATTTATATATGAATACTTAATAATCCACGCGTTAACATGTATTTTAATATAAAATCACAACTGTATCATTTTGATCTTCATTCAGCGTGTGGTCAACACGGTCAAATCATTTAACAAATACACTAATATTTATTTTCAATGATGCGTGAAAAAAGGTAAGACAAAAGTACGTCACACAGTTTAAACGGTACAGGCAAAATACAAGTAGCTTTAACTTTTTAATAATATTCATAAATGATTGATTATGTATATTTTTGTCAGTGATTTTTGAAAACGTTGGAATGCGAATGACTGCATGTAAGGAATCTGATCCAACCCTGCATTTTTGTGTGAGAATAAGAGGGGGTTGGTACATATACTACCAATTATAATTTCTGATAACGTCGAAAATCCTTAGTTACATGTATTGTATATACATTTTGTAACCAGTCAGAGTTGATTGTTTTATTCGCTTTAAACATGTTAAAAGCGGCGTAAATGTAGTGCTTAGTGTTTTAAGTCAATTCGTCCGTCTGTCCCCCATTCCGTCCGTGATACACTTTTCCTATCCCGGCCGCTACATGAACAGTAATATGAGATTCGAATAAAGCCCTGTATAGCTAGAAGTCGACATTTCTAAGATAAAAGTTTTTTGTGTACGCTATAGTTTTATTTTTCGTTCCAAGTGCTTGATGGTTCCTTAGGTTGAATAAAAAGACCTTCAATTTTAAATTACTTCTGATTCTACGGTTTGTACTCAATGTTCGTTATTTTTATTAGGCCGATTTTTTAAATATTAGACGCCATTTTAGGAAAGTTGCACGTATAAAGGTACTAAAAGAGTGTAATAACATCACACGTATTAAGGATTTTTCTTTGGTAAAAGAATTCATGATACATGTACATGTACCTTATCATATCCCCGAAGGGTTAGTAGAACATAAACCCATGTGAAAAAGTTTCTGATTTTGATTTTAGAGAGCTATACTTTTAGTACTTTCTGGTTTCAAAGCAAAGTTAACTTGAAATAGGGAACCGTTAAAGGGGTGACCATTTGATTCTGAGGGGGTGCTGGAAGTTTGTGTCAAGTCGGATCAATAATTTACAAATTTTGCGGGTCAGAAAACTCATTTTTCGCCGCTACTCGTCGAGAATATTAATTTTCTTCATTCGATACCAAAGAATATAGGGACAGATTATTTATTTCCTTTGAAGGTAGAGGCTAGATTAGTTCTCTCCAACCTTTTCCAGATGAAAATTTTGGGTGACATCACTCTTTTTGTTCTTAGTAATCGTGATTCCGTTTGATTTAGTTCTTTTTTGGTAAAGTGAAATTTAATTCCCTTATAATAAATATTTAAATTATTCATTTTTGTAATCACAGGATTGATATTTATTAATATCGTTTTCGATGCCGATAATATTTATTTTGTTTTTGTTACTTTTTTCGATTAAAACAGTATAAATGATTCTTAAAAAACAAACGAAACGAAATTAAGTTGTAAACCAATCGGAATGCTAGACTATCGTGTATACACGATACACGATACACCATTGACTTTTCATTACACGATACACGACTGACCGATACACGATACACCATTACACCATACACTATACACGATTGACCGATACACGATACACCATTACACCATACACGATAAAATGGGAAAGTTACACGATTCAATAGCTGTAGTTATGCTTGGCCAATAGAATAATGGGTTCTGGTTGTAGGCGTCAATTATATGTGCCTGCCTGTTTATATAGGCTATATAAGGTTGAATTCATGACTTTAACTGACGTATTGTTGTCCAAAACTCTTAATACGATATTACCGTATTCTTATTTTTTTAACAACATACAATGTCTTTTAAAATATGATTTAAGAGGTAAACAACACGCACAACTTGTCTATCTAAAGTATGAAAAAACCTGGACCTCTCTTGCAAAAACCTGGACGCCTCTTGAAAAAGCCTGGACATGTATTTTTTTTTATTTAAAAATATGTAAGACGCAACTTTTTGACATCAATGTTCAGGATGCCATACTATAACATTGATGTTCACTTATAATGGTTAGCAATCTCGTTCAATATATTTGTCTTTAAAAGGGCAAAAAATGCAAAAAGGTAAAAATTCAAAAAACAGCCCACAATTTTATTTAGGAATCGCATTTTTTTATAGGAATTGGTCTTGTTATACAATATGATAATACTAAAATATGGCTACCCGTTGGTAGCATTTTTTCTTCGCTTTCAGTTAAAAATCACTAAATATCACCAAAATTTACATTTTATTGATTATTCTCTTGAAAAAACCAGGACAATTGTAAATCCCTCTCGAAAAAACAATCCTGTCGCCGGACACGGGACCTACCGTGTGTACGGTCTCTGAAAAAAAGCTTGACGGAAATGGTTATAGTCATGTTCATATATTTTCATATTGGCCTAAATTCCAACAGGAAGTACATGTAGATGTGACAGGTCTGAAAATCACTTAGGACGTACAGTTTGTCATATTAAACCATCCTACCGTGTTTCAAATCATTGTTGCTATATATTAATATGGACTTTTTTCAATATCAATTTCTTCTTGATAAAGCAACTCTGTCTGATGGTTAAAACATTATACACTGTGCAATGGTACACTAAGCCCTGTTTAAATTTGTAACCGTTAGAAAGATATGACGACTTATATTTATTTTAAGACATACCTTTCCTTTGCTCTATCTGTGAGCTTGAAGTTTTAAAAGGCGTCCTGACTTCTTCATATTCCACTTCAGAGTCTGAAAATGAAATGCAAATTTCTTTTTGTTGACTGAATGTATGTATATGGATGACATTAAATTGACGGTTAAACGAAGAGATTTCAAGAGAGAAATACAAAAAAAAATGCTTTTGACTGATTCATATTTTGTAACTATAGCTTATTTTACATCATATAATAGTATATTTTATAAATGTCTTTGTGGGTATTGCAAGATTTTAACCCCGGAAACCGGGAATTTTAACTAACACTGATTTTGAAAATGAAATAAGAAATATCAAACAGTTTGTTTCTAATATTCAGGTACATGCATTTAAAGACACATCTAATTGAACAACATTAATGTTTTCTTACCCCCTTTCTCAGTTACAGTTTGTACTGTTGTCACAGGTGCCAATGCCTTTGACGTGGTATCTACTCCTCCGGTTATTCCATTCAACGCCGTCGGTCCAATAATACTTAGAACCACCTGCTCTGTCTCGTCAGGCATTGAATTTTTCTCTAGGGGTCCTCCACCGGTCTTGTTTAATGCCTTTCTTGTTTCTGAATTTTTCTTCTTTGCTTCACTTTTTAGATAGGTCCATTTTCTACGTATTTCATCTTTGGTTCTTTTGACACTCGACATGGCATTAACCTCTTCTAAAATCTGTCCCCAAGCCCTCTCTTTGGCAATATGGGTATCCGTATTATTGAAGCTTGAGAACAGCACAGATTTCCTACTATTTACACCGTCGGTTAGTGCTTTTATTTCATCTTTTACAAAATTGGGCCGTCTTGGTGGTGCTGACATGTTGCTAGCTTGCATGCAGAAAAGTCTTCGGAATTCTGAATGAAATGACGTCATACACGCCGGGCAAGTACTGTGACGTCATTTTGGCAAATTAGAATTAGCACAAAACAGTTTTCTAATCAATTTTTTATGTTTCATCAAAAAATTTAAAAAGCACAAAAATCAAAGGGTCTTTCGAATCACGCGCTACTCGACGACGTTTAAATAACTTTTAACTTTTCATTTGTTCTTGTTTGAAGTAAATTTGCAGGCCATAAACACGGTGTCTATTCAAAAGGCAAATATTCAGATCGACGGCGTTCCATGCTATAATTCAGATCAAGAACGCTTCTATTCAGATCAAATTGTAGAAGTAAAGACCAACCTTGCCTACAGAAATGTTTCATTCTTTTTTTAAAGGTTATCTTGAATAAAAATGTTACTTTTACGGTACGCTTATATTGTTATTTTTTTTACTTGATCAAATAAAGAAAATTCTATGTTCAATTACTGCAAAAACAAATCGCTGTTTAGTCACTGTAAACAACCAACGTAACCATTTCAAATTCCCGCTAAAGCATTTTCTTTTTATAAACCATGTTTATGCACGTAAATAAAACCCCGATAGACAGTTTTGTTCGCCGCTGTTCGCGAAAAGCTCAAATTGGTGCAAAATATTTAAGAAATTACAATTTATTTGTTAGCCAACTTGAAGATTCTTCCCCGTGTTCTAGATAAAAAGGGAAGTATGCAAAATCCTAAGAATGTTTTTTATAGAAATCAAGAAAGTGTGTGTGTATGTGTGTTTAACGCCCTTTATCGACGCAACTGCCCAGAGATTCTGTGCTATGTATAGGGTCAGTTTTATTGGAAGAGGAAACCGGAGTACCCGGAGAAAACTACCAACCTCGGGCAGGTAATTGACAAGCCTAATCACATATTCAGTCGGGGAAGTCACTTTTTTGTAAATTACAAACGGGACTCGAACACCAGCTGATAGGTGACCGGCAATAAAAGATTAAATTATTTAATGTTCAGATCTTCATCGATCATATTTAAAATAAAATATTGCTACATACCATGTCATACACATGTATGTAATGTAAGTAAATTGCTAATAAAGGTTTCATGATACTAGTATTAGCCATTTTTTTATAATATAAAACGGTTAAAACAGAGAGGTACTTTCTGTTAAATAAGATACTTTTCTAATGAAACATTCTTTCATCGGCATCTGTCAAATGTGCAATATAAGTATTTGTATCTTTTAAAATATACTAGTTTTCTTTAGATTTATTAAGAATGACACCATGCCAGCTTTCATTAGATTAAGCGAGAATGACACCATGCCAGTTTTCATTAGATTTAGCGAGAATGAAACCATGCCAGTTTTCATAAGATTTTTACTAAAAAAGCGCATTGAACAATATGTTTACTTACAAAATATTGAAAAAAGGATTTTAAAAAGTTTTTTTTTTATTTTGATTAGATGTTTCCTACAAATAAAAAATAAAAAAATCACATGCCATCCACGGGCGACTGGTTGTTGGGCATATATGTACCTGCCAGGCATCAAATCCTTTTCACTCTTGTTTTATCTTTATTCTACCCAGGTAAATGTTGCATTCGTGGCGCTCTTATAGTTAGTGTAAACAGTATTTATTCGCAAATTATAGAACGTTAATACAGACAGATGATATAGGTTGGGATAAGCACTTTACAAGTTCCTCTCGTATAGTTAAAATGTTTCGAAAAACATTTCCGTGTTTTAATTCAAAGTTTTGTGCTTAACGTGTTATACGCATAAAACCAATACAACTTTTTCCAGTTTCTTGCATGTGTTAGAGAGCGAATGTTAATTTTGTTTTATTGTTACCTTATTGTTACCTTTCTTCCGTCAAGTTTGTTCTGTTGGTGTCTTCCTATTTTTTTTTTTTCTTTAAGTGACTTCTTCAAAAAAATTAGTTTTAACAGCTTCAAGTGTGAGTTTGCGAGAACTATATTTAAGAGATATGTTTATTGATACCCATCACTCCTTTTTCCAGTGCCAGTCAAAACTCTCCTACCCGATTGGCCTTGTGCCCCCATTTCCTCCACTTCATTATCATTTCATGTTCATTGTATCACCACTTTCATGTTCATCTCCCGGATATAGCCGAAATCGTGCTGCTTGGGAGTAAAGCAATAACTAACTTACTAACTAATAATTGACAATTGATAGTCGTGCTTGTCATTCGTCCGAAGTGATGAAGTAAATTTCTATTTTAAAGAAGCAGAGATACAAATGGGATACCCGAATGTCAGAAGTACATAATCACCAACAAGAACGGGACTAATTAAAACAGACAACATGTAAAACATGGAATCACAAAAATCAATGAATATCAATCAACAACGCGAACTCCAGTCGTAAAGAGAGTGAACTCGGGTGCTACGGAAGAGTAAACAGTCCCTGCTTGTTATAACACACCCGTCGCGTTGCCAACAGTCAGTTCAGTGTGTCAAAACCGGTAAAAGGAAGGACAAAGCAAAACCCTATGACAAACCAATATATGTACCCATCTGAGAGATAGAATACCTCATTTGTCTATAAGCGCATCATGTCTTCCGTAAAATTTATTGACTGAAGGCAGCAACTGAGGAGCAACATAACCCTGTGTGAGCAATTTTTGTGAAAGAAATCGATGGAAGTCGCGCACGTTCGAAATATAGAGATACGTAAACTCCATAAGCTGGTGGAGTTTACGGAATGTTGAAAAATAGAAAAAAAATGAGATAAATAAAAAAAGTCACTCCAAACCATAAAAAGTGAACCCATATCTTCAGTTCAATGTATTGTTGTCGCAACTAACTCTTGTTTCTCTTCGGACCGTAATTAGATTAATTAATGTTGATCAAGCACCTGCCGATTTTTTTTAACTGTTACGTAAATCTATTGTAAATGCGACATTAGTAACCACGACAATTTTACAACAGCGCTACGACAACGTTTGTGAATACAAACTACGACACATCGCATACATGTTGTAAATCTACGACAAAGTGTTACGATACGATATGTCGTATCGTAAGTTTCATGAATACGGGGCCTGGTTATGACAGCTGCTGTCCAGGGTTAGAACAGGTCTAGAACTGCCAGGAGAGCTGGACAGTAGAGATGTTAGAACTGGGCTCTGTAACTGTATGTTACGGTGCCTTTACGACGTCTTTACAAGTGATTTGCGATATTGGAAATGATATCTTAACTAACTCGCAAACCACTCGTGAAAGAATTCCTTTGCGAGGTCTTCCCGACTTAGTTACGAGTAAAGGCGAGTCATTTACGACCTCTACGAGTTCTTTACGAGTTACTTGCGATGTGTTTACGAGTTAAATTATGACATTGTTGTTTTTTCAACTCGTAAAAGTCTTACGAGGATGAGCTAGAAAGACCTGTTTGCGAGTAACAAAGAGTGATTTACGAGTCTTCGCGATCGAATACGAGTTGAAAACTCGTAAGAACTCGTAAGGAAATCTCGTATATGTGAAGGGGGTATAAAAGCGATATAGAAACTTTGTTGCAAATCTATTTATTCAGCACTCTACTATAGGTCATAATTGTCAGATGAACCTTAACACAGGTTATGATCATTTAAAGGCTACCAATAGTGGGTTTGTTGTGTTGTCGGCATGTAGAATAAAAACTCATGGAGATGTAGAACATTCAGCTCACTAAGCTCACGAAATGAGCTTTACTAAAGTTTTCATTGGGTTGAAAATGTCAGACTACCTCTTTTAGAGTTGTGGTTCTTTGAAAGTAAAGCGTTTTTTTTTTTTTTTTTTTTTTTTAACTTAAATAATAGTGTCAATATTATAGTTTATATATATATTATATATTTTGCTGATCTTTTTTGTAGAGCTGACTTTCTGTTGGTCGACTCGCTTGATCTTAGCGGTGCATCATTTTCGAACGCCAAACTTAGATACATGTACTATTGCAAATAACAGAAGAAAGGAGCCCGTTGATTTAAGTGACCAAAGATCAGGGTAACGAATAGGAAAAGACTAAAGACCTATTTAAGTGAAATTAGTTTCCAAAGCTTTGCTTTTGAAGGCTTTAATTGATAGAATATTTTGAAACTACCACAATGTCATATTTGATAGGTCAAAGGTCAAGATAAAAAGTTTTGCCAAACGGGGGACCTGGGGGACCGTAAGCAATGCTATCGTTCATTTCCATTTACAGTACTTGACCTGCTTAAGAAAACAAGACAAATATTTTTTCTTTACTTGCCAAGTTGGAGCACCCCCTTTTCACTGTTCTGAATTTGCAAGACTATCAATTTCAATTACAATTCAATGAAAAAAAATGATGAAAATAACCAATGATAGAAATATAAAGGAAGGTAAAAGTCGTTAAATGTTTCATATTCGACCAAATAATGAAACCTCAATCGTATTATCAGACTTATAAATATTTGATATAATTTCAAAACATTTTGATTTATATTTTCTAACAGACAGGTGAAAAGTGTGATTCTCATAATTGAAGAGCTTAAGGTAGCACATTCTAAAGTGGATGAGCAAATTCGAGTAGCTCCACTCGTAATGTCGAGAACACGCTTCTTACCAGTTTTCGTCCATGCAAGTTTAAGCGTATTTACATACATATACAGCAATAGGAGAGTCGTAATGAGAACCATAGTTTGGAAACTAAAAGCATTGGTCACTCTCGTTTCGACTTGAGTTCGCGTTGCTGAATGCGGTTTTGTTGTTATTTATGTGTGTGTTTTATGTTGTTATGTGGTTTGTTTTGTTGTGATGATTTTTTGTCTGCCGGTTTTTATCCTTGTCTCTACGGTTTTATGATACTGATTACCCATTTGGTACACCTTTGCTTCTTTTGCTATAATTATTTGGGTATAGTTGGTCATTTAAAAAAAAATTGTTTCGTAAGAAAATGTGAATTTCTATAGAAAATGACAGCATGTTTAGAGGGTTGCCATAAATACATTTCAGTAAATGGTCAACCTTATTTTCTGATCAACTTTAGGTTTACTCTTGTTCAAAGTGTAACATCTAGTGACTTATTTATTAAACAAAAAGAAAACAAACAAAAAAAAATCATAAAGGACAAATAAAGAGGGACAGATAGTATTCAGATCCGTTTGTTTGTCTATCCACCCGTCACCAATCAGGTTTCCATTCCTGTTGAAGTAAGGCTTCGTATCTTTTGAGCATATTCTTAAAGAATGTCATCACTGCCTTTTACATGTTATATGAAGAAACGATCATGATATATATCGCCAATCGTACCAAACATTGTCCTTATGGCGCATATGTTATAAACATACACGCAAATGACGCGTCAATATGTGTAATGAAAAAAAAAACAAACAAACAAAAACAGACAAAAAGTCATAATACGGAACATTTTGTGTCCACGTAAAATGTTTACTCTGTTACAGTAAGCAAACAACTTCAAACCTTGTGTGCTCAGTTTTTGACCTTCTACTATTAATATTTAGTAAGCATTTCATCAAGTCTTTGCTACACTTTATAAAAAGATTGCACATGTGTTCAGTATATATACGGAAACTTTGACATGAGAATAAAGGTGCACTTCAACTCATAAGGTAAGTTATTTAATACTTGAGGAATATAAACGGTCAATAAAATAGATTAGAATGATAAATATTGGTATAAATTGAACGCATTTTGTATTTATTGGCTTTACAAGTTTACAAAAGTGTCTCATACGCCACAAGAGTCATACAAATACATTGTACCCTTTCCGCAAAGAAAATGATCTGATCATTCCATTTTGTAGATTATTTATATCATCGAATTCTTACATCCCGTCAACCACAAAATCTTGATTTAGAAATTAGGCAAATTTAAAAATGGAATGAAAGATTCAAAAGTCTTTAAGTCACCTCCCAAATATTTTTCTTATGGATCGAGAAAACTGAATGTTCTTCTCAGCCAACTTAGGATCAGCATCAGCATCATTTTTAACTATGACTTATATTTAGAGTTAATATAATTTCAGATCCCTCCTGTCAGTGTAGTGCTCCCACAGAATAATACATGTTTCACTATTCTCATGATTCTTTTGAATGTCTACTTGATAGAGACGAAAGGGCAATACTTTTTCAAATTCTTCAATGGCTGTAACATACATGACATAGATTTTAACTTATTGTTATCTGGAACAGAACAGCTTTTTTAAAATGAGAATGAATGGTACTAAATAGTGTCTTTTCATTCCAAAAGAGTCAAAACGATTCTTAATTGTGTAAAACAACCCCCCCCCCCAAACACACACATCCACGCGCACTCTTCTTCTTTTTCTTTTTTTCCCTCAACCTTTTAATTGTCTTTTTTTTGTCTACAAAAATTATTTATTTATTTGTAGATCTAATATTGTATGCATGCTCGTTTGTATTGTTATTAATATGTTTATGTAGGAGAAAACTTCATATTAAGTTAGTTTAACTTAATTGTGTCTTATCCATTTTGCCTATTTTGCAAATAAATAATGTTTAACCTAAAGTGTACAATATACATAACTGAATGTTGATATGCATAAATTAACCCCCGATTTTACACCACAAATGGTTAAAATGCTATTAGTAAAGGAGGTTTGGTCCCTTGTGTAATAAATAGTATTTTAGTTTTTGTGCCGGATCCTTCGGGTTTGCCTGAAAATGACAAAGCTTTAAGCAATGAAGAACATTTGCTATTTATATATGGAAATTCATGGTAGCTAGTTATCTCTATACACTTATAAAATAAATAGTGTGGTTTTAAATATCAAGGTTGTTCAAAACATCAATTTATGCATTTATGAATGTCGACAGGTTTGATTCATTTCATCTATGTTTAATCAATAGTTCATTTTACAGAGCATAATCTAGGTAAGATGTTTTTACTTATTGTAAATAATTGATAACTTTAATTTCATTAGGGACGGATAGGGGGACCTTGGTTTTTTGTTTTGATCAGAATTTTTTTTTATCTTTTTTTTGAAGGCATCGCAACAGAATATTTTTTTTTCATTATCAGCATTATTTTTTATAGCAGAAATTCTTCTTCAGAATATTTTTTCTTACCCTAAGCTGCCAAAATATTTTGTTTTCATCAAAAATAATTTTCAGAATAATTTTTTGGAAAAAAATCAAGCCCCCCCCCTTCAAGTTAAATGGTCGGTTCCTTATCAGTTTTGTCTCTTTACTTGAATGATTGAAGACGCAGCGTGCGAATGTAGCTTTTGTAGGGCCTTCGATTGAGTTTGTCTACTCAAATGCATACATGTGTCTTAATCGTACATAGAGTACAATTGCTCTCTGGAAGTCCTCATACACGGGACAACAATTTTTCTCCCTCCCGAAGAATCGTTACTTGAGAACATTGAAGAGAGGATCAAAACCACAAGTCTTAGATATTTATTCTGTAAAATTCCCTTTTTTAAGTTGATCAAAAATTAAATAATATTCTTTATTGCAAAATTACACCCAGTAGGATCAAGCAATACAATAAGTTACTATACATACAACATACAAACAGTTTCAATAACACAATAACATCACATAAGAAATAAATCAAGTATAATTAAGCATTAGCTGACATGGACCTGTTTCTCAATTCTAATGACTGTTCAATAAAGTCACACGACTAATAGTCCCGGGTGGCGAATAGGCCTGCAGCAGAGCCTAGCTTGTAGTAAGAGGCGACTGAGGGTCTTGGGATTCTGACGTCGGGTCAGTTCTCAGCCCACAGAGTGACCAAGTGTGTACCCTAGGTGGCTTAATAGGGCGGCCCTCGTCCGCGGGGGTTGTCAGGTCTTTAATACGGAAACCCTGACCGCTGACCATAGTGGGCCAACGTGTGCGGAGAGTGCCATGCTTCATGCACGTAAAAGACCCCTTTGTGGACCGCCATATAGTGCACCACATAGGCTAAATTTTCCGCCCCTACCCACCTATTCCCTTTTCCTGTGGTTCTTCAAAATTAACAGGTCCTGTGTTTCCCACCCAACCCCCATATTTCATTTATCATCATCATTTCATGTTCATTTTATCATCCTTTTCATGTTCATCGCCTGTAAATAACCTATATATATAGCGTTGTACGGGCGTAAAACATCAACTCACTCACTCACTCACTCACTCACACGTCTAATAAAAATTTAATTTTATTAATGGGGCTTAAGTTGGGGAATTGGTTGTTGCAACATAAAACGTTTATCTGTGTTTTGTACATATCTTATGATAATTAGGTATATTCTTAAACCATGTAAGCCGGAAATCTCTAAAGTATGACCGTGTTCTTTGTCTTATGGTTGTCATCAAGCGTCTCATAGTTTGTTGTGCTTAATTGCCTTGTTTTTGTTTGTTGTTTAATTTTGTTAATTTCGTTAAATGGCTTCTGGCCATTTGAATATTCAGAATCGAGTTCAAATTTAACTATTTTCAGATCTTTGATACTACATGTACTAGCAAGGTGAACCCAAATAGCCAATTTTACTCAGGATTTACAACTTTCTTCCTCCTATTCGATGAACACATGTTAAAGAATGCTGACTTATATCCTGTCCAATTTGAACATTCAGACGGTATTATTGGGAGTATTGGTGATATTGATAGTATACCAACTCCGTAACAGGTTCAGATACAAGTTGCCACCTGGCCCCTTTGGTTGGCCACTCATCGGAAATGTAGAAGGTAAGTACTGCCTAAACTCTGTTAAGCCCAACCGGGCCTTTGTCTGACTGCTCATTCAGAAATGTAGAGGGCAAATATCATAATAGTAGTATTGCTTAAACCCCTGGTTAGCGCACTCGGGTCGTTGTCTGTCGCTTATCGGAAATGTAGGGGGCAAATATCATAAAAGCAGTACTGCCTAAACCCCTTGTAAGCGCACTCGGGTCGTTGTCTGTCGCTTATCGGAAATCTAGAGGGCAAATATCATAATGGCAGTAATGCCTAAACCCCTGGTTAGCGCATTCGGGTCGTTGTCTGGCCGCTCATTCAGTAATGTAGAGGGTAGATATCATTATTGAGGTTCTGCCATCCGGGCCCATTGTGTGGCATCTTATTAAAAAAATGTAGAGGGTAATTAAATTAATGGAGTTACTGCCCAAACCTCTGATAAGCAATGTAGAAGGTAAGTATCATAATTGGGTAACTGCCTAAACCCCTGGTTAGCCCAACCGGGTCGTTGTCTGGGCGCTCATTCAGGAATGTAAAAGGTAAGTATCATTATGGAGTAACTGCCCAAAACCCTGGCGAGCCCAGCAGGACCGTTTGGATGGTCACTTATCGAAAACATAGAGAGTGAATGTCATTATTGAGGTACAACCCCAAGCCCGGTAAGCTTACATGGACCCTTTGTCATGCCGCTTGCCAAAACTGTAGGAGGTTAAAATATCACTTCAACTACATCATTTTAGGCTAAACTGGAAGAGTTTCACTAGATTTCGTACTTCTGTCAGACAGATAAAGATTTCTTACGATACGATTGTTGTTGACAGACAAAGAATGTTGCACTATAGTTGACAGGTTGTGATTGTTCTTGGCAGAGTATATTTCTTGGTGGTATTATTTTTAACTTTATGGCTAGTGGTCGGTATCTGATGATATTGATCTGGTTATGTGTTTGGAATGATGAATGTAGAGAACTCTGGTGGTTTGATATGTGACATTGTTGGTCTGGGGTTGACACTTGTGGTATAAAAATATGCATTTGGAATATTAACTAAAATTGAAGCAAAATCTTTATTGTCCGACGCACATGTATAGAATGAGCGTCGGGTGCTTGGTCACTATAGTTAATTGCCACTGTTCAGGTATAAACCAATCAAATTTGAGAAACAATAATTTGGACGCAATAATTTAAAAACCTATATTTTGTCGCGTATGAAATATGTAAGTAAAAGGACCTTAATTCGTTTATCTTAATTACCATGGTGTTTGTTCAATGTCCTAGTGGTGTGGGAATTGAACAATAGATTTCATAATTGAGTTATGTGTAGACATGTCACTTTAACGTTGAACTATTATCTGTCAATGGATTATCTAAATGCTAAAATTCCCAAAGTATTAATGTAATCCGGAAAGAGACACTTTAATTAATACAGTGAAAAATCAATAATTGCATACAAGAAAATCTTAAAAACATTTCTTATAATAATATACTAAATATTATTTTAAACTTTAACTTCAAATTTAAATTTTATTAAATTTATAAAATTTCATAAAATTGCACTCTGTGACACTTCAAGCGCATTTTTGAATAGAAGCAATTTAATCAAATTGAATATTGACTGTCAAAGTTTTCTATGCTTCGTATTTAGATCTACATCTAGTCTGCTTCATATTTAGATCTACATCTCGAAATAGAATCTCAAGGAAGACTTTCAACAAGGCTCTATGACAAATGTGATGACTTCAACTTTCCAATCGTCAACTTTCCCTTCTTGTGTAGCAACATTCCGTCCGCTCCAGCTTATGGAGTTTACATATCTCAATCGATTCGTTACTCCAGAGCGCGCGGGACTTACATCGATTTCCTTAGCAGAGCGAAACGTCTGACGCAAAAATTGCTCACACAGGGTTATGTTGCTCCTCGGTTGCTGTCTTTACTCAAGAAATTTTACGGAAGACATCATGCACTTATAGACAAATATGGGATTTCGATCTCTAAGATGAGTGCAGATGTTGGTTTGTCATAGTTTTCTGTTTTGTTTTCCTTTACCGGATTTGACACGCTGAATGGAAAATTGGCAACGCAACGGGTGTGTTATAGCAAGCAGGAACTGCTTACTCATCTGGTGCACCTGAGTTCACTCTTGTTTCGACTGGAGTTCGAGTTGTTGATTGATATTCAGTTATTTTGTGTTTTCATGTTTTAAATGTTGTCTATTTTTGTCCCGTTCTTGTTGGTGTTTACTGGTTTTGTCTATGCCTTTTCGGACTTTTGACATTCGGATACCCCATTGGTACCTCTGCTTCTTTGGTTAGGCACTTGTCTGATCTTTTCCACAAGAAACTGAAGTTTGGTCATTCTTAAGTGGTTTTATAGATAAAAAATTATTTAATTGCTTAAAATTTGATTTCTTTTGTCTTTATTGTTTATTTAAAACTTATTATAATTACTAGTGAAATACATGATATTTTGTTATATAAATATTTACGTTTGTGTTTTCAGTTATGAATGCAAAGTTTCTACACGAGATTTTTGTAAAGTACTCCAAGAAGTATGGCCCAATATTCAAAGTTAGGCTAGGTACATAATAATTATGACTTTTCTTATTAGATGATGTACACAAAGGTGACCGTTAAGGGTTTAACATGAAAATTAAAAGCATTAGATTAGAATCATTAACTGGATTATCTTCAGATGTGATCAAGACTCGATAAGGATTTGGTAAGACATTGGGGGGGGGGGGGGGGTTCAAAGTAAAGAAAAGTTGAAGCCAAGTGTAATATGAAGACCCTACAGTATAGTTGATTCCTCCTCTATACAACTACGCACGGGAGATACTTTTATATAAAACATAAGGTTAAAATAGAAAACAAAAAAAATAACATGCTTATTAAATTCATCTCAAAATTGTTTGACGGTATACCAAATTACTTCATTTATCTTCAACATTTACACAAAATCATAATCATCATTATATGAAAAACATAATTCACATCTAACAACATAATGAACATAGACAGCTTGAATTTATCCACAATTTTATTCTATCATTTAACTTCTGTTTGGATTTAGGTCCTTATGTACTTGTGGTATTGAATGATATAAATGCAGTAACAGAAGCCATGGTAAAAAGAAAAGCTGACTTTGCAAACAGGCCAAATTTACACTCAGGTAATTGATGCACATACTAGGTCACGAAGCGGTTTAGTTAGCTGATGGGGTTTTAATAAATGGCTGCGGATATGTATCCCGGCGCTTAAAGGCTTTACTACATTTGTCATAATTTTTTTTAAATAATCTGTCAAAGTAGAAAAAGGCCTGACTTCTTTAATTATGAAATAGATTAGCGATATACCTGATATCAAATCTCATATTAGGGAACCAGTCTGCTGTATACTAGTACCTGTATACTAATATGTATATATATATGTGTGATCAGTAATTGCTGAGATAACTGTTAACATTTTTGCCCGCCCTCCGCAAAACATTCACCATTTAACAACCCGGAATTTTCACTCCGCGAAAAAACCAGCCCCTCCCCCCGAAAAAAAAACACACAAAAAACAAGCAACATACCCATAATGCACGAAGCTGCAGCTACGTTCTAAAAAGTCATCAAAATGTTAAAGATTTCGAAAAAAAATCTTAGTCATTTCATTTTACAGACAAAAGTTTCATCACTATGATTTGTTTAAAGCAATATTACAAACACCACACGTCGCGATTATACAAATGGGAAAAGGGTGTACTCTTTTTGTCGTAGTTAAAAACATGTTGCTCCTTTGCTATTACATATATTTTAGTTCAAAGATTTACAGAAGGAGGAAAAGATATAGCTTTCTCTAACTACTCACCCACTTGGAAACTACATAGAAAAATTGCTCTGAAAGCACTGAGGTAGCTACTGCATTGGACACAACAGATAGATCTCTTTAGTATAACATCGCATAAAAAGGGGGATATAGTGACAGGGTCAATTTGTATATTTCATTAGCCTGACCTTGGGGCTTCCCATAGAAAAACATGGCTAAGCCATTAGGTAATAAGAGGCTATCCTCAATCCCTCCTAAACCCCTGAATGTGTTTTCATGAAACTTTCATAAGTCTTTGTTATATACACTTGGCCATAAGTTAGGGACCACCAAGTGTGAGTGATCAAAAAAATTGTGTAAACTATTACTTTATATAAAGCAAGATGTTGTACTTAGATATTGATATATAATGTATACTTTTACCCTTAAAATATTCAAATTTATGCAAGTTTCGATATTTAAATACCCATTGCAAAAATGCTTCCCCTATAATTTAAAAAACCAAGTTTGGTTCGCTTTTTAAACTTTCCATCCCCATGTATACAGTGGACTGATTTTATCATTTAAGGAACACATTTCATAATGGTATATCATTACCTTAAGGTTTTTGAATGATTTGTAGGTATTTTTCTGTTTAAAAGTTATGGAGCACAATTTTAAAATTCTATGACAAGCATATGACCATAAAGAAACACGATCAACGTTTATGTGCGACCGGAAGTGCTAAAGAGCAAAAACGCCTAAAACAAACTTGCTAGAGAAAATATGGAATATTTGTTGTAAATCCACCATGTTCTGGTACCATTCTGGCAATAAACCTCTTTGGGATGGTTTCCTTTTGTTACAGTTTTACCTAGTAAAATCTCTAGAAATAAGCATTTTTCACTATTTGTTGTGCTTTTATCATGTCAAAGTCACTAAATACCGTACGTGGTCATGCAGGATAATGATTGTTCACATAAATGAAGCTTTTTCATTTGGTTAGTCGAGAGGTTTACTAATAATGACCTAAACGGGACCAAGCTAAACACGAAAATGTTATCCTGGCAGCGCATTCGCAGTAAATGCAGGGTGCAAATTGACGAGTATAACCCAAAATGGTGTTATAAAAAGCGAGATAAGTAACGCTTTCATTAAAACCATCACCAATGCCTTAAGTAACAACCTTCATCATTGTGTATGTTATAAAAAGCAATTTTAGAAAAGTAACCGGAAGTGCCAATGTCTTGCTCATTTCTAACAAAGTGCGCCGAATTCATGTCAACAAATGCCTTCCTCTTATCTTCCAAAAGGTTTCAACCTGCTAGCATTTTACACCAGGCATTGTTGAGCTTTTAAACTCAAACATTTTTTGGCATCAGATTTTTTGGGGTTTGTCCACGTTTTTCAAACTGCAATCAAATGGCACTATATGAATGTTTTTAATATCCAGTGGTAAATTTGTCTTAAAAATGTTCTAAAATTAGTACTTTACTTGGAAATTACTACCTATGCTCTAAAGTTTTGCCACTATTACAAATCTAAAATGGTACTTGTTTTAGAAAGGTAGTGGTCCCTAACTAATGGCCAAGTGTATATAATGTAAATGTGCACCTCCTATGTAAAAAAATCAAAAATACAGAAAAGCTAATAAGAAAAGTTGTTTTGACATTTTTAAAAACTAAAATGTCTATGTGTAGTTTCAGCTGTGACAGTCTGTGCATTAGCTGAAAATGAATATTTCATCCGAACTTTTAAGCCAAATGCAAGAAATATACCTCTAGATATTTGAGATTTATTTCAAGTTCTTTTCGAATATATCTTAAAATATCTTTTTACCCGTTCTATTTTACAGGAATTATTTATCAGGTGACCAGTTAGAGACGGTTCTTCACGCTTCGATGGACAAATGTTTACCGTTGATGAAAAAGGAAGCAGGACCTTTCAACCCAGAGCCCTTTATTGATTTAATGGTTTTTAACATCCTGAATGCCGTCTGTTTTGGGCGAAGGTATGAGTGAACAGTTGTTAAAAGTCAGATTTTAACGGATGCGTTCCAACAAACAGGTCTTGCTCCCCTTGTTTAGCATATTTTTATTACGAGAGTTGGCGGTGCTTATTGCACTTTTATGTGGTGTAGTTTTGTACAACTCATGAGTTATACCATGAGCGTAGGTGTCGATGTTGGTCACAGAAAAAAATGGATAAGATGTTGGCTTGTCGTAGAATAGACGCCAAAGAGATGTGGAATAAGTGTACGCGACACAACCAACATTAAAGAAACGGCAATTTAAAAAATCATAATGGAAAACATCTAGTAGTCTTCAACATGACCAGAGGTCACTACTCGCTGTCTTGCATTGGCCCGAGACTAAAAATACAATACATAAGATTCAGATTCAAACAAGTCCCTAGATTATCAACTAAAGACCCATTTGTGGACAAATTGGTTTTGTCTTCCTCTTCCGGATTTGACATACTGAATTGGAAATCAGCAACACGACGGATGTGCTTTAGCAGGCAGAAACAGCTAACTCTTCCGGAGTACCTGAGTTCACTCTTGTCACGACTTGGGTTCGCGTTGTTGATTTCCGTTCGGTTGGTTTCGTGTTTTGTGTTTCTTCGTACTCTTCCTGTTCGTGTTTACCGGTTTCGTCGTTGCCTTTTCGGACTTTTGACACTTGAATGCCCCATTTGGTGCCTCTTTGCTTGCTTCATCCAAAACCAACAAAGGTTTACTTCGTTATCGACTTATAATGGTCATTTAATAGAGCTGTTTTGTAGCGAGTTTCTCGGCTTTCGCTAAAGGGATTGTTCTCCAGTTTGGTTCTCAGCACGTGATTTTCAGCTTGAATTGTGTAAGTTGTACACAGTTCTTCTAGTGTCAATGTCTGCTGGACATCTACTTCAAGTTTTGAAAATCGTCGATTTGGACGTATGCGTAGTACGAAGTAATGCTTAAACCCCATAGATCGTATTTTATTGTCTAAAGATTTATTACATGTTTATGTTCTAGTCTAGATCTCGATGACCCATACTTTCGAAGGTTTATGGAGCTTAACAAAAATGTCAACGAGAACATAGGAAAGGGGTTTGTCGAAGACATGTTACCAGAATTTGTCCTGAAATTCTGGACTTCTAAAAAGTATAAGTACATATTTGAAATGATTGATGAACTTTTAGACATAATGAGGAACAGGATACAGGAGCATGTTGATGTATTTGACCCTGGTAAGTGACATTTAAAGCCGAAAAGATTACCATTAATTAAACTATTAAATTTTGTTTTGCTTACGATTAAAAACACTGCACTTGAGTAATAAGGACATTGCAGGGGTGAATCCAGACATTGTCAAAAAGGTCCCACGTATATTTTCATATTGCTTATGTAGTAATATAGCTTTCAAATTAGCGTCTTGACAGGGTTAAGCGCTGGGGCAATATTCCCACCACAGGGTCCCTAACAAAACATTAATCGTGTATTTTTTATTGTGTTTCAATGTTTCAAATGCTATACAGATTGTCTTAAAGGCATATTGTCTACGAAAAATTATTTTTTTGTAAATCCAAAAAATTGTCGTCAGACTATTCGTTTTGTTTATTTAGAAAGATACAAACGTTCAAAATACCACTAGGGTACCTTATTACTTCAAAAATTGAAAAATATAATATGGAGTAGGCATTGCCTAAATGCAAGCATAGCTAAAAGGGACTGCGTTTTTTGTTCTAAATGTCGACATTCAGGGCCATCGCTATCATTTAATTTCCAATATTTCCATTTGCTTATTTTGGGGCGAGATAGTATGGGGCGATTAAGCTTCGAGACACGTTAGTTTCGTACGTGCATATAACCCAGACGAAACGAGCAGCTTATGTGTATTTATTATTTTAAGAATATTATTTTCTTGTAAAAAGCGCAATTTATTATTTTTTTAAGCATTATTTCTTTTCTTATATATTATTTTAACATTCACTCCGGTCCTGTAAAAATAATAACCCTTTCCGGACCATAAAAAATCTAAATCAGCATTAGCAAATTTCTCGCGGAAACAAATACCGTAGAGCTCTCCGCTCGAGCGGGCACTTCGTGCCCGCTTGCGAGCTATGCTCGCTATAATATTTGTAAAGCTTTACAAAAATTCATATTCATGAGATGTAAATGAGCTGTAAGCATGCGCACTATACTTTCTTTGATTGAAAACTTCCATTGTTCTTGCACGTGGTGCATAATCTGTTTCTCGAAGTTTTAGCTCGGAAGAAAATTAAGACGGCAACCGAATATTAGAGCTGCTAAATGAATAAAACTGACATTTATTGCCTGTATTAAGTTTTGAATGTGATTTAAAAGGTAAACATGAAAAATATTGGTATTTTTTCAACATATCAATGTATTCGGGGACAAAACCCGAGATTCCGATTAGTGTCCGCGTTAAAACTACTCAGTCTAAATCTGTGTCAATGTGACGTTATGCAGGTAAATAAAATATCAATCAATATTGTCGAGCTATTTTGATCAAAATAAACTACTTTTGAGGCAAAATTTGTAGCAAATTTGTTTTTCAATATTCATTTTATTGCATTTCTGTCTAATAAACACCAAAAAATTGGGAGGTAAAAAAATGAATTTGCCGTAGACAATATGCCTTTAACTAATAGGTACAACTATACACCAACGATATAAATGTGCACTATTTTTCATGTATCAAAACACAAGTTGACGCAAAACTAAGCTTTCTTGACCTTCCAACTTTACTTATATATCTGTTACTCGAGTCAGTGCACAAATAATCGAGTGGGCGTAGTCTAAATGGTTTATAAATAGATCATGGTAACTTTATACCAATTTATAAATACATGTATGTATACGTAAAAACAAGTATATTTGTCTTGTTCTTCTGTTTTATAAAGAACAGATTGTTCTCTCTTTCTATAGAACTTATATTAGGCGCTGCCTTTAAACGCTTTAGCGCGTTGATTTCATATACGCAGCCTTTTAGTGGCTTCTCCTAACTTTAAAGTTAACAGCTACAATACTCTTCAACATTGTACTTTTTAGACAACATCAAAGATTTCACAGACGCAATGCTCCAAGCTAAACGGGAAGCCGAACTAGAAGAAGACAAAGAACTTATATCACAACTAACCGATGTTCATATCAGACAAACAATATTCGATATTTTCGGAGGTGATTTTATTTTATTTCGTTTGATCCTAAAAAAATTATACAACAAAGATCCTTTGATGTTGTAATTACTTTATTTCGTATACAATTTTTGGTAACATCATTTTTGAATTAGTAGACAAATACTGGATTTCAATGTCTTTGTCGATGTGTCATTGAGTTTCTTTATTGTCTTTTCTTACTAGTTAAACCATAAATAAGCAAGCCCGCCACAGGTACGCTAAAACAACCGGGAGCTGCTTACTCTTCCTGCACACCTAAGTTCTTTCTTTTGTTCGATGAAGATAAAGTGTGTTGATTGCAGATTGGTTGTTTTGTGCAGGTTTTTTTTCTTACGTTGCTCTTAGTTTGTTTTTTAAATATCTGCTAGTTTGTCGTGCATGAAACCCATCTTTCATTTCACAGAACACTTGAAACTCAGGCGACATCCATGACATACGTCTTTTACATAGGACAGCTATCGATAACTTTCTATTGTTTTTTTTTTCGGAAGCTGGCATCGACACATCAAGAGTTACCTTGTACTTTGCTGTACGTTACATGGCAGGATTTCCAGAGATACAAAAGAAATGTCAGGAGGAAATCGACAGAGTTGTTGGTAACTAAAACTTTAAACAATTTTATATAAAGGCAAGAACTTCTTCCATCCAAAACCCCGATTGCGGGTTCCAAAATAACCGCCATTTTACCCCGATTTAACTCGAAACTTATACTCACAGATGAAATGAAATGAGTGTTTTTATGTTTCTTTAACCATTACAAATTGACGGATACGACTCTTTTTATTCAATTTTCTTTCATTTTTTCTTGAAATAAATCGGTAAACATGTTGCTTCCATTGCTCCTCATGTTTTGACGTCAGATCTGACCTCGGTTGACCTTTGACCTTTGGGCATTTTAATATCCGGAATGTTCCGGAAGGGATGAACCCGCGATTAGTCTATAGCTTAGAGAACTGCAGTATTCCAGACACGACATAAAATTGAAACGCATTAAGGACGTACAACCAAAATCCAACCGATTATAAACAATAAAATATAGTGGCCTTTCATTATTATGATATCAAGAGATGTTTTGAAATCCTAATTATTGAGTGGATAAAAAATTAATATCGAAACATATCATATATATGTTCTTTTTTAAGGGAAAGGTAGATACCCTGGGATTAAGGACAGAGAAAATCTAAGCTACACAGAAGCAACATTACATGAGATAATGAGACTAGGTTTGGCAGCACCAATGGGCGTTCCCCATTCAGCTCTGTGTGATTCAAAAATAGGTTAGTATTCTACTTGGAACTGGTTACCTTTCCAGAGCATCTGAGTCACTCAAATTACGACTTATGTCGGGTTTGCTGATTGTTGTTTTACTGTTTTAGTGTTTTCTATTTCTTCTGGATGTTCTCGTTTGTGTTGAATATTTTTTTTTTATTTCGGAATTTCAACATTCGAATACGGTACCGCTATGCTTCTTGTATTTGTTTTATGTATTTCACTATTAATAAGTCGGGTTACAACATTTAGATACAGTTTAAACTTCATCAGACTTTTCAAAATTTTCTATAGATGTTTTTATTTTCGTGGGCGTCAATATTCGTGGTATCTCGTTGGGTTCTTATTTTTGCTGTCACTCACAAAAACTGGTAAGCAACAAATTAAAATGAAACCACATATACAATAATTAAAAGTTCAGGATAAGCTGTTATGGATGGTCACTCTTATTTCAGGATATCAGTCAGATTTTGGAACTCTTCTAGATTTTACCTTTAATTACTGAAAAATTATTTTGCACACCGACCCCTATTTTTATGACATTTTCTGATTATATAGACTGTGAAAAACAACTGCATAATTTTTTTTAAATTCTTAAAACACCTCCATGGTTTTTAAGGCCAAAAACTTTACAATGTTAAAGAAATGTAAAATCTTAAGGAGTGTAATTTCCCGCCAAATTTTTGACGTGATATATTTCGGAAACAAGCTCACGGACAAATGGTTTTCTTTTTGTCATTTGATAGAGTGGATAACTATTAATCATCTACACCACAAATCATTAAAAGTTTGATATAAAAAAATCAGGCGTGAACATCCTTATAAAGAAATATGTTTACACAGAAAATCTGGTTCAACACAAAGACTTCAATTCTAGACCTGGCCCTGATTGAACAACGTCGCTGCAGACCTATATTTAGCTATAGTCACGACGATAAACTCCCCATCAGTCAGCCTGATTGACCAAAACTTTTTGGGTCAGCTACTAGATTTGTTTTATACTTTTAATAGTTAATAGTATTAAAACTAAAAACACTGGAAAAAAGACTCAATCAAACAATTTTTTATCACCACAAGTTCTTAAAGAGTTAAAGGACGCAACTTCAAAAACTATCAAATTCTTTCAGGAGAATTCGATGTTCCAAAGGACACCATGGTCGTAATAAACCATTGGGCACTGCATTATGATCCCAAAGCATGGAAAGATGTTGACAAATTCGATCCTGCAAGATTTCTAGATGACAAAGGAAAACTTGGCATGAAACCGGAAAGTTGGCTACCTTTCTCTGCGGGAAGACGTGTCTGTCTTGGAGAAACTGTCGCAAAACCTGAACTTCATTTAATATTCGCTTGTATATTACAACGTTTCAGTATTCGGTTACCTGAGGGTGTGAATCCTAAGGTTGAAATTCGAGGATCCGGGGGTATAATCCAACCTGATAGATACGAGATTATAATCGAGGACAGACAGTGAAGATAGTAATATACGTCTAAACATGAACTTGTAGCTGTCCATGTTTTTTTAGATTCTTAGTACCTTTTTTAGAATAATAACACTAAAATAAACCAATGCTCATGGAGTATCTTTAGTTAATTTTTGACCACCGAAAATAAAATTCTCTTTGAATGTCCTATTTCTTTCCTGTTACTTGTTATACGTTCACATATATATTGGCTGTTTTCCATTGTGGCTTTTGTTTTGATAGTCCTTTATATTGTAGGCTGTGTCGTGTACACTTATTCCACATCTCATTATCTTCTATATCATATTGTCCTCTTTAAATGAATCGATATACATAGTTAAGCATAATGCTGTATTAAAATTGCAAATATATAACTATATTTGTACCTTATTTGGTTGTGGGGAAAATATACATTGAAATGTACATATATAGGGGTAAGATAAGAATTTTGTTACTTTGCTTGATAGATCTTTAAGAATACAAATGATCTCCTTTTTAGATACTAGTACTAACGTAACAAAAACTAATACAACGTTTTAACGTTTTCGTTATTGAATTTATCCAAGGATTAATAAGAAAACATATTTGATAGAGTGGACAACTATTAATCATCTACGCCACAAATCATAAAAAGTTTGATATGAAAAAAATCAGGCGTGACCATCCTAATATAGAAATATGTTTATCCAATGATTGATAACAAAACATATGCTTCACGAACAGAATCTTTATGTAAAAATATTACACCAAAAAAATATTTTTTTAAAACATGTTAAATCCTATCTCTTTAATTCATTGATTCAAACAAATTTGATTCAACATAGTTGTTCTTAAGGATGTATTCTTCTGAGGGGTCAAAATTTTCCTTAATCAAGTTTTTTCCCAAATCTACATTTTTGAAATGTTAAGACCCTGAGAAAATCAAATTTACTCAGAAAACAATATGTTCGTGTGCATTTTAGTTCGCTACAGTCATTTAAAAAGGGCCTATTTTGACAATTTTCCCAAAATTTCATCATTTTTGGCCTATTTTGAGGTAATTTTCTTTAAAATATCAAGTATCAAAATCAAGTTTTCTCTCAAAGTTTCCATATTGATAGATGCCATGATTCTGAACAAATTTAACTTATAAAAAGTATATGTCCGTGATGATATAAGAAAGTTTAGTCCCGAAAATGTGCTTTTTAGGTCATTTTCAAGACACCATAAAACCGGTAAAAATCAAGATTTTTCAAATTTTCTATCATACCAAAACCTCAAAACTCTCCATTTTCGTTTGAAATAATTGGACAAATATATCTTTTTGAATTTAGAAAAGAAATTATATGAATTGCATGGATATTTTGTTGGAAAAATAAATTTTTCTACCCCTACCCTGCAATTGGCTAAATTCTGACTGAGATCGATGGTCAAATTTGGTCAAAAATTAAAATGTTACATATCTCAAAAACTACTTATCATATCTTCATAATTTTTTGACAAAATTTAGATGGATCATCATTTGATATACATTCACCAAAAGTTTTCAATTATAAGGCAAGGTTTAAAAATTATTCACAAACGAGATTTCAACGAGACTGAAACCTCAGAAGAATACCCCCTTAAGTAAAGAACAACATTCTTACAACAGAAAGGACACAAGCTTTTCCAAATGCAAAACTATATTTTGAAATTCTCTGCAATATTTAAAAAGCCCACAGCCCAACCTTTCTCCAAACAAGACAATTAGAATAGATTCACGCGTGAATACATAACAATATGTGCATCAAATCGATTCCACCATAATCTTTCATGTGGCCGAATCTTCTTGTTTCTGTCCTTTAATTCGAAGTTTTGGAATTCGTTCATATGTCAAGGACGAATCGTCAAGTGTTCATGTAGAAGTCCCTTCCCATCGGTCTACTGGAGGTGGAGGAAGCGGAAGTTTATCGATCTCTTCAAGGGAGGTAAGACTTTGGGAATCTTTTTTCACTTCAATGTCCACATATCGTTTTGATCTACATTATAAACAATATTATGTCATATCGAATATAGTTCTATCAATCGATACGAAATATATTTTGTATAAATAGAAAAACCTTACTGCAATGACCGGATATATAAATCTGAAAACCAACAAATTTTCATATAAGGAACTTAGTAAGGACAAATGTGTTCTAATCTCTGACCTTTGTTTCACACGAATTGGTCTGACACGAATTTTACCCTAATAATGTTTTTTTATTATTGTTTAATTCAAAATTGTTATTTTTTAACGCCAGGTTTGTTTTTTTTAATGCACTTGGTCGATGTCTTTGATGATGGTTTTGACTTCCCTGTTCGAACGTTTGGAATTTGAATACTTTCTTTAAATACTTAAGTTTTTACCTTTCAATGTTTTGATTCAAATGCTGCTGATGAAAGGCTTCTCCTTAAATATGCATTAAAAACATAACAAAATTGGCACCCACCTTGGTAGTTTTTATTTTCATGATATATTTTTTTTTAATTGGGTGTTTTCCAAAGTTAATCACAATGTCCGTAAAATATTTAAAGATTATAAAATCACCAAATTCGAGATGTTGATGACACCAGTCACTTTTTCTTGTACTTAGTATATGATAATTTTTTAAACAGATGCTATCAAGACCATGCGGAATAAAATACAATGTATCTTGAAATAAAATCTTTGTTTTTTTTTGTTATGAACGGTGTGCTATAGCAGGCAAGAACCGCTTTCTCCTACGGAGCATCTGAGTTCACTCTTGTTACGACTTGATTTCGCGTTGTTGATTGTGTTCGGTTGATTTTGTGTTTTGTGTTTCTTCGTGCTGTTCGTGTTCCAGTTAATCGGTTTTGTCGTTGCCCTTTCAAACTTTTGACACTCGAATGCCCTTTTGGTGCCTCTTTGCTTCTTCCTATATAAAGTTATTGCTTTACTCCCAAGCATCGCGGTTTCGGCTATATCCAAGGGATGAACACGAAATTGGTCATACAATGAGCATGAAATGGTAATGAAATAGAGGAAAGGGGGACACAAGGCAAATCGAGCAGAAGATTTGACTGCCACTGGAAAAAAAAGATCAATGGGTAGGGACGGGCAATTAAGCCTCCTGCATGGGAACATACGAGTCTTACTCTTGTTGAGACCTACGGCAGGGTTCTTTAACGTGCGAATAACGTGGCAATTTTCCCAACTCAGTGCACCTCAGGTTTCCGAATTATAGCTTTAGGAACCTGGGTCGGCATTTATAATGGCAGAGCTGCCCAATTCAACCACATGGAGCACACATCCCAGTCGCTTTGTGGGCAAAGCGGTCTGACCGTAGTGGACTTTTACAAAATAGCTAAGCGCTGCTGTACATGGGCATGTTAGCCACCTGGAACCCGCACGGATTATGTTTTCATGTGAGGGCTGTTCTTGAATTAAATGAGGTTTAAGGTTGGAAAACTCTTTTTACAACTAAATACCTATTATATTGAATTGAATTTGATATTTCCATATTGCTTCTTGAAGATCTGAAACATACCATCCATAATAATTCAACTTATTGAAATAGTATTTCATCTAATAGTTTATTTTATTGCAGTGTTTTCCGCAAATACTATATGTAGTAAGTTTGTTTAACCCTTGCCTGCTAGCTTTATCCTGTGGTACTGTAAAATATAAAAGTTTTTGATCTTCCTCCTGGTTATTATTATCTATAGTTTTCCGTATTAAAGTCCGATGATCAAGACCCAACACAAATGTGCCAATCCTTTCAGTGCAAAGTGAGATATCTAACCTAAGCCAGGAAACTTTGCCAAAGCCTTTGTTTGTCCTTGTCATTCTGTGTTAACTGTTTTATGTCAAGAATTGGGTCTTTTGTTGATGATTTAGGGATTGGTTTTGATACTTTTGTATTGTATTGTCTTGGGTCAATGCAACACGGTAAGCAGTGACCTATGGTCATGTTGAAGACTGCTTGCTGTTTTCCGTTGTGATTTTTTGAAATGCTGTTTGTTTATGTTTGTTGTGTCGCGTACACTTATTCCACATCTCAATATCGTCTATTTGAAAGTTCTAACAAACTAACAGTAAACTCTCTTAGGAGTGGGGGTATAATAAAGATATCTGTTTTACATAGTTATCAAACCATGAACTTTCCATGTAAAACAGATCTCTATATTATACCCCCACTCCTAAGAGAGTTTAACAGATATCTCACTTTGCACTAAAAGGATTGGCACATTTGTGTTGGGTCTTGATCATCGGACTATAATACGGAAAACTTTAACGCAAACCGTAGTGGTGCACTGTGTAGGGAAAAATGTCACGTTCCTGACACGTAAAAGAACCCTGTCGCAGTTCTTGAAAAGTGAATTGAAGGACCCGTAGGATCACCATAGAACTCAGGTGTGACTTTACCTTGAAAACAGGTTTCCATAGACTCTATTGTTCATGATGTTATTATAAATTGAAAAGTAATTTCCAAATTTACCTATTATGGATGATCTAACTGAAAAGTTGTATTTATTAGTTTTAAAAAGATGCATAAATATATTTAATTTGGTCTTAAAATCAAAATTACAGAAAAAAGATCAGTTTCTAAAAACAAATTAATAAATTGTGGAGACAGAGTAATTGTGTTGCTGAGTTTTAGACAATTATAAATGCAATATTATTTTTTAAAGATTTATTTCCCACTAGGTTGATATTGTACCTATAATGCATGTGAAATGCACATACAACATGTGCAATGTAAAATAAATATGCATTAATCTCAAGTTTATCCTGATACATCTTTTTAGTTTGTCAAATTCTATAGAACATAATAAGTTAGTTCACAAATTACTTTTGAATAGTTCAACTCTGGAAATAGCTAGAATTTTCGTTTGTTGCTTAAAAACCTTTATTGTCTTTGATTCTATAGAATGGGTTCAAAGAACCCAAAATATGTTGCAAAATGTCAAGTTGATGTCCCATTTTTGCCTGTTATCACCATTTTTTTGGTAGATTTCCAAATATAGCAATTGCAATAAAAATTGAAATTATGTGCACACTTTTATGATATCACAAAATTTTTGGCTGAGAAATGTTGATATGTTTTCAATTAAATTTTCAGTGCTAAATTTCACTCAATTCTATCTACTTATAACAATTCTTTAATAGATTTTTACACACCTCCAAAACTTTTGACTTGTCACAATTGTTCCATTTGTACCTATCCAGGTACAAAGTTACAGTTTCCCATAGCATTCAATGTGTTTTCAACTTCAACCTGTGTGAGATATTTTCTTCAAATCTTTTGAATCAAAGTTCTATTTTGATCTAGTTACAAATCCTGAATTTGCAACGCATATAGCGCATTGGGTTAGTATTTGGGCTTTTCTGAATATGATGAACTATTCATAAACAACATCAAACAATAGAACTTTAAAAATACTAGTGAATGGAAACCTGTTTTTCAAGGTAAAGTCACACCTGATTTCTTTGGACACCTGCCAAAATTAGACTGGTCAAAATCTGGGACAGAAAGCTATTTAAAAGGTCATTTTACTATTATGTAGGTCAGAAGTGTTACCTGAAAGGCTACTTGTCGAGCTATTTAAAGTGATACCAGTTTTTTGAAAATCACAATAAGTGAAAAGTATAATAGCTAGGCATCTGATATCTAGTATACAGACACCTGGAGTTATGGTCTATGCAACTGACACCATGTCTTGTGACCTTAACACAATGTTTATGGTTCAGTGACTCTGTGCACTGAGATGATTTTTGGGACAATTAAAACCTTTGTGGAAAAAAAAATATAAAAAAAGTATAATAGCTAGGCATCTGATATTTGGTGAACAGACATTTGGGGTTTCGGTCTATACAAATGACACCATTTTGTGTGACCCTGACCCCATTTTCACGGTTTTATGACTTTGTGAATGTAGATGATTTTTTGGGTGGAAATGAGTCAAGTGAAAAGTATAATAGTATAGACAGGCATATGATATTTGGGGATTATGGTATATACAACTAACATCACCATGTAATGTGACCTTGACCCCATTTTTATGGTTCAATGACTTAGTGAATGACCGAATAACATTAAGTTATGTGTCTGTGTATGTTTATGTGTCACAAACTGTATAAAATTTAATGACAATAAAGATTCGTATTCGTATTCGTATTTATAAAAAAGTCTTTTGACCGGAGGACAGGGGACCTTTAATTTTTCTTTACTTGTAACTATGTATTATTGTTTTAGTTAGTTCTATGTCTGTGTATGTTTATGTGTCACAAACTGTACAAAAGTTTTATGACAATAAAGATTCGTATTCGTATTTGTATTTATAAAAAAAGTCTTTTGACCTTAGGACAGGGGACCCTTAATTTTTCTTTACTTGTAACTATGTATTATTGTTTTAGTTAGTTCTATGTCTGTGTATGTTTATGTGTCACAAACTGTATAAAAGTTTAATGACAATAAAGATTCGTATTCGTATTCGTATTTATAAAAAAAGTCTTTTGACCGGAGGACAGGGGACCCTTAATTTTTCTTTACTTGTAACTATGTATTATTGTTTAAGTTAGTTCTATGTCTGTGTATGTTTATGTGTCACAAACTGTATAAAAGTTCAATGACAATAAAGATTCGTATTCGTATTCGTATTTATAAAAAAAGTCTTTTTACCTTAGGACAGGGGGCCCTTATTTTTTCTTTACTTGTAACTATGTATTATTGTTTTAGTTAGTTCTATGTCTGTGTATGTTTATGTGTCACAAACTGTATAAAAGTTTAATGACAATAAAGATTCGTATTCGTATTCATATTCGATAAAATAAGTAAATTTTGGGCCTATTCTTTCAGTTAGAGAAAAGGGTTTCACAATTATAAGTGATAAGATACGGATTTTCATCACACTCGTTAGATATTTGTCAAAGAAAACTTGCAAATGCTCGTTTTCTAATTTGACAAATATCTAACTCGATGTGATAAAAATCCGTATATCATCACCTATAGTTGTGATACCTATATTTATCGCTCATCGTACCAAACGTTTGTCCTTATGGCGCATGTGTTTTAAACATACACGCAAAACACGCGTCAATAATTTATGTGCATTAAAAAAAAACACAAAAGAGTAACTAAGTCAAAATACGGAACATTTTGTGTTCACGTTAAATGTTTACACTGTTACAGTAAGCAAACAACGTGCTCAGTTTTTGACCTTTAATAAGCAATTCATCATGTCTTTGCTGCACTTTATAAAACTTTAAAGATTGTGCATGTGTTCAGTATTACATGTACGTTTTTTATATACGGAAACTTTGACATACTTCAACTCATAAGGTAAGTTATTTAATACTTGAGGAATATAAACGATAAATAAAATAAATTAAAATGATAAATATTAATATAAATTGAACGCATTATGTATTCATTGGCTTAACAAGTGTACAATATACATTTATTCAATTTTAGTCACGTGTAAGTAACTGAAAGTTGATATGCACAAATTAACCCCCGATATATACTCCACAAATGGTTAAAATGCAATCAGTAAAGGAGGTTAGGTCCCTTGTGTAAGAAATACACTTTTAGTTTTGTGCTGGATCCTTCGGTTGACAAAGCTTTAAGCAACGAAGAACATTTTCGATGTGTTTATATATGGATATTTATGGTAGCTAGGTATCTCTATACACTTATAAAATAAATAGTGTGGTTTTAAATATCAAGGTTGTTCAAAATATCAATATATGTATGTCGCCAGGGTTATAACCAGGAAAGGATTTAAATACCCGTTTAAACTCCTGAAAAACTCCTATAAACTCCTACTTCTTAATAACAAAGATATAGAAAGTTAATTACTTAAATCCCAATCTTTTTGCCTTTTAGAACTTAACATTTGTTTTAAATGTAATGAATATTCTTTTCATACATTTTGCACATGACATGCATGAAGAAAGCAGAAAATTGTAATTAAGGGCAGGACATAAAAGACGATATTTTCTCTCCTGTGGAATTGAAAAAAACATGTATATCATTAGGAAAATATGGAAACAGCTTCTGCTCTCTCAGTTTAACACCCTCCCCAAAGCACAAAATAAAGGCTTGTTTAGGGTACATGTATATTGGTACTTGGGGTATTCACATATTATTCATGGGAAACGGGATATGGGATATTTCAATCTTTTTTATATTCAGGGATATGAGGACACTTTTTTTAGATATGGAATATTTGATGCAAAATTTGGGAGTGGGGTATAGAATATTGGTACCCCTTCTAAATAAGCCCCAAAACTATTTTACTTTAGTTCACCTGGACAATGCAGCTCAAGGTCGGGCATTGTCATGTGTGACTTTACCTGCTATAATTCATTTCATCTGTTTGACCAATATGTCATTTTCAGAGCATAAACTAGATGTGATGTTTATACATATTGTGAATATTTACTTTAACTATTTCGGGGCTGGATTTGAATAATATGCATTTCATTTAGACCATGGGCCAATTGCAGAACCGCAAGCAGTGCCAAATGGCCTCGTTGAAGGCTGCTGGTGGTTGTCCATTGTGGTTTTTCTAAATTGCCGTTTAATTGTGGGTTGTGTCGCGTACACTTATTCCACATCTCATTATTTTCTATTTAATTCCATTATCAGTTTTGTCTCTTTATTTGAATCATTGGAGAAACAGCGTGCGAATGTAGCTTTTGTAAGGCCTTCGATTGAGTTTGTCTATACTCAAATGCAGTACAATTGCTCTCTGGAAGTTCTCATAGATGAAACAACTATTTTGCTCCCTTCCAAGGATCGTTGCTTGAGAACAATGAATAGTGGATCGAAAACACAAGTCTTAGATATTTATTCTGTAAAATTCCTCTTTTTGTAAGTGGTTCAATATTAAACGTTTATATGTGTTATGTAATTATCAATATTCTTAAACCATATAAGCCGGAAATCTCTATAGTTTCACCGTGTTCTTTGTATTATGGTCGTCATTAAGTAAGTGTCTCATAGCTTGTTTTGATTGTGTTGTAGTTGGTCCTAGGGGCTACCAAATCAAAACCAACTATGAGACTAGGATTCAAACTTTATTCATCATAGTGGGAAAAAGTAATATAAATATAATATTTAGCAAAACATACATTTCATTCTTTCAAAATCACAATATATATTTTATGTAACTAAATATGAAAGATAGAATATATGCCATTCAACAAATCAATCAATACTGTTTACTCTTGATAATATAATATTTAAAAAATCTATATTACTCATATGTGAAATAAGTAACAGTTACACTATTAATAAAGGAAAAGATATTAAATATTCAAGTGACACATATAAATAAACATTAACAAATGGAAAAGGGGAAAGGGGTTTACCATGGTAAGGCTTCAAGATATCACAGTCTCAACTTCTAAACATCATAATAAGTAAGTATGGATATAGAAATTAGACTGTGAGGCTGACATCAACTATACTTTACATCAGTCCTAAATAACAAAGATTACCATTACAAAATATATGAACTTACATTTAATTACATGCAAATCATAATTATCATAATCAATTATCATTTACACTTTTACTTTAAATGTATTAAATATCAGAATAATATTACAAACTTGTATAAACAGCTATAAAGTACAGCACATGTTTATGTTTACACAGTCTCATTAAAATCAAACCTTCAATGTCGCTCGAATGAGCGGACATAGCAAAAAAAGGGGGAGCGACATTGAAGGTTTGATTTTAATGAGACTGACGTTAACATCACCTGTCTCAGGTAAAAATACTATCACACAACAGATTCATTCAACAATTCATTCAAAAGGGACAAATAATACTTACATTGTATCTTTAAACTAATTGCTAAATCTTCTGTTAAGTTTATCGTCTAGATGTCTTATTCTTTCTATAAATACAAATCTTATTCATTGTTGATAAAACTTCCAGCTTGGAGGGAATACTAGTAATAATCAAAACTAATGACAAATTAGATATCAAAGGAAAGATAGAACAATGAAATGAGAGCTAAGAAAATAGACAAGATCAAAGGACAGATCAAAAGATCAAAGTAAAAAAATAAACATGAGGCTCAATGTAGTTGCTATCACACAATACATGAACCATGAAATATAAAAAAAAACACAAATAAAATGGCTAAAATGAATACTAACTGTGTATTCCATGTGATTACATCCTGTCACATTTGATTTCCTTGTTTTTGTTCGTTGTTTATTTTTTTTTAATTCGTAACATAGCTCCTACCCATTTGAATATTCAAAATCGAGCCAAAATTTAACTATTTTCAGATTTTCGATACCCCATGTACCAGCTAGGTGGACCCAAAAAGCGAGTTTTACTCAGGATTATTAACTCTCTTCCTCCCATTGGATTAGCACATGTTAAAGATTTAGAATGCTGACTTATATCCTGTCCAATTTGAACATTCAGACGGTACTATTGGGAGTATTGGTGATATTGATAGCATACCAACTCCGTAACAGGTTCAGATACAAGTTGCCACCCGGCCCCTTGGGTTGGCCACTCATCGGAAATGTAGAAGTTAAGTACTGCCTTAGCTCTGGTTAGCCCAACTGGGCCTTTGTCTGGCCGCTCATTTAGAAATGTGGAAGGCAAATATCATAATGGTAGTACTGTCTAAATCCCTGGTAACCGCTCTGATGTCTTTGTCTGGCCGCTCATCTGAAATGTAGAAAGTAAATATCATAATGGTAATACCGGTACTGACTAAACTCTGGTTAGCGCACTTGGGTCGTTGTCTGGCCGCTCATGGGAAATGTAGAAGGTAAATATCATTATGGTAGTACTGACTAAACTCTGGGTAGCGCACTCGGGTCGTTGTCTGGCCGCTCATTCAGTAATGTAGAGGGTAGATATCGTAATGGAGGTTCTACCTAAACCCCTGGCTAGCCACCCGGGCCGTTGTGTGGCATCTTATTAAGAAATGTAGCGGGTAAGTATCTTAATGGGGTTACTGTCCAAATCTCTGGTAGGCAAAGCCGGGCCTTGGTCTGGCCGCTCATTCAGGAATGTAGAGGGTAAATATCCTAATTGGTTAATTTCATAAACCCCTGGTTAGCCCAACCGGGTCGTTGTCTAGCCGTTAATTCAGGAATGTAGAAGGTAAGTATCATTATGGAATAACTGCCTAAACCCCTGGTTAGCCCACCGGGCCGTTGTGTGGCATCTTATTAAGAAATGTAGCGGGTAAGTATCTTAATGGGGTTACTGTCCAAATCTCTGGTAGGCAAAGCCGGGCCTTGGTCTGGCCGCTCATTCAGGAATGTAGAGGGTAAATATCCTAATTGGTTAATTTCATAAACCCCTGGTTAGCCCAACCGGGTCGTTGTCTAGCCGTTAATTCAGGAATGTAGAAGGTAAGTATCATTATGGAATAACTGCCTAAACCCCTGGTTAGCCCACCCGGGTCGTTGTCTGACCGCTCATTCAGGAATGGTTAAGATAAGTATCATTATGGGGGAACTGCCTAAACCCCTGGGTAGCCCAACCGGGTCGTTTTCTGACCGCTTATCCAGGAATGTAGAAGAAATGTATCATTATGGAGTAATTACCTAAACCACTGGTTAGCCCAACCGGGTCGTTGTCTGATCGCTCATTCAGGTATGGTGAAGATAAGTATCATTATGGAGTAACTGCCTAGGCCCCTGGGTAGCCCAACCGGGTCGTTTTCCGGTCGCTCATTCAGGACTTAATGGTAAGTACGATTATGGAGTAACTGCCTATAATCTTAGTTAGCTCAACCGGGTCGTTGTCTGACCGCTTATTCACTACTAGTAATGTAGAAGGTAAGCATCATCATGGAGTTATTACCCAAAAACCTGGCGAGCCAAGCAGGACCGTTTGGGTGGTCGCTCATCGAAAATATACAGAGTAAATGTCTTTATGGAAGTACCACCCCAACCCCGGTAATCTTACATGGACCCTTTGTCGTGCCGCTTGCCAAAATTGTAGATGGTATCACTTCAACTACACCATTTTGTACTTTAAGTGCGTTTTTAAAAAGAAGCAATGTAATAATATGGAATGTTGACAGTCTAGTTTTCTGTAGCTTCATTATATTGGTAAGGCACTTGTCTTATCTTTGCCACAAAATATTAAAGCTTAAGTGGTATATTTAGTTGCTTAGTATTTGATTATTTTTTCATTTATTGTAGACTTAATTTCTAGTGAAATAACAAAGTTTGTAATATAAATATTTTCGTTTGTGTTTTCAGTAATGACAGCAAAGTTTCTACACGAGATTTTTGTAAAGTACTCCAAGAAGTATGGCCCAGTTTTCAAAGTTAGGCTAGGTACATTATAATTATGTCTTTTCTTATTACACTTTGAACACAAAGGTGATACTTGAGGTTTAAACATTGAAATGGAAAACATTAGAACCATTAACTGGTTTATCTTTCGAAGTTATACAGGTTCTTAGAGGATTTGAAGTTTGAAAGCAGCAATGTATTGTTGTGAATGATCGAAAAAATGGGGTGGAGTAATGTGGGGTTGGGGTGGTGTAATGTAAAGAAAAGTGGAAGCCAAGTGCAATATGAAGACACTGCAGTACAGTCGATTTCTCCTTTATACAAGTACACACAGGAAATACGTTCACATATAACATAGGGTTAAAATATGATAAAATCATATAAAGATTATCAAATTAATCTCAAAATTGTTTGACGGTAAACCAAATTACTTAATGAACATAGACTGCTTAAATTTATCCACTATTTTATTCGATCATTTTATTGTTGTTGTTTTGTTTTGTTTTTTGGTTTTAGGTCCTTATGTAATTGTGGTATTGAATGATATTAATTCAGTAACGGAAGCCTTGGTAAAAAGAAAAGGTGACTTTGCAAACAGACCAAATATACACTCAGGTAATTGATGTACATACTAGGTCATGAAGCGGTTTACTTTGCTGATGGGGTTCGGATTCGGAAGACTCTAATACAGTTGTCCTATATAATAAAACCTTTAAATAATCTGTCAAGTAAAAAAAATTGTCTGACTTTCGTTAATCAGGAAGTAGGCGAGTGACAGACCTAAATTCGAATCATATATTATGCAATCGGTCTGATGCTGTACACCAAATATATATAGTAGTTGCTGAGATAACTGTAACGATTTTTTTTGCCCGCCCTCCGCCCGACATCTAACATAATTTATAACCCTGTGATTTTATTCCGCGAGAAACTTGACCAAATACAAAATGCAACAAAATCCTTTTAAGCAATGCTGCAACTATTTGTTTGAAAATCATTAAATATTCTGTATCATAAAATATTTTTAAAGATCTTAGTCTTATCTTTTAACAGATAAAAGTTGCATCACTTTGATTTGATTGAAACAAATCACACTGATTACAGCACTTTATAATTTCGATTTCATATATTTTAGTTCAAAGATTTACAGAAGGAGGAAAAGATATAGTTTTCACAAACTACTCACCTACTTGGAAACTACATAGAAAAATTGCTCTGAAAGCATTGAGGTAGCTACTGCATTTAACACAAAAGAGGGAATTATTATAGACTCGCCTTAATAGTTGGACTGAGCCATATGCATTAGAAGACAAGAGTACACCATCTCTTACCCGCTACTCCTCATAAATCTCAATGGATTTTTGTGAAACTTTCGCAATACATAAACTTGAAATATTAGATGATTAGAGTTGATTTAGGAGGTTAGGGGGAATTCGTGAGCTGAATTCCTTTAGCTACATCTTAATTTGTCTTCCATGATATGCTGTAAAAAAAACTCTACCATAAAAACGAACGATTCTTTATTTGTCTTCCATGATATGCTGTAAAAAAAACTCTAGCATAAAAATGAACGAATTTTATTGTAATGAGGTGTTTCTATAAGCTTTTCAGTGTCGAGGGGATTTTTTTTAAAAAGTTTAGTTATATGTGAAGAAGCAATATAATAATCATTAATTAATGTGGTCTTGTGCGGTAAAGATGTCATTATTTATGAAAGCAGCATCAAATTTTGGAAAACGGACGCTATTGCTTAAATATGCATGTGAAACAGTGGTACAATTAGTCAATATGGCAAAATTGGCTCTAAATAGGCTAATTACTAGGTACAATATTAGCATGTTTTGTAAAAAAAAATATGAGCTAACCTGTGACCAACAAAGATATCTTTTGTAAACATTATTATATTGATGCTAAACAAACTGCTTAAACATATTTGTTCGCTCATAGTTATTTTGACCAATAACGTTAAAAATCATCATATTTTGATTAAAATGAAGAAAAACTCCTTTTTCAACAGTTTTGTCTCCACACTGAGAAGAAACCTGATAAAACCCATGTTAAAAACATACATCATGTGTAACTTTCATCATTTTCGAGTATGAAAATCCACATTTGAAAGAAGTTTGTCATTTTTGAAAAAGAGGCCAAAAACCTCCCTATCATACCTTGGCCTTTAAAGTACTGCAACTTGTACCACTGTCACTAATAAGTTTTTCTAAGGCATTGTCTTTCCCCATTCCACATTTTCAGCCAAATAGACAAAATCTAATCCCAATATTGCCATTTTACTTTTAGTGCAAAATAATGCTTTATTTTAAAAGGTACACCTTGAACAATCGTCATTAGACAATAAATTATATAGAAAACAACAAAAGTAATGATCGGAAGATAAAGGGATCTGCGAATATATTTGCTTAACCTTGTTTTTGATTTCATACGCGTAGTTAGTTAAAGTTGGCCGGAAAAAAATCAGCAAATCTATTTGACTTTAACAAGGGGAATTTTTTAAACAAGTTTAGTTATATGGGAAGCAGCAATATCATAATCATTAATTAATGTGGTCTTGTGCGGTAAAGATGTCATTATTTATGAAAGCGGCATCAAATTTTGGTAAACGGACGCTATTGCTTATCCTACATTGATCTCAAGAACAGGTGAAGATTAAGTCACATTCAAGAAATATATTTCCAGCCATTTTAGATTTCCTGTGGGTTATTTTGGAATATTAAAGACATAGGACCTATCATTTTTGCCATTTTCAAAAATGATGAAATTAACACAATTTTAAGAATACAGTGTTAAACCTTTGAAGCAACTGTTAGTTTTCAAAAAACCTACCAGAAAGTATTCTTTTCAAAGGAAACTACAGAAAAAAACGCAGTGTCAAAAAAGAGGACAAACTAATAATGAAATGTAAACACTTGCGGCGGGTACCGGTAAACTGTGAAACAAAAAGAAACCAAACGAAACAGAACGAAAACGAAATCGGTAAAGAAGGAAACGAAAACAGTAAAGCAAGCAACCTAAATCTGTAAAGAAAGGAAACTACTGAATCGATTTTACCCGATACCAGTCGTTTTCTTAGTTTACCGATTTCGTTTTCTGTCGTCTCGTTTGATTTCATTTCGTTTCTCAGTATACCAGCACCCAGTAAAGGTCATTTGAATAACGGTTTACCAAAAGTAAATATTTATGCTCGACAATACTTAATCAATGCAAAGAATTAATTCAGATAATTTTATATAAAGCTGCAAAAAAATGAATTTTGTGTCGGTAATGGTAAGTTTTGGAAGGTTTATTTTTGATACATTTACTTTTTATTCAGTGTAAAAAAGCGAAATGGATAGGTTCTATGTCTTTAAGTACCGTTTCCTGCTCTATTTGTTTCAGGAATTATCTGTCGGGTGACCACTTAGAGACGGTTCTTCACGCTTCAATGGACAAATGCTTACCGTTGATGAGAAAGGAAGCAGGGCCTTTCGACCCAGAGCCCTTTATTGATTTGATGGTTTTTAACATTCTGAATGCCGTCTGTTTTGGGCGAAGGTATAATGAAGCTTATACCTTTATCATCTGAGTTTACTTTTGTATATTTGGTGGTTTATTTTAAGTAGTATACATGTGGTGTTTATTTATCATTGTTCGGGTGGAGCAGGATGGAGCAGCCCTTTGCACAGGTATGTGACGTAATATCCGCCTCCGGTCCGCCATCTTGCATTCAAGATGACCGCCAAGATCCAAAATGGCGGACGGGCAGCGGATATGACGTCACAGACCTTTTAAAAGGGCTGCTTCACCCTGCTCCACCCGAACAATAATAAATGAACACCAGATGTGTACTACTTTTAAAGCTTAGATCATTATATATATGAAAGGGGTTAGAGATACCACCAGCTTCTGCTACAGTAACAGTCTTAAGGGGGCTATGTGATACCACCAGCGGCGTCTGCTATCGTTACAGTCTGAAGGGGCTATGTGATAACCACCAGCATCTGCTACCGTAATAGTCTTAAAGGGGATATGTGATACCGCCAGCGTCTGCTGCCGTAATAGTCTTAAAGGGGGCTATGTGATATATACCACCAGTGTCTGCAACCGTAATAGTCTTAAGGGGGCTATGTGATACCACCAGTGTCTGCTGCCGTAATAGTCTTAAGGGGGCTATGTGATATATACCACCAGTGTCTGCAACCGTAATAGTCTTAAGGGGGCTATGTGATACCACCAGTATCTGCTACCGTAATAGTCTTAAGGGGGCTATGTGATACCACCAGTGTCTGCTGCCGTAATAGTCTTAAAAAGGCTATGTGATATATACCACCAGCGTCTGCTACCATAAGAGTCTTTAAAAGGCTATGTGATACCACCAGCGTCTGCTACCGTATTAGTCCTAAGGAGGCTATTTGACACTACCAGCATCTGCTATCGTTACAGTCTTAAGGGGGCTATGTGATACTACCAGCATCTGCCACCGTTACAGTCTTAAGGGGGCTAATCGTACCAATCTTAACGGGGCTATGTGATACCACCAGCGTCTACCGTAACAGTCTTAAAGGGCTATGTGATACCACCAGCGTCTGCTGCCGTAATAGTCTTATAGGGGGCTATGTGATATATACCACCAGTATCTGCTACCGTAATAGTCTTAAGGGGGCTATGTGATACCACCAGTGTCTGCTGCCGTAATAGTCTTAAAAAGGCTATGTGATATATACCACCAGCGTCTGCTACCATAACAGTCTTAAGGGGGCTATGTGATACCACCAGCGTCTGCTGCCGTTATAGTCTTAAGGGGGCTATGTGATACCACCAGTATCTGCTACCATTATAGTCTTAAGGGGGCTATGTGATACCCCCAGCGTCTGCAACCGTAATAGTCTTAAGGGGGCTATGTGATACCCCCAGCGTCTGCAACCGTAATAGTCTGAAGGGGGCTATGTGATACCTCCAGCGTCTGCATAGTCTTAAGGGGGCTATGTGATACCACCAGTATCTGCTACCGTTATAGTCTTAAGGGGGCTATGTGATACCCCCAGCGTCTGCAACTGTAATAGTCTGAAGGGGGCTATGTGATACCTCCAGCGTCTGCATAGTCTTAAGGGGGCTATGTGATACATCCAGCGTCTGCTACCATAACAGTCTTTAGGGGGCTATGTGATACCTCCAGCGTCTGCTTCAATCTTTTCCGCTTACTTATAACTACATTTTTATTGTTAATGCAAAAAAGGTTGATGAGCACAGAGCATGCATCGAACACAGGCTTAAGTGCCACAAAGTATGGTTGGGGCAACTAAGAATGCTAACAATGATGAATTACTCGGATGCTGACTACCATAATTTTTCGAAATTGTTGATCGCTTAAATAGTCCATTTCCGCTTAATGGCATCGCTTCTCACCGAGTTTTCGTAGTGTCACGGTGTTCATTGCCTGGCAGTTTCGTCGTTAATTGTTTTGTGGACTGAAATTCAAATTCTCTTTCTATGCTCCTTCCTTAACATTTAATTTATGTGCTTGTTTCTAGAATTGGTTTTGCAATTAAACAATTTGTAAAATCTGTAATTTAACATAATAATAACAAGAATTCGTCCAAATGACACAATGCCAGTCTCGCAGAATTTTGGACAGCCAGACGAACGGACTTCCGTAGATGAGGCATAAAAAAGTATCATTTAGTTCAACTCAAAATGTAGAAACATTTCGGTCTATGGTATTCTTATAGTATATTTTTTATATTGAAACTTACCATTTGCAAATGTTATAGAAGCATTTTATGATTACATATGACTGTTAGGGACCGACCATTGAACTTGAAGGGGGCCTTGGTTTTTCCTAAATATTCTGAAGAAGGATTTCTGCTAAAAGAAATAATGCTGATATTGAAAAAAAGCGCGAAAAAAAATTCTGATCAATACAAAAATCCAAGCTCCCCCCTTTTCAACTTAAATGGTCCGTCCCTTATACAAATTTGGCTTCTTAAATGCTAGTGACAAACTTTTGAAGGGCTTGGTATATTGGTGTTTCTGACCTTGTTAAATCCAAGAAAATCGCCTATTTTATTACAAACATTTTTTTTCATGAATTCATTATTGATACAAAACTTAAATCTATTATTCCGTCCAAATATTTATTAGTATATGGTTTTTTTTTCTAGTCTAGATCTTGATGACAAATATTTTCAAAGATTTATGGAACTTGACAAAAGAGTCAACGATGTCATTGGGAAAGGGTTTGTCGAAGATATGTTACCAGAATTTGTCCTGAAATTCTGGACTTCTAAAAAGTACAAGTACACGTTTCAAATGATTGATGAACTTTTAGACATGATGAGGAACAAGATACAGGAGCATATTGATGAATTTGATCCTGGTAAGTGACATTTTAAGCCAAAAATATACGCTGTCCTATAACAATAAGGACATTACAGGGGTTGATCCAGACATTTTCAAAAGAGGTCCCAAGTGCAGCCTACTTAGAACATATTTTGCCGAAAACAACAAAATCATAAAGTCAAGTACATTTTGTATTTGAGATATAATTATAGTGGGGAACTTTGACCAATATGGACCCTATGTTCTTACGCCAATGACTGCTTTGTACAAACTCCTTCGCAGCAATGAATTCAATTTGTTGTAAAACCGAATGAGAACGCACTATTTTAAAGTGAAGTTTATTATAAACAATGTGCTTGCGTAATGCATTTAGGTATATGTGAGTACTTTCAAGGTTTCTTATAATTTTAGAGAGTAAGGGTCAAAAGGAGGTCATTGAAAAGAAGCCAGGAAAGCCTGGTTACGGACCGTTACGAACGAAAACTGGAACTGTGAGGAGTTTGTGCTTTGTAAAGTGGCATACACTTAGAATCAATTCCCATTTCGGATTAAAGATTTGGTGTATATGTATAATTTGATAATTTGATCAATATTTTGGTTAAACACGCATTTTATCAAATCTTTTCAAAACTTTATACGATATTTATAACTCTTGCATGTCATTACTGGTTTCATACCTCGACAAGACGAAATTTTGTTCATATGTCCGTACGTCTGTCACCTATATAACACTATAACATAATTAAATAAAAATTTACCTATCAAAAGGTACAGTTTAATTTTCAGCAAAAAAGAAAGGGAAACGTATAACATGGTGGGCATAACATGATAATTCATTAGAATCTTATCATGTTGCTCTATGGAATATGTATTTTAATTGCACAATTCGGTAATTTTGTGATTTAACTTGTCATACTATTTTTTTTTAATATACGCAACCCCTAAAGTGGTTTCTTTTAATTTTGGAGTTAACAGCTACAATACTCTTAAATATTGTATTTTTAGACAACATCAAAGATTTCACAGATGCAATGCTCCAAGCTAAACGGGAAGCCGAACTACAAGAAGACAAAGAAGTTATATCACAACTAACCGATGTTCATATCAGACAGACAATATTCGATATTTTCGGAGGTGATTTTTTAATTTCGTTTGACCCAAAAGAAAATTTACATAACAAAAATCCTTTGATGGTTTACTTAATCATGATATTTTTGGGATACATCTGAATTCGTAGACAAATACTAGATTTCGGTGTCTTTGTCGATGTCTCATTGAGCCTCTATATTGTCTTCTTTTACAAGTAAAACCATTGATTATCAAGCCTTGCCGCGAGTACTTAAAAGCAACCAGGAACTGCGCACCTTTCCGGAGCATATAAGTTATTTCTATTGTTCAACGAAGGCACAGTGTGTTGATTGTAGTTTGGTTGTTTTTTGTGTGGGTTTTCTTTCGTTGCTCTTAGTTTTTAGTACCTTTGGGTATATCTTGGCTTCTGTAGTTTCTAGGGCAAAATATCTTTACATCAAAGTTTAATATCAAAATTCCGATTAAATTTAAGGAACATCATAAATAGTTGTGTAATTATTTTATTTACTAGCTTCTTTCTTTAGTGGCAACGGTTTTGTGCATATAAACCCGTCTTTCCTTTCAAAGAACGCTTGAAACTCAGGCGACATCCATGACACACGTAGGACAGCTATTGATAACTTTTTAATGATTTTTTTTTCTGTAGCTGGCATCGACACATCAAGAATAACTTTGTACTTTGCTGTACGGTATATGGCAGGATTACCAGAGATACAAAAGAAATGTCAGGAAGAAATCGACAGAGTTGTCGGTAACTAAAACTTTGAACATTTTTTTTATAAAGGCAAGAACTTCTTCCATACAATACCCGGATTGCAAGTCATATATATAGCCGCTATTTTACCCCGATTTAACTGGAAAATTTGACGTACTCTCAGATGAATGAAATAAATGTTTTTTTATTTTTCTTTAACCATTACAAATTGACAATCACGACTTTTATTCAATTTTCTTTCATTTTTTCTTGAAATAAATCGGGAAACATGTTGCTTCCATTGCTCCCATGTTCTTACGCGACGGGTGTGCTATAGCAAGCAGGAACTGCTTACTCTTCCGGAGCACCTGAGTTCACTCTTGTTTCGACTGGAGTTCGCGTTGTTGATTGATATTCAGTTGTTTTGTGTTTCCATGTTTTACGTGTTGTCTGTTCTTGTCCCGTTCTTGTTTGTGTTTACTGGTTTAGTCTCTGCCCTTTCGGACTTTTGACATTCGGATACCCCATTGGTACCTCTGCTTCTTACGTGATAACCTCAGACCTTACCTCTGTTGACCTTTGACATTTGGACATTTCAATATCTGGAATGTTCCGGAATGGATGAGCTCTCGATTGGTCTATAGAGAATTGCAGTTTTCCAGACACGACATAAAATTTAAACGCAGTCGCTAGTAAAGGACGTAAAACCTAAAAATCTAACCGATTATTAAATAAAATGCAATAGCCTTTCATTATTAGGGACTGACCATCTAACTTGAAGTTTTTTCCTAAAAAAATATTCTGAAAATTATTTTTGATGAAAAAAATATTTTGGCGACAGAGGGTAAGAAAAAAAATATTCTGAAGAAGGATTTCTACCATATAAAATAATGATAATAACGAATAAAATATTCTGTCGTGATGTCTTCGAGGATAAATATTTATTTTGAATTATTATTTTCAAAACAAAAAACCAAGCCCCCCCCCCTTTCAAGTTAAATGGTTCGTTCCTTTTATATATTTATAAAGCGATGTTTAAATATTCCGAATTTTGAGTGGATAAAAATTAATCTCGAAATATATCATCTTTTCTTTTTCAGGGAAGGGTAGATACCCTGGGATTAAAGACAGAGAAAATCTTAGCTACACAGAGGCAACATTGCATGAGATAATGAGACTAGGTTTGGCAGCACCAATGGGCATTCCCCATTCTGCTCTGTGTGATTCAAAAATAGGTTGGTATTCCACTTGGAACTGTTTACCTTTCCAGAGCATCTAAGTCATTCAAGTTACGTTTTTGTTAGCTTTGCTGATTGTTGCATGGTTGTTTTTGTATTTTTTATTACTTCTGAATGTTCTCGTTTATATTGAATAATTTTGGGGTTTTTTTCATTTTCAAAATTTAAACATTCGAATACGGTCCCATTGGCACCGCTCTTCATATTGTATTGTTTATTTTTATTATTATTTAGTCGGGTTACAACATTTAGATACAGCTAAAACTTCATCAGACTTTTCAAAATATACTACATATGTTTTTATTTTCGTGGGCATCAATATTCGTTGTATATCCCCGGGGGTATCTCGTTGGATTCTTATTTTTGCAATTGATTGTCACTCACAAAAATTTGTACGCGACATATTATAATGAAACATCATGTACAGTAATTAAAAGTTCAGGATAAGATGCTAAAAAAGAAATATGTTTACACAAAAAATCTCAAATCACTCACCTGCATGGTTCAACACAAAGACTTCAATTCTATACCTGCATGGTCCTGATTGAACCAAACGTTTTGGGCCAATTACTAGATTTGGTTTCTACTTTTAATAGTTTGATCAGATGGAAGCAAAAGCACTGGAACAATGACTCAAAACTTAAATTATAATCAAACCATTTTTTTATTACCACAAGTTCTTAAAGAATTAAAATACGCTACTTCAAAAACTATCAAATTCTTTCAGGAGAATTCGATGTTCCAAAGGACACCATGGTCATGATAAACCATTGGGCACTGCATTATGATCCCAAAGCATGGAAAGATGTTGAAAAATTCGACCCTGCAAGGTTTCTAGATGAAAAAGGAAAACTTAGCAAGAAACCGGAAAGTTGGTTACCTTTCTCTGCGGGAAGACGTGTCTGTCTTGGAGAAACTGTCGCAAAACCTGAACTACATTTAATATTCGCTTGTATATTACAACGTTTCAGTATTCGGTTACCCGAGGGTGCCAGTCCTAAGGTGGAAATTCGAGGATCTGGGGATGACATCCAACCCGATAGATACGAGATTATAATCGAGGACAGACAGTGAAGAACGTAAAACACGACTTAATATGAACTTGTAGGTGTTCATGTGTTTTTTAGATTCTTAGTACCATTTTTATAATAATAACACTGAAATAAACCAATGTTCATGAGGTAAATTTGGTTAATATTTGACCACAGTCAACCGAAAGTAAAATTCTCTTTGAATGTCCTGGTTCTTTCCTGTTACTTTTTATATATTTATATATATATATTGGCTGTTTTCTGGATTTTTTTTTTATATTTCATATGTCCTCTTTAAATAAATCATGTAAATAGTTCAGCATAATACTGTGTTAAAATTGCACATATATATTTATATTTGTACCTTTTATGATTGTGGATAAAATATACATTAAAATGTACATATATAGGGGTTTGGTTAGACTTTTGTTACTTTGCTTGTTAGCTCTTTAAGATTAGAAATGATCTGCTTTTTAGAAACTACAGAAACGTATCTGTAAATGTATTTGTACATCAACTAATAAACAAATTATATGCTTCACGAATATTATTGCCAATTCTTAGGTACATGTATCGTATATTTATATCTTATATGGGACTTGCACACGTATTTGAGATTGAAATGTCATAAGTACGTACAATTAAGGAATGCATCAATAAAAAATAAGTAAAGAACAAAATTCTTACAACAGAAAGAACAGAAGCTTTTCCGAATGAAAAACTCAAGTTGAAATACTCTGCAATATTTAAAAAGCCCACAGCCCAACCATTCTCCAAACAAGACATTTAGAATAGATTCACGCGTGAATACACAACAATATGTGCATCAAATCGATTCCACCACGATCTTTCATGTGGCCGAATCTTCTTGTTTCTGTCCTTTAATTCGAAGTTTTGGAATTCGTTCATATGTCAAGGACGAATCGTCAAGTGTACATGTAGAAGTCCCTTCCCATCGGTCTACTGGAGGTGGAGGAAGCGGAAGTTTATCGATCTCTTCAAGGGAAGTAAGACTTTGGGAGTCTTTTTTCACTTCAATGTCCACATATCGTTTTGATCTACATTATAAAAAATATTATCTCAATATATTATCTCAAAAATATTATATTATCGTAGCAATCGATACGAAAAACATTTTTGTAAAAAATAGAAAAAAAACATATTGCAATGACGACCGGATGTATAAATCTGAAACCCAACAAATTTTCATATAAGGGACTTATTTAGGACAAATGTGTTCTAATAACAGACCTTTGTTTCACACGAATTGGTCCGACACGATTTTACCCTAATAATGTTTTTTTATTATTATTATCGTTTAATTCAGAATTTTTAAAAAAAAATTTACACAGGTTTAATTGTTTTCTTTTAATGCACTTGGTCGATGTCCTTGATGAGGGGTTTGGCTTCCCTGTTCTAATGTTTTGGTTTTGAATATGTTTGTTTCACTACTCCTTGGAAAATGCAATAAAAACATAACAAAATTGGCACCCACCTTGGTAATTTTTATTTTCATAATATATTTTTTGAATTGAGTGGTTTCTTTTTCAAAGTTAATGACAATGTCCGTACAGGATTTCTTCAAAATATTTAAAGATGAGAAAATCACCAAATTCGAGATGTTGATGAAACCAGTCACTTTTTCTTGTACTTAGTATATGATTATTTTTTAAACAGATGCTATCAACCCTTTCGGAATAAAATACCATGAATCTTGAAATGAAATCGTGCTTTTTGTTATCAATCTATTTCTGTACATTTGATATAATTATTTTTATCTTAGCTGTTAAATAACTTTCACTTCAAAATGAAACATTATAAATCAAAAAGCTAAATTGAAATATACCTACCCAGTAACAGCATCCTTACTCCATGACTTGGGTCGAGCTGTTTGTCTGATCCTGCCAAAGAAAAAAATGACAAGAAGAAAAACTGTTTAAAAATATTATCAAATTATTAAAAAGTTTACAAAATTGTAGACGAACTACCTCTGTCTGTAATATTTGTTACTGTCAACAACAAAAAATAAAAGGTGAAATTATTGTTAACTTTTGCTCATCAAACTCTCAATTTGATCCAGCCATTGTCCGGTATGACCGATTCGTTTTTGTCATTTTTTCTGTACTATGAGATTGATCATTCAAATTCGGTAGTTTTGTTATTACCTGTATTGATATAGTCATGATAGTATTGCCGAGGTTGCTTAATTAGGTAAGGGGCCTAGACGGCCGAGTGCTCCTTTAAATACAACACTATTGATCACTAGCCGATCACCTCTCAGGTGGTGTTCGAGTCCCGTTTAATTGTTACTTAGAAAAAGGGACTTCTCATTAGGTTTGTCAGTTGCCTGCCCAAGGTTGGTGGTTATTATTCAGAAACAAATTATCAAAATACAAAATACTTATAGACGACTGCCAATGAAACTGCTATATTGGTTATCTTGTATATGTATATATTTAAGGAATAACCTCTCATCAGCAGCATTTGAATAAAAAACATTTGAAAGGCGAAAAACATAGAGTGTCAAAACTGACGTTATCCACCCAAATGGTTCGAATAAAGAATCCAAATCCAGCACCATCAACAAAATGGACGATCAAGACAAACTGCAAAGACCTAGAAAACTTAATAATATGGGACTACAAATGGGTATGCGTTTCAACGCAAAGAAGTGTTATATCATGTCAATAAATCAGAAAAGAACAAAATTCTACAGCCTCGACAAGCATATCCTATAAGAAATCCAGGACAACAAACGACCTAAATGGAAAATCCACATAAACAACGAATGATGTTTAAGAAACACTCAACTTCATACGAAGGAACATAAAAACGTCCCAGAAAACTGTAGAAAAACAGCCTACATATGCTTAGTACGGTCCGTCATGGAACATGAAGCCACAGTATGGAACTCATTCATAAAGGGGGGCATAGACAAATTAGAACGGATAACAAGACAGAGCCACCAGATTCGTTAAAAAGACTACAAAACACGAGAACCTGGAACCATCTCCAACGCCAAGAGAACTGGAATCATTAGAAGAGCGACGCCAAAGCCTCCGACTGATATTGATGTACAAGGTTGTTGAGGGGTTGGTGCCGACAATGCCAACCCAAGAATTCATTACCTTCCAAAAACAAAGGAGAATAATATAATACAAACAATTATAATACAGTGACCACGAAGCAACAAAAACTATTGGGAAGAGAGTGTGAAGAAACTCCAAAGCAATAGTTATACCGACAAGCAAAACGCCCCCATAAGAACACTCATTTCTTGCTGAGACAACAATACACTGGAACATCTGTCAGATAGTATCGTGCATGAAGATTGTGTAGAGGGCTTCAAGACCGCCCTACGAAATTATCGCAAATAAAACCGTGGCGCCCACCATCCTGTTGTATAAAAGCCTAAATTGGCAACTACGACCTATTAGAAACAGAACCATCGACTATGAATATAACAATGAAAGATACCTGTTTTTTTTTCTTTGAAATTTATAAGCGATGGAAAAATTTTAAAATAAAACATATAATTGGTAAAATTCGTGTCAGACAAGTCTTACGACTGGAAGTGTAATTACCCACAGACAGAAACCTCGTTTCCACCAGCACTAGCATCGGCCTACTGGTTACAAAATACAGAATGTCAAGGTACAAGTTCGAGCTTTATGGTCCTTGTTTATTTTCTTTTAACAATTAAAAGACTCTGAGCATTACAAAAGATTGTATTTTTTTAGACTTTTAAGGATTTAAGGAGTAATATGAAAGAAGCAAAGAGACACCGATGTGGCAGTCCGATAGGGCAACAACAAAACCAGTAAACATGAGCGAAAATAGCACGAAGAAACACAAAACATAAATAATCACAAAATCAACCATTCTAAAGAGTAATATGAGGTATGCAGTGGCAATGGTACAATGACTCCAAATATATTATAAAGCATATTTTATAAAGAAATGAAACAACATGGACCATTTTACTTACAGCAGCGGCTGGCTATATCTAGAAGCTGGTAATTTTTTCAAGCGCTCTGAAATCAAACAAAATTTATCAAAACTAGTTGCAAATATGTCTAATTTTATTAGTATTTTACATCCCTGCAAATTCAGTCTGGTATATTTGTATAAGAATAATCAAGGTTTAATTGTTGTCTTGCTAACAATTTAGTGATACCATAGTCATAGTTCTTAGCACTAAGCACAAACTTATTCATGCCAATAGATATGAAAAAAGTTAAAAGTGTGGGAGTGTTGCCTTTGTATGGTATTGATTGAGCCTACTGTTATCAAGATCTACCAAGAATCTCACTTGGATCAGTGGTCTCTTCATAAACGAGATGCTGGTAGATGTTTAATTAATATTCTTAGATTTAATATATATAAACAAGACGATTATGATTCTTAATCAAACTAATAAAATCTAACTTTACTATAATTCAGCGTATATACATTTTACACACACGTTGATGAAAGAAACATGAGCATACCACAATAGTTGTTTTAGCTTGATTTTTACGCGAATAAGTTCAAACACGTGAAGGGTTTCGTTAATTTCGATCGAACAGTAATACTTGAAGCTAACACAGCCCAAAAGAAAGAGAAAAACTCTTAATTTTACAAGATGTGTACAAAAACGGGTAGAGCGTGGGGTTGTTAGTTATCATTGTTTTACCTGGTTTCCGCCTATGTTTCCAACAAGCAATACAACAAATCATGGACACTAGGAACAATGATGATACCAGTACAAGGCAGATCAGCAAAAAGTTGTCCATTATAAAATTTTCTGTGAAATAATAGTAAAGATCGTGATTTTTATATCATCATATGAGTATAATAGTAGCATATTAATTAGAAATCAATCATTGCCGTTTAGTTTTTTAAAGTACTATTCCACATAAGGATCAGGCAGGGGGTGGCATATCGATAATTTCCAATTTCAGATTTTGGGGTATAGATGCATTCATTTTACCATAAAAACAAACCCAATGCAGTTTTTACATCTTAATATGAATCCTCGGTGCTGGATTTGGCTTCCTTGTTCGAACGTTTTGGTTTTGAGTACTTTTCGTTTTCAACTGTTTTGGATTTTGACCTTCCAATGTTTTGGTTTAAATGCTACTGATGAGAGGTTACTCCTTGAAATATCGATATATAGCATATCAAAATTAACCGTTTATACCCGCGTTTTGGTATTTGTAATTTTGGTGCCTAGATGTTTTTTGACTGGTTAAATAGGAAAAAAATATGGCGGGAAATTTTCCCGAACTGGTAATATCTCCTAAACCCAAGATAGACTGACAAATTTAGTGGTCGAAACAAAGTTTACTGGGGTTGCTTTACCTAATTCTGTTGAATTTTTTGTCTGTATTTATTATCGATGTGCCACCTTATTAATGGTATCTGCCTGATTCTTAGAAAAAGTAGTACTTAAAGTGATTATGAGAGTATTTGCCAATACTTTAGATTTGTAAGGGCCCAATCAATTTAATGTATCTGTAAAAAAAGAAAGTGTTCCAGTTGGTCAATATGTATCTTTTAATCAATCTAATTCGTGTACACAGAAACCGTAAGAAGGCAAGGACAAATGAGTTTCTTAGCTGTTTGTGTAATGTGTTTTATGTTGTCTGTTTCTTCGTGCATTCTCGTTCCTGTTTACTAGTTTTGTCTTTGCCCTATCGGACTTTTGATTCTGACACATGTAAACTTGATTTGAAAACATTAAATTACCTATACAATATCACTTTAATAATGATTTTTATACAAACCTTTCACTGATATAAACTGCAATGCTTCAGGAGATGTGCTGTTGCCGCTTTGGTGACTGTTCCGACACTCGTATTTCCCCTTGTCGTGTTCATTTACATCAAATACCGTCAAATGTCCATTAGGAACATCACCTAAGGCTTGGAAGTTATGTCGATTATTAGAAGATACAATGACATTGCCGTCCTTTACCCATAATACTTTTGGTACCGGATATCCTGACACTTTACAATATAAATGTAAAGTGTCTCCCTTTCTAACGTTACTTTGACCTTCTAAAACAATTTCTGGTTTTGCTGTAAAATTAAAACATTATCATTTTGATAACTTCTCACTAATTAGTACAGAAACAACTTAGGAAATAGTCACATACAAATTGAAAACAAACTATTTACACGTTATATACGGTAGAGAAACGGGCAAAAGACACAACTCTTCTCTGACTCTCTTAATCTTTTTGATACCACCTTAAAGTAATAATAAAGCAGTTTTTGGAAAAAAAATTGCAATGTAAAAAAATCACTTAACTGTTGCATAATTATGGTGTACCAAAAGGTTCATAAATAAATATCTAGCATATGCTGCAAATTAATAAACAGCATAAGCTTTAAATTAATAGCATATGCTGTAAAATTTATAGCATATGCTGTAAAAATTATAGCATATGCTGTAAAAATTATAGCATATGCTGTATTTATTATAGCATATGCTACATTTACAGCATATGCTGTTATTATAGGAAATTTCTCCAAAAGATTCAAAAATAAATTTGTAGCATATGCGATTGTTTTCAAATCCGAGCTTATGCAGATAAATTGGTTACACGTACTACGAGGTTCAAATCTATTTTAAAGCATATGCTTCAATATTGTTTATCTTATGCATATTTATGTTTAATGGAAGGATGTCAATCACCAGAGATTGACAAGATAAAGTCATGAAATACGACTATCATGAGAAATGCGTTAAAGGCGTTAAAGATGTGGCTTGAAATGGACTGCACGTGGTGAAATAATCATAGCTGCATGGGGGGATGTGTCATTAATGATATTTCCTCATCATCAAAGGCTAATTGTTTTTCATGATCAACTTAAGAATTTGAAGGAAAATATTTTTAAATGAACGTTATAAATTGACAGTTGACAATTAAAAAAAAACAAAAAGAAATCAGATGAGATTTTACTAGACTGTCATTTAGAAATATGTATGGTTAAATTCATTTTCTAAATACAGAGAGCTTTATAAAAATCTTATTATTACAAGATCGTCATTGCTTTGTTATTTAATTTTTCCTTTGGTTATAAAATCATTCTGACTTGTAAGTTAGGTTCAAAAGTATACTATATGGTCATTTGGGAATAAATTTTTCAATTTTGGCGGTCGTCAGCTCCGAGGTCTTTAATTATGCTTTAACAATTATTTATCTAGTTTTAACCACATCCGTCGAGATAAATGGCAGAATATATAACATGTATTTATTAGCTATGAAAATTTTTGATGATAATTGAAACTTTGCAGTCAATCTGTTTCCTATTTGCACAGAATTCTTTCACCCTCTTGCTGACCTTGTGAAATGAATGGAAGTATTGGTTTTGAGAAATGTCATTTCAAAAACATTGAATATTAGGCACTGACCATTTGATTTTCGGGGGGGGGGGGATTTTAAAATAAAAAATAATCTGGCTCTGATATTTGGCCAAAAAAATAGCCTGGCCAGCTTATAGGGCGAAAAAATAATCTGGCCCTCATTTTGCGCATTCGGAAAAAAAAAGAGATTTTCTGAAAAAAAAATTCTAGCATTGGGTGTATGGGGGAAAAATAAGCTGGTCCGCGCAGCGCTCGAAAAAAATTCCCGGCTCGGGTGAAAATCCCAGGCCCCAATCAAATGGTCGGTGCCTTAGAGCAAATTTCAGATTCATTCAGACCTGAAGAAGTCAGTTTATAGAGGAAGAAACTTTAAAATGAATCATAAACAAACAACAAAGAGATATTTTATTCTCAGAAATTTAAAATAGAACTTTAAAACTAACTTGTAACGAAAAATTGAAATATATCCTTTGTCCAAATCTAGAAATTTTAACTTGTGTCAAGGACTTTATAAATCTCTAGAACAGCGAAAATAGGGTCCACATCGGTTAAAACATAATATTGTACATGCAAGTCTAAAAAAAATATAAGGTAACTGATTTGTAATTGCAGGAACATTTTAAAATGTGTTTATTCAATGTTCCTGGTAATTGTATGTATATTCAGTATTTGTTGATGTTTTGAATATACATGTACATGTATATGTTGTTGCTTTGACCCATATGGGTGTAACCTCGGGTGTAATCGCTATATATAATTTGTTTTTGAATTTGTACAAGTAAGATCTGTTCTGTTAAGATGGATATTGTTTATAAAAACATTAAACATTAACACACCTTTTTATCTCGCCTGCGAAGCAGAGCGGGACATAGGTGTTACTTTACCGGCGGCGACGGCGGTGGCGTTCACTTATTGGGTAAGGTTTGATGAGCACCGTCATATCTCAAGAACTATGGGTCCTAGGTTGATGAATTTGGTATACATATGCCCCAGAAGTAGCTTAGTAAAATTGCATTCTTTTGACCTTGACCTTGATTTTCCGGCTGAGTGACTCTGACAATTTTCAATACATATAATGTAAATGGTAAGGTTTTGCGAGCACCTCAATATCTCAAGAACTATAAGTCCTAGGTTGATGAAACTTGGTATGCATATGCCCCAGTAGTAGCTTAACACAGTTGCATCCCCATCGTTTGACCTTGACCTTAATTTTCCGGTTGAGTGACTGACGATTTTCAATACATATAATAGCAATGGTAAGGTTTTTCGAGCATCTCCATAACCCAAGAACTATAAGTCCTTGGTTGATGAAACTTGGTATGCATATGTCCCAGTAGAAGTTTAGCACAGTTGCAATCCCCATCTTTTGACCTCGACCTTGATTTTCTGGTTGAGTGACGTTGGCAATTTTCAATACACATATAATAGCAGTGTTAAGGTTTTATGAGCACCTCCATTGATATCTCAAGTACGATCGATCCTAGGTTGGTGGAACTTGGTATGCATATGCTCTAGTAATAGCTTACCACAGTTGCATCCCCATCGTTTGACCTTGACCTTAATTTTCCGGTTGAGTGACTGACGATTTTCAATACATATAATAGCAATGGTAAGGTTTTTTCGAACATCTCCATAACCCAAGAACTATAAGTCCTTGGTTGATGAAACTTGGTATGCATATGTCCCAGTAGTAGTTTAGCACAGTTGCAATCCCCATCTTTTGACCTCGACCTTGATTTTCTGGTTGAGTGACTTTGACAATTTTCAATACACATATAATAGCAGTGTTAAGGTTTTATGAGCACCTCAATTGATATCTCAAGTACGATCGATCCTAGGTTGATGGAACTTGGTATGCATATGCTCTAGTAATAGCTTACCAAAGTTGCATCCCCATCTTTTGACCTTGACCTTGATTTTCTGGTTGAGTGACATTGATTTTTTTATTGTATATATTAGCAATGTTTTAGTTCTATTAACACTTTTTGATCCTAGAAACTGAAAATCCTTATAAAATTCAAAATATAGTGGAAGTAAGAAATAATTATTATTTCTGATGGTGCCGGCAGGCGAGACATACCTAAGTGATAACTCTTGTTAATAAAAGTTTACGAAGCTATGGTATTTAAGCTGGAGTTCAACGCAACATATTATAACTTTAAGAATAATGTTTCTTTAGTTACAACCAACAGAGGGTTTTGATTTCATTTGTATATATCTTTACCACTTATAACATCCGCGTGGGCTCCGGGTAGCGTAACATGCGTAAAGACCCGAAGCATGTCGGTAAAAGCCCATTCTTTTTTCAGTTGCAAAAATTGTCTTTTTATTAGCCTTGTGTCCCCATTTCCTCCAATTTGTCATCATTTCATGTTTTATTATACCTCCTTTACCCTTTACACATGCGAGCTCGAGATTTCATTACGAGATCTTACGAGTTGATCTTGGAGACTCACAACAAACTCTCAGGCCTTCCTCGATTCGACTTAAAATGTCGATATGGTGTTTTTATATATATAAAAAATCATTATTATCCCCGCGCTAGCAAAAGCGCGGGGATAATGTTTTGCTGTTCGATGAACGTATGCACGTACGTACGTACGTATGGCGTTAATGTTCAGGATAATCTCTGTAACCACTGGGAGTAGAAATATGAAACGTGGGTCATTGATTGCATTGTGGGGGTCGGACTGTGCCGAAGGTTTCGGAATTTGATAAGGCCCCTAGGGGCTGGGCTACATGGGTAGCCTAAGGGCACATTATTCCTTCGTCGCGCAACTCCTCCCAGGTTATTTGGAATACGGAACTGAAACTTGGCTCAGTAGTTGCACTATGGATGTAAATTCTGCCGAAGGTTTCGGAATTTTTATATGGCCCCTAGGGGCTGGGCTGCATAGGTAGCCTAAGGGCATGTATTCCTTCGTCATGCAACTCCTCTCAGGTTATTTGGAAAACTGAACTTAAACTTGGCTCAGTAGTTGCACTATGGATGTAGATTCTGCCGAAGGTTTTGGAATTATGATATTGCCCCTAGGGGCTGGGCTGCATATGTAGCCTAAGGGCACATTATTCCTTCGTCACGCAACTCCTCCCAGGTTATTTGGAATATGGAACTGAAACTTGGTTCAGTAGTTGCACTATGGATGTAGATTCTGCCGAAGGTTTCGGAATTTTGATATGGCTCCTAGGGACTGGGCTGCATAGGTAGCCTAAGGGCACGTATTCCTTCGTCACGCAACTCCTCCCAGTTTATTTGGAATACCGAACTGAAACTTGGCTCAGTAGTTGCACTATGGCTGTAGATTCTGCCGAAGGTTTTGGAATTATGATATAGCCCCTAGGGGCTGGGCTGCATAGGTAGCCTAAGGGCATATTATTCCTTCGTCACGCAACTCCTCCCAGGTTATTTGGAATATGAAACTGAAACTTGGCTCAGTAGTTGCACTATGGATGTAGATTCTGCCGAAAGTCTCAATTTTTATAATGCCCTTAGGGACTGGGTTGCATAGGTAGCCTAAGGGCACATTATTCCTTCGTCACGCTTAATTCTTTGCATTACTATCACTCCCAGTACCATGGAATAGTACTAGTTATGCTCATTATAGTCATAGTTTATTCCTTTCAATTATTTGCCTTTATACTGTCAAATACCAGAGTGGCGCGGGGATATGCAGCGTGGTTGCTTCAACAATTTTAATTGCTTTATAAAAAATGGCTACCTGATTTGGATGAATGGAAGTAGGCCTTAGTTACTCGTAACGAGGTCTTGCCAACTCGTGTGAAATCGTCAGAACTTCATCTTGTGACAATATCCTCGCACAATTTTTGGAGTTGAAAAATAACAATATAATAATTTATCTCATTAACAGCATCGCATATCACTCGTAAAGAACATCGCAAAGTATTTCTGTTACGATCGAAGTAAATACCCTGATTATGGAAGAACAGACCCCGATGACAGACTTATAATAGAACCAGGTGATAGATGTACAGACCATAGTGATAGACGTACATAACCTGATGATAGATGTTCAGACCCTGAAGATAGACGTACAGACCCTGGTGATAGACGTACGGACCCTTGTGATATACGTACAGACCCTGGTGATGGCGAATAGATACTGGTGATAAATATACAGAACCTGGCGATAGACGTACACACCCTGGTGATAGATGTACCTGTTTGCAGACCCTGGTGACAGGTGAATAGATCCTGGTGATAGATGTACAGACCCTGATGATATTGTCAATTGCTAAATTAACACAGACAAAAGCATACGGTATCTAGATGTTATGAATTTCAAATCATTTGATAGCTTATATAATAGTAGCATGAAGACACAATTTTGTGGTGGACAAGGACCTTTATGGTTAATTAATATGGGAACGTAATGAGTGTTTTATTATGTTAAACGCTTTTATATCAGTTAAATACTTTGAATAACAGCTAAAAACATAGAAGTCCGTTGCATGTAAAAAATCATTCTAAATGCCATGCCGAGAATTAGCCCAAACTTTTCTTTTGCATAACAGCGCTATAAAAATTATTTTGTTCGTTAAGCTTGTATCATTATCACAACAGGGTTACAGTTGCTTTTCAAGCCGTCCGGTCTTGGCATGAGACGTACAGACCCTGGTGATAGACGTACAAACCCTGATGATAGACGTACAGACCCTAGTGATAGACGTACAGACCACGATGATAGACGAACAGACCCTGGTGGCAGGTGAAAAGATCCTGGTGATAGGTGCACAAACCCTGGTGATAAATGTTCAGACTCCGATAAAAGACGTACACACCCTGGTGACAGGTGAATACATCCTGGTGATAGATATACAGACCCTGGTGATAGACGTACAGACCCTGGTGATAGATGTACAGACCTTGATGTTAGATGTACAGACTCTGGTGATAGCCGTAGAGACCCTGGTGATAGATGTACAGACCCTAGTGATAGACGTACAGACCTTGGTGATTGACGTACAGACCCTGGTGATAGAAGTACAGACCCTGGTGATAGACGTACAGACCTTGGTGATAAATGTACAGTCCCTGGTGATAGATGTACAGACCCTGGTGATAGACGTACAGACCTTGGTGATTGACGTACAGACCCTGGTGATAAATGTACAGTCCCTGGTGATAGATGTACAGACCCTGGTGATAAATGTACAGTCCCTGGTGATAGATGTACAGTCCCTGGTGATAAATGTACAGTCCCTGGTGATAGATGTACAGTCCCTGGTGATAGATGTACAGACCCTGGTGATAAATGTACAGTCCCTGGTGATAGATGTACAGACCCTGGTGATAAATGTACAGTCCCTGGTGATAGATGTACAGACCCTGGTGATAAATGTACAGTCCCTGGTGATAAATGTACAGTCCCTGGTGATAGACGTTCAGACCCTGGTGATAGATGTACAGGCTCTGGTGATAGATGTACAGACCCTGGTGATAGACGTACATCCGTGGTGATAGATGTACAGTCCCTGGTGATAGATGTACATACCCTGGTGATAGACGTTCAGACCCTGGTGATAGATGTACAGACTCTGGTGATAGATGTACAATCCCTGGTGATAGACGTACACACCCTGGTGATAGACGTACAGACCCTGGTGATAGACACACAGACCCTGGTGATAGACGTTCAGACCCTGGTGATTGATGTACAGACCCTGGTGATAGATGTACAGACCCTGGTGATAGACGTACAGACCCTGGTGATAGATGTACAGACCCTGGTGATAGACCTTCAGACCCTGGTGATAGATGTACACACCCTGGTCTATAGACGAATAGATCCTGGTGACTGACGTATAACGTAAATTGGGATATTTCGGATGTGGTTTTATTTTGGTTTATTTGGTGCCTAATCAAAATGTGCCATGATTAAACACACCAAAATAATATTTACACCCCTAGTAAGGTGAATTCACGACGATCAGGAAAGTCCAGTGAAGGATTCACGTAATGTTGTATTTAGTGGGTGGAATTCATCCCTTTTTCGATCGATATTGTTTACAAAACGCATATAAAATGTACACCTGAGAATTGTAAATAAACATAGGCCAATGTATTATTTATATTTCTTAATATTAATATCAATATATAATATCACATATCAATATCATATGATAATAGGTGCAACCTAAAATGGGACGCAGCTTTAGAAAATAGTCGTCAAAAATGTCATTTATCAATAACTAATAATTACAAATATCGAATTATTTGTGCAAATGACAAATATTTGTAACATTCTAAAAAAAGTGTCAAAATATAATAGGATGACGTTGACGGGACGAAATAACCTTCTTTTGGTGTTACGTTATTCATGACGTCATTTCCCGGTCAGAGTATTTCGCGCCCCAGCAGAAGTAAACAAAGCAACCTTTTTTTCTGCCAGGTTTTGGGTGATATTCTGTATACCAATATATCTTTTTAGAAGTATTGGGTGGAGAAGATTAATATAAGAACCTGGCAGAAAATTACGACTTGTTTCAATCAGGATTTTTTGGGGGAAAAAAACACTGGAACATGCACATGGTGACAATCTGGCATGCTCAGGATTCAACAATCTCCATGTGCATGATCAGCTATGTCTAAGGTAAGACCTTGTTTTTTACTATTCAGTGTTGTAAAGCTTTATTTTTTATTAAACATCGCCATAAATTGGTTGAATTACTAATAAACAATCACTAGTCACGATTGTTCCTAACGCACCTGTTTACAATGACCATTCTCGCGAGAACTAGGCGAGATCATTTCATCTCTTTGACAACGAGAGTTTCCTTAAAAAATGTGTTTAGAGAGTTAGTTTTGACTTTCCATCCGTATACTCCTGTCTTTATTAAAACTAAAATTAACTGTGGTTATTAAATCTGTCAATTTTAAAATTTGTTCAAAAAAATGCATCGAATTTCTGGCCCATAGAAATTCATGCCTAGTGCGCTTGCGCGCACTCGGCATATCCGGTTTGGAAAAAAAACCAAACCATTAGTTTTGGGAAGTTTCTACATATGTGGGACTGCGTCCCATTATAGATTCATTTCTTCATTCATATGAAGCAGACTTCTTACAATCACTTCTAGACCAAAAAAAACATCGTAGACTAGCTTTCTCTTTTAACTTCACTTATGATGATGTCCTTTCACTGAACAATTCTCGATATGGTTACTTTCAACACCTCACATATCGTCAAGAACTTGAGATAAAGGACACAACGTATTCTAGCGAGTCTGCTTCATATTTAGATCTAAATCTCGAAAGAAAATCCCGAGGAAAACTTTCAACAAAACTCTATAAATACGTGATGACTTCAATGAACATTCCAATCGTCAACTTTTACTTCTTGTGTATACGTAGCACAGTTCCGCTTGCTCCAGCTTATAGAGTTTTCGTACCAATTGATTCATAATGATTATTCCAGAACTTGCGGTAATATTACATTGATTCCCTTGGCAGAGAGTCCCACATCTGACACAAAAAAGTGCTAACACAGGGTTATGTTGCTCCTCGGTTGCTGTCTTCACTTATTTTTTTTTTACGGAACACATCATGCGCTTTTATGAGGTCAGATGTTGGTTTGCCATAGGGCTTTGTTTTATCTTCCTTTATCGGATTTGACACACCTAATTGGAAATTGGCGGTGCGACGGATATGAAATAGCATGCAGGAACTGCTTACTCTTCCGGAGCACACAAGTTTGCTCTCGTTACGACTTGACTTCATGTTGTTGATTTTGTCTTGTTTTATGGTTTGTTTCTTTTTGCTGTTTACGTTCATGTTTACTGGTTTTGTCGTTGCCCTTTCTGACTTTTGACACTCGAATGCCCCATTGGTGCTTCTTTGTTTCTTATATCTGTATAGTATAAAATTAATATGGATGGGTGGGTGACACATCTGTACGAAAAAAAGAACTTGGAGTTTTTGTAAATGCTTATAGTATTCAAGTTGGAATTAAATCAATATGACCTTTAAATGTCTTAAAATGTTCCTATAATATATATGAAATGTTTGCATCAATTGGAGTTCAATGTCCCATACGCAGGTTTTCCTTGATCTGGAAGCGGGTGCATCTACATGCAGTCCTATTTTGGGAACGAACCTGCATTAGGAATGACTATCAATTAGTTGCTCTTATATTCCTGCAAACAGGCACATTACATTTCGTTATTTCTGGTTTCGAATTGCAAAACCCCCGTGCAGGTCCCTGTGGCGAATAAGCGCTAAGCTTATCGGTAAACGTCCACTAAAGAGCGCTCAGAAACTCGCGTGCCAACAAAGCAACTGAGATGTGTGTCCCAGGTGGTTGAATGGGGCATCCCTGTCATAATGAATACCGGGGTCGCCAGTCTATAATGCGGAAAAGCTGACCGCAAACCATAGTGGTGCACCGTGTTGAGAAAAAAAAAATCTTGCTGCAGAAGTATCCATTTAATCCCCATGTAGGAGGCTAAATTGACAGTCCAGGATACCTATCAATCCTTTTTCCAGTGGCAGTCAAAAACTCTCCTCTCCGATTGGCATTGTGTCCCCATTACCTCCACTCTGAGAAAATCATATCGAATTAATTATTGTCTCAGCTCCACTTCATCATCATTTCATGTTCATTGTATCATCCTTTTCATGTTCATCTCCCGAATATAGCCGACATCGTCCTACTTGAGAGTAAAACAATAATTAATTAACTATCTGTCTTACGAATTGCAAAAACGTAATAAGAGAGTAGATGGTGTAGTGGTTAATGCTAGCGTCACACTGTCCCGATTTTGACATACTGTGAAAATTTCAACATCGTGCGAAGTTAGTCCCGAACTTGCTAAAAATCAAAATCAAAACCGAAGGGTATACGATTAGAACCGATGGCTAAACGATAAGAAAAGTTGCACATACGAATAGCTGCGAACCGATTACGAATATGTTACGATTAGTCGAGAATTAGATCCGATGGAGAAACGAAGTTATACGATGTCTGAACGACGTTGTGTTTAGCATACGATGGGTGTACGATGCATCCCGATGGGTATACGAAGTTTGAAATGTGTAATTTGCAATAAGATTATATAGTTTAGTCTTTATAAATTGGTCCTTTGCTGCTTCTAATTAGTATGTATGGATAACAAGTTAAAACGAAGACTCTCCCAGTATACTCCTGCTGCGACCAGTAAGAGTAGATGGGACATTATACTACTAAATATGTAAAGATTGAAGATAGTAGCCCGTTATAACGTGAAAGTAATGCCTACGGCTCGGTGAATGTTGATAAATCATGATAGCGACTGATATCAAAGTCTTATAGGTTCTTGAAACCTTTGGTTTCAGTATATATATAACATTTTATTTTTACAGAAAAAAATAATTGTTTAGAAGTGTTATTACGGACAATTGATAAAAGCGCGTTATATCGCAAAGATTTTTTTTTAAGATTACCAAATTGAGCCCATTAGGCTTTCGTTACGGTATTTTTTTGGCATAAAGTTCAACAATTTTAGCTGTTGCGAACGAAGAACAAAGCGTGTTCACCTTACAATTCATAGTTCCTTACCGGTCCAATATCTAAAAGCCCAAAGGTTCCGTAAACATTTGCGGACCGAAACGGAACATAAACTTGATCTGTAACCCGTAATGGTGGATTCGCACACAGTACATACAAAAAAGCAGTTTCATAACTATAAGGGTTAAGAAAAAAGTGTGGGAAACTAAAATTTTAGTGAATTTTCAAAGTTCAAAGGGTCTTAACTCCTGTAAAAAATTGCGGATACTGAATTTGATCTTTAACTCATCATGTTTGACTCACATATACCAAATATCTATGTATAAGTTTTTTAAAAAGTGCGGAAAACTTATTGTGACAGCTAGACGAGCGGGACATACACACAAACGGGCAGACGGAGTGCAAACCTAAAGTTCGCGTGTCCGTCGTCCGTCCGTCACACTTTTTTTCGTAACAGATTTCTTAGCTGCTATTTATCCTAGGTTTTCAGTATTTGGTATGCAGCTTCAGATAGGGGTCCAATATGGTGGGGTGCGTTTTCAGGTCTGTCGCTTACCTACTTAGAATTTTTCAAGGTTCAAAAATGGAAAAAAATTCGTGACAGATTTCTCAGCTACTCTATTCGTAGACTTTTGATATTTGGTATGCAGATTAAGTTATGGTCTCATACGGCGGGATTCGTTTTCGGGTCTGTTGATTATGTACTTCCCGTTTAACGATACCTTTGTTTTACATCTTACAACAGTACTAGTGGTCACTAGTTGTAAGACCGTCACATCTTGATTGTATCTTTTGTGATGTCGCATGTCTTAGTTTACAGTTTCAAAACTCTGAAAGTTTGTTGAAGCATCTTTTTTTTAAAAAGGTCAATAAAATATTTCTTTTTTGCGCTGGTTTACTTGCAATTAATTTGGATGATTCTTATAAAAGCCTTATAAAAATTAAAAATCATGATTCATGCAGCCATCCGTAGGGAAAAATTGTTTTATTAGGTCAAAGAAGTCAGTAATGAATTCGGGAGATATCCGTTTGCGCAAAGTCGACGTCCTTTTGCGCCAAAACTTAATTGCGCCAGTATATCATTTGCGTCAATATTTTGGAAGGGTAAGCTCATTCAATTGCCTTACTTACATTGAGTTTAACGAAAATGGAAATAAGACAAGTTACATTTTAATATTATGACAGGGTGCTTTTTTAGCCCTCTAACATTAATTTTATGGACATTTTCCAAAGACCCACCGAAAACTGTCACAAATTGTTCGTTGGTATAAATCGGTGTCGCAAATGTTTTTACTGTATGCTTCATTTAACTTCACCAAAGCTTGTCTGATTTTGTGGTCTTTGGTATATAGAAATGACAAGCTTTCGTTTGTTAGACTAACTTCTTTAATTGTGACATCATCGCCAATGAGTCCATGGGGGGCACAGGGGGCACGTGCCCCCCCCCCCACTTGACCTCTTCAAAAATGAAATTAGGCCTATAATTACATGATCATAATCCACCACTTTCTTATCCAAACATAAAACAATTAACACAACTTGTATATATCCTGTCCTTTTGTTTATCAATTGATTTATGGCTTAACTGTTACTAGATGTGATTTTTACAGGTACATGAAATTTCTGTTTTTGTAGTTGATACCTGTTGATTATATGCATATTTTAACTGTTTACATGTATATATGCCAGGGCAAAAGCTACACGTATACAATTGTGTTCTTTATAAAAAAAAAACAATGATTAAATAGAGAAAATAATTCATCGGTTTGCAACAATGCATTAAAATTCACAATTCTTTGTTTTATTTTTTCTTTAATAATGAGTGTTTAAATAACAGTGAAATCGGTGTGGGAATTTGCTGAAAAACAATTTTGTTTTATTTTTATGGGAATTGAAAAAGAGTCCACATTTATTCAGTTTAGGGATATGACCAATAAAAACTGGAATTTAATAGTAAAATTGAACCTTCATGCGATTATTCAATGAATGACGTCTGTGATTGAAAAATCTTGTTTATGAAACAAAAGGTTCAGGAAGTTTTATTGACCTAAGCAATTGTGCATCCCCTGCGCTTACATGATTAGAAAATATTATTATTTCCTATTTCATCATCGTGTTGCATGCCCCTCAGTTCTAATAAAAAAAACTAAATGCTTGCTTACTCAGGAGGATTTTAATTGGGGCAACTTGAATGTAATGGAACAGCCGCTAAGTTTAAAAGTTTTGTGTTGCTGTGGAAATACTATTATTAAACACTTTAATGGTGAATACGTGATATTACCGTAGAGTATTAAGTTTTTAACCACAATTCTAGTTTGATCCTGAATTTTATAGCAAATTTTAGGATCAAAACAGACGTAAGAGACGAATGACAATATTATCGTCAAAACTTACGAAAATTTTCAATTAAAAAATAACACAAGCTAGTGCATATCAAAGTTTCCCTGAGTAGCTAAACCCATTTCAAGTCTTGAGAAATCTCAACATAAAATTTTTACTTGCTTCGTTATGGGTAATGGAATCCCTTTGTAGCTCCGCTTATAATTAACCATAGAGATGTCTACAGGCGCGGATTCAGGCGGGGGCGCACCCAGCCCGCAACCCCTTAAATGTGAAAAAAAAAAATTTTATGCCCCATCTACGAAAGTAGAGGGGCATATAGTGTCCGGGTCCGTTCGTCCTTCCGTCCGTTCGTCAATTCGTCCGTCCGTCCGTTCGTCCGTTTGTCCGTCCCAAATCTCTAATTTCCAAATTCCCACTTACTGACAAATGCCACATCAATCATATTGGTATGGTAGGTGCACCTAGTGATGCTTAGCACAGTGCATGCTTCGGATGCTGGTTGTGACCTATATTTTCCGCATGAATGACCACTTATAGAAGAATGGTTAAAGTCCATTCCTTCTTACTGACAAGTGCCTTAGCAACCATATTGGTATGGTAGTTGCAACTAGTAATGCTAAGCATAATGCATGCTTCGGATGCTGACTGTGACCTACATTTTCCACATGGATGAACTCTTACAGAATAATGGTTAAAGTCCATTACCGGAACCATTTACTGACAAGTGCCATAGCAACCATATTGGGATGGTAGGTGCACCTAGTGATGCTTAGCACAATGCATACTTCAGAAGCTGAATGTGACCTATATTTTCCGCATGGATGAACTCTTACAGAATAATGGTTAAAGTCCATTCCTACTTACTGACATGTGCCACATCAACTATAATGGTGTGGTAGGTGCACCTAATGATCCTAAGCACAACAATGCATACTTGGGATACTGACTGTGACCTATATTTTCTGCATGAATTACCACTTATAGAAGAATGGTTGAAGTCCATTCCTTCTTACTGACAAGTGCCAAAGCAACCATATTGGCATGGCAGGTGCACCTTGTGATGCTATAGTGATTGCAAAAAAAATAAATGTTGCGAGATGGGGCATTATGTCTTTTGACATATTCTTGTTTCCCATGAAATCAATCAAAAAAGGCCAAAAAATTTCGCGCCATGCTCGGCTCGGCAAATTCTAATACCTGCGCCCACTCTAATCGAAAATCCTGGATCCGTGCTTGGTCTAAGGAGCTACATTATTGCAGCTACATGCCCTTTTATGCAGCATACGGAGGCGCGAAAAAACAGGACCTTTTAAAAATTTTCACTTGTGCCCCCCACCCAAGTCAATCCTAGATCCGTCCCTGAAATACTTAAACGTACTTTACGAGCTTTACATATATTTTAAAAATTTTCATGTACGTAATAGTTATACATGTAATAGTATCCGATACTTTAATAATGATTGATTTTGTTACAAGGGATTTTCTAATAACATCCACACAAAAACTATGCATCAATATATTAAGTTTTCGGAGTAAATAATACTGTTGTTCGGTAAATACCTGTACAAGTAATTGGCGCAAACAAGTTCAGAAAGCCTCTGAAAAAATAAATATGTGGCGCACATGATATCTCTTAAAATATGTATTTGGCGCAAATGGCTTCTTCCCATGAATTCAATTATAGTAGAATTTAGCTCTGAAGCTACAAAGCTATCCTTTAAAACGAAATATTTTTTTATTGTATATAAAACATTGATAAAAATGTAGAATAAGTTGCTGTTAAAGCCCATTCAACGACTGGAGACCGCTGTAAAGAAATAAGCACGATTTTTTTTCTTAGAAAATAAATACAAAATAACCACATATATATTGATCAAATTCATTTATATAAGTCATTGTTTTCTATATTATTTGTTGTCTTTTGAATCTTTTTACATACTTTTTTATAATACAGAATATGCCCGGATATTCTATGGCATACACTTTAGGAACATTTGAAGATGCACAACCAAAAGACAGAAAGTAAGTACTAGAAAAAAAGGTAAAAAGAGCATCAGGTTATTCCTTACTCTTGGAATTCGCTGTAATTTAGATTTTAATGTTAACACCCCCCTCTCAAACACTTTTATTGGGTGTCGTTCATTGATAATGCATTCTTGAACTAGAATTTATATATCATGGGATATTTCTGTTTATAAAAACAGGTTAATTGGCATAATGACCAAGCCTTTCTATCATCTTCTATTCAACACTTGTTGGAATATTATATTTCACTAAATTGAATGTTTAATTTATCCCAAAGGATTGTACAAGAAATTATCTCAAGAAAAATTATAACACAGCTGTGTATTTAAACTTAGGCTATGAGAAAAGTCAATTTACACAATCATTATTTCCATGGTATAGTGACCTAAGATAAGAAAGTAAAAGGAGTAGAGCCATGAAGGTCCAAAATCGGCAAAAAAAATATAAATTCCATATACATGTTTGTAATTGCTGGTTTTATATTCATAAAGCTCCATATTTTATAAATTGCAATACCTTTTAAATAATTCATCAAAAAGGAGAGTAGTGAGAAAAATTCAGTCTATTTTGTACAAAATCTCGATTTTTGTCATTTTCGTTTGCTTTTCATGTATAAATCGGTGAATATGAAAATGACCTCACTTTCAAATCAAAATTATGTTGTGGTAGAAATAAGCACATTTCAATTCAGCGAATTTCAAATGACCCCTGTTTTCATTTAAGCGAAGTTTTCTATTTCAGTTGAGCGAATATTTTTTTCACATGAAAACACTTCACATCAATTTCACGTAAAAAGTTCACATCAATTTCACGAGAGACAGTTTCATGTGAAACTCGCATCGTGATTTTCATGTGAAATTCACGTGAGATTCACATGAATATCACGTAAAGCTCGATTCACGTGAAACTCATGTGAGCCAAATTTGCCTGTGTAACTATCTGTCGTGTGACGTGACATAAGGAAAGATCAGTAAAGTATATCAATCAAAATTAAACAATGAGGGGCTTAACGACGTCAGAGGGCAAATAGTTGTGGCGAGGGCAATAGTTCGTAAACTATTGACCGGTCAATAGTTCAAAGCTAGCCAACGAAAAAAATAGTGAAACTATTGTATATGCAAGAAAATCATTACTGAGATATAATAAGATCAATAAGTTACCGTAACCGTTGTGAAATATATCTTCATTCATCCGAATATTGATACCATGCACAAAGCCTACATACAGTGATCATGACCAGTGACAGTGTTAAACTTTATTCAAATACTATTGGACCATTTTTTGGGTCGCAGTGCAGTACATTACATCATAGACATGGGTTATATGTCTATGATTATATATATACATGACAACACAGTACAAAACATATTCAGTACATAATAGACAGGAAGAACACACAATAGACAAGAAGAACAATCCACATACAAAAAATAAAATCATAAATAATTGAGGTTCTTCCTTCCTCAGTTATAATGCCTGTTTGAAGAAAGAGGCAATTGTTGTGACCTTTTAAATTGTTGAGGGGTTTAACATAATTTTCAGTTTTTCTTTTTCAGACTTTAAACTAATATCTTTATATATATTTACAAATAAATATTAATAGTTGATCAATTAAGAGAGATATATATATTTTACAATGAAAAAAGAAATGACACTGATCCTCTACCAAATTATATTTTAAACATACTCGTTTAATTATTCAAACTGTTTTTAAATCTACCGGTTTCTATGTAAAGAAAAGGATCACATAGTCTAAATTTTGAAAAAAAAGTTTTCTTATTTCATAGTTTACATTTGAAAGATAAAACCATACTCTATCAAAGGCTTTAGAAATATCACAAAATATAAAAAAAAACGCACATCATTCCCAGAATCAAGATTGTTTACAATCTCATTAAAAATTTCTATCAACTGGTTGACAGTTGAGTCCTTTTGCATAAAACCCGACTGGCGTTCTGTTAAAAGCTGATGGTCCAAAACATAGTTATGCATGTGCTTTACTATAATTTTTTCCATCATTTTACATTAAACACAGGTAAGGAAATATTTTACAATGGTCCTCTACCAAATTACATTTTAAAAACATACTCGTTTAATTATTTCAACTTTTTTATATCTCCCAGTTACTATGTTAAGAAAATGATTTCATAGCGGTCTAAATATTAAAAACAAAAGATTTCTTATTTCGTACTAATAGGTGGATTTGAAAGATAAAATTCCCGTGATCCATTTAAATTTCAAAAATTTATACAAGTAATTTTTGTCTCGCCTGCGACGAATGTCGCAAAAGGCGAGACTTAGGTATGGTGATTCCGGCGGCGGCGGCGTCCACAATTGGTTAAAGTTTTTGCTTAAGTCTGTTTTGTGTGAACTAGTTATGTTACACCATTGATATTTGGTATGCAGTTGCATCAGCATCAGTACAGATCAGTTTTAAAAGGATTTCACCTGTATGCTCCTGCAGTCACGGTCTACTGACTTTGAAATTTTACACTGATTTGGCCGAGGTTAACCTTTTTTCTTAAGTCTGTTTAACATGAAGCAGTTATGTTACACCATTGATATTTGGTATGCAGTTGCATCAGCATCAGTGCAGATCAGTTTTAAAAGGATTTCACATGTATGCTCCTGCAGTCACGGTCTACTGACTTTGAAATTTTACACTGATTTGACCGAGGTTAACCTTTTTTCTTAAGTCTGTTTAACATGAAGCAGTTATGGTTCACCATTGATATTGGGTATGCACATGCATTAGCAGTAGTACAGATCAATTTCAAAAGCATTTCAACTGTATGCTTCTGCAGTTACGGTCTACTGACTTTGAAATTTTACACCGATTTGGCCGAGGTTAACCTTTTTTCTTATGTCTGTTTAACATGAAGCAGTTATGGTACATCATTGATATTGGGTATGCACTTGCATTAGCATCAGTACAGATCAATTTCAAAAGTATTTTATCTGTATGATCCTGCAATCACAGTCTACTGACTTTGAGGTTTTACACTTTTTAACTTTTTACTTATGTCATGAGTGTTTTATATAAAGCAATTATGGTTCACCATTTATATTTGGTATGCAGCTGCTTAAGCATCAGTTAAGATCAGTTTAAGGAGGATTTTTACTTCATTTTATACTGTGTCCAGTTGCGACAGGCGAGACATGTCTCTGTGTTAACAGTTTATTATTATTAATTGTAAGATTTTCAAAATTATTTGATTTTATTTTCTTATTTGAGTTTTGTTTGTTAAATTGTAAACTGTTCAATGTTGGAGAATATTTGAAACAAAGGAATACCTGGAGAACGCTTTTTCTGAATGTAAATGCCTCCTTTAAAAGAGGATTTAATTTTTCATTACGAAGTCTAGAAGGAGCTTCTTGTTTTGACCTTGAAACACAATGCGTGATACATTATGTTGTAAATGTGACTCATTGATCAACTCCGTATGATTAGGGTCTGCCCATGTGGGTGTAAAGTGCCGCCCACCATATAGTATGCAATCAACCATTGGCGGAATAAATAAGACGCTTTTAATATATTTATTACACATTCCACGTGGTTAAACCTTAAGTTGCAAAAATAGTTATGAACCTTTTGGACGTCTTTATAAATAGAGCTTAATGCTATATATTTCATGATAAGTATAGCATATGCAACAGCTAAAACAGCATATGCATAAAATATTACAGCATATGCTATAAATATGTTTTGAACCTCACAGGACGTAAAGCCCTATCACAGCTTATGCTATAAATTATAGCATATGCTGTAAAAAATAGAGCATATGCTACAATTTATATAGCATATGCTTTAAAAATGTAGCATAAGCTACATTTCATTATAACATATGTTGTTTTATTTATTATTGAACCTCTTAGTACACCATACATAATCATAAAATTAAAGCTTTCGCACTTTTATGAAGACGAAAATTTTAGGAATGCGCCTGTACCAGCTTGAAATTTAGCTGATTTTTGAAGAAGTTTGATACCAATGGCCACTTATTAACTTTCGTGAACAACATTCCGATTTTTAACGAACATTTCAAAACAAACAAAAATGTATTTTGTAGTAAGAGCATGTAAAGCTCTGGGTTTGGTATAATTTCATATTTCTTCTTTGTTCGACAAGTAAAACCTTTCCGCTATTAAGAAATACTGATTAAAAAGTGTTAAAAATGTAAATAGTAACACCATACACGCACCTGTTTTCCATTCATCGTGCTATATATTAACCGGGTCTATTTAATTGACAACTCGATTAATTTAATGACACAAGATTCTCATTAAGGATTTCCAAACCACTTTCTCTTGTTATTGATATCATTTTAAAGGGGAACGAAGTAAGGAAAAATCAAAACAGTTACAAAAGCCAGAACATACCTTTTTCAGACCACGTTTGTTTACATCCATTTCCTAAAGTATTTTTAGATGGGCTTGCGCGGGCACTTCCGAGTGAGTTCAAACTTGGGTCGTATGCATCTAGTTTGCATAATACAACTCGGGAAGCAAATGATTGTTAAAGACATTTTTTTGTCAAATTCTGCAAAAATCCCACTGTTTAATGGACTTTTAGTAGCTTTAATAAAAGTTTATATTAACAATTTATATTTTTAAAGCTTAAAAAGACTGTTAAAAATTTTATGATTTTTTGATTTATTATTACTTTAATGTTGAAATATATGATTACACCCGCAATTCATGCAAATGTGAATAAAACTATTTGACATTGTATGTACTGGTACACATGTGAAAATATTTACCAGACAATTTGATTTGACAAATATTCAGTTTCATTTTTCTGATCATTATGAAAGTTTAAATATACGCATGTCAAAAAAAAACACACAAAAAATTCTTGACACTGCTAGTCTTTTTGTTTGTGTCATCAATATAAGGTACATACCGTGAATCTCAGTAGGAACAGCTATATGTTGTGATTGACCATTACCAGCTTTCAGCACAATATTGCACTCGTATAATCCAGCCATTGTTATATCTATAAAAGAGCTTAATTTTAATGAGAGTTACAAGTATGGAAATGATTGAAAATTAAAAAGGCACAAGTTTTGTTACGTCTTTTTGCATATCATACTCAAAACTAAGATTTCACATTTCTAATCGGATATTAAGTTAGCCGTTTGTGTGAACCCGATAAGGAGATATTTTTTTTCAAAAAATGATATTTTTTCTTATCATGAATAAAAGTTTTCGAACTCCATGCTCCAACATCTTTAAAGCTATATTAAGAAGAGGACAATTTCATCTGAGATATGCAATGCTTCTTTAATGTGTGTTTTGTTGTAATCTTTTGTTGTCTTTTGTGTCAATTGCTTTTGTGTATGACTTTTCGGACGTCCGATATTCGAATTTCTAACCGATGCCCATTTGCTCATTTGAAAGCCAACAAAATTTTGTTTTTGCATAAAATGATAAAATTACCTGGCTTTTGAATTGTTATTTCTTCTTTGTCTGCACTACATTCGAATTTGCCTGCCATATTTTTCAACATGCTAAGTGGAACTGTATTTTTAGTCCAGTATATATCGAGAATATTTTTACTTTGAAGATCCTCAATGTTGCATTTTAACATGATAATATTTTCGTCTGGTGTAAGATTATGTATGATCTTCTTTTCTATATTAAAAAGATACAAAACAGTTTTAGTCATAAAGCTGTCGTAGGTTTAATGATGATTTTTTTTAATATAATGTCAACTATGAAAGCAATCTTTTAGTATTTTTCTATTAAATATGAAGCAAAATAAAAATCAACTAGCATGCGAGGGTATTTTACCGACTTCGAAAAAAATGACTACATTATTGGCAATGAGATAGACGCACTCGTTAAACTTTGCTAATCCTCGGTATATGCAAAAATATTTTTTTTAAATTGGCATTAAGATGGTGGTACTTACTATTCATTATCTTGAGTTCCATTAGCCTAGATAAACTTCCAACTGAACATGAGATGTTGCAGGTATCGGCCATCAATACTTGCTCTTTAACAATTGTTGACTTGATCGTTGTTACACCATTTACAATTTCTGTCTTAGAAGTCACGTGGTAACCAGATGCTTGAAGATCTCTTGACTTGTCACATGACCATGTTATTTTAGAAGAGTGAATTCCCTTATATTCGCATGATATTTCAAACTTGTGGTATTTAGGTAGCCAGTATTGGCTGTAAGAAGGCATCATATCAAGTTGTGCTAAACAATAAAAGAACTAATATCTACATGAGGTATAAAATTCAAAATTTTGATTGAATTTTCATAAAGTCTTTGGTAAAAAACTAACACCTGACGCGCGTTTCATCTATATGAGACTTTTAAGATAATTCTAAAATGCTATAATGTAATTTGGATTATTGTTACTAGACTGATACAAACAACAAAGAGACACTAAATATTATACCTGCAGTAATTGTGATTGATCTGTTAATCTTAGTCAGAGTATCAACACACTGGTAAACTCCTGAGTCTTCGAATGTTGTGTCAGATTTCTGAAGAGCAGCAACAGTTTCGATTCTGTCGCCAAACCACGTGGTATTAACCATCTGTACATAGCCTGAGCTGGGTAACAATCTCGTTTTGTCTTTATACCATACGATGTTCGGTAATCGGGGACCAGACAAGTTGCATGATAGATACATGGGTTCTGGGATTTGGATGCTATGGATTCCTTTATCACCACCAGTTGCATTAATGCCTAGCAGATGCACAAGAATAAATAAACTATTTTAAATAAATAATATTTTAAATAAAAAATAAACTATTTTAAATAAATAAATAAAGAATAAATAAACTATTTTTACGGAAGACATCATGCACTTATAGACAAATATGGGATTCCGATCTCTCAGATGAGTGCAGATGTTGGTTTGTCATAGGGTGTTGTTTTGTCTTCCTTTACCGGATTTGACACGCTGAATGGACTATTGGCAACGCGACGGGTGTGCTATAGCAAGCAGGAACTGCTTACTCTTCCGGAGCACCTGAGTTCACTCTGGTTTCGACTGGAGTTCGCGTTGTTGATTGATATTCGGTTGTTTTGTGTTTCCATGTTATACATGTTGTCTGTTTTTGTCCCGTTCTTGTTGGTGTTTGCTGGTTTTGTCTCTGCCCTTTCGGACTTTTGATATTCGGATACCCCATTGGTACCTCTGCTTCTTAAACACATTTATGTTTCTGTTACATATTTCTATATGAGAGACATTTCACCGAAGAGACTGTATGGTTTGAAAAAAGACACTGGATCTTAGTTGTAGATTTATTTTTTTATTGAGTTTATCTAGACAATTCTATAGAAAGCGTGATTGTAAATAAAATAGCCCAGAACAGTCGAAAACTAAGTATCTGCTAGTTTGTAGGTCTTTTTATCAGGTTGTTAAATTTTATAAAATGAGCTTTCAAATACCACCATTTCATCAAACAATTCAATAAAAAATAGCAAACATTTAAACAGTTCTGCTTTCTTCATTAAAACAAATTAAAAACCTTTAAGCAGAAATATTTGATTAAATCTTACTGATTGGAAGCATGCAGCCTTGTAAATCAAATCGTAGACTGATCTTTTTGTGCCAACCGGTTGGATGAAGGCGGACGTATTTTGCCACGAATGGGATTGGCAGCTGAGTGGGCACTATGGTTTCTTGGTCAGTATTAGCATCAAACACCTACAATATTCATTCATAAATTTTACACAGTCAAATTTTGGTTCGTTCTGAATATGATAGTCATATTCACGTATAAATCAAATACATATCTTGAAAAATTGTTGTTGTTGTTATTTTTTTTTTCTTTTGTTTTAATACAATTAGAAACTTATAATAGTAAATTAAATGAATTGCACTTTTTATTGGAAACCAACCTTTATTCTGAAAACTCAAATTTTGTCTTAAGAAACTATTCGCTACCTTTTCCCAAGAACTCAGATTCTGAAAATATTACCATTGTGTTATCAACCGGCAAAGCATATGTAGTCCACGTAGTTCCATCGAGGCTGTACAATATTCGGTATTTTGTGACCCATTCTTGTCTTAAATCGCCAGGTTTTCTACCTTGAGTAACAACCTTTCGTATAACCATCGTATTGGGAAAAGACACCTTAAAAGGTTGAAAAAGGTATGTTTGCTATTCCAATGTTATACAAACTTATATACTTAATAAGGGGTTTGAAATCTAAATCGCAACGCCATTTGACATTCATGTCAAAGTTTTAAGTTTAGAAATATTCTGTATATATCAACGGAATTTTGTTTTTTTTAAATAAAGAGTACAAAGCTGAAATTCTATAAATTGTTTAATCAAAACTTAAATTTAATTCTTATTAGAACCGATGCTCGAAGAGGTCAACATAAAAATATATGCAGCAGTAAGATGGCATATGAGGGATAATGTGACGTGCAACATCGACGAAAAACAACAGTAATTTTTAATCTGAAACAGATAGAAAACAACCAACAATCTTCATTCGCCACTGCTCGCCGTCTTACCTGAATCCATTGATTGTCATCGTTAACTGTAGGAGACCATCCACCACACAAAGGATGATCAAGCTTGGCACAATATGGCGAATCGTCATAAAGGATATCTTTGTAGAACGTGGATGCTGTAATTAAGCTGTCGTCTACCCCTTGTAGTCCAGTAACTAACAAATTCTCACATAAATCTATAATACGATAAGAATGTAACAACATTCTTCTGAAGCAGTTAGGTTCACTATAATTTTGACTAAGTTCATAGTCTTGTCATATAGATATTAAAAAGATGCTAGTTTTCTCTTTTGGAGAGATGTTAATGAATGCTTTTGTGATATTTCTTTGCTATTGTAATATCGTACAGTTTAATTAGAATTCTAATTCTATCTAACAAGCATACAAGGACAATTTGGTACAGTGCACAATTAAAGCAATATCAATATGGACTCTCCAAAGTTTTGAAAGTGAGAATCTCAGCATCTTTCACAAAGATCAAACATCTTTAATATTTAGTTGCTTCCATAGTTTCTAACATTTTGTCATTTTCCTTTTCACCCCTACTATGTCCAATGCCATAAAAAGCCATAAAAATAAATAAAGGTAGAAGAGAGAGCAAATGCTATATATAGAATGTCATTGTCAGTTAATAATAGAACTTTACGTTGATCTAAAATGACTGACACTGACTGAAGATGATCATCAACTAATCCATGTCAGTCTTTTTAAATCAAAGAAAAATTATATTAGTGACTGTCTACATGAATTAAAAACCGCATCAGTATTTCAGTCCCGTGCGGGGCCCGGATAGGGAAAAGGCCCGCAGCAGAGCCTATAGCTTGTCGTAAGAGGCAACTAAAGGTCTTTGGATTATGACGTCGGGTCAGTGCTCAGCCAACAGAGCGACCAAGTGTGGATCCTAGGTGGCTAAATAGGGTGGCCCTCGTTCGCGGGGGTTGTCAGGTCTATAAAACGGAAACCATGACCGCTTACAATAGAGGGCCAACGTGTGTGGAGAAGGTTACGCTTCATGCACGTAAAAGACCCCTTTGTGGACCGCCAAGTAGTGCACCACATAGCCTAAATTTTTCGCCCCTACCCAACTCTCCCCTTTTCCTGTGGTTCTTCAAAATTTTCTGTTCATTTGTTTCCCATCCCACCCCCATATTTTAGTTATCATCATCATTTCATGTTCATTTTATCAACCTATATAGCGTTCAAGGGCGTAAAACGCCAACTCACTCACTCACTCACTCACTCACTCAGTAATTTTTGATCAAGGTAAATATACTACATGTATATTTAAAATGATTCATCATGACTTGATACAAATGAAAAAAAATTGACTGACATAAACTGACATCGTCTGCTACAGTTAAAGACAACTTAAAACAGGAAAAAGATAGAAATTGATAATTACTGAAGATATTGATCAAATAAAATCAGCGTTTAACAGATGAATCGTAGTAATTAGTTCGCATCGGTCATATTAAATCGAATTAGAACTGTAAATGGTAATGTCAGTTATAATATAAGTTCATATTGAGATAGTAAATATTATATACTCATATAAAAATCTTTATTTTGATTCGCTTAGAGGTTTTCACGTGACATGTGATATTTTGCTTGGTCAACCGGTAATCGTTGGGTCGCATGGTAAGGTCACCCTCTCGTGAGAATTTGCACGTGGCCCCACGATTTTTCTTCAATATTGTTTCGGCCGTATTTTGTCCCTTTAAAAAAAAAGGTTAAAATGCCCGAAATATTTTTAAAATTTAAAATTGAATTGTTTCATAAATATATTCGATATAATATAACAGTTATCACCCTAGATGATATGTGACCCGGCATTTCTTTCCCCTCGAAAAATAAGGTCACCCTCGGGGCAAGCCCTCGTGTGACCTTACTTTCTCTGGGAAAGAAACCACCGGGTCACACACCAACTAGGGTGATAATTGTATAATACCATACCTGTTTTTATCACATCTAGAGTAAACTTTTTAACGAGAGGTCCTGCCTGACAATAGTATATTCCGCTATCTGTTACTTCAAGTTTGTTTTTCGATGTCGTTAGTGTTGTTTTGTAATTCTTTCTTCTGAATGTCCGTTTCCTCGATACAAAACCCTCTTTTGATGGGTCATCGTCATTGTTCTTGTGCCAATCTACTTTCAGTCTGATGTTGCCTTCGTAGTGGCAGATCAAAGCAATAGAATCACCATCAAAGGCAATAACTCTGTCAGGTACTTTGATAGACAGTTGTCCTAGAGAAAATATACTGACTATTAATTTTGAAAACAAATTTTAAAATGCGTTTTATTAAAATTTGGAATTAATCAATTCAAATTTTTACTATTATATCAACTTTATAGTAAAAGTTTGAATTGATGCGTTATAGTAAAAGTTTGAATTGATAAATTCAAAATTTTAATAAAACAAATGTATTAATAAGGTATTTGAGTATGTTCACAGAAGGGGGAACAAAAATAAAGAATATCATCACTTCCTGATAAACTGTCTAAAGTTGCAGCAATATGTCAAAATTCTATAATGCTGTATCCATTTCAAAAGAGAGTATATAAGACCAAAGGACTTTTCTTTATATTTTGTGTCTGCCTCATATGCCCTTTCAAGTTATAAAATCAAAGATTTTTGCAAAAAATGTAGTTCTGTGAAACCATTTAAAAATATTAAGTGCTGTAAGAATCAGACAAAATCGAAAATGTTTGAATTATGATTTTAAAAAACACATGGCTTTGACAATGCATTGTCTTTAAAATAGCCTTCTAATGAAGAAACAATCATTAGTTGTCATCTCCAGTGTCAGAGGATGGAGAATAAATTCTGATTTAGTATGACTTGACAGGAGTTATCTCCCTTAGATCAAAATTTTATATGCTTTTCAACCAAAATACATCTCAAATTACTGACAATTTTGAGTAGTGCCAAGCATTTTTTGTTACGTTTTAAGCATTTTGAAGTCAATCTTGTGTGTATTTTAAATCATGATTCATTCATTGCCTGATTCTTTCAGAGAATAACACTTTTAAGTATGTAACAAATTACCCTGTACAACTTTGACAGTTTTGGTTCGAAATGACTTGCCATCTGTACAGTTATATGTCCCCGTATCTGAAATTCTAACTTCATGTATGTTCAATGTAGTCTCGTGGTACTCTCTCCCATTCTGATTTGATTGGTGCTCTGCAATAATGATGTCATTTCCGCCATTAACAATGCCGTCTGCATTGTACCAGGCTAACTTGTTGCTTCCAGAACAAGACAGAATTAATGGCTGACCGGAAAGAATCCAAATCTTGTCGGCCTTTGGTTCGGTGCTTATATTTCCTTTTAAAAGAGAAGAAAAACATATTCCAACAATAAATATTACAAAAACGACGTTCCTAGCAAAAACACTGGAAATGCGCATCATAACCTGAAAATGAGATTCACAAAGCAATATTTTGAAACGTCCTTAGTCAAATGTACTTTTCAATATCAACAGCTGATGTCTTCTTGTAGTGGTGATTCTCAGTTTCAAAATCTTTTTTTTTTATGAGATGTTTTCATGCGAGGCTCACATCGGTTCTGGCAAATATTTTGTCAAGCCGAAGTAAAATCATGCAGCCTGGAGAATGTCCAAAACTGGTACTAATGAAATTTAAATAAATCATTTATGTGTTTTGTAAATGTTTAATTGTACATAAAAATATACGAATTAAGTAAACTTTTCATTAAAGGTGTGACGTAACCAAATCATGTGTCAGTTAAAAGAAACATATTTTTGCACACTAAAAAATCTTGATATGGAAAATTAAAATATCATACTTTAAAGATGGGTCACAGTTCAGTCTTTTAGAGTATTTCAACTTTTAAAATTTAGGGAAATTGACGTTGCGTTTTAAATCGTTCATGTGAACTTTTAATTGAAAAGGTGAATTTAGTTTAGCACCGCTTTTATAGTCTGGCCTAAATATAAACTTCAACATGAATGCATTGCATAAATTGCATAACACTGCACCTGTTGGCACATACTGGCACAGAAATATAAACTGGCATAGAAAAATAAACCAAAACACAACGGAATTAGAGATTCTGCTCTTGATACTGTTTTGCGAGATCTTGCGTCATGTTATCACACAAATTACGAAATATTCCAGTTAAATCCAATATATACGAATATCGTTTTGGTTAACAACATCTAATTAAAAAGCATGTATTCAGTGTCATAAGGATTTTATAATAGAATTTATGTTATAACTACATATTTTTCTAGTCATTGTTTTGTTCGTTCAAATGACAATGCTGATTTGAATTTAGAATATGGAAGAGTTTTTGTCATTGCTACTTAATCCTGTATATCTCACAACTCCACTGAACATTTCTAGATTTTGTAACTTTCTGAATCTCATGGTATACCCGGGACACAACGGATTCTAGGGATTAAGTCTTCGTCATATTTTGATCTATACTCAGGGAGGACTTTTAACAGAACTCTTTGATAAACGTGATGAATTCAACTTTCCAATCGTCTTCGAATTCTTGTGTAGCAGCATTGCGTACGCTCCCGCTAATGGAGTTAACTTTCTCACAACTGATTCGTCTTTCCAGAGCCTGTGGGACATATCAAAAGTGGTCCTTGATAAAGCGCCACGACTGGCACAATAATTGCACATGGTGATGTTGGTCCTCGATTGCAACATGCTCCAGAACGTTTACGTATCTTAACAAGAATCTCCCAGGAGCCTGAATCGCTCATCCGGTCTTGATGTCGACCCTATAAGGACGACATCATGTGTTTGTAGGAATGCATGAGATATAAGGAATATATGGCATTTTGTTTTTGAGATGGATTTTATCGCTGCAAGTATCAGTCGAGCCTGGTAGGGCGAGCCTGATACGTAAAGCCCTGATAAAATCCATCTAAAAAACAAAATGTATAAGCGTAATGATAACGCAGTGAATAGGAGTCTGCACAGGAGATTGGAATTGACGCGAAAGAACATATACGCGCGACGTTAATGCATAGAAACGTCACACGCCTCCTTAGAAGTGACCTGTTATTTTTTGTATCGCAGCCGTTTTCTCAACCAGCAAACATCAAATGAAAATGCCACAAATTGCCGCTAATACTATTTCTTGGATGAGTAACAGGTGTATTGGACTTTATGTTCTCTTTTACTGGATTGTAAACCCTGGATTGACCGTTTGCAACGCTACGGGCGTGGTGTTACAAGCAGTACCCTTCCGAGGCACATGATTCACCCTAGATACGACTCTGCATTCGCATTGCTATATTCTGCTTGGTTGCGTTTGTATTGTCTTGTGTTGTTCTCTTTGTGCATGTTGACTGATTTTGTCTTTGCCCTTTCGGACTTTTGGTGTTCGAGGGCCCTATAGGTACATCTCTGCTCCTTCTATACTGATTGTACAAATTGTTCAATTTAGTGTATGTATACATACTGCATCATTAAATGGTTTGTATATTTCCGCGACTTATACGATATGCTAGGGTAGAACAAGTTGTACAGCAGCCAGAAAAAAATCTTTCAGAGAAAATGATTCGTGATTGTTTTTTTTTAAATTAGCTGTCTGTCTGTTGTGGTGAAATGATTACTTTTTTTTACGATTGACTAGTACAACCGTGAAGTGTTTTGTGTAATTACCGGACCCTTTATTTGCAATTAAAGGAAGAGGGAGGTTTTGTGCCATAGAACCTTGTTAAACACAACATCTGTTTGGAAGCGTATGTACCACGTCAAGACCATTGCGATCCTCAATTTCTCCAGAACGTCTCTGCCTGGTTTTGTTTCTCTCCTTGAACTTTGAGACTGATAAAATCCCAGTTTGGTGATTTTTTTGCTACCCTATTTTATATTGGTACAGGGTGGAATATTGCAGCTAGATAAGTCGCTAACAGTTTTTATAGAGTTCCAGACTTTTTTTTTAAATAAATATTTTGTTTGAATAATCTAGCAACTAAATGAGTGGTACGTAAAACTTGCCAGAAACGTTAAACTCCACCAACTGTTTCGTTTTTTTTTAGTAATCTTTCACATTTATTGACATTATTTTTGTCTATGATTATTAAAATAATTAAGACCCTTTCTGCTTACCTTCACAGAACGATAACAGTGCAATCAACCACAAAACGGTCAGCATCCTTGTAGTTCACTACATTATTCCATATCAAACATTGATAATATTCATAAGCTATTTCTTAATAGAGATTATTATATAAATTCATGACAGGCCTTTGTTTAAATGAAGTGTGACTTAGTCAATCAAGAGGGGGTCTGTATGGTACTGTATACTAAAAAGCACGAAAATTGGTACCCCACGAATAATAATACTTTCACAGTATGCAATGTTAAAAGTAAGTAATTACTCGTAAGCAAAAAAAAATTGCTATATCAGGGAAATGAACATGCAAAGGGGCGATAAAGTTAACATGAAATGAAGAAAACGATGACGAACCAGCAACAGGGTTTTTGGGACGATATTTCTCCAAACACGGTGTCCTCCTGTGGTAAGTTGTCAAATTTCTACTTTAAGCCTGAAAACTTACTTAAGATTCATTACTTTCGGAAATTTTTGTGTAAATAAAATTTGATATAACAAAGCACGAGAGTGTTTGGCCTTGGACATCTACTATAAAAAGTCAGTGAGTGAGTTGGTATTTTAGCCATTGCAACACCATTTAGTTTATATACAAGGGCGGTGAACATGAATAAGATGATAAAATGAACATGAAATGATGATGGGAAATGTGAGTATGGATGGGAAACAAAGTAACAGACCACAGGAAAAGGCGTGAAGTGGATAGGGTGGTAAATTTAACATATATGATGCACTACTTGGCGGTCCACAAAAAAAATCTTTTACCTTCATGAAGCGTTGCGCTCTCCACACACGTTGGTACTCTATGACCAGCGGTCAGGCTTTCCGTATAATAGACCTGATAAACACCGCGGACGAGGATCATCTATTCAGCCACCTAGCGTACACGCTTGGTTGCTCTGTGCACTAGTCACTTACACGGTGTCAAAATCCCAAGACCCTTGGTCGCCTCTTACGACAAGCTAAGCTCTGCTAAGAGCCTTTCCCCCACCTTGGTTCAGCACGATATACTACTTTAGAAAAAAGAAGATGGTAGAATTCAAGTACATTGAGTTCAAACAAAACCCATAAGACTATACCATAAAGAACTTAGCGATCGCAAGCGGTTAAATTGTGGTGAAGCTTTGTTTTGGTTCCTTTGTGTTTGATGTTACAAACAGTATGACTCCTCAATCTCGTTTGTGATGAAACCAGTATCTCTTTCGGTACAAACACGGACTGATTAAAATATTTCTCTATATACATGTAAGCCGGTTGGCACTTTAGCTAAGCAATGGTATTGGCACAGATGAAAAGAACAATATTTGCATTATTTCTACCGCTATTTTTTACAACTGAAAAAAAATCCAAATTACGGACCCTCATAAGAGCATACATATCAAATATCAATCTTATATCTCTCTTTTGTCTTCTTATCTCTTGTGTTACGTTCATTCTATACAGTGCCGAAAACATTTAATATGTTAAACAATGGTTGAATGCTCGTAATGTATTTAAAATATTGACCCGTCTTATTGTTTTTGTTTTTATGTTTAAACCAATAATCTGAAATTGTGATTTTTTTATGTGGAAGAATCGATAAAATCGGTCGTACAAGGCGATATATGACACCAGTGTGAGGGGTAGTCAACACATTTGTCAAGATGTTCTGATAATGTTTGGTTAATTAAATATTACATGTATATGCTTTAAAAAAGGGAACAACAACGTTAACAGCAAAACCAAATATACTAGCAATTGTGAAAAGTTATTATTTAACTAGTAAAAAGTAATACTTTAGTTAAATTTCGGACGCTCTAGTTGACGGTTAACGGACGGACACCCGTATCAAAATTTTATATCCCGTATTTAAAGTGAAAAAAAAAACACAAAGAAAAAAATTAAACCAATGCAGGCGTTGTTTTCGAAATAAATTTAGGAAATTGTATGTGCGTCTAGACTATAGTAGCTCAACAGGGATGTATACTCTTGGCAATGGTTTAAAAAAGGCCTCCCGGACGACAGTTCTCAGTTAAAAGAAAGGAAAATTAGTCAGATAGAAGTGTTTTCCCGGCTTAAACTCGCAAATAACGGAATAGAACTATACTCACTCAAAAAAGTTACGCAACAATTCAAAATTTCCCTATATATTTTAAATAAACCTACCTAATTTTATTTTTGTATTGCAAAGCCATTTCTTGATCGATTTTTATGAAATAAAAACCAAGAGAATGAAAAATGATTGAAATTTATTTTTATGATTTTAGAAAAATCGTCACTTCCCCAGTTTTTAAGATATCACAAGAAGAAATCAACTGTTAATTTTATGCCTCAACAACCCGTTTAAATCAACCAACATTTTCCGTGGAAAAACATTGGTTATGTTCTACTCGAGTTCTATCAAAAACCGTAACAGCTAGGATTTTGCCCAAATCATAAAAAATAAACTTCACTTGTTTGTCTTTTTCTTTGTTTTTATTTGATAAAAAATGATCGAAAAACGGCTTGGCAATATCAATTTATAATAAGATAGGTTTACTTAAAACATATAGGGAAATTTTCCACTGTTGCGTAACTTTTTTGAGAGAGTATATAACTACAACTTATCTAAAACCGTAGCAAAAACTTGAGTAAAGGGCGAATTGGCATCAATATCTTCAGTTATATCGGGACATTTTAACAAGTCCAGGCTATGTATCCCCCTCCTAATGGAACAGAGCTAGGGCTGTTTCTCGTCATAAACCGTCTAAAGTGTGCATGTTTTACGTTAAGGGGAACAAAACGAATATGTGCTCGGCAGTCGGCATCTGAACGTAAGAGATGATTCAATTTCTGGAATACCAGCACAGATCTTTATATCTTATATTCTAAAATTAAGTTTTAACCGTAAACCTGGTTTAACCCCACATTTCATTTGAAATGCCTGTATCAAGTCAGGACCATTGCGATCTATATTTTTTTTTCAGTATGCCTTTCATGTTAATACATTGAGATTGATCCTCCAAGTTCGGTAGTTTTATCATTACCTTTAATAAATATCCATGGACAAAATGACCTAATAGTTATTCGCAGTTAAAATTGATCGAATTTCATAAATCACTCGATACTTGTTTGACTTTGAATTTCACATTCCTCAATTAAAAGTATTTCTAACAAGTTGTTGACAAACATAATCACGGTAATCAGGAAATCCTCGGTTTCCGGTATATCTCTTAATTAGGTAATCATTTTTCTGATTATACAAGATAATAGCCTGCCCCTCGGTGCCTACAATTTGAGACAATGCAATGCGAGGTGCAAGAACAATGTCTTTAATTAAGGGGGCGTTTATAATTACTTGTTAAAACAAATAAATATTTCACACACCAATTGAATTACAAAGTATAAAACGCATCAAGGAGAAATTTGATCATTATTACTGAAATATCAGAAAGATATAGAGTTCTTAAATCTTAAGAAACTTAAATCTTATTTTTCATTTATGTTCACTTCATAAGATTTTTCAAACTAATATGGTGAGTTTTATTTGGTATATCATTTGTGAAAAATAAGTCAATCATATTTAAAGCAAACAAACTACCGAATAAATAAATGAAATATTATTTTGATATTACTGTTACAGAAATAAATAAAAATGTTTTCACTTGTTAAAATCAAAATTTTGATGCCTTTTTATTAATCAAGGAATTTGCATAATTTATTTGCGGTAATGTTTCTCGGAGACTTCTGAAAGTTACAAAAATTCGATCTAGTAAAATTTCATTTAAATTTGACAAATCTTTTTAATTTCGGTTTAAATTTCTATTAAATTCTTAACAATCTAGATAAAGATCATTGTTTAAGTTCATGATAAGAAGATAGCGGTCCGTTCGTTTGTTTGCTTAAAATAATACGTATGCACAAAGACAATTAAAGAGTGTAAACAACAATTATTCTATCATGCCATTTTACTTATTGACTTTTAAAAAATTTCAGAAATGTTCAAAAGCGAATACGATAGTATCTAGACAAAGATAAAACTTATTTTCTAAACAGTTCACTATGAGAAAGTTGCAATTTTATTGTTTTAAATAGAAAAGAGTGATTTTCATAGTAAAAAGGCTGAATCAAGTATGGAAAACGCATTGAATCACGAAAATTTTACTAATTTGATATGTGTGAGTAACATTGAAAGTTTTTAACAGTTTATTTTTTTCACTGGACTTTTCCATTGATTATAAAAACTTATTTTGTTTCATTTATATTAAGCAATAGTCAACATTTTTTTCTTGCAGACGACAATGGCAGATTTACCGCCCACGAGGACGGTCTCTGTTGGTACTTTTGTGACAGCATGCTTCGCCACAACTTTTGGAGTTATAGTATCCGTCAGTTTCTTGACTTTCAATGTTTTCCACAGAGAAAAGAGGTAAGCAAACAGTCACATTTTCTGCACCATCCAATTTATTTTGATTTTTTTATACCCTGCTGTTTATTAAATATTGTGGTTTTTTTTCTGTTTCCTTTTTTTATCATTAACAGCTCGAACATACACGTAACGTTCCATGAAACTATCTAAACAAACATATAGTAAAACACACATTTTTATCATTTTAAAATCAGTAATGCCAACTTTTTAAAACATTTTAAACGTGTTCTTATTTTAAGATGTTTGTATTTTATAGATTTATGAAGATGTCAAGTCCAAAGCTGAACATTTTGATCAGTATTGGTGGCATTGTACTAAATATTGTCTGCTTGCTGTATGGAATGGACTACTTTTTTACGGAAAGATACGACGAAGCAACAGTTACATGCCAGGTATATTCATACGGTTCTAGAGCTTTGCTGTCAAGTGTTCATTTCTATTCCCTCTTTTTTACTTTTCTTATTCGTGACTATATTAAGTCTTTCCGAAAACACATTGTCTTAAAAAGATATTCCTATATTCAAGTTAAAACGGGTACCAATTTTATTCATTTACAATTTATTATTTATATATTTTTTTTTTTCATTTTCAGATGCGGTTGTGGATGATAATGCTAGCAATAACAATGGTATTTGGCCCAATATTCTCAAAGAGTTGGCGTGTCTACAGAATATTTCGATATGCTGGAATAAAGAAAGTTGTAAGTTCGCCTATATTGAATCTTTTGAATCGATTTAATGTCGCACCCCTGAAACAATTTTCAACACGCAATCTTTCAAATAGAAAATGGTATGCTTTTAAAATTTGCACATTTCTATACTTAATTTGAAAAACACGGTATCTCTAAACTCTTTAAAATTGCTGATCTCTTGACACTATTATCAAATGAAAATACTTTATAATATTTTAACAAATACATTTTTGTTGTTATTTATTAGTTAATGGTGTTTTCTCTATTTTTAGATTATTAAAGATAGTCGTCTTTTCCTAATGTGTGGCATTGCAATGTGTTGTGACGCTGTGCTGATGCTTTTGTGGCAGGTGATAGACCTTCTGAAGTCTCAAAGAATACAAGTTTTAGAGGTACGAATTTCATTGTGAATTATACAAAACTTTGAAATAAATTATGGAAATATTCTAATCCAATCCATTATAAGTTAAAGACATAAATATTGTACTAAATTGCTGCTTGTAAAAAACGCTGACAAATCTGAAATATGTTCAAAGAGATTTGCATTATTTAATAGGAAACAAAGAACGCTTATAATATGCTTAAGCACCAAGAAGGAAAAGCAGAAAAGCAAAACCGATGTAAACACAAGCTACGATGCTAGTCCTTCGGAAGGAACGAAAAAGGTTGTCACGTGTATGCAGAAAGCAATATCGCATGCACGTTAAAGACACCTTTGTAGAATTCGATCAGAGTAGGTTCGATGGGGGCTGCTACAAAGGCCACACTCGCAAACTGCCAGCTGGAGAGGGATTCACATAAGCATAAAGCTTGTTTCCTAATCCAGCTTAAATAGATATGTTTAAACTAAACTAAAAGAAAAAAAATGACCAAGCTGTACGTCTATTTTAACTCGGACAAAGACAACCGGCATGATTGCAAGTTTATGCCAAAACGACAATGGCTTCTTCTTAAAATGTTTAACAGTTTTAAACTTTTTTCCAAAATTATTTAAGGTAATGCGATTTCAGAGCTTATACTTTTTTATCGTTTCAGGATACCAGTTCAAATACTTCAGTTTCCAAGAAAGAGCTAGTTTTCATACAGGCATGTACGTGTTCAAACCTCAACGTTTGGCTCACCATCATGGTAATCTGGAAGACGCTGTTCTTTGCCTATGGACTGTTCGTAGCTTGGAAAACGCGCAATGTATTACTCCCACCAATGAAAGACTCTCCTAGCATCGTCATCAGTGTCATTTTTACAATGTGTACTACATCATTGGTTGTTGTGTTGTCGTCATTGTTACACCAGGACCCGGATGCATTCTACATTCTACATATTCTCTCCATAACAGTTTGCAGTACCGTTGTACAAATATCCGTATTTTTCCCAAAGGTAAAGACTTTTATATATATATTTTTTTTCTTATCTGTCATTTGTAGTTACATGTTCAGCCTATATTATTTCTAGTTTCACGCAATGTTCCTTTGAATGCAACAAAGGCTGTCCAGGGTAATTCACAGGAGCAAAATAAGTGATTTTTTTTCTTGTTCTATTACTTTAGCACAATGTCGTTAATTCTAATTAGTACTGAATATTATAAAATGGTTATCGTTTTGATTTAGGTTCTGTACTGGTGGAAAACTCCGATAGAAAACCCAGTTCGCCTGTCTACTTCTATGTATGATCACATAGGATCTCATTCAGAGGAGGAAATGTGCCAACTTTTAGCAGAAAATCGGGTATTGAAAAAGACGCTTAATGAGGTAATAGTAAATAGACTTTGACCCATCTAATCATCACCTTACTCCTAAATCGTTGTATTTTGAAATATATTTTAGTGGAAAATCTTTACCAGAAAGCGTAAGCATGAAAAATGAAATAACAGTTATAGTAATTAAGGGATATACAAAAATCTACGCTAATCGTTTAAATTCTACTTTTTATAATAAAATGTACATAGTTTTCTTAATGTTTTTTATAGAAAGCTTCTCGGTTATCAAAACTTGAAGCCAACTTACAGACAGCTAAAGAAAGACTCAAAAGCATTTCTTTGAAAGATTTTAAACTAGAAACCGGATGTGACATCGATTTGTCGGAAATGAAACTCGATAGCGGACTGTATGTCGATTTATCTGAAACAACAAGTACCGCCTATCAATACTCCGAGAAAAGTTACAATACGAGACAAGGTTACAGACAGTTCGACTCCACCTACACGAGCGAGGAACAGGATGACGATAGTCCAAACATGGACCAGAGAAGGCTACAAAGATCAAATTCATTTAGTGGTCGGACGGTAGGACTAAGGAACCAGAAGTCTAGAACGAGTTTGTGTAGCGTGCAAAGTTACTTTAGAACGGCTGAATATTACGAGGAGCTCCGTGAAAACTTGAAATCTAAAAACGAAATTGTCGGATCTGTTGCTAAAAGTTACAACTTAGATGAAAACGAAGACACTTTGTCCTATGTTAGTAGTTATATTCCCTTAAAAAGCACCAGGCGAAAGTTGAACTACTCTTTCCAGGACAGAAACAAGTATCTCTCACCGGACATTAGTACAACCTTGTCAAATGATCAGCTTTATCCCCCTTCTGATGATTTCAGCAGCAGTGGGACAACAATAGGCAGACCAGAAAGCATTGATAAACCGAAACGTAAGAAGAAGTACAGAACACCAAAACCTACCTTAGAGAGAACACGCCAAGGAAACAAAATTGTCGTAAGAAAGTGTTATTATTTGTAATGTTCTCAAGCATTGTATGTATATTTTGTTTTTATTAATAAAATATGAATACGAAATAGCTTGTTTCTTCTTTGTATTGCTGTGCTAGAATATTTGGTTCATCGAAACTTTTACTGCAAGGGCCGTACAAGATCTTGTCAAGTATGCGCTAAATACGCTATAATGTTCATATAGATTTTGCAACAATTCTTTAAACTTTATTTATTCAACTGCGAAATTTTCACATTTCATTTTGACATATGAAAACCGATGAATCTGACTCCTTAAATGATTTTTTCTTACCCGGGCAGATATAAGTCTAATTGGTATCCTTTTTTTCGATACTCCTGATTTACTATTGTGCTTTTTTGTTATTTTGACCTTTTAACTTTTGGCAATATAACACTGATGAGCATGGTTGCATGGTCTACATGGGTGCATCGAACTTTTTTTATATAGATTCATTACTTTTTTGTCATTTGCCTCTTGTCATTTCATTGTGTCAACTTTGCTTGTTGTGTAGGTTAAAAACTCGGTTGTCAGTCTGAGATAATAACAAATGTCGATATTTTTATTGATTTATGTTCGATATTGTATCTAGCAATCACCATTGTGTACAATTTGTAAGTAGATGTTGTCACACTGCACCTTGGCGTACTCACAGCTAAAATCAGATAAACGCATTTAACAATATCAAAAATATTCAATATAAACTCATATTAAGTTTAAATTTTAATATCGAAATGAAAAAAGTCAAAAAGTGAAAAAAAAATGTAATCCATTGACTATTTAACTTGCACTTATTAGGAATCCCTGATAAATCAAGATATTGGCTACACCTTTAGCATAGGACTATACGACTTGTGTAATATGAAATTCTGCGCTAGAATTTCTGAAGTCTGTTTGAATATCTTTATATAGGTATCATTGACCCATTGGTCTTAAAATGAGATAATGATAAAATACGTATCTAGAAGTATTTAAGCTGTTGAATTATATTATAAATGATAACAGTCTTAACGAACCTGTTGGGATAAGTTACTCCATCACTGGCGCACACTTTTACAGGGTCATAAGCACACTTGATAATGTCTTTGTTATCACAGAACAATTGCTGCATATCATCACGAGTGGGTCTCGGAGTGGATGTGGTTGGCATCGCGGTCGTCGTGGTGGGAATAGGGGTGGTCATGGGTTTCGTTGTTGTGCTGGGGAGGGTTGATTTGGGTATCATTGTTGCTTGCATAGTTGTTCCCGCTGTTTGACCAGCCGGGGTTGTAGTAGCTGGACTCTTTGTTGTGATACAGCTAAATGATGTATCGATTTCTATGCTGTTGTCTTTACATTTTGCTTGATCAAAAGCACAGCTGAAAAAAAGAAGAATTAAAGTTTCAGGAGAACTTAAGCAAAGAGTAACCCAGTCTGATTAAATTAAGATCTATCAATTGTTCCCCTGCATGATAGATCTGAAGACATCGCATTCTACGTTCTGTTCTGATGACCTTTTGAATTGGAGATTTTGGAAGCATTGCTTCTTAAAATAAATCCAGAGGATTCCGAAAAAGGTCATCGAAAAGTCAAATTAAAGTAAAATGGGATGCCTTCAGATTTTCAGTGCAGAGACAGTAGGGAACAATTGACAGAAATCAAATTGAGGGTTACCGTAACCCTCAGTCCAAGTAGAATATTCTCGTAAGGGTTCTGATATCATATATCTTACTGATCGAAGATGATCAAAATAATGATAACTGACATCCATATAAGAACCCCTTTTGTCACACTCCATTTAAAGATTTTAAAGGACAATTTCATCGTGAGATGTAGACGATGACCAAAACCCATTGAAGCCCAAAAGCAATAAACATTTGCTCATTCGACGAAACCTTCTTTCAAACATTCCGGGAGGGTTTGGGTGACGAGTGGTTTAAGGCACTGGTTAAAATATCACTTTATTGATCACCCGCCGATCACCTCTAATATGGTGTTAGCACTAGTCAAGTCTGATTTCGTGAAGATTTGAACTGTCTGTTCAAATATTTTGTATGTTCCAAATCCGAACTCGTTTTGATATGATAAATCTAAAAGTGATTACATTTGTTCTAAAGTTTCAAAGGTATTTGGAAAATCGTTTTTCAGTAACGAAACCCATAAAGGCTATGTTAATTGGACTGACGTAGAAATGATTACTGCACTTAACTTTCTTTTAGATAATATTTACATACGTTTTGGAAAACAAATATATCGCCAAGTTATTGGTATTCCTATGGGAACCAATTGCGCCCCACTTATAGCAGATCTTTTTTTATATTGTTATGAATCACAATTTATGGCCAAACTACAAAAAGACACAAACAAACACCACCTTATTGACATTTTTAACAATACTTACAGATACTTAGACGACATCCTTGCCCTTAACAACCCCAATTTCTCTAAATTTATAAATGATATCTATCCTAAAGAATTAACCCTTAATAAATCTAACTCGACCGGCGATAGATGTCCATTTTTGGATTTAGATTTAAGCATTTTCAATGGAAAATTGCACACTAAAGTCTATGATAAACGTGATTACTTTTCTTTCCCAATTGTAAACTTTCCTTTTCTTGAAGGTGGTGTACCTCTAGCTCCATCTTACGGAGTGTACAGTTCACAGTTAGACAGATATGCTCGAATTTGCAGTGTTGTTTCTGATTTTAATAACAAAAACCGTTTCATTACAGAAAAATTGCTAAAACAAGGTTATCGATACCACAAATTAGTCAAATCTTATACTAAATTCGTTCATAAATATGGGTATCCTATCAGTTGAAAAATTTAACTGTACACGTCGTTTTTTTTTTATTGTAAAAGAAATATCACATCCGAATTCTATGGAAATGTAGTTTATAAGGCACGTAAATTCAAAACCAATCCTCTTGACATGGTAATTTGGCTTAAAAACTTATTAAAGATTGGAAGTTATAGTAAAATCTTTAGATTTGGTGTTTTTTTGGTAGAAATATTGATAATTTGATAGTAACTCTAAAACATTAATCTTTTACTTTTTGACTATTGTATTGTTTCGAAGCATTACAGCGATCAAATATGTCGGTTTTGTATGATGATATAATACTAAATCATTTGGTGTTTGAAGCGTTATGTTGGATTTAGAATCGATATGTTTGATTTTTTTTACATCAATCGATAAATGCTTCTTGGCTAGCTGTCAGTAACTGCGAGTGTTCTCAATGGAGTTTTTTAACGTTGTTCTCGTATAGTACTCTTGTCTCAGTTTCTCTCTTGGTGAATTGAATTTTTATCGATTTGATTTTTAAAGTGTGTAATTTTTTGTGCTTTGTACAAGATAAACAATAGGGGGAGGTTGGGCCCAAAAAACTAGTTTAACCCCGCCACATTTTATATGTGCCTGTCCTAAGCCAGGTATCCTTGTCAAAGCTTTTGTTTGTCCTTGTCTACTATCTGTTTTTTATGTCTAGAAATGGGTCTTTCTTAGATATTCTAGGGATTTGTTTGAATCTTATGTATTGTATTTTTAGTCTTGGTCCAATGCAAGACAGCCAGCAGTGACCTCTGGTCATGTTGAAGACTGCTGGCTGTTTTCCATTGTGATTTTTAAAATTGCCGTTTCTTTAATGTTGGTTGTGTCGCGTACACTGATTCCACATCTCTTTATCGTCTATTGTTATGTGTTCGATTGATTGTCGTCTGAAACAAAGACAATTTAAAAAAACAACAAAATCAGTCAAACGAATGGTGCACAAGAGTCTCATTTTTGCGGTTTATTTTACCAAATTCTTACATTTCTTAGTATTGAAATTATTCAAGAACATATGTTCTACAGTTCTGGATTCGAAGTTACTCGCAATTATATTGAATTTCTCAACCATTTTCTACCAAAAAATCTTTCATGTAAAATTGCCACGGTTTTTTTCATGACAAAATACAATGTATAGCGAAAAGTCATAGAAAATCGTGACTGTCTAAAAGTCATGATTTTTCATGATCTTTGAAAATAATTCGTTTACAAGTCATGAATTTCCATAAAAAAAAATAATTAAAAGAACTTACAAGTTAATATATGATTTTCCTGTGGTATCACAAACGGTTTCATCTGTATCAACTGTCAGCTTACTACAGTCTAATGTATTGAAAGATCATGGATTTTCAGGACCTTGTTCTTTTTTATATTATGTCATGGTTTTTCATTACAATCATTTTATTTATTTAAAAAATGTCATGAAAAAATCATCATTCTCAAAGGTCATGGTATTTTCGTAAGATATCTGAATGTTCGAGCCCCGTTTGCAATTTATAAAAACGGGACTTCCCCAGCTGTATGTGATGAGGTTTGTCATTTACCTGCCCAATATCGGTGGTTTTCTCCGGAGACTACGGATAAAACTGACTGCGATATATGGCCCAGGTTTGTCGGAAATGGCGTTAACGCGTAACACACATTCACACACACTCAAACATTTCTCGGTATGCATTTTCTATCAAATATACATTCACTCCACAGCTCATATTTATCTATGCTAAGCTACTTACAAGTTTATATATGATTTTCCTGTGGTATCACAAACGGTTTCATCAGTATCAACTGTCAGCCTACTACAGTCTAATGTTTCTATTTCTATACATAATTCCTGAAAACTCACTGTGGCTAATGTTCCATATATCAACGAAAAACCTGTAGAAAACAGACAAAGCGGTTTACGTGAGTCACATTTCGACAATATTAAGAAAAAGGGACTGGGAGACTTTGTAAAGTACGTCATTAGATCAAACATTAAATAATATAGAATAATCAATTTATCCCGTAATAAAAAGGCAAATTGTGGACAGCTTAAGACAGGGGCCTTATGCGCAAGCCAGCGCGAAGAGGACTTACTGAACACAAAGGCAAAGAAAGGTCTATAAGCTTAATACACAGCAAAGGTACTTTCAAAATCAAAGAAAAATAGCAAGACTAAAACAAGAGGCTCCCAGGAGCCTGAATCGCTCACCTGACAAATGTGCCTGAAGTAAAGGTTATAAGGCAAAATCTATTTAACGTTGAAAGGGTGATAAGATTAATAAGGGGGTCATCTGACAATATGGTGGATCTAAAGGTGCTGATCACTTTTGTTCTCAATCAAAATCTAAAAATCTGTCACCCTTTTTGAGTTATTTGCAAAAAAATGCAGTTTAACCTAATGTTCTATTTTTAGCCACAGCGGCCATGTTTTACAACCAATCAAAAATCCCCATTACAGTTTTATACACCTAATAATAATAAGCAATAAAATTAAGTTTGGTTCCATTTGGACTTAAAGTGTCAGAGAGGTTAACATTTTCAATATATGGAAATGCAGTTAAAATGCTCAATTTTGACGTTCCAAGGGCAATAACTCCTCAAAGGAAAGGTCCTACAACGTTGACCCTGTTACAAATTTTGTAGATCTTGATGAGCTAAACAAAATGCAATTTAAATTTCTCAAATATCTTGTATAGTTTTCAAGATATTGAGCTAAACAGGTGCAAAATTTGCAAAAAATCCACAAAAAGGGCAATAACTCCTACATGGGTTGTTGGATTTTCTTCAAAATTTCAGAGCTGGTAGATCTTGAGGTGCTGATCACTTTTGTTCCCAATCAAAATTTTGAAATCTGTCACTGTTTTAGAGTTATTTGCAAAAAACTGCCATTTACCCCTATGTTCTATTTTTAGCCACAGCGGCCATGTTTTACGACCAATCAAAAATCCCCACATCAGTTCTATACACCTATTGCTAATAAACAACTCTACAAAGTTTGGTTACATTTGGACTTAAAGTGTCAGAGGAGTTAACGTTTTCAATGTAATGAGGAAATGCTGTTAAAATGCTAAATTTTGACGTTCTAAGGGCAATAACTCCTAAAAGGAAAGGTCCTACAACGTTGACCCTATTCCATATTTTGTAGATCTTGATGTGCTTAACAATATGCAATTTAAATTTCTTAAATATCTAGTATAGTTTTCAAGATATTGAGCTAAACATGTGCAAAATTTGCAAAAAATCCACAAAAAGGGCAATAACTCCTACATGGGTCGTTGGATTTTCTTCAAAATTTCAGGGTAGGTAGATCTTGAGGTGCTGATCACTTTTACCCTATGCCAGAATTTTGATATCTGTAGCCGTTTTTGAGTTATTTGCAAAAAACTGCATTTTACCCCTATGTTCTATTTTTAGCCATGGCGGCCATGTTTTACAACGAATCAAAAATGCCTACATCAGTTCTAAGCACCGAATGCTAATGAACAACCATACCAAGTTTGGTTGCAATTGGACTTATGGTGTAAGAGGAGTTAACGTTTTAAAAAGTTTACGGACGACGGACGACGGACGACAGACGACGGACGACGGACGACGGACGGACGACGGACGCCAAGTGATGACAATAGCTCACATGACCCTTCGGGTCAGGTGAGCTAAAAAGAGTAAAAATGGATACCTAAAGCTTATAGTTGTGAATAATACCATTTCTTTACTTTTGAAGAGTTTTTTTTTTCTCATGAACGGAGAAAGAATTTTTGATACATTAAACAAGAGTATACTTACACACAATCAAGTTAGTCCAAATATGCATATTCATTTAAGATGTTTACAATACCTCTTTCTTTGTTTCACGTATATAGCCTGTCTTATCTCAAATATCAGGAACCGCTTATACTTGTTAACAAAGTAATAGTATTAGAAGAGGGTTATCTAGTAAATTCATGTCAAATGACTACAGTCAGGCTATAGGTATATAAATGGAATGGTGGTGACATCGTTTTCTCTGACATAATAGTTCTAAACACAAACACAAGACAAACATGAGAACTAGTGGTGTAGTTTTTAACACATCGGACTACTTATACCAATATCCCTGCTTCGATTCTCTTTATTATAGGGGTAAAAAATTAATGGGCCAGTTTTCCGGTTCTTCCTTGACACAATTTGTTAAGTCCTTCGAAGGGACGAAAAAATGGTTGTTTCGGGGATGGGGAGAGCAATACATCATGCACATTAAATACCCTTTTATAGACTTTATAGAGAGGGACACGCAATAGCTTTTTCAATGTCCAACCCATCATCATGATCATGTTTGCTTTATTTGTGCAAACACATATGTTTAAAGTATTACCTCCAAATCCATTACATAATATAAAATGAATGAATAAGTTTTAACAAAACAAGACAAACGTAACAAAACACAAACTTACAATTTACAGAATTATATGCCAAAGTTCTTTTTGGATTTTTCAATATTACGTAGTTACATAAAAGAAAAGTAATAAACTATGACTTTTCTTTTATGTAACATCGTAATATTGAAAAATCCAAAAGAATCTTTGGCATACAATTCTGTAAAGTGTTAGTCAACAGCAAATTCTCAACACTCCACTCCAACCTACTGATATTGAAGGAATGAAGCTGACGATTCGGAGAAACCAAGTCATGATGGAAACAGTTCTGATTAAAATAGACCACATTAATCTAAAGCTTGATTTAATAGCACCAGCTGATAAGAATGGCTAAAAAATAGAGTCCATAGATAAGGAAGGTGTGCACGGAGTGCCCTGTTAAGATGGTTGACCCGTGGATTGTATTTAGTAACTTATTTCTTGAGATTAAACAGTGCATGTTGGTAGAAGGATATCTGCAGTTTGTGTCCTTTGGGTCATTGACATGCCTACAAGGTTAGGCAAATGCTGTTTTTTGAAGAGTCACATTAAACCACTTCCTGAAGGTAACAACCACATTCCTTTTTAGCTCACCTGGCCAAAGGCCATGTGAGCTTATGCCATCACTTGGCGTCCGTCGTCGTCGTCGTCGTCGTCGTCGACTTTAAACAATTTTTCAAACGTTAACTTGTCCGACACCATAAGTCCAATTGCAACCAAACTTGGTACAGTTGTTTAATGGCATTATGTGTACAAAACTATCGTTCGGATTTTTGATTCGTAAAAAAACATGGCCACCATGGCTAAAAATAGAACATACGGGTAAATTGCATTTTTTTGCTAATAACTCAAAATGGTTTCAGATATCAAAATTGTGCAAGAATCAAAAGTGATCAGCTTGTTAAGATTTACCTGTCCTGAAATTTCAAAAAAAAGATCTGACTGCTGATGTGGGAGTTATTGTTCTTTTTCCTAATTTTCGCCCAATTTGCACTTATTAGCCCAATATCTAAAAAACTAACCAAGATATATCAGAAATTTAAATCGCATATGGTTAAGCACAATAATATCTACAAATATATGTATCTGTGTAGTTCAGGTGAGCCATTCAGGCTCTTGGGAGTCTCTTGTATTGAGTTGTATGCAAAGCCAAATCAACGCCTATATGCCATGTAGAGGTGGAAACATACAAGTGCAGAATACAAAGACAAAGTTAGAGAAACCATAACAAAATACAGGAGAACCCAAACTATCCTACTGGCCGGTGATCTAAACGCTTCCCTACATATACCAAACCCTAATAATTTGGACAATCTACTGGATACATGTATTGCACACCTCAGCAACACTCTACACACATATCCGCTTAAACTGCAATACCAAAAGAGGGAAATGAAAATTGGAATCTTAAATGTACAAAACATCAAAGGCAAATCAGTCTACATCAACGAGATATTGAAGGAAATAGACATTTTGCTAATCCGATATATTCAAGTTTGAAGAGAGGGAAATTGAAACCTGAAACTGCAATACCAAAGCATAAAGCCAACGGTAGGATAACTCAAAAGAAGAAAGGACGAATATTCTGGAATGATGATATTGGACATTATGACTGGGTTACGGAAGGATCTCCAAAAGGACAAAACTGTATGCTACACGACAACATGGAGGCAACAAAGAAAACGTTGAGACAGAAACAGCGACAAGCTCAAGCTCGCAGACGTGAAAATAAGAACAGCAATATAATGGAATCTGCAGATCTCAACCAAATACTCTTTTTCAAGCTAATACGAGAACAACGAAACACTGCACAGAAACTGACACCTTATACCTAGACAAACACGAACTACAAGATGTACAAATTGTAGAAGGCTGGAACACACACTTCAATAGACTTGGAAATGCTGGTGCCAACCAGGCAAATAAAGAAGAATGTACACTCATCAAAGAAATCATGAACGACCCTGAGAAGAGAAGTGAGATCTTGGACATCACACAAATGCAAATGGAAAATGCCATCAGTAAGCTAGCCAACAACAAAGCACCTGACCATTTAGGGCTTACAGCTGAACACTTCAAAAAGGGTGGAGCTACTATAGTAAAATACACAGCTGCCGTCTTAAACACCATTAAGAGAGAATGCAACATTCCAGAAATACTCAATACTGGGTTAGTTAGAAGGAGTCTTAGAAAAAAACAAATATACAGAAGACCAAATAGTCAACATGCTCAATTTTCTTATCGACAACATATTTGTTCAGTTTGGTGGACGCGTTTTTCAGCAAACAACAGGGATTCCAATGCTGATTTGTTTCTACAATCATATGAAGCAGACTTCTTCTTGACAAAAGAGATCATAGGCTAGCTTTCTCTTTAAACCTCACGTTCCGTTATATTGATTATGTCCTTTCACTTAACAACTCTCGATTTGGTGACTTTCTCCATCTTATATATCCTCAGGAACTTAAGATAAAGGACACAACGGATTCTAGGAAATCTGTTTCATATTAAGATCTATATCTCAAAATTGACTCTCATGGAAGACTTTCAAAAAAGCTCTATGACAAACGTGATGACTTCAACTTTCCAATCGTCAACTTTCCCTTTTTGTATTGCGTCCACTCCTGCTTATGGAGTCTTCGTATCACAGTTGATTCGTTACTCCAGAGCTTGTGGGAATAACATCGATTTCCTTGGCAGGGCGTCCGGTTTGACAAAGAAATTGATGACGCAGGATTATGTTGCTCCACGGTTGCTGTCTTCACTCAAGAAATTTTACGGTAGACATCATGCACTCATAGACAAATATGGGATAAATATCTCTCAAATGAGTACAGATATTGGTTTGTCGTAGAAATTTGTTTTGTCTTCCTTTACCGGATTCGACACACTGAATTGAAAATTAGCAACACGACGGGTGTGCTATAGCAGGCAGAAACCGCTTATGCTGCCGGAGCACTTGGGTTCACTCATGTTTCGACTTGAGTTCGCGTTGTTCATTTCCGCTCGGTTGATTTTGTGTTTTGTGTTTCTTTGTGCTGTTCTTGTTCGTGTTTACCAGTTTCATCGTTGCCCTTTCGGACTTTTGACACTCGAATGCCCCATTGTTGCCTCTTTGCTTCTTTTAGTAACTCCTGTGCTCAAGAAGGATAAAGACTCCAAAATCTCAGGTAACTATAGAGGGATAGCTGTTACCCCTGTACTTGGTAAAATGCTTGAGTCCATCCTCAAAAACCATATAGATCCGACCATAAGCAAAATACAGAACCCCATGGAACGAGGATTTACCGAGAAAACCTAAATGCAGCCATACTCAAAACATAAGGCATTAATGAGGCAAAAGATAAAGGTCAAAAAGTTGTGATTACCACCTACGTCGCTGAGAAGGCATTTGATAAACTAGACCATTATATTCTTTTCCAAATGCTCTATCACTATGGCATTACAGACGACTCATGGGTACTAATGAAAATGTTACAGACCGAAACCTCTACATGAGTGAAGTGGAAGGGAGGATTGAGCACTGGTTTTGTTGCCCAGCTGGGAATCCGACAAGGAGCCAAACTCTAACCGACAACAACCAGCTTCTTGATATTCTTAGAGCGAAAATAATCGGAGCCTCCACTGGAACCACCTTTATTGGATGTCCTATAGTTGCTGACGACATAGCCCTCATATCGCGTAACCCATCGGACATTCAACAAGCGCTCCATATCGTCCACAATGAAACCAAGCTTGATAAATTCGACATCAACTCGTCTAAAAGCGACGTTATCATTATCAACTCGCACAAGAACAGACCAGCCAAGAAATGGACTTTATGTGACAAGGAGATGGAAGAAGTTGAATCCTCAAAACATGTTGGACTGTTAAGATCATCAAATGGCAAATGCCAAAGTAGAATCTAACTGGACAGAAGAATGATGTATGGACTACTTGGGGTAGGACTGCATAGAAAAAATGATATCGATCTTAAATTCTCTTATAAGATCTACACAACATTCTGCAGACTAACAATGACATATAGATTAGAGGCTGTTATCCTAACTAGATGCAAAGAACAACAACTGCTCCTTTATGAAAGAAAGCTTTTGAAACAGATCCAAGGGCTATCAGAAAAATTACCTACCATTGCTGTGTATTCACTCCTCGGGCTATACCAATTACTGTATGCATAGAGAAAAACACACTAACAGGATTCTACAAGATCATCAAAAATCAAGAAAAGTAGTGCAGAATATGAAGTAGCCAGACGTCAAGTTGCACTAAAAGATCAGAACAGTAGTAGCTGGTTCACACGTGTAAGGCAATTCCAACATAAATACCACCTGCCTACTGCCTACGAACTAATGGAATTGCCACCCTCCTCAGGAAAATGGAAAACCATGCTAGACCAGGCTATGCAGGAACTCCAAACAACCCAATGGCAAAGTGAAGTAACAGACAAAACATCCTTGAAACACCTAGCACTGCAACCAAAATCAACGAAGCTAGCACACCAACTATGGGACAATGTACCAAACAACACCAGAGCAGTAGCAAAGGCTTCCATAACTTGTAACCGGAACATATATCCTACAGTCCAACAAAGCCAAATTCAACCAGCACACAGTCTCTCCAACCTTTCTTCTATGCAATGCCGCCAGTGAGGATAGAGAACACCTCATTCTCCACTGATCCACACACAAAACCATCCGAGATAAACATGTAGATGCACTATACCCACTACTAGTCCAGCACTATAACTCTAAAACCGTCAGTGAGAATATGTGAAACTCGATTAAATTATAACAGTGCGTGCTAGTCCGTCTGTCCGTCCGTCCGTCTGTGATCAAAGTTTGTGAACGCAAATCTTCTTAAACTATTGATCAGAATTTAACGAAACTTGGTATGCAAAAAGTACACCATACAAATATGTATTTGTGCATATTTCCAGGAATTTTTTTCTCACAATTTATTGTGAGGGTTTTGGTCCTTTGGAAATTGGCAGAAAATATTGATCACAGTTTGTGATAATAACTCCTCTTTTGAAAGGAATCATTTTTAAATATTTATAGATCATTTTAAAATATAGTAACTGACAGTTTGTAATGGTGGAGGAATCCGAAGGACAATGAAGAAAGCAACAGCCTTGGTGTGGATAACTTAACAAACCCAATAACATGCTGGTGACCATGTTCCTCTTTGTAAATGAAAGAACCCTAAAGAACACGCTCAGGTACATCACGCGTTCTGCTATTGACTATCAATATTATCCTTTGAGGAATTAGGAATTGCGGATAAAACAAGAATCATGATAATTTGCAAAACTGCATTTGGTGTATTCCTTTTTGTTCAGTAGTTTCAAAGCGTTCTGTCAACAAGTCAAGATTTTCAGCAAATTTATGTATGAGTTCAAATGGCTATAACTCCAACATTTTTTTGTGAATCAAAGATAAGTAATTCTGTGAGCGAGCTCACAACAGGATACCCCCGCTTCATATTGGACTATGTACCCCCCCCCCCCCCCCAATAAAGAAACTAAAGCCCTATTATTTCCCGTCAACGATATGTGAGAACTATTAAAGTTATTCATATTTGAGAGTAGTGAAAATTCTTCACGCACATCTACATATACTGGACTTCCTTCATGTAATGTTTTTTAACGTCGCTGCAGACCTATATATAGGTATAGTCACGACGTTAAACTCCCCAGTCATGTAATGTTTCATCAAAATCTGTCAAGCGGTTTAGGAGGAGTTGCGCTCAAGTATAAGTCCAATTATCTCCCCTAAGTGATATTATTCTTCATGCACATCTACATATGATGAACATCATTCATGTAAAGTTTAATCAAATCTGTTGAGCCGTTTAGGAGGAGATGCGCTTACGAGGTATGTGGACAGATGGACGGACAGATAGGGTGAATCCTAAATACCCCTCTCCGCCCCCTAAAAAAACAGAAAAAAATTGTGTTTGAGGGGGGCATAAAATTGGATATATGCCTACCTATGGTGTACTTATTGCATTCCAAAGTTCGTTTAATTATGAGGAGTAAATGATTATGAGATGATAAGTCAGGTATTGCAACAAGTTTTTGAGCTCATAGGGTCATAACTCCCATACAATTTTACTAATAAAAAAACTCTAGAAATAACTAAATATGCAAAACTAAATTTAGCGTACTTCATGAAAGACAAGTCTGTTTAAATCATGTTTAGTAGTTTCAAAGGAGCTGCGTCCACAAAATGTTTTAAATCCGAATTTTCCACCCATTTCTAAGTGAAAAGGGTCATAACTCCCACAAAATTTTGCTTATCAAAAATTTCTTGTTATATGCACAACTACAAATGATGTACATCTTGCATCCAAAGTTTTGTTAAATTCTTTCTAGAAGTTTCAGAGGTGTTGCATCCACAAACATTAACAGGCGGACGAACGAACCAGTCAAAAACATTACTAGTATACCCGCTGCAACTTTGTGCATGATATAATTAAAGTATCATTTGTGGGGCAATTGACTAGTGACCAATGATATGGTAATCAACCCAGTGCCTTTAACCAATAAAGGTCTAAGCAAGTCCTCGATCCCCCATAGAGGTGAATGCAAAAAGAGTCTTATTATACGGTCGGATTTTTTATTGACTAAACCTTACTTCGAATTTAACATTCGCCGTTGTGGACTATTTTTAAATTCTTGTTGTCGCACTGCTTTTTCGTAAATTCACAACTGAAAAAAAAGCAAATACAAAAAGTAAATTGTTTATAAGCAGAAAATCTGTCATGCATATTTTTATACAAAGCATAACTTGCTAAATCTGAAGCCATCAGGCAAACCCCAAGACTTCTAAAATTCCAGCGGGTTTCACATGGGCTATTCATCTTCATTCTTCTTTTCCCTACAGCGATTTTTTTTAACAGACGCTCTGTATCATTTGTAAAACAACCATTAATCTGCATGAATTGTTGGATATGATTTGAACATTTTGGTTAAATATTTTTGGTTGAAATATCAATAACTTGATACTTTAAATCGTTAGTACGCTTTTTAATCATTTATCATTTTTAACAATCAAGTATACGTCGGTTTTGTGTGATTGATATCTCAACAAATCATGAATTGTTTGAAGAGATGGGTCGGATTTAAAATCGGTGTGTTTGATATTATTTTACATCAGTCGATGAATGATTCTCAGCTAGCTGTCAGTTACCATGGTAACAGCGAGTGTTCTGTAGAGAGTTCTCTACAGCTTGATTATTTGATCTTTTGTCAAATGTTCTCTCTTGTTGAATTGAACGATAATCGATTTGATCTTAATATATGTTAATTTTTGTGCTTTGTTAGGGGGTATTATTGACAGGGGAAGAATTGGGCCCAAATAAACTAGTTTAACCCCACCACATTTAGTATGTGCCTGTCCTAAGCCAGTATTAATCTATTGTTTGTACTTGACGTTTTTTATTATGTTTTGTGTCAATTTTTAAAGAATGGAACTTTCTTTGACAATTTCAAGACTAGATTAGACTGGCCTTGTTGTAGGCTGCTCGCTGTTTTGAGATTGTGTTTTCTTTTTTGTCGCTTGTTTGTCACGGATAAGTCGCTTACACGTATTCCACATCTCATGTTCTTCTATTACGAAGATGTTTTTATTAACAACTAACAACACTGATTATTTGAGCACTAGACTACATACGAAATATCATGTTAGTAGCTAATGGTATTGTGCTTTATCTAAAACTCAGCTTCTAACCCTATTTACGGTAGACTTTTGTCTTTGGCAAGTTTTTAAATGTAAGAAGTGTCTTCCTTTTTGGTAAATTTACTTTCAAATTAAAAAAAAAAGATGCTAGTGTTGTATTTGCTTAATTACATAAACATTTATATAATTTTAAGATAGTCCAAATAATTGCCGTCTTGGAAACCTTTTATAATTTTTGACGTTTGGCTTCCTACGACTCTAGGGATCTAAAATGTCCAAATGATAAAAGCCACAGAATGACGTCGTGATTATCTGGACTAATTTAAAGCATGCTTACGTGTTTGCATAAGTAACACCGTCAGACCCACAAACTTTATTTTCACCAATACAGGACAAAATGTCTTTATTCTGGCAGAAAAGGTTCACTAAATCCTGGAAATTATCGGTTGTACTAGCTGGCGATTTAGTTGTTGTTGGGTTAGTTGGTATTGGTGTTTGAGTAGTTGATTTAACATAACTTGAAGTGATAGGTGTTGGTGAAGCCTTTGGTCTATTCGTGGTAGGAAGGGTTGCATGGCCTGATAAACACGATTTAGTATAGTCTATAGTTAATGTGTTGTCCCTGCAGTGTGCTTGATCAAAGTCGCAACTGAAAGATGGAAAAAGTTAACATTAAATCATTTTATTGATCTTAAATCCAACTGAGATTTGTTTTCAAACAATAATATATTTACAAACATTCAATTACAAAAACATCAACTGGGATGATTTAGGGGTTAACATTATTATTAATTACAAACATTGATGAGGCTTCGTCAAGAGCATGCATAAAATCATTGACAGTGAGGTGTAACAGGGTTGTCCGTCTGTCTTCACATAGGCCCCATTCTTGCCATAATATGTGAGAGTTGATTTTCGTAAAACTTTCACATATGCAGTCTTTGTGAAATAAGAAGAAAAACTACCAATCGGGCATACCAGTGTCGGAAGTCTAATAAGGCCAAGACAAAATTAGTTATCAATTAAAACAATTCATCCAGGTCATAACGAGCCTTAACTCGGGTGTTCTGGAAGGATAAACAGTTCCTGGTTTTGCAAATCGTCCGTTGCGTTACGGACGATCAATTCAGTGCATTTCAAATCCGATAAAGGACGACAGTACAAAAACTTTTTAATTATTAAGCCCACATCTTTAAGGCTCTGAAAAACGAAACTATATTTCTCTAACTGTTGTGCAATATTATCTTGTTCTCTCGAGATGAGACTATTTTGCAAATCACACTTGATGTGATATAATGATTGGCTGTCCGCGCGAGACACCGCAGTTAAGCATGCTTACCAGTTTTGTTAACTGTTGTGCAATATTATCTTGTTCTCTCGAGATGAGACTATTTTGCAAATCACACTTGATGTGATATAATGATTGGCTGTCCGCGCGAGACACCGCAGTTAAGCATGCTTACCAGTTTTGTTATGAACACCTGTTGATCTCGCTTGAATAAATAGACAAACAAAATATATCCAAAAATCCACAAAAAGGTTTTTTATGTTATAAAATCTACTTTTAATTTAAATTCAAAATCATGAAAAGGTGGTACTTTTTTATTTGACTACTTTTTTCACATGTTTGCTAAACAAAATACATTTAGGATTATTTTCCTATGAGTTATAATTAAATAAGTTATTTTTGGGCCTACACTTTCACGTTAGACAGTTAGAGAAAAAGGTTTCACAACTACAAGTGATGAGATACGGATTTTTTTATAACACTCATTAGTTATTTGTCAAAGGAAACTCACAAATGCTCGTTTCCCTAATTTGACAAATATCTAACTCGATGTGATAAAAATCAGTAGTTGTGAAACCTGTATGGATCAAATCGATTTTTAAGTCGAGAGGGGATTTCATTATCAATAACAAGACACTTGTGTATAAATATTCATTCTATGTTTCAGTAGCTACCTACAAGTTTAAATATGAATTCCCTTTGGTGTCACAAACCGTATCGACAGCCAGTTGACTACAGTCTATCTTAATTCTTTCTATGCATAGCTCCTGGCAACTCATGGCGGATAGTTTTGGCATTCTTTGTATCAGCGTTAAACCTGTAAAAGCAGACGAATGGGACTTTTATAAATTATTCTTATTCATACAAATTTTAAACACCAAACCATCGAACTACGCTAAGCCACGACGTCAACTTAGGAGATTTGCTGTTTTCAATAGCATATTTGTTTTCAATAGCATATTTTTTAAAGTACCTTTATTTTATCGGTGTTGTGTCATGTACACTTATTCCACATATCCTTATTGCATATGATCTTAAATTTATTTGGAAAACAAAAGAAAAATTTGGATTGAGTTATGATGTCTTGACTGTTAATGTTCGAAAACCTGGCCACCGACTCTAAAGTTTTTTGCATTAAAGTCTTTATCTGTCAAAAAGAGCACATGATTTTGAATTTCTACATTTAACAAAATTTTGAAAGGATAGAAATACTTACACACAAGTAAGTTGGTAAACATATGCATATTCCTCGAAGGTTTCTTTTATTTGCGTAAATGGTATGTCTTATCTCATATCAAATAAACGGAAGAATAGTTTTCATACTGAAATAGTGTAATGAATAATTATGCGTTATCTGTTTCATGTGTTTCGAGTAAGGACAGCAAACTTAGGTTTGATAATGGGCAATACAGAGAAATCATGTACCAATAAACCAGGGGCCGGGTTAATATTGAAGCTTTCATAAACCATGTCTAAGGACTGAAAATAGAATGTAGAAAGGATCATCATTAGATGCGTACTAGGATGTAAAACGAAGCCATCTTAGGATAACCATGAATAGGACCATCCTAAAACGAAACATGTATTACATCTAATCCAATGTAAAAGCGTTTGAAAAGAAAAGAGGGTCGGGTCACACAACCCTAATTCAGTGAGATAACACAAATTTCAGACACTTTTTAGCCGGGATAATCGCTGTTATAGCCATTAGCCACGGCTATAGGTACGATAGTCTTTCAGTAAACTACTTATTGGTCGTGCTGTCTTATTACATATCAATTATAATATCAATGCAGCTCGCGATATAGTTCCTTTTCAGAAATCGCATATTTTCGTCGCTTTACCCGAAATCCAATATCCAATTACTACTCTACTTTAATACTAAACATAAACATTCTTTTAATTTGTAGATTAACCCGGCTACCAGTACTTTCAGTACTATGATTTTAAGTTGAAAGGCACAAGGATGGTTCTAGGAAATCTTAATTTAGGATTAAATTAGGACATGTCCTTATTAGCTCACCTGACCCTTCTGAGCTATTGTCATCACTTGGCGTCCGTCGTCCGTCGTCCGTAAACTTTTTAAAACGTTAACTCCTCTGACACCATAAGTCCAATTGAAACCAAACTTGGTATGGTTGTTCATTAGCATTCGGTGCTTAGTTTTTGATTCGTCGTAAAACATGGCCGCCGTGGCTAAAAATAGAACATAGGGGGTAACATGCAGTTTTTTGCAAATAACTCAAAAACGGCTACAGATATCAAAATTCTGGAAGGATCAAAGTGATCAGCCCCGTAAGATCTACCTACCCTTAAATTTTGAAGAAAATCCAACAACCCATGTAGGAGTTATTGCCCTTTTTGTGGATTTTTTGCAAATTTTGCACCTGATTAGCTCAATATATTGAAAACTATACAAGATATTTGAGAAATTTAAATTGCATATTGTTAACCACAACAAGATCTACAAAATATGTAATAGTGTCAACGTTGTAGGACCTTTCCTTTTTGGAGTTATTGCCCTTAGAACGTCAAAATTGAGCATTTTAACAGCATTTACTCATTACATTGAAAACGTTAACTCTTCTGACACTTCAAGTCCAATTGGAACCAAACTTGGTATAGTTGTTTATTAGCTGTTGGTGTATAGAACTGATGTAGGGATTTTTGATTGGTTGTAAAACATGGCTGCTGTGGCTAAAAATAGAACATAGGGGGTAACATGCAGTTTTTTGCAAATAACTCAAAAACGATGACAAATTTAAAATTTTGATTGGAAACAAAAATGATCAGCACCTCAAGATCTACCAGCTCTGAAATTTTGAAGAAAATCCAACAACCCATGTAGGAGTTATTGCCCTTTTGTGGATTTTTTTTGCAAATTATGCAACTGTTTTGCTCAATATCTTGAAAACTGTACAAGATACTTGAGAAATTTAAATTGCATATTATTAAGCACATAAAGGTCTACAAAATATGTTAAGGGTCAACATTGTAGGACCTTTCCTTTGAGGAGTTATTGCCCTTAGAACGTCAAAATTGAGTTTTTAAAAAGCATTTCCTCATTACTTTGAAAACTTTAACTCCTCTGACACTTTAAGTCCAATTGGAACCAAACTTGGTATTGTTAAATTTATAAGCATTAGGTGTATAGAACTGATGTGGGGATTTCTGATTGGTGGTAAACATGGCCGCTGTGGCCAAAAATAGAATATTGGGTTGAATTGCATTTTTGTGCTCCAATGCCAAAGGCGGATTTAGAACCAGCGTGTCAGGAGTGCGCCCTCCCGATTAACAGGAAAATTTAGTTAGGAACTGTATGAAACAAGGGTTTCATAAGATTTTTTTTATTGCAAGGCCCCCCCCCCCCCCGCGTTTGAACATTCCTTGATCTGCCAATGAATGCTCTATATTTTTCTGCAATATACAAGTTTGTCCAATGATTATGGAAAAGCAGAATAAGCTGTGCGTTTGACGTCATTGCCACAAAAGGTTGCGTTTCGGTCGATAACGTCTATGACGTTAACTTTGCTCATGATATCGAGACGAAAAGAAAAATGCACACGTTTTCGCTTTTATTTTTTCTTTTATCTCTACGGTTGCAAGAGAGAAAGAGTCTGTTGATGTGGTCATTTCTAGGTAATAAAAGTTTATTTTTTTATCTTTCATGGAAGAAAAATGGGCTAAAACATTTAAAATAAAAATAAATAAATCTTGTACATCTAACAAAATAACTGAGATAACTTTATTTATTCTATAATATAAATTATTCTTTAACACATTTCATTATAATCATCTAGGTGAATAAAAAAGGATATTGACATGGAAAAGTGAAATTGACCTGGAAAAGTGATATTGACCTACAAAATGGCGGGAAACGTTATGATGGTGTTTACTGCATTTTCTACTTATTGTATTTTCTGTTCAGACTGTGCTTATTTAACACTTCAAATGCATCTTTTTGTCAGATATTGGATAATAGAATAAAACAATTACTGTCTTTTGTTTCGATAAATGTGCAGTGTTATTGACTTTTGAAAAACTAAGATATTCACCTCGCCCTTCGGGCTCAGTGAATATCTGTTTTTGCAAAAGTCAATAACACTACACATTTACCTCAACAAAAGACAGTAATTGTATATTATATATCATCTTTTCAATGTTTTTAAATAGGTCTAATTCGAATACATCAGCGCAAAACATGATTCTTAGTAGTACAGATTTTCAAACAGGTCAGTTTTTATATATATTAATATTGATTTAAAAAGAATAAGACAAAGAAGCAGAGGTACCAATGGGGTATCCGAATGTCAAAAGTCCAAAAGGGCAGAGACAAAATCAGTAAACACCAACAAGAACGGGACAAAAACAGAAAACATGTTAAACATGGAAACCAAAAATAACTGAAAATCAAACAACAACGCGAACTCCAGTCGAAAAGAGAGTGAACTCAGGTGCTCTGGAAGAGTAAGCAGTTCCTGCTTGATATAGCACACCCGTCGCGTTGCCAACAGTCAATTCAGTGTGTCAAATCCGGTAAAGGAAGACAAAACAAAGCCCTATGACAAACCAACATCTGCACTCATCTGAGAGATCGAAATCCCATATTTGTCTATAAGTGCATGATGTCTTTCGTAAAATTTCTTGAGTGAAGTCAGCAACCAAGGAGCAACATAACCCTGTGTGAGCAATTTTTGCGTCAACTCTGCTAAGGAAATCGATGTCCCGCACGCTCTGGAGTAACGAATCAATTGAGATACGTTAACTCCATAAGCCAGAGCGGACGGAATGTTGCTACACAAGAAGGGAAAGTTGACGATTGGAAAGTTGAAGTCATCACGTTTGTCATAGCTATAGAGCTTTGTTGAAAGTTTTCCTTGAGAGTCAATTTCAAACTGAAGATCTAAATATGAAGCATACATCCTAGAATCCGTAGGGTCCGAAATCTCAAGTTCTGGGGAAAAATCGAGTACTGTTCAGTGAAAGGAAATCAATATAACGGAACGTGAGGTTAAAAGAGAGAGCTAGTCTACGATCTTTATTGTCTAAAACAGATTGTAAGAAGTCTGCTCAATTGTATCAGAAAATTTTCAAAAAATGGGAATTAAAAAATGTTAAATGTAAGAAAGGTGTTTGAAAAACGTAAACTCAGCAAAAAGGGTAATCTGAAATGATCAATAAAAAAAATCAATGTTTCACTCCAGATACTTGAACTGTCCAAACTAGAGTAAACTCTTTAAGCAGTTCCCCCTAGATGCAACGATCTGTCTTTCCAACTGGAGTACTGGCCACTACTTAGTAATATGTGTGTTTTAACATTGATTGTGATTCTTGTTTTTTTTAAATTTTAATGCCCTTTTGGTATTTCTGTGCTTCTCTCAAACGATTTTTAGCTCACCTCAAAAAAAGTGAGGGGGCTAATGTGATAGCCCCGGCGTCGGCGTCGGCGTCCGCACCCACTTACAGAAGAATGGTTGAGATCCATACACGCTAACTGACAAGTGCCACATCAATGATATTGGTATCATGGTAGGTGCACCTAGTGATGCTAAGCACAATGCATGCTTCGGATGCAGGCTGTGACCAGTATTTTCCACATGGATGGCCACTTACAGAAGAATGGTTAATGTTCATTCCCGCGCACTGACAAGTGCCACATCAATGATATTGCTTTGGTAGGTGCACCAAGTGATGCTTAGCACAATGCATGCTTCGGATGCTGGTACTGACCTATATTGTCCGCATTGATGATCACTTACAGAAAAATGGCTATTCTAAAGTCCATTCCCGATTACTGACAAGTGCCAAATCAATAATATTGGTATGGTAGGTGCACATAGTGATGCTAAGCACAAGGCATGCTTTAGATGCTGGCTGTGATCTATATTTTCCGCATGGATGACCACTTACAGAAGAATGGTTAAAGTTCATTCCCGCTTTCTGACAAGTACCACATCAATGTTATTATTATGGTAGGTGCACCAAGTGATGCTAAGCACAATGCATGCTTCTGCTGCTGGCTATGACCTATATTTTCTGCATGGATGACTACTTACAGAAGAATGGTTAATGTCTATACCCGCTTACTGACAAATACCACATCATCTAAAGTGGTATGGTAAGGTGAACCTAGAGATGGTTAGCAAGATGCATGCTTCAGATGCTGGCTGTGACTTCTTTTTGCATCGATTGAAAACTTAAAGTTTTGAAAAGTTAAAAGTCAATTCCCACTTAGTGAAAATAATATGCAACGAGGTGAGCTTCGTAATCGATAGATTACCTATGTTTGATCTCACAAGACATAATGACATGACCCTTCATTATAGCATTAATAAATGAGTTATTGTACTTTTCAGAGTTTTCCTATGAGTTTATTGGCATTGGTTGTTTTCCTGGTATTGATTGTAAAAACGAAAAGAAGAATAAACATGAAATCACAAAACAGTAATTACTTTTTAATTAATAAAATGAACCAAATAAGAACTTAACTTGATTGTTTTGTTTTTATTTCCTTTGTTTATCCGTAGCTTTAGTTTTAGTGTTTGAAAAAGGTATGCTTGTCTCAAAATTACATCATAAATATCAAAAGGAATCAAGCCAATATCTCTTTTATTGCTGTTCATCATGTCGAGTGAAAAATCACTGAAGCACATGTGTCAGTCTGCTCGATCATTTTGACCATTTAGGGAATTTTATGTTCAGATAGTACAAGATGTTCTAGAAACATTTTGGGTGCTTTCAAGAGAATTCATCTACGTTTCTTTATTCTCTTGTCTTCGTGTCTTAGAGAGACAATTTCTCTGGTATGCCTTTGTCTTTATTGGTCTTTTCTTCTTAGATATATTTGATTGATCATCTCAGTTTGGTAGTTTTTGTGTTACCTCTATCTAAAACCATTCTCGATTTTTACTGTGTGTTACCGTATCTTGTGCTTTGTAAGAGCTTATCAATAAAGGGAAGTTTGGGCCTAAAAACTAGTATATATAACTCCGGCCTACACATTCCACATGCCCCTGTCTTTTGTCTGTAATCTTTACCAAAGCTTATGTTTGTACTTGTCGTCTTTATGTTAGGTAATCTATGTCAAGAAGGATGTCTTTCTGTGAGGTTTTTAATCGTCAAAATTATATACATTTGTAATCTAAAGCAAATTGCAAAACGGAAAGCCATGACTACTGGTCATATGGAAGGCTGCTGGATGTTGTGCATTTTTAATGGTCTCTGGTGTCGTGTACACTAATCCCATATCTATTTATTTTCTATTTTGTATTACCGACCATGAGAAATCCAATATCAACAAAAATGTCATGAAGATGTCGCAATGTCATTTTAGACAATTTGAAAGTAGAATAATAATTTTTTTTTAGTTTTCAGTTTCGCCGATTGTGTTTTTGATTATTATTATTCGCTACTTTTTCCATGCTATCCGTACACTGTGAACATTTATTGACCATCGTGGTACCATAGAAAGTGTTTGTATTCATCGGTTGTAGTTGTTGGTAGGTGACTCGTAGTTGTTGGGTTGGTTAAAATTGTTGTCGGAGAAGTTGGTACTGTTGAAGTTGTTGTTGCAGAGGTTGGTTGTGCTGTTGACATTTTTGTTGTTGCGTAGCATGATGATAATGTAGCTTAACTAGAAACTTGACTGTTAGTTCCTTGCAAAACCAATTGTAAAGACTTTTCGTTTACGATCTTTTATTTTGTATATCTACATATATTTATGTATTTCAGTGAGCAGAAGCAGTTCTGGTATTGAACGTCCTCTAAGAGAGCAACCACTTGATTTTTATGGGGGTATGGTGAAATTTGAAATAAAAAGGCAGAATGGCAAAAATCCAGAAATAAAAAGGCAGGATGGTGCTTTGAATTAAAAAAAAAATGAAGGATGTTTTTTTTTGCTGAAAATTTATAGTAGCTTTGAAATAAAAAAAAAAATGCGCGTGCTAGCGTGCAAAAAAAAATCCAGGCTCGGCTTTTTCCAAAACTAAAAAAGCAGGACGAATAAAATCTCCACAACCACTCCTAACCCCATAAAATCAAATGGTTGCTCCCTGAGGAGATGAAAACGTTATATGGAAAACCTTACTATGAACGCAAAACAGGAAGATTATCGCTCAATCTTAATATATTGGGTCAAGATTTCCAAACATTCAAGCAAAAATACGTTGAAGATGATTTGAAAGTTTCTGGTCTATCATTGAAAACATTGATCAGCTCAGAATTAAAGCCGAGTTATCCATGCTTAGAAAATTTATTTGTAAGTCGAATTTTATCTTTATAACAATGTAAAGAAGTTACAATTTCAAGAAAATGTAATTCAATAGTAAATGTTTATGTTTATATAAAAAAATCAAGATAAACTAAAGAGAGTTTTGAAAAGCACACTGGTTTACTTGCGATATATAAAGAATCCGGTTTTTATTTTCCCTATGTTTTGTTGAACTAGTGTAAAGTTTTGTATGGCTGTTTTCACATCAACCCTGCTGTTGAAATTGAGCCTATGACATGCAAAAATATCTATATAAATAACTAAAGATTACAATTACCAAATCTTTAAAAATCAAACAACCGATAGATCCCGGATAAATAAATCTCTATGGTTCTAGCTCTACAACAAGCATTTAAAAAATATAAGTAGAAATTTGAATTAGGGTGCTGGGTTTCTTTTTTAATAACAAGCAGACATGAAAGAAGTTTTACCAAATTCAATAAAAAAAGTTCTCTTTCTTTGTAATTACAGTCGGAGAGTTCCACCTCTTAATAAAAAAAGTGTTGGCGGACGAAGCAGAAGATGTCTTTCAGTATTTTCTTTTTTTCGGGTTTATAAAGGAAAGAAGATAATTATAATGACGTCACATCGTGTTGGGTTAAAAGAAGAATGGAAAAGTATTTTCAGCCTTTGACATTTCTTTAAAATTTATGATTTTTGATATATGTTTTTATATCTTCATTTGATTTTTGGCCGATTTCACGGAGTGAAAATCCGGGTTATAAAATGGTGAATGTCGGGCGGGCGGGCGGGGAAGAAATTCTCGTAACAGTTTTCTCAGCAACTACTAATCACAGCCACTTGATATTTGGTATACAGCATTAGGGAGAAGTCCCATAACGTTGGATGTGATTTCAGGTCTGTCGCTCACCTACCTCCTGTTTACCGACTAAGTTAATTTTTGACAATAATGTCCAATAGTAGAAAAATTTTCGTTATAGTTGTCTCAGCAACTATTTATCATAGCCACTTGATATTTGGTATACAGTATCAGGGTGAGGTCCCATAACGTGGGATGCGATTTCAGGTCTGTCGCTCACCTACTTTTAATTTTTGACAATAATGTCCAATAGTAGAAAATTTTCGTAACAGTTTTCTCAGCAACTATTTATCATAGCCACTTGATATTTGGTATACAGTATCAGGGTGAGGTCCCATAACGTGGGATGCGATTTCAGGTCTGACCCTCATCTACTTCCTGTTTACCGACTTAGTTAATTTTTGACAATAATGTCCAATAGTAGAAAATTTTCGTAACAGTTTTCTTAGCAACTACTAATCACAGCCTCTTGATATTTGGTATGCAGCATCAACATGGGCTCCCATAAGATGGGATGTGATTTCAGGTCTGTCGCTCACCTACTTCTTGTTAAACGAAATCCGGCCATTTCTGTCTTTGACCCATTTTTATTTCACTTTTGTTGTGCTACTGTTCATCTTATTCGCTTCTAATCAATGCTCATTGTTTCATTACACCCCTGCTTTCAAGAAGAGGGGTGTATACTGGATTACTTCTGTCCGTCCTTCCGTCCGTCCGTCTGCAACATACTTTCGTAACATAGTCTCAGCAACTACATATCACAGTGACTTGAAATTTGGTATATGAGTTCAGTATGAGGTCCTTTATTACGAGTATCAAAAGTAGGTCTGTATAATATCTACTTCCTATTTACTGACATAGTTCATTTTGGGCATAGCGGGGTTATACCGAGTGAGCAGTAGCTCACAGATTCCTTGCTTTGTTTTGTTCGCCTTGTTGGTTTGTTAGTTCTTTTCGTTGTGGTAAACGCCCTTTTTCGCTATAAAAGTAATTGTTTGTCTCAATCTCTATCTGAGCGAATCTACAGTCAAGTTTTTTCAACCAACATTTACAGTCAATGACGGCACCAAGGAGGGATTGTTGCTGATGTAGTTTTTATTGGTTTTATTCCCCATTTTCTGTTTTTGTTTTTGTCTTTTTTTTTGGAAAAGGGATGGGGAACACATATGTAACGTGTAAATGCCAAGTGGAGTTGTGATCATCTGAACACGTGTATACTGTTTCTGTGGAGAAAATGTATAGGTTGGTTAGATGGTTAAGGGTATTTATAAATGTTGTTTTTATGTATATATACGAGTCATTTCTTTAATGGTTCAGGAACCTGGGCACCCTGAAGAAATCACAGATTTTGGACAGGTGACTGACATACCTAATTATTTACAGGGTTTATTACGTATAGCAGTTTTTTTGGTGAAAAATAAAGTATATGACTACCACATTCTGCAGTTGTTATTTAAGTGGTTGACACCTTGAATGTTTTTTAGGCCACTTAGCTACTAAGGTGCCACTATGGTGTAACATGGTAACAGGTTTATTCGTCAGCACATATTTATTAAACCTTAATACGAATTTAACACTCGCCGTTATGGGCTATTTGTAAACTCTTATCATCGCACTGCTTTTTCGAAAATTCACAACTGAAAAACAAGAAATGTAAATAATAGATATATATAAGCAGAAGAATTAGCATACATGTCATTGTCAAAGACAAAGGGATATGTAAAGACGTTTGATGAAAACGGGGTCTAATGTCAAAAATACAGATTTGCTCAATTATAATGGCTTCAACATTGACTCTCAACTCCGTTAGGATGGAATGAAACTTGTGTATAAGGGTTTTGAAACTGCTTACTTAATTTTATTTTACGTGACCCCATGCGAATGGTCAGTTGAAATTTTTTCGTATTTTAGGTGTGGCTTTCTTATTACTCGTGGCCTTTTGATTCTATGATTAACAGCACTTTTTTACATCCCTTGCATACGCTGTCTTGTTCATTTTTATAGTTTAATATGCCGTTTCGACGGAGAAACGAAAATCTATAGCCCTCCAATGGAAGACTAAATATGACATTACTTTTCGACAACTTTACACCATTGAAACCCACCATTGTTTGCTTAATAAAGCTAATTCTTGTTTCAACATGATTCACAGAGCATGGCAGTGGTATCTCTACCAAGTCCCCGAATACACAAAAAGCCTTTTCGTCAAATTAAAACTTTTATTTTCAAGTAATTTATGTTTTAACAAGAAAATGTGCCAGACACGGTGCCCCGCCTTCATATTAATCAAAAATTTACCCACTCGTATACCTGAGAGTAAATCTGAATTAAGACATAAACATCAAATAATGCATTGTGCGTATCAACTATACCAATATGCTTGCTATGGCACTTTTCAATATGGTTGCTATGGCACTTTTCATGGGAATAGACTTGTTTTAACCATTCTTCTGTAAGTGGTCATCCATGCGGAAAAATATGCCAAAGCAAGCATCCGAATCATCCTTTATGCTAAGCATCAGTAGGTTTATGTACCAAATTAATATGGTTGCTGTGGCACTTGTCAATAAGTGGTGATGGGCTTTAACCATTGTTTTTAGTGAAGGTCATTCATGCAGTAAATATACGTCACAGCTAGCGTCAGAAGAATGCAAACCATACCAATATGGTTGCTGTGGCATTTGTCGGGAAGCTGGAAAAGAAATTAACCACTTAGTATTCTTCTGTATTAAGTGGTCATCCATGTGGAAAATATAGGTCACAGCCAGCATCCAAATAATGCATTGTGCTAATGTAAGCATCATTAGGTGTATTTGCCATACCAATATGGTTGCTATGGCACTTGTAAGTAAGCGGAAATGGACTTGACCAAATCTTTTTTAAGTGGTCATCCATGCAAAAAATATAGGTCACAGCCAGCATCCGCTTAGCATCACTAGGTGTATCTACCATACTAATATGGTTGCTATGGCACTTGTCAGTAAGAGGGAATTATGGAATTTGGGGATTTGGGTCGGACGGACGGACGGACGAATAGGCCCGCACACCATATGCCCATCTACTTTCATAGGCGGAGCATAAAAATAAACTTCAGTGAATGTTAACGGCATTTAGATATAAATAAAAGTTCATTTTACTGCCTCGACAACTGGTATACTTACACGTTTCCATAAGTAACACCATCAGACCCACAGACTTTTTTGTTATCACCACTACAGGACAAAATGTCTTTATACTGACAAAGAGCGTTCACAAAGCCCTGGAATTCATCGATTGTAGTAGTTGGAAGCTGACTCATAGTTGTTGGGTTTGTTGAAATTGTTGTAGGAGACGTTGGTTCAGTTGAACTTGCTGTTGCAGAGGTTGGTTGTGCTGTTGACACTTTTGTTGTTGGGTTAGTTGCATATGTCGCAGATTGCGTAGATGGTTGAATTGTTGATAGTTCAGTTGATGCAGTCGTTGAGTCTGGAACTTGTTGGGTACTCAGATAAGCTGTTGGTTTTAATGTTGTTAACAGAATTGAAGTTTGTTGTTGTTTCTGGGTTGTAGGATTGGTAGCATGGCCCGCAGTTAGACACAATCTGCTGTAATCTACAGTTATTGAGTTGTCTCTACAATGTGCTTGGTCAAAGTCGCAACTGTAAGACAAAAACAATACAAAAAGTGGCCTCTAAGTTAAAATACATATTTCAAAGTCGATTAGGGACGGACCATTTAACTTGAAGGGGGGGCCTTGGTTTTTTGTTTTGGCCAGAAAATTTTTTTCCGCGCAAAGCGCGGGAAAAAAAATTATTTTGTGAATGCGTCATGACAGAATTTTTATTTTTTGAAAGCGTCGCGACAGAATATTTTTTTTTATTATTAACATTATTTTATATGGCAGAAATTCTTCTTCAGAATATTTTTTTTTCTTACCCTCTGCTGCCAAAATATTTTTTTCATCAAAAATCATTTTCAAAATATTTTTTTAGGAAAAAACCAAGGCCTCCCCCCTTCAAGTTAAATGGTCGGTCCCTTAAAACAAAATGGATTGAAACGAAATTAGATTACTGTTTAAAAAGATATGGCGGCTTCATTGCAATCATTGGTTGTCTTTGATTATAAAGTAATGATTTCAAATATGGTTCAGTTGATTGAACATGGTTTTACTATATGAAAAACCGATTTAAAATGCTTCATCCAAATATCTGAAAAAGGCAACATGTAGGTGTTCGTCGTAACCAATTTATTTTTAATGCACAATGTTCATGATTTCGAAAAAAACATTGGTTTTAAAAGTCAAGAATCATGGCTCGCTCTTTGTAAAATTTAAACATTGCATTAGTGTAGATTGTATGTTATTGCAATAAGCTGAATAAGTTGACCGCTTATCTGCATTTGTTTGCTTGTCAGTTCTATCTAATAACCAAGTCTTTTTATAAAAAAAATTGAAATATAATTGCACTGAAAAACTCAACTTACAAATTGTTGTGCAAATTTCCTTTGTTATCACATGTTCTTTGATCAACGTCTCCAAAGAAAGAAGTACAATCAAACCCTAGTATAACCTCACATGGCAGTGTACTGTGTAAAAACTGCCAAGATGGACAGACGAAGAAGGAGAGCACTGAAACATAATCAAATAGAAAATAATGAGATGTGGAATAAGTGTACGCGACACAACTCACAAAACAAGCGGCAATTTAGAAAAACCACAATGGACAACCGCCAGCAACCTTCAACGAGGCCAGTAGGAGCTGCTCGCAGTTCTGCAATTGGCCCATGGAATGATTCAAATGCATGTACTAGTAATTTAAATTCAGTCCTGAAATAGTTACAGTTAGATCCCCTTCTTTCTTAAACAAGGAAAAGAAAACATCAAAAAGACAAGTACAAACAAAAGCTTTGTCAGAGATTCCTGGCTTGGGACAGGCACATGTAATATGTGCCCAACCTAGTCAGATTTCTAAGATGACAATACTCTCTATTATAAAAAAAGGTGCAATTCCAAACCGACAATAATAGACTTGAAAAAAAAGTTTGCTTCAGATGTAAACTATCACTTTTGAGGTCGCATTAAGGAGTATTTCTTAGAGTTGATGAATTAGACTGTGCAAACTCCTTCGCATTACGCTTATCCTTCCCGATAAAAATAGGTGCGGGTTATCCCACTGCCACACACTGAAAATTTTGATTGGTCATGAATATATAAAATTTTCTGCCATATTTTTTTTAGGAATGAATTAAAATGAATCGATTTGTTGAAAAACCGGTGTAAGTGAACATGCACTAGTTTTAAGTGATGGATAGTAAAACTATTTAGGCTGTAATATAAACAATGTCGTTGATTATTGTATTTTGGTATACCGGTATATAAATCCTTTTCAGAGAGCAGGGTCAAAAAGAGGTCATTGAAAAAAAGTTTGTTAGTAAGTTTTTTTTTACTCTCAATCAGCGCAATTTACGGCTATATCCAAGCCTGGGATAAGCATGACTCTGAAGGAGTTATACAATGGAGATGAAATGATAACGAAGATGAAAAAGGTGACATAAGGCCAATCGGGGAGGACAGTTAAGACCATCACTGGACAAAATAGTAATGGTTAGGGATGGACAATGTAACCTCTTGCGTGGGGATCCTATGGGTCCTACTCTTACCGAGAATTGCAGCAGGGTTCTTTAACGTGCGAGTAACTTGACATTTTTCCCAACACGGTGCATCACTATGGTTTGCGGTCAGGTTTTCCTCATTATAGCCTGACAACCCCGGCATTCATTATGACAGGGCTGTCCCACTCAGTCACCAAGGGCAAAGCGGCCTGTTTTGATGTCAGGTTTCTGAGCGCTCTTTAGTTGACTTTTGCCGACAAGCTTAGCGCTGCTGCCGACCTATTCTCCAATGGTTTCCGGTGGAAAAAGCACGGAAAGCCTGGGGCAGTGAATAGTGTACGGACCGATTATGTGTTACGGACGTAAACTGGAATTGTGGGGAGTTTGGAGACTGTGCTTGTGTCTTCTGCAGTCTTGATAGTTGTCAAATTTCTCCTGTACACATTTAGCTTAAAATTTTATCTTTACGCATTTTAAATACAGCTATTCAAAACAGTAATCTTTTATTTATTTGGTCATATATTCAAAGTGTACTAATATCTAACACATAAATTACCTTATAAAGGATTTGGATAAATAAGTGATCTTTGCTTTTGATATTTGCATTTGAAAGTTGACTAATTCTTTCTAATGTTTTGTTCTTGATTTTTACTGATCATTATACTGCAATGATTTCTATGTACATTGCTGTGTTGTTGCTTTGTAAATTGCTAATGAACAGAGGGTATAATTTATGTGCCGTGATAAAGTTCCGATTGAAGTGACTAGCGCTCTATAAAACCAGGACTTTAAATTGCGCTTGTCGATTCTCTGATGTGTTATCTGTTGTGTTATTTGGTTTGACTGTAACAATCTTCGCTATATTTGTTATTTTATTCTTTTAAAAGTTGGTCATGGGAAAAAAGATAAACAAAATTCCCGAATTTGGAGGACCAATCTCAAGACAAAACTAGGGAGACATACCAGAGAAATTTAAGATCGTAATAGTGATGATCACTTGGTAAAGGCTTTTTTCAAAAGAAATAGTAGGTTAAACCTGGTTTTAGGACGCGCCAAACCTCCATCTTCCATTGCGATCTTAGGGTCCGGTAGTAATTAACACAAAACGGTTGTTAAAACATTAATTGACATTGAGGCAATAATCTCAGTACATCAACCAGCCAAAGACTATAATCAAATACCGGTATATATATACCAACCGGCCAATGGGTTGTTTTTTCTAAGTTATAATTCTAACAACAATTGAATTTCTCATATGTTCTTATCATATGACATAACACATTTTTAATGTACTTTAACAAATCTTGCACATTAAGCATTTGCTTATTATTGAATTTCACTTTTACCATCCCATTTTTATTCTTACCTGAAAGGGCAATGAAGTGCAATTGTCCTCCCATAATGTCCTGATAATCTAGCACTAAAAGACAGTGTTCTAATATTGTACCTCGTTTTGTGCTAGTATCTATATTTACATTTATCTTTAAAGTGAACAAGATAAGACGTCCAAAACAAAAGTGGGTTCTCTGGATTCAGTTCAGGACAATGAATTTCAATACAAATCTGGGCGGCACAAACTTAAACAAACGGCCGGGTCGAATTCCTGGGCCCTAGGCTGCACGCTACACAGAAAGTAGATAAGCAACAAAAGTGACAGACCTGGAAAACCCATTCCACCATGTCAGACCCTACCTGAAGCTCTATACCAACTCGCAGACCTACAAATAGTAGTGGCTGAGAAATCTGTTACGAAAAAAAAAACTTTTTTAAATTTTACCCTTAAAAATTCAGCTCGTCTAATTGATAACTTGGAAACGCATCCCACCGTATGAGGCCCCTTCTGAAAGCTGAATATAAAATCGAAAACTTAGGATAAATAGAAGTTGAGAAATTTGTTACGAAAAGGGTATGACGGTCACACACATGGACGGATGAACGTACACATGCCCGACATTTCTATGTTTCCACTCTGCGTTGCTACGAGGGACAAAAACTCACTGCAGATACATGTATTTGCACTTGCAATCTGTTGTTAGTCTATGGAAGTTGTGTCATGTACATTGCAAGTCTCATTTACCATGCTATCAAAGTTCTGACAATTTGATTCATTGTCATTGTATGATATATCAATGGTCATTAAAAATGTGTTTCGATGGCTATTGCTTTTACAAATAATTACAAATTTTCTCATGCTATATATTAAAAAAGAGAAAAATTGGCAAACACATACTCTGTGCTGGATTTTGACATCCCTGTTTGAACTTTTTGGGTTTGAGTACTCTTCCTTCAATACTATTTTTGGTTTTCGACCTTCCAATGTTTTGATTCAATTACATCTGATGAGAGGTTACTCCTTGAAATATTCATATACAGTATAACCAAATTAACCGGTTTTTTTTATATACCGATTTGATATTTTGTATTTGAAACCACTGGGTTCATAACCGCTGCTGCTGGACCAGAGGTACCCGAGGGTTATTATTAGTCTGCAGTCTGACACGAATTCACCAGTATATATTTTTATCATTAAAATTTTCTATTGTTTAAATTCAAAATTCTTTAAAAGTCTTTAATAAAACACAAGGTTTTATACTGTGAATATTGCACATGGTTGATATCCTTGGTGCTGGATTTCGTTTCCCTGTTTGAACGTTTTGGGTTAGAGTACTTTTCCTTCAATAAATTACTCTTTATACAACATATCCAAATTAACCGATTTCATACCGTTTTGGTATTTGGTATTTTATTTATAAACAAACAAAAAAGCAAAACTAGATCAGAAACAAATGATATTAATGCCCACGCCGGGACAGGGAATTCATATTGGTAGTCTTTGATGTGTTTCTATAACTAGTAAAATTGCAAATTTATCAAAAATGAACACGATTAAGTATACATGTATATGTATACAATTCAATGTTCAAGCCTATTTCAACCATTTTTTGTGAAAGAAAAAAAAACAGAAAACGAAACACTTTATTTTCATCGTCGTTGCTTGACATTCGTTAAAAAAGTTTAATCATTCATATCTGAATTCTTGGTCGGACTCGTATTGTAACATCCGATTCGTACGATCCAACCGTACACCGCAGTCTGACTTCCGGTTCGCTGGAAGAAGCACGATACCGAAGGGTGAACGCTGTGTACCATCTGCACAACTCCTTCTCTGGAAGTCTACGCACAGCTGTAATATAAACAATAGATTAACAGTGGTCGAATTTTCTTTTAATAAAACATGAAGTTGAACTCTATCGATCTGTATATTATGTTGTTGTTGCTTCTGCTGCTGCCGTTTCTGTTATTGTTTTGTTGTTGTTGTTGTTGTTGTTTTAGTTGTTGTTGTTATTGTTGATGATGATAGTGATATGCTTATATGTTAATAACTCTGTAATTAAAGAAGGCTCATTCATTGCAAAATGAAAAAAAATAAAGGGTTATTACTAGCTGAACAATTAAAATGAAATGAAATTTGCCTTAAGGTGTTGCACAGAAAAGCTGTAGAGTTAAATTGATCAATTCCATGTTCCAATTGTCTGCAAATTATATAAGCGCAGTTTAATGCCAGACAAATCTGTTTCAAGCATATCAATTACTTAGATTTTTAAAAAAGTGTGTAAAACATAAACTGTTAACACAGAGATATGTCTCACCTGTCGCAGCTGGACACTGAATAAAATGAAGTTAGAAATGCTAGTATTTATAAAGTGACTACAGCAGTTACTAAAAAAAATTCTGTATTGATGCAAATACAACTGTATATCAAATATCAATGGTGTACCATTACTTGTTCACATAAAACAGATTAAGAAAAACATTAATATTTATAGCTAAATCTATAAAATCTCAAAGTCACTACACCGTGACTGCAGGAGCATACAGATAAATGACCTTGAAATTGATCTGTACTGATGCTAATGCAACTGCATACTAAATATCAATAATGTACCATAAATGCTTCATGTAAAACAGACTAAAGAAAAAAGTTAACATTGGTCAAATAGTATAAAATTGTAAAGTCAGTAGACCATGACTGCAGTGGCATACAGATAACATGCTTTTACTTTTAAAACTGCTCTGAACTGATGCTAGTGCAACTGCATACCAAGTATCGATGGTGTTCCACAACTGCTTCATGTTAAACAGACATAAGAAATAACGTTAACATTTAGCTAAATCTATAAAATCTCAAAGTCACTACACCTTGACTGCAGGAGCATACAGATAAATGCCCTTGAAATTGATCTGTACTGATGCTAATGCAACTGCATACCAAATATCAATGGTGTACAATAACTGCTTCATGCTAAACAGACTGAAGAAAAAAGGTTAACATTGACCAAATCAATATAAAATTGCAAAGTCGGTAGACCGTGACTTCAGGAGCATACAGATAAAATGCTTTCAAAACTGATCTGTACTGATGCTAATGCAACTGCATACCAAATATCAAAAGTGTTCCATAACTTGTTTACATAAAACAGACTTAAACAAAATCTTTAACAATTGTGGACGCCGCCGTCGCCGTCGCCGCTGCCACTGTCGGAAGTCTCGCATTCCGCGACAGACAAAAAATTGCGTTTTGACCTGTTTATACAATCGAGTGACCTACCTTTCCCCACTAAGTCGTGCTCCAGAGTATACGTCTGATTCTGGTGGTTATACTTAAACCAGAACATTGTTTTAGGGGGTTTCCCAACATGAGCGTCACATTCTATGTTCACAAATGTACCATCGACCACAGCAACCTCTCCTTTGTGTTGAACAATGATGCCGTTCAGACCGATGACTGGTGGCTCAGTTCTAGCTGGTAAAAAGAAAAAAGTAATACTTACGTAAAATACTTTAACAATTTCTAATCGAAAGGACTTTATGGACAATATCAAACAATTAAGGCGAAAAAATGAAGACCACAATGGTCCTATTTCAGTACAGGTTAGTCATGTCAAAATAAATACTGAGTTGAAACTGGTTTTATTTCGCCAAACCTTTCTTTACATTTGTTGTCTTGAAGCTAAAATCTATATTATTAGCACACGCAAATTTCAGCTGATAATACAGAGTAGGGTAACATGCAACGGTTGGGCTGATACTGTAATTTTGATGAGTAGGATATAGGTTTAGATAGGTTGCAGACTATATCGGGAGTTCGGGACCAATTACCGCTTGATGCTATTATAGAAGAAATTATATAAGTAGGTTGCTACTAAGTTAAAATCATATGGGTCTTTTACATATTTACTATTGTATATAACATTGTATAACAGTTTTGCTGTTATCGAGATTTTCATAAATTGCATTGTTAAAATAGTGAATAGAAAATACTTGCATTTTACAACCAACGAGAAGGAATCCTGATACTTTAGTAAAGCTCCTTTTGCATCAAATCCTAGAACTTCACATTCATAATGAGCTTCGTCCATGCAATCCACGGTCTTAAACGTGACCTCAAGTTTATTTGTTTCCAGGCTCCCTTCAACTTCGATCCTCGAAGAAAAATTCAGAGATGTAAAGAAGTAACCAATGATTGGCTTATTCCCTTCTGTTAGCTTCACAATTTCCTGTATCCCAAACCAACCATTTCTTCTGAGAACCAAGGAAAGTGGTCTCTTGAGATTTTCTCTGTTAATTCCACACGTCACCGTCACGTCCGTTGTGTCTAAGTATACATCTTGTGGTGAGATTTTGACAAACAAATCTAGAAAATACAATTCGTAGCAACATTAACCGATATTATTTGTCTTTTAAGATAAGGGGTTGTATTTTTCTTCATTTAAACAGCATTGGCCGCAGAATTGCATCTGTTCGTTCCACAACTAAACGACATAAAGTTATTTCCTTGCTTCTGATTCACCTTTTGTCTATTGGAGACTTTTAAAGAAACTGGATCTAAAATACACTAAAACGTCGAACAAAATCCAAAATTCAAACAATACCCATTTTTCTATAATTTTATAAGACTAAGTGATACATCAGAAGGTTGTAATTATTAATGGGTACTGTTCTCCTGTTTTGTAAGGTTCTCCATCGTTTTGCCACGAGTGAGCAGTGTTGGTTTTGTATATTATTTTAACTGTATTACCTCTTTTGAGTCTTTTAAAAATAGACAAAACGCACGTCTGACATAGCAATATTTATTGAGATAATAGCAATATTTATTGCCTGGAACCCTGTTATAATTTTAATTTTGCAACCCATAATGGTTGGTTCTGCTGGTGAAGTTTAAATTTACAGGCACTTGTTTCATGATCACAAGAAAAAAAAGCCACTGATCAGTAAAGAATCCCAATGGCTTATATTTTTCATGAAACAAGTGTCTGTGTCTAATTCCCCGAGATTACCCATCTCCGGCATCAGCACTTTTGAATCAGGATATGAAGCTATGAAATTTCCCCGGGGGAATTTTCTATGTAAATTTCAAAATGTTCAAAACCCTAAGAGAATAACTGGGTCAATCACAGTCTAGAATTGTGATATGCTATTTTTTTCATATTTCTATTGTGTTTAATATTTTCAACTGTTTTGCTAGAGTACACTAGTGCCTCTGATGACGAAACGCGCATAAGGCGTAGCAGATTTCATTGCCTGAAACTTTGTTGTAATTTTCGTTAAACTTAATATTTTCAATACTGTTTTCATTCATTTTTTCATGGCTCGAATGGCTCATCAGTTTTTCTTTGCTTTTGTCAATGACAATGAATCTCATGTTAAATATGATAAAAAGCTTTTTATAACTATAGGTCTATCTAAACAATAAGGCAAAAGATAGCGCGAAAAATCGAGAAATACAATTGAGTAAAACATAATGGTCGGTCGTATGTTTGAAAAAAAAAATCATTTTGATTGTATTATTATGGTGTTGATTCAAAACAAAAATTGTTCAACAGTACATTTTTTTTTCTATAATTTTTTACCTCTTGCGGAAATAAATTCCAAATTTAAGAAAATTGCAATTGAAAAAATCAAACAGACTTTCAACACCATGTTCAGCAAAAGTACATTGAAACTGAAAAACCTTTTTGATACATTGGTTAATTATACATCTATTAAAGTCTTTAGTTGTATAGGCATATCAATGTTGGTAGGAAATACCAGGGCCAGCTGTACGATATGAAAAGTATATAGACCCGTTATCTACAGACATGGAATGTGTATTAGGAAATGAAGTCATTTCTGTTTACTGAAAGCGATATGATGACGAATTAATGACCATTGATAGCTTTGTACCTATAGAAATCTGGAGGTAGAAAAGAGTATGATTTTTTTCCTTCTTTTCTTCCAAAAAGTGACTTATGGCCTGTTTTAAACGGGTCTTGGAAGTTTGATAAAAAGGCTTTTGATCTTCTGATTAGAAATTCACAAGAACCACTTCTAAACATTACTGCTTTTAATCGACTATCTACCTACAAACCCCAAATGTAAATGAAATTAAAAAAAGAAACAAATTGAGAGTGCATTTGCAAATCTCCAAGAATAAATGTTCGTGCCTTATTACTCTATTAAGCAACATTGATACTATGCGTAGGCAGACCAATACAATATACCTAAGTGGTGTAAAAACACTGTTTATGCATATTTCAAGGAGAAACCCCTCATCAGCAGCAGGTCGAAAACAAAAAGTACTGAAGTAAAAGTACTCAAACCCAAAACCCAAAACCCCCCAAAAATAGGTAAGCCAGATCCAGCACCAAGGATATCGACCAAATGCAATACAATAAAACAAACTTGGTATAATAAGGGTCATTCTAAATTATTGACAAATTTGTGTTCCTTTGATAATCACAAATATATTATTAAAGAAACAGAATGTTTTTGTATATTTTTGGTCCTTTTATGTTAAGATGACATGGAATTCATCAAAAAAAGGGCTTTGTTTTTGTTGAATTAAAGCAAAACAACCATTTGGTAAAGGACACCCTAGATAAGAGACACCAAGTCTGGTCAAGCAGTTTTGAAAATTTGAAAAGGCATGCATTCCTTCAAAATAACAAGCTGGTGCTAAACGTCTGTGCTAAACTTCTATCTGTCCATGTCTATCTTTATGCAGATCTGGCCATTTATAATTGATTTCTAGAGTGTCTCCTGTCCAAGGTTAACTTACACCTGCAGTCAATATTGTGATGAATAAACATCAAAATATAAAATTTTTAATTGACCTTTATAGGTTAATAAAATATTATTTTACGATATTCCCATTCATAGGTTAGTCTTAGATTTATATTAACATTTATGATTTTAATAAACTAAATAAAACTGAAAAACTAACAAAAAATATTAATCCAACTACAACTGAAGAAATTAAGACAGTTACTTCCTTCATTAAACAGTCATTAGAACTGAGAGAAGGAGATCCGTCATAAATATTTTAGTTGTACAATTGTAAAATTTAGATACCTCAATGTTTTATGTTTTTTCTATTCATGTAATGGTTTATCTTCTGTAAAGCTATAATCAATGCGGTTTACTGTGTGCTTAAATAAAATAAAATAAATATATTGGGCATCCTGTTTGATACTGTTTGGTTTTGCTATGCTCATCATTTTCTAGTTTGTTTCTTTAGTTAAATTATATCTTGTCACCCTTAAACCACCCCCTCCAGTTATTAAAAGTGATTACATAGTGTTGGTTAGTCCCGTCTGTCCGTCTGTTCTTCACACTTTTTGTATATGCTAGTTTTGCTACTTCTTCTAAATGCCTTGATGGATTTTCTTCATATTTTCAAGGATTCATTCTTATATAATGTAGGTGTGCACTTCCTCCTATCTCTAAAATTTAATGGATGAATTTTGAAAGAGCAGGGAATATAAATTTGTGACCAGTGACTTACAGTTTTTGTAGTTAAGCTGAGTCATGATAGAACTAAGTCATGATAGATGTAGTACACATAAATTTGTACATTATTTAATCTTTAATTGGAAGATTACATAAGATCATATTGCACCGAGATAAACAAATAAATACATAAATAACAATATCACAAAACTTAATGCAGAAAAATATTCATCACAATAATTATTTTTTTATCAAAATATAGCATGTCTTGACAAAGTCAAGTCAGACCAACATTGTTAAAACAAATGAATGCTGATTAAAAATAAAGTTCTTTGTTTTTTTTAACATTCATTTTGTGAAGAATATATGGTAGTGTTATTCCTAGCAAATTTTCCATTAGACCCCCCCAAAAAAGATATTAAATACATTTTTATATCTATAAATAAATGTCAAAGTTTTAGAAAAAATAAATTTCTGTACACATTCTCTTGGATGTAATAAAAAAATTTTCTGGACCAAATGGTCTGTGTCATGTATTAGAAACACATATATTCATAGCAATCTGACAGTAACAAAAATGTTTAATTATATAGTGAAAGATTAAAAAGCAGAGCTCTTATTTAGACATTTTTTAATATTTTGCCTAATAGATCAAATAAGTTGAAAAAGCAACAAAACACATACAAATATTCAAGGATTTGATTAAATATCTTCTTTGACCTTCATTTTAACATACTGAAAAGCTTTGCAAAATATCTTTAATCAATTGAGGTCTGTCAAAATTATTACAAGTACATAGAAATCATTTGGAAGTTATGAAGTTTTAAATATTTAATTTGTCAAGCTGAATTACCCTGGTTTGACAGTTTTCTTCATACCAAAGCATCAAGTTCTCAATTTTTGAATTTTGTCTTTTCCTTTAATTTGTATGTAAAAAGTAAAATTAACCATAAAATCTCAATTTAAAATGTTGTCTTATGTTTTACTTGTATGCAAAAAGATTTTCAGGTCAGGGAAATTTAAAATAAACTAAATATGAATATTTAAATGCTTACAAAAAGCCAAGGTACAAGTAAAAGCTTAAAGTGTTAAAAAATCACCAGTAAAAGTCTACAATTCATAGAATTGTCAAAATGTACAATATATTGAGATTAAACAAAGCGTATTGCCATTCTTAGACATAAAACATACATAATGTATTTTTTAAAACTATATATTCATTTACCAGTCTTAAAAAATAAAGCTATATACATGTTAATAAATGTAATGCTTTGTTTATGAGTAGGGAAGGTGGGAAGATCACACGGGCAAAAAAGTATGTAAAGTGAGCAATTTCTCCTATAACAATCTAGACTTATATAAAAGTATAAATACAACAGTAACATAAAACTAAAAAAAAAAAACATTTTCAAATGCTGATTAAAACATAGTAAATGTTAAAATGACCTTTTTTTAAACTTGTTTTATTTACAAAACATACATGACCATGAACAAGATAAACAATGAAAGACTTAAACAACCAATACAAAAAAATTCCAAGAGATTTCAAGCAAAATCATTATCTTTTATTTCAAAGCATGTCATATTTAAACCAGAATTTAACATATAAAAAATCAACCTATCATACATCATTTGTTTTCAATAATAAATTGTAATCTTAACATAAGCTAACATATTATTTAAAGTGACTTACAATGCAGTTTTCAATAGGTTTATATTTGTTTATTACCTTTGTTAAAAATAATTTTCATACAAAGACATTAATAGCAAATTTCATCAAGATACTTGTAGGTACATTTGTACATTGACATATAATGAAATTGGGCCTGTCACAAGAGTTAATTCAAGGATTTTTTTTGGTATAAAATGTTAACATTATAATAAGACAAGCAACATTTTGTATTATGATATATCGCTACAACTAATGTAAATTAACTACCGGTAAATGATTTTATATACCAGTATCATTTGTATGTAAATGTTTTTATTTCATAAATAACTTTAACTTTTTTGACATGCATGAAATAGAATGAGATTACAACAATTATGATATAAATTTTAGTGACATAAAAAGTCACAAACAATCCAATCACTATCCCAGCACTGCCATTATTTTACTGATACAGATGTCTGATGCCAGACGAGCCTCCTTACTGACTAATGAGAAGTTCAGGAACCCGTGTGGTAAATCGTCAATGAGGTGAAGGTCAACTGTTTTGTTCAGATCTCGTAGTTTCTTGGCAAACATCACAGAATCATCCAACAGTGGATCCAAGTGGCAAGCCTGTAATAAATTAAGACATCACAAGTAAGAACTATAAATTTCCTGAACGAAATTTTTGCTAAACATGACACAGATTTTAAAAATATTTAATTATCTTCCCTTAGATGCTGAATAAGTTGCTTGTGTATGCATTATCCATGTTATCATCATATATTGTCATGATTGTATAGCTATCACTTTATTCCTTAGTTAATTTCTTAGCTGCTGCTTTCTTCTCTTATTCCTTAATTAATTTCTTAGCTGCTGCTTTCTTCTCTGTGTTTTAACTTGGATAACAGATCACATGTCATGTATAAATGCGCTATGTCCAATAAAGATATTTGAATTTGATTAAAAAAGAATTTTCTCATTTTTTCATTTTATAAGATTTGATTGTTACTGAAATGTTCCATCAAAAATATCTAATGCCTACAAAAAAAAAATCACAACAGTTTTATTCAGATTTCAAAATTTGTACTAAGTCCATTACAAATTTGGTGTGTAATCTGTATCTTTTTTGTGTAGATTTTAAAGAATTTTTTTTATTACTATCCCTATTCACATAGAAATGTAAAATGATGTAACATGTACAAGTAGGTTCATGAAAAAAGTTGAAAAACTTGACAAATAAACATACAAACTCAATTATTTTGATTTCTTATTTTTATCAGTGTCAAAGTTTGATATCAATAAGTAATACATGCTATTCTTCATAACTTACTACTAGATAAACTGGTGGCAAATTCTTCAACAACTCATCTGTTGCCAACAGTGGAGACATGTATGGATTCTTGACGATTGGCAAATGTCTGAATGCTGTCAGAGGACTGTGTTCAATATGCTCCTTGGCAGCTTTGATTGGGACAAAGTTCAAAGTCCCAGCACTTTTTTGAAAGAAGTCAAATTCGCCATCGTCATTTGTCCCACGTTCAGATATACATGACATGGACATTTGTTTCGTCATGGATTTAGATTTTGTACCGGACAGACCCTCACTCTCTGTCACTGATTTACACATCCCTGGTGGCAATTCAAAAGACTTATGACTAGAAATTCCCTTGCTGACCCTTGCTAACTTTTTATGCTTTTTAACATTGTCCGATTCTGGTGAAAACTGTAAGGAAGAGCTCCCTAGATTCTCATCCATGAACTTTTCATTTGACATGTTTACATTTGAAGAAGCTCCCTGGTCTACATCTAAAACAGCACTCTCCTCTGAAGTCTCCCTTTGTATAGGAGTACCATTGCCACCTTCAACACCTTGAAAATCTGTTTCTCCATCAAACAGAGCACCAGATTCTTCTTCAGCTGATTTCAAAGTTGTATCTGCTGGAGTGCCATCTACATCCTCTGGATTATAATCCTCCAAAGTAAATTGGGAACCAGTAGAATCTAAGTCTTCCATTACTCCCTTAGCAACAGTTACAACCTCAAATTCCTCCTCACTTTTCATTTCCTCTTTGCTCACTGTCACATGTTCAACTTTTGTTTCTTCACTATTGCTTATTGCCACTTCTTCAAACAAGGAATCTTCATCCTTACTGCTCCCCATTTCGGAACTAGATGTTAGGTTGTCCATGGCAGAGTTATCTTCCTTTTCAATTGGAACAGAATCAGGTGGTGGGGGATATTCTGATTTCTTGTATTCAATCACAACCCATTTTTCATCTTTCTTTGAGAATGATGTCGACACTCCTGCATAAGCTGAAGATAGTAATCAGAAAATTTAGTTTCATAATGCTTAGATTTACTTAATGAAATATCTAGTATTGTTAAGGATGATCGCTGGTCAGTTTAAAAATAACAAGGTCTCTAAATTGATATATTTAATTAACAGCCCATAAGTAAGGTACAAAATCAGCTTAAAAAATTCATTGGACACCAAACTTGAGATATTAAGCATTCAAAATTTGGTGGGAAAAGGATTTCTCTGACTTTATCATAGGTTTTACATTAGACTTGTTTAAGCGTAAAAACCTATGAAAAAATAACAAGAAATTTATAAAACTTTGTTAGTTAGCCCTTTATGCTCTAATAGATAATAATTTAAATGAAAGAACCTTAGTGAGCACGCTCACATACCCCATGCGTTCACATTATGGACAGAGATTATCTATTTCGAGTTAGGAACAAAAAAGTCTTAGCTGTTGTCTTTCCAAGACGGCTCATTAAACAGGAAATGAATAAGTGACAGAGCTGAAAATGTATCCCACCATATGGGATCCCTCTCTGAAGCCACATACAAAATATCAAAAGTCTATGGTTAATAGTTGCTAAGAAATCTGTCATGAAAATTTTTAACCCTGAAAATTAAGTGAAAAATATCTAAGTAGGCTCGTGAAAAACAGAAAGTAGATAATCAACAGACCTAAAAAAGAATCCCACTATATGGGACACCTACTTGAAGCTAAATACCAAATATTAAATACCTACCATAAATAGATGCTGAGAAATCTGTTATGAAAATTTTCAAACCTAAAAATTTAGTGAAAAAAGTCCAAGTTGGCTATTTAAAGAGGAAGTAGATGGTAGACCTGAAAACGAATCCCACCATATGAGACATACTTTGATATATTTCCTCATATTCGGAATCATTCGTTAGTTATACTATTTATTACGTAGATAAATCTTCAATTAAGGCTTCATTTATGCTTAAATTACGGTAATTTCAGGTTGGACTATTTCAATGCAAGCGCAATAGTTTTCACGTCATAGACGACGTATACATTATAGGTAACGCCAAACAACAGTTAATTAAAATTTCCCGCGTTTTTAGTTATCTCACTGAGTGTGATAAACGATTTCTGTTCACTCGGAAATCTCGATATTTCACTGCTATCTATGTAGTAACTACAATTAATAGTTGCTGAGAAATTTGTTACGAAAATTTTTAACCCTGAAAATTTTGTGAAAAAAGTCTAAGTCAACTCGTTAAACAGGAAGTAGATGATCCAGACCTGAATACGTATCCCACCATATGGGACCCCCACCTGAAGCTTCATACTAAATATCAAAAGCCTATGATTAATAATAGCTAAGATATTTGTTACGAAAATTTTGATCACAGACAGACAGACTGACAGACGGACCAGTCAAAAACATTAAACCTTTCGCAACTTCGTTGCGTGGGGTATAAAAAGAAAATAGGGGGTTAGTGGGCAAAAAATTTATCACCATTTTAATGGTAAAATCCAGAGAATTCCGAAAATCTGACAGAAATCTCAAATGCTGACCAGCAATCATCCTTAATATCTTTTCTTGAGAAACATAACTTTTTAAAATAAGATGAGTGCTATTAAACTTGTTGTTTTTTAAAAATTTCTAATAATAAATAAAATTGAAATCCTCTTTTAAAATGCTGAAGAAAAATAATTTGTTAAATCACAATATCCTTCCATTACACAAGTGAACTAAAACCTGAACGTAAGTTCATTAAAATTTAATTAATGAGCCAAATTTATTTGATATCTTTTTTTATTACAAGTTGTTCATATCAAAGTATACTAAAATCTTCACAAACAATAATCATTGGTGTCTTTTTGACAATTTCAGAGATAAATACCTGCTAAACATCTTGTCAGTATCCCAACAGGAAGTAAAGGATCCATCAATCCCATAAGTCTAGAGGGTGAAGGTGTATACCGTACAAGGAAAGGTGTGTAGGCAGCCATGATACCATCTGGTACCCTAATCTGGAAAGAGGCTGCTCGGATAGCAGTAGCTACAACCAGGTTACCTCCGGCACTGTCACCAGCAAAACAAATTTTCTCTCCAGTCCAACCTAGAAAATGGAATAAAAAACTTTTCATTCTAAATCAAATATGAAACAATGAAAATAATTAATTAGCGAAATTCTATAATGCATGCATATCATAATCTCATTCCTGATTGTAGTTTAGTTACTTTATGTGCATATTTGGTTAAGAATTTTTCTCTTATTGTCATGTGTGTAGCCTGGATTTGTTGTGGCCTTTTTAATATTTAAATTGACTAAGCAATACTTATTCACTTCTTTCATACTGTTTCATGAGCATCATTTATACTCAATTTTAAAATTGTGGTACCTTTTCAATTGAATTTAAATGACACCAACAGGTTTACCAATTTTTGTGTCATTAGAGAAGAAAGAGGTTTAATATTAGGTTAGTAAATTGGTGAGCCATGAAGCACTTGTTGCTAGTATAACTCATGAAAAGAATATCAAGTCAGGTAGATATTTAAATGGACCCAACTATCCATTAAATCAGATATTGTTGGACAAGAGAGATTCATTTAATTTTTTTCTGGAATTGATATGCTTCATGATTTTATACTAACAAACGGTACCGGTGCTTCATGACACAAAAACTTCACTGACCTTATTTTAAACCCCTTTTTTTCTCTTAAGACACATAATTGGCAAACCTGTAGGTGTCATTTAAATTAAATTGAAAAAAAAGGTTCCACTATTCTGAAATTGAGTATGAAAATAATTCCTAAGTTAAAAATATCCAGCTGCATGATGTTTAAAATTGCAGCTATATTGTTTAATCTTCTCTTTAAATATTTGTCTATTTGGGATTCTTTTTTTTATGGAAAAGATACCTTAATAAAATTGATGTCTGGTCTTTATAAAACAAGGAATAGGCCTGATTTTTTATCAAGTTGTTCATAAATCATATTTTAAATTGTTTTGTCTTGTTTGTCTGACTTGCATTCATTTTTACACTGTATGCATCTTGACTTTTAACTTCTGATATAATTTGCATGACTTAAAATATTTTATCTATGATTTTAAAAGTTACCCAATTCTTCTGCATTTTCTAAAGCCCAGGCATAGGCATAGAAGCATTCCTCTAAAGCTCTGGGAAAGGGCAAGTCTGGTGCTAGTGAGTAGTCTATGGATAATATTGGTACATCTAAAATCTTGGCCCAATGTCTGAGGTACACCTAAAATAATATACTTGTTAATTTTGATAGTTTTAGCAAATATAAGAATGTTACCAGGATAAATTTACTGTACATTAAAATAGACAAGAAGTATATATTGCATGTAAACACTTAAAATGCAGGACCTATTTTCCTTCAGGAATTGATAGCTTTCTAATGAAATCAACGAAGGGACACTGGGCCTAAAAATGAGCTAGCAAAGTTTAACTGTTCACTCTTGTTTTATAGCTGTAAATAGTTTGATCTCTAGCAAATCACTTTTTTATTGCAAGATGTTTAAAATATTCATATGGTTCCACAACTGATTGTTATGAGTTTCGCTGAACATTGCTATATAAATAGGCACATAAGGGTTTGAAATTATTATTTCTACTAACCTCATGTGATCTTGATGACTGAGCTACAAATCCTCCCCCATGACAATGGAGAACCAACCCTGGAGACATTGGGTGTGGTTTGTCATTCATTTTTGTCTTGGGAACTCTCTACAACAAATAATAGGATCAAAATTTTCAATCTTAAGTAACTATCAATGAAGTATTCCATTTATTTCAAGATGTAATTTATTGTACTGTGATCATAACCAAATGTTATACAAATGTTTAAATGCTCTTTGAAAGTTTTTCTCTAATTTCACCATATTTTTTAAAACCAGAATGAACAAAATACATGTATCAAAGAAGCAAATTATATTACAATATAGCTTTTTATGTAGTAGACATGGAATATTGCAAAGCACAAAAATTCTGATCACCAAATCAAATATTTGTCAGTCCCAAAAATAAACGATCTTTAAAAATTACAAGTACTTTACATGTTCATTATTTTTCATACCTGACCCTTCCTCCACTGATTTGACAGTAGTCTCATCTTGATATCTGCTGGTCCCGTGTGAGCACAAGGAGGAGTAATGATAACAGTTTCCACACTGTTCTGACAATTCATCTCAAATGGACTCGGCTTTAGTGTTATAACCTCATTAACATGGAGCTGTGGGCAGGCAAGATGTGATAACTGCAATTCAAACAGAAAATATTATGATACTGTTATCAAGAAAGTGAAATATACGGTTTTCTGAAGTTTTGAAATATGTTTCGGGTTTGCAAACCTCAAGTTATAAATCAATGTTTGCCTATTAATCTAAGTGTAAATTGTAAGATATTTTGGACCTCAGCAAATTCTGCTTGACAAAAAGGCAGGTCAGCCACACTTCAAAATGTCTGGATTTTTAAAACATCACAGCGCATTTAAGGCAGAATATGACTTTATTCGTCCATAAAAACTTTTTCAGTCAACCAGATGTGAAATATAACCCCTCAAGATAAATTAAATAATACATGTATATGTGAAAGTTATAGATATTTGTGTTATCTTGATATGGGCTGAAATATTTTAGGGACGAAAGGTGCAAATTCCTGGAACGAAAGTTTCGACTCAAAAGTTCTGGGTCACAGCTTCAAATTTTTTATATAAAAACGTTTGCTATATTACATTCTATTGGAATATTGCCGTGCCAACAGTGTGTTTGGTATACAAATTATATAATTAGCATAAATCGTCATTAGCTAAGCTCAGACTTGCTAATTTGAACAATCAATTCTCATCTAAAAAAAAATATATATATGCAACAGTTCAAGGCACGGCAAAATTCCATAAGAATATACTATGGCAATCATTTTTAGGTAAAATATTTGAAGCTGTGACCCGGGCTTGCCCCAGAACTGTTGAGTCGAAACTTTCATCCCAGGATTTCGCTCCATTTGTCCCTAAGTTTTTTCGGCCCATATCAATATAACAAAAATACCTATCACAGTACTTTCACATAAATTACTTAATTGATTTTGATGGGTTATATTTCACATCTAGTTGACCGAAAGAGTTTTATGGCCGAATACAGTCATATTCTACCTTAAATGCGCTGTGATGTACATGACATGCATGATGTAAAAATGTATGTGTAAAATAATATATTATCATGATTGTGATTAATGGTAAAAATAAAATTCCCTTTTTTTTAAATTTACATCTTTAAAATATTTTTTTTTGCATAAAATTATCAAACCCTGATGAGTGTTGCATTTGTTTGTTTTTTATACATATAATGCATGTATATGTGTGCTCCTCATTTTCTAGTTTACAAGTGTACATATGCATAACATTTGGATAGATCGTCTCTGATGAGCCGTTTATTATAAGCAAAACACATGTAAGATCACTTCACAATTTGTCCTGTAATTTCATTTTCTAAACATTAATTTCAAAAACTCCCAAGAAATCCCATTTTAAAATCTTACTAGAGAACAACATCAAGAAATAAAATTATTACACAATTACATATAGTAAATATACTACCTGCATGATGTCTGACTCTGTGAGAGACCAGAATGATTTACAAAACATAATATCAGCAGTTCTTGTGACATCCACTACCTTAAATAGAATTAAAAAATTTTGTATTGTTTATCAATGTACATGCACAATTCTATTATATTACAACAATCAATATACAGAAACTAATTATCAAAATAATGCATCTAAAATATTTTTAGATGCATTATTTTGATAATTAGTTTCTGTATGTTGTACATGTAAAATATTTTTACATGTACAATGTATACATTTAATTCACATGTGGATGCAAAAACATTCGAGACATTTATACATGGTATCATCCCCCTTTTTACATGTACACAATTGATTGATACCGACATTACAAATGTAACATGCATGGGTTGTATTTGAAATGCTTATGGTACAATGTCTCTGTCATGCCTGTTCTCTTGATGTTTGTTGTTCTGGGTCCAGATATGGCATTGGTCATTTTGGGATTGGTATCGAATATTGTGTATCATATTTTTGATTTAAGGCCAATGTACATATGTAAGGCAGCCAGCAACAACCACTGGTTAAATTAAAGACTGCCAGTTGTCCATTGTGGATTTTTCTAAATTGCTGCTTGTCTATAAAGGTTGTCTCATATATACACTTATGCCACATCCCAGTTATTGTGTGTGTGTGTGTCTATGTGTGTATGGTTTTTTTTGGTTTTTTTTAATCACTTGCTGTTGCAGTTGCTTTGTATACAATATTTTATGTAGTGTTTATCAAAAAACAACTTTCTACTTACTCTTTGAGCTCTTAGATCAGGATCCAAGTAGTATTTACCAAAGTTAATTAATGAACTAGTCAACTGTGCGAACTGTGATGGATTTTTGTAGCCTTCGCTAAAGGAGGCCATGGCCACTGCTACCCCTTGTAATGGTTTGACCATTGAGTCACAAAACTAGAAAAAAATATCAATAACACAAATAAATAAATGTATTTTTCAAACAATATGAATGATTTGCATTCTTTTATTTTTCTCCATTGCAACTTACGTGTATATACATGATATATATTTGTACTCAACATTTGCAAGTAAATGAAAAAAATATTATACATGTACATGTACTGCATGTAAGTTGTATATAAAGAGAAGAGCAAAAAATAAACATGACAACAACTATTTACATGTAAACAGAATTGTGTGATATGCCTGGCATATTTATGAGATATGAAGAATGTAAAGGGTTCATAAACTGACCAAAGCAAAATTCTTCAGTGATTTCCTATAAAATGGTAGAAAATTCAAAATTCAGGAAGTGGAAATGGTTTAACATGTACATGTTTGTAATTAGTATTTGGCTGTCTATCATGTCTATTGTACAGCAAGGATAGTTTCACTATTCCTGTTGTGTCTCACAATCATGCTGTCTTACTACAAGAATGGCTTTGCCCTAAAAGCTCGCTAAAATACCAAGGTAAAATTCATTCTATGGGAAGGTTAATTTGGGTTGATTAGGGAGGATGTGATAGCACTTCCCTCCATTTTTCTGCACATGTGTAGACTTTTTTGAAAACTTCCAAAAATCCAAATTGTGCAGAACGATGTCATATTTCTTTGATCATATTTTGGGTCTTGTGCAATTTGGCAGACAAACTACATAGAGAGCTTGTTTGCTCACATATTACCCATGATATCTGTTTGATTATATTGTTAGTACCCCTTTATTTAACCTGGTCTCTCTATACATATGTACATGTATTTGCCACTGTGTAATCATTACCTGAAAACCAAGACTTCTGCCATAGAAACAGTCTTGGCTTAAACTTTCCACTTCTTTTAGGAGGTTTTCTGCTACTTCATTATCCAAATATTCTTCATTTGCAAAGAGACTGCCTTCATCGCAAAAGGGCATAAGTTTGGCAGCATAATGGAGACCTGCTCTCAACTGACCAAGTACCGCAACGTGTGATTCAAGTTCCTTCGAATAATGATGACTTCGAAAAAACATGGACTTTCTGTTATTGGAAATATGCCTTGAGATTTGAAGTAGTCTTTGACAACATTTGTAAACAACTTTGATCATGCTCCTATACCCATTTGCTTGAATGTCAGGTGATAGATCATAAGACGAAACTTTGGGGATGATCTCTTCAATAGAAGGTTGAATTCCCCTGTCCAAATGTTCATGTAACAAACTGAAAGATTTGTAAAATAAGGACGCTGTACGTGTTGTTCCATTCTGATAAAACTCAATGTTATTTATGGCTTGTGAGCGAAGATCTCGTAAAAGTGTAGAGAACATGATCTGCTGTTTTTACGCGTGTTTACAGTCCAAAGTTCAGATTTGTTTTGACAGGTTGTTGACAGGTGCTTCCATTGCGCAGGTCCGCAGTTTGTTTTGATTAAAAAAATAGTTTTAATTAAATAATCTAATAAAAGTATACCAGTAATTAAGCAATATTTTTTAACTTTGAGATAATTATAAAAGAAGTTAATTAAATTGTTAAATTTAATTATGATATTAATTGACCAATCAGAAAGCAGAATTTTAGTCAGACTTGAGAGAAGATAGAAAGAAAAACACAGCTGATTGCAGGAGAGCCAGAGAATGACAACTAAAAAAGTTTCTTTGAAGTTTATTATATGACATTTTTGTGTAAAGAGTAACCATCTTCAATAAAAGAGGAATCTACCAAGGTGCTTTTGAAGCCATGTAAAAGGCCGACCATGTCATTGTTGACAATGATAATGGTTTTTTTTCTCTCAGAAAATATTTCTTCCTTCTGCCCAAGGCCAAGAGAAAGTTTATATACTTGTACATATTCACTGATCACATACATTCAAATTTAAAGAGTGGTTAACATGGTTAAATAAGCAGAAAAATAATGAATGAAACTGATTGTGTCATGTGAACAAGTCAACGCTGTCAGTGTTATTACTTTCATGTTTGGTCCATTCATAGAAAAGCACAGGAGTCTGAAATCCTATCAATATAGCGGTTAAATTCAATAAAATGTCCAGGAACACTGGATGAGCAGAGCTTCCCGAAGGTTCGTGAAGCTCATCTAGTGTTTCTGGACATTTTATTGAATTTGACCACTATATTGATAGGATTTCAGACTGCTGTGAGAAAAGCTACAGGGAAGGGTATCTGATACTCAATCTTTTTCAGCTGACTTGCTTTCATCTATATCAACCCTGATAATTTCTCTTGTCCTGAATTAATCAGATGTCCTCCCCTGTTCCTTGCCTCTCACTCTACCGGAAATTCCCAACACATATACTCCTGTGTCCCTAAAAATACCACTTTTTCCTTTCCAATAGCCCTATCAGCCATCTACTTTCTTATAAATCTTGTTTCTATTAAAATGTATGTTAAATAAACAACTATATTTTATTGAACATTTTGAAGTTTTATGTAATTATATATAAAAAGCTGTGCCTTTTTCAAACTTCTTATAATTATATACCACAGCTTTATACATGAAAATGTGGATATACATTTTGTAAACATGACAAGTAATGCTTCATTTATAACTGACCCATAACTTTTTTATTTATTTTTAGAATGTAATCCCGTTCTCCACATCATCTTCACCTAACATCATGGCTGAAGTAAAGGAAGAATCACTGAAACCAAGTAAAAACCAAAGTAGTAAAGATGGTATTTCTTTAAATGAATCTGGAATTGGACAAGATGTCAGTATACTTACTGAAACTAGCCAGACAAACCAAAACTGTTCAAGTCATGATGAATCTGGGATTGGAAAAGATATCTCTTGCAACTTTAACAATTCAGCTTGCGAAGATTTTCTAGACTTATCAGGAACCAATAACCATTCCAGCAAAGACAACACAGAAAATAGCAAAAATGGTGTGATAAAAGATGCAGATGAAAATAACCAATGCAAACATTCAAATGAATGTACAAATAATACCAAAAATAATGAAACAGAGATTGTTGGCAATGATGCACTAAACAATACAGTTAAAGGTCAAAGTTCGTTGATTGTTGATGACATTAAAACCAAAGAATGTGATGCGTACAAAGAAAAAATTGAACAGTTAACATTGAAAAAAGAGGACAGTGGTGTTGAATTAAACAGATCACCAATGAAAGACAATATCTCAGACATTGACAACAGCGAATCTCATAGTGAATGTGGTGCATTATCTACCAAAACAGATTCTGGTGTCGCATTAAGCTCTCAGTCAAAACTTTCAGAAAATGATGAGTCTTCTAGAGACACAGGGGACTTTTTGGCTCCAGGTGGCACTGATCAGTACGAAAGTGATCAGACAGGGTCATGTGATATAACAATGCCTTCAGTTGGAACAGATATTGATGAAGTTCGGGAGATGGAAAATGAAAATTCAAGCGAAGAGGATGAAGTTGTTGTGGTGAGGACAAAAAAGTCTCGCCGAAAGAGAAGAGCTGACAGAATCGATTCTAGTAGTGATTCCAATGAAGAAAGTGATGAGAACGATGATGTTTATTCTGGGCTGGTACGCAACAATAATGTTCTTGACTCAGATGACGACTCTGATCCTGAAGTTGAGGAAAAGATCGAAAGCGATTCTGAATCAGAAGAGGAAGAATCATTTGAAAATAAAAACCTTAAACAAACATTCAAAGCCGTTACAGATTTGAGATCAAGAGAATATGGTTTTTCTAAGAAGTTACCACCATCTTATTTCAGAGAGAAAGTACAAGCGAGTGCTAATCTTGTCAAAAGGATGAAACTACAAAGCCAGCTGGAATATCACGATGGATGTGTCAATGCTTTACATTTCAACAGAATAGGTAAATGAATAAATCCATAAAAGGCAAATACCAAAAATGATGACAATGATGTGCATGTTCATGTAACTTAATTTCATAGAAATATTTTAGTAACAATCGAAACTAGGTGACACCTTTAATCACACCAACAAAACCAAAATGAAAAAAATACATAGGGTAAAATTGAACTTTGATGCACTAGCAGAGAAGGTATAGTGTCTGCTATCAGCATTATACATGTAATGCTATCACTAATAGTGCACAGTGCTTGGTGAATCTTTGACAGTTTATACAAACAACAAAATACTGCAGAAAATATCTTTGTTAAAACTTGAATTTGCCAAAATATTGAATTATTAATAAGCTTGGTTATCTGGTTATAGAACTAGAGAATCTGTCACAAAACTTATACATCTTCTAAACATTGTAGTTAGTGAAGTTACATTTACTTGTTATAAGTCTTTAATACTATAATGTTCTAAAGTGACTAATTAAACAGCCATTAGCCATATTATGTTATTTTGTAGGAACATTGTTGGCTAGTGGATCAGATGACTTGAATATCTGTCTGTGGAATTGGATCCAGCAGAGACCAGCCCTGTACTATGAGAGTGGTCATCGAAGTAATGTCTTTCAGGTAAGGTCAACACATGTCAATGAAGGGAAAAGGAAGAAAACATGACTGTCATGACAGTTGTTTCTGAAAAAAACAACAACCTTATTTTCTATAAATGGATGAAAGTTAAAAATGTAGTCAGCTAAGAGGACAATCAACCCCAGAAGAAGGCATTCCTGCCGAAACGTCGCGACTTAAATAGCCGATATTTAATAAATACTTATTTTCTATGCTTCAGGATAAAGACTTGTTTGTTTCATCTTATCTGCAGAACTTAGCATTCTTTTCAATCCATTTGTCAATGATGTCAAATTAAAAGTGAAAACTGCTATGTAATATACAAAAATTCCAGTAGAGCAAATACAGAGCTGCTTTGTCTTTAATGGTGACATGGATTTAGTTTGTTAGCAGTTATGGCACTTTTTTTTAATTCATGTACAAAAAATCACGAGAATGTTATAGATTGTTGTGCATGTAAGAACTTGTCAACAAAGTAAATATGTTTCACCTACTTATTGTAGATTTTATATATGATTTTTTGGAGTCAAATATGTGACTTGTATAAAAAAAATTGCCATTTACATGAAACATACATGCTCTTTTTATTAACAGGCCAAGTTTATGCCCTTCAGTGGAGATTGTCATGTTGTTAGCTGTGCCAGGGATGGACAGATACGTCTAGCTGAGCTATCGTTGACGGGAGTCTGTAAAGGAACTAAAAAGCTTGCTCAACATCGAGGAGCTGCTCACAAGGTAGGAAAGTATAATTTTAAGTTTGGCGCTGGGAAGTTCAGTATGATGAACTGTATGTCCTAAGCGACTTTCAGACCTGTCCAACTTCTTCTTCGGAAGTTCTTCCTGCTTGGGTCTGGCTTGAAAAAAAAATACACGAAAATTTTTGACAATCTTATCTTAGAAACCATACATGAGCATGTGGGTGGTTCAGTATGACAAACTATATATCCTAACTGATTTTCAGACTTGTTGATTTTCTACTTCCTCTTTGGGATCATATGCAGGGGAATTTGTGTCTTAAGGTATTTTTTTAATCTTTTTTTAACAGTTAGCCTTAGAGCTTGATTCACCACATGTGTTCCTGAGTTGTGGAGAAGATGCATTGACTTATGGGATAGATCTGAGAGAAGAAAAACCAAACAGGTAAGCACATGTTTTACTGATACATGTAGTGCACAAAGACAAGTACACATACACACATGTTATTTATATTAAAACCGAAAGAATATGTTCATTTGAAAAAGATCTATAATTTAATAAAAGCAGTATGCCTGCATTTTTGTTTTAATCATATTCCCATATTATTTGGGGTAATATCATGAATACAGCTGTATAAAAAATTCTACACATGTTTTTGATAAATAAAATAATTATTATCAATTTTGCAGAAGCATGTCAGAGAAGATATGAAAAATATACTATAAAAGATATATGTATCATACTTTATGTGCTCAACTACAAATTCAAATAAGCAGAGTTGCAAACAATCTTTGGCCCTGTCAGACATTAGGGGCAGAAATCATGCAGGTCCTTCAAAACCCGTTGTTGTGCAGGTCCTGATGGCAAGCAACATTTATATAAGAAGAAAAATTTACAAATGGAGTCACATAAATCTAACAGACTATCAATATCTTCAGGAATCACTCTAGGATCCCCTTCATCAGTATAAAGAAGGTGTACAATATTTATAGATTATATTCAATATAAAAGCATCTCTTTAAAATGATAGGTCTGGCACAAGTTTGGTAGGTTCGGCAATACTTGCTTTCCTGTAGACCCCAATGTCTGACAGAAAAATAAAAGTTTGTGCCTGTCCGAATAAGATGTATCTTTAAATAATTCTTAGTTCAGAATGTAACAAAATCTTGTGACAAGGTGTACATTAGTCCATACATTTCAGTATCAAAATCAGAAAAGTTGAATCTATATATTTCCACATTGATTTTCAGATTGGCTGTTACTAAAGAAGGTGACAAGAAAATACCATTGTATTCCATCCACTCGAACCCTGCCAATTCATTTGAGTTCTGTGTTGGTGGTAGAGATCATTTCATCAGGTATGTTAAGACAGATTAATGTTCATGAGAAAAGTGTCTTGTGGTCTAAATATGTTAACATTAAATGTGCGCACAACTTCTTCAGTATAGCTGTAATAAATGGTAGTTTCATGCAAAAAATTATACATTTTCACGAGGTGATGCTTCATTGCCAAAATATGTTAAGGACTGTCCAAGAAAAAAATACATAGGTGTTTGAAAGCACTTTTAGTTCATAATCACTACCAATGGACATATTTCCAATAGCTGTGATAAAATATGACAAAACACCTTCCACCTATAGAAAAAGATATATGTACTACCTTCAAACCTCCTCATAAAATTTTTTCTGGAACAGACCTACATGAATTCATTCAAACTTGGTTTCAATGTGAGCATGAATAGAATTACATATTTTATGTACATGTACATGAATTTTACAGAATTGGTATTGTAAATTTTTTATTCACAATAAATTAAGATTTTATTGCAAACTTGTTATCACTTTTCGTAATGATGTGAATTCACATTATGTTAAATTATTATTTTAGCAATAAAATATTTTTTTTCTGTTTTCAGGATCTATGACAAAAGGAAGATAGACAAGGTATGTCATACAAAGATTTATTTTGCTTTAGGAAGCAAAGACCCATCAAAAGTCCAAAAGGGCAACAACAGAACTAGTAAACACTAACAAGAACAGCATGAAGAAACACAAAACACAAAATCAACCGAACAGAAAACAACTCAAGTTGTAACGAGAGTGAACTCAGGTGCTGCTTAAGAGTAAGAAGTTCCTGCTTGCTATAGCACACCTGTTGTGCTGCCGATTTCAAATTCAGTGTGACAAATCTGGTAAAGGAAGACAAAACAAACCTATGAGACTTCAACATCTGCACTCTTCTGAGAGATAGAAATCCCATATTTGTCTATGAGCGCATGATGTCTTCCATAAAATTTCTTTGAAATGAATTGACCAACTAAACATATACACCTCTAAATATGGTTTTAAAATTTACAAAATACATGAATAACAACCTTGTTGCATGTCTTGAAATAAACAAGTTTTGCTACTCTTATTACAAGGTGTAACTTCATTTTAATACAAGTACATGATGTACTTAAGAAATATAACAGTGAAGAAATGGAACTTTTCATTAAAAAAAGTGCTTAATTTTGTATAAAAGATAATTAGATGTGGAATAATAGAAGATAATGAGATGTAAAACCAAGTGCATGTGACACAACCTACATAATGAGCAGCAATTTAAATTATCCACAATTGAAGTGTAGATGTCACAACCTACATGTACACGAAGCAGCTGCAGATCAAAAATCTATTATGGAAGCATTCATTTGACATTTGCATGAATTTTGACAAAAAAATATAAAAAAAACATGTATTATGCCCTGAATGGCAAGGTAAAATCATACCCGTAGCCAGGGGGGGGGGTTGAGGGGTTCGGACGAACCCCCCCCCCCCTGGACAAAAAAATTGATCAAAATAGGGAAAAATCAGGTGAAAAACGGGTTAAGCACTATTAAAGTCAGAAAAAATTGGGAAATCGAACCCCCCTCTTCAAATTTTCGAACCCCCTGTTGAAAAATTCTGGCTACGGGTATGGAAATTTGCATCTATTTATCCCAGCTATGTTTTCTTTAATAGGACAATCCACAGTCAGGATTATTAAAGAAATATTGTCCTCATCACTTGGTAAGTTGTCTTCAACTCTTCATCATGATAGAAGATTTGTTGTGGTTTATACTCAAATTCAGAATAGTGGTACCTTTATCAATTGGATTTAAATGACACCAACAGGTTTGAGAATTAAGTGTCTTAAGAGAAAAAAGAGGTTTAATATTAGGTCAGTGAAGTTGGTCAGCCATGAAACACCTGTTGAAGTATAACTTATAAAAAGAATATCAATTCAGGTAGAAATTTAAATGGATCAAACTGACCATTTGATCAGTAATTATTGGACAGGTGAGATCCATTTAAATTTGTACCTGAATTGATATGCTTCATGGTTTAATACTAACAACAGGTGCTTCATGGCTCACCAACTTCACTGACCTAATATCAAACCTCTTTCTTCTCTTAAGACACCTAATTGTCAAACCTGTAGGTGTCATTTAAATTCAATTGAAAAGGATACCACTTATCTGAATTTGAGTATAATTAAATCAAATATCATGTAATCAGGATCTCAGCACACCATTGTCACCCTCATCATCATCATTGTCATCTTACATATATAAAAGTTTAAACCATTTTCTTGCCTATTATGCATGCAATTTTTTTGTGTTATTTCTGATATTGTATTTCCTTGGAGAAGACTTCATAAGTCTGTTTGACTTGTGTCCTATCCTTTTTGTAATTTTTTTTACCATCGTTACAAATGAAATATGTTTAAACTAGAAGATAGTGCAGAAATATGAAAATAAATTTAAAGAACTAGTAAAATAGAATTTCATTTGGTAATGAAATTTTTATTACTAATTAGTTACAGTACTTTTCAAATGTATTGCATGTATCATTACAGTAGAATCTATGTCCCAGCTATGAAAGTAGAATTTTTTGTACCCTACATCCATCTATCCCTCCATCCATTCTAGATCGAGTGCACGTATCTTCAGTTTAAGTTTCATTTCCATGTTGCGAGATTCAGCATCAATTATTTTGGACAAATTCTTGTTGAAAACTTAGACTTTAATGTCTTTGGGAATACAAAATATGGGGGTCTATCTAATTCAGAAGAATATTTCATCATGACTTTTTCAAATATATTAATTGTTTTTTTTTTTCAGGTTGACAGTGATGTTAAAGCCAATGTTACCTGTTCTGTATATAATTACAATGGAACAGGTTTGTCATTAACAGCGGGGGGATAAGGGGGACCAGGATTCACTCTTTCTCAAGTCCCTTCGTATCTACAAAGCAAAATTTCTTGATTTGTCTCTGATCTTGTAATGAAATTAGTTTAATATTAAACCAAATTAACATGTAGTTCCAAATATGACAAGGTATGCAAAACATTAAAACTGTACAAACTTTATTTCTGTAAACACTTTAAAAAAATTACTAGATTTTACCAAATTTGTGTGTTACGTTTATAAATTGATAATAAAAAGTTAAACTTTGTTCAACTTATATTGTTGGTATTAAAAAATTTTTGGAATTCGATAAAATAAAATTTGGTTCAAGTTTTCTCTACCTACCTTCATCTTTGAATCTTAATTTTATACAAGTTTATTTACATTTACATGTACTGTATTATGTGTTTTTTGAAAGTACATAACATTACAAATAAAATTAAGAAAATGTGAGAAAAAACTATCTATAAATTTCAGGAATCTCGAAGGGAAAAGAATTTTTTATTAAAAATACAGTGTAATACCAAAGATTCTATAAATAGTCATCTAATTATTTAACAAGTAAGCATTTTTCAGCTGTGAATATTGATGACAGAACTACTAAAAATGACTTTTATTTAAAACACCTCCTTAACTTTGCCACGATTCATATTTTACAGAGGTTATTGGATCCTACAATGATGAAGATATTTATATGTTCAACAATCTACACACTGATGGTGCTGAGTACATAAAGAGATATACTGGACATAGAAATAACCACACTGGTAAGTAATATGTTAATGAAGCAAAGGTGTAACACTACAGAAATCAAAATTTGTAAGTTAATGGAGCAAAGGTGTAACACTTCAGAAATCAAATGTTGTAAGTTAATGAAGCAAAGGTTACAGAAATCAAATGTTGTAAGTTAATGAAGCAAAGGTTACAGAAATCAAATGTTGTAAGTTAATGAAGCAAAGGTTACAGAAATCAAATGTTGTAAGTTAATGAAGCAAAGGTTACAGAAATCAAATGTAAGTTAATGAAGCAAAGGTTACAGAAATCAAATGTTGTAAGTTAATGAAGCAAAGGTTACAGAAATTAAATGTCTTAAGTTAATGTAGCAAAGGTTACAGAAATCAAATGTTGTAAGTTAATGAAGCAAAGGTTAAAGAAATCAAATGTCTTAAGTTAATGTAGCAAAGGTTACAGAAATCAAATGTCTTAAGTTAATGTAGCAAAGGTTACAGAAATCAAATGTTGTAAGGTAATGAAGCAAAGGTTACAGAAATCAAATGTTGTAAGTTAATGAAGCAAAGGTTACAGAAATCAAATGTTGTAAGTTAATGAAGCAAAGATTACAGAAATCAAATGTTGTAAGTTAATGAAGCAAAGGTTACAGAAATCAAATGTTGTAAGTTAATGAAGCAAAGGTTAGAGAAATCAAATGTTGTAAGTTAATGAAGCAAAGGTTACAGAAATCAAATGTTGTAAGTTAATGAAGCAAAGGTTACAGAAATCAAATGTTGTAAGTTAATGAAGCAAAGGTTACAGAAATCAAATGTAAGTTAATGAAGCAAGGGTTACAGAAATCAAATGTCTTAAGTTAATGTAGCAGAGGTGTACCAATTCAGAAATCAAATATAAGTTAATGAAGCAGAGGTGTACCAATTCAGAAATCAAATATAAGTTAATGAAGCAGAGGTGTACCAATTCAGAAATCAAATATAAGTTAATGAAGCAGAGGTGTACCAATTCAGAAATCAAATATAAGTTAATGAAGCAGAGGTGTACCAATTCAGAAATCAAATATAAGTTAATGAAGCAGAGGTGTACCAATTCAGAAATCAAATATAAGTTAATGAAGCAGAGGTGTACCAATTCTGAAATCAAATATAAGTTAATGAAGCAGAGGTGTACCAATTCAGAAATCAAATGTAAGTCAGAAAAGGCCAAGATAAAATTGGTCAAAATGTAAGCATCACAAAAACAAAATACAAAAAAAACTTTTGTAATAACCAAACATCAATTAGCAATGTGAGCTCAAGTCAAAACCAGAGTAAACTCTGGTGTTCTGGCCTAGTTTCATAAAACATATCAAATTTTAGATTCTCTCAAATCTGTCCTCAACTCAAATATTGACCAATGAAATTGCAAGAAATCTTAGTTGAGGAAGGATTTGAGGAAATATCAAATTTGAGATGTTTTATAAACCTGGGGCCAGAAAGAGTAAGCATTTTAATGTTAAGTTTCCATTTGCTGTTTGTTTGAACAAAAGTCTTAAAGATCCTTTGATTTAACTTGTTAATTGGAAATTCCATTAAAATGATGCAATAAGCAGAAACTATTCTGATATCCTTTTAGCACCATAATTCACTTTATATGACTTTCATTTGTGCTTTCTTGAATGTTTGTTTTGTTGATATAACTATCATCTTCAAACCCTCATTTGATTATTTCTAAACTTTTCATGCTTGAAAGTCTTCATTGGGTAGTGAGCAATTCTAACACCATGCAGTAACTTTGTTTGTGTGTGTGTTTTATTATACTGCAAAAGGGGAATACAGGAATCACCATTTCTGATTGTCTGTCAATCTGTCCTTATATCTCGTAAGGGCAAATTCTCCTAAACTGCTCAATAGATTTTGATGAAATTTTATATAAAGGCAGTACATTTTATAGAGATGTGCATAAAAAATTTCATTGCTATCAGTTATTGTTTAGGGGAGTAAATTTTTGGAATAAAATGAGGGTTTCTTTTTGTGAGCTTGCTCACAATATTCCTTGTTTATTTGTTGTCTTGCTATGAAAAATGTTTACCAAATTAATAAGTGTCCGTTTCAACTTTTCAACTTAATATGAAAAGTACATCAAACATTCAATCTTTGTTTTCAGTAAAGGGTGTTAATTTCTATGGTCCTAAGAGTGAGTTTATTGTGAGTGGCAGTGACTGTGGACACATATTCCTGTGGGATAAAGATACAGAGGAAATTGTCCAATATCTAAAGGGAGATGACTGTGGAGCTGTAAGTATAATCTAATTTGATACACAAAGTTAAGTAATAATCATATTTAAATTTGCTCAAGGCATATCTTGTTCATTGGAGAAATATTTGAGATTCTGTAGTTCAGAAGAATTCACTTGTAAGACCTTCGGATAAAATTTATTAGTAGCAAAATATGGTAAAGACAATTATTTCAAACTTAGATCATGATATCTTGTTAAGTATTGTACACTTGGCATTCGGAGGAACACAAAAGACCAGGTTCTGCCTAATTGAAAGCAAAATTTTATTTTAGGAGTAAAATTTTAATTTTCATTCAGATTTCTATGACATGTATGATACTAAAAATTTTATTAAGACTAGATTATACTTGTGAGCTTTCCATTGTTTAATTTAGTTCAATGTTGTACTGTGTTAAAAAATTAGGCAAGTTGTGAAAATTTCCAAGGGAAAGGATTGTTAAGTCCACATCTGATTTACAAATGCTCTCAAAATGTTTAAAAAGGGAAAGACCTTACAATTATTTATGTATTTATTAATACCAAGTATAAATTTGTTTTTTACCAGATAAATGTTCTTGAGCCTCACCCCACACTGCCTATATTGGCTACAAGTGGTCTAGACCATGAGGTGAAGGTATGGGCGCCACTAGGAGAAGAACCTACAGAACTTAAAGGAATTAAAAAGGTAATGTTGTGTACAGGAGGTATTGAAATTTTGAAAAAATGTTCCACATGTAATGGTAAATTCTTATTCTAAAAGATATCAATAGTAATAAAAAATGCAATTTACCCCTTCAAAAACAGTTATATTTTGTACAAAATGTGAAAATGTCACCATGAAAAGTTGTATTCTGCATATTAATTTTTGGACAGAGGGCTACTAAGTAAGCAGTTTTTTTCATATTCCTTGTCATAAATTGAATTCACATTTTTTCTTAAGAAATAATTTACTCAATCTTTACATACATTGATAATATAGATAGTTTTATGTGTAAGAACTTTCTATTTGTTATTATTTTTACAAAGGTCAAGATTTATGTGTGATAGCTATTGTAGTTTCATGCCCATACAACCACTGATCATTGGTTAAAGATAGCGCACCAAATTAACTTGTTTCTTTCAGTATGAAAATATCTGTTAAGAAACTGTACGTGGGATTGAGTTGAATTTTGGCATGAAGGTTTGATAAAACAAAATATATGTATTTTAGAGGGTGCAGGAGCATTCATGTCATATATGAAAACATTCATAATTTTTGTTAATATTTATATTTCAGGCAATGAAAAAGAATATGAAGGAGAGAGAAGAAGAGAGAATCATGGATGTGGACATGATTGATGGACAGATGTTGTGGTATATCATGCATCACATGCCAAGAGCCAGGAGAAGGGTAAGTTATATGTTAGGGGTATAAACTCACATTGCTTTGTTCAATCAAATATTGAATAAGCCAATATAATGACATTTTATTTGTTCAATAAAGGTAATAACAAAATTACTGAACTTGGAGGCTCAATCTCAGTGTTCAAGAGAAAGGACAAAATATGGAAGACATACCGGAAAAATTATAAATCGCAATGGTCCTGAATATGACTGGATCAGTGGTGTAAGTAGTAAGGTGATATAGTGCTCAGTTTCACTTGACATGTGATCTATATGTTGCTTTATATGGAACTTACAAAAACTATCAAAAACTTACAGGCATAACGAAAATTGTATAAGTGCATTGGGAAAAAAAATTTGTGATAAATTTTTAAATTCATAAAATCTGCTCATTGAAAAATTTATATGTTTTAACATTACCAAATCATGATAATGTTAAAAAGCAGATATGTTTATTACTGACTACCTCTGACAAAGTTGATTTGCATTAACTGATGCATCTAAGGTTATTTTTCTGTTGACTGTAATGTGTTGCAAGGCGACATATAGGAGTCACTTTGACACTATCTGTCCTCTTTCGTCGTCTTGTGGCCTCATTAAATTTTCTGTAACATTTTCTGCAACTACATGACACACCTCTTGAAATTTGGCATGTAGCTTCCTCCTATAGTACTCTATGGTGTAAAGCGACCTTATGGCCATACCTCATCTACTTCTTGTTTACCAAATATTTTAAGATGCAGGTGACATACCTCTTACATTGAAGTATGCCATTCTAGTTTATTATGAATTACATTTGTCATGGGATATTTATTGATCTGTTTTTGTGTTGACAGAGAGAAAGAGAAGAAGAGGAAGGAGACTCCCCAAGTTCTGAAAGTGACAATGATTCATCAGGATCTGAAGACATGCCCAGAATTCCTTGTGCACCGTCATAGCCAATCAGACATATTCCGTTGATCTAGTTGCCATAAAATCGTCTCATGTTTTCCACAGAATGGTTGGTTCTGTAGACCTATTTCATAAACTACAAATTTCATTCTTGTAGCAGCCAGGCTGATCATAGTTTTTCCATAGTTATAGATTTTGTCATGATAAAAAAGGCAAATATATTTACTATAAACATTTATGGTATGAATCAATAAATTTCTATTTTTAACGGTCTATATTTGCAAATGAACATTATTGTTCTTGAAACCTTTCGAAAGAAAAAATATGTCATTAATGGAATTAAAAAAAAAAAATTACTGGTGTTTCAAAGACTTCCAAGTATCAAGTGACTAACAAGAAATATGAAATATTTATTTGTTTAAGACATTTACAATACTTACATTTGTCCAAGATGTCTCAAGACTTGATGTTATTTGCTAATTTGCAAATTTGTGATATAAACTGTACATATAAGAATTGTTTGTTTATCAAAATTGCGTTAAAATATTTGATGTGATAATTTCATTTTGTATTTGGTTTGGTATGTTTTTAATATGTACAAGTATGTATTATTGTTCTTAATTTTATAAATGTAAGTTTGGTTTAGTATTTTGTGAATCAAATTTGTATTTGAGAATTTATTAGATTGTGCAATTACTTTTATTGAAAAATCAAATAATTTTGTTTATACAATTTAGTCATGAATTGATATAACAATATTTTAAACAGAGCTTTTGACATCAATTAGCTTGCAGGGAATTGAAGGTGCATATACTTATTATGGGACGCAGTCCCACATATGTAGAAACTTCCCAAAACTAATGGTTTGTTTTTTCTTCCAAACCGGATATGCCGAGTGCGCGCAAGCGCACTAGGCACGAATTTCTATGGGGCCAGAAATTCGATGCTTTTCTTGGAATAAATTTTAAAATTGACAGATTTAATAACCACAGTTAAATTTCTTTTTAAAATAGACAGGAGAATACGGATGGAAAGTCAAAACTAACACTTTAAATATATTTTTCAAGGAAACTCTCGTTGTCAAAGAGATGAAATGATCTCGCCAAGTTCTCGCGAGAATGGTCATTGTGAACAGGTGCGTTGTTAGGAACAATCTGTTTACCAAATTGAATTTATGGCGATGTTTAAACAATAACAATAAAAGATATATAAAGCTTTACAACACTGAATAGTAAAAAAGAAGGTCTTACCTTAGGCTTAGCTGATCATGGAGATTTTTTAATCAATCCTGTGCATGTTTTTTTTCCAAAATGATTGAAACATGTCGTCATTTTCTGCCAGGTTTTTATATCGATCTTCTCCACCCAATACTTCTAAAAATATATATTGGTATACAGAAAATCACCCAAAACCTGACAGAGAAAAGGTTGCTTTGTTTACTTCTGCAAAATTCTGCTGAGGCGCGAAATACTCTGACCTGGAAATGACGTCATGGATAACGTAACACCAAAAGAAGGCTATTTCGTCCCGTCAACGTCATCCTATTATATTTTGAAACTATTTTAGAATGTTACAAATATTTGTAATTTGCACAAATAATTCGATATTTGTAATTATTAGTTATTGATCAATTAATGACATTTTTGGCAACTATTTTCTAAAGCTGCGTCCCATTTTAGGTTGCACCTATTATCATATTATATCTCATATGATAAATTCTTCAATTGTGCAGCAGTCAGTAATTTTTTCATACTTTAATTAAATGCTTCATGCATATTAATTCTGCAAATTGTAATTTTCAAAAATCATTATTAAAAATGAAATTTTAAAAATGATTACTTTTGATTATTTATGCAATTTAATTGTAATTTTCAAAATTCGTTATTAATATGAAATTTAAAAAATGGTTATTTTTTTTATTATTATTTATTGTTGAATGGTCTTTGGAAAAGAAAAAAAAATATGTAAATAGCTTAAGTTATATTTATTTTGTATTTGTTGAATCCTTGTAAAACAAGATGTATATTTATTTTCAAGATTTATTCTATGTCTGATCATTATCATGCATACTGTAAAAGATTTTTTTCTTCCTCTCCAATTTCTTAGCATTTACATCTGATTACTTTGAATGAAAAAGATATTTACGCCTAATAAATTGCCTTTTCTTGTTCTCTGGAAAAGAATATTTGTTGAACCAGTGTTAAAAAAGACAAAATCTTCAACATTTACTTTGGCATGTAACATGGAAAGGCATGCACATAGTGTTTGCATGTTCCAGATGATACATTTAATCATTTAATAATGTTTTTAATTGCAGCAATCTTTATCAAATTTAAGAATCAACTAAAACAAACAAAAGTCTAAGAAATTTTTTATTCCATGTCTTCATGTTTCAAAGACTTGGTATTTACTTACTTATTCTCTTTGTGCCTCAGGAGGTGCACAAAGCTGTAACCAAAGATCTCCATTCAACTCAGTCCGTAGCAATCTTTTCCATTTCAGGACAGGTTTTTCTGCAAGCTCTTGAAATTGCTGGTGACAGCTTTGCTGTCAGGTTTCACTTGGTCTTCCTTGATTTCTTTTACAACAGCTGGTGTCCATTTTGAGGAGACTCTTGCTAAATTGTTAAAAAACTTTGTGTGCAACCAATATTTCTGTTTTTATGCACCCGCGACGACTTGTTGGGGGGCATTAAGTTTTACTCATGTCTGTCCATACGTACATACAAATTTCCGTCAAGCTTGTCTCAGAAACCATACACAAGAATGATTTGAAACTTGGTAGGATGGTTCAGTATGACAAACTGTATGTCCTAAGCGATTTTCAAACCTTTCGGACATCTACTTCCTGTTTTGAACATAGGCCGATGTGAAAATATGTGAACATGGACACATTCCTTCTTTATTTTTATTAAAAGTAATCCTATAATCCAGATAGGTTAATTGGAAAATAAACTATGTTGGAAATTAATACCACTCTCTGACTTTTCTTTCACATTTTAGTTAAAGTTCGTCATTTTTTATGTATATTATGTTTACAATGTGTGATATTGTATATTGAATGATTGATCATGTTTTTGGTGATTTATCAATAAATTGTATAGTTTAAAAAATTCTTTTTATTTTTATGCCTGTGTACTCTGACCATAGAAGTTTTCATATCATTTGTTATCAGCTAACACTATATTACTTGTGGAAATAATTTTTTTTATTTGGTATAAAGATCTTGGACAACTTGTATTTGTTCACAAATTTTTCAATAAGGGTGTAAAAACTATTCTAGATTGAATTTATGTTATTATTCACATATTAAACACATATGTTAATTAATAGAACTGATATCACTTGGCAGGTGAATGAGTGCATTTGAAAGCCAGTAAAATATGCATATGACAGCTGAAGTAGCATTTTACAACCAAATAAAAATTTTTTTACAAATAATACAGCCGTCAACTTATCAAATACTCCAAAGTTGCTTAATTCGACAAAACACAAATTTGAATCAAAGAGAATCAAGCCACTTGCATACCTAATTACAGAAATAAGGAGAGGAAATATATACATGTAGGCCTAGTCCTGCTTTCCAATCCTTTTCATGTTTTTTTTTTCATGAATAAAATATGTTCAAATCAAATCATTACAAAAATTCTTACAGTCTTTAAAGACCAAACTAAGGGATAAATTAGGTCTCCCTCATTTCACTTTGAACTACAAATATATGTTAAGTTACCCAATATGTAAATTTAACAGTTCAACAATTTATTAATTCAAAATAAATTTCAATACAATATGTTATTCCATGAAAAGACAAAAATCCAGAAAGTTAATGTTTGTTATCAATAGAAATTGATCTCAAATTTGATAAATATAATGTTCAAAAGTCTTTATAGTAACTTTGGTTGTTGTATTCCTCGGAAACTTTGATTGTATCACAAAAGTCTCTGAGTCAAGCGAGATCATCATTTGCATTAAGATTATTATTTCATCCTTGTTACAGATTATTGTTAAGAACTAACATAGCATAAATAAGTTGGAAACCTTTGGTACATGTATATATATATATAACAAATTCGTCAAACTTAGTACATGTATAACATTTTATATGACATGAATGTTAAAAAATCTCATGGACTAAATAGCATGAAGATTAAAAACAACTTTAAAAGATTTTTAAGTATCTATCAGCTGTAGACAATAATTGCGATACATTGTCACTAAGTTTTCTTTAACTTTAAATGTCTAAATAATTATGTCTGGACCGTAAGGGGGGTTTGGGGTCAGAGCCCTCCTTTTCTTTGAAAGTTTTGTAAATTTCATGTAGATATTCAGCAAAAATTATTCAAAAGCATGCCCAAAATTAGGTCCTTTCATTTTATCTCCGCCCCACTTTCGTGGGGAGACATGTTGTTTTTGTTGTGTCTGTCCGTCTGTCTATCCGTCACAAAGTTTGTCAGCGCAACTCCTCTGAAACTACTGAACCGAATTCAATGAAACTTGGTATATATGAAGGACACCACATGTAGTTGTGCATCTTAGCAGGGAATTTTGATCCTCAATTTTTTGTGGGAGTAATGGCCCTTTGAACTTAGAAATTAGCTGAAAATCCTCATTGTCATCTTGTCAGCGCAACTCCTCTGAAACTACTGAACAACGAATTCAATGAAACTTTGTATAAAGGAAGGATACCATATGTAGTTGTGCATATCACCAGGAGATTACTGTCCCTGGAGGTTTCCGAATGATAACTTGAAAACGCGTCCAAGGATTTGAATGATATTTTGCACAGGTGTTGAATACAATAAAATACAGGTTCAATTTTCCTTATGATCCGGAAAAAATTATTGAAGATTTGCCACTTTGTAAATTTTCAAAATTTGAAAATGATGAAATTTTTTGGTCTAAGAAAGATAACTCATTTCTTTTTCATCTCTATATATATTAATAGTATATACAGTATATTATACAAATATATTTAACTTTTGTTGAATATCATGGCGGGGTATCACTTAATGTCTCATAAGATGCCCTATTTTTTATACTTTTCTTTTGTTTTGTTTTTATAGTTTTTTTTACCTGCGTCGCCGAAGGCGAAAGCAGGTCTAGTAGTCGGGTCACTCCTCCGTCCATCCGTCTGTCCGTCCGTCCGTCCCGCTATGGGGTGCCTGTCTTGTGTAATCTGAATCTCAAAAACCAAACACTAGATCTTTCTGATATTTTACACAGTGATTACAGATATATTGAAGATGTGCACCTCCCCTTTTGGGGTCATTTCATAATGTCGTTTAGAAATTAGGGGCCCAAAAGGGGCCCAAAAAGCGACTTTTTAATTTTTTTCCACAATAACTTTTGTTCTGGTTGACCAAATGCTATGAAACTTTACAGTAGTGTTGCTTACCATAAAAGGAAGGGTTGGGCTGATTTTGGGTGTCCCCTCTTTTTTCGTTTAGAAATTATGGGCCCTAAAGGGACCAAAAAGTGACTTTTTTATTTGTTTCCACAATAACTTTTGTTCTGGTTGACCAAATGCTAAGAAACTTTACAGTAATGTTACTTACCATAAAAGGAAGGGTTGGGCTGATTTTGGGTGTCCCCTCTCTTTTCGTTTAGAAATTAGAGGCTCCAAGGGGGCGAAAAAAGCGACTTTTAAAAATTTTTTTCCACAATAACTTTTGTTCTGGTTGACCAAATGCTATGAAACTTTACAGTAATGTTACTTACCATAAAAGGAAGGGTTGGGCTGACTTTGGGTGTCCCTTCTTTTTTCGTTTAGAAACTAAGGGCCCTAAAGGGGCCAAAAAAAGCAACTTTTTAATTTTTTTCCATAATAACTTGTTTTGGTAGACCAAATGCTATGAAACTTTACAGTAGTGTTACTCACCATAAATTAAAGGGTGGGGATGATTTTGGGTGTCCCCTCTCTTTTTGTTTAGGAACGAGGGGCCCTAAGGGGGCAAAAATGTGACATTTTTTATTTATGGTCCGATTCAGAACTTTTTTTTACAAGTTAATTTTGGTCATATATTGGATACAAAATGGAGGATACAATTTTTTCTTGACCCACTTTTTCTGTTTAGATGTAAGGGGACCAAAAGGGGAAAAAAATAGAAACTATTTTTTTGTCTATTTTTACAATATTGGGTGGCATGTGACAAATATGCTTTGTAAGTCCACCATAGGATGCAAGTGTCAAAACATTTTGACTGTCCATATTGGGCCTAGAATGTACAGGGTTCAACGTTTTGCCGTGCGACGCAGGGCCAGACATCGATTGGTCTTGTTTCTGTATAACTTAAATTATGCCTCAATCTGAATAGACTAACTGGATGTTACTAAATGCTTTAAAAAGGACAGATGAAGAACTCTTCAACTGGCTAAAGGCAACTAAAACAACAAATTCCATTCAAAATCTTTTAGAACACCTCTTGATAAGATTTAGAAATTATGCATGAAAGTGTAATTTATTATTGGATATTTCCATTTTTAGCTCACCTGGACCAAAGTTCCATGTGAGCTATTGCCATCACTTGGCGTCGTCGTCGTCGTCTGTCGTCGTCGTCATCGTCTGTTAACAATTTTTCAAAAATCTTTTCCTCTGAAACTATACTGAACAGAATTCAACGAAACCTGGTATGATTGATCCTTAGGGTGTCCTGCACTAAAGTTGTGTTTCGATTTTTATGGCCCGACCACGTATGTGGATCGGACATATAGTTTTACCCTTGTCCGTCCGTCCGTCCGTACGTCCGTACGTCCGTACGTACGTCCGTAACACTTTGGTTAAGTTCTTGGTTAAGGTCCATTACTTGGATACTAGATGTTGGGGGTCAATGATATTTCACCACCAGATGGGTCTTGGGTAGGGCTACACCACCCACTAGAAATCAGGTCACTGTGACCTATATTTTATGCATGAACGACTTCGGTTAAGTTCTTGGTTAAGGTCCATTACTCGGATACTAGATGTTGGGGGTCAATGATATTTCACCACCAGATGGGTCTTGGGTAGGGCTACACCACCCACTAGAAATTAGGTCACTGTGACCTATATTTTATGCATGAACGACTTCGGTTAAGTTCTTGGTTAAGGTCCATAACTTGAATACTAGATGTTGGGGGTCAATGATATTTCACTACTAGATGTGTCTTAGGTAAGGTGACACCACCCACTAGAAATTAGGTCACTGTGACCTATATTTTACGCATGAATGACTTTGGTTAAGTTCTTGGTTAAGGTCCATATCTCAGATAATACATGTTGATGGTCAATGGTATTTCACCACTAGATGTGTCTTGGGTAACATGACACCACCCAATAAAAATTAGGTCACTGTGATCTATATTTTATGCATGAACGACTTCTGTTAAGTTCTTGGTTAAGGTCCATAACTTGGATACTAGATGTTGGGGGTCAATGATATTTCACCACTAGATGTGTCTTGGGTAAGGTGACACCATTCACTAGAAATGAGGTCACTGTGACCTATATTTTACGTATGAATGACTTCGGTTAAGTTCTTGGTTAAGGTCCATATCTTGAATACTACATGTTAGGGGTCAATAATATTTCACTACTTGATGAGTCTTGGTAACATGGCACCACCCACCAGAAATAAGGTCACAGTGACCTATATTTTACACATGAACACTTTTGATCAATTTCTTGGTAAAGGTCCATATCCCAGGTAATACACATTGAGGGTCAATGATATTTCAAGAACGGGAGGGCCATCCTGTGGCTCATAGACACATTATCTAGTTGATTCATCAAAAGACGTGGCCGCCGTTACTAAAAATAGACCAGGGGGGTCAGACTACTGTTTTTGGCTTCTAATTCAAAAAGTTTAAGAGATAGATGAAATCTGATGCAACCCTACTGCTTCATGATCAAAAGTTCTACTAGAGTCTTCATTTGGTCGAAATTGTCAGATGACCCCTTATAGGGGTTACGGCCCCTTAAAGGTGAAAAAAAGCATTTTTTCATGTTTTTGGCTTATAGAATGAAAATTATTGCAGATAGAAAAAAGCTGTTGCTTGCTTAAATGTTCAGCTCATTTAGCTCTACAAAAGTCTCCATCGGGTTGATGTTGTCAGATGATCCCTTACAGGGGTTACAGCCCCTTAACAGCGAAAAACAGTGTTTTTGGCCTATAGAATAAAAACTATAGCCGATATAGAAAAGCTTTTGCTTGCTTAAATGTTCAGCTCATTTAGCTCTACAAAAGTCGCCATAGGGTCGAAGTTGTCAGATAACCCCTTATAGAGGTTACAGCCCCTTAAAGGCAAAAAATAGTGTTTTGGCCTATAGAATGAAAACTATTGCAGAGAGAGAAAAGCTGTTGCTTGCTTAAATGTTCAGCTCATTTAGCTCTACAAAAGTCTCCATAGGAAGGAAGTTGTCAGAAGACCCCTTACAGGGGTTACAGCCCCTTAACAGCGAAAAATAGTGTTTTTGGCCTATAAAATGAAAACTATTGCAGATGGAGAAAAGCTGTTGCTTGCTTAAATGTTCAGCTCATTTAGATCTACAAAAGTCTCCTTAGGGTCCAAGTTGTCAGATGACCCCTTATAGGGGTTACAGCCCCTTAAAGGCAACAAATAGTGTTTTTGGCCTATAGAATGAAAATTATTGCAGATAGCAAAAAGCTGTTGCTTGCTTAATTGTTTAGCTCATTTAGCTCTACAAAAGTCTCCATAGGGTCGAAGTTGTCAAATGACCCCTTATAGGGGTTACGGCCCCTTAAAGGTGAAAAATAGCATATTTTCATGTTTTTGCCCTCTTTTAGTTCTAGTCATCCAAATCCAATGAAATTTGACAATGATATTTCTTACCATTAAACGATGGATGGGATTGATTTTGGGAGTCCCCCCTTTTTTCGTTTAGAAATTAAGGGCCAAAAGGGGCCAAATTGCAACTTTTAGTTTGTTCTTACAATAACTTTTTCAAAAATCTTTTCCTCTGAAACTACTGAACAGAATTCAATGAAACTTGGTATGATTGATCAATAGGGTGTCATGCACTATAGATGTGTTTCAAGTTCTGATTCGTCAAAAAACATGGCCGCTGTGGCTAAAAATAGACCAGGGGGGTCAGACTACTGTTTTTGGCTTGTAATTCAAAAAGTATAAGAGATAGATGAAATCTGATGCCACCGTACTGCTTCAGGATCAAAAGTTCTACAAAAGTCTCCATTTGGTCGAAGTTGTCAGATGACCCCTTATAGGGGTTACGGCCCCTTAAAGGTGAAAAATAACATTTTTTCATGTTTTTGCCCTATAGTATGAAAACTATTGCAGATAGCAAAAAGCTGTTGCTTGCTTAATTGTTTAGCTCATTTAACTCTACAAAAGTCTCCATAGGGTCGAAGTTGTCAAATGACCCCTTATAGGGGTTACGGCCCCTTAAAGGTGAAAAATAGCATATTTTCATGTTTTTGCCCTCTAGTATGAAAACTATTGCAGATAGCAAAAAGCTGTTGCTTGCCTAATTGTTCAGCTCATTTAGCTCTACAAAAGTCTCCATAGGGTCATCTATTACATCATCAGTTTTTTAGTCATGATTTTGCTAGCAGAAGATAACATGGTGTCTGTTCAATAAGATAAATTTTACAAGATGAAGATACTGTAAGTACACAAATTTTATTCATCTATAGTGCATGTATTTCAGTTGTTGAATTACTTACACAATTTTAACTTCAGAAGTTAAAATTTTGCAATTTTGATGAATTATTTCCTTTTAAGATTTAGAAATACATCAAATTGTCTAGCACAGCAAACAAATGAAAAGGGAGTAGGTTTATTCAGTTGCAGTTTTAGATTTTTATTGTATATATAGAAAATCGTTTATTAAAAGTATTTTGTTATTCCATATTCTACCCTTTTTCCCCATTTCTTAATACATGGCAGGTAATAATATTTTCTTTCAAAAGTATAGACACATGTACTCATGCTAAACCTGGATGGGTAGAAGTTGTAAATGATCATGCCCATTATAAACAACACACTAAAGTCTGTATAAATGCAAAACTTCTTGTGTAGATTGAGGTATGATATTTTGCCGAACTTACATGTATTATGCTTTCTTTAATAGCAAATTGTCTGTTTTCTAATATAAAAAAATGAAAACAATGCTCATTTACACTTCGAACTATTTCACAGAAAATTTACAATACATGAATAATTTAATTTAAATTTTCAAATTTGAGGTACACATCCTAGGTCAAGGCTATTGACCTACATGTGATTGGTCGGATGGAAAAATTTCTGTCAGTTCCATTCTTTTCTATCAGAGAAAAACGCTAACTTTCCACTGAGATTCCATCAACTTTCCAACAAGATTCCGTCAACTTTCCATCAAGATTCCATCAATTTTCCATCAAGATTCCGTCAAGATTCCATCAAGTTTCCATCAAGATTCCGTCAACTTTCTATCAATTTCCATCAATTTTCCATCAAGTTTCCATCAATATTTTCCGCTACTTTTTTCCATCAGTTTCCGTCCAACAAAATTTTTGATGGAAAAACAGTGCCAATACTCCATCAACTTCCATCAACCTGATGGAAATTGATAGAATTTAGTGATGGAAATTTGACGGAATTCTGATGGAAATCTGAGGGAAGGGTAGAGAAAAGCTGTTGCTTGCTTAAATGTTCAGCTTATTCAGCTCTACAAAGTTTTTCATAGGGTGGAAGTTGTCAGAAGACCCCTTACAGGGGTTACAGCCCCTTAACAGCCAAAAATAGTGTTTTTGGCCTATAAAATGAAAACTATTGCAGATGGAGAAAAGCAGTTGCTTGCTTAAATGTTCAGCTCATTTAGCTCTACAAAAGTCTCCATAGGGTGGAAGTTGTCAGAAGACCCCTTACAGGGGTTACAGCCCCTTAACAGAGAAAAATAGTGTTTTTGACCTATAAAATGAAAACTATTGCAGATGGAGAAAAGCTGTTGCTTGCTTAAATGTTCAGCTCATTTAGCTCTACAAAAGTCTCCATAGGGTCTAAGTTGTCAGATGACCCCTTATAGGGGTTACAGCCCCTTAAAGGCAAAAAAAGTGTTTTTGGCCTATAGAATGAAAATTATTGCAGATAGAGAAAAGCTGTTGCTTGCTTAAATGTTCAGCTCATTTAGCTCTACAAAAGTCTCCATAGGGTCCAAGTTGTCAGATGACTCCTTATAGGGGTTACAGCCCCTTAAAGGCAAAAAAAAGTGTTTTTGGCCTATAGAATGAAAACTATTGCAGATAGAGATTAGCTGTTGCTTGCTTAAATATTCAGCTTATTCAGCTCGACAAAGTTTTTCATAGGGTTGACATCAAGACCAGGTGAGCTATTCAGGCTCCTGGGAGCCTCTTGTTTTTATTAACAAACATTTATTAAAAAGATTTTTTGGGGCAATTTTGGATTTTTCATTGACAAAATTGAGTTACCCAAAAATTATTACTGCACTTTTTCTTTCAAAAGTGATTGAGTTTTAAACATAAAAATAAAAGTGAGAAAAAATGAAATTTACAAAACAAATCTTATTTGACAATAAATATTATACCTTATTAACTATCAGTATTAAACTATACTATATCAAAAAAAAATATTCATATTTTGACTTGTTACTGAAAATGTTTCTCTGAGATTGTTAAAAAATCTTTTTTGTCGCTTCTTGACGCTTTTTGTCGCTAAAATGTGAGACCCATTTTTACCTTCCCGGGCGCTCTCGGGCGCTTTTAAGTAGGACCGCAAAAATGACAGCTTTGCTTGAAAACACTGATGAGCAAATTCATGAAATTAGAAAATTTAAAGTCGAATTTAGCGCAATTGCGAAAAGAATATTATGTGTGTTGGCAAATGATGCTTATTTCTGGCCACTTGTTATAAGTAATTGCAACGGGACAGGATCTTGGTCTTTCAGTGATGCCACAATAGAATACAGTTTTGGAGAACAATATTTTCCAGCGTTTTTGTGGTACACAAGTGTTTTTAAACTCATCGGACAAGAGCTCAGCCAAACTGACACAACAGATTCTCATGATTTTAAAAGAAAACAAATGGTTATAGAGTTGATGCATGAAGTTACAAATATCCCCTGTAAGTTTTGCTAGTTTCAAGTTGTTTTCAAGTGGATTTTTTGTCCTTTTTATGCCCTGCCTAAGAATTTGTAGAGGGGCATACAGTGTTCGGGTCTGTTTTTCCTACCATGCATCCATTGGTCATGCAAATACCCAAATTATTTACAAATTCCCTCTTACTGTCAATTGCCACATCAACAGATCAATCATATTGGTATGGTAGGTGCGCCTATAGGCTAGCTAGTGATGCTACATGTAAGCTAGCACATTGCATGCTTCAGATGCTGGATATGACCCATGGATGACCACTATAAACAGGAGTACGGTTGAAAAGTGATATTAGTTTTAATTCCAAGCCATGAACAGGAAGGATGATAAAAATAAACATGAAATAATGATATCTAGAGTAAGATGTGCAAGAAAACAAAGGAATGAAGGAAGCAGTAAATTACGGATTACTTTTTAACATTTTGATGATGGGGGAACATTTTTTAATTTTAAATTTTTTGGGGGAGAACCCAAATGGAAGCAGTTGCTTTCACTGCTTATATTGTGTAGAGACTATATATACATATATAGTCTCTGTATTGTGGTACGCCAAAAGGGGCAAAAATGAAAGGAAGCAGATGCCCTTAATTAGCATGATAAGGGACCAAATGAATTTTTAATATTAAAAAATAGGGACTTTTGTCCACTTTGGCTTGCCATAATCATGACCATCAGCTGCACATGCTGCATGTGTCCAGAGCAATTGACTAAAAATGTATATAAAGCTAGCAATCTAATTTGTAAAGCTAGTTTTTATTATGGGGACATTGGGCCTAAAACGTACATGGTTCCACATCATGGACATGTGGTGGTCGTTTCATCGTGGGCTCTGTGAAGCTTTATATTTTTTTTTAAAACAAACAGAGAGCAGTACTAGACTTTATCATGAACTTTTACAACACAGAAGATCAAGTTACAAAATAAAAAGAAGAATTTATTGCATTGCAAAACATTTTTTTTCTCGTATTAGCAAATGATGATTGGATAGTAACACCTTTACCAGAATTAAAATTAAAAACACCTTTTCAAATGTATGAATAATTTCATAATTTTTTAGGGTGTAGATTTCTTTGTAAGTTTGATTTTAATGTATAATATAAATGACTCAATGCTACATTTGTTTACTTCGTTTAGGTAAGCATGGCAAGTGTTTGAAACAGCTAATTGAAGATAAGCAGAAACTGGATGAAGAGAGAGTAAAGTGTGTTTTAGCCATTCACTACTTCAAGCCTTTGTCAAATGATGGTGTATGTGTTGTAGATAATTGTCGTGAAAGCAAATGTCCGTTCTGTTATGAGAACATTACAGTCAATCAGGAGGAAACCTCGTTTGGTAAGTACATGTATGTGTGTGCATTTGTTAACGCTCTCGTGGTTATAGCCAAAAGAAGTTATTTTTTTTAACTCTGCACATTAGCATATTATTCAATACCTGTGACAATTTAAAATCAATGTTTGTCACTATTAGTTACATGTAACATGTGTAACGGTTACAGTAAAGTTAGGACGGATTTACAGGGTTTCCAATAGCAGAAAAAATGTACAATGTAGGCCTACAATGTTCATGGTATAGCCTGTGATATAATATAGGCTGTATCTCTTGCCCACAACTCCTCCTTAACCAGAATATAGGTTTTCATAAAACTTTCACACAACCTTTGTCACATACATGTACAATGTATTGTAATGTTTATGTATGAAGATATGCACTTTCAACTTCTTAAATTTTGATTTGATGGGTTTTCAATAGCAAAACATGAATTTAGCCACTAGACAGCATTATTCAAGACTTGTTACATGAAAGTAAATATTTGTCACCCTTCATTTAATAGTTTAATTTGTTATCTAAGATGTGACAAAATTTATATCTCTTTGTTTTCAGGAAACACCTTGGTGTGGCATGGTGAATCTGACATTCTGGTTAAAAAGAGTAGAGTAAAGGTTGAATTTGAACATGTAGATGAAGAAATTTATCAACAAGATGAAGACAGAGAAGATAACGAGACATTAGATTGGTCAAAAATAGATAAATCAAAGACAGAAGATCCCATATCGATATCTCAAGCTATTGCACAAACAATTGTAAACGCATTTGTTGAATCCAACATTGACCAATCACTTAATGACAAATTTATTGCATCATTTTTAACATCAGAAAAACAGATTAGAATTATACTTTATAACTGCAAACTGGATACACTGTTGATAAGTGACAAATTACCGATTTGGGAGAACAATTGTTCTTCTTTGTGTAAGGAAACTATGATTTTTGTCTGGTTAGCACTTAACCATTTTGTGTGTATTGAGGACAATACTACAAAACGCCTTTTAGCAAAAACACCTAAATCTAACTTTAAAAATGTTGTTGGCAAAGCATATGAAATTTACTTGAAGGATGTTACAAGACCTTGTAAAAAATCTGAGTCAACATTGAAAAGTCAACGTGTTCCTGTAGAAAAGGAAGATTTCGAATTCATACACAAAACCAGAATTGAACTTGCTCTGTTGCTGACAGCTTAAATTAAAATTACATCAGATGATCTTTTAATTAAACCCTCTCTACAATAAGAGGGCAGTATATTAGTTTCACCTTGTCGGTCAGCAATATACAGTTATTTAATGTGAATAGAAGATTGAGCTAATCTGGATACCAAGGGGAAAATAGTTCTGATCTATTGCCTTGCTACACATTCAATAACTGTTTTATTACCTAATATTTTTAGCTCACCTGACCCTTCGGGTGAGCTATTGTCATCATTAAGCGTCCGTCGTCCGTCCGTCTGTCCGTCGTCTGTCGTCCGTCGTCCGTTAACTTTTCTTCAAAGATCTTCTTCTCTGAAACCACTGAAGGGATTGCATTGATACTTGGTATACATGATCTTTAGGATGTCCTCTACCAAGTTTGTGAATTATATACATGTCGACCAACCAACATGGCCGCTGTTGCTAAAAATAGAACAGGGGGGTCAGACCATTGTTTTTGGCTTATAACTCAAAAAGTATTAGAGATAGAGAAAATCCGAAGCAACCTTCATTGTTCAGCATCAAAAGCTCTACGAAATTCTTCATTGAGTCGAAGTTGTGAAACGACTCCTTATAGGAGTTATTGCCCTTTAATCATCAAAATTGACAATTTTTGCAGTTTTTGGACTATATCTTGAAAACCGTTAGAGCTAGAGGAAAAGTTAGCATTGCAGAATTGTTAAGCTTATTGAGATCTACCAAAATGATCCAGGGTCTAAATTGTCAGATCAGCCGTTTAAGAGTTATTCCCCTTTAACTGTTTTTTTTCCATTAATTTACACTGATTTTCAAAAATCTTCTTCTCTAAAACCACTGAAGGCATTGCATTGATACTTGGTATACATGATCTTTAGGATGTCCTCTACCAAGTTTGTGAATTATATACATGTCGACCAACCAACATGGCCGCTGTTGCTAAAAATAGAAAGGGGGGGTCAGACCATTGTTTTTGGCTTATAACTCGAAAAGTATAAGAGATAGAGAAAATCCGAAGCAACCATATTCTTTCAGCATCAAAAGCTCTACGAATCTCTCCATTGAGTCGAAGTTGTGAAACGACTCCTTATAGGAGTTAATGCCCTTTAATCATCAAAATTGACCATTTTTGCAGTTTTTGGACTATATTTTGAAAACCGTTAGAGCTAGAGGAAAAGTTAGCATTGCAGAATTGTAAAGCTCATTGAGATCTACAAAAATGATTTCAGGGTCTAAATTGTCAGATCAGCCGTTTAAGAGTTATTCCCCTTTAACTGTTTTATTCCATTAATTTACACTGATTTTCTAAAATCTTCTTCTCTAAAATCATGGAAGGGATTGCATTGATACTTGGTATACATGATCTTTAGGATGTCCTCTACCAAGTTTGTGAATTATATACATGTCGACCAACCAACATGGCCGCTGTTGCTAAAAATAGAACAGGGGGGTCAGACCATTGTTTTTGGCTTATAACTCAAAAAATATAAGAGATAGAGAAAATCTGAAGCAAATTTTCATGTTCAGCATCAAAAGCTCTACAAATCTCTCCATTGAGTCAAAATTGTGAAACAACTCCTTATAGGAGTTATTGCCCTTTAATCATCAAAATTGACCATTTTTGCAGTTTTTGGACAATATCTTGAAAACCATTAGAGCTAGAGGAAAAGTTAGCATTGCAGAATTGTTAAGCTCATTCAGATTTACAACATTGATTTAGAGTCAAAATTGTCAGATCAGCCATTGAAGAGTTGTTCCCTTTAACTGTTTTTTTCCATTAATTTACACTGATTTTCAAAAATCTTCTTCTCTGAAACCACTAAAGGGATTGCTTTGAAACTTGGTACACTTGATCTTTAGGATGTCCTCTACCATGTTTGTGAATTATATACATGTCGACCAACCAACATGGCCGCCAATGCTAAAAATAGAACAAGGGGTCAGACCATTGTTTTTGGCTTATAACTCGAAAAGTATAAGAAATAGAGAAAATCTGAAGCAAATATCAAAAGGTCCTTTCAGGAGTTATCGCCCTTTAACTGTTTTTAGCTTACCTGGACCGAAGGTCCAGGTGAGCTATTACCATCACTTGGCGTCCGTCGTCGTCGTCTGTCGTCGTCGTCGTTGTCTGTTAACAATTTTTCAAAAATTTTCTCCTCTGAAACTACTGAACAGAATTTAATAAAACTTGGTATGAATGATCCTTAGGGTGTCCTGCACCAAACTTGTGTTTCAATTTTTGATCCATCACATGGCCACATTACTAAAAATAGACCAGGGGGGTCAGACTACTGTTTTTGGCTTGTTAATCAAAAAGTATAAGAGATAGATGAAATTTGATGCCACCCTACTGCTTCAGCATCAAAAATTCTACAAAAGTCTCCATTTGGTCGAAGTTGTCAGATGATCCCTTATAGGGGTTACAGCCCCTTTAAGGAGAAAAATAGCGTTTTTGCATGTTTTTGGCCTATAGAATGAAAACTATTGTAGATAGAGAAAAGCTGTTGCTTGCTTAAATGTTCAGCTCATTTAGCTCTACAAAAGTCTCCATAGGGTTAAAGTTGTCAGATGACCCCTTATAGGGGTTACAGCCCCTTAAAGGCAAAAAATAGTGTTTTTGGCCTATAGAATGAAAATTATTGTAAATAGAGAAAAGCTGTTGCTTGCTTAAATGTTCAGCTCATTTAGCTCTACAAAAGTCTCCATAGGGTCAAAGTTGTCAGATGACCCCTTATAGGGGTTACAGCCCCTTAAAGGCGAAAGATAGTGTTTTTGGCCTATAGAATGAAAACTATTGCAGATAGAGAAAAGCTGTTGCTTGCTAAAATGTTCAGCTCATTTAGCTCTACAAAAGTCTCCATAACGTCAAAGTTGTCAGATGATCCCTTATAGGGGTTACAGCCCCTTAAAGGTGAAAAATAGTGTTTTTGCATGTTTTTGGCCTACAGAATGAAAACTATTGTAGATAGAGAAAGGCTGTCGCTTGCTTAAATGTTCAACTCATTTAGCTCTACAAAAGTCTCCATAGGGTTTAAGTTGTCAGATGACCCCTTATAGGGGTTACAGCCCCTTAAAGGGGAAAGATAGTGTTTTTGGCCTATAGAATGAAAACTATTGCAGATAGAGAAAAGCTGTTGCTTGCTAAAATGTTCAGCTCATTTAGCTCTACAAAAGTCTCCATAGGGTTGAAGTTGTCTGATAAACGCCTTATAGGGGTTACAGCCCCTTAAAAGTTGAATAATAGTGTTTTTTGATTATATAGAATGAAAACTATTGCAGATAGAGAAAAGCTTTTTCATGCTTAAACATTCAGCTCATTTAGCTATACAAAAGTCTTCATAGGATTGACATCAAGACCAGGTGAGCGATTCAGGCTCCTGGGAGCCTCTTGTTTCTATTAGTTTAAACTGATTTCCAAAAATCTTCTCTGAAACCACTGAAAGGATTGTTTTGCAACTTTGTATACTTGAAAGTTTGTGAAATTTATTCAAACTTTGGCATAAGAGATCAGGTGAGCGATTCAGGCTCCTGGGAGCCTCTAGTTTTAATAAAATTATTAGTCGTATTGTGTTGAAAGAAAATTGAGGTTATTTTTTCCATATACTTTTGAAAAATAAAAATAAAAGATTGGGTTTAATGATTATTTGAACTACTCCCTATTATGGAAGTAATGACAGACCAGCTGGTTTAAACCAGAACACATACACAAACAGACTTTGCAGTTGCACGGACTTCACGTAAATGACCCGGAATAGATAATACATATTTATGTTTATAAATCGTCCAATCAAATTTGAGGTCAAAATGTCAACAGGCAATAGAACGTCACCGGGCAATAGAACACCTTTCTATTGCCTGGTAGAATGTGAAAATGGTCAAAATTAAAATATAGTTAATAGAAAAGGAAATTCTATTACATTAGGTAATAACATAAATTATATGTCTGTATGCCCTTCTTTCCATAACATACATGTAACTTTATTAACAGTTTTTCACAGCAAAAACTTATCACAGTGACTTTAAATTTGGTATTTATGACAAATTTGGTAGTCATGACTGAAGTTTGAGATCCAGTACAAATGTGCTGAATTAAGGTCAAATAGATATCTAGTTCAGGTTACCAACTAAGTCTATTTTCCACATTATTTATGGTCAATGGTTGAATTTTTTTTTTTTGTAGATTTCTTGTCTTAAAGGAAAACCTTGAATGGCCCTAGAAAAATAAAAATGTAATACATGTAATTAGCCATCAGCATCAATTTTTATTCTAAATTTTCTGTACTTATTAAAACTGTAAAGAAGGTGATGTAAAATAACTTCAATAAATGTGACATTGTTTTGTAAGCTCAAAACAATTAAAATATTGGATATATGTCCAACAAAATGAGGTCACAAGTTATTAAAGAAGCAGAGAGATACCAATTAAAAGGGCATTTGAATGTCAAAAGTCTGAGATAACTAAGACAAAATAAGTTTACACAATTTAGAACATCACATCAAAACAGACAAAATAAAAATGGACTGAAATCAGGTGCTCCTTAAGGGAATTAGGCAGTTTCCTTTAACGTGTGCCTTATGTGGTGTTTTTAGTCATAAATATTTTTATGCCCCATCCGTTTGTCCCTCCCAAACCCCCATATTTCCAATTTCCCACTTACTTACAAATGCCACATCAATCATATTGGTATGGTAGGTGCACCTGGTGATGCATGCATGCTTCGGATGCTGGATGTGACCTATATTTTCTGTATGAATGACCACTTTCAGAAGAATGGTTAGTGTCTATTCCCTCTTACTGACAAATGCCACATCAATCATATTGGTATGGTAGGTGCACCTAGTGATGCTAAGCACAATGTATGCTTCAGATGCTGGCTGTGACCTATATTTTCTGCATGAATGGCCACTTATAGAAGAATGGTTAAAGTCCATAAAATTATACTCTTGGAAAAACTTCATGGTTTAGTGATTGTGGAAAAAAATAAATGTTGCGAGATGGGGCATTATGTCTGTTGCAAATATTCTTGTTGTTACTAGACATGTGACCTACGGCTCTCTAAATGAGAAGCATACAAAGTTTTGAATTTTATTTTCCAACTTGTAAGAGAGGTTGATATATAATATATTGGAATCACCTAGTCTGTCTGTATGTCTGGTCTTTCTTTACAAATTTCTGTAACAGATTTCTCTGAACAGATAAGTTGATAAAACTAGGTATAGTGGTATGCATATATGCCAAAGGACTAGCTTTGCTTAGTTGCATTCCCATCTTTTGATCTTAACTTTGATTTTCTGGTTGAGTGATTGAAAATACATATGAGCAATGTTAAGTTTTATGATCACCTCCATATCTCAAGAACTATAAATCATAAGTTGATAAAACTTGGTATGCATATGCCCAAGTAGCAGCTTATCTCAGATACATCCCCATCTTTATTTCTTGACTCAGTTGGTTTTCCCATTCAGTGACTATTATGATATTCAAATTTATACATGTGTTTGAGCAATGTTCAAGTTTTATGAGCACCTCCATATTTCAATAAACTGTTAACACAGAGACATGTCTCGCCTGTCGCAACTGGACATAGTATAAAATGAAGTAAAAATCCTCCTTAAACTGATCTTAACTGATGCTTAAGCAGCTGCTTACCAAATATAAATGGTGAACCATAACTGCTTTATATAAAACACTCATGACCAGGGTTGGCAAAGTATTGACCGCCCGGGTTTTCCCACCCGGGAAAACCCGGGTTTTCCCGGGCTGGGCAATACCCTTAAAATCATCAAAGTGGGCAATACTGGGTAATAAGAATTTATTCATGAAAAAAAATCCTATTTAATAATATTTTATGCTTCAAAATTTTTCCTCTTCTACAAAATACATAAATTATTTGTATTTAACATTACTTTTGATGCATTACTTCAATAATTTGTATATTTGCACTACTTTTTTGCTATAATTTTTTCACTGTCATTACAATTTTGACTATCACGACAATACATGTTGTTTAATCTATGCTAATCATTTATGAAACCCCAGGCTATCAAACAAAACAGAATTGTGAAACCATATACATGAAAAGATTAAATAAGGATTAGTAATCAAAACATCATAATTTTGTCTACATGTAATTGTTAATAGGTAGGGCTTGTGTATTTATAAGAATGAGACATACATGTACATGCATTAAAAAAAACATTGAACTTGTATAAGGCCATATCAGGTTAATTTATAGATCATTTTGCATATCTATACATGTAAAATTTATCACATATACTTTTTAATTATATTTTAATCTGTCACTATCTAAATCTGTTTTTAATAGTGTTTTCTTTTAGTTTTTACTAAAAAGTGCACATACACATCTTAGTACTGATTGTTATGTAGGTATTTGATGATATTTTAATAAGAAAGAACTTATTACCCAGTAATGCCCAGTATTGCCCAATAAAACCCAGTAAAACCCGGGTTTTCCCAGTATTTCCCGCTGGGCTGGGAAATACTCTTAAAACCCGGGTTTTTGCCAACCCTGCTCATGACATAAGTAAAAAGTTAAAAAGTGTAAAGTCAGTAGACTGTGACTGCAGGATCATACAGATAAAATACTTTTGAAATTGATCTGTACTGATGCTAATGCAAGTGCATACCCAATATCAATGATGTACCATAACTGCTTCATGTTAAACAGACTTAAGAAAAAAGGTTAACCTCGGCCAAATCAGTGTAAAATTTCAAAGCCAGTAGACCGTGACTGCAGTATCATACAGGTGAAATCCTTTTTAAACTGATCTGTACTGATGCTGATGCAACTGCATACCAAATATCAATGGTGTAACATAACTAGTTCACACAAAACAGACTTAAGCAAAAACTTTAACCAATTGTGGACGCCGCTGCCGCCGTCGACGGAATCACCATACCCAAGTCTCGCCTTCTGCGACATTCGTCGCAGGCGAGACAAAAACTATAAGCCATGGGTTGATAAAACTTGGTATGCATATTTCCCAGTTTTAGCTTAGCACAGTTACATCCCCATCTTTTGACCTTAACCTTGATTTTCCATTTGAGTGACTGACAATTTTACATGTAAAAGAAATGTTCCAAGTTTTACAATGTTTTATGAGCACTTCCATATTTCAAGAACTATAAGTCTGAGGTTGATGAAACTTGGTATGCATATTCCTCAGTTCTAGCGTAGCACAGTTGCATCTCCATCTTGTGACTTGAGTAACCTTTATTTTCCAGTTGAGTGACTGACAATATTACATTTAAAAGCAATGTTCAAATTTTATGAGCACTTCCATATTTGGCATATTTCAAGAACTATAAGTCCTAGGTTGATAAAACTTGGTATGCATATTCCCCAGTTCTAGTTAAGCACAGTTGTTTCCCCATCTTTGATCTTAACCTTGATTTTTCAGCTTGGGTGACTGACAATTTTACATATATAAGAAATGTTCAAGTTTTATGAGCACTTCCATATTTCAAGAACTATAAGTCTGAGGTTTATGAAACTTGGTGTGTTTTGAATCAAAACTGGACTGTTACAGTTGCATCTTCATGTTTTGACCTTAATCTTTGGTTTTCATTTGAGCAACTTTAATGATTATCTTTGGTATTTTTTAAGATCTTAGATTTTAATTTTGGTGTTTACATGATAGTTTATTAGTTAATGAAAATATATGGGTATGTAGCATTGACATGAGGTCCTATATCGAGGGATCCGATATCAGGCACGTTGCTCATCTACTTCCTGTTTGCGGACTTATTCAGCTAATGTTTATCACATCCTTTTGATTTTGGGGTGCAGCATGTCCATGAAGTCGCATATCATGGCCCGGATCAATTTCAGGTCAGTCGCTCATCAACTTCCTGTTCGCCGACATTTGATATTTGACATTAATGGTCAAGCGTACAAGTTCTTAGCAGCTACTTATCACAGACTTGAAATTTGGTATGCTAAATCAGCATGAGGTCCCATACTGTGGGGTTTGGTTTACAGGTCTGTCAATTTCTAACTTCCATGTAACAAAATATGGCCTTTTCTCTCGTAGATTAATTTTTGTGTCCCGCGACGGCATAAGGGGGATTAAGTTTTATACATGTCGGCCTGTCCGTACGAATTTCCGTCAACATTTTCTCAAAAACCGTACATAACAATGATTTGAAATTTGGCAGGAGGGTACGTTATGACAAAATGTTCGTCCCAGGCGACTATTAGACCTGTTGAACTTGAACGTCTTGCTTGGGACTAAGCCGATGTAAAAATTAAATTGACGTAAATATATCCGTCAGTGAATTTAAATTTCGCAGTGTGCTTCAGTGGGCAAACTGTATGTCCCAAGCATCTTTAAGATATGCCAGACTTCTTCTTGTTTGTGACTTGACCGATATGATTTAATGATTTGAAAATTTTCAAAGAAACGGTTCAAACAGTACTCGAGAATGGTTTGAAATTTAACAGAATGGTTCAGTGGGACAAACTACGTCTCAAGCGACTTTAAGACATGTCGGCCTTCCATGCACTTAACTTCCTGTTTGAGACTGGGCATATATGAAAATTGGCGAGAACATTTTCGTCAGACTTTTTACAGAAACCATAAATAAGAATTATGATTTGAAATTTGGCAAGGTGGTCAAGTATGACCAACATGTCCTTTTCTTTCAGACCTGTCGTATTTCTATCTCCTATTTAGGACATGGTCGATATGAAGATTGATGTAAAAAAATACCGTGAGACTTACATCAGAAAACGTGCATGAGAATCATTTAAAATTTGGCAGGGTGGTTTTGGCAAAAAAAAAAGAGATTGCAACTGTATGTTCTAATTTTAAAAGCGACTTTAATTGTGGGCTGTGTCGCGTACACTTATTCCATATCTCATTATTTTTCTATATTTAAGACCTGTCAAACTTTTACTTCCTGTTTGGGTCATCTATCTCCGATGGACACATTCCTTCTTTATTTTAACCTTTTATTGTAATTTGAGTTCCTATCTCTAACTTTTTGGACGAAATATGAGTAGAACAGCCATGACAAGTTTCATTAGATTTGACCAGAGAGTTTAGATATTAAGAAGAAAATATATGTATAAGTACAAAGGACAATTAATTTTGGTTATGCTGTATATGCATATTTCAGGAGAAACCTCCCATCTTGAATTACGTAGAAAGATAAAAAGTCTTACAAGAAATAGACAAGGTGACACAGTAAAAATGCACACCAAAAAGAAAAGAGTACTGTGACCTCAAGTTGAACCGAGGGTAAACTAAAATGCTTCGGATTGTCTCCTTGTTATATCCAGACATGCAATTTTTTGAAAGACCCTTCAATTTTTTTCTTCTTTATAAGACAATAGAAGTCATTAGCATAAATGTTCAGAACCTTAGCTTTGGAAACAATATAAATTTGAATGTAATGTAATGGACATTTATGTACTTTCTAAAGAAAGAAGTAGACAAAAAACTTTTTATAGCCTTTATGTATATGTTGGTTGGCTAATAGTGGTTTTCATATGTATTTGGTGAAATAAAGGTCATAACAACATAACCAAGCTTGGAGGATCTATTTTAAAATGTCCATGAGAAAAGACAAAACAAAGAAGACATACCGGATGAATTGAGTACTCAAATGCAGGTATTTCAAAAGAAATGGTGGGTTAAACCAGGATTTATGGCGCGCAAACCCCCCTTTTTTCATTGCGATCTTTGGGTCAAGGAAAATGAATGTTTATTGACGTAAGACCTTTGTGTTCCTACAATCCATGTAGTTGACTGGAAAATAGATTAATAACTGTATGACAGAAGCAGAGGGGTACCAATAAGGCATTCCGATTTCAAAAGTCCGAAAGCCTTCAAAGGGCAAAGAGAAAACCAGTAAAACACGAATGAACACAGCATGACAAAGCACAACTCTGAAAAGCAATCGATCAACAACTCAAGTCGTAACGAGAGCGACTGAACTCAGGTGATCTGGAAGGGTAAGCAATTCCTGCTTGTTATAACACGGAAAAATTCGCATTCATGAATCATTATTTTTGCAAATTATTACAGACGTCACGAAATACACTTTTTTTCAATTTATTGTGTTTGACACATTTTGCATAAATATCCCAATTGACTCTGCTGAAGCAAACTTTACACCTGTAATGACTTTCTTTTACAAATAAAACGTTTTTCTTTATGACAAAACTCATTATCCCATCTATAATTCCTTTCACTCCAAAGCTGCATACAGTTTTGTGGGTTTCCTTCTGAATGAGATGGCTGATCTGAAGCCCAATATGTAAAGGTCAGATTAGCAGGATCAACTTGACCAGGTCCATATTGCCATTTGAAATTGGTACCATTTATGCCTTTGCCGCCAACCCAAACATCATCATCTAAAATGTAAGATTTTAATCTATCAATATTTTTTCTTTTCTTACATTTTTTTAACTACTTGTATTCTTTTTATTTCTACTGATTTTTTTTAAACTATGGAAAGTTCTTTTATTGTTGCGTTTCAGACTTAGGGAAGGGTGCATTTGAAAAACTAATGACGACAGACACAATATACTTTGCCTGCATCCGGAAAGCACAAATAACCGAATAACCAATCTGTTTTAAACTTCATTTGCGGCCTATACAAAGTCAGAACCATTGGGATCTCCATTTTCACTGGAGTGTATACATGTATATGCATTGTTTTGTCTTAACATGTTCTTTAAATAGCAAGTGAACACCACGGGAATGTTCTTGCATTATGAATCCGACTTGTTCGAGTTCTTTTTTTCGGGGGGGGGTTTCGGGGGGGGGGGGCATTGGCCGACTTTTAAGGGGTTTCAGAATAGACCAGGCTTGTTTGTTAATTGTTAATTGAAAATTAAATTGTTAAGAACCCTCATACTTGTCATTTTCATTTTCAAAACCTATCAATCTTCCCCTGTACTTGCCTATAAGTTTGCCAGCCATACTAGATAACCATTCTGTCTCTTTTAAATCTAATATATCTGTTAAATTTGACCTCAAACTGGTACATGTTTTCTGTTAATGAAAAAAAAAGCAAATACATTTTAGATAGATGTAAATTGTAATGTACATGCAATCAGGCTTAATAAATATGACATCCTATTGTCTTTTTAAGTGTTATAAATCAATGATGGTTTCCAAAAATCAAGTGGATCATCACTAAATGTGATCACTAAAAGGAAGACATTTGTATGTTGTTCTTTTAAGACATAAGATGTCCTTTCCGTTGAACAAATACTTCAAAAAATTGTTCTTTCTATTTTAAAAGTGAAATACTTCCTTTCCATGCAATTGCATTTAAACATTTTAACATGTGATGTTTTTTGTCTGTCCATCTTCACTAACCAAAGGTTACGATCCGTTAGCTCTTCTTCTATTCAAAAAATAAGTCTTAGTGAATCTCGTAGTGCATTTCTTGTAAAGATGGTGTCTCGGGGGCGGATCCAGGATGGATGGGGTATTGGGGCGGCGGGCCCCCTCTTTTGTCGGAAAAATGTTGGGTACACAGGGCACCTAATAACTACCCAGTCAGTTGCCCCGATTTATCAAAATTTCTGGATCTGCCATTGTATGTGTCCGTCCGATGGTTTCTGTTAAACGGTAGTGTGTTTTGTAATTTGTTTCTTACCTGTGCTTCAGACCACGATGAATTTGTCACAGACATATAATAGCAGTTTTTGTTGTATAGAATCCAATCTTTCGGACATGGAGGCAAAGTGGCTGTAAAATCAGTAAAAAAAATATAAAAGATGTTTTATGACTAAATATGTTTTCATGTAAAATATAACAAGCAATCATAAGCAAATATGGGTCAAAGATTTTCGGCCTATTTTGAAACTCCCAAATCCCAAACCAACCTGAATAATGTAACATTTTGCAGTTTGTTACGTACAGTTTTTAACAATATCATAAAATATATTAATTAACCCACCGTGTGATAAAGATTCTAAATACGGTAGAAGTACAAAATAAGTTGTCAGATATCCCGCCGAGGCTAAACCGAGCCCTATCACAAATCCCAGAAAACAACAACATCCATTTCCACATGTATTTCGTTTACTTTTTTCTGCTTTTAAAGTTTCATTATTTTTGAACAGCTGACCAGTGAACTTATGACGGACTCCTTCGTTGTGGCTCAGCTGATCTGTGTTTACAGTGGATTCTTCGTTATAACACGGCAAGTCAATACTATTTGTATTTCCTTGTGATTCTCTATAGTCCGGTAGTAACTCGGTTGAAAAATTTTGACGAATTAGAGCATCCCGATTTTCATAAATATCATCACCGTGTAACTCAGTGTTTTGGTAAATTTCATCTCTTTGTCCTAATTCTGTATTTACGTAAATATCCATCTTATTACATGTCCTTTTAACATGTAATATGTTTTTTTTTCTTTCTTATAAGTAGGAAGTTTTTGATTTATAACATTCACAGGAAGAATCCACTTTGATAAGGGACGAAAATGTAACACAAAAATACATTGGAGTTTAGAACACAATGTATGTTGTTAAATAAGGGTAAAAAATAATAAAATCCATCTATATATGGAATAAAAATACTGTCTCTGACCTGACAATTCAAATAGGAAATTTTCAAATTTATTCGGAAAAAATGGTATTTTTGCATATACATTTTATATAAGCTCATGGAAAAAAATGAATGTCGATTTAAAAGTAACTAAAATAAAACGTCATTTGACCCGTTGATTGCTTTCTGAGCAAATTCATATTTCTGTTGCACCAAAACAGATACTTCATTTGATCCACAAGCATACCCGTAGGCAGAGTTTTTCAACAGGGGGTTCGAAAATGTGAAGAGGGGGGTTCGATTTCCCATTTTTTTCTGACTTTAATAGTGCTTAACCCATTTTTCACCTGATTTTTCCCTATTTTGATCATTTTTTTGTCCAAAGGGGGGGGGGGGTTCGTCCGAACCCCTCGAACCCCCCCCCCCTGGCTACGGGTATGCACAAGTATAATTTAGTATTGGGATATCATTGAATACAGTCTCTATATAAAATTACTGTTATTATTTTTAAATATAAAAGTTATATTTCTAGCAACTAAGACATAAAATGAAAACTTACTAAGTACAAGAAAAATTCAAATAACAAACTTTACAACTTTTCGAGCCAATATCATCGTTTTATTTTATTTTATTTTCGGTAGCAGTGCATATCAAATTGAAACTTAATTATAATTCTAACGACCATGAATTGTATAAGTCTGGGGAAAATGTTCAAAACATCAAGCGCCGGGATCTTGCCGAGCCTCAAGACAAAAGCGCCCAAGACCAGCAATACAAGATAAAAAGTTGGATGTCTTCTTACAAGATCTTACAATATCCCTTATCAAAAGAAAAATAAATCTCTGAAAAATAACTCCTCTTTTTAACTTTCAGTCAAAATTAGAATGACCGTTACCTAAGGCCAACCTTACACACACAAAAAAATGTTGGTTTCCCTTTACCGACCCTACCTTCCAACCACTGGATAAGTAGGTAGGGAAAAATATTCTCAGTTTGAATTCACAAAACTAAAATGTTTAGAAATAGAGATTTTTTCTTTAAAAGAAAACAATATTTATGAGCTAGAAAAAATGTTTCTGGAAAAATAGTTTATTTCATGTAAATGGAAATAAAATTTTTGGGGCAGATGCTTATTTTGTGTGTAGGTAGGTGGCGGGGAAACGAACCATATTTTATTTTTCGCATATGAATGGCAGAGAGGAAAGATTTTTCAATGACAAAAATTGAATATAAACCTGTGGCGCAAATGAAATATTTGAAAATACAATGCGCCCTTGTTATCAGACAGCTGTCGTAGTGAAACTTTTATTTATATAACAGCAATTAGATTTTGGAGATCATTTTGGGGGTAAAAACCAGCTTTCTGAGATTAATTTGATAAAACAGCAACACTTCCTCACCTCAAAAAGAGAATAGATTTATGGTTTTACTGACTTTTCGCTATTCTAACAAATGCGTTCAAGTTTGCTGAACAAAGGGAATTTCAAACATATTTGTTGATTGTAAAAGTGACTCTTATTGATTCCAGATTGATACCCCTGGAGTAATCTGCAGAAAAAGTATCTTAAGTTCTTATAAACGTGATAAAAGAAATTATTTGTCAAGACCCTTATATAAGAAAATGACATTGCAATTTCCTTATTAACCCAAAAGCAGTGCAATTTCTTTTGCGCCAATCACTATTTCTTTTTCAACAAAAATATAATTCATCTGCGCCATCAATTGCTCTGTATTTATCCTTTTCGTAAATATTTCATTTGCGCCAAAAATATACACTAGTAGGTGAAGTATTTTATTTAGTAATAAATATAGAAGTATGCTTTCAATGTCAAACTACAAATATCCGCATTAAAAGAAATATCAAAATACAAGACTAAGGGCCCTACCGTTTAGATGTCACACTGAAACCACAAAGAAGCACAGTAAAACTCTTAAGATCTGTTCTCGCACAAAGCTTGTACATTGTAAATTTATAAACATTTGAAGAAAGGAACGAAACAGGGTTTTTTTTTCTATTAGAATACGTTTTAACTTACAGTTGAGGCGAGACGTATCAGCAATTTCTGAAAATCGGTCTCTGACGAAGTATACGAGTCCAGTAACACCAGCAATTATAGACGAACATCCTAATAGAAACCCACAGCAACAGCAGCAAAACAGATGTCGTTTACTAATCTTTCTCTCTGGCGATGAAGCCTTCATCGTGGGCGGTCCAAGAATACAAATTTATTAACTTAAACCGTTTCAAGTTTTGGTGTACGGAATGAAGAATTTCAAATGTGTACCAAGTCTACTAATATGGCTTTTGTGTCCTGTCTTCAACCTATTCTGTTGGGTTGTTAACTTCCACATGTGCCTAAACTATGAACACGAACTTATTGACTCCTTAAAGTAATTTTGTCTTTCTTTATGGTTAAGTAAAAGCTATTGCTATCTACGTTCTGAAATGTTTTCTTGCCTTAGTTGCTTATATACAAAAAACGAAATTTGAAGACAGCCATATATGGTCATGAAAGCTACATGTGTGAGTTAAGTCGAAGACAAATATCAGACCATAAGTAATCATATAAGTGAATCAATTCATCTCAAGTGATATGACAGCAATCGGAAACATACAATCATATTCTATTATTGACAAAGCTATAATTATACTACAATTGGACTATTCTACATATGTTTTTTTTCTGCATTAGCCCTACGATGAAGGCATGTTCAATAATGCATTAGTTAAATATCATGTCACTGTCATAATAATGAATCTTTCGGACGTTGTCATCTAGACAAAAGTAGGTCATGGTGACCTTTATTAACATCCATTTTGATTGGAACCATGTACGCTTTCTGTCCTAACAACACGCAAGCGAAAAATGTGGCATTACATTGAACTTATTTCCTCTTGATTCTTTAATACCTATTTAACAGCTTACTAATTCACTGATCCATTAACCAAAACTGAAAATTCAAACATTCTTAGCTGCTGAGATAGGACCTCGGACATAAAGATCTATTTAAATTACCCGAACGGAAAAAGTAGGTCACAGTGAGTGACCATTTAAACAAAATGCCGACCTATTAATCCCCATGCGTCCTTAGTTAAACCGAATTGGATAACCGCCGCATATCTTCTTAATATACATGTAGCCAGGTGTCTTGCAAATCTAATTGTAAAATGCAGATGCCCTCACTGGCCCCAACATGCCCAAACAGAAGCATGGAAAGTAAAAGTCTGACATGTCTGAAATTCGCTTAGAACATACAATTTGGCATACTGAACTATCCTAACAAGTTTAAAATCATTCTCGTGTGCTGTTTCTGAAAGGAGCTTTACGAAACTTTTATTGCGACCCATTCCCAAACAGGAAGTTGAAGTCCGACAGGTCTGAAAGTAGCTAAGAACGTACAGTTTGTATAACAGAACAAGTTATTTTCAAACCTACCAAGTTTCAAATTATTCTCATGTACACGGATGTATGTACATACCGACATGAGTATGTCGTTGCGCGGGGGGGGGGGGCATAAAAAGTTTATTTTTTTGTGTGTGAGTGACCCAAATTTCAACTTTGCAACGGTGCAAGAGCTCACCTGGTCCTTAAGCTTTAGGGTCTCTTCTATGAGTTATTACTACTATAACAGGTCATCTGATAACTTCCATCCAATTGAGACTCAATGAGCTGAAGGTTTTAGCAAGCAACAGCTTTTCTCTATCTGTAATAGTTCTCATTCAATTGTGCAAAAACATGAAAAAAAAAACCCGCTATTTCTTACCTTAAAAGGACCATAACCCCTATAAGGGGTCATCTGACATCTTTGACCCAACCAAGACTTTTGCTCAGCTCAATGGGCCGAAGTTTTCAGCAAGCAACAGCTTTTCCTCTATCTGCAAGTCTTCATTCTATAGGGCAAAAGCATGAAAAAATGCTATTTTCGACCTTTAAAGGGCAATAACCCCTATAAGGAGTCATCTAACATCTTCGTCCCAGTGGAGACTTTTGAAGAGCTTAATGAGCAGAAAGTTTCAGCAAGCAACAACTTTGCTCTATCTGCAATAGTTTTCATTATATAGGGCAAAAACAGGAAAAAATCGCTGCTTTTGACCTTTAAAGGGACATAATCCATATAAGGGGTCATCTGACATCTCAGACCAAACAGGGATTAAATAAAACTTGTTTTGGACATCCCTGGACCAAATGTTGACTATTGTAAAGCTTTTGATCTTGAAGTAAGAAAGTTGCATCAGATTTTCTTTAACAATCATACCAAGTTTCATTTAATTCTGTTCATGAGTTTCAGATAAGAAGATTTTTGAAAAAATATTTACAGATGACAATGGACACCAAGTGATTGCTATAACTTACATAAACCTTCTGTCGAGGTTAGCTAATAAAAAGAACTTTCAGCATCTGATAAAAAATAAATATTCTGCTGCATTTTTTATCAAAAAACACATTTAAGCCCATTTTTGGCCAATTTTTCTAAAAACCGTAGGGGCACAACCCACTGACATGAAGCAGCTTTTGATTTCTTAATAGCCTATTATCCATCAGACTATCAATCTGTTATAGTTTAGAAGTTATAATCAATTAATTGTGATCTTACTTATATAGGGTCTACAAAACAAGATTTTAACATGTAGCCAATGTCCCTTGCCGCCGCAATAAAGTTTAAAATTTACTTAAATTTGAAGAGTTAAAATTGCATTGCAATATGATTACCCGCATATCATGAAAAACAATCCTACAAAATTTCATCAAAATCTGTGCTCACAAAGTGTTCCTATGACCTAAAATGAACAAAGTCAGAAAAGTCACATAACTCCTGTAAAATTTGTTGAATCAAAATGGCAGTGCGATATGATCAACTACATATCATGACAAACAATCTGACTAAATTTCATTAAAATCTGTCGGGCAGTCTCTGAGGAGTTGCGCTCACTAAGCATTCCTTTGACCTTAAATGAAGAAAGTTGATAAAGTCCCATGACTCCTATAGAATTTGTCAAATCAAAATGGCAGTGCAATATGATCAACTACATATCATGACAAACAATCCTACAAAATTTCATCAAAATCTGTTGAGCAGTCTCAGAGGAGTTGCGCTCACAAAGTATTCCTATCACCTAAAATGAACAAAGTTGATAAAGTCCCATAACTCCTATAAAATTTGTCAAATCAAAATAGCAGTGGGACATGATCAACTACATGTCATTACAAACAATCCTACAAAATTTCATCAAAATCCATAAAGCGGTCTCAGAGGAGTTGCGCTCACAAAGTGTTCCTTTCACCTAAAATGGACAAAGTGGATAAAGTCCCATAACTCCTATAAAATTTGTCAAATCAAGATAGCGGTGGGACATGATCAACTACATGTCATGAAAAACAATCCTACAAAATTTGATCAAAATCTGTTGAGTGGTCTCAGAGGAGTTGTGCTCACAAAGTGTTCCTATCACCTAAAATGGACAAAGTGGATAAAGTCCCATAACTCCTATAAAATTTGTCGAATCAAAATGGCAGTGCAATATGATCAACTACATATCATGACAAACAATCCTACAAAATTTCATTAAATCTGTTGAGTTGGGCTCACAAAAGTGTTAGGGATGGACAAACAAAGACCATTACCAGGTCGAGCGGAGGACAAAAATATTAATTCTGTAAAAGTTACACCATAAAATAAACTGTTAACACAGAGACATGTCTCGCCTGTCACAACTGGACACAGTATAAAATGAAGTAAAAATCCTTCTTAAACTGATCTTAACTGATGCTTAAGCAGCTGCATACCAAATATAAATGGTGAACCATAACTGCTTTATATAAAACACTCATGACATAAGTAAAAAGTTAAAAAGTGTAAAATATCAAAGTCAGTAGACTGTGACTGCAGGATCATACAGATAAAATACTTTTGAAATTGATCTGCACTGATGCTAATGCAAGTGCATACCCAATATCAATAATGTACCATAACTGCTTTATGTTAAACAGACGTAAGAATAAAGGTTAACCTCGGCCAAATCTGTGTAAAATTTCTAAGTCAGTAGACCGTGACTGCAGAAGCATACAGATAAAATACTTTTGAAATTGATCTGCACTGATGCTAATGCAAGTGCATACCCAATATCAATGATGTACCATAACTGCTTCATGTTAAACAGACGTAAGAAAAAAGGTTGACCTCGGCCAAATCAGTGTTAAATTCTAAGTCAGTAGACGGTGACTGCAGGAGCATACAGGTGAAAGCCTTTTAGAACTGATCTGTACTGATGCTGATGCAACTGCATACCAAATATCAATGGTTTAACATAACTGCTTCATGTTAAACAGACTTAAGAAAAATGGTTAACCTTGGCCAAATCAGTGTAAAATTTCAAAGTCAGTAGACCATGACTGCAGGAGCATACAGGTGAAATCCTTTTAAAACTGATCTGTACTGATGCTGATGCAACTGCATACCAAATATCAATGGTGTAACATAACTAGTTCACACAAAACAGACTTAAGCAAAAACTTTAACCAATTGTGGACGCCGTCGCTGCTGCCGTTGCCGTCGCCGGAATCACCATACCTAAGTCTCGCCTTTTTGTCGCAGGCAAGACAAAAATCCTACCAATTTGGTTTAATTTGACAAAGTGGTTTCAGAGAAGAAGAAAAACAGACAGACAACAGACACAAAATGATAGCAATAGATCAGATGGCCTTCAGCCAGGTTGCCTAAAAATTGTGACATCGTACAAATTATGCAGCAAGTAAAAACTGGTAAAAGCAAGAGTGCTTGTAATCTTCTCTCTATTGTGAGCCTTAATAACATTGTATATTATGTTTTTACTGACTAATCTTTTTTCCAGAAGAAATAGACACTTAAATGTGCTCTTGGAATACCTTCACTTTATAGAATCACACTTGGGATTCTGTGGGGATCTCTCTATTATGTGAAGGGTCAAATTGTAATTTAAACAAGTGTGGCCACTAAAAGTATGTCTCGCCTGCCGGCACCATCACTAATATCAACTACCTAAGCTTTCATTTCATTTCATATAAACACAAAAAGTGTCTGTAAACCCAATAACAGATGCCTAGCTATTATACTATTCAAGCAATCCATTGTCCACACAAGTACAATGTATTACAATGTCTGAAAAAAAGACCTAAGTTCACAGAGTCACTGGAGCGTAAAAATGGGGTCATGGTCACATGGCATGGTGACAGTTGCATTGTCTATAACCGCAACTGTCTGTATACTCAATATCAGATGCCTAGCTATTATAATTTTCCAGCAATTCATCGTCCACAAAAGTCTTACAAAAAAGTTTTTCGGCCTGAAAAAGACCTAAGTTCACAGAGTAACTAGAGCGTGAAAATGGTGTCAGGGTCACGCAGCATGGTAACAGATGCGTAGATAATAACCTGAACTGTCTGTATACCTAATATCAGATGCCTAGCTAATATACTTTTCCAGCAATTCATCGTCCACAAAAGTCTTACAAAAAAAATTACGGCCTGAAAAAAGACCTAAGTTCACAGAGTCACTGGAGCGTGAAAATGGGGTCAGGGTCACATGTCATGGTGACAGTTGTGTAGACCATAACCTGAACTGTCTGTATACCAAATTTCAACCTAGCTAATATACTTTTCCAGCAATTCATCGTCCACAAAAGTCTTACAAAAAAGTTTACAGCCTGAAAAAAGACCTAAGTTCACAGAGTCACTGGAGCGTAAAAATGGGGTCAGGGTCACACGGCATGGTGACAGTTGCATTGTCTATAACCGCAACTGTCTGTATACTCAATATCAGATGCCTAGCTATTATAATTTTCCAGCAATTCATCGTCCACAAAAGTCTTACAAAAAGTTTTTCGGCCTGAAAAAGACCTAAGTTCACAGAGTAACTAGAGCGTGAAAATGGTGTCAGGGTCACGCAGCATGGTAACAGATGCGTAGATAATAACCTGAACTGTCTGTATACCTAATATCAGATGCCTAGCTAATATACTTTTCCAGCAATTCATCGTCCACAAAAGTCTTACAAAAAAAATTACGGCCTGAAAAAAGACCTAAGTTCACAGAGTCACTGGAGCGTGAAAATGGGGTCAGGGTCACATGTCATGGTGACAGTTGTGTAGACCATAACCTGAACTGTCTGTATACCAAATTTCAACCTAGCTAATATACTTTTCCAGCAATTCATCGTCCACAAAAGTCTTACAAAAAAGTTTACAGCCTGAAAAAAGACCTAAGTTCACAGAGTCACTGGAGCGTGAAAATGGGGTCAGGGTCACACGGCATGGTGACAGTTGCGTAGACCATAACCTGAACTGTCTGTATACCAAATATCAGATGCCTAGCTAATATACTTTTTCAGCAATTCATCGTCCACAAAAGTCTTACAAAAAAAATTACGGCCTGAAAAAAGACCTAAGTTCACAGAGTCACTGGAGTGTGAAAATGGGGTCAAGGTCACATGTCATGGTGACAGTTGTGTAGACCATAACCTGAACTGTCTGTATACCAAATATCAGATGCCTAGCTAATATACTTTTCCAGCAATTCATCGTCCACAAAAGTCTTACAAAAAAGTTTACGACGCCGCCGCCACTGCCGCCGCCGCCGCCGGAAAGTAATACCTATGTCTCGCCTTCCATCACAGGCGAGACAAAAAATCTATGTACCTTTAAGTCTTTATTTTTCTATGTAAGCAGGATCATGACTGTTAAGTAGTGTAAATGGGGAAATTTCGAAGGGTGATATTATGCTCTTTTAACAAGTTAACCTTTTGTGTGTGGAATATTATGGCCAATGTTTTGTGATTTGAATACAACCCCCAAGCATCCAATTTGTACCTGTTACTATATTTGATAATTTAGAATTATGATTAAATCATTTATTTTTCTTCTTTATTGAATAATATATTAAAAAAACACTGTTTTTACAGTTTTTCTTGTTCCTTTTAATAGGCACAGATCCATGATTATCTACCAAGAACACAACACTGAGATCTCTATGTAACATCAAAGATGTCAAAATGAACATGACTGTCTTATGCTGTTTTATCTTTAGAAGTGGTTGGTAGTTGATTGAACTTGCATGGTCAGAAATATCTGAAGACCAACAATTCCTACTGCTGTAGTAAACATAGCCTTTGCTGCTAAAAGTGTCCAAGATCCAAGACCAACTGCATGAATTAAAATTCTGTAAAAATAAAAGATTAATATGATTAAGGCCCTGCCTTTTTAGCGAGCATCGAAAATCTATATACCTTTTAAGAATAAATCTGTGTGCTCGACCGGATAAGTTTAACGTAAAGAGGGAACTTTTAAAAAAGGAATTAAATAGTAGCAAAGTCTGACCCCACCCAACCCAAATCATATGCACTTGAGAAAGTTGTTGTTAAAAATATCTGGGATAACTAACTACTTATTAAAAATTCAATTATTTGTGCAAATAATAAATCCTGTAACATTATGGGACGACATTTAGCGGGGGCGAAATTATCTATTTTAAGGATTACGTGACGTCATTTCCTTATCAGAGTATTTCGCGCTTCTTCAGCAGACCAAATCAACATTCAGATTCTGTCAGGTTTTGTGAGATTTTCTGAGTATCAGTGTTTTATTTGAAGCATTGGTAACAGAAGGTACATTAAGAAACCTGGCGGAAAAAACGGTAAAGTAAAAATATCATGCAGGATTGAGGAAAGTGAGTGAAACCCCACAAGATGGGACTCTTCTTTCATTTTCAGGTAATAACCTTTTATTTATTGTTCATGATGAGTAGGTTTTATTTAGTAAATTTATGTATTTCTTTATCTTATTTTATCTTACTTAGAATTTAAACATGCATTTGGTACGACCAGTCAATGTGACGATGTTGCCAAAAGCTAGCTCGGTAATTTCCGGAAAATCGTTTTTAGCGGAAAAGACCGAGTGGTGTTTAAATACAAATCTGTGTGTAAAAATAAACAAGTGGATGAATGAGGGTTTTATCACTGTTTTTGAATTTCAATTTTTATATCTTTGCATTAGAGATTATGATGCATTTTTATAAGCCCAGAGGGTTGATTTTTTTACTTGCTCCGTGCCTATTATTTTTTTCACTCCGTAAAAGTAAACCTGTTCCGGTTTTATCGTCAGTATATTTCTGGCACATCTCAAAACATGCACAATGCCGTAGGGCTCGCATCTGCGATGCTCGCTATAAATAAATGCAACTGTTTATTTTTTAAAACTCTTTCTTTTTAGTGTTTTATTATGTTTACAGGGCTGTCAAGTTTTTATGATCTGCATGCGTGAGATTTGACCAAAAATTGAAAGATCAAAGGAAAAAATTTAAAAATCAAAGAAATTTGCCGGCAAATTTCTGACTAGATGCAGAAGTCTCACGCCTGTTGCGTGACACTTGACAGGTCTGTGTTTATTCAATAAATGACTAACTTAAAACTTCAAAATCCAAGTTTTTGCAATTTGATAACTTTTAAGGCAACAAAAATGTTCTGTAAAATGGTTTCGTCCTGTAATCTTTCTTAGATTTCTAGACCAAATGAGTTTTGGTGACCAGAAATAATAAAAAAGACTATACATTTTAAAAAGTTATTATATATTTGTGTTCTTCCAATTCAAGATACTGTAGTGAATTTTGTTATACCCCCCTTTTTATATTATTACTCGGGGTAACTAAGAGTATGTTAATTTCATCATTTATATTTCTGTTAAGGTATATTTAGTGTAACTCCACATGAACTCTTAGTCATTTCATATATTTCATCAGACTTTGTGATTTATGTGCCATATGTGCTTTTAAAGTAGGTCAAGCAGGACTCCCAGACTTGAGGGACCCTTTAGGGATCCTTGGGTCCCGGGAGTCCCATACCTAGGAATCCCATTGGGATACCTAGGGTCCCTAAGGGACCCTTTATACTATTGCATCAGAAAGTTGCATCAGATTAGTTGCATCAGAAAATGTTGATTTATGGTTAATTTCTTAGTATAAATAGCTAGGTTAACTTTGTTTAGGGGCTCCATTTACTTTTACATCATAACTGTTCCGTCCGTTTAGTACTTAAGTCCTGATCTGCGCATCAGTGTAACTATTGTAACTGCTGTAGACTTTACTTTTATTTCATAATACAAGGATTTATTTTACTACGACTTTTATTCTTGTGAAAGCAAGTTGTCAGACCTCACAGAGGACCCATATTTAAATTTATGTGACCAAGGACTCTCCTTACAACGCTACTGGGAGTACTTGAAAGAGAGTGTCAACACTGTGTATCTGTCGTCTTAAAGATATACCAAAAGGGCAGCCTATACCAAAACAAACTTGTGCATTTACCACCCAGCACCCAATTGCTCTCTTTTTTTCGTTACATTGGTGGCAGCGGTGGGATTTTCTGTGTAACATTGACAATTTCGCTATTTTTGAATATACTGTTCATTACATTCTATTTAATGGATACTCCTAGGATTAAAAGGAGACAATCCACCCAAGCCAGTACGGCAACCAAGGTAAGACCTGATATTTCTAGAACTCTTTTTACACCAGATTCTGGAATCGGGAGCACACCATATCCAAGGACCCCAATGGAAGTCCGTACTGAAGGAGTCCCCAGGACGAACGAAGAGTACACAAGAGTCTATTCCCGAAGGGATGGCGAAATCACGGAGACGGAGAAAAACAGTTGGAGCGTATTTTGGTTTGTGTGGTTTGCGATTTTGGCCATGAGTTGTTGCTGTGTTGGATTTGCATGGGCCTATTTCCCAGAGAACCCAATTGTCCAGCAATCTCAGCAGTACGTCATGAATGGTTTGCTAGCTGTGATATCAACGACCTTTTTAGCCGTATTCCTGAAAGCTATCTGGACGTTATGCCGAAGGGAAAGCAGAGGTGGGCGATACAGTTTACCAAGCAGACCATTTGAAGAAGACCTGTGGGAAGAGAATGCTGATGACTTTGGTGATGTTAGACCTTGCTCGCCAAATGGAGGACCTAAAGGGTTTCATGAGCTCATAGGAAGTTCTTATTTAAGTGACTTCAACAAAACGACGTCTCGTAAGGAACCTGGGACCCCTGGGAGACAAGCTAACTTTTCTGGAGGAGATGCTACAACCAGTTCATGGGACGACGCACCACCAGTGCCTAAGGGAGACGATGGTAGAGAGAGATGTGCGGAGATGGCAGTGCCTGAGGAGTCGCGTGGCGCAGCAGATTATCCTGTTAGGAGAACGTTTGCAGGTGGAAGCACCGACGTGTGGAATGAATTTATCCAATACTTCGAGAACGTTTCAGAGCTGAATCGATGGACCCCTGAAAAGGCTAGACGAGTATTGTTGAGTACGCTACGTGGCCAGGCAGAGACGTATGCTTATGGATTGCCCCTAGTTTTTCAGAAGGATTACGGAAGACTGAAGTGGAAGATGGAGGAGAGGTTTGGACACTCCGCCATGAAGGACCGGTATATTGCTGATGCCAGGCTAAGGAGAAGGCAACCCGGTGAGTCAATGAGAGATTTTGGACAGGCAATTGAAGACCTGTACCGGAGGGCATATCCAGAGAATCCTGACATAGTAGAAGAGAATGCTATTAAAGCATTTTTGGATAAATGTGGGCAGGCTGAAGAATTTAGGTTAGCGGTCAAGAGAACCCGACCAAAGACCCTGCAGGAAGCTGTTTTGAACGCCATGCAGGAAGAATGTCTTAGGGAAGGAGAGAAGGAATTATCGAAGGAACGACCTGCCAATAGAGGAGTGTACGAAGTAAGAAATAGAGTAGGCGGGATGAATATGTTAACAGATGCTGAAGGACCCCCAAGCGCAGGTCCCGAATGCAGAGGAGACGATGAAAGAAGTTTATGTACGTACAGGAATTACCCGCCTAGGTTTGGATCCGGACCTCGAGGAAGGCCATTTAATCGCGCGTTTGGTCGTGGCAGAGGACAACCATGGATTCGAGACCAGAATCGGCCGGAGCCCGGGGGTCCTACAAGGGTGGCCCCTGGGAGCCCTCCAAAGAAGCCGTTAAACTAGAAGCGGCTGGTACTGAAGGCCATGTACCAGTCGAAAGAGAGAGGCCTCACAGAGAGTGTGTTGTTTTCGAGAAGACTTTCCACAGGAAGTGGAAGAGGAAAAAGTTTGGAAGAGAATATGAGGAGAGTAGCTCAGGGAGCGAGAGCCCGAGGAGTCTAGGAGCGGGACCATCGGGTCCCAATGGAGAATCCATACCAGAAACAGTGAGAGGACTGGCTGGAATGGTAATTAAGGGACAGATTGAAGGAGTAGCAGTCAGGTGGAAAATTGACACAGGAGCCAAGAGCACCTTTATTTCAAAAGAGACGTATGACTCCCTGATGGTAAAACCAATGTTGCGTGAAGCTGATAGTAGCTATGTAACAGCCAATGGTCAGAAGTTACAATGTTATGGGCAAGCTGAGATGAACATTACATTTGGTGAACAAGTGTACCCTCACGAAGTTGTAGTGGGAGCGGTACGTAACAATCTGATCGGTGAAGACTTTATTATGAAATATAGGTGTAGCTGGGACCATGATGAATCCAGTTTTACAATAAAAGGAAGTAAGGTACCCTTTGGGAACCCTACAAGAGAAGGAAGGGCAGCGAGAGTAATTGCATTAGAGACTGTCGTTGTTCCTGCTAGACATGAGGCTATAATAAGAGCGGGTTTGGCCATTGGGACCCGCAGGGGAAAGGATCACAACTATTTAGGGATCCTGACTCCCGAGCGTCCATTTATGGAACGCTATGGTCTAGCACTAGCGAAAACTTTAGTGGATGCTGCTAAAGATGTAATTTATGCGAGAGTCTACAACCCTGGAACAAGTGATGTGAAGATATATCAACATTTGCATATGGCTATCTTTACGCCAATTTGTAGAGTGGGACCCGTAGTAAACCTGAATACCGAAGTATCCAGTGATATAGATGTTCTTGAGAAATTAGGGACCCATGATGGAAATTTGCCAGAGCACATGAGGGATGTGTTTGAAAAGGGTTGTCAGCATTTGGATGAAGACCAGAAGCAGGAGTTCAAGGATTTTATTTTGAAGAATCAAGATTGCTTCGCACGACGAGGAGAAGTTGGTAGGACCCACTTAGGGACCCACCGAATTTTGTTGAAAGATGAAACACCAGTTCGGGAACCACCAAGAAAGATCCCGTTATTCAAGCGTCAAGCTTTGGAAGATGAGATAAGAAAGTTGGAACAAAAGGGACTGATAGAGAAATCAAGCAGCCCATGGTCGTCCCAAACTGTTATGGTACAGAAAGGAGACGGGTCTTGGAGAATGTGTATTGACTATCGAAAGCTCAACGAGAAAACTGTTAAAGACGCTTACCCCCTTACCAGGATTGATGAGAATTTGGACGCACTAGAAGGAGCAGAGTGGTTTTCGTCTTTAGATCTGAATATGGCCTACCACCAGGTGCCTATGGCCGAAGAAGACAAAGAGAAGACAGCATTTGCCACCCCACGAGGAGGATTATACCAGTTCACAACCATGCCATTTGGTTTATGCAACGCCGCCAGTACATTTGAGCGGATCATCGAAAAAGCACTCGCGGGACTCCAATGGCAGGTTGCTGTTTTGTACCTAGACGATATAGTGGTATATGGGAGCTCATTCCAGGGACACCTTGAAAACCTTCAAAAAGTTCTAGATAGATTAGCAGAAGCGGACCTCAAGCTTAAACCGAAGAAGTGTCACTTATTTCAAAAAGAAATCTCATTTTTAGGCCATGTTGTTTCCAAGTCTGGTACCAGAACTGATCCAGCCAAGATTAAAGCGGTAAAGGATATGCCGAGACCGAAGACAGTTACTCAGACGAGAAGTTTTCTTGGTCTAGCATCATACTATCGGAGATACGTACAGTCATTTTCTAAAGTTGCAAAACCACTTTTCGACCTCACCAAGAAGGACAATAAATTTATTTGGACAGAAGATTGCGAGAAAAGTTTCCAGGAATTGAAATCAAGGTTGATGTCCGCACCAATCTTAGCCTTTCCTCAAGCCAACGGGAATGAATTCATCTTAGATACGGACGCCAGTAATTATGCTTTAGGAGCGGTACTGTCACAGGTCCAAGATGGAAAGGAACGTGTCATTGCATATGGTAGTAGATGTTTGGATAAGGCAGAGCGTAATTACTGTGTCACTCGAAGAGAGATGTTAGCCGTAGTCTATTTCACCCGCTATTTTAAGCATTATCTACTTGGTAGGAAATTTCTGTTAAGAACTGACCACGGGTCCCTATCCTGGCTACAGAAATTTAAGGAGCCAGACGGTCAAATACATAGGTGGATCCAACAGCTGAGCGCTTTCCATATGGAGATACAACATCGCCCTGGCGTACGCCATGGAAACGCAGATGCAATGTCGAGACTGATTACGCCCGATGGAGATTTATGTAAACAATGTCACATGCCTTGGGACTACACATATAAAGGACCCTTGAAAACTGAAATAAAAGATATGCAAGAGCAGTTTAAAGGAGGTTCAGTCGACATTCTGAATGATGAGATAGAAACGGATAGTGAAGAAGAGAGGGGTCCCTGTGAGGACCCCGAGGGAAGGGATCCCTTAGGTGATCCCAGGGGTCCTAGTAGGACTCCCGTAGCTCCAGGAGGAGCTAGTGGCAAAAGAAGGGGGAGGAAAGCCAACAGACCGAAGCCAGCGAGCCAGAAGAAACTGCCAAGTATGGACTTGGGTGATTTGAATTTAATACGCCAGGAACAGCAAGATGATCCAATCTTGGGGGAAATTTTAAAATTAAAACTTGAGGATAAGGAAAAGCCGCCATGGGAGGAAATTAGTAATAAATGTAAAGAATTTAAGTCGTACATAGTTAGATGGGAACTGCTACATATACAGAATGATGTACTGTGCCTTAAATGGGAAGAACCAAATAGGAGAGCCAGATGGAAAATTTGTCTTCCAAGATCTATGATTACTTCAGTCTTTTATTACCTCCATGATGCAAGAACCGCAGGACACCTAGGAATTAAAAAGACATTCGACAAGGCTAAGCTTTCCCCATATTTTTGGTATAATATGAGAGAGACGGTTGCTGATTATGTTAAAAGCTGTGATATTTGCGGAGAGCGAAAGAACCCACCATTCCGGAAAAGACACCAAATGAAGTCTTATGTAATGGGAGCCGCATTTGAAAGAATAGCTACGGATATCGCGGGACCCTTTCCCATAAGTGAACGAGGAAATCGTTATATTTTGGTTGTTGGGGACTACTTCACTAAACTAACTGAAGCATATGCTATTCCAGATATACAAGCATCAACTGTAGCTGATTATATATTCCGGGGCTGGATTAAAAGATATGGATGCCCACGAGAGCTACATTCAGACCAGGGACGCCAATTTGAAAGTCAGATTTTTCAAGAACTTTGTAAATTTTTGGACATTAAAAAAACCAGAACAACACCTCTACACCCGCGATCTGATGGTATGATAGAGAGAATGAATAAGACGATCAATGAGATCCTGTCAAAATACATCAAGGGACACCAACGTGATTGGGACGACTACATAGACTCCATTGTGATGGTATATAACTCTACAGTTCATGAAAGTACCGGTCAAACGCCTCACCGAATGACTTACGGGGAAGAAATGCAGTTTCCACTCGATTTTATTTCACAAAGAATAGAAGATGCATCGGAAGAATGCCAGTTCGCTACAGATTATGTCTTAAACCTAAGAGATAATATACGGGAGATACACGAACTAGCACGGGGACACCTTGGGAGTGCTGCTATAAGACAGAAGTCAATATTCGACAGTAATGTAAGAACTCATAACTATAATGTAGGTGATCTTGTTTGGAGGAATCAAAAGCGTAATATCCCCGGAAGAAAAGCAAAGATCGCTCGACACTGGACTGGCCCGTGGATCATCACTAATAGGTTAAGTGACATTTTATTTACAATAAAGTTCTCTAAAAATTCTGCACCAGCCGTCGTTCATGGTGATAATTTAAAACCCTATCTCGGAAAAAGGTCAATGACCTGGTTCAACCCTCCGCAGGATGCTGAGTCAACAGAAGTCTATGAGAACGCTGACTTTCCGAATTTAGAGTCTTACGCAATGATGAACGACACCTGTAGCAGGAAACCGTGGGAAAATAATAATGACACTGTAATTGACACGCCTATGACAGAGGAGGAAACCAATCAAAACATAGGGGACCCCCCACAAGAATGTCGGGACCCTACGGATCAAGGTCAGGAACGTACCAATGTTTTAGTAGAATCCCCATGTTTGCGCAGAAGAAATGCGCAGAGGACGAGAAAACTACCGGCAAAATTAACAGATTTTCATTTGGATCAGATTCGTAGCGTAGAGATGGAAACAACACAATGGTATTGCCGCAGCTGCAAGATAAGTTTTGCAAATGTGAAGAATTTTAAAAGACACAATAATCGCTATCATGACTCTAGTGTTAAAATTATAAGATGCACGGAATGTGAGATCCATTTCTTCCGAAGAGAACATCTTGCGCAGCATCTAAGAAAGCAACATGGGTATGAACCGAAGCTCGCATCTGACGCAGCCAAAGCGACGATGTTCGAGTATGAGTATAGAGATGATCTGCCCTCATGTTCTAGTGCTGAAGATCCGATGAAGAGGGAGCTTTCCTCCGAGTCAGATGAGGAGTTGGAGAATAGCAAAAGATGGAAGGGGAAAGATGATAGCCAAGAGGAGATAGTAGAAGAGATTGTAGAGGAGATCGTAGAGGAAGAAGTAGTGGATGGTTCTGGAACTGATGACGATAATACGGACGGAAAGAAAAGCAAGAAGGTAGACATAGAAATGATCAATCTGTGTCTGGTGGAGAAGAGGACCGTAGATGAAGAGGGAAAGACGGTCATCACCAGGGAACATCATGTGGTGACAAGTTTGCACTATGATCCAAAGACATTTCCTTGAAAAGACTTTGCGGAGTATTTTGCCAATCAAATGGTGATCCATCTGAGAGAGGAATCGCAAGGACAATCTGGAAATATTCGTGTAGCAGAAGAAACCGAATAATTTGTTCCTGTGGGTACCCAATGGGACCCTTGTTTAAAGGAGACCCTTAGGGACTCCAGAGATTCTTTAAAGGACACTCAGAGTTTTGGGGTTTTTTTTTCATTAAATGCTTTGTACATAAGTGACATAGGGTCCTGTCTAAGGAGTATCCTATGATCTATATTAGGGATTCAGTTTTGGGACCCCTGGAATTTGTAATATATATTGTAGTTATGCATGCAAGGTTACGAACTCTTCACTTGTGCTATTTTATGACTTTGAAAGTGCCATACATAAATGCATAATAATAGACACAGAGTATGTCCATATTTTGTTATTGTACAAAGTTGTTTTTTTTTTTGGGTAAAATTAAGTAATATTTTTGATAGGATCCTTTTTCTAAGGAATCCTTGATTATCATTTTATCATTTGGATCCTGTTTAAGGATTCCTATGAATTTATAAGTCCAATTTTTTTTTTTGAGTGCCAAGACAAAGATGTCTCTTGTTATTTTGTTATTTTTTTTTATAAACCACATGTGTTCGTGAATAAGTTTTCTAGTCAGTTAACATTTTTCTATACATATTTACTTGCCATGCAGTATTATGACTTTGTGAAGTCACCAAAATGTGTTCGTAGTCTTTTTGATATTTTTATCAACTTTAATACGGGTTGTTGTCATCTATCAGGTTTTATATAATTGTTATTTTTGTGTGTTAAAATTCACTTGTTTAAAACACTCATATTTTTGCATTGTTCTTTCTGAACAGTGGAAGTTCAGGACTAAGTAGGGGGCTGTGTAGTGAATTTTGTTATACCCCCCTTTTTATATTATTACTCGGGGTAACTAAGAGTATGTTAATTTCATCATTTATATTTCTGTTAAGGTATATTTAGTGTAACTCCACATGAACTCTTAGTCATTTCATATATTTCATCAGACTTTGTGATTTATGTGCCATATGTGCTTTTAAAGTAGGTCAAGCAGGACTCCCAGACTTGAGGGACCCTTTAGGGATCCTTGGGTCCCGGGAGTCCCATACCTAGGAATCCCATTGGGATACCTAGGGTCCCTAAGGGACCCTTTATACTATTGCATCAGAAAGTTGCATCAGATTAGTTGCATCAGAAAATGTTGATTTATGGTTAATTTCTTAGTATAAATAGCTAGGTTAACTTTGTTTAGGGGCTCCATTTACTTTTACATCATAACTGTTCCGTCCGTTTAGTACTTAAGTCCTGATCTGCGCATCAGTGTAACTATTGTAACTGCTGTAGACTTTACTTTTATTTCATAATACAAGGATTTATTTTACTACGACTTTTATTCTTGTGAAAGCAAGTTGTCAGACCTCACAGAGGACCCATATTTAAATTTATGTGACCAAGGACTCTCCTTACAACGCTACTGGGAGTACTTGAAAGAGAGTGTCAACACTGTGTATCTGTCGTCTTAAAGATATACCAAAAGGGCAGCCTATACCAAAACAAACTTGTGCATTTACCACCCAGCACCCAATTGCTCTCTTTTTTTCGTTACAATACATTAATGACATTTCAGACTTAAGTTGTCATTCAGTGATTATCATTTTTTCATTTCTTTGTCACCTTGGGTTTATTTCAGTTTTTCCCTAGTGACTCCTTAATACTGTACATGTAGTTTACATTCAATTGTAAAAACAATACTGTTAAAGTCATCAAAACAAACAAATACATGTAAATGACAACACAGGAAATGAGATAAAAACCTACTTATTATTCCTTTTAATAAACCAGGAAATACAATTCAAATTCACATTTGTGTTTGTAATCATTTTGAGCAGTTAAACAATGCAAAATGTTTATCAGCTTATAAGGACAAACTCCAACAATGCATGCATAACAATTAAAACTTTTTGGTCAAACATATTAGTTACAATGTACAACTCCAAATCTTCCTCTTGATTTAATGAGTAAATGTAAGTGTATAATTTTCTGTTCAATTTTTGACAACTTCTTACTAATAACAGGGACAAATCCAGAATTTTATATATGGAGGCTTCCACCAACACGAACACAATCCCAGGTGTTGAAAGGGATGGGGGGTAGAGACCAATTTGCTTCACCAAAATTACAAAATTTTCTCAAGGAAAGTGGGTTCAAACCGCCTCCTGAATCTGACACTCGATATACACTAGGCTTTATCAGACTATTTTGGGAAAGGCCCTTTAAAGGTCATTTTTTGATTTTTTTTTATAAAAGGGGAAATTACCCATTTGGGAGTTAAAATTAGGGCCAATAGGGGGTAATGTTGAACCTATTTTTGAATTCTGCATGTTAATAATTAGCTTCACCAAAATGACAAAATTTTCTCAAGGAAAGTGGGTTCAAACCACCTCTTGAATCTGACACTCGATATACACTAGGCTTTATCAGACTGTTTTGGGAAAGGCCCTTTTAAGGTCATTTTTGGATTTTTTTATAATAGGGTAAATTACCCACTTGGGAATTAAAATGAGGGGTAATGTTGAACGTTCTGTTTAATTCTGCATGATTTTCAAATAATTTTCATTGGGAAAGGGTCCTTTAAAAAGATCCTAATGAATGCTTGAAAAATCCATGAATATATAGTTTTACCAACTTTTATCTAGTGGTTTATTTTGAAAGTCTACAGGTATCAGTTGTCAATATATAGATGTATGCATGCATGTAAACAAATGTTAAATAGTTTCTTAAGTAAAACCATTAAAATACATTTATGAAGCAGTCTTTTTTAAAACAATGACCCAATTCTGACGACTATCAGTTATCATAAATTTTGACCCACATACACATCACTTAGCAAAGCTTAAAAAATATACAATTCATTCATTTAAAGTTAAGGTCATTGACTTTAGGACAACATTTTGGACATAAACAGTCATGCAATGGATTTACCAACCAAAAACCACATGTTAATTTAAAATGATTCACGTATTATACAAACCTACACTTCAATGTGGTTAGACTAGCTTTTACTAGCTACCCCATTCCATGATACTTTATCACTGTAAAATTTCCTATCTATACCCTGTATCATTTATATATTTAAGCATTCACAAAAAAAGCTATAGACAGACAGACAAATCAACAATTATATGACGAGGGGGCTCCCTTTTGATACTCAATTTATCCTGAGCTACATGTTGTTTAAATACAACCTTAGTCCAATGTGTTCACATGAGGTTTATGATATGGTCCCATTTATGTCATTAATTGTAATGGAACAAGGCTGTAGTAATCACTACTGCACTTCCTACTAAAAGGAGTTTTTACCAAACTATTTGAAACCTTGTATACCTGATAAAAAAACTATTATGATGAGAGAATTTTATTTAAAACATCTTTTATTGTCATAAAGAGGAAAGTAAAAATAATTTAAATTTTTGATCTTGAATTTCATCATGTTCAGCATTGCAGAACAGAAATGAATAAACTTTCATAAAACTTTTGTTAAAATCCACAACTTTTCCTGATAAGAATTCCAAATGTAAATGTGTGTTTTAAAAGCAAGTGGTCAGATTCTCAAAATGTATATAGTGAATTAAGATTTGCTCCATTACGTAGAATGGTATCAGATTGTAACCATCCCAGGAACGAAGTGGACTAAGGTACATTATCATATTAACATATTGTTAGGTTATTTAAAGATATAAGTTTCTTCTTAAAAATACTTACTCAACAATTAAAGGTCTATAACAACTTAATGCTAACAAGGTCATCACTATTGGAACATAGGTCTTTTGAAGGTCATTTCTACTGTAAAGCCATACCAACATTGCTGCACTCATATGATGAACCTACAAATTGATCTGGTAATAAGTATGTTAGAATATACAAAATGATCATCCTACAGTGACTTGCCAAAGTTGATGCAACTAAAAAAAAATCTGCATTAAATACACCAAATTAACATTTTTTATTTTTTAATTATTGTCAGTCAGAGTCTTAAATGGACAGATTTTCATGATATTAATTTCTATAGATGCGAATTTATTAGGAGAATATTTGTTTATTTGGGTTTTGACTTCTATTTTGAAGTTTCAGAAAAGACACAGTTTGAAACTTAAAAAGATTTTCTATGATTAATTACCCGGTTGTGGATAGAGGGGAACTTCCTATGAAAGTCAGGTTAAGATATATGGAAAGTAAAGTTTATGTTCTGTGAACACCAACCCAATGTATGATTATTCTATTTGAATCTGCTGAGTTGAAATATTTTTTAAAAGCTCATGTAGATAACTGGTTTTTCCAATTAAGGCACATATTTCTTTTTTCAGTTTATGCAGAAAATTTGTCATTTTTTTTTCTGTACCAGCTGGTTTCAGTTCTTATTGGAAATTTATTTCTTATTTTTGTTTTTAATGAAAAAAATCTGTCAAAGTAAAAAATGGTCGGATTTTGTTACAAAGGAAGTAGTTGAGCCACAGACCTGAAATCGAATTCCACACTATGGGACCCCACCCTGATGCTGTATACCAAATATCAAGTGCCTGTGTAGTTGCTGAGAAAACTGTTACAAAAATTTCTTCCCCACCTGCCGCCAGCCCGTCATTTATCATTCTTTAACCAGGATTTTTCACTCTGTGAAATCCGGCCAAAAATTATTATAAATTGGACACCTACCAAAACACTTTTCAAGCAATCATAAATAACACTTAATATAAAGAAAGTGATCATAAGCTCACTAATATAACTCCATTTTGTTTACAATGTTGGGTGGAGCTTAAGGTTACATTCTAAGACTTTTAGGTAATTTTTAAATAAAGAAGACAGAAATAATTGTAACCTGTGGCCAACTCTATGAATAAAACAGAGTAATATAAACATGATATTATATGTCATGTACATGTATATATTAGCAAGCAAAGATCAAATATGACATTTCTGGCACCCCTTTGAACAACAATTAAATGGTGTGGACTATAAAATAAAATTAGCAACAATTAAATAATAAATACTTGCGGGCTTGGGTTTTAAGTGTTAATGATTAACACTCACTCTATTGTGTCATGACCTAAATATATGTACATGTATGATTCATAAGTGTGTTATATTCTTACCAAGTTAATATTTGAATCAAAACACATCTGTATATATTTCCAGTCAAATTCTACACCTCTTGCACCAACCCACAAGGGAAGTAATCTGAAAAAAAATACTGCAATACATTTTGTACTTCATAAAACATATAGTACGGTATGTTCAAGTGAAAGGTACAAATGGGACAAAGGGAAATTATCTTTATGACAACCATAAATGCTTTGAGAAAAAAAGAAATTAAGTATTGCTTATTTGAAATTTAAAAAAAATTAAGAAAACAGGGGTTTCCCTGGCCCATTTCAAAAATACACTTAAACAAAAATTAGGTTTTATTGTTAATTTTCCTTAATTTAACTTTGATCAAATTGTGTGTGTGTTTTCTTTATAGTTATTATACAGATATCTTCAAATCAAATAAAACATGAAAATGAATATCTTATAAGTTGTTGAAATGCAGTTAAATAAGATCATTTGACATTTGATAAGTATCTAAAATATATGTTTGTATGTTTTAAAGGAAGTATTAAATCATCTATCAATGAAAATGTATCTATCCTTGCACAGACACAATGCAATGATACCACACTGTGGGTCTCCCAAGGCCTTTATTTCCATCCCATCCTTTTAATACCTGGTGACTAATAATTCAGCTGTGGCCCAGCCTAATCCTGCAACCATAAATTTCAGCTGTCCTTTTCCTGCAATTTTTGACATCACAAAATATATTCCAACCAGATCTGCTAAATCCACTGTTGATTTCATGAATTCCTAAAAGAAACAAATAAATGTGTAAAATGTATAAAAATCTGCACAAGAATAAAAAAAATAATAAATCCCCCATCTACACCACCACATGTTTTAATAATTGAATTCCACATTATAGAAGAAGGCTGAAAGCTCTATGATAATTAATCTATGTACTTATGTTAGACCATGACAGAGCAATAATAAAGTTTAATAGGACTTGATGTTTTAGGCTAGCATTAACCCAAAGGTTGGGTGTTACTTGAACAAGAAAATCTATTTTCAAGGCTATGATGATCACTTGCACTCTATTCCTTAAAAAATTAAATGACTGTGGTTATTAGCTTTCACTTGTATGTATACTGTAATACATCATTAGCATTAGTACAATGTAGTACTTTCATGTAAAATAACAAGCACATTAAACTACTTATGTTAGACCATGACAGAGCAATAATAAAGTTTAATAGGACTTGATGTTTTAGGCTAGCATTTACCCAAAGGTTGGGTGTTACTTGAACAAGAAAATCTATTTTCAAGGCTATGATGATCACTTGCACTCTATTCCTTAAAAAATTAAATGACTGTGGTTATTAGCTTTCACTTGTATGTATACTGTAATACATCATTAGCATTAGTACAATGTAGTACTTTCATGTAAAATAACAAGCACATAAAACTAACCATGCTTACAGTGTTATTATATACAATGTATACAGCATATAAGTGTTGTTTGTTCCTTAAAATACTGCTTAGTTTTTGGCCTTACCCCTATGACATCCAAACCAGTTGATGATTCTGTGGCTGGGAAAAATGTGGCCAAGATTAACATTTTACACAGCTGAGTAAATAGGTAGGTCCCACCAGCTTGTACACACTTCCAAAAGGCTCCATATTCTGCTCTGTTAACACATATAGAATAAATTCATAATTGAAAAAGCATCGCAAACATTCAAATTTTCATTGAGAACATACCCTTTTCTTTTAAGAAACCAAAGTTAAATAATAAAAGATCAAATTTATCAGGAAAATTATAGATTCCTTTGGGAAAATTCCAGATCCCATGAATTCAGCAAAAAGCACTAAAATGGTTATAGTTGAAAAACCTTTCATTTAACTACATAAATGATGTTGCTGTCTCAATTGGCATCAAAGGGATATATAACTTACTTCATAGTTTAGCAAGAGAATTTAATTTAAAAACCCAACAGTCTGTCATTGGTAAGAATTTCCAAAAATCACTCATTAGCGTGATTAAAAATCACTTGTTTCAGCAGTCTTCCTGACTGTCCATTACATTGTATTTTACCAGGAAAACAGGATTTAGTATATATATAAATGGGAGTGTGGGGTGAGATCTCCCAGCCCCAGTTAACATGGTTAAAGTATATCCATCCCCTAACATTGATGCAGTGTGTAGTCTGAATATATCAAAACTAGTAAGAATGTATTGGGCATGCCAACGTAGTGTATATGTGAAGATATTTTTTATACGCTCCCAAAGGGAGCAATAATGGTAGAAATGTCAATATTTTAGTTGTACTATGGGCTGAATTTTCCTTCAACATCTGGTAAATCACGCTCGTTTTCCCGAACTTTCAGCGTCATTTTAACGCTTTTTGCTTTGAAAATTTCTAACGTCATCAAGCACATATGTGACCCGCGAGAAAAGCTAGTTTGTTTTTATTTTCGAATATATTTTTAGAATAGATATCACATTATAAACATTTGCAACAATTATCTATGCTTATAAAATAATTTTGGATACGTTTTAACTTCGGGAGGGTCACAGGTTAAAAACCTTTCTCATATTAAAGAATGGTGAAGATTTGGACATGGAATTGGAAATGAAAAGAATGGTTGACGACCAATACTCAGATGATGACCTAAAATAAGACCTACAACTTACACTACTAGTGTCAGGGCAGATGCCTCTTGTAACCACAGGGACTTGTTACAAAAAAAAATTATATAGAGATATTTAATTTTTTTGTAGTCTGTAGTCTGTACGTGTCATAAATTTAGGACACTGGATTTTCACTCCTGTAATTGTAGGTTATCGATCGACGTGCGTGTTTAATTAAATCTCTAGGTATATTTCACATAACAAGTCCCGGTGTTGTAACTTGTTTCGTGTGTGTGTGTGTGTGTGTGTTGGTGTTTAACGCCCTTTATCGACGCACCTGGGCCATGTAGGGCGGTCAGTGTTTAATGGTGGAGGAAACCGGAGTACCCGGAGGAAACCACCGACCTTGGGCAGGTAACTGACAAACCTAATCACATACAGCTGGGGAAGTCCCTTTTTTGTTAAATACAAACGGGACTCGAACACCGGCTCAGAGGTGACCGGCTAGTGATCAATAGTGTGGTATTTAAACCAGCGCCTTAGACCACTCGGCCACCCAGGCCCCTTAACTTGTTTCGTAGGTCTTCTCTTTATCAATATACTTACAAGCCTGAAAACTTGTACACAATCATATAAGGTACATATGCTAATGCTAAACAGTTTCCAAAATGAAATAACGTCATTTTCTTTCCAAATTTACCAACATCAATAAAAGTACTCAAAAAATCGCCGGCGATTCTGAACCGGAAGTAACACAAAATTCGATTTCCGGTGCATTGAACATATTTAGTTTCACAAATTAAAGTTTGATGAACCTTTTAACGCACCATAATAGTTGTTTTCAGCTTGATAAAACCTTTTAACAATTTTCCTAGTATAATCCCCACATTTTTGAGCATATTGCATCTTGTTGTCAATGACAACGTGATTGTATTGTTATGGCGAACATCATCAAGTGACAAAGAATTCAAGAAGCGCTGTAAAAAATTGGCAACTAAGAGGCTATAAGCCTGCATTTTATTGATATAAATTGCTTAGCCATAATCCGCCAGAATGTCTTTACATTTTAGCGCAAACCAGGTTTGTTTAAAACGTTACACAATAAGATGAACGAGCCCAGGAAATGAGAACCAAAAAAAAAAAAAAAAAAAAGACACTGATCTTGTCATTCGAAGATTATTTTTTACACAGTGTACACCTGTTGAGAACAGTGATACTGATCCAGAAAAAAATAAACTTTGAATTTATCATGCTTAGTTTGGCATGCATGAATGAATGTTATGAGAGGGTTATTGTTTATTGTTTTAAAATTAAATTTCTCTTCAGATTTTGAGGATGAATGAATAATGCTTTTATTGTATTTGTCTAACATCTCAAATAACACATTTCATTTTGAATATGTACCTATACGAATACGAATATGAAAACTTTATTTGAATTGGGTACATTTATAACAGTGAACATAAGCTCTATACAGGCGTTGTGCATTTGCAGGATTGGTCACTAATTTAGCCAAAAGAGGAGAAACTGGTAAAAACTGGTTCCAACATGCTAATGGACGAAGAAAGTAATTTCTTTATTTCCGTTCAAGATTTATTTTTTATGGGTTGGAAATGTTGATGGTTGGATTATTTTCAGTTGCAAATGATTTTTAACCTATATGTTTAATAATTACAGAAGAATCGTTGATAAAAAATACTGTTCCCTTTGTACCATGTTGAATGATGTTGTTTTTCCTCCCCATGACCCCTGATGACCTCGTCTAAATGACGAGTCAATTCAGGAACGGATAAATTGTGCAACCCTAGTATTGAGCTTTTAACCGATACTTAAATATTCTTTGCTTACGTTCACTTTTCAGTCCCTGTGAACAAATGGTGAAGTTGATTTTGCTATGAATATGTCTATGAACACTTATTTTCATTAGTATGTAAATTTCTCCAATAGCACATAAACTGTTCTAACAACACTGCAGGTTGAATTTCATGTGTTTTTAATAGACTTGTCATCCATAAAATATGGGACCTCTTTGTATTAAATAGTTGTGGGAGAATCATAGAAGCAAGATTATGAAAGGAACTAAGCTTGTATTACTTTAAATTTGCTACTTTTTACCTTTGTTTATGCTGGAAATATAATCCCTTAATTCTAATATTTTTCATTTTTTTCATTTATCTAGTACACAAATGCATTTGACCCAGTAAAACTGCAGAATTGGCAAGTTCCAAGTCAATACAGAGAGGTAATATAATCAGTTAATGTTTCAAGAAAAAGAAAAAATATAAACAAGAAGCAAAAAAATACATTATAATTCAGACAGTTAAAAGGACAATTGGACATGTTTCACTGTATTTAAAAGTCAATCTGGTTTAAATTAAGGTAATTGGAAATAAGTACATGTACTTGATTGACAGGTGGTAGAACCATACAAAAAGAAAAAGAAAAAGAGATATGCTTTATAAGTGGGTATTGCAAACCAAAAATCTGATGTTTTGGTAAATGAAGTTGAGGCTATTTTATTAACTACATAGCTGTTCATAATTTTATCCAAATCTCCTGAACAGCTTTTATAGACACAATTAAATTGAGGGTATAAAATATCACAAATTTCAAGAACAAATACATACATGTATATGTATAACTAACAAGTTCAGTAAATTAAGGTTAATAATTGTGTTACTTGTTAATGAATTATGCATTCAAATTTTATGTGAAAAGTTAAATTGTTTGTATAAGTAGTTATTTCTGGAGTTGTGAATCAAATCCATTTAAAATTTTCTATTTAAATGGTCCTTATTTTAATTTCTCAAGTTCATTTATAAGTATGTGAACCTTAGATTAAAATGATGAAAAATGTAATAAAAGTCAACAAATAACAATGAACTTTTTGTATAATAGGATAGAGCCTTTTCTTATTCTGATTTTAATAGTTATTGACTTGTGTATTATATGTACATGATGTAGTTCACATCACAAAGGGACAATCGATTCCATTGTCAGTTTTATTACAATTACCTTTAAATTTTAATTGTTTGCACCTAAGGACACCTGTACACAGCAACAAGAAGAAATTACAAACATTTCACATAATGAAACAGAAGGGAAAAGTAGGTTTATGAAACAGTAGAAATATGCAATAAGGAACTATTTAATCATGCTTCATTCTAGAAATATATGGTGAAACAGACTTAAAATTAATGCATTGGCCATTGAGAACACAGAATATTCATGACTTTTCACCATTCTTAGTTTGATACTAATACAAATTTAACATATAAAACTTCTCTTATATTATTGTAGAGACCTAGAGCTTTTGATGGATTTACTCAAATAGTTGCTAACAACAGAGGACATTTATTGTCTGGAGTGAAAAGATCAAGGGAATCACCATGGGGATGTTTTGTTGGAACATGGGACATGCCAATAAAAATTCCAGGTAAAAAAATAATTAGTAATTAGTAAAACTAAAGTTTGTATGATCAAACTCCTAGACACAATGTGACATAAATGAAAATAGTTAGATTCTCTTAAATTTAGTTTATAAGATTTACAATACTATGACTTTTTTACAGTTTACTACAAACAGTTTATAGACATGGAAATTATTTTACATAACAGATGAACACAAATTCAAACAAAAACACTTAACAGCTTGGATTTCACAAACTTAGCTCCCAAATGTTAAAATCTGACATATACTGGGCCGCTTTCCATTATGCGGTTCACACCAGTTTATTTTGTGTTGTCACTGGTTCGTCTTTTGATGTAAACCGCTTGTGCCCAACCAGGTAATGGAACATGAACCTAAGGTTCAACTGGTGCAAACTGCATAATGAAAAGAGCCCAAGGTCAGTAATTTTTGTCATTGCCTATTATCTATCTGTCATTTTTTCATAAGTAGAGGAGGTAAAATTACATTACACAAAGTAACAACAGATCACTGATACATATTTGGTAAGGCATACACTAAAAGCTGGTCTGGTCTCATTGGTCTGGTCTGGTCTGGTCTGGAAATTGGTCTGGTCCGGAAATTGGTCTCTAAATGACTAAAACATGGTCTGGTCTGGTCTGGAAATTGGTCTTAAAACGACTAAATCATGGTCTGGTCTGGAAATTGGTCTTAAAATGACTAAAACATGGTTCGGTCGCGAAATTTGTCTTAAATGACTAAAACATGGTCTTTTTTTAATTTTGTTTTTCATTTTAAAACCTTAAAAAAAACTGTAAGTGTCAAATATATAACTAAATGTAAGATATAACTAATTATTAGTTTTAAATAAATAAAGAATTAGTTAGATTTAGATTGTATAGGTGTATTTTGGTTTACAACAATTAATAAAAGAGAATTCCACTTACATATATAATAGTAACCTACCACAGAATAACCCGTGCGGGTTCCGGGTGGCGAATAGGCCCGCAGCAGCGCTAAGCTTGTCGGTAAAAGTCCACTAAAGAGCGCTCAGAAACCTGACATCGGGTCAGGCCGCTTTGCCCACAAAGCGACTGGGATGTGTGCCCCAGGTGGTTGAATGGGGCAGCCCTGACATCGAGAGATGCGGGGTCGTCAGGCGATAATGCGGAAAACCTGACCGCAAACCATAGTGGTGCACCGTGTTGGGAAAAATGTCACGTTCCCCGCACGTTTAAGAACCCTGCTGCAGGTCTCGGTAAGAGTAGGACCCGTAGGATCCCCATGCAGGAGGCTAAATTTCCCGTCCCTACCCATTACTCCTTTTTCCAGTGGCAGTCAAAACTCTCCTACCTGATTGGCCTTGTGTCCCCATTTCCTCCACTTCATCATCATTTCATGTTCATTGCATCACCACTTTCGTGTTCATCTCCCGGATATAGCCGAAATCGTGCTGCTTGGGAGTAAAGCAATAACTAACTAACTAACTAACAGAATAGCATAAAAAAAGTTTGAATTGTATGAGCTGTTTGATTTAAAGAAGATAAGAGGAGTTACAGATAATAAGAGCCTACACTTTCATTCTATTTCAATTACTTTTCATATCTTTTTACAAATAGTAGTACAGTTGAACCAAAAGAACCATGCCACCAACTATGACTTTCAAAGATACTATGCTTCTATCTGATTACAACTGAATGTATCAAGTGTTCAACATTTAGAAAATTCTCTTGACAGTTGTTTTGGAGGTTTAAATATATTTTTAAATTGTGTAATTCAATAAATGTTTTTAATTCCATTTAATACAAACAATATGGTATTTTCTAGCTATTCTGTATTGTGCGTATTCTACATGCATGTTTAGCAATCAATATATGAAACATTCTGTGAGCTACTGCTCACTCAGTATACCCCCACTACCCCCAAAATGAACTAAGTCGGTAAACAGGAAGTAGATATCCAACAAAGCTAATTTCGGTTTTAGGGACTTAACTCATATACTAAATTTCAAGTCACTGTGATATGTACTTGCTGAGAATTTTTTTTATGAAAGTTATGTTACGGACAGATGGACGGAAGGACGGACAGTGGTAAACCAGTAACCACCTCTTCTTCGAAGCTGGGGTATAAAAATAGCTTTCCCCTCCCCCATGTGTCTAAATGACCAACCCCCAACAAAGAACATATTTTTAGATTGAAGAAAATATTTTTTTCATAACTTTCACTACAATCAAAGATAATTTAATAGCATTCAAAATTGATTTCGCCATTTGAGACCAATTTCCAGACCAGACCATGTTTTAGTCATTTAGAGACCAATTTCCAGACCAGACCAGACCATGTTTTAGTCATTTAGAGACCAATTTCCGGACCAGACCAATTTCCAGACCAGACCAGACCAATCGGACCAGACCAGCTTTTAGTGTATGCCATTTGGTAATACTTTTTTGTAAGACTATGCAGCAACTGGTCTTAGTTTTCAAGCTTAGGTCTGTCTTGTTGTATATTTTTATTTGGTATTTATTAAGAATATAAACTTTGTATTCATGAATGCTAATTGGAAGATTTTTTCCTGCAGGAAATACCAACCCAACTGCTAGAACAGGTGACTCAATAGAAAGACTACTTAGATCTAAAACAGATGGTGAAATAATTCTGAAAGGAAAGTTGAAAAAATGTAAAGTGAGTATAAAAAAATGATAAGAATCTATAGTATAGCTTTATAAAAACATTTTTTTTTCAATGTTGTTTTTTACTTTTCAATATCTTTCATTATTCATAAAGGAATTAATTATCTTAACTAACTAGTCATCTTAACCTGTATAGATCTATAAGTACTGAAACCTACCTCATAAGCAGATGAGTAATTTTGAAAAAAAAAACCTTACTGAATCAAGATCAGCACAGTTTTTAATTTATATTTTTAAATATTGATGGAGTGGCTTTGTGTCATGCATATTTACTCCTTTTTTTGTGCTAAACTAATACTAGTATGACTTTAACCATTCTATCTGTAAACTCAATAGGTGCCAGATGCTCTCCCAGTAAAGGAAGATATGAAAGCTGATACAGGGATTAACAACAACTTACCACCCTTTGAGACGTTAGTTACTGGAGCAGATGGCTCATTGGCTCGATCAGGTGCTAGGTGCCCCGAGCCACTTTCAACAAGTCCAAAAATTCCTCCTATCGGTTCCAAACCCGGGACTCCACAATACAGGTCTAAGCCTCCAACACCAACACTCAACTGGCCAGGACCAATGTCCCCACCCAGATCTGGGGGATCAAGAAGGAGCCTTAAAGTAGCCACACCCCAAAATATTACATGTACCGATGCTGCAAATACGGGACTCATCGAACCAGAGCTACAGAGGCTATCAGCTAGGACACCCATTAACTGGCCTTCACCAAAGTCTCCAGTGGTTCAGCCAATGAAAACTCCAGAAGTCCAGAAAGCTTAGACTTCTTAAAATTAATAGAAATTTAAAAACATTTAAATTATTTATAAAGTTCCTGTAGATTTTATTACTTTTTATAAAAGAAAAGTATTTTAGGATATAGTTAAATTTGCTGCAGGTTTTTCAGAAAATTATATGACTAATATATTATATAAAAAGCTAAAAATTGAGATTTTTAATGGAAGTGTGTTATTATTATTTTTTAACATTAAAAAATAAATAAATGATTCTTTATTTAGATTGAGACACCACACTGCCCTGATTTAATAAGCAATTTTAACATGCATGCATTTGATAAAGATTAAAATATAAATCTATTTTGCTGTTAACTGTTGTATCATTTTCAATGTTGCATAAGAAATGCTCTAATTTTATTGTAACAATATTCTTCTGTCTTTGAAGATAATTTTATTTAATGAAATGACATAGAAATTGTTTAAAATTAAAAACTTGATTTAAATTAGTATGCTTGAATTCGCTTAAATAATTTTAACAGCTTGCTGCTGAGGTAAAGGCCCTTAACTTTCTAAATTAAATTAAATATTAATATGGTGAAGGTTAATGGGTCAAGGATACATTTAATTTGAATTGTACGCCTATTTATTAATCGGAAATGTTTATTGTCCCCTAATTGTTACCCCATCTGTGATATTGTTTTTGTCTTTTGTTGTGTAATTTATTTCTACAGACAATTTTTACTGTTAACTTTAACATGTTTTTTATTCACTGTGCAATTTGGTAGATTCACATGTTTTTTATGTATCAATTGTTTTGATCTGCATTTCTTAAAAAATTGTGATCATGTTTTATAATTCAAATGTAAATAGTCATTTATACTTGAGACTGCTGATGTCAATATTGCATTAAAGTTGATTGATAAAATTAATTAAAACTAATGAAATCATGAGTAATATTTAAATGATAAAAGATTTGTTATATTTTTGTCTATTTTTATGATAAAACTTTTCTGTAAGAAATTAGAAAATTAGGCTATTTTCATTTCACACAATGATTTATTAGTAAAATAATTAAATTTATTAAATTGCCAGTTACCATTTCGCACAGGGAATCATGAATATTTGGACCAAAGATCATGTCTTAGTTGCACAAAGTTTTCGAAGTCTTCAAAATAGTTTGAAGAATGTAATTTCATTTGAGCAACTTTGGCATCCTTTTTGTTATGATTTATGTCTTCAATGTTAATTTATTTGGAAACAAATTATGAATTTGATTCACTATTAAAATAGAATTACAAATTACCAAATTGTCTATGTTATTTTATTCATATTTCTCTACATTAACATGTACATTCAACACATAACAAACATATACATCATAAAAATATTAAACAATTGATGGGCTTGCATGAAGTGCTAATATAAATGGATGTATGCATGATTTGGTATAATGGTTAATGATATTAACAATGTATCTGATCAGGAAAAACTGAATGTCTCATCATCTAATTTGGTTTCATTAACTTAGTTAAGAAAGTCATTATTTGTCCAATTCATACTCTTTGGTGACTTTCTGTTTTTGATATCACCAGAAGCTTTGATTGTAAAAAAGCTCAAAAGAGTAGTTCAGCATTAAACTCTACTCCTTATGTTCAACAGATTTAAAACTGCCTGCTTTCCTTTGATTTTTTTTCACAAAGTGTTCAATTCTTCCATTCACATCTGAAATTATCAAAGAATAAATATGTAGTCTTATAAGCTAAAAAGGAGAAGTATAAACTTGAAACTAAAAAAGAATACCAAATTAAAGAACAGTTTACATGGTAGAGGCTTGTTTAGGGTATATTGGGATATGGGATATTCACCCATTTTCTTAGTGGGATACGGGATATTTGAGACAAAACTTATTGGGATATGGGATATTTTTGTCAATTTTATTTACAGGGATATGGGATACTGGAAAAACACTTTTTAGGATACAGGATATTTGATGAAAAATTTATGGGGATATGGGATATTGGAACCCCCCCTAAACAAGCCCCATGGTATAAAATGCAACAGACCTGAAATCGAATCCCACATTATGGTACCCGACCCTGATGCTGTATACCAAATATCAAGTGGCTGTGATAAGTAGTTGCTGAGACAACTGTTACACAAATTTCTTCCCCGCCTGCTCATCCGCCCACCACTGCCCATTTTAGACCTGGATTTTAACCCTAGTTTCACCCTGTCACATTTCATATCCACAAATCTATGTCAAAGTTTCTTTTTGTACTTTTCCTTTTTGTCAAGAAAGAGACTTTACATATATAATTCTAAGATTTATACATATAATAATATTAAAGATGTTTCCCCCCAAATTCAAAAGGTCCATAAATCCCACAAAAATTTGAGGAACAAAATCTCCTGTCAATATGCAAAACTATATATGATGTCCTGCCTATATACCAAGTTTCATTGAAATCGGTTCAAAAGTTTCAGAGGAGTTGTGCTGACAAGGTGACAAGAATGGATTTTAAGCAAATTCTAAGTTCAAAGGGCCACAACTCCCACAAAAATTTGAAGATCAAACTTTCCTGTCAATATGCACAACTACATATGGTGTCCAAGTTTACCAAGTATATACCAAGTTTGTTGAATTTGATTCAGTGGTTTCAGAGGAGTTGCCCTGATAAACCTTGACGGACAGACAGGACAAAAACAATATGTCTCCACACAAAAGTGGGGGAGACATAGTTACATCACATTATTATCTCTACTTGGTGATATGAAAATAGTCTTATCAGACACATTTACTTGTATATCTGTAACCAGTTGGGTAAAAAGATGCTGCAGGACAGACTTATACAATATAAAATATACAGCAGCATGCATGGATTCGACACACCAGACAAAAGCTGCCACATTAGAAGACTTACATCATCTCTGTATCTATATTTAGATTTTTCAGACTTGGATGGCTTCCCTTGTTTTGATCTACTGACTTTCTTAGTCTGATTCTTGTCTGTTGGCTTCTTGACATTCAACAAGGGATGGATTTCTAAAATAAATGTGATCGATTAACCTCTGACAAAACAAGTTTCTGGTGGTATATATAAAATCCATTTAAATGAGCTTACCATAAGTAGAAATGAAGTGTAAATTCTTCAGATCATTTTACATTTTAAAGCAACACTAAGTACAATATTATAAGATGTTAATTGAGGTTTTTGTGATATAAATGTATATAATATGTCTCCCCCGTTTCCCCAAAAAGTTCTAAGTTCAAAAGACCATAAACACAACAAAAATTTGAGCATGAAAATTTTCTAGTAATATGCACAACAACATATGGTTACCTTCTAACATACTGGTAGGAAGTTTTGTTAAATATTGTACAGGAGTTTCAGAGGAGTTGCGCTGACAAGATGAGAAAGGATTTTCATAAAATTTCTAAGTTCACAGGGCCATAACTGCCACAAAAATTTCACAACTTCCTGGTAACATGCACAACTACATAAAGTATCCTTCCTATATACAAAGTTTCGTTGAATTCGGTTCAGTAGTTTCAGAGGAGTTGTGCTGACAAGATGATAAATGAGGATTTTCATCAAATTTCTATGTTCAAAGGGACATAACTCCCACAAAAAATTGAAGATAAAAATTTCCTGATTATGTACCCAACAATATATGGTTTCCTTCCTTCATACCAAGTTTTGTTAAATTCGGTTCAGTAGTTTCAGAGGAGTTGTGCTGACAAGATAATAAATGAGAATTTTCAGCAAATTTCCAAGTTCAAAAAGCCACAACTCCCACAAACATTTGAGAATCAAAATTTCCTGGTAATATGCTTTACTACATATGGTGTCTCACCTATATACCCAGTTTCATTGAATTCAGTTCAGTAGTATCAGAGGAATTGCGCTGACAAACTTTGTGATTGACAGACAGACAAGACAAAAACAATATGTCTCTGGTCCCCACAAAAATGAGGGAGACATAATTAATATTAAATGCTTAACACTGTCTTCTATAACTATACACAATAATATATTTGGTTACCTTCCATTGGAGCATTAGGTAAATCCACACTGATTTCTTGACCTTTTGACCTTCGTTTCTTTGGAGATGGAGCATTAGATGAATCACTTTTTCCTCTCTTCTTCTCTGATTGAGATTGTTCCTCTGTTGCCTGTAGAAAAAACATTTTGAAATGGAAAAAAAAAAAAACTTTGATACAAGATCTAATTTTTAATTGTTTACTGTAAATGTGGAAACTTTTGTAGGGTGATATTTTTTTATTTTTGTAACTTTATGCTTTGGTGATAAATTCATGTTTTTTCTAATATGTATGCTCTTTGCTTAAAGCATGAACTATTTGTTTGGGGGATATTTTCGCAGATATTTTGTGATTGTGAATTAAAGGAAAAATAACCTCCATGCATATTAAAATTCCATAATTACAGTATTGATTTTTTTTCAAGTTAAATTATCTCCCCTGAATGATATTAAACCATTAAAGCATGAATTGGGGTGTTTTACCCTCAAAATATCTCTTTGACACACAGATTTTTCTTATTTTTTTTAATAGTACTAGATTTGACCCTTTAAAATGTAATTTACTTTTTGAAGTTCATCAAAATCCACCAAGCCGTTAAGGAAAAGTTGCGGTTATGAGGTCTCTCATTGAACAGTTATTTAAAAGGTCGAAGTCCATTTATCTCTACTGAATTATATCTGACGGCAATGTAAATTTGTCATGCACATCTCCATATGATTTACTTCCTTTATGTAAAGTTTCATCAAAATCCATCAAGCATCTTAGTAGGAGTTGCACTAGCCAGATATGTGGACATACCACCAGACAGACAGGCTGATTCCTATATCTCCAAAAGGGCATGAGTCTTCAGTATAATCACAAAAATTAATAGAAAACCAAGTAAAATATGTGTTTCTAGCAAGGCAGTATTACTCACTGCTGTATCTGTAGGAAGCCAACCCTCTTCTGGTTCATCAATCTCTGGTGTAACTTGTAAATATAATAGAGCATTGGTATCTTCATCTTCTTCGTCACTGTAAAACATTAAAGAATGTAATTGAACTATCATTTTAAACAACCACAATGAGTCTGTCCATTTTGTTTTTGACTCAATATGCTGGAAAAGATAAAGTCCAATTAACTCCCCTCCCTGTTATTATAATTGTATGGTGAAATTTCTTATGCAAATGATGTTCTGTGTACATTAGAACTTTAGTCCAATTATCTCTGTGTGCAGTAAAATTTCTTCACTCATATGATATTTTTTCCTTCATGTAACCAGAGTACCTAGAGGACACCACCTTCCTTGAGCAGGTAACTGACAAACCTAATCGCATACAGGTGGGGAAGTCCCATTTTTGTTAATTACAAGCCAGACTTTAACTAACACCAATTGAGAGGTAATCGTCTAGTAATCATTAGTGTGGTGTTTTAACAGCGCCCTAGACCACTTGGCCAACCAGGCCCCTCCTAACTACTTGAGTTTCCAAAAGAGCTACAATTTATAAAACACAGCAACTGACCTGCTTACAAAGGCCTGTATTGGTTCTATAGATGTGACATCAACCTCAATATCTTCATCATATGGCCCTGGAAAATAATGACAGCCCATAAAAACTTATGTCCATGCATACGACATCATTTCAGAAACATCCTCATTGGCTAACTGAAGGCTAACCATAGAACTGTTTTCAAATTTGGCAAAGCAAGTTAAGACAATAAGCACAACTTTATTGTTGAAATGCATTTACTGTAGAATTGAAAATTTTGTTACAATATTTTTTGTGATTTGGACAAGTAAATATTTTATATAGGAGATTTTATGTTCATCAATGTGTTTATAGCACCTTACAAAATAAATATCGAACCTACAAATTTGCTTTAACAAACTGGTTTCAAACAATGATCTCTCCATTTGCGAGGATGGTCTCAAAGAACAAAATAGGTTGTCCCGTGTATGTGGAGTGCCCAAGCAAGTTAAAGACCTCTTTGTAGAGTTCAGTAAGATTAGGCTCAATGGGGGCCGCTTCAAAGGTCACACTTGCTAACTGCTAGCTGGAGAGGGATTCACATAAACATTACCCTTGTTTCCCAAATATGTTTAAACTAAACAATGATTTGTCTGAGAACTTATATTATTTTGTAGAACAAATCTTACAAAAGAAGCTCATAGGAGCATGAATGGAACACCTGAATTGAATGACCTGTGAGCTAATAATTCTAACCTTTTGTTTCTTCTTTTTCTTTATCTTCATCTTCTATATCAAATTCAGATTCCCTTTCTTCATATTCTACATTTTCATCTAATTCTTTAAAGTCTGGGGCAAAAGCACTCCAGTTTTCCTACAAGGTCAGACAAGTCAGATAAATATGGAACGCCAAATTAACATATATTCAATTAATTGTACCTATCTTCAAATAATTGAAGATATGTTCAATTGAATTATACCTATCTTCAATTGAATTATACCTATCTTCAATTCAATTATAGATATCTTCAATTCAATTATACCTATCTTCAATTCAATTGTACCTAGGTACAATTCAGCACAATTAAAGATATCTTCAATTCAATTGTACCTATCTTCAATTCAATTGTACCTATCTTCAATTCAATTAAACCTATCTTCAATTGAATTGAACCTATCTTCAATCGAATTGAACCTATCTTCAATTGGATTAAACCTATCTTCAATTCCATTGTCTCTATATCTAAAATTGAATTGAAGATAGGTATAATTCAATTGAAGATAGGTGTAATTGAATTGAAGATATCTTCAAATGAATTGAAGATATCTTCAAATGAATTGAAGATATCTTCAAATGAATTGGAGATATCTCCAAATGAATTATGGAGATGTTGGAATTAGACCTATCTTCAAGTGAATTAAAGATATCTTCAATTCAATTGAAGATAGGTACAATTGAATTATACCTAGGTGCAATTAAATTGCACCTAGGTATAATTCATTTGAAGATAGGTTCAATTGATATGAAGATATCTTTAATTATTTGAAGATAGGTACAATTAATTGAATATATGTTAATTTGGCGTTCCTTAGATAAAAGGAGGTCAAAAGCAATTACAATTTTTGAAGAAATACAATGTTAAGACTTCAAGAAACAAGACCAATAGATGTCTGGCCCTATATTGCACGGCGAAGTGTTGATCTCTAAACATCCTGGGCAAATATGGACAGTCAACAGTTTTTGTCATTTGCACCATATGGTGGACTGACATCCAATATTTATCACATGCAATCCAATATAGACAGACAACAAATATTTAAAGATAAAAAAATATTTAGGTTGCTTACTACATGTATATCTTACAAGAATTTGAAAAAAAAAACTAACTAAAAAATTGTTCAAATTGGACCATAGCTGAAAAAGTTGCAGTTTTGCCCCTTTTGGGCCCATAATTTTTTAACAAATAAAGGGGAGACATAAACAATCATTCCAATCATTTATTTTAAGATTAAGAACGTATTTGTAAAACTTCATTGCATTCAGTCAATCAAAACTCAAGTAACTGTAAAAAAAACAACAAAAAGTTTCATTTGTTAGCTCCTTTTGAGCCCCTAATTTCTATACGAAAAAGAAGGGATACCAAAACTTAATCCAATTTATTCTCTTATGGTAAATAACATTACTGTACAGTTTCATAGTATTTGGGCAACAAGAACAATATTAATTGTGGAACAAAGAAAAAGTTGCTTTTTATGCCCTTTTTGGGCCCCTTATTTCTAAATGGAATTATAAAATGATCCTAAAAGGTGAGGTGCACATTTTCAATACATCTCTAATCACTGTGTAAAATCTTAAAAGATCTGATGTTTGGTTTTGAAAATCAGATTACACAAGACAGGCACCGCTATAGTGCGATGGACAGACGGAACAACAGAGTGACCCAACTTCTGGACATGCTTTCACCTTTCGCATACAGGAAATAACATGTACAACAACAAAATTTTCTACTTACAACTTGATTCTGAGCCCAGATGGAGACCAGTCCACTGGATATAGAGGCTATAATAGGTCGAACTGGGTGCCACTGAAAAAAACAAGGAAAAAGTATTACATATTTCTTTCAATATTGGCAAACTAATAAAAAATGATTTTAATTTTAACAAGAACTAGAAATACTGTGAGCCGCAGCTCACAAATAAATACCCCCCACCCCCCCAAAAAATTAATCAGATAAAATTTAGAATAGGAGATGCACATCTACATTATGTCACAAAGATTGTGTGTAGGTTTCATGAAAATCCATCAAGGGGTTTTGGAGGAGTTGCAGATAAGAGATGGGCACCCCCATGTAGTCGAATGGCTGAGTCCATGTATTGCTATGGGAAAACCCCAAAATCATTCTGATCAAACTTTCAAATAGTAGGTGCACATCTATATTATGTTACAAAGATTGTGTAAAAATCTCATGACAATCCATCAAGGGGTTTAGGATGAGTTTAGGATAAGAGATTGGTACCCCCATGTAGTCGAATGGCTAAGTCCATGTTTTGCTATGGGAAACCCCAAAAATCATTCTGATCAAATTCTAAAATAGTAGATGCATATCTACATTTTGTCATAACAATTGTGTGTAAGTTTCATGAAAATCCATCTAGGGGTTTAAGAGGAGTTGCGGATAAGAGATGGGTACCCCCATGTAGTCAATGGCTAAGTCCATGTTTGCTATAGGAAACCCCAAAAATCATTCTGATCAAATTTTAAAATAGTAGGTGTACATCTACATTATGTCACAAAGATTGTGTGTAAGTTTCATGAAAATCCATCAAGGGGTTTAGGAGGAGTTGTGGATAAGAGATGGGTACACGCATGTAGTGGAATGGCTAAGTCCATGTTTTGCTATGGAAAACCCCCAAAACCATTCTGATCAAATTTTAAAATAGTAAGTGCACATCTACATTATGTCACAACAATTGTGTGTAAGTTTCATGAAAATCCATCAAGGGGTTTAGGAGGAGTTGCAGATAAGAGATGGGTACCCCCATGTAGGCGAATGGATAAGTCCATGTTTTGCTATGGGAAACTCCAAAAATCATTCTGATCAAATAATATGATTAAGGCCCTGCCTTTTTAGCGAGCATCGAAAATCTATATACCTTTTAAAAAATAAATCCATGTGCCTGACCGGCTAAGTGTAACGTAAAGAGGGAACTTTTAAAAAAGGAATTAGGTAGTAGCAAAGTCTGACCCCACCCAACCCAAATCATATGCACTTGAGAAAGTTTTGTTGTTAAAATATCTGGGGTCAATAACTACTTATTAAAAATTCAATTCAATTTGTGCAAATAATAAATCCTGTGACATTGTGGGACGACATCTAGCGGGGACGAAATTATCCCTTTATGGATTACGTGACGTCATTTCCTTGTCAGAGTTTTTCGCGCTTCTTCAGCAGACCAAAACAACATTCAGATTCTGTCAGGTTTTGTGAGATTTTCTGAGTATCAGTGTTTTATTTGAAGCATTGGTAACAGAAGGTACATTAAGAAACCTGGCGGAAAAAACGGTGAAGTAAAAATATCATGCAGGATTGAGGAGAGTGAGTGAAACTCCAAAGGAAAGGACTCTTCTTTCATTTTCAGGTAAACACCTTTTATTTATTATTATGAGTAGATTTATGTATTTCTTTATCTTACTTAGAATTTAACAAAGCTTGGTCAGTATCATGCATTTGGTATGACTAGTCAATGGGACGATGTTGCTAAAAGCTAGCTCGGTAATTTCCGGAAAATCGTTTTTCAGCGGAAAAGACCGAATGGTGTTTCAATAAAAATCTGTGTGTAAAAATAAACAAGTGGATGAATGAGGGTTTTATTTCTGTTTTTGAATTTCTATTTTTTTTTTTTTTTGCATAACAGATTATGATGTATTTTTTATAAGCCCAGAGGGTTGATTCGTTTACTTGCTCCATGCCTGTTAATTTTTTCACTCCGTAAAAGTAAACCTGTTCCTGTTTTATTGTCAGTATATTTCTGGCACATCTCAAAACATGCACAATGCCGTAGGGCTCGCATCTGCGATGCTCGCTAATAAAATAGTAGGTGCACATCTACATTATGTCACAAAGATTGTGTGTTAGTTTCATGAAAATCCACCAAGGGGTTTAGGAGGAGTTGCGGATAAGAGATGGGTACCCTGAAGTGTAACGGAAAGATGGACGGACGGACGGAAGGATGGAAGGACGGATGGAAGGACAGACACCCCTATCACTATATACCACCCACTTTTGAAGTGGGGGGTATAAAAAGATTTTCCTAGTTATTTAAGTACATAAACAGATCATTTGTGGAAAAAAATTATAGCTTTTAGAAAGCAATTTTCTTTTCGAGATAAAAAAACATACTACAACATCTAGCAGCAACTCTCCCTTAGTTCCATGTAAAATTTTGACCAGGTTTCCAACACTTTTTTCCCATATGTACAATGAATGCTGCCTGGCTGAGCCTGCTACAATGAATTCACCATCTCCTGAGAAACAACACTTCTTCCATAATGTTCTGAAATGTTTTGTAAAGAAAAGAATTGTGAAAACTTTAAAAATACAAGGTATATAATAAATGAAAAAAATATACAATGATTTTTAAATATGCTGTGAATTTGAAGAATCTATTTAATGTAAGCATCTAATAGAAACAATTGAACAAATTGAATGTTATCTTAGATTTATAACCATCTGACAGATTTTTTGTTGTTAAGAAATTGACTTAACACAAAGGAAAACTTGAGAATAAACAGACAACAGGATTCCACACTATTCATACTGTGAAACATGTCTGTGCTGATGTATCTTAGATTAGATATGTTTGTGCTAATTTAGAATCTAATACTTAAGGATGTTTGTAGGTCAGCTTTTGAGCTTTGTGACATTTTTTCAGAATCAAAATAAGGCAAAATTGTTTGCACAACAACCCTTATTTTTCTTTTGTTTATGGTCTTCATTACATTATTAATATCTGTTTTTCCTTTTTTTTCAAATTCTAATCACTTTTTCACAGGTTTAAATAGCTACACTATGCTAATGTTAAGTTATGAAAAAAAACAGAGAAAACTTTTTCCCGCCAATTTTGAACTCTTATTACCTTTAAAACTAGTACATTAACCTATCAAAATTTTTGCTTATTTTGTATTTTTAAGAATTCTCTCATGATTTAATGCACCAATTTCAAAACCTCATCACTTTCAAAGTCACCCCTCGGACATCCTTAAGTGCCATTAGTTCTCACTTGTTGACAAGATCTTGTAGTTTCTGTATAGGTTCTGGTTCACCATCTTTACCACAGGCTAACACTTCGCCACATTCATATACCCTGATAATTCTGTCTGCTGAGTTCACTAAGAAACAACTGGAAATATACAAAAAAAGTTTATTTTGTGTTAATAACAAAATCAACTTTTGTGGTACCGCAAAAGGGGGATCGTCAGAAACCCACAAGAGATTACATCTCTGGTGGGTTTTAGACAATGCAAAAGGGGATATTTCCAAGTGTTTTAAAATTCATGTTTTCTGTTATGAAATTTGTTTGCAATATTTAAATTTTTGTCAAATCTATGTTGGTATATAACATGTAAATCAATCTTGGTGTGGTTTAATTTTTGTGAATATGTCAATGACAGAAAAGATTTCATTAAAAAAAACCCAAAAAAACTAACCTAAATTTCACCCGATATCAGCGTTCAATAAAATGATATGCAAATTATGGTATAATCTGATGCATACAAGACTTTGTAATAGTATTAAGTTTCATAATAACACCAATTTGTACTTCCGGCATGGAAAAATAAATTAATTAAACCTAAAGGTAAACATAATTTGGATGAGTGGATGGACAGACAAATAGGCCCAACCATATGCTTCCCCTTCGTCATAAGTGTTTTTCTATGCATTCAAATAATTAAATTATTATTTAAAGGTTTTATCTTCTTGCTTACCTCCCCCTTCTTGCAAATTCGATTGACTTTATAGCAGTTGTGTTCAATGTCCCTGTTGTAACTCTGAATGAAGCTAGTAATTTAAGGTCTGATATTGAAAACACTAAAATCTGAAAAAGATGATTACTTGTTGTATGTATTATATAATATAAAATTTATACACTATGTGCCACTGTCAGAGGTAATACATTATTTTTATACATGTATTTTCTTTCTTTTTTTTCATTTCATTTTTATGTTTTTATGGAACAGCCGTTATACATGTATTCTCTTTCATTGAATATTTTGATGCTCTGGCATGACCATTGGAGTCAATTTGAGATGCAAATCCAGGAATGATGACAATGATGATGCAGTTATTGCAAATACCATTTGTGAATCACTTGCCTTAATCAGATGGTTAGTTTTTGTCCTATTATCCATTACAAAATTATTTCAAATTTTACTTGTTCGAAAAGATTTTCACAGGCCAGAGCTAATTTCGCACACTGGTGATGTGCAAGCTAAATCAGTTGTTTCTTTACATTCTTAATCTGAACTTTTAATCAAATTAATCCATCAGGAAATTTGGATAGCACACTCTCAATACATCTGATTTCTTAACAATATTCAAGTCAACTTGCACATGTTCTATTCAAATCTAGATGATTTACTGCTTTTTAAAAAAAAATTAATCACTATATATACAATGTAATTCAATAATAGTTTTGAAGAATCATACCCTGCCTTTAGCATTTCCAGTGTAAATGTTCTTCCCTCTTTTGTCATATGATGCTACTATATTCAAGTCTGACTGTAATAAACAAAGTTAATAAGACATAGATAAGTATCAAATAAGATTTTTTCATGTACTGGGTTAAGATGGCTTTGTAAATGTTTTTGCTAATAAGTTCTAAATAGTCAAGATAATTGTTTTCTGTGATCATTTAACTTAAATTTCAACAGATCTTTTTTCTTGTCTTAATGACAAACAAACAAGTATATTCTGTTGTTTCCAGCATAAAAAGTATTACAAATTTGGTTCAAAATTTTAATTGTAAATAATTCATAACAGAGTTTTATTTTTCTAAACCTATGAGTTATTCATTTCAGATCCAAAAAATTTGGTTCTAAGATATAGTTCTGTTGTCTCCAGCATAAAAAAGTATTATTAATTTTATTTACAATTTTACTTGAAAATTAAAAGTTTGTTTTTGCCTACAAATAGGATGTCTCCCCCCCCCCCATTTCCGCAAAAAGTTCTAAGTTCAAAGGGCCATTAATCCCACAAAAATTAACAATCTAAATTTCAACAGGTTTTTATTTTAATGACAAACACAAGTATGTTCTGTTGTTTCCAGCATAAAAAGTATTATAAATTTGGTTCAAAATTTTAATTGTAAATAATTCATAACAGATTTTTATTTTTCTAAACCTATGAGTTATTCACTTCAGATCCCAAAATGTGTGTTCTAAGAGATAGTTTAACTTATAATTCAAATCTTTATTTTCCTAATCATAGGGCCAATCATAAGACATATAAATCAATACAAACATAGATAATAAGCACAGAAAATTGATTCAAAATAATTGGAACCCATACATAAACAAGATTATGAAAATGTACGAGAGTGAGCATGATAAGGGGAGTAACTCTATCTGAAATAAATATTGTCCATTTATTTAAACCTTGCAAGAACTAAAATTATGAAAAATACTTTTTTGTAAAATTTTTAATATGTACATTTCATACACTTACATTCCATATCTCATCAACTTCAACTGATATTCAATAGATTAAGTGAAGCTTTATTTTGATTATTGTTTTCTTTAGTTATTGGCATTATCATTGAAACTGTATAATTATCAAGATAATGAAACTAACATCATCGTCTAGAGGTATATTAGCATGTTTTCCATCAATTTCCATCTTCACTGCTGGATGCTTCATTGGACAAACTAAAAACTGGTTTCTAAAAAAAGTAATCATAAAAACTTTGAAAATTATATCACTTAGAATTCTTATCTAGTAATAGCCAATTATTTTGACTTGAAAATTGCAAAGTTTTATTGAAAATAAATGTGATGCATGCAACTTTTTCAAAAAAATTTCATTCTGTTATCCATCATTGATAATGATGATTGATGTTTGCTCATTTTTTAGATAACTTCCAAAGGAATTAATCATTACGATGCATAATTGGTGGGATATCATAAATGTAGAAACAAGTTACAAATCAATTTGTATAACATCAACATATTTGCCACTACTGTTTTTTTATGCAATGTATACAGTCATGCATCAAATATTTTTTTTCTAAGACATTTTGAGATTGTATCCATGTTCTGTGATTTATATTATTTTTTGTTAACAGTACAGATTGTTGTGTTGAATCATATGCCTATCCAACTTATTTAGAACAAAACTAGGAAAAACCCGCGAATTCGCGGGAAAATCAATCGTTGGTTGCTTTACAAAATAGATCACACAATAAAACATTGCATTTTCGTGACCTAACATGGTTACTGGCAGTTTTTCATTTTGGTTTTTCTAAATTACCGCTTGTTATGTGAGCTGTGTCGCGTACACTTATTCAACATCTCAATATTTTCTATCATAATCTTTTATTGTGTGTTACCCCAATGTATTGTAAATTAAACAAATGTCCAGTGGCAGGATAAGTTTCAATCAATCGCTACGCAATTTTGTCAATTTATTGACATTGTTGAGGCTAATTTTACACGTAGGGAAAAAACTACAATATGATAAATTTCAAATTGTTTTCATTTTTTTATCAAGTTACAACTTTTGACGGTAAAACATGTTTTGCATTCATTGTATACAGGTAGTAAACTTACCAATATAATCTATCATTTAAAAGGTTTTAAATATTAAGCATAATTAATGGAAGAGTTTTTAATATCATGGCGGTGAGATGTCTTTTTTATTGTTCCTCTACACGTACAGGTACTTCTGGTTTTTTAGTATTTTTTAGGTTGATATATCGATTGATTAAATAATTCTGTAACAAATAATTTATACATAAAAATAAACTTTTTAGTCTCGGGCCCCAAATACCCACTCAGACGCTTCCTATCACTTTTTAGTTTGACCGCCGGAGTGTAATTCCGGAACGATGACGGCTATATCGTTTCCGGATCAATTAATTAGGTTAATTGGCAAACTGCAGACATAATTGCAAATGTGCTAATGAAATTTTTAAAGGGCACAACCATCCCCTTTTTTTGATACATGAAGCTAAGTCGTAGCATTTGTTGTTTAGGCTGCAACCCAGCTAACAAAAAACGCTTCGTTATTTTAGTAGTATAGAAACTACAAATTTATATAAGCAGCATTCTCTATAATTGTCTTCTTGTGTCTCACCCTTTTCTGGGATGGAACTGTACTTTGAGTATAGGGGAGGGAAACCTGTATGTTTTGTCACACTCCCCTTCCACAACATCCCATATTGATACTGTGTTGTCTGTAGCAGCACTCAGGAGCTTGTGTCCATCTCTGCTCCAACTGAAATTAGAAACAATAAACATTTCAAGGTTAATACCAAAACAATTTACATTACAACGTTTTTTTTTTACCATTAAGAGGTTTCTTTTAAATTTGTTGATATATAATACATATATATTTTTTATGCATGGCAACTATAAGTTGAGGGTATATTGTTTTACCCTTGTCCATCCTTTCATCCTTGCATCTGTCAAGCAAGTTTTCAAGACTTTAGCCACATGCTTCAGATATTGAGCTGATTTTGGTATATGAATCTATCATGATGAATTACAGATAAGTTTGCATTTCGTTTTGATTCATTGATGTTCACCAAAAGTATGGCCCTTCTTATGAAATAAGTTTTCAGATTTTATTTCCACATGCTTGCAGATATTAATATGATTTTTGGTATATGAGTCAATCATGACAAGTTACAGTTCTTATCTAGTTTCTGTTTTGTTTTGGTCAGCGTAATTAATACGGCTTTAGATAATTTTATGAAAATAAGTTTTATGGACTTTTTCTACAAATATCAGAATTTTTCCAATCATCATGGGGCATCATGTGTCATACACACACAAACAACATAGCTACATTGTTGTACCTGTAGTTTTATGCTGGCAATGGAAACATTACGTTTCTAGTAGGCATTTATCATGCATGATATTATGTGTTTTAATATGCTTGAACGGTTGGTTGTTTAATTTGATTTCCTTTTTAAACAAACATTCCAAACTCTTATAAAATGGTTGGGGTCTAAAATGTGTAAACCGTACAATTTTTGGCTCATAATCATGTACCCATACCTATTATCAATTTTTACTCTTAAACAGTTGAATGCAATGGAATTTCTAGTTGCACTTGCTTGAATTATTCTTAGAATTAAAACAAATTGTTTTTCACAAACTTACCATAATGAGCAGACAGGATGCACATGTGCAGTTATAATCTTTGCAATACCCCTAGTTAGGAAATCCCATACGACTATTCTTCCATCATTACAACCCACTGCTAGCAGTGTCCCTTGTCTGTTAAAGGCACATGTAATGGCAATACTAACACAGTCTAAAGCACCATCAAATTCCTACAGATATCAAATCAGAATGGTGGTTTGTAATCATATATCATCAAAAACATGAATTAACTGAAATAACAAAATGGTGCAAAGGATAATACTTTATTTCAATAATAGTATTTTTAGTTACCATGGTTACTCTGGATTCATTTTATATTTCTAAGGTACCTGGTATATATTTTTATGGTTTTTCCACAAAAACATATTTTCTTTGATTTTTTATTTTGGGGTTTTCAAAAATTGCTGCCAGATTATAATTTAATCATTAAAAAAATAATACATGTACATTTACAAATGTAGATATTTTTTATGTAATTGAATGTCATCCACTATGTATAACTACAAAACTTGGCATGGTATCCCATGAATAATAATACACATGTAAAACAACAGTCAAGTCTAAATTTTCCCTTCAAAGTCTGTGTTTGAAATTAGAATTTGTACTTCACTTGCCTGAATTCTAAACTTTTGTATTTTCTACTTATTTTCATAATAAATTGTGTCAAAATTCCACTTGCCTAACAGGATTTTAACTGGCCAGGAGCAATCTGACCAGTGCCAATATCGCAGACTGCAAAGGGAAAATCAAAGAAGGATTGTAGTCACCACTATTTATTCTGGTTGAACCACCCAATTTTATTTACAACTACATGACTGTACATGTACAAGCATTTTTAATATTCCATTTTTATTGGATTATTCTTGCTATATGTAGATAATATGATAAAGTTGTTACATGTACATGTATTGTGGTTCTACAGCACTAATAAAAATCAGTACTACATGTATTGTTATTTAAGCCAAACTAAGATACATGATTCCTGTTTCCAACCATTATAAAAGTAGTGTGGGTACATTAATTGTAGTTAGGCAATTTTGAATTCAAGATAATGTTTTTAGTTGTTTTGTTTGTTTTGAGCTAGAACATCGATTTCAGCACCTTTTTAAAATTTACTTGCAATAATGTCAATTCACTGTATAAAATTATATTCTCACCTCTGGAAAGTTTTGTCCAAAAGATTCTGAAAAAAAATTATGGAAATACATCATGGATCTAACATGACTAATGAAAACATGGATTTTTCATAATTTGTTGCCAACACTAAGGCTATTTTGTTGCCAATACTAAGGCTATTTTGTTGCCAACACTAAGGCTATTTTGTTGCCAACACTAAGGCTATTTTGTTGCCAATACTAAGGCTATTTTTTGCCAACAGCTTTCTATTGTTCAGGCTAGTTAACCATGTCAACTGTTGTACAGTGAGGCTACTTCTGAAAATTTTCAACAGAAAGGATTGGCCATTAGTTTTAGATATTATTCTGAAATCGAGGCTTGTCCAACTTGTATGCCATTTGGTAATCACTGTATCTTTTCATAGCAACAATATAAAAGGTAAAAATTAAATCGACTCCCGAATAATATCAGAAACTCATTGGGAAATAGTCTATTTTAGTCAGTTAGAAAGCAGTTTGAAAATAAAATTAAATACAAAACTACAGTCCTCATGTAAAAGTGTCCCTATTTTTCTGTTTATTAGGATACCGGGCTGGACCTTGTTAATATAACAGGTTGGGATTAATAGTTCACCTGTAATATACATACATGCTATAGCTCATTTGGTGGTATTTACTTTAAAAAAAAAAAGTGATTCTTCCAGGACAGTTTTATTTAATAGGAAAAGTCAATTTCAAAAACTCCAAAACTATATATTTGAATTGTGACTCTTACACCACCCCTTAATGACTGTTGGGTCTTTATAGTCATGACTATAGGCTAAAGAGCCTCTGCAGCGACTAGTAAAGACTCACAATGTACCATGGGTTGTCCAACCCATGACACACCACCGTCAGTGTTAGCTGCTCCAGAGTATCCTTTGTTATCACTGGAGCAGGGCCCGTCTTCCACCAGGGGGAGGTACTGGTCAGAAATCTGGAAGACTGTTCCACCCCTTAATTACATTCTATCCACCTTTGTAGAGTGTTCCAAGGTTAACAGAGGAAGATACCAGCAAAACAACAACAACGTTTTTTTTTTTACATTGCCTTGGTTAGTCAGATAAATAATGTTACTTAACTGGGCTAAGATTTGTTTATACGATAAAACTAAGACTTGATATGTTTTTGATTGAAAAATACAGTTTGCTAAACTTAAACACCAAAAGAAATGCGACAGATTGTATTTTACCAACCTAACAATTCTAAATTCATTTTCGCCGCTTTTAAAGCGGAAGTAAATAAAACAAGAGAAAATCGAGAACAGTTCCGTAATTCACACGAGACAAATCCGAATTACTTGGTATGCTCGATTACTGGAAATTTTTAGTCTGCCATAATTTATTACAATTCAACTTTTAAGATAACTTCTTAACGGATTCAGACTATTGACCTTTTTTGTATTTTAGAAATGTTACGATAGAGTCAAACAGTGAACTTTGAACTTGAACTTCAAGTCTTGTCAAAGTCTTATATCAATTGACTACTGACATGGAAAGACATGTTTTGAAACGCCCCAAAATACCTTATTTACATTATGTACTGTTAATAAGCACTGAGTTGTTTTCATTCATTATTTAAAACCAGTTCTCCAACTACAACATGTCAACACGATGAATCATTTCTAAATTGAGAGGTAAGAACTAACAAGTATAATATTTGGAGATTGACAAATCTTGAATCATTTTTTAACGATTAAAATAATTTAAAAAATAGCATTTATCATTCAAACCAGGTTGTTTACTTATTTGCTGCTTTATCAAATTATTGTATCTTATTTACTGATGACAAGACAAGGGGTCATTCAATGTGGCACCCATTGAAATTAAAATATTGAGAATGAATGGGTTCAAAACGAGTGTATTATTAGCTGTACTTTTCAGTTTATCAGGTTGGAGAAAAAAAAACCTTATTGGGATACTATATCCCAATTTCGATAAAGCATCCCAATTGTGATATTTGCATAAACCCCAATTGGAATATATGGCTGTTTTTGTAGTTATGTTTGTATGACATCAGTATATATTGTAGCTCATTATGCATCCACAATTATGATTCTATGATATTCAGGGTAATGTTATTTGTGGGATGCTGCGTTTTCTGTGCATACCAAGTTTTACAATGATTAAAATAATGCAAAGGTTTCAGTTAGTTTGAGTTTTAGAATTATAAGAAAAAGATGTTTTCTTTCTAGTTTTTAGAAACTTGTGTACATGTATATTTGATTATATCAACGGATATCAAGAACTATTTTATTATTAAATTTTAGAAGTCGAACATAAATTGCAACTTTCTTAAATCTTTCATTTAAATTTGATCAGAACAAAATTCAGTGTTGTAAGACATGATTTTAGCTCCATGCTTGAATCCCAATAGTTTTGAAATGATTAAAGATTTAACTTAAAAACAAGTACATTATTTTCTACCTAATGTAGTTTAATTTATATTAATAACTAATAAAGTCTTGTCAAAGACTTATACCAATCATGATCCACTGATTTTCGGATTCACTTGTGGATCCCTGGAACAATAATCTTCAGAAATTCTCATGACAATTTATGCTCCTTTAACACATAAAAATATTATAAGCCAAAAACTGCAATATAGCCTAATCGGGGTATAATATGATTAAGGTCCAGCCTTCTTAGCGAGCATCGAAAAAAACAATATATATTTTAAAATATATCCATGTGCTCGACCGGCTAAGTCTAAGAGGGAACTTTCAAAAAGAAATCAAATAGTAGCGAAATCTGATCCACCCCATCCAAATCATATGCACTTGATAAATTTGTTATTAAAATATCTAGGATCAATAACTACTTATTAAAAATTCAATTATTTGTGCAAATAATAAATCCCTGTAACATTCGGGGACGACATTTAGCGAGGACGAAATTATTCTTTTATGGATTCCGACTCCCGTGACGTCATTTCCTTGTCAAAGTATTTTGCGCTTCTTCAGCAGACCAAAATAACGCTTCAGATTCTGTCAGGTTTTGTGAGATTTCCTGAGTGTCAGTGTTTTATTTGTAGCATTGGTAACAGACGGTACATTAAGAAACCTGGCGGGAAAAAAAACGGAATGAGGAAAGTGAGTGAAACTCCGCAGGATGAGACTCTACTTTAATTTTCAGTTAATTTATGTTTTTCTTTATCTTACTTAGAATTTAGCAAAGCTTTCAGTATTATGCATTTGGTGTGACAAGTTAATGGGACTTGCGGCAATGCCTAAAGCTAGCTAGGTAATTTCCGGAAAATCGTTTTTTCAGCGAAAAAAAACGAGTGGTGTTTCAATTAAAATCTTTGTGTAAAAATAAACAAATTGGTCAATGAGGGTTTTATCACTGGTTTTGCATTTCTATTTTTTTTTATTTTTGAAGACCAGATTATGATGTATTTTTTATAAGCCCAGAGGGTTGATTGTTTAACTTGCTCCGTGCCTGTTAAATTTGTTGCTCCGTAAAAGTAAACCTGCATTTTCCGGTTTTCTTGTCAGTATATTTCTGGCACATCTCAAAACATGCATAATGCCGTAGAGCTCGCATCTGCGATGCTCGCTATCAAAACATCCCAGTAAGGATACTGCATCCCAATTACAGTATCCCAATTAAGAGTTTTTTTCTCAACCTGTTTATCATTAGAAATGCGTTTTGTCTTATTTTTCATGTTCTGTAATTGTATAAAGCATTTTTTTGGGTTCAAATGTGAGGACGATTGCTCATTGTATACAATTGCAGAAAAGAGAGAAATCTTGACATGTCTGACATTTGCTCTTTATTTTTTTTTTAGATATGGTGTACTTGTACACGAAATTACTTCTCATATGCACACATTGTGTTTAACCCCGATCTTAGGTTATAGAATGTATATTCTATAACCTAAGGTTTAACTCCCTCCATCTTAGTTTTGCCCTAAGCTATATATATAAATATATTTGGATTGCGTTTTGGTTTATGCACTTTGAATTTGTTGTGGATTTCCTTTGAGTTCTATAGTGCTGCTGATGAGGAATGATTTTCCGAAATGGCCATACAGCTCATAAAAAATAATTGCAGTTGGAGTTAAAATATGTCATGTATGTGATGTGGTCTCGTGTTCATTTACTCAATATCCTTTCATAAATTATTTGCATAAAAATCATTCATATACTGATTCAGAACTTTATCAGAAACTTGGTATTGTTATCAAAAGGGGTTTCAGTTTCCCTTGTCCGTAAGTAATATTTGGTTCACGCGTAAGGCTCAATTACCAATGCCTACACGGCGTATCTCAAAGAAACAGCTTCTCAACTACTATAGTAGTTTTAAATCATTTTAGGGCCAACATAAAGACAGATCGTCACGATGGGAGAAGCTTTCAGGATGTTTACACGGATTGGACTCTTTGTTCTCAACAGTATCTTGATGGTAAATATATCACAATGCAGCTATTTGTCAGTCCATTTGTCACAAAAATGCAGCATTCTGTTATGAATAACTCATGAAATTGCACCCTCAATCAAGATATGAACACCAACTTCTAGGTTTGAAATTTGTGAGTTTTTGCTAGGATCTAAAAACGAATACCCCGGTATCGTAAATAGCAGTTTGCGAATTCGTCCTTTGTTCCCATTTGAGCGTACTCTTATGGAACTCTAAAAAGGGTTCACTTGTATAAACAGTCGAACCTCGTTAACTCAAATTCGAGGATGCACCCGATATACTAGGCTAAGCTTTACCTTTTCGTGATCAAAGCTTTTTAAGTCGTAAGTCCATTTGAATTGTACCAAAGGATTTAATTGGCTGTAGTTAACGCTGGAAATAAAAAAAAAAATTAATGAGAAAAAAAATCGGTCTATGGTTTTAAACAAATAAGGGAGCAACCATTAGATTTTTAGGGGGGGGGGGGCTATGGAGAACTTCTTCGAACTACCTTTTCTGGAAGCTACTATAAATTAATTTTTCAACCAAAGAAACTGTCCAGCCTTTTTTTCATTCAAAGCACTGTCCTGCCTTTTCATTTCTGGAATTTTGCCATCCTGCCTTTTTATTAGCTCACCTGGCCAAAGGCCAGGTGAGCTATTGCCATCACTTTTCCTCAAACTTCTTCTCCTCTGAAACGGCTGCACAGATTCAAACCAAATTTGGTCTGGTGGTACTATAGGGTATCTCCACAGAACTGATGTGGAGATTTTTGATTCGTCGAAAAACATGGCCGCCGTTGCTAAAAATAGACCAGGGGGTCAGACTACTGTTTTTGGCTTGTAAATCAAAAGTATAAGAGATAGATGAAATCTGATGCCACTCTACTGCTTCAGCATCAAAAGTTCTACGAAAGTGTCCATTTGGTCCAAGTTGTCAGATGACCCCTTATAGGGGTTACTGTCCCTTAAAGGTGAAAAATAGTGTTTTTTCATGTTTTTGCCCTATAGTATGAAAACTATTGCAAATAGAGAAAAGCTGTTGCTTGCTTAAATGTTCAGCTCATTTAGCTCTACAAAAGTCTCCATAGGGTCGAAGTTGTCAGATGACCCCTTATAGGGATAACGGCCCCTAAAATGATGTTTTTTCATGTTTTTGGCCTATAGAAAGAAAACTATAGCAGATAGAGAAAAGCTGTTGCTTGCTCGAATGTTCAGTTCATTTAGCTCTACAAAAGTCTCAATAGGATCGAAGTTGTCAGATGTCCCTTAATAGGGGTTACGACCCGTAAAATAACCTTTTTCATGTTTTTGGCCTTTAGAATGAAAACTATAGCAGATAGAGAAAAGCTGTTGCTTGCTTAAATGTTCAACGCATAATGCTCTACAAAAGTTTCTATAGGGTCGAAGATGTCAGATGATCCCTTATAGGGGTTACGGCCCCTAAAATAACGGTTTTTCGTGTTTATGGCCTATAGAATGAAAACTATAGTAGATAAAGAAAAAACTGTTGCTTGCTTAAATGTTCAGTTCATTTAGCTCTTCAAAATATAGAGTTGACATCAAGACCAGGTGAGCGATTTAGGCTCCTGGGAGCCTCTTGTTTCAAATCTCACCATAGCCCCCCCCCCCATAAAAATCAAATGGACGCTCCATAAAAGAACATCAGGAGTTTGTAAACAAAATAAGACTGTTGTCTACCATTGACTCCAGTTGTCTTTTTGAAGAAAGAAAGCGTAGGGGGCGTTATCTTCAAAAGATTCAAAAGATATCCAGTATATTTTAAATTTGATGTTTTTAATATGGCAGACAGTTTAACATGAACAATAAGGATAAGGAGTAAAATATTTGGTTTTGAGCGGATTTAACGAGGTGAAAATTCGGTTTACAAAATGGTGAATGCCAGGCGGCGACCAAAAAAAGTCATAGCATTTTATTCAGCAATGACTTTTCACAATCTCTTGATATTTTGTATACATCAGCATGGGTCCAAATTTTGGAATGTAATTTTAGGACTTCTTTCCATCCTAACAAGCAGTCGAAGTATGTGATCTCTTATATCTAGGAGTATTCTCTCACCTACTTTCTGTTTAATGAAATCCGGTTGACAGCTTTCTCAAATACACAGTAAACAGTTTGGATTAGCCATGCCTTAAAAAGATTCTAATTTTCTATTTCAGCTTCTAGCTATAGCATTAACCGTCATCTCAGGGGTTCTGTATAGCTCGGTTTCTACCAACAGCTGGTTAGTTGGCCCATTAGACCAGTTTTCTCTCTCAGCGGACATGACTATGGGACAAGTGATGCACAGGATATCTATTGGGTTTCTGGTCATCGGCACAATCCTGATTCTGATGACCATGTTTGGCCTTTTAGGAACACTGTTTAGAATCGGACCACTCATAGTGTTGGTGTGTAGACCTATACAAGTACACATTTTTTGTAATACCGAATCTGGTGTTAGAATTCAATACCGATAAGTATAAAATGCATGCATGTTGAAATGGACTTAATAGTATATCCTTACCAAACAAGCTTCGAAATTAAAGTTTCACTATACTCAAATCATGTCCCATTTATTTTTATAACCTCTCTTACTATCTCACTCATTTGACCGCGGTTAAATTCTTAATAATTTTTTATGTTCATATACAGTCTTGTATTTGACTCTTTTCTGCAGAAGGTAACAATCGCAAGCACAATTTTCGATAGACTTTTAGACATATAATAAAATAATAAAATCGAAATCAATCCCAAATAAATGAACTTCTATTTTGATATCTTTTTTTTTTATTTTACTTATCAGTTTGGATGCATCTTGGTACTTCTGTGTGGATTCCAGATCTATGTCATCTATGTCTGGTTCAGAATGAAGGATGTGGTAAGTTTATATTGGATACAAATTGTTTGGGCAGACTCAGATAGGCCAAAATACAAAGTGACAACAACAACAACAACCAAAGTATTTCATTTTACCAAGGAATCATTGATCGGGTTTTCAACGAGCGTTTTTACACTCCAATTTTAGTCTATCAAATTATTTTAAGCCTTTCGTTTTCATCTCACATATGTTTCAGTGCCTGAAAATATTTAGACCACACATGGAAATACTGTAGATTGTCTCTACTTCTTTGCCCTGCTCAAACATTTTTTTAAGGAAATGGGTACCTTTCTTTACAATTTTTGTTTTCGGCCTTCCAAATGGTAATTATTTTGATTCAAATATTGCCGATTAAAAGTTACTCTAAAGCATAACCAAATTACAATTTTATTGATATACTGTCTAACTTTTGTACTATGTATTTCCATAATGATTATCAAACTTCTTAATACTTTTTATTGCCGAAATCTCTTTATTTGAAATCTAACATTTGAAATCTAAACAATTTAAAGTTTATCATACCAGCGCAAACAAAGTCCTGTAAGAATCACATTGTCTGTCCATCTGTCCACATGTCTCGTTAACACAACTCCCACTAAACCGCTTGATGGATTTTGATTGCGCACAAAAAGACGATTGGACTAAGATTTTTACAATATAGAGTTCAATGTGAAACGGGTACTTAGTATTTGTTTGGTGCTCGGCTACAATATTCTTTGTTTTTCATTTCGAATGATGAAATTGTATATAATTTTCACTTTTTAGATGAACGATGGAAAGGAGAAACTATATAGTATGCTGTCTCTATATCAGGGAAATGATGGCAATACTATGACAAAGTTCTGGAACAATTTATTTGAATGGGTAAATATAATTTTGTGCGATTTTTGTCTCGCCTGCGAAGCAGAGCGGGACATAGGTGTTACTTTACCGGCTGCGGCTGCGTTAACTTTTTGGGTAAGGTTTTATGAGCACCTCCATATCTCAAGAAATGTAAGTCCTAGGTTGATGAAACTTGGTATGCATATGCCCCAATAGTAGTTTAGCACAGTTGCATCCCCATCTCTTGAATTTGACCTTGATTTTCCGGTTGAGTGACTTTGATTATTTGTATTGCATATATTAGTAATGTTTAAGTTTTATAAACACCTTTTGATCTCAGAAATTGAAAATCCTATATAAATTCAAAATGTAGTGGAAGTAAGAAAGAATTATTGTTTCTGATGGTGTTAGCAGGCGAGACATACTTTAGTGTTAACTCTTGTTCAGTATTACTTTGAAATAGCATTTTTCAACTTTGATTTATGACCGATCACGAGATTAGGGATATCTTATCCGATTGCATTGGCGTGGATATTTAGTTTTCTGCTTAGGCAAAGTATAGTGATGATTTCAGTCAAAGCGAGTACATAGTGATCAAGCGCTCATATATTTTTCAGAGGCAACAATTTATTTGAATATATGCAGGATATATTATGTTGACACAGGTTTCATAGCACATAACTACTAGTATGAGCCACATCCGAGTATCCCCTAAAAAGAAACCATATTATTAAAAGCCTATAAAAAAAAAAGTCCGTTTGAGTTTTATAAATCAACAAAAAATGGCTTGTAAATTTACGTCTTGCAAAATATTTGAACTATTTTGATATGTCAGGACTTTTTAATGGTATACGAACTCAGGCAAAAAATGTAAAAAATTTTGCATGATTAATGAAAATGTTTTCCATAGACCTTAATAGTAAAAATGGACCAAAAATTCATAGAAATCCATGGGAGTACAACCTAGTGACCAGGAACAGCATTTGCTCCGTATACCTTTAAAAATCCTTTGTGGAGCTAATTGGTCATCTAATCTCCCATTGTTAGTCCTTTCAATTATGTTCAGATGGGCCCAACACCTGGCTGTTCCGTCACATAACAAAACTTAGAACATGCAATATCAAATTTCCAATTGAAACGGGAAGATGGAACAAAATTCCACGAGAAGAGAGATTGTGTCATTTGTGTAGAAACGGTATTGGCGACGAATATCACTATCTTTTTAAATGCGAAAACGAATTGGTTAAACAGCTAAGACAAAAATATATACCAAGGTATTTTCATACGAATCCTAATTCAAATAAAATGAAAGGTATGTTATCATTTTGTAATGTAAAAGTTTTATCAAATGTTGCAACTTTTGTAAACCAACTTAGCAAATATTTAGTGTGATTACTGTACCATGTCAACTTATTCATCCTGTCATTATGTACCTATGTATTATATATTTACCTCATGTTACCTTAATTGTGTCTGAGTGTATCAATAAAATCTTGTAAATCTTGTAAATCTTGTCAGATAAACACACCATTTCAGGTATTTTTAAAACTGGTGAAATATTTAGCATAAGACCATATAGAAAACTTTTTTGTTTTAGAGGATAACATCTTGGTTTTTGTTATCAGAGTTCGTATACTAATAAAAAGTTTATTTGTGTTTAAAAAATAAATTTTATTTGAGAGACAAAAAAATTTAAAAGAATTTTCGTTGATTTATAGAACTCAAATGGACTATAAACTTGAGGAAGTTTGATATTCACATGTTGACACATCATTCAGACACAAATTACATGAAATATATTCAATAACCTTTTTTTTAGCAAAATAATTCATCATATCTCTTTATACGCTTGAAGCTTGATTGTTGTGGCGTGAATGCCCAGTCAGTTGTTGACGATTTCACCAGGACAACATGGAATACTACAACTAGGGGATCTGCAAAGGTTCCTAGAACTTGCTGTAAAGACTCTTCAACGCTTGCTGCTATCAACACGTGTACAATAACTCCAACTATAGAAAACTCGTGGATTCAAAAGGTATAATTTTGATGAGTAACAAAATTTAAGCGATTTTTTAGTAATACTAATATCTTATTATATGTAATAAGCATTCACAGGCTACGGAACTACTATGTTGCACAACATTAAAGACAGATGCTCTCCCGGGGATGCTATTTTCACACAAAAAATTGTAATAATATAGATTTCAATTCATTAAAATTCTTTAAATTTTTACATTTTGATAATTTTCACACTTAAAATTTTTTTGCGATCACCAAAGGCAGCTTCTTAGTATTGTAATTCATTTAAGTTAAACATGTTTTAGCATTGAATGTTGCAAAGTTGTGACCTTACACGTATTTGTTTCTGCTTGACAGTGTGTTGTACTGAAAATCTGCATGCTGAAAATATATAGCCTGCTCATGTATGAAATGGTCGGAAACTTGACTGTGTTTAAATCCCATTTCTTTGTTCTGTTGTGCATTACAGTAACGGGCGGATCTAGGTCATGACAGGGTCTTCAAATATACAATTAATTGAAAAGCAACTATATTGCTCAACCAGCTACATTTTAACACATAAGTACTTGAGGGGCTTGTTTAGGGGGGGGGTACCAATATCCCATATCCCTGTAAAATTTTCATCAAATATCCCATATCCCAAAAAGTGTTTTTCCAGTATCCCATATCCCTGTAAATAAAATGGACTTAAATATCCCATATCCCAGTAAGTTTTGCCTCAAATATCCCGTATCCCATGAAAAAATTTGTGTGAATATCCTATATCCCAATATACCCTAAACAAGCCTCACTTGATAGACTACGATAATGAGGGTCAATAAAAGGCTATTAGATTTATATTAATTTTAGTCAAATTGTTGATTTACTCTTCAGGGATGCCATTCAGCATTAGTAGATTATATTGGAAACTATGCCAATGGATTTCTAGCTATCGCCTTCCTGATCCTATTCCTTGGGGTAAGGCAGTATTATCAAAGTAAATTAAACATTTAAAAATGTCTTTATTTATTATTAATGAAATAAATATCAATTAAACAGAAATCGAAGGATAAGCGACACAGATAATAACTTTTGTGGAGTGAAATAGCAGGTACATTGATACGAAAAAACGAAATGACTAGTAATGCATATCATTTTTCTTTTTTTTAACTGGAACTTTTTTACCACTTAAGTTAACAGCTTAAACAGTTCTACACCACCACAAGTTTCATTCTTGGAAAAACAATACAGTAAGTATTTTGCAAATGTAACTTTGATAGTCTTTATTTTCAGATAATAGCCATTGTATTTGCATTTATCTACGCCTATATGATAAGACGTAAAGTAGACAAATGCTTAAGCGAGGAATCTTTGGTGGACTTCAGTTGTGGAACATATGCCCCATGTAGTGTTCATGATCTTCATTATTACCAAGATGGCTGCTGGAACCATATGCCCCTTAATAACCAGTGTAAATTGAAGTCGCGGGGAACCATTTGTAAACTACGCCACAAAAATACATGCCGTAGGCCCTGTTCATTAAGGCATCAAAGATACCACACTTGCTATCCTTATCCAGCCCAAGCACCATGTGTCCTCGCTAAACCAAGATCTCATCGCATTGAGCGTGTCCCTTGCAGCCATTTTGTTGATCCGCCATATTGGATACCCTATGATTACAACGGATATCCGGTTTATGAAGATGACTACAGGAAGAAGAGGTTCTATTATGATGATCCACGTAACCTGCCTATGCTTACATTGAAAGAAAAGTGACATCTTTCGAAACAAAACTAATTTAGAAATGAAACAAATCATGAATCATTTTGATTTTTTGTGCTATATATACATGTAAATACTTGAAATATTTAGTAGAAATTGTACAATGTGTACTACTGATTAAAAGATTGTGCTTCAATCATAAAATGTGTTTTACTAAAGCTGGGACTCTGACTCGTGAGTTAATTAAATGAACAACATTGTCAACTAATAGAAGTGACTTTCTGAATGAATTTTAGGTCGTAACTAGCGACAGTTTTGTGATGACGTGACATTTAATAGAAGTCGTAGTAAAATTTCTCACGTGCCCAGGTATTTAAAAGTTTGTCATTGGTTAAACCTTAGATTGTAAAATAAAAAGAATATAATTATGGAATGGTATAATTGCAACGACCCTATTGTTTGCCAGATTTCTGAGTCAATATGAAACATGAATTGGGCACAGGTGCTTGAATTCTGATCATTTATATATCGACTTTAAAAAATCGACTCCCACTCTGGGTAGTATTGAGTGGAAGGTAGTTTTTTAAGCCGATATAAATGACCCGAATTCAAACCCCTGTGGTATTGGGTGGGGTTAACATGATCTTGCACATACTTAGTAGGTTATTCTTGTTTCGTTTCGAGTTCATGATGCTGATTACGCAGTTGTAAAAATAAGTAAATATGTATGCATTAATTATTTGAATTAATGATATTTACAATTAAAATAACATAGCAGCGTCAGCTCCGTAAACGACTGGATATCTTTAAACAAATAACAAATATATAACATATAAGACACGCAATTAAAGTAAACTATAAAAAGCAGTTAATAAAAGAAAATAAATACTACACTGCACACTGGAGTTGGAAAGATTTTAAATTGTATATACAGAGAAGTGTCCCATTCATTAACCTGATGAACCCTCTGGTGTGTTCCTAGAAACAGTGACACTAATGTGCAATATAAATTCTAACATAAATGCAGACAGCACATAAACAAAAGAATATAAATAAAATCAAGCTAGATAGGCTATCATAAATGAGAGCACTAAAGCAAAATAGAAAAAGCAGACTGGAGAAGCGGGTATGAGGAAAGAAGAGTTATATAAGGGAAGGCACTGCAACAACATTTTTCGTGAAACACCACGTAGATATAAACTTTTAAAGTGACCAATACTTGCGCTGTTAGGGAAGGAGTTCCAAATTCTTTCTGCCTCATGCCCAAAACTTCTCTTACTATACCTTTAAGTTTTAAGCTGTGGATATCAGCTATGCTTTTGTTCCTATTATCATAGGACATATTCTTAAAATTAACAACATTATGAAAACATTTAGGACCAGAATTTTGAAGTATAAATACAGATCTCTAATGATTTAGGACAAGAATTCTGAAGTAAAAATACAGATATCTAATGCCATGGTTCTCATTCGGTGTACTTTTAGAGATGGTAGCTGAGATGTTTTGAGTAAGACCGTATAAGTGCTAATATAGTCGTCGTAGATACCTTTTTTAAAAGACACGCTCCTGTATATATAATTTTTATGCCCCCGCAATGACATGTCGGGGGAATTAAGTTTTACCCATGTCCGTACGTCCGTCCGTACGAATTTCTGTCAAGCTTTTCTCGGAAACCATACATGACAATGATTTGAAACTTGGTAGGATGGTTGAGTATGACGTATTGTATGTCCTAAGCTAATTTTAGACCTGTCCGACATCTACTTCCTGTTTTGGACTAAGGCCGATATGAAAATATGTGAACATGACTATTGAAATTTCCGTCAAGCTTTTCTCATAAACCGTACATGACAATGATTTGAAATTTGGTAGGATGGTTTAGTATGACAAACTGTATGTCTTAAGCAAACTTTAGACCTGTCGGACATCTGCTTCCTGTTTTGTACCTAGGCCGATATGAAAATATGTGAACATGACCATGGAAATGTTCGTCAAGCTTTTCTCAGAAATCAAACATGACAATGATTTGAAACTTGGAAGGATGGTTCTGTGTGACAAACTGTATGTGCTAATCGAATTTTAGACCTGTCGGACATCTACTTCCTGTTTTGGACCTAGGCCGATATGAAAATATGTGAACATGACTATAGAAATTTCCGTCAATCTTTTCTCAGAAACCATACATGAAAATGATTTTAAACTCTGTATGATGGTTCAGTATGACAAACTGTACGTCCTAAGCGAATTTCAGACCTGTCGGGCATCTACATCCTGTTTTGGACTAAGGCCGATATGAAAATATGTGAATAAGACTATGGAAATTTCCGTCAATCTTTTCTCATAAACCGTACATGATTATGATGTTAAACTTGGAAGGATGGTTCAGTATGACCAACTGTACGTCCTTATCAATTTTAAGACCTGTCGGACATCTGCTTCCTGTTTTGGACTTATGCCGATATGAAACTGGAAATTACCGTCAAGCTTTTCTCAGAAACCATACATGAGATTGATAAAAACTTGGTAGGATGATTTAGGATGACAAATTGTACATCCTCAGCGACTTTCTGACCTGTCGGACATCTACTTCCTGTTTGGGGCTAGCGGAGGCATATGTGTCCCATGGACACATTCCTTTTTTATTTTTTTCATTTTTGAGTGTTCAGAAAGAGAAGCGGTTTTGCTTGCAATTTCTTAAAGCTCTTAAAATGTCTCCAAAGGTTTAAAGTTGTCATTTGGATTGATGACCATAGAAAGAAACTTTACCATTGCAGATGGAGAAAACCTTTTTGCTTGAGTTAATGATCAGCAGATTGGTCCGTACAATAAGTGACAATGTATTCTGTAATTGCGCATTCGATCAGGTTCAGCCGAGGTAACTTGCAGACTGACCATTTTCACCTTTATCATATTTAATTTAGTTCTAAAAAAGATGTCCATTTTTGTAGACCATCGGAGAGTTGATTTAATATTATAAAACAACAATCACCACATTTCTATCCCTATCCCAATGAATTTCGAATTGATATGGAATTCAACTGTTTTTCTCAAAGGAATAGATTTCAATTCATATATAATATCGTGTCATTGAATAGATAAAACCGTGCTTTAAAGGCAAGAAATTGAATAAAGTCTAATTAATTTATTTCCGTCTATTTCATTATGTTAAATGGAACTAACCCGTGAAGAAACTAGACAGACATACTAGACAAGACAGACTATTCTACGTAGGGATATCACTATAAGTTCTACCGTATTAAGACTTTTGTTGGACTTATATGTTGCACTTTTCCCCGTTTTATTTCTGCATATAAGCTGCGACTTGCAGTCTAATGCAGTTATATTTCAATTTTACCCAATTAACTTGATGATTTTTTTTCTTACCAACATTTGAATGCAAACAAATGACAAAAAATATTTTCCGTATCATGTACATGTATAAATGCCATTGCCAACTTTGCCTGAATTTCTGTTAGTGTGATGTGTTAAAGTTTAAAAGTATATATACGCCTTAAATGTTTGAAAGCTTAGGCTTGTAAGTCCTTTTTTCTATATCTTGGTGTGGTCGGGCCTTTCTTCTTTGGATTCTCAAAGCTCAGCTTGAAGACTTTAATTACTTTTCCACGTTCTTTCTATTGAGTGCTTTAGTATCTGCAAAAAGTTGAGATATGGATATAATTTTTTGTAAAACAAAAATCTCATTACTACACAAATTCAATGCACATTGTACTCTATAATTCTATCTTAGACTTAAATGCTTTACCGCATCTGATTTTCCCCGCGCAACGCCCCGGTGCAATGCAAACCGGATATTGCTTGTACATGTACAATGCTATACTCTGTAGTATTCTTTCGTAAAGAAAAACACAGAATCCTAGTAAACGACTACAAAATATAACAAGGTTATCCTATTCAACCACATGAGGCATATGTGTTCCCCGACCGGACATCAGGATACCACCGAGCGCTATATGATGAACTTTTACGACAAGCTTAGTGCTGCAGCGGTCCTATTCTCTGCCCAGGACCCACACGGAAGCAAACTGGTTTTGTAAATATATGAAATTTATTAAAGTGTGTGTGTGTGTGTGTGTGTGTTTGCTGGTGTTTAATGTCCTTTCCAACGTACCTGGGACATCATAGTATAGTGCAGTCAGTAATAATGGGCGAGGAAACCGGAGTACACGGAGGAAACAACTGACCTTGGGCAGGAACCCAATTACATGCCTTCAAAGGTGCGTACGTTATGTACTTTAATTTTGTTTCGATCGTCTCTATCAAATTTAAGATGGCAACAGTTGGTAAAACTTTTAAACCATTGTTACATTTTCTACCAATCTTCCTGTTGCTGACAAAAGAAACGAGCGTAGAACTTAGAAAAAGCCCGTTAAGTTCGGAACAGATAATCAACCACAGCATGTTTTTTCAATATATTTTTAATTGTCTTGATAATGAAAAAGGTCGGATTTCGTTTATTGACAAGGGAAATTAAAGAATAGAAAGAAATTGGCTTGTTAACTGCTACTGTGACGAATAAAACTGACTTAAAAGACCAGATAATCGTTTATATTGTGTTGCAAAGCCCGTTTGAAAGCAAATCGTAATAATATTTTCATTCAAACGTTAAACATAGCAGTTATTGGCTTGTACACTGCTGCTGTGTTGAATGAAACCAGATTAAAAGATCAAATAAACATTAATATTGTGTTGAAACGCGATCTTGAAAGTCATTATAATATCATTTCGATCTAAAAACGTACTTCCATAAATCACTTTTTTCCCGGTTAGCGTAAAAGCATGGGTAAGAAATTTAATTTGTAGTTGTTTCTTTGGTATAATGGTTTATAAAGTCGAACACTCTAAATCCCCGTTTATATTTGTTCATTTTGTGTTTAGTTTAGTTCACAATATTAACAATATGTATACATGTACAAAATATAGTACATGTATTTAGCAATAATTATGACTAAGAACAAGATGGAAAATGTAAGAGCGAAGAAAAAAACCCAGAAATTTTACATGTAATCACCCCCTAGTAAGGTGAGTTCACGTAAAAGTGGTTTTGGTAAATATTTGTGTTTCGATACGATAATTTAAATCACAAAAACAGAAAACCGATACAAAACAGAATCCCAACTTGTTTACTTTTTTCTTCACTGGACAAAGCATATCCCATTTAAATCCCTTACCAAAACCAAATCTACGCGAATCTTGGTAAGTTTTGCTCATCTCTCGTGAACTCCTACAGGTGAGGCTTACCGGGTGTGGTAATGCAAGATAGAGATATAAAGATTTTTATTTCATCATGTCATGATTTTGAATAATTTTTAAGTCATTTGGCAAACTATTCCAATCTTTAATGGAGTTGTAGTAAAACGTATTTGCTGCCATGCCCTGAACAGGTGGTACAAAGAAGTTATGTTGGCTGGATCTTGTGGTCTCTTAGTTTGGTACGTTTATATTTCATATAGGGTGGGCATTTATTGAACATAATTTTATGAACATGATTGCAATGAGAAATAATATCTATAAAGATAAAAGTGGCGATCAAAGAAAGTCAATTACTTAATAGAAAAATAAAGAATCACAATGGGTGCAGACATTTTAAAAGAAATGGTGGGTTGAACCAGACTTATGGGACCTAACCTTTTTCTTTTACTGCAACCCTTTCATAGTTTCCGGAATTCACTGATGAGAGACACAATTACAGGTAAGTAAAGTGATCATCCCAGTACAACTGATTGATAAAAAATTGGGATTTGGATTTGTATCTAGCATATGACCCGGTGGTCATCTAAGTATGAAATTTAACGACTTTTAGTTTCAAATTAGGGTCTAATAATTTTCCTAACATGGAAACTAACATACCTACTCCCCCTTCATAAGGTATTTATATTTCGACACTTGTTCGATATGACAAATCTTGTGAAAAAAAAATCAGATTGTTTTATCCGATCCACAGGCGTTTGGGTCCAGGATTTTATTTTATTATAAATAACGTGTGTATAAAAATTTTCATCTCGTCTATATACTATTTCCACAAGGCAAGAATGTTTGAAAGTTCTAAAAATAGAACAAAATTTACTCGCGGAAAACCCCCATATTTTCTCATAGAATCAAATGTTTTACATGAAATATTGGTGATTCTCTAAATCCTTTCAGTTTAATCTCACAATTGGGAACACATTTATCGTGAAACAATTCGCAATGACTTTGAATCTAATCTTTTTTCCACTGAAGCGAGCCAAACAAACCACCACGGACGGAAATTTTAAAGGGAGACAATATTCTTCTACTTTTTCCAATTTTATCATTGAAATGAAATTACCACATACTTATTATTACACGTGTCTTTGAGGAAGACAAAAATCTTAATTCTAAAAATACATCCTCATGGATGAAATCAATAGAAAATTTTAAAACTTTATTCAACTTAGATAGTCTTGAAAAATCTCATATAGAATTTGAAAAAGAAATTAAATCATATTTCTCTAAAAAACTACTAAATGAACTTTCACACATCAAAAATAATAATACAGGGAAACTTAGATTTTTTAGTCAAATTACCAAAGATTTTGAACTTCAAGACTACCTGAAATTCAATATTAATAAACACCTTCGATCAAAATTAACTAAACTGAGACTAAGCGCACATAGCTTAGCCATTGAAACAGGTAGATATAGTAAACCTATTACTCCTGTGGAAGAAAGACTTTGTAAACAATGCAACAGTAAAGTAGAAGATGAACTACATTTTTTATTAGATTGTCCCACTTATAATAAACTAAGAGATAAATTTTTCACTTTATTTAATAAAAATTTAAACGACATAAATGATACCCCTTTAAAAATTGCCAGTAACCTTTTAAATCCTACCACAATACAGGACACCAAAAATGTTTGTTTATTTTTACAAGAATCCTTTTCAGTTAGAGATAAATTCTTGAAACAGTCTATTGAGTAATAATTATTCAGCCAAATTTATATGATCTTTAGTATTTAAATACACATTTAAACATTACTATACAAAAATAAAAATGTTTAATATTATATAGTTATATAACAGTATACATGTGAAAATTACATTATACTCTGAAAATATGTATTTTCTATGTTAAACTTTGTATTCATGTAATGTATTGGATTACGCAATATTGTATTGTTTGTTCATTATTTGACTATGCTTTATCCAATAAACTAATTTGAATTTGAATTTGAATTTGAATTATCCTTGAACGTCTTTTTGAAAATTTATGGAACACCCATCGAGTCCTAGTTTGTATATACGTTTTATTATACTACCAACTCGTCAGTAAAAAAAATTCAAATAAAATTGAGTCCACATTTTCCGCCAAATGATTTGTTCGAACTCGCCCAGATTTTACCTTAATGAAGTGTCACTCGGAAGTCCTTATATTTGGCGGAATATTGTTTCCCTTGAAAATCTTTGGCCACTTCCGTCCGTGGTGATCTTTTGTTTCGCTTCGTAGGACAAAAGACCCGATGTGAGATTTATACATACTGACATGCTTTACTTTTGCTTCCTAAAGATAGTTACAGCTGAAAGGAGTTATAGAATGTTCTAGTTGTTTATGGTAAAAAATATTTCTACAAGAAAAAAGGGAGTTTCCGTCAGTTCTATTTTTAGAATTTTCAAACATTCTTGCCTTGTGGAAATAGTATATAGACGAGATGAAAATTTTTATATACACGTTATTTATAATACAATAAAATCCTGGACCCAAACGCCTGTGATCCGATCCACACGATATCTCCTTGACCGACAATTAGACCAAGGTTATAAACAGTACGTCTCTTGCGATCTCTTAAAAATAATTCCTGATTTATCAACCACTACTCGCATTAAAAACAAAGTTTAAAAGAACGAAGTGAAGAAAACGAACGGGCTTTTAGATTTTCTAACATATCTTTTAAGGTCTTTATCGAAAAATTTTTTTCCATAAATTCTTTTGTTGGGACTGTAAACATGAATTTATGCTGACGTTGCATTGTTGTTTGTAGAATGACAGATCGGTCCTTTCTGTTTCCGGTTTGAATCTTATCCCCTGACGGTAACATCGCAGACAAAATATACCAGAGAACGTATACCTCTAGGCTATATTGGATGATTAACTGCCGCATTTGTGTTCAGATGGGGATATTAAACATTCAGAATGGATCGAGTTAGTTTGTAATTGATTTGTAATTTGAAATCTAGAAAGAGACAAAAAGTAAGCAATATACCAAAAGCATACTCTTTCGTTTGTCTGTATATACATTGTTTGTTGTAAATGGTGATTAGCTTCAACCAACTATTTTCCTCAACATAGGTAGCCACAATATTGTCATACAACCATAGAATCTTCAACACATAGTTTCTTCTTATCCACAATTAATAAATAAGCAGGTAAATTGTATATTCCTATCAACATATTTTAACACGTCAAACTAATTTATAAACAAATCGAACGCCTGTACAAGATTTATTTCCGTGCTAGCAACATATGGCGTTATATGATATCATGTATATAAAGTGTCTTTATCTTAGCGATTTGAAGATCTAAGAATTTTGTTACATTACGAAAACCGATAAAATATTTTGATTAAACTTATATGTTCGTATATACTTTAGCCCATTTTGGAGAACCGGTGTTCACTCGTTCAAAGTTCGCGTTTCTAATAACATGAATTTCTTTACACATACGGGACGCTGTTGGCGAATAGACCTGCACTGAGCAGAACCAATACTGTCGCAGGAGGCGACCTAGGTCTGAATAGGAATGCCCTTGTCTGCAGGTGTGTTTATATCATAATACAGAGAGCATTACCGCTGACCATAGTGAGCCAACGTGTGTGGCGAGTACCACACTTCATGCACTTCAAAATTGGGGACCGCAATGTAAAGCACCACAAAGGTTACATTTTTCTACCCTACCAACCTCATAGTCCCCGCTTTTCCGGTGGTCTTCAACTTTTAATGTTCCTTTCCTTTTTTATTGTACGTATCATGTTCTTCGAATTTAAATACTCGCAACCTGTATAATGATGCCAGGGCGTAAAACCCCAACTCACTTTTTATGTGTGTTCTGCCGTGTTAAATCATACTTTTGTCTTAAGTATTGACTGATTTTTTTTGGTTTCTTAATTAATGGTACTTATTTCGTTTGCTTCTTTCATAGCAATCTTATCCTTTTGTTGGAGGTATCGCTTTTGTTAGAAGCAGTAATTCAGTTGGGAAAAACGTTTACTTCCGGTTCTAAGCTTGGGATTTACATTTAGGTTTCAAGAAAGAAAACCTGACTATAACCAATTTAAAGCGAACTCGCCTTTCTAATGGTGTATAATATTGATTACATTAGAAACTGTCAACCACTGTAAATACTCGCTGTTAGCAAAAATATAAATAAGTCCATTATTTGTTACTTTAATCTACAGTTTTATATTTGATTTTCTCATAAAACGATTTATCAATTCAGTATAATAATCTTTTCCGAGACACTTTCATATACACAGGGAAAACACCTGTTGCAAATACTAAACTTAATGCTTTAAAGACTTTCCAAGTCCTTCTTTCCGTTGTATGAGTTTTGATATAAAGATATATTTATTTTTTGCACAATCTGTGGATATGTTTTTGATTTATATATGAAATATCGTTTTGTTTTAACAAGAAGGATAGTTTTCTTTAATCATGAATTAACTAAGAGGTAAGTACACGTTTTTTGTTTAATATTTGCCTTTTACTAGAAAGTAAAAATCCAGTTTGTTACAAAAGAAGGATATATAAGAGCAAATGTAATCCAAGAAATCTGGACTTACTTATATCAAAGAGTTTTCTTTTGCAAATATCGACTCTAGTAAAATTTGAAAAATAAATCCATGTGCATACCCGCTTCTCGAAATAAGACCAAGAATAGAAACAAAACTACAGCTTATATCAAGCATAGAATTATGATTTTTACGATCTAACATCACTGACGATCTGATATAACAATCCGAAATTGGCTTTTATCGATTTGTTTTTGAAAGTGTGGTATTTTTTGTGCTTTGTACAGGATTAACTATAGGGAAAGATTGGGCCCAAAAAACCTGTTTAACCCCGCCATATATGCCTGTCCTAAGCCAGGAATCCTTGTCAAAACTTTTGTTTGTCCCTGTCAACTATATGTTTTTTTGTTCAGAAATATGTCTTCTACTTCTACTTCTACCGTTGAGTGACCACCGTCATCAAGTTGACTATACTGTTACTATTAGGTTCTTGGCGTTAAAATTTTTAGAATTTTGGGTGCCTTCTAATACAGTGTATTTACAATGCGGATAAAACAGGATTGCATGACTAACATGCTGCAAGTAGCCCCTTAAATGATTCGAGGCTACTAGCAGACGAGACGGAGTTGGACAAGGTGTTCCAGTTCCGGATTGTCCTTGGGTAGAATGACTCCTTTCTCGTCGTAGTTGTGCCTCTTGGAACTTGTATGGAGTTGGTGTTCATTTTTCGCGCGATTCTTTCTGGTGGAATGAGTTTATGATCTGCCTTGATGTTGACCATTTCATTTTTAATTTTGTACATCATTGTCAGCTAGGCGAGCATTTTTCTCCTTTCTTCTAATGTTTTTCAATTTAAACTCTCTAACATGTCATTGACTGGTGATCGGTTTCTATATCGGTTGGTAACATATCTTGCTGACCTCCTTTAATTTGCACCATTTCTAGTTTATGCTTGTCCTTTTGTAGATGTGGGTCCCAGACTGAGCTGGCATTTTCAACCGTTTGTCTTACTAGGGAGATATAGGCTTTTTCTTTGATGTTGCTGTTTGAGATGTTGAGGTTTCTTTTCAGGAATCCGATGGTTCTATTAGCTTTTTGTTGATAATCTAGGAATTTGTTTGAATCTTATGTTTTGTATTTTTAGTCTTGGGCCAATGCAAGACAGCGGGCAGTGACCTCTGGTCATGTTGAAGACGGCTGTCTGTTTTCAATTGTGATTTTTTAAATTGCCGCTAATTTTGGTTGTGTTGTGTACACTTATTCCACATCTCCTTATCGTCTATTATAAAAAATAAAATTTTCATAGATTTAGATGTCAATAAGAGTAGACTTTATAGACATGACGGAAATTCACAAACAATAAACTGGTTAGGGACTTGTGATAGCTTAAACTTGTGTCCCGATCTAGTATAAATCAATAAATTGCCTCACTTTGCCCTGCTTTCGGCTTGCACATTTGACTTAAAAACTTTATTTGCCATTGACAAATTTTACAAAGCTTATTTTTCTAAAATGTATAACAAGATTAAGAACAAGGGATCATGAAAAAATCATAGAAGCGTGTCGACATACCAAACCTTCCAGGAACAAAGAAGACAAATCTTTCCAAAACGTTCATGGGAAAAAAGCACAACCTGTCCTTAGTTTTCTTATTTTAGAAATACCCTAAGAAGGTATTCCGATATAAGCTTAAAAGTCCACTTATTTTGACTTTGATGAATTATACTGTTGCTTCAATTGTGCAGATATAGCAATTTTTGATGACTTCGTTCCCTAGGTGCTACTTAAATGCAATATGCCTTAATTTATACATATTTGTTCATGACTATATTTAGTCCTTGACCTTTATCTTTTTTATATGTCCTTATTCACTTTAATGTGTGTTTTATAATCCTTATTTTGACCTGAGTTAGCGTTGTTGATGGTTGGTTTTTTTTTGTGTGTGCTTTATGTTGTCTTTCTCCTTGTGTTGTTCTCGTTCACGTTTACTGGTTTTGTCTTTGACCTTTTAGACTTTTGACATCAATTGGCCCATTGATACCTCTCTGCTTCCCTATATATTATTCAGAATCACTCTATTTATTCGTATATGTAAATGCCCTTCTCGAGTCCTAAACTGGCTGATAGAATCTCGTATTCCATCAACATTTAACAACTCTTGAATATATAGTTTGATCCTTTTAGCATAAAATCTCGCATCAATAATAAATCTTTACTACGGCGGAACAATTTTCCCATCGCCAATAGACAATTAATATTACCATTTAACAGCCATATTTAATGAGCATCATTTTAATTCAATTTTATCATTGACAATAATAGGTCTTTGAACGTATTACACCATCGATGATTACAGTCTCATGGATATAGTGTTATAATTATTTTATACTCGCCAATAATTCTTTTTTGTCTATGCAAAATTCAAATCTGTATCATATAGATTTTTATTTCACATTTTGAAAGTAAAATTATATGATTTTGGAAAAGGACATTAAATTGATAACTGAAATTAAGGTAAATAAGTTATATATGTAATGTATTTTAATGCGTTCAAATTGTTGGATGCGTAATATCAGATCACAGTAAGTTGTAATAGTTAATTGTTACATCATGCGTTTTTGTACTAACGTTATAGCAATTTTTAAAACAATTTATTTACACACGTGGGATTTTTAAAAGGTTTCAAGAGTACAACAGAAGCAAAAAATTGTAGTAGTAATAGAAGAAAGACTCACTAATAGTTTTAAAAGACAGATAATAGGAAAAAAATCTAACAATTGTTGTAAATGCGGAAATTTCTAAATTACAAATTGCTATTGTGCGTGTCAAAGACTAAACACTTTTAACCAGTGAAACAAGATCCAGAAATGCTTTTCTTCTTTTCAACAATAATCACTCAAAATTATTTGTCACTTTTTCCTGACGCTGGGCCAATTAAGCTGAAGTATAAATAGAAGACAGGAATTGATGGAAAGATTCTACTTGTGGATTTAGTCAAAAACTTAGATGACCCCCTTTAATAGAATTCTAGTATTGTTAAAAAATGTGTATAAACTAGTTTGACAAAAGGAGTAGCCGAGTTTACTCTCATTTTAATAACGTGATTTTTCATGTTGCTGCATGAACTATTAGTAGGTGTTTTAGGACATTATATTATACATTTAAAACATTCTTTGCATCATTGTTACATTCAATTTTTTGTTTTTCTATATAGTTTTTGCTGAAAAAATCTCAGGAAATAATAACCCAATCTCTCTCTCTCTCTCTCTCTCTCTATATATATATACAAGATATACCGAGGAGTGCCCTACTACAATATAAAAAGAAAAAGAAAAACAAACGTACCCCTTGTGTGCTCACTTTCCACCCATCTCTCAAGAGCACATTCAGTACCATTCGTGAGCACTGGAAATCCATTGAGAAAAATCCCAAACTATCCAGAGTCTTTCCAGAGCCTCCCGTTGTTGCATTCAAACAACCCAATAGTCTCCGTAACTTGTTGGTACGGGCAGAGATATCCAAACCTTACACTTCTGTGGGTTCCAATCGGTCGTGTGGTGACAAACGCTGTAAATGTTGTAAACATATGCAGTCCTCGTCCACATTTGCAAGCAAAGTCACAAACAAACAGTTTAAAATCTTCTCTACTGTCAACTGTAAGAGCTCTAATGTAATTTACATTCTTGAATGCTCGGTTTGTGGCTTGCAATATGTGGGGGAGTCGAAACAGCCTTTCCACAAACGACTGAATGGACACCGAAGTGACTTGACCAAAAAAGTATTTCTGCCTGTTAGCCAACACTTCAGGTTACCCGATCACAGCCTCAATGATTTCGATAGTATGAAAATACTTATTATCGAACATAACTGTGATTGGCGAGACTCTGAACGAGAGGCTAGGGAAAGCTTCTGGATAAAAGAACTCTGCACATTTCATCCGAAAGGAATAAACAAAAAACATTAAATCAATCAATCAATCAATCATCTTTTTAGTCTGTCTGTAATCCTCTGTTGTCAGATAAAGTTCAAGATCTACATTGATGACGTATTTCATTAATGAGTTTTAAATATGCAAGTGACGATATTAAACAAACTTTATCGGAGTGAGTTGTTTTTACGACACCATTTAACAGCTCAGTTTACATTTATCTTTCAAAGTGTAAAGTTGTGTATTTTTGACACTGATGAAGGCCATCTGTTGGTCGAAATATCTGTCTTTATAATTTATAACATCATTATTGTATCGTTGCATAATCCTTTAGACTTTTATATTATTTTGTTTATGTTGCATCGTCAATTGTTTTGTCGATCCGATACTCAATAAGTTGACTGGTTCATTTGTGGTTGGTAGCTTCCTTTAGACTCTTTATATATATATATATATATTATGAAGCTACTGAAGAAGAATACGTAACTTACTTTATATTTATCAATAAGAAGATACCGTTCAAAAAAAAAAAAAAAAAACCTATATATTTTCTATTCAATCAATAAATGTCTTTCTACAGCTATTACCATTTTTCCTGTGAACCTCGATTCCCTCTTTGTTTTTTTTCTTAATAGAATTTTTGAAAAAAGGCAACAAAGAATATAAAACCTCTTTACATGGACTCACGTCCTAACTTTTAATTCTAGATCTAAAAAAGAATCAATAATGCTATCATGACTATGTTTGAAAAGAACTGTCAAGATGAGATCAAACGGAAAGACGGTTGTTCTACTGGGCATGATTGCCGGATTTCTCATGTACAAGTCTTATTTCAATGATGGTAAGTTTTCAATATAATAATAAATGTCATTGCCAGAGCATAATTGTTTTATGAATAGACGCATTGAAAAAAAAAAAAAACACCAAACAATAAAGATAACGGAAGGATACATTCAAGAAAAAGAGTAGAGAAAGAAGCAAAGAGTCACCAATGGGGCATTCGAGTGTCAAAAGTCCGAAATGGCAACGACGAAACCGGTAAACACGAACAAGAACAGCACGAGGAAACACAAATCACAAAATCAATCGAACGCAAGTCGTAACAAGAGTGAACTCAGATACTTCGGAAGAGTAAGCGGTTCATGCCTGCTATAAAACACCCGTGCAATTCGTGCAATCACACACAAAAAAGAAAAAAAATCGTAGACATCAAACTAACTCGACTGACGCGTGTTTCATTAGAATGACTTTTTAAAACTTATAAATGGCTCTTTGAAAAGAAAAAGGGGGGGGGTAGAAATGAAAAAAAAAAAAATAATTGTTATCTAAATAAGAGAAACATTTACACCAAGAATATATTATTTCTTCATATTAAATACATCTATCATGATTTGAATTCTATTTGCAGCCTACTTTGTTCCAAATGACAGAACCGAAAAAGCAATTAATCTATTATTTCAGACCAAAAAGCCTGATGAATTAAGTGAGTATAGTATTTCAGATTTTTTTTACGACATATGTGACATTTTAATAGTTTTCCGTTCCATTAAATTGTTGTGACTTTTATTTGTTTTCGAAATAGAGTGAATATTATAATGATTTGATTCTATTATCCGATTGTCGATATTTTGGTTTGCTTTATAACAGTGGAGTTAGCAGCACACACCGAGGCATGGTAATCATCATAATTTTATACAGAAAAGATCACGAAATAAAAGCAATAAGCAAAAGCATCCAAAGCAATAGTCATTACAATTTAGTTGGTCTGAATCAAATGCCGTTCGTAGATGGGCTTTGCTTTTACGAGCTCAACATCAATTAAGAAAATAAACAAATGCAAACACTTTTTACATTGATCTCGTATTATTTTACAGAAAACGACAAAGATTACGGGCACCCTTCACCAATTATCATTCTGACCTATATGAGAAGCGGGTCGTCGTTTCTTGGTGATGTTTTACAGCAAAGCAACAATGTGTTTTATCTGTTTGAGCCTTTACGACTACCACAATTTGAAATAAGAAAAAACAAACCTTTCCAAAACCTTTACGGACAGACCAGGTTAGTTATGTCAGGGAAAAATGTTTTTCTAATGGTTAAAATGAATTTCAAATGTTTATTCAAAACAAAATATCAGTAAAACATGACAGAGAAACATCGCTCTACAAAAGCGATAAGCTGCTTTTATTTTGTTATATAGGTTGATTATTACAGCATGAACGCGTTTGAAGCTTGCTACATACATGCAATAATCTTTTTTTCTGTCCAACAAAAAAAAAATGATAATGTTTCTATAAAATAATCATTCGACTATTTGCATAGCTTCGTTTAGATTTTGTTTTAAGACAGAAAATAAACAGAAGGCTACTTTTAAAGTATCAAAAGGAGATTATGAAAAAAAGCAAAGAAAAAACTTTGTTTATATGTCCTGTATTGTTGGGTATTTTATTTACTATACACTTATAGAATGTAGGCGAAATAACTTAAAGGGTTCTAAACTGTATTAGGTAATCTTTTGTATGTGTAACATCTTTTAAACATTATTCAACAATCTGGCTTATATTGACAGGCACTACACTAACTTTTTGGATGCTGGTAAAGACTTGATAAGAAACTGGACCACATGTGAGCTTTTCGATCTGCCAAAAATAGCATGGAATGATGGATTTTTCAGTAAAAGCAAAAAGGCAAAACTTTTCAAAGCATGTCAAGTATTCCAGGGAAACGTTATGTCTCAAAACGAAACACTGTACAATTGTGTTACAATGCTAAAAGATATCTGCTTGGGATCAAAACATTTGTTGATGAAAACCATTCGTCTACCACTGGACCAAATGGACGACCTAATGGTCGAATTCCCGACAATGAAAGTTATTCATTTGATAAGAGATCCTCGTGGTACGGTTTCGTCACAGCTCAAGTTCGGCAGGGTTAAAGTGAAGACATTCTCGAAGGATGTAGCTGATTTTTGTTCTCGTGTGTTCCGAGATCTCGTCACTTTTGATCTTTTGGAAAGTAAATATCCCGGGAGAATCAAACGTATTATATATGAAGATTTAGCAGACGATCCGATCGATGTTGCAAAAACGCTCTACGACTTCATTGGAATGGATTTCACTCCTTTAGCAGAACAACATATATTTAACATCACAAGCACAGGAAAAGATAAGAAGAAATGTGGCAATTTATGCATCATCAAAGCAAATTCTACAAAAGAAGCAAATAACTGGCGTTCAAAAATGAATTTCAAAAAGGCGTTAGAAATAGATCAAATCTGCAGACTTGTTTATAACCGTTTAGGATTTAAAAACATTGTCAATGAAAAAATGTTGCGAAATATCAATATACAACTTCGAACAAAAGATGCGTCAAATGCGGATGACTATAGGTTTGCATAGCAAGCATTGAAAAACGAATTAGCATCAATATTCATTTTCATATGGACATATATATTCTTATTGTGGGTCTTATTTAATACTGGTTATGGGAATAATGTCCCTAGGGTAATTTGCATGAAATTGTCAAAGACATGGCAAAGCTTGTTGTAGATTTAAAACTATTATAACTCAACCCTCAGTCCACTACGTTGTCAGCACTGCAATATTTCAATGCCAGTCACACTATTTTTTTAAAATGATACATTTATGATATTGTTGTACATTTGCACAGAAAAGGGGTTTAGAATTAACTACTCATTTCTACAATTCTTTACCAATATATTTTGATACGAGAAAAGGCGTTGCTAAAGCTTGCGAATATGCAAAAACAAACTTTACTTTATTTATTTTGACCATGACGAGTTATTAAGGACTACATTGAATTAGTCAGACCTGTTCTTCGATTTATATGTCTCTGTATATTGAACAACGGGTTTGACCAGTTTAACGACATTGTATCATTTCTTGCCCTTTTTTCAAATCGAGGCTTAGTCTCGAACTATGCGAGACTGGATTTGTTGTAAAATCCCTTGAATCCGTGTGAGTGACAGAACTTTTTTATTTGCGCATTATATTTTGGATCTTTTGACGTTTGACAGATATACTACGTAATAGAACATGCTTTGCGCGCTGATTCACACAAAATCTACATTGAAACAGTCAGTAACAGGTTTTGTCATAACTGCATTAAAATAAATATCGACAGAAACCCATTTAATTATATTTCTATTTGTGAAATAACATCTCAAGTTTATATAACAATCAGTGATTAATTCAAAACATCATAATAATGTAAGTACTAGTCTCTGTAGGGAACCAGAGAGGTACCAAAGGGACAATCGAATGTCAAAAGTCAGAAAGAGCAAACACAAAACCAGTAAACGAAAATAACATGAAGAAACAGCAAGAAGCAAAGGCAAAAAGGCAATCAAATATAGTGTGATCCCATAGAGACAAAACCCAGTTGATAAACATAAAATCATCACAAAAAACTCACAAACATGAACAAATAAACACACATCACAGACACATGAACTCGGCTCTGGAACGATGACTAATTATTTCGTCACAATTGATTAAGATTTACTCAACGTGTTAGATCCGGGATGACCAAATCATCTGACACACAACAATCAGTAAAGTCATTTTCCACGATGTTGATGTTCCCAGTTGATGGACTATTATTGAATGAGGACTTTGCACACGAAATACTTGTTTATGGTTATATACCCTAGGTTTAGTAGTCGAAGTATAGGTATAAGAGATGAACGGAAGACATTTATCCTTGATAAAGGAAGAACAAAGCGAGTGATAGGTTTATATATGGAATTTTACCCTAATTCAAAGCATCTAAAGGTCTGTTTAGAAAAGGAGATGAAAGAAAAGAATGGTTGTCTTTATTGTTTTCACGTGGAACACAAATTTGAACAAAGGTTGGAATCCGGACCAGTGACTGAATATTCAAGAATTCTTTGTACAAGATGTTAAGAAAGAAGCAGAGGTACCAATGAGACATTCGACTGTCAAATGTCCGATAGGGCAAAGACAAAATCAGTAACACGATGGTATAAACGATAACAGTAGGAAGAAATAGAAAACGTAAAAGGGTAGAACACGTAGAAAGGGGAGTGGAAAACAGTAAAGTGTGAACATGATGAATTTCTAGCCATATTTTGATATACAGAACCACTCCATTAGTTTATGAATCGCACAGCTTTGGGTCTTTGTATTTACGATGCTCACGACTACATGTCCTTCCATCTTTTTCAAAGACATTCATCACACTTACATCATTGCATCTTCGACCAGATTTTAATGTCGTTACAAACATAAGGTATACGGTTTCCAATAGTAGAAGACAAAATTCTTCTGTTTTTTTTCAAGATTTTTTGTAGGGTACATGGTTATTTTTTTCGAGTATATCGGCCTCCTGTGTCCTTTGTCAATGATGTTTTATTTTCAAATTTGATTCCTTTATGTCTTATTGTTTTCCTTCAAAGTTTGGGATTGAAGAAACCACAGACTCCAATTGCCTCAACTTCAATCAAACTATCAAAAATGCTTAGTATTTAATTTAATAAAAAGTCAAAACACGCTTTATGGTTGCATAAAATCAAAATTAATTCTTTTATTGGCATACAATGATGTATAATAACACTGTTATTAAATTGATAAGAACTGCACATATTAAGTAACAACAAATGTCAAAAATTTATAAGTATCACTTTAGTGAGCATTACATATTATTTTAATAATTCAACTCCTATTATAAGGTTCATTTGTTAAACTTAGATAAATTTAATCCTACAGATACCATCACTAAAACTGTATATATATCTGAAAAATAATAAATGATCAAGATAAAACAGAATTAAAAAAGTAACAAAATATAATTAAGACAGTTTTAGTCTAAATATACTTTGCTTTGCAATTTTTTGATTCTTTTGTATAAAGAAACTAATTTAATATCTCCCAAGATTATATCTTTTTATACAAAAAATGATTATGTTCAATAAAACCGACATTGGTGCTTTCGACCGTTTGTATATATATTAAGTCTCGGACCTTAATTTTCTTAGCTGTAAAATTACATTCGCATCCGATTCCTTATAAAATATGTAATTATGTTTGTAAAATACTTACTTTGAAATACCGTTGTTGATTTATGACTGCTATTTGGTACCACATTGGAGTCTACAAAACGAATAGACTGATATTGTGTTATAGATGAATTGTAATTTAGAGTTGTTCCCCTTTTCCCTGACTATCAGCGCGCGGAGACAGAAGACGTTTTTTTTTGTTCAACTATATGTTTCTCCTTTAATATCCTGTAACAACTACTAGAACATTTTAAAAATCTATCTTTTCATTGTTTCTATGTTTAATGTTCTTTTGAGTATCTAATAACATTATAATACAAATGAAACAAATGGAGCCTTTATAAGGAGCATTCAGATATCGAAAAGTCTGAACAGGCTTGTTTCAAAGTCAATATCAGTCGACGTAAATTTCAACTAAGACCAATAGGATTAGGGGATATACTTCTGTTCAAAACCTTTTTTTCTCTTTGATCTATTACTATATAAGACTAATTAGATTTGTTACTGTTTATTGAACATACCAGTTCCATGTACTTTAAATATTGATAATGTACCACAAACCGTTCCAGCAACGGTCAAAAGTGGATCTCCACTAGGGCTTTCCTCTGCTGAAATAAACCTGAAAAAAGGAACATAAATAATCATTTATTTTCCTATAAATTGATTAATTGTGGTAACAAGTAAATCTGTGAGCTAATGCTCACTAGTGATACCCCCGCTCCCCAAACTAAGCCACGCATACATGTTAAAATTCTTATCTCATGTAGAACTTTGCTTGGGAAACTGTGACGGGAAGTAGTTGACCTGGGAACATTAAATTGCTATACACCATATAGGAATATAGGATAAAGCTGTATACAAAATATCAGACCTCTATCTCATGTAGTTTCTTGGGGAAACTGTGACGGAAATTTTACTCATGTCCATTGTGTGTAAAAACCTAAGTATTCAGTAAACAGGAAGTAGATTACCTAGGACCATAAAATCGGAATACACCATATGGTACTATAGGATAAAGCTGTATACAAAAATCAGATCCCCAAACAAAAAAGATTTCTAACAACCCATGCCAAAACCAGTATAGAACCATGTTAAACTCAGGAATGCAGTGTTTGTTTGACTGGTTTGCTAATGATTCCTTAAACAACTCAGTAACAACTCGTTCATTCCTTATATGGAATCAATGGTTTTAATATGGTTTGTTTGAGGTAAAATGGTCTAATATGATGCAGGTTAAACCTGATAAGCTCCCGCACATTAAGTCACTTTCTTATATGAATACATGTATGGTACATATTTCTTAAAATAAAAGAAAAACTCATTATCTTTAACATGTTTAAATTGTTGCAAGAAATGCAAGCTTTTGCATGATTATAAAAAAGGAAAACACCTGCGAACAGAACAAGGGAGTGATTTTATCTTAAACATTGTAAATATAGGATGTCAAACACCAAGTAATAAAAAACTGCATGTTGAATAGTGTAAACTAGCTATCCGATGTTCTTCCTAGGAATCTGTATTTTTATATTATTGACAGAAAAATCCAACATGGAATAGATTTGAAACACCATTTTCATGCATTTAACATGCATGAATTTTTGTCGCGAGACCATAAAATGTACTTCTTTCATTCAAAAGCAAAAGTAGTAGTAAACAATAGCGTAAATTACTAAAATAATTTCATTGAGTCGATTGGTTAAAATACAAAAATGTACAGGTACACAAATTATCACCTGGTTTCTAAATATGGTAGTTTCTTAGACCTGTTAAACCATATATGGTAATAACAGATGATTTCGGACCTCAACGAAAGCACTTTCACTTTCATTTTCGAATGCAAACGTTAGAGAGAAAAATAACAAAAACAATTTTGTAAGGTAATGTAATGATTGCTGGGCAAATATATCGGCTGAATTATGGTTGACATGCACAGAGAAAATTAGAATCATTATGACGGTCGGCTTTCATTTTGTTTTGATAGACGCGACGCGACCTCTAGCGATAGAATGGAACAATTCAATAATATATGCCAGAAGTCCTAATTTTAAACATTTTAAAACATCTCATAGCTGAGAATACTCAGAATATTTATATAAATATAATAAAGTATGAATTTATTTTTTTTAAATGCAAATTACAAAATTGGAAATTTATTTTGCATTCCGTGCTATTGGGTGCGGATTTTTGACTAGCTTATACGTGTTCCGGTTAAAGGCATCATACTCTATCAATTTAGCTGCCGCGGAGCGGGAGCTTATTACTAATCCACTTATGGTTTGTTCATGGGTTCATAACTTTTATATTACTGAAATATGAGTTGATAGGTAGTTGTTAACTTTATTGTTTCCCCAAAAGCACCGAGTTGATATCCAGTCATTAACTTGTAATGTTTTTCATTATGAGTTGTTACTGAGTTGTTAGCTTTAAGATATGGGTTGTTACTGAGTCATTCCATCACTGAAAGGTTATACACTTGGATTGATGATGACTTTATGACATCATCAGTTTTTGAGAATCATGTGATTTTGCTAGCAGACTATGTTTACATGTTGTCTGCTCAAATTTGTGTTTTCATGCAATTAATGGTATAATTGTTGAAAAAGATTATCATAGCTATATGAAGACACTATGTAAGTACAAAATATAATTAATTACAATAGTTCATGTTTCAGGTCTTTTAATTTGTTACTGTAGCAAATTGACTACAAATGCAGCAAGGCAAATAATAAGATATCTTTTTAGCTTGAATGTAAAAATGCCCCAAACTTTTAATACCTTTGATTTAATGCTATAACTATTAATAATTTACATTAAAAGCAATAATTATTGTGCTTTTGAAGGGCTCTAAATTAAGTTGATGGCTTCAGGCTTGGATCACATGTATAGCTACATGTATATATAGATTAATGTTTATTTTTATTATTCCATAATTATATTTTTTGAAAAATGGTATATATATATATATATATCACGTTAATAGTATAAGGGATTTATTTAACTTTAGTTTTATTTTGTTTTTGTCTTTTGGGCATAAATATACATGCATGTAATATTCCTCAGTGTTATATAAAACAAATTTTGATTACTCAGTAACAAACCATTTTAACAGATCATTAACAAACCATATATTCTAATGGCCGGGGCACAATTTTTAAAGACTCAGTAACAAACCAGTATAACTGGTCTGATACTAAGTTGTTACTGGTTTCATAACGAGTTGTTTCAGATATAATTTGCATATGCAAATTACTGATCCGTTAACTAATTTACATGTGAAATTTTCCCACTATCAACTCAGTTTAAAACCATGGTTTGTAACAAAGCATTATTAATGGTTTCATAACGAGTTGTTCCAGATGCATATGCAAATTAGTGATCCGTTAGCTAATTTACATGTGAAATTTTCCCACTATCAACTCGGTATAAAACCATGGTTTTAATGCAAGTTGTTAACATGAGTTGTTAGGCCATTTTTTTTGTTTGGGACGTCGACCTATCTCGTGTAGTTGCTCGGGAAACTGTGACGGAAATTTTACTCATGTCCATTATGTATAAAAACTTAAGTATTCGGTAAACAGGAAGTAGACTAACTAGGAGCATAAAATCGGTATACACCATATGGTACTATAGGATAAAGCTGTATACAAAATATCAGACCTCTATCTCATGTAGTTGCTTGGGAAACTGTGACAGAAATTTTGCATTTATGTCCATTATGTGTAAAAATCTAAGTATTCGGTAAAGAGGAAGTAGAGTACCTAGGAGCATAAAATGGGTATACACCATATGGTACTATAGGATAAAGCTGTATACAAAATATCAGACCTGTATCTCATGTAGTTGCTCGGCAAACTGTGACGAAAATTTTGCATTTATGTCCATTATGTGTGAAAACCTAAGTATTTGGTAAACAGGAAGTAGAGTACCTAGGAGCATAAAATCGGTATACACCATATGGTACTATGGGATAAAGCTGTATACAAAATATCAGACCTCTATCTCATGTAGTTGCTTGGGAAACTGTGACGGAAATTTTGCATTTATGTCCATTATGTGTAAAAACCTAAGTATTTTGTAAACAGGAAGTAGAGTACCTAGGAGCATAAAATCAGTATACACCATATGGTACTATAGGATAAAGCTGTATACAAAATATCAGACCTCTATCTCATGAAGTTGCTTGGGAAACTGTGACGGAAATTTTGCATTTATGTCCATTATGTGTAAAAACCTAAGTATTTTGTAAACAGGAAGTAGAGTACCTAGGAGCATAAAATCGGTATACACCATATGGTACCATTGGATAAAGCTGTATACAAAATATCAGACCTCTATCTCATGTAGTTGCTTAGAAAACTGCGACGGAAGTTTTGTTACGGACGGACAAACGGACGGACGAACGGACAAGGGTAAAACAGTATACCCCCCTCTTCTTCGAAGCGGGGGTATAATTACATTTTAGCAAGATCTTAACAGATAACAAATTGAATAAGATTATTCTACATTTAATAGACCCGAGAATTTTTTTTGAAATACTTATATTTTAGTCAACAAAACAAATGCAATCAATATATATATCTAGTAAACTATTTCACACATCAAATCTTCACAACATCTTATTTACAGCCCTTAAAATCTACAAGTCAATTAATAGCGCTGATCCCCTAGTTTTGGAAATGCGGAGGCCATTGGCAAAGAGAAAGTGGGTTATCGAAAACATAACTTAACAATTTTACGCCCATATGATCATATATTTAAATCAATATTTTTACGCCCCATGAACCACCAATTTCTCATCATTTCAAAGTGTTGCACAAGCTTATCCTTTCCAGCGTTGTTTTCAATATATGGAAATGTAGTAAAGTTCAAACAAATTTAGACTGTCAAAGAAAACAATATACAGGCAAGTGGATGAAAATAAGATACCCAGATCAACGTATATTAGTACTAGAATGTCATATATTAAATCCATTATGTTTAAAAATTCTTCATTCGTCTCTGCACTTCATAACAAAATAACAAAAAAAATACATTCTCATGCCGACAAGTAAATCTTATATCTTATAACAAAATTAAAGGATTAAAGAGCTTTATACCGTATATCTTCTGGGTCAACTCCACTGATTTCTCGGCTGTTGTATAGTTCTCCCCATGTTTCATTTGTTGACGGTATTCCATGCCAGGCGCTTTGAAATTGCGGATTTCTTGCATCTGTTGTTATTTTATAAATGAAAATGCTACCCGGGCGTTCATTTCCAAGGAATAATATAACTTCATTTCCAATGTGAGCGACTGCTAGACTTTCCGTTTCAGGCCCCTTAAATGTAAAGGTGTATATATTTATTAGACTAGTTGGACCCAAAAAGGTTTCAAAGGCAATATCTTTAAAAACAGTATTTGACAGTCTGAAGAATAAATCAATTTCAACCCAGCATCAAATAAGAAATAATTGCATTTCTTGATTTAAAAAAGATGTGGTTTCGTTACTAATAAGGTTGTTTGATAGTACCCCACATTTATTTTTACAATATTCATTTTTCGTAAATAATCAAATTTTGGTACTGTCCAAATACACCGAATATTTATTTCTGAAAGAATATTTGTATTTAAGGTGTCTCAGGGCTATTAAAATTCTACTAAAGATTTTATTCGTTTTTGGCACATTGATAGACCTTAATGCATAGATGAAAAATATCAAATAAAAAGAGGGGGTCACCGTTCATTTTATAGCTGTAGCAGCTTTCTTAAAATAGCAAAATTTCAATATTTTTATATAGAATATGAAGGGAGAAAAGCTATAGAGCCACCTAAAGAAGAATTCCTACTATAGAATCAGCTCAAAATCTGACGGAAAGTCCCTTTTCTAAAGCTCTTTGAAATTCAATGAAAAAAACATAGGGTCACCGTTCATTTTTTCAAGATATTAATGAAAATTGAGAATTTTCCTATTTATTCTATACAAATTATCTCCGTTTGATTTAGTACGGGATATTCTAATCAAAGTACTGAAAGTACTGGTAGCCGGGGTAATCTACACATTTTATATTGTGGAGGTGTTGCAAAAAAATAAAAATAAAAAGCTGCTTTTTGTGTAAAAGGGATTTTCACAAGGATTCCAATGAAAAAAAAAGATTTTGAAAATCGAACCAAAATAAAAAAAAAAGTTGATTTTATGGGCTTGGCCTGTCTTTGGTCACCTGTAGCAATGTAAAATGGTGCAATATATATGAAAACCACTGACATATTACAATGTATTAAGTTGACAGAATATAACGAGGAATTCAATAGAAAAAAATGTAAATTGAAAGAATAAAAAAAATTCTACAGCCATTTTGTCAATACATCCATTTTAGCCCCTTTTGGCCACTAACCCCAAATACAACACCGTTCTTCCCTCAGTGGATATAATCATCATATTAAAGCTTCATAACAATTGGTTGGCCAACTTAATTTCTTGTGTAAAACTATTTGCCTCAACAAACTCTAAAACATGGCGTTTTTTGCCCCTTAAGTCCTTAATTTCTCAAAAACGTTAAAAATATTGCAAATCTGATTTAAAAAAGTAGGCAGGGATTTTTCACAAGGATTCCAATTAAAAAACTTTTTTTTTAAAGAGGAATAACCCATGAGAAGAGGTTGTGAAAATTATGTTGAATTGTAAACTTTTGTTGATGAATAAAGCTAAACAATTAAAAAAGCATAAGATTTCTCTCATTCTGTAGGAAAACCATACGAATTAACACGATTGCTTCAGGTTACCAATGCTCCCTCCTCCACATTACAACAGTTAAAATTTTACTTTGACAATAATCTCATTATTTATGTAAACTTTGTTCAACTCGAAACTCAAAATAGTATTATTATATATACATCATGAATACATCTAAAGCAAAATCTGTCCTGCAACTCCTGTAGAAATTATCAATTTAAAATGGCAAACAATCCAAAATTTCATCGAAATCTGTTAAACAGTACCAGAGAAGTCACACTTACATTTTTTGTAAAATTGCTTCTCGTTCTACAATTTTCAGAAAAAGATCGTTTTTGTAGTGCATTTTGAAAATAAATGTATTCATAGGATCTAAAGATCGAAAATTTGGTTGATTAAAAATGAAAAATTACTTCGCCTAGAAAAAATTTTACAGAAAATTTATTCTGAAGGCCTTTAATTATTTTCAAAATCAATTATGGTAAATAGGAATAAATTCTTTATCAAAGAACCGTTTACAGGACCATTTTCTCTGATCAAATAAAAATGTTATGAGGATTTGAACTTTGGGTAAATTATCCTGCACCCAGTTTGACACTTAATGAGATGCAAATTAGTGAATATGACTACGCTAATGAGATCAGCGAACACTCCTATAAACAAAATATCAATCGGCATTTGTATTCTTCATAAACCATTTTAATACTATCGCATCAGATACAAAATTTGAAAACTAAATAAATAAATTTTATAATTGCGAGTTAAGCGACGAAAAAACAGATCTGGAAAAGGACTATATTGCAAGCGTGTATTGATATTTCTATTAATAGGTTTTTGGTGAACCGCCGGAAAAACCATCTGCTAGCCTACCGAAAGGCTATCGTAGCTAAAGCCGTGGCTAATCGCTATAGCGATTACCCCGGCTAAAAATGATTAAAAAGACCTTTTTTAGCTCACCTTGCCGAAGGCACTGTGAGCTTTTGCAATCACTTGGCGTCCGTCGTCCGTCGTCCGTCGTCTGTCGTCCGTCGTTCAACTTTTCAAAAATCTTCTTCTCTGAAACCGCTTGGCCAAATGTAATGAAACTTGGTAGAGTTGTTCTGTAGTATGTCCTCTACAAAATTATCGTTCGAAATTTTGATTCGACAAAAAACATGGCCGCCATGGCTAAAAATAGAACATAGGGGTAAATTGCAGTTTTTTGCAAATTACTCAAAAACAGTAACAGATATCAAAATTCTGGCATAGGGTTAAAGTGATCAGCACCTCAAGATCTACCTGCCCAGAAATTTTCAAGTAGATCCAACAACCGATGTAGGAGTTATTGCCCTTTTTCTGGATTTTTTTCAAAAATTTTACTTATTTATCCCTATATCTTGAAAACTATACAAGATATTTCAAAAATTTAAATTGCATATGACTAAGCACAGCAAGATCTACAAAAGTTGTAACAGAGTCAAAGTTGTAGGATCATTCCTTTAGGAGTTATACCCCTTGGATTGTAAAAATTGACCATTTTCACAGTTTTTTGTTCAACTTTTCAAAAATCTTCTTCTCTGAAACTGCTTAGTCAAATGAAATGAAACTTGATAGGGTTGTTCAATAGTATGTGGTCTACAAAATTATCGTTCGAAACTTTGATTCGACAAAAAACATGCCCGCCATGGCTAAAAATAGAACATAAGGTAAATTGCAGTTTTTTGCAAATAACTCAAAAATGGTAATAGATATTAAAATTCTATTTGGATAATAATGATCAGCACATAAAGATCTACCTGCCCTGAAGTTTTGAAGAAGATCTTACAATGGTTGTAGGAGTTATTGCCCTTTTTCTTGTTTTTTTTTCAAATTTTGCTCTTTTAAGGCTTATATCTTGAAAACAATACAAGATATTTGAAAAATTTAAATTGCATATGGTTAAGCACATAAAGATCTAAAAATTATGTAATGGGGTCAAAGTTGTAAGACCTTTCTTGATAGGAGTTGTTTCCCTTAGAACATTAAAATTGATAATTCCACAGAGTAGCAGTCCTTTAATAAAATATCCAGCATATAAGTATCATCGAATACAAGGTGAGCGATTCAGGCTCCTGGGAGCCTCTAGTTGTATTACAATTGCTTGTAATTTGTTAAAATATATGATAATATATAGTTTTTGTCTGCAATATCCAGTTAATTAATCAATTTTATACAATACACCAATATGTGCAAAAAGATGCTCAGTAGAAAAGCATCGAGCCACGGTACCTTAATTTAACGTATTTGTCTTATTTGGCGGACTAACCCTCCACCCCCCCCCCCAAAAAAAAAAAAAAGAAAAAAAGAAAAAAAAAGAGAAACACATAGAACTGCGTGTGCTAGACTGCGGCTAGTTATATTTATTATTGTTATTTTGGCATAATATTTTTATTACATGTATAAGTTAGAATAATTAAGTTATTGCAGGAATTTGTAAGCTTTTTATACCTTATCGTCAGATCTAGAATCAAAAGTTTCATGCTGTGTTGAACTTATCATTTCACCATTACTATTAAACAGGTAAGGCCAATACTGCTTGCTGTATTGTTCAAAATGGTCCATGCTGTCATAGACCAGCTCCATGTTATCTAACCTTCGTATTGAGAAACTTCGGCCTCCAAATGCATAGAGTGCATCAAAGGTTCCATTTGAATTCTTCCCATTAACTGTAGTGATTTTCAGACGCCCTTTAGCAACAAGAATAGATTTAACAGTAAAACATTTTGCCTGAAAATACTTTTTCATATATTATATTCGTTAATACAAAGCACGTGGCACATATCATGATTTCCTTGATATAGGGTCAAGTCTGAAACAAAAAATTGCAAAAAAAAGAATATATTGTTCCTCCAATGTTGTATTTGGTCAAGAAATTATGCGGAAGACATCGTGTGCTCATATACAGGCAAATACGCGATTTATATCTTTCTTTATTACTTTGTCGAAGATTTTTGTTTTGGTCCTCTTTTATTGGATTTTACACATTGTAGTGATTGTGTGAGCAACGCGACGGGTGTGTTGCGAGAACCAGAAACTGTTTACGCTTTAGGAGCTCCAGAATTTACCTTCGTAGGTTCACATTATTGACTGCTAAAATTCTGTTGTTTTTGTGTGTTTATGTTTTTCTGTTTCTTCGTGATGTTCTCGTTTGTTTCTTCCCTTTTCGTACTTTTAATAATTGAATGCATAGGTAACTCTTTGCTTCTAATTTCTATCGATATGTCAAGTTTTTCTTAAAAAATTACAAATGTCTTTAGAAAAGACTGTATTGTTTAATTTAAACTAATAATTCATTACATATAAATGCAAGTTCAATTACTGAAAAGCGACAATTAACATTAACCTTTGTGTATCAAGGTTTCTTTCAGGTTAAAGACTCCCTTGCCTCCACATTGATATAAACCATGCATATGTTTTCCCTGTTATGTTATCAAAACGACATATCAAATTATGTACCTGTCCTAAGCCAGGAATCATTATCATAGCTTTATACTCGTCGTCTTTATGTTGATGGTACCATGAGGATTTTTGGATTGTTTTGGAAAAATACACATATTATTTTTTCTTGAATTAGTGCCAATTGCAAAACAGCAAGCAGCGACCACTGGTCACATAAACGACTGCAGGCTGTTTTCCATTGCGGATTTTTAAAATTGCCTTTGAGGTTGTGTCCCGTACACTTATCGGGCCACATCTCATATCTTCTAGGTTAAGCTATAGTAGTTATCTTACCCAGCATATCCAGGTCTTGTAGTGTCGTTGATATGTTGTGTGATTTTGCCCATGTCAATATGTCGCTATCATCTACAAATTCAGATATAATTTGTGCTATATTAAAACAAAACTTAGAATAATTGTATAAACATTTCATAAAGATGCACTAAATGCTGAATTTAAGTCAAATTTTAACTTAATTTGTGTTTTTCGTACAAACAGTTGGGCGTCAACTTATTTATTTGCAAATAACATCAAGATTAAAACTGGGTCTGCCAAAGCTACAATAAAAAACCATACAGCTTTGACATGAAACTATAAAAATGTGGTTAAAGCCTTGTTTAATTATCCTATAGTCTTTTACAGGACTATAAAAGGAAATTAAAGACGCAAAATGTGACAAACAGGATTTTACGAAGCAAACAAATGCAAGGTAGAAATTATTACGTCAATAAAACAATTTTATAGTAGGCCAAGCCAGTAGTTGCCGAATAAAATTCAAGTAAGACATTCATCACAACAAAACAGCAGCAAAGTACTTCAAAATGATAACAATGTCGCGTATCTCTAAAATTCTTGTCAATATTGTTATCTGCCTGAGCTTCTGTTCTGCAGATAAAGACTCATGTGCTTGTTCCGATGTAAAAGCATAGCGTTTCAACCAAATTATATGGTCTTTTCTATGGTTTGATGATCTATTAGAAGTCACTCAGGATCCAAGATTTAAGTTTAGGTGCATCGGAAAGGTAGATATCTTGTTGCGTTTCAGATCAATGGCTTAGGAATGATCAATCTCAGTATTTGAAGTATCTAACAACAGAACGAACTTGGTCTAGTATAAAGAGAAATATAAAATGTACCTGCTAATTTCCTTACCTGAAAGTCTTGCATCTTTTACTCTAATTTCTTCATTAAAGCCTCCCCAAACCGAGTAGTCTTTGGAATCACCTTCGTTTGACGTAACGAGAAAGCTTTCCCCACCCACATTAATAGTGTGGATAGAATCTGGTTGGTACATACCATTAATTGGCCAAGACCTCATATTGATTTTTCCTGAAAAATAACATTTTTGAATAATTTTCAATTCAGAAGGTGAAAGTGTAAGAAGTTTTTTGCACAAACATAAAAACATTCTAAATTCTTCATATTCAATCTACACAAAAATAAACATTAATGCAACACTTTGTGACTGAAAAGCCACAAGAGATTTTATCTTATTTAAGGGATGTGATATGGCAAACAGGAACTTCTATAGATCTTCTGGAGCACCAACATCCACTCTCGATTGTTTCTACGAATGGTCACGTTGTTAATTGTTTGATTGTTTTGTGCTTTGTTTTGTTATGTTGTGTATTTCTAGTGTTTTGTTTGGTGTCAAATGAATTTGTCTTGGCGTTTTCGAATGGTCATTGATTGTTTTTTTTTCATTTAAAGCAGTTAACTCTACCGGGTCTCGCAATAAGAGGCGATAAAGGATCTTGGAAATCTGACCATAGGTTATTCTGACGATGGGTGTGTACCATATGTGGCATAACAGAGTGACTTTCGTGTACGGGGGTTGTAGTTATCAGGTCCTATCAACGTATGTGGAGAATGCACGTAAATGCACCCCTATATATATCATAACAAGGCTAAATTTTACGACCCTTTCCAAATTTTTCATTTTCCAACGGATTTGAAAATTGTTTACCACCCCACTTTCATATCAAATAACCATTTTGTCATCCTTATTATCTCCACCTCTCTTATATAGCCCAAGAAGTGTTTATAGGGCGTAAAAAAACCAATGAACACGGACATTTGAAACATGGATACCTCCCTTCTTTTTAACTAACCCCTTACAAAATAAAATCCGAGTCAAAACTGTCTCATATATTAACATTTTTCCCACTGTAACGTGTATATGCAGAACGAAAGAAACAAATTACTTGGTATTAAAAAGGGAAAAACCATGACCAATACAAGCTATCTGCACCTATCACCACTAATGGGGGTGTCACAGCCCCCGCCCCCGGAATACCGAATACCGCTTAAAAAGGAAGGACAGAATACCGTTTAAAAAGACTGGAATACCGAGTACTCTAAAGATCAAGGCGTACGCGTACCAAAACCTAAAAATTCCGAACATCGCGTACCGCGTACTACACCTTGGCATACCGAATACCCTTTTTAGGAATACTGCGTACCAAAAGGGCTGTGACACCCTCACTAATGTTGAAAAAAAGGAAAAAAAGTCCTCTCGCCCAATTTCAAGGAAATTTAATAGCAGTTAATGTATTTTTCAACAAGGAATGAAATTCGGAGACAATTCACAGGCTAATATATCTACCATCTCTATCACTGGCATCAAATGTCAGACTGCTCCAATCTTTGAATCCTAGTGGCAGTATATCTTCTATGATCTCTGTCTTTAAATCAACTACAGCAATACCATTATTCTCCTACAGATGTTGGAAACATAAACAATTTTCTCTATTTGTTTTTAAAATTGTTCGTTTTACCTCATACAAAGTAGTTGGAATGACTAAGGGTGTGAATGTTGACAAAGTCATCTACATATTAAGCAAACAACATGCCAGCGATGTTTTTTTATATTTTTGTTTTGTTACGAATCTACATATTATACAGATATTGTTGCCACATTTGTTACGACTTGGATGGTCTAAAGGGTAGCTCACAGACCTGTCGACCCAGTGCCATCCTTGGAAATTAAGTCGGTGGTCATACAGAAAGTCTCCGTTACCTTTAACAGAAGTGGGATTTAGTATATGAGAATGGCACGAACAGTAAAATAAGTGATACATAATGCAAATTTCAAACAAAAGACTTTTGTGTCCTTGTACACAATTCAGGGGGTCCAATGTAATTGGTAAGTGCGTAGCATAATTTGGTAAGTGACTATAAAGATGGCGGAAAAACCTCGCTTCGATCGACAACGGTCAGTTTTATCTTCGTGTTTACAAAAGTTATACACATCTTATGAATAAAAGCATGTTGCCTTTCGGCAATTATGAGTTATGAGAAATAGTACATAACAAAAATTTAATGCTTGATTTGCTTATCAAAAAGCTATTGAAGAAAAACCGGCCACTTGACAGCAATTTTTTTGTCATGCCGAAAAAAACAGGCTTTGTTTCAGGTACTCTGATCACAAACGTAAGGTTTTATGGTGTTTTGTGGTTCGTCAACAAGCATGGATATTCCCAAATATTTGTTTCTGTAAAAGAAACATGTATTTGTTGACATATTTACAATTATTTAATTGTTTGGTAAGTGCAAGTTAGTGTACTAAAAAAATTGGTAATGTATATTATTACAGTGCAAAAACTTTTGAAAGCACTTCTTTTAAATACATGTACTTTGCATAATATTTCTTTTGTTTTCGATTTTTTTTTTTGGGGGGGGGGTATTCTAATCTTGATGTGTCCGATTTCTTTCTTATTAAGAATAATAAGAGTCCTGGCCTTGATAATATTAGTAATGAAATGCTCCAGGCATCACAATCCTATATTAACCCAAGTCTGTTGAAGCTGTTCAATGCTGTCTTTAGGTCAGGTCAGTACCCGGAACAATGGTTCAAAAGTTATATATGTCCAATTTATAAAAGTGAAAATCCACTAAAGCCAGAAAACTATAGAAGTATAGCTATTAATAATAGTATTGGGAAACTCTTTAATATAATACTTTGTAATCGCTTTGACAAATTTTTGTTAGATAATAAAGTAATACATGAAAGCCAAATTGGCTTTTTAAAAAAATCTGGTACCACAGATCACATATTTGTGTTGAAATGTATAATTGATAAATATCTAAAACGTGGGAATAAAAAATTATATGCTTGCTTCGTGGATTTTCGCAAGGCATTTGATAGAGTTATCTATGTTGGGATTATGTTCAAACTTCTTGAAAGAAATGTTAGTGGTTATTTTTATAGAAAACTAAAAAATATGCACTTAAATGATACTTTATGCACCAAAGTGGGCAACAAAATGACAATTTTTTTCACTGCCAATGTTGGTGTACGACAGGGCGACGTACCTAGACCTAACTTGTTCAAATACTTCATAAATGATTTACCACAAAAATTGTTAGATCAGTTAGAATCAGTTACTTTAGATAAAAGGAAAATCCCTTGCTTGTTGTATGCAGACGACTTAGTCTTGATGGCCGATTCTAAAAGATGTGACTGTCTACAAAATAAACTCGATATTTTGCAGGAGTATTGTAAAACTATATTATACCATGTCTAGATATAAATACTAACAAAACCAAAGTTGTCGTATTTAATAACTCTGGTAAATTATTAAATGAACAATTTCTAATTGGCATTTAAAAGATTGAATGTGTAAAAAGCTATAAATATCTTGGTATAGTGTCGACAAAACTTGCCGTTTTACAGAAGCTAAGTCTAAGTTATATGAAAAGGCATTAAAGGCCAGTTTTAAACTATATAGAGACATGAAGGTGGTATCTCCATCAATTAAGGTTCTCCTTCACATTTTTGATCATACTATAAAACCCATTCGTTTATATGGGTGCGAGAACGGGGGATTACAAACGTAACACCAAAAAGAAAGCAATTGAATTTGTATGAAATATACAAAGATTGGGAACAAGAAAAGCTTAGCATGAAATTTTGCAGAGGCGGATCCAGAGATTCTGAAAAGAGGGGGCCCACTGACTGGCCTAAGAGGGGGCCCGCTTTGGTCACGCTTCAATGATTTCCTATATATTCAACCAAATTTTTCCGCCAAAAGGGGGGGCCCGGGCCCCCCAGGGCCCCCCCCTGGATCCGCCTATGTTTTGTAAATTTCTGTCAGGGGTCTCTAAACAGACTACAAATTTAGCAGTTCTATCAGAACTAGGGAGATTCCCATTGTATTGTGACATTATAGTCCAAATGTTTATGTACTGGCATCGGTTGGAAAACCAGCCATCTGGGCTAATGCTATTTTCCTTGGTTTCGGTGGTCAAAGCTGAACTATATTATTAAAAGAGCACCTTCTTTGCTTCAAACATATTTCGTAAATGATACTTTCAAACTCTTTTTTAATACAAAAAGCTCGAAAAATTAGTTACATTTAATTCGTATAGGTTTTCACATTGATCATAAACTTATTTGTATTAGTATGCCTTTTAAAATAAAACTTAGAGTGTTAATTTAACACAAGACCATACTCATCATAGCAAGGTAACCGAATTGGCAATATGAAATTAACATAACCGGAAAATATGTACATGTTCACGTACTTTGTCGGAAAAATCAAAGTTATTTGATTCAGCCTGCTAAACAGATTCATGTAGCAGAATAGAAATGAATCGGAAATCAAAAAAAAATCTATCTCATTAAAACGTTAACGCAATGAATAAAGATGTTTGCACTGTGATAATATTCATTACCAATTTTGTTTAGTACACCGTCTTACACTTACCAAAAAATAAAATAATTGTAAATATGTCAACAAATACATGTTTCTTTTACAGAAACAAATATTAGGGAATTTCCATGCTTGTTGACGAACCACAAAACACCATAAAACCTTACGTTTGTGATCAGAGTACCTGAAACAAAGCCTGTTTTTTTCGGCATGACAAAAAAATTGCTGTCAAGTGGCCGGTTTTTCTTCAATAGCTTTTTGATAAGCAAATCAAGCATTAAATTTTTGTTATGTACTATTTCTCATAACTCATAATTGCCGAAAGGCAACATGGTTTTATTCATAAGATGTGTATAACTTTTGTAAACACGAAGAGAAAACTGACCGTTGTCGATCGAAGCGAGGTTTTTCCGCCATCTTTATAGTCACTTACCAAATTATGCTGCGCACTTACCAATTACATTGGACCCCCTGCAATTGTATACGATTGTTAAAAGTCAAAGAAACCCTTTCCCGAATTTTTTTTTACGTCAATTGAATTGAAAACGAAGTCATACCCTATCATTTTTTAAACTTATTCTAAACCTTTGCCTATTATTTGATTTTCATTGGGAAGCATCAATTTCTAAACATATTTATTTTCAAAACCTCAAAGGAATTTTGTCCAGAAACAAAATCAGACAGTTTTTGTATTTAACAGCATTGCCCAAACGACAACACATATAGTGTGACAATAAATTTACCACAACTACATTGTTTCATGATGCGTAATATTCAATCAGTTAATCCTATCCATTGTTTAAACTTTTACCTGTAAAGAGACATAAGCTTTACTTTCATCTTTGCTGTAAGTAATATATTCTGGTTCTGCATCGTTACTGAATGAGTTGTTGTTTTCTCTGTAAATAAACCTCAATCCTCTATCTTCTAGGTCTGACCATCTGCAAAAAACAAACATCTCCAAGACAACTGAATTTTCAATTGATCACACTTGGGGGTGTCCATTTAACTTGGTCAACTTGGTTGACCAAATCAAAAAAGAAGCACCCCCTTTTCAAGATTGCCGGTCCCTTATATATAATATGATATATATGTATTGCCTAACTGCGAGCACATCATAATTCTAATAATTTAAGGTTGATAAATATTTTTTGTAAATACATGTGAAAAAACTCTCCACATTACAACATGAAACAGGATAGATGTATTCTGATATGACGGAGTTCAACTCATCAGTTGAGGAATAACATCTTTTAGAAATCAAAATATCACATCTAAAGAACCCTATTCCCGCAAAGACGTGAACACTTTTGGTACTGAAACATTTGTTTACTAGTCATTTGTTTACTTAAAAGTAATAAACTTGTGCGAGGTGAGTTTTGGTAAATGTCCGAGTTACTGGAATAAAATATTTTGATTGATTAATTTTGAACAGAAGACATATACAGTTGTTCTGCCTCTAGGATGTATTGTGTTAAATTGCAAACAGCTAACCAGTTCACAGATAGTTTATATCCTTTATTACAGAAATAATAGTCATCGTATACACGAACAAAAGAGTCATGTGTGTGATGTATAACATTTGTGAGGATGTACATATGATCTAAAGACTGAGATGTGCATATGATCCAATGTTGCATATTGTCTTTAACTGTGAACGTTACATGTGGTGAAAAGCTATAAAAAATAAAAATAAAAGTAATGTAACCCTTGTCACAAAATCAAAAAGAATGCATACATACAGTACGTACAACATAATAAACACTTTATTAAACGTGATAAAGTCTGTTTAAAGAATTAGCTCATTTTGTACTCAAAAATTATTTAAATGTATAAACTTCATGAAATTCATGAGCTAGAAAAACCACATCTCTTATCAAATAAAAATACACAATAAGAAAAATATCTACATATGAGCATTACAAAATGTAAACATATTAATCATAATATATAAAAATTTATGTTCCGAACATTTGGGTCCAAGATCGGGATTTCAAAATAAAATGTAGGTGAACCCTAAGTTTTGAACATTTCCCCGAAAAATACTATTTATCTGTCAGTTTGAAAGACAGGACTTTATAAATCAATCGAGACTTACTAACAAATAGTAAATATGCATAAAATAACTTACATTGTGGTCTATTATAGCAAAAAAGAACAAAAGTTCTGGATAAAAAATTTAGCGTTTGTCAACAGGAAGTTTAATTTGTTTAGTGAAAATGCTAATGCCAGGAAATGAAAAAATATTAAAAATTTAATTTAACATTACATTACACTCCTCGCCTGATATTTAAAAATATCACTCTGTGTTTAAATGTAATAAAAAAAATCAATAACATGGAAAACATTTTCTATGAACAATCTCAAAAGAAAATTGAAGAATAAATTGTGATTTATGTTAAAATTCAAAAAGGTTTAACATTTCTCAAAAATTCAAAATTCAAAAACATACATTATGTCATTAATCATATCAAACCCTTGTATTATATACAATATTGTTACTATGAAAATTGTATCTAAAAAGATCAAATGTTGTCACTCTGGTACTAGGACTATGACTTCATGGATGGGACGAGAGTACGTTTTGGCCTCTCCATTTATGATAACACGCACAATGATTTTACGAACAAGACCATCGTCACTTGGAAGTGCCTTTTCTACGATTCCCATTGGCCAAGCTGAACGGCATAATTCCTTATCACGCACCATAACGACATCACCTACTTTTACATTTCTGGATGAAGATTCCCACTTTTGACGCCTTTGGAGGGTATTTACATATTCCACTTTCCAACGTTTCCAAAAGAATGCTGTAAGATGCTTTACTTTTTCCCACTGTTTCCTTAACAACGCAACACGGTCGATTTTCATGTCGTAATCTATGTCAACTGATTTACCCATATCATCTACGACACTTGGTAAGACTGGTGATTTTTGAGTAAGTAATAAACAAGGTGACAGAATAATCGGATTTTCTGGATCTGTTGATACAGGAATGAGTGGTCTTGAGTTTATAATGGCTGAAGCTTCTGCAAAGAATGTACTGAGAACTTCATGACTTAAGCGATGAGACCCATATTCTAACAACATGGATTCGAAGATACGTCGAGTTGTGGCTATCATCCTTTCCCACACTCCTCCCATGTGGGAAGAGTGAGGAGGGTTGAATATCCAGGTTGTTCCTTGCTTGTTAAAAAAATTACGCATAGTAACATCTCCTACATTTATAGAGTCTAATTTCAGTTCGTTAACGGTGCCAACAAAATTTGTTCCTTTATCCGAACGAATGACTTTAACACTACCTCTTACATGTCTTATAGCTGTAAATCTTCTAAGTGCGTTAATAAAGGATGATGTCGTCATCTCCTCCACTACTTCGATATGCACGGCCCTTGTTGAAAGGCATGTAAAAATAGCACCCCATCTTTTGCTATTTGCTGAACCGCCACGCGTACGACGAGTCACTACTTCAAAGGGACCAAACATGTCTACTCCAATATATGTGAATGGTGGTTCTCCAAAACTTAATCTATCCGCTGGGAGATCAGACATCTTTTGAACACTAGGTTTTGATCTTAGTTTTCTGCATGTCACACATTGAAAGAGTATTGAGGAAACAAGTCTTTTGCAGCCTACAATCCAAAAACCTTCTGATCTTATGCGACCTTCTGTCATGTGACGTCCCTGATGTTTAACTTCAGAATGATATTTCAAAACAATCAAGGTACTCGCGTAATGTTTTGCAGGTAGGATAATTGGATGTTTAAGACCATACTCCAAGTGAGATTTCCTGAGACGACCTCCAACACACAAAATACCATTGTCATTTAGGAACGGATCTAGCTGATATATCGAGCTCTTCCTATTGATAGGATTTGATGATTTCAAACAATCGATTTCGCTACGAAAGAATTTTCCTTGAATATCTCTGATAAGCATAGCCTCTGTACTTTTGATCAAATCAATGTCATTGCTTTCAAGTTTGTTTTGACGAACAAGAACACATTTGCGAATCGTAACTAATGCTTTTACTAGTCGATCCCAATCAGAAAATCTAGAATACATATTGTCATCAAAACCTCGAGATGTTTGTTCCGCATTCGTGCTGATATCTACTTTGTTAGAACGTATCTCTGTATCATTATCTGGGCTAATCAGGTGGTGAGTGTCCTGACACGAGTTGAGTGAAATTGGTCCATTAAGCCAAGAACTTTGCTGGATATCAATGGGATTGATCCCTCTAGTTCCTACATCAGAAGGATTTTCTTCACTTCGAACGTAAAACCACTGAGATGGTTCACTGAACTTTCTAATGTATGCAACTCGATTCGCGACATAAACAAAGAATCTTCTCTGATTGTTATTTATGTACCCTAATACAACGCGGCTATCACTGTAGAACTTAACATGTTGTAGATCAGTTTGTAAGTACTCAATAGCTATCTGACTGACTTCTATAGCTAGAACTGCAGCGCACAGTTCTAATCTCGGTATGGTATGCCCACTACGCGGAGCAACTTTAGATTTTCCTAGTACAAAACCAATCTTTGTTGTGTTGTCAGGGTAGGTGACTCTCAAGAAAGACACAGCAGAGATAGCAAGCTCAGATGCATCGCAAAAGGTAAGTAATTCTCTCGTAATTGTGTCGCTAATTAAGATACGGTACCACAACTCTAGGAATTTTGAGTGACTCTAGGTAAGGTAAGTTTTCTCTCCACCTGTACCATTCTTGAAGTTCATTATCCGACAGCGGTTCATCCCAATCTACTGTGAGTGAAACTATTTTCCTCAAGATTATCTTTCCACAGATAGTTATGGGTGCGATGAACCCAAGCAGGGATCGCGCTGGGCTTCGCCAATGTCGCAAATTGCGATATTTTTTTCTTGCTGGCGACAAAAAATGGGTGCTGGCGATTTTTCTGGCGCCTAAGTAAGTTTTGTCATTTTCGACCGGAAATTGAATACACATCGCCAGTATTGATCAATATGTCAACAGGTAAGTTATCGTGTGTGACCACCTGTCGCCACGGATGAGCAGGTAGATAATTGAAAAGGTAAATTAAACGGTAGATCACAGCAGGTTGAAGAAAAGGATTATAACGACTAATTAGAAATTAGGCTCACATCTTTTGATAACGCAATAAAGGTGTCAAAACAGTGATCAGGAACAAATTTCTAATGTACGCCTGAATGACTTTTTGACAAAGTATCGTGTGTTGATTGCACACATGGCCTCATTCAGCCAAGATTTCAAAACAAATAATTGCCGGTAAATCAAAATTATCTCCAGCTTGGGATTAGTTTTTATTCACAAAACACTGAGAGAATAGTAATCTGCACCTTATTAAGTTCCTCAAATAATCACAAGAAAGAAAGTACACATGTAAACAAACCATTTAGAACAATGGGATTCAAATGAGGTTACTAAGGGATATATACAATAATGATTTCAGAAAGCAAACAAAGAAAGGGAAAATAAATAAATCAAAATAAAACTAATTTTATTATTCTTATTTAAAAAAAAGAAACTGAAATGCAGTTGTTTTTAGGAAAAGTAATATTTTTTACCAAACTATTACCATCAGCAAATGTAATAAATAATAAACACATAACAATACTGGAATAAGAAGTTTTTATTTGAGAAAATCAAGATATTTTTTATTAAAACATTCTTATTATGTACAGGATTCAATAGAAACCACATGAGTCATGATTGATGAATCTTTATAATGTGTCCACAGTCTGTCAAACAATGATATTTTGCAATCTTGGTTGGTCATGAAAATGTGATGGATTCTACAAAATTTTATCTTTGCTTTCCTAAATAATACTTTTTTCATAGTGCTCATTTAGTGCTTTCAGTGATCTTTATTCTCTAGGTTGAGTATTCATTCATATGGTGCTGGGGTTTTATGTGTATTGTTATGTTTATATATTGTATTGTTATTATTTAATTTGTATATGGCAATAAACATGATAAATAATAAAATAAATCATGGTATGTTTTATTTCAAAAAGATATCAAACAAGAAAGGCTCCACCTTCATCATTTATTATCTAAACAGTCTTTCAATGAGAATAAACCATCCTTCAACATGCACCTGAAAAAAACACTGAAAACAATATTTTTAAAATATACATCTAAACATATATTACACAAGCATGACCCCTCAATGAAAACGGTACTGGCTACACTTTATAAAAACTGGAGACTTTATTTCAAATCTGGCGATTTTTCTGGCGACAAAAATTTTGAGGCCAGAGCAGCCCCTGCCAAGGGGATCAAACAGACTATTAACTACTGACAAAATACCTCGTCGAGTTGCAGGTTTTTCATTGGTTGATATACTAAAGGTAAATGTATCTGAATTCAAATCCCACAGTAATCCAAGACTTCTTTGTGTGAGAGTGTCCTTTTCAAAGTCAAGATTTACCAATCCTTTGGCGATATCCTCTGATTTGAAAGAGTCCATAACTATTTTGCTATTGGAAGCAAACTTGTGAAGTCTTAACTGTCCGTGAACTTTCATTGCATCTTGTGTTTCAGTTATCAAACTTATCGCTTTTTCACTTGTTGAGCATGATATCAATCCGTCGTCAACATAGAAATGGTTTATAATAAAATCACTGATTTCAGATCCATGAGTTTCCTTAGATAAATCACCTATACGTCTAAGCCCATACATTGCAATTGATGGGGAAGGGCTGTTTCCAAATACATGTGCACCCAATGATATGGTACCAGGGGGTTCTCGAAAATGTTGTCCTTGTGCCACAAGAACCTGAGATAATCACGATGTTCTTCCTGCACCAAGAATGAATGGAACATTTGTTCGATGTCGGCAACTACACCAATCATTTCTTTTCTAAATCCAATGAGTATACCTAAAAGACTATTTATGAGATCTGGTCCTTGTAACAATTGAGAGTTCAGGGATATTCCTTGATATCGAGCTGAAGAATCAAATACACCCCTTATTTGGTCTAATTTGCGGGGATGGTACACCCCAAAAAGAGGTAAATACCAACGTTCTTTACTAGGGGGAATTTCCGGTGCTAACTCAGCGTGGTTATGATCTAAGATTTTTTGCATAAAGGTCATGAAATGTTCCTTTTTCTTAGCATTGTTCCTCAAAGAGTAATCTAGAGAACGGGCTCGATTCAATGCCATACTGAAATTGTCTGGAATAGGTTCCTTAGTCGACCGAAAAGGTAATGGGGCTGTCCATTTTCCGTCTGAACCAATATGAAACTCTCTGTCCATAATTTCTAAAAATAGCCTATCGTCCATCGACAAACCTGGTTTGTTGTCTTCGCTACTTGTTTCAAATATGTTGAGCTGTGTAACCTTAGTTCTACTTGGGCTAGTTACAGATATTCCATCAGAAATTTTAACAACTTGTTGACACGGTTCCAGAGTGGATAGAGAGCCACTTTTGCTGATGAATGTTTTGTAGACTTTAGCGGACGAAGCGTGTTGACCTGATAAGCAGACGTCTCCAATAATGGTCCAACCAAGAGGTGAACGTTGTGCGAAGGGTAACTCAGGTGAGCCAATCCTCTGATCTATCACGTGGTGAGCCATAGGTAGGTCACGGCCTATTAATAACAAGATATTCATGTCTGCCTCAGAATCAGGTAAGTATTTTGCAATGTCCTTCATATGAGTAAAATGTTTAGCCACATTAGATGTAGGTATCTCTGTTACATTTTCTGGTAAATTGTCACATTCCAAAACTGAAGGTAAGTTCATTTCATAATCGTCAGACGCTTTCACAATAAGTTCATCAGCTACTCGTCCGTGAGTTACAGTCGTTCCTGAGCAGGACTGCATTGTGTACTGAATGCGTTTAGAGTGAATGTCCAATCTATCAAATAACTCACCTTTGCCAAGAGTCTTATTGCTTTGATCATCTAGCATAGCAAAACAAGAAATAGAGTTGTCCTCTTGACCTTTCCTGTACACACGCACTGGTACGATTCGGGCGCAAGATTTACCGCTGAATTGTCCACATATTTCAGTGCATTTAGCCTTTACTGTAACATTCAAGGATTTCTCCTCGCCGTTGTCTTGCGTGGCTGAAATGTCTCCAGATGAATTTTGTTCATGTATATGTAAAGCTGTACAATGTCTTTCACTATTGCATATGTTGCATTGTAATTTAGCAGTACATTTCTTAGCAAAATGTGTTGTTGTCTCACAGCATCGTAAACAAACATTTTTGGGCTTCAGAATTTCTTTCCGCTCTTGTATGCTTTTAGTTCTGAAGGCGTTACACTGATTCACAGAGTGCTTAGAATTAGGATGAATCAAGCAAATCAGCTTGGCATTTTGCTTCTGAGCAGTTATATCAGTTTTGTGACTCGCTACCTGCCTTTTCAAATTGGATGTAGAAACCTTCGATCGAGAATTCATGCCCTCCTTTGGTGAACTAAAATTAAGCCCTGGATCATTTCGAATTGAACTGATTTCGCCAATAAAGTTAACAAACTCTGAGAAAGGAGGAAACAGGACGGCATGCTGTTTTTTGTAACTAACAACACGGGCTACCCATTTATCTTGAATAAATCGAGGCAATTTTTGAATAATTGGTTTCAAGCCAAGCGAAGAATCTAAGTAGGCAAAAATAGCACTGTAAGCTGGTAGGTTTTTAACTGCCAGGATTTCATTTAATAAGTCAGATAAGTCATATAGTTTTTTATTATCTAATGAGTCTGGTAGATTTAGCAGTCTTGTTTTCAACGTAGATTCGATGAGCTCTGGTGATCCGAATCGTTCGTCCATTCTTTCCCATATAAGTTGTAAACAACGTTCTGGGTCACTGGCACATGCTGATCGTGCACTCATAACTAGACGGTAAGCATCAGCATTTCTATTTATACAACTTGTCAGGAGAGTAATCTCCTCTAATGGAGAGCACTTAATGTCTGAGGTCATGACCTGAAACTGTGTTTTCCAAACAATGTAATGATCCGGCTTATCATCAAATAGTTGTTTCTGAAAACTTTCTAATAGCAGATTTTTCTTTGCTGAGTAATTAGAAGGTTCTAAAATATTGTCGTTGTGATCAAACATTGTTTTAGCTCGATTAGCAGCATTATCTGTTTTATAATGTACCATGGAGTCAGACAAGGTTTCCACATTACTTGCCTGATATTTAACATAAGGTGTGGATGTTGGAACGAACACTGGAGCTTTTGCCGAAAGTTTGGTCTCTGGTTGTGGATCAGAAAGTTCGTTTAAGAAATGAAGCGTTTTTTCGAAGGGAGTTATTGTCTCTTTTGGTGGTTCAACTTTGTCGTTGAATTCATCATTATCAATTTGACTATGTTTTTCGATCACACTTGCCTCAACTTCCGCAGCAGCAACAGACTTTTGTTGTTCTAAAACTTTGATTTCTAACTCTTTCTCATAATGTTCTTTCTTCAGTTGAGTTTCCTTTTGAAGAAATTGTAGTTTAACTTTTTCTGATTCTGCTTTTGCTCGTTTCTGTAGTGCGAGTTGACTTGTTGATATCTGACTATGACGTGAGCTATTAGACCTATTGCTCTGTTTTGTTTTTGATGACTTATTTGAATCTGCATCACAATTTTCTATAGCCGTTTGAATTCTGTCCACATAGTGGCAAACCTTTGCCTTCAGTTCTTGAAAAATTGGCCAGTAGTTTTCCAATTCCTGTTGTGAATTTTCCAGGCTTGATCGTGATAAAAAGTCAAAATAGTCATTGGCAATTTTCTCATATCTGCTGAACGCTGTGTTCAAATTGGATTCCTCGTGTTCCAAAGATTTCAATGATTTTGGCAAAGTGTCAAGTTTTGAGATACAGTCTGTTAGCATGAAGCCTGCTGATTTGACTTTCTTTACATGAGACTCAAAAACAGTTTGTTGATATTCCAAGCCTTTTTCTGTGAGAGCACGACGTGACTTTTCATCCATATCAGACTGTTGATCTTTGTCCGCCATAATTGTATTAAACGAATCTTTTCACTGTTCTGCCTCTAGGATGTATTGTGTTAAATTGCAAACAGCTAACCAGTTCACAGATAGTTTATATCCTTTATTACAGAAATAATAGTCATCGTATACACGAACAAAAGAGTCATGTGTGTGATGTATAACATTTGTGAGGATGTACATATGATCTAAAGACTGAGATGTGCATATGATCCAATGTTGCATATTGTCTTTAACTGTGAACGTTACATGTGGTGAAAAGCTATAAAAAATAAAAATAAAAGTAATGTAACCCTTGTCACAAAATCAAAAAGAATGCATACATACAGTACGTACAACATAATAAACACTTTATTAAACGTGATAAAGTCTGTTTAAAGAATTAGCTCATTTTGTACTCAAAAATTATTTAAATGTATAAACTTCATGAAATTCATGAGCTAGAAAAACCACATCTCTTATCAAATAAAAATACACAATAAGAAAAATATCTACATATGAGCATTACAAAATGTAAACATATTAATCATAATATATAAAAATTTATGTTCCGAACATTTGGGTCCGAGATCGGGATTTCAAAATAAAATGTAGGTGAACCCTAAGTTTTGAACATTTCCCCGAAAAATACTATTTATCTGTCAGTTTGAAAGACAGGACTTTATAAATCAATCGAGACTTACTAACAAATAGTAAATATGCATAAAATAACTTACATTGTGGTCTATTATAGCAAAAAAGAACAAAAGTTCTGGATAAAAAATTTAGCGTTTGTCAACAGGAAGTTTAATTTGTTTAGTGAAAATGCTAATGCCAGGAAATGAAAAAATATTAAAAATTTAATTTAACATTACATTACAACAGTTAACGTGTTTAAAGTGCCATTGTAATTTTTTTTAATGAGCTATTAAAAAAGATTTGATTTCGAATCGATGCAGTGATATACAAGATTGCAACGCGTAGCCATGTGTCCCCCGCCGCCGCATAAAAGTTGTGTGGTATGTAAATTCAAGAGATATATTTTCTGAGAAAAGATTGAAATTGGTTGTCAAAATATGGGATGATCACCTACTAACAGTACCCTATCAGTGTGTAATGTTTGACATGACAAAGTCCCATTTTTTGGACTGAAAAATCACAAATTCGTAAATAACTCAAAAACCGTAAATATCGCTTCAATTTTTTTTTCGTATTATTATAGAGTTCCTTTTGCGTTATCAGCCTACAAAATTTCAGAACCCTGTGCACCTAGGTAAACGAGTTATTGGATGTCCTATATTTTGACCTTTCTTCCCTGTTTCCATGGAAAAGCGGCCATTTTGAAAATTTCAAATATGGGATGATCATCTACTAATTGTACCCTATCAGTGTGTAACGTTTCAGCAACATCCGTTCAGTAGTGTTCAGGGAGTTGCACCCACAAAAACGTTGCACAAAGTCCCATTTTTCGGACTGAAAAATCACAAATTCGTAAATAACTCGAAAACCGTAAATATCGCTTCAAATTTTTTTTCGTATTATTATAGAATTCCTTTTGCGTTATCAGCCTACAAAATTTCAGAACCCTGTGCACCTAGGTAAACGAGTTATTGGATGTCCTATATTTTGACCTTTCTTCCCTGTTTCCATGGAAACGGCGGCCCTTTTGAAAATTTAAAATATGGGATGATCATCTACTAATTGTACCCTATCAGTGTGTAAAGTTTCAGCAACATCCGTTCAGTAGTGTCCGAGGAGTTGCACCCACAAAAAACGTGACGGACGGACGGAGACCATTACTAAGTCCCTCCGACGCGTTGCGGCGGGGGACAATAATCTGAAATCATCGTAGTTATTGTTATTTTGGTGCATTTTCTAGAACGTTCAAATTGGGACGAGATGCTTGGGGCGATTGAACTTAAAATAGATAAGTAAGAAAATCGATTAAAATTTGGATACTACAAAAATAGAGCAACTCATCGTCATCAGAATATTTTTCTCTTTATACTCTATAACGAAAATAATTTTTTGAATGCGACAAGCAAAATGGGTAATAATTTTAACATTCTCTCCGGATTCCTTTGAGAAGCATATCCGGACGAAAAAAAATAAGGCAAATTCTTCGCGGGAAACTAGCCGTAGAGCTCTCCGCTCTCGCGGACACTTCGTGCCCGCTACGAGCTTTGCTCGCTATAAAATATAGGACTTTTAAATCTTGAGATCGAGTTTAACGCTGGTTTATGGTGAACCCGAAAACCATAAACCAGTGATAAATTCGGGTTCACCATAAACCAGTGATAGACCGATCTTAAGATTTGAAAAGTCCTTGTATTTTTTTTTATCGGTAATCACCGCGCGACAAAATGTTAATTTTGTTGTTCTTAAGTGTTTATTTTTAATGATTTCATAGGAACTTTTTTAAGCGTACTTACATCAGCCTTTTCTAAGCCTACTGATAATGTAAGTGCTACACTACCGTACTGACCTGATAAAATTTCAGCGGCATACATCAAAGGGAAAGTATAATGATAATTCACTACACGTACATGACGTGGTGTTAAATTGCTTTAACAAGTCAGGAACATTTGATTCAATAAAAGATGAAATGATGAATAAACACTTAGTGAATTTTATGTTTCTATATAAACATAACACATAACTAACAGTCTATTCGATCGTCTTAAAAGATTAAAAATGGGTGTCACGGTCACAACAGTCAAATTCATTTTGACCAAATGGTGTACGGAAATAGAAAGCCACAAGCCATATAACACAATTGCAGAACGAAGGTATACACATTCATTTGACGTTCAACGTTTGTGCAGACGAGGAAAGTGGCGGAGTGAGACCCACTGAATGCATGGCTAAGGGGTATCACTCTGGTTATGCTTCAAAGATTTCATATATACACTGTATAAATATTCGACCATTTTTTCGACGAAATAAAGGGAAAGGATCCATACCCCCCCCCCGAAATCATTATTTTCCTATTTATGAAAAAAAAATCCGAATAAATTGCATGCGAATGACATGAGTTGCAATGAAAGAGGAGGTTTTATAAGCACCAGAAGAACTACTATGTAGCCAAACCCATTATCGCATTAGAATTTTAAAATTACCGGGCCAAGAACACTTGCGTTTTTCATTTTTTGTCAGAATAATCATTATACTGAGAAATTTCCGTTTGTACACAACAAAGAAGCATTTTTCAACCTTTTTATCGTGATCAAAATCATTTAGTTCTTTATACATACCGCGAGTTGAAATGTCTAAAGTCTAGTTTCTTGTACGTGTATGCTCCATTTTCAAGTTTTATTATCCCCACGCCACCTTCAGGGTCAATGATTTGTCCTGAAGCTTGGTACGCCTCGGCTTCTATGGCAATCAGTATGGTTTTACAATCTTTTGTTGGAAGAATCATATCAGGCAATGACCCCACTAGAACATGTAGAATGTAAAAAATATATACCCAAAATGTCACAATTGTAGAAATCGTTTTTGGTTCGATTTCACTGTATAAGCATTATGTAATTCGGCAAATATAGGTATTGCAATAAGTCAAGGGTTTAGGATCGCAATGGATCAAGGAGGTGGCGACATAAAACCTGGTAAAACCCACTATTTCTTTCTACCGAGTTAGGACCATTGCGATCTTTAATTTCTTAGGTACACGTGTCTTCCTATATATTTTGTTTTCTCTTTGACATTTATAAGATTAATCCTCCGAGTTTGGTATTTTTTTTTACCTTTATTTGCCATGCAGAAAAGATTTTGATCAGAGAACTGCTATAATGAAGAAACTAAACAGTTTTAAATAAAAAGACAACGACTAAGGCACTATTTATTCCAATTTATAAATTGACCATTTCTTTCATTTGTTTGGTTGTCGGTGTTGTGAATCATTCGTATTACATGTACATGTATTTGACTGCTTTTAATAAGTACCTGTAATATTAAAAATCTCTCTCAGGGATGAATCCTTAGAGTATGTCATAAATCCGACTACTCTGCCTTCTTCCTTTGACGCTAGATTATCAATTGAAATAAACACATTGTCTCCACACACCTCAATGTCGGTCAAATCCACTCCCTCCACCTCCGTGTGGGTTAGTACTTTCGGAGATGTGATGTTACTGATGTCAATGATGTGCAATATATTACCTCCTGTAACCAAAGGTCATAATAACATGTATTTTCTTTATTGTTAAGGGTGACAAACTGTCGATCTAAATAAAATTTCAATTTCGGCTATCAGTTTGGGGTAAATTTGAGTCAGAAATGTGAAGTCAGAATAAAACAAGAACTGTGCTCAATGAAAGAACCTTAGTGAGCACGCTCACATACCCCACGCGTGCCGCTAATGGACTATCAATGTTATCCTTGAGGAATTAGTATCAAGCTACAGGAATCAAAAATATTGAATGATTGTAAAAGTGAATGTGCAAGTATTTGAATATCATAACAAAGTTATGTCAAATTTCTCAGTCCAAAGGGCCATAACTCCGACAAAAATTTGGGGATAAAAAATTCCTTGTAATTTACACAACTACATATCGTGTACTTCTTGCATACTAAGTTTCATTAAATTCTGTTAAGTAGTTTAAGAGGAGTTGCCATCACAAACTGTAATTATGATTTTCTGCAAATTTCTAAGTCCAAAGGGCCATAACTCCCACAAAAATTTGCGAATAAAAAATTCCTGGTCATATGCACAACTACATATGGTGTTCTTCTTGCATACCAAGTTTCATTAAATTCTGTTCAGTAGTTTAAGAGGAGTTGCGATTACAAACTTTGATCACAGACGGACGGACAGACGGACAGACCAGTCAAAAACATAATACCCTTCGCAACTTCGTTGCGTGGGATATAATGATGATAACCCCGATTCATATTCATGTATTAAAATCTTTAACATCGAAGTCCAGTTTTGCTTTATCTTCAACTTTATCATGCAGTGTCTATTGACTATACACTCGAATAAGATAGAAAATTAAAACATTTATATTTATGATATAATAGAAAGGTTCACATCTAAACTGATCGTCGGCAACACAAGGAACTAGAAATGTAGTCTTTTCTGAAGCCAAATTGAATGCTTCTCTATAGTTCCATTGTTCATGTGTTTTGCATATTTTTATTTTTTCTTGTTTTTTTTGTTTTTTTTCCTGGTTCTGTCTTTTGACAGAAGCGATAGATCTAGAAGTGCATTGGTTTTAAAGCTTTGTTTTCCCTTTTTGCAGAATTAGCATGTATACCGGCTATTAAAGGGATCAACCATTTGATTTTTATGGGGGGGGGGGGGGGGGGGCTATGGATATTTTCTTCGTCCTGCCTTTTTATTTTCGGGAAAAGTTGAGCCTGGATTTTTGTAGATCGCTTGCGCGCGCCATGTTTTGTTTTTTAATTTTTTAAGCTTTTATAAAGTTTTCAGCCAAAACTACCATCCTGCCTTGTTTTTTTAATTCAAAGCACTGTCCTGCCTGTTTATTTTTGTATTTTTTGCCATCTATTTTTTATTTCAAATTTTACCATAGCGCCTCCCCCATAAAAATCAAATGGTCGGTCCCTAAGTATGACAAATGTATGACATTTAATTGTGTCACGTTCGACACGTTCGAGTACTGGAATATGTGTTGGAAAGGCACATTTTACATATTTCCCAAATTTGACAACGTTTGGCTATTTCTTTAAAATTTGATAAATTTATCTGTTTGGTCATTGTTGTAATATTTTTGGCTTTTGTTTTTGTTTCATCAAATCTAATATTTTACCGGTTTTCCAAGTTTTTTACTCCTAGCATGTCTGATGAAGGTTAATCCAGAAAAGCGCTTCACACGCAGTGAAATTTTGCTTTTGTATATTTATCAAAATCATATCAATATGTGGATCGTGTCTTTCTGGCACATATTCCATATTCTTTCGTTTTTAATATTATTTCAGAGTTTGGCTTTAGTGCCGTGTGGAGGTCGTAGAAAGCTTCCCCGTGCTTCAGTTGTATGCTCTTATATATTTTCGAGTACTGGAATATGTGTTGGAAAGGCACATTTTACATATTTCCCAAATTTGACAACGTTTGGCTATTTCTTTAAAATTTGATAAATTTATCTGTTTGGTCATTGTTGTAATATTTTTGGCTTCTGTTTTTGTTTCATCAAATCTAATATTTTACCGGTTTTCCAAGTTTTTTACTCCTAGCGTGTCTGATGAAGGTTAATCCAGAAAAGCGCTTCACACGCAGTGAAATTTTGCTTTTGTATATTTATCAAAATCATATCAATATGTGGATCGTGTCTTTCTGGCACATATTCCATATTCTTTCGTTTTTAATACAATAGTTTCTCGTAGACTAGTGTATGAAGAAGTTCAATAAAGTATATAGCGTTGTTTCCTTATTTGTTTTCAAATTTTTGTTTAAACATATTTATTTATCGTGGATTTGAAAACAAGATTAATGCTTATGTGAATCCCTCTCCAGATAGCAGTTTGCGAGTGTGGCCTTTGCAGCGGCCCCATTGAGCGTACTTTTATCGAACTCTACAAAGAGGTCTTTAACGTGCATGGGGTATCGCTCTCCATATACATTGGAAACCCTTTTTCGTCCCTTCCGAAGGACTAGCATCCTTTTAATTAACATGGCAGTTACATGTAACAGAACTATGTGCATGATTACATAACTACATACAACTTACCTATAACGTACATTACATGGTTTTCCGGGTCATATGCAGTTTGTTCTACCGCTCCGTGATTATATTTGTACTCAGGGATACCATTTACATCATATCTATAGGGCAAATACAATGTCGATATTTTTTCTAGATGTATTTTATCCGTTGCAGATGGAAAACTAAAGACACCATTCAACACAAAGTTTAAAATAAAGAAATACATGATCTTAATCCAAGTGTAATTCATTTTGAAGCAATAATTGAGTAAAGTAACGTATTGTAAAAAAATGTATCACGAATAACAACTTTTACAGATTTACTGTAAAGGCAATATATCAGATTCTTAAAAAGTACATAGTATACATATCGCACAAAAAATGGCAAATTACATTTATATGACCCAATTACACGTTTGTACAATTGTGACAGAAATATGTTGTACAAACGAAGGTCAAATATTTCATAAATTGCTTTGTCACATGTAGAAATTTCATAAAAGTAAATGATTTAGCCAGGTTACAAAATTTAAATACTAATATATTCAAGATTGTGGATTTTTGCACTCGTGACGAGACAGTTCTTATCACTCATGGCAGTCATGAATTCTCACTACAAAGCGACAATTTAGGGAATTCTAGTTCAAGTTCCTACGATGCTAAACCGGATCTTATAAGTGCATAAAAACTTATTAGATTGAGTAAATCAAACATTTACATGTTTATTGTAGAATTCATGATAACGATGAATTATGGTAGTATTACGTGCATTAAACAATTGTTTTAAGTACACATGTAATAATACCAGAGAAATCCAGAAAGTTTTAGAAAAAAAATAGACGTTAAGCATACTATCGGGGGGATTTTGTATGGCATTTCAATATAAGGTGTTTTTCCTAATAATAATCAAACATCATGAAACTCGTGAGGGTTATGGTATCAAAAATCTCCACAGCATTCCAGTAACTAGGTAAGAGTCCATAAAAGAGCGATCAGAAGCCTGGCATTGTGTCAGGCCGATTTGCCCACAAAGCGACAGGGATGTGTGCCCTAAGTGGTTGAATGGGTCTTCCGAGCACCATGAAACCCGGGGTCGTCAGGCTAAAATGCGAAAAACCTGACCGCTAACAATAGCGGTGCACGTTGTTTGGAAAAAAAAATCGTTATCAACCCTTTTATATGTATCTCCCTGAATGGAATGACGCAATGAATAACAAACTAACTAACTAAATAGCTATCTAACCCGAACATCATAAATTTACAATACATGTACAAGGCTTATGCCACTATACACAACAACTGAGGAAATATCTATATAGAATAAACTGTATAATATTCTCAAATGATCACAGTGGCATACTACTTTTTATCAGTTCAACATTTGAGTCATTTTTACTTGGAGAAGTCAAGGACTTCCAAAGTATAGTAATGATTTCGGAGAAATCCATCCGCGTTTTTCCCCCGAGACGTATAACCTATTCTAACGTGCATTCGCTCTCCGGTAGAGGTGTGTTTAATTTTTTGGTCAACAAGCTTTCTTATCTTTTTTAGTATAACCCCTTATTATTATTTGATTTGTTTATTTATTTCGTTTTGAATGATGATATAATAGTATGTGCTATATTTTTTCATAACCTTTTAAAAACTACATTTTGTGTATCACGTAACTTTAGTCATCAGTGCGATGGGGACATATTTATAGCGGGAATATACAAATTATAGAAATTTTAAAACCATTAATGCTTTTTATAAAAGCGGAGATAATTAAACTAATGATTTTCTTAGATAAACATTACCGAAAAATACATGTAGTTATATCGATTTCATATCGTTGTTAGAAATTGTGGTTCATACATAAATTAAGATATATCTAAATTCAGTAATTGCCTTCTTCTGTTGAAAAAAGTTATAAACCACAACACAAATCGCTTGCCTTCGTTCAAATGTGACTTCCAGGTACACGGTACCAACGGTATTTTGATTTTATACCTTTACGCATGGCACATTGTCTCTAACAAAGTATTGAAAATCAATCCTATTCGAGTTGCATTTAATTTCTGCCGATTGTCAGCCATGCCAAAACAAGAAATAACAATAAGAAGAAAAAGAGAGAGAAAAAATGAAAATTTACACAGAAAATCCAGTGATAAACCTTTAAACACTCGGTTGCTGGTGATTGTCTCAGCAGAGATCAAACTTTAGTTTCCAAATTCCCCATATTGAAGTTACATCTCAAGAAAGGAAGAACACGTTGTCCTTGCATGTCGAAAGCCAATCATCCCGCTTCAAATCGACAAAGAAACCACAAAGATTTGTGCTGTTGCAGCTGAAAAGGGCTTTAGATCGATATAATTCTAATTACTGAAACTGTTGATAGGTTGGTCAATGAGATAAGCCCTACAAGGACCAGTGGTAGAAATTAAAATCTCCTGCAACACTTACAGCACCAACTGAAAGCTTACAGTTGAGGCCAGTTCTAATATTTCTTTAGAACTGTTATAAACAGTCAGGAATCTGTTCTAATTCCATTCTGCTGACAGTTATAGGACAGTTTATGACAAGTCGTGTCCTGTCATAGAACAGTTCCGTACAGTTCTGATCCACGTCATATTTAGAACTGTTCTAAGCCCTTACAGTTCTAAGCTGTCTTACGCCCTGACAGCTCTGACCTGTTCTGCACCCTGCCAGTTCTAAGCTCTGACAGTTTTAAGCCCTGACAGCTCCTGACAGATTCTGACAACTCCCGACAGTTCTAAATCCTGTTGTTTTAGAACTGTTCTGGATCATCGTCCAAAGTAATAAAGTCGCATGGCTATCAGTAGTATAGCGGGTCACTATAGACCACTTTGACCCCGTTGACCCCGAGTTCATTCCCATAGGCTCCATGTTAAATCGAAGCTATTTTTGTACTGAAATACCAACCCTAGTTTTCATGCAGTAAAGTCGTGTGCAGTCATGCGGAAAGGCGACTCGTCCCTTTCTTTCGCCCCCGATTTTCATTCGCCCCCTAAATCTTACCCTTACCCTTACCCTAATCTCTAATCCCTTACCCTAATTCTTACCCTAACCCTAAACCTTTACCCTAACACTAACCGTAACCCTAATTCTTACCCGAACCCTAATACTAACCCTAACCATAACCCTAAAGATCTTTTTGTTTTGTTAGCTTCGCCCTTATGGGCTCCTGTGATGTGATACTTTTGTGTGGCTTATTCCATTTTGGCCTCTTCTCTTTTTTTTTTCGTCCTTGATGGATATTTGCCCTGTCATTTCTATGTGTTATATAGTTTTACTCCCCCTCCCCTCCCCTCCTCCTCCTTTCCTTATTTGCCCTCCTCCTCCTCCTCTTTCCCTCATTTTCCCTCCTCCTCCTCCTCCTCATTTCCTCATTTTTCCTCATTTCCCCTCATTTTACTACTCATTGTCCCTTATTTTCCTCATTTCCCTCTTCATTTTCTCTTGTATTATTTGTCTTTTGAGCTTGTTTTGTTCATGTATGGCTCAACTCTAATTGGTTCTTTTCGTGTTTTTTTTTTGTTTGGTTCGCCCTTTATGGGCTCCTTTTTTAAGTTTTCAATAAAAACTCAAAATCAGGTACAACTTTTATTAACATTCTACGTTTTATTTACATTCTATTTTACAAATTTAATACCCATAGGGTCTGGTGGTTAAATCGTTCATGATCATTCTTTTGTCAAATACAATTCTATAATCTTTCTTTTGTGAAACGGTTAACAGTGTTTGATTGCTTCTTTGGATCTTGTAATCGTCTCTCACTGTCCTGATATCGTTTCTGCTGATGGTGACCATCTCCTTGATGGTGTCAAAGTTGATGTCCAAAGCATTCTTATAGTTCAATGTTATTCCACGGACTTTGCACATAGTTCTGTTTCCTGTTTTCTCTGGGACGGCTAGTTTATACGCATAGTTTTTTGGTCCTCCAGTGACAAACTCCGTAATAGTATTTCCGGGTACTTCATCTGTTAAATCCCCTAAGTAGTCTCCCAGCTTAGGCTTCCATTTTCCTGGTTTCGATGTAAATACGATGGAGTCCGTGTCGCAGTACAGTGTTCTTGGTCCCAAATTCTCCAGATATGAATACAGTTTGAGTCTGGCCTGTGCTGTAGTGTAGGCGGCTATGACGACATTCGTTTTCTTTTGAGTTTCGATGAATTCTTCTTTATATTTCCATCGTAATTCCATCATTTTATCGTTAACAAACTGGATCCCGGTGACTTCAATTTTATCGCTGGTTAACATGTCAAAGTATTTCTTTTGTTCTGTAATGTAGGTGGTCTGTTGCATGTTGTTTCTTTGTCCGAATTTTCCCCAAAAACTGTTCAACATCAGTTTGGCTAAAGACCTGATGCCGAGGTTCTTTTCTATCTTGTTATAGTCTAACTGTATCCCTTCCTTTTCCTCGTAGTCCTTGTTGTATTGCTGTTTAGCCTCTTCCGAATGACACCACTCTGGCCATCCACTAGCTTCTTGTTTCATTTTCAAGAATGTATTGATGTAGTCAGTGAAGAGTCCTCCAGACTTCCTTCCGGAATCATACTGTTCTACCTCTTCGAAATGCCATACTTCGTAGATGTTTAAGATGGAATATCCCTTTTCCAAGGCCTTCTTCAGTTCATCAGTTACCCAAGTTCCCGTTATAGCTCTATCTTTTTCAGTATGGTTACAAGGTTCTTGCTGGTAGGTTTCCGTACAGGTACGACAGAGTGGGAACATCAGTTTGTTGTTGATCTTGGTTGGTAAAACGGGGATGTATAGGTTTCTGGGCGGTAGTACTTTACATTTCACCAATCCTTCGTACTCGTGGATGTCTCCAAAGTTTTCGGTGATGATCAATGGATGACCTTTGGGTACTTTTCCGGTTTTGTTGACAAACGGATAGAGCGATGTGACGTCATAGTAGTTTATATTGTCTTCTCCTGTCTTTTTGTACAAGGTGAAGGCTTCTGTTCGACCACCATAAAAGGCTTCTCGTGGTTCTAAGGCTGGGATCATCTCTAAGGTGTTGACAAAGTCGCGAAATGTCGTATCATTTTTCAGTTCTCTCTCAAAGTCACATTCCCATTTCTCTACGTAGGAGTATCCTTCTGCTTCCAAATAAATCTTTTTCTCTAGTGTCCGTTGATGAAGATCGTACATGGACATGTTATTGACGGTATTGGTGGTCTCTCTAGGGTAACATCTTGGACACCCGTGCCAGTAACAGCCGTGAAATTCATACACGGTTTCATCGTGGTATCCATCTACCCTGTAGGGACCAATCTGTTTCTCTCCTCCGTTTTGGGCGTGTTGAATTCTTAAATCTTTCTTTGCTGATATATATTTTAACCACTTCATAGCTTTAATAGAGTGCTTGTGTTCTGGTCGATAGCCTTGTGCCGGGATGAGGCCAATAGTATTCCACCGTAGAAACTTGGATCGAAAGACCAGGTTGCAGGCAGAGGCAATGGTGAAACTGTTTTGGAAGGGGTCGATTGGAGTACCCTCTAAAGTGTCCATGAACAGTTGTCGGAAGGTTAAACAGGCTTTTCCCACTATGTCTACGTCAGTGATGCAGTACTTCAAGAGTTCCTTTTGGACGTCAAAAGGCTCGTTTCTGTGGTCTTCGTACCATTTCATGAATGTTATTCGGTCTTCCGCCTTCATTCCATCGGGGTTGTAGTAACGAATCTCTGGAAGAGTTTCTAATCGGGTGTTCTGGTTTTCCTTTGTGTTAAACAGATGTGGGAAGTATCCTTTGTGGAGTTCTCCGAATCCAAACATTTTCGGGAGTTTTGCTAAGGCCGTGGGAAGGAAGTTGAGGGAATCTATCATCCGTATGCTGCAGTTTTGAATAGTAACTGCCATGTTCTTGGCGCCATTGGGAACGATCTTGGGTTGGATTCCTTGGTCAAATAGGTATTGCAGGACAGGGAAAGAGTCGTAGCCTTTAAAGTTGTGGCAAATTACGGTGGAGTTCGTGTTGTCTCCGGAAAATAGCCAGTTGCAAAAGTCGTTGTTGGTATTGGGTCCTCTAAAGATCAGTTGGTTCTGTCCACATTTCTCGCAGGTACTCTCTGTATTCACTTCCTCCTCCATGCATTTGGTGCACACTTTATGAACAACACATAAGTTGGGTCGGTGTTCCATAGCTCCACAGGTACTGGCTTTACAGTGTGAACATCTTCCGTCGGTACAACTTTTATTAACATTCTACGTTTTATTTACATTCTATTTTACAAATTTAATACCCATAGGGTCTGGTGGTTAAATCGTTCATGATCATTCTTTTGTCAAATACAATTCTATAATCTTTCTTTTGTGAAACGGTTAACAGTGTTTGATTGCTTCTTTGGATCTTGTAATCGTCTCTCACTGTCCTGATATCGTTTCTGCTGATGGTGACCATCTCCTTGATGGTGTCAAAGTTGATGTCCAAAGCATTCTTATAGTTCAATGTTATTCCACGGACTTTGCACATAGTTCTGTTTCCTGTTTTCTCTGGGACGGCTAGTTTATACGCATAGTTTTTTGGTCCTCCAGTGACAAACTCCGTAATAGTATTTCCGGGTACTTCATCTGTTAAATCCCCTAAGTAGTCTCCCAGCTTAGGCTTCCATTCTCCTGGTTTCGATGTAAATACGATGGAGTCCGTGTCGCAGTACAGTGTTCTTGGTCCCAAATTCTCCAGATATGAATACAGTTTGAGTCTGGCCTGTGCTGTAGTGTAGGCGGCTATGACGACATTCGTTTTCTTTTGAGTTTCGATGAATTCTTCTTTATATTTCCATCGTAATTCCATCATTTCATCGTTAACAAACTGGATCCCGGTGACTTCAATTTTATCGCTGGTTAACATGTCAAAGTATTTCTTTTGTTCTGTAATGTAGGTGGTCTGTTGCATGTTGTTTCTTTGTCCGAATTTTCCCCAAAAACTGTTCAACACCAGTTTGGCTAAAGACCTGATGCCGAGGTTCTTTTCTATCTTGTTATAGTCTAACTGTATCCCTTCCTTTTCCTCGTAGTCCTTGATGTATTGCTGTTTAGCCTCTTCCGAATGACACCACTCTGGCCATCCACTAGCTTCTTGTTTCATTTTCAAGAATGTATTGATGTAGTCAGTGAAGAGTCCTCCAGACTTCCTTCCGGAATCATACTGTTCTACCTCTTCGAAATGCCATACTTCGTAGATGTTTAAGATGGAATATCCCTTTTCCAAGGCCTTCTTCAGTTCATCAGTTACCCAAGTTACCGTTATAGCTCTATCTTTTTCAGTATGGTTACAAGGTTCTTGCTGGTAGGTTTCCGTACAGGTACGACAGAGTGGGAACATCAGTTTGTTGTTGATCTTGGTTGGTAAAACGGGGATGTATAGGTTTCTGGGCGGTAGTACTTTACATTTCACCAATCCTTCGTACTCGTGGATGTCTCCAAAGTTTTCGGTGATGATCAATGGATGACCTTTGGGTACTTTTCCGGTTTTGTTGACAAACGGATAGAGCGATGTGACGTCATAGTAGTTTATATTGTCTTCTCCTGTCTTTTTGTACAAGGTGAAGGCTTCTGTTCGACCACCATAAAAGGCTTCTCGTGGTTCTAAGGCTGGGATCATCTCTAAGGTGTTGACAAAGTCGCGAAATGTCGTATCATTTTTCAGTTCTCTCTCAAAGTCACATTCCCATTTTCTACGTAGGAGTATCCTTCTGCTTCCAAATAAATCTTTTTCTCTAGTGTCCGTTGATGAAGATCGTACATGGACATGTTATTGACGGTATTGGTGGTCTCTCTAGGGTAACATCTTGGACACCCGTGCCAGTAACAGCCGTGAAATTCATACACGGTTTCATCGTGGTATCCATCTACCCTGTAGGGACCAATCTGTTTCTCTCCTCCGTTTTGGGCGTGTTGAATTCTTAAATCTTTCTTTGCTGATATATATTTTAACCACTTCATAGCTTTAATAGAGTGCTTGTGTTCTGGTCGATAGCCTTGTGCCGGGATGAGGCCAATAGTATTCCACCGTAGAAACTTGGATCGAAAGACCAGGTTGCAGGCAGAGGCAATGGTGAAACTGTTTTGGAAGGGGTCGATTGGAGTACCCTCTAAAGTGTCCATGAACAGTTGTCGGAAGGTTAAACAGGCTTTTCTCACTATGTCTACGTCAGTGATGCAGTACTTCAAGAGTTCCTTTTGGACGTCAAAAGGCTCGTTTCTGTGGTCTTCGTACCATTTCATGAATGTTATTCGGTCTTCCGCCTTCATTCCATCGGGGTTGTAGTAACGAATCTCTGGAAGAGTTTCTAATCGGGTGTTCTGGTTTTCCTTTGTGTTAAACAGATGTGGGAAGTATCCTTTGTGGAGTTCTTCGAATCCAAACATTTTCGGGAGTTTGGCTAAGGCCGTGGGAAGGAAGTTGAGGGAATCTATCATCCGTATGCTGCAGTTTGGAATAGTAACTGCCATGTTCTTGGCGCCATTGGGAACGATCTTGGGTTGGATTCCTTGGTCAAATAGGTATTGCAGGACAGGGAAAGAGTCGTAGCCTTTAAAGTTGTGGCAAATTACGGTGGAGTTCGTGTTGTCTCCGGAAAATAGCCAGTTGCAAAAGTCGTTGTTGGTATTGGGTCCTCTAAAGATCAGTTGGTTCTGTCCACATTTCTCGCAGGTACTCTCTGCATTCACTTCCTCCTCCATGCATTTGGTGCACACTTTATGAACAACACATAAGTTGGGTCGGTGTTCCATAGCTCCACAGGTATTGGCTTTACAGTGTGAACATCTTCCGTCGGTGTCAGGTTGGTATCCCATTTCACACTCTATGAGGTCGTCTTGTGTACACTCGAAATCGAAGAAGATGTAAGTTTGCTCTTTGGGAGGTTCTTTGATTACTATAGGCATCATGTAACACTGGTGGTTTGGATCGCAGTACTGTTTACAGGATGGACAATACATCTCGTCACACTCATGGTCTGTTTTCCTCTTCTCCATGTTGACAGTGTGGCCACAGTCTTTACATTTGTAGTACCATTTACATGTTGAGTTGCCCTTCTTTGTTTGCTCCAAATGGAGTTGGAAGCACTCTTTTCCCCTAAAGTTCCGACCGCATAGGTTACAGTTGATCCAATTGTCTTCACAGGGCTCGTGTATCTTTTTACAAAGGATGCATGGGTTGTTGCATGCATGTGTTTCCTTTGTATTATATCCCTTTTTACACTTGTTGCAGTAATAGATCCTGGTCAAGAATCCTGTTACAGTAGTGATGACATCGTAATGGTCGTCGTGGTGGTAAAGATATATTTTCTTATCAGTTTCCGGACCTTCGTAGATGATTCCTTTGAAAAAGTCTTTGGAGAAAACGGTGATTTGATATTCCGGCAGTACAGCTTGGAATTGTTTCAGTTCCTCGATGCCGCAGGGTCCTTTTGGTACATTGGCTTTCTCGTGGAGTTGAAGGGCCAAGTATTCCTGTATGTGTCTTCCTTGACGAATGGAATTCCATTGAGGATGGTTATCGATCCTGGCTTTCGCAGTAACAACGGCTCTAGCGCAGCATAATTCGTCTCGGTTTCGGATCCTGGCGAAACTTCTTTTATCTTTCAGCAGTCTTCCAATATCGACGTAATTGCATCTTTTGCGCCCGGATCCTTCGGGAATGGATACGTGAAGGATATCTAATTCCAGGCTTCCGTCCAATACAAACTCTTCATGAGATTGTAATACTCTTTCTATTTCCTTTAGTAGTAGTTCCGTAGTCAAGTCCTTGAGTTGTAATATTGGAAGGGCAATCGGGAAGTCAAGGGAGTTGGTTTCAATTGTCAGTTTAACAAGGTCGTGTTCTTTCATATCTTCGCCGATAGTTTGCAGGATGGAGTCGAATAGCTGATGTAGTGTTCTTATGATGGAAGGCAGGTCCGTGACTTCAAATTCCTTAAAGGTGACTGTATAATGATTTCTCGAAGTTCCAAACTTGAGTATTCTTTTCTTCTCCTGTCGTTTGATGGTGTAATAGGATTACGGATCATCCATGTGGAACGGTTGCCCTGCTCCTCTTTGTCCATGTCTTTGCTGATGTAACTCTAAATGGCGTTGGGTGGCAAAGGCCTGGTTGCATTGGATACATTCGTAACCCATTTGGTGGCGGGTCATGTGAGCTTGTAGATTCTCCCGCCTTGTAAAAGTCTTGGTGCATCTCGTACACGAGTAAGTCTCTCGGTGGTTGGTCCATCGTCTATGACGATGTAACTGACTCATCTTCTCAAAATTGGCTTCACATTGGTTGCAGGTAAATTGCTTAGCCATCTGAAATAAAAATAACACAGGTAAGTATAAAGTTGTCTATTGTTTCCTCTTTTTTTTTAATTGTATACGTTTAAAATTATAAGTCGTCAATTGATTCCTTCTCCTTTAAATTCTACGCCTTTCAAATTATATATTGTCTATTGTTTCCTCCTCTTTTAGTAGTATGCCTTTCAAAGTTAAGTTGGATATGTATGAGTCATACCTTTTCTCTTCGTTAAAACACGTCTGAACTCTTTGGTGTCTAATCGTAAAATGATTTCATTTCAAATGGTTTACCTGTATAATGGATTGTACCACGTGATCATGTCACGTGACTTCTGGATCAAACCGGTTAGAACTGGTTTGGACTTGATTTTACGTTTTGTAAGTTTTCATCGAATTGCTTTTTGTTGGAATCTGTTCTTCAAATTTTTTATGTTTGCTGATTTTTCGTCAACATATTTTCTTACCGGAAAGATTTTGTAAGTTTGTTTTCGTAGTTTGCGGTTTTTTTCTTCAACAGATTTTCTTAACGGTAAGATTTTGTAAGTTTGTTTTCGTAGTTTGTTGTATTTTCATCAACAGATTTTCTTTTGTGGTAAGATTTTGTGAGTTTCTTTTTAAAGTGGAAGGTTTTTCGTCAATGCATTTTGATTTTGTTTGATTTTGATGTACCGATTTTCGTTTTTAAGACAAACGTTTAGATCTCTGTCTTGTATTTTTGTGTCGAAAACGCTTCAATAGGTATTTTTAAAGGGGGGAAATTGGCTTAAAATGGGTGTTTTGGGGTGAAAATGAGTAAAATGGGGCTAAAATGGGTGTTTTGGGGGTAAAATGAGTAAAATAGGGGGGGGGGGGTAATGGGGGATATTGGGGCTGCTGCTGCTGCTGCTGCTGCGGCGGCGGCGGAGGGTAAATGGCTGCTATTGCTGCTCCAGTAGAGGTAGTTTAGGGGGGGGAGAGGGATTTTGCTGTTCCATGGGAAGAAAAAAAGGCGTATACTAGTTCGGATGGTTTATTGAGTTAAAACATTCTTCTTCAGGTAGTCTTTAAACGATCGCTTCTTCTTTAATGGGTTGGTTGGTTTCTTTTGGATGTTCCTTGTTTGTCTTGGGCTTTCTTCCTCTTGAGGTCTTTGTAGGCTTGTGGTTCATGGGTTTCTTGGTCTTTACACCGTTGAGGTTCTTTACTTCCTTGGACTTTGCTAGTCTTCTTCTTGAGTTCTTTGTAGGTATGGTATGGTTCATGGGCTTCTTGGCCTTTACAACGTTAAGGTTCTTTACATCCTTGGTCTTCTCAGACTTAATCGATCGCCGTGTCTTCTTTAACTTTGCCATCTGTTCTCTCTTTGAGACTTGTAGCTTTGTCAAGTGTCTTATTTCCTTGTATATAGCTTTTCCCAAACTTTCAAGTCTATGTTCCACACTCTTTGGACGTTTGGACTGTTCTCCCGGTGGTACAACGTGTCGAGTCTTAGTTTGTGTTGCCCTTTTCTCTTTCGAGTCTACATGCTTCACCTTCTCGTGTCGTGTAACATCACTTGGCCATGAAAACCGTCTATTGCATTCGGAGCACTGATAAGCCATGTTCTCTCTTCGGTGTCTTATGTAAAACTAACTCAATCTCCACCTGTCACTCCTTATATCCATATTTCACTTTCTTAACCTTAGATTCGTTATGTAAAGGTCTTTAGCTCTTTAACGATATGTAACACATCTACCCTCACTTAAAATGTGGAATTGGTAACTTTGTGGTCAAGTCCTGACTGACCACTGACCAATACCATCCTAAAACCCCAGAATCTGCGTCTAGACTTCTTAGGTTATCTAACGATATACAACAACTCTATATTAGACCTAATTTAAGGATTGGTCATTTTGTGGTCAAGCCCCTAATGACCACTGACCAAAACACAGTATATCATCAGAAAGCCATTGTCCTAGAGAAGACAATGCAACAAACCGGAAGGAAATCGGTCAAGGAATAACAAAGTTGTGGTCCGTTAAACACTAGTAGTAACCTTTACATAACGAATATAAGGTTAAGAAAGTGAAATAGGTGAGTGAAAGGAAAAAAGGGGAGAGTTAGGGTTAGAGATTATGGTTAGGTTTAGGGATAAGGGAAAGAGGGATGTAAGGAGCAACAGATAGAGATTGAGTTAGTTTTACGTTAGACACCGAAAAGAAAACATGGCTTATCAGTGCTCCGAATGCAATAGACGGTTTTCATGGCCGGGTGATGTTACACGCCACGAGAAGGTGAAGCATGTAGACTCGAAAGAGAAAAGGGCAACACAAACTAAGACTGGACACGTTGTACCACCGGGAGAACATTCAAGACGTCCAAAGAGTGCGGAACATAGACTTGAAAGTTTAGGAAAAGCAATATACAAGGAAATAAGACACTTGACAAAGCTACAAGGCTCAAAGAGAGAACAGATGGCAAAGTTAAAGAAGACACGGCGATCGATTAAGTCTGAGAAGACCAAGGATGTAAAGAACCTTAACGTTGTAAAGGCCAAGAAGCCCATGAACCATAATGGAAAATCAGTAAAGCCTACAAAGAACTCAAGAAGAAGACTAGCAAAGTCAAAGGAAGTAAAGAACCTCAACGGTGTAAAGACCAAGAAACCCATGAACCACAAGCCTACAAAGCCCTCAAGAGGGAGAAAGCCCAAGACAAACAAGGAACATCCAAAAGAAACCAACCAACCCATTAAAGAAGAAGCGATCGTTTAAAGACTACCTGAAGAAGAATGTTTTAACTCAATAAACTATCCGAACTAGTATACGCGTTTTCATTCTTCCCATGGAACAGCAAAATCCCTCTCCCCCCTAAACTACCTCTACTGGAGCAGCAATAGCAGCCATTTACCCTCCACCGCCGCAGCAGCAGCAGCAGCAGCAGCAGCCCCAATATCCCCATTACACCCCCTATTTTACTCATTTTACCCCAAAACACCCATTTTAGCCCCATTTTACCCATTTTCATCCTAAAATGCCCATTTAAAGCCATTTTCCCCCTTTAAAAATACCTATTGAAGCGTTTTCAACACAAAAAATACAAGACAGAGATCTAAACATTTGACTTAAAAACGAAAATCGATACATCAAATTCAAACAAAATCAAAATGTATTGACGAAAAACCTTCCACTTTAAAAAGAAACTCACAAAATCTTACCACAAAAGAAAATCTGTTGATGAAAAAACAACAAACTACGAAAACAAACTTACAAAATCTTACCGTTAAGAAAATCTGTTGATGAAAAAACATCAAACTACGAAAACAAACTTACAAAATCTTACCGTTAAGAAAATCTGTTGATGAAAAATCAACAAATATAAAAATGTAAAGAACCGATTACAACAAAAAAGCAATTCGATGAACTAAAACTTACAAAACGTAAAATCAAGTCCAAACCAGTTCTAACCGGTTTGATCCAGAAGTCACGTGACATGATCACGTGGTACAATCCATTATACAGGTAAACCATTTGAAATGAAATCATTTTACGATTAGACACCAAAGAGTTCAGACGTGTTTTAACGAAGAGAAAAGGTATGACTCATACATATCCAACTTAACTTTGAAAGGCATACTACTAAAAGAGGAGGAAACAATAGACAGTATATAATTTGAAAGGCATACAAGTAAAAGAGAAGGAATCAATAGACGACATATAATTTTAAACGTATACAAGTAAAAGAGAAGGAATCAATAGACGACATATTATTTTAAACGTATACAATTAAAAAAGAGGAAACAATAGACACCATATACTTACCTGTGTTATTTTTATTTTAGATGGCTAAGCAATTTACCTGCAACCAATGTGAAGCCAATTTTGAGAAGATGAGTCAGCTACATCGTCATAGACGATGGACCAACCACCGAGAGACTTACTCGTGTACGAGATGCACCAAGACTTTTACAAGGCGGGAGAATCTACAAGCTCATATGACCCGCCATCAAATGGGTTACGAATGTATCCAATGCAACCAGGCCTTTGCCACCCAACGCCATTTAGAGTTACATCAGCAAAGACATGGACAAAGAGGAGCAGGGCAGCCGTTCCACATGGATGATCCGAAATCCTATTACACCATCAAACGGCAGGAGAAGAAAAGAATATTCAAGTTTGGAACTTCGAGAAATCATTATACAGTCACCTTTAAGGAATTTGAAGTCACGGACCTGCCTTCCATCATAAGAACACTACATCGATTATTCGATTCCATCCTGCAAACTATTGGCGAAGATATGAAAGAACAGGACCTCGTTAAACTGACAATTGAAACCAACTCCCTCGACTTCCCGATTGCCCTTCCTATATTACAACTCAAGGACTTGACTACGGAACTACTATTAAAGGAAATAGAGAGAGTATTACAATCTCATGAGGAGTTTGTATTGGACGGAAGTTTAGCATTAGATGTCCTCCACGTATCCATTCCCGAAGGATCCGGGCGCAAAAGATGCAACTTCGTTGATCTCGACAGAATGCTTAAAGACAAACAAAGTTTCATCAGGATCCGAAACAGAGACGAATTATGCTGCGCTAGGGCCATTGCTACAGCAAAAGCCAGGATCGATAACCATCCTCAATGGAATTCAATTCGTCAAGGAAGACGCATACAGGAATACTTGGCCCTTCAACTCCACGAGAAAGCCATTGTACCAAATGGACCCTGCGGCATCGAGGAACTGAAACAATTCCAAGCTATTCTTTTGGAATACCAAATAACCGTTTTCTCCAAAGACTACTTCAACGGGATTATCTATGAGGGACCAGATGCAGAGAAGAAGATCTACCTTTACCACCACGACGACCATTACGATGTCATCACTACTGTAACAGGATTCTTGACCAGGGTCTATTACTGCAACAAGTGTAAAAAAGGGTATAACAACAAAGAAGAGCATGCATGTAACAACCCATGCATCCTTTGTAAGAAGATACACGAACCATGTGAAGACGACTGGATCAGCTGTAGCCAATGTGGTCGGAACTTTAAGGGAAAAGAGTGCTTCCAACTCCATTTGGAACAGACAAAGAAGGGCAACTCAACATGTAAATGGTACTACAAGTGTAAAGACTGTGGCCACGCTGTCAACATGGAGAAAAGGGAAACAGACCATGAGTGTGGCGAGATGTATTGTCCATCCTGTAAACAGTACTGCGATCCAAGCCACCAGTGTTACATGATGCCTATAGTAATCAAAGAACCTCCCAAAGAGCAAACTTACATCTTCTTTGATTTTGAATGCACACAAGACGACCTCGTAGAGTGCGATACGGGATACCAACCGGATTCTAATGGAACTTGTTTACATTGCAAAGCCAGTACCTGCGGAGCCATGGAACACCGACCTAACTTATGCGTGGTTCATGAAGTGTGCACCGTATGCATGGAGGAGGAAGTAACTAAAGAGAGTACCTGCGAGATCTGTGGACAGAATCAACTCATTTTTAGGGGACACAACGCCAACAACGACTTTTGCAACTGGTTATTTTCAGGAAACAACAACAACTCCACCGTTATTTGCCACAACTTTAAAGGATATGACTCTATCCCCGTTCTACAATACCTGTTTCATCATGGAATTCAACCCAAGATAATCCCCAACGGCGCCAAGAACATGTCTGTAACGATTCCAAACTGCAGCATACGGATGATAGATTCCCTCAACTTCCTTCCCACGGCCTTAGCCAAACTCCCGAAAATGTTTGGATTCGAAGAACTCCACAAAGGATACTTCCCACATCTGTTTAACACAAAGGAAAACCAGAACGTTAGATTAGAAACTCTTCCAGACATCAATTACTACAATCCCGATGGAATGAAAGCGGAAGAACGGGAAACATTCATGCATTGGTACGAAGACCACAGGAAAGACCCATTTGACGTCCAAAAGGAACGCTTGAAGTACTGCATCACTGACGTAGACATACTGAGAAAAGCCTGTTTAACCTTTAGACAACTGTTCATGGACACTTTAGAGGGTACTCCAATCGACCCCTTCCAAAACAGTATCACCATTGCCTCTGCCTGCAACCTGGTCTTTCGATCCAGGTTTCTACGGTGGAATACTATTGGCCTCATCCCGGCGCAAGGCTATCGACCAGAACACAAGCACTCTATTAAAGCCATGAAATGGTTAAAATACGTATCCGCAATAAAAGACATACAGATTCAACATGCAGAGAACGAAGGAGAAAAACAGATCGGTCCCTACAGAGTAGACGGATACCACGATGGAACCGTGTATGAATTTCACGGCTGCTACTGGCATGGATGCCCAAGATGTTACTCAAAAGAGACCATCAATACGGTCAATAACATGTCCATGTACGATCTACATCAACGGACCCTAGAAAAGAAGACTTATCTGCAACAAGAAGGGTACACCTACGTAGAGAAATGGGAATGTGACTTTGAGAGGGAGTTGAAAAATGATACAACCATGAGCGACTTTGTCAACTCCTTAGAGATGATCCCACCCTTAGAACCACGAGAAGCCTTTTATGGTGGACGAACAGAAGCCTTTACCTTGTACAAAGAGGCGGAAGAAAATAGTATCAACTACTATGACGTGACATCACTCTATCCATTTGTAAACAAGACTGGAAAAGTACCCAAAGGACATCCCATCATCATTACGGAAAACTTTGGTGACATCAACGAGTACGAAGGATTGGTGAAATGTAAAGTTCTACCACCCAGAAACCTATACATTCCTGTTTTACCCAGCAAGATCAATAACAAACTGATGTTCCCACTGTGTCGTACCTGTACGGAAACCTACCAGCAAGAACCTTGTAACCATACTGAAAAAGATAGAGCTATAACGGGAACTTGGGTGACAGATGAACTGAAGAAAGCCTTGGAAAAGGGATATTCCATCTTAAACATCTACGAAGTATGGCATTTCGAAGAGGTAGAACAGTACGATCCCGGAAGGAAGTCTGGAGGACTCTTCACTGACTACATCAATACATTCTTGAAAATGAAACAAGAAGCTAGTGGCTGGCCAGAGTGGTGCCAATCTGAGGAGGATAAACAGCAATACATCAAGAACTACGAGGAAAAGGAAGGGATACAGTTAGACTATAACAAAATAGAAAAGAACCCCGGCATCAGGTCTTTAGCCAAACTGATGTTGAACAGCTTTTGGGGCAAGTTTGGACAAAGAAACAACATGCAACCGACCACCTACATTACAGAACAAAAGAAATACTTCGACATGTTAACCAGCGATAAAATTGAAGTCACCGGGATCCAGTTTGTTAACGATGAAATGATGGAATTACGATGGAAATATAAAGAAGAATTCATCGAAACCTCAAAGAAAACGAATGTCGTCATAGCAGCCTATACTACCGCCCAGGCCAGACTCAAACTGTATTCTTATCTGGAGAATTTGGGACCAAGAACACTGTACTGCGACACGGACTCCATCGTATTTACATCGAAACCAGGAGAATGGAGGCCTAAGCTGGGAGACTACTTAGGGGATTTAACAGATGAAGTACCAGGAAATACTATTACAGAGTTTGTTACGGGAGGACCAAAGAACTATGCATACAAACTAGCCATTCCCGAGAAAGGAGGAAACAGAACTATGTGCAAAGTTCGTGGAATAACACTCAACTTCAAGAACGCTTTAGACATCAACTACGACACCATCAAGGAGATGGTTACCGTTAACAGAAACGATATCAGGACAGTGAGAGACGATTACAAGATCAAAAGAAGCAATCAAAAACTGTTAACCGTTTCACAAAAGAAAGATTATAGAATTGTATTTGACAAAAGAGTGATCATGAACGATTTAACCAGACCATATGGATGTTGAAATTGAAAGATAGAATGTAAATAAAACGTAGAATGTTAATAAAAGTTGTACCTGATTTTGAGTTTTTATTGAAAACTTAAAGAAAAGAGCTATCAATACAATAACAAAGACAAACAAAGAGCCCATAAAGGGCGAACCAAACAAAAAAAAACGAAAAGAACCAATTAGAGTTGAGCCATACATGAACAAAACAAGCTCAAAAGACAAAAAAAAATACAAGAGAAAATGAGGAGGGAAATGAGGAAAATGAGGGGAATAAGGAAAATGAGGAGGGAAATGAGGAAAATGAGGGAAAATGAGTGAAAATGAGGAGGGAAATGAGGAAAAATGAGGAAAATGAGGAGGGAAATGAGGAAATGAGGAGGAGGAGGAGGAGGAGGAGGAGGAGGAGAGAAAACAAGGGTAAAACTATACAACAACACATGGAAATGACTAAAACACAAGAGCCCACAAAAAAAAAGAGACTTAAAAAAACGAAAACAAAAAGAGAAGAAACCAATCAGGAATAATCCATACAAGAGTATCACAACACAGGAGTCCATAAAGGGCGACACTAGCAAAACAAATGGTTAGGATTAGGGTTAGGGCTAGGGTAAGGATTAGGGTTAGAGTTAGGGTTAGGGTACGTTAAAGATAAGAGATTATAATACATAATAGAAACTGGTGACGAACTAATATGGGGCGAAAGAAAGGGACGAGTCGCCGTTCCGCATGACTGCACACGACTTTACTGCTAGAGATTTTGGGTGGGTATTTCAGTACCAAAAATAACAACGATTTAACATGGAGCCTATGGGAATGAACTCGGGGTCATCGGGGTCAAAGTGGTCTAGAGTGACCCGGTATACTACTGCTATCAGGAATACAATTTAAACAGAAAGCTAATATTTTTTAAACAACATGTTAACATAGCTGACAAAACATTAAAATTAACAACACATGACGTCATTTATAACTGTAAGGACCTGTCAGAGTCCAGAACTGTCAGGGTACAGAACTGTCATGGACTAGAGGAGTTCAAAGCTGTCATGGCCTAGAATAGATCTAGAAGTGTCAGGGGCTGGAACAGTTTATGAAAGTTCTGCCCCAGAACAGATTTTGACAGTTTTTGTCCTAGGTAAGAACAGTTCTAGAACTGTCAGGAGAGCCTGACAGTAGAGATGTTAGACATGTTAGAACAGATCTCAACTGTACAAGACCTAAATCCAATGGTCTGACTTATGTCAAAGAAGGGATTGCTTTTCCTAGCTAAATGTATAAATCCATCGTCTAGATCTAGAGGAATTTGTTTAAATTCTGTTTTACTGACAGTTCTATCTATGACAGTTTATGCCATTTTACCTCCTGCAGCTTTTCTACCATCTTATTTCATACAGTGCCTAACCAAATTTTCCTGTCAATCGAGAGGGCCCGCGTCAGCCACACTGGTTCTAAATCCGCCGTTGGTTCGTGCTACCCCAGCAAAAGGTTGGTCGAAGTCATTATCTGGGTATCAGTTCGGCATAATTTGGTTTTAATTTTCTATGCTTTTCATTATCAAATAGTCTTTGGCATTTTCAATCTTTTCGGTAAAACGCCTCAGGTGAGTCTTGACAGACAGAACGCGGGTCAGGCATGTCAGGCATATTTATCAATCATGGACTTTTAACGAGGTCAATACATTATATATGGGCCTGTTAGGCATAAATTGAACGAGGACTTTTATTAAAAGAAAGAACTCATTATTTTTAAATGACAGCAAGAAACGCAAGCTTTTGTCATGATTTTGAAAAGGGAATGCACCTGCAATCAGAACAAGGAAATGATTTGTTTTTGACCTCCCAAAAGAAACCTTTAAAAAATTTCTACTTTCATTTTCGAATGCATAGCCGGCTAGAGAGAAAATAACAAAAACAAATTAGTTTACTGAGGACAAAGTAAATGTAATGACTGCAGGGGATAAAATTGTTCTGCTGAATTATTCAAGTCATTAATGCACCAAGCTCTAAAAACAGCGTCTATCCGCTCGTGACCTCACGTATAGGTAGCTTTACGGACTATCAGCCGCTGTTTTCGGAGCTTGATTAATGCACCACTTTTTTAGGGAGGGGTCTTGTTTCGCAAAAATTAGAACGCGCTTCTGTCAAAACTTTATATATTATTATATTAATGCAATAACTATGTTTATTATTTTTAAGACTTAAAATTACACATTTAAAAATGGAATTTAATTTCGATTCCGTGTTATTGGGTGCGGATTTCTGACTAGCTTTTACGTCTTCTGGTTTAAGGGGGTACGTTACTTTGGTCGACCATCTTACAAATTTGCATAATTAATGGTAATACCATGACAGACACATTGAAATATTCATTTGAAATAGGGGATTATGGGTCGATTTTCAAGTTATTTCACTTTGAAATTATCGTTTTGGCGGGACATTTATATAGAATAGGAAAAGACCCAATATTTTCAAAATTTTGTTATTCGTTATTGATTAAAACAAAAAAAAATTCATTACATATCAACCAAAAACTAACACAAGAAAGTCCAAATCTTTCTCTTAACAATGATATATATTGTCATAGGTCATGGACCATCTTTTTCAAGAATTTCCATCAAAGATAAACAAAAGCATTAAAGTTCAACGCTGTTAAAGTAAACTTGAAGTTACGTTTCAAATCGGGAATGGACGTTTTTCTGTTTCACAGGTAAATCTGATAACGTCGTTTTTAACGTAACGTATCCCCTTAATATTTTTTATTTAAGGCCCCCTCACACTTAACCGAATTGCATGAAATAAGGGTTGCGATGACCGGCGAATAGTAGTTTTTTAAAAAATAGTTTGTAATCGTTATTGATAGTTAACCATAGTTACCCTTCGTTTTCGGTTTCGTAAGCCTTCGGAAGCCTTTGGAACTAACAGTTGCGATTCTTCAAATTCGTCGGTTAATTTTGAACATGTTGAATTTAAAATTCGTCTATCATCTGTTTAAAATCGCACCTCTTATTTAATGTACGGTAAGTGTTCGTTTATCATTCTTTTATCATTCGTCATGCATCGTCCTTCATCGCGCCGATCTGATCCCGACGAATCAGTACGATGATAAAATATGAAGACTATGATATACTATAACTTCCTATGGATAGCTAATAGATTCATACATAAGCGAATTGCCAGGCCAATATTGGCTAGATAAAGAAATAAGTTCTGAATCACATGTAAAATTTCAGATCTCTACGCTTTATAGTTTTAAGTTTAAGTGTTCACAAGACATTGGACGGACAGACAGAGATGGACGGACGAACAAAGTTAAAAGAAAAGGGCTTGCGCGTTTTCGTTACCCCCTTCTTTTTGATTATTTGATTACCATTTCGTTGTAGAATTTTGTGAAAAAACGTGATTTTCAGTAAATAATTAATAATTACAAGTGCAAACAAGAGGCTTAATAAGCTATATGCTTAAGCAAGAAAAAGCTCTTCTCTATCTGCAATAGTTTTGAATCTATAAGCAAGGAAACACTGTTTTTCTCCTTTAAAGGGCCATCAACCCTTTAAGGGATCATCTGCCAACTTCGACCCAATGAAGACTTTTGTAGAGCTGAATGAACTGAATGTTTGAGCAAGCAACAGCTTTTCTCAATCTGCAATTTTTTTCATTCTATAGGCCAAAAACACTATTTTTCATCTTTAAGGGGCTGTAACCCCTATAAGGGGTCATCTTACAACTTTAACCCTATGGAAACTTTGTAAAGCTAAATAAGCTAAACATTTAAGCAAGCAACAGCATTTCTCTTTCAGCAAAAGTTTTCATTCTGTAGGCCAAAAACATGCAAAATGTTTTTTTAGGGCCATCACCCCTGTTAGGGGTCTTCCGAAAACTTGACTCTATGGAGACTTTTGAAGAGCTTAATGAACTGAACATTTAAGCAAGCAACCACCTTTCTTTATCTGCTATAATTTTATAAGCCAAGAACATGAAAACATGTTAATTTAGGGGTTGCAACCCCTATAAGAGGTCATCTGACAACTTTGACCCTATGAATGCTTTTGTAGAGCTAAATGAGCGGAACATTTAAGCAAGCACCATCTTTTCTCTATCTGCAATAGTTTTCATTCCATAGGCCAAAAACACTATTTTTCGCCTTTAAGGGACTGTAACCCCTATAAGGGGTCATCTGACAATTTCGACCCTATGGAGACTTTTCTAGAGCTAAATGAGCTGAACATTTAAACAAGCAACAGCAACAGAAACAGAAAACTGCAATAGTTTTCATTTTATAGGCCAAAAACACTATTTTTCGGGCTGTAATCCCTTTAAAGGGTCATTTGACAACTTCAACTCTATGGAGACTTTTATAGAGCTAAATGGCCTGAACATTTAAGCAAGCAACAGCTTTTCGCTATCTGCAATAGTTTTCATTCTATAAGCCAAAAACATGAAAAAAGTTATTTTTCACCTTTCAGGGACTGTAACCCCTATAAGGGATCATCTGACAACTTCGATCAAATGGAGACTTTTGTAGAACTTTAGTTGCTCAAGCAGTAGGGTGCCATCAAATTTCATCTATCTCTTATACTTTTTGATTTACAAGCCAAAAACAGTAGTCTGACACCTCTGGTCTATTTTTAGTAACAGCCTCCATGTTTTTATAGGGATCAAAAATCAAAACACAAGTTTGGTGCAGGACACCCTAAGGTTCATTCATACCAAGTTTCAATAAATTATGTTCAGTAGTTTCAGAGCATAAGATTTTTGAAAAATTGTTAACGGACGACAGACGACAGACGAAGACGGACGCCAAGTGATGGCAATAGCTCACCTGGACCAAGTGAGCTAAAAACTAATGATTATTTGATTCCCAGGTACCCCCCCTATGATGACCCTCATTATTATACGCTGCTGTCTTGGGTTCTGGCAGAAAAAAATGTAATAACCTTTTAATAAAATTATGTAAAGCACTTATTTTCCCTAAGCTTTGAAGTCCAATATCATAATATTAGCAGTGTCATCAACACTGGCTGTATCATCTTCCTGCTGCAAGATAGGTGGTGGCGTTGGAGACTTTGGAGATGCAGGAGGGGATTGTGGCTGTGGCATAATTTCCTGATGCGCCCGATATTTTCGTTCGCCTTCGTTTCGAATCGCACGCCATAGTAAACCGTCGTTCATTATCTGTTCGTGTTTTCTGGTCATATCAACTCTTCGCTCATCCTCGGCTATAATTTACTCAATGTAGCCATCCGAAAAATCGTGACCCATCGTAAGTCATATTTATTCTTCGCTTACTGTTCGTTGATCATAGTTAACAATAGTTAATAATCAGATGATTCGGAGGAAATTTCGCCCCTATTTTGTCAATTTTCCCATTCGTTACCCTTCGTCTCACTTTTTTCGGTTAAGTGTGAGGCGGCTTTAAGGCTTTATACTCCCAGCTGGAGATTATAATAGCCTTGTTCGATCACCAACCATAGTAAAACTTTGGTAGCCTCTCTGCCCATGTCTGGTTTACAAAATGATCGAACTAATTTTAGTAGCAGTCTGATCGATTTAAATGGCCTCATACCGATTTTCGACAGAAAATATTCTAATGTATTTTTGAATAAAATTTCAAACTACTATAAAGTGAGTATAAATTTTATTCCTACAATAGAGTGAATAGACACGAATATCGCTATTTCTCAATGGTCAGTTTGTTTATTAAAGAAAAAAGTCCTTCGTATATTTCAAAAGCAAAATACTATTTAAGTAGCATATCCTTTTCATAAAATTGCAATACTGATCAAATTCAAGTCCATTCTGAATTAACGTCCACAAAAATCATAACCAAATATCAACACCAAATAGCAATCCATGATTTTTTGCTGGTATTTGACACCTCCCCATTTACGTCGCCATGTTGCTTCCAGAGGAACCACCACTTTAGAATGGTTGAACCATGGTAGAAAAATAACGTCACTCCGGTCAAACTAAAGACAGTTCGATGCAACTATGTTTAAAAGTATCTGATCGAACTAGGCCATTGTTACAGGAATTCATGACCCTTTTTATTTTTGTGAATTTCATAGAAACTGTACAAGAATGAAGTACATCTTATGGAGATGAGCATATTTTCAACGTTGCCTTCAAATGTCATTCAGGGGAGATAATTTGATTTTTTTCCAAAATAGAGTCCATTATGAGGAGGGGGATATCTTCTTGTGAGCGTGCTTTTAGTTTTTTAGTTTAATCGCTATGAAAATGTAGGTTAGATTACTTTTCTGTCGTAATTTCATAAACAATGGCTAGTGAACTAATATTGGATTATAAATAAGATATACGATTTTTATGGTGGTTCAGGGAACCTCTGGTTTATAGTGTGAAACATGGGCCTTGAAATTATAGAGTTGGCCTGGTTGCTCATATTTAAATCTTTCTAGCAAGTAGAACTTTGATGAATTTTGTGTTTGACAAAAAAGATTCGGGCAACTGAATCACGTACTTAATCCTATAGAAATAGAATATGTTTTATCATTTGAAAAAAGGATATATGCATTCTGAACTCGGTAATTGTGACATTTGTACTTTTTATTAAGTGCATTCCAAATCTTTTTTTATGTAAGAAATATTGAATAACACATTTAAGTTACTAAAGAAATTATATGCATGCATACAATTGAAATGTGCAACCTTGGATTTTATGGTGCATTGACTTTGGTATTTTTAGGCCAAGTTACGTATGAACAGGTCAATAAAAATGTGTCATAAATATATACAGAAAATTGGTCTTATTTTAAGTTTACCAAAATATTTTATGGACTGTATATTTATCGTTGAAGTATGATAATAGAGAAAATGAATTCTAAATCAGGGACGGACCTGGCGCAAAGCATGGTCGCCCTTCTTAGTGGAAAAAAGTTTTGGGTGGATCCAGCCGAGCCCCCTTTTTAAAGGAAAGAAAATTAGTTTGATATTAAAGACATTGAAGCATGGCCAACGCGGACCCTCTTAGTCAATCAGCAGATTGGCTGCACCCTTCTTTACAAAATTTCTGGATCTTCCACTGTAAATCGAATGAATTTAATATTTGTAATTACAAATGGCACATATTAACACATTGTTAGATTGGTAATTTTCTTCATTTTCAATAATTTTGGCATAAATAAATTTAAAAGTTTTAATGAAAGCGGAAATCAGTCTCCCCTTTATAAAAAAGGAGAACACTCCAAATAATATTAACAAAAAGAGCATAAAAACAAAACATACAGGAAGAATTTTTTTATACCCCATTACAAAGAAGAAATGTATACTGTTTGTCCATTTTTTCGTCCGTCTACAACATAAGTTTTCAGTTTTCTCAGCAGCTACTTATCACAGTTTTTTTTAAAAATCTGATATATAACTTCAGAATGAGTTCTTTTAATGTGAGTATCGATAGTTTCTGTATAGAGTGACTTAATCAATTCAAAGTCAGTTTTCTCAATAACTGTATTTCACAGCAATTTGATATTTGGTATGCAACAACATTTTCTTAAGCATATAGATCAAAGGGATGGAAAACATTTACTTTGAGGGTAGCAGGGGTAAAAGAATGAGCAGTTGTTCACAGATTTCTTGGTTGGCTTTAATCAAAGTATCCACCTTTTTTTCTAATGTATATAATTATTATGTTTTACAAAATGTTATAGTGTACTGTATTAAAAGATCTAGTGTTTTGCATCTTTGATGAACTATCTCTATACATGGGGGTCTTGATGAGGGTCTTTGTCATGGTTTACGGAAATGATTTCAAATATCACATTTCAATCGAAATGGGAAAGACTAAATCACTATTCACTGAAAATGTCCTTATCACAGTTCACAGGAAAATAATTCTTTAAAATCGAAATTCATTCATCAACACCGGATCAAATCTCCATAGTTTATTCTTTTATTGTACAGTCATTAGAACTGGGGAGAGAAGGTACTCTACAGATAATTTACTGTGTTTTCTGTTGTTGTTCATGTTGTACATTGTATGTTTCAACTATGTATTTATGTTTGTATTGTAAATGTATGCTGTTACACCTAATTGGGACATGTTTGCATTAATAAATAAATAAAAAAGTAGTAATGTTTTTATAAATGATTAGTCATATTCAAGCGAGCATCATATTAAAAAAGAAGCAATCATGCATCACAAAAAATAAACTACTAGTATAGCCCCCTCGTAAATTAATCAATTTGCTTTGGATTATGCCATTTGAATATGAACTGTTAATGAGTTACCATTTCATTCCTATTTTAAATAACCTTTTTGTACTGTCAACATTTAATAGACATGTATTTCATGTCTAAATAAGACATAAAAGGCTCTTGTTACCCCAGTTAAAATAACCTTTGTAAATCATACTTTTAATAACCTTTGTATTGCATATTTCTACCCTAGTTATTACCAAGATATGTTAACAGTGTCTCATAAGTAGTTGTACACTTTCAATTCAGTAATAAACCTATTGTTAGCCTTTGATTCAGTTTTGAAATTGTGTTTGTATTATACTGTTTGTTATAAAGGGGATTGAATTTAAAAAAGAATGTATAGCATAACCTATACCTATCTCTTCCCAAATATATATGTCTGTCTGTCTGTCTTTATCCAGGAAAGATGGGGGATACTTCTTTTATAATCATTTGTATGAATGTGCCGCAACATAGGGTCTGTTTTCAGCTTTTGTGAAGTACTACAGGGTTACTAATCTATTCTGTCTACTAAAACAATAGGGGATGGTTGTGCCCTTTGATCATTTCATTAGCACATATGCAATTATGTCTGCAGTTTGCTAATTAACCTAATTTGTTAATCCGGAAAACTTATAGCCGTCATCGTTCCGGAATTACCCACCATTTTTAGAAATTATTTCCCCTGTTTTCTGACAATTACAAAAAAAAACTACAAAACTTTTCCATTTATTATGCCATATATTAAAAAGATTTTATATAATAGGTTATATTGGTAAATTTACTATTAAAATGTATGCAAACAATGTTTTACCGTAAAAAATTGCAGCTTGATAGAAAAATAAAAAACATATTGAAGTTTTTTTCCCTACGTGTAAAATAGGGCTCAACAATAAAAAAATATCCTCTAAATTACGATTATACCCTGCCGCTGGACATTTTTTTAATGTACAGGTTGGGAAACAAACAATATAAGATAACAAGATTTAACACTAAAGTGTGGCACGCCTGCTGGTATCATCAGAAACAATAATTCTTTCTTACTTCCACTATACTTTACAAATATAAGGATTTTCAGTTTCTCAGATCAAAAGGTGTTATGGAACTTAAACATTGCTAATATATGCAATAACAATAATCAAAGTCAATCAACAGATAAATCAAGGTCTAGGTCGAAGGATGGGGATGCAACTGTGCTAGGCTACTACTGGGGCTTATGTATACCAAGTTTCATCAACCTAGGACTTATTGTTCTTGAGATATGGAGGTGCTCGCAAAACCTTACCCTTGCTATTATATGTACGGAAATTGTCAGTTACTCAACCGGAAAATCAAGGTCCAGGTCTAACGATGGGGATGTAACAGTGCTTAGCTACTACTAGGGCATATGCATACCAAGTTTTATCAACATACGACCCATATTTCTTGAGATATGGATGTGCTCGCATAAAACCTGACCCAAAAAGTTAACGCATATGTCCCGCTCTGCTTCGCAGACGAGACAATAAACTAAAAACTTACTGTGGTTTCATTATTTTTGGTGGGTATCAATTTTCGTGGTTTTCGTTGGGGCCTTGACCCACAAAATTTGATACCTAACGGAAAGGAAATTTAACATTTAACTGTATAATGCATAATTTTAGATTCCACGAACTGATAATTTTTTTATCTAACCACGAAATTTGGTCCCCACGAAAATAAATGAATCCACAGTACTTAAAGATAAATATACCGTAAAACCTTTAATTTGCGATTAGCACAACCAGGTAAGGTCATATAAATTCAATGCTTTTATTGTGTGGTCTATCTTTTAAAGCAACGCAACGATTGATTTTCTCGCGAATTCGCGGGTTTTTCATAGTTATGTTTAAATAAATGAAGTAATACTAAATTCACCTGAATGTTGCTGAATTTTAGAAGTCTGATGACCTGTCATCTCAAAGCTAATCTTTTTCTTTCATGATTTGCCTCTGAATGACTATATATACTGTTAAAAGTATACATAACAACCAATTAACGACTGGTCAGAACAGGGTATGGTAAACAAAGTCTTCAGGTATAACAGGGTATGATTTTCACAACTTGCTTCTTCTTCTTCTTCTTCTTCGTCCAATTAAGAACAGGCCATAGGCACAAGTATACCCTTAATCATACGTAGTAACCCTCTCCCTATTTTTGTCTCGCCTGCGAAGCGGAGCGAGACATATGTGTTGCTTTAACAGGACAGGGTTAATTATTATGTTAAGGTTTTACGTACACAAACATGTATCTCAAACACTTTAAGTCCTAGATAGATGAAACTTGGTATGGAAATGCCCCAGTAGTAGCTAGCACAGTTGCATCCCCATCTTCTGACTTTGACTTGATTTTCCAGCTGAGTGAGTTTGACAATTTTCAATATATATAATAGCAATGTAATGGTTTTGCGAGCACCTCTATATCTCAAGAACTATATGTCCTAGGTTTGTGAAACTTGGTATACATTTGCCTAAGTAGTAGCTTAGCACAGTTGCATCCCCATCTTGACTTTGACCTTGATTTTCCGGTTGAATGACTTTGACAATTTTCAATACATATAATAGCTTTTTTATAAAGTTTTACGAGCATCTATAAGTCCAAGGTTGATGAAACTTTCCATGCTATAGAATTTCTTGCGGAATTCGGCAGCCTCTTTATAGACACTGGTCACCTTGCAGGGTAAAGAAGTCGGCATTGAAATTTCCGGCGGGATAGCGCTCCGCATTGAGGTTGACATGAATAGTTCGAAGACGGCTGCATTATACAACTGGTCATTTCCCCTGTCAGTCTGGAAGGCGATGCTGATCCATCGCGGTTTCTCACGACCGCTTTTAGTGGTCAGACACACTGCGTCATGCGGAATCCACAATCGATTTTGGCCTTGCTCTAGATGGTCTTATAGAGCCGCAGCTTCTTTTTGTCGGAAGGGATGACGTGGGGTACGAACCACGAGACCTTGCTCAAGACGACTTTAGCCACGTCGTTGACAGCGGTCGCTCTAAGATTGGAATTTGCGTCCGAATCGCGCACCAAAGAGATTTCATGCTTGAATCCGTAGACAATCTTATCATTGTCCTCGGCAAAGCGAAAGACGTGCTAAAGCAGGATGAAGAAGAAATGATATACCCGTGGCGTGCTGCAAATCCGGTGTTTTCTGCCTCGGCAGCCGCGGACGTATCTTTGCACCACAGTTGGTTAAGACCTTGCGAGTAGAAGGAATTGTAGTTGTAAGTCAGCATCCCGAGCATTGTGGTTGAGACGCCGGGGTCGTTCAGGTGCTAGATCTGCTGGCAGGAGAGCCGGTAACTGATGCTGAAGAGATTCATTACTCGGTTATGGACGAGCGATATCAGATCACCATCATCATACGCGATACCATCATTCTTCTGGTCACCCTTCAATCAAAAGATAGCTCTCAGCGGTGTGGAGGAAGAGGTTCTGGGTTTCGATATTTATACGTATCTCCGCAACGGCGTTATTCAGCTGAGCCCCGGCTTGAGGTTCGTATTCATGAATCGATACTAGTCAGTCCTTTGGTGATAGAAAGCATATCAACCATAATATATTTTATTCATGGCGCCGTAGGAAGTCGTGGATGGTGGCGATGCTCCCGCCCGAGATAAGATTATTGAGTCGGGTTTGCTGCCAAGAGGTCCTATCAGACTTGGGTGGTGCTTTAGGAAGTTTTTCTTGCGAGGCATTCGATGGATGAAGATGTCCACCGCCTTGCTTGAACTTTTATCCATGCCTTTCAGTGCTGCATTTGAAGTAGCGCTCATGGCCTCGCTACACAACGTCTTTGCGGCGGAAGAGGTCAGCACTCGTCCTGCTAGATTGGCGATGGTATCTAATAGCCCACGTCCGCCGATGGCATATCTCCGGTGATAACCGTGATTCACTACTAAAAGAATCGTAAATTAATTTAGAGGGGCTTTCGATGCATTTTCTCGTTCTCATCCCTGCTTACATAATTAGATTTTTTCATTGCGTCGAGGATGGTCACGATCCATTATTCCCAGCCTGGTAGGCGGCAGCACAAAGACGATCTAGCCATAGGTCGAAGCATTTGAGGAGGAAGTCGGTCTGCACCCAACTCCAAGTATTATTTTGCCTATAGATGTGCGAGATGATTTCCTTCCACTTGTGGCTTGTTCGACCTGGGGGTCTGAGGAGAACAGAATTTCCTTGGTACATGGCATCTGACGCTTTCAAGATATCGCCGTTATCTGCAAAGTCCTCGGCGTCATACGATTCGGGTGGGGCGTTTCTTGACCATGAACCCCCGAATTATGCTCATTTATCTAAGTCACCTCAGTCGCTGGCATGAGCGATTCGATAGTGTCCGTGGGCAAGGGTGCTGATGCCGTCTGGAAGGATGTGGCGCTCATCATCCTTGGCGGAGAGAGCGATCTTGCTTGTTGATCTTCTCGACGTAGATCTGATGGAGATGACTGCAAATGATGCTCATCTGTCGGTGGACTTCCTGCTGGGTGTCCAAGCATCGCTTGTAGTCTACGAAGGCGATGCTTAGCTCGATGACGGTTTTGGTGACTTCTTTCGTCTTCTTAGTGGTCTCAACGTCATCCACGTTGAAAGCATACAGATTTGCCCGGAATTCCACGAATTCGGCCATGGTCTTTCCGCCACACTCGTCCTTGAACATCCCGATGATCTACTTATTCATGCCTGTGAGGATGCAAGAGGGATGCTCGGCCTGGAAGAAATCATTGGTCTGAATATCATGGGCCAAGCTGTCTGTGTTGGTGAAGAGAAGCTGGGCCTTGCTATCGTACATCTTCCGCATGAATCCATAGTGGAAATCGTAATGAGAACCTTCAAAATGTCCAAGATGCACGCTACCAGGTAAACGGGCTTATCGAACTTTAGCTTGGTCTTCTTCATGTGGACGGCTGCCAGATTCTCGGTGAAGATCACCCGACGATCGAAGTTCGGCTAAGCCATGAGTTTCAGGCACAGGCAATTGTCTCTATTAATTTGGGGTCACTATCCACGCCTACCCTCTGATATAGAGGGTAGGCGTGGATAGTGACCCCAAATTAATAGAGACAAGTGCCTGTGGTTTCAGGGCTTGATTCTCGGTGGTGACCAGTCTGACGTTGACGTGCTTCCTGATATTTTCAATGGTCTTGCCATGACCAAATTATTTATAAGCTTGAAAAATCCTGCTCGAAGTCGGTCTTGGCCTTGGCACGGAGATTGGTATTTGAGTCGATATATTTCCTGTGCCATAGAGATTGGCTGAATCTGATGTTACAATGGATACACCTTGTTACATCTTTAGATACGTTTTGAGATTTCGATAGTGGAGCGTATATCTTTCACGCTTGCCCAGATGAGGCACGAGCTTGTGGACTTTGGTGATCTCCAAATGCGATGCGAGAGGCTAGTCATTGTCGGCGTCATGAAGATCCTGTTGGTATTCGAGATCACATTCTACCATGGCTCCATATTCGTTGTCGTGTGGATAATCGAGGATCTTGTCGATTTTACCCGGTTCCACCCCCCTCGAAGTCTCCTGTAGGGAGAGGCTGCGCCATAGCCCATCCGTAGAGATTATATGCATAGAGATAGGCCAGATACTAGGTGGACTGGGAGCGTTAGAAGCTATCCATGTAGGGGTCGAACATCATCAGCATGTCCGGATCGAAGAGCAGCTCCAATCTCACCCTGGTGGTTTTGAGGGCGGCGTCGTAGGATAACCCGGGGGTGTTAAGTAGTGGGCGGGATGGAGTCCATAGTGGGTCAGGCAGATATCCCTGAAATTCTCTTAGATGTCGGTCAGTAGCAGCGCGTCAGTTTCGAGATAGAGGTCGTGATAATCGCGTAGGATCTTGCACTCAAAGGTCTCCCAGAACCCCCGAATGTGTCCGTAATCCTTGTCGCTGAAATGTTCTCCAGAGAGTGTGCTGAAAAGGCTTCTTGGGTGGGAGCTGAGTCTCTTCTCGATTGGCGGGCCCATCCATATAATCGTAGGGAAATATCCCCTTCCGAATCATTAGCTCGTGGCAATCGCCGAATCTCGTCTTCACGGTCACGAATTTGTCGTTGAGCATAAATCTGAACGAATCGGCGAATTTCATCTCCAGACCGTCCACCTGCTTGGAGAAGCTGATATATACTCTCTCAAAAAAGTTACGCAACAAATAAAGATATTTAAAATACCATTGAAATAAAAACTATTGAATTTCAACTAAAAATTGTCGTACGAATGTGAAATTTTGCAGAATCGTTTAGGAATGATTAATATTACGTGTGATATAAACAAAATTTAAATTTACTAGCCAACAAAGGCGCAGCACCAACTGCAGTAATACCGACTAAATGATAAAATAACGACTTCTCTCGGTTTCTGAAAAAAAAAACGTTGCATACGATCTTCTGGCTCCCACTTTCACACATATTGAAGCCTTTGCTCCCATACCCAACGTTTTTAAAAACATCGGGTGGCGCTAGCGCTTGCGCTTATCCGACTTTGAAAAATCATAGAAATTGATAGTCTTAGCTAACATCCAATAATTCTGGTAACCAATATTTGAAACGGTTACTTTTTTGGTTCCATAACCATGCAAAAATCTTCCTTTCTTTGATACCATCATTATTATAACGATAATCCCGTCTTAAGCGGTTAACATCAGTTTCAACATGAGGCGTGAATTTCCCCCGCACACGACATATCGCTTGAAGGAGTTTTGAACATGGGAATTCTCCTTTGATTATTCATCCAGAGTGATATCAGCACCAAAAACATTGTCGTGAACTAAAATACCAATTTTTACAAAGTAAGCATCTGCAAAACATTTTTACAAATGGCAAACAGTATGAGTAGGACGGTTCAGAGATTTTGAGAAATTGGGCGGAGTGTAGTGCATCAAGAGTCAAATGGGTACATGAGAATCCTTACCAATAACATAACAAACGTGAAACACAAGACATTTTTGATCTTATGAAAAATCGTGTATATATTGATTAAATTGGATCTGCGCATGCGCCAACGCCTAATTGCACAATCACAAACCACGGAAAGAAAGCACAAACTTGTGGGTTATAATAATCTGATATTGAAATCTTGTGCGGAACGTTCTTTTTGCATATGGGGATGGTAGTTTGAGTACTGTCTTGCAAACAAACTACATGACATAATTCTGATAAGCATGCGCACTCGATTTGTCGACATTTTATAAAAAAATTAGCAATTAAAGAAAAAAATGTTCCCTCTACAATTGCCAAGTAAAATTTCATAATGATATTGCAACAACTGATGATATAAAACTCGACTTTTGCTTGCTATGTTATTTCAAAATTTTTGCATGTTGCGTTTCTTTTTTAAGAGAGTATACTTTTTATTGGTATTGGGGATGCAGTTGATCCTACCCTCAGTACGTCCAAGCTCATTGACGAACGAAGATGTGGGCGTCGTACCCGCTCAAATTGTGGAAGCTTCGGAAGCTGGAAATCCAGATTGCACTCATGTCTGGTTGTATGCTGCGCTGTGATAATTTCTGGTGAGATAATCGTGATCCCTGACCTTATCCCCTCCCAAGGCATCCCCTCAGATGTGGAAATGCGTGATTGCTTCGAAATTCGGCTTATCGTCGTCTTTTATCTCCATGGACTTATTCGCCTTGTAAATTTTTGCGATTGTCCGAACTTCTTCCTCTACGCAATGCATGAATTTATTGGCCACATCCTACCCGCAGTAGACGACCGGATCTTCGTATACGTAGTCGCCGTGAGCGTACCGGTATTTTATGTGGTAGCAGAATCCCGAGGGATGCTGAACTTGGTAGGCATTCGTGTACGAGTGGGTTTTATCCGGCTGGCAGGTGTCGAGCTTCTCCGTGAAGTACTAGAATTCTGCGTAGATGGCGAAGGGAACTCTCATCATCTTCCTGTGGTTATGGAAGGTTATTGTGGCTCCTTTTTCCGGCATCTAGATTCTGACCGTCTCTTTCTTTCTGCATTACTCCATATGCTCGTCGAGGATGTGCTGCTTGGAAAAGTGGGAGAGGCATCTGCGCAGAAGAAGAGCTCGTGACCATGCTCTGAGATTTGGGAGCTCAAGAGTCGTGAGAGGCTCTTGATCAAGCAGTAATGCTGAATATCTTTGCGAGTCAGAAAGAGGAGATCTACATGAATGGGACCCGTATTCTAAGATATCTTGAGGGAGTAACCTGGAGATCCTTTTCTCAATACTCACTCTTCTTTACGCCACCGAAGCCATAGACGTTGATGTTGATGGTGGGATTCTGTCTCTTGAATTTATCGATCGCCTTGAGCGAGACTTGGAAGCCAATGCCTTCGACTTTTAGCTCATCCTCCCATTTCTTGTACTGAATACACGGTTGGTAGATTTCTGACCGACTTTTTCATGACGAGGAGCGGACAGAACCGCCCACTGGAAGCAGCGTTTATCCTCATTTTTTCACGTTTACGATCGCCTTCTTTTTCGCAAGTGCTGGTGGAGTCGGAATCGAGGACCCCGACCCCCTTGTGAGGCTTGAATTGGTTGAGGTGTATTTCTAGCTTCTTGCAGCGACCGAACGTCCACCCGCTCCCATTGCGCTTCTACTTTGTCATACTTTTCTCGATCTTCCCCACCATGAAGGCGATTTCCAATTCAAGAGGATGACTGTGTCAGGGTAGTTAGGGCTGATCGAAAGTATGGGTGGAGTTGATATTTTCCCCAGTCGAGGGGTTAGTCCTCACCATCTCTGCTAGAATCACCAAGATCACCTTCAATCCCTTCTTCTGGGCAAATCTATCTGTGATGGTTGTGATAACGGTGCTCCGACTTACCTTCAGAAAAGTTGTCACGTCGTACTGCTTTGCGGGCTCGATGGCGACCGTGCCAAAAAGCCATCCAGAGCTTCCTGCCTATCGGTGACCTTGATTTCCCCTTCGAGTGATGCGCTTGTGATGCTGTCTTCCTCCTGCTGGAGCAGATCCTCTCTCTTGAGCCGGGAGTAATTGGTGAGGTCGCTATTCTTGGCTAGTGCTTTGAGCTGCTTTTTGCTGAAGACTTCTTGTTCAAAAGATTTGGATGCAACTGTGCTAAGCTACTACTGGGGCATATGCATACAAAGTTTCATCAACCTAGACCTAACCTATAGTTCTTTAGATATGGAGGCGCTCATGAAACCTTTCCCAAAAAGTTAACGCCGCCGCTGTTGCCGCTGGTAAAGTAAGACTTGCGATCCACCAATTCTCCGGTATGACTGATTCGTTTTTGTCATTTTCTCTGGACTATGAGATTGATCATTCAAGTTCGGTTATTACCTTTATTCATGTCTCACTCTGCTTCGCAGGCAAGCCCAATATAGAAAAATCAAAGAATCTAGTTCTTCCTGCATATATGACCTAATAAGCACTACTCCTTAAGACAGTTTTCCTTTTTCCTTGTTTTTCTCTCGTAGTTTATAGAACAATCTTGTAAATGATAAATGATTTGCTGTGCTGTTTTATTTGTCGATAAAGCTTAAATACTTTTTCACCGTTGTCGATTCCATCACCAGACTACTAGTATCTCGCGATATCAAATTATATCCTTACTGGTGCCGTTCTAGTAAAATGTGATATGAAATATGGAAGAGAATATTTTGCACAGAAGTTAACTGCTTTTATAAATAATGGTGACTTGTCGCTAAAATGCTTAATCCACGCTACGACAAGACTTGTGTTACGGTACCTCATCAATATTCCCTACGCACGTCTGTATCGGCAGAAAATATCAGTAAATTATGACGACTTGTTGAATACAATGAAATCGGAAACGAAAGTGAAGCGTCAAACGTTGCGACATTTGATGGAGCCGTCATGATGTTACGTATTCTTTACTGTTATAAAATTAAAATATTGGAATGCAAATATTACCCAATAAAAGAACTAGTTCATAGTATTTAGTGCATTTCGATACATTTGTATATATAATGGGGTTCAATTTTATTACATGGACAATTTTTAATAAACTTTTATTAACTCTTAATAGGGCACTTTAAATTTATAAGACATCAAATTGTAGAGTCTTTTTATTAAACTCAGTGTGGAAGCCCTGTTGTTTTCGCGTTGCTTATCTGTCTGCCTGTCCACGTTTTTATACACTAAAACTTGAATAGACCTGAAAATTAGGTACCATAAACGCAGGTATAAACGGTTAATTTGGATATGCTATATATCGATATTTCAAGGAGTAAACTCTCATCAGTAGCATTTTAATCAAAACATTGGAAGGTCAAATTAAAAAATTGTTGAAAACGAAAAGTACTCAAAACCAAAACGTTCGAACAAGGAAGCCAAATCCAGCACCGAGGATATTCGGTGCTGAATAACTTAATCAAACTTAAATTTAATATGAGATAGGCATTGCCTAAACTTTAACTTCAACTAGGATACTCGTCTAAATCCATACTAGACATTTACAACGAGGGCAATGATGTTCGTGAAAAGAAAGGTGCGGTTCCAAATAGAAAAATAAATTGGTGATTAAAATCAAACATGTATAAACACTGTACAAGGAACGGGTCGGGTTTACATCTGTACTGTTGGCTGCCACGGAGGTTGTCCCTGGATGGATGTCTTAAAGGCCTCCAGTGATGGTGATGAGACAACTGCTTCTGGTAGCAAGTTCCAAACAGTGATGGTCCTAGGGAAAAATGAATGCTGGTATGTGTTGATACGACAATTGAATGGCAGGAACTTCATACTGTGACTGTTTCTAGTTCTTGTTGAAGTTGATTGGGGTGGTATGTAGTGTGATGGTATCGCTACTAGGCGGTTGACTACCTTGTACATCATGGTTACATCTGCAATAGCTCTTCTCTGCTGTAGGGTGTTCCAATTAAGCTGTTCAATCATAGATGTAACACTCTCTGGTTTTTCCGGATTATATGGTTTGTTGAGAACGAATCGGGCAGCATTGCGTTGTACTTGCTCGATCTGTTTTATTTGTGTGGTGTATTGTGGGTTCCAGATAGGCGTTGAATACTCTAATTTGGGCCTAACTAGGCTCTGGTTGGCTCTCTCTTTGACTTTTGGTGGACAGTGTCTGAGGTTACGTTTCAAGAATCCTAGTATTGCAGCTGCTTTCTTACAAATATTGTCGATGCGTAGGTTGTACTGTAGGTTGTCATGAAGTTCTACCCCGAGATATGGGTGGTGGTGTACAGTTTCCTGTGCTTCCCCTTCCATGGTGTATTTTAAGGGGTTTTCTCCTGTTGGTATTTGAAAACTGCATGATTGCACACTTCTTGATGTTGAATTCCATCTGCCAGATGTTGCTCCACTGTACTAGTTTGTTGATGTCGTCTTGTAGAATTTCATTATCTGTGTTGTCATTGACTGGTCTGTAGATTACACAGTCGTCTGCAAAAAGGCGCATTGTTGAAGTTAGATCATCGGCAATGTCGTTGATGAATATTAGGAAAAGTGTTGGCCCTAATACTGTTCCCTGGGGGACACCTGATGTGACTGGTGACGTCTTAGATGTGGCATTGTCGACTACAACCTGCTGTTGGCGGTCGGTAAGGAAGTTGTTGATCCACCTCTGTGTTGTGCCTTGTATTCCAAAGTAATGGAGTTTGTTTGACAGGCGAAGGTGCGGAACCTTGTCGAACGCATTCGACAAGGTCAAGTATGGCCATGTCAACTTGCTTCCTACTGTTCAGATGTTTGGCAATGTCATCAGTTGTCACGAGTAGTTGTGATTCACAAGATCTTTTTGCTAGGAATCCATGTTGGTTTTCATGAAGAATGTTTTGGTTTTCTAGATGGTCCATAACTTGGGAGACTATAATATGCTCTAGCATCTTCGATACCACTGCTGTTAAGGAGACAGGTCTATAATTCCCTGGTTTTGATCGGTCACTTTTCTTAAAGATGGGTACAACATTCGCGTTCTTCCAATCATCAGGAACATCGCCAGTATCAAGTGACTGCTGAAAGATCAAGGTAAGACAGGTGTGATGGTGTTGGCCATTTTCTTGAGGAAGATGATTGGTATCTTATCTGGTCCTGATGCTTTCCCCTCGTTGAGTCTGTTAATGCAATTTGTTACGCCAGCTTGTGTAAAAGTAATGTCTTTCATTGCATGAAATGGGGACGGTCCCTTGTCTGGAATATTTTCTCTGTTCTCTGGTAAATACAGATGTATATTATTCATTCAGCATGTTTGTTTTTTAGGGGTATCCGCAATGCTGACGCCTTCTTTAAGTGTACCAATGCTCACAGTGTCTTGTTTCCGACTTTTGATGTATTTCCAGAAAGTCGTTGATGTTGAGTCTTTTTCTGGGTCAAACAGATTGTTTAGGTATCTATGGTAAGAGCAGTGAAGTGCGTTTCTTACTATTTTCCTGTAATTCTTGAAGTCAGTAGATTGTTTGCTATTGGGACCATGCTTTTTTGCTTGTTTCTACAATCTGTCCTTCTTGCGTGTCATTCTTTTGATTTATCTTGTCATCCATGGCATATCAGCTCCTTTGGTTAGGATCTTTGTTGGTATACAAGAGTCCATTACCGCAAAGACTGCCCTTTTAAATTTCTTCCACTTTCCTTCTACAGATGTGTTATGAGCTTCAATGATAATAGTTTTACAAAAATTCTCCATGTTGGATTCAGCCTTTTCCCAGTTAGCTTTCTTGAAATTGTATATCTTTCTTGATGTTTTTGATGGTTTTAGCTGTTTTTTTATTGCTAAGATGCCATGAATACTCATTCCAAAAGGTGGACAGGTATGGCATTTCTGTATTAAGTTGGGATGTGATGTAATCATTAGATCTAGTGTTCTCCCTTGTCGAGTTTCAATGTTGTTGACTTGCTCTAGTCCATGAGTGTTAATGATCTCTAGAAGCTTATTGCAATGTACTTTGTCCCTAGCACCAGTAATCGTGCTTCCGCTGTTTCAGTCGATGTCTCCAAGGTTAAAGTCTCCTCCAAAAAATATTTTGCAGTTCTTATATTGTTTAAACTTCGAGATTCGTGCCAGTGATATGTCTAGTTGTTCAAGAGCTTCTAATTTTGACTTGGGTTCTCTGTAGAATGCACCTATTAGCAGCAAGTCCTTTCTTGGTGAGGTCAGTTTTACCCATTTCAACTCACATGATGTGTCAAGTTCTGGGCATTCCTCACAATCATATGTCGGTTTTGTCACAATAATTACTCCACCTCCGCCTTTATCTATAAGTGTTTTTCTGTCTTTTCTGTACATTTTATACTTATATATGGTCAGGTGGTATATCATATGGTACGATCTCTGACGTTAGAAAGTTTGGGTCTAGATGTGTTTCATCTCCAATTATTACATCCGGTTCCATGCATGAAATGATGTTGCATAGGTCTGTCTTCTTATTACGAATGCTTTGAAAATTTATAACCAGAAAATTGAAGTTTGTAGATTGCTGGTCTGAATATGAGTCACACGAGTCAGAAGTTTTAGAATTGCTAACCTCACTGGTTGGTAGATGCTCTGTTTCTGTGTTCAAAGATGATGCCGGGTCAGAAATTATGCTGTTATCATGACTGCTAATCATAGATGCGTTAGTGTGGATTGAAGACAGTTGTGATATATCATGATCCGTGACTGGTCGGTTTTGATCATTTTCGGTATAAGATTCTGGTCTAAGTAGTTGGTCTTGATCTTTAGTTGGTTTTGATGATTTTGTATTTTTCCTGGTTGCTAATGAGATGGACCGTGGGGTGTTCTGATTATCCATATGATCTTTTTCTGGTGCTTACTTGACATTTTGGCGACTTTCTGACAGTGGAGAAAAAAATACGAACACATTACATGCAGCATAAATTTAAGTCGATCCTCTTTTTCCCCTCATATGACAGAGTTCAAATTCAGAACATAAGATCAAAAGGACCCCATTCCCGAAAAGACGTGGTGGACACTTTTGATGCAATGTTAACCGTTGTGATCTCTTCCTCAAACACGAGGGATGTTATTTTTCGTTAAAACAGTTCCGAGTCACACGATTGAAATGTTTTGATTGATTATTGATCATTATTTTGAGCTGAAGACACAATGTCTTAAATATTTATCGTATTTGTCTTTGCTAACACGAATAAAAAGTTTGATTTTGAATCGAAGCAGTCAATAAGATTGATCAGTTCATTTTCTAGAACGTTCAGTTTGGGACGAAATGCTTTGGGCGAATTAGCGTTATAAAGAAAACTATGAGAAGCATATCCGGACGAAAAAAAATCTATATCAGCATTACGCAAATTTTACGCGGTAACTTGCTGTAGAGTTCTACGCTCTCGCGGACACTTCGTGCCCGCTACGAGCTGGGCTCGCTATTATGCAATCCAAATATGTATATTTGATTGAATATACATATTTGAATTTGCATAATAAACTTTTATGTACTGGGTTTATCAATTTTTGAAAAAACAGATTGTTTGCTGTAGATATCTGGTTATTTTAATTTGACTGTTCAGGTGAATGATACAGCATTTTAAGAAATCCCATTTTGATGCATTTAATACCATGTACATGAGCTTACACGTATTTAATGTGCAAGATTTATATATTAAAAATTGATCCTCTGTCTTATGCGGGTCAGACATAGGTTTTATCATTGTCTGTCTGTCCTAACATTCATCTGTACATTCTTAACACTTTGATTAAGTTCTTGGTAAAGGTTCTTAACTTGAATACTACATGTTATTTTTTCACCTCATTTTGTTTCTATGGTAGCATTACACCACCCACTAGGAATTAATCACTGCATCTATATTTTATGCCTGATTGCATCTATATTTTATGCCTGATTGAGTTATTGTATCAGACACTACATGATAATTCACCACTAGATGTGTCTTGGTTAGTGCTATACCCAACCAATAGAAATTAGGTCAATGTATCCTATGTTCTAAGGTTCATATCTTGGGTACTACATGTAAGGGGTCAGTGATATTTCAAAAACAGGTCGGCTATCCGTGGTTCATAGACATATTTCTAGCTATGAAAATACTACATCCTAATAAAATTGAAGTTTTACATTTCAGGTTCTTTCATCATTTTACATCGTCCAGATCTTCAATCGTTCCCTGTGGTACTCTGATGAATATTACTACTACGCCTCAGCGTTCGCTGATGTCTGTCATATCAATAACTGTGACAATTTATGCAACACGAAAGGGAAGTGGTTCCTGTCAAATTAATTTAGTAGGAAACTCTGTTAAATTATATATTGGGAACCTGCTGGTCAAATCAAGGCAGTGAAGGTGGGCGGATGTTCTGTTTTACCCTTGTTTGTGTGTCCTAGTGTGCCTGTAATATATGTTTTATTAAAATTTTGATTTTTTCAATTCAAACTTTTACTATAACAACTGTTGATAAAACAATATACAGTTTTCTTAGCAACCACATGAGGTAGACTTGATATTTGGTATATAGCTTTATCTTATAGTACCATATATATTGTGTAGTAATTTTATAGTTCCAACAAGTCATCTACTTCCTGTTTACCAAATACTTAGGTTAAATTCGGGAGCAAGGGTATCACTAGCAAGCAAAAGCTCATAGATTTACTTTTCTGTCATACCGCAGACTAGTCCTTTTGAGGGTTTTTAAGTAGTTTCCATGTCCAAATCATTCATTCATTCATTCGTTTTATATAAGTACTACTTCACATTCCATATTTCTGAATATGAGCATTGCGTTCTAATGGATCAATTTATGGGAAATAATTGAACGTTTTGTTATTAAGACATTAAGTTTGCAATTATTTACAGTTTTTATTAAATTATATACTAATTACAGATGCAAAAAGCATAACGCCTCACCATCCATTCATCTTCCACTATTAAGGCAATATATATACATGTATCAGATGCTTAAAAAGTACATACTTTAGTATACATATCGCGCAAAAAATTGCAAATTACACTAGCATGACCCAATTACATGTTTGTAATATTGTGACAGAAATATGTTGTACAAACGAAGGTCAAATATTTCATAAACTGCTTTGTCACATGTAGAAATTTCATACCTTTGTAAAGTGAGACTGATATTCGATGTTCGATATTCGATATTCATTTTTTTGAATATCAAACTGAATATCAAACGGTAAATTTTACCGTTTGATATTCATTCGATATTCATTTATTGTTTTTTCTTGGTAAAAATATGTAATGAATATCAAAATGAATATCAAACGGTAAATTTTAAAGTTCGATATTCATTTGCCATTCATTTTCGGTCTAGGTATGTTATATGCATATGGAATGAATATCGAATGAATATCAAACCAAAGTTTATTTACGTTCGATATTCATTTGACGTTCGTTATAGGTCTAGTTTTGTAATGTGAATATCAAATGAATATCAAACCAAAGATTAATTCCGTTCTATATTCATTTGAGATTCGTTTCGGGTTTAGGTGTGTTATGTGAATATCAAATGAATATCGAATGAATATCAAACCAAAGTTTATTTACGTTCGATATTCATTTTACGTTCGTTTTAGGTCTAGTTTTGTTTTGTGAATATGAAATGAATATCAAACCAAAGTTCCCTTCTGTTTGATATTCATTTGACATTCGTTTCCGGTGTTAATTTGTAATGTGAATATCAAATGAATATCAAACCATAGATTAATTCCGTTCGATATTCATTTGAGATTCGTTTTGGGTCTAGGTATGTTATGTGAATATCAAATGAATATCGAATGAATATCAAACCAAAAATTATCTACGTTTGATATTCATTATACGTTTGTTTTAGGTCTAGTTTTGTGTTGTGAATATGAAATGAATATCAAACCAAAGTCTCATTCTGTTTGATATTCATTTGGCATTCGTTTCCGGTGTAAATTTGCAATGTGAATATCAAATGAATATCAAACCAAAGATTAATTCCGTTCGATATTCATTTGAGTTCCGTTTCGGGTATAGATGTGTTACGTAAATATTAAATGAATATCGAATGAATATCAAACCAAAGTTTATTTGTCATTCGATATTCATTGACGTTCGTTTTAGGTCTAGTTTTGTTTTGTAAATATGAAATGAATAAAACCAAAGTTTCCTTCTGTTTGATATTCATTTGACATTCGTTTCCGGTGTACATTTGTAATGTGAATATCAAATGAATATCAAATCAAAGATTAATTCCGTTCGATATTCATTTGACATTCGTTTCCGGTGTTAATTTGTATTGTGAATATCAAATGAATATCGAACCAAAGATTAATTCAGTTCTATATTCATTTGAGATTCGTTTCGGGTTAAGGTGTGTTATGTGAATATCGAATGAATATCGAATGAATATCAAACCAAAGTTTATTTACGTTCGATATCCATATTACGTTCGTTTTAGGTCTAGTTTTGTTTTGTGAATATGAAATGAATATCAAACCAAAGTTTCCTTCAGTTTGATATTCATTTGACATTCGTTTCCGGTGTAAATTTGCAATGTGAATATCAAATGAATATCAAACCAAAGATTAATTCCGTTCGATATTAATTTGAGATTCGTTTCGGGTATAGGTATGTTACGTGAATATTAAATGAATATCGAATGAATATCAAACCAAAGTTTATTTACGTTTGATTTTCATTCGACGTTCGTTTCCAGTGTTAATTTGTATTGTGAATATCAAATGAATATCGAACGAAAGATTAATTCCGTTCTATATTCATTTGAGATTCGTTTCGGGTTAAGGTGTGTTATGTGAATATCAAATGAATATCGAATGAATATCAAACCAAAGTTTATTTACGTTCGATATCCATTTAACGTTCGTTTTAGGTCTAGTTTTGTTTTGTGAATATGAAATGAATATCAAACCAAAGTTTCCTTCAGTTTGATATTCATTTGACATTCGTTTCCGGTGTAAATTTGCAATGTGAATATCAAATGAATATCAAACCAAAGATTAATTCCGTTCGATATTAATTTGAGATTTGTTTCGGGTATAGGTATGTTACGTGAATATTAAATGAATATCGAATGAATATCAAACCAAAGTTTATTTACGTTTGATTTTCATTCGACGTTCGTTTCCAGTGTTAATTTGTATTGTGAATATCAAATGAATATCGAACGAAAGATTAATTCCGTTCTATATTCATTTGAGATTCGTTTCGGGTTAAGGTGTGTTATGTGAATATCAAATGAATATCGAATGAATATCAAACCAAAGTTTATTTACGTTCGATATTCATTTTACGTTCGTTTTAGGTCTAGTTTTGTTTTGTGAATCTGAAATGAATATCAAACCAAAGTTTCCTTCTGTTTGATATTCATTTGACATTCGTTTCCGGTGTAAATTTGCAATGTGAATATCAAATGAATATCAAACCAAAGATTAATTCCGTTCAATATTCATTTGAGTTTCGTTTCAGGTATAGATGTGTTACGTAAATATTAAATGAATATCGAATGAATATCAAACCAAAGTTTATTTGTCATTCGATATTCATTGACGTTCATTTTCGGTCTAGGTATGTTATGTAAATATGGAATGAATATCGAATGAATATCAAACTAAAGTTAATTTACGTTCGATATTCATTCGACATTCGTTTCCAGTGTTAATTTGTATTGTGAATATCAAATGAATGTCGAACCAAAGATTAATTCCGTTCTATATTCATTTGAGATTCGTTTCGGGTTTAGTTGTGATATATGAATTTCAAATGAATATCGAATGAATATCAAACCAAAGTTTATTTGTCATTCGATATTAATTTGACGTTCGTTTTAGGTCTAGGTTTGTTTTGTGAATATGAAATGAATATCAAACCAAAGTTTCCTTCTGTTTGATATTCATTTGACATTCGTTTCCGGTGTAAATTTTCAATGTGAATATCAAATAAATATTAAACCAAAGATTAATTCCGTTCGATATTCATTTGAGATTCGTTTCCGGTATAGGTATGTTACGTGAATATCAAATGAATATCGAATGAATATCAAGTTCGACATTTATTTGACGTTCGTTTTAGGTCAAGTTTTGTTTTATGAATATCAAATGAATATCAAACCAAAGTTTCCTTCTGTTTGATATTCATTTGACATTCGTTTCCAGTGTTAATTTGTAATGTGAATATCAAATGAATATCAAACCAAAGATTAATTCCGTTCGATATTCATTTGAGATTCGTTTCGGGTATAAGTATGTTACGTGAATATCAAATGAATATCGAATGAATATCAAGTTCGACATTTATTTGACGTTCGTTTTAGGTCTAGTTTTGTTTTGTGAATATCAAATGAATATCAAACCAAAGTTTCCTTCTGTTTGATATTCATTTGACATTCGTTTCTGGTGTTAATTTGTAATGTGAATATCAAATGAATATCAAACCAAAGATTAATTCCGTTCGATATTCATTTGAGATTCATTTTGGGTCTAGGTATGTTATGTGAATATCAAATGAATATCGAATGAATATCAAACCAAAGTTTATCTACGTTCGATATTCATTTTACGTACGTTTTAGGTCTAGTTTTGTTTTGTGAATATGAAATGAATATCAAACCAAAGTTTCCTTCTGTTTGATATTCATTAGACATTCGTTTACGGTGTAATTTGTAATGTGAATATCAAATGAATATCAAACCAAAAATTAATTACGTTCGATATTCATTTGAGATTCGTTTTGAGTTTAGGTATGTTATGTGAATATCAAATGAATATCGAATGAATATCAAACCAAAAATATTTACGTTCGATATTCATTTCACGTTCGTTTTATGTCTAGTTTTGTTTTGTGAATATGAGATGAATATCATACCAAAGTTTCCCTTTGTTTGATATTCATTTGATATTCGTTTCCGGTGTAAATTTGTAATGTGAATATCAAATGAATATCAAACCAAAGATTTATTCCGTTCTATATTCATTTGAGATTCGTTTCCGGTATTAATTTGCATTGTGAATATCAAATGAATATCAAACCAAAGATTAATTCGTTCTATATTCATTTGAGATTCGTTTCGGGTTTAGGTGTGTTATGTGAATATCAAATGAATGTCAAACGTACATAAACTTTGGTTAGATATTCATTCGATGTTCATTTGATATTCACATTACATACCTTAACCCGAAACGAATCTCAAATGAATATAGAACGGAATTAATCTTTGGTATGATATTTATTTGATATTCACAATACAAATTAACACAAGAAATAAATTGTTTAATGAATATCAAACAGAAGGAAACTTTGGTTTGATATTCATTTGATATTCACAAAACAAAACTAGACCTAAAACGAACGTCAAATTAATATCAAACGTAAATACACTTTGGTTTGATATTCCTTCGATATTCATTTGATATTCACATTATTAATTTACACCGGAAACGAATGTCAAATGAATATAAAACAGGAGGAACTTTTGGTTTGATATTCATTTGATATTCACGAAACAAACTAGACCTAAAACAAACGTAAAATGAAAATCGAACGTAAATAATTTTGGTTTGATATTCATTCGATATTCATATGATATTCACATAACATACCTAAACCCGAAACGAATCTCAAATGAATATAGAACCGAATAAATCTTTTGCTTGATATTCATTTGATATTCACATTGCAAATTTATACCGGAAAAGAATGTCAAATGAATATCAAACAGAAGGAAACTTTGGTTTGATATTCATTTGATATTCACAAAACAATACTAGACCTAAAACGAATGTTAAAAGAATATCGAACGTAAATAAATTTTGGTTTCATATTCTTTCGATATTCATTTGATATTCACATAACATACCTAGACCCGAACCGAATCTCAAATGAATATCGAACGGAATTAATCTTTGGCTTGATATTCATTTGATATTCACATTACAAATTTACACCGGAAACGAATGTCAAATGAATATCAATAAGAAGGAAACTTTGGTATAATATTCATTTCATATTCACAAAGCAAAACTAGACCTAAAACGAACGTGAAAAGAATATCGAACGTAAATATTTTTGGTTTGATATTCATTCGATATTCATTTGATACATTCACATAACATACCTAGACCCGAAACGAATCTCAAATGAATATCGAACGGAATGAATCTTTGGTTCGATATCAATTTGATATTCACAATACAAATTAACACCGAAAACGAATGTCAAATGAATATAGAATGGAATTAATCTTTGGTTCGATATTCATTTGATATTCACAATACAAATTTACACCGAAAACGAATGTCAAATGAATATAGAACGGAATTAATCTTTGGTTTGATATTCATTTAATATTTACATTACAAATTTACACCGGAAACGAATGTCAAATGAATGTATGCTCTTATATATTTTCGAGTACTGGAATATGTGTCGGAAAGACACAGTTTACATATTTCCAAAATTTGACAACATTTGGCTGTTCCTTTAAAAATTGATAGATTTATCTGTTTGGTCATTGTTGAAATATTTTTGGGCATTTTTTTAATCAAATCTAATATTCTACCGGTTTTCCAAGTTTTCTACTCCTAGCGTGTCTGATGAAGGTTAATCCAGAAAAGCGCTTCACACGCAGTAAAGGTTTGCTTTAGTACATTTATTAAAATCATTTCACTATGTGGATCGTGTCTTTTTGGCACATATTCCATATTCTTTCGTTTTTAATATCAAACAGAAGGAAACTTTGGTTTGATATTCATTTGATATTCACAAAACAATACTAGACCTAAAACAAACGTAAAATGAATATCAAACGTACATAAACTTTGGTTTGATATTCATTCGATATTCATTTGATATTCACATTACATACCTTAACCCGAAACGAATCTCAAATGAATATAAAACGGAATTAATCTTTGGTTTGATATTCATTTGATATTCACAATACAAATTAATACCGGAAACGAATGTCAAATGAATATCGAACGGAATTAACGGAAATAACGGAAGCAAAGGTGTACCAAAGGGGTAATCAGTATCATAAAACCGTGAAGACAAAGACAAAACCGGCATACAAAAAATCATCACAACAAAACAAACCACATAAAAACATAAAACACACACACATAACAACAAAACCGCATTCAGCAACGCGAACTCAAGTCGAAACGAGAGTGAACTCAGGTGCTCCGGAAGAGTTAGCAGTTCCTGCGTGCTATAGCACACCCGTCACGTTGCCAAAGATCGATTAAGTGTTGGTCAAATCCGGAAAGGATGACATTACAAAACTCTATGTCAAACCAACATCTGTGCTCATCTGAGAGATAGAAATCCTGTATTTGCATACAAGCACATGATGTCGTCCGTAGAATTTCTTGAGTGATGACAACAACCTGGGAGCAACGTACCCCTGTTTTAACAATTTGCTTGTCTGCCGTGTAGCTCTTTCAAGGAAGTCGTTGTACTCCCCACATGCCCTGGAATAACGAATCAATTGTGATACGTAAACTCCATATGCTGGAGCGGACGGAATGTTGCTACACAGAAAGGGAAAGTTAACTATTGGAAAGTTGAAGTCATCACGTTTGTCATAGAGCTTTGTACAAAGCCTTCCTTGTGTGTCAATTTCGAGAAATAGATCCAAATATGAAGCAGACCTCCTAGAATCTGTAGTGTCCTTTACCTCAAGTTCCTTCGGATATGTGAGATGTAAATAGTCACAAAATCTTTGGTTTGATATTCATTTGATATGCACATTACAAATTTACACCGGAAACGAATGTCAAATGAATATCAAACAGAAGGAAACTTTGGTTTAATATTAATTTCATATTCACAAAACAAAACTAGACCTAAAACGAACGTAAAATGAATATCGATCGTAGAGAAACTTTGGTTTGATATTCATTCGATATTCATTTGATATTCACATAACATACCTAAACCCGAAACGAATCTCAAATGAATATCGAACGGAATTAATCTTTGGTTTGATATTCATTTGATATTCAAATTACAAATTAACACCGGAAACGAATGTCAAATGAATATCGAACAGAAGGAATACCCGAAACGAATCTCAAATGAATATCGAACAGAATGAATCTTTGGTTTGATATTCATTTGATATTCACATTGCAAATTTATACCGGAAACGAATGTCAAATGAATATCAAATAGAAGGAAACTTTGGTTTGATATTCATTTCATATTCACAAAACAAAACTATACCTAAAAAGAACTAAAATGAATATCGAACGTAAATAAACTTTGGTTTGATATTCATTCGATATTCATTTGATATTCACATAACATACCTAGACCCGAAACGAATCTCAAATGAATATCGAACGGAATTAATCTTTGGCTTGATATTCATTTGATATTCATATTGCAAATTTACACCGGAAACTAATGGCAAATGAATATCAAACAGAAGGAACCTTTGGTTTGATATTCATTCGATATTCATTTGATATTCACGTAACATACCTATACCCGAAACGAATCTCAAATGAATATCGAACGAAATTAATCTTTGGTTTGATATTCATTTGATATTCACATTGCAAATTTATACCGGAAACGAATGTCAAATGAATATCAAACAGAAGGAAACTTTGGTTTGATATTCATTTGATATTCACAAAACAAAACAAGACCTAAAACGAATGTTAAATGAATATTGAACGTAAATAAACTTTGGTTTCATATTCATTTGATATTCACATAACATACCTAGACCCAAAACAAATCTCAAATGAATATCGAACGGAATTAATCTTTGGTTCGATATTCATTTGATATTCACATTACAAATTTACACCGGAAACGAATGTCAAATGAATATCAAACAGAAGGAAACTTTGGTATAATATTCATTTCATATTCACAAAACAAAACTAGACATAAAACGAACGTGAAAAGAATATCGAACGTAAATATTTTTGGTTTGATATTCATTCGATATTCATTTGATACATTCACATAACATACCTAACCCGAAACGAATCTCAAATGAATATCGAACGGAATTAATCTTTGGTTCGATATTCATTTGATATTCACAAATTAACACCGAAAACGAATGTCAAATGAATATAGAACGGAATTAATCTTTGGTTCGATATTCATTTGATATTTTGATATTCACAATACAAATTAACACCGAAAACGAACGTCAAATGAATATAGAACGGAATTAATCTTTGGTTTGATATTCATTTGATATTCACATTGCAAATTTATACCGGAAACGAATGTCAAATGAATATCAAACAGAAGGAAACTTTGGTTTGATATTCATTTGATATTCACAAAACAAAACAAGACCTAAAACGAATGTTAAATGTACATCGAACATAAATAAACTTTGGTTTCATATTCATTTGATATTCACACAACATACCTAGACCCGAAACGAATCTCAAATGAATATCGAACGGAATTAATCTTTGGTTCGATATTCATTTGATATTTACATTACAAATTTACACCGGAAACGAATGTCAAATGAATATCAAACAGAAGGAAACTTTGGTTTGATATTCATTTGATATTCACAAAACAAAACTAGACCTAAAACAAACGTAAAATGAATATCGAACAGAATGAATCTTTGGTTTGATATTCATTCGATATTCATTTGATATTCACATTACATACCTTAACCCGAAACGTATCTCAAATGAATATAGAACGGAATTAATCTTTGGTTTGATATTCATTTGATATTAACATTACAAATTTACACCGGAAACGAATGTCAAATGAATATCGAACGGAATTAATCTTTGGTTTGATATTCATTTGATATTCACATTACAAATTTACACCGGAAACGAATGTCAAATGAATATCAAACAGAAGGAAACTTTGGTTTGATATTAATTTCATATTCACAAAACAAAACTAGACCTTAAACGAACGTAAAAGGAATATCGATCGTAGAGAAACTTTGGTTTGATATTCATTCGATATTCATTTGATATTCACATAACAGACCTAAACCCGAAACGAATCTCAAATGAATATCGAACGGAATTAATCTTTGGTTTGATATTCATTTGATATTCACATTACAAATTAACACCGGAAACGAATGTCAAATGAATATCGAACAGAAGGAAACTTTGGTTTGATATTCATTTGATATTCACAAAATTATACTAGACCTAAAACGAACGTCAAATGAATATCGAATGAAAAATAAACTTTGGTTTGATATTCATTCGATATTCATTTGATATTCACGTAACATACCTATACCCGAAACGAATCTCAAATGAATATCGAACAGAATGAATCTTTGGTTTGATATTCATTCGATATTCATTTGATATTCACATTACATACCTTAACCCGAAACGTATCTCAAATGAATATAGAACGGAATTAATCTTTGGTTTGATATTCATTTGATATTTACATTACAAATTTACACCGGAAACGAATGTCAAATGAATATCGAACGGAATTAATCTTTGGTTTGATATTCATTTGATATTCACATTACAAATTTACACCGGAAACGAATGTCAAATGAATATCAAACAGAAGGAAACTTTGGTTTGATATTAATTTCATATTCACAAAACAAAACTAGACCTAAAACGAACGTAAAAGGAATATCGATCGTAGAGAAACTTTGGTTTGATATTCATTCGATATTCATTTGATATTCACATAACAGACCTAAACCCGAAACGAATCTCAAATGAATATCGAACGGAATTAATCTTTGGTTTGATATTCATTTGATATTTACATTACAAATTAACACCGGAAACGAATGTCAAATAAATATCGAACAGAAGGAAACTTTGGTTTGATATTCATTTGATATTCACAAAACAATACTAGACCTAAAACGAACGTCAAATGAATATCGAATGAAAAATAAACTTTGGTTTGATATTCATTCGATATTCATTTGATATTCACGTAACATACCTATACCCGAAACGAATCTCAAATGAATATCGAACAGAATGAATCTTTGGTTTAATATTCATTTGATATCCACATTGCAAATTTATACCGGAAACGAATGTCAAATGAATATCAGATAGAAGGAAACTTTGGTTTGATATTCATTTCATATTCACAAAACAAAACTAGACCTAAAATGAACGTAAAATGAATATCGAACGTAAATAAACTTTGGTTTGATATTCATTCGATATTCATTTGATATTCACATAACATACCTAGACCCGAAACGAATCTTAAATGAATATCGAACGGAAATAATCTTTGGCTTGATATTCATTTGATATTCATATTGCAAATTTACACCGGAAACTAATGTCAAATGAATATCGAACAGAAGGAATACCCGAAACGAATCTCAAATGAATATAGAACGGAATTAATCTTTGGTTTGATATTCATTTGACATTCACATTACAAAACTAGACCTATAACGAACGTCAAATGAATATCGAACGTAAATAAACTTTGGTTTGATATTCATTCGAAATTCATTCCATATTCACATAACATACCTAGACCGAAAATGAATGTCAAATGAATATCGAACTTTAGAATTTACCGTTTGATATTCATTTTGATATTCATTACATATTTTTACCAAAAAAAAACCAATAAATGAATATCGAATGAATATCAAACGGTAAAATTTACCGTTTGATATTCAGTTTTATATTCAAAAAATTGAATATCGAATATCGAACATCGAATATCAGTCTCACTTTACTTAGGTAAATTTCATAAAAGTAAATAATTTAGCCAAGTTACAAAATTTAAATACTTTGAAGGCAAAGATTTTGGATTTTTGCACTCGTGACGAGACAGTTCTTATCACTCATGACAGTCATGCATTCTCACTATAGAGCAAAAATTAAGGGAATTCTAGTTCAATCTCTATTTTAATTTATAAGTTCCTATAATGCTAAACCGGATCTTATAAGTGCTTTAAAAACGTAAGATTGGGTAAATCAAACATTTACTTGTTTATTGTAGAATTCATGATAACGATGAATTATGGTAGTATTACGTAAATTAAACAATTGTTTAAAATTAACAATTGTTTTAAAGTAATGATACCAGAGAAATCCAGAAAAAAATTAAGACGTCAATCAAACTATCAGGGGGATTTCGCATGGTATTAAAAACGAAAGAATATAGAATATGTGCCAGAAAGACATAATCCACATATTGAAATGATTTTGATAAATGTACAATGCAAAATTGCACTGCGTGTGTAACGTAAGTATTGTAAAAAAAAATGAATTACTATTAGGTGTTTTTTTTTCTTATTATCGTTACAATGCAAGTTTCATGCTGACCATTACAGTAACTTCATTGATGTCAGGTCGATTTCCACAAGGCCACTGGGATGTGTGCCCCAGGTGGTTGGATGTGGCAGCCCTGTCATCATGCATGCCGGGGTCGACAGGTTATAATGTGGAAAACCTGACCGCTAACCATAGTGGTGTACCGTCACGTTGCTTGCACGTGTAATAAACTTGTCGCGGGTCTAGATGGGAGTAGGTCACCTAGGATGCCCAAATAGGAGATTAAGTTGTCCAATCCCACCCATTTCTCTTTTTTAGAGTGTCAGTCAAACCTTCCCTCTCCAATTGGCCTTTTGTTCCCATTTCCTTCCCGCAATCATCGTTACATGTTCATTTTATCATCCTTTTATGTTCATCTCCCTGATATAGCCGAATTCATACTGCTTGTGAGTGAAGCAATAAGTAAGTAACTATTTAACTAACTGACTAACTAGCGTAACTCAAACATCATGTATACAAAAAATCCAATGATAATCATTTTTAACAGTCAAATAAGCAATATAGAGCAGGGAACTGTCTCAGTGGAAATCAAAGTCTATTCTTAAATTACATTCCCCATATTGAACTACCATTTTCAAATCCACAAAGAAATCACAAAGATTTGTGCTGCGACAACCGATTAGGGCTTGATTTCGATAAAAGTCTAATGATGGAAAATGTTGGTATGCTGGTCAAGGAGATAAAACCCTAAAAATTACGGCTATGAAAAGTGAAAACTTAACAGGATATAAATCCAGAGATCTCCTACATACTAAGAACACCAGAAAAGCTGACATGGTTTGACCTACGTCAAAGTCAGGAATGCCTTTCTCAGCTTCAGGAAGAAATTGACTGTCTAGGTCTCCATGATAAGCCTCAGTTCATTAGGAATAACTTAAATATGCATAAATAGGATCTTCCACTATATACATTAAAAAGAATTGTGACATTTAAAGTGGCCGAATGAGCTTAATCTAGGATTACTTGACCTAGCTATCATAAAGCTGAGAAAAACCTAGATTTTCTTTTAAAATGCTTCAACTATGGTTTTCACGTATTTTTCAGTTATTCTTGGTTTATCTCAGTTTAATATGAGTCATGAGAAATTGAAGTTTTACTTAAGAAAATCTAGGTTGTTCTGTATTTCACATCTAGCTAGCTTTATCCAAGATTTAGTATCCAGAAAAAAAATTGGTCAATATATATTTCTCTAATGTGAAATGCTTGGTATAAATTGCTTATGACTCTAAAGTTTTTGATAAACTCTAGATTTAAATAATTTTCTGTTTCATGTTATGGCCAATCATAATAACTCCAAGAAAAGAAGGGTAACCACCTTTAAAAAACCCAACTTAATCTTAGTTGAAGTAACTTAATATAGGACTAACTGAAGTATCTATCACTAAGTTTAGAAAAACTAGGATTTAAAAAAAGTTTTCAAGTATAACTAAGTTTTTTTTCTATGAAAACTCAGTTAAACTGAGATTTTCTAAACTGATAGTTACGAGATATCTTGATTTAAGTTAAGAAAATCAAGGTTTTTCTGTAAATAACATTGAGCTGGGTTGATCTTAGTTTATGTTACTTAATCCTAGATTAAGCTCAGTTAAACCAGGATTAAGTAACTGAAACTAAGATTTTCTCATTAAAGTTGTTACGGCTTGCCATAGTATACATCCTTTATATATGACCGCTGGAAGAAGACCCAAAAGAACCAATGAAATTAGAGTTCTTAAACGGAAATGGCGTTGGATTGGTCACACTCTTAGAAAACCTGCACACTCCATCACCAGACAGGCATCACAGTGGAATCCACAAGGGAAAAGGCGAGTCGGGCGCCCTAGAAACACCTGAAGAAGACACCTTACAACAGAAATGGAAGCCAAGGGGTACAGATGGACTGATGTCACCAGACTAGCCCAAAACCGAACTAGGTAGTTGCCTATGTATCGCCTTAGTACCACATGCAAAAGCAAGTAAGCATATCGAACTTCATATACTTCCCGTAGCTTTTGTACCATCTGTGGCTTAAGATACCCGATGTTCAATTAATAAAATGAACGAGCTAAATGAACACCCCTTTATTTCTTCCAAAATAAAACACTTCTATAAGTGTCCAACCAATTTTAACAGTACAATCAACCATCAAAACAATAAGGTTCACTGTGACGGATCTAGAGATTTTTTTATGAGAGAAAAGAATATTCTGGGAACTCTAATTTGATACAGCACCTAACCAAATTTTCCTCTCAAACGGGGGGCGCGCGCCTGGCATGTCGCGGTTGAAACTCAGCTTCTGATTCGTGCTGCCCAAGCCATATGTTGGTCTAAGTCATTATTTGGGTATCAGTTCAGAATATTTTCGTTTTATTTTTCTATGCTCTTCATTTTCAGTTAGTGCTCGGAATTTTCAATCTTTTTGGTAAAACACCTCTGATGAGTCTTGATAGACGAAAAACGCGTAAGCCATGTCAGGCTTAAAAAAATTGTCTGGGACCTTGTTGTTTTTTTCGATTTCTAAAATCCCCGATGGCTAGCACTGGTGGAGTTTTTATTCCTCGAGTTCTGCTCACTCTCGCATCAACATTTTAGTGTTAAAGTAAGTACACATCAAAGTGAAAAAAATATCAGTGTAAATTTCAAAGTTCTTAACACAAAAAAAAGGTTTCTTACCCCAGTCCATCTTCGCGAGTCTTGCCACGATCAGCTTTCTCTCATTTTACGTGAAGATAAGCAATAGCGGATCGTGACCCTTGGCTAGCGAAGATGACTCCAGCAGTCATAGGTTGATCTAGCTTATTATATATTTGGTTGCCAGCTAGAAATATTTTGGTTTTATTTATCTGAAGAGTCTTGAGAAGACGAAACTTGTGTCAGGCGTATCAAAATTCGAACTTTGTTGTATTTTTGATATCGAACACCCGAAAAGATTGATGCTGCTGGTGGAGTTTTCATTCCCCGAGGGTTTGCCCTCTCCAACATCCGCATTTAAGTTTTGAAGAACATATCAAAGCTATAAAATTATCCGTATACATTTCAAAATGGTCAAAACAATATGGTCTTTCTGTTTTTCCATGCTCTTTATCTTCATATAGTGTTTGGCATTTCAACCTTTTAGGCAGAGTTATTTTCTGGAACTTTGTGATATGTTTAATTTTAACTTGGAAGTCAAAAACTTCCAAAGTATAGTAATGATTTCGGAGAAATCCATACGCGTTTTCCTCCGAGACTTTCCCGAGACCGTGTTATAACCTACGCTTAGTCCACTATTGTGCATATACAAATTACACGGTAGGTCCCGTGTCCGGCGACAGGATTGTTTTTTCGAGAGGGATTTACAATTGTCCTGGTTTTTTCAAGAGAATAATCAATAAAAATGTAAACTTTGGTGATATTTAGTGATTTTTAACTGAAAGCGAAGAAAAAAATGCGACCAACGGGTAGGCATATTTTAGTATTATCATATTGTATAAAAACACCAATTCCTATAAAAAAAAATGTGATTCCTAAATAAAATTGTGGGCTGTTTTTTTAATTTCTACCTTTTTGCATTTTCCGCCCCTTAAAATACAAATATATTGAACGAGATTGCTAACCATTATAAGTGTACATCAATGTTATATTATGGCATCCTGAACATTGATGCCAAAAAGTTGCGTCTTACATATTTTTAAATTAAAATAAAATACATGTCCAGGTTTTTTCAAGAGGCGTCCAGGTTTTTGCAAGAGAGGTCCAGGTTTTTTCATACTTTAGATAAACAAGTTGTGCGTGTTGTTTATATCTTAAATCATATTTTAAAAGACATTGTATGTTGTTAAAAAAATAAGAATACGGTACTATCATTTCAAGGGTTTAGGACAAGAATACGTCAGTTAAAGTCAAGAATTCAACCTTATATAGCCTATATATATAAACAGGCAGGCACATATAATTGACGCCTACAACCAGAACCCATTAATCTATTGTCTAAGCATAACTACCAACTGTTATAAATTGAAAATAGCCTCCTTGAATAATTGGCTGGAAACAAAATGTTTGTGTTGCGACAAGTAGAAAATGCTTACAGTTCCTGGGCTACCTTCTTTTAACTTGACTTGTAGTTGTTTCTTGGATGTGTTTGTTTGTATCACAGAGTCGTCTTCTTTCATGTCTGCTGTTTTATCAAGGATTATATAAGACTCGAATGCCCTTTCAGTACGTCTAAATTTTTATACATATGTATTTATTGTATATATTATAGCTTCAACAAAAAACTTCACAAGAGTATGCTCCTGTGCGGGACCCGGGAGGCGAATAGGTTAGCAGCAGCGCTAAGCTTGTCGGTAAAAGTCCACTAAAGAGCGCTTAGAAACCTGTCATCTTTCCAGGCCGCTTAGCCCACAAAGCGACTGGGATGTGTGCCACAAGTGGTAATTGATTGGGGCAGCCCTGTCATAATAAATGCTATGCAAATGCGGAAACTTGACCGTAAACCATATTGGACCAACGTGCGTGGAGAGTTCCAAGGTTCATGCACGTAAAATATCCCATTGTGCACCGCCACAGGCTAAATTTTCCGCACCTACCCACCTCTTCCCTTTTCCAGTGATCTTAAAAATTTACAGATCCTTTGTTTCTTACTCCAACCCCGCTTTTCTCTCTCAGTGAGTATAGGTTCAAACAGGATTCAGCATTGTATTTTCGCCAGATAAAGGATGGTTATGTGTAACTGGGTAAGAGTTGGCTATATCCCACACAGGTAATTGTTCCATCTAGTATGACCTCATTTCGGGTAAGGGTTCTTCATTGTCATTCACCGTATGGAAGGGTTCCAAATTGTGCGAAACTTTTAAGGAAGGATTTCGTCACTTTCTGGATGCATTGGCCTATGGTGCGTTAAGGGTACATTGGCCTATCTTGTGAGTTGGTTCGTTTTACTTCTGCATGGTTTGTGGTCGTGCATGGGTCCTTCGAATGACATACATTGGTCTGTGTCCTGGGTGGGTCTACAGAATTCATTTTGGTGTTTCAATTAGCTCTTGTCCTGCTGATTATGACTGAAATAGTGTCGACTGGACATAAAACAAACATAAGAGTATGAGATTCAAATGCTATTTAAGTTTCTGTATCTTTACATACATATGCATACGTTAAGGGGTTCCAATATCTCATATTCCCTACTGTTTTTATCAAATATCCCGTATCCAAAATAGAAGTTTTTTTCTTATCCCATATCCCTGTAAATAGAATAGATTTAAATATTCTATATCCCAGTTTGTTTTGCCTCAAATATCCCGTATCTCCTAGGGAATAAATATGTAAATATCCCATATTCCAAAACACCCTTAAACTCTTGAAATAACAGAATGCACCAGTGGAATATGCTCTTTTGTATTTTTTTGTTTCTGACATACATGTAGATTTTTTTGTTTCAAAGACTTGAAAAGGCACAAAAACAAGATTGCAACTTACCTTTCAAAATTTTGCCCACCGTAACAATCGCTCTTTTTGAAACCGGTAATTTATTAAAGCACATCAAGAAAGTCACAAATGTACAAATGTACCATAAAACTAATTTTGTCAAATTCCTAATTTAGTCTTCAAATATAATTCATTTGGGCAGCCTACTTATGCTTTAAAGTTAGTAACAAACTTGATAGTTTGCATGTGATGTGTTTAAATGTATGTTTATTGAGTAGAAGGGATATTAGTTTCCATTTAAGTCGTATAGTTTCCACAAAACCCAGTGCCTCTCTTTAGTCAAAATTTTCAAAAAACCAGGACACCTCTCGAAAAAAACTGATCAATTTTAATAAATCATTAACTGATGCTTCTTTACGGACTTTTTTGGAAGAAAAGTAATAATTCGAACATTTTGACTACTTTTATTCCTCTTTTTTGTTTTGTTTCACTTACAATTGAGAATTTAAGCATTTTTTTTTGTAAACGGACAGGCGAAAAAACCTGGACCTCTCTCGAAAAAACTGGACAATGCCTCTCGAAAAAACATTCCTGTCGCCGGACACGGGACCTACCGTGAATTATAGAAATTAAAACCATTAATGCTTTATATAAAAGTTGAGATAATTAAACTAATGATTTTCTCAGATAAAAGTTACCGAAAAATACATGTAGCTATTTCGATTTCATATCGTTGTAAGAAAGCGTGGTTCATACATAAATAAAGATATATTTAAACAGTAATTGGTTTCTCAATGTCGAAAAAGTTAAAAACCACACCACAAATCGTTTGTCTTCGTTCAAATGTGACTTCCAAGTACACGGAACCAACGGTACTTTGATTGCAAGATGTTATGGTAAACTATAACGCTTCAAAGCTGATCAAGATCTTCCGCAAATGTGAATATAGAATAAGACACCATTCTAACAACACATGGAGTTCCGAACGGACCACTGACATAATTGGTATACCTAAAACTGCAGTTTTTTTTAATTTTTAATAAAGTTTTCCATACCTAAACGTGTTTTGTGGAACTACTCTCTCAATGGCCTAGAAATAATCTGTTTTGCAAGAAAACATTAACTGCTGCAATTTTTATTTGCTCAAGTTTTCTAATGAAAAATCAACAATCTGAATACATTTGACTCTTAACTTATTTGAACAGTATAATTAAAAAAAAATATATCTGTATTTTACCACTAAAACGACGTTTGAAGTAAATGACATGTAGATCACGTCTTCATAGATGTACTAGTAGCTAGATTGTCTGATTTGTTTCTAAAAAAAAACGTTAAACAGACAACAATCATTTATATTTTGGAGACCATTGGGCTAGTTTGATATGATACTTTATTTTCTACTTAGTTAATCTTTAAATGCAAATTATGTACATGTTCATTATTCTCTTATTATCTATTAACATTCTGGATTTTAATTCTATATATGCTAATTATGTGATCAATTTTGTGTAACACCCAAATCGAATATAAATATATCAGATTTGAATTGAAATAAATAAAATTACGATCTCAAATTTCAAATCATATAGTGGACCCTGAGAAAATTCCAAAAAGACAAAACTATTTGAGTACTGCCGTATCATTAAGAAAATGAACATAGTCATTTCGTTTTTGTCTGGTGGATTCTCATGTCTAGTCATAACCTAAATAAATTAAAGGAGAAAACTAGAGGATCTTTAAAACCTCTGAGGATGCCACCAAAGAAAGTAACTCCTCAAAGTCTTCAAATTGTCACGAAGGCACCGGAGAATAGGTTCTGTTCCATAATAACTTTTGTAGCAGGGCTGGCTATAGGGAGCCTACTTGTTTTAGTTTTGGCCTATGCACATCTGATTCCTCATACCGTAGACTGTGATACACCAGGTAGGTGCCTCAATTTAAAATTAATAAAATCAAAATAATACAATTTTTTAACCTGATGTGATTAAAAAGTATCCGATGTTCTTTTTTCTTCCAATCATTTTTCATTCTTTTTCTGGCCACCAATTTCCACATTCTGACCAAAATGTCATATTTAAGAAATGAAACGAAATATAATCAATCTAAAAAAATCAATTAAAAACATCATTTTATTTAGGGACGCTATTTAGAAGTTTCCTGATTTTTTTTCTATAAACCCTTGGAGCCTGATTTGGGTTTTCTTTTCTATCAAGTATTTTCAATCTTTTTAGAGATACTTAAAGATTCTGCACACCAATTGCTGTGATTCGAATGCTCCTGATGAAAATATATATGCACAAACAACATTTAATGGCGCTCGCTACGGTTTTCTACAACCGACTTAACCTTAACTGGTATAAGAAAATCTTTGGACCCAAATGCGCCTATCTTTAGAGTAGTTGTTAAAAAAATTGAACTCGAAACACGTGTTCTTTGCAGCTTTTAGCAGAAAAAAATGGTGATTTTCAATCGGTAAGTGCTTTCAATAAACGTTTTCTTCCTTGTTATTAAGTTACAAGATACTGGCAAATATAATCGGTTAATAACTTTTTAGTAAATGGTGCATGGTCGGAATGGAGTGATTGGGGAAACTGTACACAATCGTGTGGAAATACAGAGAAGTATGAAACACGGTTTAGGACTTGTACTAACCCATCGCCAGCACACGGAGGAGGAACGTGCGTCGGTGAAAAGATAGAAGTTCGAGAGTGCTCAACTGCCTATCCATGTTCAGGTACCACTAACTATTTGAATATAAGTTTTCGCTTTCTTATAGTCCTGTGTGGGGTCATTGTTGCGAATATGCCTGCAGCTGAGCCTAGCTTGTCGTAAGTATCGACAAAGGGTCTTGGGATTCTGACATCGGGTTACTGTTTAGCCCACAGAGAGACCAAGTATGTACCCTAAATGGCTGAAATGGGTAGTTCTAAATTTCATTCCCCTACCTACCTCTCCCTTTTCCTCTGGTCTTCAAAATTTATTGTCCCGACCCAGCCCCATATTTCATATATCATCATAATTTCATGTTCATTTTATCATCTTTTTTCAAGTTCAAGACCTTTAAGTAACTTATATAGCAAAACACCAACTCACTCACTTACCTACTCATTCGTTTTCAAAAGAAGCAGAGGAACCAATGGGGCATCCGAATGTCATTAGTCCGAAAGGGCAGAGACAAAACCAGTAAACACCAACAAGTACAAGACAAAAAAAAGAAATATGTAAAACATGGAAACACAAAAATAACTAAATATCAATCAACAACGACAACTCCAGTCGAAACGATAGTGAACTCAGGTGCTCCGGAAGAGTAAGCAGTTCCTGCTTGGTATAGCACTCCCGTCGCGTTGTCAATTCAGTGTGTCAAATCCTGTAAAGGAAGACAAAACAAAACCCTATGACAAACCAACATCTGCACTCATCCGAGAGATCGAAATCCCATATTTGTCATGATTTCTTGAGTGAAGACAACAACCGAGGAGAACCATAACCCTGTGTAAGCAATTTTTGCGTCAGACGTGACGCTCTGCTAAGGAAATCGATGTAAATCAGAAGCAAGTGAGTTTTAGGGTGAAACGTCCTTTTCTCAGCACATGTGCCGCACAGGGCGTTCAGTTTTAATGGTGACGGGAACTATCATTTTTGGACAGGTACAGATAGTAATCACCACAGGTTTTTTCATTGATTTCTATGAAAAATTTTAAAACATCGAAAAAATATTCTAAATTCAATTTTGAAAAAAAAAAATTGCACCAAAATATCAAGTATTGTTCTTATTTATCTTATGTTCTGTGATTACAATTTGAAATGGTCTTTTTTTCAAATTTGAATAAAGTATTTAACAAAAGATATTTCCATAGAATAGTTTTTGGAAACATTATTAATTAACATAGAAAGTTATACAAATTTAGAGTTACCAAATACTTTTGGCACATAATTGTAACTGACAAATCTAATTACACATAGTTGTGCAAGTCCATTTTTAAGTAAAGTACAAATCATTGAACAACTAAGTTTCTTAGCGATAACCCACTTTTGATCTTTAGAGACGACAAGCCGATGTCTGAGACCACTTGGCCATTCATGGACGAAAAATTGATAGTTAAATTCAAGCGTAGAATGATCCCCGGCAAATGAAGGGGCGAGCCCAGAAGTGGCCCAAGGGACCCGGGTCCCTTTCCCCTTTTTCCAGAACAAATTGATTGGATATAAGAAATAATTTAAGCATGACTAAAGTGTCCCCTTCTTTAGTCAGTCTTTGCCCCCCTTCTTAAAGTATCTTCATTCGCCACTGAATGTCATTTTGAGACTGGTGCTTAATTTGATTTTGTATAGGTGGCGAGGGATGGTCTCTATGGGAAGATTGGAACGAGTGTTCGTCTTATTGTGGTGAGGGAAATACAACACGACAGAGAACATGTAAAGAGGTTATACCACACCGAGGAAATACTATCTGTACACGGTCAGATTATGAAACTACATCATGTATAGGAGATTGTAAGGGTATGTAAGCAAGACATTTAAGACATTTCAGAATATTCTGTTTTTGATTTTGTGATTCCAATCGTTAGAATTGCAAAAGTTTTATGCGCAGTTGTTTTTTCTCGAATTGCAACTTTGTTGTTAAAATGCTAAAAATGAACAGAAGGGGAGAACTGTAATTGATTCAAAAGTATCTGTAAAAAGTTCTACAAACAATTAGATAACAATTCAACACACACACAAAAAAAACCAACTGGTTTCTGGTTTGGCTTTAACACAACATATATCTAAATCGGAAGAAATTATAAAGAAAAAAACCCCCAAAACATATGTTACTCTTATTGAACCCAAGGACCGCAAATGAAGAGGAAGTTTTACCGCGCCAAAAACCTGGTTTATACCACGATTTCTTATGAAATGCTTGCACCAATTAAGTCAGGACCATTGAGATCTTCAACTTTGTCGATATATCTTCCTTATTTTGTCTTTTCTCTTGGACATTGATAATGATCCTCCAAGTTCTGTATTTTTTTTTATTACTTTCATTTTCTAGGAACTTGGGGTGGTTGGGGAGAATGGTCTGAGTGTGATGTAACCTGCGGAGAAGGGTTAACATCTAGGACAAGAGATTGTAACTCTAGCATGCCTGGGACCGAGAGTCTTGTTAAATGTGATGGGTATGACGAGGAAATAATAAGATGCAGCAATGGGGATTGCCCAGGTAAAGTTCAATGAAATGTAACAAAATACACTTTGTCTTTAAGGCTGAAAGGAATTTACTTCCCATTAAACTACTACTACTAGTAATTAACCATAGACTCTTTTTTGTGGATAAGTAAGAATGAAGCATAAGTTAGGTAAAAATGGCCATAGGAAATTTTATGCATGAGCGTAATATGACAAGATGATAGGAGATCGATGATTTTATATTTCGGCCTGACCTGTGCTCCACTGGTACATGGTAGCTGAAATCCTAAATGGAAACTTTGAGACATCAAGAACACGCCCCCTTATACGGTCCCCAATATTTTTCCTTCGACTGTTTTTTTTTCAAGAGGATACAGGTGCTGGCTTGCTTGGTATACAAAGGAAGTGCAAAATTTGCTTTTCTTAAAGCAGTTTATCTTTCAACGATACTATTAACATTAATTTAAAGGAACGTAATGAGAGAAAATATTGTCCTAAATACCTAAATTCGTATTTCTGATTTTTGTTTAGTTGTGTCATTTTATGATTTGACAAGTTTTTTGAAAACTAAGATGACAGTACCTTTAAAACATTATATGTCATTTTAACGTTTTCTGCTTTCTACGATGTGAGAAAAGATGTCCTGGAATTTATAGTTGTAATATTGTTTTGATAAATATGCTGCCCTTGTGATACATCTTTGCTTTCTTAAAATTAAAACGTAAGACCAAAATTTAATTTACTCACCTTATACGATAAGGTCTTTTGAGTTTTATATCTTAAGAAAAAAGCTTATTCCATATCAAGAAGAAGCAAAGGTGTACCAAAGGGGTAATCAGTATCATAAAACCGTAAAGACAAAGACAAAACCGGCAGACAAAAACTCATCACAACAAAACAAACCACATAACAACATAAAACACACACACATAACAACAAAACCGCATTCAGCAACGTGAACTCAAGTCGAAACGAGAGTGAACTCAGGTGCTCCGGAAGAGTAAGCAGTTCCTGCTTGCTATAGCACACCCGTCACGTTGCCAAAGATCGATTAAGTGTTGGTCAAATCCGGAAAGGATGACATTACAAAACTCTATGTCAAACCAACATCTGTGCTCATCTGAGAGATAGAAGAGATTTTTGCATTAATTATTTAATCGACAGCGGGACCAGTCTGGAGTCTATGGTCAGAATGGAATGAGTGTAGTGCAACATGTGGGAGCGGTATTCAGTCTCGAGAGAGAAACTGTACTTCACCTAACAATGAAAGTCATGGCTCCAATTGTACTGGAATGAATCTTGAAGAAAAGTCTTGTAACCTAGAAAATTGTACGGGTGAGTACTCCCATAAGAATTTATACTGTAACATTTTACATAGCAGACACAAAAAAAGAGAGAAAAATAAAATATACCTTAAAATCAGCATTTTCAAATATCATTTGATGCAGAGTTCTTTTCAAGGGATCGACAATTTAACTTGAAGGAGGGGCCTTGGTGTTTCCTTAATATTCTGGAAATGATTTTTGATAAAACATATTTTGACAGCAAAGATGAAGAAAATAATATTCCGAAGAAGGATTACTGCCGTATAAAATAATGCTTATATTTGAAAAAAATTGTCAAGTTCCCTTTAAGAAATAAAATATTCTGGAAAAAAAATACAGCCCCTTCAAGCTAAATGGTTGGTCCCTAATGTTTCTTCAATTTTTGTGGTGATAGAAAAACATAACGCCATAATACAATAGAGTGATATTTCCATTGCAAGGGTTTCTTTAACAGTTGAAGGTCTTTGGTCTGAATGGGATTTATGGAGTGAGTGTAGTGTTACTTGTGGTAATGGAATCAAGTCACGTAGTCGTATCTGCACAGACCCAAAAGACATAAATGGAGAGGAAGTTGTCTGTGTAGGAAACGCAACAGACGAACAGACCTGTAGTTTAGCAGCTTGCCCACGTAATGCATCTTTATTGTTGATATTTACGATAATAATATCTTCTTTAATATTAAACTAACATCAATATACTCATAATCAATAGACAAGAAGTAAAAGTGAACTATTTGGGTAATATAATGTTGTAAATCCTCAAAGGCAAAGACAAAATCAGAAGACACAAAGCCACTTTGAATACATACCCCACAACACACCACCACCACCACCACCACCACCACCACCACCACCACCAAAAAAAAAAAAAAAAAAAAAAAAAAAAAACCTCGACACATATTACAACAAAACCACAATCAACAACGTAAACAGAAATCTCGGGTGCTCCAGATAAGCTCCTGCTTGCTAAACTAAAACACACTTGTCAAGTGTGGATCGAATTCGGTAAATACCAAACCTACCAATATCTTCGCATATCTGAGAGATAAATGTAATATCTTTTAAATAGGTACATAATAAACGATTGCTTTTGATTCAAATAGTGCTCATTACGTGTTTCAGTTACTTGTCCTACTAACTATGAATTGGTTGGAACCCAATGTTTCCAGTACAAAGGTGTTGCAACCGACTATTTAGGAGCCCAGGAAGTCTGTCAGAGGGGTGGAAAAGGTTTGGCCAGACTGGACAACACGGAAGTAGTAGCAGCCGTCAGTGCTTGGATCACTATCGCGTTCGGTGGAGGTATACATATATGGTTAAACAGTACTTAACTTGGTTTTATAGTTTTTTTATACAATATAACTTCGTACTAAAAGACGTCTTACGCTTTATCTTGAAAATATATATCAGATGAATTATAATAATCATGCTTTGAGATTTAGGTATAGATAATGTTTTTTGAAGGTTCATTTCTTAAAACAATATTTTTTTTGCATTATGACAATGCCCTAGTTTGCACTGAAATTATTTTATATATATATATATATGTCTATTGATGTGACAACTATTCTAATACACCTGTCCATTGGATCATAGAAGGAAAGGTGTACCAAAGAGGCAATCAAATATCGTAAAAACGAAAAGACAGAGACAAAATTGGACGACACAAAATCATCTCAACAAAACAAACCACAATACAAACAAAAATCACACAGAACAACCTTACAGCAATCAGTTATGTGAACTCAAGTCGAAACGAGAGTGAACACAGGTGCTCCGGGAGAGTAAGCAGTTTCTTCTTTCTATAGCACATCCGTATTGTTGCCAACTATTGATTCAGTATGGACCAAAACCGGTTAGGATGTCAATACCAAAACTCTATCTCAAACCAGCAAGTGTGTCATCTGAGATATAGAAATCCCGTTTTGTCTACCAGCATAGATGTCTTTCGTAACCTTGAGTGACGGCATCGTAACACTGTGTTAACATTTTGAAATGATTCGGGGTTGGTAATGTGTTTTATAGAAGTCTGAAGATCTGCAACGAAACATTTGTTTGCCAGTCAGCAAAACTAGGATAATACTGAAATATATATAGCAACCTGCACTATGAGGAGCGTCATATTCCACTCGGCCAGCTAGACAATATCAAAATAACCACTTTCGCTTACCTGAAGATATTTCTCTTGGGTGCAGTTTAACAAAATGGTGTTGTTCAGAATATTCGATTTCTTTTAGTTTCGAGCATAAATGTCACGTAACTTTGTTTGTTTGTTGTTTGTTTTATATCCAATCAAAAACACGTAAATTAAACAATCTATGAAAATGGACACTTTAGATTTATATGCATACATGTTATGTACCAAACATAAATAAAATATAGGCTATAATTACAGTGAATACTTATGGAATACGCTTAATTGTGGGCTGTGTCGTGTACACTTGTTCCACATCTCATTATTTTCTATTTAATGTAATTTACTTAACTAAACATTCTGCAATTAAAAGACAACGATATATTTTCAGTTATAGATAATTTTCCTGATTTTTGGATAAGTGGAATCGATATTGACCAAGATCTAAAATTCTTTCACCAAGATGGTACAGAGATCACGTGGTTTTATTGGGGGCAGAATGAACCAAATGGCGTTCAGGATATACCAACATGCATTCAAGTGATGGGTATCCAGGATTTCAGATGGTATGATACGGATTGTTTTGCTCAGTATCCTTACGTCTGTGAAGCAGATCCAATATAAAAAGTGTAAGAAGATATGTATTGGCATAATGCTCATATGCATATTCTATCCTTTGGTATTGTATTTTGCAGTAAATCTTCAATTTGCTAGAACTGGAGCGCCTAAAAAATATAACGTAATTTATATTAAGTATGTAGTTTTTTGTTTGTTTTTGTTTTTGTTTATTTTCAACGATAATCTCATTTTATCCCCTGTATAATGATTTATATACCTTTTACACATCCTAATAATTTTTACATTTTAACAGCAAACAAACTTGTATCACCATAATATGATAATTTGAATGGCTAAATGTTTGATCTTAGTAAAATTTGCCACATTCATAAAATTGATTTAAAGGAACTATTAATATTGCTTTGATTGTAATCTTTTATTGTTAACCTGACTGTATTATTACTCTGTTTTAATAAAATTGTTTTCAGAATGTTCAGTTTCATTAAAACCAAAAACATATTGATATCAGACGTCAACGATTTGTAATTTTGTTACAAATACATTTGACGTTTTATTAGACACCATGAACAGAGTCCAATAAGCATAAAAAAACCTTGGTTTATGTCAATGTATGTATCTGATGAATTACAACTAAATTATCCTTCATTAAGTATAGGAATGTGTTGTCAAGCGTTAACAAACTGTAATTTCATATGGTCATCAATTGGTGATTAACCGTCATCTAATCTTATAACGAGTCGCATCAAATACCATCAGCAATGATTGACAAGTTTATATTACTTTGAACAACGGTGTAGCATTTTAGGGCTGCATAAAATAGGACGGAAGCTGATAATTTAGAAGAATGTGTGTTGATGTGACATTTGGTTATTAACTAGAAAACAATTTTGAGGACATTACCGGTCCAAATGATGTTCTTTGTGAAATTCCCTATATGGAAGCTAAAGGGAGATTTATATTTATTAGGCCATTAAATGCAAAAATCCTTTGCAATCTAGTTCTAATTATCCTCTCATATATTTCTTAATGGGGAAAGAGATGGTTTGTCTTTTAAAGCACTAAAAAGGTTAATAACAATATGTTAGAATGCTATTTGTAACAGGAATACATTCTGTTGCGTGCTTGGTTGATGGCAAAAACGTTAATGGTATTTAGGAGAAAGAACTTGACTGAAAGACATTGCAACGCACTATTGAGAGCACTAACGACCTTTTATTCAAATTGACTAAGATCGACATCAATAATTGTAAAGTTTTAGGGCAGTTTGGTATACCGTGTAGGACGAAGGATTAGAAGAGAGATTTTACTTAAATGATTTAAAAAAGTCATTCATATTTAGAATAAAAATTAAATAAAAAAAAAATCCCAAACAATCATTTTATGGTAAATTTTGACAGAAGTACGTCACTGCTTGCAATGAAAGAAGGGGAGTGGGTGGCGTTATAAATTCTGGTTTCAACCACACTTTACTTAGTTCTTGAAATCAGGCAGCCTGTACCAAGTGAGGACCATTGCGATCTTCAGTTTCGTCGGTGAGTATTTGCATTACTTTGCCTTTTTTCTAGAGTCATCTCAGTTAAGAATTTCTGTTATTATCTTAATTTGAACCAAAAGAGCATCGATCCAAATCTGATGAATACCAGATTTCTGTCAACAACAATTGATGACAACAATCAGGCAAATAGCATCCAGTTTGACATATTAAATAATATTGGGAGCAAAAAGCATTCACACTCGTAAACGTTATATCGTCAAAAATGGGGGCCATGGACCTTTCTACAGATTTATTATCTTGCAAAGTTGGTGACCTAAAACTGTTTTTCAATAGATTATATAATATTACACAACTATAAAGGAAAATGAATTATTAAGCATAGTTTCTGTTTGCTAAAGCACACCCTTCATTTTGCTAACGGTCAATATAGCGTGTGAAATCAAGTAAAATAGGATTTGGACCTTCCATTATAAGAAAGCCTAATTTTTCCTACACAATTCTTTGCAAAAAATATCACACATTATCCCGTCAATTAGCTCCCTTGAAAATAGATGTTTAATTTCGTTATAAATATCAGTCTTATAATCATTTCAGTAATAAGTTAAAATGAAAAATAAAATTCTGCATTTCTTGTATTATTTTAAGGTATTCTAATTAAAATGCAGAGTAAAAATGTCAAAGATGTCGAAAAAAAGATACCAAGCAAATACCTCGAACCACCTGACATACAGGTAATAAGAAAATACCAAACTATTAAGATCAATTTCAAAGTATCGACATATAATTATCACCAGAGAAGGTGGATATACAATCAAAAGTATGCAATGGTAAAACAGATCCAACACTTAAAGAAACAAGAGTCTTCGCACTTTATGCAGTTACTAGAAAAGCTGCAAAGGATTTTGCGATGAGTACTTAAGGTAAATGGGGTGTGTCAAAAGCTATCCATAGATCTTAAATTTTGGCCACATGTAGCCCTAGATTAGTTCTTTATGTCTCGATGATAAAATCGCCATAAGTTCACCATAAGAATTTTGGTAGATATAACTTTGGAAAATGCATGATTTTAGTACTTTTTATTAAGAATCAATAGGGAAAATTCTAATTAATTCTACCTAAAAAAATCCACTCCACAGATTTTTCTTAAAATCTGTGTAAAATCTTTGTTTTGTATGGATTTAGAAAAATACTCAATAAAAATTAAAGTTCACCACCAATTTGTTGAAAAAGTGAACATGTGTTTACTTATTATTTCTATACAAATTATCTCCACTTAAAAAGTGCGGGAAAATATTTAAATTTGCAAAGAACGTGTATTTTATCCAATTTTTTGTTGTTATGATCAATTCTGATGCTTACCTTGCACAAAAGGAATCAATAAGAATACCAAGCATTATGAATTTTAAAGTTATGATATATGTGCAAAAAAGATGCTCAGTGATAGACACCCCATCTACCTTAAGACTCCTTTATAATGTTTCAACTGAGACCAGGAAAACCTAAATGTCCCGAAAATACAAAAACAAATATTTTCACTTTAGTATAGTATACACACCGTTATAAAGTTGTATTTTTATAAATCCCTTTTCAGTCATTGCAGTCTTGTAGTTTTGAGATTCAAGAAGACAAAAGTAACCTTTAAAGCTTCTTTTCAGATCATTATGCAGTATTGCAAATATTTCCCGATTTTTTTTGTCATCATACACAACACTTGGGAATTAGTTTGTAGCTTTACCTAAATAGTTCCATAATCACTGGCATTTTCTGTTAACATGGTTGTGACGTCACCACTGGATTTATAACTCACCATTGTGTTAATACTATGTCTTGATCCTAAAAAAATTAGTTTTTTTAAAATTGCATTTAAATAAATGCAATCAAATACTATATTTAGATACAGGTGCAACTTTTAAATCTCTCATCCTCCGCAAAACTATAAGGTAATTCTACAATCTTTTTGTTTTGATAATTCAATAAATAGATTAAATAGATAAAAGTTGATACCAGCACTTCTCAGGAAGCTAAGTCTATTCTATTTGATTGAATAATTTTTGATAATTAATATTGAGTTCCATGTAAAAAAATACACCAACTGCTCTACTTACTTTTAATTTGCATGCATGAACTAAACAACAATCACATTTTTGTTCTATTTGAAATTTTGTAAGATATCTACCTTAATAATAAGATGAAATGCAAGGAACAAGAGTTTTTTTTCATATCCTTTTTAAACAATTTTTATCAAACTCAAGCTTCAAATTCGGGATTAAAAATTAGCCGAGATGAGTTAAGCTTCATGCAAATCTCTGAAGTCTGTAGAAACAAAAATTACAACAAAGTTCCAGACAATCAATTGTGCTACGTCTGATGCGCGATTCGTAGGTTCAAGGCTCATCAGAGATGCTCTACCCGAAATATTGATTGAATCACACACTATATCCAGAATATGAAGAGCATAGAACAATAAAGCCAAAAATACCGAACAGGAAAACCAAATTAGGACTAAGGTCAAACTTTTTCTGGGGTAGGCAGAACCTATGGGTTTATACAATTTTGAAATTTAAATGGACAATTTATGTGTTTTGATGTGTTCTACAACATAAAAGTGTTGATGCCGGAGCGGGCTAATCTCGGGGAATTAAAACTCCACCAATAGCGATAATCTTCAAAAAATAGAACAAAGTTCCAGACAATTGAATTTGTCACGCCTGACGCACATTTTGTCTATTTAACACTCATCAGAAGCGATTAACCCGACATATAGAAGTGGAAGTCACATATCATAGTCCAACACCCGTTCGAACCGATACGAAATGAACTTTTCCTTCAAAGAACTTGTATTATGTTATCAAATTATTTTGTGGACTATTCAGTCAAACAATAAAGATCTTAAGCATATCAATTTTAAAATAATTTTACTTTTTAAAATAATTATTTTGGTCACAAAGAACCAAGTTACATATTTCAAAATGAGCTGCTATTAAAAAAAGACTTACCCCTTGATCCTAAAGTGTGACCATATCCTCTGTAAGGCGAAGTATCAGCAATTAGGCTGTATTTTGTATCTTTACACGTTAGAGTTCTGTGAAGCTGTAAAACCATTTTCATCATTTCAAATATGAGAGCAAAGAGAAACAACTACAAGTTTAGATAAGAGAAAAGTAGGTATATCTTTATTAACCTTTACTTTGTGATTTGATATAAATGTGGACAGTTTTACTGTCATAAGAGGTCAGAAAACGGTTCTAAACCTGTACTACTTTCACCTCTTGAAAATTAATATCAATACATTTTCCATCGTAAAACTTTTTTTTGGAACAGTTCTTCTCGATGCCAAATCTGGCCCACTTTCGCTGATGGAACGTATAAACGGCTTGACCGAAATTTACAATAGATGTGATAATGAAAAGAAAAACATGACATCATTTATAAATAAGATAAAGATAAGATAAATGGTGTTGCGCACAGCTCTGTGAAGTAATTGATATAATATAGAATGGAGTGGTCTAGTGGTCTAGGGCGCTTGACACAGTGCAGGCGAAGTTGCCATAGATGACAGAGTATGGGTTCGATTCCAGCTCAACCCCATGCTGGATTTTCCGGTGTCAACGGCTTTAAAAAAATGATTTTCATCACAGTTGGCACACGGACACCCCTTTCTAACTTTGCAGCTCACCATATCCATTCTATATTATATCATTTATAAATAGCTACTTATTCAAAGCTGTCAGGATAGAAAACAGAATTAAAGATATTAGAGCAGGTCACTTCAGTTTAAGATAGATCTCCTTGTGAACAGTTTAGGTCAATAATTGTTCTAGGTCAGAATAGTTTTAGAACTGACAATCAAATTAAAGTCAAACAATGTAGATGTAAGACTACAACTATTTAATTATACGTCTCTTAGGGTACTAGTGTATCGGAACTTGTGTCAGTCTGTTTAAATATCTCTTTAGCGCACCTACTTCAAATTAATAGTTACATGCATAATTGTTCACCCATGTCGTCTTCCCGCTTGTTCGATCGAAACTTATGTAAAGTTTTAAAAATAATGTGCTTAGACCGCCCATGTTTAAGGATAAAAAAGTCTTGAGCTAAAATAAAAATATGATAATTGAGATGTAAAATGTATTGTCTAGTCAAATACAAACACTTGCTACTTGTTGTTATCGTCGGTGTTTACTCATTAGAACGATTTTACAAAATATAAGCACACTAATTTCTTCATAATTGTAGCATAAATATAAGGAATCTAGGGCCTAGAGAGGATATGTTTGTATGTATATGGCTTTAGAAAATTAATCATATAAAGGTTTATTGTGGTAAGCAACACTAAAATACATGTTCGTAATACACTATTCCGCTCTTTACAACTTTATCAAAGCACATTTATAATATTTAACTTACAAAATAACATGGTGCAGATAACAACCAACAAGGACCAAATAACAACCACCATCGAGGGCTGCAGTCAAAGCAATGCAAATAAGGCGTATAGTTGGTAAGAATTATTCGACAATTTTTGGTTTTAGTTGTCTGAAAATCATCGCAACCAGACAACACTTCATTATGCTGTACGTACCAGGCTTCTACAATATCAGACAAATCAACCTGCAAGAGTAGTAAATCAATATTGAAGAAATAAGGGAAATAGCGTTGCTTATGCAGTATAAAATGTTTAATTCTTGATAATTAGGAATAATCTTAATTTTGTACAATACCAACACACTAGCTATGATAGCTGAGAATAGTTTGAATCTGTCTTGCTTCAAGTTCCCAAATATAATTTTAAATGTTATCATATTAAGGCGGATACTCTTTTCCCCCTCTTGAGTAGATGCAGTGTTCTGAACGTCTACTTTTAAATAGTATATTAAACTAGGAAAAACCCGCGAATTCGCGGGAAAATCAATCGTTGGTTGCTTTACAAAATATCCAAAATAAAACATTACATTTGCGTGACCTTGAATGGTTGTGCTTATCCTGAATTAAAGGTTCTACGGTATTATTTAGCTCTAATAAGTTTTTGGTTACTGTCAGTTTTTCATTCTGTTTTATCTAAATTACTTATGTGAGCTGTGTCGCGTACCTATTCCACATCTCATTAGTTTCTTTTATAATCTTTTATTGTGTGTTACTCCACCCGTAAATTAAAAAAAATGTCCAGTGGCAGGATAAGTTTCAATCAATCGCAGCGACGCTACGCAATTTTGTCAATTTATTGACATCGTTGAGGCTAATTTTACACGAAGGGAAAAACTACAGTATGATAAATTTTAAATTGTTTTCATTTTTTTTTTATCAAGTTACAATTTTTGACGGTAAAACATTTTTTGCATTCATCATTGTTCATTTTTTAGTATTTTTTAAGGTTGATATATCGATTGATTAAATAATTCTGAAACAATTAATTTATACATGTATTCCATTTTTTTTATATTTTCAGATAAGAATAAACTGTTTAGTCTCGGACACTTCCTATCGCTTTTTAGTATGACCACTGGAGTATAATTCCGGAACGATGACGGCTATACCGTTTCCGGATCAATTAATTAGGTTAATTAGCTAACTGCAGACACAATTGCATATGTGTTAATGAAATTTTTAAAGGGCACAGTCATCCCCTATTTTTGATATATGAAGCTTAGTCGTAGCATTTGTTGTTTAGGCTGCAACCCGGCTAACAAAAAACGCTTCGTTATTTTAGTAGTATAGATATTATTCTTGTACTCTGAGGGTCCATTACAACACCAAAAGTGGCATGGCTTCTGTCGGCATTCCCTGGTGTTCCAACCACGGTAATTAATAAAGTTATTTCCAATTGTACATGATTAACATGTAGACTCGACAATTGTAATTTTGCTCGTATAACGTTTTATTTAAGCATTATCATTACAGTTCTCCAAAGCTTTTTTGTTTTTTTTCTATATGAAAAGCATTCTTAGTAACATGTATATATCGTTAAAAAGGACTACCTTTGATGATGTGAAAGACGATTTCCATCGTTTAATTTGTTATTAATAATATTAAACTAGTAAACTGAATTACTTTTCAGATTTTATACAAATATTTTGTAAACCTTTCGCCACTGATATCATTTAATTAACACTCAGGATGACTTGATATAAAAATTAACATTCCGAAGTAGTTTGTTTTGGAGACTTATTTTTCACAATAAGCCGAACTTAAATGCGTCACCGTTTATTGACAACCGCTTGTCAACTTTTATTACAAATCAAAACAGCAGTTCAGAACATGATTAGTTTGTTCGGGGATTTATATTCTAGACAAGAGTTTTACCAGTAACCTCTACACTGTATTTCCAACCGGTGTCAATGTTTACTCCTGCATCTGTAAACACTTTCTCAAACTGTTTCTTTACTTTGTTACTTTTGGTGTTTATTATAACTGCATAGTCACCTAAAATGGAGATGGGAAAGTATAGTTATAAGATAAATCATATTTTTTTAGCTAAGACTACCTTTATCGAAACCTTTAAACATGTGCAAGTAAATTGCCTTTAGTGTAACATTTTCGAAAAAACAGACAATTTATAGCCAACATACATACATGGCACATCGGAAAGCATCATGTATGTTGATTAGAAACAAAATTTACATGCACATGCGTTGTGTAAAAGTGGATCAAAGACAAAACGGCTGAAGTTTAACCTAGGATCCACTGTAGAAGGTTGAATTGCCCAACCGCACCCATTTCTTCAATTTCAAATTTGCCTAATATGTATTGTGGTGGCAGTTCCCAAAAGAATATAACAAACTTTCTAACTGTCTATGATAATTTCCAATAAGAAAAAAATCTCAATGTTCTAATGCACAAGTAAATTTCCGTCACGACAGAAAACAATTTACTCACATTCAACAATATTTCTATATCATACCCATGTGTTTCATCTAACTTCCTATAAAAATCTTTGTCAGTAGATAATACGTCATTTATACGAAAGTCACTTCTAATCATCCCTAGCTTATATTATTGAAGTCGGGAGTGACACTCAGCGATAGAAAATTGTCTCAATATGGTGATTAAGTTAATCTCCGTACTAGACTGCGGGACTTATAAGTCGTCAAAAGTTCTTAATTATCTTCGTCAATAGCACCTTATTGGCTGTACCATATAGCTATTTTCCACATAGTTCTAGGGTTTTATAACATGTATAAAATTATGAATAAACTTAAAGTTTCTTTGGAATTCTATTTCAATGTGTATAATATGGAACATTTTACTTTGAAATGACGTTTTAATGAAACGTTGATTGAATTTGAATAAACCAAGACATTTTAAGAATCAATGCGTTGTAAGTCTTATATGTATGTCATTTAGCAAATGTTTATTGTTCCAAGATATTTTTTATACTTTTTGATGTTAAACCTTAAATTAACCCTTCAATGCCATAAATGTAGTTCAACCAACAATTGCTCTTGACAAATTGGCGCCAAGTCAGTTTGAAAAATATTTGATTTTCTAATGTCCAAGTGAAGATTAAGGTCACCGTAAGGTCACAAAGTAAAACAGTTGAAATTTAGTAACTTATTGCTTTACTCCTAAACTGTGCGTTTGCGGCTATTTCATAGAGATGCACAAAAAAGGGGTTAAAATTGATGATGACAGCCAACTGGGGAAATACGTATTGACTTAACACAACTGTAAAAAGGGCATGGTCGGGCCATATAGCCTATTGCAGTGGATCCTAACGAGAACTGCACCAGTTTTCTTTTCCATGGAAGAAATATACACATGAGATATTCCAACATATGTTGAACATGTTCATCATATGTTAAACATATGTTCGAAAACAAATGTTCAAATGTTTGGTTCCCATAATATGTTTTCAAACATATGTTAAACTAATGGTAACAAATGTCTTATAATTCGAAATGTGAGTTATGCATTGGCAATTCATTTAAAATGTTTTTCTTATTTTTTCTAACATATGTTTGTCATATGAAAACATTAAACATATGATGAGCATATATTTTCAAACATGTTTATCATATGGGCACCAAACGTAAGGTGAACATACGTTTAACATAATGAAAACATTATGTTATTGCAAACATATGTTTTACATATATTGCAAATTTTCCTGTTTACTTTTGTTCCCCATACGGTACATTACCATGGTTTCCAGTCAAGTTTTCTGTATTATTGCTCGGAAACACCAGATTGGAGGGTGACATATATACATTGAAGAACAATGAAACCACTAACCTTCCCAAATTGATACACTGTCACTTGCATACTTGCTGCCTACTTGTGTGTGGATAAGAGTAACCCTCAGTATGATAAATTTACTAAGAATCAAAGAACTTAATTCCTCAAGATCTGTCTTGTTTGCAATAACAAATACAGCACCATTCCTAAAAATGAACAAACAAATACTTATAGATATATAAATAAGTTAAGCATGTTTCGACAGTTAAAAATGTTGTTAAAACATAATAAGCACTCCTAATGAAATTAGAGGTCAAAGGGGTATTATTTGTCCACTGAAAAATATTTTGCCATTTGATAAAAGATAACTTCTACCGATTGCTTCTTTTGTGAATCTGGACATTTACATGCATTTTTTTGGTATGATAAACTTGATCCATGTATGTGTTTAAGCCTGGCAGTATTAAAAAATCTAGCTTAACTTTATCCTTAAGCGTTATTTTCTAATAAGTTACATATTTCAGTTAAATCTTAATTAGCTTTTCAATTTGTAAACATTTCTAAAAAATGACATTACATGTATTTATCATTTAATAAAGGTAATAACAAAACTACCGAACTTGAATGATCAATCTCATAGTCCAGAGAAAATGACAAAAAACGAATCAGTCATACCGGAGAATTGGTGGATCGCAATGGTCCTGACTTGGTACAGGCATTTCAAACGAAATGGTTGATAAAACTAGGTTTTATGGCACCAAACCTCCCTCTTCCTTTGCGATCTTAGGATCCGATAATGACCATGGAACACAACATAGTTGTGAGACACAATAGGGATATTGAGGTGATCTTCTCAGTAGAGCAGACCAGTCAAGCACTAGTTAAAACAATTAACCACCATATCTTTAACTCAATTTTGAACTTTTCTACTAGTGGCTGATAACAAAGAAAGATTTTTTTAGGGATCGTATGAGACGTATTTTTCAAAAGTCGGTCACGAAGAAATCGGTGTCTGATAAAAAAATCTGTGAAATGTGTGCAAGGTTGGCATATCGAATAAGTTGTGAAATATAAACACCGTATGCAGGGGAAGTAGGTATATTGCTCTGTAGATTAGGAAAATTAATGATTTGAAAATTAAAAGCGTCTCTTAATTAAGACTCTTGAAAACACTTGATTAGAAATTAATATATAAGTGCTGTCAATTTGAATTGTTAAAATAAAGCATCAATTTGTGTTAATTTAGATATTAATGATGTATCCTCATAAAGTAACATGTGAAAAGCACTTTTAGTAACTCTATTACCATGATTACCGATATACATGGAAGTGCTACATTTTAAAAAGGTTTATCAAGGAAATAATCAATTTGCAACAAAGTTTCATATAATAGATTTTTATGCGTGTATATATTAGTAAATCAAATTTTGATGCAGAAAATATTTCTGTCTCGAAAATTATCTATTAATTTCTCAGGACGTCTTACTTCCGCAGAAATAATTTTGATGATTGAAAACATTTGACATTAAATTATTCCAGTGGATTGAATGTAATGGGAATTGGAAATAATTTTCTGTTTTTATTTTTCTTGGAATTACGCAATTGAAATGGAAATCAGATAAATTGCAGAATAAATCCTACTAAACTAACAATTATAAACATAAATTTAATAGAATGATTTTGACTTACGTAGTTTTAGGCTACAAATTTCTACATATTTTGACAGTAGGCATTTTATTGTGTCATTTTTTTAAGTTTCGAAGATGACATTGGTTTTCTCTTCTGTTTCTAAATTTAAATTTCTCATAGTTGAACGAGCATCATTTAAAACAAACAAACATTAAGAATACAGACATTGAAATAATGGTGAACTTTGCTTAAACAAACTTATTATTAGTGAATAGTTTTGTATATAAGTGGGGATTTTTTGTCATTATTCAAGACATTGGACTTGCGTTTAAATAGACGATAAAGTGATGTTGAATAAGTATACGCGACACAACCAACACAACGAAGCGGCAATTTAAAAAGTCACAATAGAAAACAACCAGCATTCTTCATGACAAGAGGTCGCTTCTGGCCGTCTTGCATTGGCCAAAGTCTAAAAATACAATACATAAGATTCAAAACCAATACCTTTCTATCAATGAAAGACTCATTTCTGGAAAAGAACAATTAACAAAAAGATGACAAGGACAAACAAAAGCTTTGACAAAAATTCCTGGCTTTAGACAGGCACATAGAAAATAAAGCGGCAATAAACTAGTTTTTTTGCCCAACCTCCCCCTATTGATAATCTTGTACAAAGTTCACAAATAACACACTCTAAAAATCAAATCGATAAAAGTTCAATTCAACAAGACCAAACAACGATACGTAGAGGAACCCTCTTGTTAACACCTGCAGTTACTGACATCTAGTTTTGAAGCATTTATCAACTGATGTAAAAAAATCAAACAAATCAATTATAAATACGACATTACACTTCAAGCAATTAATGATTTAGTGTTATATCACCACAAAAAACCAACATATTTGATCGCTGAAATGCTAAAAAAAATATACAATAATCAAAAGGTAATAGATTAACGTTTTAAAGCTACTATCAAATTATAAATATTTCTACCTATATCTTTATATGTATAAAGGTAGAAAGCCTATATTTTGTCAGATATAATGGAACAAAACCATTAAAAACGTGTTTTACAAACGTTTATGTCGATGTAAATTAGTATAAAGTAGATGACCCGAGAGCATTAAATCGTAATGCAAAAAATTGTACATGTACTATAGGACGAAGCAGTATAAAACATACCAAGCCTCTGCATCACGTACTTGCTAAAATTTATGTATGCGAAAGTTTTGTTGCTGAAAGGACGGACAAAAGTAAAACAGAATGCACCTTTTCTTCGAAACGGAGATTTTAAAGATTCTTAAACAAGTATGTCTTATATTTAATTTATTCTAAGCAGGCAATTTCTTAATGACAAGATCAATTGTTCCAACTTCTAATTTGTCTAATTATGGCTATTTTAAACGCACACTCGAATTTCAAGCTTTCAACATGCAATTTTTTTTTCTTCGAATTTTGAACAGAACAAGTACGGATTACATCCTTTGAAATCACATTTAAAAAAATGGAAACCCGTTTCCGTCAATGTCCGTATACATATTTATTAATTTTAACATTTAAAAAACCCATCAAACAAATATTGCAATTATTGAATTTCTGAACGACAAAATTGACTAAAAATTTTCTATTAGGAAGCAAAGAGGCACCAATTGGGCTTTCAAAAGTCAGAAAAGGCAACGACAGAACCTGTAAACATTAACAAAAACAGCAAAAGACAACACAAAACACAAAATTAACCGAATAGAAATCAACAAGGTAAACTCAAGTCGTAACAAGAGTGAACTCGGATGCTCCGGAAAAGTAAGCGGTTCCTGTCTGCTATATCAAACCCATCGAGCTGTTAATACCCAATTTAGTTTGTAAAAATTCGGTAAAGGAAGATAAAACAAAACTCTATGACAAATCAACATCTGCACATATCTGAAAATCTCATATTTGTCTATGAGTGCATGATGTACACCGATTTTTTGAGTGACGAATGCAACCGAGTAGCAATGTAGCCTTGTGATTACATTTTTTTGTGTCAAACATGACGCTCTACCAAGGAAATTGTTGCAAGTCCCTCAAGCTCTGGAATAACGACTCGATTTTGATACGTAAACTCCATAAGCTTGAGTGGACAGAATAATCCTATATTTGACTACGAATGTACGATGTCTACCGTAAAATTACTTGAGTGAAGACAGCAACCGAAGAAAACTTTTTACTACTACAAGATATCGTATTTTTTCTAAATTTTATTAGATTTGATATTCTAAAATGGATGATTTTGGAGAAAATATGAGCTGAATAGTGGTTCTACTGCTGTGCACAATAAATTAATGAAAGATGAAATCATTCCATTCATAAGAGCAGAGCAATCAAATTTACATATTCACATAGAAAAAAAATTAAGAACCCCAAGACTTTTTGTGCTTTAAAATGATTTGAAACAATTTCTAATTTTTATGATTTTGGTCAGTTTCCATTTTTCGATATATGATTTAAAGGATGTGAGCGTTCGGTCAAAAGCACGATTTCGCCTTGAATAGCGGCAGTAGATTAAAGGCCAAACTGGTAGTATGAGACCAAAGTACCACCAATCATTCGTGTTAAAGGCCTAGGTAGACATATTTGAAATTGACTGTTTGACGATACAGTTTCAATCTTTTGATTATAATTTACATTTTCAAGTGCGATTTGACAATCTATAACAGTTTAGAACATTTTTTGATTTACATAACATGTAATTCAAAATGTGGCTTTGGTCTTCGAAAAGTATGGTCAACTGTTATTATATTGTTAATTTTATAACATTGTAACATTGCCTACATATCGAGATTGATAAATACATGTATCGTTTCTAAGACACGGTCCTTTTCCATATATAGAGATGATATAAATAGTTTTATATATATTAAAATAACTTTGAACAACATAAAAGATATTGCAGTATAAATACAATGAAAGTACATAGACTAGACATATTTCTCTATGTAGAGTCAATGATGTATATGGATCCTTGTTCTTATTTTCCCTTTTTCTAACAACATATGCAAAATCTAATGTCACGAAACTTTGCCTTTTCAAGTTTTTTTCTTTGAACACGTACCTTTCAGATTTTACTCTATGTTTTATTTCAGGTGTATCTGTGGAGAGGTCTATTCTGTTTTCTTTATCTTTCCAGGATTGTGACGTGTTTCCGGCTAGGAAGTCAAACCATGGTATTATTTCTATTGCATGTTCCATACTAAAACATTAAATTGAAACCAAGTACAAAAGTGTAATGTCATACAGTAATAAATTAGAACTGATAATTTAAATTAGAAATAAAATCGTCATACAGCAAACACCTAAGAGATACATTTAAAATCCGCACCCATTACGTGTGCAATGAATAAAACAGCAAAAAAAATCACGCAACGTATATCACGATAGAGTTAATAAGATAATCCGGAAGGACGAACAGTTCCTGTGTCATTCAACAAGAGGTCGGGAGTTGGATGTCATACAATTGCACCTCTATTTATTATCTCAAGATTGAATAGGTCAACAAAAGAACACTTAGAATGGTATTGACTTAGCATTTTATTTCAAATTTGACTAAATGCGTTTTACAACTGAATTTGAGGGCAATAGTTTAAGATTAAAGGATACATAATACTGTCAACGTTAAGTGTAATATTGCACTTGGCCGATGATAACAATTGTTCATTTTAACGAACAACAACGTCTTTGTTTTCCGACAGTTTAGTCTTTATAATTTCATCTGTATGAATAATGTACATTAACCTCTCACTTGCTTCATAGTAGTATAAACTTTTACATGTTTTGATAAATTCACGTTTGATTTTTCTTAAATGTCATATACTTATCTTTTTGCTGAAATGTTAAGGTTCTGTAATACCGAATGCGTTTATTCTTTAATTTGATTTTGGACAATATAAAACCCTTATTTAAAATTTAATTAAAATGTAATTGAAAGAATAGTCACGAGTAAAAAGAATGGAACATCTTCGTCCTCAATTACTAATAGTGTTCTTTTAATGTCCCGTGGGATTTTTACTTTTAATTATCCACTATCCTTTATGATTGTCGTCTTGCTCCCTAGCTGACCTAAACCATGACCGTCTAATTGAATTAAAGATTAATTTTGTAGATTCAACTATTAAGTTATCTAATTCTTTTAACTTGCTTTAAGTAAACAAAAGCACAACCGTAATTGATAAAAACAGCTCTTTTTGGAAACATGATTTTTTAAAGCATCGCTTTCCGTTGATCTTGTTTTTTTTAAAGTCTCCTTGAAATGTTTTTAAAGGCAATACTATATCTTTGGCACAAAATTATATTTATCAACAATTCCAAAAGCGTTCTTGCATTTTTTAATAGTCTAATAGTCTAATAGTTCAAAAAAGGTTATAGCAAAACTACCGAACTCATAGTCCAGAGAAAATGGCAAAAACGAATCAGTCATACCGGAGAATTGGTATATCGCAATGGTCCTGACTTGGTACAGGTATTTCAAACGAAATGGTGGGTTAAACTAGGTTTTATGGCGCCAAACCTCCCTCTTCCATTGCGATCTTAGGATCCGGTAATGGCCATAGAACACAACATAGTTGTGAGACACAATAGGGATATTAAGGTGATCATCTCAGTACAACAGACCAGTCAAACACTAATGAAAACAATTAATCACCATATCTTTAAACTCAATTTTGAACTTTTCTACTTCTTTTCAAAATATGGTTTGCTAACACTTTGTTCATATGGATTTTTTTTACAGTCAAAATGTGGTTCGGTTTTTGTTATAATCGGTACGGATGACAAAAACATATACTTATATAATTTTTATTATTTTGATTGTGCGATTTCTGGTTACGTGTTATTTTTCTATGAAGTTTACAATAATGTTTTCTGTATGGCTGTGTAAATGTAAATGTAAATGTAAATGTATTTAACAACTCCCTAATATCTTGTGTATGTCTTTTTCCATTTCATTTTGATTCAGAACACAGTGAAATCAAATGCACCAAAACACAATTCAGCCTGATATTATTTACCATTCATATGGTAAAATGAGACTGATGAAACCATAACTGCCAATATATATTATCTTTAACAATGCAAGTTAGACATAAAAATCGAAGATTCTGGCAAATATTATATGAAAAATATTCAAAACATATATATCATCATTTATTCCTAGTTATTGTTACATAGTTGAATTACTGTATAGAGCGGGAAACCTTCTATTTAAAGTGTTGTTGTATTTGATTTAGGTTATAAATGAAATACACAGGTTACTTTACATTTCTAGAAGTTCAGATTCAGAATCTAAATATATTTTAATTTTGAAAAAAGTAACGTTTGTCCTCAAATAATGGTAAGTCCAAATTAATTTTACATTTTATTGACGATAGTTAATTTTAAAAGTCAACAACATGCTGTTTATGACCTATCACAGAATTAGTGATCTTATTAATTAATTTATAATGGACCTGAATTTGTACAGCCATTACTGATCGTTCTGGTGTGGCCCTTTGGTACTTCTTTGCAGCTTGTCAATAAAAAAAGCTGTACAGGTTGAACTACAATTTTTTTTTAGCTTAAATCTTTACTATGTACTTTAAAATTTTAGTTTTTAGTTTAATAGTGAAGTACTTCGTTTATTGCATATTTGGTATTTTACAAAGATATCTGAAAGGTCCAAAACCTGTACTTTTGCTAGATTTGCAATCTGGACGAAGTTCTAGAAGTAAGATTATAAACCTAAACCCGTCCATAGAAATTCCAAATGAAAAACACAGTAACATATTCGAAGCATTGAATACGAAAGCTCAACAATAAAAAAGACGAAAGAGTAAATATGAAATTATATACAAGAAAAAAAATCATAAACCGCTAAAAACTATATGAATGTTATTAAAATGCTCATATTTAAATTGAATTGGACGGATGTACTTTTACTCTTCTTGTGACGTTCAGAAAACAAAATTGGACAGTAACAATTTATAACACACGCCATAATACATCTTTACGAAGTTACCTGCTTATTTATAAAAAAATCGGACAGCTACTTTATGTTAAACAATAAGTACAGAGTAATACGTTATGAACTTGTAACACTCATAAACATCAAGTTTATCCCTGAAATCATACATCATGTAGATTAACCATTAACTAAAATAGCGCCTACCTTTATGCACAATTCATTCCAATGTCAGTAAATAGAATAAACTAAAACCAAACAAAACTTTCCCTCTTATCTGTTTCAGGATGATTGAAATCAATGTCCAAATCAGATAAATGTCTAGTATTTCTCAATTAGAACAATTAATTCCCAGCCGTTTTCCATTGCAACTCTCTCTATTATTTGATTAGCTATGTTCTTTTTATGCAGAATTGATTACACGTTAAACAGGAGGAATATTTTACTTGTCACAGACCAATACATTTTACACGAAAAAGAATTGTTAATTTCATACTGCCGAGAAGGAAACTCAAAATTAGTCTTCTAAAATAGCATCTGATAAACTGGATAACATCTTGAGCGGACAATGGTTTACAGTCTGATGCAGTTTACGAACATATTGCATTATCTTCGGTACTGGGAATGAATTTATGAGATAGTTACACGAAACATACTTTACGAGAACGGTACTGCATATTTGATAGACTTCTTTTATGAAAGATTAATACAAGCATTAAATTAAATAACAGCTTCATATATAGCACAGATTTAAACATCTCAGTTATGTTAATTATATAAAACTTTCACTTAAAATAATGTTAATTTTTATGAAACTTTTTTTCGTGGTTTTCTAGTCGTATTTATGGATATGAGTCGTCCAAAACCCTGCCAATGTGACCTAATAATGTATGACGACACAATTATATGAAAGTGTGTATTAGACAAAGTATTTTTATATTAACAAGGTACATTTGTATTAAGATTAAAATCAGCTTTTTAAAAAGCAGATATATACATTTTTGTAGTATGTAGAAATTGTTGCTTAATTCTGTCATCGGTAGCATAATTTCACTTTTTAAAACTTCAGATGCAAAGATCGCTACTTTGAAAGGACACATTAATCTCAATATGCATGCATGTGACATAAAAGAGACAAGAGTGAACTCGTGTATAGAAAGTTGATAAGCTTATCTTAGTGTAAAAAGCTACATTGTATCTGTCAACTGTTCAGCTCTTGTGGATTAATGAAATAAAAACTAGGTAAGATTATCCAGTGTTGTAATTTATTTTATTTCAAAGATTAACCATTGTTGAAATGATATATTCAGGACACTAGAATCACGCTAAGGTTGTTAAAATCATGTTATCGGACACAAAGCGGCTTTTCATTAAAGGGTTTCACATGTAGCTTTATTTACACTACTCAAAAAAAGCGTAAACATAAAATACAATTATTTTCATTCTGCAAAAGTCGTATGTAGGAGCACTTTTAAGACATAATCAATCAATTTAAATAATGGGTGTCCATTATTTTGTTAGTTAGCCGGAAGAGAAGATTGTATAACCTTATTAGTATTAACGCTCTAAGTCTGAAGGATGCTTCAAATAGGAAATCAGAAATTAATGCTTCGTTTTTGCATCATTTAGATCTGTGGGAGAAAGGAAGGTTAAAAATACTTTATGACGTAAAAAATGACTTCATTTGGTCAATTCGTATACTTTTTGACGGATTAACACCATTATATTCGGATTGCATCTACAAGAGTTTACAAAGATACAGTTATCGGAAGTGTGAATCAATTGTGCTGTTTATTAGGTTGATTAAAAAATATCCTCTGTGCTACTTTAAAATATAGCGCAAACAGAATGCAAAGGAAAGCGGTAGATTTCGGGTTTTGCTTGACAAAGAAAGCTAAGCAACCAAACTTGCGATTAAAAAAAAACATATAAAAAAATATTTCATCATAAAGGCGTTGAATTTGACCCATTAGATGTTTTAGAAATTTGTCATAGTGTCTAGTCTTTTAACATTTCCAAAGAATATAAATAATCTTGCATATATTTTGAAAGCATTGTACATGTATCCACGTCAATGCAATTATTAAAAAAAATATAACAGCGAAATATTTTGTTTCTTATTTTAAGTCAATTTTTAATTTAAGCATCTGACACACAGTTTTCTTCATAGGTGATATGACAATGTCCAATTTGATAGTTTGTCACATTGTTTACGTTATTGGTGTCTTTTTAGTTGGATAAATACTGTTTAAACTTGTTTAACTTAAAACTAGACATTCTTTAAATTGTTATCATTTATGTTCTGTCGGTTGGTTTATTTGTCTATGTGTGCTATGTTTTTTGTGAAAACATGGTATTAAAAGTCAGAAATATATTTTCTTTGAAACCCCATGACGCATAAAGCTGCCGACTACCTAATGGATTGCAAAGCAGTAAGAATACCCATGAAGTACTAAGAGCATGTATTGCAAATAACCAAAGCCTGACTGAAATATGCGCACTATCAATTCCAAGAATTAAGTCCTAATTGGTTTATTGTTATTGTCGTTTTCCATTCGGATATTTCCCCCTTTTAATATAAACGTCAAATAAATTGCATTCAAGTAAGAGCATGAATTCAATATTGGATTAGGGCTAAATCTTACATTTAATATGTATACAAACCGTTTGTTATGTTCAGTATGATATAAAGATTCCAATATCATTCCATGTCAAGATATACAAGGGATATTGTCGGGAAAATCAAAGAACCAATATGTCTGCAATTGAATCATGCTATCTCCGGTAATCTTGTTTTTCATTTAATTCTATATGGAATGAGCTACTTTACAGATAAAAGTTTTCTTGACAAACAAATTTTTATTGAATATAAGCAGCATCAGCATGAATACCTGGAAAAACCCACTTATCCTTACATTAAAAAATGGCCTTAAAATCTTGTTTCTCCATTGATTGTGTGTTTTCATCACACACGTAATAAGATCATGTTCATTGTACATCCCCTTCTTCATATAACAATATGACAGGCAGTAAACTAATAACTAAAATACTGGTGTAGACCAGGCATATTAAATTTAGCTTTTAAGTAAGGATTAAATTTAACAAAAATCCATCTGATTGAACGAATATTATAGTTGATACTATGGATTAATTTATTTTCGTGGGTATCAATTTTTGTGGTTTTAATGAAAAAGGACTAGTTTGTGTATTGTAAAATTCGTGGTTCTTTAGTGTACAACATACAGATCAATGTTTAATTTCCTTTTCGAAGGGTATATAATTTTCGTGGGTCGAAGCTACCCACGAAAACCACTAAAATTGATACCCCACGAATAATAATGAAACCACAGTACTTGAATGAAATAAATACGTGCAAATGCTTAATATGTAGATAAAAATAAATTTATTTATCAAACGTATACGAAGTATAGTAATTTCCAAGTTGGATTATATATATTTTTGGATTTTTACTGCGGTTTCATTTCGTAAACAACGTTCTAACGCAGGTGTCAGTTAAAATGTCGATTAATTTATTTAGTTATATTCTTGACATGCATAGTTCGTGTAGTGTTCTCCCATCAGCATCATTTGAATCGTAATAAAGGTTACATAGTAAGCCAAGAACAACCGAGAGAGAAGTATGCGTTACCCTACAGTTTGAAATTGAAAGCTTGCTCCTTTGAAATCGACCATGTCAAATACAACGAAAACAACCTTGTAATTTGAATTTTCAATGAGAAAGTTTAAAAAATATTATAATTATTCAGGTAAAACAAGTATGACAACCAGGCTAGGTCTTTTCTCTCAGCAGCGGTTATCATTCCATTGACTTCAACATAACAAACCAAGATGTATGCAAATAAAATGTTTAGTTTCTAATGTTATATACTTGCAAATACAAGTTATGTTTATCTTAACTTTAATTCTTTAAAACATATCATTCTGAAACAATTAACGTATTTATAAATATATTGCACATTTTAAGACTTTTGGCTCTTTCCTATTTATTAGTGTGTGCTTCCTAGTCTTCATTTTTGAAGCAATTAATAGACGATGACTTAATCTCAGTATTTAGAGATTTGAAAAAAATAAACTTAATGTATTTACTTTTACTTTTAAAATGCTATAAAAAGTATGTAGTAAAATACAATCCTGAATCATTCTAAAACGTATTTGATTTTACTTACCTTTAATGGGAATTACTAGTCTTTCCTTAATTCTAGTGACTGTGGTTAAATTAATTGAGCTCTTTAATATGTTATCAATCTTGTATCCAATGAAACGTTAGGGAAACTGATTGCAAATGCAAAATCCATATTCTTTATATTAGACTTTTTTTCCTTGTTACGAATTTATCGAGTATGAAAACCCTTTATTTACAAGCGATATCTTATATTAAATTATTATAAATATCTATAAAATTGAGGGCCTGGGGAATCATGAATTGATCAAATTAACTTCACTTCAACATGCACCTGACGCAATACACGGGCACTTTATTTACAACTATATAGGCAACGAGCCTACAATGAAGGTGATAACAAAATTACCGAACTAGGAGGATCATTCTCAAATGGCAATGAGAAAAACAAAACAGGGAAAACATTCCGGAAAAATTGAAGACCACAATGGTCCTTACTTGGTATAGTCTTTTCAAAAGACATTTTGGGTTAAACCAGGTTTTATGGCGCACCAAACCACCCCTTCCATTGCGACCTTTGGGTCAGGTAGTCCGGTAGTAGTCAGGTATTAAATAAGAAATATAACAAAATACACCTTTCAGTGTTCTCATTTTTACACAAAGGTAAGATGGGTGTTTTAAAAAAACCATAACCAACCGTTTTTTGTATGTGCAAGAACTGAGTTATTCAACCGGGTTTTTTATTTTCTATTCCAGATAGCAGATAGACAGGGTTTGTTGTAGTTTTTATCAACATACAAAATAAAATATAAAATAAAACAGATTTGATTTCTTATTTTCTTGACTTAGTTTATTTAATCACTTTGACTCTTTTTTGTTTCTGGACAATTCTGTGAACCATAACAGACTTCATCATAACAGCTTTAATGTCTATGTTGTAGTCTCTTGTCGACTAAGACATGTCATTTCTTTAAATTGCCAGATATTTTGGTGGCTGCATTTTAGTCATAGTCTTCTTCACAACTGATTAAACGCAGCTTTTTCAAAAAAGAATGGAAAACGCAGGTACAAGTTTCTTGTAGTCGATTATACCAAGACTTACTTTGTCATCAATGAGTCTAAGAAAACAAATTTGCAGAAGACCAAATAATCGACATGCTCAACTTTCTTATTGACAACATATTTGTTCAGTTTGGTGGACGTGTTTTTCAGCAAACAATAGGGATTCCAATGGGCACTAATTGTGCACCTTTGCTTGCTGATTTGTTTCTTCGTTCATATGAAGCAGACTTCTTGCATCTCTTCTAGACAAAAAAGACCGTAGACTTGCTCTCTCTTTCAACCTCACGTTCCGTTATATTGATGATGTCCTTTCACTAAACAATTCTCGATTTGGTGACTTTCTCCATCTCATATATCCACAGGAGCTTGAGATAAAGAACACAACGGATTCTAGGAAGTCTGCTTCATATTTAGATCTACATCTCGAAATTGACTCTCAAGGAAGACTTTCAACAAGGCTCTATGACAAACGTGATGACTTCAACTTTCCAATCGTCAACTTCCCCTTCTTGTGTAGCAACATTCCGTCCGCTCCAGCTTATGGAGTTTACGTATCTCAATTGATTCGTTACTCCAGAGCGTGCGGGACTTACATCGATTTCCTTAGCAGATCGACAAGTCTGACGCAAAAATTGCTCACACAGGGTTATGTTGCTCCTCGGTTGCTGTCTTCACTCAAGAAACCTTACGGACGACACCATGCACTTATAGACAAATATGGGATTTCGATCTCTCAGATAAAAGCAGATGTTGGATTGTCATAGGGTGATGTTTTGTCTTCTTTTACCGGATTTAAATCGCTGAATGGACTATCGGCAACGCGACGGGTGTGCTATAGCAAGCAGGGACTGCTTACTCTTCCGGAGCACCTGAGGTCACTCTTGTTTCGACTGGAGTTCGCGTTGTTGATTGATAATGCAGTTGTTTTGTGTTTCCATGTTTTACATGTTGTCTGTTTTTGTCCCATTCTTGTTGGTGTTTACTGGTTTTGTCTCTGCCCTTTCGGACTTTTGACATTCGGATACCCCATTGGTACCTCTGCTTCTTTCATAAGGCTGATGTTTTGACACCATCATCCCTGTAGAATGTTGTTAGTGAGTCTGTTGCTGAGGGTAGTTTTTATTCTACCCATGGAGAAAAATATGGCTTCTTTGGTTACGATCAACCACTTGAAGTCCTGTTCATATTTTTCCTCACCTGCATGTCGGATTCACTGCTTCGATGATTTTTCAAAATTATCATTTAGCTTCTTCATTATGATGGCTGGAATTCTCCTTGCCCTTATCATTTTCATAATTCTCTGCATTTCGTTTTTCTTTTTGAAATGAACACATCGATCTTTGTCGATCCGCCATTTTGTCAATGAAAACAAAACAGCGAAGTGCAACTAAGATAGGAACTTTGACGATGAGGAACCAAAAAAATCCGGATTTTTCTAAAAAAAATTCCGACCACCTTGCCAAAACGAAAGTTGGTCGGCTTTGAAAAGAAGGCGGTCGCTAAACCCGGCTTAAATGGTGAAAGGAGAACACTGCGTATATTAATCAACAAAATGACTTACTTTCCCATATCGTTTTTATGTAGTTATACATTCTTCATCATGGAAAAAATGGCCATCAGTCTTCACACCTACATCATTAAAGTTTTGATTCGTTGCGGACGGCATTGAGCATACTCTTGTCAGATTCTTCAAAAGGGTCTTGAGCATGCATGGAGAATTGTGTTTTGCTCAGGAGGACCAGTTCCGTCCCTTTAAATAATCTTCGCGAACGTTTACAACACAGAGTCGGAAAATTAATTCATGAAATTTTTACTCTTGACAAGGACCAAACAACGTACCAAACAGCAAACCCTGATGGAAGTAACCTTAACTGTTAACCACAATCGAGCTACCTATGAGTAAACAAATCAATTGATCAACTATGTACCCCTTTTATAACCAATAAAATAGTGTCACTCAAGTTGTCTAAGTTGGTTGCCCTTAAAACAAAAGTTTATAAATCAAAAGTGCTCGTCCCCAGTAATGTTATTACCCCTTAATCTAGCTGCGGTTCCGTAGCTGTTTATGGTCCTTGTGGTTTTTTTTTATTTTTGCGGACCATAGATGGTGCGCCAAATCACAAAAAAATAAAAAAGGACCATAAAGAGCTACGAACCTCAGCTACCCTAAACTATATTCAATAGATTATGTTTCGATTCGGTTTTCACAAGTATGTCAATATTTTAATGGGAGAAAGCAGCAACCCTGTTGATTTAAAATGATAGAATCAGAAAAAAGCTTTTTACCTTTATTGACATGGAAGAAATTGTAACAAGATAAGGCGACGTTTGTTTACTTATGTTATTAAGGTAAAGTATACGTAATTGAGCGCCTCTAGCGGTTGTTACGTAACGTCATAATGTGCTCCATCAAATGGCGCGACGTTCGACGCTTCGCTTTCGCTTCCGATTTTATTTTATTCAGCACGTTGTCATATTTTACTGATATTTTTTTTGCCGATGCAGACGCGCATAAGGAAAATTAATGCAGTAACGTAAGGAATAGAATTTATCTGGTTGTATATGCAGGAAGAACTAGATCAAAAAGTTTTACCACTTTCGAAAAAAAACATAAAAGGCAATACTGCATCCTTTTCTTTGGCTATTTTTTATAATTAGTCGGCAATTTCGAAAAAAAAGTTTGTGGATAGAAGACAGGATGACTAATAAAGTTACTTTTTTATAAAACGTAATGGCATTCTGTTTCACTTCTCATGGGAACCAATCCCTTTGTCACGTAAATTTTTACATATAAAAAAAATTAAATCCGGCAAATTTTTGACAAAAGTCTTCACCAAATAATGTCAATTTTGCTAAGCCCGCATAAAGAAAGGTAAAAAAAGACTAGTGTTCTCAAATGTTCGAGAGAAAAGACAAAACAAAAAACAAGAAAGACATACCAGAAAAATTCAAGATCGTGTTTAAATGATTTGGACTCGAAATTGTGCGTTTATTTTCTCTTAAATTTATGGATTTTGACACAGGATCATGCATATTTGCAATTAATTTGGTTTTAATTTTATTTTATGGGCGTCTACTCTCTCAATGATGGAAAACATGGGACTGTTGGTCGACTTCCATACTGGTTCACATTGAATACTATGGAGTGTCGGACAGACCTCTCATTTACATGATGTCTGTGGGTTTTGGTTGCCCCCCTGACAGTGGTTTCTTCCGGAGATCTGTTAATACAGATTTTCCGCTTTCCTCCACCATTCTTGAATTCGACTACGGGTAAGTGATGTGTCGGGCAGGATGTCGGTGAGGATAGATGAGTTGTCCTAACCAGTTCCCGCTCTTTTTCTTGACATTATGGTATATCTCTTGGTGTAAGTATGCGATTCTGGTGGCTTGTATATAGCCCCTGCAGTAACAGGTGAGCAACGGGAAAAGTAAACGGGAGGGAGGGTGGGTCCTGCTGCCAGTAGTCCATTTTCTCCTCTTGGTTTGACGCGTCAGGAAAGGAAGCTAGATAAGACACACGGAAATCCGTACCGATGCGCTGGGGTCAGCGTTACGGAATGCTAGAACACATCCTTCCCGTCTTTCTTTTGGTGGCGGGTTGTTTTATATGGCAAGCCGTTTTTACATTTATTCCTCTTTATAGATATCTCATAAACTTAATAAGATATCTCATATACTTTATAAGATATCTCATAAAGTTTATAAGATATCTTATAAACTTTATAAGATATCTTATAAACTTTATGAGATATCTTATAAAAAATAATTTATAAGATATCTCATATACTTTATAAGATATCTTATCAACTTTATGAGATATCTTATAAATTTTATAAGATATCTTATTTACCATATAAGATATCTTTAAAAGAAAATGAGATATCTACTAAACACAATGTTTATAAGATATCTGATTAAGTTTATAAGATATCTCATAATGTTTATAGGATATCTTATAAAGTATATGAGATATCTTATAAATTATCTTTTATAAGATATCTTATAAAGTTTATAAGATATCTTATAAAGTTTATCAGATATCTTATAAACTTTATGAGATATCTTATAACTTTTATGAGATGTCTTTAATGAGGCCTTATAAAAATATAAGATATCTTATAAAGTTTATAAGATATCTCATATACGTTATAAGATATCTTATAAAACATATGAGATATCTTATAAAACATATAAGATATCTCATAAAACATATAAGATATCTTATAAAACATATAAGATATCTCATAAAGTTTATTAGATATCTTATAAAGATTATGAGATATCTTATATAAAATAATTTATAAGATTTCTAATAAAAGTTATAAGATATCTTATAAAGTTTATAAGATATCTCGTAAACTTTATGAGATATCTTATTAAAAAATAACTTATAAGATATCTCATAAAATATATAAGATATCTGATAAACTTTATGAGATATCTTATAAACTTTATAAGATATCTTATTAGTTTTATAAGATATCTTATAAGTTTTATAAGATATCTTATAAATGATTTTATATGAGATATCTAATAATCTTTATAAGATATCTTATAAACTTTATGAGATATCTTATATGTTTTATAAGATATCTTATTTGTTTTATAAGATATCTTATATGTTTTATAAGATATCTCATATGTTTTACAAGATATCTTATAAACTACCATTTATATGAGATATCTTATATATTTCATCAGATATCTTATACAGTATACGAGATATCTTATAAATTTTATGAGATATCTTTAAAGAGGAATAAATATAAATATGGCGTGCCATAGTTTTACGTCACAACGTGACGATTGTCCTACTAAAGGATGTAAAGATAGCATACAGATGATCCGGACTTAGTACAGGCATTTCAAAAGATATTATATATGGGTTAAACCAGGTTTTAGGCTGCCAAACTAACAGATATTTCTAAAAGCTTTAACCCTAAAACTATAAGCACATACATGTATCTTCACTTTACACCTTGATCAAATACCATTTAATTTTCGCACGGGACCCGGGAGGCGAATAGGACCGGATCAGAGCTTAGCTTGTCGAAAAAGGCGACTAAGGGTCGTGCGATTCTGACCGGTGCAAGTGTCCAGCCCAATGACCGACCAAAGTATGAACTGAACCCTTGGTGGCTGAATAGGGTGGCCCTTGTCCCCCAGGGTTGTCAGGTCTATGATAAGGAAAACTTGGCCGCTGACCATAGTGGACCAACGTGTGTGGAGAGTGCCACGCTTCATGCACGTAAAAGATCTATATTGTTGATCGCCAATATGTGCGCCACATAGGCTAAATTTTCCGCCCCTACCCATATCTTCCGGCATTTTCCTGTGGTCTTCAAAATTTACTGTTCTATTATTTCCCACCTCATCCTATTTTCTCATCATCATATCATATTCATCGCCTTTAAATAACCTATATAACGTTGCAAGAGCGTAATTTTTTAAAGTAAATCCATAAACATTCAGATTTTTGCCGCCGAGACCTTCATTGTGTTGTTCGGTGTTGTAGTATTTTTAATGCAAATGGGGTAAACGTACCAATTTCCACCCGCAGTAAGATGAGTTCACATTAAAATGGTTTTGGTAAATATTTGTGTTTCAAAATGATACTAAATACAAAACAGAATCCAAACTTGTTACTTTTTTTCTTCGCCGGACAAACATATTCTATTTAAATGCCTTTACGTGAATTTTTGTAAGTTTTGTTATTCTTTGTTGAGGCTTACCAGGTGTGATTTCTGCGAGACGAAGCCCTTTCATGTTATTTTTATATTTAACCGTTAAAAAAATACTGTCCATCTTGGAAATATAAAAGAAATCGATCAGTGCGTATGTTTTATATACTAGTAAGAGATAGGGTATGTTATTAAGACAAACTGAATGTAAAACTGATTTGGGACTGACGAGTTGACGAACGGGCGTACGGAACCGAACACTATATATGCTCATCTACCTTCGAAATAAAAAAAAACTGACGACGGCAAAAGCTATGTATATAAAATTGTAAATCAGCGTTTTACTTACTTCACGTAGTAGTAAATCCTTTAAAAATACTCAGAAAACATGGAAAAAGTACGGATCGCAGAGTATCATTCAACGGACAACACAAATAATAAGTTTATACTGTATAATTTATAACATACAAGTAGCGACACGCTTAGGTAGTATAGTTTGTTATACTTCAAGAATCCTGTCAAAAGAGTTCAAACCCACATAAACAACACAACACAGATTTTACTATAAATAAACGTCGCTCTTTTTATCTGTTTTTGACGTTGCTGAAAACGTCATCAAAAATGCGTCATTTTTATCTTTTATTTCCAATTTGGAAATCTGTAGCGTGAAAACGAAGTCCGTAGTCAAGGACTTTCTTTACACCAAAATGCTCAGAATTTAATTTTGAATGTGTCTTGAGTTTTTAAAAAATATTGATCGGTTAATAATTTTTTATTGAATGAAAATGTTCAAAAACATGACTTTTTACGTTCATTTTTCTATTATATTCAATGTAATTTTGATATAAAACCAACACATCTTCGAAAGGTCATAACTCTAAAACAAGGTCCGTGACCCCAATTTTTTATTGCATTTCCTTATTCCTCCTAACTTAAGCTATCTATGGTTAGTTTTTAAAGAAAATTTATCGGATAGTCAATTTCGTATACTTTACCTTAAATACAAACAACACTGACAAGAAGACATTCAAAAGCAATCTTACTAATGTGTATCGTATAAGTTAATTGAATCAAATTCTTTTACTATGGATTATATCAAATTTTGTTTAAAACCTCAAATATCTTCAAGTTATAACCGGAAGACGATAACAAAGTTTATGAGAAGGCAATATATCCTAATGTCCTGTTTCGTTAGAAGTTTTATTCAATTATAATAAAAAAAGTTGTTCAATCGTATTTTAGGAAAAAATCTAAATAATGAGTTTATTAGTAATTGTTTTGACGACACGAGTTTATATATCAGCGAAATCAACGTGAACAGGACAATGAATGATTGTTAAGGACGTACTGAATCCTGCAGCAGCGATTTAGCGTGAAAGGATCCCAGAATGTGGCACCTCAAACCAATTTCGCGTTCCTCTTCTAGCCAACGTCAAATCGGTTTGATGTACTACGTTGATTTTAACATTCAACATTCAACATGTTATACGCTAAAAAATTAACCGGATTTCATTCAACGCTTAATGTTTGTTTTTTTATATAACATGTAGCAAGAACGTGACCACTGATATGTGCGAATCCAGGAAAGAAAAATAAAACCACTTGAAGTCAAGCCAATTGCTGTTCTTAATGATCAAATTTCTGCATTTGTCCAAAAGTACATGTCATTTCTTATTAAGGATGTACTCTGGTCAGGAGCCAAAATTAAAAAAATTAAAGTATTAAACTTTTTTTCGAACCTTGATTTTTGCAATATTCTGACCCTACAAAGGCATTATATGAAGAAAAATTAATAGGTTGCTGTGCATTTTTCTTTGCTACAGACGTTTAAAGGTGACTAATTTTGATGAATTTGTTAATTTTTAACCATTTTAGACCAAACTTTGACTATTTTCATAAAAAAAAATCAACTTATAGTATTAAACTTTTTCTTATACTTTCTGATAAGTGGTATCTGGTAGAAATGAAGATATCAATCGTTAAAAATGGTATGTAAGTGTGGATATTAGAAAGTTTTGTCCCATTTACATGTATTTTAGGGGTATTTTTTGCCATTCCAAAAATCCCCAAAACGCTGTTTTTCTCATTTTTCTTGAAGGTGATGGTTAAAACTTCATTTGTTTTGTGGTTTCTTAATGCGAAAATATCTAATTAAATGTTTTAGGAAGCAAAACTGAATGACTAGTGAATATTTTTTTCATGAGATGACTTTTTCCAACCCAACACCTATTTTCAGAAAACCTAACCTGAATTCACCAGCAATTAAGGGCCTATTTTTTTTATGTACGATTACTCCACAACTACTTGTTAAAAATTCATAATTTTTAACACAATTTTATGGGTTACATATATTTAAAAAAATATTGCCATTGTCCTTAAATTTTGAATCATTTTAAAGTTATTTCCAAACAAGATTTCAACGAGACCGAAACCTCATCAGAATACATCCTTAATGACCTTTAGTGGAAGAAATGAGGAACAACATAATTTTTTGACAATAATTTTTAGCTCACGCCTGACCAAGTTAATAAAGTATACATTAAATGTTCTAGCACAACATATCAGTCGGACATACCAGAACCAGGAAAGAAAATCAAGTTCACGATTGGGAAGTTCAGTGATCATGATTGCTACAAACTTAACTGAAAAGTCTTCCTTGAGCTTAAATAAAATTATGAAGCGTTACTCTAGGAAGACTTTATTGCGTCCTCAGTTTAAAATGTGCTTTTATCTGTGCATCGAAACAGTCACCTCATCAATATTTGATGAATGAAAATCATTGTATTATGACATAAGGCAGGACTGTCAAATGATGATCATTTTTAACTTGTGGTTGTTGAAATTGGCTTTAAATGATTCGGAAACATATCAACAACCAATGCTGCACAACAAGTGCCCAAAATACCATATTCTAAGTCTGTCATTTAATGCTTTTAAAGTAACAAATATTGAAGACTGTGAGGCTGCACATAATATTGATACTCTTTTTCAAAAATAACACAATTTACACGTATGTACTTTTAGTAAGAAATAAAACAAACTATAATGATTATATGTTCATAATAAAATTTATTTTGTCTGCTTTATAAATCCTACACATGAAGATCTAAGATCTTTTTTATTTTGAAATATTCTTTTAAAATACAAATGACAACAAAGTTCCAGACAATAAATTTTGCTACGCCTGATGTGCGTTTCGTCTATTCAAGTCTCATCAGAGGCGCTTTACCAAAAAATATTGAAAATGCCAAACATTTTACGATTATGAAGAGTAAAGAACAGTAAAACCCAAAATACCAAACTGGGGAACCAAATTATAACTAAGATGATCAACCTATGTCTGGGGTAGGAAAACCTTAAGGTTTTAACAATTCTGAAATTTAAACGGAAAATTTATATCTTTGATGTGTTCTCCAACACAAAAGTGTTGGTACCGGAGCGGGCTAACCTCGGGGAATTAAAACTCCACCAGAAGTGCTAACCTTCACGGGTGTTCGAAATACAAATGACAACAAAGTTCCAGACAATAAATTTTGCTACGCCTGGCGCGCGTTTCGTCTATTCCAGACTAATCAGAGGCGCTTTACCAAAAATATTGAAAATGCCAAACATTTTATGATTATGATAAATGGTGTTGCGCACAGCTCTGTAAAGTAATTGATATAATATAGAATGGATATGGCAGCTCACCATATCCATTCTTTATGATTATGAAGAGCAAAGATCAGTAAAACCCAAAATACCAAACTGGGGAACCAAATTATTACTAAGATGATCAACCTATGTCTGGGGTAGGAAAAACCTTAAGGTTTTAACAATTTTGAAATTTAACGAATAATTTATAGCTTTGATGTATTCTCCAACACAAAAGTGGTAAAAATGATTCAATGTCGTTGAATGACTAGAAAGATTAATTATTTTCCGATGTAATGCTTGGATGCCAATTATTATCAAACCTACATAGACAGATTTTTTGTACAGTTTGCTTTGACAAAAGATAACAGGATCGAGCATGTAACATATTTAGAATAATCGGGTTTTCGTTTCATTGCCATGAAAGAAATGACAAATTGAAGAAATTGATTACCTTTTTGTTGCAGCAGCGAATTGTGAAACAGGAAATTGAAAAGCAACCCATGACTCTTTAAGTAATTGAATTATAACGTGTTGGAATATGAAACAAGTTGTCGAGAATTCCCATGAATTTTACATTGTCCTGCTTTTTTAATTTCAAAATCGTTAAAAGATAATTTTGTTCTTTTCCTATGTTTCCGTTGGTGATCATGAGATCTTTAGATTCCTAAAGATTTAATCGATGAAGCTTACATTCCTTAAGTAGTAAATGCCAGCATGGTTTTGTAAACGGATTGTTATTATTTCAGGGTCAAAAATCAATTGGATTCTAATGTCCAATTAGCATGTTTATGACATATACAAAACATAGAATTTAATTTAGATTTTTAATGCTGTTAACATGCATGCGGTAATTCTTGATTATTCTTCCGCTTATTTCATTCTATGCCTTTTTAAAAAAATCACCACGATGACGCTGTCTTGCTAAATTTCAATCGGAATTTCATGTGCTCGTCGACAAATGAGTGAGTTCAATCATTGCCGATGCCTGGCTTTTGTTTTTGTCTTTCGTTTGTCTAAATTGTTTGTTTGGTATTTTCTTCCTCTCCATATAACGTAATTAAAGATGATAACAAAATTACCAAAATTGGAGGATCATAGTATGTATTTAAAATGTAAATGTAGATTGGAACATTTAACAAATTGTACCAGAAAATGTTAATGAAGCATTCACTCACCTCTCGAGCCTTATTCAGTTCCTTAACCTGGGCATATAAGTTATACCTCATTTTAACTTTTTGAGAAAGGACGAATGAATAAAAAAAATTGAAAAATAAAACAAACACAAACACATTTACCCTCAAACAAGAGCAAGAATCAATAAGGAAAACACACAATGTCGAAACCAATGACGTTAAATGCTCAGTTGTATTGAGGCGGTAAATTGTAAAAAGATCTCATAGAAATAATCGAACGATCAGAGGGACAACTTTAACCCGTCCATGGACATTAACTTTGAGAGTGGTAATTTTGATGTTTCACCATTTAGTATGAAAAATTAATTCCATCTTACAGTTTACCGGTTCGATGAATGGAATACCCTGAAACTGAAATAGATTTTTGAAAATGCTGTAAGCAAGTTTATTCAAATAATCTAAATCCAAAATACACATGAAAGCTGGAATAATTTAATTCCAGGAGATAGAAGTGCTTCTTCCCTGCACGAAGCGGAACAAAAATAAAATTTTCCTTAAACGGGCTTGATTTATCGTAACATTATCACATGTCTGATTTCCCTTCCTTTTTTTAGAAATGCTGGCATTGCTGAATATTATTGTGTTTTGTGTCCGTTTTATAATCGTCAGTGTTGTAATACTTTACCTTTATTTCGATTGACTAGATTTCGTGTTTCTGTATTTATTGGTGCTTCTTTAACTCTTAATATGTTGTCTGCTTTTTTCGCCCTGTTTTCGTTTGCGTTTACTGGTTTTGTCTCTGCCCTTTTGGACTTATGACATTCGAATGCCCTATTGGTACCTCTGCTTCTGCATAACATAGCTTAACAAGATCCAAATAACAAACACCATTGCTGTTCAAGTGACAATAACACTTTGTTGATACAAAGTCTACAAATTACAGAAAGATGAATAGAGATTAGATTTGCACAGAAGGTATAGAACGAACTTTATTTGGATATCGGTCGGTTGGACAATGTAGTTATCTGTAGTGGCTTGGTGGAGCCTTGTATATTTCCAATTCTACAACCAGACATACTTTTGTAGTTAGCCAAAATTTAACCATGGGGATAACTGTTTTATAAAATTACATTTTATCCTTTTACTGTTTGTCCCAAAAGGGCTTTAGATATCATTGGTTATAAAGCATAATATCTGTATTGCTTATTTTGAATTCTGCTCTTCAATTTTGTTTTAATCACGATAAATTACAAAATCATTTTGTATCAGAATTTCAAGCAGTTTTAAGTGGATCATATAGCAAGGAAATCAATTAACTTTTGATCCTTCACAGTTTGAATAAATAATTGAAATTATTTTCCACGAATATTATCGTTGCAGACATTATCAGAAAAAACACACACACTTATTCCTGAGTCAGGTGTTTTACTTTACACAGATGTGGCCGTCCCAATTTAATTGTCAGGACTGTTTAGTACCATACATCCCATATTCTTAGTTTATATAAAAACTGCATGGAAAGGTTGGTCAAACATTTTTTCACAGACCCGTTCATGAGAATGATTCGAAATTTATAATTTGTCAGGGTGGTTTAGTATGACAAACTATCATCTGAAGGATTTTCAGACCTGTCGAAATTTTACTTTTCTTTGGGATGAGACGGTACCCTTTTCCTATGGACACATTCTTCATTTTTACCTTGTTCTGAACACGGTCAATATCTTTGGTGCTGATTAACAATTCCTGTTTGTAACAAATATTTCACCATTTGATTAACATTTTTTTTATTTTCTACTGTTTAATTTGAACTTAAAGGGGTATAATTCAATGCTATCTAAATTACCTAGAAAACGTTGATTGAATTCCATTGACTAAATTTGGCATTTTTATTAGGTTTCATTTTATCATCGATGATTCCAATTGACAGTTTAATTTTCTCTTGTCTTTGCTTGATATCAATTTTTCATCAGGATGTTGTTTGGATTTCTAATTGTAAATTGTTATTGAGATTTTATTGACATAGAAATATTATGGTAGTAAAACATTTCAAGAACAACGTATCTGATTAGTTATAAAAAGGGAAACGGTTGCCTATTCGAATGCCAATCATTGAGAAAATATAGACGTAGCTCATAATAAAGTTTTTCAGTTTCGTTCTTCTATCGTTTTCTATTGTGTTTTTTAACAAATGACTTAAAACTAGATATTTATGGTGTTTAATAGTAAGTAAAAATATGTGCCTTGGTGTTTTTTGTCCATATATGCCCTACTCAGATAACCTGGCATCAACTTGTCCTGTTTAGAAACACCGTAAAATATTGCTACAAAGCTGGGCTTGGCTTTACGACATTAATCGATGTAGCTAAATCCTATTCGACACCTACAGCAATATCAAGTTTACAGATAAAATGAGAAGCTGAATATTTTTTTTTTCTTTAAAGCTTGAACAAAGAATATGTAGAGATATATAATAATTGTAAGCCAATCAAAATATAATCAAATACATTATCTTCAATAAACAATTGTTACACTACTTTTTAAGTGATTTGCAAATGTTAAAAAAAATAACATTTTGTGGTGCTGCATGGTATTGATTTGATAATGGAAATAGTAATTTGTGACGTCATGCCATTGTTAGTGCAGTACTTTATTTTACCGATAAGTACTGTTTAGTCTTAATATTGGACTGTTTTCTACTTAATATTGGATTGCTTTTATCTAAAATTGGACGGTCAGTAATAGTATTTTTTTTTACTTGAACATTCAATGATCGAAGGGAAAAATGCAGCAGGTATAAAATTCGGCACATTTTTGACAATTTATTTCGTGCCTGGATTCGAACCCGCAATCATGCTCTTCTCATGCTCTTCTCATGCAATGTCATTAAGCCTGTTGCTACCGATTCAAAAGTGTTTAATTGAAGTATTTCAATCATTTTGGTCGTATAAACATGTATAATAAATCAAAATCGATAACAAAAATAGTTTTGTCCATAGCTGGATTCGAACCCATAGTCTCCCACCACGCTAACCATTCGGCTATGGAAGACTACTGTTCACTAAGAGTATTTAAATTATTTGAAAGTATTAACGTATATTGAAATTTCGTACATGTATGTATTACGAAAAGTTCATTCGCCAAACATTTTTTTTTCTTTTTTTATATAAAACACAAAACATGAACCAAGAACTTAGTATTTACGGTAGTTAGCGTTACAAGGAAGCTTATTACACTAACTAAATATCGAATACCCATGTCCCTTTACTCGTAGACAAACATAATCGCAAAATTTAAATCCCAGATGAAATACATTTGTATGTCACGCGAAAGAAACATTTTTTCATTTTTATGGCCAAGGTTATACTATAGCTTTATCAATTAGCAGTACTTTTATGTAAGCTTTTATTTTTAAATGATGCTCATAAACATTTAAATAAAAGAATTGTAAAAGATCCGTAGTAAGGCACGAACCATTTTCATACGGTTGGGGGGGGCTTGGATTTTGTAACCTGATATTATTTTTTTTCTGTCCAAATCAAAGTTATATAATTTTTTTTTGTATTCAAAGCAAAATCATATATTTTTTTTTACATTTGTTTTTTTTATTCGTAAGTTTACAGGTCTTTTATTAATTGTGTGAATTAGGCCAGTTCTTTGTCTAATTTATTCTCATTGTGAGTAACATTCATATATTTTAGAGACAAATGGGATATGAGGAATAAGCCAGACAAAAAAACTCTCGGTAAGCGATGAAATGTGCATTGGACTATCGTATTTTGATTTTGAATACATGCATATTTATAACATACATATATTTATAGGAACATGGGATATAGGGAGACATGGCGAATATTTCAGCCAACCTCTATTGAAAAAACCAGAATCCCCCAAAATAAACATTCAGTATATAGCAATATTAATTAAATGGACAATAGACAAAGTCATGTGATAGCTGGATATCCAAAATCCAAAATTTGTTTCTTTTATAAATACATATTTTTTCAATATGTGAAATCTAATTCTGAAACTTTTCAAGACTAGAAATGAAAGCAATATTCATTTGTCATTACCCTGGTAACCTTGTCACATAGGGGACTTATCACATGGTTACCTTTTAGGCGTTTGGCTTCAAAGTTTTCAAAAGTTAATTTCCCTGAAACAGCAAGTCAGGGGTTGAAATAAGACAAAGAAAAGTACAAGTTGAAGCCAATATAAGGGATCATAGAAAAACAAGCTTTTTGATTTGGTTAGGGATCCTGTGTAACTAGCATACTGGACATACATGGGGGATTGCTGAAGGCCTCAAAAGCTCTTGGGTAAATGATGCAAAATCATCCATTATTGTGATTTCCTGAGAGGTAATCATGATATTTAAATTTCATAACTCATTGAAAAAAAAATCACCATATGAACTACAAAGCAACACAAGAATGTAGTTGGAAATATAAGAAATCTGTGAATATTGACCAATGCCGTCTTATAGAAATTTCTGGATCTACCAGTGGGATGGGGAGATTTAAAAAAATATATAATTCTATTTAATTTTCCAAGCGGGACAACATGTTCATACCATTACAGAACAAAACTATCTATATATGCATGTACTAAAACATATTAAAAGTGATACTATTTCGTAGGACATTATAATTTCAAAATTTGAAACTTTTGCAAAAGGCAATGATGAATAAGGGGATGTATGCCGAGCGAAGCGAGTCAGCAAAAATTCAGGCTTTTATCTTTTGTGGAAATTTATGAATATTTTTTTTTTCAGCTCCATTAGAAGCATTTTTATTTTTTTCTCTAAAAATTGGAATTAATATTATTTTTTGAAAAAAATCCCAGGCCCCCCACCAAAAGAAAATGGTTCGTGCCTAAATCTGTTTAAAAAGAAAGCCATGGTTCTAGCTAGGTTAATATGCAAAAATGAATGGATATGGAGTATGAATGCATGAAATAAACTAACAATATTATTATTGAGGAGAAATTTATGAAAAAGAGGGCTTTAAAAAACAGGTTATTCTGTCATGGAAAAGAAATATTTGTGCGTCCGAGAGCAAAAAAGGTAGAGATTTCGATATTTCTAGTAGTATTAGCTGATTTTTCCTTGAACTTCCGGTTTAGCACGCCTGTTTTCTCAAACGTTCATCGTCTTTGTAATGCTTTGCTTGTCTTTAAATGAGCACAGATATTGGTTTGACATAAACTTTTTTAATGACATCCTTTCCGGATTAGACAAACACTAAATTGATCTCTGGCAACGTGACGGGTGTGCTTAGCATGCAGAAATTGCTTACTTTTCCGGAACGTCTTGGCTTGACACAGAAATTGCTGACACAGGGTTATGTTGCTCCTCGGTTGTTGTCTTCACTCAAGAAATTTTACGGTAGACACCGTGCACTCATAGACAAATATGAGATTTCCTTCTCTCAAATGAGTACAGATTTTGGTTTGTCCTAGAAATTTGTTTTGTTTTCCTCTACCAGATTTGACACCCTGAATCGGAAATTTGCAACACGACGGTGTGCTATAGCAGGCAGGAACCGCTAAGTCTCCCGGAACCCCTGAGTTTACTCATGTTACGACTCGAGTCCGCATTGTTGATTTCCGTTCGGTTGATTTAGTGTTTTGTATTTCTTCGTGCTGTTCTTGTTCGTGTTTACCGGTTTCATTGTTGCCTTTTCGGACTTTTGACACTCGAATGCCCCGTTGGTGCCTCATTGCCTCTTTCATTATCGTTTTGACTAGATTTGTCATTGCTAAATGCTGTTTGCTTGTTACGTGTGTATTTTTTTTGTTATGTGGTTTGTTTCGTTGTGATGATTTTTGTCCACCAATTTTATCTTTGTCTGTTCAGTATAATGATATTTGATTACCCCTTTGGTACACCTTTGCGTCTTTCAGTAAGTTATACAAAAGAGGAAACATGATATTTAAGATGTGATTGTGGAGTCTTTAAAAACTAAAACTATGAAGAAAATCAGAAAATTAACTATCTGTTATCAAACAGTATATACGCAGATGTGTGATACATGTAGTAATGTAATTAGCAACTAAATTTAGAACACATTATCCGTTTTCATTACAAATATGAGAACTCATCATGACATTATTTCGTTTCATTGGATTTTTTTTTCATTTTAGATAATCTGATTTGGTATTCTCAATCATCAATTTATAAAGGTTACTTACCGGGCACCATCGACATCATGTCGTTGGTGTACATCAGTTTATTTAACTTGTAAATACTAACACATAGTAGTAACTACGGTCCAAGCATGTGGAAGGAATAAAACAACAAAAAATCAGCAAAAAATGCATTAATTTTTTTCATAACTGTCGTCTGTTTTTTTTTCGTCCTGTCCTTGCTTATGTATATTGGTTTCGGACTTTGACATTCGGGTGCGCCTTTGGTACCACTGATTCTTTTAAAACTTAAAACTGTTTTCATGTTCTTCCAATGAAAAATCCTGAAGTCTTGCTAAGGCCATTATATTAAAAACTAACTCTTCGATACGTAAAATTGTATAAAGCATAACTTTACTTTAGTTTTTCATTCATGACAGACAATTTTAAGGGTCCTTTATATACTATTTGTTACAGGTTTTTGTCTCTTAAAAAACGCCGTTCACACATTTCAGAATGTGTGCTTTGAAGATACATACCCAAAAACTATATTGTAAATAAAACATAAAAATACATATATGCATTAAAATTATACATATTTTTATTCCAATTCGACTATCTCAATAGAACATAAAATATTTATCATATAAAATCAGCCACATGTTTCTAGGGATGCAGCTCAGTTTATTAGTCCTAGTAACAACAAGAAAATTCATGACAACTAACTTCAGTGTGGACAATGTCGTTGTACTGCCAGTCTACAAATAAAAATCATATCATGAAACATAAGGACAGTTAATATTTTCCCATTCAAATGTTTCGGCTCTAACGGAAACACACAAATTTAAGAACGAGGCTCGAATAACTTATTAAGCTATCTGACTTTTAAAACAGATTTCCTCAAGCATATTTATATTCTGCATATGACTATTAGAGTGCATGGCATTAGAAAACAACAATAAGACAGTAGAACATTAATACACTTATATTCTAAAGTATATGAACATACTAAATGCACGTTTTTGCTCAACTTTAAATGTTACATTTATGTCTTAATCTCAACCGAACCTAAAATATTCATTGAAAGACACACGTTTTTAGTCACTGCTTTGCTTCTGTTGTGTTTCCGTCAAACATTGAAACGCAAAAAAAACTTTGTGTTTATATTTTTATTTTGTAACTGACAATCTATTATTACAGCAACACCAAATGATCTCATTTTTCTTCAACCATCTTTTCCAAATCCGGCTGACACAGATTCTTTACACAAGCTAATTTGTAAGCCGAAATAATAACAACATAAAAAGTGCACATATCCTCAGTGTCTGTTCTCTGTGCGCTCAGTTCATGTTAAGGTATGGGGTAGTAAAACTCGACTAGTTAGAACCGATTGCACAGAGATCTCCATTCTATACCAAAATGCGGAAGACTTGATTAATACATTTTGTAATACATCATTAATTTGAATTACTCCCCTTTGTCCGCATTTTGGTCAGATCTCCACAATAAGCATTTTGGGTGGGGTGGGAGGGTAAAGATAACAACCTATGCAGAAAAGGTTCCCACCCTTCCATATGTAAACCATTGTTTTACCTATCACTCCCTTAAGCCCAACAATTGCATGGATGGTGAAATAATGAGGACGAACCACATTAACTTCCGCTTACGTCATCAGCCAATGAGATAGTGCACATATCCTCAGTGTCTGTTCTCTGTGCGCTCAGTTCATGTTAAGGTATGGGGTAGTAAAACTCGACAGATTGCCACATATATACAACAACAAGATTCATATAAAAGGGAAGGAACATCAAATATTTAACCCTCTTCCCAAAACTCAAATAAATAATAAAAATAAAAATTTTAAGTATAAATACTCAACATTTTATTGCAATAAATTTACAACAGTCCGTTCATCTATATGGATTCCAGAAAGATTCTAAAAGGCATTCTTCATTGCCGAATAATCCACACTTTCGTTAAAAAACCGATTCTGTCTCATTTGCATTATCAGTGGAATTTGCCAACCTTGATGCAACCATACCAGCATCAACTAAAGATAACATTCTAGTATAATACATCGCACTTGACCTATTAAACCATCCAACATGACTCATTATTTGATCCATATTATCAACTGACCCTGACAAAGCCATTGTTATAGCACAAACCGATCTGAAACTGTGAGGAGTCTCTCCCTCATATATACCTAAAGTAGTCATGTAATATCTTAACCGCTCATAAATAGCAGAGTAGCTTACACAATCATCAAGAACTCTCCCCTTTTCAGAAACAACTCTAAAGAGATATCCCACCGACAAATCAACTCCAAAGCTTTTACAAAACTCAACATATTGAAGTAGACCAATAACCGGACAAACCTCTAAATCCTTACATTTCTTAATAATAAAAGAAGTATTTTTCCCTTTCTCACCCCTTAAAGTCTTTCCAAACGTGTGTTGAAAAACCAACCCTGAACCATCATTTAAAACTTTCACCTCTTGGGCCACGGTATTTGACAAATCACTTGCCCTATCCCCGGCAAAAAAAAGTTTTATCCAGGCTTGATCCCTGTAAAGCACAAATTTTTGTCTTAAAGTCAGTCCAGGTTTCCCAATTTCCCTACGAACAAATGAGCATATAGTCTTAACTTTACCTAGAAATATAGGTTTTGCCTGTTTCGGTAGGACATGTGAAGCCGCCTGTTCCTCTTTTATAAACTTTACATACTCTTTAACGATAGGGGCAGCAGCAGGGTTTCCTGTATTATACAACAGATCCCAGTCCCGCCCCATACCATTATCATCAAAAATATTTACCAGTTGCTGTACTAATCCCTCAACCGTCCCTGAAGCCAAGCGCTTAGGACATGAACAGGAAAAATCCCCCTTTTTACCCAAAAATTTACAACTGATATTATGTATAAATGTCTTCCCAAAAGAATCCTTCCAAACTAAAAATTTACGAATATTTTGCGGTTTACATTCTGACAAAGTTTTACAACCAGATTCGCGGAGAAAAACCATGAATGTTTCTAACAAGCGTTTCTTCTTTATAAAACCAGACGACATTCGTTTCACTTCATCCAATTTATCCAGCCGCATGTTGATAGACTGCCAATCTATGTCCAGAACCTACAAAACAAAGAATACAAACTTTAACCAAATGATACTCTAAACGCGTACAACGGCCATCGAAGTCCTATTCTGTCTAACATAAAACCCTTCTTTGTTGGAACCTGTACAACACCTAACTGACCCTTTCTTCCAACACAAAAAGAAGAAACAGATGCACCTCTCAATTTTGGCCACCAAATTGGAACTGGGAATACTTCCGGAACTACTATAGTGCAAGAGACCTTTTGCTCCTCCAAAAATGAAAGCAAAGGAAAGATCAGCACAAACGGGGGATGGACATATAAATTAGTCTCCATTGTTAAGTCCTGACAAAAAACGTTGACACCCGAACTTCCCTGAGTTGGCCATGGGGTAAAGTGGCGCAAGGGCTTTCCGTTAGAGATCATTGTGTTAGAGTCCAACGACATCAAGTCAACTGAATGCGGACCATAATGTTATTCAACTTCCTTCCAAGCTGTTTCACTCAACATGGTATCAGCTAACGTAACTCTTCTGGAAGGCTCATCAGCAACATTTTGCTCTGATGGAATATAGGCCATATGCAAATCCATATTTCCTTTCACTATGCAATGGATAATCAACTTAAGAATATCATTAAGCTCCCGACTTTTCGAGCCCTGATTGTTCCAAGCACCAACTACCGCCATATTATCGAACAATATATCCACCCGAGAATTCAGGCATTCATTTTGAACAGATTGCAATGCTTTGAGAATGGCATGTGCCTCTTTAACATGAATTGGCCTTTCATCAGTCGATTCCCAATAATCGCTCAAAACAATTTCCTCTCTCCCTAACTGTACCACAGCACCATACCTAAAGCCCGAGGAATCAGTTGACATATCAATTCTCTTGTGATATTCCGGCTTCCACTCGGAACAACCTGTCCAATCGTCTATAAATCTCCAATATTCCAACTCTTCTCTTAAGGACTTTGTCAATGGTATTGGCCTACTATTCCTGATAGCCAAAGAGATTGCAAGGTTAACCTCCCTACAAAATAATTTACAGCCAGGCACCGCTAAGGACATCGATATACATTTTCCCCCATATCGTTGTAATGTTCTTAAATCAACCTTAGCAGATGACAAAATTGATTCCCTAAGATCTATAAATTTTATCTTCTTGTCCTCTGGAAGAATAAACGCCTGTCTCACAGAATCTACATAAAAACCAAGAAATTTTTTGCATGTCTCTGGAATCAATGAACACTTTCCCAAAGATAAAGTGTAGCCCAATCTTGTAAGAAGCTCAAGCATTACATACGGAATCTTATTAACATCATTGTCCGACCTACATTCAGATAGTATTTCACCTACTTTTTCAACAGCAAACCGATCATCTATGTACAAAGTGTTCAATACATTGAGACTCCTAAGGTAAGATGTCACGCTCATTCCTATTGACTGATATATGAACGGGGATGCCGACCATCCAAAGGGGAGTGTCGTATATACCATAAGATAACCCCCAAATTGAATTCCAAAATATGTAAAAGATTCTTCCCGTAATTTGACGTGGTCGTATCCAGACTTCTCGTCACACGTGATCATATGAGAATTTTTCCCAACTAGTCTGGGAATGTCTTTCAACGTCTCTAATTTGAACAGACATTCTTTTATCCACAAGTTAAGGTACCGCTCATCATGACATAAGCGTGGCTTACTAGGTTCGACTGTAAGAGGCATGATCACTTTAGGCGGTACACATGACCCAACTTTACCCAAAAGCTTGATGGAGCCCATAGATATTCTCTCGCATAGTTCATTTGAAATAAAATCTGTATATTGCTTACAATTACCAGAATTACCAAAGTACTGTTTAGGTGGTACATGAGAGTCGTATGATTTTCCCTTAAAATTTCCTTTAAAATGTTGGAAAAAATCCTCCACGTTAACCCCTTCTTTTAGCCATTTTATAACATCACTTTCAGACGCATGTTCGCCCAAAATTGATTGCCATGCTGTTAAACAAGTGTGCAATTGTCCACTCACAAAATGATTTGGATCTCTTAGTCTACATTGTCATTTAACACATCTTCGGCTAATGCTACACGTGTTGTAGGCGAAGGGGCCTCACCTCTAAGTGTAACCCATGCTGGATTTTCCCTAACTTTCACCCGACTGGGATCAAATCCGCTTTCTTATTCCCATTCTGGGACTTGAATAAATGGTGAATCAGAACTTCCATGAGCCAGTTTCTAAATAAAGAAGAAAAAATATATCCCCAAAGTTTTATGGCATTACATATCCAGCATCAGAAACACCTAAAGAAAAGCCCCCCTCGCCCACAATTCACGTGAGTTATAAACCCACTAGGGAATCAGTGTCCCTTGAATTGCCGACGAAGGAGATTTAAACAATGAAGGAAATATAATGTCGTTATGTCATGTACATACATATATTGTAAAATATACAATTTTTCATAGATTGATATCGTAATTTTCGAAAAACTGGCGCTCACAAATAGACATTCACTTCGACAAACAACTTACACCATAACTATATCTTTATACAAGCAAGCTATTGACAAAAATGAGATGCAGAATAAGCACACCCGAAACAATCATCAAACAAATAAGGCTTTAGAAAAATAAAAAATCACAATGGAAACCAGCCAGCAATTTTCATCATGGTCAGAGTTCACTGCTCACTAGTTACTTAGTTTCTGCTCACTAGTTACTTAGATACCCACTGGACATATTACTTCTTAATTATAACAGTATTGGTCAATTATAAACCCTCCATCAAAACCTCTATGCCTATACATCCAAATCTTTGGGAATAAAGCATATATTAACAAAAGAAACACAAGTGGGACATCCCTATGCGATAAAGAGGTCATGAAAAACACCCAAGACTAATAAAAAACTAGGTACTATTTTCTTTTATTAATTTTATTATAATTATTGTTATACCTACACCAAAATTTTGCAATTGAAACAGTTTCTACTAACACTTTTCTATTTTTTATTTATTTATTTTTATTATTTTTTTTTTTATTTTTTTTTTTGGAATCAACAATCCACAAATTGTTAATATTTTATTTGCCTTTATCTCTGGCATCTTTCATGAGTTGACAATCCCTCACTTGATGAGTTTGACTGTCGCAGAACAAGCAAGCCCCTCTTGGTCTAAATGTAAACTGTCCGCGAGGTCTTCCTCGAAAATTATTTCCCATATAAGGACCATTTGGTGCAAAATATTGAGGAGGAGGCATCCCATACGCCATTGGCGTCTGATACGGGACAGGAGGATAAGCATTATGCAGTGGCGAATCTTCAGGCCTCGGTCCGGGCGGAGTGACTTTTTGACTTGCAGTTTTCGATTTCACCTCAGACTGTTTGCCCTTAATACACTTAGACAAAGCCTTAGTTATAGTATCAGCAGCTTTCCCTCCCAGGACCGACAAACAAAACGCTGAAATATCCACTTTTTCCTGATACCTACTTGCTTGGCGAGCCAGTTCTTCGAAAATTTCGCTATCTTCATGATCAACACGCCTCGCAGTTTTTGCTAGTTCCTCCAAGGTAAGCAAGATAAGTGAATTACTGGGCTCTTGCTGAAGTGAAAGTGCTCTCACCTTGTCTTTTAACTCCTTGACCGCCTCTATCTTTGCATTCTTTTCCAACGAAGCTACCCGATCTTCGTCCCTTTTACGTTTTCCCTTCTCGGAACTTTTAGTAGTATTGCTACAAACTGCAGCACCTGATGTTGACGGACCAGCAGACCCAGTCTGAAATAAACAACATAACAATACTAAACGTTCAATTGCAATATATACATATCAAATCCAAAATACGGCAGATAAACTAGCTAAAGAAATGTTCCAAATCTACTTGAATACTAAAACTAGTATAGAATTTTTCTTTCTTTTTTTTTTTTTTTTTTTTTTCATAAATATGAATCAAAAATCAATACCCTAATCTATACAAAACACCTAAATTTCAACACTGCAATAACATTTGATTAACTTACCGATTCAAGTTCAATCAAGTTCTGTCCTGTTGGCTGGCCATATTCATTTGCATATATTATAGTACAATGCAACATCCATCTTGCCTCCTCTAGATTATCATCTCTTTCAGCAAGCTCCAAGATCTCCCTCATTGGCTCTCCCGTCAGACTCAGAAAATGTTGATTGATCTCATCATAACTCAAATCCTCAGTTTTAGCATCTTTCGTCATTCTACTTAACTCTTTAAGAGACTCCGGTTTTCCAGGTTTCACCCTTTTAATCAGGGCTAAAAGTCGGACGCCTTTCAGGCTGTGTTTCTTCTTCAATACCGTTGGCTGTACCATCTAAAAATAAACAATCAATATTTAACAGAAAATTGAAGACTACATGCTCTAGCTATTAACAAATAAAACTGCTCCTACGGCTACGCTATCATATATCAGAGAAATAAATAATCAATCGATATTGAAACGACAAAACTATGACCCAACAGGTAAACAAGTAAAAGTACATTGACCTCTGACAAATTGTTGAAATTTTCTATCAAATATAACGTATATGTATACTAAGTTTTGACAAATAATGGTTCTATTAAAGTCAAAAACTAGGACAACATATCAATATTTCAAACATATCTTATCTAATAACTTCGTATAATCTAGGTTATTTCCCTAGGTCATATATTCAAATAAAATTCGTCTAAACTTACTCAGAATTGTCATATCTAGGTCACACTAGCGTTGCTTTCTTTTTAAATTATAAGCAATTTTGTACTTTGATCACACAAAAGTCGAGCGCACCATTCGAATTATTTAACATTTTATCTAATATTATAACTTGATTTAAACTACATTTTACGAACACAATCTTGGGGCGACCTAGATATAAGCACACTGGACTTTTAAACGATTCGTGCATTTTGAAAACCTTTGACTTTGACAGAACCTTGAATGACATTACAGAAAAAACGCCATAAACTTTCTCCAAAAAATTCAACAAACAATACTTTTCCTAAAAAATATAAAATTCATCCTCTCTCATATAATTGTTAACCTTAATCATCATCATCCTCAAAATACTTTCATGAATTCAATGCCATTTAAAATACTTTATCAAAAACAAACCATAAGCAATCACACAACTTCCAAAACTTTTAACTTTTATAACATTTTCCATCATTAAATTGTTCTCATAATATTGCGTCTATTAACATCAACCTTGTATTCAATCAACTATAACCTTATATCATACAAATTGACCTTCAATAACCTTTAAATAAAAAGGTCCACGTGTTACATTTCATTTAAAACCTCAATCCATTCCAATCATTTTACTATCAATACATCTCAATCAAAATCCATCACATTTCAGATTATCTTCTCATATATTTCCATTTTCTAAATCTTAAATCTTTAATTCCAATATTTAACTTTGTAAACCAATAAATCCATAAACCCAAGGACCACCTAGGTCTGCTCTCTTAATCTTAACTTAAAAACATTAAAACATTTAATCAGCCACCAAGGCATATAAAATAAAATTTAAAATCAGCAACCAAGGCAAATAAAATATTCTACCTTTAATTGTTGTCTGTAGGAACAGACACGTCTTTACGCTTGCATGGATGGTGAAATAATGAGGACGAACCACATTAACTTCCGCTTACGTCATCATCCAATGAGATAGTCTCATTTATCCATCTTACACTTTAATCTTAATTTCTCAAGTATATCAAAAAAGCGAAAAAACCATTACATGAACAAATATATATATATACTTGGTATTGTGAAGTGTACTACTGTCTCTCGAAGATTTAAAAAAAGGTGGCATCTGGTTCCCCGAATATCTAGCTTAACACATTGCTGCCGATACGTCAACAATCTAAAGGTATTGAAGGCAGCTACAAAAGATAAAAAAACCCAACAACTATACATGCTATAAGAATTATATTTATGAAATTTAAATGAAAGAAACTTATTATAACTAAACATAGGAAAGAGCATGCTACATGTATCTACAATGTCACACCGTTTTTTTTTGCGATACTATGACCATGTCACAACAACAAAATTAATCTTAACTATTAACACCACATCCTCTGCAATATCAAACAGTACCAAGTTCATCTGTCAAACAAAACGCAGTTTTCGCGGCAGGACCAATCAGTTTATTAGAAATCCAAACTATAAATTTTCAGGACACTAAGCGACCGGATGTTCCATATATGCCTGATAGTTACCAACAAAACATGTAAATGAAAATCAGGCATATACCCCAGTATTGAATATCAATTGATAAATGACAACCAGGCATATATCACAGTAATGAAATTGCATGAATTAATGATAACCGGGCATACACCACAGTCAATTTGAATCGATGCCTTAACACTTTTAAAAATTCCACGGAAAACGTGGATATTGAAAAGAGCGTGTAATCTAAATGGATCTTGCATTTTCAAAACAAAGAGTAGAGAGGTTAGATAATTGTTCATGTAAAAAACAAACAAAACTGAGATTTTCAATCTTGAATGTCTAAGAAGAAAAAAGAAGCAAGTCAAAGATGATTTATATGGCATAACAGATAAAACCATAAAAACTTAGTTTAGTGTATGAAGTTACTAAAAAAGCTACCAGAGATGATTAATGGTGATTACGCAAGACTCCTATATGGTATTTTTATCAAGACCAAGAGTACTGTCCTTTTAAAACAAGACCATCATTTTTGTAAATATTTTTATTTCATAAAAGCATTTAGACATTAATGAAAGTGTGGTTAGGTTTATACTTTTCAATGTACCGAAACAAAAAATATGTTTTAATTTTCAGATTAGTTGTCATCACAGAGTAAATGGTCATGTTTATTTTTGTCAACCTACCTTGTATTTTTATGGTTATCTAAGGAAACAAATATTTGTTGGGATTACCTAAATAGTTCCATAGTCACTAGCATTTTCTGTTATAATTGTTGAGACGTCACCACTGGATTTATAACTCACCAATGTGTTTATACTATGTCTTGATCCTGCAAGAAATATGGAATCTTATTACATCATATTGCATGGTTAAAACTTAATTTGATAATGAAACACAGAATATTGGAATCTTGCATATGAAAATGAAAAATGAAAAAAAAACATCATAACCAAAACCGTAGAGAATCAATTGACCGAATGGCATGCATGAAAAGAAAATTCAGTAACAATAAACCTACCCTTATATTGATAATTTATTACAAAAAGATCACTTTTGAAGGAAATTTCATGATTCACGCATTTGCATCGTTTTATGAGGAAATTAGGCATGTGTCAGTATTAAATATTTAAAAAGATTAACATGTAACTTAACGCTTCTAGACTATTTAAATATCAAGTTCAAACAGTGTATTTGAAAACGCTATTAAAAGGTCTATTGTTCCTTGCTTTGAAAAACAACAGGGACATTTGATGTTATAAATCACGAGACCTATGCATAGACATTTTACCCTTAACCACTATTATCTTGAGGAACAAAGTTATACATGTAAGTAAATACACTGTACATGTAATTGCAAAAGACATACCCCTTGATCCCAAAGTGTGACCATATCCTTTATATGGCGAAGTATCAGCAATTAAACTGTATTTTGTATCTCTGCATGTTAGAGTTCTGTGGAGCTAAAGAAACAATTTCACATTAAAAAAAATGAACATACAGAAAGCAAAGAAAAACAACTTTAATTTAAAATAGAAACCACGTCACTGCCGATGTTGGATTCAGAAGTTGTTGATTGAAATATATATATCACTTATAAAAGATAAAAAAAATTATCTGGAAACAATTGCACCATCACAATTACATGAACATAATAATAATTGTTCAACTTACAAAATAACATGGTGCAGATAATAACCAACAAGGACCAAATAACAACCACCATCGAGGGCTGCAGTCAAAGCAGTGCATATAAGGCGTATAGTTGGTAAGAATTATTCTACAATTCTTTGTTTTAGTTGTCTGAAAATCATCACAACCAGACAACACTTCATTATGCTGTAAGTACCAGGCTTCTACAATATCAGACAAATCAACCTGCAAGAGTAGTAAATCAATATTGAAGAAATAAGGAAAATAACCTTGCCTATGCACTACATAATGTTTAATTCTTAATAATTGGGAATAACCTTAATTTTGTACAATACCAAATCACTAGCTATGATAGCTGAGAATATTTTGAATCTGTCTTGCTTCAAATTCCCAAATATCATTTTAAATGTTATCATATTTAGGCGGATACTCTTTTTCCCCTCTTGAATAGATGCAGTGTTCTGAACGTCTACTTGTAAATAGTATATATATAAATATTTGTCTTGTACTCTGAAGGTCCATTACAACACCAGAAGTGGCGTGACGTCTGTCGTCATTCCCTGGTGTTCCAGTTATTTCCAATGGTACATGATAAACATGTAGACCCGACAATTGTAATTTTGCTCGTATAACGTTTTGCTTAAGCATTATCATTACAGTCATGACAGTTCTCCAAAGCTTTTTTTGTTTTTTTCCTATATGAAAAGAGTACCTAGTGACATGTATATATAGTTAAGGACAATCTTCGATGATGTGCATGACAATTTCCATCGTCTAATTTGTTCTTTTAATATTAAACTAATGAACTGAATTACTTTTCAGATTTTATACAAATATTTTGTAAACCTTTCGCCACTGATATCATTTAATTAACACTCAGGATGACTTGATATAAAAATTAACATTCCGAAGTAGTTTGTTTTGGAGACTTATGTTTCACAATAAGCCGAACTTAAATGCGTCACCGCTTATTGACAACCGCTTGTCAACTTTTATTACAAATCAAAACAGCAGTTCAGAACATGATTAGTTTGTTCGGGGATTTATATTCTAGACAAGAGTTTTACCAGTAACCTCTACACTGTATTTCCAACCGGTGTCAATGTTTACTCCCGCATCTGTTAACACTTTCTCAAACTGTTTCTTTACTTTGCTACTTTTGGTGTTTATTATCACTGCATAGTCACCTATTATGGAGATGGGAAAGTATAGTTATAAGATAAATCATATTTTTTTAGCTAAGACTACCTTTATCGAAACCTTTAAACATGTGCAAGTAAATTGCCTTTAGTGTAACATTTTCGAATAAACAGACAATTTATATCCAACATACATACATGGCACATCGGAAAGTATCATGTATGTTGATTAGAAACAAAATTTACATGCACATGCGTTGTGTAAAAGTGGATCAGAGACAAAACGGCTGAAGTTTAACTTCTAACACTGTAGAAGGTTGAATTGCCCAACCGCACCCATTTCTTCAATTTCAAATTTGCCTAATATGTATTGTGGTGGCAGTTCCCAAAAGAATATAACAAACTTTCTAACTGTCTATGATAATTTCCAATAAGAAAAAAATAGTGCTAAATATCTCAATGTTCTAATGCACAAGTACATTTCCGTCACGACAGAAAACAATTTACTCACATTCAACAATTTTTCTATATCATACCCATGTGTTTCATCTAACTTCCTTATAAAAATCTTTGTCAGTAGATAATACGTCATTTATACGAAAGTCACTTCTAATCATCCCTAGCTTATATTATTGAAGTCGGGAGTGACACTCAGCGATAGAAAATTGTCTCAATATGATGATTAAGTTAATCTCCGTACTAGACTGCGGGACTTATAAGTCGTCAAAAGTTCTTAATTATCTTCGTCAATAGCACCTTATTGGCTGTACAATATAGCTATTTCCATTTAAACGATTCTAGGGTTTTATAACATGCATGAGATTATAAAGAAACTTAAAGTTTGTTTGAATTTTATTTCAATGTGTATAATTGGAACATTTTACTTTGAAATGACGTTTTAATGAAACATTGATTGAATTTGAATAAACCAATACGTTTTAAGAATTAATGCGTTGTCAGTCTTATATGTATGTCATTTAGCAAATGTTTATTGTTCCAAGATATTTTTATATTCTTGATATTAAACTTTAAATCAAACCATCAATGCCTTAAATTTATTTCAACCAACAATTGCTCTTGACAAATTGGCGGCGCCAAGTCAGTTTGAAAATATTTGATTTTCTAATGTGCAAGTGAAGATTAAGGTCACCGTAAGGTCACAAAGTAAAACAGTTGAAATTAAGTTACCTATTGCTTTACTCCTATTTACTGCCATTTCATAGAGATGCACAAAATGGGGTTTACAATTGACATAAAATGATGATGAAAGCCAACTGGGGAAATGCTTTTTGACTAAACACAACTGTAAAAAAGGCATGGTCGGGCCATAAAGCCTTTTGCAGTGGATCCTTACGAGAACTGCACCAGTTTCCTTAAACATGGAAGAAATATACACAGGAGATATTGAGTTAAATTGGAAAACAAATGTTCAAATGTTTGTTGCCCATATGATAATTATATGTTTTCAAACATTTGTTAAACAAATGACGAATATATGTTAAACATATGGTTACAAACGTCTTAAAATTCGAAATGTGAGTTATGCATTGGCAATTCATTTGAAATGTTTTTTCTTCTTTTTTTCTCAAACATATGTTTGTCATATGAAAACATAAAACACATGTTTTCAAACATATGTTTATCATATGGACACCAAACGTAAGGTAAACAAACGTTTAACATAATGATACCATTATGTTATTGCAAACACATGTTTAACGTATATTGCAAAATTTCCTGTTTACTTTTGTTTCCCATACGGTACATTACTATGGTTATGCGATCCACCAGTTCTCCGGTATGACTGATTCGTTTTTGTCATTTTCTCTGGACTATGAGATTGATCATTCAAGTTCGGTAGTTTTGTTATTACCTTTATTTACTGTATTATTGCTCGGAAACACCGGATTGGAGGGTGACATATATATATTGAAGAACAATGAAACCACTTACCTTCCCAAATTGATACACTGTCGCTTGCATACTTGCTGCCTACTTGTGTGTGGATAAGAGTAACCCTCAGTATGATAAATTTACTGAGAATCAAAGAACTTAATTCTTCAAGATCTGTCTTGTTTGCGATAAAAAATACAGCACCATTCCTAAAATTGAACAAACAAATAATTATGAATATATAAATAAGTTTAACATGTTTCGACAGTTAAAAATGTTATTAAAAGATGATAAGCACAATAATGTAACTAGTTCTAATTGTGATCGCAAGCGAGTCACATATATGTCCCCTCAGGTACCCCTCTTTGTCAATATGTCTCTTGGCATTTGAGATCACCTAATATACCCAATATTCATCAAAACAGGAGTAAGTTTAATTTTGGCGGGAAACGGCGGCCATTTTGAAAATGGCTGACGAAAATAAATTTTGGTGTAAAAAATCAACTCGCCATACCACTATTACCTTGAATACCAATTTTCATCAAAATCTGAGTAACTTTAATTTTGGCGGGAAACCGCGGCCATTTTGAAAATGGCCGACGATGAAAAATTTTCAATGTCAAAAATCAACTCGCCATACCACTATAACCTTATGTACCAATTTTCATCAAAATCGGAGTAACTTTAAATTTTGGCGGGAAACGGCAGCCATTTTGATAATGGTCGACGATAAAAAATTTTTGATGTCAAAAATCAACTCGCCATACCACTTTTACCTTGAATACCAATTTTCATCAAAATCTGAGTAACTTTAATTTTGGCGGGAAATGGCGGCCATTTTGAAAATGGCTGACGAAAAAAAAATTTTGATGTCAAAAATCAACTCGCCATACCACTATTACCTTATATACCAATTTTCATAAAAAATGCAGCAAGTTTAAGTTTGGGCGGGAAAACGGCGGCCATTTTAGCCGCCATTTTGAAAATGGCCGCCAAAAAATTTTTTCGATAGCAAAAATGAACTCGGCATACCACTATTACATTGGAAACCGATTTTCATTAAGAAATAACAAAGTTGAGATTTTTTACATTACTATTACAAAATATATTGTAACAAGAAAGATAACTCAATTTGACAAAAAAATTAAAAATTAAAAATCATAAATTTTGGCGGGAAATGGCGGCCATTTTGAAAATGGCTGACGAAAAAAAAATTTTGATGTCAAAAATCAACTCGCCATACCACTATTACCTTATATACCAATTTTCATAAAAAATGGAGCAAGTTTAAGTTTGGGCGGGAAAACGGCGGCCATTTTAGCCGCCATTTTGAAAATGGCCGCCAAAAATTTTTTTCGATAGCAAAAATGAACTCGGCATACCACTATTACATTGGAAACCGATTTTCATTAAGAAATAACAAAGTTGAGATTTTTTACATTACTATTACAAAATATATTGTAACAAGAAAGATAACTCAATTTGACAAAAAAATTATATTTCGATTTTTTGCAAAATTTCGAGAACCGTAAGTCCGATTTTCAAAATTCTTTTTTTAAATGAAAGGTATTAAAAGTCTTCACTTACCCCATAAAGGAATTTTTCCTACCCCTGCCGGATCAGAAATGCCAGGTAAAATTCAACTTCGGTTTCGAGGAGCCATTTTGAGGCCCTTTTTTGACCTATAAGGGGTCGTTCGATTTCGACGAAAAATACAAAAAGCACAATATCCCATTCCATACTCTTGATTTATGAAGATTCAGCTTCCTACCTTAAAAGATGTCGAAAAAATGAGGTGGACAAGTTCACGGTCCAGAATACCGAGAAAAATAATAATAATAATAATAAGAAACCGAGCAAAAACAATATGTCCCCGACACTTCGTGTTCGGGGACATAATAAGAGGGCAAATGGGAATTATTCGTCCATTGAAAACTATTTTGCCATTAGATAAAAGATAACTTCTACCGATTGCTTTTTATGTGATTCTGGATCTTTACATGCATTTTTTCAGTATAATCATACATTGATCCATGTATGTGTTTAAGCCTGGCAGGCAGAATTCAGAAATATATCTTAACTTTATCCTTTAGCGTTATTTTCCAATTAGTTATCAGTTAAAATCTAAATTTGCTTTTTAATTTGTAAACATTTAAAAAAAATGGCAATTTTTATCATTTAATTCAGACTCTCGAAAACACTTGATGAGAAATTAATATATAAGTGCTGTTAATTTGAATCGTTAAAATGAAAAGTATCAATTTGTGTTAAATTAGGTCTAATGTATTGTTTCATAATAGAGTATCATGTGAAAAGCACTTTTAGTAACTCTATTACCATGATTACCGATATTCATGGAACTGCTACATTTTAAAAAGGTTAATCAAGGAAATTATCAATTTGCAACAAAGTTTTATATAATAGATTTTTATGCGTGTATATATTAGTAAATCAAATTTTGACGCAGAAAATATTTCTGTCTCGAAAATGATCTATTAATTTCACAGGACGTCTTACTTCCGCAGAAATAATTTTGATGATTGAAGGCATTCGACATTAAATTATTCCAGTGGATTGAATGTAATGGGAATTGGAAATAATTTTCTGTTTTTATTTTTATTCATGTTATTGGAATTACGCAATTGAAGTGGAAATCAGATAAATTGCAGAATAAATCCTACTAAACTAACAATTATAAACATAAATTTAATAGAATGATTTTGACTTAGTACGTAGTTTTAGGCTACGACAGTAAGCATTTTATTTTGTCAATTTTTAAGCTTCTAAGATGATATTGGTTTTCTCTTCTGTTTCTAAATTAAAATTTTTCATAGTTAAACGAGCATCATTGAAAACAAACAAATATAAAGACATTGAAATACTGGTGACCTTTGCTACAACAAACTTATCAGTGAATAGTTTTGTATATAAGTGGGGATTTTTTGTCATTATTCAAGATATTGGACTTCCGTTCAAATAGACGATAAAGTGATGTGGAATAAGTGTACGCGACACAACCAACACAAAGAAGCGGCAATTTAAAAGTCACAATAGAAAACAACCAGCATTCTTCATGAAAAGAGGTCGCTTTTCACCGTCTTGCATTGGCCCAAGTCTAAAAATACAATACATAAGATTCAAAACAAATTCCTTTCTATCAATGAAAGACTCATTCCTGGAATAGAATAATTAACAAAAAGATGACAGGGACAAACAAAAACTTTGACAAAAATTCCTGGCTTTAGACAGGCACATAGAAAATAAAGCGGCAATAAACTAGTTTTTTTTGGCACAACCTCCCCCTATTTATAATCTAGTACAAAACACACAAATAGCACACTATAAAAATCAAATCGATTAAATTTCAATTAAACTAGAGAAAACAACGAGACGTAGAGGAACCCTCTTGTAAACACCCGCAGTTACTGACATCTAGTTTTGAAGCATTTATCAACTGATGTAAAAAAATCAAACAAATCAATTATAAATCTGACATTACACTTCAAGCAATTATTGATTTAATGTTATATCACCACACAAAACCAACATATTGATCGCTGAAATGCTTAAAAATAATAAAATGATCAAAAGGTAATCATGGTAATAGATTAACGTTTTAAAGCTACTATCAAATTATAAATATTTATATGTATATACTAGGTAGAAAGCCTATATTTTTTCAGATATAATGGAACAAAATCATTAAAAATATGTTTTACAAACGTTTATGCCGATGTCAATTAGTATAAAGTAGATGACCCGAGAGCATTAAATCGTAATGCAAAATATTGTACATGTACTAAAGAACGAAGCAGTATAAAACATACCAAGCCTCTGCATCTCGTACGTGCTAAAACTGTGTATGCGAAAGTTTTGTTGACGAAAGGAAGGACAAAAGTAAAACAGAATACGCCTTTTCTTCGAAGCGGAGATATTTAAATTTCTTAGACAAGTATGTCTTATATTTAATTTACTCTAAACAGGCAATTTTTTAATGACAAGATCAATTGTTCCACCTTCTAATTTGTCTTAATATGGCTATTTCACACGCATATTCGACTTTAAAGTTGCTTTCAACATGCAATTTGTTTTTCAAAGTTTGAACAGAACAAGTTGGGATTACATCCTTTGTAATCGCATTTAAAAAATGGAAACCCGCTTCCGTCAATGTCCGTATACATATATATTTATTTTAACATTTAACACGTAAAAAAATTTGAGTGAAGACAGCAACCGAACAAAACAATGTGAGAAAAAAGTTTAGTTTTGAGCATTTGAAATTTGAACTTCACTCTTGTAAGGGGATAATCATTTAACTTTAAAAAGTCGGTGCTAGGTGTTTGTTCTTGTCTGAAAAAAAATATTTACTTTGAAAAGTGTTGAGACAAAATATATATTTTAAATGTTGCCATGATTTTATAAAGCAGAAATCATTCTCTTGAAATTTTATGCCCCGACCACGTATGTTGATCGGACATATATAGTTTTACCCTTGTCCGTTCGTCCGTCCGTCCGTCCGTCCGTAAGAACATACGTCCATCCGTAACTATTGGGTAAAGTTCTTGGTTCTAGATGTTAGGGGACAAAGATATCTCCCCATTAGATGTGCCTCGGCTAGCACTACACCACCCACTAGAAAGTAGGTCACTTTGACCTTTATTTTATGCATGAATGACTTTGGTTAAGCTCTTGCTTAAGGTCTATAACTTGGATACTAGATGTTGGGGGTCAATCATATTTCACCACTAGATGTGTCTTGGGGAAGGTGACACCACCCACTAGAAATTAGGTCAATGTGACCTATAATTTAAGCATGAATGACTTTGATAAAGTTCTTGTTTAAGTCCATATCTTTGATACTACATGTTAGGAGTCAATGATATTTCACCACAAGATACGTCTTGGACAACACAACACCACCCACTAGAAATTGATTCACTGTGACTTTTACTTTATGCATAATACTTTGATTAAAATCTTTATGCCAGGTAATACATGTTGGGAATAAATGATACTTCAAGAACAGGAGGGCGATTCTGTTGCTCAAAGACATATTATCTAGCTTTAATTAAAAAAAAATAATAAGATATTTTCTAAGGAAAAAAATCAAGCCCGTCTCCTTTAAGTCAATCAATAGGAAGTCTATGGTCGTAAGTACAAGCTAAAACCCTTTGCAGCGACTCTTTACTTGAGGTTTGCTCTGTGCAATGAGTTGAACAACTCACGACACACCACCGTCTGAATCGGTCGCTCCAGTTACAGTTGAACCGAAGAAGGGAACCTATTCCCAGCGCATGAAGGTTCTGTTAAGAATTCTGTAGAACCCCTTCTACTTATATGGTTTGTCCCTAATCACCAAGTTGAACATAAATTTACATAATACTTAAACCTTGCAACAACAATAAAGTACGCCTAGCATAATAAGTTACACAGAGGCACAATTTTGAAAAATCTGAAACTTCAATTACGACTCCAAGATTTCGTATTGTTTTTCTTAATTTTATTTGATTTTATATTCCAAAATGAATGATTTTTAGAAATTACGAGCTGAATAGTGGTTATACTGCGCGCTGTGCACAATAACTAAATGAAAAATAAAATTATTCCATGAATAAGAGCAGAGCAATCAAACTTTCATGTTCACATAGAAAACAGTTAAGCACCCCTAGACTTTTTGTGCTTTACAATGATTTGAAACGATTTTTAATTATCATAATTTTGGTCAGTTTTAATTCTTCAATAATGATTTAAAGGATACGAGCGTTCGGTTAAAGGCACGTTTTCGCCTAGAATAGCAGCAGATAATTCAGGAAATTAGAAGCCAAAATGGTAGTATGAGACCAAAGTGCCACCAGTATTTCATGTTAAAGGTCTAGGTTGACATATTCAAAATTGATTGTTTGACGATACAGTTCAATCTTTTGATTATGATTTACATTTTCAAGTGCGATTTGACAATATAATAACAGTTTAGAACTGCAGTTTACCATACTTTTCGAAGACCAAAGCCACATTTTTGAATTACATTATATGTAAATCAAAAATGTATTTTTGTATATTACAAGCATGTTTAATTGTCTTTAAAAAGGCATATTTTAGTTTGCAATATAATAGTAAATAATGAGATGTGGAATAAGTGTACGCGACACATCCCACAAATAAGCAGCAATTCAGAAAATAAACAAACACAATGGAAAACCACCAGCAGCCTTCAACGAGGCCAGTAGGTGCTGCTTGCAGTCCTGAAATTGGCCCATGGTATTAATAAAATGTATATAATTCAAATCCAAAAATAATTTGCAATATAAATTCACAAAGGCTTTCAAATAAAAATGGTTAAAACTGTTTTGAAAATGTTCGATTTTAAAAAAATCACGGGGGTGCTTTACCCTTTTTCTGATGTATATATTGTTTTAAAATGGCTAAGAACATAGTTCAAGGTCTAAATAATCAGTTACTTAATTATTCATTTTTTTATTGACGGATAAAACATTATCATCAATCCCCTGGTCAAATCTGCTAAGAGTCACGAAAAAAAGTAAATGGATCATATCTCAAGCTCACAAAAAAACCCAAAAAACTAATTGGTTATTTGTAAATTTTCATTATGATCGACCCATTTAAGCCGTCGAATTGTATCGTCCACATATCGAAATGAGTTCATGCTTGTTGATAAATACATATGGTTTTGAAGACACGGCCCTTTTCCATATATAGAGAGGATATTTATTGTTTTATATATATGCAAAAAAACTTTGAACAACATAAAAGATATTGCAGCATTAATACAATAAAAGCACATTGACTAGACATATTTTTCGATGTAGGGTCAAAGATGTATATGCATCCTTGTTCTTATTACAAACCGTTTCTCTTTTGCTAACAACATATGCAAAATGTAATGTCACGAAAGTTTACATTTTCGAGGATTTCTTTGAACACATACCTTTCAGATTTGACTCTATGTTTTATTTCAGGTGTATCTGTGGAAAGGTCTATTCTGTTTTCTTTATCTTTCCAGGATTGTGACGTGTTTCCGGCTAAGAAGTCAAACCATGGTATTATTTCTATTGCATGTTCCATACTGAAACATTAAAATTGAAACTAAGTACAAAAATGAAATAGTTAGAACTGAAGATTTTATTAAAATAAAATCGTCAAACAACAAGCACCAAAGAGTTACAAAAGGGGCATTTAAATCTTAACCTATTACGTGAACACTGAGGACAACAGTAAAACAAAAAAAACAAAAAACTTAACACAACGTATATCACGATAGAGTTAACCAGATGAAATAGTTAGAACTGAAGATTTTATTAAAATAAAATCGTCAAACAACAAGCACCAAAGAGTTACAAAAGGGGCATTTAAATCTTAACCTATTACGTGAACACTGAGGACAACAGTAAAACAAAAAAACAAAAAACTTAACACAACGTATATCACGATAGAGTTAACCAGATGATCCGGAAGGGTGAGCAGCTTCGGTTTCATTCAACAAAGAGGTCGGGGTTAGGGTGTTATATAATTGCACCGCTATATATTATATTGAATAGATCCACAAAAGAAAACTTAAAGTGGTATTGACTTAGCATTTATTTCAAATTTGACTAAACGTGTTTTACAACTGAATTTGAGGACAAAAGTTTAAAATTAAAGGATAAATGACACTGTTAACGTTAATGGTAATATTGCACTTGGCCGATGATAACAATTGTTCATTTTAACGAACACTAACGTCTTTGCTTCCGACAATTTAGTCTTTAATTTCATCTGTACACGTATATTTGTATTTGCTTAACCTCTTTGAGGTTTTATTATGCAATAAAGTATATAAATAATGTACATTAACCTATCACTTGCTACATAGTAGTATAAACTTTTACATGTTTTAATAAATTCACGTTAAACCTTTGAGTTTTCTTAAATGTCCTATGCTTATCTTATTGCTGAAATGTCAAGGTTTTGTAATACCGAATGCGATTATTCTTTAATTTGATTTTGGACAATATAAAACCCTTTATTTAAAATTTAATCAAAATATAATTGAAAGAATTGTCACGAGTAATAAGAATGAAACATCTTCGTCCTCAATTTCAAATAGTGTTCTTTGAGTGTCCTGTGGGATTTTGACTTTTAATTATCTACTATCCTTTATGATCGTCATCTTGCTCCCAAACGGACTTAAACCATGACCATCTGATTGAATTAAAGATTTATGTCGTAGATTCAACTATTTAGTTATCTAATTCTTTTTAACTTGCTTTAAGTTAACAAAAGCACAACGGTAATTGATAAAAACTGCTCTTTTTTTGAAACATGCTTTTTATAAAGCATCGCTTTCATTTGATCTTGCTTTTAAAAGTCGCCTTGAAACTTTTTAAAGGCAATACTAATTCTTTGGCACAAAATTATATTTATCAATAATTCCAGAAGCGTTCTTGCATTTTTTCAACCTTATGGGGTCTAATAGTTAATATTTTTGCTAACTCTTTTTCTATATTTTAATGTAAAAGGTTGGCAAACACTTTGTAGATATGGATTTTTTTTGACAATCAAAATGTGGTTCAGATTTTGTTATAATCGGTACGGATGACAAAAACATGTACTTATATAACTTTTATTTGTTTGATTGTGCGATTTCTGGTTACGTGCTATTTTTCTACGAAGTGTACAAATATGTTTTATGTATGGTTGTGTTTTGAAAATGTATTTAACAACTCCCTAATATCTTGTGTATGTCTTATTTTATTTCATTTTGATTCAGAACACAGTGAAATCAAATGCACCAAAACACAATTCAGCCTGATATTATTTACCATTTATATGGTAAAATGAGACTGATGAAACCATAACTGCCAATATATATTCTCTTTAACAATGCAAGTTAGACATAAAAATCGAAGATTCTGGCTGATGTAATATGAAAAGTATTCATAACATTTATATCATCATTTATTCAAAGTTATAGTTACATAGTTAAATCATTGTATATAGCGGGAAACCTTCTATTTAAAGTGGTGTTGTTTTTGATTTAGGTTATAAAGGAAATACACAGGTTACTTTACATTTCTATAAGTTCAATTAAGATTCAGATTCAAAATATATTTTAATTTTGAAAAAAAAAGTAACGTTTGTCCTCTAATAACGGTAAGTCCAAATTAATTTTACATTTTATTGACGACAGTTAATTTTACAAGTCAACAACATGGTTTTTATGGCCTATGACAGAATTAGTGATCTTATTAATCAATTTATAAAGGACCTGAATTTGTACAGCCATTGCTGATCGTTCTGGTGTGGCCCTTTGGCACTTCTTTGCAGCTTGTCAATAAAAAAAGCTGTACAGGTTGAACTACAAATTTTAAAGCTTAAATCTCTACTATGTACTTTAAAATTTTAGTTTTTAGTTTAATAGTGAAGTACTTCGTTTATTGCATACTTGGTATTTTACAAAGATATCTGAAAGGTCCAAAAACCTGTACTTTTGCTAGATTTGCAATCTGGACGAAGTTCTAGAAGTAAGATTATAAACCTAAACCCGTCCATAGAAATTCCAAATGAAAAACACAGTAACATATTCGAAGCATTGAATACGAAAGCTCAACAATAAAAAAAAAACGAAAGAGTAAATATGAAATTATATACAAGAAAATAATCATAAACCGCTAAAAACTATATGAATGTTAATAAAATGCTCATATTTAAATTGAATTGGACGGATGTACTTTTACTCTTCTTGTGACGTTCAGAAAACAAAATTGGACAGTAACAATTTATAGCACACGCCATAATACATCTTTACGAAGTTACCTGCTTATTTATAAAAAAAATCGGACAGCTACTTTATGTTAAACAATAAGTACAGAGTAATACGTTATGAACTTGTAACACTCATAAACATCAAGTTTATCCCTGAAATCATACATCATGTAGATTAACCATTAACTAAAATAGCGCCTACCTTAATGCACAATTCATTCCAATGTCAGTAAATAGAATAAACTAAAACCAAACAAAACTTTCCCTCTTATCTGTTTCAGGATGATTGAAATCAATGTCCAAATCAGATAAATGTCTAGTATTTCTCAATTAGAACAATTAATTCCCAGCCGTTTTCTATTGCAATTCTCTCTATTATTTGATTAGCTATGTTCTTTTTATGCAATGAACTCAAGTTTCTACAGAATTGATTACACGTTAAACAGGAGGAATATTTTACTTGTCACAGACCAATACATTTTACACGAAAAAGAATTGTTAATTTCATACTGCCGAGAAGGAAACTCCAAATTAGTCTTCTAAAAAAGCATCTGATAAACTGGATAACATCTTGAGCGGACAATGGTTTACAGTCTGATGCAGTTTACGAACATATTGCATTATCCTCGGTACTGGGAATGAATTTATGAGATAGTTGCACGAAACGTACTTTACGAGAACGGTACTGCATATTTGATAGACTTCTTTTGAGAAATATTAATGCAAGCATTAAATTAAATAACAGCTTCATATATAGCACAGATTTAAACATCTCAGTTATGTCAATTATATAAAACTTTCACTTAAAATAATGTTAATTTTTATGAAACTTTTTTTCGTGGTTTTCTAGTCGTATTTATGGATATGAATCGTCCAAAACCCTGCCAATGTGACCTAATAATGTATGAGGACACAATTATATGAAAGTGTGTATTAGACAAAGTATTTTTATATTAATAAGGTACGTTTGTTTTAAGATTGAAATCAGCTTTTTAAAAAGCAGATATACATTTTTCTAGTATGTAGAAATTGTTGCTTAATTCTGTCATCGGTAGCATAATTTCACTTTTTAAAACTTCAGATGCAAAAATCGCTACTTTGAACGGGCACATGAATCTCAATATGCATGCATGTGACATAAAAGAGACAAGAGTTAACTCGTGTATAGAAAGTTGATAAGCTTATTTTAGTGTTAAAAGCTACATTTTATCTGTCAACTGCTCAGCTCTTGTGGATTAATGAAATAAAAACTAGGTAAGATTATCCAGTGTTGTAATTTATTTTATTTCAAAGATTAACCATTGTTGAAAATGATATATTCAGGACACTAGAATCATGCTAAGGTTGTTAAAATCATCTTATCGGACACAAAGCGGCTTTTCATTAAAGGGTTTTACATGTAGCTTTATTTACACTACTCAAAGATAGCGTAAACATAAAATACAATTATTTTCATTCTACAAAAGTCGTATGTAGGAGCACTTTTAAGACATAATCAATCAATTTAAATAATGGGTGTCCATTATTTTTTTAGTTAGCCGGAAGAGAAGAGTGTATAACCTTATTAGTATTAACGCTCTAAGTCTGAAGGATGCTTCAAATAGGAAACCAGAAATTAATGCTTCGTTTTAGCATCATTTAGATCTGTGGGAGAAAGGAAGGTTAAAAATACTTTATGACGTAAAAAATGCCTTCATTTGGTCTATTCGTATACTTTTTGACGGATTAACACCATTATATTCGGATTACATCTACAAGATTTTACAAAGATACAGTTATCGGCAGTGTGAATCAATTGTGCTGTTTATTAGGTTGATTAAAAAATATCCTCTGTGCTACTATAAAATATAGCGCAAACAGAATGCAAAGGAAGGCGGTAGATTTCGGGTTTTGCTTGACAAAGAAAGCTAAGCAACCAAACTTGCGATTAAAAAAACATATAAAAAATATTTCATCATAAAGGCGTTGAATTTGACCCATTAGATGTTTTAGAAATTCGTCATAGTGTCTAGTCTTTTAACATTTCCAAAGAATATAAATAATCTTGCATATATTTTGAAAGCATTGTACATGCATACACGTCAATGCAATTATTAAAAAAATATAACAGCGAAATATTTTGTTTCTTATTTTAAGTCAATTTTTAATTAAAGCATCTGACACACAGTTTTCTTCATAGGTGATATGACAATGTCCCATCTGAAAATTTGTCAAGCTGTTTACGTTATTGGTGTCTTTTTAGTTGGATAAATACTGTTTAAACTTGTTAAACTAAAACTAGACATTATTTAAATTGTTATGATTTATATTTATTTACAATGGCTCAAAAGAGACTTTTGAGCCATTATAAATAAATATATATGATGTGATTCCCCGAGGAATACCTTTTTTTATCAAGATGTTATCATTTATGTTCTGTCGGTTGGTTTATTTGTCTGTGTGTGCTATGTTATTTGTGAAAACATGGTATTAAAAGTCAGAAATATATTTTCTTTAAAACCCCATGACGCATAAAGCTGCCGACTACCTAATGGATTGCAAAGCAGTAAGAATACCCATGTAGTACTAAAATCATGTATTGCAAATAACCAAAGCCTGACTGAAATATGCGCACTATCAATTCCAAGAATTAAGTCCTAATTGGTTTATTGTTATTGTCGTTTTCCATTCGGATATTTCCCCCTTTTAATATAAACGTCAAATAAATTGCATTCAAGTAAGAGCATGAATTCAATATTGGATTAGGGCTAAATCTTACATTTAATATGTATACAAACCGTTTGTTATGTTCAGTATGATATAAAGATTCCAATATCATTCCATGTCAAGATATACTAGGGATATTGTCGGGAAAATCAAAGGACCAATATGTCTGCAATTGAATCACGCTATCTCCGGTAATCTTGTTTTTTTTACATTTAATTCTATATGGAATGAGCTATTTTACAGATAAAAGTTTTCTTGACAAACAAAAGAAAATACAGGATTTTTTAATGCATAAATGTAATCGATTTAAGATAGAGATAATCTGCTTGTTACATCATGGTTCGACATTTAATGAATTTTCCACACCTACTAAAAAAATGTTTTTTTGTATTGATAAATTATTGCATTAATATTTATTGGCAAATTTGTGTGTTAAAAATGATTGTATTACTCCGATGCTAGATTAACTACATTTGTAAATAAAAATAGAAAGTCATGAAACTTGTAAAAGAGCATTTTTTTTTTCATCTAGAATGGACAACGACCGATAGCTTGTTATTTAAAGATGAGCAAAATATGAACTCATACTTAAAATAAAACAAATCGCATCAACAAGACAATCAATCAGTCAGGTCAATCTCAATGACCTCTTCACAGGCTCCCTGTGCCTGCTTGGTTAGAGCGGATAGAGAATATGCTAGAATCTGTGCTTAGCTTGTTGGTACATGTTACTAAAGAGAAATTTAAAGTATCCTAATGATTGACGCTTTTCCCACAAAAAATTAAAAAAAATTCCTATATTTAATAGTGTGTGCAAGGTGGTGAAATAGGGGTCATACTACGCAAAAACATAGCTGTTAAGCATCATGAGGAGATAAGTACTGTGTTCCTCGGATGCTAAGAACACTGCTACAGGATTGAATATAAGCAGCATGAGCATGAAAACCTGAAAAAAAACACTTATCCTTACATTAAAAAATGGCCTTAAAATCTTGTCTCTCCATTGATTGTGTGTTTTCATCACACACGTAATAAGATCATGTTCATTGTACATCCCCTTCTTCATATAACAATATGGCAGGCAGTAAACTAATAACTAAAATACTGGTGTAGACCAGGCATATTAAATTTAGCTTTAAAGTAAGGATTAAATTTAACAAAAATCCATCTGATTGAACGAATATTATAGTTGATACTATGGATTAATTTATTTTCGTGGGTATCAATTTTTGTGGTTTTAATGAAAAAGGACTAGTTTGTGTATTGTAAAATTCGTGGTTCTTTAGTGTACAACATACAGATCAATGTTTAATTTCCTTTTCGAAGGGTATATAATTTCGTGGGTCGAAGCTACCCACGAAAACCACTAAAATTGATACCCCACGAATAATAATGAAACTACAGTACTTCGAATGAAATAAATACGTGCAAATGCTTATATGTAGATAAAAATAAATTTATTTATCAAACGTATACGAAGTATAGTAATATCCATGTTGGATTATATATATTTTTGGATTTTTACTGTGGTTTCATTTCGTAAACAACGTTCTAACGCAGGTGTCAGTTAAAATGTCGATTAATTTATTTAGTTATATTCTTGACATGCATAGTTCGTGTAGTATTCTCCCATCAGCGCCATTTGAATCGGAATAAAGGTTAGATAGTAAGCCAAGAACAACCGAGAGAGAAGTATGCGTTACCTTACAGTTTGAAATTGAAAGCTTGCTCCGATGAAATCGACCATGTCAAATACAACGAAAACAACCTTGTAATTTGAATTTTCAATGAGAAAGTTTAAAAATATTATTATTATTCAGGTAAAACAAGTATGACAACCAGGCTAAGTCTTTTCTCTCAGCAGCGGTTATCATTCCATTGGCTTCAACATAACAAACCAAGATGTTTGCAAATAAAATGTTTAGTTTCTAATGTTATATACTTGCAAATACAAGTTATGTTTATCTGAACTTTAATTCTTTAAAACATATCATTCTGAAGCAATTAATGTATTTATAAATATATTGCACACTTTAAGACTTTTTGCTCTTTCCTATTTATTAGTGTGTGCTTCCTAGTCTTCATTTTTGAAGCAATTATTAGACGATGACTTAATCTCAGTATTTAGAGATTTAAAAAAAAATAAACTTAATGTATTTACTTTTACTTTTAAAATGCTATAAAAAGTATGTAGTAAAATACAATCCTGAATCATTCTAAAACGTATTTGATTTTACTTACCTTTAATGGGAATTACTAGTCTTTCCTTAATTCCAGTGACTGTGGTTAAATTAATTGAGCTCTTTAATATGTTATCAATCTCGTATCCAATGAAACGTTAGGGAAACTGATTGCAAATGCAAAATCCATATTCTTTATATTAGACTTTTTTCCTTGTTACGAATTTATCGAGTATGAAAACCCTTTATTTACAAGCGATATATTATATTAAATTATTATAAATATCTATAAAATTGAGGGCCTGGGGAATCATGAATTGATCAAATTAACTTCACTTCAACATGCACCTGACGCAATACACGGACACTTTATTTACAACTATATAGGCAACGAGCCTACAATCAAGGTGATAACAAAATTACCGAACTAGGAGGATCATTCTCAAATGGCAATGAGAAAAACAAAACAGGGAAAACATTCCGGAAAAAATTGAAGACCACAATGGTCCTTACTTGGTACAGTCTTTTCAAAAGACATTTTGGGTTAAACCAGGTTTTATGGCGCACCAAACCCCCCCTTCCATTGCGACCTTTGGGTCAGGTAGTCCGGTAGTAGTCAGGTATTAAAAAAGAAATATAACAAAATACACCTTTCAGTGTTCTCATTTTTACACAAAGGTAAGATGGGTGTTTTAAAAAAACCATAACCAACCGTTTTTTGTGTGTGCAAGAACTGAGTTATTCAACCGGGTTTTTTATTTTCTACTCCAGATAGCAGATAGACAGGGTTTGTTGTAGTTTTTATCAACATACAAAATAAATTATAAAATAAAACAGATTTAATTTCTTATTTTCTTTACTTGGTTTATTTAATCACTTTGACTCTTTTTTGTTTCTGGACAATACTGTGAACCATCACAGACTTCATCATAACAGCTTTAAAGTTTATGTTGTGGTCTTGTCGACTAACACATGTCTTTTCTTTAAATTGCTAGATATTTTGGTGGCTGCATTTTAGTCATAGTCTTCTTCACAGCTGATTAAACGCAGCTTTTTCAAAAAAGAATGGAAAACGCAGGTACAAGTTTCTTGTAGTCGATTATACCAAGACTTACTTTGTCATCAATGAGTCTAAGAAAACAAATTTACAGAAGACCAAATAATCGACATGCTCAACTTTCTTATTGACAACATATTTGTTCAGTTTGGTGGACGTGTTTTTTAGCAAACAATAGGGATTCCAATGGGCACTAATTGTGCATCTTTGCTTGCTGATTTGTTTCTTCGTTCATATGAAGCAGACTTCTTGCAATCTCTTCTGGACAAAAAAGACCGTAGACTTGCTCTCTCTTTCAACCTCACGTTCCGTTATATTGATGATGTCCTTTCACTAAACAATTCTCGATTTGGTTACTTTCTCCATCTCATATATTCACAGGAGCTTGAGATAAAGAACACAACGGATTCTAGGAAGTCTGCTTCATATTTAGATCTACATCTCGAAATTGACTCTCAAGGAAGACTTTCAACAAGGCTCTATGACAAACGTGATGACTTCAACTTTCCAATCGTCAACTTCCCCTTCTTGTGTAGCAACACTCCGTCCGCTCCAGCTTATGGAGTTTACATATTTCAATTGATTCGTTACTCCAGAGCGTGCGGGACTTACATCGATTTCCTTAGCAGAGCAACACGTCTGACGCAAAAATTGCTCACACAGGGTTATGTTGCTCCTCGGTTGCTGTCTTCACTCAAGAAATTTTACGGACGACATCATGCACTTATAGACAAATATGGGATTTCGATCTCTCAGATAAGTGCAGATGTTAGATTGTCATAGGGTGTGGTTTTGTCTTCCTTTACAGGATTTGACTCGCTGAATGGACTATCGGCAACGCGACGGGTGTGCTATAGCAAGCAGGGACTGCTTACTCTTCCGGAGCACCTGAGGTCACTCTTGTTTCGGCTGGAGTTCGCGTTGTTGATTGATATTCAGTTGTTTTGTGTTTCCATGTTTTACATGTTGTCTGTTTTTGTCCCGTTCTTGTTGGTGTTTACTGGTTTTGTCTCTGCCCTTTCGGACTTTTGACATTCGGATACCCCATTGGTACCTCTGCTTCTTTCATAAGGCTGATGTATTGACACCATTATCCCTGTAGAATGTTGTTAGTGAGTCTGTTGCTGAGGGTAGTTTTTATTCTACCCATGGAGAAAAATATGGCTTCTTTGGTTACGATCAACCACAAGTCCTGTTCATATTTTTCCTTACTTGCATGTCACATTCGCTGCTTCGATGATTTTTTAATATTATCATTTAGCTTCTTCATTTAAGATGGCTGGAATTCTCATTGTCCTAATCATTTTCTTCATTCTCTGCATTTCGTTTTTCTTTTTGAAATGAACACATCGATCTTTGTCGATCCGCCATTTTGTCAATGAAAACAAATCAGCGAAGTGCAACTAAGATAGGAACTTTGACGATGAGGAACCAAAAACTTCTGACCACCTTGCCCAAACGAAAGTTGGTCGGCTTTGAAAAGAAGGCGGTCGCTAAACCCGACTTAAATGGTGAAAGGAGAACACTGCGTATATTAATCAACAAAATGACTTACTTTCCCATATCGTTTTTATGTAGTTATACATTCTTCATCATGGACAAAATGGCCATCAGTCTTCACACCTACATCATTAAAGTTTTAATTCGTTGCGGACGGCATTGAGCATACTCTTGTCAGATTCTTCAAAAGGGTCTTGAGCATGCATGGAGAATTGTGTTTTGCTCAGGAGGACCAGTTCCGTCCCTTTAAATAATCTTCGCAAATGTTTACAACACAGAGTCGGAAAATTAATTCATGAATTTTTTACTCTTGACAAGGACCAAACAACGGACCAAACAGCAAACCCTGATGGAAGTAACCTTAACTGTTAACCACAATCGAGCTACCTAATATGATTAAGGCCCTGCCTTTTTAGCGAGCATCGAAAACTTATATACCTTTTAAAAATAAATCCATGTGCTCGACCGGCTGAGTTTAACGTAAAGAGCGAATTTTTAAAAAAGTAATTAAATAGTAGCAAAGTCTGACCCCATCCAAACCCAAATTATATGCACTTGAGAAAGTTGTTGTTAAAATATCTGGGATCAATACAGCTGTACCTACTTATTAAAAATTCAATTATTTGTGCAATTAATGAATCCTGTAACATTCTGGGACGACATTAAGCGGGGACGAAATTATCCATTTTATGGATTACGTTACGTCATTTCCTTGTCAGAGTATTTCGCGCTTCTTCAGCAGACCAAAACAACATTCAGATTCCGTCAGGTTTTGTGAGATTTTTTTAGGATCAGTGTTTTATTTGAAGCATTGGTAACAAAAGGTACATTGAGAAACCTGGTGGAAAAAAAACGGTAAAGTAAAAATATCATGCGGGACCGAGGAAAGTGAGTGAAACATCACAGGATGGGACTCTTCTTTCATTTTCAGGTAAGTACCTTTTATTTATTATTATGAGTAGGTTTTCTTCAGTTAATTTATGTATTTCTTTATCTTATTTTATCTTGCTTAGAATTTAACAAAGCTTGGCCACGGTCAGTATCATGCATTTGTCAATGGGACAATGTTGACAAAAGCTAGCTCGGTAATTTCCGGAAAATCGTTTTTCAGCGGAAAAGACCGAAGGGTGTTTAAATAAAAATCTGTGTGTAAAAATAAACAAGTGGGTGAATGAGGGTTTTATCGCTGTTTTTGAATTTCAATATTTATATTTTTGCATAACAGATTATGATGTATTTTTTCATAAGCCCAGAGGGTTGATTGTTTTACTTGCTCCGTGCCTATTATTTTTTTCACTCCGTAAAAGTAAACCTGTTCCGGTTTTATCGTCAGTGTATTTCTGGCACATCTCAAAACATGCACAATGCCGTAGTGCTCGCATCTGCGATGCTCGCTATGAGTAAACAAATCAATTGATCAGCTATAAACCCCTTTTATAACCAATAAAACAGTGTCACTTAAGTTGTCTAAGTTTGTCGCTCTTAAAACTAAATTTTATAAATCAAAAGTGCTCGTTCCAAGTAAGGTTATTACCCCTTAATTTAGCTGCAGTTCTGTAGCTGTATATGGTCCTTGTGCTTTTTTTTTTATTTTTGCGGACCATAGATGGTGCGCCAAATCACAAAAAATAAAAAAAGGACCACAAAGAGCTACGAACCTCAGCTACCCTAAACTATATTCAATAGATTATGTTTCGATTCGGTTTTCACACGTATGTCAATATTTTATTGGGAAAAAGCAGCAACTCTGTTTATTTAAAATGATAGAATCAGAAAAAGGCTTTTTTCTTTTATTGACATGGAAAAAATTGTAACAAGATAAGGCGACGTTTGTTTACTTATGTTATTAAATACAAACAACACTGACAAGAAGACATTCAAAAGCAATCTTATTAATGTGTATCGTAAAGGATAATTGAATCAAATACTTTTACTAAGGATTATATCAAATTTTGTCAAAACCTCAAATATCTTCAAGTTATAACCGGAAGAAGATAACAACGTTAATGAGAAGGCAATATATCCTAATGCCCTGTTTCGTTTGAAGTTTTATTCAATTATAATAGCACAGCGGCCAAGTGACGAAAAGTGGCTTATTTTCAGAGTTTAATGGGCATCCATATTATAGGGCTAGTTTTTCCACTACGTTTTCTTCAACATCTATATTTTCAATTTCAAGAGGTTGTACAAAAATCGTAATGCACGTTTTTGAATTATTCGTATTTTAAAAAAAGGGGGGGGGGTGTTTAACGGAAGGTAATCACTGTGTACAAAAAAATACAAAAAATTACCACATTATCGCAATTTATAATTATTTTCTTTTGTTCATCTTGACATTTGATGTTTAAACTTTAAGTAAACGCACCTTTTTAAGTTCAAATGTCAGTTTTGTCCCTATAGTTTAACTTCTAAAAAAGCTTTAAAAATTCCGATTTTTTTTTCACATTTTCTTTGTTTTTAATTAAAAACTTAAACGTTTACACGACTTTTTAATTGAAAATTAAATTTATAATGGCTTGTATTAATGGCCTATCAAGTATTAGTTTTATCGCTCGTTTAATAATGATTTTATAGAATCTTTTAAATGAAAAATCTTTGTTGTCCATGCAGCTAAATGCACGGATATTTGATCGTTCATGTGTTCTTCTTAAAGTTTCTGGTACGGAATCCGAAAACCTTTTATATTGCCCACGACAAACACACAAAAATACATGCAAAAACAAGTTTGAAAATAATTGTTTTTGGGAGGATGTATTCACTGGTAAATAGTACTTTGCATTTACGTCACAATATCTTATGCATCTCCTTGATTTAAAGAGTATTTTTTGTTGGTTTTGTTTACTGTATGTATATTTTAAGAATCGTAGGAGAAGAGATTTTGCTTGTCATCTTTTACTACAAATATTGTCAATATTTGCCATTAGCATTAATTTTGAAAAGATGTACATAGTTCTCCTTAAAAAAATTATTGTACCGGAAAGATTGTTAACACGAGGAAAATGAGTTTGTTTGGTGTTTTTTTTCTAATAATAACATGAGAAACTATTATTATTCATCATGCCTTTTTATTTACGGAAAAATCAGAGCCTAGTTTTTTGTTTGCCCGCTAATTTTAAATTTATATAGATTTTCAAAAGCACCATGCGGCCAGCCTTTTTATTTCAAGTCAAACACTGGTCTGCTCTTTTATTTCATAATTCACATTGCCCCCCTCCCCTTTTTCATTGAAAATCAAATATAGTTGCTCCCCGAATATGAAATTTTTAAAAGTTAAATCATCTGTGAAATTTTGCACTTCATGTATCGTCGACTGCATGGCATTATGTGATACACAATTGATTCATAAAGAACTGCATCTGAATTTACATCTTGAAATTCCCTTCTTGTTTAGCAACATTCCTTACCATTCGGTCTATGTTTTTTTCGCAATTTGTTCGTTATTAGAATGCATGTAGCTAAAGGATAGGTCAGTATTTCTTTGATTTTCTTGAAAGAGTCACTCCCAAGAATAAAGAAAACTGCAAACACGGGGCTATGTAGCTCTATAGTTCTTGCCTCCATTAAGAATAAAGGAAACCTAATGTGCACATAGCCAAATAAGGTACAATATATTTTGATATCTCTGTCAGATTCTTAGAGATGTGAGTTTGTTGTAGATTTCACCTACATGTAGTAAAACAATTCATTTACTATGAGACAGGTGTGCGGCATCAAGCTGAAACATCAACGCTTCGTAAGATTCTTAGCTCCCTGTACTGCTGACGATTGCAGTTGAATTGATGTGTCTGTTTGGCTTGTACCTAGTTTTTGTTTTAAGGGGTTTGCTCTTTTTTACTTCATGAGAGGGCAAACACAAACATTTAAAAAGACATTTACAAATGCGAACGCGAATCTTAGTTTAACTTTTCAAATTTCATTCTATTTTTGTAAAAGAAATCTGTGGCATCTGTGGTGTTGTTGATTCTGGTCTTCTTTAATCTAGTGACAAACTTAAGAAAAACACTGTCGGAATTGCATTGTCTTGTTCGTCTCCAGCAAATTGGTGCACCCATCCAAATTTCGTCGCATTGTCTTGTTCGTCTCCAGCAAATTGGCGCACCCATCCGAATTTCGTTATTTTAATGTTTTGTGATATCGAATAAAACAATTACTGGATGAGAAAAGCTAAAATTTTTAGCTCATAATTGCCATTTGAGTCGAAGTTGTTTGATGGTCCATTTATGAAATGTGGGTCTCCAAAGGTCAGTCATATCTTTTTTTCGTGATTTTGTATAATAGAATGATCATTTAAGATAAGTTTTTTTTTAAATTTTAATCTAGTGCCATAGTGTATATAGTACGGGACTTCTATTAAAAGATTACACTAATCATTAAAGGCTAGCTCCTGTGAGCCTCTAATTTTTATCTACCATACAATATGATATACATATTGTTACAATATATTGAAAATATGTATTGGCATTTCAAATGTGTTTTAATTTCATTGTTATTATTTGTTATAATTGGAGATTAAAGAGACCACCGAATCAAATTGCTTCACGTCTTTCTTGGATTTGCACCTCGAATTTGACCCAGGTGGTCATCTCAGTACAAAAAATTACGATAAACGAGACGATTTTAATTTTCAAATTATTAATTTTCCTAATCTACAGAGCAATATACCTACTTCCCCTGCATACGGTGTTTATATTTCACAACTGATTCGATATGCCAGAGCTTGCACACATTTCACAGATTTTTTTATCAGACACCGATTTCTTCGTGACCGACTTTTGGAGCAGGACTATAAGAAAATACGTCTCATACGATCCCTAAAAAAATTCTTTCTTCGTTACATGTATCAGTCACTGGTGGAAAAGTTCAAAATTGAGTTAAAAGATATGATAGTTAATTGTTTTAATTAGTGTTTGACTGGTCTGCTGTACTGAGATGATCACCTCAATATCCCTATTGTGTCTCACAACTATGTTGTGTTCTAGGGTCATTACTGGATCCTAAGATCGCAATGGAAGAGGGAGGTTTGGCGCCATAAAACCTGGTTCAACCCACCATTTCGTTTGAAATGCCCGTACCAAGTCAGGACCATTGCGATCCACCAATTTTCCCGTATGAAAAATTTGTTTTTGTCATTTTCTCTGGACTATGAGATTGATCATTCAATTTCGGTAGTTTTGTTATTACCTTTATTTAGTCTTTTGGTGATATAAAGAAAAGTGCGCAAACTTACTGGACCAAATTACTCGCCTTTTTTATTTTATTTTTTTGACAAAGCTTATGCAGACAAGAGTATAAAGAATATTTCTCAAACTTTATGACCAATTCAAAGCTTAAATAAAAACACAAGGGAGAAAATCCTTATATTTGGAGCTCACAGTTTAAGGGTGAAAGAAAACGCCACGTCCTGACGCCATTAAGCCGTTTTGACATCAAATTTGTTATAAATCGATTAAAACATCACTTGACTACTTATCTGTTACTTTTTTTGTCTAACCGCCTTGTTTAAAAGTACTTGTGTAAGCATTCAAAAATATGGTTGATTTTTCTCAAAAATGGAGGATGACCTTTGACCTCCGATATTTATAAAATGTGCATTACAAATTGAGTACAACCTCTAAAAAATAAAACTACAATAATTAAACTTTCAAATGAAATACATTCCAGCCCTATAATATTGATGCCCATTAAATTTATTTTTTACCTGTCCTGGCCGCTGTACTATAATGCAAAAAAGTTGTTCAATCGTATTTTAAGAAAAAATCTAAATAATGAGTTTATTAGTAATTGTTTTTCTCCTGACGATACGAGTTTATATATCAGCGAAATCAACATGAACAGGACAAGGAATGATTTTTAAGGACGTACTGAAACCTGCAGCAGCGATATAGCGTGAAAGGATCCCAGAATGTGGCACCTCAAACCAATTTCGCGTTGCTCTTCTAGCCAACGTCAAATTGGTTAGATGTACAACGTTGATTTTAACATTCAACATTCAACATTTTAAACGCTAAAAAATTAACCGGATTTCATTCAACGCTTAATGTTTTTTTTTTATATAACATGTAGCAAGAACGTGACCACTGATATGTGCGAATCCAGGAAAGAAAAATAAAACCACTTGAAGTCAAGCCAATTGCTGTTCTTAATGATCAAATTTCTGCATTAGTCCAAAAGTACATGTCATTTTTTATTAAGGATGTACTCTGGTCAGGAGCCAAAAATTTAAAGTATTAAACTTTTTTCTAACCTTGATTTTTGCAATGTTCTGACCCTACAAAGGCATTATATGAAGAAAAATAATAGGTTGCTGTGCATTTGTCTTTGCTACAGACGTTTAAAGGTGACCAATTTTGATGAATTTGTTAATTTTTAACCATTTTTGCCCAAATTTTGACTATTTTCATGACAAAAATTCAACTTAGAGTATTAAACTTTTTCTTCTCAATCTTTAAAAATGGTATGATCACCTCAGTGTGGAGATAAGAAAGTTTTGTCCCATTTACGTGTATTTTTGGTTTCTTTTTGCCATTCCAAAAATCCCCCAAAATGCTGTTTTTTCTCACTTTTCTTGAAGGTGATGGTTAAATCTTCATTTGTTTTGTGGTTTCTTCATGCAAAAATATCTAATTAAATGTTTTAGGAAGCAAAACTGAATGACTTGTGAATATTTTTTTCATGAGATGACTTTTTCCAACCCAACCCCTATTTTCAGAAAACCTAACCTGAATTCACCAGCAATTTAGGGCCTATTTGTTTTATGTACGATTACTCCAATACTACTTGTTAAAAATTTATAATTTTTTAACACAATTTTATGGGTTACATATATTTAAAAAAATATTGCCATTGTCCTTAAATTTTGAATCATTTCAAAGTTATTTCCAAACGAGATTTCAACGAGACCGAAATCTCATCAGAATACATCCTTAATGACCTTTAGTGGAAGAACTGAGGAACAACATAATATTTAGACAGTAATGTTTAGCTCACGCCTGACCAAGTTAATAAAGGTATACCTGAAATGCTCTAGCACAACATATCAGTCGGACATACCAAAACAAGGAAAGGAAATTAAGTTCAAGATGTGGAAGTTCAGTGATCATGATTGCTACAAACTTAACTGAAAAGTCTTCCTTGAGCTTAAATAGAATTATGAAGCGTTAATTTAGGAAGACTTTATTGCGTCCTCAGTTTTAAATGTGATTTTATCTGTGCATCGAAACAGTCACCACATCAAGATTTGATGAATGAAAATCATGGTATTGTGACATAAGGCAGGGCTGTCAAATGATGATCATTTTTGACTAATGGTTGATGAAATCGGCTTTAAATGATTCGAAAACATATTAGCAAGCAATGCTGCACAACACGTATGCATGAAGATGCTACTTGTCTGCTTTAAACGCCCACTCGCGGTAGAATTTTTCATTTGATTTTTAAAATTCTACACTGTTTGACAGATCTCTAGAAAAGAGGAAATCGAGATATTGAAAGGCTAGGTTTATATCGCCTTATAAATGAACGTTAATTGTTATAACACGTTTAGCTTGTATATTGTTGGATATTAATCTGGTGTTTGTTTTTTTGACATAAAACCTTCTATATCGATATTTATGATATTTATCAAGTAAAAAAAACATATTCTAAGTCTGTCATTTAATGCTTTTAAAAAAGTAACAAATGTTGTAGACTGCGAGGCTGCACATAATATTGATACTCTTTTTCAGAAAGAACACAATTTACAGGTATATGCTTTTAGTAAGAAATAAAACAAACTATAATGATAATATGTTCATAATAAAATTATATTTTGTCTGCTTTTATAAATCCTACTCACGAAGATCTAAGATGTGACATCTTTTTTGTTTTGATATTATTCTTTTAAAAATGATTCAATGTCGTTGAATGACTAGAAAGATTAATTATCTTCCGATGTAATGCTTGGACGCCAATTATTATCAAACCTTCAATAGACAGATTTTTTGTATAGTTTGCTTTGACAAAAGATAACAGGATCGAGCATGTAACATATTTAGAATAATCGGGTTTTCGTTCCATTGCCATGAAAGAAATGACAAATTGAAGAAATTGATTACCTTTTTGTTGCAGCGGCGAATTGTGAAACAGGAAATTGAAAAGCGACCCAGGACTCTTTAAGTTATTGAATTATAACGTGTTGGAATATGAAACAAGTTGGTGAAAATTCACATGAATTTTACATGGTCCTGCTTTTTAATTTCAAAATCGTTAATAGTTAATTTTGTTCTTTTTCCATGTTTCCGTTGGTAATCATGAGATCTTTAGATTCCTAAAGATTTAATCGATGAAGCTTACATTCCTTAAGTAGTAAATGCCAGCATGGTTTTGTAAACGGATTGTTATTATTTCAGGGTCAAAAATCAATTGGATTTTAATGTCCAATTAGCATGTTTATGACACATACAAAACATACGTAAGACCAAGAAAAAAGTCCCAAAAAGATTTATTTTATTTAGATTTATAATGCTGATAATATACATTCAGTTATTCTTAATTATTCTTCAGCTTGTTTCATTCTATGTCTTATGCCTTTTTAAAACATCACCACGCTGACGCTGTCTTGCTAAATTTCCATCGGAATTTCATGTGCTCGTCGACAAATGAGTGATTTTAATCATTACCGATGCCTGGCTTTTGTTTTTGTCTTTCATTTGTTTGGTATTTTCTTCCTCTCCATATAACGTAATTAAAAATAATAACAAAATTACCAAATTTGGAGGATTATAGTATGTATTTATGATATGTAAGTGTAGATTGGAATATTTAACAAATTGTACCAGTAAAAGTTAATGAAGCATTCACTCACCCCTCCACACTTTTTCAGTTCGTTATACCTGAACTTAACCTCCCGAGAAAGGACGAATAAATAAAAAATAAAACAAATACAACACACTTTAGCCCTCAAAATTCAAAATTTGCAAATGTGATTGGATGAAAAATAAAAGAACATTCTAGGCAACAGTCCATCCACGTAATCAAGGTAGAACAAGAATCAATTAGGAAACACACAATGTCGAAACAAATTACGTTAAATTCTCAGTTGTATTGAGGCGGTAGATTGTAAAAAGATCTCATCGAAATCACCAAAAGGTCAGAGGGACAAGTTTAGCCCGTAAACATTAGCTTATTGGGTGGTCATTTTGATGTTTCACCATTCAGTATGAAAAATTCTTAAAACCAACTTACAGTTTACCGCTACGAGGAATGGAATACCTAAAAACTGTAATAGATCTCCGAAAATGCAGCAAGCAAGTTTAATAAAATAATCTAAATTCAAAATGCACATGAAAACTGGAATAATTTAATTCCAGGAGATAGAAGTGCTTCTATCCTGCACGAAACGGAACAAAAATTTAAATTTTCCTCTAATGGGCTTGACTTATTGTAAACTTATCAAATTTTTGACTTCCCTTCCTTGCTTTAGAGGTGCTGGCATTGCTGATAATTATTCTGTTTTGTATGCGTTTATAAACGTCAGTGTTTTCATGCTTTACCTTTATTTCGATTGACATGTATTTCTTTACCTGCACTCTCGTTATGACTAGATTTCTCATTGTTAATTGATATTCAGTAGCTATTGTGCTTCCTTATTTATTGGTGCTTCTTAACCTTTTTATATGTTGTTTGCTTTTTTGCCCTGTTTTCGTTGGCGTTTACTGGTTTTGCCTCTGCCCTTTCAGACTTTTGACATTCGGATGCCCTATTGGTACATTTGCTTATGCATGAGAGAGCTTAGCAAGATCCAAATAACAAACACCATTGTTGTTTAGGTGCCAATAACACTTTGTTGGTACAAAGTCTACGAAAAAAGATGAACCAAGATTTGATTTTGCACAGAAGGTATAGAACGAACTTTATTTGGATAAAGGTCGGTTGGACAATGTAGTTATATGCAGTGGCTTGGTGAGGTCTTGGATATTTCCAGTTCTACAACCAGGCATATTTTAGCAAAAATCGAACCACGTGGTTTATTGTTTTTCTTAAATTTCATCCTTAATATTTGTACCAACAGGGCTTTAGATATCATTAGTAATAAAGCATGATATCCGTATTGCTTATTTTGAATTCTGCTCTTCAATTTTGTACTAATCACGATAAATTACAAAATCATTTTGTATCAGAATTTCAAGCAGTTAAAAGTAGATCATATAGCAAGGAAATCAATTTACTTTTGATCCGTCACAGTTTGAATAGATAATTGAAATTATTTTCCATGAAAATTACCGTTGGAGACATTATCAGAAAACACATTTATTCCCGAGTCAGGTTTTATACTTTACACAGATGTGGCCATCACAATTTGATTGTCAGGACTGCTTAGTACCATACATTCCATATTCTTAGTATATATATAAATTGCATGGAAAGGTTGGTCAAACTTTTTTCAGATACCCGTTCATGAGAATGGTTTGAAAATTATTTGTCAGGGTGGTTCAGTATGACAAACTTTCATCTAAGGGATTTTCAGACCTGTCGAAATTTTATATTTTTTGGTGAGACGATACCCTTTTTCTATGAACATATTCTTCATTTTGACCCTTTTCTGAACACGGTGAATATATTTGGTGCTGCTTAACAATTCTCGTAACATATATTTCACAATTTGATTAACTATTTTTATTCTCAACTTTTCAATTCTTATTTATTGGTACTAGAAAAGGTGTTCTTACTTCTAAAAATATCCATATATAAAATAACCAATAACCAAGTTTTTTAATTAAAATTCATCATGGTTTGAAACAATTTAAGATTGCTCGTTAGGCATTATTATTTTTTCCTTTCAACAAGATAAAAACGTTAAGGTTTTCAAAAGATATTACAGGACGCTTTCTGGAAATGCGTTTTAATCGGAATTATATAACTATTGACCTTACAAAAATTATATGATTCTTATTTCATAAAGGTGAAATTGAAAGGTATCATTTTTTCGATGGAAAGTTAATATAATTGTGTTTTTTAGACAACTGACTATCAACTATCAATCTGTGACGTTAAATTGTAAGTAAATATATGTGCCCTGATGTTTTTGTGTACATATATAACCTTTCTCAGGTAACCCGACGTCATTTGTTCTGTTTTAGAATCACCGTAAAATATTGTAACAAAGCTGGTTTTGGCTTTTTGAAATTTATCGCTGTCCCTGAATCCTATATGACACCTAATGCAATATAAATTAGAAGCTGAACATTTTCCTTCCCAAAGCTTTAACAAAGAATATGGAGAGTTACATATAATAGCTGGAAGCCAATCAAAATATAATCAATTACATTATCTTCAAGGAACAACAGTCCTTTAAAATGATTTTCAAATATATTGAAATAAATTGACATCTGCGCTGCTGTATGGGATTCTATTGATAATGGAGATACTTATAATGTTACAGTGAATTCCCATAAACTTTAATTCATTTCTCAACACACGTATTGTAGGATTCGTTGACGCATAAATATATAATAAAATAAATATACATTTACTTTACAACAAGTCAATTCAAGGCCTTTACATGACATGCTCTGCCATCTCCAACCAATTCATTGATTATAGTTTGACAGTCGATTTTGGAAATTGAGAATTTCGTACATGTATGTATTACGGACAGTTCATTCACAGAGCAAGAATGTTTTCTTTTTTTTTAGATTAAGCACAAAACATGAAGTTAGAACCAAGAACTTATTTTTACGGTAATTAGCGTTACAATGAAGTTTATTACACTACGTTTATATCGAATTCCCAGCCCCTTTACTCGTAAACAAACATAAATGCTAAAAATGCAAACTTGAAATCCCAGATGAAATACATTTGTATGTCGCGCAAAAGAGACATTTTTTCATTAACCATACTTTGTCTATCACGTCTATCAAAATATGTCATATCTGGCTAATACAACAGCTTATATAAAAAACAATTAGCAGTTATTTTATGTAAGCCTTTTTTAAATGATGCTGATAAATATTTAAATCACAGAATTGTAAAAGGTGCTTAGTAAATCTGTTTAAAAAGAAAACTACATTTCGGCTTATTATTCAAAAAGGAAAGGATATAGAGTATGTATACATGAAATAAACTAGCAATATTAATATATGAATAAGATGACTTATAAAAAAGAGGTTTTTCCATTGAAAAGAAATATTTGTACGTCCGGGAGCAACAAATGGTAGAGATTTTGATATTTTTAGTACTATGAGCTGATTGTTCCTTTAACGTCCGGTTTAGCACGGATGTTTTTTTTCAAGCTTTCATCGTCTTTGTAACACTTTTCTGCTATGAACATTTTGTCTTTAAACGTACACATAATCCTCAGTAATTTTAGTTTTTTTAATAAAAAAATGAGTGTACAGTTGTTTTCGAGTTTTAAACATTTTACATTTATTTTAGCTTGTAAAAATCTTAAGATGCATTTTAACTTCGGGAGCGTCACTGGTTTAAACTGTCTCATATTATTTGAAAAGGTAGGTAATATGTTTTTTTTATATTTCTACTGACAAAAGCAACCTAGTAAAAACATAACTTTACTTCAAAAAATATCCCAAATAATATTTTGATTCAATGTCAGAGATCACCCATGTGCTCTTGTTCTATATAGAAAAGTCGTATTTATGTTTATACGGAATTTCTATCTCTAAAATTAGCAAAGATGTTGGTTTGACATAAACTTTTTCAATGACATCCTTTCCGTTTTAGCTATATAGACCAACACTAAATCGATCTTTGACAACGTGACGGGTGTGCTATAGCAAGCAGGACCTGCTTACTCTACCGGAACATCTGAGTTTGACGAAGAAATTGCTGACACAGGGTTATGTTGCTCCTCGGTTGTTGACTATGCTCAAGAAATTTTACGGTAGACACCGTGCACTCGTAGACAAGTAAGGGATTTCTATTTCTTAAATGAGTACAGATTTTGGTTTATGGTAGAAAATTGTTTTGTTTTTCTCTGCCGGATTTGACACACTGAATTGAAAATTAGCAACACGACGGATGTGCTTTAGCAGGCAGGAACCGCTTACTCTTCCGGAGCACCTGAGTTCACTCATATTACGACTCGAGTTCGCGTTGTTGATTTCCGTTCGGTTGATCTAGTGTTTTGTATTTCTTCGTGCTGTTCTTGGTTGTGTTCGTGTTAACTGGTTTCGTCGTTGCCCTTTTGGACTTTTGAGTGACACTCGAATGCCCCATTGGTGCCTCTTTGCCTCTTTCATTATCGTTTTGACTAGATTTGTCGTTGCTAAATGACGTTTGCTTGTTACGTGAGTAGATTTTTGTTTATTTTGTGGTTTGTTTCGTTGTGATGATTTTATGTCCACCGATTTTATCTTTGTCTGTTCGGTATGATGATATTTGATTACCCCTTTGGTACACCTTTGCTTCCTTCAGTAAGTAATACAAAAGAAGAAGAGACTTGATATTTTAGATGTGATTGTGGAGTCTTTAAAAGCTAAAACTGTTTAAACAATGAAGAAAAACAGGAAAATAAATATCTGTTATCAAACATTATATATGCAGATGTGTGATAGTAATGTAATAAGCAACTGAAATTTAGAACGTATATAACGTTTTCATTACAAGTATGAGAACTCATCATGACATTATTTCGTTTCATTGGATTTTTTTCATTTTAGATAATCTGATTCGGTATTCTCAATCATCAATTTATAAAGGTTACTAACCGGGCACCATCGACATCATGTCGTTGGTGTACATCAGTTTATTTAACTTGTAAATACTAACACATGGTAGTAACTACGGTCCAAGCATGTGGAAGGAATAAAACAACAAAAAAAAACAGCGACAATTGCATTAATTTTTTTCATGTCTGTTGTCTTGGTTTACGTCCTGTCATTTGTTGCTTATGTTTATTGGTTTCGGACTTTGACATTCGGGTGCGCCATTGGTACCTCTGCTTCTTTTAAAATTTAAAACTGTTTTCATGTTCTTCCAATGAAAAATCCAAAAGTCTCGTTTTGTCCAGGTTTAAAATATTTCTAAAACTCTTCTATACATAAAATTGTATAAAATAAATTAACTTTACTTTAGTTTTTCATTCATGATAGGCAATTTTAAGGACCGTTTATATACCATTTGTTACAGGTCTTTGTCTCTTAAAAAAAACGCCGTTCACACATTTCAGAGTGTGTGCTTTGAAGATACATATCCAAAAACTATCTTGTAAATCAAACCTAAAAATACATGTATGCAATAAAATTATACATATTTATATTCAATTTCGACTATCTCAATAGAACATAAATTATTCATTATATAAAATCAACCACATGTTTCTTGGGGTGCAGCTCAATTTATTAGTTTTATTAACAACAAGAAAATTTATGACAACTTCAGTGTGGACAATGTCGTTGTACTTGCCAGTCTACAAATAGATCATAACATGAAACATAATGACAGTAAAATATTTCCCCATTCAAATGATTCGGCTCTAACTGAAATGCACAAATTTAAGAACAAGGTTCGAATAACTTATAAAGCTATCTAACCTTTAAAAACACTTCTTCAAACATCCTTAATATACACATATTTATATTCTTCATGTGATTATTATAGTGCATGCCATTAGAAAACAACCAATAAGACACTAAGCACATTTATACACTTTTATTCTAAAATATATGAACGTACTAAATGTACGTTTTTGCTCAACTTTAAATGTTACATTTATGTTTTAATCTCAACCTAACCTAAATATTCATTGATAAACACACGTTTTAGTCACTGCTTTGCTTCTGTTATGCTTCCGTCAAATATAGAAACGCGAAAACGTTGTGTATATATTTTCATTTTTTAACTGACAATCTTTTATTACAGCAACACCAACTGATCTCATTCTTCTTCAACCATCTTTTCCAAATTGGGCTGACACAGATTCTTTTCACAAGCTAATTTGTAAGCCGAAATAATAACAACATAAAAAGCCTCATTTATGCATCTTATACTTTAATCTTAGCTTCTCAAGTATATAAAAAAAAGTGAACAAAGCATAACATGAACGAATATACCGGTATATACTTGGTATTGTGATGTGTACTACTGTCCCTCGAAGATAAAAAAAAACGGCATCTGGTTCCCTGAATATCAAGCTTAACACATTGCTGCCGACACTTCAACAATCTAAAGGTATTGAAGGCAGCTACAAAAGATAAAAAACCCAACAACTATACATGCTATAAGAATTATATTTATGAAATTTAAATGAAAAAAACTTTTAAAACGAAACATAGGAAAGAGCATGCTACGTGTATCTACAATGTCACACCGTTTTGTGCGATGCTATGACCATGTCACAACAACAAATTAATCTTAACTATTAACACCACATCTCTGCACTATCAAACAGTAAAACGTTCATCTGTCATATCAAAATACAGATTTCGCGGCAATAAATCAGTTTATTAGAGATCCACACTATAAACTTAAGGACGTTTAGCGACCGGATGTTCCTTATATGCCTGATAATTATCAACTAAACCTGTTAATGAAAATCAGGTATATACCCCAGTATTGAATGTCCATTGATAAATTACAACCAGGCATATTTCCCAGTAATGGATTTGCATGAATAAATGATAACCAGGCAAAACCTAGAGTCTGTTTGAATAAATGCCTTTACACTTTTAAGAAATCCATGGAAAACGTGGATGTAAAAAGGACCGTGTAATTCAAAGGGATCTTGCATTTTCAAAACAAAAAGTAGAAAGGTTATATAATTGTTCATGTAAAATAGCACCCAAAGCTGAGATTTTCAATCTCAAATGTCTGAGAAGAAAAAAGAAACAAATCAAAGATTATTTATATAGTAAAACGGATAAAACAATTAAAATAAGTTTAGTGTATGAAGTTACTAAAAAGCTACCAGAGATGATTAATGGTGATTACGCAAGACCCCTATATGTTATTGTTATCAAGACCAAGAGTACTGTCCTTTTAAAACAAGACCATCATTTTTGTAAATATTATCATTTTGTAAAAGCATTTAGACATTAATGAAAGTGTGGTAAGGTTTATACATTTTGTCAATGTAGAAAAAAAAATGTTTTAATGTTCAGATTAGTCATCACAGAGTTAATGATCATATTTATTTTTGTCAACCTACATTGTATTTTTTATGGTTATATAAGGAAACAAATATTTGTTGGGATTACCTAAATAGCTCCATAGTCACTAGCATTTTCTGTTATCATCGTTGTGATGTCACCACTGGATTTATAACTCACCATTGTGTTTATACTATGTCTTGATCCTGCAAGAAATATGGTATCTTATTACATCATATTACATGTATAAAACTTGATTAAATAACGAAACACAGAATATTGGAATCTTGCATATGAAAATGTAAAATGAAAAATAAAACATCATACCCAAACCCGTAGAGAATCAATTGACCGAATGGCATGCATAAAAAGATAATTCAGTAACAATAAACCTACCCTTATATTGATAATTTATTAAAAAAGATCACTTTTGAAAGAAATTTCATGATTCACGCATTTGCATCGTTTTATGAGGAAATTAGGCATGTGTCAGTATTAAATATTTAAAAAGATTAAAATGTAACTTAACGTTTCTAGACTTTTTAAATATCAAGTTCAAACCGTGAATTTGAAAACGCTATAAAAAGGTCTATTGTTCCATGCTTTGAAAAAACAACAGGAACATTTGATGTTATAAATCACGAGACATATGCATAGACATTTTACCCTAAACCATTATTGTCTTGAGGAACCCAGTTAACATGTAAGTAATTGCAAAAGACATACCCCTTGATCCCAAAGTGTGACCATATCCTTTATATGGCGAAGTATCAGCAATTAAACTGTATTTTGTATCTCTGCATGTAAGTATTCTGTGGAGCTAAAGAAACAATTTCACATTTTAAAAATTGAACATACAGAAAGCAAAGAAAAAAACCTTTAATTTAAAATATAAACCACGCCACTGCCGATGTGTGATTCAGAAGTTGTTGATTGAATTATATATATCACTTATAAAAGATAAAAAAATTATCTGGAAACAATAGCACCATCACAGTTACATCAGCATAATAATTGTTCAACTTACAAAATAACATGGGGCAGATAATAACCAACAAGGACCAAATAACAACCACCATCGAGGGCTGCAGTCAAAACAGTGCATATAAGGCGTATAGTTGGTAAGAATTATTCGACAATTCTTTGTTTTTGTTGTCTGAAAATCATCGCAACCTGACAATACTTCATTATGCTGTACGTACCAGGCTTCTACGATATCAGACAAATCAACCTGCAAGAAAAGTAAATAAATATTGAAGAAATAAGGGAAATAACCTTGCTTATGCACTACAATATGTTAAATTCTTGATAATTGGGAATAATCTTAATTTTGTACAATACCAAATCACTAGCTATGATAGCTGAGAGTATTTTGAATTTGTCTTGCTTCAAGTTCCCAAATATTTTTTAAAATGTTATCATATTTAGGCAGATACTCTTTCTCCCCTCTAGAATAGATGCAGTGTTCTTGAATGTCTACTCGTAAATAATATATATAAAAATATTATTATTGCACTCTGAGGGTCCATTACAACACCAAAAGTGGCGTGGCTTCTGTCGGCATTCCCTGATGTTCCAACCACGGTAATTGATAAATTTATTCCCAATGGTACATGATAAACATGTAGACTCGACAATTGTAATTTTTCTCGTAAAACGTTTTGCTTAAGCAATATCATTACACTCATGACAGTTCTCCAAAGCTTTTTTTTCCCAAATGAAAAGCGGTCGTAGTAACATGTATACATGTATATCGTAAAGGAATATCTTCGATGATGTGCAGGACAATTTCCATTGTTTAATTTGTTATTAATAATATTAAACTAAAAAACTAAACGACATTTTAGATTTTAGATAAATATTTTGTAAACCTTTCGCCACCGATATCATTTAATTAACACTCAGGATGACTTCGATATAAAAATTAACATTCCGAAGTAGTTTGTTTTGGAGACTTATGTTTCACAATAAGCCGAACTTAATGCGTCACCGCTTATTGACAACCGCTTGTCAACATTTATTACGAATCAAGACAGCAGTTCAAAACATAATTAGTTTGTTCGGGGATTTATATTCTAGACAAGAGTTTTACCAGTAACCTCTACACTGTATTTCCAACCGGTGTCAATGTTTACTCCTGCATCTGTAAACACTTTCTCAAACTGTTTCTTTACTTTGCTGCTTTTGGTGTTTATTATTACTGCATAGTCACCTATAACGGAGATGGGAAAGTATAGTTATCAGATAAATCATATTTTTTTAGCTAAGACTACCTTTATCGAAACCTTTAAACATGTGCAAGTAAATTGCCTTTAGTGTAACATTTTCGAATAAACAGACAATTTATAACCAACATACATACATGGCACATCGGAAAGCATCATTTATGTTGATTAGAAACAAAATTTACATGCACATGCGTTGTGTAAAAGTGGATCAGAGACAAAATGGCTGAAGTTTAACCTAGGATCCACTGTAGAAGGTTGAATTGCCCAACCGCACCCATTTCTTCAATTTCAAATTTGCCTAATATGTATTGTGGTGGCAGTTCCCAAAAGAATATAACAAACTTTCTAACTGTCGATGATAATTTCCAATAAGAAAAAAATATTGCTAAATATCTCAATGTTCTAATGCACAAGTACATTTCCATCACGACAGAAAACAATTTACTCACATTCAACAATTTTTCTATATCATACCCATGTGTTTCATCTAACTTCCTTATTAAAATCTTTGTCAGTAGATAATACGTCATTTATACGAAAGTCACTTCTAATCATCCCTAGCTTATATTATTGAAGTCGGGAGTGACACTCAGCGATAGAAAATTGTCTCAATATGGTGATTAAGTTAATCTCCGTACTAGACTGCGGGACTTATAAGTCGTCAAAAGTTCTTAATTATCTTCGTCAATAGCACCTTATTGGCTGTACCATATAGCTATTTTCCACATAGTTCTAGGGTTTTATAACATGTATAAGATTATGAATAAACTTAAAGTTTCTTTGGAATTCTATTTCAATGTGTATAATATGGAACATTTTACTTTGAAATGACGTTTAAATGAAACGTTGATTGAATTTGAATAAACCAAGACATTTTAAGAATCAATGCGTTGTAAGTCTTATATGTATGTCATTTAGCAAATGTTTATTGTTCCAAGATATTTTTATACTTTTTGATGTTAAACCTTAAATTAACCCTTCAATGCCATAAATTTAGTTCAACCAACAATTGCTCTTGACAAATTGGCGCCAAGTCAGTTTGAAAATATTTGATTTTCTAATGTCCAAGTGAAGATTAAGGTCACCGTAAGGTCACAAAGTAAAACAGTTGAAATTTAGTTACTTATTGCTTTACTACTAAACTGTGCGTTTGCGGCTATTTCATAGAGATGCACAAAAAAGGGGTTAAGAATTGATGATGATAGCCAACTGGGGAAATACGTATTGACTTAACACAACTGTAAAAAGGGCATGGTCGGGCCATATAGCCTATTGCAGTGGATCCTAACGAGAACTGCACCAGTTTTCTTTTACATGGAAGAAATATACACAGGAGATATTCCAACATATGTTGAACATGTTCATCATATGTTAAACATATGTTCGAAAACAAATGTTCAAATGTTTGGTTCCCATAATATGTTTTCAAACATATGTTAAACTAATGGTAACAAACGTCTTATAATTCGAAATGTGAGTTATGCATTGGCAATTCATTTAAAATGTTTTTCTTATTTTTTCTAACATATGTTTGTCATATGAAAACATTAAACATATGATGAACATATATTTTCAAACATGTTTATCATATGGGCACCAAACGTAAGGTGAACATACGTTTAACATAATGAAAACATTATGTTATTGCAAACATATGTTTAACATATACTGCAAATTTTCCTGTTTACTTTTGTTCCCCATACGGTACATTACCATGGTTTGCAGTCAAGTTTTCTGTATTATTGCTCGGAAACACCAGATTGGAGGGTGACATATATACATTGTAGAACAATGAAACCACTAACCTTCCCAGATTGATACACTGTCACTTGCATACTTGCTGCCTACTTGTGTGTGGATAAGAGTCACCCTCAGTATGATAAATTTACTAAGAATCAAAGAACTTAATTCCTCAAGATCTGTCTTGTTTGCAATAACAAATACAGCACCATTCCTAAAAATGAACAAACAAATACTTATAGATATATAAATAAGTTAAGCATGTTTCGACAGTTACAAATGTTGTTAAAACATAATAAGCACTCCTAATGAAATTAGAGGTCAAAGGGGTATTATTTGTCCACTGAAAAATATTTTACCATTTGATAAAAGATAACTTCTACCGATTGCTTCTTTTGTGAATCTGGACATTTACATGCATTTTTTCGGTATGATAAACTTGATCTATGTATGTGTTTAGGCCTGGCAGTATTAAAAAATCTAGCTTAACTTTATCCTTAAGCGTTATTTTCTAATAAGTTACATATCTCAGTTAAATCTTAATTAGCTTTTCAATTTGTAAACATTTCTAAAAAATGACATTACATGTATTTATCATTTAATAAAGGTAATAACAAAACTACCGAACTTGAATGATCAATCTCATAGACTAAGTCCAGAGAAAATGACAAAAAACGAATCAGTCATACCGGAGAATTGGTGGATCGCAATGGTCCTGACTTGGTACAGGCATTTCAAACGAAATGGTTGGTAAAACTAGTTTTATGGCACCAAACCTCCCTCTTCCTTTACGATCTTAGGATCCGGTAATGACCATGGAACACAACATAGTTATGAGACACAATAGGGATATTGAGGTGATCTTCTCAGTAGAGCAGACCAGTCAAGCACTAATTAAAACAATTAACCACCATATCTTTAACTCAATTTTGAACTTTTCTACTAGTGGCTGATAACAAAGAAAGATTTTTTTAGGGATCGTATGAGACGTATTTTCTTATAGCCCTGCTCCAAAAGTCGGTCACGAAGAAATTGGTGTCTGATAAAAAAATCTATGAAATGTGTGCAAGCTTTGGCATATCGAATAAGTTGTGAAATATAAACACCGTATGCAGGGGAAGTAGGTATATTGCTCTGTAGATTAGGAAAATTAATGATTTGAAAATTAAAAGCGTCTCTTAATTAAGACTCTTGAAAACACTTGATTAGAAATTAATATATAAGTGCTGTCAATTTGAATTGTTAAAATAAAGCATCAATTTGTGTTAATTTAGATATTAATGATGTATTCTCATAAAGTAACATGTGAAAAGCACTTTTAGTAACTCTATTACCGATATACATGGAAGTGCTACATTTTAAAAAGGTTTATCAAGGAAATTATCAATTTGCAACAATGTTTCATATAATAGATTTTTATGCGTGTATATATTAGTAAATCAAATTTTGATGCAGAAAATATTTCTGTCTCGAAAATAATCTATTAATTTCTCAGGACGTCTTACTTCCGCAGAAATAATTTTGATGATTGAAAGCATTTGACATTAAGTTATTCCAGTGGATTGAATGTAATGGGAATTGGAAATAATTTTCTGTTTTTATTTTTCTTGGAATTACGCAATTGAAGTGGAAATCAGATAAATTGCAGAATAAATCCTACTAAAGTAACAATTATAAACATAAATTTAATAGAATGATATTTTGACTTACGTAGTTTTAGGCTACAAATTTCTACATAATTTGACAGTAGGCATTTTATTGTGTCATTTTTTTAAGTTTCGAAGATGACATTGGTTTTCTCTTCTGTTTCTAAATTTAAATTTCTCATAGTTGAACGAGCATCATTTAAAACAAACAAACATAAAGAATACAGACATTGAAATAATGGTGAACTTTGCTAAAACAAACTTAATATTAGTGAATAGTTTTGTATATAAGTGGGGATTTTTTGTCATTATTCAAGACATTGGACTTGCGTTTAAATAGACGATAAAGTGATGTGGAATAAGTGTACGCGACACAACCAACACAACGAAGCGGCAATTTAAAAAGTCACAATAGAAAACAACCAGCATTCTTCATGACAAGAGGTCGCTTCTGGCCGTCTTGCATTGGCCCAAGTCTAAAAATACAATACATAAGATTCAAAACCAATACCTTTCTATCAATGAAAGACTCATTTCTGGAAAAGAACAATTAACAAAAAGATGACAAGGACAAACAAAAGCTTTGACAAAAATTCCTGGCTTTAGACAGGCACATAGAAAATAAAGCGGCAATAAACTAGTTTTTTTGCCCAACCTCCCCCTATTGATAATCTTGTACAAAGCACACAAATAACACACTCTAAAAATCAAATCGATAAAAGTTCAATTCAACAAGACCAAACAACGATACGTAGAGGAACCCTCTTGTTAACACCTGCAGTTACTGACATCTAGTTTTGAAGCATTTATCAACTGATGTAAAAAAATCAAACAAATCAATTATAAATACGACATTACACTTCAAGCAATTAATGATTTAGTGTTATATCACCACACAAAACCAACATATTTGATCGCTGAAATGCTAAAAAAAAATACAATAATCAAAAGGTAATAGATTAACGTTTTAAAGCTACTATCAAATTATAAATATTTCTACCTATATCTTTATATGTATAAAGTTAGAAAGCCTATATTTTGGCAGATATAATGGAACAAAACCATTAAAAATGTGTTTTACAAACGTTTATGCCGATGTAAATTAGTATAAAGTAGATGACCCGAGAGCATTAAATCGTAATGCAAAAAATTGTACATGTACTATAGGATGAAGCAGTATAAAACATACCAAGCCTCTGCATCACGTACTTGCTAAAATTTATGTATGCGAAAGTTTTGTTGCTGAAAGGACGGACAAAAGTAAAACAGAATGCACCTTTTTTTCGAAACGGAGATATTAAAGATTCTTAAACAAGTATGTCTTATATTTAATTTATTCTAAGCAGGCAATTTCTTAATGACAAGATCAATTGTTCCAACTTCTAATTTGTCTAAATATGGCTATTTTACACGCACACTCGAATTTAAAGCTTTTAACATGCAATTTTTTCTTCTTCGAATTTTGAACAGAACAAGTAGGGATTACATCCTTTGAAATCACATTTAAAAAAATGGAAACCCGTTTCCGTCAATGTCCGTATACATATTTATTTATTTTAACATTTAAAAAACCCATCAAACAAATATTGCAATTATTGAATTTCTGAACGACAAAATTGACTAAAAATTTTCTATTAGGAAGCAAAGAGGCAACAATGGGGCTTTCAAAAGTCAGAAAAGGCAACGACAGAACCTGTAAACATTAACAAAAACAGCAAAAGACAACACAAAACACAAAATTAACCGAATAGAAATCAACAAGGTAAACTCAAGTCGTAACAAGAGTGAATTCGGATGCTCCGGAAAAGTAAGCGGTTCCTGTCTGCTATATCAAACCCATCGCGCTGTTAATACCCAATTTAGTTTGTAAAAATTCGGTTAAGGAAGATAAAACAAAACTCTATGACAAATCAACATCTGCACTTATCTGAGAGATGAAAATCTCATATTTGTCTATGAGTGCATGATGTACACCGATTTTTTGAGTGACGAATGCAACCGAGTAGCAATGTAGCCTTGTGATTACATTTTTTGTGTCAAACGTGACGCTCTACCAAGGAAATTGGTGCAAGTCCCTCAAGCTCTGGAATAACGACTCGATTTTGATACGTAAACTCCATAAGCTTGAGTGGACAGAATAATCCTATATTTGACTACGAATGCACGATGTCTACCGTAAAATTACTTGAGTGAAGACAGCAACCGAAGAAAACTTTTTACTACTACAAGATATCGTATTTTTTCTAAATTTTATTAGATTTGATATTCTAAAATGGATGATTTTGGAGAAAATATGAGCTGAATAATGGTTCTACTGTTGTGCACAATAAATTAATGAAAGATGAAATCATTCCATTCATAAGAGCAGAGCAATCAAATTTTCATATTCACATAAAAAAAAATTAAGAACCCCAAGACTTTTTGTGCTTTAAAATGATTTGAAACAATTTCTAATTTTCATGATTTCGGTCATTTTCAATTCTTCGATATATGATTTAAAGGATGTGAGCGTTCGGTCAAAAGCACGATTTCGCCTTGAATAGCGGCAGGAAATTAAAGGCCAAACTGGTAGTATGAGACCAATGTACCACCAATCATTCGTGTTAAAGGCCTAGGTAGACATATTCGAAATTGACTGTTTGACGATACAGTTTCAATCTTTTGATTATAATTTACATTTTCAAGTGCGATTTGACAATATATAACAGTTTAGAACATTTTTTTGATTTACATAACATGTAATTCGAAATGTGGCTTTGGTCTTCGAAAAGTATGGTCACCGGAAGTTCTAAACTGTTATTATATTGTTAATTTTATAACATTGTAACATTGTCTACATATCGAGATTGATAAATACATGTATCGTTTCTAAGACACGGTCCTTTTCCATATATAGAGATGATATAAATAGTTTAATATATATTAAAATAACTTTGAACAACATAAAAGATATTGCAGTATAAATACAATAAAAGTACATAGACTAGACATATTTCTCTATGTAGAGTCAATGATGTATATGGATCCTTGTTCTTATTTTCCCTTTTTCTAACAACATATGCAAAATCTTATGTCACAAAACTTTGCCTTTTCAAGTTTTTTTCTTTGAACACGTACCTTTCAGATTTTACTCTATGTTTTATTTCAGGTGTATCTGTGGAGAGGTCTATTCTGTTTTCTTTATCTTTCCAGGATTGTGACGTGTTTCCGGATAGGAAGTCAAACCATGGTATTATTTCTATTGCATGTTCCATACTAAAACATTAAATTGAAACCAAGTACAAAAGTGTAATGTCATACAGATATAAATTAGAACTGATAATTTAAATTAGAAATACAATCGTCATACAGTAAACACCTAAGAGATACATTTAAAATCCGCACCCATTACGTGAGCAATGAATAAAACAGCAAAAAAAATCACGCAACGTATATCACGATAGAGTTAATAAGATAATCCGGAAGGACGAACAGTTCCTGTGTCATTCAACAAGAGGTCGGGAGTTGGGTGTCATTCAATTGCACCTCTATTTATTATCTCAAGATTGAATAGGTCAACAAAAGAACACTTAGAGTGGTATTGACTTAGCATTTTATTTCAAATTTGACTAAATGCGTTTTACAACTGAATTTGAGGGCAATAGTTTAAGATTAAAGGAAACATAATACTGTCAACGTTAAGTGTAATATTGCACTTGGCCGATGATAACAATTGTTCATTTTAACGAACACCAACGTCTTTGTTTTCCGACAGTTTAGTCTTTATAATTTCATCTGTATGAATAATGTACATTAACCTCTCACTTGCTTCATAGTAGTATAAACTTTTACATGTTTTGATAAATTCACGTTTGATTTTTCTTAAATGTCATATACTTATCTTTTTGCTGAAATGTTAAGGTTCTGTAATACCGAATGCGTTTATTCTTTAATTTGATTTTGGACAATATAAAACCCTTATTTAAAATTTAATTAAAATGTAATTGAAAGAATAGTCACGAGTAAAAAGAATGGAACATCTTCGTCCTCAATTACTAATAGTGTTCTTTTAATGTCCCGTGGGATTTTTACTTTTAATTATCCACTATCCTTTATGATTGTTGTCTTGCTCCCTAGCTGACCTAAACCACGACCGTCTGATTGAATTAAAGATTAATTTTGTAGATTCAACTATTAAGTTATCTAATTCTTTTAACTTGCTTTTAGTAAACAAAAGCACAACCGTAATTGATAAAAACAGCTCTTTTTGGAAACATGATTTTTTTTAAAGCATCGCTTTCCGTTGATCTTGTTTTTTTAAAGTCGCCTTGAAATGTTTTTAAAGGCAATACTATATCTTTGGCACACAATTATATTTATCAACAATTCCAAAAGCGTTCTTGCATTTTTTAATAGTCTAATAGTCTAATAGTTCAAAAAAGGTTATAGCAAAACTACCGAACTCATAGTCCAGAGAAAATGGCAAAAACAAATCAGTCATACCGGAGAATTGGTATATCGCAATGGTCCTGACTTGGTACAGGCATTTCAAACGAAATGGTGGGTTAAACTAGGTTTTATGGCGCCAAACCTCCCTCTTCCATTGCGATCTTAGGATCCGGTAATGGCCATAGAACACAACAAAGTTGTGAGACACAATAGGGATATTAAGGTGATCATCTCAGTACAGCAGACCAGTCAAACACTAATTAAAACAATTAATCACCATATCTTTAAACTCAATTTTGAACTTTTCTACTTCTTTTCAAAATATGGTTTGCTAACACTTTGTTCATATGGATTTTTTTACAGTCAAAATGTGGTTCGGTTTTTGTTATAATCGGTACGGATGACAAAAACATATACTTATATGATTTTTATTATTTTGATTGTGCGATTTCTGGTTACGTGTTATTTTTCTATGAAGTTTACAATAATGTTTTCTGTATGGCTGTGTAAATGTAAATGTAAATGTAAATGTATTTAACAATTCCCTAATATCTTGTGTATGTCTTTTTCCATTTCATTTTGATTCAGAACACAGTGAAATCAAATGCACCAAAACACAATTCAGCCTGATATTATTTACCATTTATATGGTAAAATGAGACTGATGAAACCATAACTGCCAATATATATTCTCTTTAACAATGCAAGTTAGACATAAAAATCGAAGATTCTGGTAGATGAAATATGAACAATATTCATAACATTTATATCATCATTTATTCAAAGTTATTGTATATAGCGGGAAACCTTCTATTTAAAGTGTTGTTGTATTTGATTTAGGTTATAAATGAAATACACAGGTTACTTTACATTTCTAGAAGTTCAATTAAGATTCAGATTCAAAATATATTTTTATTTTGAAAAAAAGTAACGTTTGTCCTCTGATAACAGTAAGCCCAAATTAATTTTACAATTTATCGACGACAATTAATTTTAAAAGTCAACAACATGCTGTTTATGACCTATCACAGAATTAGTGATCTTATTAGTTAATTCATAATGGGCCTGAATTTGTACAGCCATTGCTGATCGATCTGAGGTGGCCTTTCGGTACTTCTTTGCAACTTGTCAATAAAAAAAGCTGTACAGGTTGAACCACAAATTTTAAAGCTTAAATCTCTACTATGTACTTTAAAATTTTAGTTTTTAGTTTAATAGTGAAAAACTTCGTTTATTGCATACTTGGTATTTTACAAAGATATCTGAAAGGTCCAAAACCTGTACTTTTGCTAGATTTGCAATCTGGACGAAGTTCTAGAAGTAAGATTATAAACCTAAACCCGTCCATAGAAATTCCAAATGAAAAACACAGTAACATATTCGAAGCATTGAGTACGAAAGCTCAACAATAAAAAAAAACCGAAAGAGTAAATATGAAATTATATACAAGAAAAAAAATCATAAACCGCTAAAAACTATATGAATGTTAATAAAATGCTCATATTTAAATTGAATTGAACGGATGTACTTTTACTCTTCTTGTGACGTTCAGAAAACAAAATTAGACAGTAACAATTTATAACACACGCCATGATACATCTTTACGAAGTTACCTGCTTATTTATAAAAAAATCGGACAGCTACTTTATGTTTATCCCTGAAATCATACATCATGTAGATTAACCATTAACTAAAATAGCGCCTACCTTTATGCACAATTCATTCCAATGTCAGTAAATAGAATAAACTAAAACCAAACAAAACTTTCCCTCTTATCTGTTTCAGGATGATTGAAATCAATGTCCAAATCAGATAAATGTCTAGTATTTCTCAATTAGAACAATTAATTCCCAGCCGTTTTCTATTGCAATTCTCTCTATTATTTGATTAGCTATGTTCTTTTTATGCAATGAACTCAAGTTTCTACAGAATTGATTACACGTTAAACAGGAGAAATATGTTACTGCCACAGACCAATACATTTTACACGAAAAAGAATTGTTAATTTCATACTGCCGAGAAGGAAACTCCAAATTAGTCTTCTAAAATAGCATCTGATAAACTGGATAACATCTTGAGCGGACAATGGTTTACAGTCCGTTGAAGTTTACGAACATATTGCATTATCCTCGGTACTGGGAATGAATTTATGAGATAGTTGCACGAAACATACTTTACGAAAACGATACTGCATATTTGATAGACTTCTTTTAGGAAAAATTAATGCAAGCATTAAATTAAATAACAGCTTCATATATAGCACAGATTTAAACATCTCAGTTATGTTAATTATATAAAACTTTCACTTAAAATAATGTTAATTTTTATGAAACTTTTTTTCGTGGTTTTCTAGTCGTATTTATGGATATGAGTCGTCCAAAACCCTGCCAATGTGACCTAATAATGTATGAGGACACAATTATATGAAAGTGTGTATTAGACAGAGTATTTTTATATTACAAGGTACGTTTGTATTGAGATTGAAATCAGCTTTTTAAAAAGCAGATATACATTTTTCTAGTATGTAGAAATTGTTGCTTAATTCTGTCAACGGTAGCATAATTTCACTTTTTAAAACTTCAGATGCAAAGATCGCTACTTTGAAAGGACACATGAATCTCAATATGCATGCATGTGACATAAAAGAGACAAGAGTGAAGTTGATAAGCTTATTTTAGTGTTCAAAGCTACATTGTATCTGTCAACTGCTCAGCTAATGTGGATTAATGAAATAAAAACTAGGTAAGATTATCCAGTGTTGTAATTTATTTTATTTCAAAGATTAACCATTGTTGAAAATGATATATTCAGGACACTAGAATCACGCTAAGGTTGTTAAAATCATGGTATCGGACACAAAGCGGCTTTTCATTAAAGGGTTTCACATGTAGCTTTATTTACACTACTCAAAGAAAGCGTAAACATAAAATACAATTATTTTCATTCTGCAAAAGTCGTATGTAGGAGCACTTTTAAGACACAATCAATCAATTTAAATAATGGGTGTCCATTATTTTTTTAGTTAGCCGGAAGAGAGGATTTTATAACCTTATTAGTATTAACGCTTTAAGTCTGAAGGATGCTTCAAATAGGAAACCAGAAATTAATGCTTCGTTTTTGCATCATTTAGATCTGTGGGAGAAAGGAAGGTTAAAAATACTTGATGACGTAAAAAATGACTTCATTTGGTCTATTCGTATACTTTTTGACGGATTAACACCATTATATTCGGATTGCATCTACAAGAGTTTACAAAGATACAGTTATCGGAAGTGTGAATCAATTGTCCTGTTTATTAGGTTGATTAAAAAATATCCTCTGCGCTACTATAAAATATAGCGCAAACAGAGTGCAAAGGAAAGCGGTAGATTTCGGGTTTTGCTTCACAAAGAAAGCTAAGCAACCAAACTTGCGATAAAAAAAACATATAAAAAATATTTAATCATAAAGTCTCTGAATTTGTTGTTATAAAAATTCGTCATAGTGTCTGTTTTTTAACATTTCCTAGGAATATAAATAATCTTGCATAAATTTTTAAAGCATTGTACATGTATACACGTCAATGCAATTATTAAAAGAAATATAAAAGCGAAATATATTGCTTCTTATTTTAAGTCAATTTTAGTTACAGCATCTGACACACAGTTTTCTTCATAGGTGATATGACAATGTCCCATCTGAAAGTTTGTCACGCTGTTTACGTTATTGGTGTCTTTTCAGTTGGATAAATACTGTTTAAACTTGTTTAACTAAAACTAGACATTCTTTAAATTGTTATCATTTATGTTCTGTTGGTTGGTTTATTGGTCTGTGTGTGCAATGTTATTTGTGAAAACATGGTATTAAAAGTCAGAAACATATTTTCTTTGAAACCCCATGACGCATAAAACTGCCGACTACCTAATGGATTGCGAGGCAGTAAGAATACACATGAAGTACTAAAAGCATGTATTGCAAATAACCAAAGCCTGACTGAAATATGCGCACTATCAATTCCAAGAATTAAGTCCTAATTGGTTTATTATTATTGTCGTTTTCCATTCGGATATTTCCCCCTTTTAATATAAACGTCAAATAAATTGCATTCAAGTAAGAGCATGAATTCAATATTGGATTAGGGCTAAATCTTACATTTAATATGTATACAAACCGTTTGTTATGTTCAGTATGATATAAAGATTCCAATATCATTCCATGTCAAGATATACAAGGGATATTGTCGGGAAAATCAAAGGACCAATATGTCTGCAATTGAATCACGCTATCTCCGGTAATCTTGTTTTTTTTTACATTTAATTCTATATGGAATCAGCTATTTTACAGATAAAAGTTTTCTTGACAAACAAAAGAAAATACAGGATTTTTTAATGCATAAATATAATCGATTTAAGATAGAGATAATCTGCTTGTTACATCATGGTTCGACATTAAATGAATTTTCCACACCTACTAAAAAAAAATGTTTTTTGTATTGATAATACAAATGACAACAAAGTTCCAGACAATAAATTTTGCTACGCCTGACGCGCGTTTCGTCTATTCAAGACTCATCAGAGGCGCTCTACCAAAAATATTGAAAATGCCAAACACTGTATGAATATGAGGAGCATAGAACAGTATAACCAAAAATACCAAACTGGGGAACCAAATTATTACTAAGATATTCAACCTATGTCTGGGGTAGGAAGAACCTTAGGGTTTAGACAATTTTGAAATTTAGACGGATAATTTAAGCTTTGATGTATTCTCCAACTCAAAAGTGTTGGTGCCGGAGCACTAATTATTGCATTAATATTTATTGGCAAATTTGTGTGTTAAAAAAATGATTGTATTACTCCGATGCTAGATTAACTACATTTGTAAATAAAAATAGAAAGTCATGAAACTTGTAAAAGAGCAATTTTTTTCATTTAGAATGGACAACGACCAATAGCTTGTTATTTAAAGATGAGCAAAAAATGAACCCATACTTAAAATAAAACAAATCGCATCAATAATCAATTAGTCAAGTCAATCTCAATGACCTCTTCACAGACTCCCTGTGCCTGCTTGGTTAGAGCGGATAGAGAATATGCCCGAATCTGTGCTTAGCTTGTTGGTACAAGTTACTAAAGAGGAATCTAAAGTATCCTAATGATTGACGCTTTTCCCACAGAAAATATAAAAAAAACTATATTTTATAGTGTGTCCAAGGTGGTGAAATAGGGGTCATAATACGCAAAAACATAGCGAAGCATCATGAGGAGATAAGTACTGTGTTCCTCGGATGCTAAGATCACTGCTATAGGTTTGAATATAAGCAGCATCCACATGAATACCTGGAAAAACCTACTTATCCTTACATTAAAAAATTGCCTTAAAATGTTGTTTCTCCATAGATTGTGTGTTTTCATCACACAATTAATAAGATCATGTTCATTGCATATCCCCTTTCAAGTCCATCTTCTTCATATAACAATATGACAGGCAGTAAAGCAATAACTAAAATACTGGCATAGACCAGGCGTATTAAATTTCGCTATTAAGTAAGGATTAAATTTAACAAAAATCCATCTGGATGAACGAATAGTATAGTTGATACTATGGGATAATTTATTTTCGTGGGTATAAATTTTCGTGGTTAAATGAAAAAGGACTAGTTTGTGTATTGTTAAATTCGTGGTTCTTTAGTGTACAGCATACATGTTAAATTTCCTTTTCGAAGGGTATAGAATTTCGTGGGTCAAAGCTACCCACGAAAACCACTAAAATTGATACCCCAAGAATAATAATGAAACCACGTACAGTACTTGAATGAAATAAATAGATGCAAATGCTTAATATGTAGATAGAAATAAATTTATTAATCAAACGTATATGAAGTATAGTAATATCCATGTAAGATTATATATATTTTTGGATTTTTAATGTGGTGTCATTTCGTAAACAACGTTCTAACGCGGGTGTCGGTTAAAATGTCGATTGAATTATTTAGTTATATTTTTGACATGCATAGTTCGTGTAGTATTCTCCCATCAGTACCATTTAAATCGTTATAAAGGGTAGGTAGAAAGCCAAGAACTACTGAGAGAGAAGCATTCGTTACCTTACTGTTCGAAATTGGATGCTAAACCTTGCTCCGATGAAATCGACCATGTCCAATACATCGAAAACAACCTTGTTATTTGAATTTTCAATGAGAAAGTTAAAAAAAATATATAATTCATGTTAAACAAGTATGACAACCAGGCTGGGTCTTTTCTATCAACAGCAATTATCATTCCATTGGCCTCAACATTTCAAACCAAGATGTATGAAAATAAAATGTTTAGTTTCTGATGCTATATACTCGCAAATACTAGTTATGTTTATCTTAACTTTAAAACATATTATTCTAAAGCAAGTAACGTATTTATAAATATATTGCACATTTTAAGAATTTTGGCTCTTTCCTATTTATAAGTGTTTGCTTCTTTGTCTTCATTTTTGAAGCAATTATTAGACGATGATTTAATCTCAGTAATTAGAGATTTTTAAAGAAATAAATTTAGTTTCGGTAGTTTTGTTATTACCTTTATTTAATATGTTTACTTTTACTTTTAAAATGCTATAAAAAGTATGTAATAAAATACAATCCTGAATCATTCTAAAACTTATTTGATTTTACTTACCTTAAATGGAATTACTAGTCTTTCCTTAATTCCAGTGACTTTGGTTCAATTAATTGAGCTCTTCAATATGTTATCAATCTCGTATCCAATGAAACGTCAGGGAAACTGATTGCAAATGCAAAATCCATATTCTTTGTATTAGATATTTTTTCCATGTTACGAATTTATCGAGTATGAAAATCCTTAATTTACAAGCGATATATTATATTGAATTATTATAAATATCCATAAAATTGAGGGCCTGGGGAATCATGAATTTATCAAATTAACTTCACTTCAATATGCACCTGACGCAATACACGTGCACTTTATTTACAACTATATAGACAACGAGCCTACAATCAAGGTGATAACAAAATTACCGAACTAGGAGGATCATTCTCAAATGGCAATGAGAAAAACAAAACAAGGAAAACATCCCGGAAAAATTGAAGACCACAATGGTTCTTACTTGGTACAGACTTTTCAAAAGACATTTTGGGTTAAACCAGGTTTTATGGCGCGCCAAACCTCCCCTTCCATTGCGACCTTTGGGTCAGGTAGTCCGGTAGAAGTCAGGTATTAAAAAAGAAGTATAACAAAAAACACGTATCAGTGTTCTCATTTTTACACAAAGGTAAGATGGGTGTTTAAAACACCCATCACCAACCGTTTTTTGTGTGTGCAAGAACTGAGTTATTCAACCGAGTTTTATATTTTCTATTCCAGATAGCAAATAGACAGGGTTTGTTGTAGTTTTTATCAACATACATAATAAATTATAAAATAAAACAGATTTAATTTCTTATTTTCTTGACTTAGTTTATTTAATCAATTTGTCTCTTTTTTGTTTCCTTTAAAGCAAGGACAATTCTTTGAACCATTACATACTTCATCATAACAGCTTTAAAGTCTATGTTGTGGTCTCTTGTCAACTAAGCCATGTCTTTTCTTTAAATTGCCAAATATTGTCGTGGCTGCATTATAGTCATAGTCTTCTTCCTAAGGCTGATGTATTGACACCATCATCCTAGTAGAATATTGTTAGTGAGTCTGTTTCTGAGGGTAGTTTTTATTCTCCCCATGGAGAAAAATATGGCTTCTTTGGTTATGATTAACCACTTGAAGTCTTGTTCATATTTTTCCTCACTTGCATGTCACATTCGCTGCTTCGATGATTTTTTAATATTATCATTTAGCTTCTTCATTTAAGATGGCTGGAATTCTCATTGTCCTTATCATTTTCTTCATTCTCTGCATTTCGTTTTTCTTTTTGAAATGAACACATCGATCTTTGTCGATCCGCCATTTTGTCAATGAAAACAAATCAGCGAAGTGCAACTAAGATAGGAACTTTGACGATGAGGAACCAAAAAATTCCGACCACCTTGCCCAAACGAAAGTTGGTCGGCTTTGAAAAGAAGGCGGTCGCTAAATCCGGCTTAAATGGTGAAAGGAGAACACTGCGTATATTAATCAACAAAATGACTTACTTTCCCATATCGTTTTTATGTAGTTATACATTCTTCATCATGGAAAAAATGGCCATCAGTCTTCACACCTACATCATTAAAGTTTTAATTCGTTGCGAACGGCATTGAGCATACTCTTGTCAGATTCTTCAAAAGGGTCTTGAGCGTGCATGGGGAGTTGTATTTTGCTCAGGAGGACCAGTTCCGTCCCTTTAAATAATCTTCGCAAATGTTTACAACACAGAGTCGGAAAATTAATTCATGAAATTTTTACTCTTGACAAGGACCAAACAACGGACCAAACAGCAAACCCTGATGGAAGTAACCTTAACTGTTAACCACAATCGAGCTACCTATGAGTAAACAAATCAATTGATCAACTATGTACCCCTTTTATAACCAATAAGACAGTGTCACTTAAGTTGTCTAAGTTGGTCGCCCTTAAAACTAAATTTTATAAATCAAAAGTGCTCGTTCCCAGTAATGTTATTACTCCTTAATTTAGCTGCAGTTCTGTAGCTGTTTATGGTCCTTGTGTTTTTTTTTTTATTTTTGCGGACCATATATGGTGCGCCAAATCACAAAAAATAAAAAAGGACCACAAAGAGCTACGAACCTCAGCTACCCTAAACTATATTCAATAGATGATGTTTCGATTCGGTTTTCACACGTATGTCAATATTTTATTGAGAAAAAGCAGCAACTCTGTTTATTTAAAATGATAGAATCAGAAAAAAGCTTTTTTCTTTTATTGACATGGAAAAAATTGTAACAAGATAAGGCGACGTTTGTTTACTTATGTTATTAAATACAAAGAACACTGACAAGAAGACATTCAAAAGCAATCTTACTAATGTGTATCGTATAAGTTAATTGAATCAAATACTTTTACTAAGGATTATATCAAATTTTGTCAAAACCTCAAATATCTTCAAGTTATAACTGGAAGAAGATAGCAACGTTTATGAAAAGGCAATATATCCTAATGCCCTGTTTCGTTTGAAGTTTTATTCAATTATAATAGCACAGCGGCCAAGTGACGAAAAGTGGCTTATTTTCAGAGTTTAATGGGCATCCATATTATAGGGCTAGTTTTTCTACTACGTTTTCTTCAACATCTATATTTTCAATTTCAAGAGGTTGTACAAAAATCGTAATGCACGTTTTTGAATTATTCGTATTTTTAAAAAAGGGGGGTGTTTAACGGATGGTAATCACTGTGTACAAAAAAATACAAAAAATTACCACATTATCGCAATTTATAATTATGTTCTTTTGTTCATCTTGACATTTGATGTTTAAACATTAAGTAAACGCACCTTTTTAAGTTCAAATGTCAGTTTTGTCCCTATAATTTAACTTCTAAAAAAGCTTTAAAAATTCCGATTTTTTTCAAATTTTCTTTGTTTTTAATTAAAAACTTAAACGTTTACACGACTTTTTAATTGAAAATTAAATTTAGAATGGCTTGTATTAATGGCCTATCAAGTATTAGTTTTATCGCTCGTTTAATAATGATTTTATAGACACTTTTAAATGAAAAATCTTTGTTGTCCATGCAGCTAAATGCACGGATATTTTATCGTTCACGTGTTCTTCTTAAAGTTTCTGGTACGGAATCCGAAAACCTTTTATATTGCCCACGACAAACACACAAAAATACATGCAAAAACAAGTTTGAAAATAATTGTTTTTGGGATGATGTATTCACTGGTAAATAGCACTTTGCATTTACGTCACAATATCTTATGCATCTCCTTGATTTAAAGAGTATTTTTTGTTGGTTTTGTTTACTGTATGTATAATTTAAGAATCGTAGGAGAAGAGATGAAAAATAACCGGACAATATATTAAAATTTTCAAATTTGGATTGTCATCTTTTACTACAAATATTGTCAATATTTGCCATTAACATTAATTTTGAAAAGATGTACATAGTTCTCCTTAAAAATTATTGTACCGGAAAGATTGTAAACACGAGGAAAATGAGTTTGTTTGGTGTTTTTTTTTCTAATAATTACATGAAAAACTATTATTATTCATCATGCCTTTTTATTTACGGAAAAATCAGAGCCTAGTTTTTTGTTTGCCCGCTAATTTTAAATTTATATAGATTTTCAAAAGCACCATGCGGCCAGCCTTTTTATTTCAAGTCAAACACTGGTCTGCTCTTTTATTTCATAATTCACATTGCCCCCCTCCCCTTTTTCATTGAAAATCAAATATAGTTGCTCCCCGAACATGAAATTTTTAAAAGTTAAATCATCTGTGAAATTTTGCACTGCATGTATCGTCGGCTGCATGGCTTTATGTGATACACAATTGATTCATAAAGAACTGCATCTGAATTTACATCTTGAAATTCCCTTCTTGTTTAGCAACATTCCTTGCCATTCGGTCTATGTTTTTTTCGCAATTTGTTCGTTATTAGAATGCATGTAGCTATTGGATAGGTCAGTATGTCTTTGATTTTCTTGAAAGAGTCACTCCCAAGAATAAAGACAACTGCAAACACGGGGCTATGTAGCTCTATAGTTCTTGCCTCCATTAAGAATAAAGGAAACCTAATGTGCACATAGCCAAATAAGGTACAATGTATTTTGATATCTCTGTCAGATTCTTAGAGATGTGAGTTTGTTGTAGATTTCACCTACATGTAGTAAAACAATTCATTTACTATGAGACAGGTGTGCGGCATCAAGCTGAAACATCAACGCTTCGTAAGATTCTTAGCCCCCTGTACTGCTGACGATTGCAGTTGAATTGATGTGTCTGTTTGGCTTGTACCTAGTTTTTGTTTTAAGGGGTTTGCTCTTTTTTACTTCATGAGAGGGCAAACACAAACATTTAAAAAGACATTTACAAATGCGAACGCGAATCTTAGTTTAACTTTTCAAATTTCATTCTATTTTTGTAAAAGAAATCTGTGGCATCTGTGGTGTTGTTGATTCTGGTCTTCTTTAATCTAATGACAAACTTAAGAAAAACACTGTCGGAATTGCATTGTCTTGTTCTTTTCCAGCAAATGTGGCGCACCCATCCGAATTTCGTCGCATTGTCGTGTTCGTCTCAAGCAAATTGGCGCACCCATCCGAATTTCGTTATTTTAATGTTTTGTGATATCGAATAATCGAATAAAACAATTACTGGATGAGAAAAGCTAAAATTTTTAGCTCATAATTGCCATTTGAGTCGAAGTTGTTTGATGGTCCATTTATGAAATGTGGGTCTCCAAAGGTCAGTCATATCTTTTTTTCGTGATTTTGTATAATAGAATGATCATTTAAGATAAGTCTTTTTTTAATTTAAATCTAGTGCCATAGTGTATATAGTACGGGACTTCTATTAAAAGATTACACTTATCATTAAAGGCTAGCTCCTGTGAGCCGCTAATTTTTATCTACCGTACAATATGATATACATATTGTTACAATATATTAAAAATATGTATTGGCATTTCAAATGTGTTTTAATTTTATTGTTATTATTTGTTATAATTGGAGATTAAAGAGACCACCGAATCAAATTTCTTCACGTCTTTCTTGGATTTGCACCTCGAATTTGACCCAGGTGGTCATCTCAGTACAAAAAATAACGATAAACGAGACGATTTTAATTTTCAAATTATTAATTTTCCTAATCTACAGAGCAATATACCTACTTCCCCTGCATACGGTGTTTATATTTCACAACTGATTCGATATGCCAGAGCTTGCACACATTTCACAGATTTTTTTATCAGACACCGATTTCTTCGTGACCGACTTTTGGAGCAGGACTATAAGAAAATACGTCTCATACGATCCCTAAAAAATTCTTTCTTCGTTACATGTATCAGTCACTGGTGGAAAAGTTCAAAATAGCGTTAAAAGATATGATAGTTAATTGTTTTAATTAGTGTTTGACTGGTCTGCTGTACTGAGATGATCACCTCAATATCCCTATTGTGTCTCACAACTATGTTGTGTTCTAGGGTCATTACTGGATCCTAAGATCGCAATGGAAGAGGGAGGTTTGGCGCCATAAAACCTGGTTCAACCCACCATTTCGTTTGAAATGCCCGTACCAAGTCAGGACCATTGCGATCCACAAATTTTCCCGTATGACAAATTCGTTTTTGTCATTTTCTCTGGACTTTGAGATTGATCATTCAAGTTCGGTAGTTTTGTTATTACCTTTATTTAGTCTTTTGGTGATATAAAGAAAAGCGCGCAAACTTACTGGACCAAATTACTCGCCTTTTTATTTAATTTTTTTTTGACAAAGCTTATGCAGACAAGAGTATAAAGAACACTGTCCACCTTACACGACAAATATGTTGTTGTACCTGCAGACAAAGCACCAAATAACATCATTTTTGTGTGCAAGAAACACTATATTGAGTGCTTGACAGTTGAATTAGGGGTTAGTTGTACAAACAATAGCAGCACGTACACAGCTACAACATTGTCTAAGGAGGAAATTAGTGACAATCATAAATCTGTCATTTCCTCCTTCGGGCTCTCTGTTGGTGCTGACAATGATGACATTCCATCCCTGTATTGGATTCCTAAATTACATAAAAATCCATACAAACAGCGCTTCATTGCAGGGTCATCGAAATGTACCACTAAACCTCTTTCAGTCCTGTTGACCTCAATACTGACGGCAATAAAATCCGGCCTCCAGAAATATTACGATTGTTGTTATTCTAGAAATGGTGTCGATCAAATGTGGATCCTGAAGAATTCGAAAGAACTGATGGAGATTCTTACCTCTAAATCAGTTTCATCTTGCAACAGCATCAAGACTTTCGATTTCTCCACACTTTACACTTCTATTCCACATGAACAACTCAAGTCACGATTGGCACAGCTGATTAAACGCAGCTTTTTCAAAAAGAATGGAAAACGCAGGTACAAATATCTGGTAGTCGGTTATAATAAGACTTACTTCGCCATCAATGAGTCTAAAAGTAAGAACAAATTTACAGAAGATCAAATAATCGACATGCTCAACTTTCTTATAGACAACATATATTTGTTCAGTTTGGTGGACGTGTTTTTCAGCAAACAATAGGGATTCCAATGGGCACCAATTGTGCACCTTTGCTTGCTGATTTGTTTCTTCATTCATATGAAGCAGACTTCTTACAATCTCTTCTAGACAAAAAAGATCGTAGACTAGCTCTCTCTTTTAACCTCACATTCTGTTATATTGATGTTGTCCTTTCACTGAACAATTCTCGATTTGGTGACTTTCTCCATCTCATATATCCCCCGGAACTTGAGATAAAGGAGACAACGGATTCTAGGAAGTCTGCTTCATATTTAGATCTACATCTCGAAATAGACTCTCAAGGAAAACTATCAACAAAGCTCTATGACAAACGTGATGACTTCAACTTCCCAATCGTCAACTTTCCCTTCGTGTGTAGCAACATTCCGTCCGCTCCAGCTTATGGAGTTTACGTATCACAACTGATTCGTTACTCCAGAGCTTGTGGGAGTTACATCGATTTCCTTGGCAGAGCGTCACGTTTGACACAGAAATTGCTAACACAGGGTTATGTTGCTCCTCGGTTGCTGTCTTCACTCAAAAAATTTTACGGTAGACACCATGTACTCATAGATAAATATGGGATTTCTATCTCTCAGATGAGTGCAGATGTCGGTTTGTCATAGGGTTTTGTTTTGTCTTCCTTTACCGGATTTGACACACTGAATTGGAAATTGGCAGCACGGCGGGTGTGCTATAGCAGGCAGGAACCGCTTACTCTTCCGGAGCACCCGAGTTCACTCTTGTTATGACTTGAGTTCGCGTTGTTAATTTCTGTTCGGTTGTTTTTATGTTTTGTGTTTCCTTGTGCTGTTCTTGTTCATGTTTACCGGTTTTGTCGTTGCCTTTTCGGACTTTTGACACTCGAATGCCCCTTTGGTGCCTCTGCTTATCTCAAACTTCATGACCAATTCAAGGCTTAAATAAAAACACAGGGGAGAAAATCCTTATATTTGGAGCTCACAGTTTAAGGGTGAAAGAAAACGCCACGTCCTGACGCCATTAAGCCGTTTTGACATAAAATTTGTTATAAATCGATTAAAACATCACTTGACTACTTATCTGTTACTGTCTAACCGCCTTGTTTAAAAGTACTTGTGTAAGCATTCAAAAATATGGTTGATTTTTCTCCAAAATGGAGGATGACCTTTGACCTCCGATATTTATAAAATGTGCATTACAAATTGAGTACAACCTCTAAAAAATAAAACTACAATAATTAAACTTTCAAATGAAATACATTCCAGCCCTATAATATTGATGCCCATTAAATTTATTTTTTACCTGTCCTTGCCGCTGTACTATAATGCAAAAAAGTTGTTCAATCGTATTTTAAGAAAAAATCTAAATAATGAGTTTATTAGTATTTTTTTTTCTCCTGACGATACGAGTTTATATATCAGCGAAATCAACATGAACAGGACAAGGAATGATTGTTAAGGACGTACTGAAACCTGCAGCAGCGATATAGCGTGAAAGGATCCCAGAATGTGGCACCTCAAACCAATTTCGCGTTGCTCTTCTAGCCAACGTCAAATTGGTTAGATGTACAACGTTGATTTTAACATTCAACATTCAACATTTTATACGCTAAAATATTAACCGGATTTCATTCAACGCTTAATGTTTGTTTTTTTATATAACATGTAGCAAGAACGTGACCACCGATATGTGCGAATCCAGGAAAGAAAAATAAAACCACTTGAAGTCAAGCCAATTGCTGTTCTTAATGATCAAATTTCTGCATTAGTCCAAAAGTACATGTCATTTCTTATTAAGGATGTACTCTGGTCAGGAGCCAAAAATTTAAAGTATTAAACTTTTTTTCTAACCTTGATTTTTGCAATGTTCTGACCCTACAAAGGCATTATATGAAGAAAAATTCATAGGTTGCTGTGCATTTGTCTTTGCTACAGACGTTTAAAGGTGACCAATTTTGATGAATTTGTTAATTTTTAACCATTTTTGCCCAAATTTTGACTATTTTCATGACAAAAATTCAACTTAGAGTATTAAACTTTTTCTTAGGCCGCGTTCACACTGAGCAAAACTCATAGTAGTTTAAATGTCGTCCGCACTAACATTAAACAACAATGCGTTCACACTGTAAAATTTCGATGTTTACATGTAGTTTAAATGTTATGTTCATGACATGCATTCGGTACTTAATGTAGACCTTATGTGGGTATAATGTACAAGGAATTTCACAGATTTCTTTTGAATAAACGGCGCACATATACATTTATTTCTTTAAAAAGCTTTATTTTGAGTACAAATTATCGTATATTCCAACATTTTCTCTGGTGACAGAAAAAGGAGGCGTACATGTATTTTTTTTTATATATTTGCGCATTCGTATGGCAAAGCGGGATAGGATTTCATGAAAAATGTTGCCCATTCGGATCTAATTTTTGTGAGATCAGGAAGATGAACACGAAAAGCGTGATAAAATGAACATGAAATGATGATGAAGTGGCGGTAATGGGGACACAAGTCATTCACAGAGAAAAGCAAGGATGTGTAGCCTCCTGCATGTTGATCCTACGGGGGGTTACCTGCAGCAGGGTTTTGAAACGTGCAATGAACTTGAGTTTTTTCCAACACGGTGTACTACTTTGGTTTGCGGTCAGATTTTCGCAATATATATTTGTAGCCTGACGACCCGGCTTTCATTGACAGCCCTACACCATTCAACCACCCGATGTCAAGTTTCTGAGCGCTCTTTAGTGGACTTTTACCGACAAGCTTAGCGCTGCTGCATGCCTATTCGCCACCCTTAACCCGCATGGGTATGCATATGCAATGTCTTTTATAGTAATATCTTTAAAAAAATACTAGTAACGGATAAAAGGACAAAAGCAATGGAAAGATTTGTGCACCTTCATTGTTATTGAAAACATAAAAAACCGTTTATATAAATCCATACTTATTTTATGTTTTATTATGTCCATTTGCCAAATCAACAATCGTACGTTATTATTTACCCGTGCACGTTTTCTATACATTTAAATTACATGTACACTTGCATTTAATAATGTGAACAATTCTAATGTCAAGTCATTTAATTTAGGTTTATCAATGAGAACAAATTTAGTGTGAAACTAGTTTTAAGCACATTAAACTACATCTACACATGTTTACTCAAAACAACTTCAGTGTGAACGCGGCCTTATACTTTCTGATAAGTTGTATCTGGTAGAAATGAAGATATCAATCTTTAAAAATGGTATGTAGATAAGAAAGTTTTGTCCCATTTACGTGTATTTTAGGTTTTTTTTTTGCCATTCCAAAAATCCCCCAAAATGCTGTTTTTCTCACTTTTCTTGAAGGTGATGGTTAAATCTTCATTGTTTTGTGGTTTCTTCATGCGAAAATATCTAATTAAATGTTTTAGGCAGCAAAACTGAATGACTTGTGAATATTTTTTTCATGAGATGACTTTTTCCAACCCAACCCCTATTTTCAGAAAACCTAACCTGAATTCACCAGCAATTTAGGGCCTATTTGTTTTATGCACGATTACTCCAATACTACTTGTTAAAAATTCATAATTTTTTAACACAATTTTATGGGTTACATATATTTAAAAAAAATATTGCCATTGTCCTTAAATTTTGAATCATTTCAAAGTTATTTCCATACGAGATTTCAACGAGACCGAAATCTCATCAGAATACATCCTTAATGACCTTTAGTGGAAGAACTGAGGAACAATATAATATTTAGACAGTAATGTTTAGCTCACGCCTGACCAAGTTAATAAAGGTATACCTGAAATGCTCTAGCACAACATATCAGTCGGACATACCAGAACAAGGAAAGAAAATTAAGTTCAAGATTGGGAAGTTCAGTGATCATGATTGCTACAAACTTAACTGAAAAGTCTTCCTTGAGCTTAAATAAAATTATGAAGCGTTAATTTAGGAAGACTTTATTGCGTCCTCAGTTTTAAATGTGATTTTATCTGTGCATCGAAACAGTCACCACATCAAGATTTGATGAATGAAAATCACGGTATTGTGACATAAGGCAGGGCTGTCAAATGATGATCATTTTTGACTAATGGTTGATGAAATCGGCTTTAAATGATTCGAAAACATATTAGCAAGCAATGCTGCACAACAAATGTGCATGAAGATGCTACTTGTCTGCTTTAAACGCCCACTCGCGGTAGAATTTTTCATTTGATTTTTAAAATTCCACACTGTTTGACAGATTTCTAGAAAAGAGGAAATCGAGATATTGAAAGGCTAGGTTTATATCGCCTTATAAATGAACGTTAATTGTTATAACACGTTTAGCTTGTATATTGTTGGATATTAATCTGGTGTTTGTTTTTTTGACAAAAAACCTTCTATATCGATATTTATGATATTTATCAAGTAAAAAAAACATATTCTAAGTCTGTCATTTAATGCTTTTAAAAAAGTAACAAATGTTGTAGATTGCGAGGCTGCACATAATATTGATACTCTTTTTCAGAAAGAACACAATTTACAGGTATATGCTTTTAGTAAGAAATAAAACAAACTATAATGATAATATGTTCATAATAAAATTATATTTTGTCTGCTTTTATAAATCCTACTCTCGAAGATCTAAGATGTGACATCTTTTTTGTTTTGATATTATTCTTTTAAAAATGATTCAATGTCGTTGAATGACTAGAAAGATTAATTATCTTCCGATGTAATGCTTGGATGCCAATTATTGTCAAACCTTCAATAGACAGATTTTTTGTATAGTTTGCTTTGACAAAAGATAACAGGAACGAACATGTAACATATTTAGAATAATCGGGTTTTCGTTCCATTGCCATGAAAGAAATGACAAATTGAAGAAATTGATTACCTTTTTGTTGCAGCGGCGAATTGTGAAACAGGAAATTGAAAAGCGACCCAGGACTCTTTAAGTTATTGAATTATAACGTGTTGGAATATGAAACAAGTTGGTGAAAAATCACATGAATTTTACATGGTCCTGCTTTTTAATTTCAAAATCGTTAAAAGTTAATTTTGTTCTTTTTCCATGTTTCCGTCGGTAATCATGAGATCTTTAGATTCCTAAAGATTTAATCGATGAAGCTTACATTCCTTAAGTAGTAAATGCCAGCATGGTTTTGTAAACCGATTGTTATTATTTCAGGGTCAAAATTCAATTGTTTTGGTATTTTTGAATTACGTTTTATGGAGAGGAAGAAAATAACAAACAAACGAAAGACAAAATCAAAAGCCAGGCATTGGTGATGATTGAAATCACTCATTTGTCGACGAGCACAGGAAATCCAATGTCCAATTAGCATGTTTATGACACATACAAAACATACGTAAGACCAAGAGAAAAGTCCCAAAAAGATTTAATTTATTTAGACGTTTAATGCTGATAATATGCATTCGGTAATTCTTAATTATTCTTCAGCTTGTTTTATTCTATGTCTTATGCCATTTTAAAACATCACCACGCTGACGCTGTCTTGCTTAATTTCCTTCGGAATTTCCTGTGCTCGTCGACAAATGAGTGATTTCAATCATCACCAATGCCTGGCTTTTGATTTTGTCTTTCGTTTGTTTGTTATTTTCTTCCTTTCCATAAAACGTAATTCAAAATAATAACAAAATTACTGAACTTGGAGGATAATAGTATGTATTTAAAATTATGTAAGTGTAGATTGGAGCATATAACAAGTTGTACCAGTAAAAGTTAATGAAACATTCACTCACTTCCCGAGCCTTATTCATTTCGTTATTTTGTTAACCTTGTCCGAGTTATACCTAAACGTAACCTTCCGAGAAAGGACAAATGAATAGAAAGTTTGAAAAATAAAACAAAAACAACAGACACTAGCCTTTAAAATTCAAAATATGCAAATGTGATTGGAAAAATAAAAGATCATTCTAGGCAAACAGTCTATCCACGTAATCAAGGTAGAACAAGAATCAATTAGGAAACACACAATGTCGAAATACATATGACAACAAAGTTCAAGACAATAAATTTTGCTACGCCTGACGCACGTTTCGTCTATTCAAGACTCATCAGAGGCACTCTACCAAAAATATTGAAAATGTCAAACACTTTATGATTATGAAGAGCAGAGAACAGTAAAACTAAAAATACCAAAATTGGGAACCAAATTATTACTAAGATGATCAACCTATGTCTGGGGTAGGAAGAACCTTAGTGTTTAAACAATTTTGAAATTTATACGAATAATTAAAAGCTTTGATGTGTTCTCCAACACAAAATGGTTGGTGCCAGAGCGGGTAGCCTCGGGGATTTAAAACTACACCAGTAGTGCTAACCTTCACGGGTGTTCAAAATACATATGACAACAAAGTTCCAGACAATAAATTTTGCTACGCCTGACGCGCGTTTCGTCTATTCAAGATTCATAAGAGGCGCTCTACCAAAAATATTGAAAATGCCAAACACTTTATGATTATGAAGAGCATAGAACAGTAATACCCAAAATACCAAAATGGGGAACCAAATTATTACTAAGATGATCAACCTATGTCTGGGGTAGGAAGAACCTTAGGGTTTAAACAATTTTGAAATTTATACGGATAATTAAAAGCTTTGATGTGTTCTCCGACACAAAAGTGTTGGTGCCGGAGCGGGCTAACCTCGGGGAATTAAAACTCCACCAGCAGTGCTAACCTTCACGGGTGTTCAAAATACATATGACAACAAAGTTCCAGACAATAAATTTTGCTACGCCTGACGCGCGTTTCGTCTATTCAAGACTCATCAGAGGCGCTCTACCAAAAATATTGAAAATACCAAACACTTTATGATTATGAAGAGCATAGAACAGTAAAACCAAAAATACCAAAATGGGGAACCAAATTATTACTAAAATGATCAACCTATGTCTGGGGTAGGAAGAACCTTAGTGTTTAAACAATTTTGAAATTTATACGAATAATTTAAAGCTTTGATATGTTCTCCAACACAAAAGTGTTGGTGCCGGAGCAGGCTTACCTCGGGGAATTAAAACACCACCAGCAGTGCTAACTTTCACGGGTGTTCAAAATACATATGACAACAAAGTTCCAGACAACAAATTTTGCTACGCCTGACGCGCGTTTCGTCTATTCAAGACTCATCACAGGCGCTCTACCAAAAATATTGAAAATGCCAAACACTTTATGATTATGAAGAACATGGAACAGTAAAACCAAAAATACCAAAATGGGGAACCAAATTATTACTAAGATGATCAACCTATGTCTGGGGTAGGAAGAACCTTAGGTTTTAAACAATTTTGAAATGTATGCGTATAATTTAAAGCTTTGATGTGTTCTCCAACACAAAAGTGTTCGTGCCGGAGCGGGCTAACCTCGGGGAATTAAAACTCCACCAGCAGTGCTAACCTTCACGGGTGTTCAAAATACATATGACAAGAAAGTTCCAGACAATAAATTTTGATACGTCTGACGCGCGTTTCGTTTATTCAAGACTCATCAGGGGCGCTCTACCAAAAATATTGAAAATGCCAAACACTTTATGATTATTAAGAGCATAAAACAGTAAAACCCAAAATACCAAAATGGGGAACCAAATTATTACTAAGATGATCAACCTATGTCTGGGGTAACTAATTACGTTAAAATCTCAGTTGTATTGAGGCGGCAAATTGTAAAAAGATCTCTTCGAAATCAGCGAAAGGTCAGAGGGACAATTTTAGCCCGTAAACATTAGCTTAGTGAGTGGTCATTTTGATGTTTCACCATTCAATATGAATAATTGTTAAAACCAACTTACAGTTTACAGCTACGATGAATGGAATACCTAAAAACTGTAATAGATTTCCGAAAATGCAGTAAGCAAGTTTAATAAAATAATCTAAATTCAAAATGCACATGAAAACTGGAATAATTTATTCCAGGAGATAGAAGTGCTTCTATCCTGCACGAAGCGGAACGAAAATTTAAATTTTCATCTAATGGGCTTGACTTATTGTAAACTTATCAAATTTTTGACTTCCCTTCCTTGCTTTAGAGGTGCTGGCATTGCTGATAATTATTCTGTTTTGTATGCGTTTATAAACGTCAGTGTTTTCATGCTTTACCTTTGTATTTCTTTACCTGCACTCTCGTTATGACTAGATTTCTCATTGTTAATTGATATTCAGTAGTTATTGTGCTTCCATATTTATTGGTGCTTTTTTACCTTTTTATATGTTGTTTGCTTTTTTGCCCTGTTTTCGTTGGCGTTTACTGGTTTTGCCTTTGCCCTTTCAGACTTTTGACATTCGGATGCCCTATTGGTACATTTGCTTATGCATGAGAGAGCTTAGCAAGATCCAAATGACAAACACCATTGTTGTTTAGGTGCCAATAACACTTTGTTGGTACAAAGTCTACGAAGAAAGATGAACCAAGATTTGATTTTGCACAGAAGGTATAGAACGAACTTTATTTGGATAAAGGTCGGTTGGACAATGTAGTTATATGCAGTGGCTTGGTGAGGTCTTGGATATTTCCACTTCTACAACCAGGCATACTTTAGCCAAAATCGAACCACGTGGTTTATTGTTTTGCTTAAATTTCATCCTTAATATTTGTACCAACAGGGCTTTAGATATCATTAGTAATAAAGCATGATATCCGTATTGCTTATTTTGAATTCTGCTCTTCAATTTTGTACTAATCACGATAAATTACAAAATCATTTTGTATCAGAATTTCAAGCAGTTTAAAGTAGATCATATAGCAAGGACATCAATTTACTTTTGATCCGTCACAGTTTGAATAGATAATTGAAATTATTTTCCATGAAAATTACCGTTGGAGACATTATCAGAAAACACACACTTATTCCCGAGTCAGGTTTTATACTTTACACAGATGTGGCCATCACAATTTAATTATCAGGACTGTTTAGTACCATACATTCCATATTCTTAGTATATATATAAATTGCATGGAAAGGTTGGTCAAACTTTTTTAACAGACCCGTTCATGAGAATGGTTTGAAAATTATTTGTCAGGGTGGTTCAGTATGACAAACTTTCATCTAAGGGATTTTCAGAACTGTCGAAATTTTATATTTTTTGGTGAGACGATACCCTTTTCCTATGAACATATTCTTCATTTTGACCCTTTTCTGAACGCGGTGAATATATTTGGTGCTGCTTAACAATTCTCGTAACATATATTTCACAATTTGATTAACTATTTTTATTCTCAACTTTTCAATTCTTATGTATTGGTACTAGAAAAGGTGTTCTTACTTCTAAAAATATCCATATATAAAATAACCAATAACCAAGTTTTTTAATTAAAATTCATCATGGTTTGAAACAATTTAAGATTGCTCGTTAGGCAATCCAAAAATTTAAGATTGTCACTACGGCAATCAAACGATTTGTTGTAATTTTGATTTGCATACCTGAGCAGAGTTTTTTTAACCAATATTGCATGCTAACAAATTCTGTTTAATATGAACTTAAAGGGGTATAATTAAATGCTATCTTAATTACCTAGAAAACGTTGATTGAATTCCATTAACTAAATTTGGCATTTTTATTAGGTTTCATCTTATTATCGATGATTTCAAATGACAGTTTAATTCTCTCTTGTCTCTGCTTGATATTAATGTATCATCAGGATGTTGGTTGAATTTCTAATTGTAAAAATGTTATTGAGATTTTATTGACATAGAAATATTGTGGTAGGTAAAACTTTCAAAAATAACATACCTAAAGGGAAACGGTTGCCTATTCGAATGCCAATCATCGAGAAAAAAATTAGACATAGCTCATCATAAAGTTTATATTTCCGTTTAGTTCTTCTATCATTATTATTTTTTTCCTTTCAACAAGATAAAAACTTTAAGGTTTTTAAAAGATATTACAGGACGCTTTCTGAAAATGCGTTTTAATCGGAATTATATAACTATTGACCTTACAAAAATTATATGATTCTTATTTCATAAAGGTGAAATTGAAAGGTATCATTTTTTCGATGGAAAGTTAATATAATTGTGTTTTTTAAACAACTGACTATCAACTATCAATCTGTGACGTTAAATTGTAAGTAAATATATGTGCCCTGATGTTTTTGTGTACATATATAACCTTTCTCAGGTAACCCGACGTCATTTGTCCTGTTTTAGAATCACCGTAAAATATTGTAACAAAGCTGGTTTTGGCTTTTTGAAATTTATCGCTGTCCCTGAATCCTATTTGACACCTAATGCAATATTAGGTTTACAGATAAATTAGAAGCTGAACATTTTCCTTCCCAAAGCTTTAACAAAGAATATGGAGAGTTACATATAATAGCTGGAAGCCAATCAAAATATAATCAATTACATTATCTTCAAGGAACAACAGTCTTTTAAAATGATTTGCAAATATATTGAAATAAATTGACATTCTGCGCTGCTGCATGGGATACTATTGATAATGGAGATACTTATAATGTTACAGTGAATTCCCATAAACTTTAATTCATTTCTCAACACACGTATTGTAGGATTCGTTGACGCATAAATATATAATAAAATAAATATACATTTACTTTACAACAAGTCAATTTAAGGCCTTAACATGACATGTTCTGCCATCTCCAACCAAATCATTGATTATAGTTTGACAGTCGATTTTGGAAATTGAGAATTTCGTACATGTATGTATTACGGACAGTTCATTCGCAGAGCAAGGTTGTTTTCATTTCTTTTTAGATTAAGCACAAAACATGAAGTCAGAACCAAGAACTTATTTTTTACGGTAATTAGCGTTACAATGAAGTTTATTACACTAAGTTTATATCGAATTCCCAGCCCCTTTACTCGTAAACAAACATAAATGCTAAAAATGCAAACTTGAAATCCCAGATGAAATACATTTGTATGTCGCGCAAAAGAGACATTTTTTCATTAACCATACTTTGTCTATCACGTCTATCAAAATATGTCATATCTGGCTAATGCAACAGCTTATATAAAAAACAATTAGCAGTTATTTTATGTAAGCCTTTTTTAAATGATGCTGATAAATATTTAAATCAAAGAATTGTAAAAGGTGCTTAGTAAATCTGTTTAAAAAGAAAACCACATTTCGAGTTATTATTCAAAAATGAAAGGATATAGAGTATGTATACATGAAATAAACTAGCAATATTAATATATGAATAAGATGACTTACAAAAAAGAGGTTTTGCCATTGAAAAGAAATATTTGTACGTCCGGGAGCAAAAAAATGGTAGAGATTTTGATATTTTTAGTACTATGAGCTGATTGTTCCTTTAACGTCCGGTTTAGCACGAATGGTTTTTTTTTCAAACTTTCATCGTCTTTGTAACACTTTTCTGCTATGAACATTTTGTACGTCCTTAAACGTACACATAATCCTCAGTAATTTTAGTTTTTTTTTTAATAAAAAAAATGAGTGTACAATTGTTTTCGAGTTTTAAACATTTTACATTTATTTTAGCTTGTAAAAATCTTAAGATGCATTTCAACTTCGGGAGCGTCACTGGTTTAAACTGTCTCATATTATTTGAAAAGGTAGGTAATATGTTTTTTTTATATATTTCTACTGACAAAAGCAACCTAGTAAAAACATAACTTTACTTAAAAAAATCTCCCAAATAATATTTAGATTCAATGTCAGAGATCACCCATGTGCTCTTGTTCTATATAGAAAAGTCGTATTTATGTTTATACGGAATTTCTATCTCTAAAATTAGCAAAGATGTTGGTTTGACATAAACTTTTTCAATGACATCCTTTCCGTTTTAGCTATATAGACCAACACTAAATCGATCTTTGGCAACGTGACGGGTGTGCTATAGCAAGCAGGAACTGCTTACTCTACCGGAACGTCTGAGTTTGACGAAGAAATTGCTGACACAGGGTTATGTTGCTCCTCGGTTGTTGACTATGCTCAAGAAATTTTACGGTAGAAACCGTGCACTCGTAGACAAGTAAGGGATTTCTATTTATAAAATGAGTACAGATTTTGGTTTATCGTAGACTCTGCTGGATTTGACACACTGAATTGAAAATTAGCAACACGACGGGTGTGCTATAGCAGGCAGGAACCGCTTACTCTTCCGGAGCCCCTCAGTTCACTCATATTACGACTCGAGTTCGCGTTGTTGATTTCCGTTCGGTTGATGTAGTGTTTTGTATTTCTTCGTGCTCTTCTTGGTTGTGTTCGTGTTTACTGGTTTCGTCGTTGCCCTTTTGGACTTTTGAGTGACATTCGAATGCCCCATTGGTGCCTCTTTGCCTCTTTCATTATTGTTTCGACTAGATTTGTCGTTGCTAAATGACGTTTGCTTGTTACGTGAGTAGATTGTTGTTTATTATGTGGTTTGTTTCGTTGTGATGATTTTATGTCCACCGATTTTATCTTTGTCTGTTCGGTATGATGATGTTTGATTACCCCTTTGGTACACATTTGCTTCTATCAGTAAGTTATACAAAAGAGGAAACATGATATTTAAGATGTGATTGTGGAGTCTATAAAAATTAAAACTGTTTAATCAATGAAGAAAAACAGGAAAATAAATATCTGTTATCAAATATTATATATGCAGATGTGTGATAGTATTGTAATAAGCAACTGAAATTTAGAACGTATATAACGTTTTCATTACAAGTATGAGAACTCATCATGACATTATTTCGTTTCATTGGATTTTTTTTTCATTTTAGATAATCTGATTTGGTATTCTCAATCATCAATTTATAAAGGTTACTTACCGGGCACCATCGACATCATGTCGTTGGTGTACATCAGTTTATTTAAATTTTATATACTAACTCATGGTAGTAACTACGGTCCAAGTATGTGGAATGAATAGAAAAACAAAAAAATCAGCAAAAAATGCATTATTTTTTTTTTCATGTCTGTCGTCTGTTTTTTTTTCGTCCTGTCCTTGCTTATGCATATTGGTTTCGGACTTTGACTTTAAAATTCAAAACCGTTTTCATGTTCTTCCAAATAAAAATCCGGAAGTCTACTTAGCCCAGGTGTAAAATATTTCTATATATTAAAAACTAACTCTTCTATACGTCAAATTGTATAAAGCATAACTTTACTTTAGTTTTTCTTTCATGATAGACAATTTTAAGGGTCGTTTATATACTATTTGTTACAGGTTTTTGTCTCTTAAAAAAACACCGTTCACACATTTCAGAATGTGTGCTTTGAAGACACATATCCAAAATCTTGTAAATTAAACCTTAAAATACATATATGCATTAAAATTATACATATTTTTATTCCAATTCGACTATCTCAATAGAACATAAAATATTCATAATATAAGTTCAACCACATGTTTCTAGGGATGCAGCTCAATTTATTAGTTTTGGTAACAACAAGAAAATTCATGACAACTAACTTCAGTGCGGACAATGTCGTTGTACTGCCAGTCTACAAATAAAAATCATAACATGAAACATGAGGAGAGCAAACTTTTTCCCAATTCAAATGTTTTGGTCTTAACTGACAAACATTAATATAAATACAAACTTGGAATAAACTTTTAAAGCTACATGACAGTTAAACAGATTTTTTCCGCTGTTAAAGCATCCGTGCTATATACATTGTTATATTCTGCATATGATTACCACAGTGCATGCCATTAAAAACAACCAATAAAACAGTAGCACATTTATACGCCTATATTCAAATGTAGATGTACGTACTAATTGCTAATCTTTGATTGATAAATTTATGTCGTCATCTCAACCGAACATAAAATATTCATTTAAAGACAAACGTTTGTAGTAAATGCTTCACTACTGCTGTGCTTCCGTCTAACAGAAAAACGCGAAAAAAATCTTTTATCGTAGCAACAACAACTGATTTCAACCTTCTTCAACCATCTTAAGCTAATACGAATGACACAAATTCTTTACACAGACTAATTTGTGAGGCCAACGTATTTCAAATAAAGTCTCATTTATGCAGCTTACACTTTAATTATAATCACTCAAGCATATCAAATAAGCGAAAAAAGCATTACATGCATACATATTTATACTTGGTATTGTATGACATGCATGTAGTACTGTTCATCAAAGGTGGACAAAAGGCTGGCACCTGGTCCCCCGATTATAAAGGCTGCTAATACTGCTACCGATACGTCAATCATTTCCAGATATTGAAAACAGCTGCAAAAGTTATAAGATAAACAACTATGCTTAAAGAAATTCCAATTTTAGAAACTTTTCAAAACGAAAAAAGTTAAAAGCATGCCAGATGTATTGAGAATGTCACACCGTTTTGAGCGATTCTGTGACCATTTCACAAGAAGCAAAGAAGCACCAATGGGACAATCAAATATCAATAGTGTCAATAGTCCGAAAGGGCAACAACAAAACCGGTTATCACGAACAATTACAGCACAAAGAAATAAAAACACAAAATCAACCGAACAAAAATCAACAACGCGAACTCAAACCGTGAAAAGAGTAATTTAGGTGCCCCGGAAGAGTAAGCGGTAACTACCTGCTAAATCACACCCGTCGTGTTGCTAATTCCCAATTCAGTGTGTCAAATCCGGTAAAGGAAGACAAAACAAATTTCTACGACAAACCAACATCTGCACTCATTTGAGAGATAGAAATCCCATATTTGTCTACGAGTGCATGGTGGCTACCGTCAAATTGCTGGAGTGAAGACAGCAACCGCTGAGCCACATAACCCTGTTTCAGCAATTCCTGTGTCAAATGTGACGCTCTGCCAACGAAATCGATATAATTCCCACAAGCTCTGGAGTAACGAATCAACTGTGATACAAAGACTCCATAAGCAGGAGCTTAAACAAAAAAAAAACCATGAAGAACCAAGTTCACTTTATTCACAATATCCTTATTGTGTCTCACAACTATGTTGTGTTCTATGGTCATTACCGGATCCTAAGATCGCAATGGAAGAGGGAGGTTTGGCGCCATAAAACCTGGTTTAACCCACCATTTCGTTTGAAGTGCCTGTACCAAGTCAGGACCATTGCGATCCACCAGTTCTCCGGTATGACTGATTCGTTTTTGTCATTTTCTCTGGACTATGAGATTGATCATTCAAGTTCGGTAGTTTTGTTATTACCTTTATTTATCTAGTTACTAGAAAAGCTGCAAAGGATTATTTATGGTCAATACGCTAGACTCCTTTTTCCGGGACTATTTGTAGGGGAAAGTTGGGCCCCAAAATAAAGGTAATAACAAAATTACCGAACCTGGAGGATCAATATCAATGTCCAAGAGAAAAGACAAAACATGGAAGACACACCGGCTTAGCTATAGATCGGAATGGTCCTGGCTTGGTACATGCATTTCAAATGAAATGGTACGTTAAACCAGGCTTTATGGCGCGCCAAACCTTCCTCTTCCATTGCAATCTTATGGACCGGTGTTAACATATCGCAACACGGTCGTGAAGATATAATATGATAATAAGATTATCATCTCAGTACAACAATCAGCAAAAACACTAATCAAAACAAACACTTACTAATATGTTATTTTGAATTTTCCACCAGTGGCTGATAACGAAGGAAGTTTAAAATGTGCACAAGAAAGGTATATAGCTGGATATTCATCGTGTTCAACTACAGAATTGTCCCTTAGACTCACTAAGATCTCTTCTGCTGTCAAAGAAAAACAACAAGCATGATGTGACACAATTTATAGTCGTAGTGGAATTTATCATAAATGGATTCTAAAGAACTCAAAAGATTTGTTAGATTAATTTCAAATCCCGGTCATTGTCTGGAGGTCTTCCTTTGAAACCACCGATTTTTCAACTTTATACACCACAATGCCACACGAAAAACTTAAGTGTCGCCTGACAAAAGATTATTGAAAAGGCCTTATCGAATTCAAGGAACTTTGTTGTTTAAGGTTGTAATTCCACATTAGTTTTTCAAAACATCCTATAATGATATGATTGGATTACATCTTGAATCAAGTTTGAAGTATGCTTGATTTCCTTATAGACAACACATTTGCAACATTTTGAGGAGAGACAACAGATCGGCATACCGAAGGGCACAAACTGTGCTCCTCTTTTCGCCGACTTGTTTTTATACTCTTACGAGACTGACTGTCTTCAGGAACTCGAAAAGAACAAGAAGATGAAAGAGGAAAGGTCTTTAAATCCCACTTTCAGATTTATTGGTGACGTTTTCTCTGTCAACAACTCTTCGTTTGGTAGATGGATTCCTGTTATTTATCCCACAGCGCTAGAGATTAAAGAAACCACCAAAGCCTTTTGCTTCACATCATTCTTGGATATTCATCTCGATTTTGAATCAGGTGGTCATCTCAGTACAAAACCTTTGGATAAAAAAGACGATTTTAATTTTAAAGTTATTAATTTTCCTAACCTGGAAAGTAACATGCAAACGTCACCTGCAGACGGTTTCTATATTTCACAATTAATTCGATATGTCAGGGTTTGTACACATTTTTCAGATTTTTTGATCCAACAACTCTTCTATACGACCAAGGTTATACAAAATACGTCTCATACGACCTCTGAAATTTTTTTCTTCGTTATCAGCTTCTAGTAGAAATTTTCAATATTGTGTTAGATGAAATGGATATGCACCCCATTGGTACTTCTGCTTCTTTGATTAGTGTTTGGCATGTTGATTCACTGAGATGATCACCTTAGCATCCTTAATATGTCTTCACAAACCTGTTGTGTTTTGTATAACTACCGGACCCAAAGATCCCAATAGAATGGAGAGTTTTGGCGCGCCTTAAGACCTTGCTTAACCCACCATTTCTTTTAAAATGCCGATATCGAGACAGAACCATTTCGATCTTCATTTTTGCTGACAGATCTGTGGTCATTTACATACTATAGTAATTAATTATAATTCAATTGCAGTAACATTTTTTCAGATAAATTACACATTACATAATCCAAAATTTCTAAAATAATTTATTACATTACAATTACTTTGTTAGTGTAATTAATTACTTTTGAATAACTTTATATGTGATTATTAAAACACAAAAGACACTTGTGAAAATATTTCTGTCAAATGAATGTACATACGGCTATGATCGAATGTTGTTTTCATCAAGAATGAATCCACTTCATTTATAAAGCCTAACTGGTTACAGGAATTCATTTTGGACAACTTTGTTCAAAAACTTTCAAAAAATTAGGACCTGTCCAACTACATAGAAAAAAGTTGGATCATAATAAAATGTTGGCTGAAATATATTTTGCAATTCCTATGCAGTGATAAACCTATGGAGCATAAATTAATTATTATCTTTTTAAAAATTTAATTTTCAAGTGCTATTTCTTTTTTATGAACCAGCTTTTTGATATTTAGAATTCTTGATTCAAAAATGTTAAGCTTGAAATAATTTATTTTATTATTCAGTTATTATGTGATATTTCAATAAGACAACTGCCAAAAAAGTGTTTTATTTAGAAGCCATATTTGACATTCTCTTGACAAAATATATCAGTTTGTTGTTTTAGCTGATTGAACATCGAAAAAGTTTTGTTTTTCTCTATTAGATGATCTAATTTAGTGCCCAGAGCTTAGTGTTATGTTGTTTTAGTGATTTAAGGGCTTTGGTGTCAATCAAATGAACTATTTAGTTAAAGGCAAATACTAATTTACTAAACACAGTAAATAAAATACTAATTTGAAAGAATAAGCAAATATGTTATGTTCATTACCAAAAAGGTGTCATTTTCATGTAAACATTTGCTTTTTTGTTAAGTAAAATATACTTTGAATTATTAAAATGTATCATGCTTCTTTTATTATGGTGTCCCACAGGGTTCCATTCTTGGTCCTCTCCTATTTTTGATTTTTATCAACGATATAGTTCATGATATCGGTGTCTGTATTAAGCTTTTTGCTGATGACACCAGTGTTTACATAATTGTTGACACTCCGGAGAACGCAGCATTGGTCTTAAACAGGGACCTCGATACAATCCATAAATGGTCAGAAAAATGGCTAGTAAAATTTAATCCACAGAAGACCGAAACAATAATGATTTCAAGAAAGTCAGTCAAGCCAATTCATCCTCCTCTGCTTATGAATAACCATATTTTAAATGAAGTGGAAAATCATAAGCACCTGGGCTTACAGATACGACCAGACATAACCTGTATGCCAAGTAAACTAGAAAAGCAAACTTTTTGTCTGCCTAAAGTTAACTGAGGTCCTTTTTTTAGGCAGACTTTTGTCCGGTCTAAAGTTAACTGTAATAGCAAACTTGGACCACGGTCTGCTCTTCTTGACTGCTCTGCTAGTTAACTTTAGCCTAGAACCAACCTAAAGGTAACTTTAGCCTAAGAGCGACCTTAAGTTAACTTTAGCCTAGAACGACCTAAAGCTAGCCGTGATGAAGCCAATAGCGACCTAAATTTATAGGGCTCCAATTTTATTTTTCTTTTGACTTGATTTATATAAAACATTTTTTTTCTTTAATTATTTTCAAATTATACCATTATTTATTCATCGATTTTTTAAAAAGAATATTCATTTGTTTTATACAATTTTTGAATGTTTATTAAATTGTCGATTTACTCTACATGTAAATAATATATTTATCTATTTACATGAAATATTTATTCTAAAAATACGTTTTTATTTTTAAGATTTGTTAATTTTAGAAAAAAAATATTTTATAAGCATATCACGTCCCGGTCTTTAGAAAACCACATTTAAGTATTCAATTCGAATAAAAACATTGTATAAATAAATAAGAATAGCAAAAAAAATATTTTTAAAGAATATTCATTTGATTAATATAGTTAGTTATTTTAAAATGTTCATTTATTTGCATAATTTAAATACATTAAAAAAAACATTATTTTTTGCTTGAAAAATATAAATGTATTTTCAAAAAAAAAATCTATATCTAAATATTTTTTCTATTGATAATAATTATTCTTTTAAGAAATATTATCTTAATTGTAAAATGTATCGCATAATTCTTTTTGAAAAAAAATACATTCTTAATGACCTAGAACTAGTTTTAGTCTGCTAGCGACCTAGAGTTCCCTAAAGTTAACTTTTGACTGCTTTGACCTAAAGTTAACTTTGGTTTGCTAGCGACCTAAAGTTCCCTAAAGTTAACTTTGGACTGCTCTGACCTGAAGCTAACTTCGGACTGCTTTAAGTTGTCCTGGTCATGGACAAGAGCAGTCCAGATCATGGACTGCTAAAGTTAACTTTAGTTAACTAGATAGCGGACAGTGGTATACTCAAGTTAACTAGAAAAGCGACCTAAATGACTGCCTTAAGTTAACTTTTATACAGGTTATGTCTGGACGCATCTGTATTTTTTTCTAACAATGGTACTTGGAATTTTCATATTGATTATATTGTTAAAAAAGCGTATCAAAGACTTAACTTTCTTAGGAAGGTGCGTTTTATCTTGGATAGATTTACTTAAGAAAAAGATGTATCTATCATTTATCAGGCCATTACTAGAATACGGTGACGTCATACGGCACAGTAATACGCAATATTTAGTTGACAAGGTAGAGAACGTCCAGATTGAGGCAATGCGTATTGTTACGGGTGGGACAAGGCTTACATCTATCCAAAAACTGTATCAGGAAACTGGGTGGAAAAAACTTTCGGACAGGAGGGAAAAACATAGATTACTGATATTTTATAAGATTATTAACTTTCAGACGCCAGAGTACTTACGGAACCTAGTTCAAAACTTAGTTTCGTCTGTACATGGTCATTTTACTCGACAATCAAATAACTTAGCGGAAATACGCACTAGAAGTAACCTCTATTCGGATTATTTTCTACCATCAACGACAAAGCTTTGGAATCGTCTTCCGCTAAACATTCGTAAAAGTTCCTCATTTCACACCTTTAAATATCTTTTAAATCGTCAAGATAACAGCGCACCTCCAAAATTTTATTACGCTGGCTCAAGAATTGGGCAAATATATCACACAAGATTGCGTATGAATCGTTCTTCATTAAATGAACACCTTTTCCTGCGCAACCTCATTGATTCTCCCAATTGTATATGTGGACATATAGAGTCAACTGCTCATTTTTTACTTATGTGTAACAGATACAACCATATTAGAGACCATACAATTTTGTCTATTAACTTCAATATTCCTGTTAATCTTAATTTGCTTTTATACGGTTCAGAGGGTCTAACGCTTGAACAAAACACTGAAATATTCCTAAGAGTTCAAAAATTCATCATTCAAAGTAAACGCTTCTTGTGATTTTTTTTCTGCATTTCACGCAAATATAAATATAATAGAAATTTATGTATTTTCTTCATTTCTTCATTTATTATTTTTTTCTCTATTCCTTTAAAATTAGTTTAACATTTTCTTTGTTGTTAGAACTATTGTTTCAACATATTCCTTCATGTAGCATGAATATATTATCATAGTTGTTTTCTTTTTAATTACGGGAGACGGACTTGATATAAGCTGTTTATAGCTTGTTTCCGAATCCTTTTGCTTATATATGTATGTATGTTACTGTTATATGTTTTCAGTTTTTTCAAATAAAATATGTTTAAACTATTATGTTGTAAGCAATGTAATGATATGTAATTGGCATTACATGCAACATATGAAAAGTAATTCTTACTTTCAATTACATGGAATTAAAATTTGTTTCAATTTCACATTACTTTCAAAGACATGGAAAACATTTGATTAATTACAGCTAATAACAATTACTTTTTTATTACCCCAGGTCTGTTTGCCGGTGTGTCTTCCTTGTTTTGTTTTGTCTCATGGACATTTAAAATTGATTCTTTAAATTCGGTAATTTTGTTTTTACCTTTAATTAAGTGTAAAAAACTACATTGTATAGGCAATTATCAAATTTTTGTGAATAACTGAAATGAACCAACGTAACATTACCCAGTGTTGTTATGCTATATTGTTTCAAAGATTATTCAAGATTGCTCATGATTGCACTAACATTGAGAAATCGTGCTGTAAATTGTGCTTGTTGGGCTGCGGGTGGGCATGGAAATAATTCATGTCAGCTTTTCAATATTTGTTATGGCTATGCAGCATCCCATATCTAGGTTTCAGTTTTTGGTCTATCGCTCATCGTATTTCTTTTCTTTTCGTTTTGACCGTGACAGATTGTTTTCCTTTGCTCTATTACACATTTTTTAGTTTGTTTATCTTACTTGACCTTTTTGACATCAATTGCATTGTTAAAAACAAACATCCACCAATCAATCAGCACAATTTATCTAACTCTTGTAATCGGAATTTTCTCTAGCAAAAGACATACTTTTTGCAACATAAAAATGTAGATAAACTGCAAACTTTCTTAGGTATTAAGTTGCCTATGAAAATGTATGAGCTGACTCAAAGCTTATCATTTTTGACTCATTATAAAAATCACAAGCTATGTTCCACACCATGTCATGAAAATGTCTATATAATAATACGATAAATTCTGATTTTGAAAATAGTATGTAGGAGAGTTTCCAAGACGTTTTAAGTACTTTATTTAACTAATGGGAGTCCATTATTGTGTTAGCTAGCCGGATGTGAAGAATGTATAACATAATTAATATTGACAATGTTGGTCCAAAGAACTCTTCAAAAAGGAAGCCAGCAATTAACGCTTAGTTTTGCATCGTTAAGGTGTTCTGCAAGACAGAAAATATTCGGTTATTTTTTTTTTACATTTATTAAGAATAATTTATGAAGTAACAAAAAAATAAACCCTAAAATTGATTTATTCTTATTCATATTTTGACGGATGCGTATTATATCTACAAAATATTTCACAGATTTACCACCAACAGTGCCATTCAATTATGCTTTCAATAAAAAAATGATTTAGAATAAGTTAGGTGCTACCATAAAACGTATAGCAAAATAAATTTGCGGTTTATTAAAATAGACTGAGAAAAGCATGCAATCAAACTTGCGGCTTAACAAAACAGTTAAAAAATCAATTGATAAGTCTTTTTATAATTTGGCCCATTGATTTTATAGAATTTCCTTATATAGTGACCTGTCCCAAAACACATTAAAAACTATCAAACTTTCAGATAATTCGAACGTATTTATAGGATATGAAATTTTTGAAAGATTAAAAAAAATAGATATGGTAGATCTTTTTAAATTGTTCTAGCATTCATGTACTTAATATATGCCATAGCATGGTGGCGCGTGACGCAATGTTGGAATAATTTCAGATAGCATTTCTTTTAAAAAGATAGCTTTCAAACTTAAACTGGCATCCTACTTTTCCCCTAGTCTATCCTTTGCTTTATTTTGTTTGTTTGTGTACACCGCGTTATATCTTAATTTAAAAAGAGAGTTGGAAAGCCAAAAGTAGCTAAAACAGCGTCCGATCATATGAAATTGCAAATCAGAAAGAAAACAAAACAAGCATTAGTGCATGTCTTACAGTTAACCTGAATAAAATGTACGGTCTAGCATCTTTGAAAAACTAAGTCGTTATTAGTTAATTACGTTTCCCATTTGCACGTTTTCCGTTTTAATGTAAACGTCAAATATATTTCATTTAAGTAAAAAGCATGGATTCAAAATTGGATACGGGCTTAATCTCACATCCAATACATAAAAACCGTTTGTTAAAAACAGTGTAAAATAGAGATATCAGTATCATCTCTTATCAAGAAAATACCAGGAAGGACAATAAATAACAAGTAGTTTTCAACATGGGCCATTGGCTGATGTTAGTTGTCATACAGCTAAGCAATGAAAACGATTATGCATTTAGCAATAAAGATTAAAGTAAGAAAAGAGTGCTCAGTAGTCTGATGACGAGTCTTGATGGTTTGCTAACGAAGTGATTGGGTGTGTGCCCAATGTAATTGAATTAGGTTCCAAGACAAATATAACAAGCTGACAGTTAACAGACACATCTAAAACGACCCAGTCGAACTAGTTCAAAGTTTAAATTTATGTTAACTTTAAATTTATGTCTACACCCATCTGTACGCTGATTTTGCATATATATCGGCTATATAAAGTATCGTTGATATTTAACAAGAAAAATAAACTTATTTTTAAGATGAAATATCGTTAAAATTTAGTATTTTCTTCCGGAGCACCTAGGTTCACGCTCGTTATAACTAGAGTTTGCGTTGTTAATTGTTACATGTATTCAGTAGTTAACACTGATGGTATACCATTCTTAAACAAATTACCTGTCCATAATTTATTTATGGTTTACATTTTATTTCTACAGCAGCATTTTTCTCATCATCAGAAGGTTCAATTCGTGTAAGACCGGGCTAGCTCTGGTCAATCACCAGCATTTATCGGCGCAACCCAGAGTACCAAGGCTGGTTATTAAGGTGTAGTTTTGCTGAATTTGCATATAATACACCTTACTTTTAATTTTAAATTTGTTTTCAACCTATTATTCAAACGACTCTTTTTATTGATATACTTTTTGATTACCTTTATGATTGGATAAAGAAATTATTTTTAACTTAATTTTACTGCTGGTCGATATGACACAAATAGAACTGTATGAATTTACAATTTTTTGAAAGTAACCTTAAATAAAATGCTATCCAAAAAAAAATACTAGTAACGAAGAACTTAAAATTTTCTTAAAACTTTTTTAACTTACCATAAACGGAATTTTTAATCTGGTCTATTACAATGACTGTACAGATAGGAGCACACATAACCTGAACAAAAGTTAACATAAAGTTAAATTTGTGACTGCTTTCCAAGTCAGCCCATGTCTGCTTTAGCCGACATTCATGTTTACTTGCGTCTACTCATGACTGGTCAAAGCAGACTTGCAACAGCTTTTTTTATGACTTGTCATAACCAGTCATAAAGTCGTGACTGCTCGAATGGGACCAGTCATCATAACAGGTCTGTTCTAACCGGACTTAGTTTAATCAAATGACTTATTTAATTAAATAAACGGATTGTTATTATTTTTAAGGGTAAAATCAATACGATTTGAAATTTAAATCAGCCTGGTTATACACTATCCAAAATATATATACATTCAAGAAAATATCCCCCAAAAGTTTAATCTGTTAGGATTTTTAATGCTGATAACTTGCATGCGGTTATTTTCAATTATTTTTTGTTTGTTTTTATAGCTTTTTAAAGCTTTACTATGCTGAAGTTGCCAAGCCTAATTACCATCGGAATATCATGGTTTTTTTTTAGAATTATGTTCCTCAAATTTATACTAATCTACAAATATAGCTATAATAATTTAAAATTTTTGTTTCAAGGATTTTTAAGCAGATCATATAGCAAGCAAATAAAATATTTTGGAACCTTCAAAGTTTGAATAATGATCTGGAGAACTCAGAATACTCCCAAGTAAGGGACGGACCATTTAACTTGAAGGGGGGGGCCTTGGTTTTTTGTTTTGATCAGAATTTTATTCCGCGCAGAGCGCGTACAAAATATTTATTTTTCGAAGGCGTCGCGACAGAATATTTTTTTTCATTATCAGCATTATTTTTTAAAGCAGAAATCCTTCTTCAGAATATTTTTTCCTACTCTCAGCTGCCAAAATATTTTCTCATCAAAAATAATTTTCAGAATATTTTTTAGGAAAAAACCAAGCCCCCCCTTCAAGTTAAATGGTCGGTCCCTAAGGTTTCATATTCAATTAATATTATTAGATACGAATTTGAATATTTAAATCTACACAGACATGACAGAGTTTGAATATTTAAATGATATAATATTTTGGAGAATTCAGAATACTCCCAAGTAAGGTTTCATATTCAAAAGATATAATTAGTTAAGAATTTGAATATTTAAGTAGCAGTCTACCTAAGAATAATGCAAAATTGAGGAAAATTGATTCATCGATAAAAAGGCTACAGTGGTTTATTTTTAACGAAAGATAGTTCAAATTCTTTAAAATAGGAAATAAATAACAATTTGCTCATACCTGCCTGGTCCTAGGAGAAATCTTGCCATTTTGTTACAATGGTTTCTATTCAAATCATTGACAATTTTAAGAGTTTTCCCCCTTTCGTACATTTTTCTAATGCATTCTATATATTTTTTTCTCTTTCAGGGCTAGTTTGGAAAAGGAGCACAAAAGATCAAAGCAGAGTGATAGTAAGAGTAACACATCAAAAATAAATTGGTGTAGGTTTTCTACCCATGAATCGCTCTTTGCATGATTCTTATAAAAAGTGGAACTTAAATCTACACAGACATGACAGAAAGGTCCTTTCCAATAAAATTGTCCAGTCTATTTAGTAATATGGAGTAGGCATTGCCTAAATGCGAGCATAGCTAAAAGGGACTACGTTTTGTAACGTTTATATGATGTATTTGGGGCGAGATGGTATGGGGCGATTAAGCTTCGAGACACGTTAGTTTCGTACGTGCATATAACCAAGACGAAACGAGCAGCTTATGTGTTTTTATTATTTTAAGAATATTATTTTCTTGTAAAAAGCGCAATTTATTATTTTTTAAGCATTATTTCTTTTCTTGTAAATTATTTTAACATTCACTCCGGTCCTGTAAAAATAATAACCCTTTCCGGACCATAAAAAATCTAAATCAGCATTAGCAAATTTCTCGCGGAAACAAATACCGTAGAGCTCTCCGCTCGAGCGGGCACTTCGCTATGCTCGCTATAATATATTGTTTGTTATGAGTTGATATAAACATGTGCATGAAATTGTTGGTAAAACTTATTTCAGAGGCCCGTTTACAAACTTTTCCTAACAATTTTTTTTATAACTGTCAAACTGTTACTTCTGCTTAAAAGGGCATCCTTGTACTATGGATACAGTCCTAAGATTTTTCTAGGGCTGAACATGGTCGATAACTGCTGTGCTGAATAACACCACGTCCAGTGTGTAACAATTTCACCATTTAATGCATAATTTTGATTTTCTTCCGCCAAACATTTTTAATTTATTGCTGCTGAGCGAGGTGTTGGTACTTCTTAGAATATTCATATACAGCAAAACCAATAATATAATGTACCGTTTGTTTTTACCTCCGCAATGGTAGGATTATGCAATTATTTCGGTTATTTTTTCAAGTTCAATTATTTTTTGTCATGGCTTGAAACAATGTAAGATTGCTCGTATGGCATTAAAACAATTTGATGTAATTTTGATTTACCTTAGCAGAGTTTGTCGAAACAATATTTTATGCTAACAAACTATTGTTTAATTGAACATAAAGGAATACAAGATTAGCTTTTCAAAAAAGCTAGTGTCAGGCCATGGCGATTTTATGTTAGTTTCATATTTTGATATAAAGAACTGTTTTCAAGTTAAATTTTTAATAAACGCTGTAAATCAATCATTTCAAATATTCCATTTAAAACGATATGCTCATATTACAAAATATTTATTCAAAAGAAAGATTGAAGGTTGGTCCCTCCCCAGGTTGATTCGTTCTCAGTTGTTCCGTCCGTAGTATCTCCGTCCTCTAGTTGATCCGACCTCTTGTTTTAGATGGTCCGTCGCATTTTTGATACAATGAAATATAAATATAAAGTGAAACGCACTTTTTCATAGAAAAAAACGCTACAATTGTTTTAAAAAGGATGCTGTAAGAAAATTCTTTTCTGTTGGTCCAGGGCAAGAAAATTGTATTGCTGTGATTTTTTAAAGCGTTAATAGTTTGTAATAGAAACCTTCAACAATGAAACAAGCGATCAGTCTATGGAGACTTTAGACAAGGACACAATAATTAAGCAACAAAACATGAAAATAAGTTACATATGACATAAAGTTTTTTGTACCGTTAAAGCTAAGGTCAAGTCAAATTAAATCGCTTATTTCTCTCTCTTTAAAACATTTGAACTGTACTATAAACTCTAAAGGTAGGTTGGGCAGGTTGCACAGTTCACGTTTTAATATTGTTGTTTATTTTTTGTCTTTTATATATGGGGAAAGCAAAACAACTATTGAATGGGCCCGGGATAAACAATACATATATTAGCAATCAAAAGTTATAAATAGGTCCTTATATTTATTTTATAAATAGCTGCGAGTCTTCAGTAATGGGAATAGCTATTAAATAACTGATGCAGTCGCCTTGATACAAACATTTAATGTATATTTGTTTATAATCCACATTTATTAACTGAAATTGACTTTGTTTAACTATTTCAAATGATTTTTAATAGCTATGTTAATTAATTTTGAGCTCCAACGTTGACATGGTAGATATGATACTTTTTGCTTTCATCGATTTCTATAACTAGGTCATTCCACCATGTCCATTTTCAAAGAAATCTTGTTCATATAAATTGTACTTCCTGTAAATCAGTGTTTTCAAGCGCGGTCATCTCAAGATATTTACATTTTCTGAAAAGACTTTTCTTTACCAAAAGAAGTTTTTGAGATTATGTGACATGTTTATAGAAAACATTTTTCAATTTTGTTATTCTAAATTTGGTTTAGCTTTGAAAATATTTATCAGTAAGTTTTAATGTAGAAAAAAACGTTTATGGTTTTGAAACATACAAATTATTAATTTGGTAGGGAAGATCTGAAAATTTTACTTTCTTTCTTAATACAATATTAATAACAGTCAGCTAGTAATTCATAGATTTTTGAGAGGTGCCTAGATTAAAAGCATGGTTACAACCGTATATGTCAGGCCCGAGGGCCTGACAATAATATAATGATATCTTAATTTATCGGAAAACGTTGGTTGAATTTCATTGACAAAATTTGGCATTTTTATTAGGTTTCATTTTATAATCGTCGATTCCAAATGACAGTTTAATTCTCCCTTGTCTTTGCTTGATATCACTTTATCATTAGGGTGTTGGTTGAATTTCTAATTGTACAAAGTTATAATGCGATTTTTTTTATATAGAAAATATTATCATGGTATCTAATGTTTACAGAATATAAGGTTGAGTATTTACACTTTCATTGCGTTTGTTAGCCAGGGGCCAGGTTTTCGAAAGAATCACAAAGTTGGTCGTAAGATACATCGCATGTCGTAAGTTACAACCACGTTACGATGGTCATACGACTCGTAGTATCATGTAAAACAAAGCTATCACAACATGATCATTGGCGTGATCATGTTATGACCATCGCAAATCGATTAAACAAGTATAAATCAACAGAATTAAATGATTTAAAAAGGATTGTCGATATATACAATTATTTTATGGTCGATTCTTATATGAAATAATGAATTTCTTTAAAAAATTATCATAAAAACAAACTTTCACAACTTACAACGAACATGGCATGTTCTTAAATACAGATAATAACAAGAAGCAAGAATATTCATTTTATATTATGGTGTACATGGATCAATTAAATCTTAAACAGTATTCAACTTATACCTATTATAGAAGGCCTAAGCATGTACGAGCGTTAAAGTTCCAGCGATTGCTTCTGCATGCTTCTGATAAGCAAGGGTAATGCATAGAAGTATAAATAGACTTGTAACTTAAATAAAGTGTATAGTCAGTCAAAATGAGCAAGAGGCGAAACCCAAATTTTACTGCACAGGAGATTGAGGTATTGTTAGAAGAAGTGGAGAAGCATAAAGGCTTACTCTTCAGTAAGCTATCCAATGTTGCTACAAATTCAGCAAAGCAAAAGAAATGGGAAGCAATTTGCAATTCTGTTAATGCTTCAACAGACTCCGGCCACACACGATCGATAGAAGAGATCAGACAAAAGTGGACATGCTACATGAGCAGCTCCAAGAAAAAGATTTCAGCATTAAGACGAGAAAGCCGCAAGACAGGAGGTGGGCCATCTAGTGAAACTCCAAGCATTTCCAATCTTGATGAAATGGTGGCCAGCATCATCGGTGACACGCCAATCGAAGGCATTGAAGGTGGAATAGATACGTTAGAATTTGCCAAGAAACCATGGTAACCTGTCGTTACATCACCTATGCAAGGTATTTATTAATCTTAACTTCCCCTTTTTAGCTCACCTGGACCGAAGGTCCATGTGAGCTTTTACCATCACTTTGCGTCCGTCGTCGTCGTCGTCGTCTGTCGTCGTCTGTCGTCGTCTGTCGTCGTCTGTAAACAATTTTTCAAACGTTAACTTGTCCGACACCATAAGTCCAATTGCAACCAAACTTGGTATAGTTGTTTAGTGGCATTATGTGTACAAAACTATCGTTCGGATTTTTGATTCGTAAAAAAACATGGCCGCCATGGCTAAAAATAGAACAGGGGGGTCAAATACAGTTTTTTGCAAATAACTCAAAAACGGTCACAGATATCAAAATTCTGGCATAGGGTTAAAGTGATCAGCACCTCAAGATCTACCTGCCCAGAAATTTTCAAGAAGATCCAACAACTGATGTAGGAGTTATTGCCCTTTTTCAGGATTTTTTCAAAATTTTGCACTTATTTAGCTCCATATCTTGAAAACTATACAAGATATTTTAAAAATTCAAATTGCATATGATTGAGCACATCAAGATCTACATTTCATGTAATAAGATCAAAGCTGTAGAACCATTTCTTTTAGGAGTTATGGCCCTTAAAGTGTCAAAATTTACCGTTTTTCATTACTTTTCCCCTGAATTTCAAAGATTAACTTGTCTGACCCCATATATCCAACTTCAACCAAACTTGGCACAGTTGTTTCATAGCATATATGCTACAATTCTATTGTTTGGATTTTTGATTTGTCAAAAAATATGGCCACCATGGCTAAAAATAGAATATAGGTGTAAATTGCAGTTTTTTGCTAATAACTCAAAAATGGTTACAGATATCAAAATTCTCATGGGAGACAAAAGTGATCAGCATCTCAAGATCTTCCTGCTTTCAAAGTTTCAAGAAGATCCAACAACCGATGGAGGAGTTATTGCCCTTTTTTGGATTTTTTTCAAAATTTTTCACTTGTTTAGCCATATATCTTGAAAACTATACCAGATATTTCAAGAATTTAAATTGCATATGATTAAGCACATCAAGATCTACATTTCATGTATTAAGATCATTTCTTGCAGGAGTTATTGTCCTTAAAACAACAAAATTAACCATTTTTCATTACTTTTTCCCTGAATTTCAAAGATTAACTTGTCTGACACCGTAAGACCAACTGCATTTTAACTTGGCACACTTGTTTAATAGCTTATATGCTACAACTCTATTGTTCAGATTTTTGATTTGTCCATGGCTAAAAATGGGTAACTTGCATTTTTTTGCTAATAACTCAAAAATTGTTTGATATCAAAATTTTGCAAGTATCAAAAAAGATCAGCATATCAAGATCTACCTGTGCTGAAATTTTGGATAAGATCTGACTGCTGATGTGGGATTTATTGCCCTTTTTCCTCATTTTTGCCAAATTTTGCATTTATTAAGCCCAATATCTTGAAAACTAACCAAGATATTTCAGAAATTTAAATCGCATATGGTTATGCACAATAATATCTACAAAATATATGTGTCTGTGTAATTCAGGTGAGCGATTCAGGCTCCTGGGAGCCTCTTGTTATATTCCTATTTTTGTTAAAAGAAATTGACGTTTAAACATATCGCCAGATATAAGGTTTAAGAATCAAGTACCCTTGTAATTATTAACTTGACAAACTTTAACTTAACTAAACAAATATGGAATTTCTATCTCTCAGATTAGTACAGATGTTGGTTTGTCATAGGGTTTTGTTTTGTCTTCCTCTAACGGAATCGACACACTGAATTGGAAATTTGCAGCATGACAGCTGTGGTTAAGCAAGCAAAAACTGCTTACTCCCCCGGGGCACATGAGTTCACGACTTGAGTTCGCGTTGTTGATTGCTGTCTGGTTGATTTTATGTAGTTCATGTTTTCTTGTTTTGTACAATGACTAGTTCACAATATGGTGCGGTATATAAAATATTTACAGTACAGTTTACATGCAATCTTCGTTTTGCTATTGTATTTGCAACTGTAATCATTTGTGTGCTAACTTTGGGGAGGGCGCCCTGAAGGGTTGTAAGATTACAAATATTTGTGCATTTTGAATCAAGTTACCGCTTTGATTTGCAAATAAAAAAACAGTTGCAGCATGTTCCTGTTGAACCGATTCTTCGTTATATATTGTGTCATGTATACAAGTCGCTGAACGACATTTTCAAATACGTAAGTATTCCTGTAATGACTTTTATGTTGTTTTATAGGCACATCCAGCAGTTTTATAAGATTGGACGATAATGATGATTCGGAGCCTGACACCAGTAAGAAACGACCTTCACCAGTAGACCGAAGAAGGCTTTATCTCTATCTCCAAGCAATAACGAATCAGCAACCTTGGTGGACATAGAAAGAAAGAGGCTGAACATTGAGGAAAAGAAGCTTGTAATTAAGAAACAGCGAATAGAGATAGAGAAACAAAAGGTTTCTTTAACGCAAGAACTGGTGTAGATAGAAAAAGAACGCCTTGAAGTGGAAAGCAGACGATTCTTGTTAGAACAGGCTAAACAACAATTGTATCTTGCCCAACTACAGTCTACCATGCCACAGCTGTCTTCAAGTCTAACAGACAGTACACATTAAATGTTTATCTCTGTCTCTGTCTGATTTTTATTTTTTCTTCTGTGAAATTTTATATAGTAAATGATTTACCTAATGTACATGTGCATGCAGCAGTACATCAAAAGTAGTACATGTAATTGTCCTTCTATCCATGGCCACAGCTTCTTTAAAACATCTGTATGTTTAAACATTAAACTTTCACAGAATCTTTTGTCATATACTTGTATATCTAAAGAGTGTTTCCAAATTGGCTGTTTTGTAAATAAAGTAGTTTTGGAATAAGTGTACGTGACACAATCTACATGTATACAATATATGTATTTAAAAAAAAACAGCCATCATTCAAATGTCCAACGCCCGGAAAGTCAAAGACAAAACCAGTAGACACAAATAAAAACAGCAAGAAGATTTAAACACACCAAATGACGACGATTACAAACATTATACGAGTTTCTCTTGATCATAACCTAACAGTACATCGCTTAGTCTTACTTCATATTGTTTACAAAAAGATAAAAAAACAAGATGATGTTTAGATAAATACGAAAACGTCCATTAATAAGTCTCCTCCTGGTTTCCGCCCCGTCATTCAAGTTTCCACAGTATCGGAGTCCTTGAATATGACCACCGTCAGCTGGGTCATCATCTCCTTGCATCAAAGGTATCCCATTGTCAATGCACATGTTGTGGAGTGTGCAAACTGCAACAGTAATATCACAGCATGTTAGGGGCTTATAAAGCAACGTTCCTGCACTGTTGTCAATGCATCTGAAACGAGCCTTAAGAACTCCAAAACTTCTTTCAACTACAGATCTTGAACGCATATGTGCAGCATTATAGTGTTGCTCGGATGGAGTAGTTGGATTAATAACTGGCGTCATCAACCACGGGCGCAAAGGATATCCACTATCTCCAAGCAACCATCCGATCTCTATCTCTCTGTTGTCAAACATATCACACAATGTTGAGTTTCGGAGAATAAATGAGTCATGTGTTGCTCCTGGCCATCTAGCCACAACATTCAAAAATCTAAGTTTTGAATCACAAACTGCCTGCACATTAACAGAGTGATAATTTTTCCTGTTCACATATAGATGTTTGTCTGTTGTTGGTGCCTTAATTCTTACATGAGTACAGTCAATAGCACCTACGAAGTTTGGAAAGTGTGCAATGTCATTAAATCCATGCATAATACCACGCAGCTCTCTATTGTCTGTCGGCATACGGATGTAGTCACTACAAACCCTTTTAAGACAAGCGGTAACGTCTCTAGTAATCTTTGACACACTAGGTCTTGAAATATTGTGTACATCGGCATTAACCATTTGAAAGCTACCTGTTGCAAAAAAATCGAAGCGCCACCATTACTTGAAACGAGACTGGGAATGCATTTGATCTTTTGGTTTGACGTGGAAGGTCGTTTTCAAGCATTCTACATAGGTTTAAAATCAACGGTCGTGATAATCGATACCTTCGAACAATATCATCATCGTCCATGTAATCCAGTGGGCTGTCTCTGTCCCGTAAAATTCTATTTCGACGAATATTGCCTTGTCGTCTTTGAAAATACATGTAAGCAGCAGCCATTTTAAATGTTGCATTACCCGTCATAAATTAGTATTATACTTGTGACCATCATATCTCATTACAACCATCTTACAACACCTTCGAATGTGTCGTAACTTTTTGACAAATATTGCGATGCATCGCAATTTACGATCCTTTCGAAAACACAGTTTAAGACTGCGAAGTACCGTAAGACCATCTTTCGACGTGTCGCAATCGTAAGATACCTTCGAAAACCTGGCCCAAGAACTATTTGGTCATTATAAACGAACTTTTTAGTCTTTTTCACCGGTGATGTACCCAGAGACCGTACTCATCATTCAATTTTGTTAGTTAATGTGTCAACTTCTTTCCTCTTTCCTCGCCCCTGAAGAAGGACGCGAGATTTGAAAATTTACACTTTATTGCTGTTTTTTTAACCTTTAAGTAGATTTATGTATTTGGCTTTAACCTTCTAAACAATAATTTTATTTACTCATTTACAATCAACAGCACTTTCCTTGGTAGATGGTTTGCATCGATAAATGATCCAGAGCTAAAGATTAAAACACAACTGACCCAACATGCTTACCGTCAATCTTGGATTTACATCTCGAATTTGATCCTAAGATCTCAATGGAAGAGGGAGGTTTGGCGCCATAAAACCTGGTTTAACCCACCACTTCTTAAGAAGTGCCTGTACCAAGTCAGGACCATTGCGATCTTTAGTTCTTCTGGTTTTGTGTTTGTCTCAAATAAAAAATACAACAAAGTTCCAGACAAAAGCTTCTTAATTTTGTTCATGATAATTGTCATATCCTATACGTCCTATTATGTTCGACTTATCAAACCTAATTCCAATAAAATGTTACAGTGTCACACTATTTTACGTACCTATAAATTATGTATTAAGCAAATTTTACAGTGTCACACTATTCTATGCAACTATATATATTATGGGCTTGAAGATCGCAATGGAAAAGGGAGGTTTGGCGCCGTAAAACTTGGTTAAACCCACAATTTCGTTTGAAATGCCTGTACCAAGTCAGGACCATTGCGATCCACCAATTCTCCGGTATGACTGATTCGTTTTTGTCATTTTCTCTGGACTATGAGATTGATCATTCAAGTTCGGTAGTTTTGTTATTACCTTTATTGACCCGCACCGGAGGGTCATCTTTGTACAAAAATGTTCGATAAATGAGACGATACTAATTTTAAAATTATTTTTCCCTGATAACATACCTACTTCACTGCATACGTTGTCATTCTTTACAAATTATCCGATATGCAAGGGCTGGTACACATTTTCGGACTTTTTTATTTGACACCACTATCTGTGATCGACTGAAATCTAACGGTTATTGGACAATATGTCTTATAAGATCCCTAAAAAAATCCTTTTTTGGTAATAGGAAAAAATCAAAATTGTGATAGACGAAATGGTTAGTGATTGTTTTGATTTGTATTTGGCACGTTGTTGTACTGAGATGATCATCTTAATATACATTTATGTCTTTTTGTTAAGTAACTTCCAGACCCAAAGATCGCAATGGGAAGCTAAGGAAGGCGGGGTGTGGGTTGGCGTGTCATTAAACCTGGTATAACCTATTACTAATATTTCTATTGAAATACCTAAACGTAGTCATTATCATAGCGATCTTCAATTTCCCCGGTATGTCTTTGTTATGTCATTTCTCATAGACATTTGAGATTGATATTCAAAGTTCAGCAACTTTGTTATTTTCGTTATTTTTCCAATAATCAATCCCTCTACTATACCATTTTGTAAATATTTCATGGCTGTAAAATAGAAGCTTGAATATATAATACCGCGAATATAAACGATTAGGTAAGGTTTGGTTTGTGAATTTTTTTTAAAGTATCAGTAACAGGTGATACAAAATGTGCACTACAAATGAAAATAAGTCAAATTTAAGTATGTCATCTGCCTGTAATTCAATCAGCTACATACCAACCAACAGATCACGATACATTTATACCTTAACAGGAAGCTATTAAATAATTGTGAATATGAACGTGATAATGGTTACGGTTCTCACAAAAATACTTTTTTGTATTTTTGATGGTAAGTCTAACTTTATTTACGCTAAGCTGAAAACCTCCTAATTAAATCGATGATATCTGGTAATTTAATGACTTTTGTCACTTTTTTCATGACTTTTCTTGCAAGGTATGCCATAAGAAAATAAATTAACTTTTGCATGCGCTGACTTTTCAATTTTATTCTCAAAGTTACACTGTCATTGAAATAATGATTGTGGACATAACGTTTATATCACACCGATTATTTCATCAGATTGATTTCTATTTGAAATCAATACTCTCTCTCTATATATATAGCTAAATTTCACCAAAAAAAAGCAGTTTCTCACGATTTAGATAGCAAACAAGTGAAGTCGATGATTTTCTAAACAAATTTGTTGCTTCTTACAAATACCTGTACTTGTGTATTTCATTTTGACTAAGAACTCACATTCAAAATGCAATCTTTTACTGCAAAATCTAAATTGACTCTGAATAACACTAAAATCCCAAGGTGCAAATGTTCTCAAGTTTTCCAAATTAATATCTATACATCTTAATGAATGAAACATATGTAAGATATATGCGTGTTGAATACAGACGGGTAAAGTCCTACATGTAGCCTGTATGCATAGCGTGCAATCAAACCTCTGGACAGCTTTCTAGTCTCCTTTCAGAAATCACTTCATAAACGGGCCTGGTTCTTTAGATTTCATGTTACATGATACATGTATATGTACATTTACATTTCATGCTGATTGCAATGAATTTTTCAGAAGGCTCCTGAAACAAAAATACAGTGTTGTCGCATACAGTAGCATTTGTTTAAAATTAGAAGTAAACTATTCCCTATTTGATGTGACGTAGACGAACCAATATGTTTCAGATTTGTTTACTATTGAATTTTTAATGCTCGAAATTCTTACGACATTGTACAGTACAAAGAAGCTCAAGTTTTATAATTTTCATTATTAACATGTATAAGTTTTTAATCATAAGTAAATATTTTTATCAAATGGTGCAAAACCATTTCAGTCAAATACATGTAGTTAAGATGATTTAAAAAATAAAATAGTGGATATGTATTTAAAGCTGCCAACAAACCATTTAAGTTGGGTTTTCCTAATAAGGCGGACAATCATGTAACTGTTTGCAAGTCTTTTGCGGAAAAACAATATAGGTGAAAGCATAACTTGTTTTGCAAGTAAACTCCTAATGTATTGAACAAAAGTAACACATGCTCAAAATGTTCAATTTAGCATCGAAAATGTTTAGTTCAATGAAAAACATTTAAAAAAAAACATTTTTTAAACTAGGCGCAATAAAAATATAATATATAATGGTAAAATAATATTATATTGTAAAATATCAGTAATAAAAATAAGATATATATAGTTGTAGACAAGGCTAGTGACTCTGGGTCACAATCATCATTATCAACCAAGTGGGTTCAAAATACAACGTACCAAAGTGGGTATTAAAAGTTTATTTTGTTATTATCTACATATATATTTGAAGATGCAAAGTTGACTTGAAACATTGGAAGATCGAAAACAAGGTTAAGATTCAATATAAAGAGAAACAAGGGCTTTCCGTTATTAAAACATAAAGCTACGGATATACGATATTGAGATGTGGAATAAGTGTACGCGACACAACAAACATAAACAAACAGCAATTCAAAAAATCACAACGGAAAACAGCAAGCAGTCTTCAACATGACCATAGGTCACTGCTTACCGTCTTGCATTGGCCCAAGACTTATAATACAATACAAAAGTATCAAAACCAATCCCTAAATCATCAACGAAAGACTCAATTCTTGACATAAATCAGTTAACATAGAATGACAAGGACAAACAAAGGCTTTGGCAAAGTTTCTTGGCTTAGGACAGGCACATATAAAATGTGGCGGGGTTAAACTAGTTTTTTGGATCCAACCTTCCCCCTATTGATAAGCTTGCACAAAGCTACATACAAAACACACTGTAAAACTCAATCGACAAAAGTTCAATTCAACAAGAGAGAACCTAAGACAAAATACTGTACGAAAGCAGGAACTGCTTACTCTTCCGGAGCACCTGAGTTCACTCTCGTTTCGACTTGAGTTCGCGTTGCTGAATGCGGTTTTGTTGTAATGTGTGTGTGTTTTATGTTGTTATGTGGTTTGTTTTGTTGTGATGATTTTTTGTCTGCCGGTTTTGTCTTTGTCTTCACGGTTTTATGATTACTGATTACCCCTTTGGTACACCTTTGCTTCTTCCGAGCACAGCATGAAACGATCTCAAGATAATGATCCTGGAACATTGAAAGGCAATTACATTGAATACACACTGTCCATACCTCACGAAGCTTTTTTACCTATGCAGAGGAACTGGAACTGGTTTTATTCGTTCGATTTCCGTCCTTTTGTCTGCCCCACAGATTTATGTCGATATAATGTGCCAGTAAGGGCGAGTGTTCTTAAGAGAGCTCCTCTACGTCTCACTGTTCTCGTATAGGGCTCTTGTTTCGGTTTCTTTCTTGGTGAATTGCAATTTTATTGATTTGATTTTAAGAGTGTGTTTTTTGTGCTTTGTACCAGATTTGCGATTGGGTAATGGGTAATGTTGGGCCCTATTATCTAGCTTAAACTGGCAAATTTGCCTGTCCTAAGCCAGGAATCATTTTCAAAGCTTTTGTTTGTCCCTGTCATCGATCTGTTTTTTTCTTTGTCATTTGCATTTGCGACAAATGGATCTTTCGTTAAAAATTTAGGGATCGGTTTTGAATCTTATGTACTTAGTATATTATTTTAGTCTTTGGTAAATGCAATACGGCGAGCACAGAGCACTGGTCATGTGACTTTGATTATTTACATTGCAGTTTTTTTATGTTGTCCGTGTCGTGTACACTTATTCCACATCTGTTTATCGTCTACTACGGGATTTAAATGGTATTTTTTCACTTCTTCATTTTTCAGGATGGACCAAAAAATATTAATATATTGTTTTGCCACATTACAAACATGCAAAATTTAAGAATGCTGATATCTTCTGGTCTAATAACAAACTCATTGCTTTCTTCACATATTAAATGTGGACTTTTAAGACTAAAGAAATAACAGTTATACAATAACATCAATATAAAACGAGCCCTTTTAAATATCAATTGATATGTTCGCAATCGGGCGCTATATATTGATTAATCAATATTTGTTAAAGATCTTATTGCAAATCTGCCTAAAAACCTCAGCGTAATTTTTACACAGATTTTAATGAAAATATACCTTTTTAAAAAATTGGACCTCAAATAGAAAACTAATTTTCAGGGCGTGACCGGCGTTTGTTCTTCTGAAGTGTTGCTGCTGTGGCAGATGCATAAAAGGTTATTTTACTGAACTCAATTAGGAATAGTCATAAAAGATTGATCAAAACCAAATGTAAAAAACCTTTCTACAACAGATTCGTTTCCACATCCATTTGTCCTTCAGCTCTTTTTTAGAAATGGCATATGAAGCTTTCTTTGGTATATATTATCACAATATTAAAATTTGATTATATCTTGATAATAATAGATGGCCAATTTTAACTATATTTCATGTAAAAAAATAGCTGCCTAGATATATACTCTCAGAACTAGCGGTATATTTGCCCCTTGACCTTTAATTTCTCGAAAACAGTGACAAAATATAAATATTGCAAATCGGATAAAAAATATGATCACCAAAAGATTTGAAATCAAATCACTAATTAAAAAAAAAGATTTCTTGGGCGTGGTCTGACTTTGACTCCTCCCTCATTGTGGTGCAACGATAAATTATCATAAAATCTCTGCGAATTCAAATGACAAAACTTATTTATAAAACCAATGGAAAATAAGTTTTAAAATCCGATGAAAAACTAATATTCTGAAATTTTGTCAGCATACCCATTTTAGCCCCTCTTGCGAATTGGCTCCTTTTATTTTACAGAATGAACCACAAATCCCCAATGCAATAATACGCTCCTTTAAGTGAACACAAATATCGATTTCTATACTCATTCTTTTCTGTCAAGTTCTATTCAAGTTTTTTCAAGGGAATCAAATGTCCTTTGACAACGACACCGCCATAACATAATGCGATTGCAACTTTGTCGCGATTGTACAAAAATTGCATATTGCATTTTTTCATAAATTAATGTTATCTTAAGATACATGTTGATATATATGAAGAGAATCCTTTGTGATTTTAAATATCATTCCTCATAGAAACCGTAGACATGAATACCATATTATATTCTTCATATTATATTATATAAGTTACTTTACCCCAACTCTTAAAATAGGGGGCTATATTGCAATCACTTTGTTTCTCCGTCCGTCCGTAAGTAACCAACTTTCGTGACAAATTTATTAGCTTCTACTAGAGGGATTGATTTCAAATTAAGTATATAACTGTATTATGATGAATTGTAAAGTGTCCCCCTTTCCAGCTTAGTTCCCATTCACTTCCTGTTTTCTGAGCCGACTAGGACATTATCAAGGGTAAAAAATAGACAATTTTTGGTAACAGATTTATACAATAAGGATCGATTTTAAATTTAGTATACATCTTTAGTATGATAAGTTGTATCGTGCAGCCCCTTTCCTGTTTTCTGAGTGGTCGAGTAGGTGTTTTTTAAGCACGACTAAGTGCAAACCCTTGTTGCTATCTTGAATGTGCGCTTATATGTTTTGAATTCGTTCTTCAGTAGTTTATAATTGCTTTTCATTTTTATATAAGTTTTATGTGACTTCCTTAAAACGAACATTATTCTACAGATTCGACACATTGAACTAGAAATTAGCAGCCGGATGGGTTTGCTTGAGCAGGCAAGAACTGCCTGATCTTCTGGAGAACATGATTGCACTTATGTTACGATTATAATTCCCGTTGTCGATGTTCGTTCGGTTGATATTGTGCTTTGTGCTTCTTCGTGCTGTTCTTTATGGTGTTTACCGGTTTTGTCGTTGCCCTCTCAGACTTTTGACATTCGATTGCCCCATTTGTGAGTTTTTGCTGTGTTTTAGGGTTTTTCAAGACTTTAAATAAAACGGTTATACCATACTGTATGCAACAGAAAAGATGCAAAATGTCTTTTTTCCCAAACGTGTTCAATCTTTTCAATTTATGTATGTCGAATATCTACCTTCTCTCGTAGAGTGCAGATGTTGGTTTGTCATAGGGTGTTGTTTTGTCTACCTGTACCGAATTTGACACGCTGAATGGACTATTGGCAACGCAACGGGTGTGCTATAGCAAGCAGGAACTGCTTACTCTTCCGGATCACCTGAGTTCACTCTTGTTTCGACTGGAGTTCGCGTTGTTGATTGATATTCAGTTATTTTGTGTTTCCATGTTTTACATGTTGTCTGTTTTTGTCCCGTTCCTGTTGGTGTTTACTGGTTTTGTCTCTGCCCTTTCGGACTTTTGATATTCGGATACCCCATTGGTACCTCTGCTTCTTCTGTTAACCGATTAATTCAAATTTCAACAATATTGGTCAATTGTTGAAAATTTTCTTTACAATATTTTAGCAACTAAAAATACCAGTGGCTTGAAATTTGGTATACTGTGGATTCATTTATTTTCGTGGTAAAATAGGTATTGACAATGTCGTTAATTCTTAAATTCGTGGTTATGAAGACTACAGTATACAGATCATTGTAAAATTTCTTTTTCGTGGGGTATCAAATTTCGTTGGTCAACGTCACCCACGAAATTAACGAAAATTGATACCCCACAAATGTAAATGAAACCACAGTATGACAAAATTAGATCTGTTTTTAATCTATTTGTGCTTCCTGATAACTGATTTAGTCAAGTCACAAGATTTAAATCATGTTCCTGCCTGCTATAGCACACCCGTTGCGCCGTTTTTTCGATTCAGTGTGTCAAATCTGGAAAGGGAAGACAACTGAAATTTCTACGATAAACCAACATCTCCACTCTTCTAAGAGAAAGAAATAGAAAATAATGAAATGTGGAATAAGTGTACGCAACACAACCAACAGTTATACGGCAATTTAGAAATACTACAATGGACAACCGACAGCAGCCTTCAGCGAGCCCATTCGGCCATGTCGTGGTTCTGCAGTTGTCTCATGGTCTAAATAAAATGCAAATAATTCAAATCCAGCCCTCAAATAGTCACAGATAGACCCCCTTCTTAAACAAGGAACAGCAAACATCAAAAAGACAAGTACAAACGAAAGCTTTGTCAAAGATTCCTGGCTAAGGAAAGGCACATGTAATATGGGGCGGGTTTAACTAGTTTTTAGGCCAAACCTTCCCCCTATCAATATTCCTAAACAAATATTCTTAGACAAACCCCATATTTGCCTACGAGAGCATTGTGTCTACTGTAAATTTTTTGAGTGAAGACAGCAACCGATGAGCAACGTAACTCTGTGTTGGCAATTTCTGTGTCAAAAGTGACGCTCTGCCAAGGAAATCGATACCATTCCTGCAAGTTCTGGAGTAACGAATGAACTGTGATACGAAGACTCCATAAGCAAAAGCAGACGGAATGTTGCTATACCAAAAAGGGGAAAGTTGACGAGTGAAAGTTGAAGTCACCACGTTTGTCTTAGAGCTTTGTTGAACGTTTTCCTTGAGAGTCTATTTTAAGATGTTATTATCCGACGGTAGACACCATGCACTCGTAGACAAATATGGGTACTGTCAAATTTTAATTTTGATTACTGAGTTTAAAAGAGGCAAAGATGCACCGATTGGGAATTCGAGTGTCAAAAGTTCGAAAGGGACTTCTTAATTATTAATATCTTAATTTAATTAAGATGTCATCATATCCTCTGATAGTGAAGATGATTTTAACTCGATCGTCAGCTTTGTCTCTTCCAATCACCCTGCCATTCAGTTCACCTTTACAATCTCGCAAGAGAAACTCTTCTTCCTTGACTTGGAATGTAGCATCCTTAACGGCAAAATAGAAACGTCTGTGTTCTATAAACCCACCGATGCACACTGCTACCTGAACTTTCAATCTTGTCATCCCCAGAGCTGCGAAAATGCCATTCCTAGGTCTCAATTTCCGAGACTTAAACGTATTTGCAGCAATGAGGATGATTTTAAAGTTCAAAGCAGCACTATGAAATCATTTTTTGTCAAAATGGGATATCCTAACAACATCTTGGATAAAGCTATCGACTCAGCTTCCCGGGTGACACGATCCAAGGCTTTGGAGCCCAGGTCAAGACGCAAGAATGACCGTATACCCTTGGTACTTACATACCATCTTCATAACATCGTTATACGGAACATTCTGTTGCGCAATTTCAAGTCCATCGTCTTGAAGGACGAACACATATCGACAGTGTTCGACTCGCCATCCCTGACTGCTTTTCGCAAAGGTAAGAGCTTGAGGCAACATCTTGTCTCCAGTTCATTTGACAAATCCAAGAGACGTCCTCGCTCTGACTTTTCAGGCACCAGGGGTTGTGGTCGAACTATCTGTGTCACATGTCCTTTTACCTGGGAGACTGAAGAGATAGTTGGCCCCTCCAACACCTTCAAGTTGAAGAACGGTTACACCTGCATCTCCGAAAATATCATTTACTCCATCCGTTGTGCCAAGTGCCTTAAAATTTACGTAGGAGAAACTTATCGTCGACCTGGTGACAGATTTGCTGAACACAGGAGGAGTGTTCTCAAATGCGACGATTGCCACTTTTCATTGCCAAACCATGGCGTCCAGAATATGCAGGTGACCGGTTTCCTTGAAACATGCACCGGCGAAAAACAAAGACAGTTTCTTGAGCAAAGAGTAATCAACTTTTTAGGCACTTTTCAACCCGATGGTATGAATGTAAAAAGACAGACTTTTTCTTAATATTTATAAATTAGCCATCAAGTTCAGGATTAGAATACCACGTGATGTTCTTCGAGTCAATTTTATGTCATTCTGTCCTCGTCAGTCGATGTGTGAATATCTTTTTACTTTTTAGCCCCCGAAGAAGGACTTTATGTCCGAAAATTTGGGCATTCTTGTTTTATTTGTTTTAAAGGTTTTATTTCTTTATATTTCTTATTTAGTTTTTTTTCCTTTTAAATGTGGCTTCACCATCCATTTATTTATCTATTTTATTTATACACAAGCCACAGTGCAACATACAATATTTATTTTAATACTAAATAGTTTGTTTCAATTACACAATGATGCTCTACTTTTTTAATATGAAATTTAAAGTGAAAATTTGCAACAGGCTGTCGAGCAACATTTTGCAAAACTAAACAGACAAATCTCAAAAAAAGAGGGAATGCAGCATCAAACTTTTGGTCAATATGATAAGAAGCCATCGGTTCTACTAGTTTTGATGATAATTTGCATCAAAATATTGACTAATATAGGTTATGTTTTACTTGCAGGTTGATATTTTGAGTATCATATTAAAGTATTTTCTGATCAAAGATCCTTTCTTTCCATATTTTGTTATAATGAAACGAGAATTAAAACACAGAAGGATATTGCAAATAGTATAAACCAAGAAAAACAGATTTCACAAAACTTAATCATGTGAGAAAAAAAGAAGCAATACTTCAATAGCGAGTTTTGCAGATGTGAACCCTACGACATTATGCATGTTTGAGATATGCGAGCAAAATACTGACAAGAAAACTGGAAAACTTTACTTACAAATAAATCATAGAAATGTACATCCCCATCTCTTCTGCATAAAGAAAAAAAATTCACTTGCTTATTTTAAAAAAAACATTTCTATTCAATTATCACTCGAGCTTGTTCGCTAAAAAAAATAAAATAAAACGATTTTCCGAAAACAAACGTTTATACTTTGGGCAAATTGTTGAAATCGTCCCTTTAAAATGTCGCCACATAACACAATGTTATGTCAGTGATACTGAACAAGCTTTGATAATTTCCAAGTAATTTTAGGGTTACGAACATGCACAAATTAAATAATAACATCGACATTAAACCCTGCAGAGACAACGACTTATTTATTATAATATGTAAATAAAAGGGTCTTAAATGAAATGAAGCTTAAGGTAAAAAATCTTGCGAGTTTTTTTTTATCTTGTATGTTATTATCACTCATTACATCCGACAGGTTTCTTAATCGGCTTTCTGTTTCAAAAAATACAAATTAAGCACTGATACTCAGAAAATCTCACAAAACCTGACATAATTTGAATGTTTTCATTTACTCTTGTGTGTTTTGGTTTGCCGAAGAATATCTGCCAAGTTTCTAAATCAACTGTTTCAAAAAATACAAATAAAGCACTGATATTCAGAAAATCTCACAAAACCTGACAGAATTTGAATGTTTTCATTTACTCTTGTGTGTTTGGTTTGCCGAAGAATATCTGCCAGGTTTCTAAATCAACTGTTTAAAAAAATACAAATAAAGCACCGATACTCAGAACATCTCACAAAACCTGACAGAATTTAAATGTTTTCATTTACTCTTGTGTGTTTGGTTTGCCGAAGAATATCTGCCAGGTTTCTAAATCAACTTTTTCAAAAAATACAAATAAAGCACCGATACTCAGAAAATCCCACAAAAGCTAAGGAACCTGATTGTTGACATTCACTCTTTTGTGTTTAGGTTTGCTGAAGAATATCTGCCAGGTTTCTAAATCAACCGTCTGTAACCAACAGTTCAAATTAAGCACCGATACTCAGAAAATCCCCAAAAATCTGACAGAACCTGAATGTTGACATTAACTATTGTGCAGAGGCGCGAAATTTTGTGACAGGGCAATGTCGTCACTGACTCCATAAAGGAATAATTGCGTCCCCGCCAACTATTATCCCTGAATATTTTGATTATTTTTGTCTTTTTCAGAAGGTTGAAATGATTTCTTATTTGCACAAAACATTTATTTTCTATAATTAGATATTGATCCAAGTTTTTAAACAGTAATTGTTTGAAGGCAAATAATTTGGGGGAGTGTAATTGTCAGACTTTGCTTCAATTTTATTCCTTTTCCCTCATTGTCGAGCACATGGATGTATTATAAATGAAATTTTCGATGCTCGCTAAAAAGGCGGGGCCTAAATCATATTATTTATTGCTATACCTCAAGCTGACAAGAAATGTAACAGGGTCATGCAAGTAGATGTATCCTCCTCATATGACAATCAGTAGATAACAAAAAAGCGCGCGGTCACTTTAAAAAGATCTCTAAATTAACCATAGTGCTAAAGCTGTATACGAAATGTGAAATTAACATCGTTTGTAGAAGCATAAGAATCGGTTCGTAAAACTTCAAGGAAATTATGGATGAATATAGATAGACATCTAGGGTAGTGGCAATATAGCCTCCTCTCTCATAAGTGGGGCTTCATCAATTAAGGGATCTTAATAGTAAAAATAAATCCATGTAAACAACGTATATAATGGTAAACCAAAGTTTTACAGGAAGGTACATGCTGGTTACCTAAAGCCTGGAAAATTGAAAGTACTGATACATGTAAACTACAAATTATCATTACAATAAGGTCATGCATTAAGAAAATACTTTTAAACTTTATAAATAAAACTTAACCATTCAATATGAGCGAGCATCGCAGATGCGAGCCCTACGGCATTGTGCATGTTATGAGATGTGCCAGAAATATACTGACGATAAAACCGGAACAGGTTTACTTTTACAGAGTGAAAAAAAAAAAACAATAGGCACGGAGCAAGTAAAACAATCAACCCTATGGGCTTATAAAAAATACATCATAATCTGTTATGCAAAAATATATAAATTGAAATTCAAAAACATTTATAAAAACCTCATTCATCCACTTGTTTTTTTTACACACAGATTTTTATTTAAACACCTTTTGGTCTTTTCCGCTGAAAAACGATTTTCCGAAAATTACCGAGCTAGCTTTTGGCAACATCGTTGACTAGTCATACCAAATGCATGATACTGACCAATTTTTGTTAAATTCCAAGTAAGATGAAATTAGACAAAGAAATACATAAATTCACTGAATAAAACCTACTCATATTAATAAATAAAAGGTTCTTACCTGAAAATGAAAGAAGAGTGCCATCCTGTTGGGTTTCACTCTCTTTCCTCAGTCCTGATATTTTTACTTTACAGTTTTTTTTGCCAGGTTTCTTAATGTACCTTCTGTTACCAATACTTCAAATAAAACACTGATACTCAGAAAATATCACAAAACCTGACAGAATCTGAATGTTGTTTTGATCTGCTGAAGAAGCGCGAAATACTCTGACAAGGAAATGGCGTCACGTATTTCATGAAATGGATAATTTCGTCCCCGCTAAATTTCGTCCCAGAATGTTTCAGGATTTATTATTTGCACAAATAATTGAATTTTTGATAAGTAGTTTTTGATCCCAGATATTTTAACAACAACTTTCTCAAGTGCATAAAATTTGGGTTTGGTGGGGTCAGACTTTGCTACTATTTAATTCTTTTTTTAAAAGTTCCATCTTTATGTTAGACTTAGCCGGTCGAACACATTGATTTATTTTTAAAAGGTATATAGATTTTTAATGCTCACTAAAAGGGCAGGGCCTTAATTATATTAACGTTTGTATTATAGCAAATCTTCTCTTTCTATTCACAATTTTGGTTCACGTATTTGATTTCTATTCGTTTCCTATTGTTGTTTTTTCATGTTTTGACTTTTTGCGCGCCGCTCTCGTTCGAGTTTACTGATATTGTCTTTGCTTTATCGAATTTTAACATCTGAGTGCCCTGTTTGTTCCCTTTTGCTTCTTTAAGCCAAGTATAGGAAAAAGTAGGCAAAATGCCAAATAAATTAATTTAACATAAATATAAATATAGTCTGCATTTACAATGTAATATACAATGGTATTAACACATAAAATTTTAATTCACTCACAAAAATTGTGTGCTTTGTTGAGTGTTTTTAACATACACATGCATCAAATAAAAATAGTGAAGTCATAGTCATAGTGACCCTTAAGATCTTGATTTACCTACATCGCCGAAATATTATATAAAAAGTACCATAATTGACCAAATCGATCAAAGTTGATTAAAATAAATTTCCGTTGAAAGCAAATATTAATTTTCAGGAAAAAAGTATAATGAATTGATAACTTTGTTTTCCATCAATATTATTTTATCTTATTTGGTATTTCAAACTCGAATCTGATATTTGTTTTTCTTGAATCTAGTACATGCGCATTGTATTTTACGCAAAAAAATACCAATGCGACATTTCAAACATTTTTTAGTTAAATTATAGCTAAAATGTAATTGCTTTTACTACTTTTGCTTTTATCTTTTATAAATTGATTTTGTATTAAAATTTATTAAATTCACATGTACATGTACATTCAATTTGTTTTAATATTCATTCCCGATTTTCAGCAGTCCTAGCCGGTAACATAGACATCTTTCCGGGCCAATCAGATGTGTTTATAGAAGCAGAAGCCAGTAAATTTATGTGTGTCAATCCATCACCACCATATTGGAGTTCTGTTCATATAACTGTAAAGAGCCCATTAGAAGAAGAAAAGGTTATTACAACGACCATAAGAACCGTCAGTCCATGTGCTTTTAGCATTTCTAATACAACACTTGTAGGAAGTGTGATGTACTGGTGTAATTATTCAACGTTTGTTGTGACTGTTTTATATCCAAGAGACTCAATGAATAACATGAGGATGGCATGCAGCATCCAGGAATCAGGTGGAGCACCAAGCTCAAAAGAATTATCAATAAAAATTTATGGTTAGTATTTTACACAAATGAAAATAAAACAAGGGGCTCACAGGAGCCTGAATCGACCACCTGGTCTTGATGTCGGACCTATAAAGACTTTTCTAGAGCTCAATGAGCTGAACATTTAAGCAAGCAACAGCTTCACTCTCATGTCCCTATCTGCTCTAGTTTTCATTCTTCATTCTATAGGCCTAAAACATGAAAGAACGTTATTTTAAGGGCCGTAACCCCTATAAGGATACATCTGACAACTTCGACCCTATGGAGACTTTTGTAGAGCTCAATAAGCTTTACATTTAAGCAAGCAATAGCTTCTATCTATCTGCTATAGTTTTCATTCCATAGGCCAACAAAAATATGAAAGAACGTTATTTTAGGGGCCGGAACCCCTAAAAGAGGACATCTGCCAACTTCGACCCTATGGAGATTTTTGTAGCGCTAAATAAGCTGAACATTTAAGCAAGCAATAGCTTCTCTCTATCTGCAATAGTTTTCATTCCATAGGCCAAAAACATAAAAAAACGTTATTTTAGGGGCTGTAACCCCTATAAGTATAAGGGGTCATCTGACAAATTTGACCTTATGGAGACTATAGTAGAGCTAAATGAGCTGAACATTTAAGCAAACAACAACTTTTCTCTATCTGTAATAGTTTACATTCTATAATCCCAAAACATGAAAAATGCTATTTTTCACCTATAAGGGGCCGTTACTCCTATAAAGGGTCATCTGAAAACTTCGACTCATATAAGACTTTCGTAGAACTTTTGATGCTGAAGCAGTAGCGTGGCATCAGATTTCATCTATCTCTTATACTTTTTGATTTACAAGCCATAAACAGTAGTCAGACCCCCTGGTCTATTTTTAGTAACGGCGGCCATGTTGTTTAGACGGCGGTCACCATTTGTGCAATCTCGGTAGAAGACAACCCATAGATGACGAGTGCAAAGTTTCAAAGCAATCCCTGCAGTCGTTTCGGATCAGAAGATTTTCGAAGAAAAATTAACGACGACGACGGACGCCAAGTAATGGCAATAGCTCACCTGGACCGAAGCTAAAAAAGAGAAATTACGTGTGTGCTCATTCAATCGCAATCAAAACAACATGATAGACCTTAAATAAATCGCGTAAAATAAGTAGCTACACAGAAACTCAAATTTGAAAATATAAGTATTTGAGTGTACCCATTAAGCGACTATCTGAGTTTAACGCCATGCCTTTCTTACGAAACTGGTCCATACAGGGCATAGGGCCTATCATATTCGCAACATTTAATCATAATTAAATTCACATCATAGTAGGATATAGGGAAAATTACTGGAGAAGAGGTTTAAGAAAATAAAAAAAATATTAAGAAAAAGTTCTATTCGAGTGAAAACTGCAAAAAATATAGAATTAATAACTATTTTTATAATTGAAAATTACAAATACCAAAACGCGGGTATAAACGGTTAATTTGGATATGCTATATATCGATATTTCAAGGAGTAACCTCTCATCAGTAGCATTTAAACCAAAACATTGGAAGGTCAAAATCCCAAACAGTTGAAAACGAAAAGTACTCAAAACCAAAACGTTCGAACAAGGAAGCCAAATCCAGCACCGAGGATATCGAACATGTGCATTACAAGGAAAGAAACCTGGTGTTTTCATCAATTTTGAATTTAACTATCCGAAATTTCAGCGACAATATATATTAGAAATTTTATGGCAATTCGTGTCAGACAAGTCTGACTACCAGGCTTGTGATTACCCTCGGGGACCTCTGGTCCACCAGCAGCGGTTATCGCCCAGTGGTTTCAAAATTACAAATACCAAAACGCGGGTATAAACGGTTAATTTGGATATGCTATATATCGATATTTCAAGGAGTAACCTCTCATCAGTAGCATTTAAACCAAAACATTGGAAGATCAAAATCCCAAACAGTTGAAAACGAAAAGTACTCAAAACCAAAACGTTCGAACAAGGAAGCCAAATCCAGCACCGAGGATATCGACCATGTGCATTACAAGGAAAGAAACCTGGTGTTTTCATCAATTTTGAATTTAACTATCCGAAATTTCAGCGACAATATATATTAGAAATTTTATGGTAATTCGTGTCAGACAAGTCTGACTACCAGGCTTGTGATTACCCTCGGGGACCTCTGGTCCACCAGCAGCGGTTATCGCCCAGTGGTTTCAAAATTACAAATACCAAAACGCGGGTATAAACGGTTAATTTGGATATGCTATATATCGATATTTCAAGGAGTAACCTCTCATCAGTAGCATTTAAACCAAAACATTGGAAGGTCAAAATCCCAAACAGTTGAAAACGAAAAGTACTCAAAACCAAAACGTTCGAACAAGGAAGCCAAATCCAGCACCGAGGATATCGACCATGTGCATTACAAGGAAAGAAACCTGGTGTTTTCATCAATTTTGAATTTAACTATCCGAAATTTCAGCGACAATATATATTAGAAATTTTATGGTAATTCGTGTCAGACAAGTCTGACTACCAGGCTTGTGATTACCCTCGGGGACCTCTGGTCCACCAGCAGCGGTTATCGCCCAGTGGTTTCAAAATTACAAATACCAAAACGCGGGTATAAACGGTTAATTTGGATATGCTATATATCGATATTTCAAGGAGTAACCTCTCATCAGTAGCATTTAAACCAAAACATTGGAAGGTCAAAATCCCAAACAGTTGAAAACGAAAAGTACTCAAAACCAAAACGTTCGAACAAGGAAGCCAAATCCAGCACCGAGGATATCGACCATGTGCATTACAAGGAAAGAAACCTGGTGTTTTCATCAATTTTGAATTTAACTATCCGAAATTTCAGCGACAATATATATTAGAAATTTTATGGTAATTCGTGTCAGACAAGTCTGACTACCAGGCTTGTGATTACCCTCGGGGACCTCTGGTCCACCAGCAGCGGTTATCGCCCAGTGGTTTCAAAATTACAAATACCAAAACGCGGGTATAAACGGTTAATTTGGATATGCTATATATCGATATTTCAAGGAGTAACCTCTCATCAGTAGCATTTAAACCAAAACATTGGAAGGTCAAAATCCCAAACAGTTGAAAACGAAAAGTACTCAAAACCAAAACGTTCGAACAAGGAAGCCAAATCCAGCACCGAGGATATCGACCATGTGCATTACAAGGAAAGAAACCTGGTGTTTTCATCAATTTTGAATTTAACTATCCGAAATTTCAGCGACAATATATATTAGAAATTTTATGGTAATTCGTGTCAGACAAGTCTGACTACCAGGCTTGTGATTACCCTCGGGGACCTCTGGTCCACCAGCAGCGGTTATCGCCCAGTGGTTTCAAAATTACAAATACCAAAACGCGGGTATAAACGGTTAATTTGGATATGCTATATATCGATATTTCAAGGAGTAACCTCTCATCAGTAGCATTTAAACCAAAACATTGGAAGGTCAAAATCCCAAACAGTTGAAAACGAAAAGTACTCAAAACCAAAACGTTCGAACAAGGAAGCCAAATCCAGCACCGAGGATATCGACCATGTGCATTACAAGGAAAGAAACCTGGTGTTTTCATCAATTTTGAATTTAACTATCCGAAATTTCAGCGACAATATATATTAGAAATTTTATGGTAATTCGTGTCAGACAAGTCTGACTACCAGGCTTGTGATTACCCTCGGGGACCTCTGGTCCACCAGCAGCGGTTATCGCCCAGTGGTTTCAAAATTACAAATACCAAAACGCGGGTATAAACGGTTAATTTGGATATGCTATATATCGATATTTCAAGGAGTAACCTCTCATCAGTAGCATTTAAACCAAAACATTGGAAGGTCAAAATCCCAAACAGTTGAAAACGAAAAGTACTCAAAACCAAAAAGTTCGAACAAGGAAGCCAAATCCAGCACCGAGGATATCGACCATGTGCATTACAAGGAAAGAAACCTGGTGTTTTCATCAATTTTGAATTTAACTATCCGAAATTTCAGCGACAATATATATTAGAAATTTTATGGTAATTCGTGTCAGACAAGTCTGACTACCAGGCTTGTGATTACCCTCGGGGACCTCTGGTCCACCAGCAGCGGTTATCGCCCAGTGGTTTCAAAATTACAAATACCAAAACGCGGGTATAAACGGTTAATTTGGATATGCTATATATCGATATTTCAAGGAGTAACCTCTCATCAGTAGCATTTAAACCAAAACATTGGAAGGTCAAAATCCCAAACAGTTGAAAACGAAAAGTACTCAAAACCAAAACGTTCGAACAAGGAAGCCAAATCCAGCACCGAGGATATCGACCATGTGCATTACAAGGAAAGAAACCTGGTGTTTTCATCAATTTTGAATTTAACTATCAGAAATTTCAGCGACAATATATATTAGAAATTTTATGGTAATTCGTGTCAGACAAGTCTGACTACCAGGCTTGTGATTACCCTCGGGGACCTCTGGTCCACCAGCAGCGGTTATCGCCCTGTGGTTTCAAAATTACAAATACCAAAACGCGGGTATAAACGGTTAATTTGGATATGCTATATATCGATATTTCAAGGAGGTATAATTTGACTTTTTATGCGGTTTCAGTTAAGGTTAAGACGGTCTATTTTTATAAATGTATATTTGATTCAGGTTTATAAAAAATACGAACATAATAGACACTTCGTCTTTTTAGTGAGCTATTGCCATCACTTGATGTCCGTCATCGTCGTTGTCTGTCGTCTGTAAACAATTTTTTCAAAAATATTCTCCTCTGAAACTACTGCACAGAATTTTATGAAACTTGGTATACAATGTAATTGAGCCTTCAGGTGTCCTATACAAATGTTGTGTTTCGATTTTGATCCGTCATAAAACATGGTCACTGTTGCTGAAAATAGGCAACTGATCATGGCCTGTAAATGAGAAAGTATTAGAAATAGAAAAATCTCTACAAAAGTCTCATTCGGGTCGAAGCTGTCAGACGATCCCTTTTAGGTGTTATGGTCCATATGGTCCATTAAAGGTCAAAAATAGGTGTTTTTCATGTTTTTGCTCTATAGGATGAAAACTATTTCAGATAGAGAAAAGCAGTTGCTTGCATTCGTCTCATTAAGCATTACAAAAGTCTCCATTGGGTAAAAGATGTCAAATTACCCCTTATAGGGGTTATGGCTCTATAAAGGTCTAAAATAATGTTGTTTTCATGATTTTGCTCAATAGTATGAAAAAACATTGCAGATAGAAAAAGAGCTGTTGCTTGCTTAAACCTTCAGCTAATTGATTTCTACAAAAGTTTCAATTGGGTCGAAGAAGTCAATTGACCCTTATAGGGGTTATGACCCTTTTAAGGTCAAAACTAGCATTTTTCAGGTTTTTCGCCTATGGAATGATACCTATTGCAGAGAGAGATAAGCTGTTGCTTACTTCATTCTTCAACTCATTAAGCTCTACAAATATCTCCATGGGATCAGAGTTGTATGACTCCTTATAGGGGTGATAGCTCATAAAAAAACCTTTTTGCTAAGGCCCAGGTGGGCGATTTAAGCTCCTGGGAGCATCTTGTTTTAAATTTGCTTACGCTCTGGAAAAAATTCAATTTAAATTATTGTTATGCTGGTCGTAAGGTTCAACATTTTTGTAAAAATAATTAATACACCATGTACAGTTTTACAAATTAAAAAAAAATGTATTAAATGTTGAAAAGCCTAAATATGATTTTCTGGCGTCTTTAACCTTTTTAATCAAATCAAATCAAAGAAGCAAAGGTGTACCAAAGGGGTAATCAGTATCATAAAACCGTGAAGACAAAGACAAAACCGGCAGACAAAAAATCATCACAACAAAACAAACCACATAACAACATAAAACACACACACATAACAACAAAACCGCATTCAAAATTGTTGTCATATAAACATCTAGACATAGTTTGTGACAAAAACAAATAATATAACAAAACAACAGTAGAAATACATATTTAACGTATAATACATGATATTTTACGTGAACAATGCAATATAGGCTTTGCAAGTATTTTATTAAGAGTCACCTGTCCTCAATACTAATGATTAATTAAATAGGAACTTATAACATTAACATGTTTATAGCTATTTGGATTAAGAAGTATTTCTAATTTTTGGTTGTCATTATATTGTTCATAATGATCAGTATTTTCAAACAAATCTTCGAGTAATTTTTTTTCGCAAATACTCGTTTGTCTTGCAATGTAGTAGAAAATGAGCTTCGTCCTCTACCACATTGCAAGAAACACATAATCTTTGCTCTCTAGGGACTTTTAAGTATCTACCCTTTTCTATAGCTAAAATTAACAAAGCACAAAAAAATATGAAAAAGCAGAAATTTTACTAAACATAGACCTAACTGCAACCATACATACATGTATAACGTATTATAGTAAAGCCGGATTGTACTTGTAATTATATGTACACATGTACTACATAATATACAGCGTTGAGTATTCTCATATTTCAGACGTCTAACTTCGTTTTTCGTACTTCCTATTCTTATACTGAATGCATCCTAAAATTGACATATTTCGTTCATCTGCTTAAAATAGATTAATACATGTACAATACACAAAAACCTTAAATAACGAAACGACAGCTGGCTGTTGTATATTTTTTTTTAATTAAAAAAAAGTATTCTTTAGCCAGTGGCTTACTTTTATTCTGATGACATTACTCTTAGAAAATAAAAGGTTACAGAATACAAACCGATACCTGTAGGGTGCTGCGACTCCATCGTTTGACTATCGTTGAGTATTTTTTTTATTTGTATCGACATCGAAAAAGAATAAAAAGGTAATAACAAAACTACCGAACTTGAATGATCAATCTCATAGTCCAAACGAATCAGTCATACCGGAGAATTGGTGGATCGCAATGGTCCTTACTTGGTACAGGCATTTCAAACGAAATGGTGGGTTAAACCAGGTTTCATGGCGCCAAACCTCCCTCTTCCATTGCGATCTTAGGATCCGGTAATGACCATAGAACACAACATAGTTGTGAGACACAATAGGGATATTGAGGTGATCATCTCAGTACAGCAGACCAGTCAAACACTAATAAAACAATTAACTATCATATCTTTTAAGTCAATTTTGAACTTTTCTACTAGTGGCTGAAATGAAACCGACGACACAAATAATGCAATATGAAATGATAACATCCATCCATGAAGCCGATAAATATGGAATAACGACAACCACCCGGGGACAATCACACACAACATGGAGAGTATTTCAACACGTTAAAAATGGAGTACAAATCGTCCAAGTGTCACTATCTATTAAATGATAATAATACATATGGTTGTAGTTTTATATTTGTATATATTATCTTATTTTAATTCAAATTGATAAATATTATTTCATTTTTTTATTTTTCTTCCAAATAAATAAATAGTATTTCAAGTTTTTATTTTTTTGAATTTATAATTATTATTAAAATATAGATTTACCCATACTTCTATATTTTTAATGTTTTAATTTCAGTACACATCTTTAGCGGTTTTTTTTTTCTGCTAGGAGCTTTATTATTTTAATTAAATTGTTTTGCAATTCTTTATGTTCCCTCCTGATCATTTGTTTTTATATTTGAATATTGTGAATACTGTGATATGTTTCAAATGTGATATTGTAAATACTGTGATAATTTTCTCATATGATATCGTAAAAAAGCAGAGGTACCAATGGGGTATCCGAATGTCAAAAGTCCGAAAGGGCAGAGACAAAAACAGTAAACACCAACAAGAACGGGACAAAACAGACAACATGGAAACACAAAATAACTGAATATCAATCAACAATGCGAACTCCAGTTGAAACAATGAACTCAGGTGCTCCGGAAGAGTAAGAGTAAGCAGTTCCTGCTTGCTATAGCACACGCGTCGCGTTGCCAATAGTCCATTCAGCGTGCCAAATCAAAGACAAAACAAAACCCTACGACAAACCAACATCTGCACTCATCTGAAAGATCAAAATCCAACATTTGTCTCTAAGTGCATGATGTCTTCCGTAAAATTTCTTGAGTGAAGACAGCAACCGAGGAGCAACATAACCCTGTGTGAGCAATTTTTGCGTCAGACGTACGTGTCGCTCTGCTAAGGAAATCGATTTAAGTCCCGCACGCTCTGGAGTAACGAATCAATTGAGTAACGTAAACTCCATAAGCTGGAGCGGACAGAATTTTGTTACACAAGAAGGGGAAGTTGACGATCGGAAAGTTGAAGTCATCACGTTTGTCATAGAGCCTTGTTGGAAGTCTTCCTTGAGAGTCAATTTCGAGATGTAGATCTAAATATGAGGCAGACTTCCTAGAATTTGTCGTGTCCTTTATCTCAAGCTCATGGGGATATATGAGATGGAGAAAGACACCAAATCGAGAATTGTTTAGTGAAAGGACATCATCAATAAAAGCGCATAGAGGAAATTTTTAGTACTGGTGCTATATATCAATTGTATACAATATAATTATAATAAAATATTAGTTAAACTATAAAGTAGTACCATTCATATATAGTACTTAAAGTCATTATTGAACTCATTTTACTTAATGTATTAGTGTTAAGCGACATTCGTGTGTACGTTATTTTGAATTACCCTACGTAGATTTCAGTACAACGTGTAATTTTTTTTATGTTCAAATTCTAATGATTGTAATTGCAAGTTTACATATAATTGGAAATTGTTGAACTAGTATAACTAAACGCCTATGTGTATTTATCATTATTAGTTGGAATAACTACAGTCACGATATTTCCAATCGGTACAGACGACATCGTTCATTTTGAATCAGGAGAGTCTAAAACTTTTACGTGTACAACAGATGACGGGCGTCCTGCTGCCTTGATACAATGGTATATCGGAGGGCGTAATGTAACAGATCTAGCTACACCCCAGGTTCCACAATTAAATGGTACAAAGTTCATCTCTTCCAGTCTACTGACTCTCACTGGAATCGAATATGACCACAAAAAGAATATTTTCTGTCAAGCTGTCAACATTGCAGGAAGAGAGTCAGTGACATCAATATTAAAAACTATCTTCATTCAAGGTTTGTAATAGAGTGATGTTCGAATTACTATAGCGATAACATTTATGGTTAAAAGGGTTTTTCAACATTACTTATTGTAAATAATGTATATATTGTAAATATATGTCCTTTTAATGCACATATTAAAAACGAAAGAATATGAAATATGTGCCAGAAAGACACGATCCACATATTGATATATGATTTTGATAAATGTACAAAAGCAAGAAAACTATGCGTAACATTACTTTTAGCTGTACAACAACTACGACTGATGGAGAACTAGACAGGAATACTCTTTTGTAATCGAAAAAAGTCAAAAATCCGTTTACTTGGCTTGCGTTTTTTCCCGCCGATAAAGCAGCTGACAATGTCGCTGTTGTATGACGAAAGCATTACCTTGAGGTTTTAATGCACGAAATAAAAAATTCGAACACTTTCGTTCTCGTGCATTCGACAGAATCAGATATCATTGCCGATCATATCCTAGCGACCACAGCACTTCGAGATTTCCCGACATACTATAAGTTACATACTATGTACTGGATTCCTAAGTTGAACAAAATCCATATAAATCTCGTTTGTTTTCTGCTTAAACTTAGTGTTCTTAAACCCATAAATTTATCTCTTACTTTACTACCATGAAGGACTTTATCATTCAATACTGTGAAAGGGTAAGCGAAAACAGTGGAATTAATCATGTTTGGAGCGTAAACAAATCTCTTGATGTTTTGGACAAGCTTCGTGCATTTGAAAATACTTTCCATACCGTTGATAGTTACGATATTTCTTTTTTATATGCTAATCTTCCGCATAAACTGTTAAAAAAAAGAAATTTGAATATTTGGTAAAATCGTGATTTGATAAATCTAAAAGTAATCATATCTGTTCTAAAGTTTCAAACGCAAATATAGTAAATCATTTTTTGTAACGAGACTCAAAAGGTTACATTAACTTGATTGATGCAGAACTATCACTGCTCTAAATTATTTGTTAGATAATATTTAGATACGTTTTGGTAAACAAATTCTTCGCCAAATTATTGTTCTTTTTATGGGTACTAATCCTTCATTTTCTTATATTATTACTCATAGCTATCCTTCTGAATTGAACGATTCTAACGTCACCGGTGATAGATGTCCTTTTTAGGTTTAGATTTAAGTATTATTGACGGAAAATTACAAACCAAAGTATATGATAAACGTGACGACTTTACCTTCCTTATGATAAATTTCCCTTTTCTTGAAGGAGATGTTCCACTAGCACCGTCATACAGTTAACATTTCACAGTTAGTAAGATATGCTCGGATCTGCAGTGGTGTTTGTGATTTTAATGATAAAAACCGTTTCATTACTGAATTCTATTAAAACAAGGTTATCTATACCACAAATTAGTAAAACCTTTTTTTTCTCAATATTTCCACAAGTATTGATCTCTTATTGAAAAAACACGTAGTTTTCTAATAGTGAAAGGAATATTACATCCTGAATTTTATGATAATGTTTTTCATAAAGCTCACAAGTTTGAAAACAATCCATTGGAACTGAAAAATTGAGCAGCGCCCATTACTAATTAATAACTAAATCGGAGGTAAATCTAAAAAAATGGGTCAAAGACAGAAATGGCCGGATTTCGTTTAACAAGAAGTAGGTGAGCGACAGACATGAAATCACATCCCACATTATGGGAGCCCATGTTGATGCTGCATACCAAATATCAAGAGGCTGTGATTAGTAGTTGCTAAGAAAACTGTTACGAAAATTTTCTACTATTGGACATTATTGTCAAAAATTAACTAAGTCGGTAAACAGGAAGTAGATGAGCGACAGACCTGAAATCGCATCCCACGTTATGGGACCTCACCCTGATACTGTATACCAAATATCAAAATGCTATGATAAAAAGTTGCTGAGAAAACTGTTACGAAAATTTTCTACTATTGGACATTATTGTCAAAAATTAACTAAGTCGGTAAACAGGAAGTAGGTGAGCGAAAGACCTGAAATCACATCCCACGTTATGGGACCTCACCCTGATGCTGTATACCAAATATCAAGTGGCTGTGATAAATAGTTGCTGAGAAAACTGTTACGAAAATTTTTTACTATTGGACATTATTGTCAAAAATTAACTAAGTCGGTAAACAGGAAGTAGGTAAGCGACAGACATGAAATTGCATCCCACGTTATGGGACCCCACCCTGATGCTGTATACCAAATATCAAGTGGCTGTGATAAGTAGTTGCTGAGAAAACTGTATGAAATTTTCTTCCCCGCCCGCCCGCAGACCGCCCGCCGCCCGCCGCCTGCCGCCCGCCCGACATTCACCATTTTATAACCCGGATTTTTCACTCCGTGAAATCCGGCCAAAAAAATCATCTGGTAGATGTTGGCAACCAACGCAGGATTTGAATTTTTGAACACTTCCGAGAATGTACAGACCACCTATCAAATTTTAATATCATGGCCCCCCCTTTTGGTACATTGCTACAAAAATACATCCATATAATTTCTATTTATTGACAGCTGTTATCACCACATAACAAATTGCGTTAAAAGTAAAGATTTTTTTAATTAGCTTTGAATATAATTTATATACTAGAACAAGAAAAAAAACTGAGCAGCCGCTCATAAATAAACGATTTTCAAGATAGATTAAAAAAAATAAAATAAACGTGCAAATGTACATTCTGTAATGCAATAAAGATAGTTTGAAAATTTTATTAAAAATAATTTAGGGGTTCAGAAGTCGTTCCGGACAAAAGATGGTAACCCTTGTCGTCGAAAACTTATTTCATGTTTTGCTATGAAAAACCCCCCAAAATAAAAGGTGAATATCTACATGTATATTATGCCAAAATGACAATATTAAAAACGAAAGAATATGGAACATGTGCCAGAAAGACACGATCTTAATATCTAAATGATTTTGATAAGTATACACAAGAAAAATTTCACTGCGTGTGAAGCGCTTTTCTGGATTAACCTTCATCAGACACACTAGAAGGAAACTTGGAAAACCGGTAGAATATTCGATTTGATAAAACAAAAACAGACTTTACCTTCCTTATGATAAATTTCCCTTTTCTTGAAGGAGATGTTCCACTAGCACCGTCATACAGTTAACATTTCACAGTTAGTAAGATATGCTCGGATCTGCAGTGGTGTTTGTGATTTTAATGATAAAAACCGTTTCATTACTGAATTCTATTAAAACAAGGTTATCTATACCACAAATTAGTAAAACCTTTTTTTTCTCAATATTTCCACAAGTATTGATCTCTTATTGAAAAAACACGTAGTTTTCTAATAGTGAAAGGAATATTACATCCTGAATTTTATGATAATGTTTTTCATAAAGCTCACAAGTTTGAAAACAATCCATTGGAACTGAAAAATTGAGCAGCGCCCATTACTAATTAATAACTAAATCGGAGGTAAATCTAAAAAAATGGGTCAAAGACAGAAATGGCCGGATTTCGTTTAACAAGAAGTAGGTGAGCGACAGACATGAAATCACATCCCACATTATGGGAGCCCATGTTGATGCTGCATACCAAATATCAAGAGGCTGTGATTAGTAGTTGCTAAGAAAACTGTTACGAAAATTTTCTACTATTGGACATTATTGTCAAAAATTAACTAAGTCGGTAAACAGGAAGTAGATGAGCGACAGACCTGAAATCGCATCCCACGTTATGGGACCTCACCCTGATACTGTATACCAAATATCAAAATGCTATGATAAAAAGTTGCTGAGAAAACTGTTACGAAAATTTTCTACTATTGGACATTATTGTCAAAAATTAACTAAGTCGGTAAACAGGAAGTAGGTGAGCGAAAGACCTGAAATCACATCCCACGTTATGGGACCTCACCCTGATGCTGTATACCAAATATCAAGTGGCTGTGATAAATAGTTGCTGAGAAAACTGTTACGAAAATTTTTTACTATTGGACATTATTGTCAAAAATTAACTAAGTCGGTAAACAGGAAGTAGGTAAGCGACAGACATGAAATTGCATCCCACGTTATGGGACCCCACCCTGATGCTGTATACCAAATATCAAGTGGCTCTGATAAGTAGTTGCTGAGAAAACTGTATGAAATTTTCTTCCCCGCCCGCCCGCTGACCGCCCGCCGCCCGCCGCCTGCCGCCCGCCCGACATTCACCATTTTATAACCCGGATTTTTCACTCCGTGAAATCCGGCCAAAAAAATCATCTGGTAGATGTTGGCAACCAACGCAGGATTTGAATTTTTGAACACTTCCGAGAATGTACAGACCACCTATCAAATTTTAATATCATGGCCCCCCCTTTTGGTACATTGCTACAAAAATACATCCATATAATTTCTATTTATTGACAGCTGTTATCACCACATAACAAATTGCGTTAAAAGTAAAGATTTTTTTAATTAGCTTTGAATATAATTTATATACTAGAACAAGAAAAAAAACTGAGCAGCCGCTCATAAATAAACGATTTTCAAGATAGATTAAAAAAAATAAAATAAACGTGCAAATGTACATTCTGTAATGCAATAAAGATAGTTTGAAAATTTTATTAAAAATAATTTAGGGGTTCAGAAGTCGTTCCGGACAAAAGATGGTAACCCTTGTCGTCGAAAACTTATTTCATGTTTTGCTATGAAAAACCCCCCAAAAATAAAAGGTGAATATCTACATGTATATTATGCCAAAATGACAATATTAAAAACGAAAGAATATGGAACATGTGCCAGAAAGACACGATCTTAATATCTAAATGATTTTGATAAGTATACACAAGAAAAATTTCACTGCGTGTGAAGCGCTTTTCTGGATTAACCTTCATCAGACACACTAGAAGGAAACTTGGAAAACCGGTAGAATATTAGATTTGATAAAACAAAAACAGAAGAAAAAAATTATTACAACAATGACCAGACAGATAAATTTATCATTTTTTAACGAAATATCCAAACAATTCAAATTTTGAAAATATGTAAATTGTGTCTCTCCAACTCGAAAATATATAAGAGCATACAACTGAAGCACGGGGAAGCTTTATACGACCTCCACACGGCACTAAAGCCAAACTCTGAAATAATATTAAAAACGAAAGAATATGGAATATGTGCCAGAAAGACAGGATCCAAATATTGAAATGATTTTGATAAATATACACAAGCAAAATTTCACTGCGTGTGAAGCGCTTTTCTGCATTAACCTTCATCAGACACGCTAGGAGAAGAAAACTTGGAAAACCGGGAGAATGTTAGATTTGATAAAACAAAAACAGAAGCAAAAAATTATTATAACAATGACCAAACAGATAAACGTATCAAATTTTAAAGAAATACTCAAACGTTGTCAAATTTTGGAAATATGTTAACTGTGTCTTTCCAACACATATTCCAGTACTCGAAAATATATAAGAGCATAAAACTGAAGCACGGGGAAGCTTTCTACGACCTCCACACGGCACTAAAGCCAAACTCTGAAATAATATTAAAAACGAAAGAATATGGAATATATGTGCCAGAAAGACACGATCCACATATTGAAATGATTTTAATAAATGTGCGAAAGCAAAATTTCACGAAATATCCAAACTAGTCAAATTTTGAAAATATGTAAATTGTGTCTTTCCAAACACATTCCATCACCGAAATTCATCAATCAGTTTAGGAGGAATTGCGGATATATGAGTTATTGGTGATTTTGAGTTTCACAAAAGGACGAATACTTCTACATGTAATTTTTGGCCTCGCTTTTCAAATCGGAATTAAAAAAAAGATATTTTACGAAACAATTACTAGTTTTGTAAAGGTTCCAGGCGTTTTCCAAATTTAAACATTTTTTTAAAATGCCTGACTTAGTCTATTTATAAAATAACTAACGGGATAAGCTTTATCTCAAAGAAATTGGCGTTTTGGCACATTAACCTTTAAAAAATAAATCTACAGATGGGTGCACACATAACCTGTAGAGTAAGTTAACTTGAAAAGCAGACTTAAGTTAACTTAAAGGCCACTTGTGACTGGTCATGCGGACGCACGACTGGTTCCAAGTTAACTTTAAAAGCAGTCATAATTCCATGTCTGCTTTTAAAAGCAGTTGCTTTCTTATGACAGGTCTGGTCAAGTTAACTTCATGACAAGTCTGCTTTATAGAATGAATGTTAAAGCTTTCAAAATACAAAATTATGTTTTACCACCTAAAATGTCTTCTACATTATATACTTAATATTATGAAAGATTTTTAATTACAAATTGAACCATTAATTTATTAAACTGAGACAAGTTAGAGTTGACCTGTTAAATTGACTGGTCTAGTAAGAGCAGTCACGATTTTATGACTGGTTATGACAAGTCATTAAAAAGCTGTCGCAAGTCTGCTTTGACCAGTTTCGAGTTGAATGTTGAATAAGCAGACATGACCAGACATGGAAAGCAGTCATAAAGTTATAAACTTTGTGTTAACTTTTGTACAGGTTATGTGTGCACCCATCTGTATGTTTAAAATAAAATTACAAGTTGAAACTACCAAACAATTCAATCAGACAATTCAGTGACAACTAATCACTGTTTTTTTATTTGTAGTTAAGACTCTTAATGCATTAGGCATGTTAGGTGGGATTTAGATTCATGTCTAAAAACTGTTTTCATCACATATCATAATTATTCTGTTTACTTGATTTTAATAGATCACATCTTCTAAACTTGAACATATTTCGAGACGTTGAAGTCATTAATTTGATATATCTTGCGAACTAGAAAGTAACAGCAGGTTTCAATGCCAACCTGGCAAAAGATAATCGTCATTTTGTATGCTATACGATATTGAGATGTGGAATAAGTGTACGCGACACAACAAGCTAGTTCATTTGTCTAAGAATGTATTTATTAGTCCTTCCAAGTAAGTTTTCCTATTACGGAAATGAACTTAAGATTATTGCTTACCTTTCATGTCTTCGTTGAATCTTCACATCAAAAGGAACTCACAGAGTTATCCTATAAGAAGCAAAGAGGTACCAAAGGGATAATCTAACATCATTATACCGAACAGACAAAAAAAAGTTGGTACAAAAAAAACAATCACAACATAACGAACCACAAAACAAACAAATCACGCACGTAACAACCAAACATCATGCTTTATTTGTATGGTATATATATATATATTACATAAAATGACATATAAAGAAAGGTATACAGCCTGATCACCATCATCATGTTCTTCTACAAAAGTGTCAGTTCTACTAACACAAATTTTTGTCTTCTGCAAAAAAATGACAGCACACATATTTCGACACTATGTATTTATCAAGATTATACTCCAAAAAGAATAAATGAAATATGGATTTTAGATTACTCTAAGTCTTCAGGTGCGCGTCAGGCGTAGCAAAATTATTGTCTGGAACTTAGTTGTCATTTGTCTTTCTTCAATTATCATCATTCTCCTAAGTTCATTTATTGCGTTGTATCAATCTGTCACGAACAAGATGTTTTAGTAATTTTGGACAGATGATTCGATACATTCATGATAGGCAAACATCAAAATAATTAAAGTGATTATACTTTTGGTAAAAATAGAAAATTAGGTATGCAGTATAAAAGATAACATAAGAAGATTGATATTTGCTTTTGATATTTTGTTGATTTGTTTTGGATAATATAATTTGAATATTCTTTCAGTACAAATATCTTTTGTGACAATTACAACAAATGACATCAACTCAACAATATGTGTTGTGTCTGGAGAGACAGTTAACTTGACCTGTAAAACAGACGCTGGACGTCCTGCAGCCTGGATACAGTGGTACATCGGTGGACGGAATGTAACAGATCAAGCTACACCACAAACACCAACACCGAGTGGTACAAAGTTTATATCATCAAGTGTATTGGTTTATACAGGGATAGATTCTGATCATAATAAGGACATTCACTGTGAGGCTGCAAATATAGAAAGACGGACACCAGTAAAATCTTCAATTAAAAAACTTTACGTGAAAGGTATAATTTACATCTTTTATTCTTGTTGCTTCATAAAATATTTCCTGTTTTTAATGTCTGTATTAAAAACCTGGAACTGTTGTCTAATATTAGCTAAAGTTTATACGGAAATACGTTCCATATTGTCTTGAAAACGTTTCGTTCAATGTACGCCATTGCTTGAAAAAATCATTGTTAATCATGAAGTCATGCTTCATGTTTTAACCGATGAATTATAATTTTACTTAAGATGATTATCTCACTATCTTTGTGTCTTATAACCGTTCTATTGTTTGTGTTATCATTGGTCCCTTAAGACACTCTTGATTAATGTTTACCTACATTCAATCGTTCATGATTATGGGTTAATATTTTGCTTTAAGGTATTTTTGAATGGGTTGGCTTTGCATAAATACCATACAAGTATCATAAATGTGCCTTTTAAAAGCCCGGAATCTTTGAAAAAGCATCGTTTGATGTTTTCTGTTTCTTGTTTAAGAAGGAGGTCTTTCTTTTACTATTTCTATCCTGGATTGGAATTGTATGCAATTTATTGTGATATTTGGTCAATCGCAAAATTCTCACATGACATACATTCATATTTCAATCTTGTTGCAAAGAAGGGCAGGAAGCTGAGTAGCAAACATAAAATATAGTAAACTATTGTATTTACAACAGAAAAAATAAGCGCTCAAAATATAAACTAGTAAGCCTAAAAAATATGTTCATCGGATAGTTCTTCTTTACGCTGAACAATTTACATGTTTAGTGATGTTGAGAGGTCAAGTAGATGAACAAATAATTAATCTTCTATGCCGACCCAGAAGCACCAAATATATTATATCTTGATTTAAGTGCAAACTATTTTAACTGCAAGGAAAATAAACTGAAATATTTCAGAATTTTGTTTGAATACTGGATAATTCTGGGTGATCGATTCATTCAGTAATTGCCAAGTAAACGTCCGTTCAAGGTTTGTAATTTTCTATATATGATCAATTCAAAACCTTGTTAAGTTAAAGGAAAAAACAAAATATTGTTAACGTTTATCATTTGTTTTTGTCGTTGTAAGTGATGATCCTAGCAGTCACAATGACGTTGCCCGGAACTGATAACAATATAAACATTGTTTCTGGAGAAAGTATATCCATCACATGTACCACAGACGCTGGACGTCCTGTTGCCTGGATACAGTGGTACATCGGTGACAGAAATGTAACAGATCAAGCTACAGCCCAGGCACCACAACCGAGTGGTACAAAGTTCAAATCATCCAGTGTTTTGAATTATACTGGATTGGAAAGTGACCATCAGAAAAATGTACAATGTGAAGCTGTCAACCTTGAGGGAGCTCAACCAGTGAAATCTGAAAACAGATCAATTTATATTCAGCGTAAGTAGAAATTAATAAATGTAATATCTTTTCAGGGAACAATCGAGGAAAAAATTCTGTTTGATTAGAAAAAATAAAGAATATATCAAATTGTATTTTGACTCATGTGTGAACCCACAAAACGTCGCTAAAGATGCATGCATTTCTCATGTTTGAATTGTTAAATAAGTACTAGTACTTTAAAAAGACCTCGTTAGGTATTTAAATTTAATCTCTAGCACATAATATCACCATAAAAAGATGAATTTTGTCCTTTATTATTATTATTCGTATTAGAAATATGTATGCACAAATATTCAAAGAAAATTACTGCAGTTTCATTACTTTCATTACTATTCGTAGGGTACCAATTTGCGTGGTATTCTTGGATGGCGTTGACCCACGAAAATTGATATCCAACGAATAGGAAGTTAAACTTTGTCTGTATGCATCAGACTTCCAAACCAAGATTTTAAGATTCCACGAATTATCAATTTTCATAAAACCACGAAATTGGTACCAACGAAAATAAATGAATCCACATATTTTGAAAATATCACTAGTACTATAACGGCGACTTTATCAAGTTCTTAAAATAATCATAAATATAGCAACCGTTTGTCTAACTTTTACAACATAGTTTTAATTTTTAGATACTTGCAATCTTCTTATTGATATTTCTCTAGTTATTCATTAATGCTGCACTTTTTTTTCAGATCCGGTATCTTCTCTTTTTGTTTCTCCAAACGGCTCAGATGGGACAGCAAACGTCATGTTAGACAAAGTTCAAAATTTTACTTGTACCACTTCGTCAAGTCGTCCTGCTTCTACGGTTCAGTGGTATATTGGAGAACGTAATGTTACCAATCTATCAGAGAATATCATCAGAGAATTAACAAATGCGAAATACGAAACAACAAGTTACCTCATGTACACTGGACAAGATCTAGATCATAAAAAAGCTGTATTGTGCGAAGCATTAAATATGGAAGGGAGACAAAGAGTCCGATCGACAGAAATTATCTTGTACATATTAGGTATATGAACTCTTCTCTTGTTATTTTGAGTGTTTATTTTTACAATTTCCTAATTAATATTTTTTTTGCATCTTAAATATCAAATTGCTAGGAACTTGTAAATTTTTAAGCTATCTATGCTAAGGCTCTAGCAATTACAATTGTGTCCTTATACAAATAATTGTATAATGTATATATTGCTATTTCAGTTCCTGTTACATCCATAGAAGTGTTACCTAAAGGTCAAGGCAATGCAATTTTTGTGGTTGCTGATGAAATACAAATATTTACATGTACAACAGGTCCAAGTAGACCTGACGCATTTATCAACTGGAGTGTTGGTGAAAAAAACGTGACGGGACAAGCTATACGACAACCTCCACAATTAGTTTCGGACGACAACACCAAATTTATTTCATCAAGTGTTTTTGGATATAGAGGAAACATTAATGACCACGATAAGATAATAACATGCGCTGCTTATAATGATGAGAAGCTGAATATGATAAATGCCACTGGAGAGCTATTATTTATACACAGTAAGTTACTTTTGTCATACTCGAATTATATATTCGACATTAATTTGAATAATTTGGTCAAGTATGACCTTCTTATTAACGTACCATTCTGAGCATACAATATTGACCTTTGTATCTGCACAATGTTTAAAATGCCAACAATACAAATCAAGATTCCACTTTTACTAAGTCAAATATAACAAAAAGGATGTAGTAAATTGTTTTGATTATTATACATTTCTGGGTTAAAATGAATTGAAAAGAACGCGATGACCGTCATAAAGAATATGCCTTTAATACTGGTATAGGCATACATTGTAACCAAGCTGATATGATACTATATATTATTCTATAAATGGCATATATGGCCTTGAGTATCGTTACAAATTGTCTTTTATTTATAATTCTAGCACATCTGATTTGTTTTGACGACCTTGCTAATCAAACATCTCCAACGATTTACTTTTACGTTTCGTAAAAACTAATGACTTTAGAGAGAAAGAAGCAAATATATATTAATATTAATATATTAATATGTATATGTTTTGGACCATATAAGAGTATCTGGACCATACGAGTACAAATGTAGGTTATTGACCATTAGGCAAGCGCCGTGAAGGGCATTGAAAAAAATAATAAATTACCCAAAATCCTCATCGAATGTGTTTAACTATAATATTGAAAGTTTAATTTTTCAGCTTCCAGAATAAACATGTTTGACATTTAAAATATGATCAGACCATAGAGATTTTGTAGATCAAAGGTCACTACTCTAAGCTGATTTTGGGTCATCACAATTCAAGAAAACTATAAAATGTAAACAAATGCTGTTTGAAGTTTCAAATTAAATAGTATTTATTGCTACCATATATTAAGGTATGTAAAACACTCCCTTCCTGTCTCTGTGAAGATTCTTTTTTTATTTAGCAATTGGAAAAAGTCGTAAGATTGTTTGTATAACAGTTTCAATAATGAGACAAACAATAAAGTATTTACTATTTTGTCACCCTTTTTGTAGAACAATATTTACACTTTCGTTGGCAACAAAAAGAGTAGTTCAAGAACGTTTGTTGATTCAAAAAAACCACATTGTTTTAATTTCACCAGAGTAATAGGTTGTCGTTTAAATATGTATTAATTCTGAAAGGGGATAAGTATCAAGCCATTAAGTTTAGTTCAAAAGAACAAATTTACAAAGAAGAAAATTAGGAATATCATAGAAAATTTAATTTAAACCAAAAAAAGCAGACCGACGAATGGAGCTTCTTAAAAAATTTAACAAACCCCAACCTCAGAAATTGTTTTGAATTAAGTCGAGAGATGGAAGTAAGGGCTCTTAGTAAATATGTATTACACGTCTAATATGTTCAGAACATAGTGCAATTTGACATCACAGATCATCTCCAAAAAACTGAATTCTCTTCGAGGCGTTATGCAGATATTTCAAACCTACTTTATTATTTAGGTTGGATAGGGGAAGGGGTGTTTTGGCATACAAGTTTTCCTCAGGCATGTTCGTAAAATCAATAAAAATTTTAATTATTTATGAAAAAAACAAGTGATAAATGATTCAAAGAATCTGTTAACTGGCGATGGCATTAATATCCCTCAAATGACAAACTGTCGAATATATTTTAAGACGTTGTGTTCTCGCCACTTCTCTGTAACTTTTGTTTTTTCTTTTTTTGTACTCCGGTCAAAAGCTTGGAAGACGACTTAAACATAGTTTATTTACTTTTTATAAGAGAAAGTTGCGGATTTACTGGCATTGGTGTTTTTCGGGAACCTCAGGTGCACATTTTGCTATTATTTCGTATAGATTTCTAGCAAACAATCGTCTGCCCCTCCACTTAAGTAGTAACTCCTTCATTTTAGAACATTATTGCATTAATTAAGGCTTAAAAGTTGTCTTTTAAATGAAGCTACTTAGATGTGAATGCATTACTTTGTGTTAAATATTTACCGCTTCATCGCGCTAATATTCAGTTAAGATACCGGGTTGATCTTACGTTTGATGTCTCATGTTTACGTGTGTAGTTTATACAATTAGTTGCAAATAGATGTCTGTAACAGAATTTCGAACAATTTTCCGAAAATATTAGCATTTCAAAGTATTATTTTCTAAGCGAACATTTATACAATACAACAAAACAAACACACCTTAAAAGTCAAACACCTTTGACATAATGTAAAAACCTTTCTTTTATCGGAAACCGAAGGTTAGAAAACTCAACAATGGCCCTATATTGATTCTCCTGTCTCTGAACAACCTCCAAAATGCAGTCAATCATATTATTATAAAAATGATAATACAGAACAATCCCACAGGTTTCAGGATCATTTACATTCAATTTTCTCTAAATCTGACATAATTGATTTTGGATATCTTTATTATTATGATTCTGAACTATTTAGTTTGTAATTAAAAAGGAGTCCTACTGTAGGAGTGATAGTAATGTAAAGAATTATGCATGACGAAGGAATGTGCCCTTAGAGAGCCGATGGTGTAGTGGTTTATGCATCGGGCTACTAAAACCAAGGTTCGTGGTTCGATCCTCGTCCGGGATGAAAATTTCATGAACCAAATTTCCGACTCTCTCTTGACACCATTTGCGATGATGGTCTCAAGAAACGAGGATACTAGCAGTAAGTCCTTCGGAAGAGACGAAAAAAGGAGAGCAATACCCCATACACTTTAAAGACACCTTTGTAGATTTCGATAAGAGTAGGCTCAATGGGGGCCACTTCAAAGGCCACACTCGCACACTGCTAGCTGGAGGGGGATTCACATAAGCAACAAGCTTGTTTACCAATCTAGGATAAAAAAAGATGTTTAAACTAATGTGCCCTACTAATGTGCAACTTCTGAGCCAAGTTTCAGTTCTGTATTCCGAATAACCTAGGAGGAGTTGCGTGACAAAGGAATAATGTGCCCTTGGGCTACCTATGCAGCCCAGCCTCTAGGGGAATTATCAAAATTCCGAAACCTTTGGCACAGTCCCCACCCACAATGCAATCAATAACCCAAGTTTCATCTTTCTACTTTCAGTGGTTACAGAGATTATCATGGATATTAATGCCGTACGTACATCGAACAGCAAATCATTATCCCCGCGCTTTTGCTAGCGCGGGGATAAAATACGGAAACAAAGTTTCTTCTTTTATTCATTTTTTTTTTAAATTGATGAAAAATGTAGAATTAAGTAATCATTGTTTTTGAAAATTTTAATTGCTAATGATAAAGTAAGACAAATATTTTATTATATTTTATCATATGATGTAAAGATAGGTAAAAAAAATGAATAATGAAAACGTTTGTGGTTGTTATAGGGTACCTTTTCAAAACGTTATTTTCCGATATCTTCTGACCATATTTATATATCAAACAAACATGTACATGTATATATTTAATATGATTCAGACCAAACCTGATAAGCCCCAGCAGATAAAGTAGCTAATATATATATATATAAACAGTTTGCCAAAAGTTAAGCACCACCACGTTTTAAAATGGCACCCTTTTAAAAAAAAATATTTGAATATTCTTTTGCACACAAGAACCTTCTGGAACAATTTTGCTTCTTAAAAAACTTAAGGTAAAGAAAGAGTTTGTTATATGGGTAAAAAGTATTGATTGATTTTACAGGATCCTGGAATCAAGTTTTGGAGAGCAAAAGAAAAAGCGTAGAATTCAAGCAAATTTTTTTTTCAAGGAATCTTGCACGTGACACTTCTTTAAAATTTCACGTTGCTAATAACATCAAACGACAAACATGAGTTTTAAATGGGTTTTGCATTTATTAAGGCCTGCTTTAAAATGTCTGCTTTTCCTGACTTTCTGACCATGTTTATATTTAAATGCTAATTTCTCTTTAAAATCGCGTGGAAATAAAACTTTTAATTTTCGATGATGGTTAAAGTGGATTGTTGAAAAAAAATCAGAGATTTAAGGCACACATTTTTTTCATACACCATTGCTCGTTAAAATTAATACGGCATTAGTTTTCGGCCTAAAATTTGATAGAAAAGATATATCCCCCTTTATAACAATTTGTGCTAGGTTTTGTTCGGTCATTTTAATAAAAAAATGTTTTACCAAAATGTTTTAATGTAAGACACCAAGCCAACTTAAAGAGCTCCCGTGCGGGGCCCGGGTGGCGAATAGGCCCGCAGCAGAGCCTAGCTTGTCGTAAGAGGCGACTAAGGGTCTTGGGATTCTGACGTCGGGTCAGTGCTCAGCCCACAGAGCGACCAAGTGTGTACCCTAGGTGGCTGAATAGGGTGGCCCTCGTCCGCGGGGGTTGTCCGGTCTATAATACGGAAACCCTGACCGCCGACCATAGTGGGCCAACGTGTGTGGAGAGTGCCACGCTTCATGCACGTAAAAGACCCCTTTGTGGACCGCCCAGTAGTGCACCACATAGGCTAAATTTTCCGCCCCTACCCACCTCTCCCCTTTTTCCTGTGGTTCTTCAAAATTTACCGGTCCTTTGTTTCCCACCCCATCTCCATAATTCATTTATCATCATCATTTCATGTTCATTTTATCATCCTTTTCATGTTCATCGCCTGTAAATAACCTATATAGCGTTGCACGGGCGTAAAACACCAACTCACTCACTCACTCACCAACTTAAAGAGCACACAACTTAAAGTGAACATCGGAATGTGTTTTGTAAGTATACACTTTTAAAACCTATCTTAGAATAACCTGGCGTTTGCATTTTTTACTTTAAAATTGCACTTGTAAAATATATAGGGTGGTGCTTAACTTATGTTGGAGTGTATAAATGGTGCCTTATACTTTAAAAGCAAGAACTCATTATCTTTTAATAACAACAAGAAACATAAGCTTTTGCATGATTTTGAAAAAGGAATGCACCTGCAAACAGAACAAGGAGGTGATTTGTTCCGGACCTCACAGAAGACACCTTTAAAGAATTTCTACTTTTATTTTCGAATGCAAAGCCGACTAGAGAATATATAACAAAAACAAATTCGTTTACTGAGGACATAGTAAAAACGTAATTAAGGCATTGAATTTGTCTGATGAATTATTAAAGTTATTTGTTTGTATGCACTGCTTTTGGGGGGTCATGTTTTGCGAAAATTAGAATGACAGGTTCCTTTGCTTCTGTCATTTTATTTTGATGGAAGCGACCCCTAGTGATAGAATACATTATGAGCGCCAAAAATTAAAATATGCCTGAAGTTTAAAAAAAAAAAATTTTCATAGCTAGAAATACTAGAAATAATTATACTAATACAATAACTATGTTTATTAGTTTTAAAATTGAAAATTTACAAACAAGAAATTAAATTTTTCATTCCGTGTTTTTGGATGTGGATTTCTGACTAGCGTATACATCTTCCCGTTTAAGGCATCATGCTTAGTCAATTTAGCTCCCATTGTGCGGGAGCTTATATAGTGGAATAACCAAACTTTCATTTAAATTTAAAACTTTTTGAATATCCGCCGCTCGCCTACATATATAGGTATACCCATATGACCGGACAATCCGCGCATAGCCGAGTCTAATGAAATTATAAATAAAAAGAGGGACTTATAATTAGAAAAAAAAGATAATACCTTTTTCTGTCATTTGCGAGAAAAGTCATTTCCTTAATTAACGCGACGGGTGTGCTAAAACAAGCAGGAACTGCGTACTCTCATGGAGCACCTGAGTTCACTCTTGTTTCGACTGGAGTTCGCGTTGTTGATTGATATTCAGTTGTTTTGTGTTTCCATGTTTTACATGTCTGTTTTTGTCCCGTTCTTGTCGGTCTTAACTGGTTTTGTCTCTGTCCTTTTGGACTTTTGATATTGGTACCTCTGCTTCTAACACATTTGACACGAAATTTCGTCAGAATAGAAAGTAAATATTTCGACAATATGCCAGGAATCTATATTTTTTTTTTCCAAATACATGTAGTTTTGCTAGGAAAAGATAAATAACATTTAAAAGAAAATTAATGCCAACATATGTGATCGCTGTAGTACTTAAAAACAATACAATAGTAGAAAGGTAAGAGATTAACGTTTTAGAGTTACTAGTTATCAATATTTCTACCAAAAACACCAAATTTAAAGGTTTTACAATAATTTCCAACTTGTATATTTTCTTTTATAAGTTTTTAAGCCAAATTCTTATGTCAAGAGATGTTTTTTGAATTTACGTGCCTTATAAACTACATTTCCATATAATTCGGGATGTGATATTCCTTTAACCATAAAAAAACGACGTGTACAGTTAATTTTTTCAATAAGATACCCATATTTATAAACGAAATAAGTAAAAGATTTGACTAACTGTGAAATGTACACTCTGTAAGAGGGAGCTAGAGGTACATTTCAAGAAAAGGGAAATTTACAATTGGGAAAGAAAAGTCATCACCTCTACAGTATCATATACTTTACAGTGCAATTGTCTATTGACAATGCTAAAATCTAAATCCAAAAATTGACATCAATCGCCGGGCGAGTTAGATTTATTAAGGGTTAATTCTTACAAATAAAATATAATAAAGATCTGCTATAAGTGTGGCTCAATTGGTTCTCATGGGAATACCAATAACTTGGCGATATATTTGTTTTCCAAAACGTTTGTAAATATCATCTAAAAAAAGTTAAGTGCAGTTATCATTTCTACGTCAGTCCAATTTACAAAGTCTTTATGGTTTCTTTACTGAAAAACGATTTACCCAATACTCTTGAAACTTGTACAGATGTACATGTAATCACTTTTAGATTTATCAAAGCACCATTTAATTGAATATTCAAATTTCATTTCTTTATTACATTATGAGGAAGATTTGTATACAAAGTAGAAAAATCGTAGCTGTCAACTGTCTGGAAAGTATTTTCAAACACTTACTAGAAGCAAAAATAAAACGGGATTTCTATGGGTTTTTGTGTAATATAGGTATCCAGTACAAAGTGGGTAATTTTGTGTGTGTAGGGGCTGCTCGCAGTGCTATGGTTGCTATGATCTGTAATTTCATTGTTTAAAACGTCATCATTGTTAGCTGCTTTATCCGCAAGAACAAAAACATACCGCGAACCTAGCAAACGTGACTTAATTCTGTTGATGTATGTGTGGGGTTGAAATTCCACAAAGGATTTTTAAAAATGGGTTATACGTAATTTAACAATGGCCATGAAATTATTCTTAAAATTTTCTAAAGAGTTTGCATCTGTCCCTTCCCTTTTAACCCAGGAATAACAGAAAGACTGAAGAGCTACATTAACACAACCAAAACATGAATTCCAGTTGATTTTTTTAGGGAGGTCTGAATTTAGGTCTTTTTTCAAACAAAATAATTACCTCTGGATTATTGACGATGTTAATGTTGCCTGTAACAACATGGCCACAAGGAGCATATCTAAAGTCAGAATTAGCACAGTCGCATGATAAAGGAATATTCGTGTCTAGTTCTTCACCAGTTGTAGTGGATGTATAGTTTAAAATAATATTACGTGTGGGCTTTTTATATTTGATGTTAAAATTCAGCTTTTTGAGTCAAACTGTATGATGTTTATTGAATTAAATTGTGTCATTAAAAATGCAAGTTATGTAGAATAATGCTTTTAGAATTATCATGGGTTATGAATGTTATGAATACAATTGCAGTGCTTCTAATATGTTTGTTACGAAAAGGGTCTTATCTTTTAAAGAATGTATAAGGATTGTTTAACAGGTTAAAATGTTCTGATAATAGTTTAGTGATTGCTATACCGACTAGTGATTTATTGTTTAATTCAAAGTTATTGCAAATCTGGTATACCGAATTATATATGTTAACTTATAATTTTTATTTCATTTTATTGAGATTCTTATTATATCAATTATAAGATAGATTAAGGCTATGTGAATATATGTGGACCTATTTTTATGTGTCTGAAATAAAGGTATTTATTTATTTATTTATTTGTATTTAAAAGATACGATAGGAGGTTCAGTATTGGTAAATAAGGTGGTATAAGATTGTAGGATCCACAAAAATACTAGATATATTTATGAAGTCCAGTCCTCTATTTATATATCTTATTTTTTTTTATAAAATGCCGAATGTGGTCTAAAGGGGAATCAATTTTGGGGAAAAGTTTAAAGTAACAAAAAGCATTTATGATGAGCGCCCCTTCGTATAAAGGACTTGCATGAGATATAGTTTCACAATCTAATCTGAAAATTTAAATCTCAGTATATCTTAATTTTCCGGGGAAAAAATAGTAGGGAAAAAACTAGTATATAACATCGGATCTGACACATTGAATTGACCGTTGGCAACGGGAGAGCTATAGTCCTTTTTAGAAACTATTTTCCGGATGTGTGGACCAGAGAAATCTTTTAATTTTGCACTACAGGTTAACGACTTCCGGGTCGGCATAGTCAATGGAAATCTGTTGAAATTAAGTAAAATCATAAACTTGTTAAAACATTTAAAATCTGCCTGCCAAAGTTTTAAACTTACTAAAAGTATGTTAATATCTAAGACCAATTTATTTGAATCGTTGAGTTGAAATGACGTCGGAAACAGACAGGGAGAAATTGATGTTTCCCTTTGCTCAACGTTGTTTACATCATGTGGTCGACCCAAAAAAGGGAAACTTCTCTTGCAAAAATGAAAATAAAAGAACCGAAATCGGAATTCGAGATGACTTTTAAAAAAGGGCTATAGCGAACAAAATCTGATTTCTTCCGGAGTACTGGCGTTCACTCTCGTTACGACTCGAGTTTGCGCTGTTAGTTAATATCCGGTAGTTTTTTGGTGTTTCATCTTGTTCTCTTGGTTTTTACTGGTTTCGTCTTTGCAATTTCGGACTTCTGACATTCGGATGCCTATTTGGTTCCTCCATTTCTTTCGTTCATTTCTGCTTTTAACACATTTATGTCTTATAAATTAAATAATCCAATATGGCAAAAAAGTCAAATAATATGTGATATTGAATTTTATAATACTTACTTATAATCTGTCATATTTACAATCATGTACAAAAAGTACTTATATGTACCGGTATGGTCTGGCAATTCATAGCCATATGAAAATATACTCATATGGTCCGACCATACTTGTATGGTCTGATCATATTGGTATACACCCATGATCATGTCTATACATGTACGATGCAGATACACGTATGGTCTGGAACTTTCAAATATCGTCAGGTTTTTTTTTTCAGGTCAACCAAAATTGGACAGTTCATATCCCGTCACAGATTATATTGGAATAAAGCAGAATGGGATATTGAATATTTCTTTACTTATTATCGCTAATCCTAAACCTACAGTCACTTGGAAATTCGGAAGCACTTCCTCAAAAATAAACGAAACAAAAATTGGAAATATATTCACGATAGATGTTTTCCATCACGTTTCGTCTTTTGTTAAATCTGAGGTCTCGGAAGATGACTTTGGTACATACTATTTAAATGTGAATAATGGTGTTGGTCGTGATTTAGTGCATACTGTTATAGTTGGACCGCAACGTAAGTGTTTCCTTATGAACTTTTAGTCAATATCATTTTTTTTTCACATATATTGTACTGGTTGCCTTTTAGATATTTCCAATTTTATTTTGATTAAGATGCATTCATCTGACAATAAAATCAATTCAAGTATCTTTTTTCAACATTGAAAATAAAATGCTTTGTGCATTTCAATAAGAAAATATGTCCCAAATAAGTCAGTTGAATTTAAAGACAAAATCGGTAGACATGAATATAGAAAGTTAAGCATCAGAAGCAAGATCCGGCTTTCACAATATACAATTTATAATCTCAGATATACGATATTCATTTAAACTAATTTATCTACGAACTGGAAAAAACCGTATCAATATCATTTAGAAGGCTGCTATAGTAATTTGACACCGCCCATTAAAACATTTGTTAACGGAGATGCAATTTAGCTACGCCCGCTTGAAATGTTTTTTTTTAGAAAGTGTATAAAAGGTATTGTGTAAAAGGTAAAAGGTCAAGAATGATCAACTGGGATTTAAGTACGAGTCTTATATAAGTCAATGCATGACTTTATGTACACCTTTTAAGCTCACCTGGACCGAAGGTCCAGGTGAGCTATTGCCATCACTTGGCGTCCGTCGTCGTCGTCGTTAACTTTCTTTGAAAATATTCTCCTCTGAAAGGACTGAAGGGATTGCATTGAAACTTTGCACACTTCATCTATGGGATGTCTTCTACTAAGATTGCACAACTAGTGACCGCCATCCAAACAACATGGCCGCTGCTACTAGAATAGACCAGGGGGGGGTCAGACTACTGTTTTTGGCTTGTAAATAAAAAAGTATAAGAGATAGATGAAATCTGATCATGTTTTTGGCCTATAGAATGAAAACTATAGCGGATAGAGAAAAGCTGTTGCTTGCTTAAATGTTTAGTTCATTTAGCGCTAGAAAAGTTTCCATAGGGTCGAAGTTGTCAGATGACCCCTTATAGGGGTTAGGGCCCCTAGAATAACATTTTTTCATGATTTGGGCCTATGGCTACAGAATGAAACTATAGTTGATGGAGAAAAGCTGTTATTTGCTTAAATGCTCAGCTCATTTAGCTCTAGAAAAGTTTTTATAGGGTCGACATCAAGCTCAGGTGAGCGATTCAGGCTCCTGGGAGCCTGTTGTTATGTTACCTTTTCAGAAGACAGTAATGTGTCAGTTAGGGAACCCCTTTCCTTTGGGGCAGGTATAGGTGTTGGTCTAGGAATAGCAGTTTTTGTTGGGATAGTAGCGGCCGTACTGAACAATATATTAAAGCAGTTTAGAAAAACATCAAGCAGTAAGTAATAACTACTTTTTCATATACATTTTTAAGTACATACTACGAACATGAAGTAAGCAATTTTTTTTATCCTTTCAAAAAGCTGAAGCTTTGCTGTATTGGCATCTACATGTAAATGAAGGGTAGCTGGTTTTGGCTAAAATTTAACAATAGCAAGTCACCGATAAACAAGAACTTAAAAGAATGTGTCTAGAATTAGCACTGATAATTTGAAAAAAATCATGGTAATAGCTATAGATATCTTTATTGTTAATGATCAATGTATTATAAGTTCACATTGACCAAAGGTCTATGAAAATGTGAGCTATTGCCATCAGTTGGCGTCCGTCGTCGTCGTCTGTCGTCGTTTACAATTTTTTCTCAAATCTTCTCCTCCGAAACAACAGAAAAAAAATAATCTTGGTATGATTAATTCTCAGGGTGTCCTGCACAAAATTTGACCTTTGATTTGAGATTTGTCAAAAACATGGTTGTCGTTTAAAAAAATACAAGGGTAAGACTACTGTTTTTTTTTGGTTGTAAATTAATAAGTATAAGAGATATAGAGAAAATCTGATGTAACCTTCCCTTTTAGGCATCAAAGACTCTACAAGAGTCTCCATTTGGTCAAAGATTCGGATGACCCCTTGTAGGGGTTATAGTTCTTTTAAGATCTAAACTAGCATTTTTTCATGTTCTTTGCCAATCGACTAAAAACTGTTCGAGTAGAAAAAGCTGTTGCTCGCTGAGAACATCAGCTGATTGAGCTCTTCAAAAGACTTCATTTGATCGAAGTTGTCAGATAACCCAATATAGGGCTAATTACTTATACATGTAGCTTAAAGAACAAGTGAGTGATTCAGACTCATGGGAGCTTCTAGTATATTTATCGATTTAAGAAGATAATGTATCTAGAAGTAATGAATAAAATACTGTTAAGTTGACCAAAAGTTTGCGCATAATGCAGGAATAATATGAGTATAGTATATTTTCTAAAAAACAATATGAGACATCAAGCCCTCAGGAGCCCTATAGTGCTCATCTTGTGCCTATGTCAATTGACTGTTGGCAGCGGAACTGGTGTGCTATAGCAAGCAGGAACTGCTTCTTCCGGAGCACTTCTGAGTTCACTCTTGTTTCGACTGGAGTTCGTGTCGTTGATTGATTTATTTTGTGTTTCCATGTTTTACATTTTGTCTGTTTTTGTCCCATTCTTGTTGGTGTTCACTGGTTTTGTCTCTACCCTTTCGGACTTTTGACATTCGGATACCCCATTGGTAACTCTTTCAAAGCGATGCCTTCAATGTGATTTACCTCCTTTAAGAGTCATTCTCCTTATAAACCAAAATGACTGGATACTGGTATGTCATTGATTTCATTCTAAACATACTAATAACATAATATACCTCTGGTCATTTTGATCAACTACTGTTGCCATGGAATAATGTAACAGCAAAGCATTTTTTTTATTTCTGTAAAACCTGAAAATGGTAAATGTTATATTATGTCTTTTTAAACCAAAATGAAAACCTTCTCGAAAGACTATAGTGACCTATTTGTCTAGAATAATTGTTTGTTACAAAACAAAACCAATTTTAAAGTTTTCTGCAAGTATGATGTTGCAATGACATCATATTGGGACACTAAAATTGAAAATATGCTAATTTCAGCAGAATTTCGCTATTTTCCACTTAGTTATTTGTGAAAATGACAGTGGCGCCATCCCTCGCCCATAAAAATTTTTGCTGAAATTTTACAAGCACATTATTTTCTTAATGTTTCAAGAAAAATTTCGATGAGCGAGGGGTGGCGCCACATAGAAAATCACATAATTGTGATTGAAAAACTGGTTATTTTGGCCTATAAGTAAAATATTGCTAATAAGGACTATTTTTGAAGCGTCAGGTTGCTATTAAATTGATCAATACACCAACAACAAATCATTTCTCATTAAACACTGTTATCTAGCTATAAATACACAAATTTTCCCGTAAAACAAACCAATTTTGATATTTGCGTATTTACAGGGCCAGATATGGGGGTTTGTGGCTCTGGTCCTTTGAAATTTCAAGTTATGGTCTGATTTTAACTTTTTTTACATTAAAATGAAGTTGATTACTTAACTTAAAATTAGCCATTTTAATGTGCAATATTTCTGTAAAATATAAAGCATTTAATTTTTCTTACAGTTGAATTATTATAAAATCCAACTATACAATCCATTTTAGCTCACCTGGCCCAACCGAAGGTCTAGATGAGCCTGTGCAATCCCTTGGCATCCGTTGTCGTCGTACGCGTCGCGTCTTTCGTCTGTTATCCATTTACAAAAATATTCTTTTTGAAACAATTAATCAGAATTTAATGATGTTTTGTATAGTTGAACACTAGGGTATCCTGCACAAATCGTATGACCATGAGTTCAGACTTGTGTTTTTGGCTTGTTAATCAAAAAAGTATACCAAAAAGAGAAAATTTGATGCATCCTTCCCTCTTCAGCATAAAAAAAAATATACTAAATTTAAAGTTTCCAACGCGTCACAGATGTCAGATGACTCCTTTTAGGGTAAAAATGGCATTTTGTAATGTTTTGCCATATTTACTAAAACTTTTTCGAATGGAGAAAAGATGTTGCTTGCTGAAACTTAGTTAATTAAACTCTACAGAAGTCTCCATTGGGCCGAAGTTTTCAGATGATCCCTTATTACCGTTAAGTTCTTTTAATGTTATAAATAGCGGTTTTTCATGTTTTTCCCTATTGTAAGAAAGTTAGTTATTAATAGACTCCTAAGCAGCATGATTTCGGCTATGTCCGGAAGATGAACATGAAAATGGTAAAACAAAGAACATGAAATGCTGATGAAGTGGATATAATGGGGACACAAGGCAAACATGGGACGAAAGTTTTGACTGCCACTAGACATATCCAGAAATCAATATAAATTTTCTGCTTAGCTTAATTATAATATAATCCGTAATATTAAAGGTCATAATTTGTACTATAGGAGATGCAAATTATTTTTATAGTATTGAATAATCTCCAATAACAATATGTTGCACACGGGTTGCGGGGTAGATTATGTGCACGTCAATAATGTAAGAATGCTTACCTACTCACTGGTACATGTAGTAGCACAGTGGGCTGTAACGGCCGTAGTTGTAGACTAAGGCAATGTCCGATAGGGAACGTCTGCTGCGTCTGGGGAAGGCTATTTCAACTGGTGCATCCTGGGTACTTCCGGTACTCGTCAGACGTCATCCAGGTACAAACCACTACACTCCTCCCTGTTTCATCTCAAAGGACCCCTGGATGGTAGTCAAGCTGGCACTCCGTCGTCTGGGCGGGTCTGGATACCATGGATCGATGAAATCAGTTGGATATTTTTCTGTACAGGATGGCTGGGACCAGAGTTTGTAGCCCAGTTCTAGCGGTGGTCACCCCGGTAGCGTTTCTCCGGAGACAAGATGCTGCCTCCGCTAGACCCAGAACCGGATCTCACCACAACAGTTGCATTGCAATTCTACCCAGAGAAAGCTTTCCCATTTACATACCCCAAAGACAGAGGGTCTCCAGCTGATCCCAGGTTGACAAGCTGGAGACACACTCCATGTTTCCCAATTCATTACCCCATTCCTTATACAAAGTACTTCCCCACACAGAGGACCTCCGAGGCAATGAGCCGGAGACACTCCATGTTTCCCACCCCTGTATTCCCCTTAAGACACAGAGAGCCTCCGGGCTCGATACTACAAGCCAGAGACACTCCATGTTCCCAATTATTACATCCCTTTTATCGATTAGTAACCCCTTTATACCTACAGTCCACACACAGGACATCTCCAAGGTCATATGGACAAGCCACAAACTGGAGACATGCCCATGTACATGCATGTTACCCCTCCCCTCCTACACAGGACACCTCCCGGTACTTCATGGACAAGCCACAGACCGGAGACATCCCAATGTACCCCCTGCTTCTCCCCTACTAACTAACTGAAACTTAGCCAGCTATCACTTCCCCTCCCCTGTCAGTGATTCTATGCAACAGTCACAGCCGGAGCACCGCCAGGATCCCAACAAAACCCTGACAGACTCCCACAAATGGCTTCTCCTTGTAGGAAGTACCACCGTTTGTAATGGACCCATTCTTCTTTCCCACAATTACACCATTCCTCTAACGTCTTTCCCTCTACAACTGTCCATTTCACACTCCCCCTCCCACCATTGTTGTCTGCAGACTGGCCTGATTTTGCCAGTTTTTGAAGGTCCGATCATGAACCCAATCCTCCCCATGAGTTTCCCCTAGTCCTTTCACCACCACTAATAATCATCCCCTGTGTGGAATCTAACAGCTTTATTTCCAACTTTAAGCCCATCCCTAAGGTCGTGCTGGTCTGACCCTGAGAACCCTACGGCTCTGAAGACTTATTGCCCAGAGCGCTTGAGAGACCCGAGGTAGGCAGTGTGGAATCGGACTTGACATCATTGACAACTGTGCCCGTGTCCTTTTCCATATAGGGATTGTCCTCCTCACTGGATGGTTGTGCACAACACAACATACTACTCCCGACCCCCCTCAGTCCTTCATCCCCCTGCAAGTCCCAATTATTTGGCTGGTCTCCAGACCGCCTCCTACCAACGAGACCCTGTGTGTTTTCATCTACTTGGGGCGTGCTCGGGTCTCTTGAGTCGACCCCTTGCAGTTTAAATTCTCAATTTTAGCTTTAGAATTCCCCTGTTTCTTAACCACAGGGGAGCATAACTGCTTAGAACACATATTGCTAGAGCTCCCAATTTTCCCACAAGGATGTCGTTCTCCCCCTTTTAGCTCAGAACCTTGCATTAGCACCCTGATACTCTGAATCCCGTCCAATGTTTTGTCCATCTTGGACTCGAGACAATCAAGTCTAGCCCCAAAGTTGCCACTATCCTCTTTTCCTACCGACTTCCCCACCACCTTTTTCTTTTCCCCGACAACCCATATATTGGCCCCTGTTCCCGACCTTGTTCCCCTTGAGGACTTTAATGTCTGCCCATATATAGCCAAGTGGTTGTGCTGGTGCCACTTAATTGCATCTAATGCCTTCTCGATAGTTTTTGGGCAGGCATTAGAAACATAACTACCTGCATCCCTGTCGAACACCCCTTGACAAACTTTTACCACTGCTCGTTGGTCTATATACGACTCCGGTAAGCCTTGGAAAGCCAGGTTAGCCAAGGAAAGCACCCTGTCGGCCCAGTCTTCCAGTGACTCGTCCGGAGTCTGACACATATTACCAAACTTCAACTGAGCAGTTTCAGGCAGTTCACTAAACCCAAACCTTTTTTCAAGCAAACCCACTGCTTCTTCATAAGATACAACTGGGTTTCTCTCAACTTGGAGAGCATAAAAGACACTAGCCTTGCCTTCCAAGCACCAACACAACTGAATTTGACATTCATCTTCAGCCCACCCACTAGCTGCTGCAAGTCTCGAAAATTTTGCATAGAAGGCTTTCCAGCTAGTGGTGCCATCGAATTTCAAAGACTTAGGCAGATAAACAGTTGGATTGTAACCACTGTGACCTCTTATTCCTGTTTGGGTACCCCAGTCATCAACCGTCTTGTCCTGCCCCTCGGACCAGCTGAAGGTATGCAGCTGGTCCTCTTTTTCCCATGCACTTGGGTACATTGCTCCCCGACTGTTGTCGACCTCGGGAAATGCTTGCCCACGTCTTTGCCTAATCCCTCTTTCCCTAACTCCCAGACGTCCATCGTCCCCTGTTGTTGAGTGGCCGACTGTATTGACTCCTTCCCCTCGGCCCTCAGTATTCCTATGTACACCTGCATTTCGTAGGGGGCAGTTGCGTATGATACCCCTGTCACCGTCAACATATCTCCAGTCGGACCTCACCCCTAACCCAGGTCGTTCCTTGTGTGTGACTTGCCGACTTTGTACCGGAGTCGATGTCCGTGTTTCCCACTCTTGCACCCGTCCCCCTGGGATAGATTTGCCCGGGAAAGGTAACTCCGGCTGTCCCATCAGACACTGTGCCGGGGCTTGTGTCCTCATCTCGTCGTCTTTCACCCCATAAAACCTCAGCTCATCTTCACTTCCCTTCCCCTTTTCCTGCCAAGGTTCTTGGTGTCCATGGCCTCTTACCTTAAACCATCGGTCCCCCCATCTTACATTGGGAGAAAAATCTAGGCACTGCAGCAATCGGGAGGTGATTTTCAAGGACGGGATATCCTGCAGGTCGATTAGTTCCAAGTCCCCCCTTGTCTCCCTTAATTCTAGAATGCTGTCTGCATTCTCAAACCCAATGCCGGGGACGGACATCAGCTCCTGGGTCGAACAAAAGTTGACCAGCACACGCATCATGATCTACCCCGATGCTTGTGGGTTGTGTGTAAATGCTGTTTTTTTTATGTTGTCTAAATCTCAATTTGCGTGACTTGTTGTATTTCCAAAAAAAAAAAAAATAAAGGATAATGTGAAATTTTTGTTTGTTTTCTATATATGTGCAGGTGTCCGTTTTCCCCTTTTTTTGGGGTGGACAAATTTTTACACTGTCCACCCTTTACTGTTCTTTTCTCTATTCCCTCTTCTTAATCAGTGATGTTTTGACTGCTAAAATAATTTGTTTTTGTTCTGTTTTGTTTTCGTTTGTTTGAAAAAATGTTTGTTGACTGTTGTTGTCTACAATCACAGCACAGACTGATCTGATTGGTCGACACGACGTGGTCTGACACTCCTGAATGAAAATTGATCCCAAAACTTGACTGCAAACCCTGTTTGCCCACTCTCCTCTTTACCCTGAATTTCCAAAAGACCGACCTTATTCCCAACAAGCGTCGATCCCAGAAAATTTACCCTGAGAGTGCAAAGCCCTGTCAGCCAGTCAAGCTCCAAGAAAAATGGCGGAAAATCGGTCACAAAAGGTGACCGCCTCAACCTGAAATATCTCACAAAATATGCAAGAAAACACCGCGACAGGCACTGAGAAAGTCGCAGCGCCAATGTAAGAATGCTTACCTACTCACTGGTAGTAGCACAGTGGGCTGTAACGGCCGTAAATGTAGACGAAGGCAGGGTCCGATAGGGAACGTCTGCTGCGTCTGGGAAAGGCTATTTCAACTGGTGCATCCTGGGTACTTCCGGTACTCGTCAGACGTCATCCAGGTACAAACCACTACACTAAATTTATATCAAAACATCCCTCGACATTTGGCTTTTGAAATTCAAAGTTCCTCTCAACTCTGTGAAAATTTGAGGCAAAGGGTCCTCATTAGCTATATAAAACATGGCGGATATCTGTACAAGATAAAGAAATTCTGGTTTTGGTACAGTTTTTTGTAAGGAAAAAAACAGAATGTAAACTACTTGCGGGGTTGGAATTTCATGTATCAAAAAGCAAAAAATTAGACAAAACAATCCATATAACCATAGATTATAAAGTCTAGGTTCCAACGGATATCAAAGTTGGTCATTTCAAGTAGTCGATTCGGACGGAGCCCAATTCTTATCAATATTCTTCATTTTTTTTTCATCCGCAAAAAAACTTTGAGGAAGTCAATTTATGATTATAAACGAGATCGGTTATCGGTAACACTCTGGAATGTTCCGGATTACTAAAAGTTATAAAATCATGTTCCCATATATAATTTACAATTTTTGTCACGTGACCTGTAATCTAATTTACATTCATAAATATTAATGAGGGAAAATGAAACTTATTTCTGGCTATGAAAAGTAGTAACGGGAATGGACCTGCAATTTAGCCTTTTTTATGGGAATTCTATTGGTCATACCCTTACCATAACCTGCAGCAAGGTTTTTTAACGTGCAAGAGATGTGACATTTTCCCCAACAGTGCACCACTATTGTTTCTTGTAAGATTTTCCGCAATTTAGTCGCAACCGGGCATTCATTATGACATGGCTGCCTCATTCAAACACCTTGGGCATTCCAATTGCTCTGCGGGCAAAGCGGCCTGACCCGATGTCAGATTTATTAGTGGATTTTTACCAACCTGCTAAGCGGTGCTTCGGTCCCATTCACTACGAACTTTGTATCGAGAAATGCCAACTTTGCACTGAGAATGTCAACTTGGAACTATGATACTTGTAGCTCCAATAAACAAATGTGTAAGAACTAATGCCACTACCGGTCTTTCGTAATAAGGTTTGGTAGTGAAACTAGCCATTTTAATTCATTAAGTATATTGAAAAAAAAATTCAGAGTGTGAAGAATTCGTGACTTAAGCAAATGAGTTTCATCTGTAAAATAAAATCTTATGTACTTCTATTCAAACAAATTTATTTTTTGTAATTTTATTTTTGCTCTGCTTTTTTTCAAGCTAACAAAGACGTTTACGAGTCAACACAATTAGACAGGTAAATTGAGGAAAATAAGTATTGAATATAGACGTTTAATATCTTTCAAATAATAACATGCATCTTTTATAATTATGGATCAACAAGAGAAATGACTTCTGTAAAAGTACGTTTGCACATTCAACGACATCTTTTATGTGGAATACAAATAAAATGAATATGAATTTTTAACGTATTCATCCTAAAATTTTTGAAACATTTTGTGTTTGTTGGGAATAAAATTATGCCGTGTGCATGACACCGAAAATTACTGACATTGATACCCCTAGAAACAGTTTCATAGTCTTTTTAATGACGCACCTGGTCAATTGTAAATAAGTTTCACTTACAATTGTATGTTAGAATAATATTTTTGTAGTTATATACATGATTATTTTGAACTGAATAATATTAAGTTACAAAGTTAAATCCATTTCTTTAACAAATAAACTTGTTTTTGTAGTCAAAGAAATCTGTATAATGAACTAGGAGAAATTAATCTTGGTAAGTTAAATTAGCAATACAAGCGCTTATCTATAATAATAGCTAACTTAGAATGAAACAAAACCCAGATAAATGTCCCGATTTGATTTTAATCAGATCTATTTATTGTTCCCTACTGTCACTTCTTGGTAGATCTTAAGACAGTCCGTTATATTTTCAGTTCTGATGACCAATCAGATTTGCAGCTTCCATGATCTATGCAACATTCTTCGTTTTAAAAAATCCAGAGGATTCCGAAAACGGTAACCAAACAGAAAGTTAAATTGGTATTTTCAGACCTACAATACCGACACAGTAGGGAACAATTGATGATATGATTTTAATCAGATTGGAAAATATTCATCTATAAACAATTGACTTTGTAAATCGAACCAACATACTTTTTTAAGAGTACAAAAAATTAAACTTTGAAAAGGTCTGTGCAGTGAAATAAGCGAGACTTTGTAATTAAAATCGCATGTCTGTTTAGCCAAACTAAAATTGAAGTCATTACACACGCAATTAAGGCAAATTTGAGAAAGGTTAATCTAGTTTAATCTACTACAACATGTTCATCAAAGTTGAAAGGTCTGCTTTTTCATGGAAATGTTTTGAACAACTTAGTTTGAAGATGAAAGGACGGCATTTTCATTTACCGAAAAGGGGCAATTTGTTTATTTGCAAAAGTTCTAGTGCATGCCAAGGTCGGAAAACAATTACTTTTCATTTTTTGTTGTGACTTTATTTGGACATATTATATTTTGCCATTTTAACAGTTTGTTCTGTAAGCAAATAGTATGATTAGCCTATATATAGTTGGCTCGGATTCGCTTATTTGAATATTAAATTCTTAACTTTTTTATTATAATTTCGTTTGAAAATAATATGGCTATCGTTTCTTGATTAAATAAAACGAAGCTAAAGCTATGACTCCGGATTCTCCAAAAACTTTTGCGTCAATAATTCCGTCTCATGGATGTGCCTCGTTTGTCCAGATAATATTTCGCCTCATGTCAATAAACGACATATTACCGTTGGTTTCTCATAAATCACTAGTTATATTTCACATTTGGTTGATAGAGAAATGTTTTTTTGCTAAATAATGTCCTATACTACTTTAAATGCGCTGTGTAGATAACTTTTAATTTCGCAAGGGGTTATGCACAACTACAAAACGGAAAGCTTTAATTGTTTTGTGCTTATAATTAAAATGTACAAGATTTAATTTTACTTCTTGACTGTTTTAAAGGATAATTGTTAATATTAATTGTGTAAATTGTGTACTATAATTTTTTGCTTCGATTATTTTTTCAGAAAGTGCTATGCAAGATTCTGCAGACACAAGGTAAAAGTCACATATTGTTTTCCCCACGACTTTAACCGTCAGTCAATATTTTAAAGATTTGAACGATGAACACAACAAACATACAATTTTTATTTCACAATATTTTTTTTCAACGAAAACGTCTATGATATGCGTTATGTAAAAGAAACGGGAAACGAAAGTAAAAGAGTACACGGAATACACCACTAAACAGGAGACTCCCAGGAGCCTGAATCGCTCACCTCATCTCTTATCTAAAGCTTCCCACCTAGTGTGCAACATGGTCTACATGTACTTGGTAAGTAAAATAAAAGAAACTAGTTCGGATAGAAAACACTCTTAAGATCAGAAATACAAAGTTACAAAGCTTTCCATTCGAAAAAAAAATCAAATAAAAACAAGCTAAAATTGATTGAATACAGTTAAAGAGGGGTAACTCTTAAAATGTTTATCTGACAATTTTGACCCTGATATCACTTTCGTAGATCTCAAAGAGCTGAACTATTTTGCAATGCTAACTTTTCCTCTAGCTCTTATGGTTTTTAAGATATAGTTAAAAAATTTTGAGTACTGTCAATTTTGACGATTAAGGGGAAATAACTCCAATAAGAAGTCGTCTTTCTACTTCGACTCAATGAGACTATTGTAGAGTTGTTGATTTTGAACGGGGAAAGTTGCTTCGGATTTTCTCTATCTCTTATTCTTTTAATGCTATAAGCCGAAAACTATGGTTTGACCACCCTGGTTTTTTTTTAGCAATGACGGCAATCTTGGTTGGTTGGCATGCATAGATTACACAAACTTGGTAGCGGACATCCTAAAGATAAAGTGTACAAAGTTTGAAAGCAATCCTTTCAGTGGTTTCAGAGAAGAAGAATTTTAAAAATCAGTTAAAATTGATAGAAAATGTTAAAGAGAGATAACTCTTAATCAGTTGATCTGACAATTTTGACCCTGAAATCAATTTTATAGCTCTAGTTTAAACATATTTATTTATCCTGGACTAGGAAACAAGATTAATGCTTATGTAAATCCCTCTCCAGCTAGCAGTTTGCGAGTGTGGCCTTTGCAGCGGCCCCAATTGAGCCTACTCTTATCGAACTCTACGAAAGGACCTTTAACGTGCATTGGGGTATTGCTCTCGACATACACGGGACAACCTTTTTTTGTCCCTTCCGAAGGACTAGCATCGTTCCTTGAGACCATCCTCGCAAATGGTGTCAAGAGAGAGTCGGAAAATTGGTTCATGAAATTTCACCCCTGACAAGGATCGAACCACTAACCTTGGTGTTAGTAGCCCGACGCCTTAATCACTACACCACCGGCTCTGTGAAAATGGTCAATTTTGATGATTAAAGGGAAATAACTACTATGAGGATTTATCCCACAACTTCGACTCAATGGAGAGTTTTGTAGAGCTTTATATTCTGAAGAAAATGAATTGCTTCAGATTTTTATACTTTTTTGAGATATAAGCTAAAAACTATGGTCTGACCCCGCTGGTCCATTTTAAGCAACGGCAGCCATGTTGGTTGGTCGGCATGCACACATATCACAAACTAGGTAGAGGACATCCTAAAAATCAATTGTACAAATATTGAAAGCAATCCCTTCAGTGGTTTCAGACAAGATTTTAAAACATCAGACAAAATTAATAGAAAAAACAGTTTAAGGGGGATAATTCTCAAACGGTCAATCTGACAATTTTGAACCTCACACCATTTTTGTAGCTCTCAATAAGCTGAACAATTTTTCAATGCTAACTTTTTGTCTAGCACTTATGATTTCCAAGATAAAGTCCAAAAACTGTGACAATGGTCAATTTTGACGATTAAGGGGAAAGAACTCCTATAAGGAGTCGTCCCACAACTTTGACTCAATGAAACGTTTCGTAGAGATTTTGATACTAACGAAGGTGGGGTGCTCCAGATTTTCTCTATCTCTTATCCTTTTAAGATATTAGCTAAAAACTAGGGTCTGAACCCCCTGTTCTATTTTTAGCAACGGCAGCCATGTTGGTTTGTCTGCATTCACAAATTTCACAAACAAGATCAAATGTACAAAGTTTGAAAGCAATCCCTTCAGTGGGTTCAGAGAAGAAGATTTTTTAAGAAAAGTTAACGGACGACTGACGACGGACGCCTTCAATAGCTCACATGATCCTTTCGGTCAAGTGAGCTAAAAAAACATGCCTATTGGTCTTGGCATAATTTTTAGATCATTTCAATCTTTATTTGGTAATGAATTCTTAATTTGGTGTATTTCTCCATCATATAAATCTAAAGGAACTACTCTATTAATATACTTTTTTTGAAGGAATCAGTATGAAGAACTTGACACTGAAACCCAAAGAAAATTAAAACAGCCAAAAGTTTTTGAAAACACGAAAACTGCAACAAAAGGTAAGTAATAGTTCTTTTTGAAACGTGAAAGAATGACTTTCATTGTGAAACAACATACATGTTATACACATTTTCAAAAGATTACTTGTATGTTCACAAGAACGTGTATGTTATAGACAAAGCTGTAAATTGTAGTAAAATGAAAATTCACGACAAAATCAGAGTAACATGACATGTCTCGAATTTTGCTGCAATTCATTTTATAAATATAAATTGGCCTGTTGCATTGGATCACAGAAATGAAGATTTGTAATAATTATATACGGTTGCGATGGAAACCGCGGCGGTCATTTTTGACCATTTCTTATAATGTGTAAAGGCCTATATTCCATTGACAATTTCTAAAAGAACTATTAATTTGCTCATTTCAATTTCTCATTGACAATACACAAAACGTTTCAAGACAACACATAAAGGTAAAGCGGTTATGCAATCACTATGCGTCCGTCATTTGTGAACAATTTCAAAAATCTTCTCCTCTGAAACCGCTTAACCAATTTAGCTGAGATTTTGTAGGAATTATATAGGATATGTTGTTAATAAATGATCCTCATTTTAAATTGATCTGATGAAAAATATGGCCGCCTTTACTCTAAATAGACAAGGGGGTCAGACTACTGGTTTTGGCTTGTTAATCAAAAGTATTAGAGAAAGATGAAATCTGATGCACCCTTCTGCTTCAGCATCAAAAGTTCTACAAAAGTCTTCATTGAGTCGAAGCTATCAGATGACTCCTTATAGGAGTTACGACCCCTTAAAGGTGAAAAATAGCATTTTTCATGTTTTTGGCTTATAGAGTGAAAACTATTACTGTTAAAACAAAAAGTTGTTGCTTGCTTAAATGATCAGCTTAATAATAAGCTTTACAAAAGTCTCCATAGGGTCAAAGTGGTCAGATGACCCCTTATAGGGGTAACAACCCCTAAAATAATGTTTTTCATATTTTGGCCAATGGAATGAAAACTATAGCAGATAGAGAGCAACTGTTGCTTGCTTAAATGTTCAGTTAATTAAGCTCTACAAAATAGAAAATAATGAGATGTGGAATAAGAGTACGCGACACAGCCCACAATTAAACGGCAATTTAGAAAAAAAAACACAAAGGACAAGCGCCAGCAGCCTTCAACGAGACCATTTGGCACTGCTCGTGGTTCTGCAATAGGACATGGTCTAAATAAAATGCATATAATTCAAATCCAGCCCTGAATTAGTCACAGGTAGACCCCCTTTTTAAACAAGGAACAGAAAACATCAAAAAGACCAGTACAAACGAGAGCTTTGTCAGAGATTCCTGGCTTAGGACAAGCACATGTAATATGTGGCGGGGTTGAACTAGTTTTTTTTTTGCCAAACCTCCCCCTATCAATATTTCTAGACAAAGCACAAAAACTAAACACACAATAAAAATCAAATCGAACAAAGTCCAATTCCACTAGTCTCTATAGGGTCGAAGTTGTCAGATGTCCTCTTATAGGGGATACGGCCCCTAAAAAAACATTCTTTGATTTTTTTTTGGCCTATGGAATGAAAACTATAGCAGATAGAGGAGAGCTGTTGTTTGCTTAAATGTTCAGCTTATTTAGCTCTACAAAAGTCTTCCTACGGTTGAAGTTGTCAGATGAACCCTTATAGGGGTTACAGCCCTAAAATAAAGTTTTTTTCATGTTTTTGGCCTATGGAAAGAAACATATAGCAGATAGAGGCAAGCTGTTGTTTGCTTAAATGTTCACCTCATTTAGCTCTACAGAAGTCTTCATAGGGTCAAAATTGTCAGATTACCCCTTGTAGGGGTTACAGCCCCTAAAATAACGTTTTTTGATGTTTTTGGCCTATGTAATGAAAACTATAGCAGATAGAGAGTAGCTGTTGCTTGCTAAAATGTTCAGCTTATATAGCTCTACAAAAGTCTCCATAGGGTCGAAGTTGTCAGATGTCCCCTTATAGGGGTTACGGCCCCTAAAATAACGTTCTTTAAAGTTTTTGGCCTATGGAATGAAAACTATAGCAGATGAGAGAAGTTGTTGTTTGCTTAAATGTTCAGCTCATAAAACTCTATAAAAGTCTCCATTGGATCGAAGTTGTTAAATAACCCCTCATAGGGGTATCGGCCCCTAAAATGACGATTTTTCATGTTTTGGGCCTATAGAATGAAAACTACAGCAGATAGAGAAAAGCTGTTACTTGCTTAAATGTTCAGCTCATTTAGCACTTGAAAAGTCTTTATAGGGTCGACAACAAGACCAGGTGAGCGATTAAGGCTCCTGGGAGCCTCTTGTTCCACTTTATTGCCCTAATATTCAGAAAATGCGCCAATAGAATCATCAAAGATTGATTTTTTAACGAATAAAAATCTTAATGAGGTAACAAACCGTGTCTAATTTAACAATGTAAAGTTTCGTTAGAATGGTAAGTAGTGAACAATCATATGAACTTGAAATGAGATTGAAATTTGAGCTGCCTGATATGAGAATTTCGAAAAAAAATATTAGAGAAGTGTGATGACAATAATTTATCTTGGCTCATATTAAAAGTAAGGTAATACATATATCAAAATATCGAAAAATTATCATTTTATTCTAGTTACCATGATAACAATGATAGCAGTGTTTGTAAAGACATTTTCCGGCATCAACACTTTTGTTTCGGAGAACACTCCAAAGCTTTAAATTATCCGTTTAAATTTCAAAATTGTCTGAACCTTATGGTTTTCCTACCCCAGACATAGGCTGATCATCTTAGTAATAACTTGGTTCCCCAGTTTAGAATTTTTGGTTTTACTGTTCTATGGTCTTCGTAAACATAAATTGTTTGGCATTTTCAATATTTTTCGTAGAGCGCCTCTGGTGAGTCTTGGATAGACGAAACGCGCATCAGGCGTGTCAACATTATTGTCTGGAACTTTGTTGTCTTACAAACCCTAAGGTTCTGCCTTCCCTAGACATAGGTTGATCATCTTAATAATAACTTGGTTCCCCAGTTTAGTATTTTTGGTTTTGCTGTTCTATGCTCTTCATAATCATATAGTTTGACATTTTCAATATTTTGGTCGAGTGCCTCTGGTGAGTCTTGAATAGACAAAACGCGCGTCAGGCGTAGCAAAATTATTGTCTGGAACTTTGTTGTCAGTTTTATTTCAACTTATAAAATGGAAATCAGCAAAATATTAGACATATCCTGTCTCGTTCTACGTTGAAATCTTTTGATCCTTACAGATAATTTGTGCTCATTTGTAATTTTTACGTGAACCAGTTTCAACTGTGTTGCTCAGTACATTTATACATTTTGTTTTACTTCATACTGTAAAATATATGGAAAATAATGAGATGTGTGTAATATGTGTTCGAGACACAGCTCACATAACACGCGCTGATTTACAAAAGCACAATGAACAACCACCTTCAGCCTTCAACAAGACCAGTAGACGCTGCCACCGTTCTACAATACATTTATGGCCCAAATCAAATGCATATTATGCAAATCAAGTCCTGAAATAGTCACAGATAGAACCCCTTCTTAAACAAGAAACTGAAAACACCAAAAGAGCAGAAAAGTTCTTATAGATTATTTAAAGAATCACCGAAGAACCAAAAAACAACAAATACACAGCTTGTTAACTGCAATGTGTAACGTTAATTCACATCAGAAAGATGAATAATCTCATAATATATTCCGAAAAGTCACGCAATGTTCGAGACACAAAACTTAAGTAAAATTTTATTTCTATATATGAAATCACTAGACTTGTATTTTTTTCATTTATTTCTTAACTTTATACTGTCTTATTTGTTATGCATAACACGTTGTAATTTTCACAAATCACTTCAAAATTAAAGAAGATTCTGAAAAAAACACACAAATCATTGAAAATTTACTGCTAAAAACTGGTGTCAATGGGGATATGTTTCAGTTCCATGAGTTCAACAATTCAATTATTTGACGAAAGTACAATTCATATTTCGAACAAGCGCAGCCTTTACGATTTTTAAGAAACGTTATTTCATTCGAATAGCTTTCATAAGTTTTAAGTTTAGGTAGTTGATTATAAGAGAAATATTTTACGGAGTGTAGTAAAAATTACCTCGATCAATTCGCGTGTTCTAGTTATTCATATGTGAAGTTGAAAATACATATAACACTCTAACATTGATTGTTCCCGTTTTTGCTACACTTTTGTTTTTTTACAAGGTCTTAGTAAGCCTGATAAAATGAAACAGGACAATACCTACGATAGCTTGAAAGATTGAAGTCCAGGGAGAACAGACAGTACTATTCATAGAACAGTCATTTATTTAGACGACATTAACTTGATTTAATCGTTTATTTATGTATCACCAATTATTATTTACATATGATTGTATTGTGTACTGTTTGATATTTTGTACTTTTTACTTGGAACTTGAAATTTAAGTAATAAATTTGAAAACCTCTCTTTATAAGAAGTATTTCTCCGTTTAGAAGACGTGTATTCAGTGTCAAACGAACATTCTCAGCCTATCAATTGTATTTGTTACAAATATTTAATACTCAATAAACAAGTATATTGAATTTTTGTCATACATTGAGCAACGAGTTGTAATTTTTATTTTTTCAATCAGTTTATGGAATAGCAAGATCGATTTCTTGTTCAATTAAAGCTTCATAATTCGAAAGTGTAAGCAAAGTATCGTCGAAATGCAGGTAACATACACGGAAGATTTACATAAACGGATCAGATCATTGTCATTAGTACAGATGGGTGCACACATAACCTGTACGGTAAGTTAACTTGAGAAGCAGACATCAAGTTAACTTCACGTTCACTTGTGACTGGCCATGTGACTGCTTTGATCAGACACGCGACTGGTACCAAGATAGCTTGAAAAGCAGTCATAATTCCTCGTCTGCTTTTAAAAGCAGTCACATAATTGTGACAGGTCTTGTCAAGTTAACTTCGTGAAACGTCTGCTTTAAAAACTGAATGTATAAGGACAAATTTTATGTTCTTTTGCAAAAACTGTATTTTAAACTATTTTTTTATGCTAAAGACAGTTTTTTTTATATTAAATTAAACCCTTGCATTATTAAACATGTCTGGTAAGAGCAGACTTGTTGCAATGACTGGTCTGGTAGTAGCTGTCATGTCGTTGGGACTGGTTATGACCAGTCATAAAAAGCTGTTACAGGTCTGCTTTGACCAGTCACGAGTTCACGCAAGTTAACTTGAATGTCCGCTATATATAGCAGATCGACATGAGCAGACGTAGAAAGCAGTCACAATGTTAACTTTATCTTAACTTCCGTACAGGTTATGTGTGCACCTATATGTACTTTATGTAAATTACTCTGCTGGTTTATTTGCCGTTATGAATTGAATCATTTAAAAGCTAACGTTCTCAATGGCAAGTCTTTACAAAAAATACAACAAGTTGCTGATGTTGTCATCACTCACTCAAAACGGCCGAAGAACAAAACGCAACGTGAACGAACGTCGCAGCGTAATAATTATTGACCGTAACTATAATCTGACATAAAACAGCTTAGTACATGGTGTTATGTTGCTCTTCGATTTTTGTCTGATTAAGAAACTCTATGGCAGACTCATTTGCTTAAGAACAAGTATGGGTTTTCTTTCACTAAAATAAGTAGAGATGTTGGCTTGACAAAGTATTATTTTGTTCTCCTTTAGAGATAGGTGATGCAACTGTTCAATGACGATGATATTTTTTGAGTCAAAGCAATTCTACAAAATGGTGAAAAAAAAACAACAAAAACAATTAAATTTGTGTTTAAATAGGATGCCAGCTTAAAGAACATTCACTTTGCTCAAGGGAGAATCATTCTAAAAAAAATTGAATATAATCCTTCCAAATATTTCCTGTCACTCAAATGATCCAACTTAAAACCAAATAATAATAATGGACGACAACAACAAAACATCAGGCTTGAAAGAGTACCACGTAGATTATAGCATGAAAGGACCAAAAGAGCTCTACAAGATAACTGAAACGTACAAACCTGCACAAAAGGCAACAAATGGTCGCTATATACGGTTTGAAAATATAGACAAAACCTTTTACAAAGCAAATGCTCATTTTGCAAGTTTTATAACTTCTAACAAGAGAATACATGCATGATAGGTGAATACGCAGAAGAAGTATATGTCACGGAAAGTAAAGCAGAAAATGTGTACTGTAGATTGGCAGGAAAGACAAGTCTGACAAGATAGTAAAAACTGAATTCATCATTTCTTTGAATGACAATGACAACTATGGTTTGTCTCAACATCATAGAAATATTATTCAAGGCAGAGCTTGTGAAACATTTTGTAACACTAAGTTTCAGTTTTGAAAAATAAAAGTAGATGCAACCATTCAACTCGAAGAACAGACAACTAATGAAATTTTAATATAAATGGGTAATGAAGAGACAGATCTAAATTCCCTTCTGAGAAATAGTGAGCTATCAGAACAAATACAGAAACAAATGGACATCTTGACCCTCCACAAAACCGATTAATTAATCTCAAAGACAGATAAAACTGAGACAGACATTGATTCTTAAAACAATTTCAGATCAATATCTCTGTCAAAACGGTAAAAGTTCAGAATGAATCTGAACAAATAGAGCTACAGGACAAACCGAAATCCCCAGAGATACACGTTATTAACAATAAAAGCGAGCCAACGAACTCGAGCTTTATACGAATAAACAACAGACTCGACATAATTAAAGGTCAAAATTATTCGTCATTGGGAAACGTTTTTGAGAATCAATAGTCTTACAAAACTGATATCATCGGAGAAATACAAAAACAGTTAAAAACACCAAAAAAAAGTGCAACTGGTATGTCTACAGTCAACCTTGATGCAAGATAAAGGTCTCAAATTATGTCACGGAATCAGAAGATAACAGAACTTAAACAAATGAATGTTGAAATAGACAAATGGCAGACATGAAAACTGAGCTGCACGATCGACAAGAAAAAATAAAATTGGTTAGAGGAACATACAAACTACAAACATGCATGACCAAACTAGGAAAGAAATCTCAAAAAAACTAATTATCAAGAAAGATATCTAGAAACAGTCTAACAAATAAACAGATTACAAGACAAAATACAGTCTTTTATGTATGGCAGTGAAGGTGAACCACTGACAAAAATTATAAAATCTGCTTGTCATGACAAACAACAAGAGTTAAATAACTTTAAAGAAGTCACAGAACGTGCAAGTAAATCAATCCTAGAAAAGCCCTAACTGAACATGAGCAGCGTCCACTGGCCTCGTTGAAGTCTGCTGGTTTTCAATTGTAGGTATTTTAAAAAAACGCTTGTTATGTGACATTTCTCATGTAAACTTATTCTACGTCTTATTATTTTCTACTGTGGAAGTTTATTTAATAGCCTTTTCTCTGATATTTAGTTCGGCGCTTTGCCACATGGCGATTGCATTAGTGTGTTACCTGTGTTCTTGATAATGTTTGGCATTTTCAATGCTTGGGAAGGGCGCATCTGATAAGTCTTAGATAGACTAATCGCGATTCAGGCGAAGCAAAATTTATTGTCTTGAACTTTGTTATATTTTGTATTTCAAGTAATACTCAAACTTCTCATGATATTTTGAATCCTTCTCTCTATCTATATACACGTTTTATTTTCGTGAACATTAATATTATTCATTTACACCTGTACAAATTCTCAATTCTTTCATTCAACCAAATATTAAACCTTTTAAAAACCAATTATAAAATATCACTTGTTTAAATTTTGTTGCACTCAAAAACAAAAGTCTATAATTTATGAAAAGCTCGTTCCTAGTAACTTCATTGTCCCTATTCTCAAATCAAAAGATGCTGTTGTGATTCAGTTTTAACAAATATGTCAACATGATAACGGGGAAAATGGGAATTCTTCTTTTTAAATAATATGAATAAGAAAAAAGCTTTTTACTTTTGTTGACATGGTTGAAATTGTAACAAGATAAGGCGGCATTTGTTTACTTATGTTGTTAAAGACAAACAAATTGACAAAAAAAAACACATTCAAAAACAATCTTACTAATGGGCATCGAATAGGATAATTGAATCAAATACTTTTACTTATTATTAATTTGGATTTTTTTAGGTAAAGGATAAAAAAGTATCAAAGTTTATTAGAAGGCATTAACTACAAGTGGTCCTGTTTGGTCTGAAGTTTAATTCAATTATACCTAATCGTATTTTTAGGAAAAAATCAACAAAAATAATAAGTACAACGGAACTAGTTCGGACATACAAGGGAAATAAACATGAACTGAATTATAAAATAATTGCAAAGGTTATACAAATATCGAATAGTTAAACCAATAAGCAAGTAGTGATGCACACTTAGTGTCCATTAAGCATGTTAAGATGGTGGCTGTTTGCTGAAACACCTATTCGCGCTAGCTTACTTTATTTGGTCTTTAAGGATCCACCCTGTTTGACATTTCTCTTGAAATGTTTTAAGGATAGGTGCATAACGCCTTAAACGTACGATAATTCTTATAGCGCGCTTTCAGCTTTGTCTTTTGTTGGATATCAATCCGACATTTAACCCCCCCCCCCCCCCCATAATCGATGTTAATAGTATTCAGTCAAATATCGAGCGGTATTCAATTACATGTATCACCCCTGCAGGATAAAAAATCCTCAGGGTTTTTAATTATTGTACGATGTTAATAACGATGGCGGCGAAATCAACTATATGCATTCATTGCACGAGGATCTGACCGTTATCATATATATGACACATGAAATGATATTATACACTTATCATCCTAGTTGGTGTGTGACCCGGTGGTTTCTTTCCCCAAGAAAGTAAGGTCACTCGAGGGCTTGCCCCGAGGGTGACCTTACTTTTCGAGGGGAAAGAAATGCCGGGTCACATATCATCTAGGGTGATAACTGTTATATTATATCGAATATTTAAATGAAACAATTTAATATTAAATTTTAAACATATTTCGGACTTTTTAACCTTTTTCATTGGCAAAAATACAGCCCATACATACAATATTGAAGAAAAATCGTGGGGTCACGTGCAAATTCTCACGAGAGGGTGACCTTACCATGCGACCCAACGATTACCGGTTGACCCAGTGAAATATCACATGTCACGTGACAACATATAAGCGAATCACTATAAAGATTTTTATATGAGTATATAATATTCAGAAATCTTACTGTTGTTTGAACAATCAACACTACGAAAGCTTATTAGTGCAAAAAAATATTTATTTATTTATCATTTTTTACACTTTAATCTGTAAATTTTACACTTTATTCTGTAAAATTTACACTTTAATCTGAAAATTGTGCACTTTATTTTGTAAAATTTACACATAATTCTGTAAAACGTCATTATTTGAATCAAAAAACAACATAATATGGTATATGTATTATTCATTTCCCACTACTGTTATTGGTATAATAAGATGTGGAATAAATGTGCCAGCATGCTGCTTTCAATGTGACGGCCGGTGGTCACTGCTCGCCTTTTTGCGATATCCAAGATTAAAATATAATATCAAACCTAAAAATGCCAAAAAGACCCCCCTCTCGACAAAGAACACCTAACATAAAGAAGAAATGAACGAGCATTAGCTCTCAAAGTTGTGCATTAAAGATCATTTAACCACTAGGGATTTATATATGGCGCATAATTGTCTTATTTTCTCTCCAGACCTATTCGGCATAATTTTATTCTTCTGTTATTTCATGTTCGGTGGCGGTTTATAGTATCGAAGGTCCGTTATTCCGAATAACCGCTAGTCTTGAAGTCCGTTAGTCCAAAGTTCTGCTAGTCCGAAGGTCCAGTAGTTCGAAACATTGCGAATCAACGGGAGGTAAATGGAATCAATTGGCTTCAATCGTTGTTTTATTTTTCGAACCTTGGCTTTCCAGAAAATGGTCAGATAATAATTGACGTTATGCCTAAATGATGTGTGATGGCAGACTTACCGTAAAGTGAAATTTTATTAAATTGGGTAATTTTTATTCAACAAAAATATTGCCTCCCTTGCTCCTTTGTTCATATTAGAGCGAGCACAGCTCGTAGCAGGCACGGAGAGCTCTACAGAAAGTTCCCGCGAAAAATTTGCCAAATGCTGATATTGATTTTTTTTTCGTCCGGATATGCTTCTCACAATTTCAAGTGCACAGGTTCGATGTGATTTTGAAAATAATTACCAATTTTGCTAATCGCCTTCCAAAACATTTCTTTGTAAATGTAGAACAAGGAGGAAAATATTCTGTTTATACATTTTTTCACATTTTTTTACGCTCATTCGCCCCAAATACCTCGTCCCAAACTGATCGTTCTAGAAAATGAATTGACTAGAATGAAAATAAATACGATCAAAACAGTGCATCAAAAGTGTCTACGCCTTTTCGGGAATGGGGTCCCCTAGATCTTATATTTTGAATTCTAAACGATTTTATTCCTCAATTGAGTTGTTGAACTCCATCATATGAAAGCCAAAAAGAGGATCCATCTTTGATAATTCATGATATAGGAGGGAGCTTATTTCAACTCAAAAGTTATATAAAATACAATTAAGCTTCCCGGCATCTTTTATTTTTGCTGTGCTCGCATTTAGGCAATGCCTATCTCATATTAGGTTGAACAGCCCTTGAGGTATTAGCTTTACTTCATTTTGTCTGTCCGTCGTTTTAAATTGTATTTTCGACCGCATGCAGATAAAGTGCAAATGGTCAGTACTATTCTTTTTATTAATATGCAAAATGTGTTCAACCTTTAAAACTAAAGGCAAATCTAACTGCCAGCCACTGAGGAATATGTCCTTTATCTTCAAGGTGATACTAGACTTTCTCTTTTGAGACCTATAATGATTAAGACCTGCAAAGAAACCATCTGAAAATGAGCGCAAATATCTACAAAAATAAATAAAATCACTAGTAAAATATGTAAAATATCTTATTAAATATATGAGATATCGTATACAAATATATTGAATAAGAATAAGAATGGCTTGCCTTACGACTGGACAGTGGGAATGAGACTATGGAGGTGTAGTGGCGGGAATTGTGGATCATGCAAAGATGAGATAAACAAGGATCGAAGGTAGGGAAGCAGCGGTAGAGGAGCGAGTGCTTAAGATATAATAACAAAAAAAGCGATGGCAAATATTTAACCAAAATTCGAAAGTGACGGAAGACAGACGTCGGCAAGCTGGGATTAGAAGGGCGAAGAACGGGTGGTTAAACATATTCCCTTGTCCAGGACTTCTTATTAACCATGTCTGCACTTTTTTGTATTTATATCATTCAATATAAAGAAAGATCTACTTAGGGGGGCATTGTCTTTAAAGAAGAATTTTCAACTACAAATGTATAACGAGCGACAATATTGTTTTTCAATATTCTAGAAACTAAAAGTTCTGTCCAGTGAATGCACATGTGTATCAGTATCATTTAATCATTACCTTTTATGCCTTAAGATGAAACCCCGGTTCTAGATCATTTAAGCGATTGTGGTTGTTACAGCTATACCTCTAGCATAGAAAAGTTGAGAGCTTGAAAACTTTTGTCGGAATTTTAGGAAGTGAAACCCCGGGATATAACATGGTTAACATGGGCAGAAATATGTGACAGAATCGAAGGCCTTTTAAAAAAAATATACCCACTGCATGATGATGACCGTCGTTGTGAAAGTTTAAATTACTAATATATCTTGCACGATAAATCAGTTTAAGTTTGACAAGGGTCAACTTAGGCTCATATATATTTTAACCTGCGTTACTAGCAGCAGATCAATATATTGTAAATGCTCGAATGTGCTTGTCTGTTCGCCACGCTAAATCTGTAATCTGTTACTAAAAGTACAAAAGATAATTAGTTAGTTAGTTATTGCTTTACTCCAAAGCAGCACGATTTCGGCTATATCCGGGAGATGAACATGAAAGTGGTGATACAATGAACAAAAGATAAAGCTTTCCAACTAAAAATCGGTTGTTCCGCATAGAATTCCAAGCCATAGCCTTGTCTGTATTGTACAGTTAGTTTTGGAGCATCGCCTTCTTTTTATTTAGAAAAAAAATATATAAAGGGTTTTATCTGGTCGTCAGATTTATATATGTTGCGATGCATTTTAGCATTGCAGGGATCAAGTGCATCAGTTTCGTGCTTCACTTAATCATTAAATGTTTGAAGTGTTGTGTCATATTTAAAATCGATATTTTTTTACATCAGTCGATAGTTGATTCTAAGTAACTGTCAGTAACAGGGAATGTTCTCAGGAGAGTTCCTCTAAGTCTCGTTTTTTTTCTTGTTGTCTTTTTGTCTCAAATTTTCTCTTGTTGAATTGAACTTTTGTGGATTTGATTTGCAATGTGTGTAATTTTGTGCTTTGTTAAGGATTATCAATAGGCGGAAAGTTGGGTCCAAAAAAACTTCTTTGTAAAAAATTGTGGGCAATGAATCAAGTAAAAAGTGTAAAAGCTAGGCATCTGATATCTGGTATACAGACACTTAGGGTTATGGTCTATGCAACTGGCGCCATGCCGTTTGACCTTGACCCATTTTATGGTTCAGTGACTCAGTGCACTAGGCTAGGCATCTGATGTCTGGTATAAAGACACATGGAGTTATGGTCTATGCAACTGACACCATGTCATGTGACCTTGACACAATTTTCATGGTTCAGTGACTCTGTTGATGATTTATGGGACAATTAAAACCTTTGTGGAAAATAAATTAAGTGAAAAGTATAATAGCTATGATATTTAGTATACAGACACTAGAGGTTTTAGTCTACAAAACTGACACCATGTTATGTGATCCTGACCCCATTTTCATGGTTAAATAGTGACTTGTGAACTTAGATGATTTTTTGGGTGGAAGATGAGTAAAGTGAAAAGAATAATATTAAAGCTAGGCATCAGATATTTGGTTAACAGACCCTTGGGATTATGGTATACAAAACTGACCTTATCTTTGATTTCATGGTTGAATGACTTTGTCAATGTCGGTCTTTTTTATTGTTTTTCAATAACTATGGTATCTAAAACACTTCACACATTCCATTGAGCCTTTGAGTTTAATCGAATTCTGTAACCTGTCACATGACTTTCACCTTAACTTTTCTGTAGGCCGAGGTAGACCTTCAATGAGTTCTGTGATGGTGCCGACAGGCCATACATACTTAAGTGTCAACTCTTGTGTTTCCTTTGCACTGCAAATAGTCAATATCCTCGGTGCTTCTTTTTGGCTTCCCTGCTCGAACATTTTTGGTAAGAGTACTTTCTTGCATTACTTTTGGTTTTAACCTTCAAATGCTAGTGATGAGAAGTTACTCCTTGAAATATGCATATACAAACCAAACAATTGTACTGTTTCTAGTATTTAAATTCAATTATCTGGGTGTAAGTAATCATCGAGTTCGAGTTGAATTCAAAACCTGCAGAATATTAAGTGTAATATATATGACACAAGTATATATATAACACATGCAACTAAATGGCAAACAGCAACGCAAACTAATATCGAGACATCACACACATGTAGTTAGTTACCTAGCTATTGGTTTACTTTCAAGCAGCATGGTTTCGCTTTATCAGGAGATGAATATGAAAGAGATTATAAAGTAGAGGAAATGGGGACACAAAGCCAATCGCTATAAAAAGAATGTATGAGTAGGGTCGGGCACATTTGATCTCCTACATGGGGATCCTTCGGTTGCAACATGTACTCTTAGCGAGTCCTGGCGCAATGTTATTTAACGTGCGAGTGGTGTGATATTTTTCCCAACATGATGCACCGCTATTTTTTGCGGTCAGGTTTTCCGCATTATAGCCTGGCGATGGTATTCACTATGCTAGGGCTCCCCATCCAACCATCTTTCGCACACATTTTAGATGCTTTGAGGGCAATTTTACAAATTAAAAAATAAATAAATAAATAAAACCTAATAAAATATATCAGCAAAAGTAAATGATTTCAGGCATAGGCAGAATTATAAACAATGCATATAATAAATATAATTTCCTCCAACGAAAAAAAAACATAAATGATCTCATTAAATTACAATGAAAATTAATAATAAACAAATATTTTTTTCCAATGAATTAAAAAAAACATATTTTAATTACTAAAGCATATTCCATGGAATATGTATGAAACTTCAGAGCTGAATTGTTAATAGCATTTGAGTTTTATTGAGGTTTAAAAAAATCAAATTCTCTAAATCTGTTATTTTCCGTCACAAATATCAAACCGATTTGCACGAAACTTTTAAATACAAATAATGACAATCTACTTAGCAGCTGTATAAAGTTTCAGAACTGTATTGTTAATAGTTTTTGTAGTTTAAGTGTTCAAAAAGTCCAAAGTTTTGTTCCACAATAATTTTTGCATGAAATTTTGGTGACATCCCAGTAGTCCGACAATCAATAGTCCGACAGCCCATTGGTCCGACAACCCAATAGTCCGACAACCCATTAATCCGACAGCCCATTGGTCCGACAACCCAATAGTCCGACAACCCGATAGTCCGACAATGCTAATATACATGTATTTAATGTTTAATAAAACTTTAATCACAACCAAATAAAAAAAAAACTCTAAGCATACAATCTTGACTTCAAATGCATGCTTTATAGAAATTAAATTATATGAATATTGGCAAGGATTTCATTTACTTATCACTAACTTTAAGAAGAAATCATGCCTTCAATCAATATTTAACGTACGTATCTTATGAATCATTCTCTATTTAAACAAGAGGCTCCCAGGAGCCTTAATCGCTCACCTGGTCTTGATGTCAACCCTATGAAGACTTTTGTATAGCTAAATGAGCTGAATGTTAAAGCAAGAAAAAGCTTTTCTCTATCTGCAATAGTTTTCATTCTATAAGCAAAAAACTCTATTTTTCACCTTTAAAGGGTCATAAAGACTTTTGTAGAGCTTAATGAACTTAATGTTTCAGCAAGCAACAGCTTTTCTCTATCTGCAAAAGTTTTCATTCTGTAGACCAAAAACATTATTTTTCACCTTTAAAGGGACGAAACCCTTATTAGGGGTCATCTGACAACTTTGACCCATTGGAAACTTTTGTAGAGCTAAATAAGCTGAACCTTTAAGCAAGCAATAGCTTTTCTCTTTCAGCAATGGTTTTCATTTTGTAAAAAAAAAAACGATATTTTCACCTTTAAGGGACTGTAACCCGTATAAGGGATCATCTGACAACTTTGACCAAATGGAGACTTTAGTAGAACTTATGATGCTGAAGCAGTAGGGTGGTATCAGATTTCATTTATCTCTTAAACTTTTTGGTTTACAGGCCAAAGACAGAAGTCTGACCCCCTGATATATTTTTAGTGGGTCGCCATGTTTTTTTTACGAATCAAAAATCGAAACACAAGTTTGGTGCAGGATACCCTAAAGATCATTCATACCAAGTTTCATATTATTCTGATCAGTAGTTTCAGAGGAGAAGATTTTAGAACAATTGTTAATAGACAACGACAGACGACGACAGACGACGACGGACGCCAAGTGATGGCAATAGCTCACCTGGACCTTTGACCTTTGGTCCAGGTGAGCTAAAAGAGAAATAAAAAGCAAAAAATATATGTATGTTACAGGGTAAATTGATCTCAAGGGAGATCCGGAATCCTCCAAGGGCAAATTTGAATTCCGATTTCTCCTAGGACAAATTTGAATTCTGATTTGCTCTGGATTTAAACCAGTGCTAATCAGAATTCAAATTTGTTCCCAGAGAAATTGAGATATCCCTAGGAGGATTCCGGATCCCACTGACCGAACATTGAAAAGTTATATTTTGAAATTAAAAGAATTGTTTGAATTTTAAAGTACATTGTCTTAAATTCAAAAATCAAAAACTATATTTTAAAAATTAATTAATCTAAGGCCTTACTATATTTAATATATTTTAATAAGATACATTTCTTTTCGTCCGCCCGTCACAATTGTCAGTGCAACTCCTCTGAAACTACTGAACCGAATATCAGCGAAAAGTTGTATACAAGAAGAACACCATATGTAGTTGTGCATATAACCGGGAAATTTTGATCCTCAAATTTTGTGGAAGTTATGGCCCTTTGAACTTAGAAATTTGCTAAAATCCTCATTTATCATCCTGTCAACTACCGCAACTCCTCTGAAACTACTGAACCGAATAAAATGAAATTTGGTATATATAGGAAGGACACCATATGCATATTATGCAAGGAAATTTTTATCCTTAAATTTTTTTTTGGGAGTTATTGACCATTAAACTTAGAACTTTAGGGGGGACGGGGGACATCGTTTTTGCATGCAAAAACAAATTTTAATTTAATGATAATAATTAACTTGATTACCTAAGCTTTTCGCGACAGTTTTTCTTGGCTAGTACATGCAAAAGCATACCTGGCGTTTAGCTTCATTCTATTAAACTCCCAAGTCTGAGTAAATTACAGTCCCAACTTCATTCCTGACAATGAAATACCGTATGTCAAGAGGCTGCATGATTTATAGCAATTTTATATTGGTTACACACTGACTGTAATTGTGATTGGAAGAGATGGACTCAATAAACTGCTTTTTTCCTATCATGTAGTTAATTTTAACTCGATTTTTATCATGATCGGGAAACAAACCCTCTTCTTTTTAGCGTTCCCCATTGAGCCTAATGTGTACCAAATTGTTCGTCGCTTCCAAATGACAAGCATTTATTCTTGATGATCTTCGCAAATGTTATGAAGAAAGAGTCGGAAAACTTGGTTTGTGAAATTTTCAATCCTGACCAGGATAGAACCACGACCCATGGTGTTAGTACGAACCACGACCCATGGTGTTCGTAGCACTGCACATTAACAACTTCACCACCGTTTGCCATCGTCATGTAGTTAAAAGGACGGGTACATATAGAATTTTATGGTGTTTTGTATTGTTATTTCTAAAAAGTATACATATGCCTTTTTCTGTAAAGTTTTATGAACAATGTCATTCACTAATTATGCGGGTCCCGGTGTATTCAACAGAGTCCAGCTAGTCGAATTATTGGTATTCTGTGACGATGGGTCAGTGCTCGTCCCACAAAGCGATCAGGTTTTGTACCTTGGTGGCTGAATAGGTTGGCTCATGTGTTCAGGGGTTGTCAGGTCATACCACTGAAAGCCTGTGTTAAGAGAGCTATGGTATTATGCCCGTTTCGGGTGCACATTTGCACAATTTTCCACCCCATTTATTACTTCTCAATTTTTCTAGTGGCTTTCAAAATTTACTGTTTCATTATTTCCCATCGGACTCATATTTCTCTTTATTTCATGATCATTTTATCAACCATTTCATGTTCTTCGCCCGTATGTAACATATAATGTTACCCTTATTTGAAAAGTCACTTAAACTTAAAAGTTAATCTTATGTGGGACGAACAAACGTATCTACGCACGGGCGTACAGTCCCATTTATAAATGCTATATTCACATTAGAAAACGAGGCATAATTATACCCCAGATTGAAAATTGGGGGGATATAGAGGTAGGGGTGTAAGTCCGTCCTTCCTTCCGTTGCACCTAAGGATACCCATCTCTTATCCCAAATCCTCTTTAACCCCATCAAGCAAAACACGAACTTCGTCATGTGACGCCAAGGTGTACCCATCTCTTAAACGCTACTTGTCCTAAACCCTTCAATGGATTTTCATAAAACTTTCACACAATTTTCGTTATATAATGTAGATCTGCACCGCTTAATTAAAATTTCTTCTGATTGATTGTGGGCGGGGTGGGGGTATTCATTTGTGAATAGCTGCTCACAATTTTTTCATTTGTTTTTTATATTCGATATCGGTCCGATCAACTGGATTCTTGTATGTTGTCGGACTATACGGTTGTCGGACCAATGGGTTGTCGGACTATTTGGCTGTCGGACAATTGGGTTGTCGGACTATTGGGCTGTCGGACTATTGGGTTGTCGGACTATGGGGCTGTTGGACTACAGACGTTTAACCGAAATTTTATTATGCAAATAATGACATGCTACTAAGTAGCTGTACAAAATTTCCGAACTGTGTTGTTGATAGTTTTTTAAGTTTTAATGTTCACAAGAATTGTTGACGGACGGACGGACGGACGGACGGACAAAGTGAAAATTATAGGGCGTCCGCATCTTCGATGCAGGGGCCCTAAGACCCTAATTAAAAACAATCAATTGCAATAACATAACGATGAATTCTTGGTTTTATAAGGAAAGATTTAGACAAACATACTTTTCGCACATTTCAGAAACTCTAGGCAGCAGATTGCTTTTAATGGACAGAAATGTGAGTTATATATTTATATTTCTCCCATATCTACCTCCAGTATGTACATTTAGATAGTCACAGGTGTAAATAAATAGTCATCATTATAAACGACTTTATTTAAATACAGTAGGACAAAATGAATCAGGAGGAAGAGAAACTATTTAACATTTTATTTATTTATTCTCTGTATACACTGAGTAAGTAGCTGTTTTTTTAAAGAATAGTCATGGTTATGAAATTATCATTAAAAATATTTTTAAAATGTCAAGTTTAAACAGTAATCGACAAGAGCTATGGGAAAACAATGTTGATTTTCCTTCATGCACTCTTGAATCTGCTTCTTATATTTGAGGTGGGTGTCCGAGTGGCTTAGGTACTGACCTTAACATCACGAGGTCATCATCGTTTTGGGTTCGGTCCTCACAAGTGAAATTGTTTCCATGCACCAATTCAAAGCTCGATGGTTTCTCCGATAATCAAGCTTGAAATATCGGACTTTCCTCCATAAGAAGCCTGGCGATCATGCGCGAGCATAAAAACGGTTGCTATTCTTGCCGTCGGATTTAAAGCTCACATTGAGCCTATGTATGCATCTGTACTTTAAATCATTAAATCAAAGTTACATTTATATACCTTTTTTTCCATGCCAAGTTTCTCTAATTATTTCATAAAGGTTATAACAAAATTACCGAACTTGGAGAATCAATCTCAAATGTCATAAGACAAGACAAAACGAGGAAGACTTACCGAAAAAAAAATATAAAAAGAATAAAAAAAATATATTTTTATTATTTTCTCTAATCTTGACGTCTGGTATATATCATTTGTATATGTTTATATGGATTTAATAGAATTTCACATTTATTTTAAATGACTGACATGGTTTACAAATGTAGTTGATGATACTTCTTCAGGCATTGTCAGTAACTTTAAGTCAACAGTGAATATAAAGTTCTATTAATGACCGACAATGACAGTTACAAACCACATCAGTAATATTTAATTGAATTTAAACTGTATGGTATTGTCAGTCATTATTAGGATTCATAATGTTGATGGCTTTAAAGAAATACTAATAAAAGCTTGACCATTACTTTTTCTCTCATAGGTTTGTATCAAAGTTTAAATAGTACAGAAAAATACATGTTATTAATAACATGTATTTTTCGGTAATGTTTAGTATTCCATACCATATTAGAATATACCTATCACAATTTTAGCCACTTAGCAGCAGTCTTGTTTACCGTCATACATCAATGACTTTCCCCAAAAAAGATGACATATATTAAATATGCACAGTTTACTATAACTTAAATGTCCAAAATCAAAATTACAACTTTAAATCAGTTTTGTCCAATCCATAATGAAACACATTTTCAGTATCCTTTTTCCAATATCAACACTTTGAAAAACTTCTCTTCTGAAACAATTAGACAGATTTCATTGAAACTTTCCTTAGGATGTCATGACATATTATTTCTCAATTTAAAATCGATTTAAAGACACGACATGTGTAGTTGAAAATAAACACAATGATAGGAAAGCATCTTTCAATTGCAGATTTTCAAATTGTCGTTTATATTGTAGGTTGTGTCGCGTTCCCTTATTTTACTCATCTCATTATTTAGAATTCGAATAAAAATCCTACATATATGCCACGGTATTTCTAGTTTCAAAGAAATCGTGTAAACCTAACCTGTACAAAAGTGAACCAGGAGCAAACATATACTTTACTTCTATGGTTTGGTTTGGTTTGCTTGACCAAACAAAAAAGCAAACCACAGTTAACGAAAAACAAACCATGGTTCACTTTTTAAAGTTTTGTTCGGTTTTTAAAGCAACCATACCAAACAAGGCGGTTGGTTTGGTTTGTATTGACCAAACCAAACGTTGACGCTGGTTTGGTTCGATCTCACCAAACCAAACTAGGGCGCTTGTTTGATTAACTCTAAGCAAACCAATCTAATATGATGCTGAATATTTCAATCATAATTAGTAATTCGAGTAAAACAATAAGCAAATAAAATATGTGTTATTAATAAACAGAAGCGAAGTTTGGTTTTTCAAGTTTGGTTTTCTCTGACCGAACTAAACAAAACCAAATCAACCGTCTGGTTTACTTTTCGAGTAAACATTATAGTAAACTTTGGTTTGCTAAAGTGAAATAAATAAAGTAAAAAGTAAACTAAGACCAAACTTCTGGTTTGGCTTTTTTTAGTTCTGTTTTGATACATGTTAAGTTGGTTAGGTTTGGACCCATCTGTAGCTGAAAATTTACAGGTTTCATATGGAGAAAACTCTGTCGGGCTTTCATATTGAACGTAAGACATTTTTTTCACTGGATGTAGAGTTGGCTCAATACATTCATAGGGACTGCTACAAAAGCCACAATCGCAAACTGCAAGCTTGAAGATAGGTCACATTTTATATGTTTTAATATTCTCAAACCAGGATAAAAAAAGTATTAACTAACTATATTAGTTTCTCGGTTTACCAGTGCACAACGAAAACACTTCGTTTGACACATCGGCTCTAACGACATATAATATATAAATAGAGAGGTCTAACCTTTGGTAACGGTTATGTTATTACCTAGACACAAGTTTTGTGAATTTAACAACTAGCACTTGAACCTGTGTTTAACGTACAATATTATTTTCACATTTATTTAGCTTTATTTATGATGAGTCACGTTAAAATAAATTTTAATTATTCAAATAAAATACATTAAAAGGATGTTTGACAGCCAAATCACAATATGCTTTCAATAGCAATAAAATACGATAACAATTCAAACAGTAGCATTAGAAATAAACTAATTATAATCTAAATATATTCCTTGAGTGTTTTGAAAGTACAAACACTTTCGGGATTCAAAAGGCAAATACGTCAACAACAGTGCTCTTTAGAGCACCAAGAACCTGTCTTTGAATCAGGCCGCTGTCCACAGATTGACTGTGATGTGTGCCCGCGGTTGACTAATATAACCTTTGTAATGCTGTCGTCATTAGACTATAATGCAAAATTGTTAACCACAAACCGTAATAATGCACGTATTGGGGAAAATAGTCAAGTTTGACTCAAAAACCACTCAATAAGAGTAGCACACATAGGATCTTTGAGGTATGTTAAAATGCCCGATCTTATCCACCCAAACTTTGGTAGCGGCAATCAAACTTGTTTCTTCGATTGGCTTTGTGTCCAAACTACTTCTATTCCATTTATCATCATTTAATGGTCATTCTATTACCCCTTTCATTTCATCAACTGGTTGAAATGAAAAGCAATGACTAAGCAATTTCTTATTTTAGGTGTACACGCTACAGTTTCAGTTAACCTACTAACTTTACCAACAAACACTGGTATACTAGGACAAGGTGGTGTAGAGTTAAGATGTTTTTACTCAACTACTCACTATGAAGCTGTTAATACAATATATATCCAAGCAAAATTAAATGGAGCGTTTACACACATTGCGGATTTTAATCCAGTAGCATTTGATTCTAATGCAACATTAACAGATATCGGAGAATCTTATTTTGGTTCTAGAGTAACGCTCACGAATCCGACAGAGGAGTCAAAGACAGCTATATTAACATTTGACAAGATAGAGTGTACAGATGAAACGGAGTATAGATGTCTGGTGTTTTGGGCACCTAATCCTAATAACGTTCAGGCAATTTCATCCCCTGTTAATGTCATTGTAAAAGGTAATATAAATACAACATTAATACATGTTTATAGATATTTGTAGGCTGGCAAACACCGTTTTGCCAAGCAAGAGCTAGTTTGAGGGGAACATTTGCACATTAAGGGACTTTTGTTTCAATTTTATTTTGAATTTCGAATATAGCTGAAAATCGACAAACTTTTCTTAATTATAATGTTTATTGGTCACATACATGACATATATGCATTTATCAGGAAACATCATTTGATACTTTGTTTTTTAATCTATTTTATTTCAGCAATCTGTGCTTTGAATTTAAATCGGCCTGCTCTTCTCCTATTTTAGGTACGACATTTCATCACCATTTTTTAAAGATTTTTTTCAACTGAATAATTAAATCATTTATACAATACAATTTTAGAATTAAAACAGAATAATATATTAGATTTGAAATCAGCAAAGCAAATACGAAGAGTCATTGACAGAGAGGACATCATCAATTTATCCGAAAGTGAGATCAGAAGATCACGCCCAAGCATCTTTTGGGTGTTAACTGAAGAGATCCAGTAGTATAGGCGGGAAGTAGAAATGCACATTTTGTGCCCACTGAAATCTTCAAATGATTGTGAAATTTATGTATTCATAAGAAAATTAAGAATACTGCAAACTTGATCCGTGGTGCAACAAATCTTATACTAATTTTTCTGAGACATCTTAAAGAATTGTAACATAAAACAACAAATTTCTAGATTCTGAGAAGGCGCATTAGTTTGTAAAAAAGATTTTTTTAACTTTCTTGCGTAGTGAAGTTGTGTTCAGTGTTAAATATCGAAAGGTGTCAAAGAACAAACTTGAAGAACAAAAAAAAAATGTTTGGATTTAATAATTTCAGTCAATCTTTTGGATTTTTTAAAACAGTAATTATTCTTATGCTTTAAATTAAGGTAATCCACAACAGCCAGATTCCAGTCCTATTTATCAACCTACTGAAGGAATAGAAGAAGAGCAGACAATCACATTTACCTGCACAGGAAACCTTGGTAAACCCCAGGGAAGGTTCCAATGGGTCAGGATAAGAGGTGAACAGGAAACAATACATGATTCAGAAACAACTTTAGCCGTTCCAATGCCAGGAACATGTACATATAATGGAACAAGTTCATTTTCCTTGAAGATGGCTCCAGAGGATAATGGTGTTGTTGTTAGATGCATGGTTATCTACGAAAATTCTACTCAGACTACTTTGTATCAGAATACACCACAAATCGAAGTTTACTGTAAGTATAGGTATTTTTTTCGAAACTCCTATGCAAATTACATTAATTATCATTATACGTAAGAATCTGCAAAATGCATACAAATGGTGGCACATGACGGGGAAAAAGCAAAAATTTTGATCATGAATTTAAAAAAAAACTAACCTTAATATCATCAAATATTCTGAGTTGATTTTTTTAAAAACATTAATTCAAAGTTTTGAGCGGAATTGTACATTGAAAATTGGCAGGAAAATCTCCGTAATTTTTTGGGTTTTTTATAACCATTTAAAGACTATATAAGAACAATCACATATTAAAAGGAAAATCTCTAGGAAATATTAAATTTGGATGTGCCGTCCACTGCCTGACCCTTATTTAAAATATATTTAAACCTTAAAAAACGTTTTGATTTTACTTGCTCAATTATTTATTATTGATAGGTTTAAAAAACACGACAGAATATTTTGTTCAATTAAATTTGGAACGACTGTCAGCAAAATTTTATCCAGCATTATTTGACTGAAAATGGCCCACAATCATTTGGTTTGCAACTTACTTTTCGGCCTATTATCTATCCGGGACCCACACGTGAAAAATGACATGGGCTGACGAGAACATCAGTAACTTGCAGTAGCGACGGAACGGCACAATGAACAGTAAATATGATTCTCTGTTCGTTTTAACTCTTTTAGAAAAAAACACGAGATTTAAGCTATTCAACATCTATCGTCGAAAGCATAAAGCATTACATGCATGCTAAAACATTGTTCTTGTCAAACGCTTAAACCAGTGCATTTTATTCCAGATAGCGTACGAAATGTTGTTGTCTCTAAGCCCTCTCGAGCACCTTCAACTTTTGTTGAAGGTAGTGAACCTATTACCCTGTCATGTTCAGCAGAGGGAAACCCAGCACCCACACCATCCAACTACATATGGCATAAAGATACAAACCAAAGCGCCTCAATTGGTACAGGAATGACGTACACCATAAAGGATGTAATCAGTATCGAAACCGGAGTCTATATTTGCAGTGTAAAAAACACATTAAACGGGAAAATATTCACTGCTGATGGCAGAACTTACGTTCACATATGTAAGTCATGTAATTGGTTTGTTTTTACTGAATTAAATGAAAGGGAAAAAAAGTGAAAATTAAAATATAACATGTGGGAAAAGTGTTTGTCTGAGAATTTAGCCGAATGGAAGGGAAACAATCAGGCAATGTTGATATTTCAATATGCTAGAAGTACAATCTCTTCGAAACAAAAAAGACCGTAGACTAGCTCCATCTTTCAAACTCACGTTCCGTTATATTGATGACGTCCTTTCACTAAATAATTCTCGATTTGGTGACTTTCTCCATCTCATATACATGTATCCACAGGAGCTTGAGATAAAGGACACAACGGATTCTAGGAAGTCTGCTTCATATTTAGATCAACAACTCGAAGTTGACTCTGAAGGAAGACTTTCAACAAGGCTCTATGACAAACGTGATGACTTCAACTTTCCAATCGTCAACTCTCCCTTCTTGTGTAGCAACATTCCGTCCGGTCCAGCTTATCGAGTTTACGTATCTCAATTGATTCGTTACTCCAGAGCGTGCGGGACTTACATCGAATTCCTTAGCAGAGCGACACGTCTGACGCAAAAATTGCCCACACAGGGTTATGTTGCTCCTCAGTTGCTGTCTTCACTCAAGAAATGTTACGGAAGACATCATGCACTTATAGACAAATATGTGATTTCGATCTCTCAGATGAGTGCAGATGTTGGTTTGTCATAGGGTTTTGTTTTGTCATTTTTTACCGGATTTGATAAGCTATATGGACTATTGGCAACGCGACGGTGTGCTTTAGCAAGATGGAACTGCTTACACTTCCGGAGCACCCGAGTTCACTCTTGTTTCGACTGGAGTTCGCGTTGTTGATTGATATTCAGTTATATTGTGTTTCCATGTTTTACATGTTGTCTGTTTTTGTCCCGTTCTTGTTGGTCTTAACATGTTTTTGTCTCTGGCCTTTTGGACTTTTGACATTGGGATGCCCCATGTGTACCTCTACTTCTTTCCTACTACAGTTTTAAGGATAGTGAGGACACCTGTCATGTGACCAAAAACATTTATTAATGCAAAAAGCAAGTGCAAATGTCACAATTACCTTAATACTTGTGTTAAATAATTTTATCTATTAAAACTAAATCAAAATGAATAAATTTTTACACAAAAACATCAACCATTCCTTCATAAATATTATTTTCAAATAAAACAAGGGAGATAATCCACTTGAAAAATGACACAAAAATTACAAAGATTTGTACTGTAGACAGAAAAATAAGCTGGTGACCCCCGTTTTTTATTGTTTTATTCCAAAATATATTGTATTGCATTGATTTTTATCAAATAAAAATAGAATTTAAATTCTTAGATTTTTTTCTGCGACAGGATTTGATGCAAATCATTTGGCCTTCCCTATATATTCTATAGTAATTTGGGAAAACTTGAAGCCTAAATTGTGCGAAACAAAGCCTGAAAAGTGGGTCCAATATTTTTACACAAGATAAAGTATATACCTAATACTAATATATCAAAAAGTTGGTCATTTTAAATTCGGCATTATTTTTGGGGTCAGGTGTCATCAATAACCTTAAACATCTCTGACTATTCTTAATTAAGGTATATCAGATTAAAAACTTTGAAAGGCTTGGACAAAAGAACACACAAAAACATTTTTATGTTTATTGTAGTGAGTTATACTGTACTTATGCCCACGCCAAACGTATCAATATCAACGACAACGGCAATATATTCGTCAGTTAATACCGCAAATATGAAAGAACTATGTAAGTTAAACTTAAATATTGGCTGACATTATTCTATTTCTTCAGTATAAATTAAAACAGTATTACAAATAATGCAAATTAAATGATAAAAAGATAAAAGTATCAAATCAATATCAAATATTTTATTAAACTACTATTTCTAAACAATTGATGGAAATCCTCCATTCTTAGTCTTTTCATTTTGTAATTGCATTTAAACTGTTTATTTCTCTATATTATATACTTCAATTCCACATTAAAAATTATAATCTCGTTGGGCACAGTTGATTTAACGTAGCTTTTTTAAAAAGAACGGAAAATGCAGAAACAAATTTTTGGTAGTCGATTATAAAAAGACTGATTTTGTCATCCAAGATTCTAGTTAGAAACACAAATTTACAGATCAAATAATAGAAATGCTTAACTTTCTTATCGACAACATATTTGTACAGTTTGGTGGAGGTGTTTTTCAAGAGACGATAGGTATCTTCATGGGCACAACTTGAGCACCATTGCTTGCCGATTTGTTTCTTCGTTCATATATATGAAGCGAACTTCTTACAATCACTTCTAGACAAAAGAAGACCGCAGACTTGCTTGAACCCTTCAATCTCACATTTCGTTTTACATGTATTGATTTGGTGACTATTTATATCTTTTATATCCGATGGAACTTGAGTTAGAGGACACTGCAGATTTAAGCAGATCCGCTTCATATTTGGATTTATTTCTAGATATGGACACAGTAGGAAGGTTTTGTACAAAGCTCTATGACAAACGTGATGACTTCAACTTTGAAACAATCAACTTTCCCTTTTTCTGTAGCAACCTTCCGTCAGTTTCAACATATGACGTTTACGTATCACAATTGATTCGATATTCCAAAGCATGCTGGATAGATAACGGCTTATTTGATAGAGTCACACGGCTAACAAGCAAATTGTTAACACAGGGGTACGTTGGTTTTGGTAATGTTATTCTTTCCGGATTTGACCAATACGAAATCGATCTTTGGTAATGTGAAGGGTGTGTTGTAGCAAGTAGGAACTTCTTACTCTTCTGGAGCAACTGAGTTTACCCTCGTTTCGACTTCAGTTCACGTTGCTGAATGTGGCTTTGCGTTGTTATGTGTGTGTTTTGGTTTTCTTTTTGTTATGTTTTTTGTTGTTGTGTGGTTTGTTTCGTTATGATGATTTTTCTACCGATTTTGTCTTGGTCTTTTTGGGATATTTTTTATCCCCCCTTTTAGTACATCTTTGTTTCTTCTATTGTAGATGGGGGAATCTCTAGTTTGTAAAGAAATGGGTTGTAACTTTGTACTTGTTGAATTATTACAGCATCTCGTCCTTGAAAATGTTCTCCTTGCAAATATTGAATGAATAAAAAGGCGGGTAAAATGTTATAATTTGACCGTGGACTGTAACAATAAATTGATTGTTTGGTTTTGATTAAATATTTATACTTTACACAATAATTCCTAAAATATAAAGATATTTTGCAAACAGGTTTTAAATGAAGAGAAAAAATGAAAGGGGCAGATCTGATCAAAATTAAAATCATATGACGAATCTCCATGTATGAAGACATAGTTATATGATTAATGCATCGGCGAAATAAAAAAAAAACAAAATGGTACTGGACTTAAGCAGTTTTACGCATCAACTCTCAATTTTTCGCTCAGTTTAATTTTTGTTTCTAGTAAGTAAAGTATTAAGAAACAGCTGATTTGAGAATGGCCCTGTTATATGTTCTCGGTCTGCAATAAAGGCCTTCGGATTCTGTAATAGCAATCGGCATCGCCCGGGCCATTACAGACACCTCGGAGCAATTATCACAAACAATAAACGAACATGTATAAAAGGGTCATAAAAAAAAATTCATATCAGTAACAAAATTGTTGAACTAACGGAAGCGCTCTCATATATATTTATTTGGTATTTTTTTCCAATGCATTCGAAACATTGTAAAGGCAACACGGCTCTTATTGTATCTTCTGCTCCTGGATTGTAATCGCAACAGATGTAAAATATATGACATTTAACATTGTAATTTTACCATACAAAATACTCAAATCATATATCTATTTGAAATTTTTGCCAAATAAATTACTAATTAAGCTAGTATGAACTTTTTTAACATGTATTTTATATTTTGTATTGACAGGTTCCAATTCTTGTGATGTGGCCATCTTCGTCGTTGTCGTATTGTTGTCTTCTTTTCTATTAATTCAGATTGCAGTATGCTTCATTCTGTATCATAAAGGCATGTATCAGTTCTCATAAGTTGTATACAAACAGAAAAAAAACTAACTTTATTGCAAATCACAGACACCATGAAGACCAAATTAATCACCAGTTAGCAAAGTTCTATTTTTTTCTCTTTCACTTTGGTTTTTTAATAGGAAAGTCAAGATAAGTTGTTAGTTAGAAGCATGTTTACAAAGTAAAAAAGTAAACTTTAAACAATAAATAGAGGATAAAAAAACATTGAAACTTCAAAACAAAATTACCCCAAGCATTGACTGGAAAAATTAAACCATGTTTGGTGCGCGTTTGGTCGATAAAAGAGTCGCCAGAAACATCTTACTCATAAGCTGTAAAGTCATATTAAACCAGATAACAGTTCTCTTTTTGTCAATTAAACCAAAAGGTTTAACATGTTGTAATAATTATTCATTCTTAATGCATAAAGATTATGATAAAATTTGATAAATGTGCCAATATGATCAGAAGGGTCTGCCTATACTGGTGGTAAAACATGTATTAAGTTAACAGTGATTTAAATAAAATGTTCAACATTTAAACATAAGTACGAAAGTCAGAAGGATTTTTCGAAGTTTTTAAGATTTCGTTATTCGGAATTTAATATATAATAGTCCATTAAGTACTACAAAATCTACCAAATGTTATTATATTATATAAGTTCTTTGTTATGATGCCACTAAGATTCAATTTTCATTTTTAGGAATTCTATTGTTCAGATTAAAGAAAAAAAGGTATGAGTTAAATTGTGTGTATGCATGCCACTTCAAAATGTTTCAGTCCAACCAAATACATGTACTAGTATAATTATATTATTATAGGCCAATTACAGACATCTGGTCGAAATTTGTAAAGCCTGCATCCCTCATAAAAAGAGGAATACAACAATCTTACAAAAATGTAACCCGCAATCAAAGTGCTAGTGTAGGGATAATGACGCTTAGTTTATCTGTGCTTTTAAACATTAAAACGTGTACAACTCATAAACTGAGCGTAATACTATGTATTTTTTTTATTTGGTTACATCCCATTGTATTGATATTTATCTAATTTTGATCTTACATATAAATGTAGCCATTTCTATTACCTTGTAGGCAGTAAATTTAACTTACGGTCACAATTATAAGTTTGTAGTAGAAAAAAAAAATACATATCATGTACCAGATGTAAAAAAGTCTCCGCCAACTACGCATGAACTTATTACCTTATTTAAACTGGCTTGCATTCATTGCATGTAGTTGATGATTTTTTAAGATTTTTTTTATTACAGTATTTATCAAGAAGCTCAGCAACCATCTGAGACACACGTCTATAACTCAACAGATACGAGTGATGTTAATGACTCAAACTATGCATATCTTACACCTTCATAATGAATAACGTTAGATCTCGGACTCCAAATGTTCAAGTAAATGTCAGTTTTTAAAACTTTAGATAACTCAACTTCCTAGTCAACGTACTGAAACTTTGAACGTAGGACATTGTAGAACTTAAGAAGTACTTCTGATTATGAATAAAGTCTTGTTTTATTTATGCCAATTTCGATCTTTATTATTCTCGCGCTAAAGCGCGAGAATAATGTCTTGCTGTTCGATGTACGTACGTACGTATGGCGTTAATGTCCAGGATAATCCACTACTTGAAGAAGAAAGATGAAACTTTGGTTATTGATTGCATTGTGGGTGGGGACATTGCCGAAGGTTTCGGAATTTTAATGCCCTTACGGACTGGACTGCATAGGTAGCCTAAGGGCACATTATTCCTTCGTCACACAACTCCTCTTAGGTTATTTTGAATGCGAAACTAAAACTTGGCTCAGTAGTTGCACTATGGATGTAGATTCTTCCGAAGGTTTTAGAATTTTGATAATGCCCCAAGGGGCTGGGCTGCATAAGTAGCATAAGGGCACATTATTCCTTCGTCACGCTACTCCTCCCAAGTTATTTGGAATAAGGAACTAAAACTTGGCTCAGTGGTTGCACTATGAATGTAGATTCTGCCGAAGGTTTTAGAATTTTGATAATGCCCTTAGGGGATGGGCTGCATAGGTAGCCTAAGGGCACATTATTCCTTCGTCGTGCAACTCCTCACAGGTTATTTAGAATACGAAACTGAAACTTAGCTCAGTAGTTTCACCATGGATGTAAATTCGGCCGAAGGTTTAGGAATTTTGATAATGCCCCTATGGACTGTGCTGCATAGGAAGCCTAAGCGCACATTATTCTTTCGTCACGCAACTCTTCCAAGGTTATTTGGAATACGAAACTGACACTTGGCTCAGTAGTTGCACTACTGATTTAGATTTTGCCGAAGGCTTTGAAATTTTGATAATGCTGCTAGGGGCTTGGCTGCATAGGTAGCATAAGGGCACATTCCTTCGTCATGCATTATTCTTTACATTACTTTCACTCCCACTACCAGGGAAAAGTCTCATATCAATACATATATATTTGATAGTACTAGTAATGCTCATTATAGTCATAGTTTATTTCTTTCAATTATTTGCCCTTATATATACTGCCAAACAACAGAGTAGCGCGTGGATATACAGCGTGTCTGCTTCGACTAGCTGATAATATAATAATCTTTGTGGAGATTTATTAGCGTATGCTTCAACATTTTTATGTTACTTAGAACTTTTTATTTCAATTGTATTATTAGGAAAGTTATTTATTAGGATGTTGAACCACAAAATATTCCTACAAAACCTTAAGGTTGATTAATCTTTTCAGAATAGGTAAAAGGGCATATACTTTGTCAATGGTATTTTAAACTATCATTTTTTGCCAAATATCTGTTTTTTTATATTCTCTTCCGAGAGAATCAGCAAACAGCATCTAAGCGCTTTTGCTACTATTTAAATAAAAGAGCAAATGTAATTTACAGAATTCAAGATTCAATATTTTATTAAATTCCCACCAAACAAATTCAAATTAAACTCACTAACAATAAAAGATGAAACATATACATATACAATACATGTAATAGTACATTGACTCGAAATAACATTTTTATACGGATGAGGCTTAGAAACAGGAAAACGCGAAGGTCTCTCGAGCGTTTTCTTTTTTCGAGCCGAATTCGTATAAAATAATTTTATTTCGAGTCAGTGTAACTATTATTGTGTTTATACTGCATTACTTTTTTTATTTTGTTCGACGTGTTTTTTAACAAAATGAATAAATTTGGAAAATCAATAGTTTAGTTTAAACATATTTTATTTGAAATCTATTTCAAATGGGAATTGGACAAAAGTACATAGTATTTATGAAGTCCTCTCCCTGAAAATCAATAAATCACCCACAGCAACCCTCTCTCTTTGTATGGTCATAACACCTGTCAATTTGGCCTACTTGATACGTCCAACCTGAAAAATCTGGTTTCTCGAGTTGCAATCGAAGTGCATGAATTTGACCTTATAATCCGATATCGTCCCTGTCTCTGAACAGATTTATTTGAGTTGCATGATTGTGTCCATACTGTTAAAATGACGTTGAAAATAAAAAAAAAATCTAGCCCTTAACATGTATCCTCGGGGGGGGGGGCCACTTCTATACTTTATGGATAGGGGGTGCCGCTGAGATCTCGAAACCCTACCCTTTTCATATATTTTGAATTTGACAATAAGATACCTTATTATATATATTTACTGAAAAAAGCACCCTTATCCCATCATTTATGTTAAAAACTGAAGATAAAAATGGATATCATCTATTTATCTATAGCTATTCAAAAATGCTTTAAGACACTTAACATACACTTTTACACATGTATGAATACATCTTTATCAAAAAGAATTAAGAATTGCATGGTCGGGCTTATCATATAATTAGCAAGTAAATATTAATGACCTTATCATATATTTTATGTTTGTTTTCCCGACCTTACCACATATTCTCAACCCGAAAAGGGTACCTATTCCAGCGGCACGTCCTAGAACCTTCTATATAGGAAGTGCCCCCCCCCAGTTAAAACCTGAACACTTTTCAAAGTAAATATGGTAAAGCTAAACAAAGATTTGAACATGTTTAACATAAAAAAAAATCAATCTCAGAAATTTTCGTTAAGTATTTTCATTAATCTAAACAAAATCCTAAGCATGTTTGAATACTACATGTAAACGTGTTTAAAGTTCAACACAAATTATGCATTTAAGATTGCAATCAAATATAAGCTTATTTTCTGAATGATTTTTTATATTATATCTACGAACAAGTTACAAGTCAGTAGACTTTAAAAAAACTTTGAAAAAACAAAATGCAAATTGCATCTATTATTATTGAAATTAATAAATTATCGGAATGTAAAAAATTTTCGAAATTGCAATGCTAAAAGTGTACGTCTTTCAGCCAAATATTAACATTCGAATGCTTAATTTAACACAGGGGTACGTTGCTCCCAGGTTGTTGTCATCACTCAAGAAATTTTACGGACGACATCATGTGCTTGTATACAAATACGGGATTTCTATCTCTCAGATGAGCACAGATGTTGGTTTGACATAGAGTTTGGTAATGTCATCCTTTCCGGATTTGACCAACACTTAATCGATCTTTGGCAACGTGACGGGTGTGCTATGGCAAGCAGGAACTGCTTACTCTTCCGGAGCACCTGAGTTCACTCTCGTTTCGACTTGAGTTCGCGTTGATGAATGCAGTTTTGTTGTTATGTGTGTTTGTGTTTTATGTTGTTATGTGGTTTGTTTTGTTGTGATGATTTTTGTCTACCGGTTTTGTCTTTGTCCTTATGGTTTTATGATACTGATTACCCCTTTGGTACACCTTTGCTTCTTTTATGCAACTTTTTTTCGTGTTTCTTGCAGTCAATATTATGATGAGTCTTTCCGATTGTATTGGAACAAGTGGCTGTGCCCAAAATTAAATACTGCTCATATACATAAAGCCATAGTAGCGCAAAATTGAAACGTGGAAGAGAAAATATTTGGAAATTATTGTTGCGCCAATGCTCCGGTTGATAATTACCTTATTTGTAAATTCATAGAACATCTTCTAATATACATGTCTGTTGTAAATTTTATATGTAATTTTCAAATAGTAAATCATGCCAATATTTGGTTTTTTCATACGAAAGCTTCCTACTTTCCTACATGACAAAAAATTAAAAATTCTTCGATTGCAACTGATATCAAGTCGAGAATATGGAACTACAAGGTGGAGGTTTGAATTCGATTTTGAAAGGCTCAACGCATGTGTAGAATTTATCATAAAATCATTGTGACCACAGGGTTACCCGTGTTGACCAAATGAGTTGGCCCAAATGTAAGAAACGATAGAAAAGGGGCGTGTTCTTATAGTGATATACTGACATTGACCGTACGGTCAGTAAAATTTGACTACTTATCTAGAACAATTGCAGTTTAAATATAAATGCAGCGGTCATTCTAAAATGAATAATGAGAGACTATCAAGAATACAATATAGTAACGAGCATATCATATGGGAAACTATAAAAACACAAATAAGAACGAACACAGTGATATATTATTTATCATTGCCAGAAAAAAAATATTTGTTTCATTATAACTAATATATCAAAACATTGACTGTCCTGGAACATCATTATACTTATGAGACACAATTGAGAACTTAGTTATATGTACATTTTATGTACATATTTATGTTGCCTCGAGGCAACGCCGAGGGCCATTACAGACTCCGAAGGCCATTATTGCAGACCGAGAACATAAAACAGGGCCATTCTCAAATCACCCATTTCTTAATACTTTTATTAACCAACTAGAAAATACACAAATTACACTGAGTGGAGAGCTGTAACTCGTAAAACCTTATTTAGCCCAATATTTCTTTGAAATACATGTCTAATAGCCCATGACCATTTTGTTCTAGGCTTTTACTTTGCCGATGCATAAATCACGTACATTTGTCTTAGATTGATAATAGAAAATTTTAAAATTTATCATTGACATTATTGAGATCGGCTCGTTTCATTTTTGTTGTTGTTCTTACTATTAAAACTATTTGCAAAATATCTTATTCATTTGAGAAATTATTGTTCAAAGTACAAAATATTTAACTAATAAAACTACAGATCATATGATGTGGTCAAATAATAACAATTTTAGTTATTTTAATATTTTTAGGGACAAAATTTTCAGGGGATGAGTTGAAGTACCAAATTACAACCCATTTCTTTCCCCAAACAAGAATCCCCTTTAGCAGACAGCAGACATGTAAACATCTTTAAAGATTGTCAGGGTTTTGCTTATTTTCTGTATATCAATATTTTATTCAAACTATTGACATTCAGAAGGTTGTTTTAGAAACCTGACAGAAACAGACAGGATCTCAGACTCTGTATATAGGTTTATCTTCAGGTAGGAACCATTTACTTTGTTAATTTTAATTATTTGTGAATTACCAGTGCAGCAAAGTTTTAAGGGACGTTGGTTTGTTTGAGTTTTTAAATAAAACGTATAAAATAAATCTAAAAACCTTGTTTGATCAAGGTAAAAAAAGATAGCATATTCAAGAAATTATAAAGGAAACTAAAAGGCTATAAAACATCTAAATGTGAAATGACCATTGCGTTACATGCAGTATAAGCCATCTACAACAAAATAAATTTATTCACAGAAAATCAAACGGTAGTTTAACCCTATTTCCAACATGTAACATTTGATACTTGTTTAATTCAAATTGCTTAAACATCTGAAGTAAAATGATGTCGGCCATCTTGTTTCAAATCCATAATGGCCCTGTTTTCTGCCATAATGGCCCTGTCATAATGCCCTGTTTTTTTATAATGGCCCTGTTTGGCAGATAGACTAATAATCTACTTAGTTGGCTAATAAAGCTTTATAAATACAAATCTTAAATACGGTTAAAAACGATACAATTAATTAATGATACAAATACTATTATACAATTTCTTCTAGGTAAAATACTACAAGGCATATAAGCCACATACTGTTCATTTGTTAAATGGACATATAGATTTATCATTACCATAAAAAAAATTCATTATAACTAATATATGAAAACATTGACTGTCCTAGATCATCATTATGCTAATACAAATTCGTTTCAACTGAGACATATTTCTTACCTTTCACCGCGACCAGCATTCAATCTTTAAAGGTGCTACACCACATCTCAATTTTTTTTCAAATGGACTACGAAAATGCAAAGGAATATTTTGCAGTAAATATTGATTGGTTGAATATAAAAAAGCAATAATGTGCCGGTTTTTTTTTGCTTCGGGTAAACTAAATTGTGCGAATTACTAAAGAAAATAATGGAAGATCATGTTTTTTGTGGAATTCAATTTTAGCTATTACTTATATGCTGGTATATTTCGTAAAGTATATCTACATGTACTTTACCTATACTATTTACGAGATTTTATTTTCGCGTGTTTTTATCGCTTTTCAGCTGCTAAAAAGCGAAAATAAGATACCTGCAAAAAAAAACCTACGCGGTTTGTGTTCTTAATCTAATAACCTTGGCCATATTGCTCATACAAATACACCAGTCAATTTTGTATATACATCAAACAATTTTCCATCATACTAACAAATAGTACTTTTACCTATTACGTGCAATTACTTTTATGTTATAATAACGTTTTAATATTTCCATTTCTTAAATTGTGAACTTAAAAAAAAAAGAGATTTGTATTGAATCCCTTGTATCATATATTTTTGGGTCAATGCAAGACGACAATCCTTGACCGCTGGTATCACTGAGGAATGGTGTCTGTCTCTATTCGTACAATTTTCCTTCTTGTGTAGCAACATTTTATCCGCTCCAGCTTATGGATCATAATTGATCCATTATTTCAGAGCCTGCGGAACTTACTCGACTTTCTAAATTATCAAAGCATCACGTCTGACGAAAAATTGCTAACACAGGGTAATGTTGCTCCTCGTGATTGGTTGCTTTTTTCACTACAGATATTTTACGGAAGACAGTGAGTGAGTGAGTTGGTGTTTTGCGCCCGTTCAACACAGGTTATTCACAGGCGATGAACATGAAAAGGATGATAAAAGGAACTGTAATTTTTTAAACCACAGGAAAAAGGGAGAAGTAGTTAGGGTAAAAAAATAGCTTATGTGGTGCACTACTTTGCGGTCCTTAAAGTTTTTTTTACGTGCATTAAGCGTGGCACTATTTAAGCATGCTGGCCAACTATGATCGGCGGTCAGGGTTTCCGTATAATAGACCTGACAACCCCCGCGGACGAGAACTACCCTATTCAGCCACTTAGGGTACACAATTGGTCGCTTTGTTTGCTCAGCACTGACCTGACGTCAAAATCCCAAGATCCTTTATCGCCTCTTACGACACGCTAGGCTTTGCAACGGGCCTATTCGCCAACCGGGCCCCGCACCGGACATCATGCGCCCATAGACATATGTGAGATTCTATATATCTGATGAGAGCAGATGTTTGTTTGTCATAGGGTTATTTTCTGTCTTCCTTTATTTGACACGCTGAATTGACAATTTGGTGGCGCGATGGGTGTGTTAAAGAAGCAGGAACTGGTAACTCTTCTTGAACAACTAAGTTCATTCTCGTAAGGCTTGAGTTCGCGTTCTTGATGGTTATTCAGTTGTTTTTGTGTTTTAATAATTTGTCTTTCTCATTGATGTTCTCGTCCTTGTTTACTGGTTTTGTCTTTGCCCTTTCGGACTTAATCTATAATCAACATCATACAAGTTTAACAACATGGAAGTCGACCCCACTTGTCCATGGTGTTTACCGAAAACGAGGACAAAGTACATTTTCTTACTACTTAAAATGCACTACACCAGTCCAGATATAGATATATGAGTGAATTGAAGACTGTTTGATTGTCCGTTACAACAATCCTTTTTCTCAAAATGACCGTATTCTACTTGTTCGTTTCATTTTTGATGCTACAATATTGATATAATAAAATACTGTACCTGACTGTCGAGTACTCAAGAGAACATTGAATACCTAACCATGGATAGTGTGTAATAGTCTACATTATGGTAGAACTTTTCTTGTATCATAAAAATCACTAGATAGGATGAGAACATAAGAAAAATCAATCTTGTGTTTATATAGTTTTTAAATTTTAGAAATTAACTTTTTGCCACTACGTTAGTGCTCCAACACAATGAAGGATTATACGGACAGTTAACCATACATTTTTAGGTTTTCATCAACCAAATTTCAATAAAATAATACAAGTTGCCAAAAAATCTTTAGATTTATATATGTACAACCTAGATTGACTTAATAAGGCAATACAATTAATTTTGTTCCAACATTGCCCACAAATGTTTAAAGAGAAACGACAAATTATTTGGCACAAAACCGTTTGTATAAAATTTGTTGCATTCTGAAAGCCATTCAAATCCTTTTTTATTTAAGAGTTTCCACAAAAATATTTCACATTTATAAGGTAAAGAATATAAAAGTTTTCGATCTAAATGATGAACGGAAACGATGCTGAATAATGATAAAAAAACATAATTGTAATAATAGAACATTTTCGTTTTTGTTTAGGATTGATTTTTTTTTCAATCATTTTGATGTTAGTATAGTTTCTGAGAAAGGCTGTTTTGTTTGTTTATTTTAAGAAATATATCTAAATGTTGCTTTATAAGTTATAGGGCCACTATAGGCGTAAATGTATTTGAGGACCCAGAGTCACTAATAATTTGATATAATACGTGTACGTTGATCATACAACCCCCCAACAAATTAAAGCATTTTTACCGACATTTATTTTGTTAAGAGCATTAAGAAAAAGGGGATCATATATAAAGTAAATGCTTCAAATGTCTGTAATTCTCGCAATTGAATGTCCCGTCTGAGACCTCTTGTAGTAAACTATTGTGCATTCATGCGTTCTGAACTCTTTAGTTCGTTCCCATTTTCTGTAATATATTTTCTTATCCTAACCCTATCTCTAAAATCAATATCTCGTCCGTACCCGACCATTTTGGTAAACGTTAATCCTAACCCCAGTCTGTAAAATTAACCTCTAGCCCTATCCTTTACTCACAATTAACTAATAACCCTAACATCAGTTTCCAATTCGACAAAAACAACTAACAAATCCCTTATTTCCATTGCTTATTCCTTAGCGTATCACCATCCTTAAACCTAATCTTTATCTCTAGCCCTAAACCTCTTTATCATGTTTTTTGTGTGAGTTTTGTTCATTTTGGGCAACTGTATTGTGTTATAGTATATTCTCATGATTTATTGTGCTGTTGTATGTTTATAGATTTGTTTTCTTTTTCTCTCTTGATTGACTCTTTTCGGTTTGCGTAGTTTGACCTACATATGCATCTTTTGTCTATGCCTAAGAGTAATATGCTTTTTCTTATATTGATTGGGGACTAAGAAGCCGGAATAACTAGTTTTAAAAGTTCTACACTTATAACATCTTTTATTCGCAAATTTAAATTACATTTTACACTATGTTTGGTGAGAATGTAGTTGTTTGCCTTTTCTGTTAAAATGTGATTTGATTGATTAGAGATGGGGAATTAGTTTTTTTACATGCAACTCTTACCTGCTACTATGCTTTTAAAATACAGAAAATTTGAAAAATGCTAAGTATTTTAAATAATTTAAATATGAAAAGTGTTTTAAAGTTTTTTTAAATATTGACGAGCTAAATAATGTCATGTCGTCTTTTGATGTCAACTCGACCATGATACCAGAATGGACCAAACAGATTTATAATTTTAATCAAACAAATTATGATGAGGTACAATAACGGTTTTTGCTTTTATGTATAGAGGTATTTTTTTTTCAAAAATGCGAAAAATTTATTATCTAAAATATACTATACCAAACATTGTACATGTATAATGGGGTCTTGTAAATAAAGTTCAGATTTTGTGAATATGAAAAATCATCCCACCAGACTACTAACGAAATATGATATACTATTAAAGGGAATGTTTATTATGTCTTCAATTTATATACCGAGTGAGTAATTTTTTATTGGAATATTTTTAATGTGGTTCAGGTTTTGCTCCTTCGTTTTAAATTCAGGTATTTCTCTTTTCCATTTCCAAAGGCAAGACGTACCTAATGGTATGTCATTTTTAGCCCACCTGGCAACCATAACAGATAAAAAAAATCCGTAGGATGCAAGGCTCTTCAGAATCAAAAGCTCTACAAAAGTCTTTATTGGGTCGAAGCTATCAGATGACCTTTCATATGGGTTATGGCCCTTTAAAGGTAAAAAATAGCGTTTTTCCATGTTTTTGCCCTATGGAATGAAAACTATTGCAGATAGAGAAAAGCTGCTGCTTGCTTAAATGTTCAGCTCATTAGGCTCTACAAAAATTTCGAAGTTGTCAGATGACCCCTTATAGGAGGGGTTACAGCCCCTTGAAGGCAAAAACAGTGTTTTTTGCCTATAGAATAAAAAAAAAACTTTCGCAGATAGAGAAAAGTTGTTGCTTGCTTAAATGTTCAGCTCATTTAGCTCTACAAAAGTCTCAATAGGATCGAAGTTGTTAGATGACCCTTTATAGGGGTTACAGCCCCTTAAAGGCGAACAAACGTGTTTTTGGCCTATAGAGTGAAAATAATTGCAGATAGAGAACAGCTGTTGCTTGCTTAAATGGTCAGCTCATTTAGCTCTACAAAAATCTAAATAAGGTCGAAGTTGTCAAAGGACCCCTTATAGGGGTTACTGCCCCTTAAAGGCGAAAACTAGTGTTTTTTGGGCTATAGAGTGAAAATAATTGCAGATAGAGAAAAGCTGTTGGTTGCTTGCTTGAATGTTCAGCTCACTTAGCTTTAAAAAAGTGTCCATAGCGTCAAAGTTACATCCCCTTAAAGGTGAAAAATAGCGTTTTTTGTGTTTTTGGCCTATAGAATGAAAACTGTTGCAGATAAAAAAAAAGCTGTTGCTTGCTTAAATATTCAGCTCACTTAGCTTTAAAAAACTCTTTATAGGATTTAAGTTGTCAGATGACCCCATATAGGGGTTACAGACCCTTAAAAGGTAACTAATAATGTTGTTTTTGCTTATTTAGAATGAAAACTATAGCAGTTAGAGAAAAGCCTTTTCTTTCTTGAACATTCAGCTCATTTAGCTATACAACAGTCTTCATAGGGTTGACATCAAGACAAAGTGAGCGATTCAGGCTCCTGGAAGCCTTTTTTTTATTTGTCAAAACAGAAGACCTAATTCTATTTCTTCAGGCTTTTTCGTACTGAGAAATTTTATATATCCCTGAACATTGTTTACACCTGTCATTTTTTAGACCTGTCATCAGAGAAATTCTGAGCTGTAGATTTACATGTTGTTGCCTGACTCCTGACAATTTCAGAGGCACGCAATATTTTTTTCAATTACTCCCGTTTTTGACCCGTATTGTGTAAAAAATAAAAATAATCCGATAAATTTGAAGGTTCAAATATGAAGGTCAATGTATGATCTAGCATCTGCTTCTAAAATGGCCGCCGACGAAATTTGTTTTCACTTCAAAGGACCATGGCCATTTTCCCCTGTATTTAGTTCATAGAATTTGATGGTGCTTTAAACATTTAAAAAACTATTTATAGATATTTAAAGTCGTCATTCATAAAATCTATTTTAAATCTCATGGTAAGTCCCAATCGAAGTCACTTTTAATTACGGTATGCTGGTTGCATTCGTTTACTTCATTGAAAATGTAGATATTGTTATAAAAATGTCCCAAAAAAAGAAGAAAGTATAAAAAGAAAAAAACATAATTAACCGTATAACGCAATGTTACTATTTAGCTAATATATTATAGTATAACCAATCAAAAGCTAAAATGTACTAAGTGTCATATTGATTTGACTGTTGAAAAAAGTGACATAAAACGGCAAATCTTAGAAAAACGTAATTGACTTTTAATTCAGCATTAAAAATAGGTTTATGTCTATAATTAAGATACAGAAGGACAAAATCGAAAACACCGATCAAGATTTGAACTTACACGGTCAATATATAATATTGCAAACACTACGATTTAAATACCAACGACCTAACTCACTGAGGTATCGGAGACATACCGTAGTAGTGAAAATAATAACGATTTAAAGTTTTGAATTCTTTTAATATGTGATTGTTAAAAAGTGAATTTTTCGTTAGAAGGACATCGACAACCAAAATCTTTTAAAATGCATATTATTCTAATTTAACCACTCTACTCAAAACCCCAAAAGTCATGTTGGTTGTGCATGTCCTTCATGGGGGATTCCCATATCAAAGAGGCGAATTTTAAGCAAAAATGTGCAAAATGCATTTTCTTAGATTTTCAGGACAAAATATCACCGGTTTGAAGGTTTCGAATATTGTTGATTTTTATTTATTTCATCACAATGGCCCCCACTCTACACATTTTTGTAACATGGAGAGTATTTTGTGACACTTTTGAAATTGGCCCGTCTATGGTCAGAAATACAGGGAAAATGGCCATGGTCCTTTAAAACAAAAACCAAAAAAATGACGCATACAATAAGAATGAAAATTTTCCTCTCATCTAGATTAACATTTGATAAATAGGTCAAATGCAGTTTCAGAGCTACAGGTCTGAGTTAATGACCTTGGCGCGATTCGGCTAATCGGTTTTATTGCATATCTTGAAAGTCGTTCTATATGATATTGTAAACATATGTACTTTTGTGACCGCCAAATCATGTTAGATTTTAGACTAAAGTTAAATGCCTCTGGAAGCCATTTTAAAATGACCGTAAGCAAATAAAAGTAATAACAAAATTACCGGACTTGGAAAACATTTATGTTAACCGACAGATATATTTAATAGGACTTGGTTCCTTTAAATACGCACAACGAAAATACTTTTAATCTGAGTTTGCTTTCAAAATGGCCACAAAACATATAATTTAAAAATAATAGATATTCATATTATATACTCTTGGAAATTATGCTTAAAATCAACCTCTGAAGAAAAAATACATTTTGAAACCAAGAAGTACATGATTCAGTTGAGTGGTTTCAAAATGGCGGCAAAATATTTCACAAAATAAACTTTTGAAACGTAAGAGATACAGATACAGTGAATATGCTTTATGCTTTATGTATTCGGTAACTTTAATTTTTCCATTGATTTTTAAGGTTAATTGAAAAAAAATCGTAAAATTATTCTGAGGTAATTTCAGACAAGATTCTAAAAATGTTACGACTTTAATATTAAGAACTACTTAAATTTTACAGTTGAGGCCAGTTTTAACACTCTTAAGAATTTTTAGAAACTGTCATGAATCTATTCTAATTCTGTTCTGCTAACAGCTCTAAATCAGTTTATGACAAGCCGTGTTCTGTCATAGAACAGATCTTGACAGTTCTACCCAATGACTTATTAAGAACCATTCAAATAATAAGCCCTAACATTTCTAAGCTGTCTTACGCCCTGATAGCTCCTGACAACTCCTGGCACCTCCTGGCAGTTCTAGTTCATTGTCAAAAGAAAAAAAATTGCATTGCTATCGAGAATAATTTTTTAGCAGAATTATATAATCAGTAGAAGCTTATAATTAAAAAAAAATTAACATAGCCGAATTAAGATTAATAGAAACAATAATTGACGTGATCTGTCAGATCCTGTAAGAGCCCAGAGCTGTCATGGACTAGAGGAGTTCTCAGCTGTCAGGGGCTAATGGAGTTCTAAGCTGTCAGGGTTAAGAACAGTTCTATAAGTGTCAGACGCTGGAACAGTTTATGACAAAGTTGGCCCAGAACAGTTTATGACAGTTGGTGTCTGGGGCTAGACCATTCTAGAACTGTCAGGAGAGAATGACAGTAGAGATACAAGAACAGATCTCAACTGAATTTGTTTTCATTAATTTTGCGTACCAAAATTTATTGTCTGGAACTTTGTTGTCATTTTCATATCGAACACCCGAGAAGGTTAGCACTTCTGGTGGAGTTTTAATTCTCCGATGTTAGCTCTCTCACTTTTGTGTTGGAGAACACATTAAAGCTTTAGATTATCCGTTCAAATTTCAAATTGTCTAAATCCTAAGGTTCATTCTATCCCAGACATAGGTTGATCATCTTAATAATAATTTGGTTCCCCAGTTTGGTATATTTGGTCAAACTGTTCTATGCTGTTCATAATCATAAAGTGTTTGGTATTTTTAGTATTTTTGGTAGAGCGCCTCTGATGATTCTTTAATAGACGAAACGCGCGTCAGGCGTATTAAAATTTATTGTCTAGAACTTTGTTGTCATTTTTATTTGTCTTTTGTTCTGTGATTAAATTTTAAAATGGCTTTTGTTTAAACTTAAAGGATGTTTTTTTTATCAAAATAATACAGGCGAACAAAAAAAAAAGATTTTATGAAAAAAATGTGTTTAATCAATATTTTATCATTTTTGCTAATTTCGGTGATTTATCCTAATAAAACTTCCCCATAAAAAGGTTGGGCATGAAAAATTAGGAAACTTGATGAAGAGATAATTCGCCATTGGATTTAAAAAACATGAAAATTAAAAAAACGTATAGAAGAATGTTTAGTTTAAATGGACAGGTTAAATGAAGGTCTCATTGTGTTTAAAAGTGCAAGTAATAACACAAGATGTTTTGAAAGATTTAGTGTCCACAAAGTTTTTAAAGTGTTCAAAGTGTAAGGGGAATGTGTGTAATGTACAGATGGTTGCACACATTATCTGTATGGTAAGTTAACTTGAAAAGCAGACATCAAGCTAACTTCAAGTTCACTTGTGACTGGTCATGCGACTGCTTTGAGCAGACGCGTGACTGGTTCCAAGTTAACTTGAAAAGCAGTCATAGTTCCATGTCTGCTTTTAAAAACAGTGGCGTAATTATGACAGGTCTGGTCAAGTTAACTTTGTGACAGGTCTGCTTGAAAAACTGAACGTAAAAGGAAAAAGTTTATGCTCTATCACCTAAACTGTGGTACAGCAGACTTGTTGCAGTGACTGGTCTGGTTAGAGCAGTCATGACTTTGTGACCAGTCATAGAAAAGCTGTCGCAAGTCTGATTTGACCTTTGACCAGTCATGAGTTAACGCAATTTAACTTTGGTGTCTGCTATAGCAGACACGAGCAAACACGGAAATCAGTCACCGAGTAAACTTTATGTTAACTTTCATACAGGTTATGTGTGCACCTACAGATGCGTCCAGACATAACCTGTATAAAAGTTAAAACTTTAGGCAGACATTTAGGTTGCTTTTGTAGTTAACTTGAGTGAACCACAGTCCGCTTTCTAGTTAACTGAAGTTAACTTTAGCAGTCCATGATCTTGACAGCTCTGGACTGCTCTTGTCCATGACAAGGACAGCTTAAGGTAGTCCAAAGTCAACTTCAGGTCAGAGCAGTCCAAAGTTAACTTTACATGTAGGGAACTTAAGGTTGCTAGCAGACTAAAAATAATTCTAGGTAATTGAGAATATGTTTTTGCTATAATCAAATAAAATTATGCGGTACATTTTGCAATGAAGATAACATTTCTTTAAAAAATAAATATTGCTAATAGAAAAATATATTTAAATTAGTAATTTTATTTTAAAAAAACATTCAATAATGCAAATAATATACATGTATAAAGAATATACATTTTAAAATAAATAACTATTTAAAACAGAAAAATGTTCTTTAGAAATTATTCATTTTCTTTTTTGATGTATCTACATAATGTTTTAATTCGAATTGAATAATTAAATGTAGTTTGCTAAAGACCAGGACGAGATATGCTAATAAAATAGATCTTTCTAAAATTAACAAATTTTGAAAATAAAAACGTATTTTTTGAATAAATATTTCATGTCAATAAATAAATATAATATTTAGAGTAAATTAATAAGTTAATAACCATTCAAAATTATTATTATTATTCAAAAAATAAATATTCTTTTTAAAAAAAATGAACAAATAATGATAAAATCTAAAAATAAATAAACAAAAATATTGTTTTATATAAATCAAGTCAAACGATAAATAAAATCTAATCTGTGTTAATTTAGGTCGCTCTTGGCTTCTGCGCGGTTAATTTTAGGTCGCTCTAGGCTAAAGTTAACTTTAGGTTGTTCTTAGGCTAAAGTTAACTTTAGGTCGCTCTTAGGCTAAAGTTAACTTAACGTTGGTTCTAGGCTAAAGTTAACTAGCAGAGCGGTCAAGAAGAGCAGACCGTGGTCCAAGTTTGCTATTACAGTTAACTTTTGACCGGTCAAAAGTCTACCTAAAAGGCAGACCTCAGTTAACTTTAGGCAGACAAATAGTTTACTTTTCTAGTTAACTTGGCATACAGGTAATGTCTGGTCGTATCTGTACCTTTAATTTCATTCCTAAAGATAATTTCATGCACACATTTAGGCATCTAGAAGATCTGACACAAAGAGTTTCATCGAAATCAATGTTGTTCCCGGTTGATATTTAATTTGTGATTTCTGAAAGGCCTTACTGGCAAACGGAAGTGATTGCTAAAATCAGTTCCAATCTTCACTACCAGAGTAGTCAGAGAAAATGACTGAAAGGTATCCAGATAGCCTTTTCCGTGAGTAAAAAGATTAACAGTTTACCGGCTACCCTACTTTCAAAAATGTGATTTTAAAATTCCCTGCTGGCATGTTTAGATATATGTATGAAGTCACCTAACCATGATTTCTCTGCAGTATCGGCTGATCAAAATGTTTCTGTCAATTTTGCTTATTTTGCACTAAAAATCTTGTTTAAAAAAGCACTCAAATGTATATCATTTCAGTCGCCAGTATAGTTTCATGGAAACATAAGAAAATATGAATTTCATACCACAAAAAGCTTTTTTATTTTACATCCGTACACCATACACAATAATGACATTAAACTTCAAATATTTGCCTATTAAACGGTGCTAAATTCAAAACAATTGGTCAAATAATGGGTTCAGATAAGTTTTTGAAAATGTTAATTAACATAGAAAGAAATGGAAAAATAAGAGTGACCGAACACTTTGTGCACATATCTTTAGTACATGATTTATCTTTTAAAATTTCTGAGAAAAAGACATGAGATCTGATCCAAAGAATAAGACAATTCGGTTGACTGGATAAAATATGGCGAACAACTAAAAAATCTTCTTCATAGAATGAGTTTTCCTTAATAGTTTATAAAATGCTTAAACCGTAGCAAATAGTGTAAATATGTATCTGTTTAATCAGAAAAAAGTTGTGCTATGCTCAATGGTCATTTTTCAAGGTAATTGATCTAGCCACAGGGTAACTATAATAATTTTACAAATGTAGCTCAAATTTAGTTTTCTTGAGAATCACTTTTATATAAAGAAAATCAAAAGTAAAGCGGATACATGGACGAACAACTATGTGTTTAACGTTTAGACATACATGTACATCCAAAACATTTAATGGTTCGCTGTCAAGTAGATACATTTTCGAGCTCAACTGTTAGTTTTTAAAAAATGTTTCCGAATACATTGTACAAAGTTGAATCAAACTCAAAAACGATAATCACGAAAATAAGTCATATTCTAACCTTAATGGTATCAACATTCAGAGAAAAAATGACTTCTTTTAGATTGTTCGAACATCTTAAGCGGATTCGTCGTCATGTCTAATGTCGTAATGTCTGACAGAAAATGATTAACACACGATTGTGTTGCCCCCCGGTAATTGTCTTCAACTAACAATTCTTATGCAAGACATCATGCGCTCATAGACAAATATTGAATTTGAACCTCTCAGATGAGTGCAGAGTGCAGATGTTGGTTTGTCATAAGGTTTTATTTTGCCCTCCTTTACCGAATTTGACAGCATGGCGGATGTACAACAGCAAGCAAGAAATCCTTTCTTCTCCTGTGCACCTGAGGTCATTCTCTTTATAACAGAATATCCGAATTTTCGCGTGTCCAATTTTTGCTATGTTCGCGGTTGGTAACAATCACGCGAAAACTAAATACAGCAAACGTTTCCCATAAAAGTTATCATTTCTGTTCTTTTACCTAAAAGACAGTCAACTTTCTTTCTCTTTTAAGAGTTCTAGCTAATCTATGGCAATTAGATACCCCGGCGTAGATGACAAATGATGAATCACATGTTATAAAAATGTGTAATTCTCTAACACTGATAATTCAATTATTGCTTTAATTAATTGCTGTTATTTCTATTCAAAATGTTTATTTTGAAGGTCACACTGTTTGTAATAATTAATCAGAAATTAATAGGTCATTAAATAAATTATATTTTAGTGATGTTTTTTTTATTGTATTTTCTCAAATCTACTATTATGTTATGCAATCAATTAAAATAGTTAAGCTACATTATAATATTGTCATTTGCATTATAGTTCTTAAACTGATTCGAGTAGTAGGCAGTTTTTTTTCAGATTTATTTTCAAGTAGCAAACATTTAACACAGCGAATATTGAACCTGCGTGTGTATGTACGAACGCTTTACGTTTTGTTATATGTTACTATACAATTATCACCCTAGTTGGTGTGTGACCCGGTCGTTTCTTTCCCCGAGAAAGTAAGGTCACCTGAAGGCTTGCCTCGAGGGTGACCTTACTTTTCGAGGGAAAAAAATGCCGGGTCACATACCTAGGGTGATAACTGTTATATTATATCGAATATTTAAATGAAACAATTTAATTTTAAATTCTTAACATATTTCGGGCAATTTAACATTTTTCCATGGGCAAAAATACAGCCCAAACACTATTGAAGAAAAATCGTGGGGTCACGTGCAAATTAGCTTGAGAGGGTGACCTCACCATGCGACCCAACGATTACCGGTTGACCCAGCGAAATATCACACGTCACGTGAAATCCTCTTAGCGAATCAAAATAAAGATTTGTATATGAGTATATCATATATTCAGATACATGGGGTAGCTTGTATTTGCTTCTTTTATAAATTAAAATGAACGCAGCCAGGTGGGAAACTTTTTCAATAGTCGTGCATCGGTTTCATTATATCCTTAAGAGGAATTTGAGAAATTCAATATTCTATTTTTGAAATATACCCTTCGTAAGATTTTTTCTTGCTTGCTAAGTGTATACAGTCACGACAATGGTAGTCAAGACCTATAAGGAAAATGTTATAGTATTTTAAATTGGTCTTTGTTGTGTACTCTCTTGTGTGTGCTACTCGTATTTTTCATACAACTCCTATTGAGACATGCCTGACTTGAGGTCAGGGCCACTGTTGTCCATTTATGAAAAGCAGATCTAAGGTCGGTGTTCTTTGGCCTGCAAAAAATTCATTTTTGGACAGTTAATGCTTATCAGAGAAGCAAATTAACCTAAAGTATGCCTTAAGTTCTGTTTTGTACAGGCTAGGACTGTTCAGGATCATAAAGGACTAATAGGTCCTTTTATAGCAGGTTGTCAGTATAAATTCCAAAAAGAGCACCATGTACTTGACGTCGGGTAGGTCCCCTTTGTCCAAATAGTGACTGAGACGTGTGCCCTGGATAAGACTGGAAAGACCCTGTCAACTCACATGCAAGTGTCGTCAGGCTAATGCACCGTGTCAGAAACAAGGCAAATTGTTGCACGTTTTAGAACACTTTTGCAAATCTCGATAAGAGTTCCATCTGTAAAATCCCCAAAAGTAGTCCTAAACCCCCGATATTATTTGTTCGTCTTTATCCAGTGTCAGTACTTAAGCCTTGTGTCCCAATTTCATCGCCCTTTTAATGTCCATCTACCTGCTAATTTGTACTGCTTATAAGTAAATAAATAACTAATTTCAGGCGTACACGCTACAGTTTCAGTCAACCTACTTACTTCACCAACAAACACTGGTATACCAGGATAAGTTGGTGTCGAGTTGAGATGTGTTTACTCAACTACTAACAATTAATGAATTTGTCAATACAATATATACCAACAAAATTGAATGGAGAAACTCAAATTAAACTAATTGCTACTCTTTATCCAGATACATTTTACTTTAATGCAACCCTATGGAATGACAGAGAATCTTGTATGGGTTCTTGAGTAATGCTCATGAACCAAACAGAAGTATCTAAGAGAGCTACCTTAGCATTTAACAGGGTAGATTGCCAGGATGAAACAGAGTATAGATGTCAGGTGTCATCACCCATAAATATCATTGTTTTTTAAAAGGAAATATAATTATCACTTTTAGACAAGTACAATACATAGTGGTTTATTTGGGGCTCGGGCGGCGTAGAGACCCCAAGCAAAGCCTGCCTTGTTGTCAGAGACGACTAACTAGGGTCTAGGTATTCTGACATCCCACCAAACGACCTAGTGTGTACCCTAGGCGACAGAAAAGATTAGCCCTCGTCCACAGTGGTTGTCAGGTCTTTAATAAGGAAACCCTGATCGCTGATCATAATAGGCCAATGTGTGTGGAGAGTGCTACGATTCATGCACACAATAAAGGTAACAACAAAACTAACGAACTCATATATGAAAGAAGAAAAGGTAATACCAGGCAAAGCATACAAGCGAATGAAAATGACAACAAAGTTCCAGACAAATAATTATGTTACGCCTGACGCGCGTTTCGTCTTTTCAAGACTCATCAGAAGTGCTCTACGAAAAGTATTGAAAATGCCAAACACTACGTAATTATGAAGAACATAGAATAGCAAACAAAAAATTCCAAACTGGGAAACCAAATATTTACTAAGATGATCAACCTATGTCTGGGGTAGGAAGAACCTTAGGGTTCAAACAATTTTGAAATTAAAACGGACAATTCAAATTTTTGATTCTCCAACACAAAAGTGTTGGTGCCGGAGCGGGCTAACCTCGGGGAATCGAAACTCCACCAGCAATGCTAACCTTCACGGGTGTTCGAATAAAAATGACAACAAAGTTCCGGACAATAAATTTTGCTACGCCTGGCACGCGTTTCGTCTATTCAAGACTCATCAGAGGCGCTCTACCAAAAATATTGAAAATTCCAAACACGACATGATTATGAAGAGCATAGAATAGTAAAACCAAAAATACCAATTGGGGAACAAAATATAGGATCAACCTATGTCTGGGGTAGGAAGAACCTTAGGGTGTAGACAATTTTTAAATTTTAACGGATAATTTAAAGAAATTGACGATCGCTATAGTCCTGACTTGGTACAGACATTTCAAAAGATATGATGGTTTGAACCAAGTGTTATGGCGCCAAACCTGCCAAATAGTGCACCACATAGGCTACATTTTCTGCCCCTACCCACCACTCATCCTTTTCAGCTAAGTTGTTGTGATCAGCCGCTTTACATTTAAATAGGTTACACTTCAGATAGGAACTTGATCTTCCTGAAACTTAAAAAGAACTACCTGGTAATACTGCAAATGTACTGGATAAGCAAACAACTCGTTAAAGTGTAAAGTTCAAAAATTCGATTAGATTAAAACATTTTGTTTCAAAAATTATAACAAAGTTTCATGCAATATTCGTATATGACTGACGCGAATTTCTTTTATTTAAAACCCGACAGATGCAGTTTAACCCCCCCCCAAAATGAAATTGAAAATGCCCAACTCTACATTATTTGAATTCAGAGTGCATAAAAAGTCCTACATTTACCAAACTGGAACCCAAATTATGACTATGATCAAGCTATGTATGGGATAGAAAAAAAACTTGTGTTGCACACATGATCGATAACCGTCGTGCTCGAACGAGCTTTCCTGATCGTTAGGTTTTAGTTTTGGGGACTGTTTGCTTTTAACTTTTAAATTGTTAGATTCAAAATCTGATGATGAAAATACTTTTAGATTATTCTTAAACAGCATAACCAAATTTACTGTTTCAAAACCGTTAATGATTTTGTGTCATTTTGCAGCAATTTTATTTCTGCTATAATTACAACAAAAATCCAGATTCAAAACTTAAATCAGAAACGTACGAAATATTTGTTAGGTTTTATAGTTGTAAATAGCCCCAAAAAATCCGACATCAAATCGCCCCTAAACAAACACTCCAAACTTCTACACACATATAAACAAGTAAACATTTCTAAGTTGTTTCTTTAACTTAGGCAACCCCAAACAACCCGATTCAAGGCCTTTATATACACCTACAACAGTAATAGAAGAAGGACAGACAATAACATTTAGCTGTACGGGTAACGTTGGTAAGCCTGAGGGTAGGTTCCGATGGATCAGGTCCAGAGGTGTGCAGGAAACAATATACGGCTTTTGTTAGAGCGCCTCTGATGAGTCTTGAATAGACGAAACACGCGTCAGGCGTAGCAAAATTTATTGTCTGGAATTTGTTGTAATTTATATTTCTAACATCCGTGACGGTTAGTGCTGCTGGTGGAGTTTAAATTCCCCGAGGTTAGTCCGCTCCGGCACTAACACCTTTGTGTTGACGAACATATCTAAGCTATTAAATTGTCCGTTTTAATTTTTAAATTGTCAAAACCCTAAGGTTCTTCCTACCCCAGAAATAGGTTGGTCTTAGTCATAATTTGGTTTCTCGTTCGACAATTTTTTTTATATCATTCTATGCTTTTCATATAAATAGTGTTTGGCATTTTCAACATTTGGTAAGGCGCCTCTGATGAGTCTTGAATAGACGAAACGCGCGTCAGGCGTAGCAAAATTTGTCTGGAACTTGGTTGTAATTCTTATTTCTATCATCCGTGACGGTTAGCGCTGATGGTGGAGTTTTAATTCCCCGAGGTTAGCCCGCTCGGGCATCAGCACTTTTGTGTTGACGAACACATTAAAGCTATAAATTGTCCGTTTAAATTTCTAAATTGTCGGAACCCTAAGGTTCTTCCTACCCCAGACATAGGTTGGTCTTAATCATATTTTGTTTTCTCGTTCGACATTTTTTTAATAATATTCTATGCTCTTCATATAAATAGTGTTTGGCATTTTCAACTTTTGGTAGAGCGCCTCTGATGAGTCTTGAATAGACGAAACGCGCGTCAGTCGTAGCAAAATTTATTGTCTGGAAAATTGTTGTAATTTATATTTCATACATCTGTGACGGTTAGCGCTGCTGGAGGAGTTTTAATTCCCCGAGGTTAGCCCGCTCCGGCATCAACACTTTTGTGTTGACGAACACATTAAAGCTATAAATTGTCCGTTTAAATTTCTTAATTGTCAGAACCCTAAGGTTCTTCCTACCCCAGACATAGGTTGGTCTTAATCATATTTTGTTTTCTCGTTCGACATTTTTTTAATAATATTCTATGCTCTTCATATAAATAGTGTTTGGCATTTTCAACTTTTGGTAGAGCGCCTCTGATGAGTCTTGAATAGACGAAACGCGCGTCAGTCGTAGCAAAATTTATTGTCTGGAAAATTGTTGTAATTTATATTTCATACATCTGTGACGGTTAGCGCTGCTTGAGTAGTTTTAATTCCCCGAGGTTAGCCCGCTCCGGCATCAACACTTTTGTGTTGACAAACACATCAAAGCTATAAATTGTCCGTTTAAATTTCTAAATTGTCAAAACCCTAAGGTTCTTCCTACCCCAGACATAGGTTGGCCTCGGTCATAATTTTGTTTTCGTTCGACATTTTTTGATATTATTCTACGCTCTTCATATAAATAGTGTTTGGCATTTTCAACTTTTGGTAGAGCACCTCTGATGAGTCTTGAATAGACGAAATGCGCGTAAGGCGTAGCAAAATGTATTGTCTGGAAATTTGTATTTCTAACATCCGTGACGGTTAGCGCTGCTGGTGGAGTTTTAATTCCCCGAGGGTCCGTTTATGTTTTTTCGTTCGACATTTTTGATATTATTCTATGCTCTTCATATAAATAGTGTTTGGCATTTTCAACTTTTGGTAGAGCGCCTCTGATGAGTCTCGAATAGACGAAACGCGCGTCAGGCGTAGCAAATCTTATTGTCTGGAAATTTGTTGTAATTTATATTTCTAACATCCGTGACGGTTACCGCTGCAGGTGAGGTTTTAATTCCCCGAGGTTAGCCCGCTCCGGCATCAACACTTTTGTGGTGACGAACACATCAAATCTATAAATTGTCCGTTTAAATTTCTAAATTGTCAAAACCCTTAGGTTCTTCCTACCCCAGATAAAGGTTGGTCTTAGTCATAATTTGGTTTCTCGTTCGACATTTTTTTATTTTATTCTATGCTCTTCATATTAATAGTGTTTGGCATTTTCAACTTTTGGTAGAGCGCCTCTGATGAGTCGTGAATAGACGAAACGTGCGTCAGGCGTAGCAAAATTTATTGTCTGGAACTTTGTTGTAATTTATATTTCTAACATCCGTGACGGTTAGCGCTGCTGGTGGAGTTTAAATTCCCCGAGGTTAGTCCGCTCCGGCATCAACACTTTTGTGTTGACGAACACATCACAGCTATAAATTGTCCGTTTAAATTTGGTTTTTTAATTTAATTTCGTTTCTCATTCGACATTTTTTGATATTATTCTATGCTCTTCATATAAATAGTGTTTGGCATTTTCAACTTTTGGTAGAGTGCCTATGTAGAGTCTTGAATAGACGAAACTTTGTTTTAATCTATATTTCTTAGTTTCTACTAAACATATGCAAAGTGCTGAAAGAGTTAACCCAGATCAAATATAGAAATTTAAATTGAATGCAAGCGGTGCTATAATGTTATTCTTACTTAACCTAAAACTGTAGACTTCTGAATCCACAGTTTCACATATTAAAGACAAAATTTATTTGAATGTTCAAATTGGGTAAAAAAAGTACCATTATGGCAAAAAATGAAGAGCTTTAGCAAATCATGAAAAAAGATTTAAAATTCTTGATGAAGTGACCAACAATGTGGTTTTCAATGAAATAAAACAGATAAGAAAGCACTTATTTGGTATTCAACTTTACTATGAAAACCAGTACTCAGGTCTCAGTCTTGCATTGTTTTACCCATAGATTTCAACAGTAAACCTGAGATTTTTGGATTTTTTTAAAGTAATTAAAATGATTAAATACAACTTTTGCCATATAAGTGTCAAAAGACATCTTTAAGGGGGAGATGAAAACGAGTGCCACGAACTTTGGTACACCACAGAAGTCTGACCTAAATTAGTTTTTTTTCTACTTTTACTTTAACTTCAAAAAGCAAAAATAACCCCTTTTCATGAATTCTTTTTTATTAGAAAATGCAATTTCTTCATTTCTTAAAGTTTATAATGTCATAGTATGGTGTCTTACCATCAATAAGAGCCAAAAGTTAGAAACAAATGCTTGAAAATTAATGTTGCAAACAACACAGAGAAAAGGCACCATATTGAGCAATCATGTTTTGACGTCTATTCGCGCAAGTACCTAGCGGACACTTAACGTTTCTTTAACGTTGAAATTAGGTTGAAATGAAGTTGCAACGTCGCTCAACGTGTATGCAACGTTACAACAACGTTGATGATCTAAACGTTGATCTTTAAAGGTTGAATCAACGGTTAAGTCAGGTTGCCAACTTAAACGTTTAAATTTGGTTTGGGTTGTAACGTTTATTCAACGTGGCCTTTATCAACGTTGAAACGTAACAAAACGTGGTATTAACGTTGAAATCAGGTTGGAAATAAACGTTAAATAAAAGGTGACAGGAAATGGCGTTGACAATTTAACGTTGAGTTTGAGATCCTTGGCGGTACGGCCCACTTTTACCCTGGAATACCGAATACCATTTTAAATAAAGGTGGCGTACCGAATACCCTTTAATTTTAAATTGGAATATCGAATACCGAATACGCAGGTATGTTTATGCCGTTTGAGAGGCAATATCCGGAATTTCGATTTTTACCGTTTTTGACTCGAATGGTATATTTTATGACGTTAGGAGAATATGTCATTTCCGCTTAAGTTTTATGACGTTTTTGTAAATAATACACTATTTAAGGACATTTCCTTATATGTTGTTACAACAACACAACTATCTAGTCAATTTGAAACGTATTTATCACAGCAAATACTTGTAACAATGAGACAGTAAAGCATTTTTAGTATTGATTTTCATGATCCCGAAGAAGCTTTTGTTTTGAAAGCGACGACTCAACAGGTGCGTCATTTAGAAAATGTTAACAAAATTTTGTTTTGGTGAGAATGGAGACAAACAATACTTTCCAGGCTAACAAGTAAGTTCTATCTTTTATTTCTAATGCCATATGTGCTTAAATCTACACAATAAAACATGTTGGCATTTCTTCTACAAAAGGGGGGTACTTGCTTTTAGTTTTATATATTTATATAAATATTTATATAAATACTTTAAAATCACATTTATTATATAGATCTACATTTTAGCATTATATGCATTACTTAAATGAAAGTCTTGGGCAACAGTCTTGGGCAACATAGATATATCTCATGAATTTAATGTTATTCTGAAATTTTACATGTGAAAATTTTAATATTTGAAAAATAATAAGCACTTTAAAAAGCATACAGTTTGGTGTATCTAAGATAAGTATTTGTATAATGAGAAGATGCTTTATGCATATGTACATTTATATTTTTTTAATATTAATCTTCCATTTGCTATAACTAGTTTATGATGAGGTATTCCTTTTGAAGGTTTTCATTTTTGTATTTCAAAGTATAGAATAGCACATTTTTTTAATTAAAAAGGAATTGTATGTCAAATTGTATATTTTTTGTAATCCATTTTCTTTAAAATGATAGACTAAAATTAACTATAAAATATAGCATATGATATAATGTCATTTCAATCATATCAAAATATTTTTTTCTATTATTTTCAGCTGTAATTTTCTTCTTTGCTGAAATCTGGTGTGTAGTTCTTACAAAGAGAAGTTATTTTATTGGCAGTTTTGCTATTATGATGTTAAACTAAATGAATGTGTGACTAAATACATGGTCTTTTATAGGATGGGTGTTATATTCTATGGAATTCAATAAAGGAAAACGTCATTCCTTATAAGTTTATATATAAATTATTATACATAATTATGTAAATAACGGGGAACCTAACAGAACGAGTAAGAATCCATCGACAGCATATACATGTAAGGCAGCCACAGTACAGAAAAATCCCCCTCAGCAAACATTTAGATGAATGTGCTGGGGGCCTTTTTAAAATTTTCCCGTTTTATAAACTTAACATTGACTGCGAAATTAAACGGGAACTAAAGGAAAAATATTTCATCCTCAAGTTTCAACCCAAACCTAACCCTAAATCTTCATTTTCAATTGTATAACGTTTTTTATTGTATTAAGTTGAAAACTCAATTGGAACTTAACGATTTAACACCCTTTAAATATCGATACTATGACGTTACGTTACTTAACTACAGTAACATAGTAACGTTAGTATGTTGTATGTTCAGTTCACTTGAAGATTGAAACATCTAAAACATGAAAGTACTAGTGTGAAATACAACGATTTATTCTGGATATGTTGGATTTTTTATCTATAAATACATAATTCTATATACATTTCAAGAAATTGAGGAGCTGGATTTTTCAAAGTGTGAAAATAAAAGTGGTTATTTCATTAAATGAAGGCAAACAATAATTGTGTGCAATTGTATGATGAAAGTTCTCACTCTGTGAAACTCAATGAAGGATCACCACCCTACCTTAGTTTAAAGGTTTTTTTTATTAAATGGATAGCTGTATCTGTTTAAGTGTTAGCATTCATATTATAAAAAAGTTTTGTTGTGATAGTCTGTTCTTTTTTTCACAAATACATTCTTATTGTTTTAAAAGCTATCAGTATGACCAGATAAACCAATAATGTAAATGCTTTGATTGACAAAAAGTACATTTTATACAAACAAAGACAAAGCATGAATACCAAAAAGGACACGAAAAATCATGCATAGAAAACAAATTGACATTCAAACAAAATACTTGAGCATATGAAATGAGTGAAAATTCAGAGATATAAAACAGTATTTGAGACAACAAAATAAATATAAGTACTGAGTCTGATTGAAATCAAAGCAACTGTAAACAGCATACATTTGTTCATGGACATTGTACACTTTTTTACAGATTTTACTCATGAAAACAAATTATAGCAGAAACAGTAATAGGAAAAAATAGTATGATAAATATGGAATATGATGATCCTGAGTTGTGTTCAGTTGAATTTAACATAAATTAGGAGCTTTGCTTTCTAACTTAATAGATCTGTTCAACTAAATGGAACCAATAGTCTTAAACTAACAAAACAGTCACAGTTAAAAAAGCAGAATGAAATGTGTTGAGGTTCTGTGACATAAAACCACTGGATAAAACTGAATTATCTGCAGTATGACTTGTATGATTTTGTTATCTGTATGACCTAGTGCACAGATTGTTTACCTATCCTGTATGTCCCGGGGTACATTTTTAAACTACTGTATTTTATAAAAGCTTCATAAAAGTTTACTCCGCCCCCACCCTTTTAGCTGAAAAAACTAACGTTTGTGTCACGCACATGTACTACGACTGCCGCTTTCTTTTCGCCTACAAAACTACAAACATTTCTTCACAATTTAATAATAATATGAAACTAAAATCACGAACAAAATCATGTTATCAGCAAACACGCACTGTGCAAAATAAATAAAAATATTTTATAATGACGTCATCATGTTTTCACGCCGTAGATCTTGATGAACTCGGCGTTTGACAGCAATGGAGAAATACTGGAATCCAGAAAACGAGCTTTCTTTATCAAGCTAGAACAAGTTACCACAGTTAACAAAATCCCTAATCCTTTAAATATATCTTTTCGAAGATAAACAGCTATCATATAATCGCTGAACCGCAAATCGCAACGAATTTCTTGAATTTAGCTTGATAAGATTAGAAAAATGGTGCGAAATTGCTCAATTTTGGCATTTTTAATTTTTTAAAAAATAGAAGAAATGATTTATTTTTAAGGGTTCAGCAGTTTTACAACTAAGTATCATATCTTCCCATGAAAAAAATTTCGAGACAAAATTCGGTGTGTGGTAACTTGTTCTGGTCTTTTTTAATACCAATCCTTAAATATAGACTTTTCCGCATTTTTTACGCTAAACGAATGATAAAATAGAATAAAAATTCACCAAAGATATTCATTTCTAATCATTTTTCTGTTGGTTTATTACAATATTCTATACGACATTCCGTTCCAGTTAAATAGGGTATGTACGAAGAAAGGGGGTGGTCTTGACGGAAATTCCTGAAAATTGCATTAACATACCTGCGTACCGTTTCTTCGCATTCTAAACAGACGTATTATATATGGAATACCGCGCACCGCAATTTTGGCGTACCTAATACCGTTTTAAAAACACCCAGACCGGTTCATGACTCCAGTATTCTGGGAAGAGAATGCGATTTGGCTTATTGGAGTAGTCAGAAAGGGGTGGCATCAATATCCTTGAATTTCAATAACTAACTGGAGATCTTAGCATTGACACTGAGGCTCGTCATGGGTTCCTGGATTTTTTGTGTATATTGAGAGGATTGTCGGATTAACAAGGGGTTGCAAAATATTGATCATTATTGAATTATTTTGCCTCATATTTTTATTTTTGGATTACGAATTGACCTGAAAAACCTTATATTCAAGTAATTACAACCTACTTGTCCAAAATATTAATTTGTGTATGCGTTTTTAAATAATTCGTTTCATTTTTGTTTTTGTTTTCGTTTTTGTTTGTTGTTGTTGTTTTTTATTTTTTTTTTATTTTTTTTTTAGATGAATTACTGACACGACTACGCCTGCCGGAATATACTCTGAAATATCAATGGTATTAATAAAGAGAAAGTAAACAATTCATAAATTCACGGGCAGTTAACTTAGTCAATACGAAAACACATGCATTCACTCTTCAGTCAGAAAAGTGGTCAGAACGAGACAAAAGAATATGCGCTCTTCAGTAAATAAGGTAGAATTTGATGCGGCATGTTTACGTAGTAACTATGGGCATTAAATAGTTTATCAGAGCAACTTTTAAAATAAATTGTGATATAAAATATGTAAAATGAAAGTAAACAACACCGAATTTGCCTTGGTTTATTAAATTTGCAGCATGAAAAGAGCACATTTCTCATGTTAAGTTATATAGTGGGGTCTGATTTCCTTTGTGACAAATAAAACATCATGCTCCTAAAAATCTGAAAAAAATATAAACAACAGATAAGACTCCATTCTTTCTGATAAAAAATTCCTGAACCCGTCGCTATAGCGGTATTGATAAAAATGATTATCAAAGTTGTGCTAATTTCATACGTTATTTGTGAATCCCCCTTTCTAAATATAGAAATTTCATTCATAAAATAAATAAACATTGAGGGTATCTCATACCCAGCTAAAAATAGCAATGGTCTACTCGACTTCCTAAAATATTTTTTCTTTAATTCTGCAATATATAAGGCCTTAACTGGTGAAACTGTTTAAATTTTACTTTTTATTGATATAATGCATGTTTTATAATAAAATGATAATAAGCAAATGTAAAATGACGTTTTAGAAGGGGGAGGTCTATTAAGTGAGGTTTGTTCGATTTGTAAAACTGTAATCGTCTCCCTTCATTTGCCTAGCAACGGTTTAGACTTGCTCGTTACAAAAAAAAAAAATTTCTCCGATTTCCTTAAAATTTTGTCAACAAAAAAAAGCATAAGATTGGTCGTCATCTGTCAAAGTATGTAACCCGTCGCACTTACCATTATTTTTTTTTTAATTCAACATGTTTATCACCTTTATAGAGTTCCGGTTATTCCTTAGAGATAATAAATTCCTTTTTTGTCACAAATTATTATTCTTTGCGTAAAACATCCTAACTAAGAAAAACAAACAATAGTTTGTCCATTCACTTGTACCCGAACTTGAAAATAACCATGACCTACTTTTTATTAATCAAAAGATTAAGTTGGTGATTTCAGCTCACCGCGTCATTCAAAATGATGTGTTTTTCGGATCAATTAGACACACAAAATATTTACAAGGGAGATAATATTTTGTCACCACCTGTCTGACTGTCTTGGTCGTGTGATTTAATCTCGTTAAACTCATCTGCCGCGTGTGAAATTCCATTTTTCGAAGAACAAAGGAACTGTCGAAACAGACATACAAGTGCATGTAGTATAAACAGACCGAAAACTTAGTAAAATTTTTAAGCGATAAGGTCAATGGTAAATTATTATGGGACAGCAATGGGGTATGTGAACACGCTCATATGATTCTTTTATTGGATACATGTACCTTAATTATTCGTAATGTAGTGCGGTGACCACAAGTAGAAAAGTTTGAATTTAATGTCCCCACCTGACACACGGCTACATTTGATATCAATCGAAAGGGGAAATACAAATGACAACAAAGTTCCAGACAATAAATTTTGCTACGCCTGACGCGCGTTTTGTCTATTCAAGACTCATCAGAGGCGCTCTACCAAAAATATGTTCTTTCAGAAAATTCCTGTCGTAAAAATGGGAAGTGGTCACGATTTTTCAAAAATGAGATAAAAGTTGATTTTAGAAATTCGTGAAAATTCATAAAAAAATATAGATTTTACCCTCTTATTTTATCTTTTGTGTGCAAAATGATACAATTAGAAATATGTTTGTTATATTCAGTTATACAGGAATCATTATCAACAAAATTTTGACTTTTTTCAAACAAGGGAGTTACACAATATTCGAAGGAACCATTGAAAACCGACTTGTTGACTCAAATTCTACATTGGCTATTTGTGTTTTAAGTGAGTCGTTTTATTTCAAATGTATTATAACATTCGAGCAATATGTAAGTTTTTTTGCGTACTTTAATTTGTCATATATATAAGAAAATAATTGTAAATAATATCCAAAAAGGAAAAAAAAGGTACGTATTGGAACTTAACCTTGTTGAACACCATTTTTTGGATGCACAATGTCGTAATATAATAGTACAGATGGGTCCAAACCTAACCTGTACAAAAGTGAACCAGGAGCAAACATCTAGTTTACTTTTCTGGTTTGGTTTGGTTTGCTTGACAAAACAAAATAGCAAACCACAGTTTACTCAAAACAAACCGTGGTTTGCTTTTTCTAGTTTGGTTTGGTTTGAAAAGCAAACCAAACCAAACTAGGCGGCTGGTTTGGTTTGCTCTGACCAAACCAAACTTTGACGCTGGTTTGGTTTGCTCTGATCAGACCAAACTAGGGTGCTGGTTTGGTTTGCTTTGACCAAACCAAACTAGTTCTCTGGTTTGGTTTACCCTTACCAAATCAATCTAAAATGATGGTTAATATCTAAATCGTAATAAATTCTTCAAGTAAAACATATTTGTTTTACGAGAACGAATATTATAAAATGATGTCCGGCGTCGTATTACTTCGATTCTTTGAATCATCTGCGCATGCTCATGGTTTGCTCTTAGCAAACCAAACCAAACCAGGCCGCTGGTTTGGTTTGCTCTAAAAATAGAAAGCTTTGGTGCTGGTTTACCCATAAAATACCAATCTAATATGATGTTAAATGTTTAAATCAGAATTTGTAATTCGATTGAGACATTTAGTGAATAATATTTGTTCATGAAATGTAATAATTGTGAAATAGTTCGAACATTCTTTCACATCGATTATATGAATCATCTGCGCATGCTCGCGGTTTGCTCAGAGCAAACCATACCAAACTAGGGCGCTGGTTTGGTTTGCTTTTTAAAGTTTGGTTTGCTCTGACCAAACCAAACCAAACCAAACCAGCCGTCTGGTTTACTTTTCGAGTACACATTAAAGTAAACTTTGGTTTGCTAAAAGTAAACCAAACAAAGTGAAAAGTGAACTTAGACCAAACCTCTGGTTTGCTTTTTTAGTTTGGTTTGCATACAGGTTAGGTTTGGACCCATCTGTACTTATAAATTTCAGCCAAATATGGAATAAACGATCATCAATTTTTCTAAACATTTATATTTGTAAAGTGTGATGGATTGTTGTTTGTTTCATGCCATATGTTGTTGTTGTTGTTGAGTTAATTCCTCCGTTGACTTCGGAGCACCCTATAGAAACACAGGGAAATAAAGTCTCATAAGCCATTTGCATAAGAAATGCAATTCTTTGACCACATATAGCCAAATATTGTCTGCGGTCAGGCTTTAATTTTTTTTATGACCTGACTACCCCAGTAGTTTCCTTGCCAAGGGCATTACCCTATCCGCAATCTGGGAACGCGCCGGGTAGGTGGCAGACCTTTTGAAAAAAAATGTTCAGATGTCCCGGTTTTTTATTCATAAACAAAACATACACTATTACATGTTCAAAGAATAATTTCATAATACAAAATACATTCAGAAACCATACACAGGACTGATTAACAAGAACAACGTCCTAGGGAAACATATTATCTATAAACATATAATGTATGCGTTTTTTATCTTTATTTAGAAGCAGTTTCAAAAACTAACAATCTAACAACAAGTGATTCAAAAGGATTAAAACATATCCGAAAGACAAACATGGGAACACATTACCAATATAATTTCCCAATTAATACCAGTGACACATTTTCCTTAATAACCTAATTTCAAACTATCTGAATATCAATAAAATAAACTACTCAGGCTGGTCCGCATCCTCGTTTGCAATAAGATGCGTGTTGATGTTTTCACGATTAGCATCGCCTTGACAAGGACAGAGGACTGTACAAGAGAGGTTTTTTTCAAAACACGCATCGCGACACTTGTCATAGGAAAACAATGTCTAGAGTAAATGTCACGATCCAAAGTCACGATACATTTGCAAAACTTAACAAAGACTAAATGGTGTGAATGTTCGCCTAGATATTGAAACGATACATTCTGCAAGGGCTGTACATTTTCGCTGTGTATCAACAGAAAGCTGATGAAGGTCTTGATCTTGTATGTATACTGTTTCGTCGACAAGATACGCTAGTTTTTTCAACAATGAAGATGGCATTTGATCAATTGGTGATGATAACGAAAACTCAGATGATGACGGATATTCTTTGTTTTGCAGTTCTAAATTGGGAATATCCTCTTTCAAAATACCTAACGCAGCATTCAAAATTTGATCCTTGTTCATTTCTTGAATACTAGAAATGTTGGACTCCTTTTGTGAAACTTGAACTCTGATTTTAAGTAGCCAGCAGTTGCAATTGCGTCAGACAAGGTTATGCCTCTGCTATAAATGATATTTGATTTACCCTGACCTTGCTGGATTTGAATAACAACATTACTGTCATAATGTTTCACAAGTTTTGCTTGTAGTTTCGTTGTAGAATAATTAAGTTGTAACTCTGCTGGCAGGAAAGAGCTATACATTTCAAGCTACTAGTAGTTTGAAAGCAAAAATGCTCTATTACTCACCAGATGGTCGTTGTTTATAGCAGAAATAAGCTTTTGAAAGGCAGTTTTTTGGTGCTGAACTTCAGGATCTGTGGGATTTGGGTTGGATTACTTTTTCTTCTCAACATAATACAGGTTGAATTATACACTCGAAGATTCTGCTAATTTTCATTGAAAAGAATTTGAATAGTTACATTATCTGTGTTGGTTACTGCTACAAACATTAAACTCTGTAACCGTTCGTCTGATTAAAGCTTGTGCAATGTTGTGTCTCTTTTGAAAGATTATTTGTGATAAACATGTAAGTATTTGAATCAAAAGTATGCAAAACAGAACGCATCAACACACCTTTTTGGGACGAAGGGTCGACTTCAGCTTGAGGTGAGCCTGAAAGTAAAGCACTACAATTTTGCTTGCTCGTAAAGCTCTTGAAACAGGAACGATGATATAATATTTGTAATGCATCAAACTTAGGACTGTCAAGTGAGATAACCTGGTCTATGATTTTATTATCAACCATATCATTTCTGTTTTTATAGCAGATACAAATGTAGGCTTTCCTCTGTTTACTTACTTAATGATTCTGAGGTAGATGAAAGGCAAATGACAGTTTTCATATTGAACCGTTTGGGCTCGATGGGGCTTTTGTAGTTGGACTGGACAGGTTAGGCATGGTCAGGTTAGAACAGTCAGGGGACCAACTTGTACAAGTCAGAATGATCAGATTCAATCTTACTTGTACAAGTCAGATTAAACAAACTAGAGTTATCATCTCCTTATTTTTAGAAATTTCAATCTGACTTCTACGAGTAAAATATACTAGAATGTCTTTTTATCAAAGTCTCTTATCCAGAGATATTCTCTATGGTTAAATTCCTTTTCTATATACTGAGATCTATTTATAAATCTTACAAAATAGTCATGGGTTTGTAATTTAGATTTTTTGTTTTTATATCATTCTTACTTGTACAAGTCAGAATCAAAATTTTACTGCCCTCCTTTGGCAGTAAATTTCTCTACTTTGGCGGTCGTGAACACCATGGTCTTTAATTATGCTTAAATCATTAAATAACAATTATTTATCTAGTATAAACCACATTGGTGTTCAAAACCGTGGATATAAATGACAGTCTTAGATAATTATCTTTGAAATTCTCTGATGATAATTGAAACTTTACAGTCAATCTGTTCCCTATTTGCTCATGATTCTTTCATCCTAAATGCAGGATGTCATTGTTGACCTTGTGAAATAATTTGAATAAGATTTATTGGTTTTGAGAAATGTTATTTCAAAAACATTGAATATTGGAGCAAATTTAATAGAAACAATTATTACTCTAACAAGTCCGATTCATTCTGACTAATAGAAGTCAGAATTGGATCTGACTCTACAGAGTAATAAACCATAAATGGAATCTTACTGGTACAAGTAAGATCTATTTTGACTTCTACAAGTTGGTCCCCTGACTGTAGAATAGAACAAATAAACAAAGTAAAAAGAATGATACATCCTCCGTTAGTTCATCATGTATTAAAAGAGCAATATTGGCCCAAGCAACAAACGTGGTCTTCGCTAAGTTGTCCAAAGAAATTGCCGATATTGTAAAGTCAATGTATAGTAAAAGCCATCGAGTAAACGAAGTCTTGCATATTTACTTCCATGTCCCTTTTCACACAAAATAATACGTCATAATGAATAAATTTTGAACTTTCCTATTAACCTTTATGTCAACACACACTATATGGATCTTGGTATCTTTAATAAAAAGAATGCATATATAATGATAATCAGGTGGTTTTGTCCTAATACTAAAAGGTATTCTTTTTTATGAAGACAATTTCTTTTAAAAGCAATGTTCAGGTTTAAAAATAATATTTAATTTAGATTTTCTACAAAAAATTGCATTTTTTTAAAAATTTGCCATTTTTTAGCCTAAAAGGGAGTTGTGTAAGACATGTTATATTTTTTCTTGAATCTACTTATCATTATCTAGTGTGTCTAAAAAGAATTGTACTATTGTGGAAAGGCAATTTGAAATAATACACGAAAAGAAAATTTGTGTTAAGATAACGAAAATTAGGGTATTCCCCGAAAAACGCAATTTTCATAGGGTTCTGACCATACGAATTTCTTACGACAGGGCTTAAAATGAAGCAGCGATAAAGATAATTCATTACAAATAAAAGTTAGCTTTGTGTCACATTGGGACATTAAACTCGAAATTTAGAGGTCTTTTCTTTACTAAGTCACCGCACTGATGCTATACATAGATGTACTATACAAGTTAGGGTTGCTAAACCTGTTCAATTTTATCACATGCTTAGTATAGTACAAGTACATGTATATGCACAAGTTTGCTTGGCTTTACCTCATATTGTCCACATTTGGCAACTTTATTGGTACAATGTATGTATGATGACTTTGGAATCCTATCTTAAACTTAATTAAGGCTATACATGCTGCATCTGAATTTCTTTTCAGCTAGGTTTGGGCGATTCAAGTTTAATAAGAATGGTTAAAGCTCATACCCAAATACTGACACGGTCCAAATAAACTGATAACTGCACTTGATTGTTAGCTCACCTGGCCTAAAGGCCGTGGCCATAGGTGAGCTTATGTCATCACTTTGCGTCTGTCTGTCGTCCGTCAGAAACTGTTAAAACATTAAAACATTAATCAAATACAAATACAATGTACAATCAATGTGCATTTTTTGTACAGTAAAAAAAAAATGTATACGGTTCAACAACTTTGTTGCTAACACCCTATAGTAATCAGTCTGTCTGTCCGTCCGTAACAGATCAGTTTTCCAGACTTTTTTATAAATTGAATGCTTGCAGATATTGAGCTAAAATGTTGTATGTGTATATTATTACAAAATATCCAATACAGAATTTTATCTAATCTATAAGGATGTTTTCATGATTTGTGTTTTTTTCCAGAATAAGAAGGAGGTGGTGTAGGCAGTATGGAAGGAGAAGGGTGAACAGGGGGAAGAGGGAACAATTCCCACTGTTTGGATACAGGGAAACTACGTCATGTGGCCGCCAAAGGGGTCCAATATGTCATAAAAATATACAACCAGCTGGTGATGCCATCTAAAAACTGGACAAAATTCGTCTTGATCAAAATCAAGTTCTCTTCTGGTTAGTTGGAACTATTAGACTATCTATATACAATGTACACAATGTGCATGTACACACGGTGTTTATCTAGACGGTTTCTTTCTGCTAAAATAATGTGTTCTTGGTTTCTAATCACCAAAAGCGACGGTCACATTTTTTGTACTATTTGTTTAATATTTTAGATAGGACACCTGCATTCTTTGACATTTTGCGTCTATTTCAATTACATGTAGTTTTAATACTTTGAAAGGTTCAAGTAGAGCCTAACATGTGTTTGTAAGGTTTTTGTTTCATTTTTCTCTGCAAAGGAATAACATTTTTGTCTCGCCTGCGAGAAAAGTCGCGGAAAGCAAGACAAAGGTATGCTGATTCCGGTGGCAGCGTCCACAATTGTTAGAGTTTTTTCTTGGGTCTGTTTAACATTAACTACTTATACCAGGCCATTGGAATTAGGTACATGTAGGTAGATGCACTGGGCGATCGAAAGGCGAGACAAACATCTGTGATAAAATTTATTAATCCAAAGGCGGAATTGTACTAAGCCTACTGTCTATACTTTGCATCCTTTTACAGTGGTACTAAAATGATTAAGTTTTGAAAATAACAGAGATAGTGACACACAGCGTATACACAATTTATAAATTTTAATTGTTATATATATCAAAGTATAGATTTATAGATTTATCTTAGGAATTTGTTAGAAATTGACAAATGACGTTAAATGAAAAATAATACATTCAAATTGTATTTTTTTTCTTTTTCAACAGAAAACCATACAAATTATCAACTTAAAAAAATCATATGTGTACAATATTTTTGCTTATATATTTTGCAGATAAAAGGAAAGAGTGCCAAAAATATGATGAGACAACTACACATGAAACCAGTGGTAGCGAAGATGAGACTGATCTAATAAAGAGACAAAGAAAAAAGAAAAATACAACGATTATATTACAGGTACTGATGAACGAATTAAGACATTTATGTATTTGATAAAGTTTAATACGGGCTGTTGCAATTATCTATGTATGAATAAAGTATCTTTTTTATGTCATCGCACATGTTAAGATTGCGACAAACATGAATATATATACGGATCATTTTGGTACCATCTTTCATTTTGCTTCCTCGTGCGTAAAGAAACATTTTCAAAACACTTTTCTCAGGAAGTACAAGCAGCAGACGATTGAAACTTTATCCAAGTCTTCATGACATAATAATATATGTATAGGGTTAACACATTTTATATGCTGCTAGATACTTAACATGCTGTTTAGTTTTTACCAAAAAATTATTCGAGAGTCGACATATGCTATGCATCGATTGCTCCATTTGTAGTTTGCAAGAACTACAAAGTTGAGCTCTGTTTTGTCATAACACATGTTAATACGACATGAAAATTTTGATCTATTCACTTCAAGTGTTGATTGAAAATTGACATCAATTGATTAAAGCAAAAGTAGCATACTTTTTAAGCTCATCTTCACATTCTTGAATTGAATTCACTTCATCGATATAAACTGCTTGTTTTTATTTTCAAATGTTATTTGATTTTTAATCTAGCAGGTAGTAGTAGTTGTCAAGAACAATGCAGTTCAAGTGCAACATATGCTATATATAGACAGAATGTTCCTATCCAACCTACCGGTAAAAAAGGTAAGTTTGTTGTGATTGGCAGATTTGAGTTGGCCGAGTATTGAATATAAACTGAAAAATCTCCGTTTTAATTTTTTATTTTTTTTTTCATACCATAAAGTTGTACATATTGACGGTTTTGATAATCAGCAGTATAAATCTTATGATGTATACTCACTCAAAAAAGTTACGCAACAATTCAAAATTTCCCTTTATATTTTAAATAAACCTACCTAATTTTATTTTTGTATTGCAAAGCCATTTTTTGATCGATTTTTATGAAATAAAAACCAAGAGAATGAAAAATGATTGAAATTTATTTTTATGATTTTAGAAAAATCGTCACTTCCCCGGTTTTTAAGATATCACAAGAAGAAATCAACTGTTAATTTTATGCCTCAACAACCCGTTGAAATCGACCAACATTTTCCGTGGAAAAACATTGGTTATGTTCTACTCGAGTTCTATCAAAAACCGTAACAGCTAGGATTTTGCCCAAATCATAAAAAATAAACTTCACTTGTTTGTCTTTTTCTTTGTTTTTATTTTATAAAAAATGATTGAAAAACGGCTTGGCAATATCAATTTATAATAAGATAGGTTTACTTAAAACATATAGGGAAATTTTCCACTGTTGCGTAACTTTTTTGAGAGAGTATATATACAGGTAACCCACCCCCAATTATTTGTACTCATAAGAATATTGGAGAAGATATTAAAGAGGTTTTAAAGTGACCTCTACATTTTTTAAATTGATTTGTAAACGGTGAGTGGGATATTCATTGACTAAATAAGTGTTCATCGCATTTAGATAGAAATGAATCCTAGAATCGAGCTATTATAATATGACTTGCAAAAAAAGGCTTGTAGATCTACCTTCTTCGTGATCCTATAATATTAGTATTTTACCCTTGTGAATGGATATCTTTTCTAGGGGCAATACCACAAGCACCAAAGCCACCAGCTAAACGCACTTGTGGAAGTAGTGTGCAACTTCAAAGTGAAGGTAAATACATTTGTATTTGACTTTGTATAATTAGCTTAGCAGCATTAAAACTGAAAATAATGTGGAAAGCTTCAATACGTAGAAGGAAACAAAATGACAAAATTCTATCGTCGTGGTCATCTAATCAAACTATCAAAACATCAAAACGTTGAAAAATTCATGTTATTCTATAATATAATTGTTTTTTAACATATTTCATTATAATCAACTTAGATAATAAAAAAGGATATAACTATACATTGTATATTGTAGGTCTGATTTGAGGGGGGGGCAGTAAGGCGAACTTTGTAATCGGTGATTACCTATGTTTTCCTTAGTCATGTTAATAATGGGTTTTTATTTTATATGTATCTGCTTACTGCTCTAAAGCTTATATACATGTACAATATATTAAAATTATTCTAAAGTATTGTAAGATTGTGTATACATGTAGGTCTAATGATTAAATATAAGATTTGTCATATATATACAGTAAAACTTGGTTATAACGAATTTCAAGGGAACAGGGAAAACAATTCGTTATAAACGTAATTCGTTGTATTGATATAACGAATTTCGTTATGTCATACAACGATTTCGTTATAGACTTTGAACACAAAACGTACATGTGGATATGTTTATTTAATTTACAATTATTACAGTGTATGTACAAACTGGGAAACCACTGAAAGTTATTCTAGTTTTTGAAAGAAACTAGTAATATCCGACTGTTTTTGTTTACGAGAGAATATTGTTTCTATTTTTGCAATTGCTACAAAAAGATTGTCATCTACATTTTCGACAGTTTCAAGCACACGACGAACTAAGTCAAGCGCAACTAAACCTTCACTTTTTGTTGGGATTATTAATTCATCGGACTGTTCATCATCAACTTCCGATTCCTCAGCTTCAGAGTCGGAAGTTAAAAGACTGTCAACAATGTCATCGTCCGTCCTTGTCTCGGTGGCGACAATGTTCTCATCAACATTTATAAAATCGTCCATGGTGATGCCAATTTGATCAAGCCGATGCTGGATGTTAAACAAATTTGCCAAAGGCACATCGTCTTCGTCGTCCTCGTCGTCAGAGTCGATTGTACTTGCTGTGTTTTCCTCGTCAGTATTATGAAAACCTGCTTTTTCGAAACATCGACTTATGCATGTTGATCTTACATCTTGCCACGCGACGTGAATCATCCTAATAGCCTTAAGAACGTGAATACATGGCTCTATCTTCTTATCGTCACACTGAAATAAAATCGTGTCTTGTATTTATTTTCTATTTAGAAAATCTTTGTTTCTAAAAAAAAATTGTGTCATTAATAAAACAGATACACAATGGAATGTCATCGTCTGTATTTAACCGCATTGTGTTTTACCGTTATTTAAATCAATACACATTCAGCTGTTAATCGGTGATCTGTTGAGGGGTAAACGGTTTATTATACATAATTGTTTATTTTGCAAGGTGAGTTCGTTTTAATACGGGTTAATTATGGGATCAGTTGATCCTGTTTAAATTGTGTTTGCATAAAAGTAATTTATTTAATTGTTTAGAGATTTTATTTTTAATTACTGACCTGCAATATGTAATGTTCTGGTTCCGTTTTTCCTTGAACCACTCGTAAAGAGCCGAATCTACGCTTTCATGTTTTGAAGAACGATGGCGTTTTCGAGCAGGAGACACTGACGATTCCTCGTAGGATTCAATAATCTTTTCCTTGTTTTTTAATATTGTACTTAAGGTGTTCGGCAGAATTTCAAATTTAGCTGCAATTTCCTTTTTAGGAGTATTTCCCGTTTCACAACATTGAATGATTTCGTATTTTGTTTCTAACGATATAGCTTTTCTTTTCCTACCAGGAGAAGCCATTTTAACATTAAATAAACTCAAATAGATCTAACATAGTTTTTATTGAAATAACAACAATTCACGTTTGTTTAATTAGATAACCTGTATTACCTTTGAAGTTTGTCGGTTCAATCATTGATTATCGCCTTTACCTTTGGGCATTTTTCAGTTCGTTATATGAGAGTAATTTTTAATGTGTATTGGCATTTTGGGAATTGAAAATAAGTTCGTAGTATCCGAATATTCGTTATAAACGAATTCGTTATATCCACGATATTTTACATTGAAACTGCTGAAGTTTGGTCGGGGATTTGAAAAAAATTCGTTATAAGCGTAAATTCGTTGTAAGCGAGTTCGTTATATTCGAGTTTTACTGTACACATTTTAAAGAATGTTTTCACGGTGCTTTTCATGGAAAAGTTTTGTAAAAATATTTGAGTTTGATGTCATCATACATTTTTTGTCAGCTTTGTATCATAAAACAATATTTAAATATTGAATAATTACTAATTAACTATGAATTTTATTGATATTTATTTTCAGAAGTTATGATAGATTCATATTCATCAGCCACGGTGGCAAAAATTCAAGACAAGATGTTTCGTTACTTAAAATATGCGCCAGGGAGGACAGGTGGTGGGGGCAGACACCATTCACGCCGACTGCGGCATCTACCTCAGCACCAGCAGCTACGTCAACATTAGAACTGGCATTGACATTGACATCTTTACCGGCAGGCACTTCAGCACCAGCAGCCATATTAACATCAACACCGGCAGTGACAGAGGACAGGAGACCCTTCAGCGGATTTTATTTGAAGACTTTAGACTCATATGGTGTTCAAAAAGTTGAAAAAAATGTATAAAAAGGTGAAAAAAAGATATCATGTAACCCGCCAACATTTTCCGCTTAAGCCACTCTTGTAAGTTTAGAGGAAAATGAGATGTGGAAAAAGAGTACGCGACACAACCTACAATATAAACGTAAATTTAAAACATCCACAATGGAAAACAGCCAGCAGCCTCAATGTGACCAGTGGTCGCTGCTTGCTGTTTTTTAATTGGCGCCTGGATTGAAAATAAATTACATATGATTCAAGCCCAATCCTAAAGTGCAATGAAAGACCCTCTTTTTGACAAAAAACAATTAACATAAATACAAACTAAATACAAACATAAGCTTTGATAAAGATTCCTGGCTTAGGACAGGCACATTACAAATGTGGCGGGGTTAAACTAGTTTTTTGGCGACAACTATTGATAATCAATAACAAAGCACAAACCAACAAACAGTAAAAATCAAATCGATAGAAGTTCAATTCAACAAGAGAGTATCTGAGAAAACAGGACGTAGAGATACTCCCTTGAGAACACTCGAAGTACTGACAGTTAGCTAAGAAGCATCCATCGACTGATGTTAAAGAAAATCAAGCATGTCGATTTTAAATCCGACACAACACGTCAAACAATTCATGATTTTATGATGCATCATCACACAAAACCAACACACTTGACCGCTGTAATGCTAAAAAATGACATACGTATAAAACAGTAATAGAAGGCAATTAACATTTTAAAGTAAGTATCAAATGATCAATATTTTTACCAAAGAATAAGACTAAATTCAAAGATTTTACTAAAATTTCCATTTCATAACCTTAATCATAAAGTTTTTAGCCAATTTTGCATTCCCAAAGGATTGTTTTTGAATTTATTTGCTTTCAAAACAACATTACCGTAGAAATCGGGATGGGATATTCCCTTCACAATCAAAATTCGATGTGTACAGTTAAATTTTCCAATAAGGTAAAGATATTTGTGATAAAACTTTGTAAACGACTTCACTAATTTGTGGTAACGATATCCTTGTTTTAGTAACTTTTTTGTTATACACTGGTTTTTATCATTAAAATCAGACACACCACTGCAGATCCGACCATATCTTACCAACTGTGAAATATATACTCAGTATGACGGAGCAAGTGGTACATCCCCCTCTCGAAAAGGGAAATTAACAATAGGAAATGAAAAGTCATCCCGTTTATCATATATTTTAGTGTGTAATTTTCCATTGATAATCTTTAAATCTAGATCTAAAAATGGGCATCTATCACCGGTTAGGTTAGATTTATTCAAGGTTAATTCCTTGGGATATATTTCCGTAAAAAAATAGAAAATGTGGGATTGTTTATTGAAAGAATATCGTCGAAATATATGTAGGTATAATTAAAAGTTTCAATGAGATGTTGTCTGTTGGGGTCTTTTTGAAGTTTCGCCATAAATTAGCATTTACGTCAATTTTTCAGGTACTAGCCATTCCATCTACGTTTAATGGCCCGCTGGGTACTTACACTACAAGACTGGTACCTTTAAAAAATTCCTTCCCAATTCAAATCGGGTTACTCACTTCAAGCCAATCTGCGTCAATATAAAAAAGGATACACATTTAAACTCAATATGCACATGCTATGCTCGAGTGTGTCTGTGTAAATAACGTTCGTGACTTAACAGCTTGGTTATGATGTGACAGTAAATGAGTAAGATTGTCACGTGCCAAGTATTTTAAAGTTTGTCATTTGTTAACCTTCATTCAAGTTCGGTAGTTTTGTTATTACCTTTATTAGATTGTTAAAATGTAGAATTGGCAAGGTATAATTAAAACAACCTTATATTCTTTCTCGTGTGTGTTTAATTACCTTCTTTTCAGGTTTTTTTTGTGATATTTAAATTCAAAATACATAAAGGTGTGTTTAGATGGTTCATATTAATTTGTCGCCTGCTGTTATAATAATTGTTGTAGTCATATGAACTTAAATCTCACCTATCAATCCCACCGGTATGACTTTTTTCGTGGTTGATGTAACCAGGTGTATATTTTATCCATGACCTATGTGTTGCTTTTGTGTATTAATCGTTTTGTCGTCTATTTCAAAATTGTCTTTTTCATGTTTTCCTTTTCGCATGCAGTATAAATTTTGACCAAAATGAAACTGATTATAATAAAAATAATGATAATAACACTGATAATAATAATAATTATAATACTAAAATAATAATAATAATATAATGATATAATAATATAAAATAAAATAAATAAATAAAACGTCATTTGTTCAGAGAAAAAATGTGAGATCTTTTCCCGTCTCTAGTTACATGTAATGTTAGTGTCCTATACAAGTACTTATGACAATAGAGTCTTTTTATTTACGATACAATGTTGCAAATAGTTATCTATAGGTCCCAGAATAAAGATCAAAGGGTCTAGTGTCAGATAAAGTATTATTGTTAAGGACGTTTTGTCGGTTGCTGAGTACAGAAGTTAACTTCCGGTTATAAAAACTAACTTCTAAACTCAGAAGGTAGTGTTGGTAAAGAATACATACGGTTGCTATGGACTTTTCATAAACGTTACCTTGTTGCTAGGGAATAACCCTGACCCATGACCTTTAATCTTGGAGTCAAATTGTACCTCTTTGCATACTGATTCACTTTAATATACAGTGTCATGTCAAGTCATACACTTCTTGAACTTAAATTGTGGATTTTTACAAAAAGAACATTTAAAGTATACATGTTTATTATAATATATGTTACAATTTAAAAGTTATTGGCAAACAACCTGTTTCTCGAAACATCTGTTGGTCGCCATTTTGAAACCGTTCAACCGAGTCATACACTTCTTGGACTCAAATTGTAGGTAATGCATACTGAATCACTTCACTATACAATGTCATGTTTTGAATACTAACTAATACTGGTTTTCAAGTTATTGGCTGTAAACATGTTTCACGAAACTTGTTACTGCCGACATTTTGAAACTGTTCAACCAAGTCATACACTTTTTGAACTAGAATTATGGATTTTTACAAAAAGAACATTTTAAGTATACATGTTTATTATAGTATATGTTACAATTTAAAAGTTATTGGCAAAAAAACTGTTTCGCGAAACATCTTTTGGTCGCCCTTTTGAAACCGTTCAACCGAATCATACACTTCTTAGACTCAAATTGTAGGTTATTTCTTAGCGGTCTTTTTTATTCACATAATGTCTAAATTATCTCTCAGTGTTTAAAAGTTACTTAAAACATATTTTGACGGCGGCCATTTTGAAAATGGCTGTCAGAAGCCATTCGACTTTGGTCTCAAATTATAAGGCATCAGACGACGATCACAAATAAACCCATATGTTAACTATATTAGCTCAAATAGTTTTCAAGTCATAACCCTAAAACCGTTTAATCGAAATGCGTCAAGGGCTGTAACTCGAAAACGGTTTGTTATAGAGTGATCGACCTGTTAAATCAAATATAGACCTAAATGAGAGGAACATTTTTCCGATTTATTGTGCGTTTAAATTTCTTTTTATTGTTTTTAAAGTTAAAGTGAAAACAAAATTCCAATGGCGGCCATTTTGAAAACGGTGTACCACAAAAAATGTTTGACTCCAGATCTGTAAGCAGGACCCCCCAATCTACTTGGAAACCAAGTTACATCGAAATCGTCCAACTGTGACGTTTTCGACAAACTTTGCGTCAAATTAAAAACGCGTAACCTGCAGGAAATTGTTCGAAAAAAATCGTGATCAATCATCCTCCTTACTCCAGGGCAATTTCAATGCTTAATTTTGTTATGCCGGTTGCAGTTTTTGAGGAAGGATAAACAGGGTTTGCGGAGATTACCCAGTTACTAAAAATATATCAGTTTCACAGGGTCGGTCAAGGCGAGTACTGGTATGACAAAACAATGGGACCAAGTATCGAATAGATATGTCGTCAATTAATGGCAGAAAATAATATAATAATAATAATAATAATAATAAAATTGAAAATAACAATAATAATAATAATAATAATAATAACAACAATAATAATAATAATTAAAAAGTCATTTGTTCAGAGAACAAATGTGAGGTCTTTCCCATGTTCTTGTCAGTTTGATGATAACTGTTATGTTTGTTTAGGCTATTTGAGTCTGATTTTGACAATAGTATTAAACTATTAGTTGCAAAAAATGTTCTAGAGTAAAGAGCAGTGAGTCTGAAGTCAGAAAAAGTATGGTTGTTAAGGACTTTTATGACGGTTGCTATGAACTAGGGGCTACTTCCGGTTGAAAAAACTTAACCCTAAACTCAAAAAGTAGTCTTGATTTAGAATATATATGGTTGCTATGGACTTTTCATTAATGTTACCTTGTTGCTAGGGAATGACCTTGACCCATGACCTTTGACCTTGGACTCAAATTGTAGCTCTTTATATACTGATTCATTTCAGTATGCATGTTTACTATACTATCTGTTATGGTTTTAAAGTTATTGGCAAAAAACGTGTTTCGCGAAACTTGTTTGGGCCGCCATTTTGAAACCGTTTAACCGAATCATGTACTGTTTGGGTTCAAATTGTAGGTAATTTAATTCTCTTTCACTTGAACCCTATGTTTCATTCACCATCTTATATGGTTAAAATGTTATAAACAAAAAATCATTTTTAAAATAAGAATCAAGGGCGATAACTCAAAAACGACAAGTTTTACGCTTTCGCACCTGAAACACTTTTTGTAGATTTCGACATGGCGAACATTTTCTCCATGTATTGTCCGCTTCAATTTTGTACGGTTTAATTGTTATTTCATAAAAACTGTTTACGATGTCAGCCATTTTGAAAATGGCTGCCCGTAACCATTCGACTTTGGTCTTAAATTGAAGGACATATAATGACGGTCACAAAAAACCCATATGTTTACTATATTATCTCTGACGGTTTAAAAGTTATAAGCCAAAAACGGATTAGCCGAAACGCGTTAAGGGCCATAACTCGAAAACGGTTTGTCGTACAGTGTTCGACACTTTATATCAAATAAAGGTCTAAATGAGACGAGTATTTTCCCCATTACATGTCTGCTTCAATTTTGTATGGTTTTCGAGCTATACTGCAAACAAGGTGTATCATGACCTCTGACCTTTAGATTTGACCTTTGACCTTGACATTTTTAGATGTAACATATGTCACTTGGGATGATTGGTGAAGGTCCCAAGTCTCTAGGACTAACCGTCTTGAAGAAAAAAAAATTGACGAGTCGCGACCCTTTTCGAGTCAAAAACGCGTAACCAGGAAGTTGTTTGGAATTTTTTTTTTGGTCTACAAATCATCCCTAGGAGTGAAATGACATTTTCCACTCTTTAGTTTTTTGATAACGGTTATAATTTTTGAGTAATTTTGCAAACAAGGTTTTCCGGTCTGGGGCAGATAACCCCGTTACTAAAAATAGATCGGTTTCAAAGCATGGGTTTAGGCAAGTATTCGTATGACCGAATAATGGTACCAAGTATCGAAAAGATATGTCGCGACACTTTTCGTCAAATGACCGCGGAAAAGAAGAAGAAAAATAATAATAACCATAAGAAATACAGTAAGGTCTTTCCTTCTGTGGAAGGGAAAGACCTTAATAATAATAATAATCAGAAGAAATACAATAAGGTCTTTCCACTGTAGTGGGAAAGACCTTAATAATAATCAGAAGAAATACAATAAGGTCTTTCCACTGTAGTGGGAAAGACCTTAATAATAATATAATTATAATAATAATAATGATAATGATAAGAATAATCAGAAGAAATACAGTAAGACCTTAGTAACAATTATATTAATGATAGTAATTACAATACTGACTATTGTTAACGTCTATTTTTCATTGTAGGAATTGATGACATTGGTATAAGCAATACAAAATTATAATAAAAGCAATAAGACTCAGTGACGGTGCCCATTTTTAACTTTTGGGATTCAACTTTAAAGGAAGAATTCTGTATAGATTATCGAGAAAAACCCTCAAAATGCATATTTTTTTTTAAATTTACATAGAAGTTTTTGTGTCAGAACTGTTCAAAAGCGTTGTTTTAGAGATGATTGAAGCTGTTGTGTCAGATTTTGTTAAATCCGTTGTTTAAGAGTTGATTGAAGCTGTTGTTTCAGAAAAAAAGAAGACACAAATATGTGTAGTAAGTGTAGGCAACACATCCTACATAAAAAAGCGGCAATCTAGAAAATCCACAATGGTAAACAGCCGAACTGGAATCATCTGAAGTCGTTGTTACAGTTGTTTCTAGCGATTCTGTCACAGTTGTTTCTAGCGATTCTGTTGTCGTATGACCTGACCAAAAAACAAAATAATAAAAATCAATTATAAGATACATTTTGCAAGATCTTCTATCTATGAGTATGGTAAAATTTATTATGCTATAATAGGGGTGTTCCGAAGAGGCGATTATAACCTTTTTTAACCAACGGACGCCCTTACACAACATAGTTTTTTTATTAACTAAAGTTTCCAGGACACAAAAACGATAAACCCGCCTAGCATGTAATGCGTGCCGCCCTAAAAATTGACGCCCTTAAACAATGGTCTTTTTAACGTCTATATCAACGGCATGCATAACACACCCAAAATCTGCTATTAATGAGTATACTTTTCTTGCAAATGCTTTAAGTCGCTCCAAAAAAGCGATTCCACATTTGGTTTAACCAGCGGACCCCTGTTTAACAAAGATTGTATCAATTAATTTTCTACGACTATTGACAGCTTGAGTCGATTGACCGTTCACTACGAAGTATTTTTTGGACGATTATTTATTTAGAAAACTGTGCGAAAATGTTAGTAGCTTATTGAAAATTTAACACACAAAACATCAAGCGCATGTAACGCGAAGTTATTTATTTTATTGTCTTTGATATAATATTTAATGCATGCAATATAAACAAGAGGCTCCCAGGAGCCTAAATCGCTCACCTGGTCTTAATGTCAACCCTTTGAAGACTTTTGTATAGCTAAATGAGCTGAATGTTTAAGCAATAAAAAGCTTTTCTCTATCTGCAATAGTTATCATTCCAAAGCAAAAAACACTATTTTTCACCTTTAAAGGGCCATATCCCCTTAAAGGGGTCATTTGACAACTTCGACCATAAAAAGACCTTTGTAGAGCTAATTAAGCTGAACATTTAAGCAAGCAACATCTTTTCTCTATCTGCAAAAGTTTTCTTTCTTTAGGCCAAAAACACTATTTTTTGCCTTTAAGGGGCCGTAACCACTATAAGGTCTCATCTGGCAACTTTGACCCTATGGAAACTTTTGTAGAGCTAAATGAGCTGAACATTTAAGCAAGCAACAACTTTTCTCTATCTGCAATAGTTTTCATTCCATAGGCCAAAAACACTATTTTTTGGCTTTAAGGGGCTGTAACCCCTATAGGGGGTCATCTGACAACTTCGACCATAGGAGACTTTTGTAGAGCTAAACGAGCTGAACATTTAAGCAAGCAACAGCTTTTCTCTATCTGCAATAGTTTTCATTCTATAGGCCAAAAACTCTATTTTTTGCCTTTAAAGAGCCATTACCCCTGTAAAGGGTCATCTGACAACTTTGACCTTATGGAGACTTTTGTAGAGCTAAATGAGCTGAACATTTAAGCAAGCAACAGCTTCTCTCTATCTGCAATAGTTTTCATTCCATAGGCCAAAAAACATGAAAAAATGCTATTTTTCACCTTTAAGGGGCCGTAACTCCCATAAGGGGTCATCTGACAACTTCGACTCAATGGAGACTTTTGTAGAGCTTTTGATGCTGAAGCAGCAGCGTGGCATCAGATTTCATCTATCTCTTATACTTTTTGATTTACAAGCCAAAAACAGTAGTCTGACCCCCCCTGGTCTATTTTTAGCAACGGCGGCAATGTTTTTCGACGAATCAAAAATCCCCACATCAGTTCTGTGGGGGATACCCTAAAGTACCACCAGACCAAATTTGGTTTGAATCTGTGCAGCCGTTTCAGAGGAGAAGAAGTTTGAAGAAAAGTTAACGACGACGGACGACGACGACGACGACGGACGCCAAGTGATGGCAATAGCTCACATGGCCTTTGGCCAGGTGAGCTAAAAAGGTGGGTCTGCAAAATATGGTACTATAATAAGTATACAAAATGGTATTTGAAAGTACTTCACTTAAAAATACGACGGTATATATAGTTATTTAATGCTTGTTCATCGTGTAGTCAAAATTGTTATTCCGAGTTGCAAGAGATGATTTAGGGACTGTTGCCTAAAAATTGGGCTAAATCGCTCACCTGGTCTTAATGTCAACCCTTTGAAGACTTTTGTATAGCTAAATGAGCTGAATGTTTAAGCAATAAAAAGCTTTTCTCTATCTGCAATAGTTATCATTCCAAAGCAAAAAACACTATTTTTCACCTTTAAAGGGCCATAACCCCTTAAAGGGGTCATTTGACAACTTCGACCATAAAAAGACTTTTGTAGAGCTAATTAAGCTGAACATTTAAGCAAGCAACATCTTTTCTCTATCTGCAAAAGTTTTCTTTCTTTAGGCCAAAAACACTATTTTTTGCCTTTAAGGGGCCGTAACCACTATAAGGTCTCATCTGGCAACTTTGACCCTATGGAAACTTCTGTAGAGCTAAATGAGCTGAACATTTAAGCAAGCAACAACTTTTCTCTATCTGCAATAGTTTTCATTCCATAGGCCAAAAACACTATTTTTTTGGCTTTAAGGGGCTGTAACCCCTATAGGGGGTCATCTGACAACTTCGACCATAGGAGACTTTTGTAGAGCTAAACGAGCTGAACATTTAAGCAAGCAACAGCTTTTCTCTATCTGCAATAGTTTTCATTCTATAGGCCAAAAACTCTATTTTTTGCCTTTAAAGGGCCATTACCCCTGTAAAGGGTCATCTGACAACTTTGACCTTATGGAGACTTTTGTAGAGCTAAATGAGCTGAACATTTAAGCAAGCAACAGCTTCTCTCTATCTGCAATAGTTTTCATTCCATAGGCCAAAAAACATGAAAAAATGCTATTTTTCACCTTTAAGGGGCCGTAACTCCCATAAGGGGTCATCTGACAACTTCGACTCAATGGAGACTTTTGTAGAGCTTTTGATGCTGAAGCAGCAGCGTGGCATCAGATTTCATCTATCTCTTATACTTTTTGATTTACAAGCGAAAAACAGTAGTCTGACCCCCCTGGTCTATTTTTAGCAACGGCAGCCATGTTTTTCGACGAATCAAAAATCCCCACATCAGTTCTGTGGGGGATACCCTAAAGTACCACCAGACCAAATTTGGTTTGAATCTGTGCAGCCGTTTCAGAGGAGAAGAAGTTTGAAGAAAAGTTAACGACGACGGACGACGACGACGACGACGGACGCCAAGTGATGGCAATAGCTCACATGGCCTTTGGCCAGGTGAGCTAAAAAGGTGGGTCTGCAAAATATGGTACTATAATAAGTATACAAAATGGTATTTGAAAGTACTTCACTTAAAAATACGACGGTATATATAGTTATTTAATGCTTGTTCATCGTGTAGTCAAAATTGTTATTCCGAGTTGCAAGAGATGATTTAGGGACTGTTGCCTAAAAATTGGGCTAAATCGCTCACCTGGTCTTAATGTCAACCCTTTGAAGACTTTTGTATAGCTAAATGAGCTGAATGTTTAAGCAATAAAAAGCTTTTCTCTATCTGCAATAGTTATCATTCCAAAGCAAAAAACACTATTTTTCACCTTTAAAGGGCCATAACCCCTTAAAGGGGTCATTTGACAACTTCGACCATAAAAAGACTTTTGTAGAGCTAATTAAGCTGAACATTTAAGCAAGCAACATCTTTTCTCTATCTGCAAAAGTTTTCTTTCTTTAGGCCAAAAACACTATTTTTTGCCGTTAAGGGGCCGTAACCACTATAAGGTCTCATCTGGCAACTTTGACCCTATGGAAACTTTTGTAGAGCTAAATGAGCTGAACATTTAAGCAAGCAACAACTTTTCTCTATCTGCAATAGTTTTCATTCCATAGGCCAAAAACACTATTTTTTGGCTTTAAGGGGCTGTAACCCCTATAGGGGGTCATCTGACAACTTCGACCATAGGAGACTTTTGTAGAGCTAAACGAGCTGAACATTTAAGCAAGCAACAGCTTTTCTCTATCTGCAATAGTTTTCATTCTATAGGCCAAAAACTCTATTTTTTGCCTTTAAAGGGCCATTACCCCTGTAAAGGGTCATCTGACAACTTTGACCTTATGGAGACTTTTGTAGAGCTAAATGAGCTGAACATTTAAGCAAGCAACAGCTTCTCTCTATCTGCAATAGTTTTCATTCCATAGGCCAAAAAACATGAAAAAATGCTATTTTTCACCTTTAAGGGGCCGTAACTCCCATAAGGGGTCATCTGACAACTTCGACTCAATGGAGACTTTTGTAGAGCTTTTGATGCTGAAGCAGCAGCGTGGCATCAGATTTCATCTATCTCTTATACTTTTTGATTTACAAGCCAAAAACAGTAGTCTGACCCCCCTGGTCTATTTTTAGCAACGGCAGCCATGTTTTTCGACGAATCAAAAATCCCCACATCAGTTCTGTGGGGGATACCCTAAAGTACCACCAGACCAAATTTGGTTTGAATCTGTGCAGCCGTTTCAGAGGAGAAGAAGTTTGAAGAAAAGTTAACGACGACGGACGACGACGACGACGACGGACGCCAAGTGATGGCAATAGCTCACATGGCCTTTGGCCAGGTGAGCTAAAAAGGTGGGTCTGCAAAATATGGTACTATAATAAGTATACAAAATGGTATTTGAAAGTACTTCACTTAAAAATACGACGGTATATATAGTTATTTAATGCTTGTTCATCGTGTAGTCAAAATTGTTATTCCGAGTTGCAAGAGATGATTTAGGGACTGTTGCCTAAGTCCACAGGCATCTCTGAGCATCAAGGATTATTCCATGAACATGTAATGCTGTGTATTAGTTTTTATATATTCTTTATAAAAAAAATCGATGCCACCATGTAAACAATTTTAAGGTGTAATGGAAAAGACAATCCAAATACCATTATTTTGCACGTCAGTGAACATCTCAAAGAAAATGTTTTTCTTGAGACTTTGATGATTATGCATATATAAAAACAATAGATGATTACCAAGTGCTTTAAGAAAATAACGTTTCATTGCAAACGTTTTTATAAATGATATTCTAATTTCCCTCTATTTTGGATATACAGATGGGTCCAGTCCTAACCTGTATACATAGTGAACCAGAAAAGCTGACCATAAGTTCACTCTGGACAGCTTTGTGGTCAGCATTAAGTGGTCAGTTATCCGCTTCAAAATTTACTTTCAAAGCGGACCAGGTCCTAGGTCCGCTTTGACGGAACAGGTCTAGTCCGCTTTAAGTTAATCAGTTCTCGTGTCAGGTTCACTCAGGGCAGACCTGGCCACTGATCCGATCAGCTCCAGGTCCGCTTTGGACGGCTTCAATTTGTAGCAGATCAGATCAGTGGTCATGTCAAGTTTATGAAAAATTATATTTAAATATTGACAAGAGTTAGAAATAACGGAAAATCTTTGATTTGTTAAACATGTACAGTTAATGTAGAATAATCTGATCAATATATCATTGTACATAAATGAAGGTATTAAGTTCAGGGTTAATATTGATTATGTACATTCAATAAGGTCCCCTGGTTAGGTACTTTAGTTGCACATGGTTTTGTCTTCAATACCTTAAGCTTTGTGCTATTTTATAAAAAAAAATATACTGCGGATTCATTTATTTTCGTGGGTAGCAATTTTCGTGGTTTGTTAAAAAAGGATCAGTTCGAGGATTCTTAATTTCCTGGTTATGATGTCTCCAACATACAGATCAATGTTAAATTTCCTATTCATTGGGTATCAAATTTCGTGGATGAAGGCTACCCACGAAAACCACGAAAATTGATACCCCACGAATAATAATGAAACCACAGTAAGATAACATTATCAATTCAAAATTAAATAAAACATGGTTTTATGTTTTTTTTTTATTCTATAAAAGTACATGTAATAATATTTACAAGACTAAGTTATCAAAAGATTTTTTATCAAAAAAACGTCCACCAATATGCTTTTCTAAACTAAACTTAATAAATAAAATAAGATAAATATACTCGTATTTAAGGAATGACTGTCATAATTTTTTTTATTGGAGTATGAAAAAAAAATGTACATTACACAATCCGCGAAGCACTTACTTGGCAATTTTTTTTTTCATATCCCCAATGAAAAAAGAAATTATCACAGTCATTCCTTATAAATAAGTTTTCAAAACAATTAAAAAAAACATGTAAATCTTCATCATAAAAGAACTAAAATAATGGCACTTCCTGTAAAAAGTGGGCGTTTCCCCATGATTTTTTTCATTGAGATATAAAAAAAAAACATTTCGTCCAATCAACTTGCAGTATTTTAATCGAATTTATTTATAAGAATAAAAATACTTTCAAGCAAAAATATTAAATATTTGATATGAAAATAATATTTTATTTTTTGTTTTTTGTTTTTTTTTAAGTAAACATTTGTTAACTGGATAAAGATAATGAACTGAATTGCTTAATTTTATTTGAATTGTCAACAGATACATTAATTTGCAGTTCGTTCCAATGTATAAAAAGCTGTCCAAAGCGGACCTGTCTTCTGGTCAGGTCAGCTTTGGACAGCTCTCGGTTTGCTCTAGCTGACCAGATCTGAGGACAGGTCAAGTTTAGGCTGACCTGACTTGTGGTCAGGTCTGCTCTGGTCCTCTCTGAAAAGCAGACCTGACCAGGAAAACGGACCACGGTCTGCTTTGACCTGACCAAAGTTCACTCTTTAGACAGCTATAGCTGACCAGAAAAGTGGACATAAAGTCAGCTTTAAGTTCACTTTTGTTTAGGTTAGGACTGGACCCATTTTTAAACTTAAAAGGTTTCTGTAAACAGAACCGTATATATATATACCGGCAACAGACGACAACCGGGATAGTTCTTTCTTGTGACAAGTATCTAAAAACAATATGTATTTTATGTAATCATTTCTGATAAGAATTTTGTTTTCTGATGAAAATTTTTAAATTTCATTAACAAGAATATGTCCAAAAGACATAATGCCCCATCTCACAACATTTATTTTTTTTATTCCGCAATCACGAAAGCATCAAAATGTACAACTACGACACCAATATGGTTGCTATGGCACTTGTCAGTAAGAAGGAATGGACTTTAACCATTCTTCTATAAGTGGTCACTCATGCGGAAAATATACATCACAGTCAGCATCCGAAGCATGCATTGTACTTGGCATCACTAGGTGCACCTACCATACTAATATAGTTGATGTGAAACTTATCAGTGAGCAGGAATGGATTTTAAGCCTTCTTCTATAAGTGGTCATTCATGCGGAAAATATACATCACAGTCAGCATCCGAAGCATGTATTGTACTTGGGATCACTAGGTGCAACTACCATACCAATATAATTGATGTGACACTTATCAGTAAGCAGGAATGGATTTTAACCCTTCTTCTATAAGTGGTCATTCATGCGGAAAATAAAGGTCAAATCCTGCATTCGAAGCATGGATTGTGCTTAGCATCACTACATTTGTAAATGCACCTACCATTTCAATATGGTTGATGTGGCCCTTGTCAGTAAGTGGGAATAGACTTTAACCATTCTTCTGTAAGTGGTCATTCATGCAGAAAATATAGGTCATACCCAGCATCCGAAGCATGCATTGTGCTTAGCATCACTAGATGCACCTACCATACCAATATAGTTGATGGGGCACTTGTCAGTAAGTGGGAATAGACTTTAACCATTCTTCTGTAAGTGGTCGTCTATGCGGAAAGTATAGGTCACACTCAGCATCCGAAGCATGCATTGTGCTAAGCATCACTAGGTGCACCTACTATACCAATATCATTGATTTGGCATTTGTCAGTAAGTGGGAATTTGGAAATATGGGGATATGGGACGGACGGACGAACGGACAGACGGACGAACGGACCCAAACACCATATGCCCTCTATTTTCGTAGATGGGGCATAATAAGTGGTATTTAAATTGGTTTAAACACGATTCGGAATCACCCTAAGGCTAGTATGATATGGGATATTAAGATAATATGGAACTAAAAATTGGACAAGGGCGAGTAAGAATCGTCTTGGATTCCAAGATATCCTGTAACATACCTTACGAGCGACAACGTACGGACAGAAACGATTGGAGGCAATACGTGAGTTTGTGCAAACGGACCGGTCCGTTAACAATGAAAAGGAATTAGCATAATATTTTAATAAACAACACGAACTAAATCTTTCAGTCGTTAAAGGTTGTTTGCAGTGGGAGAATTTGTCCTATTATTCCTCATAGGTGAACATGACAAACCCTTCAGTTATTATATTGCACACACCAAGTTGTAAAATGAAGTTACTAGCAAGGAGTTATGTATGGTGGCCGTTTCTTGATAATTTCTTGATTTTATTTCTGATACTGAAGCATTAACTGAACGCTGTTTGGGTAGTCAAAGAAGCAAATGTATACCAAAGGGGTAATCAAATATCAGTAAACCGAAAAGAAAAAATTGGTATACCAAAAAAAAAAGCCACAACGAAACAAACCACACAATAACAAAACAAAAACAAACATAACAACAAAATTGCATTCAGCAACGTGAATTCAAGTCGAAACGAGACAAACATCATGTGTTCCAGAAGGGTAATCAGTTCCTGCTTGCTAAAGCACATTCGCCACGTTGTCAAAGATCGATTTAGTGTTGGTCAAATCCGGAAAGAATGGCTTTACCAAACTTAATGTCGAACCGAACTGTGCTCATTTGAGAGATCGGCATCCCGTATTTGTCCACAAGCACATGATGTCTTCCGTAATATTTCTTGAGTGGTGACAACAACCTGAGGGCAATTTACCCTTGTGTTAACAATTTGCGTGTCAGTCGTGTAGCTCTACTAAGGAAGCCGTTATACTCCCCACATGTTCTGGAATAACAAATCAATTATAATACAAAAACTAAATATGATGGAGCGGACGGAATGTTGCTACACAGAAAGGAAAAGTTAACTATTGGAAAGTTGAAGTCATCACGTTTTTCACAGGGCTTTGTACAAAGCCTTCCTAGTGTGTTTATTTCGAGAAATAAATCCAAAGATGATGCAAACGTCCTAGAATCTGTTGTGTCTTTTATCTCCAGTTCCTTCGGATATTTGAGATGTGAATCATGTGAATAGTGACCAAATCGAGGATTGTTTAGTTAAAGGACATTACCAATATACTGAAATAAAAGATTGAAGGATAAAGCAAGTCTGTGGTTCTTTTTATCTAGAAGTTATTGTAAGAAGTCTGCTTCATATGGATGAAGAAAAAAATCGGCGAACAATTCTGCACAATTTCTGCCCATTGGAAAACATATTGTCTGCTGAAAAACAAACTGTACAAATATGTTGTCGAGCGTGATGTTATCAGCGTAATCCAAGACAGGAACACTGTGCCCATTGCAATGACCATAAATGCCCAATAAATGCATCCACATTTACATTGTTGAACCATTTGTAGATCTTATATTTCAAATTGTAGTGGACGTTTGTTTGAAACGGCCAGAGGTTAAAGAATGGTCGTAGATCTACATGTCTTGAGGCATATCTTTGCCAGACCAAGATTACCAGAACAAATAATTGCAGGTCGTTTGCCCCGAGCTTTAATATATATATAAAATAGTAAATCAAGGACTGATTTTTCAACCGTATAACCTCAGTTACCAAGGAAAATTACAAATATGTTTTATATGTCTTATACAAATGGTGTTTTGTTCTTCCTGAATTTGACTTTAAAACCAACATTTTTTCTTACAAATTGCCGATTTTTGTGAAAATAACTGATTCCGAAGACCGTTTCCGTTACAGAGTTCACAAGCTGTCAAGCATGCTCAATACATGTTTATTTCATAGTGGGACTGTTGAAGGCGGGAAGATTAAAACATTTTACGACCAAATTAACTTAGCTTTAATATATTTTATATAATTCTTACTCTGTTCGTTTTTAAGGTAGCACAATACAAAAGTGCTAAAATTTTATCATTTGTTTTATTTATAACTTCTTAAATACTATTAAATGCCCTCTTTCAAATGGCAAAAAAATACCTAATAATCAATGAGCTATAGTGATAATTAAAAATCAAAATAAATGCACATGTAATTTAAGCTGTCAATAAACCATTGAGGTTGGCATGGTTGGTCTTATCTATAACAGCTGGAAATGTTTGTGCCTGTTGACCAGTCATTTGAAGTGAAATAAACTTAATGATTAAGATGGACGATCAATAGTGTAAACATCTGGTCAGTGAAGGAGGAGTCCTGCCCTTAACAGTAAACAACTGACCTGAGATAAGGTCAATGTGATGTAATATTTCCCGCAAATTCTGAACTAGGTGTAGAGGGTTGCGCATTTTGGGCTATATTTAATGTTTGTGTTGATGAAACTTGGATTAATAGGTCAAATAAATGTTGATTAATAATTATCTAAAAATCTTACAGTGCACCCATATGGTAGAAACATGCCATTTGATCTAGTAAATGGGGCTCAAAGTGGGAAATTGATATTTTTTCCACTTTAATTTTGCATGAGAAAAAAAGTTTGATTGAATTTAGCTCCCATATGGATACCCCAATGTGGCTGGTTTTTGGATATATTATTTCAAGGTCTATTAGCAACAATACTGTGTCTAAGATTTTAGATTGAAAAATATTTTGTGGCACATTGAATATAATGACCCCTTATGCAATAAAGCCATGTACACAAAATATTGCTTTATTGGAGTATGGAATGTGATAGGAAAATTCTAAGACACAGTTTTTGAGGTCATGCAGTGTTGATTCAGATTTCATCAATGTTGAAGAGATATTTGTAATGCTAGCAGAGCTAATTTTATTTGAGTCAGTTATGTTGAATTTTTTACTTTTTAACAGTTAAATCCTTTGTTATAAATTATAGTTAATTTTTGTAGGTTTTATCATCAGGGTTACGTTTCCTCTTTCTAATGATAGCTCATTTGTTAAAATTGGTTAAATAATAAGAAAGTTATATCGGTTTAAAGTGTGATGGTCGGACTAAAAACAATCTTTGTATGGTGCTTCCTTAATTTTTTATAAGTTTTAATTTTAAGAAAGGCAAAATTGAATGCATATCTTTATCATGTATATGGGCGATAAACATTAAGAAGATGATAAAATAAACATGACATATAAATGGGAAATAAATTGAGGTGAATTTTCACATTTTTATTTTTCATTGATCATGTTTCCATGTACGAGAAATCACCGAAAAAACGGGGTTAAAGGAACGGGTAATTTAGCAATCAGTGGTACAATCAGTAGTTAGTTAGAATGTAAACATAAAATGATAATCTTTTTATGTTTCATGCGGTTGGCAAAGGAAGATCTCAACACGCAAAAATGTGCTTAAAATGCCGAAAACGAAGCATGAATAAAAATCAACAATCACGAAACATGGCAAAAATAATTTGAACAATTTTGTAAGTCAATTAAATTCATGTTCAAGATTTTAGAGCAAGAAAGATGAAAACATAGGAGAAAATACGTTTTACTAGTAACAAAAAACAAAGGGCAAAAATGCAGACAAAAACGGGGATGTACAACCATGTCAACACGAAAACACATAAATAAAAATCAAAATCACGAAAACACCGAAATCAAAACTTTCGAAAACGTTGCACGAAGATAACCCTTTACCACCTAGGCTGGCATTTCCGGCCTCAACTGCAATAGTTTCCGTAGATTGTAAGGGTACGGCAAAATGAGCAAACAGTGGTGCGACAATGTTAATGGTGTGAGAGTAAGTAAGTCTTTAGCACCAAAGATTATATATAGGCGATTGACATTAAGGAGATAATAAAATCAACTTTGAATGATGAGAAATATTGAAAGGTGGTGTAGAAAACAAAAGTAAACACTTCGATAGATGGGGAGATATGATTGGGTTGTAAACCCAATCATATTGACCAACAAAAATGATATTTCACGTGCATCTGTACACATGACAGCCCGTTATTATCTCAATTCAGGCTATCCATATCAATTATAGACCTTGATTTTCTTAGGCATATTTACCCTCACATTAAACCAATACCACACCAACCGGCAACGAATTCACAGGCGAGGCATATATTTCAAACTATTAAAAAGAGTATGAAAGCCATAAGGGGGGATAATCCTTTTTATTTCGTACTGAAATGCCGTAATCATAATGAAACAACCGCATTTTTTTCCCTTGACCTACAATAACGTAATCGCCTAGATTTATTGAAATAAAAGAACGTTATACATGAACAAGATAAGCAGAATCAAGGTCAGCTATAAATAAAACCAACAGCGAGGCACTGAACCAATCAGGTGAAGGAGATACCGTTTCTGTTGGATATTTCAGAAGAGGAAGCAACAAATGGAAGAATGGACTTTTTTTAACTCGAAAGACCTTTGGACTATAAAATTGAAACACATGGAAACATCGGTAAACGTCATGCAGACCAGATAACCAAAATGAACTTCAAAGAACTGTCAACGAGAATAGTGTCAATGTTATGGGTCACGATATCATTGCAAACAAGACCGAGTATTAAAATTCAGAATGACCAAAATGCTTCATCGAAAGAAGATATCCGCTACGAAATTGAAACCCTGTTGTTATTTTTTTTTAAATTTGGTTTTGGTCCCGTACATGTATTGGTTATAATAACAAATTAATAACTCCAACGTGCAACTAAAGTAGGGTTTAATATGTACACAAAGTACATGTTAAAGGGAAAGTTCACAAAAAATGAAAATTTGTCATATGATTTCTAATGCATTATCCAATTATGCTACATCATTTAAACTTTTATATTCAATTTAATAAGCTGACAAAAATGGAATTTTATTTTTCATCTTTTGGTTTCTGTCATTCTAAAATACACAAAACATCTGAATAACACAAAGTCTCCTTTTGACAGTGACCCACCAATTACCTAATTATGGAATTGCCAATAGATAAAATTTTTATGTGCATCTATATGTTATGGCATTTTAAATAAGTGATCGAAAATCCTTATTAAAATTAACCAAATTGAATTATTCTTTAATTAGTAATAATGATTTTTTGGTATAAAAATCTATTTAAATAAGTAATTTTTAATTATCTAAGTCATGTTGTGTTGTGATAATCTTGCATATAAATCACATTATTGTTTTAAATGCTAGAATGACAATAAAATGATCTAGTACATAAAACTTCGCTTCTGAATGTTTGTATATTAGGTTTTGACACCTGTAGGTATTGATAATTATAATTTCCTGTTTATTTCACCCCAAGTCAGCTGTGACTAATTACATTTATATTTACCCAACCATTACACAGGTACCTGCTGACAATAATTTTTCACATTAATTATAACACTTTTAGCAAACCCAGTGGGGGATTAGAAAAAGAATGACCTGTAATTTACATAATTATATCACAATTATTTTCAATGAAATATGATGGCTTACATTTAAATACACAACTTCTTTCTAAATAGTAAATAAAAATAATATTTTTTTGAATTAATTATAGAATTTTAATTTTAGTTAATTGATTATACAGTTCAATTTAAAAGAAAAAAGATAATAGATTAATAAAAAGTTTTTAAAAAGATTTTTATATAGAAAGTAATTTGAAAATATTAAACGATCTTGTTGACTTTTGGTTATTTTAATTATTTTGTTGGTTATTTGACGTACCACATGATCACTTAAACGTTTGAACTAATATGATTTTTTGCTACTCAGTAGAAATTCTGATTAACTGAAGTAGTCCCCTAATGTAGAGTAGGGGACTATTTCAAATAAATAATCTCCAATATCTTTGTTATAAGTTAAGATAAGAGAGAAAAAAATTGCACACTGTTATAAAGACCATATGTCAAAAATTGTGAACTTACCCTTTAAGATTAAGTATTATAATACGTTTTGATTATTTAAATAAAATTTATGAACTCTTACTTTTTAAACTAAGCAAATTTAACTGATAGTCTTAATCGAGAAGGGAGAAAAGTTACACATGATATTTATTTATTGTGAAAACCACTTACAAATAAAACTATATACACCCATAAAGTGATAATAGACATATCCCGTAATGCACCTTTTGCAACTGAGCTGATATTGTGTAATTCTTATACCTTTATCACGGCGGCCGTCAGTCGGTATCGCGAGTTTTTTTACTCGTGATGGAATCGACAATGGCGGCAAAGTACAGAAAGCTGCTCGTGGAAGGAGGGGGCGACAGTTCGTGGTGGTGCAATTTTGACATTTTTGATAGAAGGTCAGTCGTATACTCTCAATTTCTTACATTTATATACAAAATATTTAAAAAAAAACAATTATGTTTCACAAAATTTATGAACGAATGAAAATTCATTAAAACTCATTCAAGGCGAATATTTTGTCATCATTTTTCTGTAAAAAGAAAGTATACAAACATTTAATTTTACGAATTGCGGGTTAATTTTTGCAAAGAACGTTTCAAATTTAGTATTTGCATGTGCATTGGCATTTGTTTTTACATTTTTCTCACTATTATAATGGTTTAAAGAAAAAAATGTATTGATAAACTAACAAAAATATTCTCGGCATCGAAAAATCGGCTCATGATGAATGGTGTAATATTATGCTCATGATTGGATCATTTATCGATTCTTTTGAACTTTGTACCGGTGTTACAAACTTGGTTTTCCCCGCTAAACTCCTGGGAAAATTTAGTATATAAAAAGCTTTCCCCCGGGGAAAATCAAGTATATACTAGATTCTCCCCCGATGAAAGAGAGTATAACTACGTTTTCCCACAGGGGAAAATCTGGTATGTGTAAACACATTTCTCATTTTTCCGCCATTCTGATATATCTCCTATTTTAAACTGTTGCAATACTTAAAAGACTGTGAAATTAAAATTGACGTTTTAAATATTTTCGATATAATTACTTATAATGAATTTCAATTTATGAGTGTATTCTTTTTTTTATAATTATCTATAATGCAGATAGGGTGTAGATATTTGTTAAGATTCGAGGATAGAAGCCCTTGCATAGTATTTGTGTGCACCTTCAGTGCAAATGAACTATTCTATCTGCTTATATTAAAGAATTTAAGGCCCATGCGAATTTCAGTATTAATCAACCACATTTCAGTCTATCAGACACAATTCTGCTTATTCTTTTCTGGTCTTACTTGTAAAACCTAACGCTTGTTCATGGTTACCATTGTAAACATGACGCAGAAATAAATATGAATCAAAAAGAAAGCAGAAATGCTGTTATGTTACTGTTGAACCACTGTTTCAATAGCCGTTGCACAAATAGCATTCTTCGAGTGTATCCACCGCAACACCATCCAGGAACATAGAAATGCTCCGGCGTCCGTTCGTGTGTGCGTCTGTCACAGTTTATGTATCTCAGCAATTGTTAAGTGCAGCCTTTATATATTTTGTAAGCAACTTGAAATGGGAGTTTCATATAGTAAAATGCGTTTTCAGGACTCTCTTATCTTATCTATTTCTTGTTTAACAAGGTGACTTAGAATTATTTGCGCTCGGCGGGAGATCAAAGAATTATGTCCTTGTGTTTTTATTTATTCTTAAAAACTGTCATACTGTGCGTACATGTTCAATAACTTTTTTGAATATTTTTTATAATGTAAACTCAAATAAATGTTTTTGCTTTTTCTAATATGTTGACCTTCAACGGCATACATGAATGCAACAAGACTTTTTTCACGGTTTTTCATAGCAATTAAAAATATATGTTGCTGCCTTTCGAAAAGTATGTAAAGTTATCTATATCACAAATAGCTATATTTGCAAATAAGGTTAAAGTCTAATAATCAATCTACATGTATATCATAATCTATACATGTGATACCTCACCACAGACTACTTAGCTATAATGCCAAAGTGAAATATGAAATGCGTTATGCAGTACGAAACATAAAGCCAATTGAATGGCCTTGGTCTGTGATGATAATAAAACAGAATCCAGACTATTTGGACTTAAAAATATAAAAAAAAGACAAAATAATTTTGATGGCACCTCCTACAAAAATCAAGTTTTTTTCCCATTGAAATGGTACGCCTTACACTTTTATTGAAACGTATTGGATGCATTATTAGAAGTGTTATATTGACACCATGAAAAAAAATAATAACATCATTAAGAAAGACGAAACAGAGCCTTTATATGAAGCGGGAAAGATCAGTATGGGTTTAAAAAATGGAAAAATATAGTATATACTATATTTGCCTATCCGAATTTTAGGGGAATTTCAGTTTTTACTGATTTTTCCGGGGAAAAGATGAGTTTGGGGAAAAACTAGTATGTAACACCGGTACAAGAATCAATCATAACCTATCTTGAAAAAAATCAGTCCAAAAAATGATATCATATAATATACCCATTTAATTTTATAACAAAACAGCAATGATATTAATTTTCATTTTTTATATCTGTAGATGGTGAAAAGAAGAAAGAACAGCAAATATTATAACAAAAACAGACAATCAACAATTAAAAGAAAAAGCTTACAGACAACAAAACGAGTCGAAAATTAGACAACGTTTTTTTTTATAACATTGGACCAATATGATATAAAATTAAGTTTTTCACTATTGTTACGACTTGGTTCTTGTTCGTATTTTCCGGTTTCGTCGTTGCTTTCATTTGAGAGCCCCGTTGGTGCATCTTTGCTATTTTTCAATGAGACCACAATCATATTGAACACAAATGACAACGACCCCAACCCCTAAAAAAATTAAAGAACGACCCTCGTCTGTACAATAATAATGACAACAAATATTATGCATATATTTCTGGCTGAGGACAGCTATTAAATTTGTCTTTTGGTCCCATTCCATACTTTTTCTTTTGGTCGTTTCTTACAAATCAAAACAAAACACATAGTAAGAATTAAATCCATAAAAGTTCATTTTAAGAGAAAACTTGAGACATAAAGACAATTCCCGTGAAAACACTTTTTATCAGTCACAGCTAACTTACAATCATCTATCGTCTGATGCAATTATAATAAAGCATATAAATACATGTAAGAATAAGACTCAACACTTCAAACAATTAATGATGTAGTGAAGCGTGATTACTCAAAACCGACACACCTGATCATTGTAATGCTAAAACATGATACAAAGTATAAAAATGAAATAAACATTTTAAAGTAAGTATCAAATGGTTAATATACCAAGACTAATAGTGGTAAAATTTTCAATCACAAAAAAGCATTGCAGGACCTAAACTTTTCCCTTCCTCTATGGTCCATCTGGTCATGTTATCACGGGTGATCTAAAGATAATTGAGAACGATTTATTACGAAATGTGGCTTCCCATGGACCTAAATTCAGGGAACCACAGCGTATTAATTGGAACCATAACTTTAAAATCATCATGAACGCTGTAGAGGACTATGCCAGAGCCTGGAAAAAGCGGGAGGTGGACCAAGATCCAGAGCTTGAATCGCTGTCGGACTGGGTAAGAACTATCCGATCTCTTGTACGCAGTCAAATTACAAACTTGGAAATGTGTTAACCCTCGGTCTCGTTCTGTATATAGAGATCATGAAGCTCTTTGTCGTCTCCCATCCTAACACAACAAGTATGCTGTCACACCAGCAGACATGGGTTGCAACACTATAGTTTATGTATGTAAAGCACATTACTACATCTGTCTGATCAAAGAGCAAGGCATTGATGGTAACTCTGCTAGTGCTACATACACTCGGACTTCATTAAACAAACATGAGATCATAGCCAACCATGCATAACTCTTTTATGTCCTCTTTAAATATTCATTTTAACAAAACTAGAAGACACCCTTAAAATCGAGGGTAAATATGCCTAAAAAAATCAAGGTCTATAATTGATATGGATAGCCTGAATTGTGATAATAACGGGCTGTCATGTGTACAGATGCACGTGAAATATCATTTTTGTTGGTCAAAATATGATTGGGTCTACAACCCAATCATATCTCCCCATCTATCGAAGTGTTTACTTTTGTTTTCTACACCACCTCTCAATATTTCTCATCATTCAAAGTTGATTTTATCATCTCCTTAATGTCAATCGCCTATATATAATCTTTTACTTACTCTCACACTTTTAACATTGTCGCACCACTGTTTGCTCATTTTGTTTGACTGGTCTGCTGTACTGAGATGATCACCTCAATATCCCTATTGTGTCTCACAACTATGTTGTGTTCTATGGTCATTACCGGATCCTAAGATCGCAATGGAAGAGGGAGGTTTGGCGCCATAAAACCTAGTTTAACCCACCATTTTGTTTGAAATGCCTGTACCAAGTCAGGACCATTGCGATCCAGCAATTCTCCGGTATGACTGATTCGTTTTTGTCATTTTCTCTGGACTGTGAGATTGATCATTCAAGTTCGGTAGTTTTGTTATTACCTTTATTTGCCGTACCCTTACAATCTACGGAAACTATTGCAGTTGAGGCCGGAAATGCCAGCCTAGGTGGTAATTTTTGATTTCGGTGTTTTCGTGATTTTGATTTTTATTTTCGTGTTTTCGTGTTGACATGGTTGTACATCCCCGTTTTTGTCTGTAATTTTGGCCTGTGTTTTTTTGTTACTAGTAAACAGTATTTTTCTCCTATGTTTTCATCTTTCTTGCTCTAAAATGTGGAACATGAATTTAATTGACTTACAAAATTGTTCAAATTATTTTTGCCATGTTTCGTGATAGTTGATTTTTATTCCTGCTTCGTTTTCGGCATTTTAAGCACATATTTGCGTATTGAGATCTTCCTTTGCCAACCTCATGAAACATAAAAAGATTATCATTTCATGTTTATATTTTAACTAACACACTCACTAATACATTACTGATTGTACCACTGATTGCTAAATTACCCGTTCCCTAAACCCCGTTTTTTAGGTGATTTTTCGTACATGGAAACAGGATCAATGAAAAATAAAAATGTGAAAATTCACCTCCATTTATTTCCCATTTATAAGTCATGGTTATTTTATCATCTTCTTCATGTTTATAGCCCATATATATATGCATTCAATTTTGCCTATCATAAAATTAAAACTTATAAAAAATTAAGGAAGCACCATACAAAGATTATTTTTAGTCCGACCATCACACTTTAAACCGATATAACTTTCTTATTATTTAACCAATTTTAACAAGAAAGACGAAACGTAACCCTCTATGATAAAACCTACAAAAATTAACTATAATTTATAACAAAGGATATAACTGTTAAAAAGTAAAAAAAAATAACATAACTGACTCAAATGAAATTAGCTCTGCTAACATTACAAATATCTCTTCAACATTGATATAATCTGAATCAACACTGCATGACCTCCAAAACCATGTCTCCTATCACATTCCATACTCCAATAAAGCAATATTTTGTGTACATGGCTTAATGGCATAAGGGGTCACTATATTCAATGTGCCACAGAATATTTTCTAAAGCTTCAATCTAAAATCTTAGACACGGTATTGTTGCTAAAAGACCTTGAAATAATATATCCAAAAACCAGCCACATTGGAGTCTCCATATGGGAGCTAAATTCAATCAAACTTTTTTTTCTCATGAAAAATTAAAGTGGAAAAAAAATATCAATTTCCCACTTTGAGCCCCATTTACTAGGTCAAATGGCATGTTTCTACCATATGGGTGCATTGTAAGATTTTTAGGTAATTATAAATCAACATTTATTTGACCTTTTTACCCAAGTTTCATCCACACAAACATTAAATATAGCCCAAAATGCACAACCCTCTACACCTAGTTCAGAATTTGCGGGAAATATTACATCACATTGACCTTATCTCAGGTCAGTTGTTTACTGTTAAGGGCAAGACTCCTCCTTCACTGACCAGATGTTTCCACTATTGATCGTCCATCTTAATCATTAAGCTTATTTCACTTCAAATGACTGGTCAACAGGCACACACATTTCCAGCTGTTATAGATAAGAACAACCTCCATGGTTTATTGATAGCTTAAATGACATGTGCATTTATTTTGATTTTTTAATTATCACCATAGCTCATTAATTATTAGGTCTACTGAAAGTAATTTTTTAGCCATTTGAAAGAGGGCATTTAATAGTATTTAAGAAGTTATAAATAAAAAAAATGATAAAATTTGAGCACTTTTGTATTGTGCTACCTTAAAAACGAACAGAGTAAGAATTATAGATAATATATTAAAGCTAAGTTAATTTGGTCGTAAAATGTTTTCATCTTCCCGCCTTCAACGGTCCCACTATGAAATAAACATGTATTGAGCATGCATGACAGCTTGTGAGCTCTGTAACGGAAACGGTCTTCAGAATCAGTTATTTTCACAAAACTATCGGCAATTTGTAAGAAAAAATGTTGGTTTTAAAGTCAAATTCGGGAAGACCAAATCACCATTTGTATAAGACATATAAAACATATATGTAATTTTCCTTGGTTACTGAGGTTAAACGGCTGAAAAATTCAGTCCTTGATTTAGCCTCAAGACTTTGATTGTGTATCATGTAGATCTACGACCATCTTATAACCTCTGGCCGTTTCAAACGAACGTCCACTATAATTTAAAATATAAGATCTATAAATGGTCCAACAATGTCAATGTGGATGCAATTCTTGGGAATTTATGGCCATTGCAATGGGCACAGTGTTCCTGTCTTGGATTACGCTGATAACATCACGCTCGACAACATATTTGTACAGTTTGAAGGACGTGTTTTCAGCGGACAATATGTTTTCCAATGGGCAGAAATTGTGCAGAATTGTTAGCCGATTTTTTTCTTCATCCATATGAAGCAGACTTCTTACAATAACTTCTGGACAAAAATAACCACAGACTTGCTTTATCCTTCAATCTCTTATTTCGGTATATTGGTGATGTCCTTTAACTTAACAATCCTCGATTTTGTCACTTTTCACATCTCAAATACCCGAAGGAACTTGAGATAAAAGACACAACAGATATAGGAGGTCTGCATCATCTTTGGATTTATTTCTTGAAATAAACACACTAGGAAGGCTTTGTACAAAGCTCTGTGATGACTTCAACTTTCCAATAGTTAACTTTTCCTTTCTGTGTAGCAACTTTCCGTCCGCTCCATCATATTTAGTTTTTGTATTATAATTGATTTGTTATTCCAGAATATGTTGGAGTATAACGGCTTCCTTGGTAGAGCTACACGGCTTACACGCAAATTGTTAACACAAGGGTACATCGCCCTCAGGTTGTTGTCAACACTCAAGAAATTTTACGGAAGACATCATGTGCTTGTAGACAAATACGGGATTCCGATCTCTCAAATGAGCACATTTCGGTTCGACATAGAGTTTGGTAAAGCCATCCTTTCCGGATTTGACCAGCACTAAATCGATCTTTGGCAACGTGGCGAGTGTGCTTTAGCAAGCAGAAACTGATTACCCTTCTGGAACACATGATGTTTGTCTCGTTTCGACTTGAATTCACGTTGCTGAATGCAATTTTGTTGTTATGTTTGTTTTTGTTTTGTTGTTGTGTGGTTTGTTTCGTTGTGTTTTTTTTTTGTCTTCCAATTTTGTCTTTGTCTTTTCGGTTTACTGATATTTGATTACCCCTTTGGTATACATTTGCTTTTTGATTACCCAAACAGCGTTCAGTTTATGCTTCAATATCAGAAATAAAATTAAGAAATAATCAAGAAACGGCAATCATACCTAACTCATTGCTAGTAACTTCATTTTACAACTTCTAGGTGTGTGCAATATAATAACTGAAGGGTTTGTCATGTTCACCTATGAGGAATAATAGGACATTGGTACACAGCTTCAGCATGATGAGTTATACCGTGCCTCCCCTTTCCAGGTCAGTCAATCATCTACTTTCTGTTTTTCGAGCCGACTTAGACTTTTTTATGGGTCAAAAATAGACAATTTTTCGTATTTTTCTGTTTACAGAAACCTTTTAAGTTTAAAGATGGGTCCATTCCTAACCTGTACAAAAGTGAACTAAAAGTTTACTTCAGGTCCGCTGTTTTGGTCAGCTATAGCTGTCCAAAGAGTGAACTTTGGTCAGGTCAAAGCAGACCGTGGTCCGTTTTCCTGGTCAGGTCTGCTTTTCAAAGAGAACAAGAGCGGACCTGACCACAAATCAGGTCAGCCTAAACTAGACCTGTTCTCAGGTCTGATCAACTAGAGCAGACAGAAAGCTGTCCAAAGCTGACCTGACCAGAGGACAGGTCCGCTTTGGACAGCTTTTTATACATTGGAACGAACTGCAAATTAATTAATCGGTTGACAATTCAAATAGAATTGAGCAATTCAGTTCATTATCTTTATCCAGTTAATAAATGTTTACTTGAAAAAAAAAATAATAAAAAAATAAAATATTATTTTCATATTAAAAATTTAATATTTTCGCTTTAAAGTATTTTTATTTTTATAAAATACACCTTTAAAAACAGTTTAAAAAGTTACAATTTATAAAAGTATGATAGATTTAGGATATAAAATATGTCAGGTTACACATATTAATTAAAATACTGCAAGTTGATTGGACGAAATGTTTTTTTCATATCTCAATGACAAAAATCATGGGGAAACGCCCACTTTTTACAGGAAGTGCCACTATTTTAGTTCTTTTATGAGTAAGATTTACATGTTTTTTTTCAATTGTTTTGAAAATTTATTTATAAGGAATGACTGTAATAATTTCTTTTTTCATTGGGGATATGAAAAAAAACTGTTGGCCAGTAAGTGCGTCGCAGATTGTATAATGTGCAATTTGTTTGATTCGGCTCAATTGTTAGCTCTAAAATCGAGCAAAAAAACCTGCTTTTCTACCCTTGCCTGGGCTTCAATCATAGATAAGCTTGCATATTTTCTAATAAAAACATAGTTTGAAAAACTTTTGGTCCAACCTTTTCCACAAAACACAGGATTTCCAAAGTTTCGTTCATAGTCTAACCAAACGACCGATGGCATAAGGGTTTTGGTTGCTTCGCAACCTAACCCAAAAAAAAAAGAATCTGGCTCCTCAACAAAACAGCAGGTACAGAACCTATAAAAACTAGCCAGTTCTACTTCAGAACTAGAGGTGGTAAGAAGAAATACAAACGAGTTAGGCACAGCGTGAGAACCTATATAAACAACGACGGGGTTCACCCCGGAAAGACAGTCAGCCTAATAATAACTTAACTATTGCCACTAGACTCATACAAGGAGTGCTTCATCTCTGTTCCAAGCTAAGACTGTATTGTACTGCGTGTGGCAGAAGGGGAACTGTTGAAACTACAACTCAGCTAGGTGACGTATGTCGCCAGCCAACAAATGAGTAAGTAAATCCAGAACCACAACTATGTCTCCACTCCTTACTATCATTGTCTTTCTGTTTTGCTTAAGACTAGCATATCAAACCAACAAATCTGACCACTACACAAATAGGTTGCTAAAACACTGTACAAACTATGACCTCCATAGCAGATATGATATGGAAAATATCAATACATTGAGCCTACATATCAGCAACTACACCATCAGTCAGAAATTGGCATTGGAAAGAGCATTTAAATACAACAATAGCCTACTATATATCACCATGATCCTCATTGTAACATCAAATGACATAGAAAAAAACCAAGGCCCAGACTCTAAAGTTTACAATTGTGGTACATGTGACCAGCCCGTAACCTGGGATGACCGAGCCATTATGTGTGATACTTGTACAACTTGGTATCAAAAAGCCTGCCAATCTGTTAACAAGACATATGAGGAACTCAATGATAACAGTGCCAAAGCATAAGACTGCCTTGTATGCGATAATCGATATATCCGAACGACAGTTCAATCTGCTTTAACCAAGTCTTCAGCACCACAAACTAATACAGCATACTCTCTGACACATCATCCATCACAAGTCCAATCAGAATTAACCTAAAACCAATACACTCTTCAACGCCAATAAGGAACAGTAGTACCAAGAGCAGAACAAACCGAACACAAATCAAAATCGTAAACATATACTGCTAATCATTCAAGACCATCCTATTAAACAGCACAAAACCTGACATAGTGATCTGCACAAAAACATGGATAGATAGTAGCATAGTAGATAACCAGATATTCCCAGACAACTATAGCATATATAGAAAAGACAGGAAAACAACAGGAGGAGGGGTAAATACAAAGTCGTGTTTGTCTGAAAAGTACAATTTTTGTAGGAATTTGTCTCAATATTGGGCGACACTCTACAAATGTCTCTTTTTGTCTCGATTTTTCTCGACAAATTCATGACATTGAAAATTTGAGCATTTTTGTCTCGACAAACTCTTGACATTCTCGACATATTCTTAACACTCTGGATTTTAGGTAATTTTGTCTCGACAACTTCTCGACATTCTCGAATTATTCTAAAAATCTTTAATTTTAGTTCAGTCTGTCTAAATAGGGTTAAAATATCGACAAAGATGAAAATAATTTTTTGACAAACTACCCTGATACCTGCTTATTCATTTTAGCATTTATAAAAATAAATAAGTATGGTTTGAATTTCTGTTTTGTCATATTATTGTTATCTATTTGTTTTAAGTATTTAGGAAAAAAAACAGCTAGGTCCATAATAAGGAATCTACATTGAAATTAGTATATGCTTTAAATATAAAATAGGATTATTTAGCCGTAAACACCCCTAAAAACGGACAAAATTGATTGGTTCTTTTTGCACAAAATTGATGTAAAAACACTAAAAAATTATCGAGCTTGACTTCGCTTTGCAAAAACAATCTTTACATCCCCCTAATTAAAATAATAGATCAGCCCCTTACTGTGGCCGACCAGAAAATTTACAACGGAAGGGGGCACAATTAAAAATGTTCTTTTAGGAACTCTTGTTTCATACAGTTCCTAACTAAATTTTCCTGTCAAGCGGGAGGGCTCATGCCCGGCACGCCGATCCTAAATCCATCTTTGCCTAAAGAGTAGGTTTCAACAAGCATCAAATGAGAATACGTCATTTTCGAGTTCATTGCTTTTCGGAAAAATCCCTCAATTAGACAGAAATTATCACGTGACTTTACAAGTTTTTGAGTCAAACTGGTCTGTTGCCTCGTAGACTATGTAAAAGCGTTTGTGGGTTTATGAAACCAGTGATATCTTTATAAAAGGTAAATACTTCAATTTAATGAAAAATTATTCTTACATGTGTAGAAACATTTCCAAAAATGAATATTCCATCGTAAATAAACAACACAGCAGTATTTATTATGATCTATTGCTCTTACTTGCACCGGAAGTCGTCATGCCCCAACAAATGTATAATAAAAGAACTGTTCCCGGGTTCACCAACAATTCCGCGCTGTCGTGAAAACGGCGTATTACATGCTGAAAGGTTAAGTTGAATTAAAAAATTACAGTAGTCCGTATTCTCAGAAAGAAGCTTTTCTTGGTCTTAAGGGGGTTCCGAACACCATTTTGACCTAGATATCGACCAAATTAAAAGTGTTGATTTTGATAAAATAACGCACATTTTTACCAAAATGCATACAATGAAATATCATACTTTTATGAATTCATTACATCCATAATTTTTAAACAAATATGATTTCTTAAAAAAATTGTGGTCTAAAGTTTGCAATCTTATGGTACATCCAGCAAATTTTACTTACAGTTTCAAACGAAACTAATTACGTCCTTCAATTATTGAATCCATTATCTAAAACAAAGGCGTTTCCATGGTCACATTTGGCAGAGGTTAAAACCCATATGATATTGTTATGATCTTGACAACTCTGATAAACTTTACATTATATTCATTTTTTTGACTGGAATGTTTGCTTCATCATTAAGTTAAACTTTTTTCAATTTTTATTCTCCAATCCATTATATCTTGGCAATTTGTGATTTTCAATCGCTGTATATGTAGAACTATTTCTGAAAAATGTTTCCATATGTGTCCAATGGAAAGGATTGATGCAAAAATAAAAGGAATATGATTAATGTATGCCCAGAATTAGGTTTAAATCAATAACAAGCAATAAATCTCACTAACCAATTCAATAAGCATGCACCAATTTCAAAATCTCAAGATTTTAAAAGGATAATGTTGGTTAAAGGCAAGGGAGATAATTGTCAACCATGGCCAACCATGGTCTTCTGACTACTGTCAACTCCAATTTTATATACTTTGGTTCATTGAGTGGACGGTCAAATGTAGACAGATGTTAATAATTATTTTATTCCTAATTTTTAACCAGAGGGTCTGGACATTAACATTGCTTGTTAAAAAGTTTTAATAAAATTTACATCAGTGGTAGACATTGACAGTACAATGTAACCATTGTCAGTTATTGAATCAGAGTCATAGTTTTTTGCCATGGTCAGTGTATGACTATGGTTGCACAACCACAGTTAAAATCATGGTCAATCGCAATACTTACCATATTAGTTGATGGTCAACTGTCTGTCCAGAACCAAAAGGCATACCCTAAATTAATCACAGATTATATTTCTGTTTGTCCATCTGTCAGAGGTCGACTTCTCGAGTATGCTATCCCAATAATACCTTGACTAAATTTACTCCTAGAGGAAGTAGCCTTTTGTTTTGCTTGTAATAAACTTGACTATGCTAGTCAGCTGCACTTTATCCAGTGTTGATTAGTAACATAAGCTGCCAAATTGACAATGCATATGGTTGCTGATTAACTGAGAAAATCTTTAGCCATGACAGTGGTTGAGCAGGGCATAGTCAAGGCATAAATTGACCATGGTTGACCATGGTTGTAACCATGGTTGACCGTGCTTCAACCATAGTCAACCATGGTCATTTTATTAACCATGGTCAACCATGGTCCAAGTAAGGTCAACCATGGTTGACCATGGTCAAAACATGGGGTTTACCATGGTTGACAGTGCTTCAACCATGGTCGACCCTGCTTTGACCATGGTTGTCCATGGTTAACCATGGTCAACCATGGTCACATTTCGCAGGGTTGGTGGTTTAAATAATAAAGAGTGCTTTGACATAATTTTTTGCATGTTTTTTATTTTACTGATTTATGCTCTTTAAAGTCGTTTATTTGCACCTTATTATCTTTAATATTATTGTTGGGAAGTTATATAAAGCAGGCCATTTCCATTGAAAATTACACTTCAGACAAGTAACATACAACAGGGATTAATTTATACTTTTTAATCAAAAGTTTTCTCATTTCCAGCATACAATTATGCATGTATATTGAAATGACTTAATTCATCAAATAAGGCATGAAACTGTCTAACTTCTTCTTTTAACCATACGCAGCCCTACTAGATACTTTTTTACCACCTACCAGATCTGGGTGCAATTAGTACTTGAGATTCATATATACCTGTAGTTCTGAAGTGAAATTGTTTTATTTAAAAAGAGTTGATGCTATTTTATAAAGTGTTTTTAATCCTATCCGTGTTTTTTTTATTTGTAACATGAAAAAACATTTATTCCAAATGTTTTTATAAATAATTAAAAAAATTAAATTCAAAAATAGTGTTAACGTTACATGATGATTATTTTACATGTTTTAATATAGATCACTTTGGAATGAACTTATGTATTAATTCAAATAATTTGACAATAATATGTACATGTATCCTAAAAATCTGCAAAATACACATTAATGGCTTACAAAAAGAGGGGCTTGACTGTTTTGGTGCCTATAAATGTCAGAGCATAAAGATTTATGTCAGCAAATAATTTGTATGCTTATTTTATTTTAGTTTTATAAAAATAAAATTATGTTTTGTTAAAGTAATCATTCAATTTACAGCAATAACGTCATATTTGAAATTTGATAATGACAAGTAAACTGTCAAAATTATATATAGGCTGAAAATACACAGGGGACGAATACACTACAAACTGGTATTTTAAGGTCAAGGTAATCAAAACTGCAAAAGTGAAACTAGAGAAAAGAAAAGGCAGGGACTGTTACATTATAAACATTTCCATGTAGTTTCAGTGAATATTTTGATAAAAATTGAAAGTGCACATATAGATATTGGAAATTACCGTTTATATGCAACAGATATGAAAAAAAGTAAAATCCTTAGGTTTTTTTTTAATTTGTCATGCAATTCTTAGTGAATAATACATAAAACCTTTAACAAAGAATTCATCTTTTTCCCCGCCAAGTATACAACTGCACCGTAAAAGCATGCATAGGTCATATGTGTGTTCACAGTCATTTAAGTTTTTTTAAGTAGTTCTTTTAAGTATTTACATCATTAGAGATGTAGACCTTTGTCATCGCTCCAACTATTGATATTACTGACAACAGAATCCTAAAACTACTTCAAAAACTAAATTCATCCAAGCCTACAGGACCAGATAACATCCGTCTACGAGCCTTAAAAGAACTAGCAACAGTTGTAGCTCAAACACTTAAAATCATATTTTGTAGGTCACTAGAAACCGGGGAAGAACCAATCTATTGGAGACCAGCCAATGTCAGCCCTGTATTTATGCCTGAAGTGGTATCGTCATAAACCAAAGAACTACCGACCAATCTCGCTTACATGCATATGCTGCAAAATAATGGAGTGCATAATAACAAGCCACATAATAAAACATGCAGACCAAAATTGTCTACGGCAAACTCATTTTTTTTTACCCCCCAATTTTTTGGTGTCAATTAGACCGAAATGCAATAAAATGAATATTGAAAAACAAATTGGCCACAAATTTTGCCTCAAAAGGAGTTTATTTTGATCAAAATAGATCGACAATATTGATTGATATTTTATTTACTTGCATTACGTCACATTGACACAGATTTAGACTGAGTAGTTTTAACGCGGACACTAATCGGAATCTCGGGTTTTGTCCCCGAATACATTGATATGTTGAAAAACTACCAATATGTTTCATGTTTACCTTTTAAATCACATTCAAAACTTAATACAGGCAATAATTGTCAGTTTTATTCATTAAGTAGCTCTAATATTCGGTTGCCGTTTTAATTTTCTTCCGAGCTAAAACTTCGAGAAACAGATTATGCACCACGTGCAAGAACTATGGAAGTTTTCAATCAAAGAAAATATAATGCGCATGCTTACAGCTCATCTACATCTCATGAATATGTATTTTTGTAAAGCTTTACAAATATTATATATTTTTCAATTTTTGAAGTAATAAGGTACCTTAGTGGTATTTTGAACGTTTGAATCTTTCTAAATAAACAAAACGAATAGACTGACGACATTTTTTTGGTTTAAAAAACATAATTTTTCGTAGACATTTTGCCTTTAAAAACAACATATGTGGAAAAGCCAATAAAACATTAGGCTTCCTTAGACGAAACCTGAACATCGGATCAACATGCATATTTTTCACTCCTACGACAATAGTGGAATATGCATCGACAGTCTGGGACCCATTTACTCAGAAAGACATAAGACATCCATACCCTGGAAATGATCAAAAGAAGAGAAGCCAGATACGTATGTACAGACATGGAAATAGATCAAGCGTCAAGGACGTGCTGAAAACCTGGAATGGAAATATATACAACAAAGACGGTAGGAGGCATGACTAACTATGCTCTTCAAGATAAAGAACAAAGAAGTTGCAATCTTTACAGAGAACAGGCTAATCCCACCAATCCGACTCTCAGGAAAAATGGACCACCACTCATTCCAGATACTAAATACTAACGACTACAGAAAGTACTCCTTCTTCCCAAGAACCATCAGGGATTGGAACGCATTACCTCAAGATAATGCATCAGCACAGACTACTGCCACCTTTAAACAAAATTGGCAGACCTGGAGGAGTAGATTGCAAACAAGTGTATATAGTTTTATTTGTATATATTCTGCAAACATGGATATGCAGCTTTTATATTTTGGAACCGCTAACACTAACCTGGCAGTATAATTAATCTGATGATTGTGGCCAGTAATAGGCAGAACCAGAACAAGAAGATGAAAGAGGCAAGGTTCTTTAATCTCACTTTCAGATATATCGACGATTTCCTCTCTGTAAACAACGATTCGTTTGGTAGATGGATTCCTTTGTCTCCAGAGTTAGAAATTAAGGAAACCATCGAATCCAATTGCCTTACATCGTTCTTTGATTTGCATCTCGAATATGACAAGGATCGTCATCTCAGTACAACAATTTACGATAAAAGAGACGACTTTAATTTTCGAATTATTAATTTCCCTAACCTTGAAAGCAACATACCCACCTCACCTGCTTACGGTGTTTATATTTCACAACTTATTCAATATGCCAGGGTTTGTACAAATTTTTCTGAATTTTTGATACAACAATGTTTGGCTGTATATATTGAAGACAATGTTCATTTATGAGTTGTATTTCAATTTTTTAACATATTTGTATAATGTTCTATTAACTACCTTTTTTGAAAGATTTTGTCAGTATTGTATCTAAATTACAAGAAATTGGTCACTTATGATCATTAGGTTACTGGAATGACCGTATCTACATGTTTTAAAGTGTGACTTTACCACTTTGCTGATTCACTAATTTGTATATTAACCATTTTGAGGCCATCATTTACTGTTCACGCTTGCTACTTCAAGAGCGAAAAATTGGCACTGTATTCTTCACGAGCAACAACAGCATTTTTTGGAAAACATAAAATTTTATAACATTTTTTTTTATTAGCTGTCACGAAATAGAAAAATTTGTTTTGAATATAATGATATGCTAATTAGAACGTCATTTTTTGTATTTTTTTATTTGTATAAAGAATGTCATTCCTGTAACCCTAACAAGTGTAGGATGCAGTAACGCAGTCAATTCTTGAAACTGGTGAAGCCTTATTGCGTACTTTTTTCACCAGTATACAAAGTAATAGCAATCATTTTGTAAGACAGTTTTTTTTTCATTTTTTCTAAATAGCTTTAATATTGAGTGAAATAAATCCACTTTCGGGTATATAATAGCGTATGCTCCATAACGAGTTCGTCGCCTTCTACTTCCACGAGCAGCTTTCTATACTTTGCCGCTGTTGTCGATTCCTTCACGAGTCAAGCACTCGCGATACCGAATGACGGCCGTATTAATAATTAAGCCACATTTGCTGTGACAGAAAAGTACACTTTAACATTACAATAAATATGTCTGAAAACTAAACTCTCAATTTGATATCACTTACATCTTAGTTGGGCTGTAACAACCAAAACGTTTGAAGGTGATGGTCCATATGAGCATGTCCAGCTTCCACTATAATTTGCAGAAATAAACCCGGATATGAATAGCTTCGTCGTGTTTGTTCCTGTTTGATTTATTGTTGAACTGCTACATTTGTCGCAAACACAAGACTCTACAGCTTCATTATTATCATGATTATGATAAAAGGCAATTTGCTGATTTAAGTCTTCAGTAATACAAGTGAATACAACCGTTGCATTTTCTTGAAAGCAAGTAGGAAAAACAGATAGAGCCGGTAGTTCTTGTTCTAAAATAAATAAAAAGTATGATTAATGATTTATCACGACATTTAAAAGCAACACAATTATAATCCCTAGATTGTGATTAATACACAATGCAATCAATTTCTACTCCAAATTTTTAGTTGAAAATCCGATTCTTTCGTTCGTTTTAATTGTTCTTACCCTCCTACTTGTGACTCATTTGAGCATGACAATGACAATAGAAATATAGAACTTATTTTTTTTTGCAATTTTAAACCAGAGGCTCCCAGGAGGCTGAATCGCTCACCTTGTATTCAATGATACTTATAAGCTGGATATTTTCACAAAGGACTGCTACTTTGTGGAATAATCAATTTTAATGTTTTAAGGGAAACAACTCCTATCAAGAAAAGTCTTACAACTTTGACCCCATTAATTTTCAAATCTTTATATGCTTAACAAAATGCAATTTAAATTTTTCAAATATCTTGTACAGTTTTCAAGATAATGGTCTAAAAAAGATAATTTGAAAAAAAAACAGGAAAAAGAGCAATAACCCCTACAACCATTGTCAGATCTTCTTCAAAAGTTCAGGACATGTACAGTACTTGAACCGATCAATGCAACACTTTGACGGATCGATGACTGATCGGTGACGGATGATGACGCGTTTGGACCGGATTGGTGACTGATTGATGACGGATTGGTGAATGATTGGTGACTGGTTGTTGACTGGTTGTTGACTGATTGATGACGGATCAGACGGATTGGACGGATGACGGATACCATAGGTAACCGGGCTATCGATCTATTTTGACTGATACGATCGATCGGTATAATAAGAAATTTCTTCTGTGAAACGAAGTTATCGTTTATACCTATACGTTTATAACATGTATCACGCAACACAAACCAGTCACGGCGTTAATTTAATTTGTTTTAAATAAATTATGCTATAGTGTTAAATAAGACGTGCATTTTCTATTTAAATATGTTAATATTATCAATCTAATAAATTTGATTATTGTTTAAATAGTACTTCCTTTAAACTTAATAGGCAAAGTTAGCTAGTGTTCTTTTCTTCTATAAAAATAATAATAATATAATTTTATTTCATTTGTTCTGATTTTTAAATACAAAAACAGAAACCGTGCTGAAAAAATCTTTAAAATGTTAAAGGGTTCTGCTTAAAACAATCATTTCAACAAATTGTAACATATGATTTTAAAAGAACAACAAAATCAGGCGAGTAAATTTTATTTTAATTTACTGTGTTAAATTTGTTCTCATAGGAATATAGATCACATTTGCAAATTTCTGATGTAAAATATATAGAACTTTTTTTAGTAAAATCTTATATTTGAGCTTAAAATTGTATGACGGTTGAATGAAATTGACAAGAAATTGTTTGCGAAACTTAACAACCTATTCATCAGATTTGACACATAAATGGTATGTTAAGTTGTAAAGTTGCATAAATACATATTGCTGCCTAAAAAAATAAGGCTCATTAAGTTAAGAGATTATAAAGAAAATTTGTTCTTATATAAATATAGATCAAATTTGCAAATTTTTATTGAGCATAAAATTATATGAAGGTTTAATAAAATTGCCAAGAAAATGTTTGCGAAACAACTTTTTTCATCAGGTTTGACACATTAATGCTAAGATAAGTTGAAAAGTTGCATAACTACATATTGCTGACTTTAAAAGTAAGGTTCATAAAGTTAAGCGATAATAAAGAAAATTTGTTCGCAAAGGAATATAGATCACATTTGCAAATTTCTTATGTGAAATATATGAAACTTTAGTAAAATCTTATATTTTAGCTTAAACTTATATGACGGTTAAATAAAATTGTCAAGAAATTGTTTTTGAAACAACTTCTTTCATCAGATTTGACACATTAATGGTATGTTCAGTTGAAAATCTGCATAAATACATATTGGCGCCTTAAAGAATAAGGTTCATAAAGTTAAGAGATTATGAAGAAAATTTGTTCGCAAAGGAATAAAGATCACATTTGCAAATTTCTTATGTAAAATATATGAAACATTAGTAAAATCTAATATTGGAGCATAAAATTATATGACGGTTTAATAAAATTGCCAAGTAAATGTTTGCGAAACAACTTTTTTCATCAGGTTTGACACATTAATGCAAAGATAAGTTGAAAGGTTGCATAACTACATATTGCTGACATAAAAAATAAGGTTCATAAAGTTAAGAGATAATAAAGAAAATTTGTTCGCGAAGGAATATAGATTACAATTGCAAATTTCTTATGTAAAATATATGAAACTTTAGTAAAATCTTATATTTTAGCTTAAAATTCTATGATGGTTAAATAAAATTGACAAGAAACTGTTTTCAAAACAACTATTTTCATCAGATATGACACATAAATGCTATAATATTTTGAAAACTTTAATAACTTCATATCTTTAACTTGAAAAATAAGGTTCATATTTAACCATTTTTAAGAGATTATCATCGACCTGTATAGAAGTCTATGACACGTATGAGATTATGTTATTTCTATTATAGAAATGTTAAGACCAAACATTTTTTATGCAAGCTACAAATGTATAAGAAATTAAAAATCTGATGTTTGAGCTTAATATTATATGATGGTTTTATAACAATCACAAAAAATTGTTTTCAAAATAATTTTCTGACAAGATTTTAAATGAGGTATTTCAAAATATAATATATTTGACATCAAAAATCGTATGAATTTTCGCATTTTAAAACAGAAATGTGTTATGTCTTTACATTAATTTAAGTTAGACTTTATTTATTTAAGCACAATTCGGCTGTGCTTTGTAATATTCTATTTTTTATTAGTAATACAAGTGTGAACTCTAATGCATATTGCCTAGCAAGCCGCTATGGACACAAAAAGCAAAGGTCTGCTTTAGTAACATAAAAAAGACTTTATTATTTCTAGGTCCTGCTAAGGTTTATGGTTGAATTCTATATGTAGCCTTTGCTGTACACATACTATAAAATCGATCTAAAATTAAGCCATGTCGATGAATCTAAGTCATGTAAGTGTTTATCCTAAACATTATTTGTTTTTAGATCCAGTATAAGCATTGTACTATCTCCTATTTAGTTTAAAATAACTGCATCAAAGTTTGGTTATGTTAGTGGAGGAAATAGTAAACTATTGCAGATAAAGAAAAGCTGTTGCTTGCTTAAACCTTCAGCTCATCGAGCTGTACAAAAGTCTCCATTGGATCAAAGATGTCACAGTCTGTTGTTCATATATACTTATAAATCAGCTTAATGTTAAAGTTTAAAAAGGTTTCAATCTTCAAATTATTCTGAGAACAAAAGCTACCAACGGGATTCTGGGAATACCGAAGAAAGTGGGTGGTTCTAGACAAATTTTGCAGAAAACCTACACGTTACTTGCGAAATTTTTGTCGGAAAGGAGGAAAATTCCAACCTCGGACAGCCCCCCCCCCACCGGATCCGCCACTCCTAAAATATTTTGCTATGTCCACACACAGAGGCTTGGATTCTGGTCATTTATATTGACTTTGTAGTTGTGGCGACATTGGTCTATGTGTGGTGAATCGACAAAATTATCAAGCAATGATAACATTTTCGAACAACCAATAACTTGTGACAAATAAGTTTATTTTTCCGAATCCCGCAATAGTTTTGTGAGAAATAGATAAAATTATTTGTCCTTATTAAAATGACCTAGATCAAGACAGACGAATGACCCAATGTGGTTATTTTGTCATTTTCTAAAAATCAATAAAATGCTTGAATTGTGTGTGTCTGATTGACCTTTTTTGCATAAGCATTATTTCTGTCTGTGATAATAAACTTTATTCAATGAATTAACATTTTGCAGTCAAAAATTTATAAGAAAGTACCCTTAAACATGTGCACAACCTGATAAAGTGACTACGCCATGTACGCTACATGATCTAGTTGAATCGCATTGTTGCTTTAAAACACCACCACATATAAAAGCATGAAGAACGAAGATGCTGTGTACAACTTTTTTGCAAGATTTAACTTATTTATGGTGTCCGAATAGTATTTTTGTCCTTTAAACTGTATTCAATTAAGTAAATTTTCGCAATCCAAAATCAAATATCCATTACGCTAAAGCTACGCAAGATATGCTACACTGACTAAAATATAATCCGAAGCGGAACACATAATCTACTGGTCGCGGCCATATTGTCTTGATGGAAATCCGAAGATTGAGAATCCGAATATAGCCCCCGAGTGAAAAGTGAAAGTATGTACATTGCAAAGAGCTTTTGTAAATATAGAAACGACGGAAACAAACGACCTAATTTCAGTATCGCTGCATTTTTTTTTATAATAGGTAGTAATAAAACGCGTCAAATGTCTCGCTTTTACATTTATTTATACATGTATAAATTTCTATTTTATTCAAAGATTTCCAGCAGTCACGTGATACAATAAGCGAAACGAACTTAAAATTCCGTATTTTAGATTGAATTGACGCGTGACGGATTGGTAACTTGCATCATGGGATGCATTTGACGGATAGGATCGGACGGATGGGTGACTGATCGATGACGGATTGGTGACTGATTGATGACGGATCGATGAGTGATTGAGACCGTATCGATGACTGATCGGTCACTGATTGATGACGCGTGACGGATCGCAAAAACTGTTGCATTGATCGGTTCAAGTACTGTAGATCTTAAAGTGCTGATCACTATTAATTTAAACAGAATTTTAATATCTGTTACCATTTTTTAGCAATTTGCAAAACACTGCAACATGTTTTTTGTCGAATCAAAATTTCAAACAACAGTTTTGTAAAACACATACCACAAATCAACCCTCTTTAGTTTCATTACATTTGACCAAACAGTTTCAGAGGAATAGATTTTTGAAAAGTTGAACAAACAACTGTGAAAATGGTCAATTGTTACGATCTAAGGGGTATAACTCCTGAAGGAACCGTCCTACAACTTTGACTTTTTTGTTGGATTTTCTTCAAAAATTCAGGGCATGTAGATCCTAATGTGCTGATTCTTTTTTCATATAATGCCAGAATTTCATATCTGTTACGGTTTTTGAGTAATTTGCAAAAAACTGCAGTTTACCCTAAGGCTTATGTTCTAAATTTAGCCATGGCGGCCATGTTTTTAGTCGAATCAAAATTTCGAACGATAGTTATGTAGAGGACATGCTCCAAAACAACCTTACCAAGTGTCATTACATTTTGCTAAGCAGTTATCTTCGGCAAGGTGAGCTCAAAAAGGAAATTCACACAATATAAAGAATCCATAATTTATAGTAGATAAAGTGACTGAATGGTTTGAGCCACATAACCTCAGTAACCATAGAAAATGGAAAAAAAAATGTTATATAACTTGTACAAATGGTGTTTTGTTCTTATAAATGCGAGTTTAAACCAACATTTTGTTTCTTCCAAATTACCGATTTTTGTTAAAATAACCGATTTCGAAGACTGTTTCCGTTCCGAAGCTTATAAGCTGTCACGCATGCTCAATACATAATGGAACTGTTGATAGGGGGAATATTCAAACATTGTACAACTAAATTAACGTAGTTTTTATTTATTTTATTTAATTCTATAATACTAGTCTAAATAAAGACATTTAATTCTTTGAGCCGCATATCCTCAGTAACCATAGAAAATGAAAAATATTTGTTGACGTATACAAATGGTGTTTTGTTCTTCTTAATTCGAATTTAAAACCACAATTTTCCTTACAAATTGACGATTTTTTTGTGAAAATAACGGTTTACCTTTAGGATATGAAAATAATAAAAAACACATGTGACAAAATTTATTGATCTTGGTACCCCCAAGCCAACAAAACCCCCAATACAAAAATGTCCCAAGCATATAACATACATGTATAACAAAAGTAACATAAGAGTCTCAAACCCCAAAAAAGGGTAACCTAACGGGTTAAAAGTGAACAAAGAGAGGAAATATATTCTAAGCATTGATCAACATCAGTATCTACATAGCGATTAAAACATTCACTAGACCAATATCTTAAGAGTTTCGTGCTTTGACCCTCAAGTAGCAGCCCCTCGCCTAAAAGAATGACCGCCATAGCTAAACCGGTCTATATGCAGTTGCTGCACAGCAAAACGAAAAGCATTTGAAAATAAAGTATATGGTAAACATGTTTGCGGATGATCATGATGAGACGGTAACACAACTTCTATAGGTTTCGAACGAAATTGGTGTGTTTTGGTAACTTTTAGACGTAACAACATACCAATGTACATTATAAACATCAATTGTTCGCAAGTTGATATCTGGATCAAATGTACCTTTCACTAGAAAATTGTTAGGACGCAGGAAACCAAAGAAGCCCGTTAGACATGCTGACCAAAACGCAATGTTTTTATGAGTTGACAGATCGAGTACTTTATTTCAAAAATCCACAATGGAAGCTATTTTATAATCATGATAATTACTATTAGTTATTTTTTTATAACCCATAAAGCCTTAAAAAAGACTTTGATTTTTAAGCAAGGATTATAACATCATTACTGAAAATAAGAATAAAAGAAAATGATTTCGCAAATTATAGGAATTAGAATTAATTTTAGCAATAGCACTGAAACTTTAAGTAATTGTATTTCTTTTTTTTAGCAATAGCACTTAATCTTTAAGGTTCATGGTTACACTTTGAACAAAATGGTAGATATTTGACCTATTTGTCTAGTCTATGTACGACTTAAACGACTCATAGAATCAGAAAATAAAGTGTAGTAGCCTCTAGATATAAAAATCGCCGATAATTTTCCCTTCCAGTTTAAACGATTACTTTTGTTGTTTTCTCTATTAACTTTCGTTCCGTTCAAAATGTCTCATAAATGAAGCATGATTTACCCCTTAATAAACGTTCCATACAACCGATTGTGAGTAGCTTTGATAAAACCAATAATGAAATTATCTTGCACGTGGAGGTCAAATGACAGGGCATTGTTGATATTTGGCTATATTCGGATGAACTGAAAAGCACAAAGAAAATGTCCGACAAAACGGATCTACTGTACACGTACAGAATACTAAATTAAAGTAATAATAAAGCAGTTTTTGGAAAAAAAATTGCAATGTAAAAAAAATCACTGAACTGTTGCATAATCATAAAATTAAAGCTTTCGCGCTTTTATGAAGGCGAAAATTTTATGAATGTGCCTGTACCGGCTAGAAATTTAGCTGATTTTTGAAGAAGTTTGATACCAATGGCCACTTATTAACTTTCGTGAACAACATTCCGATTTTTAACGAACATTTCAAAACAAACAAAAATGTATTTTGAAGTAAGAGTATGTAAACATGGTAAAGCTCGGGGTTTGATATAATTCCATATTTCTTCTTTGTTTGACAATTAAAACCTTTCCGCAAATAAGAAATACTGATTAAAAAGTGTTAAACATGCAAATAATAACAACACACACGCACCTGTTTTCCATTCATCGTGCTATATATTAACCGGGTATATTTAATTGAAAACTCGATTAATTTAATGACACAAGATTCTTATTGGGGGATTTCTAAACAACTTTCTCTTGTTATTAATATCATTTTAAAGGGGAACGGAGTTAGGAAAAATCATAACAGTTACAAAAGCCAGAACATTCCTTTTCAGACCACGTTTGTTTACATCCATTTCCTAAAGTATTTTTAAATGGGCTTGCGCGGGCACTTCCGAGTGAGTTCAAACTTGGGTCGTATGCATCTAGTTTGCATAATACAACTCGGGAAGCAAATGATTGTTAAAGACAATTTTTTGTTAAATTCTGCAAAATTCCCACTGTTTAATGAACTTTTTGTAGATTTAATAAAAGTTTATATTAACAATTTACATTTTTAAAGCTTAAAAAGACTGTTAAAAATTTTATGATTTTTTGATTTATTATTACTTTAACTTTATGCAAAAATTATTTATCTAGAGGCTGCTACGCCTTATTAGATATTTTCACTATAAGCCGAAACCGAAACTGAAATATATTGTGAAGGAAAAATATTTATGTTATCCTGGATAAAATGTTCAACGTTCACCTTTGTTAGTCTTAATGATTTTTTTGCAAAAGTTTACTCAACAAGTATCAACATGCTGATACAGAAATTCGGGTTGAGTTGTGTTACATTTAAGGTATTCTGATGGATAAACGCATTTTCTTGCAATTAAATGACTAAATTTCATTTGTTTTAAATGAAATATTAACATCAAGAGAGTATCTCTATGTCCCGTTAATTAATTGTTGTCCTTTTTTTTGTCTCAAATACTCTCTTGTTGAATTGAACTTCTATCGATTTGATTTTTACTGTGTGTTAGTTTGTGCTTTGTTATTGAGTATCAATAGGGGGAAGGTTTGCGCCAAAAAACTAGTTTAACCCCGTCACATTTTTAATGTGCCTGTCCTAAGCCAGGAATCTTTATCAAAGCTTATTTTTGTATTTAGTTGAATTTATGTTAATTGTGTTTTTTGTCATCAAGAGGGTCTTTCATTGCACTTTAGGATTGGGTTTGAATCATATGTAGTTTACTTTCAATCCAGGGTCCAATTGAAAAACAGCGAGCAGCAACCGCTGGTCACATTGAAGGCTGCTGGCTGTTTTCCATTGTGGATGTTTTAAATTTACGTTTATTTTTTAGGTTGTGTCGCGTACACTTATTCCACATCTCATTTCCTTCTATGTATAGCGTTTGGGTCGCAAAGGGAACCTGATTTTTATATAGGACCGTCAATGGTTCTTGCAGTGTTATCCAGTCCTCTTAATTCTTTGCATTTAAAATCACCATTGTGGTCAAGAAATAAAAAAAAATCACTTTATTAATTTATTTTGAAAAAAAAGGCATTAAAGAGAAAGATGTACCCACATATATTCCACAAGATACTGTCACACCTATGTTATCCCTTAATATACAAACAACGGTGTAGATACACAAAACGAGATATCCGTCGTTTGCTATGTAGCGATGTACAGCATAATTTCAGAACTTAGGTATTTCAACAGCTATATAAAGATTAGGATGCTTTATGGTAGTGAGAATCAACATTTCTTTGAATAAACCTATCAAGGTGAATGTTAAAATCGTTAATCATTGCCGAGAACCCAATGAACATATTCAACTCAAATATTCTCTATATCAGCATTTTGTCTAATCAGAAAGAAGCAGAGGTACCAATTGGGTATCCGAATGTCAAAAGACAAAACCAGTTAACATCAACAAGAACGGGACAAAAACAGACAACATGAAAAACATGGAAACACAAAATAACTGAATATCAATCAACAACGCGAACTCCCGTCGAGACAAGAGTGAACTCAGGTGCTCCGGAAGAGTAAGCAGTTCCTGCTTGCTATAGCACACCCGTCGCTTTGCCAATAGTCCATTCAGCGTGTCAAATCAGGTTAAGGAAGACAAAACAATATCCCATGACAAACCAACATCAGGACTCATCTGAGAAATCGAAATCCCATATTTGTCTATAAGTGCATGATGTCTTCCGTAAGATTTCTTGAGTGAAGACAGCAGAAGACCGTGCAAATAATCTACTATCCGGGCACGGATTCAGGCGGGGGCGCCCCCCCCCTTAAATGTGAAAAAAAAAGTTTTTTCCTATTAAATCGATCCAAAAAGGCCACGAATATTTGATACCCATGCCTCCTCTTATTGAAAATACTGGATCTCCGCCTACTCTCTACAGCTATTCCACCATGAACATGCTGGAAACTGAAGGGAATTCGGTTGAGTATTTTGATGAAAAAAAGTCATTTTCTAAAAGTGGGTATATATCAGCTTTGACATCAGAAACCAATTACAAACGACCTATGGACCAAATCTCATAGGAACATGTCAATATGCAATCTAAAGCTCAGGAAACAGTAGAATCACTTGTTTACATCGTTTCAAGTACGATTTTTTTCAAACTTTCGGTTTTCTTCACGGAAAGACCACAAAAATTGTGTCTCAACCCAACTCTGATTTTGTCCATAGGCATTACTTAAAGGGCTGAAAATGAACGATTAAAAAGTTTGAATTGAAATCGAAGTATTCAAATAAGATCAAATAAGATCTGAAGTCATCGAAGTTATTTTTTAAAATTTTTATCAGTTCATATTCTAAAACGTTCAGTTTAGTAACTGCGTGAGACGAATGAGCAAATGAATAAATAAAATGAATAAAATGAAAATGCAAAAAAAAAATGTTTACTTAAAAGATGTAGTAACTTATCGTCATCAGAATATGTGTCTCCTTGTACTGTATTTACATTGATAATGTTTGATAGGCGACTAGCATAAATTGGTAATTATTTTCAAATTCACACCATATCTGAATAAACTGTCAGAAACATATCAGGACGAAACAAGAACAATATCAGCATTAGGCATTTTTTCGCGGGAACTTGCCGTAGAGCTCTCCGTTTTGTGCCCACTACGAGATGAGCCCGTTAATTCATTTCTAAAATATTTATTTATTTACACGATTTACCTATGCTCAAACCTTAAGTTTACTTGAAGACACCCGCGAATTCACGGGAAAAGTTGCCTATGAACATTAGCATCGATGTAGATCATGGAAAAGCAAGGTAGGAAGGCCTGACTGCTGAAAATAGCGGGCTAACATGTGTACAGAACACGTATAAAATATACTTTTTGTTTGTCATCAAGTAGTGTTTCTGTCCCCAACATATATTTCCTTTTAAGTTTGTCTTCAATATTAACTGTTCATTTGTTTTACTCAACAACTCTCGATATATTTGTCATCATTCAATTTTCATTTTATCATCTTTTTAAAAGTTCATGCAACGTTTTCGAAGTTTTTATTTTCGGTGTTTTCGTGATTTTGTTTTTTCTTTCTTGTGTTTTCGTGTTGACATGCGGTATGTACATGGTTCAGCTTTGTCTGCATTTATGACAATTTATTGCCGTGCTTCGTGTTGGACAGTATAATTCTCATGCGTTCTCTTTTTTTTTTGCTTCAAAATCTTGAGCATGTTAAAATGAGTTTAGATTCACCAAACCTTTTAAAAATCAAAAGAATTTGATTGACATTCACAACTATTCAATTTCCAATCATTTTGTCGTGTTCTTCGTTTTTGGCATTTTTAAAGCATGTGTTATCGTATTGGGATCCCCCTTTACCACCCTTGTGAAAGATATAAAAAAAAGTTGGTTTATTTGCCTAAGATGATAAATAAACCATAGAAAAACGTGAAATAAACTTACCTTCATATATTTTTCATTATCCATTTCACATGATTTCCTACGTTTTACTCACTGAAACAGTATTGTACCTTTGTTTGCACATTTACCCGTAGCCGTACTGTTTTTTCGGGGACTGATATAAAATTCACTTCCATGTATGTCTCTTAATCATTCCAACTTCATTTTATGGCATCGCCAGTATTTAACCTAATTAATTTTACCTAAAGCCCCCGTCACACTGACCACGATCTTAAGTACTACGCTCTCCACGACCTCCACGATCTAAATGATCGTAGTAGAGTCGCAAAGATTGTGTGAAAACGTAGCCTGTGTGACTACGAGTACAACAGTACTACGACCGCAGTACGATAGTTCAAGTGACGGGGAATTTATTTTTAATTGTTAAATTTAGTACGATGCCACTAGTCCCGTGCGGGGCCCGGGTGGCGAATAGGCCCGCAGCAGAGCCTAGCTTGTCGTAAGAGGCGACTAAGGGTCTTGAGATTCTGACGTCGGGTCAGTGCTCAGCCCACAGAGCGACCAAGTGTGTATCCTAGGTGGCTGAATAGGGTAGCCCTCGTCCGCGGGGGTTGTCAGGTCTATAATACGGAAACCCTGACCGCCGACCATAGTGGGCCAACGTGTGTGGAGAGTGCCACGCTTCATGCACGTAAAAGACCCCTTTGTGGACCGCCCAGTAGTGCACCACATAGGCTAAATTTTCCGACCCTACCCACCTCTCCCCTTTTTCCTGTGGTTCTTCAAAATTTACCGGTCCTTTGTTTCCCACCCCATCCCCATATTTCATTTATCATCATCATTTCATGTTCATTTTATCATCCTTTTCATGTTCATCGCCTGTAAATAACCTATATAGCGTTGCACGGGCGTAAAACACCAACTCACTCACTCACTCACGATGCCACTACATTTTTGTACGACCACCACGAGTGCAGTACGTTGCTTTAGCGACTTTGCTACGGCCATACTTCGATTATACCACGACCTGTACGGCCTTCCAACGCATCTTCTACGATCACTACGATCGTGTTACGATTTCACTACGCTTGTACTGCGCTCGGTACGATTCCACTACTCTGACAAAGACTCCTGTACGATCTGTCGAACTTAAATTTAAAAACTGGGTAAGGCAGGTGCCTAGCTTGTCATGAAATGTTATATGATGTGTAAATATAAATGGATTTCCTTTAACATGTTAACGCAACAGAAATTATGGTGAATGTACGTGCATGTGCCTTATGTAAGGAGTAGAGCCACAAAGGTCTCAAATCACCCTAGTATTTTTTACGAATTTTCAAACTACTTAAACTTTTCATGAATTTAAATAAAATGAGTTAAGATATAACTGAACTGTTCATATAGACATATAAGATCAAACAAAAATATCTACATCACAGGTCTGGCATTGACACTTCAAACATGCCCTTAACTGTAAAATTCTTAATTTTTCGCACATTTTTACTGTTTTCTCATCGTATTTTTCAAAATCAGTATTGGCCACATTCGTCGACCATTGTAACTCTTTGATATTTAATTAATAACAAAAAATACACATTTTTATCACCAAAAAAAATTTGGTCGAGAGGTGTGGATATTTTTATAATCATGGATTTATACATGAATCAAGGGAAAATGCCAAATATCGAGATTTTATACAAAATGGACTGAATTTCAGCTCAATGGTTTCCTTGCTTATAAAATTTAAAATTTAAAACGAAAGAATATTGAATATGTGCCAGAAAGACACGATCCACATATTTAAATGATTTTGATAAATTAACAAAAGCATATTTTCGCTTCGTGTGAAGCGCTTTTCTTGATTAACCTTCATCAGATACGCTAGGAGTAGAAAACCGGTAGAATATTAGAATTGATAAAACAAAAACAGAAGCCAAAAAATATTGGACAACAGGCCGTCGGAATCATTTCACCAAAATCAATCAATATGGAATACTTTATGAAAAAAAATATGGTATGCAATTCGAACACGAGATAGCTACTAAGTATTCTACATGTACGCACGAATTCTTACCCTCGCTAACTCATTATTTCCAAGCTGAAATAACAAAATCTATATAAATAATGAGGGTAAAATTGTTTATATACACACAATAAATAAAATAATTAAATCCTAGACCCAAACGTCTGTGCATGTACATGTATGCCCTTAATTAACATGAAAATCAAGACTCATTGAATGTGTTTTTTTTTTTTTCAAAATATATATTTTCTATTTTTTTATGTTTAGCTTGGGGTTCTAAAATTTAGGAAGGCGTTTTCTGCTGTCAATGGTTACAAGGCTAGACTAATTGATACTTTTTTGCATTTGATTTTTTCAGAACGAGAGAAACATGAATCAATTGTTACATATACAACGTAGAAAGATTGTGCATGGTAGGATCGTACTAAGAACGCAAAGGGCGTGGTAGCGTCGTAGTGTTGTCGTGCTATGATCTTGTAGGTCGTAATAGCATCGTGGTACGATCGTATAAGTCGTACTATAATCGGTGTATGATAGTGACGAGAGCGCAGCGCTAGCGTAGTGGGATCGGCTGTCAATTAAAGTACGTCCTTACCACATGTGTCCAACGATATTACTACGACTGATGCCGACTGCTCCACGATCCTCTTACGATCTCAGTACGCTGTTAGTACGCTCTATTTTCTCCATGACTGCACTACGAATGTTTTGTACATGTTCAAGATTTACGTAGTGCAGTCGTAGTCACCCACGACCTAGTACGATCACAAACCGATCTCCACGACCCCAGGACGACAACAGTACGATGTTTCACGATTTAGGGAAAAAAGCTAGATCGTAGTAAGGTCCTTGTTCAGTGTGACGAGGGCTTAACATAAAAATGAAACATACAAAATCAAGTGAAATAAAGAAAATCAGAATCCAATAAAAAAACTAAACTTTGTTAATTTGTTTAGACAATAATTGTTGAATCTTCCCGCCGTTAACAGTTTCAGTATGTATAAACATGTATTGAACATGCGCGACAGCTTATAAGCTCCGGAACGGTAACGGTTTTCGGAATCGGATATTTGCACAAAAATTGGCAGTTTATACTATCATTTTATTTACAAGGTTGGGCGGGGCTTAATTTTCTCGGTCTTTTGGGTAGGATTTAAATGAAAAAGACCGAAATAATCGACCCATGACCAGCCCGGTGAATAAAATAGAGTGATACGAATAAAATGATGGTTTTAAAGTCAAACCTAGGAAGACCTAAACACCATTTGTAGAAGTTATATAGCAAATATTTTCCATTTTCTATGTTTACTGAGGCTATGAGGTTAATTCTTGAAATTATTTATTTAGTTTCATAATTCATTTATTTTTAAAAAAATGCGTTATATTTATTAACATCAGTTAATTTATAAAAAAAAACGAAACTCCAAAGGCAAAGTGTAGCGAATGCAATTAGTTGTAAAAAGAACGAAATAAATCGTAGGAAAATGTTTAGCAAGGTAGCTTATTCCAAAACCACGAACCAAAGGCATATTTCATCGAAACGTGACTTTTTGAAAAGTGTTAAACTTGCACTTTACACGTGGCAATTTTTCTGGGGCTTTTACGTGTAACAAGAGGCTTCCAGGAGCCTGAATCGCTCACCTGACGTATGTGCCTTGAGTAAAGGCTATTAGGCAAAATCTATTTAACATCGAAATTGTCATAAGTTTAATAAGGGGTCATCTGACTATATGGTTAAACTTAATGTAGTAAAGATTGTGCAGAGTAATATTTTAGCAGTTAAAAGTTTTAAATTATTTTCTTCTTTAAAATCCTAAGAGGAATAACCCCTTAATTGAACAGTATTACAACATGACCTTAGTACATTTTGATGTGCTAAATAATATATACATTTTTAAATATATCATATATATTTTAAGATATTGAGCTTAATACATTTTTGTAAGACCAAAAATCATAAAAAATCAAGATGAAAGGGCATTTACTCTATCATAAGTTGCTGGATTTTTTTTGAAATTTCTCATATATCTTATATAGTTCTCGACATTGATCTTAAAAGGTGAAAATGTCCACAAAAAGGGCAATTACTCCAAAATGGGTTTTTGAATCTTCTACAAAATTTCAGGGCTTGTAGATCTTGAGGTGTTTATCACTTTTGTTCACCATCAAAATTAAAACATTTGTCACCGTTTTTGTGTTCTTTGCAAAAAACTGTATTTTTTCCCAATGTTCTATTTTAAGCCACAACCGCCATGCTTTACGATGAATCGTAAATCCCCACATGTGTTCAAAACACATAATGCTTATGAATAATCATACAAAAATTGGTTTCAATTGGACTTCAAGTGTCATAGGAGGTGACATTTCAATGTGATAAGGAAATGCTGTGAAAGTGCTTAATTTTGACGTTCTTAGAGGAATAACTCCTAACAGGTAAGGTCCTACAATGTTGAAACAATTACATTTTTGAAGATCTGGATTAGCTCAACAGTATGGATTTTAATTTTTTTTCTCAAATAGCTTGTCTTGTTTTTAAGATATCTTATAGGTGCAAAATATGCGAAAAAAAAATCCATAAAAAGGGCAATTTTCTCAAAAGTTCAGGATAGGTATTTTTTGAGATGTTTATTACTTTACCTTAGCCAAAATTTTAATATATGTAGCCATTTTTGAGTTATTTGAAAAAAAAAACTGCAATTTTCCCATATGTTCTATTTTTAGCCATGGCAGCTATGTTTTACGACTAATCGAAAATCACCTCATCTGTTCTGTGTTTGATACTTTAAAGTACCACCAGATAAAACATTCTTTGAATCTGTATAGCCGTTCCAAAGGCGAGGACATTTGAAAAAAAGTTAACGACGGTTGACGACGACAGACGCCAAGTGATGGCAATAGCCTACATGGACGTTTGGTCCATGTGAGCTAATAATAAGAAATCCTTACTTATTATTTATACCTTCTAAAATGACAGCGATTGAGTTAGAGACAGTTTTTCCAAAAAGATCAGTACATGCCCAAAGAGAACCATGGAGAGATTCGGTGACGTATTTTCCTGGTATTGTTAAAGTTACTTGGTGTTTTGATTGGTCGCAGATATAGATGTTATCAGAATTACATCCAGGTACTGAAGAACAATCCGATATTGTAACAATGCATTCGTGATAGCCATTTTTCTGGAATCTTAAATAGGAGGCTGTCGTTGGTCCTCTGCATGTTAAATTGTAATCTTTACCAATTACAGCATTACTTGTAGCTTGCTTCAATGTAAAATTAACGCCTGTAAAGTAAAAAATAGAGTTTATTTAATTTATTTTATTGATACGTAAACATATAGACAGGCCATTTAATCCAAACGAATTTTAGTGAATTGATCTACACTTACGCAATGAAAAATACTCAAGTAAATAAATTTAAAACAGGTGAGGCTGGGATACTCTTACTTTTTTATTGGTCTAGAAAGTGGATGAGTCAAATTTTTAACATTGAAAACACACAACAAATATGATAAGCAGGTGGTTTTATCTTTTCATTTAACGAAAAGGAATAAAAAATGACATTGAGGCTGTATGAGAACAAATGAAATAGTGACAAGAGAAACTATTCTTTTTCCATTTAGCATAAGGTTACATATGTTTTTTTTCCATATATTTATATGATTATAAATCAAAATAAATCGAATCAGTTTTATATGAAAAAAAAAACAAAAAGCATAAACACAATGGTATCAAGTATACTACAGTAATCACTTTCACGACTATATATCATAGTTCGCTACAAGGCTTTTTTGGTTATTTTCATATCTACTCATAACAGTGCATAAACCATTAATTAAAGACATTTGTGAATAGACTTTATATTTTACATAAATTATGCATACGAAATTTGTCCTGCGATGACAATAATCAAACGTATTATGTTATCAATATCCATTTAACTAAAAAGATGTTATCTTATATTTTGTAGAAAACATCGTTTCTCTCATTAGCAAAAGATTTACCTTTTAATGGAAAGTGACACCAATCTTTAACATTCTTTGACAAATCTTACATATTTGTTTTTTGCACTTTGGTATCCGATGTATCAACCTGCTTAAGTTTCTAAAGCCTTTGAAATAAATTTAATAAATTTGTGGTGATTTTTCTTTGATCCCAGTTTCCGATTTTTTTTTAAATTCCAAACTTCTGTAGAGATGTTGAATAAGTGTACGCGACACAACCAACATTAAAGAAACGGCAATTTTAAAAATTAAAATGGAAAACAGCCAGCAGTCTTCAACATGACCAGATCATTGCTCGCTGTTTTGCATCGGCCCAAGACTAAAAATACAATACATAAGATTCAAACTAATCCCTAGATTTAACATAAAAAAACCTATTTCTGGACATAAAAAAAACAAAAAAACAGATAGTTGACAGGGACAAACAAAAGCTTTGACAAGGATTCCTGGCTTAATACAGGTACATATAAAATGCGGCGGCGTTAACTAGTTTTTTGTGCCCAACCTTCCCCCTATTGTTAATCTTGTACAAAGCACACAAAATAACACACTTTAAAAATCAAATCGATAAAAGTTCCATTCACCAAGAGAGAAAATGAGACGAAGACAACGAGAACATCGCTTTAAGCATGTTGAATGTACAGTTCGACGTCAAAAATATTTCACGCTTACACCCAACCTCACTCGCATATTTCCGACCTACAATTTTTATAATTGATTTCTTTAGAAGTAGTCAATAAAAGATTACATTATTTTGACAATGTAATCTTTTATGAATTGACGTTATGATGAATAAGCATGTAAACAAAACAAAACAGGTGCACTTTTACCCGAATGGCTAGAAAATCAAAGGAAATGTCCCCTGGGTTGAAACAGCAGATTCTGCGCTTATATGAAGAACGACACACCTAAGAAGAGATCGGTGGGATAACAGGCTATAATCGGTCTTCTTTTTCCATCTTTTTTTTTGAAGAATTTTGATGAAGGGGAAGCATAGAAAACAAAACAAAAAGAAACGGAAGACCAAAATTGACTGGCAAACACATGGTGATCGGATTTTAGAACGGTTTATATAGGAAGATCGAAGGACATGTCTTAGTTATCTGATGAACGAATTTAACATGTCTATTCCAAAACTAGTAAGTTAACGTAGCTAGTTTTGGGTACAACAGACTGGTTGTAGCAAAAACTTTAACAATTTCTTTTACAAACAGAAATAAAGTGTTTAAGCTTGTGTCGGAATACACTACATTGGACTGTGAGGGATCATTGGAGTGGAGTTATATTTTCGGATGAGATGCAACTTGTTTTGGAAAGAACAATTGTGTCTAAGTTTGGAGAAAATCGGAAGAAATCTGGAATACAGAGTGCTTAGGATTGTACGGACAACGTAATGGCGGCGCTTGAGTTTCGGCATTGGTTTGGGGTTCCAATTGTTATGGTGGTGTAGGACAAATCGTTGACATTGATGGTAATATCAATTCAGATAAATACATGGCCCGTAGTCATTAAGAATTTGGTGTTTATCCTTGATTTTTTTTGGATGACAACTCACATGTTCATCAGTCTGTTCAGACTGCTTCTTGGTAGAATAACAACGAAATATATTGTCTCGACTGGCCTTCCCAATCTCCAGTCCCCAGCCCTTAATGTTATTGAAAATATATTGAAATATATTAAGATCCGTCTTCAACATGCATGACATAAACAAAGAAAAATTTATACTAAAGCAGAACTTGTGTTTGCAGTACAGAGTATAGGAGAAGGACTTGTAAAGTCTATATCTCGAACTTATATCGTTATAAAAAATCTTAGAAAATTATCAGTTGCATTTGCATTGAAAGAAAATTGGGTTTATCTTCTTGTAAACTATTTAAAAGTCAAAAGAAATTGATAGGATTAACGATAATTAAAACTACGCCGGAAATCGTTAAGACAAATCTAAATTATATACGGTTATGCACATTAAGATCTACAAAATTTGTAACAGATTGCAAGTTGTAGGACCGTTCATTTAGGAGTTATATCCCTTACATCGTAATAATTTACCATTTTTTGTACAACTTTCAAAAATCTTCTTCTTTGAAAGCGCTTGGTCAAATGAAAACTGGTAGGGTTGTTTTGTAATATGTCCTTTACAAAACTATCGTTCGAAATTTTGATTCAACAAAAACATGGCAATCATGGCTAAAAATAGAACATAAGGGTAAATTGCATTTTTTTTTTGCAAATTGCTAAAAGTGTTTACAGATATGAAAATTCTGATTCTGTTTCGGGTTACAGTAATCAGCTCATCAAGATCTACCGAACTTTTTGGTTTTTTTTTCTCCAATTTTGCTCTTTTAAGACCAATATCTTGAAAACTATACAAGATACAAAATTTAAATTTCATATGGTTGTGCATATAAAGATCTAAAATTTATGAGGTTGGACGAAGTTGTAAGACCTTTCTTGATAGGAGTTGTTTCCCTTTAAACGTTAAAATTGATCATTTCACAGAGAAGCAGTCCATTGTAAAAAAAATATACAGTTTATAAGTATCATCGAATACAAGGTGAGGGATTCATGCTCCTGGGAGCCTTTAGTTATAGTTTGTTTTGGCAAGTTTAACCTATTTTCCTTATGTCCAAAGCCTCATATGATTATATTTGGTTGACAAACGGTTCTTTTATTTGACTTTAAAAAACAGTGGTAAAATGCACATTTTATTTGTATCGTCTAAAAACGTAAAAAATAGAAGAACGTGAACACGCAAGAATGTGACGACCAAGCTAAATTGAAAGTACAATGATTTTCTCTTCATAAAATATTACATTCAGCTGTGTGTCACACTTTTAACGCAAAAGTCGAAAACTAGAGGCTTTTTTAAATGCCTCCTATCCTACTAATTGTATTATCCTTTAATAAAAATAAAATCGGAAGGCCCGTTTATTTAGGTCTCTCTTTCTTTACAATTTAACAATGACAGACTATGATGTGATTCATTTCAGGTATAATCAAAGTACTGAAAGTACTGGTAGCCGGGGTAATCTACAAATTTTAAATTGTGTATAAATTGCAAAAAATAAAAATAAAAAGCTACCTTTTTTATGTAAAAGGGATTGTAACAAGGATTCCAATGAAAAAAAGATTTTGAAAATCGAACCAATTTTTTTTAAGTTGATTTTATAGGCTTGGCTTTGTCTTTGGTCACCTGTATCAATATAAAGGTGCAATGTATATAAAAACCACTGACATATTAAGTTGACAGAATATAATGAGGAATTCTATAAAAAAGAATTTAGTAAATTAAATGAGTGATAAAAATTCTACAGCCGTTTTGTCAATACACCTATTTTAGCCCCTTTTGGCCACAATCCCCAAATACAACATCGTTTTTCCTTCAGCGGATTTACTCATCATATTAAAGCTTCATAACAATTGGCTGGCCCACTACAACTTAATTTCTTGTGTAAAACAATTTGCCTCAACAAACTCTAAAACATGGCGTTTTAAAACGTTAAAAATAATGCAAATCTGATTTTAAAAAGTAGGCAGGGATTTTCACAAGGATTCCAATGAAAAAAAGAGTTTGTAAATCGGATCGGAACTCAAATAAAAAGTCGATTAAAGACGGAAGTCTCCTTTTGACACCCTGTTGCAATGTAATTATCCCATGAGGCCAAATAAAAAAAAATAAAAAACACGCGTGTTTCCTACTTTTTTTTTGTGTTGACCCTTCGGTTCAACTGAATTGATAAGTTCTGTACAGCATATTTGCTACAGCTTATCTCATGCAGGCCTACGGACAATTTCCTCTGTATAGTTTATTACAACTTTTTTTCAGATGAGCAAGCAACGTTTAATTCTGTAAGCTAACCAAACACCTTTTTTTTAAATTAAACGAGGAATAACCCATGAGAAGAGGTTGAGAAAATTATGTTGAATTGTAAACTTTTGTTGATGTATAAAGCTAAACAATTTTTAAAAGCATTAGATTTCTCTCATTTTATAGGAAAACCATAACAAGCTTGCTACAGGTTGCCAATGCCCCCCCCCCCTTTTTCCACATATTACAACATTTAAAGTTTTAGACAATAATCTCATTATTTATGTTAACTTTGTTCAACTCGAAACTCAAAATAGTATTATTATACAAACATCTGAGATGAATACAACTTAATAAGCAAAATATGTCCTGTAACTCCTGTAGAATTTACCAATTTAAAATAAATTTCATCGAAATCTGTTAAACCGTACCAGAGAAGTCACACTTACATTTTTTTGTAAAATAGCTTTTGGTTCTACAATTTTTAGAAAAAGATCGTTTTTGTAGTGCATTTTGAAAATCAATATATTCATTGGTTATAAAGATCAAAAATTTGGTTGATTAAATTTTCAATGAAAATTACTTGGTCTAAAAACAATTTTACAGAAAGTTTATATTTAAGCCTTATTTTCAAAATCAATTATAATGGTAAATATGAATAAATTCTTTATGGAAGAACCGTTTACAGAACCATTTTCTCTGATCAAATAAATTGAACTTTGGGTAAATTATCCTGTCCATCGATGTTTGTTTATTGACACTTAATGAGATGCAAATTAGGGATGTTTGTTTATTGACACTTAATGAGATGCAAATTAGTGAATATGACTTCACTAATGAGGACCAATGAGATCGGCGAACACTATAAAACAAAATATCAATCCGCATTTGTATTCGTTATAAATCATTTAATACTATCGCATCAGATAGGCGTCTTACATAACTTGTACAAAATTTTAAAACTAAATAAATAAGTTTTATAACATAATTGCGAGTTAAGCGACGAAAAAACAGATATGGAAAAGGACTATATTGCAAGCGTGTATTGATATTTCTATTTATAGGTTTTTGGTGAACTGCCGGAAAAACCATCTGCTAGCTTATCGAAAGGCTATCGTAGCTAAAGCCGTGGCTAATCGCTAGCGATTACCCCGGCTAAAAAGTAAAATCGAAAGACAAACGAATGTTTAGCCATAAAGTAATCGTAAATTCGGTATGTATGTGTCAGTTAAATAAAGGTTATGACAAAATTACCGAACCTGGAAGATCAATATCAAATATCTAAGATATAAAGTAAAAACCAAACTTTTGGGTATTTTTTATTAATTCAATCAGAGATTTTTCAACCAGAAATAGACTATTCTTTCATATTGTACACCTAAGTCTTGTATTTCATTTACTAAGTTCGTCCATACGTACTTCGTACAAGCTTTTTTTTTCAGACACCCTACTCCAGGTACATGTTCTTTAGCAAGTATAAATTTAAAACGGTTAATTTTTGTTTTGCTATAAATCCATATTTTTGATTAAAAATCTCTGCAGCAGCAAATGAATTGATAAATTGAAACGTTAAAAACAAGAAGTTATTAAAAGTATCCGTAGCACCAAAAAAAAAGCACACAGGAATTCAATAAAATGCTGTGCACGGCAAAAAACTTGGAACTTTAAAATGTTTGAATTTAGACCCAAGCATCAGCATCGAATTGTTTTCAAACATCGAACCGGGAATTTAAGTAAATATATGCTGTATGCCAAAGTAACAGCCTTTACATAATCTTAACTTGTTCTTGTACATCCCGTTCGTCACCTCATTTAAGGTGGGACGTTACGTTAAAAACGACGTTACCGATAAAATTTACCTGTACACTGAAAGATCCGTCTGAACGTCGTGAAATCAACGTCATTTTTTGTTAGATTCTATTGCGTTTTTCACGTATAGGCAATGTTCACGTGTCCGTACCTTAAAAACGAAGTCCGTGACATATCCTTTATTTTTCATTAATGCGTCGCAAAATTCCCAAGGAATGTGATATTAGTTTTTGGTCAAAATTTGGAAATCGTTAATTCATTTTTGTGTATACAGATGAGACCAAACATAACCTGTACAAAAGTGAACTTAGAGCGGACCTGTGGTTCATTTTTCTGGTCTGGTTTAATTCTCTTGACCAATCCAAGAAGCAGACCTACAAAATGTAGGTCCACTTTTCTGGTTTGAAAGCAAACCAGAACTCACCACAAGTCTGGTTCAGTCAAAATTCTGGTTTGGTTTGCCAAGAGTGGACCAGACCTAGAGCGGACCAGACCTAAGTTTGGTCTGCTCTTAGTCTGGTCTGGTCTGATTTCAATAAATCAAAATTGGACCAGACTTGTGTTTGGTCTGCTCTAAGTTTGGTCCGGTCTGATTTAAATAGTGAGCCAAGAGTGTACTAGACAAGAGCGGATCAGACCTAAGTTTGGTCTGCTCTAAGTTTGGTCTGGGCTGCTTTTATTAGTGAACCAAGAGTGGACCAGACCTACGTTTGGTCTGCTCTAAGCCTGGTCTGATTTTAATAGTGAACCAAGAGTGGACCAGACCTAGAGCGGACCAGACCGAAGTTGAGTCTGGTATGCTTTCAATTATGAACCTAAAGTGGACCAGACCTAGGTTTGATCTTCTCTAAGTCTGGTCCACTCAAGGAATTGTCAGTTTTTGTAGGTCTGGTCTGCCTGAGATCAGTGAGTGAGTGAGTGAGTTGGTGTTTTACGCCCGTGCAACGCTATATAGGTTATTGACAGGCTATGAACATGAAAAGGGTGATAAAATGAACATGAAACGATGATGATAAATGAAATATGGGGGTGGGATGGGAAACAAAGGACCGGTAAATTTTGAAGAACCACAGGAAAAGGGGAGAAGTGGGTAGGGGCGGAAAATTTAGCCTATGTGGTGCACTACTGGGCGGTCCACAAAGGGGTCTTTTACGTGCATGAAGCGTGGCACTCTCCACACACGTTGGCCCACTATGGTCGGCGGTCAGGTTTTCCGTATTATAGACCTGACAACCCCCGCGGACGAGGGCCACCCTATTCAGCCACCTAGGGTACACACTTGGTCGCTCTGTGGGCTGAGCACTGACCCGACGTCAGAATCCCAAGACCCTTAGTCGCCTCTAACGACAAGCTAGGCTCTGCTGCGGGCCTATTCGCCACCCGGGCCCCGCACGGGATGCCTGAGATCAGAGTGAACTAGACCTCGGGCAAAATTTGCTTTTGGAGTTAACTTGAGAGCAGACCTAGGGTCACTAAAACCAAACCAGAAAAAAAGCAGACCTGTACCAGACTTCTGGTCCACTTTATAAGTCTGGTGCGCATACAGGTTAGGTTTGGAGCCATCTGTAATAAGTAAAAATAATTCGTGTTAAAAATCTTTTTTTTCTATATGTCTTTGTTCATTTCCCGCCAAAAATGCACTTTTCAAATGCATTTATTTAAAAAACGAGGCCCGTGACCTCCATTTTTTATTACATATATGGATGTATATCACTAAGAACTATGTGTCTACCAATTTTATTAAAATCTGGATATATGCCATTTGGTATCGTCTCACCTTAAAGTGGACTAGTGAGAATGAAATGATACCAAAAAAAAATTAACCATAGTGTGCCCCCACTTTATGATCTTTATATTTTATTGTGATTAATAAACATTAATTAACAAATAAAGGTAATAACAAAACTACCGAACTTGAAATATCAATCTCATAGTCAAGAGAAAATGACAAAAACGAATCAGTCATACCGGATAATTGGTAGATCGCAATGGTCCTGACTTGGTAAAGGCAATTCAAACGAAATGACGGGTTAAACCAGGTTTTATGGCGCCAAACTTCCCTCTTCCATTGCGATCTTAGGATCCGGTAATGACCATAGAACACAACATAGTTGTGAGACACAATAGGGATATTGAGGTGATCATCTCAGTACAGCAGACCAGTCAAACACTAATTAAAACAATTAACCATCATATCTTTTAAGTCAATTTTGAACTTTTCTACTAGTGGCTGATAACGAAAAAAGATTTTTTTAGGGATCGTATGAGACGTATTTTCTTATAGCCATGCTCCAAAAGTCGGTCACGAAGAAATCGGTGTCTGATAAAAAAATCTGTGAAATGTGTGCAAGATCTGGCATATCGAATAAGTTGTGAAATATAAACACCGTATGCAGGGGAAGTAGGTATATTGCTCTGTAGATTAGGAAAATTAATAATTTGAAAATTAAAATCGTCTTGTATATCGTAATTTTTTGTACTGAGATGACAACCTGGGTCAAATTCGAGGTGCAAATCCAAGAAAGACGTGAAGCAATTTGATTCGGTGGTCTCTTTAATCTCCAATTCTGGAGGATATATTGAAGGAATCCATCTACCAAATGAAGTGTTATTGACAGAAAGGAAAGGACATCATCAATATATCTGAATGTAAGATTAAATGACCTTGCTTCTTTCGTCTTCTTGTTCTTTACGAGTCCCTGAAGAAATTCAGTCTCGTAAGAGTATAAAAACAAATCGGCGAGGAGAGGAGCACAGTTTGTGCCCATTGGAATGCCGATTTGTTGTTAAAAAATCTTTCCTCCGAAGGTGACAAATATGTTGTCAATGAGGAAATCAAGCATACTGCAAACTTGTTCCAGTGTATAACAAATTTTATCTTTGAATGATGTTTTGGAAAAGAATGTAGAATTATAACCCAAAACAACAAAATTCCTAGATTTTGAAAAGGCTTTTTCGAGAAGTTTTTTTAGGCGACATTTTAGTTTTTCGTGTGGCAAGGTAGTCTATAAAGTTGAAATATCTATTGTAATTCTAATTACAAAACAAAATCAATTAAGGCTTTGATTGATGTCAAGCTGGTTGCTCCTTTGAACATTAATTATACAGTGTGTGCAGTAAAACTTGATAAATTGAATAAGGCTCATATGCTCATATTTAATAACCTACATATAAACATTGTCAACCTTTAAAGAATTAGATTGAAAATTAATAAGTTAAAAAATGGTGATCTGTAAAGCATAAAACGGAATGAGAAACATATCAAATAAAATAAAAGTCTTTAGAATTAACATTTCGCAGGTTTTGTTTCCGCGATTTTCCTTGACCCGCGCGCGAAATAAGCGAAAATTCAGTCACCGATAAAATAACTTCACTATACAAACTAAATGAACTAAGTTGGAAAATCATTTTCTTCACAAAACGCTATGTAATCTGTTAAGAAAATAATTTTTAGACTATTTGAAACAAAAAACTTCAGGAGTTAGGATCTGTATGTTTTGCTTTTGTTACTGCTGATCTTCCTCTGACATATCTTTTTGCAAATGCTGTGATGGGTCAAGTATAACATGTATTTGTAGCAAAGTGTTGTAAAGATTAGTGCAAGATTGACGTGCATATGATGATTTTGGATTACATCCCTTTGGACTTAGATATAAATGTATTACTTATAAATAACTATTTTGAATTAATGTCAATCAATGTCAAACTTTTGTACTAAATTTAATTCAACCCGTGAGGGTTTATAATTGTTGCTGCTTTAATCGCAATTATGCGATTTATTTCAATTTGATACTTAAATTTGAAAACATCGGGACACATGAACTATATTGTTTCGCATTTAAAATGCGTTCTACATCAAGACCGATTTCGTTTAAAATGCCTCTACCAAGTCAGGACCATTCATACCCTACTAGTCTATCAGCCAAATCGAAAAAGGCCTCTGTTTTTTAGATAAATGTCTACCCCGAGGAACAGCAGTTTTTTAGTGTTTTGGTATAGTTTAACATGTAAACTTTCAAATTTACCTTGTTATACCGGTCTAAAAGTGTCCAAACAGGGTATAACAAGCGCCATTTTGAATGTATCCATTTTGGAAGACACAAACCGTGTTGAAAGCATTGAATTCTTATTGCTGTCAAATTTTTACAATGCGGTTGAATATAATTTTGTAAGGTGCTATGTAATCTGTAAAATAAAAATAAAAATATGACATATAATATTTATCGTTAAGTATCGATGAAGTACCGATATCGGGACTCTTTTAAACACTCTGTATACGAGGCTTTTTTCGTTTAATTCTTGCCATTTTTCGTTGCTGTAGTCATATTTGCAATGTATGTTTGCTTTAGATGACCATAAATCATTCATTGATATGTATTTTCATCACAACAGTTGATAGTTATTTAGAACGTTAAATCAAGGGGCAGATAATCGAGCCTCAAGACTTCCTACGCATATAAAGAGCTAAAACGTCAGTACAGAAAAGATGCATTTAACATTCTTTTTCATGATATTTGTTTGTCAAAAAATGTATTTTTGATATCAAATGTGTGGTAATATACAAATACACATCGAAATACTTATCAAAACTATATTTCCCACAATGCTTTTTAGTCAAAAAGGGGGGTTTTGTGTACATGCTTTAAAAATACCTAATATGACAATGTTTTCTACTTTGATACGACATAAATTGCACAAAACGGTTCAGACATGTAAAAATAGTATAATTCAATATATGTACAACATATAATTCCTTGTTTTCCTCGTTACCTCCATATCCTTTTAAAACCTTTTTGCTGTGAAAACTACAAAAATTTAGTACATGTATTCGTAAGTTCTGAATCGAATTAGATGCATCTCATTTCGAACACACGTGAAGGTTAGCACTGCTGGTGGAGTTTAAATTCCTCGAGGTTAGCCCGCTCCGGCACCAACACTTTTGAGTTGGAGAATACATCAAAGCTTTTTAAATTATCCGTCTAAATTTCCATGCACTTATAGACAAATATGGGATTTCGATCTCTCAGATGAGTGCAGATGTTGGTTTGTCATAGGGTGTTGATTTGTCTTCTTTTACCGGATTTGACACGCTGAATGGACTATTGGCAACACGACGGGTGTGCTATAGCAAGCAGGAACTGCTTACTCTTCCGGAGCACCTGAGTTCACTCTTGTTTCGACTGGAGTTCGCGTTGTTGATTGATATTCAGTTGTTTTATGTTTCCATGTTTTACATGTTGTCTGTTTTTGTCCTGTTCTTGTTGGTGTTTACTGGTTTTGTCTCTGCCCTTTCGGACTTTTGACATTCGGATACCCCATTGGTACCTCTGCTTCTTTCAAAATTGTCTAAACCCTAAGGTTCTTCCTACCCTAGACATAGGTTGAATATCTTAGTAATAATTTGGTTCCCCAGTTTGGTAGTTTCGGTGATTCTGTTCTAGGCTCTTCATATTCATACAGTGTTTGGCATTTTCAATATTTTTGGTAGAGCGCCTCTGATGAGTCTTGAATAGACGAAACGTGCGTCAGGCGTAGCAAAATTTATTGTCTGGAACTTTGTTGTCATTTGTATTTTAAGGAATTGTCACTAAATGAAAGTTTGTTCTTTCATCAATAATATTTTTAACCTTTAGATATAAATCGCTAATATTTTGTTTTTATTACAATAGTTACATTGTCGAAAATAGGGGGGGGACTAGTACTGAACTGTTCGAAAACTATGTTTTAGTAGGTAATGGGTGAGTGAGTGAGTGAGTTGGTGTTTTACGCCCGTGCAACGCTATATAGGTTATTTACAGGCGATGAACATGAAAAGGATGATAAAATGAACATGAAATGATGATGATAAATGAAATATGGAGATGGGGTGGGAAACAAAGGACCGGTAAATTTTGAAGAACCACAGGAAAAAGGGGAGAGGTGGGTAGGGGCGGAAAATTTAGCCTATGTGGTGCACTACTGGGCGGTCCACAAAGGGGTCTTTTACGTGCATGAAGCGTGGCACTCTCCACACACGTTGGCCCACTATGGTCGGCGGTCAGGGTTTCCGCATTATAGACCTGACAACCCCCGCGGACGAGGGCTACCCTATTCAGCCACCTAGGGTACACACTTGGTCGCTCTGTGGGCTGAGCACTGACCCGACGTCAGAATCCCAAGACCCTTAGTCGCCTCTTACGACAAGCTAGGCTCTGCTGCGGGCCTATTCGCCACCCGGGCCCCGCACGGGACTAGTAGGTAATGGAATGCATCATAAGGCTAAAACCTTCACTAATGAAATCATTAAGGACATGTGTTGCAAATGCGTAAAGTCCTGTATTTGTAGAGGAAAAGAGTTTGTTGTATGTCGGTACCAATGACATAAAAGTAAGACGCGCAATTTTCATGTCCTTACCATTCCGTTTTCAAAAAATTACTATAGAAGGTATCATGACATATTGTAATATACAATTTTAAATAAAAACAATAGTACAATCTGCTCATCTAGTAGAAATTATCTATAATGCACTGTTAAATAGCTATAAGTCTACGGACTGTTTTGTGTTATCTTGCCTTTTGTTAAGACATCACATTAACGTTAAGGAGGTACATCTTGAATGCTTTTGAGTAAGTCTCTAATTTACACTATCAGCTTGTGTTTAACAAAACATTGGTTATTGAAAGGCTAGTTTTGTTGTCAATGCATAACAGAGTCATGTTATCCTCTTTCCATGCATATATTAAATTTTACATTTTATAAGAAAAGGACAGCCATATAATTAATACAATTCAAACTTTACTTTTGATAGAATTGCTCCGTTCGTTATAACTTTCCTTTAACTTTTAAGAGGTAAAATAACTCATACCATCAATGTGCTGCCTGGGACATCATTGCAAAAGAGTTTACCGATACATTTAATTTATAAGTCAAGTATACACCAATGAAATGTCTTTGCGTCATTAGATGAGTGTTCAGGAGTGTGGCTTTGCTGTCTCTGACAGTAACTGTAGTATAACAATGCATTTTAGTGAGCAGTTTCAAAAAAGGCATTCAAAATCATGAAATATTTGTTCCGATATTTTTGAAACATTCGATATCGATAGCTACACACCAAATACAGAAACGCATGCACGTATACTGACGCTGGAGCAAAGACAACATACTCTGCTTTCAGTTATACACAATTATTCACAAGATATATCCTTTTTGTTCTAAGTAAGGTGTTTTACATGTTGAACTAAAATTTATAACAAAGAGTCAAACAGTACAATGCATTTAATGTTTATTTCAAATCTACTTTTTACAAAAGAGTACACGTGGAGAAATAGTCTTCTTTAAAGCATCTGGGTAGAATCTTCTTCAAGTCAATGCAATTGGCGCATGCTAATGTCATAAGTCCCAAAGGGCAAAGACAAAACCAGAACACAACAACAACAGCACCATAAGAAAACAGACAACACAAAAATAATGATTAGCAATTAAGATAGCGAACTCATGTCGAAACGAGAGTTAACAATTCAATTATTCAAAAACTACTTTTGCACAAAACATTTTAGGTTTCCAACAATTATTTTCATCAATATTCATAAAACTTTATGTATATCTTGATGTTCATTAACATAATCATATCATAAAACTTTGTGCAAAAAATTTAGTAGGTATTGTGTAAAATGACTCAAGAAAATGTATATTTACGCACAAATAGATGTGAAAAGTACATGTATAACCGTGGTTCATCCCTAATCTTTGATATCTGGCCCTCCTAGTAATAAAAATTTGTTTAAACAAAAATAATCTAAATCGAAAAAAATGGCAAATGCATCGCTTACAAATGACGTTTATGGTTACAATCTGACATTACAGTCTGAACAACAAAAAGACAGGCATACACATATACCAAATTGCATACTTAAAAGTACTAAAATGTAAATTATTAGCGATTTGTATATAAAAGGTATACATTTATTCTGAAAACATAAGGTGTTAATAATATTTTCTCTCTAATAAACTCATTTAATCTAGGTAACAACAAAACTACCGAACTGGGATGACCAGTTTCATATATCCAAGACAAAAGACCAAAAATGCAATGACATACCAGAAAATTGAACATCACAATGGTCCTGATTTGGTACATGTACAACCGTGTTTTATAGTGCCAACCTTCCTCTTCAAAAGAGAGATGGGTTAATCTTTCTTTTCAGAACTGGCGTTAACAATTACACTAAAATTTGCATATTGGACATCAAAGTAAACGAGGAAATTTAGCATTTAGTGTTGTACATATATTAAATGTTACCATTTTTACATGTTTGAACTGTTTGTGCATTTTATTTTATATAAAAGAACAAAACATTGTGATATGTAATACTTTAAAAGCATCTACATAGACCCCTCTTTTTTACTAAAAAGGCATTGTGAAAATGTGGTTCTTGGTTATTATATCGATGTGTATTTGTATATTACCACACCTTTGAACAAAAACAATTTTTTCATCGAATAAATACCATGTAAAAGAATGTTAAATGCATCGTTTCTGCACAGATTTTTAAGCTCAAATATGCATAGGATGTCTTGAAGCTCTGTCCATTTGTTTAACTTTCTAAATAACCATCGATTGTTAAGATCAGAATACATATTATTAAACAATTTATGGTCATTACAAGCAAACATACATTGCAAATATGACTACAGCAACGAAAAAATGGCAAAAATTAAGCGAAAACAGCCACGTATACAGAGTGTATAAAAGAGTCCCGATATCGGTACGTCAACGAAACTTATCGGTAAAAAATCAACGTCATATTTTTATTTTTATTTTACAGATTATTTAACACCTTACAAAATTATATTCCATCGCATTGTAAAAAATTGACAGCAATATGAATTCAATGTTTTCAACATGATTTGTGTCTGTCAAAATTGGTGCATTCAAAATGGCGCATATTATACCCTGTTTGGACACTTTTTGTCCGGTATAACAAGTTAATCTGAAAATGTAGATGTTAAACTATACCAAACCACCGAAAAACTGCTGTTCCACGAGGTAGACATTCAAAATGCTATTTTTGAGGGTTGGCTGATAGACTATACATAATTCTTATAAATGTGGCTGTAATATATATATTTTGTGAGGATTCTATGTTTTTCTATTTTTTTACCATTTTGGACTTAGGTCATGAGTACACCACTAGATATTTAAGTTTTTTTCCAGTATATCTAAAGCTGCCTTTTATTGTCTTTTCTTCTTAATGGACATTTTTATTTTAAGATTGATCAACCCAATTATATTTCTTTCTTATTTTTCTTATTACCTTTATCAAACATTTAACATTGAGATGTTTTCAAGTAGACGAATACGGAATATCAACAATAAGACTAACGAAAAATGAAGGAAGATTTAAGTTAATGGTGGCATTTCAAAACTTAATATAGAAGTAACGAGATACGCAATAAGTGTACGCGACTCAATCGACATATAAACTGATTGCTCTTTTTGAATTTTAAAAATTAAATGGAAGTATAAAATAAATGCCATTTTGGAGTGACTTAAATTAACATAAAAAATGAAGTGGTTTAATAAAGATATGATTTATTTTCCGGTTAAACAATTGTTTAAAAATCAATAAATTCTTTTGAAAAGTTAATTTGAAGATATGTTTCAGAGATTTTACAACAAAAGAAGGTATCTTTTTTTTATTTTTATTTCAAATTTTATCACAGTTAATTCGTTACTCCGGAGCCTGCGAGAATAACATCGATTTCCTTGTCAGAGCGTCACGTTTGACACAGAAATTGCTGACACAGGGTTATGTTGCTCTACGGTTGCTGTTTTCATCAAGAAATTATAATGTAGACACCGTGCACTCCTAGACAAATATGGGATTTCTATCTCTCAAATTAGTGCCGATATTAGTTTGTCGTAGAAATTTGTTTGTCTTCCTTTGTCGGATTTAACACACTTAATTGGAAATTAGCAGCACGTCGGGTGTGTTATCGCAGGCAGGAACCGCTTACTCTTCAGGAGCACGTGAGTTCAATCCTGCCACGACTCGTTGTTGGTTTCCGTTAAGTTGATTTGTATTTTGTGTTTCTTCGTGCTGTTCTTGTTCGTGTTTACAGGTTTTTTCGTTTCCCTTTCGGACTTTTGACACTCTAATGTCCCATTGGTGCCTATTTGCTTATTTATTGAAGCAATGAACAAAACATAAATTAAGATGTTCTAATTTTATATAATTAGGAAACTAAGATAGGGTTGAGTTAATATTTAAAATAATTAACAAAACATTTGTCCAACTGCCTGCACTGCCGATCAGTGAAGAATAACCAAATAATTACAGGACTTTCCGAGAGTAGAAGATTAATGAAGATATGGAATAATTGATGACTGGAAATAGCTTTTTTTTTAGAAACATCGAGTTTGCTTGTTTCATTTTTATGACAGAGTCTTGCAAGATTTTCTCGTGTCGTCAATGTATAAGCAACTTTATCTGCGAAGCTTTTTAAGCCAAGAACCCGCTAATTTGAACCTGCAAGATAATTCCAACTGTATCATATTAGTTTATTCAGTTAATTTTAGATCAAGCTCAGTTAAGCCGAAGGCCATATGAGCTTATGCCAACACTATTCGTCCGTCGTCGTTCGTCGTCGTTAAATGATTTCAAAAATCTTCCTGTTTGAAACTACAGAACAAATTTGACCGAAACTTACTTAATAGGAATAATATGAGACATGTTGGCTATAATTGATCCTAATTTTAGATTGATCCAATAAAAATATGGCAGCCGTTGCAAAAACTTAAACAGGGGGTAAAATAGCAATTCTATGCAAATAACTAAAAACGGTGACAGATAAAAATTCTGACAGGGTAAAAGTAATCAGCACGTCAAGATCTACTTGAAAGTTTGAAGAAATTTCAACTTACTATGTGGGATTTATTGCCCCTTTCCTTGATTTTTTTTCTGTGTTTTGCATTTATTTAGTCTTATATCTCAAGAACTGTATAATAAAGGTAACAACAAAATTACCGAACGGGGATGACCAATCTCATATATCCAAGACCAAAGGCAAAACAACAAGGACATACCAGAAAATTCAAAAGAAATTGTGGGTTGAACCCGGTTTAATGGTGTCAAAACTCCCTCTTTCATTGCGATCTAATGGTCTAGTAACACAAAACACAACATAGTTTTGAGAGGTTATCATCTCAGTACATCAAACTGTTACAAACTAAATGAAACAATCACAAATCATTTCATCTGACATCATTTTGAATTTTGCTACCAGTGGCTGATATCGAAAGATATTGAAGCTGTTTTAATTGTATATTGTTCAGATAAGTAAACTCTACAAAATTGTCTATTGTGTCGAAATTATTAGATGACCCCTACAAAGTGTTATGGTCCTTAAATGCCAAAGAAGTAGTTGTTTTAGCCTTATGGTTTTGAACGATAGAAGATAGAGAAAAGGGTTTTGAGTGCTTTAATGTTCAGATAATTGAGCTTTACAAAATTTTCCATTAGATTAAAATTGTCAGATGACCCCTTAATAGGAGTTATGGCCCCTAAAAGTCAAAAAAGTGGTTTTTGCCTTATAGATTAGGACGATAGTGGAGAGAGAAAAAGCATTTGCTTGCTTAAATGTTCAGCTAATAAGGATCTACAAAATTGTCCGTTAGGTTGAAATTGTCAGATGACCCCTTAAAGGTGTTATGGCCCCTTAAACACACAAATAGTGGTTATGATATAATAGTATATGAACGATAGAAGATTGGGAAAATGTGTTGCTAACTTAAATGTTCAGCTTATTGAATTCTACAAAATTGTTCATTAGGTTGAAATTATTAGATGATTTCCTCATATATAGTGGTTATAGCACATTTAACACTTAAGGTTTTGTAGATTATGAACCACAAAAGATGGGGGAAAGGTTTTGCTTTCTTTAATGTTCAGTTAATAGAACTTTAAAGTTCATTAGGTCAAAATTTTCAGATGACCATTAGAAGTTATGGCCCTTATTGCCAAAAGTGGATTGTACATGAAAGATTGTGCCATGCAGCTTGCTCAGCTTTACATAGCTTTTCAGTGGTTTCATGCCATGACGGGCTGTTGGTAATTTTAAAAAGTCATTGAAGCCAGGTGAGCAATTGAGGCTCCTGAGAGCCTCTTGTTTCTCCTTAATGTGGTTATGGCATGCCTTACATCTGACTTGAACTATAACATTTCAAACATAAAGAAAATTACTACATGTAGTCGCGCAACTGAAAACTGAGAAAGCCAATCAAATGCATTTTTAAAATGGAACAATACTTTCTTATATCCACACAAATAAACTTTGTTCTTTTACTATAATAAACATTCAATTTTACTAGAATTAAGTTTCCAGAAAGATTTTTAAAAAAACATGTATTGCTTTAAAATTTTGGCTCCTAACTTATAGCTAGAATTTGAAAACAAACAAGAAAATTCAAAATGAACTGACATCCGTTTCGTCTAATCAAAACTTAAAAAGCACTTATATAATATTGACACACTAATATTTAAAAACCCCATACAAAATATTATACAAACTATAATTTTTTATGTCTATTTCATTTGATTCGAACTTTTTTTTCAAAATATAAATTTATTGGTTAAGATTAAATTTGTTTAAATAATGAAATAAGGGATTATATTAAAGTAAATAAACGTAATAACAAAACAAGGTTGAATTGAAACTGGAGGCAGTTTTGAATGCGTCCTAAACGATTTCCCATTCATCACATTGGGAAAATCTGGCAGGGTGTTTCCCTTAACAACAAGTTTTACAGAAGTCCTAGGGGTAAGCAAAATCCTAGAAATGCCTCTAAATGCTTGTTTATAACCTCATTGAAAAAATGGACAGGGGTCCCAGGGGAAGGCACAGTCCTGGAAACACCTTAAATGCATTTGAGAACCTTATGGAAAAAATGTGGGCTTTGGTGTCCTTATAATTAAAGTTATACTAAACGTCCCAGGTATAGGCAAATTCTGAAAATGTCTTTAAAATCATTTTTAGAACCTCATGGGAAAACAATTTGCATTGGTTTCCCCTAAAATGCCAGTTTTACCGAAGTCCTATCGGTAAGCAAAATTTTGAAATGCCTTTAAATGCATTTTTAAAGCCTCATGAAAAAAAAATTGAGCAGGGGTTTCCCTATAAATGCAAGTTTTTCAGACATGTCAGGCGTAAGCGAAATCCTGGAAATGCTTTCAAATGCATTTTTAGAGCCTCATGGAAAAATTGGTCAGGGGTTCCCCTATGAACACAAGTTTTATATCTCCCTCATATAAATGATTACAATTATCATAAGGAGTAATAATATATTTAGTTATAGGGTGAGATCTCAATGATTTTCAAAATATTAAGTATTTTTGGCATTTTAGTAGGATAGCAGACATTTAAAAAAGCCTCTAGTTTTCGAGTTTGGGTAAATAGTATGACATACAGCTAAATTTAATATTTTATGAAAGGAAAATTATTACACTTTCAATTTAGCGTGGTCGTCGTATTCTGGCGTGGTCACGTTTTTCAATTTTTGACGTTTTTTGACGGTACCCATAAAATGTGCATTTTACCACTGTTTTTAAAGTCAATTCAAAAGACCGTTCATTATCCCAATTTAATCATAAAAGGCTTTGGACACGAGGATAATATGTTAAACTTGCCAAAAAATCAATAAAAAAGTTATAGAAAACCTTCATGCTATTCAAAGGCATTGTACATTTTTATATCAAGAATATTCATTGAATTTTTGACTATTGTCTCTTTTGTGACAAGATTCCGTGTCATGTTTACAAAATGCTTTACGTGAATTCAAGGTACGTTTGTTAAGTACACATGTACACACAAATTTAGATTTTTAGGTGTTGTAGTTTTAAAGAAATTTGGGGTTAAAGATCATCAAATTACACACGTGGCATGTCCGGATTAACACAAATCGGTTTTCGGTTAGGAATTTACACTATATCCGGTCACAAAAAGCACGTGTACTTTTATTCACAAAGTTAAAATGTTCCTTTATTTAGCTAAATCAGGATGATTTGATATACACATTAACGATCTATAAAGGGGCTTTCTATAACTATTGTGATAAACTTTCTTATTTTTTATATTTCTGCAGATTTTTACAATTATAATATACAGAGTGAAAATTATAATATACAAACCAAGTACGTGGGACCTGTTTATTTTCCGTATAAAGTAATAGAAAGGATATTGTACCAAATAATTTATGGTGGTCCCGGGGGTGGGGAGGGGGTCAACTTCCTATATAAAGGTGTACGTGGATGTGCCAAAAATATGGGTAGGTTTTTTGAAAATCTATATCGAAATGGGTATATATTTTTGAGAAAAAAGTCTGGTCTTATATCGATATGGGTCATGTGGTTCTTTTCTCAAGTTGAATTTTCATATAGATATGCCCCATTGCATTAGCAATAAGCTATAAGAAATAATCTCCATCTTTAGACTAATAATATTTGGCAACAAAAGAGAGCTATATTATAAATATATTAAATGAAATTTACATATTGATGAATATATATACATATGGGTCATAAAAAATGTCAATTTCATATAAATATGGGTCATGAATAAAGTTGCTTTTATAGAAATATGGGTTATGAATGAAATGGGTAATGCAAATTGGAATTTTTATATAAAGTAGGGTATCAGTTAACCCCCCCCCCCCCCCAGAAAAATTACCAAGTTAACCCCCCCCCCCGATGATGATTTTTTTTCCGCCGCTACACTCAGTTATAGAAATGTCGGATGTTTATCCGTGCGTCCATCGATCACACTTTTGTTATGAAAGCGCTTTCACGCCTGCAATTCGAAATTGATGTTCGTGATTTTTCCCCCATTATGTTTATACTAATAATACCTTTATGCCAAATTTCAAGAAGCTGTGGCATGTACAAGATGTACAAGTAGTTGCTGAGAAAACTGTAACGCCTCAGGACGGCGCTAGACGCATGACGACGCAGGACGACGGATGGTGTCAGAGAGACCTCTATATTTGTCGATAATGCTACACTTTACAAGCGACATAATAAGGTGAAATATTGTAAATTGCAAGTCAATTAAGAATTAAAAATAATGGTAAATAAAATAAGATATACATAATGTTCACTATAACTTAGGAACCTTCATTCCAAGTTTCATTCGGCAAAGTCCAATAGATCTAAAGTATTGAAAATGATAAATTAAATGTCACTTAACGAAATTATGGTAAAGATGGAATGACATGGAATGCATGTTCTGAATGCCAGATGCAGATAGGTACCAATGGAGCATTTAAGCGTCGACAGACTGAAAGGCAAAATTAATACATTCAATCAAGAACAGGTCAGACAAGCACGAAACAACAGACACTATAATAACAAAAAGAAAAAAAAAAGCTGAATAGCAATCAACAATGCGAACTCACGTCACAACGAGACTGAACTCAGGTGCTACGGTAATGCAAGTAGTCACTGCTTGTTGCAACACTCCCGACGCGTTGCTAAATTTCAGCGTGTCAAATCCCAAAGAAATAATGCAACATAATGCAACATTTGGGACGGACGAACGGACGATGGTTGAACCATCAAATCCCAAAGAAATAATGCAACATAATGCAACATTTGGGACAGACGAACGGACGATGGTTGAACCAACCCAAACACTATATGCCCCCACTTTCGTATACGGGAGATAAAAACAACATCTATACACATCTGGGAAATAAAAATTCCATATTTCTTCTATGAGTGCATGGTGTCTGCCATCAGATAACCGTTAATTTCCTTTTTTTCCAACGGGGACCGTTTTTTTTTTGCAGCCTTACTGACACTAGCTATGATAGACATGCAAACATATACGCGTTTTGAGAAGTAATATGCAAATATAGTATGATATGATACTAGTCTTGGATGGTTTAGAGGTCCAAAGGTTCCAAGAGAACATCCCTACCCGAATAAATCCAATTCATTATTTATTAAAAGGTGCACGTCATCTACATGTACACTTGTGTACGAAAAAGATTTCATAAAAACACGAAGACAGTCTATCAACGTACCTTTGAGGGTTTAGCGATGCAACATATCAAACCCTATTGGGTCAATGGTAAACATTCATAAATGGCTTTTTAAAAATTCTAAAAATTATTAAAAACATCAAGTAAGACGTGCAAAACAAGGCGTTTGAGATCTAGATGAGTAGTGCATGCGTGAATCCAAAAAGTGTAACGAGTGAAAGAATGCAAGCACAGACAGACAGACGAACGGTACAAACCATAACATACCTCAGTGGGTATTAGATGAAAAGAAACAAGTTATTCGATCTAACAAACCTTACATCGAAAGTATAGAAACTTTATTTTGGTAATACATGAAGTATAGTGGATACAAAATGTGTGACCGGCGTAAGAAAGGAAAGAAGCACAGACAGACGAACGGACAGAACAAACCATGATATACCTCGATGGGTATCAAAATGAAAAGAAACGGATAATTTAAAAATCTTTTATTTTAATCTACATACATGTACGGCGATGTATGATAATATTTTACAACCAAGTTGACAACCAGCTCTTTACCGAACTATGTGCTTATAAGCAGCAGTTCTTTCATTTCTTGCATTAGAATTTTATATTTTCATTATATTCTATACTTTAATTATGGTTTTGACCTAATATATATCTTGGGGAAAAAAATAAAAAAACAATGTTAATGAAAGTCTAGAAGAAGGTCGTTCTAGGCAAAAAATAGCATAGTTTTAGATTGATTCCCAGCGAAGTGCAGTTGGTATATATGGTAAGGTTAGATATCAAAAAATTATTTCAACCTATACACAAAAGAATTAAGCCAATATAATTTGAAAATAATGATTTGTAACACCAGGATTACGTTGTACGTTATGGTAAAGACAAAATTGCAATTCTTCACTTTTTACATTTCGGAAGCTCATTTCGGCATGAATTTTGTAAATAAACTATATTTTTTTACCGTTATTATAAAATTGTATTATTATTTAACAAGAAAAACCGTCTTTGAAGTCTAATTCTTGGCAAACAAAATTTTTAACACCATATTTTGATCTGTACCCCCTTTTGGAGTGAAATTCAAGATTCACCTTTGACGTCATTTTTCTCAAAACGTGACTGCGTTAGAATGCAACGACCTCGATATTCTTGTAGGCATTGTTTTCCTCTTTTCAATGATATATAATATAGCCGTGTGTCATACTATTAAGTCAAATCGACAAAAAAATGACCCTCTGCTCCTCTACTATTTAGCATAAAATCACTGTTGTCAATAATAAATCTGTGTCCTATCTTGGAACTAAAACTGTATTTGCCTATATATAGCCACCAAATTTCGTTATAGGGGAATGTAGGCTTGTTTCTGCTTCTACCAGAGATATGTTAAATCGGTTTTTTAAAGTTTCGCTGAAGCATCAATCCTGCTCAATCTTTATTGAAGTATGGGTAGGCTCAAAATATTATTGAAATATTAAATAATTGTTTTCGCGATTCATTTAAACGTATATATACAAAACGAGCATTATAGGATATGGCTTTATAGTCATTATGACAGCATCAGCTTACATGGATTTTGGTCAGGTGAGCTATCAAAAATAAGATCGTAGAATAAAAAAATGTAAAATTTAATCTAAAAATAATGTTCCATAAATTGTAAGTATTTTAGTGTATCATTGTTATTTATTGTGATAAAAGTATAAAAGTTAACAAGCATTAACTTACCATAAACAGATTTTCCTATTAAGAACAATATAAAAAACTTGATTGATATTTGCATCTTGAAATACATAAACATTCCTCCTTCATCTGTACTTATAAAATTAAAAAATGGTTAACAGTGTTCATTTCGATAGTCACGTGGTCTTTTTAAATGGTACGATTTACTAGATTTACAATAAAAAATATACACACTGATAGTATCTGCATGGTTTACCGCGCTCACAACTCGTTAAGACGTAGCACTTACCAACAGGACCAAAGTCTTACATGTAATATTCACAAATTCATACAGGGATTGGCATTTTCATTCTTTTTTAAAGCGCATTTAATGATTCTAATATAGAAGACATGAGCTTCAGCCGTATTAAATTGTTAACGTTTGACAAGTCATGTTGTACATTTTGTACTACAGCTAAGCTATATAATTTAAAAAAGTAGTGGAATATATATGAAAACTGTTAAGAAATTACAATTTTATTTTAGTTTGTGGGTGGCAAATGGGGTAATGATAATATCAACGAACCAAGATGATCAATATCAATGTCCAAGAGTTACGACAAAACATGGAGGACACACCAGACAAATTACCCATCGCAATGGTCCTAACTTGGTAGAGGCATTTCAAATGAAATGGTGGGTTAAACCAGGTTTTATAGCACACCAAACTTCCCTCGTCCATTGCGATCTTAGGGTCCGGTAGTTACACAAAACGCAACACGGTTGTGAAGACATAATAGGGATAATAAGATGATCATCTTATACAACAATCTGCAAAACACTGATCAAAGCAATCACTAACCAATACGATTAACATAATTTTGATTTTTTTTCGCCAGTGGCTGATATCGAATTTAAGGAAGAATTTTTTGAGGGAATGTGGAAGAAGAATTTTCTTGTAACATACAAGTATACAGTCGGTCACGGACACCGCGGTGTCGTATAACAAGATATCAGAACAAATTACACATGCCCTGTCATATCGAATAAGTTGAGCAAAATAAACACTGTAAACAGGTGAATTAGGTATGTTGCTTAGAGAAATTAAATTCGTCTCTTTTATCGCAAAGTTTTGCATTGAGATGACCACCCTCGCAAGAGTATAAAATTAAACCAGCGAAGCGAGGAGCACAAATAATGCCCATTGGAATGCCAATGTGTTGTTAAAAATTCTCCTCCAAATGTGACAAATGTGTTGTCAATATTGACATCATGCAAACTGCAAACTTTGATGAATATTTAAAGAGGACATGAAAGAGTTGTAGTTGGCTATGATCTCATCTTTGTCATATCAAGTCCGAGTTCATGTAACACAGGCAGAAGAATTACCATCAATGCCTAGTTCTTTAACCAGACATCTATAGTAATGTGCTTAACATACGAAAACTATATTGTTGGAAGCCATGTCTGCGGGTGTGACATCATACTTGTCATAAAAGGAAGAGGGACAATGGAGAGCTTCACGATCTCTAAATACAGAATTAGGCTAAGGGTTAACACATTTTCGAAGTTTGTTAATTCGGCTGCGTACAAGAGATAATTCTTACCCAGTCCGACAGCGATTCAAACTCTGGTTCTAATCCCTTGCCGTTTTATTCAAGCTCTGGCAATTTCCTCCACAACGTTCATGATGATCTAAGTTATGGTTCCAATTTATACGTTGTGGCTCCCTGAATGAAGAGTTTAGTTTCATTTTGAAACATATTAAAAAAGATAATTTTATACAAGTTATATTTTGCACAGCTGTTTAGTACAATAAAATACAGGTCAAGTTCGATTTCCTGTGTGATCCGAAAAATAGTTTTTTGAGATAGGCAACTTTAAAAAAAAAGTCAAATTTAATTATTTTTGTTTGAGTGTCCAACTGATTACTTGAAGACGCGTCAAGGGAATCAAATGATATTTTGCACAGCTGTTTAGTACAATAAATTACAGGTCAAGTATAATTTCCAGCATGATCTAAAAATAGTTTTTAAAATTGGCCACTTTGAAAAATTAAATTTCATGATTTTTTTAGTTTTCGACGGATAATTTGAAAACAACGTCGTCAAGATATTTGAATGATATTTTGCTCAGCTGTCTGGTACAATAAAATACAGGTCAAGTTTAATTTCAAGCATGATGTGAAAAATATTTGTGATGAATCTCAATGAAATAACAGAAAGACGGAAAGTCGTGGTCATCGTAAATACAATGCACCAAAGCTTTGCGATGTTACAATAAATAGAATGCTACCGTTTGTCAAAAATCACATCATAAATCTGTTATGGCACACATTCCTCCTTATTTCAAAGACAGAAGTATTCAAATCATCTCTCATACCTATACTTTCACTGTTGCACTCAAGGTTTTCAACTACAAAAAAGTATTGCAGGATTTCCAAATTAATGACCTTAAAGCAAAACCTCGAGACTGCTCTTGTCAAAATTCCCAATTAATCTATGGTCCCTCTGGCCACGTTATCACTGACGGCTTGATTATCGTGGAAAATGACTTACTGCGCGATGTTCAGGCTTAAGGGCAAAAATATCGTGAGTCTAGACGCATCAACTGGAACCTTAATTTTAAAACAATTATGGATTCAAATAAAGACTATGCCAGAAAATGGGCAACGAAAGAACAGGAAAAAGAAAATGACGTTTTGTCGGAGTGGGTAAAAGCTGTGAGGTCATTGATTTTGAAAAGAATCAATTCTTTGAAGAGTTCAATGAGCACTAAAGCAACATCCATTTTTAACAACGCTGATGTTGCTGAAACACTGTCATGACTGTCCACCTTACATGACAAATATGTTATTGTAACTGCAGACAAAGCACCAAATAACATCATTTTCATGTGCAAGAAACAATATACTGATTGCTTGACAGCTGAATTAGGGGTTGGTTGTACCAGCAATAGCACAACGCACAAAGCTACAACACTGTCTACGGAGCCAATCATTTACAATCACAAATTTGTCATTTCCTTTTTCGGACTGCTCTCTGTTGGTGCTGACAATCCCTATTTTGGGTTCCTAAATTACATAAAATCCATAAAAACAGCGCTTCATTGCAGGGTCATCAAAATGTACCACTAAACCTATTTCAGTTCTGTTGACTTCTATAATACGGTAAACCTGATCGCTGACCATAGTGGACCAAGATGCATCGAGAGTGTCATGAACCATGCAAGTAAAAATCTTATTTGTGGTTTGCCAAGTAGAACACTATATGACTAAATTTTCCGCCTTACCCACCCTCCCCTTTTCCTATTGTCTTAAAATTTACTGCTCCTTTATCCCCTGCCCACACCTATATTTCTTATCATTATTTTATGTTCATTTTATCACCCTCTTCATGTTCATTGATCTCTTATGTAATCTTTTTAATGTTTCTAGGGCATGAAATCATGAAATAGTAAGTACTCACTCACTCATTAAGTTGATTGCCTCATGGTTGCAGTTTTTTTTTTTTTTTTTTTTTTTGGGGGGGGGTAATGTTCTTGCCCCTGACGTCAGAAAGTCGTGAAGGGGCGAACAATGAAAAGTTACTTTTTAATTCATGACAATTGTTTTTCAATATTAATATTCATTTGATACGGTATTTTAAATTGAAAAAAAAAAAACAAGAAGAAATCCGTGAGCCAATGATGACTAGTGATACCCCCGGTTTCACAACTAGTGCTAGTATGCATTGTGTTTAATATAACGTTTACAGGAAACAAGAAGTAAATGTTTGATCATCGGGATTCCACATTATATCATGTCCATACCAAGCATCAGCAACCTAGGAGTAATAGTTTCTGAGTTATACATGTAAGAAAATGAAAAGTATAACATAATTTAAAAATTATTTTCGGTTAACAGGAAGAAGATGTCCGATGGATTCAAAAACGTATCGCACAGTACACCAAGTCCATATCAATCTTCTTACCAAATATCAGCAATACATATAAATAGCTAGGAATAATAGTTGCCAAGTTATGAGCAAATGAAAAGTGGAAAGAAATTAAAGTGTGCCGGAAAATTTTCAAGTTTTCGGTAAACGGGTAGTAGATGTCTGATTGACACAAGAACATATCCCACAATGCTTCATGTCCATATAAAGCTTGTCACTAAATAAAAACAACCTAGGACAAAAGGTAGATGAGTTATAAGTAAACAAAAAGCGGGACGGAACTACGGAACCACGACACGGGTAAAACACTATACCCCTTCTTTTCCAATGCGGGTTATAAAAATGTTTGGAAGTCTAAAGAAATTGAGCAGGAAGGTTATTATTTGCAGGTAAGGTTAGATTATAAAACAAACATGCTTTTGTCTTGTATTAACTGGTCACGGAAAGGTGACAGTTAATATTTACCCACTCGTTGCAACTTCGGCTGAGTTTGTACCTCCTCAAACGAGCTTTGAGAAAGAGTAGCGGACTCGGTCGAGGAATGCCGATCGAAAATTTACCTTCACAGGGTCGTGAAAAGGGTATATTGACACCTCGACCACACTTATTTCGTCCATAAGATGTCTCGGCCATATGACTCATCGGCCGTAAACACTTCGGTCATACTATGTTAATCTCAGATGTATATAAAGGGACTTGGTCTTTATTTAAGAACCTTTTTTTCAAAATGTATAAGTTGAATTATCTTAACTGACAGATTATATGATAATTTTTATTAACAAACCATCTTTTGCATGACTAAATAAGCAAAATAGGCACTTAGGTGTAAAAAAAAACCTACTGCCACCTAGGACACATAATTTCGATGTTTATTTTTATTGGAACTTTTATTATAAGGATCTTTTACATGGCTTTATATTGCAAAGTTGATAAAATTTCGACACGAATTTCAGTTCAGATCAGATTTACCTCTTTGATTTGTTTTTCAGCACAGAATTGTTTTTATTTTCGGGAATATATTCTCTTTAGCATTCAAAACGGGTATTTTATAAGAGTCATTTGATGATCTTCAGTTATACATGTATTAATGTCAAATCCAAGACTAAAATGCATATTACAAGGCAATGAGGGTGAAATTTATGTGTTCATTGGTTGATATGTCGGGTACAGCTTTTAAAATTATAGCGAACATTTTTTAAAAGATTGAAGTAGTTGTGGAGCAACTACAAATATCTATTTTTCGTGTCATATTCATGAAAAAGGAAGACTGCAAGAGAACAATTCTAAGAATCTTTTCTTTTTTAGTTTTGTTGGAGGCTATTTTAATAAGGGTCTGAAAAGATGAGAATTCTTAAAGAATGTCAATGGGGGTCGCACAAAACTATCGGAAGTTGAAGCCAAAAAATACATGACGGACCATGGCGCCGCGCATAATTAATGAAAAAGCCCAGTCTGATGAAAACGAACCATGCAATTTTGATTGGCCAACGCAGGCACTATTCCTGAAAATCAAATTATTTAGATACTTTCCTAACCACCGGTTAAATTATTATAATGTTAGGGCTGTGAAACAATAGTAGACGCAAAAGCTCGACAATTAAAAGAATTTCATCATCATATTCAAATTAAAAAGTCTGAAGTCTTAAGCCTTTTGATTAATAATAAGTGTTTTTCGCATTTTCGTATACTAAGTATATTCTCATTTCCTTTGGAATGGTGCAATAGCTTGGTTCTAGCTGTAAAATTAAATGCGGCGACTTGTCCAAGTATTCAAACTAAATACTCAGAAACCCTATTTTTTGTTTTGTTTTTATTGGGGGATTACGGTTTAATAGAGATTTCTCAACTTCATACGGTTGCTACCGTTCAACGGAAGGGGAGCGGTTATTGGTCATGTAGTCAATTTTAGACGAAAACAAGCTTATTTTGCACGAGTTTCCAGTTGTTAAGTTAAAATTAAATATGTATTTTAGTTTTTTAATGGAATTCTCTTTTAATCGTTGCCAAGAATGTGTATTTTAATAGAAAATGATCTCAAATGCATGTTCGGTCTTTAGTTAAATCAACGAGTTCTTTGGAAAGTAATCGTTGAGCAACGGTTGTGTTACGTATCACAGTGACAAGTGAACTCTTCTCAGGGATTATCTTTGCTAAAAAACTATTATCCCCCTAGCGGCCAGGTAAAATACCACACAAGAAAAAATAAATTCATTAACTAAGATTTAATTCTAAGGGGGGAGGGGGCATTGATTTTTTGGTCCAAATTATTTTTGCGCAGCGCGCAAAAAATGTTGATACTGTAATACTATAAATGTGTTGCGTCCGTCCGTGTGTGCGTACTATTGTACTTTTATTTGTAACAAATTTCTCGGCTACTATTATTTGTAGGCTTTCAATATTTGGTTGGAAACTTCAGGTAGGGGTTCATATGGTGGGGTGCATTTTCAGGTTTGTTGCTTATGGGCTTCCCGTTTAATGAGCCGACTTCGATCTTTTTCTGCTCGGCGGAGGAAGCCAGGAATTCTGTTCTTGTTCAATAAGCAGAAATTCTTCAGAATGTCCTTTCTCTCTAACCGATAAAATCTTTGTATCTTTCCTTCTGGTTTTTGATATTTTTCGTCAACTCTGTAAACCAAAATGGAAATAAAGCCATACAGTGGAAGCCCAGGTAATGAGTTACAAAAATTGTGAACGAACAGATAGAGAGACAGACGAACGAACGCACATGTTATAAGAAACATTTCCTTTTTTTAAAGTGGATGGGGATTTGATAGTATTTCTTATCATTATAAATTTCTTAGATGAGTAGCTAAAGAAGAAAGAAATTTACAAAAAATGGCAAACTTTTAAGCATGACTGAAAAAACCCACATAACAGATATTTACTAAGTCAAAAATTAAATGGTTATTCATTTAACACGAAAAGCCATATTATCATATAGCCCCGATTGAAAATCAGGGGGCATTTTATTGAAATGGTGTTCGTCGGTCTATCCATTACATGTACCTCAGGGTACTCGTTCTTTAACCACAAATCCTTCTCAAACTTTTAACAGATTTTCATAACACTATTACACAATCTTTTTGACAAACTGTATATGTGAACCTCTCTTTTTTATCTGAACACTTTTATAGTTTGAATTTTTAGTCCCCAATATTTATTTCATAAGTTAAAAACTAAACTACATATATATTTGTCTTAAATTGATTAAAGGGTCAATTATATTTATACCACGGAGTTATTTTATAAGATATGGCATACAAGTCCATGCTAACTTAATCGTCAGGAGTTTATTTCCTCGACTTTTTGCTATTTTAAGTTTCGAGTTCCTACTGTCTTGGACACATCACAATATGGCTATTAACAGTTATAAAGTCTATATTGCATCGATATAAAGTTTAATGAAAGCATAAAACGAGTTATCGACAGACTTGAACATTAGTTCATCAATAATTTCTCCCGAAAACCTGTTACGGTTACGATACGTAGCAACCGTGCTTGATACGTAGCAAGTCAAGAAATCTCTACTAGAGATTTCTCAACTTCATACGGTTGCTACCGTTCAACGGAAGGGGAGCGGTTATTGGTCATGTAGTCAATTTTAGACGAAAACAAGCTTATTTTGCACGAGTTTCCAGTTGTTAAGTTAAAATTAAATATGTATTTTAGTTTTTTAATGGAATTCTCTTTTAATCGTTGCCAAGAATGTGTATTTTAATAGAAAATGATCTCAAATGCATGTTCGGTCTTTAGTTAAATCAACGTGTTCTTTGGAAAGTAATCGTTGAGCAACGGTTGTGTTACGTATCACAGTGACAAGTGAACTCTTCTCAGGGATTATCTTTGCTAAAAAACTATTATCCCCCTAGCGGCCAGGTAAAATACCACACAAGAAAAAATAAACTCATTAACTAAGATTTAATTTTAAGGGGGGAGGGGGCATTGATTTTTTGGTCCAAATTATTTTTGCGCAGCGCGCAAAAAATGTTGATACTGTAATACTATAAATGTGTTGCGTCCGTCCGTGTGTGCGTACTATTGTACTTTTATTTGTAACAAATTTCTCGGCTACTATTATTTGTAGGCTTTCAATATTTGGTTGGAAACTTCAGGTAGGGGTTCATATGGTGGGGTGCATTTTCAGGTTTGTTGCTTATGGGCTTCCCGTTTAATGAGCCGACTTCGATCTTTTTCAGCTCGGCGGAGGAAGCCAGGAATTCTGTTCTTGTTCAATAAGCAGAAATTCTTCAGAATGTCCTTTCTCTCTAACCGATAAAATCTTTGTATCTTTCCTTCTGGTTTTTGATATTTTTTGTCAACTCTGTAAACCAAAATGGAAATAAAGCCATACAGTGGAAGCCCAGGTAATGAGTTACAAAAATTGTGAACGAACAGATAGAGAGACAGACGAACGAACGCACATGTTATAAGAAACATTTCCTTTTTTTTAAAGTGGATGGGGATTTGATAGTATTTCTTATCATTATAAATTTCTTAGATGAGTAGCTAAAGAAGAAAGAAATTTACAAAAAATGGCAAACTTTTAAGCATGACTGAAAAAACCCACATAACAGATATTTACTAAGTCAAAAATTAAATGGTTATTCATTTAACACGAAAAGCCATATTATCATATAGCCCCGATTGAAAATCAGGGGGCATTTTATTGAAATGGTGTTCGTCGGTCTATCCATTACATGTACCTCAGGGTACTCGTTCTTTAACCACAAATCCTTCTCAAACTTTTAACAGATTTTCATAACACTATTACACAATCTTTTTGACAAACTGTATATGTGAACCTCTCTTTTTTATCTGAACACTTTTATAGTTTGAATTTTTAGTCCCCAATTATTATTTTATAAGTTAAAAACTAAACTACATATATATTTGTCTTAAATTGATTAAAGGGTCAATTATATTTATACCACGGAGTTATTTTATAAGATATGGCATACAAGTCCATGCTAACTTAATCGTCAGGAGTTTATTTCCTCGACTTTTTGCTATTTTAAGTTTCGAGTTCCTACTGTCTTGGACACATCACAATATGGCTATTAACAGTTATAAAGTCTATATTGCATCGATATAAAGTTTAATGAAAGCATAAAACGAGTTATCGACAGACTTGAACATTAGTTCATCAATAATTTCTCCCGAAAACCTGTTACGGTTACGATACGTAGCAACCGTGCTTGATACGTAGCAAGTCAAGAAATCTCTACTAGGAGACAAAGTAGTCCATATAAGGTACTGTATCTTTAGAATGACATGTCCTATACCAATAAATTTGTTATTTTCTAAAAGATTAAAAGACTTGAGAAAAAGTTGAACCCATGAAGCAGTCATTTTTATGATGTTAAGAAAAATAGTGAGTAGTAATATACACTGATATATGGCCATGTGTTTTGGTTAGAATGTTTACGTTAGTTCCCATTTTTGTCACATGCCACTTCCGGTTAACCGTTCTCTCCGAGATGCCGTCCTTATATGAGATACTGTTATGTGTCTACTTTAAAGGACTGTCACACCACAAAAAAAATATTTCTGATTTTGACCCCCTAAACCATGTTTAACATAGAAAGTAATGGGAGCCTAAATTAGTTATTTTACACCTATTAAATGATATTTTAGAGTCCTGCTCTCTACAAATAGATTGGGAGATTAATCTCAGATATTTATAACAAAATAACAAAAAAGGAAAATAATTGACCAATAAGTAAATATCATATACATTGTGTAAAGAGATCGGGTGTAGCGATTATAAAAGAAATTGGAGATATACAAATATACTCTTATAACTAGGAGCAGCATATATTCAAACGCTTCTTTAATCTTAATAGCGTTGCTACATTCAAATTAGAATTACAACGTGTTCAAAGCAATTGATTGTGCTAATTATGAACGTTTCGTCTTTTCAAAACTCGTTCTACCCAAAACAATGAAAATTACGCATTGTACATGATATGAATATAAAATCTAAAATAAAACACTAATATTTAAAAGCACTAGTTATTTTGGCTGGAGCTTCGTATCAAATTATTTGAGCGCGTTATACCGTGTAAATATTAACGATTTATATGTAAAATTAGTCAATCCTAGGCTTTAAAAATACCACATGACTAACAAAATGAACACTGTTAAGTATTTTTAAATCTCATACTATTACAGATGAAATGTTATGTATATCAAGATGAAAATTTCAATCAACATCTTTATCTTGTTCTTAACAGGGAAATCTGTTTATGGTAAGTTAAGGCTTGTAAACTGTATGATACTCAAAAAAGTAAGTTTTCATACTACTTTAAAAATTTTAAATTGGTGAAACATTCTTAAACTTGATTTTACATAATTTTTTGTATTATTGTGTTTTTGTACTAGTTTTTTTTTTATGGCCCGACCACGTATGTTGATCGGCAATATAGTTTTACCCTTGTCCGTCCGTACGTCCGTAACACTTTGGTTAAGTTCTTGGTTTAGGTCCATTTCGCAGATACTAGATGTTGGGGGGTCAATGATATTTCACGACTAGATTGGTCTTGGGTAGAGTTACACCACCCACTAGAAATAAGGTCACTGTGACCTATTTTTAATACATGAACTACTTTGGTTAAGTTCTTGGTTAAGGTCCATATCTTAGATACTAGATGTTGGGGGTCAATGATATTTCACCACTAGACGTGTCTTGGGTAGGATGACACCACCCATTAGAAATTAGGTCACTGTGACCTTTATTTTATGCATGAATGACTTTTGTTTAGTTCTTGGTTAAGGTCCATTACTTGGATACTAGTTGTTGGAGGTCAATAATATTTTATTACAAGATAGTACTTTGATAGGACTACACCATCCACTAGAAATTAGGTCACTGTGACCTATATTCTATGCATGAACGACTTTGGTTACGGTCCATAACCAAAGTTATACACAATTGGGGGTCAATGATATTTCAATAACGGCAGGGCCATCCTGTGGCTCATACGCACATTGTTGAGTTCTATTTGTTTTTTGTTGTTTTCTTGAATCAACGTTGGAAGGCCATGAAAAAGGTAAAGAGGTACCAATGGGCATCCAAATGTCAAAAGTCTGAATGGACAAAGACAAAACTAGTAAAAAGAATATGCACACATGAACAAACAATATAGAAATAAAACGCAAAAAAAGCATATGCTGTTTCTATGTAACCGTTGTCGTCCTTCGTGTAAAACAACTTTTAATATCTTCTCTCAAACCACCAATCTAAAACGACTGAAACTTGAAAGGGGTGATTATATGAAATGTTGGCAGTTATCTTAAATTAATTCAGTAGTAAAACAAGGCCGATGTTACAAATTAAAATACATGTACAATATAGCGTAAAATAACTTAATATGGCTAAAACTGAGCACCTATCAGAGTTTTGTCATGGCTTTGTCCTATAGAGTGAAACATATTGCAGATAAAGAAAAGATTATGCATGCTTAAACCTCGAATTCATTAAGCTCTACAAGGGTCTAAATAATGATTCAGTTGTCAAATAGGCTTATGGTTCTAAAAACGAATTCTCTCTCGGCATCAAAGTAACTTCACCACGGTATGTCGCAGATTTGGCTAATTTTCATTTAATAAGTTGATATTGACCATTGAACCTCTTAAACAGCTTGTTTGTAAGTATTTAACACCGTTGCTATAGTAATCGTGACGGCCATTTCTGTCTATTTCTAACACCAATACCATTATATACAAAATGCACATGAGATAGAAATCCAAATGTGTATAAATGGTTTTCAAAATTAAAAAAAAATATATTTTTGGGTAAACATATTGTGTCTTGGGATACATGGTTAATGTTGGTTACCATGATAACTTTTAAAAAATCAATTTATATACTACATACTAGAAAATTGAGCCTAACAAACAATGTATATGGAATCTTTTACTCAGATGTAAACTTGGGTCTCACATGCCTTGTCTGTTTAAATACAAGTTAAACTATTAGGATCAAGGGCTTTCTACGCTACATAAAGACGCAATTGACGAAAAAAACGACCCTGTGTCTGATCCGAAAAATATGTTTTGCATATAAACTGTGAGATTTCATGACTTATGTCACTACTGACTTGAAAAAAAATCTTATTATATTGCCTGCATTAAAATAAGCACTAGGTCATAATGAATGCTCAGCTTTGCATGCTCATTTTATTTTTGAAAAAACAAAGTATGATAACTAAATACATGAAATAATTACGATTTACTTTAGGTAATAGATCATGTTTCATAACATTATATCTCCCAAGTGTGATCCTTTCTTTGTCTTGCGTGATTCTACGCGTTTCAGTTGATTTGAGTTCAATCAATCCTCGGAAACCCAGGTGTTTTTCTCACGCTCACTCATCAATCACATTCTCGATAAACCCAGGGGTTCATTCATTACCCCTAATACAACTAAATGTTAAAAAATAATTATTTGGTAAAAATGTGAACATTCATGACATTGTTATATCTGCGTAGAAGACGAAACTAAATGTGCAAGCAACACATGTTCTTCATATCTCAATAAAAGAAAAATCGATAAAATGAATGTTACCACAATCCAAAAACTTGAAAATTGTATTTAGAAATAAACTTATATTGCGCCACTTCCTGTAAAATGTGGGCGTTTCCCTTGGATTTTTTTTCATAGGGATATGAAAACAATGTTTCGTCCAATCAATTTTTTTTAGCTCACCTGGCCAAAGGCCATGTGAGCTTATGCCATCACTATCCGTCCGTCGTCGCCCGTCGTGTTTCGTCGTCCGTCGTCTGTCGTCCGTTAACAATTTTAAAAATCTTCTGCTCTTAAACCACTTAACCAATTTAACTGAAATTTTGCAAGAATGGTATATGACATGTGGGCAACAAACGATCCTAATTTTGAAATGATTCGATAAAAAACATGGCTGCTGTTACTAAAAATAAAAAATAGGGTAAAACCACTTAAAATGGCTTATAACTCAGCAACCATAACAGATAGAAAAAAAACCCGGAGGATCTTAGGCTCTTCAGAATCAAAAGCTCTTCAAAAGACTGCATTCGGTCCTAGTTGTCAGAGGAACCCTTATAGGGGTTATTGCCTTTTTAAGGCGTTTTTTTTTCATGTTTTTGTCCTATATACTGAAAACAATTGCAGATAGAGAAAAGCTGCTGCTTGCTTAAATGTTCAGGTCATTAAACTCTACATATGTCTCTATTTGGTCGAAGTTGTCGTCTGATGACCCCCTATAGGGGTTACAACCCCTTTAAGGCAAAACATAGTGTTTTGCGCCTATAGAATGAAAACTATTGCAGATAGGGAAAGGCTGTTGCTTACTTAAATGTTCAGCTCATTTAGCTCTACAAACGTCTCAATAAGGTCAAAGTTGTCAGATGACCCCTTTTAGGGGTTACAGCCCCTTAAAGGCGAAAAAAAGAGTTTTTTGGCCTTTATAATGATAACTGTTGCAGATAAGAAGCTCATTTAGCTCTACAAAAGTATCCAAAGGGTCGAAGTTGTCAATGACCCCATATAGGAGTTACAACCCCTTAAAGGCAAAACATAGTGTTGTTGGCCTATAGAATGAACACTTTTGCAGATAGAGAAAAGCTGTTGCTTGCTTAAATGTTCAGCTCATTTAGCTGTACAAAAGTCTTCATAGGTTCGAAGTTGTCAGATGACCCCTTATAGGAGTTACAGCCCCATTTAGGCAAAACATAGTGCTGTTGACCTATAGAATGAATACTATTGCAGATAAAGAAAAGCTGTTGCTTGTCTAAATGTTCAGCTCATCTAGCTCTACAAAAGTCTTCATAAGGTCAAAGTTGTCAGATGACCCCTCGAAGGGGTTTCAGCCCCCTAAAGGTGAAAATTGCCTTTTTTTCATGTTTGTAGCCTATAGAATGAAAACTATTGCAGATAGAGAAAAGTTGTTGCTTGCTTAAATGTTCAGCTCATTTAGCTCTACAAAAGTCTCCATAGGGTCAACGTTGTCAGATATAGGTGTTATATTATCGCTCATTAAAAATGAATAATAGTGTTTTTTGCTTTTTAGAATGAAAACTATTGCAGATAGAGAAAAGCTTTTTCTTGCTTAAACATTCAGTTTATTGAGCTATACAAAAGTCTTCATAGGGATGACATCAAGACCAGGTGAGCGATTCAGGCTCTTGTGAGACTCTTGTATTATAGAAATGAAAGGGGTAAGTAAATACAAGGGATTCCAGCTGCAAAAAATAATCTGAAATTATTCATAATGTTCTTTTTCGAATAACATTTTTTTCAGTTTATTGGATATTGATAACAAATTCGTTTGGTTATTTTCTTCTAAGGACAAGTTTCTTACACATTTTGACAAAATCGCATTTTTAAAGTGTTTATAAGTGGATATAGAATAACAAAAGACGCCTGGTAGTATCATATGATATCAAGTCGTGAAGGTGGTTAATGCATTGTACATAACTATATTTTGTTTAAACTAATGTTTTGCTACTATTCGATCTTTTCAAAATTACAACAATTTATGTATAAAAATAATCAGTTTTGTTCAAATTTATTTATCAAATATTTTTTTATCTTAGTTTCCATATCTTACATCTGTACTCAGCTCAATTGTGTAAATCATATCACCGAAAGTTGTTTTGATTTTATAGTCTGTCCTCATTTGAATGTTTAAATAAAAAAAAACCTATTTATATACTTTACAGGTGTTAATTTTATATTGGAGCAAGCTACAAATAACGCTGTAGTTGGCAACGATTACAATTTGACATGCAGAGGACCAACAACAGCTTCACATTTGAGACTTCAGAAAAATGGTTATCAAGAATGCATTCTTACTATTTTGGATTGTTCCTTAATACCCGGATGTAATTATGACAATATCTATGTCTGCGACCAATCAAATCACCAAATAACTTTAACAATTCCAGGAAATTTGGTCACCGAATCCCTTCATGGTTCTGTTTGGGCATGCACTGATCTTTTTGGAAAAATTGTCTCTGACTCAATTGTTGTGTCTGTCGAAGGTAAGCATTGTGGCTTGTAAGTCTATTAACTAACAATTAAAACATCAACGACACGAAACGATGATGAAAATTCCATTTGCTATTTATCACATGACATGTTATTCAGTTTCCAAGCTTTATTCGTTCCTTGATTACACTTTTGTAACAAAATCTATTACAACATAAATATATATTTCTTTTAAATGAATTTTGTATTTTTTTTTCATATTTTTAACACGTTTTACTGAAGAAAAAGAAATATCGTACTTTTGACAGGCATTCCAAAAAATGGTGGGTTAAACCAGGTTTTATTGCGCGCCAAATCTCTCTCTTCCATTGCGATTTTACAGTCCAGTAGTATCACAAAGCACAACATGGTTGTTAAGACAAAATAAGGATATTGCTACAACAATAAGCGAAACACTAATCAAAACAATCACTAACCATTACGTTTAACTTGATTTTGAAATTTTCCACCAACGGCTGACAATGAAGGACAAAATTTTAAAGAGATCGTGTGCGACGTATTCCCTTATAATCCTGGTCTAAGAGTCTGTCACGAAAACAGTGGTGTCGTGTCAAAAATTCTGAAAAAATTGTGCAAGCACTGACATATCGATTAGTTGTAAAATATAAACACCATGAGCAGGTGAAGTTCCGAGGTTAGGAACATTTAAAATTTAAATTAATTATCAGTAATCGTTGAATTGAGATGACTACATTGGTCAAATTTGAGATGCAAATCCAAAAATCACTTGAAGCAATTGGTTTCATTGTTTTTTTGTAAATCTCTAACTCTGGAGGATATATCGAAGTTTTCAAAGAATGAACATTAGAAAATCACCGGAATTTAAAATTATCTAACAAATATTTTGAGGGTTTTTTTTTTAATCCAAACATACCCGTTATGGTATTGTATTTTGAAATCACTTGGTCGATAACCAGAGGTCCCCGATGGTAATCACAAGCCTGGTCGTCAGAATTGACATGAATTTACTATTCAATGTCTGATATTTTTTTGTTATTGAAATTCCCGATGCTTCTCATGAGAGGTAACTTATTGAACTATCGATATACAGCATAACTAAATTAACCGTTTTATACCCGTTCTGGTATTGTTTTTTTTAACACTGGGTCAATAACAGCTGCTGGTTGACAAAAGGTCCCCGAGGGTAATCACAAGCCTGGTCGTCAGACTTGTCTGACATGAATTAATCATTAAATTTCTAATATTTTTTTGTTACTGAAATTCCCGATTGTTAAATTATAAATTGTTTAAAACACCAGGTTTCTTCCCTTGTACTGCACATGGTCGATATCCTCGGTGCTGAATTTGGCTTCCCTAAGCGAACCCTTTTGGCATTTAGTACTTTTCATTCAATACTTATGTTTTTTAACCTTCCAATGTTTTGATTAAAATGCTGCTGGTGAGAGGTTACTCCTTGAAATATCGATATACAGCATAACCAAGTTAACCGTTTATATACCCATTATGGTATTGTATTATGATTCCACTTCGATTATAAATAGTGTCACAGTATGTTTATTGTCCTTTCTGGACGGCAGACAATATCTTTGTAAGTTGAATTGACAGCTCAATATGATTAAGATCCACCAATATACAAACACCAGGAAGAAGCTTGACATACCTAGACTAAATGCACCAACAATCAGAAAAGCTTTTAATGTTGAACTCAAGAACAGGTTCAGTGCATTAGAACATGAAAATGACAACAATAATGAAATTGAAGAGCATTTGAACAACATCAAAACTGTTACAATGAAACTGCAGAAAAGGTGTTAGGCTTCCAGACAATCAAAAATAAGGACTGGCTATCTGAAAATACTTGGCAAAAAATAGAGGAGCGTAAGGTTATTAAGCAGAAAATATTAAACACTAAGTTGCAAAGGCTGCAAGACCACCTACAGTCAAGCTACAAGGCAAAAGACAAAGAGGTTAAAAGAAGTGCAAGAAATGATAAGCACAACTATGTAGACAACCTGGCTAGTGAGGCACAAAAGGCAACCATAAATGGGGAGATGAGCACTGTTTACAAAATCACAAAACAACTTACTGGTACCAGAACAGCTAAAGCCAGTCAAGTCAAAGACATACAAGGAAATGTATTGACAAAGGAAGAAGAGCAAGCAAAGAGATGGTAAGAATATTTTAAAGAGGTTCTGAAATGTCCAAATCCACCAGACGAAGCAACAATTATACCATCTGATGAAAACATCAATATAGATACAAACCCACCGACTCTTGATGAGGTAGTGAAAGCTAGGAAAATGCTGAAAAACAGAAAAGCTGCTGGAATTGATACCATCCATGATGAGTTACTGAAATCAGATCTAACTACATCAGCCAAAGTTTTACATCAACTCTTTCAAAACCTCTGGAACAATGAGACTATACCATCAGACTGGAGCAAGGTACTTATTGTCAAACTACCAAAGAAAGGGGACTTACAATGCTGTGATAATTGAAAGGAATTACCCTACTCTCTGTACCGAGCAAAGTATTTTGCAAGATCATTCTTAGCCGAATTGATACTGCAACTGACCTGAAGCTAAGAGAGGAGCAGGCTGGATTTAGAAAAATATAATAGAACAATGTATTGAATGGAACACACCTTTGTTTATCAACTTTATTGATTTTAGGAAAGCTTTTGACAGTGTCCACCGAAATACTTTCTGGAAAATGCTGACATCTTATGGCATACCAAAGAAAATCATCACTCTCATCAAATGATTTTACAATAATTTTGAATGCAAAATAATACTGGAAAATAACATATCTGATCCATGTGAAGTAAACTCTGGTGTATACGACAAGGATGTATTCTATCTCCTATACTATTCCTAATGGTAATTGATTGGATACAAAGGAACACAACATCAGTTCGAAACGGTATACAGTGGACCATGTTCAAACAATTGGAAGACCTAGACTTTGCAGATGACCTGGCAGAAATATCAACAACACAGAAACAATTACAAGAGAAAACAAATGCATGCCCTTAATTCCTTTGCCAAAAAGACCGGCTTAAACATAAATGCAACAAAGATAAAAGTAGTGGTAGAAAATGAGACAATGAAAGAACCAACAACCATTGACAATCATCCAGTGGAAAATGTCGATGAATTTACGTACCTAGGAAGTATTATAAGCAGTGACAATGATGCAAAAAAGATATCCAAGCCAGATTAGCAAAAGCCCGTGGAGGCTTTCATAGACTTCAACCCATCTGGAAGTCACGAAATTTCAGTATCAACACCAAGCTGAAGTTATTCAACAGCAATGTCAAGTCAGTACTTTTGTATGGTTCAGAATGCTGGAGAATAATACAGAGTGACATACAAAAAGTAGAGGCATTCCACAACAGCTGCCTCCGTAAAATCCACAGAATCTTTTGGCCCAACAAGATTACCAACATCAATCTGTTGCGGAAAAGTAATTGTCACAGTATCTCTAAACAAATTCAACATCGACGCTTCAGATGGTTAGGTCATGTGCTTAGAATGCCAAATGAGAAGATTCCCAAGACAGCACTTCACTGGACACCACCAGGAAAAAGGAGGCCAGGAAGACCTCGGATGACCTGGAGGCGCACCATTCAAGGGGAACTTAAAGAGCTTGGATATACCTGGGGGCAGGCTCAGCATCTGGCAAAGGACAGAGAAAAGCGGAGGAAGCTTGTTGTTGCCTTATGTCCCAGCTGGGATGAAGGGGATAAGTAAGTAATATGACTAATATACCATTCTTTGTACTGTTATTTGTGATGAAAGGGTAACAAGTGCAAATATGGTAACTCTTTACGGTTTTTTTTCACATGAATATACAAAGTGGGCGTGAAAGGGTTTTGGTTAGCTATGATTTCATTTTTGTCAAATGAAGTCCTAGTGTTTGTATTACTAGCAGAAGATTTACCACCAATACCTAGTTCTTTAATCAGAAATTTCTAGAATAGACGATAAAGAGATGTGAAATAAGTGTACGCGACACAACCAACATTTAAGAAACGGCAATTAAGAAATCACAATAGAAAACCGCCAGCACTCTTCAACATGACCATAGGTCACTGCTCGCCGTCTTGCATTGGTCCAAGACTAAACAAAACAATACATAAGATACAAAACAAATCCCTAAATTATCAACGAAAGACCAATTTCTAGACATAAAACAAAAAACAGATAGTAGACAAAGACAAGCAAAGAATTTGCTTCACATACAAAAACTTTATTGTTGGAAGCCATGTCTGCAGGTGTGACAACATACCTGTCATGTAAGGAGAGAGACAATTGAGAGTTTCACAACGTTTAAATGCAGAACAGGGTCGAGGGTTAATACATTTCATACATTTCATGCATAAAATAGGGTAAATAAAGGTAATAACAAAACTACCGAACTTGAATGATCAATCTCATAGTCCAGAGAAAATGACAAAAACGAATCAGTCATACCGGAGAACTGGTGGATCGCAATGGTCCTGACTTGGTACAGGCATTTCAAACGAAATGGTGGGTTAAACCAGGTTTTATGGCGCCAAACCTCCCTCTTCCATTGCGATCGTAGGATCCGGTAATGACCATAGAACACAACATAGTTGTGAGACACAATAGGGATATTGAGGTGATCATCTCAGTACAGCAGACCAGTCAAACACTAATTAAAACAATTAACTATCATATCTTAAAAGAAATAGAATTTCATTAAAATCGGACAAAAAGAAGAAAATGAGATGTGGAATAAGTGTACGCGACACAACCTACATTATAAACGTATATTTTAAATATCCACAATGGAAAAGTTGACTTTTTTTCCCGGGCGGGAGTGTAGTAAAAATGGCGACCATTTGTTAACCGGAAGTCAGATCTCATTTCTGATAGCATTGTCTTGCCCATAGATGTATTAAGCCAGACGCAGTTTTCGACAGAATTTAGAAAAGTCATCTTTTTATTCAGGAAAAGTTAGTTTTTTGCTGAGTCGGTGTGAATTTTAAACCTTTTGACAGTGTTTTTATTTCTTCTGCTTAATATTGTAATTGAAAGATTAATTACTTTATATTTCTCTATTGGTTTCCGGTACGCAGGTTGTTAATGCACTTTTCCGGAAAATCGTCCGTTTCCCGACCCTTTCAAACATAAAAAATTAAAAATCAATCATAAAGTTATTTTATATCGAAATGAACAGGAATTTGATATGCATTTAGAAAATATGTAAATGCGTTAAAATACTGCTCATATAGTACCATAAATAAGTATCCATGACAACCATTTTGTCTGCAACATGACTTTTCTCGGATTTGGAAACTGAAGTTTAGCACCACGATAAGCACCATCAAATTGATTAAAAATCATTTATTTGGGTTTGTTGTTGATCAATTTATTTGAATTTAGGTGCTCATTGTTGATAATGTTAAGAATAATTTTAATTTTTGAACGAAAAGGGTAAATCAGAATGAGAAAAACTGCGTTTTTCATCTTGATATCTATTTTTTGTTATAATTTTCAAAAATACAAAAGAATGAGCAGCAATTCTCAAATTCTATATTTTATGATCTATCATGTGGTAAAATTCTAAAACAATCGATGCAGATCTTCGGGGTGCTAAATCCGATTTAAGAAATGAGGTATCAAATTTCGTCTGATTTGCCAAATAAGGTAAAAGGGGCGGGACTTAATTTCCAATATAAAATTCTTCTATTCGGGTTTTTCTAACTATTGAGTAATATTGATAAAATATAATGGTTTGGATAACTGTAAATTATTATGCCAGACTACATAAGACAATAAAACTACAAATATTTTATCAAATCTATATGGTACAGGCATTTTATTTTTCCGAGTAATCGTTGCAATAAGGGGGACAACTCTTGGAAACGTTTTTTAACTTTTGGCGGGACTAACGTCATTAACATCACTGTGTACCTGTCGAGTGTCCTGGTTCATGTTTCGTGGTAAAAAACGGTTGCCAAATTTTGTGCCATTTAGATTCCTCCTTCTGTTAAATCCATACCCACTGTCTTCCCTTGGTCTCTGATTCTGAGACTGATTTGAGAAGCTGTTTCTGTTATTGTTGTAAAGTTGATTCTCAGGATTTCTATATATGTTATGAGCTCATTTCATCGTGTCTTAATGCACTTCACCATAATGACCTAATCTGGTTGTACGGTGTGTAGTATTTCGTTAAGTTTGGGGATGGAATGCGGAATGGACAAAATTTTATATAGTGGCTAGGATTTTACAGATCTTTTTTGATTTAATACACATATAAGGAACATATCATTTTGTGCACATTTGTGTTAGGCATTTAGAGTGACTTGAGATGACCAATACAAGACTCAACGGTTGATGTTCGAAAGGACGTTAAAGATAAATATGTTCTGATTGGTCTTTAAATACAAAACGTGCGTCAGGTGTTGCAACATCTACTGTCGGGCACTTTGATGTTACTCTGACTCCGAAGTGCCATTTGTTTTCGACGTCACTGTTACTGAAATTACAGTAAAATAGTATATATGTAAATATATAGTAGGCTCCAAGAGAACGCAATATGAATAAAATGTCTGATTGCAAAGGAAATACACTCGTTGATCTTTTACCCGTAATAGAATTTTTAGTGCATTTTAGTTCGCTCCAATGTAGAAAATAGGCTTATTAAACCAAACCGGCTCACTAGACACATGCACCACCTCTCCTTCCAAATTCCACAATCACGTCTTCAAATCCGACAACAATCCTTCTTTCCCAGAACAATTCGAAACTGGAACAACCTTCCTCTGGACACTGTCCTGAGTGACACAGTTGAGTCATTCAAGGCAGCTGTCTCAGTAATCCAACACTAAACCCATAAGTCTTGTACATAGTTTTATCTTAGCTAAAAAAAAAAAAATATAATAAGTTTTTTATTAACCTTCCTCTTGCGCTGTGCTAAATTGGCAGAATATTCAATATGTTGAAGGCGGCCAATCACACTGTAGAAGTAGAAGTAGAATGTGCTCCACTCCTGAAAATAATCATGAAACATCAACCAATCCCTTCCAAAAAGTTTTGTAATAATCTATATAAAGTCTGTATATATTGGGGACTGAAGTACGTGCTGATATGGTTCGTATCGTTGATTACCGTTGTATCCTAAACACACTTAATGTGTGACTCATGAAATGCTATTGAGACCTAACTCAGACAAAATTTAAATCTGGTTCACTCGAGGTCCAATTTGCTTAAAGATATTTGTGCAATACTGTACATAATGATGCCACCAGTCAAACTCAAGAGTTCGGGAAAAGTAGCGTTATTTTACACTTTCATTTCATATCGACACATTTTGATTCTATAGATCGCCCCCTTTTTGTATATCAATAACTATAAGATATTTGTATCTTATATTACATGCTTAAACATTATAAGGCTTGTGTCAGTTCAAACCTCAAGTTTCGTTGTTCAGTTCCAACCACCACGGCCTGGTCCGCTCGATGTCCTGTTCATTTGATCCACAAGCTATAGTTTAACACACTAGAAATTAGTTTTGGTCCACACTAGCTTAACTAATGAAAGCAGACCAGATAATAATTTAGGTTTGGTTAGCTTTGACTGATTTTGGTCTGCTTTCCGAACCAACGAAAACCAAACTAGAATAGCAGACAAAAATCTGCCAGTTGGTATGGTCAGGTTCACCAGACCATACCAGAGAAATTTTTGTCTCATCCGTAAATTGTATCGCCACATGCCATACCAATATTAAACGAGGGAACCATTGGTATCTGGCTTACTAGGTATTTTTAAGTATTGTATAAGCAAGAGCAAATAATGAAAAAACAAACTAAATGATCTAATCTTCCACATATCTAACATCATAGCATAAGATACCGTACGCGTAAAGGTGCTTTTATTTTCGCAGTGATCCAAGTTTTGCTTATTTTGCAACCAATATGAGTACGCAAAAATTATAACACGCGAAATCTTAAGCGACAATATAAAGTGTTAGAATTTTTTTTAAAATTTGCTAAATTTTCAAATTTGCGCGAAAATAAAATTTTAATCAATCAATCCGCGAAATTTTCATCACGCGAAAGAAACACTGATATCGAATACAGGTCATTCTAATGTAAGAACGTCCTATGTTAAAAAAAGAAAGACAAATTATCCAAATTTCTACCAAATGTAGGATAACATTAATATTAATATTCTGTGAATCCGGGCATATTCTGGAACCATGCAGCGGCGCTAAGTTTATGAGTGAAAATGATTTAATAGCGCTCAGATTGTGACATCAGGTCAGATTACCATAACGAAACTACACTTTTTATTCCAAACAAGTTCGCCGGGTTTGGAAACATGGATTTCTAAGTACACATTTCTCCTTGAGTAAGACCTGACTGCATGTTTTTGTTTTCGGTTTTGTTCTGTGTTTTGTTTCGTTTATTTTTTTGTTGTTGCGTTTTGCGATTTTTTTTTTAATTTTCGTCTTTTGTGTATTCTGTATTGTCTTGGTCCTTTTTCGATTCACGTTATTGAGATGCCCCTTCACTTCTCCTTTGCTTGCTTTTTATGAATGTTTTCAGAAATAGTGTATCTTTCCAGAACTAGTGTATGAAGAGTAATTAATGTTATTTAAATTTATATTTTTAATGTTCATTTTAAAAAGCCTGAAAAAATCTGACATAATAAACGTTCACATATTAACATTTTGCAATGAAAGTGGACATATAGCTGCATTATCACCGTGAAATATTTTATTTATAATGAATAGATAAACAGTCGGATTGCTCGCCATCGAGGTCATTATCGGCTCCTTTGAGGTTCTTTGCAGTTGACCCCGATCGATATTTTCATGACGCCACCTGACGGGAAATAAATTAAAATTGCGGGAAAAGTGTTGAGTAATAAATAACTTAAGGTTAGTGAGGACCCATGTCATGAGATTTAATACAGCTAAAAATGCAAAATAAAAAAGTAAACATGTCAACAGTAATTTTAAACTTGTACTACAAAAATTTACGATAAACGAGACGATTTTAATTTTCAAATTATTAATTTTCCTAATCTACAGAGCAATATACCTACTTCTCCTTCATACGGTGTTTATATTTCTCAACTTATTCGATATGCCAGAGCTTGCACACATTTCACAGATTTTTTGATCAGACACCGGTTTCTTCGTGACCGACTTTTGAAGCAGAGCTATAAGAAAATACGTCTCATACGATCACTAAAAAAATTCTTTCTTCGTTATCAGCCACTAGTAGAAAAGTTCAAAATTGAGTTAAAAGATATGATAGTTAATTGTTTTAATTAGTGTTTGACTGGTGTGCTGTACTGAGATGATCACCTTAATATCCCTATTGTGTCTCACAACTATGTTATGTTCTATGGTCATTACCGGATCCTAAGATCGCAATGGAAGAGGGAGGTTTGGCGCCATAAAACCTGGTTTAACCCACCACTTCTTTGGAAGTGCCTGTACCAAGTCAGGACCATTGCGATCTTTAATTCTTCTGGTTTTTGTGTTTCTCTAAAATAAAAATTACAACAAAGTTCCAGACAAAAGGTTCTGTATTAAGTTCATGATAATTTTCATATCCTACATGTCCTTTTATTTTCGACTTATAAAACCTAATTCCAAGAAAATTTTACAGTGTCACACTATTTTACGTAACTATATATTATGGGTTAAGCACATTTTACTGTGTCACACTACTCTAGTTAACTATATATATTATGGACTTGGAGATCGCAATGGAAGAGGGAGGTTTGGCGCCATAAAACCTGGTTTAACCCACCATTTCGTTTGAAATGCCTGTACCAAGTCAGGACCATTGCGATCCACCAGTTCTCCGGTATGACTGATTCGTTTTTGTCATTTTCTCTGGACTATGAGATTGATCATTCAAGTTCGGTAGTTTTGTTATTACCTTTATTTAATAGTTTCATTTAATAAAACTTAATCCAAATAAATAATTTTCAAACAAATAGATCAACCATTCCCTAATAAAAATAATTCTTGAAAAAAGCATGGGATATAATTCACTTTGAAATTGACCCAGAAATTACAAAAGTTTGCAATGTAGTCACAAAAATTTTTGAGACAAGATCTGATGCTATTTATTTGACTTTTCCTATACAATCAAAAATAATTTTGGAAAACTTACAGTTTTTTGCGAAAACAAGCCTGGAAAGGGGGTTCAATATTTTTCACACAAGAAAAGGTTTATAACTGATATCAATACATGTAGATAAAAACAGGACATTTTAAAATCGGTATATTTTTGGTGTATAGGTGTCCTTACTTACTTTCATATGAATTTCATAAGCGTTACAGGTATTTACGTTGGTTAGGAAAATGTTGCCTATAACTTGCATACCGTTGCCTGGTTTTAATCTCGATACTGGGCCTTTTTTCAACAGCTCGTAATGTCTGGTTCTATAAATTTTTTTTTGATTCATGAAATAATTATGAAATTTATTGTTTTGTCTCTTTTCCTTTTTTTGTAATAAAAATCATAATAATGCTGTTTCATGTTTAATGACAGTGCTCGGCTAGCGGTTTGTTTGTAATATTTCACGTCATCATAATATTTTTAATAACGAGGAATACATGTAACTTGAACAGTATTAAGATGTATGGAACGCAAAAGCTTTTTTGAACTCATTTTGATATTGTTTTATTTAAGACATGGTGTATTGCACCACAGTAATTTTTAAACTATAAAATTGAAAAGAAGTCAGCCATTATATGACGGTTTTTATAGTACAACGTATTGTTTTGGAGGATCTAGGCATACTAAAATTGGTGGTTGATTTATATGCTTCATTTACAAAAAAGAGTTGAAAGCTTTTAAAATTAACATACATTTGTACAGGGAGTAATTATCTATCTTAAAATCCAAAGTTTATTCTCAGCAACGTAATTTGTTAATTAGTCTTAAAGCTTTGGCTTTACAATGAACAATATAATCGAATAAAATTTGCAAAAGAAATATTGCTCTATATGTATAATGATGAAATAAAAAAATAAATTCTGACCTCTTGTACATTTGTAAAATCAAGAAACATTATTGTAGTCGTAACAGAAAGAACATTGATAAATAGTAAGCAATTGCATTACTTTCAGCACTGATATATAAAGACAAAAAATCATTTTTATTTATACAGTTCCAATAACAAATGTTACACTTCAACCTACCAATGCGACAGTCCTTGTTCAGGCAGGAAAACAAACAACATTCAACTGTACAACAGATTCCGGCCGCCCTGCTGCCTCGATACAGTGGTATATAGGGTCAGACAATGTAACAGATCAGGCCACACCACAGACACCACAACCAGATGGTAACAAGTTTATATCATCAAGTACACTGGTGTATACAGGAAAACTTGCTGACAATAATAAAACTGTGCACTGCGAAGCTGTCAATGTTGATGGTGAACAGGCGGTAAAGTCGGAGGAAAAGTCGATCGAAATTCTTTGTAAGTAAATCACATTCAGGTGTCCATTGGTTGATGAATTGGTGTTTGCGATGCTTTGTCGGCAATATTTCAGCCATAATAGGGACATTAAAACGGGTTTTGATAAATCAATAAGTAAATGTATATTGACAGAAGCAGAGGTACCAATATGGTATCCGAATGTCAAAAGTCCGAAAGGGAAGAGACAAAACCAGTAAACATCTACAAGAACGGGACAAAAACAGACAACATGTAAAACGTGGAAACACAAAATAACTGAATATCAATCAACAAAGCGAACTTCAGTCGAAACAAGAGTGAACTCAGGTGCTCCAGAAGAGTAAGCAGTTCCTGCTTGCTATAGCACACCCGTTCCGTTGCCAATAGTCCATTCAGCATGTCAAATCCGGTAAAGGAAGACAAAACAACACCCTATGACAAACCAACATCTGTACTCATCTGAGAGATCGAAATCCCATATTTGTCTATAAGTGCATGATGTCTTCCGTAAAATTTCTTGAGTGAAGACAGCAACCGAGGAGCAACGTAACCCTTTGTGAGCAATTTTTGCGTCAGACGTGTCGCTCTGCTAAGGAAATCGATGTAAGTCCCACACGCTTAGAGTAACGAATCAATTGAGATACGTAAACTCCATAAGCTGGAGCGGACGGAATGTTGCTACACAAGAAGGGGAAGTTGACGATAGGAAAGTTGAAGTCATCACGTTTGTCATAGAGCCTTGTTGAAAGTCTTCCTTGAGAGTCAATTTCGAGATGTAGATCTAATAGGCCAAATGTCAATAGGTCAAATGTCTATTGAAAATAACCGATTAGTACATTAGTTTGTACCATAAAATCTTGGACAAATCTTGAACAATAGTAGAAACAATTATAAATGTAGTTTTATGTCAGTTGATTGATAATTAAATGTTCAATGTTGTTTCTCAATTTTATTTACTAGTATTTTTTAATATTTTTTATGTTATTTTAGTCTTTTATAGTATTTTGTGTTTGGTTCGCCGTGTGCCTTTGTTAATTATTTATATTAATATATACATAAGTATAATAACATATAGAAAAGATATATATTCCTATTGTCTTTGACTTATGTGATTAGCTGTTTGTTTTATTTATGCATGTTTTGCTTTAAGTCTTTGTCTTACTATTAACATGAATACATACACTGTGTATACATGTCATGTATGTTTACTTTTGTATTTCATTATTTAATACCTTTATCTTGCCGGGATAAAGATCACGTGATTGTGATTTTTAACATAAAAAGTGTTTCATCTTTATTGATTTTATTTTTTTAAACTCAAACAGTAAAATTAGTTTCCGTAAAATAACTAGTCTTTTGCAAGTTGTGTATTCTAAAGATTATGTCTGGTAACTTCGTTTGTTGTAAGTATTGAAATATAAGTTAAGGTTTATTGGGACAGTTTGAACTTTTTAGAAGAAAATCTTAGTGTACATCATATACGACATATTATTAGGGCAAATACAGTATAATATGACCTAGATATGGACACACCTTTTTAATTGAAGAAAGCGTAATTTTATACACATTTCCCCCGTTCAAAACGGATGATGAATAAGGACAATTTAATATCCCATGAGATATGAGGCAACTTGAAAGGATGTAAGTGATAATATTCTAAATTATGCCCCCAAACGACAAAAAAAAGCAAAACTTAAAAATTACCGAATTTGAAATGAATATAATATCAAAATTTAAAAAAGAATTGATTATATCTAAATCCTGTTATGGTTTATTTTTGAATTCTATCTGCAGACTTCGATGTTCACATACTGAAAAGTCTTAAGCAATTTTAAGGTAAACGTATTCATGTACCTAAAACAACTTTACGCAATGGAATTTTATGTATTTCATATTTATTTAACGTTAAGTTCAAACAACAAAAGTTTGCCAAGATGTTGAATGATGATAGTTATTTCACTATAAAATCATGCGTGCAAACACAAATGCTCATACGTGTTACCTTGTTCAAATAACCGAGATTATATATAATAAGTTAATTTATATGTTTAGGTTGATTTATTTTACATTGAGGGTCGTGGAGTACGAAAGGCGTTCTCATCCCTATATCCAAACTTTAGACATCAAGGGGAGCGAGGCAGGGACCGAGGTTGAGGAAGAAGTAATGTTAATGGTGAATAGGTGTCAGCAATTATATCAAGAGACATCTGTCGTACAACCTGCGCATCTAGTATACGAAAGAAGCTTCCTGTAGTAAAACCAGCGCCACTTATTATGGAGCAGCATTCTATCCCAACAGCAGCTGTAAAGATACGGTTCAAGCAGCCAAAAATATGTTAAATGGTGAGGATGTAGTTGCATTATTCTGTAAACAAATAAAAACAATGACAATTTTCTATACAGCTAAAATGCATGAGATTCCAGGGTGACTTTGTATTCCCATTTTCTCCACTTCATCATCATTTCATGTTCCCTGTTTTCCCCTTTCATGTAATATCCCGGATATAGCCGAAATTGTGCTGCTTGGGAGTAAAGCAAAAACGTACTAACTAACTAATAAATTGTAAATCAAAATTTTATAGATACAAGCTGGTCTTTAGAATATGGAAATATCATATTCCATTTCAACACGCAGTCAATAAGGCGATGATAAAATATCTTCTGTCCTGTAAAAAAATTGAACATTTATTTGAGTTGAATTGCACATCATTATTGAGCTAAAATCACCAACTTAAACATTTTTTTTTTGGTTTTAATAAAAAAAAGTTGGCCTATTTCTACTTTCGGGTGCAAGTGAATGAACACAATATTATTCGTTTTTCTTCGTTGGGATATTTAACGCATAAAAAAATAATAATGTGAGAAACAATGATTTTCTTATCTCTAATGAATAACAGCGAAACTTTATAAACATGATAAAGGCGATAATATTTAGTTGGACAGGTTACATACTTTGCTAAAAAAAATAAGGATTTCGGCGAAAGGTGGTCATTTTGTCATCAGCAAGTCTAATACATTGCCAGGCTAATGAAGGTTGACGATAAGAGTTATTCAAATCAAACAAACCACACTTGATGAGCTTCCCCCTTCTTAAACGTCATTTTATGTTTGCTTATTATCATTCTCAAGGCATGTATTATGTAGAAGGTAACTTTTAACAGTTTTACCAGTTTAGGCCTTGTGTATTGCAGAATTCAAGAACAATATTTTAGAAAGTCAAGTAGACCATTTCTATTTTTATCTGGATGTGAGATACTCTCAATGTTTATCTATTTAATAGTGCAATTTCTACATTTAAAAAGGGAATTCACAAATAACATATAATTTATCAATTCCGGATTCATGAATTTGTGATAAAAAGAATGAAGTCTCATCTGTTTGAAACATTTTTCAGATTTTTTTTAGCATTGTGTTATTTTTGTCACAAAGGAAATAAGACCCTATGATAAATGTGCTCTTTTCCCGTAGCATATTTAATAAACAAATACAAATACGTCATATATCATTTTAGATATTTGATATCGTGTTTTATTTTCAAAAAAAATACTTTTTAATGCATCTGGTTACTATGTCAATATCCAGAAACGAATTCAACTTCTATATTATTTCAAGAAGATTCTTTTGACTTAATTACCTGTACGATATTTTCATTCAAGTTATAAATTGTAAAAAAAATAATGACATGTACACGACATATACAATCATAATCATCTAAATACCCCATCAGAACATTTTCTATCGAGACAGAGGAAGGATTTCGGGTTCATATCTAGAAATGAAAAACATTGTACACAAATGTGTTGAATCTTATACTAAATACTTTCTGCATTTTTTATTTCAAAATAAAAAAAATAACAACTATTCAAGACTTATCAGAGGCGCTCTACCAAAAATATTGAAAATGCCAAGTACTATATGATTATTAAGAGCATAGAACAATAAAACAAAAAGAAAAATACCAAACATGGGAACCAAATTATTACTAAGATGATCAACCCGTCTCTGGGGTAAAAATTATAATACTGACTGTCCAATATTAAATTAAACGACACACAAGAGCATGACATAACAGTGTGTTTTAACACTAAATTTCGTATACGTCATGAAAAGAGGTGCTGTGTCAGATGCACCATTTGAAAGGTTTGTTTTTTCATTAGGAGTCCGGCTAGAGTTTTGTGTAGAACTGTGTAAAAACAATATTTTTTATAAGCTCTAGTACGTTTATATTTATTACGTAGATTTTAATGTTTGAAATATGCAGCTATGATTGTTTGTTTATTATAAGTTTTGAGGCAGGCGTTTTAGCTGCCTTATTAAGTCATAAGATTACTGCTGGCTTTCGCGGTTTTTTTAATCTACATGGAGTAGTCTGCCTACTGTATTCTTTATTTTCTAAATTACTTTTCATATGATTAAATATGTTAGAATTCAACGCAATTTTTATAAATCTTTCTTTTTAAACGACAAACAACGAGTTTTATTTATTTCTTCTCAATTTTCAAAACGAACTATTTAATGATGGGCACCAGAACATACATGAATATCTATCTGTAACTTGATTGGTCGTGCCCCTCTACCTTTAAATATTATTATTTTATTGGTCTAGGTTAGGTTCCTTTCTGGTTCATTCATCAAATTCAATACAAAATATACATTTATGAGGTTACTAGTATATGCTCGAGTACATTTTTGTCGAATGGGGTTTTTGAATCAGTAACATTTGTGTACTAAACAATGCATGTGCACGCCAAAGTTTATTTAATAGTATTTAAAAATATGATAATATTTACATTGAATATCTTTTGTTCTAGTGGGGGAAGGGGGCACGAGAGTGTTCTTTAGCTTTGAAAACTTCTGCATAAAACACTTACCTCGCCCACACACATCATTTTGTGAACATCTTTAGCAATAAAATATTCAAAGAAAACTAACATGTTGTTCTAATTTAGCACTTATATATTTGGCTTGCCTATTAAAGCTTTACCGATTTGTTTTTTTTTTTAACATTTTTCATCATAATGGCCGTATACAGATGGGTGCATACATAACCTATACAAAAGTTAACATAGTGACTTCTTTCCATGTCTGTCCGTGTCTGCTTCAGCAGACATTCAAGTTAACTTGCGTTATTCATAACCGTTCGAAACAGAATTGCGACAGCTTTTTTATGACTAGCCCAAGTGTAGCCATCACCGGTCGTAAAGTCGTGACTGCTTTTATCAGGCCAGTCATTGTAACAAGTCTGCTCTCGCCGGACTCAGTTTAATAATATGACATATTAAGTTTTATAAAAAAAAATCTGTTTTCTCGGTGATTGAATTGACTTTGTCCTGTACAAGCTTCATTCAATAAAGGAAACATGTCACGAAGATCCAGACCTGTCATGAGAACGCGACTGCTTTTCAAGTAAACTTGGAACCAGTCGCAAGTTTGCTCAAAGCTCAAAGTGAACTTGAAGTTAAGTTTATGTCTGCTTTTTAAGTTAACTTACCGTGCAGGTTATGTGTGCAACCATCTGTAAGAATATTTTAATAGATTTTTTTCTGAGTCTGGGATTGTTTAAGTTACCATTAATGATTGCCTCTCTGTTTTCTCTCATTTTCAGAGGATTTGACATTCCATGACCCAATATATCATGCTGCTGTCAATTGTCGGAAGAATTTTGTTTCCATGCCGTGCTGATTCACTCCTAATATCCTGAAAAGACAAATTTTAATGGCAACTTCCGCCATGATGCTTTGGATGAACAAAGTTTTTTTTTATTTGTATTTAGTTCTTTAATTAACATAATTAGCTGAATTACATTGTTTTTTTTTCTTAAACCAAAGTAAAGATATGTAAATCGATTAAATACCAATGTATATCACGCTTTTTGCACCAATTTAATTCAAAATCTGGCATATTATGATATGCATCACGATAATCTGAACCAAAAAAAATAATCAAAACTCTAAGCAACGCAGTAATAGGTTTTGCGAATGGACATTTTCATTTCAAAAATTATACAATCCATTTATCATGTAAATGATACATCGTCTTCGGCAGATATTCTAGGTCAAGTACAATCAAGGTTAGAATGACATTTTTTGTGGAAACATGATGAATCATAATAATTATTGCTCATCCAATTGTAAATTGGACTCTATGCTCGATGATTGATGAATACCCGCCATCCGATCTTCAATATACCTTTTTTACAAAAAATTAGCTGACAAAGCACCCCAACTAATGCTTAGACATAAAATGAAATAATTATACGGTATCCATAGATATTACAAGGTCAGTAAAGGTTGTCGTATAAATGTATTTACCGACATTCCGATCCCAAAGATATCTTTTTAACAAAAGACATCCGATATATTAATGAAAAGGCGAAAGCTAACAAATATGCAAACTAGAAATGTTATTTAATCAACAAATGTTGTCATTTTTGACACATTTTCTTCCTGATAAAAATGTAAAGTATTAAAAAGTATGAAATATCAGAGCTTAACAAAACTTGGTAAGAAATAAGTACACCATATGCAATTGTGCATATTACGGGAATTTTTATTCCCGCAAATTTTTGTAAGAGTTGTGGCCCTTTGAAATTAGAAATTTATCGATAATCCCGATATATCATCTTATGGAAGTAATTCCTCTTAAACTATTAAATAGAAATCAATTCAACTTAGCGTGAAAGAAGAACACACTATGATAATGTGCATATTACCAGACAGTATGGAAGAGATGGCCCTTTGGATATATAAATCTGACAAAAAATCTGATTCATTATCTTCTGGACGCAACTCCTCTGAAACTACTGAACAGTATGTAATGAAACGTGGTATGCAAGAAGAACACCCTATGACGTCATGCATATTGCCAGAATTTTTTTTATCTGCAAAATTTTATAAAAGTAATGGCCCGTTGGACTTAGAAATTTGCAATTAACAATTCTGTTGTGGATGCAATTCCTCTGACACTACTGAACAGGATTTAATGAAACTATGTATGTAAGAAGTATAACATATAGGCGAGCGGCGGATATAGAAAAAGTCGTCTAATAAAAAAGTTTAAATTACCCAAAAACCTCATGAGATTTTTTTGAACTCAAATAAAAGGTTGAATATTTTATTTTATGGATATATATGTTTGTCAAGTGTAATATGGTCAGAAGATATAAAAAAAAATGTTTTTTACATGTACCCCATGAAAATCTCTAACGGCTTGATTTTTAAAATTATTTTTTTTAACCTTTAAAACACACACACAAAAATATTGTAAATCACATCGTGAAATATTTTGTCCAATTCTTTGTTTGCAATTGAAATTTTCAAAAACAATAATAGTTTTCTACATTTTTTATCGAATTTAGAATCACGAATAAAAGTAGCAAAATACACGTTAATTTTAACTTGTGCAACATTAATTGTCATTAAAATCAAACAAATTGTATACTTAGATCAAGAAAATGTTGTAAGGCTATTTTTTAGTCAAAACTGCATACTTCTGACGAATGATAACAAAGTTATACTTAATTGAATATGTAAGATTTTGAGAAAATTGACTGCAGATGACTCGGAAAACTGTCGGAGTGTCCCGTATTTACATTTTAACTATAATCTGATTGATTAGTAATTGTAAGAATTTTCTTTTTTTGTGGTTTAATTATGAAGCATATATGCTAGTTTTGGGTTTGTGTGAACACAAGAAATTTATTATTTTGTCTTTGAATTTATTTTTAACCTGCGATGTTTGATAAAAGCAAAGTTTTAAAAATTTGTGAAAGGTGTACTTGACTTTTGAGGTGCGTCTGTTATGTTGAACTGAATAAAAGTTCGATTGCAGAAAAATAATAAATTAATGCCGTATATTTTTGCGAAAATATTTGAAATTATGTTACTAGACTATCTATTTGAAACTAAAAGTATAAACTATGCACGTAAGCATCCAGGAGCAAATCAAGAAATTTTTCGAAAAAAGGGGGAGGGCTCTACATCAAGCCATGTTGTTGAAGATGTTCATGACAGTTTTGTCTGAAATCTATATTTTTTACATTTTTTTCACTAAGCGACATTAGGGGCTCCCGGGACACCCCACGTGCTGGAGCCGTCATTGTAAGTGATTTGGTCGTATTTTTAACTTATGACTGACGCTTAATAAGTTCTAATCTTTGAGCTCAAATTGCACAATTTCTGACCATTTTAGAGGCGTCAAACTAATATGTTCTGAAAGCCAAAACTTTCATCTCTCTATTAAGTCCAAAATATCTCCAAAAGATTGTTATTAAGTTATGAAAATTAAAAGTTTTTAAAACCTCTATTCGCCACTTAACTCTTATGTGTTTTTTAGTTAATTTTTCGATGATTTTCTTTCTTTTTTCTGTGCAAAGTTATTATTCTCATCTTAACTAGTTGGATTAAAAATATTTTTGTTGGTTTTTGATTCCTATTCCGTTTTAAACATGTTGAGGGTAATTCAGTACACTTTTTATTAAAAACCTAATATTCTGGTGGTTTTTATGAGTCAATGAACACATTTGAACCATCTATTTTTGTTACAAACGAAAGATAAGATAATGTTTTACAAATAGAGAAAAAAAGTGAGTGAAAATGTGAATTCTTTTTTTCGCAATTCAAACTTTTATACACAAAAATCATAATAATTTGATCCTTTTCTAAAAATAGAAAAAATGACGTTATAAATTTCTTTAAAGAGACCAAAAGTGAATTATTTATATTCACTCATATATGTAAGTAATATTAAGTCTTTATTTTCTAAACTTTTAACCACATTTTGTAACATTTTAGTTGCCTTAATGTTTGCAGACTCAAACTTTCAGATTTTGGGTAGTGACCTTTGACCTTAATTTTTTTCAAATGGCAAACATCGATATTATTTAAGCTAAAATATTAAACTATCAATATAGTTAAAAATATCCCATGAGGTTTTTGGGTAATTTAAATTTTTTTCAAGACCCTTTCCGCCGCTCGCCTAATAATGATTTACTAGCGTATGTTATCACATTTATTTTTCGCAAAAATTTAGGATCTCAAAGTTAAATCACCATTCTATAGTCAAATAGGGGAACTCGTAGAGTATATTAACGTGCTGACTTATGTTCTTTGACACAACTAACAAATCTGAACGTTGAGTCATATCACATTAAGTTTAGAATAAGGGAAACTAAAAAATAAAAGTACCAACAAAAGATGATTTCTTAAATATATTGAAAAACTAAAAGTAATAAGAACCTGAATAAATAACGGTGAAATTATAGACGACCGTTGCAATGTATTGCTAATCGGAACTGTAAAGAAAACTTACGTTACTTCTTTTCGATAAAGGTAATAACAAAAGTACCGAACTTGGAGGATCAATCTTAATGTCCAAGAGAAAAGACAAAACATGGAAGACACACTCGAACAGTTATAGATCGCAATGGTCATGACTTGTACAGGCATTTTAAATGAAATGGTGAAAGCCATAAGAATATAAGCTTACATCTATGAATATGATAATAATGCGTAATCCTTTTCTTATAATATACATGTATTTTCTTTTCACATTTCTATTTGGATTCAAACTTGAGTAAACAATGTTGTAACATCGATCCTATGTTTAAATGCAGTCAGAAAAAAGGATGTAAACATGTATGCTTGTTTTAGTTTAAACATATTTGTTTATCCTGGATTTGGAAACAAACGTTATGCTTATGCAAATCCCTACCCAGTTAGCAGTTTGCGAGTATGGCCTCTGTGGCGGCCCCTGTTGAGTCTACTCATTTCGAACTTCACAAAGGGGTTTTTAACGTGCATGGGATATTGCTCTCCACATACACGGGACAACTTTGTTCTCGTCCCTTCAGAAGGAATAGCATCGATCCTTGAGACCATCCTTGCACCTCATAGTGTCAAGAGTAAGTCGGAAATTTGGTTCATGAAATTTTCACCCCTTACAAGGATCGAACCAAGAACCTTGGTGTTAGTAGGCCATTATGAATGTTTTGTTTGTCCAATCGATAATTTATGACAAATATAGTGCGTATAAAACAAACAATGAGTATATGACACATTGGGGAGAAAAAGGAAAAAGAAACATTGATAAGATTGAAAGGGGATAACTATCATTGACTGTCGTGAACCATAATGCTTCTTTTATATACATTCTATATTCCGTTGTGCATGACAAACACAGCATCGACGCAATATTTGTCCAAATTCAGTCTTTGGTGACATATTAAGACCTGGCATCGCCTGAGATTCTCTGTGTTGACCATCAGCTATCTGCAATCGGCATACGCTTCGACAAATTTGAGTTGATCATATGAATACTAATGGCCACGTTGTTTGGCTAGACATCATGTTGCATCTATAATGGAAGCTTTATTTACATGTACAAAGAAGTTCCACTTGGACATCCGAGTATAGGAGTAGAAAAAGGCAAACACAAAAACAGAATAAACCAAGGATAACATCATTACGATGATACACACATGAACCAGTGTGCTCAGTAGCATTATTGCATATACAAATTTTTGAAGAGTTTAACAAGTTCACAACACAACATCATCAATTATTGAACCTGCATGATGAATTCTTTGGAAGCAAATATAGACATAACATAATGATTCTCTTTGTTTCATTTTGGTTAACACATACTCAATGTCATGCCCTTGGGCCTGAAATATACGGTTGTTACCATGCTTTTAATCTGGGCACCTCTCTTAAATCTACGAATAACTAGCTGACTGTTTAATTGTTGATATACAAACTCAAAATAATCGTACTCTTGATCTGATCTTTATTAACAATCCAACATACATCAGAAAGGTATCAACATTACCACCAATTGGGTCAAGTGACCATGATATTGTTTATGCCGAGGCTGACATATGGCTGAAGAGAATACGAGGAACACCACGTAAAATTCTCAAATATAATAAAGCAAACTGGGATGCAATCAAAAATGATCTCATAAACATCCATAAAGACACTTAGAACATGTATGATTCATCAGACATAAACAAACTATGGGACACATTCAGATCTACACTCACCAGCTCTGTAGAGAAAATCATCCCATCTAGAATGCTGAGTAATAAACACCGCCTACCATGGATCAATGACAAAAAAGACGACTCATCAACAAGAAAAACAAACTCTACAAGAAACGGAAAGATAGTAAATATAGAGAATACTAGTAATACAAAAACATTAAATCGAAAGTACAAAAAGAACAGAGAAAAGCATACTGAGAATATATTGACAAACTTATACTAGATCTCCCAATAATTGAACCAAGCACTACTCCTCAAAACCAATGCAAACCAAAGAAATATATATTAAATCAATACTAACTGACAAATCATGAATTGCAGCACTTAAAAAAAGAAGGGAATATCATAACAAATACAGCAGAAAAAGCAAATCTATTGAACGAACAATTTCAATCAGTATTCGCGCCTATTACATCTGATCCTATTCCTGATATAGGCACCAGCTCACATCCTAAAATTAGTAGCGTCTACATCACAACACCTGGCATTAAAAAGCTGTTTAACATCATCAACCCGCACAAAGCCACAGGCCCAGACAATATCAGTGGCCGTCACTCAAATGATGAAATCATGTATAGCACCCATCTTATGTCTTCTTTTTCAAAAATCCTATGACACCGGAATTACACCAAATGACTGAAAACACGCAAATGTTGCTCCAGCATTTAAAAAGGGTGATAAATACAAACCAATAAACAACAGGCCCATCTCATTAACTTGCATCTGCTGCAAGTTAATGGAGCGTATCGTAACATCTCACATCATGAACCATCTGGAATCGCATAACATTCTATACGGTACGAGACCACATTTAATTTTCCCTCTTTGTTCAATAAAAGAAAATTTCATTTTAAAAAAATTGCACCTGCTCAAACCAAATAATTTTAAACACACTTTCTCATTACCACAATTGCAAACAAATAATGCAACAAATTCTCCTTTTACAGATATCAAACTTTTATGACAGTTGAAAATTCTGGGGTCCTAGAGGGGATAAAATCTGAGAGCTTCCGAAAAGCAAAACTCCCCCCTTTTTGTGCAATAAAGAGCTACCTTTCCCAATTGAATTTGGATTTTTAAGGATGTCATTAAATTTCTTCATTACTGTGACATCAATTTGAGACAAAATCAACCTCTAAAAGTGAATAGAACACACACACACAATACTTGTTCATAGGTACTATTTTTAATAGAACTATATTCGTGGACAACGAAAATCCAAGGGCGATAATTGTGTACTCGTACCTATTGACCCCGGAAAACCCTCAACTACAAGAAAGAAAGTGTATATCTACCATGCCTAGTCAATTTTGAGTCAAATAACAAATTTTCAGGCATGTCAGATGCTTTTCAATAAAAATATTCTTACTTTTGTAAGCTAGTTAGTCTTAAAACTATTATGCGCCTAATCCGTAGGGAAACCCAGGAAGCCTTTTTAGCATTTTTTTTCAAGTCTGATAGATTTTAACCAAACCAATGATTAATATCAATAGCTTAATGCTAGCTGAACATAAAAAACACATGTTTTAAGGAAATAAGTGCATGGTGAAAGATTTTGTGACCATCCAATGTTCGCGGAGTGGAAAATATGCAATTTCTGACTTTTCAGGGGGTACATGTATGGTCAGGAGGAATTTGATGAAGTGAAATGAGATAATCAGTTCCTTATGGTATTAAAATGTAAAATAGATGATATTCTTACTAAGACTCAAAACACCCATTTGTATACATATATAAGGTCAAACTTTGTGGTTTTGAGTGCTGTGACACTGGTAATTTAAGGCTATGGTGACTTTTCATCATAAAAATCCTATCTTTTGGGGCTTAAAAAGCTAGAATTGTGCAATTTGTTTTAATACAAGCATGTTTTTAGCATGAGAGGATAATAGACAACACATTTAATATGCAACTTCTCTAGTCAGAGGGTTAATTATGAAAAATGGTCAGGCGTTATAACCAATTTCAGGCAAAATGGTGAAATTTTGCTCGCAAAAAAGCTGAGATTTTGACACAATATGACATTTCTGGGTGATGATGTTAGCTTTTAAGCAATATGTCTGTGTTTCTAATCTTATTCTTAATGCATGTATTCTATTTGGTGACTTATTTTACTTGAATTCATGCTTTTATTGAAAAAAAGTCCCCACATGACCATACCAGTAAACAGGACATTAAGCCGCAATGTTCTTTAGAAGTCAAAATTTGGACATTTATCATTTTTCTAAGTAGTTTACTTCTTAAAATTATCTCAGTTTCTTCTTTTAATAGTTTCCTACCTCATACAGTCTCATAAGAGATATATTTTTCAAGCTAAGCTTCATAATAAATGAAAACTATGTTAAATTCTCCTAAGTTAAGAAATAGCATTGGAATTCCCATAGACACCCAATAATGGTCTAAAATGACCAGAAAATGATCTGAATGAATAAAATTTCAACTTGGACTATCATAACTTGTTCAAGGCATGACATTATCACTCATCCTGACATTATTCTATAGTTAAAAGTGTTACTTCTAGACTTGCTGTAGGCCACCCATTAGGTACGAGACCACATTTAATTTTCCCTCTTTGTTCAATAAAAGAAAATTTTATTTAAAAAAAAATTGCACCTGCTCAAACCAAATAATTTTAAACACACTTTCTCATTACCACAATTGCAAACAAATAATGCAACAAATTCTCCTTTTACAGATATCAAACTTTTTTGACAGTTGAAAATTCTGGGGTCCTAGAGGGGATAAAATCTGAGAGCTTCCGAAAAGCAAAACTCCCCCCTTTTTGTGCAATAAAGAGCTACCTTTCCCAATTGAATTTGGATTTTTAAGGATGTCATTAAATTTCTTCATTACTGTGACATCAATTTGAGACCAAAATCAACCTCTAAAAGTGAATAGAACACACACACACAATACTTGTTCATAGGTACTATTTTTAATAGAACTATATTCGTGGACAACGAAAATCCAAGGGCGATAATTGTGTACTCGTACCATATGACTTCCAACATGGCTTCCGGCGCTCTCGCTCATGTGAAACACACGCAAATGTTGCTCCAGCATTTAAAAAGGGTGATAAATACAAACCAATAAACAACAGGCCCATCTCATTAACTTGCATCTGCTGCAAGTTAATGGAGCATATCGTAACATCTCACATCATGAACCATCTGGAATCGCATAACATTCTATATGACTTCCAACATGGCTTCCGGCGCTCTCGCTCATGTGAAACACAGCTCTTATCTTTCATTCAAGAACTTCACTCTTCAAATAACTCAAACACCCAAACTGATCTTATCATAATGGACTCTGCCAAAGCCTTTGACAAAGTCCCACACTGCCATCTTCTTTACAAACTTAACACCTTTGGTATCACTGGCAACACTTTAAACTGGATATCTGCATTCCTTGGAAAACGCACACAGACAGTTGTCCTAGAAGGTAAAACATCAAATACAGTCCCAGTCACTTCTGGAATATCATAAGGTACTGTATCAGGCCCGGTCTTATTTCTGGTCTATATTAACGACCTCCAGGGTTCACCTATCACAGCAAACTACGCTTATTTGCTGATGACAGTATCATCTATATGCCAGTTAAAACCCAAAGTGATTGCCTGAAACTACAAGCTGATCTTGACGCAGCAGCCAATTGGGAATCTGATTGGTTGATGGCCGTAGCTTTCACCCGGATAAATGTACTGTTCTGTCTGTTTCAACTAAACGTCAACCTCTCCGCCCTTACTATGTTCTCCATAATCACATTATAGAATCTGTTACTTCTGCAAAATACCTTGGTATCACCCTTCAGTCCAATCTCAAATGGGACAAACACATCTCTGACATTACTTCAAAGGCAAATAGATCCTTAGGATTTCTCAAAAGAAACCTTAAAACAAACAATCAACACATCAAAAGCCAAGCATACCAAGCACTAGTCCGTCCCAAACTTAAGTACTCCTGCTCAGTCTGGGACCCGCACACTATATAATCTATCTCGAAGATAGAAATGGTGCAAAGAAGGGCAGCAAGGTATGCATGCAATCGATACCATAACACCAGTAGTGTATCTGCAATGATAAATACATTAAATAGGCCACAGCTATATGAACGCAGGTTAAGAACACGTCTAGTTATGATTTACAAGATCACACATCAACTTGTTGCTATTCCAACCAGCACAATTTTCATTCCACCAGACTCTATAACTAGACGGCACCACTAACTATCTTTCAGACACATACAAACAACCAAGGACTCTTACAGATATTCTTTCTTCCCTCACACTATTACTCAATGGAACCTTCTACTAGTTTCAATCATACAATCCTCCTCTGTCGATATCTTCAGAGAACAGCTGACATCAGCTGTTCTCTCCACCCTCAACTTCATCTTCATTTCATGTATATAGTTTTAATCACATACGTCTGTTCATTGCACTTTCCTCAATTTCTTTATTTAACAAATTCTCAGTAATTGTCATTTTTTGTTATTATTGTAAATAGGCCACGAATGCACTAGTAATTAATCATCTTAAAGATGGAATACTGGAAATCCTAAAGAAGAAGAAGACTGTTATTAGTGTTGAATTGAAAAAGAAAGTACAATTTTGAGACCTCTTTACCAAATTAATATTGTATATGTTTCAAAACTGTACGGTTTTTTACGTTTAACTTACATCTAAATATTTTGAAATGCCTGCGCTTGAAAATATGGATTTACAGGAAGCGGAATCAATATGAACGATTTGAAAATATTTGAAAATGGACCTGATTGAGTGACTTGGAAATCAATGAAAAGCAAACAGTAACATATCTACCATGTCTACTTTTGGAGTTCAAAATTCGTTAAGATGACTATTAAAATACATTTGAAATATTACAACAAAGTTAATTGCAGTTAATAAATGTGGATTATAAACAAACATATGTGAAGTATATAAATCGAGGCGAATGCTACTGAAGACCCATAGCTATTTATAAAATTGATTATAAATTTTGATTGCTAAAGTATGAATTGTTTATCCCGGGCCTAGTCAATAGTTGTTTGGCTTTCCCTATTATAAAGGACACAGAATTAATCACAATATTAAAATATGAATTGTGCAACCTACCCTCAAATTTCATAGTACAGTTTAAATGTATGACAGAGCGAGCAATAAGCGATTTAATCTGATTTGAAAGAAGCAGAGGTACCAATGGGGTATCCGAATGTCAAAAGTCCAAAAGGGCAGAGGCAAAACCAGTAAACACCAACAAGAACGGGACAAAAACAGACAACATGTAAAACATGGAAACACAAAATAACTGAATGTCAATCAACAACGCGAACTCCAGTCGAAACAATAGTGAACTCATGTGCTCCGGAAGAGTAAGCAGTTCCTTCTTGCTATAGCACACCCGTCGCGTTGCCAATAGTCTATTCAGCGTGTCAAATCCGGTAAAGGAAGACAAAACAAAACCCTATGACAAACCAACATCTGCACTCATCTGAGAGATGGAAATCCCATATTTGTCTATAAGTGTATGATGTCTTCCGTAAAATTTCTTAAGTGAAGACAGCAACCTTGGCTGTTAGTTTTTGGTTTTTTTTTAGTTTTTTTAAATAAGATACAATATTAACCGAAACAAAATCTCGATGATCTTTGAACATGTTTAATTCCTCTACAACATGTAATTGACAAAAATATGTTTTACGGTCATTTAAGTCGTTTAAGTACGTTGAGAGTATAACATTCTGTCACACATGTATGTGACTTTTTTCCATTTTGTGTTGCTTAATTTGTGTGTCCTTGTCTAAAGACTCATTGATTATTTCATTGTTGTGAACGCTTCCATAATAGTCCGGCAGATACGAGAAGAATTGTGCACAAGCTGTTACAAGCATGAAACTTGGCACAAACCTTCTTTAGACACCACTCTTTTATTTAAGATCGGGAGCCCATCTGAAAAATGTCCTACTTCCGCTCAAATTCAAGATGGCCGACACCACGTTGAAAACAGGTTAATTTTTCATTTTTACATCTTTCAAAAACATTTTTATGGTCTTTTACACATAAAATATGCCAAAGACTTTGTTTTGATACGTTTTAGTTATAATATACGAACATAATCATTTACTTCCGGTTGAATCCAATATGGCGGATAGATAGAGAGATGTACTAAAAACGAAATTTTTACTAATTGTAAATCATAAATTTGCATCAATATGGTTAAATATGTACATTTATATTGTTTAAGTCTAGTTATTATATCGTCAAAAGATATGTTTCAACTCTTTATTCAGTCAGAGTTACCACCACATGCGCATCGGACACTGCACCACACTTGCAACAACAACGTCGTCCACAATGAACAAGTTTCTTGCATGTTGTTGATGCATCAGAAAATGCTGATCAAAAAGAATACCACTCGTTGTCTTTACCCCTCGTCAAATCGTAAGCACCTGGACTCGGGAGGGGAGGACAAACTTGTAGACTCGTTCTCAAACCCAACCGTCCTTGATACACTGAAATCTTGACATGGTGGTAAAAGCTTGACTTGGCGGTAAAAAATTCAATGTAAAATAGACATTTTGGATGTTATTGGCCCCTAGTGCGACAATATCAAAAAAGCTTAGCTTTGCCAGAATCGCGTACCATGAAGCTTAATAGCACATAATCGAGCACGGCTGTCAATGCTATATGTGTATCTCTACCTGACGCAAACCTTTTTGATCAGATGAAGTATAACCACAAAAGAAACTAACATAGTTTTTTTTATCCCTATGGCACATGGTAAACTCAATCGTGTAGTTTCTGCCTGTTGCTTGGTCCTCGGAATAGCTTCTTTTCGGCAGTCTTTTTAGTTCGAACGTGTTAATTCGACACGACATAATTTATGCCATTTGGCACTGTTTGCTTTAGAGTATTCTGGATTACACTTCCATCATTGAGGTGATTCAATTTAATTGGAATAGGTAAACTGATTATTTATTGTTGGAGGTAACCTGTCAAGTTTTCATATCCAATATTCTCTTTAGCACCACATACACAGCAACAACACTGTCCAAGAAAGAAAAACTTGATAGTCATAAATCGGTCATTTCTCCTTCGGCCTTTCTGTAGGTGTTTAAAATGATGACTCTACATCCTTGTGTTGAATTCCTTAATAACATAAAACTTCATGCAACAAGTGCTTTATTGGGGAGTCATCCAAATGTACTACTAAACGTCTCTCATTTATGTTGACTCACGGCAATAAAAGGAGTAGAGCCACGAAGGCCCTAAATCGGCCCGGTATTTTCACTATTTTTTCAACTTCTATAACTTGTCAAAAATTTAACTAAAATATGTTTATGTATGAACAAACTTTTCATATCTGTAAGATTTAGAAAAATATTTAGACCACAGGTTTAGCTTTGAGACTTTAAACAGTCCATAAATTTGAAAATTCGTCATTTTTCACACATTTTCACTGGTTTCTCTGCATATTTCGTCAAAATTAGTATTGGCCACATTCCTCGACCATCGTAATTTTTTTGATAATTCATTTATAATATCATAATACACATTTCTATCACAAAATAATTTTGGTCGACAGGTGTGGCCCATTTCGTATTCATCAATTTATACATGAAAATCAAGGAAAACGGTCACAAATTGTTATTTTTCTTAAAATAGTCCATTTTTTATCTCATTGTTCTCATTATTGATATATGATTGAAGGAAAAAATATTGCAATTCATGAAATATAAAGACTAATGAACATCAATACATCAACTTCAAGCAGATATATCAAAGTTGAATTCTTGGGTCATTTTGGGGCCTTCGTGGCTCTACTCCTTTGGCCTTTGGAAATATTTCGATTGTTGTTATTCTGAAAATGGTGCCAAGCAATTCGGAAGAACTGATGGAGATTCTTAACTCTAAATCAGTCTGACGTCGTAACAGCATCAAAACCTTCGATTTCTTCACACTTTATACTTCTTTTCCGCTTTTTCCGGTAGTCGATTACTAGTGTACTAAGACTTACCTTGTAATCAATGAGTCTAAGAAAAAGAACAAATTTACAAAAGACCGAATAATCGACACACTCAAGACAATATATTTGTTCAGTTTTGTGGGCGTGTTCGGCAATCAATTGGGATTCCATTAGACACCTTTGCTTGCTATTTTTTTCTTCATTCATATAAATCAGACTTCTAACAATCACTTATAGACCAAACAAATCGAAGACTAGCTCTCGTTTTACCATGCTTTTTGTTATATTTGTGATGTCCATCCACAGAACAATTCTCGTTTCGGTGACTTTCTCTATCTTATACCGGTATATCATCAAGCCTTGAGATAAAGGACACCACAGATTCTAGGAAGGCTGTTTCATGTTTAGATCTACATCCCAAGGAAGGCTTTCAGCAAAAGCTCTATAACAAACTTGATGACTTCAACATTCTCTTCTTGTGTAGCAACGTTCCGTCCGCTTCACCTTATGTAATTTCCGTATCACATTGATTCGTTATTCCAGATCTTGCAGGGCTTACATTGATTTCCTTGGCAGAGTGTCACATCTGACACAAAACTTGGTAACACGATGTTGCTCATCGTTTGTTGTCTTCACTCAAGAAATTTTATTGAAGACATCATGCGCTCATAGAAAATAAGGGACTTTAATCTCTCAGATGAATGCAGATGTTGGTTTGTCAGATGCTTTGTTTTGTACATGTCTTCCTTTATCGGATTTGACACTTTATATTGACCATTGGCAGTACGACGCGTGTGCTATAGCAACCAAGAACTGCTTACCCTTTGAGAGCACCCGAGTTCACTCTCGTTACGACTTGAGTTCGCGTTGTTGATTGCTGTTCAGTTGTTTTTGTGTTTGTTCGTGCTGTTCAAGTTCATGTTGAATGAGTTTGTCTTTGCCCTTTCGGACTTTTGCCATTCGAATGCACTATTGGAGCCTCTCAGCTGCTGATGATACATGTTGACAAATAATATATTTATCCCAGTCAAGGCAGAAGTCTTGGGGAGAAAGAAGGAACTTTATCGAACATCAAGGAAGTGAAACAACTAGCAGATATAGCTATCATCTATTTGTTGCTAAAAACTTTCCATTAAAAAAAAGAAAATATTGTTTAGCTTAAAAATCTGAAAATATGCATATTGGATATGTTTTTATTAAACTAAAGAACATTTACGGTAATTACAGCTTGTTTGGTATTTTGTTTTAGGCATTTACTGTAATTGCTCTTGTGGAGATATTTACGGATTTTCGGTAATTGTTAAATAAACTTATCGGTAGGTTTCATTATAGGATACTTAAATGTATGATAATAAAAGGTATTTTAGAACAAACATTTTCTGTTATTAAGACAAACACATATTTTGGCATAGAAGTCAAACTTAACTTTTTTTCAAATTCCATTGATGGAATGCAAGTTTAGACTAAAATTGACAAGTAAATATGTAAATAAAGGTGATGCTAGGAATGACACTCAATTGTTAAATAATATTACATATATATAAAATTTAAGACTTTTTGTTTTCAAAGGCAATCTGAAAAAATCATTTAAAACCTGAAAATGTCCGCCATTTTACCGGAAGTGGTCTTATTTGTTATATTCTATGTGGCTTCAGCCTCACAACATGTCATATGAAACACAATAGCCCAAAATTGTCGCAATATGCATAAAAACTTAAATTTTATAGAAATAGTCTACAGATTTCCACGTGGTGTCGGCCAACTTGAATTTGACCGGAAGTAAGGAATTTATGAGATGGGCTCCCGATCTTAAATGAAAGAGTGACGTCCGGAGAAGGTTTGTACCAAGTTTTAAGCTTGTAACAGCTGGTGCACAATTCTTCTGAAATATGCTTGAAGCTGCCGGACTATAACAAGCAATATACGCTGTAAGAAATCTCAGCAAAAACATTTTCTTGCCATGGACCGTCAGAAACTAATTGTCTTACTCATTTTATTTTATTTTAAAATGGACATATAATGAAATAAAGCCAAAATGTTATTTCTACCAAGACCTGCGCGAGAATTAGATGAACTTGTATATATTTAAACTTACAGTTTAAACTATTATTATTATTTTTTTAAATCTAGAAAAGAAAAATTCGTTAGATGTTTATTTTCAATATCAAGATCGCTGTCTGTCCTTTCTTTTGATAAAAGATAAAAGTGAGAATATTCAATCGTTCCATATTTTATGAACTTAAATATAAGGCATGCTCCAACTTATCATAAAGCCAATAAGCAAAAAGGTGATTCTCAGCTAGCTGTCAGTAACAGCGAGTGTTCTATAGATAGTTCCTTAACCGTCCTTTTGTTTGTTCTTGTTGTCTTTTGTCTAAGGCTCTCTCTAGTGGAATTTAACTTTGATCGATTTAATTTTTATTGTGTGTTTAGTTTTTGTGCTTTGTCTAGGAATATTGATAGGGGGAAGGTTTGGCCCAAAACACTACTTTAACACCGCCACATATTATATGTGCCTGTCCTTAACCAGGAATCCTTGACTGAGCTTTCGTTTGTACTTGTCTTTTTTATGTTTTCTGTTCCTTGTTTAAGAAGGGGTCTATTTATGACTATTTCAATGCTGGATTTGAATTGTATGCATTTTGTTTAGACCATGGGCCAATTGCATAACCGCGAGCAGCGCCTACTGGCATCGTTTAAGGCTGCTGGCGGTTGTGGTTTTTCTGAATTGCCGCTTCATTGTGGGCTGTGTCGCGTACTTTTATTCCACATCTCATTATTTTCTATTCTCTTTTTTTTTATATCGTAACCGTTATCTAAAAGAAAGAAATCATTTTAAAAATATCATGTAACGCTTTTTCTATCGTTTTGAAAAAAAAAGTGTTTTACTAAAAGTATATTTCATTGTATTACAAATATGACAGACAAACTAAGAACAAGAGGCCGGACTAGGTGACGGACATACTACGGACGGATCAACCGAGGACGAATCAACTTGGGGACTGACCCACCTGCAAACTTTCTTTTGAATAAAGATTTTGTACATTTCATGTTAAATGAGAGATGTTGAAATGATTGTTTTTCAGTGTTTCTCTTTTAAACTTAACTTGAAAACGGTTCTTTATATCAAAATATGAAACTGACATAAAATCGCAAAGGTCTGACACTAGCTTTTTTTAAAATGTTAATCTTGTGCATATGTATTATAAGAAACCTTATCATATTGAATGAATTAAGACTCTTCAGTGGTCTTTCTTATGTTTCCAAAGAAAGAAAGATTGATAAACAACTGTGATATTTAATAGTTTGCAATTAAAATAGTTATAGTCCCGGGTAATAATAAACTAGAGGCTATATTCTCATAAAAATTTGATCCATCATTAAACAAAAGTAATTAAAGGGTGTCCTGTCTTTAAAACTTGAAATTGATACCGTGTGAATAGATGTATGTAACAATTGTATAGTCACGTAACGATGCAGCTGTTAAATTGTTATTTTTGACCAGATAAAATATATATGAAATGTTTTATCTTATTTCAAGTAAATCCAGCTGTTTGAATAAGTTTTCAATCAATATTTTTTTTGGAAAATTTAAGAGGTTTGTTAATATGAGAGGACTAATTTTTGCCAAACTTAGTTAACCTTTTACACCTTAAAATATCTTAGGTTAAAACACGCATTACGGGTAAAATATGCAAATATAGTTGGTAAAAAATATCGTATAATTTTTTAAGACGACTGAATGACTAATAAGAGGAATTACGATGAAACAGACACGAATTTCTTTATTTCGATTAGGGACCAGGCGAACGTTTCACTAAAAGTCTAAATTCGTAAACTTGGTGACAAAACCGTTTCATGAGCCTTTCCGATTTACCGTTTCACATAAAAAAAATGGGTTGTGAGTCTCCTTAGCCAGAACTCAAAATTAAAATTAGGTATATTGTGTCACAAAATGATTGAATGTTAAATGCTTGTATTTTTTAATTTGAATATCTATTATAAATATAGGCTTATTCTTTTTATTTTCAATCGATGCATGAAATCGACAAAATGCAAATATTTTTCCCCTATGGGAAAGTGACATAAAATTATGATATATATCATTTTCAGTAGTAAAGTCTAGTTTGGGGGACCAAGTCCATATTTCGTTCAAAAAACTTAAATAATTACTAAAACACATTAATCGTGAATGTTTCAACCTGATTCCGCGTGCTGGACTATTGAAAAATTCAAAAGACTATATTTTAATCTTATGGTCAATAGCTTTATAATTTAGTTTCAACATATTTATTTATCCTGGATTGGGAAACAAGCTTGATGCTGCTTATGTAAATTCCTCTCCAGCTATAGCAGTTTGCGAGTTTGGCCTTTGTAGCGGCCCCAATTGAGCATACTCTTATCGAAATCTACAAAGGGACCTTTAAGGTGCATGGGGTATTGCTCTCCGCATACACGGGACAACTTTATTTCGTGCCTTCCGAAGGACTAGCATCGTTCCTGAGACCATCCTCGCAAATGGTGTCAAGGGAGAGTCGGAAAATTGATTCATGAAATTTTCGCCCCGGACGAGGATCGAACCACGAACCTTGGTGTTACATGTAGTAGCCCGAAGCGTTAACCAATACACTACCTGCTCTCAATTTTATATAAAGCATTTTAATTTTTAAGATATCTTAATTTTCGTCATTTTTTGTTCAAGATTAAAGTATATTTCAAACTTATTTCTTTTCTTAAAGAATTGGTACAAATGAATGCAAAATGTGTTGAGTAATTTAACACAAATATCTATTTCAAAGAGGGCTACTTAAGTTTTTTTCCCTTCAAAATCTAGATACTATTTAAATGAAAAATGTGTTCATATTTAACAGGAATATTTACCATTTTCTTCAACAAAATTACCAAAGAAGACTTTTTCATGAAAGTACAAGTATGTATCTACAAAATGAGGTATAAAGAAACAGGCTTTGCAGAACATTTTATTCTCAATTTTTGATAAAATATTTATGGTCAACACAATTATACGTTGTTTTTTTTTACATTTTTACGAAAAAAGAAAACTATGAAAACTTCTTATTGTAAAGTACTTTGTAGCTAAACAAAATAAATGTTAACTATCTGCATACTAGAATCATCGCTGAGACCATTAGCGCATACACAAGAAAGCTGACAAAGCACAAGCATTAAATAACAAATACGGCAACCACATATTTTTAAAAAATTAGTCAAGCTTTTTTACACAAGAAATGTTGTATACCAACATTCCGATCTCACGATATCATTTACATACAGTAAATGTGACAATTCAGAGACATAAAACAGCAAATACGATATCCATAAACATAACAATGTCAACTAAGGCTGGCAACATTTGCATATTTCCTTTGTATCGAAGATGTATTAAAAACGAAAACGATCATATCAAGTTTTTAAGATAAATTTACATGCAAGGGGAATTTATTTTTACGAACCTAATTCTCTTGAGGGTAATTTTTATTTGGGAAAACACCAGAGCATGTGAAAAGTCTAGAATAGGATAACCAAAATAAAATAACAAAGAAAGAATGATTTCTCAAATTTCCTGAAAAAAGCACGGTATCTAAATAGCTAGTAGTAAATAAAAGAAGGAAGGCAGAAACATTGTTCTGGTTATGAAAACTGTTAAACACATTGTACAAAGATTATATACTAGCTAATGTACAACTACTTAGCCCCACCATTTAATAAGATAGGGACAATTTTCGCGAAGAAGATAAGCCGTAACAGTCCATTCGGTGAAATATTTAACAGTACAATTTACCGAAATTACGGTCTAAGGCTAACATGTGTATCACACTTAAAACACAGTTTATGCATAAAACATTTCGAAATTTATTTTCAGCATTTTGCTTATATATGCCCACGTCGAACTGGATAAAGTTCGTACTACGTTCTTACTAAGTCCTAAAAAGGCATAAAACGTGGAAAGAACTTGATGAACGTATTAAAGACGTACTAGAAACTTGTATGATCGAAGTGCGAACTTAAATGGACGTGGTACGAACTTTATTGGACGTAGTGCGAACTTCAAGAACGTGAAGGACGTGGAATAATTTTGAACATGTTCAAAACAAACGTAGTGATGACGTGGAGAAGTCAAAACGTAGTACATACCTATTAAGAACGTATTGAGAACTTTCTGATCGTAGCATGAACGTAGATGAGACGTATCAAAAACTTCAAGGACGTGGCCTGAAGGGTATGATTTTTTGTGCCGTTTATGCTACGATTTCACTACGTCCTTACTTAAAGTTTGCACTACGTTCGCCACGTACGTTTTCACTACGATTTCATATAACAGTATTTTTCGTTCAAGTTTGTAGCACGTCCATAAGGCAGTTTCTACTGCGTCCTTTAAAGGTGTTACCACGTCTGTACAGTGTTTACTACGTTGACATTACGTCCTAGCGGTTTTAACGCCGTTTCTAGTAAGTTTTTACTAGGTTTTCTGACAGTTCGCATGAATTTGTACAAAAGGTTTTGATATGTATTTAAATAAATCTGTTGTCTCTTGCCCACCGGAAGAGGGTTCTTTTATTATTAATTTAATACACAAAGGACAAGATACTTTTTAAGATAATTATTATACTTTGCCAATTATATTAGTCAATAATACTGCCAAAAATGTCGCGCCCCACGCCATACATGTTGATTCTGTATATATCTTTATCAAAGCTGTTGTTTGTATTCGGCGAATATTAATGACATCTGTTTTGTTTTATTTTTGGTCAAGAATGCATTGAGTTTTTCATTGACACTTAAGGATTAAGCTTGAATCATATTTAGTTTTCAATACAGGGTTAATTTCAAAACAGCGAGCAGCGACCTGTTGTGGATTTTTTAAATTGTTGTTAATGTTGTAGGTTGTGTCGCATATACCTATTCCACATCTCATTTATTTCTATCTACATAATTTACTGACTGAATCTGTACATCTACGAATGTTATATGATGCATAATGATAATTAGACATCTTTGAGCATTTCTATACATAGTCTAAGGATGTAATATAAAACGGAACGATCCAAGTTATCTTCAGTCGGGGAATGGATATGCTCTTGTCCATACTGATTTTCCATACCGTTTCGGTTTTTTTGTTTGTTTAATTTTGTCTTGACTTTTTTTTCCTGAATAGAGCGCAGTGGGTATCCTTAATTATTTTTCTGACAAAAGATACAATTCTGCCTTTTGATGTCAAATTTACCCATAGCCTACACTTACAAATCAAATGGGTGTTTCATTTATTTTGGTATATGTGTCGATAAAATAAAAAATAAAAAAGAACATTTAAAAAATGGGTCAAACATAGAAATGGCCGGATTTCGTTAAAAAGAAAGTAGATAAAAGTCAGACATGAAATCAAATCCCATGTTATGGGAGGCCATGGTGATGTTGTATACCAAATATTAAGCGCCTCTGGTGAGTAGTTAGTGAGAAAACTGGTACGAGACATTAAATTGTCTACTAATGAACATTTATGTCAACAAATTAAAGTCAATAAACAGGAAGTAGATGAGCGGCATCGCCTCCTGTGGACTTCAAGTGCATGGACAATTAAGACAGTTTTTGAAGTCCCAAAAGACTTTGATATTTGTCGCCGTAAATTTTACTATATACAAGACTAGTTCATGACTTATGGTACAGGCTGAATAAAAACCCGAGATAACCAGATTTTCTTGAATTGTGTAGAATGAGTTTTACTATAGAGATTCTTTTTCATGTAACATTTTATGTATCTTTAAATGTATACTTTCAAAACATGCGAAAAGGTGCAAAAACATTTTATATAATTCAGAAATTATCATTTATTTAACGTACCCTTTGTAATATCCATGAACAGTTCTATGGCAATGGGTTCAGTGCTTTTAGACTGTTAGATTAGAAGATTTAAAAAAAAAACATTCACTTTCGACCGACAACGGCGAAGGAGCAAAGTGATAACAAAATCTCACATGGTTTGAAATAATAGGCAAAAGACAAAGGATAGAATACAAACGAAAACAGAACCATGGTTTTAAAATAAGGGTTTTAACAAAATTGCCAAATTTGGAGGATCGATTCCAAATGTCAAAGAGAAAAGACAAAACGGGGAGACATTTTAAAGAAATCAAAGATCGCTATGGTCCAGACTTGATTCAGGCATTCTATAAAAATGTGTGGGTTAAACCTGGTTTTATGGGGTTAAACCTGGTTTTATGGAACAAAACCTCCTTCCACAATTGCGTTCTTAGGGTCCGGAAGCAATACAAAACACAAGGTTGTTAGACATAATACTGTTTTATTCTTGGATTATCAATTTTTATGGTTTTCATGGATAGATTTGACCCAAAGATTTTTTCGCCCATTTTATTCTTTCGTGTTTGGTTCATATATACTAATCCATGTGCATGTAATAACAGATCTACCCCTAAGCATGCAAAAAAGAACGAACTATAAAACATTAAAATGGTTATTAAATGATTGATAAACTGTAACATTTAGTTATTTGTAATAGTTATCAGACACAAGAAGCTACATTTTTGTACATTCTCATGAAAATTCTATCCACCAAATCAAATGGGTATTTGAAGCTTGAAATTTAGCCCCTTCTAAAGAATATAATACAATTTTAGTCACGTAACCATGTTTCTGCTGAATCATTCGACTCGAAAGTAATGCTTTATCTTATTTAGAATCTCACCAGGTGCTAAAGATAGATATACGTCGGGTAGTTTCTTTGTATGAAATTCCGACCTCAGTCAGTCAGGGATCACCCTTGTAGCAGTGTATTTAATTCACCTATTCCAGTGATACAAATTCACTTCCACAAGTAGACAGGATTTCTTAACAGGATAAATTCACTTATACAAGTGATTTTAGACAAAATGTTAAATCTTTGATCATCTGTAATGATGTTATACAATTTTTTCATGTGGTCAGCAGTATTTTTCTTCTTTAGATCTAAATTGAAACTTTATATATCAATCAAAATTATCTGGGCGCAGAAGAATTTGAGAGGGCGCAAAGGCTTTGAAAATAGGTCCCTTGAGAAATTAAATGGCTATTTATTTGTGCTTATTGTGTCTTTGAAGAAGAAATTTAATTTAACAGACAAGCTATCTCTATAATGATACTAATGAAGTGTAGATATTGTAAATTTGTTCTTAAATACACCAAATAAAAAGAGATTGTTTTTAGTGGCTATATTATTTTGATAAATTAAAAGTTCACTGGAACAAGTGAAATGTATTCACCCAAAACTGTGTTCACCTATATCAGTGATTAGATTTCACTTGTCCAAGTGAAATAAATTCACTTATATAAGAATGATCCCTGACTGTCAGTGATATGAAATCTTTTTGAAATGCACAGTTGCAACCTGCCAAACTTCATATGCAGTTTCACCCTAAAATGTAACTGTTTAAAAACCTGCAATATATATGGGAAAATATTATGAAACAATTGTTTTTTTTAACATCTGATCACCTATCTAAAGTTAAGACAACTGTGTGACTAACTTCATTTTGAATGATAAACATTTTTCAGTTTATATTTTAATGAGGAACCAGATATGCGTATCACATTTTCGTCCCTCGTGCAAAGTCAATAATACCGACCTTTACACGTTAATATTATCAATACATATGTTAAGTAGGAAACTAGAAAAGGTAATATCTCCGCTGCCCAGTGTACGTGTACAATATTTTATATTTGCAAGCATGCGGAAAAGTCAGAAAAACGCTTCAAGTTTAAAAAAAAACAAGAGCCATAATTTTGATGAAAATGAACGGACCGAAATGAAATTCTAACTTGTTCTGTAACTCAACATGATAGACTCACATATTTCACAGTATGTAAACCTGTGCGCCTGAAATGTCTTAATTATGTTAAATGTGTACGCTTATTTATGTTTTCGTAGGAAAATTGCGTAAATGCCAACAAGCTAGGTAGGTTTTTAATTATACTTTCTTTTAAATCAACATTGTTTGTATACGATAATTTTTAGAAACTGTCCATGAATGATAAAAGAAGAAGCCAATTCACCTTGTTGTGCTAGATAATGCATATTATTCAAAATAATCTAGTTTTGTGTGAGACTTGTTTTATCCATTTCGAAAACAACCTATTTTTACGTTAAAACCTCAACATTGTTGGACCAAACTTTTCCCGCTTGTTCACATTTTCTTAAGATATATTAGCATAAATTTTGGACCAGTTAAATGTTTTGTTTTCGAGAAATTTAAAATAAAAGAAAAAACAGCCTAGTGGACTTTTTAATGTGTTATTAATTGTGCACTGTGCATCTTAATGTCGTAGTCTTTGTACTCCTTTTAACGTGCAAAACTTTGTTAGAGGTGACATAGTTATCGATACTGACATAGTTATCGTTTAGTATCATCTTATACTCCGATCGATGTACACATGTACTTGCCGTCCACGCATAGAAAGTATGTTTCGTTCAGTGTCACCAAAAGATCTAACATTGACTTAGAACACCAGGTGTTATGTTCTTGATAAATAAAACTTCGCTGAACCAGATAGAACTGACATCGTGGAAATGCAAAATAAACTGTTGTATCAAATGGCATGGGTTATGCACTCTTGGACTTCCATGTCCAAGATGACGAAATGGCCATGTGCTGGGGGTTGCCAGGTTTATGGGCTGACACAAAAAATCCATTTGTGAACCCATAGTAGTGCGCCACATACACTTAATTTCCCATCCTACCCATCTCTTCCTTTTTACAGTGGTTTTCAAAAAATTACTGATCCTTTTGTTTCTTAATCCACCTTATTATATTGTTATCATCATTTTATTCTTATTTTATCATCTTCTTTATATAACCTATATTGTGATGCTAGGCCGTAAAACAACAACACCCTCACTATCCCATTTACAAACATCTAAACAGTACATGTAGGTGAGCAATATTGTGATACTTTGTTGTTTTTTAGCAAGCGAACATTATACATGCCTGCATCTTTCAAGGAAAAGTCTGCATTCACGCAAGAAGAATAGAGAGTAATTTGGATAGGTTATCACCCCCCTGATCTTTAATAACGAGTAAAACCTTGTATGGATAAATCAAGCATGTCTGCTGCAAGATCAACTTCGTCAAAAATCTCAGTTTCGGATGGGTTGCATTTAAAGTTGATTAAGATCTATTGACGACCTTTGGGTTTGGTGTTCATATTGTTTTAGAGTCTTTAATAACTTCTTTTTGGGGATCAAACACAGAATGTGCTTTCCAGCTATAATATTATCTACTATAGTATCGGTAAAAGTTATGATTATTTGTTTACAAGTAAACAGTACCTGGAAATGAATGTTAATGAGGTAATGTATCGTATCGTATATATTTTTAAAGTTTGTTAACTTCCTGTGACATTCATCACAAAAATAATGTATTTAGTCGACAAAAAACAATAAATGTCATAAAACCCGATCTATAATTCAGAAAAACCTAAAATTTCTATTCATACAAACGTCAACAAGGACACAGTCTTATGCTTTTTGCCACATCAATAAGGCTTATAGTACATGTACCACTGCAAAAAGGATACAGTCAACAAAATCACAAAAGTGGTAAATTTTCAATTCAAGAGTAACTATTAATCATTTCTGAGGCTTGTTTAGGGTATATTGGGATATGGGATACCCACACATTTTCTTAGTGGGATACGTGATATTTGAGGCAAAACTTATTGGGATATGGGATATTTTTGTCAATTTTATTTACAGGGATATGGGATACTGGAGAAACATTTTTTGGGATACAGGATATTTGATGAAAAATTTATGGGGATATGGGATATTGGTACCCCCCCCTAAACAAGCCCCATTTCTGCATTTCGAAAATGTTTTTACTAACAATATACGTGTTGAGTGTTGATATCCAGTTGCAACCATACAAAGGTCTAAATTCTGTTTTTTTCTAATGTTAATGGTACCATTTGATACTGATATTGCCCTTTGTTAAAACAATTTTCTGTAGTTTGAAGGTTTCTTATTAGCTCACCTGACCCGAAGGGTCATGTGAGCTATTGTCATCACTTGGCGTCCGTCGTCCGTCGTCCGTAAACTTTTTAAAACGTTAACTCCTCTGACACCATAAGTCCAATTGCAACAAAACTTGGTATGGTTGTTCATTAGCATTCAGTGCTTAGAACTGATGTGGGGATTTTTGATTGGTCGTAAAACATGGCCGCCATGGCTAAAAATAAAACATAGGGGTAAAATGCAGTTTTTTGCAAATAACTCAAAAACGGCTACAGATATCAAAATTCTGTTTAAGGGTATAAGTAATCAGCACCTCAAGATCTACCTACCCTGAAATTTTGAAGAAAATCCAACGACCCATGTAGGAGTTATTGCCCTTTTGTGGATTTTTTGCAAATTTTGCATCTGTTTAGCTCAATATCTTGAAAACTATACTAGATATTTGAGAAAATTAAATTGCATATTGTTAAGCGCATCAAGATCTACAAAATATGTAACAGGGTCAACGTTGTAGGACCTTTCCTTTTAGGAGTTATTGCCCTTAGAACGTCAAAATTTAGCATTTTAACAGCATATCCTCATTACATTGAAAACGTTAAAAACGTTAACTCCTCTGACACTTTAAGTCCAAATGGAACCAAGCTTGGTATAGTTGTTTATTAGCATTAGTTGTATAGAACTAATGTGGGGATTTTTGATTGGTCGTAAAACATGGCCGCTGTGGCTAAAAATAGAACATAGGGGTAAATGGCAATTTTTGCGAATAACTCTAAAACGGTGAGTTTTCAAAATTTTGATTGGGAACAAAAGTGATCAGCACCTCAAGATCTACCAGCTCTGAAATTGTGAAGAAAATTTAACAACCCATGTAGGAGTTATTGCCCTTTTTGTGGATTTTTTGCAAATTTTGCACCTGTTTAGCTCAATATCTTGAAAACTATACTAGATATTTGAGAAATTTAAATTGCATATTGTTAAGCGCATCAAGATCTACAAAACTTGTAACAGGGTCAACGTTGTAGGACCTTTCCTTTGAGGAGTTATTGCCCTTGGAACATCAAAATTTACCATTTTAACTGCATTTCCTTATATTGAAAATGTTAACTCCTCTGACACTTTAAGTCCAAATGGAACCAAACTTGGTATTATTGTTTATTATTATTAGGTGTATAGAACTGTTACGGGGATTTTTGATTGGTCGTAAAACATGGCCGCTGTGGCTAAAAATAGAACATTAGGTTAAACTGCATTTTTTTGCAAATAACTCAAAAAGGGTGACAGATTTTTAGATTTTGATTGAGAACAAAAGTGATCAGCACCTTTAGATCCACCATATTGTCAGATGACCCCCTTATTAATCTTATGACCCTTTCAACGTTAAATAGATTTTGCCTTATAACCTTTACTTCAGGCACATATGTCAGGTGAGCGATTCAGGCTCCTGGGAGCCTCTTGTTGTACTTGAACCCCATTTGTACCTTTATTAGTATTTTGAAGCATATAGGTAATGTGATTTTAAAAGGAGATGTAAAAACTCTGCCAGATAGATCAATCAGACTAAATTTTTACTTCTTAAAACGTTAAGAAGCATACACATTTTACGTAATTAAGATATTTCAGGCGCACAGGTTTACAAACTGTGTATTTTAAATCATCTCAATATCAACAAGCATAAGCAAATAAGTTTGGAAAACTTGCAGGACGGATGGACGGATAGATAAAGGTAAAACAATATTCTAGTACCCCCGACTATAGTTGCAGGGGCATAAAAAGAACATTTTAAGGCCTAATGTGAAAATGCGATATAGAGACACTCTTTTTCAATAACAGGTTTCAAATCATAGTGATTTCCTCTAATCACATTATGGTCTCGGTTAACGTACGGTGGTACATTTAGGACACTCATTTTTTATATTTTTTTTTAATTTATCTCGAGTGCACGACTTATTATGTCGTTCGCACGACTTATCATGTCGTGCACACGACTTAATATCTCGTGCTCTCGACTTATTATGTCGTGCGCACGACTTAATTTGTCGTGCGCACGACTTATTATCTCGTGCTCTCGACTATTTATGTCGTGCGCACGATTTATTATCTCGAGCGCACGACTTAATGTCGTGCTCTCGACTTATTATGTCGCTCGAAACCAGAACAAGAAAGACAACAATACAGACAGACCGGGCACAGTAACGAACGTGGATGACCCAGAGGAAGCGGCAGAGGGTACATTGTATAGGAACTACAAGCATAGAGACTCTAGACAGGAGCCCTACTATAGACGATGAGAATGGATCAAATCAACACTAACGGTGTTTGATAACATTTTAAATTTCGGACATTTATTACTTTTGTATAGACTTGAATTTATTGGTAGGATTATATAAAATCTTTCAACACTTAATATTGACTTGTACGTCTAAACTATTAATGCACTAAATTTGTTGCTATCAGCACTTTAGTTTTTGTTTCCTGACCTCCAAGGTTAACAGATTATTTAGGCATGCCGACACGTGATCTAAACGGAAAAACCAACACTCCTCTTAATTTCTTGCATATATGTGATTGCAGAGAGACTTATTCAATTAATTTTTTTTCATTCAGTTTGTGATCGCAAACTATTTTCATATCGATTTAATTTCATTGATTTGAACGGAAAAACCAACGTCATTTCTTGCTTGTCTGTGATCGCAGACAGACTGATTATATTGATTTAATTTTATTTAGTTTTGTGATCGCAAACTTTTTTTTATATCGATCTAAATTCATTTAGTTTGTGATCGCAAACTAATTTTTATATTGATATAATTTCATTTAGTTTGTGATCGCAAACTATTTTATTTTCTATATCTTACTGTGATCACAGTTCGATATGGCTAGACGTTTCAACAAAAACCAAAAAAATAAGAAAAGCACAAAAAAGATAGAAAAATATGAAAGCAAGGCATAAATGAAAACAGAGAGCCTTAGTCAACATGTCAAAGCAACATGTATTTAATCTGACCACAAAAAAAATATCAGACGATCAATATATAGTATTATTACCTAATGTAATAGAATTTCCTTTTCTATTAACTATATTTTAATTTTGACCATTATCACATTCTACCAGGCAATAGAAAGGTGTTCTATTGCCCAGTGACGTTCTTTTGCCTGTTGACATTTTGACCTTAAATTTGATTGGACGATTTATAAACATGAATATGTATTATCTATTCCGGGTCATTTACGTGAAGTCCGTGCAACTGCAAAGTCTATTTGTGTATGTGTTCTGGTTTAAACCAGCTGGTCTGTCATTACTTCCATAATAGGGAGTAGTTCAAATAATCATTAAACCCAATCTTTTATTTTTATTTTTCAAAAGTATATGGAAAAAATAACCTAAATTTTCTTTCAACACAATACGACTAATAATTTTATTAAAACTAGAGGCTCCCAGGAGCCTGAATCGCTCACCTGATCTCTTATGCCAAAGTTTGAATAAATTTCACAAACTTTCAAGTATACAAAGTTGCAAAACAATCCTTTCAGTGGTTTCAGAGAAGATTTTTGGAAATCAGTTTAAACTAATAGAAACAAGAGGCTCCCAGGAGCCCGAATCGCTCACCTGGTCTTGATGTCAACCCTATGAAGACTTTTGTATAGCTAAATGAGCTGAATGTTTAAGCATGAAAAAGCTTTTCTCTATCTGCAATAGTTTTCATTCTATATAATCAAAAAACACTATTATTCAACTTTTAAGGGGCTGTAACCCCTATAAGGCGTTTATCAGACAACTTCAACCCTATGGAGACTTTTGTAGAGCTAAATGAGCTGAACATTTTAGCAAGCAACAGCTTTTCTCTATCTGCAATAGTTTTCATTCTATAGGCCAAAAACACTATCTTTCCCCTTTAAGGGGCTGTAACCCCTATAAGGGGTCATCTGACAACTTTGACCCTATGGAGACTTTTGTACAGCTAAATGAGTTGAACATTTAAGCAAGCAACAGCTTTTCTCTATTTACAATAATTTTCATTCTATAGGCCAAAAACACTATTTTTTGCCTTTAAGGGGCTGTAACCCCTATAAGGGGTCATCTGACAACTTTAACCCTATGGAGACTTTTATAGAGCTAAATAAGCTGAACATTTAAGCAGGCAACAGCTTTTCTCTATCTACAATAGTTTTCATTCTATGGGCCAAAAACATGCAAAAACGCTATTTTTCACCTTTAAGGAGCTGTAACCCCTATAAGGGATCATCTGACAACTTTGACCTGTGGAGACTTTCGTAGGGCTAAATGAGCTGAACATTTAAGCAAGCAACAGCTTTTCTCTATTTGCAATAGTTTTTATTCTATAGGCCAAAAACACTATTTTTCGCTTTTAAGGGGCTGTAACCCCTACAAGGGGTCATCTGACAACTTTGACCCTATGGAGACTTTTGTAGAGCTAAATGAGCTGAACATTTAAGCAAGCAACAGCTTTTCTCTATCTACAATAGTTTTCATTCCATAGGCCAAAAACATGCAAAAACGCTATTTTTCTCCTTAAAGGGGCTGTAACCCCTATAAGGGATCATCTGACAAATTCGACCAAATGGAGACTATAGTAGAATTTTTGATGCTGAAGCAGTAGGGTGGCATCAAATTTCATCTATCTCTTATACTTTTTGATTTACAAGCCAAAAACAGTAGTCTGACCCCCCTGGTCTATTTTTAGTAATGTGGCCATGTGATGGATCAAAAATTGAAACACAAGTTTGGTGCAGGACACCCTAAGGATCATTCATACCAAGTTTCATTAAATTCTGTTCAGTAGTTTCAGAGGAGAAGATTTTTGAAAAATTGTTAACAGACGACGACGACGACAGACGACGACGACGGACGCCAAGTGTTGGTAATAACAGTTAAAGGGCGATAACTCCTGTAAGGACCTTTTGATGCTGAACAAGCAAATTTGCTTCAGATTTTCTCTATTTCTTATACTTTTCGAGTTATAAGCCAAAAACAATGGTCTGACCCCTTGTTCTATTTTTAGCATTGGCGGCCATGTTGGTTGGTCGACATGTATATAATTCACAAACATGGTAGAGGACATCCTAAAGATCAAGTGTACCAAGTTTCAAAGCAATCCCTTTAGTGGTTTCAGAGAAGAAGATTTTTGAAAATCAGTGTAAATTAATGGAAAAAAAAACAGTTAAAGGGGAACAACTCTTCAATGGCTGATCTGACAATTTTGACTCTAAATCAATGTTGTAAATCTGAATGAGCTTAACAATTCTGCAATGCTAACTTTTCCTCTAGCTCAAATGGTTTTCAAGATATTGTCCAAAAACTGCAAAAATGGTCAATTTTGATGATAAAAGGGCAATAACTCCTATAAGGAGTTGTTTCACAATTTTGACTCAATGGAGAGATTTGTGGAGCTTTTGATGCTGAACATGAAAATTTGCTTCAGATTTTCTCTATCTCTTATATTTTTTGAGTTATAAGCCAAAAACAATGGTCTGACCCCCCTGTTCTATTTTTAGCAACAGCGGCCATGTTGGTTGGTCGACATGTATATAATTCACAAACTTGGTAGAGGACATCCTAAAGATCATGTATACCAAGTATCAATGCAATGCCTTCAGTGGTTTTAGAGAAGAAGATTTTTGAAAATCAGTGTAAATTAATGGAAAAAAACAGTTAAAGGGGAATAACTCTTAAACGGCTGATCTGACAATTTAGACCCTGGACCATTTTGGTAGATCTCAATAAGCTTAACAATTCTGCAATGCTAACTTTTCATCTAGCTCTAACGGTTTTCAAGATATAGTCCAAAAACTGCAAAAATTGTCAATTTTGATGATTAAAGGGCAATAACTCCTATAAGGAGTCGTTTCACAACTTCGACTCAATGAAGAATTTCGTAGAGCTTTTGATGCTGAACAAGGATGGTTGCTTCGGATTTTCTCTATCTCTTATACTTTTTGAGTTATAAGCCAAAAACAATGGTCTGACCCCCCCTTTCTATTTTTAGCAACGGCGGCCATGTTGGTTGGTTGACATGTATATAATTCACAAACTTGGTAGAGGACATCCTAAAGATCATGTATACCAAGTATCAATGCAATGCCTTCAGTGGTTTTAGAGAAGAAGATTTTTGAAAATCAGTGTAAATTAATGGAAAAAAAACAGTTAAAGGGGAATAACTCTTAAACGGCTGATCTGACGATTTAGACCCTGATCAGAACTATTTTCCCCTTGGTATCCAGATTAGCTCAATGTTCTATTGCCCTCAGCCTACGGCTTCGGGCGATAGAACATTAAGCTAATCTGGATACCTCGGGGAAAATATTCTGATCCATTGCCTGGCTACACATTAAATAACTGTATATTAGGAAATGGATTGAAATTTGTTCCTCGACCGTCAGTTTTAAATATCAGACATTCAGTAATGAATGGCAAGAAAAATAAGATGTCGATTTTGGTTTAATGACAGAAGTAACAATCAAATACATCCATTTAGAAAAAAAGTCTTAACTACATACCATCCCCGGCGTGTAATGCATTAGAAAATTATCTTTTTCTAACTCAAAAAGAAATATCAAGCAAGCCTTTCAACTGCAAACAAAGCCCGATTTTGAGGCCGAAATGCAATGAATGAAGATATATTTGGGTGTTTTGGAGAGGAAAATCATATGTGAAGCGAATCGTATAAGAAAAGGTACGAATTATTAAAAGAAAATCGAATTAAAAAAAGGGGGATGGTGAAAGTAGTATCTCCCTTGTGTTTTTTTCGTACCCCACATTGACTCGAACAAAATATTGATAGAGGAGAGCAAGTCCCTGTGGTCAAAGGTGAAACTATTCGACACATTAGAAACAATAGCAATGAAGAAAACTTAATCCAATTTTTAATTTTTAAATCAATTCAAAGAATGTCTAGTCAAAAGAGGATATCAAGAAGATGCTGTTGAAAAAATAATTAATATCACCTTAAGCATAAAACGAGCTGATGTACTAAAACCTAAACATAAACAAAGGAATCCCTTTAGTTTTCATTACTAAATACAGCTTAAACTAAAAGAAAATTGGAAAAGTATTGAAAAAGCATTGGAACAAAATATATGAGGATAGAGAATGCAAACACATATTTACTGAAAACCCCATTGTAGCATTCAGCAGACACAAAAACATCAAAGAATTTTTAACAAAATCACGTTTACCCAAGGTTTAAGTTGACCCCTGACGACGCAGACTTAGACCTTGTACGAAAGCCACGACGAAACTGAATCGAAGTCCTACTTTGAGCTGCAGAAACACCTATGGGTGTAGGGTCCAAGAGGTGGGCGCACGTGGCTGTTGGGCATCAATTTTATTAAATCATCTAATAAGTATCTAGATACGTCACACCACTATCTGGATACTTTAGACTAGGAATTAGATACTGGTAAGCAGTTTGTGCGACACCCGTCTCGTTGTCAATGCTGCTTTAAAGATATGCCAAGACAATGCATCTGCACTCCTCTGTGATATCGAAATTCTATGTATTTGAAAAATGTACATGATGTCATTCAATTTCTTGAGCAAGAAATGCTACATAAGAGTGACCTAGACTTATAATAACAATTTTGGAGCTACGGAAAATTCTTGCAAAATTCTTTATAAAAATTAATTGTCCGATAAAAAAGCAAGCACTAAACCTGAGACAATAATTATAATTTTCTCGGACTAAACTGAACAAAATGTTGTTGCATTTCGATTTTGACTTAATGAATACAAAAAATATGGAAAAAAACGGATAAAAGTTTTTAAAAATGCATATGATTTAAAGTTCAACATGATAGGAATACACTAAACACAATAAATAAAAGTAAAATAGGAATATACTTTACACAGTTTTATCATATATTACACAATAAATAAAAGTAAAATAGGAATATACTTTACACAGTTTTATCATATATTTTGCACTGTTTTATCATATATTTTGCACTATGACCTACAAGGCTAAAAGAAAAACTTTTTCATTTTCTATAAAATAAAATGCCTATGCTTTACGCTACATGTATGCTTTGAAGTAATTTTTTAATGTGTTCCAAGCTTGATACAAAAATACCGGGTACAATGCTTCATTAAACTAACTGCATTTTGGCGTTTACCTAGAATAAAGCATTAAACGAATTAAAGACCAGAAGCCCTCGTACAAGGTGCCAATAGGTGATTTAATAAAGTCTATCACATTAATTTCGCGTTAAAAATTTAACCAAAAACATGAAATTTAAAAAAAAAATTATGTTATAAGAATAGGAGATCATAAACATAAAAAATAGTCCCAGGAAATGCCCAGAATCTAGGATTTTGCACCATTAATCTCAGAGCTTCTGGGTGCCTTGAGCGCCCCCAGACCTCCTGCCGTACAACCCACCTCGCTACGTTTCGTGCCTCTTTATGTTCTAGTTCAGCAGTACCAATATTGTTTTCCTTCCTACGCCTCTGTGTTCGCGACACAACCAACATCAAAGAAACGGCAATTTAAAAAAATCACAATGGAAAACAGTAAACAGTCTTCAACATGACCAGGGGTCACTGCTAGCTGTCTTGCATTGGCCAAAGTCCAAAAATACAATACATAAGATTCGAAAGACCCATTTTTGGAAATAAAACCCCAAAAAAACCAGATAGTTGACAAGGACAAACAAAAACTTTGACAAGGATTCCTGGCTTAGGACAGGAAACATAAAAAATGTGGCAGGGTTAAACTATTTATTTGGGCCCAACCTTCCCCCTTTTGCTTATCTTACACGAAGCACAAAAATAACACACTTCAAAAAATCAAATCGATAAAAGTTTAATTCACGGCAAGAGAGAACCTGAGACAAGAGTACTATACGAGAACAACGAAACGTAAAGGAACTCTCTTGAGAACATTCGCAGTTACTGACAGCTAGCTAAGAAGCATTTATCGACTAGTGTAAAAAAAATCAAACATATCAATTCTGAATCCAACATAACACTTCAAACAACTAATGATTTAGTATTTTATCATCACACAAAACCGACATATTTGATCGCTGTAATACTTCGAAACATTATTATAGTCAAAAAGTAAAAGATTAACATTTTAGAGTTACTATCAAATTATCAATATTTCTACAAAAACACAAAATTTAAAGATTTTACTATAACTTTTTCAGTGTTTTTGGTGGAGCGCCTCTGGTTGGTCTTGGATGGACGAAACGCGCGTCGGGCGTAGCAAAATTTATTGTCTGGAACTTTGCTGTCATTTGTATTTCGAACACACGTGAAGATTAGCACTGCTGGTGGAGTTTAAATTCCCCGAGGTTAGCCCGCTCCGGCACCAACACTTTTGAGTTGGAGAATACATCAAAGCTTTAAATTATCCGTCTAAAATTCAAAATTGTCTAAACCCTACGGTTCTTTCTACCCCAGACATAGGTTGAGTATCTAGTTAGTAATAATTTGGTTCCCCGGTTTGGTATTTTTGGTTATACTGTTCTATGCTCTTCATACGGTGTTTGGCTTTTTCAGTGTTTTTGGTGGAGCGCCTCTGGTGGGTCTTGGATGGACGAAACGCACGTCGGGCGTAGCAAAATTTATTGTCTGGAACTTTGTAGTCATTTGTATTTCCAAGGTGTATCCTTTCTTTAATAAAATTTAAGCCAAATTACCATGTCAAGAGGATTGTTTTTGAACGTACGTGCCTTATAAACTACTTTTCCATAGAATTCTGGATGTGATATTCTTTTTACAATAAAAAAACGACGTGTACAGTTAATCTTTTCAATAAGATACCCATGAATTATGAACGAATTTAGTAAAAGATTTGACTAATTTGTGGTATCGATAACCTTGTTTTAGCAATTTTTCTGTAATGAAACGATTTTGTCATTAAATCAGAATTACCACTGCAAATTCGAGCATATCTGACTAACTGTGAAATGTACACTCCGTAAGACGGAGCTAGAGGTACATCACCTTCAAGACCGTATGCGAGCCCCTAGAGGCAAAAAGGCTAACAGCAGAGTCGAGCTTATCGGAAGACACGATAAAGGGTATTGAGATTCTGACGGTGGGGCATAGCAAAGCCAACGGTGGCTAGGTGTCGTGGAATTCTGGCGGAGGGTCAATACACAGCTCAAAAGTTAAAGTATTCTATAGGTTGCTGATTTGGATGGCCATTGTGCGTAAGAACTGTTTTCACTACAAAATAACGACAAAATAAATCCACAAACGAACGAATTGGCAGGCGATTTGACCTTTTCTATTGCATTTTTCTGTCGTAAGTTAAATGTTTCAGAATTTATAGCAAGTCATGTCCAAACACTACCAGTCATGGTCACAATGACAGACTTTGACATCTAATAAATTAAGAATTTAACAGACTTCTATGCAATATAGTTTAATCCAATGTTTTTGTTTTTGTTTATTCAAGACTTATCCGAGGCTCTATTAAGAAACTAAAAAAATGCCTACCTTATAAAGAATACAGACTGTTTAAGGAAACATCTTACAATGTCTGTTTAAACAAATTTAAAGTCTTGGGAAAAACAAAGGAATGTGAGAGACTTTGATAGAATAGAAAAAAAATTAAATAGAAAAAAAAATTAAATAGTTTAACAAGTTGCACTGTCAAATAAAACGGGGTTTATTAGATTAAACGTATTTGTTGTAAAAGACAAACACAAATTAGAACGTCTTCGTTCACCCGTGGTTTGTTGCTACAGAAGATAAAGCGGCATTGCTTCTTTCGCTTCTTATCTTTCTTTAATGAAATACATTGTGTGTGAAAATCAAATTAAATAGAGATATTTTTCAGATTTCGTCTAAAAATCTTAACACTGTTGATTTAAATTACAAATTAATAAAAGACATGTATAATTTCCAACTTAAAGATTGAACTTTTTCTCTTCCTTTCATACTGCCATCTTTTTTATCTGGTTTTAAAAAAGCTAACAAATAAATGGTTGGTACTTCCATGAAAAGGGTTTTATTCAAACACACACACACGTATCTTTGATAACAGAGTTACAACCATCTTTGTTATTGAACAAAAATAAATTTACGATCATCCTCCCAATTTCTATTTTCCTATTTTTAGGAATAGGATATCTACGGAAGCTTATTAGGGAAACGCATAAAAAAAATCTCGCTCCGGCGATTTACTATCTCGCCTCGGCGACTTACAAATGTTTTATCTCGAAAGCCTTTGGAGATAACATTCGTAATATGGTCTCGTAAGAAGCAAAGGTGTACCAAAGGGGTGATCAATATCATAAAACCGTAAAGACAAAGACAAAATCGGTAGACAAAACATCATCATAACAGAACAAACAACACAACAACATTAAACACATACGCACACATAACAACGAAACCGCATTCAGCAACGTGAACTCAAGTTGAAACGAGAGTACTCATATTTTACTCGTATTCATTTTGCTCCATATCCTTTCATAATTTTTAGCCTTACTTAAATGTCTTGGTAATTGATCTCTACAAAATTGTCCATTTGGTTTATATTGTCACATGGTCATTTAAGTGCTATTCTCTGTAAGAATCAGGCAATGAGTGAATCATGATTTAAAAAAAAACCACACAAGTTTGACTTCAAAATACTGTTTAAAATGCCTAAAAGTAACAAAAAATGCATTGGCACTACTCAAAAGTGTCAGAAATTTGAGATATATTTTGGTTGAAATGCCTATAAAATTTGGGTCTAAGGGAGATAAAACGTGTCAAGTCATATTTAATCCCCATCATTGTAACATATTTTTTCTCCATCCTCTGACACTAAAGATGACAACTAATGAGTGTTTCTTCATTAGAAGGCTATTTTGGATACCCCATTGGTACCTCTGCTTCTTTGAATGACAATGCATTGTCGAAACTGTGTGTTTTTAAAATCAGATTCAAACATTACCGATTTTGCCTGATTCTTACAGAGAACTGCACTAAATTTCTAAAACAAAGTGGATTGTACTTTATAGCCAGTGTGCTACGATAGAAATAAGCAGAGGCACCAAAGGGGCATTCTAGTGTCAAAAGTCCGAAAAGGCAACGACAAAACCGGTAAACATGAACAAGAACAGCACAAGGAAACACAAAACATAAAAACAACCGAACAGAAATCAACAACGCGAACTCAAGTCGTAACAAGAGTGAACTCGGGTGCTCCGGAAGAGTAAGCGGTTCCTGCCTGCTATAGCACACCCGCCGCGCTGCCAATTTCCAATTCAGTGTGTCAAATCCGGTAAAGGAAGACAAAACAAAACCCTATGACAAACCGACATCTGCACTCATCTGAGAGATAGAAATCCCATATTTATCTATGAGTACATGGTGTCTACCGTAAAATTTCTTGAGTGAAGACAGCAACCGAGGAGCAACATAACCCTGTGTTAGCAATTTCTGTGTCAAACGTGACGCTCTGCCAAGGAAATCGATGTAACTCCCACAAGCTCTGGAGTAACGAATCAATTGTGATACGTAAACTCCATAAGCTGGAGCGGACGGAATGTTGCTACACACGAAGGGAAAGTTGACGATTGGGAAGTTGAAGTCATCACGTTTGTCATAGAGCTTTGTTGATAGTTTTCCTTGAGAGTCTATTTCGAGATGTAGATCTAAATATGAAGCAGACTTACTAGAATCCGTTGTGTCCTTTATCTCAAGTTCCGGGGGATATATGAGAAGGAGAAAGTCACCAAATCGAGAATTGTTCAGTGAAAGGACATCATCAATATAACGGAACGTGAGGTTAAAAGAAGGAGCTAGTCTACGATCTTTTTTGTCTAGAAGAGATTGTAAGAAGTCTGCTTCATATGAATGAAGAAACAAATCAGCAAGCAAAGGTGCACAATTGGTGCCCATTGGAATCCCTATTGTTTGCTGAAAAAACACGTCCACCAAACTGAACAAATATGTTGTAAATAGTGACTAGCAGTTTCTTGTTTAAATGCCCAATTAATGAGTTCTACAAAGGTTCCAATATGGATGCTGGCGAGGCAAAATATTGATACACCGGCTCCCGGAAACCTGTTTTTTATGTCGCCTGCAACGTGTTTCAAAGCAACATATACGGGTTACTGTGGGAAAATCCGTCGGTTTGCATCCTTCATCAGGCCTCATCACAAAAACTTTCGTAACAGTTTTCTCAGCAACTATATTCAAAAACCTCGTGATATTTAATATGCATCTTTGTCCTATTTTACTATGAGGTGTAAAGCGAATTTATGCCCCCAGAATGCCTTGAAATTTTTCAAATGTATTGACCTTATAGAGAATTTTCGTCGCAGTCTTTATAAAAAAGAAAGAATATGGAATATATGCCAGAAAGACACGATCCATATAAAAATTATACATTTTATACATGATATTGTTATAAAGATCAAAAGAAACTACAGTTATCACAAGCGAGACACGGCCTATTGATATTTGGTTTGTGTCGCTGTCCTATTGTACCATTAGGTGTTGAGGGCGACTTTTGCCCCAAAAGGTCCTACTTCCTGTTTTTCGAGTAATGGACTTTAAGACAATTTCCGTAGCAGTTTTCACAGCAACTAATAGGGACAGCCTCTTATATGGTAAGGTGTTAAGCGATTTTATGCCCGAAAAAACCTACTTCCTGTTTCCATTTTTACTCGGAAGCCTAGTCTTGTCGAAGAAAAGATGAATGGAAGAAGGCGCGCCAAACTGTTACAACTCGTTGTCACCTCGCTAACTCTCGTAGAAATGGAATATAGGTCAAAATAGGACCAGATTAGAAAAAGCGATGGCTTCAAAAGTCGTAGCGGCCAACATGGCGACGGCAGCCTGATTTTAACAATCTATCTGAGACTGATACCAAAAAATATCGACATTACAACTTAGGAAACTGAATTAAAACCAGACGATCTCGGTTTGTATGCATGCCCAGGAGTCTCGACAGAGGGAAATAGTGATTTTCTTATTGAAAAACTCGCTCCCACAACAAACCTTCAAGCCGCTTCTGCCATTGAAAATAGACTTTACAAGAACAATGCCCCAAATACTACTATTTACTTTATTTTACTATTAATAAGCGGAGATGTATCCCAGAATCCCGGACCAGACAAATGCCCTTGTGGAACTTGCTCTAAACCAGTCAAAGACAACCAAAATGGTCTACAGTGTGAGGGTACTGAATGCAACTTTTGGTTTCATAGAAAATGTATCAAAATGAGCGTTACTGAATACAGACGTCTCTCCAACTCGGATGAAAGCTGGTATTGTTCCAAATGCTTGATGTCTACAGCTTTTTCATACTCATTTCTAGAAAACATTGTTGAGGACAATTTGAACAGCTATGGCAACTGTACCAAACCTAAAAATGTGAGTAGCAGGACACTTAATGACCAGACCCATAATTTGAAATGTTTTGAGAAAAAAGGACTACATTTTATATGCCTGAACGCCAGATCCCTTCTCCCCAAAATCGCAGAACTTCAGATGCTAGCCTATAAGAGCAAAGCCGCTGTGATCTCTATTACAAAAACGTGGCTCGATGTATCAATAACTGACTCGGAAGATAACATAAATGGTTATGTGATACTCCGTAGAGACCGCAACCGCTCAGGAGGCGGCGTATGTCTGTATGTCCGTGAAGATATAGCCTTTACACCAATGAACATTGAAAACCAACAGAAGACAGTGAAATTCTTTGTATAGAACTGTTCCTGCCAAAAACAAAACCCATTACAGTAGGAGTCTGCTATCGTCCACCCAATCAAAGTAACTTTAACGATCAATTTCAAGCTATCATTGCCCAGTTCAAACCAGAACATGAGACTGTGCTACTTGGAGACTTAAACATCTGCTACAGAAGCAAGAATGGACTTTTATTTTCTGCCTACTCTAAGATCCTTAAGATGTTTAATTTAACTCAAATTATTAAAGAACCAACCAGGGTTACAAATACATCAAATTCTATTATTGACCATATTTTATGTAACAATGTTGAAAACATAAATCAATCAGGTGTATTAAATATTGGTCTAAGCGACCACTCTATTATATATTGTACTAGAAAATTGTCAAAACCTATCTATAATAAACATAATACTGTGAAAATAAGACATGTTAAATCTTATAATAAAGATATTTTTATTTCTAAATTAACTGAAGCTTATAAACTGGGAAAAATGTTTTCTAGCAGACAATGTTAATGAGGCATGGTCAGTCTTTAAAGAGATTTTTACTTCTATTTTAGACTATGTGGCTCCTTTAAAAGAAATTAGGATCAAACAAGGAACGGAGCCTTGGATGACGTCTGAAATTTTAACTCTCATCCAAAGACGAGATTTCTTTTTTGACAAATTTAAAAAATCTAATATTTCAGATGACTATAAAAAATTTTGTAAGATTAGAAACCAAGTACAAAAAATGTGTAAATCAGCCAAATCAGAATATTTTTCTCAGCAGATAGAAGAAAATAAAAATAACCCAAAAGAAATATGGAACAATTTAAAAAAAAAACTTGGTTACAAAAAACAGTCAAAATCTAACCCTAACATTATATTAAATATAGAGGGTGAAAATTGTTATGATGGTAAAAAAATATCAATTTTTTTTAATGATTTTTTTACTACTATAGCCTCAAAATTGGTAGCAATGTTACCCCAGTAGCAGAGGTATTTATAATGCAACTTCAAAAATAATTAAATTGTTCTATAATTATAGAAAGAAATATGATGTAAGCTTTATCTTAAGGCATGTTACAAAAATAAAAGAATAATAAATTGGTTGATATACATACATGTACAAGACTCGCTTACTCGCGAGGGTTTTAATGGGGTCCCTTTGAACGTAATGGAGTAGCCGCCTTAAATGTACTTGTAAGATCAGGCATTAGATGTATTTTAACCAAATGCATGTACATGTATATACAAAGAAATTGTTGTATAAAATCCGTAATTTTTAATTAATGTATATCATGCATGCCTATTGCATTTCATTTTTTTCCGTAGGTTATACATAAGGTATATATTCTATTGCGGGCTCTGACTCAAAAGTAAGTAATCACTGACTCACCCACCCACTTTTCTAGATAATTACAACAACTTAAAAATATGCTTGCATTAATGGGGGAATGCATTTTTCTTCCGAGACTGGAGTATCACGTCTTAACATAAATGTATATAGTGGCAGAAAACAAAAGATGTGCCAGACGTGTGGTGTCGGATGCTTGGACTTGCATCATTGACAATACCCTGAACTTAAAGCACCACTCAAAACAACATATTGGCTGTGCCGAAAGTGTCATAAAACATCCGGCCTTCATTATAATGTGTAATCGGGCTTTATTATTATGTGTAATAAATGAAAATGAAAATCTATCGAAGTAAAAAATGTAGAGCATATACAATGATCAGCTTACTCAATTGATGAAATGTATTTTCCTACACTAAATTTGTTATAAACAAGTAGTGTGTATGCCATTATCATATGCATGTCTTGTTTATGATATTAAAATCCATTTGTACACATTTACTTGTTTCAGTGTTATTTAATTTGTTGTCCCCCGCCGCAACGCGTCGGAGGGACTTAGTAATGGTCTCCGTCCGTCCGTCTGTCCATCCGTCTGTCCGTTCGTCACGTTTTTTGTGGGTGCAACTCCTCAGACACTACTGAATGGATGTTGCTAAAACTTTACACAGTGATAGAGTACAATTAGTAGATGATCATCCCATACTTGGAATTTTCAAAATGGCCGCCTTTTCCATGGAAACAGGGAAGAAAGGTCAAAATATAGGACATTCAATATCTCGGTTACCTAGATGCACAGGGTTCTGAAATTTTGTAGGCTATTAGAGCAAAAGGTACTCTATATTAATACAAAAAAAAATTTTGAAGCGATATTTACGGTTTTCGAGTTATTTACGAATTTGTGATTTTTCAGTCCGAAAAATGGGACTTTGTCAAACGTTTTTGTGGGTGCAACTCCTCGGACACTACTGAACCAATGTTGCTGAAACTTTACACACTGATAGGGTACTATTAGTAGGTGATCATCCCATATTTGAAATTTTCAAAATGGCCGCCGTTCAATGGAAACGGGGAAGAAAGTTCAAAATATAGGACATCCAATATCTCGGTTACCTAGGTGCACAGGGTTCTGAAATTTTGTAGGCTGATAGAACAAAAGGTACTCTATAATAATACGAAAAAAAAAAACTGAAACAATATTTACAGTTTTTGAGTTATTTACGAATTTGTGATTTTCCGGTCCAAAAAATGGGACTTTGTCATATCAAACATTTTTGTGGTTGCAACTCCTCGGATACTACTGAACGGATGTTGCTGAAACTTTACACATTGATAGGGTACTGATAACAGGTGATCATCCCATATTTTGACAACCTATTTCTATCGTTTCTCAGAGAATATATTGCTTGACATACATACCACACAACTTTTATGCGGCGGCGGGGGACATTTGTATTTTAACATTTTTCATTGATTTAATGGGTCCCCCTTTTTTAAGGGGCCATTAATGTTACATTCTTGTTTGTTCCCACAATGACTTTTATTCTGGTTAACCAAATGCTGTGAATTTTTTTTTATTTTGGGGTCCCCCTTTTATTCGTTTATAAACTAGGGGCCCTAAAAGGGCCAAAAATTCAAACAAGGGGTTGCATTAAGTCGTACAGCCGCTCGACCATTTAGAAAACAGGTATAGTTGATGACCGATCAAATGACCTGGAAAGGGGAGGCATGGCACAACTCATCATGCTTAAGCCAGTTAAGCTTTATACCAAATTTAAAATAAATCCCTTTAGTAGAAGCCGAGAAATCTGTTAGGGAACATTGTCTATTTTTGGTACTTAAAAAGTCTTAACTCTGCTCTAAAAAACAGGATTTAGATGCGTAACTTACATAGAAAGGGAAGACACGGTACAACGCATAATGCTTAAGCTGTTTACTGAATTTGAAATCAATCCTTTCAGTTGAAGCCGAAAAATCTGTTACAAAAGTTTGTTACGGACGGGCAAACAGATGGATAATGTGAATGCAATACAGATCCCTCTCTTACGAGTATGGGTAAAGTATTATATTTGTTCCCACGATAACTTTTGTTCTGGTTGGTCAATTGTTATGATATGTCTTACCATTACACCATAGATGGGATTGATTATGGGGCCCCCTTTTTTCAATAAGAAATTAATGGCCATTAAATGGGCAGAAATGTTCCATTTTATTTCTGGTCCGATTTTTTTTGGTCAATTTCAGTCTTATCAAGCAGTGGATGCAAATTGAAATACAAGTATTTATAATTGCAACCCCATATTTTCCGTTACTTAATTAGGGACCATAAGGGGGAAAAGTGAAAGCAGCAAGTATTTTTGAAGCAGCAATTTTTCTAGGTCTGCTTTTATAAAAAAAGTTTTGAATTCCTTGTAAAAGGTGGGTGGAAAGTTCACCAAAGGTGGCATGTGTTAAAACAACTTATTCAGTCTACCATGGGCATAATTTTCCTCAAATATACAACTTTCATGCATATCATGCTGCAGTCGGCGAAACTTTTTATTCGCAAATAACTAAAAAATTTTACAGATATCAAATTTCTGTTAATAGCAAAAAATCAGATACAGACCATATTTTTTATGATAAAAAAACACTGTAGAACAAAATTTCATGTTTTTTTCATTTTCCACAAAGTCCTACAAAAAGTTTACGGCTAAGAAAAAAAAATCAGAGTTGTTGAAGCGTGAAAATGAGTTCAGGGTTACACAGCATGGTGTGATTAGCGTAAACCAAAACCCCAACCGTCTAAGAATTATCAGATGCCTAGGTTTTATACTTTTCATGTAATTTGATATGTCTAAAAAAGACCTTATTTCATATAAGAGTCGTTGAAGCGTAAAAATGGATCATGGTCACATGGCATTGAGACAATTGCGTAGACCACATCCCCAACTGTCAGTATACCAAATGTTAAGGTATGTATATTATACTTTTCATGTTATTAATTTTTTCAAAAAAGTCTACAAAAAGTTTATTAAACCAGTATACTATAGGATAAAGCTAATCATACAAAATATAAGACCACTATCTTATGTAGTTGCATGTTAGAAAACCGTGATGTACTTTATATTTTTACAGTATACCGGTATTTTTTTGGACGGACGGACGAACTTACAGTGTAAACAGTATACAGTCTTTGAGTGTGGGATTGCTCAGAAGACGACAAAATTAACATAGAAGGTGATATTTTTATAGAAAACGCTAGTTTCAGAACTCAACTGAACATTTGTAAATCAGCATACGCTAACATTTAGGAAACATTCTGACTTCCGAGTTATTAGTACCAACGGTGCTTTGATTTATAGATGCAGGCAGCATAAGTCTTCCATGGAAGTTCGCTATTGTAGTTATATATACATGTACATGCATATATACAATATACATGTATATATACAACCCGTCCGATTTAACTATGGACTCATGCGCGGATCCAACTTTTTTAGTTAGAGGGGGCGAAATACGGCGAGGGGTCTGGGGACCAAAACACATATGTAAACTTTAACTGCAATTGATTATTATGAGCTGTATGGCCATTTCGGAAATTTATTCCTCATCAACAACATAGGAAATCCACAATTTCAAAAGATGTATGAAACCAAACAAAATCCAAAAGGACAAAACTACGATGGTTCAAAATATGTTCAAATTTGTTTCTCAGAGGTTTAAAAAGTGTATTTATTAAATAAAATGTCTAGTTCAAAACTTTTAGAAGGACCTTAGTTTGTTTCAGGTAAATGATTTTTTTTAAGCCGCAGTATTGAGGAGAGCTTTTTTTCGTGGTACCGACTTACATGTACAACTGTTAAAGACACTACAGTCCAGAAGATTTAACGATGTATCACTTTTAAGACGTCTGCTGGCTGCCTTTGCCTCATATTGTTCCTTTCATTCATCAAAACCACACACCTTTAACTGTTAAATACTTTATATTTGTATGTAATAAGGGTTTCCAGTTACATGTACCAACACTTTTCTTGATCATTAAGTGGTGGCGCCAATTCGGCATGGTAATTATCCAGCACTATCTGCATGAATGATTCTCAAGATTCTGAGCTCTCTTGTACGCATATGATCGGTTGTTAGGCAGGCGTGGTCTGTCGGGTTAAAATGGCAAAGGAGCTTCCCAACTATCTTCTGAATTTCCTATGCCCTTGTTTTGAGAAAAGTTTTGTCCTCGATGGATATTCCTATTTCATCGTCGTCTTTGTTTTTTAGAAACACTGAATCGTCTAAATTCCTATGTACGTTGCAGGAAGAGCTGGTGACGATATTGTCTTGGTTGGTATTAAACTTCTCGAAAATTATGTCGTTTGGACATGGTACACAAAGAGAAAACCTTCCATTCGGTAAAATGAATGACATTGTTTTGTTTATCGTAACAGAGAGATTTGGGTGAACTTTATGAAGAAAAACTTCTCCCACGATGACCCAACCTAGGATTGTTTTCTGAGCGTATTGGAGCATTCCTGTCACCGATTGTCTTTGGTCGGGAACGTGATGCACTTGTTGAACGTCCTGTCCAATCAAAATCGATATCGGAACATCATCATGAAGTGGAGGGATGTGTCTTTCTAAATCACTTATAAAGTGTCTGTGAAACTGTGCTGCCCCTGAGTAGGAATTTCATCACGCATGTTTGGGATATGGTTGCGCTCAATCACGGTAGGTATTGTTAGACTTGAAGTTCCATCGAACGAAGATACTACGAGATTGTGGGTTTCTCTTCCAGTATTGTTGAGAACACCTGCGCATGAAGTGATTTTGTACTCCGTAGATTTAGTTTTAATATGCAATGACTAAACACGTTCGGGCTGACTAGGGATCGATTACTCTGATCGTCAAGTATAGCACATGCCTTCACAGTATCGTCTGGACGATCTGACCGTGACAGGTTAACAAGAACGATTTAAGCTCATGATCTTCCAGAAAACTGTCCTTTGCATATATGGATGCATGCTGACACAGTGTCGATATATTTTTTTATCACAGTTATTACTGATCTCCTCACCATAAGTTTTCCTATCTATGTGCATCGCAGATGCGTGTTTATCTGAAGAGCAAATTTCACATACAGTCTTCTGTGAACATTTGTTGGTAGTATGATGATCGGTAGCGCAACATCTATAGCAAATACCATGATCACGCAAAAACTTGTTGCAGTCGTCAAACGATTTTTCCTTAAAGGCTCTACAGTCATTAAGACTATGCTTGGTCTTGTGTAATGGACAGAGTTTTTCAGATTGTTCAGATTTCTTATCATCTTGTCCTATGCTAGTCTTATGGACAGACACCTGTTGCTTGTGTGATTTACCAAATCTATCTTTCTCATGGGGTTTCTCACCATACGACGTGTGACTTGTTGATTCAGTTACATACGACAATCCAGGATCATTCTTCGTACGACTCAAGTCCCGAATAAAGTCAACTAGGCATATGAAAGGATGAAAAGTCACACGGTGTGTTGTTTTGAAAAGATACGCATGTGACGTCCATTTTTCCTACACAGAGTTTGGTAGCTTATTTATGATCGGGTTCACTCCCGAGGAGGAGTTGAAGTAGCTGAGAAGAGAGTTGTACTGTCTATCGGACATAAGAGATTCTATCTTACAGAGAATGTCTAGCAGTTTATATATATATAATATCTGGAGTTGTCTTTGTCTATTAGAGGAAAGTTAGTCAACTTGCTGTGGATCAACGATTCCAGTAACTCGGAACTAACATACCTCTCGTCTAGTCTGTCCCAGATGATTTTCAAAGCCTTTTCCGGTTTGTTCAAATTGCTTGACCGAATGCTAAGAAGATACTTAGAAGACTGAGGTCCTAACCACTTAGACAATATATCTAGTTCGTCAATAGAGTTAGCGTCAAGTTCCTTCATTATACTAATGAATTGCACTTTCCAGAATGGATAGTTCTCAGGTTTGTCACTAAAGTATGACAGCCTAGAAATGAGCCAATCCTTCTTGAAAAGGAATTTGGTCATATCTTGAATATGGGTACCTGAATGGTAATCTACGTTGGCACGGTGATCATCAAAAGAATGATAATCTAATTGAACATGAGATGGCACTGCACAAATTTGTACCTGTTGGATATCGCTTAACTTTGGGTTCACATTAGTCCTTGCAATTTATGCAGCTGTGATTGGTTCATCAGTGTGTTTTTGAGGTTCAAAGTCTTGTGAAAGTAGAACATTTGCAGGTTGAAATGACTTTGCCTCGAGATTAAGATGGTTTATTGCTGACTGGTCTTCAACATATCTTGATGCTCTCTCCAATGAATCAAGTGGTTTGCTTATATCAAGTCTTTCAAGATTTCTTAGTTGAGACATGTTGCTCTCCTGTTCTCCATCAAATGCTTCTGTTTCGGCTTGTGCCACTGCGGCTTCTTGATTGCTTGCAAGAAGTTTCAGATCTGCCTCAAATTCTGCCTTTTTTCAAGTAATTTCATTCTTGGCTTTTAAGCTTCTTGTTCGTCCAAAGCAGCTTTCTCCTTCATAATGGTTGCCTCTTGAACAGCAAAAGTTAGCGGCGTCTGCTTTAGCTCGTTTTTTTTAAAAGTTCAGATGTCTGGATGTTCTGGAAGACCTTGAGCTCTTAGAATGGTTTCAAATGCTCGTAGCCTTGCTGTAGAAATTTTATCTATGATACCGTCTACAATTTCTTTACAATTGGTGATCTCCTTAGAATGTTCTTGGTAAGTTTCAATACTTTGTTTGATCTTATTCTTGTGAGGAATGATATGTAGGAAGATGATGTAGCACATAAGTCACTGTCAGGCCTGGGGTCAATAACAATGCAATGTATTGCATTTCATTACCAATACTTTACAAATTTTGTCATTACATTACATTACCATTACTTTTTTTCTCTTCTGTAATGCATTACATTACCATTACTTTGCTTGTGTAATGCATTGCATTACACATTACATTTTGATTAAATATCTATAGGTAAATCTTTTTATACTTCTAATACATGCATGTCATCTGCAGAAAACCATTTTTTGTTCTGTATCTGAGAAAATAATTTCGTTTAATTATTGTCTCAGTCTGCATACAATAATATTTTGAAATTTTTAACATTTAATGTGTAATGGTATTTACATGAATATGAATCAGTGAAAAATTCTAAAAAGTTCAGATCACAATCCCTTGTGGAGATTTATGGATTTGGATTACAAAGAATATTTAATGGCAATTCAGTTTTTACTACAAGTGGCACAAATGGTCATAATATGTAAACTTACAAAAATGAGGCCAACTTTTTTAAGTTACTGTACAATTATCACAAATTTATTGAAAAAAAAAAGAAATTATCATTATTAAATAATACTACAGTTTTGGTGTTTTTTTTTATTATTTCAAGTTTGAAATCTTCTTGAATAAATCAGAAAATAAGTCAGCATTTAAACAGACATGTCATTTCTGTTTTTACTATGAATTATATTCAAAGATTAAATCCTTTGGTCTTTTGTCCTTTCATAATATTTGACCCCAATTAGTGAATATATCTAATTGTTATAAAAACAAATTAGTACAATAAAAATGCCATTGTTATGCTTGAAGACATCTTAATTGCAAACATCAAAAAGGTGATTATTAATCTTATTTTAGTCTCTCTTTTCTTACTTTACTACATGTACAGACATACAAAGTGTCATGTTGCTAAGTGCATCCTTTACTTTTTGTTTAATTTTCAAATAAAAGTACATATACATAAATAATTTTATAATAGTTTGGATTAAGGGTTGATTGACAACTTTCTGTTTTAAATCCTATACCTATAATAATTGCTTTTTAAAGACTATTTTTTATTATATTTTCTCATTCAAACATTTTTTTTAGATGTACAAAATAAGAAAAAATATAATGACATGTAATACAATGTAATGGGTGCATTACACAATTTTTGACCCAAGTAATGCATTACATTACATTACATGTAATGCAGAATTTGTGCATTACACATTACTTTGCATTACTGAAAAAATGTAATGATTACAATGCATTTGCATTACGCATTTGCATTACCCCAGGCCTGGTCACTGTACGCCTTTGAAATGTCAAGTTCTAGATTGTTGAAGTAGTCAATCTGTGACATGGAAGGACTGAAGCTCTTAATCAGTTGTGTGACAATGACCCATAGAGCGTGAAGATCCACAAGAAATTTCTCCTTGGCTGCTTTATACTGAGTGGCTGCCTGCGGGGTGAGCGTTCGTACTCGAAGGTTTTGAACTTCGTAATTCATCTTTGTGACTGGTTTGGTTTTTACTGTTCTGTCACCAGATAAGGCCCAACAACAGAATAGCAAAATTAACTGGAAATTCACTTTATAGGGCGAAATGCAGATAAAAGCTACAAAATACAAAGAAAAACGCATTCAAGCACCTGTTTGACAAAATATAAACTCAAATAACAAAGTAATATCGACATCGAAAATATGTACTAAATAATGGTTATTTTCCCTATGGGCTTCCATACTGTTGTAAAACTGGATTCGGGAGTTTCCGATAAGTTATTTATATCCGTGCCATGACGATATGGAAATACAAGAAGACGATTGGCTAGCCAACGCGGAACACGTGGACAGACGAGAACTCGCGGGAAATTCGAGAATACGGCCTTCTAGTTCCAGACTTTGACCAGGTAACTCTGTTTTTCTATTTGTCCCAAGCCACTGTAAATTTGCCAACACTGGCGAACCGTTGTCTTTGAACTCGGTGCTAAGGAGTCAGCAGTTCCTGCCTCCATTTACATATCCAATACCTGTTTTACAACAAGTGGCGTCGTCGCTGTGTAAACCAGTGTTTGTGAATTTTTGGCAGGAGAATATACCCGCCATTTTCTGCACGGACTTGGGTTGGTACAGTGGATTGGATAATTTTTTTATTTACACCCATTGATAAGTAAAGGTAATAACAAAACTACCGAACTTGAATGATCAATCTCATAGTCCAGAGAAAATGACAAAAACGAATCAGTCATACCGGAGAATTGGTGGATCGCAATGGTCCTGACTTGGTACAGGCATTTCAAACGAAATGGTGGGTTAAACCAGGTTTTATGGCGCCAAACCTCCCTCTGCACTTGCGATCTTAGGATCCGGTAATGACCATAGAACACAACATAGTTGTGTGACACAATAGGAATATTGAGGTGATCATCTCAGTACAGCAGACAAGTCAAACACTAGTTAAAACAATTAACTATCATATCTTTTAAGTCAATTTTGAACTTTTCTACTAGTGGCTGATAATGAAGAAAGAATTTTTTAGGGATCGTATGAGACGTATTTTCTTATATCCCTGCTCCAAAAGTCGGTCACGAAGAAATCGGTGTCTGATAAAAAAATCTGTGAAATGTGTGCAAGCTCTGGCATATCGAATAAGTTGTGAAATATAAACACCGTATGCAGGGGAAGTAGGTATATTGCTCTGTAGATTAGGAAAATTAATAATTTGAAAATTAAAATCGTCTCGTTTATCGTAAATTTTTGTACTGAGATGACCACCTGGGTCAAATTCGATGTACAAATCCAAGAAAGACGTGAAGCAATTTGATTCGGTGGTCTCTTTAATCTCCAATTCTGGAGGATATATTGAAGGAATCCATCTACCAAATGAAGTGTTATTGACAGAAAGGACATCATCAATATATCTGAATGTAAGATTAAATGACCTTGACTCTTTCATCTTCTTGTTCTTTACGAGTCCCTGAAGAAATTCAGACTGGTAAGAGTATAAAAACAAATCGGCGAGGAGAAGAGCACAGGTCAGTCATTATTTTATTGTGATAAGTATTTCGTTCTACGCACACTAAGAGCTATTTTACTTAGAGCTGTGCACAATTATTTATTTTTCTCAAATTTGGAGACACGAGGGTTACTCGTGACGTACTGCTCAGTGTGACGTAGTTAAATCCTATTGGTTGTTTTTTTTTCGGCCAGAAGTTCATTGATATTTTTGTAAACAATCGGAGCTTTTCACAATTTTTGATTAAAATTTTGATTTTTTTGCCATAGAAATACATTGTTTTGTATTAAAGAGTTGTTCTCTCTTACTGTTGACATGGCTGAGCGTAAAGTCCAAATCAATATTTGTTCTAGAAGTGAACTGCTTAATTTGCCAGGTATTGGGCATAGAATAGCAGATTATATTGAGAGACAAAGAGCTGTTGTCCCATTCACATGGGAAACATTTTATCACATGCCCTATCTTAGAGGCCCTGAACAATTGTATGATATGATATGATAGGGTTTGACACCACAGAAAATGAATGCATTGAGAGTGAACAAATCCTCAGTGACTACAATACTGGACAAAATACACAAACTGAAAATGTAACTTGTGAACCAATTACACAAGATTACCAGTGTGAAACTTATGCATACACTAGTAATTGCATGCCCAGGTCATATTATGAAATGTCCTATACACAAGAATTCAAGCCAAATGTTGAGGTACACAAACAAAGTACACACAGTGAAAACACATCATTAGATAGAGTACCTGTCAATACAAGTCAAAAGCAACACTTATGAAACAGAATCTATTGACACAGATGTTGACTTTCCCTTTTCAAAAATGAAATTTAATCTTCCCGTAAACACGGGTACAAGCGAAGCAAGTCCAAAGGTACCATTCTCCAGTAAACCAAGCCCAAGTGTTCTTGGAAAAGTTCTTGGGAAATTACTCGGGAAAGTTGGATTAAGGTATAAGCAAGATACAAATGCTGTTCCCAGTAGACCTACCCCAGGATTATCTGGGAGCCAGCAAAGCATGCCGGTGACTTCGCCAAGAGTAGTTAATGATCAGGTAAAGGGAAAAAGTCCTCATAGTCATATTCGTCAACAACAATTGACAAGCAATAATTCTAATTTTACTGCAAACCCCGTTCATGCGGGACATCAACAACAGGTATATCAAAATGATGAACAGTCGAATGAATTTTCTCCAGGCAGTACCAGGGTACAAGAGGTACTGTATCGGAAACAAGTACCGGTAGATAGTAGATTTAGCTCACCCAGGCCAGGGTGCTAATGTTGGTAGTAGGTTAAGCTTTCCTAGTCCACTGGTCGTGCCTGGGTTTACCCGCATTCCATCTGTTCAACAAACCTTTCAAGGTTCAATTGCCAGTTCGCCCAACCCAGGCGTATCTGGGCAATAAAGACCCTACCGAACAGTTGCCAGTATGCCCAACCCAGGCTTAACTGGGCAACCCTACCTACTAAATACACATGCCAGAATGCCCAATCCAGGCACATCTGGGCATCAAACACTTTATCCAAATGTTACCATTTTGCCAAGACCAAACTTACCTAGGCAGTCAGACACATCAGGCACAGTCGCCAGCACACCCAACCCAGGTTTGCCTGGGCGACAACCTTGGCATGCATACACACCAACTGCAGTTGCCAGCACACCCAACCAAGGTTTGACTGGGCAACCAATTATGCAAAGTGTTTCAAATCGAAAGTTAAAACAACAACAAATACCAAGAACCCCCATCACAACTGTACCCAACCAAAATCATACTACCCTGAGAACCCAGCCCAAACAACATTACCCGGTTGCAGCTGGGAATGTCCAACCTATGACAAGTGTTTCACACAGTGTTCCAAACCGACCCGTCCCATTAACTTTGGCGGATTCTAATTGTATACAACAGACAACAAGAGTACCTAGACCATTTATGGTTCAACCCAATTATGAACAACAAATACCAGCAACATTGGCATATTCTCATCTTCAACATCTATCAGGAGTACCTACACCAATGAATACTCAACCAACTTATGAACAGCAGAGGCAATACCAACCACCACAAGACTAAGGATATAATTATGTCCCAGAAAGAACGATGGTTTCAGGATTCCCAAACTTACAGTTGGGCTACACACCGATTCCAGTGCAACAAACGCAGCCGAGGAATGCTTTTCCTGTGACGTACACAATGGCCAATTCCAGATTAGTTCAACAGCCAACTTCAGTTGATTACTCCATGCCACAATTTCAACCCCCTCATGATCCAGAACTGATGAATAGGGTACAGATGCAGAGTCGTCCTATGCCAATCAGAGATGATAGACCTATCATGAGACATGAGACCAGATATACTGACGATCCCTACACTTCTGACCACGAATCAATTGACGGTCATTTCCCTCTTAAGAGGGGGGAAGAGAACAATAGAAGTAGAGAGGCAAGGCCAGTTCCCATCCCTAGAAATCCTAGGGCCAAAAGGTTATGGCAGGAACAAGATCGTAGGTCACAGAATTACTTCTGTGCCATGAAAACACTAAGGTACAAAGGTGACACCAATTGGAAAGCTTTCATCACTAAGTTCAAAGATATGGCTGAGGCTGCAGGTTGCAACAACGACGAGAAACGTCAGCAGTTGAGTTGGTGCTTAGAAGGTAAGGCCAACGAGTTTTATACCCTACTTTTAGAGGGCAATGTGAGACCAACATATAGAGAACTGGTTTCAAAATTGGAAAAGCGCCTTGGTTTTGCAGAATTGAAAGAAACCTCCATGCCGCAGTTCACCGCCAGTAGACAAAACTACAACGAGTCCTTAGAAAATTGGGCTGATAGAACCTTATCCCTTGCATCAAGGGCCTTCCGTGGTTTACCGGAAGAACACAGTGCTGAGATTTTGTCAAGGGTGTGATGATTCAGAGGCAGGACAACACGCATGTAATGCTAGACCGCATTCAATGGAGGCTGCCATAGACATAATAAAATGGTTTCAACACTCCAAAAGAGCTATCCAGAATGTAGGGTCCGCTATCGCCAGCATTAGTGTAAATAAAGAAGATCCGGATCCCATGGCCACTAAAGAACCTGATAGATTAACTCAACTTAGAAAATATCGTGAAAACATTAGTAGAACAGTTGTCATCCTTGCCTGACCGACTAGCCACCCCTGTTTCTTCAGGGAATTCCCCCAAGAGTAAGAAACCTACTGTTCACAGAGGGGAGAGAGGCCGAGGAAAGGGCAGAATATATTAAAGTAAGTTAACCTGTTATGCATGTAATGAGAATGGTCTTTATGCCAATAAATGTCCCAACAAAGAAAAGCTGGGTAACAAGGATAAAAGTGAGACTGAAAAATTCAAATCCAATACGGCAGCTGTGGGTATGTTAGGCACAGCCCGTGGGTTAAGAGTTGGAGTCAAAATACAGGGTAGACAGATTCATGCCATAGTAGATACTGGAGCACAAGTGTCAATCTTTAAAGATAAGGTTTTAGAGAAGCTTCCGTATAAACCTCCTGTTGTCAATAGCACCACCCTGCATGCTGCAGGGAGGGAAATGGTCATGAACAGTTACGTACTTGAGCCTTCATATTTTAAACTAGATGGAGAACAGTTCAAGGAGGAATTGTATGTAGCACCCCTTGACTGTGACATGCTGCTGGGGTTAGATTTCCTGGAAAAACACAATTTATCCATTCATCTAAGGAGAAGAGTACTAGATTTTGGAGAGTGGCCGTGACAGTACCTGACAAGATGGTTTTTCCCCCCATCACTGATGTGAAAATTACCGGTAAGGCCAATGCACAGTCCACTGAGTCCCTTATTGAAGACCCAAGGGTGCAAGTTAACTCAATCAATGGAGAGGAATCAAGATCTGAAAGACAGACTTGTCCAGGTGGAGTGGAGGACCTTCCCTGGAACTTGCAGGGGTCAACCATTGGTTTAGGGGAGATACTTCCAGAGGAGGAACATTGTTCAAGGGGAACACTGTCGGCTGATTTCCAAAGAATGGGTGTGAGTAATAACTATGTTATCAAGTTCAAAGTGATTGAGCATTGTCAGAGTACTAGCAATGAGATGCTAGTGGTGTTAAATGTGTGTACTTTCCCCAAAAGCTTTGAAAACCCAAGAATAAATGTAATAAGGCTAACACTAATGATGTTCTTTTTGGTTTCAGCTATAAACTACAATGTAAACCAGAAGTCTGAGAAAAGAGAGGTTGAGGAAGGGAAGAACCCTGCTGTAGGCAGGGGAATAGGAAAGGGGCTCCTAGACTTCACTCGGGAGGAGCTGACTGAGATGATCAGGGAGAGTGAGGGAAATGCCATGGACAGCGTTTTTAGAATACCTGATAGAGGCGAACTTGTTGAGGCCATATTCGTTCGCGGTAGATGGCTGCCTAGAGCCTCAAAGTGTCCCATTCCCGGGTGTGAGGTCCGAGATAGGTCGATTAAACGTCACGTGGTAAAGTTTCACCTGTCCTCAGCCTTCACATTCCCTATAGATCCTGGAAATGGTGTGCACCAGATCCGACAAATGGAGGTCTTGAAGCAGTTGGTCCAGCGGATACTGGGGAAGAAGTCAACCACTATAGATTTTTGGCAGTGGGCAAGGTCACAGTTGAAGTTGTATGAACTCTTGCGAAGTTCCCGTTTCTTCTTTCCCAGCTGTTGCAAAGTTGTGCCGGATGGCTGGATGGAATCAACCTGAAAAGCTGATGTTGAGGCCCAACAACTGCCCTGCACTTTTGTGTCATTTGAGGGTAGCAGTCATGATGTTACAGTTTATAACGGACAGCCAGAGGGAGCAGATTAAAACCCTAGATTTGTATGTCTACCCCAAGAAATTGGGATTAACAAACAGTTATACCAGTGATGAGTTCTGAGTGGATGTCCTTGGTTTCCAAGAACTTAGAAGTTGGGCTGACAAGTTGTGTCCAGACCAAGATGGACAATCTTCCCAGATTTACCTTGGCGACCGTTGTATTAGGTCTGATAAAGACCTGGAGGACATTCCTGCTGGAACCTCCCTCTGATGTGCCTAATTAAGAGAATTATAATCAACAAACTGCAATCATGACACACAGATAGACGGACGAGCAATAAATTGGTTGGTACCTTCACTTTTTTCTCGACAGTCTTTTGAGATAAATTAATTAGTAGTTTTAAGCTCTTAAATATGGCTTATATAGTTTTATTTGATTTATCCCCTGCTAGTTCAGGGACCCGTTAATGTGGGTACATGTTAAAGTACATTTTAAAAGCGATACTTTTTATTGAGGTTGTAACTTATTTTCTAAGATTTTTTTGATTTTTCAGAGGCTGCCGGGGGGGGATTTTTTGAGTGAGGACCACCAATGCTCACTGATTTTTCCCCCTGTTTATACAGGGACTTTTTGGACATTTTTTTGAAATAGATTTTTCATCTAATGGGTTAACTAGATTTGTCAATTGTCAGGGAGATAATTTGTGAGGTTTTCTAATAGATTTTTTCTATTAAAGTTATGATACTTTTTTATTAAAAGTTTCTGTTAAATTAATGTGCTTTTTGTACATTTTTTCTAGTAAGGTTAACTAGAATAAATTTTTGATATTGCCAAGAGAGCAATTTATTTTTGAGGGTTTAAACTGTGTCTTTGTAACGTTTTGTAATGTTTATTAGGGATTCTTTTGAAGTATTTTCAGTCCCGTGAGACCCTGTTCTGTCCGGTTGATTTTTGGGGATTTAAGGGTGGTTTTTATCCAAGTCAATTGGTAGTTTTATTGACATGACATTTTTTGACATTAAAACCTTTGCCCAGGCTAGTTAACAGTTATTTTAGTATTACCACACTCCACTTTTGGTTATTCCCCTTTGTATTTTTTACCTTGTACCTTACCCAGAGTAAGATGTTTAGCTACATGTATTGAATACCTTTGCTTTTAAGGTAATTATTTTATGCTAGATGGCATATAGTATTTTCCCTTTTAATAAGGGTTGTTAGGCTGGCATTCTGCCATTTCTGGGAAACTTATCATTTTATAATAGGTATATGGCCCATTTTAGAAAGTTGGGGGGAGTGTTGTAAAACTGGATTCGAGGGTTTCCGATAAGTTATTTATATCCGTGCCATGACGATATGGAAATACAAGAAGACGATTGGCTAGCCAACGCAGAACACGTGGACAGACGAGATCTTGCGGGGAATTCGAGAATACGGCCTTCTAGTTCCAGACTTTGACCAGGTAACACTGTTTTTATTCTATTTGTCCCAAGCCACTTTGTAAATTTGCCAACACTGGCGAACCGTTGTCTTTGAACTCGGTGCTAAGGAGTCAGCAGTTCCTGCCTCCATTTACATATCCAATACCTGATTTACAACAATACTTTGAAAACCTGTACAGAAAATCAACTTTAAATCGCAAAAAAATGTTCAAATGAAGAATTTATATAGACTAAGTATAAAAATGATTTGAACAGGGCAAACTACATGAAGTTTTTTCGGTTAAAATAAAGGTACTGTAAATTTCAAGTAATCATAATGCAATGTAAGCAAAGCCTACATATTGACTATAAATCTACAGTTTAATGCACTAAAAACATATAACACCATGTAAGCATGAATAAACAATGTAAAATGAATCAGACATACCCTGTAGTTATCCACAATTCTAAAAAAGAATTGGGTTTTAACGAGTGAAAATATCAAGACATGCTCCTTGCAAAGGGCGATAATAACAAAAATTCCTATGGGGCGCCGTAAGAAACAAAGTCAGCACAGTCTACGCAGAAGGGTGTATTAGATGGACAAAAATGTAAGTTTTCCTTATCGATTCTTTCCTAAATTCTACGCTCATGGACGAATAAGGGATTTTTTTCTCTCATATTAGTGCAGATCTTGGTTTGTCAAAGGCCTAGGGTTTGGTTTTGTCTTTCTGTATATATTCAAAATTGGCACGGCAACGGGTGTGCTATAGCATGCAAAAACTGCTTACTCTTCAAGAGCACCTGATTTCACTCTCTTTACGACTTGAGTTCGTGTTGTTAATTTCTATTCGGTTAATATTTTTTGTTTTTTTTTTATATTTTGTGTTTTTTCGTGCTGTTTTCGTTCGTGATTACATGTTTTTTGTTGTCCTTTCTGACTTTTGACACTCGAATGTCCCACTGATGCCTCTTTACTTCCAAAACATGTTTTTTCAAAAAAAGGCCGTTACCGAGCAATTTTAATGATGAACCTTTTACTTTATTTTTAAGATTTAAAGGGGGTTATTGGGCTAAAATAAAGCACCTATTGACAAAGATTTAAACCCCATATTTACCTAATGTACAGGTACTAGAAGTCATAGGTGTAAGTTTTAAATAGTCATTTAAAAACTTTTTTTGAATATTGAAGGACAATGAATCAGGAAGTACAGATACTGTACAACATTTTATTTATTTTTTCTCAATATACAAGTAAGTAAGCATGTTCTTTAGAATTTGTAAAGGTTGTTGAATCATTTAAATGTTTTAAGTGTTGTGTTTATGCAATCATGGTAGTCAGCAACTATTAGGAAACTGTTTTGATGTTCATATATGCTCTTCTCCGTCGTGCTTTTTTGTATCTGCTACATTTTTGTACTTCATAGTTTTAATGCCAATTTTTCAAAATAATACAATTTCATACTTTTTCTTTGTTAAACTTGACGTTTGGTATATGACATTTGCAGTCGATTATCGCACATGTATTTGCTTTCATAAAACTGCTACAGTCGATTTGCCAAAGGAAAATAATTAGTAAGTAGGGGTAAGTTCCAAACACATGTATCAAGAATTTATAGTTAACATTTATTTCCACCGTCTGCTTTTAGACAGGTAAAATCTAGACTGACCGGACATATGGCCAGCGTCAGCAGACCTGACTAAAAGAGAACGACGGTCCACTTTGACCTGACCAAAGATCACTCTGCGCAGCTAAAGCTTACCAGAAAAGCGGACCTTAAGTCTGCTTTTCGTTCATTTTTGTCCCCCTCCGCAACGCGGAGCGGGGACATAGAAATGCCGGGCGTCCGTCCGTCCGTCCTTCCGTCACACTTTTTGTAAGCACTCTCAAGGCTACAAATTTTGTCGGATTTTCATGAAATTTATACCAATATAAAAGTAACAACAAAGTTCCAGACAATAAATTTTGCTTCGCCTGACGCGCGTTTCGTCTATTCAAGACTCATCAGAGGCGCTCTACCAAAAATATTGAAAATGCCGAATACTATATGATTATGAAGAGCATAGAACAATAAAACCAAAAATACCAAACTGGGGAACCAAATTATCACTAAGATGATCAACCTATGTCTGGGGTAGGAAGAACCTTAGGGTTGAGACAATTTTGAAATTTAAACGGATAATTTAAAGCTTTGATGTGTTCTCCAACACAAAAGTGTTGGTGCCGGAGCGGGCTAACCTCGGGTAATTAAAGCTCCACCAGCAGTGCTAACCTTCACGGGTTTTCGAAATAAAAATAACAACAAAGTTCCAGACAAAAAGTTTGATACGCCTGACGCGCGTTTCGTCTATTCAAGACTCATCAGAGTTTATATTACTGATACCTTGGTCAAGTTCGACAATCAGCATTTTTCGATAATTTTTTGTAGGAGTTATGGGACTTTGACCTTTGGCAAAACAGACCTTGTAAGCGCTCTCATGCCTGCAGATGTTGATTGATTTTCATGAAATTTATACCAAATGTTTATATCACAACTACCTTTGACAAGTTCGAAAATCAGCATTTTCTATATTTTTTGTAGGTGTTTCAGCATAAAAACGACTGTTTTTTTGCAAAACTGACCTTGTAAACGCTCTCATCCCTACAGATGTTTACGGATTTTCATGAAATTTATACCAAATGTTTAAACCACTAATTCCTTGGTCAATTTTGAAAATCAGCATTTTTCCATAATTTTTGTAGGAGTTATTGGACTTTGACCATAAAAACAACTCTGGTTTTTTTTGCAAAACAGATCTTGTATGTGCTCTTATTCTTATAGATGTTGACGGATTTTTCATAAAATTTATACCTAATGTTTATATCACTAATACTTTGGTCAAGTTCGACAATCAGCATTTTTCGATAATTTTTGTAGGAGTTAGGGGACTTTGACGATAAAAATGACTCTGTTTTTTTAGCAAAACGGAACTTGTAAGCGCTGTCATCCTTACAGATGTTGACCGATTTTCATGAAATTTATACCAAATGTTTAAACCACTAATACCTTGGTCAAGTTAAAAACTCAGCCGTGTTCAATAATTTTTGCTTCAACGGCGGGGGACCCTGGAATTTCATTCTTGTATTAGTTGGAACTGGACCCATATGTGAAATTATTAATCGTTGGTTAGGTTTAATTGACATTATTGATTTAAACCTGATTAAAAAAATAATGTTACATGTAAGCGTAGAACGCTATTAACAAACTGTTGTCGCTTTATTTATGATAAATCGTCTTAAAACGATTCCAGAGTCAGGTCTCTTGATATGCCAACGATTGGCAGTAGTGGTAGCGTACTAAAATTTGAAGTCTTACTTGCACGCTTTCACAAAGTGCCTTGAGAAAAACCATTGCTATTCCCCGCAGCCAAGGCTTCTTTAAGAATAGTCCTCCTTATTCAGGAGAACTGGCCCAAGTCTTTGCTTTACTTATACGCTGTGCCTTTGCTAAATATCTCTTAAAGGAACTGCTTCAGTCTTGTCTCTATGTTTTCTGTAAAAGCCACAGCTTCAGCCTCGTCTCTTTTATCACACATTCATTCTTGTCTCTATATATTGTAGATATCTAAAGCTCACTGCTTATGTCTTATCTCGAATGATTCCAATTTCAATAATTGTTCCTCTATGATTCTTTTTCAGAATCCTGATGTGTTATTAGGCGAGCGGCAGATATAGAAAAAGTCGTCTAATAAAAAAGTTTAAATTACCCAAAAACCTCATGAGATTTTTTGAACTCAAATGAAAGATTGATTATTTTATTTTATGGATATATATGTTTGTCAAGTGTAATATGGTCAGAAGATATCAAAAAAAATTGTTTTGTACATGTACCCCATGAAAATCTCTAACGGCTTGATTTTTAAAATTATTTTTTTTAACCTTTAAAACACACACACAAAAATATTGTCAATCACATCCTAAAATATTTTGTCCAATTCTTTGTTTGCAATTAAAATTTTCAAAAACAATAATAGTTTTCTACAATTTTTATCGAATTTAAAATCACGAATAAAAGTAGCAAAATACACGTTAATTTTAACTTGTGCAACATTAATTGTCATTAAAATCAAACAAATTGTATACTTAGATCAAGAAAATGCTACTTTTTAGTTAAAACTGCATACTTCTGACGAATGATAATAAAGTTATACTTAATTGAATATGTAAGATTTTGAGAAAATTGACTTCAGATGACTCGGAAAACTGTCGGAGTGTCCCGTATTTACATTTTAACTATAATAATAATCGGATTGATTAGTAATTGTAAGAATTTTCATTTTTTGGTTTAATTATGAAGCATATATCCTAGTTTTGGGTTTGTGTAGACACAAGAAATTTATTATTTGGTCTTTGCATTTATTTTTAACCTGCGTTTGATAGAAGCAAAGTTTTAAAAAATTGTGAAAGGTGTACTTGACTTTTGAGGTGCGTTTGTTATGTTGAACTGAATAAAAGTTCGATTGCAGAAAAATGATAAATTAATGCCGTATATTTTGGCGAAAATATTTGAAATTATGTTACTAGACTATCTAATTAAGAAATAGTTTTCCGTTGTCATGTTTTATGTGAATTAGAACATGGGGAGGCATTATATTTGTCAAAATTTTATACCGAGCGTTAGCGAGGTACAAAAATGAAGACAAATATACTGCATTCCCATGGAGCCGTCATTGTAAGTGATTTGGTCGTATTTTTAACTTATGACTGACGCTTAATAAGTTCTAATCTTTGAGCTCAAATTGCGCAATTTCTGACCATTTTAGAGGCGTCAAACTAATATGTTCTGAAAGCCAAAACTTTCATCTCTCTATTAAGTCCAAAATATCTCCAAAAGTTTGTTATTAAGTTATAAAAATTAAAAGTTTTTAAAACCTCTATTCGCCACTTAACTCTTATGTGTTTTTTAATTAATTTTTCGATGATTTTCTTTCTTTTTTCTGTGCAAAGTTCTTATTCTCATCTTAACTAGTTGGATTAAAAATATTTTTGTTGGTTTTTGATTCCTATTCCGTTTTAAACATGTTGAGGGTAACTCAGTACACTTTTTATTAAAAACCTAATATTCTGGTATAATCCACAAATGTGGTGTTTATGAGTCAATGAACACATTTGAACCATTTATTTTTGTTACAAACGAAAGATAAGATAATGTTTTACAAATAGATAAAAAAAGTGAGTGAAAATGTGAATTCTTTTTATCGCAATTCAAACTTTTATACACAAAAATCATAATAATTTGATCCTTTTCTAAAAATAGAAAAAATGACGTTATAAATTTCTTCAAAGAGACCAAAAGTGAATTATTTATATTCATTTATATATGTAAGTAATATTAAGTCTTTATTTTCTTACTTTTAACCACATTTTGTAACATTTTAGTTGCCTTAATGTTTGCAGACTCAAACTTTCAGATTTTGGGTAGTGACCTTTGACCTTAAATTTTTTCGTGTTCTGACCAGATTTCAAATGGCTAACATCGATATTATTAAAGCTGAAATATTAAACTATCAATATAGTTAAAAATATCCCATGAGGTTTTTGGGTAATTTAAATTTTAAGACCCTTTCCGCCGCTCGCCTATATGCGCTTGCGCTTTGGCGATTTTAAACCAAAAACCAAGGCCTATCTTGTATTACTCTGGCTCTGCCTTCAAGTCCATTTAAACATAAAGACTAACTAAATCTACAATAAGGGACCAACCATTTAACTTGAAGGGGGGCCTTGTTTTTTTCCTAAAAATTATTCTGAAAATTATTTTTGATGAAAAAATATTTTGGGAGCAGAGGGTAAGAAAAAAAAATATTCTGAAGAAGGATTAAAAATTATAAAATAATGCTAAGAATGAAAAAAAAAATATTGGGCCTTAGAAAAATAAATAATTTTTCCGCGCTCTGCGCTGAAAATTTTTTTCTGACCAAAACAAAAAACCAAGCCCCCCCCCCTTTTCAAGTTAAATGGTCGTCCTTAGGATATGGGTGTTCATAGTCCTGAATATAGGGAAATGCCCCTTTGCAACGACTATTATAGGCTGGCTTAAATGCCATGTGTCATCCAATCCATCACACACCACTGCCTGTGTTAGCTGCTTCAGAGGTACCGGTACGATCATCGTTTTCACTTGAACAGTGCTCGTCTTCCACCACGAGGAGGTCTGGTCGGAAATGTGCAAGCCGATAAATTCTGACTGGTGTTTTTTATTGTCGTGACTATATGGAAATGCCCCTCTGAGTGTATTGGATACTTTCTTATCTGACTTTTTAGATTTAGATTTAAGTATTATTGACGGAAAATTACAAACCAAAGTTTATGATAATCGTGACGACTTTACCTTTCCTATTATAAATTTCCCTTTTCTTGAAGGAGATGTTCAGCTAGCGCCATCATACGGGGTTTACATTTCACAGTTAGTAAGATATGCTCGGATCTGCAGTGGTGTTTCTGATTTTAATAATAAAAACCGTTTTATTATACAGAAAAATTATTAAAACAAGGTTTACGATACCACAAATTAGTAAAAAAAAATTCTGAATTCTTCTACAAGTATCTATCTCTTATTTAAGAATTTAGTCGTACACGAATCTTGAATTTTTGTGGGTATGTTTTTTATAAAGTGCACAAGTTCAAAAACCAGTAGCGGATCCAGGGGGGGGGGTTCACCCGGTGCACGTGACACCCCACTGAGGTTCACTGGCATATATTTCTATATATTAAATCGATCACACAAGTCTAGGCTATAGCTACATGTAAATTGATAAATAAACATGCCATAGGTTAATTACAATGTATGCTTGTGACAACACTAAGTTTACCTTTTGTTAATTAAGGCCTTTTAATCAGTGATCGAAGTGTAAAGTTTTGATAGATAACATTAAAAAATCTACATTTTCAATAATGATATAAAAGAATGTACATGTCTTCAAATTGTGTCATTTGTAAAATCCACATCTTTATAGGGAACTAAAGGCGTAAAGCTCTCTCATATGAAAAGTTCGGCATGAATTCCAAATTCTTGTACTGTTCAGAAATTTAAAGAATTATAAATTTATTAGTTGCATTTATTTATAAAAAAAAGAATTAATGAAATATGCCCCCTGAAACCAATGGAAACATTTCTTGTTCACTTTCATAAAATGCAATGAGAGTCGATATTTTTGTGCAACCATTATCAGACTATTAATGACGCTTTACGAATCTAACCAGGGACCGACTTTCTGGTTGTCAAAAACCCGTTCAGTTTCGGCTGGTAAATAAGTCCACAACAGCGCTGTATTGTCGGTAAAACTCCACTAAAAAGTGCTCAGAAACCTGACTGGAATGTGTGGACCAGGTTGTTGAATGAGACAGTCCTGCATGTCATATTGAATACCGCCGACTCGTCAGGCTATAATATGGAAAACCTGACGACAATCCATAGTGGAGCACCATGTTGGGGAACACGCCTTACACATTAAATAACATAGGTCTGCTGCAGGTTTCGCTAAGAGTAGGACCCGTAGGATCCTCATGCATGGCCGCTGAATCGCACGTTCATACCCATCAATCCTCAGTCTTCCAGTGGGAGTCAAAACTTTCTTCCATGATTGCCCTTGAGTTCCATCGCCATTTCATGTTCATTGTGTCCCCCCTTTCATGTTAATTCATCTCAATATGATGTACTACTTCGGAGTTTTGAAAGAATTTCGCAACCTTCTTCTCAAGACAAATGATAATTCTGCCACCATAGAGAGATCAATATACGACATTTGATTGCCTTGAATATGTCTTTACTTTTTTCCATGTTGCCTCTATTAAAGCTTGGGTCATGACAATCAATCACATAGTTTAACATTTTTTCACGTTTGGGCTGAGAAGGGCCGCTTCAGAGGCTGCACTTGCAACTGCACTAACTAAAATTATATATATACTCTATCAAAAGAACTATATTACCGTCTTTACAAACTTTTTTAAGGTAAAATTCTATTTTGATACTAAGCATGTTAATAGAGAAGATTACCAAATTATTAGATGATTTTGTTTCTAAATTTGGTGACACCCCCCTGACAAAATCCTGGATCCGCCCCTGAAAACAATCCATTGGAAATGAAAAATTGGTTTCAAAATTTATTACGGAAAGGATATGAATTGAATGAGGTAAAGGTGTACCAAAGGGGTAATCAACATAATAAAACTAAAAGGACAAAGACAAAATCGGTAGACAAAAGATCATCAAAACGAAACAAACCATATATGTACAACAACAACAAAAACACACATACATAACAACAAAAGCGCATTCAGAAGCGTGAACTCAAGTCGAAACGAGAGTGAACTCAGGTGCTCCGGAAGAATAAGCAGTTCCTGCTTGCTATAGCACACCATTTTGGTTAAATAGTTGAATTTAGTGTTTTTGGCAGAAATATTTACTTTAAAACTTCCGTAAGCTGTTTTACTATTGTCATTTTTAAGCATTATAGCGACCAAGCATGTCGGTTTTGTGTGATGACACTTTACCAAATCAGTATTGTTTGAAGTTGTCGGATATAAAATCGATATGTTTGATTTTTTTTACATCAGTCGATTGATGATTCGCAGCTAGCTGTAAGTAGCAGCGAGTGTTCTATAGAGAGTTCCTTTACCGTCCTTTCGTTTGTTCGTGTTGTCTTTTGTCTAAGGCTCTCTCTAGTGGAATTGAACTTTGTCTAGGAATATTGATAGGGGGAAGGTTGGGCCCCAAAAACTTGTTTAACCCCGCCACATATTACATGTGTCTGTCCTAAGCCAGGAATCTTTGACAAAGCTTTCGTTTGTACTTGTCTTTTTGATGTTTTCTGTTCATTGTTTAAGAAGGGGGTATATCTGTGACTATTTCAGGGCTGGATTTGAATTATATGCATCATTCTTATTTAGACCATGGGCCAATTGCAGATCGAACCGCGAGCAGTGCCAAATTGCCTCGTTGAAGGCTGCTGGCGGTTGTCCATTGTGTTTTTTCTAAATTGCCGTTTAATTGTGGGCTGTGTCGCGTACACTTATTCCACATCTCCTTATTTTCTATTTGTAAATCGGGAGTGATCGTATCCAAACGCACTATTCATGTTGCCCTCTTTTACCATCGTAGCACCGTCGGCGGAAATATTCCAACCTCGGCAACAACTTCGTGATGCCTTCCTAATCTTTTAATATGTTAAAAAATGCCTAAGGTTTGTGCGAAGGTGTGTCTTCGTGTTGCGTGTTCCTAATTCAATCTTTTGAATCGTAATGCCTTCGTAATTGCATCTTACAATTTCGTGTTGCCATCTTATTGTCGTCCGTTACATTTAGTTAGTTAGTTAGTTATTGCTTTATGCTGGCGTCACACTGTCCCGATTTTGACATACGATGGACACACGAATGTGAAAATTTCAACTTCGTGCAAAGTTAGTCCCGAACTTGCTAAAAATCAAAATCAAAACCGAAGGGTATACGATTAAAACCGATGGCTAAGCGATCAGAAAAGTAGCACATACGAATAGTTGTGAACCGATTACGAAGTTGTTACGATGTTATCAAGATTTGTCGAGAATTAGATCCGAAGGAGACACGAATTTATACGACGGCTGTACGACGTCGTGTTTAGCATACGATGGGTCTACGAAGCATCTCGATGGGTATACGAAATATGAAATATAATAACGCGATTAGCAATAAGATTATATATTTAGTCTGAAAACAAGAAGAATATTTTGTAACTATGTAGAAAGTTCAACAATTTTAGCTGTTGCGAACGATTCTTGAACAAAGCGTGTCCACCTTATAATACATAACTTCGTTACCGGTCCTATACCGGTATCTAAGGTCCCGTAAATATTTGCAGACCGAAACGGAATGAAAACTTGATCTCAGTAACCCGTAATGGTGGACTGGCATAGAGTACATACCAAAAAGCAGTTTAATAACTATAATAAAGGGCTACGAAAAGTGTGGGAAACTGATATTTCAGTGAAATTCCAAAGTTCAAAGGGTCCTAACTCTGTAAAAAATTGCGGACCGGAACAGCGCGTTAACTTGATCTTTAACTCATCATGGTAAGACTCACATACCAAAAAATCAGTTTAAAGTTTAATAAGGTTTAAAAAAAAAGTGCGAAAAAGTTACTGTGACAGCGAGACGGCCGGGCAGGACAGACACACAAACGGGCAGACGGAGTGCAAACCTAAAGTCCCCTTCGGCTTTTGTCGGTAAGGGACTGATAAAATTAAAGTAAGTTTAAAATGTTTAAACCTTTATTTCTGATATTGAAATTTAAGTATTAAAAGGTGCCACAAAAGCCTGGACGATGACGCGAAAGAGGGCAGCGCCTGGCTGGAAAGAACAGGATGAAAAGAAAAGCTTCAGAAGATTCTAGATCCAGACTGTCTTCGCTTTGCTTTGTCTTTTCTTCTTGTACTTTTGAGACTGATCCTTCTAGTTTCATTTTTTTTTATTTCCTTCATCAATTTTTCGAAACTAAAAAAATTACGAATAAAGAATTAATGAGGATACTTGTATCATAAGCTGCTGTCTTGTAAGTCTTCCTCCTGCTGCATTTTAATTATGAGGGAGAAAAACAGAGCTATATATACATGTACTAACTTTTCTTTTTCTAAACGATTTATTGTAATACGCCCCTAACTGAAATGGATTAATAAGGACATTTATTACCTAATATAATAAAATTTCATTTTCTATTAACTATATTTTAATTTTGACCCGGTGACGTTCTATTGCCTGTATACATTTCGACCTCAAATTTGATTGGACGATTTATAAACATGAATATTTATAATCTATTCCGGGTCATTTACGTGAAGTCCATGCAACTGCAAATTCTGTTTGTGTGTGTGTCCTGGTTAAAACCGGCTGGTCTGTCATTACGTCCATAATAGGGCGTAGTTCAAATGGTCATTAAACCTAATCTTTTTATTTTTATTTTTCAAAAGTATATGGAAAAAATAACCTAAATTTCTTTCAACACAATACGACTTATAATTTTATTAAAACATATTAGGTAATTTTCCCCGAGGTATCCAGATTAGCTCAATGTTCTATTGCCATCAGCCTACGGCTTCGGGCGATAGAACCTTAAGCTAATCTGGATACCTCGGGGAAAATATCCTGGTCCATTGCCTGGCTACACATTAAATAACTGTATACTATAAGGTACTTTTGACACGTTTGATATTTTTTTTTTACTTCAGAAATCGTACTGCTTTGACCACTGCCGTGTTTCCATCTCCATTCCATTACTCTATGCCATTACATTAGTTACGACGGATATACGAATACAAAACGAGGTCTTTGCGACGCCGTGTTTCCGTCGCACCACCTTCGGAGAGCTTCTTGTTTTATTCGTGCCGCCATCGTAAGATAAATTAAGCCGACGACACTTAGAAGGCAACACGAAATCAGAAGATGCTTTCACGAAGGAACTACGATAGAAAGGATGGATTAACGAACACAACACGAACAAGGACCTCCGCACGAACCTTCGGGCGTTTTTTAACATGTTAAAAAATTAGGAAGGCATTACGAAGTTGCTCCCGAAGATGGAATATTTCAGCCGATGGTGCTACGATGGTAAAAGATGGCAACACGAATAGCGCGATTTGAATACGATCACTCCCGATTTTGAAAATATCCATAATCGTGTTTCCATCGGGGTCAAAATCGGGATAGTGTGACGCCAGCATTACTCCCAAGCAGCACGATTTCGGCTATATCCGGGAGATGAACATGAAAATGATGATGCAATGAACATGAAATGATGATAAAATGGAGGGAATGGGGACACAAGGCCAATCGGGTTGGAGAGTTTTGACTGCCACTGGAAAAAGGAGTAATGGGTAGGGACGGGAAATTTAGCCTCCTGCATGGGGATCCTACGGGTCCTACTCAGCAGGGTTCTTTAACATGCAAGGAACGTGACATTTTTACCAACACGGTGCACCACTATGGTTTGCGGTCAGGTTTTCCGCATTATCGTCTGACGACCCCGTATCTCTCGATGTCAGGGCTGCCCCATTCAACCACCTGGGGCACACATCCCAGTCGCTTTGTGGGCAAAGCGGCCTGACCCGATGTCAGGTCTCTGAGCTCTCCTTAGTGGACTTTTACCGACAAGCTTAGCGCTGCTGCGGGCCTATTCGCCACCCGGAACCCGCACGGGTTTCCGTTACATTTATCTTACGGTGGCGACACGAATGAAACGAGAAGTTATTCGATGGTTTCCGATTGGAACAGGACGCTTTCTATTCGTATAGCCGTCGTAGTTAGAGGAATGGCGTAACGCCGAAGGTTTGTGCGAAGGTGTGTCTTCGTGTTGCACGTTCCTAATTCAATCTTTTGAATCGTCATGCTTTCGTGTTTGCATCCTACAATTTCGAGTTGCCCTCTTATTGTCGTCGGTTACATTTATCTTGCGATGGCGACACGAATAAAAGGAGAAGTTATCCGATGGAACATGACGTTTAGATTTCACAACAGTATACATTTTTCGTATGGTTTTCGTATGGTTCGTTTTCTTTTATGTTTTCCTTTTTTATATATTAGTACTTATTTTTGTAACTTTTACCAAATTAAATAAATATGTACGAAAGATAGACGATTTGCATGGGGACTGAAATCTAATCAATCTTTTGGTTTCTGTGTACATTGAATTAGTACAACGCACAAACGTATTTAACTCGCTTTAAATTTGATAATCAAAGAATAAGGACCGACCATTCAACTTGAAAATGTTGGTATTTGTTTTTTAAAAAGTATTTTGAATTTAATTTTTATTGAAAATTTATTTGGACAACAGAATGATTTCGGCTTTATTTGAAAAATGTTAAAATATTTTGTCATACGTTAAATGTAAAAATGAATATAGAATATTTTTTTAACACTTCGTGCAAATTACATGTATCATAGCTCTGTGCAAAGAATAAAATTCTGACCAGATTTAAGGGAAAACACCAGGGCCTTCCCGTTAAGTTAATAAATACATAGGCAAATCCAATAACCAGTAGAGACATTAACAACACAAAAACACAGCTAGATCGTAATCAGAAACCAAATATAAAAAGCGAACTCAACTACTACCAAAGAAATTTTGCCTGTTGCAACACATATATATAAGGTTAAATCAATCAGATGATTGTTTAAGAAAAACATTTAAATTGTCATTTCAGAGTGCATGTTCTTTGTAAGCATGTACCGGAGGAAAAAGTACACACTCATAACAAGTCCCATCTTTAAGCAACTAGAATTACTTAAAGTTTTTTTGTTTTGTTTTTTTTTATTCAAAAAGGCTTTTGTCAGTTTACCTAAAGTTTAACATTTTGAAGTGTATATACGTTATCGGAATCGTTAACCTATTGCAAGTTAGTTTTAAATTACCAAGTTTACACAGCATCTTTAACGTCGTAAACAGAAAGAACTAGCTCCTTGTTGAAAAGTGGCCTAAAATAGAACATTTTTGAGGCAAGTATACTTCATAGAATCTGATAGGTCTTAATTCTAATTCCTGAAAGAAAGTCCAAAAAACGACACACATAGATTAGGCAAATATGTGGGGTTGTTTTTAACTATTCGTTTTGAATTTTTATGCGTTTTTCTTTTGCTCTTCTAAAAATCTGTGATTGCAGGAGAAAGATTTATTGGCCGATGACTTGAACCTTTTTGTATCTCTGTTTTTTTTATGCGCGATTTTTACATGTGACCATCTTATATCCATCGTATGATGAACACGAAGTCTTACATCCATCGTTAAACCGTCGACGTACAGACATATATATACCTTTGGATCTAATGTTTTACCAACGTTTACAACTTCGTTCCACGTTCGTTTTGGGCCGCAGGTATTTGTATGTGCTTATTGTACAATCGTTAAGCTTTCGGTAACTGGATTGAATTATTATATTTAGCTAGTTCGGGACTTCGCACGAAATTGAATTTTTCAAATTCGTGTTTCCATCGTTCGTAAACAAGAGGTTCCCAGGAGCCTGAATCGCTCACCTGAACTACACAGATACACATATTTTGTAGATATTATTGTGCTTAACCATATGCGATTTAAATTTCTGAAATATCTTGTTTAGTTTTCAAGATAAAGGGCTTAATAAGTGCAAAATTTGGCAAAAAAAACAAAAAGGGCAATAACACCCACATCAGCAGTCAGATCTTTTTTCAACATTTTAGGTCAGGTAGATCTTAATATGCTGATCACTTGCACAATTTTGATATCTGAAACCATTTTTTAGTTATTAGCAAAAACTGTAATTTACCCCCTATGTTCTTTTTTTAGCCATTGTGGCCATTTTTTTGTTGACAAATCAATAACCTGAACGAAAGAGTTGAAGCATATACATGATATATGCTATTAAATATGTGTGCCAAGTTTAGATGCAGTTGGTCTTACGGTGTCAAACAAGTTAATCTTTGAAATCCATGCAGGGGAATAGTAATAAAAATAGTAAATTTTGTCGCTTTAACTCCTAAAAGAAATGGCCCTACAACTTTGACCTTATGACATGAAATGTAGATCTTGATGTGCTTGAAATTATTCATAAACGATGTTGTAAATATATATTAAACGTCGGTAAAAATGTTCCTAATTGTTATATTTATGCTGAACTTTGGCGTCTGCCGATGTTTGTATGTCGTAAAGTTAGAATTTTGAAGTACTGGTTTAGAATATTGTTCTCTAATTTTCATCCGATTTAACTACTTCCCAGCCGGTTGTGAAATAATATTTCTTCTCTCTAAAGAATTTTAAGTTCTCATTAATTGATTGGTCAATTTTACAGTAGGCGTGGTCATTGCGATCGAAAACTGAAAGATAAACATTCGCCGCTAAAAATAGTTTCTTTCGACAGTCACAATATATTTTAATTTACTTTTGATATTTTCTGACACAATTGTTATTACATGTATTATGTTATCATAAATTATGTTTATGAATATCATAAACGCCTAAATGCTTAAATCACTTTTTAATTTGAAACTCTTGGTAAAGCGTACTAATATACTGACCAAATCAAAGGTTAGGAAAATTCAAACTTAACCAAAAAGAATCTCCTTTCTTTTTGGTTTTCCTGAAAATTAGAGAAACAGCGTCTTACATCATTTCTCGAGGATTGTCAGATTTTTCAATCTCGATAGTTAAATGACAGAATTTTAAGCTCTCGACAGAGTCTCGAGCTTAAAATTCCATGATTGAGAAATCTGATAATTCACTTAAAACAATGTAAGAAGCTATATATCATAAACAGTCTGTTGTATTAGATATTTATAATTTGTTACTTACAGGTGCAAATAATGGTAAAACTAACTGGCATCAAATATACGTGATTTGTTGTTTTCATTAGGTCTTAATATAACTATGTATGGTATCAACAACCAAATGAAAATATCTATATTGACATTATGTTTAACATAATCAAAGATCAATACATTCCATCATGGCATGAAGAGGTCAGAAATTGTGAAAAGTTGACTTTATATAATATAATATAATTAAACCAATTTTTGGTTAAGAAGAATATGTAGATTTTTGTTATAACTCACATTTTCTTACTAAAATAAATTCGCAGTGGTACAGCAAAGATAGTATGGAGGGGATACATGGTCAAAACGTTTTACATGTAGATAATGAAATGTTAATGTCAAAAACTACATTTTTAATTAAAGTATATTGAAAAAAGATATTAATATTACAAAAAACACGAACACGCATTGATTTTTAAGCTGACATATTTAAAAAAAAAGTATTCCAGATTTTCAAATTTAAATAAAATATAAGATTTGTACATAATAAGAATACATCAATAATTTGCACAATAAAAATCCTTTTTTATTTTACAACAAAACAATTCAAACATTTACATTTCTACATTAACATTTCTAAACCGTGAAATCGTTGCAAGGTAGCGTGATTGACGTGTAATGGGCGTGGTTTACTGCTTAACGAAATAAGTTCTCCCTCAAGCCGGAAATTTCGCAAGGGAGATAATTAATAATTAACGCGGGAAAATTAGACAGAGAAGCTTGATAAGTATCAGTGAACAAATAAAATTTAATCCAGAACTGCAAATGCATATTTTCAAAGGAGGGATTTATTTTGTCAGTGTTTTGATGTCACATCTCCCTTAATGCAATACATCATTGTTGAATTTAGATACCTAACTGCATGAACTGCAATAGTAATAAATGGGTATTTGAATGCAATATGGTTAGAACTACCAGACCTCTGTTGATATGGTAACTCAAACCAATCAGTCCAAGGAAATGTTGTTACCAGACCTCTGTTGATATGGTAATTCAAACCAATCAATCCAAGGAAATGTTGTAATGTACCTGTTCTTTTAAGGGTTGCGGCACATCTACTTCCTGTTTTTGAACTAACTTAGTTACATTGCACATGTCCAAAATTTCGATAACAGATTTTTCAAGTTTAACTGAACGGATTAATTTCAAATTTGGTATTAAAACAGCTTCACAACCATGCCTTGTACAATGTTCCCCCTTTCAGTTTAGTTAGTTGGACATGTACTTGCTGACTTGGACGATTTTTTGGCTAAACTGCACATTTTAAAATTTTAATAACAGATTTCTCAGCTTTTACTGATTCTTAAGAGATTGAATTAAAAGGAGTAGAGCCACGACGGCCCCAAAATTCAACTGCGAAAAACTTGTTTGTAATACCTGCCGTCTTAGTCAATTTTCAGCTAAAATGCATATTTTAAAATTTTCATATTAACAAGATTTCTGAGCTACTGAAAGGATTGATTTGAAATATGGTATACTCCTTCAGCTTAATTAGTTGTAATGTGTCTACATAATTTCAGGTTTGTATGACATTAATTTCCTGTCTGCTGAGCCAAACTATACTTACTGCAGCATATTGGATGCATGTACGTCAGGGGACCAATATGGATAGTCTATTCATGCTTGACCTTTTCGTCCCATGTGGCATATGGTGGACTACAATGGTTTTCAAGTTATTCTCATGCATTTATAAACAAAATATATACATAAACATCCAAAACGCCAAATATAAAGAAAGAATGAGTCCATGGGACACGGATGCCCCCGCTGGCCTCAAATAAAAAGTTGAAGTCTGACAGGTCTGAAAATCGCTTAGGATGCATTGTTTGTCATACTGAACCATCCTACCAAGTTTTAAATCATTTCCATTTACGGCTTCTGAGAAAAGCTTTACGGAAATTTTCCGACGGACGCACGTACGGACATGAGTAAAACTTAATGCCCCCCCCCCGACATGTCGTCGCGGAGGCATATAAATGATGCTTTGGACTAAGTGTGTAATAACTTTGTAAAAAACATAATGGAACCCTAATTCCTTATAATACTGTAAACATGGATATTTTCGCTGCGTGAATTTTTCGCATTTTTGTTCAGTTAACCTTTTGTGTGGGTGAATATTTCTTGATTTTTTAAACAATTTATATTCTATACTTAAAGAATAAATCATTCGTGGAGGGATATTTTCGCGGATATTTTGTGATCACGAAATAAGCGAAAATAACCCCCACGCGAAAATGTCCACGTTTACAGTATGCATGTCCATATAGTAATCTACTAGTATACAAAGTTTCAAAATAATTCATGAAGATGTGTGGGAGGAGTTGTGGACGGAAAATAGACAATGTGCACCAAATGCATTGAAAACACCAAATTAGGGTCATAATTCTATAAAATTGTTAGAACCCAATTTTTGTGTTGCCTGCGAAGCACAGCAGGACATTGGTGTAAAGCTCTTTGACAAACCTGATGACTTCAACTTTCAAATCGTTAACTTCCCCTTCTTATGTGGCAACATTCCGTCCGCTTTGGCTTATGGGGTTAACGTATCATAACTGATTCGCTATTCCCGAGCTTGTGGAAATTACATCAATTTTCTTAGTAGAGCCTCATGAAATTTTATCATGAGCTCGTAGACAAATGTGAGATTTCTATCTCTCAGATGAGTGTAGATGTTGGATTGTCATAGAGTTTTGTTGATTTTATTTCCTCACCGAATTTGACTCGCTGAATGAGCGATTGGTAACAGGACGAGTGTGCTATAGCAGGCAGGAACCGCTTACTCTTCCGGAGCACCTACTCTTGTTGAGACTTGAGTTTGTGTTGCCAGTTGTCATTCACTTGTGTTTTTATGTAATTTTGTGTTGTTTGTTTCTTTTGTTGTCTTTGTCTTTCTGGTGTTTTTTTGTGGTTTTGTCTTCGAAATTTCGGACTTATGAGATTTGGATGCCCCTTTGGTACTTCATTGATTCTTTCTTTCCTGGCGGCGGCGTTAACTTTTTGTTAAGGTTTTATCTCAAGAACTATAAGGCCCTAGGTTGATGAAACTTGGTATGCATATACCCAAGTAGTAGCTTAGCATAACTTAGCACAACTGCATCCCCCATCTTTTGGCCTTGACCTTGATTTTCCGGTTGAGTGACTGTCAATTTTCAATACATATAATACATGTAGCAATGTTAAGGTTTTATGAGCACCTCCATATCTCAAGAACTAAAAGTCATAGGTTGGTGAAAGTGGGTATGCATATGCTCTAGTAGTAGCTTAGTACAGTAACTACTACTAGAGCATATGCATACCCACTTTCACCAACCTCATTTCTTCTCTGGACTTTCATAGTTTTCTGTATCTAGTTTGACATGTTTGGACTTTAAGATTCAACTGCAGCTCTGGTATGGCTTAAACATTGGGGAGCTTAAGAAGTATAAAATGTCAATAATTAGAATGTGTTTATGTCAGAGCAAAGAAAATTAAATAATTAAAAAATTGTTATCAGTTAACATTCCGTCACAATAAGGATTTATAAAAAAATAACAATAGCAATTTTAAAGAATTTTGAATCAAAAACTCCAACACAACTTGATAAATGTCAATTCTATAATTATCTGATTCTGCACCATGGTTATATGTTTGCGAAATTTCCGGCTTGAGGGAGAACTTATTTCGTTAAGCAGTAAACCACGCCCATTACACGTCAATCACGCTACCGAATAACGATTTCACGGTCTAGAAATGTAAACGTAGAAATGAAAATGTTTGAATTGTTTTGTTGTAAAACAAAAAAAGGATTTTTTTTATCATGAAAATTATTTATGTACTTTTATTACGTACAAAACTTATATTTTATTTAAATCTGAAAATCTAGAATACTTTTTTTAAATATGTCAACTTAAAAATCAATGCGTGTTCGTGTTTTTTGTAATATTAATATCTTTTTTCAATATACTTTAATTAAAAATGTAGTTTTTGACATTAACATTTCTTTATCTACATGTAAAACGATTTGACCACGTATCCCCTCCATAAGATAGATGTAGAAACTGGTAGATATTTAGATTTGCCGAGAAATTCAAGACTTTGTAAATGTTGTAATACGTCTTGTGTAAAAAAATAAATATAATTTCATACTTGTATGTCCAGTCTATAGAGCATTAAGACTTAAGTTTATACCTTAATATTTTTGTTCATGGCCAAATACGACTAAATTAAGATATTTATTGTCTGGTAATTCCAAAAAGTTAGTTGTAAAATTGTGTAATTTCATAAAAGTTGCTTTTGAAAATAGAAACCGCTTGATATTATAATAGTACTTTATTCATTATTTCTCTTCTGTTGTTCGTCATTTGTCACTATATCATACACTGTAATTGTGCTATAGCATATAAAGCTTTTGCAAATAAAGACATTCATGCATTCATTCATTCAACCATTTTTGAGTTATTAGCTAAAAACTGCATTTTACCCCTATGTTATATTTTTAGCCATGGCGGCCATATTTTTTGACGAAATTCCGAACGATAGAATTGTAGCAAATATGCTATTAAAATGTGTGCCAAGTTTAGATGCAGTTAGTTTTATGGTGTCAGACAAGTTTATCTTTGAAATTCAGGTGAAAAGTAATGCAAAATTGTACATGTTGACGCTTTAAGGGCCATAACTCCTTAAAGAAATGGTCCTACAACTTTGACCTAATTACATGAAATGTAGATCTTGATGTGCTAAATCATAATTTTTATGCAATTTGCATTTTTGAAATATCTTGTATAGTTTACAAGATAAAGGGCTAAATAAGTGAAAAAATTTGAAAAAAAAATCCAGAAAAAGGGCAATAACTACTAAATCGGTTAATGGATCGTCTTGACAATTTTGGGACAGGTAGATCTTGAGGTGCTTAACACTTAAATTTTGCCAAACATTTGATATCTGTCACTGTATTTGAGTTCTCTGCCAAACAAACTGCAATTATTTCATATGTTCTATTTTTAACCCACAGCGGCCATGTTTTCGACGAATCAAAAGTCTGAACTACAAATTTGTAAAGGAAATACATGTACTATAGAACAACCTTACCAAGTTTTGTTACATTCGGCCTAGCGGTTTCAAAGGGTGAGATTTTTGAAAAATTGTTATCAGACGACGACAATTTACGACGACGGACGCCAAGTCATGCTAATAGCTCACATAAACCTTCGGTCCGGGTGATCTAAAAAATCGGGACAGTGAGAACCAGCATAAACATCTCTTCTTACCATTAACGTAAAGTGATCAAGTATATATTTTTCCTACAATAAACACGAAAATCGGTATTTGTCAATGGTCGAATGATCAGCTTGTTTATGAGAGAAACAAATTTCCGTTTGATATTTTGAAAGCTTTCATAAAATTGTAATAATGGTCAAAAGCAAGTCCATTTTGAATTTAATTTCCCAAAAAAATATAACAAAAAACGTCAGCACCCAATGCCAGTCCGTGATGGTTTGTTGGTTTACAGACCTCTCCGTTTACGCCGCCATGTTTCTACCAGAGGAACCACCACTTTTTTGTTGAACCTTGATAAAAAAAAACGTTACTCTGGTAAAACTTAAGTCAGGTAGATACAACTTAACTTAAACTTTGGTAACCATAGTAGCTGATCGAACTAGGCCCATGAAAGATGGGGATTAAATGAAGGGAAAACCCGTATGGAATGAAAATTCATCACAATTAATAAGTTATAAAATAAAATGCACAGGGACGTGCTCCCCTCTATCAATTTTTCGTTAGAGTCAATGTTCCATACGAAAAAACAAAACAAAAGGAAGATACCAATATCACAATATTCCTCCACTTCAATTCGATGTTCTCTTAATAAGTCGCTTATCTTGTATCCTCGCATTAATAATTCGTTTAGTGGATGACTTTCCTTTCTATAACATTCAAATGTATCATCATTCATTGCACATCGGCCTCTAAATATCGGGCTATATAGGGTTTATATGTAAAATAGAACAAACGCCTGGACATGAAAAGAATTATGTCAAGGAACAAGTGTGGCCACTAAAAGTATGTCTCGCCTGCCGGCACCATCACTAAAATCAACTACCTAAGCTTTCATTTCTTGATATTAAACACAAAAAGTGTCTGTATACCTAATAACATATGCTTAGTTAATATACTATTCAAGCAATCCATTTTCCACACAAGTATTACAAAAAGTTTTCTGTCTGAAAACAAGAGGCTCCCAGGAGCCTAAATCGCTCAACTGGTCTTGATGTCAACCCTATATTATGTAGAGCTAAATGAGCTGAACATTTAAGCAAGCAACAGTTTTTCTTTATCTAGTACTAAAGTTTTCATTCTATAGGCCAAAAACACGAAAAACCGTTATTTTAGGGGCCGTAACCCCTATAAGGGGTCATCTGAAAACTTTGATCCTATGGAGACTTTTGTAGAGCTTAATGCGCTGAAAATTTAAGCAAGACCTGACATATGTGCCTGAAATAAAGGTTATAAGGCAAAATCTATTTGACATTGAGAGGGTCATAAGTTTAAGAAGGAGTCATCTGACAATATGGTGGATCTTAAGGTGCTGATCACTTTTGTTCTCAATCAAAATTCAAAAATCTGTCACCCTTTTTGAGTTATTAGCAAAAAAAAATGCAGTTTAACCCAATGTTCTATTTTTAGCCACAGCCGCCATGTTTTACAACCAATAAAAAATCCCCACATAAGTTCTATACACCTAATGCTAATAAACAACTATACCAAGTTTGGTTCCAATTAGACTTAAAGTGTCAGAGGAGTAAACGTTTTCAATGTAATGAGGACATGCTGTTAACATGCTCAATTTTGACGTTCTAAGAGCAATAACTCCTAAAAGGAAAGGTCCTACATTTTGTAAACAATCCAACTTTGCGAAAAAAGAAATCCTTGAGGTAAATGTTTTATACCAGCATTACACAGAAAACTATATTAGCTTCGCAATGATATATAACATGTGTACCATCTTACATGTACCCGTTTTTGTTTAAGCAAAAACTTCAAAAATGCAGATTTTAAGCTGAAAACAAATGTGAACGTCAAAAGGGTTATTTGAGACCAAAGGTCCTACAACATTGACCCTGCTTAACAATATGAAATTTAAATTGCTCAAATAACTTGTATAATTTCCAAGATATTGAGCTAAACAGGTGTAAAATTTGCAAAAAATCCACAAAAAGGGCATTGGATGTTGGATTTTTTTGTAAAAGTTCAGAGCTGGTAGATCTTAAGTTGCTGATCACTTTTGTTCCCAATGAAAATTTAAAAATCTGTCACCGTTTTTAAGTTATTTGCAAAAAACTGCCATTTGACCCTATGTTCTATTTTTAGCCACATCGGCCATGTTTTACAACAAATCAAAAATCCCCACATCAGTTCTATACACCTAATGCTAATAAACAACTATACCAAGTTTGGTTCCAATTAGAATTAAAGTGTCAGAGGAGTTAACGTTTTCAATGTAATGAGGAAATGCTGTTAAAATGCTCAATTTTGACGTTCTAAGGGCAATAACTCCTAAAAGGAAAGGTCCTACAACCATGACCCTATACATATTTTGTAGATCTTGATGTGCTTACCAATATGCAAATATTTCAAATATCTCGTATAGTTTTTAAGATATTGAGCTAAACAGATGCAAAATTTGCAAAAAATCCACAAAAAGGGCAATAACTCCTACATGGGATGTTGGATTTTCTTCAAAATTTCAGAGTAGGTAGATCTTGAGGTGCTGATCACTTTTACTTTTACGCCAGAATGTTGATATCTGTAGCCGTTTTTGATTTATTTGCAAAAAACTGCATTTTACCCCTATGTTCTATTTTAGCCACAACGGCCATGTTTTACGACGAATCAAAAATCCCCGAATGCTAATTATATAATGCACAACCATGCCAAGTTTGGTTGCAATTGGACTTATGGTGTCAGAGGAGTTAACGTTTTAAAAATTTACGGACGGACGACGGACGCAAAGTGATGACAATAGCTCACATGACCCTTCGGGTCAGATGAGCTAAAAAGGTTGTTTTAGGGGCCGTTACCCCTATTAATGGTCATCTGACCACTTCGATCTTATTGAGACTTTTGTAGAGCTAAATAAACTGAACAAAGTAAGCAACAGCTTTTCTCTATCTGCTATAGTTTTCTTTCTATAGGCCAAACACATGAAAAAACATCATTTTAGGGGCCGTAACCCCTATAAGGAGTCATCTGACAATTTCGACCCTATGGAGACTTTTGTATAGCTAAATTAGCTGAACGTTTAAGCAAGCAACAGCTTTTCTCTATCTGTAATAGTTTTCATACTATAGGGCAAAAACATGAAAACACGCTATTTTTCGCCTTTAAGGGGCTGTAACCCCTATAAGGGGTCATCTGACAACTTGGACCAAATGGAGACTTAAATAGAACTTTTGATGCTGAAGCAGTAGGGTGGCATCAGATTTCATCAATCTCTTATACTTTTTGATTTACAAGCCAAAAACAGTAGTCTGACCCCCCTGGTCTATTTTTAGCAACGGCGGCCATGTTTTTTAAACGAATCAAAAAGCCCTACATCAGTTCTGTGGGGGATACCCTAAAGTACCACCAGACCAAATTTAATTTGAATCTGTGCAGCCGTTTCAGAGGAGATGAAGTTTGAAGAAAAGTTAACGACGACGAAGACGGACGACGACGACGGACGCCAAGTGATGGCAATAGCTCACCTGGTCTTTGACCAGATGAGCTAAAAAAGACCTAAGTTCACAGAGTCACTGGAGCGTAAAGATGGGGTCATGGTCACATGGCATGGTGACAGTTGCGTTGCCCATACCCGCAACTGTCTGTTTACACAATATCAGATGCCTAGCTATTATAACTTTCCAGCAATTCATCGTCCACAAAAGTCTTACAAAAAAGTTTACGGCCTGAAAAAAGACCTAAGTTCACAGAGTCACTGGAGCGTGAAAATTGAGTCAGAGTCACACGACATGGTGACAGTTGCGTAGACTATTACCTGAACTGTCTGTATACCAAGTATCAGATGCCTAGCTAATATATATTTCCAGCAATTCATCGTCCACAAAAGTCTTACAAAAAAGTTTACGGCCTGAAAAAATACCTAAGTTCACAGAGTCACTGGAGCGTGAAAATGGGGTTAGGGTCACACGGCATGGTGACAGTTGCAAAGGCCATAATCTGAACTGTCTGTATACCAAATATCAGATGCCTAGCTATTATACTTTTTAAGCAATTCATTGTCAACAAAAGTCTTACAAAAAAGTTTAGGACGCCTCCGCCGCCATCGCCGCCAGAAAGTAAAACCTATGTCTCGCCTTCAGCGACTATTCGTCGCAGGCGAGACAAAAACCACTCAAGGGAAACTTCGAATTAGTTTTAAGAGTTTTTTTCTTGCGTTTTACATAACATTTTTTGGTAAAGTCCCGAGAACGTCCACAGATCTTCTTCCTTCATGTCGATGCGATTGCCAAAACTGCCTGAATATGGTGGAATTTCGAGATTACAAATACCAAAACGCGGGTATGAACGGTTAATTTGGATATGCTATATATCGATATTTCAAGGAGTAACCTCTCATCAGTAGCGTTTAAATCAAAACATTGGAAGGTCAAATTTCAAAACTCTTGAAAACGAAAAGTACTCAAAACCAAATTTAAAACGTTCGAACAAAGAAGCCAAAATCCAGCACCAAGGATATCGACCATGTGCATTACAAGGAAAGAAACCTGGTGTTTTCAATAATTTTGAATTTAAAAAACGGAAATTTCAGCGACAAAAATATTAGAAATTTTATGGTAAATCGTGTCAGACACGTCTGACTACCAGGCTTGTGATTACCCTCGGGGACCTCTGGTCCACCAGAAGCGGTTATAGCGTGAGTGAGTGAGTTGGTGTTTTATGCCCGTGCAACGCTATATAGGTTATTTTCAGGCGATGAACATGAAAAGGATGATAAAATGAACATGAAATGATGATGATAAATGAAATATGGGGATGGGGTGGGTAACAAAGGACCGGTAAATTTTGAAGAACCACAGGAAAAGGGGAGAGGTGGGTAGGGGCGGATAATTTAGCCTATGTGGTGCACTACTTGGCGGTCCACAAAGGGGTCTTTTACGTGCATGAAGCGTGGCACTCTTCACACACGTTGGCCCACTATGGTCGGCGGTCAGGGTTTCCGTATTATAGACCTGACAACCCCCGCGGACGAGGGCTACCCTATTCAGCCACATAGGGTACACACTTGGTCGCTCTATGGGCTGAGCACTGACCCGACGTCAGAATCCCAAGACCCTTAGTCGCCTCTTACGACAAACTAGGCTCTGCTGCGGGCCTATTCGCCACCCGGGCCCCGCACGGGACGCGGTTATAGCTCAGTGGTTTCAAAATTACAAATACCAAAACGCGGGTATGAACGGTTAATCTGCATATGCTATATATCGATATTTCAAGGAGTAACCTCTCATCAGTAGCATTTAAATCAAAACATTGGAAGGTCAAATTTCAAAACTCTTGAAACGAAAAGTACTCAAAACCAAAACGTTCGAACAAGGAAGCCTAATCCAGCACCGTGGATATCGACCATGTGCATTACAAGGAAACAAACTTGGTGTTTTAAACAATTTTGAATCTAAAAAAACGGAAATTTCAGCGACAAAAATATTAGAAATTTTATGGTAAATCGTGTCAGACAAGTCTGACTACCAGGCTTGTGATTAACCCGGGGACCTTTGGTCCACCAGCAGCGGTTATCGCCCAGTGGTTTCAAAATTACAAATACCAAAACGCGGGTATAAATGTATAAAGGGTTAATTTGGATATGCTAAATATCGATATTTCAAGGAATAACCTCTCATCAGCAGCATTTAAATCATAACATTGGAAGGGCAAATTTCAAATCTCTTGAAAACGAAAATTACTCAAAACCAAAACGTTCGAACAAGGAAGCCAAATCCAGCACCGAGGATATCGACCATGTGCTTTACAAGGAAAGAAACCTGGTGTTTTAAACAATTTTGAATTTAAAAAAAACGGAAATTTCAGGGACAAAAATATTAGAAATTTTATGGTAAATCGTGTCAGACACGTCTGACTACCAGGCTTGTGATTACCCTCGGGGACCTCTGGTCCACCAGCAGCGGTTATCGCCCAGTGGTTTCAAAATTACAAATACCCAAAACGCGGGTATGAACGATTAATTTAGATATGCTTGGTTTGGATGTAATTAATGATGATAAATTTTGGTGTTTGGGAAAGAAAAATCTTTCATGTAACGAATCATAAATGCAAAGATACGTGATTAATTAAAAGAAAATCGAATTGAAGTGGAGGGCTTGGTGAAAGTTGAATCTCTCTTGCTATTTTTGTATGGCACATTGACTCTCACAAAATATTGATAGAGGGCAGCAAATTCCTATGTACAATGCACTGAGTTTAAACAATTTTTTCACTATTATTTGTTGTCTTCAAATTTTTCTTGATTTTGACTTTATTTTACAGTATGCCATATCCTGGCCCAGTGAGACCGTTATACTTGATATATTTATCAAGACATCGAGTCTACATGTACGTACATGTGTTGAAATGGAATAAATTAAATATACTAACAACGTCACTAACATACAAAAACAATTTGAACTGTGTTTTAATAAATAAAATTTGAACAAAGTCTTCAAGTTTTTTTTAAGTTTGGAATCTGAAAGGTCAATAGGTCCTCAGCAGCGCTAAGGTTGCCAGTAACAGTCGGTTCAGGGCATTTTGCACAAAGTGGTTGACTGGGATAAAACTGTCATCACTCATGTGGTTATTGTCAGGCTATATTGCGAAAATCCAAAACATGCTTATGATGCTCAGTGTTTGGTGGAAAGAAATTTTCTGCAGGTATCGATAAGAGAACCACCGTAAAGTCCCCTGAAGTCGACTGAAATGCCCGATCTATTTTATCCAACTCTTTTCAAATTTCAGTCAAACTTGTTTCCGCTATTTGCCTCGTGTCCCCCATTTTGTCCATTTATTATACATGTGACACCTCTATATGTTATTTGTGCTGCTTCTGAGTGTCTTTTTCATATTTATAATTACAGGCATACACGCTACAGTTTCAGCCAACCTATATACTTCACCAACAAACACAGGTACACTAGGATATGGCGGTGTAGAGATGGGATGTTCGTACTCAACTACAAACAATGAAACTGTTAATACAATATATATTCAAGCAGATTTTGATGGAGAGTTTAAAAACATCGCTAGCTTTTATCCAGTAACTCTTCATTTCAATGCATCACTGTTCGATAACGGATTTTATCTACAATCTAGGGTAACCCTTACGAATCCGACAGAGAAGTCTAAGACAGCTATACTGAGATTTGACAAGATAGATTGTCCAGATGAAAAGGAGTACAGATGTCAGGTGTTTTGGGCACCTAACCCTAATGGTGATCAGGCTTTTTCATCAACCGTGAATATCATTGTAAAAGGTAATATAAATGCAAAATTAATACACGTGTATGCTAGGTTTTATCATACGGTAGAGCACTTTGATTTTGCAAAACATAAGACCTCTTATTTGGGGAATCTTTATGCCCGCAACTCTAAGTTAGGGGTATATTGTTTTTTATTCTTGTCCGTTCTTTCGTCAGTCCAGCAAGTTTTTCGTATTATTTTCCAGATGTTTGCATATTTTGGGCTGATTTTCGGTATCTGAGAATATCATGATGAGTTACAGATCCAGGTTGCGTTTCATTCCAGTCCATTAATTTTCTTTCGTAATGCTTGCAGATAATGTGCTGATTTTTTATATATGAAACTAACATGATGTGCTTTACATATGGAGTTCGCGTTTCGTTCCGGTTCGTTGATTTTCACCGAGTTATGGCCCTTGGGCTTAAACAATTTTATGCAAGTAACAGTTTTCCATACTCCTCCATATACATGACATACTTGCAGATATTGAACTGACTTTGTATGCGTGTCTATCATGATTAGTTGCAAATCAAGTTCGCATTCTGTTGAAATCCGTTGAATTTTATTGAAATTATAGCCCTTGGACTTTTAAGGAAATTTTAGGAAAATAACAGTTTTTTGGACTTTTATTATAGTTTACCTTTATAGTGAGTTGGTGTTTTACGTCCTATCAATACTGTGTAGGTTATAGGTGAGGGCGACGAACATAAAGAGGCTGCTAAAATGAACTTGAAAGGATGATAAGCTATGATGATGAGAAGTATGAAATTGGATTTGAAACAAAAGAATAGTGAATTTTAAAGACCACTGAAAAGAACGAGGGACGAAAAATTTAGTCTATGTGATGCACTAACTGCATGTCAACAAATATATCTTTTACCTGCATGAGAGAAGCAAAGGTGTACCAAAGGGGTAATCAGTATCATAAACCCGTAAAGACAAAGACAAAACCGGCAGACAAAAACTCATCACAACAAAACAGAACACATAACAACATAAAACACACACACACATAACAACAAAACCGCATGCAGCAACGTGAACTCAAGTCGAGACGAGAGTGAACTCCGGGAGAGTAAGCAGTTCCTGCTTGCTATAGCAAACCCGTCACGTTGCCAAAGATCGATTAAGTGTTGGTCAAATCCGGAAAGGATGACATTACAAAACTCTATGTCAAACCAACAAATGTGCTCATCTGAGAGATAGAAATCCCGTATTTGTAAACAAGCACATGATGTCGTCAGTAAAAGTAAAATGAGGCGTGGAATTCTCCACACTGTTGGCCCATTATGTTTTTATCAGGTTCTCTGTATTATGACCTGACAACACTCGCTCACGAGAGCAACCATATTCAGCCACATAAGAAACACAACTTAATCGCTAAGATGGCTGAGTGCTGATCATGACCTGTCTTAAAAAAAGATGTACGACCCTTGGTTGCCTTTAATGACAATCCAGCGTGGAGCCCTTATAACCATTATACTGTAAAAAAGCCTACATGTAACCTGTCGTAAGAAGCAACTAAGGGTCTTTGAGTTCTAACATTGGGTTAGTAGTCGGCCTACATAGCAACTATGGTGTGTTTCAGTCTTTATATAATATTTTATTTGTCAAAATACTTAAATTGAATTGGACACAAGTAAAACATACTTAATATGAAATTATTTGCATAACATAGTTAAACAAAGCAATGATTATTCAATTTGAGCAAGCATGCAAGTTACATAAATACAGTCTAATATCTAGTGGTATTCAATTATCTCCCCTGCGGAAAAAAGCTAATGTGTTTTTTAATTTTTAACGATGACAACAACGATGGCGACGGCATGTAAACAATCTTCAACTTTCATTTATTGCGCATGGACCTGACTACTATCATATACGTTGGACATGTCATGTTATTTAAGAATCTTTTCTGTTGCATAAACAGTTGTTTATAAGGTCAACAAAAGTGCATATTTTAACAAATCGAGTGCAACTTGCTGGACGTTGGAAAAAATTAAAATGTCAACTCAACCTTAAAAAAATCACACAAGGCGTAATACCTGCAGTACATTCTCGAAATTTATGGGAATGTTAGGTTATTACCTTTTCTTACGACACATATTAGTTTGGAAATTATATTTTACTGCTATCACTTAACGATCCATTTGAATTCAATGTGTAACTATGAAAAACTTTCAAGGGACACAACCAAGTTCTATCTTTCATTGATAATAAACATGATAAAGGGAGGCATTCCTATTTCTAAAACGGATGACTGAAGATTGAATTGGACATTTAATCCAATACAGTGCAAATTCACATGTTGTAGATTCCAATTTACGGACACCGGTCTAAAAAGTAAACATGTTTTATGACGTAATTGAATTCAACAGGTAAATCGTGTACTTTTAAAGAGTAGGTTGTCAAGACGGACTAGAAAAACATCTTTGCCTTAATTTTATTTTGGCTTAACCTCTTGCAGTACATGTCTGACAATTTGCAGATGGGAAGATATCATTTAAACAAATAGTGTGATTTTTTTCAATTTTTTATATAAAAGTTTAAGTTGTGCGATCCATTTCAGTTTGCACCGTATGCATTTAATAAATATACACATAATAACATGCATAAAAATGCAATTTTTTACTTTTAAAAACTCTTTTTAATTTAAAAAAGTTTATTTTATCAGCATAACTTAAAATTGGAAGAAATTTTGTACTCAAAAGAACTTTTGATTCACCTGACAACCAAGATAAACATTCGAATTGACTTTCCCATCTTTTCCGATGAAGAGCTCACATTCTATTGTTTAAATACCACCGGTTTTCGGACTGAATAAATATTAACAAAACAAAAGAGATACACTATTTAAAACTCTTAATACGGAATGTCGATTTTGTAAAATTTAAATGACCCATCTGTCACATGGATTTTAAAAGCTGTTTGATAAGCAAAATCATTCTTCTTTTAGGAAATGAATGTCGTTGCAATAATATCTGGTGCCATCATGTCAAAAATCAAGGTCAAAGGTCATGAGTGGAAAACGTGCCACGAAGAACGGAATAGTTAAAACGCGTTAAAATCTCAAAATAGGGATTTATTAATAGGGCACAACAACAAAGTAACTTAGTATGTCATCTTTTCTAGACACATCTGTTTTGAATCTGTTCAACAGATTTTGCTGAATCATATGTGGTTGTTAAATCTCCTTTTTTCTGCCTTTCAGCTGTGTATTTGTCAGGGTGTAACTTCATGCACCAGTCTTCTTCCCACTGTTCTATTTGATTAATGTCCTCTTGTTTTGCTTCCGCATGTTGAGCATTTGATATTGGCAGTATAAATGCAATCGTAACATCAGCGAACAAGCGTATTGTGCAGCTAAGACGAGACTGTAGGTCGTTGATATAGAAGATGAAGAGTCTTCGTCCTAATGCTGAACATGGGGGACACCAGTGTCTACAGTGACTGCATTGATTGGATGTTACTCCATCTACTAGTATTACTGCGGGCTATTTACTTTCTGATAGTCAGCTTTTGGTCCATTTTTACGGTTTTTTTAACAATGTCATAAGTTAATGCTTAGATTAATGTATGAGAAAGCAAGTGTTAGTTTTATCGAAAGCTTTTGCGAGGTCTACATAATGAGTATGTTCGGTTGTCTCTCGTCTTGTAGATTTTAGAATATGTCGTCAACCAATTATATCAGTTTGGGGCTTATGCGTCTAAAATCTTAATAAAGAAGGTAAGATAGGTTTTTGGATTCTCAATGATTTGTGATGCTGCTGGCTATGCTGTGTTACAGCATATCGATGTGAAGGATATGGGTGTATAATTTTCTGCTTCGGTTTTATATCCTTTCATGTAGGCTGGTGATGCGTTAGCTGTGCGCCAGTTAGCTGGTACTTTGCTGGTATCCATAAAAAGAAATACATACATCTATAGAGGTTTTGATGAAATTTCGTTTGCTAATTCTTTGAGTATTCTCAATATGTTACCTGGTCTCTGAGGTTTTATATTGGTAAAGTTGTTTGATTAATTTAGTTATTCCATTAGTTGTAATGGTAATATTGACTCATCGTCGGATGGTTCTTATAGGTTAACATTCTGTTGGAGTAAGGTCAGTTTTTATTGAAATTGGAAAGTAATGATGCTAAGTGCATATGCATACTAGCACCAAATATTTATGGTATCCGAAACTGTTTCATGTTTAACAGACTTAAGAAAAAAGGTAAACATTGGCCGAATCAACAAAAAGTTTGAAGGGCCAGTAGACCGTCCGTGACTGCAGTAGCATAAAAATAGATTGCTTTTCATCTGTACTCATGCTAATGTAACTGCATACCAGATATTTTATATCAATATAATGATCCACAATTACTTGATCGCATAAAACAGACTGAATTCGTCAAAAACTTTAACTATTATCAACGCCACCGTCGACAGAATGAATCACGATACTTTGGCTTAGTCTCATCTTTCGCGACATCTGTCAATAATGTAACTACATGAATCTTGATGCATAACTTTTCCCAATTCTTAGCGGCTTATTCCAAGAATTTCTCAGAAGATTTCTGCTTATTCCGTCATAATTAATGAACTTTCACCAATGTAAATAAACAAACAGTCTGATTGTAAGTATTTGTTCCTTTTTTTTGTTATAAATACATAAATTTGACACTTTGGGGCTTGGAATCTATTTGGTTTTTTTTAAATACTTTGACACATAGTTCAGAATTTCATCGTAAAACTCCACGTTTGTCCGCTTTTCACGAAAATTACAAAACACAATTAGAAAAAGTGCATACACTGGACAAATCTTATAACAGGTTGGAGCAAATGCCTGAAAACGGGTATAATACCCAATTTCAGGGATAGTCATTGAAATCAGGTATACTGTGATCCCTGAAATCGGGGATAGCAAACTTTGAATCATTTTTTCTGACTTCAACAAAATAAAGACATTCTCTAAATATATCATTCAGAAGAATTGATATTATTGCTATATATTTCAGCATCTATCAAATCAAAACGATGTCTTATTAAATGCCTTTGCAGTGACAAAGCTTCTTCTATTGTATTACCTGACCTTTAATTGAATGGTTAACATGTGTGCAACCAGTAAACCGTCCGTGACTGCAGTAGCATAAAAATAGATTGCTTTTCATCTGTACTAATGCTAATGTAACTAATGATAAGTAAGTAATATCCCTATTGTGTCTCACAACTATGTTGTGTTCAATGGTCATTACATCCTAAGATCGCAATGGAAGAGGGAGGTTTGGCGCCATTAAACCTGGTTTAACCCACCATTTTGTTTGAAATGCCTGTACCAAGTCAGGACCATTGCGATCCACCAATTCTCCGGTATGACTTATTCGTTTTTGTCATTTTCTCTGGACTATGAGATCGATCATTCAAGTTCGGTAGTTTTGTTATTACCTTTATTGAGCACATTTCACTCCCCATTGATGATATAATTGGCATGTGATCAAGTTAACAAGAATGATGTCAAGTTCTTTGAAAACAAATTAATAATAATAATAATAATATTTATTCAGGCAAAATCAAGGATACAATGCATAGCATGATAAAAATACATATACATTTAAAACAATACATTTAACAATATATACTAATGCAACCTGATTGCCTGGGATAAAAACCCATTAAAACTAAAAGCTTATTTCCAATGGGGTCCCTTTATCAAAAAGTCACAAGATATATATCAGAAATAAGCATTGATAAAAAAGAAAACATTTTTGCAATAAAAATAAAAAATATAAGAAGCTGACATATATAAGATGAGTTATCAATAAAACAAAAAAAATCAATATTTTCACGGTTTCTAGCTTCATCCTTTAAATGTTGCTTGACAGCTTTTTAAACGAGTATTATTGTCTAAAACTTTAATTTCTGCTGGCAAATTGTTCCAGTCATGGATCGCATTAAATAAAAATGTATTCTTACTACAAATGTTTGAATTAGGGACACAAAAATTGAAGTTGGATGACCCTCTGGTGTTGTTCGAATTACGAAAAAAACCTGATGACATATAATCTAGAGCAATTCTATTAAAAATATTGTACACATGATTTAGTCTCATCTGTTTAACTCTATTTTCGACTGATAACATGTTAACTTGATCGAAAATATCATTGTTTATACTAGCTCTTGGCCCCAGACCAAGAATGAACCTCACAACTTTGATTTGTAGTACCTGCAATTTATTTGCTACCCCTTTCCCAATGCCAGTATACCAAGATGAAGAGGAATAGTCAAAATAGCATTGTATTAGAGCTGTTGTGAGGGTCAATCTTGATCTGGTGTCTAGGCACTTTGCATGTCTGTATAAAAACTTAAGTCTAAAATTTACTTTTTGTATAATATTAGATACAATATATTTACAATTAAGATATTTATCTATAGATACACCTAAATATTTGACACAGTCAGTGGATTTTATTACATGGTTATAACAAGTTACATAGAACTCAGATATACATTTAAGTTTCCTTGACGGGCCAAAAAGCATACATTCTGTCTTTCCAAGATGTAGTGAAAGTTTATTATCAATAAGCCAATCAGAACAACTTTCCAATACGGAGCCTAATTTTTCAGATATAATCTTTGGATCCTTATTACAGAATAAAATTGCACTATCATCTGCATATAAAATTAGTTTACATTTGTTATCAATACTTATTGGCATGTCATTTACATAAGTTAAAAAGAGCAGAGGTCCCAAAATACTACCTTGGGGAACTCCACATGTTACATTCATAGGTTCTGACATAGTATTATTTACAGACACAACTTGTACTCTATATGATAAGTATGACTTAAACCAGTCTATCGACTCAACACCCATTATTTTTAATTTATTACATAGTATACTATGATCAACAGTGTCAAATGCTTTATGCAGGTCTAGCATGATCATACATGTACCAGTAAACAAGCCATTTGCGTTATTAGTTCTTAAAAAAATCCAGCAAATGTATAAGACATGTATCAGTAGAATATTTTTGTCTAAAACCTGATTGTAAGTTATATAGCATATTATTTTCTTGCAAAAAATCAGCTAAATGATTATACACACTTCTTTCTAAAATCTAAGAAACTATACTTAGAATGCTAACAGGTCTATAATTTCCAACTTCAAGCGGACTATTTTTTTTATAAAGAGGTTTGACTCGAGCATATTTCATACTAAGAGGAACGACTCCAGAAAAAATTGACTGATTAATAATACAAGCAATAGGTGTTTTTAATATAGGGGCACCATCTTTTATAAAACGAGCTGGAATCTCATCTAAACCAGTACTTTTGGAAGCATTAAGAGAATTTAATTCTTTATATACAAAACCTTCCGTAACAGGTTGTTATATAAATGTGTTCTTATTAGGATTTCTCTTATTGTAAAAATCTAAAAATAGTTGAGATGTTACAGAGTATAAACCTTTAGCTTTAGCAAGCTTTTTAACTAATTCTGATGCTACAGTTGTTAATATAGTTTGCTATGGTTTTAGGATCATGACACAATTCATTGTTCACATTCAGTACAATGTTTGCTTCCTGAGGTTTGGCTTTATAACCAAGATCTCTTGGTTGTTTCCATAACTTTTTAGGGTCATTTTCATGTTCTTCGATCTTATCTGAAAAATAGCTAGATTTTGCAATTTTGATCTCCCTTTGAACTTTATTTCTTTTATTGCGAAACATTTTAAAGTATGCGTGCTATTTGTCTTTTTATAATTAGATAACAATTCAGTCTTTTTCTTTGATAAGATTCAAAATTTCATTTGACATCCATGGTTCTGTATTATGTTTAACTCTAACTTTCTTTAAGGGAGCAACTTTATTTAAGACACTTGTATATAATTCCCTCAAACAATTCCAATTTTCATCAACTGTCTTTTCATATTGATTGCTCTTGGACCAGTCAATATTATTCAACTCTTCATAAAAAGTAACCTGGTCATAATTTTTTAAAGACCGTATATTGATATTTTCATGTTTACCACTGAAACTCTTTTAACTTTTCTACAACAATAGATGATGTTGTGATCACTTAAACCAGAACAGACTGTGCCAGAGTCGACTATATTTTCTGATTTGTTGTGATCACTTAAACCAGAACAGACTGTGCCAGAGTCGACTATATTTTCTGATTTGTTGTGATCACTTAAACCAGAACAGACTGTGCCAGAGTCGATTACATTTTCTGATTTGTTACATAAAATTAGATCAATAATTGAAGAAGAGTTTTGAGCTATTCTTGTGGGCTCGGTTATGAGTTGTTCATAACTAAATAACTTTAAAATATTCATAAAAGATTTTGCTAGTGTAGAGTTTTTGTTTTTCATACATTTATTAAAGTCCCTTCAAATGATAGTTTCAATGTTAGATTTTTTTTTACTAATAACATTTTCAAATTTGCTGGTAAAGTCAGACATATTGGGTGGCCTGTAAATTGTTCCTATAAGAATCGGCCTTGTTTTGGGTAGCAGTAGTTCTATCCACAGAGACTCCAAATCAGAAGCGAGGTCAATGGGTCAATTTACACAAAAGGAAATGATAAAAGGAATCAAAGTCTGAATTTGAATTAAAATTATTTTCATTAATTTAAGATTGGTTTCAGGGTGCACTTTAATATGCATTGCGATCAAACAGAAAGTGTTTTGTTAATCAAATAAGCTTTAAATCCTTTAGAAAGTCTGCTATTCCTGAAATCGGGTATTATACCCGTTTTCAGGCATTTGCTCCAACCTGTTATAACCGTTCTTCTTAGGATAGGCATACTTTGCGTTGAATTATTTGAGCTGCTAATAGTAAAAAATAAAGAAATGTCCTACCTTGTCATGACTGAAGCAGTTGTTTTGTACGGTTTCCAACAGGGAGAGGGCTAAGTTCCGGAGTTACCGGATAAATTATTCTATCAGTCTGGACTTGTGTTATGACACTCAAATTCCATGTGACAGGTGGGTCATTTAAACTCGAAAACTAAACGACTTCTTTTCGTTTCGTCACTCTGCTATCTGTCGTTCGTTAACAATATTCAGTAATAAGTTTCTACATAAGGACGCGGTGTGTCAGTAGAAGATCACGAGGCCGGAGGGGGTGATCTTACTGACACACCAAGTCCGAATGTTATAACTATTTTACATCCCAGCCTTCAAAATATGTCATACAAACATTAGAATACATTCTGTGCATTTAGAACCAAATAGAAAACATTTTATAATATATATTATAGAGTATCCTTATTGGGCCCCGTCAATATTCTTTATGTACAATTTTTTAGCGTCGATTTTCCATCGGTTTCGTGGTCTAGTGGATATGAAGGTAGACTAGGAAAAATGAGATCCATCGTTCAAACCCCAGTGGAAACTGTGTTCAGAGGCGTAACTAACTCGTTTAAAATGGAAGCAAAGTCAAATTTTCGCGGTCGAATTACGTGTATTTTGTGCATTAGCACAGGTTTTGTCAGTTTTAAAGGTTTTTTTTCAGTTTTTATTCCCAGTACGCCTTTCCATGGATCCGCCCAAGGGTCCAACGGGATAAACATCTCTCTCTAGAAGTTCATGAATACTGGGGAGGAGGCACGTCAAAATCTTTCTAAATATAAAAAATAAATGTGTATGAACTCGTGAAAAATACGCCTTCATTTCATTCTCATTCATTTCATTTTTCAAATTATGTAAAATTAAACAACACATGCAAAATCTATCAATTTCACTACTTTTGGGTTTAGATTTCTAGGCAAAAGAACAGGCCGGATTGGTAACAGCATTAAGCCTGTCGTATGGGCCGACTTGAGTCGGAGCGCCCTGTTATTGTTTTTTTATCGCTTGTCAGTAGCTCATCGTTTCAATTTAATTTAATCACTTATTTGGTGTTCCTCTCCTTGCTCATACAGCAGAAACTGCGATGCTTGGGATTAAAGCAGTAGTCAACAAGCCTTGTATCACATCAAATAGGTTTTATTTTTTTTATCGCTTTTCCGAGGGACCAATTTGACATCTTTTTCAAAAGAAGTTGTATTTTCTTGTTTCCATAAGCTGCACTGAAGCAACTTACAAAATACTTCGCATATATACGTTACCGCTCGCTTACGTATCCGTATAAAACGGCAAAGATAATTGGCAATGAATGAAATGAATTTTGAAGTTTGCGTTCAAATCTATATTGGTTATTTTTAATCACAAGAAGCAAACAGGGTTAGTTAGTTAGTTAGTTATTGCTTTACTCCCAAGCAGCGCGATTTCGGCTATATCCGGGCGATGAACATGAAAGTGGTGATACAATGAACATGAAATGATGATGAAGTGGAAGAAATGGGGACACAAGGCCAATCGGGTAGGAGAGTTTTGACTGCCACTGGAAAAAGGAGTGATGGGAAGGGACGGGAAATTTTGCCTCCTGCATGGGGATCCTACGGTTCCTACTCTTACCGAGACCTGTAGCAGGGTTCTTTAACGTGCGAGGAACGTGACATTTTTCCAAACACGGTGCACCACTATGAGATGGACATGAATAGGGTGATAAATGAGCATGAAATAATAATGCAGTAAGAAGTGGGATGGAGACAAGAGGAATAGGCCAACCGGGGAAGCAGTAAAGTACGTTAAGTTTTTGAAAACATTTTCATGTCTGGCTGGATAACATTTTTTTTTTATTTATTTATTTATTTATTTTTTGCGAAATCGAAATTTACATTGTGTTACACCACTGATGTGATTTTTCAATCTTCAAAAAAAAAAACATTGTTGGTGATTTTATAATTTTCCTATATTCAACTTAGTGAACATTTCTAAAAAAAAATACGTGCTTTGAAAAACAAAAGAAAAGGAAAAATAGAGTTGACAAAGTAGAACAGGGTATTCCGATGGATGATCCGACTCAGATCACCCCTGTTAGAACAAAGGAGCTGGGATGTAAAAACTCTTCTCCTCTTAAATACTAAAAATTGTTTCTTAGGGCGTTTTGTACAAAACGTGTATTTCGATCACTGAAAAAAAAACATGACCAGCGTTGTTGAAAATAGACCCGGAGGATACTTATGTTTTTTGGTTTATAAATTTAATTGTTTATAAGATAAGAGAAAACCTGGTGCAAACTTCCTTCTTCAGCGCCTGATCGCGAGGTGATCCTATTTTTAATTGGCGTAATATATCAAACTTTTATTGATTTCTGTTTGTATTATATGTATTTCTTTTCCTAACTTTTTTTTTTGCTTTTGTACTATTTTAAAGGGAAGGGGGTGTGGTTTTTTGGTTTGATTTGTTACTTTCTTTATGCTTTTTTTGGAGGTTTGGGGGGGGGGGGGTTGGTGGGCAAGTTATTTCATTAAAAAATTTTCTCGTGCTCATTTACTCCATATCCTTTCATTAAATAATGTTATTTAAAGATTTTTCGAAATAAGTTTTGAAAACATACCCTGATTTACCGACGATCTGGCATTAACATTCATCATATTATAACTAGGTTGTTAAAAACAATTCAGTCTGCAATGAAGGCAAATTCTATGACTCTTTTAAATAACGCCCTATGAGGGTGCAAAGTTTTATTGTAAAACATGTTAACCTTATCCTTTTTTCATTTGTTCGCCATCAGCCCGTCTGTCCCTCTGTACGTTTTCGGTATTTGCTTTTATAGCAAACTTGTATATGTTACAGGGAATTTGTAATCCCTAAGGAAAACAAAAAACAAGACAATGGACAAGAAAACAAAATTCCACGCTGTCTAGACTTCTCTTTATTAATCAGGCATCATGATTTTAAGGACAATTTGGGGATTTTTCACTTATGTTTCGTCATTATTTTAGGTATACCTTTTTCGTATCCTTTTCCATTTAACAATAATTGTTTTAATTTGGATTTTTTGTGTGGAAATGTCACGTATTTGTTCAGGACCATGATATTTTTCCCTTTGTTTAAAACACATGTGGTTGACAGTACCACTGAAATCAAATGTTACCTTTTTTACTATCCAGGATGTAAGGTAAACCTTAAATTTGCTTACAGAATAATTAAGAAGCAGACTGGATCTAAACTACATGTAAGTGCTAAGTTTAGTGCCTGTACCAAGTCAGGACCATTCCGATCTTTGATTCTTCTGGTTTCATTTCAACTCTCAGAAAATCGAGATTTTGCTTATGTTAATTTCCATATCATATCTTGTTCAACTTTAGAAACTTTCACTGTCGACAAGCGGATTATCGTAACTGTAATTACGACGATCCCAATATGGCGACGGGAAACCCCCGTAAAATAAACATTACCTTTTATTTCATTCAATACACAACGACACACGACCATACTTTGCTACTGCAAAAGTCTTTTGGCTAGCGATATACTGTAAATATGATTTGAATCAATATTCATCCGTTTGGGAGATATCCACAACAGAAAAATGTGACAAGATCATCGTAACTCGAATATTTTTCAAAGAAAGATTATCGTAACTCGGGTTACTGATTATGGTAACTCTGCTATATCGTTCGTTAAAAGAAAACAATTTTACAAAGTTAGGCATTGATTATTTGATAAGCATGACAGAGATAGAAATCAGGCATCAAAATCGCGACCGAAAGTCTTAATATCATGCTTGTTTGTTGTATTAAATATATGGGAGTAAAGCTACGGCGTTTTATTCTGACGGGGTATTGTCGGCTATGGTTTACGCGGGAAATCCTAAGAACAGTGATTTTAACAAGAAGAATAAGGAGAATAAGAAAAACTGTTTAAAAAAAAACAAGAGGTAAATCTAGTCTAAACTGAAAATCGTGTCCAAAATCTACCAACTGTGCAATATATAGACACGTAAAAGATCCTTATAATAATAGTTCAAATAAAAATAAATGTCGTAGTAATGTGTCCTTGGCCGCAGTATGCTTTTAACATCTGCCTATTTTACTTATTTCTTCGTTCGAAAGATGTTTTGTTTATTAAAAGTATTATATAATCAGTTGTCAGTTAAGATAATTCGGTTTATACATTTTGAAAAAAAGTTACCAGAATAGAGACTAAGTCCCTATATATACATCTGAGATTTACATAGTATGACCAAGGAGTCATATGGCCGAGACGAAATAAAGTGTGGCCGAGGTGTCCAAATATTAATACCCTTTTCACAACCCTGTGAAAGTTAATTTTCAATCAGCATTCCTCGGACGAGTCCGCTTCTCTTCGAAGTTTGAGGAGGTAACTCAGCCGAAGTTGCGACGAGTGGATGAATGTTAACTGTCACCTTTCCGTGACCAGTTTAATCAAGCCAAAAGCGTGTTCTTTTCGTTGTTCCGTAATTCCGTCCCGCATTTGTTTATTCGTAATTCATCTACTTTTAGTCTTAGGTTGTTCTTAATTAGAGACAATCTTTATATGCACATAATGCATAGTGGGATATGTTTTAAGTTTCATCAGACAACTACTTCCTGTTTACCGAAACCTTGAATTTTTTCCGCCATACTTTAATTCCTTTCCGCTTTTCGTTCGCTCATAACTTAGAAACTAATATTCCTAGATTGCTAATATTTGGTAACAAACTTGATATGGGCATAGTGTATTGTGGGATACGTTTTTGGATCCATCGGACATCTTCTTCCTTCTTACCGAAAACATTTTATTTTAAAATTATGTTATGCTTTTCATCTACATGTACTTACATACAACTACATGTAACTATCTTTACATTTTTGTTGCTGATGTTTGGTAAAAAGCTTGAAACGGGCATGATATTATGTGGGATTCCGATGATCAAGCATTTACTTCTTGTTTCATGTAAACTTTATATTAAACACAAGGCATACTAGCAGTAGCTGTGAAAGCGGGGGTATCACTAGTCATCATTGGCTCACGGATTTCTTGTTGCTTTGTTTTTCAATTCAAAATACCGTATCAAATAAATATTGATATTGAGAAACAATTTTCATGAATTCAAAACATTTCATTGTTCGCTTCCTCGCGATTTTCTTACGTCAGGGGCAAGAATATTACAAACAAGAGTTAACACTAAAGTATGTCTCGCCTGCTGCACCATCAGAAACAATTCTTCTTTCTTTCTTCCACTATATTTTGAATTTACATTGATTTTCAGTTTCTGAGATCAAAAGATGTTTATAAAACTTAAACATTGCTAATAAATGCAATAAAAATAATGAAAGTCACTCAACCAGAAAAACAAGGTCAAAGTCAAAAGATGGGGATGCAACTGCGATATTTGGAATTTGTAATAGATCATAAAGATTATCAGTATAATTTTCAATTAACACAGCTATTCGAATGATGAATAGAGATAAGTCTTAAACAATGATATTTTAAAAGTAATTCTATTTGGTGTTTGATATTTCCTGAGATAATAAAACTAAACTTTAGTTTTATTTTTCTCAGATATTTCAAAAATATTATTGGTTAGCATGGCATACTTTTAATAACGAATAGATTCCTTTCTGGCCCAGTTAATAATTTGAAAAAATCCTTCATTAAACCCTTATATCAAAAACTAACTAAAATTATTGTCTTACATAGTGAATATTACCGGACAACTTCCATAGAGGTTCTTATTGTATTCATGAAGTAAGAAATGCACTAAACACTCGATATGATACTCTAGGTTTTTTATACTCTTTATAGTGGGCAAACAGTATATTTACAGACTTTTTGGACAAATATGTTCAAGATGATGCAACAGGGTACTAATATTACTGGCTACTGTTAATGCAAAATAGATTTCCAAGCAACACGATTTCGGCTATATTCGGGAAATGAACCGGCATGAAAGGCATGAAAGGGGTGACACATTACATGAAATGATCACAGGGGTTTGGGTCCAGGATTTTCTTTTTTATTATAAAATAACATTCACCACCCGGAACCCGCATGGGTACAACTGTTGCATGGTTGGTTGTATAAAAAAATGCGATCAACGTGACAAGACCTATGTTTCCGCAGCTATACGCCAAGGTATCTTTGGAACTGGCAACAACAGTCGCAAAAGATACAAGAAAAGATGTGTATAATAATTGATGTCGACAGGAAAAAAAACAGGAAAAACGACAAGTAGAACTGGTTTACTCTTAAGAAGAAGTGTTCTGCCTGTAGTTTACAGTTGCTTTACGTTGACAAAGAATCTCTTTCAATTTTATCTTTTTTAGACATTTTACTTAGAGTCATGTCTACGGTTGGTAGTTTTTTTCACTGAATATCTTACTATTTTATTTTTTGTTAACAAACCAAACGGCACAGACTGTAATGTTCAGTCCGTAGTGATTCCTCTCCTTTTCACTCCAAATTCAATTCTATACCAGTGTTCGAAATCTACTACAGGATATCATGTAGTCATATGACATTCACAATTTCTAGCTATCGCTGAATTTTTTTATTTTTTTTTTTGGGGGGGGGGGGGCAGTAGAGTATCAAAAAGAGTGAATGAATATTTATAGAAATGCCGAGCGAAGCGACGCACGCAAATTTTGCAGACTGTTGCTGATTCTACTAGTATAATTGATAGATTTTGTTAGAGTCAATGTGCGGTACGAAAAAAAAACCACGTATTTTTTTTTCGTACTGCACATTGACTTTTAACAAAAAATTGATAGAGGGGAGCAAGTCCCTGTGCCCGGATCCCGAAACTGAAAATCCCGAAATCCTGAGCTTAAAAAACTGATATCCCGAGTCTCGATGTAATTTTATCCTAAATCCCGAACTTGAATTGCCCAAATCCAGAAATCCCGAGCTTAAATATGGCCAATCCCAGTGTCCCGAAAAAGGCTCTCCCCCTCCTTATTAATGGGAGAAGGTAGGGTAAAAAAAAACTAGTTTAACCCCACCATATTTTTATGAGCCTGTCCTAAGACAGGAATTCTTTGTCTCAGCTTTTGATTGCCACGGTCCTTGTCATCTTTGTGTTTATTGTTTTATTGCACAGATGGGCATTTTTATAATTCTTGGATTGGTATTGAATCTTGTGTATTGTATTTTTACAATAATAGCGATAGCTAATGAAAATATTTTAAGAGTCTGCTTATGCAAAGATGTAAGCATAGATGTATGATGTAAGGGACATATTTTTATAAACCGATCCTTATTCAAAGTGCTGCCACATATGAATTTTATTCATTTTTCTAGAACCAAGAGAACTAATAAGATTAACATTGCGCCAAGGATCCTTGATTGCGTGAAAACAGAAAACGGCACTCTGAATCTAAAACATATAGATAATATATTATCTTCAAAATCCTTCCAGTTACACGATTAAAACTGATAAAATGCGATAAGAAATTTGACCACAGCGGGATTTGGTCAGTGATAAAATGTTATCTAATGTTACATAATGACATCCCAGATCGATGAATTTCGATAAATTAACGGGAGACAACTCTTACTGTCATAATTTGAAATAAATTGTTGGGGATGGAATTTCAAAAAAAATAAAGTTTGATAAATTTATACTATCTTTAATCTCTCATTTCACTCCAAGTTCATCCTTTAGTCATAAAAACTAACATTACAATAGCATTTACAAGAAATACTATGTTTTAATAGGGACTATATTATTGGACAACGAAAATTGAAGGGAGCTAACTGTGGTCTCGTACCTATTGGCTTTGAGCAGCGCCATCTAGTGCAAATCACGTTACCCTCCATGGATAGAACTTTTTTACTTTCAATAGCCAATTTTATCCTAACTATGCATATTTGAGCGCTAGGAATTCACCAAAGTTATTTTTATATGATAGTCTTTCAATGTACAAAGTTTGAAAAAAACGCGAACTTACACTTTAAGTGATTTTATTATTTGTTTTGAATTTTTTGTAGCAGCAACCATGCTTTTTATCCAATCTTTCCAAAAGACGATCGTTTGTTGCCAACAGGTCATAAATCATTACCTGCAAAATTTCAGTCAAATTGATTCAATAAGGACAAGGTACAATAAAGTTCATTTTTGCCCACCTACTTTAAGAAAAAAGTAAATCTTATGTAAATAATAAAATTATGATTAAAGTTTAAAGTAAGATGGTTGACCTTTGTGACTTTAGCTAGTTTTGTTTATAATATATTCTGGTTTTTATTTTATAGAGGCCTGAAATAGGGCAAAAGTAACCAAAATAGAGAAAATTCTCATTTTTCATGCTTATTTCATTATTTTTTAATTAATCATAATTTTGTTATTACATGTAACATAAGATATATTAATTAAAGAAGAAATCATATAATGGCGCAATCTCTGTGGAAGTTCACCAATCATTCAAACCAACACATTAAAATAGAACGAAAGTTTACATCATGCCATGAAGGCAGTTCTTCAAATTGAAATGTGGAGATTATAATAGTTATTACTTTACTCCCAAGCATCACGATTTCGGCTCCGGGAAATGAACATGAAAGTGGTGATAAAATGAACATGAAATGAAGATGAAATGGTGGAAATGGGGACACAAGGCCAATTGGGTAGGAGAGTTTTGACTGCCACTGAAAAAAGGAGTGATGGGTAGGGACGGGAAATTTTGCCTCCTGCATGGGGATCCTACGGGTCCTACTCTTACCGAGACCTGCAGCAGGGTTCTTTAACGTTCGAGGAACGTGACATTTTTTCCCAACACGGTGCACTACAATGGTTTGCGGTCAGGTTTTCCGCATTATCGCCTGACGACCACGCATCTCTCGATCTCAGGGCTGCCCCATTCAACCAACTTGGGCACACATCCCAGTCAACCACCTAATCTCATTGGTACTTCACATATGTTTGCTCAACAAAGAATCTTACATTTTATCCTTTTGAAATTTGTCTCGGAAGCCCTTTTTATATAGATATCTGTTATTAAAATACCATCGTTACACAATGCTGATATCACATCGCTTCTTTCCTTGGAGGGAGCGGACGTGGACTCTTAACCCGTGGTTTACGACGATGTTAAAATACGAAAAGCAATGAATAAAGGTAATAACAAAACTACCGAACTTTAATGATCAATCTCATAGTCCAGAGAAAATGACAAAAACGAATCAGTCACACCGGAGAACTGGTAGATCGCAATGGTCCTGACTTGGTACAGGCATTTCAAACGAAATGGTGGGTTAAACCAGGTTTTATGGCGCCAAACCTCCCTCTTCCATTGCGATCTTCAAGTCCTCAATATATATAGTAACATAGAATAGTGTGACACTGTAAAATTTGCTCAACCCATTATAAATAGTTATGTAAAATAGTGTGACACTGTGAATTTTCTTGGAATTAGGTTTTATAAGTCGAACATAATAGGACATGTAGGATATGAAAATTATTATGAACTAAATACAGAAGCTTTCGCCTGGAATTTTATTGTAATTTTTATTTGAGAGAAACACAAAACCAGAAGAATTAAAGATCGCAATGGTCCTGACTTGGTACAGGCACTTCCAAAGAAGTGGTGGGTTAAACCAGGTTTTATGGCGCCAAACCTCCCTCTTCCATTGCGATCTTAGGATCCGGTAATGACAATAGAACACAACATAGTTGTGAGACACAATAGGGATATTGAGGTGATCATCTCAGTACAGCAGACCAGTCAAACACTAATTAAAACAATTAACTATCATATCTTTTAACTCAATTTTGAACTTTTCTACTAGTGGCTGATAACGAAGAAAGAATTTTTTTAGTGATCGTATGAGACGTATTTTCTTATAGCCCTGCTTCAAAAGTCGGTCACGAAGAAACCGGTGTCTGATAAAAAAATCTGTGAAATGTGTGCAAGCTCTGGCATATCGAATAAGTTGAGAAATATAAACACCGTATGCAGGAGAAGTAGGTATATTGCTCTGTAGATTAGGAAAATTAATAATTTGAAAATTAAAATTGTCTCGTTTATCGTAAATTTTTGTACTGAGATGACCACCTGGGTCAAATTCGAGGTGCAAATCCAAGAAAGACGTGAAGCAATTAGATTCGGTGGTCTCTTTAATCTCCAATTCCGGAGGATATATTGAAGGAATCCAACTACCAAATGAAGTGTTATTGACAGAAAGGACATCATCAATATATCTGAATGTAAGATTAAATGACCTTGCCTCTTTCATCTTCTTGTTCTTTACGAGTCCCTGAAGAAATTCAGTCTCGTAAGAGTATAAAAACAAATCGGCGAGGAGAGGAGCACAGTTTGTGCCCATCACATTTATATTATCACTTAAAGACTTTGTTACGCAAATTTATTTACCAAAATTAATTTCACAACTGCCTCCCCCCTCATAAACGAAAAGAAATTAGTGAGTGAGTTGGTGTTTAACGCCCTTACAACGCTATATAGGTTATTTACAGGCGATGAACATGAAAAGGATGATAAAAGTGAACATGAAATGATGATGATGATAAATGAAATATGGGGATGGGATGGGAAATATAGGACCGGTTAATTTTGAAGAACCACAGGAAAAAGGGAGAGGTGGGTAGGAGCGGAAAATTTAGCCTATGTGGTGCACTACTTGGCGGTCCACAAAGGGGTCTTTTACGTGCATGAAGCGTGGCACTCTTCACACACCTTGGCCCACTATGGTCGGCGGTCAGGGTTTCCGTATTATAGACCTGACAACCCCCGCGGACGAGGGCTACCCTATTCAGCCACCTAGGGTACACACTTGGTCGCTCTGTGGGCTGAGCACTGACCCGATGTCAGAATCCCAAGACCCTTAGTCGCCTCTTACGACAAGCTAGGCTCTGCTGCGGGCCTATTCGCCACCCGGGCCCCGAACGGGACGAAAAGAAATTAGGACTTTGTGGATATTTGTATATATACAATTTGTGTTTATTGCACATTATTGCCCCCCCCCCTTTTTTTTCTGTCTGATGAAGTCAGTCGGACGAGAGTGTCATGTTGTTTTTGAAAAAAGGAATTATTTGATAAAAAATCTGCTTCGATCCTCCCTCTTTTCTATTCTCCGTAAGATATTTAATCAAGATGAAGTCGAAATCTTTGGTGAACAGTATTCACATTTTGTGAATTGATATTCAGTGGTTTTTGTTTTTCCGTGTTTTATGTGTTGTCTGTTTTTTGTTCTGTCCTTGTTTGTATTACATGTAACTGGTTTTGTCTCTGCATTTTCAAACTTTGACACTGATTCGGATGCCCCATTGGTACATCTGCTTTAGTCTTTAAAACAAATTTTAAGGGAGACAACAAAAATTCGTAGTTTGTTATTTTGTAGGTATTTCACTTTTAAAATTAATGGTGACCCTAATGTAGATGAAATGAGAAGTGGTATCCCTCATATTTATCTGTGCAATTTCTGTCAAAATGCCAAGTTTAAATTTATTTAATGAATGCACGTTGGTGGACGCAAAATTAATATTTTGATTGTTATGCTATTTTTTCTACTTTTTAAAGAAATTTTCTGAAATTTTATTGCTTACAACGGCCAAAGCGTCGTAACTCTATGCCATTTAATTTCGGGATACAGTTTAAATCCATTATGAGGAAAGGGAGAAACAATTTGACTGACCGGAATGAAAAAAAAAGCACAGGAAGTGAAAATTGTCATTTTTGTAACAATTCCGTACTCCGTGCAATTTAAAAATAAAATAAAAATTATATTTTCCTGTTTTTGAAGCAGATACATATCGTTTTAAGTTGCTTTCATGAATGAATTTGACAATACATTTTTTTTAGTTGGAGTAGCTACATTAGAACGTAATAGGTACAAATGTATCGGCTTTATGTCACCCTGTCCAATGTTTAGTTTAAAAATGAACCTTGTGTTGTGGAGAACGCCACTTCTTAATTAAGAGTTTAACTTTTTTCTTCAATAAAAGTATTTTTCTTACTATCGGAATAAAGAATATAAAACTTAAATAGCTCATTCGGAAACGGAAACTATGCACAAAATAATTGCGACACTTGCTCGAAGTTTAATGTGGATACTTGTTTAACCATTACATGCACAGGTACACTGGATGTTGACGAAGTCTAAAACTTTCAAAACACTTCGAATCTTGCTAAATATTACCATGCTATAAATAGATATTATAATAATGTTATCAGAATGACAATACAAAATATTTACAGGGTAACATGGTAAAAAGTAAGTGTTCTAACGGTACACTCTAAATTGATCGAGTATTGTCTGTAACACATTATATAGATAGGGAGGTTTGTTAAGTTTAATAAATAAAGGTGATAATAAAATTACCGAACTTGGAGAATCATATAGAACGACATAGTAGTGCGTTAATTAAAATAAGTAGAATGGTATATTACAAGTATGTTTCAAGTCTATAAGGAGCTGGGTATTCTCGCTATGACTAAACTTCTAATTTTAGATATAAAGTCTATTTACGAGCCTATGGTAAGCTTGAACTACACGTAGAGCTGTAGTTAAAAAATGACATGTTCTTTGTACGCTAAACGCTGATGCAAATGTAATCATGGAACCCTCTGAAGTAAGCTAGGTTGTCCGACTTTAACTATTATCCACTTTCCAGTATCCAAATCCTACTTGATTACCATTTTATGTTAATTTTAATCAATGCCCTTGTTTTAGCTCACCTGGACATACCTATTCGTCCACCGTCGTATGTACACAATTTCAAAAATCTTTTCCTCTGAAACCTTTGAACCAATTAGGGAACGTATGATGCATAACGTTGGCAACAAACGGTCCCTTTTTAAGGGAATCGATAAATTACATGTGCTAAAATAGAACATAGGGAGGGTAAAATCACTTAAAATAGCTTGTAACTAAGCGACTATGACAGAAGGTTCGTCATAATCGAAAGCTCTACAAAAGCTTCTGTTGGGTTTGAGTTGGCAAATGATCCCTTATAGGTGTTAAAGGTAAAAATGCCGTTTTTCATGTTCTTGCACTTTTGAATGAAAACTATTACAGAATAAGAAAAGCTGTTGGAGGTAAAAAAAAACCTTCAGTGCATTTTGCTGTTTTAAAGTCTTCATTGGGTCGTTTTCTGATAACTCCTTATAAAAGAGACCGTTATGGCTTAGGGGCTTTTTCTCTATCTGCAAAGTTTTAATTTTACAAGACAAAAACATGAAAACGCAATATATGACCTAAAAAGGCAAAGAAGCTTACTCAATGGCGACTACTGTAGATCTTTAAGATCTATCAAATTTGTTCTATATTTTATATCTTTTAGTTATAAGTCGTCAAGCTAGATTTTACACTTAGCTTATTATTAAACTTTTATTAGCAGCCATAATTTCGTCGAATTAAAATCCAAAAATTTTATAACAATATACTTCTTTACCAATAATTAAACGAAGTTTTGTAGCAGTTGTTGTAGCAGATATTTTATAAATTTTAGCAGACGGGTGACAGACGCAGAATCATTACAATAGCTCATAATGATATTTGGTAAGCTGCCCTACAACCAAAGTGATCTTTAAAACGTGCAAAAATATTTACTCTAAACTCAATTTTTTATACGACCGCAAAATTTTTGCGATCGTATAATGTTATGGCGATATCGTCGTCGTTGTCGACGTCGTCGTCGTCGTTGTCTGTGGACATTTGGTTTCCGTGCGATAACTTGAGTAAATATTGACCGATTGATATGAAATTTTGAAATGATGTTTGTAACCACTAAAGGAAGGTTGGTATTGTATTTGGGGTTTGTGGCCCCTACTGTTTTAGCAAAAAGGGACAAAAGGGGTTCAATCGGATGTATTGACAAAACTGTTGTAGATTGTTTATTATTCATTCAATTTTGAAAATTCTTTTTTTATTGAATTCATCATTATATTCTGTCAACTAAATGTGTCAACGGTATCAATATATATTGCACCGTTATATTGCTATAGGGGGTCAAAAAGGGGCCACACCCAAAAAATTGACTTTTTTATTTGTGGTCTGATTTTCAAAATCTTTTTTTCATTAGAGTCCTTATAAAAATCCCTGCCTGCGTTTTTCAATCAGATTTGAAATATCTCTAACCGTTTTTGAGAAATTAGGGGTTGAAGGGGCCAAAAACGCCATTTTTCAAAGTATGTTTAGGCATATAGTTATATACTAAAAATAAAGTTGTAGCGGGCCAGCCAATTGTTATGAAGTTTTAATATGATGATTATATCCAGTAAAGGAATGTTGGTATTGAATTTGGGGTTTGTGGCCCCTGCTGTTTTAGAAAAAAAGGATCAAAAGGGGCTAAAATGGGTGTATTGACAAAACTGTTATAGAATGTTTATTATTCTTTCAATTTTGAAAATTCTTTTTTTATTGAGTTCATCATTAAATTCTGTCAACTAAATGTGACACTGGTTTTGATAAAAATTGCACCGTTACATTGCTATAGGGGGGTCAAAAAAGGGGCCACACCCAAAAAATCAACTTTTTTATTTTTGGTCCGATTTTCAAAATCTTTTTTTTTTTTGAATCCTTGCAAAAATCCCTGCCTGTGTTTTTCAATCAGATTTGCAATATCTTTCACCATTTATAAGAAATTAGGGGTCAAAGGGGCAAAAAACACCATTTTTTAAAGTTTGTCAAGGTAAATAGTCTTATACCAAAAATTAAGTTGAAGTGGGCCAGCCAATTGCTATGAAGTTTTAATACACTAAATAAATGTTGGTATTGAATTTGGGGTTTGTGGCCCCTGTTGTTTTATAAAAAAAGATCAAAAGGGGCTAAAACGGGTGTATTGACAAAACTGATGTTTGTTATTCATATAATTAAAAAAAAAATGGTCCAATTTTCAAAATCTTTTTTCATTGGATTCCTTATGAAAATCTCTGTCTTAATTTGCAATATTTTTCTTACAATTTTTGAGAAATTAGGGGTCAAAGGGCCAAAAATGTCAATTTTAAAATACATGTATATAAATAAGGCTTATTTTTGTATTAGATCATAGATGTTAAAGTAAGTACATATGTGTCAAATATGCATTTTAAAGTCCACCACAGGATGCATGTGTCAAAAAGTTTTGTAAGTCCACCATGGGCTTCATGTGACAAAAGCAATAGACTATCCACATTGGGCCTCCAACGAACAGGGTTCAACTTGTTGCTGTCGTATCATGCTGCGCTCGGTGTAGCTTTTTATTAGTTATCTGGGGCAATATTCGGTAAAAGACCGATTTGATGTTCTCTATGGGTTGAAGTGTTCTAAAAGGTCTTCTTTTATTTTGTTAATACCAAGGATATAGACAGAATTTTGACATTTTGATTGCAGGAAATAAGCCAAATGCCTTAAAAAATTTAGGCAATTAGTAAATGACAAGGCATTAGCTTATTGCCTAGGAAATAGGCTTAATGCTTGATTTTGCTTATCGCCGCTAACACATATATGTAATTGAAAACAAGCCGTTATGTCCGAGACGCTTCGTGAACGCGAACGAAAGTCGCAATCGTCTTATACTAATTGTAAAAAAAATAAACAGACAACATCTTAATGAAAATCCGTGTTCTTCATCTACACGTAAATGTATGCACATTGTGTGGTCCTTATTTTTTCCATCAAAAATCATATTTTTAAGCAAGTTAAATCTTTAATGAGAACAGTTGTTAAAGCAATATTTTGAAAAAGTGGATAAAAGAAGAAAACACGACTTTATTTGAAAAACAACATTGACAATGCAATGTTTACCCTCAAGACACCCCTTTTATCTTGTTAAAACGCGTCCAACGATAAAATGGTGTCAACGGCTTTAAAAAGATTATTTTCATCACTGTTGGCACACGGACACCTCTTTCTAACTTTGCAGCTCACCATATCCATTCTATATTATATCAATTACTTTACAGAGCTGTGCGCAACACCATTCATCAACGATAAAATGACTGGAACAAATTTAAAAAGAATAGTACTGCAATATAGCTTTATCAACAGGACACCCAACTGTGGAACTAAATAATAAATAATCATTTCATAATGATGTTTTTCTTACCTTGCAAAATTTGAGGTGTGCTAATTAATGCCATTTGCAACCACCTCACAATTAAATGTCAATTGTACATTAGGTAGGATGTATGTTGTTAACAATACTAATGTTTACGTCTATTTTCCGATAATATCTACAGAATTAGGTATTATTGCCCTTTGAAGGTCAAATAGTTTTTTTTTAAGTTTTGGCCTTTAGAAAAAAATCCATTGCAGATAGAGAAAGATTTTAATTGCATGCTTAGATTTCAAATGATATTGAGCTTTACAAAAGTCTTTATTGGGTTGAAAATATCTGATGTACCCATATAAAGGGTCATGGCCCTTTAAAGGTAAAAATTTGTTTTTTTCATATTTTTGCCATATAAAATGAAAACTATTGCAGATAGAAATAGAGAAAAGGTTTTGTTTGCTTAAATCATCAACTTATTGAGCTCCTTTAAAGTCTCCATTTGATCAAAGATAAAATAGTTGAATAAAGTGTTCTTTTCATGTTTTCGCCTTTTACAATAGAAAGTGTTGCAGATAGAGAAAAGCTGTTGCTTACTTAAATCTTCAGCTCAATATAAGCTCTACGAAAGTCTCACTTGATTTACAATTGTCAGATGACCATTTATGGTGTCATAGAAGAGTCTCTTAAGTTTAAGGAACAGATGAGCCTCTTGGTTGTCAGGAAAAACTTCAAACATATTTTTGTTTTAATTCAAAAACTCTGCATCGAGTAACCTTATCGAGTCATTATGATTCAATGATGCATCCAATCCTTTAATTGGAACATCTTTCTTGATAAGTTCTAGAAGAAAAAATCGGTATCATTTTTTTTTTCAATTTTTCACTGTATACATTTTGTACATGTATTTATAAATAATAATTCCCGTGCAAACGTAACTACATGGTTCTATTTAACAAATGATATGCAGTACGTTCTAGTTGTTCTATACTCTTCATACTCTTATAGAGTTTGGCATTTCAATGGAAGAAGCAGTGGTACCAATGGGGTATCCGAATGGCAAAAAGGGCAGAGACAAAACCAGTAAACACCAACAAGAACGGGACAAAAACAGACAACATGTAAAACATGGAATCACAAAATAACTGAATATCAATCAACAACGCGAACTCCAGTCGAAACAAGAGTAACTCAGGTGCTCCGGAAGAGTAAGCAGTTCCTGCTTGCTATAGCACACCCGTCGCGTTGCCAATATAGTCCATTCAGCGTGTTAAATCCGGTAAAGGAAGACAAAACAAAACCCTATGACAAACCAACATCTGCACTCATCTGAGAGATCGAAATCACATATTTATCTATACGTGCATGATTTTTTCGTAAAATTTCTTGAGTGAAGACAGCAACCGAGGAGCAACATAACCTTGTGTGAGCAATTTTTGCGTCAGACGTGTCGTTCTGCTAAGGAAATCGATGTTAGTCCTGCATGCTCTGGAGTAACGAATCAATTGAGATACGTAAACCCCATAAGCTGGAGCGGACGGAATGTTGCTACACAAGAAGGGGAAGTTGGCGATTGGAAAGTTGAAGTCATCACGTTTGTCAAATAGCCTTGTTGAAAGTCTTCCTTGAGAGTCAATTTCGAGATGTAGATCTAAATATGACTTCTTAGAATCCGTTGTGTCCTTTATCTCAAGCTCCTTGGGATATATGAGATGGAGAAAGTAACCTAATCGAGAATTGTTCAGTGAAAGGACATCATCAATATAACGGAACGTGAGGTTGAAAGAGAGAGCTAGTCTACGGTCTTTTTTGTCTAGAAGAGATTGTAAGAATCTGCTTCATATGAATGAAGAAACAAATCAGCAATCTTTGTTGTAGAGCCTATCTGAGGATTCTTCAATAAATGGAATGCGCGTTAGTCGTAGCCCCGGAATTGTAGCAAAACTTAATGCTTGGAACTTTTTTTTATAATTTTGATTTCCTATGTAATGAATTAAGATTGGTCTTTTCATTTTAGTAGTGAAGGTTTTTTTGCGGTTAGTGAATATGTATTTATATGTATCCTGTTAATGTATAGTTTGCGGGATTTATTTTGGCGATTCTCATCGGCCCGCGAAAATAAGGAAAAATTAAACCACCGCGAAAATGACCCTCTCTATGGTATGATTAAGTTTAATATCGCACCACTCAATGGTTTGTATCAATTGTTTTATTTGAGCATTTAACTTGTCAATATATTATACCCGTAAAATTTGTAAACTCAAAGTTGGTCCCGTGAAAGTTTCAGTGCGCAATTAAATATGTCCACAACAGGAAAATGCCTCTCGATTAACATTAGATTATTAGCGACACAGGTCGTCGTGTCCTTCCCATTTGATCTGCAGAGTGATTTGAATGTATGCCCTAGGTGGTTAATCTAGGGGATACCATTCGACGTATAATGTAATGTTATCTAAATGTACATGTATCTTTATTTTAAAAGTAATCTTCTTCTATATTCCTTCAAGGTAATCCACAACAACCCGATTTCATCCCTTTGGTATGGCCTTCATCAATGATACAAGAAGGGATGACCATCACATTTGTATGCTTAGGTAACCTTGGTAAGCCTCAGGGAAGATTCCGATGGATCAGGTTTAGAGGTTTTCAGGAAACAATATATGATTCAGTAAAAACTACAGCTGTACCAATGCCAAATACCTGTACGTTTAACGGTACTAGTTATTTTCGGTTGACGATGGCACCGGAAGATAACGGTATGGTTGTTCGATGTTTGGTGGTTTACGACAATGCTGTCCAGGATTTGTTATATCAGACAACACCAGTGATTGTAGTTTACTGTAAATAAAACTTCTGTTACACATATTTATTAGTATATTTGCTGTTGTATATATTAGGATTAAAAGATCATATTTTTTTTTACAAATGGGGAGGGGTGAAGTAACTTCCAGTATTATTAAGTGTCATATGAAAGCATATTTTTTTCTGATAGCAGATTGTCCTTGAAAAGTTTGTTTGCAATATATTTGGTGTGACATGATTTTTCTTAGCTCCCATTTTAAATGTTACTATTAATTATATAAATACATCAAAGTATAAACGTTTAAATACATGTCTATGAAAATCTACGTTTATATTAATTCATTTAAGCTGCGAGTCGTTACAATAATTAATCATTGATTTGTGAAATAAGCATTCATGCTCAAAAATAAACAAGTTAGAACATTGTTGGTGAAACTGTGACCCAAAGCGTTTATAAAGTGCTCTTATTTCAGACGGCGTACGAAATGTTGTTGTCTCTGGAGCACTACAAACCGTCGTTGAAGGCAGTGATCCTATAACCCTGTCGTGTTCAGCAGAAGGAAACCCATCGCCTACACCATCAGATTACACGTGGTATAAACATGATGAAGATAGAAACGAAAGCGCCCCAATCGGTACAGGGATGACGTACACCATTAGTGATGTAATCAGTGATGATACCGGAGTCTATATCTGCACTGTGAAAAACACATTTAACGGGAATACGTTCTACGCTGATGACAAAACTGACGTAAACATAGGTTAGTCATTTTTGTATATTTCTACTTTTTGAAGTACAAAAAAAGAAAGAAATAAAACTAAACATACTATACGAGCAATTACTTAACATGGAAATCAAAATGCTTGGAAGCATTTTTTTTATAAGCGAACGAAGTCAATTACTTTTGCTGCGCCTAATGCGCGTTTCGTCTATTCAAGACGCATTAGAAGCGCTCTACCCAAAGATTGAAAATGCCAATTACTATATAGGAATGTGAAGAGCATAGAATTACAAAACAAAAACTTTCGAACTGGAAAAAATAATGACTGTGAGCTAACTATGTCTAAGGTAGAAAGAAAAAAGAGTTTTGACAAATTTGAAATATGAACGGAGATAAAACTTTGATGTAATCGTCAACACAAATTGTTGATGCTGGAGACTGCTAACCTCCGGGAATCAAAACTTACCCTTAACTTATCCTTTATGTTATAAATCAAAATTACATCATAGTTCCAGACAATATTTGTTGCTACTCTTGGCGGACGTTGTTCTATTGAGAACTGGGAAACATGCAGGTATCGAAATTTCAAGATACTTGCGATATAGTCCGTTTAACAGCTGTTTACCTAGAATTAACAAATAATTAAAATCACAATATTTGTTTATGCTTAACAAATACATGATTGAATTAATTTTTTTAAAAGCATCATACATTTTGTCATAGGTAACATTTCTTTTATTTTATAATTAGTTTGTCTCATCTTTTGATTTCAATTAAATTGACTTGAATAGATATTGTGATCTATTTGAAGACCTGTCAGTGCTTTTACAATAGTAAAGGTCAGTTATATATGTTGACAGAAGGCGCTCCTTTTAGGTCACCTTCACATGTTATAAGCAACAATTTTCACCTTTGAGAGTAATGGAGAACTTGTTTAATTGCTGGATTTGAAACACGGGAAATTCAGACATATATATAATAACATATAATAATTTTTGGTGCAATTGTTTTTGGATCAATTGAACTTCTAATTTCTCATTAATTATTTTCCCTTGGTACAAAGTGTCAAACGGACGCACTACTCGTTAAAACATATATCGAACCATTCTCCTATTGAGGCAAATTAAATTGAAAACTTAATTTGCTTAGACAAGATATTTATTCAAAATTGAAAAACTTAATATTTTAGTGCGAACAACGACATCAGTTACGCATTCACCAGTGAATACCGCAAATATGATGGAACGGTGTAAGTTAAAAATTGAAATATAAGTTTTAGATTTTTTACTACATTGTACAAATTAAAGAAATGGTGAGTGAGAATCTCATTTTTTGTTTAACAAACAAAACAAAATGTTTCCATGCTTATAAAAAACCTAAAAAAAAAAAATCAAACGATTTATAGACTAGTAAACAAACAAGCATCTCCCCTGCAGAGTGCAAAAATACTTAAAAAATTTCAAATATTTATTATCTTGAGATTGAATAGAAATATGAGACACTTATACTGTAATATTAAGAAGAAATGAAGGGACGCTTTCAATTAACGGAGTAAAAGATTACATATACAGTCGGGAACTGCATTCAATTTGGATGTTTTTGGTATTTTTCATACAATGCGCTCAGACACCGTGAAAGCACCTATATAAGGTGTATAATGTTTTGCCCTTCAAGGTAATAAAATATCAGTTAATTTGAAATTTTGTATGTTAACGAATTTGGTCATTCAAATGGCATTGTATTCCTATGACTGCTTTTTCACGGACTTTGCATTTTACAGGTTTTGTATTGACAGGTTCTAATTCGTTTGATGTGGCCATATTCGTCGTTGCCGTTTTGTTGTCGTCTTTCCTATTAATTCAGATTGCAGTTTGTTTCATTCTATATCAAAAAGGTGAGTATTTCAGTTATTCATTGTATTAAGTTGTCTCCAGTTTGCAAAGTTGTCTTTTTTGCTAATTAATATATTTTTTTAGATAAGAAAGTAAAAAAAGTTTTAGTTAGGAGTAAGTTTTAAAAAAGTAAACTAAAAGTAAACAAAAGCTTTAAATCAATGAAAATATTGACACTTCAAAATAAGTTCATCTTATGCATTGACTACTAATATTAAACTGACAGTGTGTCCGGTGCGCGTTTGGTCGATTCAAGCGCTATCAGAGGCGCCCTAGTAAATAGTTGTAACTTAGGCCACGCCGAATTAATTACTTATTCGTCGGACCGCCCGCATGTGAAATTGTTTCCTTAAGAAAAAAATATAAATTTCTTCCGCCCGCACTTACCGAAAACCCGCCCGCGTCCGGAGCCGGAAGTTTTGTTCATTTTTTTTTATCTCCGCGTTTGAAAAATATTTGTCTTTTGCAAAGGTAAACAACTAAAAAATTGCCGATTTTCAACCATGTACTCTTATAAACTTGGCTCTGTTTTGTCTTATTGCTTGTTAGTGAAGTTTAGTGCTCCAATTTTGGAGATACATTCAGGATAAAAGACGTTAAACTTAAACGGTTGAAACTACGTTTCATTTCCCTCAAACAAAACACTCTGATGAATACAATGAAATCCGTTGCCGGCAATTGCATGTCAAATGGAAGACTCTTACATTGATCTATTTAAATACATTCATGACATTCAAAGAATGTCATTTACGATGTATAGTCGACCCCTTTTATTGATAGATTCAAGTTCCTGTGGTATTTTTCCTCAGATGACCTAAGCTATACATGTAAAAACAACATGTTTCAAATTGAAAACATTAAGGAAAATCCCTAACTTATGTGTAAGGACTATGATTGGATTTTAATGACAACATCTATGAACATCCAATTCACCATTGACCAAGGATTGTTTTGTAATATTTTTTAAATAAATATTTACAAATTGTTATTGTTGTTTTATGTTTTTTGTGTGAATAAAGATAGGAAGTTGTTTTTCTTTTTAATATTTTATCTTAAATTAAGCCTTGCCAGCAAGATTTTGCGACATAGTCATACTTGTTTGGTGTAATTGACTGTCTCTTGGTCTATTGATAGAAAGCCAAGACAGCAATTCTTCAGAGAAAAAAAAACAACTAAAGACAATTATTTCCTGCTTAAACAATATATTTTTCAATTGGAAAAGCCATAAACCACTTAGAACAGGCATTTGTTATACTTTAAATAGATTTTTTTTTAATATTCCACTTATTTCTTCAAAAATAAAAATATTCGCTCGCTCGCCTCACTTTTACATTAAAAACCAGAAAAAAAAACTTTTTAAAAATTTAAAAACAAGTCGCTCGCCTAAAAAAAATCAGTCGCTCCTATAAATCAGATTTTCAGAAAAAAATTAATAAAAATAATTTCGCTCGCTCGCTCCTGTACATGTAATCCAAAGAACAAGAAATTAATTCTGTATGGCCTAATAAGTACCACTTTTTATAAGAATCCTGCAAAGAGGGATTCATTAGTGGAAAGCCTACACTAACTTATTTTTTATGTGTTACTCCTACTAGCATCCTGCTTTGATCTTTTGTGCTCTTTTTTTTCCAAACTAGCCTTGGTCCTGAGAGATAAAAAAATATATAGAATGCATTGGCAAAATGTAAGAAAGGGAGATAACTCTTAAAATTTCAATAATTTCAAAAGAAACCATTGTAACAAAAGATTTCCCCCAGGACCAGGCAGTTATGAGCAAATTGTTATTTATTTCTTATTTTATATACTTTGAACTATCTTTCGTATTGAAGCCTTTTTATCGATGAATCACTTTTCTTCAAGTTTGCATGATTCTTAGATGGACTACTACTTTAACTAGAAAATAGCTTTCCTGCGGCAATAAAACCAATAGGTTAAACATGTTGCATTAGTAACGCATTCTTAATGCCTAAAGATATATGAAAAAAATTGATAAATGTGATAACAGTATCAGATGTTTAATGTACTGGAAGCAATTTAGTGTTGCAGCATCTCTTTATGTATTATATGACAATTAACAGATTGTAAGGTTAGCTGTAAAGGTAGAAGGTACCCGAATTTCAGCAGTTAAAAAAGCATCTTTAAACACTATTGACATCGGCAAATCCAGTATGGTGATAGCCGGAATCAAATCATACTTGAGTCACCTATGGAAACACCGCCTGCACTGTATTCGGCGCCATAGACCTCTGAACCATTTCGGCTAGATGTAATGGAGCCGGTGGTATAACATGTATTAACGGTAGTTTGAAGAACAACATAAAAGCATATACGTTCTAAAGTTGAGAAGGCTGTTTCGGAGTTTTAGATCCAGGTTATTCAATAACTCAATAATCAATTCAGAACTAGGAAATTTGCGAAGTGTCGATTTCTTAATTATAATGCCACTAACATTTTATTTTTCGATTTTTTTTTAGGAATTCTCTTGTTCAGATGTAGGAAAGAAAGGTATGCGTTAAAATATTTGTATTTTTTCATACTAAAACAGTTTCAGCACAACCATAAACTTATTAATATAAATAGTAATAAATTGTAGTTGTTGATTGTATATAATACATGTACAACGAACATAATTATATAAGGCTTTTTAAAAAGGCATATTGTCTACCAAAATCAAATTCTTTTCGTTTCCTATGTTTAATGTCATTTAGATTGAATTTTAATTTGTTACCAAATTTCCTTTAAACTTTGTTCATTTCGCTCAAAATCATTTTACCATGTTGATTGATTATTTGTTTGAATTCGTGATGACAGATACATTTTAGTGTATTAAATGCGGCCATCGATCGGGATTTCGGATGTTTTGTTCCTGGAGACTTTAATATGGTACCAAATTAAACAAATTCAATATGAACTATCCAAATCATCTTGATATGTTATACACGAGCCATAAATGTCATTTTCCTGATTGTCGACTTTGGCGTTTTCGTCGCCGTGAATATTTCTACGGGCTAAAACCTTGAGATACAGTGTACTAGCTGCGATTTTGAACAAGCAAAGTTTATAAACAATTTTAAACAGTGTGCATGCTTAAGGCGGGATAAAGCTCATGAATATGATTTTTATACCCCCACTCGTAAGAGAGGGGGCTATATTGCAATCATCTTGTCCGTCCGTCTGTCTGTCCGTCCGTCTGTTCGTCAGTCTGTCCGTCCGTAACAAACTTTCGTAACAGATTTCTCAGCTTTTACTGAAGGGATTGATTTCAAATTTGGTAAACAGCTTTATCATGATGAGTTGTATCGTTCCTCCCCTATCCAGTTCAATCAAGCATCCACTTCCTGTTTTCTGAGCCGACTTAGACTTTTTTAAGGGTCAAAAATAGAAATTTTTTCGTAACAGATTTATCGGCTCCTACATAAGGGATTGATTTCAAATTTGGTATACTGCTTTGTCATGATGAGTTATATCGTGCCTCCTCTTTCCAGGTCAGTCGCACATCCACTTCCTGTTTTCTGAGCCGACTTAGACCTTTTAAGGGTCAAAAATAGACAATTTTTCGTAACAGATTTCTCGGCTCCTACATAAGGGATTGATTTCAAATTTGGTATACATCTTTGTCATGATGAGTTGTATCGTGCCTCTCCTTTCCAGGTCAGTCGCTCATCCTCTTCCTGTTTTCTGAGCCGACTTAGACTTTTTAAAGGGTCAAAAATAGACAATTTTTCGTAACAGATTTCTCGGCTCCTACATAAGGGATTTATTTCAAATTTGGTATACAGCTTAAGCTTGATGAGTTGTATCGTGCCGCCCCTTTCCAGGTCAGTCCTGCATTTACTTTCTGTTGTCTGAGTGGCCGAGTGGGGGTATTCTTAGCACGACTAAGTGCAACCTCTTGTTTGTAAAGCTTTATAAATATTTTTCAATGATTATTGTTTTTCGATTTTAAGATTAATTTTGTACCATAACCGTATTTTTTTTTCATATGTTTAAAACTAGAAAAAAACTAGTTGTCTGTTGGCATTTTTTTGTAGTAAAAAAAACATTTTTTTGTAGACAATATTCCTTAAGATATTAACCGATAGTCCTTGAACCAAATTTGCCTCCCAAAAATAAGGAATAAAACAAACCTGACAAAATAACATTTAAAGTATCTAAAAATCAAAGTTTATTATAGTTTAAATTAGGAATCGTCTGTGATTAATTACATTTGAAATAAAGTCCTAACTGTGAAGCAGGAAAACAGAAATTTACTGAGCGGTGAAACTGTATTTTTTAAACTTTATTTCCTGTTTGGATCATTTTTCTTGCAATAGGTATACTGTTAATAACAGATCTTACATATGGCAACTGATATTAAAATGTAATTCGTAAAGTAAACTTTTGGACATGTTGATATATTTATAGTGACAAACATTACATACATGTAATTGTAAACATAGTTATAAACATAACATATACTATAAAGGTTTTCACCAACTAATTACACAGTACAATGTATAAACAGACTTGCATTGAAACTCACCGACAGTCCTTGAACCAAATTTGCCTTCACAAAATGAAAATATAAAGCAAACCTGGCAAAATAACATTTAATAGTGTAAATTCGGAATCTTTTGTGCCTCATGACACTCTTTCTTTTTCTTTTCTATTACAGCATTTATCAAGAAGCTGAGCAACCATCGGAGCCACATGTCTATAGTTCAACAGAAATGAGTGACATTTATGAATCAAACTATACACATGTTGCATGAACAAGATGAATATAAATGTTGATCTTGGATCTTTGTTTGTGGTGAAAGAGCAATTTTATGACACCACAAAACTAATATAGAATTGTGTTTTATGTATACATCTGCCTTGCAATTAACAAACTTTGAATTAGGTTCAGATAATGATTTAAGGCATGTTTTATTAAGTATAAGCAACCTTGCTCTCTTGATTTACACTGTTAAATGTTCAATCATTAGTTAGGACCATTGTGATGTTAAAAATCTACGGATCCTTTTGATCCCCCTCGCCCTCGAGCTTAAGTACTATTTGTTTCGGGGACGGACATATGACTCTAGTACGAATTACTTTTGGATCTTTTCAATGCTATTGTTGCCTTTTATTTGTTTCTAACGATGTTGCGGTGGAAGCTTTGTCATCAGCCAAAGGATTTGCCATTATAGTTGTTATAAATGAAACCGACAGAATTTATTCTCAATTTGTTTAATGCCATGATGATTTGGCAGCACCTGGTGTCACTTACGTGTACTTTTAATTTTGGCACAGAATACCAAAGTTCTTCCAACATATCAATGACACCAGGAAGATTAATGGACTTTTGGGTTCAATATTGCACTCCTAATACCACTCATGAAGGCTTTCCAACAGCACTGGCCTGGTTGGTTCATTTTAATGCAAAAAATCAAGGTTGTGTTGTGGATGCAATATTAGCTTAGCTTGTGATGTAAAGTAAAATTAGCCAGCATTCATGACACCCTCACGTAATATGGTCGGCTTCTCCTTGAAGGAATCGGATACTCTATCCGATATGATAGTTACTGAAGCAGCACAATCCGCTACGGCTTTGATAGGGGCTCTTCAGTGGTGGATACTGTGTTACTGAGGCTTGTTTTGCTTGTCTTTTCTATTTCTCCTTACTTACGTTAATAGGTAGGGCATTCAGGTCAACCTTGTCTGACTCCTTTGTTTCCCTCAAAATCGCCTTACTATCAGGATTGGCTGTTAACAAGTCACTGTCTTGTTCCTCTGAATTTTTATCCTTAGAAATTTCCCCTTTTTTGATTGCTTGTTTTTAATTTCAGTTTCATTTCCACTCTGGGTCACACTCCCCCGCACTGTTGTTTCTGTTTCGGTAGCACATCGCAAAATGTTACTTCCAAGTCTTCCTTATTTAGGCAATTAACAGTGCGGGACGAAACAACGCCTACTTTTGTTTCGACCCTTTGTCGTTTAAAGACTCAATTTTCTTCTCTTGTGGACACATTTTAGCGATATGGCCAAACTCATGACAATTGCTACATTCTATTGGGCGTCTACTTCTACCACCTACTCTTTGTGGTTATACTCTTTTCCTGGGTTGTCTTTACTGAACTTCGACTTATTATCCATGGACTCTTTCATTTGCTTCAGCTCGTTTTGCCACTTTTTCTGCATGCCAGCCATTTCCACTTTGACATCATGAATGTTTTTATCAAATTTCTCTTGCACTTGTCCTATATCCGACTGAATGCTTTTCATATTCTGGTCAACACTTGCGTTCAATTTGTCTATACTTTTAAGAAGTTCACTGGTTTCTGGTCGAACTTTGTTACCAACTATTTTTTTCATCAGAATCATCAAACATGGCTTCGAAATCCCGCTGTACACGGCTACGCACACCACCGTCACTGCTTTATCATTGTATTGGTGCCACTTAATCCTTTCAAGTGCATCGTCCAAGGATTTTGGTCTAATAGATGACGCAACCATGCCAGCTTGTCGGTCGGTAAATCCTTGACACAATTTGGTAATTACTTCACTCGCCACATATTCCTCTGGCAACTCTGGCAAGGCTTTATATGCAAGGGAAATCAATCTTTCCGCCCAGTAAGTCTTTTCCTGGCGCTTGTCTGGCACTTTAAAATTGGATTTGCACTGTCTCGGTTAATTTTCACAGATTTGAATTGATTTTCCATACACTTCACTAGTTCCTAGCAAAGAATATCTTTGTCCCCTCTTACCTTAGCAAGGCAAAATTTGGCAGCACTTTCTGTCATTGCAAAACATAGCTGTGCCCGTTTTTCTGAATCACTCAGTCAAGCCATATCGGCATACATTTCAAATATCCCATGAAAAGACACCCAATCATCTCCTTTGTCTGAACCATCAAACTGGAACTACTTCTGATCAATGACATCAGATTTTGACTTGGCAACTTTGTTCCTCGTCTTTCTGGATATCCAGTATGTGGCACAGCAGTAGGTCCTGGCTGGTTTAACATTTGTCCATAGAACATGGGAGTCACATATTGTCCTTGATGCACACCTTGGTTGGAATGAAATGATATATTTCCTTCTACGTATACGTAAGCTGGATTTGGTAACGCCTGCACTTGTGGCATTGCATTGAGCCACATTGTCTGTGTTTGAGTACTGGGTGGCAGGTAACTTCTAACGTGTGGTTGCGCCTTTGACAGTTGAGGCTAATGCGACTTAGGAACAGCAGTTGCTTGCGTAACTGTATTGCCCGTTTGTGTATTGTGAATCAATCCTGAATTGACTTTTCCTGTTTCTGGTTGACTACTAACCGGAGGTGACAACATGGGGCGCAGTCTGGTGGACTTAACTTTACGTAGTCGTGGAGGCCCTTCAGTACTTGTCATACTAGGTTCAAACTCGGCAGGTTCTTGTTTGACAACTGGACTTCTGAACTCTATACCAGGCGTCTTTTCAAATGAGGAAGGTCTAGATTGGGAATCACAAACCTCCGATTTATTTCCAGCTTGTCTTGGTTCCTGATTTCCCATATCGGATGTATGTTGATCATCACTCATGGACTTGGATAAGGTTGGTCTCGCGTAAACGGGGTTAACCGTATCACATGAATCCACTGGTTTGTCCCCACTTGAACTGAGTGATTTGGGCACTGGAACCGGTAATTCCGGTGGACCCATATCCATCTTGAATAAAGGTAATAACAAAACTACCGAACTTGAATGATCAATCTCATAGTCCAGAGAAAATGACAAAAACGAATCAGTCATACCGGAAATTTGGTGGATCGTAATGGTCCTGACTTGGTACAGGCATTTCAAACGAAATGGTGGGTTGAACCAGGTTTTATGGCGCCAAACCTCCCTCTTCCATTGCGATCTTAGGATCCGGTAATGACCATAGAACACAACATAGTTGTGAGACACAATAGGGATATTGAGGTGATCATCTCAGTACAGCCAGTCAAACACTAATAAAAACAATTAATCACCATATCTTTTAACTCAATTTTGAACTTTTCTACTAGTGGCTGATAACGAAAAAATAATTTTTTAGGGATCGTATGAGACGTATTTTCTTATAGCCCTGCTCCAAAAGTCGGTCACAAAAAAATCGGTGTCTGATAAAAAATCTGTGAAATGTGTGCAAGCTCTGGCATATCGAATAAGTTATGAAATATATAAACACCGTATGCAGGGGAAGTAGGTATATTGCTCTGTAGATTAGAATAATTAATAATTTGAAAATTAAAATCGTTTCTTTTATCGTACATTTTTGTACTGAGATGACCACCTGGGTCAAATTCGAGGTGCAAATCCAAAGAAGATGTGAAGCAATTTGATTCGGTGGTCTCTTTAATCTCCAATTCTGGAGGATATATTGAAGGAATCTATCTACCAAATGAAGTGTTATTGACAGAGAGGACATCATCAATATATCTGAATGTAAGATTAAATGACCTTGCCTCTTTCATCTTCTTGTTCTTTACGAGCCCCTGAAGAAATTCAGTCTCGTAAGAGTATAACAAATCGGCGAGGAGAGGAGCACAGTTTGTGCTCATTAGAATGCCGATCTGTTGTTGAAAAATCTCGCCTCCGAATTGAGAAAAACTAAAGTCACTCGGGAAAAACAGTCTCACTGTGTTTTCCATAGTTGATTTCATCTGTGGTTCACTGTGGTTTGCTCCTCATCACCGGATTCCTCCTCACTGCATGCAAGGGTATACCTATCTGTAAAATCATCTAGCTCATCAGTAAAAGGCTGTTCACTGAATTCAACTTGTGACAAAGTTAAAAAAATCGACATGTGGAATAATTTACTGCATTCGAATGTAAGAAATCGTTGCCAAAATTTATGGGGTTATGTCGCCCTGTTTACGTAGTTCCCATATGCGAAAAGCAGTCGCTTTTTCTACCGAGGGAATGGACAACAACTCATCATAACCACAAAAATTTACGCACACCTTATCTATCTGCTATTGGATAACTTTCTCAGCGTATGCCATTTGGGACACTGATTTTTTTCCCACAAATTACTAGCACAAGTTATGTAAATTCAAATTGATTGAAAATTAACGCTTTATTTTTACTGCAACTTACATCTTCTATATAAAAATCGAATAATCAATGAAAATCTACTGTTTTCCCTTTAAATTTGCTTTATTCTTTTGATTTTACAACGATAATTCACGTTTGTACACACAGACCGGGTGAACGGTATTACATTTTATTTTCTAACTGAAAGTGAACACTTTACACATCTGAATTTATGGAAAATTGCAAATTCACAAACTTTTACACAATTTCAAAGTAATTTTCACTCCAAAATACTTAAAATCATTTTAGTTCTAGAATGTTTTAATAACTTTGCTAAAAAAATCGGATTTTTTTATCAAACTGTACTCTGCGCCGATTTACCGTTACAGGAAGTCCAATGATGACGTTTCGTCCTGTCGGTTACTCGTCCCTAACTATGTCAACCATAACTTACAACACATATAGGAGTTACGGCCCCTTTAAGGTGAAAAATAGCGTTTTTTTATTTGTTTGCCTTCTAGTATGAAAAATATTGCAGAAATAGAAAAGCGGTTGTTTTTTTTTCATTTTTAGGCCTATAGAATGAAATCTATAGCAGATAGAGAAAAGCTGTTGCTTGCTAAATCATTCAGCTCACATAGCTCTACAAAAATCTTCATAGGATTGAAGATTTCAGATGACCCCTTATAGGGTTTATGGTCCCCAAATAACGGTCTTCCATGTTTTGGGCCTATAAAATGAAAACTATAGGAGATAAAGAAAAGCTGTTGCTTGCTTTTAAGTTCAGCTCAAGTAGCTCTACAAAAGTCTTTATAGGGTCGACATCAAGACAAGGTGGGCGATTCAGGCTCCTGGGAGCCTCTTGTTTGAAAACTTTTGACTTTTCAACCTTGTACACCACATTGCAACACGAAAAGCTGAAGTATAGTCTGAAAAAAAATCTCAAAAAGGGCTTTTTCACATTCTCGGAACTTTGTGATGTTTTAAGTTATAATTTTACATATTTTTTTTCCAAAACATCTTAAAAAATAAAATCTGTTACACATTGGACCAAGTTTGCACTAAGCTTGATTTCCTTATTGACAACATATTTGGTACATGTGGGGGAGAAATTTTTCAACAACAAATTGCCATTCCAATGGGCACAAGTTGTGCTACTCTCCTTGTTTTTGTACTCCTACGACACTGAATTTCTTAGATTTGCATCTCGAATATGACCAAGGTTGTCATCTAGTACAAAGCAATATACTTCACCTGATTACGGTGTTTATATTTCACAACTTATTCAATATGCCAGAGCTTGTACAGTTTTTTTTCAGATTTTTTTTTTATACGACATCGCTGTCGCCGTGACTGACAGTTAGACAAGTTTACAAGAAAATACGTTTCATACGTACGGTTCCTAAAAAAATCTACCTTCGTAATCAGCCACTGGTGGATAAAGTCAAAATTAGGTTTAACGTATTGGACATTGATTGTTTTGTCCAAAACTACTTGACCGACTGTTGTCTATTTTTTTTAATTGTCGAAAAACATGGCTGTCGTTACAATAAATACAACATAGGGGTCCGACAGTATTTATTTGGGCAAATTACTTGAAGACAAAAGCAGATATCAAAATTCTGTTTATATAAAAGCAATCTTAACGTCAAGATCTATCAATCCTGAAATTGTGAAGAAGATCCAAAAAAAACCATGAAGGAGCTTTGCACTTTTCTTGATTTTTTATGCATTTTGCACATATTATCCTCAATAATTTTACAGAATTTCCTCATTGCATTTAAAACATTTACTCCTATGACACCTTAAGTCCGATGGTAACAATACTCATTAAAGTTGTATATTTGCATTAGATGTATAGAACTGATGGGGGGATTTCAATTGGTTGTAAAACATGTCCGCCATGGCTGAAATAGAACACAAGGATAAATTGCAGTTTTCTGCTATCAACAAAAAACACGGTGACGGATTTTCAAATTCTGACAGATATCATAAGTAATTAGCACATCAAGATCTTGCTGTCCTGAAATTTTAAAGAACCATCAATCCATATAGGAGTTTATACCCGCGTTTTGGTAATTGTAATTTTGAAATCACTGGGCGATAACCGCTGGTGGTGGACCTGAGGTCCGCGGAAGTAATCACAAGCCTGCTTGTCGTTAGACTTGTGTGACATGATTTACCATAAAATTTCTAATATGTTTGTTGTTGAAAGTTCCGATTTTAAATTGAAAATTGTTTAAAACACCAGATTTCTTTCCTTGTAATGTACATAGTCGATATCCTTGGTGCTGGATTTGGCTTCCTTGTTCGAACGTTTTGGTTTTGGGTACTTTTCGTTTTCGACAGTTTTCGAATTTGACCTTCCAATGTGTTGATTCAAATTCTACTGATGAGAGGTTCACTGTATGGAAAGAGCGAAAGGGAAAAACGGTTGATTTCTGTGCCCCGGTGTAGTTTACTCCTGTGTCATTGTGGTATTGTGGGTAAAACAGACGATTGTAAACATCCGAAAGACGAAAATATGTCATTTAGGTAAGAAAAATAGATATACTAGTGTTGTAAAGGTTCATTTGTAGTTTCTTACTTGTCACTCTATTGTTTTCTACCCAGTTTTAAATCAATAGATAAATAATGTAAGAAATATCGCAATGAAAAAACAAAAAGTTAAAATGTTGAAAATCGCATAATTCTATGGTACATCTGTGAGCAGTTAGTAAGTGTAAATATACTTTATAATACTTTAGAACATATTATACTGTCGAAGATTAGTAATTGTCCTCTCAAGTATAGTTACGGCTGTGTTTAACTTATGAGGCGAATGTTTATTGTGTGCCCTGCTGCTGTTAAGTTCTGTGTACGCTGTAGTTTATTTGAGAGCAGTTTTTAATGTAGCGAAAGTTTATTTATGTGTTTTGATAAAACTTATCAGAATAGAAAAGACCTTTTATTTATAGAAAAACTCATTTCTAAGTAGCAGTTTGCGTTTTAAATCCTTATTTGATGAAATATCTCATGAAAGGTTGACAAAAAACATACAATAAATTACTGATTTGTTGTTTTGTAAACACTCAATAAAAATGGTTGAAGAAATGCTGTCGTTTATTTCCGAGTTTACGAATGTTGATTTCTGTGCAGCAAAAATTGTTGTAGTTTTTTTCTGTGCTATTTATTTTTATTATTTGATGTTATAACATGAATGTGCTTCAAATAAAGGATAGAGGTACTGATGGAAAGGTTTTTTTTTCAATTTCAGAAATCTAAAATGGATAAATTTAAAAACGAATATTGTGAATTTTCTTCTGACTTATTCGACGATACAATTTTGCATTTTGTCCATAACCATCCCAAGAAAAAAGTAAATATTAAAATTAGATTGGATGTGAAAAAGAACAAGTTTAAGCATTTAAGATTTGATTTGAAACCAGAAGATGCAATTTTAAACTAAAAATACATTGTACCAGATGAAAAAAAAAACTTACAATAACCGTTGTTGACTTTGATGATGTTTTGGAACCCACATTGTCTATTGAAATTGGGTATCAAACTGTTAGTTTTATTGTGCGGAAATGTTATTTTGAAAAGTTATTTTGAAAAGTTATCAGTCCCGTGCGGGGCCCGGGTGGCGAACAGGCCCGCGGCAGAGCCTAGCTTGTCGTAAGAGGCGACTAAGGGTCTTGGGATTCTGATGTCGGGTCAGTGCTCAGCCCACAGAGCGACCAAGTGTGTACACTAGGTGGCTGAATAGGGTGGCCCTCGTCCGCGGGGGTTGTCAGGTCTATAATACGGAAACCCTGACCGCTGACCATTGTGGGCCAACGTGTGTGGAGAGTGCCATGCTCCATGCACGTAAAAGACCCCTTTGTGGACCGCCAAGTAGTGCACCACATAGGCTAAATTTTCCGCCCCTACCCACTTCTCCCCTTTTCCTGTGGTTCTTCAAAATTTACCGGTCCTTGTTTCCCACCCCATCCCCATATTTCATTTATCATCATCATTTCATGTTCATTTGATCACCCTTTTTATGTTCATCGCATGTAACTAACCTATATAGCGTTGCACGGGCTTAAAACACCAACTCACTCACTCACTCACTCACTGAAAAGTTATCATACACAAACCGACTACTGTAAACCAGGAAATTATCGAGACAGTTTTATTTTGCGATTTTCGCACTGTCATTGCTGCACCTAAATTGAATTATTTAGTTAGTTAGTTATTGCTTTACTCCCAAGCAGCACGATTTCGGCTATATCCGGGAGATGAACATGAAAGTGGTGATACAATGAACATAAAATGATGATGAAGTGCAGGAAATGGGGACACAAGGCCAATCGGGTAGGAGAGTTTTGACTGCCACTGGAAAAAGGAGTGATGGGTAGGGACGGGAAATTTCGCCTCCTGCATGGGGATCATACGGGTCCTACTCTTACCGAGACCTGCAGGAGGGTTCTTTTACGTGCGAGGAACGTGACATTTTTCCCAACACGGTGCACCACTATGGTTTGCGGTCAGGTTTTCCGCATTATCGCCTGACGACCCCGCATCTCTCGATGTCAGGGCTGCCCCATTCAACCACCTGGGGCACACATCCCAGTCGCTTTGTGGGCAAAGCGGCCTGACCCGATGTCAGGTTTTTGAGCGCACTTTAGTGGACTTTTACCGACAAGCTTATCGCTGCTGCGGGCCTATTCGCCACCTTGAACCTGCACGGGTTCCCTAAATTGAAAAAATACACGGTGCGATATGCGTTCTCCATTGTAGTCTTAATGGACAATAAGATTACGATGCAAATTTAAAACTGTGTGACTTGAAACTCAGTAGTCCTGAGTTTACAGTTTACAAAAAATACTCAATACATGTATTAATATAGATTTTATCACAAATAAATTTTGTCGTGCTTTGTTTAAAAGAGTTTTATATATTTTTTTGTAATTTATAGAATAAGTAAAACATAAGATGGTTTAGACAGGGTTGTAAATGAACACTTGTTTTAAAATGATCCTGGTTTAGAGTTAGAATTACAGTTATATTTCCATTATTTGATCTGATTTTCTATTGCCAAGTATTTATGGCTCCGAACGAAACATTCGCAACCACACAAATAAACTTCCGCGGGCTCTGCAATATACATTCGCATGGAGAAAATCAGCACAGAAATATACATTCGCGGTGCAAATTTTACCACCTACTTTTATTTCATCGATCTGTCTTGAACCTTTGCATTATTAAACTTTTTTTATCAACAATAAAATTCTATATATACTTAAATACACGATGAACAGTCTTTGTTCAATTTGTTTTCATCTGCAAGTGTTTTATTTATGTAATTTTAAAAAAAAAACGTGTTTTATTTTTAAATTGATGACTTTTTGTGATAAAAAATAGCGTATAACATAAAAATTCAAGTAAAACTTGAATAAACTATATTGTTACTATCTAATGTTGAAAGCACCGATGATGCAGGATATGTAATTATTCAATAATTAAGTAAAAAGGCAGAAAAAACAGACGACTTTATTTTGCGCACAGCAATAAACTACATCGGGGCACAGAAATCAACCGTTTTTCCCTTTCGCTCTTTCCATACAGTGAGGTTACTCCTTGAAATATTGATATATAGCATATCCAAATTAAGCGTTAATACCCGCGTTTTGGTATTTGTAATTGTCCTTTTACTTGATTTTTTCAATGATGTTTGCACTTATTAAGCTCGATATCTTAAAAACTATATGAGATATTTAAAAAATTGAAATTACACATTGTTCTACATCATACAGTCCCTGTTTAGTAAGAGCTTTCCAATCTACCGTATATGGGAAATGGTATCGTGTATGGGGATGGGGATAGTAAATATGAATGGTAAATTGGGAATGGGGATGGTACATGTAAATGGTACATGTATCTTGAATTTGATTTGTCCATTGAATGGGAAATGGGGATGGTAAATGTTATTTCGAATTAAATTCCTCCATATTTTTACATAGTAAATTTAGATTGTAAATGATAATATAAATCTTAATTTAAATTTTCAATATTTTGAATTAAGGTAGTACAATAGTAAAAAATCGGTAGGATAGAATTTTTTTAAATTTTGTCATAAGAAGTATCTATGTGCATATGTTTGAAAAATAAAATAAAAAGAATAGGTCACCGTGCTTAATTTCTATAGAAAATTGATCAAAAACAGTTCAAATTTGGCTATTTTTATATAGATTGAGTAGGGAAAAATGTCTTAAACTACTTTTTTTCAAATTTCACGGTTTTTGTTACATTTTGTCAAAACATCAATTTTTGGAAGTTCTTTGAAAAAAAGGTATAAAATCATGGGGACACCGTTAATTTTCTGAAAATAAATTGGAAAAACTGAATTTTTCCTACACATTTCATACAAATTATCTCCCTTGAAAAAAGTACGGGAAATGTTATAAAATTAATATAAGAGTTAGTTTTTGTTTCAAACTTATTTTTTCTCGAATAATTTATCATACTAACAATCTTCATACAGTTAAATAGCAATGTTTTTGCATTTGCTTAAATTTGGTAACATGCTCAGTAAAGATGCTCAGTGTTATACCACTGTACTACCTTAAAAAAAATATTTTATTGAAAGGAATTCAAATATAGAAAATATAAAAAGACTGTATAGACTGTACACAAGTAACAACAAGGCCAGGATCAAATTAAATGACGTACATGTATGCTGTTTTAAGATACGGCCCAAGATCTCTATGGAAATTGCTTACATTATTTTTATATATTATTAATAATTCTAGAATAAATGCAATACAACTCCTTAAATTAAATATTAAATAAATTAATAAAAATAAACACTTATATTTTAATATTTCTATCTAAATTGTTTATAGATACTGACTGATAAAGTGCACTAGTTATAATTACATGCACCAGAAAGTTCAGGATCAAATTAAATGACGTACATGTATGTTGTTTTGAATTACGGCCGTAGATCTCAATGGAAATTGCTTACATTATTTTTGATAAATTATAAATAATTCTAGAATAAATGAAATACAACTGCTCTGCTTTTAAATAAAAAAATTAATAAATAAATAAAAATAAACACTATATAAATTTGAATATAATTAAATCAATAAGTAGATTGAATACGATTATCGATAATAAACAATGATATTGTGGGTATGGGGAAAATTAGTGATGCATGGGGAATGGACTGGTAAATGGGGATGGGGATCGTAAATAGTGTACGAGGATGAGGATAATATATAGGGTATGGGGATGGTATATTGTACAATGGTAAATGGTGAGAGAGGGAAGTTTTTACCGTACGAGTACTGTATGTAATAAAGTCAATGTTGTAGTACCGTTCATTTTTTAGGATACATCCCCTCAGAATGTAAAAAAAAGAAAATAACAATAAGAGGCTTTCAATTGCTGAAATATAATTCTACACATTACTGCATTTAGTTAAACCATATTGTCAGATGAAACTTTATTTAACTTTTACTCTTTCCAATGCCAGGTAGTTTTTGCCTGATAGCCTATAGTTTAAGTTTAGGAATATAAGTCAGATCATGATACACGCAAGAACACGCGGTTCATTTATGTTTTGCATTGTATTTTGTTTAACTGTTTTTAGGTGCTTCTTTTTCAATCTTCTGGTTTAGTTAAACACCCGTTTAAGGACCTGACAAAGTTGTAAGGGAATAGCAAAAAAATGTCAGGGTACAAGCTAAAGTTTGCACTGTCAGCCGATTGTGAGCAAAAGACAAAAGGCATATAAGAATAAAACTGTAATGAGAATGAAATGTTATGTATATGTTTGACAAAATCAAGAAGAGAGTGGAAACTGATGTTGGCCTGTGAAGAATTGATTTTGTCTTAGAACCAAAACATCAAAGACTAGTCCTTTTTCAGATCTGTTATACATTGGTTTTGGAAATTGTGGTTTCGGAAAAGCTTATGGACATACAGGACAGTATCATTTCTATACACAATCTTTGTTTATCAGATAGCGATTACTTCTTACTTTTCCCGATAGCTACGTGTATTCTAACTTCTTTTATTGATTCTTCATTGCAAAAATATATTTATGGTTTGCATTCAAAGATACTTTGTTTGATAGTTTGAACAGACATTTACCAAAGATTTACCAAAGAATCAATGAGGCACCATTTTGCATCCGAATTTTATAAGTCCGAAAGGGCAACGACAAGACTGTCAAACAAGAAATAAAACAGCACAAAGAAACACGAAACACAAAATCACGCGAACTCAAGTCGTAACCAGGGTGAACCCAGGTGCTCCAGAAGAGTAAGGGGTTCCTGCCTGCTAAAGTACACCTGTCGTGCTTCTTATTTCAAATTCAGTGTTTCAAATCCGGCGATGGAATACAAAACAAAACTCTCCACAAACCAACATCTGCACTCATTTGAAAGATAGATATCCATAAATTTCTATAGAAATTATGAGTGTTAGAAAGAAAAAAAAACTGGTTAACACCAGTATATCATTAGACTGTTATCCACCATTTTTTTTTCGTTGTTAAAAATCATACACCATAGGTATGGTTTTTTATTGTTTTTTCATACTTTTTCAGATTTCCAAAGTCGACCACAGCCGGTTATACCCCACGTTATCAGTTTCGTGAAGTTCCAGATGTCTACATGAACAAAACGCTCAAAATGGGACAATATCATTTCAAAATAGAAAAAAAAAACATCGCAACACTATTTTGATTTAATTTTTTCTAATGCCATTGTTACATACAGTGACATATAAAAACAACCAGTAGATAAAACATAAACGTTTGTGTAAAATTAAGCATTTTTATCTAGGTTGAATGGAAAATGCACTATATTCATACCCTCTGCATTTTCTTTCTAGAAAGTTTATCTCGCTTATGGTAAATTCAGCCTATCATATTGATTGTTTCAGTGTTACAAAATGACAAAATCTATTCACCAATTATTTTGTGTCATGATTGCTATAATCACTTGAGCACTTAACAATGGTCTAAATTTGTAAGAATATGATAATCCCTGTCTTCATGATAAGTACTCGCTTCGCTAGTATACTCTTCAAAAAAAGTTACGAATAGACAGAAAATTCCCCGTACGTTTAATGCAAATCGAAACAATTTCAAAACATTATTGCCGAGCTGTTCTGCAACCGATTTTTACGAAATAAAATCCAGTAAAAAGAAAACAAAATAAAAATTGTTTGATTAATTTAGACCAAAATCCTCACTTCAATCGTTTTTAAGACATTGTAAGTAGAACACGACTAATGTTTTTCACGGAACATTTTGCATTGATTTAAACGGGAAATTGAATCGTAAAATGTACACTTGAGTTCTACCTGCAATATCCTAAAAAGCAGCGATGTTACGATTTTACTCAAAATTAAACAAACAATCTCTATTTTGTTTGTTTTTACTGGATTTTATTTCGTGAAAATCGGTTGCAGAACAGCTCGACAATATTGTTTTGAAATTGTTTCGATTTGCATTAAACCTACGGGGAATTTTCTATCTATGCGTAAATTTTTTTGAAGAGTATACTTGGTTGATCATATTCTTACATATACGAAGTAGATAGAAAAGCAAATTTGGTAACATTCTTTCTAGATTGTCAGTCTCTCATGTCTGAAATCCTACTCGAAACGTACCCACAAGGTATAACATACGCGTACACAATGAATAACACTACAGGGAAGATACAATTGTAAACGTGCTAGCTGAACTTAACTATTCGTTTTAATAAATCGTATATAAGGCGTGCTCCCTTCTTTTCACATACATCTAGCATATTACTCTTTTCTATAAAAAGTAAAAGAGAAGATATCATAATAATGTCAATATAATGATACTTAAATAATTCAAACATCATATACTTATTAAAGTCAAGTATTTTAAGGACCATATCATGATGTATATTACTGACTGGGAAGTTAAGCGGCAGAACTACATCAGAACTGACTGGACGTGCCATCTTATCATTTGTGTTATTATTGATTTATTCAAATAAAAGGGGGATTGACAATCGTGCGTTCCTACTTTTGACCAGGTGTTGAAGATTCGTCGTCGAACCAATCAATCTTTAGAGTGACACTTCTTGCAAGGTTAAGATACATAATGCAGGTCGGCTTTTATACAATTCTATTGGCCAGTTTGACAATAAACCACTAATAAAAAACATAAATAACTTTAAAATACAGTATTACATCACCAGATTGTGATGCACAGTCGAGATATAATATCAATCGTTTGATTCAAAGCCCGTTAGTGCTTCTTGTTCTAGGACGATGACTTCTTTTTGTATCAATATGTGCTATAACGTAGCTTTCGTATGCATTTTTCTGACTTTATTTCAGGGTATGTATATTTATATCTATTTAATCATTTAGTCATAGTAAAAACAAACAAGCACCCTAAAATGTATAAGAAACAGAAAAAAGTGAGAATATAAGAATACTAGTAAAATCACTTCATATAAGGCCACGCCGAATTAATTACTTATTCGTCGGACCGCCCGCATGTGAAATTGTTTCCTTAAGAAAATAATATAAATATCTTCCGCCCGCACTTACCGGAAACCCGCCCGCGTCCGGAGCCGGAAGTTTTGTTCAATTCTTTTTTTATCTCTGCGTTTGAAAAATATTTGTCTTTTGCAAAGGTAAACAACCAAAAAATTGCCGATTTTCAACCATGTACTCTTATAAACTTGACTCTGTTTTGTCTAATTGCTTGTTAGTTAAGTTTAGTGCTCCAATATTGGAGAAACATTCAGGATAAAAGACGTTAAACTTAAACAGTTGAAACTACGTTTCATTCCCCTCAAACAAAACACTCTGATGAATGTTGCCGGCAATTGCATGTCAAATGGAAGACTCTTACATTGATCTATTTAAATACATTCATGACATTCAAAGAATGTCAAATACGATGTATAGTCGACCCCTTTTATTGATAGATTCAAGTACCTGTGGTATTTTTCCTCAGATGACCTCAGCTATACATGTAAAAACAACATCAATTCATGGTTCAAATTGAAAACATTAAGGAAAATCCCTAACTTATGTGTAAGGTAAGGACTATGATTGGATTTTAATGACAACATCTATGAACATCCAATTCACCATTGACCAAGGATTGTTTTGTAATATTTTTTTAATAAATATTTACAAATTGTTATTGTTGTTTTATGTTTTTTTGGTGAATAAAGATAGGAAGTTGTTTTTCTTTTTAATATTTTATCTTAAATTAAGCCTTGCCAGCAAGATTTTGGGACATAGTCATACTTGTTTGGTGTAATTGACTGTCTCTTGGTCTATTGATAGAAAGCCGAGACAGCAACTCTTCAGAGAGAAAAACGACTAAAGACAATTATTTCCTGCTTAAACAATATATTAATCAATTGGAAAAGCCATAAACCACTAAGAACAGGCATTTGTTATACTTTAAATAGATTTTTTTTAATATTCCACTTATTTTCTTCAAAAATATAAATATTCGCTCGCTCGCCTCACTTTTACATTAAAAACCAGAAAAAACACTTTTTAAAAATTTAAAAGTCGCTCGCCTAAAAAAAATCAGTCGCTCCTATAAATCAGATTTTCAGAAAAAAAATTTATAAAAATAATTTCGCTCGCTCGCTCCTTTTTTTAAAAGTCAAAATCCAAAGAACAAAAAATTAGTTCTGTGTGGCCTAATATATTAAGTTCTTAGCCAACCAACTGCATTAAAAATGAAGAGCGCGAAGGGGGGGCTACTAGTTCTAATACATTATAACTTCTTTATGCAGACATACTTTTAATTTTATGTGGAAAATAAAACGGCATCATATTTTTGGTTGTAACAGAATCTACTTGTGGAACCGTGACAATAAGTCAATTAGGAACTTTACCAGTTGTGGGTGGAAAAGGAACTCAGATTGTATGCGTTTTTGAGGAGGATGACGGTGAATCAATCAGACGTATTGAAATACTAGCACAACTGAATGGAACTAATTTTGAACCGATACTAGAGTTTGATAACCTTGGAGGCGCCGTCCATTCAAATGATTTCGTTAACCGTTCACTTAGAATGACTACTGATAACAGAATAAGTATAGACAAAACGACAATAGCTGAATTCCAAAATGTCCAATGTGTTGATGAGACTAGCTACAGATGTCATGCACGTTTTCAAAAATCTGGTGCAGTTGTAACAGCAGATTCAATTAGTCTCCCATTTGTTACACAAGGTATTTATTTATTTTACAATTTGCAATGTTATAGAGTCTGAAAACACGTTTTTTCATATATTCCAATTATACATAAATCGTACGTTTTTGACCAGCTGCTCACAAATATTCACAAAAACGCAATCTCGGGTAACAAAATTTGACATATTTTGAATGAAACATTGTTTAAAAATAACTTACATACAAGTTCAGCTATAATTTACTCTTTATTTTACTCGAACTAGAACATTATTCAACTTTCTTTGTGACCCATGCTTGCCGAAGGAGTCCGGCTTTGTCAGAGGAAATACATATCGAAGAATCGGTTTTGTCTTTCTTTTGGAATCGGCTTTGTCAATCGCTAAAACATGAAATTGAAAGCTTTATTTAGTTCTTCTTTGTTGTTTACTCTCGATTGATTTATTTTTTGGTGATTTTAGTTTGAAAGGTGAAAATCTACACGCGCGGCAAGCGGTCAGACAGGGAAAATATTTTGTTACAATTTTCTTAACTACTTATGACACCTTATGATCACAGACTTTTGTATGTAGCATCAACATGAAATTCCATAGCAAGGTGCTTTGCTCATCTACTGGGACCCAATACGCATACGGACCTGCGATCTGGAGGGTATTAGTGTTGACTTACCATGGCCACCTACCTTAAGCAGGAATATCCAAAATCTGCCTTAAGTTAAAAACAACCTTCCTTGAACGTTTATTGAAAATCGACCTACGATATTATGTAAAGATCAATCTCAACAAAGTTTTAAGAGCGACTTACGATCTGAGGGGCTGCACTGTGAGAGGTCCTCAACTGCCTGTTTTTTATAGAATTTTTTCCCCTTTTTTTATTGAAACATTCATGAAATTTTTGTAACAGTTTTCTTGATTTTTATTTTACCGGTACTTATCAAACCCTTTTGATATACATGTAATAGTTGGTACGCAGCATCAACTTGAGCATCAACTTCCTGTTAAACGACATTCGTCGACTTCTTTCTATTTTGTACTGTCTAAAGAAATAAAAAGTGGAATGGTTAAAAAACCAATGCATGAAATCTCTCCTGCGATTATTGAAAATATATAACTTTCTGGTGGTGACGGAAGAAAAGATTTATATAAAAACTTTAGCGAATATATACATGTACAGCCCTTGCATGGTCGCCAGGCTTGCGTGGGAGGTAAGTCCAACTATTTAATGTAGAAAATCGATGAAACCAACGAGCAACGGTACGTGTCTGGAAACCTTGACACATGCTTTTTATCTTGCGTACTGCTTTTAAACTGCTTTGCTCTTGCATGCCTGTGTAATTTAATACTTGTATGTTATATTTGTTTGTGATGTATGTGTCTGTGATCTTTGTTATTTGTTACCTAGTCGGTTAAGAGCTATGCAGCTCATGTTTGTCTTTGTATTGTATATATGTGCCGACTTAAAATAAAATTTACTTTCTTACTTACTCGTACTTATGCGAGGCTCGAACCCACAGGTATCAATCTGTGATTTAAACTTAAAAGTCCACCGCCTTAAACATCGAGAGATGTGGGGTCGTCATGCTATAATACAGAAAACCTGACCGCAAACCATAGTGGTGCACCGTGTTGGGGAAAATGCCACGTCCCTCGCACGTTCAAGAATCCTGATAAGAGTAGGACCCATAGGATTTTTGCAGGAGGCTAAATTGCACGACATCAATCCTCTTTACCTGTAACAGTCAAAACTCCCAACCCTGATTGGCCTTGTGTCCCTATTTCATCCACTTCATCATCATTTCATGTTCATTGACCTCTCGGAAATAGCCAAAATCGCGCTGCCTAAGAGTACAGCCCTAACAAACAAACAAGCCTTTTACACTTGACCGCGATCCCTGTGTTCATGGTTCAGTGACTCTGTAAATCTTGATGTTTTTTAGGACAAAAAAAAATTGTGGAAATGAATTAAGGCACATACCATTTGGTTTTCTGGTGTGGCCTGGGATTTTACCTTGAGCCGGGAAATTTTTTTTCCGCACGATTCGCGGGCCAGATTATTTTTTTTCACACACATCATTGACAAGAAAATTTTGTTGGCAAGATTGAAGCCAGGTTATTTTTTTCAAGGTGCTGGTTAGATTAGTTTTGTTACAAATATCATGGCCGGGAATTTAAAAAAAAACAAAACAGCACCCCCCCCCCCAGAAAATCAAATGGTCTGTGACTACTGTGCCTTAGTCGAAAGTGTGATCGCTACAAATCTGATATACCGACACCTTGGGTTATGCCTTACACACCTATCGCTATGTAATGTTTTCATGGTTAAAAGACAAATAAAATAAAAAGTACGATTACATCATATGTAACAAATCTTTTGTGGAAAAGGAATATTATGATGGCTACATTAACATGCACCAAAATTTAAAAATACACAAATGTAAGGATATTTCACGTATACAAAGGCATGCTTTGCTACGTACGGACCATTTGATTTTCTGGGGGATGGGCCCGTTAAGCAGGTGGAAAACAAATCCCAGCTCAAGGTAAAAATCAAGGTCACCCCCGGAAAATCAAATGGTCCGTGCCTTGGACACTTTAAGGCACGATGCAACGGTAACAGTAGTGCCAAAAAACTATAAATGCGATGGTTGTGGAATCTCATGTCTTAAGGAGGCACCCTTAGGCAAATATATCACTCCATGGAAGTTTAAAACATGGAGCCAGTTTACGGGAATATGTATGTAAATTGCACAAAAAAAATTACTTACTATAGTAGTGTGATTTTTTTTTAGTCTTTGTCCAAGAAATAGAAAATAATGAGATGTGGAATAAATGTACGCGACACAACCTACATAGTAAGCTGAAATTTAGAAACCACAATAAAAACAGCCAGCAGCCTTCAACAAAGCCTGCGGGCGCTGCTCGCTCTTTTGCGCTTGGCCCAAGGTCACAAATTTCGATACATACAATTTGAGTACAGTCCTGAAATAGTCAAAGAAAGACACCCTTCTTAAACAAAGAGCAAAAATACATAAAAAGACAACTACAAACAAAATCTTTGTCAGAGGATCCTGGCTTAGGACAAACACAAATAAATGTGGCGGGGTTAAACTAGTTTTCTGGGCCCAACCTTTCCCCTATTGAAAATCTCCAACATAGTACAAAATAACACACTATAAAAATAGAAGTTCAATCCTGAGACATAGAGGTCCCGTGCGGGGCCCGGGTGGCGAATAGGCCCGCAGCAGAGCCTAGCTTGTCGTAAGAGGCGACTAAGGGTCTTGGGATTCTGACGTCGGGTCAGTGCTCAGCCCACAGAGCGACCAAGTGTGTACCCTAGGTGGCTGAATAGGGTAGCCCTCGTCCGCGGGGGTTGTCAGGTCTATAATACGGAAACCCTGACCGCCGACCATAGTGGGCCAACGTGTGTGGAGAGTGCCACGCTTCATGCACGTAAAAGACCCCTTTGTGGACCGCCCAGTAGTGCACCACATAGGCTAAATTTTCCGCCCCTACCCACCTCTCCCCTTTTTCCTGTGGTTCTTCAAAATTTACCGGTCCTTTGTTTCCCACCCAATCTCCATATTTCATTTATCATCATCATTTCATGTTCATTTTGTCATCCTTTTCATGTTCATCGCCTGTGGATAACCTATATAGCGTTGCACGGGCGTAAAACACCAACTCACTCACTCACTCACTGAGACATAGAGGAACATTCCTGAGAACACTCGAAGTTACTTACAACTAGCTACAAAGACTTGTTTGAAGGTCATTAATATATTAATACACCCGCTTCGAAGAAGGGATATAATGTTTTATTTGTGGTTGTCCTTAGCTTCGTCCCACACCCGTAGCACTTATATTTATTTAACTTATCACTCAGTTACTCATATAATACCACGTTATCAAGCTTTATATAGACTCGATACATTCTATGGTACCGTTGTATGTCCATCGGACATCTATTTCCGGTTTACTGAAAACTTTAATTTCCCATCACACTTTTTAGCTCACCTGACCCGAAGGGTCATGTGAGCTATTGTCATCACTTGGCGTCCGTCGTCCGTCCGTCCGTCGTCCGTTAACTTTTTCAATCGTTAACTCCTCTGACACCATAAGTCCAATTACAACCAAACTTGGTACAGTTGTATATTGGCATGGGTGCTTCAAAACTATTGTTTGGATTTTTGATTCATAAAAAAACATGGCCGCTGTAGCTAAAAATAGAACATAGGGGTAAATTGCAGTTTTTTGCAAATAACTCAAAAACGGTGACAGATATCAAAATTCTGGCATGGGTGAATGTGATCAGCACCTCAAGATCTACCTGCCCTGAAATTTTCAAGAAGAACCAACAACTGATGTAGGAGTTATTGCCCTTTTTCTGGATTTTTTCAAAATTTTTCACATATTTAGCCCTATATCTTAAAAACTATACAAGATATTTCAAAAATTTAAATTGCATATGATTAAGCACATCAAGATCTACATTTCAAGTAATTATGTCAAAGCTGTAGGATCATGTCTTTTAGGAGTTATGGCCCTTAAAGCGTCAAAATTTACCATTTTTCATTACTTTTCCCCTTAATTTCAAAGATTAACTTGTCTGACAACATAAGACCAACTGCATCTTAACTTGGCACACATATTCAATAGCATATCTGCTACAATTCTATCGTTTGGATTTTTGATTCGTCAAAAAATATGGCTGCCATGGCTAAAAATAGAACCTAGGGGTTAATTGCAGTTTTTTGCTAATAACTCAAAAATGGTTACAGATATCAAAATTTTGCCAGTATTTTAAATGATCAGCACCTCAAGATCTACCTGCTCTGAAATTTTCAAGAAGATCCAACAACTGATGTAGGAGTTATTGCCCTTTTTCTGGATTTTTTCAAAATTTTTCACCTATTTAGCCCTATATCTTTAAAACTATACAAGATATTTCAAAAATTTAAATTGCATATGATTAAGCACATCAAGATCTACATTTCAAGTAATTATGTCAAAGCTGTAGGATCATGTCTTTTAGGAGTTATGGCCCTTAAAGCGTCAAAATTTACCATTTTTCATTACTTTTCCCCTTAATTTCAAAGATTAACTTGTCTGACAACATAAGACCAACTGCATCTTAACTTGGCACACATATTCAATAGCATATCTGCTACAATTCTATCGTTTGGATTTTTGATTCGTCAAAAAATATGGCTGCCATGGCTAAAAATAGAACCTAGGGGTAAATTGCAGTTTTTTGCTAATAACTCAAAAATGGTTACAGATATCAAAATTTTGCCAGTATTTTAAATGATCAGCACCTCAAGATCTACCTGCTCTGAAATTTTCAAGAAGATCCAACAACTGATGTAGGAGTTATTGCCCTTTTTCTGGATTTTTTCAAAATTTTTCACCTATTTAGCGTCCCGTGCGGGGCCCGGGTGGCGAATAGGCCCGCAGCAGAGCCTAGCTTGTCGTAAGAGGCGACTAAGGGTCTTGGGATTCTGACGTCGGGTCAGTGCTCAGCCCACAGAGCGACCAAGTGTGTACCCTAGGTGGCTGAATAGGGTAGCCCTCGTCCGCGGGGGTTGTCAGGTCTATAATACGGAAACCCTGACCGCCGACCATAGTGGGCCAACGTGTGTGGAGAGTGCCACGCTTCATGCACGTAAAAGACCCCTTTGTGGACCGCCCAGTAGTGCACCACATAGGCTAAATTTTCCGCCCCTACCCATCTCTCCCCTTTTCCTGTGGTTCTTCAAAATTTACCGGTCCTTTGTGTCCCACCCCATCCCCATATTTCATTCATCATCATCATTTCATGTTCATTTTATCATCCTTTTCATGTTCATCGCCTGTAAATAACCTATATAGCGTTGCACGGGCGTAAAACACCAACTCACTCACTCACTCACACCTATTTAGCCCTATATCTTTAAAACTATACAAGATATTTCAAAAATTTAAATTGCATATGATTAAGCACATCAAGATCTACATTTCATGTAATTAGGTCAAAGCTCTAGGATCATGTCTTTTAGGAGTTATGGCCCTTAAAGCGTCAAAATTTACCATTTTTCATTACTTTTCCCCTTAATTTCAAAGATTAACTTGTCTGACAACATAAGACCAACTGCATCTTAACTTGGCACACATATTCAATAGCATATCTGCTACAATTCTATTGTTTGGATTTTTGATTCGTCAAAAGATATGGCTGCCATGGCTAAAAATAGAACCTAGGGGTAAATTGCAGTTTTTTGCTAATAACTCAAAAATGGTTACAGATATCAAAATTTTGCCAGTATTTTAAATGATCAGCACCTCAAGATCTACCTGCTCTGAAATTTTCAAGAAGATCCAACAACTGATGTAGGAGTTATTGCCCTTTTTCTGGATTTTTTCAAAATTGTTCACCTATTTAGCCCTATATCTTTAAAACTATACAAGATATTTCAAAAATTTAAATTGCATATGATTAAGCACATCAAGATCTACATTTCAAGTAATTATGTCAAAGCTGTAGGATCATGTCTTTTAGGAGTTATGGCCCTTAAAGCGTCAAAATTTACTATTTTTCATTACTTTTCCCCTTAATTTCAAAGATTAACTTGTCTGACAACATAAGACCAACTGCATCTTAACTTGGCACACATATTCAATAGCATATCTGCTACAATTCTATCGTTTGGATTTTTGATTCGTCAAAAAATATGGCTGCCATGGCTAAAAATAGAACCTAGGGGTAAATTGCAGTTTTTTGCTAATAACTCAAAAATGGTTACAGATATCAAAATTTTGCCAGTATTTTAAATGATCAGCACCTCAAGATCTACCTGCTCTGAAATTTTCAAGAAGATCCAACAACTGATGTAGGAGTTATTGCCCTTTTTCTGGATTTTTTCAAAATTTTTCACCTATTTAGCCCTATATCTTTAAAACTATACAAGATATTTCAAAAATTTAAATTGCATATGATTAAGCACATCAAGATCTACATTTCATGTAATTAGGTCAAAGCTGTAGGATCATGTCTTTTAGGAGTTATGGCCCTTAAAGCGTCAAAATTTACCATTTTTCATTACTTTTCCCCTTAATTTCAAAGATTAACTTGTCTGACAACATAAGACCAACTGCATCTTAACTTGGCACACATATTCAATAGCATATCTGCTACAATTCTATCGTTTGGATTTTTGATTCGTCAAAAAATATGGCTGCCATGGCTAAAAATAGAACCTAGGGGTTAATTGCAGTTTTTTGCTAATAACTCAAAAATGGTTACAGATATCAAAATTTTGCCAGTATTTTAAATGATCAGCACCTCAAGATCTACCTGCTCTGAAATTTTCAAGAAGATCCAACAACTGATGTAGGAGTTATTGCCCTTTTTCTGGATTTTTTCAAAATTTTTCACCTATTTAGCCCTATATCTTTAAAACTATACAAGATATTTCAAAAATTTAAATTGCATATGATTAAGCACGTCAAGATCTACATTTCAAGTAATTATGTCAAAGCTGTAGGATCATGTCTTTTAGGAGTTATGGCCCTTAAAGCGTCAAAATTTACCATTTTTCATTACTTTTCCCCTTAATTTCAAAGATTAACTTGTCTGACAACATAAGACCAACTGCATCTTAACTTGGCACACATATTCAATAGCATATCTGCTACAATTCTATCGTTTGGATTTTTGATTCGTCAAAAAATATGGCTGCCATGGCTAAAAATAGAACCTAGGGGTAAATTGCAGTTTTTTGCTAATAACTCAAAAATGGTTACAGATATCAAAATTTTGCCAGTATTTTAAATGATCAGCACCTCAAGATCTACTTGCTCTGAAATTTTCAAGAAGATCCAACAACTGATGTAGGAGTTATTGCCCTTTTTCTGGATTTTTTCAAAATTTTTCACCTATTTAGCCCTATATCTTTAAAACTATACAAGATATTTCAAAAATTTAAATTGCATATGATTAAGCACATCAAGATCTACATTTCATGTAATTAGGTCAAAGCTCTAGGATCATGTCTTTTAGGAGTTATGGCCCTTAAAGCGTCAAAATTTACCATTTTTCATTACTTTTCCCCTTAATTTCAAAGATTAACTTGTCTGACAACATAAGACCAACTGCATCTTAACTTGGCACACATATTCAATAGCATATCTGCTACAATTCTATTGTTTGGATTTTTGATTCGTCAAAAAATATGGCTGCCATGGCTAAAAATAGAACCTAGGGGTAAATTGCAGTTTTTTGCTAATAACTCAAAAATGGTTACAGATATCAAAATTTTGCCAGTATTTTAAATGATCAGCACCTCAAGATCTACCTGCTCTGAAATTTTCAAGAAGATCCAACAACTGATGTAGGAGTTATTGCCCTTTTTCTGGATTTTTTCAAAATTTTTCACCTATTTAGCCCTATATCTTTAAAACTATACAAGATATTTCAAAAATTTAAATTGCATATGATTAAGCACATCAAGATCTACATTTCATGTAATTAGGTCAAAGCTGTAGGATCATGTCTTTTAGGAGTTATGGCCCTTAAAGCGTCAAAATTTACCATTTTTCATTACTTTTCCCCTTAATTTCAAAGATTAACTTGTCTGACAACATAAGACCAACTGCATCTTAACTTGGCACACATATTCAATAGCATATCTGCTACAATTCTATCGTTTGGATTTTTGATTCGTCAAAAAATATGGCTGCCATGGCTAAAAATAGAACCTAGGGGTAAATTGCAGTTTTTTGCTAATAACTCAAAAATGGTTACAGATATCAAAATTTTGCCAGTATTTTAAATGATCAGCACCTCAAGATCTACCTGCTCTGAAATTTTCAAGAAGATCCAACAACTGATGTAGGAGTTATTGCCCTTTTTCTGGATTTTTTTCAAAATTTTTCACCTATTTAGCCCTATATCTTTAAAACTATACAAGATATTTCAAAAATTTAAATTGCATATGATTAAGCACATCAAGATCTACATTTCATGTAATTAGGTCAAAGCTGTAGGATCATGTCTTTTAGGAGTTATGGCCCTTAAAGCGTCAAAATTTATCATTTTTCATTACTTTTCCCCTGAATTTCAAAGATTAACTTTTCTGACACCATAAGACCAACTGCATCAAAACTTGGCACACATATTCAATAGCATATCTGCTACAATTCTATTGTTTGGAATTTCGATTCGTCACAAAATATGGCTGCCATGGCTAAAAATAGAACATAGGGGGTAAATTGCAGTTTTTTGCTAATTACTTAAAATGGTTTCAGATATCAAAATTGTGTAAGAATCAAAAGTGATCAGCATATGAAGATCAACCTGTCCTGAAATTTTGAAAAAGATCCTACTGCTGATGTGGAAGTTATTGCCCTTTTTCGTAATGTTTGCCAAATTTTGCACTTATTAAGCCCTATGTCTTGAAAACTTTAGAAGATAATTCAGAAATTGAAATCCCATATGGTTAAGCACAATAATATCTACAGAATATTTGTATCTGTGTAGTTCAGGTGAGCGATTCAGGCTCCTAGGAGCCTCTTGTTATTCACTTATACCGGTAACTCGGCAACTAATATTGCTACATAGCTGATATTTAAAAACAAATTTTATATATAAGTATTATACATAATCGTCATTGGTCTATAGTTATTTAAGCATAACGTAAATCACCTGATTATGCAGAATTATTAGTTACTAGAAAATGACTGTGATCTTTAAAATGATAGTCATTCAAGCCAATACAATATGTCAGTCAGCATTGTACTTAAAGCCTCACTAAGTGTACCTATACCCATATGGAAGATAAAGTTAATAACAAAACTAACCGAACATAAATGATAAATTTCAGTGTCCAAAAAGAAAAAAAAGCAAAGCAGCCACACCGGAGAAATTGTGGATGGCAATGGTCCTGACTTGGTACAGGCATTTCAAACGAAATGATGGGTTGAACCAGGTTTTATGACGCCAAACTTCCCACTTCCACTGCGATCTAAGGAACCGGTAATGACAAAAAATAAACCACACACAACATGGTTGGGAGACACAATATAGGGATATTGAGCCAGAGGTGATTATCTCAGTACAGCAGACCAGCCAAAAACTAATTAAACAAATTAATCACCATATCTTTCAACTCACTTTTGAATTTTTCTACTAGTGGCTGATAATGAAGAGAGATTTTTTTTCAAAGATCGTATTTTCTTATAACCCTGCCTCAAAACGCGGTCATGGAGAAATCGGTATCTGTTCTAAAAAATCTATGAAATGTGTGCAAGGTCTAGCATATCGAATAAGTTGTGAAGTATAAACTTTGTACTGAGATGACCACCAGGGTCTAATTCGAGATGCAATTGAATTCGGTAGTCTCTTTAATTTACAACTCTGGAGGACATGGAACTTGTCAGTCACATACATGTAACGGGAATATACTAAAATCATTCTCCTGTAAGTGGTCATCCATGTGAACACCATAGGTCATAGCAAGCATCCGAAGCATGCATTGTGTTAATTTTATCCATACATATAATTTTGACGGGTTTCTTTGGTTTTTTGACGACCTTGGTATGGGGTCTGGGATCAAGGGCACATAAGTTGGGGGTGGAAGGGGAATATTGTATCCCCGCTCCCCGCCCTCTTTCTCTGGCCCTGCTCCCCGCTCCTCGTCACCACAAAATAGCCACACCACCGACCATGTAAAATTACCACCGCCTGTTTCACCACACCATCTTTATTTTAACACCGCTTCAGCCAACGTATCACCGTCCCTCTTTCCACCCCTACATAAGATGTTCACTTCGGCGATCTACATGTATCGTCAGTTTAATAAGGAGCAGCATTTGAGGGACAGTTCTCATGTTGAGCAAAACATTGATCTCTTTTGGTTTTAGTCCCTTTTCACTTTTTTTTTAATAACGTGTCTTTCTCCTCACCTTTAATATAATTTCTGTTCGCTCCAAGTTTATACATGTTTAATTTTTAAATATATCCCCAAATAGACACACAATAAAACATCAGTCATTGACATTTTGGTAATAATAAAACTTCAAATGAGTTTAATGTTCATTTTTTTGGAAAGACGAAACCGGTTCCTAGAATGGATAGCAATTATGACGAAACCGGAGCATTATATTTGACAAAGCCGGACTCCTTCGGCAAGCATGGGTCACAAAGAAAGTTGAATAATTTTTTAGTTCGAGTAAAATAAAGAGTAAATAATAGCTGACTTTGTATCTAAGTTATTTTTAAACAATGTCTCATTCAAAATATGTCAAATTTTGTTACCCGAGATTGCGTTTTTGTGTGAATATTTGTGAGCAGCTGGTCAAAAACGTACGATTTTGCCATTGGTTCAGTTGATAATCGGCAAGTGAGAAGATAAAACATAACAAACATGGCCAGAATTTATACTATAGATATACCTCGGAATATGTCCAAAAAAGATTTTTGCATCTTGATAATATGTAAATAGGAAAAAAATCAACATTTTTATATCGTGTCCACTTGTTGACAGATTATCGGAAGTTGACAAAACATTAGGTACCGGATCTCTTTGACCACAGTGGAATTGTGTTTTATTGTTTTCTGTTCGTACAATGTATAGAATAATATGATATGCATCTTTATAAGCTTGATATGTATATTGAGGATTTCTCTGCTTTGTTAACAAAAATAATGAAAATGTATTATATTTTACCAGCTAGTAAAACAGATTTTAGGTCTGTCTTCCATCGTCTGTTTTATTTTTTAGTGCAACAACAAAAACGTTGCAAAATAAACAAAGCTCTTTGGGTTTAAGTTCTTAAAGCATTGACAACTAGTAATGTACCGAAAAAAAATTCTTAGAAGACACTTTTTTAAATTTGTGGCTGGAACCATTTTAAGCAAATGGTATGAGAGTAAATATAAACAACCATTCGAATATCATATGGCATTACATATAGATTAACGTTTTATTTTTAGTAAGTCGTTACTGATATGATATTCGTGATATACATTTGATCTACCGAATGTTTTATGCCCCATCTACGAAATTAGGGGGTTTATAGTGTTCGGGTCCGTTCGTCCGTATGTCAAAAACAAATGTAGCGAGATACGGCACTATGTCTTTCGGACGGATTTTTGTTTTTTGACTTTTGATTATTTTTCATTATGAAAATTGGTCCAAATGAGTTAAGTCTATTCTGAATACTAGTTTGAATTCGAAGTAATTGAAAAGGTTATAGTTTTTGTAGACTAATTTGCTATATTGTTTAACATTTTAGTATCTAGCAGCATTCCTCAAAACCTAGAAATGCATGATGCAGACGTGCACAACATTACTGAAGGAATGAATCTGACGTTCACATGTAATGGCAACGTTGGGCATCCATCAGGAAGTTTCCGATGGTTTAAAATCGTTGAATCTGTTGAAAGTGAAATGACTAAAACAGAAGAAGATATACCATTAGGCACATGTGAAAACCCATCGGATGGTTACAGTAATCTGACTTTCCAGGCAAGCAGATCAGATAATGGGGCCAAAATACGGTGTGAAATCAGGCATCCCGTGGCCCCAGCTAACAGCTTTATAGATGTACAGTTGACGGTGTATTGTAAGTGCTTTGAAAATTTTCAGAAAAAAATACTAACAACGATCTTTTTCTGAAATCAAAACTACCAATTAAGTGGTGCCACTAGAGTTTTAATAATTTAATATAGATTTGTTATGCGTAATTCGAGAAATACTTTTCGGTCATAAAATCAATACAATTTTCATTCTGTGTTTGTCAAATTTGGAAAATGGTTTAAATCTTTAATTATTATTGTTCTTGTGCGATCACACATTGAAAGAACGTAATTTCTCCCTACTTAAACTGATATAGTGTTGCTAGACAGAAAAACACCAAAACATTTACTCACTCATACAGTAACAATATTACTACACATTACTTTATTCATTTTTTAATATAATTTTTTTTTTCAGATCATATTGACGAAATATCCATTACTGTTTCGCCGAATAAGACTTTTTACGATCAGCACACCCCGCGAATAAACCTTGAATGCTTAACTGATGGTAACCCATCTGCTCAGTATAGTTGGTACAAAGACCAAGATTTTAATAATTCTATAGGATCAGACAGTACTTTCAGAATTCAGCCAGTTTCTGTCGAAATGAATGGATCTTACACATGTGTAGCACAAAATGAAGTGAATGGAGAAGAAGTCATCCTTACGACAGAAATTTACTTAAATATAGGTAAATGATATAAAGGATTTCAATATTTTCACAGGCCACGCATAAAGCCATGCAAAATTTCATATTAATTTTCAACAAATAGTGTTGCACATTGAATTGCCTTGATCATTTTTAATAATTTCATACCATTTAGCAATAAAGTTGACGAAAAAACACCTTCAGAACACGACATTTGCACAAACTTTATACAAATGTTATGTGCTGCTTATTTTATTTTATTTCTTATACGTTTGGTTTCCATACATTGTATGAAATTTAACGAACATTTTTTGGTGGCACAATTGCATACCGTGGCGTGGTATCATTCAATGTTCCATTAGATGCCCTATTTTTTGTATTTGTAACATTTACGTAAAACTGCGGTTCTCCTCTACTTAATAGAACATTTTATTGACTTCATTTCTAACTTATTTTTTTAGGTTATACAGAGCCCCTGCAATCCGGTATGAATAGCTATAAACAGATATACACTTTATTTTTCTCTTTTAAGAACTATTTTAAACTATTTTAAATTTGCATGTTCTAATGATATGAAATAATTGTTTTTCTCGTACATGTATTATTTTGGTACTTTTAAAATAAAAGTGTAGTATTTAGGCAATCATAGCTGCAATGCATTAATGTTCCCTGCAGCAAGCAACAACAGTATTAAATAGTGCTACAAATGTTCAAATCAAGAAGAGCATTTGTTTACCAACATTTTGGGGAATATGACTGATATGACAGTAAGCAGTGACTGGTTTAAGTAAAATCGTGTAAAACATCGTATGTGAGCACGTCTTTGTACACAATGTAAAAAGTAAGATTCTATATGTTTTAGATTGATTTGTCTGTATTTTCTTTATTTACAGAGAAAACATTTATTCAAACAACAGCAGGTAAGTATTCAAAACTATGTTAAAGCGTGTCAAAAGTGATAGAATAAATTCACTTATTAAAAATAGAAATTATCTGATTTAGACAATCAGTGCATGAAGAAACCAATGGGGTATCCGAAGGTCAAAAGTCCGAAAGGGCAGAGACAAAACCAGTAAACACCAACAAGAACGGGACAAAAACAGACAACATGTAAAACATGGAAACACAAAACAACTGAATATCATTCAACAACGCGAACTCCAGTCGAAACAAGAGTGAACTCAGGTGCTCCGGATATTTGTATATATCTGTTAAAAAGTATGTGATGATAAAGTATTACAAATGTATTTAACTTTAAATATAATTCATTAGCATTTCGTTTTCTTGCGCCAAGTCGATACGTCACGAATCCCAAGCACGAAATGGAAAAAAAACTAATCTACAAAGATAAACTTCAATTTATATATAGCTTAACTTTTATATTATAGGTATCGCAGTTGTTTCCATTGTTGTTACCCTTGGAACATTAGGAATTTCAGCAGCAGCATTCAAGTTTCTTAAAACGAGGATAAAAATTGGATATCAGGTATATATTGGTCTCTTTAAGTGTTATATGATCGGTTTTGTTTTCCTTATCGAGTATATTTTGTTTTATAATTGCTCTCGTTGTTGTTGTGTTATACTGTCATATATGTTCAGCGTTTTTATTCCTTTCATGCATGTATGTATATGTATAGTAAAAATATGTTGTTAACTGAGGAAAAATACTAATACACTAAATCTGCATACATGTAACTCTCCTTGTATTATTTAAAAAATGCTACTAATGTGAGAAAAACGATGCCTCTAAAACTCATTATAGAAAACAATATTGTACATGTACCTGTCATTTGGTCTTAAATGTGTCGTTTTGGAAAAATTGACAGTTTGAATGAAAAATACTGAAAATTATCTACAAAAACATGCTTCCGACAAATATTTTCACCACTTTTTGTAAGTAGAAATAATTTTGCACTTTATTTATCTGTTCCAATTGGTTGTTTTTACTAACCTAAAAAACGTATTTTTTCTGTTTAGGAAAATAAAATATTAGAAACCCCTGACCAGAAAAGCGAATCACAGCATGCAGAAACTGATGAGGGAATTCAAATTGATCTAGGAGAGCAATTTGAGCAAAATGTTCCTCCGGTTCACAGCTCCATGGCTTCCTAATTTATATAACCTTAACAGAATCAAAGTTTTAGAAATGATAATGCAAAAAATGATGTTCAACGAAAGTGTATTTAAGCACTGATATTCTTTAAATTTATATTGTAAACAAAACGATAAATTCATTTGATATTATATTTGTAATACATGTAAAAAACACGAAGTAAACTATTCTTATTAAATACGAAAGAATATGGAATATGTGCCAGAAAGACACGATCCACATATTAAAATGATTTTGATAAATCGTCTAGATCTATTACAAAGTAACAAATAAAGACATCTAGGTTATTTAGGTCTGAATTTAAACAAAATGTTGACCAGTTTTATGTTGGAAGCACAATTAGTTAATCGACTTTATAACCAGTGGTGATTTCTCTTAAATTGGCTTCAGCATTAAAACTGGTCACCATATCTGATATAACACAAGAGGCTCCCAGGAGCCTGAATCGCTCACCTGAACTAAACAGATACATATGTTTTGTAGATATCATTGTGCTTAACCATATGCGATTAAAATTTCTGAAATAACTTGGTTAGTTTTCAAGTTTTTGGGCTTAATAAGTGCAAAATTTAGAAAAAAAAATCAGAAAAAAAGGCAATAACTCCCACATCAGCAGTCAGATCTTTTCTGAAATTTCGGGACAGGTACTTGATATGCTGATCACTTTTGATTCTTGCACAATTTTGATATCTGAAACTATTTTTGAGTTATTAGCAAAAAAATGAAATTTAGGCCCTATGTTCTATTTTAGCCATGGCAGCCATGTTTTTTACAAATCAAAAATATGAACGATAGAGTTATAGCATATAAGCTATTTAACAAGCGTGCCAAGTTAAGATGCAGTTGGTCTTACGGTGTCAGACAAGTTAATCTTTGAAATTAAGGGAAAAAGTAATGAAAAATGGTAAATTTTGTTGTTTTAAGGACATTAACTACTAAAAGAAATTGTCCTACAGCTTTAACCTAAATACACGAAATGTAGATCTTGATGTGCTTGATCATATGCAATTTAAATTTTTAAAATATCTTGTAAAGTTTTCAATAGTGAAAAATTTTGAAAAAATCCAGAAAAAGGGCAATAACTCCTACATCAATTGTTGGATCTTCTTGAAACTTTCAAAGCAGGTAGATCTTGAGATGCTGATCACTTTTGTCTCCCATCAGAATTTTGATATCTGTAACCATTTTTGAGGTATTAGCAAAAAACTGCAATTTACCCCTATGTTCTATTTTTAGCCATGGCGGCCATATTTTTTTACGAATCAAAAATCTGAACGATACACTTGTAGCATTTATGCTATTAAACAACTGTGCCAAGTTTGGTTGAAGTTGGATGTATGGTGTCAGACAAGTTAATCTTTGAAATTCAGGGAAAAAGTTATGAAAAATGGTAAATTATGACGCTTTAAGGGCCATAACTCCTAAAAAAATGATTCCACAGCTTTGACCTAATTACATGAAATGTAGATCTTAATGTGCTTAATCATATGCAAGTTGAATTTTTAAAATATCTTGTATAGTTTTTAAGATATAGGGCTAAATAAGTGCAGAATTTTGAAAAAATCCAGAAAAAGGGCAATAACTCCTACATCGGTTGTTGGATCTTCTTGAAAATTTCAGGGCAGGTAGATCTTGAGGTGTTGATTACTTTAACCTAACCAGAATTTTGATATCCTTCACCGTTTTTGAGTTATTTGCAAAAAACTGTATTTGACCCCCTGTTCTATTTTTAGTCACAGCGGCCATGTTTTTGACGTATCAAAAATCCCAACGCAAACTTTTTGCACAATACCCTAAGGAACAACCATATCAAGTTTGGTTGCATTTGGCCAAGCAGTTTCAGAGAAGAAGATGTTCGAAAAAAGCTAACGGACGACGGACGACTGACGGACGACGGACGCAAAGTGATGGCAAAAGCTCACATGACCCTTCGGGTCAGGTAAGCTAAAAAGCGTATTTAACGAGTAAAACAACAGTAAATTTCACTATGGCCTTGACTTGGCATGTTCAAAAAGACTGATTTCGCATTTTATTTTCGTTAGTTGTTGCAAAGGCATTACGACATTCAGTTTATAAATTTTATATCATTTCACTGTCAATGACAGTGTCATCACTATTGTTTGCTTAATGGATATTATCTGTATAATACAGTTTATAAAACATTTATTTAAACTTTTGTGTTTATCGTTCTTATGAATCTCCCTAGTAATGATCAAGAGGTAATTCGTATTATTTGAATTACTTTTATTATCTAATGATCCTTATATAAATTTCCCACGAATGTCTCAACAAGAAGTGGGTTAAATTCTTGACGTTGAAGGTTAAAGTATGATAGGACATAAGTTATTTTGATAATAATAGATATTACCTCTTTAGTTCCCTTCCTTATTACATATAATGTATTAAAAATCATTTACGGCGGTCACAATTTCATTATTACTAATATAGGCGAACAAAGTTTCAAGGATAACAATAAAATTATAGTTATAATTTTGTCAAAAGTTTTAATCTACTTTTTTCATTGTAGAAACAACTGAATATCTTCAGTCATATTTTTTGCTCAGCCCCTTAATCATAAAAGCCAATCGATACAAATTGAAACTACATGTATAACTTATTTTCTTAAAGATACAGAAATCATATATCATGTATATACGCTATGTGATAGTGAGTGAGTGAGTTGGTGTTTTACGCCCGTGCAAAGCTATATAGGTTATTTACAAGCGATGAACATGAAAAGGATGATAAAATGAACATGAAATGACAATGATAAATGAAATATAGGGGCGGAGTGGGAAACAAAGGAACGGTAAATTTTAAAGAACCGCAGAAAAGGGGAAAGGTGGATAAGGGCGAAAAATTTAGCCCATTTGGTTCACTACTTGGTGGTCCACAAAGGGGTCTTTTACGTGCATGAAGCGTGGCATTCTTCACACACAGTGGCCCACTACGGTCAGTGGTCAGGTTTTCAGTTTTATAGACCTGACAACCCCCGCGGACGAGAGCCACCCTATTCCGCCACCTATGATACACACTTGGTCGCTCTGTGGGCTGAGCACTGACCTGACGTCAGAATTCCAAGAAGACCCTTATAGTCGCCTCTCACGACAAACTAGGCTCTGCTGTGGGCCTGTTCGCCACCCGGTCCCCGCACGGGACCGCTATATGATAACTAAAATTATCAAGAAACTGTTAGGTATAGCCCTTTTCAAAAAGTAATCCGGAATTCCGATTCCGATATTTTATTTCATTTTTGCAAGAGTGGTTTTCCTTTGTGGGTCGGCCAGATGGTGTGATCAACGTTGAGCTAAAGAAAACATCAATTTTTCCATGTCCGTCGTCGTCGTCGTCGTTAACTTTTCTTCAAACCTCTCCTCTGAAACGACTGAACAGATTTAAACCAAATTTGGTCTGATGGTACCTTAGGTAATCCTCCACAAAACCAATGTAAGGATTTTTGATTCGTCAAAAAAACATGACCGCCGTTGCTAAAAATAGACCAGGGGGTCAGACTACTGTTTTCGGCCTGTAAATCAAAAAGTAAAAGAGGTAGATGAAATATGATGCCACCCTATTGCTTCAGCATCGAAAGTTCTATAAATGTCTCCATTTGGTACAAGTTGTCAGATGACCCCTTATAGGGGTTACAGCCCCTTAAAGGTGAAAAATAGCGTTTTTTCATGTTTTTGCCCTATAGTATGAAAATTATTGCAGATAGAGAAAAGCTGTTGCTTGCTTCAATGTTCAGCTCATTTATCTCTACAAAAGTCTACATAGAGTCGAAGTTGTCAGATGACCCCTTATAGGGGTTACGGCCCATGAAATAATGTTTTTTTCATGTTTTTGGCCTATGGAATGAAAACTATTGCAGATAGAGAGAAGCTGTTGCTTGCTTAAATGTTCAGCTAATTTAGCTGTACAAAAGTCTTCATAGGGTCGAAGTTGTCAGATGACCCCTTATAGGGGCTACGGCCCCTAAAATGATGTTTTTTCATGTTTTTGGTCTATAGAAAGAAAACTATAGCAGATAGAGAAAAGCTGTTGCTTGCTTAAATGTTCAGTTCATTTAGCTCTACAAAAGTTTCAATAGGATCGAAGTTGTCAGATGACCCTTAATAGAGGTTATCCTTTTTCAAGTGTTTGGCCTATAGAATGAAAACTATAGTAGATAAAGAAATAATGTTGCTTGCTTAAATGTTCAGCTCATTTAGCTCTACAAAATATAGGGTTGACATCAAGACCAGGTGAGCGATTTAGGCTCCTGGGAGCCTCTTGTTTATATAATCAAAACATCCATATAGTTGACCTTCATTGCTGCCCACACACCATAGGGCGTAAGGAGCAATAAGTAAGTAAGTAAGTAATCATATAAACATAAACAGATGTGGAATAAGTATACGCGACACAACCAACATAAAGAAACGGCAATAAAAAAAGACAATGGAAAACAGCCAGCAGTAGTCGACTTTGTAAACAAATCATGTGCTTTGTAAAAATTGAAGAAAAAGTTCTCACGAAACATTTTGTTCTTGTTATGATTTGATGAATCTTCATTTACAAGATAACTTGCTTCATATCAGGTTAACATATCGAAATAGACAAAAATAAAACATTTTTTACGAGGCCCTATGACAAACGTGGTGACTTTATCACTACAAATTTCCAACTAATATGATTAAGGCCCAGCCTATTTAGCGAGCATCGAAAATCTATATACCTTTTAACAAATAAATCCATGTGCTCGACCGGCTAAATGTAGCGTTAAGAGGGAACTTTTAAAAGAGGAAAGTCTGACCCCACCAAACCCAAATCATATGCACTTAAGAAAGTTGTTGTTAAAATATCTGGGATCAATAAGTACTTATTAAAAATTCAGTTTAATATTAGATTTGATAATAAATCTTGTAACATTCTCGGACGACATTTAGCGGGGACGAAATTATCCCTTTATGGATGACGTGACGTCATTTCCTTGTCAGAGTATTTTGCGCTTCTTCAGCAGACCAAAACAACATTCAGATTCTGTCAGGTTTTGTTAGATTTTCTGAGTATCAGTATTTTATTTGAAGCATTGGTAACAGAAGGTACATTTAGAAACCGGGCGGGAAAAAAAACGGTGAAGTAGATATCATCATGCAGGATAGAGGAGAGTGAGTAAAACCCCGAAAGGTTGGGACTCTTCTTTCATTTTCAGGTAAGAACCTTTTATTTATCCTTATGAGTAGGTTTTATTCAGTAAATTTATGTATTTCTTTATCTTACTTAGAATTTAACAAAGCAAGGTCAGTATCATGCATTTGGTATGACTTGTTGCCTAAAGCTAGCTCGGTAATTTCCGGAAAATCGTTTTTCAGCGGAAAAGACCGAATGGTGTTTGAATAAAAATCTGTGTGTAAAAATAAACAAGTGGATGAATTAGGGTTTTATCACTGTTTTTGAATTTCTATTTTTTTATTTTTGCATAACAGATCATGATGTATTTTTATAAGCCCAGAGGTTTGATTGTTTACTTGCTACGTGCCTACTTTTTTTTTCATTCCGTAAAAGTAAACCTGTTCCGGTTTTATCGTCAGTATATTTCTGGCACATCTCAAAACATGCACAATGCCGTAGGGCTCGCATCTGCGATGCTCGCTATAATAAACGTAATGACTTGAACATCCCAATTCTAAATTTCTTACTTCAGAAGTAATATTTCGTGGACTATAATTTTCAAATTCACAACAGACACTTAAACCCGATTTAACGCAAAGTAAAACTATTGTAGATAAAGGAAAGCTGTTTCTTGCTTAAACCTTTAGCTCATTGTGCTTTAGAAGAGTCGTCATTGATTCGATTCTGTCAGATGACCCTTAACAGTTATATGGCCCTATAAAAGTAAAAAATAGCATTATTTCATATTTTTGCCCTATAGAATAAAAACAATTGCATATAAAGGAAAGCTGTTGCTTCCTTAAACGTTCTTCTTGGGTGACGAATAATGTTGTCCCGGAAAGCAATATCATATGTACGTTAAACTAGATGGAGCCTTCCCCGGAAGGCATAATGATGTCGCCTGCGTATCTATGTTTATTCGCAAACAGGAAGTAGTTAATTTTCGGGCATAAAATCACCTTACAACTTATTATACTATGCGATGAAGCTACATACCAAATATCAAGAGGCTGTGGCATGTAGTTGCCTGGAAAACTGCGAAGAAAATTTGGCATCTATGTCCATTATATATAAAACAGTAAGTATTCGTCAAACAGGAAGTAGTTATTTTTCCGGCATAAAATCGCTTTACACCTTACAGATCTATGCGATGAAGCTACATACCAAATATAAAGAGGCTGTGGCATGTAGTTGCCTGGAAAACTGTGACGAAAATTTTGCACCTATGTCCATTACATATAAAACGTTAAGTATTCGTCAAACAGGAAGTAGTTATTTTTCCGGCATAAAATCGCTTTACACCTTACAGTACTATGCGATGAAGCTTCATACCAAATATCAAGAGGCTGTGGCTTGTAGTTGCTGGAAAAACTGCGACGAAAAATTTTGCACCTATGTCCATTACATATAAAACGTTATATATTCGTCAATCAAGAAGTAGTTATTTTTCCGGCATAAAATTGCTTTACAACTTACAGTACTATGCGATGAAGCTACATACCAAATATCAAGAGGCTGTGGCTTGTAGGTGCTGGGAAAACTGCGACGAAAATTTTGCACCTATGTCCATAACATATAAAACGTTAAGTATTCGTCAAACAGGAAGTAGTTATTTTTCCGGCATAAAATCGCTTTACACCTTATAGTACTATGCGATGAAGCTACATACCAAATATCAAGAGGCTGTGGCATGTAGTTGCCTGGAAAACTGCGACAGAAATTTTTGTGACGCCGCAGGACGACGCTGAACGACGCAGGACGACGCCGCAAGACGACGGATAGTGCCAAAGTAACCCCTATATGACGCTTCTGCAACACGTTGCAGGCGACATAATAAATGTACATCCTCGAAGAGGTTGATTAATTTAGGCTCTATGGAGGTCGGGTGAGGCCGCTTTGTCTGAAAAGTAACTGAAATATGTGCCCAATGTGGTTGAAATGGGTAGCAATGACAATCATGAGAGCTGGGATCGTCAGGCTATAATGCAGAAATCCAGACCGCAATGACAGTTGTAATTCATGTCATTTGGAAAATTTCTCACGTTCCTCTCACGTGAAAGAGCCCTGCCGCATGTCTAGAGTAGAGAAGGATCTGTGGCCGGGATCCCCTGCAATGGGCTAAAATTTCCGATTCTGCATATCAATTCTTTTTCCAGTGACAGTTAAAACACTTTTCCCTGATTGACCGTGTGTCCTTATTTCCTGCCCTTAATTATTTTCATGACCATCTCCCTGATATAGCAGATTTTGTACTGCTTTGGAGTATAACAAAAGCTACTAACATGTAACTTCATTTTGAGAATAACGTTATTCCAAACAGCTTGACAATGCAACGTTGTCAATTGAATCCAGTAACGCAAACTCGTGTTAAATGGAAATTTTACAATAATTCATCGATCGGTAGCGCAATATGTTATACTCTCTGTCCGGTTCGTACATTTACCTTGCTTTCTATATAATATTGTAATGCCCTGCTTCCTTTTTTATTTTCAATCTATTACAATGTAGCAGAGGCACATTTACTTTTATCAATGATAATAACTAAAACAACGAGAACATGTTTATTAAGTATTTTTATTAAAATATCATAGTACATATATTTCATGTATTTCTCATAGGGAAACAATGATCGTTTATATTCAATTACCCAAGTTAAGTATGATCACTCTTCATGTTTCAGAATTTCAGCACAATGTTTGGAATTCCTCTAGACTTTACCTTTAAATACTAAAGAAATATGTTACACACTGACCCCTTTACCTTATCTGATCATTAGATGCATGAACATTCTTTGTTATAACAATGTAAAATGCTATATGTAAATTCTAGAGGAGTCTGGTTTCCAGCCAAACGTTTGACGTCATGAATGCTATAAGCGAACACATAGACCTATGTTTTTGGTCATTCTTTAACATGTTTAAGATGGACAATTGTCTATCATTTTTATTACCTACCATTAATTGATATAAACAAGTTCAAGAGTGACAATCCTTAACTTTGAAATACTTAAGATTTTTTTTTTGCACACAGACACCTACTTTTTTATCAAATTTATTTGAATATTGTACTTATGTTTAAATATGAAACTCTTGATACCACTTCATGGTTTTAAGACCAAAAGTTAAAAAATATAAAAGAGCTGTGTTGAATTGTAGGGAGTGCAATATCTCGCCATTTTATGGACGTCATATTAAAAAAAAACCTTAACACACATATATATGTGTTTCATTTTATCATTTTATAAAGTACTAGCCAGTCCTCGTCTTTTCAATCACAGTTCATAAAATACTTGATTTTTACTTAGTTACAATTATAATCAAATTCAACCATAACCATCCTTAAAAGGATCATGATAAAAAGTAAAAAAACATTAACAGCATGAACAAAAGAATTTGCCGCGGGACAGATGGTAAAATTATACAAGAACTCTTTGATAAGCAACTGACAGAGTATCTAAAGTGCATGGAAACCTATCATTTTTTTCAGAACCATCCTTTAATGCAAAATAAACAAAATAACAGAACATATTTGACAAAATAATGAAATTATTTGTTATAATATTATAAAAGATGCTTGAAATATTTTATGTACAAATCAAGTTGTAGTCTGTATACATCATTTGCAATGTCATGATTTAGAATTAAAAAAGATATATAACTATGGTTATTGTTGAGACAAGTATCATCACACTTGGAATCAGCCCCGCAACACTGCTACCTAGAATAATAGAGAAAAAGGAACAGTGTAGAAAGAGAGTCATGTAAAACATAAACCTTTCTCTGTGGATAAATTCATGAAATAACAGACCGTATTTTTTTTTAAATTCAACTGTATTATTTCAACTTAATGACATTCTCGAACTGCTGGCTATAAAATGCTGGAAAACGTAAAGATACGTACATGTAGTAAAGCAGTAGTCATACATATTGACACTTTAAATGTCAAAGATACTAATGCCAAGCAAGGCGTCACAATTAACGTAATGTTTGGCCGTACACAAAACATCATGAAGCCTTCATTTGTGGGAAATCGTGAACCAGACGGCTGAAATCTTCTACGTTTCACAAGGTACATTTGTATTTGTTACAATTTATTTAGGTGTGTTTTGTTTTAACAAAGTCAATGGGCCAAATTAAAGTTGTTGTGCCCAGGTATGTCTATGTATATTGCTGTTTTAACTACATGTATGTGATTAAAGGGTTTGTTAGCGTTCGTTACGTTTATAGCCGTCAGTGGTTATACATGGGATGCTCGAAACATGACAAACTTGGGCTTCATTGAATTCTCAATTGTTAATGATTAAGTTCACTATATGGTTTACATGTTAATCATGTTTTTTTGTTCGCTTCTTATAGTATTCGATTTTGCTTTACATAGTGATTACAAAAAAACGTTAAATCTATATTTACATGTTCCGTCATCTTGGTTCTTTCCTGCTTCACATTGGCATTTGAAGTCATCACCAACTGCTTTGCAAGTAGCTGCAGTAACGCACTGACTAACATGTCCATTTTCATCGCATTTCTCATCGTGTTTCAGTTCTGAAAATATTAACGTATATAATGTTGCTAAACTATTGTAATGTAAGTAAGCATATAAATGTAAAAATGTATTTGATAGCAGTACATGTAATTTACTTAGTATGTGAAATTTTGATAATGTGACAATAGAAAATATTAAACTTGTCTGTTAAATTTTGATAATGCGACATAAAATTATTAATTTGTGTCTAAGCAACTAGGCTAGGAATCACTCCTTCATGAGGGAGATATGGTTGTCAAATTGGGTAATTTCATTTACAGTGGAGCCTACATAAGCAGCATTTTTTACTGGATTACAATGGTAGCAACGGGTGCCAGATAATTTTGAAGTGGCTACACAACAAGGCCTCTTAAATCCGGTATGATGCATTAGAATATGTTCTCATCTCGTTGGATTTGATCTCATGTCTGTCGCTCACTTACTTCCTGTTTACGATCATACATATTTTCAAAATCATTTCGAGAAAAGTATACCGATGTATATAAATGTATTTATTGTATAATGCATTAGAATGTGTTCCCATCTCGTTGGATTTTTCTGTTTTCTTACTTTCAACACAAGCGCTGTTTTTCGGATATGACTGATCATTACACAGGCATTTTATTGCAGACCCATGTTGACTGCATTCAGCTCGTGCATCTGCACATGGACTTTCATCTTGCAGTGAACACGTTGAATCTAAGGCTTGTTCTAAAAACAAATAAATTTCTTTAAAGAGGAACAACTAAATCTTATTTCAGTTTCAGAATTTGCTTCATTTTAAAATATACATGTTGTAAAAATACTTTTTTCCCCAAGAATATGTTTAGGGCTTGCATCTGTCAATGTCAATTTTATAAAATAACCTTTAGCATGGAAAGACAATCAGTTAATATATCATCTATTTTTCTTCTTACATTTTTTTTCTTTCATCGACTGTTCAATGTTTTAGGTGGATTCAATCTTTTTCACTCGAATGCAAAACTATTGTATTTAGAAATATATCTAATTATAGTATAACTAATGAGGGGTGGCGAATATCAATTTTAATGTAACGAGTCTCGAATAACGCCAGGATTAAACAAGTGCGCGGAACTGTTCCGCGCACGAGTTGAATCCCCTAGCGTTATTCGACACGAGTGACATTAAAATTGATTTTCGTCACCCCAAATTATTTATACTATTTATTATATAGATAGTTTAAAAAACGTGACTAATAGATCATCAAAATAATGAAAACGAAAGAAGTTATTGATTGATGAATTGTGTATTGCGCACTAATCTATGTTGCGTATTTTTCGCGGGAAACTTCACGAGGGTTAGATAAATTCGCACGCGAGTTAGATAAATCCTGTAATTAACTCCGTGAAAATCTATAAATTTATTTAACACGGAAATCACGATATTTCACCTATATCTATATAATAATTTGTAATATCAACAAATTTAAGCTAGTTTATTACTTCTCATGTTGTATATATATTTAACTTTCCTTGACTAACATTAATACTTACTGTCAATGCATGAAGTCGACGAGGTTTGGAAATATTTAGTGGCATCACTACAGACGCATTTATTTGCTGTACATGCTAAAGAATACAGGCATGATTCTACTACACCGGTTGTGCAATCACCATTGAATCCTCCCTCTGTAATTGAAATTGCATGTTAAATGCATTAGATCTGAAGTAATTTTATAATTATGATACAGTCGGTTATTTTACAATTTACCAGTAGACATTTTTATTTCATAATTTGGAGTGATTAACCTTTAAGTTGTATATGAAAATAGTGTAAGTCTCCCTGATGTACATGTAGTAATTTAAGGAGGAAAATAATGTATTCACTTACTAGCAGTGCAAGCAGAGTCTTTCTGGTAATACATTGGTGTACACTGACAAGTTCCAGAACATTCAACATTATCACCATTGCACTCTATGGGAGCAGTACATGCTTCTCCGAGGGCCTTTTCTAGGGACAGACAATAATAATCAATAGTGTTTCTGTTAGATATGCGGAAAGGTCCAGGCTTTTACACACCAATCAAATTACAAAATATTGCATTCAATGTATATAATCATATTCCTTAAAAAGAATTGTTTGCATGGTTTAATTGATAAAACTGCGCATATTTTGTTTTTTTAATTTATCTGCGCAAGTCATTGTCAAGGTCCACGTGTTGGTAAATTTCGTCGAGAACTGAAACTTCATCACCGTAGTACATGTACTATTTACACAACAAACTACCAAAAGTCTTAATTGTATAATATTTGTACTAAGTCGTACTAAAATTTACTTGACCAGTCTGTAAAAGTCTGAAAAGTACTTAATTGTACTCGACCAAAATCTGAAAATTATAAACAAAAACTACAGCGTACTTGAATTGTTACCGTTTGGTCAAAACCACTAGGGATTAATCACATTCGCACCAAATTATATTCTATAACCTTTTCGAAACTTAATACCTGGTATAAACAATGTCTTGAAAATCCAGTCACTGCCCCAAATTCCAACCTTTACCGATTGACCGCTATTGTTCTTGATATCGGTTACACACATGAAAATAGTAAAGATAACCGTTCTTTTCTCTCACTTCCCTTTTTAAACAAAGGTTTGGATGCCATTAATTTAGGAAATATTCTACATCATAAATCTATTACGGCACATATTCCTCCTTATTTCAAAGACAAAAGTATTCCAATTATCTCTTATACCTATACTTCCACTGTTGCACCAAAGGTTTTCAATTAGAAAAAAATGTTGCGGGATTTCCAAATCAATGACCTTAAAGCAAAACCTCCAGACTGCTTGTGAAAAATCCCCATTCAATTATGGTCCCTCTGGCCACTTTATCACTGGTGACGTGGACATCGTGAAAAATGACTTGCAGCTAACCTAGGGGTTGGTTGTAACAACAATAGCACCACATACACAGCTACATCACTGTCTAAGGAGGAAATTATTGACAATCATAACTCTGTCATTTCCTCCTTCGGGCTCTCATTTAGTGCTGACAATAATGACATTCAATCCCTAAATTACATAAAAATCCATATAAACAGCGTTTCATTGCAGTGTCATCAAAATGTACCACTAAACCTCTTTCAGTTCTGCTGAACGGCAATAAAATCCGGCGTCCAGAAATATTACGATTGTTGTTATTCTAGAAATGATTTCGATCAAATGTGGATCCTGAAGAATTCGAAAGAAAAACTCGAAGAAACAGATGAACCAATGGGGTATCTGAATGTCAGAAGTCCGAAAGGGCAGAGACAAAACCAGTAAACAGCAATGAAACGGGACAAAACAGACAACATGTAAAACATGGAAACACAAAATAACTGAATGTCAATCAACAACGCAAACTCCAGTCGAAACGAAAGTGAACTCATGTGCTCCGGAAGAGTAACCTGTTCCTGCTTGCTATAGAACACCCGTCGCGTTGCCAACAGTCAATTAAGTGTGTCAAATACGGTAAATGAAGACAAAACAAAACCATATGACAAACCAACATCTGCACTAATCAGAGATCGAAATCCCATATTTTTCTATAAGTGCAAGATGTATTCAAAATTTTGTGAGTAAAGACAGCAACCGAGGAGCAACATAACCCTGTTTGAGCAATTTTTGCGTCAGACGTGCTGCTCTGCTAAGGAAATCGATGTGAGTCCCGCACGCTCTGGAGTTACGAATCAATTGAGATACGTAAACTCCATAAGCTGGAGCGGACGGAATGTTGCAACACAAGAAGGGAAAGTTGACGATTGGAAAATTGAAGTCATCACGTTTGTCATAGAGCTTTGTTGAAAGTTTTCCTTCTGAGTCAATTTCAAGATGTAGATCTAAATATGAAGCAGACTTCCTACAATCCGTGCTGTCCTTAATCTCAAGTTCCTGAGGATATATAAGATGGAGAAAGTCACCAAATCGAGAATTGTTTAGTGAAAGGACATCATTAATATAACGGAAAGAGAGAGCTATTCTAATCAGTTTCATCTTTCAACAGCATCAAAACTTTCGATTTCTCCACTCTTTACACTTCTATTTCGCATGAACAAATCAAATCACGATTGGGATAGCTGATTAAACGCAGCTTTTTAAAAAAGAATGGAAAACGCATGTACAAATATTTGGAAGTCGATTACAGTAAGACTTACTTTGTCATCAATAAGTCTAGGAAAAAGAACAAATATACAGAAGACCAAACAGTCGACATGCTCAATTTGCTTATCGACAACATATTTGATCAATTTGGTGGACGTGTTTTTCATCAACAAAAGCAAATAATAGGGATTTCAATGGGCACTAAGTGTGCACATTTGCTAACTGATTTGCTTCTACATTCATATGACTTCTGGACAAAAAAAAATCGTAGACTAGCACTCTTTTTCAAGCTCACGTTCCGTTATATGGATGATGTCTTTTCACTAAACTAAAATTCTCGATTTGGTGACTTTCTCCATCTCATATATCCCCAGAGACTTGAGATAAAAGACACAATGGATTCTATGAAGTCTGCTTCATATTTAGATCTACATCTCGAAATAGACTCTCAATTGTGATGACATCAACTTTCCAATCGTTAACTTCCCCTTTTTGTGTAGCAACATTCCGTCAGCCCCTGCTTATGGAGTCTTCGTATCACAATTGATTCGTTACTCCAGAGCTTGCATGAATTTCATCGATTTCCTTGACAGAGCGTCACTTTTGACACATAAATTGCTGACACAGGGTTATTTTGCTCCGCGGTTGCTGTCTTCACTCAAGGAATTTTACGGTAGACACCGTGCACTCGATGACAAATATGGGATTTATATCTCTCAAATGAGTGCATATGTTGTAAAAGAAATTTGTTTGGTCTTCCTTAACCGGATTTGACACACTGAATTGGAAATTAACAACATGACGGGTGTGCTATAGCAGACAGGAACCGCTTACTCTTCCGAAGCACCTAAGTTCTTTCTTGTCACGACTCGAGTTCACGTTGTTGATTTCCGTTCGGTTCTTTTTGTGTTTCTTCGTGCTGTTTTCGTTCGTGTTGACCGGTTTCGCCGTTGCCCTTTCGGACTTTTGACAATTGAATGCCCCATTGGTGTCCCTTTGTTTGTTTGTCAATTTCAAACTTTTTACAAAAAATCAGTCTTTGGTCATGTACAGATGAGCACGTTCAAGACTTTTACAGAATGGTCGAGTACATTTCAGTAGGTTTAAGTCAAATGCTATACCATTCAGACTTTTTGAAGTTTGTAGTGTTACCAATCGAAATCGCGATAATAAATCCAAAACAAAAGGATTGTAAATTAAATATTCATCGTTAAAACTAGTATGCTCTATTTTCTTCAATGACTTTGCGTCATTTTAAAGTAGGAAAATCACAGGTAGTAATGTGGTATATCGTATAACGTTTGATAAAGGGATTTTGTCATGGTTTAGTCAAGGGCATCATAGTTTGTACAAGAGAAATTTGCATAATGGCGTCTGTAAAAATAAAATCAAATCGCAATATTACGTTTCAACATAACTAAGGGCCAGATTTTGCCCCAAAACAACCATTCACTATGCATACAGCCTTTTGACACATTTTTTTCAGAGTAATTAAGAGCTTACAAAGCATAAATCACAAAAATACAAATATTACTTGTCATGGTTTGGATGTCATGGTTTGGTCAAGGGTTGTGATAGTTTGGTCAAGGGTTGTAATGGTTTGGTCAAGGGTTATTTAAAAGTTATATTTTAAATCGTATTCAATTATATGAGCTAGCAGTAATGGTTGTATACCTTAAATTGGTCATACTTATATAACCATAATAGCGCATACTACATATTAACAGCCACTGGTGAAATTAATCACTATTTTAATATCAATCTTTATATGCCATTCATAGGACATACATGATTTGAGTAATAATGGGATAAAGATTATTATACAGAATTTTCAATATTAGGTTCCATATCATTTCGAGACTCCCATATTAGATGGATGCATAAGCCGAGACGATACCTGTACGAAAAAATTATATGGAATCCATATGGAATGCTTATGGAATCCATATGGACAGGTTATGGACAAGGATATCCATATGGATTTATGATTGTCCATATGGATTAAGTTGTTGTCCATATGGATTAGAATATTGTCTATATGGACAAAAAATGTTGTCCATATGGACAAATAAAAAATTCATAAGGACAAAGCTAAATCCATATGGACAATATTTTCTTTAAATCTTGGAGACATGAGTGCACTTGATGATGTCATTTCTGACATCATCAGTTTTTGAGCCCATTGAATTGAAAACAGGAACAATCATAACTGTGTGATTATTGCTGGAGTTAAAGATGATTATATTGAAATGTGTTTGGTTCTTATGTATTCATATATGTAAGTACATTAATTAATGATTTTTTTTAGTTTTTCAATTCATTTCAATACCTTTTTATTGACCCAAAAGTTTAAAAGTTGATAAAACTGTACCCTAGATAAAAGAAATAGAATGGCAAGTAAATGCCAGTTGATTTCTTGCAAACTCTTAATCTTCATGCTATATTGCAGAGCTGCAATTAAGATTTTTATATTTTTTATTCATAATTCAATGTGGAATCATGCAGGATAAATGCAATTAGCAATTCAACAACAGTTCTAATGCTGATTTGGCAGAGCATGATTGGACAGACTTTGTAATGCATCCCCCCCCCCCAAAAAAATTGTTCAGTCATAATGCCAAAGCAACAACCCTTTCATATCTCCCCCATTATATAGTTAAATTGGTGCATATATCAGTTGTACCAAATGCCTAATGTGCTTTCCCATAGGCAGATCCAGGGGGGCCTGGGGAGCCGCCCCCCCCCTTTTGCGGAAAAATTTGGTTGAATATATAGTACCGGTAAATCATTGAAGCGTGACCGAAGCGGCTCCCTCTTCTCAGACTTTCTGGATCCGCCACTGTTTCCTGTTGTTTTTTTTTTGCATGGCCAAGAGGTGGTGGTATGCTAATAATGCCTTATTAAACTTAGTTCTTTATTTTTTGCCGTGACACATATGTTGTAAAGATAATACAAAATTTAAGAAACTTCTTTTCTGAAGGAAATTTGAAATAAATCTTAGATCAACAGCATCTCCATGTCTGAGAACCTTCAATTATGCCTGATTGAATCCCATGTCTAATCCTTATGGATTTCTTACTAAATAATCCATATGGATTGTAAAAAATTCCATATGGAATAAGAACAAAAATTTATATGGAATCCATAACCTTTTTATATGGAATCCATAACCTTTTTATATGGAATCAATAAATTTTTCATATGGAATCCATAACCCATTTATATGGAATCCATATGATTTATGCAAATGAGTTCATAAGATCTTATGGACTAATTTAAATATTTCGGCCGAAATTCCATACGGAATCCATAACCATTCCATATGGATCCATAAGCATTCCATATGGATTGTTCAATAGAAATTGTTTAAAATCCATATGGAATCCATAACCAATCCATATGGAGCTTTTCGTACGGGTAAGATCATTTGGCATTAGGTTAAATGCATGTTTTTGCTTATTGCCGCTATTACCTGTATATAAGCTCCCTCTCAATAAAGCTTCATACTTTCAGTATTCAAAGATGGACATTCCATAATTTAAATGATATTCACCACCAACTGAACTATTGCAAAGCGGACATATTCATCAACCTCAGGGTATATGATGCTTCAACCATCATATTATAATTTAGTGCAACAGCAGTGTTTGTTGTATTACAGAAACGTTTGCTTCATCAATAATATTATTTTTTATATTATCATACAGGAGTCTCTTGTACTCTTAAAGTTTACTTTAACCATATTCATATTGAATTGTTCAATGATAATCCTAGTGGTAAATGTACAGACTGTATGTTGTTGGCTTAGTTACGGTCTAGGGCAGAAGTTAAAATGATATACCTGTATATTAATAAAAATATATATCTGTTATATGCAAAAACTGAAGGTAACCCTTTATAAATTCCAAGAAACGAGCCAATGATTTTCGGGGGGTTCAAGATGCGTAATAAGAAACACAGTATGTGGTTTACCATACATGCCATACAGAAACACAGTATGTCGTCACACACACATAAAACAGCAAAAAAAGCCTAATATTTTGCCCGATCTCCTAATCTTAGAAAATGTGATAAACCATGACATAAGGGTATAAACCATGTCAATTTTCTGTTCCCTTTACCAAACCATGACAAAATCTGAATTTGGTTAACAAGCACAACTAAGCAGATTTAAAGTTAACACAGTAAACATTTATCATCATGTTCAATTCCTTTCAGCTCTCAACACGATTTGATACAAAAATAAAGATATTTTTAACATATTTTGGAAAGAAAACTCCCTTGTACAAACCATGACCTCCCTTTACCATACCATGACATATTGGTACACACATAACCTGTACATTAAGTTAACTTGGAAAGCAGACATCAAGTCTACTTTAAGTTCAGTTGCGACTGGTCATTCGACTGCTTTGAGCAGAAGTGCGACTGGTTCCAATTTATCTTTAAAAGCAGTCATAATTCCATGTCTGCTTTTAAAAGCAGTCGCGTACTTTTGACAGGGATGGTCAAGTTAAATTCTTGATAGGTCTGCATTAAAGACTGAATGTAAAAGGACAAAGACTGAATGTAAAAGGACAAAGTTATGCACTATCGCCTAAACCGCAGTTGAAATTCATTTTTTTTATGTAATAAAAAGCTTTCATATAAAATTAAACCCTTGCATTATTAAACAGAATCCGGTTAGAAAAGACTTGTAACAATGACTTGTTTGGTTAAAGCAGTAAAGACTTTGTGTATGGTAACGACCAGTCATAAAAAAGCTGTCGCAAGTCTGCTGTAACCAGTCATGAGTTAACGCAAGATAACATTGAATGTCTGCTTTAGCAGAGATGAGCAGACATGGAGTTAGTTAGTTAGTTAGATATTGCTTTACTCCCAAGCAGCATTTCGGCTATATCCGGGAGATGAACATGAAATTGGTGATACAATGAACATGAAATGATGATGAAGTGGAGAAAACGGGGACACAAGGCCAATCGGGTAGGAGAGTTTTGACTGCCACTGGAAAAAGGAGTGATGGGTAGGGACGGAAACTTTTGCCTCCTGCATGGGGATCCTACGGGTCCTACTCTTACCGAGACCGAGCAGACATGGAAAGCAGTCACAAAGTTAACATTATGTTAACTTTAGTACAGGTTATGTGTGCACCCGTCTGCCCCTTTACCAAACATTATACGAGATGACACATTACTACTTGTGATAATTCTATACGTAATCTATACGTGTTATAAAAAATTTTGGATTCATCTGCCTTTGCATTTTTATAAATTATATATGCTTCATGAATACAGAAATATAGACACTAATAATTCTTTTGTGTTGTTCTTTGTTATAATGAACAACTTTTACTTTGGTTTTTTTGTTGTCTTTATATACAGCAATGGTATTACATTCGCATAATTAAAAAGAACCAGGGGCGGGTCCATGATTTTAGTCTAGGCGGGAGAGCGTAAAGATAGTTTTTAGTGTTTTACGTGGATTTTATGCAAAGACTTAATACATTATTAAGGGTTACGCCTGGTAGGCTTTTCCTTTGATCCGCGCCTGAACGTCAGTGCCAGCTGATCGGAGAAAAAACACATTTCGAAATATACACGAATAAAATAAAAAAAAGTTTCTTGGATTTTGAAACATTGAACTTACTTGGTTTACAAGTTCCACTATCTTCATAATGAGTTGCTTTGCATAAACACAAGATAGTTGATCCCGTACTGACTAAACAATCTGCATTAGCATCACTACACTGACCATCAGGACCGACTGTGCAAGCTCCATTTAATGCAATCTCTTTTAAAATAGAATATGCAGAATTGAATGTTCAATCAATATTAACTTCACAAACAAACATTTCAAGGCATGTCTCGGAGAAAACCATACGTATTTGTTCAGTTTCATTTCGTTAACAAGAGGCTCCAAGGAGCCTGAATCGCTCACCTGACATATGTGCCTGAAGTAAAGGTTATTAGGCAAAATCTTTTTGACGTTGAAAGGGTCATAAGATTAATAAGGGGGTCATCTGACAATATGGTGGATCTTAAGATGCTGATAACTTTTGTTCTCAATCAAAATCTAAATATCTGGCACCCTTTTAGAGTTATTTTCGAAAAAATGCAGTTTAACCTAATGTTATATTTTTAGCCACAGCGGCCATGTTTTACAACCAATCAAAAATCCCCACATCAGTTCTATACACCTATTGCTAATAAACAATAATATTAAGTTTGGTTCCAATTGGACTTAAAGTGTCAGAGGAGTTAACGTTTTCAATATAATGAGGAAATGCTTTTTAAATGCTCAATTTTGACGTTCTAAGGGCAATAACTCCTCAAAGGAAAGGTCCTACAACGTTGACCCTATTACGTATTTTGTAGATCTTGATGCGCTTAACAATATGCAATTTAAATTTCTCAAATATCTTGTATAGTTTTCAAGATATTGAGCTAAACAGTTGCAAAACTTGCAAAGAATCCACAAAAAGGGCAATAACTCCTACATGGGTTGTTGGATTTTCTTCAAAATTTCAGAGCTGGTAGATCTTGAGGTGCTGATCACTTTTGTTTCCAATCAAAATTTTGAAATCTGTCACCGTTTTAGAGTTATTTGAAAAAAAAACTGCATTTTACCCCTATGTTCTATTTTTAGCCACACCGGCCATGTTTTACGACAAATAAAAAATCCCCACATCAGTTCTATACACCTAATGCTAATAAACAACTATACCAAGTTTGGTTCCATTTGGACATAAAGTGTCTGAGGAGTTAACGTTTTCAATGTAATGAGGAAATGCTGTTAAAATGCTCAATTTTGACGTTCTAAGGGCAATAACTCCTAAAAGGAAAGGTCCTACAACGTTGACCCTATTGCATATTTTGTAGATCTTGATGTGCTTAACAATATGCAATTTAAATTTCTCAAACATCTAGTATAATTTTCAAGATATTGAGCTAAACAGGTGTAAAATTTGCAAAAAATCCACAAAAAGGGCAATAACTCCTACATGGGTTGTTGGATTTTCTTCAAAATTTCAGGGTAGGTAGATCTTGAGGTGCTGATCACTTTTACTATGCCAGAATTTTGATATCTATAGCCGTTTTTGAGTTATTTGCAAAAATCTGCATTTTACCCCTATGTTCTATTTTTAGCCATGGCGGCCCTGTTTTTCGACGAATCGAAAATCCCCACATCAGTTCTGTGGGGGATACCCCAAAGTACCATCAGACCAAATGTGGTTTGAATCTGTGCAGCCGTTTCAGAGGAGAAGAAGTTTGAAGAAAAGTTAACAACGACGGACGACGACGACGGACGACGACGACGGACGCCAAGTGATGGCAATAGCTCACATGGCCTTTGGCCAGGTGAGCTAAAAATAAAGTTTGTTCCTGACTTAAGTTAACAATTGTATTCTTATATTTATGAAAGAGATGGATAACCTCGATAACCCTCATAGGATACCTTTTTTGTTAATGTTTTATAGTTAAAGAAGACCATTTATTCAAAAATATTCCATATCGGAACCATACACAATTTTCTGACAATGCTATGACTTTTATGTATTTTCAATACAAAAGTACCAGTCAGCTGACTTTCGAAAAAAATCTACCGTTTTTCATTAACGTGTATCTTACGTGACTTGCACACATTGTTGTCATTCGTATCTTTGAAGAAACCAGTTTTACAAGTGCATACATTTGTGGTAGTTGAACATTCAGCATTGACATCTTTACAACTGTCTATTGTGCTTTCGCATGCATCACCATTGTCTTTTTCTTTAAAAGAATATTTCATTGCTCAAATATGTACACATTTCAGATTAAATGTTACCAAATTCCTTTAAAAATATTAAAATCAGAGACCAAGTATATAAAAATTGCATTGACTTCAATATTTGGTTTATTTATTTTTGTATTTGGTTGTTGTTTTTGCTTTTTTTTGGGAGGGGATATACTGCTCCTCAGTACTATAATCATTTTAAACCAGGTCGACATTTTAGGCTTCTGAAATCCTCTAGTTTTTGTTATACCCCAATCATAATTTGTGTTGGAGAAATTGTCGTCTCCTTTCAACAAGAGGCTCTCAGGAGCCTGAATCGCTCATCTGACTTATGTGCCTGAAGAATAGGCTATTAGGCAAAATTTATTTGACATTTAAAGGATCGTAAGATTAATAAGGGGTCGTCTGACAATATGGTTTAACTTTATGCAATTAGGTGTAGAGTAATATTTTAGCAATTATAGAAACCTTAATATTATTTTCTTCTTTCGACATTCTAAGGGGTATAACCCTTAAACTGAACAGTATTACAACGTTGACCTTTAACATATTTTGCAGATGATGTAATGAACCATATGCATTTTACATTTCTTAAATATCTCATATAATGTTTAAGATATTGAGGGCAAAACTCATAACAATCAAGATAAAGGGCAGTAACTTTTTCATGGGTTGTTTTATCTTCTTCAAGATTTCAGGGCAAGTAGATCTAAAGGTGCTGATTACTTTTATTTTAATCAGAATTTAAAAATCTGTCAACGTTTTGGAGTTTTTAGTGAGTGAGGGAGTGAGTGAGTTGGTGTTTTACGCCCATGCAACGCTATATAGCTTATTTACAGGCGATGAACATGAAAAGGGTGATAAAATGAACATGAAATGATGATGATCAATGAAATGTGGAGATGGGATGGGACACAAAGAACCGGTAAATTTGGAGAACCACAGGAAAAGGAGAGAGGTGGGTAGGGGCGGAGAATTTAGCCTAAGTGGTGCACTACTTGGCGGTCCACTAAGGGGTCTTTTACGTGCATGAAGCGTGGCATTCTCCACACACGTTTGCCCACTATGGTCAGCGGTCAGGGTTTCCGTATTATAGACCTGACAACCCCCGCGGACGAGGGCCACCCTATTCAGCCACCTAGGGTACACACTTGGTCGCTCTGTGGGCTGAGCACTGACCCGATGTCAGAATCCCAAGACCCTTTGTCGCCTCTTACGACAAGCTAGGCTCTGCTGCGGGCCTTTTCGCCACCCGGGCCCCGCACGGGAATGGAGTTTTTAGAAGAAAAAAAGTTTTACAACCGATCAAAAATCCAAACATCCGTTCTATACACCTTATGCTAGCACGCTTGGGAAACTCGATTATCGATTATCGCAACCAAATATTGGAACTGGGAAGTTTATTGATCGGATTGAAAGAACACTATATGCAAGAATCGGAGAATGTCACTCCATGGAAATCTTGTCACAGATCTTAAATATACCTGAAATAATATCTAAGACTGTATTTTAAGCCAGAAATCGTGTTTACAGTGTCAAGGCGATTCTAATCACCAGGACAAGTCCGGATTAAAGAAAAAATGTAATTTAACGTTATTAATTGAACAAAATAAACTTTTTTGCTCTATTTACAATTGTGTAACAAATATACATGGAGTGACATTCTTAGATTTTTCAAATTCATCACAATGAATGGAAATCACAACATTACGGACCCCGGAGTCTTGGTTGCGATAATCGAGTTTCCCAGGCGTAGCTAGGTAATAATCATACCAAGTTTAATTTTAACTGGACTTATGGTGACAGAGGAGGTAACAGTTGAAATGTAATGAGGAAATGCTGTGAAAATTTTCAATTATTATGTTCTAAGGGGAATATTCCTTAACAGTAGTTTCAAGATATTGAGCTTAATAGGTAAAATAAAAAAGCAAAATATCCACAAAAAGTGAAATAGCTCTTTCATGGGTTGTTTGATTTTCTTCAACATCACCGAGCAGGTAGATCTTAAGATATGGATCACTTTCATTTCAATCAAAGTTAAAAACCTGTCTTCATTTTGGAGTTATCAGCAAAAAACTTTAATGTTCTATTTTTAGCCACATCGGCCATGTTATATTACGAATTAGACATTCCTATATTAGTTCTTTTAACCCAATGCTAATAAAGAACTAGACTATGTTTGGATCCAATTGGATTTAAGGTGTCAGAGCAGTTAACGTTTTCAATGAAATGAGGAAATGCTGAGAAAATGGTCAATTGAATTTTGCCGTTCTTAGGTGAATAACTCCTAAAAGGAAAGATCCTGCAATGTTGACCCTATTACTTATTTTGTAGATGTTGATGTGCTTTACAATATGCAATTTATTTTTTTCATATATCTTATATAGTTTTTTAAGATATTGAGCTTAAAAAGTGTAAAATTCATAAAAATCAAGAAAAAGGGCAATACTCCTACATTTAAGGGTTGTTGGATCTTCTTCAAAATTAGAGCAGGTACATGTAGACTTGAGATGCTGATTACATTTACCATGGGCCAGATTTTTTTTATATCTGTAGCCGTTAGAGTTATTTGCATAACACTGCCATTTACCTCTGTTCTATTTTTAGCCGCGGCGATTATGTTTTACGACGAATCAAAAATCCCGTCATCAGTTCTTATTTCACATTTTTCAAGTAGATATGGTAAAAAAGTCAAAAAAGCTTTTCTATTCAATTACTTTTAAAAACTAATTTTTAATTACTTGCAAAACAATTTGTTCCACTTTTATAGTGTGTTGATGCACATGAACATGTGTAAGTTCCGGCTAGCGTAGTCGATTCAACACATGCGGCATTAACGTCTGAACATTGGTCTGTTCCACCATTTGGACATGGGGCATCCAAGTCAAGTGCTGTAATATAATATTGAATATAATGAAAGTGGGTACCAATAGTGCAACTTAACTCTGATTTATAATTCAAGCGGACAACACGGTTTTTATTTTTCCACTTATCTTTTCCATTGATTAACATGACTCCATTCATGCTTATCATATATTCAAATAATTTTAGGCTAACATCAGTCGAAACATCAACTTAATACGTAATCTAGGATATACTTCTCTTGATCTTGTACAAAGTGTAGATATAAGGCTAAAAGATAATGACCCCGTTTTAAGTTTAACTAGCAATAATCCTAAAATGGGTAAATTTTCAGCCTCGAATGAATTAAAGGCGGCTACTAGTATTAACTTTGTTATGAAACAAGTATCTTAGACAGTGTCAAAACAATTTCTGGAGAAAAATTAAACTTACTTGGAACACAAGCTCCGCCATTTTCATAATGGGTTGGTTTGCAAAGACACAAGGTAGTTGATCCCGTACTAACTAAACAATCGGAGTTCGCAATACTACACTGACCTTCAGGACCGACTGTGCAAGCATCATTTAACGCAATCTCTGTGAATAACAAAAATGCGAAAACAAACGAATCGGGCTTTGTAGCCAAATAAAAAAAGCAAGTCTTAAAGATTTTACTTTTTTGAAGAAATCTAGTAAATGATAGAAATAATGTATATATTTTCGTGAAAATGAAAAAAAAACTTTATCAGTAAGTTCGTGGTAAATTATAAAATAGCAAATATAAAATCTCTGGAACATTAACCAATATGAGTTATTATCTTTCACAAACGTTTTAAACGTGCTCACTAGTAGAATGCTTGATTTCTATTTTGTGCAAATGACGAATAAAAATTTTGATTCTGTACATTAAACGCAAGGTGTTTAATAATCATGTTTCAAAAACATGCATGTTGCACAGAATTTAGACAAAGAATAACCCGACAAAACAATTGTTTTCATAAACTCCTTCAGTTTTGATTAAAATGAGTGCTGAATTCATCGCTTTGTTTGGTTTTGCAATCGACTAAAGATAAAAAGACGAAAAAAATAAAATAGACACAAAGTTCATTTATATGACATGCATCTCATTAGAGTGGAAACCTATTTACAAATTTCGTAAATAGCTATCTTACGTGTTTTGCACACATTGTTGTCATTCGTATCTTTGAAGAAACCGGATTTACATGTGCACACATTCATGTCATTTGAGGTGGTTGAACATTCAGCGTTTGCATCTTTGCAACTGTCGAGTGTGTTATCGCATGGTTCACCGTTGTCTTTTTCTTGAAAAAATTATAAATATTAACATACACAAACGTACAATAAATACACATAACAAGGTGCCTAGCTGGAAGATATATTCCTGAGAGTACCTGTTAGTTAGTTATTGCTTTACTCCCAAGCAGCACGATTTCGGCTATATCCGGGAGATGAACATGAAAATGGTGATAAAATGAACATGAAAATGATGAAGTGGATGAAATAGGGACACAAGGCCAATCGGGTTGGAAAGTTTTGACTGCCACTGGAAAAAGGAGTGATGGGTAGGGACGAAAAATTTTGCCTCCTGCATGGGGATCCTACGGGTCCTACTCTTACCGAGACCTGCAGCAGGGTTCTTTAACGTGCCAGGAACGTGACATTTTTCCCAACACGGTGCACCACTATGGTTTGCGGTCAGGTTTTCCGCATTATCGCCTGACGACCCCGCATCTCTCGATGTCAGGGCTGCCCCATTCAACCACCTGGGGCACACATCCCAGTCGCTTTGTGGGCAAAGCGGCCTGACCCCGATGTCAGGTTTCTGAGCGCTCTTTAGTGGACTTTTACCGACAAGCTTAGCGCTGCTGCGGGCCTATTCGCCTCCCGGGCCCCGCACGGGACGAGTACCTGTTAAAATTCTTACTTAAAATAATCTTTCGGTCTTCTAATGTTCGTTTTTATTTTGTTCTTTTTATTAAAGTCCATTTGAGCATTCATGTCGTGTCAATTCTTTTACATAGCTTTTGTATTTGTTCTCATATCTCATTTTTGAAGACAATATACATGTATAGGAGAAGCTTATTTCTTATTATATGTAGATGTTATTTTTTTCTGGTTAATTTGATTTTCTGGTCATCGTTTTAGACATACAAACAACTCTGCCAAATTACAAATCATTCCTTCATGTGGTTTCTGATAACAGATTGAATGAGTTTATACGTAAGTTTTCACAAATTTTCCTTTATCAAACATGAACTAGACGTATGACATGTCTGAATATACATACATGTATATACCAAAACGGGTATAAAATGGGTAATTTGTTTAAGCTTTGTATGCATATTTCAAGGAGTAACCTCTCATCAGCAGCATTTGAATCAAAACATTGGAAGGTCAAGACCAAAAAGTATAGAAGAACGAAAAGTATTCGAAACCAAAATAAAGTCGCGTAAAAAAGGACGTAAAACTTGTTATGCTGATCCGCTCTGTCTGATTTCAATCACTCTAATTAATGGTTCCTGGTAAAGCCTGGTGGAAACTAAAAAAAATCATATTGCTCAGGTTCCAAACAGGAAGCTAGTTGTGTTCGTCCGAATCTGAAAGTCGCTTAGGACGTACACGTACAGTTTGTGATACATGTACTGACGGAAATCTTTTACGTCATTTTTCATACATGTATCAGCACAGTTCCAAGCATGAAATAGAATTTTGGCAGTTTTTAATGTTGCCCAGAACTTACCATGCTTACAGTTTGCCATATTGAACATATCTGCCAAATTTCAAATCACCATGTACAATTTTAGCTTGACGGAAATTTTCACAAAAATATGCATATCGGTTAGGTTGTTTGGTAGGTTTTAAAGTTGCTTAGAGAAAGCATGTACAATTTTTCAATACGAAACTGAACCTACCTGCCGAATTACAAATGTAAAAACCACTATCATGTACAGACGTACTTACATTAGAAAAACGTAATGCCGATGTCATGTCGTTACGGAGGCATAAAAATCTTTACCCAACAGTTTTTAACTCTACCTCGTGTAAAACCTATTACTGAAACATCTGTTTGTGAATAGTTACGTTATCATTTTGGCTTTAGTTCATAAGTGTTAAATGGACTTTCCTTTCGGTAAAAAATTAAAAACAAACCTACATATACTGAATTTGCCTCAGTTCAAAATTAAAATGATAACAAATTTCCATACAATAAATTTTGCTGCGCTTAACGCGCGTTTCGTCTATTCAAGACTTATGAGATATGCTCTACACAGGAAAAATAGTAACACATGTTGACAAACGCATGAAAAACGCCTGTAGAAAAAAATGTGTTTTTCGTTTGACTGTTACACATGTAAAACATGTGTTAAACACCGTATAAGTTGACATCTGATATAAATATCTTAAATTTATAATTTACCACATGTATTTCATGCGTGGTACTATTTCTACGTTTTCCATGTGTTATGATCATACGTTTTACACATGTGTGTCATGCGTTAAACATGCATTACGATTTTTCCTTATGTACCAAAAATATTAAAAAGCCAAACACAATATTTTATGAAGAGTAAATGAAATATAAAATACCAAATTAGGGAACCAAGTTATAACTAAGATCATCAACCTATGCTTGGGTAGGGCGAATTATACGGATTAGACAATCTTGAATCATTTTTTACCTACTTGCAAAGCAATTGGTTCCACTTTTATAATGTGTTGAAGCACACGTGCATGCAAATGTTCCGATTTCTGTTTCCGATTCAACACATGCAGCATTAACATCCGAACATTTGTCTGTCGCACCATTTGGGCATGTGGCATCCAAATCAAGTGCTGAAATATGTAATATCATATATTATAAAATAATATTTTAGCTTTATAACAAAAAGCATGTTGATGTGAAACAAGATCATATAAGTATCTCCTTTTTCATTTTAACTGTAAAATCATGCAATTTTTAAGTCAGATTTTTACCGATGCTTGGATTCTTGTCCAATAACTGCTTCTCTCCAAGTACAAGTGACATGTTTACTTAAGAAATTTCATATTTCATTAGGCAAATTTACGCAAAACCGGTAGTGCCATTAGTTTTTTCACGTTTCTCGATAGAAACTAAAAAATACCATAGTGAGAAATGTCAACTTGGAACTGAGAAATGACAACTTGGAAATGAGAAATTTCTTGCATCAATCGAGAAATGTGACAAAGCAATGACACTACCGGTCTTTCGTACAAATGTGCGGATTGTATCCCTTACTATTTATAAAAAAGGCTAAGAAGAACGTTGTTTTTTCTTTCAAAGGTGTTCATGCATTTAGCATCGGTTTATATTACTTATAGGTAAAATTTTGTCACCCTCACTACGATTAGAAAAAAAAAACCTTACGGTGTTTTAGAAATTAAGGATTAACGAAGCTGACAACGTCAATAGATTAGAGTAAATCTAGACAAATGATTCCTATACAAAAGCTTCAGTTGTAGATGACGAACCATTTCTTATAATTATTGTTATTAATGCTTTTACTCATTACTTCAGGGAAGCTTCCGTTTTTCACTCTAAACGTTTAAGAACAAAAGATACAAAAGGGGTGAAATAGGTCTTATGTTGATACATGTATAGATTTTATTGTATCAAATATGCATTGATCGTCTACGGAGCCCTACGGAGCTCTTCAAGGGATACCGAAAAAAAATATATATCGTATTTTCAATATATTATATCGTCAACCACAGAATGCATGCATATGTTTAAAAAATGTATGTGTCCAAAGTAATTAAAATCCATACCAGGCCTGTAACTTAACATGTTACGGATACTATACTCAAAGTAGCTTTTTGTTTTCCAAGACTTTTGATAACAATTACTATTTTTAAATTACACTATCATCATTTATGATTTTGTTCTTACTTGCTGCACATGATCCACTAATTTCATAGTGCGTTGTCTTACATAAACATTGAAATGCCCCAGCAGTTGTTGTCTCCAAACAATCAGCATTAGGTGTTGCACATTGATCTTGTATTCCGTCTGTACAGGCAGTATTGAGTGCTATTTCTAGTAAAAGTATAGAAAAAAGTCATTTAAGTTAAATGTATGCAATGCGGTCAAAAATTTATAAGAGAAAAACTGTATTCGACAGAACAAAAAAAGTAGAAATACTCCATATAGCCTCTATTGCTAATGTACATGTATGTTTATATGATTTTACATGTAGTATAAAAAAAACAATTTTGGATTTGTAGAAATAAGAAATCTCTAAAACACTACACTGTATTTAAAAGCCCTTTTAGATGATTCTTACTTGGCATTTTGATTTAGATTTTATGATCAACATATTTTCTTCTCTGTGATTAATAGGTCTGAACTGGCTGATTGATTGTTTAATGTCCAGCTGACAGTTCAGGACGAAAACAAATTGAATTGTAAAGACCCAACCAGAACATAATGTATGCCATGTGAAAAGGGTATAAACACATATAATGACATGATGGATATTCAAGAAAGTACATGTAGCCTCTTACTTGTTAGACAAGCTCCTGCACTTTCATAGTGCGTTGTTGGACACATACACATGAAGGTTCCAACATTCGTCGTTTCCAAACAATCAGCATTAGTTGTTACACATTGATTTTGTATTCCGTCTGTACAGGCAGTGTTGAGGGCAATTTCTAAAGAAGAAAAAAAAAACAATAAGAATTGTCGATTTGTTTTGTTTTTTTCATTTGAAGTACGCAACTGATATTTTAACATTAGACAACGAGAGAAATGTTACACATTATATATAGACTTATTTTTTTCTGATATGATTGAATTACTTTAAGATAAAGAGGATAATGAGATGTGGAATACGTGAGGCAAGTAGGCATGTTTAGGTTCAGAAGTGATGAGCCTAGTGTGTGGGAATAAAAATCCCAATACCATTACAAACTATATTTACATGTTTATTGTTTGATAACAACAAAGATGGGTTGATTTGTACCAAAAAAAATATGTAGTTGTACCTGTTTAAAAATACAATATTGCTCTTCCTCAATTTTCGAACTCTATAATTGATTGGTATATATAAAATATCAATAAAAGTAAATATATCTTATTCCTTTCATGGTTTATACATATTGATGCTTTATGCTATATATCAACGTTTTTCCTTGTGGAAGTAGTTATTCGTCACCTCACCGGCTTGACTGATTATAATACAGAATGCTCGGCGGTTTATGGCAGCATCAAGTTAGGTCCTTTTTATAAAGTTGCCAAAAAAAAAAAGTTTTTTCAAGAACCACGAACACACGCGTGGTATTCAAGAGGCAGTCAAAATTTTATATCTAGTATCCATAACAGCTTGTTTTTAGCTTAACGAGGAAATGGTTGATTTATTTTTAATAAGAATGCAGCATATATAAACACATGTTGCAATTTAGGGCTAAAACCTATTGAAGCTTGTTTAGTTACATTTGTACTTAAATTGTTTATTATACTGACTCACTTAAAGTGCACACTGTCGCTGATTCTTTAAAATGGGTCGACAAACATGCGCATGTCCCTGTGGTAGCGCATTCGGAATCGGCAACGGTGCAATCAGTAGCGGCAGAACATGCTTCATCAATATTGGCAGCTAAAAAAAATCATGACGTGGACATTAACTGTCATTATTATAAGTAAACACAAAGATTTCATGTTTGTTTGTTCTGTTTAAATCATGAATTGAGAACGGGGACGAAAAAAACAAGATCATGTAATTCGACTGTCATTAGACATTGGTGGGGCATGCAAGGTCAGAAAGTTTAGCTTCAATGGTACGTTCTTAAGTTAATTCTACGAAAGAAATGGACATATAATGTTCGGGTCCGTACGTTAGTCTGTCAGTCAATTCGTCCTTGCCGTCCCAAATGTTGCAAGATGTGGCATTATGTCTTTTGGACATATTTGGTTTTTGTTTAAACTTAGCATATTCAGCACAGGTACGGCAAAACGCAGTTTATTATCTGTGAGAGTGATTCGCTTAATGGTCAACTAATTTGAACAAGAAGCTTCCAGGAAACTGAAGCGCTAGCCTGGTTCTTAAGATATACTCACTCAAAAAAGTTACGCAACAATACAAAATTTCCCTATATATTTTAAATAAACCTACCTAATTTTATTTTTGTATTGAAAAGCCATTTCTTAATCGATTTTAATGAAATAAAAACAAAGAAAACGAGAAATGATTGAAATTTATTTTTATGATTTTAGAAAAATCGTCACTTCACTAGTTTTTAAGATATTACAAAAAGAAATCAACTGTTAATTTTATGCGCAAACAACCCGTTTAAATCAACCAACATTTTCCGTGGAAAAACATTGGTTATGTTCTACTCGCGTTCTATCAAAAACCGTAACAGCTATGAATTTGCCCAAATCATAAAAAATTAACTTCATTTGTTTGTCTTTTTCTTGGATTTTATTTGATAAAAAATGATTGAAAAACGGCTTGGCAATATCAATTTATAATAAGGTAGGTTTACTTTAAACATATAGGGAAATTTTCCACTGTTGCGTAACTTTTTTGAGAGAGTATAAAAGGGAGCTGATACCCCTATATGGTAACATCTGTCAACTTTGACCCAAATGGATACCAACAAAATTTGGTCATGCTGTATATCGATATTTCAAGGAGTAACCTCTCATCAGCAGCATTTGAATCAAAACATTGGAAGATCCCAAACCAAAATCATTGAATAAAAATTTCTCAAAGACTTTTGTAGAGCTTAATGAGCTAAGGGTTTAAGCAAACATGTAACAGGTTTACTATATCGGCAATACTTATAGGACAAAACACGAAAAAAAAATGTTATTTTTTGCCTTTAAAAGTGTCATAACTCCCATAAGTGGTCATCTGGCAATTAGGCCAGCAACTATTTTCTGTAGGACGTCTAGTTTTCGAGTTTAATGGTCCGGAATAACATACGACTAGAAATGGTTAATATTTTATAAACTAAAAGTCTTAAGCAAACCATTAAATTAAGATATATAATGAAAAAATATGGCTTATAAACAGCTAAACAATATTTATTGGAATTTAGACTATACTAATTTTTTCAAGTTTTTTGCCTTATTTTCGCTTATAGTTAACTTTTTCTGTTTCAGTTCAAGTGTCTTTTTTAAATCAATAAATATGAATTCAAAGCAATCTTTGTGCAAAATTCGGTAATTTTTGCATAACATTTATACAAAATAAACAATGAAAGAATAATTATGTAAGACATTAAATAGATTAAGCGAATAGTACCTATCCGAGATATGGTTAAATTATAATGTGTTGGTCAATAATTAGTACGTACATTTTTTTTACTTACTTGGTCATTAAACTTATTGAAAAGGATGATAAAATGAACATGAAATGACGATGATGATGATGATGATGATGCGAAATAAGGGTTTGGTACGTAAGACCTGTAGTCCCATTATTGCTATAGAACATTTCTCGATTTTAGCGACAAAATGACAAGATAGGATAAGCGCACGAATTGGCCCCCTAAATTGGACATTTTTTTCTTTCAAAATTGGAATACTGAATTAACACGGTGTGATTTTGTGATACAGAAGTGATATTTTTAGAACAGACAAACTTTTATTGAAAATTTGACATATGGCGTAATTACACATGTGCACAAAATGATAGAACTATGAAATGCAGTAAAATTGGCTTAAAATTATGAAAATGATAACGGTTTTTGTGAGATTTAAATATGAGCGGACCTCCGACCAACAAAGATAATTTCTGGAAATAATTATTTTAGCCAAAAGCATACAAAAATACACAACATTTTGAGTAATTTTGAGATATATAGCCACTTTTTCATCAAGTTTGAGCAAATGCTTAAACTAGATTTGATCTATTCTTTGTTTAAAACATTTAAATTTATTACTGATGAGAGGTTACCGCGTTTTGGTATTTGTAATTTTGAAACCACTGGGCGATAACCGCTACTGGTGGACCAGAGGTCCCCGAGGGTAATCACAAGCCTGGTCGTCAGACTTGTCTGACACGATTTACCATAAAATTTCTAATATTTTCATCGCTGAAATTTCCGATTTTTAAATTCAAAACTGTTTAAAACACCAGGTTTCTTTCCTTGTAATGCACATGGTCGATATCCTTGGTGCTGGATTTGGCTTCCTTGTTCGAACGTTTTGGTTTTGAGTACTTTTCGTTTTCAACAGTTTGGGAATTTGACCTTCCAATGTTTTGATTTAAATGCTACTGATGAGAGGTTACTCCTTGAAATATTGATATATAGCATATCCAAATTAACCGTTTATACCCGCGTTTTGGTATTTGTAATTTTGAAACTACTGGACGATAACCGCTGCTGGTGGACCAGAGGTCCCCGAGGGTAATCACAAGCCTGGTCGTCAGACTTGTCTGACACGATTTACCATAAAATTTCTAATATTTTCATCGCTGAAATTTCCGATTTTTAAATTCAAAACTGTTTAAAAGACCGGGTTTCTTTCCTTGTAATGCACATGGTCGATATCCTTGGTGCTGGATTTGGCTTCCTTGTTCGAACGTTTTGGTTTTGAGTACTTTTCGTTTTCAACAGTTTGGGAATTTGACCTTCCAATGTTTTGATTTAAATGCTACTGATGAGAGGTTACTCCTTGAAATATCGATATATAGCATATCCAAATTAACCGTTTATACCCGCGTTTTGGTATTTGTAATTATCGTTCATCATTACTTAATGAAATTTATCTTTTGAAAAAAATAGCCCTTATCATACCGTGTCCTTTCTCAGTTCAAATTGTCAGTTCTCAGTTCCGAGTTGTCATTTCTTACTTTCAAGCTGACATTTCTCAGTTCCAGCTTGAAATTTCTATATTCCCTGTTGGCATTATCAACTTTCAACTTGGAAGTGAGAAAGAATTATTATCACTTGAAAGTTGACATTTCTCAATTATATGTTGATATTTCTCATTTTTCATTAATTAATCTTTAAAAAATGGAAAACATGAATCACGTACCTTTTGCATATATTAAGATGCCGAATCCAAAGAAAATCAGTTTCAATTCCTGAAACAAAAATACACAATGAAGTGAAATTAAAGATATGGCAAGTTGGATTCTTTGAGATTTTATCAAATTGGAGAATCATGCTAACATATTCCACTTTATTTAGAGGCCATAAATATTTTTTTTTCAAAATAGTCTCGAGAACGACCTTTAATTCAACCAGACACATGCACAATAAATTGATTTATCAGAATATAAAAGGATCAACAAATTACATTTACAACAGTTGAAAAAAGGGCACCAAACGGGACATAATATGATTTCACGACATCTTACCAAACTACATGTATTTCATCGAATAATATTTTATTTGTTTTTTTTTAGAAAGAAAGAAAACATAATCAGTTGATGAAATAGATTCGAAATAACTTGTAAGAAACACAATATAAAACACATACAGAACAACCAAACTGGTGCTATCAACAACGTTGACTCTGGTCGTAAAAATGAAACCCAGGAGCTGAAACGAGGTACATGTAATATAAGCAGTTCCCGGTTGTTGCAACACGACCGTTTTCAACCATTTTCAATGATTACTTATATTTCAAAGCATGTCAAAGCCAGTAAAGGCAAGTCCATATCTCTCCTCATTAGAGATATAAAGAATTATCATGTATTTATACTTTTAGTTTATCTACGATCGCATAGGGTTATTTTTAAAGACAACAAGACGTCATTTGTTAAATTTTCTAAGAACTAGAAAATGTGTCTATGAGCCACAGGATGGCCTTTCCGTTCTTTAAATATCATTGACCTTAATGTGTATTACCTGGGATATATGGACCTTTACCAAGAAATTAATAAAAAGTGTTAATGTGTAAAATATATACTAGGCAATAAAAGAAACGTTACATTCAATTTGGTTTTCTTTTTAAAAATATTCGAAATTTTCTTTTGTGGGGGGGGGGGGGGCTGGGATTTTTTCCAAAAAAATATTAATCCCAATTTTTACAGAAAAAAATAAAAATATAAAAATGCTCCTAATGGAGCTGAAAAAAAAATAGATATTCATAAATTTCCCAAAAATATATATATATACATCCTTTGAACTCAAATGATAACAGCCTGATTTTTTTTCCTCGCTTTACTCGGCATACATCACCTTATTCATCATTGCCTTTTGCTAAAGTTTCAAATTTTGAAATTATAATGGCTACGAAATAGTATCGCTTTTAATATGTTTAGTACATGCATACATCGATAGTTTTGTTCTGTTATGGTATTAACCTCTCCTGTGTGACTCCCAATCAGGATAATTTTAAAAAAGTTACATTGCATTTCTTAGACCTTGCAATGTAATTATTATAACCTACACGGTTGTTGCATTATACCCATAAAAGAAGATGAGAATGGTGAAATGTCAGTTTGTTTACCCAAGGGCTCAAATTATTTCCATAACTGATTGTTCGGAAACTATTGACTATTTGGAATTTATCTATGGTTGAATACGTAATAGTTATTACATGAGGACGCGGTGTGTCAGTAAAAGATCACCCCGACGGCCGGAGGCCGGAGGGGGTGATCTTACTGACACACCAAGTCCGAATGTAATACATGTAACTATTTTACATCTCAGCCTTCAAAATATGTCACGTAAAATTTAAAATACAAACATTAGAATACATTCTGTGCATTTAGAATCAAATAGAAAACATTTTTATTATATATATTAGAGAGTATCCTTATTGGGCTTCTTCAATATTCTTTATGCACTTGGTAATCTTGGAACAATGGCATTCCTCGTTCAAACCCCGGTGGAAACTATGTTTTTTTCAATCTTCAAAAAAACTTTGTTGTTGATTTTATAATTTTCCTATGCTCAACTTAGTGAACATTTCTCAAAAACGTGCTTTGAAAAACAAAAGAAAAGGAACAATAGAGTTGAAAATTAGAACATGGTATTCCGAGGGATGATCCGGCTCAGATCACCCCTGTTAGAACAAAGGAGCTGGGATGTAGGTTTCTGATCTGTTTGACTTATTCCACATATCCCATTTGTCTTTAAAATATATGAATGTTAGTACTCACAATGAGAATAAATAAGTCAAAGAACTGGCGTAATTCACACAATTGATAAAAGACCTGTAAACTTACAAATAGAAAAACAAATGTAAAAAAAATATAAATTTTCTGAATATGTCTGAAAAAAATTATGATTTTGCTTTGGGTAGAAAAAAAAATTGTATAAGTTTGATTTGGACAGAAAAAATAATAATATCAGGTTACAAAATCCCAGGCCCCCACCGTATGAAAATGGTTCGTGCCTTAGTTTTAATTCTTAATGTAAATATAATGTAATAAACGGGTTTTTCTGTCAAATTTGGGTCCCGTGCGGGACCCAGGTGGCGAATAGGCCCGCAGCAGAGCCTAGCTTGTCGTAAGAGGCGACTGAGGGTCTTGGGATTCTTATGTCGGGTCAGTGCTCAGCCCACAGAGCGACCAAGTGTGTACCCTAGGTGGTTGAATAGGGTGGCCCTCGTCCGCGGGAGTGTCAGGTCTATAAAACGGAAACCCTGACCGCCGACCATAGTGGGCCAACGTGTTTGGAGAGTGCCACGCTTCATGCACGTAAAAGACCCCTTTGTGGACCGCCAAGTAGTGCACCACATAAGCTAAATTTTCCGCCCCTACCCACCTCTACCCTTTTTCCTGTGGTTCTTCAAAATTTACCGGTCCTTTGTGTCCCACCCCATCCCCATATTTCATTTATCATCATCATCTCCTGTTCATTTTATCATCCTTTTCATGTTAGTGCGGTGACAAACTTCAATAAAGTCGGTTATTAAGAGAGTTTAATTTCACTTCATAACATACAGCTGAAATTTGGCACATTTGTAGAAAAATGATTATTCTTTGAATTTAGCTTGGTCGTCAAAAAGTCGTACGGTGCAGTTTTTTGCAAAAGTAAGTTTTTTTTGAGGAAAAAAGGAAAGATATATCTACAAAAGTCGCTTTCGGAAAATGTCTATTTCCGATTGAAAATGTCAAAAATTGTCTGTTTTAAAACATTTTTGACAAAAACCTTCATTGTTTTACATAAAAGCATAAACCTATGGAGAATAAACTCCCTGACAAAAGAAATTTTGGATTCAAAAGACATAAATTCTGCATACAAATCAGCAGACACCTACTTCCGTATTTCATTTATCAAAGATGCTACGATATTTTTGAAATTAAATATGCCGAAAACAGTATTTAAGGCAAGGGCTTTAAAATCAATGTGTAAAATTCCAAAATTCTCTTGTATTCATAAAGTATTCATTCATTTTTAAACATGACATGGATAGTAAAGATATGTCTATTTCACGGAAATTTCCGTCAATCCGATATGTTTTAGATACTAATCACCTTCACAATAAAAACATGTCGAGTGCACCCAAAAACTCGATTACTTGCTATGTATTTTCTTGATTTATTTGAAAATTCAGCTTTTTATCAGGTTAATAGTTGTACATTAATGGTAAATTACATTTTTCTAGATGGTCTGTCATTTATTATTTCAAAATAGTTTGTAAATAAAGTTTTAGATATCACAATTCTAAAACAAAACCAAAGACGGTGAATCTATGATTTTGATTTGTGAAAAAGAAATTTCTCTGATTTTTGCAAGAACTTGTTCTTAATAACGCTTTTTGAATGTGAACAGTACCATAAGTTTTTGTCTACAATTGTTTTAAATATTTAGCTATGCGAACTGGTCTTTTACAGGCTTTCAAAGTTGTCACAAACAGAAAGTAATCAGTTTGTGTATATTGAAGAAGCTATTACTGCATATACATACATCCGATTGCAAGATTTCAATTTAAGTATTTCTCATTTTTGAGAAATTCATGTAGTTTTCGTCTCTACTGTATTGTACTGTGTGTCCTCTTGATTTTGTTGGTAACTAGGATTTTTATATCCTTTCGTAATACTATGTGTAATGGACATTAAATCTCAACGAGGACCCGCGGTTTGGTACATGTATTTGTAAATTAGGAAACAGATTACTTTTCCCTATAAAAGCTATCTCATGTTATTTAAAGTCTTAGAAAAGTGTGTCGTTACCCACTGATACAGGTAATCTTGTTCGTGTTGTCAGTGTTTTGTCAGTAACTGCAAGTGTTCTCAAGAGAGTTCCTTTACGTCTCGTTGTTCTCGTATAGTACTCTTGTCTCAGGTTCTCTCTTGGTCAGATTTGTTTTTTTTGTGCTTTGTACAAGATAGATAATAGGGGGAGGTTTGGCCCAAAAACTTAGTTTAACCCCGCCACATTTTATATGTACCTATCCTAAGCCAGAAATCCTTGTCAAAGTTTTTGTTTGTCCTTGTCAACTATCTGTTTTTAGTTTAGTTTTTTTTTATGTCAAGAAATAAGTCTCTCTTTGATAATCTAGGGATTTGTTTGAATCTTATGAATTGTATTTTAAGTCTTTGGCCAATGCAAGACGGCGAGCAGTGACCTCTGGTCATGTTGAAGACTGCTGGCTGTTTTCCATCGGATTTTTTAAATTGCCGTTTCTTTAATGTTGGTTGTGTTGCGTACACTTATTCCTCATCTCTTTATCGTCTATTTCTTTTTTCCTAAATGTCAGGTCGAATGTACATTTGGTGTTTGCAATTGTCTGCACCAATCCTAAATATTATGCAAGCCAAATTAACTGTCATAATACATGTTTTTCCTTTCTTTAGTCATGGCACATACGTTCCAATTTAAAGCTTATATTTGCAAATATAGTAAGTCTGAAACGACATAAATCTTAACTAGAATGATCAGTTAACAGTTGTCTTTACTTGGTACAGGCATTTCAGTAGGTAGGTAAAACCAGGTCATCACAGAAAACAAGTTTGAAAAGTTAATGGCAAAAATGTTTCTTGTAGTTGAGTATTCCAGTGCAAATACAGGATTCAAAATTAATCATCATAGGAGCAATGTCTTCCTGGGCCGCCGAATATAAATGTACAAGGCACTTGAAACTTATTCAATTTAAAATCAATCGGAAATTGCATTTATATTCCTTAATGTCAAAGAAAAAAGACATACACGTACATACAAGCAGGCAAATGTTTTCATTGTCTACATATTCTTCCAGGAGCCGAGTACTTTTACAAACCAAAAAGCAGTATATTTTTTAAGACTGAAGTCAAGTTTTTAACATATAAAATTAGTTTCCATTTTCCTTCAAAAGTTTATTTTTCCTTTTGTAAAATTCTGCAACTATAGCCAAATAATTAAAAACACTTTCAACACTAGATTATAGGTATAAGTAAAGTTTGTTGTCTCATTATATTACTCGTGAAATACATTGTACTTCATTTTTATTGACGCTGCTATTAACTAAGGGAGCAACCATTAGATGTTTATGGGGGACATGGGTTTTTCTTCATCTTGCTTTTTTTATTTTCAGAAAATGTGAACTTTCTTGTGGATAGAAAAAAAATATGGTCGCTCCATAATACCACACTAGCTTTTCCATCATTTCTGTTAAGTCTTTGAGAAAAAGAAAAACTTGTAAAATGCATTAAATCTGGCTAATTCAAGAAATGTTTAACACATGTGACGTCGATGTGAAATAATGGTCACTGTCTATACTGTCGTCCAAATGGCCTATTGAAATGTGTTATGTATATGTTTCAAATCTGCTTCAGAGTTTTTAAACAACTGCCCCTTTCTGGATCTAGAACATAAATGGCAAAACAACAAAACAAATATTTGAAAAAGATAGGTGGCTAAGGAAAGGCACAAATGAAATGCTTTTTGCGCGACAGAAACGAAAAAGCCAAATGTGTGTATTCTCTGCATTACATGTACAAATGCGTTAGTGATTGTAAATTTTACACTGTAATTGTTAATAAAAATCAATGTAAATAATTTTTCATTATATGTAATGTTTTAAACAAAGGTATTTTACTTATTTAAACCACCAGCGTGATATACTTTTTGATGAGTTATGATCATATATATCTGATGGCCCTCTCCCTTTTTTCTAAATAAACCTCTGTTAGTGATAAACAAATCCGATAATTTCATGTTAAATAATGTATTTGAAAAATGTCTTCTTCTAGTTTAAGATAATGCAAAAAATTAATAGTAAAATTGCAATAGTTCTGAACTTTTGTAAAAACATATTTTTTTTTTTGTAATTCACAAAGTTGTTTGGGGTACATGTCATTTTGCCCAAATTTTACGCCTCGTGTTTAGCTTTTAAATATTAAAAAAGATATGATATTTCTTGCACATTTTATCAAAATTAACATTTAAAAGCTCATGGAATTTTCTAGATAAAAACTTTTAGATGTCAAAATGACACAAAAACCCTCCCCAAATAATCGAGAAAGTTTATCTTTTACTTCGATTAGGCATGAAAATCGGTACAAATATAGTCAAATATCAAGTCTATTTGGCTTAATCGGTTTTGGTACCTCAAATATCTCTTCAATCGTAGGAAAATTGTGTTGATGCAAAAAGTTCAAAGAACACATGTTGACCTTTGACCTTGTTTTATGAAAATTTGCATCCATTTTGGCTTTGACGACCAATCTTATTTTGAAGAAAAGACAATAAGAAATCGAAAGGTATGATATAGCTGTATGTTATTCATGACGATTAAACTTTTTGAAATGTGGTCTTGGTCATTGGCCTATGTTCATCGCCTGTAAATAACCTATATAGCGTTGTACGTGCGTAAAACACCAACTCACTCACTCACTCACTGTCAAATTTGCATATTGAAGGCGGATTGAAATGACCAAAATACAGGTGACAAATCATTTAAAGGACTTTAGAACAATTATCCATAGACCAGAGACTCGTGTCAGAGGTGGCAGTACAACAATCGGTAAGACGGGAAGTAGCAGAATACCTTAACCAACGCGAGTTAAGATCAGGCGTTGTCGCTTTATTTATCTTCGTAATCGCTTTGTAAACGGTGCAAAACATTAAAACTAGTGTGAATGCATCAAATTTCAATCGAATATTCATAAACGCTGTACGTACGCGGTCACGCCAAGCTGACGTCATCGTTTAAAAAAAGAGGTCATTTTTGAGTTCATTGCTTTTCCGGAAAATCCCTCAATTACACAGAAATTATCACGTGACTTTACCAGTTTGTGCCCCGTAGACTTATTCAAAAGTGATTGTGAGATCATCGAAACAATAATATAAACAGTAAATACTTTAATTGAATGAAAAAATATTCTTACGTGTGTAGAAATATTGTCAAAATCGAAGGTTCTGTCTTTAATAAACAACAAAGCAATATTTATTTTGTTCTATTGCTCTTAATCGCACCGGAAGTCGTCATGCCTAGAAAAATATAATAAAAGAACTTTTTCCGGATTTCCCAGCCTTTCCGCACGAATCCGAAATTGACGTACGTTTCTTACGCGTTATGGCGTAAATAAGCTGTATCATGCCTAAAATTGACAAAGATAACTAAAGAATTGAAATTTAACAGAAATTTTGTAACAATCAACATTTTTTTCATTTTTTATTTTACTGAACAAAATTTTTAGAAATAACCAAAACCCACCGGAAACCGTTGCAAAATATCCCATCCATGTAGTTTTACAGGTGGTTAAATATCCCTAAATACTGAATTCAACTTTATATTCATTGCTGTCAGATATTCAAAATGAATGGTTAGTCAGGAACGATAATGCTTTGCAATCTTGATTTTCTACAATATCTAGGTAAAACCTTAAAGAGATGTTTAATTTGATTTAAAAATTAGGTACATGTATACTGGATTTTCATCTCTTCTTCTGGCCAAAACTTTTCGTTTGTTATAGAAATTTTATTAAAAAATATAAGTGTAACTTTTCTTTTTTTGCATAGTATAGGTCATATTGACCTAATATTCGGTAGGTGGTGCAGTGCTACCAAAAGTCATCTAGTAATGAATTATCATTGACCCCTAACATGTAGTTTCCAAGGTAAAGACCTTTACCGTCCAAGAACTTAACCAAAGTCATTCATGCATAAAGTATAGGTCACAGTGACCGAATTTCTATTGATTAATGTCATATTCCCCAGACGCATCTGGTGGTGAAATACCAATGACCCCCAACATGCAGTACCGGAAATATAGACCTTAAACAAGAACTTATCCAACGTCTTTCATGCGTAAAATATAAGTCGCAGTAACCTAATTTCTAGTGGCTGGTGTCATGTTACCTAAGAGACATCTAGTAGTAAAATATCATTGACTCCCAACATCAAGTATCCAAGTTATGCACCTTAACCTAGAACTTAACCAAAGTCTCTCATAAGTAAATATAGGTCACAGTGATCCAATTTCTATGGGGTGATGTGATGTTACCCAAGACACACCCAGTGGTGAATTATCATTGACCCTCCACATGTAGAATCATATATAAGGTCCGTAAACAAGAACTTAACCAAAGTCATCTATGCGTGAAATAAAGGTCACAGGACCTACTTTCTATTGGGTGGTGTCACTTTACCAAAGACACATCTAGTTGTGAAATACCATTGACCTCATAAAGTATCCGAGTAATGGACCTCAACGTAGAACTTAACCAAAGTGTTAGGGGCGTATGGATGGACGGACGGACGGACAAATGTAAAACTATATGGCCGATCCAAATACGTGGTCGGACCATAAAAACAACTGAGGAGCAACATAACCATATGTTAGCAATGTTTGTGTTAGTCGTGATGATCTAATGAAACCATACTGTATATTCTGCGTGCTCTGGAATAACAAATAAGCTGCGCTATATTTATTATGCAAGCTTGAGTTAAATGGGGAAAGCGTTCTTTTAACACGTCGCAATCTCAACACACACGTTCACCCACTATGGTCAGCGATCAGGCTTTCTGTATTATCACCTGCCCATCCCTGAGCACGAGAGCCATTCTATTCAGCCACCCTTGGTGAACACTTTATTTGCTTTTGACCAAGCACTCTCAAAATTTCGAAACCCGCAGTCGACTCTTACGACACGCTGGGCTCTGCTACCGTTCTATTCGCCAAATTGGGACCCGCAGAGTTCCTAAAATCCGTAGTGTCCTTACTCACATTTTACTTATTCACGTCTTTCGTAAACTTTCTTAGATGAATACAACAACGTTAAATGTTTTTGATGGTCTTTCTCAGAGCAGAAAAATACAATGAATGAGATCAACTATTTGATATATTTCGAATCAAAAAAGTTTGGGTATTTTTCTGGAAATAACCTAGTCTTCATTTTATTGTACTGGACAGCTGTGGAACATTTGGAAATCATCAGTGAATAAACGGACGGTATCACATATAACATTTCGTCACTTCGTCTGGTAGGGTGTGAAAAAGAAAGTATTATCACCATGATACAATGTGAATAAATCATTGCCGTATTTGACAACTTGTTTTTTTTTACAATTAAAATTTTATTTTCAGAAACAATATCGCGAATTAGGCATGTTAGATAAGATTAAAGACAAAACTATTGAACTGAAAAAAATGATTAGAAGGAGGTACGATCAGATTATCTGATCCCTTCTTTTCAAATTTTTACTGTGCATATATCTCTATTCATTTAATTTCATTTTCTCTATTGCTTCTTAAAAAAAAAACAAGATTACAACTTTACTGTACTTATCGAGCTTGAGATGCAATGTTTAATAAAAGGCAACAGATGCTGTCACGATGAGTTAGTCAATAGATATTAGTCATTATCTATTTTGAACGCTTTCAACATGAATATATATGAGATTCAAATTAAAGAAAATCATATGTATTAAGGGGCTGCAGATTACAATGGAGAAATACCCCTTCACGGAACACGAGTGACAAAAAGACATTCATGTCAAATTCATTTTATCATCCTCATCGCCGTGTAATGTTATTTTTTTTAAAGTATTTAAAATTATACTATAAATAACAGTTGTGAATGATTTTACTCGTCTCCCATAAGTTTTTCAATTAAATTTTAACCAGGTTTATTAAGATATCTAGACTGTTATGTGGAAACCAACAGAAAACAGGCGGTCATGCATTTGAACAGGCAAAAATATCTAATAACAAGTATTAACTGTGATTGCAAGCAAGTCACAAAGTCCCCCAAACGACCCGTTTTTGCCACTTTTCTCTTCAGCATGTCAAAAAACCCTAAATATCAATTTTCATGTAAATCGGAGCACTTTGAAAATTTTGACCCGATTACCTCCCTTGAAAGCACATTTATTTATATCTCGAAAACCGTAAATATCGCTTCAATTTTTTTTCGTATTATTAAAGAGAATGTTAAAGAGAATGTTTGCTCTATCAACCTCCAAAATTTCAGAACCCTGCGCACCTAGGTTACTGAGATATTGCAATGTCCAATATTTAGTCCATTTTCCTGTTTCCATGGAAACAGCGGCCATTTTAAAAATTCCGATTGTCAACGAAGCTTCCTTTCTTTACAATCTATTATCCTGCCTAGTTTCATATTGATATGTGGAGTCGTTTACTCTGGGATCTCCGGACAAGTTCACGACTAAGCGGAAGAATAAGAAGAAGAAGAAGAAAAAGAAGAATAAGAAACGGTGCAAAAACAATAAGTCCCCAAACGTTGTTTGGGGGACTTAATAAGAAGAAGAAACGGTGCGAAAACAATAAGTCCCTCCCCAAACGTTTTTGGGGGACTTAATTATTCGCCCTATCGGTAAGTTATTAAAGTCAATAAACAACACAGAAACACCGACGACAGCACCATAAAATTACAATGATCGATTATTTGTTAAGTTAACCAGACAGCAAAGAAAGCACAATCAGTAACTCAAGTATCCAAACCACATGCTGTAAATAGGTGGCAAAAAAGGCCTGTGGCGCTTAACTTTCAGGACACTTCTACTTTAAAACGCCTGGTAAAATGTATCTAATGACGAGTCGGAAGCTTTTTCCACATAACAATTGAAACCTGTTAAGCTCTTGAAGTTTGATTAGGTTCCCCTGAAAGCACCTATTCGCACGTTTAGGAACAATGCAGAAGTTACTGCATGAGCATGTCCCTTGGAATATCTTGCAGTAGGGCTAATTGACAGACCTAACCCATCGCTCAATATCCCATAAACAATCTGTTCTAATTCATCTTATTGGCTTCATGTATGTACGTTCCATTTCAACTGAATCATTACATGCATTTTCTCATGTTCATTTTATTACCCCCTTCACGTTCATCTATCTTATATAGACGATATCGTGGTGAATAGGGAGTAAAAAAAGTATGTATTGGAGAAACGTATAGGTTAAGAATGAATTGGGGTTAATGAGAACCATTTAATGAAAGAAATGCGTGTATATTTTTTATTTTTTTTTGTATAAGGCAGATGAAGGCAAGAACCATAACAATATTTTAATATCTGCCTTGTGGTAATCTACTTACATGTGCATGCATATTTTGGGTTACAATACTTTAACTATAGTTATAGTGCATCGTGGTCACAGAACACCTTGCGTATTATACATGCTTTATATTTAATAGGTCTTATCAAATGAATAAATACACAGAGAAGCCAACATACAACAGCTTAGCTCAGTTTGGGTATGCTAGTGGTTGCTAATTGTGCCAAATTGCTTACTAAATTGGTTTTTATTTATTTTAAAATAGCTCTATGGCAGACGAAATGACTATCTTTCCAATCGTAAATTTCTCTTCTTGTGGAAAGTGGTGCCAAACTGTCTATTCATTTATTGTTAAGATTTTACAAAATGCAACTAATTAAGAGTCCTGGAGATTATAGACCTGAATGGCGAATAGGGTCTAAAAAGAACTGGTTGATAAAAGTCCACTTAAAAGCACCAGAACATGACGTCAGCTTTACCCATAGAGCGACTGGGATAGTAAAGCCCTGTCATCACGTGCCTGTCATTCATGTCGGGGTCACAGTTTAACCTGACTGACAATCACAGCGGTGCATTGGGAAAATTGTCGTGATAATAAATTCTGCTGCATGTCAAGACGAGAATGGGACCTTTTAGATCCCCTTCTGTAGGCTAAATTGCCCGATCCTGCTCAACAAAAAAGGTTTGTATACATGAATACCAATACATTGTACCAGATTTGAATACAGACAATGTGGACTATATCAAGACACCTTTTTACGTCAGAGAAAAGTTTCTGGCTTTCTATGTTCGTGTTGCCCGATGCTTTTTACTAGAGACTCCGAAAAACAGGAATGAGATTTATCAGATGAGTTCAACACCGGATTCGGCATACATGTAACATGAACTGAACTTTGACATCGAAACAGGGAATACTTAACCAATGGAGTGCGTTCAATTTTTAGGAAATAGTTCATTATTGTCTTGACCCACGTTCATGTTGCTGATTGAGCATTAGGTTTGAAAATTATTGAGTTACATGTATTGACTTCAAAGTTTACTGCGTCATGGAAAATGTTAGGCTAAATTTATGGTACTTCTTGGCTTTCTTCACTTTTGACACTAAAGGATAAAGACTCAATGATTGAAATTTGGATGCTACAAAACTCTTTTAAAAGAACAATAAACCAACTTTAGAAAACAAATTTTGGGTGTCTTGAAGTTTTCATACAACTTCTGTGCCTTTTACCCCTTATACGTTAACAGAAAACTCACCAACATTATTTTGTAGTTAATCCTTGTGTAAACAAGACACTTTTTAAACAAATTTGTTCGTAAACTACCTTGATAATGTCACATCTTCGATTAACAAATATACAGTAGCAACAGCTGCCCGTTTTAACAGTTTGAACAAAACGTCTTCTCTTTACTTGTCTGGGTTTGCTCATAATCGATAATTTGATTTTAATATCTATCAAATTGTTATATGTAAATGAACTACAAAATGTATTTATGCAGAAGCCAGAAATGGTGGCTGAAAAAAAATTAACTCGCTCAAGTGAGATTGTACGCTGTACATCAAAAGAGTGCGCACATCATTTATTCACCATTTTTCTTTTTTTTTTTAAATTTAGATCCTAGTTTCAATGAAGAGAGAAATACTCAAAATGGCGTTTGAAACATACAAATTTCCTATGATATAAATTTTATGTCGCCTGCAACGTGTTGCAAAGCGAGATATAGAGTCACTTTTTTACTATACTTCGTCTTGCGTCGTCCTGCAACATGCAGCGTCGCCAAAAATGACGGTCGCATTTTTCTGGGCAACTACATGTCAAAGCCCCTTGATATTTGGTATGTAACTTATCCTTAAGTCATACATGTAAAGGTTGTAAATCGATTTTATGCCCGTTACTCATCTACTTCCTGTTAACCGAATATTTTAAGACGCAGGCGACAAAAACACCGAGACGTTTCGCAAGATATTGGTGATACTTGACGTTACGCTTATAAGTCGACGTTTATGAAAAAAGGGACGTTATTTAATGCGGTCGAAAATCGACTGGACATTCGTGTCTGATTTTTGTAAATGTGTAAAAGTATAAGCGTAATTTTTGTGATATGTTCATGTGCAAGCTTGCATGTTAATCTTGGGAAAATGCACATTTTGAAATTAAATTCAAGATAGCATTCTATTTTGAATTTATATATGAAAAAGAACGAAAAAATCGGTTTCGTTCGGAAGTTAACGTAATTTTTTACCACTGGACATTCGTCTCTGATTTTCATTTTGGCCGAAGTTTTTAAAAAATCTCGTATGTATGACTAAAATTGAGATTCATTTGTAAAGTTCAGTAAATGCACTTGATGGATTTTAAGTTTTATAAAATTCCTGTCTCCGAGTACAAATTTGTTTATTGTCAAACTTTTAATTCGACTTTTTAAACAAAAGTGTTACATTCATAAGGCTATAATTATATGCCGTTTTACTTTCTTTTTACAAGGCTTGAATTGCTTTCGTTTATAACATCGTAAAACATATTGATATATAAACTTTATTTTAGAATTTAGAGCTTGTATATTCATTTGGTCTCATTTACGGGAGAGAAATGCATGACACTATGCTAACTTATGTAACGCGTTACACGGGGTTTTATGGTAAAGTCTTGTTTTTTTCAATAATTATAAAAAACGAAGAGTCTTTAAAACTCAATTTTTTGTTGTATTTTCATAAGTCTCTATTATCTAACCTTTATTTTTATATATAACAATAATACTTTGGGTGTTTTTCTAAATAAGTATCAGTAATAAATATCTAGGGTTATAGTGTTATTTCAAAAGTAACACCAACATCGTGCGGAACGTCCAAAGCCACCAAACAAACAAAAAAGACCATACCTCGTATTTAAGTAATAAAGATGATTAAGATAGTTAACATTAAAAATTGTTTGAAACGTCTCCATATTGTCTTCAGGAACAAAACATCAGGATCCTAATAAATGTCTGTATTAAATACACTAAAAATACATCTTTCGTCATGAAAGTAAACAAATAGTCAATCAACATGGTCGAATATTTTTGAGCAAAATAAAGTTTAAGGCAAATTTAGAAATAAATCATTAGAGGCGTTCTATCAAAAAAGAGAAGAAAAAGTCAATAAAGGTAACAACAAAACTTGGATGATCAATCTCATATATCCAAGAACAAAAGACATTAAGGATCACATAGTTCTGACAATTGGTTCAGAACCATAAAACCAATTAACCTCGAAACGGGACCCATGATGTGAAGAACCGTAGAGATTCGAAAATTTAGTAATTTACGCAGACAATTCCATTACTTTGAAATATTCGTCATTACAAGTACTTTTACGGAGCGGGCTACCATAGGGGAAATAAAACTCCACTAGCTTATGATTGGTTGATAGTTGTTCGGCTTATGTCCTGTCGGCAATATTTCAGCCATAATCGGGACATACATGACATACATGTAAACATGAAACAGAAAATTGGAAATAAAACAAGGTCAAAAGACCGTAAATGAAAAAACTCCACCAGCATCGCTAACTATCGCTAAATATTATACGTTGATATGAATAAAGAAATGATAATAAATCAAGCAATTGAGCCTTTTTAACTCAACTATTTTGAATAAACTGTTCAATATGACTTTCCAAAAGCCAAATACAACACCTGAGATAACGATGTATGTTTTTAAAGGTCTTCAACTCGTGCTGGTTCTGGGTCGCGAATTCACCATGGCCAGCAACAGTGCTCTCTTGTCGTAGCTAGTCCACCCACTAAAGAACGGAATAAACATGATATCAAGTCAGGTCGCTTTACTCACAAAGCGATTGGGATGAGTGTCCCAGGCGATATAATTAGGAAGTCCTTTCATTTAGTTATTAGTTAGTTAGTTATTGCTTTACTACCAAGCATCACGATTTCGGCTATATCCGGGAGATGAACATGAAAGTGGTGATACAATGAACATGAAATGATGATGAAGTGGAGGAAATGGGGACACAAGGCCAATCGGGTAGGAGTTTTGACTGCCACTGGAAAAAGGAGTGATGGGTAGGGACGGGAAATTTTGCCTCCTGCATGGGGATCCTACGGGTCCTACTCTTACCGAGACCTGCAGCAGGGTTCTTTAATGTGCGAGGAACGTGACATGAATGCAGGGGTCGTCAGGCTACAAAAAATGTATAATGCAGAAACCTGACAACGCACCATAATGGTGCACCGTGTTAAAAATATCCTCGCAAATTGAAGAACCCTGCTGCAGGTCTCGATAAGAATAGAACCAGTAAAATCCTTATGCAGAAGAGATATTGTCCGATCCTTACCATCCCCCATATTCCTCGTGCCTTGTGTCTTTATTTCATCCACTATATGAATACATCATAACTTTATGTTCATAGCAGTAAGTGAGTGAGTTGATGTTTTACGCCTGTGCAACGCTATATAGGTTATTTACATGCGATAAGAACATGAAATGATGATGCTAAATGAATTATGGGGATGGGGTGGAAAGGACCGGTAAATTTTGAAGAACCACAGGAAAAAAGGGTTAGGTGGGTATGGGGCGAAAAATTAAGCATATGTGGTGCACTACTTAGCGGTTCACAAAGGGTCTTTTTATGTGCATGAAGCGTAGCACTCTCCACACACGTTGGCCCACTATGGTCGGCCGTCTGGTTTTCCGTATAATTATTATTATTATACAACCCCGCAGACGAGGGCCACCCTATTCAGCCACTAATGGTACACACGTGGTCGCTATGTGGGGTGAGCACTGACCCAAAGTCAGAATCCCAAGAACCTTTGTCGCCTCTTACGACAAGCAAGGCTCTGCTGCGGGTCTATTCACCACCCGGGCCCCGCACGGGACTATGTTCATGGGATGCCATTGAACAAGTTGTACATGGTTGGACAACTGCGATACCATACTTCATTCCTACAGGAGCTCCATCAACACTGTCGACGAGATCATGCTTCAAAAATACTGCGAGTCGAAAGAAATGCACACCGGATCCCTTTTCCTTTGTGTCATCAATATAACCCTGTGTAAGCAATTGTTTTGTCTCAGACATGACACTCTGAAAAGGAAATACTAGTAGATTTAAGCTGTGGAATATATTATTTTATATGCATTTCAGATAGCTTCTTTGATACAACCTTAAGACGTTACATTAGAAAGATGGTGCAAGAGAAAAACATTACTATACCAAACCAGATGAAGTTGCTTTTAGATTAATTTTCTTTTTAAAGCAATTCCTATTCAAAGACGAACAAGTGCCATCAAAATTAGAATTTCGACAAGTTAGGCCGAGTTAAGGCTTCACTCCCAAGCAGCACGAATTTAGTTATATCAGGGAAATAGAATGAACATAAAATGATGATGAAGTGGAGAATAAATTAGACTATCATTAGAAAAGAGATGTGCAGGATCGTGAAATTTAGCATCCTACAGGGGAATTTACGTAAAGTTATGGTCATACATTTATTAAGAACTGTAGAGCGGGGTTCTCAAACTTGCGAGGTCCGCAGCAGAAAGTTTGTCGGTAAAACTGGTGCACAAGTTTTGTTGCATTCAGTGGCCAGTTTTTCCGCATTGTAGCCTGGTGACCGAGGAATCATATTGAGAGGGGACCAGATTCTAGTTAAGCCTGATCCTTCCACCCGGGTTACGCATCCAAGTCGCAGAGCGGTCTGACCTGATATTTAATTTTGAGCGCTCTTTACTGAGTTTTTACCGGCAAACTTTAAATGGAACCTGCACGGGTACGAAGGGGTTTAAGGTTCAGCTTTTTAATTTACAAAACATGACCAACCTACTTGCATGGAACAAAGTTGTTAGTTTCCTGTTCAAGGCCGGTTGGTTTCCCCTCAGTATTCATTAAACTGACCGCCCTGCATGTTTCAGTGCGTCGAAAAACGTGTTCAATCCTTTACATACATGAATCAAAGTACCGTTCAAGTACCGAGTACTTGGAAGTTGCTTAAGAAATAAACAAAAAACAAAGTTACAGAAGAAATGGACCATTCTGATGCAAGTGGACAAATTAAAATTGTAATCAATTGTGGACTGACCGACCGGAATCAAATTTATAATTAGAATAAACTTTGAAAAGAAAAAAAGAAAATTAAAAGAATATCTATAAATAATATGACCTGTGAATGCAAAATTGAAGACAATACGTTTATTTTATCTACATTTTATTCAAAGCAAAATGCTAATTCTACCGATAATGATTTCTTCATATTCGGTGTATAGATTGATTATTAAAGTTTTCAAAAATCCCGCCTTTTCACGCAACAAGAATCGATTTTCTTACTCCGAAGATACAGATGAGACCAAACCTAACCTGTACAAAAGTGAACTTAGAACGGACCTGTGGTTCAATAGCCTGATCTGGTTTAATTGTCTTGACCAGTCCAAGAAGCAAACCTAGGTCCACTTTTCTGGTTGCGTTTGGTTGGAAAGCAGACCAGACCTCACCACAAGTCTGGTTTGGTTTGTTTTAATTTGTAAACCAAGAGTGGACCAGACCTAGAGTGGACCAAACCTAAGTTTGGTCTGCTCTAAGTCTGGTCTACTTTCAATAAACCAACATTGGACCAGACCTTTATTTGGTCTGCTCTAAGTCTGGTCTGCTTTTAATAGTTAGTCTGGTCTGGTCTGCTTTTGATAGTGAACAAAGTGTGGACCAGACCCAGAGCGGACCAGACCTAAGTTTGGTCTGCTTTTAATAGTGAACCAAGAGTGGACCAGACCTAGAGCGGACCAGACCTTAGCTTGGTCTGCTCTAAGTCTGGTCTGGTCTGCTATTCATAGTGAACCAAGAGAGGACCAGAACTAGAGCGGACCAGACCTAAGTTTGGTCTGCTTTTAGTCTGGTCCACTCAATGAATTGTCAGTTTTTATAGATCTGGTCTGCCTGAGGTCAGAATAAACCAGACCTTGGGCAAAGTTTGCTTTTGGAGTGAACTTGAGAGCAGACCAAGGTTCACTAAAACCAAAGCAGACCAGAAAAAAGCAGACCTGAACCAGACTTCTGGTCCACCTCATAAGTCTGGTGCGCATACAGGCTAGGTTTGGACACATCTGTATAGTTGACATGTGTAAAAGTTACATCGAACATTTCAACGCATCACTTAATATAAATGACATGCATTTTATCTGAAGTATTCAGAATACTTATTGACTTAAAATCAAATACTATTGTACCGAAAGAAATCCACCGGATGAGGTTATACGGCCCTGTCTCTTATTATCCAGATTTCATGTTTTACAGTTATTACTATTTCACAATGGGTTACATGTATGTTCCCTAATATCGAATCAAACATGTCAAATGCAAACGCGTCGATTGGTAAACCGGTCATGGAAAACTATTTCAGTTCCATGATGCACTAGAGGCCCCGACGGCCCCTAGTTCCGCCTATGATCAGGGCGCACGAAATAGTTCTAAAAACTTTATGAAAAATATCGAAAATGCTATAAAATCATTTAAAATGAAATATAAAAACACATCAGGTAATCTGTAGGGGCTAATTTTACATAAAATACAGATTAGAAAGCTCATTTACCAAAAAAATAAATATACTTCTACCGGAAAGCAAATGCACTTGCAAGGTTAAACGCGCGGATGGATTTTCCCGAAATTGATAATTAAACTTTAAAAGTCCTTGACTTCCAAGTAAGAACCAATACAAAACCTATCTTACAAATTTAAACATGTAGTTTCATAATTTATCTATTAAACATTTTCCTCTTATTACCATTTTAATGAATCTGCAAATATCTGAGATCTAATTGTTATGAAGATATTCAACCTATTCCTTGTACATAAATAAATTTTACTGTGATAGAAAATATGGAAACTTTAAGCAAATATTTATCAAACAGGTACCTGATCAAACAGTTTTAATCATGAACATATATGGTTTTTATTCAAAAATGATATTTTATTTCACATCAGATTGCAACACACCTTTATAATATGGTATTGTCAGATTTTTATTTTTTAGAATTTTTGCAGTGAGTGTGTTGTTATATCTATCTACAGTATATTTCTATGTTTTGAGACTTTGTAGTCTGCTTTTACCCATACATGTAAGTTACTTTTTCTTATTTCATTGGTCAGTTTAGTTTTGGCGGGAAGTTTCTAGTCATTTCCTATTTCATTATTTCCTGTGGTTTGATACCTTCAGAAGCCATTTTTGTGATCTCTTTGTATCTTATTTTGGATTTCAATTTATTCTTTTGGATTTTACTTTATTTCCATTTGAGGTTTGTCATATATTAACATATCCTTATATTTAATATTCAAACTCATTAATTTAGCAGAATGAGTGTTATTTATGAAAATGGTTAAATTGAATGAATAGGTGATTGATCATGAGAGTTGAGAATGATTGATTTGTGAGTTATATAAATTTTATAAATATTATATTTAGTTAGTTAGTTATTGCTTTACTCCCAAGCAGCGCGATTTCGGCTATATCCGGGAGATGAACATGAAAGTGGTGATACAATGAACATGAAATGATGATGAAGTGGAGAAAATGGGGATACAAGGCCAATCGGGTAGGAGAGTTTTGACTGCCACTGGAAAAAAGAGTGATGGGTAGGGACGGGAATTTTTGCCTCCTGCATGGGGATCCTACGGGTCCTACTCTTACCGAGACCTGCAGCAGGGTTCTTTAACGTGCGAGAAACGTGACATTTTTCCCAACACGGTGCACCACTATGGTTTGCGGTCAGGTTTTCCGCATTATCGCCTGACGACCCCGCATCTCTCGATGTCAGGGCTGTCCCATTCAACCACCTGGGGCACACATCCCAGTCGCTTTGTGGGCAAAGCGGCCTGGACCCGATGTCAGGTTTCTGAGCGCTCTTTAGTGGACTTTTACCGACAAGCTTAGCGCTGCTGCGGGCCTATTCGCCTTCCGGGCAAATCAGTTTAAGCTTTCTAAATAGTCTAAACTTATTGTTCATAGTGCTTAATAAATATTTTAACTACTGTATGAGTGTGATCTTAAACTAAAACACATTTCTATAGTAAATAAATGTTTAATTGTTAAAGTATTGCATTTAAGGGGAGACAATTCATTTTTAATTGTCCTTTCAGAAAATATTCGACTTCAGGTTTCGACTGTTTGTTGAATAAATACGAAGGACTAGCCTTTGCAAGAACCTGTGAGGTAAAGTGGTATTGATAAGTTTATTTTAAGGTTTTAACTATTTCGATATATTTCTATATTTTTGATATATCACATTCTGTCATATGTGATACTGTAGGATATGCATAATTAACAAGTGCATATGATCTATTGTTTATATGATATACATTCAAAATAGAATAATTGTACATGAAACACGACTGTATTTATTTTAAAAGTTGCAAGAGAAAATACGTTTATATTTTCCTATTTGCTATATCTGTCTATTTTTAACTTAAATGTTATGCCTTGTATTGATTTAAACTTTTGTTATTACAGGGTATTTTTCCTTTATATGGTTTTGATGATTAATAAACAATCGCAAAGAACCCTTATTTGTTTCGTCTGTGTTTGCTTAGAAAGAAAACACGATTACAATAAAGTTCGTTATGTTGATAAAAATTTATCACTAACCATTTGAAATATTTTTATTTCAAACAAAAGAAAAAGTTGCTTATACATGATATAAATCTTTTGTTTCATTTGTATATCCCACTTCGAATATTAGGAGTATACTGTTAAACCTGTGTCTGTCCGTAGTTTTGAGGTTCCGTAGTTCGGTTCTGCCTTTTATACCCTCATATCTCATCTACTATTAGTCCAACGTTGTTGATAATTGGTGACAAGCTTTTTATGGCCATGATGCATTGCGTGATACCGTATAGTGGGAAATTTTCGCGAGGTCCGACGAATCGTTAAATTTTAGTCCATATATTTCACAGTTATCTCCCGTTGAACATATTTTCTATCTTGTAAGCTTTTTACTTCGGCAAATTTCGTATTACCGGTAAATAAGTTTTCCGTAGTGAACACTTTTCAAAATTTAAAAATAGGACATTAAAAAAATGTCGTTGTTGAAGTTCTTGTCAAAAGAAAAAAACAAAACAACCGCTTCCTGATGGACCTGAGTTTGAAAAAGCAAAGGAGCTTATTGAAAGTGCTAAATCACCGACACCATCAAAACAGGGATCTTATAATTAACTTATTCGCCTAAGCAGCGCTATGAAATAGGAAAATACGCAGTCGAAAATGGAAATTCATAAGCTGTTTCCAAGTGTAGCCCCATGTTCGAGAAAAAGCTGAGCAAAAGCACCATTCGCGGTTTCAAATCTCAATACCTTAAGGAAACGAAGTCAGTAAAAAAGAAACTTATTGACCCTGAAATTGATGAAAATGACTGTGAAATATCTGAACTTGTTCTTCGTAAAAGAGTCCCGTGCGGGGCCCGGGAGGCGAATAGGCCCCCAGCAGCGCTAAGCTTGTCGATAAAAGTCCACTAAAGAGCGCTCAGAAACCTGACATCGGGGTCAGGCCGTTTTGACCACAAAGCGACTGGGATGTGTGCCCCAGGTGGTTGAATGGGGCAGCCCTGACATCGAGAGATGCGGGGTCGTCAGGCGATAATGCGGAAAACCTGACCGCAAACCATAGTGGTGCACCGTGTTGGGAAAAATGTCACGTTCCTCGCACGTTAAAGAACCCTGCTGCAGGTCTCGGTAAGAGTAGGACCCGTATGATCCCCATGCAGGAGGCAAAATTTCCCGTCCCTACCCATCACTCTTTTTTCCAGTGGCAGTCAAAACTCTCCTACCCGATTGGCCTTGTGTCCCCATTTCCTCCACTTTATCATTATTTCATGTTCATTGTATCACCACTTTCATGTTCATCTTCCGGATATAGCCGAAATCGCGCTGCTTGGGAGTAAAGCAATAACTAACTAACTAACTAACTATCTTCGTAAAAGAGGTCGTAAACTTTTGCTCTAAGAGGATTGGACAATTAGGTTAAGTTACTTATTACGACGATTCGTGACTCTGGCGGAGTTATAAATACTGCAACTGTTCGTGCAGCAGCAACAGGTTTGGTGCTATTACACGACAGAACTTTATTAATGGAAAATGGTGGTAGTATAGAGTTAACTAAAATGTGGGCAAAATCAATCTTTCATTGTATGGGAATGGTAAAACGAAAAAGAACCACATCAAAATTGGTTCTCCTTATTGAAAATTTTGAGGAGGAAAAATCAAAATTCTTGAAAAACATTCAAAATAAAGTGACAATGAAAAACATTCCCCAATTATTAGTTGGGACCAAACCGGACTTCACATAGTGACGGTGAGTCAATGGACAACGGAAGTCGAAGAATCAAAGAGAGTTGAGATTACAGGCGTGGATGATAAGCGACAAATTGCAGGTACTTACGAGATATTAATCCGTTATGTAAACACTTCCCCCATGATTGGTTTCACATTTCTATGAAACATTAAATAAACACCTATGATTAACAAGACATTTTTATTTCAGTTCCATGATGCACTAGAAATTAATGAAATTATGAAATTTTAGAAAAATTTCCCGCCCTTCGTGCAGAGTGGACGTGTTCATTTGGCTCTCCAAATTTTATGTGTTAAAATGTTTTGGACTCTAAAATGTGCTTTTATTTTATGTTAAATTGATGGCTTTTATGCATATTTGCATTTATTTTGGATTTATTTTTGTTTTATGGACGTCTACTCTCTCGATGATGGAAAACTTGGGACTGTTGGTCGACTTCTATACTGGTTAACATTGAATACGATGGAACGTCCGGGACAGACCTCTCATTTACATGATGTCTGTGGAGTCTGGTTGTTCCCCTGACAGTTCGGTGGTTTCTTTCGGAGATCGGCAATTGCAGGTTTTCCGCTTTCCTCCACCTTTAACACAACTGAGCATTTAACGTCATCGGTTTGGATAGAGTATTGTCCTTACCGGTTCTCGTTCTGCCTTGGCTTTTAGGGGGGACTGCTTACCTAGAGTGCATTTTATTTTGTATTTTATTAACTTATGTTTTTTACATTTTGAGAGTGAGCAAGTGTTGTTGTGTGTTTATTTTCACTGTATTTATTTGCATTATGTTCGTACTTTTTAGGTAAATTTAAGTCCAACTCCGGCCAGGTTAGGGAACTGGGGAAGGCAATGCTCACATTAATTGCATTGGTGCAATTTGTTAAATGTTCCACTCTTCGCCTATATATTACGCTATATGGTGGTGCTACTAATTAGAGGAGGGACACACGAAACAAACAAACAAACAAACAATGACGGGTAAAGTTGTGTAAAAATTTAAATCATTGTTGAAACAAATTTGTTTTCGGTAACTAATATGTCTTGATTAGGTTATACGATTTTCCCCCATAAAACAGTACTTGTATTGCAAAATGTCATACTGAATATTTAGTATTTTTTTATTTGATATTTCAGCTACCTTTGCTGGAACTTTGTCAGGAAAATTCTTACCCCCACAACTGATATACGGAGGCAAAACTGATCTGTGTCATCCAAAATATAAATTTCCTGAAACATTTGATATCACTCATTCTGAAAATCATTGGGCAAGCGAAGACACCATGGTCCGCTACATTAAGAAAACATCATTCGTCCTTACGTGGATAATGTCAAAGATGACCTTGACTTGCCTTTAGCACAAAATGCTCTAGTAATATTTGATTGCTTTCGGGGACAAATCACTGAAAAGTTTCTATCGACATTAGAGTCAAACCATCTTGTATATGCAACTGAGTAATTGGTGCTATAGATGGCACACATATACCGATAGAAGCCCCAAGAGAAAACCCACAAGCCTACTTCTACAGAAAAAAAATTCACTCGGTGATTTTATAAGCAGCTAGTTTGCAAAGACAATTTATAGACACCAATGTTGGATGGCCAGGTCGTGTCCACGATGCAAAGGTTTTAAGAAATTCAACTGTATGGGAAGATGGGGATAAAATTTCAGGGTATGGACGTTTCCAACTAATTGGAGACGGAGCCTATCAATTGAAAAGATGGCTATTTACTCCATTTCGAGATAATGGGCATATGACTGCCGAACAGAAAAATTTCAACGTCTGTTTTCTAAGAAACAAGTGATTGAAAGAAGTTTCGGGGGTTTAAAGGGCCGATTCAGGAGACTAAAATACATCAATATGATTGACATTAAAGAAATATGCGATGTTGTGTGTACAGCTGTTGTTTTCCATAATATTTGTATATCAAATGGTGAGAATTTGGAAGAGTTTATGGAAGAGGACGATGATTTAATTCCTCCTATTAATCCTCTTTTTCATCAACAGGAGCGAAATGCAGAAGGGGCTTTGAAAAGATTTAATAAGACCAAAAGGTTAAGATTTCTTTGAAGTTATGTAGACATGAACATTTGTAATGTTTATGCCAAGTTGGCCGAATCGTCAATCTTTATCTTGCTAAAATAAAGATATCTACAAATCCTCTATCTCTTTAAAATAAGGGCAAATTGCCTTCAAGTCATTGTGTCCTTCGTCCTTTTTTCAATCTGTGAAAACTTACACATGCAAGTTTGGAACTGATAAGAAAGGCATTGGTTGTTTGTTTTGTTTGCCCCGCTGCTTAAAGTTGGGTGGTGGCATATTGTCTGTCCGTCCCTTCAATTTTCGCAAGAAGTCTGGAGTCCATGAGTTCACACCAATATTTAGTGGCATTGTGTCACTCAATTTTTAATTTTTGTGTTGTTTTGTGAACCTTCGTGTGTGTTCTCTTTTTTCATCATTTTGGACACGGTTTGGGGTTTTTTATGTACCAGGCAAGCTGCGGAAAAAATATAGGTAATATGAGCTTCAATCTCCAGCAATGGAAGGGGAGGTTTGGTGCGCCTTAAACCTGATTTAACTTACCATTTCTTTTAAAGGCCTGTGCCAAGTCAGGACCATTGCGATTTCCAATTTTTTCAGGTATATTTTCCTTGTTTTGCCTCATTAACATTTGAGATTGATTCTCCAAGTTCGGTAATTTTGTTATTACCTTTATTTGCCTAGTAATACGACCATCAGTTGTGATCCACAGGAGATTATTAATTAAATAACTAACATCTTTATGTATATATGTTGTGTACAAATTTTGTACATGTTGCAACGTGTACAAATAAATTGTACATGTTGCAACATGTAAGATGCAACTATACATGTTGCAACATGTACAGAACATTCAATGAAATTTGTTCTAATTTGTACAAATGACATGTAAGAGTGAATTGGTGACATTACCACGAACTAGAGGTGTAACTTGAATCAAATTCTGCTTTATTCACATATACAAATTTTATCAGAAAATATTTTACAATATTAAACAATATTAAACACTTTACTGTTGATGCATGACACTTTGAGATACAAAGAACTTTGTTTTTGTGACTTTAACACCTTGTCTGGTAATCAATGAGATCTACTTGTCCCCTCGAATTAAAGCCAGAAGATGTGTTAGGCTTTAATACTAACTTTGATAGTTCGGAGCGCTTTCGTTTCAGAGAACACGATTCCCAGAACTTTGAAATACTGGGTCATCTGAAAAAATATTGTAACAGTAAAACTGTTACAAAGTCTCAATCGAAATTTCCCAATCATGACCCCTTGGAATACTGTTCAGTGTCTAATCTTTTGAGGGACAGAGCATGAACACCTTGGACCCATGGTACCAAATGATTCATTTTAACATGAGGAGAAATAATATATATGGTTATAGGGTTGGGATCTCAAAGTTAAGATATATAGTGTTTTGTCATCTGATGGGGAAGGGGCATGACCCCCTTGGACCCCTTATTGTACCTAAATCATTTTTTCTAACCATAAGGATTAATATTTGTAGGGTCATAGATAGGGATCTCACAGGTTTTCAACATATTTGGTGTTTTGTTTATTTAAGGGGGCGGCGCATGACCCCTTAATATTATCTTATGGTACCAAATGATTTGTCTTAACACAGGGGGCAATTTCACGTTCATAAGTCGTAACAATGAGTCATTTGATTTGGAAAATTCTTATTTTTTTTGTTGAATTGCTCATTGAATTCTCTCAACTAAATGTGTCAATGGTTTTAAAATATATTGCACCTTTCATTGCTACAGGGAACCAAAGACCTGCCACGCCCATAAATTCAACTCTGATTTTCGATTTTTTTTTTCATTGAAATCCTTGTAAAAATCCCTGTCCCTATTTTATACAATAATTCTTACTGTTTTTGAAAAAAAAACAGGGATCGAAAAGGACCAAATATGTCAATTAATATAAGACTTTTTCTATTAGATGTTGATGTAAATATATATGTGTCAAATATTTATTTTAAAGTCCACCACAGGGTGCATGTGTCAAAAAGCTTTATAAGTCCACCCTGGGCTGCATGTGACCAAAGCAATAGACTATCCATATTGGACCTCCAACGTACAGGGTTCAACTGTTGTGGTCGTTTCATGCTGGGCTCGGCGTAGCTTTTTATTTAAACTTGTTGTGATATAATTTAACAAATATTCTCAGTTTAATCTGAGTGGGCACAGAGATGTATTTTTAAAACAATTCATCTTTTATTGATTACTACTATTCGGCTTTAATTTTTTGATTTCTATCATGTCTATTATACATTAATCCAAGGGCCTTTAACAAACTTCTGAGTATATTTAGAATTGGTAAAGCAACAAATTTATCTTATTCAGAATTTTCCGCATTTTACGCTCTTTTTAAAACACAAGGAACTATTTATTATATTGCCTGTTTTTTATTTTACCATTGTACAAATTAGAACAAATTTCCTTAAATAGTTTGTACATGTTGCAACATGTACAAAAACAAGTGTACATGTTGTAACTTGTATGATTGCATTATATATGTTGCAACATGTACATTTTATTTGTACATGTTGCAACATGTACAATATTGTAACTTGTACACAACATATGTTTATTATCCATTTGCCATAAACTAAAAAATCACTTTTTAGTATATGGCAAATGGATAGTATACATTTATATATATATATGTTTGTAAATTCATTAATAATCGCTAGTAGTCAAGTCCCTGTGTTAAGATCGTGAAATCTTATTCATACTAGTTGTCATTACATGCTTGTGTGAGCCTCTAGAAAATATGCCATCTAATCTTTCATGAATTTTCGTTCGTCGTTGAGTAGGTGAGCATCCAAGCAAATGTAGGTCATTTTGACCTAGATTTAATGCATAAGTGACCAGGTTCAAGTTCATGTCAAAGCTTCTTTAGAAACTGTAAGATGGAGACTTATAAGTTTGCATGAAGATGTTTATTTGAGACCAAGAATACAGGTTAATGGAGGTTACTGGCTTCAGTGACAAGGTAAAACTTTTTAATGTCCTGGCGCTTGTCTAAGGATACTTTAGGAGTGGGGACTTCAAACGCTTCCCTGTAATTTGGTTTGAAGAGCAGCAGGTCAGCAGCCACCACAGTTGGTTTCTTTGATCTATATTTTATGTTTCAGTGACGAGGTTATGATTTACGGTCAAGCTTCAATTTGAGGGTACTATAGGATAATGGGAACTCTACACTTGACACAGTAGATTCATTGTAACCCAAAATTATTGATCTGCTATTGCCTCTGTAACTAATATGCTGTTAAGCACTGCCGGTCTTATTTATACTAGTATGAAAATATTTTTATATTTATATTTATACCATGATATAAATTTGTGATAAAGGTAACTATTTGAATTCTTTCTTTTGTGTTGGCATAATTATCTTGTAATTCTTGTAAAAGAAATGTAAAAAAAATACCATTTTAAGCTCACCTGGTCCGAAGGTCCATGCGAGCTATTACTGGTATAATGAAAATAAAAACTAAAGTTACAATTGCCTATGAACAAGTTACTCTTATCCAACACTACAAAATATAATGAAAACAGGTTATTACTGCCAACCATAATCAGAAGTTTTGATACATCCATTGGCTTTTAAGCTTTTTTTTATCTTCCTAAATTTATTATTTTATACTTGTACAGATCCTCGCCAGGGTTAGCAGTACAGAATATTAACATGTTAAGAGCATACCATTGCCAATACATTTTAACATAATATTGTAAAAAGACTTAAATATAAAAATGACACTCAAATGCATTAAAAGCAAAAACAGTTGACAGAAAAATCATGTCACTTTTTTGGAACAAGATCTCGCAGGATGCTTGTGAATTCTTTTAACACTTCCATCTTTTCCTTGTGATAGTCTTTCTGGGGTCTTTTGGAGATTGTCCAATTTTTCATCAACTTCTCTTTTTTCCATTCTTTTCTTTTCTTTCCCTTTGAACCAGCTGTTAATTAAAAGTATCTTGATAACAAATTGTCAGTTTTTAGTTCTCCAAATTACTGGTAGACTATAATAAATCATTTAGGTGTTGGAATAATGGTCCAACTTGTTTCTAGTGAGCCGGTCATGCGCCGATCATGTGACCGGCGTACGCCTATTTGTGCGAGAAACAAGTGCAACGGCTGATTTGCCGGTAGTTTTCCAAAAATAACCATCACATCGACACTAATTATGTCGTCCCATCGACCACATCGTCCCTAATTATCTCATCCCATCGACCCAAATCAACTTTTAAATGGAATAAATCAAATTTTATCTACGCGAACTTTTAGGGCAATGCCTCTATTATGATAAAATTAACATCTTTTGCACCATATATCTTAATTTTAAACTGTTTTGCAACAATTCTAGTATCTTGCCGCCATCTTGCGCCGCTTGTAGCCGGTCAAAATTTACCGGCTGATAGAGGCGTTCGCCGCGCATGTGCAGTCAAAAAATCAGCCAGAAACAAGCGATCAGCCGGTAAGCCGCCGGCTTTCGGCGTACGCCTTTTGCCAGAAACAAGTCCTACCATATACCAATAATTCATAAGCACAACACAGAAAGACTAAGGAAAATAACCAACAATCACTCAAGTGGAACATATTTTAACATGTTTAACAATATCACAAACTAACGACCGTCCACAGGTGGTGAAGTTTACCAGGAAAAATTATATTGCCTAAGCAACAGGCAAGAAGAAATATCACAACAGAGGGATGTCCAAATTTTGCGAAATCAGTAGATTGTGTATATTGCATTGAAGAGCCATTAGAAGCAATGATTAATTTATCATTTAGTATAACATGTAACTTATGCTATTAACTCTAAAATTCAGTGGACCGGCTACTACTACTACTTTGGATTTTTTCATGTCAGCTGACTGACAATTAGCCAATAGAATATTAGAATCTAATAAACACACAACTACAGTACCTTCTTCAATATCTCCACTATCTTCATTTTTTCTCTCTCTGTTTTCTCCTTAAAGTTTCACTTTCGGTTTTCTTGTTTCTTCTGAAGCTCCTAAAACTACATGTAAAGACACAAAAAAAACATGAGAAGGTTTGGTTGCTACAACATTGATATAATTTTAAGACAACTGTTGTAGAAGTTGATGAGGCACTTGAAAATACCTGCAAAATCTAATTTGACAAATTCTGTAGTTTGACCTCAATATTGTGACACAGTAGATGCAGGTACATGAACACTGTACTCAATATGAATTGTTTCAATACATTTTAATTCTATTATCAAGTTCATGATACTTAAGGGCCAGTGCAGTGCTTTGTTAGACAGTTGGAGTGTGGTAGTTATACATCATGTTTATGCTAAATCTTTTGTCATATATTTATAAGAAAGAGTATAAAATATATGCCAAAAAGGCACAACCCACATCTTGAATCCTTTTTTTATAATAAATATTCAAAAGCTAAATTTAACTGCATGTAAATCGCTGTTAACCAGACACGATATTTTGTTTTAAAATCTTTGTAACTACATGTGTTTTTTTCTTTTATCTGTTAATGTTTTGAATATGGTATTGAATAAGTAAAAGCAATTTTACCAATTTTCTCTTTACTCTGGAGAACATGTACAGGAGTTTGAAAATACCTCATCCAGCTTTTCATAAATGATGTCTTCTATAGAGGATTGCGTTCCCACTCTTGTTGCTGAGTTTTTGGTTTCTCAGTTGTTTTTCTTTTAATGACTTGACTTTGAGTCTACAATGCTCTGATGAAAGTCATAATTAAATCTTTTCATCCTGTCACTCATAAGTTGCCACTTGTATTTAACTGGCTTCCTAGACTCTTCAATTGGTCTGAATTTCTCTAAGAGCAGTTTTATACTTTTATCATCCCATGTGACACTAATGGTATTAGAGGTCACAGTGGTAGAAGTAAATGTAGATGTTGAAGGAATATCCTCAATAATTGACACACGTTTCAACTTGTTATCTTCCAGTACATAAACCACATATTCAGTATCGCTGCAATACAGCATTGTACATTATACTTTAATTTTTGCAGGATTTTGTTACCATGTTTATAAATAAAAATGATGAGTTATTTTCTAGTATACACCTGTTACAATTCAAGGATGCAGGAGTCTTTTTTTCTCTATACCTTTTTAATTTTAAATAGACCTCAAAGGGCTGAATATATTTAGAACTAAACCTGTCAAAACCATCATTCCTACATGTCATGTTAATCATCGTTATTTTTGTCATACACCATTGTCATATATTACATGAAACATTAATAAAAAAATTATACTTCTGTTCTGATTCTTAGACTACAATTTTTTTCCGCACACACTGTGCATAGCACTTCTTTCTATTCCTGTGTTATTGAGAATTCTATTTCAGCTTTTTCACAACTTGCATGAAAGCAAAAATGACAACGGTGACACCTCTGATAGACACTATAAAAGAACCTTATGCATGCATTCAATAACTCTCATAAAAAAGTTCTGAAAATAAGTAGGCAAGTCTTTTAACTTTTTACCAGAACAATATAGTGTAAAGGGTAAAAAAATACTGACCCTACAAATAACAAGACTAATATTAGTACCCTACTGATAATCTAACTTAAACCCTGTACAATGGGGACACAAGTTTCATTAACTGATTAAGCTTTTAAACATGACTTTCAAGATCATTAACCAAATCTATGAGCAAGAAGCAGTCAAAGGACACGAATCTGCACAAAAATAGGGACAAATAAAAAAGTGTCAGTCCTCTAAACCCTAGTTAAACTTTGTTTGCTAAAAGTTACAAAACAGAACAATAGAGCCCTGTTCCTTCATAATTTGATTCTTAAAATGTATAGGGTGTGATATTGTCCTTTGTACATTAACTTCATATCTCTATTTTCTTATGTACATGATATATTTATATGTGTATGAAAACTATTGAAACTTACATGTGTATTAGCTGGAAACTGTTTGTGTGTCAATATCCTGTAGTTGCCTGTGAAGCTCAACACAGAACTTCAATACGGTCATGGATAATTTGTTTCTGTAGGAACTTGTATGTGTATGGTTTGGTAAATAATTGAATAACATTTACAAATGGAGTCAAAAGGTTGATATGGACATTGGGAAATTATTTTTTTTAAAATACACTGTTCCAATCATCTCCGTCTACAATGACTAAATATTTCTTTGCTTTTTCCTGGGCATCCAGCTAGTGAATCCAAGGAATGATTTGGTGCAGGATTGTGACAGATATAGCTTGGTTATTTGTAAGGGCTTTACTCCCAGGCAGCGCGATGTCGGCTATCTCCGGGAGGATGATACAATGAACATGAAATGATGATAAATTGGATGAAATAGGGACACAAAGCCAATCGGGGCTGGGAGTCCTGACTGCCACAAGAAAAGAGGTTTGATGTCGGGCAATCTAGCCTCCTGCAGGGAATCCCACGGGTCCTATTCTTACCGAGACCTACAGCAGGGTTCTTTAACGTGCGAGGGACGTGGCATTTCCCCAGCACGGTGCACCACTATGGTCTGCGGTCAGGTTTTCCGCATTATAGCATGACGACCTAGCATCTCTCGATGTCAGGGCTTCCCAATCCAACCACCTGGGGCACACATCCCAGTCGCTTTGTGGGCAAAGCGGCCCGACCCGACGTCAAGTGTCTGAGCGCTCTTAAGTGGACTTTTACCACAAGCTTAGCTCTGCTGCGGGCCTATTCGCCCCCCCCCCCGAACCCGCACGGGGAGACAGATATAGCAGGTCTGACTTTCTACCGATGTGATATATTAAATGACATATTTCATGAAAAATTGTAAAACTGTATATTCTATTGAACATAGTATTGATAATAATAAGAAAATTGAGGTTCATAAGCAAAAACTGTTTCGCGCACACCCGAACACTTTTACAAAATTTTATGTGCAATTTTCTCAAAAGTTGGCTTATCAGAAAATGATAGAATATCAACATTTCTTCCAATTATATTAGATTTGTGAAGTGCTTTATATTTAATGGGAAATAATCACCCATTTACCAGATTTCACTGTTATATCTAGAAATGCTGGGGCTGGATTTTTCGGGTTGAGATTGATCTTTACATATACAACAGTATGACACGCCATTTCAACCAAAACCCTGGTATCTACAGGATACCTCAGATAATTAGGGGTTTACTGGAAACTATCTGGGGTTTTCAGAGCGAAACTATTAATGACATCAGGTATTGAGAGTTATTTCAGGTAACTGAGGGATTCTTATCAGCTATCCCATGCATACCACAAAAACTCCTGCTATTAAGAGTTTTTAAAAAAGATTTTTATTGAAAGCTTAGCTTTGTATTAGTTGTTAGGGCATTGATATTTTTCAGATTAACATTGATAAATTCTGCTCTACAAGAGTTAACATGGTTAAATAGCATGAACTTACAATATCTGTAGGTAGAAGGGGGTTTAATTAGTTTAATTAGGTATCTATGTGATAGCTGACAGCAAACCCCCACTTACCAAGATAACTCTTAATACCTGATGTAATACAAATGACAACAAAGTTCCAGACAAAAAAATTTGCTACGCCTGACGCGCGTTTCGTCTATTCAAGACTCATCAGAGGCGCTCTACCAAAAATATTGAAAATGTCAAACACTGTATGAATATGAAGAGCATATAACACTATAACCAAAAATACCAAACTGGGGAACCAAATTATTACTAAGATATTCAACCTATGTCTGGGGTAGGAAGAACCTTAGGGTTTAGACAATTTTGAAATTTAGACGGATAATTTAAAGCTTTGATGTATTGAGAGTTTCGTCCAGAAAAACCCCAGTTATCTGAGGTATCCTATATATACAAAGATTTTGGTTAAAATGGCGTGCCATACAACAGTATGATGAGGCTTCACTGTACAACACAACCATTTACGGTGTATGTTTGCCATTTAAACACTAAAATATGTAGTTATATGAATTTAGATCATCGGCAGAAAGAAAGGACTAATCGGTAGAAAACACAGTAAAGAACATACCTAATCGGTAGAAAACCAGGACATATCAAATTTTTAAAACCTGTTAGTTATATGAAAAAGCAAATGACTCTTTTACAAATAAACGATAACTTATTGCATATTCTCACAGAAGATGTATTCAAATGTTAAGAACAAGCGTAATTTTTCATATTTCCAAAAAGAAAATTGGTAGAAAACTAGCAGAAAAATCGGTAGAAAACATGTTGTCGCAGGACAAGTAAAACGACCGTGATGCTGGTGGAGTTTTTATCTACGGTCTTTTGACCTTGTTTTATTTCAAATTTTCATTTATCTATTACAACATGTTTACAATATATCTTTATTTCTCATACCCAATATACAAAGGTACAGATATATATACAATAAACACAAATTTACATTATGGAAGGAATGGCGGTCAACCTTGAGGACAAACCCTCTTACAAACAATCTTTATAAATTTACATAATCTAAACAAAATTGACTTTTTTGTCTGTTGACAACAAATTTCAATACTTTATTATATTAGGCCTATTTCTAAAAACATTATCAATATATATTTTACATTCATAAGCAAAGCTGGAACATTCAAACATAGAAAACCAGGACCATATTTTTTGAAAAAGGATCGAAAAAAAAAACGCCATTTGTAATGAATAGGGGATATGCCTTTAAAATTGTACGATTATTTAGAACATAGAGTATAATTTTCAGTCCAGTAGATGGTAATTTAAAACAGATATTCATGATTATCTGAGAAAAGGGAAATTGTCTCTTGCTGAAAAACCAATACCTTAATGTAATTTTACGTACATACTTGAAAAAAAATAATGTAAATTAAATAACTTGTCTATAAGTGCCATAATAGCCGGGTATCATTGTTTGGAAAAAAAAAACGTCTGCCAGGTTTGTTTTGTTTTTTTATCACCACTTCGGTAGAAATTTAGGACATCGGTAGAAACATGTCGCAGGACGAGTATAACGACCGTGGGCATCGCTTCATGTAAATATCGCTAAATAGTATACGTTGATATATATAAAGAAATAATAAAACATCAAGCAATTAAGCCTTTTGTAACTAAATTATTTTGATTAAGCTGTTCAATCTGACTTTCCAAAAGCCAGTCCTTTAGAATTCTTAACAATTTGTGTTCACATACAAGACCTGAAATAACGATGTATGTTTTTATAGCTGGTTTTGGGTGGCGAAATCATCAGCAACGATGATCTCTTGTCGGTATTATTCCACCCACTAAAGAACGGAATAAACATGATATCAAGTCAAGTCGCTTTACTCACAAAGCGATTGGGATGTGTGTCCCAGGCGATATAATTAGAAAGTCCTTTCATGCTGAATGCAGGGGTCGTCAGGTCAGGCCATAATGCAGAAACCTGACCGCGAACCATAATGGTGCACCGTGTTAAAAATATCCTCGCAAATTGAAGAACGCTGCTGCAGGTTACGATAAGTATAGAACCAGTAAAATCCTTATGCATAAGAGATATTGTCCGATCCTAACCATCCTCCCTTTTTCTTTTGACTTGTGTCTTTATTTCATCCACTTCCTCATCATAACTTTATGTTTATGGGAGTGAGTGAGTGAGTGAGTGAGTTAATGTTTTACGCCTGTGCAACGCTATATAGGTAATTTACAGGCAATAAACATGGATGATAAAATGAATTATGGGGATGGGGTGGAAAACCAAGGACCGGTAAATTTTGGAGAACCACAGGAAAAAAGGGGTGAGGTTGGTAGGGGCGGAAAATTTAGCCTATTCGGTGCACTACTTGGCGGTTCACAAAGGGGTCTTTTATATGCATGAAGCGTGGCACTCTACACACACGTTGGTCCACTATGGTCGGCGGTTTTGTTTTCCGTATTATAGACTTGACAACCCCCGCAGACGAGAGCCACCCTATTCAGCCACTAAGGGTACACACTTGGTCGCTCTGTGGGCTGAGCACAGACCCAAAGTCAGAACCACGAGACCCGTAGTTGCCTCTTACGACAAGCTAGGCTCTGCTGCGGTAATATTCGCCACCCGGGCCCCGCACGGGACTATGTTCATGGGATGGCACTGAACAAGTTGTACATGGCTGCACAACTGCAATACCATACTTCATTCATACAGGAGCTCCATCAACACTGTCGACGAGAACACTGCGAGTCGAAAGAAATGCACACCGGGGCCTCGTTATTTTGTGTCATCAATATAACCCTGTGTAAGCAATTGTTTTGTTTCAGGCATGACACTCTGTCAAGGAAATACTAGTATATTTAAGCTCTGGAATACATTGTTTTATATGCATTTCAGATAGCTTCTTTGATACAACCTTTAGACGTTACATTAGAAAGATGATGCAAGAGGAAAACATTACTATACCAAACCAGATGAAGTTGCTTTTAGATTAATTTTCTTTTTTAAGCAATTCAAATTCAAAGACGAACAAGTGCCATCAAAATTAGAATTGCGACAAGTTAGGCCGAGTTAAGTCTTCACTCCCAAGCAGCACGAATTTAGTTATATCATGAAGATAGAATGAACATAAAATGATGATGAAGTTGAGAATAAATTAGACTATCATTAGAAAAGAGATGTGCTGGATTGTGAAATATAGCATCACTCAGGGGAATATCTTAATATGGTGCAGATTAAACCTGATAAGCTCCAGCACATTAAGTCACTTTCTTATTTGAATACATGTATGGTACATGATACTTAAAATAAAAGAAAAAACTCATTTTTTTAAATGGTAGCAAGAAATGCAAGCTTTTGCATGATTATAAAAAAGGAAAACACCTGCAAATAGGCACATATCCCATATTCTTTCGTATTTAATAGAACAAGGTAGTGATTTTATCTTAAACATTGTAAACACCAAGTGATTAAAAACTGCATGTGGAATAGTGTAAACCAGCTATCCGATGTTCTTCCTATGAATATCTTTTTTTATATTATTGACAGAAAAATCCAACATGGAATAGATTTGAAACACCATTTTCATGCATTTAACATGCTTGAATTTTTGTCGCGAGACGATTGGAAAATGTACTTTTTTCATTCAAGAGCAAAAGTAGTAGTAAACAATAGCGTAAAATATTTTCATTAAGTCGATTGGTTAAAGTACAAAAATGTACAGGTACATAAATTATCACGTTGTTTCTAAATATGGTAGTTTCTTCGACCTGTTAAACCATATATGGTAATAATAGATGATTTCGGACCTCGAAGAAAGCACTTTCACTTTCATTTTCGAATGCAAACGCTAGAGAGAAAAATAACAAAAACAAATTATGAGGCCGACAAGGTAATGTACTGACTGCTGGGCAAATATATCTGCTGAATTATTTAAGTTATTCATTTTGGTTGACATGCACCGAGAAAGTTAGAATGACAGTCAGTTCATTTTGTTTTGATAGACGCGACGCGACCTCTTGCGATAGAATGCAACAATTCAATAATATATGCAAAAAGTCCTAATTTTAAACATTTTAAAACATCTCATACATGTCATAGCTGAGAATACTCAGCATATTTATATAAATATAATAACTATGTAACTATTTAATTTTTTTTAAATGCAAATTACAAAATTGAAAATTAATTTTGCATTCCGTGCTATTGGGTGCGGATTTTTGACTAGCTTATACGTGTTCCGGTTAAAGGCATCATACTCTATCAATTTAGCTTCCGCGGACCGGGAGCATATTAAGGAATTAACGTTAAGTTATGGTCATACTCTTATTAAAAACTGTAGTGCGGAGTTCTCAAACTTCCACAGCAGAAAGTTTGTCGGTAAAACTTGTGCACACGTTGTGTTGCATGTAGTGGCCAGTTTTTCCGCATTAATTGTAGCCTGAGGACCGAGGAATCATCTTGAGAGGCGACCAGATTCTAGTTCCACCTGATTCATCCACCCGGGTTAGACATTCAAGTCGCTCTGTGGGCAGAGCGGTCTGACCTGATGTTTATTTTTGAGCACCCTTTACTTGGCTTTTACCGGCAAACTTAACCATGAACCTGCACGGGTACGGAGGGATTTAAGGTTCAGCTTTTTAATTGACAAAAAATGACCAACCCACTTGCATGGAACAAAGTTTGTCAGTTTCCTACTCAAGGCCGGATGGTTTCCCCTCAGCATTGATTAAACTGACCGCCCTGCATGTTTCAGTGCGTCAAAAAATGTGTTCAATCCTCTACATACATAAATCAAAGTACCGTTTGTACCGAGTACTTGGAAGTTACATAAGAAAAAAAAAAACTCAACAAAGGTACAGAAGAAGTGAACCATTCTGATGCAAGTGGACAAATAAAAATTGTAATCAATTGTGGACGGACCGACCGTAATCAAATTTATAATTATAATAAACTTTCAAAAAGAAAAAAAAATTAAAAGAATATCTATAAATAATATGACCTGTGAATGCAATGTTTATGTTATCTACATTTTATTCAAAGCGAAATGCTAATTCTACCAATAATCACGACCGTCATTCGGTATCGTGAGTTTTTGACTCGTGAAGGAATCGACAACGGCGGCAAAGTATAGAAAGCTGCTCGTGGAGGGAGGAGGCGACGGTTCGTGGTGGAGGAATTCGGAAATTTCAAATAGAAGGTCAGTCTTTTATTCTAATTTTCTTATATTTATATACAAAATATTCAAAAAACAAATATGTCTCACAAAATTAATGAACATTATGAACAAAAGCCAACAAAAAATAAAAATAAAAATGCATTACTTTCTTCAAACTCATTCAAGGCGAATATTTCGTCATCATTTTTTCTGTAAACAAACATGTTATTCTACGAATTGCGGGTTGCCTTTTGCATAAAACGTTACAAATTTGGTATGTGCGTGTGCAGCATCTTTTGTTTTTACATATTCCACACCATAATGATGATTTAAAGAAAAAATGTATTAATAAGCTAAGAAAAATATGCTCGGTACCGAAAAATCGACTCGTGATGAATGGTGTACCGTTTTTTTTTGCTCGTGAATTTTGCTCGTGATGGAGGAATTTACAATTATCAAACTAGAATCAATCATAACCTAAATGATATTGCATATAATACTTATATATTTTTTAACAAATTCGCGTGGGTATTTATTGTCATATTTTTATAACTGTAGATCATGAAAAGAAGAAAGAGCAATAATCATGACAACAGAAAGAGACATTGGGCAATGAAGAGAAGAAAGGTACAAACAACAACACCAGGAGAAAATGGGACGACGACCACAACACCAGTCGAAGACGAGACAGTAACACCAGTTGAAGATGAAACAGCCACGCAAGTCGAAGATGAAACAGTAACACCAGTAGAAGATGAAACATCCACACTAGTCGAAGATGAGACAATAACACTAGTCTATGATGGACCAATGCTGCCAAAGAATACTAAATTGAAATTTAACAAGAATGTTCAACTCTACCCAATACTTGTTTTAACATTTTCATTCCCATTAATTGTTTTAAAACATGTATAAATAACCATAGAGATTCACAATAAAAAATCGATGTGATGTACCATCTAACTCACCTTTCTGATATGGGTATGTTGTGTTGATAAGTTTTTCATTGGCAAAAATCGCGTCGGGCCCAATCATGTACTATTAACTTAAACTGATCCAATATTAAATTGTGATGCGCGATTAGACAGTAAAAACGTCTAGTCAACCATTTCCGCAAAGTAGATCTTTTGCCTTGACATTTCACTGAATATACAATGAAGAACATACATGTAATGATAACTACAATAGTAAGCACTTTTACAAACGGCGATATGTAAATGAATGTTTCGCTGCACATATTGAAGAAAATGTTCATTTATGAATTTTATTTTAATTTTTTCAACATATTTATATATTTGTCTATAATCTTTCTCCAAGTTTTGGTCCGTATTGTATCTACATTATTAGAGATTGATCCATGATCGCTTATGATCTGTAGATTACCGGAATAACCGTATCTATATGTTTTTTTTTTAATTTTGATTTACTTTTTGTGCCTACTTAATGGCCGATTTATTGTTTGATCTAACTATTTTGAGGCCATTTTTACTGGTCACGCTTGCTACTTCACGAGCGATAAATCGTCGCCGCATTCTTCAGGAGCAATAACAGCATTTTTTTTGGAAAAAAATAAATTTTATTACATTTTAATAACTTTTCGTTTCATATTCGCTGTCAAGATGTGGCAAAAATTGTTTTGGATATATTGATATGCTTAAAACGTCATTTTTGTGCAATTTAATACATATTTGTATATATAAAAAATGTCCTTTTTATAACCCCCAAAAATATAGGGTGCAGTAACCCCTTTAATTAACTCTCGAAATTGGTAAAGCTTTTTCGTGTACTTTTTTTCCCATTCTACAGAGTAGAAACAATCATTTTGTGAGACAGTTTTATTTTCTTTATTTTTCTTCAAATAACTTTGATATTGAGTAAAATAAACCAACTTTCAGAAAAATTATAGTTTATGCTCCACCACGAACCGTTGCCTCCTCCCTCCACGAGCAGCTTTCTATACTTTGCCGCCGTTGTCGATTCCTTCACGAGTCAAAAACTCACGATACTGAATGACGGCCGTGAATAATGAATTCTTCTTATTCGGGATATAGATTGATTATTGAAGTTTTCAAAAATCCCGCCTTTACACGCAACAAGAATCGATTTTCGCATCACTTAATATAAATGACATGCATTTTATCTTAAATATTCAGAATACTTATTGACTTAAAATCAAATACTTTTGTGCCGAAAAAAATCCACTGGATGAGGTTATACGGCCCTGTCTCTTATTATCCAGATTTCATGTTTTACAGTTATTACTATTTCACAATGGGCTATGTTCTCTAACATCGAATCAAATGCAAACGCGTGATCGGTAAACCGGTCATGGAAAACTATTTCAGTTCCATGATGCACTAGAGGCACCGACGGCCCCTAGTTCCGCCTGTGATCAGGGCACACGAAATAGTTCTAAAACGTTATGAAAAATATCGAAAATGCTATAAAATTATAAAAAACACATCAGGTAATCTCTAAGGGCTTTATATGAAATACAGATTAGAAAGCTTGTTTGCTATAAAATAAGTATATTTCTACCAGAAAGCGAATGCACTTGCAAAGTTATACGTCTCAGGGGGGGGGGGGATTTTCCCGAAATTGATTACTAACCTTTAGAAGTCCTTGACTTCCAAGTAAGAACCGATACAAAACCTATCTTACAAAATTTAAACATGTTATTTCATTCTATATCTATTATACATTATCCTCTTATTACCATTTAAATGAATCTGCAAATATCTGAGGGTATAAGGCACAATCTAATTGCTATGAATATATTATACTTATTCCTTTTATATAAATAAATTTTACTGTGATAGAACCCCGTGCGGGTTCCGGGTGGCGAATAGGCCCACAGCAGCGCTAAGCTTGTCGGCTAAAGTCCACTAAAGAGCGCTCAGAAACCTGACATCGGGTCGGGCAGCTTTGCCCTCAAAGTGAGTGAGTGAGTGAGTTGGTGTTTTACGCCCGTGCAGCGCTATATAGGTTATAAACAGGCGATGAACATGAAAAGGTTGATAAAATGAACATGAATGATGAAGATAAATGAAATATGGGGCGACTTGGATGTGTGTCCCAGGTGGTTGAATGGGTCAGCCCCGACATCGAGCGATGCGGGGACGTCAGGCGATAATGCGGAAAACCTGACCGCAAACCATAGTGGTGCACCGTGATGGGAAAAATGTTACGTTCCTCGCACGTTATAGAACCCTGATGCAGGTCTCGGTAACATTAGGACCCGTAGGATCCCCATGCAGGAGGCTGAATTTCCCGTCCGTACCCATCACTCCTTTTTCCAGTGGCAGTCTAAACTCTCCTACCCAATTGGCTGTGTGTCCCCATTTCCTCCACTTCATCATGTTCATTGTATCACCACTTTCATGTTCATCTCCCGGATATAGCCGAAATCGTGCTGCTTGGGAGTCAAGCAATAACTAACTAACTAACTGTGATTAAATATGGAAACTTTAAGCAAATATTTATCCAACAGGTACCTTATAAAACAGTTTTAATCATAAACATATATGGTTTTTATTAAAAAATGATATTTGATTTCACATCAGATTGCAACACCCTCTATAATTTTAGTTATATTGATAACAAGAGGCTCCCAGGAGCCTGAATCGCTCACCTGGTCTTGATATCAACCCTATGAAGAACTTTGTAGAGCTGAATAAGCTGAACATTTAAGCAAGCAACATCATTTCTCTTTCAGCAATAGTTTTAATTCTGCAAGCCAAAAACGTGCAAAATGTTATTTTAAGGGCCATCTGAACACTTTGACTCTAAAGAGACTTTTGTTAAGAGCTTAATGAACAGCTACCACTTTTCTTTATCTGCTATAGTTTTAATTATACAAGCCCAAAACACGAAAACATGTTTATTTAGGGGCTGTAATCCCTATAAGGGGTCATCTGACACCTTCGACCCTATGGAGACTTTTGTAGAGCTGAATGAGCTGAACATTTAAGCAAGCAACAGCTTTTTCCTATCTTCAATAGTTTTCATTCTATAGACCAAAAAGACTATTTTTCGTCTTTAAGTGGCTGTAACCCCTATAAGGGGTCATCTGACAACTTCGATCCTATGGAGATTTTTGTAGAGCTAAATGAGCTCTGAACATTTATGCAAGCAACAGCTATTCCCTATCTGCAATAGTTTTCATTTAATAGGCCAAAAACACTATTTTACGCCATCCCGTGCTGAGCCCGGTAGGCGAATAGGCCCGCAGCAGCGCTAAGCTTGTCGGTAAAAGTCCACTAAAGAGCGCTCAGAAACCCGACATCGGGGTCAGGCCGCTTTGCCCACAAAGCGACTGGGATGTGTGCCCCAGGTGGTTGAATGGGGCAGCCCTGACATCGAGAGATGCGGGGTCGTCAGGCGATAATGCGGAAAACCTGACCGCAAACCATAGTGATGCACCGCGTTGGGAAAAATGTCACCTTCCTCGCACGTTAAAGAACCCTGCTGCAGGTCTCGGTAAGAGTAGGACCCGTAGGATCCCCATGCAGGAGACAAAATTTCCCGTCCCTACACATCACTCCTTTTTCCAGTGGCAGTCAAAACTCTCCTTCCCGATTGGCCTTGTGTCCCCATTTCCTCCATTTCATCATCATTTCATGTTCATTGTATCACCACTTTCATGTTCATCTCCCGGATATAGCCGAAATCGCGCTGCTTGGGAGTAAAGCAATAACTAACTATTTTTCGCCTTAAAGGGACAGTAACCCCTATAAGGGGTCATCTGACAACTTCGACCCTATGGCAACTTTTGTAGAGCTAAATGAGCTTAACATTAAAGCAAGCAACAGCTTTTCTCTATCTTCAATAGTTTTCATTCTATAGGCCAAAATCACTGTTTTTCGCCTTTAAGGGGCTGTTACCCCTATAAGGGCTCATCTGACAACTTCGACCCTATTGACAACTTTGGTAGAGCTAATTGAGCTGAACATTTAAGCAAGCAACATCTGCAATAGTTTTCATTCTATATGGCAAAAACATGAAAAAAGCTATTTTTGACCTTTAAAGAGCCATAACCCCTATAAGGTGTCATCTGACAACTTGGACCCAATGGAGACTTTTGTAGAGCTTTTGATTCTGAAAAGCCTAAGATCCTTCGGATTTAACCCGTGCGGGTCCGGGTGGCGAATAGGCCCGCAGCAGCGCTAAGCTTGTCGGTAAAAGTCCACTAAAGAGCGCTCACAAACCTGACATCGGGTCAGGCCGCTTTGCCCACAAAGCGACTGGGATGTTTGCCCCAGGTGATTGAATGGGGCAGCCCTCACATCGAAAGATGCGGGGTCGTCAGGCGATAATGCGGAAAACCTGACCGCAAACCATAGTGGTGCACCGTGTTGGGAAAAATGTCACGTTCCTCGCACGTTAAAGAACACTGCTGCAGGTTTCGGTAAGAGTAGGACCCGTAGGATCCCCATGCAGGAGGCTAAATTTCCCGTCCCTACCCATCACTCCTTTTTTCCAGTGGCAGTCAAAACTCTCCTACCAGATTGGCCCGGTGTCCCCATTTCCTCCACTTCATCATCATTTCATGTTAATTGTATCACCACATTCATGTTCATCTCCCGGATATAGCCGAATTCGTGCTGCTTGGGAGTAAAGCAATAACTAACTAATCCTTTCGATTTTTATCTCTGTTATGGTAGCTGAGTTATAAGCCATTTTAAGTGGGTTTACCCTATGCTCTATCTTTAATAACAGCAGCCATGACGGACGACGTCCAACGCATAGTGATGGTATAAGCTCACATGGCCTTTGGCCAGGTGAACTAAAAATTGACAGGATTAAAATTATCACTAACCATTTAAAATATTTTTATTTCAAACAAAACAAAAAGTTGTTTATACATGTTATATATCTGTGTATCATTTGTATACCCCACTTCGAATATTAGGAGTATACTGTTAAACCTGTGTCTGTCCGTAGTTTTGAGGTTCCGTAGTTCGGTCCTGCCTTTTATACCCTCATATCTCATATACTATTAGTCCTAGGTGGTTGATAATTGGTGACAAGCTTAGTATGGCCATGATGCATTGCGTGATACGGTATATTATTAGGTCAACCGAACATCTACCTCTGGTTGCCGATTTATTTTTTATTTTTCGTCACAGTCAACACTTTGGGTATACTGTTTTACCTGCGTTCACATCACAAACATCGGAGGGTCTAAGGGGTCATGCTCGCCCCCTGGCCCCAATGACAAAATACTATTGATATCTTGAAACCTTTAAATTCCCTACCAATAACCAAATATGATATATATTCTTACTCCATTCGACAATATGAATCGTTTGATACCATATGGACATCTCAGTTAACATTTACTTGTCATGTGCTGTCAAATTTATTTTAAACGCATTGCATACTAGTAATTGTTGTAAAAGCAGGGGTATCACTAGTAAGCATTGACTCACCGATTGATTGTTTTGTCCTACTTAAAATGAATCTCCAATAGGATACATGCTAGGCGTAGATTCGCCTTACTAGTTTGTTTTTAATTTTTATTATAAATCAAAGAGTTGTGTAGCTTCTATATTGATTCACTTCATAGTTTCATACAATTAAGGATGTATTCTTCTGATCTGAGGGTTCAAAATTTTCTTTTATTAAGTTTTTTTTCCACATCTACATTTTTGAAATGCTGAGACCCTAGGGAGATCATGAATGATATGAAAACAATATTCCCTGTGCATTTTAGTCAGCTGCAGCCATTAGAAAAGTCCTATATTAACAATGTTCCTACATTTGTTCACTTTTGGCCTTTTATGTGGTAATATCCTTAAAAAATCAAGTTTTCTTTGAAAGTTTCCAATTTGATGGATGTGGTGATTCTGGGCTAATCTTACTTGAACAAGAGGCTCTCAGAAGCCTGAATCGCTGAACTGGTCCTTAAGCGGGTGTTCTATATAGGGTCATCTGACAACTTTGACCCATGGAGAATTTTGTAGAACTTAATGATATAAAAATTTAAGCAAGCAACAGCTTTTCTCTATCTGCCAAAGTGTTCATTCTATAGAGCAAAAACACGAACAAACGCTGTTTTGTTACCATTAAAGGGCCATAACCCCTGTAAAGGGTCATCTGACAGCTTTAACCCAAATGAAGACTATTGTAGAACTTAAAGAGCTGAAGGTTAAAGCAAGCAACAGCTTTTCTCTATCTGCAATAGTTTCCATTCCATAGACAAAAACATGAAAAACGCTGTTTTTAACTTTTAAAGAACCATAAAAGGGGTTATCTGACAGATTCGACCTAATGAGTCCCGTGCGGGGCCCGGTTGGCGAAGAGGCAACTGAGGGTTTTGGGGATTCTGATTTCGGGTCAGTGCTCAGCCCACTGAGCGACAAGTGTGTAACCTATTTGGCTGAATAGGGCGGCACTCGTCCACGGGGATTGTCAGGTCTGCAATATGGAAACCCTGACCGCTGACCATAGTGGACCACCGTGTGTGGAGAGTGTCACGCTTCATGCACGTAAAAGACCCCTTTGAGGACCACCAAGTAGTGCACCATATAGGCTAAATTTTCCGTCCCTCCCCATCATTTCCCCTTTTCCTGTGGTCCTTCAAAATTTACCGTTCTTTTGTTTCCCACCCCATCCCCATATTTCATTATCTTCATCATTTCATGTTCATTGCATCATCCTTTACATGTGCATAACCTGTAAATAACCTATATAGCGTTGCACGGGCGGAAAACACCAACTCACTCACTCACTAACTCACTCACTCAACCCAATGAAGACTTTTGTAGAGCTTAAAGAACTGAAGGTTTAAACAAGCAATCGCTTTTCTCTATCTGCAATAATAGTTTTCTTTCAGTAATGCAAAAACATGAAAAACGCTAGTTTTGACCTTTAAAAGGCAATAACTCCTATAAAGTGTTACCTGACAGCTATGACCCAATGGACATTTTTGAAGAACATAATCAGCTGAAGGTTGTAGCACACAAAAGCTTTTCTCTATCTGAAAAATGTTTTTTTTTCATTCTATAAGGCAAAGACATGAAAAAAACGGTATTTTTTACCTATAAGGGATCATCTGCCAGCTTCGTCTCACAGGAGACTATAGTAGATCTTTTGATGCTGAAGATGGAAGGTTGCATCAGATTTTCTCTATCTCTTAAACTTTTTGATTTACAGGCCAAATACAGTAGTCTGATCCTCTTGGTCTATTTTTAGAAATGGCGACGATGTTTTTCGACGAATCAAAAATTTAAACACAACTTTTGTGCAGGACACCCTAAAGATCAAACATACTAGGTTACATTAAATTCGTTTCAGCAGTTTAAGAGAAGAACATTTTTGACGACGATGACAGCGGAAGTCAAGTGATGGTAATAGCTCAACTGGACCGAAGGTGAGCTAAAAAGTATATGTCCGTGGTGATATTGGAAAGTTTAGCCCGAAAAATTTGCCTTTAAACCATTTTCATAACATCAGTAAAAATAAAGATTTTTTCAAATGTTCTTTCATACCAAAATTATTGTTCAAAATAGTTGAACATTTTTTTTAAAACTTAGAAAAGAAATCGTATGTTACTTAGTTAGTTAGTTAGTTATTGCTTTACTCCCAAGCAGCACGATTTCGGCTATATCCGAGAGATGAACATGAAAGTGGTGATCAATGAACATGAAATGATAATGAAGTGGAAGAAATGGGGACACAAGGCCAATCGGGTAAATGTTTGGACTGCCACTGGAAAAAAGAGTGATGAGTAGGGACGGGAAATTTAGCCTCCTGCATGGGGATCCTACGGGTCCTACTCTTAACGAGACTTGCAGCAGGGTTCTTTAACGTGCAAGGATTGTGACATTTTTCCCAACACGGTGCACCACTTTGGTTTGCGGTCAGGTTTTCTGCATTAATCGCCTAACGACCCCGCATCTCTCGATGTCAGGGCTGCCCCATTCAACCACCTGGGGCACACATCCCAGTCGCTTTGTGGGCAAAGCGGCCTGACCAGATGTCAGGTTTCTGAGCGCTCTTTAGTGGACTTTTACCGACAAGCTTAACGCTGCTGCGGACCTATTCGCCACCCGGAACCCGCACGGGTAAGAAATCATATGAATTGCATACATATTTTGCTGCAAAATGAAATTCTGATTGTGATCAAATTTGGTATGTTTCATATCTCAAATAATACAGGTCGTATGTAAATATATTAATTTGATATTTTATTAAAAGTTTTGATTTAAAACGCTAGTTTTAAAAATTATTCACAAACAAGATTTCATTGAGATCGAATCCTCAGCAGAATACATCCTTAAATGGCTTTAAGGAAAGTTATTGCAATGATTGAATAAAAATATGGTGGAAGGTTTACTTACAATTTTTTCTTATAAGTTTTCAAAGTTTATAGCATATAGACATTGGTATAAGCATTGGAATTATACAATGAAAAAATAGGTCGCGCTGCTTATCTTTTAAATAATTGGGTTTAAGTCTAAGAAATTTGTATGTTTTTTTTTTAAATGCATAGTTTTATAAAACCTGACAGTTTTTTGAACAACATAACAATATAATTTTTAAAGGATATATTTTTATTTCTGTTATTAAAACATGGGGTCACGGTACTCCTTTTCGAGATAATTTTTCTTACATATTTCTTTGTAAAAATTAGTCACATATTTTTACGCCAATTATCTCCCCTGAAATAGAACTATTTAATAGAAAGCTTAGTATCTTTCAAAGTGTTAACTTGTATTTTAATTATTATTAAAATCAAATAAATAAAGAAAGAAAGTTTACACCATTTATGCTATAACACTCTTTAACTGAAATATAGGCTAAACATTTACAAGATGACTGAACAAGATGCTCCGTTTTAGACCTCCCAGCTAACTTAAGGGCCTAAGGCAGAACCTAATTTGTCGCAAGTCTTTGAATTCTGACGTCAGGTTTAGTGATCATCACACAAATACATAGGAGTGATTCCATGATGGCTGAATACGGTAACCAAACATGCACATTGTCGGGTCGTAAAACCCATAAAGCCTGAACACTGACAATATTTAACCACCGAGTATCGATATTGGACGCTTCATGCACGTTTAAGATTTCTTTATATGCTGCAAAGAAGTGCATCATTTAATTTGAATATATATGATGATGACGTCGGATGACACAACAAAATCCGATATCTTTAAGAAACCTACAGAGCGTTCAGTTGAATAATGATCGACATATTGACATAATATTCCTTGTATATATTGCTTACTTAGATTGAAATATTATCAAATGATTGGCAACGCAATTATATATACCTTTTATTTACATAGGTTTAGGTTGTTTTCAGTATAAACCATGACTGATTTGATATTGCATTTAATTGCATTACATCATGCCATTTCATCCGATGAAGGCACCAGAAAGGCCTGCATTTTTAGCTCACCTGGCCAAAGGCCATGTGAGCTATTGCCATCACTTGGCGTCCGTCGTCGTCGTCGTCCGTCGTCGTCGTTAACTTTTCTTCAAACTTCTTCTCCTCTGAAACGGCTGCACAGATTCAAACCAAATTTGGTCTGGTGGTACTTTAGGGTATCCCCCACAGAACTGATGTGGGGATTTTTGATTCGTCGAAAAACATGGCCGCCGTTGCTAAAAATAGACCAGGGGGGTCAGACTACTGTTTTTGGCTTGTAAATCAAAAAGTATAAGAGATAGATGAAATCTGATGCCACGCTACTGCTTCAGCATCAAAAGCTCTACAAAAGTCTCCATTGAGTCGAAGTTGTCAGATGACCCCTTATGGGAGTTACGGCCCCTTAAAGGTGAAAAATAGCATTTTTTCATGTTTTTGGCCTATGAAATGAAAACTATTGCAGATAGAGAGAAGCTGTTGCTTGCTTAAATGTTCAGCTCATTTAGCTCTACAAAAGTCTCCATAAGGTCAAAGTTGTCAGATGACCCCTTATAGGGGTTATAGCCCCTTAAAGGCAAAAAATAGTGTTTTTGGCCTATAGAATGAAAACTATTGCAGATAGAGAAAAGCTGTTGCTTGCTTAAATGTTCAGCTCATTTAGCTCTACAGAAGTCTCCATAGGGTCAAAGTTGTCAGATGACCCCTTATAGGGGTTATGGCCCCTTAAAGGCAAAAAATAGAGTTTTTGGCCTATAGAATGAAAACTATTGCAGATAGAGAGAAGCTGTTGCTTGCTTAAATGTTCAGCTCATTTAGCTCTACAAAAGTCTCTTATGGTCGAAGTTGTCAGATGACCCCCTATAGGGGTTACAGCCCCTTAAAGGCAAAAAATAGTGTTTTTGGCCTATGGAATGAAAACTATTGCAGATAGAGAAAAGTTGTTGCTTGCTTAAATGTTCAGCTCATTTAGCTCTACAAAAGTTTCCATAGGGTCAAAGTTGCCAGATGACCCCTTATAGTGGTTACGGCCCCTTAAAGGCAAAAAAAAGTGTTTTTGGCCTAAAGAAAGAAAACTTTTGCAGATAGAGAAAAGATGTTGCTTGCTTAAATGTTTAGCTTAATTACCTCTACAAAAGTCTTTTAAGGGTCGAAGTTGTCAGATGACCCCTTTAAGGGTTATGGCCCTTTAAAGGTGAAAAATAGTGTTTTTTTGCTTTGGAATGAAAACTATTGCAGATAGAAAAAAGCTTTTATTTGCTTAAACATTCAGCTCATTTAGCTATACAAAAGTCTACAAAGGGTTGACATTAAGATCAGGTGAGCGATTCAGGCTCCTGGGAGCCTCTTGTTTATAAAAGCAAATACTTTTAACAAAATAATTTTCGTCCAAATAATGTAAATGACAATTTTGCTGCTATTCATAAACAGAGTTTTCCAATATTGTACACTGCTTTGCATGTAGCAATTTTTTGGTCTTCTTAAAGTAATGTATTTTTACTGTAGTTAAACACATCAAAATCTTGTTCATACATTTTTATCACTTCCCTTTCGAGTTCTGGTGTGTAGTATTGACGTATTTTGTTGACAGCATTAGTTGGGTGGCGTTTACCGTATTCCTGTAACCATTTCTGTGTCTCGGTCGAAAAAGCTCCGATTTTTTTCAGAACCATCTCAGCAAATTGACTTAAATTCTCCATTTTGCCTAGCAACATTGTTTTATACAGATACACTGGCATTCTAACTTGTGTTTCCCAGTGGACATCGTGACATTTTTTTGCCCAAACTTTAACAAAATTTTCGAACGATAGAAACGGTTTCCAACACCCTACACCCCCAGCACTGGATTTGTTTCTTTTCATTTTGTCTAAATAAGCAGATAGAAATCTTGCTCTAGGTTCTCTTACAAAAGCAGCCTTCGTCCAAGATTTGTTGTTCATCATGTTAATTATTTCTGAATCATTGTAATGACGTAAAGTTGTCAGACCATTATGTCTTGGGTTATGTATTGCATTTTCATTATCGTCAACTTTTGATGATATGTTTTGTATTTGACGACATAGTGCTTTCCAGAACGTACAGGCAGCCTTTTCATTCCAAAACAAAATAAAGTTGTAAGCTGGGACTACTAAAGGGGAGGAATAGCCATACCGTCGTAATCTTTTAGCTACTTTTTTATCCATGGGTAGTTTTCCTTCCTCGGATTCCACTTTCTTATCCACTTGTAATAAACCTCTCTCAGACCCCACTTTTAATTCCATATGTAATAATTCTTCCTTAGATCTATGTGATACTATCGGGTTGGCTAAGGATTCGATATTTCTTTTGATATTTTCTTTCGGGAAAGTAGTAAGTCTAAAAAACATTTAAACAAAAAAATCATTCAAAATTAGTGACAAATAAACACACTACGTAAAAACATACAGCTACATTTTATATTTTATCTTAATAATATATTGCTAAATATATGTAATAATGTAAATGATTTGTGCGTTAATAAAAAAAAATGCATCTTCCTTGAGCCGCAGATCACGGAGTCTAGCTAATGTTGTGTGCCGTTTCTTTGTGTTCGTTTTGACTTTTACCCCTTTGATTGTTTGATATGTTTTGATGTTGCACGGTTCTTCATTTAATACACTATATATTGAATGTAGGAAAACTATGCAATGTTACATACTTATGAAATGATGAGTAATTTACAATTCAGAGATCATAAGAGACCTTTATGATTTTTAACATAATAATGATTTAATGTTAGGTTTTAATATTTTTCGTCTTACTTTAAAACGTCAATTTATTTTAAGTACACGAAGTTTTTCTTAACTGCACTTTCTCTGTCTCATATTTTTCTGCTAGTGGTGGAATAAATAGTGAAAAACGAGAAAAGATATTTCGTGACCTGAAGACGTTCCATGATGTTTACTTAATTTTAACTGATTAAAACTCTTACATGTACAGAGAAGCACGAGGCTAAGAGGAGTTGACTGAGCAGGCATAATTATAAAAGCAAAAAAGCAAAAAAAAAGTATCAACAGGAGTAATTTGAAATATCAAATATCGTTTATCCGAAAAGACAAACACAAAATTGAAATAAAAATCATCATCAAAAAACGCAAAAATCACAATTAGCAGCTTAACCACTATCAGAAACGTGGACTAGAGACAAAACTAGAGTGAACCCAGGTGTCTATGAAGAGGAAGCATTTCTTTTTCCAATAGCATACCAGTAACGTTGCAAAAGATATTTTAATTGTGGTTATAAATCCTGTTATGATCACGATTCTTAAACTTTGTCAAACTAACATCAACGCTCATCTGAGAGGTTTAAATCCTGTATTTGTCAACAAGCACATCATGTGGTCCGTAAAACGTCTAGACTGACAACAAAAGCCAGGAAGCAATGAACCCTACTGTATCAAAAATGTGCCTGCCAGCTGTGACGCTCTAGGACGATCAAGGGAGTCACAATAGCCCACAAGAGCTCTAGAACATGCATGGAATCAGTTGTGATACATAAACTAATCTGCTGAAGCGGACGGAATGTTGGATTGTAAGTCACTTTGTAATTGTAATTATCCTGCACTTGTACACCTCAATAAACAGGTGCAGTGTTATCCACATTTAACAAATACATGTATTCCAGTAAGGTATGAGGAATAGCTCCATTTAAGATAACTTCATAAAGACGAATAGCAATAACAGCTTTGCTACGATTCAATATACATTTGTACTTTTAAATGTTATTTTATAAACTGCATTTTGATGCCTAGCTCCTTATATTAATAATATCGGGGACAAAATACAAATTGAAAACAAACAATCTCATAAAAATACTACCTACACAAAAATCAATTAAACTGAAATAACGTTGTACAAAAAGTGCACTCAGGTGCTCAGCAATCGTAGCTTAGATAAGTGATACTAGTGACACAATCGTTGGTAGTTTGTATTCAAGAAATAAACGTGTAACAAAGAGGTAATAAATCATCATTATTTCGAAAAAGACAAAGAGAAAATCAAAAGACAAAAAAATCACCACAACAACAAAAAAAACACATAACAACGTTTTAACTTAACCACACAAAGCAACGTGAACTTAAGTCGAAACGAGATAGAATTCAGGTGCTTCGGAAGAGTAAGCAGTTCCTGCTTGCTTTAGCACTCCTCCACGTTGCCAAAGATCGATTTAGTATTGGCTTGTAATTCTATCTCTCGGCTCTTAACAATTATTATACATAAACCTCTTCAATGTACTTACTTTTTAATATCATCTGTTATTAAAAACTGTTGTATGACTATCAAAACAAATGACATGCAGATCAGAAGTAATGCACTCTTCAGATATTTTAGATTCCTTCTTCCAATAAACTTTTCCACATGGCAACACTTGGACATCTTCAAAATAAATAAATGCTTAGTTTTTTTTTCAATTATACTCTAATAAAAAAAATATTAATGTAATCGATCAACAATTCCAATCTAGAAAAAAAAACAACGAAAAGCAATTTAACGATGAATAATTTTAAACCCCTATTTTTCGGTTTTTCTTTAGATTCCAAGCGTTAACGGTGGCCGGTTATATTATACACCACTCGGCCATACAAACAGGTAACAGAAACATGTAGTGCACTTGATTAATAAAACTTTGCCAAATAATATAACATGAGACACACAGAGCATAAACTGGTGTTTAATCCAAAAGAGTTCCTCTGTGCGAGGAAAACAATTCCGTTAACTTGAAGTCAAAACAGTCGTGACCTTTCTAAGGGGTCATCTGACAAATTCCAAGAAATGGAGACTATTATAGAGTAAAATGTACTGAATGTTAATTTTGAAACCCCTTTGGCATTGCCCTCTTAGCTTAAGATCGCCGAAAGTTGTCAAACGCTTCGTTGTAAAAGGCGAATAAGGTTCTTGAGATTCTGACCTCGGGTTAAAGATAAGTTCATAGAGCAACTAGGTATAGAATAGCCCACGTGCGCGGTAATTTCATCACTCGAAAAGTCTAAACGCTGACTACAGTAGGCGAACGTGTTTGGAGAATGCCAAGATACATGTACGAAAAACATCTATTTGTTGACTACCAACTAGTGTACCATATAGGATAAATTTACAATTTACAGCAAAACATGACACTAGCACATTATTTGCTTTCTTAAACAATTATTTAAGGTTAACAAAAGTAGAGTTATCCTAACAAAAATCTTGCTTAGACGAGTTAAGACTTACTTCAAATCTTAACAAGTCTGAAAAGTTTTAGTTAAGATATATTCAAAATAAATGGATCTTAATTGGCCGTTTAAGATAAGTTTGAATCTACATGTATGGACAATTAAACAAGGAATCCGTGAGCTACTGCTCACTCAGTATAACCCCGCTACCTCCAAAATTAACTATCTCGATAAACAGGAAGTAGATATCATACAGACCTTATTTCGATGTACGCATTCATGTTGCCTATGCACTTATCTTTAACCCGAAGTCAAATCTCAAGACCCTTACCAAATTTCAAGTCACTGTGATATGTAGTTTCTGAGAAAAATGCTACGAAAATTTTCAACAATTGACCAGTATTGTTGAAAGTTGACTAAGTCGGTAAACAGGAAGTAAATATCCAACAGACTTAATGTCAGTACTCGCGATAAAGGACCTCATACTGAACTCATATACCGCATTTCAAGTCACTGTGATATGTAGTTGCTGAGAAAACTGTTACAAAAGGTATGTTGCGGACGGACGGAAGAGTATATCCCCTTCTTCTTCGAAGCGTGGGTATAAATATTATTAGGCAATTCAAGTTCAAAATCCGTATATAGATCTTCTAACAACGACCAAATGGAAACACCTGTAGAAGCTTGAAAAGTTAAGACAGGCAACATCTATCCTCTAAAGTTTTTATTCTACAGGGCAAATATGGATCAAATCTTTAAAGGGTATATTACACATCTGGCAGCTTTTATCTTTACAGCTCCCGGTGACGAATAGGCCTGCGACAGAGTCTTACTGATCTTATTTGGCGACTAAGGATTTTGGAATACTGTCATCTCTACATAGCAACCAAAGTGTGTACCCGTCTGCATGGGTTTTCAGGTTTATTGATACAGAAAGCGTGAACGCTTACTATAATTGGTTAACGTATGTAGAGAGCACAGCGATCATTGTACCTAGAAAGATCACTTTGTTTAATATTTCGCTCCTCTCCACCTTTCCTCTTTTCCATTGTTCTTAGTTTACTGTTCCTGTGTTCCCACCATACATCCATATTTCTCATCATTGTCAATTATCCTCCTGTTTCATATTCAATACCCTTAAATAACTTATATAGCGTTGCAAGTTCGTAAAACAATAACTCGCTCACTCACTCATTACAGTTTCTTAGTAAATGTCTGACTAATAAGATCATTTTTTTTTCATTAACAAAGGAAAATACTTTTTGAAATAAAACTTGCAACAAATATCTGGGCAAAACAATTTGTTACGACTAATCCGTTTCGTATATTCAATACTCATTAGAGACCCGCAATTTAAAAGACAAGGCGCACTCGGGAGCCTAAATTTGAGTGAGTGAGTGAGTGAGTGAGTTGGTGTTTTACGCCCGTGCAACGGTATATAGGTTATTTACAGGCGATGAACATGAAAAGGATGATAAAATGAACATGAAATGATGATGATGATAAATGAAATATGGGGATGGGGTGGGACACAAAGGAACGGTAAATTTTGAAGAACCACAGGAAAAGCAGTCAGGGGACCAACTTGTACAAGTCAGAATGATCAGATTCAATCTTACTTGTACAAGTCAGATTAAACAAACTAGAGTTATCTTCTCCTTATTTTTAGAAATTTCAATCTGACTTCTACGAGTAGATTATACTAGAATGTCTTTTTATCAAAGTCTCTTATCCAGAGATATACTCTATGGTTAAATTCCTTTTCTATATACTGAGATCTATTCATATATCTTACAAAATAGTCATGGGTTTGTAATTTAGATTTTTTGTTTTTATATCATTCTTACTTGTACAAGTCAGAATCAAAATTTTACTGTCCTCCTTTGGCAATAAATTTCTCTACTTTGGCGGTCGTGAACACCATGGTCTTTAATTATGCTTAAATCATCAAATAACAATTATTTATCTAGTATAAACCACATTGGTGTTCAAAACCGTGGATATAAATGACAGTCTTAGATAATTAGCTATGAAATTCTTTGATAATAATTGAAATTTTACAGTCAATCTGTTTCCTATTTGCTCATGATTCTTTCATCCTAAATGCAGGATGTCATTGTTGACCTTGTGAAAGAATTTGAATAAGATTTATTGGTTTTGAGAAATGTTATTTCAAAAACATTGAATATTGGAGCAAATTTGATAGAAACAATTCTTACTCTAACAAGTCAGATTCATTCTGACCCATAGAAATCAGAATTGGATCTGACTCTACAGAGTAAGAAACCATAAATAGAATCTTACTGGTACAAGTAAGATCTATTCTGACTTCTACAAGTTGGTCCCCTGACTGAAAAGGGGAGAGATGGGTAGGGGCGGAAAATTTAGCCTATGTGGTGCACTACTGGGCGGTCCACAAAGGGGTCTTTTACATGCATGAAGCGTGGCACTCTCCACTCACGTTGGCCCACTATGGTCGGCAGTCAGGGTTTCCGTATTATAGACCTGACAACCCCCGCGGACGAGGGCTACCCTATTCAGCCACCTAGGGTACACACTTGGTCGCTCTGTGGGCTGAGCACTGACCCGACGTCAGAATCCCCTAGTCTTCAGAGCAAAAAGGGTGCAATTTACAATGCAATGTTTGTCATTTTTCAGAAATCAAAAATCCCAATGATTGTTTTGTGCTACCTACAAAACATGTATTCTAAGCAACACGTGTTATAAGTAAAATTGAAATTGGACTTACGCTGTCAGAGTTATTAGTTTTTCCATAGAACATATAAAACAGTATATAAAGCTATGAAATAGTTAATGTTAAAGTTGTAAGGAAAACAATTCCTAAATGAAATGGTCATATGACTGACCCTCTACATAATTTGTAGATCTTAATTTGCTTTACCATATGTAATTCAAATTTTCAAACATCTTATACAGTTTTTTTAAAGATCTATGGCTTGATAAAGGAAATTTGAAAAAAAAAACCCAAGTAAATCTGTGAGCTAAGGCTCACTAGTGATACCCCCGCTCCCAAAACTAAGCCATGCATACAAGTTTAACAACTCGGTAAACAGGAAGTAGATGACCTAGGAGCATACAATCACTATACACCATATGGGACTTAAGGATAAAGTTGTATAAAAAATATCAGACCTCTATCTCATGTAGTTGCTTGGGAAACTGTGACGGATATTTTGCATTTTTGTCCATTATGTGTAAAAACCTAAGTATTCGGTAAACAGGGAGTATACTACAGAAGACCATAAAATCGGTATACACCATTTGGTACTATTGGGTAAAGCTGTATACAAAATATCAGACCTCTATCTCATGTAGTTGCTTGGGAAACTGTGACGAAAATTTTGCATTTTTATGTCTATTATTTGTAAAAACCTAAGTATTCGGTAAACAGGAATTAGACTACCTAGGAGCATAAAATCGGGATACACCATATGGTACTATAGGATAAAGCTGTATACAAAATATCGGACCTTTATCTCATGTAGTTGCTTGGGAAACTGTGACGGAAAGTTTCCATTTATGTCTATTATGTGTAAAAACCTAAGTATTCGGTTAACAGGAAGTAGACTATCTAGGAGCATAAAATCGGTATACACCATATGGTACTATAGGATAAAGCTGTATACAAAATATCAGAACTCTATCTCATGTAGTTGCTTAGAAAACTGTGACAGAAGTTTTGTTACGGACGGATGGACGAACGAACGGGCGAACGGACAGACAAAGGTAAAACAGTATACCCCCCTTTTCTTCGAAGCAGGGGTATAATAAAGAAAAAGGGCAATCATGGCTGTGCTGATCCCACTGGCTTTCACCAGATGCTTTATATCTGTAACGATTTTTGAGATTTTAATGTCACCGCGACGACATGTCGAGGGCAATAAGTTTTACCCATGTCCAACCGTGCGTCCGTCCATACGAATTTCCGTCAAGCTTTTCTCAGAAACCGTACACGAGAATGATTTTAATCTTGGAAGGATGGTTCAGTATGACAAATTCTACATCCTAAGCGATGTTCAGACCTGTCGGACATCTATTTCTTGTTTGGAACTTAGGCCAATGTGAAAATATGTGAACATGACTTCAAATATTTCCGCCAAGCTTTTCTCAGGAACCATACTTGAGAATAATTTTAAACTTGGTAGGATGGTTTAGAATGACAAACTAAACGTTCTAAGCGATTTTCATAACTGTTGGACATCTACTTCCTGTTGGGGACTTAATCCCATGTGAACATGACTGCGATAGTTTTCGTCAAGCTTTTCTCAGGAACTGTACCTGAGAATGATTTGAAGCTTGGTAGGATGGTTTTAGTATGACAAACTGTACATCCTTAGTGATTTTCTGAAATTGCAGACCTGTCGGACATCTACTTCTTGTTTGGGACTTAGGCCGATGTGAAAATATGTTAACATGACTTCGAAAATTTCCGTCAAGCTTTTCTCAAGAACCGTACACGAGAATGATTTGAAACTAGGTAGAATGGTTCAGTATGACAAACTGGATGTCCTTAGCAACTTTTTGAATTGTCGGACTTCTAGTTCCTGTTGAGGGTCAGCGGGGGCATCTGTGTCACATGGACACATTATTTTGGTTTTATAAAAAAAACTGCAATTTCACCCCTATATTCTCTTAAGAGCAAAGACAGCCATGTTCACAATTGAGAAAAAAAACAGGATTAAGACAATTTCAAAATGTTAGGACATTAAGATCTTGATGTGCCGATCATTTTACTTCTGCCAAAAATTTAAACCGGTAGCCGTTTTTAAGTTATTTGAAAACTGCAATCAACCCCTGATTTCTATTTTTAGCCTTGGTGGCCATTTTTGTTGTCGACTCAAAAATCGAACGATATATTTGTGGACGAAGTACTACATGTAATTATTTGGACAAGCAGTTCTAGTGAAGATTGTTTTAATTGAGAAGACAGACAAAACAACGACAATAGTGATGGCAATAACACACTTGGACTTTTGTGGAGGTAAAGAATTAAAATGCCAATTTGAATAGAAAAAGCATTGACCAGTAATACCAAATAATTCCAAATCGGGACACGAATTGAGACTAAACCAACCTATATTTGAGGTTTGAAGAACCGTCAAGGAATTAGCACTGATAAATTCCTTTACATTGAATTAAGAATTCGTCAAAACATTTATTCTTCACGGAGCGGGCTACCCTTGGGGAAAACAAAATTCCACCAGAAGTACTTAACAACATGTGTTTTACAAATAAAACTAACAACAAAGTCAATGTAAGTTTCGAGACAAAAAATTAGTAGAGCTCATTTCTTTCTACTCATTTTTGAATAACCTGCGCAGTCTCAATCTCAGTTTCCGATTGTTAAATTCAAAATTGATAAAAACACCAGGTTTCTTTCCTTGTAATGCACATGGTCGATATCCTCGGTGCTGGATTTGGCTTCCTTGTTCGAACGTTTTGGTTTTGAGTACTTTTCGTTTTCAACTCTTTTGGATTTTGACCTTCCAATGTTTTGGTTTAAATGCTACTGATGAGAGGTTACTCCTTGAAATATCGATATATAGCATATCAAAATTAACCGTTAAAACCCGCATTTTGGTATTTGTAATTTTGAAACCACTGGGCGATAACCGCTGCTGGTGGACCAGAGGTCCCCGAGGGTAATCACAAGCCTGGTAGTCAGACTTGTCTGACACGAATTACCATAAAATTTCTATTATATTGTCGCTGAAATTTCCGATTGTTAAATTCAAAATTGATAAAAACACCAGGTTTCTTTCCTTGTAATGCACATGGTCGATATCCTCGGTGCTGGATTTGGCTTCCTTGTTCGAACGTTTTGGTTTTGAGTACTTTTCGTTTTCAACTGTTTTGGATTTTGACCTTCCAATGTTTTGGTTTAAATGCTACTGATGAGAGGTTACTCCTTGAAATATCGATATATAGCATATCAAAATTAACCGTTAAAACCCGCATTTTGGTATTTGTAATCTCAAAAAGCAAGTGTTTTTTTATCTTGGCAATGTGTTCATATATTGTTAAAAAAACTTATTATTTGATTTTAATAAATGTACAGACATTAATTTTACATATTGGTTTAAAAAGTCAATGTCTTTTGAATTCATTGGTGCACAAAAAAGAAAATACTAAAAATGTACGTGCTTTGTCAAGGAAAATAAATTATAACCAGCATTCAAAAATAAGGGGGTATGTGTTTTACAAAAACGGGAACAAAACTGTTACAGTCAATTTCAGAATGTTGTATATGCATATTTCAAGATGTTACCTATCATAAGCAGTATTTAAATCAAAACATGGAAAGGTCAAACGCCAAAGGTATTGAAAAAAAAGTAATAAAGTAAAAAGAAACATTCGATCAGGACAGCAAAATCCATCCTCGACAATATCGACCATATGTAGTATTGGAAAGAATCCTTAGCTAGTGTTTTTAACAATTTAACGGAAATTTCAATGATAATGGAATAAAAGAATAGAAAAAGTATTGGTTAGGGCGATTTGTTGATTTCTGCAGTCCAGAGGAAGGTGTAAAATTAAAATCCAAACAAGTGTTATTTTTAGCTGACCTGGACCAAAGGTCCATGTGAGCTTTTACCATCACTTGTCGTCATCGTCTGTTTATAATGTTTCAAACGTTATAACTTGTCTGACACCATCATCCTCGGAAATCCAGCTTTAGTTGTTAAGTGGCATTATGTTTACAAAACTATCGTTCGGAATTTTGATTCTTAAAAACATATGGCCGGTATGGCTAGAAATAAAATATAAGGGTAAATTGCAGTTTTTTGCAAATAACTCAAAAATGGTGACAGATATCAAAATTCTGGCAAAATAAAAAAAGTGATTAGCACCTCAAAATCTACCTGCTCTGAAACTTTTAAGAAGATCAAACAACCGATGTAAGAGTTATTGCCCTTTTTCTGGATTGTTTTCATCTTTCCACTTTTTAGCTCTTTATCTTGAAAACTATCCATGCAAGATATTTCAAAAATTAAAACTGCATATGATTGAGCACATCAAGATCTACAATTCATGTAATTATGTCAAAGCTGTAGGACCATTTCTTTTAGGAGTTATTGGCCTTAAAGCTACAAAATTTATCATTTTTATTACTTTCCCCCTGAATTTCAAAGATTGACTTGTCTGACACCATAAGATCAACTGCATCTAAACTTGGCACACTTGTTTAAAAGCATAAATGCTACTACTCTAATGTTTAGATTTTAGATTTAGGCTCATAGGAGCCTTTTGTTTATTTATTATGAAAGATAAGTTTCTATCTGATGAATTGATTGTCACAAATAGAATTAGTATTGGTACTTATATAATTAATTCGAAAAAACTTGGCTTTTTACTTATTGCCAATAGAGTCACACATCTCACACTCAATCATATTCACAACATACATTGTATATAACAAAAACTGTCCAGAGCATACGCTAAATGATTTTGTAAAAATGTCATCTCAGCACAGTATAAAGATGATTTTTTAAACCATCTGTGAAAGGTTACGAGTGCGACTGCCAGGTCTGGAATATTTTGCCCAACTCCACAAAAATATATAAAAACAAAAGTAATTTTAAATTAAGTGTTAAACATTTTTTGTTAAGACAAAATAAGATCAGTATCAAAAAATATCTATGTAAATTATTGACTTATTATTCATATCTTCGAGAAAAAAAATTGTTGTTATTTTCCTTTTAATATTTTAAAACATAATCAGCATGAGATGGCAACCAATTTGTTGTTCAGGGACCCTACTTGAAACATGCTTTCAGAATTTGTTTGATTTTAAACTTTATATCTTTCATTTAATGTCCGTCTTGAAATTATTTTATTGTAAATTGTTTGCCTTTTTAATAGAAGAAATATTTTTATCATTAAGACTATCCTTGGCAACTATGACATACCATGTACAAGCAATGGCGATCAAAAACATCTCTCTGTACAATATGGAACTTTAAGAGTAATAGCAGCAAATCAATACATGTTGTCAAATGATTGTGTCTATAGCAAATCAATATCCAGGAGTTTTTAAAATGAGATTCTGATATAAACACGATTGAAAAAATACATATATATTTCTGCATAAATTTTGTCATCTACTTCTATGTTATTAAAGTAAAAATTTATATAACTATCATATTTAACGATATAATAAAATTTCATGGTTGAAATCATTCAAATGTTTACATATTGTAAAAAAAATTATACCCCCTATTATTGCCTCAAATTTTCTCAAATTAATTGCACATTTCCAGACTTTTGTTAGAACTATTTCTTTTATTCTTGATCAAATCCAAAGAGGGGTTGATGACAATTCTATCTGGCCCTTGGTTGATTTTATTTGATATGTTTAAGATATAAATTAAGGACTTTGAAAAATTTGTTGATTTTCAAGTGGTCCCTAAATTTTGTCCAAATGTATAACAATAATTGTCCAGAGCATCAGCAAAAAAAATTGTAAATATGTCATTTAAGCACAGTAGAGAGATGATTTTTGTACCATCTGTGAAAGATTGTGAGTCGGACTGGAATAATTTGCAAAAATAATGTAATTTTAAGTGTTAAACAATTCTTTGTTAGAAAAACTAAGATTAGTATCAGAAAATATATATGTAAAATATTGACTTAATATTCATATTTTCGAATCGAAAATTATTTTTTACTTATTTTTCTTTTAATACGTGTATTGTAAAACTTAATCATCAGATCTGGAAACTAAATTGTTGTTCAGGGACCCTACCTGAAACATGCTTTTAGAATTTGTTTTTTAACTTTATATCTTTCATTTTATGTCTTGAATTATTTCTTTGTAAATTGTTTGTCTTTTTACATGAAGAATATTTTTATTATTATGGCTATCTTGGCGTAACTATGGCATCCTATTTACAGTCTATGACAATCAAGAACGTGTCTGCACAATATGGATTTTTTAGAGAAATAGCATCAAATCAATACATGTTGTCAAATGGTTGTCTGTATAGCAAATCAATATCCAGGCGTTTTGAAGAATTAAATTCTGATATAAACAATATAAACACGATTGAACAAAATATATTTTCTGGAAAGCAATTTTCATCTACTGATATGTTAAAGTATAGATAGGACTAGCCTTAATAAACGCCGGACACACATGCTTTATATATACAAATGTATGTTTGTATAAATTTTCTTGTAAAAACTATGACTCCCTCGACGAATTTATTACAGAATACCTTGACAAAGAAAATAATACTACTAGTAAATTTAGGTGTGCATATGCACGATTCAATCAGCTGCAGTCATTATAAATTTTTAGGGCCCCGCATCGAAGATGCGGACGCCCTATTGTTTTCACTTTGTCCGTCTGTCTCTCCGTCTGAACAATTAAACTTCAAAAAAAAATATTAACAACACAGTTCTGAAATTTTGTACAGCTACTAAGTAGCATGTCATAATTTGCATTATAAAATTTCATGAAAAAATGTGAAATATTTTTGGAAAATACTTCTTTTTTTCGAAAATTATGGATTTTAAGAATAGGACTTTGTGAACACTAAAACTTGAAAACTATTAATAATACAGTTCTGAAACTTTGTACAGCTGCTACGTAGCATGTCATAATTTGCATAATAAAATTTCGTGCAAATCTGTTTAATTTTTCTGGAAAAAAATTTATTTTGATCGAAAGTCACAGATTTTGAGAATTGGAATTCTCAAATGCTACATGTATTAACAATACAGCCCTGAAGTTTCATTAACATTCCATGGAATATGCCGTAGTGGTCATAATCAAAGTTCGTATGATTTTGAAAACACATATTTTTTGCCTCGGAACCCTTTCTGAGTTTGTCGGTGTCGTCAGTATTCTACTTTTTACAGAATTTGATTGTTTTCAAAGCAGATTTATTTTTCCTTTTTTAACTCGATTTTTTTACTCTTCCGGTTATTTGACTTGTTTTTACATCCACTACAAACTCCCAAAAGTCTGAATTGTATAGTTGTTTTTCTTAACCGCACTGGAATGTACTTGACCATTTTTTAAAAAAAACCTCTTAAATATGCTTAACTGTACTCAATCAAAGTTTTTTTGTCAAAAGTCTGAACATGTACTTCATAATTTTAATCGTTTAAACTAGTCTGAAAAAGTACATACTTAACTAGATCTTAATAACAGTAAGTTAGTAAATCAATAATTCAGGAAGAAAATGTAGATTCTAAAATGTACTCGACCAAGTCTGAATTTAACTTTACTTTATTTAAACATCTTTGACTTAATTAAAACATTAATTAACCATTTTTATAATATTAAATATAATCTTATTTTTTGAGAGACTTGCTTGATTTTTAATAGCTAAGTACGTATTACACAAGGTCGAGTATGTTTCAGACTTTGTCGAGTACAATTAGGACAAGATCGAGAACACTTTAGATTGAGAATAATACATTTTGAATTGTCAAAAACAATTAAGCATTTTAGACTGACAATAAAACTTTTGAAACTGTCAAACACAATTGAGTATTTGGTATTTTTTTTAAAAAGAATCTTCATTTTTTTTCATGTGTCCAATACCCTTATTTACCTTTATATATAGTGTTGCTAGGGCGTAGAACACCAACTCACTCACTCACTCACCATTAAAAAAACATGGGTCCAACGTTCCTTTATTTCATTTTTTACCTTATATATGTATCATTTATATCGTAACATTACTAAATGTTCCCTTCTTACCTTATTTTAGTACCTTACAAATCACAACTCTGTGCCATGAAAATAAACAAAGTTCCAGGTGAACAATTTTTAAATGCATCCAACACACTGCTTCCATAATCAGCGAAGAGAGACGAGCAAATTAATACTTTAGTTTTGAATAGACGAAATACGAGTCATGCATAGCTAAATTCATCGACTGGAACTTAGTAAATTTGTTTTGTAAAGGAGGGTGTTTAATTTTTTTTGTATTTTACATGGGTTTTGATCTTAAAGCATTCAAACTGAATTTTCATTTTTTTTATTTTGTATTTATTTAAATAGAAAAACGATCTTGTATTGTATATTTCTACACATTTGCAATAGGAGATTTTCAAATTTGATGCTGTGAGTTTGATCTTTTGGTAGTTGGACAAAAGGGACATAAATCCAACACCAGTCATACTGATTTTGTTTCAATCGGAAGCAGTGAAAACAGCTCATTATTTTCTTAACAATCTTCAGCAAAGGACAAGATATGATAAGGGCCCAATTTTGCCCCCCATTTTGAAATTATAAAAATGTGCTATAAGTATGTGATGTTTACTTTAAATTAGTTTAACTTTACTATATGAGCTTTATTTTGTTTAAAGTGATCCATTATAATGTTAAAATAGTTGCCCAAAGTGGCTTTAAAATCGTGATTTGATGAAAAACTGCAAAAACCCTGCAATTTTGAAGTGGTTTTCAGCAAATTTAACTATGAGCCACACAGAGTACCACTACAATAATTTATGTATATAATCATTTTTGATATAGAAACAAACCACACAAATATCTTTGTGGTACTCGGTGTGGCTCATAGTTAAATTTATCAAAAACTACTAAAAATTTGCATGATTTTAACACTTTCTCACAAAAATGTCATTTTCACATAAATTGATGACGTCACTGTGACGTAATAAACAAGATTTAGTTAAAATTAATGTTATTTTACTATACCTTGTTTATCTAAGAACTGATCTAGAATAATTCAACCTTAGTTCACTTACTTAAAAAAAATGGTAAATTAGGGGGCCAAATTTAGTACTTATCATATCTTGTCCTTTATCGTTAGTATATACATGAACAATGTAAGATATTTTAATATGGTGAGTTAGAAACACCGGAAATTTCGAACATATGACAGAATTTAATTGCAAAAAAAATTTTCGAAATGTATATCGACAAACATTAAGAAGGGTTTGCACTTAGTCGTGCTAAGCATGCCCGGACTCGAAAATTCGGAAAACAGGAATTACACGATCAAATGGCATGAAAAGAGCAAGTACGGTACCATTCATGGTGCTATAGCTGTCATCCAAATTCAAATATAAGGTTCAGTAGAAAACAAGAAGTCTATTACGTAATGTTTTACATTTTTACCCATAAAACAGTTGTTTCAGATCTTGAAAATAGATGACAGACTGACCTTGAAAGCAGCGAAAAGGTACAACCCTTGATGCTTGCGAAAAGGAATAACTCTTGATTCTAAAAAAGTCTTGCAAATTTAAAAAAAAGAATCTCTATTTTAGAAGCCGAGATATTGTACCGGATGGACAGACGGACGGACAAGGTAATTGTCCCCTTTCTTAAAAGTGAAAATAGTCCCGTGCGGGGCCCGGGTGGCGAATAGGCCCGCAGCAGAGCCTAGCTTGTCGTAAGAGGCGACTAAGGGTCTTGGGATTCTGACGTCGGGTCAGTGCTCAGCCCACAGAGCGACCAAGTGTGTACCCTAGGTGGCTGAATAGGGTAGCCCTCGTCCGCGGGGGTTGTCAGGTCTATAATACGGAAACCCTGACCGCCGACCATAGTGGGCCAACGTGTGTGGATAGTGCCACGCTTCATGCACGTAAAAGACCCCTTTGTGGACCGCCCAGTAGTGCACCACATAGGCTAAATTTTCCGCCCCTACCCACCTCTCCCCTTTTTCCTGTGGTTCTTCAAAATTTACCGGTCCTTTGTTTCCCACCCCATCTCCATATTTCATTTATCATCATCATCGTTTCATGTTCATTTTATCATCCTTTTCATGTTCAACGCCTGTAAATAACCTATATAGCGTTGCACGGGCGTAAAACACCAACTCACTCACTCACTCACTAAAAGTGAAAATATAATACCATAGAAATGCAGATCAATGTTTTGAAAAATTCTTTGTACAAACTGAGTATACTTGTTGATGTCTTATAGCCAGTACACAGGAAATGTCTTTAAGTGATATCAAAAGAAAATGAAACTACTAAAGTTATTGATGACCATTGACATAAGTCATTTTCTTGAAGGAACTGTTTAAAATTAAAGCTTTAAGGTTTCGTGTTGAACATTTAAACGTGTTAATTGTTTTCGAATTCCTCATTCATGATACAGTTTGTATAAATTCCTCTCAATAAAATCGAACCACAGTGGAGATCATGCCCCCCAAATACTTATTTAGGTTTCTATTTTGGTATTAATTTACTCGTCTTTCAGCCGAGAGATTAATGTCTGTACACCTCTGTATTATTTTCGCCGTGGCGGTGCATCCCCACGATTTGCCGTCCGCATCTCTAGAGCTGATGTTCTTTCTTCCCTTTCAACTTTATTGATAAAATTTCACAAATTAAGATGATTTCGTCCTTCTGTATTATTCAATCGGTGATTGAATCCTGTACAAATAGTAAAAGCAAGTATATCTGTGAGCTAAAGCTCCCAAGTTTTAACCCTGCTCCCCAAACTATGCAATGCATACAAGTTCAAATTTTATTTAAATAGGGAGTAATTGACCTAGGATTATAATATCACTACACACCATGTAGGACTATAGGATAAAGCTATATGCAAAATATCAGACCTCTATCTCTTGTAGTTACTGAGAAAACTTTGACGAAAATTTTGCATTCATGTTCACTATGTGCAAAAATCAAAGTATTCGGAAAACAAGAAGTATAAGACCTCGGAACATAAAATCGATCTACACCATAAGGGACTGTAGGATAAAGCTATTTGCAAAATATCAGACCTCTATCTCTAGTTGTTGCTGAGAAAACTGTGACGAATATTTTTGTTACGGACAAACGGACGGACAAGGGTAAAACAGTATACCCCTCTTCTTCGAAGCGGGGATATTGCTTCAGATGTCTTATAGTCAGTACACAGGAAATGTCTTTAAGTGATATCAAAAGAAAATGGAACTTCAAAGTTATTGATGACCATTGACATAAGTCATTTCTTTCAAGGAACTGTTTAAAAGTAAAGCTTTACAATTTGTGTTTGAACATTTAAATGTTTAAATTTATTTCTAATTCTTCACTCATGATACAGTTTGTATAAATGCCTCTCAATTAAATCGAGCCACAGTGTAGATCACGGCCTCCTAATACTTATTTAGGTTTATATTTTAGCAAGATACTCGTCTTTCAGCCGAAAGTTTTATCCATACACTTATCATTTCCTCCGTGGTGGTGGTGCATCCCCACGATTTGCCGCCCGCATCTCTAGAGCTGACAGATGTTCTGTCTTCCCTTTCAACTTTATTGATAAAATTATACAAATTAAGATGCTTTCGTCCTACTGTATTGCTCTATCTGTGATTGAATCCTGTACAAATATTAAAAATAAATAGTTTATACCATATTCTACCATAGGATAAAGCATTGTACAAAATATTAGACAGTTTTGTAGAAAAGTGTTATGGGAAATTTGCATGTACATGTATGTACACAATACAAGTTGAAAAAAAACCTAAGTAATCGGTAAACAGGAAGTAGATGACCTGACATCATGAAACGGTATACACTATATGGAACTAATTTTATTAAACGGGTTATGTTTGTTTTTGTTTTGGCTTTCCTTTATGTTTTGAGTTTTTTGGAGGATATTGGAAGTATTTTTTGGTATTTCTACATCTAAAGACAATTTTAATTCTGGTTTAGCGTAACATTATACCCTTGACGACATGGTTATTTGTGCGATTGTCCATTGCTCTGTTGTGAACATTCCACGTGCCGGAATTGTCCGTTGCTGTTATTTCGATCGAAGTACACGATTACATCTCTCAGGACGTGATATCTCATGCATATATTTCTTGTCCCTTGGTTTCTTACGAAAAGGCAAACGTTCTGTCTAACTAGGACTAATGGCAGGTAGGCAATAGCCATCCGTTTTCTACAACATCTTTTCAATACTGGAGGCCTATTTAAAGCTCTTCTCAGGCCATCGTGCTGGACTCGCCTCCATATGCTCTTGCACAATAAAAAAAAGTTGGAAACTCGGTTTTAGCTGCAGTCATCATTCCTGTTTCAAAATCTGAAACTATATTGGTAGGTGCTAACTCATCATTTTAAGATTGGCATTTCTTCTTTTCACGTGGCTGAAAACCCTAAGATAGTGATAAGGTCAATCACAAACGGGACTACTTAGTTCTTGTAGAAACCATATGGAGTGTTAGGAACTGCTTGTAGAACCTTTGGGACGGACTTAAATGTTGGATCTATATATATCTGCACATTCGCCTAACAGAAGATTTGGATTTTCAAAGCAAAATACGGCTATTCCCCATTCATCATCAAGTTTACTAGAAATTCTGTAGAGACGATTTATTTTAAAAATTATTATTTTCCTAACCTAGAAAATAACATACCTTCTTCATCTGCATACGGTTTCTTTATTTCACAACTTATTAGATATACCAGGGCTTGTACACATTTTTGCAGATTTTTTTATCCGAAATCTCCGTGGCCGACTTTTAGACCAAGGTTATAAGAAAATAGTATCATACAATCCTTTAAAATTCTCCCTTCGTTATCAGCCAATGGTGGAAAAATTCAAAATGTATTAGACGCAATGGTAAGTGATTGTTTTCATTAGTTTTTGGCGCGTTGTTGTACCGAGATGGTTATCATCTCAATTTCCATTTAAATGTTTTTCATAACCGTGTTGTGTTTTGTGTAACTTCCGGACCTAAAGATCATAATGGAATGGGAAGGGTAGGCGTGCAATAAAACCTGGTGTAATCCACCATTTATTTTGCAATGCCAGTATCAAGTAATGACCATTGCGATTTTCATTTTTTTTTTCTGGTATGTCTTCCTTTTATTGTCTTTTCTCGTCGACATTTGAGATTAACCTTCCGATTCCGGTGATTTTGTTATAACCTTTACTTACAATCTTGCGTAGATCTTAATCGACAATGTATGTCCATGCCTTGTATGGTTGCTGGAACTTGTGGCATTCGTTTTGTTCTTTCTCTGTCTAGAACCTACCTAACATTGTTTTTCGGCAATTTTTTATAAACTTCACAAACAGTGCGATTTGGGATCATCAGTTAAGGCATCCGACATTCTGCGTTAGATTTTTGATTGCAGGATAATGATGTTCTGCAACATTTGTAAATTTACTAGTATTTGCTTTAATTTCATTAAATGTACGTGAACACTGAACAATAATAATTGAGAAAAATAAAATAAACAAAAACATTTAATGAAATATTTAAATTATCAAAAACAAAAACGATTCTCAATTGTAAAAAAATATGTAAAGGTGAGATTTCACAACGTTAAAACATGTTACAAAATTAGTTTTAATATTAGACATGATGGAAAATAGTTTACATTTGACGTTTATATTCTGTTATTGAAATTGAGGGATAATCTCTAAATGTTTTAACAAACCAACGTCAACGGTTTGTTTATAATGGTTTAATTGTAACGTATGATATTCATTTCAACATGCATGCACCGCATCGTTTAATCGTCCATCGTCCTTATCGTTCATCACTGATAAAATGTTATTCCGGATTATTCGGATTTATCCCAAAATAAAAAAGCTAGGTTTATTTTGCTTTGCATATCAATGTACATGCGTTGAACAATATTATGCATTACATGTGTAGCAAATATTAACATTTAAACAGGGTAGGTGGACAGTGGTCGTTTTCCCAAGATTAGAAGGCTATTGGTTGCTTGACCACCAAACAGCATGAACTCTGCTTTGTCAGGGCACATGAAAGGGGTGATAAAATGAACATGAAAATTAATGATGATGAAGTGAAGGAAAGAGGAACAAGGCCAATCGGGTAGGAAAGTTGTACTGCCACTAAAAAAATGAGGGGTAGGTAGCATCGAACAATAAATTAAACCTCCTGCATGAGAATCCGATGGATCCTACTCTTATCTAGACCTGCAGCAGGCTTCTTTAACGTCCAATGATTGCTGAAATTTTCCCAAGCACGAGCAACTATTATGGTTTGTGACAAAGCTACCACATTCAACCACCCAGGGCATACATCGAAAACATGACGACAACAATGGAAAAACAATTGAACCTATATTTGCAATTTTTGTTTCTGAATTATCCAGAAAAAAATCTAGATATATCTAGCTTTGGAATATTGAATTGGTTGTGGAATGTAAACTTCTTGTAGTTGAGGGAACGGAATACTTAAAAAACCATACTCAAAATTAAAGCTTAGCTTCATTTACATTGCTCAGTGAAAAGAAATGGAAGGCATATGAACACTTTAGACTATGCGAAGCGATTATGGCTGTAAAAAGTAAGGATGGGACAATGCGGGTACTAGTAGCTGTTTTTGTGCATATAATATAAGAAGTTTCAATTTAATATGTAAAATAGTATTTTGAGATCAACCCTGGGTTTAAATACCTAAATTGTAAATCTAAATTCTAAATTTCGAATGTAAACGATATATCTATCCCGTCTTATATTACTTTTTATTGCAGCTTTGTGATACTAGTACTTTGTCATACTTGATATGAAGATTTTAACGACAAAAATTGTTAAATAAATGTATATTTCAAAGTTGTTGATTTCCGTTCGGTAGATTTTGTGTTTTGCGTTTCTTCGTGCTGTTCTTGTTCGTGTTTACCGGTTTCGTCGTTGCCCTTTCGGACGTTTGACACTCGAATGCCCCATTGGTGCCTCTTTGCCTCTTTCATGTTACTGTGCGATAACCTTTGAGACAATTTACTGGTGTAAGTGTTGGATTTAACGACCTTTCCAACGCACCTTGGTAATACAAATGTATATGGCGGTTTCTGGGAATGGTGGAGGAATCCATCGACCTTGGACAGGTAACTGACAAACCTAATCAGATAGGGATGACAAAGTTCCGTTTTTGTAAATAACAAGAGGGGTTCGAACACCACCTGATAAAAAACCGGCTAGCGATCAATAGTGTGGTTCTTAATCCAGTGACTGGGACCACTCGGCCACCCAAGTCACGACAATTTACCGGTGATTCCCAGTAAATTAAGGGGGGCGATTGAGTTAGTTGGTGTTCTACGCCCTTGCAACGCTATATAGGTTATTCATAGGCGATTAACATGAAAAAATTAAGGATGATAAAATGAACATGAAATTACGATGAGAAATGAAATATGGGGTTTGATGGCAAACAAATGAATAGTAACTTTTGAAGATCACAGGAGAAAGGGAGAGGTTGGTAGGGGCGGACAATTCAGCCTGTGGCACACAACTTGGTGGTCCACAAAGGGGTCTTTTAAGTGCATGAAGCGTGGTCCTCTCCACACACGTTGGCAGACTATGGTTTAATTCAGGTTTACAGCAATATAGTCTGACGACCCCAGCATTCATTATGACAAGGCTGCTCTATTCAACCAGCCAGTAAATAAAGATTCTTTTAAAAAGCATTACTTCCGACGATAGTAAGGTCGCCATTTGTAACATCATCACAAGGAGCACATCTTAAGTCAGATTTAGCACAGTAGCATGATATACAGTAGGAATATTGGTGCCTAGATATCCATCTGTTGCAGTGGATGTCTAGTTAAAAGTACTGCTGTGTGTATTTTTTTATATTTATAAGTAACAAAAGATGGTACCGTATTTGAAAAAAATAGGCGGTACAATGTAATAGATCCTTAATTTTAGGGTTCAAAATATACTAGATATAAATGTTTATGAATTCCAGTATTCTATTGATATAAGTAATGATTTATAAAATGTCGAATGTGGTCTTCAGAAGTATCAATTAACTTTGTTGTCATATGTATTTAGAAGATAAGTTTTTTCAAACAAAAGGCACTGATGATGAGTTATGGTTTCTTCAGTTTCTTCTAAGAATTATTAGACCAGCAATACTAAAATCCGAACGAAATTGTTTTTCTCGCATTTCGATTGATCATGGTGTCGCTTTTGTTTTATTATTTTTTTTAATTGTTTTTTTTTTTTGTGTGCCTTTTTTTTTGGTTGACAAGGACTCACCAAATTCATGACACTGACATTTTAAGTACTACATACTTATGTTACCCTCTTCCATGATGCTATCGTTTACTTACAAAACTTACCAAGGATATCTGAATAATTCTAAGAGGTTTAACTCTGTGGTATTTCAGGTAATTATCACGGTTATTTAATTTTTTGTTTAAAGGAAGCATTTTTATTTTTGCGTGGCAAAGCGATACAGATAATTTCTAAGTATACCAAACATACTAAATATTGCATACAAGTTTGGATTACGTTATTAAATAAATCAAATTGTTAGTTTGTCAGTTCACATCCAAGCACCATTAGTAAAAGTGATGGAGAATTTGCGATCGTTTTTGGTCATCTAACAGTGGTCATGGTGGTATTTCTGATTAATCTGCTGAACGTTGCGCAATTTTAAGAATTACAGGGTAATGTTTTTTCTCGTTCCAATATGAGCTCATAATGCTGATTACAGTTTAGCTGTTTTATGTGTGTCGGGTTTTTTGTTTTTTTTTTGTGTGTTTTTTTTTTTTTGTTTTTTTTTTTTTGGGGGGGGGTAGTAACCGTTGCATTTTAACGTGTCAATTTTGTCTTAGGTTTTTTCTGGTTCCATTACTAGTAGTACTTCAGTGTTTTTCTCTATTTTATTGTTCATTGCAGATTGTAAAACTAACTCCTTCAAAAACAAATTAGGTTTTATAAAGGATCGTGATTATAACCTATACAAATGGAACATAATATTGATAATTAGTTTTAAAATTCAATATCATCAAAACATGATTTTTCTATAAACAAATAGTAATTTCACGCTTTTGTAACACTATATATGTTATAAAAGGTTGATTGCATTAAGAGGATGATGAAACTAATTGAAATGATGATTAGAAATTTGGGAGTGGGACTGGAACAAAGGAAAACGATTTCAAAGAACACTGGAAAAGGAAAAACGTGAGAAAGGACTTTTTTGTATGTCAATTACCTCCCTGTGGATATTCTAAAGTACGTTATTTATACCATTATTCGAAAATGTCCGACTTTGTGTGATATTACGGGTGAAACAAACGACTATAAAGAGTCCCAATCGCCTAGTAATGTGCAGTGACGTTCCGCGCGATGTTCGTTGCATATAACGTTACGCTCATTTAGCATCAAATATTGAAGTTAAAAGAGATAGAACGTATGCTACATAAATTGTATTGAAGTTTGTATTTAGTTTATTGTTGAGGGACTGACCATTTAGCTGTAGGGGTGTTAGTCTCGGGATATTAGTCATAATTTTTATTTGCGAAGATATATAGCTTTGTTATTCCTTTGTTTAAAATAAGTTAGATTGATAACATTGATTTGAATGACAAAAAAACATTTTCAGAATATTCTTTTTTTACCCTGATCTTTGTCAAAAATAAAACTTAAAGCATTGTTAATTAAGTCAAGCCCCCCCCCCCTCCTAGTAACTGGGTCAATGGTCGATCCCTAACCAGAAAATGGACATGAATTGAAAACAAACTGTCAACTACATGTATGATGAGCAAAGATAATTTCAGTTGGACAATTTTTTTTCTAATTTTTAGCTGAGTTGCATTTTGGAACTACAGTAAAGAACATATCAATAACGATTTATTGCACACAAACAAGAATTTACTCGATTCTTCAGATTACTGATCACATGCGGCTAGTATGTCCATATGGTCACTTTCACTCAACTCCAAAACACAGTCATTTATTTCTTTGACCAAAATATGTTTCACTGATAATAACGGAACGATCGCCACAATATCTTTAAACATTCTATATCGGAAACTGATATCGCCAATCCATTCAAAATAATATCCTTTCACTACTTCTGTTCCCTTTTCATGGAATACCCCCAACTATCTCTTACGGTTCTTGTCAAAATTAATGGTTCGGAATGCGCCTTCAAGATGTAATATTCCTCGTTTACGTCATCTGTGTATAACGGTAATATACTGTCTTTCTCTATTAACTGCTCGTCACTGCCAGTTTTTTCATCCTTGTCATTATCAGTCACTGTTTGTCGTATCTTGAGATTTCTGTTGCACAATATATTTCCTGGATTGGACGGTAATATTACTGCATTCGAAATATTGTCCTTCTGTACACTGTTCGCATTCGGAACATGATAAGTCACGGAACACAATTTCTCCACTTTGTCCTGTTGCCACCACCTGGTGTATGGTCCGGTTTTGCGGAACTGCCTTGTAACGCACAAGTTCATCCCTTTGGACGCTTTCTATAAACCTGCGAAGAATAAATAAAAATTACTTTCAAAAGTTAGGCATTAAAACAAGCATCATCTACATCTTTAAATTTTAAAAAATAAGCCATTAAATAAAGCTTACATTTATATTTATTTGCAAATACTAGTTGTTGTGTTGTTTGTTTTTTTTTTATCTTTTTCCCCTTTAACAAGTTTAGAGTTTATTTAGATTTTTGTTTTGTTAATAACAATATATCAAATTAGAATAATGAAAAATTAGTCGCACCGAAAAAAAACACCATATAATCTGAAAGACGTATATTTAAAACATTTTGTTCTGAACAAACTGAAGAAATATTACCTGAAAATGCGTCTTTTACAAACAACACCACTCTTAACTGTTTCTAGATGATTTGAGGAATATTCGTAGAAGTCTCGTGCGTTTTCGATTACACTTGTTCCCCGAAGTATCGCCATAGTCGCCTGTCGTTTGATTAGCCCTCCAGCAACATCGTGCGGACCCTTTCCATGGGATGACTTATTATTGTTTTGTATTCTAATTTACACGGTACTGTGGAAACATTTCCGATGCAGTGACGACTTTTGTACTGGGACTGACACCCGTCCGTAAATTCATGCATTATTTCCGTATGGTATGCAATTGAATTTAAATATTCGGCTATCAACTTTTGAACATTGAATATAAATGAAAGTCATGCTGCTGATCCGGACTGATGACAAAAAAGTGTTCGGTTATTATGTTGGGATCTTCTTCCGTGCTGTCTATACCATCATATTCCAAGATGGCATGTCTGTAAATAACCGATCCATGCAATGTGACCTCCGTCTTCCGAAAATAACTTGATTGTAATTCAGTTTTTTTCAAAACATGCAAAGTTCTCTGAAAAGTTGTGCAAACAAATACAATGATTGAGCGGAAGGTTTTGTTGCAAGTGTTTAAGTTGTTGCACGGAACTGGTGGGTACAGAAAACTTACAAGCAATTTTTTGAAATATACAAACATTTCTCCTGGCCTGGAGATATGGATTTCTTAACTAAAGTAAGTTTGTTAAATTCCTTTAATTTTGATATTGTTTTGACGTATTCGTACCTGTACCAAGTCACTAAACGAGCTGAGCTCCTGTAGTGTCAGCTTCCTCGGGTAAAAGATCAAATTTATCAACTCCACACTGTACACATTCCCTGTCTAAGCATTTCATATCCTTTTCTCCGTTTTCCGTCGTACACAAAGTGCAATTTATCAAATCATTCATGTGTTCATATACTGATACCTGACGATCACTACTACGGGTAATGCTTTGCGGAATCCCATACAGCTTCTAAATAAAGTACGTGCCTCTACATGATAGCGGCAGCAACCCGTCTGTCGATCTTTTGCTATGACTTGTACCACATAGAACGGTGCACACCTCTCAAAAATTATCTGACACATTTTAATGTGGGGGGTGTTTTTGTTTAAAATCAATATAGACCTCTGTCTGTGTTTTCTCTAAAACATAAATTTTTACGGCTCGCATACATGTTTCTACCTATCCGTTCTCATTAAATGTCATTTTTATTACCCGTAGGTCTATAATTTTTAGGTTGTATCCAAAAATTTTATAGGCAGCTTCTTTGTGAGAATCGGGGATTTTGTCACTTCTAGTTTTTGGCTTTGTGACCGAAAAATACGATGTTTCCGATGTGAGAAATTTTTTCTTGCTAATTTTCCAGTCTTTTTCGCTTTCTCATTACCATCTCCTGCGACTGACGCACAAATAACCTGGAGTGTTGCTCTCTCATCATCGTTTCTCTTTTTAACCGTGTCAACTGCTTGTTTGACATCTTCTAGTATTGTCTCGGACATAATAATCAATTCTTCTGCTTCGGGAGAAGGCAACTTCTTTGCCTTTACAAGTGTTTTGATTGTCGGAGAGTTCCTATCCAGATAAGCAGAAACAACGGCTGTTCGTTTCTTTGGAGATTTTGGTAAACTGTGCAAGAGCTTTTTAATCGCGCGGTGCTTATTGGATCTATTTGGAAATTTCATCAATATTGGGTCGAAATAATTTTCCTGTTGTTGTTGTTTTCTTTTACGAAAGTTTCTAACTCTTATATTCGTCTGATTACGGACCTTGTTTAGCTTCTGTTTCTTTTGAAGTTTTTTATCTCGCTTCCTCTTTGCTTTCTTTGTGGTTTTACTCTCTTTCTTTTTTTAGTACCATTCTTTGAATAATTTAGCTTTTTTATTTCTTTTCGCTTCTTTAGATTATCTTATTCGCTCTGCTGCTGTCAATGTCATCATTTCTGAAATAAGATAATGTTATCTTGGTGCAATTATAAACAATAAAAACGTATACAATATGTGTAAATGGTAGTTAGGAAGTTTCCGATCCGACATCCAATCTAGCTCAGATTCTCGAATGCGCGAAACTAAAATTTACTAAAAGGTTCTAATCTGTTCTATACCATTCACAAGGTTTTTTTACGGACAAACAGACAGACACGGTGAAAACTGCATGGTATGTCATAAAAAAACTTGAAATATAAATAATAATGTATAGAAAATTGACTAGGAACAAATAGTTTCATGTGTATTCTTAGTGTGACGGAATGCATATAGATGTATCTTATTTCATTTTTTTTTCATCGTTTTCTTTGGTGGGGGATTGGGTGTTTGTTTATTTATTGTTTGAATTATTTATTGATGCTCATATGACCCCCAAAGTAAATCAAGATCGAAAAGGTGATTATACGAAAAACGTCCGTTTGAAACGTTACATAAATAATTGCCGTCGTAAAAAAATGTTACAAGGACAAAACTATCAGGCTTGCAAAACACTAAATGGATTTTCGCAATGTGCCTTGACGGAAATTGCAAGAAAACCATCACGGATGTATTGCGTCCTCTGATTATTTTTTAATAAGTTAAAATTAAAAACAGATACATCATAGCCGAAATATGAGACCTTTAAAATCGTTTTGAGCTATTTTGAACGTAAAAATGACAACGGAAAATTTTGTCAGACATAATGAGATCTTCGATTTCAAATTTCTTCTCAAAATTAACAATTTCAAAATTAAACATAGAAACTCGACTTCTATCACATTTAGTGTGCAAATTATTTGAACAAAAAAACAATTTCGAAAATCTTCTTCTCTGAAACCACTGAACGAATTAAACTGAAACTTTACAGGAATGATATATGACATGTTGGCAACAAACGATCCTCATTTTAAAATGATTCGAAAAAATGGTCGCTGTTACTAAAAATAGAACATAGGGTAAAATCTCTTTAAAAAAACTCAGCAAACATAACAGATAGAAAAAACCCGAAGGATCTTAAGCTCTTCAGAATCAAAAGCTCTACAAAAGTCTCCATTGGGTCGAAGTTGTCAGATGACCCTTGATAGAGGTTATGACCCTTTAAAGTTAAAAAAGAGCGTGTTTTCATGTTTTTGGCCTATAGAATGAAAACTATTTCAGATAAAGATAAGTTGTTACTTGCTATTGCAGATAAAGACAAGCTATTTTTCACCTTTAAAGGGTTGTAACCCCTATAAGGGGTCATCTGACAACTTCGGTCCTATAAAGACTTTTGTAGAGCTAAATGAACTGAAAATTTATGCCAGCAAAAGCTTTTCTCTATATGCTATAGTTTTCATTCTATAGGTCAAAAACATAGTTTAGGTGCCGTAACTCCTATAAAAGGACATCTGACAGCTTCGACCCTATAGAGACTTTTGTAAAAGTAAATAAGCTGAACATTTCAGCTAGCAACAGCTTCTCTCTATCTGCTATAGTTTTTATTTAACAGGCCAAAAACATTATTTTGGGGACCGTAACCCCTAAAAGGGGTATCTGACAAATTTGACCCTATGGAGACTTTTGTAGAGCTAAGTGAGCTGAACATTTAAGCAAGCAACACCTTCTGTCTATCTGCTAAATTTTTCATTTTATAGGGCAAAAACCTGAAAAAAACCTTATTTTAGGGGGCCGCAACCCTATAAGAGGTCATCTGACAACTTCGACTATATGGAGACTTTTGTAGAGCTAAATGAGCTGAACATTTAAGCAAGCAAAAGCTTTTCTCTATCTGCAATAGTTTTCATACTATAGGGCAAAAACATGAAAAAACGCTATTTTCACCTTTAAGGGACTGTTACCCCTATAAGGGGTCATCTGACAACTTTGTTCCTATGAAGACTTTTGTAAAGCTAAATGAACTGAACATTTAAGCCAGCAACAGCTTTTCTCTATCTGCAATAGTTTTCATTCTATTGGCAAAAACATGAAAAAACATTATTTTAGGGGCCGTAACCCCTATAAGGGGACATCTGACAGCTTCGACCCTATAGAGACTTTTCAAAATCCAAACATTAGTTTTGTAAACCATACCTCAAAGAGTTTAGTAATTGTGAGACTTATGGTGTTAGAAAATTTAACGTTTGAAAACAGGATGAAAAACACTGAAAATTGTCAATTTTGACAGGTGAGCTAAAGACATTTACGTTAAGCTAAGGAACGGACGCTAGGGGTTGACAATGGCTAAGAAAAAGGGTTCAAACGCCGTTTTAAATGCGTTTTCCAAACAGAGTATTTTAAAAAAAACAACAGTATCAATAAACAGTACTTAACTTATATCTAAATCAGTTTAGTATTTTTTTTACATGTGTTAAGGCTATTTTATATTGTATATTGTGTATACAACGTAAATCATTTAGCTTATGACTTCGTTATATAGTTACTTAGTATTAGTCTTTTCCAAAATGTGTCTTTAAGATGAACACATTAACTTTTTTTATGGAATAAAAATTAGACTACTAAAGATATTTGATTTTATCTTAACATGAAAATAAAATGCACGTTCTTCACATTATCACTAATGGTTTCATTTCTTATTTTAAAAACAAACACCTGATATACTTTAATGGGTTTCACGAGATTATGACAGTGACTTTAAAAGTATAAAAACATTGTTAGCTTATTATTTCGTAAAATTGACAAAAAAGGTACAAGGACAAAAAAATGGAAAATCATATGAAAGACATTATCAACAGCATCAATGACATGATTTCCATTGAAGAAGGGGCATTGATGAAATTAGAACGACTTTTTCCAACCGATTTTTTAAGAATTTATTTGCATTACATCGTAACAACACTTTCGATCATATGCTTCGCATCAATTATATTTCTATCATTATTAAAAATCAAAGACAAAAAGACGCGAACACCAGAAGATGTGTTTCTCAGTGTTATAGCAGTTATAGATGTGATTCTCTGTGTTGCTATGTTCGTTGTTGTCACAAAGTTATTCTACTTGAATGACCCAAAAGACTATATGGATTGCTCTTCGTTTATGATGTACTATATTTGTGTTGGTGTGTTTATGATTTTACATATGATTTTACAACTCATTTTAGCCTTCATGTCTATCAAACGATATAGTGAGTTTTCCTCTCTTTGCAAGACGTCTTCTTAGAAAGATACTTTGGATGCCAATTATAAGCGTTGTTTTAATAACTACGACTGGATGATTAAGCTTTGGACTACTTTTTGTGAGTGGTAGAGAGGTACCCTTTAAATCTGTGGTACAAAAGCAGATCGTCAAAGCATGTAAACTACAGTATACAGAATATATGTTACTTGTTGTTTCAGCAAACCAGATTCCATTTATTTATTCAAGCACACTTATAGCACGACTCGTAATATTTTTGCTTCTGTTTACCTTTACTTGTATACTCGAAGCGCTCTTAGTTGAAAAATTTTGCTATTCTCTTAAATGGAGACAAGAAAATGCACGAGCAAATGTGAACAATGATTTTGCGTTTCTACGTTCAGCTTTGGTACATAACAGCATTTACTGGTTTCTAACATTGCCAGCTTCAATAAATTGTTTAATAAACCTCATTAATTATGAGACATTAGATGTTAGACAAGATGGACAGTTTATGCTGCAAACGGGAACTACAGAAACAATACTTTTGATAACTGCAGACTTCTTATTTTTTCCATGTCTTTTTATTTATAATTTAAGTATAAAATCCTTCAGACCATCCATTAAATCTGTGATTTGTCGAAGATAGAACTATTATTTTGGTATTTTGATTTACATGATTTAAGAAACATCAAAAATAGACCAGCTGTCAGTGATATGGATTTCTTTAACTTTTATTAGTTTCATAATGGAATATAGTAAAATCAGTTTCTAACTTACTTGGAAAAGAACTTAACGAACTAGAACCTATCATTTTCGCAATTTTTAAAACAATGCAATTCACACTTTATGAATAATATAGTGTAAAACTTCTGAAGAAACTGTAAAAAAATTCAAAGAACTGTCAGGAATGTACGATTTCGGGAGAACACTCCAATAAAAAAGGAGTGTCAAAGACGACTGTAATAATCAGAAATTTAAAACACCAGTTGCTTTCGTGGTGTGGCCTGGATTAGGTTTCTTGTACTTTATCATTTATTCATCAATAAAAACAAGACTATACGCGTACATCTCAACAAATAGGGACGGGGATTAGTACTTTAGGGGACGGAGATTTAAAGCGGAAAATACATGTAGCAGGTAGGTCGACCGTTTTTATCTTATTGCATCAAATAAACAGTATTTCTGGTAACATAACATGCATTGCGGAAGGCAGCAATTACTAGGTGTCAATTTGAGACTGAGCAGTAAACGAAATTCCTCTTTTTTCCAGCCTTAACTTTATGCACAATCTATGCACCCTCTTGATTTTTGTCCAGTCACTGTCTGTGTGGCTTGCAGAGCAAAACAGACAGTAGTATTGGCGGTTTTTGAAGCAATTTTGACAGATAATAATGGAAACATATTATTTCAATCATCTTTTAATTAAAAAAAAATATTTTAAAAATTTTATCAACGCAGAAATATGAAGTTGACTGAGGGGCAGAGATTGCGGTTGCCGCGGGGATGGGGAGCATTTATATAAACGATATATGTTTGACCCCAATAAGGTAGGGATCATTTTTCAATATAATTGTTGATTAAAGGATCTTTGCATACATTATATAAATACACATAATTTGACTCGACCAGTTTAAAATGTCTATAGTGGCTTTATGTTAGCGAGTTTTGTCACAGGGTTTTGTTCTATTTATCTTTATCGGATTTGACACGCTAAATTGACCATTGGTAGTGCGACGAGTGTGCTATAGCAGGACTTGCTGCACTTTTCCGGAGCACATATGTTCTCGTTCATGTCTACTGGTTTTGTCTTTTCCCTTTAGGACTTTTACATTTGAATCACCTAATTTTCACTAAATGTTCCGAATGGGACACAAAAAGTTTTAGTGAAGTACCAATGAAGCAACAGCAAAATGGTTGAAGTGAATCCCCACTAACAGACAAGTATCACATCAACCAAAGTGGTTTGGTAAATGTACCTAGAATTACTTTGCAAGATACATGGTTCAGCTGCTGGCTGTGACCCTTTTCTGCACAAATGAGATTAAAATTTTGAAAAGTTCAAGTATATTCGCGCTTAGTGACAATATTGCGTATTGGGGGGGGGGGCGCTTCGTAATCGATAGATTACATATCTTTATGTGAAGTGTGTCTTTAATATTATATGGTCTTTTTTTTTGGTCTCATTTTTTAGGTGCAAGAAGCATGATTTGTTGTTTGTCATTCAGTTTTTTTTTTCATAGGAGGGTTTTGTTTTCTATTAATATTTTTCAATTATGCTTTATAATAGATTAAAACACAGTTGTGACGTCATGCCATTGTTAATGCAGGACTTTATTTTACCGATAAGTATTGTTTAGTCTTAATATTGGACTGTTTTCTTATTTATATTGGATTGCTTTTATCTAATATTGGACGGTCAGTAATAGTTTTTTTAGTCAATGCTTGAAGCGAAAGATGCAGCAAGTATAAAATTCGACACATTTTTGACAATTCGTGCCATGCCTGGATTCGAACCCGCAATCTTTCTCTCCTTAGGCAATGTCATTAAGCCTGTGGCTACCGATCGCGATTGCTTGATTCATAAGTGTTTAATTGGGGTATTTAAATCATTCTTATTGTATAAACGTGTATAATAAATCTGAATCGATAACAAAAATTGATTTGTCTACAGCTGGGATCAAACCCGTAGGCTTTCCCACGATAGTCGACAACGCTAACCACTCGGCTATGGAAGACTTGACAAACAAGTGTTCACTTCGAGTATTTAAAATATCTGATGGTTTTAACGTATATAATATCACGGATATTTAAAAATATATTTTTGATCATGTTGTGCTTGCATATAAAAGTTTGTATTCATAAAACTGTATTTTAAGTAAGATATAAGCCTTAAACAGTCCATTCGGTAAAATATAGGACAGGCTTCGGCTGCGCCTCAGACCCTTCCAAAATCTTACCGAATAGACTGTTTACGGCCCATATCCTTTACAGAAACTCATATGGTATGTTTGTATTTCCCTTCCCACGGCCACCAGACGGTCAAACGAGCGAAAGACTGTTAATTTACCTGTAGCATGGAGATAAATGCGCCAGAAGTCTGTTACTCGAGTCGGTTCTATGACTGTTAAGAGTAAATATTAGTTTTAAAAGTCATTTATGTACAAAATGATTACTTTTTTGAAATAATGATTTGTTTTTGGCCAAAACAAAAACTGTCTGACAAAATGATTATCATTAGCGGATTGAATGGACACTTAAAGTAAAAACTTTGTCAACGGAGTTATAAATGAAATGAAAAAACGATATGAGAGGTAGAACAAACAAACATGTTCAAAAATAGAATTTATGAGTTTTTCAAATGTATTTACTCGGAAAAGTGGAACTATCAGTATCATAATTGTTAATCTTACACCCCATAATAATACTGGATACATTTGGAGATATTTGCATTATTCTGTCTTTTATAAAACAGGATTTTCAGTAAACTCTAAAGATAATTTCGGTTAAAGAGTAAGTCAAAGTAAAAACTGTCTGTCAAGAGTTTTATTATCCCAATACGTTTTTAAGGGGTACTTACACCAAAAATTTCCTGTCAATAGATTTTCTTTAAAATTTGCAAATAGACACATCAAGAGATACACTTTGAAAATCCACCTCGAAAAAGGCATGCTTCTGAGTTAGTTTTCGAGATAACTGGTTCTGAAGGTTGGCTTTTTTACATTGAAATGTTAAAGAAAGAACATAATTCTAAAGGAAAATTCTGATTTTTAAAAAATCTGATCAATAGAATTTTGTAATTTTTTGATATTATATCGGGCTGTTATATTGCTTTTAAATGATATGAAGAAAAAGGGGTGTTTCTGAGTTCGTTTTTCAGATATAAACAAAAATATGTCAAAAAGTGGTCAAAATTGGCAAATTTAGACATAAATTATCTCCCTTTGTCAAAATGCAGAAATATGAGAATCCATTAGGTTTGAAGAATATTTCATAAAATTAAACTAACAAAATAAAGAAAAAAATAGTTTTAATGCTTTTAATATCAAAACAAAGTTAAGAATATATTATTATGATATTTTTAAAATGGAATTTCAAAATCTTGAACACCTTTTAGTATTCAATTAAATGGCAAATTTAAATTATTTTTTGGCTGGTCATGTGATCACCTGCAAGTTCCCCCTTAATACAATGCGTAATGGATCTATGCATACAGTGCTTTATATATGCGAGTTATTTATCAGATTTCTTCATCATGTTAGAAACGAAAATGTTACTTGTTTTCCTTATACCTTAGAGTGTTTGAAATTGGATGCCAATATATTGGGCCAAATGAAAACATGTGTTTCCTGTTTCCCTATATACCATATTTTTCATGCCTAATATAACATTTTCATTGTCATATTTTGCTTAAGCACCGTTTAACTTTTATTAAGCTCTTCATTTTATCAATGTAAAAACAAAAATGTAAGAAATAATGCCTACCTACAATCTCTATTTTTATGCCCGTTCTACAAAAGTAGAGGGGCATTTAGTCCGTTTAGGGTCCGTTCGTCCGTCTGTTCATCTGTCCGTCCCAAATCCCCATATTTCCAAATTCCCACCTACTGACAAATGCCACATCAATCATATTGGTATGGTAGGTGTATCTAGTGATGCTAAGCACAATGCATGCTTCGGATGCTGGATGTGACCTATATTTTCTGCATGAATGACCACTTATAGAATAATGGTTAAAGTCCATTCTTCCTTACTGACAAGTGTCATAGCAACCATATTGGTCTGGTAGGTGCACCTAATGATGCTTATCACAATGCATGCTTCGGACGCTGGATGTGACTTATATTTTCTGCATGAATGGCCTCTTAAAGAAAAATGGATTGAGTCCATTCACAATTACTGACATGTGCCACATTACTATATTGTTATGGTAGGTACACCTAGTGATGCTAAGCACAATGCAAGCTTCGGACGCTGGCTGTGACCTATATTTTCCGCATGAATGACCACTTATAGAAGAATGGTTAAAGTTAAAGTCCATTCCATATGACGGACAAGTGCCTTAGCAACTATGTTGATGCTTTAGTGATTGCAGACAAAAATAAATGTTGCGAGATGGGACATTATGTCTTTTGGACATATTCTTGTTTCACACATGTAACAGGAAAGACGGAGATTTTTATGTTTGGTCTTAAATGACAATAGTGTCACTGCTTAAATCTTGATTTGTAAAAGTACATGTATTCACCATACATTGGAAGCAAAAATTATTTTTACTTTGAGGATTATAAATTTAATTCCGTCATAAGGGTTTTCATTCTAGGATTTTCTTTTTTTTTCATAGAAACTTTCTGTTTCAATAATTCGAATTTCTTTTTCTTTTCATTTTCTTTTCTTGAAAAAAAAAAATGCATTTTTAAAATTGCATTTTGATGAATAAGACAGAGAACAGAAAACAAATTAAGGAAATATGTTTCTGACCATTCACATAAAGTATCGAGAAGTGGAAATGGAGAACATGTTACTTGAAGAGATACATGGTAATGTAGAATGGAATAAAGTTAGGAACACTAAGATTTTTGTGAACCTTCAAGATCAGATTGCTAGCTGCAATAATCTATATTGATTTACTCGTAACCGACCTGTTAACAGACCAAAGTTCAATTGACATGACTCATTAACCGACCGAATTTTCAATAACAATCAATATCTTCATTTATAAGACACGAAAACATACAATATTTTGAGGTTAGAATCTTATGAGATCATTTCACACATCACAAACGATAACACAATCATTTTGTGTAAAATTATCGAAAAAAAAAAACCAACAGAAAATGATAAAAATATTATGTTGGAATATTGTGTAAACATATATAAATTTGATTGAGTCGGACGCCTTCTTAAATTTCTTATTTCGTTTAAATCCAATCAAAACGCAATTTTGTATATCAATGCAAAACGAGCAACCATTTTGTCAGACATATTTTGTTTTACAAATAAGATTCTATAAAAATGATAATAATAAAAAATGCAACTTACCTGTGGGTATTTTCTCGATAACATTTTATTAACAGTCTTTGACCAACTCGAGTAGCAGACTTCTGGCGCATTTATCTCCATGATACAGGTAAATTAACAGACTTTCGCTCGTTTGATCGTCTGGTGGCCGTGCTTCCAAGAAAACAAAATTGATATTCTGACAGTTTTGTTCCAAACAGGTATGATATCGTGCCAGCTATTTATTCAAAGTGTGGAATTACGTTTACTTTGAATTCATGAAATTTAAGTATATAGTTATTATTCAAATCAAAGTCTGTTCAGTGCAGCAATTATATAATTTTAAGATTTTATGAGCACCTCTATAAGTATAAGTCCTAGGTTAAAACCTGGTATGCATATGCCCAAGTAGTAGCAAAGCACAGCTGCATCCCCATCTTTTGATCTTGACCTTTATTTTTTCTGTTGAGTGACTTTGACAATTTTCAATACATACATTTATAATAGCAATGGAACTAAGACTTAGGTTTATAAACATGATATACTTATCAAGTCTGTTGTTCCTAGCAAAAAACTGTTTCCAAAACCGAAATTTCTTTATTTTGTACAATTGTCCGCCATGTTTAATTAAGCTTATGAATGACCCTACGCCTCAAATTTTTACGCAGCTGAGGAACCTTGACTTTTTTTAAGTCCAATGTCCAGGGGCTCTTTAATATTAAGTCATTGACGTGTACTTCCACAATCAACCCCCGCAACTTGTGTGCATAATATTGTGATTGAAATTTATTCAATATAAAAACATAAATTGCCTTTGCTCCTACAGGAAAAATTAAGACCGTAAATGTTTCCGATTTTATAATATGCTAATTAGAAAATTGATATAGATTTCTGGATATGTAAAAACAAGAAGTTAATGAAATCGCATAAGCTATGGGACCTCATGCTGATATTGCATATCAAATATCAAAAGGCAGTGATACTATTAAGAATAGTTGTGGGAAATTTGTGGGTCATGATTTTTTTACCAAAATGAATGTAGACCACAAACAGAACTCATCATGAAAATGTTTCTTTCTCTCACTGAGTATGTCCTCTACAAAACTATCGTTCGAAATTTTGATTCGACAAAAAACATGGCCGCCATGGCTAAAAATAGAACATAGGGGTAAATTGCAGTTTTTTGCAAATTACTCAAAAACCGTAACAGATATCAAAATTCTGGCATCGGTAAAAGTGATCAGCATCTCAAAATCTACCTGCTCAGAAATTTTCAAGAAGATCCAACACCCGATGTAGGAGTTATTGCCCTTTTTCTTGATTATTTTCAAAAAATTACTTATTTAGCTCTATATCTTGAAAACTATACAAGATATCTCAAAAATTTAAATTGCATATGACTTAGCACATCAAGATCTACAAAAGTTGTAACAGAGTTAAAGTTTTAGGATCGTTCCTTTAGGAGTTATAACCCTTGGATTGTAAAAATTTACCATTTTACAGTTTTTTGTTCAACTTTTCAAAAATCTTCATCTCTGAAACTGCTCAGTCAAATGAAATGAAACTTGGTAGGGTTGTTTAGTAGTATGTGGTCTACAAAATCATCGTTCGAAATTTCGATTCGACAAAAAACATGGCCGCCTTGGCTACAAATAGAACATAAGGGTAAATTGCAATATTAAAATTCTCTTTGGGTAATAATGATCAGCACATAAAGATCTACCTGTCCTGAAGTTTTGAAGAAAATCTGACAATGGTTGTAGGAGTTATTGCCCTTTTTCTTTTTTTTTCAAATTTTGCTCTTTTAAGACTTATATCTTGAAAATAATACAAGATATTTGAAAACTTTAAATTGTATATGGTTAAGCACATTGAGATCTAAAAATTATGTAATGGGGTCAAAGTTGTAAGACCTTTCTTGATAGGAGTTGTTTCCCTTAGAACATTAAAATTGATAATTCCACAGAGTTGCAGTCCTTTGTTAAAATATCCAGCATATAAGTATCATTAAATACAAGGTGAGCGATTCAGGCTCCTGGGAGCCTCTAGTTTTAAGGATATAAATGTCCTTCAACGATTCAATAGAACAGATGTCCAGAAGGGGTATTTCTAATATATATTTTTAGGATTGTTTTGAAGCGTATGCATTATCTTTATCTTATCGATGAACAGCGACCATTGGTCACATTGAAAGATGCTGACTATTTTTTGTTGTGGATTTCTAAAGTACCACGTGATCTGTGTGATGTATATCTATTTCCCATCTCATATCCTTCTAAATAACGACGTCGGGGGCATAAATAGATCGTTAATATCAGCCCCTCAGTCAACTTCATATTTCTGCGTTAATAAAATTTTTTATGTCCCCACGCCCCAACGCGGAGCGGTGACATAAAAATGCCGGGTGTCCGTTTGTGCGTGCTTGCTTGTGTGCGTCCGTCACATTTTTTTCGTAACAGATTTCTCAGCTACTAAAAATCCTAGGCTTTCAATATTTGATATGCAGCTTCAGGTAGGGGTCTCATGTGGTGGGATGCGTTTTCAGATCTGTTACTTATCGACATCATGTTTAGAATTATTGACGCTCGGCGGGGGACTCAGGAATTCCTTTCTTGTTAAAATAGTTTTTTTTTTAGTAAAAGATGATTGAAATAAGATGCATGTATAAATATCTGCCAAAATTGCTTCAGAAACCACCGGTACTACTGTCTGTTTCGCCCTGTTACAGTCGAACAGACAGCGACCGGACATAAATCAAGAGGATGCACAGATTGTGCATGATGTAAAGGGTGGAAAAAAGAGAAATTTCGTTTACTGCTTAGTCTCAAATTAACTCCTAGTATTGCTGTTTTCCACAATGAATGTTATATTTTCAGAAATATTGTTAATTTGATGGAATTCGACAAAAAGCTGCAACCTATCTGCTATTTTCTACAGGAAACCAACGGGAGATTACGTCCTACCTCCCCCATCAACGTCGGAAACCCACGGGAGATAATGTCCTAACTCCTCGGCAAAAATCAGACATCACTGAATCTCCCGTGGGCTTCCGACGATGACAGTATAGGGGTTGTCATCATTTCATTCAACGTTATGTCAATTTGTGTGCCGATGTATAATAAAGCCAAAACAAAATATGTGTTTGTTTACTGCTTCCTACTCTTGAAAATTATGGTAGGTAGGTAGGAATTTTTTTTACTTTTACAAAATTATTTTACATTGAGTCAACTGGGAAGCAATCCCAACTCTAACGCGGATTATACTTAATGGGCAAAACTTTTTTTTTCATTTCCCTAATGAAAAATAAATATTACAGTCATTTCTTATAAATAAATTTTCAAAACGATAAAAAAACTTGAAAATATTTCTTATAAACGAACTAAACAAATTGCATATTTTAATTTGAAATCCGACTCAACACTTCAAACAATTAATTATTAAGTGAAGCGTCTTCGCACATTTTAAGCTGAAACACTTGATGCTGTCTATGTTAAACTTTTGACCTTTGATTTTTATTGTCATATTGCACAAATGTAGACTCATACTGCCTATCAAACCGTTGAAGACACAAAACGCAAAGATCTGCTTTGGTACAATTTCTGATTGATTCGCGCTTTAGATCCATTTCTAGTTTTTCTTCTGGACCTTTATTCGTTTTTAAATCCAGTAAAGGGTTTGTTAAGCATTATAGTTTAATATATAATCTTCCATATAGTTTTGTTTACAGGCATTTGTTTTGAAATTAAATGAATCAATGGTTTGCTATGTTAGTGGAGGTCATCCAGGATATCATGTCCAAAAAATTAAAACAAATTGGTGTTCGAAATGGACAAAATAGAGAAACTGAAAAAATACCACGCGGTATATTTGATTAATCTTCAATTTCAAAAAGATGAGACAAATAAGGTAATTATTGGATTCAGAGAGACAAGGCAAGGTATTCTGCCAATCCTCGGATTTTTGTTGTTGTTGATTTTTTGTCTAGAATTAAAGAAACTTGTCTTTAAGCCCTTCTCTTCCTGCTGGACTCAGAACTGAAACTCAATTTTCAAACAATAAATCCTGGATCCGTCTTAAAGCTAACGGCATTACAAGAGAAATTCAAGGCTGCAAACATCCCGACTTAGTATAGGCATTTCATGAAAATGTAGATAGACTTATTTATGTTATTTATGTATTTCTACTGTTGTATTGTTGTATTATTTGTTTTTGTCACAAACTCTGTCCAGATGTTTATATGACAATAAATTTGATTTGATTTGATTTGTTAAACATAATGTTTGACATGTTGATATCAGTGTGAATGGAAAAAATATTCGACTAGTGACATAACAGTATATGAATCAGAAGTGGTTTATAACTTTTTTTAGTAAAGTTTTAATAATAAATCTCATAAAAATCATTGGAGACATATATGTACACCATGAATATTAAAACATATTTTAAAAGTAAGCATAACGACTTGTTATTTTGGTAGTGATTCCACTGTTTATGTTAAAATTTCACAAACATCCATTGAGAATCGTATGCGTGAGAGCGCTTACAAAAGTGTGACGGACACAAGGACGGACTGGAGAACAAACTGACGGAAGCCCGGAATTTCTATCTCAACATTTTCATTTTAAGATAAGATAACGGTTCATTGTTTTGCTGATGTTTCTTTTCCTTTATATGTACCGTTCTAAAACTTTAAAACCTCGCACAATGTTATCTTTCAATTCATTTAACAACTGATTTCTTTCTTCGTCATCTCGCAAGGGACTGTCATTATTAGGTTCGCTTTCTTCCATTAACAAATGGTCGACAGCTTTTGTAGTAGATCCTTGTGCGAGCAGCGTAGCGCTTTGACTAGGAATATTGAGTAGAACTATCATAGTCATGGCATTGTTAACAATGTCATTCAAAGCTGAGCCGATAACTAAGCTATTTTCTTCCTTGTGTTCCTCTTTTTGTAGTTTCATTTGTAGTTCAATTTTCATAAATTCTAAAGCATTTATAAGAGTGTCTAATACTGCAGTATTTAAACATTCGTCCCCTTTATGTTTTAAAATTGATAGAAACTCGCTGATGCATTGTCCCTTTCCCTCTTCAGTTTCGTCGAAGAAAATTTTCAAATTTTCTGATATAGACGTCTGTGCAACATAATCCTCAATAGGTCCCTTTCTATCTTGAATAAAGAATTGTTTTAACATTTCAGCTGGATCTTCTTGAATCTCTACCAATAGGGGAAGAATTGTGTTAAATGCTCTATCTGGGTTCATGTTGGCAAACATATTACTAGGAATAAAGTAATGTTCAAGCTGTTGCTCACATACACAATTGGTCATAAATTCTAATACTAATTTCAGAAATTCAAGAACGGTCTCTTCAGGGTTTTGCAACACCTTAGGTCCATACTTTTCGGACACCCAATAAATAGCATGTTTCCAATGATAGTTAGTTATAGCTTGCTTAAGACTTTTTAGAATACTTCTCTGATAAGCCTTTATAATAAGAACAACCGAACGTTGAACTGGAAGCATAGATTTTGCCAATATAATCTCAGCTAAACTATAACCTAAACTAAAATCTATAGAAGGTTTTGGATCGAGTATAGCTTGCCTAGCAACAAGGAAAAAGTCACAATTGTAAATGTCATCTACTGTATTACGACCAGGCCAAAGTCTTTCTCTTTTGCGCCACTCATCTAAATACGCAGGCTTACCAGATATAGGGAATCCAAAGATAAAATCTTTGTGAGATGTTTTCGAATATTTCAAAAAGGAAGCAATATCTTAATCCAAAATAGATGGCATGTCGTCTGTTTCTGTATTTTTGATCATGTCTGTTTTACTCGATTTTAATTCACGCCAGATTGAGATGGTTATCTGTAGAATATTTACATTTTTCTTTTTAGTTGTAAATTGTCGATTAAATATGTTTTCAAACCGAATTATTATTTTATCTAAAGTTTCGATGGCAATCAGTTTGGATATCATTCTATCCATTTGGTCTAATTCGTAATTGACAATAGAAATGCCTGGTTTAATATCTCGTCCATTGTTGAGAGATATTTTTAGCTTCATTTCAGGAACATACTTCGGAATAACTTTTAGCAAGAGTCGTAGGACACTGAATGCTTCCGGTCTATATTCCTTTAAAGTGCAATTTGGAAGATACCTTTCACTGAGTTGCAAATTTGGAAATTTGTCTTTTAGTTTGGTTGCATTTATGTTCACAAAACATGGAGCTGTTGGGTTATATTCAAGACATTCTAATGGTATCACAATTTCAGACAACCCTACTAAATAGTCAAAATCACCATCATCATGGCTTGTTCGCAATCGGGTTTCCTCATTTGTACTTCCAACTATCATACACTTTTCTTTACAATAATGAGAAAGGAAAATATTTACAAAATCACAGTTTTTGTTTTGTCTTATATCGTTGAATCTTGGTCTCGACATATTCAGTAATTCAGACAACATTTCAGGAAAATCCATTACGTCATCTAGTTTTGTGTCAGAGGCTGCACATTCAATCTTCCTGAACAAAACAAATAATGAAAAGAGGTAAGAACCATCGTTTAATTTAACATAATTCAAATTTACGCAAGGCCCTCAAAAACTAACAGCAGGTATTTCGGGTATGCTTTGTAAGAAGCAAAAGGGTCTTTCATCAAGAGACGCAAATAAGGATGTTCAATAGTTGTAGGTATAGTTCACAATTAATTCTTTTTTGTTGTCAAAAAAGAATTGTTTTGGTTTTTATTTCCTCACTTACATCTTTGATACTACAAAATTGATCGAATTTCTCAGTAGTTTTTTCGAATAAGTAATTTTAATAGTAAATTATCCTTACATCATATGTATCTACTATTACATAGCTTATAACCTGTCAAGGTGCAGAAAAGTTGGAAGAACTAGAACTGTTATTCATTTACTGCCAGCAGAAGGGTTCATGACAGTGTATAAGATATGTTAGAACTGACGACAGTGTGTCAAAACTAATAATGTTTTTTTATATTTATATATAAACCTCTCTTAAGCATGTTGTTAAGTAGAAATTTAATCAAATCTATGAAGAAACATCAAATGACGAAAAGGGAAAGTTTCGACTGAGAAGTAGCACCAATGAGTAAATATTCGAAGAAAAAGAAAACGATTCACTTACGTGTAAAGTGTTAAAGCTGATTTTAATACATCTTATTTGACGTTCTAAACTTATTTCATACTTCTTATTATACATGTATTCGGAAATCCCATGATTTATATACATGTAAAGCTATTTATACATGTATACGTTTTTCGAAAATCGTTGAAACCGACCTCATTACTTTCAAAGAGATATTTAAAATCAAAGGGACCGTGTCATAAAATAGTTATACATAAATATGAAGTTGAACTTCAAATCAATTATTTTAATCGTATATTATTTGTGTATTTCAAAATATAGATCGCGTTTAAAAAGAAGAGGAAACAATACATGGATTTGAATTTTATTATCACCGAGACGCAATCCAGATATTAATTTAAACACAAAGTAATTCAAGTCTGATATAAAAGTACACAATTGTCGAGCGATAAAGTGTTTCACTGCCATTATGTAATGTTATATTTTCATGATTACAAATACCAAAACGCGGGTATGAACGGTTAATTAGGATATGCTATATATCGATATTTCAAGGAGTAACCTCTCATCAGTAGCATTTAAATCAAAACATTGGAAGGTCAAATTCCAAAACTGTTGAAAACGAAAAGTACTCAAAACCAAAACGTTCGAACAAGGAAGCCAAATTCAGCACCAAGGATATCGACCATGTACATTACAAGAAAAGAAACCTGGTGTTTTAAACAATTTTGAATTTAAAAACGGAAATTTCAGCGACAAAAATATTAGAAATATTATGGTAAATCGTGTCAGACAAGTCTGACTACCAGGCTTGTGATTACCCTCGGGGACCTCTGGTCCACCAGCAGCGGTTATCGCCCAGTGGTTTCAAAATTACAAATACCAAAACGCGGGTATGAACGGTTAATTTGGATATGCTATATATCGATATTTCAAGGAGTAACCTCTCATCAGTAGCATTTAAATCAAAACATTGGAAGGTCAAATTCCAAAACTGTTGAAAACGAAAAGTACTCAAAACCAAAACGTTCGAACAAGGAAGCCAAATTCAGCACCAAGGATATCGACCATGTACATTACAAGGAAAGAAACCTGGTGTTTTAAACAATTTTGAATTTAAAAACGGAAATTTCAGCGACAAAAATATTAGAAGAATCTTTGAAATAAGATACAGGTATAAAAATTGAGATAAGGATTGAAACTTTATACTTACTTTAAAACTCCCATAAACGTTTTTACTATTGTCATCTTTAAGCATTATATCGATCAAGCATGTCGGTTTTGTGTGATATTATTGTTTGAAGTGTGTGTCGGATTTAAAATCGATATGTTTGATTTTTTTACACCAGTCGATTGATGATTCTCAACTAGCTGTCAGTAACAGCGAGTGTTCTATAGAGAGTTCCTTTGCCGTCATTTTGTTTGTTCTTGTTGTTTTTTTTTGTCTTAGGTTCTCTCTAGTGGAATTGGACTTTGATCGATTTGATTTTTATTGTGTGTTTATAATTAGTTTTTGTGCTTTGTCTAGGAATATTGATAGGGGGAAGGTTGGACCTGAAAAACTAGTTTAACCCCGCCACATATTAAATGTGCCTGTCCTAAGCCAGAAATCTTTGACAAAGCTTTCGCTTGTACTTGTCTTTTTAGCTCACCTGACCCGAAGGGTCATGTGAGCTATTGTCATCGTTAAGCGTCCGTCGTCCGTCCGTCCGTCGTCCGTCGTCCGTCCGTTAACTTTTCTTCAAAGATCTTCTTCTCTGAAATCACTGAAGGGATTGCTTTGAAACTTGGTACACTTGATCTTTAGGATGTCCTCTACCAAGTTTGTGAATTATATACATGTCGACCAACCAACATGGCCGCCGTTGCTAAAAATAGAACAGGGGGGTCAGACCATTGTTTTTGGCTTATAACTCAAAAAGTATAAGAGATAGAGAAAATCTGAAGCAACCTTCCTTGTTCAGCATCAAAAGCTCTACGAATCTCTCCATTGAGTCAAAATTGTGAAACAACTCCTTATAGGAGTTATTGCCCTTTTATCATCAAAATTGACCATTTTTGCAGTTTTTGGACAATATCTTGAAAACCATTTGAGCTAGAGGAAAAGTTAGCATTGCAGAATTGTTAAGCTCATTCAGATTTACAACATTGATTTAGAGTCAAAATTGTCAGATCAGCCATTGAAGAGTTATTCCCCTTTAACTGTTTTTTCCATTAATTTACACTGATTTTCAAAAATCTTCTTCTCTAAAACTACTGAAGGGATTGCATTGATACTTGGTATACATGATCTTTAGGATGTCCTCTACCAAGTTTGTGAATTATATACATGTGGACCAACCAACATGGCTGCCGTTGCTAAAAATAGAACAGGGGGGTCAGACCATTGTTTTTGGCTTATAACTCAAAAAGTATAAGAGATAGAGAAAATCTGAAGCAACCTTCCTTGTTCAGCATCAAAAGCTCTATGAATCTCTCCATTGAGTCGAAGTTGTGAAACGACTCCTTATAGGAGTTATTGCCCTTTAATCATCAAAATTGACCATTTTTGCAGTTTTTGGACTATTTCTTGAAAACCGTTGGAGCTAGAGGAAAAGTTAGCATTGCAGAATTGTTGAACTCATTGAGATCTACGAAAATGATATCAGGGTCAAAATTGTCAGATCAACCGTTTAAGAGTTATTCCCCTTTAACTGTTTTTTTTCCATTAATTTACACTGATTTTAAAAAATCTTCTTCTCTGAAAGTATTGAAGGGATTGCATTGATACTTGGTATACTTGATCTTTAGGATGTCCTCTACCAAGTTTGTGAATTATATACACATTGACCAACCAACATGGCCGCCGTTGCTAAAAATAGAACAGGGGGTCAGACCATTGTTTTTGGCTTATAACTCGAAAAGTATAAGAGATAGAGAAAATCTGAAGCAACTTACCTTGTTCAGCATCAAAAGCTCTACAAATCTCTCCATTGAGTCAAAATTGTGAAACGACTCCTTATAGGAGTAATTGCCCTTTAATCGTCAAAATTGACCATTTTTGCAGTTTTTGGACAATATCTTGAAAACCGTAAAAGCTAGAGGAAAAGTTAGCATTGCAGAATTGTTAAGCTCATTCAGATCTACAAAAATGATTCGGGGTCAATATTGTCAGATCAGCCATTTAAGAGTTATTCCCCTTTAACTGTTTTTTTTCCATTGATTTTAACTGATTTTCAAAAATCTTCTTCTCTGAAACCACTGAAGGGATTGCTTTGAAACTTGGTACACTTGATCTTTAGGATGTCCTCTACCAAGTTTTTGAATTATATACATGTCGACCAACCAACAAGGCCGCCATTGCTATGGTCCTTATAGGAGTTATTGCCCTTTAACTGTTTTTTTTTCTATTTATTTAAACTTATTTCAAAAAATCTTCTCTGAAACTACTGAAAGGATTGTTTTGCAACTTTGTATTCTTGAAAGGTTGTGTAATTAATTCAAACTTTGGCGTAAGAGATCAGGTGAGCGATTCAGGCTCCTGGGAGCCTCTAGTTTATGTCTTATGTTCCTTGTTTAAGAATTGTTGAATTATATGCATTTTATTTAGACCATGGGTCAACTGCAGAACCGCTTAATTATGGGCTGTGTCGCGTACAATAATTCCACATCCCTTTATTTTCTAAATGTTTTGATCGGAATAATATGCGATAGGGTTTGTAAGTTGAACATTAAATTCATAGCAATTGATACATGAAGGAATAAAACTCCTAAATAAATTCCCATTAGTTTTGCTACTTCATTCCATGTGTGTTATTTTTGGTTCTTTTTTCCAGATACACTCCAGACATAGGATGATCTTAGTTATAATTTGGTTCCAAGTTCGGCATTTTTGTTTTTATTATTCAATGCTCTTCATATTCATATTGCGTTTGGCATTTTCAATTTTTTGGTAGTGCGCCTCTGATGAGTCTTGAATAGACGAAACGCGCGCCAGGCGTAGCAAAATGTATTGTCTGGAACTTTGATGTATTTTTGATTTCATGTAAAGTCCAAAAAATCGTTTTTGCATAGATACATTTTTAATTAATAAAATACTAATTTTCGCCAAAAGGTACTTTTACTTTTTTGGTGCAGTCCTCCAATAATAGCGGGTCGCCCACACCAAACAAGATTTCCTGTGACTGCATCCCCAGGGCAAGGTTAACACTGGGACGTTCTCTTCATATAATTATAATCATCTCAAGCCTCAGTGTATTTGTTAAATATATCCTCTCTGTTAAGACCAGACTAACTGCCTGCTAGTTGTATGAGACAGCAGAGCCTAGCCTGTCGTAAGAAGCGACTAAGGGTCTTGGGATTCTGACATTGGGTTAGTGCTTAGCCCAAAGAGCGACCAAAAGTGTACTCTAGGTGACTGAATAGGGTGGCCCTCGTCTGCGGGGTTATAGATACGGAAATCCTGCCCGCTGACCATAGCTGACCAACGTGTGTGGAGAGTGCCCCGCTTCATGTACGTACATGTAATAGACCTCTTTGTGGACCACCATCACAAAGACTAAATTTTCTGCCCCTTCCCACCTCTCCCCTATTCATATGGTCTTCAAAATTTACTGTTCCTATGTTTTCCATCCTCATATTTCATTTCTTATCATCATTTCATGTTCATTTTATCATTCCTTTGCCTTTACCCTAAGGTTATTCCTACCCCAGACATAGGTTGATCATCTTGGTTCCCCAGTTTGGTAGTTTTGGTTTTATTGTTGTATGCTCTTCATAATCATATAATGTTTGGCATTTTCAATATATTTGGTAGAGCGCCTCTGATGAGTGTTTAACAGGCGTAGCAAAATTTATTGTCTGGAACTTTGTTGTTATTTTTATTTCACATTCATCCCCTTTAGGTAACTTGTATAAACGTTGCAAGCGCGAAAAACACCAACTCACTCACTCACACTGATGTATGAATGTTGATTCGGTATAGCTATAGATGCAACAGTAATATTTTCAGAAGAATTTGGTTGCATATTTTGATTTCGAAAACTATTTCAGTGTACCAGCTACATGTAAATATAGGTACTAAAATTGTAAAAAAAAATATTTTTCGCGCATTCAAAGGTTGCTCTTCAATGATGACTAATAATAAAAGTTTGAAAACTTATTTCGAAAAATGATTTTTTAAGACTTATTCTCTTCTTCTTGACGACATAAGGAATTTCCAAAGAAAATCATTTTCAAAGCACAAAAAAAAAAATAATTAAACCTTATTAAACACAATGTCATAAAAATGTTTAAAAAAATTACATTATGTTAGCGATAATTTTGAATGATAAAAAGAGATTTCTTAATTGTTAAGAAAATAAACGTATTAATCATATTAAACAATGTTGCAGCCTTGTGTTGTCCTTTGTCCTTTGTAATGGTTAATGTATTGTAGACAATTATACGTGTATGAAGGTTCCAAGGAATGAGTTTAAATCTGATGTGTTATGTACGGACGGACAAACAGGCCGACGAAACTACATTTGGATGTTTAAATAGGAAAGTTATCAATTGTACAGAGGAATCATAAGCTGAACCTTACATGAAGATGGTAGATCTATGTTTTTTTGTGATTTTTGGCCGGATTTCACGGAGTGAAAAATCCGGGTTATAAAATGGTGAATGTCGGGGGGGCGGGCTGGCGGGGAAGAAATTTTTGTTACAGTTTTCTCAGCAACTACTAATCACAGCCACTTGATAATTGGTATACAGCATCAGGGTGGGGTCCCATAACGTGGGATACGATTTCAGGTATGTCTCTCACCTACTTCCTGTTTAACGAAATCCGACCATTTTTTACTTTGTCAGATTTTTTTATGTATTTTACAGTTTGAATTCCAAAACTATAAAACAAAATTGACTTTTTTACATCCAGACAAAGAAAATGCAAGATTTGACTCGGTTTAGTTTCATTAGAAAATTAGGGGATGAATTATGTTACGCCATATAAGCCTACTTCAGCGGATTCTATTATTATTATTGAAAAAATTATTATAAAATTTGTTTCTTCCTGAAATGTTAAGTCAATAAAACACTGCCAAAACATTTTTGTGAAAACTACATAATTCTTAAACCGGTAGTTTTTTTTTTAATTTTAAAGGAATAGACTAAAAATCATATCGCTATAGGTTGCTAGAATTATCCTTCTTTTTACGTACCAAAGTAAGTAACTTAAAATTCTGGGCCCGTTTCAACTAAACTATGATAGATCTTAGAACAATTTAAAGATATTAAGTAGGATGCAAATCGAAACTGTCGTAAGACACGCCAATCATGTCTATATTCATTTAATACCCTTCAAAACTCACTATATTATTATCGTGTTTATGAATTTTGTAATTTTTGTCTACTATGCATAATAAACTCATTATCTTACCTGCAAATCAGGCTAAAAAATCTACTGTGCCAATGTAGAGTTATTTGATACAGTTATTTAAAAAAACAATAATGTTTTGTACTTGTAGATCAAAACGTCTTATCCACAAGTTTTCTTTTATTTTCTTTTTTATTCTTTATTCAAGTTTATGAAATACATGTAACCCAGAAAATATTTAAGCGCTGGTTGCCTCAAAATGTAAGTGAGGTAATGATATTTGTTCACATTTTAAAAATATCGACAGAATCTTAAGACGAAAAAGGCTCTAAATTTGAAGATTTACAAGTCGTATTTTGAACTTTAGAAAAACAGAAAAGCGTTTTAATCGTGGAACAAATTGTCTGCCAAAGCTGTTTACGAAACAAAAAAAAACCTGCAAAACATTATCAGAATTCTAGTTGAATGTGTTAAAGACCTCATTTAAAACAAATGTCTACAAACGGACATATTTTTAGATTTGGCAGCGACCTTATTTGTCGTGTTGTTATACAGTTTTAAAGAAAGTGATTTCATTTCCATTGAAAAGCTTTTTTTCTAGTCAAAGAGCATTCATTTTAAAAATATAATAGCAAAACTTATAATCTTCATACGATCGGCTTGGTACAACAACACGGGTCCTAAACTGTTAGGATAATTTATCCGGATACACCGGAACTAAGCCCTCTCGGTGTTGGAAACCGTACAGAACAAACGCCTAAGTCATGACAAGGTAGGACATTTCTTTATTTTTTACTACTACCAGCTCAAATATTTCAATGCAAAGTATGTCTATTCTTAGGAGAACGGTTACAAGATTTGTCCAGTGTAGGCCCTTTTTCAAATTATTTTTTGTAATTTTCGTGAAAAGCGGACAAACGTGGATTTTAACGATGAAATTCTGAACTATGTGTCAATGTATTTAAAAAACAAATAGATTCCAAGCCCCAAAGTGTCAAATTTAAGTATTTATAACACAAAAAGGAACAGATACTTACAATCAGGCTGTTTGTTTATTTACATTGTTGAAAGTTCATTAATTATGACGGTATAAGCAGAAATCTTCTGAGAAATTCTTGGAATAAGCCGCTAAGAATTGGGGAAAGTTATGTATCAAAATACAGGACCCGGTTGTTCAACTTATGGTTAAAATTTAACTCATGGTTAAATAATGTAACCACGGGTTAAATTAAAACCGATTGTTATGGTGGGTTGTTCAACCTTTTGTTAATTTTAACTCATGGTTAAAGCATAGGTTAAACTAGCAATATTTAACCCTGGTCATGGGGTAGGGTTAAATATCTAACCATTCGTTATAAGCACAACTATACGATCCTATACAGCAAACATATGCTCTAAAACATAAAAGTGTAAATAAAAGTTGTCCAAAGTTCATAAAAAAAAGTACAGCAATGCAACTGTCAACAAATTAAAAAAAAAAAACACTTTCGATCCCTTGCGGGACACAAGTTGCGAATAGGCCAGCAGAGGTTAACAGAAAAGCCTAGCCTGTCAGAAGAATTCTTTTCTATGATATGCTAGTCTTTCGTTCGAAAATGAAAGTAGAAAATTTTAAAGGTGTTGTGACTGTATTGTGACGTCATTTAAATTTGATGTCATTTTATTTTTAGAAAATACTTCCTTGTTTTGTATGCAGGTGCGTTCCTTTGATGTGTTTTTTCCTTAAAGTTGCCAGTAATAATGTAATATTAAAACCTATCTAGTATTCTCATGATTCTAGTATTGTTTTATGGAATAGTTTTTAGTGTTACAAATATGTTCTCAGATTCTTATCATGCTTTTAGACTTGCATTTCTCTCTTTTACTTAGGAAACAGGTCGAAACAAGTAGGATGAGTTCTAGCATAAATAATAAACATAAGGTTCCACTAATGGTCCCTTATAAATGGAGGACATGTATTATTCGTGTTGCCAAATCGACTATAAAACAAAAAATATGGGATATATTTGAATTTTGGAATAATTAACCTACAGTTAAAGGTTGGTTAGATTTTAACCAAATGGTTATAAAACCAAAAGGTTAAATGAAGATGAACAACGCATTTTTAACCTATGGTTTTCTAACCTCTTGTTAAAAATTTTAACCCATGGTTACATGTAACCAATTGGTTATTTTAACCAGAAGTTGAACAACCGGGTCCTGTAGTTACGTTTTTGACAGATGTCACGAAAGAAAAGACTAAGCCAAGGTATCGTGATTCATTCCGGTGGCGCGTCGGCGTTGATACTGTAATAGTTAACGTTTTTAGCTCACCTGACCCGAAGGGTCATGTGAGCTATTGTCATCACTTGGCGTCCGTCGTCCGTCCGTCCGTAAACTTTTTAAAACGTTAACTCCTCTGACACTATAAGTCCAATTGAAACCAAACTTGGCATGGTTGTTCATTAGCATTCGGTGCTTAGAACTGATGTGGGGATTTTCGATTCGTCGTAAAACATGGCCGCCGTAGCTAAAAATAGAACATAAGGGTAAAATGCAGTTTTTTTGCAAATAACTCAAAAACGGCTACAGATATCAAAATTCTGGCATGCGTAAAAGTGATCAGCACCTCAAGATCTACCTACCCTGAAATTTTTAAGAAAATCCAACAACCCATGTAGGAGTTATTGCCCTTTTTGTGGATTTTTTTGCAAATTTTGCACCTGTTTAGCTCAATATCTTGAAAACTATACAAGATAATTGAGAAATTTAAATTGCATATTGTTAAGCACGTCAGGATCTACAAAATATGTAATAGGGTCAACGTTGTAGAACCTTTCCTTTTAGGAGTTATTGCGCTTAGAACAACAAAATTGAGCATTTTAACAGCATTTCCTCATTACATTGAAAACATTAACTCCTCTGACACTTCAAGTCCTATTGGCACCAAACTTGGTATAGTTGTTTATTAGCATTAGGTGTATAGAACTGATGTGGGGATTTTTGATTGGTTGTAAAACATGGCCGCTGTGGCTAAAAATAGAACATAGGGGTAAATGGCAGATTTTTGCAAATAACTCTAAAACGGTGACAGATTTTAAAATTTTGATTGGGAACAAAAGTGATCAGCACCTGAAGATCTACCAGCTCTGAAATTTTAAAGAAAATCCAACGACCCATGTTGGAGTTATTGCCCTTTTTGTGGATTTTTGGCAAATTTTGCACCTGTTTAGTTCAATATCTTGAAAACTATACAAGATATTTGAGAAATTAAATTTCATATTGTTAAGCACATCAAGATCTACAAAATATGTAATTAGGGTCAACGTTGTAGGACCTTTCCTTTTAGGAGTTATTGCCCTTAGAACGTCAAAAGTGAGCTTTTAAAAAGCCTTTCCTCATTACATTGAAAATGTTAACTCTTCTGACACTTAAAGTCAAATTTGAACCAAACTTGGTATTGTTGTTTATTAGCATTAGGTGTATAGAACTGATGTGGGGATTTTTGATTGGTTGTAAAACATGGCCGCTGTGGCTAAAAATAGAACATTGGGTTAAACTGCATTTTTTTGCTAATACATGTAACTCAAAAAGGGTGACAGATTTTTGACTTTTAATTGAGATAAAAGTGATCAGCACCTTAAGATCCACCATATTGTCAGATGACCCCCTTATTAAACTTATAACCCTTTCAATGTCAAATAGATTTTGCCTAATATCCTTTACTTCAGGCACACATGTCAGGTGAGCGATTCAGGCTCCTGGGAGCCTCTTGTTGAAGAATTAAGTCTGTTTTATGCGATCAAGTAATGGTAGACCATTAATATTGATATTAAATATCTGGTATGCAGTTACATTAGCATAAGTACAGATAAAAATCAATCTATTTTATGCTACTGCAGTCACGATGTACTAGCCCTTGAAACTTTTTGCTGATTCGGCCAATGTTAACCTTTTTAGCTCACCTGACCCGAAGGGTCATGGAGCTATTGTCATCACTTGGCGTCCGTCGTCCGTAAACTTTTTAAAACGTTAACTCCTCTGACACCATAAGTCCAATTGCAACCAAACTTGGTATGGTTGTTCATTAGCATTCGGTGCTTAGAACTGATGTGGGGATTTTTGATTCGTCGTAAAACATGGCCGCCATGGCTAAAAATAGAACATAGGGGTAAAATGCAGTTTTTTGGAAATAACTCAAAAACGGCTACAGATATCAAAATTCTGGCATAGGGTGAAAGTGATCAGCACCTCAAGATCTACCTACCCTGAAATTTTGAAGAAAATCCAACAACCCATGTAGGAGTTATTGCCCTTTTGTGGATTTTTTGCAAATATTGCACCTATTTATTAGCTCAATATCTTGAAAACCGTACTAGATATTTGAGAAATATATAAAGGGTCAATGTTGTAGGACCTTTCCTTTTAGGATTTATTGCCCTTAGAACGTCAAAATTGAGCATTTTAACAGCATTTCCTCATTACATTAAAAACGTTAACTCCTCTGACACTTTTAGTCCAATTGGAATCAAACTTGGTATAGTTGTTTATTAGCATTAGGTGTATAGAACTGATGTGGGGATTTTTGATAGGTCGTAAAACATGGCCGCTGTGGCTAAAAATAGAACATAGGGGTAAATTGCAGTTTTTTGCAAATAACTCTAAAACGGTGACAGATTTTAAAATTTTAATAGGAACAAAAGTGATCAGCACCGCAAGATCTACCAGCTCTGAAATGTTGAAGAAAATCCAACAACCCGTGTAGGATTTATTGCCCTTTTTGTGGATTTTTACAAATTTTGCACCTGTTTAGCTCAATATCTTGAAAACTATACAAGATATTTGAGAAATTTAAATTGCATATTGTAAAGCTCATCAAGATCTACAAAATATGTAAAGGGTCAACGTTGTAGGACCTTTCCTTTGAGGAGTTATTGCCCTTAAAACGTCAAAATTGAGCATTTAAAAAGCATTTCCGCATTACATTGAAAACGTTAACTCCTCTGACATTTTTAGTCCAATTGGAACCAAACTTGGTATTGTTGTTTATTAGCATTAGGTGTACAGAACTGATGTGGGGATTTTTGATTGAATGTAAAATAGGACCACTGTGGCTAAAAATAGAACATTAGGTTAAACTGCATTTTTTTGCTAATAACTCAAAAAGGGTGACAGATTTTTAGATTTTGATTGAGAACAAAAGTGATCAGCACCTTAAGATCCACCATATTGTCAGATGACCCCCTTATTAATCTTATGACCCTTTTAGCGTCAAATAGATTTTGCCTCATTACCTTTACTTCAGGCACATATGTCAGGTGAGCGATTCAGACTCCTGGGAGCCTCTTGTTTCTTAAGTCTGTTAAACATGAAACAGTTATCGGACACCATAAATATTAGGTACTAGTATGCATTTATACAAATTTCAATAAAAAAAAACTTACCTTACTCAAACAGAATTTTAACCTATAACATGTATAAGAACCACCCGAAGATGAACCAATTTACCATCACAACTAATGGAATAACTAAATTACCCGAACAACTTTACCAATATAAAGCCCAGAGACCAGGTTACATATTGAGAATACTCAAAGAATTAGCAAAAGAAATTCCATCAAAACCTCTATAAATGTATGTATTTCTGTTTATGGATACCAGTAAAGTACCAGCTAACTGCACACAGCTAACGTATCAACAGCCTACATGAAAGGATCTTAAACCAAAGCAGAAAATTATACACCCATATCCCTCACACCGAAATGCTGAAACACAGCATAGCCAGCAGAATCACAAATCATTGAGAATCCAAAAACCTATTTTACCTTTTCCATTACGATTTTAGACACATAGGCCCCTGATAGAGACCGAACTGATATAATTGGTTGACGACAAATTTTAAAATCTACAAGACGAGAAACAACCGAATATATTCATTCACAGCCCGCAGTAATACTAGTACATGTAGATTGAGTAACATTCGATCAATGCAGTCAGTATAGAAACTAGTGTCCCCAAGTTCAGCATTAGGACTAAGACTCTTCATTTGCTATATATCAAAGACCTACAATCTCGTCCTAGCTCCACAATAAGCTTATTCGCTGATGATACGATCGCATTTATACCTGACAATATCAAATGCTCAAGATGTGGAACCAAAACAAGTGGACCTTAATCAACTAGACGAAGAGTGAGTGAGTGAGTTGGTGTTTTACGCCCGTGCAACGCTATATAGGTTATTTACAGGCGATGAACATGAAAAGGATGATAAAATGAACATGAAATGATGATAAAATGAAATATGGGAATGGGGTGGGACACAAAGAACCGGTAAATTTTGAAGAACCACAGGAAAAGGGGAGAGGTGGGTAGGGGCGGAAAATTTAGCCTATGTGGTGCACTACTTGGCGGTCCACAAAGGGGTCTTTTACGTGCATGAAGCGTGGCACTCTTCACACACGTTGGCCCACTATGGTCGGCGGTAACTAGACGAAGAAGACTGATGCATGAAGTTGCACCCTAATAAGCACAAAGCCCGATCGCGAATTATCATTAATAAAAGAAAACTTAAATTATAGAGCTAAACAATCAACTTCATGGTCATATTTTAAAATTAGAAGCAGTAAAATTAGCAAAATATCTTGGACTCACCTGCAGCAATAAACTACTTTTGCAAGAGCACATAAGAAACACCTGTAATAAAACCATTAGCTTCTTATGCAGAAATGTGATATCATTAATTGATATGGAAGAAAATGCATATATTTCACTTGACAGACTCCTAGTTGAATCAGCCAGTACTGTTTTGACCTATATGAACAGTGCAATAAAAACAAATTGAGTCTGTACACCAACAGGTACAAAGACAGATCCAGTGTACGCAATATCATACTCACTGTAAAGTTATAACCCCTACAAGACCGTAGAAGGGACTCTAAACTCCTCATAATGTATAAAATTGATCAAGGGCTTGTAGCCATACTTAAACTCAACAGGCTAACATGACACATGAGAACACTAAGAACAATGAACAACAGAGCATTTCAAATAGAAAACAGCAGACGATACCAGGAAATTTGATTTCTTTCCCATAACAGTTCGTGCTAGGAATGCACTACCACCAGACATTGTTGAACTGGACACTATTGAAAACTTCGAAGCTAAGATAGTGTTCATGTGAACAACATGTTTAATATTCCGATTATGGCTGCAATATCGCTGACGGGACATTAAACAAACAACAATCAATCAATAAACCGTCAGACTCACCTGTAAATAGTTTTAAACAATTTATTGTTTTAATATTAACAATATTGCTGTCTCCAATTTATTCTGTTGTTTAAACAAGAATAAATCATCCACATGTATTAAAATACCCCTAAGTGTATAATTTTCGATCTTTAGGATAAGTAGGGCATGAGCATCAGTCAACATTGCATAAGTTTTGAAACGACGAATGAAGCAATTGAAAGGCAGATAAAAGCAGATTTAAAACCACATATGATTCAGCAAAATCCGTAACCGTTGAACGGCTTCAAAGCAGATTTGTCTAGAAAAGATGACATACTAAGTCCCTTCGTTGTCGTGCATTGATAAACCATTTATTAATATGAATCATATATATCACGGTGGTGGAAAAGCACATGGATATCCGTTTTCCATATCCTATGGGCTTAAAATGGCGTTTCCCAAATTTATTATGCTTACATGTATGTTGTTTTATTGTTCGATAGATATCATAATATCTTTATAAGTTGCTTGAAACCAATCAGCAACCGTCATAAAAATCATTGCATTTATAAAATATACCTTAGGCGACTTAAAAATGATTAATATCTATAAATTTACTTTTAGGTGTGTGTTTCGGAAACCTAAATTGTCATTGTTTCACTGTTTAACTAATTGGCCCAAATTTTCCCTGTTTAATCAGTTACTTTTTATAATTACTAACCTGAAGCTTGCATATATTTTTATTTTCATATGGAACCATTTTCATGTGTAAATGCATTTTTTAAGAGCCGAATTAATACGTTTTCCAAAAATTCAAAGCTTAAGCCATTTACCAACAAAATAGATTATTAGTCTATCTGCCCTTACTTAATGAAATGCCAAACGGCCATTATGAAAAAACAGGGCATTATGACAAAAAACAGGGCCATTATGGATTTGAAACAAGATGGCCGACATCACTTTACTTCAGATGACTGATGTTTTAGCACTTTGAATTAAAAAAGTATCAAATGTTACACGTTGGAAATAGGGTTAAACTACCGTTTGATTTTCTGTGAATTAATTTATTTTGTTGTAGATGGCTTATACTGCATGTAACTCAATGGTCATTTCACATTTAGATGTTTTATACCCTTTTAGTTTCCTTTATAATTTCTTAAATAGGCTATCTTTTTTTACCTTGATCAAACAAGGTTTTTATATTTATTTTATACGTTTTATTTAAAAACTCAAACAAACCAACGTCCCTTAAAACTTTGCTGCACTGGTAATTCACAACTAATAAAAAATAAACAAAGTAAATGGTTCCTACCTGAAGATAAACCTACATACAGAGTCTGAGATCCTGTCTGTTTCTGTCAGGTTTCTGAGATCCTGTCTGTTTCTGTCAGGTTTCTGAAACAACCTTCTGAATGTCAATAGTTTGAATAAAATATTGATATACAGAAAATAAGCAAAACCCTGACAAACTTTAAAGATGTTTACATGTCTGCTGTCTGCTAAAGGGGGATTCTTGTTTGGGGAAAGAAATGGGTGGTAATTTGGTACTTCAACTCATCCCCTGACAATGTTGTCCCTAAAAATATTAAATAACTAAAATTGTTATTATTTGACCACATCATATGAACTGTAGTTTTATTACTTAAATATTTTGTACTTTGCACAATAATTTCTCAAATAGATAAGATATTTTGCAAATAGTTTTAAAGTAAGAACAACAACAAAAAATGAAACGAGCAGATCTCAATTATGTCAATGATAAATTTTTAAATTTTCTATTATCAATCTAAGACAAATGTACCTGATTTATGCATCGGCAAAGTAAAAGCCTAGAACAAAATGGTCATGAGCAATTAGACATGCATTTCAAAGAAATATTGGGCTAAAGAAGGTTTTACGAGTTACAGCTCATTTCTCCACTCAGTGTAATTTGTTTATTTTCTAGTTGGTTAATACAAGTATTAAGAAATGGGTGATTTGAGAATGGCCCTGTTATATGTTCTCGGTCTGCAATAATGGCCCCGAGGTGTTTGTAATGGCCCGAGGCAACCATATGTTCTCGGTCTGCAATAATGGCCCCGGTGTGTCTGTAATGGCCCGTTGCCGAGGGCCATTACAGACACCGATCGAGTGCCATTATTGCAGACCGAGAACATATAACAGGGCCATTATAAAAACACCCATTTATTAATACCATAATAATTCCACATCTGAAACGTGATAAAATCGTGTTAAAATTATTTTAAAATGCAATTAATTTTTCCGTAATTTTTATAGAAAAAACATGCATATTCAGGTATCTACTATAACATTAACTAACCAGGGGACCATATAATCTCGTACCCGGTAAAAATATCAATATACTTTAAAATTTCATCTGATTAGTAATTAAAACCAGAAATTGTAGTTTTAAGACATACAGTAAAATATGACTTTTGACAAGAAAGCATTGTTTTCAATGGGGCAATTTTCACTGAGGAACATATTTTCTCATATTATTTACGGTCCCGTGTGGGTTCTGGGTGGCGAATAGGCCCGCAGCAGCGCTAAGCTTGTCGGTTAAAGTTCACTAAAGAGCGCTCAGAAACGTGAGATCGGGTCAGGCCGCTTTCCCGCAAAGCGACTGGGATGTGTGCCCCAGGTGGTTGAATAGGGCAGCCCTAACATCGAGAGATGCGGGGTAGTCAGGTGATAATGCGGAAAACCTGACCGCAAACCATAGTGATACATCGTGTTGTGAAAATTGTCACGGTACTCGCACGTTAAAGAACCCTGCTGCAGGTTTCGGTAAGAGTAGGACCCGTAGAATCGCCATGCAGGAGTCTAAATTTCCCGTCCCTATCCATCACTCCTCTTTCCAGTGGCAGTCAAAACTCTCCTACCCGATTGGCCTTGTGTCTCCATTTCCCCCACTTCATCATCATTTCATTTTCATTGTATCACAACTTTCATGTTCATCTCCCAGATATAGCCGCAATCGTGCTGCTAACATACTAACATATTTTTTACGAGCGGTGACTGTTAATCCCCCTTTCTACGTAGAATCCAAAATAGAACTGCTAGGGACCAACCATTTAACTTGCAGAAGGGGCTTGTTTTGTTCTCAAAAATATTTTAAAAATGATTTTGGACGAAAAAAAATATTTTGGCAGCAGAGGTAAAGAAAAAAAAAATACTATGAAGAAAGGTTTCTGCTATCAATAATAATGCTTATGATGCGCGAGTTGGTGTTTTATGCCCGTGCAAAGCTATATAGGTTATCCACAGACGATGAACATGAAAATGATGATAAAAAGGACCTGAAATGATGATGATAAATGCATAATGGGGGTGGGGTGGGAAACAAGACGGGTTAACTTTGAAGAACCACAGGAAAAGGAGAGAAGTGGGTATGGCAGAAAATTTAGCCTATGTGCTGCACTACTTGGCGGTCTTTTACGTGTATGAAGCGTGGCACTCTCCACACACGTTGGCCCACTATTGTCGGCGGTCAGGGTTTCCGTATTTTAGACCTGACGACCCCAGCGGATGAGGGCCACCCTTTGCAGCCTACTAGGGTACACACTTGGTCGCTCTGTGGGCCGAGCACTGACCCGATGTCAGAATCCCAAGACCCTTAGTCGCCTCTTACGACAAGCTAGGCTCTGCGGCGGGCATATTCGCCACCCGGGCCCCGCACCGGACATTATGGAAAAGAAATCTGTAACGATGCCTCCAAAAAAAAATTCGGGCATAAACAAAAAACCTAGCCCACTTTTTTAACTAAATAGTCGGTCCGTTATTGGTCAAAATATAATTCTAAAACATGGACAGCCTTTTCAAGGTGTTGAAATCAGTGATATTATACTAAAATCAATAAAAAAAATCTTAAATGTACAAGCACATTTATATAATGTAGTTTTTAAAAAAAATCTTTTCTTCTTTTGTTGGTTATTATGCCCCGCCAACTTTGTTGGGGGGCATATAGTTTTTCGGTCCGTTCGTCCGTCCGTCCTCCCGTCCGTCCGTCTGTCCGTCCGTCCGTCCGTCACACTTTAGTTTTCCGCACTTTTTTTCGACATCCTTGCATATATTCAAAAGATTTTTGGTATGTGAGTCTACCATGATGAGTTACAGGTCAAGTTCGAGTTTCGTTCCGGTCCACTGATTTTGGCCTAAATTACGGCCCTTGAACTTAGCAAATTTTGTAAAAATAAGTTTTCCGCACTTTTTTCCGTATCCTTGCATATATTCAAAAGATTTTTGGTATGTGAGTCTACCATGATGAGTTACAGGTCAAGTTTGAGTTTCGTTCCGGTCCACTGATTTTGACCTAAATTACGGCCCTTGAACTTAGCAAATTTTGTAAAAAAAAGTTGTCCGCACTTTTTTCCACATCCTTGCATATATTCAAAAGATTTTTGGTATGTGAGTCTACCATGATGAGTTACAGGTCAAGTTCGAGTTTCGTTCCGGTCCACTGATTTTGGTCTAAATTACGGCCCTTGAACTTAGCAAATTTTGTAAAAAAAAGTTTTCCGCACTTTTTTTCCACATCCTTGCATATATTCAAAAGATTTTTGGTATGTGAGTCTACCATGATGAGTTACAGGTCAAGTTAGAGTTTCGTTCCGGTCCACTGATTTTGGCCTAAATTACGGCCCTTGAACTTGGCAAATTTTGTAAAAATAAGTTTTCCGTACTTTTTTTCCACATCCTTCCATATATTCAAAAGATTTTTGGTATGTGAGTCTACCATGATGAGTTACAGATCAAGTTTGAGTTACGTTCCGGTCCACTGATTTTGGCCTAAATTACGGCCCTTGAACTTGGCAAATTTTGTAAAAATAAGTTTTCCGCACTAAATCATAGGAATCTTACAACATATTTTTGTAATGTGTCAAAATGTCATTTATTTTATTTGCCAGCGGGGCACTGACACATTTCCTTGTTTTTATTTTTGGTTTTTATTTTTTGTTAATTTTAGTTTGTTTTGTAGATGAGTGACGTATTAACCATTGGCTCTATTGGCACGAGGAGGTAATTAGATCGCAATGCATTTTCAATATAACGTTTTAGTGAATTATATTTGTTTTCTTAAGAAATTTTGGCCACATAAACTTTGTGAGCTTTCCATAAATTGATAAAAAAAAATCAGAAAATTTTACCGTTTAACGTTTTAGAAAATTTTATTTAAAGTTGACCCCTATGGGGGTCAAAGCTGATGAGCATCAACAACTGTAAAATTCACCTTTTTGCACTAAGCCGAATCACAACTTTAATACTGAATTTCCAAAAAACTCAAATTTGATCATCATCTCTCATTTCGTTTTGACCGAAAGAAAAGTTACAAAAATGTTTTTGTACAGACCATATATCAGACTTTTGGAAAGATATTCCATATTAATAGTCCAACCCTTCATTCATGAAAAATAGTCCCCTAAAAGTGGTCATTTCTGTACATTTCATCAAAATACACAGATATTCCAATCTTTCACCCTTAATCCCCTAGTATATGTCTTTCCTGACTCTTAAATGGTACTTGTATTGTGATCATCTGTTGTATCAAATGTTATAATGTATTTTGTTTCATAGCAAACACATTCATAGTTTTAATCTGAATCCTCCCAAAAGTGGATTTTATGTAGAATTATCAAAACATGTCATTGTTTCCCGGGGCTATGGCTAAGTCAAAATGTGAAGTCCCAGCTTGGCTGTTTGATATGTTTGTCTTGAGTGAGTGAGTGAGTGAGTTGGTGTTTTACGCCCGTGCAACGCTATATAGGTTATTTACAGGCGATGAACATGAAAAGGATGATAAAATGAACATGAAATGATGATGATAAATGAAATATGGGGATGGGGTGGGACACAAAGAAACGGTAAATTTTGAAGAACCACAGGAAAAGGGGAGAGATGGGTAATGGCGGAAAATTTAGCCTATGTGGTGCACTACTGGGCGGTCCACAAAGGGGTCTTTTACGTGCATGAAGCGTGGCACTCTCCACACACGTTGGCCCACTATGGTCGGCGGTCAGGGTTTCCGTATTATAGACCTGACAACCCCCGCGGACGAGAGCTACCCTATTCAGCCACCTAGGGTACACACTTGGTCGCTCTGTGGGCTGAGCACTGACCCGACGTCAGAATCCCAAGACCCTTAGTCGCCTCTTACGACAAGCTAGGCTCTGCTGCGGGCCTATTCGCCACCCGGGCCCCGCACGGGACTATGTTTGTCTTGATATGTTATTGTTTTGATTTCTAAAAGATAAGGAAAAAAGGCGTTGCCTTGGACAATAAGTACCCTTAAAAATAACAAATTTCAGCAGAATACTGCCAAAATCCTACTTAAAGGTACCAGAGGAACCAAAATTATGAATTACGAAAATTGCACTGTGTTTGAAAGACAAAACAACACTTTAAAAAAAAAAAAACATTGATACAATTTTAATTCCATCTACGTAGACTGAAAAAAAAATCACAATGAAAATGTCAAATTTTCAAATAAAATTTGATTGAAATAAGCGATAAATCAGATGAAAGCTATATATAGCTATTGAGGCCTGTAGGGTGGCCATTTTGAGTTTTTTTGCCTGAATAAGTCTTATAGGATGGTCGTTCAGTTGCAATATACCTTTTACATTATTTCAACCCTTGCTACTGGACAAAATTTCCACTTTTGCATGGTTTTCTCGTGAACAGGCTCTAAATAGTATGTATCTCTATCTTTACTTTAAAAACAATCTCAATATCATTGCTTGTGGTTTCTATATGCATTGGGTTAAAATCTCTAATGTTGATAGTTTTGTTCGTTAGGAATACTAGTAATTATTTTGTTTTCTGCTAGTATTTGTTTTTGGAATAATTCCAAAGTTTATAATTGTCTTTTGTCTTTTTGGTTAATAAATTTACACAGGTAAATTGTTAACTCCGCTTTGGGGTGCTAAACAATGCAGTGAAGTATTTGCACAGCTTATGCACAACAAATCCTGTGAAAAACTTAAACAAAAAAATACATTAAAAAAGTTTCACATCTATGATGTGTTTTGTGTCATTACGCAAACTTAAGAATACAATAGAAGGGAGATCCGGTGCCATTTAGCTGGCTCAACTCTCCATTTCTTTTAACTTGCATGAACCAAGTCAGTACCATGTCTGTCATCGATTTCTCGTTCATTTCCGCGGTGGAGAAGACGCATTTCTTACTCAAATGACAAATTTTGGGATTCAGAAAACAGTAAAACTCGTCAGCAGAATTAACTGTCGCGGGTTATCGAAAAGCACAAATTAAGAAAGCCCAGAAGGCTCATACGAGATTCGAAATTCGAAATTAAATAAACCAAAGGGTTTTTATTTTTGCGGGCGCCAAATTTTTCGATTTTCAAGCAAAAATGGAAGGTCTTTTTCGCAGAATTCAATTTCTATTTAAATTTACAGCTACTCAAATGGTTGGGTAATTAATTGTGCTTTATGTAGTACAGGGATACATAAGATGATAGGTGATATATATTGAAATGCTTCTAAAGAACCTCCAAGTAGTGGGGAAAAGGTATCTGGTTTTTGTTCAACTACTCTGGTGGTGGTGTGTCATGAGCTGGACGAATAAGTCACACAGCGAGTATTTAAGTAAGCAGTCGCTACACATGCTTTTGCATGATATAGCAATTTTGGGCTGTTTGTCGAAAATCCGTGCTACTCTTATATAACCCAAAAGCAAGGGAGTGGATTCCAACTACAAAACCCTTTTTGAATCTGCCACAGCAGCATCAATACTGATTCAAACCGCATTTAAATCCACAGTCAGGTGATTGAAAACACACACTAATATAAATTATTTAAATCTTTTATACAAATCCGCCACAGACACATACGGGTTTTGCCAAATATAAAGATAAACCATGACGGGTAAATATATCTTAATTGTCAATAGCAAACAAAATATTAAAATATATTTAGTTTACCAAAATTACTGAATACACTTTTGAATTTCGGGGTTTCTGGACTTTACTGATAACCTATTTTGTTGGTTATCAGTATATTGAATTTCTAGTTTTGAATCTCGAATTTCGAATCTCGTATCTCGAATTTCAAGCTCCGGTTTTCGAATCTCGAATTTCGAAACTCGTATCTCGAATTTCGAATCTCGACTCTCGTAATTTGAATCTCGTATTTCGAATTTCGAATCTCGTACATGTATTTCGAATCTCGTATTTCGAATTTTGAATCTCGTATTTCGAATCTCGTATTTCGAATTTTGAATCTTTAATCTCGATAATTACGTTTTAAAAGAACTATTTTGATTGGTACAGGGTTATAAAACAAGCAATTGGACTGGTTATCATATTGAATCTCGAATTTCGAATTCCGAATCTCGAATGAACCTTCTGGGCTTTCGTAAAAAACAGAGTTGTAGGCACGTAATTTTATAACTGACCTGCATTTCGTATATTTAAGACTTGCTAGAGACGAAAAGTTAGTATAAGAATGTGCATGTAATTGTTTGACGTTTTTCTCGATGCATATTCATCACACAAGGTGGTCAATTTTAATTGCAGATGATACCGTCATATCCGGAAACCTGTCCAGTGCCCAATGCGTTTATAAATTGATGAAGTTTAAAGGCGCTGCATAAAAACACGACCACAGGAACATTTCAATAATGATTCATTATAAATAACAAAGATATGTATTGGTCAGTATCATTTTTAATCATTTAATACAGCGAAAACTTGTATATTAATTTTTCCCACTTCACGATCATCATCATTTCAAGTTCATTTCATCAAGATCTTCGTGTTCATCTTCGGCCTCATTTTTTGTTTTTGTTTCAATGATATACGCCCTCCCAAGTGCTTGAAAATCCCATGTAGAAGGATTATTTCAGTGTTAACACCTTATCGCCCGACTGTTGTGTTATTCTTTTGGATTTTGTATGATTTTTATAATAACTTTGCATCTTTTTTTAAGATCCAGTCTGCTTCTCGACGGTTTAGTAAGAGTTTTTTGGTTTTCTTTAGACCCTAGATTATTGTTTTTTTATTCCATTCGCATCTGTGGGCTTCCACACGATCACTTGAGCTATTCATGCGGAAGTCAGATTTGGTGGCTGGATAAATCCACATTGTTCATCAGAGGGGGGCGGGGGGGGGGGCGTACATTATTATTACATTATCTAAAAAAAACTACTTTGACGAAGTCTTTTATGTCACAGAGTTCGCAGAATTTGATGTTGTTATACATGTGAAAGACATTTCTAGATTTAGACTTCCAACATTTTTTACCCTGGCTTTACTGAAGATGAGATAAATTCTCGAAATGGCCATATGGAGCATCCAATTTTCCGTAGCTCCTAATATTTACTTTGATTTGCTTTCGACTTTTGACTTTTGACTTCTATTTATGATAATATAGTCAGCAAAATTAAAAATTTATATAGCGAAAATCTGTACGTTATTTTTTTCCCATGTCATGTTCATTTCATCAAGGTCGTTGTGTTCATGTTCGGCCTTACTATAGTCCTTTTGAATTCTATAAATCAATGAAAAAAAATTCCTAAAATTACATTTTTTTTAAATAAATCTTTTTTTTTTCAAGGGATTCAATTATCTTTTAAGCATACGAACTCTGGCAAATAATTTGAAAATTTTCAATAAGAAATGAAAGTTTTGTACATTAGCCTTAATAGTAACTTACTTTTTAAATTTTATTGACTGATTATATGCTGGTGGAATAGCCTTGTTTATAAAAAATTACAGGTCAGATCAGGTAAGCATGTGCTTTGTATGGAAATAACTTGTGCCACATGACCACTGTTTATGGTTTTATTGTTCAAGTCAATCATACAGGTAATTATAACATTCACCTGGAATATGTGTATTCTTATTATTTTAAGAATGGGAAATTGTATGACAAAGAAATTTGATTAAAAAGGGAAAAGAAAATGAAGCATAAAGATTTATATATAAACTAACATATATACATAATTAAGTCTTATTTCCATTCATAGTCCTCAGTCTCATCCCCATCACTGTCATTGTCAGATCTATCACTCATATCACTGTCTGACAAGTCTGAACTAAGGTCTATAATAAATCTATTTAGAATATCCGTTTGAATAGCATCCTTTTCTCAAAAACAGAAGGTTCAATTTTAATCTGCACATGATCGCAAGCATTTAACCATTTTTCAATAGTAAAGTCAAATCCTTTATATTAAATTAGTTTTTCAACGTCTCTCTGCTTGAATGTAGAATTTTCTCTAGCCACAAACCCCTTTAAATCCCACCAAATCAGTTCTATAGGCTTCAACTCGCAATGGTATGGTGGCCATCTAAGAACTTCATGCCCTTTGGATTTAAAAAGTTCATCGATTTTGTATACAGTTTTAAAATTTTGAGATTTGATAATATCATAAAGTTCTGGTTTTCGTTATGTCTTACTGTAGGGTGTTTTGTGCTTATCTAAAAGGTCAGTCATTTCTCCTTTTCTTGAACTAGAAGTCGGGGGTTTAGTTCCTTCGTGTCGAACACTATGAAAGGAAGGATTGTCCATCACAACAAGAAATTAAGGGGGAGATTAGGAATGAACTGCACAGCGCATTTAAGGTAGAATATGACTGTATTCGGCCATAAAACTCTTTCCGTCAACCAGATGTAAAATATAACTCATCAAAATCAATGAAGTAATATATGTGAATGTTATAGGTATTTGAGTTATATTTACATGGGCCGAAATGATTCAGGGACGAAAGGGGCGAAATCCTGGGACGAAAGTTTCTACTCAAAAGTTCTAGGGCAAGCCGGGGTCACAGCTTCAAAATTTTTATCTTAAAACGATTGTCATATTATATTGTAACGAAATATATTGCCGTGCCTTGATCTCTTGCACATACACTTTAAAAAAAATGAGAATTTATTGTTCAAATTAGCGAGTCCGAGCCTACCTGGTGACAATTTATGCTAATCATATTATTTGTATACCAATCACACTGTTTGCACGGCAATATTACGTTAGAATGTAATATGGCAATCGTTTTTAGTTAAAAAAAATTGAAGCTGTGACCCCGGCTTGCCCCAGGATTTCGTCCCTAAGATATTTCGGCCCATATAAATATAACACAAATATCTATAAATTTCACATATATTATTTAATTGATCTTGAGGGGTCTTATTTCACATCTGGTTGACGGAAAAAGTTATATGGTCAAATACAGTCATATGTTCTGCCTTAAATGCGCTGTGTGGTCATTACCCCACTTTTAAAAAATCTTTCCGTTCATTTTAGTATGATAATCTCTACCAGCAGTGCTAATTCCTTTCAATACCAATTTACAATTTGGAGATTTTTCTGGTTGAGAGATACGGAAAAACGAAACGGAGAACTTGACATATACAGATTTAAAGTGGTTTTATCTAGAGCAACATGTTCACCATTTATCTTGTGTGCCACTTTACTGAAGCACTTGTCCATGAACCCATGTGTCACATCAGATATCTTAAAGCGAGATCTGTATGTCGACAACGTATTAAGAAGCCTTGATAGCGAGGAATCGGGATTGGAGTTTTTAAGGAATCGAGGGGGCTATTGAGGCAGGCGGAATTTAATTTGAGAAGTTGGAAGTCGAATAGCAAACCAATAACGGAAGTAGAAACGAATGAAACAACGTGAATTAACGTGAATTGGAAATTTATTCCGAGAGCCGCACCTTGGTACGGAGGATGGTGGGAGCGATTGATTGGACTGACGAAAGTGACACTAAGAAAAGTCTTAGGGAGATCTCAAGTGAGTTTCGAGATCTTACGCACCGTTCTAATGGAAATCGAATGCGTTATCAACGACCGTCCGATCACATACGTTACAGCGGACATCCAAGATGTACAACCATTGACACCGTCTTCAGGGACGTATACTAGGATCGAAGAACGTTTCTATAGACAGTGATGAGCAAAACACGAACGAGCTGGACTGTGAATTAGCGAACAGACTATTACATCGTAAATCTCAGCTCATAGATCACTTTTCGAAGCGCTGGAGGACTGAATACCTAACTGCGTTACGCGAGTTCCACCGAAGTTATAACCCGATGTTCGAGGCACAGTAAAAAGTTGGTACCATTGTACAAATCATGGACAATCAACCGCGGCTTATGTGGAAACTGAGTCATAAAAGAAGTTATCCAAGGGAATGATTGACTCATCCGTGCAGCGAAGATTAGAACGTCAAGTGGACATGTAACAACACGACCAATTGTGAAACTAGTACCGTTTGAAATGTGACTGTAATTTGTTATATATTCTTTTATTACTTTTGCATAGACTTTAATATTTCATTTTGCCACCCCGAGGATGTTGTGAAATAGTTAGTGTAAACATATTTTTTTAATAATTTGTATAACATTTTACGATCAAAGCAACATAACAAAGGAACAATTATATACAAATTAATAAAAGGATTCGGAAGCAAGACTAAAAGTCTTATTTAAATCCGTCTCCTTAATCAAAATACAAAATACTGATGTACTATTTCAGCAGACATCAAGGGCAATGCTATACAATAAATTGAATATGTATATAGCTCGTAGTTATGTTAGTCAGAAGAAAGGTGCAGAAGGGTAATTAAGAACAAGTGTGATAGGTTGGGAATAAGTTAAGGGTAATTGTGATTGAAGAGGTAAGGCATTCTTACAACCTTGGAGGTTTTGTCTATATTTATTCAAAGTCAAAACGTTTACTTTTTAAGATGAATTGGTGTACGGATTCAAATATATGAGCATTCTGTTCATTCGATAAGGTATCTGTGCCAAATAAAAGTATATTACATGATAAGTTAATCTGTGGAGTAGTTGGTTTCTTTTATTCATAATTCACTTCTTTTAGTTCGGTCATTTATGTAACATTTTATAGCGCCATTTTAACGTAACAATTGTTTTATATCGTCGCTTCGTAGCGACATCTTGTATGGAACGTTTAGAGATAATATAGAATCGAAACTGAAAGCATCGTTGTATCCTTTCTCCACAGTATATCCGCCACACTGTCAAAAGATCGAACGAAATCAGGAACTAAATTATATTTCCTGAACATGAGGAAAAAGGCATTGAGAAATAAACACCAGATAGTGGAATCATAAGGATTGTCTAAATCAAAAAATGAAAACATATCAAATAACATCTTAGGTATGATAGACTGAGCCTTCTTGGGACAACGGAGATTCAATCTAGATAACCATTTCAAGACTAGTTTTAAGTGAAACAAATCAAATTGAGGGTAATTTAAGTCTAAATGCAATAATTTATCACCACTAATGTAATTCTTAATAGAATCGACAAACTTAAAACTCCGACTAAGAAATCGAGCGTACAAACTCAAAATCTGAACTGTAGTTGGTAAAGGTGTGAAATCAAAATATGTACAAAACATAAAATATGATTCCCACTGTGTCTTTATATTCTTATTAGTACTGACTGCACTTTATATAATACTTCCAATCACCCTCCTCAAAATCAGTAGCCCTTTTATGGTACTCAACAGATAAATCACGGATTTCTAAAAAAAAGTCTCCCGCAAAACCAATAGGGGCACCAATTCTAAAAGATCAACGATTCTAATATCGTCATAATCTAACAAATATTGCCTTAAAAAGAAACATTAATTCCTGATTTAACGGGAATATGACATCCTAAATAATTAGTAAGTCCAGAATTCAAAATTCTAGAATGCACAGCTAAGAGATCCACAAAATCAACATCATCTTACTTATTCTGTGCAATATACCTATTTTCACCCCTCTTTTTAATATCGCTATTCACATTTAAATCAAGAATTAAATTGTGCTTCTCTTTCTTACAAAAAGAATCGATTATTTCCTTTACATTATCTTCCTTATTTTCTAACGTGTCGCTTTTTATATAAGCGGGTACACAAACTTCTACTAAAGGATTAAATTCAAAAGCCTTATTAGGCTTTAAGGAAGAGGAGTTCACAGAATCTAGTCATTTTGATTGCTGATAAAGACGAATATCAGCACTTTCAGAATGAAAGGCTTTCTTTCTATCCTTCATCCAACAAGAACCACAAGTATGCTGTAAAAATCTATTTATTCCTCTAAATTTACCAAAATAAGATTTTTCATGTGAACATTTCTTCCTTTGAAAAGCAGAGCAAAAATAAACAACTTCATCTTTCTTGAACTCTTTTTTAACATCATTCGACTGGCCAGATTTTAATTTCAACATCAGTCTTCACATACTTAATCAAAAGAGGTGTCTCAATTTCGCTGAAATCTTTAGACCAATCGCTAAACCATTCTCAATTTGTCTAATGATATGGGCGTGCATCTTCTTCAAACCTTGCCACTCATACAATTCAAGATTATCAACTTCTGAGATTCTTGCCGAAGATAAAAATTTCCAACTCCCCGGCAACAAACAAGTTAAATTCTAAATCATCAAAATTTATGTTTGAACCTGCAAATTAAATTGAAACTTTGACCGAGGCAACAATTGTTTCACAACAACCTCATCTGATGGGTGATTAAAAATACCCAACTTTTTCTACTCTTACAATTACGTTTTTTTCACAGATTTAACATTATCAAAATTATCAGAATCTACAATACAACAATCAGAATCAGTAGAAACATCTGAACTAGTTAAATCAAGCAATTTATTTACAGTCTTTTTTGTTTTAGTTTGAACATAATGACTTTTTCTCAAAGAATTTAAATCTACGGGACTATCATTAACTTTAACTGATTTAACATTATCAGAATTTACTCTGTCAAACTTAACTAAATGTTTGTCACCTTTTTTCTCTTTTTTCTTCTGCTCCCTCTTCTTCTCTTGTTTCTCCTTCTCCAACTCACTCCGCAGGCTTTCCTTACGCTCCGCCAGTCTCCCTCTCCTGATTCCTTCTAACCGCCTTCAGTTCCTTCTCCAACTAAACTCATCATCCTCAAGGGGCACATCTCCTTTGTCATCGCTATCGACTTCCTCGACTGAATCCATGTCCGTCCCCTCCTCCGACGATTTTTCCATCAACAATCTTGTCTTCACAGACGTCATCTCCTTATCTATAACAAATCACCACCGACTTCTGCCGCAACATCATTATTTCTCTTTTCATCCATAGTCGTCTTAATACCACAATGCAAAAGTTTATAATTTATCCTTTTTTTTAACACGACGCTCTTATTACTGACTTTTAACAAATCCTCAATAAATACAGTTTCCAGATTACATATAAACTGAACATGGAAACGTCAACATGTAACAAAGCAAATACAAAAAAGTTCAGGGCGAAAATACTTTAAATTAAACGAGCCCTTAGACAAATATCCAAATAATAAATCAAAGAATTAACAACCTAACTAATAAAAAATATCAAACAAAGTAATAAACTTCTGACCAATGAAATTATATAAGTGAGTAGATCTAAGTCATATCTAGTTAGAACTAGTACATGTACAGAACACTGAAGGTAGATAACTCTTATAAATTATTTGAGCGTTTTTATTGATACATTAAATCAAAGAAGTCAAGCTTCTAAGTGATCAAAATCGGATATGTTGAAACTCCATTATGTTCAACGAAAATTTTCCCAAGAAACCTATGATGCGAAAATTCTATGATTTTGTGATTGAATTTGTATAATTAAATTGAATATTTTTGCAAATTTTCAAGAAAATTAAACGACACAATTTTACTTTATTTTAGCCTAAGTGTTGGGTACCCTCTTAATCGCATCCTTAACTTGTTTGTAGCAGTGAGGCATTGCTGATTTATAAAACTGAACGTTGCAGTTAAGCACAAAACACAATCATACATATATACAAAAAAAAGATCGAAATATGTTCAAGGTAAACATGAAAACGTATGGCCATTATTTGGTCTAAAATGCATAAAGTCAATTAAGTCCTGTGAAAGTTTTGCTAAGGCGCTCTTAATTTTTCACCTGTTTCACTTACGTTCTGTACAGAAATGAGAAATGAAATTAAATTTACAAAAAAGTTCTAGAGAAATAATTATGACGCCTATTTCGTCTATTTGGGACTCATCAGAGTTTATTTTAAGAGAGGTGTCTAAACTATTAGTAAGGGAGTTTTTTCAAGAGAGTTCCAAAATAGCATTTTTTCATGTTTTGTCCTCAAGAATGAAAACTATATTGCAGAGAGAAAAAAACTGCTGCTTGTTTCAACCTTCAGTTCATCTAGTTTCTAGTTTTACAAAAATTTCAATTGAGTCAAAGTTGTCAGATGACCCCTTACAGGGGTTAAAAGGCCCTTTATAGGTAACAAAAATGAATTTCATATTAACCCTCTAGCAGAAAGAGGGACTAGCTGTTGCTGAAGTTTGCTTCAACATAATTCAGCATATTAAACTCTACAAAAGTCTCCATTAGGTCAAATATGGGGTGCTTTGTTGACATTTTTAGGATTGGTGTTGAATCTTATGCATTATATTTTAAATCTTGGGCCAATCGAAAAATCGCGAACTGCGACCACTGGTCACATTCACGATGTTACAATGGTGGCTGCTGTCTGATTTCCATCATGGATTTTTAAAATTTCTGTTAATATATGCTGGTTGTGTGGCGTCATCTATTACGCATCTCGTTATCTAATCTAATCAATCGTAAAAGGACATATCTCAATTCTTCTGCAATTTTTAGATTAAAATTACCCCAAAAGATCAACTAAAGATCAACTTCATCAAAACATATACTTGTTAATAGTTATATGCACTAACAACCAGTTACTTTACACTTGGCGTGTTGCACATGCAAAAATAAGGCGCGTTTTTAGGTCCTTATATTCTTAGAAATTCTTATTAATTGACATAATAAAAACGATGAGTAGAAAGAGAAGTCCAAACTTTACCCAGAAAGAAGTTCCAAGTCCTTCTAGACGGGGAAGCAAAAAACAAGTCGCTGATTTTCAGCAATCTTACAAATACCACCACAAATGCATCCAAGATGAAGATATGGGAAGAAATCTGTAATAAAGTAAACGCTGTCAACACCACAAATCATGTTTGCACTGTGGAAGAGATTAAAAAGAAGTGGACAACTTATACCAACTGCATTGTCAATAGAAGAGAAGCAAATAGGACCGGACGCAGGTCCACGTGAACAGCTTACACCTCTTCAAGACAAAGTTGTCGGTATAATAGGAGACACTCCTATATCTTGAATTGTTGGCGGAATCGACATCGGTGAAGTTCCTGGACAATGCGAGGACGAATATGACACGAGTGTGGAAACTACGGTGGAAAATGGTATGTAAATTCATAAACGAATTCTGTTTCTTGCCCACAAATAGATAAAATCTACAACAAACTGCTATAGACAATACATTTTACTAGGCCTGGCGTGTTTTCATATATTCTAGACTCGTCAGAGGCGCTCTAAATACCTTGAGGATTTAAAACAAACTAATGCCCTACGCCATTTATACACTTGACAAATCCGTATAAATAGGTCTTATGTCTCTTTAATATATTATTCTAATTTTAATGACAAAACACCGATACAAGGCCTAGCATGTAAGGTAACGGGGCACATCAATTAATAAACTTAGAAAAGGATAATTAGTTTAGTTTGCACTTACATGGCTTTGCTAACTATTTGGTCTGAAAAGCGCATTCCATAAATTCAGAATTGCATGTTCTTTATTGATTGATTGATTGTTGGTTGCTTTATGTCCCGTCGGCGATATTGCAGCCATCATCGGGACATAAACAAGTTGATATAATTATGTTAATAACATGTTAATATAAAACAAAGTCAAAAGACCGTAGATAAAACAAAAAGTATGCCAAGAAAATAAATAGATAAAATAATCATTAAAAATAACACATTAAAACAATAAAACCATTTAAAGCAATAGGAAAACAAAGAACTTAACAAAAATAAGCTAAATATTATGACAACAAATTAACTTTCAAATGGTGATTACAAAAACTATAATTTTGAATACTGACCGATTTCTTTTAAAAAGGATAAAATGGCATCGGCTGGGATGCCGCTAAACAAATCGTGCATGGATGCACAGTTAAAATACTTCATGCGAATTGGAGCAAGATCAACACAGTCGAGAAGAACATGCTTCAAAGAGTACCGCGAGTCACAGGGAATGCACATCGGGGCCTCCTTCTCCTGTGTCATCAGGTGGCCATGAGTGACTCTAGAATGTCCTATACGACATCTAGTGATGACCACCTGGTCTCGACGGCATCGAAATGAAACATGACTCTCCCCGAGCTGTGGTTTTAGCTCATGAAGTTTGTTGTGCTCAGCGGCAGCCCAAACCTCATCCCATAAAGTCTGAACATATATTCGGATTGTATTTCTACAATCCGAATAAGGAATAAAACAATTTGACACCGGTTTACGAAGGGCTTCCTTCGCAACCCTGTCCACAACTGAATTCCCATGGATACCAGTATGACTGGGTACCCATAGGAAAATCAATTCTGCGCCACCTCTAATCAATTGATGAACCATATATACAATTTTAGAAATTAATGGGTTTTTCAATTTACAATTCTCAATTGCCAGAAGACAAGAGAGAGAATCGGAACAGATAAAGAATTGAGAGTGCTCAGAAGCATCAATTAGCTTGAGGGCTAAAATGATGGCTCTTGCTTCAGCTGTAAAAATGGAAGCAGTAGACGGGAGGCGTTGTGTTGACGTGCTATTCCCTGAGACAGCAGCAGCAGCAACGCTATCACCATCTTTAGAGCCATCTGTATAAACTGTTAGAAATCCAGGATATCTAGATTTAATTCGGAATAATCTTGTTGAATAAGTAGATGATTGGTTTCGGATTTTTTATGTTTACGGAGATCAAAAATAAATTTGGGCTTTAAAAGTTCCCAGGGTGGAACTTTCAAAGGCTTGACAGGTTTTATAGTTTGTAAATCAATCTTCAGATTAGTCAGGTGAGGTTCGATACGAATACCAAAAGGAGGAGTTTTGTTTTCATGTTTTTCATACATATTCCTGAGAGGTGGATTGAAAACACAATCGTGGGCAGGGTTGCTAGGAAAGGCTTTTAATTTGGTGGCATATTGCAAACCGAGTTTAATTCTGCGATGCTTCAGGGATGGCTCATTTGCCTCTGCATACAGGCTCTCAATGGGAGAGGTCCTGTATGCACCGAGGCAGAGTCGCAATCCCTGATGATGAACAGCGTCTAAAATTTGTGAGTAAGACTTTTTCGCAGACCCATAAATAATTGAACCGTAATCTAGTTTTGATCTAACAATAGATCTATACAAATTTAAAAGAATTGATTTATCAGCTCCCCAGTCGGTACTGGAGACAACTTTAAGAATGTCAAGAGCCTTAAGGCATCTTGATTTCAACATTTTGATATGGGGAAGAAAGGTAAGCTTTCTATCAAAAAGAACGCCAAGAAATTTTGATTCTTCAACTATTTTAATTTTTTTGCCATATAAAAAGAGATCTGGATCGGGATGAAGTTTTCGTTTCTTACAAAAATGCATAGCAACAGTTTTGCTCTCTGAAAATTTGAAACCATTTTCAGAGGCCCATTTTTCGATTCTTTTGAGGCACAGCTGTAACTGCCTTTCAATGGTATTCATGTTTTTTGCACTGTAGCATATTAAAAAGTCATCAACATATAAAGAACCTTCAATATTGTCTTGAAGGACTTTGGCAATGCTATTTATTTTTATACTAAAGAGAGTGACAGAAAGGATGCTACCCTGGGGAACACCCATTTCCTGGTCATACTCTTCAGAAAAGGTTTTATTGACTTTAACATTGAAGTGTCTGTCAGAAAGGAAGTCGGCCAAGAATGTTGGTAACCTGCCTTTCAACCCCATATCACAAATGTCTTTTAAAATACCATACTTCCATGTGGTGTCATAAGCTTTTTCGAGGTCGAAAAAGATAGACACCACATGTTCGTTCTTCGCGAAGGCGTTTCGAAGAAAAGACTCAAAACGGACCAAATGATCGAGCGTGCTCCTGCCTTGGCGGAATCCACACTGGATATTCGAGATGAGTCCATTGGACTCGAGGAACCAAACAAGCCGATCGTTGATCATGCGTTCTAGAGTCTTACAGACGCAGCTTGTCAAGGCTATCGGACGATAGTTGGAAGCATCTGTGTGATCCTTCCCCGGCTTAGGGATAGGAACAACAGTTGCAAGCTTCCATATTTCAGGCAATTTTCCGTTGATCCATATATCATTCATTATTTTAAGAAGAGTGTTCATTGATATATCAGGAAGGTGTTTCAAAAGCTGATAGTGGATGTCATCAGGACCACATGCAGTATCATGGGCTTTACTTAAAGAACTTTTAAGTTCATCTAAAGAGAATGGGGAATTGTAACTCTCCGAATTGTCGGAGTTAAAGTTCAATTTAGTTTTTTCAGCTGTTCGTTTAAATTTTTGGAAGTCAGGTTTGTAATTAGATGAAGATGAATGTTTAGCAAAAGTCTCAGCTAGTTTGTTGGCAATGTCCTTTTCAGATGTTAAAGTGGAATTGCCAACGTTCAGATGTTTAACTGAGGATTTAGAGTTTTTACCTTTTAATTTTTGTATAAAATTCCAAATTTTATTCATAGGAGTTCGTGAAGTTAAACCAGATACAAATTTTTTCCAGGATGTTCTTCTGGATTGTCGACAAGTTCGTCTAGCCTTCGCCCGAAAAATTCTAAAATTACTCATATTTTCTTTTGTTTGATGTTTGTCGAATAGTTTTTGAGCCTTATTTCTATCGTCGATAGCCCTGCCACACTCGTCTGTGAACCAAGGTTTATTGAGTTTTTTAGGAGTTGCCGAGGTCTTAGGAATGGTTTCATCCGCTATAGATATAAGGGTTTGATTAAATGATGTAATTGGTTCTTGATCATGATCAAAAAGTTCTGGTCTTAATTTTTCCGAACAAAGTATGGAAAATGTTTGCCAATCGGCCTTCTCTAACTTATAGCGAGGAATTCTTTGTTCAGGTTCACCAAAGAGATCTTTTAAAATTATAGGAAAGTGATCACTTCCACAGAGATCGTCATGGACTTGCCATGAGAAGTCTAATAAAAGAGAAGGATCACAAATAGAGAGATCAATTGAAGAATAGGTTCCATTGCCAGAATGTAAAAAAGTAGACGAACCATCATTAAAAATGCATAGAGATTCTTTGGATAAAAAATCCTCTATCTTTTTACCCTTATCATTCAAAGTAACACTGCCCCATAATGGATTGTGGGCATTGAAATCCCCAATTAGCATGTATGGAGCAGGAAGTTGATCTGTTAAATTTTGAAGTTGCGCTAAAGTTAAATTATCATTTGGTGGTATATAAACTGAACATAGAGTTATTGTTTGATGTAATGAAACTCTCACGGCAACTGCTTGCAGATCGGTAGTTAAAGGAATCGAACTATGGAGAATGCGATCCTTTACTAAGATGGAAGATCCGCCAGCAGCTCGCTCAGTATTAGAAAATTTGCTATAGATAGAGAAGCCCTTCAAGGAAATCGTGTCAGTTTCCTTGAGGTGAGTTTCTTGAAGACAAAAGACAGTTGGATCTAATGACTGCACTAAAAGATGTAATTCAAGAAAATTGGCCTTGAGGCCTCGGCAATTCCATTGAATGATGGTACTCATTTTGGAGTCTGATTAGGATCGGAAAGTCTACCGAGAGATCGCCTACGTCTGTGTGGAGACTGGCTCTGTGAACGCTCGATCGGTGTTTCCGAAAGATCCATATCCGACTCCATGTCGTCACCAAGAGAGCCAAAACGATTATGCATAAAAATTGCATTTCGTTCGGCTTTCTTGGATCGAGATTTTAATGGCGACGTCTGCTGTGACGAATTCTGTCGTCTTTCCGACTGTAAGGATCGCTGCTGTCTGTTTAAAGTTTGAGAAGCAGACGATGACCTTGAGGAAGACTGTTTTTTCTTTGACGAAGAAGTTGAAGAAGAGGGCTGAGGATTGGAAACTCTGGTAGGAGCTCCAAATCCGGCCCAAGATGACTTACGTGGTGTATAAAACAGTGTCTCATCGACCACTGAATCGTTGTTTGGACCTGCTGAAGACTTTCGTGGAGGGGGATGAGAATCATCCAACTCTTTCCATGGTTTCTTACAGTATTTGACAAAGCCTTTTTGGGTTTCCTTATCAAAACAATCGGCACCAAACATCCATCCATTGGTATTGCACGTACGGGGCTTAATTTCACCCTCCGGCCAGGTGTACATAGTTTGGTAACCAAATGTCCTAGAGGGTTTGGCAGCCTCCGCGTAAGATCTGGATGGTGTGGTATCATTGGAGACAGAGACTTGACGACGAGCTTCCTGATATGAGATGTTTTTTTCAGCTTTAATTTTTTGAATTTGTTTTTCATGTAAAAGAACGGGGCATTGTTTGGACGAAGAAAGGTGGTCAGCGCTACAGTTAACACATTTTGGATCGTTGGCACAATTGAAATCCGAATGGCCTTCCTGTGCACACTTTACACACCTTTCCTTTCCGTTGCATGTAGCCTTTCCGTGGCCAAAACGTTGACATTTGAAACATCGAAGAGGATTTGGAACAAAGATGTCTACAGACACTCTAAAATAGCCTAAATTTAAATGACTTGGTGGAACAGCTGAATTGAAAGTAATTAGGTAAGTATTCAATTTAATAATTTTGTTGTCGTCTCTTTTAGTGAATCTTTTGACTTGGATGACACCTTGTGATTCGAGTTCAGAGCAGATCTCTTGTTCTGATAAATCAGCAAGGTTTCGATCTCTATCTCGAATGATACCCTGAGAACGATTCAGTGATCGATGAGCTTCAGCAGATACTGGTATTTCCAAAATAGATGAAATTGACATTATATTTTTTGCTTGTTGTTGTTTTGCGCACTCGACTAGAAGGTTACCGGAGCGGAGCTTGGTGATTTTTGGAATATCAACTCCAGTAACGCTCTTGATTGTTTTCGCAATGACAAAGGGTGAAACCTTTGTCAAAGGACGAGTGGCATCTTTGCTCGTAAGTACAATAAACTTCGGCCAACTATCGTTTGTGGTATTTTGACGCTTAGATGAAGCTGGTGCGTCCTGATCGTCATCATCGCTACAAGAAATGTTTCTTTTTAATTTATCATTTGAACTGGTTGTTGTTGGTTTTTTTGGGGAACCCATGATGAAAGAAAATGATTCACTGCCTTGCTCCCCGCCCGCCACGGAGCGCCAACAAGGGCGATGCTGTTGCTCAACGGGGCTCCAGTTGAAAGCATCAGGGCTACAAGGACAGTATACTCGCACAGAGTATTCTTTTAAGGAGACAAGCATCGTGCCAGGGGTTACCTGGCGATACAACCCTCCAGAATTACATCCACACGATTGACCCATGAGCCACCGCCTTCTGTAGAACATAAATGACATTAGGTTAATAACTTCAGATATAACAAAATGCAAGTTATAAATACAATGAGATGGTGCTCTACAGGGCTTGGCGTGACCAGCCGATTGATCAGACCGAGCCGAATCTGACCGCCTGTCTAGGAGAAGTAAGGGCCAAAGCCCACATACGTGGACCAGGATCCCGTCCTCCCCCGACACAGGTCGCAACACACGGCAAACATGTTGACCCGTTTAGTCGCTTCTTACGACAAGCTTTACGGGCGGCTGCGGGACTATTCTTTTCACACCCGGTTCCCGCACGGGGGGCATGTTCTTTATTCTATATATTAGATTTAAAGATATTCCTGAATGATAGTTCTTACGATTAATGCTAAGGTGCTCATCAGTAAAAGGGGCCTTATTTCGTCATTGGTAATGTCAATTGCACCAAATACATTAGGAAAAAAAGTCATGCATTAGTCCACGTAACTCATTTTGGCGTGTAGGCATGCTCATGTACTGCTGACAATCAGACAGCCTGTTACATAAGCAGAAATATTTGACACGCTTGATTTCGAAATGTTGTGTACATCAGCAACAACCTGTTGAAAGCTTCCGGTAGCATAGAATGACTACTTGCAGGGAGACTGGAAAGGCGTGTGACCTCATAGTTGGTCTACGTAACTCTTGTTGAAACATTTGGCACAGCATAAAGGTAAGCGAACGTATATTTCTGCATATTATGCTGTCATCATCCATGTAATCTAGCGGGTTGTCACGGTCCTGGAAAACTCTGTTACTGCGGATGTTTACTCGACGACCTCTCATGTGGAGTAAAGCAGCAGTTTACTCTTTTAAGATATTATAACCACATCTTATTTAAAGACCCCCATAAGACAATTAACTTGATGTACTAAAGTTTGGATTAAAATTTTAGGATGTCTCAAAATAAGACGTGTTCGATACACAGAATTAGGACTAAGATTTGAGTAATGAGCCTCCTTAGACATGTCTTAGTCTAAAGACAGCTTTGTTAAACGGGCCTCAGGATTATTTTAACATGAACAAGAGGCACCCAGGAGCCTAAATCGCTCACCTGGTCTTGATGTCAACCCTATATTTTGTAGAGCTAAATGAGCTGAACATTTAAGCAAGCAACAGTTTTTTCTTTATCTACTATAGTTTTCATTCTATAGGCCAAAAACATGAAAAACCGTTATTTTAGGGGCCGTAACCCCTATTGGGGGTCATCTGACAACTTCAACCCTATGGAGACTTTTGTAGAGCTTTATGCGCTGAACATTTAAGCAAGCAACAGTTTTTCTCTATCTGCTATAGTTTTCATTCTAAAGGCCAAAAGCATGAAAAAGGTTATTTTAGGGGCTGTAACCCCTATTAAGGGTCATCTGACAACTTCAATCCTATTGAGACTTTTGTAGAGATAAATAAACTGAACGTTTAAGCAAGCAACAGCTTTTCTCTATCTGCTATAGTTTTCATTCTATAGGCCAAAAACATGAAAAAGGTTATTTTAGGGGCCATAACCCCTATTAAGGGTCATCAGACGACTTCGATCCTATGGAGACTTTTGTAGAGCTAAATGAGCTGAACATTTAATCAAGCAACAGCTTCTCTCTATCTGCAATAGTTTTCATTCCATAGACCGAAAACATGAAAAAACATTATTTCAGGGGCCGTAACCCCTATAACGGTTCATCTGACAACTTCGACCCTATGGATACTTTTGTAGAGCTAAATGAGCTGAACATTTAAGCAAGCTACAGCTTTTCTCTATCTGCAATAGTGTTCATACTATAGGGCAAAAACATGAAAAAACGCTATTTTTCACCTTTAAGGGGCTGTAACCCCTATAAGGGGTCATCTGACAACTTGGACCAAATGGACACTTTTGTAGAGCTTTTAATGCTGAAGCAGTAGGGTGGCATCAGATTTCATCTATCTCTTATACTTTTTGAATTACAAGCCAAAAACAGTAGTCTGACCCCCCCTGGTCTATTTTTAGCAACGGCGGCCATGTTTTTCGACGAATCAAAAATCCCCACATCAGTTCTGTGGGTGATACCCTAAGGTACCATCAGACCAAATTTGGTTTGAATCTGTTCAGCCGTTTCAGGGGCGAAGAAGTTTGAAGAAAAGTTAACGACGACGACGGACGCCAAGTGATGGCAATAGCTCACATGGCCTTTGGCCAGGTGAGCTAAAAAGTTTTAGCTTTCCGTCTGTTTTTCGTTGGATTCGACAACTCAATTTAATAACATTAACTTCGTTGTTGAAAAATTGTAGTATAAGTATATACATAATAGGGTTTATCGATTTTTTTCTGATAAACCAATTTAATTAAAGGGAATAAATGGTTCGTGTGATAATTTCGTTTCACCCCTTTCTATGATTTTTCCAGTTCAATCCGGTTTTTCGATATTGATTTTTAGTGACGTCATACGATTCATAACAAAATCGTCAAAAAATCCTGTCCATCCGTTATTGTGAGATACAATGAAGCCTCAGAAAAGACGGAGAGAGACTCCAAATAAGTTAAAGCAGACGCAGAATGCAGGAAAAGGCCCAAAGAAAGCCAGAACTTCAAGTTCAAACAAGTGAAACACGAGATCGGCAGATAATGTTCCCAGTCAAGATATCGGAACGAACGATCAGCAAATCAATCTTGAGGACAATGCCAATACACCCAGAAGTAGGCCAGGTCAAATGATGAACAATGAAAGCCACAATTCCGTCGGCCCATCACAAAGTCATCGCCGGACAGCAAATCTTTCAATGACACGTGGCCCTGTAATAAACATCGTGTCAGAAGCTGATCAGCGCCCTCGAGTAGTACAATTCCAGAGACCTTCATCAACTATAACTGCCGCCCAAGACGAGCAAATGCCAGTCAATGACGATCCAACAATCAGGATAGATGAGCAGACAAATGTGGTCCCGAGTAGCCATAGCGGTCCCACAAGGAACAGTTCAAACCAGAGACAAACTCAGGGTAGGTTTATAAGTGAAAATGACACAAATACATGTAGTAACTTAATTTCGCAAGGTGATAAGTCCCCGGATTTAATGGTTAGTGTTTTCGATCCTATTTCATCAAATGTTCCAATTAAAATTAAAGAAAAAATATGGAATGGGGAGTTTGTTGATTTAGGTTTACTTTTAAAATCGAATCAAAGTCTGTCAAATGATTCAGATATCGATGGTGAACTTGCTATAAGAGGTGGTGTCATTTCAGTTCTTCCTAAAAAACCTAATACAATCAAAAACATTCATATATGGACATCAGCATTCATGATATATTCAAGTGTCATGTTAGAAAAATGGCCAGAAAAAGGTTTGGAATTTTTCAAATATATGCATACGGTCCGATTAGCTGCATCTAGGGGTTGTTCAGGGGGCTGGGTTCGGTATGATGAACAGTTTCGTCTACGTAAAGCCCGTTGTCCATCCTCTTCATGGGGAGGGGTGGACATGGAGTTGTGGATGGTGTGTGTAACAACCCCAAATAATAGTAACACCTGGTTCAGTAAAAGTCAAGATCAATCGAGGGAAGGCTTTCAAAATCAGAATACTAGTAGTCAGTCAATTCAGATACCAAAAAAGTGGAACTCGACATCTTCATCAAATTACACATCTACAAACCCTAAACAAAAATACTATTGTAGAATGTACAACAGCGGTCTACGTTGCACATATGGAAATAGTTGTAAGTTTTTGCACAAATGTCAAAAATGCAACGAAACGCACCCAGCGTCAAATTGTAGAGTATAATTTGATATACATACAGATATTATCATGTACGATTTTGTTATAATTTAGTTTGATTTACAAGGTTTTTTATTTACAGGAACCTCCCAATTGTATTCGCTAGGAAGCACACCTATTAAAGTTGACAATGTGAAAATTGCTCTACGTAATTTCCCTAATTCTAAGAAGGCTTTTGAATTATTGCAAGGTCTAGAATTTGGTTTTAAATTACAGTATTCTGGTCCCAGGACGCCCTCAGACATTAGTTATAAACAAATTGTAGGGGAGCTATCGCTTATTGCAAGAGATAAAATTGATAAAGAAATAAGTCTTGGCAGGATTGCGGGCCCATTCAACTCTCCTCCCTTCCCAACCCTTCGAGTATCGCCCATTCATGTCATACCAAAAAAAAAAAAAAAAAAAAAAAAAAAAAAAAAAAAAAAAAAAAAAAAAAAAAAAAAAATCCAGTTCCGAATATCGTTTAATACAGAATTTATCCTTTCCTTTTAACGAATCGGTAAACGATTACATAGACAAAGAATATTGTTTAGTAGCATATTCAAGTATTGACGATGCGGTTGAAATGATTCAAGGATTGGGAAAAAATGCCCTCTTAGCAAAATGCGATATCAAGTCAGCTTTCAGAATCCTACGTCTAGCTCCGAGTGAATTTGACCTGACTGGTTTCAAATTTCAAAACCAATATTACTTTAACAAAAATCTTGTCATGGGAGCATCTATAAGCTGTTCAATCTTTGAATCTTTTTCCACAGCCTTACATTGGTATGTTGAGCAGCAGTCAAAAAATAAAAATATTATTCATTATTTGGACGATTTCCTGTTTGGGGCTAATGGGTATACAGCTGAATGTAAAGACACATTGACAATATTTCAAGAGTGCTGTAACTCTTTGGGGGTCCCCTTGGCTGAGGAAAAAACTGTAGAGCCAACAGAGGTTATAATCTTTTTGGGAATAGAATTTGATACCAGACTTATGGTAATGAGGCTCCCTGTGGAAAAAATTCATTCCCTTCGTGACAAGCTATCGGCTGCCTTAGAGGCAAAAAAGATAACACTCAGAGAATTGCAATCATTGATTGGTACTCTAAATTTTGCCTGTCAAGTCATTGTGCCTGGTCGCGCCTTCTGTCGTCGTTTAATCGACGCTACATGCAACCTTAGTAAACCAAGTCATAAGACCCGAGTTACACAAGCTATGAAAGAAGATATTAAAACTTGGTTACTCTTTTTAAACAAGTACAATGGAACAACCGTATTTTTAGATCGTTTTGGACATTTAATGACCAAATCCAATTATTTAGCGACAGCGCTGGGGGTACACAAAAACCGTTGAAAGGATTTGGTATATATTTTAATGGCAAGTGGGCACAGGCAAATTGGCCCGATTCATGGATCCCCCTTGGTATTCTTTCTGATATTACTTTTTTGGAGTTGTTTCCCGTGGTTGTTGCTTTGAACATCTGGGGTCCCCTTCTGAGGAATAAAAAGATAATTTTTCGTGTAGATAATCAAGCTGTTGTTGCTATAATTAATAAGAAGTCCTCAAAGTCTCCAAGGGTCATGTCTCTGGTCAGGAAGTTGGTGTTCTCGTGCTTAGATTTTAATATCTTGATGAAATCATCACATATTCCAGGCCGTTTGAATTCTATTTGTGATTCTTTGTCCCGCTCTGATTTTCAGAAATTCAGAAGATTATGTCCCAGGGCAGACGTCAACCCATGTGCAATACCTTCCCATCTTTGGCAGATCTGACCAGTGAACAGAACCTGTTAGTTGATTCATCTATGTCGCTCAATACGTGGAAAACGTATGAAATGGCTGTAGAGAGCTTCTCAAAATTTCGCATTCTTTATGATTTTAAAGACTCTTGGCCTATTCCCATTGACATATTAACTAAATTTATTGCCTTTCTCTCTTGTCAAAAACTTTCAATTTCTACAGTTAATACTTATATTTCGGGATTAAGCTTTGCGCACAAAATACGAGGTTCTGTGGATAGTACAAAATCATTTATCATTGGGAAAATGTTGGAGGGTTTTCGACGAAGAGCTCCAAGTCGGCCCGATATAAGGTCCCCGATTTCAAGGGAATTATTAAAAAGTTTGATTTTCGCCCTTAACAAGGTGTGTTGTACCAGCTATGAAGCAAAACTATTTTCGGCAGCTTTTTCTTTAGCCTATTTTGCTCTCTTAAGAGTAAGCGAATTATCTGTCCAAAGTTGCTCTGATGAAAAAGGTCATGCATTAAATATCAATGATGTGGAATTTCATACCGGTGTCACTTCCACGGAATTGCATGTTAAAATATCTACCTCAAAAACAGATCAGAGAGGGGACTCGGTAGTTTTAGTATTAGGGAAGCTATCTGACCATGATATTTGTCCTTTAACGCTTTTAGACTCGTATTTAATGGTTCGCTCAAAAGAGAAAAATTTCTCAAAGAAATTATTTGTTCACTTTAATGGTACGGCTTTGACTAAATATCAATTTAGTTCCGTTTTACAAAAGTGCTTGAGGTTTTGTGATGTCCCTTTACACATTAGGTCACATTCTTTCCGTATTGGACGGGCTTCAGAAATGGCCAAAATGAATGTAGATGATGAAGTTATTAAGCGTTGTGGTCGATGGTCCTCTTCTTCTTATACTCGTTACATTCGTCTTTAACTTACATGAGTGCATGATTGTAGTTGTAATTTAATTACTTGTAGGTTCGAAATCTGTTTGGATAGTTGGCTCATCAATCGTTTATTGGGCACAGCGAAGGGCTTTCACGAGACCCGGGGGAGAAAATCTTGGTCTTCAGTACAGAGGGTGGTCTGTAAAGTGGATTGGGAAACGGGCGATGTCTTGGTACGATTTTACGGCCACAGTTGAGAAGGAAATAAAATCAATACCGCCCCCTTCTTATATACTGATACAGCTTGGTTCTAATGATTTAGGAAAAGGGAATACATGTGGATTAATTAATGACATGAAAAGAGACATTTTACGTGTTTGTCTTTTGTTAAAATCTACTACGATTATATGGAGTGACATATTAATGAGGCGTTATTGGCATGTGTCAAATGGTGATGGCAAATCAATTGAAAAAATTCGAATAAGAGTTAATACAGCTCTGCGTAATTGCGTCAAGAAAGAAGGACATTGTTGCATTAGCCACCCTAATATTCGTGCTAACGAAAAGTCTTTGTACCGTTTCGATGGGACACATCTGACAGATTCTGGAAATGACATATTGCTTAATAACCTGCAAGGTGCTCTTGAAACATTTATAACTGCCAAAGACGTAAAATCTTTTCCCTAGTGCTTTGCGAATATTTGTACACGCCTGTCAATCTGTCAATTCTTTGTCCGCCGGGGGGGGGGGGGGGGCTTATTAGAGTGTGTATAGACCCACTCTTATGGCGGGTTCTGGCAAGATAAGGGGCCCCGATCGTTCCCGCTATTCTACGTCGGATCATATCATTGATTACTTTTCGGCGATACCGCTGGAAGTTTGCAGGTTAAGACTATCTCATGTTACCATGAGTAGTCGGTTCTAAACTGATACCAGTCTGAGCTTTCCTAGTTTTGTTAAATATTTGCTTAAATTTTGCATTTTGCTAGAATTGCCTTAAATTTGCTGTTCTCCCCTGGTTAATAAAGTAACAGGGGGTTCTGGGATATGACCCTTCGTATTGGGAGTCGGGGCCCTTGTTCTCTCTTGGTGGTTGTTTAAACAAGAGGAATTTAGCATCCTTTGATACCAAAGGTGTACAGATTTGCCCGTAATTTTTTGGTATTCTGTTTTCTTGTCAGATGTCGACAGCCTTTCTCAACTGTGGTCGTTATTCCAATTTAATATGTTGTTAGTTTTTATTTTGCCTTAAGAAGTATGACTCTATAATTAATAGGGTTTATCGATTTTTTTCTGATAAACCAATTTAATTAAAGGGAATAAATGGTTCGTGTGATAATTTCGTTTCACCCCTTTCTATGATTTTTCCAGTTCAATCCGGTTTTTCGATATTGATTTTTAGTGACGTCATACGATTCATTCATTCAAAATTTATCGCAAGGTGACACTTCGTCAGAAAGTTGATAAAACAAAATCCCTCCCACCTTCCCCTACATTCACCGTCATTATGTGCAAATAAAAATTTTATACTTTTTCTTTCCGACTACGGGTCCATGAACCTCCCCTACATTTTCTCTGTAACTATGTATATTTAAGAATGATTTTCTGCTGCTGTTGTATTATTTTTTCAGTATTTCGAAACGCTCCTTGATCCAGCGAGAAGTGCCAGTTAAGACGTTATGTACAGACTCTTACTGTGATGAACATTAGAAGGACGTTATGTCGTATCATGGAAGCGGCGACATTATTGTCATATGGAAAGGACATTCCAGAGATTAATGACATCATTTATTTATGAGAGTGTATAAATTTAATGTTCAATAATTACTATAATAAATTGTTTGTCACAGTTAAGGCTGGCGGGTTCTGGCAAGATAAGGGGCCCCGATCGTTCCCGCTATTCTACGTCGGATCATATCATTGATTACTTTTCGGCGATACCGCTGGAAGTTTGCAGGTTAAGACTATCTCATGTTACCATGAGTAGTCGGTTCTAAACTGATACCAGTCTGAGCTTTCCTAGTTTTGTTAAATATTTGCTTAAATTTTGCATTTTGCTAGAATTGCCTTAAATTTGCTGTTCTCCCCTGGTTAATAAAGTAACAGGGGGTTCTGGGATATGACCCTTCGTATTGGGAGTCGGGGCCCTTGTTCTCTCTTGGTGGTTGTTTAAACAAGAGGAATTTAGCATCCTTTGATACCAAAGGTGTACAGATTTGCCCGTAATTTTTTGGTATTCTGTTTTCTTGTCAGATGTCGACAGCCTTTCTCAACTGTGGCCGTTATTCCAATTTAATATGTTGTTAGTTTTTATTTTGCCTTAAGAAGTATGACTCTATAATTAATGTTGCTGTGGCCATCAAGTAGACCATGTAAAGGGAATACAGGAATGAAAGCTGTCAACAAAGTGTACAGTGGTTTACCATGAAAGCACAACGAAGGGTAAAGGTGAATCGTAACAGGGTGTATAGTCGAACGCTTATATATTTACATTTATTATAAGCTATTTGAACGCTTCCAAACTATACAAATTCACGCTTTTTTGCTGTTTCTTTTTGACATATCCTAGTAACGGACATAAGTGCCATTTTCAGTCATATTTAAGCATAGGAAATGACTATCAATAGGACCCCTTTAGGTGCGTTTTTCCTTTCTTTGGTTTATAAGAGATCGTTTGCGTTATTTTGAATATGCATTCAGTTATTAAATGATTAAAGAATTGTAAGAAATCAGTATTACTTGTATATTCACTTATATTAAACGAATAATGCCTTATTCTTCAAATGCATACCACAATTCTTCCTGTTTAGAGGATATTAAACGCGTTGACTTCCGGATTAGACTGTATAGCGGTTATACAGGATGATATTATATAGAAAACTTGAAGCCTTATAATATCATTTAACAAACATTTACCCACCAAAATAAAACTCGTGCCACAGTATTTCTGTAGAGCAGAGCTAATAATATAAAATAAAAATATTTAATAAAAGTAATAGCAAAACTACCGAACTTAAATGATCAATCTCATAGTCCAGAAAAAATGACTAAAACGAATCAGTCATACTGGAGAATTGGTGGATCGCAATAGTCCTGACTGGGAACAGGCATTTCAAACGAAATGGTGGGTTAAACCAGGTTTTATGGCGCCAAACTTCCCTCTTCCATTGCCATCTTAGGATCCGGTAATGACCATAGAACACAATATAGTTGTGAGACAATATAGGGATATTGAGGTGATCATCTCAGTATCTCAAATCTCAAATAAGATAAAGAATTACGCATCTTCAAACGCAAAAAGAAATAAATTTATCGTAATATCGTTCCTATCGAGATTCTCTATGTAAAATGAAACGTGTATATATATATATATATATAATTAAGACACACATAAGTTAAATACTTTACTTTTAGTTTAAAAAAATTATTTGTTAACAGACATGTTATGTTCATTTTGTATTCAAATTGCCGAGAAAACCTTGAAGTTATAAATAACGATTTATCCTTTGGATGTTGTTTCTTCAGTTTTATTTTCAAGACATTGAAAACTTCGCACGATCCTATCCTTCAATTCACTCATTAGTCTGTCCATTTCTATGTCATTTGTAAAGGAGTTTTTAGTAGTAGTTTCGTCTCCTTTCTTTTTTGTTTTCAGAAAATCGATAGGCAATCTATTGTTGACAACATTGTTATCAGATCCTTGCGCTAGCGGTGTAGTTTTTTGACTAGATGTTTTAAGAAGATCAAGCATAGTAATGACAGTGTTTACAATGTCATCCCAAGCCGAGTCGACACATTGGTCAGGTATATGATTATCTTTCTTGTGTTGTGTTTTCATTAGTTGTTCCATTCTAATAAATTCTAAAGAGTTTATCAGGGTGTCTAATACAGCCGTATTCATGCATTCGTCCCCTTTATGTTTCATAATTGATAGAAACTCGCTTATGCATTGTTCCTTTACATCTTCAGTTTCGTCGAAGAAAATTTTCAAATTTTTGGAAATAGACCTCTGTGCAACATAATCTTCAATGGGTCCTTTTCTATCTTGAATAAAGAATTGTCTTAACATTTCAGCTGGATCTTCTTGTATTTCTACCAATAAGGGAATAATTGTGTTAAATGCTCTTTCTGGGTTCATGTTGGCAAACATATTACTAGGAATAAAGTAATGTTCTAGCTGTTGTTTACATACACAATTGGTCATAAATTCTAATACTAATTTTAAAAATGCAAGAATGTTCTCTTCAGGGTTTTGCACCACCCTAGGTCCATACTTTTCGGACACCCAGTAAATAGCATGTTTCCAATGATAGTTAGTTATATCTTGCTTCAGACTTTTTAGAATACTTCTCTGATAAGCCTTTATAATAAGAACAACCGAACGTTGAACTGGAAGCATAGATTTTGCCAACATCATCTCAGCTAAACTATAACCTAAACTAAAATCTATAGAAGGTTGTGGATCCAGTATAGCTTGCCTAGCAACAAGGAAAAATTCACAATTGTAAATGTCATCTACTGTATTAGGATCAGGCCACAGCCTTTCTCTTTTGCACCATTCATCTAAATACGCAGGCTTACCAGATATAGGGAATCCAAAGATAAAATCTTTGTGAGATCTTATCGAATATTTCAGTATAGAAGCAATATCCCAGTCCAAAACAGATGGTTTGTCTTCTGGTTTTGTCTCTTCGATATCTGATTTAGTCGATTTCAATTCATGCAACAAGGAAATAAATATTTGTAGAATATTTATATTTTTCTTATCAGTAGGAAATTGTCGGTTAAGAATATTTTCAAACTGATTTATTGTTTTATTTAAATTTTCACGAGAGATAAGTTTAGAGATTATTCTACTCATTTGCTCCAATTCGTAATTGACAATTGAAATGCCTGGTTTAATCTCTCGTCCTATGTATAGGTCTCTTGGTTGATCGTCCCCAGGATTACACTTTGGAACAATTTTGCACACGAGTCGTAAGAGGCTGAAGGCTTCCGGTCTACATTCCTTCAAAATGTAATTTGGAAGGTACTTGTCATCTACAAGTTGCAACTTTGGAAATTTTTCTTTTATTTTAGAGGCGTTAATGTTCACAAAACACGGAGCCTTCGGATTATATTCAAGACATTCTAACGGTATCACAATTTCAGACAGACCTAGATAGTCGAAATCACCACCGTCATGGCGTGTTCGCAATCGGGTTTCTTCATTTGTACTTCCAACTATCATACACTTTTACTCACAAAAATGAGAAAGGAAAACATTTATACAATCACAATTTTTGTTTTGTCTGATATCGTTGAATCTTGGTCTCGACATATGCTGTAATTGAGACACCATCTCCGATAAATCCATCAAGTCATCACACTCTGGTTCAAAGGCTGCCATTCGCTACCTAACAAAGAATTACAATAAAATCATTAAGCACCAAATATAATTCAAATTTGAAAAAGTAAATATATTAAAGAAAAATTAATTAGATACAAGTAGCCTCCCCTAATTGAGTGTGACAAAATCATTGTCCGGCATCATTTGTGTCATATTAAATAAAATGAAATATAGGCAGCGTGCATAGCAGTCGTTTGCACAGTTATAAGAACAAATACACTAACGACATTTTAATAACTATGACACCTGTGGCTAAGGCGGTTTATTTCTGGAGATAAAGTAGCAAGTGACTTATATGGTAGCTAATGTGCAAAAAGGCCAAGCAATTTTGATCATAAAAACTCTAATGGAAATACAGTGGACCCAGCTGTAACTGTTTATTTGTATTTAATCATGTTAGTAGCAGTAAAGAAATTGAAACATCCCACATTTATTTTTAGACAAAAAAAATTAAGATCAGTTAACGTATGTAATTTGGTGCAAATCGAAGGTTCTAGTTTCCATGATATCCGGTTAACTCACACTTAAATGTTTTATGCCCCCAGGGTACTATTAAAAAAAATACAGAAACTGGTTTGTTAAGAAGACCTTTTTCAAGGAGAAGGAATTATAAAAAAATGTACTAAAAGATGTGTAGGTCGAAAAGAAAAGCAAAAGAAACCCCATCCACATGAATAAATTCAATGGTTTTGTCCAGAATGGGTAAACCAGGTTTTGATATGGCACTGGAGACATATATGATGAGAAACGGTGGGGGCATACGTATTTAAGTATCGTGCCTATTTACTACATGGTCTCCGAAATTCAAAACCTATCATCCAAAAATCCTTTAGTATAATGAATTAAAAACATTATGGCTGGGTCTTGGACTAGGGTGAAAGAGAAGATTATACCATGAGGGCAAAAAAAAAAGGATTTTAAGGATGATTGCTGGTCAAGTTTTGAGAATTCTGTCAGATTTTCGGAATCCTCTGGATTTTACAATTTAAATAAGGATAATATTTTTGCCCAACCCTCTTATTTCTTTTCATAATAAAGGTTTCTTGTGTTATTTAGAGGTAATTTACAAAGTTTTAAGAATTTTCTTGTCATTTCTTCATAGGTTTTTACACTAAAACAAGTCTAATGCTAAATCTATGAAAACGTCAGAGAAAGCCTTTTCCCGCCAAATTTTGAACGCTTATTATCTCGAAAACGAGTTCAGCAACCCATGAATTTTTAAGCTTATTTTGTACCTTCACCAATGGTCTTTCAATCAAATATTAAAAATTATAAACCTTGTTATTTTTAAACTGACCAGCGAACATCCTTAAACTGAGATGAGATCGATGTTGATATAATGGTGCATGTATGTCAATGATGTTGTTCATATGAGATTAGATTTAGCGTTTTAGTTTTATAATATTAGATCATGCATGATCTTTACATAATACATGTACTTACTAATAAAGCTTATTTTCATATATCATATATATATAGATGTTTATACATCCTAAATAATCAATGCGATTTCTAATTTCTACACACGTCTTATAACAGATGTAGTCGGAAATCCCTTATTTTTACGGAAAACTCTAATTACCTATTCAGAAAGGACTTCAAGTATTTGTACTTGTAGATTTTCCGAAAAGAAAACTCAATTGCACGTATATTATATGTCACATTAGCTATTATTAAAATCCTATTGCATATACGTACGTACAAACAGGAAATTGTTTAAGTTATTTTTGTACATTTTCATTGCTCTTCAATTGTCCAATATTTTTGTAAAATAATTTTAGACTTTGTAAGCACCTAAAGTTTCGAGGAATAAATTTTCTTAAAATAATTGCGAGATGTAAGTTCTTTCCCCCAAAAAATCTAAAAGTTAAACACAGACTGCATAATAAGTGGTCAAAATTTGAAGGAATCATAATTAAATGTAAGAATAAGATTTGGTGCCTTTCAATATTATCAAAACTACCATATCTTTCGGAGTACCTGTACCCAGTCAGCATTTTCTGTTAGCTTTAGTCATGGAATGAGTGGATTTTTTCCATTATTTGAAAAATCAATTTTAATGTAAAAAAACTAAGTTAAGGGACGGATCATTTAATTGAAGGGGCCCTTGGTAATTTGTTTTGGCCAGAAATTTCCGCGTTAGCATCGTGACAGAATTTTTGTTTTTTGACGGCGTCGCGACAGAATATTTTTTTTATTATTATTAACATTATTGTATATAGCAGAAATTCTACTTCAGAATATTTTTTTCTAACCCTCTGCTGCCAAAATATTTTTCTTCATAAAAAATCATTTCGAAAATATTTGTTTTTATAACAGAATCATTTTTAAAACATTTAGTTGGGAAAAATCCAAGCCCCCTTCAAGTTAAATGGTTGGTTCCTAAGTTCATAAAATAAGATACCAATGTGTATCAATAGAGAATAGGTTGTCCTAATTGCCAAAAAAAACACGAAATTATACTGAAGTTTTTATCCGAATGGGTAAGCGATGAGGACATTGATTATGAAAAGTATTCAGATTCTCTTTAAAGACTCGATAAGCACTAATTTCAGACAACATTATTTTTTAACAAAACTTATTTTGTCAAAATACTGTCCACCTTGCATGACAAGTATTTTGTTGCACTTACATACAAAGCATTGAATAACATAATTTTTGTGTGTAAAAAATTATAATTATAACATTTTTTAAGCAACTGAATTAGGAGTTGGTTGTAACATTCAAAGCTACACTGTCCATGGAGGAATAGTTGACATTCAACAATTCGGCCTTTTTGATGGTGATAACTAAACCCGTTTTAATTCTTTTGACTTCATTACTGACAGTTATAAAATCTGTTCTCTGAAATATCTCAGTTTTTGTTATTCTAGAAAGGGGGTATACATAGAAGGAGCAGAGGTTCCAATGGGGTATCCGAATGTCAAAAGTCCGAAAGGGCAGAGAAAAAACAAGAACGGGACAAAAACAAACAACATGTAAAACATGGAAACACAAAATAACTGAATATCAATCAACAACGCGAACTCCGAACTCCAGTCGAAACAAGAGTGAACATCAATGAGTCTTAAGAAAAACAACAAATTATAAAGGACCAGATAATCGACTCAACTTTCTTGTAGACAACATATATATAAATTAGATGGACGTGTTTTTTAGCAAACTATCTGGTTTCTGGGCACTTATTTTGCTTTTTTACTTGCTTATTTGTTTCTTGAAAAGATCGTAAACTGGCTACCTCTACCAAAAAACTTCATGATCACCTACAATTATTGATGACATCTTAATACCGAACAATTCTCGGTCTATTGACTTTTAGTATATCAGCCAACCCGAACAAATAGTTATTTTAAATGTCTACCCCGGGGAACAGCAATTTTTTGGTGTGTTATATGATCCGTTATAACTTTCAACTTTACCTTGTTATACCGTATAAAAAGTGTCCAATCACCGTAAACAGTCGCCATTTTGAAAATACCAAATTCAACAGGAAATTCAATATAAAGCATCTCTCTCAATTGATTACCATTTTTTTATATGGTCACTATATCAATAAAATAGTTACCATATGAAAAATATAGTCTCTCCATATATAATTTATTTCAAGGCCGTCGGAAAGGGGTGCGTTTTGCGAAAAAAAATAATGAAAAACTCTTTAAAAATGCAACAAAACGCATCAAAATGGGCCCAATTTTAGACATTTTTCTCCAGCTCCCCTCCAAGACCCTCCCCCGCACCCCCTTGCCAGAAAGCTTGTGACGGCACTGTTTTCAGGCTATTCTTAAATAGTTGGTCATACTCTTAAATAATATTCAACATAATAAATGATTTATGATCGCGAGGCGCCAAAATGGGGGCTCTTTTCATAGCATCTTTTCATTCCTCGTTTGGTTGTATTTTTCAAAAAAGTTTGTCTATACATTCATAACAAGTAATTTTGATTCATTTAATCACCCAGATACATGTATCATTCATTGATATCTCTAACATAAAAAGTCGATAGGACAAATATGTTCATTTTTATGCAAGCGCAGCGAAGCCTTATGGAGTCTATAGAGTAGCGATGATTTTCGCGTTTTTTTTTCAGTCTAGACGGAGTTATCTTTCTGCATCCAGTCTTGAAAAAATGCTTTATTTTCTTTATTACTTTTCAATATTTGTTAACATGATACACACTTTTATAAATCTCCATTTTTATTGGCATTTTATAGGATCGGCACAAGTTTTATTTATTCCTTTGCATTTTACTGACGAACTATTTGGTTTAAGGCGATAGAATATGAATTATGTATTCATCTATTACTTAATTGGTTTGAATAAATATTTCTCTTATTTGATTGGTCAACGCAAGGATACGGTCGTGCGGGGCCCGGGTGGCGAATAGGCCCGCAGCAGAGCCTAGCTTGTCGTAAGAGGCGACTATGGGTCTTGGGATTCTGACGTCGGGTCAGTGCCCGGCCCACAGAGCGACCAAGTGTGTACCCTAGGTGGCTGAATAGGGTGGCCCTCGTCCGCGGGGGTTGTCAGGTCTATAATACGGAAACCCTGACCGTTGGCCATAGTGGGCCAACGTGTGTGGAGAGTGCCACGCTTCATGCACGTAAAAGACCCCTTTGTGGACCGCCAAGTAGTGCACCACGTAGGCTAAATTTTTCGCCCCTACCCACCTCTCCTCTTTTCCTGTGGTTCTTCAAAATTTACCGGTCCTTTGTGTCCCACCCCATCCTCATATTTCATTTATCATCATCATTTCATGTTCATTTTATCATCTTTTTTATGTTCATCGCCTGTAAATAACCTATATAGCGTTGCACGGGCGTAAAACACCAACTCACTCACTCACTCATTCATAAATTCAGTACCTAATATACATCAATGGGACGAGTGCATTTAAATCGAAGGGGTGTTTCAATCGAATACGTTTACACACGATACCTGTCTTGTGCGTGTAACTTTGAGAGCATATGCATCACGATCCTTTCTTCGATCACCAAAATTATTATTTCGCAAACATTATGAACAATAATTATAATTCAACAGAGGATAAATCTTTTACAGTACTTATATATTTAGCTTGCCTATAAACGCTTTAGCGCTTTGATTTCTTTTTTTATTGCAATCGATTCACCACTAAATATGTAATGATAATTTGCTTCAATAAACTCACCACTAACGACCATTTTGTCCTCCGGTGTAGTCATTTAACATAGAGGGTTCTAAAAATGGAGACTTGCCTATGTGTTGCAAGGTGTGAAGTTTTTCCTAGCTTAAAGGATAACAAAAGTGTAGGAATAAATATATAAACTAATATATATCAACCAAATAATTGTAGCAAAAGTTAGTTTAAAGATTTCTTGGATTAATCAAAGTAAAACGTCTTTAAAAGAAATTCTTGGATGATCTCATTTAAACACAAAATACCTTTTTATGCCCCCGCGACGACATGTCGGGTGCATAAAGATTTACTCATGTCCGTCCGTCCGTACGAATTTCCGTCAAGCTTTTCTCAGGAACCATACATGAGAATGATTTGAAACTTGGTAGGATGGCTGAGTATGACAAACTATACGTCCTAAGCGATTTTGAGACCTGTCTGACATCCACTTCCTGTTTGGGACTTAGGCCAATTTTAGAATATGTGAACATGACTATGAAGATTTCCGTCAAGCTTTTCTCAGACACTGTACATGAGAATGATTTGAAACTTTGTAGGATGGTTCAGTATGACAAACTATACGTCCTAAGCGACTTTGAGACCTGTTGAACATCTATTTCCTGTTTGGGACTCAAGCCGATGTTGAAATATGTGAACATAACTATGAAAATTGCCGTTCTTTCTCAGTTTTTCTCAGAAACCATACATGAGAATGATTTGAAACTTAGTAGGATTGTTGGATATGACAAATTTTACATCCTAAGCGATTTGGAGAACTGTCGGACATCCACTTCCTGTTTGGGACTTAAGCCAATTTTAAAGTATGTGATATGAAAATTTCCATCAAGCTTTTTTTCAGGAACTGTATACCAGAATGATTTGAAACTTGGTAGGATGGATCAGTATGACAAACTGTATGCTTAAAGGAGACTGGACACGATTTTTCACTTTTTTATATTATGATAAAAATCTGCCATAAAATGCTATTAAATATGAAATACGCCCTTGTTTTGTTGATATACACCTTAAAACACCACTTTTTATGCATTTGTTTATGACCTCTGAAATATGCAAAAAATAATCGGCGATTGAGCCCAAACGAGGCTTGACGTCACAAGGGCCACTGGTCCATCATTGCATATTAAAACAATGGTATGCATATATAGTCAATAAAAAAATCAAGAGAGTTATTAAAATTTAATTGACAGTTCTTTAAAATGTTTTTTTATGAATATATTTGACTGCAGTTACCAACAGAAATATAGGATCGGAAATATTTTTTAAATAATTTTCATGAATTAGATTTTATTAGAGCAGTCAGTCTGTAAAGCTTATTAGTCGTCCCAGCAGAAATAAAGTTTGCTCTGTGCATTTTTACATTATACTACGACTCATTGGCGGATACAGGGGATTCGGAACCCCCCTTTCCTTCGAATTTTTTTTTTTATTTTCGTGTAGTTAAGCAAAATAGGTCTGGAGCCAGTATGCGAAACCCCCTTTCGAAAATGTCTGAATCTGCCCCTGCAACGTTAACCGGCCGCGGACCCATTTACTCTGTGAGAAAATTGTTAACTGCTTGCTTACTTTGGGTTATTTAGCACCCAACGGGCAAAGGTCTTTTCTTACCCAGATCAAAGCCCTTTCCAGGGCTCAATGTTCAGAAAGAAAAAAAAGACTTAATTAAGACTGATATTCTGGTTTACTCTATTTTGATTTTATCTCTGGTTTACTGTATTTTGATTTTATCTTTTATTTATATTTTTTCATTGAAATTCAGATAAACGTTACATACCGAAATTTGGCATTAAATAAGGGTTGTAAATTAATACATCCCGTGGCTTGTGTATTACATTGAAGCTGCAGGTACTTGCAGTCGTTTAAAGGTTCAGTGATCATACTGGACTGCCGCACCGCAGGTGTCATACCTGTCAAAGTACTGTGAATTTACAACAGGTGTTACAATCACCCAATGTGAAGTAAGCGGTCAATGCTCACACCAGTGTTAATTGCAATTTGCATCATAAATCAATTAGAGTTCGTCTAGTTCTTCAATTTTGTTTGATCCCGTGTTTACCTTGAAACATATGGAAGAGGGATAATTTAGAGGTGTCCGGTTCGTCCATAAGTAGATCCGTAAGAATAAATATGTACGTTGTAAGTCTTTAGCGATTTTTAGACCTGTCGGACTTCAAGTTCCTATTTAAGGGATGCGGAGGCATCAATGGACACATTCCTTTTTTATTTCAGTTCAAACCTAAATGGTCGCGTTCTTCTGTTCAGTGTAGAGACTTCACAATAAATATCGGGACATGATCACACAGCAAGAATAAAACAATACAGTCACTAGTATTTGTAACATTTTGACAGAAGCTCACAATATACTCTGCAAAATGGTTTAAATTTATATGCTGCATGATAGGGTGATATTGAACGCCCCTTCACGTTTGAAACATTGAATCATTACAGTGATTCCGAAGCTTTTTCAGACCGTCAGACAAGTCCAGCAAAAACTGATTCGGCCCAGCAAATTAAAAATTTTAGGAATTTTATATTGAAATGTTAGCACACATGCATCAGAATTTATGTTCGGTCTGGGAAAAGTAAAAATACCTTCGGAATCACTGTTATTAAAAATCAGATCGTATAAAACTTAAATCTCAGCTGAGATAATTAAACTAGTTTTAATTTTCTCAGATCTCAGTTGTCTCAATCCTATAAAAAATGTAATACCATGTAATTACCCCCCCCCCAAAAAAAAAAAAAAGTTTTAACAACACTTTATTGTTGATAAATGTTTAATATTGGAATTGAATGAATATATAGGCACAATTACTTTAAATATGGTGCATTTAATGAACTCCCATTGAATACATAAAATTAAAATTTGAATAAACTAATTTGGAGCATGAGCAAAATTGGTCGGAAGCTGAATATGCTATTGGGTATATTTCGGGGTATATTTAGACCCTATACTAAATAATTGTTGGTCGATCTTTTAAGATATTTTCAATATCCATGGCTGAATTTAGAAATTCAGAAAAAAATATCATATTTACTTTTTTTTTAATTCAAAAACGATATCATATTGCATTAATTGCCATTAATTTCTTATGCAGTAAAACGACAACTGGCCCATATTGCGTCATCAGGTCACGTGACGCCTATCTCATTAAAATTTTCTGGATCGGCGGAAACGATCAAATGTGATGCTAATTACTCAAATTGTGATCTTATTCAGGAGAATTGATTAGTTTTATGGTGTTTTTTACTGTTTATGATGATAATAAGATCTAATATAAAAATATCAAAAATCGTGTCCAGTCTCCTTTAAGTTATTTTCAGACCTGTCGGACATCTACTTCCTGTTTTGAACTTAGAACGATGTGAAAATATGTGAACATGATAGGAAAATTTCTGCAAAGCTTTTCCAAGGAACTGTATACCAGAATGTTTTGAAACTTGGAAGGATAGATCAGTATGACAAACTGTATGTCCTAAGCGATTTGAAGACCTGTCATAACTGTACTTCCTGTTTGGGGCCAGCGGGGGCATCCGTGTCCCATGGACACATTCTTTCTTTTTTTTTGTTATTGCAATCGATTCACCACTAAATATGTAATGATTATAATTAAGCATGGCCATGGCGCTAGCAAACGATGTGTTTGCTTTCACAATACTGAAATGTTTTGATTTGCCTTTGCCAGAAAATTCACTCACTATAACAAAACCTGAAATTTCGTAAAATCCGGGTAATGCTAAGCAAGTTCTACGTCTATAATTATATCAGCAAAATTGCTTAAAGGTAAAGGTGTACAGAATAAATATTTAAAAGCTAAAATTACACAAAATAAACAATTAAAAGTAAAAGTATAAAAAATGCGGGTAAATTGTAAAAAAATATCAAGATCAGTCGGTATCCAGAACTGGCTCTTCCTTAGCTTCATCTTCAGTAGCTAGTGCTATCGATGGTATCTTCCTTTTTGTTTTGGCACTCATCCGGACATTTACATCCTTCAGTGCAGGGCAGTCGTGGTTGCAGACATGAACATCTACGCGAGGTACAACAAGTCTTGAAACCACAACTAATGAGGACTAAAATGATTCAGATGTTGGGGGTTTTCAATCCATTTTACAGACACAATGTCATCCTTTATCTTCCAGCCATGTTCTTTTGAAGGAGCTGGATAGATACATAAAAGAGAGCTGTTCCATACTTTAACTGGGAAATTTGCCCTCAATATTTGCTGCACTATTGCGTATTTGGTTGGTGGCAATAAATGACACTGGATGTTTTAGCCTTCCAAAACATGATGTACCGGACATTGTTGATACGTTGACCATCACTTCCATTTATTGCACAAATGAACCGTTCGATATCAGCAACAAGATCTGATATGACAAACCCGGTCCCAAGCCTGGCCATGGCGCTAGCAAACGATGTATTTGCTTTCACAATACTGAAATGTTTTGATTTGCCTTTGCCAGAAAATGCACTCACTATAGACTATATCAAAACCTGTAATTTTGTAAAATCCGGATAATGCTAAGCAAGTTACACGTCCAGAAGACTGACTTATCGTCGGCACATTAACAATTCTTGACCTTATCATTGTTCCTGATGTTAGAGGGTTCTCAACAAGATACAAACGAACGAAACTCTACGAACGTGACAATGGGGATACATTAATTAAGTATACGAAAACATGCAAATTAACGGCTAGCTAACCTGTTTTGGGGATCGAGCTTTTACTATTAAAGATTTGATGGTAGACATTAATAGTTTTTCTTTGTGTGTTTTGAATATCAAAAATTCATAAAACCAGTAATTTGTTGTTCGTATAGATAGTTAGAATTTCGTTAAGTTATGTTGGCTTTTTTAAGGATTTGATTAATCTCCCTTTGAACGTTTTCATATTCATGACAACATTTATTAAACGAATTGTGCATTTGATGAAAGCCTTTTATGTCAGCAATAGTTGCAGCTCTCCTATATTTGACTATAGAAACACATCATTATAATCGTTCTCCGTCGGTTCATTCATCCGCTCGTCTCTCAATCACAAAGAAAAACCTTGATTTGACATTAATACCCTTATTTATTGAAACATGTTACCAGCTAGGGAAGTAAGTCATCATTCACATTTGTGCATTGTACACTTATAGTCTAAATGTTCTTATCAAATTCCAGCACTATATGTTAAAGCTTATTTTTTAAGTCATTATGCTTTTTCAATAGATGCACCCTGTAAATGAAGGAAAATTTATTGTGCTGAGCAACGATTCCGAAAATGCTGCAATGGTACAAATAAAAAAATAGACTAGGAGAAAACGTGCATCAAACAAATAATGCATACAAAACAAATAAACTGCAATCAGAAAGAATAGCTATTGATTCCTCATCTACATGTAACTGTCCATCATGACAAGTAAAGATTAAAGCCCTTTACTAAAATTCAAATTTTGAAAAAAAATCACTAATCATGAAAAAGTAGGACCTGATATTGTAATAGATATAGACCAAGTGCTGTTCTTCTATTTGTCTTACATGTATTTAGGTAGACCATTCTTTACTAAGTACTTGAATCTGATTATATTAGACCTTTTGAATTCACAAACTAACAGTTGATATTAATTGGTGCAAAAAACGATAGGACTAATTATGTGTGATCTTGAAAGATACTTTAACATGTACAAATGTTGAACTGAATGTATTGAAATCGTACTATGCGGGACCAAGGTGGTGACCGCAAAGAAGTGCACCACATTGACTAAATTTTCAGCTCCTACCAACCTCTCCCTCTTCCATGTGGTTTTCTATATTGAACGTTTCTTTGTTTCTAACCCCATCCCATATTTCTAATATCATTTCATGGTTTGTGTTCATTTTATCATTATTTCATGTTCATCGCCTTCATACAACCCATATAGTGTTGCAAGGAAGTAATCCCGTATAGAAAATTTTGTTATGTTTTATGACTTATAGGTTTAAGATTTATTTGTGTGGTGCGGCAATTTTTGCAACCCTCTTACCTTTTCATTTGTATGGTAAAAATCGGAAGCAGATCAGACGTACACAACCATTTGAGTGAGTGAGTGAGTGAGTTGGTGTTTTACGCCCGTGCAACGCTATATAGGTTATTTACAGGCGATGAACATGAAAAGGATGATAAAATGAACATGAAATGATGATGATAAATGAAATATGGAGATGGGGTGGGAAACAAAGGACAGGTTAATTTTGAAGAACCACAGGAAAAAGGGGAGAGGTGGGTAGGGGCGGAAAATTTAGCCTATGTGGTGCACTACTGGGCGGTCCACAAAGGGATCTTTTACGTGCATGAAGCGTGGCACTCTCCACACACGTTGGCCCACTATGGTCGGCGGTCAGGGTTTCCGTATTATAGACCTGACAACCCCCGCGGACGAGGGCCACCCTATTCAGCCACCTACCGCCGCGCTGAAAGGAACTACATTTGTATGAACATTGTAGCTTATCTAAATTGAATTGGCTCGCGCCCGAGCTCGTGCAACTCTTGGTAGATCATTTTAATGCTATCTTCCTTAAAAACACTTGTATGGTAAAATATCATTTCGTGTTTATGATTGGTTTTCTGTTACTCTGTATTGCGTTATAGTGAATAATAATAATAATGAAATAAGGGCTCCCCGTTTTAGCCGTATGTCGAGTTACGTAGAGTTACTTTAGAGGGATCTTTCGTTCGTTCGTGTCTTGTTCAGAAATCTCTATTATGTACATATAAATATCAATTCATTGCAGTATCTGGAGAATTGACCCAACCTTTTTTTCAAAACCATTATCTGTTGCATGTTTAACATGCAGAAAGATTTTGCTATCTGCTTCCGCCTGTTTGGTACTTAATTCTGGACAAATAAAAGAAACTACAGCTCAATCTTTCACTTAAATGTGGTGACGCGAGGCTCTTACAGGCACGCGTAATTGCTTATCACTCAAATTTGTGATGATTTCCTGACTTGTCAACTCTTAACCAGAAACTCAAGAAGTGACTCCTTATAAGCACCAAGGCTAAGAAATTTCTTCCACTGACGGGGACATGCTTGAGAAGAACGTAATAACTTCGTAACGGCTTGTCAAGAGGATGCACGACAATCTCGTTCTATATTGTTTATGGTGACTGGTGGGTATGTGTCGCATACAAAATCTGAGCGAGGCATGCCGACTTCCTAAAGGTCGATGGTATCTTAGTAATTAATTGGATGAAAAACATTCCATCAAAGATCTAGACACATTCACTTGGGAAACTGTCGATTGATCAACACCTTTTTCTAACAGGGAACTTAGGGGTGATTTATTCATCTTTACAAGAGTTCCACTGATGCTTGAGAGACCATGGTACGGGACCCAGTTCAAACGACAACACTTATCTCATATCCAGCTGCCTTGCCGGTGCAATAATCAACAGTCTTTTTTTTGTTGTATGGTTTGTTTTGTTATAATGATTTTTTGTCTACTGATTTTGTCTTTTTCTTTTCTGTTCTCCTTTGGTACACCTTTACTTCTTGCAAACATATTACTATCGGCTTTGATCATTTAAACCTTACCGGAACTGGAATCTGGAAGTTTTTTTTTATTTTAGCTGAAATTGTCAATGAAGATATTTTTATTAGGATCATGAAACACTTTATCTTTTGAAATTAACATGGAGTCTTTGAATTCGTCGCATGTATCACCTTCCTTTTCAATTACGGTAACCATATCAATTAGCATTTTTTGCACCAAAAGCTTTTCTTTAGTCAATCGTTATTTCTGCAGTACTTATCATAAGTAGAAAAAGTAGGAAATCACCGAATTTGGACAATAACTAATATGACTCACGTGTATGATTGTCCTGGAGAGATTTCAGTTTCATTTACACTGAGGTCTGATCATTTACTTCCAACAACGGTTCATTTTGGTTTTCTTGTAACCATTTTTCTCAGGTGTCCCATCGTATTTTTTGAAGAGCTTTTGAAAGCTTCCATTCGGGAAACGATTCTTTAAAATTCCTGTGGACTTTTTGACTTCTTACGCCTTCGCATTAATTGCTTGGTCAAAGACAATAATAACATTAGTTTGTTGCAGTGAATCGGCTAGTAGTATCGATCTCTTCAAAACAGTGTTGACAGACAGTTGATAGTTCTGTTCGACTTGCATCAATAACATGCAAATATCCTATCACATTTTTCATAGGAAAGCCTACTCAAGATAAAAACAAAATCTCTACGTTAACGCTGTAGCCTCTAATATAGCCAGTTCAGATTCAGGTACATCATGTTTGCTTAAATTTTCTGTTGGTCCAACTCTTTTCATTGCATGGAAAGTGTCAATACACGTTTTGGATTCTATTTTTAGAGATCTTGCTCTACTTACAGATTTGTCAACGCTATTCACATCAGAGGCATTCAAACACCACCCACTGAGCCACACTCCTTTTGAATCACTATTCCATTGGTGCAGTGTGTAGTACCGGAACCAGGCAAACTTTGTTCCAACAATTCATTGTTGTCCAAACAAAAAGAAGAAAAACCACCAGGTTTGAAATGCTTGGTAGGACTACGGGAGAATTTGTTGTCGATTGGACATCTGATGCAATAGCAGTTTTCATCTGTCCTATCTGACAAAGAGTGACAAAATTTGTTCAACATTTTCACAACACATGTCGAACCAGTTGATTTTTTATAGCCATCGCCAACCACACATGTGTTAATGAGTTTTTATTTACCACTACTTAACATTAAAAATAAGGTCCTGTGCATATGACATTATTCTACGGTGTATTAACTTTAGAGTGGTCTCGCGTGTTTATGACAAAATTTGATCATCAGTGTAACCTTTTGTCAACACCAAAGCTATCCAGTTGAACAAAAAAGGTGGGACATCAAATGAGTTTTCAGAAGTACTCGCTCCTGAATGTAGCTGGCCAAGTAACAGAGGATAAACAATTTAACAATATGCCAGAAATCGCTTTTGCTGGGTAATAGGTATGGATGTTCTTATCTTCTATTATGCTTTTACATGATATGGCATCTTCAATATCTACTCTTAAACTTGGAACGGGGAAACACATAGCGACCTCTGCCATTTTCCCTTTGGAATCGATACAAGGAGACTTTTTGTCCGACCTCCAAAAGCAAATGTCACTTCTAAACTTTTTTGACAATCTATTCTGCAAGAAAGATGGCTTATAGTTTGGTGACAAAATGACCGGGCTGAAGTTAGCTCATTATTCATTTTTCATTATTCATTTTTCAATAATGATTAATGACTTGGTACATTATTCATTATTCATTTTTTTATTTGAATAATGAATAATGAAATAAGTTAAAGTTCATTATTCATATGAATAACGAAAAATGATACAAGTTAAAGTTCATTATTCAAATGAAAATTTCAATTAGTTAATAAAAAGTTTTCATATGAATTATAAAAAAATGAAATATAAAAGAACAGTATAGAATGAAAATAGGTTGAATTTTTATCAACTCGAAATGCTAAGAGGACAATATTTTCAGTAAAATCTTTTCAAAACGTTTTCTCAATGTTTTTTTAACCAACAGTTTTAAACAGGATTTGTTTCAGCAGCTTTAAAATACTTTCTTAAATCTATTACAAATTACAAAATAATGACTTCATGATTCTTGCGAAAACGTAAACGGAGACGGAATTAAACAGTTGTGTATTCAAACAGAGGCCAAACACTAAACAGGTTTACAAATTCATAAAAGTTTAAGATTCATATAAGTCACTTTAGGTGTTAAGGTTTATAAAGGGTGTATCTAAAACGCGGAAACGGAACGCGGAAACATGAAACGGAATGGAAAACGTAAAATATATCTAATCGTTTTATGCCCAACTTTGCATAACTGTAAAAATCGTTATAAGTTCATACTAGAACAGCTCACAAATAAATACCCCCCCCCACCCCCCAAAAAATTAATCAGATAAAATTTAGAATAGGAGATGCACATCTACATTATGTCACAAATTTTGTGTGTAGGTTTCATGAAAATCCATCAAGGGGTTTTGGAGGAGTTGCAGATAAGAGATGGGCACCCTCATGTAGTCGAATGGCTGAGTCCATGTTTTGCTATGAGAAACCCCAAAATCATTCTGATCAAACTTTCAAATAGTAGGTGCACATCTATATTATGTTACAAAGATTGTGTAAAAGTTTCATGACAATCCATCAAGGGGTTTAGGATGAGTTGTGGATAAGAGATGGGTACCCCCATGTAGTCGAATGGCTAAGTCCATGTTTTGCTATGCGAAACCCGAAAAATCATTCTGATCAAATTTTAAAATAGTAGATGCACATCTACATTTTGTCACAACAATTGTGTGTAAGTTTCATGAAAATCCATCAAGGGGTTTAGGAGAAGTTGAGGATAAGAGATTGGTACCCCCATGTAGTCAATGGCTAAGTCCATGTTTTGGTATAGGAAACCCCAAAAATCATTCTGATCAAATTTTAAAATAATAGGTGCACATCTAAATTATGTCACAAAGATTGTGTGTAAGTTTCATGAAAATCCATCAAGGGCTTTAGGGGGAGTTGCGGATAAGAGATGGGTACCCCCATGTAGTCGAATGGCTAAGTCCATGTTTTGCTATAGGAAACCCCAAAAACCATTCTGGTCAAATTTTAAAATAGTAAGTGCACATCTACATTATGTCACAAAGATTGTGTGTCAGTTTCATGAAAATCCACCAAGGGGTTTAGGAGGAGTTGCGGATAAGAGATGGGTACCCTGAAGTGTAACGGAAGGACGGACGGAAGGACGGACACCCCTATCACTATATACACCCCACTTTTGAAGTGGGGGTATAATAAAGGATCTCTTTCCGTGGTCCAAATGTATCATATATTTACACAATAATACAGCCTTTTTAGATATTTATACCAAATTGACGATTCTAGCCATATCATTGTCTATACATGTCATACCCATTGAAAATCCATAATACACCCAAAAACTCCATATAACATATCCCTAAAAAAATTAAATGCTTAATTTTAAAGACAAATCTAAATTTGTTCTGAAAAATAGGCTTTCCATGTTGCATTTGCATGTCACACGAGCGTCAGCGAGTCATTTTAGAAATTTTAAATTTTGGTTATGTAATGGAAATGTCATAAGTAAACACTGTATGGATCGTCATAAGTTAATAAAACATGACCTTTATTGCCTCAATGCAACATTATAAACTAAAAAAATATTAAACTGTTTATCCAACAATATTTTGTAAACTTCAGAAGGATTTTTATAAATTGTGTGCGCATTAATGATAAACAACATATCATTTCATAATTTAGTCATATTGAATATTGAATATGTACTTTTTATATTATTAAAATATATGATAAACAAAATATGATATGGCTCCCTCGACCAATATCATACCCTCGAGCTAAAGCTCTCAGGATGATATTGGCGTATTGGGAAGATATAGGATATGATATGAAAACAGCCATATGATATTTCATATTTTGTGCCTACGCGACGACATGTCGGGTATGGGCATTAAGTTTTACTCATGTCCGTACGTACGTCCGTCCGTCCGTCCGTCCGATAAAATATCCGCCAAGCTTTTCTTAGAAACCGTACATGGGAATGATTTGAAACTTGGCAGGATGGTTCGGTATGGCAATTGTAAGTCTTAAACCTCTTTCAGACCTGTCGGACCCCTACTTCTTGTTTGGGGTTTGACCAATGTGAAATCTATGAAAATCAACTTGTAAGTTCTCAGAAACCGTTCATGGGGATGATTTTAAACTTGGTAGGATGGTTTCAGTATGACAATCTGTATGTCCTAAGTAACTTTCAGACCTGTAAGGCTTCTACTTCCTGTTTGTGGTCTAACGGGGGCATCCATGTTTCATGGACACATTGCTTCTTTATTTCACGATATTCCTCTATAAGTACATGTAGTTTTCACAAAAATCACCGAGAGGGAAATTAGAAAGCATCTTCATGATCTTTGAATAATTCAAACTATTTTTTCGTAAATTAGGTTAAGAGCCGATAGTTAACGACTCGAGCTAACGTCGAATAACACTAACGTTCGTAGTTTGGTCCTACTTGATGGTTAAAGGTTCATAGATAATTTGCCGACCCTCTTGAGACCATTTGCCAGTAATACCGATTAAACACGTACAATTTGTGTTTTCTCCGAGGAAAAAACTTGCATTAGGATACTTTTAAACTAAGAAATGCAATCGAAACGAAACGCAACGAAGCGAAATACAACGAAACGAAAATAAATAAATGTAATTAGACGAAACACTTTCCAAATATCATTCTCTACTAAATGAAATTGCAGAGATATGAGCCTTATCCAAAACTTTATCCTGAGTCATTTATGCAGAAACTTTAGGTATTTTAATATGGATGCCAATTACTAACCAAGATGTTCCCACTGACCCAATTTCATCTCTTGTAGTTGCTGAGATGTCGACCTGAACCAAAACTTCAACCTGAATCATTCATGCGGAAAATGTAGGTTAAGGTCAAAGGCGAATCTAGGACCGGCGTACCGGGAGCCCCCCCCCCTTTGACAAAAATAAATTGGTTAGGAACTGTATGAAACAAGAGGTCCCAGAAGGTTTTTTTTATAATTGCGCCCCATTCCCCGTTTGAAAATTTCTGGATCTGCCACAGAAGGTGACCTAATTTTAGTACGGATTCTGGTCATTTTCCAAGATGTTCACACTGACCCTGAGTCAAACATGCAGAAAATGTAGGTCAAGGTGACCCTATTTTGGTACAGATGCTGGTTACTATCCAAGATGTACCCATTGAGCCCATAACATCTCTCTATCATTTGCAAAAAACAATTATAAACCAAAACTTTAACTTGAGTCAATCATGCGGAAAATGTAGGTCAAGGTCATTTTGGTAGGATGCTGGTAACTTTCAAAAATGTACCCACTAACCCAATTACATCTCTCTATCACTTGCAGTTGCTGAGATATGAGCTATTACCAAAGCTTTAACCTGAGTCTTCATTCATTTATAAAATTTAGGTCAAGGTCACTTAATTTTGGTACTGATGCTGAATACCATAACTACCTTCATTCTCGTTACGTTTTGCCGTTGCCCTTTTGGACTTTGATATTCGAATTTTCCATTGATGCCTGCCTCATTGCTTCTCATGTCAACTTGTGACGTTTTCTTCGTTTCGATGACAACTTAGATTGCCAGAAACAAGACGTTTTTTTTACAAAATATTGTAATTATTTGCTTTAAATGAATTTAGATAAAATTGTGATAATAAGTTGTGGAATTAGTGCTTGCGATACCACCAATACTAGTGGTACCAGTCTTGTATTTTAAGTTCTTGCGCGGGTGGACGTCAAAACATGGATGCTATTAAAATATAGTGCCCTTTCTCTGTGATGTTTGCAGCATTAATTTTCAAGCATTTGTTTCTAACTTTTGGCTCTTATTGATGGTAAGACACCACACTATGACATCATTAACTTTTAAAAATGAAAAAAATTGCATTTTCTAATAAAAAAGTATTCATGAAAAGGGGGGTATTTTTGCTTTTTGAAGTTAAAGTGAAAGTAGAAAGCGCGGGAAAAAAATTATTTTGTGAATGCGTCATGACAGAATTTTTATTTTTTGAAAGCGTCTCGACAGAATTTTTTTTTTATTATTAGCTTTTCTTTTCTTCTTTTCTCTGTATGAGCTTCCAATTGTAGGAACACACTTCTATCTGAAGTGATACTGATTACCCCTTTGGTACACCTTTGCTTCTTTTATTAAAGTGGATATCCGTCACCATCAAATGAATAAATCCATCCACATAGAAAATCACTTTCTTTTATATCTAAAATTTATAGAAAGAAAGGGGGGAAGTTGAGAACCATTTCTTATATACCTATGCAGGCCCGTATATTGTATATAATGACATTTTCGGACGATTACCGAATCCGATCCGGAGAGTTACCCCATATCCCACCGGGTGGGGATTGTAGGCCACTCATCCCCCTTCTAGATCCCCCTAGTCCCCATCGGATTGAAAGAAAGGGGGGAAGTTGAGAACCATTTCTTATATACCTATGCAGGCCCGTATATTGTATATAATGACATTTTCGGACGATTACCGAATCCGATCCGGAGAGTTACCCCATATCCCACCGGGTGGGGATTGTAGGTCACTCATCCCCCTTCTAGATCCCCCTAGTCCCCATCGGATTGAAAGAAAGGGGGGAAGTTGAGAACCATTTCTTATATACCTATGCAGGCCCGTATATTGTATATAATGACATTTTCGGACGATTACCGAATCCGATCCGGAGAGTTACCCCATATCCCACCGGGTGGGGATTGTAGGCCACTCATCCCCCTTCTAGATCCCCCTAGTCCCCATCGGATTGAAAGAAAGGGGGGAAGTTGAGAACCATTTCTTATATACCTATGCAGGCCCGTATATTGTATATAATGACATTTTCGGACGATTACCGAATCCGATCCGGAGAGTTACCCCATATCCCACCGGGTGGGGATTGTAGGCCACTCATCCCCCTTCTAGATCCTCCTAGTCCCCATCGGATTGAAAGAAAGGGGGGAAGTTGAGAACCATTTCTTATATACCTATGCAGGCCCGTATATTGTATATAATGACATTTTCGGACGATTACCGAATCCGATCCGGAGAGTTACCCCATATCCCACCGGGTGGGGATTGTAGGCCACTCATCCCCCTTCTAGATCCCCCTAGTCCCCATCGGATTGAAAGAAAGGGGGGAAGTTGAGAACCATTTCTTATATACCTATGCAGGCCCGTATATTGTATATAATGACATTTTCGGACGATTACCGAATCCGATCCGGAGAGTTACCCCATATCCCACCGGGTGGGGATTGTAGGCCACTCATCCCCCTTCTAGATCCCCCTAGTCCCCATCGGATTGAAAGAAAGGGGGGAAGTTGAGAACCATTTCTTATATACCTATGCAGGCCCGTATATTGTATATAATGACATTTTCGGACGATTACCGAATCCGATCCGGAGAGTTACCCCATATCCCACCGGGTGGGGATTGTAGGCCACTCATCCCCCTTCTAGATCCCCCTAGTCCCCATCGGATTGAAAGAAAGGGGGGAAGTTGAGAACCATTTCTTATATACCTATGCAGGCCCGTATATTGTATATAATGACATTTTCGGACGATTACCGAATCCGATCCGGAGAGTTACCCCATATCCCACCGGGTGGGGATTGTAGGCCACTCATCCCCCTTCTAGATCCCCCTAGTCCCCATCGGATTGAAAGAAAGGGGGGAAGTTGAGAACCATTTCTTATATACCTATGCAGGCCCGTATATTGTATATAATGACATTTTCGGACGATTACCGAATCCGATCCGGAGAGTTACCCCATATCCCACCGGGTGGGGATTGTAGGCCACTCATCCCCCTTCTAGATCCCCCTAGTCCCCATCGGATTGAAAGAAAGGGGGGAAGTTGAGAACCATTTCTTATATACCTATGCAGGCCCGTATATTGTATATAATGACATTTTCGGACGATTACCGAATCCGATCCGGAGAGTTACCCCATATCCCACCGGGTGGGGATTGTAGGTCACTCATCCCCCTTCTAGATCCCCCTAGTCCCCATCGGATTGAAAGAAAGGGGGGAAGTTGAGAACCATTTCTTATATACCTATGCAGGCCCGTATATTGTATATAATGACATTTTCGGACGATTACCGAATCCGATCCGGAGAGTTACCCCATATCCCACCGGGTGGGGATTGTAGGCCACTCATCCCCCTTCTAGATCCCCCTAGTCCCCATCGGATTGAAAGAAAGGGGGGAAGTTGAGAACCATTTCTTATATACCTATGCAGGCCCGTATATTGTATATAATGACATTTTCGGACGATTACCGAATCCGATCCGGAGAGTTACCCCATATCCCACCGGGTGGGGATTGTAGGCCACTCATCCCCCTTCTAGATCCTCCTAGTCCCCATCGGATTGAAAGAAAGGGGGGAAGTTGAGAACCATTTCTTATATACCTATGCAGGCCCGTATATTGTATATAATGACATTTTCGGACGATTACCGAATCCGATCCGGAGAGTTACCCCATATCCCACCGGGTGGGGATTGTAGGCCACTCATCCCCCTTCTAGATCCCCCTAGTCCCCATCGGATTGAAAGAAAGGGGGGAAGTTGAGAACCATTTCTTATATACCTATGCAGGCCCGTATATTGTATATAATGACATTTTCGGACGATTACCGAATCCGATCCGGAGAGTTACCCCATATCCCACCGGGTGGGGATTGTAGGCCACTCATCCCCCTTCTAGATCCCCCTAGTCCCCATCGGATTGAAAGAAAGGGGGGAAGTTGAGAACCATTTCTTATATACCTATGCAGGCCCGTATATTGTATATAATGACATTTTCGGACGATTACCGAATCCGATCCGGAGAGTTACCCCATATCCCACCGGGTGGGGATTGTAGGCCACTCATCCCCCTTCTAGATCCCCCTAGTCCCCATCGGATTGAAAGAAAGGGGGGAAGTTGAGAACCATTTCTTATATACCTATGCAGGCCCGTATATTGTATATAATGACATTTTCGGACGATTACCGAATCCGATCCGGAGAGTTACCCCATATCCCACCGGGTGGGGATTGTAGGCCACTCATCCCCCTTCTAGATCCCCCTAGTCCCCATCGGATTGAAAGAAAGGGGGGAAGTTGAGAACCATTTCTTATATACCTATGCAGGCCCGTATATTGTATATAATGACATTTTCGGACGATTACCGAATCCGACCCGGAGAGTTACCCCATATCCCACCGGGTGGGGATTGTAGGCCACTCATCCCCCTTCTAGATCCCCCTAGTCCCCATCGGATTGAAAGAAAGGGGGGAAGTTGAGAACCATTTCTTATATACCTATGCAGGCACGTATATTGTATATAATGACATTTTCGGACGATTACCGAATCCGATCCGGAGAGTTACCCCATATCCCACCGGGTGGGGATTGTAGGCCACTCATCCCCCTTCTAGATCCCCCTAGTCCCCATCGGATTGAAAGAAAGGGGGGAAGTTGAGAACCATTTCTTATATACCTATGCAGGCCCGTATATTGTATATAATGACATTTTCGGACGATTACCGAATCCGATCCGGAGAGTTACCCCATATCCCACCGGGTGGGGATTGTAGGCCACTCATCCCCCTTCTAGATCCCCCTAGTCCCCATCGGATTGAAAGAAAGGGGGGAAGTTGAGAACCATTTCTTATATACCTATGCAGGCCCGTATATTGTATATAATGACATTTTCGGACGATTACCGAATCCGATCCGGAGAGTTACCCCATATCCCACCGGGTGGGGATTGTAGGCCACTCATCCCCCTTCTAAATCCCCCTAGTCCCCATCGGATTGAAAGAAAGGGGGGAAGTTGAGAACCATTTCTTATATACCTATGCAGGCCCGTATATTGTATATAATGACATTTTCGGACGATTACCGAATCCGATCCGGAGAGTTACCCCATATCCCACCGGGTGGGGATTGTAGGCCACTCATCCCCCTTCTAGATCCCCCTAGTCCCCATCGGATTGAAAGAAAGGGGGGAAGTTGAGAACCATTTCTTATATACCTATGCAGGCCCGTATATTGTATATAATGACATTTTCGGACGATTACCGAATCCGATCCGGAGAGTTACCCCATATCCCACCGGGTGGGGATTGTAGGCCACTCATCCCCCTTCTAGATCCCCCTAGTCCCCATCGGATTGAAAGAAAGGGGGGAAGTTGAGAACCATTTCTTATATACCTATGCAGGCCCGTATATTGTATATAATGACATTTTCGGACGATTACCGAATCCGATCCGGAGAGTTACCCCATATCCCACCGGGTGGGGATTGTAGGCCACTCATCCCCCTTCTAGATCCCCCTAGTCCCCATCGGATTGAAAGAAAGGGGGGAAGTTGAGAACCATTTCTTATATACCTATGCAGGCCCGTATATTGTATATAATGACATTTTCGGACGATTACCGAATCCGATCCGGAGAGTTACCCCATATCCCACCGGGTGGGGATTGTAGGCCACTCATCCCCCTTCTAGATCCCCCTAGTCCCCATCGGATTGAAAGAAAGGGGGGAAGTTGAGAACCATTTCTTATATACCTATGCAGGCCCGTATATTGTATATAATGACATTTTCGGACGATTACCGAATCCGATCCGGAGAGTTACCCCATATCCCACCGGGTGGGGATTGTAGGCCACTCATCCCCCTTCTAGATCCCCCTAGTCCCCATCGGATTGAAAGAAAGGGGGGAAGTTGAGAACCATTTCTTATATACCTATGCAGGCACGTATATTGTATATAATGACATTTTCGGACGATTACCGAATCCGATCCGGAGAGTTACCCCATATCCCACCGGGTGGGGATTGTAGGCCACTCATCCCCCTTCTAGATCCCCCTAGTCCCCATCGGATTGAAAGAAAGGGGGGAAGTTGAGAACCATTTCTTATATACCTATGCAGGCCCGTATATTGTATATAATGACATTTTCGGACGATTACCGAATCCGATCCGGAGAGTTACCCCATATCCCACCGGGTGGGGATTGTAGGCCACTCATCCCCCTTCTAGATCCCCCTAGTCCCCATCGGATTGAAAGAAAGGGGGGAAGTTGAGAACCATTTCTTATATACCTATGCAGGCCCGTATATTGTATATAATGACATTTTCGGACGATTACCGAATCCGATCCGGAGAGTTACCCCATATCCCACCGGGTGGGGATTGTAGGCCACTCATCCCCCTTCTAGATCCCCCTAGTCCCCATCGGATTGAAAGAAAGGGGGGAAGTTGAGAACCATTTCTTATATACCTATGCAGGCCCGTATATTGTATATAATGACATTTTCGGACGATTACCGAATCCGATCCGGAGAGTTACCCCATATCCCACCGGGTGGGGATTGTAGGCCACTCATCCCCCTTCTAGATCCCCCTAGTCCCCATCGGATTGAAAGAAAGGGGGGAAGTTGAGAACCATTTCTTATATACCTATGCAGGCCCGTATATTGTATATAATGACATTTTCGGACGATTACCGAATCCGATCCGGAGAGTTACCCCATATCCCACCGGGTGGGGATTGTAGGCCACTCATCCCCCTTCTAGATCCCCCTAGTCCCCATCGGATTGAAAGAAAGGGGGGGAGTTGAGAACCATTTCTTATATACCTATGCAGGCCCGTATATTGTATATAATGACATTTTCGGACGATTACCGAATCCGATCCGGAGAGTTACCCCATATCCCACCGGGTGGGGATTGTAGGCCACTCATCCCCCTTCTAGATCCCCCTAGTCCCCATCGGATTGAAAGAAAGGGGGGAAGTTGAGAACCATTTCTTATATACCTATGCAGGCCCGTATATTGTATATAATGACATTTTCGGACGATTACCGAATCCGATCCGGAGAGTTACCCCATATCCCACCGGGTGGGGATTGTAGGCCACTCATCCCCCTTCTAGATCCCCCTAGTCCCCATCGGATTGAAAGAAAGGGGGGAAGTTGAGAACCATTTCTTATATACCTATGCAGGCCCGTATATTGTATATAATGACATTTTCGGACGATTACCGAATCCGATCCGGAGAGTTACCCCATATCCCACCGGGTGGGGATTGTAGGCCACTCATCCCCCTTCTAGATCCCCCTAGTCCCCATCGGATTGAAAGAAAGGGGGGAAGTTGAGAACCATTTCTTATATACCTATGCAGGCCCGTATATTGTATATAATGACATTTTCGGACGATTACCGAATCCGATCCGGAGAGTTACCCCATATCCCACCGGGTGGGGATTGTAGGCCACTCATCCCCCTTCTAGATCCCCCTAGTCCCCATCGGATTGAAAGAAAGGGGGGAAGTTGAGAACCATTTCTTATATACCTATGCAGGCCCGTATATTGTATATAATGACATTTTCGGACGATTACCGAATCCGATCCGGAGAGTTACCCCATATCCCACCGGGTGGGGATTGTAGGCCACTCATCCCCCTTCTAGATCCCCCTAGTCCCCATCGGATTGAAAGAAAGGGGGGAAGTTGAGAACCATTTCTTATATACCTATGCAGGCCCGTATATTGTATATAATGACATTTTCGGACGATTACCGAATCCGATCCGGAGAGTTACCCCATATCCCACCGGGTGGGGATTGTAGGCCACTCATCCCCCTTCTAGATCCCCCTAGTCCCCATCGGATTGAAAGAAAGGGGGGAAGTTGAGAACCATTTCTTATATACCTATGCAGGCACGTATATTGTATATAATGACATTTTCGGACGATTACCGAATCCGATCCGGAGAGTTACCCCATATCCCACCGGGTGGGGATTGTAGGCCACTCATCCCCCTTCTAGATCCCCCTAGTCCCCATCGGATTGAAAGAAAGGGGGGAAGTTGAGAACCATTTCTTATATACCTATGCAGGCCCGTATATTGTATATAATGACATTTTCGGACGATTACCGAATCCGATCCGGAGAGTTACCCCATATCCCACCGGGTGGGGATTGTAGGCCACTCATCCCCCTTCTAGATCCCCCTAGTCCCCATCGGATTGAAAGAAAGGGGGGAAGTTGAGAACCATTTCTTATATACCTATGCAGGCCCGTATATTGTATATAATGACATTTTCGGACGATTACCGAATCCGATCCGGAGAGTTACCCCATATCCCACCGGGTGGGGATTGTAGGCCACTCATCCCCCTTCTAGATCCCCCTAGTCCCCATCGGATTGAAAGAAAGGGGGGAAGTTGAGAACCATTTCTTATATACCTATGCAGGCCCGTATATTGTATATAATGACATTTTCGGACGATTACCGAATCCGATCCGGAGAGTTACCCCATATCCCACCGGGTGGGGATTGTAGGCCACTCATCCCCCTTCTAGATCCCCCTAGTCCCCATCGGATTGAAAGAAAGGGGGGAAGTTGAGAACCATTTCTTATATACCTATGCAGGCCCGTATATTGTATATAATGACATTTTCGGACGATTACCGAATCCGATCCGGAGAGTTACCCCATATCCCACCGGGTGGGGATTGTAGGCCACTCATCCCCCTTCTAGATCCCCCTAGTCCCCATCGGATTGAAAGAAAGGGGGGAAGTTGAGAACTTTTCTTTTAAATTTTTTGATGAGAATATATACATGTATATAAAAATATCCACTTAAGGGTATAGCTCGAGGTTTCCACCGTACGTACCAGTCGGGAGGCAAGTCCCGGCGCAAAACAGAATAGTGAGTTTTTTTTTCACTTGTTACAATCTTTTTGCTCTTCATTAAAATACATATTTTTTTGTTACTTTCGAACAGTGTATGATAAAGGAATAAAGGAATGATAACATTTTATTCATTATTTGTACATCATGGCACGCGCTTTGATAGTGAAATCGTACAAAAAAGTTTTATGAGTTGTCTTGATTTTAAGAAAAAAATATTTTCCATGTAACTCATCTTTGATTTTTCATTTTTCATTATTCATATGAATAATGAACTTTAACTTATTTCATTTTTCATTATTCAAATAAAAATATGAATAATGAATAATGAACCAAGTCATTATTCATTATTGAAAAATGAATAATGAAAAATGAATAATAAGCTAACTTCAGCCCGGTGACAAAATGCCATCATCTTTTAATAGTCGAATTTACTGAGACATTAGCTCACACAAAGTACATATTTTATAGGATTTCGTTATACTTAATTCAACTTCATGTGCCAACAAGCCAAAATCTGAATCAAACATTGCACTCAGTGGTGGTTTCTTGTTCCCAGGATTACTTTTTGCCACATTTCGGAAACAAAATCGATGGTACAGAAACGTTTACAGAGAAGAACATCATAATATCACGCTCCGCGAAAGATTTTTAAGAGTATTGAGCGCTTCATTTGACAAGCATTGATTTCGCAAAGATTTTCCGTTAATCTCCTATTAGATGGACCCCGTTTGTCACTTAAACATATGATGCATTTGCTTCTATCGAAGGTCCGTGGAAGTTTTGCAGGTCTGGACTGCACTGTATCTTTACTCGTTGAGTCGTTTCTGGGGTATCAAACTTTCTTTTCAAAAGTTGCAAGTTCCTCTTCATAGTATATCTTTGGTAGCATTTTCGATGGTTTTATCTTCTTGGATTTTCTTTCCACAATGTTTTCATTGCATTTTGTAATGCATTTCTTCGAACTTCTCTCGCTCGTTTTAGTGTTTTCCGAGATTGCATAGCAAACGGGAATAAATCACGTGTCTTGTCATCTTTATGACACAAACAACTATACAGTCAATGCCAGCATGTTGTACATGTATGTGGTCAATTGGTAATGACATTGTCAATAAATAAGCAAACACAAATAACGACAATATACCAAGCAAATATAATAAAGAACAATGATCACATAACATATATATAAAAACGCAGCGATGTTAATGACGTTAGTCCCGCCAAAAGTTAAAAAAGTATCCAAGTGTTGTATCCCTTATTGCGACGAATACTCGGAAAAATAAAATGCCTGTACCATATAGATTCGATAAAATATTTGTAATTTTAATATCTTATGTAGTATGACATAATTATTTACAGTTATCCGAACCATTATGTTTTATAAATATTACTCCATAGTTATAAAAACCCGAATAGAAGAATTTTCAATTGAAAATTAAGTCCCGCCCCTTTTACCTTATTCGGCAAATCAGGCGAAATTTGATACCTCATTTCTTGCATTTTTAGCACCCCACAGATCGACATCGATTGTTTTAGAATTTCACCACACAATAGATCATAACATATGAAACTTGAGAATTGCTGCTCATTTTTTGTATTTTTGAAAATTTTAACAAACAAGGTATAATTGATCGAATGTCTCCCAAACGAAGTCCCATTAATCACATGGGAAAAAATTGTGAGGGTGCTTACCTATAAATACAAGTTTTACAGAAGTCCAAAGGGTAAGCAAAATCCTGAAAATGCCTTTAAATGCATTTTTAGAACCTCATGGGAAAAATTTGGGCAGGGGTTCCCCTGTAAATCAAAGTTTTACAGAACTCCCACGAGTAAGCAAAATCCTGGAAATGCCTTTAAATGCATTTTTAGAACCTCATGGAAAAAATTTGGGCAGGGGTTCCCCTGATAACTCAAGTTATTTAGTATTCTATCATTTGAGGGGTGGGGCATGACCCCCCTCAAACCCCCTATGGTACCTAATGATTTGTCTTATAAGGAGTAATAATATATAAGGTTATAGGGTGGGGATCTCAATGGTTTTCAGAATATTTAGTATTTTGTCATTTGAAGGGGGTTGGGCATGACCCCCCTCAGACCCTCTATGGTACCAAATGATTTGTCTTATCATAAGGAGTAATAATATATATGGTTATAGGGAGGGGATCTCAATGGTTTTCAGAATATTCAGTATTTTGTCATTTGAGGGGGGTGGGGCATGACCTCCCTCAGACCCCCCCCCATGGTACCAAATGATTTGTCTTATCATAAGGAGTAATAATATATGTGGTTATAGGGTGGGGATCTCAATGGTTTTCAGAATATTTAGTATTTTGTCATTTGAGGGGGTGGAGCATGACCCCCCCCTTAAGACAATGAAGCGGAGGGTATTACATAATACCTCACCACTAAATGTGGCCAGGTATGAAAATTAAAATATATGAAGTAACACAGTATTTCCAAGTTTAAGATCACACATTATCAAGTTATATCACTTTTCCCATAGACTTCTATAGTAAAATTTTGCAAAACCCCACCCCCTTTTGAGACCCCCAAAATATATGTTCCCTCCAACATATTGAAAAAAAAATTTTGGGAGGATCATCTAGGAGTATGGGCCTATCAAGTCATATGATATCAAGCGATTCCGTCTATCGGTTTCTGAGAAACGCCGCAGACAAGTGTTCGAAAAAACGCGCCCGGAAAGAAGAAAAAAAATAATAAGAAGAAGAATAATTAAAATTTACGTTTCCCGAAACGTGGGATGTCCCCTCCCGTTCTCATATAATGTCTGTCCTCTTCAACAGATTTCCGACAATGCACCGTGAGTCGCCATCACCCATATACCCTGTGTATCAAGTTTCGTTAAAATTGGACAATGTTTACATTTTCGCGATTTTCGGCGGCCATCTTGAAAATGGCAGCCATTACGGAAATTCTGACAATGCGCTGTGAGTCGCCATCACCCATATATCCTGTATACCAAGTTTTGTTGAAATCGGACAATGTTTACATTTTTCGCGATTTTCGGCGGCCATCTTGAAAATGGCGGCCATTACAGAAATTCCAACAATGTGCCGTCAGTCGCCATCACCCATATACCCTGTATACCAAGTTTCATTGAAATCGGACAATGTTTACATTTTTCGCCATTTTCGGCGGCCATCTTGAAAATGGCGACCAATACAGAAATTCCGACAATGCGCCGTGAATCGCCATCACCCATATACCCTCTATAACAAGTTTCGTTGAAATCGGACAATGTTTACATTTTTCGCTCTTTTTCGGCCATTTTTCAAAATGGCCGCCACTCGCGAAACTTTTTTTTGCCCAAAAAGTTTCCAATCATATTTCTGAACATGTATACCAAGTTTCGTTGAATTTCATCAGGTGGTTTCCAAGAAAAATAAGGTAATAGTTTTTCGGCCTTTGGCGGCCATCTTGGAAATGGCGGCCATTTTGAAATTATAAATCGCAAAAAACACTGTAGGACATTGGGACCTATCACCCCTCCAAGTTTCAAATCGATCGGTCCACCTATGTCCGAGGAGATAGTCGGACAAGTTCGTGCATCAGGTTGACGGAAGAAAAAGAAAAAAAGTATAATAATAATAACTAGCTATAATTTGTGTTGGGATGCCAACACACAAGTCGCCCAAAATCGCCTTGGATACCTTTTCTTCCCATTTAGTACAATAAAATATGTATAGAAATCAAATTTCATTGAAATCGGACAAAGTTCACATTTTAAAGGGGGCGGGTGTAGTAAAATGGCCGCCATTTTGAAACCGGAAGTCGGATTTCAAATCTGGTCGCAGATTTGAATTCAGCATACCCGCTTTACCCAGATGACAAATTTTCAAGACGATCCGATGAAAAAAAATTTTCCGCCCACTTTTTCCGACGGCCGCCATTTTGAAACGGCGGCCATCTTGAAAATTTCAAAACATGATTACACGCCTATGAGTGACCCACTATCCAATCCAACAAGTGTTATTCAATTTCCTTGAACCGTTTTCTTGTATTAGGGAGGACAGCTTTACGATAAAGAATCAGAAGAATAACAAGTATTAACTGTGATTGCAAGCAAGTCACAAAGTCCCCCAAACGACCCGTATTTGCCACTATTCTCTTCAGCATGTCAAAAAAAACCTAAATATAAATTTTCATGTAAATCGGAGCACTTTGAAAATTTCGACCCGATTATCTCCCTTGAAAAATCACATTTTTATTTATATCTTGAAAACCGTAAATATCGCTTCAAAATTTTTTTTCATATTATTAAAGAGAATATTTTGCTCTATCAACCTACAAAATTTCAGAACCCTGCGCACCTAGGTTACCGAGATATTGCAATGTCCAATATTTAGTCCATTTTCCTGTTTCCATGGAAACGGCGGCCATTTTGAAAAGTCCGATTGTCAACGAAGCTTCCTTTCTTTACAATCTATTATCCTGCCAAGTTTCATATTGATATGTGGAGTCGTTTTCTCTGGGATCTCCGGACAAGTTCACGACTAAGTGGAAGAATCGGAAGAAGAAGAAGAAGAAGAAGAATAATAATAATAAGAAACGGTGCAAAAACAATAAGTCCCCAAACGTTGTTTGGGGGACTTAATTATATATAAATATACAAATTAATGTGGTAAAAAACTTCTTTTGATAGTTTAGCCTTTATTATATGTTGCAGCAAAAAAATAAATACACCATTGGATTGAGACATGTTTTTTCTAGAATCAAGTGTAAGATAATTTTGATAGAAGTTGTAATAAAATTGCAATCGGCCAGTAAACTTTTGAAGCGGACAGGTTTTAAATTAGGTCATGGAAGCCATTTTCTTCACCAGCAAGACAGATATGTACAAGGGGATTTCCCAATTTTAATCAACCAATAATATCTGAGAAAGATCAATCAGAAAGCTTCACCCGGTGCAAGGTCAACAGCACCTGGTTTGACCCCTTGCAAGTTTACATCAATGTTATTTATAGATATTCACCTGGTGAAACGCACTCATTTAACCTTTCCCTTCAGTATACTTATAAAGGACGTATCTAGAGGATATTCCGAAAGATAAACCCGGTGTGAGGTCAAGAGCACCCGGTTTGACCCCTTGGTATAAAAAGGCATTTGAAATTTCACGTGGTCACTTTTATGTAAACTGACCATTAAAGAATCGATGTATTCGGGATTTATTTATCTGCTTTTTATACGACCGCAAAAAATTTGCGGACGTATTATGGTATGATGCTGTCGTCGTTGTCGTCGTCGTCGTCGTCGTTGTCGTCGTTGTCGGTGTCTGTTAACTTTTTAGTGTTTCCACAATAACTTTTGTTCCAGTTATCCGATTGCTATGAAACTTTACAATGATGTTCCTTACCATAAAAGGATGAATGGGATTGATTTTGGGGGTCCCCCCATTTTTCGTTAGGAAATTAGGGGCCAAAAAAGGGCCAAAAATACTACTTTTTTGTTTGTTTCCACAATAACTTTAGTTCTAGTTATCCAATTGCTATGAAATTTGACATTGATGTTCCTTACCATACAAGAATGAATGGGATTGATTTTGGGGGTCCCCCCTTTTTTTGTTTCGAAATTAGGGGCCCAAAAGGGGAAAAAAATCAAATATTTTACTTGTTTCCACCATAACTTTGGTCCTAGTTGGCCTATTGCTGTGAAATTTGTCAAGAATGTTTCTTACAATAAAAGAATGAACCTGATGAATTTTTGCTCCCCCTTTTTCTCTGTTGTGTAATTAGGGGCCATAAGGGGCCAAAATAAAAACTTTTTTATTTGTGGTCCGATTTTGAAATTTTTTTTTGCATGTTTGTTCTTGTCAAATAGCGGATACAAAATTAAGAATTAATTTTTTCGACCCCCCCTTTTTCCCCCTTTTACGTAATTAGGGGCCAAATGGGGCCAAAATCGAAACTTTTTTATTTGTGGTCCGATTTTGAAAATTTTTTTTGCAAGTTTATTTTTGTCAAGTAGCGAATCCAAATTTGAGAATTTATTTTTGCGACCCCCCACCCCTTTTTCACCTGTTACGTAATAAGGGGCCAAAAGGGGCCGATATTGAAACTTTTTTAATTCTTGTCCGATTTTGATATTTTTTTTTGCAAGTTTATTCTTGTCAAGTAGCAGATATATTTTTGTGTCCCCTTTTTTTACTGTTAGGTTATTAGGGACCAAAAGGGGCCAAAATTGTAACTTTTTTATTTCTGGTCCGATTTTGAAAATTTTTTTTGCATGTTTGTTCTTGTCAAATAGCGAATACAAAATTAAGAATTAATTTTTGCGACCCCCCTTTTTTCCCCCTATTACGCAATTAGGGGGCAAATGGGGCTTTTTTATTTGTGGTCCGAATTTGAAAATTTTTTTTGCAAATTTATTCTTGTCAGGTAGCGATTCTAAATTTAAGAATAATTTTTTTGGGCTGTAATCATAATTTTAAAAAAAATCTGGTTCAATTTTTAATTTTTTCCCCAAACATTATTCTTTTAAAGAGTAGAATACAACATTCAAAATTTTTATTTTTCCCCCTGGGTCGAAAGTCCATCAGAGAAGCATGTGTCAAAAACCTTTGTCAGTCCACCATGGGCTGCATGTGTCCAGAACAATAGACTATCCATATTAGGCCTAAAATGTACAGGGTTCAACATGTTGCGGTCGTATCATGCTGCGCTCGGCGAAGCTTTTTATTTAGGTAAGTGTTTGTCATTTTGAAGAACATAATTATACGTTATTTTATTTGATATATATCTTAATTTTCAAACACGTCGATCTAGTTTTTATATATTTACAAAATGTATTTATTAAACTTTATTTTATTAGGGACAGACCATTTAACTTGAAGGGGGGCTTGGTTTTTTGTTTTGGTCAGAAAAATTTTCCCCGCGGTAAAAAATATTTATTTTTCGAAGGTGTCTCAACAGAATACTTTTTTCCGTTATTATCATTGTTTAATATGGCAGAAATCCTTCTTCAGAATATTTTTTTTTCTTACCCTCTGCTGCCACAATTTTTTTTCATCAAAATAATTTTCAGAATATTTTTTAAGGAAAAAATCAAGCTCCCCCTTTCAAGTTAAATGTCGGAACCTTAATAAAATAGTTTGTACAATACTTGATGAGTCTTGAATAGACGAAACGCGCGCGCGTCAGGCGTAACAAAATTAATTGTCTGGAACTTTGTTGTTATTTTTATTTGTACAAAAACTTTTGACACTTATAACCTTTCAAGAAAAAAAGGAAAATATTATCAATTACAATGTTTTTGTGTGGATTCAAAAAGTTTCATCGCTTTTTCTTCTGAATGTGCATATGCGGAATTGACAATATTTACACAATTTGAGGGAAACTTATCAAATATCAAAATTGATGTTATGTGTGCACATGAAGCAAAGTTGCAAATCGAATTATTGTTTAAGGGTCGACTATTTTTCTCGAACGATTTGCTGTTTCGTTCAAAGCGGTTAAAAATTAGTTATATTTAACGGCAAAAATTTAGGCCTTGTTCAACTGAAAAATCCCGTCAATAAAATTATTAATTTCGGGCGTCCGGTGTGCCGGTCGGAAAAATATTTTCGTAATTATTTCCTCGACAACTACTAATCACAGTCTCTTGATATTTGATATATATGCAGCATTAACATTAGCTCTTATAACATTAGTTAAGAAAACGTACTCCTAACGTACCCTCCGTTTGGGCTACGATTCCCATCCATTCCATTCAACGATGGATGTAGCAAAACTATTTTGCGGCGCTTGAGGAGTGCCGCGCTGGCGTCTGTAGAATTTGTTTAGAATTTGTTATTTTACACCATAATCAATTATCATATCAACTTTCGAAGTCTAACATTGTAATTAACGTTTTTTAACTTATGATATTCAATTTTATAAAGTTTAAGACTAGCGTAAAAACAAAAATATTCTACATTTAAGGGTTTATCTGGAGATTTATCAACATATTAGATTGAAGTATCCTGAAACACATTGTTCTATGTGAAAGTATACAAAAAGATAAGTGAAAGTGTGTTTGAAAGATTTTTTTTGCTCCTTTGAGGTCAACAGGCTGGAATGGTAACCCTCACAATAGAAAAAAGTGGGGAGGTTTACATGAACTTGGAATTTGATTTTAGGTGTGTTGATCATCTACTTCCTGTCATGTTTAACGAAATCTTATCATTTTTGTTGTTGATCCATTATTTAAACTTTGCTACCAAAATATTTGGCATCATGCAAAACGTTGAGGAAAACAAACAAACCCGCCTCTGTTCAAATCCTAGGTAGTGATTTAAATCAAGATGCATAATTTTTCATGGAACTTTGTAAATACTTTTTATAGACATTTATAAAGTCTTTTGATCAATTTATAAGAAGTTAACCGGTTGAAATATTGCTTCTATATGTTTGGTTTTTAATTGCGGTAAAATAGAAAAAAACAAATGTAACCGAAATGTTTTTATGTGACCTCATTTGACTATAGACTGAAGCATTTTATCCTTATATTAAAACATGTTTTCTTTTCAAAGGGATGTCGCAGATTTAAACAAAGGTCGAGTTTTAACAATACAAATAACCACATCATTCCATGTAAAACAATAATAGGTGTTGTACAGTGGCTAGTTAAAATGTAAACAAAACAAAAGTTAGAAGGTAACCACATTCCATGTAGCCGTTCAATTAGTAAAAGTTAAAACGTTGAGTCTATTATTATTTTTATTTATTTATTGTAGAAATGTACATAAAAGCACTGAGGACAAACAGTCAAGATTCGCAATACAAATAAAAGACAGTTTTAATGATCAGCTGATGGAAATATATGTAAAATTGGTCTTGTAGAAGTAAAAGAAGCACACATACTGACAGAAGAATTCGACCATGTCAGGAAACCATTGCAGGAATATTTTTTACTCAACTAGGCCGTCAGACCGATTATATAATAAAAAGATATAGACATATGACTGTGTGAAAAACTGGCAACTAAAACCTGATTGGGGAAGCTTACCATTACCTTGTTTATGCACGCATTAAAGAGAATGGACTCTATTCAACTTCAACAGAGATATTTCAATGACTTCGATCCATAGCATTTTTTTACTTTTGTCAGCTTTTTTACCTGGAAGGAGGACACGACAAATTTATCAAAGATAAATGTCATATGAATAAATAAAAACACTATATTAGGTGGAAGCTTTTATTTGTTTTTGCATCATTCTTTAAATATTATTTTATGGATTTTTTTCTTGTTGTCTGTCTTCTGTATATTGTTCAACTATTCTAAGTCAATCTTTGAACTTGCTAGACTTCTTGGCTAGCCTGTGGGCAATGATGGTCTAATTTGTTTAACAAGTTATGGTACACCATTAATATTTGGTATGCAGTTGCATAAGTATCAGTACATAACAAAATCGAAAGCGTTTCATCTGTATGTTCCTAAAGCCACGATCGAATGACGAAAATAATCACTTATTCAACAATACAACAAGCGAAAAACATATACAACCGTCAAAACCGCTATCAGCAACATGAACTCATGAGGAAGTGAAAATGAAATGGACACCCAGGCAAAACTTTGTCATAACTGGGATAAAAAACAATATTTAACTGCATTTCAGGTTATCTGAAAGGGTAGCATGTACCTGTTAATCATAAAACAGCGCATACATTTTAGTGGACAATACATAAATATTTAAAAGAAATCAAAAACCCCTTTGTATATTTATATACACGGTCACACTTGTAATAATAATAATAATAAGAAACGGTGCAAAAACAATAAGTCTCCCAAACTTTGTTTTGGGCGACTTAATAATAAGAAAAATAAGAAACGGAGTAAAAACAATATGTCCCCGACGACACTTCGTGGTCGGGGACATAATAAGAACTGAGCAAAAACAACATGTCTCCAAACTTCGTTTGGGAGACATAAAAATTGATATCAAGATGAAAAACGCAGGGTTTTCTCATTCTGATTTACCCTTTTTGTCCAAAAATTTAAATAATTTCTCATATAATTTACAATCATCTAAATCCAAATGGATAAAAAAAACGAACCCAAATAAATGATATTTAATCAATTCGATGGTGCTTATCGGGGTGCTAAACTTCAATTTCCAAATCCGAGAAAAGCCATGTTGAGGACTAAATGGTTGCCATTGATACTTATTTATGGTACTATATCAGCCGTATTTTAACGCATTTACGTATTTTCTAAATACTTATATCAAATTTCTGCTCATTTCGATATAAAATAACTTTATAATAGATTTTTGTTTTTTTATGTTTGAAAGGGTCGAGAATGAGTAAAAAAGGGAGGATGGTATTTTTAGCTAAGAAATTTATAGTTGCTTTAAAAATAAAAAAATAATATTTGCGCGCGCAAAAAAAAATCCAAGCTCGACTTTTTCCGAAAATAAAAAGTCAGGACGAAGAAAATATCCATAGCCCCCCCCAATAAAAATCAAATAGTTGCTCCCTAAGAATTGATATTTGTATTTTGATGTTTCATAGGGTTGTAAAACCGTTGACAGGTCGCACATTTCTAACATCATTCAGAATGTGCTACGGTCAGCGATTTTCCACGCCAATGAAACATCAAAATACAAACATTCAATTCTTAATTGAGGAGATCAAACGATGCAGGTGATACAAAAACACTTAACATTATAGTCAACGGTAGTTTACGGAATGAAAAGTAACAATAAGTAAAAAAGTAAGGCAACGAATTTTGTCGGGAATAACAGTCGCAGACCAAAATATTGAACTTCAAAATTTTCAGCAAAAATGCTAACTGGACAGAAATTTAAAATGTCTGACTTGGGCCGACAAATAAGCTTTAGACAGAAAACAATTTATGACCGCAAAATGAGTTAAAAAATTTTAATCGAATACTAAAGACAGAATTCATATGGAGTACTAATGCTTTAAATGAAAATGAAATATTACAACTTAGGTAAGAGCTAATAAAAGAACAACGAATTGGGACACAAGTGAACTGTACAATTCAGCTAATTACTAAAACACATAATAACAGAAAGCAAATGTTTCACAAAGAAACTACCCTTTGAACAACAACAACAACAACAACAACAAAACAACTGCAAATAGACCAAACAAACTACATTTCAACTATAGCAACACATTTTACAGCTATAAACACGTAACTATAAGAAATAAGACAAGAAAGAAAGAGATTACAAAGCTTCAACTCTGAAAATGTCAACACTATGACATTGAACATCATTTAATGACCTTAGTTTAGTTTAAACATATTTTATTTGCTAATACATATGAATACATATAATTAACAAAAAGGATGAGACACAAGTTATACCAACTTACGTGGTATTCTCCTAATTAATGAGAATAACATATATTGTATAAACATGCGACATACATAATACATTTGTAATTCTTTTTTTTTAGCTAACAGTCGAAATAAAGAAAATCAATGTATATAGATTAGAAAGGATATCAACAATAATAATATGTTTTGTTTTGTTCTGAGCCACGCAAACGATGTCTGCTCGCTTTCTTTTACACTAATTGAAATCTTTCTGTCTTTTTAATATATTCAAAGACATGTTTGAAGATTTTTATATTTACATCCTCAGAAAGCAGTTCACTTCCAGAAGTTATTAATTCTATATCTATGTCAATGTTCAAGGAATTCAAGTGTTCGAAGAGAATATTTCTAACGCCATGATAAAGGGGCAACCAAAAAAATAGTGTATCCTGTCTTCCTTTTCAGAACCACAACGACATTTAGGGTTTGCGACCAAGTTTACTTTGAATAAATCATAATTGAGAGAGGAAGCAGAACATCTAAGTTGGGTCATAATTATGTTTAGCTTTCGCGGACCATAATAGTAATGTTTTGGAACTTTGTCCTTAAAAGATGAAGTTTGTTTCAACTCATTTTTGAATTTAGATAATGAATCTAGGTTTCTAACGGAGTAGTCTAAATGGTTCCATTGCCGAATAGTAGACGGAAAGAAAGATTCATACGAATGACCTTTACACAGGTAAGTGACAAAATCATGTTGGACACTTTCGGACATACAATTTATGTACATATTCCGCAATTTAAAAAGCAAAGTTTAAATGCTAAATTTGAGACTTTAAAAACCGCAAAAATACAAAAAAATCAATATGATTGTATAAACATCATACCTTTTGTACATATGTCCAAAAGAGCCCCTAATTAGTGCATATATATTCATAATCACCTTATAATCGGCGTTAAAAAAGCAAACATTGACTAAGTTTTGGACACACCCATTCACTTTGTATATGTCCTCGATATGCTTTTTAAAGATAAAAAATTATGTTAAATGCGCAAATAACTTTTATTTGATATGTATTTTTCTCAAATATAACTGTCTTTTGTCCAATGCATACACATTTAAAGCGTGTTTTTAAATTATTTAAAAGCTATCCTAGGTAATGTTAAGAAAATAGGCTTACACAGCCATGTTATACCCCTTATGCTGGACGCGAGATTCTGAAGATAACAAGGAAAAAAGTAAGCTAAGATATCAGCGTATCATGAAACGTAATAAAAATGCTGTTCCTCGGGGTAGACATTCATCTCGAAAACTAGAGGCTTTTTTCGATTTGTCTGAATATTTCTTCCTCTTACCGGTATATATCCCCTGGAACTTTCAATAAAGGACATCATTGTTTATAGGATGTCTGCTTCGAATTTTTATTTTTATTTCGAAGTAAACACTCAAGTAGACTTTCAACAAAGCCCTGTTTCAAATGGTCAAGTTTAACAACTTGTGTAGCAACATTCCGTTAGTAAGTTAGTCAGTTATTGTTCAGCTCCCCAGCATTATGATTTCGGCTATATCCGGGAGATGAACATGGAAATGGTGATACAATGAACATTAAATGATGATGAAGTCGAGGAAATGGGGACACAAGGCCGATCGGGTAGGAGAATTTTGACTGCCACTGGAAAAGGAGTGATGGGTAGGAACGGGAAATTTAGCCTCCTGCATGGGGATGCTACGGGTTACCAAGACCTGCAGCAGGGTTCTTTAAGGTGTGAGGAACGTGACATTTTTCCAGTGCACCACTATGGTTTGCGGTCAGGTTTTCCGCATTATAGCCTGACGACCCCGGCATTCATTATGACAGGGCTGCCCCATTCAACCACCTGGGGCACACATCCAAGTCGCTTTGATGGCAAAGCGGCCTGACCATATGTCAGGTTTCTGATTGCCCTTTAGTGGACTTTTACCGACAAGCTTAGCGCTGCTGCGGGCCTATTCGACATCCGGAACCCGCACGGGTTGCAACATTCCGTCCTATCCGTGGAGTTTACAAATCACAACCGATTCGTTATTCCAGAGCGTCCGGGACATATATATTGATGCTGTTATGTAATTTTAATTTCTCACATCCGTGAAGGCTAATACTGCTGGTGCCTTTTAAAGGAGGTTAGTTCGCCCCAGCATCAACTCTTTAATGATAAAAAAAACATATTAAATCTACAAATTATTCATTTAAATTCCAAAAAGGTTCTTTTTACCCCAGACATATTTTGGGTTCCAGTCCTCGGTACTTCCAACCTTGACGCAGAGAGCTTCTGGTGAGTCTAAAATAGACAAAGCACGTGGCAGGCGTACAACGTAGCAAAATTTATTGTCTGGAACAATTATTTATTACCGGATTTGACACTCTGAATTAACCGTTACCAAAGCGTCGGGTGTGTTTTAACAAGCAAGAACTGCTTACCGTTCATAAGTTCACGCTTTACGACTTTAATTTGAGTTGTTGATTGCTTAAGCTTTTCAGCTGTTTGTTTTGTCTTTCATCGAGCTTCTCTGGTTTGTGTTGACCTTTCGGACATTTGACACTTAAAATGCCACATTGGTATTTCTTAGCATCTTAGCATCTTTCCTACAAGCCATATAAGCTTTCAACAGTTTCAACAATTTAGGTAATAATATAATTTTACCTAGCTGGGATAAACAGTTTTAATATCCAAAAAGAACAAACTTAGCAAACCCATTGGAAGACACACCAGAGAAATACAATATCAGAAATTAACATTAACCCCAGGTTATTATATTTTTTCAATGTTCTTTTATTTTTTTAACGAATACTTCTTGTTTTTTTTCAGATCATCTATTTGATGTGACAGATAAAACAAGCAGGAGAAAAATGAAATGTTTCCATTCTTCGCCTGTCATCAATAGGGGCAATGCAAGTTTATCAGTTTCAAAAAATAGACGAGTCAAAACAAATTCTACATACAACTGCAAAAAGATTTAGTATTGACCTGGGGTATTGTGTGTGAAGATATATCCCAATTAACGTTTGGGCTCATTTCTTTTTGGCCCTAATACAAACACCATTATTACATACACACACAAGGGAAAAAAATAATACGTTTTGGCTATAAGTTATGCGACTTTATAGTATAAATAATCTAAAGAATTAAGTTTGCTGCTATGTTTGAAATAATCGCCAAAGAAAAAATTGTGTATATTTTGAAAGGTCATGAAGGTTAAAACGTTCAAAAAATCAGCAGATTCATTAAGTAGAAAAAAAATTACCAAGAAATGAAAATTGTAAATGTTTTTGTTTTTTGTTTTTTTTTTTTGTCTTTGAGAAAGAGCTGTACCACTAAATAAATGTGAAAGAGGCCCCAATTGGGCATTCGAATATCAAAAGTCCCAAAGGGCATCGAAGAAACCGGTAAACATGAACAAGAACAGCGCGAAGAAACACAAAATTAACCGAACGGAAATCAACAACGCGAACCAAAGTCGTAACATGAGTGAACTCAATTGCTCCGGAAGAGTTAGCGGTTCCTGTCTGCTATATCACACCTGTCGCATTGCTAATTCCCAATTCAGAAATTCTGACTTCTAAAACTCTGTCAGATTGTTCACGCCTTATGATTCTTCATTCCGCTTGTTGAAACAAAGTAACCGAAAACAAAAATCTATTTAAGAAGTTTGCGTATTTAAAGACCTATACCAACATTATTTGTAACAAGATTTCAACAAAAATGACAAAATGACTGGAATCGTAATTTGTTTGTTATGAAATTATCTAATTTTACATTCTGCCCAATAACCGGCACCGAACATCCTCTTCATTTTGGCGACTAGTGATCAATAATAAACCCCAAACAATATGCCACCGACAATTTAAGTTCGAGTATTAAAGGAGCATTCATGCAATTTTATTTTTTTTTTAATTTTAATAAATTTAAAAAAATACGGGCGAGTATCCAACTGTGTGTCCAAGTGTTTAAAGAAAGTATGACTTTATCTTATATGGATCATCATTTTCTAAAATTTGGTTTAACCCACCACTTGTTTTGGAAGTGCATGTACCAAGTCAGGACCATTGCGATCTTTTATTCTTCTGGTTTTGTTTTTTCTCTCAAATAAAAAATACAACAAAGTTCCAGACAAAAGCTTCTGTATTTTCGTCATCATAATATTCATATCCTACATGTCCTAATATCTACGATTTAAAAATCTAATTCCAAGAAAATTTTACAGTGTCACACTAGTCTATGTAACTATATATTTTATGGACTTGAAGATCGCAATGAAAGGGGGAGGTCTGGCGCCATAACCTGGTTTAACCCACCATTTCGTTTGAAATGCCTGTACCAAGTCAGGACCATTGCGATCCACCAATTCTCCGGTATGACTGATTCGTTTTTGTCATTTTCTCTGGACTATGAGATTGATCATTCAAGTTCGGTAGTTTTGTTATTACCTTTATTTCTTAAAAGCCCCTTTAATCAAGGACTTCTGTGCCATGAAGTTTTTCTTTGATGCTTTACTTTTTTTTCTTTTAGTAAGATATAAGCACCTGACCTGCGACTTGTCTACCATTAATATAGAGCGTTTTTGTCGACATGCATTTCATCACAAAATTGTTTTTGCATGTCGATGCGTGTGATCTATGTTAAATCACGAGATTTCTTACAAAAAGCTTTAAAATTGCCAAAATTTACAAAATTTCACCAAATTGTATGATTACTCAATTTATTTCATGCTGCTGAATATTTGGAATCTACTTTTTGTTATTTCTTAAATTATGGCATTTCAAATCATATTTGGCAGTTATTTCAGAAAATTTTACTCGGAGTTGAAATTTTGGGACAATTTTTGTTGAATTCTTTCAATGATTACTCATACGCCTAACTTATCCATTTATTGTTATGGCGAAAATGAGAGAGAGTTGCCGTTATACGCCCTAGCACCACTATAGGTTATATCAGAACAATGAACATGAAGAGGGTAATAATATGAACATTAAATGATGATGAGAAATATGGATGTGGGATGGAAAACAAAGGAACGGTAGATTTGGAAGACAACAGGAATAATTGAAAATTTTCTATGTGGCGCACTACTCGGTGGTCCATCTCACATATCCCCAGGAGCTTGAGACAAAGGACACAAAGGATTCTATAAAGTCTGCTTAATATTTAGATCTACATCTCGAAATTGACTCTCAAGGAAGACTTTCAACTAGGCTCTATGACAAACGTGATATGACTTCAACTTTTCAATCGTCAACTTTCCCTTCTTGTGTAGCAACATTCCGTCAGCTCCAGCTTATGGAGTTTACGTATCTCAATTGATTCGTTACTCCAGAGCGTGCGGGACTTACATCGATTTCCTTAGCAGAGCGACACGTCTGACGCAAAAGTTGCTCACACAGGGTTATGTTGCTCCTCGGTTGCTGTCTTCACTCAAGAAATTTTACGGAAGACATCATGCACTTATAAACAAATATGGGATTTCGATCTCTCAGATGAGTGCAGATGTTGGTTTGTCATAGGGTTTTGTTTTGTCTCCCTTTACCGGATTTGACACGCTGAATGGACTATTGGCAACGAGACGGGTTTGCTATAGCAAGCAGGAATCGCTTACTATTCCGGAGCACCTGAGTTCACTCTTGTTTCGACTGAAGTTCGCGTTGTCGATTGATATTCAGTTATTTTGTGTTTTTATGTTTTACATGTTGTCTGTTTTTTTCCTGTTCTTGTTGGTGTTTACTGGTTTTGTCTCTGCCCTTACGGACTTTTGACATTCGGATACCCCATTGGTACCTCTGCTTCTTCCAAACAGGTATCTTTTACTGGCACGAAGCGCGACACTCCACCAAAGTTGGTCCACTATTGTCAGTGGTCTTGTTTTCTGTATTAAAGACCTTACAAATCCCTGCAAACGAGGCCCAGCCATCTAGGGTACTCACTTGACCGCTCTGGAGGATTATCACTAATCAAATGTCAGATTTCAAAGACCTTTAGTCGCTTTTTACTAGCGAGGATCTGCTGCGGGCCAATTGGCCATCTGGGTCCCTCACGGGACTAGCGGGATCGCTCTGTTATGAATACAATTCACAACATTTACTTATAAGACAACCTAATTAAAAAACTACAAATTGAACATTTTTATATAAATATCACACAATACAAGTAATCACAATTCTAATTGTACATATATACAGTGTACCTATGATATATGTAGAGTAAAAACAATGCCCAAAATTACAATTGTTTTAAGTAAACGTTTACCTCCCTCTACCAAATAATAAAATAAATAGGTAATAGATGAAATGGATGAACAGAATAACAATGCTCTTAATGCCCTAAGCTTTAATTTGTCAGTATAATAGTTTATCGTCATTTTCTGATAATTTTTTTGTTTTAATAAATGTAATGACTGACCGCTGTTTTAAATGTTCGATGAAACATATATATTTTACTTAAAAGATCCCTGTAGCGAATTCTTTAATAAAACAATAATAAAATCTCGTGCAATTTCTTTCGCCGATATATCTCCTCCATGATCAAATTTATCTTTTACGTAAATCAGAAATCTTTCAATGAGACTTTCTTTATTTATCGAAACTAATCCAAGGTATGTTTCAACTTCTGGAGAAATAGAGTCTGACCATTCTTTTCCTCTTTTCATATCTTGAACCAAATAATCAAATCCCTCCTGCAAAACATGTTTTAACGCAGTAACGACCACATTCGAGTCCTCATTTGAAAAACTCTGTAGAATAGCAAGTATTATATCTACATCTTTTTTCTGCTTGGGGTCGTTATATGCCGTTTTAAATTCAACAACTTTTGATAAAGGAATAATTTCGAATTTCGGCTTGTCTGTACTTTGGTCTGCAAAGAATTTATTAAGTGCGTGTTTAGGATCACTTGAAATGATGTCAATTATCTCGGCAACGTGTAACGTAATTTCTAAGTTCATCCCAGCAAACAAATTACTAGGTATGAGATAATGTAAGAGCTTTTGCTGTAAAAGACTACTTTTCATAAATTCCATTACAGCCAATAGGAAAATAATTACATTTTCTTGCTTGTTTGTTAGTATATCAGAATCCGTGGTTTCGGATACCCAATAAAGTGCGGTTTTCCAATGAAATGTGGTAATTACATCTGCATAGTCACTTAGAAAGGTTTTCTTTAACGCCTTTATAATAAGAACTACTTTTCTTTGGACAGATGTCATCGCTTTTGCGAGCTTAATTTCAGCATTATTATAGGCTAAGCAAAAATCACGATCTATTTCAGGATTTATAATAGCTGGTTTGGCAACAACATAAAACTCGCTATTAAAGATGTCTTCGACAACTTGAGAAGATGGCCAATTTCTTTCACGATTTTTCCAGACTTCGAGAAATATGGGCCTGCCTTTTAATGGAAACACTGGTATAAAATCTTTACTGGATTTTGAATGATATTCTAAGATGATACCTTCGTCAAAATTTGAGTAATGGTCTATACTCTCAATATCATCACAGCCGTCTGTTGAACAACTTCCAACATTGTTTTTATCTAGTTTCTCCAATAAGTGTATGTCTTTCATATTTTGTTTCCCATTCAGATCTCCATTGGTTTCTTTATCTTCGGAATTAGCAAAACCAAACACTATATCATCATAGTTCTGTTCCATATTACTTCTTTCACCATCGTCCTTACGTTTCGAAATTATTTTCCACACTTCATCAATAACCCGTGCCGCTTTCGTTGTGCCATCAATATTAAGATTCTTTTTGCTAACTTCTTCATGAATATACTTTGATACATCTTTCAATTTTCTTATTTTTGTGGCTTTAAAGTCCGGATGATCTATACCTCTATAGATGACCAGTGCCTTTCCTGGTTTTATACTGTGGTCTAAAGCAACACTAAGGACATTGTCGTCTCGGTTTGCACTGAATTTGGTTATTATGCTATGAAAATCACGTAGATGGCCAAATGCCTCGGGTCGCAGTTCACTCAAGAAGTAGCTAGGTACATACTTTCCTTCTAAGAGATCGTCAGATGAAAATGTATGAGCTACCTTTTTACCGTTGATTTTTACAAAACATGGTAGATCTTGTCTATATTCTAATGCCTCAACTGGAATAACTTTCTCAGATATCAAAAGATAGTCATAGTCCCCTTCGTCTTGTCGGACTCTTAAACGCGTCCCTTCTTGTGTACTACCAACTACAACACATCGTTCGTTTCCAAAATGCGATAGAAAAAGCGAAATATATTCACAATATTTGTTTTGACGTTCATCGTTCGTCACTGGTTCATTCAGTGTAACCAGTCTTTGTAGCATCTCCTCCCAAGTCAGCATTGGAATAGGTTGGAGGTCACTGCAACTGGATAAACCTATGAAAATGTTAAATGAAAACATAAATATAAATAAATATAAATACGGGTAGGCTTAACACAAGTAATATTCAGTATTTAAAACTAAAAGTAAATATCTTACACCACAGTATTTTACATATGATAAAACTATTCTTACAAGAAAAGCATGTACATGTAGCTATTTCCTATCATAATATACAGAGATTTATGATGGTTACTCATCGGCTTCCTATTTGTTAAATATTTAAAGGAAAGGCGACATACGTCTTCCGTTGAAAACCACAAATATGATACCATCAAACAATTTTGATAGAATTTCTGCTGATGATGCTTATTAACAACGCTCTTTTTGGTGTACTCTTCATCCTAAAGTCACAGTCACGCTTTCAATGTAGAACAAACGTCCGCAAGCCCTAGTACCGGTTTAAGCAGATTTCTTTGCTTAATGTCAATAATGCCACATATGTGTATTAAGGTCCCCAAGTGCATTGTGATATAAAAAATTACATGACAAATAACATACATTTGTATGCCTTGTCCGACAATCACATGCTTATTTAGTACAATAAACAATACATACTAGAGCATCGGCAGGGCCTCTCAAAATATTTGTTAGATGAATTGTCAAAGAAAATACAATTTAAGTAATCTACAAGGCTGTGGTGATGAATAAATATTACTTATAGTGGGATAATGTTTTAAATATACAATCGAATCCCTCGACTCATACAACTTTAGCCTTCATGGTGAGAACTGAAACTAAAGAAATGTATCTATTCGGTGTGACAGTCATATTTGTATTGTCTCTCGGGAGTGTTAAGTATATGAAACGCTCATCAAATCTCAAATCAAACAAATATTCCCAGATTTGACAACAGACTGTCTAGTCCTACACGTCAGAAACATATAATAGTATTTGTCTTGGAAATCTTTTATCTTTGACAAAGTTTTATACTGGTTTTGGTGCATTGTTACATAAACATACCTATAAGCACACACGTGATGTACATAAACATCAACTTGAAAATCTTTGGTTGAATGGTGTTCATGAACATCGCTAAGGTATGAGTTACTCGCTGCTGTACAAAAGCTTAGATATTTGAATCTGCAAAAAAGTAAATATTCTATTATATTACATATTTTTTATGATTCTAACATTTTCATTAGAGTATTTCATGTATATGGTCATGTAATTTTAATGATATGTATTGTATTTCTTTAATTTGAAAATCAACACGGTGCCTTTTTTATATATTGACGCTTTGTTTCTATTTTTACCTATATTGACGCTATGTGACAAATTTAGATCCAGATATTTGTCCGTTCCGGACATATTTTATAAACATTAAAAAATTGATAAATCGTGAAAAAAAAACTTTTGCACCAATCCTTAAAAAAACAGAAACAATAAAAAAGCAATTGCTCCAATTCTAATTGAAACACTACATATGCAATATAACAATGGTGGACTTTTGACTCTGTCATTACATTATATATGTGGACCTGTTAGTCCAGGGTCAATATATGCGAAACAGGTCCATATATAATGTATTCACCTCGTTTAAAGTCCATAATTAATAAAAAAATATTGTTTTCATTATAGTGAATTAGTATATGTAGTATATTCGTACAGTCTTATTAAAATCAGACCACGTGAATCAGAACTTTTTTTGCTATGTCCGCTCGTTGAAAAAAGAGGGAGCGACTTTTTATGAGACTGGGGTAATGTGAAGAATCATAGAAACAAAATTTGTTACTTGTTGATTTTTTCTATAAATTAAAGACAAAAAAATATTATCACTGATCAAGTTATGGCGGATCAATCTCAATGTCCAAGAGAAAAGACAAAACATAGAAGACACACCGGGAAAAGAAATATAGATCGCAGTGGTCCTGACTTTTGTTCGGTTATTTTTTTTTCTTTTAATGTTTCGTATTTTTAGGGCAGTTCTTTTTCGTGGTTTTGTCGTTGCCCTTTCGGACTTTTGACACTCGATTGCCCCATTTGTGCCTCTTTGCTTCTGAACATGTATCGGCATACTGAAAAAAACCCGAGACATATATATCACCCTGAGAGTAATATGCTTTGTCTTAAAATAAATATTCAAAAAGACCATATAATTACTTAAATAGATGTATACACATACGTCTTTAAACATGTTTACCTTTTATACAGCTACATGGTTTATGACGTATGCTTCGTAGGTTTACATTACGCATGTTTTTGTTCTCAAAGCTTGAATGCATTTCAATAATGATACATATATGTACAGAAAATATGAACTAAAGTCTTGGTTTCTTTAGATTAGTTAGCTGTGCCAAATAAACACACTTTCAAAATAGTGTCATAACTTTTATATCTTCATAAAATGCAATATTTTTGACGAAAAAGTCCATATAAAATTACATACCTCGTGGAAATCCCATTTCTAAAAATAAATATGAACAATGTACATACAAGGTATTTAATACATAACATGCTTGATAAACCATGACATTCAATTTAAATGATAAATCGGCTCTAATACGGTAATCAAACAACATTATATTTTGGTGAAAGGTACATTGGTTTTACAGTTAATTTTTTTCGTTTAAAAAAAAACGTAAACGATGTAGACTATTTTTTTTTGTATAAAAAAGATGGGAGGTTATTGGGTTATTTAAAGTATAAACATTGATCGGTAGTTATTGTTTGATTATTTAAAGTATGAATTGAAAATAATGCAATGTGGAATAAGTGTACGCGACACATCCAACTATCTAGCGGTATTTCAGAAAAACCTCAATGGACAACCGAAAGCAGCCTTCAACGAGGCCAGTAAGCGCTGCTAGCGTTTCTGCAATTTGTCCATTGTCTAAATAAAATGCATAAAGTTCAAATTCAGTTCTGAAATAGTCACGGATAGACCCCGTTCTTAAACAAGGAACAGAAAACATAAAAAAGACAAGTACAAACGAGAGCTTTGTCAAGGATTCCTGGCTTAGGACAGGCACATACAATGCAAGGCGAGTTTAAACTAGTTTTTGGGCCCAACCTGCAATATTAAATGAATGGTAGTATTGGCTTTATCTTTATATTACAGCACTTCGTCACGCTTTATGTCAAACTATGTAAAGATGGTAACGAATATTTCAATTTTTACACCTGTAAACAAGTCCAACAATGTGTGTTCGAAGAAGATATTTTAAAAAACTGTCTTCCTGGAAAAAATAGCATTATTTAAACTCGAATAGGCACTTAAAACCTGTCAAAGAAAAAAGATACCTGTTTCTCATATGTTTGAATAGACAGCATGGTAAGAAATTCATTTTCCGAAAGCAAACAACGTGTATCAGAAACTCCGTCTGAATATATCTTTATGAACTGCCCCATAAATAGGCAAGACTGATTAACACAGAAGATAATGTACGCGACACAGGCCACATAAACAACCGGCAATTTTAAAAGACCACAATGAAAAACAGCCATCAGCCTTCAACGAGGTCAACAGGCGCTACTATTGTTTTGCGATTAGCCCAAGGTTTAAAATTAATGCATACAATTCTAATTCAGTATTAATTAAATACCGGGTAGTCAAAGAAGGCCGTAGTACAGAAGCTTTGCCAACGAATCATTCAATCTCGTTCGGTGTCCGTCTGTGCGGTTCCCCGAAGGTTTCCAGATGATAACTTGAAAACGTGCCAAGAGACTTGAATGATTTTTTTACATCGATGTTGATTTCAATAAAATTTAAGATTTTCAGGACGTTACGAAAAATATTATTGAGTTACATAATTAAATTTCATTGCATGTTAAAATTTTCTGATCAAAGAAAGATAACTTAATCTTAAATTTTAAGATTACTCAATCTTTAATTTTAAGATATCTCAATATCTAAATATCATTATTTGATATTTTTAAATAGGTCAAAATAGTCATGCACACCCCCCCCCCCCCGCAAATAACAAAATACTAAATACTAGTATTATGAAAACCACTGCGATTCACAACCTTTAACCATATATATTAGTACTCCTTATGATAAGACGAATCATTTGGTACCAAATGGGGTCTGAAAAGGAGACGGGCATGCCCCACTCTCTCAAATGACAAAATACTAATTGTTCTGAAAAAAAAAATGAGCCCCTTTCCTATAACCATATATATTATTACTCCTTATGATAAGACGAATAATTTAGTATCATAGGGGGTCAGAATACTGTTTTTGACATATAAATCGAAAGGTAAAAAATAGAGATACATGTAATCTGATGCATCCTTCCTTCTCCAGACTCAAAATTATATTACAAAATTCTTTATATATATATTGGGTCGAAGTTGTCAGATGACTGCCTATAGGAGCTATGACCATTTTGAGGGTTTTTTTTCATGTCTTTGTCTATAAAATGAAAACTATTGTAGGTAGAAAAAAAGCTGTTCTTTGCTTTTTCCTTCATCTCAGTGTGCTCTACAAAAGTCTCCATTGGGTTGAAGTTGTCTATTTACACCTCATAGGGGTTATGGCCCTTTAAAGATGAAAAAGGCATATTTTTCATGTTTCTGCCGTTAGAATGAAAAGTATAGCAGATAGAGAAATGCTATTGCTAGCGAAACCATTCAGCTCATTAAGCTCTACAAAGTCTTCATTGGATTGAAGTTGTCAGATGACCGATTGTTTTGGTAATAGCTAATAGGAAACCCTTATAGCTTTAACACCAGAGCAATTTAGGCTCCTAGGAGCCTCTTGTTTCCAAAAGGCATCTGTCCTGCTTTTTGCTCAGCCAAGCCTTACTAATTACACTTACATGTAATAATATTATCAGGATTGTCACAAGCTTTAAGAATGAGTCTATGTCATGTAACATCTTTTCTTACCCTGAACCGTATCATCTTTTTTCCTTTCGATAGTCTAACGAGGAACACTGAATTTATTTTCGCAAGATCATGCATTAATATACACATAATTTCTTTTCATAAGATCTCGCATGAATCTTCATATTTTATAACGTTGGTTCCGGGAGGCAAATAAGCCTGCAGTAGCGCTAAGCTTGTCGGAAAAAGGCAACTTAATAGCACCCAGAAACCTGACATTAGGTCAGGCCGCTTTTCCGGCAGAAAAGGGCAGACCTTCATAATGAATGCCGGGGTCGTCAGGTTATAATGCAGGAAACGTGAATTTTTTCGTAATACTTTTTTATTGTAATTGGTTATTAAGCTTCCGGCGATTAAGGATTGACAACAATGTTAGTGTCAGCTTTTGGGAATTTTTAAGCCATCATAGAACAAGAATATGATGCATGGGATATTACTGGCTATTGTAAGTGCAAAGATTTTGAAGACAGCCAAAAATATTTACGGTAAATGATTTTTAACAAAGAAAAGGAGAAAATGGCAGAAAACAGTCCAATGGCAAACAGTTATCTACCATCTTTACCATTGTCGTTTTTTTATAAAAAAAAAATTCTTCGTAAAAGGTTTTTGGGCTGTCTTCAGATTTTAAGGGTAAATGTAAGCCGGTAATAATACCCCGTAAACGTGGTTAAATAAAGAAAAGACGTCAACGCCCGTCAACAATTCTGAAACAAAATATTGGTTAAAGAATTAATAACCTTATTCATATTGACATGTGATATTTGCTATGTGCAAGGATTAACCTGAGGGAAAAACAACTGATCTAAAAATATAACCTGAAAATGAAAATGTCATGTCAAGGAGTACGAAGATAACTGAAGACCTTGACCAAAGGTATGACTAACAGTACTAACTGTAACCATTATATACGATGTATAATCTGTTTTGGTGTGTTATTTTTGCCTATGACAAATAAAGAAATTATTCTATCTTATCCGAACAAACCTTAATCAAGTACATATATTTTTTTGCGTTTTTATCTGTCTCGTCCTTGTATTGAATGTCTACTGAGTTTACCCTATTTCTTTTTGTACAATTATTGCCACATTGGTACTTCTTTGCTTTTTTATTTAATATAATGCTGAAGTTTTAGCTGTTTTACGTGAGCTCGTCATGTTTGATGAGACTGGAAGTAGGCGTTTTTTTAGTGAGCTCCCGAGTGACATCTACATGTAAAAATGTCTGTGACCAATTTTATGCTTGTAACAGTTTGTGCACATCTGCAATACCCGATTTTTTGTTTCTTTTCCTTACTACACTGGCATGCAAGATGACAGCTTTATCCAATTCAACAGGATATAAATGTGCATACGTCTTCAATGGAGAACAACCATTCTATTTTAAATTTACTTCCGAAAGTCATAATAGTAAGCGACATCTACATGTAAAAAGGTTTGTTGCCAATTTCGCGCATGTAACAGTTTTTGCACAATTCTTCTTACAGGTATATCTGCTGTACCATATTTATGTTTAATGACTTTTTTACATTGGCATCCTAAAAAACTGGTTTATCCAATTCAATCACTTTGGTTACACATCCCAGCTTTGTGGGCTAAACACTCCGATTCTTCATCAGCGTACTAGGCGCTCTGTGTACAAACGCTGCTGCATGCCTCGTTCCCAACCGAGGGTACCGTACGGAGACTAAGACTGAATTGTTATACATGTAGGTTTTATAGGTTTATCGTACAAATTGTTTACAAAAGGCATTTAAATATCTATTTACCTAAAACAAACACTTTTGTTCTAACTTAATAAACTATTTTGCTATAATCACTTTGCTTCAAAATGCAATAACTACTTATAGTTGAAGCACTCACATGTAGCTCATAGAGTAAACTGATCGCAACATTCCCATGTTTTACCATCTATTTTCTGTATAGAACTACTTATATTTTACAGACGATTTATACAAGATTAAAATTGCTTTAAATTTACAGTACATGTATTTCATTCAACAATATGTTGCAGAAAAGAAGCTAAAATGGTGAAAACTTGTAAAAAAATATCTTGGTAATTGGTTCATATTCACTTTACATTTACATTGTAGTTCAGTTTGACAGCACGTCAAACGTTTAAATGGTGAAAACTTATAAAAATTATCTGTTACACTGTTTGCTGATTAAAATATTTTTTTTCTTTAGTTCAAGAGCACCAGCAATCAATTCGTAAAGCTACCTTGGATTTTATACGGGGTAATTGCTTGATTTTTTTCTGTAAGTGGTTTTTATCGGTTTTTATTAAAAATTCGACTTTATGACTGCTAGGTTAACACAACAAAATTGCTGCGGATATTACGGTAATTTATTTTCAGATTTACAATTGATTAGTGATTATATGAGAATTCGTTGTCGGATAGTTAGCAGTAAACAATTCGAAAGAGCAGTTTTATGTTTTCAATAAAAGCAAAAAGCAGGTGTTTTAAAAGATATGTTGTATAAAATGGCAGGTGTTATTAGTTTTTAACATGAATTGGTTCCATGAAACGTTATTTCCTTCATTACGAAAATATGATATTAGGTATTTAAAAAAGATATTTAGATGTGGAATAAGTATAACCGACATATCCAACAATATTAACGATAATTTAAAAAAACAACAACGGAAAATAACCAGTAACCTCCAATGTGACCAGCGGTCGCTGCTCGTTGCTTTGCAATTGGCCTTGGCCTTGAAAATAAACTACATCTATGATTCAAGCCCAATCCTGAAGGACCAATGAACCTCAGAAAGACTCTCTTTTGACATAAAAAAAACAATATTTAATATGAATTCGACGAATACAAACACCAGCTTTAATAAAGATTCCTGGCTTAGGACATGCACATTTAAAATGTGGCGGGGTTAAACTAGTTCTTTTGTCCCAACCTTCCCACAATTGATAATCAATTTAAAAAAGCACAAACTAACACACAGTAGAAATCAAATCAATAGAAGTTCAATTCAATAAGATAGATCGTGAGACAAAAGGACAACAAAAACGGGACGTAGAGATACTCTCTTGAGAACACTCGAAGTTAGTTTACTTTAAAGACTTGCTCGGAAATAAGCATGTTTGGAAGATTGAATGTGAACATGATATTGGTGAATGGTTCAAGTAGACATGTACACGACCAAAAGGGTAAACAATGCAAGTGCCCACTGCTACTACTAAATTGAGGCGTGCGTAAGATGATGCATTTAATTTACCGCAGAGTTGTTGATGCATCCATAGTTATCGAAACCCTTGCACTTTAAAGAAATTTTTCAATTGTCCAAACACGATGCACCGCTGTTGATAAGGTATTTTCTTTGTAAAGGTTCTATTATCAGTTTAAACAATCAGCGTTAGCCATAAGAAATCCCATCGAAATAAGACTTTTTCCGTCACTTATAACATCAGAAGTCACAACAAATTAATGGAACTTAAATTTATACTGAATATTAAATTACATTTCATTAAGTTTATTTAGAAAGCGCAATATATGCAGTCATAACAGATCATTTTTGTATTGATTTTTTTTTTATAAAAGCACTTTAGACCTAAATGTTCTTTTTACTCAAAAACTTGAATACAAGTATTCATTTCTCCCTTTTTTCAGGGGATAATTGTTTGTTTTTCAGCATGTCCGTGACAAATTTTTTTTTCTGCTCAACTCCTGTAAAACTATGGAACGAAATGTAATGAAACTTGTATATAGCTAGTACATCATACATGTATACTGTTGCGAAAATGATCACAAAGTGTTGATTCTTTTAATTTTGTGCACGTTATGGCTTTTGACTTTGAAATTTGGAAAAAAAAAATAAATAAATCACTGTTTCTCTACCTGATTTGAAACTATTCAACAAACATAGTTTAACGTGGTATATAGCTAGTGCATCTTTTGTTGTCGTTTATATTTATACAAAGAAATTTTGATCTTCGAAATAAAGTTGGAATTATGGAACTTTGAACTGAGAATTTTTGGTGATATCCCGGTAGTCCGACAACCCATTGGTCCGACAACCCACTAGTCCGACAATGCTAATATATTCAAAAGTGTGTAATAAAACTTAAAACGGTTGCCACAACTTAATTAAAATAAAAACTATACGCATACAATCTTGACTTTAGTTCGATATTTTGTTGAAATTACCTTATAGGAGTATTTATAATGAGTTCACTTCGTTTATACAATACGATCTCTTTCAGAAATCAGTAACAGGTTCGATTTCTATTCTTCAAATGAATTTCTAAGTATCTTTCATGTGTTTATATGTTTAGTTCTGAAAACATTTAAAAAAAAAGGATGTTTAAGATGTAAACTGAAGAACTCATGCCCTCAATCGATATTTTATGAACTTTTTTCTGAAACATTCTCTACATGTATTTAGAAAGAAACATAATAAAATATGCAATATATTTAGAAAGAGAGAGAGAAATAAAATGAAAAGACAACAATTAGCACAAAACGGGGGATCCACATCATCTGGGCTAATTGGCAATACGATTGGTCTAAAAAAAGGATTACTCCCCGGCTAATAGCAGTCGACGTTTTGGTTTAAGCTTAATTGGACAATAAACAGGTAAAATACAAGTAAATATTATTAAATTTTGTATATTTTTAAAGTATTTTACAGGAAAATAAAGTCTGCCCCTGTAGTAGGATAGTTTTTCGTATGATCCCTTCATGAATGTGGCACAAGTTGGACTTTTAAATCATAGAGTAATCACTGCTAACCCTTATTGAAGTTTTGCATTTTGATGTTGTGCAATTCAACGATATATCCTTGTTCTTTAAAGTCACATTTATTCGGAAAGAATATTAATCAAAAGCAAAGTATTTATTTTTTTGTTCGTCTCAGTAACTTTTAACTCTATACTATTAAACATGCAAAATGTTTTCATGTTTGTTAATCTATTTGATACAATTTTAGCTCAAATGTAATACACCCCACAAAACATGTAGTACCTGAGTAATGAACCTTAAAGAATAAAATACCTGAAGTCGTTCATGCGTACAATATAGGTCACACTGGACGATTGGTGGGTGATACTTTGCTATCCAGGCCGAGCCGGAAAAACCACCCATGATAAAAATCTTGTTTAAATCTTTTATTTTATATGTCGTCTGCAAGGGATCACTATGCACTGTCCGTCTTTCGGCGTCACAAAAAAACATCCGTCACAGTTTTTCGGTCAACTACATGCCACCACCTCCTTATCTTTGACATGAAGCTAAATGTCCTTTTATACCATGTCCAGTAAAGCGATTTGTTGGCCTTTAGATATTGACTTCCTGTTTATTGAATGCTTCAGCTTAACGAATAATGAAATCCGAAAATATTAAATACCTTTTTTGCGATATTTTTTTTCTTTTTCTTTATTTGTTTTAATTTTTTGGTAGGGGAGGCACTACATGCAAAAGCAAACTTACATTCATTCTATGTAACTGCCAGTCTGATTGAACTACAGCCCCCTACTTCGTTCTCGACAATGATTTGTGACAGGGGGGCTGCATGATTTAATTTTGTTTACAGTAGTTACACACTGATTTGTGACGCTCTTGGAAAGAGCAGTATTTAATAAGCTGATTTTCCTATCCTGATGTTAGTTTTAGTTTGGTGGACGTGTTTTTCAGCAAACAATAGGGATTCCAATGGGCACTAATTGTGCACCTTTGCTTGCTGATTTGTTTCTTCATTCATATGAAGCAGACTTCTTACAATCTCTTCTAGACAAAAAAGACCGTAGACTAGCTCTCTCTTTCAACCTCGCGTTCCGTTATATTGATGATGTCCTTTCACTAAACAATTCTCGATTTGATGACTTTCTCCATCTCATATATCCCCAGGTGCTTGAGATAAAGGACACAACGGATTCTAGGAAGTCTGCTTCATATTTAGATCTACATCTAGAAATTGACTCATAAGACTTTCAACAAGGCTCTATGACAAACGTGATGACTTCAACTTCCCAATCGTCAACTTTCCCTTCTTGTGTAGCAACATTCCGTCCGCTCCAGCTTATGGAGTTTACGTATCTCAATTGATTCGTTACTCCAGAGCGTGCGGGACTTACATCGATTTCCTTAGCAGAGCGACACGTCTGACGCAAAAATTGCTCACACAGGGTTATGTTGCTCCTCGGTTGCTGTCTTCACTCAAGAAATTTTACGGAGACATCATGCACTTATAGACAAACATGGGATTTCGATCTATCAGATGAGTGCAGATGTTGGTTTGTCATAGGGTGTTGTTTTGTCTTCCTTTACCGGATTTGACACGCTGAATGGACTATTGGCAACGCGACGGGTGTGCTATAGCAAGCAGGAACTGCTTACTATTCCGGAGCACCTGAATTCACTCTTGTTTCGACTGGAGTTCGCGTTGTTGATTGATATTCAGTTATTTTGTGTTTCCATGGTTTACATGTTGTCTGTTTTTGTCCCGTTCTTGTTGGTGTTTACTGGTTTTGTCTCTGCCCTTTCGGACTTTTGATATTCGGATACCCCATTGGTACCTCTGCTTCTTTTAAATCATTTATTAATCCTAGATTGGGAAACAAACTCTCCAAGTTGCAGTTTTCGAATGAGGCACGTACAGTTGAGCCCAGTTCTGACATCTCTACTGTCCAGCTCTCCTGGCAGTTCTAGAACTGTTCTAGCCCTGAACAGCAGCTGTCATAACCTGTTCTAGGGTAGAACTGCCATAACCTGTTCTAACCTATGACACCTTTAGAGCTATTCTAGGCCCTGACAGCTTAGAACTGTTCTAAGCCCTGACACCTTAGAACTGTTCTAGCCCTGGACAGTTCTGCACCCTGACAGTTCTAAATGACGTCACACGGTTATAAAAATACTCCTAATTCGGAAAATGCGCATATTTTCGGCATTATTATTTAATGAAACTCTATATATAAATTTATTTTAACCAGACAATTCTTCATTCTATACTGTCTGAAATCGTTACAATCAGTACTGTCATGGGGTAGAACTGTCCGAGGCTAGAACAGTTCTAAGCTGTCAGGGCACAGAACAGGTTAGAACTGTCAGGGGTTAGAACAATTTTAAATTTGTCGCGGGATAGAACTGTCAAGAACTGTTCTATGACAGAACAGGGCTTGTCATAAACTGTCCTAGAACTGTCAGCAGAACAGAATTAGAACAGATTCCTGACAGTTCTAAAGAGATGTTAGAACTGGACTCAACTGTATAGCGTCCCCTAGCTATTGAGCCTAAGGTGGGAAAATTTTTTGTCGCTTCCGAATGGCTAGTTTTGTTCCTTCAGATCATCCCTGCTAATAGTGCCAAGAAATAAAAATTGGTTTGTGAAATTTTCAACCCTGACCAGGATTGAACCACAAACCTTTGTGTAGGTAGCACTGCTCGTTATCCTCTTTACCACCGGTTTGACCACCGCCATGTTGTTAATAGGACAGGCACGTAAACAATTTTATTGTGTTTTTTATACTATTATACTGAAGCTTACATCTATAAAGTTTCGTGAACATCTTGTTTCGAGCATGTCCCGGGTGACGAATTAGTACTCAGCTGAGCCCAGGTTGTCGGAAAGGACGACTAGCCTCTTGAGAATCCGACGGTTGGTCAGTGCTTAGCCAACATAGCGATCCTGGTTTGTACCTAGTAGGCTGAATATGGCGGCTCATGTGCTGAGGGATTGTCAGGTCAGAGATCTACACTATTGTGTCCGTTTGAAGTTTCTTAATTAGTTATACAGTATTCGTATCATTACAAGAAATTATTAGAAAAAAAGCAATAATGGTGCATTTTCGAATTTAATGATATTATTGTTTTAAATTTGGGAAAATAATTGGTTCTGTGTATTTAAAATTCAAAATTAGATAAAAGTAGAAACAAGTTTAGTACTGGTTGATGATCTATGAAATACTCTCTGGAGACATTTTAGTAGAAACATTAAAACTTACAGAATAATTATAAGATAAAAATTGACGAGGATGCCTTGGTTAGAGTTAAGAAATTACAATTTTATGTTGTACTCAGACCATAGACCAATCAGTTTCTGTCATTAATTGTAAGTTAATGGTCGTATTTTTGTAAAAAGTTTTTTTAAGAACGGTATTGTTTTACTTCCCGAATTCCAATAGTATTTGTATGTTCTAAATAAATCCCACAAGACCGCAGGGTAATCACTTTTTTCTTGAAAAGACTATAAATTCAATCAGTTCTATCTTTGGCCTTTTCAGGTTAAAATGTATTGATGTTGGTTCACATGAACTGTTCAGTTTCAATTTTAGTTAATTAAGTCTTATATTACCTGACAATTTTTTATCTGTCGATTATTAGAATATTGCAATTAAGGCCACGACCGGAAAATCCGCTTCGTATTTGGATTTTTATTTTGAAAGAGACGGTTAATGAAGACTTCTGAATTATATCTGAAAAAAAAAAAACATAACTGTAGCTTGTGCAGAATTGATGCGTCTTTTTTTAATATTTTCTGGATAATGAAGTAAACGTTTCAAAAACGTTTGAAAAAAATACAGAACAAAAATCAAATGAACGTACATATTAAAACAAGGCTTTGTTTTAATGATGAACTTATAATAAACAAAATATCTAGCTTTGATGCTTCCTCGAAATTATACCTTTACAGCAAGTTAAAGTCTGATGTTAATGTTTCAGATTACTTAAACCTTCCAAACTTTAATAGTAGAAAAATACTTACCAAACTACGTACATGTATTAGTGACCATAATCTAGAGATCGAACTTGGTAGATACAAGAATATACCAAGAGAACAAAGATTTTGTAAATCATGCAAAATAATTGATGATGAAGCTCATTTCTTCTTTCATTGTCAACTTAATAATAATATAAGAAAAACATTTATTGACTCAATACAAAAACAATATGCTAATTTTAACCAGCTTGAAACCATTGATAAATTGATTTTTGTACTTAACCCAAATATGGATGTTTTGCCCACGGTTGTTGATTTTATAAAGCAATCATTTGAGTTGCGACAATGAGATCCACATTGGTCAAAGTCAAACATATTTGTAAATACTATATAATGTCTTTGTATGTAGAGTTACATGTTCATTGTTTATTGTATGTTTTTACACGTATATTTGTATTTGCTTAACCTCTTTGAGGTTTTTATCATGCAATAAAGTCTATTTTAAAAAAAACACATTTGTGTTGTGTCCAATTTCAATTTCTAAATTCTCTATAAAATTGTATGTGTCAGGCCCTTAAAGGGACCCGGATGGCAAAACAATATGACCGCAGCAGATTTGAGGTTGGTTAAGGTAAACTTATGAATGTTCAGGACCCTTGCCTTTGCTCACGGACTAGGGTGTTTGCATAGCAAGATGAATTGAGCTTCCATATCAATTTGCATGCCATATTTGTTTATTTTTCTTTCATCTTTCGTACCTCGATGACAAGTCGCTTGTGTCACGTTTCCGGCACCAGGTCATGAACTTACAATTTGCGCACGTAAAAATTTGATCTTATCTAAGTAAATTTTCCCAACTTTATGTTGCATTTGGATATTAATACGCAAATGAAAAAAATAATATGAGTCTTGTTCCTCAATTTCGTGAAGAACAGATTGTTCTTTCATTCTAGTACTAAAATTTGGCTCTGCCTTTTAATGCCTAAGCACTTTGATTTTCTTTTAAGCCCACCTGGACCGAAGGCTATTGCCATCACTTGGCGTCCGACGTCGTCGTCGTCTGTCGTCCGTTAACAATTTTTCAGAAATCGTCTTTGTAACTACTAAAAAGGATTTAAGGAAACTTGGTATGATTGATCCTTAGGGTGTCTTGCACAATAGTTGTGTTTCGATTTTTGATTCGTCAAAAACATGGCCGCCGATGCTAAAAAATAAACCATGAGGGCAGACTACTGTAAATAAAAAAAGTAAAAAAGATAGATAAAATCTGATGCAGCCCTCCTTCTTCAGCATCACAAGCTCTACAAAAGTCTCTAATGGTTCAAAGCTGTCAGGTGACCCCTTATAGGGGTTTTGTCCATTTGAAGGTAAAAAAAGTGTTCATGTTTTTGCTCTATAAAATGAAAACTATTGTAGATAGAGAAAAGCTGTTGCTTGGTTGAACCTTCAGCTCATTGAGCTCTACAAAAGTCTCCAAGTGGTCCAAGTTGTCAGACGACCCCTCATAGGGGTTATGACCCTTTTAATGCAAAAATATCGTTTTTCCATGTTTTTGCTATATAGAATGAAAACTATTGTAGATAGAAAAAAGTTGTTGTTTGCTTTTGAGCACTACAAAAGTCTAATGGGTCAAAGCTGTGAGGTGACCCTTAATAGGGACTATGGCCCTTTAAAGGTCAAAAATTGCATTTGTTCATGTTTTGCCCAAGTAGAATATAAACAATTGCAGACGGAGAAAAGCTGTTGCTTGCTTAAACCTTAAACTCCTTGCGCTTTATTAAAGTTGCCAATAGGGGTAATTGCCCTTCAAAGGTAGAAATAGCGTGAATAAAAGTATTGCAGATAAAGAAAAGCCGTTGCTTGCATATATTAAAATTTCAGCCAATTAAGCTCTACAAAGGTCTCCATTGGGTCAAAGAAGAGCATCAATAGCTTAAGGAACAGGCAAGCGATTCAGGCTCCTGTGAGCCTCTTGTTTAATCATTTCTCCTCATGAATACTTCTATATTTATCAATATAACACACATAGTCTTATCAATGAAAACAACGTCTAAAATTCTAATTTTAGTGTCGTTGTTAGTAATACATTGTGTAGTTTGGTAAAGTTTGGCGTTTCTTTGTAGTGAAGGTGTATGAAATGACTTCTGTGTTTTGGCGCTTTTGTTCAAATCACCTCTAGCTTTCCTTGTCTGTATAGAATATCAATTTTATAATTATTACATAAAAATATTTTGGTTCAATTAATAGGAGTACTGAGTTGTATTCAACCATGTATGCAGCAAATCCCTTCCTTCAGAATACAAACAGTTTTTACAAAGAAAACACGTGTACCGTTGAAAAGGACAGATAGTAAAAAGAAATAGTTCTTTCAGACAAAATCTTCAGTGATACCTCAAAAATAAAAGGCGAGCTGCGTCTTATGGTACCAAAATGTAACATACAAAATTTTAAGACCATTGCTTAGAAAATGGAGATAAAAAATACGAATGGTATCAAATCTGATATAAAATGGTACTGCACATTAATTTATTCGCATTTATGATTGATGCCGGATTAAATTAAGAATTTGTATAAATTTCTTACGATTAAAATACATCTAATTTTTTTTTAATTATTAAGTGTTGAGTTACTCAACTGAACTGACGTGATATTTCTTTGCGCTCTAATGTGCTCGTCGAGTAAATGATCTTGACATCTATCTAGAGATCCAGCATCTTGAGAGTCTAGTGTGTTTACAGCTATCCCTATAGACGTAATAAAATAACAATAATTTGGTGTTCGAGCAAGAAGAAAGATTGTTCTGACATTTCTTAAATCGCTATAAAACATATTGTTGTCTTCGAGCAATTAATTCTGCGCTTTCTCCTCCAGACTAAGATGGTCAATATATATGTTATTTATTTCGATAACTAATAGAACTCCTGACGTTTATATTGCATTTATTGATACTTTACTATTTCTATACCATAGTTTTATTGACAATTTTGCTATTAAAGAACCCTTGAAATTAATGAATATAATGTCTTTTTAATACAAAAATCATATTGTCTTAAGGCAATGCCCTAAAAGGTCTAAAACATTTTTATATTTAGAATTTGTAACACATTATTGGTGGACATTTAAGATGATTGTCTATTATTAGGTCTGAGATGCTAGATAAACAAATGACGTTGGAAATATTGATCTCAACAGTTCGAGAAAAAAATCCCAACGTGTTTGTTTTATAACAACAGTACAAACACCCCCAAATATCATGTCGTTTTAACCTTTTGAATGTTCTACGTTTCGTTGTTTAAGATTCTCAAATATCTAACAAAACCCAATATAAGGTTAAAATGCCTTTCCTAGCTGACTGTAAGCTTTCTTCTAAAAAAAAATAACATATATTTGAAATAAGATATCAAAATAGTAAAAGAAAAACAATTTAAAACCGAGTCATTTGCGCATTGAAAGGTCGGAGTGACATTAAACAAGAATTTGAAAATTACTTTATTTCGAAGAATTTGAAAATTACTTTATTTCCGAGCTTGAGAAATGAAAAGTGATAGTGCGGGAAGTCTGCCACGCAAAATTACATTCAAAGGATTGTGAAAGAAACTCGGTTGATGGCAACGTCTCTCAAGACTCAATCTCTCTAATGAATTAAAATATCGGTTTAACTTAAAGTTCGCATTTTTTACTTTTACCGGATTTGACATACAATAAATTAATCGTTTGAAACGCGACTAGTGTGTTATGACAATCAAGAACAGCTTACTCTTCCGGAACATCTGAGTTCACTCGAGCTATGTCCACGTTGCTGAATGCAGTTTAGTTTTTTGTTTGTACTATTTGTTTTTTCCCTTTGGTTCTCTCTTGTCTTTTATGTCTACTGGTTATATGCCTTAACTGTCTTTAACTTTTGATATTTCAAAGCCCCATTGGAACTCGATTTCTTTTCTGTAAAACAAAACAATATCGGGAACAAAGTTAAAAATGTCTAGATCGTAGAAAAACCTCAACTTGGAGAAACAAACAACGAGCATAAGTCGGAACACTGTGAACTAGTGGTTTTTCATTGAAAACAAATACTGAAATATTAGTTGGTCCATTAGAGATTTTATGTCCCTTTTTCGGTCATAATCGGTTTTGCTTTAATGAAAATTATTTTAAATAGAGAAAATCTGTTGCTTGTTTTCATTCTCAGTTCAAAAAGCTCTAAAAAGGTGTCATCGAGGTCAAAATTGCTAGATGACAACTTTAAGAGATACTGTTCCTTTAAAATGTAAAAATTGTACTTTGGGTTACATGTAATAGAATAAGACAATTGCTTGCTAAAAGTTCAGCTCAGGAAGATCTATAATTGCCAATCACTTTTACCCCTTGTCATTTTTTTTTCACAGAAAATGTGTGACAATGTTTTAACTTTTTGCAAAAACACTACACCAAAGAAATTGATTTAAAATTTGGTACGCCATGTCAGGACCTTTGTGATCTTTTATTTTTGATGTGTCTGCATTGTTGTGTGTTTTCTCTCTGATACTTGAGATTGATTCTTATTAAAGTTCGATAGTTTTGTTTTTGCCTTTATTTAACTCTATTTTTTTTATAATCTCTATTAAAGATGGCCTTGTTTAATGACGAATCAATCAACTGAGAGATCAATTTATAGAACAACCCTACCAAGTTTGGCTACACTTGGCCAAGTGGATTCAGAGAAGGGGGATTTGAATAGGCGACAGACGCCGAGTGATGACTGTAGCTCACCTGGACCTTAAATCTTTCGACTGATAAAATGTTCAGCTGAAAAAAAGCTCTGTTAAAGTCTTCAAAGTGTCAAAGTTGTTACGAGACCCCTTTCAGTGGTTTCGGTCTTAAAGGTCAAAATTTAGTTTCTACACGTATGCATTATAGTGTAAAATCTATTTCAAATTGTTTCTTTAAATCTCTACCAATAAGGGAAAACATACACTTTTGGGATTATCAGTATCAGTGGTGACCAGGTCAGCGATTCTGGCTCTTGCAGCCCTATAGTAACTGTGACGCTTTATGAACATCAATGCTTATGGTTTTTAGCTCACCTTGCCGAAGGCAATGTGAGCTTTTACAATCACTTGTCGTCCGTCGTCCGTCGTCTGTCGTCCGTCGTTCAACTTTTCAAAAATCTTCTTCTCTGAAACCGCTTAGTCAAATGTAATGAAACTTGGTAGGGTTGTTCTGTAGTATGTCCTCTACAAAACCATTGTTCGAATTTTTGATTCGACAAAAAACATGGCCGCCATGGCTAAAAATAGAACATAGGTGTAAATTGCAGTTTTTTGCAAATTACTCAAAAACCGTAACAGATATCAAAATTCTGGCATGATAGGATAAAAGTGATCAGCACCTTAAGATCTACCTGCTTAGAAATTTTCAAGAAGATCCAACAACTGATGTAGGAGTTATTGCCCTTTTTCTGGATTTTTTCAAAATTTTTACTTATTTAGCCCTATATCTTGAAAACTATACAAGATATTTCAAAAATTTAATTTGCATATGACTAAGCACATAAAGATCTAAAAATTATGTTTGGGGTCAAAGTTGTAAGACCTTTGTTGATAGGAGTTGTTTCCCTTAGAATATTAAAATTGATAATTCCACAGAGTAGCAGTCCTTTGTTAAAATATCCAGCTTATAAACATCATCTAATACAAGGTGAGCGATTCAGGCTCCTGGGAGCCTCTAGTTTGTGTATATTAATGCCGACTCTTATTAATTTATTACATAGAAGAACCAAAATTCCGATAGGACAAAAACAAAACTATATCAGCTGGAGAGGACGGAATGTTGCTTCACAAGAAATGAAAGCTGAAGTCACGTTGAAAGAAATAAGTCATCCTTGAGCGATTATTTCAAGATGTAGATATAAATATGGAACATACTTCCTTATCTAAAATCCCCAAGAAAAAAGAAAATCATCAACATAGCAGAAGGTTGAGCCAGTCTGATCTCGTAAATTCCTATCCCACTTCATGCTCATCGTATCACCCTTTCATTTCATCGCGCTTACATGTATTTAGAGTAAAGTAAGAAATAAGTAAGCCTCAGCTATTCTCAAGTACATATTGGCATGTTGTATCATTGGATGCATTTTCTAATCCCTTCGAAACCAGTACTTTCTTTATGCCATAAATTTGGGTTTAACTCAAAACATTTATCCTATCACAATTTATTCACAATTTTAATTTGTCTAAAACGTTTATGTTTTTTCATGCACTAGAAAAAATAAATATGGATAATATTGATCATATCCAGACTTTTGAACAGGATCGTCATTATTCCTTACAATATGGAATCTGATATTGACAAATAGCCAACAGAATATGCATACTAAGCTGTTTTGTATGACAATATTGCATTTACAATAAGTTTGGTGTGTTTATCTTTCAAAATATCCATTTATCATAAGAGAATATTTTTAAAGTTTATTCATATAAGCTAATATAAGGATGTTGTGTATATTTGACACAAGAAAAAAAAAGATTTCCATTAAAAAATCATTAAATATTGTTTAAAGTCTTTTATGATGTGTTTGTATATAACGATTTTAGTGTTATAATATAACAAAATAACTTTCAAAAAGTTTGTTTTGCTTTTGTACTTCGGCTATCGGGTTAGGCTGCTCTTCTACAAGATCAACTATGCCCCAGGTGGGGGAATGGGGGTAGTCCTGTAATCATGTGGACCAGGATCGTGAAAAACATGACCGCGATTCGAATTGGTGAACCTTGATTGAAAAATGTCACTTTCGTCGCACGTAATAGAATCCTGCTGCAGGTTTCGATAAGGTAGTACCCGTAAAATCCCCTGCAGGAGGCTTAACTACCCGATCCTTCTCATCCATCCATTTTCCAGTGTCAGTCAGATTTCTCACCCCCGGTTGGCCTTGTCGTCTTCATTACCTCCACTTTACATGATTTCATGTTCATTTTATCACCCTCGATCCCTAATAGAGCCGAACATCTACTGCTTCGGAGTAAAGCTAACTAAATAGCACAATACTGTTTTACTCATACAATTTCAGATTCATTTGATAAACCCAATTTTTATAGGGATAAATTTAGCATTGTAAGCTTCATTATATATCATGCATTACCAACATTAAAACTAATTCCTAAAACTTTCTTTCTCTAAAATTCGAATTTTATTCGATGATGATAAGATGCAGCAATAATTAAACCATAGGCATATTTGGTCCTCCACGTGTCCTCGTTTGAAAAACATTTTCATTTCGCAGTAAATTTGATAAATTTCCGTACCTCACAAAATGTACTGTCAAAAATTTGAAATGTGCTTTTATGAAACTTTTTTTTTGTACTGTATATTTACGAGGCTGTTCATTTTGCGATTTGTCGAAAAAACAGTTCTATCACAATGAAAATGTGGTATTTCGCGACGATTTATTTTCGCGAATTTTTGTTCTTCGCAAAATACGCAGAAATAAATCGCTCGTGAAAATAAGTTGGTTAACAGTATTCTGATAGTTTGCTTAAACTTATTGCCAAAGATTCTTTTGTAAAAAAATGAAAAATTATAATCCAATCCTGAAACTCATAGATGTCAGTTGCGTACCTGCTAGCTCGATAACATGTGGGCGAAAATGTCAGTGATTTACAGAATTCAGACATATACATACTACATGTACCATAAGGCAAAGGCTAATGTAAGATAATGATTAAATACGGCATACATAATTGTATCTTTAACGAGTGACCTTAAGAAAAAAAAAACATTTGTTACGTTGACGTTTGTCGAGACAAAACATCTATTACGTTGACGTTCAATAAAGGGATAACCTTGGACATTTAATTTCGAGGTCGTAATGCAAAAGGGAAATAAATGTATACCACACATTCAGGACACTGTGGTGTTAGCATTTTCCAATACTTATTTAGAAGTTATCACCAGACATGTGTTCGCTCCAAAAATTACACATTCTTTGCATATGTTTATTAGTAATGATACTTTGTTAATTATAAGAAAACTTAAGTTGTTTTTTTGATAAAATGATGTTGAAACATTAGCTCAGTTGTAATTACTTCACATCTGCATAAAGTAACCATACATCAAAGAACAATAAGAGAAATCATTATCTCTTATATAAAAGAAGATGAAATATTCTGGTTTATATTGTTTGTATACATTATGTCGAATTAGAAAAAAAACATATGCATTTCGAAAACAATATATTTCTCAATTAATATAAAGATAAATGCATTTTTATATCAATGCATATATTATAGATAAAGTTAAAATAATGAGTCAATTATTATGCATTATAAATTACCTAATCATTGAATGCCAAATTATCATTGAAAACAGCTGTGATTAACAAAACTCATTTATAAGTATACATGTGTACCTGGAAGGTTGAAGCAGTTACAATCTTAATATGTTAGAAAAGGAGAAATATACAATAAGCTTCAAAAGCGATTTAAGGATTGGCTTTGAATCGTATGCATTAACGGCTAGCAGAGACCACTGGTCACATTAAAGGCTGCTGGTTGTTTTCCATTGTGAATTTTTAATTTACCGTTGATATATGTAGGATGCAGGGGAAAAAATTGGCAGTAGCCCAGTCGCCCATGTCTTCTGAAATATTAAAATATTTAGTTGAAAATATATAGTGAATGGTGAAAAGATGAAGTCTGGGCTACCAGATTGAAATTCCTATTTTTTAGCCCTGACTGGATGTGTCGCGTATACACTTATTCCACATCTCATTTTGACACATTTCATTTTCCCCCATTTTTCGCATCTCATTTGTCACAACAATCACATAGGTTTTATAAAGTTGTTTAACAATAATAAAGAACAAATATTGTAGACTTCACGATTTAAATGTTCTGCATCTGATATATTTTCAAACAAGAGGCTCAAAGAAGCTTTAATCGCTCACCTGGTCCTTAAGCTATGAGAGTCTCTTCCATGAGCTTTTACCCCCATACAGGGTCATTTGACACCTTTGACTCAATGGAGACTTTCGTAGAGCTTAATGAACTACAGGTTTAAGCTAGCAACAGGGCCAATTTTGGATGCAATGGAAAATATTTTGTTAAGTTATATGGGCTGAAGGTTTAAGCAAGCAACAGATTTTCTCTATCTGCAATAATTATCATTACAGCCCTCGGACCGCTCAACATTACCAGTTGAGCGATGAGCGATGAATGATGAGCGATGAACGTTGAGTGATACACGTTGAGCGATGAGCGATACACGATGAGCGATGAGTGATGAATGATGAATGGTGAATGATGAGCGATGAGCGATAGAATATGAATGATGAGCGATAGAATCCGGATTTGAATAAACACTCTATTTCAAATACACGATTCTTGTCTGAAACGAACTTGTGGTGTAGCCGCCTAATTTACTGATTTTTCTAAAATGATATAAACTCTTTAAAAAGTTGTTTTGTTTACGTATTATTTCTATAATCTTTCAATAAAATATTAAAATAATATGGAGTATAGGCATTGCATACAGTAAATGCGAGCAAAGCTAAAAGGGTATAACTTGCCGAATATGCAGACTTTTTTTCGTTAACTTTGTTTATTTGGGGACGAGAAACAGTATGGGGCGATTAAACTTTGGGGCATGAAGTTGCGTATGCGCATTTAATTAGAAAATAGGAAAAGTTTTTTTTATTATGTTTTGGAAAAATATTACCTTGTTATAAAACCCTTGTATTAATGATTTTGTTTTATTGATTCACATCGAACTACGTTACTTTTCCGTTACACATAAAATCTTTTTCAGCATTAACATTTCTCGTGGGCACAAATACCGTATAGCCGTCTCCACTCTCGCGGGCACTTCGTTCCCGCTGAGGAGCTTTGCTCGCTATAAATATAAATTTATTTTACAAAATCCCTCTAAAATATACATAAATAATGTTTTCTCAATATGATTGGAATTGCGTTTTTCTTGTGTTTTTATGTTAACAATTGTTCGTAAATGCATGAACTTTTTTTTAATTTGTTTAGTACGGTGTTTTTTTTTTTTTGTTTTTTTTTAGTGGTGTTCGTTTTTGATAGTACCTTTCCCTGTTCAATCTGGAACGTGTTAAAAAAAACTTTATATAGTTTTGAAAAATAAAAAAAAATAAAAAATTTCTTTTTTAATTGTGTTCGTGTTGATAGTACCTTTCCCTGTTCAATCTGGAACAAGTTAAAAACACTTTATATAGTTTTGAAAAATAAAAATGATATTACATCAGCAGTCTAGAGCTAAATTCTCATTCAATTTGTTCTGAAGTTTTTTTTCTTTGTTAGCGATAGTGTTATTTTATTTTTTTTTATTTATTTATTTTTTTGGGTTATCTGTTAAGATTATAATGAAAATAGTTTTTAATGAAAAATGTACGTACAACTTATGGTCGCATTCATTTTTTATACAGTAAATCAACAAACAAAATTCACGTTATTTCAGCTGCAGGATGTCAGATAAAATGTGCCGTAATACATTTTAGGAAAAGTTTCGCCAAGTAAAGCAAGTTGCAGGTTCTATCAAAATTTATACGTTGATAATTTACCCAGATTTTTCGCTTTTATTTTAGATAAGCATCAGGTATTATTTTGCAGTCGATAAAATGTAGTAAACAGACTAGGAACGATAAGATCGCCGTTTATCATTTATTTTTTTTATACACCGTTATTGTCTTTGATGAAGTTTGGTCGTCTTCATTAGTATCTATTATTCATATTTTGTCAGTATGGTAAGCGACCTCATTTAGCCTACACGCCTGCAAAAATATTTGCTTATATATTGGATAAATGTTATGAAGTTTTCCTAATCACTCTTGCAAACCCTTTCTCCATAGAAATTCTAGCCGCCTGTGTCGCAAAAGTAAGTCCCGCGATTATAAGGAAGCCGCAGCCGACGGCCTTTACACAGTGTATATATTTAAATATAAGTCGTCTGCTTTAAATACCAGTGCTTATATTGTTTATAGTGACAATGTTTGTGCCCTAAAAGGCCCGCGCTTGCCTTTTAATCCTAGTACGGTAAGTTCAGGTTTAGGTAAAAAGTGTTGGTAGATATTTGTGTTTCGGGTAATAAAAAAAAACGAATACTTTACCGTACTTGTAAAACATTTCTATATAAATGCCTTACCAAAACCAACCTCGCGTGAATCTTGGTCAACTGTGTTCATCTCTAGAATACCCCTCCATGTGAGTCTTAACAGATCTGTATATCATATGTCATGTATGTCATAGCTGAAAATGCAAATAATTTTGTATACTTAAAATTTCCCCTGTTCATAATTCGTTTTATTTTTATCCCATCTTGCAAAATGGGGCTTCAAAGACTTACGACCATGGATTTCAATCTATTTAAATACGAAAGAATATGGAATTATATGTGCCAGAAAGACACGAGTTACATGTACATATTGATTTTATTTTTTTTTAAATAATAAAAAGCAAACATTAAAAGTGTGTGAAGCGCTTTTCTGGTCTAACAATCATCAGACACGCTAGGAATCGACAAATTGGAAGACCGTTACTCTATTTTAAATTTGGTTTCTCTTTACAATATAGTTGAATTTTTATGAAACAAAATTACGAAATAGTCGATACGAGGACAAGTAGATTTTAAAATAGAATAAAATGAAATTTGAAAAATATTTTGAGATTTTTGTGTTTTTAGAATCTTTATACCTAGTTTAGGCACATTTTATCAATATGATTAAAATTTGTATTCTAAAAGTAGTATAAATTCTGAGCTAAAGTATGGTCAAGGGAGGTAATTTGGCAAAAATCATGAAAAATCATCGTTTTGGGCTCCTATCTTTGCTTGTACGTAAAAATCAAAGGAAGAAACCCCACTTTAAATTGATTTTATTTGATGAATTGTTGCAAGAACTATAAAATGTCAAAAAATGAGAAAAATGTATTGACAGAAAAAAAAGTAATTGAACATTTTTGTGTGTTTTTATGGCTTTTCCTATATAATTCATAGTAAAATATCAATACTTTAACTTGATATAACTCGAAAAGTAGGGAAGAAACCCATGAATTTCGAATCAAATTATGAAAGAGTATATCATGATGGACATTTATGCCAATTTTGAAGAAAATATATTGACAAATTAATTTTGGGCCCAAGTGCCACGCTCTACCTTAAAGTCGAATACAGTTTTATTATAAAACATATATTGCTTTAGTGAGCTTTTAGAACCGACATACTGTACTTTGCTGACATAGCATCTAGAATTTGGCAGATATGGATGCAAATGACAACGTCCTGTGATTTGTGTATTCAATTGAGGGTACATGTATTTTCTTGTCGTTAAAGGTTCAGTGGTCACACGGGGATGCCACACCGGGTGTCTTACCTGTCAAAAGGGGATTATGTACCATCTGAAGGGTAGCTAAGTGTTTTATTACCCGTTCGAAACATATAAAATTTTTAATATAATAACTATTTTGCGTTTTTTCTAACGAATCGTATAAAAATCGAGTAGTTGAATTTAGCAAATAAAAAAACCAATAATAAATTAGTAAACAAACAAATAAAAATAAATAAAAAATGACATGTTATTTTTGCGAGCCCACATTGTATTTTGGACCCCCACCCGTTTGTCTTTTTGTCGTATAAGTCATTCACCTTTTAAAATGACTTAGGTGTTTGAACCGCCCCTGCTCGGTTTATTTCTTGGTGTATGTCCATTGTCTTGCTGCTTGTACAGTCCCTTCCAAATTTCTTGATGATGGGACGACCAGCCGTGAAATATAAACATACCTGCTACGGTAACAACTAGCGAAGAAACAACAGTCCAAAGAATTTAACGGTGTATGGTTTTAACGAATGAACAAATGAATAGAAGGCAATGGTAGAAAGCAGTCTATCGTTCTTTTCATTCTTAAAAATCACACACCGTTAAATCCTTTGGACTGTTGTTTCTTTGCCAGTCGTTACCTAAGCCGGTGATATCCTCTAGTTTCAATATTTGAATCTTCCGATGCAAAATTAAACTATAAACCATATTTATTCATTTAAATATTAGCAGCGTACACAAATAGATTTTAAAAACACTACAACGAACTATATAAATCCTCATTACGGAACTGATCATGATCACATTTACATTACATCCTGATAAAATTCTACCAAAACTAAATTTTCTATTAATTTAAAGTGTTTTGCTTCTAAGTAATTTTATTTGCTTTAAATGAAAAATGTTTTTAAACAATTTAAATTTGACTATTTAATTTATTAAAACTACGGGTTACTTGTACGAATGTCAATTACATGTAATCATTACAAAACCTTTTGAACGATCTGTCACCTCCGAATTAAGCACGCCTCGGTAAAATGAAGGTAGCACTGACAGGTAGATTAAATTGAGATGGCAACCGATAGAATACGGCCATGTAGCGCTCAACCCGTTTTGACACACCCACCACAAATCATGTTAGTTTTTTTAATAACTTATTAATACATAAAACATATTCCGGAAAATTTTTTTTATCAAGCGTCTGTTGTTATTATACTTGTTTCACTACATTCCAAAAAACAGTTTTATTTTTTGATAATTTACAAATGTTTTTTTTTTAATTTAAAATTTTTTTAGAATAAAACTACATCTTTCATGTATTTTGAAGCAGGGATGCAAGATATTTTGGACACCCCTGTTAAAAGGGAAAAATATTTGTTAATACTTCATTTTTTATATCAAAGTTCAGATAAACAAATGGTACTAGTACTCTGATTAACATTTTGAACCTAAATGTACAAAAAACATTTGTAAAATGGTTTTGGATCCCCTTTTCGTTTGACAAATTAAAATTTTCCAAATCCAGTAGATTTTAAAAAATATATCTGACTAAATTTCCTTTAAATTTTTTTTTTATATGAACCTGAATGGCGAGGTTTTCTGACCTCGCGGTGTCATTAGTTAGCATAGGTGAATTAGATAGGTTTACCACCTGTGGGTTTGTGAATTTCACGGGGAACAAAAATACAAAGAAATACACAGAAAACGGTAGGTACATCCTGTGGGACCGCTGGGAGGACAAAATGTTATTATAAACATGTAACTTAGTGCACTTGATGCGAGAAAGCCATTAATACTTTTAAAAGCTGAAAGAGCATGGGATCTTTGAACTGCAATACTGCATTCTTCAACCTCGTCTTTTATCGCATACATGTACATGTACAAATCTATTGGCCATGTTTTCCGATGTAAAAAAATCAATTTGAAAGTGACTACCATCACGGGGGAAGCTACTTGCTTATATTTAGATGATATGAGTGTGCCGCAGGAAAGGGTTATGTTTTTGGAATCAGTTCGTCTTAAACAGGGTATCTTACTCATTCCTGCTGTCTTGAACAGGGTAAGTTTTTCCATATAGCCACCCTGTTGTCAACTCGTCAGGATAAGTCCGTTGCATGTGGCATTATATAGAATACATGAATAACACATCTGAATATAACATTCACACCGTTGACCATATATGTAAATGGAAAATGGTACAAACAAGAGTACAATACGCAAATATATATCGAATAAAATTTGTCTAAAATAGGATCTAGTTTTTGCCGTTGTTGTCTAAACTCTTAAACGGGGTATATTATCCATTTTTCCTGTCTTAAACAGGGTCCATTTTTAAAAGGCTATCGGCATAGTATTACTCGAATTATTGGAAAGTAGCACCCCCCCCCACTCCCCCAACCCCACCCCGGGCTACTATCTCAATGATTTAATGATAAAAAATCTAAAAATTATTAATTAGATAGTGGTAAATTCGCCCCCTCCCCAAAGAAATATTAATCGTATAATATGAACCTCAGGAAAACGCGACAAAGATTTCCGAAAGGAAAAGCTCAAGTATACAAGTCATGCAACAGTGACAAAAATATATTGCCACGGGGAAATCATCTGAGTTCCGAAAGAGTATGACAGGCTAATGCTTCCATGTTCAAAGAGACAGGCTGTCAGGGCTTCGAGAATTTTGTTATTTCCGTTCCACCTTTTATTGTCTCAATCTTTAATACAATCCTTTCATGTGAACCAACTTTTCTTTTAACGTTGCTCAAAGAAAATTTACATTTTGGATAAATAAAAAAAATATGCAACTTAATGTTCTATTAAAAAGACGCGGATGACTTTATTTTCTGGTGTTTAATAAAAAAAATAATTTCACTGTTCATAATTATGCCGGTTTAGCCTGTTTTCACCTGGTGACGATGCTAGCCGGGAAATAGCACACATCTTCAAAAGGACTTGTCTATTAAAACATTAAAACAAAAATTGATGTTGTTCGTTTTAATTATAAAAAAAATCATTTAACTCTCGAATTTAAACAAAATCATACAGTTATCAAAGATGATAATTGAAAAACCGAAACACCACTTGATTTTTCACACACTAAAGATATACTTATACACATAAACTCATACTAATACACAAATGAACAGGGATTAAATAAAACTGTTCCTGAGAAAATCAAAACTAAATTTTATCTCAGACTGTTCTGTACATCCCTGAAATGAAAGACAGCCTACTTGATTTAGAACTCGAATGTAACATTTTTATTTCTTTGAAATACCAAAAGAAATAGAATAAAAAAGAACCCAAAATATAAAATAAAGTCCAAACAATATAGTTAATATTTTAAAATTGATATACTGACATTATAATTTTTTTTTCGACTTTATAGTCAACATGCAGCGTTTATAATGTAATCCGTAAAACGAGTTGCGAAACGAACTTATTGCTCAGCCAATTAAATCATTAGAAATTGGGAATGGAGCGATAGGGTGAATGATGAGTGATACACGATGAGCGATGAGTGATGAATGATGAGCGATGAATGATGAATGATGAGTGATGAGCGATGAGCAATGAATGATGAACGATGAGCGATGATCGATGAATGATGAGCGATAGAATGGTAACGTTGAGCGTTCCGAGGGCTGTATATTAGAAAATAACATAATAAATTTTTTTTTTACCTTCAAAGGTCCATAACTCCTATATGGAGTCATCTGACAGCCTGGGTCCAATGGGGACTTTTTTAGAGCATTTGATGCTGAGGATTATGAGGTTGCATCAGAATTTCTATCTCATATACTTTTTGATTTACAACTTAAAAACAGGAGTTTTTGACCCCCTAATCTATGGACCAAAAACTGAAACACAAAACATTTTTGCAGACACCCTCAGGATCAATCATACCAAGTTTCATTGAATTCTGTTCAGTAATTTCGGTATAGAAGATTTTTGAAAAAATTGTTATCAGACAACGACGACAGGCGATGATGGACGCCTCCGGTCCAGGTGAGCTAGGAGCAAGTCTTTGTAGATTTTTTTTTTGCAACTTTTATGTTCTTTAAGTTGTCAAAGAGGCACCAATGGGACATTCTAGTATCAAACGTCCGAAAGGGCATGATATGTAAAACATGTAATACTCCATAACACATGTCATAAACCTCAAAAGTGAAAAACAATAAACGACAATTGAAAAGTTTGCCTTAAAGATTAAAGTTGTTTCAAGTTATTAAGCTTCAAGTAAATGTATCATTCAAAATAAATGCTCAAACACGGGTATCGATAAAACCCTGAATATGGTGATGCTGTGTGTGCATATTTCACGATGATACCTTCTATCGGAAACATTGAATCAAAAACACTGGAAGGTCGAAAAAAACCAAGAAAAGTACCCCCACCAAAAAAGTTCAAAACAGCATAGATATCTTCCATTTTCAGATCAAGTAAAAAACTGGTGTTTTTGAGGATTTTAGATTAAACCATATCAAGCAATTAACTTGATTGAGACGTAGGGCAAAGGTTTACTCAAATGTGACGGAAACAATGTCAAAACGAAAACACAAGCCTCGTTTTACAATACTAAACGGGTATGCTATAACTGTCAAGTTTGCATCGTTGGACACTTTATCATATATGGAATTATTGTATTACAAGATCGTTATATCATTTGCGTATATACATGATATATGCACCATTTTTGCCTCGTTATAATTGTTAACTATTCTTAGTAATGACTGTTAATAATAAACTTGTATGTATGCATGTAACAATATTTATTTCATATTTAACAATAACATCACAAACATAAGTATTAAAACTAAATTGTCTATAGCCAGCATTTAATGATGAATATGGTCATGATGGTCTCGTGATGTTGCCGTCTCTAGACTGTCTATTGGACTGTCTTCGCTCGACTTGAATCTTATCGTCAACAGCGCATGTGCTCCTGTTGTCATGTGTCGTTTGCAACAAAGTTTCAGGAATGCTTTTCTAAATCCGTTGCTCATAAAGCAATAACAAATTGGATTAACAACAGAGTTTGTCAGTCCAAGTACTTGTAAAATAGGATAAATGTAGGTTGTTACAAAAACAGTTGAGTTATTTGACATGTTTATATCTATCCAAATGTTAACGATGTAATAAGGTAACCAGCATACGCAGAATATACTAACAACAGCTATTAACATTTTGACTGTCCTCCGGCGTTGTTGTAGAATCCGTTCAGCTTGAAATCTGTTGCCTCTTGAGTTTTCTTTGAAAACCTTGCCCTCGTCACCCCATAATGTTAGTCCTATACGTGTATAAGCAATAATCATTACCATCAAAGGCATACAGAACAAAAGCACAAAGATAACAACATTGTAAAACTGTTTATAAAACAAGCTGGACCAACCTTCCGAACAGGAACGTTTCTTCAGAGACATTATCCCAAAGTCAAGTACTGTGACATGATTCACAACCAATAACGGAATAAAAGCAGAAAAAGAAAGCACCCACACCGAAGCGAGCATCATATAAATTTTTCGTTTTGAAAATATTATTTTTGCTTTTAACGGTCGATGAATTGCAATGTATCTATTTATGCCTATAAATAAAAGACTAAGAGCACTTACTGCAACTGCTGTTCCTTGAAAGAACGGTGCAAGTTTGCACATGATTGTCCCAAATATATACTCCTCGTAAACGTACTCTCCGAGTGTTATAGGAATACAAATAAGCACAACGAGCAAGTCTCCAATAGTTAAATTTACAAGAAAAACATTAGTCAAAGTTCGCATATGCTTATATTGAGCAACAACAGCTATCACAAAAATATTGCCTAAAATTCCGAGTAGAAATGCAATAGAATAAAGTACCATCAGCGAAATTGTCATAGCATTCCATTCTCTACCTTTAGTTTTTGTTTGTCCATACAGATCAGGAAACTCATTTAAAATCGCTTGTATATCAAAGTCCGCAGAAATATCAAATAATGAGTTGTTATGTCCATAAAAATCAAAAATATTTTCTAAAGTCGTATTTTCAGCTGCAACTACTGATTTGTCAACCATCTCCCGGACAATTCTAACAGCTTTCTAAAGTTTTGAAGTCCTTTTCTCTCTCTCAATCGATAGCCATACCGATGTCTTCTCCGATTGAATTGCAATCTAAAAAAGTATAACCATCGTAGAGATTGATAAAGGAGTGAATAATCCTTAACGTATAGTGCTTAATCAACGATCTCCAGCTTAAACTCACTACATATTAATTTGAAAGATTAATTTCTTGCATTTATTTCTCCGTTAAAGACGTATTTTAATTCTTAAGCGTGACTACCGTTAACCTCAATGGTTTTAACTCCTAATTGATGTATAGTTTTTATTTGAAATTGACATAATTCATACGTTATCGTCAGAACAAAAAACAATAATGCCTTTTCAATGCTCATTTAAATAGTAATTCTAGAATGATTCGAAGTCCATCCTTTACTTTTCTATAATTTGTCAATCTTTCAGAGGGTACCCAACGCTTAGGCTAAAATAAAATTGTGTCGTTAAATTTTGCTGATTTTCACTATGACTAAATAAAGTTAATATAATCGCAAAATCTTAAGAAATTTGAACCAAAGGTTTTTTAGGGAATATTTTTGTTAAACATAATGGAGTTTCAACATTTTCTATTGTAATCACTGAGAAGCTTGATTTCTTTGATTAAATGTATTTAACTAAAACGTTCAAGTGATTTTTAAGAGTTATATACATTAGGTGTTCTGTACCCCCCTTAAGTTGTATATTTTTGAAAATAGTCATCGTATTTAGTGACATATATTTGTAAATAGTATTATCTTTTTTATTGTTATTTTGAGGTTTCAAGATATTTAACTAAGTAAAACTTCTTTAAAGGAAGGAATAACAATGGAATATATATTAAAAAAACCCAACTATTTTATGAAATGTCAGCGTTGCCAACCATGAATAACCTTGTTAGAAGTTGATAAAAGGGACGGAAACAACAATGCGAAAAAGCTTTTGTTGCACAAACGAAAAATCAGACTCGAAAACCTGTTCAGATGTATTATTTACAAGCCCAGGCGATATGTACCGATTAATCTTCGCTTGTAACCTGTAATAACATAACAGTTGCGTGTAGAACAGTACAATTAAACAGGAAGAACATCTTATCTCTCTTAATAACTAGACTTGATCAAAGAAGTAAAAAGATCTAAGCACGATTGAGGTTCATATTACCTTATTGCTGAATTTATGTGTTTAACAACGATATTCTGTATCAATTGGTTAACTTTTTTATAATTATCTTCTATGTTATGTTGATCAGTTTAAGAGTAAGTTCTTACAAACCAATGTTTTGAAATGCGAAGAATAAACCACAAAGTCAGGTTGAAGACTATCTTTGTTTATTTAACTGCTTTACTGTCCGGAGCTCCTGCGTTCACTCTCGTGACGACTTGGGTGCTATTCAGTTTTTTGTGGGTCTGTATCTTGTTTGTATTTTCGTTCGTGTTTACTGGTTTTGTCTTTGCCCTTTCGGACTTTTGAAACTTGAATATCCCATTACTATTAGAACCTTTTTGTTTCTTAAATACTTTTTACACGCATTTGATATTGGATTTAAATAATGGATTGCAGTGAATAGTCGACCCTAAGGATTCAATGACCGTTGTGATCATAGATAAAATCCAACTTGAAAAATTACATCATTTAATACTTACATTGAAATACATATAACAATATCATTTTTATATTAAAAATCCTTACATATTTATCTTATACATTTGTAGTATTTATAAAGAGTTAACAAAACTGAATATAATTAATCAATACTTAAGTTGCACCACTTTTTGTAGATCTAGATATCGAATTGTGCAGCAATACATTGTAAGTCAAATAGTTTCATTTTGCATGTCTATTTAAAACACTTTAGAAATGAGTCGATTTTTGTTAGCCGGATTGCTGTTTCAACATATAAATGAAAATTTTGTTAACGTGAAATTCATATGCAAATTTAGCGCGAATTTCACGTTAAATGAGCAATTTAACGTTAAGTTAACATGAAAAAAATCATGTGAATTTCACGTAAAAAAAATTTCCCAACATTTTTAATGCTCTTTAAACTTTCACACAATTCTATGAATAATTTGGAAAAAAAAATATTCGTTTTTCAAAATTTTCTCGTGAAATTCAGGTGAAATAGTAAATGTGAAATTCACATAAGTTTCACATGATATTAACGTGAATTTCACATGATAAATGCGTGAATTTTTCGTAAAACTGGTGTGAAACATATTTCATGTGAAAATCAGGTTAAATTCAGGTCTTGAATAGACGAAACGCTCGTCAAGCGTAGCAAATTTTATTGTCGAGAACTTTGTTGTCATTTTTATTTCGAACACCCGTGACGGTTAGCACTGCTGGTGGAGTTTTAATTCCCCGAGGTTAGCCCGCTCCGGCACCAACACTTTTGTGTTGAAGAACACATCAAAGCTTTAAATTATCCGTTTAAATTTCAAAATTATCTAATCCCTAAGGTTCCTCCTACCCCAGACATAGGTTGATCATCTTAGTAATAATTTGGTTCCCCAGTTTGGTATTTTTGTTTTTATAGTTTCATGCTATTCATAGTCATATAGTGTTTGGCATTTTCAATATTTTTGGTAGAGTGCCTCTGATGAGTCTTGAATAGACGAAACGTGCGTCAGGCGTAGCAAATTTTATTGTCTGGAACTTTGTTGTCATTTTTATTGCTCGTTTAAACTGAAATTCTTCTGAATTTTTCGCGTGAAACTCGCGTTAATCCTGATTTCGGGTGATTTTCACGTGAACAAAATACCCTTGTGTATGCCACGGGCAAGCTTTATATATCAGAAATATGGGACCATTATGCAGTTTAAAAATTTACATTGGTAAAGATGCATTTGTTTGCACATTTTGCTTTTTAGCTCACCTGACCCGAAGGGTCATGTGAGCTATTGTCATCACTTGGTGTCCGTCGTCCGTCCGTCGTCCGTCATCCGTCCGTAAACTTTTTAAAACGTTAACTCCTCTGACACCATAAGTCCAATTGCAACCAAACTTGGTATGGTTGTTTATTAGCATTCGGTGCTTAGAACTGATGTTGGGATTTTTGATTCGTCGTAAAACATGGCCGCCGTGGCTAAAAATAGAACATAGGGGTAAAATGCAGTTTTTTGCAAATAACTCAAACAGGCTACAGATATCAAAATTCTGGCATTGGGGTAAACGTGATCAGCACCTCAAGATCTACCTACCCTGAAATTTTGAAGATAATCCAACAACCCATGTAGGAGTTATTGCCCTTTTTGTGGATTTTTTGCAAATTTTGCACCTGTTTAGCTCAATATCTTGAAAACTATACAAGATATTTGAGAAATTTAAATTGCATATTGTTAAGCACATCAAGATCTACAAAATATGTAAAGGGTCAACGTTGTAGAACCTTTCCTTTTAGGAGTTATTGCCCTTAGAACGTCAAAATTGAGCATTTTAACAGCATTTCCTCATTACATTGAAAACGTTAACTCCTCTGACAGTTCAAGTCCAATTGGAACCAAACTTGGTATAGTTGTTTATTAGCATTAGGTGTATAGAACTGATGTGGGGATTTTTGATTGGTCGTAAAATATGGCCGCTGTGGCTAAAAATAGAACATAGGGGTAAATGGCAGTTTTTTTGCAAATAACTCAAAAACGGTGACAGATTTTACAATTTTGATTGTAACAAAAGTGATCAGCACCTGAAGATCTACCAGCTCTGAAATTTTGAAGAAAATCCAACGACCCATGTAGAAGTTATTGCCCTTTTTGTGGATTTTTGGCAAATTTTGCACCTGTTTAGCTCAATATCTTGACAACTTTACAAGATATTCGAGAAATTTGAATTGCATGTTGTTAAGCACATCAAGATCTACAAAATATGTAGTAGGGTCAACGTTGTAGGACCTTTCCTTTTAGGAGTTATTGCCCTTAGAACGTCAAAATTTAGCTTTTAAAAAACATTTCCTCATTACATTGAAAACGTTAACTCCTCTGACACTTAAAGTCAAATTGGAACCAAACATTGTATTGTTGTTTATTAGCATAAGGTGTATAGAATTGATGTGGGGATTTTTGATTGGTTGTAAAACATGGCCGCTGTGGCTAAAAATAGAACATTAGGTTAAACTGCATTTTTTTGCTAATAACTCAAAAAGGGTGACAGATTTTTAGATTTTGATTGAGAACAAAAGTGATCAGCACCTTAAGATCCACCATATTGTCAGAAGACCCCCTCATTAAACTTATTACCCTTTCAACGTCAAATAGATTTTGCCTAAAAATCTTTACTTCAGGCACATATATCAGGTGAGCGATTCAGGCTCCTGGGAGCCTCTTGTGTTTTAAACTTCAAAGTCATAAGCTAGATTTTATCTAAAATCTTAATGTTTTTCTTATTTTTGGCAAAATAAACATACAGGGAAACAAATAATTGTGTAAAGTTTTGTACATGTATTTATCAGAGGAACCTTAAAGGGTCATCAGGAGAGATTGAAATTTTTTGAAGAAAATCTTAATATGTACACAATATATGACATATTATCAGGACAAATGAAGTATAGTAGGACAAGCAATATGATATTGACACATTTTTTTTCAGTTGAAGAAAGTACAGTTTTTACAGTACATTGTATTCCGGTCAATGGTCATATTGTACTTTTTAAGAACAAAATTTCGCTATTGTACCTCTCAAAGGATAAATTTATAGTGAACACTTTATTGTCCCCTGCCGCAATGCTGAGCAGGGACATAGAAATGCAAGGCATCTGTCCGTGTGTGCCTCCATCCGTCACACCTTTTTTTTCATAACAGTTTTCTCAGAAACTATTAATCATAGCCTTTGATATTTGGTATGCAGCTTCAGGTCCCATATGGTAAGATGTGTTTTCAGATCTGTCACTCATCTACTTCCTGTTTAACGAGCTGACTTCGATTTTTCCCACTCAACGGGCAGGGGACCTGTTTTTAGCTCACCTGACCCGAAGGGTCATGTGAGCTATTGCCATCACTTTGCGTTCGTCGTCCATCCGTCGTCCGTCGTCTGTTGTCCGTTAGTTTTTTTCAAACATCTTTTTCTCTGAAACTGCTTGGCCAAATTCAGCCAAACTTGATATGGTTGTTCCTTAGGGTATTGTGCAAAAAGTTTGCGTTGGGATTTTTGATACGTAAAAAAACATGGCTGCTGTTACTAAAAATAGAACAGGGGTGTCAAATACAGTTTTTTTCAAATAACTTAAAAACGGTGACAGATATCATAATTCTGGCACAGGGTAAAAGTGATCAGCACCTCAAGATCTACCTGCCCTGAAATTTTCAAGAAGATCCAACAACCGATGTAGGAGTTATTGCCCTTTTTCTGGATTTTTTTCAAAATTTTGGACTTATTTAGCCCTATATCTTAAAAACTATACGAGATATTTTAAAATTCAAATTGCATCTGATTAAGCACATTAAGATCTACATTTCATGTAATTAGGTCAAAGCTGTGGAACCATTCCTTTTAGGAGTTATGGCCCTTAAAGCGTCAAATTTTACCATTTTTCATTACTTTTTCCCTGAATTTCAAAAATTAACTTGTCTGTAACCATACATCCAACTTCAACCAAACTTGGCACAGTTGTTTAATAGTATAAATGCTACAAGCCTATCGTTCAGATTGTTGATTTGTCAAAAAATATGGCCGCCATGGCTAAAAATAGAACATAGGGGTAAATTGCAGTTTTTTGCTAATAACTCAAAAATGGTTACAGATATCAAAATTCTGATGGGAGACAAAAGTGATCAGCATCTCAAGATCTACCTGCTCTGAAAGTTTCAAGAAGATCCAACAATTGATGTAGGAGTTATTGCCCTTTTTCTGGATTTTTAAAAAAAAATTCAATTATCTAGCCATATATCTTGAAAACTATACAAGATATTTCAAAAATTTAAATTGCATATAATCAAGCACATCTAGATCTACATTTCATTTATTTAGGTCAAAGCTGTAGGACCATTTCTATTAGGAGTTATTGTCCTTAAAACAACAAAATTTACCATTTTTCATTACTTTTCCCCTGAATTTTAAAGATCAACTTGTCCTACACCGTAAGACCAACTGCATCTTAACTTGGCACACTTGTTTAATAGCTTATATGCTACAACTCTATCGCTCATATGTTTGATTCTTAAAAAACATGGCTGCCATTGCTAAAAATAGAACATAGGGCGTAAATTTCATTTTTTTGCTAATAACTCAAAAATGGTTTCAGATATCAAAATTGGGCAAAAATCGAAAGTGATCACCTATCCTGAAATTTAGGAAAAGAACTGACTGCTGATGTGGGAGTTATTGCCCTTTTTTCATTTTTTTTCTAAATTTTGCACTTATTAAGCCCAATAACTTGAAAACTAACCAAGTTATTTCAGAAATTTAAATCACATATGGTTAAGCACAATAATATCTACAAAATATATGTATCTGTGTAGTTCAGGTGAGCGATTCAGGCTCCTGGGAGCCTCTTGTTGCTCTTTATTAGTTTATCCGAATGATCGAACCGTTACCGTACCGAGAGGATAATGTTAAAAAATTCCAGGTCCTACTAAAAGCGTCCGTTGGCGCCCGGGAATAGTACACTTGTCAGAGGGAAAATAAATAGCACAAGAGCATCGGAGTTTGAAATTGTAAATAGTACTGTGGTGTAAAGAGTAAAAAAAATAGGTAAGACATCAAGATATAAAAACAAGTTAGAATGAGATTTAAAACTGTCATCTAACACAAACATACAAATTTAGCTACTGTTGCTTCAAAGAAGATTTGAAAAATGCAAAAAAAACCCCAGGTATAAATAGAATAGAAAATAATGAGATGTGGATTAAGTGCACTTCGACGAACCATTTTTGAATGCACACCCCTAACAAAATAATGTTTTCTTCAATGTTATACCATAACATTAAAATTTCTTAAGGCAACAATCAATCACCATTTCTAAAATAGCCATAACAATATATTTTCAATTAGATTTTTTATTTGTCCCGTGGGGCCGGGTCAGGAAAAGGCTCTCAGCAAAGTCTATTTTATGAAAGGTGACAAAGGGTCTTGTAATTCTGACATCGGGTTAGTGCTCAGCACACAGTGAGACCAAACGTGTACTCTAAGTGTCTGAATATGGTGACCCTTGTCCGCGTGGGGGTCAGGTCTATAATACAGACCTGACCGCTGACCATAGTGGGCCAACGTGTCACACCCCATGTACGTAAAAGACTTATTTGTTGACCGTGAAACAGCGCACCACAATCGCTAAATAAAATTATCCGTCTATGTCCTACTCTTTCATGTAGCTCCCAAAATTTACTGTTCGTTCGTTTCCCACCCAACCCCACATTAGTAATCATCATTCATGCGCAGTATATGTTTCGAGTAACTGAGCACTGACCTTGGTTATCAAGATTCGATAAGTTGTCTGTAGCTAAAAACGTTGCGGTATGTTTTGGTTTATGACTCAAATAATCATTATTATATTATAAAGTTGGAATATTTTGGAATGTCAGTTTGTACTTTCGTTTCTAGTAGAAGAATTTTATGCAAAACATATTCATAATGGTATACTCTTGACCGTTTAACAGCTTTCTTATTTGGACTTGAATAAGATTTATTTGAAAAAAAATCCAAATGTTTTAAGCTACAGGAACGTACATTCCTTTGTTTTGCTTCATATGAAGTAGTATAAGATGAAGTCTTTCTTTTTGGTGTATTCAACACAAGATTTTACGATTTTAGGGCTGAGATAAAGATCGTTTGACTACTTTTTTATCGCGTTTAACGGAGGCCAATAAATTATTTCGATAACAGTCTGCGCTTTTGCCTTTCAATATTAATTAAATGCGCGAAGGATTCTTTTATATTTCGCAGAACTTTTTTCCGCGATATATTGTTTCCTTTTTGAGCTTTTGGTATACGGGTGAAGAATCACTGTTAGGCAGCGAATTTTTAGCCCACCTGACCCACAGGGCCATATGAGTTATTGCCTTCACTTGGTGTCTGTCGTCGTCGCCTGTAAACTTTTTCAAAAGTTAACCCGTCATTAACTACTTGTACTGGACCGACTTCAACCAAATTTTGCAGAATTGTTTTAGGGCAATTGTAATATTTGTATTATTTATATTTTTTGAAATGTCAAAAAAAACATGGCTGTCGTTACTACAAATAGAACATAGTCGTCCGACAGTAGTTTTTTTTTGGAAAATAAATTGAAATAAAAGCAGATATCAAAATTCAGGCAGAGTAGTGATCAGCACCTCAAGATATACCAACCCTGAAATCTTGAAGAAGATCCAACAACCCATGTAGGAGTTATTGGCTTTTTTCTTGATTTTGTTTTTATCAATTTTACACTAATTAAGCTCAATATATGCAGAACTATATGTATATTAAATATTTAAGGCATTTTAGCACATTACTGTATGATCTACAAAATACGTAATAGGTTCATTGTTGTAGGACCATTCTTTTTAGGAGTAATTCCCCTTAGAATGTCGAAACTGACCTTTTTCACAACATTTCCTCATTAAATTGAAAATGCTTACTCGATTGACATTTTAAGTCCAATTGAGACCAAACTTGATATTTTTGTTTATTATCATTAGAAGTATAAAATTAATGTGGGGATTTTTGATTGGTTGTAAAACATGGCCGCCATGGCTAAAAATAAAACATAAGGGTAAAATGTAGTTTTTGTCTTTGCAGGAGGTATTGCCTTTTTACCAGATTTTTGTGTGATTTTTGCACTTCTTAATATCTTTAAAACCTATTTGAGATATTTAAGAAATTTGAATTGCATATTGTTAAGCACATCATGATCTACAATATATGTAATAAAGTCCATGTTGAAGTACCGTCAATTTTAGAAGTTAGTCCCCTAAGAATATAAACAAGAGGCTCCCAGGAGCCTGAATCGCTCACCTGGTCTTGATGTTGACCCTATACTTTTGTAGAGCTAAATGAGCTGAACATTTAAGCAAGCAACAGCTTTTCTCTACCTGCAATAGTTTTCATTCTATAGGCCAAAAACACCATTTTTCACCTATAAGGGGCCATAACCCCTTTAAGGAGTCATCTGACAACTTCGACCCTATGGAGACTTTTGTAGAGCTAAATGAGCTGAACATTTAAGCAAGCAACAGCTAATCTCTATCTGCAATAGTTTTCATTCTGTAGGCCAAAAACATGAAAAATCGTTATTTTTCAGGGGCTGTAACCCCTATAAGGGGTCTTCTGACAACTTTGACCCTATGGAGAATTTTGTAGAGCTAAATGAGCTGAACATTTAAGCAAGCAACAGCTAATCTCTATCTGCAATAGTTTTCATTCTGTAGGCCAAAAACATGAAAGATCGCTATTTTTCAGGGGCCGTAACCCCTATAAGGGTTCATCTGACAACTTCGACCCTATGGAGAATTTTGTAGAGCTAAATGAGCTGAACATTTAAGCAAGCAACAGCTAATCTCTATCTGCAATAGTTTTCATTCTGTAGGACAAAAACATGAAAAATCGCTATTTTTCATGGTCCGTAACCCCTATAAGGGGTCATCTGACAACTTGGACCCTATGGAGAATTTTGTAGAGCTAAATGAGCTGAACATTTAAGCAAGCAACAGCTAATCTCTATGTGCAATAGTTTCCATTCTGTAGGCCAAAAACATGAAAAATGGCCATTTTTCACCTTTAAGGGGCCATAACCCCTATAAGGGGTCATCTGACAACTTCGACCCTATGGAGACTTTCGTAGAGCTAAATGAGCTTAACATTTAAGCAGGCAACAGCTTATCTCTATCTGCAATAGTTTTCATTCTGTAGGCCAAAAACATGAAAAAATGCTATTTTTCACCTTTAAGGGGCCGTAACCCCTATAAGGGGTCATCTGACAACTTTGATCAAAAGGAGACTTTTGTAGAGCTTTTGATGCTGAATCAGTAGCGTGGCCTCAGATTTCCTCTATCTCTTATACTTTTTGATTTATAAGCCAAAAACAGTAGTCTGACCCCCCTAGTCTATTTTTAGTAACGGCGGCCATGTTTTTTGACAGATCAAAAATCGAAACACAAGTATGGTGCAGGACACCCTAAGGATCAATCATACCAAGTTTCATTCAATTCTGTTCAGTAGTTTTAGAGGAGAAGATTTTTGAAAAATTGTAAACGGACGACGACGACGACGACGGACGCCAAGTGATGGCAATAGCTCACCTGGACCTTTGGTCCAGGTGAGCTAAAAAGAGACAATAATAAAAAGCTTCAAATTGCTAAAATATTACTCTACATTACTGCATTAACTTAAACCATATTGTCAGATGACCCCCTATTTAACTGCATAGTATGCGTTTTTGTTTATGTTTGTTAAGGGATTGTACGAACAGTTTTCATAAAAATATATTTACCTATAGTGTAAGCAAGTGCCTTATCCTAAACATCAAATTGCGAAAGATATCAGATATAAAAAAAAAACATAATAGCTTATCGCTTTGTTATTAAATATTAATCATTTTTTAAGATACGACGCACGTTTTTGAAATAAAGATAAGACACAGTATCTCCCATTGATAAAATTATATTTTATATTTACTTTTATACAAACAAACCTGTTTTTATTGATTTATTTCTTTATTTCCTATCATTTATAATGCAATCTCTGCTGTGACTGGGACAAAACTAAAATACAAAAGAAACGACAGATGCTTCATTATTCAATCGTGTAGGTAAATGTTATTACATTTGCCATGCATCTGATATAATATTCAAGACAAATGTGTTAATAATCTAGAAAACAACATGAACAAGTAAATAACATTGTTTATGTTGTTAACGGGCTAATGTGTCCTCCTACCTGCTTTTATTTCTCGAAATAGTAGATCTTTTTATCGGGTAAGGTGCATGCATTTCAAATGATTTTTTATGACATTTTTATATAATGCTTATCATTACTATATGTTTCATTGAAATATTGTCCCGCGTTAGTCCGGGCGCCGAATAATTCTGTATAACAATCATGACAATATTCAAGTTTTATTTATTTATTGTACTGATAGCCTAAAATACTTTTATTCAGACTCCTAACTTGGCGTTGGCAACGTCTTGTTTTGGGTTCTTTGTTGCATTCTATAAGATTTTCAGAGCCTAGGTTGTTGTAAGAGGCGAGAAAGGGTATTCGAATTCTGACACCAAGTTAGTGCTCAGCCCACGAAGCGATCGAGGTGTGCATCTTTGGCTGCTAAATATTTTGGCATTTGTACGCAGGTAAATAATACATTAAAGCCGGACAGTGATTCGTAGAGAGTACCACGCTTGATGCAACTAAAAGATCATTTGTGGACGACAAGTAGTTCCCCACTATATGCGTAAAACACCAGCTTACATGTACTCATTGGAATAATATACCAATTTGAACTATTGCTTGCATTTTGGGTCCTTCGTCCGTCTTTTAAGACTTTTTCCAAACTTTAACTCATTTGACCCATTGGATTTTGGCTCGTAAAAAATCACGGCAACAAAAACCAAAGCATAGGGGTAAATTGCAGTTATTTGCGAACAACTCAAAAACACGACGACAGCTTTCAAATTCTGAAATAGAGTAAAACGGATCAACACTTCATTGACAAGATGAAATACCTGCCCTTAAATTTTGTAGATCCATCAACTGACGTAGGAGTTATATATTGTCTTTTTTTCAAACTTTTGCACCTAAAATAAGATAGACATTGCCCAAATACGAGCCTAGCACATGTAGCATTAATTTAAGTTGATCCTCTTGTTTGCGTCTCAATTGAGGAATTAAATCGTTTTAAATTCAGAATATGAGATCTAAAAGACCCCATTCCAGAAAACACATGGACACTTTTAATGCAATGTTAACTGTTGTGATCTCTTCCTCAAACACGAGCGATGTGAGTTTTCGTTTAATAGGTTCCGAGTCACCCAATATTATTGATCAATACTAAGCGAGTTTGTCTTTGCTAACATAGTTTTTTCATGAACGAATTAAAAGTTTGATTTTGAATCAAAGTAGTCCAATAAGATCTGAATTTAATGTTGAACAGTTCATTTTCTAGAACGTTCAGTTACAGACTAGATGCTTAGGGCGAACGAGCGTTAAAAAGAAAATATTGAAAAAAATGAATAAAATGTGTTTATTTAAAAAAATGTAGTAACACATTGTTCTCCATGTTCTGTATTTAAATAGATATTTTTGGGAAGTTGGTAATTATTTTCAAATTCACCCCGGACCTGTATAAACTGTGACAAGCATATACGGACGAAAAAAAATCAATCTCAGCATTGGGCAATTTTTTCACGGGAACTTGTTGTAGAGCTCTCCGCTCTTGCAGGCACTTCGTGTCCGTTTTGAGCTGTGCTCGCTATTAAGCTCATTATCTAAACAACTATACAAGATATTTGAAAACTTGAGTCGCATATTGATAAACAAATCTAGTTCTACGATATTTAGTACAAGTTTTCACTATAGAACATCTTAATTGAACTTGACATTTAACTGCATTCATTCGATGCTGTGGTCTCTTGACCTTCACATGTTTAACAGTTGTTTTTGTCTTATTGCTAAAATTGAGACGTTAGAATCAGGTGAGCAATTCTGGCTACAAGGAGCCGTTAACGTAGGGAGTTCGTTACTTCTTTGAAAGAAGCCAAGAGGCACCAATGGGGCATTCGAGTGTTAAAAGTCCGAAAGGACAACGACGTAATCGGTAATCACAAACAAAAACAGCACGAAGAAACACAAAACACAAAATCAACCGAACGGAAATCAACAATGCGAATTCAAGTCGTAACAAGAGTGAACTCAGGTGCTCCGGAAAGTTTGGCTTATTAGTTACCAGTAGCATACATGGTGGTTCATTTATTGTGGTTAACTTATTATATCCTCTGAAGATTGTAATATATCAGCCATAAGCTCTTTATACGCGCCGATTTTTACAATTTATATTTTAGGATATCTCAGCTCTGAGATTGTATTGTATTGTTATATGTATGAATGCATTTGTGCTTGTATCCAATTTACAAGATTTCGTATATTTGGATAAAGTTATGAGACGGTTAGATACTTTGTCGTGTATGGCACCGATTACAGGGTTATGAAAAATGTCTCACAGTTTTAAAATACGATCATAGCAAAACATGCTTTAAAATTTGATCGATTTTGACTACATTGTAGTTATCATCATGTTAATTAAACAACTCATTCAAAACTATTAAATTTACCATAAACGTTTAACTCATAATTGGTGTCTTAAAAGTACTTTGACTTTCCCTACGGTTAAACAAAGTAATTCATTATTTTCACATAACAAAATATTTTCCAATGAAGGCAAACCTATAAGAAAACTCTTAAAAGCTATATGTTGCCCACAGAATGTCTTGAATGAATGGATAAGGTTTCAGTATGCGTAATATAGACATTTATATACATTGTATTATCTTTTCTTTTATCTTATTGATTCGTCCGACAAAAGTTACAAAAGAAAAACACAGATAAGTGAGTAAGGTATTTCGTTATTAGGGGAATTATATTCTTCCGTTTTTGTTTATTTTCTATGACAGACAGCCCATGACAGACAGGATCATGTGACCGTTTCTGTCATAGAGAAATCAACCAATAAAAACCTTTAAAAAGTAGTTCGTAAAAGTTGAAAGGTCAATGAATAAATTAATTATATGTCGTCTGTTTTTATTGGTCGCGCATTAACACAATATATGCAAATTTAATGTTTGCGCATTAATTCAATATATATGTTAGAGGCAATAGGTATAATTAGGCATTAAGCTTAAATCCTAGGCAATAAGATAATACCTAGTCATTAGTGTTAATGTCTAAATAGAATTTGGCATTAAGCTTAATGCCTAGGAGTTAGGTCTAATGCCTGATTTTTTTCCATGAAAATTATTCTTATTGCCTAACCAGATAATCTGATACATAATGAAAAGAAAATTGGAAATTAAAGATTCAATATTAGTAAGTTTAGCTAAAATCATATTTCTTTGGAAACTAGTAGGTAGCCCAATTTCAAAAAATTTCAAATATTATTTATTTCTAATATTTTTTGTATTTTAGCTCACCTGACAAAAGGTCATGTGAGCCTATGCCATCACTATGTGTTCGTCATCCTCCGTCGTCCATTAACAATTTTAGAAAACCTCTCCTCTGAAACCACTGAACCAATGAAACTTTAACTTTGCATATTGGCAAGACGATAAAAAAACAGCAAAAAGGTATCAATTGGGCATATAACCATTGTCAAAACACCGAAAAGGAAGGACAAGGACAAAATCAGTCACCACAAACAAGAACAATGTGTACATTTTACTAACCACCAATACAGATTGATCTTAACTATTGAAACATTAAAACATCTAATGGCCAAAAAGTTAACAGATAAAGTATATGACAAAAAAACAAAGAATAAAGAATAATGACCCTTACAGAATAAAGAATAATGTGAAAATTGACTAAACCCCCACCAACCCCTTTACAGAATAGAGAATAAAGGGCAAAAAATTTACAGAATAAAGAATTGAGGACACCTCCGTCCACACCCTTATATAAATAAACTGGTATGTGCCCCACCTACCACAGAAAAAGCTTACATTATATATTGTTTACTACAGATAATTTTATGGAAAAAATGCAAATCCATAAGGTCATTCTTTGATATTCTGATTTGTTTTGAATCATTTGAACTTTTTTACATCACTGACCACCAATACGACACAAGCATCGACATTATGTACCTTCAGCAGGTCATTATTTACGGTTGTTGTGTTGCTGACATAAATATTTATGGATTGGTCCATCATGTTACGTACCACCTACCAAGTTTAAGTTTCATTGGTTCAGTGGTTTCAGAGGAGAGGTTTTCTAAAATTGTTAATGGACGACGGAGGATGACGAACACATAGTGATGGCATAAGCTCACATGGCCTTTTGCCAGGTGAGCTAAAATACAAAAAATATTAGAAATAAATAATATTTGAAATTTTTTGAAATTGGGCTACCTACTAGTTTCCAAAGAAATATGATTTTAGCTAAACTTACTAATATTGAACCTTTAATTTCCAATTTTCTTTTCATTATGTATCAGATTATCTGGTTAGGCAATAAGAATAATTTTCATGGAAAAAAATCAGGCATTAGACCTAACTCCTAGGCATTAAGCTTAATGTCAAATTCTATTTAGGCATTAACGCTAATGACTTGGTATTATCTTATTGCCTAGGATTTAAGCTTAATGCCTAAATATACCTATTGCCTCTAACATATGCAAATTGGATTTTGACCTCGTTATATTCATTCATGAAATTATTTTTTTTCACTGTTAAAAACGGAAGAAATATGTTCTTACACTCGTTATTTATTGAAGATCGGGATTTTCTTCCACTTGTGTAAGAAATTCTTCGACTTTTCACTCATTCCGCTACGCTCCACTTGTGAAAAAACGGAATTTCTTACACTCGTGGAAGAAATCCCTGATCTTCGATAAAGACTCGTGTAAGAACCTATTAGTCTGTGTCACAAAATTCATTTTCGAATTTTATACCCCGCCACACGAAGTGGCAGGGTATTATGTATGTTATACCCTCAGTTTTTTTTTCGGTGTCTCTCCGTCCGTCCGTCTGTCCGTCCCCCGAAGGTTTCCGACCAATAACTTGAAAACGTGCCAAAGGATTTGAATGATAATTTGCACAGCTGTTAAGTACAATAAAATACAGGTCAAGTTCGATTTCCAGCATGATCAAAAAAATAGTTTTCGAGATAGGCCACTTTGAAAAATCAAATCTCCTGAAATTTTGAGTTTCCGACCAATTACTTGAAAACACGTCATGGTAATCGAATGATATTTTGTACAGTTAAAAACAGGTCAAGTTCAATTTCCAGCATGATCCGAAAAACAGTTTTCGACATAGGCCACTTTGAAATCAAATTTTATGAACTTTTGATATCATAACGTGGCGGGGTATCATTTAATGTCCCATTGCATGCCCTATTTTTTATTTCAAAATGTGTTGATTAATTCCCACCCCGTATTTTAAAATTAGTGATGCGTTGCCAAGGGAGCTAGGTAAGAGGGATAAATTATTGGAGAAAAGTTGACGTTCATTTATCATTTGTCATGATGAAAAATATGGGGTGGAAATAAATCAACAGACTTTGAAACAATAAATAAAAAAACTAGAAAATGAATCTTGTGACAGACTATAGTCCATATCAGGGAACAAATAAACGTGAAACGATGAAGAAGTGACCAGGATGATCTCACAAAGTCAAACCGGTGAAATGAGTTTTGATATCCACTTTAAAAGAAAGAGATATGTGTATGTTCAGACAATTCAGCCTACTGAATGCGGTTCTTACTTTAACACCTGCCCCGGTGTTATGAAACGTGGCATATATTTTTATGCCTCATCTACGAAAGTAGAGGGGCATATAGTGTTCGGGTATGTTCGTCCGTCCGTTCGTCCGTCCTTCCGTTCGTCCGTCCTTCCGTTCGTCCGTTCGGATGTCCGTCCTAAATCCCATATTTCCAAACTTGCACTTACTGACAAATGGCACATTAATCATATTGGTATGGTAGGTGCATCTAGTGATGATAAGAACATTGCATGCTTCGGATGCTGGATGTGACCTATTTTTTCTGCATGAATGATCTTGTACAGACAATGGTTCAAGTCTTTTCCCTCTAACTGACAAGTGCTACATCAACCATATTGGTATGGTATGTGCACCTAGTGATGCTAAGAACAATGCATGCTTCGGATGCTGGCAATGACCTATATTTTTCGCCTGAATGACCACTTATAGAAGAATGGTTAAAGTCCATCACGGCCACCAATCGCGCAAACTCATATCCAAATGCTATGAAAGAATTTACGTTAGCGGGACATCCGGATATGAGTGAGCGGAACTTTTTCCTTTCGACTGGAATGTAAGTAACCTTTATTCTCTCTTATTTTTGCATATATTCATAAAAATCGAATGTCATTCGACGTAGTTTAATGGTTCTAGTCCAGTATAAAAAAAACCAGTGTAGACACCAAGGCATTGCTAAAAAAAAATTAGATATTCTATGTTTACGCCCTGCAATTTTGAGGGGTCGGTCCGTAAAAAGTTTCATTACATCGCTCCAGTGATGCAGTTGTACCATGTTTTTGTTTCTAATGAGTTTTAAAGGACAACAAAAGACGAGGCTGTTTTCAAAATCCACACTATCAATAAGAATGAATGAAAATCGACACAAAAATGCAAAAATATGAGTTTGCGGGACCTACTATGAGTTAGCACACCGGCTATGAGTTACCGACACTTACAAGTGTGATGCAGGTGTTGTTACAATAGTCATTGATGTACAGCATTAAGCATTAAATTAAAAAAAAAACTTAAGTCTACCTCGTTTACACTGAACATACTAAAGGTTAGAAAGAGGTTTTCGCATTGGTGACCTACGTAAACCCGTATTTTTATACCTTTTTCTATTTACACATAAGGAAAAATCGCTGTCATAAAAGAAAAGTGTCGTAAAAATATCCATTAATGCATCATAAAACCATTGTTAGGGTTAATAAAAGTTCAGACGAATATTTTGTCTGCGTTTATGATAGAAAGAGAACAAAACAAGATCATGGATTTTTGAACGGTTAAAAGCATTTTTGTTTCCCGATTTGTTGACACTAAAGGAGAAAAAAATCAGTCAAGATTTTGACTAGCAAACAACATCTTGTTTCTGACAGACTTGCAAAAAGGTTACGTCATGTTAAAACAAGAACGGTTAAAGAACAAATATAAGAAGTTGCATTTTAACGGATGGGGTTTAAACAAACTTGTTATTGTTAAAATAGCAAATAATGCTACAATATTGATGATCTTAAGTCAAAAAGATGGCAATGAGATATAGAATAAGTGTACGCGACACAACCTACAGATATGAACGATTTTTTTTATACTGTTCTTTTAATCTTTCATTCTGTGCTCGTCCTATTGGTCGTATGTCCTTATCGCACATCATCGGATGGATTCAGTGCTTTCTTAACCATAATAAACACAATAATGATTTTTTTTCTAAATATTGCTCCTTTCGTAAGAAAATCATTTTAATATTTTGTTAAATTGCTATTTAATTTTTCGAAATTCCTAAAGGAAAAAAAAACATGAATTTTCAGGAACTTCCTACACCTAATCTTCTGTCACAGACAAGCCATACAGATTGGTACCCGTTAAAAATATAATATACATTTTATCACCTTCTGAATAGAAATTAAAATTCAGTAAAATATCAATTTTAATTTAAAAAAGCATTGTTTTCAATTTGGCTGTATTTGTTTTATACTTTTTACTCTAAATCAATCGTCAGACAGATTAAAACATTTCATTTTTAAACACAAAGATTGACTGTGGAACAACGGATGGAAATTTTCAAAACTTTCAAAATACACAGAAGTTCTAGCGATGTCGTGGCTGCAATAGAAGTGGGATTTTGAAGATATCGTAAACGAAAAATTACATAAAAGAGAAAATGAAAAATAAAACTGGTTGAGTTTGTTAGAATTTTTCAGGATGCCATTCAAAGACTGTTTCATTGCTGAAAAAGGCCCTTAACTGAGCACTGCAGATTTGAAGCGGGCACTCGGGACAACTTTAAATCTTCAAATGGATGGCTAGTGACACAACATTGTTTTGGTCATATGAGTTGACAAAGAGGCGATGCAACTCAATGAATGAAAAGACTGCCTTTTAAACTCTTGAAAATATCTTCTTAGGTACTGGAGTTTTTTATCGGTCAACAACAAAACATACATTAAGAAGCGAGATGACTGGACTGGGCTGGGGGCAAGATTGACGACGTGCAATGGGGATGCCATTTGATTTGGATCAACCCACAATGGACCCTTTGCAAGATGACAGTGATGAAAAAGATGAGTCTCGTAATGTCCAGGAACGTTTTAACTGTCTATGAGGCACATATTCGTATAAGAAGGTTTGTATTTCTAGCAAAGAAACACCTTTACAAAGTGATGGACCTGAATAATGAACTCATGAACACCGTATAAGACACTTAGTGTTTGTTTTTTGCGTATAGAAATTTTCGTGTTGTTAGTAAAAAAAAGATGTTTTTATTTTCGCGTGATGTAATTCATCCATATTGATCATCGCAATATGTTTCGCATTGTTTGATATTCACGTACCGATGAAATAAATACATCAAGGAAATAAAAATTAAATCACCGCGAAAAAAAAACAACACTTATTCGGTTTGATGACAACATTTTAAAACTAGTTTGATTTTATTACATGTATGATGATTTTTAAAGACATAGAACCTATCAATTTCGCAATTTTTTGTATTGAATAAAAAGTACATAAATTAAAAATATACTATCTAAAACTTACCTTTACCAACATAAAAACTCAATGTTTTGCAGTTTTCTATTAAATAATCTTATTTCAATTATTCGCGTTGATTAAGTATTGTCCAGCATAAATATTTACTTTTGGTAAACTGGGTCCTGTTAAACTAAGAAACGAAATGTAACCAAAAGAGGCGAAGAGAAAACGAAATCGGAAAATTAAGAAAGACGACTGGTGTCGGCTAAAATCGATTCAGTTTTCATTTTTTAACCAGTTTCGCTCGATTTCGTTTCCTTTCTTTACAGATATCGGTTGCTTCTTTTACTGTTTACGTTTCCTTCTTTACCGATATCGTTTTTGTTTTGCTCCGTTTCGTGTGGTTACTTTTTGGGTTTTTTTTTGTTACCCGCAAGAGTTTACATTCTATAATTAGATTGTCCTCTTTTTTGACACTGTGTTTTTTTCTTCAGTTTTCCGTCGAAAAGAATACTTTCTGGAAGGTTTTTTTGAAAATTTAACAGTTTCGTCAAAGGTTTTACAATGTATTCTTCAAATAGTGTGAATTTCATTATTTTGTAAAAAATGCCTAAATGATAGGTTCTATGTCTTTAACATTTATCCATTAGTGCTACTAAAATGCAGTGGTATGTCAATGACATATATATATGGCTCTTAAGTACGGAGGTCTCCCCGTGGCTTGAGCTGGAAACACTTCTTGCTAATTCGAAGTGGCTAACATTTCTCAAATTTATTTATTCAAAACATAAAACTACAATTGCAATTGATATTTTTTTTTAATTTTTAATTAATAACTAAAAAAACCCTTTTTTTTTATCTATAATGGCATATGATCAATAATATAAAACATATATCATGTATATTTAAAACAAATAGAATAAAGCATTCATACATGTAACATTCACATAAGGAAAGTCCTAAGATCCAAGAGTTCACCTTGAATTAAGCAACATAGATGACTTTGTACACCCAATTGGTTGCTTAAAACAGATTGATCTGTATATGAATCCGACTAGGGATGAAACACAATTGTTTCTCATATTTTTAGCAAACTATCTTTTATTTTGTAATTATATTTACGTAAATGATTTTTGACAAGCAAAATCTGTGATGGAACTTATTCATGCAACCGTGATAGAGGCATAGATGCCATCGAACAAAATATAATTTGACCACGCATCTCGATTTTGCTTTTTTCCAAAAGAAGTTAAATGCTTTATATGGATACACGTAATAAAATGTCATGTCGCCGTGTTTTATATTACACAAAGAAATTTTAAATCAATCATTTACTTGACATTGCTTCTGCAAAGAGCTTCATAAGAAACAATATGACATACCAATAATAAGATTATGAATTATTGCTATTGATGCGATCATATTCAATAGGAAAAATGTCATGACGTCAAAGTTTTATATTAAGTTACAATGGAAAGGTGTATAAGAGTATAAAATAAGATTATAATCGGATTGGATGAAATAAAAAAAGAACATAAAATAACATTTCTTTATTCCTTTTTCCAAGTGCATTTAAGTCAAGATTGACAAGAACAGTAAAATGTCTAGTGCATTTCCTAATTGATGGTTAATTAAACTTTTTTCTGTTGCATCTAATAAGTATGAGATTGTTTCCTTTCAGAAATTCAAGCAATTACTTAATATTTCTTAAACCTATTTTTTGTCATTTTTTTCGGGTCTTTCCCATTTTTTTCGGTGTAATCATCACTAACGGATATTTCATAGAAGATAATGTTTGAAGAAAACGGCATTTCAATTATGCAGATAATTAGACGAGCTAAACCTAACTACTTTTCCTTTTAGAGGTCCTAAGCTCTCTTTCATTATATCTACATTTCGCGAGGGTATATGCGGATTAACTGTTTCACGGTTGTTGTTGTTGTTCTTGTTGTTGTGTTGTCTACTGTCTTTTCGTCAAGTGTGAAAAAGGCTAGGATTTTTTTATGAAATACAAAGAAACAACTATATAACTAAATGATCATGAATTAGCCGTATATGTATATAATCACAGTGTAGGAACGGAAGTGTACAGTTTTAGGGCCTATAAAGAAATGGTGAAATGAACCATTCTAGATTGTACAGTTTAATTTGTTTTTGCACAAACTTTTTCAAATGACACAAAAACGAAGAAGATGTACGATTGCCGTTCGCTTCAAATTTTAAGTAGACATAACATAGAATATAATATAACTCAATTACCTGTAATTGTTTGTGATGTCGAATAGAAATTTCAATCTGCACACTTGATTTTTAAAAAGTTCACTCCAAATTGATGTAAATAATCGGTTCGTGAACATTAATCGCATTCAACTCGTGATCATTGTGTATATGTATCCTCTCAAAAATCATTTCTGCACATTCTTAACATGCACAAACGAGTTAATACATACAGGATTTTATTTAATTTGAACTTTATTCACCCAAGCCGTGTTTTAAAATCTGAGCGAAATCTATCGCAGTCATTGTACACAATCTATGGAGGACACTTCACAAAATCTATGGGGGACATTTTTCATAAAAACATATTTTCACAACATCAGCGGCGTCAGATGTATAGTTCTTATTTAGCATTAAAGATACCAGAACATTACAACCCGTCCGATTTAACTTTGGACTTTCGATTGTCACAACAATGAAAATTTACGTCGTCATGAACAAGTCAATCGGTAACAAAAACTGCAAATCGTCACAGTAGGAAACCCCAATCAGATGGAAGCTGCGTGCAACGTTAGTCAGACCATTCATCAATTAATATCCACTCAGATTTAATGTTTTCACGACCCAAGAAACGCCTTTAAGGAAAACCACGTGATTTTTATACCAATCAACTCAATTAACTTTCTACGACAATGTTTACTATTTTAAACATTGGGTTTTCCCCAATGTCACGATTTGTGGTTTTTGTTAACGAATGACGTAAATTTTCATTGTTGTGTTTGCACGCTTCACTTTTTGTTACAATCGAAAGTCCAAAGTTAAATCGGACGGGTTGTAATGTTCTGGTATCTTTAATGCTAAATAAGAACTATACATCTGACGCCGCTGATGTTGTGAAAATATGTTTTTATGAAAAATGTCCCCCATAGATTTTGTGAAGTGTCCTCCATAGATTGTGTACAATGACTGCGATAGATTTCGCTCAGATTTTAAAACACGGCTTGGGTGAATAAAGTTCAAATTAAATAAAATCCTGTATGTATTAACTCGTTTGTGCATGTTAAGAATGTGCAGAAATGATTTTTGAGAGGATACATATACACAATGATCACGAGTTGAATGCGATTAATGTTCACGAACCGATTATTTACATCAATTTGGAGTGAACTTTTTAAAAATCAAGTGTGCAGATTGAAATTTCTATTCGACATCACAAACAATTACAGGTAATTGAGTTATATTATATTCTATGTTATGTCTACTTAAAATTTGAAGCGAACGGCAATCGTACATCTTCTTCGTTTTTGTGTCATTTGAAAAAGTTTGTGCAAAAACAAATTAAACTGTACAATCTAGAATGGTTCATTTCACCATTTCTTTATAGGCCCTAAAACTGTACACTTCCGTTCCTACACTGTGATAATGGGGCTATAATAATTTCTTTTAAAAAATAGCGATACTTTTTTAATGTCATGTATATATGTAATATTAGCTGTGACCCGTATACTTATTGCAAATCTCATTTAAAAATTGAATGTTTGTATTTTGATGTTTCATTGGCGTGTAAAACCGTTGACCGTTACACATTTTGGATGAAATGTGAGACCGGCCAACGGATGATAAACATCAAAATACAAACATTCAATTCTGATAATTACATTTTAATGAACTTTGTTGTCATTTTAATTTTTATTTATTTAGGATTTTGTGTTTTATCTTATGGTGTACATGTATGTTTGTGGGGTTTTTTTATTAGGCGAGTTGCAACGAAGTTGAACCCGGAAATTGTTATGATGATGGCGGGCGGCTGCATGGGCGGACGCGTTAGTGGAAGTCAACAAATAACTCAAAACAAGTTGTAAACCGATTTTAATTAAACTTTAGAATATTGTTAAATAAGAGGAGGAACCCTGTTGATTATGGGGTAAATCCGTTCAAGGTAAAAGTCACAGCGGCAGAAAAACGAAAAAGTGGTGTCCAGATAATTGCTTAAAATGTTTTCAACCATTTTTTTAAGAAACTTTGGTATATTGTTACAAATCTATAGTAATTTTGGGGAATTTTCACCCAAGATCTAGGTCAACAAAAAATGTAAGAAAAATTCTCTAAAAATTGCTTCCTGACAATGACTAAAAGATTTTTGTATTTAATTGGCATGTAATGCCTGTATTAACTAATGCCAAAGTTTTGGTAAGTAAAATGCTGCATATCGGCTCTTGCATCCCTGTGCCTATTGTTTTTTTTTCACAATAATATATATATATATCCATTACAATATATGTATATTGTGCGTACGGTAAAGTTACGGTCAAGTGAAACAAGTGACATTTCATCGAGGTATGAAAGACGATTCAATGCATATGAATCAATTAACCAATGGCATTTACCGCATTTAAATTATATGCACGGTAAATGTAATTACCAGTTTCCCTTTTAGTAAAAGCATATACAAATTGCATACATGCAGATATTTACATTGAATTTCATGACAGAAAGTCTTAAAAATGCCTTATCTATGGCTGTTTCTTAAAATGTCGCCTCATATACATCAATGTACATGAAAATGAGATATACTTTTTTATTTAATTGATACATTATTGTGCCCAATTACAATTCTAGATATGGGTTTTGAAATGTGTTTGTTGTCGAACCCTAAACTTTTCCTCCTATTTTTGACACATTTAAGTGTTAATGTGAATATAGGTTAATCATTGCCTTCATTAGACTTATTTTTTTGGAAAAAGAAACTTTTCTTGCTTTATTTTACCAAATTAAGTCTTATTGTGAATATAGGTTAATTATTGCCTTCAATAGATTATTTTTGTGGAATAAGGTTCCTTCGATCTAAATTTTCAGTTCTCTTATTACGTTAGTGACGAGTGAATAGTTCACTTTATTTGCGACAGTGTAATTAGGTTAAGCTTTTATTCAGTTGCACTGATAAAATAAAATAGAACTGATAATCCGTTGTCTTCTTGACAGGACAGGACATTTCTTTGCGATGATATAACAAGGATAGGAAATAAAACAGCTCCATCTTTAAGTGCATAAAATTGACAGGAAGCTGAATTTTCTTCCTAATTATGAGTTATAGGGATAACTAGTACTTGAAAGCTAGAAAGGAAGAACTCCTTTGATGTTAATATTTATTTTTCATCTGCACAATTAGCTATCTAGCAAAGCAACATCAATTATAGATCAGGGATATGAACATGAAAGAAATAGGTCCTGTGCGGGGCCCGGGAGGCGAATAGGCCCGCAGCAGCGCTAAACTTGTCGGTAAAAGTCCACTAAAGAGCGCTCAGAAACCTGACATCGGGGTCAGGCCGCTTTGCCCATAAAGCGACTGGGATGTGTGCCCCAGGTGGTTGAATGGGGCAGCCCTGACATTGAGAGATGCGGGGTCGTCAGGCGATAATGCGGAAAACCTTACCGCAAACCATAGTGGTGCACCGTGTTGGGAAAAATGTCACGTTCCTCGAACGTTAATGAACCCTGCTGCAGGTCTCGGTAAGAGTAGGACCCGTAGGATCCCCATGGAGGAGGCGAAATTTTCCGTCCCTATCCATCACTCAGTTTTTCCAGTGGCAGTCAAAACTCTCCTACCCGATTGGCCTTGTGTCCCTCTTTTTCCACTTCATCATCATTTCATGTTCATTGTATCACCATTTTCAAGTTCATCTCCCGGATATAGCCGAAATCGTGCTGTTTGGGAGTAAAGCAATAACTAACTAACTAACTAACCAAATAATAAAATGAACCAGAAATGATGATGAAGTGGGGGAAATCGGGACACGAAGCCTAATGGGGATGAGAGTATTGGTTGCCATAGGAATAAGAAGGGTTGGGCAATTAAGTGTCCTGCAAAGGTTCCTACGGGTTCTGCGTACTCATGTCAAGACACGCACTAGGGTTTTTTACGTTCGAGAAATGTGCCAATGAGACCCTATTCAATTACTCAAGCATATCCTAGTCGCTTTTGGGGCAAATCAGCCTGCCCGATATCTGAAATCTGGTTCTGAACACTTTTAAGTGGACTTGCAGGACAAACTAAGCGATGCTGTGGACGTATTCTTCACCTAAAGCTCACCAAGTAAAATATGTTCAACATTTTCAAAAGACCCCTGATAAATAAAATATTATCGCTGGTACATGTATATCTGAATCAACCGCTTTTTTTTGGTATATTTTAATTGTTGAATAACACAGCAAGATACATGCTTGTCATTTAATAAGGTATAACTGAAGAACTTTCCTAAATTAGGTATTTATTGTTTTAATCTGAGAAGCAGCGATAATTCGGCTTCTTTAGGTAGATGAGCATGCAAGGTATCTTAGATTAAACATGAAATGATGATTAAAGTGGACAGTACGCACGGTAAATAAAGGTAATAACAAAATTACCGAACTTGGAGGATCATTCTCAATGTCCAAGAGAAAAGACAAAACATGGAAGACCCACCGGAATAGTTATAGATCGCAATGGTCCTGACTTGGTACAGGTATTTCAAATGAAAAAGTGGGTTAATCCAGGTTTTATGGCGCGCCAAAAATGAATAAATGAAGACTGCCGACAAATAAGGTGAGGTGGATATGGTCGGTCAGTTTTTGCAGGGGTTTCTTCTATTAACACTTATACACCAGTGTACTTTAACCTTCAAAGAACGTCGTATATTCCAACAAATTATGCCTCAACATGGTTCGGTCAGGTATACCGTATTATGATAGATATACAAAGGCATGCAAGATGCTTGTTACCCTTGGGTTTTTTGTGTGGCTATACTCAGTCACCATGTCGGCAAAACGTCCTGACTTGTTATCGGCTCGGTGGAATTTTGACAGGACTACTCAGAAATAAGAGCTAATGTTGCCTTTTTCACCAATACACTAAAATGAACCAATAACGTCATGAATGTGGCGTCCTGTGTATGAGAAGATTTATTTAACGCGTAAAAGATACATGTTTGCTATATTAACTGTGATATCCCTTAATTAATGGTATCTATAAAAAAAAAACTGTTATGGTTAGTAGATAAATGGTAACATTAAACGTCTGGTTACGATCTGACTACTGAATCAAGCTAATTAACACAGCGTTGTAACACTTACAAAGTGATAAATCAATCTTGTCAATTCTAATCTGTAGCATAGCGGAAATTTAAAAGGACGTCTTGCTTAACTTTAAGTGTTTGGACCCTGGCTTAAGCTTATGTTACAATAATTATCATAAGCACATGGTCTATACTTTTGTTCTGCTGTTGTTTCTGTAACGTTAACTATTCTTTTTCTTTCATATTGTTTGTTACAAGCAATGATGTGCGTGACCGGTCACTTGTCAAAATATTTATATCTTTAAAATTAACATTTTTTTATTTCCTTTAAGTCTGAACTTGCCTGACAATAAGTCCTTATGCGCATGACAGTCATTTACAATTAAAAAAAATGTTATATATGTAATATTGTGTTTTATCAGCATATACTCATGTGTAACCTATTTTTAATTAAATGATATTCTTTACTTCGTTTGCTGAAACGTTTATCTGCTCCAATGGTGATAAGCCCGCTTTCACTATAACGTTTAGTGAATAGAAATAAAGCCAGCAGAAACAACAAAAAGTATGATTGCTATGTCTTACTAGGAGGTTAAAGATTTTAAAAAAGTAAAGCAGTAGTCTACATTATACAATACCAAAACGGGTATCAAACGATTAATTTGGTTATGCTGTATATCGATATTCAAAGGAGTAACCTCTCATCAGCAGCATTTGAATCAAAACATTGGAAGGTCAAAAACCAAAAGTATTGAATGAAAAGTACTCAAAGACAAAATATTCGAACAGGGAAACCAAATTCAGCAACTAGGATGACCATGTGCAGTACAAAGAAAGAAACCTGGTGGTTTAAACATGACCAGAAGTCGCTGCTTGTCGTCTTGCATTGGCCCAAGACTAAATATACAATAAATAAGATCCAAAACAAATCCCTATATGATCAATGAAAGACCCATTTCTGGACATAGAACAGTAAACAGATAGATGACTGGGACAAACAAAAGGGGTAGAATCGTTAAACATCATATTGAACCGTTGAATAAAGCATTCTGTTGTTGGTAAAGAAACCAGGGACTGAAATTTTCCATGCATGTCACCTTTGTTAATACTTGTATTCGGTTAACATAAAAATGATGGCTGACGCGCATAAAATCGCTTTACACCATGTGGACTATAGACTAAAAGTGATATGAAAAATAGTAGATGTGACACTATCATCAAATGTTTTGATAAAGGCAATGACAAACTACGGAGCATGAATGATCAGTCTTAAATGTCAAAGAGGAAAGACAAAATAAGAAAGATATTTAGATAGCAATGGTCCTGACTTGGTATAGACATTTCAAAGAAAAGGGCAGGTTAAACCAGTGTTTGATGTCGTCTGTCCTGTAGTAACACAAAACACAACACGTGTGTGAGACATAATAGGGATATTGAGGTGATCATCTCAATACAACCAAACAGATTTCTTTAACGCGGGACTCTAGAACGTCAATATGTTATTTTTATTACTAGAACTGGACACTATTAGTTAAGTCTAATATGCAAATATACTAAAACCGAGCCATTTGCTATGATTGTAAATAATCATTCATTGTCGATGGATTACTTTGACATCTGCAGTTAAAGTCTGGCATCCTTGAAAACCTTAATATAAGAAGCTTACACCTACTACTGTTTTCTCCTATTTTTTCATCATATCCACCTACACTTTAAGCTTGGAAAGAGGTTTTGTAAGGGGCAATTGGACACGTTGCATAGACAATTTTGGCCATAGTTGATTAACCAGGACGTAGATGTGCGACACTTGACATTTTGGGACTACAGACTATTGCTGCATAGTAAATAACCAGCGGCTGAGATGGGAAGTTGCTGATAAGGTGTCAAGAAAACATATTTTTCCTTATTATGACGATAGTGAATTTTAATTGCAAGGTGAATATATGTTGCGAATGAAAATAAATCACCAAATATACAAAAAGAAACATAAACATCAATTCATGTAATCAAAATAAAATGAGCATGAAAAATATGCCTTGGTATAATGACTGTCGGGCAATAATATTTTATGTGGCAAGGTCGACCGCTAACCACCGTGGTGCGCGATGTTGGAATAATTGTCACGCGCCTTGTACGCTTGAAAATCCTTAAATAATAATCACAGATCATTTCTTACTTTCATTTATTCGGTTAACTATTATTTTATTTTTATTATAAGCAAAAATATTATGATCATATAAACTATAAGCAATAAATATAGCATCTTTAAAATTATTTAGACTTAAATGCTTTAAGGTTTGGAGGTCATGGAAGTAATTTGGCAGACCGCAGGGAGACCTCTCAAGGCATCAGAGGTCAGGTGTGCACTGAACATATGAAAATATTCACTAATTGACCTGTTTTACTTATTTTGAAACCCCTGCTAATTTTAAAGTATACCGATTATGCTTATTGAATTTTGACATTCCATTCTGTAAAAAACTTTGTCAGACCAATTTTACATTTTTTTATCTTTGACATGAAAAATGTTTTTTCTTCCATACCTTAGAGATGATTTAACTTTTCTTAAAAAAGACTAAAAAATATTTAAAATTGTCGTATAGAGAGTAAGGTGTGAGAAAATGGTGGATTCTTGCATATTTCAAGGTTTATAAAAACTTCTTCAGCACTAGACAAATCAAATAGACTAGTAAAATACAATTATTTTGTTTATTTTTATTTTCATTTTATTTCTTTAGGCCCTATCTTATACAATTATTTTTTAAGAATTAACCTGTCAGCACCAACTTTCTGCTTTTAAGGTTTACACCATAACATATAGATATACTGGTTTTGATCACTATTTTAGTTTTTTTTTCTAATAGGCAACCCAAGATCTATTTTAATCAGAAGATGAGGAGGCTGTAATATCCCTACAAGCATCCATAGAGGACCTAGGAAGCCATAGGGACGAACAATAATAACTATACTAAACTACTGTATACTCTTATAATGAAAATCTTCAGACAGATGTCTTTTCTTTACATGTGTGTCTTTGTATGAATTTTTTTAATAAAATTATTTAATACCAGAAACAGATTTCAGACATGCAGTATTATCACTAACTTACAGGTATACCTCAGAATTCTGTCTACCATTGTTATCAGCACAATTATCACCATCCTGTTTAAACTGATAGTACTCACATGATTTTTACGAACATTGGTTTTTTTTCTTTTCAGGCATTAAAGATTAATCTTCTATATTTATTGCAACTGTATTAATAAAACTGATTGTATTGCTGACACTTCATGTATGATTCCTGGTCATATTTAACTGTCATTTCCTTCTTTCTTATTATGATTTTGGTCATCTAATGCTAATGTATCATAACTATATAAGGCTTGACATCGAAGACTGCATTTGAAATAATTTTCATCCAGGTTCCACGGCATTTTTTTTAAATTAGACTTCTTACAATCACTTCTAGACAAAAAGGACCGCAAACTTGCTTTATCCTTCAATCTCACATTTCGTTATATTGATGATGTCCTTTCACTAAACATTCCTCGATTTGGTGACTATTTACATCTCATATATGCGAAGGAACTTGAGATAAAGGACACTACAGATTCTAGGAGGTCCGCTTCATAGTTTGATCTATTTCTCGAAATTGACACACAAGGAAGACTTTGTACAAAGCTCTATGACAAACGTGATGACTTCAACTTTCCAATAATTAACTTTCCTTTTCTGTGTAGCAACATTCCGTCCGCTCCAGCATATGGAGTTTACGTATCACAATTGATTCGTTAATCAAGAGCATGTGGGGAGTACAACGACTTCCTTGATAGAGCTACATGGCTGACAAGCAAATTGTTAACACAGGGGTACGTTGCTCCCAGGTTGTTGTCATCACTCAAGATTAGTTAGTTAGTTAGTTATTGTTTTACTCCCAAGCAGCACAATTTCGGCTATATCCGGGAGATGAACATGAAAGTTGTGATACAATGAACATGAAATGATGATGAAATGGGAACACAAGGCCAATCGGGTAGGAGAGTTTTGACTGCCACTGGAAAAAGGAGTGGTGGGTAGGGACGGGAAATTTAGCCTCCTGCATGGGGATCCTATGGTTACTACTCTTACCGAGACCTGCAGCAGGGTTCTTTAACGTGCGAGGAACGTGACATTTTTTCCAACACGGTGCACTTCTATGGTTTGTGGTCAGGTTTTCCGCATTATCGCCTGACGACCCCGCATCTCTCGATGTCAGGGCTGCCCCATTCAACCACCTGGGGCACACATCCCAGTCGCTTTGTGGGCAAAGCGGCCTGACCCGATGTCAGGTTTCTGAGCGCTCTTTAGTGGACTTTTACCGACAAGCTTTGCGCTGCTGCGGGCCTATTCGCCACCCGGAACCCGCACGGGAATTTTACGGACGACATCATGTGCTTGTATACCAATACGGGATTTCTATCTCTCAGATGAGCACAGATGTTGGTTTTACATAGGGTTTTGTAATGTCATCCTTTCCGGATTTGACCAACACTTAATCGATATTTGGCACCGTGACGGGTGTGCTATAGCAAGCAGGAACTGCTTACTCTTCCGGAGCACCTGAGTTCACTCTCCTTTCGACTTGAGTTCGCGTTGCTGAATGCAGTTTTGTTGTTATGTGTGTAATATCACTCTCACTTCCGGCAATAAGTTTCTTAGCAGAACAAATATACAACTGATCATGCTTTTTATAGTCTTAGTTCATTTCTTTCTGTCGTCTGCCCTTATACTAGCTCCAGAAAAAAACAGGAAAATACATCATGATAATTTCGACTACTTTAAGTTGAGTCTCTAGCATCACTTGCAGAAATACCTTGGTTTACATAGAAATACTAAAAATCAGTGACGGACAAGGGGATTAGCTGCCGTGTGCGACAGCTGCATTTCTTTTTAAATTGTCGTTTATATTGTTGGTTGAGTCGTGTACACTTATTCCAAATGTCATTATATTCTATTGAATTTCATGGCAGTATAGGGAATAAAAATGTCTTTTGAATGCTTTATCTATGATTTTTTCATAAAATACTGCCTCATTTATACATCAATGTACATGTTTATACGATTTTTTTTATTTATTTGATACATTATTGTGCTCAATTACACTTCTAGATATGGGTTTTGAAATGTGTCTGTTGTTGCAGCAGATCCACACATAATTACTTTAAACTTTTCCTGCTATATTTGACACATTTAAGTCTTATTGTGAATATAGGTTAATAATTGCCTTCAATAGATTATTTTTGTGGAATAAGGTTACTTCGATCTAAATATTCAGTTCTCTTATTACGTTAATGACGAGTGAATAGTTCACTTCATTTGCGACAGTGTAATTAGGTTAAGCTTTCATTCAGTTGCACTGATAAAATAAAATAGAACTGATAATCCGTTGTCTACTTGACAGGACAGGACATTTCTTTGCGATGATATAACAAGGATAGGAAATAAAACAGCTCCATCTTTAAGTGCATAAAATTGACAGGAAGCTGAATTTTCTTCCTAATTATGAGTTATAGGGATAACTAGTACTTGAAAGCTAGAAAGGAAGAACTCCTTTGATGTTAATATTTATTTTTTATCTGCACAATTAGCTATCTAGCAAAGCAACATCAATTATAGATCAGGGACATGAACATGAAAGAAATAACTAGAATACTGACAAAGTCAGAAAGGGCCCCGCGGCAAAATATCTAAGTGTTTTCAAAATCATACGAACTTTAATTATAACCACTAAGGCATATTCCATGGAATGCATATGAAACTTCAGAGCTGTATTGTTAATATCCTTTGAGTTTTATTGTTCAAAAATTCCTATTCTCAAAATCTGTGATTTTCGATAAAAAATGAAGTTTTTTCCAAAAACGTTTAACAGATTTGCATGAAATTTGAATATGCAAATCAGGACATGCTACTTAGAAGCTGTGCAAAGTTTCAGAACTGTATTGTTAACAGTTTTTGAGTTTTAGTGTTCACAAAGTCCAATTCTCAAAATCTGTGATTTTCGATAAAAAATGAAGTTTTTTCTAAAAATATTAAACAGATTTGCACAAAATTTTAATATGCACATCATGGCATGCTACTTAGCAGCTGTACAAAGTTTCCGGACTGTATTGTTAACAGTTTTTGAGTTTTAGTGTTCACAAAGTCCAATTCTCAAAATCTGTGATTTTCGATAAAAAATGAAGTTTTTTCCAAAAATTTTTTAACAGATTTGCACGAAATTTTAATATGCACATCATGACATGCTACTTAGCAGCTGTACAAAGTTTCAGGACTGTATTTTTAACAGTTTTTGAGTTTTAGTGTTCACAAAGTCCAATTCTCAAAATCTGTGATTTTTGATAAAAAATGAAGTTTTTTCCAAAAATATTAATCAGATTTGCAAGAAATTTTAATATGCACATCATGACATGCTACTTAGCAGCTGTGCAAAGTTTCCGAACTGTATTGTTAACAGTTTTTGAGTTTTAGTGTTCACAAAGTCCAATTCTCAAAATCTGTGATTTTCGATAAAAAATGAAGTTTTTTCCAAAAATATTAAACAGATTTGCACGAAATTTTAATATGCACATCATGACATGCTACTTAGCACCTGTGCAAAGTTTCAGAACTGTGGTGTTAATAGTTTTTGAGTTTTAGTGTTCACAAGAATTGTTGACGGACGGACAGACGGACAGACGGACGGACGGACGGACAGACGGACAAAGTGAAAACTATAGGGCGTCCGCATCTTCGATGCGGGGCCCTAATAAAATGATACTGAAATGATGATGAAGTGGAGGAAATTGGGACACAAAGCCTAATGGGGATAAAAGTATTGGTTGCCATAGGAATTAGACAGGTTGAGTAAAATCGGGCACATAAGCGTCCTGCAAAGGTTCATATGGGTTCTGCGTACTTCTGTCAAGACCCGCACCGGGGTATTCTACTTTCGAGAAACGTGCCATTTTTCACAAAACACAGATGGCGAATAGGCCGCAGCAGCTCTAAGCTTGTCAGTAAAAGTCCACTAAAGAGCGATCAGAAACCTGACTTCGGGTGAGGCCGCTGCCTACCATTCGCCTGGGATGTTTGCCCCAGTTGATTGAATGGAGCGGCCCTGTCATAACGAATGGCGGTGTCGTAATGCCATAATGCGGAAATCCTTAACGCAAACCATATAGTCACTGTGGTGCACCATACGCGTGTTGAAAAATATGTCAAAACCCTCACACGCTGAAGAACCCTCCTGCAGGTCTCGGTAAGAGAAAGGCCCTTAGAATCCCCATGCAGGTGGCGAAATTTCCCCTAAATACCCATCACTCCTTTTAATCAATGGCTGTCAAAACCCTCCTCCCAAATTGGACTAATGACCCCCTTTTCTCCACTTCATCATCATTTTCATGTTCACAGCCGAAATTGCACTGCTTCGATCAACCTATAGCAATAACAAACTATCTGACTAACGTGAGCCATTATGATTTGTGATTAGGTTTTTTCGTATTATAGCCTGACGACCCTGGCAATCATTATGTCAGAAACCCTATTCAACAACTCAAGCATATCGCTTTAGGGACAAATCAGCCTGCTAGACTTGTAGGACGAACTATGCGATGATGTGGACGGATTCTCCACCTGAAGCTCACCAAGTAAACTATCGCTGGAATATCTAAATCAACCAGGTTTGTTTTTTTGGTATATTTTAATTGTTGAATAACACTGCAAGATGCATGCTTATAACTGAAGAACTTTCTTTAATAAGGTTAGTTATTGTTTTAATCTGAGAAGCAGTGATAATTCAGCTACTTTCGGTAAATGAACATGCAAAGTATCTTAGATGAAACATGAAATGATGACTCAGGTGGATAGGACGCACGGAAAATGATCGAAGACTATCGAAAAAAGGTGAGGTGGATATGGTCGGTCAGTTTCTGCAGGGGTTTCTTCTATTAACACTTATACACCAGTGTTATTTAACATTCAAGGAACGTCGCATATTCCAACAAATTGTGCCTCAACATGGATTTGGTCAGGTATACCGTATTATGATAGGTCAACCAAGGCATGCAAGATGCTTGTTATCCTTGGGTTTTTAGTGTGGCAAAACTCAGTCACCATGTCGGCAAAACGTCCCGACTTGTAATCGGCTCAGCGGAATTTGACCTATGAAATAAGAGCTAATGTTGCCTTTTTCACCAAAGACCCTAAAATGAACCACTAACATCATGAATGTGGTGTCCTGTGTGTGAGAAGATTTATTTAAAGCGTAAAAGATACATGTTTGCTATATTAACTGTGATATCCCTTAATTAATGGTATCTATAAAAAAAACTGTTATAGTATGTAAGCAGATAAATCGTAACATTAAACGTCTGGTTACGTTCCGACTACTGAATCAATCTAATTAGGACAGTGTTGTAACACTTACAAAGTGATAAATCAATCTTGTCAATTCTTATCTGTAGCATAGCGGAAATTTAAAAGGACGTCTTGCTTTACTCATGTTAACTTTTAAGTGTTTGGACCCTGGCTTAAGCTTATGTTACAATAATTTTCATAAGCACATGGTCGATACTTTTGTTTGGCTGTTGTTTCTGTTACGTTAACTAATATTTTTCTTTCATATTTTTTGATACAAGCAATGATGAGCGTGACTGGTCACTTCTCAAAATATTCATATCTTTAAAATTAACATTTTTTTAATTCCTTTAAGTCTGAACTTGCCTGCCTTAGGCGCAATACAGTCATTTATAATAAAAAAGGTTATATATTTAATATTGTGTTTTATCAGCATATACTCATCTCTACATAATACCAAGTTAATACTACCTTTTCCAACCCTACTTTTTCCTCACAAAAGGTGTCTTTGCATTAATTTAACCTATTTTCAATTAGATTATATTCTTTTCTTCATTTACTCAAGGGTTTATCTGCTCTCACTGATGATAAACCCGCTTTCCTAATAACGTTTAGTGAACAAAAATAAAACCAGCAGAAACAACAGAATGTATTATTTCTATGTCTTACTAGGAGTTTAAGCAATATTAGAAATATAAGGCATCTTTTTTTTTTTGCTGAGACAACTAAGTTGGAATTCGTTCATGTATGCAGCCATAATGTGTAAAACCCCTATGCAGAATCATGAAGACGACCAATAGACGAACAATTGTACGCAACACGACCAACATAAAGAAAAGACAATTTAAAAAATGTAAAATGGAAAACAGCCAGCAGTAGTCTTCATAATACAATACCAAAACGGGTATAAAAACGATTAATTTGGTTATGCTGTATATCGATATTTCCACAGTGACCTCTCTTGAATCAAAACATTGGAAGGTCAAAAACCAAAAGTATTGAATGAAAGGTACTCAAAGCAGGGAAACCAAATTCAGCACCTAGGATATCGACCATGTGCAGTACAAGGAAAGAAACCTGGTGGTTTAAACATGACCGGAAGTCGCTGCTTGTCGTATTGCATTGGCCGGAGACTGAATATACAATACATAAGATCACAAAGGATTACCCCTTTGGTACACCTTTGCTTGCTTCATCCAAAAGAAATCCCTAAATGATCAATGAAAGACCCATTTCTGGACATAGAACAATAAACAGATAGATGACTGGAACAAACATCAGGGATAGAATCGTTATACATCATATTGAACCGTTGAATAAAGCATTGTGTAGTTGGTAAAGAAACCAGCGACTGAAGTTTTCCATACAGGTCACCTTTATATTTCTATTCCGTAACATAAAGTAGATGACTAACACGCTTTGAATCGCTTTCCACCATGTGGACTATAGACAAATAACAATATTCAAAATAGTAGATGTCTTCATCATCATCAAATGCGGTTTTGTTACGGACGACCGAACGGACAACTGTAAATAAAGGTAATAACAAACTACCGAGCATGAATGTTCAATCTTATATGTCGAAGAGGAAAGACAAAACAAGAAAGATATCTGGATAGCAATGGTCCTGACTTGGTATAGACATTTCAAAGAAAAGGGTAGGTTAAACCAGATTTTATGTCTTCGGTCCTGTAGTAACACAAAACACAACACGTGTGTGAGACATACTAGGGATATTGAGGTGATCATCTCAATATACAACCAAACAGATTTCTTTGACGCGGGACTCTAAAACGTCAATATGTTATTGTTCTTACTAGAACTGGACACTATAAGTTAAGTCTACAATGCAAATATACTAAAACCGAGCCATTTGCTATGATTGTAAATAATCATTTATTGTCAGCGGATTACTTTGACATCTGCAGTTAAAGTCTGGCATCCTTGAAAACCTTAATATAAGAAGCTTACACCTACTACTGATTTCACGTATTTTTCATCATATCCACCTACACTTTATGCTTGGAAAGAGGTTTTGTAAGGGCCAATTGAACACGTCGCATAGACAATATTGGGCATACTTGGTTAACCAGGACGTAGATGTGCGATAATTCAAATTTTGGGACTACAGACTGTTGCTGCATAGTAAATATCCAGCGGCTGAGATGGGTAGTTGCTGATAAGGTGTCAAGAATTTTTTTCCGTTTTATAATGGTAGTGAATTTTAATTGCAGAGAGTATTTTAACAATTATTTAAAGTACATTGTGTAATATGCATGTTCATAATATTTTTTAAATGGTAATTATGTGATTTAACTTGCAGGATTAAGGTTCATGTTCTTTGTGCTTTGTTTAATAATCGATAGTTACTTCCATTTATCAACCAATAAAGATTGATGTAACATGCGTCATCTTTAAACTTTATGCCGAAGTCTCTTCTTTGCTAACTTTGGGTCACATATGAGTTTATGTCATTTTAGATCAAATACTGTAGAGCAGAGATAATAATGGTTTTCCTACACATTACAATATACCGGTACTCCCCTGGAAAAAAGTTAAGCACCCCGAGACTTTTTTGTACTTTTCGATGACTTGAAATAATTTTTAATTTTCATGATTTTGGTCAGTTTTAATTCTTCAATATATGACTTAAGGGTGAAAAGTACATGTCTGCCTTGAAAAGCGGTAGATAACTCATCGGCAAATTGGACGCCAAACCAAGGGTTTCAGCAGTCATTCAAGCTAAATGTGTCGAAATTGCCTCTTTGACGATACAGTATCACTCTTTTGATAATGAATTCGTTTTCAAGTGCGATTTGACACTTTAATAACAGTTTGGAGCTTCGGGTGAGTGTTGTAGCTGTGTATGTGGTGCTATTGCTGGTATAACCAACCCTTAATTTAGCTGTCAAGCAGTCAATATATTGTTTCTTGCACACCAATGATGTTATTTGGTGCTTTGCCTGCTTTTGCTTTGCAAAAACATATTTGTCATGTAAGATGGGCAGTGTCTCTGCAACATCAGCGCTGTTAAAGATGGATGTCGCTTTAGTGCTCATTGAGCCCTTCAAAGAATGGATTCTTTTCAAAATCAATGACCTCACAGCTTTAATTAACCCACTCTACAAAACGTCATTTTCTTTCTCCTGTTCTCTCTATGTCCATTTTTGGAATAGTCTTCAACTGAATCCATAATTGTTTTAAAATTATGGTCCCATAATTATGATGCGTTAGGATAGAAAAAAAATTACCATCTTTATCTTTTTGTGCGTCACTCCAATTTCTCCTTCTCTTTTGGAGTTGTCGTCAAGTTTCAGTGAAACGAGAAACCTTGTTTTGCTTTTCTGTACATTTTACCCCTGTGGTTATTCTAATGAGTAAACTCAATTCGTTCTGAAAAGATTTTTGAAGGAAAAACAATAAATTAATCAAAAACATTGACAAACGCGTCTTAAAGAGATAGCTAAATATTAAAAACAATAAACACGCCACTAAGCAAATCGGTAGAAAGTACAAAACCACAAAAGATCCATGATTGAATTATTTTGAAAAAAGCATGATTACTTTTCGTGTTTGCATAGAATGCAGTTACTCAATTATCAAATGCATTACAAGGTGATGAATTTATGTAATTTCGTTCTGAGGTTTTGACATTCCAATTACAAGAATAGTGAAACTTTGATCCAAATTGGATGCTTTAGAAGAATTTCGAGTACCGACGTTTTGATGTTGAACTTTTTGTTAAGTAAATTATCCGATATCCTTTTCAATCAAAATTTCTAAAATTGCATTTTGCTATATGCAATAAATAAGTTGTAATATGAAAATCACTGAAATCAGGGGGGGGGTTCACAACAGTTGTGAATCAGAAGCCAATATTAAAAATATCCATTAAGAGATATTTTGGGGGGCTCGTAATTTTAATTTATTTTTTATTAGAAAATCGATTTGCTGCGCGAATTGATAGCTGGCCATGAAAATAACAGTACATAAAAATGTTGCAAACCCATGATTGATCAAAACAAAATACAATTTTATGACAATATAGAGATGTTAAGTTGAGCTGCAAAGGTAGAAGGTACATATCCTAATGTCAACAGTGATGAAAATCATCGCTGAATTTCGGAAAAGCTGAGAGCATTACGGCCTTGTAAAATTCTTGTTCGGGTTTCGGTTGCTGAATAGGCCCACAGCAGCGCTAAGCTTGAATGCTCACTTAAGAATGCTCAAAAACGTAATATTGCCCACAAAGCAACTGGGATGTGGTTAAATGGAGCAGGCATGTAATTATGAATGCCGAGGTCGTAAGGTTAAAAGATGGAAAACCTGAACGCAAACCATAGTGTGCACCGTGTCGGGATAGCTGTCACCTTCCTAGAACGTTAAAGAACCCTGCTGTAGGTCTCAGAAAGACGAGGACTAGTAGGATCCCAAATCAGGAGGCTACATTTTCCGTCCTAACAATTATTGCTTTTTCTAGTGGCAGTCAAAGCTCTGCTCCACGATTGGCCGTTGTTGTTCCTTTTCTCCATAACGTCATCATTTCATGTTTATTATATCACTCCTTTCCTTGCCAAAATCGCGCTGCGTGGGAGTAAAGCACTAACTTAATAAATAACCAACGTAGAAATATTAAACCTTACCGTAGACAAGACCTCAGATGGTATGGTACGTGTCCTAATTTCCGACAATCGAATATTTAATTGTTTCAACCTGTCTTACTGTCTCCTTGTTTGTCAATTATAAGATGCTTTTATAGTAAAAGCATCCTTTCTGAAAAGGTTTTCTCTGTTTTCTTACTTTTAGGATAAGGCAAAATATCACTGTCATGACTTTATTCTACTAGTATTTTTTTTGTTTTGATAATATTTGTCATATGAATACAGAAAATAAAAGTCTACCTTAAAATGCTTCTATTTAATTTTAGGTTGCTATTCTGTAGATATTTTATATACCCTGCTCATTGTAAACAGTTGGGGAGCTTTTTGTAACTCTCGGTGTAAGGATTATTTGTAGTGTCAGGTTGTCTCTAAGGAAGTCTTATCATTATTTCTAGACGTGACGTTAAAGACCAATGAATAACTTAAATACAAATTTGCATTAATACGATTATTATGGCAATTAATCTTATTGTTTTGAGCTTTTGAGTTTGAATAATCATAAAATGATTCAGTGAGATCAATCCTTAGGCCATTTCTCACGAATACTGAAATACGGGATGCAAATTTTGCTGTAGGAAACCATAGCATTATCAATCAAAATTACTTAGTTATTTTACGAAACTGCTTCTGATTTCCATCGCTTAATATATCAATTATAGTTAATTTGTTACCAGACTGTACTGAAAATAAGTGCCTTAGAGATATCTGTAGAAAAAAAAACTAAAAAGCATCAGTCGTTAACACAAGAATTGCCATTTCTGTACTTTTATTGTACGTTATAGTGAAATAAAGGAATGTGTCCGTGGAACACAGATGTCCCGCTCAAGACCCCAAACATGAAGTTTGACAGGTTTGATAGTCGCTTAGAAAATACAGTTTGTCATACCTTGCAAAAATTAAAAATCTTTTCCATGAATAATTTCTGAGAAAAGCTGAACGGAAATTTTTAAAATCAACTTTCAGCTCACCCTGTCGAAGGTCATGTGACCTATTGTCATCCCTTGGCGTCCGTCCGTAGTTCAACTTTTCAAAAATCTTTTCTATGAAACTATTGGGCCAAATGTAATCAACCAGTAGTGTTGTTTTATAGTATGTCCTCTACCAAATCGTCGTAACATGACCGCCATGGCTTTAAATAGAACATGGGGTTAATTTGCATTTTTTTGTGCATATTACTCAAAAACTGTTAAGCAGATATCAAAGTTCTCGCTAGAATAAAAGTGGATAGCACATCAAGATCTACTTGCCCCGGAACTTTGAATGTCTGACGATAAATGTAGGAGTTGTTGCCCTTTTTCTTGATTTTTTTCCAAATGTTGCACTGCTTTAGCCCGTAAGTAGCAGTTTTTTGCAATTAAAACAAAAAAGGTTATCGATATCAGATTTTCCTTTGGAGCAAAAGTGACCAGCACCTTATGTTGTAAGACACAGTTCGGTTTTTTTACAAATTAGTTTTTGAGAGTGACATCCTAGAATTTTTAAAGTGAAATACAAAGGTAAATGTCGAATTTCAGTAGCTATAAATTAAAAATGGCTTATAATTTAGTAACGAAAGTGTGCTCAACTGTTAGAGAACCTTTCAGGGATAATTTTTGACAAAATATAAAAATATTCGAAAAACGGAAGTTTAGCGTCCCTTTTCCTGCATGGTGTCATTTTTATTTTACCGATCTTTTGAACGTTTTTATTAGTGCTTGTTTTTAAGGTGGAGAAGGACAGTGGTCATGAGACTTGCCCAATATAAAATGAAATTTGAAAAATATTTGGAGATTTTTGTGTTTTTAGAATCTTTATACCTAGTTTAGACACATTTTATCAATATGATAAAAATTTGTATTCTAAAAGTAGTATAACGTCTTAGTTAAAGTATGGTCAAGGGAGGTAATTTGACAAAAATCATGAAAAATCATCGTTTTAGGTGTCTAAATTTGCTTGTACGTAAAAATCAAGGGAAGAAACCCCACTTTAAATTGATTTAAGATGATGAATTGTTGCAAGATCTATCAAATGTAAAAAAATGATGGAAATCTATTGACAGGAAAAAAAGTAATGGAACATTTGTGTGTGCTTTTATGGCTTTTCCTATATAATTACTAGGAAAATATTGATACGTTAACTTGATATAACTCGAAAAGTAGGGAAGAAGCCCATGAAGTTTGCATCCAATTATGAAAGAGTACATCATTTTGGACATTTATACCATTTTTGAAGAAAATCTATTGACAAATTAATTTTTGACCCAAGTGCCACGCTCTACCTTAAAGGAAGAAATGCAACCTCATTTCTTGAAAAAATATGCTGGTCGATGTATAGGTTTTTAACCTTAAATATAATAAACAGCCAGGTTTATGTCCTTTCAGAGCATATATAATTTAGTGCAGGTTTGAGTCTAATCTTTGCTTGAATTATGGTAAAAATGTGTAAATTTATTGTGTTTTTTCATGTAGCGACTTCTCTTCAACATGACCGTCATTCAAAGGAGGTTAATTGATGAATGAATTGTCGGAAATTTTCATTTATTATAATGACCTGGTGGCATTCTCTTAGCCTAAATTAAGCTACTTTAAACAGGCAGGTGTTATAGCAGGCTTGGTAATTATTTTATGTTAAGATATTTATTTATTGCTACCCTAAAGATTTATCAATTTAAGGGACAATAGACTTTTCTTCCTGATATAATCTGTCCATATACCAAATGACCCAACTTCAGATGTTGATGAATTCTAGTTAGTAAGTTATTGCTTTACTCCCAAGCAGCACGATTTCGGCTATATCCGGGAGATGAACATGTAAGTGGTGATACAATGAACATGAAATGATGATGAAGTAGAGGAAATGGGGACACAAGGCCAATCGGGTAGGAGAGTTTTGACTGCCACTTGAAAAAGTAGTGATGGGTAGGGACGGGAAATTTCGCCTCTTGCATGGGGATCCTACGGGTCCTACTCTTACCGAGACCTGCAGCAGGGTTTTTAAACGTGAGAGGAACGTGACATTTTTCCCAACACGGTGCACCACTATGGTTTACGGTCAGGTTTTCCGCATTATCGCCTGACGACCCCGTATTTTTCGATGTCAGGGCTGCCCCATTCAACCACCTGGGGCACACATCCCAGTCGCTTTGTGGGCAAAGCGGCCTGACCCGATGTCAGGTTTCTGAGCGCTCTTTAGTGGACTTTTACCGACAAGCTTAGCGCTGCTGCGGGCCTATTCGCCACCCGGAACCCGCACGGGTGTTGATGAATTCTAAGTTATGTACATACACATGACATAAAAAAAACAAATAGTTAAAAATGGGGGCGTTGACATCGTTTTAATTATATACTGCATGCATTCAAAAACTGCAATTAAACTTCCATGGAAAATCGTTTTTTTAAGAAGCAAAGGTGTACCAAAGGGGTAATCAGTATCATAAAACCGTAAAGACAAAGACAAAACCGACAGACAAAAATCATCACAACAAAACAAACCACATAACAACATAAAACACAAACACACATAACAACAAAACCGCATTCAGCAACGCGAACTCAAGTCGAAAGAAAAGTGAACTCAGGTGCTCCGGAAGAGTAAGCAGTTCCTGCTTGCTATAGCACACCCGTCACGTTGCCAAAGATCGATTAAGTGTTGGTCAAATCCGGAAAGGATGACATTACAAAACTCTATGTCAAACCAACATCTGTGCTCATCTGAGAGATAGAAATCCTGTATTTGTATACATGTACAAGCACGTGATGTCGTCCGTAAAATTTCTTGAGTGATGACAACCTGGGAGCAACGTACCCCTGTGTTAACAATTTGCTTGTCAGCCGTGTGGCTCTATCAAGGAAGTCGTTGTACTCCCCACATGCTCTGGAATAGCGAATCAATTGTGATACGTAAACTCCATATGCTGGAGCGGACGGAATGTTGCTACACAGAAAGGGAAAGTTAACTATTGGAAAGTTGAAGTCATCACGTTTGTCATAGAGCTTTGTACAAAGCCTTCCTTGTGTGTCAATTTCGAGAAATAGATCCAGATATGAAGCGGACCTCCTAGAATCTGTAGTGTCCTTTATCTCAAGTTCCTTCGGATATATGAGATGTAAATAGTCACCAAATCGAGGATTGTTTAGTGAAAGGACATCATCAATATAACGAAATGTGAGATTGAAGGATAAAGCAAGTTTGCGGTCCTTTTTGTCTAAAAGTGATTGTAAGAAGTCCGCTTCATATGAATGAAGAAACAAATCGGCAAGCAATGGTGCACAATTTGTGCCCATTGGAATACCTATTGTTTGCTGAAAAACACGTCCACCAAACTGTACAAATATGTTGTCGATTAGAAAGTTGAGCATTTCTATTATTTGATCTTCTGTAAATTTATTTTTCTTTCTAGACTCTTGGATGACAAAGTAAGTCTTTTTATAACCGACTACCAAATACTTGTACCTGCGTTTTCCGTTCTTTTTGATAAAGCTACGTTTAATCAGCTGTGCTATACAAGATTTTAGTTGTGAATGTGGAATTGAAGTATATAATGTAAAGAAATCAAACGTTTTAATGCTATTACATGATGAAAATGACTTAGAATGGAGATTTTCCATCAGTTCTTTAGAATTTTTGAGAATCCACATTTGGTTGACGCCATTTCTAGAGTAACAACAATCGAAATACTTTTGAATGCTTGATTTTATTGCCGTCAATATTGATGTTAACAAAACTGAAAGAGGCTTAGTTGTACATTTGGATGACCCAGCAATAAATCGTTGCTTGTATGGAGTTTTATGTAACTTTGGAATCCAATACAAGGATGGAACGTTATCGTTCTTTTTGTCAACAGAAATGCCAAAGGAAGAAATGACAGAATTATGATTGTTGATTATTTCCTCCTTTGACAGTGTTGTTGCTGTATATGTGGTGCTTTTGCTAGTACAACCAACCCCTAATTCAGCTGTCAAACAATCAATATAGTGTCTTTTGCATACGAAAATGATGTTGTTAGGCGCTTTATCAGCAGGTACGACAACATATTTGTCATGTAAGGTGGACAATGTCTTCGCAACATCAGGGTTGTTGAAAATAGATGTTGCCTTGGTGCTCGTCGAGCCTTTCAAAGAGTTAATCCTTTTCAAAACCAACGACCTCACAGACTTTACCCATTCAGAAAGAACGTCGCTTTCCTTTTCATGTTCTTTTTTTGGCCCATTTTCTAGCATAGTCTTCAACTGAATCCATAATTGTTTTGAAATTATGGTTCCAGTTGATTGCTCTAGGCTCACGATATTTTGGTCCTTTGGCCAAAACATCGCGGAGTTGGTCATTTTCCACTATGTTGAGGTCCCCGGTAATGACGTGGCCAGAGAGACTATATTTGAATGGGGATTTGTCACAAGAACAGTCTGGTGGTTTTGCTTTGAGGTCGTTGATTTGGTAATCCCGCAAAACTTGTTTGTAGTTAAATACCTTAGGTGCAATTGTGGAAGTATAGGAATAAGAAATGACGGGAACACTTGTGTCTTTGAAATAACAAGGGATATGTTCTGTAACAGATTTATGGTGTAAAATGTTTCCTAAATTTATGGCATCCAAACCTTTGTTTAAAAATGAAAGAGAAATGAAAGAGCGAATGTCCTTGTTGTTTTCGTGTGGAACACCGACTGGGATGAATAATCGGTTGTATCCAATGTCAAGAACAATGGCTGTAAGACGGTACAGGTTGGATTTAAAATCAGTCACTGGATTTTCGAGACATTCTTTGTAAAGTTCGTTTAGATTTTTGACAAATTATGATACTATTATTCTTATATTTTTGCCAATTACAAAAATTAACTGAAAAAAAACTCTTATCTTGATTTATAGATATAGAAGTATTTTTGTTAATTACATAGATTCCGCATATCCATAGATTTGGGTATGTTTTTAGCGATTTTTCCGCCATAGTTTCGGGTACCAATTAAAATCTACAAAATGTATATCCCCGTCATAAAATAAAATACCAGAGTTACACCAACCCCAACCCCCCCCCCCAAAAAAATCGAACATTAAATAGGATTCAGCAAAGATTTGAAAAGAAATACTCAGTGGGCGACATCGAATAATGAAAATAATTTATCAAGTCTATGTCAACGTAACTTAAAATAAAAGACGGACTACTACTGACATGACTGATATCAAGCTAGATCTCCTTTGACATAAAATTCCCTAATCTAAAATCTAAATTGACATTTAAAGCTAACAAGCGACTTGTATACACGTGCACATATTTTGACCTTAAGTCTTAAACCTAAGGTCCCGCGTCATTAGAGGTTTTTTGAAAAAAGGTATGTCGTTTTGTCGTTTTTGTCGCAAGTACAAATCCATTAAAAAGCTTTTTTTGCTGAAATACCTTCCAGTGGAAGATAACATGATTTAATTTTTCAAACGATTTGTTTTCTTAGTTAGGTTTCGAAGGCTTTGAAAAAAAAGATGCATCTTTATGAATAGAGAAATAAAGCCTTGGAATTCATCATAGAAATGTGGCAAATAGGATTATAATTTCAATCTAGACACAAATGACTTCCTTGTCCCTTGATTAATGTAGAAGGACGTATAAAATGTCGATAAAAGTGCAAAACTTCACGTCTTTCATAAGACGGAAGCATAATGCATCTAAGGAGAATAATGTTAGATTTGTTTTCTTGATAAGATGACAGTTAAAGCATAAACTAATACCAAAAAGGTATTAAAATGTTATTGTGTTATATCAAATTAAGGGGAGATGTTATTTTGGACGTCGTCGATATATTTCTCGATATAATCGTACGTTAGACGCAGTATTCATACAACGAAATATTTCATTTTCAATCTTGACGAAGGCGTTTTTGTTTTAATGATAAATATATCGGAGACTCATTTCAAAATAACATTTATAACAATAAAACATTGAACATAATGTTTATTTCTTTGATAATAGTTATGCTTTATAAAATTTTGTCGTTTGTGTTTTTCTCCTTATCAATAGAAAAACAATAAATTTCTTGAACATGTTGAATGTACGTAGTCTTATTTACACTGCACTTTTTAATTGTTCATTAGTGTTAAAAGTTCAAGTTCAATTTCAGTAGTTTACTTTCACGAGCGATTCAGACGTGTCCAATGTATTAACTCTTTAATTTTACTGGACACGTTTTTGATTATACTTGGTTTACTGCAAGACGAATATACTGAATTTATACTAAATTTGGACAGAGTTCAGCCAATCTTGTAGTTTTCAAGTAGGTTTTGTCCGTTCCAGTATTGAGATGTACTTCTAATATCTTCAACGGTAAATATAAGGTCTTTGTATATTTTCACTCATTCAAGTTGGAACTAAAATCAGTGCATTCTTTTTGTAACATGAAGTCAACAAAGGAGAAAAAATGAGCAGAAACATATATCTATTAAAAACCATAAACAAATTTAAAACAAACATAAATAGATATTTTTGCAAAACACACAAAGTACAAAACCCTACACTTTCAAAAAGTTCGGGAAATATTTTCACTCAAAAACACCGCTGAACGTGCATTTTCAAAACGGTAAAAAAAGGGCCGCGGTTGAGATTGCAAGAGTTAATTTTTACTGAAAAGGAGTTCTCACCACAAAGTTTATATATAGAAAAGATAAAAAATATAGAAAATAAAGAGCAAAGTGGAACTAAGGAACTCGTGTTAAGGTTTGAGCCAAGGGCTTGGAGAATCGTTAGAAATGTAAAATGAACCCCTTACTTCTTTAAACTGTATTGGAGAAAATAGATGAAGTTAAGGAATTATTTTCAATGCAACAATTGTCGTTTCATTTATAATGTCACCGCAAAGACAAAGCACATCAGCAACATCACTTGGAATCAAAATCAGATTCATCCTCGGAAACCAGGGGTTCTTCTTTCGCTTACTCATTCATCACCCCATGGATATTTGGTACGATTTTGTTCGTTTCACGTTCAGGATCTGATACACTTCATACAATTTAAATATAGAAACATTTAATAGAAAATATAATGCAACCAATCAAAAGGCTCGAAACAGAACGAAATCAAAAACGAGGAAATGTCCCAATGGTAATGAATGAGTAAGCGATAGAAGATCCCCTGGGTTTCCGATGATGATTTGTCGAAGAAAATAATAGTTATTATATGGCCATTTGTAAAGACAAAACATACCGAGGACAACGGCTTTCAACATGCTTAACTATTTCTAAAACGTTTTTATGATATTCTGATTAAAAGCGTTTACACTAGCCTTCAATTCAAAACTATATACTTTCATATGTAACAAAATTTTATTTCCACTGTTTTCTTTTCTAGTAATTTTGCTTTATTGTCCATTTTTTCAATTGGCCCTGATTTTTTTTAAATTTAATATGTCCAAAACAATTATGCAATGATTATTTTTTTTACAACAATCATTATTATAAAGGTAAAAACTCACGAAAATAACATGGTTATTGAGCCACCCATGCCAGTAGACTAGACAACATGAAAATCACTACAGAAAAAAAGCAATATATTATTTGTTTCGTTTACCTTTTAGGCATATGGTGTATAGCGATTTTAGATTCTTAAATCATTTACTTCCTTTTTGCTGACTACTAATTTTTTTTTTGCGAGATGAGGCATCACTTGTGGGCATTAAATCACAGATTAACATATTAGGGGACGAACATTTGATTTTGAGGGGGGTCTGGCAGTTTTTTTTTAATAAATATTCTGGCTTTGGGAAAGTTGGAAATAAATAATCAGGCCTCTGTTTGCAAAAATATAAATAATATTTCCAAAGATCCTTGCTCGATTCAACTATTGTATGCAGAAAATAAATATTCTGGCCGCGTAGCGGCGAAAAAAAATATTCTGGCCCGCAAAAATTTGAAAATAAATAATCTGTCTCGACCGAAACTGCCAGGCCCCCTTCAGAATCAAATGGTCGTCCCCTTACTACTATTACACGCCGTTACAAAAACTTTTTGTTTGATTAAGGTCCATCTGTACCTTTCTTTAAAACATGGTGAAAATTTTAATCTATTTTCTGTATATGCACAGCCTAAACTGCGCATTAAATTGAAATATAAAGTGAAGCTGGACTTAGATATTAAAAATTCTTACCTTTTAAATGAATTCTTCTTGTACAATTCCTTTATTATTGATATCTCTTTTTTATCTGTTTTTTTCAACATCCGATTTAAGGCTAATATCACTTTCACCCTTTCTTGTGGCCTCAAATTTCATGCACTTTTCAATAAGGGATTTAACTTCAAGTGTTCACTCTGTTTCATGTAAGGGGCAACATAGGGACGGTTTGTACTTTTTCACTTTAAAATCTCAATAGGAGAAAAAGAGATCTTTATTTTTAAGGAACTTAACATGAATAATTGATAGAAATTGGATCAGCAATTACTATATCTAGGTCCAGCTATGCTTTAATTTTGATTTAATTTTCAGCTTTTGTTCTGCATATACTAGAAAACAGATAAAAACAATCGCCATTTTGAACGAAGGTACTGATCTTCGCTTACTTTCAGTTATTAAAAGGAAAGGTTGATGACCCGTTTAACCTAATCAGTGTTCCCAGAATCTTATCTTGTCATGAAAGTGACCAGTAAGTTGCTTGATTAACTCTCAATAGTCAGAGTTTTGGGTTCGTTATTTCAATGTGTAGTGGAATATTAAATCATTAATAAAGTTATGCGAGTTGTTCGAATACATAAAAGGGTATGATTGTATTTTTTGAAGCAATATCTAAATTGGTTTGTCTGTTACATCTCCTAATTATATATAAACGAAATGATGACGTTTTCTCTGGCAATGTCAAGATAGTGATAACGGATATTTTTCTTTTGCTGTCCAATGCCTAAACAAGCATTTACATGACAAAAATGACTTCGATATTTATTTTTAAAGCGTCTCTCGATTTTATTTACTTTGTTTTTTGCAAAACATAATACTTTCTTGTTATACCTATTATTGTATAAAAATGTCATATCAATTTTGAGTGTTCTAAAAACTTATACGAAAGTCTTAACAACGTAGAACTTCTATGTTTTCCGAATCATGTATGGTCATTTGAAAGATCTTACGTAAGGTTATTAACAAGGTATTACATTACTAAGTCTGTCTTTTTTGTCTATTTGCGTCATATACTACATGAAAGCACTGGATAATTTCAATTAGTTATGATTTCTGGACGTCGGAAATAACCAATAAATATAAAGCCTTCAATAAACATAACCGGCAACTTCCTCATGTCGACATGACTGCCGAGATTAAACAGATAATAAGCAACTTTTGGACAACCCGTGCAGGTTTTGGGTGGTGAAAAGGATCGCAGCAAATCAAGCTCATCGAAAGCCACGACTTAAGACCTTTAATTCTGACGACGACTCGTGGCTCATCCCACTGAGAGATCTCAAGGTGTAAATCCATAGTGGCCGAATGAGTTGCTCTCGTGTTCATGTCATGATATTGAAGGTCTTCCTCTAAAAGTGTCGTGCTTCATCTACTTGAAGTGGCTGAATGAGTTGCCCTCGTGTGTCTTAGTGTTAAAGTTATAATATGGAAGGCCTTCATCTGAAAATGCCATGCTTCATCCACCTGTAAACCTTTGTATAGACAAGCCAAATATATATTTTCAACCAAAACCCACAATGATATCGGTTCTAGAATACTTCAAAATTTACTTAACATTATCGGTTTCCAATGCCACCCCGGCCCCCTTATTTTTCTCATCAACATTTTTAATAGTACCCATTTACCTCAATATTGCATTGTCCTTGCTTTGCCATGAAGGTTTCCCGTGATGCTCTCGCTTTTCTGGGTTTTCTTTTGTTAATTTTGCAACGCCACCTCCTATGCTGGATTTTATTTGAGGAGCTTCATTGTTCGTCTGATGTCCGAATTCATATTAACCTTTTTTCACAGATACAAAAAAAAAAAATCTTAATCTTATTTCTTTCTATGTTTTATTGTAAACGCCTCGACCTTATATTGGAGTCTCGGCATGATATGGGACCTGATATGGTGTAATTATATATATTGTCCCGATTCGACTATTTACCAATAAAAAAGTAAATTGTAAAATTTAAAAAAAAGTATTCAACCACTGTAAAATCAGAAAGGAGTATATTAGCTTTGCTTACATTGTTACAGCTCATATTGTTTTTTTAAAAGCGATGTATTCATTCAGCCTTTTCATGGATATTGACTACTATATAACCTTGAAGTAGAAGAAAAAACAAACTGTCCTCCTACAGATATCCATTACTTTAGAGTATAAAACCAATCCTAGACTTCTGTCATCATTACTATTCTTAAAAGGATATTCTATACTTTGAGAAAATATGACACCAATGGTATGTTAAACCAATTTGTGGAAACCTTTGCAATTTGAGAACACTGTCTTATAAAAAATGTGACGACCTGAAAATTCTGGAGTGTTTTGAAGCTTCTATGGGTTGCAAGATAAGATGTTAGAACTTGATCTGGCCAATATACGCAAGTTAGTTAGAGATTTTCACTTGCAGCAGTCGAGTCTAGCTTACTTGGGGTCTAGGAATGCAGCACACAGAGCGACCAAGGTGTGTATCTTAAGTGAATAAATAGGGTGGCCCTCCACCGCAGGGTTGTCGATTTTTTTTTACGGAAAGACTGACCTCTTACAATACTGGGCCAACGTGTGTGGAGAGTGCCACGCTGTATGCACGTAAAATTTCCCTAGTGCACCATATAAGCTATATTTTCCGTCCGAGTTTTCCGAGTTTACTGTTCCTTTGTTGGCTGGTTGTTGTACTAAGATGATCACCTTACCATGTCTTCTAAAACTTGTTGTGTAACTACTGGACCCAAAGATCGCAATGGAAGGGGGACGTTTGGCGACACTTCATACCTGGTTTGACCCACCATTTCTTTTGAAATGCCTGTACCAATTCAGGACCATTGCGATCTTCAATTTTTTCGGTATGTCTTCCTTGTTTTGTGTTGTCTTATGGACATTTTCATTGATTTACCAAGTTCGGTAATTTTGTTATTACCTTTATTTGTCACACACCCAAAACCCGATATTTTCATCATCATTTTAAGTTCATTGTATCCATTCCCTTTATGTTCCTTATGTTAACTATGAAGGGTTTCTAGGGCGTAAAACATAAACGCATTCACTCACTAACTATGATGAATGGGCCAAAATCAGACCTAATCGCTTTGCATGAGCGAATAATAGCAGAACCCATCTTTTCGTTAAAATTGACGAAATGTCTTCATATCGTAACGGCGCGTCAGTGCTCAATTAGCAGAGCAATCAAGAGATTATCCCGTGGTAAATGAGTAGTGACACTTGTGTGCTTCGTTTGATAGTTCAGAAAAGCAACAAGCCTTGTCTAGACGAACCTGTGTGAAAAATGCCACGCCACATGTACATAAAAGACCCCTATGAGGACTTTCATGGTCAGAATTTATAGTAGCAGGCTAAATTTTTCCCCGCCCCTAACCAGCCTACCCTTCCTTTTGATCCTTTGTTACCCAATCCAGTCCCATATTTTCCATCATTATGTGAAGTTCATTCAATCATTCTTTCATATTCCTCACTCTGGTGTTATCTGTATAGTTTTAACAGTTTGCTGAACACCAATTAGCTCAAACTCAATGCCATATCGCAACTTAGGGGGAAGTTTGGCGCCAACAAAACTAGTTTAACCCCGCCACATTTTTAATGTACCAGTCCTTTGCCAGGAATCTTTATCAAAACTTATGTTTGTAATTAGTCGAATTTATTATTGTTTATAATTGTTTATTTTGTCAAGAAGAGGGTCTTTCATTGCACTTTAGGATTGGGCTTGATTCGTATTTAGTTTATTTTCAATCCAGGGGCCAATTGAAAAACAGCGAGCAGCGACTGCTGGTCACATTGAAGGCTGCTGGCTGTTTTCCATTGTGGATGTTTTAAATTTACGCTTATATTGTAGATTGTATCGCGTACACTTATTCCACATCTCATTTTCTTCTACTAGTATTAGGAAGTTGCGTCTTTACCATTAAACTTTCTATGTCTTTTATTGCTCAACATTGTATATAAAAGTGCGCAGTTTATTACCGCACAATGTTAAAAGTATATCGGATAAGGAAAAATGATACATTAGATGTAGCTTTTAAGGGGGAATATTTTGGAGGTTTTTCCTAATAATGGCGTTACCTTAAAGATTTCCGTATGTTTTTGATATTAAAAACAGACCTGGAAAAGTTGTTGCTCCAATTTGTTCAAATTGAAGTTTTTACAACACTGACATTAAGAAAATTGTTGACCTGTTTATTTTAATGTTATAAGAACAGTTTGAGACTGAGACATATAGAAGATCACTTGTATTGGTAACACAGGGTCCTAAATTCTAGGTTCTTCGACAACTATATTGTAGACACCGTGCACTCGTAGACAAATCTGGGATTTCTATCTCTCAAATGAGTGTAGATGTTGATTTGTCGCAGAAATTTGTTTTGTCTTCCTTGTCTTCCTTTACCGGATTCGACACACTGGATTGGAAATTAGCTTAGTTAGTTAGTTAGTTAGTTAATGCTTTACTCCCAAGCAGCGCGATTTCGGCTATATCCGGGAGATGAACATGAAAGTGGTGATACAATGAACATGAAATGATGATGAAGTGGAGGAAATGGGGACACAAGGCCAATCGGGTAGGAGAGTTTTGACTGCCACTGGAAAAAGGAGTGATGGGTATGGACGGGGAATTTAGCCTCCTACATGGGGATCCTACGGGTCCTACTCTTACCGAGACCTGCAGCAGGGTTCTTTAACGTGCGAGGAACGTGACATTTTTCCCAACACGGTGCACCACTATGGTTTGCGGTCAGGTTTTCCGCATTATTGCCTGACGACCCCGCATCTCTCGATGTCAGGGCTGCCCCATTCAACCACCTGGGGCACACATCCAAGTCGCTTTGTGGGCAAAGCGGCCTGACCCCAATGTTAGGTTTCTGAGCGCTCTTTAGTGGACTTTTACCGACAAGCTTAGCGCTGCTGCGGGCCTATTCGCCTCCCGGGCGCCTCACGGGACTCTTCTGGAAATTAGCAACACGACGGGTGTGCTAAGGCAGGCAGGAACCGCTCACTGTTGTTCGCGTTTTTGATTTCCGTGGGGTTGATTTTGTGTTTCTTCGTGTTGTCTTGGTAGTGTGTACCGGTTTCAGAATATTCCCAATTGGTGCCTGTCTCTCTGCTTCTTTAGTTACTTGGTTACATTTCCCTTTGAATACACATGATAAATACATCTCAACCGCTTCCATCAATGTTAATGCTGAACAAATATCTGTGTATTTCAAAAGATTTTTGAAGCTTGTTATTGATTCATTGAAAAGAAGAAATTTTCAAATAAAACCCTTTTGTTTTCATCAAAATTCTCTGAAAAATAACACATGGTTTATCATTCATCGTTTTTGAGACATTATAAACTTACTTTGTTCCTTTTGATAACGACAAAATTAAAATGAATGTCTCAAGAAGGATATTTCATTACATCTTTTGTTTTTCACGATAGTTTCTGATAATCATCGACCAAAGTTAAGTGCACTTTCATGGTTTCTTCCGTCTGTTATCAACCCATTTATATTGTCAACCACTTGTTTACCATGTTATGTAAGAACTTTATGTAAAGATGTCACTTTAATATAATAGAATAGATATGAAACCTCAATGTTTTGGCTAAAATTGGCTTTTAAAGAAACAAATAATTTTTCACTATATATAATGTTTACAAACAAGTTTCCTTAGGGAGTGCATTATATCTCTGTTGTTTTCTTGTTTATTTTTTAATTTGTTATTTTAGTTTATTTGTTTATCCATTACATTTTTGTTTTCTCCGCAACTATCGTTATGAACAAATTTTTGGGGGGCACATTTGACTCTGTTTATTAGTTCATTAAAGGTTTATAATCAAACATTCTATCGTCCTTGGTAAAGAAAACATTTAAAGCAGCCTATAATAGCTTTTCGACGAATAATCACTCACATGCAACAGCTTAGTAAAACTTGATGGGGATATATAAATGGCGATTATCACGAGGAGAATGATAAATAACAACAAACAAACAAAATATTTTATTGTCAATCAAAGACGCCCGTTAAGGCAGAATAATTAACATTAATTTCATACATTGATTACATTGATTGAAATGATTAATAAAATAATTTGACAAATACATGAAAATATATTAAAAGTTTTTTAACCGGGCTGAAGTTAGCTCATTATTCATTTTTCATTATTCATTTTTCAATAATGAATAATGACTTGGTACATTATTCATTATTCATTTTTTTTATTTGAATAATGAATAATGAAATAAGTTAAAGTTCATTATTCATTATTTTTATTTGAATAATGAATAATGAAATACGTTAAAGTTCATCATTCATATGAATAACGAAAAATGATATAAGTTAAAGTTCATTATTCAAATGAAAATTTCAATAAGTTAATAAAAAGTTTTCATTCGAATTATAAAAGAAATGAAATATAAAACAACAGTATAGAATGAAAATAGGTTGAATTTTTTATCAACTCTAAATGCTAAGAGGACAATATTTTCAGTAAAATCCTTTCATAAACGCTTTCTCAATATTTTTTAAACCAACAGTTTTAAACAGGATTTGGTTCAGCAGCTTTAAAATACTTTCTTAAATCTATTACAAATTACAAAATAATGACTTCATGATTCTTGCGAAAACATAAACGGAGACGGAATTAAACAGTTGTGTATTCAAATAGAGGCCAAACACTAAACAGGTTTACAAATTCATAAAAGTTTAAGATTCATGAAAAAAGAATAAGTAACTTTAGTTGTTAAGGTTTATAAAGGGTGTATCTACAACGCGGAAACGGAACGCGGAAACATGAAACGGAATGGAAAACGTAAAATATATCTAATCGTTTTATGCCCAACTTTGCATAACTGTAAAAATCGTTATAAGTTCATATAAAGGATCTCTTTCCGTGGTCCAAATGACTTTTTATCATATATTTACACAATAATACAGCCTTTTTAGAAATTTTATACCAAATTGACGATTCTAGCCATATCATTGTCTATACATATCATACCCATTGAAAATCCATAATACACCCCAAAACTCCATAACATACCCCTAAAAAACAAAATGCTTAATTTAAGTCAAATCTAAATTTGTTCTCAAAAATAGGCTTTCCGAGTTGCATTTGCATGTCACACGAGCGTTATCGAGGCATTTTAGACATTTTAAATTTTGGTTATGTTATGAAAATGTCATAAGTAAACACTGTATGCATCGTCGTAAGTTAATAAAACATGACCTTTATTGTCTCAATGCAACATTATAAACTAAAAAAATATTAAACTGTTTATCCAACAGTATTTTGTAAACTTCAAAAGGATTTTTATAAATTGTGTGCGCATTTATGATAAACAACATATCATTTCATAATTTAGTCATATTGAATATTGAATATGTACTTTTTATATTATTAAAATATATGATAAACAAAATATGATATGGCTCCCTCGACCAATATCATACCCTCGAGCTAAAACTCTCAGGATGATATTGGCGTCTCGGGAAGATATAGGATATGATAAGAAAACAGCCATATGATATTTTATATTTTGTGCCTACGCGACGACATGTCGGATATAGGCATTAAGTTTTACTCATGTCCGTACGTACGTCCGTCCGTCCGATAAAATTTCCGCCAAGCTTTTCTTAGAAACCGTACATGGGAATGATTTGAAACTTGGCAGGATGGTTCGGTATGGCAATTGTAAGTCTTAAACCTCTTTCAGACCTGTCGGGCCCCTACTTCTTGTTTGGGGTTTGGCCAATGTGAAATCTATGAAAATCAACTTGTAAGTTCTCAGAAACCGTTCATGGGTCCGGAATGATTTTAAACTTGGTAGGATGGTTATAGTATGACAATCTGTATGTCCTAAGTAACTTTCAGACCTGTAAGGCTTCCACTTCCTGTTTGTGGTCTAACGGGGGCATCCATATTTCATGGACACATTGCTTCTTTATTTCACGATCTTCCTATATAAGTACATGTAGTTGTCACAAAAATCACCGAGAGGGAAATAAGAAAACATCTTCATGATCTTTGAATAATTCAATTTATTTTTTCGTAAATTAAGTTAAGAGGCGATAGCAAACGCCTCGAGCTAACGTCGAAAAACACTAATGTTCGTTGTTTGGTCCTACTTGATGGTTAAAGGTTCATAAATAATTTGCCGACCCTGTTGAGACCATTTAGTTTAAACATATTTATTTATCCTGGATTGGGAAACAAGCTTAATGCTTCTGTAAATCCCTCTCCAGCTAGCAGTTTGCGGGTGTGGCCTTTGCAGCGGCCCCCATTGAGCCTACTCTTATCGAACTCTACAAAGGGGTCTTTAACGTGCATGGGGTATTGCTCTCCACATACACGGGACAACCTTTTTTTCGTCCCTTCCGAAGGACTAGCATCGTTCCTTGAGACCATCCTCGCAAATGGTGTCAAGAGAGAGTCGGAAAATTGGTTCATGAAATTTTTACCCCGGACGAGGATCGAACCACGAACCTTGGTGTTAGTAGTCCGACGCGTTAACCACTACACCACCGGCTCTCATTGAGACCATTTGCCAGTAATACCGATTAAACACGTACAATTTGTGTTTTCTCCGAGGAAAAAACTTGCATTAGGGTACCTTTAAACTAAGAAATGCAATCGAAACGAAACGCAACGAAGCGAAATACAACGAAACGAAAATAAATAAATGTAATTAGACGGAACACTTTCCAAATATCCTTCTCTACTAACTTTAATTGCCGAGATATGAGCCTTATCCAAAACTTTATCCTGAGTCATTTATGCAGAAATTTTAGGTATTTTAATATGGATGCCGATTACTATCCAAGATGTTCCCACTGACCCAATTTCATCTCTTGTAGTTGCTGAGATGTCGACCTGAACCAAAACTTCATCCTGAATCATTCATGCGGAAAATGTAGGTTAAGGTCAAAGGCAAATCTAGGACCGGCGTAACGGGCGCCCCCCTTTGACAAAAATAAATTGATTAGGAACTGTATGAAACAAGAGGTCCCAGAAGGTTTTTTTTTTAAATTGCGCCCCACCCCCGTTTGAAAATTTCTGGATCTGCCACAGAAGGTGACTTATTTAAGTACGGCTTCTGGTCATTTTCCAAGATGTTCACACTGACCCTGAGTCAAACATGCAGAAAATGTAGGTAAGGTGACCTTATTTTGGTACAAATGCTGGTTACTATCCAAGATGTACCCATTGAGCCCATATCATCTCTCTGTCATTTGCAGTTAACAATTATAAAACAAAACTTTAACTTGAGTCAATCATGCGGAAAATGTAGGTCAAGGTCACTAAATTTTGGTAGGATGCTGGTAACTATCAAAGATGTAGCCACTAACCCAATTACATCTCTCTTTCACTTGTAGATGCTGAGATATGAGCTATTACCAAAGTTTTAACCTGAGTCATCATTCATTTAGAAAATTTAGGTCAAGGTCACTTGATTTTGGTACTGATGCTGACTACCATCACTATCTTCACTCTCGTTACGTTTTGCCGTTGCCCTTTTGGACTTTGATATTCGAATTTTCCATTGATGCCTGCCTCATTGCTTCTCATGTCAACGTTTTCTTCGTTTCGGTGACGACTTTGATTGCCAGAAACAAGACGGTTTTTTTTCCAAAATATTGCATTTATTTGCTTTAAATGAATTTATATAACATTGTGATAATAAGTTGTGGAATTAGTGCTTGCGACACCACCAATACTAGTATCAATCAGCGGCAATAAAACGAGAACAGCTAAGAACGTAAAACATCAGCTATAGTCCCTATGATAAGTTAGGATTTACAATCAGAGATTCGGGCAAAGAATATTAACAACTTAATTACTAACACATTTTAGCATATAATTTGTATAATAGTGTTGGATTGTTCCGTCCACCCTTTTCTTTGTGATTAATAAATCATAAAGTCTTCATTTTTTTTTGGCTTAAAATACGTACCATTTCATAATGATGTCGTGTTTAACAATCAGTCAGTGCTTTTGAATTAATTTATAAATCTGCTTTCATGCAATCTGGGTATCAACTGAATGATGATAGGTCGTGTTGGTGCGTACCAGCGCCGATCAGCGCAATCAATCCTACACGAAACAAATTACATATTTTATAGACGATAAAGAGATGTGGAATACTAGTAGGTTTATGTGACACAACAAATATAAAGATACTGCAATATAAAAAATCAAAATGAAAAACAGCCAGCAGTCTTCAAAATTACCAGAAGTCGCTGCTTGCATTTTGCATTGGTCCAAGACTAAAAAGAACAATACATAAGATTAAAAACTAATTTCAAAATTATGAACCAAAAATCACATTTCTGGACAGAGAATAATAAACAGATAGATGACTGGGACAAACAAAAGCTTGGCAAGGATTCCTGCCCGAGACAAGTGCACTATACGAGAACAAGAGACGTAGAAGAACTCTCAGTTACCGACAACTAACTTAGAAGCATTTATCGACTGATTTAAAAAAAAAACAAATTTCATATTTTATATTTTATGCAACAATTCCTGCTTATGAAAGTCACACATAAGGTGGTGGGGTCAAACTAGTTTTTTTTAACAAACCTTCCCCCATTGATAATCTTGTATAAATCACAAATAAACACACTTTAAAAATCAAACCGATAAAGGTTCAATTCACCAAGAAAGAACCCGAAACAAGTGCATTATACGCAATGCCATGGTCAATAATTGGTGACAATTTTTATTGCACATGCGTGAGATAACCAATAGACACTGATAAAATATTTTATATGGAATATATAGGATTTTTAAAAAACAAATTCTATTGTGGGATAAATTTTTGTTGTAGAATAATCTTTAAGATAGTTATATTTTAATAGAAAAATTTTCCTTTTTTCCAATGATATAATTTTTATTATTCCATGATATATAGAAATTGCTGAGAACAATGAGACGTAGAAGAAGGCTCAGTTACTGACAACTAGCTAAGAAGCAATTATCGACTGATTTAAAAAAAAACAAATAAAAAGATTCTAAATCCGACACATTTCTTCAAACAATTAATGATTTAGTGTTATATCATCGCACAAAACCGACATATTTGATGGCTGTAATGATAAAGCCCCGTCACACTGACCATGATTTGTGCTAAAACATAGCCAGTGTGACTACAAGAACGACAGTACTACGACCATCGTACGATGATTCACTGGGAATTTATTTTCAATTGTCAAATCTAGTACGATGCTACTACGACCACTACGACTGCACTACGTTGCTTCAGCAACTTTGCTACGACCATATTACGATAATATTCAAGCCAGTTACGACCTATCTAATCCGTTACGGAGAGTTACCCATATCCCACCGGGTGGGGATTGTAGGCCACTCATCCCCCTTCTAGATCCCCCTAGTCCCCAACGGATTGAAAGAAAGGGGGAAGTTGAGAACCATTTCTTATATGCCTACGCAGGCCCGTTTATTGTATATAATGACATTTTCGGACGATTACCGAATCCGATCCAGAGAGTTACCCCATATCCCACCGGGTGGGGATTGTAGGCCACTCATCCCCCTTCTAGATCCCCCTAGTCCCCAACGGATTGAAAGAAAGGGGGGAAGTTGAGAACCATTTCTTATATGCCTACGCAGGCCCGTTTATTGTATATAATGACATTTTCGGACGATTACCGAATCCGATCCAGAGAGTTACCCCATATCCCACCGGGTGGGGATTGTAGGCCACTCATCCCCCTTCTAGATCCCCCTAGTCCCCAACGGATTGAAAGAAAGGGGGGAAGTTGAGAACCATTTCTTATATGCCTACGCAGGCCCGTTTATTGTATATAATGACATTTTCGGACGATTACCGAATCCGATCCAGAGAGTTACCCCATATCCCACCGGGTGGGGATTGTAGGCCACTCATCCCCCTTCTAGATCCCCCTAGTCCCCAACGGATTGAAAGAAAGGGGGGAAGTTGAGAACCATTTCTTATATGCCTACGCAGGCCCGTTTATTGTATATAATGACATTTTCGGACGATTACCGAATCCGATCCAGAGAGTTACCCCATATCCCACCGGGTGGGGATTGTAGGCCACTCATCCCCCTTCTAGATCCCCCTAGTCCCCAACGGATTGAAAGAAAGGGGGGAAGTTGAGAACCATTTCTTATATGCCTACGCAGGCCCGTTTATTGTATATAATGACATTTTCGGACGATTACCGAATCCGATCCAGAGAGTTACCCCATATCCCACCGGGTGGGGATTGTAGGCCACTCATCCCCCTTCTAGATCCCCCTAGTCCCCAACGGATTCAAAGAAAGGGGGGAAGTTGAGAACCATTTCTTATATGCCTACGCAGGCCCGTTTATTGTATATAATGACATTTTCGGACGATTACCGAATCCGATCCAGAGAGTTACCCCATATCCCACCGGGTGGGGATTGTAGGCCACTCATCCCCCTTCTAGATCCCCCTAGTCCCCAACGGATTGAAAGAAAGGGGGGAAGTTGAGAACCATTTCTTATATGCCTACGCAGGCCCGTTTATTGTATATAATGACATTTTCGGACGATTACCGAATCCGATCCAGAGAGTTACCCCATATCCCACCGGGTGGGGATTGTAGGCCACTCATCCCCCTTCTAGATCCCCCTAGTCCCCAACGGATTGAAAGAAAGGGGGGAAGTTGAGAACCATTTCTTATATGCCTACGCAGGCCCGTTTATTGTATATAATGACATTTTCGGACGATTACCGAATCCGATCCAGAGAGTTACCCCATATCCCACCGGGTGGGGATTGTAGGCCACTCATCCCCCTTCTAGATCCCCCTAGTCCCCAACGGATTGAAAGAAAGGGGGGAAGTTGAGAACCATTTCTTATATGCCTACGCAGGCCCGTTTATTGTATATAATGACATTTTCGGACGATTACCGAATCCGATCCAGAGAGTTACCCCATATCCCACCGGGTGGGGATTGTAGGCCACTCATCCCCCTTCTAGATCCCCCTAGTCCCCAACGGATTGAAAGAAAGGGGGAGAAGTTGAGAACCATTTCTTATATGCCTACGCAGGCCCGTTTATTGTATATAATGACATTTTCGGACGATTACCGAATCCGATCCAGAGAGTTACCCCATATCCCACCGGGTGGGGATTGTAGGCCACTCATCCCCCTTCTAGATCCCCCTAGTCCCCAACGGATTCAAAGAAAGGGGGGAAGTTGAGAACCATTTCTTATATGCCTACGCAGGCCCGTTTATTGTATATAATGACATTTTCGGACGATTACCGAATCCGATCCAGAGAGTTACCCCATATCCCACCGGGTGGGGATTGTAGGCCACTCATCCCCCTTCTAGATCCCCCTAGTCCCCAACGGATTGAAAGAAAGGGGGGAAGTTGAGAACCATTTCTTATATGCCTACGCAGGCCCGTTTATTGTATATAATGACATTTTCGGACGATTACCGAATCCGATCCAGAGAGTTACCCCATATCCCACCGGGTGGGGATTGTAGGCCACTCATCCCCCTTCTAGATCCCCCTAGTCCCCAACGGATTGAAAGAAAGGGGGGAAGTTGAGAACCATTTCTTATATGCCTACGCAGGCCCGTTTATTGTATATAATGACATTTTCGGACGATTACCGAATCCGATCCAGAGAGTTACCCCATATCCCACCGGGTGGGGATTGTAGGCCACTCATCCCCCTTCTAGATCCCCCTAGTCCCCAACGGATTGAAAGAAAGGGGGGAAGTTGAGAACCATTTCTTATATGCCTACGCAGGCCCGTTTATTGTATATAATGACATTTTCGGACGATTACCGAATCCGATCCAGAGAGTTACCCCATATCCCACCGGGTGGGGATTGTAGGCCACTCATCCCCCTTCTAGATCCCCCTAGTCCCCAACGGATTGAAAGAAAGGGGGGAAGTTGAGAACCATTTCTTATATGCCTACGCAGGCCCGTTTATTGTATATAATGACATTTTCGGACGATTACCGAATCCGATCCAGAGAGTTACCCCATATCCCACCGGGTGGGGATTGTAGGCCACTCATCCCCCTTCTAGATCCCCCTAGTCCCCAACGGATTGAAAGAAAGGGGGGAAGTTGAGAACCATTTCTTATATGCCTACGCAGGCCCGTTTATTGTATATAATGACATTTTCGGACGATTACCGAATCCGATCCAGAGAGTTACCCCATATCCCACCGGGTGGGGATTGTAGGCCACTCATCCCCCTTCTAGATCCCCCTAGTCCCCAACGGATTGAAAGAAAGTGGGGAAGTTGAGAACCATTTCTTATATGCCTACGCAGGCCCGTTTATTGTATATAATGACATTTTCGGACGATTACCGAATCCGATCCAGAGAGTTACCCCATATCCCACCGGGTGGGGATTGTAGGCCACTCATCCCCCTTCTAGATCCCCCTAGTCCCCAACGGATTGAAAGAAAGGGGGGAAGTTGAGAACCATTTCTTATATGCCTACGCAGGCCCGTTTATTGTATATAATGACATTTTCGGACGATTACCGAATCCGATCCAGAGAGTTACCCCATATCCCACCGGGTGGGGATTGTAGGCCACTCATCCCCCTTCTAGATCCCCCTAGTCCCCAACGGATTCAAAGAAAGGGGGGAAGTTGAGAACCATTTCTTATATGCCTACGCAGGCCCGTTTATTGTATATAATGACATTTTCGGACGATTACCGAATCCGATCCAGAGAGTTACCCCATATCCCACCGGGTGGGGATTGTAGGCCACTCATCCCCCTTCTAGATCCCCCTAGTCCCCAACGGATTGAAAGAAAGGGGGGGAAGTTGAGAACCATTTCTTATATGCCTACGCAGGCCCGTTTATTGTATATAATGACATTTTCGGACGATTACCGAATCCGATCCAGAGAGTTACCCCATATCCCACCGGGTGGGGATTGTAGGCCACTCATCCCCCTTCTAGATCCCCCTAGTCCCCAACGGATTGAAAGAAAGGGGGGAAGTTGAGAACCATTTCTTATATGCCTACGCAGGCCCGTTTATTGTATATAATGACATTTTCGGACGATTACCGAATCCGATCCAGAGAGTTACCCCATATCCCACCGGGTGGGGATTGTAGGCCACTCATCCCCCTTCTAGATCCCCCTAGTCCCCAACGGATTGAAAGAAAGGGGGGAAGTTGAGAACCATTTCTTATATGCCTACGCAGGCCCGTTTATTGTATATAATGACATTTTCGGACGATTACCGAATCCGATCCAGAGAGTTACCCCATATCCCACCGGGTGGGGATTGTAGGCCACTCATCCCCCTTCTAGATCCCCCTAGTCCCCAACGGATTGAAAGAAAGGGGGGAAGTTGAGAACCATTTCTTATATGCCTACGCAGGCCCGTTTATTGTATATAATGACATTTTCGGACGATTACCGAATCCGATCCAGAGAGTTACCCCATATCCCACCGGGTGGGGATTGTAGGCCACTCATCCCCCTTCTAGATCCCCCTAGTCCCCAACGGATTGAAAGAAAGGGGGGAAGTTGAGAACCATTTCTTATATGCCTACGCAGGCCCGTTTATTGTATATAATGACATTTTCGGACGATTACCGAATCCGATCCAGAGAGTTACCCCATATCCCACCGGGTGGGGATTGTAGGCCACTCATCCCCCTTCTAGATCCCCCTAGTCCCCAACGGATTGAAAGAAAGGGGGGAAGTTGAGAACCATTTCTTATATGCCTACGCAGGCCCGTTTATTGTATATAATGACATTTTCGGACGATTACCGAATCCGATCCAGAGAGTTACCCCATATCCCACCGGGTGGGGATTGTAGGCCACTCATCCCCCTTCTAGATCCCCCTAGTCCCCAACGGATTGAAAGAAAGGGGGGAAGTTGAGAACCATTTCTTATATGCCTACGCAGGCCCGTTTATTGTATATAATGACATTTTCGGACGATTACCGAATCCGATCCAGAGAGTTACCCCATATCCCACCGGGTGGGGATTGTAGGCCACTCATCCCCCTTCTAGATCCCCCTAGTCCCCAACGGATTGAAAGAAAGGGGGGAAGTTGAGAACCATTTCTTATATGCCTACGCAGGCCCGTTTATTGTATATAATGACATTTTCGGACGATTACCGAATCCGATCCAGAGAGTTACCCCATATCCCACCGGGTGGGGATTGTAGGCCACTCATCCCCCTTCTAGATCCCCCTAGTCCCCAACGGATTGAAAGAAAGGGGGGAAGTTGAGAACCATTTCTTATATGCCTACGCAGGCCCGTTTATTGTATATAATGACATTTTCGGACGATTACCGAATCCGATCCAGAGAGTTACCCCATATCCCACCGGGTGGGGATTGTAGGCCACTCATCCCCCTTCTAGATCCCCCTAGTCCCCAACGGATTGAAAGAAAGGGGGGAAGTTGAGAACCATTTCTTATATGCCTACGCAGGCCCGTTTATTGTATATAATGACATTTTCGGACGATTACCGAATCCGATCCAGAGAGTTACCCCATATCCCACCGGGTGGGGATTGTAGGCCACTCATCCCCCTTCTAGATCCCCCTAGTCCCCAACGGATTGAAAGAAAGGGGGGAAGTTGAGAACCATTTCTTATATGCCTACGCAGGCCCGTTTATTGTATATAATGACATTTTCGGACGATTACCGAATCCGATCCAGAGAGTTACCCCATATCCCACCGGGTGGGGATTGTAGGCCACTCATCCCCCTTCTAGATCCCCCTAGTCCCCAACGGATTGAAAGAAAGGGGGGAAGTTGAGAACCATTTCTTATATGCCTACGCAGGCCCGTTTATTGTATATAATGACATTTTCGGACGATTACCGAATCCGATCCAGAGAGTTACCCCATATCCCACCGGGTGGGGATTGTAGGCCACTCATCCCCCTTCTAGATCCCCCTAGTCCCCAACGGATTGAAAGAAAGGGGGGAAGTTGAGAACCATTTCTTATATGCCTACGCAGGCCCGTTTATTGTATATAATGACATTTTCGGACGATTACCGAATCCGATCCAGAGAGTTACCCCATATCCCACCGGGTGGGGATTGTAGGCCACTCATCCCCCTTCTAGATCCCCCTAGTCCCCAACGGATTGAAAGAAAGGGGGGAAGTTGAGAACCATTTCTTATATGCCTACGCAGGCCCGTTTATTGTATATAATGACATTTTCGGACGATTACCGAATCCGATCCAGAGAGTTACCCCATATCCCACCGGGTGGGGATTGTAGGCCACTCATCCCCCTTCTAGATCCCCCTAGTCCCCAACGGATTGAAAGAAAGGGGGGAAGTTGAGAACCATTTCTTATATGCCTACGCAGGCCCGTTTATTGTATATAATGACATTTTCGGACGATTACCGAATCCGATCCAGAGAGTTACCCCATATCCCACCGGGTGGGGATTGTAGGCCACTCATCCCCCTTCTAGATCCCCCTAGTCCCCAACGGATTGAAAGAAAGGGGGGAAGTTGAGAACCATTTCTTATATGCCTACGCAGGCCCGTTTATTGTATATAATGACATTTTCGGACGATTACCGAATCCGATCCAGAGAGTTACCCCATATCCCACCGGGTGGGGATTGTAGGCCACTCATCCCCCTTCTAGATCCCCCTAGTCCCCAACGGATTGAAAGAAAGGGGGGAAGTTGAGAACCATTTCTTATATGCCTACGCAGGCCCGTTTATTGTATATAATGACATTTTCGGACGATTACCGAATCCGATCCAGAGAGTTACCCCATATCCCACCGGGTGGGGATTGTAGGCCACTCATCCCCCTTCTAGATCCCCCTAGTCCCCAACGGATTGAAAGAAAGGGGGAAGTTGAGAACCATTTCTTATATGCCTACGCAGGCCCGTTTATTGTATATAATGACATTTTCGGACGATTACCGAATCCGATCCAGAGAGTTACCCCATATCCCACCGGGTGGGGATTGTAGGCCACTCATCCCCCTTATAGATCCCCCTAGTCCCCAACGGATTGAAAGAAAGGGGGGAAGTTGAGAACCATTTCTTATATGCCTACGCAGGCCCGTTTATTGTATATAATGACATTTTCGGACGATTACCGAATCCGATCCAGAGAGTTACCCCATATCCCTCCGGGTGGGGATTGTAGGCCACTCATCCCCCTTCTAGATCCCCCTAGTCCCCAACGGATTGAAAGAAAGGGGGAAGTTGAGAACCATTTCTTATATGCCTACGCAGGCCCGTTTATTGTATATAATGACATTTTCGGACGATTACCGAATCCGATCCAGAGAGTTACCCCATATCCCACCGGGTGGGGATTGTAGGCCACTCATCCCCCTTATAGATCCCCCTAGTCCCCAACGGATTGAAAGAAAGGGGGAAGTTGAGAACCATTTCTTATATGCCTACGCAGGCCCGTTTATTGTATATAATGACATTTTCGGACGATTACCGAATCCGATCCAGAGAGTTACCCCATATCCCACCGGGTGGGGATTGTAGGCCACTCATCCCCCTTCTAGATCCCCCTAGTCCCCAACGGATTGAAAGAAAGGGGGGAAGTTGAGAACCATTTCTTATATGCCTACGCAGGCCCGTTTATTGTATATAATGACATTTTCGGACGATTACCGAATCCGATCCAGAGAGTTACCCCATATCCCACCGGGTGGGGATTGTAGGCCACTCATCCCCCTTCTAGATCCCCCTAGTCCCCAACGGATTGAAAGAAAGGGGGAGAAGTTGAGAACCATTTCTTATATGCCTACGCAGGCCCGTTTATTGTATATAATGACATTTTCGGACGATTACCGAATCCGATCCAGAGAGTTACCCCATATCCCACCGGGTGGGGATTGTAGGCCACTCATCCCCCTTCTAGATCCCCCTAGTCCCCAACGGATTCAAAGAAAGGGGGGAAGTTGAGAACCATTTCTTATATGCCTACGCAGGCCCGTTTATTGTATATAATGACATTTTCGGACGATTACCGAATCCGATCCAGAGAGTTACCCCATATCCCACCGGGTGGGGATTGTAGGCCACTCATCCCCCTTCTAGATCCCCCTAGTCCCCAACGGATTGAAAGAAAGGGGGGAAGTTGAGAACCATTTCTTATATGCCTACGCAGGCCCGTTTATTGTATATAATGACATTTTCGGACGATTACCGAATCCGATCCAGAGAGTTACCCCATATCCCACCGGGTGGGGATTGTAGGCCACTCATCCCCCTTCTAGATCCCCCTAGTCCCCAACGGATTGAAAGAAAGGGGGGAAGTTGAGAACCATTTCTTATATGCCTACGCAGGCCCGTTTATTGTATATAATGACATTTTCGGACGATTACCGAATCCGATCCAGAGAGTTACCCCATATCCCACCGGGTGGGGATTGTAGGCCACTCATCCCCCTTCTAGATCCCCCTAGTCCCCAACGGATTGAAAGAAAGGGGGGAAGTTGAGAACCATTTCTTATATGCCTACGCAGGCCCGTTTATTGTATATAATGACATTTTCGGACGATTACCGAATCCGATCCAGAGAGTTACCCCATATCCCACCGGGTGGGGATTGTAGGCCACTCATCCCCCTTCTAGATCCCCCTAGTCCCCAACGGATTGAAAGAAAGGGGGGAAGTTGAGAACCATTTCTTATATGCCTACGCAGGCCCGTTTATTGTATATAATGACATTTTCGGACGATTACCGAATCCGATCCAGAGAGTTACCCCATATCCCACCGGGTGGGGATTGTAGGCCACTCATCCCCCTTCTAGATCCCCCTAGTCCCCAACGGATTGAAAGAAAGGGGGGAAGTTGAGAACCATTTCTTATATGCCTACGCAGGCCCGTTTATTGTATATAATGACATTTTCGGACGATTACCGAATCCGATCCAGAGAGTTACCCCATATCCCACCGGGTGGGGATTGTAGGCCACTCATCCCCCTTCTAGATCCCCCTAGTCCCCAACGGATTGAAAGAAAGTGGGGAAGTTGAGAACCATTTCTTATATGCCTACGCAGGCCCGTTTATTGTATATAATGACATTTTCGGACGATTACCGAATCCGATCCAGAGAGTTACCCCATATCCCACCGGGTGGGGATTGTAGGCCACTCATCCCCCTTCTAGATCCCCCTAGTCCCCAACGGATTGAAAGAAAGGGGGGAAGTTGAGAACCATTTCTTATATGCCTACGCAGGCCCGTTTATTGTATATAATGACATTTTCGGACGATTACCGAATCCGATCCAGAGAGTTACCCCATATCCCACCGGGTGGGGATTGTAGGCCACTCATCCCCCTTCTAGATCCCCCTAGTCCCCAACGGATTCAAAGAAAGGGGGGAAGTTGAGAACCATTTCTTATATGCCTACGCAGGCCCGTTTATTGTATATAATGACATTTTCGGACGATTACCGAATCCGATCCAGAGAGTTACCCCATATCCCACCGGGTGGGGATTGTAGGCCACTCATCCCCCTTCTAGATCCCCCTAGTCCCCAACGGATTGAAAGAAAGGGGGGGAAGTTGAGAACCATTTCTTATATGCCTACGCAGGCCCGTTTATTGTATATAATGACATTTTCGGACGATTACCGAATCCGATCCAGAGAGTTACCCCATATCCCACCGGGTGGGGATTGTAGGCCACTCATCCCCCTTCTAGATCCCCCTAGTCCCCAACGGATTGAAAGAAAGGGGGGAAGTTGAGAACCATTTCTTATATGCCTACGCAGGCCCGTTTATTGTATATAATGACATTTTCGGACGATTACCGAATCCGATCCAGAGAGTTACCCCATATCCCACCGGGTGGGGATTGTAGGCCACTCATCCCCCTTCTAGATCCCCCTAGTCCCCAACGGATTGAAAGAAAGGGGGGAAGTTGAGAACCATTTCTTATATGCCTACGCAGGCCCGTTTATTGTATATAATGACATTTTCGGACGATTACCGAATCCGATCCAGAGAGTTACCCCATATCCCACCGGGTGGGGATTGTAGGCCACTCATCCCCCTTCTAGATCCCCCTAGTCCCCAACGGATTGAAAGAAAGGGGGAGAAGTTGAGAACCATTTCTTATATGCCTACGCAGGCCCGTTTATTGTATATATAATCACATTTTCGGACGATTACCGAATCCGATCCAGAGAGTTACCCCATATCCCACCGGGTGGGGATTGTAGGCCACTCATCCCCCTTCTAGATCCCCCTAGTCCCCAACGGATTGAAAGAAAGGGGGGAAGTTGAGAACCATTTCTTATATGCCTACGCAGGCCCGTTTATTGTATATAATGACATTTTCGGACGATTACCGAATCCGATCCAGAGAGTTACCCCATATCCCACCGGGTGGGGATTGTAGGCCACTCATCCCCCTTCTAGATCCCCCTAGTCCCCAACGGATTGAAAGAAAGGGGGGAAGTTGAGAACCATTTCTTATATGCCTACGCAGGCCCGTTTATTGTATATAATGACATTTTCGGACGATTACCGAATCCGATCCAGAGAGTTACCCCATATCCCACCGGGTGGGGATTGTAGGCCACTCATCCCCCTTCTAGATCCCCCTAGTCCCCAACGGATTGAAAGAAAGGGGGGAAGTTGAGAACCATTTCTTATATGCCTACGCAGGCCCGTTTATTGTATATAATGACATTTTCGGACGATTACCGAATCCGATCCAGAGAGTTACCCCATATCCCACCGGGTGGGGATTGTAGGCCACTCATCCCCCTTCTAGATCCCCCTAGTCCCCAACGGATTGAAAGAAAGGGGGGAAGTTGAGAACCATTTCTTATATGCCTACGCAGGCCCGTTTATTGTATATAATGACATTTTCGGACGATTACCGAATCCGATCCAGAGAGTTACCCCATATCCCACCGGGTGGGGATTGTAGGCCACTCATCCCCCTTCTAGATCCCCCTAGTCCCCAACGGATTGAAAGAAAGGGGGGAAGTTGAGAACCATTTCTTATATGCCTACGCAGGCCCGTTTATTGTATATAATGACATTTTCGGACGATTACCGAATCCGATCCAGAGAGTTACCCCATATCCCACCGGGTGGGGATTGTAGGCCACTCATCCCCCTTCTAGATCCCCCTAGTCCCCAACGGATTGAAAGAAAGGGGGGAAGTTGAGAACCATTTCTTATATGCCTACGCAGGCCCGTTTATTGTATATAATGACATTTTCGGACGATTACCGAATCCGATCCAGAGAGTTACCCCATATCCCACCGGGTGGGGATTGTAGGCCACTCATCCCCCTTCTAGATCCCCCTAGTCCCCAACGGATTGAAAGAAAGGGGGGAAGTTGAGAACCATTTCTTATATGCCTACGCAGGCCCGTTTATTGTATATAATGACATTTTCGGACGATTACCGAATCCGATCCAGAGAGTTACCCCATATCCCACCGGGTGGGGATTGTAGGCCACTCATCCCCCTTCTAGATCCCCCTAGTCCCCAACGGATTGAAAGAAAGGGGGGAAGTTGAGAACCATTTCTTATATGCCTACGCAGGCCCGTTTATTGTATATAATGACATTTTCGGACGATTACCGAATCCGATCCAGAGAGTTACCCCATATCCCACCGGGTGGGGATTGTAGGCCACTCATCCCCCTTCTAGATCCCCCTAGTCCCCAACGGATTGAAAGAAAGGGGGAAGTTGAGAACCATTTCTTATATGCCTACGCAGGCCCGTTTATTGTATATAATGACATTTTCGGACGATTACCGAATCCGATCCAGAGAGTTACCCCATATCCCACCGGGTGGGGATTGTAGGCCACTCATCCCCCTTATAGATCCCCCTAGTCCCCAACGGATTGAAAGAAAGGGGGGAAGTTGAGAACCATTTCTTATATGCCTACGCAGGCCCGTTTATTGTATATAATGACATTTTCGGACGATTACCGAATCCGATCCAGAGAGTTACCCCATATCCCACCGGGTGGGGATTGTAGGCCACTCATCCCCCTTCTAGATCCCCCTAGTCCCCAACGGATTGAAAGAAAGGGGGGAAGTTGAGAACCATTTCTTATATGCCTACGCAGGCCCGTTTATTGTATATAATGACATTTTCGGACGATTACCGAATCCGATCCAGAGAGTTACCCCATATCCCACCGGGTGGGGATTGTAGGCCACTCATCCCCCTTCTAGATCCCCCTAGTCCCCAACGGATTGAAAGAAAGGGGGGAAGTTGAGAACCATTTCTTATATGCCTACGCAGGCCCGTTTATTGTATATAATGACATTTTCGGACGATTACCGAATCCGATCCAGAGAGTTACCCCATATCCCACCGGGTGGGGATTGTAGGCCACTCATCCCCCTTCTAGATCCCCCTAGTCCCCAACGGATTGAAAGAAAGGGGGGAAGTTGAGAACCATTTCTTATATGCCTACGCAGGCCCGTTTATTGTATATAATGACATTTTCGGACGATTACCGAATCCGATCCAGAGAGTTACCCCATATCCCACCGGGTGGGGATTGTAGGCCACTCATCCCCCTTCTAGATCCCCCTAGTCCCCAACGGATTGAAAGAAAGGGGGAAGTTGAGAACCATTTCTTATATGCCTACGCAGGCCCGTTTATTGTATATAATGACATTTTCGGACGATTACCGAATCCGATCCAGAGAGTTACCCCATATCCCACCGGGTGGGGATTGTAGGCCACTCATCCCCCTTATAGATCCCCCTAGTCCCCAACGGATTGAAAGAAAGGGGGGAAGTTGAGAACCATTTCTTATATGCCTACGCAGGCCCGTTTATTGTATATAATGACATTTTCGGACGATTACCGAATCCGATCCAGAGAGTTACCCCATATCCCTCCGGGTGGGGATTGTAGGCCACTCATCCCCCTTCTAGATCCCCCTAGTCCCCAACGGATTGAAAGAAAGGGGGAAGTTGAGAACCATTTCTTATATGCCTACGCAGGCCCGTTTATTGTATATAATGACATTTTCGGACGATTACCGAATCCGATCCAGAGAGTTACCCCATATCCCACCGGGTGGGGATTGTAGGCCACTCATCCCCCTTATAGATCCCCCTAGTCCCCAACGGATTGAAAGAAAGGGGGAAGTTGAGAACCATTTCTTATATGCCTACGCAGGCCCGTTTATTGTATATAATGACATTTTCGGACGATTACCGAATCCGATCCAGAGATTTTTTTTTTTTTTTTTTTTTAACTCAGAAGATCGATAACGTCTTTTGCTAAAATGACATCGGTTACCGTAAATTTGTTGTTTTGCAAATATATTTTCATTGCTTGTCAAACAAGTATAAAAATGAGATTTCCCGCACCAAGCTAAATTTCTTGATGATAATATATACATGTAAATTAAAAATCCACTTAAGGATTTAGCTCGAGGTTCCAACGTACGTAGTAGTCGGGAGGCAAGTCCCGGTGCAAAACAGACTAGTGAGTTTTTTCACTTGTTACAATCTTTTCGCTCTTCATTAAAATAAATAATTTTTTGTTACTTTCGAACAGTGTATGATAAAGGAATGATAACATTTTATTCATTATTTGTACATCATGGCATGCGCTTTGATATTGAAATCGTACAAAAAAGTTTAATGAGTTGTCTTGATTTTAAGAAAAAAATATTTTCCATGAGATAACTCATGTTTGATTTTTCATTTTTCATTATTCATATGAATAATGAACTTTAACTTATTTCATTTTTCATTATTCAAATAAAAATATGAATAATGAATAATGAACCAAGTCATTATTCATTATTGAAAAATGAATAATGAAAAATGAATAATAAACTAACTTCAGCCCGGTGTTTTTTAGGTTTTTTTCTGTTTTTTTTTTTAACTTGTAAAATGTAATGATACAACGGACTACAATTCATGATTTTGATAGACATTGGTTTCAAATATAAATACTCCAGGCACGTTAAGGGGGATATGTTTTGAGTGACAATACTATTAAATTGTCTCAAATAATCAATGGTATTTGAACATATAAATGTCAGTCAGTGAAGCAGTCGATCTAGCGTAAAGTCTGGACGACATTTTTTGGAACGACCATTTGATTTCTATGGAGGCTTCTTAATATGACTTTTTTTCAGCCAAGTGAAATCGTTTTTTTTTTTTAATTCAAACCACTTACCACTGCTTTGCCTTTTTTCATTTCTTTATTTTTAGCATACTGCCTTTTTATTAGCTCACCTGACCCGAACGGTCAAGTGAGCTATTGTCATCGCCATCCGTCCGTCGTCCGTCCGTTACTGTTTCATAAATTTTCTTCTCTGAAACCACTGAATGGAATTTTTCAAAACTTGGTCCAAGTATTAATCAGGGCATGATGTTTAAAAATTGTGTTCGGCTTTATGATTTTATAACAAAATGGCCGCTGTTACTAAAAATAGAACATAGGGTAAAATCACATTAAAAGACTTATAACTTGAAAACTAGAACAGATAAAAAAAAACTCTGAAGGATCTTAGGCTCTTCAGAATCTAAAGCTCTACTAAAGTCTCCATAGGATCGAAGTTGTCAGATGACCCCTAGTAGGGGTTATGGCCCTTTTAAGGTCAAAAATAGCGTTTTTCATTTTTTTGCCCTATACAATGAAAACTATTGCAGATAGAGAAAAGCTTTTGCCTGCTAAATGTTCAGCTCATTAAGCTCTATAAAAGTCTCTATTGGATAGAAGTTGTCAGATGACCCCTAATTGGGGTTATGTCCCTTTTAAGGTACAATAGCGTTTTTTCGTGTTTTTGCCCTATAGAATGAAAATTATTGCAGATAGAGAAAAGCTGTTGCCTGCTCAAATTATCAGCTCATTAAGCGCTACAAAATTTTTTATTGGGTTGAAGTTGTCAGATGACCCCTAATAGGGGTTAAGGCCATTATAAGGTCAAAAATAGCATTTTTTCATGTTTTTGCCCTATACAATGAAAACTATTGCAGATAGAGAAAAGGTGTTGCCTGCTAAAATGCTCAGCTTATTAAGCTCTACAAAAGTCTCCATTTGGTCCAAGTTGTCTGATGACCCCCAATAGGGGTCATGGCCCTATTGAGGTCAAAAATAACGTTTTTTCATGTTTTTGCCCTATAGAATGAAAACTATTGCAGATAAAGAAAAGGTGTTGCTTGCTTAGATGTTTAGCTCATTAAGCTTTACAAAAGTCTCAATAGGGATGAAGTTGTCAGATTAGCCCTTATAGAGGGGTAATGGCCCTTTTAAGGTCAAAAATAGCATTTTTTTCATGTTTTTTTGTCCTAAATAATAAACTATTGCAGATAGAGAAAAGGTGGGGCTTGCTTTAATGTTCAGCTCATTTAGCCTCAGGAAAGTCTCCGTTGTGTCTAAGTTGGGACTTGACACATTAAAGAATAGACCATTATGCCTTAAGGACCAGGTGAGCGATTCAGGCTCCTGGGAGCCTCTAGTTTCAAATCATGCCATAGCCCAATAAAAATCAAATGGTCGCAACCTTACAATATATTTCATACCCCGACACACGAAATGGCGAGGTATTACAAAATGTATGTTGTACCCTCAGGATCTTTCGGTGTCTGTCCGACCGTCCCCCGAAGGTTTCCGGATGATAACTTGAAAACGCGTCATGGGATTTGAATGATAGTTTGCACGGCTGTTGAGGACAATAAATTACAGGTCAAGGTTAATTTTTTTAGGATGATCGAAACTACATTATTGAAGATTTACCACTTTGTAAATTTTCAAAATGGAGAAATTTTCTGGTCTAAGAAAGATAACTCATTTCTTTTCTGTCTCTATATAGGTGTAGTAAACAGATATATATTTTACTATTGATGATTATCGTGGCGGGGTATCATTAAATGTCCCATTAGATGCCTTATTTTTTTAATTTATGGATCATCAATACACATGTTATTTTTCTAATTCTAGCAATATTAGTACCAAATCCTTAACAGAAACTTAACCTTAAAGGGAATTTTAATTTTCTTAATTTCTCCTTTGGAAAAGTTCATATTCTTGTACATTATCACATTTGGTTTATTGTAGTTTAAAGGCAATTGGAACTTTAACATGTTTTGTACACTATTTACTAAGCGTTAATAATACTGACATATGTTCAAAATCGTGCGAATTCGAATTTGTCTATATAAGGTAGGTTACTCAAACTGAGAGATATAACGAACTCAAATGAAATGTTGACACAGAGCACCAGTACATGAATGGTTTGCGGTCACCTTTTCCATGTTATTAGCTTACAACTCTGGCAAACAAGGTAACAAGGTAATCCAATTAAGTCACCCACATCACACAATATAGTTGCTCTGTATGCAAAGAGGCCCGATGCGACGTCAGGAAACTAAACACAGTCTCGTGTATACTTTTCTTTAAGATATCAGCCCGATTTATTTTATTAGTAGACATACAATGTATATCAGTATATGTTAACTGACTTACCACTTATCTTAATTAAAAAACAAATAAAGTAAAATATTTTAAAGTCATCTCTTCTTCTCAAACTTTATATGTTTTATAATTAAGAGAAAGGCAAAATATGCATGGTGTTCGTGTCAAAGCATTCTTTATTAGAAATTTTCAAAAGAAAGAAACTATGTTTAATGACATTTTAAGCTGAATAACGTTTTCCGAGAAAAATCTGAAACTAAGCAATTATGTAACAAGTCATTTAAACTAATTTGATGTCACTGTTGTCTTTCTAACATGTTTTAATGCATGTGAAAACGCTAAAACATCTTAATAACTAGTTTGGTATAAATGGCATAAAACGAATTACAGTCATTTCCAATTTCAATTAATATGCAAAAAACATTGTCGATCTTTATTAAGTGCGTGTCTCAGAGAAAACCATGCAAAATCCTAAATTTTGTCCAGAAGCAATATCTTCATGGCTATGAAAGCAATGGTGTAACTAAAAGTCCTTCATGGAAGGCTTCTTTTGGCAAAATATTTTTTTGGAAAAAATTCAAAATGGCCGACCTTCGGGCCTTAACCAATATAATTGTATTTCTTTGCCAAATAGCAAAACTTCAACTTTACTAAGGTTTATTTTGTCCTTATGTCTTCTGATTATCATAATTTGAACGCGAAATCCTTAAAGGGTCATGCTTTAGCTTACAATTGCAAAAGGAATTTTTAAAAACATAATTTCCATTACCAAGCACCCTTGGTATGCCTGTATCATGACAAAAAAAGGCAACAAGGAATTTTGTAAACATCATGTCCTGAAGACCAAAAAGGGTTCTTTTAAATACATAATCACCACATTTCACCTGACTCTTAATGGTTCTGGTATGATCATCTAAAAAACTAATAATTTCTTTATTTTTCCATAAATTCTTTAACATTTCATATTTTGAGCCCCGATTTGAACATTTTGCGCAAAGTCAAGACATGTACAGCTAATGGTATTCATACAAAGTATAATGTCACTAATTAAAAATGCATTTTGTTTGAAATTAAACACTTTCATGTTTTTACAAACGTTGTAAAAAAATGGAGTTTTGCAACCAAAATCGAAACCAACCCATTTCACAGACTTGTACCGAAACTAGAATACACGATCCATGGTTGCAGGTTTAACATGTTCACCTTGTAAGCATTAAATGTTTGAATATCTGAAAGAATCTCATTCAAGAGGCCTGCCTTGGACAAAATTAAACGTTAAAAATATGCATTTTGATGATTTTGAAAAATTTGGCAAATTGCCAATATTACCCCCCAAGGGTGCTTGGTAATGGAAATTATGTTTTTAAAAATTTCTTTTGCAATTGAAAGCCAAGGCATGACCCTTTAAGGATTTCATGTTCAAATTTTGAAACTCATAAGACATTGGGATAAAATAAACCTTAGTTAAGTTGAAGTTGCTTTCAATAAGGCTGATTTGGCAAAGAAATGCAGTTAAATTGGTTAAGGCCCGAAGGTCGGCCATGTTAAATTTTTCAAAAAAAAATATTTTGCCAAAAGAAGCCTTCCATGAAGGGCTTTAAGTTACACCATTGCTTTCATAGCCGTGAAAATATTGCTTCTGGACAAAACTGCATGGTTTTCTCTGAGACACGCACTTAAATGTATGACAAAATGGAAGTCCTGGTAAAATCATCAGTACGGTAGCTGGGCGAAAGAAGGAAATCCGGAAAGGTTATCACAAAATTAGTAGATATTAAAATAAGACGAAAAAAATGACGGAACAACCAATACACAAAACCCAGGGATCTTGAGAATTTGACGTTCAGACCACACAGCGATCATGAAGTATACCCTAGGTGGATAAATGAGGTGGACCTCCATTTATAAAAAAATCAACATCGTGGTAATATTTTGTCAAAAATATAAAATACAGTCAAACCTGGGTACCTTAATGTACGGGCAATATGATATTATTGCATTTTCTATGTATTATGACTTTATCTAACGGCCACTGTCGGGCGCAGGCAATGAACGTTTCTTCAAACGATCATGACGATGGGAATATCATTTTTTTTTTCATTTGGAAGTTAAGTATTCGGTTAAAAAACTGTCCGACAGAAAATTGCTGAACACAGATGAAGTCATCCTCGGAAACCCAGGGGTTCTTCTCTCGCTTACCCATTCATGAGTAAGCGATAGAAGAACCCCTGGGTTTCCGAGGATGAAATGAAGTGGGAAGAACTAAAATTAATACATATATGTATAAAATGAGATTTTGATTTTCAAAACAACGTAGCCCTAGAGAAAAAGCCAACGTAGACCACCAGGCTATGCAACAACGACGCCAAAGAATTACCGGGTAGTTCGGCAATGGTTACAGATAAAACAAAGTGTTTGTGTCCTGAGGATCGCTGTAATATCGCCGACAGAACATTAAGCAAACATAAAACAATCAATCAGTCCAAGTGGTTCTGGGACCTTTATCAGGAGAGGGCACATAAGTTTGCTTCTGATTAGCAGGTGGAATTATTCAAGGTATCGAATGGCTGTTTAGATTCTTTTAAAAACGTTATAAGATGTTCTCATGTTGAGATAGAGTAGATGTTATTGACACTGTTGTAGATGTCTTGTGATAAAAAATCTCCCTTTGATTTGTGCCGGATAAAGTACTAGTAACCTTTGTAATATTGATGGAATAACACTGTTTCACTACTTCTGCCCTTTATACCACCTTACTGAGAAAAATATTCTGGTCAAATGGTGTAATCATTACAAAGAGTCGTGTCAGAAAAGACATCAAAAGCCACACTAAACGCGATTGGATTTGAAAAGTAACGTAGGCCAATCGTTCAAGCAAGTCGCTATTGATATCCTTGAACATTTTTCCAAAGATTTTGAAAAAGGTACGTGTTAGAGGAAATTAGATAATGTTAATATTTTTTTAAGTACCACTTTTTATAAGAACCATGCAAAGAGCGATTCATGGGTGGAAAGCCTACACCAATTTATTTTAAATATGTTCCTCCTACTAGCACCCTGCTTAGATTTTTTTGTGCTCTTTTTCCAAACTAGCCCTGGTCCTGAGAGAAATAAAATAAATAGAATGCATTAGAAAAATGTAAGAAAGGGAGATAACTCTTAAAATTGTCAATTATTTCAATAGAAACCATTGTAACAAAATGGCAAGATTTCTCCCAGGACCAGGCAGTTATGAGCAAATTGTTATTTATTTCTTATTTTATATTATTTCTTATTTTATATACTTTGAACTATCTTTTGTTAAAAATAAACCACTGTAGCCTTTTTATCGATGAATCACTTTTCTTCAATTTTGCATGATTCTTAGGTGGACTACTACTTAATAATACTTGCCCTGTTAAGTCACTGTTTAAACGTATTTGATTGTAATGAGTGCGATAGAGGCTAAAAGGATGGATTGATTGTTGTTCATGTCCTGTCGGCGATATTGCAGCCATTACCAGGACACATATAGGCATAAGATCACACCTTATAGAGTGGGTTCACTGTTTATGGTAGAGCTACAGTAAGCGCCTGGTACTACCTAGAGAGTAAGAATAAAACATGAATTAGTACACCAAAAACAACGCTGACCCTAATTTATCCATCAGACACCCTACAGACACTTGACAGAGAAGAAGACTGCTCCCAAAGTCGACAGCCACTTCTACCGCTAAGAGAGACAGGATCCTTTCCCGGCAACAACAGTAATATATGTTTTGCACGAGGTAGACATTCAATAATAACTTGTTTTCCAACATCCTCGGAAACCCTGGGGTTTTTCTCTCGCTTACTCATTCATCACGCGATGAACGAGTAGGCGAGAGAAGATTTAGTTAGTTAGTTAGTTAGTTAGTTATTGCTTTACTCTCAAGCAGCGCGATTTCGGCTATATCCGGGAGATGAACATGAAAGTGGTGATACAATGAACATGAAAGTGGTGATACAATGAACATGAAATGATGATGAAGTGGAGGAAATGGGGACACAAGGCCTATCGGGTAGGAGAGTTTTGACTGCCACTGGAAAAAGGAGTGATGGGTAGGGACGGGAAAATTTTGCCTCCTGCATGGGGATCCTACGGGTCCTACTCTTACCGAGACCTGCAGCCGGGTTCTTTAACGTGCGAGGAACGTGGTATTTTTCCCAACACGGTGCACCACTATGGTTTGCGGTCAGGTTTTCCGCATTATCGCCTGACGACCCCGCATCTCTTGATGTCAGGGCTGCCCCATTCAACCACCTGGGGCACACATCCCAGTCGCTTTGTGGGCAAAGCGGCCTGACCCCGATGTCAGGTTTCTGAGCGCTCTTTAGTGGACTTTTACCGACAAGCTAATTAGCGCTGCTGCGGGCCTATTCGCCTCCCGGGCCCCGCACGAGAGAACCCGTGGGTTTCCGAGGATGATTTTCCAAGCGTCTTTCCATATTAATTTCACCGATACATTCTGTCGGTTTATTTATCAGAGGAATTCTGTTTCACCTGTTGACTTGAACAAGATACATACCACTTTCACCGTCATCTCTATCAAATAATTAGAAAACCCTCATCCTGAGCCATGTTGCCCATTGAATGGGGGTTTGAATGATGGGAATATCAGGTTTTGAGGTTAGACACTATCTGTAAGTTAGCGAGTATGACTGTAAAAATAAGAGGGCCCTGTCCTTTTTTAGCTCACCTGGCGAAAGGCCATGTGAGCTTATGCCTTCATTATGCGTCCGTCGTCTGTCGTCGTCCGTTAACAATTTCAAAAATCTCCTCCTCTGAAATAACTTAACCAATTTAATTTAAACTTTGCAGGAATGGTATATGACATGTTGGCAACAAACGATCCTCATTTTGAAATGATTCAATAAAAAACATGGCAGCTGTTACTAAAAATGGAACAAAAGGTAAATCCACTTTAAATGGCTTATAACTTAGCAACCATAACAGATAAGAAAAAATCTGAAGGATCTTAGGCTCTTCAAAATTAATAGCTCTACAAATGTCTCCATTGGGTGAAAGTTGTCAGAGGAACCCAAATAGGAGTTATGGCCCTTAAAAGGTCAAACATAGCCTTTTTTCATGTTTTGCCCTATAGAATGAAAACTATTGCAGATAGCTATAGAGAAAAGCTGTTGCTTGCTTAAGTGTTCAGCTCATATAGCTCTACAAAAGTCTTCAGATGGTCGAAGTTGTCAGATGACCCCCTTATAGGGGTTACATCCCCTTAAAGGTGAAAAATGGTGTTTTTGCCTATAGAATGAAAACTATTGAAGATAGAGAAAAGCTGTTACTTGCTTGCATGTTCAGCTCATTTAGCTCTACAAAAGTCTCCATAGGGTCGAAGTTGTCAGATGACCCCTAATAGGGGTTACAGCCCCTTAAAGCCGAAAAATAGTGTTTTTGGCCTATAAAATGAAAACTATTGCAGATAGAGAAAAGCTGTTGCGTGCTTAAATGTTCAGCTCATTTAGCATTACAAAAGTCTTCAAGGGTCGGAAGTTGTCAGATGACCCATTTTAGGGGCTACAACCACTTAAAGACGAAAAATTTGGTTTTTGGTCTCTAGAATGAAAACTAGTTCAGAAAGGGAAAAGCTGTTGCTTGCTTAATGTTAAGCTCATTTACCTCTACAAAAGTCTCAATAGGGTCGAAGTTGTCAGATGACCCCCTATAGGATTAATTACAGCCCCTTAAAAACGAAAAGAAGTGTTTTTGGCCTATATAATGTAAACTATTTCAGAAAGGGAAAAGCTGTTACAAAAGTCTCAACACGGTGGAAGTTGTCAGATGACCCCTTATAGGGATTACAGCCCCTAAAAACATTTTTTTAAATCATTTTTTTCATGTTTTTGCCTTGTAGAATGAAACTATAGCAGGTAAAGAAAAGTGGTGTCTTGCTAAAATGTTCAGTTCATTAAGCTCTTTAAAAAAGTCTCTATAGAGTCAAGGTGTTCAGACGGGCCGATAAAAATAACATTTTGCATGTTTTTGGCATACAGAATAAATTTCAAATTATTGCTGAAAGAGAAAAGCTGTTGCTTGCATAAATGTTCAGCTTATTCAGCTCTACAAAGTTCTTCATAGGGTTGACATCAAGACAGGTGAGCGATTCAGGCTCCTGGGAGCCTCTTGTTTTAAGACAGTTTAAATCCTAATTCATCACAGATGGCGTTTTAGGGTACATGTAAAACGAGTGAGAGAGTGAGTGAGTTGGTGTTTTACGCCCGTGCAACGCTATACAGGCAATGAACATGAAGAGGATGATAAAATGCTGATAAATGAAATATGGGGATGGGGTGGGAAACAAAGGAACGGTAAATTTTTAAGAACCACAGGAAAAGGGGAGAGTTGGGTAGGGGCGGAAAATATAGCCTATGTGGTGCACTACTTGGCGGTCCACAAAGGGGTCTTTTACGTGCATGAAGCGTGGCACTCTCCACACACGTTGGCCCACTATGGTCGGCGGTCAGGGTTTCCGTATTATAGACCTGACAACCCCCGCGGACGAGGGCCATCCTATTCAGCCACCTAGGGTGTTAGTGAGATGGTGTTTTACGCCCGTGTAACGCTATATAGGTTATTTAAAGGCAATGAACCTAAATAAGGATAAAATGAACATGAAATTATGATGATAAATGAAATATGGGATGGGTGGGAAACAAAGGAACGGTCAATTTAAAACAAAAACACAGGAAAGGGGGGGAGGTGGGTAGGGGCGGTAAATCGCCAAGTAGTGCACCAAATAGGCTAAATTTTCCACCACTTCTCTTTTCCTGTGGTCTTCAAAATTTACTGTTCCTTAGCTTTTCACCCCACCCAATATTTCATTTATCATCATCATTTCATGTTCATATGAACACCCTTTTCATGTTTATCGCCTTTAGATAACCTATATAGCGTTTCCAGGGTGTAAAACACAAAACCACTCACTGTTTATTTACGGCAACGTAAGAGAGTGAATAATGTCTTTTAAAATGACATTTTAAGCTGAATTATGATCTCACATTGAATCCTCAAATGGATAATTACATTGCAGGCCATAAAGTTAAATATGATTTATTTTTCAGCCTTGCAAATGCATTTTAAAACGCTCAAACATCTTAAACATCTTAATTGCTTGTTTAATGGTTTCAATAGTGACAGAAAAACCCGATGACTGTCATTTGGTTTTTCCAAATCTGCGATCCATTAAGCCAGTTGTCAAATTTATTAAATGTTTTTTCTAATGATTGTTTTATGCCCTAAACCACTATATAGGTGAGTGAGTGAGTGAGTTGGTGTTTTACGCCCATGCAACGCTAAATACGTTATTTACAGGCGATGAACATGAAAAGGATGATAAATGAACATGAAATGATGATGATAAATGAAATATGAAGGTGGGTTGGAAACAAATGAACAGTAAATTTTGAAGAACCACAGGAAAAGGGGAGAGGTGGGTAGGGGCGGAAAATTTAGCTTATGTCGTGTCCACAAAGGGGTCTTTTACGTGCATGAAGCGTGGCACTCTCCACACACGTTGGCCCACTATGGTCGGCGGTCAGGATTTCCGTATTATACCCTAACAACCCCCGCGGACGAGGGCAACCCTATTCAGCCACGTATGGTACACACTTGGTCGCTCTGTGTGCTGAGCACTGACCCGACGTCAGAATCCCAAGACCCTTAGTCGCCTCTTACGACAAGCTACGCTCTGCTGCGGGCCTATTCGCCTCCCGGGCCCCGCACGGGACATATCTTATGTCAGGGTGAGTAATATGAAGAGAATAAAAAAATAACAATGATGATGAGAAATTCGAAGTGGTTAGTTAGTTAGTTAGTTATTGCTTTACTCCCAAGCAGCACGATTTCGGCTATATCCGGGAGATGAACATGAACGTTCGTGAAGACGACTGTTAAAAAGGAGGAGGTGGGATAAAACTAAAAAAAATCTGTGGTGCATTACTTGGAGGTTAACAAAAAATCACGATGTGCATGAAGCGTGGCATTCTCTGTCCGGGTGGCAAATAGGCCCAAAAGGAGAGCAATATCTTATCATTAGAGGCGGCTTAGGGTCTTGGCGTCGGGTTAGTGCTCAGTCTACGCAGCGACACACTAGGTGACTACTACATGTCCCACATGCCTTACGCTGTATTAAAACGTGGTAATTACCTTCGGCTGAGTCATCAGGACTGAAATTGACACTGGAGTTGTCATCTTAAAAAGGAAACTGTATGTTGATATATGATTACTTAGTTTGAATAAATGCCTGGATTGTTCATGCCTTTCGACTTCTTTCGAACAATGCTGCATCAATGCTTATCTTTCCTTAGTTTGTTTGTTTGTTTTATGTCCAGTAAACAATATTTCAGTCATAATCAGGTCAAGAAATAATTGAATAAAAATTCAATAGTGTAGACCCACCCAGAACACATCACCCATAACAGACCCATGTTAGACATGCAACAAGAGCCATTGTACGAATACAAACCAGATGGAAAACGAACCAACCCACAAGACAGGCCAATGCTCCCAGAAAGTGAGGAAACCCTTCCCCAAATATTGAGCACAATCTGGAACCCTTACCTATGGCGACTGATAATGAAGAACCCTTACCTGAAATGAGATCACCTCAGTTTTAACACTCACCAGTGTTGGACTTCGTCAATCTTTACCCAGTTTCACAAAACCAACCCTTATCTGTCGAAAATACAATGCTGAATCCTGATTGGACCTACACACACTGAGAGAGAGAAATGGGGGTGGAGTGGGAATCAAAGGAACTGTAAATCTTTAAGACCATTGGAAAAGGGAGAGGTGGGTAGAGTCGGAAAATATAGCCTATGTGGTGCACTAAAGGACCTTTTATGTGCATGAAGAGGGGCCCTCTCCACACACTTTGGCCCACTATGATTTGCGGTAAGCTTTTCCGCATAATAGCCTGACGGCTCCGGCATTCGTAATGACAGAGTTACTCCATTCAACCACCTGGGTCACACATCCCAGTCGCTTTATTGGCTAAGCGATATGACCCCGACGTCAGGTTTCTGTGCGCTCTTTAGTGGACTTGACCAACATGCTAAGCGCTGCTGCGGGCCTATTCACCTCCCGGGCCTTTACGTTACCTTTTCCTAGGAATATGCCAAAAACTCCACAACTCAAGATAGGATTGAACGGCATTTTTCCAAGGACTTTAATAGATAAAGAATATGTCCTTCGTCAGGATCAAGTCGATCCTCTTGAAATGACTGTGGTTCTAAGTGTGCTGGGTTTCCATATTAAGATATCCATTCAAGGACTTTTTTTTATGAGATGAAATTTGTTTGCAGTTATCCTTTTCCTATTTTTTTTATTGATGACAATGGCATCAAATGCATCATTTCCTGCTTAAAGATGAGGGCTTTTTATTATAGACGATAATGTGAGCGAGTTGGTGTTTTACGCCCGTGCAACGCTAAATAGGTTACTGTGAATTCCCTTTTATTCGTGGGGTACCAATTTTCGTGGGTAAGATGATCCACCAATTTAAGAAATTAAGTTTTTCGTATTTTTTTTATGGAAGTCAGCTACGTTTTTCAATGTGGACCTATGTATTATGTCATTGAAGCGAATTTTTTATAGGTTACAAGGCATGGGAACAGCCATTCTTGGATAATGTACCAGATTAATTAATACCTTTGGTATCAAAGTTAATTACTAAAAATATTTCAGATACGTCTTTGTCATGTTTATTTGGTGAGTGAGATGGTGTTTTACGCCCGTGCAACGCTATATAGGTTATTTACAGGCGATGAACATGAAAAGGGTGATAAAATGAACATTAAATAATGATGATAACTGAAATATGGGGTGGGGTGGGACACAAAGGACCGGTAAATTTTGAAGAACCAAAGGAAAAGGGGAGAGGTGGGTAGGGGCGGAAAATTTAGCCTATGTGGTGCACTACTTGGCGGTCCTCAAAGGGGTCTTTTACGTGCATGAAGCGTGGCACTCTCCACACACGTTGGCCCACTATGGTCGGCGGTCAGGGTTTCCGTGTAATAGACCTGACAACCCCCGCGGACGAGGGCCACCCTATTCAGCTACATAGGGTACATACTTTGTCGCTCTGTGGGCTAAGCACTGACCCGACGTCAGAATCCAAAGACCCTTAATCGCCTCTTACGACATGCTAGGCTCTGCTGCGGGCATTTTCGCCACCCGGGCCCCGCACGGGACTGTTTATTTGGTGAATTTCAAATGATTTCATACGTTTTTGTGCAAGTCAGTTATTCTTCCGATGTGTACAGAGGTGATTTAATGTGCCTGTTACGCTCCTATGTTCTTTTCTAATAAAGTATATTAAAATAATGCAATATGTTTTTTTATAATTTTATTACAGTTCATTAATAACAAATGTTGATAACAATACAACATGACAAAATAAAGCATGACATTTATTTGCACTAAAATAGTTTAAATAGAAAAGCACTATATATATCATTAGATTGCATCGAAATTGTCACTGAATGTTTATAACAACCAGCTTTGCGGAAACCAAGCTAAATCAGGTCTTTACGAGATTCCATGTTGCTGTGTGTCGATATAATCCACTTGGCGTGTATGGGCTTAAGGACTGAGGTCTTTAAATCAACTACAACGTTCTGTGCGGACCCACTGTTGTCATCTTCTTAGTTTATCTGCTCGATAACCTGTGCTGAATACCAGTTGTGGAAGTGGGACTTAAGCTCTTCTTTGTACTCGCGGTTGACAGACAGGTCCAACGGTTGAAGCTTATCGATACATGCAGCGGGTACAAACAGCGGCCGGAACAATGTCGTTGTCCTTAAGAAGGTTGAAGAGCTTCTCCCTACGGTGGGCTTTGAACACGTCGAAGATGGCGATTGCTTTCTGTTTGTCCTTACTGAGAGGAAGCGAATCTAAAACATCTACGTAGGGGATGGTCACCTTGTTGACATAACGAACCATGGTATCTTCGTTGCTACAGTGTGACTCGGTGTAGGTGCTATCCCAACTGCTCGGAAAGTCTACACCCTTCGATAAACAGCGGTCTGTCTTTCCAGCGTAGATGAGTTGTGGTGGAAGTAAGCCTTGCTTTGGTAACGGCTAGAAGGAGAGTGATCTGACGTTTGTTGTCAAGTCCTGTGATTGAGATCTGTTGAGTTCCTTGTTGCTCCATGGTCCAATCGCCGCCGGGTACGAACTGACAACCTGTTGGTCCCAATTGATGAGGCTGTCTGGTATGTTGTGCTCTTGTGTCACTTTGCTAATCGTGTCAGTGTAGGTATTACTGATGGCGTCGAAGTCGTCTGGTAGATGCTTAATGGCTTTGGTACCCTTGCGTTTGAAAAATCTCAAGAAGCGACTTGGCGAAAGTCTTGGTGATGTTGATGTGTCAACCATAGCGTACCAAGCGGTGACGGGCAAACTTGGACTCAATGGCCTCGGAGGCAGCCATAACGTTCCTTCCGTTGATAACGCCGCCATTAACACGAACTTGACGGACGCAGTCTTGTACTCTGGAGTCAAGGTCACCAAGCATTAGTTGGTTTCCACGAGGCGAGTAGTAAGGTATGGTATTTCTCGAAATTGACACACAAGGAAGGCTTTGTACAAAGCTCTATGACAAACGTGATGACTTCAACTTTCCAATAGTTAACTTTCCCTTTCTGTGTAGCAACATTCCGTCCGCTCCAGCATATGGAGTTTACGTATAACAATTGATTCGTTATTCCAGAGCATGTGGGGAGTACAACGACTTCCTTGATAGAGCTACACGGCTGACAAGCAAATTGTTAACACAGGGGTACGTTGCTCCCAGGTTGTTGAAATTTTACGGACGACATCATGTGCTTGTATGCAAATACGGGATTTCTATCTCTCAGATATGCACAGATGTTGGTTTGACATAGAGTTTTGTAGTGTCATCCTTTCCGGATTTGACCAACACTTAATCGATCTTTGGCAACGTAACGGGTGTGCTATAGCAAGCAGGAACTGCTTACTCTTCCGGAGCACCTGAGTTCACTCTCGTTTCGACTTGAGTTCGCGTTGCTGAAGCGGTTTTGTTGTTATGTGTGTTTGTGTTTTATGTTGTTATGTGGTTTGTTTTGTTGTGATGATTTTTTGTCTGCCGGTTTTGTCTTTGTCTTCACGGTTTTATGATACTGATTACCCCATTGGTACACCTTTGCTTCTCTGGGCCAACTGAAAAGAAAATAATAAATTTTATTAAAAAAAAATCATCAATTTTTTTTCTATCAAATTTATAATCATGTCCTATCAAAAACCGACTGAAGCCATAAAAACTTTACTGCCGTTACATAAACACCTGTAGGGTAGTTTCAAACAAAATTCATCCCTTCGATCACCATAAATCAATTAAAGTCTAGCCAGGTGATGTTTTAAATGGTGTTAAGATCTTAAGCTTGATGTATCTGTCTCTCATTCTGCCTTTGGTACTCTCGCTAACTTTACGGCCTAAGTCTGCGGTGAACTTTCGTGAAGCTCTGGCAACCCCGTTGTCGACTGCATATCTGGCGATCCTGGCACGGGTGTCATCGTCGTTTAAACCATAGTCACCCCGCTTTCTTTTTCTTGACGATGCGTCTGAAGTAATTGTGTCTATTGCATCATTAGCTGCTTGGGTAATCAGTGCATCTTTAGAAGAAGACATTTTGAAATGTGGTGGACCTGCCTATCTGTCAAGCAGAATTTGCTGAGGTCCAACAAAAATTCTTACAAATTACACTTAGATAAATACTGTGGTTTCATTATTATTCGTGGGGTATCAATTTTCGTGGTTTTCGTGGGTGATGTTGACCCACGAAATTTGATACCCAACGAAAAAGAAATTTAACGTTGATCTGTATACTGCAAACTTCAGAACCACGAATCAAAGAATCCACGAACTTGTCAATTTCTATCAAACCACGAAAATTGGTAACCACGGAAATAAATGAGTCCACAGCAAATTTTGCTTGACAAATGGGCAGGTCCGACAAAACCAAAACATATTTCAAAACCTCTGTAATGTAGATGCACAGTCGACTGGGTTAGGTAGCCCTGGTGTAGCCGTTTTATTAGTTTTAATCGAGCCGGATTTTAACCACTTTTTTGACATTTCGGCATCGGGGGCTTACTTTAAATTAACAAAATTAACATTAGGGGTTCGGGGCTGGGGCTTATCTTTCCCTTTAATTACAATTCTAATTCATTTGAATTCTTTTTACAATTCTTTTATCAGCAAGTTGTATTTTCTGCTATTGTCTCTATCTGTGTATGTCTCACTTTGGAGTAGACAAAGTTCCCGGGGTTTCTTGTATCATACCAGTAATCCTGACTTCTTTGTATTTCTTTGTGGAGTTCTTCTTTGTATGCCACTTCTGTTGTGTCATTGACAAGAAGGAAGCTAAGCTTTCTCTGTCTGTCATTTCAAAAATATATTATTTTAACCACTGTGTGTCAAAGACATGTTTGCATGTGATATGACCTTATTTAATTTTCACCTCTATTTAAGCGATCTTGAGTACTAGAGTAAATTCAAGTAGCTTGAGCGTGTAAAATGATTAGCTTGGTATAAAATGTCCAGCTAGACAATGAGCTTGGGTCGATCTTTTGTTCACCTACCTTTATTGCTTAATGAAGTAAAATAATCACAGCTCGTTAACATATTAATAAATGATAATTACATAATTTTAAAGGAATGTTCTGGCATGTGTTCTTTTAAGTAAACAACAAATAAGTTTAGATTCTCTTTATTAAGTTGTGAAAATCGATATCTTTATTAAATGAACACTTTCATAGGCCGACTTTCAACGAGTACAGCCAAATACCACCCAAAAAAATTTCTTTAAAATTACAAATCCACGAACTTTCAATTTTTTGGTAAAACCACGAAAATTTATACCCATAAATTTAAGTACTTTCACAGTATTTACAGGCTATGATCATGTGAGTGAGTGAGTTGGTGTTTAACGCCCGTGCAACGCTATATAGGTTATTATCAGGCGATGAACATGAAAGGATGATAAAATGAACATGAAATGATGATGATAAATGAAATATGGGGGTGGGGTGGGAAACAAAGGACCGGTCAATTTTGAAGAACCACAGGAAAAGGGGAGAGATGGATAGGGGCGGAAAATTTAGCCTATGTGGTGCACTACTTGGCGGTCCACAAAGGGGTCTTTTACGTGCATGAAGCGTGGCACTCTCCACACACGTTGGCCCACTATGGTCGGCGGTCAGGGTTTCCGTATTATAGACCTGACAACCCCCACGAACGAGGGCCACCCTATTCAGCCACCTAGGGTACACACTTGGTCGCTCTGTGGGCTGAGCACTGACCCGACGTCAGAATCCCAAGACCCTTAGTCGCCTCTTACGACAAGCTAGGCTCTGCTGCGGGCATTTTCGCCACCCGGGCCCCGCAGGACGCTATGATCATGAATAGGATGATAAATGAACATGAAATGATAATGATAAATGAAATAGACGATAATGAGATAGGGAAATAAGTTTACGGACACAACCTACATAGAAGCGGCAATTAAAAATCCACAATTGTAGACAGTCAACCGCTTTCATGATTTAATTTATGATACATGAGAGGCTATTATACCAATCCCAAAATTAACAACAAGAAACCATTTTCGGACATAGAATAAATAACATAAAGAGGAAAAAAGAAGCCGAAAGCATTGTCAAAAGATTCCTTGCATAGAAAAGGCACATATTAAATGTAGCGAGATTAAACTAGTTTTTTGGAGCCCAACGTCCCCCTATTATTAAACAAAACACAAATACACAGTAAAAATCAAATCGATGAAAGTTAACTTCAACAAGGGAGTTATCAAATTCCAACATCAAGGAAACGATTCCGTAGCGCATAGAAATAAAAATGACAACAAAGTTCCAGACAATACATTTTGCTACGCTGACGCGCGTTTCGTCTTTCCAAGACTCATCAGAGGCGCTCTACCAAAGATATTGAAAATGCCAAACACAATATGATTATGAAAAGCATAGAACAATAAAACCAAAAATACCAATGTGGAGAACCAAATTTTACTAAGATGATCGACCTATGTCTGGGATAGGAAGAACCTTAGGGTTAAGACAATTTTGAAATTTAAACGGATAATTTAAAGCTTTGATGTGTTCTCCAACACAAAAGTGTTGGTGCCGGAATGGGCTAACCTCGTGGAATAAAAAACTCCACCAACAGTGCTAACCATCACGGGCGTTCGAAATAAAAATGACAACAAAGTTCCAGACAATAAATTTTGCTACGCCTGACGCGCGTTTCGTCTTTCCAAGACTCATCAGAGGTGCTCTACCAAAGATATTGAAAATGCCAAACACAATATGATTATGAAGAGCATAGAACAATGAAACCAAAAATACCAATGGAGAACCAAATTTTTACTAAGATGATCGAACTATGTCTGGGATAGGAAGAACCTAAGGGTTAAGACAATTTTGAAATTTATAAACGGATAATTAAAAGCTTTGGTGTGTACTCCAACACAAGTGTTTGTGACGGAGTGGGCTAACCTCGGGGAATAAAAACTCCACCAGAGTTCATAAAGTTACTTCTATCGATCCATTGCAGAAATTCGCAGACATCTGTTATACCTCTTCTATGGTGATAGATCAGTAAGCTATCATTATATAAACGCTAGATACAACTACCGCCACTGTGTTCTTCGTGTCTCTATTTCCTAAAAAGACATCGACAAAACGACCGGCTTCATCCATTTTTAATTTTAACAGATAATAAATCAATCAATAATTTTTTAATGTCATTAAAACATTTAAAAAAATAGTAGAGTCGAATATCCGATTTTCGGGAAATAATTTTGCGAGTAATTCATAAGTTTTATTTATAAAATTTCACCCCGGGCAATAGTTCAATGAATTTTTGCCCTGTATTGATTTCTTTCAATTGATGGTCAGTTATAATCGAAATTAGGGCATTATATTAAAACTTGCAAAATCTATCATTGTCCTTACAATGAAGATTTAGAATGTAGGTTTATAATATAAACTGTTTCTGATTGAATAAAACAGCGGACAAATTCCCTATAGAACACTGTTATTTGTCATTCACTGATTTTGTAGACAAGACAGACAGTTATAGGTAAATTTTTGATGATTGGTCGTATTTATTTCACTTGTGTAAGGTTTTAAACTGATTGACAAGTTTCAGACAAGAAAGATATCAATGAGTCAATTGGATATCTTGTTAGCTTTTGGAGTAATTGCTTGTTAGGAATGGATGTATGTCACCATTTGTAAAGTGCATATTCTTTAATTTTATTCATTTTTATTCTATTAGTTTTCCTAATCTACAGAGCAATATAACTACTTTCCCTGCATACGGTGTTTATATTTCACAACTTATTCGATACGCCAGAGCTTGCACACATTTCACAGATTATTTTGATCAGACACCGATTTCTTCGTGACCGACTTTTGGAGCAGGGCTATAAGAAAATACGTCTCATACGATCCCTTAAAAAAATCTTTCTTCGTTATCAGCCACTAGTAGAAAAGTTCAAAAATGAGTTAAAAGATATGGTGGTTAATTGTTTTAATTAATGTTTGACTTGTCTGCTGTACTGAGATGATCACCTCAATATCCCTATTGTGTCTCACAAATATGTTGTGTCAAAAGGTCATTACCGGATCCTAAGATTGAAATGGAAGAGGGAGGTTTGGCGCCATAAAACCTGGTTTAACCCACCATTTCTTCTGAAATGCCTGTACCAAGTCAGGACCATTGCGGTCTTCAATATTTCCGGTATGTCTGCCTTGTTTTGTCTTCTCTTTCAGACTTTTCAGATTGATCCTCCAAGTTCAGTAGTTTTGTGATTATCTTTATGCATGTTAATTTTATCAACCCTTTCGTTTTTCATTTAAACTTTAAAAAATTCCAAAGTTTTACAGTGTTACAATATGCTTCGTTTATTTTTTGTACTTGAAGATCGCAATGGAAGAGGGAGGTTTGGCGCCATAAAACCTGGTTAAACCCACAATGCCTGTACCAAGTCAGGACCATTGCGATCCACCAATTCCCCGGTATGACTGATTCGTTTTTGTCATTTTCTCTGGGCTATGAGATTGATCATTCAAGTTCGGTAGTTTTTTTATTACCTTTAATGATACAAGTATAATTCTATAGTATCTATAGGACTCTTTCGGAAACAATTTATTCCGTAGTCATACTCCTATTCATTTTTTTACTACGGTCAAATTAAATAAAGACTGAGATAAACAATTTAATTTTAAAAAAACCCAAATATTTCCCTGGTGAAACAATGTTTGCGTACATTTGTGCAAAATTCTGATACAGTTCATTGATTGAATGATTGTTAGTTGTTTAATGTCCCGTCTGCGATATTGCAGCCATCATCGGGACAAAAATACTTCACCTTCGGTCTTGGATCTCTCTATAGGTTATTTGAGGGCGATCAACATGAGTAAATGAGTGAGTGATTTCTTGTTTTATGCCCTTGCAACGCATTATAGGTAATTTCAAGTACAAATTCCAAAATGGGTTTAAAAACAGGTAATTTGGTTATGCTTTATATCATTATTTCAAGAAGTAACCTCTCATCCGCAGCCAATGAATCAAAACATTAAGGTCAAAAACCAAAAGTGCTCAAAACCAGCAGCCGATAAACATGAAACGGATGATAAAATTATAAATTGAACAAGAAATGATGGTAAGAAATGAAAAAGGTGGGGTTGAAAAAATAGGGGCAGCAAATTTTGAAGACTACAGGAGGTGGGAAGGTGCAAATAACCATGAAGATGATGTTAAAATTAACATAATATGATGTTGGGGAATTTTTTTTTAAAAGCAGTGTAAAAGGACAAAGATGGGTAGGGCTGGATATTTAGTCTATGTTGAACACTACTTGGTGACCAAAAAAATTTTTTTCCGTACTGGAAAGCACGAAACACTCCACACATGTTGCCCCATTATGTTTAGCGACCATGTTCAAGATTTGACTACCCTTGTCGATGAGGGCCACATAGGGAGCACATCTTGGTCAATCCTTGGCTAAGCGCTAATCCGATTCCAGAATTCCAAGACCCTTTGTCGTCTCCTACAACAAATCAGGTTATGCTAAGGGCCTTTTCCCCCGGGTTCCGCAACGGAACACAATTGACTGTGCTAGGGTGTAATCCTATCTTAGTCGAAACTGTCAAGCATCATTTTGGTCAATAGGCTACACTGAGTGTGACCAATGTTTCTGACAACAATAATCTGCGTATGTATAACAAGGAAGTATATGCTTCTCAAAAATTAAATAAAACCTTTCAATTGGAGTTCTAAAATATTGTAGATATTACGTCTTTAGCTACCGCAGCGAAATAATGGGCAATGACAAAACCGTTGCACGAAAAGGTACAGCACGAAGAAACACAAAACAGAAATAAAAAACGCGAACTAAGTCGTAACAAGAGTTAACTCAGGTGCTGGTTCCTGCCTGCTATATCACATCCGTCGTTTTAGGTAAAATCAAATTCATTTCATCGTGAACTGTTTATTATAACGTGTCCCGTGCGGGGCCCGGGTGGCAAATAGGCCCACAGCAGAGCCTAGCTTGTCGTAAGAGGAGACTAAGGGTCTTGGGATTCTGACGTCGGGTCAGTGCTCAGCCCACAGAGCGACCAAGTGTGTACCCTAGGTGGCTGAATAGGGTGGCCCTCGTCCGCGGGGGTAGTCAGGTATATAATACGGAAATCCTGACCACCGAACATAGTGGACCAACGTGTGTATAGAGTGCCATGCTTCATGCACGTAAAAGACCCCTTTGTGGACCGCCAAGTAGTACACCACATAGGCTAAATTTTCGGCCCCTACCCACCTTTCCCCTTTTCCTGTGGTTCTTCAAAATTTACCGGTTCTTTGTGACCCATCCCCATATTCCATTTATCATCATCATTTCATGTTTATGTTGTTCATCGCCTGTAAATAAAACAACTCACTCATAGTGTTATGTTTTGTCTTCCTTTACTGGATTTGACACGCTGAATGGACTATTGGCAACGCGACGGGTGTGCTATAGCATGCAGGAACTGCTTACTCTTCCGGAGCACCTGAGTTCACTCTTGTTTCGACTGGAGTTCGCGTTGTTGATTGATATTCAGTTGTTTTGTGTTTCCATGTTTTACGTGTTGTCTGTTTTTGTCCCGTTCTTGTTTGTGTTTACTGGTTTAGTCTCTGCCCTTTCGGACTTTTGACATTCGGATACCCCATTGGTACCTCTGCTTCTTTCACTCACACTTAGTTTATTATTACGTAAAACAAATGAAATAGAAAATGGTTTGATAGGTATGATTGCATCCATTACATTAGCACCACAACTAGTTTTCTTAGAGCTAATATATGGGGACGGCATGAAGCCCATGGCATTATATTGCTAAGTACGAAGGCAAATAGGTCCGCAGCGCTGCTAAGCTGGTTGAATCGTACAACCCTGTCAAAATGAATATCAGGGTCGTCAGGTATACCGTGGAAAACCTGACCGCTAACCTTAATGGTGAACCGTGTGAGAAAATGTCTCAAAAAAGGTTATATTATAATTATCAAAGGATAAACGCATTTACTGCTGGTTTTCACTCTCAAGTCTAAGGGAGACCTTCTACGTGGAGGCCATAATACAGATTTGATTTCAAATTCTGACATGCAAATGTATTTTCTAATGCTTAACATATGAGATATTGAATAACTAGTATGAACTGTGAGAGAAAAGCCCTATTACTGTCATTTAATTTTTCCATAAATATGCAAAACCATTAAGTCAGTTGTCAAGTAAATGCAAAACTCAAAATCACGATTTGTACAGCTAATAAAAAGCAGGTTTTTTTTTAAAGAATGGGAAATGCAGGCATAAGTATCAGGTAGTCGATTATGGAAAGAATTACTTTATCTTATCTTCATTGAGTTTAAGAAGGACTTATTAACAGAAGACCAAATAATCAACATGCTAACTCCTCTTTCGACTGGAGTTCGCGTTGTTGATTGATATTCAGTTATTTTGTGTTTCCATGTTTTACATGTTGTCTGTTTTTGTCCCGTTCTTGTTGGTGTTTACTGGTTTTGTCTCTGCCCTTTCGGACTTTTGATATTCGGATAACCCATTGGTACCTCTGCTTCTCTTCTTTATTGCAACATATTTGTTTAGTTTGGTGGACAAATTAGGCATTAGCAAACTATTCAAGTGGATACCAATTGTACACATATGGTTTCTAATTTGTTCATATGAAGCAGACTTCCTTCAAAAGCTTCTAGACAAAAAGATCGTATACTAGCTCTCTCTTTTGACCCTACTTTCCGTTCAATAATGATGACTTATCACTGAATATTTGTTGAATTGGTGACTTTCCTTATCTCATATATCCAATAGAAAATGGGAAATTCATTTTTGGTCAGATTTCAAGGAGTGAAAAATCCTGGTTATAAAATGGTGAATGTCGGACTATGGGTGAACCGGGAAGAATTTATCGCCCCCATCCCTATATTTCATTTAACTAAAATCTTGTCTGCTGTCAAAGAAGGTCAACAAGCATACTGCGACACTATTTATAATCGTAGTGGAATTAACCATATGTGGATTTTGAAAAACTCAAAAGATTTGTTAGATCATTTTAAATCTAGATCATTTTCTGAGGTTCACTCTTTGAAAACGTTCGATTTTTCAACTTTATACACTACCTTGCCACACGAAAAACTAAAATGTCGCCTGAAAAAACTTCTCGAAAAAGCATTTTCAAACTCAAGGAATTTTGTTGTTTTGGGTTATAATTCTACATTCTTTTCCAAAACATCTTTCAAAGATAAAATTTGTTACACACTGGAACAAGTTTGCAGTATGCTTGATTTCCTCATTGACAACATATTTGTCACCTTCGGAGGAGAGATTTTTCAACAACAAATCGGCATCCCAATGGGCACAAACTGTGCTCCTCTCCTCGCCGATTTGTTTTTATACTCTTACGAGACTGAATTTCTTCAGGGACTCGTAAAGGACAAGAAAATGAAAGAGGCACGGTCATTTAATCTTACATTCAGATATATTGATGATGTCCTTTCTGTCAATAACACTTCATTTGGCAGTTGGATTCCTTCAATATATTCTCCGGAATTGGAGATTAAAGAGACCACCGCATCTAATTGCTTCACGTCTTTCTTGAATTTGCACCTCGAATTTGACCCAGGTGGTCATCTCAGTACAAAAATTTACGATAAACGAGACGATTTTAATTTTCAAATTATTAATTTTCCTAATCTACAGAGCAATATACCTACTTCTCCTGCATACGGTGTTTATATTTCTCAACTTATTCGATATGCAAGAGCTTGCACACATTTCACAGATTTTTTGATCAGACATCGGTTTCTTCGTGACCGACTTTTGAAGCAGGGCTATAAGAAAATACGTCTCATACGATCACTAAAAAAATTCTTTCTTCGTTATCAGCCACTAGTAGAAAAGTTCAAAATTGAGTTAAAAGATATGATAGTTAATTGTTTTAATTAGTGTTTGACTGGTCTGCTGTACTGAGATGATCACCTCAATATCCCTATTGTGTCTCACAACTATGTTGTGTTCTATGGTCATTACCGGATCCTAAGATCGCAATGGAAGAGGGAGGTTTGGCGCCATAAAACCTGGTTTAACCCACCATTTCGTTTGAAATGCCTGTACCAAGTCAGGACCATTGCGATCCACCAGTTCTCCGGTATGACTGATTCGTTTTTGTCATTTTCTCTGGACTATGAGATTGATCATTCAAGTTCGGTAGTTTTGTTATTACCTTTATTTATTATCATCATCATTTCATGTTCATTTATCATCCATTTCATGTTCATCGCCTGTAAAAAACCTATTTAGCGTTGCACGGGCGTAAAACACCAACTCACTCACTCACTCCTTATTATGAGTATTAAAATTAGGTCTGTCAGGTTTATCGATATAGTTAATTTTCGGGCTAGCGGGGATATACTGAGTGAGCAGTAGCTCATAGATTCCTTGAATCAACTAAATCTCATTTATTAGCTCACCTGACCTGAACTGTAAAGTGAGCTATTGGCGTCCATCGTCGTCGTTAAAATTTCTTTAATAAGCTTCTAAAATTACTATAGGAATTGCTTGGAAACTTTGCACACAACATCTACAGGATGTTTTCAACCAAGATTGCAAAAATGGTTACTAAATACATTACCGTCTAAGCTAAAATCAGATCAGGGAGAAAGACCCAAGCTTTTGGCTTATAAATAAAAAACTATAATTAAAAAAATCTGACGCAATCACCCATCTTCAGGATGGAAAGCTCTACAAAATTCTTCATTGGGTCGATATCGTTAGATTTATATTATGGGTTTTGGCCATTTAAAGATGAAAAATTGCGTCATACCCGTGTGGGTACCGGTCGGCTAAATAGGCCCGCAGTAGCAGTAGCTTCTCTGTAAAAACCACTCAAGGGTGATCATAAAATTGACATCGGGTCGGGCTGAATTGCCCACAAAACGACTGGAATGTGTGCCCCATATGGTTGAATGGGGCAACCTTGTTATAATGAATAACGGGGTCGTCAGGCTATAATGCAGAAAACCTTACCGTGAGTGAGTGAGTTGGTGTTTTACGCCCTTGCAACGCTATATAGGTTATTTACAGGCGATGAACATGAAAAGGATGATAAAATTAACATGAAATGATGATGATTAATGAAATATGGGGATGGGGTGCGAAACAAAGGACCGGTAAATTTTGAAGAACCACAGGAAAAGGGGAGAGGTGGGTAGGGGCGGAAAATTTAGCCTATGTGGTGCACTACTTGGCGGTCCACAAAGGGGACTTTTACGTGCATGAAGCGTGGCACTCTTCACACACGTTGGCCCACTATGGTCGGCGGTCAGGGTTTCCGTATAATAGACCTGACAGCCCCCGCGGACGAGGGCTACCCTATTCAGCCACCTAGGGTACACACTTGGTCGCTCTGTGGGCTGAGCACTGACCCGACGTCAGAATCCCAAGACCCTTAGTCGCCTCTTACGACAAGCTAGGCTCTGCTGTGGGCCTATTCGCCACCCGGGCCCCGGAAAACCTTACCAAAAACCAAAGTGATGCACCGTGTTGGCAAAGATAGCACTGGCCTCGCACGTTAATGAAACCTGCTGCAGGTCTCAGTAAGAGAAAGACGAATAGAGCTAAATTTCCCGTCCCTACCCCTTTCCCGTCAATTTGCCTTGTGTTAACCTTTCCTACACTATCGTCGTTACACGTTCATTGTGTCACCCCTATTAAGTTGGTCTCCCGGATATAACCGGTCGGGCTGCTAGGGAGTAAATATTTAACTAACTAGCTAGTTTGCGGTTTTTTTCTTCATGTTTTTGGCCTTTAGAATGAAAACTATTGCAGAAAGAGAAAAGTTTTTGCTTGCTATAACCTTCAGCTGATTATGCTATTGAGTAAAAGTTGTCAGTTGACGCCTTTGGCTTACAGGAGTTATGGCCCTTTACAGGTGAATTAAGTGACTTTATGTTTTATGCCCTTGCAACGCTATATAGGTGATTAAAAGGCGACGAACATAAAAAGGATGATAAAATAATAATGAAAAGATGAGACATTTAAAGATGAAATAAAGGACGACATCATGTGCTTGTATACAAATACGGGATTTCTATCTCTCAGATGAGCACAGATGTTGGTTTGACATAGATTTTGTAATGTCATCCTTTCCGGATTTGACCAACACTTAATCGATCTTTGGCAACGTGACGGGTGTGCTATAGCAAGCAGGAACTGCTTACTCTTCCGGAGCACCTGAGTTCACTCTCGTTTCGACTTGAGTTCGCGTTGCTGAATGCGGTTTTGTTGTTATGTGTGTGTGTTTTATGTTGTTATGTGGTTTGTTATGTTGTGATGATTTTTTGTCTGCCGGTTTTGTCTTTGTCTTCACGGTTTTATGATACTGATTACCCCTTTGGTACACCTTTGCTTCTATCAAAACTACCGAACTTGAATGATCAATCTCATAGTCTAGAGAAAATGACAAAAACGAATCAGTCACACCGGCGAATGGGTGGATCGCAATGGTCCTGACTTGGTTCAGGCATTTCAAACGAAATGGTGGGTTAAACTAGGTTTAATGGCGCCAACACAACACAACATAGTTGTGAGACACAATAGGGATATTGAGGTGATTATCTCATTACAGCAGACCAGTAAAGCACTAATTAAAACAATTAACTACCATATCTTTTAACTCAATTTTGAACTTCTCTACTAGTGGCTGATAACGAAGAAAGAATTTTTGTAATGTGTGCTAGCTCTGGCATATCGAATAACTTGTGAAATATAAACACCGTATGCAGGGGAAGTAGGTATATTGCTCTGTAGATTTAAAAGGAAAATTAATAATTCGAGGTGCAAATCCAAGAAAGACGTGAAGCAATTTGATTCGGTGGTCTCTTGAATCTCCAATTCATGTACGTAAAAGACACCTTTGTGGACCGCCAAGTAGTGCACCACATAGGCTAAATTTTCCGCCCCTACCCACCTCCCCTTTTCCTGTGGTTTTTCAAAATGTACCGGTCCTTTGTGTCCCATCCCACCCCCATATTTCATTTATCATCATCATTTCATGTTCATTGTATCATCCTTTTCATGTTCATCGCCTGTAAATAACCTATATAGCGTTGCACGGGCGTAAAACACCAACTCACTCACTCACTCACTCACCCAATTCTGGAGGATATATTGAAGGAATCCATCTACCAAATGAAGTGTATGTAAGATTAAATTACCTTGCCTCTCTCATCTTCTTGTTCTTTACGAGTCCCTGAAGAAATTCAGTCTCGTAAGAGTATAAAAACAAATCGGCGAGGAGAGGAGCACAGTTTGTGCCTATTGGAATGCTGATTTGTTGTTGAAAAATCTCTCCTCCGAAGGTGACAAATATGTTGTCAATGAGGAAATCAAGCATACTGCAAACTTGTTCCAGTGTGTAACAAATTTTATCTTTGAAAGATGTTTTGGAAAAGAATGTAGAATTATAACCCAATACAACAAAATTCCTAGAGTTTGAAAAGGCTTTTTCGAGAAGTTTTTTCATGCGACATTTTAGTGTTTCGTGTGGCAAGGTAGTGTATAAAGTTGAAAAATCGAACGTTTTCAAAGAGTGAACCTCAGAATATGATCTAGATTTAAAATGATCTTACAAATCCTTTGAGTTCTTCAAAATCCACATATGGTTAATTCCACTACGATTATAAATAGTGTCGCAGTATGCTTGTTGACCTTCTTTGACAGCAGACAAGATTTTAGTTAAATGAACGGACAGCTCTGTAGTTGAACAAGATGAAGATCCAGCTGTACGGATTTTTGTGAAGTTTAGGTATCCAGTACAAATATGGTAACTGTTTATGTTCTTCTTTCATTGGAATATTGAAAGAGGACATAAAAGAGCTATGGTTGGCTATGATTTCATCTTTGTTAAATGTAGTCCGTTTGTATGTAGCACTAGCGGAAGTATTACCATCAATGCCTAGTTCTTTTATTAATAATATATATTGTTGAACATAGTTTGCACTGCTATTATACATGATTTGATGCTTTTATCTTCAAAGCAGAATTTTAAATGAATTTTTATTTGATTTATTTGCTAATTCTATATTCCATCTGGCGGCCAGCTTGAAAATGGCCGCCATTTTGACGTTTTGAATTGGGTCCATAGCTAATATTGTTAAGTATGCTTTGTTCTACCACTATGCTAAATTTCATGCTTTTACCATCTTTTGAGCATTTTTTTCACAAATCGACTGGACTATTGTCACCGAGTAGCTTATTTGGAAATGTATTTCTATATTCTGTCCACTGAGTGATAGATTTATTACCGATTTGCAATATATAACTAGGTGTCAAATGCTTTAGCTGATGAAAAAAAGCAAAAAAAACACGTCACATATTGTTATTAAAAAAACTGCGACAAAAATCCTTTCTCCAGTGTCTTCTAGTAAATAACTTGTTTTCTAACAAATGATAAATGAACTCGTTTTTCGATATTTTGATGGTAATTGTTTGTAAAGTGTGTCCAACAATTATCACTGGCACGTTAACACTGTCAAGTATGTTGACATTCAAAATTCCTACTAACATTCATTTCCTCGTTATGAGATTGTTCAGGTTAAACGAAGTGTTTCGATCAAAACTGTTGTTACATTATTATTAAATTATCTCCTCAAGACTACTCCTCAAGAAACAACTTTTATGTGCTTACACTGGTACCTTAAACTTTTCTCGGTAGGAGTGGGACCCGTAAGATCCCCATACAGGAGCTTAATTGCCCGTCCCTACCCATCACTCCTTTTTCCAGCGGCAGTCAAAAACTCTCCTGATGAATGAAAGCGAGAGAAGAATCTCTGGGTTCTCGGAAAGGCTGCTTGGGAGTAAAGCAATAACTTACTAACAAACTAGAATTAACTGAAATTTCACTTTTTCTTACGTTTTTCTTAACGCTTAAAGTATTCTTATTTTTTGGCATGTGAGTGAGTTTACGATGATGAGGGACATACATGCGTTCTTTTTTTTTCCAAAAGCTTAAAGATAATGATTTTTTTGGTAATAAAGTCCACTAAGAAGAGTTATAGACGTAGTTACTTTTAGGTCCGCTTTCTTTATTACTATACGAGATTGACATTGAAATATGCGCCCGGTTTTAGGTTGTTTTATAATTATTAGAATTTAGTATCTTATAGTGTGATTATACCCCACGCAACGGAGTTACGAAGGATATATTGTTTTGACTGGTCCGTCCGTCAGTCCGACCGTCTGACCATGATCAAAACTTCCGTAACAGATATCTTAGAACTATTAATCCTAGGATTCAGATATTTGGTTTATAGCTTCAGATAGGGGTCCCAAATGGTGGGATACGTTTTTAGGTTTGTTGATCATCTACTTCAAATAATGACTGACATTACCATGAACAGTTCAAACTCGATTAAATATTACTTTTGATGCAATTTCTTCAGTAAGTATCAATTTTTATATTTGTTCTGTTTTCATTTGTCTTCAACTCAAGCAGCATCCTCGGAAACCCAAGGTTTCTTATCTCGCTTACTCATTCATCACGAGTAGGCGAGAGAAGAACCGCTGGGTTTCCGAGGATGCTGAAGCAGACGATATCAGTTTATATCAGTGAATTTTGTAATTTGCATCAAATAATGACAGTCATTTTAAATATTTACCTTGATTTTAAATTTCTGATGTGGTTTGTAACTGCCATTGTCAGTCATTAATCAATCTTTACGTTGATTTAAAATGTCTGTCATTTTATTCAAAACAGTAAAAATATAAAAATTGATGATTGTGTCTCCCAAACGAAGTCTTATTAAGGTCTTTCCCTTTCCAAAGGGAAGACCTTATTGTATTTCTTATGATTATTACTATTATTCTTTTTCTTCCGTCCGCTGTGAAAAAACGACTTGACCAAACTTGATGAAACTAAGAATAGACTTGGCTTAGGCAATGACAAAAATCTATTTTTAGTAACAGAGTTATCTCCCCAAACGCTGTTTTTCCTTGTGCACAGATCTCCCCCTAAACCGTAACTGGTATCAAAAATCTAAAGTGTGGGAAATGTTGCTGAACTCCTGGCAACATGTCATCATGCAATTTTTTTTTTTCGATCAACTTCCTGGTTACGCGTTTTTGAGTCGAAACCTGTCGCGATGCGTCAAATTTTTTTTCTTCAAAACGGTTAGTCCTAGAGACTTGGGACCCTCACCAATCATCCTAGGTGACCTATGTTACATTTAAAAATATCAAGGTCAAATCTCAAGGTCAGAGGTCAAGGTACACCTAGTTAGCAGATAGGCTCAAAAACCATACAAGATAGAAGCAGACATGTAATGGGAAAAATACTTGTCTCATTTAGACCTTTATTTAATATAAAGGGTCGAACACTGTACGATAAACCGTTTTCGAGTTATGGCCCTAAACGCGTTTAGGCTAAATGGTTTTTGACAATTAACTTGAAAATGGTTAGAGATAAAATAGTAAACATATGGGTTATTTAAGACCGTAAACTTATGCCCTTTGATATAAAACCAAAGTCACATGGTTACAGGCTGCCATTTTCAAAATGGCCGCCATCGGAAACTGTTTTTTGAGAATAACACAAAAATCGTACAAAATTGAAGCGGACAAGCGTCATGTCGAAAGCTACAAAAAATGTTTCAGGTGCGAAAACATAAAACTTGTTGTTTTTGATTTATAGCCCTTGACGCGTTAACCGGTTTTTGGCTAATATCTTCTAAACCGTTATAGATAATATTGTAAACATATGGGTTATTCATGACTGTCATCTACGCACCTTTAATAAATGTCAAAACTTAAATGGCTACCGGCAGCCATTTTCCAAATGGCCACCATCAGAATATGTTTTTTGATCATAACTTTTAAACCATAAGAGATAGTATATACAATATATGAACAAAAAATGATCCTCTTGGCTAGACCTACAATTTGAGTCCAAGAAGTGTATGATTCGGTTGAGTGGTTTCAAAATGGCGGCCAAATGAAGTTTCGCGAAACAGTTAAAACTGGTTTTTTGCTTAAACTTTTAAACCTTAAGAGATAGTATAAACAATATATGAATAGAAAATGTTCCTAGGGACAAAACCTACAAAATGAGTCCAAAAAGTGCATGATTCGGTTGACTAGTTTCAAAATGAAGGCCAAAACAAGTTTCGCAAAACACGTTTTTTGCCCACAACTTGAAAACCATAACAGATAGTATAATTAACATGTATACTTAAATGAATCAGTATGCAAAGAGCTACAATTTGAGCCCAAGGTCAAAGGTCATGTGTTTTAGAGGACTTCTTGAACAGAAGACAGGGAAAGACCTCGCATTAGTTCTCTTTCTTTTTGTCGTTTTAATTCTTATTATTTTTTTTCTTCTTTCCGGGCGCGATTTTTCGAACACTTGTGTGCACCGATTCTCAAAAACCGATAGACGGACAGGCTTGATACCATATGACTTTATAGGCCCATATTCCAAGATGCGCATCACAAAAATAAAAATTCAAAAAAAGGGAGGGAACATTCATTTTGGGGGTCTCAAAAGGGGGTGGGGTTTTGCAAAGTTTTACTATAGAAGTCTATGGAAAAAAATGATATAACTTGATAATTTGTGATCTTAACTTGGAAATACTACCCGTTACCTCTTATATTTAAGTTTTTATACCCCACCACACTAAGTGGCGAGGAAATTTGTTATAACGTCTGTTTTGTTGTCTTAGGGGGGTCATGCCCCACCCCCTCAAATGACAAAATACTAAATATTCTGAAAACCATTGAGATCCAAACCCAATAACCATATATATTATTTCTCCTTATGATAAGACAAATCATTTGGTACCATAAGGGGTTCTGATGGGGGTCATGTTCCACCCCCTCAAATGGAAAAAAAAAACGTAACTAATTAACTTTAATCTGTTTCATTGATATCTGACAAAAAATAAAACGGTCATTATATGAAACATACCTATGTCCAAATTTTGTATATTTTTGCCGCAATTTGCACACATATGCATAGATGGTTTTAACACAATATATTCTGTTTCTTTTTTCAGACTTTAAAGAAATTGTCCAGAACCACTGCTGAGATACTAAAAAATGAATTAAAACCCATTTCATATGAATTTTTGACATAGAATACCTCAATATGGACCAACGTAACTAATTAAACAGTAACTTTGAGGCAGACAAAAATAGTCCGTATTATCACATGACTAGTACCAAGTTTGGGATATAAGTGCACATTGAATACTTCATGAAATTACAAAAGGATGACTGCTCTGAAAAGCTAATCAATTATGGAAAGAAGGATTATTAAATCAATCTTCACAAGTAAAGACCTCAACTTTAAAAAAAAAGGACTTCCATTGAGAGATGCGGGGTCGTCAGGCGATAATGCGGAAAACCTGACCGCAAACCATAGCGGTGCACCGTGTTGGGAAAAATGTCACGTTCCTCGCACGTTAAAGAACCCTGCTGCAGGTCTCGGTAAGAGTAGGACCCGTAGGATCCCCATGCAGGAGGCTAAATTTTCCGTCCCTACCCATCGCTCTCTTTTCCAGTGGCAGTCAAAACTCTCCTACCCGATTGGCCTTGTGTCCCCATTTCCTCCACTTCATCATCATTTCATGTTCAACTCCCGGATATAGCCGAAATCGTGCTGCTTGGGAGTAAAGCAATAACTAACTAACTAATATTAGAGATGCATATTTATGGACTATTTGCTGCTGATGTCATCACAATATTCACGTTTTCGGGGTTTGGCGAATTGCGGAAAAGGTAATCTGGGTTCGTCCCCCGATATTGAAACTGATATAAGGAGAGTTTATCAGCTTTAAAATGAGATACTACACATGTCAAAAATATTTATAGAATTAAAGTTACGAGAGGAAATGTTAGTATTGTCGCCTATGGAAATTCATTTAGTACCATTGAGCCAAATATTCTGAAAACCATTGAGATCCCCACCCAATAACCTATATATTATTAGTCTTTATGATAAGACGATTCATATACCATATAGGGGGGTCATGCCCCACCCCCTCAAATGATAAGTCTAAATATTATGGAAACCATTGAGATCCCCTCCCTATAACCATATATATTATTACTCCTTATGGTAGGAATGATCATTTTTTAGGGAAATTAATAACTTGTGGAAATAGGGAACCCCTGTCCAAATTATTTTCCATGAGGTTATAAAAACGCATGTAAAGGCACTTCGAAGATTTTGCTTACCCCTGGAAATTCTGGTTTTTTTTAGGAAAACACCCTGCAAAAATTTTTCCCATGTGATAAATGGGACTGTTTGGGAGACTTTCGAAACTGCATCCACTTTCAATTATACCTTGTTACTGAAGAAATTGCATCCAATAAAATTAGCATTTTACAGAGATAAAATGTTGTAAATTTAAGCTCACATCCGTACATGGTAATGTCAGTTGCTTAAACTTTTTTCACTACATTTTCCGGGGTGAAAATGTTCGTCAAATATATCTCATCAACTATTAATCATAGGATTTTAATATTTGGTATCTAGCTTTAGGTAGGGATCCCATATGATGGGATATGATTTCAGGTCTGTCGATCATCTACTTCCTTTAAAATGAACCGACTTTGGTGAGTGTGAGTGAGTTGGTGTTTTACGCCCGTGCAACGCTATATAGGTTATTTACAGGCGATAAACATGAAAAAGATGATAACATGAACATGAAATGATGATGATAATGAAATATGGGGTTGGGGTGGGAAACATTAGCCTATGTGGTGCACTACTAAGCAGTCCACAAAGGGGTCTTATACGTGCATGATGCGTGGCACTCTCCACGCACGTTGGCCCACTCTGGTCAGCTTTCACGGTTTCCGTTTTGTAAACCTGAAAATCTCCGTAGATGAGGGCCACCCTATTCAGCCACCTAGGGTACACACTTGGTTGCTCTGAAGACTTAGCACTAACCCGACGTCAGAATATCAAGACCATTAGTCGCTTCTTACGACAAACTAGGCTCTGCTGCGGGCCTATTCGCCACCCGGGGCCCGCACGGGACATGAACTGATTTGGAAAAACAATTCTGACTTTTGACTCCCAACTCGAAATGGATAATCTTTGCTAAAAATGTGGCCGCTTGCGGTGTGTAACGTGCTCACTAAGGTTCGTTCATTTATTCTAGCAAGGTTAAAAATACTTTTTTTTATTTAATATTTGGCTCTAATTTATTTTTACAATGCGAGGTAAAGTTGCATATTTGTATATTCCATATACAAATTTGACATTTATTTACTTGTTTGTTAGGGTTTAACGCGCCTCTCCGACATAACTGGGTGATATAGGGCGGAAACCTAGAGGAAACCGGAGTAAACAATCGACCCTTGGCAGGTAACTGATCCTAATCATATACAGGTGGGGAAGTCCTTTTTTGTGAATCACAAACAGGACTCAAACACCACCTGAGAGGTGATCGACTAGTTATCAAGAATGTGGTATGTAAAACAGCGCCTTGGATCACTCGGCCACCAAGGCCCATACAGATTTGATAATTCAATTGCTTGACTAGACTGACAGTTATACGTTAACTACCGTAAGTTGATCGCATTTACTATATCTATGTTAGGTTTATAAACTTGTTGACACCCTTTCAAACAGACACAGATATCAATCCAATTGTCAATTCAGCTACTTCGATCAATGTGAAGAAGCCACTTGTATGGAAATGAAAGAATGTTGTAAAATGATTTGATTTGTATTCTTTACTGTCGTTTGCGTTGTAGTATTGCCCTCGTATTCATTGTATTGTATGAGAGTACTCATTTGAAGCAAATGTTTGAATATCAATTGCAATAATTGTTTGTTCGAAGTGATGGATGTAAAAAAATATTTCGGCCTTGATCTGATTATGATTACTCTAAACGTGGAAATTTTCGCCCAATTCGCGATCACAATATATCCGCGAAAATATCCCCCACTCGAATAGATTATGCTTTAAGTAAAGAGTATAAATAATCAAATAAAACGAGAATTTATCCCACATACGAAAGGTTCACTTTACAAAAACGCAAAAATTTCCACGTTTACAGCATTGCATGCATGTGTTCAGTGGTACAAGTATAGATCTTTAATTTATAGTTGATTACTAAATACTAAGGTGGGACTTAGCTTTTGGTTACTCTTCAATATTTTCTTCATTTCAATGCAGATGAGGTCCTGTTAGGATCTGTTCTTGATTAAAAAACGTACAAAACCAAACCCTCCTATCGAATTTAGCATTTTTCCATCAGCAATGTTGCATACATATTGTTAGCCTTTAGGACTGGGCATTTATAAAGTTTGATCAAGTTTGGAAATGTTGCCTGGACATGGCGTCTAGTGCAGTTCGTCATTGACAGTAGTGCAGCACTAAGCAATGTTCAAATCATAATAGTTTGATGCTGAACCTCGTCACCGGGAAATCATTTGTCTGATAGATTCATAAATTGCTTGAGATTTTTGGTGGTCGGTCAATTTTTTTTCTTTAAAGTCTCGGACACTTCCTTCTTCTGTAAGCATTTTCTCTGTGAATTTAGTAGGTCCCTACTCTCATACATACAGGGTTGGAAGCAAATTATACTTAGGGAATTTTCAAAGTTCTTGCTTGCCTTACAATTTTCTGTTCAGATTTGTCTTGAAATGCTTGACAATCTTTCCTGCTACCTATTTCGTATTTGCTTCCTTTAATTGGCAAATTTCCCTTTCTTGCATTTAAACTGTCTAAAATGTATCCGGATATGAATCTTTGAATACAATTTGTGCCCATCATATATAAGCTCAATGCCTTTGTATGGTATACTCGTCGCCCAGTCTCCGTCCTTCATATTTGTGCAATTCTCGTTTGAGACGTCACGTTATAATAATAAATAATAATATAGAATACTTATAGAGCGCCCTATATAAAAAAAAACAATTACTGTAAAGCGCTGTACAATACATAAAAGTAGGGCATGTAATGAGACATTAAATGATACCCCGCCACGTTATAATATCAAAAGTTCATAAAATTTGATTTCAAAGTGGCCTATCTCAAAAACTGTTTTTGGGATCATGCTGAAAATTGAACTTGACCTGTATTTTATTGTACTCAATAGCTGTACAAAATATCATTTGAATCCCAAGACGCGTTTTCAAGTTATTTGTCGGAAACTCAAAATTTCATGAAATTTGATTTTTCAAAGTGGCCTATCTCGAAAATCATTTCTTGGATCATGCTGGAAATTGAACTTGACCTGTATTTTATTGTACTAAACAGCTGTGCAAAATATCATTCAATTTCAAGTTATTGGTCGGAATCTCTAAATTTCATGAAATTTGAGTTTTCAAAGTGGCCTATCTCAAAAACTATTATTTGGATCATGCTGGAAATCGAACTTGACCTGTATTTTATAGTACATGTACTTAACAGCTGTGCAAAATATCATTCAAATCTTTTGACGCGTTTTCAAGTTATTGGTTGGAAACCTTCGGGGGACGGACGGACGGACAGACACCGAAAAAAACTGAGGGTATAACATAATACCCTGCCACTTCGTGTGGCGGGGTATAAAAATAATAAAAAAATAAAATATACATCGACAGTAATTTAAAGTAGCAAAAATCAAAACAATTAACAAATAAACAAAAAGTAGGGAAAAAATCAATACTCATGAAAGATATAAAATCTAACACTTTCATAAGAAAAAAAAGCAATGTGTCAAAACTACTTAAAAGACTTACAATAAATTAAGCACAGTAACATTTTGTCAATAGTTAAGAATATCATAGAAATAAACAAATAAAACCCTAATAATTTTAATTCACACTAGTCCCGTGCGGGGACCGGATGGATGGCGAATAGGCCCGCAGCAGAGCCTTGCTTGTCGTTAGAGGCGACTAAGGGTCTTGGGATTCTGACGTCGGGTCAGTGCTCAGCCCACAGAGCAACCAAGTGTGTACCCTAGGTGGTTGAATAGGGTGACCCTCGTCTGCGGGGGTTGCCAGGTCTATAATACGGAAACCCTGACCATAGTGGGCCAACGTTTGTGGAGAGTGCCATGCTTCCTGCACGTATAAGACCCCTTTGTGGACCGCCAAATAGGCTGAATTTTTCGCCCCTTCCCACCTCTCCCCTTTTTCTGTGGTTTTTTAAAGTTTGCCGTTCAGTTCCTCTGTTTCCCACCCCACCGCATCTTTCATTTCATGTTCATTTTATCACCCTTTTCATGTTTATCGCCTGTAAATATCCTGTATAGCGTTGCACGGGCGTAAAACACCAACTCACTCACTCGCTCATTAATAAACACTATGATAAAATTTAATAACAAGCAAAAGGTACTCACTGTCAGTTTCATATATCAGTATTCAAATAAAGATTAACATGAACATGCCATACGATAAAGATGTGTCTTTAAATGTTTTTTGAAACTGCCAATTGTTTTGCACTTCCTGAGATCTACTGGAAGGTTGTTCCATAAATTCGAAGCCGCCCATTTAAATGTTATATGCCCATATGTCTTTTCAGACTCTTGGAACCTCTACTGTCATTGTTGACTCAGATCGAAGTGAGCGCGTCGGAGTATACAAAGTTACAAGTTCTTGAATATATGCTGGAGCTGTTCCCATCAAGGCATGGTATGTCAAAATTAGATTTTAAATTCAATGCGGTGTTCCACAGGTAGCCAATGAAGCGCGGCGAGTATTGGTGTGATGTGCTCTCGCGTTTGCCCGATCTTGTCACTAGTCGTGCCGCGGTGTTCTGCATTAATTGCAAAATGATCACATGAAAGATTTCAATTGCATCGCTAATGAACGGATTATGTACAGTTGGAATGTTGTGAAATAAACCTGTGTCCTTTGTGGTGATAACAAGGTCCAGGATGTGACCTCGAACATGAGGTACCTCATTGATGTGTTGGCTCAAATTTCTGTCGCCCAAAGATTGTTTAAATCTCAAAGAGTCGTGATCGTACGCATTGTCAATGTGAAAATTAAAATCACCAGTAATCAACACCTCTTGCGAAAGGATAACGTTCTGATCTAGGTACGATTCCGATTCCAATTCGTCGAAGACGGATGTGCTACGAAGGCGCTCTACCAAAAATATTGAAAATGCCAAACACTGTATGAATATGAAGAGCATAGAACAGTATAACCAAAAATACCAAACTGGGGAACAAAATTATTACTAAGATATTCAACCTATGTCTGGGGTAGGAAGAACCTTAGGGTTTAGACAATTTTGAAATTTAGACGGATAATTTAATGCTTTGATGTATTCTCCAACTCAAAAGTGTTGTGCCGGAGCGGGCTAACCTCGGGGAATTTAAACTCCACCAGCAGTGCTAACCTTCACGTGTGTTCGAAATACAAATGACAACAAAGTTCCAGACAATGATGGAGGAGGATGAAATACGGGGGTGGGCTTGGTAACAAAGGAACAGTGAATTTTAAAGACCAAAGAAAATGGGGAGATGTGGGTAGGGGCCGGAAAACGTAGGCAATGTGGTGCACAACTAACTTGCTATTGGCGGTCCACAAATGGTTATTTAACGTGCCATGCTTCATGCACGTAAAAAAACCTTTGTGGACTGCCAAGTAGTGCACCACATAGGCTAAATTTTCTGCCGGTACCCACTTCTTTACTATGCCGGTGTTCTTCAAAATCGCTGTTCTGTTTGTTTCCGACCCCATCGCCATTTTTCACATATCATCATCTTTTCATGTTTTTTTATCATCCTTTTTCATGTCCATCGCCTTTTAATGACCTATATAGCGTTACAAGGGCTAAAAACACCAACTCACTCACTCATTCAACGTATATGAAGCGTGGCCCTCTCATCACACGTTGGCCCACTGGTTTGCGATCAGGTGTTCCGCATTATAGCTTGGCGACCCTGCCATTCATTATGATAGGGCTGCCACATGCACCATCCAACCACTTGTGCACACATCACAGTAGCTTTATGGGCTTAACGGTCTGATTCGATGTTAGGTTTCTGAGCGCCCATTAATGGACATTTACTTACAAGCTTAGGGTAAATGCTGGCCTATCTGTCTCCCGGGCCCCGTCATCGAACACGTGTAACGTGACGTCCGTCCGAGTACACAAAAGTAGTGGAATCTGACATAGATTTGAAATCCGTAATAAATTTGAGTCCTACATCTTTTAAAGAGTGAGTTGGTGTTTTACGCCCTTGCAACGCTATATAGGTTATTTCAAGGCGATGAACATGAAAAGGATGATAAACTGGACATGAAATGATGATGAGAAATGAAACATGAACATGTGACGGTAAACAAAGGAGCATATAATTTTGAAGACCATCGGAAAAGGGGAGATTTGGGTTTGGGCGAAAATTTTAACCTATGTGGTGCATATACTTTGCGGTCCTCAAAGGGATCTTATACTTGCATGAAGCTTGGCCCTCTCCACACACGTACGTTGGCCCACTATGGTTTGCGATCAGGTTTTCAGCATTATAGCCTGACGACCCCGGTGTTAATTATGCCAGGGCTGCCTTATAAGTTCAACCACCTGTGGTATACATCCTAGTCGCTTTATGAGCTACGCGGCATGATCTGTGGACTTTAACCGACAAGCTTAGTGCTGCTGCAGAATTATTTGCCTCCCGGGCCCCGCCATCGAACGTCGTCAATCCGCAAAAGTATTGGAATCTGCCATAGATTTGGAATTCGTAAAAAGTTTGAGTCCTACATCTTCGTTTCAGGCTGGTTTTCCAAGAACTACTGGGATGTGTGCCGAGGATGGATGAATGGGGTTGCCGCAAATAGCAATGATGAATCATATTTGGATCAATGTCACGTTCTTAAAGAGGCACTCCTCAGTCCCTACCCACCTGTCCCCTTTTCCTGTGGTTCTTCAAATTTAACGTTCATTTGTTTCCCAACCCACCCCATATTTCATTTCTATCATCCTTTTTCATGTGCATTGCCTTTAATGACCCATATCGCGTTGCACGGGCGTAAAACATCAACTCACTCATGCACTCACTCACCCATCCTATTAAAGAGGAACTAGATGACAGAGTATGGGTTCGATTCCAGCTCAACCCTATGCTGGATTTTCCGGTGTCAACGGCTTTAAAAAGATGATTTTCATCACTGTTGGCACACGGACACCCTTTCTAACTTTGCAGCTCACCATATCCATTCTATATTATACCAATTACTATACAGAGCTGTACGCAACACCATTTATCATATATATGCTTATATTACTATACCAGTTGCGATCCAATTCTCTATCTTTCTCTCCCTACCCACCTAATGTTCATCGTGTACTGTGTTACAACCTTAGATTGTCTACGAGGAGGCTTAACTAGGCAACCGAAAGCTAGATTTTTATCTAGCCTAGGTGGTCTAGTGGTCTAGGGCGCTGGACACAGTGCAGGCGAAGTTGCCATAGATGACAGAGTATGGGTTCGATTCCAGCTCAACCCTATGCTGGATTTTCCGGTGTCAACGGCTTTAAAAAGATGATTTTCATCACTGTTGGCACACGGACACCCTTTCTAACTTTGCAGCTCACCATATCCATTCTATATTATACCAATTACTATACAGAGCTGTACGCAACACCATTTATCATATATATGCTTATATTACTATACCAGTTGCGATCCAATTCTCTATCTTTCTCTCCCTACCCACCTAATGTTCATCGTGTACTGTGTTACAACCTTAGATTGTCTACGAGGAGGCTTAACTAGGCAACCGAAAGCTAGATTTTTATCTAGCCTAGGTGGTCTAGTGGTCTAGGGCGCTGGACACAGTGCAGGCGAAGTTGCCATAGATGACAGAGTATGGGTTCGATTCCAGCTCAACCCTATGCTGGATTTTCCGGTGTCAACGGCTTTAAAAAGATGATTTTCATCACTGTTGGCACACGGACACCCTTTCTAACTTTGCAGCTCACCATATCCATTCTATATTATACCAATTACTATACAGAGCTGTACGCAACACCATTTATCATATATTTCCGTATTATAGACCTGACAACCCCCGCGGACGAGGGCTACCCTATTCAGCCACCTAGGGTACACACTTGGTCGCTCTGTGGGCTGAGCACTGACCCGACGTCAGAATCCCAAGACCCTTAGTCGCCTCTTACGACAAGCTAGGCTCTGCTGCGGGCCTATTCGCCACCCGGGCCCCGCACGGGACGATATGAAGATATCTTTAATTATTTGAAGATAGGTACAATTGAATTGAAGATATCTTCAATTTATTTGAAGATATCTTCAAATGATTGAAGATATCTTCAATTATTTGAAGATAGGTACAATTAATTGAATATATGTTAATTTGGCGTTCCATAGAAAATGGCGAATTAATCTTCGTATGGACGCCGTAAGGAAGAATGGACGTACAACACACACGTACTCATAGTTTGTTTTAAACGACATATTCAGACTAAAAAAATTCCAATCTATGGCCTTTGAATTTCGAAATATTCAAATCAAATTATAAAACATTAGTGTCTGGACATTGTATATTGATATTTTTATTATAGCAACCATGAAGAGCAAACCCAGAGGCATCATAGGATGGTTAACATACAGTGGCGAATTCAAATGTAAGCAGTGAAAGCAGTTGCTTCCATTTCGATTTCAGAAAAAAAAATGTTCCCCCGATAAATCCGAACTTTAGTTTATTGCTCAGATCAATGAATACATTGCCACTCAGTTGAAGTTACTATACTAAAGTCAACAATAGTCTGGACATCATGAGGTAGACACGTATAATGGTACCACCTATCACACACAACCCACTCGAGCCTTGAATTAAGCATACAAATCTCACATAGTGCATGTACTTCAATTTTATTTATGTCTGGTTAAGCAGTGATACTTGTTTGTCTGGTTGATGTTGACTTTGTCGAAGTTTTTTTCTTCCTACGCTTGTTTTTGTTATCATTCACTGCCACATTACTGGTAGAAGGGAAAGCATCATCAATTGCTTCAGCATCTGTACTTGTGGAAGGTCCAGCCCTGGGAAAGCCTGTAGAAATTACATCAGAAGCATCTGATCTTTTTGACGAATATGTGATGACACGAGCCCCTCTAATACCTGACCTTTTAGACTTAGATTTTTCTGGTGGCACTACAAAGATGTCTTCAAGGTCTTTAAGCACTAATCCTATATCAGCTATTGATCTTGGATTATCTATCTCATCCCTGTTCCTAAGGTTCTGCTAACCATGTTCCAAAACCACCGACGGATGGATTGGCCAAATCCCGGCCCTTCTGAACGAAGTGATAAAGTCCTGATGACACAGACTGTTGCAAGCATGGTTAATCACATGAGGGACTTTTTCGCGTGGAATGTTCGTAACAGTATATCCCAACTGATTTACTAACTTGCTGTATGACCCTTTAAATTTATGAAACACAGCAACATCCAGAGGTTGCAACATGTGAGTTGAACTTGGAGGGAGACAAAGCAATTCAATCTGATTATCCCGTGCTACGTCAATTGTACCAGTTGATAAATGTGAGTCTAAATTGTCCATTATTAAAAGTACTGGCCTTGACCTGCCACAGTTAGGGATGAAATGTTCTTTTAACCACTTTACAAAAATTTCTCCATTCATGTATCCTTTCTGAGACTTTTCTAGCATCCAATCACTTGGTAGTCCATCAAGATTTCTCGGAATAGATTTGTTGAAAATCAACACCAGGGGCAAACATCTACCTGCTGCTGATATGGCCATCTTGATAGAAAGATGCCCACCACTAGTAATGATGGTTTCTTGGTAAGGATGTTGATTATCTACAACTAACGTTTTCCCTCTAATCATTTCTTTCCCACTTATACCTGTTTCATCACAATAAAAATACAATCTGGTTTATTCTGTAGTTCTAGTCTATTAATAGTTTCTTGTAAGAGATTGAAATACTCTTGAACATCCTCTTTTGATACCTCCATTCTAGCATTGGAAGCCCTGTTTTTATCTCTGGATGTCTTTTTCTGAACCGCTGACACCATTTGTCACTCAGACTCTTTTCTTTGTCAATTTGAGTCGGTTTTCTTTCTTTTTCCTTACAATAGCAGTAGCAAATTTCCTCAGAATGTCATTTGTGATTGGTCGACCACGATCAGCCATACATTTGATATTGTTTACCAAGGCCTGTTCTTCTTCTAGAGTCATGGACAAAGCACGTCCTGGTCCTCTGGCACTGCCTTGCAGTCTTCCCCTTGTGTGGTCAAACAACGTTGTATAATCTGGCTGTTGCTGATAACTTCTCCCCCGTTTAAGGTAGATGGAGTGTCTATCACTGAGCATCTTTTTGCACATCTATCATAACTTTAAAATTTATAATGCAGATATTCTAATTGATTTGTATTGGGCTAGGTAAACATCAAAATTGATAATTACAACAAAAATTTGGATAAAAAACACCTTATTTGGGAATTTTAAGATGTTCCCATACTTTTTTAAGGGGAGATAATTTGTATAGAAATAATAGGGAAAAACACATTTTTCACTTTTTTTAAAAAAATTTGATGGTGAACTTTACTTTTTATTAAGTATATTTAAAAATCCATACAAAACAAAGATTTTCACAAATTTTAGGAAAAATCTATGGAGTAGATTTGTTTATGTAAAAGAAATTCTAATTTTCCCTATTAAACCTATGTAAATAAATGCTAAAATCATGCATTTTTCGAAGTCGTTTCTACAAAAATTCTCATGGTGAACTTTTAATTCTATTATGCAGATTTTAAGTACCAGTCTAGGGCAATCTGTGGCCAAAATTTAAGAAAATTCTATGGATAACTTTTTAGACACCCCATCTACCTTAACTGCTCTTACAGCTGCTATCAAATTAGTTTTGTCATATGTCTCATGTTTCTTTTTTCTGGACATCTGAAATAAGAAGTGTATACAAACATACATGTATATGTAGAAGACATAAGTAAGTAAGCAATAGTAAAATGAAGGAATATGGAATATGTACCAGAAAGGCCAAAGTAAGTAAGTAATTTCTATTTACAGTCTGAGGAAATATATCATTTAAGGGTGGATGTGGGAAGATTGTCCTTAAAAATAACTATTTGGTAAAAAAAAAATTGAAATAAAAATTTCAAAATTATGATCATAAGAGTAAGCACACAGCAAGTAATCAAATGGGTAACTAAAAATCATTCCTTAACCCTCCCCGAAAAATTTCATGCTTCTTTTCGGATCTCTCTGGAGTGTAGTGCAAACGTGACGTATACACCGGCCTTGCAGAAAAATTATGGCTTGAAAGGAAATTCATTGGTTTCTAGCGATAAGTTCGTGTGTTTACATAAGGTAGGGGTGTTTTTTTAGTATATTTGGGAAGTAAGAACCATATCTATACAATTTTAACGTATATAGAAAAAAAAACGTTCGAATTGTGTCCGTTCGAAATTGGGTCCGTGAGGGCTACCAAAAATCAGTTCATTATCTATAAGTGTTTAGAAAAAAGTGCGGAAAACTGAAATTTTAGTGAATTTTCCAAGTCCAAAGGGCCATAACGACCATAAAATTTGTGTACCGACATGAAACTCAAACTTGATCTGTAACTCATCATGGTAAACTTACATACCAAAAATCAGTTTATTATCTATAAGCATTTAGAAAAAAAAAGTGCGGAAAACTGAAGCCAGACAGACGGACGGACAGAGTGCAAACCTATAGTCCCCTTCGGCTTTCGCCTGTAGGGAACTAATAAAAACTGTTTGAGGCTATAAATAATTTAAATTTTCGTGCACCCGGTCTAAATCAGTAAAAAATGTCCCCGGTTTTTTAAGGTTGTGTTTTACGTAACGCCATTATCTTTACTTTGCAGTTGATAAAAATATTCAAAATTTTTATACTTTAATTAGGCTGTGGTTTCTTTAAAAAAATCAGTTTAAATTAAGATGCTGTGTGCAATATAACAGAAATTATTGACAAAATTGGTGTCAAAATCATTAAAGTTCTTTGCCATTTTTCGTGAATGGGCGTTTAGTTCTACATTCCAATATGGAATATTTAACATGTTAAATGGAGATGTCCTTAAGCCAGTTTCTTTGCTTTCAGATATAATCGAGATGTAATTTTTGCGATATATAACTTAATATGAAATCGGGCTCATCTTTTTGGAGCTTTCCCACAGTTAAGACCGATAGTCCAATCCTTGACAGACTAAACCTAGAGGTGTAAGTTGTTATAAAGACAACGTTACACACCTACAGTACACACTCGCTCGGCTCGACAAATAGCGTAAAAGTAACTCGTGTGAGCCAAGGTGATCCTGCATGCATGATATATAACAAGAGTTAATACATAAGTATGTCTCGCCTGCTGGCATAATCGGAATATATAGTTATTAGACTATGCATTTACAAATTCTCGACATCTTCCTGTGGACCAATCAAAGTGATTCTAGGTATCTTAGTCATTGAGAAACATACTTAACATAAAAGACTGAACTAAAATAAACAATATTAACAGTCATTTAGTGTAGAAATGAGGTCAAGGCCAGATGACATGATGATGGACTCAAAACCCTGATTTAATTCATCAATATCCTAAAAATCAGATCCCTAGCTATAAAACTTTTTTCAATAAATTCATTTTCCACAAAATATCTTACAAAGACAATTTCAGCCTAAAGAAAGACCCAAGTGTCAGAGTCATTCGGCATGGTGACAATTGTGTAGACCATAACCTGAACTGTCTGTATAACAAATAGCAGATGCCTAGCTATTTTACTTTTGAAGTACTTCAATTTCCACAATAGTCTTGCAAAGACATTAAAGCCTGAAAAAAATCTAAGTTAACAAAGTCACTGGAGCAAAGAATTGGGGTTAGGTGACAGTTGTGTGAACTATAACCTGAACTGTCTGTATACCAAATATAAGATACCCAGCTATAATACTTTTGAAGAAATTCATTTTCCACAAAAGTTTTACATAGAAGTTTTCGGTCTGAAATACAAATGACAACAAAGCTCCAGACAATAAATTTTGCTACGCCTGACGCGCGTTTCGTCTATTCAAGACTCATCAGAGGCGCTCTACCAAAAATATTGAAAATGTCAAACACTATATGAATATGAATAGCATAGAACAATAAAACCAAAAATACCAAACTGGGGAACCAAATTATTACTAAGATAATCAACCTATGTCTGGGGTAGGAAGAACCTTAGGGTTTAGACAATTTTGAAATTAAGACGGATAATTTAAAGCTTTGATGTTTTCTCCAACTCAAAAGTGTTGGTGCAGGAGCGGCTTAACCTCGGGGGAAAAAAAGACCTAAGTTCACAGAGTCACTGGAGCGTGAAAATGGGGTCAGGGTCACACAACATGATAACAGTTGCGTAGACTACACCTAAACTGTCTGTATACCAAATATCAGATGCCTAGCTTTAATACTTTTCAAGTAATTCATTTTCCACAAAAGTCTCACAAAAAAGTTTTTGACGCCGCCGCCGCCGGAAAGTAACACATTTGTCTTGCCTTTGCGACTATTCGTCGCAGGCGAGACAATTATAAATAAATAATGTCGGAGGAAAATCGATCATATAAAGTAATATATTTTACCTTCTGAAGCATCCACATTGAACATGCTCATCATGGTGTCACTGGTATCTGTTGGTAAATTAACAATTGCTTCCGTGCCGTCAGGGACATCATTTAAATCTATGGCAGACACTATGCTCATGGTGTCCCTGGTATCTGCTGGTAAAGAAACAATGGCTTCCGTGCCATTACAAACATTATTTAAATCTATGGCAGACACTATGCTCATGATGTCCCTGCTGGTAAAGAAACAATGACTTCCTTGCCGACAGAGACATCATTTAAATCTATAGCAGACACTATGCTCATAATGTCCTTGGTATCTGCTGGTAAAGAAACAATGGCTTCCGTGCCGTCAGAGACTTCATTTAAATCTATGGCAGACACTTTGCTCATAATGTCCCTGGTGTTTGCTTGGGAAGAAACAATGGTTTCCGTGCCATCAGAGACATCTTTTAAATCTATGGCAGACACTTTGCTTATGATGTCCCTGGTATCTGCTGGTAAAGAACCAATGGCTCCTGTGCCGTCAGAGACATCATTTAAATCCATGGCCACTTCATTTGATGGTTTAATATCGGCATGTGTTTCTGAACAACTGTCAAATAAAATCAAAACGTGACGGCATGTCAAAATTCAAATAAATGTTTAGACTTTTATTTAATATAACTGAGTACCTAAGGTATAACTACTGGGTGGGTAGGAGTTCTCATCCCGGACTCCCGTAAGAACAATTAATAGTTCCTGTGTTCCTGTTAAATTAATGGGGCAGAAAACGTAAAAATCCTGAATTTCTGAGATTTATTGGTTATATCCCGAATTCCCGGTGAATAAATAAGCTTTACCCGCTCTCCCATACAAGGTCCTACCGACCCTCACTTAAGAGGGTGGTGAATATCAATTTGAGTGTCACAAGTGTCGAATAACACCGGGATTCAGCGAGTGCGCGGAACAAGCGCAGAAGTCTAATACTTATCGGTTATTCGACACAAGTGCCATTAAAATTGAACAAAGGGGATTTTAGGAGAAAATGTTAGACAACAAAAAAATATTAATATTACGCTGCTGTAACCCATTTTAACTTCTTTTGTCATTTTCTTTTTTAAAAATCGTACACAGATCTTCGGGTTTTCAGTTTTGGGCTAATCTTTTTTTGACATTGCATATTTCTATTTCTCTTTCAGGCCTCGTGGGAAACTTATTTTCTTACTGGTTTTACACTCGGAGGGGGTCAGCGATGCTTCCCTTTGCATTTCACCAGTACACTCCCCGATCACTAACCCACAATCCTTTTCCTTAGCCGGCTCCTCGTGACTACGCATTGTTTTATCAAAAGTGGTTTCATGTGCCCATTCGAGTTTACAATTCAAAGTTATTACACTCAATGACAGAATGGCAAGAGGAGGGGATGACGTCTCGTAAGGTTGTAACTGACTCGCGCAGATTGTTGCCACAAATAGGCTTAACCTCCTTTTATCCTAGAAATCAGGTGAAACTCTCATCCTTAAAAATTAAGAATCATTTGAACTTGCCTATGTTTTTGTTCATCTTTAATTCCAAACGCTTGAACTGATAAAGGGCCTTGGCGTAATCAATAATTTCGAAGCTCACTTCGAATCTAAGCTGTCATCCACGCGGAAAATAAGTCCACAGTCAGCATGTACTTGTCAGTAAGCGGGAATGGACTTTATCATTTTTCCTAAAGTGGCAATTGATGCGGAAAAAGTAGGTACCAACCAGCATCCGAAGCATGCATTGTGCTAAGCACCACAAACTGCATCTACCGTACCAATATAGTTAATATGGCACTTATTGGTACTTAGGTATGAAGCTAGGACATTCTTCTGTAAATGGATTTTGACTCCAACGCTCATTTTTGGTGAATTTCATCAAAAAGGGTTGCCCCTGTCGTGCAGAATTCTGAACGAAGTGATAAAGTCCTGAGGACACAGACTGTTGCAAGTATGGTTAATCACATGAGGGACTTTTTCGCTTGGAATGTTCGTAACAGTATATCCCAACTGATTTACTAACTTGCTGTGTGACCCTTTAGATTTATGAAACACAGCAACATCCAGAGGTTGCAACATGTGAGTTGAACTTGGAGGGAGACAAAGCAATTCAATCTGATTATCCCGTGCTACGTCAATTGTATCAGGTGATAAATGTGAGTCTAAATTATTTATGATTAAAAGTACTGGCCTTGACCTGCCAAAGTTGGGGATGAAATGTTCTTTTAACCACTTTACAAAAAATTCTCCATTCATGTATCCTTTCTGAGACTTTTCTAGCATCCAATCACTTGGTAGTCCATCAAGATTTCTCGGAATATATTTGTTGAAAATCAACACCAGGGGCAACCATCTACCTGCTGCTGATATGGCCATGTTAATAGAAAGATGCCCACCACTAGTATTGATGGTTTCTTGGTAAGGATGCTGATTATCTACAACTAACATTTTCCCTCTAATCATTTCTTTCCCACTTATACCTGTTTCATCACAATAAAAAAATACAATCTGGCTTATTCTGTAGTTCTAGTCTATTAATAGTTTCTTGTAAGAGATTGAAATACTCTTTAACGTCCTCTTTTGATACCTCCATTATAGCATTGTAAGCCCTGTTTTTATCTCTGGATGTCTTTTTCTGAACCGCTGACACCATTTGTCACTCGGACTCTTTTCTTTGTCAACTTGAGTCGGTTTTCTTTCTTTTTCCTTACAATAGCAGTAGCAAATTTCTTCAGAATGTCATTTGTGATTGGTCGACCACAATCAGCCATACATTTAATATAGTTTACCAAGGCCTGTTCTTCTTCTAGAGTCATGGACAAAGCACGTCCTGGTCCTCTGGCACTGCCTTGCAGTCTTCCCCTTGTGTGGTCAAACAACGTTGTCTTTGGAACATTGTATAATCTGGCTGTTGCTGATATCTTTTCCCCCGTTTAACTGCTCTTACAGCTGCTATTAAATTAGTTTTGTCATGTCTCATGTTTCTTTTTTCTGGACATCTGAAATAAGAAATGTATACAAACATACATGTATATGTAGAGGACATAAGCATGATAAGTAAGTAAGCAATAGTAAAATGAAGAAATATGGAATATGTACCAGAAAGGCCAAAGTAAGTAAGTAATTTCTATTTGCAGTCTGAGGGAATATATCATTTAAGGTTGGATGTTGGAAGATTGTCCTTAAAAATAACTATTTGGTAAAAAAAAATAATTTGAAATAAAAATTGCAAAATTATGATCATTAGAGTAAGCACACAGCAAGTAATCAAATGGGTAACTAAAAATCATTCCTTTACCCTCCCCGAAAAAAAGTTCATGCTTCTTTTCGGATCTCTCTGAGGTGTAGTGCAAACGTGACGTATACACCGGCCTTGCAGAAAAAATATGTCTGGAAAGAAAATTCATTGGCTTCTAGCGATAAGTTAGTGATTTACATAAGGTAGGGGTGTTTTTTTTTGTATATATGGGAAGTAAGAACTATATCTAGTACGTTCCTTCAAAGATATAACAACAGAATCTTCTACTTTGCTCGTTTTGTTCTTTCTGTTTTTATATGTTTTTCGTCGTCTGCAACCCCCTTTGACTGCGCATGATAATTAGATAGCAAAAATACACGAACCTTCAAGCGTACTTTTTAATTGACAAACAAAAATTTGGGTATTTTTATTGACATTACAATTATAACGTATATAGAAAAAAAAACGTTTGAATTTGTGTCCGTTCGAAATTGGGTCCGGTAGGGCTACCAAAAATCAGTTCATTATATACATGTATAAGTGTTAAGAAAAAAGTGCGGAAAACTGAAATTTTAGTGAATTTTCCAAGTCCAAAGGGCCATAACTCCCATAAAATTTGTGTACCGGCATGAAACTCCAACTTGATCTGTAACTCATCATGGTAAACTTACATACCAAAAATCAGTTCATTATCTATAAGCATTTAGAAAAAAAAGTGCGGAAAACTGAGGCGTGACAGACAGACGGACGGACAGAGTGCAAACCTATAGTCCCCTTCGGCTTTCGCCGGTAGGGAACTAATAAAAACTGTTTGAGGCTAAAAATTATTTAAATTTTCGTGCACCCGGTTTCAATCAGTAAAAAATGTTCCCGGTTTTTTAAGGGTGTGTTTTACGCAACGCCATTATCTTTACTTTGCAGTTGATAAAAATATTCAAAATTTCTATACTTTAATTAAGGTGTGGTTTCTTTCAAAAAATCACAGTTTAAATTTTGATGCTGTGTGGAATATAACAGAAATTGTTGACAAAATTGGTGTCAAAATCATTTAAGTTCTTTGCTATTTTTCGTGTCCTTCTTGGCGTAGAATGGGCGTTTAGTTCTACATTCCAATATGGAATATTTAACATGTTAAATGGAGATGTCCTTAAGCCAGTTTCTTTGCTTTCAGATATAATCGAGATGTAATTTTTGCGATATATAACTTAATATGAAATCGGGCTCATCTTTTTGGAGCTTTCCCACAGTTAAGACCGATAGTCCAATCATTAACAGACTAAACCTAGAGGTGTAACTTGTTATAAAGACAACGTTACACACCTACATTACACACTCGCTCGGCTCGACAAATAGCGTAAAAGTAACTCGTGTGAGCCAAGGTGATCCGGCATGCATGATATATAACAAGAGTTAACACATAAGTATGTCTCGCCTGCTGGCACCATCGGAATACATAGTTATTTGACTATGCATTTATAAATTCTTTACATTTTCCTGTGGACCAATCAAAGTGATTCTAGATATCTTAGTCATTGAGAAACATACTTAAGGGGATACGTTACCTTGGTCGACCATCTTACTTTTCAAAGAAAATTTGCATAATGAATGGTAATACCATGACTCATTGAAATATTTATTTGAAATAGGGGGTCATGGGTCGATTTTTCAAGTTATTTCACTATGAAATTATCGTTTTTGGCGGGAAATTTATATGGAAGTAATGGGAAAAGATCCAATATTTCAAAATTTTGTTTTTTGTCAATTGATTAAAACTTTTTTTTTTCATTACATTTCAACAAAAAACTAACACAAGAAAGTCTAAATCTTTCTCTAAACAACGATATATATTTTGTCATAAGTCATGGACCATCTTTTTTCAATAATTTACATCAAAGATAAACAATAGCATTAAAGTTCAACGCTGTTCAAGTAAAATTGACGTTGCGTTTCCAAACTTTTTTCTGTTTCACAGGTAAATTTTATCGATAACGTCGTTTTTAACGTAACGTTTCCCCTTAACATAAAAGACTGAACTAAAAAAAATATTAACTGTCATTTAGTGTAGAGATGAGGTCAAGGTCAGATGACATGATGATGGACTCAAAACCCTGATTTAATTCATCAATATCCTAAAAATAAGATCCCTAGCTATAAAACTTTTTTCAAAAAATTCATTTTCCACAAAATATCTTACAAAGACAATTACGGCCTAAAGAAAGACCAAAGTGTCAGGGTCATTCGGCATGGTGACAGTTGTGTAGACCATAACCTGAACTGTCTGTATACCAAATAGCAGATGCCTAGCTATTTTACCTTAAGTACTTCAATTTCCACAATAGTCTTGCAAAGACATTTACAGCCTGAAAAAATCTAAGTTCACAAAGTCACTGGAGCATAGAATTGGGGTTAGGTGACAGTTGTGTGAACCGAAGTTTTCGGTCTGAAAAAAGACCTAAGTTCACAGAGTCACTGGAGCGTGAAAATGGGGTCAGGGTCACAAAACATGATAACAGTTGCGTAGACTACACCTGAACTGTCTGTATACCAAATATCAGATGTCTAGCTTTTATACTTTTCAAGTTATTCTTTTTCCACAAAAGTCCCCCAAAAAAGTTTTTGACGCCGCCGCCGCCGCCGGAAAGTAACACATATGTCTTGCCTTTCGCGACTATTCGTCGCAGGCGAGACAATTATAAATATATAATGTCGGGGGAAAATCGATCATATAAAGAAATATATTTACCTTCTGAAGCATCTACATTGACCATGCTCATCATGGTGTCGCTGGTATCTGTTGGTAAATAAACAATTGCTTCCGTGCCGTCAGGGACTTCATTTAAATCTATGACAGACACTGTGCTCATGGTGTCCCTGGTATTTGCTTGGGAAGAAACAATGGTTTCCGTGCCGTGAGAGACATCTTTTAAATCTATGGCAGACACTATGCTCATGATGTCCCTGGAATCTGCTGGTAAAGAAACAATGGCTTCCGTGCCGTCACAAACATAATTTAAATCTATGGCAGACAACTATGCTCATGATGTCCCTGGTATCTGCTGGTAAAGAAACAAAGGCTTCCTTGCCGACAGAGATACCATTTAAATCTATAGCAGACACTATGCTCATAATGTCCCTGGTATCTGCTGGTAAAGAAACAATGGCTTCCGTGCCGTCAGAGACTTCATTTAAATCTATGGCAGACACTGTGCTCATGTTGTCCCTGGTGTTTGCTGGGAAAGAAACAATGGTTTCCGTGCCGTTAGAGACATCTTTTAAATCTATGGCAGACACTTTGCTTGTGATGTCCCTGGTATCTGCTGGTAAAGAAACAATGGCTTCTGTGCCGTCAGAGACATCATTTAAATCCATGGCCACTTCATTTGATGGTTTAATATCGGCATGTGTTTCTGAACAACTGTCAAATAAAATCAAAAAGTGACGGCATGTCAAAATTCAAATAAATGTTGAGACTTTATACAATTATTTAACTATTATTTAACAAATAACTGAGTACCTATGGTATAACTTCTGGGATGAGTAGTTCTCATCCCGGACTCCCGTAAAAATGAATAATAGTTACTGTTAAATTAATGAAGCAGAAAACGTAAACATCCTGAATTTCTGAGATTTATTGGTTATATCCCGAATTCCCGGTGAATAAATAAGCTTTACCCGCTCTCCCATACAAGGTCCTACCGACTCTTCTTAAGAGGGAGGTGAATATCAATTTGAGTGTCACCTTTGTCGAATAACACCGGGATTCGGCGAGTGCGCGGAACAAGCGCAGAAGTCTTATACCTATCGGTTATTCGACACAAGTGCCATTAAAATTGAACAAAGGGGATAAAAGGAGAAAATGTTAGACAACAAAAATGTATTACTAGTATGCTGCTGTAACCCATCTTAACGTCTATTGTCATTTTCTTTGTTAAAAATCGTACACAGATCTTTTTGGGATAATCTCATTTTGACATTGCATATTTCTATTTCTCTTTCAGTCCTCATGGGAAACTTATTTCCTTACTGGTTTTACACTCGGAGGGGGTCAGCGATGCTTCCTTTTACATTTCACCAGTACACTCCTCGATCATTAACCCACCATCCTTTTCCTTAGCCGGCTCCTCATGACTACGCATGGTTTAATCAAAAGTGGGTTCATATGCCCATTCGAGTCTACAATTCAAAGTTATTACACGTATGACAAAATGGCAAGAGGAGGGGGTGACGTCTCAAAATGTTGTAACTGACTTGCGCAGATTGTTGCCATAAATAGGCCTAACCTCCTTTTATCCTAGATATCAGGTGAAACTCTTATCCTTAAGAATTAAGAATCATTTGAAATTGCCTATGTTTTTGTTCATCTTTAATTCCAAACGCTTAAACTGATAAAGGGCCTTGGCGTAATCAATAATTTCGAAGCTCACTTCGTTACGCTTTCAAATCTAAGCTGTTATCCATGCGGAAAATAAAATCCACAGTCAGCATCTGAACATTGTGCTAAGCATCATTATGTGCATCTACCATACTATACACCTCGCCAAAAGTTAAGCAACACCAACTTTTTTAAACCATAATCATTTTATGGTTTGAAATATTCGGATTATACAAAATGATGGAAAATCAAAAAGTAATCACTTCAATGTATTGACTCTAATTGTGTAATGGACTTAAGATGTTTTATCAGAAATGTTTGCAAGTCATGAAAATCCAACTTTTCGAAAATGGTGTAAAAACTAAGATAAAATAGTGTTCAAAAAGTTTAACTTTCAATATAAATTGTAGACTTATAACAATTTATCAGTGCATATAATGTTTGCAAACATGACAAATTACCACTATACAAACAAAAAAAATGGTTTCAAGCTCAAGTTGCATCCACTGTGGTCAACAAAGGGACTTAATCAGTTTTCACCATAAAAAGTATGAAAAACGATAACAAGGCAAAAATTTTGCAAACGTGTACGATTTTTTGTCTAAAACAAGTTTATTGTTTTTCCTAACCCTAAAACACAGGTTTGAGCCTAAAAGATGTCACTAAAGCATTTGAATTGTTTGAATTCCTACCAGAACATATCAGTAAAAAGGGGGTTTGGATACTTAAAATCTGTTATTGGCATGAAAATATGCAATTCGTATGTTTTTGAGTAAGGCAATGCTTTACCATTTGTGTAAGTTACCACATCCATATTGATAAAATGTCAAACTTTACTTCAACTTCCGGCAATAGAAGCAAACCTTCAAAAGGTCACAATTATGCCTTTGAACGAAAATATCGAAAAACTGAAAAACATCCATTAAAAATTTCAAACTATGAGATTTTCGGAAGGATTTTATGAATATCATTTGTTATGAGTACTAAAATGTCACCTTCAAAATCAATTAATGTAAAAAATCTGAAGTCAGCATATTGTACCATGCAAACGTAAGCTTTCATTTCTTTACAATGTTTGGGTCTAAAACCGAAAAAAAATAATCCAAAAGTGCCAGTGGTGATATGTTAACATCCTAATTGTTACCACAGCATGAACAGAGCAAAAGCATATGGTTTTAATCATCAAAACTCTCAATTTACGCAACTCAAAAGTTGTAACTGAAACAGCACTTTTTGCATTGCTTGATTTGTTTGCCAATATTGAATATTCTACAAAAGCCGAAAATTGTACGATGATTGATTAGAATCAAAATATGTTGCAAATGTGTGGAAGAAAATATAGGCCAAGTTTCAGGATATTGTTAAGAGTATTATGGACGCTTTACTTACGTGAGTACAGGTGTTGCTTAACTTATGGCGAGGTGTATAATATAATTGACGTGGCACATGTCAGTAAACGGGAATGGACTTTATCATTTTCTTAAAGTGGCAATTGATGCGGAAAAAGTAGGTACCATCCAGCATCCGAAGCATGCATTGTGCTTAGCACCACAAACTGCATCAACCGTACCAATATGGTTAATATTGCACTTATTGGTACTTAGGTATGAAGCGAAGACATTCCTCTGTAAATGGATTTTGACTCCAACGCTGATTCATGGTGTATTACATCAAAAAGGGTTGCCCCTGTGGAGCAGAATTTTACTGCAAATAAGCATGAACCAATATGGATCACGAAAGTGAGGAGGGGTGCTTATTCAATACCTCGAGGATCAGCGTTTGTCGATATCGAAGGGATGTAAAAGCGTATCCTACAATGTACCATGTCCATATACTAGTAAAGCATATTATCAAACATCAACAGCGAGGAATAAAAGTTGCAGAGTTAGGAGTGATAAAAAGTGTGTACATGTAAAACAGTTTACCGCCTCTTCTTGGAAGCGGGTTAAATATACGTTTGAAAAACGAAAAAAAAATTCTATGGTCACCCATTGTAACATGGTGTTGCTATGTCTATAGGAAAAAATGAGACATGCAATAAGTGTAGGCGTCGACACAACCTTCAAGTATAAATGAAAAACAGGCAGCAGCCTTAAATGTGGCCAGAAGTCGTTGCTCTCTATCTTACAACTGGCTCTAATTTAAAAAAAATAATGTATAATATTCAAAACCAGTTCTAAACATCGAAGAACAATTCCACTGAGGGCATAGATTAAGACGAACAGTACAAGCATAAGCTTTGAAACAATCCTAGCTTAGGACATGCAAATAGGTTCTATTAAATGTGGCTATATATATGTTATAACTTGGTTTTTGGGGCCCAACACTAGTCATAATTGCTACCAAAGCACACAAAAAACAAAAAAACATAATGGTTATGGGCCTCTTGTTCAATGATCTTCTGCTGTTCTCTCTCCTTCATTGTGCTTTTTCTGATTCCCGCCTTGATCTGGCCCTTTCATTTTTGCGCCTTTGTCTACGATAATCTCTTTGCAGCTGATTTCCGACCCATGTATACAAATTAATGGTCATGTATACAATTCAATTAATGATTATGTATACAAATTAATAGTTATCTTTACAAATTGATGGTTTTAGAATTAATATACATTTCCTTCTTTGTGCGCTTTATACAGGGAAGGTCTTTAGATTGTTTTTGTTTTGTCCCTTTGACCCCTAATTCTCAAAAGTAACTTCAGAAATACCGTTTAGCGGGAAATTTTCGCGAGGATCTTATTTTCACTATATTCGCGAACCTCACTCTGTCGCGAAATTAAGAACCCGCCTAAAATAGATTCAACATAACTTTTAATTGTGATTATTATTAAATCGCGAAAATAAATGCCCGTGTAAATAAAAATGAAAGCCAAATTTGCACGCCTCGAAAATTACCTGCTAGTCTGAAAAACGATGACATGGCATAATCCAAATGGAAAAAAGCTGTTGAAAATTGGACCTCAAATAAACAGTTGATGTTTTGGGACGCTGCTCAACATTGAACTGTATTTTTGTAATTGCACAACGTTGACATTGTTGATATCGCATTTTGTGTGAGGAAGTGAGTGGTTATTGGAACATCAGTACTCAATGTGATACCTCACTTTAACAACATGACACCATGTCAACGTAATCAATATATGGCAATGTTTACAGACGAACAATAATGCACCATGATCATAAATAAGCCTTGCACTGATTAAGCTAATCTCAGCCTATGACAAAACAAAAATTTAAAAATGGAAATAAAGGGTCCTACCTCTCATGCTGAGATGTATCCTTGTAAGTTTTCAATCCTGCGGGATATCCTCAAACCCTCATGCTGTTATTTTTTGCCAGGTTTCTAAATCTATCTCCCAGCTAGGAATTATTCTCCGATCGGGAGACCGTCTCAATATCAGGAGACTGTCTCTTGATTTAGAGACATTAAAAATGGTCCCCCGATCGGGAGCTTGTCTCCTAATTAAGGATGTCACCCAATTAGGAGACACTGACCTTAAAGTCTTTTAAACTGAAGACATTCCTAGGAATTCATGAATTTAAAACGTTTGATTTCTCTACATTATATACTTCAATTCCTTATTTACAATTAAAATCTCGTTTGGCACAGCTGATTAAACGTAGCTTTATCAAAAAGAATGGAAAACGCAGGTACAAGTATTTGGTAGTCGGTTATAAAAAGACTTACTTTGTCATCCAAGGGTCTAGCAAGAAAAACAAATTTACAGAAGATCAAATAATAGAAATGCTCAACTTTCTAATCGACAACAAATTTGTACTGTTTGGTGGACGTGTTTTTCAGCAAACAATAGGTATCCCAATGGGCACAAATTGTGCACCATTGCTTGCCGATTTGTTTCTTCATTCATATGAAGCAGACTTCTTACAATCACTTCTAGACAAAAAAGGACCGCAAACTTGCATTATCCTTCAATCTCACAATTCGTTATATTGATGATGTCCTTTCACTAAACAATCCTCGATTTGGTGACTATTTACATCTCATATATCCGAAGGAACTTGAGGTTAAGGACACTACAGATTCTAGGAGGTCTGCTTCATATTTGGATCTATTTCTCGAAATTGACACTGAAGGAAGGCTTTGTACAAAGCTCTATGACAAACGTGATGACTTCATCTTTCCAATAGTTAACTTTCCCTTTCTGTTTAGCAACATTCCGTCCGCTCCAGCATATGGAGTTTACGTATCACAATTGATTCGTTATTCCAGAGCATGTGGGGAGTACAACGACTTCCTTGATAGAGCTACACGGCTGACAAGCAAATTGTTAACACAGGGGTATGTTGCTCCCAGGTTGTTGTCATCACTCAAGTACGGACGACATCATGTGCTTGTATGCAAATACGGGATTTCTATCTCTCAGATTAGCACAGATGTTGGTTTGACATAGAGTTTTGTAATGTCATCCTTTCCGGATTTGACCAACACTTAATCGATCTTTGGCAACGTGACGGGTGTGATATAGCAAGCAGGAACTACTTACTCTTCCGGAGCACCTGAGTTCACTCTCGTTTCGACTTGAGTTCGCGTTGCTGAATGCGGTTTTGTTGTTATGTGTGTGTGTTTTATGTTGTTAGGTTGTTTGTTTTGTTGTGATGATTCTTTGTCTGCGGGTTTTGTCTTTGTCTTCACGGTTTTTTGATACTGATTACCCCTTTGGTACACCTTTGCTTCTTAAAGGATATTAATTAATACTGGAAAATAACAAATGTACTGTATTGTATTTACTATGTGACAGCACTAATAATGATACCTATACAGCCATAGATGTTAAAGGGCCTGAAAATCATCCTAGGTCCTACCTACTCCCTTTTTTGTGCTGCCTACCTAAGCTAAGACCCAGGTGGTCATCTCAGTACAAAAAATTACGATAAACGAGACGATTTTAATTTTCAAATTATTAATTTTCCTAATCTACAGAGCAATATACCTACTTCTCCTGATTACGGTGTTTATATTTCTCAACTTATTCGATATGCCAGAGCTTGCACACATTTCACAGATTTTTTTATCAGACACCGGTTTCTTCGTGACCGACTTTTGAAGCAGGGCTATAAGAAAATACGTCTCATACGATCACTAAAAAAATTCTTTCTTCGTTATCAGCCACTAGTAGAAAAGTTCAAAATTGAGTTAAAAGATATGATAGTTAATTGTTTTAATTAGTGTTTGACTGGTGTGCTGTACTGAGATGATCACCTCAATATCCCTATTGTGTCTCACAACTAAGTTGTGTTATATGGTCATTACCGGATCCTAAGATCGCAATGGAAGAGGGAGGTTTGGCGCCATAAAACCTGGTTTAACCAACCATTTCGTTTGAAATGCCTGTACCAAGTCAGGACCATTGCGATCCATCAGTTCTCCGGTATGACTGATTCGTTTTTGTCATTTTCTCATGGACTATGAGATTGATCATTCAAGTTCGGTAGTTTTGTTATTACCTTTATTTATTTGTAATCTTGAGAAAATGTTTTAGCTTTAACAATTTATTCCATTACAAAAAACTATTCATATACATTTTAGTAAAATAACCAATATCAACGTTATTGATAATGATCTCTTTTTATACCCCCTGGCAAACAAAGTTGGTTGTATACATGTAAATGAATTACACTGTCTGTATGTTTAGTTGATTTGTCAACACAACTCCTCTTAAACCGCTTGATTGATTTTAATGAACCTTTACGTAAGGAAAGTCCATTATATGGAGTGCATGAAGAACTTTCATTGCTGTCAGATATCTTTCAGTGGAGATGATTGGACTTCGACTTGTTAATTTATTGTTCAGTTGAAGACCTCGTGAGCGCTACTTCTCCTTAAACAATGAATGGAGTTCAATAATACTTACATAAGGGAAATTTCATTTCGCTCATATATCATTTAAGTGAGATAATTGACTTAGATTTTGAGGCAAAATGGAGTCCAATATGACATGTATAAATGGGAAGTATACATGTATTTTTTTAGCTCACTCACAGTATTCCCTGTTTAGTAATTGATATACAAAGACCAAACTATAGATGGTGTTTTCGATGTGTCAATGCCATGAATGTGTAAATCTGTTCTATTTTTTTACACATTTTGTGCATTTTCTCTTATTTTAGCCATGCAAAGTTCAACATATCAACTGACTTTCGTAATTTTTTCTGTATTTCTTCTAAACTTTACAATTATTTTTTTTCTTGTGTCTTAATTGGTTGAATTAAATGTTTATTGTAAGATGCAATGAAGTCATCTAATACATAAACACATTTATTTTGAAATACAACTGTATGTGATTACGTTTGTCAGTTACCTGAAATACAAGTTTATCAGTTACCTGAAATACAACTGTGTCGGTACTCCGGTTTCCTCCACCATTAAAACTGACCGCCCTACATGGCCCAGGTGCGTCGATAAAGGGCGTTAAACACCAACACACACACACTGTAAATACGTGACATAAAATTCTGTATCATATGTGAAAATTTATTCAGTTGTTTCATAAATTGTTTTTAATACATTATAAATTAACAGTAAAAAAATTTTCACTTGATACACAATTATACATTTGCATATGATTTGCAATTGTTTGAAGAGAAACACTTGGATAAAATTACAACAGTAAAATGACTTTCAGTTTTGGACCTTGTCGATCATGAACCATCTCTCCCATGAAAACACATACTGCAGGCTTTATGCAGTATGGTTTGTATTCTCATCGGAATGCTTATAATGTTACACAAATGTTTTTTTACATGACCAATGGTGAACCCTACAATATCCCTCGCAAATTGTCGATGAGGAGGTCTTCTGGTTTCTGTGTTCATACACTCAAAATTTGTCAGTTCAAATGGATAAGGCGCAACAACTTTAACAGCATTTGGATCAAATTCATTCTCAGGCTCAGGAACACAGTTCATAACGAATGATCTTCCAATCATTGGTGTTCTCTTGTATATATGGTATCTAGAGGAAATAGATACTTAAAATTACAGCAATTACAAAATGTACAGCTCCTTTATATGAATGCAATATGTTATCCTATATAAATTGTATTTGAAGAATCACAATACATACCACAACTTGACATTGGGATCAACAGAGATAAACAAAAGCTTCGACAAAGTTTATTGGCTAAGGAAAGGAGCAAAGGTGTATCAAAGGGGTAATCAGTATCATAAAACCGTAAAGACAAAGACAAAACCGGCAGACAAAAAATCATCACAACAAAACAAACCACATAACAACATAAAACACACAGGCACATATGAAATGTGGCGGGGTAAAACTATTTTTTTTTGGCCCAACCTTCCCCCTATTGATAATCTTGTACAAAGCAGAAAAACAACACACTCAAAAAATCAAATCGATAAAAGTCCAATTCATCAAGAGAGAACCTCTTCCTTTTTTGTCATAATATAAATTATACACTTTTTGAGCGTAAAAGAGTGTAAGTATTTCAGTATTATATCTAAAAATGAAGGGATAAGGAGTAAGTGTGGACAAAAACTCACATAAGGTAAATATTTATGTAAACAAAACAAAGAAACCGTGCTTTTTTCTAAAACAGATTTACTGCAGGTCCCCATCCCCATCCCAAAGACAAAGTAACAGACAGGCCTTCAACGTGAGGCTGACGCTTGCATTACACCGCAAGTCCAGGACAGCTCTAAGCACCAGCCCAAGCTGAAGCCTTTGTTTAATGTCAATAACGGCCCATCTGTGCATTAAAGTTCACATGCCAAGCATGTGCAGCAACTAGCCACATACATGTACAAATCTGATATCTAAAAATCAAAAATCTAAAAAATACAACCAAACCTTGTTTTCCTTGAAGTGGATTAGGCAGGAATAACTGGTGAAAAACCCATTATCAATCTTAATGTACCACTGCTGTTGAATGTTTCACATGAGGTGATCATACCATCTTCATCCAGCTCATCAGTGTTAATGGGGGCTTCCACTTCATCAACTTCATCAACAGTTCCAACTCCAAATATCAACAAATGGTCCTTAACATACATTTTATCAGACATAAATTTCAGAAATAATCATAAACAAAACTAAACAATTAATTTCATATTTTTTTCTAAAATACTTATAAAACCTATTTAACCAATTCAATAGGAATTATACTTCTAAATGTTCATCATATACAATACATGTACTTGAATATTAAATTGTTCGGAGAACAATTATCTGTATTCTACAGTGTGTATTATATAATATCTTTATTTAGTACAAACCACACAAGCATAACCATGCTCTGTTGATGACGATGGTATTGGTATTTCCGGACTGTTCAGAACTTCCTCCATTTTCTAGTCACAAAAAAAGGATTGGAATTACCGAGTGTTAGAGTCCCGTGCGGGGCCCGGGAGGCATAGGCCCACAGCAGCGCTAAGCTTGTCGGTAAAAGTCCACTAAAGAGCGCTCAGAAACCTGACATCGGGGTCAGGCCGCTTTGCCCACAAAGCGACTGGGATGTGTGCCTCAGGTGGTTGAATGGGGCAGCCCTGACATCGAGAGATGCGGGGTCGTCAGGTGATAATGCGGAAAACCTGACCGCAAACCATAGTGGTGCACCGTGTTGGGAAAAATGTCACGTTCCTCGCACGTTAAAGAACCCTGCTGCAGGTCTCGGTAAGAGTAGGACCCGTAGGATCCCCATGCAGGAGGCAAAATTTCCCGTCCCTACCCATCACTCCTTTTTCCAGTGGCAGTCAAAACTCTCCTACCCGATTGGCCTTGTGTCCCCATTTCCTCCACTTCATCATCATTTCATGTTCATTGTATCACCACTTTCATGTTCATCTCCCGGATATAGCCGAAATCGCGCTGCTTGGGAGTAAAGCAATAACTAACTAACTAACCGAGTGTTAGATAAACTTATATGAAAAAAAATCAAAGCTGTAGTTCTTAAGTCAACTACCTACTGCAGCACATATTAATAACAAAGATGTAACAGTGTATCATCAAGCTGTTACATAATTAGGAAAATTAACATTCACCACTCCCCTCCCCACCCGAAAAAAAACATTTTACCTGTAAAAGAATGACATGTCCTTGATTTATTTTACAGATCATTACTTTACATTTACTCTATTGTATACATTTGTCTCAAAATTCCCTTTTGGAAGAATCTTAAAATTACCCCCCTACCAAACTTCCCTAGCCCACTTTTTCCCTTAAAAATATTGGGATTGCTACTTAATAATTATATCTTTACTATATTATTAAAATGTTAAAACTAATGTAAATAAATGTTTTGCATATTGTTTGTTGTTTCATTTAATTTATATTGCTATATCACGTCTATTTAATTTAATGTACTTTAATGAGAATTAAATCAGTCTGTCATTGTTCCGGATTTACTTTTTCAAAGTGGCAAAAGTAGCTTAGACAGGAACAGTCAAATAATAAATGTTTAACTGTGTAAACTAACATAAAAGTAAAAAAGTAAATAGTTTGTCATAGAAAAAATGATATTTTCTTTGATTTTTGTTCATATCTTAAAAGTTTGTCGGTCCACCTCTTTGGAAAGTTGCTAAAGTACTTACGTTTTTCTGTCCTCTTTCTGTTTATTCTAATTTCAAAATGCGCGGCCTTCAAACTTTTTGCACCAATCACGATTTATAAACTACCCTAGCCTCAAAGTCTCCCGATTGGGCGAAAATCCCCCAATCAGGAGACATATATTTCTTTGAGGGGGGGTCCCAAATTGGGAGACATTTCCCGATTTAGAAACGATCTCCCGATCGGAGAATAATTCCTAAGTGTCTCCTGATGTCAATACGGAGAATTAAATACTGACACCGAAAATCTTCAAAACTTAAAAGGCTAAATGAATGTTGACATTTTGTTAGTTGTCTACTGAAGCGCCAAATTCTCTGACGGGGAAATGACGTCATGAAGGAGTTACCCGTGCGTGTTCCGGGTGGCGAATAGGTGATACAATGAACATGAAATGATGATGAACTGCAGAAATGGGGACACAAGGCCAATCGGGAAGAAGAGTTTTGACTGCCACTGGAAAAAGGAGTGATGGGTAGGGACGGGAAATTAAGCCTCCTGCATGGGGATCCTACGGGTCCTACTCCTACCGAGACCTGCAGCAGGGTCCTTTAACGTGCGAGGAACGTGACATTCTTCCCAACACAGTGCTCCACTATGGTTTGCGGTCAGGTTTTCCACATTATCGCCTGACGACCCCGCATCTCTCGATGTCAGGGCTACCCCATTCAACCACCTGGGGCACACATCCCAGTCGCTTTGAGGGTGCAAAGCGACCTGACCCGATGTCAGGTTTCTGAGCGCTCTTTAGTGGAATTTTACCGACAAGCTTAGCGCTGCTGCGGGCCTATTCGCCAACCGGAACCCACACGGGTCATGAAGGAGTTAATTCGTCCCAGTTTAGTGTTGTCCACATATATTTGGACGATATAATTTGCACAAATTAATTATATTTAATTAATAAGTTTTGATAGTTATTGGCTCCGTGGCACAGAACTCGTTACAATCTTAGACTAAAACAAAAGAAGGGGACTTTAATCATTGAAATTATTCAAATTTTTATTCTTATTATTTTTTCTTATTTTTGACTTCGTTCGATTTTAGGATAAAGTCTATGCCATATTAACTGCTTTATAATTGTTCGCATCAAATATAGTGTATATAATTGAAATCATTTGGAAATCAAAAACCCACTAAAGCCCTCATGTAAAACAACACAATTTCAATCTTTATGATCCTGTCTTTGCTAATAATTTTTGTCATTAGTTTTTGAGTTAGTTAGTTATTGCTTTACTCCCAAGCAGCGCGATTTCGGCTATATCCGGGAGATGAGATAGAATGGACATGAAGTAATGATGAAGTGGAGTAAATGGGGACACAAGGCCAATCGGGTAGGAGTTTTGAATGCAACTGGAAAATGAAGTGATGGGTAGGGACGGGAAATTTAGCCTCCCGCATGGGGATCCTACGGGTCCTACTCTTACCGAGACCTGCAGCAGGGTTCTTTTACGTGAGTGAGTGAGTTGATGTTTTACGCCCGTGAAACGCTATATAGGTTATTTACAGGCGATGAACATGAAAAGGATGATACAATGAACATGAAATGATGATGATAAATGAAATGTAGGGATGGGATGGGACACAAAGGACCGGTAAATTTTGATGAACGACAGGAAAACGGAAGAGGTGGGTAAGGGCGGAAAATTTAGCTTATGTGGTGCACTACTTGGCGTTCCACAAAGGGGTCTTTTACGTGCATGAAGCGTGGCACTCTCCACACACGTTGGCCCAGTATGTTCGGCGGTCAGGGTTTCCGTATTATAGACCTGACAACCCCCGCGGACGAGGGCCTCCCTATTCAGCCACCTAGGGTACACTATTGGTCGCTCTGTGGGCTGAGAACTGACCCGACGTCAGAATCCCAAGACCCTAAGTCGCCTCTTACGACAAGCTAGGCTCTGCTGTGGGCCTATTCGCCACCCGGGCCCCGCTCGGGATGGGGGGTTCTTTAACGTGCGAAGAACGTTACATTTTTCCCTACACGGCGCACCACTATGGTTTGCGGTCAGGTTTTCCGCATCTCTCGATGTCAGGGCTGCCCCTTTCAACCACCTGGGGCACACATCCCAGTCGCTTTGTGGGCAAAGCGGCCTGACCCGATGTTAGGTTTCTGAGTGCTCTTTAGTGGACTTTTACCGACAAGCTTAGAGCTGCTGCGGGCCTATTCGCCACCCGGAACCCGCACGGGTGCATTAGTTTTTGATGGAGGACTGCAAATTTTGGCGAAGCCCATTTAGAAAAAAGATTTGATCACCCCCCGATATATTAAAAAGACTTCTTACTTAAAAGTCTTCCTGATATAAGAATTTGTACTTTACTGCTGATTGGTTATGCTGGTTTCTTACGTTTTAATGAAATCGCAAATATAAAGGCCTCAAACAACTTACATTTCTTCAATTCGCATGTGGAAATTCTGATAGAAAGTAGTAAAACTGATATATACAGACAGGGTAATAAAGTCTTTATCGCTAGAACCAACTCTTTTTTTATGTCCCGTAACCATGCTCGAGAAATATATTGAAGTTGCAAATATTTCTTTGGATTCTGACGATTATATATTTAGATCTATTATTTTCCTTAAATCCAGGAACACTCACGTTTTGGGAAAACTGAATAGACCTATCTCTTATACTCGAACAAGAGAGCTTATGTTAGAAGCTTTAATGAAAATTGGAATTGACATAAAAAAAATTGGTTTACATAGTTTAAGAAGTGGAGGCGTTACACAGGCAGCACAAACGGTTACTTAAAACTCATGGTAGATGGAAATAAGAAGTGTCTATGGATGGGTAATATGGACAATTTAGAGTAAATTTTTGAAATCACGAAAAGTTTATAAACCCCGAATACTAATTTAAAATCCTTATTTTTGTTGTATTTTTCCTTTGAAATGTCGAACTTTTTTGGTGTATCTTTCCTCCAATATTAGTCTTTTTTAATTATTACTAAAAGGCACCTGCAAATTCGTGGGGAAAGTTGCCTCAACATTTCCATAGATATAGACCTGGGAAATTAAAGTCTATAATTGATATGAAAAGCCTGAATGCTGAAAATAATGGGCTAACATGTAAACAGATGCACATAAAAATTTCTTTTTGTTCGTCACATAGTGTTTCCGTCCATTTCCCCCTTTTCAAGTGGTTTTCAATCTTCACTGTTCCTTTGTTTTCCACTACACCTCCCGATATATTTCGCATCATTTTATGTCTTAATGTCTATCGCTCATATATAACCCATATTGTGCAATTAACTAACTGACTCAAAGAAGCAGAGTCCCGGGTGACGAATAGGCCCGCAGCAGAGCCTAGCTTGTCGTAAGAGGCGACTAAGGGTCTTGGGATTCTGACGTCGGGTCAGTGCTCAGCCCACAGAGCGACCAAGTGTGTACCCTAGGTGGCTGAATAGGGTAGCCCTCGTCCGCGGGGGTTGTCACGTCTATAATACGGAAAGTCTGACCGCCGACCATAGTGGGCCAACATGTGTGGAGAGTGCCACGCTTCATGCACGTAAAAGACCCCTTTGTGGACCGCCAAGTAGTGCACCACATATGCTAAATTTTCCGCCCCTACCCACCTCTCCCCCTTTTCCTGTGGTTCTAAATTTACCACTCCTTTGTGTCCCACCCCACCCCATATTTCATATATCATCATCATTTCATGTTCATTTTATCATCCTTTTCATGTTCATCGCCTGAAAATAACCTATATAGCGTTGCACGGGTGTAAAACACCAACTAACACACTCACTCACCCGATTCGTTTCACTTCAAAATTATGCCCCTGGCTCATCGTTTGATTTTAAGCAAGGATTTATTTATATCTATAGTCTTCTGGTCTTATTTTTAACAAGTTTCCACGAGATAGATAATTGAGATTTTAAATGTTGATGTAATTTGAAAAAAATCGCAATAGTCCTTATTACCCGGATCGCGAGTTCCAAAATAGCCGCCATTTTACCTCGATTTTACTGGAAAACTTGTACCTACTCTGTGATTAATCAAACAGGGAAACCTTGTACTTTCTCTCCAATCTCTTGGAAATGTTTATTTTTATATTTCTTTAACCATTACAAATTGATGAACAAAACTTTTTATTCAATTTTCTTTCAAATTTTCCAAAAATAAAACGGTAAACATGTTGCTTCCATTGCTCCCGATGTTCTGACGTCAGATCTTACCTCAGTTGACCTTTGACATTTGGACATTCTAATATCCGGAATGTTCCGGAATGGATTAACTCGCGATTGGTCTATTGAAAAAGAAATTTGAGTCGACCTAGGTTATATGACTCTAAACCTTAAAAAATACTAAATTCATGACCTAATCATTAAAGATAAGAGTTATTTCTGGCAAAATACTTTGCAAGTGCAAGAAAATTTTGAATGTGATTGTATATTCAGCTTAGTAATGTTACTATGATTGATTTTTTATTTCATTTGTAAAATTTTATAATGATCGTTATTATTGAATGCATTTAGCCTGATTGACATTACAGAGCTGATAAATGGAAAATCCTACAATTGTGTTCATCCAGGTTATTTACATATCCATATGATAAATAATCTATTTGTCTTTTTAACATCTTTTAAAAACTGGTGTTTGAAATATATTGTTACGAGTTGAGATATAAGAATAAAGAGAAAAGCCTTAAGCATTTAAGATAATTACATCGCATAAATAAGACATCTTTCTTTTTTTTACATTTTTTTCTCTAATTTACCGACGGGTTACATAAAACTTCTTTTTTTTAGTAGGCGTTATTTTGGAACACAAAAAATACAACAAAACTGTTGGTAAAAGGCCGAAAGGAAGTTACTTCCATTGGAAGGGGACATGTATGTTTTCTTCAGAACGAGGTCAGTTTTTCATATTTGTCATATTTTCATATATGACCCCTTTTGTCACATGATTCACAGGGGCCTGCTCCTGGCCTTTTGGGTTGAACACCAAAATAGCCACCAGCTAGAAAAATCACCATTCCAATGTAGAAGTCCAACAAGTTCCAAATGGCTGTCCTAAGGGGCTGTCATATACTCTCTCAAAAAAGTTACACAACAGTGGAAAAATTCCCCTATATGTTTTTTTTTACCTTATTATAAATTGATATTGCCAAGCCGTTTTTCACTCATTTTTATCAAACAAAAACCAAGAAAAAGACAAACAAGTTTATTTTTTATGATTTGGCAAAATCCTAGTTGTTACAGTTTTTGATAGAACGCAAGTAGAACATGACCAATGTTTTTCCACGGGAAATGTTGGTTGATTTAAATGGGTTGTTGGCGCATAAAATTAACAAATTGAATTGATTTCTACTTATGATATCTTAAAAATGAATCTCAATAATTTCTCGTTCTCTTTGTTTTTATTTCATTAAAATGGGTTAAGAAATTGCTTTGCAATATAAAAATAAAATTAGGTAGGTTTATTTAAAATATATAAGGAAATTTTGTATTGTTGCGTAACTTTTTTGAGTGAGTATATTTGATTGGATTGTGGTTAATATTGCATAAAAAGAGGGTGCATACGATGCAGAAAATTTTAAGATGGACACGATTCGATAGGAAAATATCTTAGGAAGACAATAGGGCATCTAACAAGGTAGGACAACAGATATTTATTGAATAAATGTAATCGAAATGCAGGTTTGTGTGAGAATGGTGTCATCCCTTGTGATTTTTCTAGCCGGTGCCTCTTTGACTCTCAACCCAAAAGGCCGGGAGCAGGCCCTTGTGCATGGTTATACAAAAGTGGTTCAATATAGAATCTGATGGTTCAGTTGTTTCTAATGTATGCCTTGAAATGCAGGCAGGTAAAAATTATTAGAAATATTTGTGAAAAAGTGTTTTTTTAGATTTGTGGGGGAAAAAATACGTATCTTTGAGTAGATCACATGAAAAAGTATAAAAAACAAAGTTGCCTGGTACTTTTTTTTCTAAATGTTTGTTGGACTTTTTTTAGGGTAGATAGTGGTTACTGACCTAAAGATGTTTATGGCTATTTTGAGCAAAATTTTATAAGCCACTTTTCGACAGATTTTTCCAAAATTATATTTACTAGACTACAACATCGTTTTTATAGATTTAAAACCTTGCTTGTGGACATTTTTTAGGATTATGCATCGTTTTCTCCGAGTCAAGCAATTAAAATTATAAGCTTGGTACTTTTAGGAAAATTCAAAAATTATTTATAGAAAGATTATTGTGTTACCAGATTAACCATTTAAAATCAATAAATAAACATATCCTTGGTCGGAGTAGTTTGATAACTATGAAAACGGACCTCGTTTTGAAGAACACACATATTTGACCCCTTCCATTGGAAGATACTTTCTTTCGGCCTTTATATCAACAGTTTTGTTGTATTCTTTGTTTTCCAAAATAACGCCTACTTAAAAAAGTAGAAGATTTATGTAACCCGTCGGTCTCGATAAATTATAAAGAGAATGATGTTTTATTTATGCGATGTAATTATCTTAAATGCTTAAGGCTTTTCTCTTTATTCTTATATCTCAACTCGTAACAATATATTTCAAACATCAGTTTCTAAAAGTTTTTTAAAAAAAGACAAAAATATAATTTATCCTATGGATATTGAAATAACCTGGATGAACACAATTGTAGGTTTTTTCCATTTATCAGCTCTGTAATGTCAATCAGGCTAAATGCATTCAAGTAATAATGATCATTATAACATTTTACAAATGAAATAAGAAATCATAATTGTAGTTACATTACTAGGTTGACTATACAATCACATTCAAAATTTTCTTGCACTTGCAAAGAATTTTGCCAGATATAGTTCTTATTTTTAATGATTAGGGCACGAATTTAGTAATTATTATAGGTTTAGAAACATTTAACCTAGGTCGACTCAAATTTCTTTTTCAATAAAGACAATTGCATTTTTTTCAAATTACATCAACATTTAAAATCTCAATTATCTATCTCGTGGAAACTTGTTAAAAATTAAGACCAGAATACTATTGATATGAATAAAACCTTGCTCAAAATCAAACGATATTTTGAGTGAGTTACGCTATATAGGTTATTTACAGGCGATGAACATGAAAATGATGATAAAATGAGCATGAAATGATGATGATAAATTAAATATGGCGGTTTAGTGGGAAACAAAGGAACGGTAAATTTTGAAGAACCACAGAAAAAAGGAGAGGTGGATAAGGGCGGAAAATTTAGCCTATGTGGTGCACTACTAGGCGGTCCACAAAGGTTTTTTTTACGTGCATGAAGCTTGGCACTCTCCACACACGTTGGCCCACTATGGTCAGCGGTCAGAGTTTCCGTATTATAGACCTGACAACCCCCGCGGACGAGAGGCACCCTATTCGGCCACCTAGGGTACACCCCTTATCGCTCTGTGGGCTAAGCACTGACCCGACATCAGAATCCCAAGACCCTTAGTCGCCTCTTACGACAAGCTTGCTGCGGGCCTACTCGCCACCCGGACATGCAAGATATGATGGTAACTTGAGAGTCAAAATTTACATTTTATTTTATTCTAGGTTTAATTAAAAGTTTTAAATAATTGGAAACGATAATTGACTGATTGCTGTTTGTTTAAAGTCAAGTCGACAATTTTCAGTCAAAATCGAGACGAGGAAAAATTGAAACAACAAATTGCATTATGTTGACCCATCCAGAACACAACACTCACAATAATAATAAAACAAAAGTTACATAATAACTTGAATACGCGGAAAAATCAATTGTTGCGATGCTTTAAAAAATAGACCACACAATAAAAATCTTGCATTTACATGACCTTACATGGTTAAATTAAAATTTATACGGTATTATTTAACTCTAAATAAGTTTTTTGTTTATTATCTTTTATTGCTTTTTACCCCATCTGTAAATTAAACAAATGCCCAGTGGCAGGATAATCTTCAATCAATCGCTACCCAATTTTCTCAATTTATTGACATCATTGAGCATAATTTTACATGTATAAAAAAAAATACAATATGATAAATTATATTGCTTTATTTTTTATCAAATTACAATTTAGACGGTAAAACATTTTTTGCATATATATTTATAGTAAACTTACCAATATAATCTATTATATAAAATCTTTTAAATATTTAGCATAATTAATGGAAAAGTTTTGTGGTTTTTTTTTTTGTTTTTTTTTTTTTGTAATTGTCTGAAAACTTGGGAACTAATTTTAAACATTGTAAAAAAGGCCGGGGGACCAAAACATCGAACCGGCACTGAAGATATATTAGATCATACAAATTTACATTTCTAACCGCAGACCTTTTAAATGTGCTTCGCAAAAATTAAGGTTATACCCCAATAAACAAAATATCTTACAGTCATTTCTTATTAATTAATTAAGCAAGAAATGTAGTGTTAAGAACAACACATTAAGACGGATTATCTTGCGCGGAGTAAATTATCAAGTGGTAGTTTAGCTTCTTTTATCTGTTGGAAAATTTTCCAATTTCTCGCTCGAGCATATCACTGCATTCTACCTAAATTTATTAATTGCATATTGAACAATATAAATCCAATATTATGGCGTTGAGAAAATCGATGTTTTCTTTCCTATTTTACTTCTACACGTACTACTAATTTTTTAGTATTTTTTAAGTTGATATATCGATTGATTGAATAATCCAGTAACAAATTTTAACCCTTTTTTTCATTTTCAGATAAAGAAAAAACTTTTTGGTCTCGGGCTCTCGGTCGGGCGCTTCCTATCGCTTTTTAGTATGACTGTTCATAGTGTTATACCGGAACGATGACGGATATAGCATTTCCGGATCAATTAATTAGGTTAATTAACAAACTGCAGACATAATTGCATATGTGCTAATGAAATTTTCAAAGGGCACAACCATCCCCTATTTTTGATATATGAAGCTTTGTCGTAGCATTTGTTGCTTAGGCTGCAGCCCGGCTAACAAAAAACGCTTCGTTATTTTAGTAGTATAGATGTAATAATGTAATAGCATGATACAGACCCATGTATGTCATACAAAAAAGAGCCAATGTAGGACCAAAACCATAAGAAAAAATGGGTCAAAGACAGAAATGGCCGGATTTCGTTTAACAAGAAGTAGGTGAGCGACAGACCTGAAATCACATCCCACATTATGGGAGCCCATGTTGATGCTGCATACCAAATATCAAGAGGCTGTGATTAGTAGTTGCTAAGAAAACTGTAACGAAAATTTTCTACTATTGGACATTATTGTCAAAAATTAACTAAGTTGGTAAACAGGAAGTAGATGAGCGACAGACCTGAAATTGCATCCCACGTTATGGGACTTCACCCTGATACTGTATACCAAATATCAAGTGGCTATGATAAATAGTTGCTGAGAAAACTGTTACGAAAATTTTCTACTATTGGACATTATTGTCAAAAATTAACTAAGTCGGTAAACAGGAAGTAGATGAGCGACAGACCTGAAATCGCATCCCACGTTATGGGACCTCACCCTGATACTGTATACCAAATATCAAGTGGCTGTGATAAATAGTTGCTGAGAAAACTGTTACGAAAATTTTCTACTATTGGACATTATTGTCAAAAATTAACTAAGTCGGTAAACAGGAAGTAGGTAAGCCACAGACATGAAATTGCATCCCATGTTATGGGACCCCACCCTGATGCTGTATACAAAATATCAAGTGGCTGTGATAAATAGTTGCTGAGAAAACTGTTACGAAAATTTCTTCCCCGCCCGCCCGCCGACCGCCCGCCCGCCCGACATTCACCATTTTATAACCCGGATTTTTCACTCCGTGAAATCCGGCCAAAAATAACAGTCATGTGTTATTAAAGGTGGTTTTTGGAGTTGTCTTCTCTTGATTATGTATAATTGTCTTAATCTCTAATAACATATGGTTGCTAATTTTTGAAGCAATCATTCCATTTTAAGCTTGAATTAGCCTCTTAGGATCTCTCTACATCTTAGCGCAGTGACTTAATTGAGATTCCCTGCTCGTATGCCACCCGTCCAACATTCACCATTTTATAACCCAGATTTTCACTCTGTGAAATCCAGCCATTACAAATGGTTAGATATATTGCTGATCTGATTGAAAAACACAGGCAGGAATTTTCACACGGATCCCAATGAAAATAAGATTTTCAAAATCGGACCACAAATAAATAAAAAGCTATGCCGAGCGCAGCATGATACGACCGCAACAAGTTGAACCCTGTACGTTGGAGGCCCAGTATGGATAGTCCATTGCTTTGGTCACATGAAGCCCATGGTGGACTTACAAATATTTTTGACACATTTATATTTACATTAACATCTAATACAAAAAGCCTTATTTATATACATGTATTAATTTACAATTTTGGCCCTTTGACCCCTTATTTCTCAAAAATGGGTCAAAGACAGAAATGGCCGGATTTCGTTTAACAAGAAGTAGGTGAGCAACAGACCTGAAATCACATCCCACGTTATGGGAGCCCATGTTGATGCTGCATACCAAATATCAAGAGGCTGTGATAAGTAGTTGCTAAGAAAACTGTTACGAAAATTTTCTACTATTGGACATTATTGTCAAAAATTAACTAAGTCGGTAAACAGGAAGTAGGTGAGCGACAGACATGAAATCGCATCCCACGTTATGGGACCCCACCCTGATACTGTATACCAAATATCAAGTGGCTGTGATTAGTAGTTGCTGAGAAAACTGTTACGAAAATTTCTTCCCCGCCCGCACGCCGCCCGCCCGACATTCACCATTTTATAACCCGGATTTTTCACTCCGTGAAATCCGGCCAAAAATTGACCAAACTCTCAAGAAAGGCAAATGTTCCAACAACGCAACATGTATAGGTCAATGCAACCAGAAACAACGAAACCACTGGCAAATAAGTGTAATCTGGAACCTTTAACTATTGTACCTTTCGCTTATTTTTAGCTTGACCCGAAGGGTCATGTGAGCTATTGTCATCGTTCAGCGTCCGTCGTCCGTCCGTTAACTTTTCTTCAAGCATCTTCTTGATGGGATTGCTTTGAGTACACTGATCTTTAGGGTGTCCTTTACCAAATTTGTGAAATTTGTGAATGTCGACCATCCAACATGGCCGCCGCTACTAAAAATAGAACAGAAGGGGTCAGAACATAGTTTTAGCTTATAGCTCAAAAAGTTTAAGAGATAGAGAAAATCCGAAGCAACCCTCCTTCTTTAGCATCAAAAGCTCTACAAAACTCTCCAAAGTAGGATGAATCCTTATAGGGGTTATTTCCCCTTAATAGTCCAAATTGACCATTTTCACAGTTTTTTTACTTAATTTAAAACTGTAATTGCTAGAGGAAAAGTTAGCATTGGAAAATTGTTCAGCTTATTGAGATCTACAATTATGACTTCAGGGTCAAGATTGTCAGATCAACCATTTAAGAGTTATCCCCCTTTAGCTGATTTTTCTATCAATTTTAACTGATTTTTAAAAATCTTCTTCTCTGAAACCACTGATTAGATTGCTTTGAAACTTTGTACACTTGATCTTAAGGATGTCCTCTACCAAGTTAGTGAAATTAGTGAACGTCTACCAACCAACATGGCCGCCATTAGTAATATAAGAACAGAGGGTCAGACCATAGTATTAAGCTTATAGCTCAAAAAGTATAAGAGAATATTGGAAGCAACCATCCTTCGTCAGCATCAAAAGCTCTACAAAACTCTACATTGAGTGAAAGATGTCGGGTGACTCCTTATAGGAGTTAATTCCCCTTAATCGCCAAAATTGACCTTTTTTCACAGTTTTTGGACTTAATCTTGAAAACTGTTAGTACTAGAGAAAAAGTTAGCATTGAAAAATTGTTCAGCTTATTGGGATCTACAAAAGTGATTTCAGGATCAAAATTGTCAGATCAATCGTTGAAGAGTTATCCCCCTTTAACTGATTTTTCTATCAATTTTAACTGATTTTTAAAAATCTTATTCTCTTATAACCACTGATGGGATTGCTTTAGAAATTTGTTCTCTTGATCTTTGGGATGTCCTCTGCCAAGTTTGTTAAATTGGTGATCGTCGACCAACCAAAAAGGCTGCCATTACTAAAAATAGAACAGGGGTCAGACCATATTTTTAGCTTATACCTCAACAAGTATAAGACATAGAGAAAATCCGAAGCAACCAACCTTCTTCAGCATCAAAAGCTCTACGAAACTCTCCATTGTGTTAAAATTGTGGGACGACTCCTTATAGGAGTTATTTCCCCTTAATCGTCAAAATTGACCATTTTCACAGTTTTTGGACTTTATCTAAAAAACCATAAGAGCTAGAGGAATAGTTAGCATTGCAAAATTGTTCCGCTTATTAAGATCTACTAAAATGATTTTAGGGTCAAAATTGTCAGTTCATCCTTTGAAGAGTTATCCCCCTTTAAGAATTTTCAATCAGTTTTAACTTGTTTTGTTTTTGTTTTTGTTTTTTTTTTCAAATGGAAAGCTTTGTAACTTTGTATTCTTGATCTTAAAAGTGTTTTTTATCCTAACTAGTTTCTTGAATGATACTTACCAAGTACATGTAGACCATGTTGCACGCTAGGTAAGAGGCTTTAGCATAAAAGATCAGGTGAGCGATTCAGGCTCATGGGAGCCTTTAGTTATTGATTTGAAAAGCCAATACCGGTTGCCAGGTCAGCATGTAAAAAATCAAGAAACAAATTACCCTAAAACAAAGACAAGAAGCTGCAAAATTGTCTGAAACGGCTATTTTAGAACAATTTAAAACGAATTTTTCACAACGAAAACAAATGTTATAATTAAGACCAACAAGCGGTAAGATTAAAGTGCCTTGCAGTTAAAAGAGTTATTGATTGACTACAAGGTTTCTTGTCTTCAAGAACTGAAATATTGACAATAGTTAACCAATTTTAGTTCAGATTTATTTAAGGTTGTTTTTTTTTTTGTCAAAGCTTGCCGCTTCAATTCTATTTATAACTAGACTTAAAATCAAACAACGAGATCTAAGTGATAGTATCTTAATCAAATCTACCTCTTTACGATATCAGGTGTCCTAAAACATTATAAGATTTAAGTACTTAATTTTGTGGTTGACTGAGATATTCCTTATGTTGACCTTACGGCAAAAATACTAAAGATTTATACATAACTGCAAACATACGGATATTTACTGATAAACAAATGCCGAATTTACTTCTCAACTTTAAATAGGTATTTTTTTTTTTTTTGGCCAAACCTCTTGGTTATAAATATCATATGAAAAATATATATAAACATTGTTTTTAGAAAGGTTCTATGCCTTTTAAAGCATGGTAGCTTAATATGTATAAAAAAATATTTGACGATAATTGAAATAAGTTTATAAAGGTTGCTGTGCATATAGGGTTCAAGGAATTCTATATATGTTAAATGTTCAATATTTTTTTTTATTTTCTAATTTATAACTTCATAAGATAAATTAGTCCAACTTTCTTTAAAATGATTAGTCTTAAAGTCAGAAAGTCAATGATCTAAGTGAACTTCGTTGAAAGTTTTAATGATTTATTCATTGTTTTATTATCTATTTAGCATTCAATTAAAAGTTGTTCGAGTAGTCTAAAGTGCAGGAATATATATGCTTCGCTATCATTAACTAGTCAATTTCCACGTGCTGGATCGTTTCCTTCTTAAAGTTTGTAATTTGCATAAACGGGACGGACTTTCCTACCTCTATGTTATTAATTAAAAGTTGCCGGTTTCCTTGGCCATTATAACTGACCGCCCTATATGACCAAGATGCGCCGTAAAAGGCATTAAGGACCAACACACATACTTACAAACTCGTTATAACAACGTACTAACCATTACGACAAAGCTTACTCGAGCTCGTGTTAATAACATATAAACGTCTTACAGTCTGTCTGCCACAAATTTTGTCTCTGCAACTCCTCTTAAAACTACTGGAGAGATTTCACTGATTTGTTTGATGTTTGTTTTATGTGAATTATGTCCAGTCAACAATATTTCAGTCATAAACAGGAAAAGAACTAATTGAAACAACAAATTGAATTGTGAAGACCCACCAGGACACAGAAATAAGTATGTCATGTTAAAATGGCCAATATATGAGCCGATCGCCTCTCAGGTGGTACTCGAGTCCCACTTGTAATTTGCAAACACTTGACTTCCCCACCTGTATGCATGTCCAGACCAGACGGATTGAAAAACAACTATGACCCGCGTCGCGTGAATGATAGAAGCTTAATAAACCAAATAATTTTATAGCGCTTTTATGCAATTCTTTAGTCGGTGGCTATTACCGGCATGTGATAAGATAAGTCGGTTACCTGCCCAAGGTCGGTGGTTTTCTTCGGGTTTCCTCCATCACTAAAAATAACCGTCCTATTGGCACAGGTCCGGTTAAAAGGGAGTTTAACCCTAACCTTAATTTTATTTTGTTAAAATTCTATCAATTTTAAAGTTGCATGCTTGATGTATAACTTTTCGCTAACATGAAGCCATACAAGACTCTACAAGGATAAAGTCAAATTGTCACTTATCTAATTCGCTTTTGAGTTTTAATGAAGCAGACAAGTTAACGCAAATCATGTCAAAACGGATTACGACTAAGTGTATTATTGAAATTGCTTCATGGTCAGTAGTATGCTAATTTTAAAGTTTGATAGACTTGACATTTTGTATTCTTCCAAAGAATCCATCAAACGTCTACTGTATAATTGACTTTGATATTTCTCGAATTAGAACTTAAGGGCTTCTTATCAATGGTTCGCCTACAGTATTTTAGAAAAAGCTGACTGATATTCCGTATATTTATCACACATGAATCCTTTATTTGCATGGTTCTATTTTGGAAAGACAACGGCTTTGCTCATTTATTGTTAGCAAATTTTGAGCAATTTTGTCAAATTAATGTACAAATCCATCGGACTAAATATGAAAACCGTCTTTAAATGTATTATATCAATAAAGGAATTTGTCTTATCTGTTATAAGCACAAACTATATTTGTTTCCAGGTGAGGTCAAAGTTACTTCCTCTTTACATACTAATATAGCGCTCTGTAATCTAGGTAGGCAGAGATGCGTAAATTCGTTGTTTCCGGCGTGCAGTTTTCAAAGTTGCTTATGCACATTAACAATGATAGCTTCGCTTAAGGTAGATGGGGTGTCTATCACTGAGCATCTTTTTTGCACATCTATCATTACTTTAAATTTCATGATGCTATCTTTTCTAATTGATTTTATTCGGCAAGGTTAACATCAAAATTGATAATTACAACAAAAATTTGGATAAAATTCATCTTCTTTGTGAATTTTAATATTTTCCCGTACTTTTTAAGGGGAGATAATTTGTATAGAAATAATAAAGAAAAAATACATTTTTCACTTTTGTCAAAAAATTTGATGGTGAACTTTATTTTTTATTTAGTATATTTAAAAATGAATACAAAACAAAGATTTTTAGAAATTTAAAGAAAAATCTATGGAGTAGATTTTCTTGAATGAAGAAAATTTGAATTTTCTCTATCGATCCTATAGTAAAGGTACTAAAATCATGCATTTCATAAAGTCATGTTTACAAAAGTTCCTCTGATGAACTTTTAATTTTATTATTGAAATTTAAAGTACCATTATAGGCTAAATTTTCCGCCCCTACCCACCTCTCCCCTTTTCCTGTGGTTCTTCAAAATTTACCGGTCCTTTGTGTCCCACCCCATCCCCATATTTCATTTATCATCATCATTTCATGTTCATTTCATCATCATTCTTTTCATGTTCATCGCCTGTAAATAACCTATAAAGCGTTGCACGGGCGTAAAACACCAACTCACTCACTCACTAAAGTACCATCATTGAGCTAACGGTGGCAAAAATTTAAGAAAATTTTATTGATAAATTTTTAGACACCCCATCTACCTTAACTTGACTGAAAATATGAATGTCAAATTTTGTGTATTTGCTTTGAAATTATTATTTCCCTGAAAACTTCGTGAACATCTAATTGACATACATTATTTGTAGCGGATTAATTATTGAAACGTCAATTAACCAAAACATTTTGGTAATAAGTACGGTTATTTTTATAATAAAAACGATGTTGCTTTTAAAATGTATGCTTTTGTTAAATTAATATAATAAATTCACATGATTTATGGTAAAAGTTATTTTAGCTTAAAGTTTAATCAGGTTTATATTGCCGCGAAGTGTTTATTATGGGGCATTTTACTACCTTTTAGCAAAACGCCCGCGAAACCCGACGCCATTGTAAATCGAAAGAAAAACCTTACATTTTTTATATTAAGAAAATAAGAATATTGTTAAATAGATTTTGTGCAAAACATTGTACTGATTATGATTATTAAGGAATTCTTTAGTAAACAAGCCATGAATACTAAATTTACAATAATATAAAGTAATTTTTCTGCAATACTCGATAATGCGATGTCAACATAATATAATCAACCTTGAGAATCTTGTTAACAAGTTATAAAAGGGTAAATGGTGTTAATCATTTATTCCCTCACTGAATTAGGTGATTTGTCCCATGATAATTTAACACTTGTCTGCTATAAAGATACGAAAAGCAAAATTGTCTAACAACTAGTGCAACTTCAGACGTATATTTAATCTATGCGGCTGAGAAAAAAAATTAAAGGGTAACATGAAGTTTGATTACAATGATGAACCAGACTTGTAGTACAGTTGTATCCTTAAACATCCACTAACTATGAAAATAATCCTCAAAATGTAATTGTAAAATAGTATACTATCAGTTCAGTAAAATTTCAGATGTATTTCAAGACCATACTGGTACCAGTAGTACTAGCTAAAGTTTGAATCCTTATGGCAGACGTGCTTTTGAGGGAAGCGATATGAATATGCAATTAAATTGTTTTATTATAATGAAGCATTAGAGGGATAAGGGTGTTCTGACTTTTTTATAGGTTAAGCATTAGACTTGTGTTAGTGTAAAATTATGAAAAAATAAGAAATTTATAAACTTGGTAAATTAACTGTTAATGACCCTATAAACACTTTTATTACTAGAACTGGAAAAGCCCCCGCTGCCCAGTATTCAATGTCTAATGTAAAATACTTATTTTTCCAAACCATAAAAATACAGTTAGCTTAGGTGATTGTGCAGACACAGAAGATGCCCCCGCGATGTATGGAAAATAAAAATTAATTGTAGAAAAAAGTCCAGAAAATTGTTGATTTCATAACATTTTAAGTTATCGGCCAAAATTACGATTAAAATCTACAGACCAGAACTAAATGCTAAATTGATCTGTAACTCATCATGATAAAACCACATATCAAATGTCACCTCAATATCTGCAAGTATGTTGAAAAAATCAGGAAACCTGTTATTTTTCTGACATTTTCTAAGTACAACGGCCATAACTTCGATGAAATCAACGGACCGGAGTAAAATGAGAGCTGCTACTTATCATGATAGACTCAAATACCAAAAATCAGCTCAACTATAGTTGCGGGGTCATAACAAGAAAATAAGTGTAACCGGGCAAACAAATTATCATTATTTAAATGGTAAAATCCAGAGAGGATTTCGAAATCCCGACGAAAATTGACAGACCAAAGGAAAAGAGTAGAGGTGGACAGAGGTGGAAAATTTAGCCTATGTGGTGCACTACTTTGCGGTCCATAAAGGCTTATTTTACGTGCATGAAGCTTGGTGTTCTTCACACACATTGGCCCACTATGGTTTGCAGTCAGGTTTTCCGCATTATCCCCTGACGACCCCGGCATTTATTATTACAGGACTGTCCAATTCAACCACCTGGGGCACACATCCCAGTCGCTTTGTGGGCTAAGCGACCTGACCCGATGTCAGGTTTCTGAGCGCTCTTTAGTGGACTTTTACCGACCAGCTTAGTGCTGTTGCGGGCCTATTCGCCTCCGATTTCGGCTATATCGGGGAAATGAATATGAAAGTGGTGATACAATGAACATGAAACGATGTTGAAGTGGAGGAAAAGGAGACACAAGGCCAATCGGGTAGGAGAGTTTTGACTGCCACTGGAAAAAGGAGTGATTGGTAGGGACGGGAAATTAAGCCTCTTGCATGGGGATCCTACGGGTCCTACTCTCACCGAGACCTGCAGCAGGGATCTTTAACGTGCGAGGAACGTGACATTTTTCCCCAACACGGTGCACCACTATGGTTTACGGTCAGGTTTTCCGCATTATCGCCTGACGACCCCGCATCTCTCGATGTCAGGGCTGCCCCATTCAACCACCTGAGGCACATATCCCAGTCGCTCTGTGGGCAAAGCGGCCTGACCCGATGTCAGGTTTCTGAACGCTCTTTAGTGGACTTTTACCGAGAAGCTTAGCGCTGCTGCGGGCCTATTCTCCACCCGGAACCCGCACGGGTGAAAAAATGTTCAGAATAACCAAATTCATAGTGCAAAGAACACTGGGTACAATCAAATGTGAAGACATGGTACGATTCATAGCATCATTTCATGTTGTGCTAACATATAAAAACTTGTCAAAATGATGCTACTCATCATCCGAGTACGACCGTGAGTAAACTTATCTTATTGATTAGTACCCGAATTGAGCAAAATCATTTTCAATTCCCTTAGAATTCAAGTTTTACTCATTATTATGCGATGAAATGTCAGATAAGGAAACCGTGATTTTTGCAAGATGGTCAATGACAGATAAATCTACAAACTCTGAACTACGGGGCAGCATTGATCATTTCATAGGCACACTGGGCAGTGAAACATTCTTGAACACCTTTCAGCAATTATTAGTGACAAATGAAATTCATTATGAATGATGATATATAGCACTGGTAAATTCTGGTAGGCAATTTTAAAAGTATTTTTTTTTAAAGATTTTTACATAAAAGATAAATGTATTAACAGATTTTCCAAATTGTCTACTACATGTATTATATCATATCAATGCTATTGGTTAAGCTGATCACAAAATTCAAAATATCTTAGTAATTAGCATACAATAGATTTTGGTAGTATTATGTAAAATGTTTTATGCTTTTAAAGTAGTATTATATATTTTTATTACCAAAGTAAATAACTATAGGTTTACAATTCAAAATTACAATTTTAACAAAGTCTTTACAAAATATAGTAATGAAAGTCAGAAAGTAGTAAAGAGGGCCACTATAGACCATTTTGCACTTGATGACCCAGAGTTCATTCCCATAGGCTCCATGTTAAATCTTTGTTATTTTTTGTCCTGAGAGACCAAACCTAGATCTCCCGCAGTATAGTTGTGTGCGGTCATGCGGAAGGGCGATGCGTCTCCTTCTTTCTTCCCATGTTGGTTCGTAACCAGTTTATGTTAACATATAAAATATTTCTTATACTAGTCCTAAACCTCTTTTTGTGTTGTTAGTTTTGCATTTTATGGGTTTCTGTGTTGTGGTTAGACCTTTTGAATGGCTTATCCATTGAACATGAAAAGGATGATAAAATGAACATTAAATGATGATGATTATAGGGTGGTCTTCTCAATGGTTTTCAAGATATAAAGTATTTTGAGGGGGTGGGGCATGACCCCTGCAGTCCCCACTATGGTACCAAATGATCCGTCTTACAATAAGGACTGAAATATATAAGGTTATAGGGTGGGGATCTTTGCATATTAAAAATGAATCAAATATCCTTATACAACGCGATTCGATCGAGACATCGGTGGCCGCACGCCTAATGGTGTTGGCTTCGGAGAGATTGCGAGTTCGAATCAAGGCTTGGCATGCATTTTCAAAAATGTGTCGAATATTTTAATTCAATCATTCAAGTTCAAAAATGATAGTCTCAAAAAAACTATAACTGACCTTGCAATATCAAATAAAGCAACTCAATATTAAGTAGAATACAGTCCAATATTAAGACTAAACAGTACTTATCGGTTAAATAAAGTATTGCATTAATAAAAGCATGACGTCACAATTGTGTTTCAATAAGCGAATAATCGATTTTTAATCGATAATTAGTTGCTGCAATAGGTGCCCATCTTTGATTGGCCGTTATAGGAAATTGAGCCCAATCAGACCAAATTTCAAACCGATGACAGCATGAGTCTGATAATGTATACAACATAACGAAAAATGTCGTACAGGGTAACTTAATAGGTATTTTGTGTATTTTAAGTAATTGAGCATTATCTTATCTTTTAAGAAGAAAACTACCCAAAATTGGGAAAAAATCAAATGTCAAGCTTTTAAAGAAACCATTTAAGATTTCATATAATGACCCATTATCGTACAGTCTCACTAGTATAGTATCAAAGCTTACAGAAAGAATCGTGAGTTACCGATGAGAAGAATGTGTTGTAAACAACATAATTGAAAAAAATTCAAATTGCTCTTCATAAATCTAAAAAAAGATTCAAAACAGTCACTGCACATGAACTGCATGAACTACAAGACAAGAAGCAGTCCTTATCAACTAAAATAAGCACAAAATGGGGTGTTAAACTGCTTATATGTACCTTAAAATAAAAATATATTGTGTGTGGGTGGGTGATAAAATTTTTGTTATGATGCTATTATGTATATAATGTTGATATACTACATGTAATACTGTGAAATTCAAGGGTGCTTTGCCATTAAGATATCAGGGTGGCTGACTTTACCAAGATCAGGATTCGAACCATTGAATTCCATCAGTACTTGTGATTATCATCTTTACTTTCAAAAAAATGTTTAAGCTAAAAAATAAATTAGATAAAATGTAAACCAAAATACATAATATAAGTTTGGGGGTTGCGGGTTCCGGCGGTGAATAGGCCCACAGCAGCGCTAAGCTTGTCGGTATAAGTCCACTTAAGAGCGCTCAGAAACCTGACATCGGGTCAGGCCGCTTTGCCCCAAATCGACTGGGATGTGTGCCCCAGGTGGTTGAATGGGACAGCCCTGACATCGAGATATGCGGGGTCGTCAGGCGATAATGCGGAAAACCTGACCGCATGGTGGTGCACCGTGTTGGGAAAAATGTCAAGTTCTTCGCAAGTTAACGAACCCTGCTGCAGGTCTCGGTAAGAGTAGGACACGTAGGATCCCCATGCAGGAGGCTAAATTCCCCGTTCCCTCCCCATCACTCCTTTTTCCAGTGGCAGTCAAAACTTTCCTAACCGATTGGCCTTGTGTTCCCATTTCCTCCACTTCATCATCATGTCGTCCCGTGCGGGGCCCGGGTGGCGAATAGGCCCGCAGCAGAGCCTAGCTTGTCGTAAGAGGCGACTAAGGGTCTTGGGATTCTGACGTCGGGTCAGTGCTCAGCCCACAGAGCGACCAAGTGTGTACCCTAGGTGGCTGAATAGGGTAGCCCTCGTCCGCGGGGGTTGTCAGGTCTATAATACGGAAACCCTGACCGCCGACCATAGTGGGCCAACGTGTGTGGAGAGTGCCACGCTTCATGCACGTAAAAGACCCCTTTGTGGACCGCCCAGTAGTGCACCACATAGGCTAAATTTTCCGCCCCTACCCACCTCTCCCCTTTTTCCTGTGGTTCTTCAAAATTTACCGGTCCTTTGTTTCCCACCCCATCTCCATATTTCATTTATCATCATCATTTCATGTTCATTTTATCATCCTTTTCATGTTCATCGCCTGTAGATAACCTATATAGCGTTGCACGGGCGTAAAACACCAACTCACTCACTCACTCATCATCATGTCATGTTAATTGCATCGCCACTTTCATGTTTATCTCCCGGATATAGCCGAAATCGTGCTGCTTGGGAGTAAAGCAATAACTAACTAACTAAGTTTGGGTTGAAATTCTTGCCATCGAAACTTTATTTTTCAGAATGGCCTGTGAAAACGTACGGGGAGTTGACAAACTTTGCTGATATTTCTGTTATTGAACTAGACCAACGACTAGGAAAATTTTATGCAGTGGCAACCCCCAAACAAAATGAAAAACGTTGCAAAAATATGTCAGCACAACAAGCCTCTGAATATAATCACAACTCATACAAATCAATCAGATAAGCACTGAATAGACACCTCCAGGACCTTGGCTGTGATTTAGATATTGTTCGTGGCAGGAAGTTTCGATCAATCAACAACTTATTAGATGGCAAACTAAAAAATAATTTTGAGTGAGTGAGTGAGTGAGTGAGTTGGTGTTTTACGCCCGCGCAACGCTATATAGGTTATTTACAGGCGATGAACATGAAAAGGATGATAAAATGAACATGAAATGATGATGATAAATGAAATATGGGGATGGGGTGGGAAACAAAGGACCGGTAAATTTTGAAGAACCACAGGAAAAAGGGGAGAGGTGGGTAGGGGCGGAAAATTTAGCCTATGTGGTGCACTACTGGGCGGTCCACAAAGGGGTCTTTTACGTGCATGAAGCGTGGCACTCTCCACACACGTTGGCCCACTATGGTCGGCGGTCAGGGTTTCCGTATTATAGACCTGACAACCCCCGCGGACGAGGGCTACCCTATTCAGCCACCTAGGGTACACACTTGGTCGCTCTGTGGGCTGAGCACCGACCCGACGTCGGAATCCCAAGACCCTTAGTCGCCTCTTACGACAAGCTAGGCTCTGCTGCGGGCCTATTCGCCACCCGGGCCCCGCACGGGACAAATAATTTTGAAAAAGGTCTTGCTCGTCCAATAAAGCACAAACAAATCATTTTATCACCTGAATTAACAAAATGTGGGCTTACCTTTATGCATCCTCTGAAAACCAGGATTTCTTCTCTCGCTTACTCATTCATCACGAGTAGGCGAAAGAAGAACCCCTGGGTTTCCGAGGATGACCTTAATGATGATAGTGATCCAATAGTCCTTAGATTCCGAGTTAGGTTTCAGCTGTCAGTCCACTTTGTCTCGAAAGGTCTAGAGTTTCATGAACAGCATCCTCGGAAAGCCAGGGGTTATTCTTTCGCCTACTCGTTCATCACTCGTGATCGATTGGTAAATTTACCGATCTGTAAATTTACCGATATCGTATTTCGGAAATCGGCAATTTTATCGATGTTTACCACATGCTTTTTCAAGGAATTTGAATGTCAAAACAAAGTTGTAATGTTCTCAATGAAAAAGTTTCAATTTGAAAGTGTGGTGACTGGATATCATGCCTACAGAACAAAGCCAGTTCCTAGGACTATTTGCAGTGTTGTATATGAAGAAAATGATGTACTAAACGTTGTGGAAACTATTGGACATGTTCCTGCAAATCCAGTGCCAATGAATAAGATGTTCATAGAGATAATGGATCTTTCTAGCTCAATCCAATTCAAATGGTAAGACCAGGTCCCTTTTCTATCTTTCTTCATATCATACATCTTTTTTCTATCACTTTTGGTCTCTTAAATTTCAAATACAACGTGATCATATGAAGTTTAAGGTTGCACATTGCACATTCAATAACAAGAATATGGTGCGTGTCTGTGGCAAAAACGCGCATAATACATGAAAACATCTAGGACATTAATGCAATAATTGATGTTTGATTATGAAAAAAAAAATTCTAAATAGATTCAAGGCAAGGAAATCGATTGAAAATTCTAAACATTTGCATGTAGCACTGTTTTGGGGGTCGCTCCCCGCTCCCTTTCTCACTGCCCCCGCCCCTATCATGCTTTCTCCCCGACCATGTATGTCAAATAAAAAACAACATATTAATTGGTATAATCATGTACTTACAACTTAATCTAGCTAATTATTCATTTCCTTCTTTGCAGTGAAATTCTTGGTTCACCAGTAAGGGCCTATGACCCATGGGTGAATAATCCCAGGTACTCAGGCACTGTGCTACCATGTCGATACTCAACTGAAGTACCAAGCCTGATGGATTCTGCAGTCAAAGACATTATTGATTCTTTTCTTGACAGTAAACTTTCAAAGGACATTGTACAGTGTTTTGACAATTTCACGCCACCAGCATCACCTGCTGGTGCAACATTGCAGGAATCCCCGGACTGGAAGGCGTTGACACCATAAACATTAAACCAGTTGTACCAGTTTTACATCTGTAGTTTATAATTAATGTAATTGAATATTATTAGTGTAATAAATAAAATTTCAAATTTGATTTTATGTTTGTTTTAGGTATAATGGCCACTTGAAGATCTAATTCAAAACCAGGAACACAAGGAAAGTTTGCACGACAGTGTGGATGTCTGAATCACAGTATTTTTTGTAAAGATGATTCCAGCTACTCATTATTACAAACAAAAATTATATTGCGTCGTGCTTCATATAAATGTTTGCTATCCCGTGGTCTTATAACATCAAGATTTAAATATATTTGTACTGACTGCTTGAAGTATTCTCGGGAACATTTTGTAGAAAATCGGACTTTAGAATGTAGTTTCAATGAATCTTCAAGTTTTAATGAATCTTCAGATTTTCACAATAATTCAGTTTTGTGTAGTCCATCAAACGAAGTTCTCACTAGTCCTCCCCAAGATGAATCCCCTCTATTTCAAGACAAGGTGAACCAAACTGATATTAATTATGATAACTCTGCAATTGATGATGCTATAACATATCTTATGTCACTAGGCAGTTGGAATGTTCTTGACAAGCTTACCCAAGATAAATTATGTCAAATTGGTAGCATCTTAGGTGACATTATTAACCCTGCAATAAATCAAGATGGAAAAGCATTTCCAACCAATATAAAAACATTGACATGGACATTGACAAAGTTAAATGGATGCAAGAAAGAAACCCAGTGCTGTCTTCTTTTGTTAACCATACAACAGGGTATAACACAGACAACAAAAATGATAAAAAAGTCAACGCAGTTGTCAATTCAAAAGAACAAATTTATTATGCAAGAAATATTAAAATAGTAACACCCTTTGCATTCAAGAGGAACATGGTCGCATTTAGTCTTACTAATTCTAAACTTTGTGCCACTTTGATGTGCTGTTGGGAATGAGATGGTCGGGAACAGGACAGGTACGTGCGCAACAGTTGATGCATCATAAGCACTTCACGATCAAATCGTGGCCGTCTAGAACTTGGGACTGATGTATTATTTTCTCCCGAAAATAAACCGATTTGTCCCTTAGCGATTTTAAAATTTCGGATTTTCTCCACACTCTCTGCCACACATCACCAGTTGGCACACGCCAGGGGGAGGAAAGATTTTATAAATCTATTTTTTTCTTCGTGTACGAAATCTGCCTCTTGGCCTTTATTGTCGACGCCCGTCACAGAAAATGACTCGCTCTTATTCATTTCATTTGATAGTTTTGACGGATACTGAACACGGTCTATCATTTTGCCATGTTTAGTTCTATATGCCCAGGACCAGGACGAAATATGAACTCATTATACCTTTTCGTTAAACTATTTTCCTTATGATTACACCTTTCGTTTTGTTCATTTATTCCCTCAATTCTTATGTCAACGAGGTCTTCACAAAGGGAATAATAGTACACATATTGCTGGAGACGCATACCGTAAAGATAAGTTACCCCGTCAGACCATACAACTATCCACTTGCGTTCTTGTGGAATGTTACAAGTTATATATTTTCAAATGGTCTAGTACCTAAGCAACATTTGCTTCGTTGTTTGGATGTACTAAGCATGGTTCGCCAATTGATATATCCGGCGGATTTTCCAAATGATTAGACACGGTTCTGTTATACGGGTCGTAGCCTAATAGATCGTACTTATGATCATGTCTACATTTTGGGCAAATATTCTTTGTCACGGGATAAACAAAGCTACATTTAACACAAACCGTATTTGGAAGCTGCAATTCTTTCTGCTTGTTCGCAATATCAATTTTATCAAACAAGTTTCCAACAACATCCTTATTTTGATCCAACTTTATCTCAAAAAGAGTATCTGATATGATACTGTTCCGATAACTTCTAAATATATCAATGTACTTTGTCTCAAAGACATTCACCTTATTAACCACATCAGTGTTACTTTCTGTTTGCCATCCTGGTGGCATCATATCAGAATTACTTTCAATTGATTTTTTGCGGTCAATAAGGAAATTCGATATTGATGTACAAACATCGACAGGTACTTTAGAATCTAGTCTAATTCTCCCAGATGATCTGCCCACTTTTTGATTGTTATCTATTGCACAATGTACGTATCCTTGGGGGCAAAATATAGGGTCAATGGGTGAACAAATAAAATTGTGGACAGTAGAATAGAATAAAATACGTGCAAAGTTTTGAGTTTGTCAAACTGTATGATATTAGTGAGTGAGTGAGTTGGTGTTTTACGCCCGTGCAACGCTATATAGGTTATTTACAGGCGATGAACATGAAAAGGGTGATAAAAGGAACATGAAATGATGATGATAAATGAAACATGGGGTGGGGTGGGACACAAAGGACCGGTAAATTTTGAAGAATTAAATTCCTCTGAAAAGCGAATGGTGTGATTAGTTTTATGTTCCGTGCATAATAAACCTGTTCTACCGCATGCACAGCTGTATTTACTTTTCTGTGATTTGTATGATCAGATGTAAAACCTGTCGCACCATTAAAAAACCTAGAAGAACAGGATTACTCTCGGACAACCATTTAGTTTTTTTTCAAAATCTACGTTTTTGTATTCTTGATTTTCCTGAATTATTCGACCCTCTTGATAGAGTACATTATTAATTTTGCCGCCAACAATGGTTGAAACGTTTGTAAGGCTCTCTTGTTCATGTTTATCTTGTGTACCCCAGTCATTAAGAGACTGCAGAAACTGTATAACATTCTTAATAGTTATGTTTTTAGAAACAAGAGGTACAAGATGACTTTGAGTATTTTCAGCAGTGAGTGAAGAAGTAATATCATTGTCAGTATTAGAGTCATTAGTATTAGTATTGTCATCCACTGACGCATTCAGTGAAGTGTCACTAAAACTGCTTTCCAACGTCACTGAGCGTGTAAAGTTTTCATTTGCATATTTAAGACAACCATTGCATATATCAGTAATTTTAGCTAACACCCTGGGCTTGGATTAAACTATGGTCTTTATTTGAACAAATGTCGTGGCTAAGACAACCGCACTTCTTTTCAAAACGACGTTTGTAGGATGCAGCCTTTGGTTGGCTTGTAGCCATATCTGAAAAAAAAGAAAAGACTTTTAACTTTTATTAACCATAAATTTACAACAAAAATTATTAGAGTGTCAAGGTGTCATTGAGTTCCAATCCGGGGAATCAGGCTGTAGTTTCATAGGAGTGGATGGAGGCGTAAACTGATCAACACGATTAATGATGTTGTCCTTTTCCAGCAATCTCCTCAATTACTGCAGTCATTAAGCGTGGGGCAACAAGAACAAATGTACATGGAATGATTACACCTGGCCTTAATGTATTCATGCACCATGGTGGGTAGGCTGTTGTTGGAACACCATTAATCACACTGGAAATAAATAAATTGTTCTATTGCAATACAAATGTATTAAGAACGACGAACAGGTTGGTTATAATGATGAAGTTGCATGTTCCTTTCTGTGAATATCCCTGTGTTTATAAATAGCAAAAACTAAAAGAATAAAGGAACATGTGGATCGTAATCCTTAGCCAGAGGATCATTCATTTACATGTACACATAATAAAAATTAGTATATTGAAGAAGGGGGTGTCCTCAATTCTGTATTCTGTAAATTTTTGTCCCCTGCATTCTCTATTCTGTAAAGATTTTTTTTTCATTTTTCACATTATTCTTTATTCTGTAAGGGTTATTATTCTCTATTCTTTTGGGTTTTGTCATTATTCTTTATCTGTTTATCATTATTCTTTATCTGTTAACTTTTTGGCCTGTATTCTATTCTGTTCTGTAAACCCGATCCACACCCTCATTGAAGACAAGATCAACATGTTCATGGCCCTTAAAATAAAGTCCAAAAGACAAAATGATTATGATATGGGATCACTTGTAGATGCCATATAAGATATGAAATATGTGTTTAAAGATAAGAACAGGGTACCTGATCTTACCATTTGATTTGGATGGACTCAGATAGGTCCATAATGTCGTATAAAACTTTGTTTGGCTGGGACATGACCAATTAGCTCATCTTTGTTCATCACTGCTAGGCTCATCTTGTCAAATGTATTATCATATTCGTGGATGACACTACAGGAAATCCCAGGAGCAGGGTTTTTTTCCATCATCGGAAACCCAGGGGTTCTTCTCTCGCTTACTCATTCATCACCCCTGGAACATAACGCATGAAATACTTCGTTTTTGATAGTTTTGTATCGAGCTTTCTGATTGGTCACTTTAGATTTATCTAATGCGATTCAAACATGTTTCTATATATAAATAATCAGATCCTGAACTTCTTGCGTTATGTCCCAGAGGCGATGAACGAGTAAGCGAGAGAGAACCCCTGGGTTTCCAAGGATGGTTTTTTTTCTGTACACATGATAACCAGTGATCACACTTTGGAAATTGTATTTTGACATTGAAAACATCTTCTGATCTTGAGTAAACACGTGGAAAAATATCGTTTAATTCACCGATTTCCGCCCGTTAAAATTACCGATTTGGCAATACATTGGTAAAAATCGACTCTACTACTTACCCAACTTAAGAAAATCGGACCAAAAATTCTTCAGACATATAAGACATAGTAAACAAAATTAAAAAAAAACATTTTTATTATCCGTTTACAGAGGAAGATCGTTAAATTTATCGACATCGGTAAAATTTGCGATCGGTATAAGTACCAATCACTCCAAACTTGCACTAGCCTTGACTCCCTTGTCTGCAAGCTGCTTCTTGTACACCTGTCACGTCCGCTCCGCAACCACAAACAGTCGCATTGAACTCATCAAACTTCATGTCCTCTGGTTTCATATAAAATTCCTCATTTAAAGTCCTATGTTTTTAACTTTGGGATCAATTAATTATGAGACAAAATTTAAAAAAAGACTTAAAACACTTACATTAATACATGCGGCTTCGAGACGTTTACAAAATGACGACATTTATGTGTACATTGTACCGAGTTCATGGCTTTTTTGTAATATATTCGGAGAGGGCGGAAAGGGGAGACAGGGGTACGGGGTTGAGGAGGCGGGGTGTAGAAGGGACGGGGAACGGGGGTAGAGTGGGGCGGGAACGGAGGTGGAAGGGGCGGGCTTCCGGGGTTGAGGTGGCGGGGGTAGAAGGGGGCAGGGAGCGGGTGAAGAGCACCCCCTGTTCACCCCCCCCCCATTATTCATCCACGGGAGCGGAAAATATGAATTTGTTAATTGTTAATTTGTTTTGTTGAATTAAAAAAAAATTAAATTTTATAGTTTTTATTTTGAAAATAATTTTAAGGAATGATTTTAATTTTGGAACATATACGAAATTAAATGGTTAGGGTAATTTTATGCTTCGTGCTTTATTTGGCGTAAAATTACCCTAACCATTTTATTTCGTATAATATGTTCCAATATGAAAATCATTCCTAAAATTATTTATTTACTTGACTTGCCAAATCATATTATTAATAGACTCAGAGGATGACAACACTGTTAAAAGAACACTGCTTTATTTATATAACAGATTTGCACAAAAAGTTTAATCTAAAATATTTGACTTATATCTCAGCACCATACATATATATACATTTTTCTTTAACTTTTGATATTTATAATTTAAATATACAGAATTTTCAAACATTTTCAAACATAAATTACAAAGAATCAAACTGTTCCAAAAGTTGTCTAAACGGTGATTGTGTTCATGCTGTAAAAATAAAAGCATTAAGCTAAATAGTATTGCAAAACATAAATAATAAATACTCCGAAAATAAACATATTTATTTTCTTTCATTTCTGGAGTTTATTACATCAGTTCCAATCATACTTTTCTGGTATGCACCTAGACTAAGCTATATACCGTGCTTGTCTGGTTGCCTGTTTGAAAAACAGACAGACACGCGTACATTTCACCAAACGCTTATCAGAATGGAATACTTTTCACAGCTTCTCGTTATTTCAGAAGTGATTTTAGTAACTGAGTTAATTTACGTCATTGTTATAGCATAGACGTATGGGTGTTTATATCAAGGACATAAATGATAATTTTCCTGCAGAGTTTCAAAGAACTCTGTTAATAGATAGAGCTTCAAAACTGCAACAAAATGTAGTGAATAGTCAACACATGCTCAATTGGATAGTGATTTCTTTCACAGTCGTATTACTTAAACAAAGAGGCCTATTATTTAAACATAGGTAACTAGAGGGATCATCTTCCTGTCAACTCCAATACTGTTCATTACATGAAGTGTCATTTGTATCATTAATTTCCATGTTCTAACAAAATGTTTAATTCTTTAGACAATGTAAACGAAACCATGTTATCCAATATTTATATTTTTGCTATGCAATCATTAATACGGCGGTGGTTCATGAAAAACATAAATATAGTTACACATTCAGGAGGCTGAATTTTAATATTAGTAACCATTTTGGAGTTATTTGCTACAAATCTCCTGTTTGCCCCTACGTTCCATTTTTAGCCATGGCAGCTAGTTTTTCGTCAAACCAAAAATCCGAACGATCATTTTGTAAAAGATTAAAAGACGTAATATAGAAAAATCCTACCATGCTATGCTACATTTGGCAAAGTGGTTTTAGAGAAGATTTTTAAGCATTCGAACAAAAATCTCAGGGTTATAATCCCTTACTGCACGGTCCTACAACTTTGGATCTGTTACAAATTTTGTAGGTCTTGGTGTGCTTCACCATCTGTAATTTAAACTTTTCGTATTTTGTATAGTTTCCAAGATATAGGTCTAAAAAGTCAATATGCAAATGGGTGCAAAAGCCGAATTGCCATACTTTATTAACCAAAACCTTCCTTGTCTTCATTTTTAGGTTTAACAAAATTTCAAAAGTTTTTCTGCTGCTGTGACCTTGACCTTCAATGAAATTACCCCAAAATCAATGAGATTCCTCCTCTTATGATAAGGAACAATATACCAAAGTTTCATTATAATCTGTTGAGAACTTTTTGAGTTATGGTCCGGAAACCACTTATTCAAGAAATTTTCTAACGTTTTTTTCTGTTGCCTTGACCTTGAACGAATTTAGCCCAAAATCGATAAAGTTTCTCCTCTCATGATAAGTAACAATATAGCAAAGTTTCATTAAAATCAGTTGAGAACTGTCTGAGTTATGTTCCAGAAACCACTAATTCAAGAAATTTCCTATCGTTTTTCTGTGGCTGTGACCTTTACCTTGAACGGATTTATCCCAACATCAATAGGGTTCCTCTATTATGGTATGTGAGTGAGTTGGTGTTTTACGCCCGACCGTGCAACGCTATATAGGTTATTTACAGGCGATGAACATGAAAAGGGTGATACAATGAACATGAAATGATGATAAGGGGTGGGGTGACAAACAAAGGAACGGTAAATTTTGAAGAACCACAGAAAAAGGGAAGCGGTGGGTAGGGGCAGAAAATTAAGTCTATGTGCTGCACTACTTGGTAGTCCGCAAAGGGGTATTTTCCGTGCATGAAGCGTGGCACTCTCCCAACACGTAAGCCCACTGGTCAGTTATTATAGACCTGACAACCCCCGCGGACGAGGGTTACCCTAATCAGCCACCTAGGGTACACACTTGGTCGCTCCGTTGACCGAGCACTAAACCGACGTCAGAATCCCAAGACCCTTAGTCGCTTCTTACGACAAGCTATATTAGGCTCTGCTGCGGGCCTTTTCGCCACCCGGGCGCCGCACGGGACTTGATCAATAAATAAATACTTCGAACTGTGACATGCAGGTGCTCGCTGTCGGAGATATACCGGTAGTTGAACTGAAACAAAGACGCATTTTTACGTATTTAAATACTCTTTCTTAGATGTTCATAAGTTTGCAGAAAAAGATATGATTCTCTATTTCAATTTTCTTGTCCTCAAATATTAGAAAACCCTAAAGATGCCTTTCTGTTGAGATTAAAAATAGAGCTATAAATAGATTTTTATTGTTTGTACTTGGCAGTTTTAAACTTTCAATTTAAGACATTTTCCATGTAAATGTTAATTTGGCTTCTATGAAGATTTTATTATTCAAAAATTCTAATCGGTATTATGATCTTTAATATCGGAATGTTTCACAAATATATTACTTACATGTATAAACATTTATTAGATGTACAATATGTTATGGCCTTTTTTATATGCCACTTTTTTTTAGGCTGGCTTTTCAAGGGAGTTTATTCCAAATTTAATTTTGAATTTTATGTAAAGGTTTAACTCCCTTGTGTGTGTACATAATTTCTTACCGTCGTTTTTTAATAAATGACATTTTGATCGGATATTTGTGTTTTATTTTATTAGCAGCCTTACAAATAACGGAGCAAGGAGTAACCTTGGGAAAAAAACCATCACTTAGCATCAGTTGGTTTTTTTTTTATCTGAGCAATTAAACAATGGTGAACATAAATAGATTTTAATTGATTATTTCTGAATTGAAAACAAACATGGCGGATCACCGTAATCGTTTGTTTTACTACTCGGATAAGTTTGGCTTTTTGTCACTTTATGTGGATATCTATTAAAGATAAAATAATTTATCCGATAGTAATTAATTAGTTTTTTAAAAATATGGTCTCATCTAGCTTATTGACGAACTTAAGATTAAAAGTACTGACACTTCTCGTACACTAAAGTCAAGTCCTTGAGTCTCCTTATATATGCTGCGGAGGTAAGATACTAAAGGTTTCTTCTAACACAAGGAATTGGTGATGATAATGATGAAAGTGACAATGAAATGAGCTCTGACGAAGAATATGCAAATAAAATTCCAGTCCTTGAATTACCTGGAGGAGATAATCTTATAATTAACGGTTGGCATAACTACAGGAACGCGCTTTGCCCCTCTTGTTCAACCCTGCTCGTAGGACAGGTCCAACTTGCATCATGTCCCCAAAGAAAGATCCCATTGATTTTTTAACTTATTTGTTGATGATGTCTACATTACCCTTCTTATTGAACACTGTCATACTTATGCAAACTTTCAAAAGGAGATGTTTCCAAACCAAAATAAAATGCCATGGGTGAGACCATCAATAGCAGAAATGAAAGCATTCCTTGGTCTTTGTTTTCAAATGGGCATTGACAGAAAACCAAATACAAGAATGTATTGGTCTACTGGTCCTCTCTTATCTAGACCCCTCTTCCCAGGCGACGGTTTTCTACAGCTGATGAGATACCAGCATATTTCTGACCCAGAAAATGAGCATCAGCCAGGAACACAAAACTTTGATCCTCTGTATATAGTTAAAGAATTTGTACATGCCAAAGAAACCACACAAGTGGGGAGTTAAAGCTTGGGTTCTAGCTGAAAGTCAGAGTAGCTATATACAATTTGTAGACATATATCCTGGGAGACAGGACTCGGTAGTTCTGTTGTTAAAAATTGCCTTAATAAAACAGATCTTGCCAGCAGGGGATATCATGTTTACACAGACAACTTCTTCACAAGTACCAAGATCTATAGGACAACTATGCAACATCTGCTTGTGGCATGGAAAAGTACTCTCGCAGGGGGCTCCCAAGAGATATAACGACAAAGAAGCCTATTGGTATCAATATGAGAGGTGACATGCTCATTCATCAAAAGACTGTTTAATAACTGGTGTATGGAGAGACACCAAAAAAATGTGTACTTATCATCAATCCATGATGATTCTACTAATCAGGTACAGAGAGGGTTTAATTTGATGGGAACTTTGTTCGACATAACTTTGTTTGTCCAAAGGCATTCAGTAATTACACAAGTAACTTGGGTGGTGTCGATCATGCTGACCAGTACATACTGTAACGAACCGACCTCGCTAATGGTTTGCTACTAAACTGTAGGCTTTGATGAAGGAAATCAAAAAGTTGGAAAGTTTGATATTTGTATTATAATCAAATTATATTTATAATAGTAGTCAACAAATCACAATAGTCAATGAATATTATAAAGTTAAGCATAAAATTCTACTTGGTGCTTGGTGTTCTGCATTTCTTAAGAAATCTTGAAAAATAAGTTATAAAATGGAAATAAAAGACTCAAAGAGGAATAACTCTAATTGAATAAATAGAAAAATATGATGAAAATAATTTGGAGCATCAAGGAATTCCCTTGATGTAGCACCGACGAGTTACTTGGTGCAAGCCAAAAATCAGCACCGAGTAAATAAGTTACTTGGTGCTCGGCAGCCGACAGATTTCCAGTAAATAAATAAATAAATTAAAGTATAGAATTGATAGAATCTCCGAGCTAATTATAAATAGACAATTACCAATTTTTGAACAAAGCTTACTTGCTGTTGAGCCATAAATTCGGCATTAACTTCTGATTTTGAATTTATCGGTAATTTAGAAAGCTTGATTTACATCAAACGACAGCGAACCGAAGATTGACAGCTCGGTGCACCGAATTCGATATTTATAGAAGTCATGACGTAGTAAACAACAACAAGTAAATAAATACACAAAAACAGTTGACAGGAAAAGGCACCCGATTTGACAATTGCTTTTCAACAGAGCGATAAATCGCTAATTATTAAGTTATTTGGAAGTGACACATCAATTAAATGATGCGATTACATAAAATATTATTCAGGTAAACTATGCAACCCCCGAGAACACCCTACGAAGCGTAATAATGAACATCTGTGTCAAATTGTACCAGCGAAAATAGAAAAGTAACTCGAACTGGCGAAACACATAATTATTGTGTATAACATAATAAAATTAGCCGGTCGTAACACTTCCCCCCTTCCCGTAGAAAAGGGATTTGCCCGCAAATCAACATGACACAGATGTAGCAATGTAATTATAAGGATACTGAATAATCACCATTGAACACTAGTCAAATGCTAAATACCAGCACCATGCACCACATATAATAAAATTCAACATTAGAATTAATCAATCATACACATGTACCATAACACATTTATACCCAATAAGGTTAACTCTTGCTGAGGTCGAATGCACCAAGAAACAATGATATATCATACAAATAATAATAACGATATATGAATGTCAAATCTCACACATTGTCACATGTCTCTTCATAATAATGAGTAACAAAAGAAAATCATGGGCGATATACCATAGACAGTATATTCAACAAATATCTTGGTGCACCAAACCCAGCAAGTAAAGGAAGAAAAACCAAAAAAAAATATCTGCATATATTCTTCACACTCAACAAATTGTCAGTTCTACTGAACTTGGACCCAACGAAACGAATGATAACTCAGAGCTCTCGAAATGAAATATTAATTAATCTGCGACCACCAATTTCTCTACAAAGATAATAGAAGTTATAAATTTCGAGAGCTCGGAGAAACCAAGGGTTGGGAAAGAACCAACATTTATGGAACGCCATCACTGCCTTATATGAAGAAACCATCATGACATGATGTAAAAAGCTATTACTTGATGTCAAACACTACTGACATGATTTAAATCCTATACTACTCTATGTGAAATCGTAACTAATTGATATGAAGATCCTATTACATGATATGAAAACTTCATTACATTATACGAATACTTCTTTACATGATATGAAAACTTCTCTACATTATACGAATACTTCTTTACATGATATGAAAGATTCTCTACATTATACGAATACTTATTTACATGATATGAAAACTTCTCTACAGTATACGAATACTTCTTTATCATATATTTACTAAATAATACAGCCTTTTTAGATATTCTATACCAAACAGATGATTCTAGCCATATCACTGTCTTTTCATATCATACCCATTGAAAATCCATAACACACCCTAGAAATCAATAACACACCCCTAAAATCCATATCACACCCCAAAAATCAATAACATACCCTAGAAAATTAAAATGCCCAAATTTAAAGAAAAATCAAAATTTGCCCTAAAAAAAGATTTTTCGAGTTGCATATGCATATGACACGAGCATTAGCGAGGCATTTAAAAAAAATTAAATTTTGGTTATTTTATGGAAACGTCACAAAAACACTGTATGTATCAGTGGAAGTTAATAAAAAAAAACAACTCTATCGCCTCAATGCAAAGATATATACTAAAATAGATACATATAACTAAATATATCCAACTTTATTTTGTAAACTTGTCATCAGAAGGAAAAGAGGAGACATTTTCAAACTTAATTTTATGAACTTTTGTGTGCATTAATAAAAGAAACAACATAAATAACTCCATTATTTAGTCAAATTAGAATATTGAATATGTAAATTCTTTATATTCTTAAAATATATGATAAACAAAATATAATATGGCTATTTTCATATCATACCCCATACCTCCCTCGACCAATATCATACCCTCGAGCTAAAGCTCTCGGGATGATATTGGCGTCTCGGGAAGATATGAGATATGATATAAAAACAGCCATATGATATTTTATATTTACATGATATGAAAACTTCGTTACATTATACGAATACTTCTTAACATGATATGAAAACTTCGTTACATTATGCGAATACTTCTTTACATGATATGGAAACTTCGTCACATTATGCGAATACTTCTTTACATGATATGGAATCCCCTTTACATGATTTAAATACTTCTCTACTCTATACAAAAACTTAATGATAAGGTATAGAAGTTCATTACCATGATATGAAAACTTCTTTATATGAAACAAACACATCTTTCCATGATATGGAAACATTATTACATGATACTAAAACTCCATTACGTTATATGAAAACTTCACTACATGATACGGACACTTCATTACATGATATGAACACTTCATTACACTGTACAAAAGTATATTGTCATGTTGCTTTATGTGAATTTTCTTATATTTCATATGAACAAATGATCATTTTAATACATATACAACTCTTTTAAAATGATAATAAAAAGTAAGCCGCCATTTTGTTTACAAAATGGACGACATCCTAAAAGATCTGAAATTAGAATTTCTTTGTGTCCCACGTTTTCTGATATCAGAAATAATCTATTTGAAAGTATTAACAAATATAATATTGAGGGGCCGACCATTTAACTTGAAGGGGGGGCTTTGTTTTTTTCCAAAAAAAAATATTCTGAAAATTATTTTTGATGAAAAAAATATTTTGGCAGCTGAATATTCTGAAGGATTTCTGCTATAAAAAATAATGCTGATAATAAAAAAAGATATTCTGTCGCGACGCCTTCGAAAAATAAATATTTTGTCCGCTCTGCACGGAAAAAAAATTCTGATCAAAACAAAAAACCAAGCCCCCCCCCTTCAATTTAAATGGTCCGTCCCTAACTACTTTAATAAATTCTACTGGTGCTTCAATAATGGAGCGGAGGTGGAGGGAGCGAAGGCGGGGTTGGAAGGGGTGGGGAGCAGTAGAAGAGACCCCCCCCCAATTATATTCATTTTTAGTGTGAATAGTTACGGTTGATGAGGTTCGACACAATCATCTATTTTTGTCATATATTGTGACGTCATTTTAGTACTTCCTTGTTCTATATGCAGGTGCACTCTTTTTTAAAACCATGCAAAATCTGGGGCAACTGTATTTGATTCCGAGGATTCTGAAAGGGGGCTGCAGTTTTGGTTGAATCCGATTATTTATTTTAAAACTTGTGCGTGGTAGAAAATTTATTTTCCGCCGTTTTGTGCCGAGATAAAGTTAAACATACCATACTAAAGAATCTTTTAAAAGACAGATTATTTATCTTGGAAGTAGAGACCAGATTATTTATTTATAATAACTGATATTTTTAAGGTGCGTCTAACGACCGTCCCATTTTGTGCAGGCTAGATTAACTGCCCCCCCCTTCATAATCAAATATGTCACCCCTGTTTAAATAATCTGCGGCCCAGTGCGGGAGCTTATCAGGTTGAACCCGCATCATAATAAATATTATATGTATATGCACATTCAAGGAAGTACATCTATGTAATTAATAAAACATTTATCCATCTGATTTTCATTTGTAGAAATTATAAACACATTGCAACGGATTTAAAAGCACACACCTTTAATGTCCTCTAAAGAGTATTACCCCCGGGGGGAGGGGGGTTAACTTCATATATAAAGGTGTACGTGGATGTGCCAAAAATATGGGTAGTTTTTTTTTAATTTATACAAAAATGGGTATGCTTTTTAGTTATCTGGTCTCGTGTAATTTTAGGGTCATGCTTTGTCCATTTTGACTGTTTGATATAAAAATATGCCCCATGAAATTCTGTATCAGCAATAAGCAGCTTATTGCTGATACCGAATTTCATGGGGCATAAAGCTGTGAGAAAATTGTTTATGCCAAATTATATTTGGCAACAATTAAGGGCCAAAAAATATCAATAATCAAAAAATATAAATATGGTCATAAAAAATGTCTATTTCATATGAATATGGGTCATGAAAATTGTCGATTTTATAGAAACATGGGTCATCAAAATTGAAATTTTATATAAATATGGGTACTGAATTCAAATCGAAAATGGCACATCCCCACCCAAAAAATTACCAAGTTACCCCCCCCCCCCGGAGTATAACACTACAAAACGATACAAATATAATTCAAAACTGAAAGAGTTACCCATACTCCTTCTCGAAGTACTGTCCGTGTCGTTGTTTTCTTCCGCGGTCACGTGTCCACGGTTTACAGCATCTCTGAATGCGGCCCTGTCGCCGATTGTCCCTATCCCAAGCTCTTTAAGGTCATCGTCTGTCAATGACCTGCAAAGTTCTAGGCTGTCGACCCGTTGCTGCCGAAAGTTATCGTAAAGGGCAGTTTTCCCTATTCTCTCTAATATTTTGAAAACGCCCGCCATGTTACTTTTTAGTTTGAAAACAGAAATCGATAAAATCCGCTTATAATAAAGAACGTGATTGTTCATCATATAATGAAGTTTTCATATCATGTAATGAAGTGTCCGTATCATATAATGAAGTTTTCATATAACGTAATGGAGTTTTAGTATCATGTAATAAAGTTTCCATATGATGGAAAGATGTGTTTGTATCATATAAAGAAGTTTTCATATCATGCTAATGAACTTCTATACCTTATCATTAAGTTTTTGTATAGAGTAGAGAAGTATTTAAATCATGTAAAGGGGATTCCATATCATGTAAAGAAGTATTCGCATAATGTAACGAAGGTTCTATATCATGTAAAGAAGTATTCGCATAATGTAACAAAGTTTTCATATCATGTTAAGAAGTATTCGTATAATGTAACGAAGTTTTCATATCATGTAAAGAAGTATTCGTATAATGTAACGAAGTTTTCATATCATGTTAAGAAGTATTCGTATAATGTAGAGAAGTTTTCATATCATGTAAAGAAGTATTAAATTTCATATAATGTAAAGAAGTTTTCATATCATGTAAAGAAGTATTCGTATAATGTAGAGAAGCTTTCATATCATGTAAAGAAGTATTCGTATAATGTAGAGAATCTTTCATATCATGTAAAGAAGTATTCGTATAATGTAGAGAAGTTTTCATATCATGTAAAGAAGTATTCGTATAATGTAATGAAGTTTTCATATCATGTAATAGGATCTTCATATCAATTAGTTACGATTTCACATAGAGTAGTATAGGATTTAAATCATGTCAGTAGTGTTTGACATCAAGTAATAGCTTTTTACATCATGTCATGATGGTTTCTTCATATAAGGCAGTGATGGCGTTCCATAAACATTCCTAAAAGTAGAACTTTATATAATATATAAATTGTTATATGAAAACCTCCCCCAAGGATATACTGGGAACTACATTACAATCCCTGTGGAAGCGGGGACAGCAACCACAGGACCATTGTAAAGTATCTAAAGGATATTAAATTTCTTAACGATTAAGAAATTTCCGAAAGTCTTTGCTCAACTCTTTGTTCCAAGTGCTTGATGTTATAAAATTTGCATTCTCTTTTCAACTCCGTAAGGGCTGCACAATGGGACAGAAGGGTAGACGATTCTATTTCACAGTTGGATCTAAGGTAATTCAAAATATGGTAGAAATGGCGGGGATCTCTGTCGATGAAATAAGTACATATGTTGTCCACGTTATACGGTTTCATAGTAGAGTCTGGTAAGACCATAAAATTAAGTATACAGTCTGGGTCCTTCATTAGGGTTTCTGCCGAAGTCGTCTCGAATCTCGTTCCTCCAATGTTTAGAATAATTCTAGTGTTTTGGTATTCAGCCATGCTTCTTAGTTGCAGCAAATACTTGGGGGTAGGGTTGTAAACGGGGGCCTGTTCTGTTTCTGTTTCTTCGGGGGCGTAGAGAGATAGAACGTCATCGTGGCTGGGAGTTGGAACGGGAGTTGATTGATGGGTCACGGTGGTTGATGGCGTAGAAACTGATGATGTGGGTAATGTTGATCTTGGTGAAATGTCTGTATTTGTGGTAGACAGCATGATATTAATTGTAGAAGTGTGAGAGGGCTTTGCGGAAACGGTAGTAGAAGTAGCCGTTGTAACTATGACGGGTTCATCCTTGGTTGGAGTTGGTTCTGAAACTGAAATTAAAGTTGTCGGTTCATCTTGAGTTGGAGAGGGTTATGATACTGGAGTCTGAGAAATCAACGGTGTCAAAGGTACTGGAGGGGGAGTTAAGGTAGGGGCATACACATTAGGGTTTGGTGGAGCAATCATCTCTACCGGTTTGATGATTATTTTTCTGGAAGGTGCATGTATATCAGGAATATTACTCTCCTCTGTAAAATCTAGGTTTAGTTTTCTTTTAACCGGCTTCTTTGTCTCCCCTACTGCTTCTTTCCTTCCCTCCTCCCAAATAGGCTTTCTGATCAAAGAGGTTTCAACTTTTTCTACTTTCATCTCTCTATTCCCAATTGGTCTTATTTTCCTTGTTCTTGATCTTCTGTTTAATCCCTTTCTTTCCTTCTTTTGACTTCTTCTCCTTCTTAGTTTTTAGTTGTACCGGTAATTTAATTGGCGACCCTTGCCTAGGGTGTATGATGATAACCTTCTCTCTTGATTCCCTCCTAGATTTTTTTTGTATTTTTCTTGTTCCTCAGGACCAAATTTACAGTTTTCCCGGCAAACGAAGTTTTTCCCTCCGGCTTCACCATGAGTGCAGTTCTTGTGGCAACTATTTCTTCTGAGGAAAATCCTGTGGCATTCATGGCACAGGTAGCCAAAGTTGCTATGTTGCTCGTCCATGTGCCGCTCCACCATGAACGGTTTCTCAAAGTCATGGTTCATGCATAGACCACACCGGTACAAGGTGACCTGTTAATTTACAATAGAATATGGCATATCTATCTAAGTTCGGCAAATATTTAAATTGGAACTACGTTCAAACATAATTCCCAGCATGCTATGCAATCTCAACCGAAAGTTTGCAAAGTTTATTTAAATATATAGCTATTTTTATTTAATTAGATTTTTTTTTAATTTTATTATCATTTTCTTTATATTGACCGCTTGGTGCAGTTGAACTCAATTAGATGAAGTCCAACATAAGTTCAGCATTCACTTGGATTAATTTAAGCATATATCCAAAACTTAATTGGATGATTTCTAACATAAGCTTTTAGTCCATCATGGTGCACAATTTTAATTTTGGTCCATTAAACTCTCCTTATTTTATATAAGACATCATTGAATTTTTCAATAATTTCAAAGGGGCCTTGCCAGGGACTTTGTTATTCAGGGTTCAATCCCTTTGTCCGCACCGGGCTGTAAAGCCAAACAGCATCGCCACCTTAAAAAGCTTTAAAATTTGTACTTCTGTCATACAGCCTTTTCATATTATTACTGGAAAGATTTATGTGTTTCCTAGCAAATTCATGAATTTTCTCTAATTTCTGCGACAAGTCATATGCATATTCACTATGCAATTCAGGGAGGTTATAATTTGTTTCGGGATGCCCTATTAATAAATCAATAGGTAAATTTATACTGCGTCCAAACATCATCTCATATGGTGAAGCTTTAGTAGTGTTATTAAAATGAAGCTCTATAAGCCATCAATAACAAATAAATATGATCATCCCAGTCCTCTTGACTTTCAGCTACAAAACTTGCAAGCATTTTTAGAAATGTGGCATTTGCCCTTTCCACCATACCATCACTTTGGGGCCTTAACCCAGTGGTTCTAGTTTTATGTAAACCCAATAGTTTACACATTTCCTTAAAGACTTGAGACTCAAAGTTTGTCCTCTGATCAGAATGAATTTCCATTGGTACCCCCAAGACAGTAATAACTCGCTCTACCAATTTCTTAGCAACAGTAGTGGCTTCTTGGTCTCTTATAGGAATTGCCTCAGCCCATTTTGTAAAATAATCTCCAACCACCATTAAAAACTTATTTCCTTTATTTGATCTGGGAAGGGGACCGAGAATGTCAACAGCAATTCTTTCGAGCGGAGCTCCAACATTATATTGTTGAAGTGGGGCCTGGGGTTTCTTTAAAGGTGTTTTTTTAGTTGCGCATATATCGCATTGCCTGCACCAGTTTTCCACATCAATTCTCTGCCTATACCAAGAATACCTAACCCTAATCTTGGACAAGGTCTTTTTAACCCCCAAATTACCTCCAGCTACACTGTCATGTAACTGGGAAAGAAAAAAATTCCTCAATTTATGTGGTAGTACCACAATATATTTTAGTCAACACCCATTACTACTCTCCCATTTATAATATAAAATCCCTCGTTTCAAACATAAAGACTGCCACCTAGACCAATAGTATTTGACAGAGGGACTGCAAGGTGAACTTATTTCCCAAGGTGGTTTTTCGCCCTTTCCAACCCAGGTCAATAAAAGTTTAATATCCGGGTCATCAATCTGACTGTCCTGCAAATTGGAATTTGAGAACTCGGTGCAACTAGCACCAGGGACAGAAGACAGATTTTGATCTACTGATTTATCATTAACTTGACTATCTTCTGAGAAAGATTGTCTCAAGGTTTTCCCTGACCTTGTTGTAACATTTACTGAAGCCAAATTATCATCTGTATTTTCTTTGAATCTAACAGCTGTTTCAGAGTGATTTTCAATACATTTTTGTTCAAATTTTGTACAATGTCTACATTCGTTGGTGCATGGCCTACGTGACATGGCATCTGCATTTCTATGTGAAAGTCCTATTCGGTGCTCAATTTCAAAATTATATGCTGCAAGGATCTCAAACAAGCGGGCAATTTGTCCCTCTGGATTTTTAAAGTTTAACAGCCAACGTAATGCGCCATGATCACTGCGAACAACAAAGTGTTGTCCATATAAGTAATGATGGAAATGCTTGATGGATGTTACCACAGCCAAAAGTTCCCGTCTGGTAACACAATACTTTCTTTCAACTCTGTTAAAAGACTTGCTAAAATAGGCAATTACTTTTTCCTGCCCATCTTGAATTTGAGACAGAACAGACCCTTGACAAGTATTACTGGCGTCAGTATCCAGAATGAAATTACCCTCATTTTGAGGATATGCCGAAATTGAAGCATTAATTAATGTTTCCTTTAAAGTATCAAAGGATGTCTGACATTCTTCAGTCCATTTAAAAGGTTGGTTTTTCTCCGTAAGTTTATGCAAATTTCTTGCAATTTCTGCAAAATGAAAAATATATCGCCTATAATAGGAACAAAGTCCTAAGAATGATCTAACTTCCTTAACATTCTTTGGTGTAGGCCACTCTGAAACAGCTTTAGCTTTATTGGGATCTGTTGCAACCCCCTCTTCACTGACAACATGTCCTAAAAAGGTAACACGTTGCTGAAAGAAATTACAATTCTTTGGATTTAATTTAAGGTTTGCCTCCCTTAATCGATCAAGTACTCCCGTTAAATTTTCTATATGTTCCTCAAATGACTTTGAAAATATAATAATGTCATCGAGATAGACAAGACACGTCTTCCAAGTTAACCCTCCTAAAATTTTCAGCATTAACCTTTCATAAACTGCGGTCGCATTACATAACCCAAAAGCTAAAACAGTAAATTGCCACAGACCACTGCCAGGATAAGAAAATACAGTTGTTGGTCTGTCTTCAGGTGAAATAGCCACCTGATGATACCCACTTTTCAAATCGTATACAATTTGGAACCTGATAGAGCATCAAGTGTATCATCTATACGGGGCAGGGGATGGGAATCCTTAACAGTATAATGATTGAGAACCCGGTCATCAATCGCGAAACGAATTAATCCGTCCTTCTTGCGTAAAATAACAACGGGGGAATTCCAGGGACTGGTATTGGTTCAATAATCCCTTGTTCAGCCATTTTCTGAACTTCAGCATCAGCTTCTTGAATTTTTGATAAGGGGACACGTCTCAGTCTTTGTCTTACTGGGGGAGCCTGGCCAGTATTGATAGTATGTTCTATCACTTCTGTTCTACCTATATCAGTAAAAGACTTTGAAAAGGAATCTTGATATTTAATTTCAATATTTTTAAATTTAACTTTCTGTTCTTCCGTTAAATCATTAACATTTATATCAAATACAGTCTGGACATGATCTGGCATTTCCCTATCACCGTGATCACCAATACTACTAATTCCAGTAGCATTTACAAAGACATTCTCATAAGAATGTAATTCAGCATTATCAAGAACCTCCAAAGTTGCTGCTAAAGTATCTTTCTGCAAAACATGCTCTTAACTTTCAAAGGGATCAACCCGGTGTCAGGTTGGACCACTGACCTTGCTATCAAACGACCATGCTTTTTAATAAACTTATTAACTTGCTCCACCATACCAACTTTTCCTTTAACCAAAGGATCTAAAATTCTCCCTGAAACAATAGTTTGACTGGAGGGGGGTAATATGATCTTTTCATGTATACAAATTCTGCAACATGAAGCTTCTGCATTATTCTTATATTTAAAGCAAGGTATTTCTTGCCCTCTAAACTTAATACAATTTTTGCTCAAAAGTACATCACACCCATTTTTAGTAAGAAATTCCATACCAAGAATTCCTTCAGTAGGTATATCAGCTACTAGAACACTATGTTTCATTAAATTTTCCCCCAAGCCTTATATATGCCTCAATTTCTCCATTAAAAGGGGAGATTTCTCCGGTTGCAGTCACCATTTTAATTTCAACTGGTAAAAGCTCAGGTCTTGATGAAGGTTTTAATTTATTTAAAAGTTTCTGACTCAAAATTGTTACACTAGCTCCGGTATCAACTAGCAAAGATATCTTTTCCCCACAAACTGAAGTATCTAAATAAATACCTTCATCATAAGACCCCCAACTATTTATTGTGACTGCCATGGGCCGTTCTGCTGAGGTCCACCTCTGGCCCATGACCTCGACTGATAATCGTTTCCCTGGTTTGTATTGGGACCATTGAAATTTCTGCGTCCTTGGCTTTGATTTTGATTAATTCCTCTATAATTAGAGTTATTTCCCTTATAGTTGGAATTATTCCTTCCATTTTGAGTTAGTTAGTTAGTTAGTTATTGCTTTACTCCCAAGCAGCACGATTTCGGCTATATCCGGGAGATGAACATGAAAGTGGTGATACAATGAACATGAAATGATGATGAAATGGAGGAAATGGGAACACAAGGCCAATCGGGTAGGAGAGTTTTGACTGCCACTGGAAAAAGGAGTGATGGGTAGGAACGGGAAATTTCGCCTCCTGCATGGGGATCCTACGGGTCCTACTCTTACCGAGACCTGCAGCAGGGTTCTTTAACGTGCGAGGAACGTGACATTTTTCCCAACACGGTGAACCACTATGGTTTGCGGTCAGGTTTTCCGCATTATCGCCTGACGACCCCGCATCTCTCGTTGTCAGGGCTGCCCCATTCAACCACCTGGGGCACACATCCCAGTCGCTTTGTGGGCAAAACGGCCTGACCCGATGTCAGGTTTCTGAGCGCTCTTAAGTGGACTTTTACCGACAAGGTTAGCGCTGCTGCGGGCCTATTCGCCCGCACGGGTTCCTTCCATTTTGATAATTTGAGTTATTGCCCCTAGCATTTTTGTTCTGATAAGAAGATTTATTTTGAAAGTTTGTCTTCTCATATAAAGTCCTATTGGAATTATCAAAATTTCTGCTTTGCTTAATATCTTTGTGAAGATTAGCCATTTCTTTTCTAATCTCGTCCATAAAATCTTTGATTTCATCTTTTAAATTAGAACCCATATCAGCAATTTTATTGAATTTATCTGATCCTACTGGTAAAACTGGCCTGGTATCTCCAGCACCATTTGGAATCTTATTTCTATGTTTATCAGCTTGTCTGAATGTTTCTAACCTAACAGCCAAAAAGTATGCTTCATTAATATTTCGGGGACATGCTTCCCTTATTCTTAGTCTAATGTCAGGATCTGTCAAGGCATCAATAAATTGATCAAGGGCCAAAATGTCAGTTACAGATGAAGGAGCCCCAGGATAAGCACAACGAGTTAACTTTTTAATATCTTGACTTAAAGCAGAAAGAGTCTCGTGCTCCTTCCTAGTTCGGGTTTGAAGTTGAGCTCTAAAAATCTCTGATCTATGTAAGGAACCGAACCGATTACAAAGAGACTGCACCAAGCTGTCATAATCTCGTCTTTGAAAATCATTCAATTCATTTAATATTGCTCTTGCACCGCCTTTTAAACTACTTGCCAAACATAAAGATTTGGTATTATAATCCCATTGATTTATTTCTGACAGAATTTGAAATTGATTTAGATATTCCTCAATGTCCTCAGTACCATCATATGGTTGAAGTTTCATATTGACTTTCATTCCTTGATTAGTATAACTAACTGATTGAGATTGCATGCCAGCATGACTTAAACTATTATTATTGTTGTAAGTTCTTGGTACATGTTGTGTTGGTTGATTTCTAATTGGTTCATAATTGTCTGCATTATGTTGTTCATTTTCAAAGTAATTTTCATTTTAATTGTGGGTTTTTTGATCGACTGCGGAGGCAGCTCTTGGAAAATGTTTGAAACTTGTTCTTTCATGTAATCTTTTCAAAAGATTGGATAATTTATTTTGAAAATTATCTTGAATGGTAACTATTTGTGCAGCATTTTCATTAGAAACTATCTTAAAAGTATCTCTTATTTCATTTTTTAATAAAAATTCTCCGAGTGCCTGTGGTGTTTCATTTCTAGAATTTATATGAGCACAAGTTCTCTGCGAATCTAGACTTTCATGTTATTCGTCAACTACTGTATATTCTTCCGAAAAGGAAGGTCTGCGATTTAGATTAAATTGAAAAGTTTCTGATTTTTCTGAATGAATGGAGTCATCCATTTTCCAAAATTTATATTTCAAACTTCACCAAATAAAAATTTCAGCAAAAAATTTTAAACAAATATCCCACTTCTGACACCATTGTAACGAACCGACCTCGCTAATGGTTTGCTACTAAATTGTGGGCTTTGGTGAAGGAAATCAAAAAGTTGGAAAGTTTGATATTTGTATTATAATCAAATAATATTTATATTACTAGTAGTAGTCAACACATCACAATAGTCAATGAATATTATAAAGTTAAGCATAAAATTCTACTTGGTGCTTGGTGCATTTCTTAAGAAATCTTGCTACTTGGTGCAAATACAAAAGGATTGAAAAATAAGTTAGAAAATGGAAATGAAACATAATTTGGAGCACCAAGGAATTCCCTTGGTGAAGCACCGACGAGTTACTTGGTGCAAGTCAAATATCAGCACCGAGTAAATAAGTTACTTGGTGCTCGGCAGCCGACAGATTTCAAGTAAATAAATAAATTAATTAAATTATAGAATTGATAGAATCTCCGAGCTAATTATAAATAGACAATTACCAATTTTTGATCAAAGCTTCTTTGCTGTTGAGCCATAAATTCGGCTTTAACTTTTGATTTTGAATTTATCGGTAATTTAGAAAGCTTGATTTATATCAAAAGACAGCGAACCGAAGATTGACAGCTCGATGCACCGAGTTCGATATTTATAGAAGTCGTGAGGTAGTACACAACAACAAGTAAATAAATACACAAAAATAGTTGACAGGAAATGGCGCCCGATTTGACAAGTGCTTTTCAACAGAGCCATAAATCGCTAATTATTAAGTTATTTGGAAGTGATACATCAATTAAATGATGCGATTACATAAAATATTATTCAGGTAAACTATACAACACGCGAGAACACCCTACGAAGCGTAACAATGAACATCTGTGTCAAAATGTACCGGCGAAAATAGAAAAGTAACTCGAACTGGCGAAACACATAATTATTGTGTATAACATAATAAAATTAGCCGGTCGTAACAATACAGTACTATGTGTACAGTCACAAAACCTACAAATGGTACAAAATGGTATGTTTGTACTCAATGAGATGGCAAAATTAAATGCATTCAAGCGGTTTCTAATGAGGTCTCACCACAATTCCTCCATGACCTTTCTTGACTTTTCTGTGGCAGTAGCATAAGGCAAGGTCAATGGTTATCAGACAGAGACACGTAGGGGTAGACCAGCTCTTGCACCTGTTGAAAACACCGATCCAGCGTCATATGCCATTTTCCTTTGATAAGAAATCAAAGTGCCACTTATGTTATATGAGGAACAAAACCACCCCATATACCATTGAGACAAACCAAGTTTGGATGTAACTGTTTTGGGAAACATCTGTGCCTACCTGAGTGTTTTACTAATAATCACACTGAAAGAAATTGTAAATATTTGATAAAAAAAAATCGAACCAGTTCAATGTTATGATATAAAATATAATAGCGCGACAATCCTTATTCAATTTAGGACAAAACTGTCAAGTTTCATGCACCAACACGCTTTAATTTTCTGCTTCTGCTTACACCACGGTAGGATGCAGGCATCCGCACCCAACATGTACAAAACTCAGAATTGAGTTGAGACTGTATACACCAGGTTTCGATGAAAGCATCTGCTTATATTTAACTCTGAATTAGGCTGATACTTTTATAGTTAGTCGCGGAGACAGCCATGTCGTATCGAAAATCTTGTCCCGTGCTGGTTCCGGGTGTCAAATGGATCCACAACAGTACTAAGCTTTTCGGTAAAAGTCCACTTTAGAAGTTCCAAAACCTGACATCGGGTCAGGCCGCTTAGCCCGCAAAGCGATTAGGATGTGTACACCAGGTGATTGAATGGGGCAGCCCTGTAAAATGAAGGTCATCGAGCTATAATGCGGAAAACCTGACCGCAAACCGTAGTGGTTTACCGTGTTGACGAAAATGTCACGTTCTTTGCACGTCAAAGAACGCTGCTGTAGGTCTCAGTAAGAGTATGTCTCGTATGATCCCCATGCAGGAGTCTAAATTGCCCCTACCCATCACTCTTTTGTCCTTTGGCAGTCAAAACTCCTATCCGATAGGCCTTATATCCTATTTTCATCCTCTTCATCGTCATTATCTCATGTTCATTGTATCACCCTTTTCATGTTCATCTCCTGGATATAGCCGATATCGGGTTGGAGTAAAGCAATAACTAAATGAGTAAGCGAGCCTGAGAAGAACCCCTGGGTTTCCGAGGATGTAACTAACTCAAAACATCTGAAAAATTTTACTAGACCAGGCATATCGAATAAGTTGTGACATATAAACATCATAAGCAGGTGAAGTAGGTATCTTACTTTCCAGGTAAGGAAAATTTATAAATAGAAATTCTATCTTTCATGTCCTTTTATCGTAAATCTTCGTTCGGAGATATCCACCGTGGTCAAATTTGAGATGCAAATCCAAGAATGACATGGACCCATTGGATTCGGTGATTTTTTTAATCCCCTTCTCTGGAGGATATATCGAAGGAATCAAAGTTCCAAACAAAGCGTTGTTGAAAGACAGAAACATATGCCTTTTCACCAGTTATAGGGCAAAATGGATAACTAGCTGTGCTAGTTGTTTTTTTTGGTACCGGAAAAAAAATGTTGAATAAAGAGACTGATAACTTAAAAACAATATACGCATCTACTGAGTCTATTTCTTTTCAGGAAGGTAAACCTGTCAGTGAAGGAGTTGGTGTTTTACGGCCTTGTATCCCGTGCAGGAACCGGGAGGCGAATAGGCCCGCAACAGCGCTAAGCTTGTCGGTATAAGTCCACTAAAGAGCGCTCAGAAACCTGACTTCGGGTCAGGCCGCTTAGCCCACAAAGCGACTGAGATGTGTGCTCCTGGTGGTTGAATGGGGCAGCTCTGTCATTATAAATGCCGGGGTCGGCAGGCTATGATGCAGAAAACATGACCGCAAACAGTGGGCCAACGTGTATGGAGAGTGCCGTGCTTCATGCACGTAAAAGATCCCTTTGTGGATCGCCAAGTAGTGCACCACATAGACTAAATTTGCAGCCCCTACCTACCTCTCCCCTTTTCCTGTGGTTCTTCAAAATTTGCTGTTTCATTTGTTTCTTACCCCATTCCCATATTTCTCATCAACATCAAACACTTATCACCCGGACTTATCATTCACTCACTTTACGGCCTTGCAACGCTATACAGGTTATTTAAAGATTAAGGCATGAAAAAAGGATGTTTAAATGAACATGAAATGATCCACAAAATATGGTTTTATCACCTCCGATTCATGTTTGGTAAGCGGTAAGGCTTTCAAAATTATGGACCTGGTTAGTTATTTAGTTTTAAGTTTACTCACAAGCAGCACGATTTCGGCAACATCCGGGAGATGAACATGAAGGGGTGATACAATTAACATGAAATGATGATAAAGTGGAGGAAATGGGGACACAAGGCCAATCGGGGAGGAAAGGTTTTGACTTCCACTTGAAAAAGGATTGATGGGCAGGTATTGACCATGGAAATCCTACGGGTCCTTCTGTACCAGGTTTCTATTACGTGAGGGGACGTGATAATTTTTCCAACACGCTGCACCATTATGGTTTGCGGTCAGGTTTTCCGCATTAAAGCCTGCTGCTGCGGGTCTATTCGCAACCCAGAGCCCGCACAGGATTTTTAACAGGCATCAATATTCAATTTACTGGAAAGATTGTTTCATCATTACAGAATAATGACTTGTTAATTGCACTGTTTAAAGTATTACATGTAAAAACAAAAATAGGGGGTTCTAGCTTCAGAATTATCTACAAATATATTCTTAAATTGTTGTAAATAAACAAAATCTAAAAACAAGGGAATGACACGTTCTACGCACTAAATCGTAACGTATTACCTTAATTTCGTCTTCAGTGAAGTTCTAAAGACGTTTTTTGTTTAAATATGATTATATATGTTGAGATTAGTTGAACACTATTTTTGTGAGAAAAAAATGCTTTCGTTGGTTTTAATCTTTTTTGTCTAAATACTTGGTTTTTCATTATCGTCCCATAGTTAAATAGTCTTTTTAGCCGAAAACACAAAACAAACACTCTTTTATCACATTTATCATCACGGTCATTGTTTTGTTTGTATATATGTATACAAATGGGAATTAGATTTAGGATGAAGAAGAAATAATTTACCATGTTTTCTTCATCCAACATTCCCCATCATGATGATAATGATGATCATTTTGCCACTTTCAAGACCTAGCTGATAGAATCATCTTGTTATTATGATTAAGGTCTACAGCATCATTAGCCAAGAGTGGTTTGCAATGTTTATTTTAAATACTGCATATATTGTTAAAGATCAGACATTTACTTACATTTCTTGTTTTATGGAAACATATACGTAGAGGATTTTCCAAAAACATGCACATGAAGACGAAAAATTGATTCACAGATGGTGATTGGAAACGAGTATCTACAACTTCATTATTTTAGATCCTGGTGGTCGAAATGCTTTTTAAGGAAATATGTTTAAATCCCCTATAAATCTCAGACTCGGTCTTGTAAACTTGTCAAATTAAAGCAGCCTACTCTGACAGGCTGTGCTAATATACTCTCCTTAAGCATACAAAAGTACTGTCTTAACATAAAATGTAGAGAATTTCCTGATAATCTTTTTGATCTACATATCATCCGGTTTCATGACTTGGATGCATCCGTTCGGGTTCAGTGTTGTGCAACGTGTTGGGAAACATGCCACGTTTCTCGCACGTTGAAGAACCCTGCAGCAGGTGTCGGTAAGAGTATGACCCGTAAGATCCCAATACAGGAGGCTAAATTGCTTGTCCTAACCCATCATCCCTTTTTCCAGTTGCAGTCAAAACTCTCTTCCCGGACCTGCTTTGTATCACCATTTCCTCCACTTCATCATCATTTCATGTTCATTATCATGTTCATTGTATCACCCCTTTCATGTTCATCTCCCGGGTATAGACGAAATCGCGCTGTATTCGAGTACAGCAATAACTGAATATTATGTGAAACCGGGTAAAGGTTGGCTATATCCCACTTAGGTAAGTGTTCCAAATGATTCAATTCTTCGTTGTCAGTCACATTAGATAAAGGTTCAAGATTGTGCAAGAAGCAAAGAGATAACGCACCAATGGGATATTCGAATCTCAAAAGTCCGAAAGGGCAACGACAAACCGGTAAACACGAACAAAAGCAGCACTAAGAAACACAAAATCAACAACGCTTACTCAAGTCGTAAAAAAAAGAGTGTGCTCCGGAAGAGTAAGCAGTTCCTGCCTGCTGAAGCACACCCGTCGTGTTGTTAATTTCCAATTCAGTGTGTCAAATCCGGTAAAGGAAGACAAATATATGTGGGTATACACAATTCAATTAGTTGTTTAAATTTGTTCCTGTCCTGATTATTAGCACTAGTATGGCTGAAATACTGTAGACTGGTGATTAAACAAACGACAATCAACGTATGGACCAAATTGATTGTGATAAAACTTTACATGAAGGAAGTATATCATCACATGCAGATGTGCATGAAGAATCTTCATCGCCCTAGGATATCATTTATGGAAGATAATTGGACTTTAGTTTTTTTTGCAGGATAGAGGAGTATCCTTTTGTGAGCTCGCTCACGGTATTACTTTGTTTGTAATTCAAGAACTGCATTTGATGTTTTATATCCAGCTTTGTCTTTAAAAGTGACATTACTAATAGCTTTCTTATGTATGTGTAAGTATTTAAAGAAAAAAAAAACTCTTTTTTATATTTGGTTTCGCCATATTGCAATTTGTAAGCTTCAATTTAATATCATTCAAATGGATTTTGACATTCATAATTTTTTCAGTTTTTGTAGATCATCGCTCGTTTTATTTTACTGGTATGTTGTTTACATGTATCTTATTTCATCGTATATTTGAAGGTATTCTGGCTCTGCTGTAGTAGTCTTTTCGGTTTGTTTAGACGGACGTCGATTCTTTGAGGAAGAGTCCATTTCGTTGTATGTCTGGCCATCTGTCTTACGATTAACATCTTCGTATGACCTAAATCCGATTAAAAAATGTAATTTAATTCCAGTATAAAATTATTGTTTTCATGGACGAGAGGAAGGTGTAAAGAAGAATGAACAAATACATGTGTAAAGATTCTATCGAGTTATCGCAAGACATTTTTTTTAATTGGCAGGAACTTTACAATTATTTCAAGGAAACTTTTTATCATGTTGATAGATTTAAATTTATCTGATGCATAAAACCGGAGTTTTTTTGTATTGGAAAAAGTAAACTGGCTGTGGATCTTTTTACCTTAATTTGATAAACATTAATTTAGTTCTGCTTACCGTTTTCTGTTTATCAACAGTAATCCTGAAATTATATTTTGGAAAAAATGAATAACTTAAACTTGATTTAATCTTCCAATTGTATGCGTCGTAATACTTTGTACAATCTACTGATAAGTGATATTTTAATTTTCTGATGTAAAGAAATTGATTATCTATTAATTGCCCGTCTCTACCATCACTCCTTTTCCCAGTGACAGTCAAAACTCTCCTCTCCGAATGGCCTTGTGTCCCCATTTCCTCCACTTCATTATTCCATGTTCATAGTATCATCCATATCATATTAATCTCCAGGATAAAACCCAGATCACGCTGCTTGGAAGTGAAGCAATAATTTGCTAACATTAAATCTAAAGTAGTTTTTTTTTTCAGAAGCAAAGAGGCATCAATGTTGCATTTTAGTGTCAAAAAACCGAAAGGGCAACAATAAAACCGGTAAACACGAACTAAAACAGCACGGCCAACTTAACGGCCAAGTTAATGCAAGTGTTGATTACCAGTTTGGATAAACGTTCTGTGGAATTATTGCTAATTTTTATAATATTGCATTTGAACATCTTACCTTTTTTATGTAGAACAAAACAGGCAAAACATTCACAAATTTGTGCTAAAATCAGTAGGACAACAATAACTATCAATGCATTCTGAACAGTCACATCACATGCTAAAAAGAAAAAAAAAGAAAAAAAAGAAATTCATGTTTTGATTATACGCCTTTAGCTTGTTTGGAACGAAATATAATTAGACCAATTAAGTATAAGTGATGTTTAACCATTAAACTCTAATACATCACACAATACTAATGTATCACATAAATATAGGAATTTAATGATAATCATTTTTTTAAGATTTAGAATGCTTTTTCGCAGGTGTAAATGCGACTCTCCATCTTTAAAATAATTCCATTTTATCACGACCACTAATGTTCTAAATCACAACCCAATCAAGGGTTATGCGAGGAAATTCGTTTGAGGAAATTCCCGGTTATGATTTTGTAGAAGAGTTTTCTGGAAAGTGTTCTCTTATTTCAACTTGTCAGGGGCATTAGGTTTTACTCAAATCCGTCCGTATGAATTTCCGTCAAGCTTTTCTCAGAAACCGTACATGGGAATGATTTGAAACTTGGTAGGATGGTTCAGCATGACAAACTGTATGTCTTAAGCGACTTAACTGTCAGACCTGTTGGACATCTACTTCCTGTTTTGGACTGGTCCAATATGAAAAACTATGGAAATAGACTTGAAAATTTCCTAGAGCTTTTCTCAAAAACCATACATGGTAATGATTTGAAATTTGGTAGGATGGTTCAGCAAGACAAATTGTGTTTTAAGCGACTTTCAGACCTGTTGGACATTCTCTTCCCGTTTTGGACTAGTCCGATATGAAAAACTGAAAATATACTTGAAAATTTCCTTCAAGCTATTCTCAGAAACCGTACATGGGAATGATTTGAAACTTGGTAGTATGGGTTAGTATGACAAACTAGCCTTGCAGACTTTCAGACCTGTTGGATATTCACTTCCTGTTTTGGACAAGTCCGATATGAAAAACTATGAAAATATACTTGAATATTTCTTTCAAGCTTTTCTCGGAAACCGTACATGGGAATGATTTTGAAACTTGGTAGGATGGGAAAGTATGACAAACTGTTTGTCCTTAGCGACTTTCAGGTCTGTCGGACATCTACTTCCTGTTTTTGACTAGGCGGATATGAAAATCTATGAAAATTGACTTTAAATTTTCCGTCAAGCTTTTTTCAAAAACCATACATAGCAATGATTTAAAACTTGGTAGGATGATTCACTATCACAAACTGTACGTCCTAGGTGACCTTTCAGGTTTGTCGGACATCTACATTTCTTTTGAAACTGGGCCGATATAGAAAAAAACCTGTGAAAATCGACTTAAAAACCTCCGTCAAGCTTTTCTCAAAAATCGTACATGGGAATGATTTGAAAATTAGTAGAATGGTTTACTATGACAAACTAAATTTAAGTCCTAGGCGACTTTCAGACCTGTCAGGCATCTACTTTTTGATTAAGACTGTGCCGATATGAAAAACTATGAATATCGACTTGAAAATTTTCGTCATGCTGTTCTCAGGAGTCCTGTCCTGGGCCAAGGTGGCGAATAGGCCCGTAGAAGAGCCTAGCTTGACGTAAGAGGCGACTAGGGGTCTTGGGATTCTTACGTCGTGTCAGTGCTCACTCCACAGAGCGACCAAGTGTGTACTCTAGGTGGCTGAATAGGGTAAACCCTGGCCCTCGTCCGCGGGGTTGTCAGTTCTTTAATACAAAAACGCTGACCGCTAATCATAGTGGACCAACGTGTGTGGAGAGTGCCACGCTTCTTGCACGTTAAAGACCCCTTTATGGACCACAACGAAGTACACCACATAGGCTAAATTTTCTGTCCCCTACCCACCTCTCCCCTTTTCCTGCGGTTCTTCAATACTTACTGTTACTTTGTTTCCTACCCAATCCCAATATTTCATTTATCATCATCAGTTCACGTGCATTTTATCATCCTTTTCATGTTCATCGCCTTTAAATAAACTATATAGCGTTGCAAGGGCGTAAACACCAACTCACTCATTCACTCAATTTTCTCAGTATCCGTACATGGAAAAGATTTGAAACTGAAGGATGGTTCAGTATGAAAAACTACATCCTTAGTGACTTTCAGGTCTTTCGGACATCTTCTTCCTATTTGGGGCATAGCGGCGGCATCCGTGTCCCATGGATACATTCCTATTTATTAATGTTTATTGTCATTCCCCACCATTTTGTGAAATTATAGAATTTAGTCAGCTGTAGTTATGGCTAGACTTTAAGAAACAACTTATTTCAAATCCTTTATTTTTTCGTGGACATGTCTAAAATTTACACCCTTGGAACCTCGGCCAAACAATAAAATTTGATAATTTTAAAGCCACAGATTACCATGATATAAGTATCTTTAAAAACTAGTTATTCTTAAAGACGACTTCATTCTCCTACTTATCATTACACGGCAGGTCTGCAAACGAATTACCTCGCAGAACCTGGAGTTGTCATTTAGGATATAGGTGGTCCTGTTATTATCGTATACAAGTTCCATAAGAGTGCAAAATGTCTGTTAAAAGTTGTATTGTACAGAGTTGAAATGAAATCTGTTTTTAAAAAAATGTCCGGATGTTAAGATTGCCCTTATATTGTCCATAAAATTCTGTTCAATATATTTATTGAAATGCAGTTTTAGCGAATTAAGAAATCTTGGGGCTTATCATATGTGCAGTCAAGAATTCACACACGATAACAAATGTAACATTTTGCACAAAGAAATGTTTTAAGTATGTAAGATATAGTATTCTTACCTTGATTTTCTGAATTCGTTTTGACTGAAGGAAAACAAAATACCATTTAAACCCAGCATTACATATACGATCGTATCAATTTTATAGTTAAAGATTTATAAGTATTTTATAAACAGCGTTTAAAAGCAGTTTTTGCATGAGGAATCGACTTTTGTCGAAACTATTGTACTTACTAACGTTATGCAGAAGAAAATTAGGTAGCGGTCGTTGATCTTGGCATATTTTTGTATAATGCTTTATGCTCTTCATATAGTGTTTGGCGTTTTCAGTCTTTTGGGTAGAAAGTCTTTAAATAGACAAAACCCGTGTCACGCAAGTAAATTCGTTATACTTGTACATAAACCTTATGACAAACAATAAATCTAATTGATACCTGCTTCAAACCAACAATTAACCTAATTGATACTTGCTTCAAACAAACAGTTGATTTCACTTTATACCTTCAGTTCGTATTGCAATCGTTATCACATCCATAACAGAAGTAGCACCATCAATAGATGAGAACCGCGCTGTACATGTAATATTGCTACCATGAAACTGTTTTGTTACTCTATGTATATTAAAAGTAAATTTAAGATTTTGTCTATCACAAGTAGCATTGTATAAAGATGTGTTAGTCTGTATCTTGTCACATCGATTATCAACTGTTATCCAATAAACCAATGGCCCCGTTTCCAATGAGCTGGTAAACTGGACTAAAACTGGAAATCCTGTTGTAATGCATGTCAATTCAAGACTTGAATCTGCCGTCACTGGTAGGTTCTTGTTTGTTGTTAGTAGGACTGTATCTATGCTGTAAACTATAAAATAAAGATATATGACTTTATATGGAAATAACGCATGGCAGTAGAGTCATGTTTTTGTGCTTTGTCTTGGAATATTGATAGGAGGAGGTTGGGCCCCAAAAAAACTAGTTTAACCCCGCCACATATTACATGTGCCTGTCCTAAGCCAGGATTCTTTGACAAAGCTTTCGTTTGTACTTGTCTTTTTTGATGTTTTCTGTTCCTTGTTTAAGAAGGGGGTCTATCTGTGACTATTTCAGGGCTGGATTTGAATTATATGCATTTTATTTAGACCATGGGCCAATTGCAGAACCGCCAGCAGTGCCAAATGGAGGCGCCTCGTTGAAGGCTGCTGGTGGTTGTCCATTGTGTTTTTTCTAAATTGCCGTTTACAAAAAAATGGTTTAATTGTGGGTTGTGTCGCGTACACTTATTCCACATCTCATGTTTTTCTATGTGTTGAAGCAATTAAATGACACATTGGTTCTTCTTTGCTTCTTTTCTTTCAGTTACGAATTTGTAAATAAAGAAAATATTTTTAACATCGAAAGCATGCTTGATATGGTTTCCTGAAAAGTTTCATGATACGAGTGTATGACTTCACCATTTTAAAAATTATTCAGACATTATTGCGGAAATAGTTGTATAGAGAAGCCTTAAATCAACAAACATCTGACGTTTTTCTTTCCATTTACAATGTTTCTTTGTTGACCAACAAACAAATGCCATTTTTTATGTCACTTTCAAGTTTCAAAGCCAATATTTCACATTACATGTTTCATTTTGATAAAAAAAATAGTCTTTTGTCATTCTTTGTGACTCTTGCTTTAGAGACCACACTACTAGGATTCTTATAAGACTAGAAGTACATATTATCGAATTCAAACTGTAATACTTTTGAAATTTTTACTTACCTTCTTTGAACCAAATTACAATTATCATCATATTAATTCGTAAAATTATTCCAGCCATACTTATATTTAAAAAAACTCCCTTAAACCAAAGACATCTGTAGTCGCACAGGAATAAATAAAAGTTTAACAATTGTATGTCGTAAATTGTTATTTATTGTTGACACACAGGACTGGCGATTTAATTTTAACCCAAGACCAAACGATTTACGATCAAATATTATATGATAAGTTCAACTTCAATCGTATCATCTTCAAATATGTATAAAATGATAACAAATTTGGTAAGGGTGGGACTTATTCTTGTTACCCGAGTTTACGGACATGCTACATGATTAAGTCGTCATGTAAATTCGTCAAACTGAAACGCACAATTTTTATTTTACTGAAATTTCATCTATTAAATCTATTGTTTAATAGCGAGCACAGTTCGTAACGGAGAGCTCTACAGCAGGTTCCCGCGAAATATTTGCCTAATGCTGATATTGATTTTTTTGTCAGGATATGGTATGCTTCTCAAAGGAATCTGGAATGAATGTTAAAATTTTACCCATTTTGTTTGTCGCATTCCAAAAATTATTTATGTCATGATTTTAAGGAGAACAATAATCTGATGACGATTTTTTTGTAGTAACCACATTTCAATGATTTTTTCTTACTTTTCTATTTTACGTTCAATCGCCCTAAGCATCTCGTCCCAAATTAAACGTTCTAGAAAATGCACCAAAATAAAAATAACTACGATGATTTGAAATCAAATCTTTTTTATACGTTCTTTAAAAATTGTTTACAATGACACTTTAAACACGTTAACTTTGTATGTCTTCTGTTCAAAATTGATCAATCAAAATATTTCATTCGGGTAACTCGGAAATTTACCAAAACGCACCTCGCACATGTTTTTCCTTTTAGGTAAACAAATGACTAGTAAACAAATGTTTATGTTCATTTTATCATCCTTTTCATGTTCATCGCCTGTAAATAACCTATATAGCGTTGCACGGGCGTAAAACACCAACTCACTCACTCACCCACTCCACGTCTCTGCGGGAATTGGGTTCTTCAGATGTGATATTTTGATTTCTTAAAGATTTTATTCGTCACCTGAGGCGTGGAACTCCGTCATATGAGAATCCATCTGTTGTAATGTGGAGAGTTTTTTTTTCACAAAAATTCAGGCTCTTGGGAACCTCTTGTTGCTTGAACAGCTCTGTTGTTGCTCAGACATAACTCATCATAACGGAAAATCTTGAAACCCCTCTGGTGGATGGACAGAAATCTTTCTGAAAGTTTGTCTTTGATCCCCTAAAGGTCTGACAGTCATTTTTGTTGGATCCATATCAAAATGAGACAGAATAGATGCAAACTGCCATTTTTGGCTTAAAATATCGATCTGTCGTTACCACGTGGTGATTTCAAAAAACAAAACATTTTTGTTGTACTGTCGCATTATTTGTAAAAGGCACTGGACGTACCGTTTGGAGTTTTTGTCAGATCTTTGCCAAAATTCTTAAATGACATTTCCCAAGCTCTTGCATAACTTGTCACAAATCCAGTTATAACTATGTTTTCTTATAACTTGAAATAGTCAATATTTTCTCATTGATATAATTCTAAGTTAGTTTAGTAAGTACATATGTTTTGGTGTCCTCCATTATTCAAATTACACATTAAAAATAAACCGACATCACGGATATAACAAACTCGCCTACGGTATTGAATTTTAATTGAAAATGGTAAGGATAAAGGCGCGATTACTTTAAAGTAAGTCGCCTCCCAAACAGAAGAAGAAGAAAAGAAGAAGTTAGTTTTGACTCGGTACATGATATTGATTCTTTTGAACCTGTGCTGTATGGTTTCGAACAGTTCTCGATCATGCGAAATTTATTGCGATTGGGGCAATTTTTCTTTATTTATTTCTATTACAGATGTAAAAATTGTATCCCTGCTTCGTAACCTGCCAAGTTCTAATTATGCCACGTGTTCGTTTCATTTTCCACTAAGTTATGTCCATTTAAAACTGATGTTTTATGGAAAACTCTGGTTATCAATTATCAATTTATTGATCATATCGATCTTGACATCTCAGTTATGTGAATTTGTTGTTGGAGAATTGCACCTGTAGGTGATCTTGTGTTCATGCATGCCAGGGCTAGCTGTAAATCACCGACTGGCTTAAGATTTAAATACTGTCAGTGCCAATACCTCGTTAAGAGAGACAGATGCTGGTCTTCTGTGAGCTATTTCCATCATTTTGCGACCGTCGTCCGTTCGTCCATCCCCTGTAACTTTTTTTAGCTCACCTTACCCGAAGGGTCGTCAAGCGATAATGCGCAAAACCTGACCGCAAACCACAGTGGGCCAACGTGTGTGAAGAATGCCACGTCTCGTGCATGTAAAAAAAACTTTAGTGGACCGCCAAGTAGTGCACCACATAGGCTAGATTTTTCGCCCCTACCCATCTCTCCCCTTTTCCTGTGGTCTTCAAAATTATGTTCCTTTGTTTCCCACCCCACCCACATATTTCATTTCTTATCGTCATTTCATGTTCATTTTATCATCCTTTTCTTGTTCATCGCCATTAAATAACCTATGGCGTAAAACACCAACTCACTCACTCATAGCTTAAATGGTAAAAAATGACACATCCTTATTATGTGTTACACAAATGACTTGCATCCATTGATGGGTCAAGAGGGTCAGCACCATTTAAAAAAACTATGCGAGTTGGTGTTTTACGCTCGCAACGCTTTATTAGTTATTTACAGGCGATGAACATGAAAAGGATAAAGTATAAGTGAACATGAAATGATGATGCTAAATGAAATATATGGGGGTGAGGTACGGTAAATTATGAAGAACAACATGAAAAGGGAAAAGAAGGGTAAGGGCAGTAATTGTAGCCTATGTGGTACACTACTTGGCGGTCCACAAAGGGTCTTTTGCGTGCATGAAGAGTGGCACTCTCCACACATGTTGGCTCACTATGGTCAGCGGTCAGGGTTTCCGTATTGTAGACCCTACAACCCCGCGGACGAGGGCCACCCTATTCAAAAACATAGAATACACTGATTCATTTCCCCCTTGGACATTTTGTATGCTTTTTGTGTTGCGTTCAGGGTCTGATCTTGAACTTCATAAAGATTAAATACAGAAAAACATCAAAAACGTCATGAATGCGAAACAGTCAGAAGGCACAAAACAAAACTATCAAAAACGAGGTATTTCATGTTAAATGTCCCAGAGGTGATGAATGAGTAAGCAAGAGAAGAATCAGAGAAGAACCCCTGGGTTTTTGAGGATGATGACAAAGCAACATCTGCACTAAATTTTCCGTCCCTACCCACCTCTCCCCTTTTCCTGTGGTTTTCAATTGTTTCCCACCCCAACCCCATATTTCATTTATCATCATCACAGGCTGTCAAGTTTCCTATGTTTTCCTATATTTTCATATTTTTGAGAAGCCTCCTATATTTTCCTTTTTTGACCATAGTTTCCGATATTTGGCATTAAAATTGCTGTTGTGAAAGATTTACTTTTTGGTTATGTTCAAACAAGCACATATCTTGCATTTTAGAACAAATTATATTTGAATATATTCTAAATACAGCCTGTCTTAGTCAAGAAGCAGAGGTACCAATGGGGTATCCGAATATCAAAAGTCCGAAAGGGCAGAGACAAAACCAGTAAACACCAACAGGAACGGGACAAAAACAGACAACATGTAAAACATGGAAAAACAAAATAACTGAATATCAATCAACAACGCGAACTCCAGTCGAAACAAGGCTACCAATCGATCCCAATCACAGCCGAATGCTGTGACGAAAAAATCCTAGGATGGGAAACCCTGAAAGCTAGACGCAATCGGAGAGTGAGTGAGTTGGTGTTTTACGCCCGTGCAACGCTATAGGTTATTTACAGGCGATGAACATGGAAAGGATGATAAAATGAACATGAAACGATGATGATAAATGAAATATGGGGGTGGGGTGGGAAACAAAGGATGGTTAATTTTGAAGAACCACAGAAAAAGGGGAGAGATGGAGAGGGCGGAAAATTCAGCCTCTATGGTGCACTACTTAGCGCTCAATTCGTTCATTTAAGACCTGCTACGTCGTGACTTCAATAGACAAATAAACGGGTTTAGTAAGAAATAAATGAATGCCAACCGACTTTGCTGAAGAAATGCTTTTTTATTATTTGACCGATGTACGGCAAATTGCGCACTTGAGCTATTCCACTGTACAGCGGCTTGCTAGAATGGTGTACTGCGTATTGATGTCTATAAAAATGACCTATAAGCTTTCATCCTTAATTTCCTTGATTTCGTCTTGATACGAGCCAAACATGTCTTTTGGTCGCTATCACAAGTTGCAACGCGCAGAAGTTAAATAGACAAATAAAGGATTCTTTTAAAATCAGTTTTTCTAGGAAAAACCCGCGAATTCGCGAGAAACTCTCAATATCGTTGCGTTGCTTTAAAAAATAGACAACACAATATTAACTGCATTACTTAGCATGATCTCACATGGTTGTGCTTATTGCAAATTAAATGTTCTCCGGTTAATTTATTGTCATTTGTTGTTTGTTCTTCCACCTGAAAATTAAACAAATGTCCAGTGGCACGTTCGCTGCGCAAATTTCTTCCCAAATTTTAAACGTATGGAAAATTAAAAACATTAATATGGATTTCATTCTTCTATCAAGTTACATTTTTTTACGATAAACAATTTTTGCATACATATTTGAAATAAACTTACCAATATAATCTATTATATAAAATCTTTTAAATGCATAACATAATAAAATGGAAAAGTTTTTTGGGATTTTTTTGTAATTGTCTGAAAACAGGGGAGATAATTTCAAACATTTCTAAAAAAAAGTGGAGGGTAATTCCGGAACGATGACGACCAAAGCGTTGCCGGATCAATTAATTAGATTAATTAGCAAACTGCAGACATATTTGCATATGTGCGAACGAAATTTTCAAAGGGCACAACCATCCCCTATTTTTGATATATGAAGCTTAGTTGTAGCATTTGTTGTTTAGGCTGCAACCCCATTCGTCATAACTCGGCCGATTCTGTAACCTCCATCTAACTTCGTCTGTATGACGATAGTATCCATTTGAACTACTTTTGGAACTCTCTAAAATTGGAGATTAATTTATGGTATACAAAATGGATGCGCCCATGTGCTTGTTGATGGGACAAGACCAAGTGCCGATAAATCGAAGCAGAGACATAGATGTTGCTTTAAGTGTTAGTCCTAGGTTAATGAAACTTGGTATGCATATGCCCCAGTAGTAACTTGGCACAAATGCATCCTCACCTTTTGACCTTGACCTTTATTTTCTGGGTGAGTGATTTTTTTCAAAACATATAGCAATGTTAAGGTTTTATTAACACCATTCACAGCTAAACAACTATAAATCCTAGGTTGATGAAACATAGTATGCATATGCCCCAGTAGCAGCAAAGGATGCATCCTCATCTTTTTTGAGACTTTCAGTGACTATCAATTTTCAATACATATAATAGCAATGTTTAGGTTTTATATTAAGCACCCTCCTTATCTCAAGGACTATAAGTCCTAGGTTGATGAAACTCGATATGCACAACAGCTTGATACTTCTTGCTACGCAGAAGTTTAGAGAACTTGGTTTTGGTAATAGCTTCTGGATGGCAATAAACCAAATTAAAATCTCCTTTCACAAGTTGGTCAAAAGAAACATCACACTCAGAGGATGTATCCGCATCACCACTGTCCTCATCTGTGTTACATGTATTCTGATATGTAGTACCATGTGTACTTTTAAAAAAAGCATAGCATATATGTAATAAACATAAAAACACTAAAATTTTCAAAGAAGCAACGAGGAACCAAAGGGGTACCCGAAAGAGAAAAGTCCAAAATGATGAAGGCAAAACCAGCAAACAAAAATAAAAACAGCACAAACACGAACAAAAAACAAAATTACTAAATAACAATCTGCAACATGAACTCAAGGGAGGTACACTGTATAGGAGGTGCACATCTCAATAATATCACAATAATTGTGTGAAAATTTCATCATAAAAGTTGCCATGTTTATAGTCCATGTTTTCTTTTTAGAAACCCCCAAAAGCAGGGGGACCAAATTGTTGTAATAGGTGGTGCGCATCGAATATTAATTTGAGAAATTGATTTTTACTATAGGAAAACATTTATTGTGAAAATGAAAATGGAAGTATCTTTTCAAACCTTAATGGGGATTCGAACCCCAGTCTCCTGAAATAATTCAGGTGTAATATCCACTATACTACCAAGGTTGTTGTATAATATTCCATTAATAAAATGCAAGTTTGTCATAAAAATACACATTTGCTCTATAAAAACTAAATCAAAATGTAACTCGCATAAATTAAACATTTCTGGGATTAAAAAAAAGTTAACACTAAGGTATGTCTCGCCTGTCGGCACCATCGGAATACCTAGTTATTCAACTATTCATTTATTAATTCTCCCCTGTGAAAGTTGCCTAGACATTTACCCTAACTGTCTGAATACCAAATATCAGATGCCTAGCTATAATACTTTTCAAGCTATTTATTTTCCACAAAAGTCTTACAAAGGAGTTTGCAGCATGAAAAAAAAACAACTAAAGTCACTTAAGCGTGAAATTTGGGTCAAGGTCACACGTCATGGTGACACTAGTATAGACCATTACCCCAACTGTCTGTATACCAAATACCAGATGCTTATCTATTATACTTTTGAAAAAAATTCATTTCCAAAAAAAAAACTACAATGAAGTTTTTGGCCATTGCCATGCCGTCAGACCTGTCAGACAAAATTTATTTGGTCAGACAAAAATACTTAGATAATTTAGTTAAACATATAGAAGAATTTGAGTTTCGGTCTTACAAAACGAAAAATAATTTTGAACAGTCTGGAAATGAACAAAGGTCAATGCAAGTGACGTGTGTCAATAAATCATGCGCATAAAAAGGGGATAAATTTGTATGACCTGAAATTGATCATCTTGTTACTGTAACTGTACCGAGTGTACCTGTAAAGGACAACTTTCACGACATGACGATGGGTACAAGTGGCCGACATTTTGACTAAAAAGTAGGGTGCCTTAGTACATGTATTTATCACTGTTAAATGTTATGGAATAGAAAGAACTTACATTATTCAAAAATAGAAGAAGTATTCAGCTACTTGACACTGAAATTTTATTTTTGAGTTAATAATATAAAACGAACTTTTCCAGTGGCAAACCACATAAGGTGCGTATTATTAAAAGGCTGACAGCATTGTAATGGTTATAGTTATTTGTATGCACCACCCTACTAAATATAGTAGAGAAAAAACACATACCAGTAATATTTAAATAGCATGCACTTATACCAATCTACCTTAGTGATAACACTTGGTCAACCATCACGGAGTTTAAAGGTGACACGACGATAACACACATAGGCTTATCTCTTCCCAGTTTACGTTGGCAAAACCAAGGCAATAAATGAAAAATTACACTTTTTCCAGTTGGTAAAACTGATATGCGGTCTTGGTTAGTATATAAAGACTTTAAAGTTAACAGCTGTTTTGCTTTCAATATTAAATCAGAGTTAGCAAATAAGGGACAATTCGACATTGCAAACTCCACACATTCATCGAAGGTCGCCATTTTGGAGAACTTGTAAACAGAGTGTTAGGTTTTTCTGATCAGTAAATCGGCATATCACAAATCGTTATACATCCGAGTTTTGATGAAGGGTACCGGAATCTGCCGAGGTTTCCGATTGGCTGCAACCCGGCTAACAAAAAATCGCTTCGTTATTTTAGAAGTATAGATTGTAATCCTTGCTCTCTCTAGTTTTTAATTTTTATTAAACATGTTAAACTGCCAGGATTGTCAGCTGCGCGTATTTTGAAATATCTAGAAGTCTTACTTACAATAAAAGCACTTATTACGAAAAGGGAAATAAAGAGGGTTTCACTTGTGCAACTTGACGGATATTTCCAGCAAAGCAAAAAACGTTTACTTTTTAATTGAACCTGGCTTAAACAGTATGCAATATCTACAGTATTGTGACGATAAAGTGCCTACCGTTTGTTCCTATTGGTGAGCTGTACCAAATAAAATCACTAAGATATGATCTAAACTTTGAATTGATATAGTCACCTGTATATGTTGAAAGGGTTCATAAAAATAGTGAGTGAGTTGGTGTTTTACGCCCGTGCAACGCTATATAGGTTATTTACAGGCGATGAACATGAAGAGGGTGATAAAATGAACATGAAATGATGATGATGATAAATGAAATATGGGGATGGGGTGGGAAACAAAGGAACGGTAAATTTTGAAGAACCACAGGAAAAGGGGAGAGGTGGGTAGGGGCGGAAAATTTAGCCTATGTGGTGCACTACTTGGCGGTCCACAAAGTGGTCTTTTACGTGCATGAAGCGTGGCACTCTCCACACACGTTGGCCCACTATGGTCGGCGGTCAGGGTTTCCGTATTATAGACCTGACAACCCCCGCGGACGAGGGCCACCCTATTCAGCCACCTAGGGTACACACTTGGTCGCTCTGTGGGCTGAGCACTGACCCGACGTCAGAATCCCAAGACCCTTAGTCGCCTCTTACGACACGCTAGGCTCTGCTGCAGCCTATTCGCCACCCGGGCCCCGCACGGGACTTCATGAATATAGAGTTTCTACATGGGGGGTAACTTAATAAAACAAGAAGTAGTAACTATTAATTGATTAATTTATATATCATTCAATAAACATATAATGTGATATCCAGTCAAATTCTAGGACCCTTTTTAAAAGTACCAGTAGATGCCCGAAGTATATACAGACTGGTTACACATTATCTTTGAATACAAAAAAAAATAGTTTTCTCCCTTGTTTATTCCCCTGCTTATAACCTTTTGCTTCTGAATCTGATGTGGTCGGAAGTAGAAAACGTGTTTCTCCAAATCCGACCACTAGGCAAAGTTCACAGTATTAAGTTACATTGATTAACAGTACGTGTAGCTTCCATAGATGGCCTTCCACTCTGAACTTCTGTCATATGTAGTGGTCTACATCACATTTGAGGCATTGGTACAGGCGTCTAATGGCCACAGGTCTTCGAATGTTGTCTGACATTCTAAGTAAATAATTCATTCTTAAAAGAGGAATATAGGTTTATAAGTAAGGAAGGTAAATCAATTAATACCGGTATCTTAAATCAAGTACAGGTACTATTATTATTATCCTTTTTTTTTGTCATTTTTGTTTTCTAATGGATTTTGCCTCCTATCTAATTATTGTTATGTTTTAACTTCAGAACCAAAACCATTTTCATTTGGTTATAGTACATGAATTGCATAGGGATCAAATTTTAGTCCCAGACCCATCGGCAGTTAAGGGAAATAAAAACACTACACTGGAATGATGTTAAGTGGTATTTTGATTGTTCCACTGTACGGTTAACAGTTAGTAATAATTATATTTATTCTGACAAGTTCTAGAACATCACTTGGCACACTCGTAAACATTTAAACATTTGACATTAAGGCCAATAAGGCATGCCTTGTCGCAATAGCTAATAACTTATCTAATTATCACTTATGATATAATAACTGAAACATAATAAGATATCATAACATGTATTTATTTCATGCATGTTACTTTATTTATATATCATTTGTACATGTATTAACAATATTGTCCATATTTAGTACAAAATATTCAACTTGTATTGTATTTAAACAAGAGGCTCCCAGGAGCCTAAATCGCTCACCTGTTATTGATGTCAACCCTATATTTTGTAGAGCTAAATGAGCTGAACATTTAAACAAGCAACAGTTTTTCCTTATCTACTATGGTTTTCATTTTATAGGCCAAAAACAGGAAAAACCGTTATTTTAAGGGCCATAACCCCTATAAGGGGTCATCTGACAACTTCAACCCTATGGACACTTTGGTGAGCTTTATGCGCTGAACATTTAAGCAAGCAACAGCTTTTCTCTATCTGCTATAGTTTTCATTCTAAAGGCCAAAAACATGAAAAAGGTTATTTCAGGTGCCATAACCCCTATCAAGGGTCATCTGACAACTTCAATCCTATCGAGACTTTTGTAGAGCTAAATGAACTGAATATTTAAGGAAGCAACAGCTTTTCTCTATCTACTATAGTTTTCATTCTATAGGCCAAAAACAGGAAAAACCGTTATTTTAAGGGCCGTAACTCCTATAAGGGTTCATCTGACAACTTCAACCCTATAGACACTTTTGTAGAGCTTTATGCGCTGAACATTTAAGCAAGCAACAGCTTTTCTCTATCTGCTATAGTTTTCATTCTGAAGGCCAAAAACATGAAAAAGGTTATTTTAGGTGCCGTGACCCCTATTAAGGGTCATCTGACAACTTTGATCCTATTGAGACTTTTGTAGAGCTAAATAAACTGAACATTTAAGCAAGCAACAGCTTTCCTCTATCTGCTATAGTTTTCTTTCCATAGGCCAAAGAAGCAGAGGTACCGATGGGGTATCCGAATGTCAAAAGTCCGAAAGGGCAGAGACTAAACCAGTAAACACAAACAAGAACGGGACAAAAACAGACAACACGTAAAACATGGAAACACAAAACAACTGAATATCAATCAACAACGCGAACTCCAGTCGAAACAAGAGTGAACTCAGGTGCTCCGGAAGAGTAAGCAGTTCCTGCTTGCTATAGCACACCCGTCGCGTTGCCAATAGTCCATTCAGGGTGTCAAATCCAGTAAAGGAAGACAAAACAACACACTATGACAAACCAACATCTGCACTCATCTGAGAGATCGAAATCCCATATTTGTCTATAAGTGCATGATGTCTTCCGTAAAATTTTTTGAGTGAAGACAGCAACCGAGGAGCAACATAACCCTGTGTGAGCAATTTTTGCGTCAGACGTGTCGCTCTGCTAAGGAAATCGATGTAAGTCCCGCACGCTCTGGAGTAACGAATCAATTGAGATACGTAAACTCCATAAGCTGGAGCGGACGGAATATTGCTACACAAGAAGGGGAAGTTGACGATTGGAAAGTTGAAGTCATCACGTTTGTCATAGAGCCTTGTTGAAAGTCTTCCTTGAGAGTCAATTTCGAGATGTAGATCTAAATATGAAGCAGACTTCCTAGAATCCGTTGTGTCCTTTATCTCAAGCTCATGTGGATATATGAGATGGAGAAAGTCACCAAATCGAGAATTGTTTAGTGAAAGGACATCATCAATATAACGGAACGTGAGGTTGAAAGAGAGAGCTAGTCTACGGTCTTTTTTGTCTAGAAGAGATTGCAAGAAGTCTGCTTCATATGAATGAAGAAACAAATCAGCAAGCAAAGGTGCACAATTAGTGCCCATTGGAATCCCTATTGTTTGCTGAAAAACACGTCCACCAAACTGAACAAATATGTTGTCAATAAGAAAGTTGAGCATGTCGATTATTTGGTCTTCTGTAAATTTGTTCTTTTTCTTGGACTCATTGATGACAAAGTAAGTCTTGGTATAATCGACTACAAGAAATTTGTACCTGCGTTTTCCATTCTTTTTGAAAAAGCTGCGTTTAATCAGCTGTACCAATCGCGATTTCAGTTGTTCATGTGGAATAGAAGTGTAAAGTGTGGAGAAATCGAATGTTTTGATGCTGTTACAAGATGAAACTGAATTAGAGTTAAGAATCTCCATCAGTTCTTTCGAATTCTTCAGGATCCACATTTGATTGACACCATTTCTAGAATAACAACAATCGTAATATTTCTGGAGGCCGGATTTTACTGCCGTAAGTATTGAAGTCAACAAAACTGAAAGAGGTTTAGTTGTACATTTGGATGACCCTGCAATGAAGCGCTGTTTGTATGGATTTTTATGTAATTTGGGAATCCAATACAGGGATGGAATGTCATCATTACTGCCACCAACAGAAAGGCCGAAGGAGGAAATGACAGATTTGTGATTGTCAATGATTTCCTCCTTAGACAGTGTTGTAGCCGTGTATGTGGTGCTGTTGCTGGTACAACCAACCCCCAATTCAGCTGTCAAACAGTCTATATAGTGTTTTTTGCACACAAAAATGATGTTATTTGGTGCTTTGTCTGCAGGTACAACAACATATTTGTCATGTAAGGTGGACAATGTTTTGGCAACATCAGCGTTGCTGAAAATGGATGTTGCCTTAGTGCTCATTGAGCCTTTCAAAGAATTGATTCTTTTCAAAACCAATGACCTCACAGCTTTTACCCATTCTGACAAAACGTCACATTCTTTCTCCTGTTCTTTTTTGGCCCATTTTCTGGCATAGTCCTCAACTGAATCCATAATTGTTTTGAAATTATAGCCCCAGTTGATTCGTCTTGGCTCACGATATTTAGGTCCTTTAGCCAAAACATCGCGAAGTAAGTCATTTTCCACGATGTTGAGGTCACCAGTGATAACGTGGCCAGAGGGACCATATTTGAATGGGGACTTTTCACAGGTACAGTCTGGAGGTTTTGCTTTGAGGTCATTGATTTGGAAATCCCGCAACACTTGTTTATAGTTGAAAACCTTAGGTGCAATGGTGGAAGTGTAGGAATAAGAGATAATGGGAATGCTTTTATCTTTGAAGTAAGGAGGAATATGTTCCGTAACAGATTTGTGGTGTAAAATATTTCCTAAATTAATAGCATCTAACCCCTTGTTTAAAAATGGAAGTGAAAGAAAGGAACGATTGTCTTTACTGTTTTCGTGTGGAACTCCAACAGGTTTGAATAAGCGGTTGTAACCGATATCAAGAACGATAGCAGTGAGTCTATAAATGTTAGACTGAGGGTCAGTGACCGGATTTTCTAGACATTCCTTGTACAAAGTATTGAGTTTAGAAAGGGGAATAGAATACAGTTTAGTTCGAATGTGATGAATCCCTAGTGGTTTTTGGACAAACGGAAGCAATCCACTAATTGATACATCGGAAAGCTTTGGTGCGTTGTATTTTCGATGTCCATGACTGCGTTTCCGTCTCTCCGTTTTTTCAAAGAGATTCATCACATTAACATCACTGCATCTAGGGCTAGATAAATTTCCTACACTTCCAATGTTGTCGTTGCAGCCATAAGGTAGTGCGGTTCCCAGTCGTCGAATCCAGAATTCTTCTCTCTCTTTACGGAAAGGTGTACTTAAAGTGGGATTATTTGTAGGATGGTAAATTTTTTCCAAAATTCGGACTTTTAAAGACAAAATGGAATGATCAGGTTGGTTAAAATGCTGGTAAACGAAAGGAAAACTGTCGTTGTTGATTCCAGATCTGTGACCACACATACGAGCATTAAGTCTTCCTTTCGTCTCACCAACATAGATCAGTCCACAAAGGCTACATTCTAGTCCATAAATAAGATTTGATGATGTACAATTTAAGTCATCCCAACTGTAGATGTTATATGACCGATTCGTTAAGTTGCTCTTAATTTCTGTGTCAGTAATCAAGATCTTACAAGTTTTACAATTCTTGATTCCGCATTTACTGACAGAACAATGAGATTGCACATTTTCAAAATCAAAAACGTCTTCCAAAAGTACAGAGCACGGTCGAATAAAATCAAAGTTTTTATATTGGTATTCTGGACTCGCAGACTGGGTATATGATGTCTTTGACAAAATTGGTGTATTTTGGACACCTGTACTACGAAACGACGCCGTGTCCGTAGTGTCGTTAAGTTCAGGCCTTTTTATACTGGGCGACGCCTGAGCCAGTATCCTTTTTTGGTGTCTCGTTAACATTGCATTGAAGCTACTAGGCTTACACCACAAATCTGTTACGGAACATATTCCTCCTTACTTCAAAGATAAAAGCATTCACATTATCTCTTATTCCTACACTTCCACCATTGCACCTAAGGTTTTCAAAACATGAAAAAACATTATTTCAGGGGCCGTAACCCCTATAAGGGGGTCATCTGACAACTTCAACCCTATGGAGACTTTTGTAGAGCTAATTGAGCTGAATATTTAAGCAAGCAACAGCTTTTCTCTATCTGCAATAGTTTTCATACTATAGGGCCAAAACATGAAAAAACGCTATTTTTCACCTTTAAGGGGCTGTAACCCCCATAAGGGGTCATCTGACAACTTGGACCAAATGGAGACTTTTGTAGAACTTTTGATTCTGAAGCAGTAGGGTGGCATCAGATTTCATCTATCTCTTATACTTTTTGATTTACAAGCCAAAAACAGTAGTCTGACCCCCCCCTGGTCTATTTTTAGCAACGGCGGCCATGTTTTTCGACGAATCAAAATTCCCCACATCAGTTTTGTGGAGGATACCCTAAAGTACCACCAGACCTAATTTGGTTTGAATCTGTGCAGCGGTTTCAGAGGAGAAGAAGTTTAAAGAAAAGTTAACGACGACGGACGCCAATAAAACAGTTGTACTTTAGTCTATATTTCTGTTTTATTCTGATTTACCGTCCAGTCATAACCTGCTGGTTCCAGGTGGCGAATAGGCCCGCAGCAGCGCTAAGCTTGTCGGTAAAAGTCCACTTAAGAGCGCTCAGAAACCTGACATCGGGTCAGGCCGCTTTGCCCACAAAGCGACTGGGATGTGTGCCCCAGGTGGTTGAATGGGGCAGCCCTGACACCGAGAGATGCGGGTCGTCAGGCGATAATGCGGAAAACCTGACCGCAAACCATAGTGGTGCACCGTGTTGGGAAAAATGTCACGTTCCTCGCACGTTAAAGAACCCTGCTGCAGGTCTCGGTAAAAGTAGGACCCGTAGGATCCCCATGCAGGAGGCTAAATTTCCCGTCCCTACCCATCACTCCTTTTTCCAGTGACAGTCAAACACTCCTACCCGATTGACCTTGTGTCCCCATTTCCTCCACTTCATCATCATTTCCCGTCCCTACCCATCACTCCTTTTTCCAGTGACAGTCAAACACTCCTACCCGATTGACCTTGTGTCCCCATTTCCTCCACTTTAGCAAAATTTATTGTCTGGAACTTTGATGTCATTTGTATTTCGAACACACGTGAAGGCTAGCACTGCTGGTGGAGTGTAAATTCCCCGAGGTTAGCCCGCTCCGGCACCAACACTTTTGAGTTGGAGAATACATCAAAGCCTTAAATTATCCGTCTAAATTTCAAAATTGTCAAAACCCTAAGGTTCTTCCTACCCCAGACATAGGTTGAATATCTTAGAAATAATTTGATTCCCCAGTTTGGTATTTTTGGTTATACTGTTCTATGCTCTTCATATTCATACAGTGTTTGGCATTTTCAATATTTTTGGTAGAGCGCCTCTGATGAGTCTTGAATAGACGAAACGCGCGTCAGGCGTAGCAAAATTTATTGTCTGGAACTTTGATGTCATTTGTATTTCATGTTCATTGTATCACCACTTTCATGTTCATCTCCCGGATATAGCCGAAATCGTGCTGCTTGGGAGTAAAGCAATAACTAACTAACTAACCGTCTAGCTACAATAATGTAGCTCTTTTGACATATTTGATTAGGCGGACCAAAGATGTCAAAGGAGCTACATTATTGTAGCTAACTAACCGTCCAGTCATCACCACTGTCTGCGTCCACTTTCGGATCTTACTTCCCCTTTATGGTTTTAAGTTGTCATGGTTTACTATCTTTCTTGGTTCCTTTTCCATCTGACTGTATTTCATAATTTATGTCGTTTAATTTTTGAAAACTAAACATGGTCCTATATACAAGGGTTGTAGTTTTGGGCAAATTCTCTCCTTTCGGATTGGACCGCCAAGTAGTGCACCACATTTTTCGCACCTACCCAACTCTCCCCTTTTCCTGTGGTTCTTCAAAATTTGCCGGTCCTTTGTGTCCCACCCCTCCCCATGTTTCATTTATCATCATCATTTCATGCTCATTTTATCATCCTTTTCATGTTCATCGCCTGTAAATAAACTTTATAGCGTAAAACACCAACTCACTCACCCATTCCATTCGGATTTCATTTCTGAACAAACCCTTTCATGCTTCTCATATTTACGACTTGGAGTCGTAATGATCTTTTCGTCTCTGAGCTTTAACGCCAAGGTGTTTCCCAGCAACTTCATGGCCTGGGCTTTTTTTCATCTTTTCTCTGACTACTGAGGCCCCATAAGCAGCACCATCTTCATTTTCATTAAGTACTGAAAATGGCAGTCAAATTTCCCGACCAAGCATCAACAAGTTTGGAGTTAGGCCAGTGGTGTCATGAGGGCAAGCTCGATACGCACCAGCAATGCAGCCCAAGTTCAAGTCCCAGTTTTCCTGCTCTCCTCGAAAGCCTTGATCATAGATATTAAACTTTTGTTGAAGCGCTCAAACTGACCATTACATTTGGGATTTCAAGGGCTAGTCCTAGTTTTTTTCTGATTTCGAGGATTTCACACATTTCCTTGAAAATATCACTTTCAAAGTTCCTACCATGTTCTGAATGGATTGCCAGGGGTAAACCGAACCTACACAAAACCTCAATCAATAATATGTCAGCATAGGTGGATGATGTTTGGTTCGGTACTGGAAACAATTCCAGCCACTTGGTAAAAAAATTAGTTACGGTTAAAATGTACCTATTATATCTGGGTGTTATATGTAAAGGACCAATAATGTCTATCCCTTATCTATCCATAGTACTTTCAACCAGCATTTTACCCAAGGGAGCTTGAGATTTATTGGGTCCACGGATATCACACTTGCTTATCCAAATTTGGATGTCTCTTCGCATTTCAAACCAATAGTAAGACTGTATAATTTTATCTGTAGATTTTCATTTACCAAGATGACCGGATATAATTGAGTTGTGCATGATTTGAAGTATTTCATGTCTTAATTTGGAGGGGACCAACAATTGTGGATATTCATCAACACCATTTCTATGTGTATATTGTTTGAACAGTAGTCCATCAACCATTTTGAGAGATGCCCAAAGATACCAGTAATGTCGCGTCTCTGCACTGTATTCCTGTACATTTGTTGAAGATGGTCTAAAACCAGCTTGTTTCCATTTCATTATTATACATACGTCCGTATCTTCTTTTTGACACTTTCTCAATTGTTCTCCTGTATGACTTGTTTGCCATATCGTCCCTTCTAGACTTTCTTGGTGTCTGGTTTTCACTGCTAGGATTTAAGCTTTGTCTTCGTCAAATTCGGAATTTCTGTCTTCGTCTATGGAGTCCAATGGTTCTTGCTCAGATTCAGTGCTCTGCATGTCGATAGCTCGCTTTTGACATTTCCTACAAGGTCCACACCTTAAAGGTTCGGTGTTGTCAACTTCTTGACATTCACAGGCTTTTTGATTTGGACATTTATAAAAGGCATTACAAGTCCCGTGCGGTGCCCGGGTGGCGAATAGGCCCGCAGCAGAGCCTAGCTTGTCGTAAGAGGCGACTAAGGGTCTTGGGATTCTGACGTCGGGTCAGTGCTCAGCCCACAGAGCGACCAAGTGTGTACCCTAGGTGGCTGAATAGGGTAGCCCTCGTCCGCGGGGGTTGTCAGGTCTATAATACGGAAACCCTGACCGCCGACCATAGTGGGCCAACGTGTGTGAAGAGTGCCACGCTTCATGCACGTAAAAGACCCCTTTGTGTACCGCCAAGTAGTGCACCACATAGGCTAAATTTTTCGCCCACTACCCACCTCTCCCCTTTTCCTGTGGTTCTTCAAAATTTACCGGTCCTTTGTTTCCCACCCCATCCCCATGTTTCATTTATCACGATTTCATGTTCATTTTATCATCCTTTTCATGTTCATCGCCTGTAGATAACCTATATAGCGTTGCACGGGCGTAAAACACCAACTCACTCACTCACTCACTCCAACCTCTCCTCTTCCCTTTTCCTGTGGTCTTCCTTTGTTTCTCACCCTACCCCATATTTCATTGATCATCATCATTTCATGTTCATTTTATCACCATTCTCATGTCCATCGCCTTTAAAGGACCATGGCCAACATAGTTGGTATTCTGTCCATAACTTGGGCCAATATTAAAATTATCAGAAATACATGTAGCCACATTTTTAATTCAAACATGTCTAATGTAGACTTACCAATACAGAAAAATTGAAATCGGTACAATTTGATCATAGTATGAATGTATAAATCGACGGTCAAATTCGCTAAAAGTGCCATTTTCACATTTTTTTCTCACATTTCACCATATCAATGTGGGAATCCCCCAATAAGGACACTCGCAACCAACACCAACCTAGATTTTCTAAGTACAAAAATTAATTGATGTCCTTAATTAATAAAACGAACTTTTTCCGCAAAATTACGTATCTGATAAAAAGTTAACTTGATATAGTTAAATATCCCTCTGTACAGGTGTATCGATTTAGCTCAGTCGGTTAGGTAGGCGGTCTTACAATCTTTTTTAAGTCATTGTAAAACGGGTTCGAGACCAACATGGTATTATTTTTTTAAGCAATTTTACAATATATTTCTCTTTAAAAATGATTTCCGAATTTTTTATGGTGCATTTTAGTAAACGTGCATATACTTTTTCAGTGTCTTTTATTAACCCTTACTTATGTTGAAAATCATAGCTATCTTCTACTTCCTATTCGAATGTTTACATTTGGTTAAGGGTATGATTTCTTTGAATCCCACAAGCCACGACAGTTTTCTTAAAGATGAACATTTGGTGCATGTGTTTGAAAATACATATTTTAACTCTAGCATCGAATAAAACTATGAAACCAAAATGTACCGTGTGTAAAAGGGTTATACTAGGCCATGCCAGAAAAATTACTGAGGAACAATATCAATTCTACAGAAAACAAGGAGAAGTGTTGAATAAAAATGACACCATTTGTTCGAAATGTAGACAGTGTTTTTATACAAAGAGACAAAGCGTTACCCATGATTCTCCGTCCAAATATTCAGATTCTAGGCAACACTCTGCACAACCCTGCTCTGATGTAATAACTTTACCCATGGTACAAGTTGGTAAAACTTCAAGACGATGTTGTGTTTGTTTGTCGACCACAAATTCCCTTACTACTATGCCAGAAAAAGTCAGACTTTGTGCTTTTGTCAGACAGGGTATTCTTGTACCCGTCGGAGTAAGATGCTGCTCTATGCACATCGAAGCTCAAACAAACGCTCAAACCTGGTGTTGAAATTGACAAAAGTCGACTAAGAAAAACAAGTTCGACAATTGATTCGTCTGACTGAGCTATTGTGGCTATTAGACAGACGTCGTGGTCTTGTGATTCAGTCGACTAAGAAACGAATTGACTTTGACGATCCAAATTCATAATGAAGATATACTGAACCTTACTGGACTTACAAAGGACCAATTCGACTTTTTGGTGTCAGCCGTTACCTCATTGAAAAAATCTTCAAATAGAACACCAAGGACTGCCATTGCCATTCTATTAGTAAAGTTGAAAACAGGACTATCTCATAGGTATGATTCATAAATAAGCAGATATTTGATTACAAATGCAGAAATAGTCTATGCAAACCCTTTTGTCTGCAATAATAAATATAATATAATAACCCCTTTATTTTAATGCACTGAATCAGTCATGTCTATGTGCAAAATTAGGGTGTATGTCGCATGCTTTGTATACAGTTATTTTCAAAAACAAAAATTAAACAAGAGGTGCCGATGAGTAAAAAAGTTTTAATTAAATGTTACAGTTGTCCCTCTTTGTCCGTTTTCAGCGTACATATTATTGATATGAAAAATAACAAAGGAAAAAACCTTAGTTAACAAATCTAAAACCAAATATAAATTTTAAAAAAAACATATAAAGAAAGAACAAAAACAGTTAATAATCATACATACATATTACAAATGATTTGAAAATAATAATAAATATAACGAGTACTGATTGTGACGACAACTGTCACAGATGTTCCCCAAACGAACAAGATGTACCTGAAAGCAGCAAAAATACTGCCTTTTTTCAGTTTTATAGAATGTGCAAATGATGTAAAAATATAGAATATATATGTATAATGTTCATGGCATTGTCAATGATGTGTTTAAACATACCATCTTGAAAAAATTTTGGCGCCCATCTTGGATTAAGAAATTTCACGTTTTTGCATTTGACGGAAAAACTGTAAATATCTCTTTAGAACTTTTTAAATATTTTTGTAGTACAAGCTCTATAATACCACGCAATTTCAAGGTGCTCCTCACTTGTGTTACTGAGATATGACAATGTCCTATATAATGAACTTTTGCTATTTATTAAAAAAAAGCGGCCATTTAAAAAATTTCGAAGTCCTTATGGAAACCTCTGATGTGGAGCATTACTCGCAACATCAAAATCTACCAGAATATTAATTTTTATCAAATTCCAAGCACTTTTAAATTGTGGCGGCCATCTTGGATTTTGAAATTTCACATTTTCGCATTTTGAGGAAAAACCGTAAATATCGCTTCAAATTTTTTTTGGTCTTTTTGTAGTACTCATCAAGCTCTATAATCCTACCGAGTTTCAAGGTCCTGACCGCTTAGGTTACCGAGATATAGCAATGTCCTATACATATGTATAATGAACTTTGGCTGTTTACTCAGAAACGTTGGCCATTTTGAAAATTCCGAAACGTTGTGCACACCTCTGATGTGCAGCATTACTCGCAACATCAAAATCTACCAGAATGTTAAATTTTATCAAAATCCAAGCACTTTTAAATTTTGGCGGCCATCTTGGATTTTGAAATTTCACATTTTCGCAGTTTACGGAAAGACCATAAATATCGCTTCAAAATTTTTTTTGATATTTTTGTAGTACTCATCAAGCTCTATAGTCCTACCCAGTTTCAAGGTCCTGACCACCTAGGTTACCGAGATATAGCAATGTCCTACATAATGAACTTTCGCTGTTTACTCGGAAACGGTGGCCATTTTGAAAATTCCGAAAACGTTGTGCACACCTCTGATATGTGCCCTATCGCTGTGGAAAGTTTCATAAAGCTCAGTCTTCACATCTCTTCGGCTATACCAGGACAAGCGTTTTTTAGAGTGCGGAAGAAGAAGAAGAATAAGAAACGGAGTAAAAACAATATGTTCCCACACTTCGTTTGGGGAACATAATTATATGTTTGAGGAGCATAGTAAAAGACTTAACAGATTGAATCGGCTATTTTGTATCAGTACTTTCCTTTCGAATCATTTGTTTTTCTATATATTAATCTATTTCAAATGCTTCTGGTGGGAGCTTACTCCTAGTAATATGCATATACAACATAACAAAATTAACTGTTTCCATGCTTTCTTACATGTATTTTGTATTCTGCCGATTTTGGTGTGATTTAATATTTTTTTTAATTTACAGGTATTTGGCTACATTATTTGGAATTGGCTCCATAAGAACCGTTTCAAAAATTGTCCAACAAGCAAAAAATGCGCTTTCGTCCGATTTCGTTTCTTCATTTATTGGTTTCCATCATGTTAGCAGTGAAGATATTCTTGAAAAACAAACCAGTAAATTTGCTACTCAAATCTTTAGCGATTTTCTGTCTAACTCTATTACTTGTATCATGGATGGAACATAAGTATATATTCAAAAAGGTCACAAATACAAGTTTATTTTTGGTTTTACTGATCTATGCTCTTCATATTCAGATAGTGTTTGGCATTTTCAATATTTTTGGTAGAGTACCTCTGATGAGTATTGAATAGACAAACGCGCGTCAGGCGTAGCAAAATTTATTGTCTTGAACTTTGTTGTCATTTGTATTTCGAACACGACGTGAAGGTTGGCACTGCTGGTGGAGTTTGAATTCCCCGAGGTTAGCCCGCAGCGGCACCAACACTTTTGAGATGTAGAAAACATCAAAACTTTAAATTATCCGTCTAAATTTTAAAATAGTCTAAACCCTAAGGTTCTTCCTACTCCAGACATAGGTTGATTATCGTAGTAATAATTTGGTTCCCCAGTTTGGTATTTTTGGTTTTACCCACCTCTCCCCTTTTTCTGCGGTTCTTCAAAATTAACCGGTCCTTTGTTTCCCACCCCACCCCATATTTCATTTATCATCAATCATTTCTTGTTCATTTTATCATCTTTTTCATGTTCATAGCCTGTAAATAACCTATATAGCGTTTGCACGGGCGTAAAACACCAACTCACTCACTCTTAGTAATAATTTGGTTCCCCAGTTTGGTATTTTTGGTTTTACTGATCTATGCTCTTCATATTCAGATAGTGTTTGGCATTTTCAATATTTTTGGTAGAGCGCCTCTGATGAGTCTTGAAAAGACGAAACGCGCGTCAGGCGTAGCAAAATTTGTTGTCTGGAACTTTGTTGTCATTTGTATTTCGAAAACACGTGAAGGTTAGCACTGCTGGTGGAGTTTTAATTCCCCGAGGTTAGCCCGCTCCGGCACCAACACTTTTTGAGTTGGAGAAAACATCAAAGCTTTAAATTATCCGTCTAAATTTCAAAATTGTCTAAACCCTAAGGTTCTTCTTACCTCGGAGATAGGTTGATTATCTTAGTAATAATTTGGTTCCCCAGTTTGGTATTTTTGGTTTTACTGATCTATGCTTTTCATATTAAGATAGTGTTTGGCATTTTCAATATTTTTGGTAGAGCGCCTCTGCATGATTAGTCTTGAATAGACGAAACGCGCGTCAGGCGTAGCAAAATTAATTGTCTGGAACTTTGTTGTCATTTGTATTTCAAAGGAGATGCTTTTCAATGCACAAACATAGACCACTTCTCAAACCTATGGTTGTAACCTCCACTGACGGATATATAATAAGCATTTTAAGACCATATCTTGCCGATGGAAAATACAACGACGCCGGAATTGTACAACACATGATGAAATCGAATGATGAGAATATGATGAAGTGGTTTAAGAAAGAAGATATTCTCATTTTAGACCGCGGCTTCAGGGGCGCAGAAGATTTTTTGCAGGAGTGTGGTTTTCGCACCGAGTCACCCGCCTTTCTGTCGATGTCGGATAAACAGTTTTCGACTAAAGATGCCAATTTGTCACGTTTAGTAACCAAGATCAGATGTGCAGTGGAATCTGTAAACGGGCGTATAAAAACTTGGAGGTACTTCGATGAATACAAATGACAACAAAGTTAAAAATAATAAATTTTGCTACGCCTGACGCGCGTTTCGTCTATTAGTTATTCCCAATGTTTTCATCTTAAACTTGAGAGAATATCTTCGTATAGTTTGCGCGCTGTGTAACAGATTTAAACCCCCTCTAATAAATCAAAGCGAAGAACAATGTAATTGCTAGACAGATGTTATCTAGAGCTAAACACCAAATCTCCTTCAAGAGCAGGTCCTGAAAGATAAGAGTTTGCATAAGAGGTCAAAAGAATTGGCACCTCTAAATGATTGCAAGGAATATAATGACGATTTTCCATCTTTGTATTGCGAGCGCAAAGCAGGTGCCAGAACTGTTGGATGTTGTGCACATATAGCTACAGTTTTGTGGTACTTAGGATACGCACGGCACCAAAATTACGAAGGCAAACCAGATAAACTAACGTCATCTTTTGGGGATGCTGCATTAGACATTGATACCGAAACAGACCTGGAAAACTAATGTTTTGTAATACTTTTATCTATATAACAACAATCCTTTAAAATTTATATCGTTGTCTTAGTCTTTTTAAGCATGATAAAACAAAACTATGCCTTTTGACATCCTTGTGCTAAGTCAGGGCCATTACGTTCTTCAAGCCGGTTCTCCTGTATGTCGTCCCGTGCGGGGCCCGGGTGGCGAATAGGCCCGCAGCAGAGCCTAGCTTGTTGTAAGAGGCGACTAAGGGTCTTGGGATTCTGACGTCGGGTCAGTGCTCAGCCCACAGAGCGACCAAGTGTGCACCCTAGGTGGCTGAATAGGGTAGCCCTCGTCCGCGGGGGTTGTCAGGTCTATAATACGGAAACCCTGACCGCCGACCATAGTGGGCCAACGTGTGTGGAGAGTGCCACGCTTCATGCACGTAAAAGACCCCTTTGTGGACCGCCAAGTAGTGCACCACATAGGCTAAATTTTCCGCCCCTACCCATCTCTCCCCTTTTCCTGTGGTTCTTCAAAATTTACCGGTCCTTTGTTTCCCACCCCACCCCATTATTCATTTATCATCATCATTTCATGTTCATTTTATCATCCTTTTCATGTTCATCGCCTGTAAATAACCTATATAGCGTTGCACGGGCGTGTAGCACCAACTCACTCACTCACTCACTCCTGTATGTCTTTTCTTCTTGGAGATATGAGATTGATCTTCCCAGTTTGGAAGTCTTGTTTTTATTTTTATTTAAAAAAATATAAATTACCGATATTTTTAACCACATACTTAAATAGCAGTGGCCTTTAACCTGGTGAATGCCCTGTCCTTTTAAAATAAGATAGTCGACTGATGTATATTTTTAACATGTGACGTATCTCATTGTCTAAAAATAACTATCTACCTGGGTAAATATCGGTTAAATACTCTGTGTAAGAAATATAGGGAAAGTTGGCCATTGTCCTTACCTATATAGCGTTTCAAGGACGTAAAACACCAACTCACCCCTCAATAGTCGTGTACTTCTTTCAAACGATGAGATGGTTGGTAGATTTATACCACTACTATTTGGCTGATTACATCAATCCCGATCTTGGCTGTAAAAGCATAATTTCTTCTCGAGTTTCAGCCTCAGGCATCTCAGTGTTCTCTGTGTTTTCTGTCTCTGTAACATCATTTTGACCAGTTTGATATTCGTCAGTATCTGAGATATCATACTGATATTCATCACCACCGCCCACATGTGTAGTTTGGTTTTTACGCTTCACCAAGTCTATACACCATTTCAAAAATGCTTGGGTTCGAATCACTGGATTCACTCTATTGAATGAATCCCGCAAAGGATACCAAAATGTGACGGTAAAGTGATTACTGTTTGTTTCTATTGGTTAGCTATACCAATGCAAACCACAAAGGTATGGTCATAACTTTGCATTGATATAGTGACCTCTATATGTTGATGACATGAAAGTTCATGAAAATGGAGTTTCTACATGGGGGGTACCTCTTAACAAAACAAAAAATAGTAATTTATCAATTTATATATCACTCAATAAACAATGTGATATCCAGTCAAATTCTGAATCTAGAATCCTTTTTAATAGAACCAGTAGATGCCCAAAGGATATACAGACTGATTATACATTACATCTCTGAATACAAAAAAAAAATAGTTATCTTCCTAGAATCCTTCTTAATAGAACCAGTAGATGCCCAAAGTATATACAGAAACTTTTGACCCATCCCCTTGCCTTTCTATTCCTGATCAAACAGTGACTTTGAATCAGTTAAAGAAGGGAGATAACTTTTTTTGTATTCAGAGATATAATATATACCAGTCTGTATTACTGGTTCTATTAAAAAGGGTTCTAGAATTTGACTAGATATCACATTATATGTGCATTGAGTGATATATAAATTAATACAGTTAATATTTCTTGTTTTGTTAAGAGTTACCCCCATGTAGAAACTCCATTTTCATGAACCTTTTCAACATATAGAGGTGACTATATCAATTCGAAGTTTTGATCATACCTTATTTGATTTGGTACAGCTCACCTATAGAAACAAACGGTAGACACTTTACTGTCACAGTGTAATGAGTTATTTACCTTTTATATAGCAAGAAAAACGCACAGCAGCATCAACAACCATAGGACAGCCATGATACACAAACGTTTTATGTTAGGTATGTGCCTGCCTAACGAAAAAACGCACGAATAACGCAACGCATCACAAGGCTGTTGTTGGCTGTTCAACAGTCGCAGGCAAATACTCATCTTGGCTTCCTAAGGGAATCGATAGAAACCGTAAAACGATCATACGATTAGTTACTATTTCTTGTTTTGTTAAGAGTTACCCCCATGTAGAAACTCCATTTTCATGAACTTTCATGTCATCAACATATATAGAGGTCACTATATCAATGCAAAGTTATGACCATACCTTCGTGGTTTGCATTGGTACAGCTAACCAATAGAAACAAACAGTAATCACTTTACCGTCACATTTTGGTATCCTTTGCGGGATTTATTCAATAGAGTGAATCCAGTGATTCTAACCCAAGCATTTTTGAAATGGTGTATAGACTTGGTGAAGCGTAAAAAACCAAACTACACATGTGGGCAGTGGTGATGAATATCAGTATGATATCTCAGATACTGACGAATATCAAACTGGTCAAAATGATGTTACAGAGACAGAAAACACAGAGAACACTGAGATGCCTGAGGCTGAAACTCGAGAAGAAATTATGCTTTTACAGCCAAGATCGGGATTGATGTAATCAGCCAAATAGTAGTGGTATAAATCTACCAACCATCTCATCGTTTGAAAGAAGTACACGACTATTGAGGGGTGAGTTGGTGTTTTACGTCCTTGAAACGCTATATAGGTAAGGACCATGGCCAACTTTCCATATTTTTCTTACACATAGTATTTAACCGATATTTACCCAGGTAGATAGTTATTTTTAGACAATGAGCTACATCAGTCGACTATTTTATTTTAAAAGGACAGGGCATTCACCAGGTTAAAGGCCACTGCTATTTAAGTATGTGGTTAAAAATATCGGTAATTTATATTTTTTTAAATAAAAATAACAACGAGACTACCAAACTGGGAAGATCAATCTCATATCTCCAAGAAGAAAAGACATACAGGAGAACCGGCTTGAAGAACGTAATGACCCTGACTTAGCGCAAGGATGTCAAAAGGCATAGTTTTGTTTTAGCATGCTTAAAAAAGACTAAGACAACGATATAAATTTTAAAGGATTGTTGTTATATAGATAAAAGTATTACAAAACATTAGTTTTCCAGGTCAGTTTCGGTATCAATGTCTAATGCAGCATCCCCAAAAGATGACGTTCGTTTATCTGGTTTGCCTTCGTAATTTTGGTGCCGTGCGTATCCTAAGTACCACAAAACTTGTTGCCCGCCGGTTGTTCTTTACATCGTGTTTGATCTTGTTGCCTACCTGTCTAATGTTCTCTACATCTTATTTGTTCTTGTTGCCTTCATGTCTTATGTTCTCTACATTTTGTTTGTTCTTGATGCTTTCCTGTCTTATGTTCTCTACATCGTGTTTGTTCTTGCTGCCTTCTATCTGTCTTATTTTATCTACATAAATTTTTGTTCTTGTTGCCCGCAGGTTGTTCTCTACATCGTGTTTGGTCTTGTTACCTACCTGTCATATGTTCTCTACAACTTATTTGTTCTTTTTGCCTTCATGTTTCATGCTCTCTGCATCTTGTTTACTCTTGTTGCCTTCATGTCTTATGTTATGTACATCTTGTTTGTTCTTGTTGCCTTTCTGTCTTATTATACCCCCGCTTCGAAGAAGAGGAGGGTATACTGTTTAACCCTTATCCGTCCGTAGCAAAACTTCCGTCACAGTTTATTAGCAACTACATGAGATAGAGTTCTGATATTATGTATACAGCTTTATCCTATAATACCATATGGTGTATACCGATTTATGCTCCTAGGTAGTGTACTTCCTGTTTACCGAATACTTAGGCTTATACATTCGTGTTTGATTTTGTTGCCTACCTGTCTAATGTTCTCTACATCTTTTTTTATCCTTTTGCCTTACTGTCTTAATGTTCCCTACAAAAAAAATGTTTGTTCTTGTTGTCAACCTGTCTAATGTTTGCTATATTATGTTTTTTTGTTGCCTTTATGTCTTACATGTTGTTTGTTCTTAGTGCCTTCCTGTCTTATGTTCTCTACATCTTGTTTGTTCTTGTTGCCTTTCTGTCTAAATTTCTCTACATAAATGTTTGGTGTTGCTTTCCGCCGGTTGTTCTCTACATCGTGTTTGGTCTTGTTGACTACCTGTCATATGTTCTCTACAACTTGTTCGTTCTTTTTGCCTTCATGTTTCATGTTCTCTGCATCTGGTTTGTTCTTGTTGCCTTCTTGTCTTATGTTCTCTACATGTTTGTTCTTGTTGCCTTCATGTCTTATGTTCTCTACATCTTGTTTGTTCTTGCTGCCTTCTAGCTGTCTTATTTTTCTACATAAATGTTTGTTCTTGTTGGACGCAGGTTGTTCTCAACATCGGATATAGCCGAAATCGCGCTGCTTGGGAGTAAAGCAATAACTAACTAAGCTCTCAACATCGTGTTTGGTCTTGTTACCTACCTGTCATATGTTCTCTACAGCTTATTTGTTCTTTTTGCCTTCATGTTTCATGCTCTCTGCATCATGTTGCCTTCCTGTCTTGTGTTCTCTACATCTTGTTTGTTTTTGTTGCCTTTATGTCTTTTTTTCTTAACGTCTTGTTTGTTTTTATTGCCTTTCTGTCTAATTTTCTCTACATGAATGTTTTTGTTGCCTGTCGGTTGTTCTGTACATCGTGTTCGGTCTTGTTACCTACCTGTCATATGCTCTCTCCATAAATGTTTGTTCTTGTTGCCCATCTGTCTAATGTTCTCTACATGTTGTTTGATCCTTTTGCTTCACTGTCTTATGTTTTCTACATAAATGTTTGTTCTTGTTGTCAACCTGTCTTATGTTCTCTACATCTCATTTGTTCTTATTGCCTTCCAGTCTAATAATTGCTATATCATGTTTGTTTTTGCTTCATCTATGTCTTATATGTTGTTTGTTCTTGTTGCCTTTCTGTCTTATGTTCTCTACATCTTTTTTGTTCTTGTTGCCTTCCTGTCTTATGTGATGTACATCTTGTTTGTTCTTGTTGCCTTTCTGTCTTATTTTCTCTACATAAATGTTTGTTCTTGTTGCCTTCCTGTCTTATGTTCTCTACATCTTGTGTGTTTTTGGTGCCTTCCTGTCTTATGTTCTCTACATAAGGCACGAACCATTTTCTTTTGGTGGGGGGGGGGGGGGGCTGGGATTTTTTTCAAAAAAAATATTAATTCCAATTTTTACAGAAAAAAATAAAATGCTCCAAATGGAGGTCCTACTAATAAACGTCCGGCTGCGTCCGGGAAGGTAAAATGCGTCCGGCAGACCATAAAAAGCGTCCGGTAGGAAATAAAACGTCGGATAACATATTTGTTTGGTTCTAAAAAAAAACAGTTTAATAAATATATATATATTTGTAATCAATATATACATTAACTACGATGCAAATTACAGATAACATACATACTATTGCATGATAAAAAACTTAAGAATAATGATAAAAACATAATAAAAGATAAGAACAAGTCTTAAAAAATATGTACAAAAACATATCTAAAAGAAGGCTAAACTATGCAGTAAAAACTTGATAAGAATATTTCCAGAGCATAAAATCTTTTTTGTTAAAGGTTAAACTATTTGAAAATGCTAAATTTTTACATTATTTCATGGATGGAAAGTTACAATTCATCACGTAAACACTTAATTTAAAGTCAATTAAGAATTTTGCAAAGCTGTTTCTGTTTACGAAAATTTCAATGAAGTTGTTTTGCTGGTCTTAATTCTTTTTTTCTGGTTCAGTTTTCTGGCTGTTGTGGGTGTTTTTGGTATTTTCAACAGTCCATCAGCAGATTCGATGTAATGCTCCTTTCGCCTTGTCAGGTTCATGAACTTTTGAAAATGGGCTTTCTTTCCGCTTCCGACTTTGATAACCAGGCAATGTCATTTACTTGAAGCTTCCTTGCCCATGGAGCAAGAGCGAAGTTGCCTTGGCCATGAAGCGCCCGACTCATGTCCCGGTACGGCAATCTTACAATCCTGTGGAGCTTGTCGACTAATTCGGGCAATTTAACAGATTGCCAATTGGTTGATAGTTTCAAAATATTGTTCATGGATTCGCATGAATTGTTTTTCCAATTTACTGGTGATATGTCTTTTATTTTAAGGAGCTTACACGTAAGATTTCATCGATTCTACAATGTTTGTAAAATACCGCTGAAACGCAGGTAGTATCGGCTCGTACTTTTCTTCTAATTCCATTACTTTTAGGTCAAATTCCACATCGTCCGCAGCCGAAAGAAGACCACCAATACCAAATATGTCTGCAATAACAGTTTTATAATTAGGATCTCCTTCACCGATGAGCTGGCGAAGATATCTTTTAAAGTTTTCCTCAACATGTCTTGTGCAAAGTATTTGTTGGGAATCTGGAAAGCTCTTTTTAATAGCTTTGGTGAGTGCTTTTTCTTCGTCTGATCCAAAGACCAGACTATTTCCGCTCAATTCAGCACCAATTACATAATCTAAAAAGCATTGCAGATGACTAAAGATCATATATGTATGATAGGATCCATCCCAATGCAGGTAGCCTGGTCCCATCATGATAGGTGGATTGTTTGAAATCTTCCGTACCAAGTTAAAGTTATGAAACACGGTAAGAGTGGCGTATGTGGCCCCTAAATTAAAAGTTCTGTCGACACCAATAATTTGTTTCGACTCTGAAACGCAAAATTGTTTTAGATCTTGTAATTGTTCGTCCGTGTACAGAATTACCGATGGTGGTTTACCAGATAGCTGAACAATTTACTTTATGAAGCTGTTTTCTTGTTGTATGTTTAAAAGTGCCTGGACGTCATCTGCAGTATTTGCATAAACACATTCATCTAATTAATTTGTGAAAACCCCAATTAACAAAATTTAATCAAGTAGTTAAATTTCGTCTAGACGATTTTAACGATTGTTAATCTCATTTATTGATTTACTAGTTAATTAGTTTTATAGGATAACAGATCGTTGACATATATACATGTCACACATATTGAATTAATGTAACAGTTTGTTTTTTCTTATGTTTTTGAAATATTAACAGTAATAAAACTAAAAATAAGTTTCATTGTTCAGTGAATTGTACCGGAAAAAAAATCCCGCCAGTTTCCCAATATATATTATGCTAGAAGAGAGAAAAATTATGAACGAATTTAGGTAATATAATAAATATTATAAATCTTACCTCAGTCAACTTCGTCAATACATCAGAATAGCACTATTCTCTCGTTGCCTCGTCATTAAAACATCCATTGCAAGTGTAACTAAGCTCCTCGTTTGTAATAAACATTTCGAAATCATCTAAACTCAAACTTTCACAAATGTTGCGGATGGTACCAGTAACAGACATCACAGCATATACTGGAGACTTGACAGTTTTTTCTGCAAATACAACTGTAACAACCCGGTTTGTAATAAAGTTGCACTTTGTAATAAAAATTTCAAATACGTTATTTTGTTTAAAAGTTTTTGTTATCGTCACCTCGTCCACGCATCAAGTCCCAAATAAATCATTTTTTTCTATTAACTATTTAATTTCGCGTTTTATTTGAATATCTTTTCTATTACAAACTGCGTTAAACCTACCAACGCAGTTTGTAATAAAGTTGCAGTTTGTAATAACCCACTTTGTAACAAAGGTAAAATCATAAGACTTTTACTTCAATATCATTTAAAACTAATACTTTGCATGTACATTTTTGCTTGTTTTGTTGAAGCTGTGAGATAATTGTGAACTGAACACAAAATGATAACCTAGAAATAATCTTATTAAATGAATATATACGTAAAATCATGTTAAAACAAGAGGCTCCCAGGAGCCTTAATCGCTCACCTGGATTTGATGTCAACCCTACGATGACTTTTGTATAGCTAAATAAGCTGAATATTTAAGCGAAAAAAAGACTTTTCTCTATCTGCAATAGTTTTCATTCTTAATAAGCAAAAAACACTATTATTCACTTTTTTATGGGCTGAAACCTCTTACTACTTTGACCTTATGGAGACTTTTGTAGAGCTAATGACTGAACATTTAAGCAAGCAACTGCTTTTCTCTATCTGCAATAGTTTTCATTTTATAGGCCAAAAACATGAACAAACGCTTTTTTTTTACCTTTAATGAGCTGTAACCCCTATTAGGGGTCATCTGACAACTTTGACCTTATGAAGACTTTTGTAGAGTTAAATGAGCTGAACATATAAGCAAGCAACATCCTTTCTCTATCTGCAATAGTTTCATTCTATAGACCAAAAACACAATTTGTTGGCATTTAAGAGACTGTAACCCCTATAAGGGGTCATCTGACAACTTCGGCTCTATTGAGACTTTTGTAGAGCTAAATTAGCTGAACATTGAATCAAGCAACAGCTTTTCGCTATCTGCAATAGTTTTCATTCTATAGGTTAAAAACATGAAAAAAACTGCCATTTTTGACCTTTAATGGCCATAACCCCTATCAAGGATCATCTGACAACTTCGACCCAATGAAGACTTTTGTAGAGCTTTTGTTTCTGAAGAGTCTAAGATCCTTCGAATTTTTTTTTATCTGTTATGCCATGTTTTTAATTGAATTATTTTAAAATGAGGATCTTTTGTTGCCAACATGTCAAATATCATTCCTGCAAATTTTCTGTTAAATTGGTTCAGTTGTTTCGGAAAAGAAGGTTTTTGGAATTGTTAACGGACGACGACGGACGCATTGCGATGGCAGAAGCTAAAATGGCCTTTGGCCAGGTGAGAAAAAAAAAGAAATTCTGCAAGCAAATGCTCACTAGTGATCCCCCGCTTTCAAAACTATACCATGTGTAAATTTTATGGTTATAGGATGGGGATCTCAATATTTTAAAAATATTAAGTATTCTGTCATTTGAGACGACTAGGGACCCCTCAGAGCCCTCTCAGGTATCAAATGATTTGTTTTACCATTATGACTAGGAATATAATATGGTTATAGGATGGGGATATCAATGGTTTGCATAAAACATGTTTTTTTATAAATATGTAATAATTCTGTTCACTCTAAATCGTCGAAAAAAAAGGAAAGTTTTCCTTTTATTTTTGTTATTACAAACTGCGTAGAAGGTGTCAACCCAGTTAGTAATAAAGTTGCAGTTTGTAATAACCCACTTTGTAACAAATATGAAATCAACAGACTTAATTGTCATCAATATCACTTGACGCATAAGTTAGCGGTCGGTCGTTCAATATGTTTTCTATTACGGTGGTAATAGTCTGTAAAGATTCGAGGTCTATTAATGAATTTCCTAAGACCTTTCGCACACAGGTTTTTGTCAGTCTAATTAGTTTCTCCCAAAACAATCCAAACCAGGATGCTCGCTTAGGAATATAGCGCCATTCGATTCCTCTGTTGGCAAGTATTCGCTGCACCATTTCGGATGAAAAAACATGTCGCAAGTGTTCGGCTGCGGCAACAAACGTAGTCGCATTGTCGCTCATTACGATTTTCGGTACTGACTTCCGACTCGTGAAGGCTTGCAAAACGTCTCTTCCGATAAATTTGTGACGACATCTAAATTAATCGCCATCGTGGCGGCACAGGTGAATAAGCAAATATATGCTTTAGATATGGTTTTGTAACAATTTCTAATGTTTAGCGCTCCTGTGAAATCCACACCTGTTGCGGTGACGCATCTTCATTTCGGTAACGTTGCAGTTTCTGTTAGTGGATACGGTCTTCCGAAAGGTAATACATCGTTGTATGTCCACAATTTGGTGTATTCCCGATTTGATACCACGGTAGTCGGTTCGAAATCATTCTCTTCGTTTTTCTTCGACTAACAGTAATTCGGTAGGATCTATACGTTTATCATCGGGTATTAAGATCAAAGGATCGGCTGAAAATGTTGGTCCCCTAAACCATAATCTGTTCGACCTGAGTTGTTTATTTGAAATTTCTCGAGTCAACAAATCTGCTGGCTTTTCCGCTGCGCTGGTGGACAATATCTCCCTTCACAGGTAGGGATCAGATTGTTCAGATTTCTCGGATTCTGTTTGCAATAAAGCGTTTTAACAGTTAAGTACTTTTGATGCAGAGTAGTACTATTTGGTTATCCGACCAAAATCTTGCTTCCTGTAATCAAAGCGACATGGGGAAACGGTTAGTAAGACGTGCTCCTAAAACGGATACCATCAATTCTAATTGAGGCAATGTTTTAGCAGCTTTTACAGGTGCTACCTGATTCTTTGCTTAAACGAATGTTGTTTCTTGGCCGTAGCAGATATATGCAACTGCTCCATATGTCTTAACGCTGGCATCGACGGAAACGTGCAAGGTTGTGTCCTTTTTGGTTGACTCTTTTGTTAAATAACTTCTCAAAATTTTCATAGTTGTTAATTGTTCAATATCTTTCGCTATTTCTACCAAATATCACTGACATCTCTCGGTAACGGTTCGTCCCATTGAAATTTACTCTTCAAAAGATCCTGAAGAAGTAATTTAGCTTGTTTTGTAACTGGGGTTAACATCCCTAACGGATCGTATATCATTGACGAGTTCCGTAAGATTTCGTGCTTTGTAACCATGTCTTCTGTCAGTAAGATTTTTCGTTCCAGATATTGAACTTAATCCTTTTCTGCGTCCCAAAGCATTCCTTAAATCTTCGTGTTTTCGTCTTTGTTAAATACACCTTGACTTTCGGCTGATTAACCGACTTTTTCGTTGAATGATGACCACGATCTCAATTGAAATCCGGCTTTCGACATCAATTTCCTTGATTCTGTGAAATAATTGACGAGTTCCGTCTCCCTTTTGACGCTAAACATGATGTTATCAACGTAAAGCTTTCTCTAAAGGGTTTCAGATAGTTCTGATTTGTTCAACTGCAGATGTTTCAGAAGTGTTGCACTGAGAATAAATGGTGAGCAGGTTGCTCCGAATATCACAGATTTAAACCTTTATGTCTTCAATTGACCCTCGGGTTCCTTGATGTCACTTATTTAGAAGAATCGCGTCGCATCTCGATCATCCTCGTGCAATCCGAAATCTAACCATCATGTCGACAAAATCATTCAATTTTGGTGGTACATCAGAGAGACAATTGATCAAACTCGGATGGCCTTTGATGGCTTAAAACTACAATCGTATACTACTCGTACGGGTGTAGAGTGCTCGATTCCTTCATCACTGGGTGGTGTGGTATGTACTGCACCGTATTGGTTGTCGGATTACTCTCATCAACGGACTCAATAAATCCTCGTCATATTTAATTGGTCAAGTATGATTCTATTGTATTTATCCAACATCACTGGATCTTGACTTAATCTCCTGATTAAAAACTTGTTTGATTCGAGGTTCAAGTTTCATATGAAACAATGACCAGATCAAAACAAAAGAAATTCAGTTATATCGACTGTAGACCCATGCAGAACATTACTGCACAGATTTCTTGATAGCAACTATTATTCCAAAACTACACAGGCCTGAAAAGCAATAAAAATGGTTTTCTTTTACTTTGTTTTACTTCAAATGACTTTAATGCTCACATTTACGCTCGATAGCACTTCATTTTTACAGACTAAGCATTCTTAGGTATCCACATGCCTTTGTCATGATTTCAGTATATAGTTTAAAATCACAATTAAAATCTCGTTTGGCACAGCTGATTAAACGTAGCTTTATCAAAAAGAACGGAGAACGCAGGTACAAGTATTTGGTAGTCGGTTATAAAAAGACTTACTTTGTCATCCAAGAGTCTAGCAAGAAAAACAAATTTACAGAAGATCAAATAATAGAAATGATCAACTTTCTAATCGACAACATATTTGTACGGTTTGGGGGACGTGTTTTTCAGCATACAATAGGTATCCCAATGGGCACAAATTGTGCACCATTGCTTGCCGATTTGTTTCTTCATATGAAGCAGACTTCTTACAATCACTTCTAGACAAAAAGGACCGCACACTTGCTTTATCCTTCAATCTCACATTTCGTTATATTGATGATGTCCTTTCACTAAACAATCCTCGATTTGGTGACTATTTACATCTAATATATCCGAAGGAACTTGAGATAAAGGACACTACAGATTATAGGAAGTCTGCTTCATATTTGGATCTATTTCTCGAAATTGACACACAAGGAAGGCTTTGTACAAGGCTTTATGACAAACGTGATGACTTCAACTTTCCAATAGTTAACTTTCCCTTTCTGTGTAGCAACATTGCGTCCACTCCAGCATATGGAGTTAACGTATCACAATTGGTTCGTTATTCCAGAGCATGTGGGGAGTACAACGACTTCCTTGATAGAGCTACACGGCTGACAAGCAAATTGTTAACACAGGGGTACGTTGCTCCCAGGTTATTGTCATCACTCAAGAAATTCTACGGACGACATCATGTGCTTGTATACAAATACGGGATTTCTATCTCTCAGATGAGCTCAGATGTTGGTTTGACATAGAGTTTTGTAATGTCATCCTTTCCGGATTTGACCAACACTTAATCGATCTTTGGAAACGTGACGGGTGTGCTATAGCAAGCAGGAACTGCTTACTCTTCCGGAGCACCTGAGTTCACTCTCGTTTTGACTTGAGTTCACGTTGCTGAATGCGGTTTTGTTGTTATCTGTGTGTGTTTTATGTTATTATGTGGTTTGTTTTGTTGTGATGAGTTTTTGTCTACCGGTTTTGTCTTTGTCTTGACGGTTTTGTGATACTGATTACCCCTTTGGTACACCTTTGCTTCTTTACCATTATCATAGTTCAAATTCACCAGCTTTTCTACATTTTCTATTTTTATTTTGTATTTGTTGATATATGAACTTGTTGTTCTGGATTCCAAGTATTGTCAATATAGTGTTTAAGTTATAATTATTTTAAAGATTTTATCAACATTTGAATATTCTGGACATTCTGCAAATATATAGACTGACTGTTTTAGTCTTAAAAGGTAAACTTAGTTAAAGTGTTATTTAAAACAACAAAGTATTTAAAAAAATCAATTTCTGTGAACATTCTGAAGCACCTGAATTGTTTTCACAAGAGAACCAAACTTATATGCAACAAGATACAAAAATATCAAAATATTTTTTTTTTACCTTAAATATTTTTATTTTATTTTGAACAGGTAATAAATAATTTGGCTATCCTTTAGTTTGCCCCCTTATTCCTACCCTCAATTGGATGTTGTTATAGTTAATTATCAAATGTCAAAGAAACGTGAACACCCTTTTGGAAGATCTAGACTTGTTTTTTTTACACCGTTTCTTCTTCGTTTTTACATTGTGCACCGTGTTAAGAAAAAAGTCAAGTGTCTCTCAGGTTGAAAAACCCTGCTTCAGAAGGACCCATTGGATCCCCATGCAAAAGGCAATAGTGTCCATCACTCCTTTTACCAATGTCGATAAGTCCTGTTTCCTCATTTCCTCCATTTCATTGCCATTTTATGTTCATTGCATCACCCCTTCTATGTCCATCTCCTGGAAATAGCCGAAGTCTTGTTGCTTAGGAGTAACAATATAACTATCTAATTAACTTACAAAATTGACGATGTCCTTTCACGAATTTGGGGATTATTTACATCCTATTTACCTAAGAAACTTTAAATGAAGTACACTACATATTCTGCCTCATATTTGGACTTTTTTAATTGACACACTAGGAAGGCTTTGCAGAAAGCTCTTTGACAAACGTGATCACCTCAACTTTCTAAACGTCAGCTTTCACATTCTGTTTAGCAGCATTCCGTCTCCTCCAGCATATGCAGACTACGTATCACATTGATTTGTTATTTCAAAGCTGACAAGAAAGAAAATCTTTCTTTAATTTGGATGTATTTGAAGTGTACAGAATTTAAACATTATTTAAAACATATTCAACATGTAAATGCAAACATAGTGTGCTCTGTACTCAGTTAATCTTAATAATTTCTACTCTGTTTATTTTTGGCTGTCTTTCAAAGTGTCTTATTTTAATTTGAATTTATCTTAAAATTTATTTGAATATATTCTTTCATTAAAAGTTCATTAAACTAATTTCCGTTCTGTGTTTTTTACCTTTGTTACAAAGTGGGTTATTACAAACTGTAACTTTGTTACAAACTGGGTTACCAGCTTTAACGCAGATTGTAATTCTAAAAAAGTACAAACATACAACATAAAGGGTAAAGTTTTATATGCTATTGGGGTAACTCTAAATTAAGTTTTATGTACTCTATAAATACATATAATTGACTAAGTTTGGCAAGACAATTCAGTCTGATGATTTTACATGTGTTCCAAAGTGGGTTATTACAAACTGCAACTTTATTACAAACTGGGTTAACACCTTCAACGCAGTTTGTGATAACAAAATTAAAGGAAAACTTTCCCTTATTTCGTGCCGTGCGGGGCCCGGGTGGCAAATAGGCCCGCAGCAGAGCCTAGCCTGTCGTAAGAGGCGACTAAGGGTCTTTGGATTCTGACGTCGGGTCAGTGCTCAGCCCAGAGAGCGACCACGTGTGTACCTTAGGTGGCTGAATAGGGTAGCCCTCGTCCGTGGGGGGTGTCGGGTCTATAATAAGGAAACCCTGACCGCTGACCATAGTGGGCCAACGTGTGTGGAGAGTGCCACGCTTCATGCACGTAAAGACCCTTTTGTGGACCGCCAAGTAGTGCACCATATAGGCTAAATTTTCCGCCCCTAACCATCTCTCCCTTTTCCTGTGGTTCTTCAAAATTTACCGGTCCTTTGTGTCCCACCCCACTCCATATTTCATTTATCATCTTCATCATCATCATCATCATCATCATCATTTCATGTTCATTTTATCATCCTTTTCATGACCATCGCCTGTAAATAACCTATATAGCGTTGCACGGGCGTAAAACACCAACTCACCCACTCACTCACCCATTCCCTAATTTCGATGTGTTAAAGTTAACAAAATTATTATATATTTATTAAAACATATATTATGCAAACACATGATGATCTCTACTAAGTTCGTCTTAATAATCTCTACTCTTTTTATTTTTCCGTAGTTACAAAATGTGTTAATTTAAAAGATATTTTAAACTGATTGAACCTATGTGTTTATTCAAATATACACTCCGCCATAAGTTAAGCACCACCCTATTTATTTTTATAAGTACAATTTCAAAGTTAAAATGCAAACGCCAGTCAACTTTATGATATATTTTAAATGAGTGAGTGAGTGAGTGAGTGAGTTGGTGTTTTACGCCCGTGCAACGCTATATAGGTTATTAACAGGCGATGACCATGGCAATCCAGAATTATTATATATTTATCAAAACATATTTTATGCAAACACATGCTGATCTCTACTTAGTTCATCGTAATAATGTTTTTTTTCATTAGTTACGATATTATTTAAATATATTGTCTTTGAATTTTATTTTAGTTTTCAGTTCATCACAAACATTTTCGTGCTATGCTTTTTACCTTTATTACAAAGTGGGTTATTACAAACTGCAACTATGTTACAAACCGGGTTGACAGCTTCAACGTGGTTTGTAATAACAAAAATTACATTACAAGGTTAAGTTTCAAATGCTATTGAAGTAAAACTTTGAATTTAGTTATATATACTCTTAAGAACAAATGATTACAGTACTAAGTTAAGCAAACAATTCAGTCTGATGATTTAATATTTGTTACAAAGTTGACAGAATTATTACATATTCAAAAATATTTTATGCAAACGTATGATGATCTGTACTAAGTTCATTGTAATAATCTCTACTCTATTTAAATTACACTGTCTTACCTGTATCCGTCCGAGGTTCCGTCCCACTTTTCGTCTCGCTTTTTGTACTTTAGTACTTTATACATGTTATATTTGACGGATTTTTTTCAAAATTTGCACAATGATAAAACCCTATGACTCTGGGTCCTAGCATTTTTAAGTGTAGGTCCCCACGGGGTACGACGCCCCTCCAAATATCTAAAAAAATATTTTTTATATTTCAAAAACCATTGACATCCCCCCTTATAATCATATATATTCTTAGTCCTTATGGTAAGACAAATCTTTTGGTACCTGAGAGGGCTCTGAGGGGTTTCATGCCCCACTCCCCTCAAATGCCAAAATACTTTTTATTTCAAAACTATTGAGATCCCCATCCTATAAACATATATTTTACACATGGTCTAGTTGTGAAAGCGGGAGTATCACTAATGGGCATTTGCTCACAGAACTTTTTGATTTTTTAAAATGATTTTACGTATATATTTTTTATTAAGATTTTTTTTTCAATTTATACTATAGTATTCAGTTCAATACAATGATTTCCGTTCTGTGCATTTTACTTTTGTTATAAAATGGGTTATTAAACCTTCAACTTTGTTACAAATTGGGTCGACAGCTTCAATAAAAGCAGCAAACAAAAAAGTACATGCAAAGTTTTAGTTTTAAATGATATTGAAGTAAAAGTCTTATGAATTTACCTTTGTTACAAAGTGGGTTATTACAAACTGCAACTTTATTACAAATTGGGTTGGTAGGTTTAACGCAATATGTAATAGAACAGATATTTAGATAAAATGTGAAATGAAACATTAAATAGAAAAAAAATGATTTATTTGAGACTTTATGCGTTGACGAGGTGACGATAACAAAGAATTTTAAACAAAATAACGTATTTGAAGTTTTTATTACAAAGTGCAACTTTATTACAAACCGGGTTGTTCTTGACAGTTTTTTCTGCAAATACCACAAGGCCAAAAAAGGAATTTGCCTTTGTACTCGGTTTAATTTTTCTTTTTTCGTAGGACTAACCCACGACAAAAACTTAGTATGAATATAGGGGGTATTGATTTTTAGTTTAGGTGGCTTATATATTTTCACGAATAGTCATTATTAATAAAAACATCATTATACAGATACAGATGTTTTCAAAACTTTCAAATAACTATTTTAATTTCATTTGAAGGCTGTAACATATACACTTCTCCAAACTTCATTCTTTTCTATAGCATTCATCAATATGTCAAACGGAAGAAAAACTAACAGACGTATCTTTTTTAACTTGGACACAAATACAAGACTTTTAAGCGCTTATGTTTTCAGCTGAATGTGTTTTACATATTACTAGACACCTTATATTTTCCTACCGGACGCTTTTTATGGTCTGCCGGACGCATTTTATGTACTGCCGGACGCATTTTACCTTCCCGGACGCAACCGAACGTTTATTAGTAGGACCGCCAAATGGAGCTGAAAAAAAAATAAATATTCATAAATTTCCCCAAAAATATATATACATCCTTTGAACTCAAATGATAAAAGCCTGATATTTTTCTGCCTCGCTTCGCTCGGCATACATCACCTTATTCATCATTGCCTTTTGCTAAAGTTTCAAATTTTGAAATTATAATGTGCTACGAAATAGTATCACTTTTAATATGTTTAGTACATGCATACATTGGTAGTTTTGTTCTGTTATGGTATAAACCTCTCCTGTATGACCCCAATCATGATAATTAAAAGTTACATTGCATTTCTTAGACCTTGCAATGTAATTTACCAACACACTATTGTTGCATTATACCCATAAAAGAAGATGAGTTGGTGTAATGTTTTAGACTGGTCCGTCAGTTTATTTACCCAAGGGATCAAATTATTTCCATAACTGATTATTCGGAAACTATTGACCTAAGGCTTTCAATATTTGGAATTTATCTATGGTTGAATACGTTTTCTGATCTACATATCGTCTACAGGTCTTAAGTTTTTTCCCCGTTGCTTTCAGAATAAAGCCTCTGTATCATTTTGTGATGTATGTCAGTTTCCATGAGCTTCAGCCGCCATCACACACCCTGGTATGATGAATGAGCATTTGAAGTGTGTACATCTTAGACACTGTTGTACCGCTTTGCAAATAAAATTATATATATATTTTTGAAAAACTTCCCCATCCCACTGGTAGATCCAGAAATGTCTATAAGACGGCATTGGTCAATCTTTACAGATTACTTATATTACACACTACATTCTTGTGTTGTTTTGTAGTTCATATGATGTTTGTTTTATAAATGAATTATGAAATCTAAATATCATGATTATAGCTTTCAGGAAATCACGAGAATGGATGATTTTGCATCATTTACCCAAGAGCTTTTGAGGCCTTCAGCGATTCCCATGTCTGTTTAGTATGCTAGTTATTTCGCAGGATCCCTAACCAAATCAAAAACTTGTTTTTCTATGATCCCTTATTGGCTTCAACTTTTCTTTGTCTTATTTCAACCCCTGACTTGCTGTTTCAGGGAAATTAACTTTTGAAAACTTTGAAGCTAAAATGTGAACCTGTAAGATAATCATGTGATACCGGTAAGTCCCCTATGTGACAAGGTTACCAGGACAATTACAAATGAATATATTGCTTTCACTTCTAGTCTTATGAACTTTTAGAAGAAGATTTCACATATTGAAAAAAGTATATTTATAAAAGAAACAAATTTTGGATTTTGGATATCCAGCTATTTGACTTTGTCTATACTGAATGTTTATTTTGGGGGATTCTGGTTTTTAATTATTTTCATTTTTTTACTTTGTGCTTTCATAAAGGTTGGCTGACATATTCGCCATGTCCCCCTATATCCCATTTCTTCTATAAATATATATATGTTTTGAATATGCATGTATTCAAACTGAAAATACTATAGTCCAATGTACATTTCGTCTCCCACAGAGAGTTTGTCTGTTAGACTTATTCCACATATGATCACATATCCCATTTGTCTTTAAAATATATGAATGTTACTCAAAATGAGAATAAATTAGTCAAAGAACTGGCCTAATTCACACAATTGATAAAGGACCTGTAAACTTACAAATTTTCTGAATATGTCTAAAAAAAATTATGATTTTGCTTTGGGTAGAAAAAAAAATTGTGACTTTGATTTGGACAGAAAAAAAAAATAATATCAGGTTACAAAATCCCAGGCCCCCCCACCGTATGAAAATGGTTCTATGAAAATGGTTCGTGCCTAACTGTTTGTTCGCAGGTTGTTTTCTACATCGTATTTGGTCTTGTTGCCTGCCTGTCTTATGTTCTCTACATCTTGTTTGTTCTTGTTGCCTTTCTATCTTATGTTCTCTAAATCTTGTTTGTTTTTGTTGCCTTCCTGTCTTATGTTCTCTGCGTCTTGTATGTTCTTGTTGCCTTCCTGTCTTATGTTCTCTACATTGTGTTTGTTTTTGTTGCCTTTCTGTCTGATGTTCTCTACACCTTGTTGGTTATTGTTGTTGTGGCATACATAATCAAACAAGGAACAGTCTACAAAGTAAATGGCTATCTAAGGCATACTGTAACCACTTTTATGAGAAAATCTTAGTTTAAGTCGCTTAATCCTAGTTTTACACATAAATGATTGTGGTTAGTCCTTGGTTAAGGTCCATATATGGGATACAACATGTAGGGGGTCAATGGTATTTCACCACTAGATGTGTCTTGGCCCAATAGAAATTGTAGAAATTGGGTCAATGTGACATATATTTTATGCATGAAGGACTTGCGTTATGTTCTTGGTTAAGGTCCATAACTTGGATACTAAATATTGGGGTCAATGACATTTCACCACTAGATGTGTCTTTGTAACATAACATTATTTAATAGAAATTAGGTCACTGTGACCTATATTTTAAGCATGAATGACTGATTATGTTCTTGGTTAAGGTCTATATCTCGAATACAACATGTTGGGGGTCAATGGTATTTCACCACTAGATGTATTTTGGGTAACATGACACCAATCAATGGCAATTGGGTCACTGTGACCTTTATTTCATGCATAAATGACTTTGATAAATTTCTTAGTAAAGGTCTATATACCAGTCAGAGATTCCACTTGTACAAGTAAACAGATTTTAACTTGTATAAGTATTAAATTTGTAGCGGTTAAAATTGTCTCCATTTTTGTGACTTTTACGAATTTACTTGTACGGTAGAAAATCAATCTTTTCTTAATTATCTTTATTCAGCCATGAGATTCAATTTAGTTAATGCTTATTTATATAATAGTATCACACCAAGATAATCTATTACCTCAAGTAAAATGCGAAATAATCAACATTTTATTGTCCGAAGGGGGCAATTTTCAAAGGCCGTGCGCACCACAAAGACCGGGGGCATCTTCCTATATAATGGTGTACATAGATGTGCCAAAAATATGGGTAGATTTTTTGGAAAAATTATATTTAAATGGGTATAGTTTTAAGACAATTTTATATAAAAATGAGTATGCTATTCAATTTTCATTGGAAGAAATCTGGTCTCGTATAAATATGGGTCATGTTTTGTCCAATTTTATAAAGATATGCCCCATGAAATTTTGCATCAGCAATAAATCTTCATCCCTTATTATATTTGGCAACAATTAAGAGCTAAAATATTGTTTATTTGATGAAACTATAACATTCCAGTTTACTGAATATAAATATTGGTCATAAAAAAATGTCTATTTTACAAAAATAAGGGTCAAGAAAATTGCCAATTTTATATGAATATGGGTCCTGAAAAATTTTATATAAATATGGGTATTGAATTCAAATCGAAAATGGCACATCCCCACTCCAAACATTACCAAGTTACCCCCCGGGACAAAGACAGCCACGCGCATCAGTAATTTTTTATTACATCCCAGCTCTTTTATTCTAACAGGGGTGATCTGAGCCGGATCATCCCTCGGAATACCCTGTTCAACTTTTTCAACTCTATTGTTCATGTTGTTCCTTTCCTTTTGTTTTTCAAAGCACATTTTTTTGAGAAATGTTCACTAAGTTGAACATAGGAAAATTATAAAATCAACAACAAAGTTTTTTTGAAGATTGAAAAATAACATAGTTTCCACCGGGGTTTGAACATCAGATCTCACTGTTCCAAGTCTACTTTTATATCCACTAGACCACAAAACCGATGGAAAATCTTCGTTAAAAAATTGTACATAAAGAATATTAAAGGGGCCCAATAAGGATATTCTATAATATATATTATAAAAATGTTTTCTTTTTGATTCTAAATGCACAGAGTGTATTCTAATGGATTGTATTTAAATTTTACATGACATATTTTGAAGGCTGGGATGTAAAATAGTTATTACATTCGGACTTGGTGAGTCAGTAAGATCACCCCCTCCGGCCTCCGGGGTGATCTTTTACTGACACACCGCGTCCTCATGTAATAACTATTACTGAACATAGAGCAGATGATGTAAACATTTCATGAAAATTGTCTGTTTGCTTGTAAACAAGTAAAATGTTTCTGTAACAAGTAAAATGTTTGTGTAACAAGTAAAATGAGCTCAAAGTTTTTCAAGTTTACCTGTATAGGTAAATTTTTGTGCAGAGGAAAATACTTTACTTGAACAAGTAAATTTGTAATTACCTAAAGAAGTAAAATCTGTTTACTTGTATAAGTGGGATCTCTGACTGTATACCAGGTAATACACATTTGGGGTCAATTATATTCAAGAACAGGAGGGCCATCCTGTGGCTAATGTTTCAAATCATGTTTTGTACAGGAATTTTTTACCAATTAATGCCAGATGATGGATGCTTGCAATTTTCCATTTTGGATTTTTAGATTTTGCTGCTTTATGTAAGTGTGTCATGTACACTTATTCTACATCTCATTTATCTTCTATCTCCAGAGACACACTAGCATAAAGTTGAAAGGCCTGAACAGAGTGAATTATAAAGAACACATGTACAGTATAAACACCAGAAATATTGAACAGGTTGCCTAGAATAGAACAAGGGGTTGCACTAAGTTGTGCCAAGCATACCCCAACTCGGCCATTCAGAAAACAGGAAGTAGATGACCGACTGACCTGGAAAGGGGAGGCACGGTACAACTCATCATGCTTAAGCTGTATACCAAATTTGAAATCAATCCCTTGCCTAGAAGCCAAGAAATGTGTTACAAAAAATGGGTCAAAGACAGAAATGGCCGGATTTCGTTTCAAAAGGAAGTATATGAGCCACAGACCTGAAATCATATCCCACCTTATGGGAGCCCATACTGATGCTGCATACCAAATATCAATAGGCTGTGATTAGTAGTTGCTGAGAAAACTGTTACAAAAATTTTCTATTATTGGACATTTATGTCAAAAATTAACTAAGTCGGTAAACAGGAAGTAGGTGAGCGACAGACCTGAAATCATATCCCACTTTATGGGAGCCCATGCTGATGCTGCATACCAAATATTAAGAGGCTGTGATTAGTAGTTGCTGAGAAAACTGTTACGAAAATTTTCTATAATTGGACATTTATGTAAAAAATTAACTAAGTCTGAAAACAGGAAGTAGATGAGCGACAGACCTGAAATCAAATCCCACCTTATGGGAGCCCATACTGATGCTGCATACCAAATATCAAGAGGCTGTGATTAGTAGTTGCTGAGAAAACTGTTACGAAAATTTTCTATAATAGGACATTTATGTAAAAAATTAACTAAGTCGGTAAACAGGAAGTAGGTGAGCGACAGACCTGAAATTGAATCCCACCTTATGGGAGCCCATGCTGATGTTGCATACCAAATATCAAGAGGCTGTGATTAGTAGTTGCTGAGAAAACTGTTACGAAAGTATTTTCCCCGCCCGCCGTCCGCCCGCCCGCCCGCCCGCCGCCCGCCCGACATTCACCATTTTATAACCCGGATTTTCACTAGTGAAATCCGGCCAAAAATTGTCAATTTTTTACCCATAAAAAGTCTAAGTCAGCTCGGAAAACATGAATAAGATTATGGACTGACCTGGAAAGGGGAGGCACGGTATAACTATTCATGCTGAAGCTGTGTACCAAATTTGAAACCAATCCATCCTGTAGAAGATGAGAAATCTGTTACGAAAAATTTCACATTTCAATTTTTTTCCCCTAAAAAAGTCTAAGTCGGCTTGGAAAACAGGAAGTAGATGATGGACTGACCTGGAAAGGGTAGGCATAGTATAACTCATCATGTTGAAGCTGTGTACCAAATTTGAAACCAATCCATCCAGTAGAAGCAGAGAAATTGAACCGGACGGACAGACGGACAGACGGACGGACGGACAAGGTGATTGCAATATAGCCCCCTCTCTTACGAGTGGGGGTATAATTATCATGGGACTTTAAACCATTTTCTAATTTCAACTGAATTGAATGAAACAAGACTTTTAAATAGAGATCATAACTAACAGGGAGAAATTTTAACACAAAATACTGTGGTTGCATTATTATTCATGAGGTATAAATCTTCGTGGTTTTCGTGGGTAACCTTGAACCAAAAAATTTGATATACCTCGAAAAGGAAATTTAACATGTGTGTGTATGTTGCAGACTAGAGAACCACAAATTTTAGAATCCATAACTGTTACTTTTTCACCAAACCACCAAAATTGGTACCCATGAAAATAAATAAATCCACAGTCCATGAAATGTTTACTTTTTATGACCAGAAAAAAAAATTAATCAAGCACATTGCTTTTTTATTTCTTTAACCTCTTTGCCAGCAAAGAGACTGTGATAAGTTAGTAGTTGATGAGAAAACTGTTATGAAATGTTTTTCTGTAAGAATAGATAATGCTGACAAAGAATACAAGAGTTCTGGCATAAAAGTATTCAATTAATAAAAGAGGAATGTATTTGAAACACATGAATCACATTGTCTAGAAGTGGCCAGCTGCCAAAGCCAAAGTCCATTTCCATCTTTTTCACTATGGTGTTTCAGCTTCATCTGATCAAGAATGATTTCACTGTCCTGAGTCCGCTGATGCTTACTATCATATAGTTACAGTAACTGTAAAACTTGATGTTGTATTTAAGACATCACCCATTGGTCTATCAAAAGTTCTTTTTATGCTTATGATGGTAATTAAGGCCCACTTAGATCAAATCCTGACATCATTTATAATCCTTGTTTATTTCATCCTGTATTCCAACCTTATTAAAATGGGCTTACACAGTTAATTCATCAAAACCTTGGTTTTTCAATTCAAAAGTATCACAATCCTCATTTCAACGATTTGAAATCACAGTCCATCAATATTTAATCATCATCGTCAGCATCATAATCAACACCATCTAGATCATCCTCTGTCCCACTGCTATCCTCTTTGTCACTTCCATAGAATGTACTAGGGGAACACATCCAGGACAGAATCAATATTGCACAGAATACAATACCAGCATATAACATGGTATAGACATGGTTTGTGTAGTTAGACAGGGTAAATCCTAGATAGCTGTAATAAACAAACATGCATTTTATAGGAAAATGATTTGCAGAAAAAATGTATGCAAAGTTTGAGTAGTCAATAAATAACAGTTATTATAGGTACTTAGTGTTGACCAAATATCTTTAATAATATAAAATTTCTTGATAAAACAGCTTCTTATTAAAAAACCAACATTGTAGTCTGATCAATGATCAAAAGTTTCCAATGATCTTTTTTTTTTCTTCAATTACGATTCTTATTATGAAATTCATGGTTTTTTCTATGAGAAATGACAAATAATTAACTAAATTGTAATTTACTACAGAACACATTAACTTGGTGACAAATACTGCTATACAAATAAGAATGAAAATACCCTGTTTAATTACAAATTTGAAAGTACTTGTAATGCAAATGTCAATTCATTTTTTTTTATGTGTTGAAGGTGCTGGATAAAATTCTTTGAATATTGAAAGAACTATAACTTTTTGCCGAGTCCCTTAAACCAAAACACTGATAGAAAAGCAACTTACCCCATTTTACAGGTAACTACTACATCATTCATGCCATCATTGTCAAAATCACCAATTACTAAAGGGCTGCTTGGTTGGCATGGTAATGAATGAGATGCTAACAGATGACCTTGTTTGAGGTCAACAATCGCAATGTTGGACCAGCCTGACATCACCATGGCATCCTGAATAAAAATTATTTTAAAAGTAAATCAGAAAATGAAAGGTTAAAGTAAAGCTAAACTTTCATAAAAAAAAATTCCAATCAATGTCTGCACCTGTGATGCACACCATTCATTGGGGTATTAATTTTTTTTTTAATGAAAATCAACCTACTGCTTTAAGGTAAGGAGCAAATTTCAAAGTGAAAGTTTTTGAGTTTAAACGATACAGGTAACTAAATACACAATAGACAAATGGAATGACCCAGCTACATGTATTAGGCCTGCTTCTGGCAACAGGGGTAAACACAGGCAATTGATTGTCAATTACACTGATGTTCTTTTCAGCACATGTTTGGCATAGGATCTGACTTGTAGCAGGGCTGTCAAGTTTTGATGAGCCTTTCGTGTGAGATTTGCCAAAAAATGAAAGATCAAAGGAAAAAATTTTAAAATCTTAGAAATGCTGCCAAATTGGGGACTAGATGGGTGATTCTCACACTACTTGCATGAAACTTGATAGGTCTGTTGTAGTTCCTTTAAAACTTTAACTACAAATCTTAGAAATGAGATTAAAATAATGAAATGTCAGGAATAAATTTACAAGCCACATATACATAAATCAGAAGCATCTTATTTTACATGTTGGGTAAATCTAATTCAGTTCACAAAATTTTGGAGCAGTGAGTAAATTCTATTGTCTAATGAATTATCAAAATTGCAGTACTACTTCCCTAAGAATTTAATTTCTTATGTTTACCTTTGGACCAAAAACCTTTAATGACATCATCTCTCGGCTTGGGAAGAAACTGTCCATGTAGTCCTGGAGATTCTTAGGGTTTGTTTCCACACCCCTTTTTCTTTCATTGGCTTCTTCATACCATGTGGCTGGTGTTCCAACCTAATTATCAATACAGAGTAGAAAAGTGATTATTTGATGACTAAAATTTTACATTTTTTACTTTAAAACTAGTGAATACCAAGTTTTATCAACCTGAATAAGATTATGTTCACAGAGCCGACAATCCTTTTAACACATACATGTATCCTTTATTGCATGACCCAAAACACAAAAGATACTTGCAAATCAGGTGGATTTGTATGAAGAAAACAACAGGATAAAAACCCTCACCCCATGTGTTGCTGGCCCTCAAGATAATATCTTGGATATATACAGCACATAATACAGTCTTTAAAACATGTAATATTCAGTATATATATTAAATAGAATATTTACATTTAAGCACCTGCCAGTTGCCATTTTCCTTTATCATATGGAGACACCCTATCATAACTCCCCATGGTAATAATGCCATATGGCTTTTATGTAGATACACATACAGACAAGGTGATTCCTATATACCCCCAGTCCCCCTTATTTATGTACCTGCCAGTTAACATTTTCCTTTATTATACCATAGCTACCTCTAGTAATGATTTCATATGGATGTTATGTTGACAGATGTACAGTCACGATAACTTCTTTACACCCAAATAACTATTTATGTACCTGTCTGTTGACAGTGCCTTCTCTATCATATGCATACACCCTGCAATAACTCCCCGTGGTTCAGATGTCATATGGATGTTATGTGGACAGATCATCATACAAACATGATGATTCGCTTTCACCCCTAACAATTATACCCCACACAATAAAGTTGCAAAGGGTACAATGTCCGTCCGACTGTACCAGATTTCTCAGCAACTATTAATCATAGGCTTTTGATATTTGGTATGTAGCTTCAGGTAGGGGTCCAATATGGTGGGATAAGTTTTCAGGTTTGTCGACCATCTGCTTCCTGTTCAACCACCTGACTTTTTTTTCCTAATTGTAAATAGATAATCTCTGTCCATATTGTGGATGTATGTGGTATGTGAGTGTGCACACTAAGGTTCTTCATTATTTATATACCTGCCAGTTGACATTGCCCTCTCTGTCATATGAAGATACTCTACCATAACTTCCCATGGTAATGATGTCATATGGGTGTTTATCTGTTGGTAAGTGATGGCCTAATAGGTATCTCAGCACACCAGTCTTCTTAGATATTCTGAGTAACAAAGCAGTAAGTATAACATCATTATCTTCATTAAAAAATTCTTCTTAACTATATAATTTTGCTGTTAACTAACTGAATAAATAACCTAAATAAACTGTAGTCCCTTTTAACAGACTGAAATATTTTTTTGAACATAACATATCTTTTATTTCTAATGTAACAAGTTTCATTTTCAAAGATAAATCTTCATAAGTGGAAGAATAAACAAAATTGCTGTTTTTTCATTTTTGTTTTTGTGTTTGGTTATGTTTTTTTTCCCATTATGATATACCTATTGGAGTTTTTGAGTGTAGGGGATGTGCAATCTAAAAATCTGTCCCCACAAACAAAAAGCATTGCTACACAAAACTTACTTTTTGATGATAAAGGGAGGTAATTTCTTCAGAATATCTTCATCATATGCCCAGGATGATGAGAAGAACACTCTGATTAGTTTACAGACAGACAGACCCTCCATCTTCTCCTTCACAGGCTGTAGCCTCCAGATGTCAATGTAACAAGGACTCTTGGATTCTTCAGCACCCCAGGAAACTCGATCAACATAACCATCATAATCTTTATCAATGTAGATGGCACCATCTGATGGCAATGGGAACTGTGTGACAGGACGTCCCGTTAGAAGACTCAACACTTCAAGGCCATTGTGATTATGGATGATGACAACATTAGGGTTTTCTAAGTGTTCGTCATCTGTATGAGGGCGCTGTCCACCATAGGCATAACCCACAATATGTTCTGGTCTGAGGGCTGATCTTGGCTCTGGTTGAATATCTGCTAAGGCCTCATCTTGTTTGCTAAATCTTCCAAGCTTGATTTGGGTGTCCTCTAATGTATTCCATCTGTGAGGCTACAGAAAAAGTGTTCAGTATACATGTATTATCATATTCTCTATTTATCAAACCCTAACAGGAAGCAAAAACCTTCAACTTCTTAGTGGACATATTGATTAAAACGCCAACTTGTTCAGATACTTATAAAGAAGCTTCTTCTAATTTGACTAAAATATGAAAATTACAGGCTAATTTCTTGAGTGAATCTGACAAAAGAATTCTCAAATATGTCAAAACTGAAATATGTTAGCTTGAAATTGCTTTACTTACTAAATGTTTAAATACATCCTGTTTATAGAGGTTCCATGGACTTTCACCTACATGAAGTCTGTGTCTCTTCAAAGCCAATTTCCAGTGGTGATCACCATGTATGTCCTGGAATAAAATGTATGTAACATAAAAGAAAGAAAGTAGGAAAAACTGATTTATCGACAACTACCCACTCTTTTCCACTACAGATTTTAAAACAAGGAACATCATCAGCAAGCTCACAAAAAATATCCCCCACTTAACATTGGTCTCTATTGTAAGCAACACAACTGGTACTTGAATCAGTGGCAATTTAAAAATCTACATTGAAAACAGTCAGCAGCCTCCAATGTGACGAGTGGACACTTCAACTTCTTTAAACTTTAAAAATAACAACTCTGGACATAATGTTAGGTAATTTCAGTTTCTCTATTGCAAATGGTAAGTAATTTAAATCGCTATTGTCTTATGAATGTCATTTACACTTTGTCCACATTTTCTCTAGCTTAGTCATGTTAGTTTATTTGAATATTAAATGCAAATACCTTCACGGATGTATCAACTTCACCAAAATCCCCTGGCAAGTGGTGCCACCTAGTTGTCCCATCTTTAGCACTTATTGCAAATGAGGAAAAATGTGTTAATGAGTTGTCTTCTCTTGTCACATTCTCAGATGATTGGCTGAAAAAAATTATAAAATTTTACTCAAATATTGTAAATATTTATAGATTCAAAACCTGAAGAAGTTCTTTTTTTAATTTTCTACTAGCACAATTCATGTTGTACATGTAGGTGCATTACCGTAATTTTTTTTTTACATGGAATGTGATTTTTACTATATTTGCCTTCTTTTAAAGTTACGTGTGTATTGCAAATGAGGAGAAATGTGTTAATGAGTTGTCTTCTCTTGTCACATTCTAAGATTTTGGCTGAAAAAAATTTATAAAATTTTAATGAAGTATTGTCAATTTTAATCGATTCAAAAGCTGAAGAAGTTCTTTTTTGTTCATTTTCTATTAGCGCAATTCATATTGTACATGTAGGTGCATTACCGTTTTTTTTTTTTTCATGGATTGTGTTTTTTATTATTTTTTGCCTACTTTTAATTGGCTTATGCAAGTTGATTTATAAGAACTGTGGATTCATTTATTTTGGTGGGTACCAATTTTGAAGGTTTGATGAAAATTGATAATTGTTTGTGGATTCTTAAATTCGTGGTTCTGAAGTCTGCAGCATAAATATCAATGTGATATTTCCTTGTTGTGGGTATCAAATTTCTTGGATCAAGGTCAGCCAGGATAACCACGAAAAATTGATGCCCCACAAAAAATAATGAAACCACGGTATTATCAAAAAATCTAAAATGGGTTGGGATCAACACAGATGTCCCCGAAAGTCTAGGTGAGAAAATGGCTTAGAACATACAGTATGTCATCCCAAACCAAATGTAAAACTTTAAATTATTGCACCCTGACAAGTACTGGTGGTCACCAGATCATAAAAACCTAGACCTGTATATATGTTTCATGCAAGTAGCATGTGACTCGTGCATCTAGTCCCAAATCTGGCTGCAAATCTCTTTGATTTCTGATTTTTTTATTTGATTTTTCAATTTTTGGCAAATCTCACATGAATGTCTCATCAAAACTTTACAACCCTGAAAGCAGATACTTTTAAACCAAAATAAAAGTGAAAACAAGAAATTTGGTATTGGTATGCCAAATTAAAAGGTAAAACACAAATCAAATCATAAAAAAATACATTAAGTAAAATTGAAATTTAGCCACTTTTAAACCATTTCTCACTTTTTACTGACAGTGCTGTTTACATCATGAACAACATGTGAAAAACTTCCTCCAATAATGACCAGCCCCTCATCATCTTTCCGTACATTATGTGATGTTATGATTACATCCATTGCTTTGATCTTGTAAGTAGATCTCACATGTGCAATACTCATTAGTCTTTGTCTCCATAGCAATTGGAAGTCATGTGAGTAACAAAACACCTGCCAATCATCAGTTACTATGACAATAATCTGAAAATATAAATATCATTTTTAAATATTTCAAAATTGAAATTAACTCCGGCCATCTTATTCATTTTAATAATAATACATTTTTTTTAAAGAATGTAAAATTTGAATGTAACCACATTTCTGTAGATTCATTTATTTTCCTGGGTACCAATTTTCATGGTCTGAAGAAAAAGATCAGTCTGTATACATGTATTTTGTGTGTCAAGGCCATCTACAAAAACCACATTAAACAACACAAAAATTTATAACCCACTAATTATAATGAAACAACAGTATCCTAATATCTTCAGACAATGAAGTTGTTTTACATCGCAAAAGATGAAAAACAATAGGTTTACATATTTTTTATTTCATTAGTTCATCATAACAAGCAACTGTGTAAACATGAGACACACTCAGTGCCCCACTTTTTAAATCAAAGTAAACTTATTTGGGACAAATGGATCAAAGATCAAACTAGAGCATTGTCTCTACTTTTATTAGTGTGAATGTATTCATACTTTCAAGGTCATTTTAGTGAATTTTACCTGTTTCCTCATTTGCATCATTGACCTGTAAGGTACTGTGAACCCAGTTGCCATGACAACAGGCTTGCTAGTGCCACCATTTTCTCTTGTTTCTATTGGCAACTGAACTTTATTTTTAACAATAACATGAGGCAATGTCCTATCTTCTTCATCTTTGTTCTTTTCAGGCAATGCCAGTGATGTCAGTCTATAATCATTGGAAACCAATATAATCTCATTTACCCCATCCCCTTCCAAATCAGTAATTATAGGAGAGGGGAGTCTGTCTTCATATGTTGGGAATTCTTTATTTGCATAAAAATGTGGTTCCACACGCTTCCTCCAGACTGGTTTTAAAGTATAGGAGTCACTTGCTCTGAAGACATACGCAATTATAGCACATATGATAATGAATATGACATAGTTTGCATTGAACTTTTGTAGCTTTAGATACTGTAATATCTCCATACCATAACAACCTAAAAGAAGAATAAGAAATGATAATGATAATGCATGACAAAATTCAATATTATTATTTTACCAACGTTAGCAAAAGAGTAGGGAATCTGCTTTTCTGTACGAAGGTATCTATGATGTTAATGTCCAGAATAATTTCTGTAACCACTTAGGTAGAAAGATGAATTTTTCAGTCATTAATTGCATAAAATGTGGGTGGGGCTGTGCAAAAGGTTATTTTTTATAATGCCTCTAGGGGCTGGGTACACAGGTAGCCTAAGGGTTCATTATACTCCCTTTGTTAAACAACTCTTCTTTGGTTATTTGTAATAAGCCTAATAATGCTAAAGGAACAGAAATTTTGCTCAGTGAATGCTCTCTCAATATAGAATGAAACAAAAGTGTTTTAAAGAACTAAACAATACTTGTGAGTGGTATTTGTCCAAAAATACTACTTGAGAGGCTGGAGCCGTATGGCGAGTGAAATTACCAGCCTCGAAAGTTCAATCATGTTCATGCAGGGGTGGCAACTTTTTATAACATCCATGTTTTTTTATACTTATTTCTGTTATGTTTCATGTTATATTCATTTATAAAATAAAGACCTGAAAATCAGGAAAACCTTTGCAAATCTGGAATGTCGCCTGCTCTGTTCAGGAAATGAATTATAAATAAAATGCATGGATATAAAACTGAAATTACCAACGCTCAAATAGTGACACCTACATGGTGACATGAAACATAAAAACTAACATTAGGAATCTATGACAACACACTTCCACACCAATAGTACTGTCAATTCACCAACCCTACAATTGTTTGAAAATCAACTAGATAAATATTGGAACAACCTACAGATGAAATACAACTATACAACCAGAACAGCTAGATTGAAGTCATTAACAAGAATTGAATGATCTGAATACATTAATTGGCCTAGGCACGCGATCAGAAGAAGACCTGTGAGTATGAGATGAATAACTTGATAAGCGATGATCAAATTAAAGTAGATGAGGTAGTGAAAGTATTTCCTTGCACCAAACTGACTTTTTACATGTACATGTATATTACCAAACTCCTCACTGGTTTATCCATTTGGATCGTTCCTCGCGGGATAAGACAAACGTCGCGTGGCAGTCTTACGGTGTAGTCTTTTAAATAGCTGCTGAGTTTAGGAGCTTGGTATACATGGTATAATAAATAATAAATCATGATCAACTCATTTCACAGGGGCTTGTGTTCAGTAAAAAAATAAAAATCCCCCTAGGGTATATACATGTAGGGGATTTTTATTTTTTTACTGTACACAAGCCCATGTGGTCATTTTATAGATGTGCAATTTCTTATTTGATTTATAATAATTATCAAATATTATGGAATTTGTCCATTTTAGAATATTAGAGTACTTCTTTATAATCTCCTTACAAATGAACTTATACTTTTTCCTGTGAGTCAACTTTTCAACACAAGCACCTGTCAAAATTTTGTGGAAAAATGAATAGAAAATACAAAGTTAATGAGCAATCCCAGTCACATAAATATTAAACTTTCCATTAATATTAACTTGTTAGGGATTTTCTGTGTATGTTATATAATGTTTGTGCATATTTTATTATTATTCATTTTTACAAATTCATTACAATCTAGTTTGTTGATTTGATTTATTAATTGTTGTGTTCTTATTTTCTTTCTTGGTTTTAGCTTTTCCTCAACTTTTTGAGAAATTGTAAAGTGATCATTTTGTTTATTGGTTTTTATAAAATATTTTACCAAGTTATTAAAAATAGAGTATGTTTTCATAACATTTAAGAAAACAAATCATTTTTTGTATGAACAATTGTAAATCTAGTCATTTTTAAATTAATATAGAAAAGTTAGGTTTGTAATTTAAAATTAGATAAATGAACACTATACCTTGCCTTGAGGAATTTTTTTTCTTAAATTCAATTTTGTTTCAGCTGACTCTCGTATATTAAATTCACCTTATATTATCTTACATCTAAAGAATGGCAGACATAGATGAAGAAGATATGGTTTGGGATGGCGGAGAACCAGGCGGTTATGTAAGTAATACATAAACATAGATTTCAGGTTTCCCACATACTAAAATTTGTATAATTTTTGTGATCCCATGATCCAACCTTCCCCATATATTTTAGACAGAATTATCAGTCGTTTAAAGCTAATTCTTTCTTTTAATAATATTAGTAAGATTGCAACCTCTGAACAATTCAGCTCGCTGCTGAAGACAATGTATGGCGCTTCAAAGGATTAGAGAAAAATAGGTGAGGAGCATCATGACGTCATAAAAACAATAACATGTTTGATGTTATAGTTAATTTTTATAATATGAATTAGGTTGCTACCTATGATTTTAGGTGCAACCTAAAATGGGACGGAGTTTTGGAAAATAATTGTCAAAATACCATGGACATGATGGATCAATAACAAAATCCCAGACAAATGATAAAATATATAATTATTTGTGCAAATCATAAATATTTGTAACATTCTGAAAAAGGGTCAAAATATTTTGGGGCAACGTTTGATGGGGATGAAATTACATATTCTGGCTTAACGTAATCTTTGACGTAATTTCCCAATTTGCGCTTTAGCAGACAGTCACCAAACAAAAGTGACCAACTTTTTTCTGTCAGATTTTGGAAGATTTTCTGTATAGCAATATATCTATTTCCAAGTATTGGCTGGAGAAGATTAATATAAAACCTGACAGAAAATGACAACTTGTTTCAATGCAGGACACATCCACAGGATTAATTATCTCCATGGTCAGCTCAGGTAAGACCATCTTTTTACTATTCAATCTTGTAAAGATTAATGTTTTATTGTTAATGTCTTAAACATCATAAATTGGTTGAATTAGTTAGTAAACAATATCTGAGCATGATGGTTCACAGTGCACCTGTTTACAATGACCATTCTTGCGAGAACTTGGCGAAATCATTTCATCTCTTTGACAACAAGAGTTTCCTTTGGAGAGTTTAGTTTTGACTTTCCATCCGTATACTCCTGTATATTTAAAAAAGAAAGTTTACTGTGATAATTAAATCTGTTAATTTTAAAATTTATTCCCCAAAAAGCATCAAATTTCTGGCTCCATAGAAGTTTGTGCCAAGTGCGCTTGCACGCACGCGGCACATTCGGTTGGAAAAAACAAACCATTAACTTTTGGAAGTTTCTACTTATGTGGGACTGCGTCCAATATGAAAGTCAATGGTGCCTCTATAAATATTGGAGATACATGTAGATAAGAGGTGTCATGAGCCAATAGCCACTGTTTTCACTATAATGCAGCAACAAGGAGAGAATTTTGTTTACAAATGAGAATGAATGTTGTGTTTTAAACTGTTTCAAATTTTTGGCTTTTTTGGCACTGAATTTGGTCAGCCTGATGATGAAATTCACTTGACATGTTTATTAGACAAACAAATTTTGCCAAATGTACACTTTTCATTTATGAGTCCATGCCTCATTTTGGATATATTTTTATTATTCAAACACACACTAAGTTTAAAAGTTTAATTCTTTATTCAATGTTCTGTGTTAGTTGAATATCCAGAGGCGGATCCAGGATTTTAGATTAGGAGGGCGTGCATTATTTTCCAACCGAGCGGAGCGAGGCGTGAACATTTTTTAATGTTTTTTTTCGTGGATTTTATGCATAACATAATAATTTTTGCCACTTTTAGGAGGGGCGCACGCCCCCCCTCTGTATCCGCGCCAGATATCTATGTTTGTTATTGTTTTATATGCTTTATGACACATGTACATATATATGATTGGCCCTATGATAATCAGATTGGAAAAGAATTGAATTATTCTTTTTAGATGTTTGACCATGAACATGAAGAGCCAGATGCTGATGATGAAGAAGAAAATCAAGCCATTCAAGAAGGGTGTCTGGAGATATTTTCCTCAAATGACTTTATAATGGAACCTGGGGTATTTAACATGCTTAAAACGTAAGTTTACATGTGTTTTAGCTATTAAATAAATTAGATAATAAAGGGACATGACATTGTAAAATGAGCACATGTACATGATGTACTTGTAGTGATTTTAGCTGATACAATATAATTCAATTGTAAAATACCTGAACATTTTTAACAACATTGTTTATGGTGTTTATCATGCTCATTAATTGAAGAACTTTTTTTAGGGTATATTCAAGCAGTTTAAAAAGCAGTTGGAAAAGACAATAGTAGCCTTGAACATTAACAAACAGCCTCTTATTTGCTTTTAAATTTCAATAAAATATATAATATCTGCGTAGAGCTGAAATATTATTTATTAGACATGTAAGTCATTCAAAACTTAAGTCATGAAACTGAAAGTGTTTGAATTGTGGTTGAATTCAATTTACATGTACATAACTCATTGTAACTTATGAAAATTTCTAGGCAAAAGCATTTTACAAAAATACCATGTCTTTTATTTGTTATTTCAGATTTCTTCAAGCTGGTGGTTCTCCAGAAAAAGTTGTAGAATTGCTGTCAGAAAATTACAAAGCCATTGCACAAACTGTTAATTGTTTAGCTGAATGGATGATTCAAGCAGGTGAGTATTTAATCAACATTACAATGAGAAACATTAGGGGTGTAACGATTCACCGGTGCACCGGTGCATCACGATATTCTATCCCACGATCCGGAAATCGATACCGTGTTTGACTTCGCGATTCCGATCCGATCCAAAAAATGTCGTATCCATCTTTGGTAGGAAGATAAAAAAGCATGCTTCCGGTGTCAACAATGGCACAAAATATTGTCTGTCGGACTGAAATAAAATCCTTTGCTTGAAAAGACTTCGGTTTACAGTCTATTTAACACATGAAAATTATACTTTTTAAAATTACCATCGATTTACAATGATATGACAAGCAGGTCTTTTGTAAGTTATGAAAGTAAAAGGTATCGTGATATGGATCGGATCGTGAGCCAGGTATCGTGATCTGTATCGGATCGTGGGGAAGTGGTATCGTTACACCCCTAAGAAACATCTGCATTTACGTACCTGTATATGTTACAGGGCAAATTGGAATCCAGGGCAGACCGGAATCCTCCTAGGGCAAATTGGAATTCTGATTTCTCCTAGGACAAATTGGAATTCTGATTTGCCCTAGGAGGATTCCGGATCCCACCGAAATCCTAGTAGGATCTGGAATCACACTGGTAATTTAAGTCAGGGCGATTCTGGATAATACTGGAATGTTTAATATATAAATAAATGCAAATTAAATAACTTATACAATGTAATAGATGTGCAAAAGTACTGAAATATGTCAAAATGCAAAAACATGTTTCTATGAGCAAACTGATAAGAGGATAGCGTATCCCGGCATAACTTGTTTTCACTTCATGCCAAGTTTTATCACGACCAGAATGTTCAGTACGAATGTGACATTTCTGAATGACACTGAATACTTCATCTCTAGTAACAACAGGATAGTCTGTTTTCAGACAAATTAATATATCCTTCTCACCTACATGTATGGTTGATTTTTTAAAGTTACTTATCGCCCAGTGTTTAAAATTTTGCTCCTTCATCTGATTTAAATCTTTTTTCAGCATCAATACACTTTAATGTAGAATTATACTTAGATCCAGATAAGACAATTTTTTCTTTATCATATTTTTGTGGCCAATTGCTTTCATATTCTGATAATTTCATATAGAATAAATCTGTGTGTTCTTCCATTTTAAATTCTTGAAGTAATGAAAATAGTGAACACAACTTTTGAACTATATTCAGGGATTATGCCTCTAGGTTAAAAAGTGAAAATGTTCTCTCAAAAGATTAAAGATCAATAAATAGTATCCTTTACATTTTCTTCATTTGGGGGGGGTATAACTTAATGAAGATTTTTTTCTTTGTTTTATGACAATTAAGCCTTAGATTGATTCATTCATAAGATATAATTTTTGGTTTTGAATTTAAGACAATGTAATTTCAAAAATTCAGTCAATTTTATTTATTGTAATATATAACTTTTCAATGTTCAGTCAGGGGGCTCCGGAATCCTATTAGGGCAAATCTGGATATCTCAGTTTGTCTTAGGAGAAATTGGAATTCAAATTTGCCCTGTTACATATACATAATGCGAAACAAATTTTTTTGTCAAAGCAAGAAAAAGCTATTTGACAAATTTTGAAAAAATGGTGGAAAAGAACTTGAAATATAAAATGTATATTACATCTATATTTAAGAAAAAAGAATAAAATTCAAAAGAGGTTTTTGTGAATTTTTATTCTTTCATAAGAAACCAAGAGTTACCAATGGGCCATTCGAATGTCAAAAGTATGAAAGGGCAAAGACAAAACTAGCAAACCTGAACAAGAGAAGCACAAAGAAACACAAAAACAACTGAATAGCAATCAACAACCTCTTAACCAGAGTGATTTCAGGTGCTCAAGAAGAGTAAGTAGTTCCTGCTTGGTATAGCACACTTGTCATGCTTCCAATGATCAATTCAGTGTCAAATCCAATATACATGATATAGAATATGTAGGAAGACTAAACAAAACCCTATGACAATCCAACATCTGCACTCATCTGAGAGATAGAAATCTTTTATTTGTCGATGAGCACATACATGTATACCCGTAGTGTGTTCCATAGAATTTCTTGAGTGAAGACAACATAACCATGTGTTAGCAATTTTTGTGTCAGGCATGACCCTCTGCCAAAGAAATCAGTGTTAGTCCTGTAAGCTCTGGAATAACCAATCAATTGTGATACGTTTACTCCATAAGCTAAAATTCCATTTTAGGTGTGGACATCAAAACAGTTCAAGAGTTGGTAGAAACACATCTGAAATCTATGATTATGAAACATTTTGATCCTAAGAAGGCAGATTCTATATTTACTGATGAAGGAGAGGTAAGTTAAAAACATCAATATTGTACTATTCAGACTGTGCTTGATGATACCCTTATACATTTGTATATTCAGACTTGATAATATTTGCACTTGATATTAAGGATGTTTGAGGGTGACCTAAGGTTAAACTCCAGCCATCATAGTTTTGCCCTTAGCTATATATATTTGGATTTTGTTTCATGGCTTATTGCATTTTCAACATCTTTTGAATTGGGGATTTCCTTTGTTTGGGTTCCAGTGCTGCTGATGAGGAATAATTTTCCGAAATGGCCATACAGCTCATAAAAAGTAATTGCAGTTGGAGTTAACATATGTGTTGTGGTCTCATGTTCATTTACTCCATATCCTTTCTTAAATTATTTGAAAGTGATGATGTTTCGAAATTAATGCCTTTAATCATAAGGGAATAATTAAAAGTACAAAATAAGCTAATAATTTTGATAGGTTACCATACTCCTTTTAAAGATAATAAGAGCAGGGTTCCCACGCCATCCTTGAATTCAAGGAAACCTGGAAAAGTCCTTGAATCTCATTTCAATGCTCAAAAAGCTGGAAAAATCCTTGAATTTTATCAAATATCCTTGAAAACCCCTGTAAATTTGTAATATGCAGATTTGTTGACTGTTCGATAAAAAAAGGCCGAAAAATATGGATTTTTAAAATTTTTGTGGACTATTTTAAACCTTGAAAATGACCTCAATACCCTTGAAAAGACCTGGAATAACCCTTGAATTTTGTGTCAAAAAAATAATGGGAACCCTGTACATGCTGTAAGAGTTCAAAATTCGACTGGAAAAATGTTTCCCTTGTTTTTTCATAGCCTAAACATAAGCATAGTTTAGATCTATAAAAAAGTGATTAGAATTTGAAAAAAAAAATTGTCAAACAGAGATTTGTGATGAAATGAAGAGCTTAAACAAAAGAAAAATTGGGTTATTATACAATAATTTTGCCTTATGTTGATGGAAAAACATGCGGATTCTGAAAAATGTCAAAAATCTCAAAAGCTGACCCATCAAAATTCCTTTAGTTGTATTGTCGTACAGTCATTTCAGACATGGCTTTAATTGTTAATTTTACTTGGCAGTAGAGTAGATTATAGCAAAATGTGATATAAATGCACATGACAAAATGTCCATTATGAAAATATTATTTATAAAAAAAGTCTGGATTTCTTACTTTTGTTCACTTTGAGCAGAAGTTACCCCGTATGTTCCGAAATCTATGGTCATGATATCAAATAGAAGAAAATGAGTTGTGGAATAAGTGTACGCGACACGACCTACTATATAAACGTAAATTTAAAACATCCACAATGGAAAACAGCCAGCAGCCTTCAATGTGACCAGCGGTCGCTGCTCGCTGTTTTTCAATTGGCCCCTGGATTGAAAATAAACTACATATGATTCAAGCCCAATCCTAAGGTGCAATGAAAGACCCTATTCTTGGGCCAAACGAAAAAGTATGTGTGTTTACTGTCACATGCTGAAAAAAATTAGGGTTGGTAGGTAGGAAATTATTTTTTTTAATATTTTTTTTTTACCTTGAGTCTATGGGGGCAGCTTTTTGACTTTAACAGTGCTTAATGGAAAATGCTCAAAAAAACTTTAGGGTAGGGGGGTAAAAATTAGGTAGGGTCGGGTGACAGTAAACTCACCTACTTTTTTTTTTGGCCTTGACAAAGACATTTTGCATCAAATGTGTGTTGGGTTTTTTTATGTCTACATTTTTTTATCTGCAGACTCCATCTTGGCTAGCTGAGATGATAGAATATCCCACATGGAGAGAATTATTTTACAAGTTAGCAGAAGAATATCCTGATTGTCTAATGTTAAATTTCACTGTCAAGGTATGAAAGATGTTAGAAATATTTATAGTGACTTTTCACTTATTGAAGATGAGTGTGTTTAAATATACATCTTCTCCTCATTCTTTCAAAAGCTAGCATGTTATTTTCAAAAAAAGAAAATTTCCAAATGTATAAAGTATGTCCAGTTCAAATTTCCCTTTACCCTGAAGTTAACAAAAAAAAACTGAGATCTTTATGAAAATTTAAACACTTACGTATACCTGTGTAGAATAAGTGCTGAATTTTTGACTAAATGTTCTTAACTACTTATATGGAATATCATACATGTTACATGTATAAAATACATGATGTATTTAACTTAAGTTGTGTTACACAGGTCGTGTAGTTTATAGATACTCCCCTGTAATTGAACTTTTTGTTTTATCTACCATAGCTAATTTCTGATGCTGGCTACCAAGGGGAGATTACTTCAGTATCAACAGCCTGCCATCAGATAGAAGTGTTCTCTAGAGTGCTGAGGACAACCATATCAACACTGTTAGATGGTGGAGAAGAACTGATAGAAAAGAATCTTCCTGAGTTTACAGTAAGGGTTTACTTTAGAATGAACTGTATGTAATCAGACGCAAGGATGAACCAATGGGGGCAATTGAATGTCAGAGGTCTGAAAAAGTACATGTAGATAGTGTGAACAACAACAATACACAAAAAAAAACACATAACAAAACTAACCTGCAGTCAGCAAAGCAACCTCACATCAAAATGAGATTGACCTTGGATGTTGGGAAGAACTAGTTCAAACACTACCTCCCAACCCAGCAGTTTCCTTTGGACACTCTGGCTCCCCAGCAGGATATGGATAATAATGAAATTTGAAAAAAGTTTTACATTCATGACACAATATACTTTAAACAATGGGTACTCATTTTAAAATCAAAACCGCAAACAGTCAGCAGCCTTCAATAATGACCAGAGATAACTCATTAATTTATGATATTCCAATAATTTTATGAATACTCTGCATGTGGAAGCATTATATGCAAGCCTAGCGAAGCTCTTAACTATACACATTCTGCCAGGTGTCACATGACCAGAAATAGGGTGAGAAAAATTCCTTTCTGCAACTTGTACAGATTTTGTAAGTTTTCAAAAAATCTGCACTTGGTCAGAAAAACGGCAGGAAATACTAGCACATCCTCCCGTAATACCGTGTCCTATTTGTCCGTATTTTGTTTCATCTATGTGAGTTTTTAATGCAGTGCTTTTTCATATTAAATTATGTTTATAAGGAATGAAAGTAAAAGCCAAAAAAAAAGTTTAGGAGGCCTGGAAAAATGCAAATTCTTACTAACTAACAAAAAATATTCATAGATCAATTTAAAAAAAAAAAATGCATATAATGTATTTGTATATATTTTTTTCTTCAGAAAATGGTATGTCATGGAGAACATACTTATTTGTATAGTCAGGTGTTGATGCAGATATTATCACAGGAGCCAAAGGGAGGCTCTAATATTAGACGTTTATCACAGGAATTACAGAAATCTGCAAATGAAAGGTAAGGTAATAAAAAAACACGAGATTTAAAAGACCTAAGAAATGACGAATTGGAAAGAGTGCAAAACAGAAAAAAAATATACCAAAGACTAGGGTTTGTGTCTCTGACTTTGTCCAACACAGAAAATGTGAGAGAGAGAAAAATGTTTGCTGAAGAAAATGTCTTAGTTGATTCAACACTCAGCATTCATATTTTGATGGATATTGGGATTTTTAAATTTTTCAATTCATTTGTTTTCTCTAAAATATTGATGGGTGCCTGACCATTTTAAAAATATTATAGTAAGTCACTACACATTCCACATTTCTGATTTTCAAAGGAAAATTCAAGTCTTTGTAAAGACTAAGCACATTCATTTTTTAACCTTACCTAAGCACTAGCTTACTTATCACTATCTTACATATTTCACCTGTTACAGAGGGCTTGATGTGACCCCTATAACCCTTGCTTTGAGTGGTGCTGCAGCTTACCCCAGAGCCTGTCAAGCATTGTCTTCTATGCTGTCCAGAAATGCCCTAAATCCAGCTGATATCACCATTGTAAGTCCTATTTTCTCTTATTATGTCTCCCAAACGAAGTTTGGAGACATTATGTTTTTGCTCAGTTCTTATTATTCTTATTATTATTATTATTATTATTTTTCTTCTTTCCGGGCGCGATTTTTCGAACACTTGTGTGCACTGTTTCTCAGAAACCGTTGGACGGAATCGTTTGATATAATATGACTTGAAAGGCCCATATTCGTAGATGCGCCTCCTGAAAAAAAAATTTCAATATGTTGAAGGGAACATGGGTTTTGGGGGTCTCAAAAGGGGGTGGGGTTGCAAAATTTTTACTATAGAAGTCTATGGGAAAAGTGATATAACTTAATATGCGATCTTAACTTTGAAATACTCACTTAACTTGGATATCTAAGTAAACGTAGTGGCAAGGTATTATGGTAAACCCTCCGTTTCATTGTCTTAAGTGGGGGGGGGGAGGGGGGGTCATGCCCCACCCCTTCAAATAACAAAACACTTAATATTTTGAAAACCATTGAGAGCCCCACCCTATAACCATATATATTATTACTCCTTATGATAAAACAAACCATTTGGGTCCACAAGGGGGGGTCTGAGGGGGGTCATGCCCCACCCCCTCAAATGATATAATACTAAATATTCTGGAAACCATCGAGATCCCCACCCTATAACCATATATATTATTACTCCTTATGATAAGACCAATCATTTGGTATTGTAGGGGGGTCTGAGGGGGGGGTCATGCCCCACCCCCTTAAATGATAAAATACTAAATATTCTGAAAACCATTGAGATCCCCACCCTATAACCATATATATTATTACTCCTTATGATAAGACCAATGATATGGTATTGTAGGGGGGTGTGAGGGGGGTCATGCCCCACCCCCTCAAATGATAAAATACTAAATATTCTGAAAACCATTGAGATCCCCACCCTATAACCATATATATTTTTAGTCCTTATGATAAGACCAATCATATGGTATCGTAGGGGGGTCTGAGGGGGGTCATGCCCCACCCCCTCAAATGATTAAATACTGAATATTCTGAAAACTGTTGAGATCCCCACCCTATAACCATAGATATTATTACTCCTTATGATAAGACCAATCATATGGTATTGTAAGGGGGTCTGAGGGGGGGGTCATGCCCCACCCCTCAAATGATAAAATACTAAATATTCTGAAAACCATTGAGATCCCCACCCAATAACCATCTATATTATTACTCCTTATGAAAAGACCAATTTTATGGTATTGTAGGGGAGTCTGAGAGGGGTCATGCCCCACCCCCTCAAATGATAAAATACTAAATATTCTAAAAACCATTGAGATCCCCACCCTATAACCATATATATTATTACTCCTTATGATAAAACAAACCATTTGGGTCCACAAGGGGGGGTCTGAGGGGGGTCATGCCCCACCCCCTCAAATGATATAATACTAAATATTCTGAAAACCATTGAGATCCCCACCCTATAACCATATATATTATTACTCCTTATGATAAGACCAATGATATGGTATTGTAGGGGGGTGTGAGGGGGGTCATGCCCCACCCCCTCAAATGATAAAATACTAAATATTCTGAAAACCATTGAGATCCCCACCCTATAACCATATATATTTTTAGTCCTTATGATAAGACCAATCATATGGTATCGTAGGGGGGTGTGAGGGGGGTCATGCCCCACCCCCTCAAATGATTAAATACTGAATATTTTGAAAACCGTTGAGATCCCCACCCTATAACCATATATATTATTACTCCTTATGATAAGACCAATCATATGGTATTGGTATTGTAAGGGGGTCTGAGGGGGGGGGGGGGTCATGCCCCACCCCTCAAATGATAAAATACTAAATATTCTGAAAACCATTGAGATCCCCACCCAATAACCATCTATATTATTACTCCTTATGAAAAGACCAATTATATGGTATTGTAGGGGAGTCTGAGAGGGGTCATGCCCCACCCCCTCAAATGATAAAATACTAAATATTCTAAAAACCATTGAGATCCCCACCCTATAACCATATATATTATTACTCCTTATGATAAGACCAATCATATGGTATTGTAAGGGGGTCTGAGGGGGGGTCATGCCCCACCCCTCAAATGATAAAATACTAAATATTCTGAAAACCATTGAGATCCCCACCCAATAACCATCTATATTATTACTCCTTATGATAAGGCAAATCATTTGGTACCATAGGTGGTCTTAGGCGGGTCATGCCCCACCCCCTCAAATGCTAAATACTCAATTTTCTGAGAACCATTGAAATCCCCACCCTATAAATATATATTATAACTCCTAATAATAAGACAAATCATTTTATATGAGAGAGTTAAATAACTTGTGTTAATGGGGAAATCCCTGCCCAATTTTTTTCCATGAGGTTCTGAAAATGCAGGCATTTCCAGAATTTTGCTTACCAGTGGGACTTCTTTAAAACTTGTCTTTTAGGGGAACCCATGCCAAAAATTTTTGCATGAGGTTCTAAAAATGCATTTAAAGGCATTTCCAGGAATTTGCTTACCCCTTGGATTTCTGTAAAACTTGTATTTTAGGGAACACCCTGCCCAAATTTTTCACATGAGATGAAAGGGACTTCGTTTGGGAGACATTCGAAACTGCATCCAGTTTCAATTATACCTTGTTTTCATCCGATTTTGCAATTTTTTACCTGTAGACATTAGAGAAAAACCTTCTACAACTAAATTGTCAATGATTATGGAATTTTTAACATCTCAGGGAAACTAATTTGATATTTTAATCACTCGGCAAGTCTCGCCATTAAAATAATCAAATTTATTCCCTTGCTACTAGTATATTTAAACACTTATCTTGTTGCACACATTTCATTATCTTGGTTGTAAATAATATCTGATTAAAACCAAAAAAATTGATTCTTTATATCCCTGCATACAAAGTTTAGGGGGTCTAAAGGGAATCACCCTGTCTGTCCATATATCTGGTAAATGCAACTCCTTAACTGCTTTATGGGTTTTGACGAAGCTTTACATAATGGAAAAACATCATACACAAAAGCGTAGAAATTTTATACTTTTAAATATCATTCAGGGGAGATAATTGAGCTTTATTTTTGCAATAATAGTGTTATTTAAAAGATGAAGTGGAGGAAAGCTTACTTTTGTGTGTTTGCTTACATTATTGCTTAATGCAGCTTCACCTGAAATAATACAGTACTTAAATTTTTTTTTTAAGTAAGCATGATTATAAGAAGTTGTGTATTATATGCCAAATTCAAAACACTATACTAGTTCTGTAATATTATATTTGTTTTATTTTTAGTTATATAAGATGTACACAGATATGAATCCTCCACCAGTAGATCTGATAAGGGTTCCAGCATTTTTAGGTAAGTACTACAAGTAAATTTAAGGGAATTGTTCCAACCATTTATTACTCTTCCTAAGTGGGTAAAGCCAGGTTTCATGAACCATTTTTGCAAGATTTTTGGACAGAATTCACTGAGTGAAAAATCCGTGTTATAAAATGGTGAATGTGGGCAGGTAGGCGGGGAAATAATTTGTGTTACAGTTTTCTCAGCAAATACTTATTAAAGCCACTTGATATTTGGTATACAGCATCTTGGTGGGTCCCATAATGTGGGATTTGATTTCAGGTCTGTCGCTCACCTACTTCTGTTCAACAAAATCCTGCCATTTTTGACTTTTCCTCAAAAAATTTTGATTGCAGTTTGGTGAATAGCAGGTGGAGAAAATAAATCATCATATCTGTTTATTCTGACAAATTATAATCTCTTTATATTTAAAAGCCTATATTATTATTAATATTAAAGTTGTATAAATTTTTCATCCATTATGGCTGTTTTAGTTATATATTTTAAAAAACTTCTTCTTAGATATCCACTGCCTGATAACTTATTTAATAAAACAGGAAAAGAATTTTACACTTATAATGTGATCACCATTAAATTCCAACAGTATAATATGTTAACTAATTATAACTATTAAACTAAAATTTCTATCCACAAAAATTTAAAAGAAAATCATAGTAAAACATTTTATTTTTATTTTTAGATTTATTGATAGAAGCTCTGTTTAGACCTACATCAAAAGTGAACCCTGAACACAAATCTAAGTACATCTATGTTTTGTCTTATGCTGCTAGTGTTACAGAAACATACAAAAAGGTAAGAGTTATTGATGTTCTAGTCAAGTCTCTCCTAAAATTATGTGGATGTGCCAGCCTAACATTTGTACACGTATGTATTGATATTCAAAGATTTTAATTATACCATCTTAAGCAGATCTTTTTATGCCCCGCCAACAAAGTTGGGGGGCATACAGTTTTTCGGTCTGTTCATCTGTTTGTATGTCCTTCTGTCCGTCACACTCTAGTTTTCTGCACTTTTTTTCCGACATCCTTGCATATATTCAAAAGATTTTTGGTATGTGAGTCTACCATGATGAGTTACAGGTCAAGTTTTAGTTTCGTTCCGGTCCACTGATTTTGAGCTAAAATATGGCCCTTGGACTTAGCAAATTTTGTAAAAATAACAGTTTTCCACACTTTTTTTAGCTCACCTGACCCGAAGGGTCATGTGAGCTATTGTCATCGTTAAGCGTCCGTCGTCCGTCGTCCGTCGTCCGTCGTCCGTCCGTCCGTTAACTTTTCTTCAAAGATCTTCTTCTCTGAAACCACTGAAGGGATTGCATTGATACTTGGTATACATGATCTTTAGGATGTCCTCTACCAAGTTTGTGAATTATATACATGTCGACCAACCAACATGGCCGCCGTTGCTAAAAATAGAACAGGGGGGTCAGACCATTGTTTTTGGCTTATAACTCAAAAAGTATAAGAGATAGAGAAAATCCGAAGCAACCTTCCTTGTTCAGCATCAAAAGCTCTACGAATCTTTCCATTGAGTCGAAGTTGTGAAACAACTCCTTATAGGAGTTATTGCCCTTTAATCATCAAAATTGACCATTTTTGCAGTTTTTGGACTATATCTTGAAAACCGTTTGAGCTAGAGGAAAAGTTAGCATTGCAGAATTGTTAAGCTCATTGAGATCTACAAAAATGATTTCAGGGTCTTAATTGTCAGATCAGCCGTTTAAGAGTTATTCCCCTTTAACTGTTTTTTTCCATTAATTTACACTGATTTTCAAAAATCTTCTTCTCTAAAACCATTGAAGGGATTGCATTGATACTTGGTATACATGAATTTTAGGATGTCCTCTACCAAGTTTGTGAATTATATACATGTCGACCAACCAACATGGCCGCCGTTGCTAAAAATAGAACAGGGGGGTCAGACTATTGTTTTTGGCTTATAACTCAAAAAGTATAAGAGATAGAGAAAATCCGAAGCATCTCTCCTTGTTCAGCATCAAAAGCTCTACGAATCTCTCCATTGAGTCGAAGTTGTGAAACGACTCCTTATAGGAGTTATTGCCCTTTAATCATCAAAATTGACCATTTTTTCAGTTTTTGGACTATATCTTGAAAACCGTTTGAGCTAGAGGAAAAGTTAGCATTGCAGAATTGTTAAGCTCATCGAGATCTACAAAAATGATATCAGGGTCTTAATTGTCAGATCAGCCGTTTAAGAGTTATTCCCCTTTAACTGTTTTTTTCCATTAATTTACACTGATTTTCAAAAAATCTTCTTCTCTAAAACCACTGAAGGGATTGCATTGATACTTGGTATACATGAATTTTAGGATGTCCTCTACCAAGTTTGTGAATTATATACATGTCGACCAACCAACATGGCCGCCGTTGCTAAAAATAGAACAGGGGGGTCAGACCATTGTTTTTGGCTTATAACTCAAAAAGTATAAGAGATAGAGAAAATCCGAAGCATCTCTCCTTGTTCAGCATCAAAAGCTCTACAAATCTCTCCATTGAGTCGAAGTTGTGAAACGACTCCTTATAGGAGTTATTGCCCTTTAATCATCAAAATTGACCATTTTTGCAGTTTTTGGACTATATCTTGAAAACCGTCAGAGCTAGAGGAAAAGTTAGCATTGCGGAATTGTTAAGCTCATTGAGATCTACAAAATTGATTCAGGGTCTTAATTGTCAGATCAGCCGTTTAAGAGTTATTCCTCTTTAACTGTTTTTTTCCATTAATTTACACTGATTTTCAAAAATCTTCTTCTCTAAGAGATAGAGAAAATCCGAAGCAACTGTCCTTGTTCAGCATCAAAAGGTCCTTACAGGAGTTATTGCCCTTTAACTGTTTTTTCTATTAATTTAAACTGATTTCCAAAAATCTTCTTTGAAACAACTGAAAGGATTGTTTTGCAACTTTGTATGCTTGAAGTTTGTGAAATTTATTCAAACTTTGGCAGAAGAGATCAGGTGAGCGATTCAGGCTCCTGGGAGCCTCTAGTTCGACATCCTTGCATATATTCAAAAGGTTTTTGGTATGTGAGTGTACCATGATGAGTTACAGGTCAAGTTTGAGTTTCGTTCCAGTCCACTGATTATGACCTTAATTATGGCCCTTGGACTTAGCATAATTTGTAAAAATAAGTTTTCCCCACTTTTTTTTCGACATTCTTGCATATATTCAAAATATTTTTGGAATGTGAGTCTACCATGATGAGTTACAGGTCAAGTTTGAGTTTCGTTCCAGTCCACTGATTATGACCTTAATTATGGCCCTTGGACTTAGCAAATTTTGTAAAAATAACAGTTTTATTTCATTTGCCAGCGGGGCATCAGTGTCATCTTGACACATTTCCTTGTGTATTGTTGTGTTTGTGATTAATTTAATATTACTTATTAATTAAAATATCTCTTTTTAGAAAATTGGCCTTTTGTGTGGAAACTGGTAGAAAATAGCAAAAACAAGCTTAATTGTTTATTTTCTTTTTTTCAGGGACAGAGAAAGAGTATTATCAAGGATGAACTGAAGCCAACAACTCAAGCATTGGAGAAAGTACAGTCATTGTGTGCTGAAAATAAAAATTCCTCAGAGCTGATAGCTGATGTTAATGTATTGTTTCTTAATCTTAAGTAAGTTTCAACTTTGATTTTAAGTCAATTTGATTTGGTTTATTTAATTTATTTAAGTTTTGAATAGAAAGATATTCCATTTGAAAATATCAATGATGCTATGAATATTGTAATTGCCTGTTTGATTAATATTTAAAAGAAATTTTACAAGGAACAAAGTTGCATGCCTTATTGCATTTTAGTACATGTATATCTTTTCATAAACGTCTTGGATCCTCATGAAACATTGCACACATACACATCATGATATGGACGAAAGAACTCTATCGAAAATGACCCAAAGACAAAACTGCTGAAATTTTGTTAAACATTATTCATAGGAAGTAGGTGACCTGAAATTAAGTCTGACATTATACATATGTCTCTATTTTGCTGATGCTGCATACCAAATGGCAAGATGCTGTGATAAGTAATTGCTGAGATTACTGTTGTGAAGATATTTACCCTGACAGCCCACCTTACATTCACCTTTTTTACTGGATTTTCCATTTTTCCATTTTTGAAATATGACTAACATCTGTAAATGTCCCAGTGTCTTAACATTGTCTTTTCTTTCTAGGTTTCCTGTGATAGCCTATGGAGTACTGAAGTGGGTAGATTATACAGTATCTGATACTAACTATTTCAAGTTAAATACAGACCACACACCTCTACACTTAGTACTGATAGATGAGGTATGATTAAGTATCTCTAGTGAGCGATAGCTCACCAATTTGTAATGGGATTGCTCCCCTTAGTACGTTAATAAGTAGGTTTATAATAGCCATCATTTATTGTTGAGCTAAGGAAGCTACTTCTTTAGCTCAGTGGTAGAGCGTCTGACTACGAACCTTGAGGTCCCGAACAGGACATGTCGATTTTGTGAAGTAATTCATGCTCTCTGCTTACAAATTTATTGGTATTAATAGGGTATTGAATCTAAAAAAAACATTTTTTTTAAAAATGACAACAACATTTTTGTACATTTCAATGCATCTGTTTGGTGTATTGAAATTTTTGAGTTGTGGATGAAAGATCAATCTGAAGAATTCAGAAAGTTTTCAATGAAAGTACTTGTAAAGACTAGTAGATCCAGGTCATTTGTTCATGAAATTTTCATCAGAGAAATTTAGTGCTAGAACTAGTGGTGATAGCTTACTAAAATTTCTGTCTGTTTCTTTAGTTTATTGTGTCGTTAAATAGAGAATAGAGAAAATAGAGAAGAATAATTCAATCATATTATTTGTAAAGCATTGTTATAATTTCAGATTGTAACCAACCATGTGCTACTTCATCAGAAGGCATTAGATTTGCTGGTCAGATTGTTTGAATCAACATTTGAAGAACTTGATGTTTTAGTTAGGGTAAGAAAAAAACAATAATAATGTTACTGCTTTTCTTTAGCTTTAACTAAACAAGCTGACCTAATACATGTTTAAACAAAACTATCAATTGAATCAATATTAAAGATTTCTACATGTGATACAAAAACACAGGCTGCCACATGTAATTACATAATGGGACCTAAAGGCTTTTAAGAGGTGACTTGCAACTTTCATTTATTAAGAAAAGACCTTCCTTGAAAATTAATTGATAATAATCTTTGACCTATAACAGTAATAAGAGGCATTAAAACCACCCTAAAAGTGACTTAGACCTAAGCATGCTAAAGTGGGCATGGTGTGTATCCCTTGAACGTCTTACAGATGATGGACTAAAATATCTTTGATCAGTCTTCAATATAGAATTCACACAAATACTAACATATATACACCAAAAAGTTCTTTCCTTTAATTTATATTTTCTTCTTTAACTAATGATTTGAAACAAACAAAATACTATATAATACATATTTTACTAATTAATTCTATATTTATTCCAGCTTGAATTAAAAAAGACATTATTAGACAGAATGGTCCATCTATTTAGTAAAGGATTTGTGTTACCTGTGGTGTCCTACATATGTAAATGTTGGGACAAACAAGATACAGATATATCATTGATACGACATTTTGTTACAGAGGTAAGAGAAGAAGAGTTTGATTGATTGATTGATTGGTTGATTGTTACAGAGTTAATAGCAGTAGAGAATTATTGATTAGTTGATTGTTGTTTCCTTAATGTCCCGTCCCGTTGGTGATATTTTAGCCATAGTTGGGACATAAGAAGTTGAAAAGAATATTTAACAAGAGGCTCCCAAGAGCCTAAATTGCTCACCTGGTCTTGATGTCAACCCTATGAAAAACTTTGTAGATTTAAATAAGCTGAACATTTAAGCAAGCAAAAGCTTTTTTCTATCTGCAATAGTTTTCATTCTATAGACCAAAAACACTATTTTTCGCCTTTAAGGGGCTGTAACCCCTATAAGGGGTCATCTGACAACTTCGACCCTATGGAGACTTTTGAAGAGCTAAATGAGCTGAACAATTTAGCAAGCAACAATTTTTCTCCATCTGCTATAGTTTTCATTCTATAGGCAAAAAACACCTTTTTTCGCCTTTAAGGGTCTGTAACCACTATAAGGGGTCATCTGACAACTTCAACCCTAAGAAGACTTTTGTAGAGCTGAATGAGCTGAACATTTAAGCAATTAACAGCTTTTCCCTATCTGCAATAGTTTTCATTCTGTAAGCAAAAAACACCATTTTTCCCCTTGTAGGGGCTGTAACCCTTATAAGGGATCAACTGACAACTTCGACCCTAATGAGACTTTTGTAGAGCTAAATGAGCTGAACATTTAAACAAGCAACAGCTTTTCTCTATCTGCAATAGTTTTCATTCTATAGACCAAAAACACTATTTTTTGCCTGTAAGGGGCTGTAACCCCTATTAGGGGTCATCTGACAACTTCGACCCTATGAAGACTTTTGTAGAGCTGAATGAGCTGAACATTTAAGCAAGCAACAGCTTTTTCCTATCTGCAATAGTTTTCATTCTATAGGCAAAAAACACCTTTTTTCTCCTTTTTGGGGCTGTAACCCCTATAAGGGGTCATCTGACAACTTTGACCCTATGAAGACTTTTGTAGAGCTAAATGAGCTGAACATTTAAGCAAGCAACAGCTTTTCTCTATCTGCAATAGTTTTCATTCTATAAGCCAAAAACATCAAAAAATGCTATTTTTCACCTTTCAGGGGCTGTAACCCCTATAAGGGATCATCTGACAACTTCGACCAAATGGAGACTTTTGTAGAACTTTTGATGCTGAAGCAGTAGCATGGCATCAGATTTCATCTATCTCTTATACTTTTTGATTTACAAGCCAAAAACAGTAGTTTGACCCCCCTGGTCTATTTTTAGTAACGGTGGCCATGTTTTTTGACGGATCAAAAATCGAAACACAAGTTTGGTGCAGGACACCTTAAGGATCATTCATACCAAGTTTCATTAAATTCTGTTCAGTAGTTTCAGAGGAGAAGATTTTTGAAAAATTGTTAACGGACGACAGACAACGACGGACGCCAAGTGATGGCAATAGCTCACATGGAGAGCTAAAAAGGATTGATAAGATCCTGACAGATTCAATCCATTGTTCACAAATTTGTTGTTTGCTCAGTGAGGAAATGTTGGGGAGTGGAGAAATGCATTATAATTTGGTTCTGATCCCAGCCATTAGGGTTAAATTGTCCATTTACAATACAATGTACTTTGCCCTAAACTGCAGTGCAGTGCCAGTCAAATGAAAATACATTAAAAAAAAACTTACACCACTCATTCAATTTCCCTGTTTCATCTTATTAAAGCTCAAATTGAGGATTCAAAACCACTTTAGTTTCACTTTTGTCTGTTTATTTCTCCATCTGTTCATCCACATGTTTTATATTCCAACTACAAGGTCAAGGGGCACAGATCTATATTTTGCTTTGTATTCAAGTACATTGTGGATTTCCTTTGTTTGGGTTCTAGTGCTGTTGATGAGGAAAAAAATTCTGAAATGGCCATACAGCTCATAAAAATTAATTGCAGTTGGAGTTAACATATAGTGTATTAAAATTTCATGTAAATCCATCTATTTATTTAAAAAACCTGATTCTTAGCAAACTCTTCCTGACTTTTTCAGTTCTCTAGTTAAATACATATATTGTTTACTTCCAGGTATTAGATGTGATAGCTCCTCCATACACTTCAGACTTTGCCCAATTATTTTTACCATTGATAGAAAACAAAGACATTACAGGGTCCATTAGGATGGAGGATGGCACAGACCCTGTGTCAGAATTCATTAGTAAGTTTATCATGTTATCTCTCAGTCACATTATAATGCTAAAATTAAAATAGAAAACAGCATAAAATGGTCCATTAGGATGGAGCATGGCACAGACCCTGTGTCAGAATTTATAAGTTTCATGTATCTCCTGTTTCATGTTTACATTTGGTTTTGTTTGACATTTCCTTTTTGAATTTTCAGAAAGAATTTATTTCCCTTTTAATACTTTTTAAAATGAAAAATATAGGAAACTTTTAAGCATGTGCATATTTCTGTTACAGTTTTTTTTTTCAAAAACCATACATGGGATGATTAATTTAAGGTAGAGCGTGGCACTTAGGTCCAAAATTAATTTGTCAATAGATTTTCTTCAAAATCAAAATAAAAAATAAATGTCCAAAATGATGTACTATTTCATAATTTGATTCCAAATTCATGGGTTTCTTCCCTACTTTTCGAGTTATATCACGTTAAAGTATCAGTATTTTACTATGAATTATATAGGAAAAGCCATAAAAACACACAAAAATGTTCCATTATTTTTTTTTCCTGTCAATAGATTTCCCTCATTTTTTGACATTTTATAGATCTTGCAAGAATTCATTATCTTAAATCAATTTAAAGTGGGGTTTCTTCCCTTGATTTTTATGTACAAGCAAAAATAGGAGCAAAAAACGATGATTTTTCATGATTTTTGCCAAATTATCTCCCTTGACCATACTTTAGCTAAGAATTTATACTACTTTTAGAATACAATTTTTAATCCCATTGATAAAATGTGCCTTAACAAGGTATAAAGATTCTAAAAACACAAAAATCTCAAAATATTTTTCAAATTTCATTTTATTTTGGACAAGTCACATGACCACTGTCCTGCTCCACCTTAAGCTGAGTATGACAAATTGTATATACAAAGCTTTTTAAAAAATTTTAGAATTGTCAGGTTATTCTTCCCGTTGAGGTGCAGTGGCATCTGTTCTTCAATTGTTTATTTAAATTTATTACTTATCTTTTTCAGCTGATGCAAAAGCAGCAATAGCTGTGTGAATTTTTAATGCCATACCCATGGAAACAACAAACATACGAACTATATATTGGTTACCATGCCAACCATCCTAGTAACCAGAAAGTGGTACTCCAAGCTTACCATTTCAAAGAGTGCTCCCCCAAGCAGTGCTAGCTACAAGTGGCGTTGTGCCAGTGCAATATGGAGGACTTACTCAATAAACCACCATGTATTCATTAGTTATGAACAGTGACTTGCAACTTGCAATATTCTAATTGAAACAAAGTACAAAATATTTTCAATAATAATTTGTTTATTTGGTCACAATGGGTTAACATTTAGTTTAACATAAACATTTAGTTGTTAAAAAGAACAGAAATGTGTTTTTGGTTAGGTCTTAGTGTTGAGATTTTTATTATTTTTCTTTCTTTTTATTGAACTGAATCAAATATTTGTAATATTTTCTCTTTTTATATCCGTCATGTCTGTTATGTTACTTAGATAAGATTTAGTTTATTATTGCAACTAAGATATGTGATCATTGTTTAGTAAATATTATTAAACTATTCTTAAAAACTAAATGCTTTTATATAATTGCCTATTTTTAGGTTTTTTTTTAATTATGGTGGATAAAGATTAAATTTTAGCTCACCTGACCCGAAGAGTCATGTGAGCTATTGCCATCACTTGGCATCTGCCGTCCGTCTGTAAACGTTTTAAAACGATAAGTCCTCTGACACCATAAGTCCAATTGCAATCAAACTTGGTATTAGGTGCTTAGAACTGATGTGGGGATTTGATTTGTCGTAAAACATGGCTGCCGTGGCTAAAAATAGAACAGGGGTAAATTACAGTTTTTTGCAAATATCTCAAAAGTATCGGCTAGATAGCAAAATTCTGGCATAGGGATAATAAAAGTGATCAGCACCTCAAGATCTACCTACCCTGAAATTTTGGAGAAGATCCAACAACCCATGTAGGAGTTATTGCCCTTTTTCTAGATTTTTTTACATTTTGCTTTTATTTACCTTAATATTTTGAAAACTACAATTAGAAATTTAAATTGCATATTGTTAAGCACATCATGATCTACAAAATATTTAAAGGGTCAATGTTGTAAGGCCATTCCTTTTAGGAGTTCGTTTTCACAGCTTTTACTCATTACATTGAAAACATTAACTCCTTTGACACCGTAAGTCCAATTGGAACCAAACTTGATATAGTTGTTTATTAGCATTAGATGCATAGAACTAGTGTGGGGATTTTTGATTCATTGAATGTGAAACATGGCCAACGTGGCTAAAAATAGAACATAGGGGCAAGTTGCAGTTTTTTGCTTACAAGTCAAAACTGATACAGATTTTTCTGCTTCTACAGTAGACTGCCAGTGGCGTAACACAATGTAAGCAGTGGAAGCAATTGCTTCCATTTCAATTTCACACACACACAAAAAAATGTTCCCCGATATGTGATCGTACTCTACTGATTCCCATCATCACACTTCTTACTGCACATATTTCATGTTCATTTTATCACCCTGCTTGGGATTAAAACCATAACTATTAAATATAATTGTTAAGCATAAACTCCAACCATTCATTTCGTTCCGTAACAACCTTACAAAAGAAATACGCATTCAACAAAAATTACCATTTTGGGGTAGGCAACTTAAGATTGCTTATAACCTTTGCCGGTTTTGAACATTAAATTTAAATGGATACGTTTTATATTAATAAGCCACAGGTTTATATGTAAAACATTGGTAAGTTGCTTCTGTTCTGCTGATGAGAACAAGAAAATACAATATTTGTATTTGAATTCCTTTGGAAAGATGTTAAATTTAATCGGTCTTTCGGAAAAGCAAAATAAAAACCCAGCTGTGATATTTGTTAACCATATATTGCTTAAATCTAAATCATTTTGGTGTCTGCAATATAAATAGGGAAAGGAACAAGAAAGAAGTGATAAAATGAACATGAAATGATGAGCTGTTGACAAACTAACTATTAGATAAAAAGAATATGTTTTATGCCCCCCTAAAACTGTATATATATTGTTTTTTGCACAAAACTCACGTAAAAAAACACCTAAAAAAATTCGAAAACCAATCCTAACACTGCCAAATACATCTTTGCTTCCATTTAGTATTAAGCCAGTTAAGCCACTGACTGCTACTAGCCATAGCTCAACAAGTATTGTACCTCCCATTTCCAAGTCTTTCTGTCATCTATTTCACATTTTCTTTCAATATTTTAATGGTCAAAAGTGAAAGTGAAAACTAAACCCTCTGTACTATGCTCTAAATGCAAATTAAAAATAATTCTTAGCTGCAAAATGAATGCAATTTTGTCCGAAAGAATTAATAGATTGCAATAAATTAGATGCTGATCATGACCTGCAAGTTTTCTACTGTAAATTCATTCCATAAATGCTTATGGCCAATCAAATGTTCCATTCCCCCAAGCTGAACAGGAGTTCATCAAGGTACTTTGGAGTACTGGTGCTTAATCTATCTATAGAATGTTGTAATAATAGAAGTTAATCTTTTTGATCAGTTAAACTCACACATTCATTGAAAATGAAAACTACTCATAGGTTGATGATTTTTACCTAAAGAAAAAAAAACTCCTGTCTCTGAGGGAAAATTGCTTATATCTACCATTGTTGCAACAAAATAATATTTTTTATGAATTTAATGCTTTAACCAACTCTTTGACATTTATCTTTCTCATTTTCTTTTATATAAATATCCTTTTTGAGCTATTTTTTTCAATGTGAAATTTTCAACAGGTACCCGGTAAGTCTTTTATACTAGGAAAATTTTTCCTTCATACAACAAGATAATCTCCTCTCTAAAGATGCGAGTTTAAACTGATCAGAGAGATTAACTTCCATTGTAACACATTCAATAGGAGGATTAAGTATGGGAAGTATGAGAGCCGGTGGTGTAGTGGTTAATGCGTCGGGCCACTAACACCAAGGTTCCTGGTTCGATCCTCGTCCGGGGTGAAAATTTCATGAACCAATTTTCCGACTCTCTCTTGACACCATTTGCGAGGATGGTCTCAAGGAATGATGCTAGTCCTTCGGAAGGGACGTAAAAAGGTCCCGTGTATATGGAGAGCAATACCCCATGCACGTTAAAGACCCCTTTGTAGATTTCAATAAGAGTAGGCTCAATGGGGGCCGCTGCAAAGGCCACACTCGCAACCTGCTAGCTGGAGAGGGATTTACATAAGCATTAAGCTTGTTTCCCAATCCAGGATAAATAAATATGTTTAAACTAAGTATGGGAACTCAAAAGCACCTTGATGAGTCCCTGTTCAGCTTGGGGTAATTAATCATTTTATTGACTATAAAACACTATTAACCCACTAGCAGAGAGCATATAATAAGACTGAATGAGGAATTTTTGTGGAAACCCTATCCATCTCCAGGATTGAGGACTAAGAATACATCAGCCATGATCAGGTTGAGAAATATGTGATGTCATCAGGCTCATTGTTAAACTTTTTGTAAAGGGATGGAGCTTTGATTAAGTTTAGATAATTGTTTGAATTTTACACACATTGTCACTAAACTGGAAAAGGAAAGATAAATGATGATGATGCAGATGTTATAACTTATTCATAAATCGGTATATCAAGCTGTTGCAAAATATTAATTTCATGTTAAATGAAAGGGGTGCAAATGTTGTAAACTAAAGTCACTAATACATATTCCAAGTTTCATTCACTTTGGACTGCCTTAACATTTTTTCCCTTGCTTTTGTTTGCATCCAAACTTTCAATCCATATCAAGTAGCATCACATGGCATGGCTTTTAAGATGTCTTCATGATAAGATATTTCAGGCATTTCTTCAATCTATGAGAAATCCAAACTAAACATTCAAACGCTTAATAAGGCATAGCAGCGTCTAGATAAATAATGTTTACATAAGATCTGAGAATTTTTTTTTACGTGTACACTTGATCCCTTCTACCAGTGCATTTTCTTTGTTTTTTTTCAGATAAAGCCAAATATCAACTGTTACAATGCCCTGTCATTTGGCCTCCATGTGCAAGTTAATTTCATTATTGTTGTTATTAAATCTGCTCACATATGTTTAAAAGGTTATTAAGGGGTTATTTATACTTTATTCAATGAACAATTTTAATGAAAAGAAAAGGAATAGAGAAAACAACCCAAGTAATCTTATAGCTTGAAAAGAAATAATCTGCGAATTTTATATCTAGATCTGCTATACTTTATTTTCAGTTACTAAGATCATAAGATGTTTATAGAACTTAAACATGGCAAATATATGCAATAAAAATAATCAATCACTCAACCGGAAAATCATGGTCAAGGTCAAAAGATGAGGATGAAACTGTTAAGCTACTACTGTGGCATATGCATACCAAGTTTCATCAACCTAGGACCTATAGTGGTGCTCGCAAAACTTTTCCATTGCTATTATATGAATTGAAAATTGTCAAAGTCACTCAACCGAAAAATCAAGGTCAAGTTCAAACGATGGGGATTCAACTGTGCTAAGCTACTACTGAGACATATGCCTACCAAGTTTCATCAACCTAGGACCTAGTTCTTGAAAGGTCAAAAGATGGGGATGCAAATGTGCTAAGCTACACTTGGGGCATATGCATACCAAGTTTCATCAACCTAGGACTTATAGTTCTTGAGATATAGAGGTGCTCATAAAACTTTTCCAAAACGTTAACGCCGCCGTCCCTTCCAGTAAAGTAACACCTATGTCCCGCTCTGCTTTGCAGGCGAGACAAAAATCAACCATTTTATTTGATGTGGAACTGTCCATACTCCTAAAACTGATTTAACAATTTTGCTGCAATTTTATACGATTGTTTGATGTTTAAATTTGCATATGTTGTTGATCATATCCCACCACAGCATGTAAAGGACCAACTACAATACAAGAGTTAACACTAAAGTATGTCTCGCCTGCCATCACCATCAGAAACAATTATTCTTTCTTACTTTCACTATATTTTGAATTTACATGGATTTTCAGTTTATGAGATCAAAAAATGTTTATAGAACTTAAACATGGCAAATATATGCAATAAAAAATAATCAAAGTCACTCAACTGGAAAATCAAGGTCAAGGTCAAAAGATGAGGATGTAACTGTGCTAAGCTACTACTGGGGCATATGCATACCAAGTTTCATCAACCTAGGACCTACAGTTCTTGAGATATGGAGGTGCTCGCAAAACTTTTCCATTGCTATTATACAGGTCGAGTCTTCTAGATTTCATTTGACCTATCAATCAATCAAAATTTTATAAAATTTACCTTTCAAATGGGAGAAAGTAGTTAAAACTTTTTCGACGTTTTTATAGAAAAGTTCTGATCTTTAACTTCCTCGCTCACATTTCGTCAATACCAAATAGTTTTGGTTTTCAACGTAGTTTTAGTTGGCATGGGTAAATTCTCCTTAAAAAGTAATGATATGTTCCACATTTTGACTTCTTTTTCATTCGGTGCATTGGTCAATGGACAATAACAAAGGTAAACATAACACTAAAATCTCCCTACTGGACAATGCTCTCCGGGGGAAAATTGGTGTCATTTAAAACTTAACTTTTTATCTTATATTGATGCAAATAGACTAACAATTTTTCACCGCTCATTTTTAACATTTGTTCAGCAAGTCAGTTTTTGTTCAATTATTTCTTAAAAAGCATGTGTTTGTGGTCGTAGTTATTTATATACTCTCAAAAACCAGTGGTCAAAAGTTTGATGTAAACATTATCCTTAAAAGGTAAATTCCTCGACCTGTTATATGTATTGACAATTGTCAAAGTCACTCAACTAAAAAATCAAGGTCAAGGTCAAAAGATGGGGATGCAACTGTGCTAAGCTACTACTGGGGCATATGCATACCAAGTTTCATCAACCTAGGACCTATAGTTCTTGAGATATGGAGGTGCTCATAAAACTTTTCCAAAAAGTTAACGCGGCCGTTGCCGCCAGTAAAGTAACACCTATATCCCGCGAGACAAAAACCAGCAGCCTTCAACAAGGCCAGTAGGCGCTGGACGCAGTTTTGCAATTGGCCCATGGTCTAAATAAAATACAAATAATTCAAATCCAGTCCTGAAAGTTGATACCATTGAACTGACAGAAATCTAGAGAGGATATCACAAATACAGATTAATTTTTGTTTTTGCCTTCAAAAAAATTCCTGGTAATAGGTACACCTACATACTCTGTACTAGCTACATACCAAGATTCCCTGAACTCTATTGAGTAGTTTCATTGACCATGAGCCTAGTTTTTTCCTGTTTGACAGATGCAAAGGTAGCCAGGACAAGAAATCCATATATCTTCCCAACAAAATGGGAGATGGCTTCATAAATACATGGATATGGTAGGACCTGCATATAATTCCAAGTAATGAAATCAATGGTATTAAGTTTTACAAAAGATGCAGAATAAATTTATAGCACTTTTATTCCAAATTTTCTCAATTTTTCAATCTTATTATTTTATTCACAATTCTCAACACCCTTTTTATTTATCCCCATCTAGTTCCTTTACTAGAAGCATAATATTTTCTTGATAATCTCTACATGTACTTCAGATCTTTAATGATATTTCTTTAATAGATCCACAACTGACAATGCTGTTTGACTAGATTAAGATATAACATTTTTTTTTTCAAATTCATTAAGAAAATCAGATATAAATTTCTTGATCAAGTTGTAAAGTCTCTGTATAGTCTTACACACTATTTAAGATAATGGAATAAATTCAATACAACAAAATGGGCAAATATGAAATCAGCAAAATTATGGATATTTGTATCTTCAGGTTAATTTTGATTTTAAAAACAGGCAGTTATGATCTATTTCAATTTAATTAACTTATAACTGCAACATTTTACATTGTAAATAATGTTTTTTTAAAACATGTGTAACATTTATCATTTTTTTCCAATATGAGCTTCAGGGCAAATTTTGCTTATTTGAAAATACAAATTCATTAAAAAAATCACATCAATAGTTCTACAAATCTTAGTACTGTGGATCAACCCACACTAAATACACCAAAAATGATTTCTGTAAAGTAACTGGCCTAATATTAAAATTTTGAACATTTTTTTTCACAACCATGTAATTCCTTAATTCATGTCAATGTAAAACAATATTGACAAAAAGTTATTAATTATTATATATAAAAATCATAAAACCAAGAAGGCAACAAAAGTAAAGTTTGGTATAAAGTTTTCAATATTCCTCTTTTTTGATGAGCCAATTTTTAAGTAATGCAACATCTTCAGAACTAACAAGAACTAATTCCAACTTGCTGTTTTCTCTTACAAAATAGCTCTTTTTACATGTTTTATAGAGATCATTTTGATATCTATGTATTCTATTGCACACTGATTAAATATATCCCATCACTGATAGATCAAATGTAAATCAGTACTATAAATAGAAAATTAAAAGTATTGAAATATTAAAGATGTTCTGACAGCAATTGCTAGCTTTTTCTCTTTTTTTAAATAAAATGTATTAAGTCATTAAAATAGTAATAGCACTAGTGACTATAAAGATTATCACTTTCATAGGGGTATCAAGAATTCACTTAAGGTCATATAAAGCAATTTCAATTACATTGAGTGAAAACTAAATTCATTAATATAAAACATAAAATAAATATTTGGTGTTTGTTCGACATACATCTATACAGCCAAAAATAACACGGATCTAAATGGTGGCTGACATTTTCATTACAATAAATAAAACCGTAAACAAATAAAAAGTCCTCGACATAGTTCATATCACTCTTACTAAAGTAACTTCTTCAGAGTGTATGAAATGTTTATGGGTGATGGTGCATGCACTTATAGGATCATTTTTCTAAGCTGCCAGGCTCCCTTTGCATACAAATATCACAGGTACTACGATTCTGCTGTTGCTGTCTGTTTTTGCTGAAAAATATAATAGTTTTTAAAACAAAATGTTCACAAGAAAAGAAAGTTTTGTTTACAATTTTTCAACTCACAATCTAAATTAGGTTAAGGAACATGTAAAATGAAAATTGGATATATTTCTATTACAATGGTTCCAACATATGACTATATTGTGTAATGAAGAATATTGAAGACATTGCATTTAAGGGATGTATTGTAATTTTACTCACAAAGGTAAACAATGTGCCTAGTTTATTGGGAAGCATTAAATCATTCAACTTCTACAATTCCCCTTACTCTATTTGCTGAGCCCTGGCGTCTGTCTAAACCTGCTGCTTCATAGTCGTAATTATAATCTACCCAACCTTGGCTTCGGTTTCTATTGCCAAATCCTCCTCCACCGCCAGCACTACTTCCTCGTGGGCGACCTGAAACACAGCAAGTTTCGTTACTTTCTGTTCAGTAGTTTTAGATCAGAAAAAAAAAAAATCAGACAAAGGTTAACAGAAAAGTAATGGCAATAGTTCAAAGAACATTCTGCCCATTTGAATAAAAAAGATTGTTAAATGATAGGAAGTCCTGTCTCTTTATTTTTAGATATGGTGTACTTGTACATGAGATAACATCTCATGTGCATGATGTGTACACTTTGTTTTTTACCATTATTTAAATTTATGTTAATTCTAAAACCTAAGGTTTAACTCCCTCCATGGTTGTTTTGTCCTTAGCTATATTCATTTGGATTTCGTTTGGTTTTATACATGTACATTTTGAACTTAATTTTTTTTTAAATTGTGGGTTTCCAAGGTTTGAGTTTCAGTGCTGCTGATGAGGAATAATTTTCTGAAATGGCCTTTCAGCTCATAATAATTAATTGCAGTTGGAGTTAGCATATGTGTTATGGTCCCATGTTCATTTACTCAATATCCTTTCATAAATAATTTAGTGACAATTTCAGTCTGATTACGTTCTATCCCAATTTTCATATGCTTAATAACTTTGTTGAGGGTCAAAAATAAGGAGTAAATAGAAATGTTAACAATGACTTATATCTGCTTTCATTGTTTCAAAAATAAGTATATAACATTGCAAACTCAAGAATAGTATCAGAATAAAATTCTTGACAAGTGTAATGTACAAATAAATCTTATCACAAATATAAATGTACATCTTGATATGTCAATCGAAAACACATTCCCTCATGTCCTAAAAATATCCATTTATATACTTCTCCCAAAAGACATTATTGAAACTAAGAATAAAAAGACTAACTGCTGGAAAAAATTTCTATTTTACCTCTGTAGCCACCTCGTGAGTAACCTCGTGACCCTCGATCATTGTAATAACCTCTGTTATTATAACCTCTACTGTAACCACGGTAGCCTCCAAAACCTCGGTTTCCAAAATTTCGTCTATCTGACATGCCAAAGGTTTCTACATTCAACTTTCGCTCTTCTTTCCAACTTGTTCTTGTTGATTTTCTACAATACAAAATCAAACATACAGCACACTTTAAGCAGTCATAATAGGTTTTAATAAACACAGGCTTCCCTCCTCAACATTAATGGACGACTTGGTACATACATTCAATAGTCAAGCCAAAAATCTCTTGAAATGTCATAATTTACATGACAAGTCTCGTTAACACTTAATTCTTCAGTAGTGTTAAGAGTTCAAGTTCAATATCAGTAGGTTATCTTCAAGGTCGAACCCAAGTGTCCAGTGTATAAACTCTTAAAATCTACTGGACCTGATCTTGATTTTACTTGAGACTAAACTTAAATAAAAAGAAAACATACTTCTACATTTTAATCAATTCTTTTGAATTAAATGTTTAAAACATGTTAATTTGTGTTGGTTCCAGCCATAGAAAGAAACATGCAGTGTTTTTTTTTGCATTATAAATTACCCCTTCGCCCTTTCTGTTGCCTCACAACTGATATTATCAAAGAAGGATTTATTTTTGTCATATGGAGTTTCTTGCTCTTCTTCAATCTCATCACCACCATTTTCTATGCTGTCTTTATCACCATTGACAGATTTATCACCTAAAAATAAAGGGATATAAATTAAGTGTACATAGAATGACCTTCACTGATGTCAATGTTAATTGTCTATTCCATATGGTTAGTTTTGCTTATATATGGCTGCACATATGAATGATTTATAAAGAATTAAACACAGAAAGGTTGTGAACTTAAGATGTGTCCGGGTTTTCGCTTTCATATGACTCTCATTGAATTAACTGATGATTAAATAGGCCACTTTTACATTAACTCTCTACAGAATTGACTTTCTTCTTTTGCTCAAATACATAAAATTAAACATACAGGAACTCATTTATATGTGAATCTATAGGTAGCAATAAGATGAGAACTATTTAAAAACACATGTTCCTATATAAGAGATATGAATAATCAATGTGTTAACAATCTCAAACAAGAGAATCAATTTACACAATCAAAAATGACCACAATAGGCAGTGGAAAAATATTTAACAATGATAATTTTTTTATACACCCAGATGCTTAATCAGCTAAACATTTAAAATATCAAGTTCTCATGAAGAACTTGTCTACTTTTTAGAATACTCTACATGTTGCTAAATTTTTACCAATGACAAGCTTTTCTTTTAATTCTCTTTCAATCTCATCTTTGTCAAACTGTGCATTAGCAGTTTCAAAGTCAAACTCTTCCTCAAATTTGAGTGTTTCCCCTTGTCTGCCGCCTCGTCCCCTGGGAGCACTGCCCCTTACATTGCCACCTCCTCTAGGTCCACCTCTAGGCATACCCCTTGTATTTTGGCCACCTTAATACAATATAAAATTCATACATTTAACACGATATTTTTATCTAAATTGATAACCAAATTCCATTTAACATTACAAAAACAGGAAGGGTAATGAAGGAAAGCTTTTAAAATTTAACTTTATACTCAATGATTTTTTTTTATCATACCCTTAAATTTTGTTTTCGAACTGGTAAAGGTATATGATATACAATGTTTTATTAAAGTAAATGTAAAATTCCAATATCTCTTGTTTACTTTAGACTATGATGAACATACATTACATGTAAATAAAATTTATGATAATCTTAATTAACCTCCTCTTTCAAAACCACCACGTCCTCGACTGTTGCCTCTACCTCTAGAATATGATGATGTTGATGGAGGTCTTTGATGATGTTGAGGAGGAGGACGTCTGAAGTCAGGTTTTTGTGATTGTTGGCCGGAAAGGGGCTTTTCTGGACTTCCACTTGGCATTTGTGTACTTTGGTCTAGGGTTGGGGACTTCCTGTTTGGTTGTGCAGGAGGTGTGGCTCCTCTAGAACCTAATAACAATTCAATTACACATTTTAAGAATAAACTCATAATCTACCCAAAAACCATTTGAACTTTTTTAAAAAGTAAAATAAACAGAACCAACATGTTATGGAGTGTGTCCTCAAATTTATTCACATATGTATTCTTATATAGATGAAAATTAGAGTTGCTATATTCTAAGATACTTTATTTCATTATTATTCAAAAATTTAAGGAAGGGCATAGATGAATGATAAATTCAAATTTATATATAACATAAGTGGTAATATAATGTTCAGCCCTGTTAAATATAAAATATTACAAGCATGTATAAATAAATCTAGCAAGATAACAGCATGTTTCTGTGCAAGCAAAGAAAGCATGATATGAGTGAGACTTGGATGCTTTCATCTTTTTACATCAGTCACATTCACACATCCCCTATTTAACATGCATAAAGCAAGACAAGTGAAGTTAAGGGGGAATAAAAATACATGCTGATTATTCATGATCAATTAATTTTTGCAGTGTTGTCATCCTCGAGTCTCACAAATTCTTGAGATTTTTTAACATAAATAATTATGCAAATTTTTAATATTTATAAAACATATTCAATTTCAACATGTTCAATTGGATAAAATTTGAACATGCATTAAAACAAAGAGAAATGACTTTTTAAGAATTTTGACAAATTGCTCACTTGAATATATGTATGTAGACGCATATATAGTAAACTACACAATTAATTCCAACTTAACATTTAAATCAGGCAACAAAACAAGTAGTTTTAATTATGGATGACAAGACTGTTTTAAGCACGATTTCATAAATCTTCTTAGTTACTTTTGCATCTACATGATCTATATAAAACTTTTTCATCAAAATTCTGCAACAGAAAATTTATGAAATAGCCCCTGATTAGTGTAACAAATGGGTAATAGGTTGGATGATCTGTACCCACCACTGGGCCTCCTAATAGGAGGAGCTCCTCGGGCGCCCACTTGTATACCTTGATCCATAGTGGGTGAAACACGATTAAATGATGGGGAGGGCCCACGAGAACCTAACAAAATAAACATTAAGTTGGGTTAGAATTTTGACATACATGGGCTCTTGTTGGTGCATAAAATTTTATCACATGCATGATTTATTTATTGTGTACTGTACATACTACATAGTTTGATTTTGTGTGTTAAACTACATCATTTGATTTGTTATTCACAAGAGGGTGTACATATATGGGGTATTGAATAATAATCTAAAATTCCATTCTGATTCATTTCCAAAGGCAAATATTTTAAGACTTAAAAGTATCTGTTTCAATTTCAGAATTCAAATTACCTATAATTTTCATTTACAGCTGTATAGGGTGTAAGGTCTATACATGTCCATGTTCTTCTACATACAACAAGAAAATAAAAGAATTGAGCTATGAACATCTGTCCTGTAAATGTTCACAAATAAAATAAACACCCCTTTCACCAATGACCTCATCTTCGCTAGACAAGGGTTATGATCCGCTACCTCTCATCTTCAGATCTTCTTGAAGATGAGAGGTAGCGGATCGTAACCCTTGGCTAGCGAAGATGCAATGACCTAGATGACAACTGGTATTATTCATCTACCTGATTGTTGCTGTTGTGGAGGCATACCACCACCGTAAGGTTGAGCTGGACCACCTTGTCCATATTGACTGTAGATACTAGGACCACCAAATGGCTGGTACGATGAGTTTCCACCACCGCCATGTCCACCAAAGTTACCACCGGATTGCTGTTGAAACGATGTCTGAGATGACTAAAACACACAAAAAATAATTAACATAGCTTTATAGAAAATGTCAAACACAGTTTCCCTTTTTTTAAACAGTATTAACTTTTCTAGCTTTAAATACAGTGAACCCACCCACACAAGAAAAAATACATATCATGCTATTATTTCAATTTTAATGTTAATTATAGGATAATTAATTGGGTCGAGTGAATAACCAAAATATGATCACGAGTCGGTAAACGCACACAGATTTAATCAAGTGCGCGGAACTTGTTCCGCGCACGAGTTAAATCTCAGTGCGTTCCTGCACGAGTGATCATATTTTGGTTATTCATGAGATCTAATTGATTATCGTATTTATTACATAGATAAAATGCCACTATTTAATGGTTTTTAATAAATATATTTGAATGGCGTATGAATGTAGACCGCAGGAGTCATGCCGACAACGCAATACAATTCACGACGTCATAATTGAGTTTGACCAGAAAGGACGCAAGAGTGAAAATATTTTTGATAATTTACCAGATTTTATTTCACTGGGAAAAATCGGTATTTCATATGCATCTATGTAATAAATGATTTAAATACACCAGTTTAATTCAATTTCTTTCATAAAAATGAAGACCCAATTACAATCTCATTTTTTTATACTTTGATTGAATACAATAATTAATGTAATGTGTGTTTTTTTGTCAACTTAGCACATCAAATTGCAAGCTATATTCTTTCAAATGAACCATGCACACTTTATTTTAATTTTTTGTTCTGCAAAAATTTGCTTTGTTTAAAAAACTGCATATCAGGAATAATTCATGATGCATTACATGTACATACAAAGGTGATAAAGGAATTTATAAATGAACATGATGCAAGATAAAAAAAAATATAAATATGTCAAAACTTTAAATCTCATTATTATGTGATGAATTATGGGAATGCTAACTTTAACTATGGCTGGATCTTGCGGCAGTGATGTCTGAAGAGGTTGAGCTTTAGGAGGCTCACAAACATGTAAATCCTTTATGTCACTACCACGAAAAATTATGTACTCGAAAATTTCATCTCTTGGTGCAACTGGTCTATCTGTAGGTCTATCTTCTGTTCCAAATGAGCGAACTAAAACATAAAAATATAGTTTAAAAGAAAACATTCATGATTAATAAGATTAGTAAGATTAATATTGCCTCCATTTCATAATAATGAAAACATTGAGTATATTGGAAGAAGTCAAATCAAATACATAAAAATGCTTTATACCATGCGGTATCCAATTATTTCCTGGTCAACTGAGATTCCTCATTTACATGTTTAGGGCTAACCACCTTTTTTGGGACAAGTTTATATTTCAGTTATTTTACCTTAACATGCCCATCAAAATTTAGATTGTCAAATTAAAACTCTCACTGCAAGCAAGTCAGAAAGAAAAAATACTCCAACAACAGTGGAGGTTGGATCTCAAGCTATTTTTTTTATTGGACTTGCTGCCATCCTACATTGTACATGTACATGTACCTCCAACAGCCTAAAAATGATCTAAACAAAAAATGAAATGGCTTACATTCTTATATTTCAGCATAGTTGTATATGTACATAAATCCATTTGTAATTGATTTAAACAGACAAGTAGGTCAAATTTTGACCCTTCTATGCTCCGATAAGACTTTTAAGTCCTTAAAAGTCAATTTATTCAGGTCAACAAATACAAATTACAAGAATACTGTGGTTTCATTATAATTCGTTGGTTATCAATTTTCATGGTTTTCGTGGTTGGCATTGACCCACAAAGTTTGATTATTCATGAAAAAGAAATTTAACAGTGATCTGTATGCTTCAGATCAGAACCACTAATTTAAGAACCCTTACTCCAGAGCATGCGGGACTTACATCGATTTCCTTAGCAGAGCGTCACGTATGGCAAATTTTTTGAAAGCAGGAGAGAATATTATACAAAATTAGGAAAATATATGTGTGTCGCTAAGCAATAGATCTGTTTTTATGACATTTTCCCAAATTTTTGCCCCCTATCCAATATGGCTGCAATAACCGTGAAAGGGTCTATTTAGCCACTTTCCTTTTTGAGAAAAGTTTTAAAATGCAGGCTTCCCAAACCTCAAGATAGGACCTTTGTACAAATATTGCAGGATTGATTAAACATGTCTATTGCACATTTAACTTGATTTTTGAAAGTAAGTTGTATTAGGAAATATGCATATGCATGGTACAATGTTAAGTGTTATTTGTGCATAGAATGATGAAACTTTTGAAAATGATATGGTTATATTTTATCAAAGTAGGACATGTGTCAGATAGTTCAATATTTACTATGTATAGACATCATACATGCCCTCTTTTACGCAAATTACAACAAAATTATGGATAATTGGAGGTAGGTCTTTCACTTCGTCTTCAGTAACTTATGAAAGAGAAACGCATAGAACATTTTGAATAACTTTTGTATTTTCATTATTAGCTTATTCAAATAACAGATTAAAGTGGGATTTATGCACGGGATGTATATGCTTATGTCTAGCACATTGAAAAGAATGAATTTGGTTTAAGAGACATTGCTTTGCTTCACCCAAATTACCTTTGGCCAAAGCTACAGTTGATTCATTGGGGTCTATAGTGTACAAAATTCCCTCATATCGGATTCCAGCCTTCGAAATAAGGCTGATTTTGCTACCGAGGTATGGTATACCCCCTCCACTCATGGCTTACTTAGATGCAAAACTCAAACTTTAAGAAGGATGCCGCCCGATTGCATTTGCTTCTCAGACTGCAGAAAGAAGAGAAGTAAAATGGCGGATGTTTTGATTCGGTCACAAATCAAATCAAATCAAATCAAATATACTTTATTGCCAAAATAAAGGCGCCAATTACTGGCTGACATAATACATGTAACAGACAAAGACAATGAATATAGACAGTTATAAGACAAATACACAAAACTGACTGATGGGTATTTATAGTCGCGACTAGGGGAAAGCCCCTCTGCGTCGACTTATACCTCTACAGGTATAGACTCGCTATGTGCCATGGGTCGTCCAGCCCATGACACACCACCGCCAGTGTTAGCTGCTCCAGAGTATCCTTTGTTATCGCTGGAGCAGGGCCCGTCTTCCACCACGGGGAGGTACTGGTCGGAATTCTGGAAGACAAAATACACAAAATATGACATCTGTTCTTTTATAACCCTCACACACACAAGGGACCAGAAGAAAAATATATGTATATATGAATATCTACAAATGAAGAATATGTCATCTAGTTTCAAAATCATTATGATTAATGAATATGAATTTCAATTTATTAATCCTGGTTTAAGAGGGACAGTTTACTGGCGTTAAGTGACGCAAGAAGCTTATAAAGATTATCAAAAACAAAATGGTCCTCGGAAGACATTAACCGAGGCTGCATAAATTGGAAAAATTTTGTTCAGATTGGTGTTTAAGAGTAAATATTAAAAAAACCAAAGTTATTATCTTTAACAAGGCTGGCAGAAAAATCAATATAAAGTTGACATACCAACAAAAGGTATTAGATTGTGTTTCTTCCTACAAGTACTTAGGTACTCATTTCACGGCATCAGGAAGTTTCTATGTCTCAAAAAACGATCTATATCAAAAAGCTTTAAAAGCCTTTTTTAAGTTAAAAAAAGATTTTATATGTATGAATCCATCTGTTAAGACAAGTATAAATGCATATCTTTGATCATACTTTAAAACCTATTATTTTATTTAATGCAGAAATTTGGGGTAGTTATAATGTTTCATTTAAAAAACTAAATAATAATGATTTTGACCCTGATAATTTTTTTAAATCCCTACAGTGTGAGAAGCTTCATCTTAAATTTTCAAAAAGCATTTTGGGTGTGCATAAAAGAAGTGTTAATTTTGCAGTTTTATCAGAACTTGGTAGATACCCACTGCATTATGATATTTTAAAATGTTTGATTAGATATTGGTTCAGGTTGGAGAATCTTGATTCTTTCCCATTACTTAAAGATGCATATGCCTGCTGTAAAACTATACATGATAACAACAAATTGTCTTGGTACTCTCTTGTTAAAAAAGCATTAGACTATTTAAATATAAATTTAGAAAGTAAAAATTATGGACCATATACCAGTCAGGGGCGTAACTTAAATAAGTTATTACAGAAATATAACAGTCATGTGTTATTAGAGGTGGTTTTTTGAGTTGTCTTTTCTTGATTATGTATACTTTTCTTAATCTCTAATAACATGTGGCTGTTATTTTTTAAGCAACCTTTCATTTTCTGTTTGAATGAAGACTCTGTAGATCTCTAAATCTCTTTGCGCAGTGAATTAATTGATAGAATTTACTAATGGCTTATCAATGAGGTAAACACATTCATAATGAACCATACCAAATCAATGATACACGACTTTAGTGATGCCTCTTGTCTGTAATAACAATTGTTTGTTATTATGTGTTTTTTAATAACTATGTTCTGTTATTACAGATAACAGTGAACACTTCAAACCCCATGTCATTGATTTGGTATGATTCATTGTAAATATGGTTATTAAATTGAGAAACAATTGGTAACTTCTATCAATTAAGTCACTGCGCAAAGATGTAGAGAGATCCTAAGAGGCTAATTGAAGCATAAAATGGAATGATTGCTTCAAAAATTAACAACCATATGTTATTACAGATTCAGAAAATTATACGTAATCAAGAGAAGACAACTCAAAAAACCACCTCTAATAACACATGACTGTTATTTTTCTGTAATAACTTATTTAAGTTACGCCCCTGACTGTATACATTTAAGAACTTTTTAAAAAAGAAAATTCAGATAAAATATTCAGCTGAATGGTATAAATCACAGAATAAATTAAAAGATGGTAAACTACAAACTTTTTTAAAAATTAAAAACAATTTTGGTTTTGAAAATTATTTACAAGAAACAAAGAAATTTGAAATAAGAAAAGCTATTTGTAAACTTAGAATATCTTCACATAAATTAATGATTGAAGTTGGTAGACATAACAATATTCCTAGAACAGAATGTTATTGCAAAAAATGCAATACGGGTGAAATTGAAGATGAAACTCATTTTTTAATTGATTGTAACCATTTTCAGCAGGAAAGAGAAATTTTATTTTCATTTATTGATAAAGAAAATAAAAATTTTGAAAATCTAAACTCTGAACAAAAACTTATTTTTTTACTTACTTCTGAAGATCCAATAGTGTTAAATGCAGTGGGTGAATTTATTTTTAAATACTTATAAATTTATATAGAATCATCATGAATATTATGAAATCTGTCTTGCTACTCTGATATGTGATTGTAACTCTTTAATTATTGTTCTTTTCTCTTTAAATGTTATATATGTATACTCATGCTGCCCCTTGTTGGGCCCTTGATTGGAAAATAAAATATGTTCTATGTTCTATGTTCTATGTTAACCATAACAAGAAAGGATATGGGTAAACCCATATCCAAGGATACTCGGCTAAATTTCTTTCCCAATACATGTATATTAGCATGATTAGTTCAATGAATAATTTGCTGTTTGTTCATTTTTGTTTGTTTGTTAATTGTTATTAAAAGCAACAGGATGAAGAGAGCGATGTGCTTGTTGTCGTGGCGATGTTAAGCAATTTTCTCAAAAAGTATTAAAACCATGTGAAAGTATTTTTTTCACAGTGATTTTTTCAAACATAATACATTATTGCATATTCATGATATTGCTTGAACTGACATTGATATTTCACTATTTCATTTATCGATTGTGTTCCGTTTACTGAATACAATTAAGTCTTAAAATCCCCAGAAAGGGGGGAATACTACTTAAGATTTAGGTTAATAACTAATGTACCTGTTGGTGACAATTTACATTTCAGCCCGAAAAAACTACCATATTTTGTGGCACACCCAAATGTTTATATTTATTTACAAGAAGTTTTTCATGAGATTTTCTAGTGTGTAAGGTTAATTCAAATTTCATGTTTCTGTATTCTTTTAGTAATATCTTTTAAAATAAAGTTCAGTGCAAAGTATTTGTTTCCTTTCAAATATGAATAAACATGAAGAAATACGGATTGTGAATTGATATATTTTACGTTTCTTTTTGATTTTGAAGTCCTAGTTTACTTCGGAGTCAGTGATTCCTCTTGATTTTAGATTGATATACAAGTCTATGCCATACCACATATCATACATGCATAACATGGTAGATAATATAAGCCGTCACTCACACCATCTTCAAGACTAAATATAGATATTTAATCAATACAAGGTGAATGCACAGTGTGTAAATGCATGTTGATGACAATACACTATTATTGTTGTTTGAAAATCCATACATCTATCATACTTTATATTCATTGAATTAAATTTCATGATTTTTTTTTAAATAAACAGTGTCTATGAGCTAAAAATGATATACACGTTGACAGTATCAACAATATTGAGTGTAGAAGCTTAGACGACGGGAAGCGTATGAATTTTTTTTCTATCACCTAACTTTCAAATAACTGATTTAGCTAAAATAAATAAATCAAGCATGTCTTAATTTTACATATCGTACCATAAGTCCAAATAATTTACCATGATGTCAATTAAAAATTACTTTTTTCTTACTCTTTCATCTGAACTATTTTGCGCATTTATAAGTTGTGCTTCGGTACCCAGAACAATAGTATTACTCTTCTATGAATTGATTATGGTTCCTTGATCCGAGTAATACGAAAACTTCTGATCAATGTCTAAAGTATTAAAAATTTTGTAATTTACAGAATGGTCTACGTGTAGTACCTAAACTTGGACACAAGAGGGCGCTCTTCGAAAAAAGAGTTTCGACAAATCAAAGCCGAACGCATGCGCACTTCAGTCTAAAAATTTACTGCTAGGGAAATGGCGGCTGCCAACCCTTTAGATGAAATTTTGAATACTACAGTAGATGACTCCACACTTAATGCTCTAGTTGGCAATTTAGAAGCTCGCCTTGCATCCCTATCCAATGAGGATTCATCAAATTCTTTGGTAGATGCATCTGTGAATAATAATCACATTGAAACAACAAGTATTTCATCAACGTCTTCTCACTCACAGACTTCAGTTTCAGTATTTAACACAGGAACACCAGTAGGTGCTAATGGACAAGCTATATCATCCCACAAAAACTTCAGTTCGAATCCTCATCTCTTAAACGTTGGGTCACCATCTCATAAGTCAGATATTCAGCTGATTGGGATAAATTCAGTGACACAAAACAGAAGCTCACCTGTGCCAGAATCAAATCGCATCCAGTCCCCTCATTTAATCAGAACAGTTACAAACTCTCCTGGTATTCAAAATGCTAGAAACTCACCGGTCCCATCACCCATTCCAAATGCAAATTCACCTCATCAAATCAAAACATCGACAGTGCAAAAAGTCGACAATAGTGCTATTCAAAGTATTGTGTCTTCTCATGGAAATAATGTCGTAGTTTGTAGTCATCTTAATTCAGCTGGACAAAATGTGTGTATTGTTACAATTAAACAAGAACCAACAACTAGTGCTCATTTTGTTGTGAAAAATGAAAACATTTCTGTGTCAAGTGTTAAAAATGAACCTAGAACAGCAGCTATTCAGGCAGTGACTGTAGCTCAAAATAGTGTTTCGGGGAATCATATAACCCATGCAACCAATGTTCATATTGTAAATGCACCTTTAAAAGGACAACCAGCTGGTGTAATAAGTGTGAAAGCACATGAAACTCAACAAGTAGTAATGAGACCACAATTAGTTCAAAATGTTTCAAATTCAGGACAAATACAAGTAGTTAATGTTAGTGCTAATTCTCCTCGGCCACCTGGTATTGTTCAGGTTCCTCATCATCAAGGAAAACCACAAGCCATGAGGTTTGCTACTACACCGACAAGACATTCTCAAGTCAATATAGCACCACGTCTAGGTGGTGCAACTGTAAGTTTATTAGTAAATGTAAACATATTAAGTACATATTATCATGTACAAAACAATCTTACTTGTTAAACAATGTTAAAAAGCTTAAGCATTTTGTTCTTGTGAACATATATGTTTATTGCTATGTACATTGTGTATGCATAGTACTGTACATATTATCATGATTATGTTAGCTGTTACATGTACATATAAACATGATAAATGAAAATTCAAACTTTCTAGAAAAAAAATGTTGTATACATGTACATGTAGTCTCAGGTTTAAAACTCTATACTGTGTCAAACTGCAGAGAAGACAAAATAATGAAAAACAGAATTGTGCATTTAACAGGAGAGATAATCAAAGGGAGTTAACCTAATTTTTATTTTTTATTTTTACTTTTTTTAATAGTACTAGTTTTTAATTGTTATCTGAACAAACATGATATACATGTATGCATACACATACTTTATTACATGTACATGCAAAAAGTATAAATGCAGTTTTACAGGTGATTGTAATTACATGTAATTAGAACAAAGATGATTTAATTCATTTATACATCTGATGATAAAGATAGACAAGAATATCATGTACTAACTCTGATTTTGAAAAAAAATAATGATTGAAAAAAGCAATATTACAATTCTTACATCATTAAAATGTTAACAAATTAATCATACATTGATGTTAACCAATGTTTTTATGCATTATTAGAATACCATTACCCTCCCTCCTGGAGTACAAATTCCTCCAGGGACAGTGTTGATGAGAAATGAACAAGGTCAACTTATGTTTGTCCCAGCCTTACATCAATCTGCTTCTCAACCCACTTCAACACCAGGCCAAAGAATCCAGTATGTCAGGGTAAGTGTGTTTATGTACATGATTTGATCTTTTTTCTCCTTCAAATGTATATTCTCAGACATGGCATAATTTGTCTGACCAAGCCAAATGTCAGACAAGATTTGATTCGGTCAGTTGGAAAATTTGGAAAATTTTTGTTGAACACAAAGACATGAAAGAGAGAAAAGCGAGAAAAAAAAATGACATTTGGTCAGATAGACCGTAAATCAATTATGACATGTCTGAATACTTTAAAATCTAGATGAAAAGGTTAGCATATGCAGCAAAGAGCGAACTAATTTTATTAATCCAAGCATAATTAACATGATAATGAACATAGTCATTTTTGACTAGTCACTCACTCTTACCTTTTACATGTCTTCTAGTTGCAATTTTTATTGTATGAAAGGTCCATTAATTTTAACAGTTTAGAAAATGCTACAAGACATGCAAGATATACTTACATTTCAACATGTACAATTTACATGTGAAATCTGAATAAATATGCCATGCATTTGTCATAAAACAAAATGGACATGATGGGTTTACTTAGGTTAAAATGACAAATGTACCATATAAAAAAAATAACTAAGATGTACCCTTTACTATCATTACTATCTTATAAAAAGAAAATTAAGAAAATTCTTAGAGTATTTGTATGATTGAAGTCAGGAGAATGCCTTAACATACAACATCAGATGCAAAAATAAGCTTTGACAAATGTTCATAATAATCTTGCATGATTATTAACTCAATATTTTAGCCTTTAGATAATGTAAAGAAATGTAAGAATTTTTTGTCAACATTGATCAAGTTAGCAGCGAGTCAACCAGAACAGACAGTAAAAAATGTTCGTGACTTGATCCAAGGCTTGATAGTAAGTACACATGTATATATCTGTGAGTGTCTAAGAAAAAATGTATAAAAAAAGAAATAATAAGAAATTTATTATTCAGTGGAATAGTTGGTTTAAGGTAATATATTTTCAGTATGAAAACATTCAGTCAGACGTACTTGGATTAGAAACAAAGCTCAAATATAAGAAGTTGGAAAAAATCAACACATAAAACCACTTAAACTCGATCAGCACACAAACCTCTGGTCGGAACATGATTGTAGGGTTAACTGCAATCAGTAACACTTTTGCACTGCCAGCAATCAGTCTGGTGTATGTTAAATACTCTCTTTATAGCTCTCTATTAAAAACTTGTATACTAAATGTAATTTTAAGACCCGACCACGTATGTGGAACGGCCATATAGTTTTACCCTTGTCCGTCCGTCCGTACGTACGTCCGTAACACTGGTTAAGTTCTTGGTTAAGGTCCATTACTCTGATACTAGATGTTGGGGGTCAATGATATTTCACCACTAGATGGGTCTTGGGTAGGGCTACACCACCCACTAGAAATTAGTCCACCGTGACCTATATTTTATGCATGAACGACTTTGGTTAAGTTCTTGGTTAAAGTCCATTACTTGGATACTAGATGTTGGGGTTCAATGATATTTCACCACTAGATGTGTCTTGGGTGAGATGGCACCACCCACTAGAAATTAGGTCACTATGACCTATATTTTACGCATGAATGACTTTGGTTAAGTTCTTGGTAAAGGTCCATTTCTCGGATACTAGATGTTGGGGGTCAATGATATTTCACCACTAGATGTGTCTTGGGTAGGATGACACCATCCACTAAAAATTAGGTCACTATGACCTACATTTTACGCATGAACGACTTTAGTTAAGTTCTTGGTTAAGGTCCATAACTTGGATACTAGATGTTGGGGTTCAATGATATTTTACCACTAGATGTGTCTTGGGTAAGGTGGCACCACCCACTAAAAATTAGGTCACTGTGACCTATATTTTACGCATGAATGACTTTGGTTAAGTTCTTGGTTAAGGTCCATTACTTGGATACTAGATGAGCGGGGTCAATGATATTTTACCACTAGATGTGTCTTGGGTAAGATGACACCACCCACTAGAAATTAGGTCACTATGACCTATACTTTTTGCATGAAGGACTTGGTTAAGATCCATAACCTAAGGGGGTCAATGATATTTCAAGAATGGGAGGACCATCCTGTGGCTCATAGGCACATTTTCTAGTTAGCTACATGGTTTAATATTATTTCTGATATTCTTCAGGACAATAAAGTAGAACCTGAACAGTTTACAGAGAGATTAGCGAAGGAGCTCAAATCATCACCTCAACCATATCTAGTGCCATTTCTAAAGGTTCATAACACATGCCTACACATATTTAGAAATTTAACCAGATAATAAAAAGGCTAATAAATATAAAGTGTTTGGGCTATACCAATTATACCTTCAGTTTCAAATAACAATATAAAGATTTTTCATGTGCAAAAAGTATGGAACAAAGTAAGGGCTGTTCCAGCAAAACATACATGGGACGGGGGGAAGGCACTTCTTTGAAAGGGGAGTCACCCATAGAATTTCATTTTTAAACTAACATTATTTTTATTGAGTTTACACAAGCTTTTTTAGCCCACCCATAGTGGCAATTAATTTTGCCTTCCCCCTGTCCCATGTATGTTTTTCTGGAACAGCCCTAATGAAGTACCGATAGCCCACAAATCACAAACAATGAAAGCTTCAAAATAAATTCTAGCACCAATGTCAGATATATAATCAGGCTTCAACAATTATATGTAATGTTTTTAATTTATGAGGTACACAAAAGTTCATGTCTTATAAGAAGCAAAGAGGCATCAATGCATTCAAGTGTCATAAGTTGGAAAGGACCCGGACAAAAGCAGTAAACAGGAACAAGAACAGCACAATGACACACTAAACACAAAAAAACCCCCAAAAAATCAACTGAGCAGAAATCAACAATCCAAACTCTAGTGGTATTGAGAGTGAGCTCAGGTATTTGGGAAGAGTAAGCAGTTCCTGTTTCCTATAGCACACCCGTTGCGCTGCCAATTTTCAATTCAGTGTGTCAAATCTGATAAAGGAAATATTTATATAAACATAATTTCCTATTTCATTTATCAATGTATTCGATTAAAATGGTTTTAATTGTCATTTCAGAAAAGTTTGCCTTTATTGCGGCAGTCTTTATTAGAGAATAAAATGCACATAGAAGGTGTTAAGCCACCACCTCTTGAAGTAATGAAAGGTACACCATTCATGCCACAGCTTCAAGGAGGGCCACAACATATTAGATTACCCCAGGTAGGTACTGTCATATAAAACTAAATTACAAAACTGTCATTATCATCTTTGTCGTACTTTATTTTGACCTCTAAACAATTCTTTTAAGCTAAACGGAGCTAGGTAGGAGGAAAATAGATAAATTATTTTCCCTGAGGTGAAACTATTGCCTGAGGCTTAGCTGAAGCCAATAGTTGTGCCTGAGGGAAAATAATCAATTCATTTTCTGAATACCCAGTCCGTAAGGGTTTAATTATACCTAATGGCCCTGTCACACTATAACGTTTTAGCCAATGTGTGCCGAACGTTCGAATAATTTTCTAAAACGTTGGAACACGTTGGCAGTCGCTGTAAAAAGTTTCAAAAAATATCTCGGTGAACGACCACGAAGCGTCAGCCTAACTACCTGCAACGCACGACAAACTTATACAAAACTTATCTATAGCGTTCGTCCGGCGTACTTGACGTTTGCCAAGCGCATGTGTGACGACTGCAGAACGCATTCATAGCGTTAGTCTAACTTGTATTTTTTCTCTCGGTGGGGAGACCTAGGATTTCTGTTAATTTCTTTAGTATCATTTCTTAAAAGCCCAAATAGATCTATTATCTGGCTTAAATGTATTGCTCGATTAATTAATAATTATAGAAATTTAGTTTCGTTATAAAAATATTGGTTTTCAGCGTTCTGGTAATATGAATGTATAATTATTCTAAAGCCGTTTTTTAACCAAAAGTGATGATTTTTGCACCCAGTCTAAAAGAATAAAATATAGTGTAGATTTTATATTTTGATATGTCAAAAATATACAGAGAGGAATGCATGCGCTTGTTAACAAACTCTCAAAATCTCAAATGAGTATATACATGTAAGAAATACTGGTCTGTAGATGACTAATCCTAGATGATCGCAGATAGCATGACGGACGTCCTTAATAGAGAAAAACGCGTGTGCTTATTGAATATTTAAAATACACATTATTTCAAATGAGTATTAAAGTTAGACTGTCGTTACTCGTTGTATTTGAGTATTTTTCTACCAAAAAAAAAAAATCATCGAAAACACGACAGGTGTATTAAAATTTGTAAGAATTACTTTCAATTCCAGACCATCCAAGTTATCTTTGTTATATTCAAGATTTTTTTGGCTTTGTTCATTGTTTTTTTTTAAGATTTTTTTTCAGGTTTGAATAAGTATTTGAAGCTTTTGAAATTGACTTTCCCCTTGTAATTCAATCTAACTTATAAAATTCTGGGGTTGATACGCTACTCGTTCGTTACAATGACGCTCTGTGCGCTCTGTACACGTTTGAAACACGTTGAATAAGTTTCTTCGTCGTTAGATTGACGCTAGACGTGCGCTGCATTATCGCTAGACACGTAAGTTTCCATTCAGATTAGCGTTCGTCAAACCCATTTCAACGTGCACACAACGACCACATAGCGTACATCAGCGTGTGTATAACGTCCTTCTAACTTATGCCTAGCGTTCGAATAATTTATTTCTAACACGTTGGCGAACGTCGGAAATTTTAAGCATGTTGAAAAATTTGCGACGCACTCAGCGATCACCAATGCACGCTGACGTTCGCTAACGTGTTTGTAGCATGTTCATAACGTGTACAAAACTTACGCAACACACACCAGCGTGTTGAAAATATATTCTAAAATGTCGGCACACGTTGGCTAAAACATTATAGTGTGACAGTGCCATTAAGAAACAGCACACAAAACATTAAGAATTTTAGCTATATAAACAAATGCGAAAACATACAAAGTAAAAAACTGTTAGATATAGAATACTACTAGTTTCAGACGCACTGATTGGTTGCATGAACAAATATTAGTTTTGCACAGAAAACTCATGCAAGTACACTTTCTTTACGAATAATTGTGTGATGTAACATGAGTAAATATATCAATCAAAATCAAACAAGGAAATTGATTGGCTGAAGGCAAGTCTTAATAATGTCCGGGGGGGGGGGGGGGGGGGGGTAATTTTATTACTTCACAATAAAAACAAAATAAATGTTACATGTATGCTCCTTGATTTTTTTTTTTTTTTTTCTGCAATTAATAGTATCATCATGATCATAGGCATATTTACCTTTAGTTTGAGTGTCCCTGTTGAATCTTCAATAGATGAAATATGTTATTCAGTATTATTCAACTGAAACTTTGTTGTAATTAACATCTAGTTTTCTATTCACTTCACAAATATTCATGAACTGTTTAAAAAAAAAAAAACGATACATTATAAGGGCTATTCCAGCAAAAAATGTATGGGGGGGTTGGACGGCACTCGATATTTTTTCTTGTGGGTGGTGGTTGTTCTAGTAAATACATTTCTATGGGTGGCTGTGGTCTTAGGAAATAAAATTGTATGGGTGGTTGTAAATTGACTTTTAAAAATTTACTATGATCACTTTTTTACAGCTGGAATGCAATATTTTAATTCAAATCTGAAACCGGCAATTTTGTTTATTATCTGCATATCTGTTGAAGTTATGTAGAGGCCCGAGAAGTTCGCATGGTTCCGCTCTATGAAACGTTAGCGCGAACCTAAATTCCCGAGCGTTTCTGAATGGAAACTGGTTGCCTATTTTTTCGGTGACCAGTTAAAGAATGATGGCCACGGAGTAGACAATCCTGGGGCCTGGAGTGTTGATTGTGTTTGCCTATGGCTGAAAACAATCGGGCTTGACTATGCCCAAGACTTTTTTAGAGATAAAACTTGTTGATCATGGATAAGGCATACATACAACCCCCCCAAAAACAAGGAACTAAATAAAACAAATACGTGACAAATGTAAACAAACTATTTGGTATTTGACATTCATTTTATAGAACAAAAAAAAAACTATTAGCCAGTGTAAGCGTGGTACTTGACTTGTGCAGGAAAGGGTAGTTACGAAAATAACAATACAGGTAATGATAATATGGTGCAGGTTATACCTGTGACGCTCCCGAAGTTTTAACGTATCCTTGAATATTTTACAAGCTAAAATAAGTTTTCAAATGTTTATTGGGCAATTAATTGATACAAATTATTATTCGAAAATAAAAACAAAGTAGCTTTTCTTGTGGGTCCTGTGTGCGCTTAATGACGTCAGGAATTTTCAAAGAAAAAAGCGTTATAAAGACGCAGAAAGTTCGGGAAACTGCGTGTGGTTTACCGGACGTTGAAGGAAAATTGAGCCCATAGTACAACTAGAATATTGACATTTCTACCATTATCGCTCCCTTCGGGAGCGTATTAAAATAAAACACATACATGGTCTCCTGTTCTGTTGGTGTTGGGTATTCCCAAAAAATACTTCAGAGGAAATTGATTTTATGGCAACTTATTCATTAAGAAAAGGATTCTATTAAAATGTCGGAACTATATGTGTTCAAACTTAAGGTGGCAGCTTCAAGGAAAAGGGACAGAAAAATTGTCCCCTGAAAAACATCAAGGTTACTATCCAACTGAGTGGTGTATGGATTCATGGCATGTATAAATGAATTCTGGCCAGCACCTCTCAAATAAATTTTCTAATTTCAGAGATGTTAACCCTCCTGTTCTCGCCGATTCATGCTTAAAATTTCACGGTGGCCACATTTTCAACCAGTCCACCTGTCCCCAAGCAAATTAATTAAGCCATACCAAGCTGTCAGTGATAAATGTCAAATGCATAGATGTTAATTCCTTTAATTAGACACCCCAAGGGCAGAATAAATTAGACATTAATTTTGACAAATTTATAAACAAAATCTCAGACTTGAAATGAGGAATTCAGTTATTTCCCCTTAAAATATAAAATTTATAAAAATGGGAGTTTTTCAAATAAATTATTTTCTCCTTTTTTTTATTTAATTACTCCAGTAACATATCAAAGCTATATAAAAGAAATTATTTGGGGAAAAAAATATATAAAATATTATTATTTGTATTTAATGGTTTCATTATTCACCTTGATATTATAAAACCAAGAATATAAATTAGTACTACTTGACGTCGCAGCAGACCTATATGTAGGTATAGTCACGACATTAAACTCCCCAGTCAGTTAGTACTACTTGTTGTTAAAAATTTTGTTATATCCTGCAAGAAGCAAAGGTACCAATGGCCAATGGGTTTTCAAATATATGTTAATGCTCCAGGTATAGAGAAATAAAGACAACTATAGATAACCTAAGCAGTCTGGGTGAAGTAATTGAGCAATGATTGTGTAGGTCAATAATGACAATAATATTATAGTGAATTATCAGACAGTATTAATCACAAATCAGGAATTGTATGACCAATACAAAATATGTCCATTTTAACTTGTGGACATATTGTTTGGTTTCTGCGAATGTGAATTTTGCATTTCAAGATGTCAACTTCGAGCAGCATTGTGTGGCCAAAATGGAAATGTTCGTTTCTCCTTTTCTGACAGACTGATTAGATGAACTTTATTTATAGAATGTATAATTAACATGAAAGTCAAACTCAAATATAAAAAAAATACATCAAGAAAATCTCTGCTGCATTTGGACACCACCAGGCAATCTACCTGTCTTGCAACAGCATATCACATTCTAATCGGCCTGAAGAAGGAATTGGACCCTTGTGTACATATGACAGTAGCTAATGTATTATTGTCATTTTTAAAATTCAAACAGTCGGCTGAAATTAGTATTAAAATGATAGCTGTATGACTAAAGTCCACATCTCATTGAAAATTAAGGGTTGTTGGCATTTAAGTAAAATAAAGTCAAGAAATGAACATGAACTAAATTTTATTATTAAAATGTTGCTTTGACAATATACATGATATAGGTAAATGTTCTTTTTGCTTTGGTCATTTTTCTTCAAATATGTTTTCTCTGGTGATAAAAGTGATACCTTTCTGTAAATTTATACATAGAAACAGCACACACATGTATAATACAACATATTAAATAAGCTGGACAGAATCGTCAAATTTTTTATCAATTTTGATGGGTGGTGGTATCAAGGTAAAATTCAATTGTATGGGTGATTGGTCCAGAAAGAAATTTAATTGAATGGATGATGGGGTAAAAAAAAAAGTGCCTTCCAACCCCCCCATACATTTTTTGCTGGAATAGCCCTAATGCCTTTGAATTGATAATTTTATGGTTCTATTATTTTAGCCAGTAGACGGATTACAGATGAGACCAAATGCTTCAGGAATTATACATCGTCCAGTTATCCCCAAAACAGTGAATTTGTCAGCTGGGGGACCTATTCCAGGTCATGCCGTGGCCTCTACTAGTAAACCCCATAGTAAACCAAAATATGAGTCAATAAGGTAAGTCCCATCAATGTTCTGAAAATATTAATATAAGTAAAAAACGTTTCTGTATAAGGATAGTCACTCCTGAATTTTTTTATATCAAACATTTTATGATTTGTAATGGAAATGATAGATAATTGTCTACTTTATCAAATAACAAAAAGAAAATGATAGGTCCGTGTGCCTGTTTCTATGATATATGACGTCAAAAATTTGGCGGGAAATCAGACTCCTCTAGATTTTTCGTAAATTTAACATTGTGACGTTTTTTGCCTTAAAAATCATGAATTTGTATCAGTTGGGTTTTAAGGTCCATATAATCAGAAAATGTCATAAAAAGTAGGGGTCAGTGTGCAAAAAATTTCTTCAGTAACTAATGGTAAAATCTTGAGGAGTTCGGAAATAAGACTGAAATTCTGAAACATGAAGAGTGACCATCCTTAACAAAATAAGACAATTAGACCCAACAGAAACATTCTTTTTTTTTCAGTATAGAGGTCAGCTGAAATTTTAAGTGTACATGTACTTGCAAAGAAAACATTATGACTTGACTAATTGTGAATAACTATCTATAGTGTGACTTAACATGAGTAAAATATATCAATCACAATTAAACAATGAAAACGATTGGCTTAAGGAGGGGCTTAATGACGGCAGAGGGCAAATAGTTGTGGCGAAGGCAATAGTTCAGAAACTATTGACCGGTCATTAGTTCAAATTTAGCAAACGAAAAAAATAGTGAAACTAATGTATATGCATTTATTAAAGAAAAACATTACAGATGTATGATAATTCATACTATTTTATACTCCTTTAACAGAGATGATGACGATATCAACGATGTGGCAACTATGGGTGGTGTTATAAATGAAAACTCTGAAGAACGTAATCCTAAACCCAGAAGAGTGAAGGAATCTTCAAATACCGAATTAACCACGGACGCCGCAATAGCTTTATTTTCGACAGTATTAAAAACGTCCTTAGAACAACAGAAGAAAGAAATAGTTGATCATTTCGAGGAGCGTTTAAGCAAGGCAGAAAAACCGTCCTCAGCTGGAATAGAGTCTTCATTCGTTTTCAAGCACGAGGGAAATAAAATTCAACATCAGTTCAATTCAGAAAGGTTAGATAAGCTGGTTAAATTCGAGGATCTTTTGAAGCAGAAATCTTATAGTGCTATTTCGGATTTAATTGTTCAGGAAAAAGAATCTCTAAGAAAAAGGAATAAAATCTTGAAAATCGCAGATAAGCATGGATGGGATACGGTTCAGGAATATTTGGATAGTCCGCTCGCTGACGACAAAGATGACGCTGTTACTTTGCGTTCTGCTATCGCTAGAGCCTCAAGGAAGAGAAGTTACGCTGAAAAACCGTATAGTCGACCCGTGGATAAATCAAAGGAATCATCTTATGGAAAATCAACGTCTACATCTAGATTCAACGCAAAAGAATTTTTTCGTGGCTTTAACCAAGGAAACAGCAGTAACGACGGAAACGATGGAAGGTGCTACTACTGTAACCAGCCCGGTCATATCGCAAGAATGTGTTATTTCAGGAGAGGAAATCAACCATCAGCCACAGCCTCCAGACCAGTTGACACCGAACCAACAACAAAGTCACAGTAAAGACACAGAACAGATTGAAAATGAAGTTGAGTATATTTTACTTTCTAACAATTTTGAGGTCGAATCAAATTGTCAAATTTTAAACGTAAAAGGTAGACTAAAAGAACATTTTGCTTTCTGGAAAAATAATTTAAGGGTCAATGATTTTATTTCTAATGTAATTCAGTTTGGTTACAGAATTCCATTTACATGTTTACTTTATTCTACTTTTATACGGAACAATGCATCCGCTTATAAACACAGTAGTTTTGTAGTAGAATCTATCAATGAACTGTTAAATAACAATTGTATCAAAGAGGTCACGTTTCAACCTTATGTAGTTAATCCTTTAACTATCGCATTTCAAAGATCCGGCAAAAAGCGACTTGTATTAGATTTAAGGAATGTGAATAAGTTTGTAGACAAGGTTAACATGGTTAAGGTCAAATTTGAAGGAGTGAATGTAGCCATGTATTTCGCTAGTAATAATAGTTTTGCGTTTAAATTTGATCTTAAATCAGGGTATCATCACATTGATATTCACCAGGATCATCAAAAATATTTAGGTTTTTCATGGAAATTTGGTAATAAGATAAGATTTTTTACTTTTACAGTTTTACCTTTTGGTCTCAGTTCAGCAGGCCACATTTTTACAAAAACTGTTAGGGTTTTAGTTCAACACTGGAGATCAACAGGCATTCCTATTGTTGTATACTTGGATGACGGATTAGGTTTTGGTAAATCTATTGCAGATTGCGATTCTATAGCTAAACAAGTTAAGTCAGATATTTTTAATTCAGGCTTTGTTGCTAACATTGATAAAAGCATTTGGAGTCCTGTACAAACTATTGAGTGGCTAGGATTTATTTGGAATTTGCAACTTAATACTTTACAGGTACCAGCCAATAAATTTGACTACTTAATTCTTAAAATGTATTATTTCAGATTTATTAGAATGTAACATTGTTTTTTCTGCAAGAAATATCGCCAAAATATGTGGGAAAATTATTTCTATGAAACCAGCCTTAGGTAACATTTGTCAAATACTTACCAGACATTTATATATGAAAATTGTGTTTAGCTCTGATTGGGATCATTCGTTAGAATTTGATGATCAAGTTTTAGATGAACTGAGGTTTTGGTTTTTAGCTCACCTGACCCGAAGAGTCATGTGAGCTATTGTCATCGTTAAGCGTCCGTCGTCCGTCCGTCCGTCGTCCGTCCGTCCGTCGTCCGTCCGTTAACTTTTCTTCAAAGATCTTCTTCTCTGAAACCACTGAAGGGATTGCATTGATACTTGGTATACATGATCTTTAGGATGTCCTCTACCAAGTTTGTGAATTATATACATGTCGACCAACCAACATGGCTGCCGTTGCTAAAAATAGAACAGGGGGGTCAGACCATTGTTTTTGGCTTATAACTCAAAAAGTATAAGAGATAGAGAAAATCCGAAGCAACCTTCCTTGTTCAGCATCAAAAGCTCTACGAATCTCTCCATTGAGTCGAAGTTGTGAAACGACTCCTTATAGGAGTTATTGCCCTTTAATCATCAAATTTGACCATTTTTGCAGTTTTTATACGACCGCAAAAAATTTGCGGACGTATTATGGTATGATGCTGTCGTCGTCGTCGTCGTCGTCGTCGTCGTCTGTTAACTTTTTAGTGTTTCCACAATAACTTTAGTTCCAGCTATCCGATTGCTATGAAACTTTACAATGATGTTCCTTACCATAAAAGGATGCATGGGATTGATTTTGGGGGTCCCCCCATTTTTCGTTTAGAAATTAGGGGCCAAAAAAGGGCCAAAAATACTACTTTTTTGTTTGTTTCCACAATAACTTTAGTTCTAGTTATCCAATTGCTATGAAATTTGACAGTGATGTTCCTTACCATACAAGGATGAATGGGATTGATTTTGGGGGTCCCCCCTTTTTTTGTTTCGAAATAAGGGGCCCAAAAGGGGAAAAAAATTCAAATATTTTACTTGTTTCCACCATAACTTTGGTCCTAGTTGGCCTATTGCTGTGAAATTTGTCAAGAATGTTTCTTACAAGAAAAGAATGAACCTGATGAATTTTTGCGCCCCCCTTTTTCTCCGTTGTGTAATTAGGGGCCAAAATAAAAACTTTTTTATTTGTGGTCCGATTTTGAAATTTTTTTTTACATGTTTGTTCTTGTCAAATAGCGGATACAAAATTAAGAATTAATTTTTGCGACCCCCCCTTTTTCCCCCTATTACGTAATTAGGGGCCAAATGGGGCCAAAATCGAAACTTTTTTATTTGTGGTCCGATTTTGAAATTTTTTTTTGCAACTTTATTTTTGTCAAGTAGCGAATCCAAATTTGAGAATTTATTTTTGCGACCCCCACCCCTTTTTCACCTGTTACGTAATAAGGGGCCAAAAGGGGCCGAAATTGAAACTTTTTTATTTCTGGTCTGATTTTGAAAATTTTTTTTGCATGTTTGTTCTTGTCAAATAGCGGATACAAAATTAAGAATAAATTTTTGCGACCCCCCCCCTTTTTCCCCTTATTACGTAATTAAGGGCCAAATGGGGCCGAAATTGAAACTTTTTTATTTCTGGTCCGATTTTGAAAATTTTTTTTGCATGTTTGTTCTTGTCAAATAGCGAATACAAAATTAAGAATTAATTTTTGCGACCCCCCCTTTTTCCCCCTATTACGTAATTAGGGGCCAAATGGGGCTTTTTTATTTGTGGTCCGATTTTGAAAAATTTTTTTGCAAATTTATTCTTGTCAGGTAGCGATTCTAAATTTAAGAATAAATTTTTGGGGCTGTAATCATAATTTTAAAAAAATTCTGGTTCGATTTTTAATTTTTTCCCCAAACATTATTCTTTTAAAGAATAGAATACAACATTCAAAAATTATATTTTTAGCCCCTGGGTTGAAAGTCCATCAGAGAAGCATGTGTCAAAAACCTTTGTCAGTCCACCATGGGCTGCATGTGTCCAGAACAATAGACTATCCATATTAGGCTTAAAACGTACAGGGTTCAACATGTTGCGGTCGTATCATGCTGCGCTCGGCGAAGCTTTTTATTGGACAATATCTTGAAAACCGTTAGAGCTAGAGGAAAAGTTAGCATTGCAGAATTGTTTAGCTCATTGAGATCTACAAAAATGATTTCAGGGTCTAAATTGTCAGATCAGCCGTTTAAGAGTTATTCCCCTTTAACTGTTTTTTTCCATTAATTTACACTGATTTTCAAAAATCTTCTTCTCTAAAACTACTGAAGGGATTGCATTGATACTTGTTATACATGATCTTTAGGATGTCCTCTACCAAGTTTGTGAATTATATACATGTTGACCAACCAACATGGCTGCCGTTGCTAAAAATACAACAGGGGGGGTCAGACCATTGTTTTTGGCTTATAACTCAAAAAGTATGAAGAATAGAGAAAATCCGAAGCAACCTTCCTTGTTCAGCATCAAAAGCTCTAAGAATCTCTCCATTGAGTCAAAGTTGTGAAACGACTCCCTATAGGAGTTATTGCCCTTTAATCATCAAATTTGACCATTTTTGCAGTTTTTGGACAATATCTTGAAAACCGTTAGAGCTAGAGGAAAAGTTAGCATTGCAGAATTGTTTAGCTCATTTAGATCTACAAAAATGATTTCAGGGTCTAAATTGTCAGATCAGCCGTTTAAGAGTTATTCCCCTTTAACTGTTTTTTCCATTAATTTACACTGATTTTCAAAAATCTTTTTCTCTAAAACAACTGAAGGGAATGCATTGATACTTGGTTTACTTGATCTTTAGGATGTCCTCTACAAAGTTTGTGAATTATATACATGTCGACCAACCAACATGGCGGCCGTTGCTAAAAATAGAACAGGGGGGTCAGACCATTGTTTTTGGCTTATAACTCAAAAAGTATAAGAGATAGAGAAAATCCGAAGCAACCTTCCTTGTTCAGCATCAAAAGCTCTACGAATCTCTCCATTGAGTCGAAGTTGTGAAACGACTCCTTATAGGAGTTATTGCCCTTTAATCATCAAAATTGACCATTTTTGCAGTTTTTGCGCAATATCTTGAAAAACGTTAGAGCTAGAGGAAAAGTTAGCATTGCAGAATTGTTTAGCTCATTGAGATCTACAAAAGCGATTTTCAGGGTCTAAATTGTCAGATCAGCCGTTTAAAAGTTATTCCCCTTTAACTGTTTTTTTTCCATTAATTTACACTGATTTTCAAAAATCTTCTCCTCTAAAACCACTGAAGGGATTGCATTGATACTTGGTATACATGATCTTTAGGATGTCCTCTACCAAGTTTGTGAATTATATACATGTCCACCAACCAACATGGCGGCCGTTGCTAAAAATAGAACAGGGGGGTCAAACCATTTTTTTTGGCTTATAACTCAAAAAGTAAAAGAGATAAAGAAAATCAGAAGCAAATTTTCTTGTTCAGCATCAAAAGGTCCTTACAGTAGTTATTGCCCCCTTTTTTTTTCTATTAATTTAAACTGATTTCCAAAAATCTTCTCTGAAACCACTGAAAGAATTGTTTTGCAACTTTGTATACTTGAAAGTTTGTGAAATTTATTCAAACTTTGGCATAAGAGATCAGGTGAGCGATTCAGGCTCCTGGGAGCCTCTAGTTTAATTGTGACATTTTACAAAATAAATGTATAGTGCATATTGACAAAAAACCTGAACGATTAATTTTTTCAGATGCAAGCAATTTTGCAGGAGCAGGTTATACAGTAAATGATAACAAAATTGTTCATTTTATGTGGAATAAAGAGGATAAAAATAAAAGTTCCACATGGAGAGAGTTAAAATCAGTTAGCAATATTTTAAACACGTTACAGAGTTATTTATCTGGAAAGTTTGTGAAATTATATACTGATAATCAGAATGTTGAGATTATTGTTCAGAAAGGTAGCATGAAGAAGGAATTGCAAGATATTGCTCTTGAAATTTTTCATATTTGTATAAGAAACAATATTTTAAATATTAGAAGTTTCTTGGGTTAGTAGACAACAGAATGTTGAAGCAGATACGTTGAGCAAAATGTTTGATTTTGATGATTGGGGTATAAATGATAGAATTTTTGAGTATTTTCAAAAATTATGGGGACCATATACTTGCGATCTGTTTGCAGACAACAGCAATCACAAAGTAGATTTTTTCCACCAGGTACCTCTGGCGTAGATGCTTTTGCTTATGATTGGTCCCGATATAATTGTTGGATTGTTCCACCTATTTATTTAGTTAACAGAGCTATTAATCACATGAAAATTTGTAGAGCTAAAGGTACTTTGATAGTGCCTAAGTGGACATCTTCTTTATTTTGGCCTACTTTAGTTAATCATTACGATAATTCTTTTAATAGTTTTATCAGTCAGGGGAGTTACTTAAACAAGTGACTTAAATTTTTCACTTGAAGCAGTGATTTTAATCCAAGAATGAGGAGTTGTAATAGTTATCTCCCTTCAACCAGTTTTGTGAAATCACTTTGTTAAGTGATAGTAATATGTTTCCTTAAATCACTGTTGTAAGTGTTTTTTTTATTTGTTTGAATGGCATTTCATTCCTGAAAAATGTCAATAATTGAAATTGAATTATCTCCCTCAACTAAACATAGCAATACCTTGCACTTCTTCCAGATGAGAAATATGTACTAGAGACAACAGATCAGCATGTACTAGAGACAACAGATCAGCATTGGATTAATGTTTGCAATTAATTTTGGATGCAGAGGATCTAACAACCATTTTCTTTAAAGATACTACTTGATCAAAATTTTGATTCTAGTTTATGGGACACTTTTCACTTTTTGTAATGGGATTCTGACACTTAAATCATTCCAAGCAGTTTAGTTCAACCTTGCACATAAAATATAATTTTTAAGACATTTTCCAAATGTTACTTGCTAAAATGTTCAAGATGTATGTTCACACTACTTTTAGTTTAGGTTGTACAAGTTTTGTGATTTCACAGAGATACCATATTTGTGATTTCACATAGATACCATATATCTAAACAGATTTATCAACACTTTAGCCTTAACAAATTTTAACAAGTCACCTTTAAATAGTCATCTATGCTTTCATTCAAATTGCTTACAACTAAGAGTAATCCTATGTTATATCCACATATCTTTGATTTTAATAGCATATGACACAGATGAGGGAGATTATGTGTTAAGGTAAATATTGTGAGTTTTAAAAATAAACATGATAAAATGAAAAAAAAAAAAATGCATAAGATAACAAATGATTGAAATGGACAGTCTTTTTCTATTCATTTTATTCACTGAAAATTTTTCAGATTTGCATACAATGACATTACAAACTAATACAGGTGTTAAAAGTAAACTTAACTAGAATGGTACAGCCATACAATAAAAAAAAGCTAAAATTAACTTCAACTTATTTCCTCTCTGGAATTTTAATACATGTAAGTCAGCTTTGAAATAAAAGTAAGTCTACCCATACATGGGATAGTTCAATAATTTTTTACGAAATATTATAAACATGTTAAGATCTATTTAATACAGGTTTGGTCCATATGAATAAACCCCCTAAGACAGGGTTTTTGATACTGGCATTTTTAGCATATATCCTATCATAGCAGGATCTTTTGGTTTTACAAATTCAATTAAAACATTACAAGATGTGTAAAAATTACAAATTCAATACTACTATTAGCCTTCAACTTCAACTTGACAAAACAACTACATGTAGAATAGATTTTTGAAAAGAAGACCAAATGAACGCCCCATTTTTACTGGGGTTGGAGCCTCCAACTTTTTCACAATCATTGTATCATCAATAAGGGATGTGTCAGCCTTATCTGGCCAAGTTTTTATTTCCTTTTGCTCTGTGTCTTTCATGAACGTAACATATTTTTCACCATCAATTAAGTCCAGAACCTGAAAATATAAAAAAAATGAGTATGTTACACAGGAATATACATGATAATAGTATGAGTATTGTTAAATAAGATGTTCAACTATTTAATAACACTATTATACTAATGTTACTAATTTTATATTTTGTTTGACCTAATGTATAAATGTAGCATATTATAAGCTTTTTCATGGTTTTGTTTGTAAAAAAAGTCCTAGTTTTGTTTTAATTGATAAAATAATTTACATTTCATGAACAATGAAAATGACATCAACAACAAATGGTCATATTAGTTGTATAACTGATATATATACATGTATGAGACGATATTACCTGTACAAAAACTTATTTGACAAGTTTTTCATACTTGAATCCACTAGTGATATGGTCTCATGTTACCCGACTCTCCTGTGATGTTTTTCTTTCATTCATTCATATGACCAGCTCAAAAGAGTAGTATTGATTTATGGTCAATAGAGAAAGTCAAATTTTTCTTGCAGTATGAAAATGACCAAATAGATTGTACTTTGAAATCTTCACAAGCACAATGAAACCATGAAAAAATCAAGGCAAATCTGGAATGCTGAGGCCGTACAAAAATATATCAAATACATATCTCTGGTCTTCAATAAGACTTGAACTAACCTGTGCAACAAAAAATCTTTCCTCATTTTTTCCCTTTTTAAAATTTTCTTTATGGTGAACTTTATTAAAACAAAGTCATTGATGTCGATGTTTTGTTTTTCTTCTTCTGGTTCCTTTCTGGACTACAACATGTAATAGACAATAATAATATAATAAGATGTGGAATAAGTGTACAGGACACAACCTATCTGTAATTTAAGGAAATATTATAAGATTCAATAACAATCCTAAAAGTGGTACTCAGATGTAGTTATTTCAACTGTAAACACTGATTTTTCACTAAGCACATTTTAACACCTTTACAAGTGATTTTAAAAATCTATGGCACTGTCAAATACTTTTTTAAATTGTGATTCTTTCCTCATTTTTTAAACAAATATCTTACAAAACTAACACCTTTTTCATTACACCTACCTCTGTAGCTTTCAAATTGTCGCTGCTTTTAACCTGTTGTCCAGTGCTATTGCTGGCTGGGGGCTGTTGTCCAGTGCTATTGCCATGATTGCTGGCTGGGGACTCTTCTGATGTCTCACTGGGCTACAAAATATAAGCCATACTGTATCATGTGTATACAGATGGTTCAATACTTTGACCATTTCTATGCATTATGAAATCTAGTACAATCATGCATTATGAAATTTAGTACAATTATGTCAATGTATTTAAATTTGTAATGAAGTCACTAGGAACACTACAAAAAGTGATTTCCTTTGTATACAGTGATTTTTCACCAAGCACATTTTAACACCTTTACAAGTGATTTTTAAAAGCTACGGCACTGTCATATACTTTTTAAATTGTGATTCTTTCCTCATTTTTTAAAACACATATCTTACAAAACTTACGCTTTTTTCATTACACCTACCTCTGTAGCTTTCAAATTGTCGCTGCTTTTAACCTGTTGTCCAGTGCTATTGCTGGCTGGGGGCTGTTGTCCAGTGCTATTGCTGGCTGGGGGCTCTTCTGATGTCTCACTGGGCTACAAAATATAAGCCATACTGTATACAGATGGTTCAATACTTTGACCATTTCTATGCATTATGAAATCTAGTACAATCAATCATGCATTATGAAATCTAGTACAATCATGCATTATGAAATGTAGTACAATCATGTTTATCATGTTTATGTATTTAAATTTATAATTTAGTCACTAGGATCACTGCAAAGAGTGATTTCCACTGTAAACAGTGATTTTTTTTTACTAAGCACATTTTTACACCTTTACAAGTGATTTTAAAAAGCTATGGCACTGTCATATACTTTTTAAATTGTGATTCTTTCCTAATTTTTAAAACACATATCTTACAAAACTAACATTTTTTTCATTACACCTACCTCGGTAGCTTTCAAATTGTCGCTGCTTTTAACCTGTTGTCCAGTGCTATTGCTGGCTGAGAGCTGTTGTCCGGTGCTATTGCTGGCTGGGGGCTGTTGTCCAGTGCTATTGTTGGCTGGGGGCTCTTCTGATGTCTCACTGGGCTACAAAATATAAGCCATACTGTATACAGATGGTTCAATACTTTGACCATTTCTATGCATTATGAAATCTAGTACAATCATGCATTATGAAATCTAGTACAATCATGCATTATGAAATGTAGTACAATCATGTCAATGTATTCAAATTTGTAATGAAGTCACTAGGAACACTACAAAAAGTGATTTCCTTTGTATACAGTGATTTTTCACCAAGCACATTTTAACACCTTTACAAGTGATTTTAAAAAGCTATGGCACTGTCATATACTTTTTAAATTGTGATTCTTTCCTCATTTTTAAAACACATATCTTACAAAACTAACATTTTTTTTCATTACACCTACCTCGGTAGCTTTCAAATTGTCACTGCTTTTAACCTTTTGTCCAGTGCTATTGCTGGCTAAGAGCTGTTGTCCAGTGCTATTGCTGGCTGGGGGCTGTTGTCTGGTGCTATTGCTGGCTGGGGGCTGTTGTCTGGTGCTATTGCTGGCTGAGGGCTGTTGTCCAGTGCTACTGCTGGCTGGGGGCTCTTCTTCTGATGTCTCACTGGGCTACAAAATATAAGCCATACTGTATACAGATGGTTCAATACTTTGACCATTTCTATGCATTATGAAATCTAGTACAATCATGCATTATGAAATGTAGTTCAACCATGTCAATGTATTTAAATTTGTAATGAAGTCACTAGGAACACTACAAAAAGTGATTTCCACTGTATACAGGGATGTTTCACCAAGCACATTTTAAGACCTTTACAGGTGATTTTTAAAAGCTTTGGCACTGTCATTTATCTAGGTGAGGAGGGAGGGTTAAAAATGCACATTGAAATTTGGAGGTATAAAAAGATAAATAAAATACATTGAAATACATATAGAAAATTGTAGGTGGGGATTTAAAATTTAAATTAAAATCTATTGGTGGTACCACTAAATTTTAAGGGCATTCTGCCCCCAGGGGTCTTTTTTTCTTGAATAGCCCTTAGATTTAAAGAATTTTTTTCAGAATTTGTCTGAAAATATGTAACAATTATCATTAATACCTACTTCCAAGTCATCATCTTCCAGTTCTGAAAACATCTGCAAAAAGAATGTTTTCTTGATCATGTTAATGCTAAAAACATTCTTTATAATCTAAAAATTGCTATTTTTTTATTAAAAAACTTACTAACTTTTAATTAAAAATTTATAATCATTTTCAAATTGTATATCTTTTGGAACGTCAAAGCTATCTAACATAACATAACTTTTATTACATCTTTTGACACCTTACAATAAGAAGTTCTATTGAATAGTAATATTATTTCTCATAAATTTCAGCAAAAAAGACAAAGCTACAAAATTTTCAGGATATTACCTTGAGAAGCATGCTTAACATTTCAATGTACATATTATCATCTTAGGACTGTTCAATAAATAAATAGATGGGAGGTTTGGAAGGCACTTTTATATCTAAAAGATGGGTGATGGGGCTTAAGATACTGTGACATTGACAATTTTATCAAAATTGTGTGGGTGGTAGAGTTTGGAAAAAAAGTGCCTTCCAACCCTCTCATGCAGTTATTTATGGAATAGCCCATATACATAAAATAAATTTTTATCATGTTTATCACAATGAGTCATTTTTACATGTTAATAGAACATCGTGGTAGTAAGATGAGTTGCCTCAGTGAATATCATATAGCAGGGAATTTTTCAGAGGTTTTAGTTTTAGCTATATTCGAGACTATTTTTCTAACCTGCATAATATAGATTTACAATGATTTACACAGAGATATTATTTAACCACGGAAATAAATGTTCACCTAAATAACAACTTGATTATTTGGTATGAAATTGTGAAGTTTGCAATTTGCAAAAATACCCACTATACGTCAAATGATGTGTATGATGGCACCTGTAATTATCAAAACCAAAGTTCCACAAATACTGGTTTGACAAATTCACTGTTTTACGTCTGATCAAAGGATACAATGTCCAAATCAGATGCAACTTTGAATAACCAATTGGTTATCAACAAAGGAGTAGAGCCACGAAGGCCCCAAATCGGCCCAATAATTCAACTTTGATATACTTCCTTGTAATTGCTCTCTTGATGTTCATTAGACTTCAAATTTTATAAATTGCAATATCTTTTGGTCTAATTGTTTATCAACAAGTAGGACAGTGAGCTAAAAATCAGTCTATTTTGTACAAAATTTCGTTTTTTGACATTTTTCATTGATTTTCATGTATAAATCGGTGAAAACGAAAATGGTCACACCCGTCGACCAAAATTATTTTGTGATAGAAATGTGTACTTTTATATTATAAAATGATTATCAAAAAATTACGATGGTCGACGAATGTGGCCAATACTATTTTTGACAAAATACGACGAGAAAACAGTGAAAATAGGCGAAAAATTAGGAATTGTATAATTTATGTTATGTTTGAATTGCCAAGGCTAGACCTGTGATGTAGATATTTTGTTAAATCTTACATATATGAAAAGTTCACTTATGCCTTAAATGATTTTGGATAAATTTACGAAAAGTTGAAGTAGTTTAAAAATTAGTAAAAATACCGGGCCGATTTGAGGCATTCGTGGCTCTACTCCTTTGTTGTAATTTACACTTCCTGGTTTTCTGGTTGGAAGATTAAAAAAACGAAAACAAATTTGATCTAGTAATGTTTTTCCCAACTTAAATCATTTGAAACAACTTATTAAACAAATCTGTCAATGTTAACATCATCATGAACATGTTAATTACTGTCAATAAATCTAAATGACTATATCATGCTGAAGAGAACTTTTTATGTACTGAACAAATGAATCATGCTATGAAAAAGTCGAATCTCATTTACTTCAGTGAAGTTTGACAGTAAAAAAATAAAGCTTGAACAAAAACCAAATAGTTCCCCAAAATTTTAATTGTAAATAAATTCGACTGTCTATGTCTACATGTTCAACATGCAACATGTGCAATAAAAGGACTTTAAATGTACTTCTTCACATTGGAGGTCATCAGCATTGATGCTTATCACACCTAATACTCCATCATCACCTACTGCATCAACCAATATACTACCCTTTTCTTTTATCTCATTTATGACCCGTCTTACTGCATCATCGTCACTGTGTAATTTAATTAATAATCATGATAATGTTAGCTTACATATGAAATGAAAAGATGAATGGCAAGCAAATGCTTAAAAAATGTGTGTATATTGTCACACTACTGACTGACTGAAAACAAAAAGGGCATTTATTTTTAAAAGGCATGAGCTTCCCCAAGCGTAATCAGTGTAGCTTCAGCAATTATTAGAGTTTAGAGTTAAACATAAACATGATAAATCATTCTTAGCTACAATGATTGAAGCAATTGAAAATCTTTTTTTCTATCATCTAAGTTTTGAACAAGTGAAAATGCATAATGAGATCTAGGTAGTAAGCTGTCTTATTTTCCATGTTTACAGTCTTTTAAATTAAAATGTAAAGGGTAAGCAGCCTAATAATTAAATAAGTCTTGTGACAATAAGCACATACATTTTTTCACACACACATAAACAAAAACTGCAAAAGCTTTGATGTACTTTGCTAAGAAGAAATAACTTAAGATCCGTGTATATAAAGTTGGATTATACTAGTACTCAACATGCTGAAGAAGACATGTAGATATGTGAATGAATGGAAAAATGATATGAAGTTATGGATTCAGTGTAATAAGTGCTATAAATTGACAATCATTGGTATATGAGATAGTTTCAACAGAATCTTATTAATCTATTTAAATTATTAGTCCTTACTCTTTCTTTCTGACCAGATGACTTGCCCTTCCCTTTTCCTTTAATAGGCTTCTTTGACATACTTTTATTCGTCCTACAGAAAACAAATTGTGATCAATCAATTTTTACCAATATGCATGATATAGGCACATATCAAAATGTATTTCTAACTTTTATCATGTTTTTATGCGTATGTAAATTATTTTCATAATATATATTATATTGCAATAGAAAATTCAATACATTGATGTTTGTATGTTTTTGTGTGTTTTCTGTTTGTTCTTGTTTGTATCATTTATGTTGACCGATATTGTCTTCGTTTTTATTTTTACTTTTGGCTTTGGAATGCCTCACTGGAACACCTTCTAAAAATAGACAAAAATTCTCTGTACCATTGGTTTAAACAAGATCAATCTTTCTTATTTACACTGACAAAAAAGCTTGATCTTTTAGCTTTAGCAATTATTAGAGTTTAGAGTTAAGCATTAACATGATAAATCATTCTTAGCTACAATGATTGAAGCAATTGAAAATCTTTTTTTCTTATCATCTAATTTTTGAACAAGTGAAAATGCATAATGAGATCTAGGTAGTAAGCTGTCTTATTTTCCATGTTTACAGTCTTTTAAATTAAAATGTAAAGGGTAAGCAGCCTAATAATAAAATAAGTCTTGTGACAATAAACACATACATTTTTTTCACACACACATAAACAAAAACTGCAAAAGCTTTGACAAAAACTGCAAAAGCTTTGATGTACTTTGCTAAGAAGAAATAACTTAAGATCCGTGTATATAAAGTTGGATTATACTAGTACTCAACATGCTGAAGAAGACATGTAGATATGTGAATGAATGGAAAAATGAAAATGATATGAAGTTATGGATTCAGTGTAATAAGTGCTATAAATTAACAATCATTGGTATATGAGATAGTTTCAACAGAATCTTATTAATCTATTTAAATTATTAGTCCTTACTCTTTCTTTCTGACCAGATGACTTGCCCTTCCCTTTTCCTTTAATAGGCTTCTTTGACATACTTTTATTCGTCCTACAGAAAACAAATTGTGATCAATCAATTTTTACCAATATGCATGATATAGGCACATATCAAAATGTATTTCTAACTTTTATCATGTTTTTATGCGTATGTAAATTATTTTCATAATATATATTATATTGCAATAGAAAATTCAATACATTGATGTTTGTATGTTTTTGTGTGTTTTCTGTTTGTTCTTGTTTGTATCATTTATGTTGACCGATATTGTCTTCGTTTTTTTTTTTACTTTTGGCTTTGGAATGCCTCACTGGAACATCTTTCTAAAAAAAGACAAAAATTCTCTGTACCATTGGTTTAAACAAGATCAATCTTTCTTATTTACACTGACGAAAAAGCTTGATCTTTTTAGCCTCGATTCAAAAAAGATTGGTATTTGAATGTAGTGTGAAAGGGATCAATGACACATTTAATCTTCTATAAACTATTATCTGGTATCATAATGAATAAAATTTGAAAATCTTATTTTAGAAACTATGTTTATAACCTACTTTTCTCTCACTGGTTGTTTCCCCTTTCCAGTTCTAGAAAACAGCTGTCTTTTCCTGAAGTAGAATGCAAAATTTGATGAATATCAAGTAAACTAAATGGATATCAAACAGAACCACACTATATCAAATCAACCCTGATCATGTTGATATTAATCCTTAATAACATTAATATTATTACAAACTACACGTAGAACAGCAAAAAGTCATCGATTAATTAATGGTTCAAATTAAATTCTGTGTTTAAACATCCTGTATGCTCTAGCACAACTTGGAACAAAGTGATAATTTTGTCACTGTTATAACATGTACAAATGAAATCCTAACAGCAAGGTACGTGCAAGGTTTATTATTTTTAGTCATGTTAGTTAGATGGTTAACTATCTCCATAACTGACAAAATTTTATATTTTCTCTGAACATACAGATATCAAAATGTTTATGTTTTGTGAATACAATGTATATTGTAAGTTATACTGAAAAAATCAACTATACTAGTAATTGCTTTATTTACTCATGAATCAATACATACCTTATTACTTGATTTGTGTCAGCATAATGTATTTGCATTCTTGCCAATTTGTCTTTTTGCTGTTGGGCCAATGTGGTCCCTCTGCCTGGATTGAAGTTGTAGTCATACTTGTTAGGTGTCAGTTTTTGAACCTTTTGACATGTGCCTTTCTGGGGAAATCCCTGTTCAGTTTTCTGCATCTTAAGTCTTTTTATACTACTGGGTTCTGCCAACCTCTCACCCTTTTCAAACTTTTCCATTAGGCTCCCAGATCCCAGATATTTTACCTTTTGGGTACGTTTGTTTCTTATCAAGAATAAGCCATCAACAGGCTCTAGCTCATGGTCAAGTAACTTGCTTAAAAATTTTTTCAGTGATTTTATGATCCTTGATTTTCTCATTCTCTCAGTCTTTAATTTTCTGTCATGAGACTGGTTTTGCCTTTTTATCCCTGGTCTTAATTTTTTATGAGTTTCGGAGTACACAATTTTATATCATGTATGTCACAAGTTTCACTCTCTTCTGAACTGTGACTATTGTTCACCTCTTCGACATCATGTTCATATTCTTCACTTTTTTCAATATCATCTGCATTTTGTAGTGCCACTACTTGACCAAGATACTTTACATCATTCATATTTAGGTCTGTCAACAGGTTATCATCTAAATTAACAGAAAATAATTATCCATAACTAAAATGCTTTTTTTCAATATTTTGATGTTTATACATTGTACAATTTAAACCAAATGGGGTGTTTTCCATACTCAATATTAAAATTGAAGTTAAAATCCAAGAAAAATACTTATCAAATAATTAATTTAGATAGGAATTTAAAACTTGAACAACAGAAATAATCATTTACCGTTGCTGGTTTCATCCTCTATCATGTCTAAAGGTTCTGTAAAATAAAATTATCAAATATTCAGGAATAGAGTAATTAGTAAAAATATTTAAAAAAAGCTTCATCATGTTCATGTTGTTATCTAATGTTCATTATTTTTCCTTATCATATTTCTAATGATAAATAGCTGTAAGCAAAGTCATTTTTCCTTATCATATTTGTAATGACAATTAGCTGTAAGCAAAGTTAAAAGATATGATGTGAAGATACTTTATTTCAAGTTCATGTTGCTTATTGTCAATGATTTTGTTTTGTATTTTGTGTTGTATATATACATACATATATGTTGTTATGTGCTGTTGTTCTTACATACTCTTTGATGTTTTAGTCATTTAGAACATTTATGTAGATCTGTAATTAAAATGATGCAACAAAATGTGCCGAAATGCCATGCATAATAGAATTACAAGTTTGGCTCTCATATTAAAAAAATAATGTGTATTTACCAGCAGTGTATGCAAATTCTTCTTCCTTGCTTTGCTCATTCATTTCAGAATCTATGTTGTTGCCTGCGGGTCCTAGACAAGGAAAAAGAACTAAATTGTAATACAACTTACGACAATTTTAGAATTACTTGCATGACTTATTTCAGTGAGAGTGTCAGTAAACAACAGAAAAATAACTGATAAACATTTTCACATGTTGATCTGAAACTGATTTAAAAATAAATTTAATTTTGAAAATAAAAAGTTCAATCACATCCAACATGTTCAATGAAATTAAGATTTGTGACTCACTTGCCTGAATTATGCATTTTTAGTTTTTCTCTATGGCGGGAGGTTTGGCGCCATAAAACCTGGTTCAACCCACCATTTTGTTTGAAATGCCTGTACCAAGTCAGGACCATTGCGATCCTCCACTTCTCCGGTATGACTGCTTGGTTTTGTCTTCTTCTTTGAACATTTGAGATTGACCTTTCAAGTTCGGTAGTTTTGTTATTACCTTTATATCAAAAAAAAAAAAAAAAAAAAAAAAAAAATTGGCAAATTTTAACCATGTTAACTGCTGAAAGAATTTTCACAGGCAAAGGAACAGCAGGTAAGTGCTAATTTCGAAGCCTAAATAAATGAAATTGAACAGTAAATTCTAAAACCAGTTTAAGATTTAGATGGAGTTATGTGCATGACACGTTTTATACCAATTCAGTACTGTTTATCTCATGGAAATACCTAATTCAGTAGTGTTTATCTTATGGAAATACCTAATGTAAATTTCAAAAGGTTGCAATCTCACTGATGTGATATCGATGGGTCTTCTTGTGACAATGATAAATACGATCACAATGTACATTAAAACATGCAACAGTACAACTAGGAAACACAGCACTGTTAAGATTTCACAAATCATCATGGCATTACAAACATTCAACTACAAGAATAATAAAAACAATGTTAAAAACAATTTAACATGCAATATAACATGGCTTTTTTCATGTTTCCTGTGTACTTATTTGTTGAGACCCAAATATGACACATAAACCTTCCCTTGATCATTGTATGGGACATGGAGGATTGAAGTCATACATATGTTAAATTTGTTATATAAGTCATGGGGTATCAATAGGGCATTCTGAAGTCAAAAGTACAAAAGGGCAAAGGCAAAATCATCAAACACAAAAGAAACAGAACAAACAAAAACACTAGCCGAAATGAGATTGAACTCAGGTGCTTGGGAAGAGTAAGGAATTCCTGACTTTTGCAACAAATTTGGACATGTTGCCAATGACGAATGAAGCATAACACTAAGACAATCCAACATCTGCACTCTTTTGATGGATAAAAATCATGTATTTTAGCTCATGATGTCTTCCATAAATTTTCTTCTCAAGCATGTTACGTAAAGACAACAACCGAGGAGCAACATACCTCTGAGTGAGCAATTTTTGTGTCTGGCATGAGATGCCTGTACTACATGTATGCACCATATAGTAAAACCATTGCTAAACCAGTGTTCTTGTTAATTTCTCCTTTTTGACAACTTCCCAATGATTTTAATTGTCATTTCAGTATTTTTGTTTATTTTTTTTAATGTTCAGTCAATCATGCTCATGCTTATAAAGATTACATCTTTATTTGCAAAATTACATGCCAAGGGACCAAGCAACCACAAACATGCATCGTGCATAACACAAAGAAATTATATTGATATAGGTACACATAAATTAAAGACCGGACTTGGGGTATAAATAGAAGCCAATGAGAAAAATCATTGTTCTTTCAAAAATTTTGGCAGCTTTCAAGTTCAAGCAATATTTTTTCAAATTACTTATTTGATAAATTTTTGTTTGTACACAAATTTAGCTTGGGAATAGAATGGGATATAAGGGACCCTTTCACCAAGTTGTATTTTATATTCTACTAAAATAAAAGATATATTGGTCTCTAAAAATCTGAGGTGAGCAGATTTTCAAAATTTGAATTTCCCAGACTGACAGATGGAGGTGGAGCTTACATCAGCTGTTTCTGTTATTGTTTACATTGAACACGTGCACATGCTGATAAATCAAAACTGGCCTACCTTATGTCTTTATAGATAAGGATTGCAATTATATGTCCATCATTATAATGTCCATGGTGAGTAAGTAAGTGTCCAGTACTATTCAATAAATCTGATCTTTGTGTGAATGTAAATAGTTTATGTATAAAAATCATATGGTAATTGCCTAACTAACTACATTGCACCACTTGTACAAAACTGTTTAGTGTACTTCAAAAGCAGAGGAAAATATTTTGTTTTATTCTATTTAATCCCACTTGTGACCCATGTAAGGTTTTTCTGAAGGATTAGGAAACCACTGCCTAACTAAGCCAAGAACACATTTAGGAATTATGTCCCTTCGATGGTAGACATATTTTTTTCGTGGTCTGTCTCTTTTCAAAGCATCCTTTTTTCGAGTCAAATATCTTGGATCACTCCATACACCTCTGTGGAAAAGATTAGTCCAGAATCTTTTAAATTTGTCCTTCCTTAAAAAAGAATTCCCTTCACTTGGTTCATGATTTGCCTCTTCCCACCAGAGCTGTCTGTTCTGTTCATTTGTTATACAAGGGCGACATAAACAATGAGGACACTCAGGTAATTCCTGGTCTTGCTGGATGGAATATTCCTCATATCTGCAGTCACTGTTTTCCTCTATAGATTCATTGTTTTTGTCATGATGTACTTCATGGAAATCCCAGTCATTATGAGCAAAAAAATGATAAATAGCATCCCTTTGTTCTTGTGTAACCTCAAGTGATAGAACTGAAGTAAAATTTTCATTTTCACTATTTCCCTCCATTTTATGAGTCGACTGTTTTCTGACAAGGTCAGGAATAGAATTTTTTTCTCCAAAATATTCTAGGGCAAAGGGTTCAGCAGGGAAAAGATTTAATATTTATATATTTATATATTTATTAGAACTGTCTTTGGATTAACAATGAAAGGAACAATTCATTTTCACATCATAGCAGCATTAATTGTTATTTTTATAAGCAGAAACATTAGATAAAACAAAGTTCTGAAAATTTATCACCCAGTGAAGTCCTCTTGTGTATTTCCAGAATGATAAAATCTGGCATTTTGTTTATGTTTATGTTAGATTTGGCGGCAATGGACCACATAATTGCATTCTGTTGATGTAGTTTGTGGGGGTGAAAGACAGAATTAAATCATGAAATTTTTTCTTTAATTTTCAGATATTTTATGATTTTTTTTCAAAGCAATTTTGTATTCCAAATAAAAAATACTTATACATATTATATGTAATTTTATGGATTTAAACAATCTTAGACTTTTTTAATGTGAATATTGGTTTACCCATTGAGTGAACCATGATAGACTAGTCCAGTGCAAGTTGCACCAAAGTTCATTCACATTCATAATTCCAATTGTGTTTATTTACTAGAACCACGTGTAGCTAAAGAAATTAAGTATAAAAAAAATGTCAGAAAGTGAAAAGAAACAAAGAAAAAGAACTCCAAGTTTTCGAATAGAATTGTCAGGAAATGATGAGACCAAACATGAAATATTTAGTAAATTTTCGGATATTAGGCAACATTTATCACAGCAACATAACAAGCCCATGGGAAACTTACAAGTTATACAAGCTCTTATTCACAAATGGAACTTAGACAATGCAAATGAAACCATTACTGAAAGTATTGATGATGAAGTGTGTCCCTCCTCCTTTGTGCGGTCAAAAAAGACAGAGACCAAGCAAAAGATATTTTTGACAGCAGAGGAATCTTTTAAAAGAATTATTGCAATAGTAGAGTGGCATTCAAGACATTGCAAAGCAAAACTTCGAACCACCAAAATATTACAGAAGGGACATGTATGCAAAACCTCTTTGAAATGTGATAGCAAAGAAAGACCACATATCTTTTCTTGGTCATCCTCCCCGTATCTACCTAACAAGGAATATCTTGTGAACAGTAGAGTCAACCATGGGATAATCTGCAGTGGAATTCTTCCTGCAGATTATAAGAGATTTGTAAAAGGTGCAGGAATTGGAGTTATTGCGGATGAAAGTCGCTCATCATTTTTCAATGTGCATGCTGAACATATTCAAGCAGAATATGAAGACTCAATTGAAATAGCCCTACTGCAGGAAATCGCATCATATGATGAACTTACAAGTGAAATCGACATTATGTCTGATGCAAGACATGGTTGGAGGAAAAATGCAAAGGATTCTAGTGTTGTATGTATAGGGGATAAAACTCACAAAGTCCTCAGGTGTGAACATATAACTAAAGGGATGGATCCTGTATCACAAAGACATGAAAGACTTGGGACAGAAAGAATTTATGACTATTTAAACGAAAAAGATGTAAAAGTAAACGTGCATTGTCATGACAGGAATTTGTCAATTAACAAATTTGTTCGTGAACAAACCGAGGCCCAAAATCAGAATGATACGTGGCATTGTGTGAAAGCTGTAAAAACTGCTATGAAAAATGTTTCATCTGGATCAAAATCTTCGGAAGGAAAGACCTGGTCATTTCAATTATCAGATAAAGTTGAACCTGTGTCTACACACATTTATTGGGCCATTCAAAATTGTGACAAAGATGAAAGAAAACTTCAAAAACTACTATTAAATATTGTAGATCATTATAAGAATATTCACCATGACTGTCATGAAAATTCAAGGTGTAAAAAAGATCCAAAATATGAACCTTCACGAATTGTGATAACCTCTCCAGTAGCTGAAAAACTCCTAGTTAATGTGATACTGAACTCCACTATTTATAAACATGCTAAGGATTATATTTTAGGGCGAGACACTTTCTACGTTGAGAGTTTCAACAATGTGACCAACATATATCAAAACAAGCGTATAGCATTTGGTGACAAACAGTACAATGCAAGGGCAAATCTAAGTGTTCTCCATTGGAATGAGAATGTTGATAGGGGATACACCTCCATCTCAACACAACAGAGCCATAGGGCCCCAAGGAGCAGAAAAGGAAAAAAGAACTATAAAAAGGCTACATATACTTTCAGAGACAATATTTGGTCTAGATATGTGAAAAATGTATTCAGGAAGAAAAGACAAAACCAGAAATAGGATCATTTAGTAGTTCTATTTAAATATTGTAATAAAAACTAATGAACAATGAAACTCATAAACTCATGTGCATTTTAATAATTATTTTGAAATCAACTGTTTGACTTAATTGATTGGATATTGTCAGTATAATTAGTGATGAAATTCCAATACATCTACTTAAAGATAAGGGTAAGATTTTTCACTTTATCAGCATGTGCATGCTATGTAAACAGATCAATGCTGTGTATTTATTTTAAGAATGATGATATCAGTAAGCTCCACCCCATTTCCTTATAGGTTTAATTGGTTACCACTTGGTAAATTTTGTAGGTCAAGTCCGGCCTTTAACAATGCAAGCATTACCACTGACTGACTAAAGACACCCACTATTTTCCAAACAGTCTGTTCTATTATAAGATTGGGGCTCAACGAGACCCTTATCACAACTCCTTTACCATGCAAAATAATACCTTGTCTACATATAATGTGTTCACATCCTCTAATTCATCAAACAAATCCAAGGGCTCGTGATTCTGAACAATCTCCTTTTACTCTGTGTATAGTGATATGTAGTCAGCTTTCTTTCCTCCCTTTACTTTCCTATAGCAAGTCAAAAAGTAGTCTTGAATTTCTTTCTCAGGGATTATATCTAACAAATTTGTAATTTGCTTTTTATGCCCCGCAAACTTTGTTGGGGGGCATATAGTTTTTCGGTCTGTTCGTCCGTCCTTCCGTCCATCCGTCCGTCCGTCACACTTTAGTTTTCCGCACTTTTTTTCGACATCCTTGCATATATTCAAAAGATTTTTGGTATGTGAGTCTACCATGATGAGTTACAGGTCAAGTTCGAGTTTCGTTCCGGTCCACTGATTTTGACCTAAATTACGGCCCTTGAACTTAGCAAATTTTGTAAAAATAAGTTTTCCGCACTTTTTTTCCACATCCTTGCATATATTCAAAAGATTTTTGGTATGTGGGTCTACCATGATGAGTTACAGGTCAAGTTCGAGTTTCGTTCCGGTCCACTGATTTTGACCTAAATTACGGCCCTTGAACTTAGCAAATTTTGTAAAAAAAAAAAGTTTTCCGCACTTTTTTTTCACATCCTTGCATATATTCAAAAGATTTTTGGTATGTGAGTCTACCATGATGAGTTACAGGTCAAGTTCGAGTTTCGTTCTGGTCCACTGATTGTGACCCAAATTAGGGCCCTTGGACTTAGCAAATTTGGTAAAAATAACAGTTTTATTTTATTTGCCAGCGGGGCATCAGTGTCATCTTGACACATTTCCTTGTCTATCTCTGTTTTAGTTTTGCTGTTTATATCCTCAAATTTTTCTCTTTCTTCTGGGGTAATAGGAACAGCAGTTGTCATGTTAGGTAAATCTTCTACCTCTTCTTCAAGGAAAAAATTTCTCAAGTAATATATTCGCTTCATTGAAACTCTTTCAGCAAGATTGACAAGGTCAAAATCTAGGATTTTTCCAGTTATAGATGTATGGTCAGTACTCTTATCTAAGTAGTTATGTTCGCGGATGATAGATCGAAATGAATTGATTGCAGCTTCTAAATCTAAGTCTTTTAATGCTGTGTCACCAGGTGTCAGCCCAAGTATTGCATACAAGTTGGTCTTCATTTGTTGCAGTACAGAATTGTTTCTACATATCTTTTGCCAAACAAAATCTGTCGGTACTCCTTTACTTATCCACTGTTTTAATTGTCTGTTTTTTTCTTCTAATATAAAATCAAGGTCTTCACCAGTGGCTTTGTTTCCTGATGTAGTAATTGATGCATATGCGTCAACCTGGTTTCTTACCTCTATAGGCATCAGTAAATATTGTAAATGGTCATAAAGTTCAATTTGATGATATTTCGGATGAGCTCTTGCGTGAAATAATTCCTTTGTTATATATTTAGCACTATTTATCAGCATGGCATTATTTCTTCTTATTCCAACACGAAAATTGATTATTCCTTGAGAAAAACGACAGACTTGGTCCATCATATACTTCATATTTGGCCTTTCTATGTAATATTCATGTTGGAACTTTAAAAATCCCTTGGCATTGTAATCCTGACCTAACAGTAAACAATGACGGACATATGGCAAGACTAATTCACGCATAGCTCCGAAATGGAATACTAGCAAAAGTTGCCAGCTTTTGTGATGATCTTTACAATTTTTGGCATAAAGTTTGGCAGCATCGGATGTAAAGCTCATTTCCTCACATAATTTCTCCATGAATGGTGTCCAATTCATTTCAAAAAATGATTTTACCAAGTTCATTTCATAGTGTCCACCACCTATTCTTAAATAGAACCAATCAAACTCGTGACAAAATTTGTATTCTTTGCTGTCTGGATGGTCCTTATCCACATGGTTTTCAAATGCTTTTTTTGATAGAAAAGTTTTTCCACATTTGTCTAGGGAATCTGTTACATATGTGCATACCACTCCTTCCTCTTTAAGTTTTTTACATATTAAATAAGGGACCCCATCACAACATATATGAGTCCAATGTCGAGACTTTCCTCCATATTGACAAATATCATTTTCAGAGCCAATCTGTCGTAGAACATCAGCCACCGTCTCAAAACTGTTGGGGTTGCAAAATACTGGGTTGGATAGGATGACTTCCATTTTACCTTGATGATTTGACACAACATGATCATATCTCTCATGATCTTCAACATTGTTTGTGGTTGTAACCAGCACCTCTCCCTCTTCTTTCATTAAGAACTCTATTTTGGAAAATGATTCTTCAAGAGGGGGGTGAATATTTTGACCATCTGTTTGCTTTTCTTCAGACCTACTTCTTTTTAGCCCATCCCTTTCCTTACAGCCAACACAAATTAATTTTCTTTTTGAGTTTAACATACCACAATTCTCACACTTTCTGTATGTCTCTTTCAATTGTTTTGAGTATATACCATTATCAATGTGGTCATCATAGTTTTCAGCAACTTGATTTTGTTCTTCTGCAACTATTTTCATGGCAGTTTCCAGGAAAAGGCACAGTTGTTCATAATGTATATTTTCATATGAATGATACAATTCTGACTGTTGGTCAATGACTGATTCCACAACGGTTTTCAATACTGCAGGATCAATCATATTCTCGGCTACATCTTCCCTATTTGTTCTCATAATGAGGGCAGGTTTAAGTTCTTTCTTGCATTGCAAGTCTCCCTCTACCTTAAGATATCCCTTATTCGTAATTATCGAAACTTTTGCTTTATTTTTGGGCTTTATTCCACTTTTGTTTCCAATTACCTGTTCATTGTCAAAGACATTGAATAAATCACCACTCGGAAGAACTGGTTCCTTAGTGCTTTGTTCTATCAACCATGTGACAACTGTTTTATACCCCCCTGATGGTCTAGTCTTCCCTATTATATCAACGGCCTGTTTACTCCCTGTCAGGGAGTAAACACATAAATTTTGTAAAAAAGCAAATGGTGATACTAGTTTTGGGTCACACAATTTATATGTTTGTTCTACAGTTGAGGCTATAGCAATAGTTTTGTCGGTAACCGTTGTTTCATTGTTTTGTTTTAATCCTGCGATACCAGAAAAAAAAATTTTTAACAACAATGTTTCTGTCCTTTAGCCAGTCAGTTGTATCAAAAGTTGACACTGCATCCAAATCTTTATACATTAATGCAAATGAATTTGCATCCTGTTTTATTAACCCACTTTCTTGTAACCCAATAAAGTATGCAAATAAACTTAAATCTGCTGAATCAAACTCTTGTAGAAAGCATTTTATTAGGTCTGATTTCTCAGTGCTGGTCCTTGTTTTTAAAAGGTAACAAAATTGGTTCTTCAAAGAATATATGCAAGATAAACAGTCTGACTGTATACTTGAATGTTGACATAAAATAAAGCTTGTGGCCTCATTCGAAACACCTGAGGCAGTGGAATGAACATCCCCATGATCCCATTGTTTATGTATTTTCTCAGGAATTGGAAATTTTCTCTTTTTAGGTCTTCCAAGTGAACGTTTCGTATCAGTTTCAGCTTTACATATCTTGCAATCTTCTGAATGTTTCTCAAAAAATACAGGCACCAGGTCAGTGGTAAACGTGCATTTTCCTGTTTTATTTCTTGAATTTCTAACTCTATACAGAATATTTGAACACTTCATACAAACAAAATTAGGATGGATATGTGGCTGATCAAACTTGAGTTCTAATCCATACATTTCACCCAACTCCTCATAAAAATTGTTCTTGTCAATTTTTTTCCTCGATGTAAACTCTTGCCCACATAAGCGGCAAAGTTTACCTAAAGTAACGCAATGATTTTCAAACTTTTCCATAGCTTACAGTTGTATCTAAAGTTTTGATTTGATATTCAAGTTATCTTGTCACAGACCAACATGTTCCTTGACATCCACCATTGACTGCACGCAATTTACATAATGTTATATGGCTCCCAAGATCATGTGGATTATCTGATAAAATAATGAAACAATTTTGGTCCTCAATTAAATGTACTGATGTAAGTAATATAGAAAAATATACATGACAAAATCCGGAAGGCGCGGCCTGTTTTTTTTTTTATTCATACCCTGATGTATATAAATATGTGTATTACATGTATTAAGTTTCATGATGATACCATCTAAAAATACCCCCCCCCCCCCCAAGTAAATCAAATTGTCTGTGCCTAAGTCTTTTATATGGACAGTTAAGATTGACCCATTAACATGTTTAAGACCGGTAGTTTTGTTGTGACCTTTATTGCAGGAGTGCTTTGGGATTTTTTTTTTATTCAGTTTCATTGTTGATAAAACCATTGATACTTTTAAATATGTCACTTAAAAAAGTGATCTGGAAGCAACGTTTTCAAAATTGTTAAATATTATGTCACTAGTTCTGGAAACTCAAAATGTTATATCACTTTATACAGTGATATGGAAGTTCTAGGCCTAGTCAGAATCAAATTTTAAATCACTTGAAAAAGTGATCTGGAAACGTTATACTGTCAGAATTAAATTCTGAACATGTTAAACTTATCAAATTTAAAAATCACTTGTAAAAGTGATCTGGAAACTATTGTCATAGAGTCAAAATTTTAAACACTTCATTCAGGGCATTACTTCCATTTCTTTCCTTCCTACAAAGTCAGGGCCATTATGATCTTCCTGTGTGTCTGCCTTGTTAATGCACGGAACATTTCGATTTTAGCTTGAGCAGGAAAATTGTTTCTGTGAGCCAGATTTTTTTTTTTCACATGCATCGATGCAAGAAATTTTGTTGCCATTCATTATTCACTTGTCAAGATTGAAGCCAGATTATTTTTTCAACCTTTGTGGTGGCCAGATTTTTTTCTACAAAAACTGGGGCCAGGTTATGTTTTCTAAAAAATACTCTCCCCCCCTAGTAAATCAAATTGTCTGTGCCTAAGTCTTTTATATGGACAGTTAAGATTGACCCATTAACATGTTTAAGACCAGTAGTTTTGTTGTGACCTTTATGGCAGGAGTGCTTTTGTTTTTTTTTTATTCAGTTTCATTGTTGATATAACCGTTGATACTTTTAAATATGTCACTTAAAAAAGTGATCTGGAAGCAACGTTTTCAAAATTGTTAAATATTATATCACTAGTTCTGGAAACTCAAAATGTTATATCACTTTATACAGTGATATGGAAGTTCTATGCTTAGTCAGAATCAAATTTTAAATCACTTGAAAAAGTGATCTGGAAACATTATACTGTCAGAATTAAATTCTGAACATGTTAAACTTATCAAATTTAAAAATCACTTGTAAAAGTGATCTGGAAACTATTGTCATAGAGTCAAAATTTTAAACACTTCATTCAGGGCATTACTTCCATTTCTTTCCTTCCTACCAAGTCAGGGCCATTATGATCTTCCTGTGTGTCTGCCTTGTTAATGCACGGAACATTTCCATTTTAGCTTGAGCAGGAAAATTGTTTCTGTGAGACAGATTTTTTTTTCACATGCATTGATGCAAGAAATTTTGTTTCCATTTGTTTTTCATTTGTCAAGATTGAATTTTTTCAACGTATGTGGTGGCCAGATTTATTTCTACAATAAAAAGCTTCGTTGAACACAGCATGATACGACCGCAACATGTTGAACCCTGTACGTTTTAGGCCCAATATGGATAGTCAATTGCTCTGGACACATGCAGCCCATGGAGGACTGACAAAGGTTTTTGACACATGCAGCTTTTGGTGGACTTTCTGTTCACATTTCAAACAGAATTTTTTTTTCAAAAGGAGATGAAATAGCAATTGGCTCAACTAGGGACAAAGTTACTGTGAGGACAAATAAATATTTGAATTTTTTGCCAATGTTGGGCCTCTAATTATGTTACGGGTCGCAAAATTTGATCAGGTCGCAAAAATTTAATCTAAATTTTGGATTCACTACTTCACAAGAACAAACTTGCTAACAAAATTTCAAAACCTCATAAAATTCAATTTTGACTCCTTTTGGCTCCTAATTTTTTAACGAGTGAAAAGGGGGGGTCACAACAATTTAATTTTTTTTTTGGAAAGGCTACTTGACAAGAACAAACTTGCAAAAAAATTTTCCAAATCGGACCAAAATTTAAAAATTTCGATTTTAGCCCCTTAATTATGTAACGGGTGAAAAAGGGGAGGTCACAAATAATTAATCTAAATTTCGGATTCACTACTTCACAAGAACAAACTTGCTAACAAAATTTCAAAATCAGACCAAAAATAAAAAAAATTTCAATTTTGACCCCTTTTGGCCCCTAATTTTCTAACGGGTAAAAAGGGGGGTCACAACAATTTAATTTTTTTTTTGGAAAGGCTTCTTGACAAGAACAAACTTGCAAAAAAAAATTTCAAAATAGGACCAAAAATAAAAAATTTCGATTTTAGCCCCTTTTGGCCCCTTATTATGTAACGGGTGAAAAAGGGGAGGTCGCAAAAATTTAATCTAAATTTCGGATTCACTACTTCACAAGAACAAACTTGCTAACAAAATTTCAAAATCAGACCAAAAATAAAAAAATTTCAATTTCGACCCCTTTTGGCCCCTAATTTTCTAACGGGTAAAAAGGGGGGGTCACAGCAATTAAATTTTTTTTTTTTTGGAAAGGCTTCTTGACAAGAACAAACTTGCAAAAAAAATTTTCAAAATAGGACCAAAAATAAAAAATTTCGATTTCAGCCCTTTTGGCCCCTAATTTTGTAACGGTTGAAAAGGGGGTCGCAAAATTTGATCAGGCCTGCTCTGTTATGGTAAGGACAATCCTTGACAAATTTCATAGCAATTGGCTAACTAGCTAACTAAAGTTATTGTAGAAACAAATAAAATTTTTGAATTCTTTGCCCCTTTTTGGGCCCCTAATTTCTAAACGAAAAAAGGGGGGACTCCCAAAATCAATACCATCCATCCTTTTATTGTAAGGAACATTACTGCCAAATTACAAAGCAATTGGATAATTAAAACTTAAGTTATTGTGGAAACAAACAAAAAAATAGCATTTTTGGCCCCTAATTTCTAAACGAAAAAAAGGGGGAACCCCAAAATCAATCTCATTCATCCTTTTATAGTAAGGAACAAAATTGCCAAGTTTGAAGTCAATCGCATAACTAGAACTTAAGTTATCGTGGAAACACTAAAAAGTTAACAGACAACGACAACGCAGACGACGACAGCATTATACCATAGTACGACCTCAAATTTAAATATCCCAGCCGCCAACCCCCCCCCCTTTCCCCAGTAAATCAAATTGTCTGTGCCTAAGTCTTTTGTTTATATGGATGAATGTACATGTATCGTAAAAAAATTTTCTGAAGTCATGATTCGTTTAGAAGGCACATTTATGTTATTGATGGCATTTTCAGTCTCATTGTTGACATACATGTAACCATTGATACTTCAGTTTCTTAAATATGTCACTTAAACAAGTGATCTGGAAACAATATTTTCAAAATCGTTAAATACAGTATACATGGTATATAATCACTAGTTCTGGAAACTCAAAATTTTATATCACAAGGCTCACCAAACCAGGCGAAGTGGGCGAAAAAGTCGCCCTGAAAAGTTAAATTTCGCCTTTGTAATGTCACAGGGAGAAGTTAAAGTCGCCTTCTAAAATCGCGGTAATCGCCGACATTTCCCGTTTCTTTAAAAGATTAAACAAAGCTGCCTGTTTATTTGATCATTTTACCTAACCCAGACCTAATTAACAACCTGTCACTCATTCATTCATTCATTCATTCATATCTTTATTTCCTCTTTTACAGAGATAATATAAATGCATATTATATAACAATATAAATCAAACGAACATATTTACAGAGATAGGGATTACATAAAAATAATCTATAATTGCAATAATTAGAAACTAATATTAATATCAAGCAATTGAAATATTCTCCAAAAAATCAGACATGGAGGGGTCTTAAGCGGGACAACGTGAAACATCAAATATTAAATAATAGTAGATCTCTCAGCACAACACCCATTGGTATACGGGTTAGCGAATTAGTCGGTTGTACTCTGCCAGAGTTTTGACGACATGAAGGTGACAAATAGTCGTAAAGTTCGTACGGTCATCAATATCAGTCAACGTTTGACGACCTAACAACACCTCATATAAATTCTCTTCATCATATGAATTAAGCTCCACAAAAAGTTCTACATCAAAATTTTCCATTATGATATCCCACCAAATATTTTGTAAGGATAAAGTTCCAGTACAGTTACATAAGGCATGAACGTAAATATCCGAAAAGTCTCTGTTGCATAGCACACATAATCCAGGAGTTGAATTTGGGCGTTCGGTCAATAACTTCAAAACAAAGTAATAGTTTTTAATTTCGTTACACGATATGTTCTGTCGTAGAATTGGGTTGATTTTAACCGAACTATGAATGTTCTTAAAACGTGAAAAGTCAAAGTCACTGTTCATTCTTGTTCTCCATTCAGATTCTTGAGTAGTATCAATTGCGTCATTTACTATTCCTTTCCATACAGATTTGTTAGGAAATGTTCCATTCGACATGTATTCAATTAAAAAATCGTGAAGTTCATATTTGAGTAGAATGTTGAAAATGTCCGGTATGAAGCCATAGTGAGCGTGTTGGTTAGAGTCCATCATAAATGAAAATAGTCTGGTTGTGAAGATCCTTTTCACTAAAAATTTATCATCAATATTGCAGAGCTTTTGGAGTAGAAAAAGTTTATGTTTGTCAATATATGAAGTGATCGGGTGTAACAACCTGTCACGATGTCCTGTCACTGTTAATTACCAAATTCAAAAGTTTATTATCTTGTTAATAAACCAATTAGCGCCCAAGCCCGACGGCAATAGTCGGCTTGTACACCAAACTTGTTAGATGGATCCAACTCCCAGTCATTAATTGGCTTCCAGGATTGATAAAAACTTAATATTAATGTGATTTGTTGACAAATAATTGACCAATTAACTGTAATTAATCCTTATTATTCATTTTGAAAGTTAAATTTCTGATGTTAAAGAAAAAATATTGAACAGAGTTATGCCCCTTTAAAATTAATAAATTTCTAAACTCTTAATCTTTCTATACATACTTTTGTGTTCTTTTACCATAAGTTTAGAGAATGATATAATCAAACAAAGATAAACACTAACAAAGAATTTGAGCATAATTAAGTATTGCAAATTATTTTTTTCATTTAGAAAATCACCTTTTTGATTATTTTCAGAACCTCAGCTGGGTATATATACCTTTTCCCAATTTTGAAATTCTCTCTTAAAAATAATGGAGAAATAAAGATAAAATTAGTAATAAATCTGTAATAATAAGACTTAAAAATAAATACAAGTAGCATCAGCAATCTCTATAGTTGTTATGCCATACGGAATAACCTTACCATAGAATACCACTTTTAATTTACTTATAATAAAACTTATAGAGATTTCATATGTAGGAAATATAAAGCACTTTACAAAGTAGTATTGTAAATTATTAAGTTTTTTTGTTTCAACGGTAGTGTCGCGCGCCTCTCACTTCTCCCTTATTTGTTGTCACTTCTCCCTACTTGGCTCAGAGGGAGAAGTCACTTCTCCCTGTCATCCTGAAGTGTGGTGACCCCTGATATCACTTAATACAGTGATATGAAAGTTCTGGGCTTAGTCAGAATCAAATTTTAAATCACTTGAAAAAGTGATATGGAAACAATACTGTCAGAATCAAAATCTAAATCACTTCAAAAAGTGATTTGGTACTAAAACGTCAAAATAGTGTTCATCACTCCTTGTACTAGGGGTGCCACACACACAAAAATGCCATATCAGAATCTAAAACTTTCATGTCTGCCCATGGTTTACAGTCGATTTAAATATAGGTATCCACTCTACACTCGATATAAACATTAACGAAAACAATGGCTATCCATATTAAAATACCCCCCTTATGTAGGAAAAATTTTGGTTGCTTATACCGGCCCCCCTTAGGCCAGTCAGTGGGCCCTCCCCTTAGCAAAACATCTGGATCCGCCACTGAGACCCCTTTTGTTGATTAACTTTGTGATATTTTGGAAAATGTTGTCAAAATTATGGCTATGGTCTTCCTTTAAAAAAATCCTTGATTTGTCCCTACTTTAGATATTTACAAAAAAAATTATTAATATTTACATTTTATTTTACTTTTACTTCTACCACTAAGTGACCATTGTCATCTTGTCGACTATACTGTTGCTGTGCGCAACAAAATTTAAGAAAGAGACAAATAAAAACATTTTAATAATGTAAAGTTATATTTGTTTCCAATATATATAGTAGAGTATCTACACATATTTACATGTATGTCGTTAAAATAGATGTCAATATATTGGCATTATGTACATTTCGAAGAATTCTTGACATACGAAAAAAATAGTTGTCAATATATTGACATTATGTACATTTCGAAGAATTCTTGACATACGAAAAAAATAGTTGTCAATATATTGACCTTATGTACATTTCGAAGAATTCTTGACATACGAAAAAAATAATAATAAAACCTTAACGATTTTTATTATGTGACAAGTTTTTCTTGTTTCATACTGGTGCATCATTTGAAGTTGCAGCAAGACGACATGAGTTACCTCTCTTCTTTATTCGACTGTAGAGGGAAAATCACATCCCTTAGTGATATTTTGTTTTTTAAATTCAATTATCACTTTGTTAAGTGATTAAATTTCCATCAATGTGTTGACTTTCAAGGCCCGCGAAGACAGGGTTTTACACACCGAAGACACATTTTTTCTTGCTGAATTCGGAAGTTTAAATGTTCAAGTTGCTTATAAAAATTAGCTCATGCTTGGGAAAAATCAATTTTACAGCTAAAGATTGGGTTAATAATGGGGAAAATTATATCGATACCTGAAAAAAAATAAAAAATATGATCCATGTGATACTCACCGGCTTCGTTGTCTGCCATTTTCTTCACGCATGCGGATCGATTCAAATCATCACGTGATTTCACGATAGTCTGATTAGCGGTAAATTCAAAATCTCGTTTTTTTAGCAGAACCGTAAAAAACACCAAATATCGCGCAAATAAGTGATTTAAAAATCACTTTTTTAAGTACCTCCCCTGACTGTTTATCAAAAAATTTGTTGAATATAAAAATCCATCTAATTTCTTCAAAGCTGGATCAGATCATAATAGTATTTTTGCTCAACAAAAATTTTACAGTAATGTATTAGTATTGTTACTAGATTTTACAGATTAGATATATACTGAGATTATGTGAGATCGCGCAGTGCGATCATTACGGACATTGTTTTGATAGAAAATCGCGCAGTGCGATGTTGGTTACACAGTGTAACAAGGTCATGCAGGGTGACGTATTTGTATATGAACTTTGATCTTGAGGTCACGCAGGGTGACTAAGTTGTATATTGAGGTAACGCAGTGTTACTGTGTGTTTATATTTTTATGAATACTAGAATGATTTTAATTATATTTTTTCTTTTGTATTACAGTTTCAATGGAAACAATTTGAGAGTTTTGCCAAAGATTCAAGATTTGCCAGTTTGGTGGAGAAATTACCATTGTTTGCTGAAGCTTCTCGTTCTGACTCTACCGTAAAGAAATATAAATTTTACTTTGAAAAATTTAAACAGTGGTGTATTCGTTTTAATTTAAAGCATTATCCTACAGACTCTACGACTATTTGTTTATATATAGGTAGTCTTATTCAACAAGGTGTTAGCGTTGCTATATTAGAATCTCATTTTTACGCTATTAAATGGTTTCACAATTTAAATTTTAAAGTTAATCCATGTGATGATGAGCTGTTGTCTCGTATACTAGAAGGAGGACGTAGGTTGTTGAGTAAACCAGTAAACAAAAAAGAACCTATTACGCCAGAGATTATTAATAAGATAGTTGATAAATTTGGTGTGCTTGATAATTTGTTATCTTTAAGAGTTTGCGTCTTAATTTTACTAGGATTTTCAGGTTTTCTAAGATTCAGTGAATTGGTTAATATCAAAGCCAATAATTTTACTTTCTTTGATTCTCATGTAGTTATCAGAATAGAGAGTAGTAAAACTGATGTTTATAGAAGAGGCAATTCAATTGTTATTTCTAGAACTGGTAACAACAGTTGTCCTATTTTTTGGTTAGAAACTTATTTAAAATTAGCAAGAATAAATCTTAATTCTGAAGAATTTATTTTTAGATCAGTTACTTTTTTGAGTTCTTCTAAATTGTATATCTTAGCTAAAAGGAACGTTGCTTTGTCTTACACCCGAGCTAGAGAAATTTTCTTAGAAGCCATAGAATCTGTAGGTTTAGATAAATCGAAATTCGGTCTCCATAGCTTAAGAAGTGGAGGTGTATCTTCTGCAGCAAATAATGGTATTTCTGATAGACTTTTGAAAGCACACGGCCGTTGGTCTTCTGACCGTGCCAAAGATGGTTATAGGTTATATTAAAGACAATTTGAAAGCTCAAATGGCAGTTTCTTTGAATCTTGGTATTTAACTCAGATTTTTTTTTTTTTTTTTTTTTTTTTTTTTTTTTTTTTTTTTTTTTTTTGTAGATAAGTTATGTTCATTCTATTATTATTATTTTTTTGGTCAATCTTTTTGTCTTATTAATACGAAGGTCTTTTTTACCTTTGTTCGATTGACGTTACTGCAAGCAACCAAATCTAATTTATTTGTTTTCATTTAACCTAGCCATATGAACTTAGTATAGAAATGTTTTAAATTCGGAGGAGCGTAGCGACAGAGAATTTAAATTTATTTCTTTGCGTTTAAATATGGGTTTTTTCTTGATCCAAATTTAGATACTTTAATTTCATATAAATAGTTAGGCTCTATAGAGCTACCGTGGCACGAGTTTTATTTTGGCGGGTAAATGTTGTTTAAATGGTATATAAAGGTTCTAAGTTTTCTATTCATTGTAACGATCGCATTGAAGTGTATATATCATGTCGGATATAGAAGTTATAAATGAAAACTCTGAAAAAAGATATTTTTGTATTGTTGTTTATTTTGTATTGTGAATGAATAATTAAATGTTGTCTTGCAAGAGAAAATATATATACGTTACTGCAAGCAACCAAATCTTAATTTATTTGTTTTCATTTAACCTAGCCATATGAACTTAGTATAGAAATGTTTTAAATTCCGAGGAGCGTAGCGACAGAGAATTTAAATGAGTATATTGCAAGGCGACAACCTTAAACAGTTTAAAAGAGGCAGAGGTACCAATGGGGTATCCGAATGTCAAAAGTCCGAAAGGGCAGAGACAAAACCAGTTAGTTTAAACATATTTATTTATCCTGGATTGGGAAACAAGCTTAATGCCTATGTAAATCCCTCTCCAGCTACCAGTTAACACCAACAAGTGTTATGTTTGACAACATTCATGTAATTGCGCTAAAGTAAATATCCAACTCGAACTCTAACTCGATCTGTAACTTGAACTCTAACTTGATCTGTAACTCGAACTCGAGTAGTAACTCGATTATTGCCATAAAAATCACTGTTTCGAGTTAGCTCAAATTTCAACTCGAACTCGAATAATAACTCGAACTCTGACTCGAACTCGATGATTACCTACACCCCAATGAAGACTATCATCTTTGTATTGTACACTAATCTTCTTTCTATTGTAGACTAATCTGACTTTTTAAATTGAAAATTCAACAGGTATTTTTTTCCTGTAGGTCAATCTCTCTTTCCAAGAACAAGTTAATGATGTCAATTTTACTGATCACAGAGATCATCTTCCATTGTTACAAATTTCAATAGAAGGTACCTAATTTCATTGAGGAGTACCAATACAAACACAGGGATTATAGTCCATTTCTAGCTGTAAATATAATTTTTAAGCATAAACTCCAACCTTTCATTTCGTTTCGTACCAACCTTACAAAAGAAATACGCATTCAACAAAAATTACCATTTTGGGGTAGGCAACTTAAGATTGCTTATAACCTTTGCGGGTTTTGAACATTAAATTTAAACAGATACGTTTTATATTAAGCCACAGGTTTAGGTAAGTTGCATCTGTTCTTCTGATGAGAACAAGAAAATACAATATTTGTATTTGAATTCCTTAAGAAAGATGTTAAATTTAATCGGTCCTTCTGAAAAGCAAAATAAAAACCGAGCTGTGATATTTGTTAACCATATATTGCTTAAATCTAAATCATTTTGGTGTCTGCAATATAAATAGGGAAAGGAACAAGAACGAAGTGATAAAATGAACATGAAATGATGATCTGTTGACAAACTATTAGATAAAAAGAATATGTTTTATGCCCCCCTAAAACTGTTTATATATTGTTCTTTGCACAAAACTCACATAAAAAAACGCCTAAAAAATTTCGAAAACCAATCCTAACACTGCCAAATACATCTTTGCTTCCATTTAGTATTAAGCCAGTTAAGCCGCTGACTGCTACTAGCCATAGCTCAACAAGTATTGTACCTCCCATTTCCAAGTCTTACTGTCATCTATTTCACATTTTCTTTCAATATTTTAATGGTCAAAAGTGAAAGTGAAAACTAAACCCCTCTGTACCATGCTCTAAATGCAAATTAAAAATAATTCTTAGCTGCAAAATGAATGCAATTTTGTCCGAAAGAATTAATAGATTGCAATAAATTAGATGCTGATCATGACCTGCAAATTTTCTACTGTAAATTATTTCCATAAATGCTTAAAACACTCTTAACCCACTAACAGAGAGCATATAATAAGACTGAATGAGGAATTTTTGTGGAAACCCTATCCATCTCCAGGATTGAAGACTAAGAATACATCAGCCATGATCAGGTAGAGAAATATGTGATATCCTCAGGCTCATTGTTACACTTTTCAAAGTAGGGTATTGTAAAGGGATGGAGCTTTGATTAAGTTTAGATAATTGTTTGAATTTTATGACTCACCACACATTGTCACTGAACTGTAAAACGAAAGATAAATGATGAGGATGCAGATGTTATAACTTACATTTATTCATAAATCAGCATATCAAGGTGAGAAGTATATCTATTGCAAAATATTAACTTCAAGTTAAATGAAAGGGGTGCAAATTTTGTACACTAATACATATTCCAAGTTTCATTCACTTGGGACTGCCTTAAGACTTTTTCCATTGCTTTTGTTTGCATCCCAACTTTCAATCCATATCAAGTTGAAGCATCACATGGCATGGCTTTTAAGATATCTTCATGACAACTCAAAATTTGAATAAAATGGCAGATATATATTAGGCATTCTTTCAACCTGAGAAATCCAAACTAAACATACTAACACTAAATAAGGCATAGCAGCGTCTAGATAAATAATATTTACAAAAAATCTAAGATTTTTTTTTACGTGTACACTTGATCCCTTCTATCAGTGCATTTTCTTTGGGTTTTTTTTTCAGATATAGCCAAATATCAACAATGCCCTGTCATTTGGCCTCCATGTGCAAGTTAATTTCATTATTGTTGTTATTAAATCTGCTCACATGTTGAAAAGGTTATTAAGGTGTTATTTATACTTTATTCAATTAACTATTTTAACGAAAAGAAAAGGAATAGAGAAAACGTCCCAAGTAATCTTCTAGCATGAAAAGAAATTATCTGCAAATTTTATATCTAGATGCTGCTATACTTTATTTTCTATATCTTTGTGTAGTTTAAGTTGTACATAGACTAGAAAAATAGGTAAAAACTCAACTTTATTTGATGTGTAACCATGAACCATAAGAAGTCCATACTCCTAAAACTGATTTAACAATTTTGCTGCAATTTTGTAGGATTGTTTGATGTTGAAATTTGCAAAATATCCCACCACAGCATTTGTAATTTATCAATTTTAATGCAAGTTACTGTTATAAAACTGCATTTTAAGCTACATTTTGAAATAAATGTAGGGGGGTCGGAAGGCACTTTTGTTTTACCCATCATGCATATAAATTTTAATTTTTCCCCTTTATGTTGCATTTGAGAAATATCTAAAAATACCACCACCCCTACAATTTATAATTATAGTGCCTTCTGACCCCCATACAATTAATTCTGGAATAGCCCTTAATGTAAAATTCAATTTCTTTGAAGACATTCAATCGCAATGCTCTGAAAACCAACGATCACTCATTCATATTTCATTTTGTTATGTAATGGAACTACTGTTTTATTTGTTGAGTAGATCTTGACCTGCTGACCAAAAAAATCTAATCTTGACCTGCTGACCCCAAAATCTAAAGGCCTATACCTAACCTTGAATGGTTTACTTAGTGCTGTTTCATGCAATCAATGCTTTTACAACCAATTTTTAGCCTGGAATATCTAGTTTTTTTTTAACTTGGCCCATCAGAAACAATAAACATCTCCATGAAATTCAATAAAGGCATTCAAAAGTTAAGCTGAGACAGAAACAAGTTTTCAACATAGCATATCAATATTTGTAAGAACTGTAAACCTCAATCAATAGGTGTTGTCCTCGTGTCAAAAGCTTAAGAGTCTTGGCTCTACAATGTCGTTCATTTTAAAGTAACAAGTTGATATTATTGAATGGACAGAAATCTAGAGAGAATATCACAAATACAGATTAAATTTTGTTTTTGCCTTCAAAACAAGGGATTGCACTTAGTCGTGCTAAGGATACCCCCACTCGACCACTCAGAAAACAGGAAGTAGATGCGTGACGGACCTGGAATGGGGAGGCACGATACAATTCATAATGCTTAAGCTGTATACCAAATTTAAAATTAATCCCTTCAGTAGAAGCAGGAAAATCTGTTACGAAAAATTGTCTATTTTTTACCCTAAAAAAAGACTAAGTCGGCTCAGAAAACAGGAAGTGGATGCGCAACTGACCTGGAATGGGGAGGCACTATACAACTCATCATGACAAAGCTGTATACCAAATTTGAAATCAATCCCTTCAGTAGAAGCTGAGAAATCTGTTACGAAAAATTGTATATTTTTAACCCTTAAAAAAGACTAAGTCGGCTCAGAAAACAGGAAGTGGATGTGCGACTGACCTGGAATGGGGAGGCACGATACATACAACTCATCATGATAAAGCAGTATACCAAATTTGGAATCAATCCCTTCAGTAGAAGCTGAGAAATCTGTTACGAAAGTTTGTTACAGACGGACAAGGTGATTGCAATATAGCCCCCTCCCTTACGAGTGGGGGTATAAAAATTACTGGTAATATGCACACCTACATACCATGTACATACCAAGATTCCCTGAACTCTGTTGAGTAGTTTCATTGACCATGAGCATAGTTTTTTCCTGTTAGACAGCTGCAAAGTAAGTCAGGACAAGAAACCATATATCTTGCCACCAAAATGGGAGATGGCTACATAAATACATGGATATGGTAGGACCAGCATTTCATTCCAAGTAATGAAATCAATGGTAAGTTTTACAAAAGATGCAGAATAAATTTATAGCACTTTTATTCCAAATTTTCTCAATTTTTCAATCTTATTATTTTATTCACAATTCTCAACACCCTTTTTAATTATCCCCATCTAGTTCCTTTACTAGAAGCATAATATTTTCTTGATAATCTCTACATGTACTTCAGATCTTTAATGATATTTCTTTGATAGATCCACAACTGACAATGCTGTTTGACTAGATTAAGATATAACATTTTTTTTTTCAAATTCATTAAGAAAATCATATATAAATTTCTTGATCAAGTTGTAAAGTCTCTGTATAGTCTTACACACTATTTAAGATAATGGAATAAATTCAATGCAACAAAAAGGGCAAATATGAAATCAGCAAAATTATGGATATTTGAATCTTCAGGTTAATTTTGATTATACAAACAGGCAGTTATGATCTATTTCAATTTAATTAACTTATAATTGCAACATTTTACATTGTAAATGAAAGAACCTTAGTGAGCACGCTCACATACCCCACGCGTTCTGCTATTTGCCTATATAAATTAACCTGGAGCTCGTAAACTTTTTGCGAATTAAAAATATGATATAACATACACAGTAGTTACATATGTTATGTTTCTTGCAAACTACGTTTTGTTTAATTCTTTTCAGTAGTTTCAGAGGAGTTGCGATCACAATCTGTAATCATGATTTTCTGCAAATTTCTAAGTCCAAAGGGCCATAACTCCCACAAAAATTTGCGAATAAAAAATTCCCGGTAACATGCACAACTACATATGGTGTTCTTCTCGCATACCAAGTTTCGTTAAATTCTGTTCAGTAGTTTAAGAGGAGTTGCGATAACAAACTGTAATCATGATTTTCTGCAAATTTCTAAGTCCAAAGGGCCATAACTCCCACAAAAATTTGCGAATAAAAAATTCCCGGTAACATGCACAACTACATATGGTGTTCTTCTTGCATACCAAGTTTTGTTAAATTCTGTTCAGTAGTTTAAGAGGAGTTGCGATTACAAACTGTAGTCATGATTTTCTGCAAATTTCTAAGTCCAAAGGGCCATAACTCCCACAAAAATTTGAGAATCAAAAATTCCCGGTAATATGCACAACTACATATGGTGTTCTTCTCGCATACCAAGTTTCGTTAATTTCTGTTCAGTAGTTTAAGAGGAGTTGCGATTACAAACTGTAATCATGATTTTCTGCAAATTTCTAAGTCCAAAGGGCTATAACTCCCACAAAAATTTGCGAATCAAAAATTCCCGGTAATATGCACAACTACATATGGTGTTCTTCTCGCATACCAAGTTTCGTTAATTTCTGTTCAGTAGTTTAAGAGGAGTTGCGATTACAAACTGTAATCATGATTTTCTGCAAATTTCTAAGTCCAAAGGGCTATAACTCCCACAAAAATTTGCGAATCAAAAATTCCCGGTAATATGCACAACTACATATGGTGTTCTTCTTGCATACCAAGTTTCATTTAATTCTGTTCAGTAGTTTAAGAGGAGTTGCGATTACAAACTGTAATGATGATTTTCTGCAAATTTCTAAGTCCAAAGGGCCATAACTCCCACAAAAATTTGCGAATCAAAAATTCCCGGTAATATGCACAACTACATATGGTGTTCTTCTTGCATACCAAGTTTCATTTAATTCTGTTCAGTAGTTTAAGAGGAGTTGCGATTACAAACTTTGATCACAGACGGACGGACGGACGGACGGACGGACGGACCAGTCAAAAACATTATACCCTTCGCAACTTCGTTGCGTGGGGTATAATTAGTTTTTTTTTTTAAACATGTGTAACATTTATCAATTTTTTTCAAATATGAGCTTCAGCACAAATTTTGTTTGAAGATACAAATTCATTAAAAAAATCACATCAATAGTTCTACAAATCTTAAGTACCGTGGTTCAACCCACACTAAATACACCAATAATGATTTCTGTAAAGTAACTGGCCTAATATTAGAATTTTGAACATTTTTTTTTCACAACCTTAATTCCCTTTAACATGTAGATGTAAGACAATTTTGACAAAAAGTTTCTTTGGTCATGAACATAATACCCAAAAGACAACAAAATAAAGTTTGGTGTCAAGTTTTCAATATTCCTCTTTTTTGATGTGCCAATTTTTAAGTAATGCAACATCTTCAGAACTAATTCCAACTTGCTGTTTTCTATAACAAAATAGCTCTTTTTATAGAAATAATTTTGTTTTCTATGTATTCTATTGCACACTGATTAAAGATATCCCTTCACTGATAGATCAAATGTAAATCAGTACTATAAATAGAAAATTAAAAGTATTGAAATAAGATAGCTCTAACAGCAATTGCTTGATTTTTCCAGTCTTTAAATAAAATGAATTAGTCATTAAAATAGTAATAGCACTAGTGACTATAAAGATTATCGCTTTCATAGGGGTATTAAGAATTCACCCTTTGGTCATGTAAGCCAATTTCAATTACATTGAGTGAAAACTAAATTCATTAATATAAAACATAAAATAAATATTTGGTGTTTGTTCGACATACATTTATACAGCCAAAAATAACACGGATCTAAATAGTGGCTGACATTTTCATTACAATAAATAAAACCGTAAACAAATAAAAAAGTCCTCGACATAGTTCATATCACTCTTACTAAAGTAACTTCTTCAGAGTGTATGAAATGTTTATGGGTGATGGTGCATGCACTTATAGGATCATTTTTCTAAGCTGCCAGGCTCCCTTTGCATACAAATATCACAGGTACTACGATTCTGCCGTTGCTGTCTGTTTTTGCTGAAAAATATAATAGTTTTTAAAACAAAATGTTCACAAGAAAAGAAAATTTTGTATACAATTTTTCAACTCACGATCTAAATTAGGTTAAGGAACATGTAAAATGAAAATTGGATATATTTCTATTACAATGGTATATTGTGTAATGAAGAATATTGAAGACATTGCATGTTTAGGGATGTATTGTAATTTTACTCACAAAGGTAAACAAAATATTTAAATTATGAAATATGACCTCATTTATTAAAGAATTTGCCTAGTTTATTGGGAAGCATTAAATCTTCGGTACTTTGAATTCAACTTCTACAATTCCTCTTACTCTATTTGCTGAGCCCTGGCGTCTGTCTAAACCTGCTGCTTCATAGTCGTAATTATAATCTACCCAACCTTGGCTTCGGTTTCTATTGCCAAACCCTCCTCCACCACCAGCACTACTTCCTCGTGGGCGACCTGAAACACAGCAAGTTTCATTACTTTCTGTTCAGTATTTATAGATCAGAAAAGAAAAACAGACAAAGGTTAACAGAAAAGTAATTCAAGAACATTCTGCCCATTTGAATAAAAAAGATTGTTAAAAGATAGGAAGTCCTGTCTCTTTATTTCTTAGATATGGTGTACCTGTACATGAGATTACATCTCATGTGTACACTTTGTTTTTTACCATTATTTAAATTTATGTAAATTCTATAACCTAAGGTTTAACTCCCTCCATCGTTGTTTTGTCCTTAGCTATATTCATTTGGATTTCGTTTAGTTTTATACATTTTGAACTTAATTCTTTTGAAATTGTGGGTTTCCTAGGTTTGGGTTTGAGTGCTGCTGATGAGGAATAATTTTCCGAAATGGCCATTCAGCTCATAATAATTAATTGCAGTAAGCATATGTGTTATGGTCTCATTTACTCCATATCCTTTCATAAATTATTTACTGACAATTTTAGTCTGATTACATTTTATCCCAATTTCCATATGCTTAATAACTTTGTTGAGGGTCAAAAATAAGGAGTAAATAGAAGTGTTAACAATGACTTATATCTGCTTTCATTGTTTTAAAAATAAGTGCACAACATTGCAAACTTGAGAATAGTATCAGCATAAAATTCTTGACAAGTGTAATGTACAAATAAATCTTATCACAAATATAAATGTACAGCTTGATATGTCAATCGAAAACACATTCCCTCATGTCCTAAAAAAATCCATTTATATACTTCTCCCAAAAGACATTATTGAAACTAAGAATAAAAAGACTAACTGCTGGAAAAAATTTCTATTTTACCTCTGTAACCACCTCGTGAGTAACCTCGTGACCCTCGATCATTGTAATAACCCCTGTTATTATAACCTCTACTGTAACCACGGTAACCTCCAAAACCTCGGTTTCCAAAATTTCGTCTATCTGACATGCCAAAGGTTTCTACATTCAACTTTCGCTCTTCTTTCCAACTTGTTCTTGTTGATTTTCTACAAAAAATCAAACATACAGCAAAAATTAAGCAGTCATAATTGGTTTCAATAAACAAAGGCATCTCCTCAACATTAATAGACGACTTGGTACATACATTCACTAGTCAAGCCAAAAATCTCTTGAAATGACAAATTTTACTGACAAGTCTCTTTTACACTTAATTCTTCAGTAGTGATAAGAGTTCATGTTCAATATCAGTAGGTTATCTTCAAGGTCGAACCCAAGTGTCCGTGGTATTAACTCTTAAATATACTGGACAAGATCTTGATTTTACTTGAGACTAAACTTTAATAATAAGAAAACATACTTCTACATTTTATTCAATTCTTTTGAATTAAATGTTTAAAACATGTAAATTTTTGTTGGTGTCAGCCATAGAAAGAAACATGTAATGTTTTTCTTGCATAATAAATTACCCCTTTGCCCTTTCTGTTGCCTCACAACTGATATTATCAAAGAAGGATTTATTTTTGTCATATGGAGTTTCTTGCTCTTCTTCAATCTCATCACCACCATTTTCTATGCTGTCTTTATCACCATTGACAGATTTATCACCTAAAAATAAAGGGATATAAATTAAGTGTACATAGAATGACCTTCACTGATGTCAATGTTTAATGTCTATTCCATAATGTTCTTTTTTGCTTAGGCAAAAAAAAAAGTAGGTGAGTTTACCGTCACCCGACCCTACCTTATTTTAACCCCCCTACCCTAAAGTTTTTTTTAGCATTTTCCATTAAGCACTGTTAAAGCCACAAAGCTACCCCCACAGACTCAAGGTAAAAAAAAATTATTAAAAAAAAAAATTTTCTACCTACCGACCCTATTTTTTTTCAGCATGTGACAGTAAACACACATACTTTTTTGTTTGGCCTTATATATGGCTGCACATAAGAATGATTTATAAAGAATTAAACTCCTTAAGATGTGTGTGGGTTTTCGCTTTCATATGCCTCTCGTTGAATTAACTGATGATTAAATAGGCCACTTTTACATTATCTCTCCACAGAATTGACTTTCTTCTTTAGCTCAAATATACAAAATTATACATACAGGAATTCATTTATATGTAAATCTATAGGTAGCAATAAGATGAGAACTTTTTAAAAACACATGTTCCAATATAAGAGATATGAATAATAAATACACGGTCTTTACAATGTGTTTACAATTTTAAACAAGAGAATCAATTTATACAATCAAAAATGACCACTTTAGGCAGTGGAAAAATATTTAACAATGATAATTTTTTGATTCACCTTGATACTTGATCAGCACTTGACGCAATACTAAAAATTTCAAATATCAAGTCCTCATGAAGAACTTGTCTACTTTTTACAATAATCTACATGTTGCTAAATTTTTTACCAATGACAAGCTTTTCTTTTAATTCTCTTTCAATCTCCTCTTTGTCAAACTGTGCATTAGCAGTTTCAAAGTCAAACTCTTCCTCAAATTTGAGTGTTTCCCCTTGTCTGCCGCCTCGTCCCCTGGGAGCACTGCCCCTTATATTGCCACCTCCTCTAGGTCCACCTCTAGGCATACCCCTTGTATTTTGGCCACCTAAATACAATATAAAATTCATAGATTTAACACGAGATCTTTATTTAAATTGATAACCATATTCTATTTAACATTACAAAAACTTAAATTTCGTTTTCAAACTGGTAAAGGTAAATGATACACAATGTTTTATCAAATTTAAATTAAATGTAAAATTCCAATATCTACTGTTTACTTTAGACAATGATGAGCATACATTACATGTAAATAAAATTTATGATAATCTTAATTAACCTCCTCTTTCAAAACCACCACGTCCTCGACTGTTGCCTCTACCTCTAGAATATGATGATGTTGATGGAGGTCTTTGATGATGTTGAGGAGGAGGACGTCTGAAGTCAGGTTTTTGTGATTGTTGGCCGGATAGGGGCTTTTCTGGACTTCCACTTGGCATCTGTGTACTTTGGTCTAGGGTTGGGGACTTCCTGTTTGGTTGTGCAGGAGGTGTGGCTCCTCTAGAACCTAATAACAATTTAATTACACATTTTAAGAATAAACTCATAATCTACCCAAAAACCATTTGAACTTATTTACAAAGTAAAATAAACAGAATCACACGTTTTTGGAAATTAATTCACATATGTATTCTTATATAGATGAAAATTAGAGTTGCTATATTTATATTATTTCATAATTATTCAAAAATTTAAGGAAGGACATAGATGAATGATAAATTCAAATTTTTATATAACATGAGTGGTAATATAATGTTCAGCCCTGTTAAATATAAAATATTACAAGCATGTATAAATAAATCTAGCAAGATAACAGCATGTTTCTGTGCAAGCAAAGAAAGCATATGGGTGAGACTTGGATGCTTTCATCTTTTTACATCGGTCACATTCACACATCCCCTTTTTAACATGCAAAAAGCAAGACAGGTGAAGTTAAGGGGAATAAAAATACATGCTGATTATTCATGATCGATTAATTTTTGCAGTGTTGTCATCCTAGAGTTGCACAAATTCTTGAGATTTTTTAACATAAATAATTATGCAAATTTATAATATTTATAAAACATATTCAATTTCAATTGGATAAAATTTGAACATGTATCAAAACAAAGAGAAATGACTTTTTAAGAATTTTGACAAATTGCTTACTTGAATACATGTATGTAGACGCATATCTAGTAAACAACACAATTAATTCCAACTTAACATTTAAATCGGGCAACAAAACAAATAGTTTTAGTTATGGATGACAAGACTGTTTTAAGCACGATTTCATAAATCTTCATAGTTACTTTTGCATCTATATAAAACTTTTTCATCAAAATTCTGTAACAGAAAATTTATGAAATAGCCCCTGATTAGTGTAACAAATGGGTAATAGGTTGGATGATCTGTACCCACCACTGGGCCTCCTAATAGGAGGAGCTCCTCGGGCGCCCACTTGTATACCTTGATCCATAGTGGGTGAAACACGATTAAATGATGGGGAGGGCCCACGAGAACCTAACAAAATAAACATTAAGTTGGGTTAGGAATTTGACATACATGGGATCTTGTTTGTGCATGAAATTTTATCACATGCATAATTTATTTATTGTGTACTGTACATACTACATAGTTTGATTTTGTGTGTTAAGCTACATCATTTGATTTGTTATTCACACGAGGGTGTACATATATGGGGTATTGAATAAAGATCTAAATTAAAATTCCATTCTGATTCATTTCCAAAGACAAATATTTTTTAAGACTTTAAAATATCTGTTTCAATTTCAGAATTCAAATTACCTATAATTTTCATTTACAAAGTTTTGTATACATGGTATAGGGTGCAAGGTCTATACATGTCCATGTTTTTCTACATACAGCAAGAAAATAAAAGAATTGAGCTATGAACATCTGTCCTGTAAATGTTCACAAATAAAATAAACACCCCTTTCACCAATGACCTATTGACAACTGGTATTATTCATCTACCTGATTGTTGCTGTTGTGGAGGCATACCACCACCGTAAGGTTGAGCTGGACCACCTTGTCCATATTGACTATAGATACTAGGACCACCAAATGGCTGGTACGATGAGTTTCCACCACCGCCATGTCCACCAAAGTTACCACCTGATTGCTGTTGAAACGATGTCTGAGATGACTAAAACACACGAAAAATAATTAACATAGCTTTATAGAAAATGTCCCTTTTTAAACAGTATTAACTTTTCTAGCTTTAAATACAGTGAACCTACCCACATATCATGCTAATATTTTAATTTCAATGTTAAATGATTAAAATACACCAGTTTTATTCGATTTCTTTCATAAAAATGAAGACCCAATTACAATCTCATTTTTTTATACTTTGTTTGAATACAATAATGTAATGTGATTTTTTTTTTGTCAAGCTTAGCATATCCAATTGCAAGCTACATTCGTTCAAATGAACCATGCACACTTTATTTAATTTTTTTGTTCTGCAAAAATTTGCTTTGCTTAAAAAACTGCATATCAGGAATAATTCATGATGCATTACATGTACATACAAAGGTGATAAAGGAATTTATAAATGAACATGATAAAAGATAAAAAAAATATAAATATGTCAAAACTTTAAATCTCATTATTATGTGATGAATTATGGGAATGCTAACTTTAACTATGGCTGGATCTTGCGGCAGTGATGTCTGAAGAGGTTGAGCTTTAGGAGGCTCACAAACATGTAAATCTTTTATGTCACTACCACGAAAAATTATGTACTCGAAAATTTCATCTCTTGGTGCAACTGGTCTATCTGTAGGTCTATCTTCTGTTCCAAATGAGCGAACTAAAACATAAAAATATAGTTTAAAAGAAAACAGAACTTAAAAATTCATGATTAATAAGATTAGTAAGATTAATATTGCCTCCATTTCAAAATAATGAAAATATTGAGTATATTGGAAGATGTCAAATTACATACATAAAAATGCTTTATACCATGCGGTATCCAATTATTTCCTGGTCAACTGAGATTCCTCCTTTACATGTTTGGGGCTAACCACCTTTTTTGGGACAAGTTTATATTTCAGTTATTTGACCTGAACATGCACATCAAAATTTAGATTGTCAAATTAAAACTCTCCACTGCAAGCAAGTCAGACAGAAAAAATACTCCAACAACAGTGGAGGTTGGACGTCAAGCTATTTTTTGGACTTGCTGCCATCCTAATGTTCTAAACAAAAAATGAAATGGCTTTCATTCATAGTTGTATATGTACATAAATCCATTTGTAATTGATTTTAACAGACAAGAAGGTCAAATTTTGACCCTTCTATGCTCGGATAAGACTTTTAAGTCCTAAAAAAGTCAATTTATTTTGAAGGTCAAAAAATACAAATAACAAGAATACTGTGGTTTCATTATTATTCGTGGGTTATCATTTTTCATGGTTTTCGTGGTTGGCATTGACCCACAAAGTTTGATTATTCATGAAAAAGAAATTTAACAGTGATCTGTATGCCTCAGATCAGAACCAATAATTCAAGAACCCATACTCCAGAGCGTGCAGGACTTGCATCGATTTCCTTTGCAGAGCGTCATGTCTGGCAATTTTTTTGAAAGCAGGAGAGAATATTATACAAAATTGGGAAAATATATGTGCGTTGCTAAGCAATAGAGCTGTTTTTGTGACATTTTCCCAAATTTTTGCCCCCTATCCAATATGGCTGCAATAACCGTGAAAGGGTCTATTTAGCCACTTTCCTTTTTGAGAAAAGTTTTAAAATGCAGGCATCCCTAACTTCAAGATAGGACCTTTGTAAATATATTGCAGGATTGACTAAACCTGTCTATAACACATTTAACTTGATTTTTGAAAGTAAGTTGTATTAGGAAATATGTGCATGGTAAGCGACTTTATTTGTGCATAAAATGATGAAACCTCTGAAAATGATATGGTTATTTTAACAAGGTAGGACATGTGTCAGATAGTTCAATATTTACTACGTATAAACATCATACATGTCCTCTTTTACGGAAATAGCAACAAAATTATGGATAATTGGAGGTCTTTCACTTCAGCAACTTATGAAAAAGAAAAGTAGAACATTTTGAATAACTTTGGTATTTTCATTATTAGCTTATTCAAATAACAGTCGTTTAAAGAGGGATTTATGCACGTGATGTATATGCTTATGCCTAGCACATTGAAAAGAATGAATTTGGTATAAGAGACATTGCTTTGCTTCACCCAAATTACCTTTGGCCAAAGCTACAGTTGATTCATTGGGGTCTATAGTGTACAAAATTCCCTCATATCGGATTCCAGCCTTCGAAATAAGGCTGATTTTGCTACCGAGGTATGGTATACCCCCTCCACTCATGACTACTTAGATGCAAAACTCAAACTTTAAGAAGGATGCCGCCCGATTGCATTTGCTTCTCAGACTGCAGAAAGAAGAGAAGTAAAATGGCGGATGTTTTGATTCGGTCACAAGAGGGCGCTCTTCGAAAAAAGAGTTTCGACAAATCAAAGACGAACGCATGCGCACTTCAGTCTAAAAATTTACTGCTAGGGAAATGGCGGCTGCCAACCCTTTAGATGAAATTTTGAATACTACAGTAGATGACTCCACACTTAATGCTCTAGTTGGCAATTTAGAAGCTCGCCTTGCATCCCCATCCAATAAGGATTCATCAAATTCTTTGGTTGATGCATCTGTGAATAATAATCACATTGAAACAACAAGTATTTCATCAACGTCTTCTCACTCACAGAGTTCAGTTTCAGTATTTAACACAGGAACACCAGTAGGTGCTAATGGACAAGCTATATCATCCCACAAAAACTTCAGTTCGAATCCTCATCTCTTAAATGTTGGGTCACCATCTCATAAGTCAGATATTCAGCTGATTGGGATAAATTCTATAAGTAATCCTGTTAGTTCAACAAGCAATATTGTGAATGCACATGTAAATTCAGTGACACAAAACAGAAGCTCACCTGTGCCAGAATCAAATCGCATCCAGTCCCCTCATTTAATCAGAACAGTTACAAACTCTCCTGGTATTCAAAATGCTAGAAACTCACCGGTCCCATCACCCATTCCAAATGCAAATTCACCTCATCAAATCAAAACATTGACAGTGCAAAAAGTCGACAATAGTGCTATTCAAAGTATCGTGTCTTCTCATGGAAATATTGCCGTAGTTTCTAGTCATCTTAATTCAGCTGGACAAAATGTGTGTATTAAACAAGAACCAACAACTAGTGCTCATTTTGTTGTGAAAAATGAAAACATTTCTGTGTCAAGTGTTAAAAATGAACCTAGAACAGCAGCTATTCAGGCAGTGACTGTAGCTCAAAATAGTGTTTCGGGGAATCATATAACCCATGCAACTAATGTTCATATTGTAAATGCACCTTTAAAAGGACAACCAGCTGGTGTAATAAGTGTGAAAGCACATGGAACTCAACAAGTAGTTATGAGACCACAAATAGTTCAAAATGTTTCAAATTCAGGACAAATACAAGTAGTAAATGTTAGTGCTAATTCTCCTCGGCCACCTGGTATTGTTCAGGTTCCTCATCATCAAGGAAAACCACAAGCCATGAGGTTTGCTACTACACCAACAAGACATTCTCAAGTCAATATAGCACCACGTCCAGGTGGTGCAACTGTAAGTTTATTAGTAAATGTAAACATACTGATCTACATATATATTACATGTATCATACATGTACAAAACAATCTTACATGTTTAAAAGCATTTTGTACTTATTGCTATGTACATTGTGTATGCAAAGTACTGTACATATTATCATGATTATGTTAGCTGTTACATATAAACATGATACATGTAAATGAAAATTCAAACTTTCTAGAAAAAATATGTTGTATACATGTACGTGTAGTCTCCGATTTAAAACTTTATACTGTGTCAAACTGCAGAGAAGACAAAATAATGAAAAACAGAATTGTGCATTTCTTATGTATCAAATTGTAGTTAACAGGACAGATAATCAAAGGGAGTTAACCTAATTTTTTTTTTTTTTACTTTTTTAAATAGTACTAGCTATAGTTTTTAATTGTTATCTGAACAAACATGATATACATGTATGCATACACATACTTTATTACATGTACATGCAAAAAATATAAACACAGTTTACAGGTGATTACATGTAATTAGAACAAAGATGATTAAATTCATTTATACATCTGATGATAAAGATAGACAAGAATATCATGTACTAACTCTGATTTTGAAAAAAAATGATTGAAAAAAGCAATATTACTATTCTTACATCATTAAAATGTTAAGAAATTAATCATACATCATTGAAATGTTAACAAATGTTTTTATGCACTATTAGAATACCATTACCCTCCCTCCTGGAGTACAAATTCCTCCAGGGACAGTGTTGATGAGAAATGAACAAGGTCAACTTATGTTTGTCCCAGCCTTACATCAATCTGCGTCTCAACCCACTTCAACACCAGGCCAAAGAATCCAGTATGTCAGGGTAAGTGTGTTTATGTACATGTTTTGATCTTTTTTTCTCCTTCTGATGTAAATTCTCAGACATAGCGAAATGTGTCTGACCAGGTTAAATGTCTGAAAAATTTGATTTGGTCAGACAGAAAATTTGGAACATTTATGTTAAACACAAAGAGAGAAAAGCAAAAAAAATAAACATTTGGTCAGACAGATTGTAAATCAATGATGACATGTCTGTATTCTTAAAAAGGTTAGCAGTTGCATCAAAGAGTGAACTAATTTTATTAATCTAACTAATTAACATGATAAATGAACATAGTCATTTTTTACTTGTCACACACTCTTACATGTCTTACAGTTGCAATTTTTTAATGTATGATAGGTCCAATAATAACATGCAAGATATACTTACAACATGTACAATTTACATGTGAAATCCAAATATATATGACATGCATTTGTCATAAAACAAAATGGTTTACTTCAGTCTTCACAGTTAACTTTTTGAAGCACAAGCCCGAAAATTACTGTTTTTAGAATTTTTCTTTACATATAATTGGCTTGTTATTCCATATTTTAAAGAAATTTTACTGGTCCGAAAGCTATTTTACTGGCCAGGGCTGTAGGACTTGTAGCTAAATTCGAAGACTGTTACTTAGGTTAAAATTACAAATGTATAAAAACAATGAACTAAGACGTACCCTTTTCTATCATGACTATCTTAAAAAAAAGAAAAATAAGAAAATTCTTACAGTACTTGTATGACAGAAGTCAGGAGAATGCTTTTACATACAACATCATATGCAAAAATAAGCTTTGACAAATGTTCATAATAATCATGCATGATAAATAACTAAAAATTTTAGCCTCCTCAGAGTTCTCAACCACAGCGTCCACCAGCATCACAGATTGTTACCATACAACCTCAGCAAGCACCAGCCCAGAGAGTGGTCCGGCCCCCTCAGACTGTCACCACTGCTGGTCCAGTATCACAACCATCTCAACCACAAGGTTTGTTCATCCATTTAAATGTGTGATGCAAAGTCATCACAGTTTTTTTTAAAAGATGTACCAATGGCATTTGAGTGTCTTAAGTATGCAAATACAACACCAGTCGACAAAAAGGAACCCATATGAAAGAGTGTTTAACATAACAAAATGTATTAAAACAATTCAACTCCAATCATAAATCTGCAAGACTGTATTCAGGTTATGTTATGTTCAAGACACTGCATCCTCAAAACAATATACTGTGGATTCAATTAATTTCCACAGTTAGATAAAAAAAAAAGGATCAGTTCGTGTATTCTTAAATTCGTGGGTCAGAAATCTGCAGAATACTTATCTATGATAAATTTCCTTTTTGTAGGGTATCAAATTTTGTGGGTCAAGGCCATCCCCAAAACCACAAAAGATGATACCCCAGATTTAGCCCAGAACAATAATGAAACCACAGTATAAGAAATGTGCAATATAATGGCCAAAAAAGTTATGAAATTTAAATCAATTATTATTTTTTTATAGCAGGTCATCATCCTCAGCCTTTAGATAATGTAAAGAAATGTAAGAATTTTTTGTCAACATTGATCAAGTTAGCAGCGAGTCAACCAGAACAGACAGTGAAAAATGTTCGTGATTTGATCCAAGGCTTAATAGTAAGTACACATGTATTACTCTAATTTATTAACCTGGTTGGTCACGGGTCAATTATTTTGGACTTCTTCCTTTAAATTTCACCTTAAAGACCGAGAAAGTTAGGCTCCGCCCAACCTTGTGAATAAAATAGAGTAATATATCTAAGAAAAAAATGTATAAAAAAGAAATATAAGAAATTTATTATTCAGTGGAATAGTTGGTTTCAGGTAATCTATTTTCAGTATGAAAATATTCAGTCGGAGGTACTCGGATTAGAAACAAAGTTCAAATATAAGAAGTTTGGAAAAAATCAACACAAAACCACTTAAACTCAATCAGCACACAAACCTCTGGTCGGAACATGATTGTAGGGTTAACTGCAATCAGCAACACTTTTACACTGCCAGCAATCAATCTGGTGTATGTTCAATTCTCTATTCATAGCTCTTTATTAAATACTCGTATACTATACCATATAGCAGGTAAATTTCGCGGCGTGCAAATTTCGTGATTTCATACCAAATGACCAAGTTGTTATATACGCGGACATTTAATTTTCGCGATTTAATAATATTCCCAGTACATATTTATGTTGATTCTATTTTACACGGGTTCTTAATTTTGCGATAGAGTAATGGTCGCGAATATCGCGAAAATTTTCCGCTATACGGTATGTATTTTTTCGCTACATGGTTTAATATTATTTCTGATATTCTTCAGGACAATAAAGTAGAACCTGAACAGTTTACAGAGAGATTACAGAAGGAGCTGAAATCATCACCTCAACCATATCTAGTGCCATTTCTAAAGGTTCATAACACTTGCCTACACATACATGTATTTAGAAAGTTAACCAGATAATAAAAATGCTAATAAATATGAGGTGTTTGGCTTTGACCAATTATATGTTTAGTTTCAAATAACAATGTAAAGATTTTTCATGTGCAAAATTATGAAACAAAGAAACAAAGTACATATAGCCCACAAGTACCCAACAAAATAAATTTTAGCACAAATGCCAGTTAAATAACAGTGCTTCAACAATTAAATGTTATGTTCTTTATTTATGAGGTACACAAAAGTTCTTGTCTTATAAGGAGCAAAGAGGTACCAATAGGGCATTCAAATGCAACAACAAAACCAGTTAACACGAAAGAGAACAGCACAAAGAAACACAAACCACCACAAAAAAACACAAAATAAAACAAACAGAAATCAACAAGCCTAACTCAGGTTGTAATGAGAGTGAACTCATGTGCTCTGGAAGTTCCTGCTTGCTATAGCACACCAATCACTCTGCCAAATTCCAATTCAGTGTGTCAAATAGGGGAAAGGAAGAATATGAATAAATATTTTTATCTATTTCTATCTATTTCATATGTTATTTGATTATAATGGTTTGAATTATCATTTTAGAAAAGTTTGCCTTTATTGCGGCAGTCTTTATTAGAGAATAAAATGCACATAGAAGGTGTCAAGCCACCACCTCTTGAAGTAATGAAAGGTACACCATTCATGCCACAGCTTCAAGGAGGGCCACAACATATTAGATTACCACAGGTACTGGCATAAAGCTAAATTACAAAACTGTTGTTATCATCTTTGTCATACTTTATTTTGACCTCCAAATTCTTTTATTAAAGCTAAAACACGGTTAATCATAACTAACAAAAATGCAACATGTACGTCCTTGTTTTTGTCTCGCCTGCGAAGCAGAGCGGGACATAACGTCTTGTAACCCGATTTCGGCATGCTACCCAGATTCGGCATTTCTGATTTAAAACATCAGGGTGAAGACATATAAGAAATTCAGCATAATTTTTATTCATAATATGATACTACATGATCTAGTGAACATAATGAAACCAAAAACCTCAAAAATACATTTTATTTTTAAACCCCAAATCAATAAAATGCTTCTTGTATGACGTCATTTTAAACGTCCTAAATATTGACATAGCTTGCGACGGTGCCTTCATTTCCAAACAATGAAAAAGACACAAAATCAACAATAAATTGAAACTTATTTAGTGATTTTTTTAGTAATGTTTGGAATTTAATAGATTTCATGTGATTTATCTGTAAGTACATGCATTATCTGTAATTTTTTTTTATGCCGAAATCGGGTTACATCGTGGAAACAAAAATGTAGTGAAGTAGGGTATGTTTGTCAGCATTTTACAAAGACACAACAAAGTTCAGGACTAAATCTTTTCGCTAGAAATTACAACAGGATGTTGAAGATTTCCATGGTAAAATTTCAATATCTTACTGCGAGTCAAATAATTATGACACAGAAAAAACCTGAAAAAACTGTCGAATTTGGGTTACATGACGTTAGGTGGCGGCAGCTTTAACTTTTTGGAAAAGTTTTATGAGCACCTCCATATCTCAAGGACTATAAGTCTTAGGTTGATGAATCTTGGTATGCATATGCCCCAGTAGTAACTTAGCACAGTTGCATCCCCATCTTTTGACCTTGACCTTGATTTTCTGGTTGAGTGACTTAGATTATTTTAATTGCATATATTAGCAATGTTTAAGTTTTATAAACATCTTTTGATCTCCGAAACTGAAAATCCATTCTGTATAGTATCATTGGTATAATTACCTAAAGTTAGCTTGAGGGGGCCTGGGTGACCAAGTGGTCTAAAGTGCTGGTTTAAATACTACACTATTGATCACTAGCCGATCACCTCTCAGCTGATGTTTGAGTCCTGTTATTTAACAAAAAGGGAATTCCCTGACTGTATGTGATTAGGTACCTGCCATAGGTCAGTGGTTTCCTCTGGGTACTCCGGTTTCCTCCACTATTAAAACAGAACGCCATACATGGCGCAGGTGCGTCGATAAAGGGTGTTGAACACCAACACACGCACCCACCTTTAGCTTGAGTGTCCTGTTGAATCTTTAACAGATGAAACATGTATTATTTGACTGCATCTTTGTTTGTAATTTACATCTAGTTTTCTTTTCACTTCTTAAATATTCAAGAACTGTAAAAAAAAGACGCCTTTGAATTGATGATTTTATGATTCTATTATTTTAGCCAGTAGATGGATTACAGATTAGACCAAATGCTTCAAGAATTATACATCGTCCAGTTATCCCCAAAACAGTGAATTTGTCAGCTGGGGGACCTATTCCAGGTCATGCCGTGGCCTCTACTAGTAAACCCCATAGTAAACCAAAATATGAGTCAATAAGGTGAGTCCCATCAATGTTCTGACATTATGAATATAAGTTTAAAAAAAAAGGTTTTTGTTTACAAAATTAAACAATTAAACCACACAGAAACATTCTTTTTTTTTTCAGTATAGACGTCAGCTGAAATTTTAAGTGTACATGTACTTGCAAAGAAAACATGATGACTTGACTAATTGTGAATTATAAAAGTTATTGTCATAATCCTCCAAAATCGGTTTCTATTTTATACTTTTTGACTGGGTATACAGGAAATAGGTAGATTATTTTCATGAGATGCAACTATTGCCTGAGGTGTAGCCGAAGCAATAGTTGTATCCAAGGGAAAATAATCTATCTATTTCCAGAATACCCAGTCAGAAAGTGTTTTATTATATCGAAAGAAACAAAAGAGAAAAACGTTGGTAGAATTTTAGCTATTTGAAAATGCATATGTAATAATAAAAATATTCAACCAAGTTGCATGGAAAGTACTTTTAAAAGTTTTGCATAGGAAACTTGTGCAATTAACTATCTATGATGTGACGTAACCTGGGTAAAATATATCAATCACAATTAAACAGTGAAAACGATTGGCTTAAGACGGGGCTTAATGATGGCAGAGTGCAAATAGTTGTGGCGAAGGCAATAGTTCGGAAACTATTGACCGGTCATTAGTTCAAAGCTAGCAAACGAAAGAAAATAGTGCAACTATTGTATATGCATTTATTAAAAAAAAAAAACATTACAGAAGTTTAATAATTCATACTATTTTATTCTCCTTTAACAGAGATGATGATGATATCAACGATGTGGCAACTATGGGTGGTGTCAACCTGTCTGAGGAAAGTAAGAATATCCTAGCGAGTAACGCTGAATTTATTGGTACACAGATTCGGTCTTGTGCTGATGAAGCCTTTTTATTTCACCCAGCACTACAAAAAAGAGTCTCTTGTATAGGTAAGATAAAAACATCCAGAAATAAGAAGCAATGGTGTACCAATGGGGAAATAAAATGCAATTAATCCAGAAAGTCCAATACTAAATCAGTAGACATATGATAATTGCTCAGTTCAAGAAATTGAAGAAGAAATGCACTTTTTATGCACTTGCACAAAATTTTTAACTCTGACAAGAATTATCTTTTTAATATTGCTAGTAAAAAATCCCATATTTTTTCTCTTCTATGCAATGAGTCCAAGCAGGCCCTGGTTTCATAAAACATCTTCAAATTGAGTATTTCCTCAAATCTCTCCTCAACTCGAATTTCAACATTTTTGATTGGTTAGGTTTTGAGTTTTGAGGAAGGATTTGAGGAAATACTCAATTTGAGAAGTTTTATGAAACTGGGGCCTGCTTGGACTCATTGCATAGACTAGAAAAAATATGGCATCTTCCTACTAAGTAGTGAGGATACTGAAGTTTTATCAGCAACTGCAAACTTTATATCCAAAAATGCTGATTAAGAAGGGTTATATTGTTATATCTTGCCCTTAATGTCAACTTGCATATTGTATCATTCACATTCATTTGTATTTATGCATATATGTAATGTATTTATTTATATTTGATACTTCTTTATCAATCATGATCTCTTCTTATGTTATGTAACTCTGATTGCTCCTCGTGGGCTCTTGATTTGGTGAATAAAAGTTTGTTTGTTATAAGCATCAAAATAAGTAATTTTTATCTAAAGGTTTAAGTTGCTTTTCTATAAAAAAAGTATGATATCATCATGAAACTTTACACATACATGTACATGAGGACATGAGCATACACTTAAAAATTATACCCTTGGCATCAACGTCGTGATTTGGTGATTGTGGAATGAAGAGCATGTTGTAGAATTGGGGCATCATGTCTCTTGGACAAATTCTTGTTAGATAGATTTTAGAATATAAAATATTTTAGCTACTTAGTTGCACTGAGTGTATTTATATTATTTTTCAGCACGGAAACATGGTTTAGATGTAAATAGTGATGTATTAAACCTTGTATCCCATGCAACGCAAGAGAGATTGCGTGATTTAGTAGAAAAATTAGCAACAATAGCAGAACATAGAATAGAAATTTATAAGGTTAGTACAATGTAAATATATCTTTCAGTTTCAATGGTTTCTATGATGTTGTGTTCAGTATTAAGTTCAAGACTTTAAGTACAATTTGTTTAGGTCATGCATTAAGTGTTTAGGTCATTCTGTTGGTCTGATTGTCTGCCCAAAATCCTGTGCCGGCACCACAAAACAATAGAAATTCCTGAGAATGAGAATTTTCTTCTGACTTAAGTATTTTTTTAAAGTTTTGTGGCTCCAGGGCCTGGTTTACTTAACTTGAAAATTACTTTTCCATGGAGCAAGACTTATATGGTATCATCAGGAAACTTGAAACGTATAAATGTTAGTATGATGGACAGGATATGAATTTTTAAAAATCACAATAAAATTTTACCTGTTCCATCAATTACAGGGTTGATTGATCACAAAAAAGAGAGCTATATACATAGGTTTACCTTCAGATGATATCATCACACAATCAAAATCATCGAAAAAAAAATCCCTGAGATGAACTTTATTGTTCTGTGATTGCTAAAAAAACAAGAAACATAAAAAAAACATGCTACATGTATAAAACACGAATGGCATCATGACTTGTAGACGTATTTGAGGAAAAATTTTAAAATTTAAAAAATAAGCGTCTTTGTTTTTAAAAAAGCAAATTCTTGTAAGGTATCTGATGTAATCTAACAGAAAATAGTTGTAAATTAATGTTATGCCCATTACTTCTGTTTACCAAATGCTTGAAAACCCAGGTGATATTTCTTCGGTGTAGTGGTATTATGGGAATGTAATGTTTTATGTAAGTATGATATGATCAGTATCATTTATGATTGAAGTAAATTGCAGTATATCATGTATTCTACTCTTTTCTATATTTGTAGATGGATGATCGGTTTGAAAGTAGTACAGATGTCAAATCACAATTAAAGTTTATAGAAGAATTAGATAAATTAGAAAAGAAACGACACGAAGAGCAGGAGTGGGAAAAAATCATGAAGGCAGCAAAAGTATGTATACTGTAGTGTTTAATTCTGCAAGATAAATGTTGAATAATTGAATATATGGGATACAAACTATCAAAACAAGTGGAATAGTATTCCACTTTTTCGGTTATAGTTGTGATTTAAAAGTTGTTTCTCTAATTTTCATCCTATTTGTCAACCTCTCAACCAGTTGTGGAAAAATATTTCTCACCTAGCATAATTGCACATGCAATTGATGAGCAACTTTTTTACATCTTTTTACCTGTAGATATAAGAGAAAAAACTTCTACAACTGCATTCTTTATGATTATGGAATTTCTAACATCTCGGGGAAATAAGTTTGATATTTTAATGGATCAGCAAGCCTCCCATTAAAATAATTAAATTTATTTCCCTTGATGTTAGAAATTCCATAATCAACTTGATTGCGTTGTAGAAGTTATATGTATTTAACAAAAAACAATTTAACAAAACTGGAAGAAGTATGGAATCTTCAAAAAAGAAAAAAAATGGCAATGTGACAAAGTTTTTTTAATTGAAGATAACCATGAAATGAAACCCCAGAATGAACCAAAAAAATCTTTAGAATTAAAAGAAATTGCATAAATAAGAAAAAAATTACAAATAAGAAAAAAACACAACATGGAAAATGTTTATTATTATCATTTATTAAAATTTATATATCTATTTTTGAAAATCAAATAAAGCCAGCATTTTCAAAACTTTTTAATTGTATTTTTAGAGTCGGTCAAAGAATGAGGATCCGGAACAACAGAAAATAAAACAGAAAGCCAGAGAGGTATTGAAATGATACAAGCTTATACTTATGTATTACATATCTTGACAGATCAGCTGTGAAAGAGATGGCATTTTTTTTCCGCTTGAGATTTGACCAAAAAATGAGAGAATTTAGTTTTTGTTTTTGTGTACTTCAGTGTTACTTGAGGATATACATAGGATTGTGCAAATTTACAAATCTACTTATGGTTTTAGTTCAATTACAAGAATATAAACAGTTAGTATTAAAAATAAAATTTGTAAAACAATGCTTATAGGACAAGTAGAAAGCAAAAAAGATAATTATGAATTGTATTTGAATAAAAAGGTTTTAATTGATTTATCCATTAATACAATGGATATTGTTTATGTTGACATTTGTAAGATGTTCTTTAGTGGACAAAATTAACAGTGAAATTTTAACATTCCAGTTACAACAAGCAGAAAATGACAGAATGCGACAGAAAGAAGCCAACCAAACAGCATTAGCAGCAATAGGTCCTAGAAAGAAACGGAAAACAGATGCAATGGATATTCATCAGGTTTGGGAAAAAGCAAAACTTTGTACACTTAAATACTTCTTATTTAGATGACTTACTGTGTTTTTATAAATATTGGTGGGGAACTCATTTATTGTTATATGGTATAATTTGATGGGAGTCAATCATGGAAAGAGTTCAACAAAGTGTTTGATTACTTTTACCAACATGTGCAAATCACAAAATGAAAAAGCCAACCAAATGTCTTTGGGGGAGGGGAGAACCATGAAACTTAATAACCACAAAAATAAATGAATAAACAGTACCAAGATTTTCCGAAAACAGTAAAAATATATAGAACTCAGAAAATAATATCTAAATGATTCAGGCTATATAATATTGTTATTTCACAGCTAAGCAAACATTTTTTTTCAAAACTTTTATCTAACTGAGAGATTGTATCTTTTAATAAGCAATATCTTTGTTTTCTTTACAGTCTGCTTCCAGTAGTATGAATCTCCACAATGGTCCACAATCATCTTCTAGGGCAGTAAGTATTCTTGTAGGTCAAAGTTACAGTTGGTAGAAGCAGAGACATCATTTGAAACTTTGTTTATACCCCTTCTTTGAAAATATGCAACAAGTTTTTTTCTAAGAACCAGTACATTAGAATAATTTGTCATCTTCCATGGTGGTTTGTTATTACAAGCAGAGCCTAAGTCATTTTCTAACCTTTCAGGCTATTTTATTGGCCAGATTTCACGGAGTGAAAAATCCGGGTTATGAAATTGTGAATGTCGGGCGTGCGATTTCGTAACAGTTTTCTCAGCAACTACTTATCACAGCCACTTGATATTTGGTATACAGCATCAGGGTGGGGTCCCATAAAGTGGGATTCGATTTCAGGTCTGTCACTAACCTACTTCCTGTTAAATGAAATCCGACCATTTTTTACTTTGACAGATTTTTCCTGTTAGGGTGTGGGGTTATCTTTTTATCATGGATACTTACTTCAATAATGTATATAAAAGGCGTCTAAAAGCTCTAGATGAATGTTTTCAAATTCAATTGAATAAAGTCTCATTAGGGATTATCAGAACATTTTTGTTATACAGTTATTTTCATTGTATAAGATGATGCAATTAATTTTTGATCTGAAAAATGCATATTAACTTGAGCTGATGTAGGTTAATATTTTTTTTATATCAAGCTAGTATACAGATTGCAACTGGTATTTTATAAAAAATGCTGAGCAAGGTAACCAAATATGTATACATTGTATATGCTGGATCAGTGCTGGGCCATTACACTTTAAATGTCAACCTTAGTGAGTGCACAGAATTTCATTAATGTAAATTTTTATATAATTTTATAGGTGTTGAATCATTATTTAAATTCATTGGATCAAACTTTCATGAACACTTGCTGTTGTCTTAAATTCTTTAGTCTATTTTTCAGACAATATCAAGACCAAGAATTAAGAGAGTAACTCTCAGGGATGTGTTATTATTGATGGAAGAAGAACGGTCGTTATGTAGATCAGACACTTTGTACAAAACTTTCTTAAAGTGACGAGATCTAAATAATTGATAATATTATTCTGGCAGCTAACTAACAAACAGCCAATGGCTTAAAAAGGGTGTAGGCCAAGCAAGCAGGAGTAGGATTCTCAATATTGAAGAGCATGAAGAGGATTGGAATCGTTCAGAATGAGTGCAGTCAAGAGAAAGGAAATGAAATGAGTTATCCTCAAATAAGAGCAGCGGCAATTGATAGCCAAGAAAATAGAAGAGTATGGTCATATTAAGATACAAAGACCGTCTAATAGGGAGAGTCAAGAAAATAGAAAAACATTTTCTGACCAAGATGGAAAGGGAGTGGATGGCCATCAATATTAAGTCAAAAGTGCATGTTTCACAGTAGAGAATCATCCATTACAAATTTCAAACATCAAATACACAAGAGAAAACATAATGGAGGGTCAATGATGATATTTTATAATGGCCAAGGAATCTTATTCTGAAAATATTTTATTTAATTTAAAAGTTTTATGTTTAGTTTTTCCTGATTATTACATTGTATGTTGCTTTTACACATATAACAACACTTTCAAAAAGTATTTTTTCAATGTAAAGTACAATGAATTCTTATTTGGACATTTTAAATTATTTAGGCCCATATAGATTGATACACATGTGTACAACAAATAAATGTATAATTCTGTATGATAAAAAACAATTTTTACCTGAAAAGGCCTTAAAATTTTATGTTGAATTTGTTCCATGATATAATAAATTATAATGGTCAGGACAAAATTGGTTTTAAAGTCTGACTAATTAAAGCAAAACTATTTCCAAATATGTTTTCATTATCTTGATTTTACATTTCCTGGTCTTAAACCTACAATACTAATATACTAAAAACCTAAGTTTAAATTCCTGTAGCTTAAGACTTATCTTCACCCTTTACATCAAAGTGAAAATGTCCTTATAAACAAATTCAATTAAAATTTGACTCAGTGTGACAATCCATTGCAACCTTTCCAACAATTCCATCTAAAGCCTCAATATCAAAATGCACAAGAAGGATCTAAAGAAATTTCTATTTCCACTTTAGCATACATATTTGTCAAAATCAATTACATGTAGAATTTCATGTTGTACATGTATGGCTGCATCTTCATTATTCAGTTTGGTTTCTTTCTCACTGGGCCTGTTGGCGTAACCTTGCCCTACTATAAAAACGTATGTGCAATCACTGAATTGTTACAAGTTGATCATGTGCTAGCTTTTGAATTCACAATAATTTTATAATTTTGATATTTGAAATGTGATTTTGTTAATTTGTGATTTTTTGTATAGTTTTGATTCTTGTTTTCAAATTTAAGGCTTTCTTTACTCCCTACAAGTTGCAAAGTCAATTAATGAGCACAACAATTAAATTAAAATGTTGAAAGATTAAAGGGGATATTTATAAACAAGGTAACACAATGAAAACTATTCAAAAGACATAGAATTCTTGTAAAGATTGTAAAATTATCTTCTTATTTCGGTAAAATATATTTTTTCAGGTTTTTATTCAAAGTACAAAATGTATATTCAATGTCTCATTTACCATGACAAAAAATATGTTAACAGAACATTGTTTTTGTGTTGGTAGTTCAGATGAACCAAATTTTGACTTATTTCTATGCCCAGATGTTAGCAATAGGGAAAGGGGGGTAATTGTATTATACATTTTCCCTATGTACATGTATGTTTTTATTTTTCAAATTTTCCTTATAAATAACATGAAAAACAAATTGGTGGGTGTTTAACTGCCAAGAACTGCTTTTGGTAAACAAAATTGAATTTTGACATCTTCATTTCTCTACCACAAACCTTTGTTGTATAACTTTCATAAAACTGCCAAATAAATAATTTAAATTTGTAGAAAGAATTTGAAATGTTGTTAGATTTTGTGGTGTTATGGCCCCTTAAAAAATGAATATGTTAACTGTTGCCCATCTTTTTATTTTCTCTTTCAAAGTAGAATTTATGTCCAAAATAGTATTTCATTGGCTAAAATAATTCAATTGACATACATTTATGTAGCTACAAAATTGTGTATGACACTGATTTGTTTATTTCTGGGGCTACTCCAACAGATAACTTTGATAAACAGGTTTCTGAAACTTTCATTACTCAAATTGTTGATGAAGAATTTGCACCCAGTTTTTATTCTGTGGTTTTTTTTTCTTTGATTTGCACAAACAGAATTTAAACTGCCCAGATAAACAGTTGAAGTCCCCTAACTGGAATTGAAAATCCATTCTAAATTGATTTTAAATCTTTTGTTAATTCAATTTTTAAGATAAAAACAATGTTTTCTTGTTTTCTTATGCTGGTACACATGTATCTGTTGTATTTGGTTGCTATTATTAAATAATAGAATTAAAAAATAGATATCTGTTGGAACGGCTATAAATTATAATGTGTTAGAAAATGTAGTGGTGTTTTTTTTTTAAGTTCAATATTAGAATACAAAAATCAGTTCCTCTACCTGTTGTAAATTGTGTAACTTTTTTTTTTCATTTTTGTACAATGATTTTGTATGCTTAATGAATATGCATTTTGATAGTAGGTTTACACTACAGCTGGTGATGAATTTTTGAACCTTTTTCTTGCTTATTTTTCTACTTCTCGTAAAATGTGATCTCAAGAAATTCATAATTGCCAGATCTGCTTTAAAAATAAACATTGAGACATAACCCATAATAGGGGTTATTTCAACACTGAACTCTATTTTTAGCATCAGGGAAAAGCCAGAATGTTGTTTGTACTTATTTTTATTCTCAGGGCAGAGAAAACCAGAGATGCATTTGAATCTTTGTCAAGAAAGAAATTATTTCAAATGAATTGTTTTCAAAAAAGACAAAATTGCATTCACAATACCATTATTATAGTGTGTATGAATCTACCATTTTTTAATTATGAAAAATTTATATAAAATGACCTTTACAAGGTCATAGTGTGAAAGATTTGTCTAATAATCACACAGTATATATGTGTGCAACTGTGTGTTGAATGTGTATAACACATGAATTTGTGTATGGAGTAAATGATGAAAATATTTGTGATAGAAAGAATATTTGTTAAATTATATTTAATTATAAATAAGGATGTTGTTAGAGAAGTTTGATACATAAATGAATAAATTTGCTGATATTTAATATTGTTATATAACCTTCACTCTATACTGACCCTATCTAAAGGACTATTCTTGATTCACCTTCTTTGTTGTTCATGCTCTTGTGGCTCTTACAGTTATTTAGTTAATATGAGACAGGCACAGCTAGGTTGAGGGACCAGTCATTAAAAAAATTCTAGTGGTGGATTTACAGGAGGCAATGAGCCCAAAGCAATCAGGCCAGTCTTATTATTAAATGAATTACTGGAAATCATTTAAGCAGACAAGGCACATGTCCTCATTTTGGTCAGTTCAGCACCCCCTCCTTTCTTGGCATAAATTCAGTAAGCAGTGTTTAGCAAAAAATGATGGAGACAAACCCTTCTGCTTTTTATACCCCTGCTTCGAAGAAGAGGGGATTTACTGTTTTACCTGTGTCTGTCCCTGGTTCTGTCCTGCTTTTTGTTTACTCATAACACATCTACTATAAGTCCTAGGTTGTTCTCATTTGGTGACATGCTTTATATGGACATGATGCCTAGTTGGATATGTTTTTAAGGTCACTTGGACATCTACTTCCTGTTAGCAGCAAACTTTAAAAAATTCTGTCACACTTTAATTCCGTCTCGCTTTTTATTTGCTCCTAACTTGGTAACTAACTTTTACTCCTAGATTGCTGATATTTGGTATAACAAGCTTGATATGGAAATGATGTATTGTTGGAAACATATTTGGATCCATGAAACATTTGCTTCTTCTTTGCTGTAAACTTTATATTTAGCACATTACAGTAGTAATTGTAAAAGTGGGGGTATCACTTGTGAGCATTGGCTCTCAGATTTCTTGTTAATCATAATTAAAAGGCAGGATGCCAAAACATTGGAAATAAAACATGTGAGAAAGGCAAGCCAGTACTTTGGTTTTAAACAAGAGGCTCCCAGGAGCCTGAATCACTTACTTGACTTCAATGACTGATGAAATGAAATTTTTTTTAGGTATCTGAGGGGAAAAATTTAATTTATATAGCCGAACATTTAAGCAAACAAAAGATTTTCTTAATCTTTTAGAGGTTTAATCTGCAAGAGAAAAACCTAAAACTTGACAATTAGGGGCAATACTTTTGTAAGAAGTCATCTGCCAGCTTCGACTTGTGGTTAGTTTTAAGGAACTGAATAAACTAAGGGTTTAAGCAAGCAACAGCTTTTAAACTCATGATACCCCCTGCGTTGCTGTCGGAGTCCGCACCCACTTACAGAAAAATGGTTAAAGTCTATTCCCGCTTACTGACAAGTGCCACATCAATGATATTGGTATGATGGGTACACCTAGTGATGCTAAGCAAAATGTATGCTTTAGATGCTGGCTGTGACTTATAAATTTCTGCATGGATGACCACTTACAGAAAAATGGTTAAGTCCGTTCCCGCTTAATGACAAGTGCCACATCAATTATATTAGAATGGTAGGTGCACCTAGTGATGCTGGCTGTGACCTATATTTTCCACATGGATGACCACTTACAGATGAATGGATAAATTCTATACCCCTTTACTGACAAGAACCACATCATCTCAAGTGGTATAGTAAGGTGCACCTAGAGATGCTTAGCAAGATGCATGCTTCAGATGCTGGCTGTGACTTCTTTTTGCATGGATTGAGAACTTAAAATTTTGAAACGTGAAAGTCGATTCCCACTTAGAGACCAGAATGTGCAACAAGGTGAGCTTCCTAGTCTATAGATTACCTATGTTCTCTATCTCCTTTGGTTTCATTATACATGTATAGGGCAAAAATATAATATGACTAAAATGCTATTTTCACCTTCAATGGGTCATCTGACAATTTTGATCCAATGGAGACTTTTAGTAGAGCTTTTCATGCTGAAGATGGAGACAAATATGATCAAAATCAGATGAAAATTTAACATTCTACAGACATTTTGTCAAAACACCCATTTTAGCACTTTTTACCCCAAATACAATAACAACCTTCCTTTATAAGTGGTTACAAACATCAAATCAAAATTGTATAACAATTGGTTCACTGCAACTAAAGTTATTGCACAGAAACCAAAGTGTCTACAATAGATGACAAAGACATTGCCATAACATAATACCATCGCAAAAATTTGTGGTCGTATAAAAACTAGGGTCTGACCCCCCCCTGTTCTATTTTTAGCAACAGCAACCATGTTTTTTTGGGGGTCAGCAGTCACCATTTTTGCAATTTTGGTAGGGGACATCTCTTAGGGCTGTTCATTAATTAAATGTGTGTGGGGGGGTGTCGGGAGGCACTTTTTTCTTTAGCTCACCACCCATCTAAAAATAATTAATTTTTTATCAGTGTTTCTGAACAAAATATTTCTCAAACACCCACCACCCACTATATATGTATTAGGAGTTCCTCCCGACCCCCCCCCCACACGTAAAATTATGGAACAGCCCTTAGATGATGTATGCAAAGTTAGGAGACAGGATGGTGTTTTTCACTGTAAAATTTATAGAAAATTTTTGAATTATAACAATTATTTGAGAATAATTATTGATTAGTGTGCGGGTGCAGGAAGCAAAAAAATTCAGTGGCCCTTTTCACAAAAAAACCTAAAGTATAAAATTTATAGTAAATATAGATTTCAGCCAATCAAAAAATTAAAGTTAACACTTAAGATTTTTTGTGAAATTAATCACAGGCTCTGATTTTTATACAGCCACAAAAATATTGATATTGTATATTGTTTGGGACATTTGCTTTTCATGCAATAACTATGGTAAATACTGACAGATTGTTTTTTTGGATTGTCTTCAGATTTCCAGAGTTAACAAAAGACAGTAGTACCCTGTGACCATTTCTGGGATGTATAGATGCACTTACTAGTTGGTTTGAAGGCACCACATTAAGCAATAAATAAATAAATAACTACAATATGTTCAAAATATTTATTAATATGATGATTGGTTAGAACAAACAAGAGTAAACACTAAAGTATGTCTCGCCTGCCGGCACCATCAGAAACAATTATTCTTTCTTACTTCCACTATATTTTGAATTTACATGGATTTTCAGTTTCTGAGATCAAAAGATGTTTATCATGTTTATAGAACTTAAACATTGCAAATATATGCAATAAAAATAATCAAAGTCACTCAACCGGAAAAAAAGATGGGGCTGCAACTGGGCTAAGCTACTACTGGGGCATATGCATACCAAGTTTCATCAACCTAGGACCTATAGCTCTTGAGATATGGAGGTGCTCGCAAAACTTTTCCATTGCTATTATATGTATTTGAAAATTGTCAAAGTCACTCAACCGGAAAATCAAGGTCAAGGTCAAAAGATGGGGATGCAACTGTGCTAAGCTACTACTGGGGCATATGCATACCACGTTTCATCAACCCAGGACCTATAGTTCTTGAGATATGGAGGTGCTCACAAAACTTTTCCATTGCTATTATATGTATTGAAAATTGTCAAAGTCACTCAACCGGAAAATCAAGGTCAAGGTCAAAAGATGGGCATGCAACTGTGCTAAGCTACTATTGGGGCATATGCATACCAAGTTTCATCAACACAGGACCTATAGTTCTTGAGATATGGAGGTGCTCATAAAACTTTTCCAAAAAGTTAACGCCGCCGTCGCCGCCGCCGCCGCCGGTAAAGTAACACCTATGTCCCGCTCTGCTTCCCAGGCGAGACAAAAACTAAATGAAAATTGGGAATGATCCATCAAATAGTCCAATGTAGTAGAAAAATAGGATATTGTTCAATTTTATTTCATTTCTTACAAATGGCTACAAAATGAAACACAACTTTCTTAGAAAAGGAAACATGGTTGCTCAAGAGGTATAAATGACAGACAAAAAAAAATCAAACACAGTGGAAAACATCATCTTTCTTTGAAAGATAGTGAGATTCATATAATCAGATCTCAGTAAAAATCACTTATAGTACAGCTCAAGAGAGGAAAATAATTAACATTTATAGAAAAACAAAATGTACACTTTCTTTAGTTTTAAAGTAAAGAATTTTTTTACACAAGGTATTTTTATTTACACAGTATTATAATGTAGGCCCCAGTATTAAAGAAAGACAACTAGCATTGTTATGTTCCTGCTATATGTTTGGGCAGGTGACACAAACATATGACCATTCACAGAGAAGGTGCTGAAATGATTTAAACAGGAAGTTTGGATTCAACTAGTTGAAAAGTTTCCTCATCAAACTTTTTGTACTCCATACGAATACCTTAAAAGTTATAATTACCAAAATATGTTAATTTAAGAGGAGAAAAAAAAAAGAGCACATTACAAACAAGAACATTTTACTGATACATTTTTAACTGGTTCCAAAATAAAAGCCCACCAAAATATTCAAGCATTAAAAAAGTAATAAAAGAAATGCACCATTCCCATGGAATTCTTCAGAGATAATACAAGTCATCCGATTAAAACATGAGACAAAATATATACATATATCCAATATACATTTTACATATAAGGTTTGTTATTGCAATAACTCTTAAAAAATAAATAATAGTAAGCAAAGGCTAATTGCAATTAATTATGACATTGTAAAATATCAAAGTGTATTACAACTGATTCATAATGAGCACACAAAACTTCTTCGTAAAAAATCAAACTTAAAGCACTAAATCAATATTTTAAAACAATATTCAAAGCACTTTTTAGCATATTCATAATATTTATATCAGTATTTATTAATCAAAATTCATCAGTCACTTTTAAATAGTTTTCACAATCAATAACAAAGTTTTGTCAAAGTGGCACAACAAACTACACGTATAATTCAATTCAAGAATAATCATTGGAAAATAATGAAGTATTAAACTATTAAAACAAAATATTACACATAAAATGTGAACAATAAAAAAAACATCATGTAACTATAAGTCAGTTTGAATTCTGATTTGAAAAAAAATGAAAAACGTCTTTTAATGGATTACTTAGTTTAAGGAACACAATTGCTTTTAAACTACAGGTTTGCAAAGTAACTTCATTATTAAGGTGTTTTTAGTTTAAATTTTGAAATTAACTCAAAATTAACAGGAAACGTACAAATACATGTAGCTCTACAATAACACTTTTATGCATCAAGAGATGTATGCAAGCCATGTCTCATCAATTATATGGAATGGTCCCAGTAAAACATGAATTCAAACAAATGACTGAAAAATATATTTATGGCCCCATCAGTTTATAACCTAAGAACATGTACGAATTAATATGCAAGGTGTATTTGAATTTAAAATATTTAGTGTCAGAACATATTTCAAAATTAAAGATCCATGAAATTTATCCCACCAAATTCGCTTTTGTGCTCTTAACCACAAAATTGTATCGCCAAGAAAATATATAATTATACAATATACTGACTTTATGACAACAATATAAAAAAAATTCAAATACAGGAAAAAAACTTACATTTCATAATTAGACATCAATTGATTTTGATATATTGATTTCTTAGTATGTGGAGATTTAAAATAAATCATTACATGTATAAATTATTGCATCTTATAGGTAACGGTACATAAAAATAAGTACTACATGTTTACTGTATAGGTGTTTATAATACAGATCACTTGTTCAAACAAAGTAACAGAAATAAGGTAAAAGCACCTTTTTTCTAGTTGTTCTTAACATTTCTACCGAAAAAGTACAATGTGTCAATGTCAATACTATAACTTTACCATTTTAAATTTTAATTTTTCCATAAGAAATTAAAAATTTATACCATGAAAAACTAATATGTCAAACTGCTAATTTCCAGTAATTTTTAGAGGTTGTGAAAAAAGTTTGAAATTGATTAAAAAGATGAACATGTATGTCAAAGAATAAATTGTCACCCAAGGTTATATATGTTCGTATAAATGAATAGTACATTGATAAAACAAATACATGTAGATTCTCAAGAATATTATGCTATTGCCTGCACTTTTAATAACTATCCAAACATTTAATCTGCCTCAGATTTTCAACATAATTTATTCAAGCCGTTAAATGGTTTAGTATTAATTACAATTTCTTTTATAAAAATATCAAACATTTGTTGAGGTCCATCTATAAATCATCATATTTTATGTTAAAAAATCATCATAATTTGATGTAAAATGGATTTGTCCCTAAAGGGAAAATATTGCTATTAAGGAAACACAATATCATGGTGTACGCTACCTCAATTTTAGGCAAGCAAAAGAAAAAGAAAAGCTACCGTATTCGGAATGTTTAAGAAAAGTGGCATCTACCAATTTTGTATGAAGCATTAATTAGCCATTATTTCTAAAATAAACATCAGTAATATAAAACAAAACAAAATTGCAGAGGCATTTGAATACTATCAAACAAAACAACCAAGTACATTAAAAACATATATTTATAAATATATTTCTTCTTACAAATTACACTCAACATAAACCAAGCTTTTAATCTACTGTAAAGATAGAAATTTATGGGACAATATTTTCATGTTTTCTACACCCTCTCACCAAATTTTGTAGTTCACTATCCACTGACTCATGCCTGTTGTTAACTTTTAAAAACTCCAAAAATATATCATCAAAAATCTTAACTCCTTAACAGTAGTCTTTCAAATACATGTTAAGTCATCAGCTTGTAGCTTTTCATTAACAAAATCCCAAAGTATACTTAAACTTCACAATTTTCAAATTACAATTAATATTTACAAAATAAAATTATAAAAAAAATCTCACATGGTAGCATAAGCATCATTAAACACATGAAAGATATATGTATCATAAAACAAAAGCCTTCTAAACTTAGGTGCCATCTCATAAAGCAATTACTTATCTTGCATCTTTGACAGGCACATTACACCTAATTTTTAAATAGTGGTATGTTTTTCAATTGAATTTAAATGACACCAACAGGTTTGGCAATAAGGAAACCTCTGAGAAGAAAGAGGTTTAATATGAGGTCAGTGAGGTTGGTGAGTCATGAAGCACCTCTTGTTAGTACTTAATCATGAAGCATATCAATTCAGGTTAAAATTTTAATGGATTTCACCTTATAATTACTGATCAAATAGTCAGTTAGATCCATTTAAATTTTTTACTTAATTGATATGCTTCATGTCCTAACATGGCTCATGGCTCAGTAACTTCACTGGCCTAACATTAAACCTCCTCTAAGACACCTTATTGCCAAACATATTGGCGTCATTTGTCGTAAATTAAATTGAAAATGATACCACCTTTCAGAAAGTAGGTGTAAGCCAATAGTAGCTCTGACAATATGAAATGTCACCAAGTTCTAGGTAAACATTAAAACAATGAAAGATCTTTGGTTATACATATACATGTATAAACATATACATGTATAATGGAATATTCAAGTTTCATATTACAAGTTTTATCTTCCTTTTAAAAGGTACATTTATACTTTTCAAGAGCAAAATATGGCACATACTATAGTAATAAAAGTTCAGAAATCTTTCATTTATTGTTATATTACTCTTATTTTATCAGCTTGTTGTCATCAATTAATTAATTCATAAAATTAGGAACACATTTTTAAGTACGGTAGCTTACACAAATTGTATGTTTTCTTAATTCTAATTTCATGATATGTATGTATTTTTTAAGACATATACCTTTTAAAAGGAGATAAATGATTTCTAAAGCAAACTGACAATACCATCAAGCATTTAATAAAAAAAAATCTGTGTAAGTAATAAATGGCCGGATGTTGTTAAACAGGAAGTAGGTGAGTGACAGACCTGAAATCGAATCCAACAGTATGAGACCCCACCCTGATGCTGTATTCCAAGTATCAAGTGGCTGTGATCAGTAGTTGATTAGAAAACTGTTACCCACCGCCCGCCTGCCCAACATGCACCATTTTATAAGCCAGATTTTTTACTCTGTGAAATCCTGACAAAAATGTCTAATTTTTTTTTTCAGTTGTCAGTTGACCATAGAAATCTATATCACACTGTAATGAGAAAGGCAAAAGAAAAAGTGATGTTACATGTTCACAACCAAAAAATATTGAAGGCAGTTTATAAATGAAAATATTCAAGGTGATCTTTCTACTTCAAGTATCTATAAATACTTCAAAATCAACCAAACCTATACATTGGAAATCAGCAAACATCAGAGCAAAATTTCATGGAGAGTATGCCAAAATATGATAAAAAAAACTTTTGCATATAGATAAAACAGTCATCGGGTGAACTTAGAATATCAATAATTTATCACAACCCGAGCCTTTCTCAATACAGTATGCTTTAATTATATCACATTTAGAGACACAAAAGTCATATACAAACAACACATTAACAATGATATGATCCAAGATACACAATAATGGATTTAATGTTGCCATAACAACAATATAACATGGGTTACCATAGTAACAGTCATAAACAATATTAAGCAATAACAAGAGGTTCATCATCAGAGAAACCTTGAATCATTGGAGAGTCTTCATCCTCACCTGAAAAAGAGAGAAATGTTCAATCTTAGTGAGAAAGCTCCCAATACCCCATGTGTTTTGATCCTGAATCAATCACTTTTTCAGATCTACTACTCTTTCTAAATTTGTTGACTCCAAACAGTGGTACATGTGCTGTTACTATACATTATAGACATCTGCATGTTACAAATTGTTAACACATATAAAACAAATTAGACAAGCCAATTTTTTAGGTTTAATGTCACAAGATAGTGATGACTGACAACTTTGATAATACGAAATGTACTATCATATTCTTATGAGACAAAATAAGGACTAGTTTTGTGAAAAAGCTACAATATACCAACTTATTTCCCTTAACTCAAATTCCTACCAACTTTTCCTCCATATCTATTACATAGTTAAACTTACCAAGTTCATTGCTTTCAAATGTTGTTGTACCTGACCTTGTGTCGTAATGACTATTAGCAAAGGCCAGGAAACTCCTCTGGAGTCTTCTGTGTCGAACAATGAAGAAGCCCAAGACCAAGACAAGGGCTATGACGACACCAGTCACTGATACGATTATGGCAATCATTCTTTTCCGTGAAATACTTATATCACTGCCAGACTGACCTGCTTTAGATGGTTCTGAAAAAGAAACGTATTGTCAGAGGTAGAATCAGACATTGTGTTAAAGTCGGGCCCTTTGTCTATCTTTTATAGTCTACAAAATATTTCTGTATTTGAAGGGATTCCTAGTAATCATTTATCTAGAAGAACAGATAGTGGTCTCTTCTCAATTGCTCAGTATCTACAAATTATTTTTGAAATTAACAAATGGTTTCTAAATATTTTTGTGTCTTGTTATAAATATCTTGTTTCCGTAGACTTTCACAACATAATAATGTACATGAAGATATTCAAGTTTAATCAGAAACTGTTTCTCATGAAGTTGTCAAGCAGACAACATGAGTTTGGTTTACACTTCAGAAAGGTAAGATTCACACCCTAAGCATCAAGTTACAGCCGTAGAGTATAAATCCTAAATTCAAGCAGTCCCATTTTGAATAAAGCTAAGTAAAATGTGTACAACAGTATTGTCAAGTTTTGTTTGAGAACAGCTTACCACTAGTTTCAAGGAATGGGCCCTCAGCAAACTCCCCTGGGTAGCCATTGACATCAATTATTCTGACTTTGAAGGAGTATTCCGTCTCAGGAATGGTGTTAACATTATACCATGTATGATCTGGATGGACATCATCTAACTTCTCATATTTACTATCGTCAGTGGCAGATCTCATACGCTTCCAGTACAATTCATAGTTCTGCAATTTTAATTTAATTGGAAATGGTCACACAAGTAAGGTTAATTTATGTTAAAAAAATGGGTTTGGTAAAGATTTGTGTTTCAATTGATTATTTAAATCACAAAATATGAATATGGAATACAGTTAACCAACTTATTTAGTGAGCGATTTATATTCGTGAATTTTGCGATGAATAGAAATTCACGAAAATAAATCTTTGTGAATTAACTTATTTTCAAAGTAATTCAATTGTTTATTCGACAAATCACGAAAATAAATAGCCGCGAAATAGCGACTTGACAATAAAACGTGAAATATTGTAGTCACGAAAATAAATTGGTTAACAGTATTAAACATTTATTAACTTTAATAATTTTTTTCATCTCTTGTGAACCCTTCCAGATAATGTTACCAGGTGTGGATGCATTTATCAGTACATCTGAAATACCTTCTACATCAAAAACAAGTATTCTCAGAAAATAAGAGGTTTCTTTTCGTATGAGAACATCAATCACACATCCATGAATTGGAAAGTCTGGAAAAGTTTTGTTTGGAAGCCTCTGCGTCATTTTGGTTAAAACCAATATATTGATATATGCGATCCAAAGAAAAAATAATAGCTTTGAATGTAATTTTTCAAGACTTTAATTACAAGAATTAACTCAAAAGATTTTTGGAGAAGGGGTTTCAGATTTGGTCATGGTAATTTTTCCAATGTAGTGTTTCAACCAATTTTATTTTGATAAGTAAATTGTAAAATTAGAATTAATAAGACTGATTTGTTATCTTAAAATATGATTTAAGAACAACCATATTAAATTGTTTTAAATACCATACCCTAATATGATCTACTGTTCCTTTGGGAGGATTCCAATACAGCTTGATTTTACCATCTCCCTGAGAAATTTCTTTAAAAGCTTCTGGAGGTCCATATGGCACTGAAAAAATTGAATATTATCTCAATATCATTTCCTTTCAGAAAGAAATAAGTTTCTAGATATTGCTTTACTTTTAATACTGTAAACCGGGAAATTTCGCGCCGTCTTTTTTTCGCGGTCGGTTGATGGAATTCGATTTTGCGCAGTTTTAAATTCGCGGTCCTAAAGCCGATCCAATAAAAATATGTACTGTTATTTGTGTAAATGTCCGATCTCTACAAGGAATAATATTTACGTCTATCGATCCAATTGAACAATGTTCAGTTTCTTTATGTAGTCCACTGGTAAAATTTCTAAATGTGTGAACGTTGTAATCAATACCTAGGGGGATTAAAACTATGAATTTGTAATCTGAACATTTTTCCTGATCAGTTTTCGGTTAGATTTACTAAAGGAAACATGCATAGGTTTCTTATTAAGACTCCTTCAAAAGTGTCATCTTTGCTTCCGCAAACGGACAATCCCGCGTTTGTATCTGCAAACAAGTAAGTGGAAACTGTGCTTTTGGACAATTCCCCAGTTGGAAAAGGTGGTACAAAGCGCAAACGTGGAGGATATAATAACTATTCCCCAGAAGTGCGTGCTAAAATGGCCCGGTATGCTATTGATCACGGCGTTCAAAACACGGCAAGAAAATTTACCAGTGAACTAGGAAGTCCGATCAACGAATCCACTGTACGGAGCATCAAATCAGCATATATAAAACATGGACTTCATAAACAGTTCGAAAATAATGCTGAACTGCCCAAAAAAGATCGCAGCAGACCGTTACTCCTGGGAAAATATGATGCAGAACTTTTGGATTATATCAAAAGTTTGAGAGACATTGGCGGTATTGTGAACTATCAAATCGTTATTTCATCAGCTATGGGAATTTTGAAAATTAACCTGCCGCGAAAATTTCCCGTTTTACAGTAGTTTTCTTGCTTTTTAATGATTGATATCCTCGGTGCTGGTTTTGGCTACCTTGTTCTCACCTATTGGGTTAAGTACGCCCCTTTAAACTTTTTGGTTTTCTGCATTCCAATTATTTTTAATCAAATGCTGCTTATGAGAGGTTACTCCTTGAAATATGCATATCATAGCATAATTAAATTAATTAATAGCTACAATTATATATTGGTTCCTGATCTTTTTACATTATACTGTAAACGTGGAAATTTTTGCGTGGAAGTTATTTTCGCTGAATTCTGTGACCACAAATTACCGTGAAAAGCATCCCCTAAGTGAATGGACCATTCCTTAGGTGAAGAGTATAAATAATCTGGAGAAACGTGAATTTATTCCCCACGTGAAACGTTAATTTATCAAAACCATGAAAATATCACCCCACGAAAATTTCCACGTTTACAGTATTTCATTTTCCATGATTTTAATAACTTCTATTTAACTTGTGCAATTGAAATGGTGTTGAGATATTATCAATTGCATATGGTGATGAGCAATCTATCACAACAAAATTTCATCAAATTCAGTTCAGTGGTTTCAGAGTTGTGTCCATTAAAGTTTGATGGACAGATTGCAAAGAACAAAAAATTGTACTTATAAAAAAAAAGTCATAGTAGTCAATACTTACACACAGATACATCAGCTGGCTCAGACCAGCGACCTTTGGCATAGGCACTCTTAACCTTGAAAATGTATTTAGCTCCCCTCAAAAGTTTATTGAATTTGTAAGTCACTATAAAGTTGTTGGTTGGTTTTATTTCATAAGAACTGGATCGACCAGTTTTTACTTCAGTCATATTAATAATGTAGCCCTGTAAAAGAAAGATTTCTATTAAATTATTTAAATAAAATTCAAAATCAATGATAAATGGATAAAACAGAAAACTAGAAGCCCCCAGGAGCCTGAATCGCTCACCTTGTATTGATGATACTTATAAGCTGGATAATTTTTACACAGGACTGCTACTCTGTGAAATAATCAATTTTAAGGGAAACAACTCCTATCAAGAAAGGTCTTACAACTTTGACCCCATTAAATAATTTTTTAATCTTTATGTGCTTAACCATATGCAATTTAAATTTTTCAAATATCTTGTATAGTTTTCAAGATATTGGTCTAAAAAGGACGAAATTAAAAAAAAAATCAAGAAAAAGGGCAATATCTCCTACAACCATTGTCAAATCTTCTTCAAAAGTTCAGGACAGGTAGATCTTGATGTGCTGGTCACTATAACTTGAAACAGAATTTTAATTTCTGTTACCATTTTTGAGCAATTTGCAAAAAACTGCAATTTACCTTAATGTTCTATTTTTAGCCATGGCGGCCATGTTTTTGTCAAATCAAAATTTCTAACGATAATGTTGTAGAGGACATACTACAGAACAACCCTCCCAAGTTTCATTTCATTTGGCCACGCGACGGGTGTGCTATAGCAAGCAGGGACTGCTTACTGTTCCAGAGCAACTGAGTTCACTCTTGTTTCGACTGGAGTTCGCTTTGTTGATTGATATTCAGTTATTTTGTATTTCCATGTTTTACATGTTGTCTGTTTTTGTCCCATTCTTGTTGGTGTTTACTGGTTTTGTCGCTGCCCTTTCAGACTTTTGACTTTCAGATACCCCATTGGTATCTCTGCTTCTTTCAGAGAAGAAGATTTTTGTTAATTTGAACAAAAAGTTGTGAAAATGGTCAATTTTTACTATCTAAGGGATATAAATCCTAAGTGTGTTGATCACTTTTACCCTTGCAAGAATTTTGATATCTGTTATGGTTTTTGAGTAATTTGCAAAAAACTGCAATTTTCCCCTAATGTTCTATTTTTAGCTATGGCGGCCATGTTTTTTATCAAATCAAAAATTCAGGCAATATTTCAGTAGAGGACATACTACAGAACAACCCTACCAAGTTTCATTACAATTGGCTATGCAGTTTCAGATAAAAAAGATTTTTGAAAAGTTGGCAAACGGATGGATGACGGACGCCTTCGGCCAGGTGAGCTAAAAAGGGAAAAAGAACAGATAGGATTTAAATAGAAATCTAGATTAAATATTCATTTGAACAAAATATATCAACATTTATGCAAAACAAATAATCTAAAGAGAGGTATTAGGCATATAATATTTTCTGATAGAAATAACCCTAAAATCTCATTGAATGATGCATTCAATGAGATGCACTTATAGACCACAATAAGAAAATTTCTATGTTAACATTATGAAAGCACTGACCTGAGCAACTTCAGCATAACAGGGAGGATTCCATGTGATTTGGACAGATGTGGGATCTGTTTTATCAAAGACTACATTTACATTCTCTGGTTGTGCTGTGTCATCTAAAATTATGAAGGTAATTACCAGTATTTTATAACATTTAATAAATGAAATATAAATCACTAAGACAATAAGAATACTTTAAGGACCTGGGGAGAACACTGCCATATACCCTTCCTAATTAATTGGTTGATTACTTCTTAGAAGTAATGGTACAACTTAATTGTTTTTTTAAGTAATGATATTTTTGCTGACAATTATAAATTACCTTCTCCTGTCTGGAAAGTTTTCTCATCTGATGGTTTACATTTGCCAGGTTTGGATACAGCCACCATTATGGAATAAGACTCACAAGCTCTTAGATTGCCCAGCAATGTATGGGTCTGTCCAGCGACAACTTTCTTCATGGCTTCTGTAGCATAATTCCTCATATCTCCAATTTTGTAATCATAGAATAATGTGTATTCCTTAAGATAGAAATGTATATAAATGATACATTTTTTTTATTTGTTTTAGAGAGATTAATAGAATGATATTTATAAAATGGAATTGCTAAATATATCCCAACTTAACTTATAATTGAAAACAGGAAGTAAATAACCACCTTACCTGAAAAGGGAAGGCCAGGTACAACTCACTGAGTTTAAGCTGTGTATTATGTTTAAAACCCTTTAGCTCAGCCAAAGTTGATCACAGACTGACTTGACAAGAAGCATTGTACAACTTATCCTGTTCATGCTGTTTACCAAATTTAAAAGTTATTGTTTTAGTACTGGCTATTGCCAATAGATGTTACATTTTTTTTACCCTTAATACAGTCTTAATCAGCTTGGCAAACAAGAAGTTGATGACCACCTTACATGGACAGTAAAATGCTGTGTACCAAAATTGAAACAAGGAATACTGTGAGCGAGCTCACGGAGGATACCCCCCGCTTTAACAATTTTAAGTCCAATTATCTCCATTGAATGATATCCGTCAGCAACCAAAATTCTTCATGCACATTTCCATATATTGTACATCCTTCATGTAAAGTGCCATCAAAATCCATCAAGCGGTTTAGGAGGAGTTGCGCTTACAAGGTCTCCCATTGAACACCAAGTTTAAAAAGTCTAAGTCCAATTATCTCCCTTGAATGATATCTGACAGCAACCAAAATTCTTCATGCACATCTTCATATAGTGTACATCCTTCATGTAAAGTGTCATCAAAATCCATCAAGCGCTTTAGGATGAGTTGCGCTTACGAGGTCTCCCATTGAACAACATGTTTCAAAAAGTCTAGGCCAATTATCTCCCTTGAATGATATCTGATAGCAACCAAAATTCTTCATGCACATCTCCATATGGTGTACATCCTTTGTGTAAAGTTTCATCAAAATCCATCAAGGGGTTTAGGAGGAGTTGCGCTTACGAGGTATGTGGACAGACGGACAGACGGACAGACAGACAGACAGACAGGGTGATTCCTATATACCCCCCAAACTTTGTTTGCGGGGGGTATAATTAATCCCTTCAGTCAAGTTAGTAGAAACTGAGTAATCTGTTATGAAAATTGTGATAGGCCATTACAATATGGCCCCTTTCTTATGATTGCAGTATAATTTGATAAGTGTTTTAACTAGAGGTTCCCAGGAGCCTGAATCCCTCACCTGAATTCAATGACCAATGGAATGAAAATAGTTTGGGCTATCTGGTGTGATTTCCAATGCTAACTTTACCTTAAGCACTTACAGTTTTCAAGCTCAAGTTAAAACACCATGAAAATTGTCAATTTTGACGATTCAGGGAATTAACTCCTATAAGGGGTCGTCCCACAACTTTCCCTTCTTGTGTAGCAACATTCTGTCAGCTCCAGCTTAAGGAGTTTACGTATCTCAATTGATTCGTTACTCCAGAGCGTGCGGGACTTACATCGATTTCCTTAGCAGAGCGACACGTCTGACGCAAAAATTGCTCACACAGGGTTATGTTGCTCCTCGGTTGCTGTCTTCACTCAAGAAATTTTACGGAAGACATCATGCACTTATAGACAAATATGGGATTTAGATCTCTCAGATAGGTTCAGATGTTGGTTTGTCATAGGGTGTTGTTTTGTCTTTCTTTACCGGATTTGAAACGCTGAATGGACTTTTGGAAACGCGACGGGTGTGCTTTAGCAAGCAGGAACTGCTTACTCTTCTGGAGCACCTGAGTTCACTCTTGTTTCGACGGGAGTTCCCGTTGTTGATTGATATTCAGTTATTTTGTGTTTCCATGTTTTACATGTTGTCTGTTTTTGTCCCGTTCTTGTTGGTGTTTACTGGTTTTGTCTCTGCCCATTCGGACTTTTGACATTCGGATACCCCATTGTTACCTCTGCTTCTTTGACTCAATGAAAAGTATAGTAGAGCTTTTAATCCTGAAGAAGGAAGGTTATACTTTTTGAGCTATAAGCTAAGAACTATGGTCTGATCCCCATGTTCCATTTATAGCAACAGCAGCCATGTTGGTTGGACAGCATGCACTTTCAAAAGCTTGGTAAAGGACAACCTAAAGATCAAGTGTACCAAGTTTCAAAGCAATCATTTCTGTAGTTTCAGATAAGAAGATTTGTTAAAATCAGCTATAATTAATAGAAACAAGAGTTAACACTAAAGTATGTCTCGCCTGCCGGCACCATCAGAAACAATTATTCTTTCTTACTTTCACTATATTTTGAATTTACATGGATTTTCAGTTTCTGAGATCAAAAGATGTTTATAGAACTTAAACATTGCAAATATATGCAATAAAAATAATCAAAGTCACTCAACCAGAAAATTAAGGTCAAGGTCATAAGATGGGGATGCAACTGTGCTAAGCTACTACTGGGGCATATGCATACCAAGTTTCTTCAACCTAGGACCTATAGCTCTTGAGATATGGAGGTGCTCGCAAAACTTTTCCATTGCTATTATATGTATTGAAAATTGTCAAAGTCACTCAACCGGAAAATCAAGGTCAAGGTCAAAAGATGGGGATGCAACTGTGCTAAGCTACTACTGGGGCATATGCATACCAAGTTTCATCAACCCAGGACCTATAGTTCTTGAGATATGGAGGTGCTCGCAAAACTTTTCCATTGCTATTATATGTATTGAAAATTGTCAAAGTCACTCAACCGGAAAATCAAGGTCAAGGTCGAAAGATGGGGATGCAACTGTGCTAAGCTATTACTGGGGCATATGCATACCACGTTTCATCAACCCAGGACCTATAGTTCTTGAGATATGGAGGTGCTCGCAAAACTTTTCAATTGCTATTATATGTATTGAAAATTGTCAAAGTCACTCAACCGGAAAATCAAGGTAAAGGTCAAAAGATGGGGATGCAACTGTGCTAAGCTTCTACTGGGGCATATGCATACCAAGTTTCATCAACCCAGGACCTATAGTTCTTGAGATATGGAGGTGCTCATAAAACTTTTCCAAAAAGTTAACGCCGCCGTCGACGCCGCCGCCGGTAAAGTAACACCTATGTCCCGCTCTGCTTCGCAGGCGAGAGAAAAACAGTTAAAGGGGAATAATTCTTAAACAGTTAATCTGACAATTTTGACCTCAAAATCATTTTTGAAGATTGAAAAAAAAAATTGAAGATTGCTAAAAGCTTCACATTTCTCCAGTGCTAACTTTTCCTCTAGCAATTACAGTTTTCAAGATAAAGTCCAAAAACTAGGAAAATGGTCCATTTTGATGATTAAGGGGAAAAAACTCTTATAAGGAGTCATCCCACAACTTTGACTCAATGGAGAGTTATATAAAGCTTCTGATGAAGAAGGAGGGAGGTTGCTTCAGATTTCCTCTATATCTAAAACTTTTTGAGCTATAAGCTAAAAACCATGGTTTGAAACCCTGTTGGTTGGTCGGCGTGCACAAATTTCACAAACTTGGTAGAGGACATCCTGAAGATCAAGTGTACAAAGTTTCAAAGCAATCCCTTCAGTGGTTTTAGAGAAGATTTTTTAAGAAAAGTTATTGGACAGACGACAGACACTTAACGATGACAATTGTTCACATGACCCTACTGGTCAGGTGAGTTAAAAATTGTTGTTTTGAGCAATGCATATTTATTCTATTGTCCTTTCATTCAATAAAGTGTGGCAAAAATGTAACCTGATATTCTTCAACATCACAAAACATTCATCTAAAACACTCACAAAGGTGATTCCTTTTGGGGCTAAAAGGTCATTCCAAGAGATTTTATACATCCCTGTGCTGGTTACATCAAACATCCCATCTGTGAACTTAGGTATATATCTGCCAAGATCTGAAAAGATAAGGGTTTAATTTAGAAAGGTTTCAATGTAAGAATAAATCCGCAAGAACAACAGAATTTCTGGGTCCACAACCACATGCATATGGGACCCTGGATACCAAATATCAAAACCCTAAGAATAAACTCACAGAATAAAGAAGCTGAGAAATCTGTTACTAATAAAAAGAAGTGTGCAGAATTCATAGACGCCCAGCAATTCTATGACCTGTTCCAGAGATTGGGGCAGCAGACAACAAAGATAATTTGACCGCATCTGGTCACTGGTGATACCCAGCTCTCATAACTTAGCCCTGTGTTTAATATGAAGTTCTTAGCAAACAGAAAGTTAATATCCAATGAATCAAAAAGTATATGTATCCATAAGTATATCATAAAACTTTAAACTAAATATCAGCAACCTAGAAATATTAGTAACCAAGTTATAAATGAATAAAAAAAGTGACTGAATTAAGGTGTGATGGAAAAGTTTTTTTAAGATAATTAGGAAGTAGATGTCAGATGTATCCAAAAACATATCCCATCATAGATCATGTCAAGCTTATTATCAAATATCAGCAACCTGGGAGAATTAGTAACTGATTTATAAGTAAATTAGAAGTGTGCCATGAAAATATTAAGATTTCTGTTAACAGGAAGTAGATGTCTGACAGATCCAAAAATAAATTCCACAAAAAATCATGACTGTATAAAATTTGTTAGCTGGTTTAGTTATTGAAAATATGACTTGACCTTCATTTTATTGTTATTCACAGCTGTCCAAAATTTCGTTAAAATAAATTGAATCATTTCCATTAATAACTTAGATACCACCTGGAGACAAACTACATACATGTTTAATGTAATACATGTACATCACATTTTATATGGCAAGGAATAAAATTTTGTTTTGTTTCTTTTTGGTAAATTTCTTATAATTTGATTAGCTTTAACAGTCATGTGTTCATAAAAATAATTTGAATGTTTTATTATGTAAGCTTAGCAGGGAAACAATTCTGAATGCTTTTCTGCTTTGTTTACATTTGAAAGGAAACAAAATGATTGAGGGACATTTGAAAATTTAGAAATGTGCGTCACTAGTTAAACGATGAACATATAATATGATAAAACAATTGTGTCCATTGTAGATGGAAACATCCAAAATCGTCATCCCTCAGGGTTGTTGTTTTCCCTTGGTCAAGCCCTATCCTGTCGCGGATCAAGAAATTTTCCATCTTCTTGGACCTCTAGATCTTGTATCATACAGTTCTTAACCAAATTTTCTGTCAAACGAGAGGGCCCCACCTGGCGTGCCGGTCCTAAATCTGCCTTTCCTATCCCCTCCTGTATACAATTTGGGATGTTTCTCTCTATAGCATATCTCAATTATTAAATGTTTACACATAATTGAATGAAATAATATAAATCAAATCAAGATTTATTAAGATTTAAAATTTCTATACTAACCTGGGTTAGAATATAAAACACTTGTTGTTGGTCCATTTCCATAGTTATTTTTGGCATACAATATAAATGTATAATATCCTGAGATACAAAGTTCACAAACTGAAGAAGAAAAAATTTCAGTACATAAATACATGTATATGAACTAATTACTATATCCATTGGTGTTTTGCATTTCAAAACCAGAATTATAATACATGTGATTTTATTTTAGTGTGTAAAAAAACTCCTGTCAGAGAAGTAAATCTATACTTTAAGCTTTAATTATTCATAGAAAAAAATGTTTAGCTTCTCAGGCCCCGGTCTTATCTGTTCTGAGGCAGCCTCGTTGACCCTTTTTATTGCCTTTTCATAAATCACCTGCCTCATCATTTTTTTTGTCTATTTACAATGTAAAAAAGCTGCCTCGTCCACTTTATGGACCAAAAGAAAAATAAATTAGACGCCTCCCTGCCTCATCTGTTTTTGAAAAAAATGGCCAGAGAAGCTAAGAATTTATTTTTGTATGGCCGTACATTGATTTAACTCCATATTGTGTGAGTGTGAGTGTGCTACATGTAGTATTTAACATTTACCAACTTCTTCATGTACATAGCCCTTAAATAATCTACTAAAAGGGTTGTACGGGCATAACACACCAACTCACACATGCAAAGTGGGGTTAAATTAATTAAGTTGAATATTGGATTTTTAAAGTAAACTGAATAATTCCAATATGCAGTGAATAGATTGAACAATTATGTTGGGTTTTTTTTTGTATTTGTTGAAATGAATCATAGAGCTTTTCCTCTGTACAAATAAAGGTTTTTTTTCTGTGGTTTCATTATCATTCATGGGATATCAATTTTCGTTGTTTTCATAGCTGGCCTTGACCCACAAAAAGAAAATTTAACATTGATTTGTATGCTGCAGACTTTAAAACAACGAACTTACGAACCCACGAACTGGTAATTTTTCATTTAATCACGAAAATAAATGAATCCGCAGTATGTGAATTTTAAACAGCAAACTCCTGACCAAATATCTTACCTGTATGAGATGTATCCTTTGGTCCTTTTAAGATGACTTGCTCCTCTTCCCAAAAGTCAGTAAATTTGATGACGTAGTTCTTAACACTAGAGTTTTTGATTAGGTCCCATTTCAAAGTTGCACATGAGCTGTTTGCATGAACTGCTTTGGCATTTGGTACGACATTTGTGATTCCATCCGTGTGATAAGTCAGGTCTATTACCTTTGACGGCAAACTTTCTCCAGCGCTATTCAGTGCTGTCACCTTTGTACAAAAGAAAATAAAGGTATTATGAACCTTGTCTTAACTGAAACCTTGTTAAACTTACAAAATGTGTCCAAAAAACATAATGCCAAGTCTCAAAACATGGAAATGAACCTTTAGCCAGAAGGTGAACCTGATTTGGGAGCAATGAATAAAATGAACACATCATGTATATACAGTGTAGCAGGTTATTTTTGCAGCTTTTGTCTCAAAAGGTATTGGAAAAAAATTTATAGGTTTCATTTTAGCAGTGTGTGGATGTGTTTGTTAATGATTTGTGTTTGAATAATATTTTCGCAGGATTTACTTTCAAAATTTCGTCGACCCTCAAAAATATGCGAACATTAAACCACCGCAAAATAACCTGCTATTCGGTAGTAGGTGGGAAAAAAATGGTTGGTTTAGGCAGGTATTTCTTTGATACATGTTAAAACTTATAGAGATGTTAAGAATACACTTGAAATTTAGATGAGTTACACAGTTTTGAGGTTTTCCATTTATTCTGTTTAGTTCAGGCAGGTTTCACTTAAATTTAGCAAAACTATGGAACTGGAATAATCATTCTCATACGTCCAACAGAAAAAGTCAAAATGTACAAGAGCGATTAAAGATCTCAATGGCCCTAACTTGGTACAGACATTTCAAAGAAATAATGGGTTGAACCAGGTTATATGGTGCCAAAACTTCTTCTCCTGACTGGCAGTAACACAATAATCAAATGATACACAATTGAGAAAATCTCAGGACAACAAACTTGTTGAATCCAACACTAACTGGTACTGTTGACAGAATAAGAATGATAAAATCTTTTACCAGTCAAACTACAATTTCTTTTATAATGCCTGTGCCAAGTTAGATCCATTGTAATTTTTATTTCTTTGTTTTGTTTAAAAATTACCACCGATTGTTATTAATTTTGTTATTGCATATTTCCATGCTCTTTATTTTACTGTTGATATGCATTCTCCAAGTCCTCTTGGCCCCCCTTTTTTCCGCTTAAGTTTCTCATCTGTTGGAGAAGAATTATATGGTGGGAAATGGTTAAGCCATATGTACAAAGGGAATAGGTAGGTACTTACTATTTTTTATTATAAAATCTTACTTACTATTTTTTCTTCAAAAACCTTAAATCAATCTTACCCATATCTTGTATTTATGGCCCATTGTGAAGGTATCAGGAATTATCACAGCTGATTTAGAATATCTGGAAACTGTCAAACTGCTTTTAACTGTAGTTGTCATGTCTTGACAGTAAACCTAAAATAAATTAATGAAAACTTATATCCTGTGGAAATTATTAATTGAATAGCCCTTTGTTGGTAGAAGGAAATACCTATTTTCGTGGTTAACTGCCATTCACAGAAATTATGAATATTGGTACCCTACAATCAACAGCAACATTTGAGATCTGATACAAATTTTTTTTCAGTAACACTTTTATGTGCACTCTATTTTGTGGCTACAAGAATATAGCACTGTATAGCCATTTACACAAGATGTGTTATGATCTATTTAAAGCTCAATAAAGCTCTATTCCAGCATATTCACTCAAAATAACTTTTAACATTCTATATCAGAAACCTTTCTTTTTTCAAATACATGTATTAACAATCAACTTACATTAAAACCTCTTAATCCCATTTGCATATCTGGATATTCCCAAGTAACAAATATCCCCTCATCTGTAATGGTTGCATGTACAGTCTTGGGCGTGTCTGGTTCTGAAAAAAGAAAATATGTCTCCTAACTAAGATATGACAGCCAGATTGGCACATATTTCTTGAGGCTACTCAATATTGTGTTGTCCTTGTTATGAAAAAAACGCACAAAATTTTATGAAGATCAGAATTAAGGTTTTGGAGAAATTAGCTTATACAGATAGATAAATCCGAGGTGTAACTGATGGAAAAACTAACTGAGAGAAAAACTATGTCAAACAACTTAAGTTGGCAGGTGATAAAAGACCAGTGACAGGTGGACCCAGAAGGTGGGAGTTCCAGGAGCTGGGACCCAACCCTGGGACCCAACCTTTCTTCCTAAAATGTTGCAATCTTTGTGTAGATTTTCAACAAAACTGGCCTAGAACCCCCCTTTTTGTCCACAGTTGCAAGCCCCCTTTTTGAAATTTCTGGATCTGCTTCTCAAGACCATAAAAGTACATCCACGACTGTAGCCTCCCATGGATAATGTGTGCTCTTTTAAAAGTATTCAGTAAACAGGAAGTAGATGAGCTACAGGCATCAAATTGCCATTTTGATCTATAATTTGATGCTACAAGCAAAAATATAAAGACTAAATCATGCATAGTGGCCCCAAATTTGTTTCTGAACAAGTTGAATAGATTCCCCCAAAACAGACATCCAGTCTGCAGACCAGTCAAAAACAATATATATATTTTGCAACATAAAAACACAACTGATCCTACCTGCATCTGTGGTCCTGAAGAGTGCTATGTGATGAGCTCTGTTGATGGTACCATTTATCTGTACATACACAGTAACTTGGTATGGTGATAAAGGTTTGAGCCCTGTCAAGATGACTTGGTTCTGCTTAACATTGGTCACGTTCTTGGTGGCATTAGTGTCTAAGTTCCTATATTATACAATAAATGAAAAAAAAAATACATCAATAGTTCTTATCTGGAAAAAGCCAAACATTATTCCAGTTCACCAAATGTTTTGCAAATTCAGGATTTGTCACTTGATCAAAATAGAACTTTGATGCAAAAGATTTGAAGAAAATATCTCATACCAGTTTTGAGAAAATTGAAGTCTAAAATACTTTGAATGCTATGGGAAACTGTCTGTTTGTACCTTGGTAGGTACAAATGGAACAATTGTGACAATTCAAAAGTTTTGGTGGTGTATAAGAATCTAGTACAGAATTGTTATTAGTAGATAGAATTGAATGAAATTTAGCACTGAGATTAACTGAAAAGATGTCAACATTTCTCAGACAAAAATTTAGTGATATCTTAAAAGGTGTGCGTATAGTTCCTATTTTTCATGCAATGGCCATATTTGGAAATATTCAAATCAAAATGGTGATAACGGGCAAAATATGACACCAACTTGACATTTTGCGGCATATTTTGGGTTCTAGGAACCAATTCTATAGAATCAAAGACATAGAAAGGTTTCAAAACAACAAACAAAAATTCTATCTATTTCCAGAGTTGAACAATTGCTTCCTTGGCATTGTTTATCTATATTTATCAAATGTTTTGTGTTATGCCTTTTAGCACAAGCAATTTCCGCTAATAATTTGATATTTATTTCAAGAAATGAAAAAAGTTGCTCTTTTTTCGTAACTTTTGTTTTATCAAAATAATCCTATATTTATCCTTGCTCAATTTCATAACACTTATTGATTTTTTAACTTTAAGTATGAATTCATAAGATTTAGAATTGCAATAAAGCTTCATAATACATAACTACATAAACATTTTCTCAAATATTGTGGATTCATTTAAATATTTTTGTGGTTTGATAAAAAAAGAAATTTCCTTAGATTCTTAATTTCATGGTTTGATTATATATATATATATATATATATATATAAATAACACTTTGTTGTATTCTTATTTTAGGGGTTGATGGTAACTATTGAAAACCACCAAAGTTGTTACCCTATGAATAATAATAAAACCACAGTAATATAAAACAAGAATATGTCCAAAAAGCATGATACACCAGCCAACATGAAAAAATGACTTTAATTTAATCCTGCTTTTGGACAGCCAGACTAAAATACTATATAGCCTCTACATTTTCTAGACTGAGAATAAGATATATTATTGATGCAAAGATTTATGACTTACATATAGGATACAATATATTGCAGATTCTTATCTGTGATGTTATATAATGATGCCCAGTTTACTGTCATATTCCTACCATAAGCCACTACAAGTCGTACAATTGGTGCTTGGTTCTCTGTAATATAAAAAGAAATGTTTCAAATCGAAGGGCTGTTTCATTTTTGTCTGACATTGTCCTTAGTAGTATTACCTTAGCTTTCACTATTTTACATTGCTTGGAAAATTTAACTACATGTTACAGCGAGTAGGCAAGCTGTACAAGCAAAAATTGTTATACACTGTTAAATTGTGCAAGTCATTGCTAACAAAACTGCAGAGAAAACCTTTGTTACCTATGAGCAGACTAATTTTACTCCTCTTTATATAGAAGGTAAAACAAAATAGTTTATCAATTCTCATTTTAAGAAGTTGATAAAATGGTATAATAAAGGAATAAAATTTACTCTTTTGTTTTGATAGATCATAATAAAATGTGAAATAAGTGTACATGACACAAACTCCATAAACCAACAGTACTTACCTGCGTTGGAATTTATGGACAATAACAAAAGAAAACAGACACAAACATTTTTGTTGACATTACTTACTTCCTGTGCAATCTGATTCATCATCACCAAAGATACAGTCTTCCGTAAAATCACAAACTTTCACCCAAGGCAAACATTGTACATCCAGTGAACAATGGTAACCATCTTTACATGATACGGGTACTGTTGTGTTAGCTGAAATAAATAAATTATAACTGAATAATTCAATTTGTCATTTTCTAGTATTGTTTGGACAATGAGGATCATATTAGACCCAACATAATTCAACATATCTAAATTGTTATAGAACCTGGACACATGTTTCTGACTACATTAAAATGCTGTAAGTTTAGTGCGTCCTTGGGTACCTAGGGTCCATTATCAAAGGTATCTAAATCTGCCCAAACTTTTTTGTACATACATGTATGTTACTCTGGGAACTAATTATAAATACAAGCACAGACCATTGACAAACAATTGACTAATTAAAATGATTGTTAGATATGACCTAGCAAATAAGACATCAAAGCTCTTTATTTGAAGTTGTGAAATCAAATTGTTTAATTTCAAAGATTGAAACTATGAACAAAGTCTCTTGCTGAAAGCATGGTGGTTAAAACATCCTTATGAGATCAAAGTAAGAATTCAACAAAAAAGAAACAAGAATTTGTCCAAAAGACATAATGCTTAATCTCACAACATTTGGGACAGACAGACGGACAAACAGATGGATCAATGGACAGACCAACGAACCCGAACACTGTATGCCCCCTACTTTGTAAAAGCACTATTGTATAGTTTGGAACATGATATAATACAGCAATGTTGTACATAAAATTACCATGAGTTTTTTGACAGTCTAAAGCAGATTCATCTGTATGGTCAGCACAATCAAATCTTCCATTACAGAGATCTTCCATATCAATACACTCTCCTGATGTCTGACATCTGTACTGTTCGAGCTTACAGTCATGTCCTGAAAAATAGACAGAAACGTTGATAGTTTCATGATGATATCTTATCCCCTTATAATCGTCATTGAAAAGAAAGTTCAGCCGTAAGATCAATCTGATTTTGGATGGAAGGACAAATAAATCCTGACACTATATGCTCCTCTACTATTGTCTGATACTGGTAGTAATTGTCTGTAACTTTGTTGTAATTTTGATTTCATAGATTGGGCATACAAAATACAAAGGCACATAATAACAAGAGAAACAAGCTTATAAGCAGCTTTAATTTTCAAAAGAAATTCTCTTTTTTAACATTCAAAACTAGATATTGCTCTGATTTTATTATTATTCGTGGGGTATCAATTTTTGTAGTTTTTCTAGGTGGCCTTGATGAACATACTTAGATACCCAACGAATAGAAAACTTAACATTGATCTGTATGCTGACGATTTCAGAACCACAAATTTAAGAATCCACAAACTTATCTTTTTCATCAGACCATGAAAATAAATAAATTGACAGTCATTCCTTAATTGGCATTAAAATTGACATCACATGAACTCTTACCATCACAGTTTTTCTCATCTTCCCCATACTGACAATCAGGGAAACCATCACACAGAGCACCTGTTTCTATACATGATGAGTCATTACACCTAAATTGTCCAATAGAACACAAATCTGAAATAAAAGAAAAAAAGTCAAAAATGACTAGATTTCGTTAAATAGGAAGTAGGTGAGCGACAGACATGAAATGGAATCCATCATTATGGGACCCCACCCAAATGCTGTATACCAAGTATCAAGTGGCTGTGATAATGAGTTGCTGAGAAAACTTCAACGCATATTTCTTCCCTGCCGCCGCCTAACATTCATCATTATTTAACCCAGATTTTTCACTCTGTGAACTCAGCCAAAAATAACACCACAAGTTTAAACCATCACATAGTTAACTTGTTACTATACATAAATGACCATGGGCCCTTTGAAGGACGGCGAGCAGCGCTTACTGGCCTTGTTGAAGGCTGCTGGCAGTTTTCCATTGTGGTTTTTCTAAATAATCGCTTGTTATGTGTGCTGTGCCGCGTACACTTATTCCACATCTCATTATTTTCTATTCTATACAAGTTAAATCATTGCACCAGATATGGAACTGCTAGCTGGAATGGGATTCACAGTAACACAAAGCTTACTGTCCTATCAAGGTAAAATAAATATGTTTTAACTAATGGTACACATTTAAACCATCACAAATTACTGTGAAAGTACTTAAATTCCTGGGTATCAGTTTTTGTGGTTTCGGAGTAAAATGAATATTTGTGGATTGATGAATTCGTGGTTTTAATAGATTCTCTAATAAAGCAATGTAAAAATTTGTTGTTTGTTGGTAATTTTATTTCGTTGTTTGCCTGACCCACGAAAACCACAAAAATTGGTACCCAACAAATATCAATATTTTCACAGTAGTCTGTAATCACAGTTTAAAGTATCAGAAAGATCCAGTATAAGATTTTTGAGCTTCAAATTACATGATGCACATTCATTTATTGTACAACAAACAGACAGACAGGCAGATAAAACAGGAGTGAAAGTCCCTGAACTGTTATTGCCTTTAATGACAGATAAGGACATATAAAATATCTATTTGCTCCTCAAGGCATTTTTCTTTAAAATCCAACACTTGTTTTTTTTGTTTTTTTTTTACCAATACTTTGACTCAAGTAAAACATGTCTGATTTACCCAGTTTGTTTGTTTTCATTGATATTAATAGTACCTTGTTTTCATTGATATTAATAGTACCTTGTTTTCATTGATATTAATAGTACCTATCTGCATTCCCAAACTTACAATGCAATTAAATGCTCAAAGGATGGAAGTATAAAATGTATGGGTAGTTTAACTTCCAGAAACCAATGATGAAAACAAACCAACATAATCCAGAAGTTTCTGGAAAAGTATGATGAATTATGATGCATGGGGTATCTAAAAACACGGGGAAGCTAACCATTTTGGATTTATTTATGTTTTGCTTAAAAACACTGCAACTTAATTTCAAGTCATGTGCACCTGTCTTTGATATTCTCAAACACATTTTTAAGTATCAAAAGGGGTCACTTAAGACAGGATTTAATGTAGACTCATTCTTTTCAACTCTCAAGAAAGAATTTTACATTCACAGTTCAAATAAAGAGTTAACTTACTGCAGTTAATTTCATCACTGGAATCTCGACAATTTTCATATCCATCACATCTCTGTGTGCTATAAATACACTGGCCATTGTCACATGTCCACTGGTATCCAGCACAAATAGGTGGAGCTGTAGTTGTGTTATGGACTGAGAAGTACAATAAATGAATTGTAAACAAAATATTGTACACACAATGCAATGTTTTTCTTGTACGGGTTCATTAAATAAAGATGTGAGAAGTTTAACTGAAATAATGTACATGTTTTGTGTCAATCACATTCATTTCACACTTATATGTTGTGTAATAATATTATGATTGTGTACTTAAATGAAATCACCCCAATCTCCACAGTCATCCACATGGTAAAATTTGTTCTACAACCAGATGCCCTTAGTGTTGATGTGGCACACACATTTATTTCAAACTTAAATTTTGAGCATTTATGTACTGACCCCATCTAAAGAATAGTTCATCATTTTTACATGTATCACTGCAATCTTCAACATGGTCAAACCTGTTAAACCAACAGATAAAATTATGGATGTGTGTGTGTAGCTCACACCTATCTGTTGTGTAATTGTGTACTTACTCCAACCACAGAATAGTTCATCACTCCCATCCCCACAATCATCAACATGGTCACACTTGTTCGACCACCAGATACATTTGTGGTTGTTACATTCAAACTGCCAAAAGTGACACTGCCCTGGTGGTAATGCTGTGGTTGGTGGAGGCTTAACAGTAGTAGGAGCTAAAATATAAACAAATTTTAAAATTATCATGAAAAAAATGTACAAAATCAATGTCAAGAATCTTTTACTACTAAAAGTAAAATTCATTTGTGGTTGTTACACAAACTGCTAGAAATGGCAATGCAACCTTAACATTGAGGGGGATCAAATCTACTTGTCCTGTGATACATGCAACAAAATACTTTATTCTACATTCAAGAGGAAAAAAAATAATTTCACACCATAAATATATGGTTTTTAACTAGAAAAAAAATTATCAGTACAAGGAATTAAGACTTTAAACAAATTATCTCCCCTTGTTTGTAACATAGCAAACCCATGATAGAACCTACCAACAGTTGTAGCACATCCAACCTCATCACTCTTGTCATGGCAGTCAGGTGACCCATCACAACGCCATGTACTATAAATACATTGTCCATCATTACAACGGAATTGGTACGGTGAGCAGGATGTTGAGGTACAATTGTCCTCATCTGATCGATCTGTACAGTCATTTAGGCCATCACATCTACGGGCCATTGGAACACACTTAGGTTGATGCTTGAGACAGTGGAATTCTTCATCCCCACATGGCTCTGAAAAGTTTTTCCCAAAAATATTTGATAGATTTACATGAAATTTAAAGAAGGGAATCATTATATGGTATTAATCACTGTTTAAAATTTAATATATGTACCCAAAAGTTGTGGACAGACAGACAGGCAGTCAGAGAAAGTGAAAACTAAAGAACTTACACATCCTTGATGCAGGGACTTTTTAAAAAGTTAAAAGATGCTTCTATTTAAGTTCAATCTCAGAATTCTGTTGAATTTGTTTGAACTCAGATTATCATGGGTATTTGTGTTTATAGTGTACTTTTCAGCAAACATATTAATGATGAATGTCTCAACATACCTTTCTAGTATTGTTTTGTTCCCATGTGGAAAATTGCAAAATACAATCAAATAAATTTTGCTGTTATATACATGTAATAATGCAAAAAGAAGATCTGAGCATGGCAACAATGGACTTAAACAAGTGTGGCCACTAAAAGTATGTCTCGCCTGCCGGCACCATCGCTAAAATCAACTACCTAAGCTTTCATTTCTTGATATAAACACAAAAAGTGTTAGTATACCTAATAACAGATGCCTAGTTATTATACTATTCAAGCAATCCATTGTCCAACCAAGTATTACAAAAAGTTTTCTGTCTGAAAAAAGACCTAAGTTCACAGAGTCACTGGAGCGTAAAAATGGGGTCATGGTCACATGGCATGGTGACAGTTGCGTTGTCCATAACCGCAACTGTCTGTTTACCCAATATCAGATGCCTAGCTATTATAACTTTCCAGCAATTCATCTTCCATAAAAGTCTTACAAAAATTTTTTTCGGCCTGAAAAAGACCTAAGTTCACAGAGTCACTGGAGCGTGAAAATGGGGTCAGGGTCAAACGGCATGGTGACAGTTGGGTAGACCATAACCTGAACTGTCTGTATACCAAATATCAGATGCCTAGCTATTATACTTTTCAAGCAATTCATCGTCCACAAAAGTCTTACAAAAAAGTTTACGGCCTGAAAAAAGACCTAAGTTCACAGAGTCACTGGAGCATGAAAATGGGGTCAGGGTCAAACGGCATGGTGACAGTTGCGTAGACCATAACCTGAACTGTCTGTATACCAAATATCAGATGCCTAGCTATTATACTTTTCAAGCAATTCATCGTCCACAAAAGTCTTACAAAAAAGTTTACGGCCTGAAAAAAGACCTAAGTTCACAGAGTCACTGGAGCGTGAACATGGGGTCAGGGTCAAACGGCATGGTGACAGTTGCGTAGACCATAACCTGAACTGTCTGTATACTAAATATCAGATGCCTAGCTATTATACTTTTCAAGCAATTCATTGTCCACAAAAGTCTTACAAAAAAGTTTACGCCGCCGCCGTCGCCGCCGTCGCCGGAAAGTAATACCTATGTCTCGCCTTCTGCGACTATTCGTCGCAGGCGAGACAAAAACTTGAGATGAAAATAATATGTCCAGAAACAAGGACAAGTTATTGTGACCAAACAAAGACTTACCAGTGATTGTACAACTTGACAGATTTTCATCCGATCCATCTCTGCAATCGTCGTCAAAATCACACGTCCAATTAGCATTTATACAGCGGCCATTATCACAGGTAAACTCATCAGGACTACAAGATCTGTATTCTGAAAAATATAAAATCACACAATGTAAATTCACTAGCTTTACTCTGTAAATTTCATTAAAAAAAAACACCCATGCAAATTTTTCACTTCTACAATATAAGGTTATCTTACTGCAAATTTTTCACTTCTACAATATAAGGATAACTTCACTTACTGCAACTTTGTTCATCAGAATTGTCCCCACAATCATTGTCAAAATCACACTTCCATCTGAGGGGAATACAATGACCATTACCACACTTAAAACTCCCATCAGCACAGTTGGAATACGCTGTAATAAAATAAAGATATATAATCAATATCAAAATCACACTGCCACTTAGTGGAAAAGGAATAGCTGCTTCCACACTTATACTCCCTTCAGTAGGATGAGCCATCAACCAAATGATGTATATGCAAGTCCAACATTTAAATACACATATTCATATGTATAAATACTGCTCAAAATTTTCAAGATGTAAAAAGATCTAATATTAATCTAAATGGAAATATAACAAGTAAATGTCTCTATTACATGTAAGACATTATAGGTGACACATATTTGTTGAAATTGCATACCGGTAATTGTTACTGCATTGTTTTGTCATTCTATGTTAATAGGTGTGCAAAATTTAATGAAAATCTGATTTGTGATTTTCAAGAAATCAGCTTAAAAACAGGGTAAGGTGACCAGACAGACCAAAAGTCTACATGTCCTGCATCTTTCTTTGACATGCCTTAGTAACATTATCAGATTTGTCAATCTTCATACATGTAGAATATGTTTAAGTATTTATGCATTTGACAGAACCTTAACAGCAAAATACACTTACGACAATCCAATTCATCACTGTTATCAGAACAATCATTATCATGATCACAGACCCATGTAGCTGGGATACATTCATTGTTATTACATTGGTGTCTCCCTATACCACATGTAGAATTGGCATCTGAAATAATAAAATATGACATATCTAAGTTATATGTGCAATTAGCACATGAAATAATAAAATATTAATTCAAGTTAAATTAAGGTTATTTTACAAATGACCATATTTAAACAGATAGCTTATCTTTTAGTGGATCTGCTTGCTACCAACCATTATCATTTGAGACCGAGTTAAAATCACTGGTATTTATACTGACTTTTCTTGGTTTAACTCTCACTCTTGTAAATGTTTCTAGCTGAAGAATTAACCACAAGTTTCATTCTTTATTTCAGGTGAAGTTTTCAATTAAAGTAGCAGGTTTAATTCTTAGTGAGCATTTTCTTGAGGTATGACAGGAATTCTACTGTTTTTAAGCTTGTGTACCTATATATTGCTACATTTGTATTTTATGGCATTCTTTTAGTACTATCTTAATGATCATAGATGTGAACATGTATTTTCCTTATTCCTACATCACCAATGTATAGCATTTACAGAAATAAGTCCTTAATTTAGTTCTTGCTTAATGATCCTAAATTTGAACATGTATTTTCCTTTTTTCTGCATCACCTCTGAATATCATTTACAGAAATAAATTAATTAAATCTTTCCCCTGGAATACATGCACATCTGAGTATGGGGTAAATACTTCTTCAATATCCCAAACCGCTTTGAAAAAGTTTTGACAAAACATTTGGAAAGTTTGAGAATCCTATAACAACCATAGGATTTACTTAGGGCGTGTTTGACATTCCCTTCCTAGGCAGCCTAGGTAGATTATTTTTTCCAAGGTTGAAATGTAAAACAGAACATGGGTGACCTCTGTTCTGTATGGGTCAATGATCTTTGTAACAAATAAAAGTGTACATTGGGAACAACCTAGGTTACATATTATATTTCTACGTCATTACCCAGGTTGTTTTCGTTTTGCCCTATATGAGCGACATTTTTCCTACCTGAGACTCCCTGGGTTTGAATGTCTAACACAAGCATACCTTTAACACAGAAATAATTGGTCTTATCAAGACTTTCCCCTGGAGGACAAGTACATCTCTCGTCACCCGAGTCAGGGTTAATACTCCTTGGCATCATCTCTCCACATTTACAGGTACGATTTTTCTTTGTCAGGTCAAAGATACCTGGCTTTGGTAGACATAGCTGTGAACAACCACCGTTAGAACTGCTACAAGCAGTAACCTCTGGAATTGTAAGAGAATATAGGGAAATATGAAACTAAACACACTGCTTTATAGAATGATAAAGTCGGCCAAGAAATGTGTGTGTTTTCCAATGTATATTATGCTTAGTTGTTTATTATAAACACCACCAGGGGAATATTGTTGGTATCCTTGTTTCAAGTATGTACTAATAAGAGCCATTGCATGTACCATGCTATACCTAGCTTTTTTAGCTTAAAGGTGAATTTAGTTTAACTAAAAACTATAGTGATTATGGCATAATCTGCAATAAATCTTTTTCTTTTCCAAAATGAAACAACAAATCTAACTATATATTTGTAAAGGTATTGATAATCTGCTTGTATACAAATACTAATATATATTAAAGATAAATTCAAGTATGAAAACATTATTTATGAATAACTTGTAAATCTATGTTACCTACCATGTTGGGAAAGATAATCTAAAATCTTTAGATCCATGACATCAGTTATATTAGCTTTTACTTCTATAATGCCATGGCCTGTTCTCTTATCGGCAGAAAATATCCCTCGCTTCAACCAGTCACTCCAGTATATCTTATCCTGGAATATAAATACATGTATATAAAAAAATTCCTAGTTTGCCGAACATCTAACAAGTTATAAAAGCTAGCAATGTGAAAGTTTTAATTTAATACCCATTTATTTATGAACCCACACTCCACAGGTTGTTTTTTTAAAGTTTAAAAACTAGTAAAAACAAAGTGTAGGCATTAGTGACTTACAAATTAAATAATGTCTTCATTTGTTGTATAAGCACTTTTCCATTTCTTTGAAAATGTCTGATTTAATTATAATTACATATTAGAGTGGTGTTATTTACATCATCTAGGTATTAGTAACCTAAGTATACAGTATATTCATACCTTGTATATACCAATAGCATATGGATGAGGGGCAAAATATGTCCCTTGTATAAGTGGTTTGATATCACTACCATCTAGGTTAGCAGATGAAATTCTATCGAGATGGGCATCTGTCCAGTATATTCTCATCGACCTATGGTCAATAGTGATCCCATTTGGCCAGTAAACGTTGTCTTTTCCATTGATTATGGTCTGTATTGTGGATTCATTGGCGTCCATGGTTGATTTCATTATTCTTGGATTAGAATTAGACCAGTCTGTCCAATACATATATCTAAAATGTAAAGAAGCATCATAAGAGTGTTAGAAAAGGCTACTGTAAAAGGTGATAATTTTGCGTGGTTTAAATTTCGCATTTTCAGTACCAAAATGCATTTGTGAGGTTTTAATTTCGTGTTTTATTAGATCATGGAATATTGGGCCCTTCTAAATGTAATTTACGCGAGGGGATATTTTTGTGAATTTTTTATGATCGTGAAATTAGTGAAAATTTCCCCTTTTACAGTATTTAAAAACTGAGGTCAAAATGGTGGTCTAAAGCAAGCCTTCTTGACTTATTCTAAACAAGTTTCATTAAATTTTGTTCAGTAGTTTCAGAGGAGAAGATTTTTGAAAAATTGTTAACAGACGACGACGACGACGACAGACGACGACGACAGACGACGACGACGGACGCCAAGTGAAGGCAATAGCTCACATGGACCTTCGGTCCAGGTGAGCTAAAAATCCAGAAAATTCTAATTGAAATAAAAATTCTTAAATCTAGAATGAGTGGCCTATCCCAATATCTGATCCATAATGAGTGTTTAAAACGAGCCCCCTGAGCCAAATTTAAAACCTTACCTATACATACCTCCTGTGCCTAATCTAAAACATGTTCCAAAATGAGAGTCTTAGACAAGCCTTTGACCTATTCTAAGATATAACTCACTGAGACAACGAGTACTGATTGTGACGGCAGCCGTCACAGATGTTCCCCAAACGAACAAGATGTATCTTAAAGCAGCAAAAATACTGCCTTTTTCAGTTTTATAGAATGTGCAAATGATGTAAAATATAGAATATATATTTATAATGTTCATGGCATTGTCAATGATGTGTTTAAACATGCCATCTTGGATAAATTTTGGCGCCCATCTTGGATCTAAAATTTCACGTTTTTGCATTTTACAGAAAAATTGTTAATATTTCTAGAACTTTTAAAATATTTTTGTAGCACTTATCTAGCTCTATAATACCACTTAGTTTCAAGGTGCTCATCACTTGGGTTACTGAGATATGACAATGTCCTATATAATGAACTTTTGCTATTTATTAAAAAAAAAGCGGCCATTAAAAAAATTTCGAAGTCCTTATGGACACCTCTGATGTGGAGCATTACTCGCAACATCAAAATCTACCAGAATATTAATTTTTATCAAAATCCAAGCACTTTTAAATTTTGGCGGCCATCTTGGATTTTGAAATTTCACATTTTCGCATTTTGCGGAAAAACCGTAAATATCGCTTCAAAATTTTTTTAGATATTTTTGTAGTACTCATCAAGCTCTATAATCCTACCCAGTTTCAAGGTCCTGACCACCTAGGTTACCGAGATATAGCAATGTCCTATATAATGAACTTTCGCTGTTTACTCGGGAACGGTGGCCATTTTGAAAATTTCGAAAACGTTGTGCACACCTCTGATATGTGCCCTATCAATGTGGAAAGTTTCATAAAGCTCAGTCTTCACATCTCTTCGGCTATACCCGGACAAGCGTTTGGCAGAGTGCGGAAGAAGAAGAATAATAAGAATAGTAAGAAACGGAGTAAAAACAATATGTTCCCACACTTCGTTTGGGGAACATAATGAGTGGTCTATTTCGAAAACTGATCAACAAAGAAGTCAACAACAAACCTCCCTTGGCCTAATTATAGGGTACATTTGACATTCCCTTCCTAGGCAGCCTGGGTAGATTATTTTTTCCTGGGTTGAAATATAAAACAGAAGCGGGTGACCTCTGTTCTGTATGAGTCAATGATCTTTGTAACAAATAAAAGTGTACATTTGGAACAACCTAGGTTACAAACCTCCCTTGGCCTAATTATAGGGTGCGTTTGACATTCCCTTCCTAATATAAGCAGCTTGGGTAGATTATTTTTTCCCCGGTTGAAATAATAAAACAGAACATGGGTGACCTCTGTTCTGTATGGGTCAATGATCTTTGTAACAAATAAAAGTGTACATTTGGAACAACCTAGGTTACATATTATATTACTACGTCATTACCCAGGTTGTTCTCATTCTGCCCCATGTGAGCGACATTTTTCCTACCTGAGACTCCCTGGGTTTAAATGTTGAACACAAGCAAAACCTTACCCATAGTGAGGGTCTAGAACAAGCCCTAAACCTATCTTAAAACCTTACCCATAGTGAGGGTCTAGAACAAGCCCTAAACCTATCTTAAAACCTTACCCATAGTGAGGGTCTAGAACAAGCCCTAAACCTATCTTAAAACCTAACCCATAGTGAGGATCTAGAACAAGCCCTAAACCTATCTTAAAACCTAACCCATAGTGAGGGTCTAGAACAAGCCCTAAACCTATCTTAAAACCTTACCCATAGTGAGGGTCTAGAACAAGCCCTCTCGGCTTATCCAGATGGGTAGAGTTTATCAATTCCCTTCTGTAATTTCCATCTTTCCTGACCACCTCTATAGCCTTGTTACCAGAGTCTATCCAATATAGGTTACCGCCTGTCCAATCAAATGCTAAGGATTCTACACGGATCATATGGTGGTATTGCGCAACAACTGTGGCATTACCAGTACCATTCAAATTCATTCTCTATAAATATACAATTATATCTTTCCTTATTTTTTTTTAAATCATTAAAAATTACAGTTTTAAGACAAATAAAGTTTTGAAATCACCAGTAAGTAGTATTTATCTCTAGCTTTTTAATGTATTAATTTTCATGAATGTCATTTTATGTGCATTTAATTTTTATGGCTTTTGTTGCAGTTATTAATATTTCTATATAAACATTGTAGTGGATCGATTTTCAAATAAATATTACATAGCCACATGGGCTAGTTTTCATTGTTTTTTTCACCTGAGCATGAGCAAAAATACACTATGATTACTACATTTTCTTAAGCTATCTCTTGACAAAATTTCTATCATTACCATAATTTTACTAGGTGATCCCCCAGCCCAGAACACCACATTTTCTCTATAGTCAAAAGCTACAGCATAAATATCCTCCCCTAAGGAACCCAGGTTATTAGTGTTAACAATTCCTTCATCTCTATCAACTCCAAACATGTAGCGTCGTATGTACGATCTGGATGAATACAGCAGGAACTCGTGAGATTCTACAAATAAACAAAATTTCATTCTATAAATGTCAATGTGTTTTGAGCGCTTCATATTCATTAAGTGTTTTCCATTTTCCACCTCTTTACTATGATGAGATATGACTAGACAAGACACATGTCAGATTGACTGGCCAAATTTGTTGCATGGAACTTTGTTGTCATTTCCCCAAATATAACTGTTTATAAAATACATGTCTTAAGATATTCATGCAGTACACTTTCTTAAGTAATGATGTATCCATCATTATATGCTCCATGTGTGTTTTAATTAGCAATTTGCAATAGCAAATAAAAATGTCTCTGTCTTTCTTGTTAAAGGTATGTCCATACATATGAAAATACTCAGAAACTGCAAAATGGTTTGTATTGCAGGCTGTACAACCCGTCCAATTTAACTATGGACTTTGGATTGACACAACAATGAAAATCTATGTCCTCATAAACATGCCAATCAGTAACAAAAACCGCAAATCGTTGCATTAGGAAAACCCAATCAGATGGAAGCTGCGTGCAACGTGAGTCAGACCATTCATCAATATCCAATCAGATTTAATGTTTGCATGACCTATTCATCAGGTCCAAGAAACGCCTTTATGGAAAACCCCCTGATTTTTAAAAGTATCTGAGTAATCAGCCAATCAACTCAATTAACTTTCGACGATAATGTTTACAATTTTAAACATTGTGTTTTCCCAATGTGACAATTTATGGTTTTTGTTAACGATTGGCTTGTTCATGACGACGTAAATTTTCATTGTTGTTTTTGCACACTTTACTTTACGCTACAGTCTAAAGTCCATAGTTAAATCGGACGGGTTGTAAGTCATATCCAAATTTTAGAGTGAAATTAGTGTCCAAAGTATAAATTAAATATTCAATAGACCTATGTACCAGTAACTGGGTTTAAAATGTTGTCAAACTTGTCAAGTTAAAAAAAATAATTTAAACATTGATTGATTGTTAGTTGTTTGCTAAATAACCCGTCAGTGATTTTCCAGCCATAATCGGGACACAAACTAACTTAATAATAATTCAATTGTAATACACCTTTGCATTTTTATTTTTCATTTCTGTTCTTGTGTTAATTGCTTATTTTGTTATAAAGCTTAGAAAGAGTGAAGTGTAGTTTTTACCTGCTACAGGACATGATATCATGTATGGAGCGTAACGATACTCTGAACCACCATGGCATGTATCACCAGGCACTTTTCTATATCTGTAAACAATAAAATAAGAAATGAACAATACGATATAGATAATTTTGTTATGAAGGGTACTTTTTTTCATTTCCATAAATACTGATATTACATGTATAGAGCAGAAAGAGACAAACTGGGATGGACCACATGAGCAAAGACAAGAGTGGCAGCAAAAGACCAGCCAAACTGGACGAGGTGTATCAGGACCTTTTATACCAATGGGCACAAAGAGTACACGTCAGGTGAGTTGAGGTAACATGTATAGATCAATATCATCAGGTATGTTTGCTCTTCATACATGTAGGTTAAGAATTTTTTAATGTTATCTCAAAAGCTTTTAAGTTTTTGCCCATAAACCTCTTATTTATTTTTTTTTACTATTCAGCAATATATCTACTGACCATGCATATAAAAGATTTTTATGAATAAAAATCTGTCAAAGTCAAAAATGGCCGGATTTCGTTTACCAGGAAGTAGGTGAGCAACAGACCTGAAATTGAATCCCACCTTATGGGACCCCACCCTGATGCTGTATACTACACATCAGTTGGCTGTGATTAGTAGTTGCTGAGAAAACTGTTATGAAAATTTGTTTCCCCCCAGCCCGCCCGACATTCACCATTTTATAACCAGGATTTTTCACTCCATGAAATCCGGCCAAAAAAAGTTTGTTTTGTTTAATTTCAATACCTATTAGAAGTTTCTGTTATGCATATTTATTTCATATCCCTTCTTACTAGATTTCAGGAGTATGAAACATTTCCTTTACTATAGAATGTGCCTTCAGCACAGAGTGTAAGACGGCTATGTTATATTTACTCACCCTTTGCTGTAGGGATAGAATGTGCCTTCGGGACAGGGCGTTGGAGGGCTATGAGTGTCCACTGTAGAGTCAGAATCTGCCTCACAAGACTCTGTTAATCCAAACTGTGTCTCTATCAGCTTAAATCCAAGGTCACTGAAATAAAACAACAAAAATAAATCAATAGTTAAAGATCATATAAATATTTTATCTAATTACATGTATACATGTATCAAGTTCATAAATTATAAAGAACAGGACACAATGCATTATTTGACCATGTCCTCACAAGTACAATTGACAAATCTAGAATTTAGTCAACTTGGATGGGGCTCCCGAAGGTTAAAAAAAGACCTGCAACCTAAAGGGTTTTTTTATAGGAGACTTTGTTCCTCCATCTGGTAAAAAACAACCTTCCTTTAAAATTCATCAAAAACAATGTGCAAACTCATTAAAATACGCCTTAAAATTGACCTTGAACAATTTACTTGTCACAAGACGTTGAAGAAATATAGCTCCTAAAACATGATCAAGTTGATTAGGGCTATTCCAGAAATAAATGTATAGGGGGGGGGTCGGAAAGCACTTTTTAGCTCACCTGGACCGAAGGTCCATGTGAGCTATTACCATCACTTGGCGTCCGTCGTCGTCCGCGTCGTCGTCGTCGTCGTCCGTTAACAATTTTTAAAAAATCTTCTTCTCTGAAACTGCTGAACAGAATTTCTTCAAACTTGATATGATTGATCCTTAGGGTGTCCTGCACAAAAATTGTGTTCGGTATTTTGATCCGTCAAAAAACATGGCCGCCGTTGCTAAAAATAGACCAGGGGGGTCAGACTACTGTTTTTGGCTTGTAAATCAAAAAGTATAAGAGATAGATGAAATCTGATGCCACGCTACTGCTTCAGCATCAAAAGCTCTACAAAAGTCTCCTTTGAGTCGAAGTTGTCAGATGACCCCTTATGGGAGTTACGGCCCCTTAAAGGTGAAAAATAGCATTTTTTCATGTTTTTGGCCTATGGAATGAAAACTATTGCAGATAGAGAGAAGCTGTTGCTTGCTTAAATGTTCAGCTCATTTAGCTCTACAAAAGTCTCCATAAGGTCAAAGTTGTCAGATGACCCCTTATAGGGGTTATTGCCCCTTAAAGGCAAAAAACAGAGTTTTTGGCCTGTAGAATGAAAACTATTGCAGATAGAGAAAAGCTGTAGCTTGCTTAAATGTTCAGCTCCTTTAGCTCTACAATAGCCTCCATAGGGTCGAAGTTGTCAGATGACCCATTATAGGGATTACGGCCCCTTAAAGGCAAAAAATAGTGTTTTTGGCCTATAGAATGAAAACTATTGCAGATAGAGAAAAGCTGTTGCTTGCTTAAATGTTCAGCTCATTTAGCTCTACACAAGTCTCCATATGGTCGAAGTTGTCAGATGACCCCTTTTAGGGGTTACAGCCCCTTAAAGGCAAAAAATAGTGTTTTTGGCCTATGGAATGAAAACTATTGCAGATAGAGAAAAGTTGTTGCTTGCTTAAATGTTCAGCTCATTTAGCTCTACAAAAGTTTCCATAGGGTCAAAGTTGCCAGATGACCCCTTATAGTGGTTACGGCCCCTTAAAGGCAAAAAAAAGTGTTTTTGGCCTAAAGAAAGAAAACTTTTGCAGATAGAGAAAAGATGTTGTTTGCTTAAATGTTCAGCTTAATTTGCTCTACAAAAGTCTTTTTAGGGTCGAAGTTGTCAGATGACCCCTTTAAGGGGTTATGGCCCTTTAAAGGTGAAAAATAGTGTTTTTTGCTTTGGAATGAAAACTATTCCAGATAGAGAAAAGCTTTTTATTGCTTAAACATTCAGCTCATTTAGCTATACAAAAGTCTTCAAAGGGTTGACATTAAGACCAGGTGAACGATTCAGGCTCCTGGGAGCCTCTTGTTTTAATACCCACCATGCATAAAATTCTAATTTTTTTCCCTTACTGTTGCATTTGAGAAATATCTAAAAATGCCACCACCATACAATTTTAATTATAGTGCCTTCCGACCCCTCCCCCCATAAAATAGCCCTTATGGAATTTCTAACATCAAGGGAAATAAATTCTATTATTTTAATGGCGAGGCTTGCCGAGCAATTATTTCCTGGGGAGTTAGAAATTCCATAATCATCAAGATTTAATTTGTTGAAGGTTTTTCTCTAATTCCTACAGGTAAACAAGAGGCTCCAAGGAGCCTGAATTGCTCACCTGATCTTGATGTCAACCCTATGAAGAACTTTGTAGAGCTAAATAAGCTGAAAATTTGAGCAAGCAAAAGCTTTTCCATATCTGCGATAGTTTTCATTCTATAGACCAAAAACACTAATTTTTGCCTTTTAGGGGCTGTAACCCCTATAAGGGGTCTTCTTACAACTTCGACCCTATGAAGACTTATGTAGAGGTAAATGAGCTGAACATTTAAGCAAGCAAAAGCTTTTCCCTATCTGCAATAGTTTTCATTCTATAAGCCAAAATCATGAAAAAATGCTATTTTTCACCTTTAAGGGGCTGTAACCCCTATAAGGGACCATCTGATAACTTCCACCAAATAGAGACTTCTGTAGAACTTTTGATGCTGAAGCAGTAGCGTGGCATCAGATTTCATTTATCTCTTATACTTTTTTAGTTTTTTTTTTTACAAGCCAAAAACAGTAGTCTGACCCCCCTGGTCTATTTTTAGTAACGGTGGCCATGTTTTTTGACGGATCAAATATCGAAACACAAGTTGGTGCAGGACACCCAAAGGACCATTCATACCAAGTTTCATTAAATTCTGTTCAGTAGTTTCAGAGGAGATTTTTGAATAATTGTTAACGGACGACAGACGACGATGACAACAGACGACGACGACGGACACCAAGTGATGGTAACAGCTAACATGGACCTTCGGTCCAGGTGAACTAAAAATTGCAAAAGGTTGATCATCAATTGCACATGCAACTATGCTGAGAACGAAATTTTCTCTAGAGGTGAGAAATATTTTTCAACAACTGGTTGAGAGGTTGATAAATCAGATGAAAATTAGAGAAGTATTGTTTGATACTTTTTTGTTTCAAAACACTTAAGTTTGGGAGCATATGGCTCTTTCCCCATTTCTATTCATATTAATGATTATTGTACACTTTCATACATTGTAATTCACTGTAGATGGAAACACATGCACATACAATACAAAGTTAAGAAGGTTTCCAGCATTTATATCCTACCATTCAAAGTCCTCTCTTGTACATGTACAATTCTTCTCTACAATCTCCCTGTCATAATCTCTCCCATTGTAACATTCAGCATGAGCAATACGTCTCTCGTAAACTGTCTTTTTACCCAGGATGCAACCAAAATATGGCTTTTGATCAGGAAAGGACCACATCTTGTAATCATTCTCATTGCACTGGTAAGCTGAAAAACATCACATTATTAGTGTGTGTGTGTGTTGGTGTTTAACACCCTTTATCGACGCACTTGGGCCATGTAGGGCAGTCTGTTTTTAATGGTGGAGGAATCCTGAGTATCCGGAGGAAACCACCAACCTTGGGTAGGTAACTGACAAACCTAATCACATACAGTTGGGGAAGTCCCATTTTTGTTAAATACAAACGGGACTTTAAAACCAGCTGAGAGGTGATCGGCTAGTGACCAATAGTGTGGTATTTAAACCAGTGCCTTATACCACTCGGCCACCCAGCCCCCCTAACATTATTAGTCACAAAAGGTAAAATATACTATCTCAACAAATGTACTTACAATTGTTATAATCTCCTATGTTTTAAAATGTTTATAAAATCATACCATTCTGACATAACAAATATAGTGCTGGGGACATGAATGGAGCTTTTGCTGTCTTTTGTTGCAGAGAGGTACAAACAGAAAGTTGATATCTGTTAGCAATGACAGATTATATAAACAAAATGTTATTACTTACGGAAAATAGAATGTAAGTCGATCTGGATAATAAGCCACTGGTGTTTCTCAAGGTGAGACCCAAACAAAGTAAAAATTGATGTCATTTCTCCTGGTTCTGTCAGGATGCCGTACACTCTGATCTTCTCATCATGGAATTTATAGCTGACAAAGGTTTCCCCTTCATTCCAGGAATAACTGTAAGAGAAAAAGATTTTAATACCTTTATACACAATCTGCTTTTTCAAATGACCTTCTTTATTCAATAAGAATTTACTGTTTTGTTTTATGAACTTTTATCAATTCATTTGATTCTTTTGAGGGGGGTTCCCAATCTTTTGACTTGGTTTTACATCCAAATTTTATTTATATATTGAAATTTGTTTTTGTCCTTATGATGGATGAAAGCACACAGACAAAGCAAGCACTTATCAATTTAATCAATTGCTCAATAGAAAATTCATTCAAAATTCACTTTCACTTACTGGGCAAAAGCCAGCAGTTTAGTTTTGATGAAATGACCGAAGGGTAAAAAGATCATGCACAAAACTTCTTTTAATTTTATTTCATATGTATACTGAATCTAAATCACATTTATTTTTCTACTCAAAATCTACAACTTCTTGTTAAAATACATATCAGAACCTTACACTTAAGTAAACCATGTATTTCACACTTCATTCAATATTGATACAGACTATTCTCCCCTTAAAAAATCATTTTAAATATATAAATTAATATTTGAGACAGAAACTACACAAACATACAATAGCTCATCAGTGGTTGTAAACTGTGGCACAGAGATAATCAATCCACCATGGTCACCCATAGCATAGTAATGGTTCCCATCCAAAACCTGTATAAAACAGAAAAAATATTTAAATAAAGTTCACGAAAACTTGAAATTATTGATATAAAAGGACCATCTATATTCCTTTCAATTTCAATCTATATAATCTGAAAGGTGCTAAACCAACAATGTATTAATGGTGCGGTGTTACATAGTAACTACTGTGGTTTCATTATTATTCGTGGGGTATCGATTTTCATGGTTTTCGTGGGTAGCCTTGACCCAAGAAATTTGATAATCAAGGAAAAGGAAATTTTACATTGATCTGTGTGCTGTAGACTTTAGAACCACAAATTTAAGAATCCACAAACTGATCCCTTTTCATCAAACCACGAAAATTGGTACGTACGAAAATAAATGAATCCACAGTAAAAGCCTTAAAGAAATGGTGAAAAAAAACAATAAGTTTAATCTTTTACTTTGTTAAGAAAAACAAACCTGGTGCCATGAATATCCAGCATCAGAGGAGACAAACATATCTGGATCATGTCTAAGGTTGGACCCTATGACTCCCATTCCTAGGACCAGTCCAGGTGCAGACCTCTTTGACATAATGCTGGAGGCACGACTTCCTGGATACAGTCTATGAAACTCCTGGGTCAAGTGCAGAGAACAGTTAGGGGACTGAAATGGCAAGAAAATAGAATGTGTGGTAAGCATAAAATTAATTAGGAAAAAATACACATATTAAGGAATCTGTGAAGAACAGCTAACATTTTTAATATAATTAAATAGAAATACTTGTAGATTATACATGTATAACTTGTATGTGGATATGAAATGTGATGTAGATGGATGAATGATGTTTTAATGTTGGTCTTTGAATCAAAAATATTTTCTAAAATTTATATGAGACTCCTGTATTACATAATGAATGTGTCAGCATGTATAAAGTATCATCATGGCTGTAGTAATGTTATAGCATACCTTAATACAAAAAATATTCTTGATTATATTGGCATTTTAGCTTGTTTTAACCTAAAGCTTGTGGGTGTATAGAATGATAAAAGAAGTTAACAGCATATTTTACAGCTAGCATTTATACCAACAAGAAATAAACGAAATTTTCAATGACTACCAGAAAATAACAGAAGCAAATGGTGATGATTTATTTGAAAGAAAAAATAACATTGATAGTATTTCATGTATGCTCAAACAGCAAATATGACACCTTTTAAAAATTTAAGGGAAGGCCCCTAGCATAAACTACTCAAAGCATGCAATGTTTAAAAGAATAATATCAATCAACAAAAATCTGAAAAGACATCAAAGAAGTAACATTAAGAAAGCCCGCCTGTTAACAACACAACAATCAAAAGTTAGGACACAACATTTTTAAGTTTACCTCTAAAGCCATGGTACTGCTCTATGAAAAGAAATAATGCATTATGAATAAACACTTGTATTAAGTTTTTGATAAACTTTTTTTCTTAATTGACAATTTACATGTATGACTTAATATGAAGTTTATTCTTAATAATTTCAAAAATTACAGAAATAAAGTCATCAGGATTCTAATGGCAAAATTTATTCTGTTTTTTTTTATGATTTTTGTGCCAAAATTTGCTATAAATAAAAAAAAATTCTTGAAATCTATATATACTGATGGATGTGTTATGTTCATGTATTTTTCATCACAATTTTTACTATAATACACTTACATATGAACAATTGGTGCTTTTCCCATTCATGTCTCTTGCAGGAGCTAGAATTGGTCTCCATTCCCCGCCCTTGTCAAAAGTTATCAGTGTTCTTTGTCCCTCAACTGTTAACTGGGAGGCATTTATCTGCTGATTGGCAATGTATACCCCTCGCAAGGCTGATACTTTTGTAACATCAGCAAATGGCTCTTTTGAGAAATATCTATAAAATCAAAAAGATAATAAAGTATATAAAAGCCTTGACTATATAAAGGATAATGATGGTAATGAAATAGAGCAACAATTTTTGTGAAATTAAGTTTTTAACATTTCTTACATGTATTTTCCTCTCTTTCGATAATTATGGTACATGTAAATCAAGGAATTTAAAACCTCAAACAAACAACCAAAATGATCTTACTTGAGCCAAGAATCCTTATAAGCACTCTTAGAATTTAAGTAATTGATATTAAAAAAAAAAGCTTGAATTCAGCATTAAAACCAAAGGCTAAACTAGATAAGAAGAAAAGGTCAATCACTTGGGGCAGAACGAGAAGCACCATAAGTAATGTAATATGCAACTTCGGTTGGAAAAAATGTTGCAAATGCTATATACAATGTACTATTATTATTTATCGAGTAGATTATTGACCGATACTACATGTAAATAAAGGTCATCCACATTCTGTTTTATTTTAGAACCCAGGAAAATTAATCTTCCTAGGGTACCATAGGAGGGAATTCTGAACATGCCAAAAGAGTACAGATTTCCTGTGAAACCATTGTTATATGGAGTAAAAAACCAAAACAAATCTTACTTGAGCCAGGAATCCTTGTTAGCACTCTTTGGATTGAAGTAGATGACATTCTCAAGTGAGAGTGAGTACTGAGTTCCTGTTATATCTGAGATGTACAAGTTTGTACTTGTCTCGTTGTGTTGTACACAGAGGAACACTTGCTCTTCACTGGCATCAGCTATGTAGTAATCCTAAAATATTTGTTTAAAAGTTTAAAACATACACACAGATAGAAGATGAAACAAGAGCAATGAAAATTCTTCATGCACATCTACATATGATATACTTCCTTTAGGTAAAGTTTCATCAAAATCCTTCAAGCGGTTTAGGAGGAGAAGCGCTTACGAGTTATGTGGACAGACGGACGGACGGACAGACGGACAGACAGACAGGGTGTTTCCTATATACCACCCCAAACTTTGTTTGCGGGGGGGTATAATTATGATTCTACAAAATGTACAATCTAATATTTGTGGTATATCCATGAGAAAACAATGGAAATTAAATTTAGCAATAGAGAATCACTTGGAAAAATTCAAATAACCATTCATTCAAAAAATAACATTATACAACAACATTTTTTTTGCAGTTGTATAAAAACTCCATAGCTTTTCCTAAAATTTGTACATGTATAATCTCCCTTAAAAAAAGTATTGGAAAATTTCTAAATAAGATGTATTTCATCCAATTTGTATGGTGATAATCACATTTAACCTTTTCAATAACCAGAAATCAGTTGAAAATACTAACCATAATAAAATTCAAAGATGTACTATGTAGATGTGTAAAAAATATACTCAGTTTTAAACACCTATCCATCTTTTAATTTGCCTCTTTTGATTTATACCAATATACATGTATAATGAAAAAGCTACTTACAAGTCTTGGTGTTCTATTTCCAAATTGAGCATTTTTAAATTGTCCTCTCTTATAGGATACCCAGAGCTGTAGGGTAGAGTTGGTAGATCCTAATAGATGCTGAAAATAAAAACCATGGTTAATGTGGAAGTTAAATTTTTCTCGGTATTCCAACCAAAGATTAACGTCTTATGAATGTAATGACATGCATTATTCTGTCGTATAAGGACATTTTCACATTTAAAATATCTTTACTAATGCATAATATGATACAGGTTAAACCTGATAAGCTCCCGCAGATAAAGTAACTTTCTTATATAAATATGGTGCCTCATACCCATAATTTTGAAGGAGAAAAAAAAAAACAGAACAAGGAAGTGAATTGCTTCGAACGCGGACCTCGCAGAACGCACCCTTTTTCAAGAATATTTCTACTTTCATTTTCGAATGCAAAGCCGGTTAGAGAGAAAATAACAAAAACAATTTGTTTACTGATGACAAAGTAATATCATGGCTTTTGGGAATGAAATTTGTCCGCTGAAGTATTCAAGTTATTTGTTTGGTTGACAATGCACCGCTTTTATTGGGAGGTCTTGTTTCGCGAAAACTCGAATGACAGGTACCCGCACTTCTGTCATTTTGTCTTGATGGACGCGCCCTCTAGTGATAGATTAAAATTGCCTGAAGTCCTAATTTTTTATTTAAATTCTTTACATTTATTTAAGCATTTCATAGCTGGAAATACTTGAAATAATTTATATTAATACAATAACTATGGTAATTATTTTTAGAATTGAAAAGTCCAAAATTTGCATTCCGTGTTTTTGGGTGCGGATTTCTGACTAGCTTATAGACTAGCTTATACGTCTTCCGGTTTAAGGCATCATACTCAGTCAATTTAGCTCCCGCTGTGCGTGAGCTTATTATACTGACTGTTATGGGGCTCTCACAAGATAACTCACTCAGGTTGCAAGGTAGCTTTGCAAGACCTTAGAGGTCAATTTTAAGGCATATTTTTTAATGAGTTTGCAGGTCTTTTTAAATAATTTTCAAGGAAGGTTGTTCCCAAATAGAGGTCCGAAGTCACCCCTTAAAAGTCGTCAGGTTGTAAGTTTTGTCCCTGTGGGAGCCCCTGCTATGAAATAAGACAAACAATAAAAATACTACACATAAATAATCATTCTCAAACTGTCTAAGTAAACAAAAATCAAAACAAGATATAATCAAATACATGTATTAAAGTTGTTGAAATCACAATATTCCTCAATCTTTGTTTTCATACCTAACTGAATATGTTTATGACATTTCATAATGAAATCCCACTTCTTTCATGGAGGAGTAACTTACACCTAAAAATAACCCTGATTTCTGATGGACAGTCAACAGACAAACAGACCAACAACTACATGCCCCTCTTCTTTCACAGACAGGGCATAAAACTTGCATATATAAAGAAAAAATTGAACAAATCATTTTTTCCCACACAACTTAGTGATCTTACAGATTTCTTTGTGGCAAACATGTATTGACCCATCATTTGGAAATCGTCAGCATCCATAAGCAAGGGGTCAGCATTTAGGACAAAATAGTCTGTACTTTTAACAATAGAACTTCCGCCATCCATCTGTATTCTCTCGATAAATAGGTCATCTGGTTGATCTAGGTCACTTGTACCCCTGAAAAAAGAAAAGTAGCGCTAGTTAAATATCAAATTCAAAAGGGGGTGCTTCTTTATTATTCGTTAACTACAAAAGCATTCCTCTAGGGCACACTCAAGGTAAAATTATATAAAATTGCAATAAACATGTACATGCTGTAAGCATTAAGTTTCTTCCCAAGTAGCAGTGGTTGAAAGAAAATCTTGCCTTGCCTTCATATCTTCCATGACATTTTAGGTGTTAGGAATTTGAAGCAGGAAAAGATCAATTAACAAGCAACAGCTTTTCTCTATCTGCTATAGTTTCATTCTATAGGCCAAAAACATGAAAAAACGTTATTTTAGCGGCCGTAGCCCCTATAAGGGGTCATCTGACAACTTCGACCCTATGAAAACTTTTGTAGAGCTAAATGAACTGAACATTTAAGTAAGTCTCTATCTGCTATAGTTTTCATTCACTAAGCCAAAAGCATGAAAAAACGTCATTTTAGGGGCCATTACCCCTATAAGGGGTCATCTGACAACTTCAATCCTATGGAGACTTTTGTAGAGCTTTATGAGCTGAACAATTAAGCAAGCAACAGCTTCTCTCTATCTACTACAGTTTTTATTCACTAAGCCAAAAACATGAAAAAACGTTATTTTAGAGGCCGTAACCCCTATAAGGGGTCATCTGACAACTTTGACCCTATGAAGACTTTTAAAGAGCAAAATGAACTGAACATTTAAGCAGGCAACAGCTTTTCTCTATCTGCTATAGTTTTCATTCCATAGGCCAAAAATATGAAAAAACGGTATTTTAGGGGCTGTAACCCCGATAAGGGGTCATCTGACAACTTCAAACCTATGGAGACTTTTGTAGAGCTAAATGAGCTAAACATTTAAGCAAGCAACAACTTTTCTCTATCTGTAATAGTTTTCATTCTATAGGCCAAAAACATGAAAAAAAATTATTTTTCACCTTTAAGGGGACGTAACTCCTTTCAGGGGTCATCTGACAACTCTACTCAATGGAGACTTTTGTAGAGCTTTTGATGCTGAAGCAGTAATGTGGCATGCCGTCAGATTTCATCTATATCTTATACTTTTTGATTTACCAGCCAAAGACAGTAGTCTGACCCCCTGGTCTATTTTTAGTAACGGCAGCCATGTTGTTTGGAAGGCGGTCACCATTTGTGCAATCTTGGTAGAGGACATCCCATAGATGAAGTGTGCAAAGTTTCAAAGCAGTCGCTTCAGTTGTTTCGGAGGAGAACATTTTCAAAGAAAAGTTAACAAAGGACGACAACGAAGACAGACGCCAAATGATGGCAATAGCTCACATGGACCTTTGGTCCAGGAGAGCTAAAAAATTACAGAGTGGTACTTTAGTTGACATGTGCAATGTCAACTACAGTTTCATTGCTACGAACAAGAGATACCAGATCATAGAACATGTATTCTATCTCCGACTCTGTAAAATTGCCTTTTTTAAAGTACATAGTCACGACCCAAATTTTGTAAAAATATTTTAGTTAAAAGTATTTGGTTTTGTATTGGTATGCAGTATAGCTTCTTTTCAATAATTTCTCAGTCTTGGTACAAAAAGCTTATCATACATGTTGTATTTATGTTTACCAATAAAATGTTTTGACTCCTTCTTGCATCATTCTCCAGCTAGCACCAAAATCTTTAGATATATACAACTACCAAAAAACAAAATAAACAATAAACACAAGTAACTACAATAAGTATAGCGAACTGCAGATATTAAACTTTTAATATATGCTAAAGAGAATATTTTAAAAGGTCAATGAAAAGTGTCTTGTTATTCTGATATGCTTAACAAATGAATGAAGATGTATTACCAAAAATTATAATCAAAGGGTTAAATAACCTATAATGATGGCGTATTTCCTTTGCAGTAAATTAAGTATAATCATAAAACTTAATTTCTTTAAAAAATGGCCTGATTAGTTAAATATGAAGTAGGTGAGCCGCAGACCGGAAATCGAATCCTACATTATCGAACCCCATGGTAGAACTGTATACTGAATAACAAGGAGTTGTGATAAGTAGTTTCTGAGAAAACTGTTACGAAGTTTTTTTCTCAACCCGCACACGGCCAACCTGTCATTTACCATTTTATAACCCAGATCTTGCACTCTGATAAATCCGGCCAAAATGTATAACTTAAATGCTAAACCTTCTTTACATTGTACAATACCATAAAGGTTTACTTGATTGTTCGCTATTTTATTAGATATTTTATGAGTAAAATGTATATGATTTTTTTTTATTATTTAGTAATCCCACCCCCTGGTGCTTTTTATTGAATTACCATACATACCCTTTTCCTTGTATCCTTTTCTTCATCCATACCCAATATAATGTTAGGATTTGTTGGATGGATAGAGATTGTCTTTGGGCGGAACTCAAGCTGGTATGGGATAAAGGATTGGCCATAATCTGTCGTTGCAAAAATGTAATTGTTTGTAATATCTGTAAATATGTACTGAAAAGAGAGAAAAAATTGGTTACTGTATTATGGCACTAAAAAAACATATCAATAATCTCAACAACCAGCTAAAGTTAAAGCTTAACTAAACAAGAATATGCCCAAAAGACATAATACCCCAACTTTCAATTACTTGGGACAAACACACCGCAACACTATATATGCTCCCTATTTTTGTAGATAATTTGTAGGGCACAAATATATGTGTTATGTAATAATCATTATGTGGATAATGGTGTTGAAATCAGAGCAGTTGTGTATTCAATTCTTTGCCTTTGGTCAACAATGCTTTCTTATATCTCGTGGTCAATTTGATATAAAGTTTTCTTCATGATAACATCTTCTAAGTAACAAAATGGGCAAAGGAAAGTAACTTTTAATTGCAAGCAACTCAGAATGTGTCTGTCCCTTAGTTTCTAGATCATATAACAGTTTTGCCTGATCAGAGATATTTTTGCAGGACCTACATTCATAACATTATGTTTTATTTTATTTTTATTTTCTTAAAAATGTTGCCTGATTTTGGTTGGTTCCTTGTTACAATGTATAAATAATTTTTTTCTGTCTGATCCAAAAAAAAATTGCAATTCATGACAGACGGCATACAGATTTGGTGTAAGAAACTTTCTAGACCAAAAAATCAATTTCATTAATATCATTAAGTCAATGTCTGCAAATTCAGACGATCACCCTTTAATATCAACATTCTTCAGGTAAATCATGTTATATTCACTGACAATAATGAGAAATCAATAATCTTGTTGGATTATCATGCCCACATCAGGAAATTAGCTTGATTTGTTTTCAAGAAAAAAATCGGTAAAAATAAACCGTAATTGGAAATAATCATGCAGTCACAAAATCTTCATATAATATGTGCAGACAAAACCATGGACATGATGAAGATGTGTATAAGGCCAACATTAATGAATTGTTTGTTTCCCCTTTTATGACCCTACTTCTCGGGTGGTGGGAAGGTAGGTTCATGTAGGTAAAATATTTGTTTTCCTTACATAAATGCTACATAATATACTGAGGAACCAAGAAGTATTTAAAATCATGGGTTTTTTTTGCAAATATGAAGGGGTATTTGAGAAATAAATATAATTAAAAAGGACAAGGTATGATAAGGGCCCAATTTTGCCCCCAAATTTCGAAGTTATTAAAATGAGCTAAAAGTATGTGATATATACTTTAAATAAGTTAAACTTTACTATATCAGCATGATTTTGTTTAAAGTCGTCCATTGTGATGTTAGAATAATGGTCTAAAGTGGCCTACATATTGTATACAGTTAAAAAACTGTAAAAACCTGCAAATTCTAAGTGGTTTTTGGCAAATTTAACTATGAGCCACACAGAGTACCACTACAATAATTTGTGTAAATGATCATTTGTAAAATTGGGACAAACCACAAAAATATCTTTGTGGTACAAATGTACTCTGTGTGGCTCATAGTTAAAAAAGCCAAAAACTACTCAAAATTTGCAGGTTTTAACACTTTTTCACAAAAAATGTCATTTTCAACTAATTTGATGATGTCACTGTGACGTGATAAACAAGATTTAGATAAAATTAATGTTATTTTACTATACCTTGTTCATCTAAGAACTGATCTAGAACAAGAGGCTCCCAGGAGCCTGAATCGCTCACCTGGTCTTGCTGTCAACCCTATGAAGACTTTTGTATAGCTAAATGAGCTGAATGTTTATAAGCATGAAAAATCTTTTCTCTATTTGCAATTGCTTTCATTCTAAATAATCAAAAAACGCTAAGGGGCTGTAACCCCAATAAGGGGTTATCAGACAACTTCAACCCTATGGAGACTTTTGTAGAGCTAAATGAGCTGAACATTAAAGCAAGCAACAGCTTTTCTCTATCTGCAATAGTTTTCATTCTTTAAGCCAAAAACACTATTTTTGCCTTTAAGGGGCTGTAACCCCTATAAGGGGTCATCTGACAACTTCAACCCTATGAATACTTTTGTAGAGCTTAATGAGCTGAACATTTTAGCAAGCAACAGCTTTTCTCTATCTGCAATAATTTCATACTATAGGCCAAAAACACTACTTTTCGCCTTTAAGGGGCTGTAACCCCTATAAGGGGTCATCTGACAACTTTGACTTAATGGAGACTTTTGTAGAGCTAAATGAGCTGAACATTTAAGCAAGCAACAGCTTTTCTCTATTTACAATAGTTTTCATTCTTAAGGCCAAAAACACTATTTTCCGCCTTTAAGGGGCTGTAACCCTTATAAGGGGTCATCTGACAACTTTGACTTTTTTGAGACTTTTGTAGAGCTGAATGAGCTGAACATTTAAGCAAGCAACAGCTTTTCTCTATCTACAATAGTTTTCATTCTAAAGGCCAAAAACATGCAAAAATGCTATTTTTCACCTTTAAGGGGCTTTAACCCTTATAAAGGGTCATCTGCCAACTTCAACCCCATGGAGACTTTTATAGAGCTAAATGAGCGGAACATTTTAGCAAGCAACAGCTTTTCTCTATCTGCAATAGTTTTCTTTCTATAGGCTAAAAACACTATTTTTCACCTTTAAGGGGCTGTAACCCCTATAAGGGGTCATCTGACAACTTTGACCATATGGAAACTTTTGTAGAGCTAAATGAGCTGAACATTTAAGCAAGCAACAGCTTTTCTCTATCTACAATAGTTTTCATTTTATAGGCCAAAAAACATGCAAAAACGCTATTTTTCACCTTTAAGGGGCTGTAACCCCTATTAGGGATCATCTGACAACTTTGACCTTATGGAGAATTTTGTAGAGCTAAATGAGCTGAACATTTAAGCAAGCAACAGCTTTTCTCTATTTGCAATAGTTTTCATTCTAAAGGCCAAAAACACTATTTTTTGCCTTTAAGGGGCTGTATCCCCCATAAGGGGTCATCTGACAACTTCGACCCTATGGAGACTTTTGTAGAGCTAAATGAGCTGAACATTTAAGCAAGCAACAGCTTTTCTCTATCTACAATAGTTTTCATTTTAAAGGCCAAAAACATGCAAAAACGCTATTTTTCATTCTAAAGACCAAAAAAACTATTTTTTGCCTTTAAGGGGCTATAACCCCTATTAGGGATCATCTGACAACTTTGACCTTATGGAGACTTTTGTAGAGCTAAATGAGCTGAACATTTAAGCAAGCAACAGCTTTTCTCTATTTGCAATAGTTTTCATTCTATAGGCCAAAAACACTATTTTTTGCCTTTAAGGGGCTGTAACCCCTATTAGGGGTCATCTGACAACTTCGACCCTATGGAGACTTTTGTAGAGCTAAATGAGCTGAACATTTAAGCAAGCAACAGCTTTTCTCTATTTACAATAGTTTTCATTCTATAGGCCAAAAACATGCAAAAACGCTATTTTTCACCTTTAAGGGGCTGTAACTCCTATAAGGGATCATCTGACAACTTCGACCAAATGGAGACTATAGTAGAACTTTTGATGCTGAAGCAGTAGCGTGGCATCAGATTTCATCTATCTCTTATACTTTTTGATTTACAAGCCAAAAACAGTAGTCTGACCCCCCTGGTCTATTTTTAGTAACGGTGGCCATGTTTTTTGACGGATCAAAAATTGAAACACAAGTTTGGTGCAGGACACCCTAAGGATCATTCATACTAAGTTTAATTAAATTCTGTTCAGTAGTTTCAGAGGAGAAGATTTTTGAAAAATTGTTAACAGACGACGACGACGACAGACGACAGACGACGACGACGACGGACGCCAAGTGATGGTAATAGCTCACATGGACCTTCGGTCCAGGTGAGCTAATAATTTAACCTCAGTTCAATTATTTTTAAAAATGGTAAATTAGGGGGCCAAATTTATATGATTTAGCATATTGTCCTTTGTCAAAACTTTATTTTTGAATGAGTGAACTTAGTCATATCCCATAAATTAGATAAAAAAAATGTTTTTGAATTCCAAAAGTCCAAAAAATATTTCCAGTAGGGCTGATTTTTCTGGGTAGGTTGTAAAAGGGGAAACAAACAATATTTTAATTTTGGCCTATATAAACACAGCAAAAGTTTAAGTATGACATCTCAGTATATGAAGTTCCATTATGATTGAAGCAAGAGTTCAAGGAAAAGTAGTACATCTGTACCTTATGATATACACGAATGTCATGATATTTTAGGTGAAGACTAGAGAAAGAGTTAGTATATAAGAAACTTAAGCTCCATGGGCTCAACAATGAGCATTTACAGCACCCTAAGCAATCTTGGTAGCTCTCTGCTTCTTCAAAAATCACAAACAGTTGATGATTTTTATCATGATGCATTAGTATATACATGTAAAAATGTTTATTATTAATTTAATTGACACATGATTGAGGCTTTAAGCAACTGGAGATTACCTCAAAGACAAAAACAAACCACAATTGTAATAGACATGATAGACTAATGCACAGATTATAAATCTATATACTGTGGTTTCATTATTATTCGTGGGGTATTAATTTTCGTGGTTTTCGTGGGTGGTCTTGACACACGAAATTTGATACTCCATGAAAAGGAGATTTTATATTGGTTTGTATGTTGCAAAATACAGAACCACAAATTTAAGAATCCACGAACTGACAATTTTTCATCAAACCTCGAAAATTGGTATCCACAAAAATAAATGAATCCACAGTATATACATGATATATATGCCTTAATTAATGTGTCATGGCAAAAATTCATAAACTTCTAAAGAAAAGTCACCAAAATAGACAGCTAGATTTCATAGACAGTCTTAAATTTGCTTAAATATATGTACATGTATATTTAAATGTACTCTTCAATATTATGGGGTACATATGCATGTATTCATTGGATTGATTTTCCTATTAATCATGTTAATATCGCTTTAAGTCTTTAAGTACAGCTTTTTATAGAATCATGCAAAGAGCGATTCATCGGTCTAAAGCCTACACCAATTTATTTTTTATGTGTTACTCCTATTAGTACCCTGCTTTGATCTTTTGTGCTCTTTTTCCAAACTAGCCCTGGTCCCGAGAGAAAAAAAAATTATAGAATGTAAGACTCTTAAAATTGTCAATAATTTCAGTAGAATCCATTGTAACAAACTGGCAAGATTTCTCCCAGGACAAGGCAGTTATGAGCAAATTGTTATTTATTTCTTATTTTGTATACTTTGAACCATCTTTCATTAAAAATAAACCACTGTAGCCTTTTTACCGATGAATCACTTTTCTTCAATTTTGCATGATTCTTAGGTGGACTACTACTTAACATGTACCATTTCAACAAATGACTTTAAAAAAAAAAAAACATTTTTTTTCAGAAAAAAATCTCAAGGTTCTACATTATAAGTCCCAACAAAAATCTTACATAACTTGTTTATTTATGCACTTTGAACATAAAAACTATCAATAGATGTCTTGATATGAAAACAACTGTGTTTATTCAACCAGAAGTGCCCATAAGTGGTAGAAATGAATTCTTCTTGGCGAGATTCCAATTTTAAATTATTTTGTCAGAAAAATAAATATACAAATATGGATTTAAATCTCCTTTAGATCATGTTTCCTGGTTCATATTATCTAATGGGTATTGAGAAATCTCTTCCTGGTAAAAGATATCATTTATATTCATTATTTACTTTATTGATAATGAAGATTAAACATCTACTTTAAATGAAAAACATAAACTTGTATGCACCTACAGTGATTCACAGAACCCGTAAAAATGGTTGTTGTTGTAACTTCCATAAAACAAAAAGTTAGAGCCAACATTCACGTCGAATAGGAGGAACAACTAAAGTGCCTTTTCAAATCTAAGTAAATAAATTCACATAAAATGTGATACATGTATGCCCATCATCACGTCACTTTTTTGGGCAATCACTGACCCATGAATACATGTACATTGTACCAGCTGGTGCATATGATGATTTAAGTTGATGGTTGAGGTAAAATGTGATGGTTTTGTATGTTCAGATCCTGGTGCTTAGTGGTGCATGATGATATATGTGTATCAGACATGTATAGTACACCAACAGACTTTCCATAAATGAAAACTGACATAAAATTTTCCACTCTTTTGGTGGTAAGGATCTTTTCTTGATGAAATATATACCTGTACAGGATATGAGCTGTACAAAAAATGTATATGATAATTGCAACAGGTTTTTTTTATGACAGAAAACCACCTATAGGAAATGGCTGTAAAATTAGAAAAACACAGCAGATACATTGCTTTTTGTAGGTCTGACTTAGTGGTATTATGTCAGTGGTAGTAGGTCTTAAGAATTCAGTTTTATGTCTATGTCAGTGTTCAGTAATGGACAGTCTTTTGGTGTGCTGTACAAATACTTACTTCTTGTATAATAACTTGAATTGATTCAACTCAAGTTTTGACAGAGTAAGACAGATAGACGAACTGACAGGAGAACCAAAACACTATTATGCTGTTTATAAAGCCAGGCTTCCAAGAACCTAAATTGCTTGTTTGACTTCAATGCTTAGTGAAACATGTATTAGGGAAAGAGGTTGTACTGAGATGATCATCTTATTATCCCTATTATGTCTTCACAACCGTGTTGTGTTGTGTGTTACTACCAGTCCATAAGATCGCAATGGAAGAGGGAGGTTTGGCGCGCCATAAAACCTGGTTTAACCCACCATTTCATTTGAAATGCCTGTACCAAGTCAGGACCATTGCAATCTATAACTATTCCGGTGTATCTTCCATGTTTTGTCTTTTCTCTTGGACATTGAGATTGATCCTCCAAGTTCGGTAATTTTGCTATTACCTTTATTTTAAAGAGCCTAAACTCCAATGTGACATTAAATGTACATGTACAATTTAAATCCTGTACATCCCCATGTCAATCCTACAAAATATAAACATACACGTGAATTGTGTCTTTTACTGTTGAAGTAATGGTCAATGACCACTTTTTTTCCAGATGGTATTCTCAACTGCCCTGTAACATTTGCAAAACTCTTCCCATAATCCCTAGAGATAAACAAGTTGCTACTGGTTCCTTCACCGCTACGTGAATCTCTGGACAGAGCTATGATGACATCGCTTCCTTCTCCAGCCCAGTGGACTATCATCTGTGTGTGGCTGTCATGTAGTTGGGTCTATATAAATACAAATCGAACACGTTTTTAAATTTACATACATGTAACTATTGTCATAATTGTCCTATTACATGCTCAATGGTGTTTGATTGGAAATGACGAATTTCTTAATATACGGTACATTAATCATTAAAATACAGGTCAGGTGCAATCTCTAATAAAGCTGGAATATTTTTTTCTAGGGCGAGGGTTGAATTAGATGAGATAAAAAAGCAGAAGATTTTGGATTTATAACTCTTGTGTTTCCTTTCTTTTTTAACGAGACAGGCAGTACCAGATGTACATGTTATGTTCCTACATTTATCATGTTTATACTCATTGAAAGGCAATAATATTAAAATTGATGATGATACCTGGCTGTTATATCTCACTCCATTTCCCATGGTGGGGCATTCACAGGACTTTTTATTTGATATTTTTTTTTATCTTGATTGTTATCACATTGCCTACCCAATACATAGGTTGATCTTAGTCATAAATTGGTTTTCCTGTTCAGTATTTTGGTTTATCGTATATGCTCTTCATAATCAGGATGTAATGATTGGTGTTTTGAATATTTTAGATAAATGTAGAGCACCCCTGATGAGTCTTGAATAGACAAAATGCACATCAGGCTAAGCACAATTTATTGTCTAGAACTTACTAGTTGTAATTTTTATTTGTTCTGTCATGTCTGTTATATTAAACTTATATTTTTCACAAACAAATTGTACAAATGGTTTAAAATAGCACATAGTCACATACTGTACATGTATCATCTTACATGTATATAAAAATAAATGTGAGCCATGATTTTGTTGGTTACATACATGTAGGCCTAATCATGGGTCAGGGTGGTGCCTAAAACGTACCCGTACCCGTACCTGCACCCAGGTTGTTTAAAATTTCACATCTTCACTTAGACTGTAGCGAAAACGAGGTCAATCATTGTAATATTTGATGTATGCATTTAAAATATGACATTGAATGATTTTATATCTCAAAAATTTTAAATTAACATTCATATTTTGATGTATTTCATGTTTTTACTCGATACTGACATTGAAAATTTACCCGTACCCGATGACATACAGGACCTTTTCTTATCAAATGAGAAACAAATTTGCTTTAAACATGAATGAAAAGTTACAAAAATATATCAGCAGTGAGTGAATGAACGAAATTATTTAAAAACAATAACTATCTATTTCACAATTTCACTTTATACCGAGGGACCTATCACCATGATCACGGTTTTATCCATTGTTTAAAAATAACTTGTACCAGGTGAAAATCCGTGCCAAAGTTTTGATAATATTGGAGCATACAAAATAAGTTGAAACAGATTCATTTAAGAGTCAATTTACAAAACAATCATTATAAACATTAAATATAACAGTAAATAATTAAAACGAAACCAATTTACAATGAAAAAGTACATTAATTTTAAAGAAGTTAAAAGTTATCATTTATTTGGCACATTCGTCATGGTGTAAACTTCCGATTACACATTTTAGGCACCAAAATTTTCTAACATCATTGATTTAGGAAAATTAGAATAACGATTTGTAAAACAATTGATACCTGCAGTTGATTGAATAACTTATCAAAAATCTTCATGTGCAAAACCAGAAATTCGCTCTTACCGAGTCAAACTTGAAAACTGGTGTGGGTACGGGTACGGGTAAATGAGCCAAAATTGGTACGGGTACGGGTTACACATTTTAGGCACCACCCTAATCATGATTACAACCTTACATAAGCATTGTAAACAAGAGCTTGGATATTTACTAGGCCTACGTACATGTATATTAATTCAAAGAATACTTATAAAACACTTAAAAGTCGGGAACATAAATATATATATAAAAACATCAAAAATACATACGACAGTGCTAAAATTCGCAGCTAATGTATGTTTAGCATTTGAGCGACGGTATCTGTGGGAAACCCCTTTTCCACTTTCAGATCGTAATTTCTCACTATTTGCTTCGATAATATAAACACTTTCTCCGAATTGATCTTCGAATCTTTGAGCTGGGACATGAAGATTGTTTGGTTTTGATCCATATCGATAACTATCAACAAATGTAAATAAATATATCAATTGTAAACAATAACTGATAAAAACTTTGTTCATCTTCACATGACCTGCCATTTTTGTTTACTGATTTTTATTACCTCCCCTTTACTTCTACTACAAAAATATCACCTTTTTCGGTACACCATCTAATATTATCGCATCTCGCAAACGTGAAAATGTAGTTTCAATAATAGATTCTCATTTTCGCGTAACCGTTTCGCTTTCTCATTTTCGCGTGTTCGAATTTTTGCTTTTTCACAAGGAATTTCACCTGAGACAATTATGAATGATTCTAATTTCTTTTTTTGAATTTCGACAAAACTTTTTTTTTATCATTCTAAAAATGAAAAATAATATCTTAAAGTCATTTGTCTAGTTAGAAAAACTGGGTTTGTAAGTGCATTCATCTTTGCTATAACCATGATAACGGTTTGAAGGTATAACAGATAACCACCAACAAAAAAGTTCTTACACGTTGTATTTGTATCATGACATGTATTAGACATACTAACATACAACTCTATGAAAATATCCAAACAATTAGCTGAAATATTACTTGTCTGAAAGTTATTGTAATATATTAATAACCGTGACTTTAGGAAAAGTACAAACTGGCTTGAAAAATTCCAAATTAGTGAAATTTTCAAAAAGAGAATAAGAATTATACTAAAGATTATAGTATGTATTAGATCACGGAAAAATGACATTGTCGGGAAAACATAGTTGACCATATGCTTTTTGCAGATGATACCAAAATATTCAGAATTATACAAACAGAATTGAAAAACCAACAAAAAACTTGAAAAACACAGAACAGCATGACCTGGCTGCTCTAGTTCCACCAATCATAAAAAATTTAACGTAATTCTGCACTTGTCATAATTACCTTAATTGTAATTTAATCTAATTAACTTTATTACCCAAGCCAGACCCAAGCTAAGTACGCGTGGTCGTACGTCTGATTAATGTTTTTACAACTGAAACGTTAATCTCATTGACGATTTAATCTAGACGTTGATCGTCGCTTTTCGTATTTTTAGTTTTTTGTTAACTTTATTCTTAAAACCATCTGCATATAAATGCAAATACATTTTAACATGTAAAAGCAGGTTTTTTGTGTTTTTTTTAACACACATACTTTGCATTATTAGTTATTAAAAATATATATATATTCCTTTTCCAGTCCGTCAGGGGATTTCAATGTTCTATCTCAAATGCATTTGTATTTTTTAAAAAATTATCACTAATTTTAACTTTTTTCGTATTACAAAAACATCTTCTTGTATTTTAAATATATATCCAAGTCTAATAAGTTGAAGTTTCAGTTGACGTTATCCTAATATATAATACAGGGCGAACGAACTCAGGCGAACGGACCCAGGGCGAACGTAGAACAGGGGCGAACGGACCCGATACCGACAATTTTTCAGATTTCACATACATGCGACGGAATTCAGTCTTTTGGCTCAGGATGATTAATCTCCCGCTTTTTCAAGACTTAAGAAAATATCAATTTTAATATAGAAATGTATTCTTTAATTGTGATCCGGTTTTACTTTTCCGTGTAAACCTAAGTTTTCGTTATTTTTATACGTGTAAATTAACCTAACGATTTCTTAGCCAGTGCCACATGCCAATTAAATATTTCCGGTGTTTAAGGTTTTTTTTTTACTTTAAGGTATACGTCCATTTTACACATAAAAATGTCATAGACCTGTATATTATATATATACAGGTCTATGAAAATGTGAATTGAACTTTTATTGCCCTAATTCAGGGATGTTCAAAACAAGTTTTATTTAATCCCTGCCTAATTGTCCTAATGATTGTATAATCATAGACCTGTATATTTAATAAATTTAGCCTTCTTAAAGTTTTCAGTGCCATTTCTTGTGAATTTTCAATCTTTCATTATTTACAATTTTGCTATTTCGTCTGTTTTGGCAGGGATTAAATTGTTTTGGACATCCCTGGTTTTAATTTGGTGACCTTGTTTCTTAAACAATTTTCACTATGTGTTTAGATTGTTGTTTTGAGCTCCCATATAATAGCTATTATTTATAGCTTTATTATTTATTTTAACCATAATTTTTCAAGATTTTACTGTCCAAACATTATATTTTATTGTATTTTGTTCAATTTTATTATTTTTCATGTTGAGGATTAATTGAGATGTTCAAACATAAAGTTCAGGATTTTAGACATACGTCACAGATCTTGATTACGTAATTTATTATCATCATATCAGATTACAAGAGCTGATGAAGCTGGTCGGTCCAGCGAAATATCCGCAAATTTGATTATTAATTATTGTCTTTTGACTTTAATTATTATTTTATTTTAACATCATATTTGATGTTGTTGTGCACCATTTTAGAAGTTTAATAAATTTAATATACAGGTCTATGGTATAATTAGTGAAGCCAGTCAATCAATCAATCAAAGTTTTATTTAAAGTCGATGCATATATAACAAAGTAACACAAAAAAAATAAGATATAAAAAGAGGTATAGTTTAGCAACTAAAAGCATTATATAAATGTAGAAAAACATTGAAATAAAATAAGCAACTGAATAAGCACTTAAAAGTAAAACTAAGCAACACAAAAAGCAAAACGTATAAAGCACTAAATACATGGACAACACTGGCAGGCCGGTCCCAAGTTTGTATAAGCTTTTTAAACGAGCTCGGACCAGATTTGCGCAGCATTATAACGAGAGGATTATTTTAATCCATATCTTGTTGTACAAACTCTTGGTATTGTTGCTGTGTTCTGTAACCCGAAGTTATAGTTTTGACATTTTAATCCAATAAGCTCATGTGATAGCTTGGACTGCATGATCGATCTTGTTTATGATTTAAAAAAAAACACACAAACGCCAGAAGGAAGATTGTTTTTTATTGAAATCTAATTTTTTATTTAACATTTCTTAAAAATGATTTGATATCATAAAATATTTTCTCTTTTTCATTCGAGAAAATCAAAACATTTATAGCCAATAAAATGATTAATTACCCCAAGCTGAACAGGAACTCACCAAGGTACTTTGGAGTTCCCGTACTTAATCCTCCTATTGAATGTGTTACAATGGAAGTTAATCTCTCTGATCAGTTTAAACTCACATCTATAGAGAGGAGATTATCTTGTTGTATGAAGGAAAAATTTTCCTAGTATAAAAGACTTACCTGTTGAAAATTTCACATTGAAAAAATAGCTCAAAAAGGATATTTATATAAAAGAAAATGAGAAAGATAAATGTCAAAGAGTTGGTTAAAGCATTAAATTCATAAAAAAATATTATTTTGTTGCAACAATCGTAGATATAAGCAATTTTCTCTCCGAGATAGGAGTTTTTTTCCTTTAGGTAAAAATCATCTACCTATGAGTAGTTTTCATTTTCAATGAATGTGTGAGTTTAACTGATCAAAAAGATTAACTTCTATTATTACAACATTCTATAGATAGATTAAGCACCAGTACTCCAAAGTACCTTGGTGAACTCCTGTTCAGCTTGGGGGAATGTTACATTTGATTGGCTATAAAAATTGTCTCAGCTTCTTCAAAGAAACAAAGGGCCACCAAATTCTCAGAAGTGTACTGAAATTTGGATGAGAATTTCCTTCTGGCGTTTGTGTGTGTGTGTGTTTTTTTTTTAAGTAATGAAAGAGGCTGTACTACGAGAGTCATTTAGCAGTCCATCGCCTTATTTTTTTAACCCCCCCCCTTTCCCCGCTTAAGCGGCGGGTGTTGTAAGGACGCCTTTGAACTGGAGTTTTTCCAACTTTTTAGGAAACCTCCTACATGTCCGGTCCTATATGATTAATGGGGGTTATTTTTGAATCGTGGCTCACATTTTTTTTTAGTTTCTTTCAATTTTGAAGAACATTGGGTGTATTTTTCAGTTGGGAGCGAGGCTGGGCCTGGGTGACCGAGTGGTCTAAGGCGATGGTTTAAATATCACACTATTGATCACTATAGCCGATCACCTCTCAGCCACAGGCGTTTCAACACTTTGGGTCCAAGATTTTCTTTATTTTATTATAGATAACGTGTATATAAAAAACAATGATCTCGTCTTTATACTATTTTCAAGTGGAAATAGTAATATAGCGAGGGTCAAATTTTCCAGAAGTGATGGAAGTTGAGATTTTAAGAATTCTTGTTGATTTGAATAACTATTCCGGTTGTGGTTGGATACCTTGAAATACCCACCAACTGGAAACACTTTCGTATCCGAATATTTTTTTTTGTTACGAATCTACCCAATACTAAAGACAAAAAGGAATATCATTTCTTCGGATGAAAATTAACAGTACACTCCCCGCCTGACCATATCAACTTTCTGTAAAAATGTTTTGGACAATTTATGCTTAAAGTTTTGTGTTTTTCTTTCATTTCAATACACAAGGGGGCATTAAAATTGATATTTCGGACAAAAAGATTAAATCTTCGATACAAATTTTCAAATAAATTGATATTTAAGAAAATTTCAACAAATTTTCCATGATAAACCTCGGTACGGATACATTTTTTGACAACCGAACAAGTAAATGGCCATTTTTTTATGTTTCTCATTGGCATTTATTTCGGGTTGTAACGTTTCTTTTGTCCATGAGTATATATACTTTTTGAAAAATTAAACAGGCGCAGTTGGGTGTTAATTTGCTATAAATTTCAAATCATTCTGTAAATTTTTTCTTTCCAAAAACATGCCTTATAAATGAACGTATAATACAGTTGCAGCTTAAAATTCGTATCGGAAATTAAGGACCATGTTTATAAATATTTTACAATAATTCAACGTGTAAATTCGTGTAAAAATGAAACCATTGACATCATTTTAGACAAAATAAAACATGTTCACTAGTTTTCAAAATGCGACATGAAAGGTTTATGTTTCAGTCATTTTAATGATGTAAGGTTCTACTTTTCTAAAATACGTACGTAGTGCTAGTGAAAAAAGTGACCAACATCAATTATTAAACTGATTTAAAGATTTCAAAAAATGATGTTCTGCTTTTGGTGGCTTTGAACTTGTCAGGAAAATGAATAGACCAAGATTGTTTCGCTCTAGTTCTAAAGCACCGGATGATGGAGAAATTAACGTTTTTGCCGAGCCTGACGAGAGGAGCTACAAGTCTTTTACCCATCCAAAAGTTAGACAAAGGAGCAAAAGTAACATTGAAAACAGAAGTACTGTGTTAATTCATCCATCAACTCAAAGGAGTAAAAGTAGCGGAGATGTTAACAGTTATAGCTACAATGAAAGCATTGTCTTATTATGGAAGTCGGCTTTGTTTTCAAAGTACGAGGACAAGGGTGGCGAAGCAAAATCAAAACTAGAGGCTCCCGATGGTGGATGGGGATGGTTTGTTCTCTTTAGTAGTTTTATGATACAATTCATAGTAATTGGTAAGTAAGCTCTCTCAAAATAAGATTTACTTGAAATCAGATGGTTATAACAAAATTACACAATTTCATGGGATGATCAATATCGGGTGTAACACGTGGACACACTGGGCACACTGGACAAATTGAAGACCGCTATGGTACCGACTTGGTACAGGCATTTCAAATACTATTGTGGATTTTACCAGGTTTTGTAGCGTCAATCTCCATATTTTTCAATAATGTCATTACATGCAGCAACAACGTGTACTTTGATTAGCTTTAAAAAGTTTGAAACCTTATACATTTTCTATTTATCACTTTTAATCAAACATAATCAGTACTAGATTGAATTATCATTTAACGACCCTTTTAATTTCAGACCATTTGGTTTGTTTTCTTGATAGGTTTTGACGGGTCAGCTGGAATTCTGTATATGAATTTCCGAGACAAATACCAGCAATCAGCAGCCATTACAGCTTGGCTTGGCTCTCTTGCCACAGCTCTAAGACTAACATTAGGTTGGTATTATTTGTATTATAGTGCATTCATGTGGGGTTTTGGATTATTTTCATTAAAATGATATTGGACTTTGTATTTTCTCTAGTTTTATTCTAAAAATGTGTCCATATTTTAACTGTTCGTACTTGCTTATGGTTTTACACATGTTTTATGTAAAAATGTTGGTCAGTACCAAATTTACGTAAAATTGAAAAATAACTGATAAAAGCCGATTGCCTCAGACATGTTTTTCAAAATAAAATAAATTAAAAAAACAAATTCACCACTATTAACTCTATATATTTTCTTACAGGTCCTTTAGCGAGTGGGTTAAGCAGCAAGTTTTCAGAGAGATATGTCATAATGATAAGTGGAGCGATTCTTTCTCTGTCCATGATCCTTACTGGTCTGTCTCCTAACATTATCTTCGTCTTCCTAAACTATGGAATTCTTGGAGGTAATTCTATAAATTAGAAATTGTCAACTTTTTCTCCGAATTTCAAACATTGAATGCAAGAAAAAAACATATTCATTGAAATATTTGCAGAAAGACGTACCAAAGGGGAATTCGAATGTAAAAATTAGTAGAAACTGTCGACAACAATTTTTTTTACGAAGACAGCAAAATTGCAATCAGCGACAGGAACTCGCGTTGAAACGAGAAAACTCTTAAGAGTCAGACAAGAATGGCAAAAAGAACAGTTTTGACAAGAATTCTTAAAAGAATAGATTTAGATGCAGCGATGTTTCACTCAACTCCTTTGCATTAGCTATGAGGCAAATTATGGTCAGGTTTTTGTTGAAGATCTAACATTTTAACTCAAATGCATGAAATTATAACTTAATTGTAAATTATCGTAGTAAAGATACACTATTCACGATATTCTAAGGGACATGAGGAATTCTTCGACATAAGATAATTCAAAATAAGCCGAGAATCTTCAAAAATGGCATAGTTTAGAGAAAGATCATTTCGCACATGTAATTTTCAGTCTTATTCTAAAGTCATATTTCCTTTGAAGGTATTGGTAGATCATTTGCTTACTGTCCAGCCATAGTAATGCTCGGTATCTACTTTAAGAAGAAGCAGGGATTGGTCACTGGTATAGCGGCATCTGGTTGCGGCCTGGGTCGTTTCGTCATGGCGTTACTTGTTCCGGTCTTGTTCGTTTACTTTGAATTTCTCGGAGCCTTTATGATGATGGGCGGAATAGCCCTACAAATAGTTGTCATGGGCGCTCTGATGAGACCTTTACGGAGTAATAAAAACGATGCAAGGAAGTCGTCGGTGGCGTAAGTTTTGTGTTAGTTGTAACTTATTGCAACTCTATGTGTCATGCTTATACGATTACTTATCACATTTAACCTTTATACTTAAACTTTGATGCTTGTTATATAAATGTTTTTTTTTAATAATCCTTTTCTTAGCCCATCCCAGAAGGTAAAAAAATTAGCAGAAGGTGCAACATACTATGGAGAATTCATTGACATTTGTAGAAAAAAATCACAAACTTGACTACATACGTTGTTTTGTGAAAAGTACAACTACTTGTCTCCGCTTCTCAGTATACTAATGAGTAATTATCATAAAAACAACATCAAAATTGGCTGGATAAAGCAAAATGTCTGGCCAAGTAAAGACACATATTTAACTTTCTAATCCATGCAGCTTGATAGAAAAAACAAACAAACCTGTTTTCATTTGTTAAAACATAACAACATTTTGTTTTCGTTTAGACCACCGACAGTTCTAAGAAGACTATCACACAACGACATGCCTTATTCTGTACATGTAACAATACCAGAAAACAAGATTGTGGAAAACTTCAAAGTAGAAAAAATCCCGAAAGACAAAATCACCAAAGAGAAAGCCAAACTGTTTAACTTCGTTTTACTTAAAGACATTCGCTTCTTAGGGTTTTGTATTGCCATGTTACTGTCCTCCTTGGCTGAACAATCAGCCTTCGTATTTCTACCAGCATTCGCGAAAGAAATGGGAAACATTGGAAACTTCAGCCCGGAATATACGCTAGCCATAACATCTGTTTTCAACACGGCAGCAAAAATCCCTGCGGGATTTCTCTTCGATTGTTCGTTTGTACGTCCGTACAGAGTTTACTTATATAATGGACTGATGTTTGGGTTGGTCATTGTTTCGTTTTGTTTCCCTTCCGTCACAAATCTAGTCGAGCTGGCCATTGCATGTGCATTGTATGGAATATGTGCAGGGTCATACACGGCTCAGAAGTCAGTGGTAGCTGTTGATATCCTTGGCAGAGATAAACTTAGACATTCTTATGGCATCTTAATGATGTTTCAGGGAATAGGTGTTTTTATAGGACCACCGTTGTCTGGTAAGAACAGACTTTTATTCTTTCTTCAAACTGTTCAAACGTGTACTATCTAGCAATTTACTTTCTAGTCTGGATGACCCCTCAGTCAAGTAATTATATAAAATAAGGTAGCGCTTACTTGACTGGAAAGCGTATACATATTATGGAACGCCACCGTTTATAACATTTGTTGCCACAAGACAACTGTTGCGTCCCATAATGACATGCAGGACCCATAATCTTTTTCTAATACGTGTATTTTGGCAACCTTCTTAAGGTACCTTCCTATGATCAAGTATTCTATAGTTTACCAGTGTCGCCAACATTGTATATTTCAAGCATTTTATCTCTTTTCAGGTTTATTTAAAGATATAAACGGGAAATATGATGTTGCTTTTTATCTTGGTGGTGCTGGCATGCTAATGGGATCGACTGTACTACTGATCTGCAACATAATCCACCATATAAAATCCAAAAAGCCAAAGAAACTAGAGAACATTAGGCAGAAGATCGTGATACCGAAGGAAGTAAACTCGGAACCAAAAAATAAAAAGAAAGACGTTGATACTTCAAAGATTAAAAACCGATGTGTTTAGAGAAAAATAATACATGTATGATTGAATGTCGTTTGTTTTTTATATGGCCTACGGCGAAGCTTGTTGGATATACAGCTATTTTGGGGGTCTCACTTGCCATCTCTTGCGCTTTGCACAGGATATTACCGGCTATGGGTAGCTGAAGACGGTGTATAACTTTTGACAAAGAAGATGTTAAAGAGTGAAACAATATTCAATACTTAGGTTTTTGGTCGTCCAATGTTTTGATTCAAATACTTCTGATGAGAGGTTACTCCTTGGAATATGAATATACAACATAGCCAAATAAACCATTTTTATACCAGTTTTTGGTACATGTGTATTTGTATTTTGAAACCTCTGGGTCGATAACCGCTGCTGGTTGACCAGAAGTCCCCGAGGGTAATCACAAGACTGGCCGTCAGACAGTGACTTATCTGACAAGAATTGACCGATATGTTTAAATATTTTTGTCCGATGATTGAAATTTACGGTTGTAAATTCGAAATTGTGTAAAACACCATCGGTTTCTTTCCTCAGTTCCTTGTACTGCACATGGTCGATATGCTGAATTTGGGGTACCATTCGTTTAATAATTTTGGTTTTTGACCTTCCAATGTTATACTTGAAATATGCATATGTTACAGTCATTTTCTTAATTTAGGCATTTTGTTAAATGACTGAAAATTTTAGACATTTTATAAAATGCCGACCGATTTTAGGCATTCTATGAAATGACTAAAATCTTCAGTCATTTAACAAAATGCCTGGAAAAATATTGAAAATTTTAATAAAATGCCTGAAATAAGCAAACAACTTCTTAGTACCAAGAAAGTGTTTTAAATAGGAATTAAGGCGGAATGTTAAATAAAAAGACATTATGCAAATAATACAAATTCTGGCTACAAAATTTATTGCTAATATAAAGTTTAAATTTTTGCCATAGCAACCCCCATTCCGTAAATATCAAATGATTGCTTCCTTAATAAATAAGAGTCTCCAAGGACCCTGAATCGCTCATCTGCTCCTTCAGCGATAAGGGTCTCTTGTATGAGATATTACCCCTGTAAAGGGTCATTTGACAACTTTGACCAACAGCTTTTCTCTGTCCTTCATTCCATAGAACAAAAAAACAAGAATAAAGCTACTTTTACCTTAAAAGACTCATAACTCCTATAAAGGGTCCTCTGACAACTTTTATCCATAGCAAATTTTCATAGAACTTCGTGAGCTGAAGGCTTAAGCAAGCAAAAGCTTTCCTATCTCTGCCATACTTATCATCCATATTTAGCAAGGTGGTCATGTTTTTTGACGGATCAAAAATTGAAACAAACATTTTGTGCAGGACACTCAAAGGATCAACCAAGTTTCACTAAATTCTGTTCAGTAGTTTCAGAGGAGAAGATTTTTAAAAAAACAGACGACTGACGACGACAATAGACACCAAGTGATGGCAATAGCTCACATGACCCTGCGGTCTAGGTGTCTGAGCTAATATAAAGAAAAATACCTTTGCAAATATAGTAATAATTCAGTGAATTCTCTTTGGTTGCTTTCTTTCCTTTTTGTAGGATCTTATAATAGCCCTTTACAATATTTTTTTGCTGTTACTAGTATCTAAAATCTCAACGAAAATTATGCATCTTCCATAGTCAAGCAATGATTTTACAAATAACTATAAACATAACTCCAGTTATGAACATGTTCTCAATGATTAAAACAAGTTTCAAAGTAAGTTATGTGTATAGGACTACCAATACCCATAGGATAATTTCTTTATTAACCAGTTTAGGCATTTTCTTTAATTTTGTTAAAAAATTCCAGGCATTTTGTAAAATGCCTTAATATTTTCAGGCATTTTATATAATGCCGATAGGACTTAGTCATTTTATAAAATGCCTAAAATATCAGGCATTTTACAAAATGCCTGATTTAAGAAAATGACTGTAACACATATATAGACTACAGCGTGGCTAAATTAACTGTTTTTATACACGTTTTGGTATTTGTATTCAAAAAGAAAGACAGAAGTCAGACTAAGAATGGACTGCTCGTTAATTGTTGGAATTTTGTATGATAATTAACACGTGTGTGTGTTGGGGGGGGAGAGCCATGGAGTGTCTTCAAAGATGCACTTCGAGTTTGTTCTCACTTGTTAAGAGCGATTCTTCATAACCAAAATGGCTCAGACATAACCTGTCACAGATTTTCATGATTTTTAGTATTTTAGACATACTGATGACGAAATTAACCCCAATTCATCTTTATTTACTACCGTTGCACTGGTAACAATAGCAGCAGCCATGTTGAACTCTTTGGAATACCCTAAAATATATGTTTCTATTAGATTCTTTATAAAAAGATGAAAACCTATCAAATCGGAAATTATAAATTATAAAAACATATTAATGCCATCCTGATAAAGCTGATTTTCTACCGCATTAAAGATCATTGAAAGTCAGTCATTTTTGTACTATTTATAGTCAAATTACATAAAAACCCAACTACAGATTGTTTTGTTTGTTTATTTGTTTGTCTTTTTTGGGGGAGGGGTGTTTGTTTGTTTTAACATTGAGATTTTAAATGCGTCTTTGAAACATCTTTTCTTTTTTTTTTAAATCCGTTACAGAAACAACTTATAACCTATAGCAGTCGGGGATATACAAAACCAACCAAAATTAAGTAACATTTGAAAGTCTTTGGCAAGTATTTTTGTTAACAAAAGCTACAGCCATGAATTACTTTTGGTCGTAATACAAGTAACCTTTATTCAGGTAGTTTTATGAAAAGAAATATATTGATGCAAAGACCATATGTATTTTCTGTATATATGTTGTGAATTAAATAATTTATATATAGCTGAATCCAGTATCTATTCTCTTGAAGAGGGGAGGGGATACCTTGGGGAAGGTGAGAAATGGTACCCCTTTCCTATGTGTTACGATTATGTACGTCCTTCTGTGTGCTTGAAAAATCCTTAGTGATAAGATTTCTTTTGTGCTAAAACCTTATCTACCCGGACTGTAATGTCAATTTCTCACTTTATCTATCGACTATTATTTTACCTTCACGTTTATCGATTTGCTGTTTCGAACCTTACTTTATCGATCGACTGTTATGTTATCCTTACTTTATCGATTGGCTTTTATGAACCTTAATTTATCGATCGACTGTTATTTTACCTTTACGTTTATCGATTGGCTGTTATATGAACCTTAATTTATCTGTCGACTGTTATTTTACCTTTACGTTTATCGATTGCATGGCTGTTATGAACTTTACTTTATCGATCGACTGTTATGTTTTCCTCACTTTATCGATCGACTGTTATGTTTTCCTCACTTTATCGATCAACTTTAAAGTTATCCTCACTTTAAATATCCATCAACTAAATTGTTTCTCCCTCTTTATCGATAGACTGTTATGCTATCCTCACTTTATTGATCGACTGGTATGTCATTCAAACGTCTCATTTCAGCAACCAACCAAACATTAATCAATTAAAACAATCATTTATTTAACTATTTCGTCTAATACAACTTTGAAATTTTCAACCAGTGGTCGATATCGAATGAAAAGCTTGTTTAGAAACCGTATGAGACGCATTTTTTTTTAACACAGAAACAGCATTGTCGGATCAAAAAAATATAAAAAGAAAATTGTACAAAACCTGTCATATCGAATAAGTTGTGAAATACAAACACCATATGCAGGTGAGGTAGGTATGATGCTTTCCATAATAGGAAAATAAATAATTTGAAAATTCAAGTTTTCTCTTTTATAGTAATTTTTTGTACTTAGATGCACACACGGGTCAAATTTTAAATTGTAATCCAAGAATGAAATGAAGTAAAAATTAAGGAAGCAAAGAGGCACCAATGGATATTCGAGTATCAAAAGAAGATTCGTTGGTTTCCTTTAAATCGAACTCTACAGGAAAATTTAATTTTAGATTCCATCTACCAAACGAAGGGCTATTGACAGAAAGTACCTCTTTAATATATCTGAAAGTGAGACAAAAGAAGCTGAATCATGCCTCTTTCATCTTCTTGTTCTGTACGAATTCTCAGTCTCGTGAGAGTATAAAACAAGTCGACAATGAGAGGAGCGGAGCACAGTTTGTGGCCATTGGAATGCCAATTTGCTGTTGGAAAATCTCTCCTTCAAACGTGACAATATGTCCAATACATAACGGTAACAACAAAACTACCGAACTGAGGTGATCAATCTCATATATCCAAGAATAAATGACAAAGCAAGGCACATACATATAAGAAAAATCGAAGATCGCAATGGTCCGAACTTGTTACAGGTATTCAAAACAAATGGTGTGTTGAACCAGGTTTAATGGCGCTAAACCTCCCTCTTCCATTGCGATCTTATGGTCCGGTAACACAAAGCACAACACGGTTGTGAGACATAATAGGGATAAAGAGGTGATCATCTCATTACAACAAACTGTCACACACTAATTGAAACACACACTAATTGAAACAATCAAGAATCGTTTCAACTGACATTATTTCTAATTTAGCAACCAGTGGCTGATATCGAAAGAAAAACTTTTTTATTAAGTGACCGTATGAGGAATATTTTATAACATTGGTCTAAAAGCCAATCAGGAAGACAACAGTGTAGGGTAAAAAAATCTGAAAAAAATCCGTTCAATCCCTGACATATCGAATAAGTTGTGAAATATACACCCAATATGCTGGTGAGGTGGGTATGTTACTTTCCAGATTCGGAAAATTAAGAATTTGAGAATTAAAATCGTCTCTTTAGTCGTATATTTTTGTACTGAGGTGACCACCGAGTCAAATTCGAGATGCAGATCCAAGTAAGACTTGAAACAAGTAATTTCGGTGGTTTCTTTAATCTCTTACTCTGGAGGATAAATTGAAGGAATCCATCAAGCAAATGAAGCGTTGTTGACAGAGAAGACATCATCAAAGGTGAGATTAATGGATCTAGCTTCTTTTATCGTCTTAATTGTTCTTACTGAGATGCTGAAGAAATTCAGTCTCGTAACAAAATAAAAACAAGTCGGCACAATTTGTGCCAATTGGAATACCAACTTGTTGTTGAAAAATCTCTCTTCCAAATGTGACAAATAAGGAAATCAAGCATACTCTAAATAATGAATGATTTGGGACCAGAAAATCTTTCAAAAAGGCACTGGTTGACCCACGCTTGACCCCAAGTTACCAACAGGCAGAAAATGTTTTCAATTGTTCCAAATGAGCAAAGTAATATTGAGTCCCTTAATGTAAATTGTTTTACTTTTATTTTGAGGATATGGATGAAATGTCTCCTGTTCTTTATAAATTTGCCCTTTCCTTTTTTGTATTCTTTATACCGATATTATAGAGTCTTATAAACTCATTTTGCATATTTTCACTCGTTTGACTTTTTTTATGTACGTGGTGGTGGTTTTGAATAATAAATTAACGCTAAGGAGTTATAGAGCTATAAATATAATTCCTTGATAAGCCTTTTTTAATATCCTTAGATCTTATTTTTATCTAGATTTTTATTGTAAGGATATTTTAAGGGCATGTAAGCAAGACCCTAAACTAAGAAATATATCATCATATATCAAAGCTTTGTTAAAAAAATATATATAAAAATTATGTACCTAAAAACATACATATATGTAGGCAATAAAACAGTACACAATGCATAAAACGTCAGTACAATTTTGCATTAAAGCACTGTAGGACCCAGGACTGTTATGCAAACTTCAGTTGTCTTTCCGCTACGGATTGTTTTCCTTTGGTTTGGTTTCTTGGCGGTGGTTGATGTTTTGGGGATTTAATTTGAGCTGTCCATCTGGCGATTGCACAACAGTTTCCCGGGCGCCTTTTATTTTCCCCGCGCGCCGTTGATTTCTCCCCGGGTGCCTTTTATTCTCCCCGGGGGCCTTTTATTTCTCCCCGGGCGCCTCTTATTTTCCCCCCGGGCGCCCCCGGGCACCTTTTAGTAGGACCGATACATTATACTTCTTATCCGCTACCGGAGTGCTCCGACAAACGGAGGAAATTACCAGAGAAACAGAAACAGAAACAGAATTGCTAAAGTATTACTCCGCACAAAAATTGTCAGATGAACCCATTATTAATTTCATGATCCTTTCAATGTCAAATAAATTTTGCCTATATCATTAACTTTAGGTGCGCGATTCAGGCTCCTGGGAGCCTCTTGTTTTCTGATCTGGGTGTTCAACGTCATGACTTTATATATGGGACTGTCCCTCTGCAGCGACTTTTATTCACGCTGTGTGCCATTGATCGTTCAGCCCATGACACACCACTGCCAGTGTTAGCTGCTCCAGAGATATCCTTTGTTACCGCTGGAGCAGCGCCCGTCTTCCACCACCGGATAGTACTCCTCTGGAAGACATGACATTATTGCTATTGCTACTGCTTATCTAGTTCAATAGTCAACGCTTAGAGCTATTATCCAATTAATTTGTTTTTATTTTTAGAATAATGTTGATATCATATTTATTTTTAGCTAAACTTGATCACCAGGAAGCTTTAATTTCATTCAGTAAACTTGTCGTCGCGGTCAAACGCATAACTGATCAATCACCAATGACTCAATGTGGCATACAAAATACCAATGTGCAGGTAAAACATCTTTTTGTTGAAAGTGATAGAAGAAATGTTACAATAAAGACAGACCAAAACATTTCCGATACTGAATGCACTACCCTTTAATGCAACTTTTGCCTAATGACATCTGTGTGATCGCACGTAATAAGGAAGTGAATTCCAAACATAGCTGGTTTGTTTACAATACAATTACAAAATTAACAGGTGTTGTTCTAATTACAGGTGTTAAACATATTGCTCTATTTCTTCAGTTACCTTCACTGATATTTAACTTTAAGCAAAAAGCATATCAATAATATGAATTCGGCATATTAATATTAATATTATTTAAATATTCAATTTGCCTCATTTGATAGAGAAAAAGAGAGGAAGATATGTTTAAACTATATAATAAAAAAAAATTCTTTCAAATACTCAAAATTAAATTTTGGCAAATGATGCCGTGAATTTGATGTTTGATTATGAAAATTGTGCCTATGAGCGTGTGACGTTTCACTCCAAAAAAATCAATATCAGCATTAGGCAAAATTTTTGCCGGAAACTTGCTGTATTGCTCTCCGTGACGAGCTGTGCTCGCTATAATCAACAATATGCTGTGATGGCAAGAACTGCTTATAAAGACAGACAGGTGTTCAAATTAACATTTGAGGGCAAAAGGTCCAGGACTTTCTGAATCCCAGGATGGAAGGTCCTTTTGAAGAAATTGAAAAGTCCCAAATAAGAGTTATTGTAAATACTGACAGGTCCAGGACCTTTTTCCCTGAAATTTGGAGGTCCTGCATCAAAAGTTGAGGGTCCCGGACATTGGACCAGTGCTAATTTGAACCCCTGACAGAAATGGCAAGACCTCTAATTATTGTGATTCAACTAATTACCCCAATTGATTAGTATCTATGCATATTCCCAGGGGCCTAGGTGACCAAGTGGTCTCTGAAGGCAAGACATAGGTATTACTTTCCGGCCGTGGCGAAGGCGTAAACTTTTTTAAAGACTTTTGTGGAAAATGAATTACAAGAAAAGTATAATAGCTAGGCATCTGATATCTGGTATACGAACAGTTGGGGTTATGGTCTATGCAACTGGCACCATGCCGTTTGACCCTGACCCCAATTTCATGGTTCAGCGACTCTGTTAACTTAGAAGTTTTTTGAGGCCAAAAAACCCCTTTGTAAGACTTTTGTGGAAAATGAATTACAAGAAAAATATAATAGCTAGGCATCTGATATCTGGTATACAGACACAGGGTTCCCACGCCATCCTTGAATTCAAGGAAACCTTGAAAAGTTCTTGAATTTCATTTCAATGTTAAAAAACCTGGAAAAATCCTTGAATTTTATCATGTTTATCAAATATCCTTGAAAAACCCTGGAATTTTGTAATATGCAGATTTGTTGACCATTTGATAAAATAGGCCGAAAACTATTTGATTTTTTAAATTTTTGCAGACTATTTTAATCCTTGAAAATGACCTCAATACCCTTGAAAAGTCCTTGAAAAACCCTTGAATTTTGTGTCCAAAAAATAGTTGGAACCCTGCAGACACTTCCGGTTATGGTCTATGCAACAGGCGCCATGCCATTTGATCATGACCCCATTTTCATGGTCAGTGACTCTGTGGACTTGGATGATTTTTGGGGCCAAAAAACCTCTTTGTAAGACTTTTGTGGAAAATAAATTAAGTGAAAAGTATAATAGCTAGGCATCTGATATTTGGCATACAGACATTTGGGGTTTCGGTTTACACAACTGACACAATGTTGTGTGACCCTGACCCCATTTTCATGGTTCAATGACTTGGTGAATGTTGGTCTTTTTTTCATTGATTCTCAATAACTAGGGTATCTAGAACAAACTTCAGACATTTTTGTGATTGTTAAATGGAATTCTGTCATCTCTCACATGATCTTGACCTTAACTTTTCTGAAGGCCCAGCTAGACTTCAATGAGTTCTGTGATGGTGCCGACAGGCAAGACATACTTTAGTGTCAACTCTTGTTTACAAAAACTTTCCTACCCAAATGAAATTATGTTTGTCAGTTACCAGAGCTGTCAAGTTTTTATGAGCTGCTTGCGTGAGATTTGACAAAAAATTGAAAGATCAAAGGAAAAAATTAAAAGAGCAAAAAAATTTGGTGAAGAATTGCCTACTAGATGAAAGGAAAAAATTAAAATAGCAAAAAAATTTGGCGCAGAATTGTCTACTAGATGCGTGAGTCTCACTGCAATAGCTTGAGACTTGATAGGCCTGAGTTACCAACCCATGGTCAGTGGTTTTCTTCAGATACAACATGTACAGTACATCAAGAGACTTTGTGTGACTGAACACTGACATAGACATAAAACTTAATCCTTTAGACCTACTACCACTGACATAATACCACTAAGTCAGACCTACAAAAAGCAATAAAACTGCTGTGCTAGTGAAGGTTTATGACCTTTAATCCAATTGATGTTTTCCCGCCATTAAAATTACCCATTGAAATTATACAGCTCATATCCTGTACAGGTAAAAATTTCATCAAGAAAAGTTTGGCTACCTGGGGTTTTATGACCCCTAATTAGACCAAATACTGTGAAAAGTTAATCCTTACCACCAAAAGAGTGGGAATGTCTATGTCAGTGGTCAGTAATGGAAAGACTCTTTTGGTGTCCTGTACACTGTTTTCCTTCACCATTAAAACTAAACGCCCTACATGGCACAGGTGCATCGTAAAAGGGTGTTGTACACCAACTAAACACACACACACATGCATGTACCCCTATTAACCATCAAAATTTTAAAATTTGACTGTGATGTGGAGCTTTTGTCTGTTAATTTATTTTACATGTTTTATCTTTTTACAGGATAGATAAGTCTGATGTACATGTTTCATTATGACCCTAAAGACACTGGCATGTTGGACCTTACTTTTAACTCTAGCATCATGTCAGGCCACAGACCCCACAGGTATATTCAATGAATGTTTAGTTAATTCTGGAGCACCTGAGTTCACTCTCATTACGACTTGAGCTTTCGTTGTTGATTTCTGTTCGTTTGATTTTGTATTTTTTATGTTTTGTGTTTCTTTGTGCTGCTCTCGTTTGTGTGTACTGATTTTGTCCCTGCCTTTTTTGCTTTCAGACTTTTGACACTTGAATGCCCTTATTGGTGCCTCCTTGCTTCCTTAATAATTTAGTCTTTCTTATTGATGCAGTACTTTCCTTCAAATGCAGAATCAAAACTTGCAATCTGAATGAACATGTTGAACAAATGTTGAAGTGACATTGCAATGTCCCTGAAATAGTGGATTCAATAGAATTGTTGGTTAAACAAGGTTAATGTTGCCAAATATTTCTTTTCTTCAATTTTGGAATATCATTGGCTGCTATTTATTTATCAATAGAATGCCAAAAGAATTATCCTTATAAATTTTCATATACTGTAGAAGCAGAAATATATGTGGGGGATTTAATTTCGTTTATTTCGTGGATTTGAGAAATCCACAAAATTAAATCCCCACAATTCAAAATATTTAGTTAAAGAGTGTATTTCAAAATTAAAAACCCACGAATATTTGTCACCACCAATTCAGTATTTTGCTCGTAACCCCACGAAAATAAATGATTAAACAGTATAATTGTAAAGTAAAGTAATATTATAAACTAATTATTGGCCTGTAAGACTGTGTACAGTGTAATCAAATCTGATACATAATATCAATAAAATTTAACTCCTTTCCTTTCATATCTTTCATTCTGATTTAAATGACTGTTTACAATCATATGAAATAGAAGACAAAAAAGATAAACTATTTTTATGGAATTGAGATCCCAGTCAATTCTTCAGTGTATTGAAGACAAGGGCAATTAAGATATATACATATATACTCGATACAATTCAACAGCAGATGGATATGATGATTTATAATTTAACAAACATGAACATGAATCAGACATGAAAAATACAGATTGTATGATTAAAAATTATGTTTATAATTGCACCACCATATTTTGATAGATGTTATGTCTTCATTGCATGGTGAATGGATTTGAGTTTATTACATAGATGCATATGAAATACCGATTTTTCCCAGTGAAATAAAATCTGGTAAATTCACAGTGTGAAATTACAAAAATATTTTCACTCTTGCGTCCTTTCCGGTCAAACTCAATTATGACGTCGTGAATTGTATTGCGGTGTCAGCATGACTCCTGCGGTCTAAATTCATACGCCATTGAAATAAATTTATTAAAAACTATTAAATAGCTGCATTTTATCTATGTAATAAATACGATAATCAATTAGGTCTCATGAATAACCAAAATATGATCACTCGTGCGGAAACGCACTGAGATTTAACTCGTGCGTGGAACAAGTTCAGCGCACTCGTATAAATCCGTGTGCGTTCACAGACTCGTGATCATATCATGCATATTTTGGTTATTCACTCGACCCAATTAATTATCCTATAAGTATTTAATGATTAGACTTGATTCTTTGAGTACAATTCTCAATTTTAAACTATTACATTTGTGTATTTTTTTCAGCAACTGTACCAGACCAATCTGCTGTTCCTAGAATATCATTCTACCCATGTGAAATTCCTACGATAAGCAAATTAGAGTTCTGCTGTGTGACTGAGAATATCCATACAGCAACTGTAGATTTTTCCTTAAATAACCAAGACATAGTGTCTGTCCACCATCCATGCCAAGCGAGCGATCCTTATCACTGGTATAACATTTCCTGCAAGATTGAAGGGACAAAAAAGACCATCATCTTTGATATTAAACAGTTTGTTCCCAATATTGACCCCAATGTGTTTGGATGCCGTTACTATGGGAAGTCTGCACAATATACAATGTTTTCATTTCAAGGTACAAATGTATTTATGATGTTTGGTAAAATAAGTTTTTGTTTTGCATAATGAGTGCAGTGAAACATAGCAATTGAACTTAACACTAGACAAAAGCCATTTTTTTCAGAAAGAAGATCAAATTAAAAATAATAAATTAGGTTTCTGCAAAAAAAGCTATTGGTTTTGAAAAAAAATCTAGAAATAAAAATGACGACAAAGTTTCAGACAATAAGTTTTGCTACGCCTTACGCATGTTTCATCTTTTCAAGACTCATCAGAGGCGCTCTACCAAAAATATTGAAAATGCCAAACACTATATGATTATGAAGAGCATAGAACAATAAAACCAAAAAATACCAAAACTGGGGAACCAAATAATTACTAAGTTGATCAACTTATGTCTGGAGTAGGAAGAACCTTAGGGTTTAGACAATTTTGAAACTTAAACGGATAATTTAAAGCTTTGATGTGTTCTCCATCTTGCATCACTTGATGATTAAAAATACTGCTATCAATTAGCAGAGATAACATTTCTCATCAAGGTTCTAGTCCTCTAGCCCTTAAATGCATTCATTTCTTTACGGTGTATGCCGAGACAATAAGAATTGAGAGACCAAAAAAATCTATCTTTCAAGATTCCAAATCTTTTATCTTACATGTCTTACTTCAAATTATATTAAATTCAAAATATTGAATTTTTTATTTGATCAATTTCAGAACTGACAGAAAACCATGGAAACACATTTGTTAACATATCCCACAATGCAACACTGACATGGGACAGAAGTAGTGGTTTTAAAATCTACAATCCAAAAGGGGAGATAATTCTTCAAGAAGTTAATTCTGTGGTTAGCAGCTCCTTGAGCCAAGCAGAGATGAAATATTCCATACAGGGGAGCAGTATTAGTATCACACTTTTGAATGTTCAGATGGAAGATAATGGAACCTATGTGTTGGTCACTACAACAAGTTATCAAAGAAAAGGCATCACTTTGGTTGTTTTGGGTTAGTGTATTGATACCATATTAAGTGGGTTTAAAAATATGTGACTCTACATGGAATCTGATCCACATTTAAAAAGGTTGTTTCTTTTTATTACAGTGGCATTAAATGTTTTATTTATTGATTAGCACAACCAAAAAAATTGAGCTGAATTTATTGTAACACGTTTTTGTTTTCTGCTTAAATATACCACAATTGGCTTCTTCCTAAAAATATACATGATATAGTTTGATAGATAGTTTAAAAAATTGAAATTTGGTTTCTATGATGATAAACAAGATAAATGTAAATATACTTTAAAGAATCATATCAGTTTTGCTACATGTTAAATTTATTTTGATATGGCTGATATAAAAAGAAGATGAAATTACATAAAAATACAATGGAATTAATTCCAGAAGTCTTCCAAGAATTATTTTTTTCATTAGACAAATATTTTTAATGTATTTGAAATAGGTTATAAACATTTTTATGTCGCCTGCAACGTGTTGCAGAAGCGACATATAGGGGTTATTTTGGCACTATCCGTCGTCTTGTGTCGTCCTCCTGCGTCGTCCTACTGCTTCCTGTGGCGTCACAAAAATTTCCGTCGCAGTTTTCCAGGCAACTACATGCCACAGCCTCTTGATTTTTGGTATGTAGCTTCATTGCATAGTACTATAAGGTGTAAAGCGATTTTATGCCTGAAAAATAACTACTTCCTGTTTGACGAATACTTAAGGTTTTATATATAATGGACATAGGTGCCAAATTTTCGTCGCAGTTTCCCAGGCAACTACATGCCACAGCCTCTTGATATTTGGTATGTAGCTTCATTGCATAGTACTATAAGGTGTAAGGCGATTTAATGCCAGAAAATTAACTACTTCCTGTTTGGCGAACAAATATAGATACGCAGGCGACATATGCCTTCTGGGGAAGGCTCCATCTAGTTTTGTTCTAAAGGCTTCTTAATATTTAAATGATAATTTTTTTTCTTTATTTTTTAGATAAACTTGATCTTCCAACAATCCACAATGTATCTACCATGGTCACATTTGGACTTGCCTGGGCAAACATGACTTGTATCGGAAAGCAGAATTCTGGTGCTCCGCCATATTACAAGCCTAGCTATGAAGTAATTTGGAAGTTTCCCACTGATGCTAGCTATACTGTTGGAGAATCAGGCTCTAACATCATAATTAACAATGTGGATTGTGGGTCTGATCAGTCACAGCCTTTGTTTTGTATGGTACGGGAAAAGTTTGGCGTATTTTCTGAGAGCCAACATTTCTACCCTCATACATTGTGTAAGTTCATATTTAGTCTAAAATTAAGGACTGTTCTAGAAAATATCCATGTTTCTGATACAGTAATTAGTTTATCATATATATTCCTTCAGCTTTTGTTTTGACATGGTAAATGTATTTGTATGACAACTGGCAAAACATTGACAAAAGTGAGGTTATCTATATCAATCTGATTGAAATCAGATCTATCAATTGTTGCCTACTGTCTCTGCATGGTAGATCTGAAGACATTCTTTTCTACTTTCTGTTTTTGATGACCTTTTGAATTGACCAATTAGATTGCAGCTTCCAAGATTTGGGAAGCATTACTTCTTATGATAAATCCAGAGGATTTGGGGGAAAAAGGTCGACAAACAGAACTGACAGTAAAATGTGATGTCTTCAGAACAGGGACAATTGTTAGATCTTATTTTAGTCTAAAATTGTAAAATAATTTGAAAACATTGCACATTGTTGTATAATGATTGTAAGTACCCGTACTCATTTTTTGTAAGATACACTTGCTGCTTTTTAAACAGCTCTGTTTAGTTTAGCATTTTACATATTTTTCAACTTGTTAAATTTGAAATGATTTTTTTTCTTAAATTTAACATGCACATTATCCTGATGATTTATTAACAGGTTCTTATAAGCCCCCTTCTGTTGGAACACAAGATCAGGATGAAGGAACGAAAGGTGGCCTTATTGCTGGGGTTGTTATTTTATGTAAGTTCATGGTATAAATGTCAGTTTTGGGTTAGTGCAGAATGGCTTGGGAATCCTGAAAATGTTGTTTTATTATAATTTTTTTCTAGGATGACCACTTTCGGTGCAATAAAGAGCAATCGACCAAAATAAATATTGCTTTGTTATTAAAGACAGAATCTTTGATTTTAGCAATATATATACACACAATCATGTAAAAATATTTTCATTCCATTGAAGTATTTAGCGTTTAGAAAGATATTATTTTGATGATCTCACAATCGCTTTTGAATAAGTCTACCAGATAGCAAACCATTTTGACTAGAGCAATGAACTCGAAAATGACGTATTTCTTATCTGCTCTGAGAAGATTATTTTAGGTGTCTATTGAGAAAGCGCAACTAAAATACATCTTTAATATATTGTACACTGCTAGTCTTATTATTTTCTCTAGACATTCCAGAAAAAAAACAGCTGAGCAAATGATGTTGCCAGTCACTGAACTTTTGTTTCTGCAATTAGCAAAAAAAAAATACAAAACAGAAAGCCATTTTAGGTTTAATTAATTTCTGATCGATATTTACATAAAATCTATATCGGTACTATCTCTCTATTTGTACACTACTCACAAAATCACCAGTCAACATTGTAATATAATTACAATCAATTTAGGTAAGACTGTCACTAGAATGTTATAGAATTATCTTATTTGGTGTTGTATGTAAAGTAAATTTGTTTCTTTTTCAGCATTTCTGTGTTTTGTTCTGTTACTTGTGGCTTACTGTGGGTATGTATTTATTTTTCATCTTAAACAAATTTTTTTAATTTTATATCTTAAAAGTGATAAATACCAGGTATTTAGTTAAATATTATAAATAAAGTTATCATCATTTTTGTGTCTCATGCACATATGGTTATAGGCCAGGCATACTCTGTGTGATGGGACTTAAGGAGATTACTTTAGTTGTCATGGTCTTATCATACATTCCATTTATCTGCTACTAATCCTTACTAAAAGAAAGATTTTCATGAAACATACACAAGACCTTTAGGACATACTGTAGAGGTGTGTCTTCTATTTTATTGGCCGGATTTCACTGCTACTTGATATTTGGTATACAGCATCGGGGTGGGGTCTCTTAACATGGGATTCGATTTCAGGACTGTTGCTCACCTACTTCCTGTTAAACGAAATCCCACCATTTATTACTTTGACAGATTTTTATTTTCTGATATCAGGTATCATATGCAAAACATAAGACTTAGCCAATATTAAGAAGGGTCAATGTATCTAGTCATCCTTCCAAAATATTGGATAGGTTTTTATCTTCTGCATATTTGATTTAAATAATGATAAAAAAATCTAAGTCACAGTAACTTTTAATGTGATTCTGAAATCTAAATCTATTTAATCAAAATAATTTTTCTTGCAGGAAGGATAATTTAAAAAGATGTTGTCGCTACTCCTGCAGTAGATGTGCTAGATCTCCATTGTGTGTTTGTAGAAGATGTATTAAAGGTAAGAAAAATGAAAAAAACCTATTCTTTACATTTGAGATTAAAAAACTAACAAAAGATAAACTACAGGAAGGGAAGAAATTGATGAAACATTTTTATGTGTCAAATAGTGAAAAACCTATAAAAATTCTTTATTGGTTTAAAAATTCAAAATAAAGGAATTATTACAAAGAGAAAAGGATTCCCACTTACTTGCAAATGCCACATCAATATTATTGGTATGGTAGGTGCACCTAGTGATGCTAAGCACAATGCATGCTTAGGATGCTGGATGTGACCTATATTTTCCGCATGAATGACCACTTTCAGAAGAATGGTTAAAGTCTATTCCCACTTAATGACAAATGCCACATCAATCATATTGGTATGGTAGGTGCACCTAGTGATGCTTATCACAATGCATGCTTCCGATGCTGGATGTGACCTATATTTTCCACATGAATGACCACTTTCAGAAGAATGGTTAAAGTCTATTCCCACTTAATGACAAATGCCACATCAATCATATTGGTATGGTAGGTGCACCTAGTGATGCTTATCACAATGCATGCTTCCGATGCTGGATGTGACCTATATTTTCCACATGAATGACCACTTTCAGAAGAATGATTAAAGTCTATTCCCACTTACTGACAAGTGCTTCATCAATCATATTGGTATGGTAGGTGCACCTAGTGATGCTAAGCACAATGCATGCTTAGGATGCTGGATGTGACCTATATTTTCTGCATGAATGACCACTTTCAGAAGAATGGTTAAAGTCTATTCCCACTTAATGACAAATGCCACATCAATCATATTGGTATGGTAGGTGCACCTAGTGATGTTTATCACAATGCATGCTTCCCATGCTGGATGTGACCTATATTTTCGGCATGAATGACCACTTTCAGAAGAATGATTAAAGTCTATTCCCTCTTACTGACAAGTGCTACATCAATGATATTGGTATGGTAGGTGCACCTAGTGATGCTAGGCACAATGCATGCATCGGATGCTGGATTTGACATATATTTTCCACATGGATGACCTCTTACAGAAGAATGGTTAACGTCCATTCCTACTTACTGACATGTGCCACATCAACTATATTGGTATGGTAGGTGCACCTAGTGATGCTAAGCAGAATGTATGCTTCAGATTCTGGCTATGACCTATATTCTGCATGAATGACCACATATAGATGAATGGTGAAAGTCCATAAAATAATACTCTTGGAACAACTTCATAATTTAGTGATTGCGGAAACAAATAAATGTTGCGAGATGGGGCATTATTTCTGTTGGACATATTCTTGTTCATATTAATTCATTAATCATTTTATGAAAACAAATATGGGACAAAATCGTTAGCTGCATGCTTCTTAAGTAAACAAATAGTAACTCATAAAACAGATTTTGCATTAATAAAAAATATTTTATAATTTTATCATAGTTAATGTGTAGCTATTTATTCTCTTTAAAGAAGCAAAGAAGTATATAAGGGGCATCAAATGTAAAAAGTCAAAAAAACAAAAAAAGACTGAATCAGTCGACACAAGCAAGAAACTGAGAACACAAAAACACACACAAGACAGCAAAACTGAAATCAGCAGTTATAACAACAGTAATCGCAGGTGCCCCAGAAGGGTAAGCTGTTCCTGCTTGTTGCAACACACTAGTCTTGTATTAAATTATCAATTCAGTGTGTCAAATTAGTTTTAAGTTCTTTTGATATCAATCATAACAAGCTGACATTCCAGTTTTAGGTTAGAATTTGTATTCAATGAATTAAAGTACACCCTGTGTAGGCAATGCTGAAGTTTAAGTTTCGACTTTCTTGTGAATCTGATAAAATCATGCAAGATGTTTTGAAGAATGCTTTGTTTTCTTTTCAGATGACCTTGATTTTGACATTGCTGATGAGCCCAGGTTCCAGGTCCCTATGGATTTTGGTCGCAGGGAGGAGGTAGATTGGAGACATATACTGGACCTTTACTCTGGTGAAAACCCTCCTGCCGTCCCGCCACCCAGACCTGTTATCTCTCTTCCCAGACCAAGTCAGTACCCATCTCTGCCTGTCCCAAGGGAGGAGAGCATTCAGGGAACATCTGATGTTACTCTACAGTTGGAAAATGATGGTAAATGCTGAGAAATAAATTCTTTCTGCAATTTTTGTCTGGGGGCATTAAGTGTTACTCATGTCTGTACAAATTTCATTCAAGCTTTTCTCATAAACTATACATGAGAATGATTTGAAATTTTGTACGGTGGTTCAGTATGATAAATTTATGTCCATAGCAAATCACACAGCTGTCAGACTTTTACTTCCTTTTTGAGTCTTACTTGGGGGGATCTGTGCCCTATGGACACATTTCTTCTTAACTTTCAAAAAGAAATTGTCTGTTAATAAGATTGTATGAGAAATAAAGACAGCATTCATGAACTGAAAATTTTAAACTCTGCAATAGAAATGTTGAGCATATCTTTACTATTCAATCAGGTATACTGTGAATTCATTTATTTCGTGGGTACCAATTGTTGTGGTTAAGTGAAACAGGCTCAGTTCGTGAATTCTTAAATTTGTGGTTCTGAAGTCTGCAGCCTACAGATCAATGTTGATTATCCTTTTCTGTTGATATCAAATTTCGGAGGTCTAAGCCACCCAGGAAAACCACGAAAATTGATACCCGATGAATGATAATGAAACCATAGTATATTCTATCTTAATTGTCTTTTCTTCTTGAAATTGATCATCCTAGTTCGCTTATTTTATTATTGCTTGTGTTAGACATTCTAACCCAGGAAGTCTCAGGTAGGAAAAATGTCGCTCACATGGGGCAGAACGAGAACAACCTGGGTAAATACGTAGTAATTTAATATGTTACCTAGGTTGTTCCAAATGTACACTTTTATTTGTTACAAAGATCATTGGCCCATACAGAACGGAGGTCACCCGCATTTTATATTTCAACCCGGGGAAAGATAATCTACCCAGGCTGCGCAGGAAGGGAATGTCGAACGCGCCCATAATCTTTATTAAGTTCTCATATTTGTTGATTGTACAGCCATGAAACCACAGATTATACAATGGTTTTATTACAGAGAGTGGTATAGACAACCCAGACTTCCAGGATGATGATGATACAGTGACTGCCGATGATGTTACAGTGTCAGACATCAGCACCGTGGGAGCTACAGGGACTGATCATTCTACATTGGTCAAAGAAGTTGAAACTTGTAAGTGAAATAATGATATGTAATAAAGAGATGTGGATTAAGTGTATAGTAAATAGCAATTAAAAAGATTTGTATAGTCAATATTGGACAAACTTGATATTTCAGTTATTTTCAACCCATTTTATTAAAGCAGTATGATTGATATGCAAGTAGTTGAGATGAAAAAAAAATAAAAAAGAGAAACAACATGTGATTTTTGAGGAAAGAAATTAATAAAGCATTTTCATGTGTCAAATAGTGAAAGACTCACAAAAAAGTATTTCAAAAGACAAGAACTGCTTAAAACAGGAAGTAAAACTAAGGTGATCTGGATGGTTAAGCATTTTCAGTCTTTAAGTACATGAAGTGATTTTGTTTGTCAATTCCAGGATGCTTTATTGGTTCATTTAACTTAATGAAATGATTTCATACATGTATATACTTGCCAGGTTTGACCCGACTGAAGAAACTACTGAACACTGCAGAGAACCAAGTTCAGGTCAGACGAGAACATATCGTCGAAGACCTTCTAAATATATACACAGATCCCACAATTCTTCAGTCTTATTTACATATCAACGTGTTAGGTGAACCAGGCTCCGATTGGGGTGGAGTGAGCCGTGACATTTTTACGTCTTTCTGGAATGAGGCTATTTTATTGTACTTCAAAGGACATGACGTACATGTGCCTTACCTACCGCCCCATAAATTGGATGAGGAGCAAAACTTTCTGTTAATGGGGCGAATTCTTGCTCATAGTACAGCTATACTTGGTTACATTCCGATCTCTATTTGTAAAAGTGGTATGATGGTGACCATCTATAACACTACACACATCGAATCAAACACCTTGCTGGAGGACTTTCTGCTTTATGTTGATATCAAAGATCGTGTCCTTATCCAAGAGGCCTTAAACGATTTCTCAGCTTTAACAGAAGAAAAGCGACAAGCCTTACAAAATATTTTCTATCAATTTGATATGGGTTGTATTTTGAAAGAAGAGACATTCCGTGATCAGCTGTTGAATATGTCTAGAAATGAACTCTGCTTAAAGCCGCGATCTCTGTGTGAAAAGTTGAAACAAGGAATCCCTGAAGTGCATTTTGACCAGTTTTGGTCACAGATGACAATCGATCATATCGGAATTCTCCATGCACGGTTGAAACCGACCCCTGAAAAGGTCATCAGATGCCTCAAACTGGCTGAACCAATGGGATTACTTGACATGAGAAGAAGGCGAGTCTTTCAATATTTCAAAGACTTCATTGAAAAACTTGGTGACGAGGAATTACAGAAATTTTTGCAGTTTATAACTGGACAGAACTGTGTACCAAAGCATAATATCACAGTCCAGTTCTCAAATCTGTCTGGTGCCGAGAGGCGGCCTATTGCTCATACATGTGGTTACTTAATTGAAATTCCAGAAGCTTATGACAGCTATGACGATTTTGAGAGAGAATTCAATATTTTGTTACATTCAGACATTCTGAGGTTTGATGTTCAGTGATTGGTTGTTATTGTTTTATATATAGTGAAACCTGTCCAGGGGAACCTATCTCAATCAAACCCTATGGGACACAATTTGGTCCATTTAAATAGATGTTGTCTTTATAGAAGCTAAAGAAGTATGGAAATGTTAAGAGGGGACTTGAAAACCAGTTTGATTTTAAACAGGCTTTCAATTTATTCAGGGTTTGTTTAGGCAGGTTTCACTGTTTTGTAATTTTATCTGAAATCTCGTCATGATCCTAGGCTATAGTTATGGTCAGCATCAATTTGTTATGTACTCCTTCTTTTAGATGCAATTCATCATTTTTCATGGTAGATTTTGTTGTAACTTTGTAGGAATGTTATTGTTGTTATTCACCAAATGTACTAAATCAGTCATATCATACCATTATGTCGATTTAGATTTTAGTCCTGAATTAGTAGACCAACTTTTAATTTGATGTGACTTCATGCGGAACCAATTTTGATTTTGTGATTTGTATATTTATTCACTGCATCTAATGCAGGGTTTGATAAAATGAAAATCTGTGTTTCTTTTACATGTAAATTTCCGTCCATATTCATGTTGAATGAAATTAACCTTCAAATTTCATATGATTTAAATCAAGGCGCTATTGTGATAGCTAATCTCATTATTTTATAATATACAGATGAAGTTTTTATTGTGAAATGCTTTGCTGTGATCTTGAAAACATATTCATTGTCTCATTTTCATGTTTTAATTGTGTTGTGTTTGACCATTTTGAAACTTTTCTAATATATACAAAGGGACCATGTAATTACATGTGTATTTATTTTTATTCAGAAGAATATATTTATTATTCTTTTTTCACCTTTTGAATTTTAACTTAATCAATTTATATTCAAATACTACATGTTTTTATTTTGATTAAAGAGAGTCGGTTGGACCTTTTCCGGGACAGCAGGAAAAGCTTATTTATTCATCGGGAATTTGGGATTTTACAGATAAAACTACGGGACCTACAGGATTTTAAGGTAGTGGGATCCAGGAATGGTCATTCATGTAACTGGGAAAACAGGATTTGGTATTTATTATAATGGGAATGCAGGAGGAGACCCCATCCTACCCACCATAATTAAAGTATTTGCAATGTAATCTTGACTTGTTGTCAAACAGCTAATTATTTGTACCCATACTAACATGTTATAATTACATGTATAAAAAAGGCAGGATTTATATTTATAAATATTTAAGTTTCTATAGCATATTATGCTTCTGAAATTTTATTAGCTCAAAGTATATAAAAACATATGTAAACAGTTAATCATGTTATAAAAAATTACGACCAACCTAGTTGGTATTTAGGTGAAGTATTGCTATTTTGTAACTTGCAATTTACATGTACAAGTATTCGTACATATTTTTAATTCATTTTTAGAGAGTAGTTTTATACATATTATTCTGAATATTAAATGCTTTAAATGATAAGTATGTATTGAGTTGTGAGTGCAATATTTCTTCTGTCTCATTCTGTAGTTTTCTCTTCTAATATTGTTATGATTTTAAAGTGACTTAAAATTAGAATTTAAGGTATTGGGGTTCTGAGTTTAAAGTCTTTTTGCAAACAAAGCACTGCTAACCATGTAATGTCCTACAATATGCCCTTTATTTTACTTTATGTTGTTTTCTACAAAAACAAATAAAAATGTCCGAAATATAAATGTAGTATTGTATTACAAAAAGTATCACATTTCTCATATTGATTCTTGAACTTTAGGATGAACAATATTCCTTCACCATTTTCAAATAACTTATTTTCATAAGTATATATTAGGTTGAATTTTGTTGTTGATATAATTGTTTAACTCATCAAACTTTTAATCATTTTGATATGGGTGACTCGAAGATTTAGTTGTATTATCCATATTTTGATATTATTTTTTGGCATTATTTGTAAAATACACATACAAATTCTGGTAAGTTTTGACTTTTGTCATGATTATTGGTAAGGGAAACAAACTTTATGCTTTAATAATTATATCAGTCCTTTATTTGTATTGGTTGTGAAAGTATTGAAGTTGTTGTAAGTTCTTGTTGGTTATTTCATATATGTATTAAATAACAAAGGAATAGGTTCGGTTAACACCAAAATTAGCCCAAAATTTCGACTCAAGTAAACTTACTTAATTTACTGGCAAATATATTTTGAAATGCTGTAATTTAAGGCATGCCAAAAACTAGTTTCAAAATATTCTGCAGCTTTGAGAAAACTGGAATCATAGATATAATATTATTTTATTAAAATTTATAGATTTTTGGCAATTTTAGAGCATTAACTTGAAATAGAGTTCATGTGCTGAGAAAAACAGTTAAATGATGAAATGCTTATTTTTGAAAGATAAATGCATTTAGATGGGCAAAGAATTAATGTTATGGAAGAATGTGCTCTATCCTAATTTCAGTAGAACCCTAAAAATGAAGCAAATATTGATATTTTCTGAGTTTTCAGCATGTTTATGACATTTTAATATCATGCATAATGTCTTCAGCATTAGAAATTGATTAGATATGTAAAGTTTTGTGATCTTATGACAAAGTTGACAATTTGTGCAAATAGGGGCTGAATTGATCCCTTCCTGAACATACTCCTTTTCTATAAAACAAAATGTATATAAATTGATTATCAAAAAACATGTTTTCTCATTATTATCTTGTACTAATTGTTGTTAGTTTTATGGTTCTTGTTTTAGTACAGATTTTCACTATATTCATACATTTGTATATTTTAACAATGATACAATATTTTTATGGCTTACACATGCTATTAAAAACATTGCTTTGATATGCTGTTGAATTGTTAGTACATTTTATTGTAGTTATTTGAAGAAATAAAATGTTTTTATTAAAAAAAATGTGTTTTTATGCCCCAGCGACGACATGTCGGGGGAGGGGGGGGCATTAAGTTTTACTCATGTCCATCTGTATGAAATTTCCGTCAAGCTTTTCTCAGGAACTGTAAATGAGAATGATTTGAAACTTGGTAGGGTTGTTGAGTAGGACAAATTGTACGTCCTAAGCAATTTGCAATTTGCAGACCTGTCGGACATCTTCTTCCTGTTTGGGACTAAGGCAAATGTGAAAATATGTGACCATGACTATGCAAATTTTCGTCAAGCTTTTCTCAGAAATCTTACATGAGAATGATTTGAAACTTGGTAGGATGGTTTAGAATGACAAACTATATGTCTTAAGTGATTTTTAGACCTTTCAGACATCTACTTTCTGTTTGGACTTAGGCTGATGTGAAAATGTGTGAACATGACTTCAAAAATTTCCATCAAGCTTTTGTCAGGAACCGTACATGAGAATGATTTGAAACTTGGTAGGATGGTTCATGTCCTTAGTGACTTTCAGGTCTGTCAGACATCAACTTCCTGTTTGGGGCCTAGCGGGGGCATCTGTGTCCCATGGACACATTCCTTCTTTATTTCATCACTCCCTTAATAAATTTATTACTAAAAGTTACCAACAGAGGATCTTAACATTTTACTCAGGAAATGAAGGAGGGTAGGTATCGATCGACCAAAAAGGGGCCTGAGGGTTAAAGTTATTTTCGTAATGTTCAATACTTTTTGCCAAATGGGGGGCTGGTGACTGGGCATTCTATCCCCAACTCTTCCTAAATCTACCACTTGCTACAGACTGCTTAAAGGATATTCCTTATCCAATAGAATATTCCATATCTCAAGAACTAGAAGCTCTAGGTTGATGAAACTTGATTTGCATATGCACTAGTACAAGAAAAATGACATCGACCTTTAGTTTCCAGTCATTTATTTATTGCCAAATGACTAAGAATTTACCAGATTTTACACAAAAAAATAGAGTTTTAATAGCACTTCCCTATCTCAAGTATTTACTGATGAATCATTTCTTAGTACAAGACCAACACTAATGCACTGAATTTCTATCTCTCGGTGACCAGAAATTTGATTTTCCGGTTAAATACTAGAAATCTACAATTGATATTTAATGTCACAATGTTTAAGTAATATAAACACCTTCATAAGTGTTAAGTTGTTGAAACTTGGTATGCAAATGTCCAGGTGATGGTTGAACAAAGTTGATTCCTATTCTTTCATAACATTCACATGCATACCTAGTGCAATTTTCAACCCATAACGTTACGGTACTTGGCGATTTTAAAGTTTTATCACATGAACATCTTCAAATCTGACGAACAATAAGGCACCAACCATTTCTATATGGTGGGGGGCCTAGGATTTTCCAACCTGATAATATTTTTTTTTTTGACAAAAGCAATTTTTTTTACACATTCACTCTATATCTGCTAAAACTGTTTAAATATTGTCTAGCTATTTGGCCTTGTAATGCATTTGGTACTGTTACTTTGCTGTTATATTGACTTTGTTACTCAGAATTACATGTACTTAATGTCTTTCCCCATCTTTGAACATAAATGTCATTCTTATCATACTTCACAGTGTTACCTTGAACAGATGAGAGATATAAAAGCATGTATACAGTAGTCACTATCCATGCTATTATCAATCAGATCTTGTTCTTGTACTTGCATGGGTACATATAAAATGAGAAATGAAGGCTTGCAGAGCCTAGCGAGGCGAAAAAAAAAATCGACAGGGTTTTGAAGCTCAACGCACCTAAAGGCTCCAAACAAAATGGTGCTAAATCATGGATGTTGGACATTCCTGAAGAGAAAGTTGAGTGTCCATATGTTATAGTCAGTATTGTAGTTCTGTAATATTAGTACTCCACATTGAAAAAAAAAATCTTGGGATACATAAAGTGATGATGGAAGTCCACTATAACAGTTAGGAAGCAAAGTTCTTGACTTCAAAGGTCTTCGTTGCTCGTAGGTGCAACTCCTTCTAAATCGATTGGTGGATTTTGATGAAACTAGATGAATGAAGTACACCATATGGAGATGTGCATAAACAGAAATTTCATCACTGGCAGATACATCTCCATATAATGGAACTTTACCCTGAATTTTCGATTGAGTTACTCATTTTATTTTGAGTATTTCCAAATGTAACCCATTTAATTCACTTTTGTGTTCATAGGGAAATACACGTTTAGAATTCTGTTATTTTTTTAACCAAAACTGTAGAGGAAATGGCCATTTTTTTGGAAGTAGGGTATCAACTTTTTTTTCACATTTAAAACTTACGACCAGATCAAATTTATTCACAAAAGTATACAGTGACGGATCAAGACATTTACTTTATGTGAGAGCCCTGGCTGTGAATGATGAAAAGTTTTAAGTGGGATTAGGTCTGGAGTATGCTTCAAATTGTATAAGGCAACACAAAAATAATGGTGCCCTGAAGCCCCTTTAAGCCCCTGGACAGAAGTGGGTGTTGTGTTGTTAGTTTGTGAAAAGTGTTCAAACTTACTTCATTAGGAGTCAGTGGTGGACCCAAAAAGGGGTGTTCCGGGGATTGGACCTCTCCATTACCGTCGAAAAATGTCACAAAGATTGTGTAAAAATTTCTTGAAAATCCTAATTGAAATTAATTCAAAGTTTTAATAGTTGCGCGAATAAAAGGCATGAAAGGACTGACTATTTAAACAGAGGGTGAGGGGCTAAGTTTTTGTTCTGGTTAGAAAAAAATATGTTTAAATATTTATTTTCGTGTACCACTAAGCAGTTGGGCGTTTTTCAATAAAAGTGAGATTTTAGGCCCCAAAACATTTCGAAAAGAAAATTTAAGTATGTGAACTTTTTTCTTGAAACCAAACTTTTCAATATTATTACAAACAAATTTTAAAATATGCAGTCTTAATGCTAACAATAACTTACTAAAAAATAAAATAAATATGAAACGCTATTAAAAAATGTCCACTACGAAATGGCTAATTTAGCTAAGATTGATAACAGGAAAAAAATGAATAGAAACCTATTTTACCTGTTGATTTGGCACTGAATTTGACAAAATTGATACATAAAATGTAATAACTTTACTTAACCTTTCTATTGTGTTTATTGTAGATTTTATTCATCATTTATTATCAAAAATACTAAAAATTAAGAAAATCATACCCTTTCAAATACAAATATTCTTAAGTGGACCTTTTAAATATAATTTTAACACAGCAGTAATATATGCTTTGAAAGGTTTGAAATGTTTCTCAATAGATTTAAAAATAAATAATGTGTTAAGAATAAAAAAAAAATATTTCAATATTGCGTTGCGTAGTGGACAAGTTTCGTAGTGGACAAAATCGTTTCGTAGTGGACAATGCTGCATAACTTAAGATAGAGTTAAAATTATGATATAATGCTCTTGTGAACAAAATTGCATGAAAATGTGATTGAAAGTTCCTGAGAAATTAAAGGAAACTTAAAGTGTGACGGATGAAGGTAGTTTTTTCGGAATTTCCTCCAATATATGGTCAACAGAGGTGAAAAGAACACCTCCATAACAGGCTATATATATACATGGTATGTATTTATCTAAAATACTTTACTTAATAAAAGGGTAGACGGGCTGACCAAAAACTATACCAGTATATCTCGCAATAAAGTTGGCGGAGTGATGAAATATACAGGGTGTTTCTTATGAAAGACTGTCAACTACGAAACCATATTGTCCACTATGAAACGATTTTGTCTATTACGAAACGATTTTGTCAATTACGAAACGTTATTGTGTTGTAGTTGACCTTTTCGTAGTGGACATATTTGCCGAAAAAGATGAAATTTTTAGTCACTTGCAATACAATCACAATTTTCTTTTTTTATTCTATGAGGGCAACAACATATTTACAAAATCACCGAATCCGGAGAATTTTAAGCATTTGTATGGTTGAACAAATTTCCGTTTCCTAGTGGACAATTTCAAAAATACGGGATATCCTTTAACTTACAAAATGCAAATATTTTTACATTTTTTCATTGACACCCCCGCCAGTGTAACATTTTGTTTTTAGGATGTATGATAAGTAGATTGACACATTTTTAGAAACACGGGTTGCAATTACAGGTTTATATTGGTGACAAAAGTACAATCGTTTCGTAGTGGAAAAAAGTTTGGGGACACTTAAAAAAGTGAATTTTTACATAACAAAATGAAGACAAAGATATAAAAAATGTTGCTATAATGAATCTCTAGTATCTCGTTATGACCAGAAATGATGTGTCATTTACACTTGGATCCAAAATGAGTCACATTTTAAGTGTACGTTATCTGTTTTTATTATGGGGACATGTAAAATAGGCCAATTCATACCCTTCAAATACAGAATTTTGATAGAAAACCTTCCAAAAATGTTTTTCGTGCTGTTGTATTTTGTATATTGGTTCACAACATATTCAACAAGGTAGAAATGACTCCCGTTTTTAGTCAGATCTTCACAGGATCTTTACAGGACAAGAATTTTCACTTTTATTGAAAAAAGCCCAGTTATGACAAAAAGATTTCTTCGGATTTTTTACAAATCACATTCAAAATATTTGTTATAGAAAAAAAATCATTTAAGAGCTCAACCTATCAAGTTAAGTGGTAGACCTTTCCTAAAAGCAGAGTTCTTAGACCTACCATGAAATGCAACGGACTGTACCATTTTCAAGCGGGGGATAATAAAAACTTTATAAACAAAATACTGAACAACCCAATAAACCCTACCATACCCCCTACCCCCCCCCCAAAAAAAAACAAAAAAAAAAAACAAACAAACAAAAACCAAAACCCCAAAAAAGCACAAGAAAAACAAAAATAAAACAAACAAAAAACAAAAACTGAAATGAACAAAACAAAACGCAGGGAAAAAAAAACAACTACCAAAAAAATTAGATTAAAACAATTTATCCAAAAAAAACATAACAAGGCAAAATACCCCGAAATGCAAACAATATTTATTTTTATAGCTATAAATACGTTACCATAATAAATTCAGCTAATTGACCCCTATTGCGTCACTGAGTCGGGAAAACACTCAAATATTAAAAATAGAATGACCTATATGGTTGCTGACCCGGAAGGAGGCTTCCCTTAATTCGTCCATTTTGTTCCCGACTGCGTCGACGAGCGGCACGTGTATTTTTCACAGCGAATTTTCAAGACTTAAAGTTTACAAAAAGTGTGGTAAACCAAATTTTGCATACACTCAATTCAAATTTATTTGTATTTTGTTTATTTATAGCAATTTTGTGCTATTTATTTTGCACTGTTATTTATTTTATACAGTTCAAACTTGTTTATTTTTTGACCTGTTTATTTTGATATATTACTTTTTGGTTAAATATATTTAGTGGTTACTCAGTATGGATTATTTTCCTGGTAGTCCTTATAATGTGGTTGCTGGCCCAGATGTATTTTTGGATAGTGTGGTGGCTAGTTCTGAACTGCCATTTGCCAGTGTCTCAGTTAGTGAGGTCTCCCCACCTCCTGGGTTTCAAACTGCAACTTCGGTTTCAGTTTCCAGGAGTGGCACTCAGACCCTATCTTTAGGTTCTGCAGTGGCACACGTGGGTGTTCCTACTCTTGGTGTAGTTACTCATACCATTTCTAGGCCTGTGGATTCTTCTGGGTCTGCTTATTCTGCCCCGGGTTCTGCTATGAACATTTCTCAGGCTAGTTCTAGACCTCCAGCCTCTTATTGTGGTTACGTTTTACCTGGTACGGGTTCCTTTCCAGCTCGTCCTGCTTGGCCTCAGCCTCCAGTCCCCTATCCTGGTTTTTATGGTGGTCAAGCTCCAGGTTACTGGCCTTATGGGGATCCCAGTTTATTTTGTCGTCCTACGATTTCTTCTGGTCCCCATACCTCTGTTTGTAGTAATAGTACTAGTAGGCCATCTGTTTCTAATGTTTCCTCACAAGGCAATTCTCAGGAACAATCAGAGCTGATCAGAAGTCTCTTCTCTGATTTTAAGCAATCTGTCAAGAGTGATTTTGATTGTCTTTCAGCTCGCCTTACTCGTTTGGAGGAGTCTAGATCGGAACATCCGAGCTCTAGGGTTTCGGATCAGGATTCTGATGAGGAGCAGGTAAGTCAGGCTGAGGAGGATGCTCTTTCAGTTACTCCTGCTGATGATGAGAGAGGTTTTCTCACTGAGGATGAAAATCTCAGCTCCTCTGGCTCTGTGGTTCAGTCCACTGCTGGCACGGGTTTAGTACCTGCACCTAGTGCAGTTACTTCTCTTGTGTCTTCGGTACATGTATCTGACCCAACATCAGCTACCCCTGTACCTACTAGTCAGGCCCTTCCTCACTCCTCTGATGGTGACCCATCTGAGGATAAGTCATCTTTTGCTGACTTGAGAGAAGAGACCTATTCTTTGTTGCGGAATGTTGCTAAGATTCCTTTTGCTTCTCCTCCTAGACCTAAGCAGTTTGCTTCTGGCTATGAAGTTTCTTGTGGTCTTTCTAAGGAGCCTAGTACGTCTCATGATTCCTTTCCAGAGTCTAGTCACATAGCTTCTGCACTTCATACCATCAATGATGGTATTAAGTCTTTTGCTGCAGATAAAGGTGCTAGTAATAAAGTGACTGGTTTTGGTACTTCTAATTTTCCAGGCCACTTTAGGAACAAGGATCATCAAGTGCATAATTCTACTTTGGGTAGGACTTTTCCTCCTTGTGAGAAAGCTTATTCTACTCTTCTAGGCTGTAAAGCTATTGATGGCGTACGCATGAATCAGCAACTTTACTCTAAGACTGAGAACCTTTTGCGTTGTTCTTCGCAAGTTCTAAACTCTGCAGAGGTTTTTCTCGCAGCTACTGGTTCTTTACTTAATCAGGAGGATTTTTCTTCTTTACCCAAGGTTAAATCTCTTCTTCTTCAGGTTGACAAGGCTATCGGTTCCACTCAGTCTTTGTTACTGGGTTCTCTTGCTAACTTTACCCTTTCTAAAAGGGCTGAAACCCTTGATAAGTCTGCTGTTTCAGACAGTATTAAGGACTCTATGCTTAGGTCTGAATTTACAGATAAACTTTTTTTTGGTTTACCTTTGCCTAAGCTTCAGGAGGAAGTCAACAAACAACCTCCGCCTGTCAAGGTAAATGTACAAGTTAGCGGTAATGGTAATAAGAGGACAGTTTCTACTCCTTCTGCCTCTCAGCCTGCTAATTACAGTCAACCTCCTGCTTCTAAGAAAAGGAAGGTTTTCTTTAGAAAGAAGCCTAACAATTCTGGTTCTACTTCTGCCAAACCTAGTAGGTCTCAGCCTTCTGGTGGTTTTCAGGGTGGTAGGAAGCCTCATCCTTCTACCTAGGTCTTTGCCCCCTCGTACGTTATCGACAGAACTAGTGGGGGTAGAACAGTTTCCAATTCCATCTCCACATATTCCGGTTGGGGGGAGGTTAACAACTTTCCTCAGTCAGTGGGAAAAGATCACTTCAGATCGTTTAGTTCTGTCAATAATTCGAGGGGGACTGACTCTTCAGTTTCATACTCTTCCTCCTCTATCGGATACTCAAGTATTCCTTTCTCAGGTTTCCGATCCAGCCAAGCGTCTTCTCCTTTCTCAAGAAGTCGACAAACTTTTACAGAAATCTGCGATAGAGGAGGTACGTCAGCCTGTGATTTCTCTGGGGTTTTATTCCTGTCTTTTTCTCGTACCGAAGAAGACCGGCGGTATGAGACCAGTTATAGACCTATCTATTCTGAACAACCATCTCGTTATCCCTCATTTCAAAATGGAAACGAACAGGTCTATCAGGACTTCTATCCTTCCGGGCATGTGGACTACTTCCATGGACCTCCAAGACGCTTACTTTCACATTCCTATTTCCCCTTCTTTCAGGAAATATCTCCGTTTTGTTTGGAACAACAAAGTCTACCAGTTCAAAGCTCTTCCTTTCGGTCTGTCCACAGCCCCTCTGATTTTCACCAAGGTCATGCAGGTAGCTATTGCTCACCTTCATTCCCAGTCTGTACTTATTCATTCTTACCTAGACGATTCTCTAGTCAAGAATCTTTCCCGTTCAGTTCTGTTAGGCCATACAGAGATGGTTCTCAAACTTTTCCTCTCCCTAGGTTTCCTTATTTCATGGAAGAAATCAGAACTAACTCCTTCTCGGGACTTCAATTTTCTCGGGGAACATTACCTTACAGACCAAGGTTTAGTTCTTCCTACGGAGGAGAAATTTGCCAATCTCAAGAAACAAATTCTGTTGTTTCTTTCCCTTCAGTCTGTATCTGCTCGACAGTTTCTTCAACTTCTAGGGTTTCTGAATTCTCTAGCAGATGTGGTCCCTCTGGGTCGTCTACACATACGTCCCATTCAGTTTTACCTTCACAGTTTTTGGATCCCATCATCTCAAGACTGGGAAGCTCTTATTCCACTTCTACCATCTCTTCACCCTCACCTTCAATGGTGGTTAGTGAGGGAGAATGTTCTAAGGGGCCTGTCTCTGTCCCCTCTTATTCCTGTAGTCACTCTCTTTACAGATGCCTCCAACCAAGGTTGGGGAGCATACCTGTCTCCAGGAGATCTGTCAGTGTCAGGGGTTTGGCCCCCTTTTCTACAGTCCGAACACATCAACCTTCTAGAGATGAGAGCAGTTCTACTCGCTCTCAATCATTTTCTCGAGAACTTGTCAAATCGGTCTATTCTGTTGGCCTGCGACAACACGACAGTAGTCGCTTATCTGAAAAATCAGGGCGGGACACACTCTCTCCCTCTTTATCAGATATCCAGGAAGATTTTACTTCTTTGCCATCAGTTTCAGATTCTTCTAGCTGTGAGACATATTCCCAGTCGTCAGAATCTGTTAGCAGACACTCTCTCCAGGTCTCTTACTCCAGTGAATACAGAGTGGGAGCTAAACCCAGTTGTATTCAAGAGCATAACTCAGATTTGGGGAACTCCTCTGATAGACCTTTTTGCCACCAGTCTGAATTTCAAGATTCAGACTTTTGTGTCTCCAGTTCCCGATCCCAAGTCTTATGCAGTAGATGCCATGAGCCTTTCTTGGGAGGACATGTTTGCTTACGCCTTTCCTCCTTTCAGGTTTCTAGCTCCTGTTCTTCGGAAAATAGAGTCCTCCAACTGCAAGATCATTCTTATTGCTCCGGCATGGCCCAAGCAAAGTTGGTTTCCAGACCTTCTTCGTCTGTCAGGTGCTCAACCTCTAGTTCTTCCTTTGAGGGTAGATCTCTTGTCTCAGTTGAAAGGAAGAGTAGTTCATCCTCATCCAGAAAACCTACATCTACACGCCTGGTTTCTGTCAGGAGTAATCTCACTAAGAGAGGGTTTTCTGAGGGAGCAGCCAAACATCTCTCTAGATCAGTCCGAGAATCAACCAATGTTGTCTATGATGCCAAATGGTCTATCTTCGAATCTTGGTGTTCTGAAAGGGAAATTGATCCGTTCCAGACTTCTGTTCAACAACTAGCAGATTTCTTTGTCTTTCTTTTTGAAAACAAAGGTCTGGCTCCTTCTACCATTAAAGGCTATAGATCTGCGATTTCTCGTACTATACTTCTTTCTGGTGGTCAAGATTTTAGTTCTAATGAATTTCTCTCCTTGTTGATCAGAAATTTCAGTTTAGAGCGTCCCAGACAGAGGATTCTAGTTCCTCAATGGGATTTATCTCTTGTTCGTCATTCTCTAAAGTTGTCTCCTTTTGAACCAGCTAATGAGGTACCCATTAAATTTGTTGCTTACAAATGCTGTTTTTTGTTAGCTTTAGCTTCAGGTAGGAGAAGAAGCGAAGTTCATGCTTTTTCAGCTTCACCATCTTGTCTTCGCTTTTCTAGAGATAAATCTTCAGTGACACTTTTAACTGATCCTTCCTTTCTTGCTAAGAATCAGCTACCAGATAAAGGATCATCTCCTGTTGTTATTCCTGCTCTTCCTCGTAATTCTGATGGAAATTTATTGTGTCCTATCAGAATTCTGGATATTTATCTTAGTAGAACCTCATCTTCTAGATCAGCTTCTAACTCTAGATTATTCATTCCCATTAAGAAGGGTGTTTCTGATTTATCAGTGAAGACTATTTCCACTTGGATATGTAAAACCATATCCTTGTGTTATCATTTGTCGAAAGAAGATGTAAGAGCTTTATATAATGTTAAAGCTCACGATGTTAGATCCATCTCAACATGATCTTGGGCTCTTTTCAGCTCTGCTTCACTTGATGAAGTCTTATCCGCGGGTTTCTGGAGATCTGAAAATTCTTTCATTTCTCATTATCTGCGCTCTATGTCTTCGATGGCTGAGAGTTTGTTTTCTCTAGGTCCTATAGTTTCTGCCCAGAGAGTCAATTTTCCACCAGTGTCTTCGGATGCTGGGGATTCAGCCTTACGTTAGATTCTAGCTGAATTTATTATGGTAACGTATTTATAGCTATAAAATTCAACATTTTTAAAGTAAAATGAATTTTTATAATATAAATACTTACCATAATAAATTAGAGGTCCCTCCCTTGTCCTCCCCTTCATCCCTCATCTCCTCAGATGTTTTGTTATGTGGGATTAAATGGACGAATTAAGGGAAGCCTCCTTCCGGGTCAGCAACCATATAGGTCATTCTATTTTTAATATTTGAGTGTTTTCCCGACTCAGTGACGCAATAGGGGTCAATTAGCTGAATTTATTATGGTAAGTATTTATATTATAAAAATTCATTTTACTTTAAAAATGTTGAATTTTGTTTTAAAAAATTAATCTTTATTTTTAGAAAAAGGAAGTTTAATTCACGAAAATTAAATGGCGACGGTGGGCGTTGAGATTCAAACATCAGAAGAAGATCGTTGTTCTATATGTTTACAGACTCCGAAGGAACCAACAAAATTACCCTGTCAACACAAGTTCTGTAAGGCATGCATTTCACAGTACATTTGTTCTAAAGAAAACAAACTCAAACAAAATGTTCGTGAACATTTATCATGTCCTGTATGTAGGACAGATTTGACTTCTCACAACGCTGAACTTTCAAAATTAACATCATCAGAAGTAAAAGATATGGATAAGGAAACAAGACGCAAGTTTTATTGCGTTCCTTGTAAGAATAAAGGGAAAGATACATGTGCTACAAACTGGTGCCGCGATTGTCAAGAAAAAATGTGCAAAAATTGCAAAATTGAACATGATTCTTTCTCTTTTTTAAGAAATCATAAAGTTTCGTCTTTGGATGAAATAAGAGACCCGAACGACATAGAATACTTTGGTGAATACTTGGACAAATGCCCTACTCACCCAGATTATATTGCAGAAGCATATTGCTTTGACCACGAACAGCTTTGTTGCATCTCGTGTCTAGCAAACACACACCGAAAATGCGAAAATGCCCGTGCAATCAGAGACCTCGTCGATAAAGAGCAATCAGAACAGGCTCAAAATGAAACCTTTGAGACGGACTTGTCTAGAATTCAAACCGCGACAGCCACATTGCTTCAAGAGAAAAAGGAAGACAAAGCAAAAGTTGAACAGTCGTTTTTCGATATTGAAGAATCGGTGAATGCTACAGTTCTGAAAATCAAAGACAATCTTGATACTTTGATGATATCATTCCGAAAAGAACTCCATCTAAAACAAGATGAATACGAATCTAAAACTGATTTAATCATTAAAGAAATCGAACAGTTACAGAAAATAGTTGAGAAGTTGGTACAGAAAGTTGATTTTGTTCGAAAGTATGGAACACAAACCCATCTTTTTATTAATATTAAAAAGGTAAAAGATGAAAACAAGAAGGCTGTAGAGAATAGAATAAAACCAATATTAGATACACAGAAACTAGAGAGTCAGCTAATCTTGAACGCTGTTGTCCAGCAAATGGGAAAGTTGTCCAGCTTAGGACATGTTCGAATGCTTGAAAAGGAGGATCCTGCTATCACAATTTTCAGAAATATCACCAAAGAAACTGTTTTTAAATTCGTATGTTTGGATTCAATTTGTATCGAAAAATCAAAAATTATAGAAATAGGCGAAAATCTCCGTGGTGGGACCTGCATAGATGATTCTACATTACTTGTTGCAGACCATACTTTTAGACGAGTTATTGCCGTTGATACTACAACAGGTCAAAAGATAGATGAAATAATAGTCGGAGCTTCGGGATGTCCACCAAAAAGATTATCATATATTGAAGACGCCAAACTTGTTTATATCTCTTGCTATACTGGTTATTTACAGCACGTGAAGTATGACAAAGAACTTAAAAAATTCAGTGATCTTTTCACTATAAAGTCAAGTAAGCCATTCAACGGTGGTGTTTGTAATGACGGAAATTCCTTTTACACCATTGTCGATAAAGGTATATACAAAAACGATAACATTCAGAATCCTGTCATAAGAACAGACACTAGATGTGATAGTGGTATGCTTAATGGTCTGGCATTTGACACAATGCGAAAAAGATTTTGTTATACGTCTGACAAAAACGAAGTCGTTTGTGTCTCAGAGGACGGAATAGAGATTTTTAGGTACAAAGACGAAAGTATGAAAACAGTATCCAGTGTAGCTGTCGGTCAAAATGGGGTTATATTTGCTGGCGATGAGTCGGGTGCTATACACTTAATATCTGAAGATGGAAAACAAAGGAGAACAATGGTTGCCAAATGTGAGAAAATAGCAAGTGTGCAGGATGTTTGGACAGACAAGACATTCAGTACTTTATTTGCATGTGGAAAGAAGTACATCGAGGTTTTTAAGATTGAGTAGACCGATATTTCCTTTTTCAAAATTAGCTTCGCCTTTACTTTTAGAACAATGTATAAATGTTGCTTTATTGATGTTGTTTAACTGGTTCTTGGGATTTGAAAACTGTTGATCTTTGTGGAAAACAGAAAAACCAAAAAAAAATATTAAAGAAACATAAGACGAACACAATACACAGCTAAACATATAAAACAAAGATTAACACAATGTAAGCCGCTTCAGGTCTGTAGGCGGAACCTGCTTATTCGAACCTCTAGTGTGCACTTAAAACGTTGGTTTTTTTTCTTGGCAACTCCTTATCCCTTACTCATAGTTTTGCCCTACTAAAAAGTGTTCCAGTATAAAATATGCATAATAAGTTTTTATAATCCCCTACTGTTATATGAAATGGTTAAAAATGCATTGAATGAAAAAAATGACCCATTCATAATACTCCTAAAATATGAAATGTTTTATTCCCCGCCGAAACGCGGAGCAGGGGCATAGAAATGCCTGATGTCCTTACTTGCGTACTTTACACTTAATCTCGTAACATATTTCTCAGCGGCTTTCTATATTTGGTATGGGGCCTCAGGTATTTTAATAAGTGTCTTATACGGTAGGATGCGTTTCCTGATTTGTTGCTTACCTACTTCCTTACTTTTTTAAGGGCCAAAGTGGAAACTTTTTCGTAACAGACTTCTCAGCTACTACTATTGCTAGGCTTTCGATATTTGTTATGCATCTTCAGGTAAACATTTCATATGGTGGCAAGCGTTTTCGGGTGTGCCACTTATCTAGTTCCTGTTTTTATTTTTGTCACTCGGCGGGGGACCAAGGAATTCACCTTGTTAGCTCACCTGGCCAAAGGCCATGTGAGCTTATGCCATCACTATGCGTCCGGCGTCGTCCATTAACAATTTCAAAAATCTTCTTCTCTGAGACCACTGAACCATTTTAACTGAAACTTTGCAGGAATGATATATAACATGTTGGCAACAAACGATCCTCATTTTAAAATGATTCGATAAAAAACATGGCCGCTGTTACTAAAAATAGAACATAGGAAAAAATCACTTAAAATGGCTTATAACTCAGCAACCATAACAGATACAAAAAATCCGAAGGATCTTAGGCTCTTCAGATTCAAAAGCTCTACAAAAGACTCCATTGGGTCAAAGTTGTCAGATGACCCCTTATAGGAGTTACAGCCCCTTTAAGGGCAAAAAAATAGTGTTTTTGGCCTATAAAATCACAACTATTGCAGATAGAGAAAAGCTGTTGCTTGCTCAAATGTTCAGCTCATTTAGCTCTTCAAAAGTTTTCATAAGGTCAAAGTTGTCAGATGACCCCTTGTAGGGGTTACAACCCCTTAAAGGCGAAAAATAGTGTTTTAGCCTATAGAATAATAACTATTGTAGATAGACAAAAGCTGTTGCTTGCTTAAATGTTCAGCTAATTGAGCTCTAAAAAAGTCTCCATAGGGTCGAAGATGTCAAATGACCCCTTATAGGGGTTGCAGCCCTTTAAAGGCAAAAAATAGTGTCTTTGGTCCATAGAATGAAAACTATTGCAGATAGAGAAAAGCTGTCGCTTGCTTAAGTATTCAGCTCATTTAGCTCTACAAAAGTCTTAGATGGGCCACTGATGTTCGATTGTGAGGAACACGAACATATAGACTATGTACTTTGGTATCTCAGCAGCGATGTCTACGAGACGGATTCAGTGTACTGTTTTCGGTATGGCATAATTAGTTGCCAGACTTCCCAAGATTTTCGAGGTATCGCCGTATGGCTGCTTGGTCTCACCAGACAGTTATTAGCAGACAGTTTATCGATGAATGAATGAAGCAAAGAGGCACACAAATGGGGCATTTGAGTGTCAAAAATCCGAAAGGGCAACGACAAAACGAGAACAGCACGAAGAAACACAAAACATAAATACACAAAAAACAACTGAACAGAAATCAACAACGCGAACTTAAGAACTCGAGTGCTCCGGAAGAGTAAGCATTTCCTGCTTGATATAGCACACCCGTGGTGCTGCCAATTTTTCTATTCAGTGTGTTTGATCCGGAAAAGTAAGACATTATAAAAGCCTATGAAAAACCAACATCTGCACTCACCTGAGAGAAAGAAGTCTTCCGTAAAAATTTTTGAGTGAAGACAGCAATTACCGAGGAGCAACATAACTTTCGTGTCAGACGGGACGCTCTTCCAAGGAAATCGATGTAATTTCTGCAAGCTCTGTAACGAATAAATTGTGATACATAAACTCCATAATTAGAAGCAGATGGGATGTTGCTACACAAGAAGGGAAAGTTGACGATTGGCAAATTGACGTCATCACGTTTGTCATTAAGTTTTGTTGAAAGTTTTCCTTTAGAGTCTTTTTCGAGATGTAGAACTAAATATGAAGCAGACTTTCTTGATTCCGAAGTGTCCTTTATCCTAAGTTCCTGAAATATATGAGAAAAAGAGAATCCAAATCGAGAATTGTTCAGTGAAAGGACACCATCAATATAACAGAAAGTGAGGTCAAAAGAGAGAGAGCCAGTATACGTGATCTTTTTTGTATATGAATGAAGAAACAAATCAGTAAGCAAATGTGCACAATTATTGCCCTTTGGGTACCCTATTGTTTACTGAGAAACACGTCCACCAAACTGAACAAATATGTTGTTTAAAACAAAGTTGTGCATGTCAATTAATTGATTTTTTTCTTAGACTCATTGATGATTAGATATGTGTCCCTGCCTTTTCAGTCGTCTTTGAAAAAGCTGCATTTAATCAGCTGTGCCAATCGTGATTTGATTGTATTGTTGACAGAGAGTCCATAAAATAACAGCAGTCCCGTGAAACGCCTAAAGAAACTGATTCGTCATTCAATGATTGTCCGCGAGAGTCTCTTGTTCTATCCTCAAAACAAACGGCACATTAAATTTCACTATGCTTGCTACATGTTGCTAAAGAGGCGTTCGAATAATGCTACGACTCACATTGTCATACTTCATTAGATTTTTTTCTAAGTCATTTGAATAAAATAATTCAAATTCTATCAGATAATTTATCAAATAAATTATCACTATATATCCCTATTATGTCTCACAACCGTGTTGTGTTTTGTGTTACTGGACCCTAAAATCGCAATGAGAGAGGGAGGTCTGGTGCAAAAAACATGGTTTAACCCACCATTTCTTTTGAAATGGCTGTAACAAGTCGGGAACATTGCTATCTTCGATTTCTCTGGTATGTCTTTGCTTTGTTTTATCTTTTCTTTTTGGATATATAAGATTGATTATAGTAAGCAAGATATACTTGGAAGTAGCTAAATTTATACTGTAGTCTAACAATACATAATTTGGAGATAGAAAAAAACCCACATTTTGTTAAAATCTACTTGTTTTACTAAAAATTTAAATTACATCACTGATTTTTTTAAATAAAAAAATCAACCTAGTTTAAAATGTTCAAGTGAAAAAATTATTAGCGCAAACTTCGAATGCAATATTCAAAATAAAATCTGTGTGACAAAATTTTTAACCACATCATAATCTAAAATGAAGAAGCCATGCACAACGTATTCTTTAGACTATGTTTATTGTAACTTAACAAAAGAAAGTCGTACTAAGTCATGTTAGTGGTGCTAAGATGTGATTTTAAGTATTAGAAATTTTAAGTTTTGATAAAAACAAACTAAAAAAAAACCGATATTTCAAGAACGAATTCATAAAAAAAACTGCAAAAAGCCAAAATCAAATCATATTCTTTTTAATTTGTCTATAATCACAGCTAGGACCCAATACCCCAATGTGGTTTCTTCTTCCGGGTATTCACTTTTTATGAACTTGTCTATTTCTATTGACTTCACACCTTCGAAACATTGCGTTTAAATTGCAAGTCAATTCATTCATTTAAGTTTCAAAAGAAACATAATAAATATACAATACTTGCCAGTGTTTCCATCTTTTCCACAACATTTGTAAAACCAGACAACTCTCTAGTTTTTTAACACTTAATAAAAGAATTGGTTTTTTTCTATTAGAGTGGTCTTAACTATTAGAAATTTCAAAGTTTAATAAAAGCTAAACGAAAAGCTAAAAGAAAACGATATTTCAAGAACGAAATAATACAAAATTTTCGACTGAAATGACCAAATGTAGAAAAGATTTTGCAATAAGCCAAAATCAAATCATATTCTTTTTGTCTATAATCACAGGACACATTTATTTCTTTTCTTCATTCTTTCCTTTCTTTGCATCGTCTTTTTTGAATTTAACTACATTTATTTTAGACCTCGTTTTTATTTTCTCCGTTTGTCCTTTAAAACTGACGTCCAATTCCCCCCAAAGTGAATTCACTTTGTGTTATTTCCACTTCCCATGATTCACTTTGTGTTATTTCCACTTCCGAGGATTCACTTTGTGCTATTTCCACTTCCGATAATTCACTTTGTGTATCTCCACTTCTGAGGATTCACTTTGTGTTATCTCCACTTCTGAGGATTCACTTTGTGTTATCTCCACTTCTGATAATTCACTTTGTGTTATCTCCACTTCCGATGATTCACTATGTGTTATTTCCACTTCCGAGGATTCACTTCGTGTTATTTCCACTTCCGAGGAGCCTGTTTGTTTATGTTTGTTGTGTCGCGTACACTTATTCCACATCTCAATATCGTATAATAGTACACTAGATTGTTGGGTTTTTATAAATTTCAAATAGTTTGATCAAAACATGGATGCTATTAAAATATAGTGCATTTTCTCTGTTGTTTGCAGCATTCATTTTCAAGCATTTGTTTCTAACTTTTGGCTCTTATTGATGGTAAGACACCACACTATGACATCATTAACTTTTAGAAATGAGAAAATTGCATTTTCAAATAAAAAAGGATTCATGAAAAGGGGGGTATTTTTGCTTTTTGAAGTGAAAGTGAAAGTAGAAAAAAAATATTTTTAGTTCAAACTTCTGTGGTGTACCAAAGTTCGTGGCACTTTTTTTCATTTTCCCCTTCAAAATGTCTTTTGTACGGTGGCAGAATGCGGCCATGAGAAAAAAAAATAATATCACGTTCCCTCGTAATACCATCACATTCCCTCAAGAAAGTCATTGCGTTCCCTCAAGATAATTATCTCGTTCCCTCAAGATAACATCACGTTCCCTCAAGATAACATCGCGTTCCCTCAAAATAAGTATTGCGTTCCCTCATGATAATTATTGCGTTCCCTCATGGTAATTATCTCGTTCCCACAAGATAACACCACGTTCCCTCAAGGTAATTATCGCATTCCCTCAAGATAACATCGCGTTCCCTCAAAATTGTTATCGTGTTCCCTCAAGATAGTTATTGCGTTCCCTCAAGATACTAAGTAGTTATCACGTTACCTCAAGATAACACCACGTTCCCTCAAGATGTTTTCTTGAGGTAACGTGATAACTACTTAGTATCTTGAGGGAACGCGATAACTATCGTGAGGGAACTCGATGTTATCTTGAGGGAACGCGATAACTATCTTGAGGGAACGCGATAACAGTTTTGAGGGAACGCGATGTTATCTTGAGGGAACGCGATAACTATCTTGAGAGAACGTGATGTTATCTTGAGGGAACGAGATAATTATCATGAGGGAACGCAATAATTATCATGAGGGAACGCAATAATTATCATGAGGGAACGCAATAATTATTTTGAGGGAACGCGATGTTATCTTGAGGGAACGTGATGTTATCTTGAGGGAACGAGATAATTATCTTGAGGGAACGTGATGGTATTACGAGGGAACATGATGGTATCACGAGGGAACGTGATTATATTTTTTTTTCTCATGGCCGCATTCTGCCACCGTACTTTTGACACTTCTTTTATTGAAAAAATATAGCAAAAGTTTTATTGAATCATTTTAAGTATTTTTTTAAAAATTCCGAAAATATCAGGTGTACTAATACAAGACTGAGACCAATTGATCGAGCATCAGAGTTGAAGGTCGTTCTGTTTCTACTGTAAAAAGCTCGAGATGTTCCGAATGTTTAGAAATTTCCAGATGTACTATAAATACATTTTGGAATTTCCCTAAAATTCATGCAAAAATGGGTACCACTTAACCCGTATTCGTTCCCGTTTCGTTGTAGGTTTAACCTAAGAAATATCAAACTAAGTTTTAATTTCCGTTATATTGATGATGTCCTTTCACTGAACAACTCTAGATTCGGTAACTTTTTCCATCTCAAAACATGTCTCATACCGGTATATCCTCAGGAACTTGAAGTATTCTAAGCGGTCTGCTTCATATTTAGATCTAAATCTCGAAATAGACCCTAAAGGAAAACTTTCAACAAAAATCAAATGCCAAACGTGATGACTTCAATTAACTTTCCAACCGTCAACTTTCCCTTCTTGTTTAGCAACATTTTGTCTGCTCCAGCTTATGGCGTTTTCGTATCACAACTGATTCGTTATTCCAGAGCTTGCGGGAATAACATCGATTTCCTTGGCAGAGCATCTGACACAAAAATTGCGAACACAGGGTTATGTAGCTCCTCCGTTGCTGTCTTCACTCAAGAAATTGTACGGAAGACAACATGCGCCCATAGTCAAATATGGGATTTTTCTCTCAGATGAATGCAGATGTTGGTTTTCATAAGGTTTTGTAACATCTTCTTTTACCGGATTTGACACACTGAGTTGACTGTTAGCAACGCGACGGGTGTGCTATAGCAAGCAGAATCTGCTTACTTTTCCGAAGCACCCGAGTTCACTCTCGTTACGACTTTAGTTTGCGTTGTTGATTACTGTTCTGTTGTTTTTGATATTTTTTTTTATGTTTTGTGTTTCTGCGTGCTGTTCTCATTCGTGTTTACTGGTTTTGTCGTTGCCCTTTCGGACTCAAATGCCCCTTTCGTGCCTTTTTGCTTCTTTCTGCACAAAGACTAATATCGAAAATTAAATTTTCTTTATGTTGGTTTCTGTTGCGGGTTTTTTTTTTTAAATTGCTGCGTATTGGCTTATATCACATATGCCGATTCTCGAGCACGCAGTGGGAGACGATTCCGGTCTCCGGTTCAACTGTTACTGGAGCAGCCAACTCGGGTCGTGGTGGTTCATGAGCTGGAAGACTTGTAGCAGAAAGTGAGTCTTTAGTTAACAGTCGCTGCAGATGCTTTCAGCACCTCATTGATTATCCCAAATTTTCTCTTCTACTGTATAAGCCTCTTAATTGGTTAGGTTTTAAAGAGAGCAATAAGTTGAAATCTAGCGAACTTCTGACAGCTTCTAGCACCGAAATCAAATAATCCCACCACATAGTCTGCAATAAGGAACACCAATTACACTGATATTTTACTTGATTTTTATCGGGAAAAAATTAAATGCCGGGGCCGAGCAAGCTTTTTTGGAAAGCTTATACTTGTGACAATATTAGTATGGTAGGTGTACCTAAAGTGGCGCTAAGCAAAGCATGTATAATTCGGATGCTGGATGTGACCTTCATTTTCTGCGCATACTTCGTGTAACTACAAAAGAATTTTAATTACACCTTTCATTTTTGTTCTCTTCAAAAATTCGCCGGTCCCCTACTTATTTATTACAATTGATATTTTAACCATTTGCGGGTCCAGAGGGGAGTACGGGATCGAATTGCCCCTTATAGTTTTTTGCAATTGGAGATTTTCGACAAAACCTATTTCGTCTTAGACTCGGTGGATTCTAGTCATACGGCATTTTTCAGAAAGCTGTGGTCGTCGATGCTTGCTCGATAATATAACACGTACTTTATTTCATATAGACTAGAAAAAAAATCATATATATAGCATTTCATTTTATCTTAATTAACACATATTTTAATTTTCATAAAGTTGTCTTTCCTACGGGAAAAAAAAACCCTCAAAGTCTACTTTAATCTGATAATATATCTTAATGGATCAATCTGAATCATTGTCTTTTCCTGGTTTGGATTCAAGTTTGCAGATTTTTTGTGACCTTAGGAACAGACCATTTAACTTGAAGTGGGGGGTATATTTTGTTTTAGTCAGATTTTTTTTTCTGCGCTGAGCAGAAACAATTACCCTGTCTACGTTTATAAAGATAATTAGCATTGTTTTATATAGCAAAAATCCTTCTTCAGAACATTGTTTATTACCATCTGCTGCCAAAACTTTTTTTCATCAAAAATCATTTTCAAAAAATTTCGTTAAGAAAAGACCAAGCCAAGCCCCCCGTTTTACAGGCCTCTTTGCAGGTTAAATGGTCGGTCCTTTGCAGGAAAAAAATGTAAAGGATCGATGGATTTAAATGTATTATGCATTTTTGCTTATCGAAAGGTAAGTGTGTTATAAATTTTGAAGATTTTTTATTGTTATTGTTAGAAGTTTAAATTAGCATAAAAACCTGGTTTAACCACAGGAGCTTGTGTATAGTGAAAATATTATGTCCAAACAAGTGCCTGTGGTCAGCTCGCAGGCGGAGCTATCTAAAGAAAGAAGTGGATGCACAAGCTGGTCGGCGAGGGGTCCGGTTTGCCCTGGTAGGGGGTCCAGAGGGGCGAAGCTCCTGGAAGATAGCATTTTCTAGGGCTTATTTTTTTATGAAGCTCATGCAATCGCGACCGTCCGAGATTAATTGTCTAGAACAGACTGCCAGAACGGAACTGAACACAGAAGTAGACACAGTTTTAGTACTCTTATGTATAAACTGAACATTTGTTGCATAGTATAAATTCTAAGGAAGAACTTAAATAACTCGATCTAGCATAGAAACAGTTGTTATACGAATGCTTTAGATAAACAAATAATTATAACACGCGAAGTGCCAAAAGTATTGAAACATTTTTAAATTTCCCTAACAAATCAACCAAATTTACATTTTCACAAAAAAAAAACCTATTGTGAAGTCATTTATGGATGGATTTTCAAGTAATGTATTTTTATAGATGCGTATTCAATATGAGACCTTTTTTTATTTTAGTTCTGACTTCCGTTTTGTAGTTTAAGAATCGACACAATTAACTGTAAACTGAATGTAGATATGTTAAAAATACATGAATGGTGTGTCAATAATGATATGGTTATTAACACTAACAAATCAAAATCAATGTTGATCGGGTCAAACCAGAGGTTGAAAAATTTAGATGGTGTTCTTAGCGTTATTTACAATAATTCTGCTCTAGAGTATGTAGAATATGAAAAATTACTGGGTATAACCATTGATAACACATTATCATGGTCACAACATATAGGAACCTTAGTCTCCAAAATATCATCTAGGATTGGATATACCTACCGAGGGAAGGGCTTCTATTATATTATAATGGGTATATCTTACCGCTTTTTGATTATTGTTGTATTATATGGGGGGAAGCCACGGGTACAAATATTGATAGGGTTTACAAACTGCAAAAGCGTGCAGCAAGAATTATACTAAATGCAAAACATCATGCTACTACATTGATTCTATTTAAAGAACTTGGATGGTTAACTTTCATGAATCGTGTACACTATCACAAAGGTGTATTAATGTTCCAATGCATTAGAGGATGTGCTCCTTTATACTTATCCTGCTTATTTGACAAGTCTTCAGACATCTCCTCTTATTCACTAAGATCCGCTGAGTCTGGCAAATTATTTGTTCCCAGACCAAATTCTAATTTTATGAAGAAAACTTTTCATTATTCTGGAACTATCTTATGGAATACTCTTCCTCAACAATTAAAAGATATTCAGAATGTTGAGTCTTTTAAAAAACAATACTTGAAATTCTTGTTATTACAACAAGAAAATAATATTGAATGATGTTTAACATTTCATGAATGATGTTCATTACACAAGTATAATTTTGTTTATTTGATTTTTCATGTATCTATTATATTTTATTGTACCTACATTATGAGGGCCTCAGGGAAGATTAGTTTTTGTACTAACTGTGTTACCCTCTTAAAATAAAGTGTTTACTTACTTACTTACTTACTTATTTACACAGTTTGAATACAACAAGATTTTTATTACCCATTTTCCCTATTTTTTTTTTACATCAAAATTTGACTTTCTGTCTAAAAAATGATTTTTCTATGTGCAGGGCATAGAAAAACTTTTCCAAATAAATTAATAAAATTCAAAATATATTTTTATAAGGGGCACCTAGACCATTTAACTTGGTTTTTTGTTTAAGCCAGATTTTTTTTTCTTGAATGCGTCGTGACAGATTTTTTATTTTTTGAAGGTGTCGCGACAGAATATTTTTTTTATTAGTAGCATTATTTTATATAGCAGATAACCTTCATTACAATATTTTTTCCAACCGTCTGCTGCCAAATATTTTTTTTTCAAAAATCATTTTCAAATTATTGTTTTTTTAGGAAAACTCATTTTTTAGGACCCCACCCTTTCAAGTTAAATGGTCGGTCCTTTACTGTAAAATTTGATGAAAATCGGTCGAGAAATGAAGTCACAATATTTCTTTTTTTTAGAATAAAATTTGGTTGATTTGTTAGGGATTTTTTTAGAAGTTGCAATACTTTTTGCAAATCACTGTATATTCATTAGTTTAAATAAATTAAATAATAAATGTATCATTAGCACGAGCTAATTCAGTTCCTCATCCTAATCGACAAAAAGAAATTCCAAACGACTTTTTTTTTCTTAACGGCAAATGCATGCGAAAATGACTTTCTCGACATCAGTGTTCTTAATATGTTTAAAAGCCTTTTGAGGAATTCGCGCTTCTCATAATGCTAAAACTCCAAAAGCCGATGAATTGGTATATATTCATCTTAGATAAATCCATTGAGTGATGAAAAGGTTGTTTCGCTTGCCGATGATATCAGAATAGAACATTGGACAACATTAACAGGCGGACCACATTTTTCAAAAAGAATTAAATCAAACTACCGAACTGGGATGACCAATCTCATATCCCAGAAAAAAGGATAAAACAAACAAAAAAGTCTCGAAAATTGAAGATAGCAATGGCTCTGGCTTGGTACAGACATTTCAAAAGAGTGAATCCTCTACTTTTTGTCGTGTTTGAAAAAAAAAAATTAAAAATAAAGTTAACTGAATGGATTTTTTTATTTTTTCTGTATGTCGGCAAATCTATCTTTATATGGCCTTAGATAAGAGGAAGGGTTGGTCAATTCTGACGTCTGTTCTACTGAGCTGACTTCTGCAGATCTACGTGTAGCATATCTGCGATGGAAAAAGTATCGGAACTGCAATGCTACAGATGGAACCAAATAGTACAAAATAGGATTATAATTTCTTTATGTCTATACGAAAGCTCAGGTGTTGCATGAATGTCATTGACATGTAAATAAATATCGGGAAATGAACACAAATATAAACCGTAATTATATTTATTACAAAAACCTTTTATTTGCAAAATTTCACCCATGTGGGTCAAGCAAATACAAACAAACATATGACAAATTTATAATACATATGAATTAAACAATACAAATGTAAGAACATATAATCGAAAGAGAACTTTGACCGATATGGACCCTATCTTCGCAATTCCAAGGACTGCTTTATAAAGTCGTATATATATAGGTGGTAAAAGTTCATTTTCAGGAGAAAGAATAATAAGCAATTGTTGAGCAGGTTCAATTTCTAAGAATAATGGTTTAAAATCGGATATATTTTTGAAAAGTGTAGATCTTAAATTTGAATAATTTATGCAGTCTATGAAAAAACGAAGTTCATCTTCGATTTTTTGCTCTTGACAAAATTTACAAAAACGTTGATTTCTTGGTATATTTTTATATCTTCCAGTTTCAATTTCAAGAGTATGATCACTAACTCTAAATTTAGTTATCTGTTGTCTTAGTTTAAAAGTTTGATTAAGCAGGTAATCTTCCGTCTTAAATTCTGTCTTCAACTTACTGTATAGGAATAATTTAGAGTTTTCAGAAATTGATGATAATTTACTTAAAGTTTTTTATTTGTAGTGCTCATTTATAACATTTTCAAATTGAGATTTTAGATTATTCTTAATTTTATTAAAAGCTTCATCGAAGGATTCATAGTCTATAGTATCTAGACCTAACTCCTGAAAAATAGAAGTGGAAAAACTGTACCATGTATAACATCCATCGTTATGTAGGTTTTTACATAACTCACATGATTCCTTTAATAATGGATTTATATCATTCTGATTAAGTCTGCAAAAATATAAAAGGACTTGTCTTTTTATAAATGATGCCACCAGAAATCTACCAAGTTCAGATTTAGCTGAAATATTGCAGGATGTCTTTTTAAGTCCCAATATATAGACTTGCAAAATCTATTGTGGATTACAACATCAAGCATGGTCGTATTTTATACCGTATTTTTGTTGTTGTGAAAATGATGACTGATGCTGTCGTGCTCCGGCCGGGTCGCTAAGTGCCTCGACGTCGTTAAATCAAGCCGGCCATAGCGAAAAAAAGGGGGAGCTACATTGAAGGTCTGAATTTTAATGTCTGTCTGTATGTAAAGAAAACTACGGTTAAACATTGCATGTGCATCGCAAGTTGTAACTGTACATCATTTTATTTCAATTTTGTTATAACCCCCAAAAATATTTGCTTGTATTTATTTTTAGAACACGAACGCCAACCAGGAAGTAAGTTGAACTAACTTTCATAAAAAATGGCGACAGGCAGCGATGAAAGCAGGAGTTCCAAACGCCTCGTTATCTCCCCTAGTAAAACACAACGAACCGCGTAACGCGAGTGTAATATGAGGTTTTCAGCTAATACAAGAAAGGGATTGTATATTTTCATTGAAAGGTAGGACAATTTAATAATTTCTCTTATTTGTATACATTTTCACGCAATTTTGAATACATTTTGACAATTTTTTCAGAACGAATCAAGAAACCGGTAATGCTAACCTTCAAAATCGTAAAGCCAGGATTTGGTTTTATGATTTAGGCCTAGTTTTTATTTTATTCTTTGACTATTTTGATCAGATTTTCTGGATAGAATTGCTAAGAAATCATTTATCTTTAAGTTTGTATACGTTTGAATCGAATTTAACATTGTAAAATTACTTTTAACAAGGTTTTAAGACACTGAGGTCGATTTTCCAATTGTTATGCAAATTATTTGTTTACAAACTTTTGTCACGCCTACAGTATCAATTAAAAAGACCATGAAATACAAGCTAAAAAATGAATTAAAGTTAACACGGTGTGTTTTAGATATTTTACATAACAAATGACACCAAAACATAATTTGAAATCGATTTTTTATTAATTTTATTTGAATAAAAAGATAACAGTTCCGAAAATATTTCTTTCAAAATGGCTGAATGAACATAAACACATGTGATATTTAATCTGCCTGCATCTAGACAGTTATTAAGTTTATATCAAAGAATTCACAACTGCAAATGAAATATGTATATGTTAATTTGAAAGTCATGATGTTTTTGAATACACATTTAAAGAATAATACATGTACATAAATGTTCAATACATGAGCCCAGACCCTCATAGAAAAAAAGCATAAACAAAAAGATACAAGGTATAAGACAAGACAAGACAAGACAATCTTTATTTGCTAATTACAGCACCCTTTCGGGTCATAATTACAGGGTTTATAAAAACCAATCATAAATATACAATAATTAGATTCATTACATTGATTAAGCGCAAGTGCATAAAAAATAAGATAAGTCAGGTTCTAATAATTAATAAAGAAGAAGGGGAAAAAAGTAATGATGGACATATTAATTCCACAGCCACACTGTTCATTATATTTTTCTTCTTATTAAGGATTTTAGTTAGTAATTAATGATGACCTAGTATTTGTAAGCTCTTCCAGTAATTTGCATACTATTTCTAAAATATCTATGTCTTCCGAACTCATCAACCAGATAAATCTGGGTAGCTTATCTAAGGATGAAAAGTTTTTATTTATTCTTTTAATTGTATTTAAATGTTTATCTCTTATATCATTTAGCTTTGGGCATTGAAGAAGAAAATGAATTTCATCTTCAACTTCAATGTCACAAAGTTTACAAGTTCTTTCTTCAAGTGGTATTCTAAGCTGTCTCCCCTTTTCAATTTCTAGGTTATGACAACTGATACGAAATTTACAAAATATATCTCTTTCTTTTTTATTTAGATTGAGCAAATACGTCTCTATTTTAAAGTTTGTTTTGAAAAGTCTATATGTTCTTAATTTGTTTCCATTTATATTATTAGTTCTTTTATCTTCAAATATACTGTTGTACCATAAAGTTTCATAGTATGAACACATTTTCTTTAATATTGTCTTTTTGAATGTTGATTTATTTGTTTTATTACTTGGTAATGACAACTGGAAAAAATCTATAATACTTTTTGTGAAGCCAACCCACGAGATTTTACCCAGCTGATGAAGCTCGGAAGATTCTTTGTATGCGTTTGAAAGTAGTATATCCTCAGTTCTACTTATTCTATTGTAAAACTTGATAACATTGAAAAATATTTCTATAATTAAAGGAAATCTTCCTAATTCTCCCATAGTAGCTAGGTTTGATGCTTTTTTGTTTATATTTAAGATATATTTACACATTTTTACATGTATAAATCAGAGCAAAATAAGACATATTATCAGACTATCAACAAGTAAAACACTAATAAACATTCCCTCTTCGTGATAAATACATATATTATTGTAATATGGATGTGGCTCTAATACATCCCCTTTTGTAACAGATACATGTACATGTAGATTAAGAAGGAGATGAACAGAGTGCACCCTCCCTTAGGCTGTCAAAAATTATGTTTTGCATAATTTCCATGTATAAAATACAACAATAAATTTGGGTCTCACTTCAAACAGCACAATAATTAAACCTACCCTTTGATTTTATGCAAGACTTCACAGTAACATGTACATGTACATTACTTAGTACACGTTTTTACATGTATGAGTGATATTAGTGTTTTGAATATAATACTATTAGATTTTTTTTATAATATGTACTTTATTTTTCAGAGTAAAGAATCTGATGAAGACTTGAACGCTAATTTATAATTACATGTAGCTAAAGAACATCAAATACTGAAAAAAATGCAGATCTCAGAATGAAACTGGTAATATTATCAATGCCCCGTACAATTAAGCCATTTGTACATTTACTTAAAGAGCACATATTTTCTCTTTATACTACATGTAGTTAAGAAGGGAAAGAAATATAGAGTAAGTGTACAAGTATGTGATATAACCTACATGTATCTAATAAATAACAATTCAAAAAGTGACAAATTGAAGACCGCCAGCAGCCTTAAATGTGATTATACCTAGCAATGAACACAAACCAGTACATAAATTAACTGTAGATCTGCTTTGAACATAACAGTTCTTCTCATGATACTATGATGGGGCAAAAATCAGGAACATAAACATTCATGCATGTAATCATATTACATATTTACATTAAGTCCATGCACATTATGCTTCTACGTGTCATTTCATGTCATTTTTTTTTTTATTTTAGGATACTTGTATGGTAAAAGAGAAAACTGTTACTAAAGAAGAGAATAATTGTTCTGGATTAAAAATATTTAAAAAAAATACTCCAAAGAATACATTACATTAATGTATTGAATGTTTTTCAACATGGTGATAATGATTTATGGATTGATGTTTGCATGTCGAGGATTGTATTTGCTTCTGGGGTGAACTTGCAGGTTAAAGCTAGTTTTCTGAGAATGATACATAAAATGTATCATGAAACTTTTTACACACCAGGATATGAGGATATGATCAACAAAATCACCGTAAAATTAGCTTCTGTAGTAATCATTGATACTGGAATACCTACAGGTTATGTTATTATTTTAAATATCATAAAAGAAGCAAAGGTGTACCAAAGGGGTAATCAGTATCATAAAACTGTAAAGACAAAGACAAAAACTCATCACATCAAAACAAACCACAAGTCGAAACGAGAGTGAACTCAGGTGCTCTGGAAGAGAAAGCAGTTCCTGCTTGCTATAGCACACCCGTCACATTGCCAAAGGTCAATTAAGTGTTGGTCAATAAGGAAAGGATGACATTACAAAACTCTATGTCAAACCAACATCTGTGCTCATCTGAGAGATAGAAATCCCGTATTTGTAAACAAGCACATGATGTCGTCCGTGAAATTTCTTGAGTGATGACAAACTTTATTCACATATGCAAATATTGCATTTGAAAATCAATAACAGCAGTAAAAACTGTTTGACCTTTCAAAACACTAAAATAATGTTGCCTCCTCCCATGATATTCTAAATGATACAGATTTGACCTTGAGTTTGAAGGTCAAGGTCAACTGTACACTTTTCATCTCATGGTGAAGTGTATACATTCCAAATATCAAAGCCCTTTGTCCAATAATAAAATGTTGTCGACTGGTCTCCCTTACATGTAAAACTAGCATTTCTTTTACTGGGGTCAGAGGTAAAGGTCATGGTCTCATATGAGGTACATTTTGGTATAAAACACAGCTTCTTGTACTTGTCATAATATCAAAGCCATAGGTCAAGGATGTTAAAAGTATTGTCTGGACATCATGGACCTGCTTTATATAAAAACAAGCATTAAAAGGACCAGGATATATGAGAGTCATTATTGTCTCATTAAAACCCACATGCCAAAAATGACCCACAAACAGACTTTGCATGAAAAACTCGCATTGTCTGGCGTAGAATACCGGGAGTGTGTCTGTCACACTTTGTTGTAACCGATTTCTAAGCTATCAGCCCTAGGCTTACAATATCTGGTTTAAAGCTTCAAGGGTGGTTCCTGATATGGTGGGATGGTTTTCTAGGTCTGTCGTTTACCTTCTTCCTGTTGAATTAGCTGACTTTAATCATTTTAATGGTAACAATTAAGAATATGACCAAAAACATAATGCCCCATCTTGCATTTTTTTTCCACAATCAATAAACCATATTCAACAAGTATAATTTTATGTTGATTAAATGATTTATAAAGTTTCACGATACTATACTAACATCGCTGTAAGTGTTCATCCGTGCGGAAAATATAGGTCACATCCAGTATTCTAAGCATGCATTGTGCTTAGCATCACTAGGTACACCTACCATACCAATATGGTTGCTTTGGCACTTGTCAGTTAGAAGGAATGGACTTAAACCATTCCTCTATAAGTGGTAATTCATGGGGAAAATATAGGTCACAACCAGCATCTACAGCATACATTGTGCTTCACATCACTAGGTGCACCACCATACCAATATAGTTGATGTGGCACATGTCAGTGAGAAGGAATGGACTTTAATCATTCTTCTATAAGAGGTCATTCATGTGAAAAATATAGGTCTCATCCAGCATCCGAAGCATGCATTGTGCTTAGCATTACTATGTGCACCTTCCATATCAATATGATTGATGTGCACGTGGCATTTGTCAGTAAGTGGGAATTTGGAAAAGGGAGATTTCGGACGGATGGACGGACGAACATACCCAAACACTATATGCCCTTCTTCTTTCGTAGATGGGACATGAAAAATAAAAATAGATTGCGACTTACTTACATGTCGCTACCAGTTAACTATATATAGGCTTATGATATTTGGTATTAAGCCTCAGAAATAAAAGTCGTCTCGCATGGTGGAAAGCGTTTTCAGGTCCGTGGCTTTTCTACTTCCTGCAAAGAGTGGAATGAGAATTTTTGTCACTGCAGGGGTCCCAGAATGATATCAAAGGTAAAGGTTTTTTTGTTCTGGTATAGGGAAAGGAAAGTGGAGGCATAATAAATAACATATTTACCATATTTCATAAACATCACAGTGTAGACTACACGTATGCAAAAATGTGTCGATCGTCGACCTGTATATATCTTTATATAATTATACAGGTCTATGAAAAAGGTAACCTTTCCATTTTAGTTCTGTTAATTTCTAAGCACCTATGACCTGTTTCTTCTGTACAAATCCTGATGATCCGGGCGCAAAGATTGGATTGACATTGAAGAAGATTTGGCACTATGAGCATGGTTTAACCATCTATTCAGTTTTAAATGCCTTCAGGACCATTGCAATCTTAAATTTCTCCAGTACGTTTCCTTGTAAAATTGTTTTTCTTGGACACAGTTATTATTGCAACTTATGATATTGGAATATCCTACTTCACAAGTTTTGTTATTCATGTTAAAGGATATATTACTATACTAGTATAGCGACAGTAATGTTATAACACACTGAAATGACAATGCGTAAACTAACAATAGAAACCCGGAAAATGGTATCTGAAAATAGGCATGAACATCCACAAGTACTGAAGTGGTGCTTGCAATTGCAATCGATATGAAATGAAATTCAAATCTCACCTAGCTCTCTTATCCCTGAGTCTTCAAAATTAATCTATAGAACAACTGTGTCGATTGAAGAACGGCAAGCGGCAGCGCCTAGATCTATATGGCTTGAAAAAAGATTTAATTCCTGGTTATACGTCACAGATTCCCGTAGGGCTACTTTGCGACGGGTTCGTTGAAAGCTGGTGGTGGTTTGTCAATGTTTTTTTTTCTATAATTTACCGCTTCAGCCTTGGCATGTGAGCTCAGTGTCGCGTACACTTATTCCACATCTCATTGTTTCCTATTGGCAAAGATATTGGAATGAATACTTTGCAGATCACTGAAAGTAAACCATTGTTTATTCGGACATCATGGCATACATGAAAAAAATGCATCACAATGAAAGGCAAAATGTAGCAGCATGTTTATATACAGGTCTATGGGCAAATGAATCATGTGAATACGCGCAAACATGAAAAAAATGCTCAAGTTTGCAATTTACTCATGAGATCTCGACCGGCAAACTGATTCATTTTCCTATCATAAAAACCCAAAAACATACAAACAGAAAACTGAAAACTGAACAAAAAACAAAAAACGGTAAAACCATAGACCTGTATATTAATATAAAGGTCTATGGTAAAACATAACCAGGGATTAAATAAAACTTGTTTTGGACATCCCTGACATAACAAACAGAGCACGTGAAACAAATTAGTTTTTTAATAGAATATTTTGATTGGTCTGTATTTCGGGACCTGTTTCATATTCATGATAAAATTAGCACGTGTATATGTTTACATATAAACTTTAAACCAATGAAATGTACCATATTATTCTCCTCGATTTGTAATCCGCCATCTTGTTTTCGGTAGAAAATTCGTTAAATTCCCCTCTCTATGAATTCCCCTGATGAAAGTGTTGCAACTGTTTATGAAGAAAGTCGATGTTCTATATGTTTAGAGACTTTTAAGGAACCGACAACATTGTCGTGCAAGCATGTTTTCTGTAAGCCGTGCATTTCACAATATCTCGATTCTACAGATAACACCAAGCAAAAACTGAATCCCAAAATATACACGTGTCCAATATGTAGGACAGATTTAACTGATCAAAAGCACGATTTGTCGAAGATATTTGTCAATCAGACTGTTCAAGTGAAATCCTCGACGTTGTCAAATATGAGAAAAAAGGATTGTGATGTTTGCAGACGAAGGGACAAAATGATAATTGCCACACAATGGTGTAGAGAGTGCCACGAGGCGTTTTGTGATGACTGTTCCAGTTACCACGATTTATTTCAGTTTTCTAAGAATCATAAAGTGTCCTCTATGGAAGAGTTTGATGTCGTCAAAAGCTTTGACGTACTTGGTGAATATTCCGACAAATGCCCTTCCCATCCGGAGCACTTGGCGGAAGCATATTGTTTAGGCCATGGACACCTTTGTTGTATTTTATGTGTAACAACGACCCATCGAAAATGCGAAAACGTCCGTGCTATCAAAAGTTTTGTCGACAAGGAAGGAGTTTTACCTGAAACTGGTCTGAAAACAGATGTTTTGTCATTTGAGACAGATTTGTCCATAATTCAGACCGCTACAACCGAATTGCTTCGAGAGAGAAAAGATAAGACAAAAGTTGAACAGTCATTTCTGGATATTGAAGAATCGGTGAATACCACAGTTCTGAAAATCAAAGACAATCTTGATGCTTTGATGATTTCATTCCAAAAAGAACTCCATCTAAAACAAGACGATTTCGAATCAAAAGTTGACCCAATCATCAAAGAGATCGAAATGTTCAAGGAAATAGTAGATAAGGCGGTAGAGAAAGCAGATTTTGTTCGAAACTATGGAACGAAAACCCAACTGTTTATTCATCTTGAGAAGACCAAAGATGAAATCAAGAAAGCACTAGAGAAAACAATAAGACCTCTATTAGGTGTTAAAAAACTAGAAAGTCAGTTGGTTTTACAAGATGTCGCCCAGCAAATGGAAAAGTTGCCAAGCTTGGGACAAGTTGAAATTCTCGAGAAAGATGATCTGGAAATGGCTACTTTTAAAACTCTAATTAATGAAACGGTTTGTAATTTTAACGTGGGTTTCAATAATATAGAAGCCCAAAAGGACAAGACAATAGAAATAGGCGAGAATGTACGATGTGGAACTTGTGCGGGGTACACAACTCTTTTGGTTGCAAGTGGACAAAAGATATTCCTTTATGATAATTTGACAGGAAAAATATTGAACCAGTATGACACTAAAGCCGGTGGTAACTCACTAAAACGACTATCATACCAAGAGGATTCCACTTGTAACTGTTTGTACATTTCATACTTCAGTGGATTTTTACAGCGTGTTAGATTTAACAAACAGTTGAACGAATTTAGTGATCTTGTGACCATCAAGTCGAATTCGCCATACAACGGCGGTGTGTGCAATGACGGAAATTCATTTTACACCATCGTAGACAAAGGAATATGCAAGGACTTTAACATGCAGACGCATATCTTCAAAACGAACACTAAATGCGATTGTGGTATTTCAAATGACATTGCATTTGACAAACTGAATAAGCGATTCGTTTACACATCAACTAACTTTGAAGTTGTAGCTATTTCAATGAACGGGAAAGAAATTTTCAAATATAAAGACGATAGCATGAAAACAGTTTCCAGTGTAGCTGTTGGGCCCAATGGAATAATCTTTGCTGGTGATGAGTCGGGATGTGTTCATGTTATTTCAGAAGACGGGAAGCAAAGAAAAACTCTGATAAACAAATGCCAGAAAATACCGAGTGTGCTTGACATTTGGGTAGACGATGGACTGAAAATATTGTATGTTTGTGGAGATAAGTACATCGAGGCATACAACATAGGATAACTTTCAATGATTTTGTGTTTAAATGTGATTTTCTATGGCATAAGAATTTCAACTTGATTCAGTTCAGATTAGTCCATCCTAATAAAGATGTTCCACTTTTAAACTTACACCAATTAACTTTCTATTTCAATTCAATCAATTAATATTTTAAAACAGGTTGTTCAAACACTCATACTGGTAAGAAGATAGTCACTATAAGGGGCATTCGAATTTCAACACACACACAGACAAAAACAGGAGAAACAGTCTGAATGTTATAATACCACGACTAAACAACCGGCTGTCCCGGAAAGAAAAAAAAACAATATAACCATATACATGTTCCTCGTAATGTCACGGGTGTTACCGGCTATCGTTAACACTGAAAATCTTATGACAGTCCAAAACAATTTACCTGTGCATGATCTTTAATAATGAAAAGGACAATAGGAGAATATTGTAGACAACACCCTAATCTTAAACCGTTGTCTATTATTTTCTCCTATTACACTCTTCTTTAATTTTTGGGGACTGTCATCAGATTTCCGGTTGTCAACAATAGCCGGTAATACGCCGTGTATAATGTGGCCATAAAAAGTTTACTGTTTGTGCCATAGCATAGTCGCATTCGTAGTCGATCGATGAAATTAAATATCCTATAAAAGCCATCACTTTGAACATATTGTTCAAACTTTCTACTAATTGATATAATTTTTGCCGATATTGTTATACTTAAAAAAGTCCGAAATGGAGGTTTTTTGTTCTTTAAAAGTTGCATCCCTTTTCGAACTTAGTCTATGAGCGCTTTTCATAACTATTTTTTAAGATTGTGACTGTGGCCGCGGTGAGCTATTGCTATCACTTGGCATCCCTGTCCCGCAGGATAGTACCGTTTACGCGTGAGACCTGAGACAGTCCCCAAAAAATTAACGGGTTATGTTTTTAACAAATAAAATAGAAAAAGGAGAAAATGGTAGACAACAGATTAAGATTAAGTTGTTGTCATCCATTTCTCCTATTGTCCTTTTCTTTGTTAACAGCCATACATAATTATTTTTTACTATATATTTCATTAGGTCGGTAATACCCTATGCGTTCGTCGATGCTGGGCAAATTTATTATCTTGGTAGGGTTGTTCTATACTGTCTCTTTTAGAAACCATTGCTCTGATTTTTCATTTGTCATCAAACATGGCCGCTGGTAGTAAAAATAGAACATATGGTAAAATCACATTCAAAGGCTTATAAATCAAAAATAGAATAAATATAACAAATCTGATGGATCTTAGGCTATTTAAAATCAACTGAAGTCTCCATTACGTCGAAGTTGTCACTCGGCCCCTTCAAGGGTCAATGATCCAAAAAGTTGGTAAAAAGATGCGTTTTTTCCTGTTTTCTCATAGACTGAAATCCTTTACAGATACAGAAAACCTGTTGCTTGCTTAAATGTTCAGCTCATGAAATTATACATACGGAAATTGTCAGATTACCCTTCTGGTTGTTATGCCCCTTAAAGGGACATTAACTGTGTTTTTGCTCATAGAATGAAAACAAGAGAGATAGAAAAAGTTGTCGCTCGTTGAAATGTTCAGCTTCAGATGTTTGTGTATGATGCATGCTTATAATTATGGACCAGGTATGTGATTCAGGCTCCTGGTAGAGAAAAGCTCAGTGTTTTCTTGTTTCAATGTTCAGCCCAAGAATCTATACAGATCGAAATTGTCAGATTGTCAGAAGTTGTGTTTATTGTGTGTGTGTGTTATGTCTGGTGGTAAAAAATGATGGAGCCCCTTGTTTATTATGCTCTTTGATAATAAATCTTTTAATTTTCATGTGGTCCTTTTCCAGTGTCATTGATGGGACCAGCTGCATGTTTTCTATTTTATTTTAGAAAGAGCTTGCTCTGCATTTGATTGGTCTTCTTTTTATTAGAGAGTGGGTTCTTTTACAAAGTTTGTAGTTTGTGAAATTAATTGATGTCGACCATCTTTTACTTAGAGTTGGTTCTCAAGATGCTGACTGTGACCTATGTTTTCTGCATTAATGGTCACTTACAGAAGAATAGTAAAAGTTCATTCCTGTTAACAGTCAAGTATTACACCATTCAACCATGATTATGGTATAGTAGGTGCACCTAGTTATATTAAGCACAGTCTGTGTAAGCTTCGGATGCTGGCTGTGACCTATATTTTCCGCATGGATGACCACTTACAGAAAAATGATCAAAGATCGTTCCTGCTTACAGACTAGCACTAAGTCAATCATGTTTGTATGGTAGGTGCACGTAGTGATGCTATGCACAATACATGATTCGGATGCTGGCTGTGACCTATATTTTTAGCATGGATGACCACTTACAGAAGAATTATTCAAGTTCATTTCTGCTTACAGAAAAGTGTCATATCAACCATATTGGTATGGTAGGTGTTCCTTGTGATGCTAAGCACAATCCATGCTTCAGATGGTGGCTGTGACCTATATTTCACTCATGGGTGACCCCTTAAAATTTTGAAATGTTGTCGTCCATTCCCGCTTATCGACACTGAATACTCAGTACGTAACTAGGTGAGCTTCGTAATCGAAAACTTACCTCTTTGCATGTGTTTTTACCATTTTTGGGGGGTGTATTTAACAAATATGTCAAGAGGGAGCATTTAGTTGCGGATCAAGGGTTGGAACCGGAACCCCTTTATTGGAACATTTTGTTATTTTTGGTGCAGATTCATGTCTGGCAAAATTGAACTCGAGCCACCCTCCCTTTCGTCCTCTTTAGACTTTCAGCGGAATCCCACTTTCATAAATTCCTGGATCCGTCCCTTATTCTCCGTGTTTTCAATTAAAGGCTTAACTGTTTAATAAGTGAGATATATATTAAGTATTCGGCTTTAAATGGCCCACCGTGCCCTAGTCACAATTGCAGACCTGGTAGCCAAGAACTACATCAAAGAACAGTGTAGATAGTTTTAGCTAATAAGGTTTGCCATAATTTATTGTGTAGGTTAGTTAAATATATAGTCAAGAAGAAACCTCCGACGGCTTTTTAGCTAAGCCGGAGTTAATTTACAATCGCAACGAGTTCTATGATACTGTATTCCTTAGCGGAAGAAAAAGAAGTATTTTATTTTTTTGGTTCAATTTGCCATTAAATCCATGTTCTTTGAGCTTCTTGGTTAAATGCATAAATTTTTGGAGAAATAACACAAGGCCGGATTTGCTTTCTTCCCTTTAGTAAGATAGGTGTACTCCGTTTCATTCCCCAATTTGAATCCTCCCTCTGTTAGGATTTTTTTCTTTTTGTTAGCTAAATTCAAATTTTACTGCTTTACATTGTCAGAATTTGTAAAACACAATTGACAGCTCTCTTTTTCGGAAATATATGGCAGGATTCACAACTTACACACCGGAAGAACACTTGTCACCACCCCTGGCGAAGAAAAATAGGCCTGAAAATCCAATAGCAGATGCAGAAATTCCTTGTCAAATATCAAACTGGACAAAGTCAGAATTGAACTTTTTGGGGTTGTTCTATGAAAAAGATCATGTCAAAGATCTTGATTTTTTACTCAACAAGACGTTTTTGTACGATTCTAAAATTCCCCATTTACCTCCAAAATGCAAACTTATGTTTAAGGTGCTGGAATACTTTTTGGATTTCAGTGCAAATGAATATCAAGAGAAAGTTCCTAAAAATATTGACAAAGTAACAAGGTTTAAAGAAGATGTGTGCAGGATAAAGTCATCTCTTGCTAAGATGAAAGAAGCTACTTTTGAGAATGTACAGCATTTATTTCAAAAAGATTTGTTCGCAGATGAAAATTTTCTGAGAGGGTAACAATTTACTACATGTTCTTTAATTTATTTCACAAATTTTGCAAGGAGCATTAATTCGCAAGTGTAAATTGTCACAAGTAATATTTTTTCATAGTAATATATAAATTTTGTAAGTACAGGGCCTGCTCCATGCATTTGTGGTCGAGAGTCAAAGAGCCACCAGCTAGAAAAATCATGTAAAGGTCGTGAGCATGGCCCATGTGTTATAAGGAAGAGTCACGAAAAAGTAAATAGCTGTAAAAAATAATTTGGTTTACAGTTTTCAATATATTTTATATTTTGAATATTTTCAGTATGTTTGAGGCAACCAAATGGAATTGCATTTATGGATTTGGAGAAATACTGTTATATTTAATGTTGGAAAGTCGCAAAGGCTCTACAAATGAAAAAGTGTATAGACAGTTGTATAGAGACTTTTTCTTAACTTGTGGACTACATTTTATGTAAGCATTATACTTCAGCAATAGTTTATACATGTATAACTACATGTATTCTGGATGGAAGTTGTTCATATGGGTTACTGAATAATTGATAATGAAAATTTAACTTTAGTTAATGCTATCAATCGGGGGTCGTTGTTGGTTTCATCATTTTTCTTATGCTTTTTTAAGATCATAGACATGATAAATTTTATTCCAACCAAATTTTAATAATCAAATTCATCTTGATACTTTGCAGGTGCCAAATGGGCTTATTGTTACATGTAGGTAATTGTTCTTAATATGGATTTTGATTTAACTTTACTTGCAGAAAATACTTTACAGCTGACATAACAAATGTGCTTGGAGAAATATCATTGCTTGGGGGAGAAAAGTATACTTTTTTATCGTCTCTCATAAAAAGCTTTATGGATTTTCATGAAAATTGAATTTACATGTAAAAACATTACATTGAGATATGCATATATAAGTTTTTGTGTTAAAGAGTGAAAAAGCAGCCAAATTGAGTGGTAAAGGTTATTGTGAATTATTTCAGAAACCTTGTTGCTTATTATATTTTACTAGTCAGAAAAAAAAACCTTAATAATAATTATATAAATTATATATATTTAGTTCTTTACCAATACATCATGTACATTGTGTATTGGAAGATTGAATTTTAACATTGTTTTATGCTAATCATGTTTATTACTTTGGTTTTTTTTTCATTAGGGATGGTGAATCTAAACAAAAATTAATGAAAATTGGAAGATCTAACACCGGTTCACAGCCAGCTTTAAGATGTTGTGATTGTGAGATTACTGAACTTGACATGAAAACTGTTATTTTTGTGGGAGGAGTAAGTTAAAATTCATGGCTCACCAAGGAAAATTGTAAAACATTATAGATTTTGTTCTTTCTTCTGTCCATCTCACCTTTCATGAACCCTTATGTTAAGCTGATTTCTCAAAAACTGCAAGTTAAATCTTTATGAAATTTTGTAATTTATTTTATCATAATGATGACAATACATTTCAGTTGAAATTCTGCAGGTCAAACAAACATGTACATTATACATGTGCAGAGGGAGCTATCAGTGACTTAGGAGACACTTGCTTGTTTAACTCTCAAACTTACATCTATGTTATAATGAATTTAAAAGCTATTTTTATGTAGATCTGCAATTTCAATTATCTATTTTTTATTTGAATAGTCTCTATTTTCAATTAAAGTAAATAACCTTGATAACAAATTCTTGGTTCTATGTCATAAAAAATTTCAAAATTAATTTTTGTACTGCTTAATTTGTATTTTTTTTATGTCAACTGCTTAAGGTGGTTCGGGAGTATAAAACTGAGCATCTTTTTCAGACATCTTGCAAATTTTTAGTCTGGATTTCAATTAAAATGAATAAAAATAACACAAGAGATACAAAATTTAATTCTTTATTTTATTTTATGAATGAAATAAATATAACAAATATGTTTAAACAGAAATTAAGCTTTTTCTAAAAAGTTCTATTTTCAGGGGAGATAATTGGCAGGAAACTGTGTGACAAATGTTTATATAGAAATGTGTAGGAAAAATTAGTTTTTCTTAAATATCTTAAAAAGAAGGTCCGTGACCCCAAGTTTTTATCATGTTTTTTAGTAGATATTATATGCGGCTTGTCATTTGTGAAATATAATTAAAATCTGATGGGTTTCCAGCTCACAGTGATGCTAAATAACTCTTTTCCCTTTATAATCTATTGGAAAAACGATCTCTAGGCAACCAACTTCGCAAGGTCATAAATCTGTAAAAAGGTCCGTGACCCCCAATTATTTTTGCATTTTTTTAATGTTCTTTTATCAAAGTTTAATTCTGCAAAATTTAACAAAAATCTGATGGATTTTTCTTATACCCCCGAACCACCTTAAGGAACAATATACATGTATGTGTAGCTTTTTCCATTATTTTTGTACTTCCCCACACATAGTGGCATGTAGTGGTGAGATATTATGTTATACCCTCAGTTTCTTTCTGTGTCTGTCCATCTGTCCGAAGGTTTCCGGATGAAAACTTAAAAACGCGTCAAGGGATTTCAATGATATTTTGCACAGCTGTTAATAACAATAAAACACAGGTCAAGTTTAATTTTCAGGATGATCCAAAAATTATTATTGAAGACTTGTCACTTTATAAATTTTTAAAATTTGAAAATGATGAAATTTTCTGGTCTAAGAAAGATAACTCATTTCTTTTCTGTCTCTATATAGATGAATTGTACATACAGTATAGTATAATATATATACAAATTATAACTACTAATGAATATCGTGGCAGGGTATCTTTTCATAACCTATTAGATGCCCTATTTTTCATTGTATACTGAATATTTAAATGTTTGGGTTTTAAATATACATGTATATATTTAGATCATCACCCGGGGGGGTCACTTCCATTATAAGATGAGATAGGGATGAGCCGCTGGAATAGGTACCTTTTTCATGCTTCGTAATATATGAAAAGGGCGTGAAATTGAGATGAAAATATCCGTTAAGGATACAAATTTTGATAGGATTATATGATAAGGTCGCAATATTGAACCAAATCAGATGCAAATTAACTTTTGACATCTTCAAGTTATAAGGTTACAAGCCATGTAATTTATTACTTAATCTTAGTGTGTGTTCTGTTTGAAACCGCTAATCTTATTGTTTATAGGGTAAACTATATTGTTCAAAGATATGATTAGGGATGATTTTCAGCAAAAATTATGTGATAAGGTAGAATTCTTTTTCAATATTCCTATTATATGATAAGGGTGGGGGTCCTTGTGTGCCAGCGGCTCACCCCTACCAAAACATATATGGAGTGACCCCCCCCGGGGATCATCATTCTGGCATTTTACATACAATCTCTGCTCATGTTTTAGGTGAAACAAAGGCAAGGAACTCTACCAGCCTCTAATGATTTTAGAATAGAGCATTTGGATCCTTACAATATACTTGCACAACATGGAGGAGAACTGTTACTTGAAATTCAAGATTCTTGTTTTGAGAAAACTGACGAAACACACGAAAATGATCAAAGAATTGTATTTGGAGCAATGTGTGTTGGTACACAGGTATATAATTACTATATTTACTCTGATTTCATTATTTTGAATGGGGTACCAGTTTTCTTGATTTTCCTGGTTTTGAAGTCAATGAACTGTTAATTATACCCAACGCAACCAAGTTGTGAAGGGTATAATGTTTTTAATTGGTTTGTCTGTCAGTCTGTTCGTGATCAAAATTTTCGTAACAGATATCTCAGCTATTATTATGTCTCCCCTTCCCAGAAGGGGGAGACATATTGTTTTTGTGTCAGTTCTTCTTCTTCTTATTCTTCTTCTTCTTCTTCTTCTCATACAAAGCGTGTCCGGGCCATAACTTTTTTATCCTTTGAGATAGGGCTTTGATATTTGGCATGTGGATGTATCACCATGAGACGATGTGTCGCGTACCAGAATGACCTTCATATGACCTTGACCTTTGACCTCAAGGTCAAATTAATGTAATTTTACATCCAAAGTGTTACGGGCCATTACTTTTTTGTTCTTTGACATAAGGCTATGATATTTGGCATGTGGATGTATCACCATGAGATGATGTGTCACGTACCAGAATGACCTTCATATGATCTTGTCCTTTGACTTCAAGGTTAAATTAATGCTTATTTTACATGGAAAGTGTGTCTGTGCCATAACTTTTTTTGTTCTTTGGCATAGGGCTGTAATATTTGACATGTTGATGTATTACCATGAGATTATGTGTCGCGTACCAAAATGACCTTCATATGACCTTGTCCTTTGACCTCAAGGTTAAATTAATGCTTATTAGTCCCCTACCGGCGAAAGCCGAAGGGGACTATAGGTTTGCGCTCTGTCCGTCTGTCCGTCTGTCTGTCTGTCCGTCTGTCACGCCTCAGTTTTCCACACTTTTTTTCTAAACGCTTATAGATAATGAACTGATTTTTGGTATGTGAGTTTACCTTGATGAGTTACAGATTAAGTTTGAGTTTCGTGCCGGTCCGCAAATTTTTATGGGAGTTATGGCCCTTTGAACTTTGAAAATTCACTAAAATTTCAGTTTTCCGCACTTTTTTTCTAAACGCTTATAGATAATGAACTGATTTTTGGTATGTGAGTTTACCTTGATGAGTTACAGATCAAGTTTGAGTTTCATGCCGGTCCACAAATTTTTATGGGAGTTATGGCCCTTTGAACTTTGAAAATTTGCTAAAATTTCAGTTTTCCGCACTTTTTTTCTAAACGCTTATAGATAATGAACTAATTTTTGGTATGTAAGATAACCTTGATGAGTTACAGATCAAGTTTGAGTTTCATGCCGGTCCACAAATTTTTATGGGAGTTATGGCCCTTTGAACTTTGAAAAAATTCAATAAAATATCAGTTTTCCGCACTTTTTTTCTAAACGCTTATAGATAATGAACTGATTTTTTGAATGTGAGATTACCTTGATGAGTTACAGATCAAGTTTGAGTTTAATGCCGGTCCACAATTTTTTATGGGAGTTATGGCCCTTTGAACTTTGAAAATTCAATAAAATATCAGTTTTCAGCACTTTTTTCTAACACTTCTAGATAATGAACTGATTTTTGGTATGTGAGTTTTCCATGATGAGTTATAGATTAAATTAGAGTTTCCTGCCAGTCCACAAATTTTTATGGGAGTTATGGCACTTTGAAGTTAGAAAATCCTTTGCAATTTTATTTTCTACACTTTTTTATTGTTCCTTGTAGATAATAAACTGATCAAGTTTAGGTATTCATTTGTTTGACAAATTGTTACCAGTGACTGAAATATGAGGCCGGTAGGGGACTATGTATTGTTTTGCAATACTCTCAGAATGCTTGTTTTACATGGAAAGTGTGTCTGTCATGTCTGTGCCATAACTTTTTTGTTCTTTGGCATAGGGCTTTTATATTTGACATGTTAATGTATTTCCATGAGATTATGTGTCACGCACCAGAATGACCTTCATATGACCATGACCTATGACCTCAAAGTCAAATTAAAGCTTATTTTACATGCAAAGTGTGTCCTGGTCATAACTTTTTATCCTTTGATATTTGGCATGTGGATGTTTCGCCATGAGATGATGTGTCGCATACCAGAATGACCTTCACATGACCTTGACCTTTGACATCAAGGTCAAATTAATGCTGTTTTTACATCCTATGTGTTCCAGGCTATTACTTTTTTGTTCTTTAACATAGGGCTTTGATATTTGGCATGTGGATGTATCACCAGGAGACAATGTGTCCTGTACCAGAATGACCTTTACCTCAAGGTCAAATTAATGCTAATTTTATGTGCAAAGTGTGTCCTGGTCATAACTTTTTATCATTTGATATTTAGCATGCGGATGTTTCGCCATGAGACGATGTGTCGCGTACCAGAATGACCTTCACATGACCTTGACCTTTGACTACAAGATCAAATTAATTCTATTTTCACACGTAAAACATGTCTGGGCCATATATATTTTAATCCTATTCAAAAGGCTTTGAATTTTCACATTTTAATGTGTCATCATGGGAATAATGTGTCACCAACCTTAATAACCTTGGCCTGTGACTTCAATGTCAAGTAAATGCTAATTTGACATGCAAAGTCTTCCAGGCAAAAACTTTTTATCCTTTGACATAGGACTTTAGAATGTAGATGCATCATTATTAAAAAAAAATGTTGTACAATGTGTCATTGCGACTTTGACCTTTTGACCCCAAGATTGAACTTGTGTTATTCAAGGAAGGGGAGACATCAGTTTTAGTGCGCTAAAACAGTTTTTCCTAGTTAATTATAGGCTTTTGATATTTGGTATGTAGCTTCAGTTGGGGGGTCCCATATGGTGGAATACGTTTTCAGGTCTGCCGATCATCTACTTCCTGTTTAACGAACAGACTTGGACTTTTTTTAACTAAATTTTCAGGGTTGAAAATTTTGTAACAGATTTCTCAGCAACTGTTTATTTTAAGTATTTGATATTTAGTACATTGCTTCAGATAGGGGTCCCATATTGTGGGTATACGTTTTCAGGTCTGCCGATCATCTACTTTCTGTTTAATGAGCTGACTTAGACTTTTTTTACTAAATTTTCAGGGTGGAAAATTTTGTAACAGATTTCTCAGCAACTGTTAATTTTAAGTATTTGATATTTAGTACATTGCTTCAGATAGGGGTCCCATATTGTGGGTATACGTTTTCAGGTCTGCCGATCATCTACTTCCTGTTTAATGAGCTGACTTGGACTTTTTTCACTAAATTTTCAGGGTGGAAAATTTTGTAACAGATTTCTCAGCAACTATTAATTGTAGGTATTTGATATTTGGTACGTAGGAGTCCCATGATACATATTCAGGTCTGTCACTCTTTTACTTCCTGTTAACGAGCTCACTTCGACTTTTTTCACTAAATTTTCAGGGGAAAAATTTTGCCACACATTTCTCAGCAATTATTAATTGTAGGTATTTGATATTTGGTATGTAGCTTTTGGAGTCCCATGATACATTTTCAGGTCTGTCACTCTTTTACTTGCGGTTTAATGAGCTGACTTAGACTTTTTTCACTAAATTTTCAGGGTTGAAAATTTCGTCACAGATTTCTCAGCAACTAATAATCATAGTCATTTGATATTTGGTATGAGCTTTATGAGTCCCATGATACATCTTCAGGTCTGTCACTCTTTTACTTCCTGTTTAGCGAGCTTTCTTTGAATTTCTCTGTCCATAATGTGGAGGCGTGGGGAATGTGAGCGTGCTCACTAAGGTTCTTTTATTTCATTTTGCTTCCTGTGCAGACCACAAATAAAAAGGTCAACAATATGTCTAAAAGGTTTATTATTTGGGGGTGATGGGCATCTGCAAAAATTGGTCCATACGGAAATATATGCATCTACAGTATATGATGTTAAACTTTTAGTTGATTATATAGTTGCAACTTCTTAGTACTTTACAATCATTAAATCACTGTTGCTATTCCATAGTCATGTTAATGATCTCATCAATAATTTATGAAAGGATGTGGAGTAAATGAACATGAGACCATAACACATATGTTAACTCCAACTGCAATTAATTTTTATGAGCTGTATGGCCAATATTAATATTGCTTTTTCAAAATGGTCACTCATTAAATGTTGTACAAACTCCTTTGAATTTTAATTATACAACCCTATATATATATATATATATATAAACGATCTTGAAAAATAGTCAACGCTTCTCTCACAAAGCGGTAATGGATCGTAAATAAATACAACGTATTTAAAACGATACTATACATAAAAAACTAATCATTAGGGTCTAGAAAATGTACACAACATTACCAATTGATGTTAAATAATTTAAAGATTATAGATATTTCGGGCATTCGTATGTCCTTCATCAGTACAATCAGTACAATAAACAATTTTCAAACACAATAACGTAATAACCTTACTTAAAAACAGGTCATTCTAAACAAACTTGTCAAAATCGGAGCATGCTGAAATTTACTGGACAGGTAAATGATCATAAAAATAAGAACATATGTACAATGCAAATAAATAGTGAGTGAGAAGGTGTCTAACGCCCCACATGCCATCCACAGACGACGAACACGAAAAGGACAACAAAATGAACACGAAATGATGATGACAAATGGAAAATGGGCTGGGATGGGAAAACAAAAAACAGTAAATTTTGAAGAGGAAAATAAAACAATACAAATTGCAACAGCAGAAACAGATTGAGAAGGATATATGTATAATTTAAAATTTAAAACAATTGGGTAGGTGACTTTGGTCACATCAAGAGATGAACACGAAACGGCAGAGACAAATGAACATGTAATGATGGTGAAATGAACATGAAATGATGATGACAAATGAAATATGGAGGTGGGATGGGAAACAAAAGAAATGATGATGAAATGAATACAAAATGAAGATGTTCAAAGTGAGATGGAAACTGGAATATTTAATGATACAAATCAATCCACTATCTAGATTTTCTCGTTTATTCCGTAGGGATTTCTTGTTTCTAATGTTTTAATCCAGAAACTTTCCCGAGCTTGCCTTTCATAGGTTGACCAAGACGGATTGTGGTCAATGATGAAAGTCACCTACCCAATTGTTTTAAATTTTAAATTTTAAATTATACATATATCCTTCTCAATCTGTTTCTGCTGTTGCAATTTGTATTGTTTTATTTTCCTCTTCAAAATTTACTGTTTTTTGTTTTCCCATCCCAGCCCATTTTCCATTTGTCATCATCATTTCGTGTTCATTTTGTTGTCCTTTAACGTGTTCGTCGTCTGTGGATGGCATGTGGGGCGTTAGACACCTACTCACTCACTATTTATTTGCATTGTACATATGTTCTTATTTTTATGATCATTTACCTGTCCAGTAAATTTCAGCATGCTCCGATTTTGACAAGTTTGTTTAGAATGACCTGTTTTTACGTAAGGTTATTACGTTATTGTGTTTGAAAATTGTTTATTGTACTGATTGTACTGATGAAGGACATACGAATGCCCGAAATATCTATAATCTTTAAATTATTTAACATCAATTGGTAATGTTGTGTACATTTTCTAGACCCTTATATATATATATATAGTATAAGAATTAATTGAAAATAACTGTACAAAGGGACCTTTCTTAAAAAAGGCATTTTGAAAGAAGCAAAGAGGCACCAATTGGGCATTCCAGAGTCAAAAGTCCGAAAGGGCATTGACAAAACCGGTAAACAGGAACAAGAACAGCACAAGGAAACACAAAACATAAATTCAACCAAACAGAAGTCAACAATGTGAACTCAAAGTTGTAACAAGTGTGAAATCAGGTGCTCTGGAAGAGTAAGCAGCTCCTGCTTGCTATAGCACACCTGTCACGCTGCTAATTTAATCCAATTCAGTGTGTCAAATCAGGTAAAGGAAGACAATTTAACAAATCGTTATGACAATCAGACTTGAAATTTTCTCATTTTATGCACAGGGGCCTGCTCCTGGCCTATGGGGTTGAGAGTCAACAAGGTTATTTATCTAGCTGATGGAACTTTGACTCTCAACCCAAAAGGCCAGGAGCAGGCCCCTGTGGTCTATGCAAGGAAAACTAAATCATTCACTACACTATAGAGATGCTTGTTCTACTTTCAGGTGATATTTACTGCCCTTGAAATGAGTAAGAATCATATTGATGCAATAAAAGAAATGGAGGGAGAAATTATTGAGGACAAAGACAATATTGGAAGATCTCAGATATTTTATACACGACCATATAACCTGTTGAATGCATCAGATAGATCTAAGCTGTATGAGCCATTGCTTAGATTAGTATGCTATCAGAAAAAGTTCTGAGAATCTCCAGATAAATACAGTTGTACATGTATACAAAAGTGCTAACAAACAGCACTTAGCTTGTGCATCCTTTGATGAGCATTTTCATTGCAAATCCTGTTATGGGGATGCTCCAAAGAATCTGTCAGATATGTGTGGCACAAGTTAGCAATCTTCTTACAATTAATTAACTACTATATATTCTGGCCCCAGTTTCATAAAACATCTCAAATTTGAGATCTCCTCAAAACTGTCCTCAACTCAAATATTGACCAATGAGATTGTCAGGAATCTCAGTCGAGGAAGGATTTGAGGAAATCTCAAATTTGAGATGTTTTATGAAACTGGGGCCTGGTGCCAAAATGGAAAGACTTAACATGGTCTCTGTCTGTTTATCCCATATGCTAGTGGATGAGTAAGTCAGTGTTCTGAGAAAATGTGTTTGGATTTTTTCAAATTGTACTTACAGTATTTGAGTGCAATGCCATGTTCTTAACATTTTGTGATAGACACTTAAAGACAACCCTTTCAAGTATTAAGTTTGGGGCAGCTTGCTATCTATTTAGATCACATGATTTAAAGAGAAACTTTCAAAAAATATGTCAACCATATATATGATAGAACCAAATCTGTTGTAATTGCTGTAAAGAAGTTCCCAGGAACCTCTAGTTAATGGCATTGTGGAGGACCATGTGAGCTTATGCCATCACTATTATTCATTCATCTGTTAACAATTAAAAAAATCCTCTCTTCTGGAACCACCTAGCCAGTTTGCCAGTTCAAAATTTTCAGGAATGATATATGACATGTTGGCATTTAATAGGGATCTGATAAAAACATGGCTGCTGTTTCTACAATGAAAAAAAAAAGAACACAGGGTACAGTAAAATCATAGTGCCTTATAACTCAGCAACTATAACAAATTGGAAAAAAATTACAAGGATCTTAGGCTCTTCAAAATAAAAAAAAATCTACAAAAGTTCTTATTGGTTGGAAGCTGTCAAATGACCCCTAATACAATGTATGTGTTGTGGCCGTTTAAAGGTTTGAAATAGCATTTTTCATGTTTTTGTTCTTAATAAACATAACTATTGAATATTGAGAAAAGATTTTGCTTATAATTGAGCTCTACAAAAGTCTATATTATGTCAAAGTTGTCAGATTACCCTTTCTTAAGTTTGGGCCCTTCAAAAGTCAGTAATAACAATCTTATTCATATTTTTGACTTATAGAATAAAAACTATTGCAGAAAAGGTTTTGCCTGCTTAAACCTTCAGTTCACTAAGCTAAAAAAAAATGTCCTTGTTTTCCAAATTGTCAGGTGACACCTTTAATAAAAGGGTTTTTGATCTTTAAAAATCTTTTTCATCTTAAAATAAAACTATTGCAGATAAAAAAATGTTAATTTCATTTTAACAGACAGAGTACAGCCATTGCTTACCTAAACCTTCAGCTCATTGAGCTCATCATTCTCAATTAGGTCAAAGCTAAATTGTAGGATGAACCCTTTTATTAGCTATCCCTCAAATTGTCAAATTAAAGGATGAGAAGCAATAAGACCTATATTTGGCCAGAAAAAAACAAAGTTGATAAAATATAATGATATAAGAAATAAAGAAATGGAGCAGTCGCACAGGAAAGCTAATTCCCTCACCTGTTACATCAAAATGTAAGTCAAGGTGACCAAAATCTGGAACAGATGTTAACTACTATCCAAGATATACCCACTTTTCAAATATCATTCCTCTACCAATTGGAGTTGCTGAGATATGCACCTTAACCAAAACTTTAACCTGAGTCCTCAGTCATTCATACAGAAAATGTAGATCAATGTGACCTTATTTTGGTATGTATGCTGATTACTATCCAAGATGACTTTGTACCCTATGACCCAACATCATCTCTTGTTGTTGCTGAGATGTGGACCTTAATCAAAACGTTAACCTGAGTCATTCATCTGGAAAATGTAGATCAAGGTGACCTAATCTTGGTATGGATGGTGGTTACTATCAAAGATGTACACACTGACCCAACATCATTCCTCTACCACTTGCAGTTGCTGAGGCATGGACCTAAACCAAAACTTTAAACCAACTCATTAATACGGAAAATGTAGGCCAAGGTGATCAATTTTGGTAGAGATGTAAGTAACCATCAATGACCTACCCACTGACTCGATATAATCTCTATCACCAACAGTTGCAGAGACATGGACAATAATCAAAACTTTAATCTGAGTCATTCATGAAGAAAATGTAGGGCAAGGTAACCTTATTTTGGTACGGAAACTGGTTACTATCCAAGATGTACCCACTGACCTAATATCTCTCTTTCACTTACAGTTGCAGAGATATGGACCTTAACCAAAACTATATCCTGAGTTATTAATGCAGAGAATATAGGTCAAGGTGACTTAATTTTGGTACAGATGCTGGTTACTATCCTAGATATACCCACTGACCCAATTTCAAATCTATCACTTGCAGTTGCTGAGATATATGGACCTTAACCTGAGTCACCCATGCAGAAAATAAAACACATCTGTGAGTCCGTCAGCCCAATGGTCCGACAGCCCGATAGTCCGACAGCCCAATAGTCCGACAGCCCATTAGTCCGACAGCCTAATAGTCCGACAACCCAATAGTCCGACAGTCCGACAACCCACAAGAGTAAATCACAGTACCGTTGGTACTGGTCACAGTGGTAACTCGGAAGTCGGAATGTTTCCTTTGTTAGCGTATGCTGATTTACAAATGTTCAATTGACTTCTGAGACTAGTTTTTTACATATAAATACCATTCTATGTTAATTTTGTCATATCCTCTGAGAAATACCAACTTAAACACCGTATACTGTACATTTGCCCGTCCGTCCAAAATAATATACTGCTATAATAGTACATCGTGGTGTTCTAACTTGCAACTAGATGAGATAATGGTCGAATATTTTGTAAAGAACAAATTTGTGCTGTGGTTGTTGTACGTCCGCTTGCGACGAAAGTTGCAAAAGGCGAGGCATATATAGGTATTACTTTCCAGTGGTGGCGTAAACTTCTTCGTATGTTTTTTGTGGAAAATGAATAACATGAAAAGTAAAGTACCTAGCCATCTGATATTTGGTATACAGTGACCATCTAACCTGAAGGGGTCTTGGATTTTTATCCTAAATATATTCTGAATCTGATTTTTGATGAAAAAATATTTTGGCATCAATCATATCAAGCTTTATCTATACTTCTAAAATAACGAAGCGTTTTATGTTAGCCGTGTTGCAACCTTAACAACAAATGCTACGACTAAGCTTCATACATATCAAAAATAGGGATGGTTGTGCCCTTTGAAAATTTCATTAGCACATAAGCAATTGTGTCTGCAGTTTGTTAATTCACCTAATTAATTGATCCGAAAACGTTATAGCCGTCATCGTTCCGGAATTACCTCTGCTATTTAGAATGTTTGAAATTATTTCCCCTGTTTTCAGACAATTACAAAAAAAAATCCCACAACACTTTTCCATTAATTTTGTTATATATTTAAAAGATTTTTATCTAATATATTATATTGGTAAGTTAACTATATAAATGTATGCAAAAAATGTATTCTTATAGAAAAAATGAAAACCATATTAAAGTCTTTTTCCCCTACATGGTATTTTGTGGGGGAAAAATGCGGACAGATTGTCTTGCAAATTCCGACCAGTACCTCCCCGTGGTGCAAGACGGGCACTGTTCCAGCGATAACGAAGGATACTCTGGAGCAGATAACATTGGCGGTGGTGTATGGCACGCCATATTTATATTTATTCCTCTTTAAAGATATCTCATAAAATTTATAAGATATCTCGTATACTTTATAAGATATCTAATTAAATATATAAGATATCTCATATAAATGGTAGTTTATAAGATATCTTATAAAACATATGAGATATCTTATAAAACATATAAGATATCTTATAAAACAAATAAGATATCTTATAAAACATATAAGATATCTCATAAAGTTTATAAGATATCTTATAAAGATTATTAGATATCTCATATAAAATAATTTATAAGATATCTTATAAAACTTATAAGATATCTTATAAAACTTATAAGATATCTTATAAAACTAATAAGATATCTCATAAAGTTTATTAGATATCTTATATATTTTATGAGATATCTTATAAGTTATTTTTTATAAGATATCTCATAAAGTTTACGAGATATCTTATAAACTTTATAAGATATCTTATAACTTTTATTAGATATCTTATAAATTATTTTATATAAGATATCTCATAATCTTTATAAGATATCTAATAAACTTTATGAGATATCTTATATGTTTTATAAGATATCTTATATGTTTTATGAGATATCTTATATGTTTTATAAGATATCTCATATGTTTTATAAGATATCTTATAAACTCCCATTTATATGAGATATCTTATATATTTAATAAGATATCTTATAAAGTATATGAGATATCTTATAAACTTTATAAGATATCTTATATTTTTATAAGGCCTCTTTAAAGATATCTCATAAAATTTATAAGATATCTCATATACTTTATAAGATATATCATAAAGTTTATAAGATATCTGATAAACTTTATAAGATATCTTATAAAGTTTATAAGATATCTTATAAAAAATAATTCATAAGATATCTCATATACTTTATAAGATATCCTATAAACATTATGAGATATCTTATAAACTTTATCAGATATCTTATAAACATTGTGTTTAGTAGATATCTCATTATCTTTTAAAGATATCTTATATAGTAAATAAGATATCTTATAAAATTTATAAGATATCTCATAAAGTTTATAAGATATCTTATAAAGTATATGAGATATCTTATAAATTATTTTTTATAAGATATCTCATAAACTTTATGAGATATCTTATAAAGTATATGAGATATCTTATAAAGTTTATGAGATATCTATAAAGAGGAATAAATGTAAAAACGGCTTGCCATAGTGGTGTGTCATGGGCTGGACGACCCATGGCACATAGCGAGTCTATACCTGTATAGGTATTAGTCGATGCAGAGGGGCTTTCCCCTAGTCACGACTATAAATACCTTTCAGTCAGCGTACAGATTGTGCCACTGTTACCGGTGGGGTAACAAAGAACATATACCGAATATGCCACCCAAACTAGCTGCCATTTATAAGTTCAGATGATGGGAACGGACGATGATATACAGACGTCCTAATACCTATACAGGTATAGACTCGCTATGTGCCATGGGTCGTCCAGCCCATGACACACCACCGCCAATGATGGCTGCTCCATAGTATCCTTCGTTATCGCTGGAACAGTGCCCGTCTTGCACCACGGGGAGGTACTGGTCGGAATTTGCAAGACAATCTGTCCGCTGATGATGATGGGTATTTATAGTCGCGACTAGGGGAAAGCCCCTCTGCGTCGACTATTTAACAGTATGACTGTTAAAGACTAGCTATGTGCCATGGGTCGTCCAGCCCATGACACACCACCGCCAGTGTTAGCTGCTCCAGAGTATCCTTTGTCATCGCTGGAGCAGGGCCCGTCTTCCACCACGGGGAGGTACTGGTTGGAATTCTCGAAGACAATCTGTCCGCTGACTGATGGGTATTTATAGTCGCGACTAGGGGAAAGCCCCTCTGCGTCGACTTATACCTCTACAGGTATAGACTCGCTATGTGCCATGGGTCGTCCAGCCCATGACACACCACCGCCAGTGTTAGCTGCTCCAGAGTATACTTTGTTATCGCTGGAACAGTGCCCGTCTTGCACCACGGGGAGGTTTTTTCACCACGGGGAGGTACTGGTCGGAATTTGCAAGACTTTCTGACCGCATTTTCCCCCCACAAAATACCATGTAGGGGAAAAAGACTTTAATATGGTTTTCATTTTTCTATTAAGTTACAATTTTTGACAGTAAAACATTTTTTGCATACATTTATATAGTAAACTTACCAATATAATATATTAGATAAAATCTTTTAAATATATAACAAAATTAATGGAAAAGTGTTGTGGGATTTTTTTTGTAATTGTCTGAAAACAGACATGTATAACCCATGCGACAATGATAATTTCGATAAGGAACATAAAACATTTATTGAAAGTACTTTTGAAGACATTTTTAGTCACGCATCACAAGAGAAAATTCTACCTGGAGGTGATATAACAACCCAAGAGATAAAAAACATTTTCAAAGTTCTTAAAAAAAGGAAGGCCGCAGGACATGACAGACTACAAAACGAGCACCTATTGTATGGAGGAGACGTTGTGATTAAATTTTGCACTAACTTTTTTAACCTTATTGTCAAACAGGGTTGTGTTCCGTCCAGTTGGAAGTTTGGACTAATAGTGCCGTTGTACAAAGGAAACAACAAGTCAAAAACCTGTCCAGATAGTTACCGTCCTATCAGTCTACTACCTTGTTTACTTAAAGTTTTCGAACATGTCATTAAAGGTAGATTAACTACTGAAGTTCTTGGTCCGAACTTATTCCCTAATAAACAACAGCAAGGATTTCAGAGGAACCTCGGTTGCATTAACGCTTCTTTTAATTTTCATGAAACTGTATTTCACAATCTAGAATCAAACAGTAATGTATTTGTAGCTTTTTTAGACAGCCGCAAGGCTTTTGATACCGTCTGGCGAAAAGGGTTAATTGTGAAATTGTATAACTTAGGCATTAGAGACCAAACTTTAAAACTTATACATGATTGTTATAATGATACGCAAAGTGCTATTATTGTAAACCAGTGTAGTTCAAATTATTTCAATGTTTATGAAGGTGTTCGCCAAGGTGGTGTTTTGTCAGGTCTTTTGTACCTTGTATTTATCAATGAATTAATATGTCTTATTGAAAATGCAAGTAAAAATATTGGTATTTTAAATATATCGAGTAACGTACCGTCTCTTGCAGACGACATAGCATGCATCAGCACATCTCCCGCTCATTTACAAAATATTCTAGATATATGCTTGGTCTATGCACATAAATGGAGATTTCAGTTCAATGCCGATAAATCTTGCATCTTACAATTTTCTCCGAAGTCGACAAACTGTAAAATTAATTTTCCATGGCGTATCGGAAATGAACTCATCCCATCTGCTGAAAGATACACACATCTTGGTATTGAAATTCATGAACAATTTAAATCTGCCGATCGTATATCAAATGCTTGTCGGAAAGCCAAAAACTCTTATTTTGCACTGAATGGAATTACTCTAAAGAATACTAACCCAACTGTGTTGATCAAATTATATAAAACAGTCATTTTACCAACTCTTCTTTATGGTTGCGAGATGTGGACTTCAATGAAAAGCTCGGACGAGACCTCTTTACAACGATTTCAACACTTTGTAATCAAACGTATTTTAGGACTACCAAAACATACACGTTCGGACATTTGTCAAAGCATTGTTGGAATTTATCCAGTAACCGCTTACATTGACAAGAGGAAACTATTATTCTTTCAAAAGCTCTGTTGTATGGAACATACTTTTCTTTCAAAGAAGATATTTCTAACTAGACTGTTCTCTTACTTAGTAAACTTCAAAAGAAAACATTTTGGATTTATACCTGATATCTTTAACATCCTTACAAAATATGAACTTTTGGACTACTTAATGGACTTCATTTCTGACGGATTATTCCCAAATAAGCCGACTTGGAAGATCATAGTGAACTGTGCTATAGATAAAAAGCAAACAGAAGAATGGCGTCAAAGGATGGAAATGGACAGCGATTTTTTAAGATTCAAACAACTTCATAACTCTATTCAAATAGCTCCGTTTATAAGATATGCACAATCATTTATTGAAGTTCAGAACTCTTTATTTATATGCAAACTGTGGTCAACAATTCCGAATTCCAGCAGTGCAACATGTCTTTTTTGCTTGAGACAATTTGACGATGTTTATGTTCATGCATGTTGCAATTGTCCAGCTACGAGAAGCATACAAGACACTTGGTGGGATATTGTAATGGAAAACTATCCCCTAGACTTATTCGTTGAACTAAATTACTATGACGAAGAAATCTTATTTCAAATTCTCCTTGGAAAAGAGCCATCGACATTTATTTCAGAATACAACGAATTCCAAAAACTTTGTCACACCCACGTCATACAGTGCGTTGCCGCGTATAACAGAGCCTGCAGATATGCTGATGTGTGCCATGACGGCTGATTATTAAATTTATATTTATCAATAACATGTTTCCTTGTTTTGTGTCTTTACTCTTATGTACCTTGTAAATATGTTATTAATGATTGTACATATCTATATTTAATTATGCATTTATATTATATATGTTTTCTTTGATGTATTGTATTGCTTATAAATGTATTGTTCATAAATCTCTATTGAAGAGGAAATAAAGATATGAATGAATGAATGGGAAATAATTTCAAACATTCTAAATAGCAGAGGTAATTTCGGAACGATGACGGCTATAACGTTTTCGGATCAATTAATTAGGTTAATTAACAAACTGCAGACACAATTGCATATGTGCTAATGAAATTTTCAAAGGGCACAACCATCCCTATTTTTATACGACCGCAAAAAATTTGCGGACGTATTATGGTATGATGCTGTCGTCGTCGTCGTCGTCGTTGTCTGTTAACTTTTTAGTGTTTCCACAATAACTTTAGTTCCAGTTATCCGATTGCTATGAAACTTTACAATGATGTTCCTTACCATAAAAGGATGCATGGGATTGATTTTGGGGGTCCCCCCATTTTTCGTTTAGAAATTAGGGGCCAAAAAAGGGCCAAAAATACTACTTTTTGTTTGTTTCCACAATAACTTAAGTTCTAGTTATCCAATTGCTATGAAATTTGACAGTGATGTTCCTTACCATAGAAGGATGAATGGGATTGATTTTGGGGGTCCCCCCTTTTTTTGTTTCGAAATTAGGGGCCCAAAAGGGGAAAAAAATTCAAATATTTTACTTGTTTCCACCATAACTTTGGTCCTAGTTTGCCTATTGCTGTGAAATTTGTCAAGAATGTTTCTTACAATAAAAGAATGAACCTGATGAATTTTTGCGCCCCCCTTTTTCTCCGTTGTGTAATTAGGGGCCAAAAGGGGCCATAATAAAAACTTTTTTATTTGTGGTCCGATTTTGAAATTTTTTTTTGCATGTTTGTTCTTGTCAAATAGCGAATACAAAATTAAGAATTAATTTTTGCACCCCCCCTTTTTTCCCCTATTACGTAATTAGGGGCCAAATGGGGCCAAAATCGAAACTTTTTTATTTGTGGTCCGATTTTGAAATTTTTTTTTGCAAGTTTATTTTTGTCAAGTAGCGAATCCAAATTTGAGAATTTATTTTTGCGACCCCCACCCCTTTTTCACCTGTTACGTAATAAGGGGCCAAAAGGGGCCGAAATTGAAACTTTTTTATTTCTGGTCCGATTTTGAAAATTTTTTTTGCATGTTTGTTCTTGTCAAATAGCGGATACAAAATTAAGAATTAATTTTTGCGACCCCCCCCTTTTTCCCCTTATTACGTAATTAGGGGCCAAATGGGGCCGAAATTGAAACTTTTTTATTTCTGGTCCGATTTTGAAAATTTTTTTTGCATGTTTGTTCTTGTCAAATAGCGAATACAAAATTAAGAATTAATTTTTGCGACCCCCCTTTTTTCCCCCTATTACGTAATTAGGGGCCAAATGGGGCCAAAATCGAAACTTTTTTATTTGTGGTCCGATTTTGAAATTTTTTTTTGCAAGTTTATTTTTGTCAAGTAGCGAATCCAAATTTGAGAATTTATTTTTGCGACCCCCACCCCTTTTTCACCTGTTACGTAATAAGGGGCCAAAAGGGGCCGAAATTGAAACTTTTTTATTTCTGGTCCGATTTTGAAAATTTTTTTTGCATGTTTGTTCTTGTCAAATAGCGGATACAAAATTAAGAATTAATTTTTGCGACCCCCCCTTTTTCCCCTTTTTACGTAATTAGGGGCCAAATGGGGCCGAAATTGAAACTTTTTTATTTCTGGTCCGATTTTGAAAAATTTTTTTGCATGTTTGTTCTTGTCAAATAGCGAATACAAAATTAAGAATTAATTTTTGCGACCCCCCCTTTTTCCCCCTATTACGTAATTAGGGGCCAAATGGGGCTTTTTTATTTGTGGTCCGATTTTGAAAATTTTTTTTGCAAATTTATTCTTGTCAGGTAGAGATTCTAAATTTAAGAATAATTTTTTGGGGCTGTAATCATAATTTTAAAAAAATTCTGGTTCTGGTTTTCCCCAAACATTATTCTTTTAAAGAGTAGAATACAACATTCAAAATTTATATTTTTAGCCCCTGGGTTGAAAGTCCATCAGAGAAGCATGTGTCAAAAACCTTTGTCAGTCCACCATGGGCTGCATGTGTCCAGAACAATAGACTATCCATATTAGGCCTAAAACGTACAGGGTTCAACATGTTGCGGTCGTATCATGCTGCGCTCGGCGAAGCTTTTTATTGATATATGAAGCTTAGTCGTAGCATTTGTTGTTTAGGCTGCAACACGGCTAACATAAAACGCTTCTTTATTTTAGTAGTATAGATAAAGCTTGATATGATTGATGCCAAAATATTTTTTCATCAAAAATCAGATTCAGAATATATTTAGGATAAAAATCCAAGACCCCTTCAGGTTAGATGGTCACTGTATACCAAATATCAGATGGCTAGGTACTTTACTTTTCATGTTATTCATTTTCCACAAAAAACATACGAAGAAGTTTACGCCACCACTGGAAAGTAATACCTATGCCTCGCCTTTTGCAACTTTCGTCGCAAGCGGACGTACAACAACCACAGCACAAATTTGTTCTTTACAAAATATTCGACCATTATCTCATCTAGTTGCAAGTTAGAACACCACGATGTACTATTATAGCAGTATATTATTTTGGACGGAAGGGCAAATGTACAGTATACGGTGTTTAAGTTGGTATTTCTCAGAGGATATGACAAAATTAACATAGAATGGTATTTATATGTAAAAAACTAGTCTCAGAAGTCAATTGAACATTTGTAAATCAGCATACGCTAACAAAGGAAACATTCCGACTTCCGAGTTACCACTGTGACCAGTACCAACGGTACTGTGATTTACTCTTGTGGGTTGTCGGACTGTCGGGCTGTCGGACTATTGGGTTGTCGGACTATTAGGCTGTCGGACAAATGGGATGTCGGACTATTGGGCTGTCGGACTAATGGGCTGTCGGACTAATGGGCTGTCGGACTATCGGGCTGTCGGACCATTGGGCTGTCGGACTCACAGATGTGTTTTATTTTCTGCATGGGTGACTCAGGTTAAGGTCCATATATCTCAGCAACTGCAAGTGATAGATTTGAAATTGGGTCAGTGGGTATATCTAGGATAGTAACCAGCATCTGTACCAAAATAAAATTAAAAACGAAAGAATATGGAATATGTGCCAAAAAGACACAATCCACATATTGAAATGATTTTAATAAATGCACAAAAGCAAAATTTCACTGCGTGTGAAGCGCTTTTCTGGATTAACCTTCATCAGACACGCTAGGAGTAGAAAACTTGGAAAATCGGTAAAATATAAGATTTGATTTTAAAAAATGCCAAAAAAATATTACAACAATGACCAAACAGATAAATTTATCAATTTCTAAAGAAACAGCCTAACGTTGTCAAATTTTGGAAATATGTAAACTGTCTTTCCAACACATATTCCAGTACTCGAAAATATATAAGAGCATACAACTGAAGCACGGGGAAGCTTTCTACGACCTCCACACGGCACTAAAGCCAAACTCTGAAATAATATTAAAAACGGAAGAATATGGAATATGTGCCAAAAAGACACGATCCACATATTGAAAGTCACCTTATATCATTATATTTTATCAAGTTTGTTTTTTTTCTGGCCAAATATAGGTCTTATTGCTTCTCATCCTTTAATTTAACAATTTGAGGGATAGCTCAAAAGATGCATGTGGATTCTGGAGTAAAAAGCTAAAAGGTCCACAGGAAGGGAAAAATCTAGCTGTGCATTTCTTTGAATTGCGTTTACATGCACAAAATTTAATTAAAAAGCATATGTAAATGTACACATAAAGATTTACATCTGGTCCTGAGGTGATGTAAATTTACACCATGTGCAGATTTACATACGTATGTATTTGCATTTACATGCAGTATTTACACACATGTGTAAAATTGCATACGTATGTAATACTGTGCATGTAAATGGGGCTTTAAGACAAATATTCAATTATTTTAATTTTAACAACAAGCAGTATTAAATTGGTAAAAACTTTCGAAAAAAACATGTTTAATGAGCCACCCATGGCAGTAGACAAGACAACATGAAATATCAGTATAGAGAAAAAACGCGAAATATCATTTCTCTCGCGGACAGCGTTTACTTTAGTGTGAATAAAGGCGTAGGTCAACATTCGTCTCTTATGGACAGTGTAACCGTGCAAGATAATTTAAACCTACATTAAGATGACAGAATTTAACGAGAAATCAATAAAAAAAATATCAAAAAAGAAAACAAATTTAAATATTCTATGAGAATAATCAAAACAACAAAAATGGTCTTACAAAATTGACTACAAAATTGATGAAAATATTAAAACTATTTATAGCAATGTCTTCGTAATATCGGTATATTATACCAAGTTCATTCAATCCTGAATTTTGCGACGGACTTATTCCCACATACAAAAAGTGACTTGAACTCTTTATCTACCCAAACATCGTTCACGCTTCCAAACGTGTCAATCAGTGTTTTTCTTCGTTTCCCATCCTCGGATATTACGTATACGAATCCAGATTCATCACCAGCAAAAATTATTCCGTTTGGACCGATTGCTACGCTTGAAATAGTTTTCATGCTCTTGTCCTTGTATGTAAAAATCACTGCACCATCCTCCGAGATGCAAACTATTTCATTGTCCTTTGAAGTAGTTTATTCCGTCTGTCATACGCCAAGCCATTTAAATTGTTCGCACAGCTAGTGTTTGTTCTGTAAACCTGATTCACCATGTTGTCGTCTTTATATATTCCATTCTCTACAAGTGTAAAAAAGTTTGTTCCGTTGCAACACACACCACCATTAAATGGTACTGAAGACTTTATTGTTAGAGAATCGCTAAATCCGTATATTGTATCGTATTTTACTCGATATAAATAACCCGAATAACAAGATATATACAAAAAACTTGAAGCTTCGTTGTAAGTAAGTCGCTTCGGGGTGTGGCAGGGAAATGTGGCAATCTTTTGTTCCGATAACAAATCCAAAGCGATAATCTTACCAGAAAATATCGCCATCAGTACAATCGAACCAACGCAAGATGATGTCCCACCTCTCACATCCTCGCCTATTTCTATTATTTTTTCTTTTACGATTCTGATGCTATCAAAACATGGAACTTTGCAAAATGTTCCGTTAATTGTACTATTGAAGGTTTTTATTGTTTGATCCTCCTTTTTAAGTATCCGAACTTGTCCTAAACAAGTCAATTTTTCCAATTGCTCAACAACATCATTTATGATAAGTTGACTTTCTAATTTTTGTGCAGTTAAAGTTAGTTTAAATTGTTCATCTATAGCTTCCTTGATTTCATCTTTTATCTTCTGAAGATGAATAAAAAGTTGAATTGGCGTTCCATAGTTTCGAACGAACTCTGCTTTTTCTACTGCCTCGTCAATTAGGTCCTTGAACGTTTTAATTTCTTCGATGCTAGGATCAACTTCTGATTCGTAGTCATCTTGTTTAAGATGGAGCTCTTTTCGAAACGAAATCATCAATGTATCAAGATTGTCTTTGATTTTCAGAACAGTAGCATTCATTGATTCTTCAATTTCTAAAAAAGACTGTTCAACTTGACTTTTATCTTTCCTTTTGTCTTCTAACAACTCAGTTGTTGCAGTTTGAATTTTGGACAAATCTGTTTGGAGCAACAAAAGGCCGGGTTGACCCAAAATCTCCTTGTTCACAAGATCACATATTGTATGGATTTTTTCACATTTTCGGTGAGTGTATGTTAGGCATGATATACAACACAGCTGTTCGTGGTCAAAGCAATATGCCTCTGCTGAATATTTTGGGTGGGTAGGACATTTGTCCGAAAAATGGTCGAGATGTTCAATTTCCTTCGGGTCTCTTATTTCTTTCAAAGATAAAACTTTATGATTCTGTAAGAAGGTAAATGAATTATGTTCAACTAAACAGTTTTGGCAAAATGTTTCTTGACAATCACGGCACCATTTTGTCGCAAGTGTTTCCTTTTCTTTATTCTTATATGCAACACAATGAAAGTCTCTTGTTCCCATATTCATATCGTTAGCTTCCGTTGATAATGACCCTAATTTCGAAAGTTCAGCATTGTGAGAAGTCAAATCTGTCCTACATACAGGACACGAAAAATCACGTTCTCTTTGTTTTGGTTTGTTTTCTTTAGAAGAAATGTACTGTGAAATGCATGGCTTACAAAAGGTGTGTTGACAGGGTAAAGTTGTTGGTTCCTTCAGAGTCTGTAAACATATAGTACATGATCGATCTTCTGATGTTGGAATATTGCCGCCCCCAGTCGCCATTTATTTTTCGAGGTTAAAACTTCCTTATTCTAAAATTAGATATTCAAAGATCTATTTTTGTCCCCTCAAGTTGAGCAATGAGGGCGGTTTTGGGGGGGGGGGGCTTCCTATATAAGAAGGTGAAAGTACGTGCAGCTGGTAGGTCCCATTTTTTAAAGTTGAGACGGAATATGTGATTAGTATAGGTGCCAGTGCCACTGGGAACACGGGGGCCCGGAGGGGGGGGGGGGTAAAGTTCAAGATGTAGCTTTGACTAAGTTAACGGTGGAATATACTTCTATCATTTATTATTAGACACAAATCTTACGGGCACCAGGGGCGGATCCAGAAGTCCGTGAAAAGGGGGGGGGGCTTAAATGCTAAAAATGTCAGATTTTTATGAAAATTTGAAGTTGCTTGGTCAATTATATATATACAGAAAAAAATTTAAATTTTTCAATTAAAAGGGGGACGTCCCCACCGCCCCCTCAGGCTCTGTAAACGTAAAGGGGGAAGAGTCCAGACAAATTTAAGCAATGGTATGTTATTTACGACAGAATTGGGGAGTCAATGTACGACCATGCAGCGTTTTGTTTTTCTTCAATGTTTATAATGGGATTTTGTGTCATGAGGCATATATTACCCAATATCCCTTCATTTAACGAGCTTGAAAAAATCAAAGTGGCTTGTGTTGTTCGACTTCGGTGTTCTATTGTAGATTTTCCCCAATGCCAGTTTTTCCGGGGGTGTTTGGGTCGATCCAGTTTTCCCCTGGAAGAATAGGATCGATCTAGTCACCAACGTTACGATAAAATAAAAAAAAATCTGTCAAAACTGACCGGATTTCGTCTGAGAATTAAAATAATTCGAAATGATTTCTCAGATTTCGTTGAGCAGGAAGTAGGTGAGCGACAGACATGAAATCGATCCCTCGTTTGGTGATTACTGACCATTACTATGTACTCCCATACTTTGTTTGCAGGTGTACAAAAAATTGCAAATGTGGGGTTTAATCTAGTTTTTGGGCCAGACCTTCCCCTATAATAATTATATGATAACAATTAAAGCACAAAAATAACACACATTAAAAATCAAATACATGTGTGTAAACAGAAGTTAAATTCTGAGACATAAAGACAACAAGACAAAACAAGAGGCTCCCAGGAGCCTGAATCGCTCACCCGGTCTTGATGTCAACCCTTATGAAGAGGTTTGTATAGCTAATTAAGCTACTGGCAACTTCGCCCTATGAATGCTTATGTAGAGCAAAATGAGCTGAACATTTAAGCAAGCAACAGCTTTTCTCTATCAGCAATAGTTTTCATTCTATAGGCCAAAAACACTATTTTTCGCCTTAAAGGGGCTGTAACCCCTATAAGGGGTCATCTGGCAACTTTGACCCTATGAATGCTTTTGTATAGCTAAATGAGCTGAACATTTAAGCAAGCAACAGCTTTTTTTCTATCTGCAATAATTTTCATTCTGTAGGCTAAAAACACAATTTTTCGCCTTTAAGGGGCTTTAACCCTTATAAGGGGTCATCTGACAACTTCGACCCTATTAAGACTTTTGTAGAGCTAAATGAGCTGAACATTTAAGCAATCAACAGCTTTTCTCTATCTGCAATAGTTTTCATTCTATTGGCCAAAAACACTATTTTTCGCCTTTAAGGGACTGTAACCCTTATAAGGGGTCATCTGACAACTTTGACCAAATGAAGACTTTTGTAGAACTTTTGATGCTGAAGCAGAGTTCATCTATCCCTTATAGTTTTTGATTTACAGGCCAAAGACAGTTGTCTGACCCCCTGGTCTATTTTTAGTAATAGCAGCCATGTTTTTTGACGAATCAAAAATCGAAACACAAGTTGGGTGCAGGACACCCTAAGGATCATTCATACCAAGTTTCATTAAATTTTGTTCAGTAGTTTCAGAGGAGAAGATTTTAGAACAATTGTTAACAGACGACGGACGCCAAGTGATGGCATTCGGTCCAGGTGAGCTAAAAACGGGGCGTAGAGGAAACCTCTTAAGAACACACGAAGTTTCTGACATCTAGTTTAGAAGTACTTATCGACTGATGTTGAAAAATCAAGCATGTCAATTTTAAATCCAACACAACACTTCAAACAGTTAACGATTTGGTCATTATCACCACACAAAACCGACACACTTAATTGATCGCTGTAATGTAAATAAAAAAATGAAACAAGTATAAAAAGGCAACGAACAATTAATTTAAAGTAAGAAGTATCACATAACCAATATTTCTACCACTGAAAAAAAATAAAGACTAAATTCAAAGATTTTACTAAAATGTTCATTTCATAGCCTTTATTTTTAGTTTAAAGCCATGTCTTCATTTTCAAAACTGATTCCATCCCTATAATAGACTGGTTCTCTGTCCTATCCTGTATACATATAATCCCCTGTCATAGACTTGTATATTAAAATATACAGGTCTATGCCTCTGTAAGAGGTCATATGACATCTTCGACTCAATCGAACTTTTTTTAAAGCTGCAATGATCCAAAGTTTGAAGCAAGCATCAGCTTTTCTCTATCTGCAAAAGTTTTCATTCTATAGTTGAAAGACATAAAAAACGCAATTTTTAACCTTTAGGGGCAATAACCAAAAAGCTGAATGTTTAACCAAGCAACACCTCTTCTCTCTCTGTTACAGTTTTCTTTCTAGAGACCAAAAACATGAAATAAAGCATTTTTTTTTTTTGCCTTCAAAGGGCCAAACCCTCTAAGGGTCATGCATCTGACAACTTCAACTCAATGAAGTCTTTTGGAAAGCTAAATGAACAGTGGATTTAAGCAAACATTAGTTTCTCTCTAACTGCTACAGTTTTCATTCTATAGACCAAAACATTAAATGGCAAAAATCTAACATCTTCAACACAATAAAGACTTTTATAGATTTTTTTATTCTGAAGAGCCTTAGATTCTTTCTGTTCTAGGTTTCAAGTTCTAAGCCTTTAAATGATATTTACCATATGTTTTATTTTTAGTAACAATGGCCATGTTTGTCACAAATGATAAAGCCGAGCACAATTTCAATTTTGAAAGATCATACCCTGAAAATACTGGGACGAAGTTTTGAACAATTCCCCTCAGTATTTTTGAAAAAACTAACAAACTGACGACGGACGCCTAGTTATGACATAGATCGTTTGACTCTTCGGGACAGGCTAGCTATAAAACCGGTTTTATTATTAAGATATTTCTATAAGACTATAAGTTAAATAAGACAGGTTTGATCATCACTACCCCTCCTCCCTTTCTCTTTTGACAGCTGCATACAGTTTGTTTTTTTCGTATTTTCTACTGTGTTGGTATTCCTTACTGGGAGTATGATCTTTTTTTTGTGCTAATAACCCATTGTACTCATTATCATGTAAATCATCCTAAGAGCTATCTGTAGCCCAAAAATCAACAACAAAAACTCAAAAACTAGTATGAATTAGTACAAGATTATAATATCATTAGAGCTATCTGTAGCCCAAAAATCTTTACAACAACAAGAACTCTAAAACTAATATGAATAAAGAAATGGAGCAGCTAATTCCCTCGTCCGTCAATGATTTTAAGTATTTTTGTGTAAATTCAGTCGTTTTCTGCAAGTGATGTAAGAGACTCAACTTAAACTAGTCGAAGCAGCCACCATGCATATTCCTGTACTTTTCTGGAGTTTGTTAGGTAGTATAAGGGCAGATGACAGAAAAGTCAGAGTTTACTAGGAAAAACCCGCGGGATAATTAATCGTTGTGCTGCTTAAATGTATAGAACACACAATAAAAGTATTGCACTTGCATGTTTGTGATTGTCGCAAATTAAATGTTTTTTGTTTTTTGTTTTTTGTTTTTTTTTCCTAGGCATTTCGGGAAGAGGGGCCAAGAAGAAAAAATAAAAAATAACAATTAACAATCTTTTTTGATGAAAATATCTTTTGGCAGAATAGGTGAAAAAAAATATTCTGAAGAAGTATTATTGCCATATGAAATAATGCTACTATTGGCAAAAAAATATTTTGTTGCAATAGCTTTAAAAATAAATTATTTTTCCAGGCTATGCAAAAAAAAATTATGGTCAAAGATAAAAAAACAATCTTCCCAATCAAGTTAAATGGCCGGTTCCTTATTTGATTCTGTTGTTGTGGATGTTTTTGATTTTCGTTTTATTTAGATTTGATTATCGGATAAAATGTTTAGCTATATGACTAGTAAAGTATTTCTTTGCTTTCTTATATTTAACAAAGAAAGCAGTACATCAATAATATACAAAATCAATAATTAACTTAAAAAAAGAACCACACAAGTACATACTGGATAACAAACATGCATCTTACAACGCACAGTATGAAAGGAATGTACTTAAGAAAGTACCGGTATATCTTTATTCAATGATACATATAAGCTGGAAATACAAGTCCGGTTTGGACTTTTGATAGAAGAAAATGAGATGTGGAATAAGTGTACGCGACACAACCTACATTATAAACGTATATTTTAAATATCCACAATGGAAAACAGCCGGCAGCCTTCAATGTGACCAGCGGTCGCTGCTCGCTGTTTTTCAATTGGCCCCTGGATTGAAAATAAAATACATATGATTCAAGCCCAATCCCAAAGTGCATTGAAAGACCCTCTTCTTGACAAAAAACAATTAACAAAAATTCGACTAAATACAAACATAAGCTTTGATAAAGATTCCTGGCTTAGGACAGGCACATTAAAATGTGGCGGGGTTAAACTAGTTTTTTGGCGCCAACCTTCCCCCTAATGATAATCAATAACAAAGCACAAACTAACACACATTAAAAATCAAATCGATAGAAGTTCAATTCAACAAGAGAGTATCTGAGACAAAAGGACAACAGGTAATTAACGGGACGTAAAGATACTCTCTTGAGAACACTCGAAGTTACTGACAGCTAGCTAAGAAGCATCCATCGACTGATGTAAAAAAATCAAGTATGTCGATTTTAAATCCGACACAACACGTCAAACACTTGATTTGATGATGCATCATCACACAAAACCGACACACTTGACCGCTGTAATGCTCAAAAATGACATAAGTATAAAAAGGCAATTAACATTTTAAAGTAAGTATCAAATTATCAATATTTTTACCAAAGAAGACTAAATTCAAAGATTTTACTAAAATATCCATTTCATAACCTTTATTTAATAAAGTTTTAAGCCAATTTTGCATTCCCAACGGATTGTTTTTGAATTTATTTGCTCTATAAACAACATTACCGTAGAAATCTGGATGGGATATTCCCTTTACAATCAAAAGTCGTCGTGTGCAGTTAAATTTTCCAATAAGGTATAGATATTTATGATAGAACTTAGTAAACGACTTCACTAATTTGTGGTAACGATATCCTTGTTTTAGTATTTTTTTTGTAATACACTGGTTTTTATCATTAAAATCAGACACACCACTGCAGATCCGAGCATATCTTACCAACTGTGAAATATATACTCCGTAAGACGGAGCAAGTGGTACATCTCCCTCTAGAAAAGGAAAATTCACAATGGGAAATGAAAAGTCATCCCGTTTATCATATATTTTAGTGTGTAATTTTCCATTGATTATACTTAAATCTAGATCTAAAAATGGGCATCTATCACCAGTAAGGTTAGATTTATTCAAAGTTAATTCCTTGGGATAAATTTCCGTAATAAAATTAGAAAATGTCGGATTGTTTAGTGAAAGAATGTCGTCTAAATATCTGTATGTATAATTAAAAGTTTCAATGAGATGTTGTCTGTTGGGGTCTTTTTGAAGTTTTGCCATAAATTGGGATTCATAACAATACAAAAAAAGGTCAGCAATAAGTGGGGCACAATTAGTTCCCATAGGGATACCAATGACTTGGCGATAAATTGTTCTCCCAAAACGAATATAAATGTTGTCCAAAAGATAATTTAGAGCAGTTATCATTTCTGCATCAGTCCAATTGACGTAACCTTTATGAGTCTCGTTGCTAAAAAACGATTTATTGAATAATTTAGAAACTTTAGAGCAGATATAGTCACTTTTAGATTTATCGAAACACCATTTAACCAGATATTCAAATTGTTTTTTAATAAGACAGTGAGGAAGGTTAGTGTACAAAGTAGAAAAATCGTAGCTATCAACTGTATTGTAAGTACCTTCAAAAGCGCGAAGTTTGTCTAAAACATCGAGCGAATTTTTCACACTCCAAAAATGATTAATGCCACTGTTTTCAAATACCTTTTCGCAGTATCGAATAATAAATTCTTTCATAGTAGTCAAAGCAAGTGATAAGACTTTAGAAATATTAGTGAGAGAACACTTACTTGAAGCAGATATGAAACGAGATTTATAAGGATTTTTGTGTAGTTTAGGGATCCAGTACATTGTAGGTAGTTTATTGTATGTAGGAGCGGCTCGTAGTGATGTGGTATTTAAAATATGGTCCTCAATAATACTACATTCTGTAGATTGTACGCGAATAAAAGTGTTGGAGCTTTTAATTTCTTGCATCAACACTTCAAGGTAATATTTTCGTCATACAATAACGACATTATTGGCAGCTTTGTCTGCAGGAACGAAAACGTATTGTGAACCAAGTGAAAGCATTTTTGTCTTAATTCTTTTTAGATATGTATTTGGCCGAAATTCTACAAAGGAGTTTTGAAAATGATTTATTCTGAGTTTAACAATTGACATGAAGTTATTTATAAAATTGTCAAGAGATTTAGTATCTGCTTCTTCTCTCTTGATCCAAGATTTACAGAAAGAGAGAAGTGCAGTTTTGATACAATCGAAGCAAGAATTCCAATTGATCTTTGAGGGGGGTCTAAATTTTGGGCCCTTTTTCAGAAAATTTATTACCTCTGGGTCCTTGGCGATGGTAAGGTCACCGGTAACAACATGGTCACACGGAACATATTTAAAATCAGAATTACTACAGTCGCATGACAAAGGAATATTCGTATCCAGTTCTTCATCAGTAGTGGTTGACGTATAATTAAAAATAATGTTTCGGGTAGGTTTTTTATATTTATAAGATACAATAGGAGGTTCAGTATTAGAAAAATAAGGTGGAATGAGATCTTTGATTTTTGGATCCGCAAATATGCTAGATATGTTTATAAAATCAAGTCCTCTATTAATATATGTTAATTTGATAAAATGTCGAATGTGGTCTAGAGGACTATCAATTTTTGGAAACAATTTAAAATAACAGAATGCATTTATGATAAGTGCACCTTCATATAAGGGACTGGCGTGAGATATAGTTTCACAGTCCAGTTTAATATTGTTTAGTTTAGAAATAGGTATAGAACACAGTTTACAAAGTAATTGATGTCTTCCGTTGTTTTTAAATATTTTAACAAGATCTGTAATGGTAATGTTTGAACGATGTTGTATTCTAGTATTACGATTTATTCGCCTACCATGCGACCGCTTGTTCCTTTTACGAGGAACCGTTAAATTCATGAAATTAAAGTTTGAAGATCTGGATATGTTACCTTGTCCCATGATGTTATCGTTAAGACCCAGAGGGTAAGCCGTTTGGAGTTTTTTAATCCACTCCAGTTCTGCAAGTCGTCTTGCCTTGCAAAACTGGCGTTTACTTAAATTGGAATCTCTTTTAATGATTTCAATGGGTTGAACCTTTATGTACTGAATGTCATGATTATGCTTATTTAAATGTTGATATAAAAGGCATTTATATTTTTTGAACCGACGAAAGCGATACAGATGTTCAGCTGTTCGTTTTGATAAATATCTGCCGGTCTCCCCAGCAACCAGGTTTTGATCATGTAATTAAATATATCAAATTGTTTGTACGTCAGCTGACATCTTCAGTGAGCTGAATAGAAAATTTTCGTCCATTTACAGAAGATTTGACAGTGGTGTCCCTGATTAATCTGTTGCATGTTTGTCATTTTGGAGCATTACATGGAGAAATTTTAGGATATCCACGGTAAGAGCTGTTAAAGTTACCTGTTTTAGTTGTGTTTATTTTATTATGGTTTCGATTTTGAACTTGAGACGATTGAACAGAAGTTTTAAAATTATTTCTGGTATTGTAAGGGTGGCCATTATTTACATTAGAGTGACGGGTTACGTTAGATGTGGATATCCTAGGTTTGGGTATACAATTAAATGTTCTTTTTCTATTTCGTAATATCATGATGGTAGTCGTAAGGAGAGAAGATGGTGCTCAAAAACACAATAGGATCGGTATGAAAGCATATGTATTAAGCTGAATATAATATAATAAGGTAAAACGGACTTATCTATCCTGCTATAACTACTATGAATTCCCGACAAGATAACATAAGAACGCAACAACATAAAAACAACAACAGGGACAAGTAGTAAAAGCAGGACAGATTAGAAAACCAAAGAGGTGGGCGATAAAATATATTTAGTAAATGAAGGTGGAAGTGGGTGGGAAACTATGTAAGCTATCACGTGTACAGGTATACCATCATATACTCGAATGCCCTAACAAACCATGCATTGTATACAGGCGTCGAAGCCGTTTTTGTAAAAGCAGGACTCGAACACCTGCCAGCAAAACATAAAAAAAGGATACAAGTCTGAGAATATTCTTATGCATACATAATTTCAGTTTACTACTACCCCTTAAAAACAAATCAAGGAATGCTTTAAGCACAATACATGCCTTGGCTGTGACTTATATTTTCTGTGTGAATGACCATATTGCTATAGTAATTGCATCACCAATTTGATTAGCACAATGCATGTCGGAAGCTGGGTGTAACCTATATTTTCTACTTGGATGACCACCTAATGACCATACTATTGTGATGAAGGTAATTTGTTGGTTCTGGAGACAAAGGGGGGAGAGACGTCTGCTTTATTTTGTTGTCTCCCCTTTCCCTCCAAAACGGAATGGAAAGTTTTTTGTTATTATTTCAACGTCCATTTCCCATTAAAATGGGTTTAACACTGGCTTCGTCTGAGAACTAACGTTACATCTTAAATGTTAACATGGGCACCTTGGGGAAATGCGGGTATTGCGGTGACGGTCTTTCGAGGCGTGGCCCTGGTAAATAAAATAAATATGGTTTTGATCTTTATTATCCGCAATCCAAAAGTAAAGTCAAATAAAACATATATACAAAGTGTACAGATAATGTATCATGTCTCGTTTTAATAATTATTATTTTTATATACTAAATTTATCATTTTTCAATTATTCAAACTGCTTTTGACATACTTAATAAAATAATCAAAGTTCTTTAAATAAAGTTAAAATAAAGTTTGGTTATCAAAATAGTTATCAAAGATACACACCTGGTAAATAAAATAAATATGGTTTTGATCTTTATTATCCGCAATCCAAAAGTAAAGTGACCTTTTGGATTGGGATCGTGTTGTCCCGTCCCACGTGATTGTTTGGGACAAAGACCTTACCAGATATGTATTTTGATTGGTTAATTTATTTTTCTTATTAAAACATATAATTTATTTGACCAATGAAACTTTCTAGACTGTTTAATTATAAAGTACAATAGAGTTAATTTTGTCTTGATATCCTTTTGTCGCCTTTTTATCTTACCAGAAGGGATTACATAAATTGTACAAACTCAAACATGCCAAAATAATCTTTTAATGGAAAATAACACCTATGGATTTGTTTCTTTTTATCTTTAATTCTTCCCTATAATCTTATGTAACTTTTGTGTGACATTTATTTTTATTTCTCAATTTAAACTTCTAAACTTAAAATTACAGTGAACATTTAATTAATGAAAACCTATTTATTACTTTTTACTTATTTAATCACTTTCTTATATTAAACTAATGTTTGTATTATTTTAACAATTCAAACTTTCTATTTATACTTTTTTGCTAACAATATCATCATTACACTATGAAGCAACGATTTCGGGTTGTGCAACTATTGTAATTTCTTTGAACTTAAAAATGGAAAAACGGCTATATATCAGACGGCTAGTTTTTTTAACCATGTATACTCTTTCACTTCCCCTGTGTGATCTTGTAAGACACAGCACGCAACAAAGCTGATTATGATCAAAGCAATATGCCTCTGCAGTTTCTTCTTGGTGATAATATCATTTGTCTTTAATTTGGCTAAGAAATTCTTCATCAAGAAATAATTTTACTTCTTTGATAGGCAAAACTGTGTGAGTTAAAGAAATTTTGAACAAAACATGGTTTGTACTGCAGTCTTCGCAATATGCCTCTTGACATTCACAGCACAGCTTTGCGGCGGGTGTCTTTTTGTCTATACGATGGCACGCCGCACAATCGACCGTCTTTTCTTTAGTCTTCGAAATTTCTATTGGTGGTAAGGAATCTTTATAATTCGAGATATCAATGTCTGAATCCGGGAGGGTCAAAACTGTTCTACCTACCGGACAAGTGTGGTTATCCTTTCGGTCTTTTGTAGAAATGAAATATTCCAAAATACACTGTTTACAAAAGGCATGTTGACATAATAACGTTTTTAGAACTCGTGGGGGTTCTAAACATATTAAAAAGTTAGTTGAATTTCTGAAAAGGATTTCACTTGTATTCCAGTCGCCATTTCTTCTTAAACACCAATTTCCTTGTACTTTTTGTGAAACCCGGGAGCTATAAATATCAACCAAACTCAATGAAACTGATGAAATATTTTATCGGTTGAGTAAACAAAATTATATGAAATAATTTGAATACGAAAATGCACATAATGCGCCTATTTAATAAGTTCAAATTTAAACGCATATTACTCTTGGACTGGCATATGCCTTTTTTTTTTAACTTGACATACAAGAACAAACAAAACTGAGTACCGCAATTTTTGGATATATTTCAACTGCAAAATTACAACTTTAAATAGCTTAGTTTCTCCTTGTTTATACAATGTCTGCGAAAAAAAACAATATTAAGGTTAGTGAGGACACCTGTCATGTGACCAAAATCAGCTAAAAATGCAAAAAACAAGTGCAAATGTCACAAATACCTTGAAACTTGTGTTAAATTTAATTTAATAAAACTTAATCAAAATAAATTAATTTTGATACAAATAAAACAACCATTCCTTCATAAATAAAATTTTCAAATAAAACAAGGGAGATAATCGACTTGCAAAATGACCAAAAAATTACAAAGATTTGTACAGTAGAGAGAAAAGTAAGCTGGTGACCCCCAGTTTTTATTGTTTTATTTCAAAATATATTGTATTTCATTGATTTTTATCAAATAAAAATAAAATTTAAATTCGTGGATTTTTTCTTCGACAAGATTTTATGCTAATTATTTGGCCTTTCCTATATAATCTATAGTAATTTGGGACAACTCTGAGCCTAAATTTTGGGAAAACAAGCCTGGAAAGGGGGTCCAATATTTTTATACAAGATAAAGTATATACCTAATACTAATATATAAAAAAATTTGACATTTTAAATTCGGCATTATTTTTGGGGTCAGGTGTCCTCACTAACCTTTAAATAAGAGTAAAATATTTTTACCGTTATTTTTTTAATAACTATAAAGATGAACAATAGTATCATCATGTAAAAAAATCCCAATGGCTTTCTTCTTAGATTACTAGAAAAATGGCGCTGAAGCTGGTTACCATGGTAACAAGTTAAAACAAGCAATTAAAAAATAAAACATAAAATAGGCAGGTGACCATGTACTTTCATTTTTCAAAATCGTTGCACTAAAACGAAAATTACAAAAAAATACCTGGCCGTTTTTTTTTCGACCGGTTTTTAGACCAACCCGAGTTTACTTGCACTCGTTTCCTTCCCCAACAATAGATTCCCCTGATCGGACGACCAGGAGAGCGGAGAGCGCTAAACAGCCAAACACAAACTGACAAAGGCAATAACATAAACAATGTCAAGTAGGATCTCCACAGGTTCCAGTAAACACAAACAGCCTTTGTCAGCAACTTCCGCAATGGTTTTATTGGTATCGCATTGGTCACAAAAAGACGTGGAAGACGAACTGCATATATTTTGCTCTGACTCGACGGTCGAGCCCTCATGGATCTTAGAAAAAGTTACTACAAATGTTAAGTTGAGCGATGAAGAAAACGATTATCTTAAGAAGGTGAAGGGATATTTTAATTTCACAATTGAGCTAACGGAGCTGGTTTTATCTGAAGCGAAGGCTTACTACCCTGCTACAGAAAGTAACCTAGATGTTAAAGGGGTCCCTCTAGATGATGTAATAAAGGACACAATTGAAAGATCCAGGAAAGATCCAGATAGGTAAAATACCATCTACAAATACGCAGAACAGTGAGAAGTGATAATATATTTGATACAATAACTGTGACATACATTTTACACTTTACTCAATACTGTCTGTAAAGGGTAGTCTGGAGAACAGAAATTCTTAACTTTTTTCTTCATGTTGTCGCTAGAATCTTTGAAATGTTTGCCATTTTTATCTTTGCAAGAAAACGTAACTAAATTCACATAAAAGAGTAAAGAAATGGCTTACCTCTTAGATAAATGAATCAAAATCACTTTGCCCCCTAGTTTTTCCATTGTAAATGGCAGCCATATTTGGGGATGCCAAATTGTCAATAGTCACTTTCTTTTAGAATTTTAGAAAATCATTCAGATCACAGAGATATTTTGTGATCAACTTGTTTTTGTTTACATAGATCTGGGAGTGCACTTTGACGTCATATGACGTCACAATTAAAATTGACATTTTTTCCCGCCATTTTTTTACCATGGGAAATCACCATAGGCTTGCAAATAGTTGCATTTTTTGCTAATGTATTTAACTTTCTGTAAAGTTGTTATATTTTTTAACTACGTCTTTTTGATACTAATAAGATTATGTAAACAAATTAATGTCGGCGTCTACAGAAAGCTTATTTTAAGGTCGTTTTTTAGTTAGATGGTCCCCTATAAAAGTATCATTATGAAAAATATTTGAAATTACCTGAGTATGCATATACATGTATGCTAAGTAAGTCCCAACTACAACAGGAGCACCCTCATCTAAATGAGGTACAAGTACAAAAATGTAGAGTGGAGCTTGTAGCACAATGTCTCAGACTGACAAATTGATATTAGCAGTGCTTACCAATTTCCTTGCCTGACCATGTACATGGTATAAAGTAAAGGTACTTGATAAAATATGATTAAGTGAGACCTAATACAAACCGAAAACCTGCCGTACACGTCAGACTTTTGGCAGCAAAATGTTCTAGCTTGAGTTTGTATTCGAATAGCTGTGAACTCTAGGTCTATAGTCTTTGGTATTTGTTTTGCTCTGGCGATCATGACAAATGGGTCCAAATAAAAAATATAAAAGACCCATTTGAATTTGATTTGCAGCTTGTAATCGAAATGATCTCAAACTAGCTTTAAACCTCTGAATTTTCATTGAAAACCGGCAATGTTAAATATGCTTAATCACCCCTGTACATACATTGTATCGGTTGTATTTTCCTTATGAGTTTGTTGCATTTTCATATGAGCTCTGATGTCATGTCATGTGACCTGTTACATCACACAGAAAGAGCCTATAGGCGCTATGTAATTAAAAACGGTTGCATTTTCTTATGAGTTTAACTGCTAAGGAAATACAACCGCAATGTACAGGGGCGTAAATGTTGTAAATAGTACCGTACAGAAATTTCAAAAAGAAAGTTTTACACTTGTCGAGAATTCTCACACCCTATCTATAGACATTCTATTTCCCTTTATTTTCTATTGTAAAGTTGTATCTTTTATTATGTATTCTTGTGTAGGCCGGCGAGGATGCCAGTTCTCAGATCAATTCGAAGTAAACGTTACCACACACACCATTTCTTGTTGTCTATGTCTCTTCTCAACAACACAAGATATAGTATGTATTTTCAGCCTTTTAAATTTATATATGACTAAAATATTCTCATGAATTATTTGTATTCACTTCCAAGTCAGGAATATTTATGTAACAGCTATAATGAGGTTTATCTGTTCTTGCTTTTGAATTTGAACTTGGATGAAAATCGAACAGCTAGAAAAAATTACAAGAAGACCAAACTAGTAAATTCATTATATTATAATAAGCTTCTATTAAAAATTATAAAACGGTTGGCTTTTAGCTGACTAAACTTATTCTCAATAAAAACAAATAAAATATGGACCTTTTTATATTTTGTCTTACAAAGGCAATTTTTTGATAATAACATTATGTACTGGTAACATGCATTTCCCATTTATAACTGAAATCAATCACAACCACAGAAAGGATTGAAGCATGATCAATAATTCAATTTTGATTTTTTTTTTCATTTATTTGTTTCTCTTTATTATTTTTCAACCTTTAAAATCTTTGTCGGTGAAAATTTTATCGAGACATTACTGCCTCGGTTGCCTCAATGGATGCTATGCTACTGATTTTTATCATTTTATTGGCACTATCAAATACATGTAATTAAGATTAAATTCTTATAAATATGTAGTAACACTATCGATGGTGATTTGAAATTGTAAACGGCTCTTCTGTTCTTTTAGTGTCTGCAACTACATATACCTGACAACAGGGAGGACTCCATTAAATGTATTCGCCTGGTTTCAATTAAAAATACTTAAGGAGATATGATCCTGTTGTTTTGAACATTTTGAATATTTTTGGATATCCTCTGCCTTTATCCATCAAAAAGCATGGGAATTAATTTACCCTTTGACCCCCTTTTTTCTATTCATTATTTCGAATTTCATGTCAAAATAATTACAATGTACATGTACATATAACAAATTTCAGCTAGATTTAATTATTATTTCCATGTTTAATCATGTTAATAGGTCAAAACCTGTGCCAATGTTATTCCAATAAAGTATCCAGAGGAGTCTGATTTCCTGCCAAAATGTACATATGATTTTTTTCTTTAATTTAACTTTATTTATGTTTATTTAACTAGAGAGATCATTTTAGGAACATTTAATTACATTTATTTTCAGGTGCGTATCTCCTTAAAATCCAAACCTCCATATGTATGTGTATTGTGTCCATCTGAAAGTCAGACTACTTGTGCATAAGTTAATGATATTTAATCGAGGAAAAGTAAGTAAAATTTAATTTTAATAATCAATTTTCCATCTCTAGGGGGATACCGGAAATCAGTGAATATTTGAAGTTTTTACATACAAAATTTAAGGAAAATCGGAAGTGGTGCTTTTTTTGGTCTTACGAAAAAACATTGGTTGACCGTTGCTATATGAATATCATTTTTCGTAATATTCTGGGTATTTATGGGATTTCGAAAAAGATGACAAAGTACATTTTTCAAAATTTCGAAATGGTTGCCAAGATTACCTTATTTTTCAACGTCAACCGATTTTGACCGAAATTGGTATTTATCTGGTGCCAAACAAGATGGCAATATTCATTCTTCAAAATTTTAAGATGGCGACTGAAATTACATTCTGATACATATACATGTATGTGCCAGGTGAGCGATTCATGCCCCTAGGGGCCTCTTGTTTTAAAATGTATTCTAAGTGATGTTTTATTTATTTTTTAAAAATCCTGAATTAGTTTTAGTAATTCTCAGCTAGTAACTTGAAATTGTCCAATTGAATCAATTGACAAAAATCTCAAGGGATTAATTACTATTGATTGATCAACCAACCAACCAACCGATTTTCTCTTTTTACCGATGATCGGCACATCACTACAAAGTAACATGCAGAACAGTCATGGCGGACGTCAGAAGAAACGTCATAATCCAAAAACGGGATGGATTCAGGAAATGTCGCCTGCGACACCTCTGAAAATCAACATTTTGAACTTTGCCCTTTATAACAAATAAGAGATTGTTAATTGGCGAAAAACTTTCCACATAAATAGTTTAATAGTTACCATGGTTACCCTTTCAGAAAATGCAGAAATGCAAGTCATAACATCTTTGTTAACATTTTGCAGAGGTTTAAAAATTATGTTGCAATTTGGATACTCTGACAGAACACTACTGGACCGAGGGTAGTTCCCAGGTATATAAAGTTAGAATTTTCCAAGCTCCAGTGTCCATTTCAAATTTGTCTGGTTACTCTTCAGTGCTCTCAGGGACCCAAGGTAACGCGCATAATCTGATTTCGTTGCATAAATAATCCTACCCGCATTTGTATTTGACATCAATCATACACTAATACTAATCCCCATTTAATCAATTACAAATGTTTTTAGCTCACCTGGCCGAAGGCCATGTGAGGTATTGCCATCACTTGGCGTCTGTCGTCGTCTGTAAACTTTTTCAAACTTAAACTTATCCTAAACTACTGAACTGATTTCAACCAAACTTTGAACACTTGATCTATAGGGTATTGGCTACAATCCTATTGTTTTAAATTTTTCAAAATAGCCGCCATTCAAAGAGGGGTACCCCAAAACCGCATTTGAATGTTTGTATCTCAGAAACTACTGAACCAAATTTGATGAAACATGATATGTTAGTAGTGACTTATAAGTACTACAACTTTATGAAAAAAAATCAAAATCGTTTCAGAAAGTACTGTTCAAACCAAAATTGATGAAACTTGGTATGTTGGTAGAGGCTTATTAGTGCTACAAATTTATGGAAAAAAAATCAAAATTGGTTGGAAGCGATTGGTGGTCATTTTGAAAAAAGTCGCAAAATGACCGAAATTCGTTACATTTTACAAGCGGTTACTTGTCCAAAACTACTGGACCAATTTCAACCAAACTTTGCACACTTGTTCTATAGGGTATACATGCAGGCTACAATCCTTATAATAATAATCATTTCAAATTTTTCAAAAAGGCCACCATTTCAAAATGGCCGCCATTCAAAGATGGGTATTTGAAACCACATTTGAATGCTTGTATCTCAGAAACTACTGAACCAAATTTGATGAAACATGATATGTTAGTAGTGACTTATAAGTACTACAACTTTATGAAAAAAAATCAAAATCGTTTGGAAGCAATTGGCGGCCATTTTGAAAATGTCGCAAAAATGGCAGAATTTTGTTAAATTTTTCATTCAAACACTAAATCCTCCTAAACTGCAGAACCATTTTGAACCAAACTTTACACAATTGTTGTATAGGGCATTGGCTACAATCCTATTGTTTTAGAATTTTTCAAAATGACCGCCATTACGAAATGGCCGCCAAAATTAGCAGATTTATTTAACGTCCATAGATTTTGACAAAAATTGGTATTCTGGGTATTTCTTTGATGAAGAACAGAATGGTGATGTTCAGTTTTGCAAATTTTAAAATGGCCACCCAAGATGGCTGCTGTAATTACCAGATTTTTCAACTTTTACAGATTTTGACAAAAAATGGTATACTGGGTATTTATGGGATGCCAAACAAGATCATACAGGTGATGGTCATTTTTGAAAAATTAAAAATGACCGCACAAGATGGCTGCCATATTTAGCCGATTCTTCGATGTTCACATATTTTGATGAAATTAATATTCTGGATATTTATAGGATTTCAAAAAAGATGACAATGTTCATTTTTCAAAATTTTGAAATGGTTTCCAAGATTAACTTATTTTTCAACGTTAACTTTGAAATTGGTATTTTTATCGCGACAAATTAACAAGATGGCAATATTCATTCTTCAAAATTTTAAGATGGCTACTGAAATTACATTCTGTTGATATACATATATGTACCAGGTGAGTGATTCAGGCCCCTAGGGGCCTCTTGTTGTGAAAAAGCTATGCGGGATATTACAATTTTTCAAAATGGCTGCCATTTTTTATACGTTAGCAGATTTTGACGAAAACTAGTACATGTAAACTGTGTAATAATGGGATGCTGAACAAGATTGTGATGTTCATTTTTTGAAAATTTCAAAATGGCCACCAATGATGGCCACCATATTTAGCTGATTCATCAACGTTCACAGATTTTGACGAAAATTGATATTCTGTGTATTTATGAGATTTCGAAAAAGATGACGATGTTCATTTTTCAAAATGTTTGCCAAAATTACCAGATTTTTCAACGTTAACCGATTTGACGAAAAGTGGTATTTATCTGGTGCCAAACAATATGGCAACTGAAATTACATTCTGTTAATACAAATGTACCAGGTGAGCGATTCAGGCCCCTAGGGGCCTTTTATTTAATTTGACAGGTATATACGAAGTTTATTTAATGTGCCAATTAAGTACATTTAAGTTCAAAAGATTAAATCCCTAATAAACAATTCACAGATTTGCAAGTATAAGTACATGTATTGATATATTTCCAGATTTGTGAGATCAACAATTAAAGAGTTTATGAGAGCTATACAGACACTTGCTGAACAATTTGGAGAGTGGAGATCTCAATCCAGTAAAAGAAAAATTTATGAAATAACTTTTACCAATTTCATCCGTGATTTTGCTGTGTTATGTTGTTTGAAACCAGAGTAAGTTGCTTACTAAAAACCATTAAAATGTTAGATTTCGCTCATGTGTATGCTAAGGACTTTCTTGAGTTATTGTCACAGCTGCAACGCAACGGAGGAACCTAGTAATGGTCTGCATTGGTCTATCACATTTTTAGTTCGCCTCAACAAAGTTGAGGTAGAACTATTGGTGTCCTATTCAGCGTTTGCCTGCACGTCCGTGTCCACATTTAAGTTCGACTTCATATCTCAGGAATTATACACGAAAAGATCATCAAACTTGGTATATAGATGCATCAGGGGTGATACATCAGCATTTAGGCGGAATTAGGGGTGCTTTCCATTATGCAGTGCATAACAGTTGAACCAGACAATTTTTGTGTCGTCACTGGTTCGTCTGGTTTGTATTTTGTTGCAAACCATTTGCGCCAAACCGGGTAATGGAATACAAATCTGAGGTTCAACTGGTGCGAACTGCATAATAGAAAACACGCTAGGTCACTGTGACCTAGATTTTCTGCTTGAGTGACATACACTCAAGTTTATGTCCAACATCATAACTCAACAACTATACATGGTAGTTCTGATATGTGGGGATAACAAGGCGAACTTTGTAATCGGTGATAATTACCTAAGTTTTGTAGGTGCAACTCCTCCGATACTATTAAGGCCAAAACAAATTACAATGTATATATCTGTTTCCTGCTTCCCGACCAACTCTTTTTTTGGACGCCGACCATAAACTTTTTTCAGGACTTCAAAAAATAAAAGTTTCATTTTTTCACCATCTGTCAAAATAAGGCATGAATGTTTGGTTATTTTGAAGTAATTGTTATAACAACTAAAGTTGATTGATAAAATCTTATTTAAATCTTTATTTAACCATAAACAAAACAATGGAGTTTACCAAAACATTGATAGCTTCGTTTCTGGTTTGTCAATCTAAATTTAAACCCGGATTGGACACTGACACAAGGCTTTTCTGGAAAAATTTACAATTTCGGAAAACGATGTCAAATGCCTTAGGATTGAAAAGGCTTTGCTGAAACTTTACACACTGATAGGATATTATTTGTAGGAAATCATTCCGTATTTCCAAATTGGCGGTCATTTTGGATTTGGAAACCATTGATGGATCTTGGAAATTGCTGGATTGATTTTTACCAGTCAGTATACAAGTAGAGCTACTTAGAACTATGTTGAGCAAATACAAACTTGAGCAAATTTCAAAATGGCCGTACAAATGGACGCCAAATTATGTCTCCCCCCACTTTTGTGGGGAGACATATTGTTTTTGTCGTGTCCGTCCATCCGTCTGTCCGTCACAAAGTTTGTCAGCGCAACTCCTCTGAAACTACTGAACCGAATTCAACGAAACTTGGTATATAGGAAGTGCATCATATGTAGTTGTGCATATTACCAGGAAATTTTGATCCTCATATTTTTGTGGGAGTTATGGCCCTTTGAAATAAGAAATTTGCTGAAATCCTCATTTATCATCTTGTCAGCCCAACTCCTCTGAAACTACTGAACCGAATTCAACGAAACTTGGTATATAGGAAGGGCATCATATGTAGTTGTGCATGTTACCAGGAAATTTTGATCCTCAAATTTTTGTGGGAGTTATGGCCCTTTGAAATTAGAAATTTGCTGAAAATCCTCATTTATCATCTTGTCAGCTCAACTCCTCTGAAACTACTGAACCGAATTCAACCAAACTTGGTATATAGGAAGGACAACATATGTAGTTGTGCATATTACCAGGAAATTTTGATCCTCAAATTTTTGTGGAAGTTATGGCCCTTTGAACTTAGAAATTTGCTGAAAATCATCATGTATCATCTTGTCAGCGCAACTCTTCTGAAACTACTGAACCGAATTCAACCAAACTTGGTATATAGGAAGGACATCATATGTAGTTGTGCATATTACCAGGAAATTTTGATCCTCAAATTTTTGTTGGAGTTATGGCCCTTTGAACTTAGAAATTTGCTGAAAATCCTCATTTATCATCTTGTCAGCGCAACTCCTCTGAAACTACTGAACCGAATTCAACGTAACTTGGTATATAGGAAGGACATCATATGTAGTTGTGCATGTTACCAGGAAATTTTGATCCTCAATTTTTTGTGGGAGTTATGGCCCTTTGAACTTAGAAATTTGCTGAAAATCCTCATTATCATCTTGTCAGGGCAACTCCTCTGAAACAACAGAACCGAATTCAATGAAACTTGGTATATAGGAAGGACACCATATGTTGTTGTGCATATTACCATGAAAATTTGATCATCTAAATTTTTTGGGAGTAAGGGCCTTTTGAACTTGGAACTTTTTGGGGAAACGGGGGGAGACATCGTTTTTGTAGGCAAAAACAAACTTTAATTTTGTAGATTTTTCAACATCCGTTGATTTTGCTGAAAATTGGTATTCTAGGTGATTTGATGGTGATTACCAAGATGGCATGCAGCATTTGTTTTTTATACGACCGCAAATTTTTGTGATCATATTATGTAATGGCTATGTCGTTGTCATCGTCGTTGTCGTCTGTAGACACATTGGTTTCCGTGCGATAGCTTTTGTTGTAGTGAACCAATTGTTATAAAATTTTGATATGATGTTTGTTACCACTAAAGGAAGGTTGGTATTTCATTTGGAGTTGCTGGTCCCTTCCGTTTATTGGGTGTATTGACAAAATGTCTGTAGAATGTTTAATTTTCATCGGATTTTGATCATTCTTTTTTCACTGTATTCCTCAATCAATTCTGTTAACAAAATGTAACAACAGTTTTGATGTATCTTGTACTGTAATTGTTATTAGGGGTCAAAAAGGGGCCACACCCAAAAAAATGACTTTTTTAATTGTGGTCCGATTTTCAAAATCTTTTTTTCATTGGAGTCCTTGTAAAAATCCCTGCCTGCGTTTTTCATTCAGATTTGCAATATCCTTTACCGTTTTTGAGAATTTAGGGGTCAAAGGTGCCAAAAAAGACAATTGAGTTTGTCTCTGGAAATGGTTTATATTAATTTTTTTTAATTGTAGTGGGCTGACTAATTGTTAAGTTGTCTTGAAATTATGTTTCTTACCCCTAGAGAAATTTTCCTCATGTATTAAGGAATTGTGGCCCCTACCATTTAAAAAAAAGGGACCAAAGAGGGTTAAAATGGATGTTTAAACAAAACTGCTTAAGAACATTATTTTTCATTTTTCATACAATTTGTTAATTTTTTCCATTGTACATGTTGTAGTCCTCAATAAATTCATTCAATAAAATATAACCACAGTTTTGAAGTATCTTGCACTGTGTCATTAATAGGAGGGGTCAATAGGGGCCACACCCAAAAAATTGACTTTTTAGCTCACCTGGACCGAAGGTCCATGTGAGCTATTACCATCACTTGGCGTCCGTCGTCGTCGTCTGTCGTCGTCGTCGTCGTCTGTTAACAATTTTTCAAAAATCTTCTCCTCTGAAACTACCAAACAGAATTTAATGAAACTTGGTATGAATGATCCTTAGGGTGTCCTGCACCAAACTTGTGTTTTGATTTTTAATCCGTTAAAAAACATGGCCGCCGTTACTAAAAATAGACTAGGGGGGTCAGACTACTGTTTTTGGCTTATAAATCAAAAAGTATAAGAGATAGAGGAAATCTGAGGCCACGCTACTGATTCAGCATCAAAAGCTCTACAAAAGTCTCCATTTGGTCTAAGTTGTCAGATGACCCCTTATAGGGGTTACGGCCCCTTAAAGGTGAAAAATAGCATTTTTTCATGTTTTTGGTCTACAGAATGAAAACTATTGTAGATAGAGATTAGCTGTTGCTTGCTTAAATGTTCAGCTCATTTAACTCTACAAAAGTCTCCATAGGGTCGAAGTTGTCAGATGACCCCTTATAGGGGTTACAGCCCCTTAAAGGTGAGAAATAGCCATTTTTCATGTTTTTGGCCTACAGAATGAAAACTATTGCAGATAGAGATTAGCTGTTGCTTGCTTAAATGTTTAGCTCATTTAGCTCTACGAAAGTCTCCATAGGATCGAAGTTGTCAGATAACCCCTTATAGGGGTTATGACCCCTGAAAAATGGCAATTTTTCATGTTTTTGTCCTACAGAATGAAAACTATTGCACATAGAGATTAGCTGTTGCTTGCTTAAATGTTCAGCTCATTGAGCTTTACAAAATTCTCCATAGGGTCGAAGTTGTCAGATGACCCCTTATAGGGGTTACGGCCCCTGAAAAATAGCGATTTTTCATGTTTTTGGCCTATAGAATGAAAACTATTTCAGATAGAGATTAGCTGTTGCTTGCTTAAATGTTCAGCTCATTTAGCTCTACAAAATTCTCCATAGGGTCGAAGTTGTCAGATGACTCCTTATAGGGGTTACGGCCCATGAAAAATAGCGATTTTTCATGTTTTTGGCCTACAGAATGAAAACTATTGCAGATAGAGATTAGCTGTTGCTTGCTTAAATGTTCAGCTCATTTAGCTTTACAAAATTCTCCATAGGGTCAAAGTTGGCAGATGACCCCTTATAGGGGTTACGGCCTCTGAAAAATAGCGATTTTTCATGTTTTTGGCCTACAGAATGAAAACTATTGCAGATAGAGATTAGCTGTTGCTTGCTTAAATGTTCAGCTCATTTAGCTCTACAAAAGTCTCCATAGGGTCGAAGTTGTGAGATGACTCCTTATAGGGGTTATGGCCCCTTATAAGTGAAAAATGGTGTTTTTGGCCTATAGAATGAACTTTTGCAGGTAGAGAAAAGCTGTTGCTTGCTTAAATGTTCAGCTCATTTAGCTCTACAAAAGTATAGGGTCAACATCAAGACCAGGTGAGCGATTCAGGCTCCTGGGAGCCTCTTGTTTTATTAGTGGTCTGATTTTGAAATCTTTTTTTCATTGGAATCCTTGAAAAATCCTTGCCAGTGTTTTCAATTCAAATTTGCAATATTTCCTAGGGAAATTAGGGATCAAAAGGGCCAAAAGCGCATTATGAGTTTACCTTGAAGGTTGGTATAGACTATTTAAATGTATGAACAAAATTCAAAAAAGCAATTAAATGAGTTTACCTTGAAGGTTGGTATAGACTATTTAAATGTATGAACAAAATTCAAAAAAGCAATTAAAAGTCAACCAAAGGATGCATGTGTAAAAAAAACTTTTTGAGTCCACCATGGGCTGCATGTGTCCAAAGCATTTACCAATCCATATTAGGCCGCAAATGTACAGGGTTCAACATGTTGCCGTTGTATCATGCTGCGCTCGGCGTAGCTTTTTATTGAAATTTAAAAATGGTCTCCATATTTTTTGAGGATTTTTAGCTTGTATTTGACAAAAAAAAAACACATTTTATTTAATAATCTAGTAAAAAGAAGGGCAATGGCGGAGTGTGTTTAAGAGTCAACAATATAAAGAGGAGTAACTGTAAAACAACTCCAAATTTGGTTAATGGATTTGGTCAAATTAATAACATTTTTTGCAAAAATATTACCGGTTAGTATCTATAGTCCTTTTGAAAAAGTATTTTCCGGACGTGCGGACCTGAGAAATCTTTTAATTATGCACTACAGGTTTACGACTTCCGGGTAGGCCTCATTATTGTAAATCGGTTAAAATTAATTACATTCGTCAACTCGTTAAAACATTTTTAAATCTGTCTGCCAAAGTCCTAAACTACTAAAACATACTTTAACATGTAAGACTTCACTCCAAACTGGTTTGTTTGAATTGGGAAGGAGAAATTACGCCAAAAACGGATAGGGATAACTTGATGTTTTCCTTAGCTCAACGTTGATCACATCATGTGGCCGACCCACAAAGGGAAACTACTCTTGCAAAAATGCAAATAAAAGAATCGGAATCGGAGTTCCGGGTGACTTTCTAAAAAGGGCTATTACGTCATTGTTCTGATATCACTATTTTCTTATTGTTTATAATTTTACATATTTTTTTATTTATTATCAATAGTAGACATATTTTAGGAATTATAAATCCATTTGAATCGTCTTTTAATTTTTAGCTCACCTGGCCAAACGCCATGTGATGTATTGTCATCACTTGGCGACTGTCCTCGTTGTCCGTAAACTTTTTCAAACTTTAACTTGTCCTAAACTACATGTACTGGACCGATTTCAACTAAACTTTGCACACTTGCTCTATAGAGTATTGGCTACAATCCTATCGTTTCAAATTTTTCAAAATGGCCACTGTTCAAAGAGGGGTACCCTGAAACCGCATTTGAATGCTTGTATTTTAGAAACTACTGAACCAAACTTGATGAAACTTGGTATGTTGGTAGAGGCGTATTAGTACTACAAATTTATGAAAAGAAAAATCAAAATCGGTTGCAAGCGATTGGTGGCCATTTTGAAAAAAGTCACAAAAATGACCGAAATTGGTTACATTTTTCAAGCGTTAACTTGTCCTAAACTACTGGATTTGGATACTGGATTTCAATCAAACTTTGCACACTTGTTCTAAAAGATATTGTCTACAATCCTATTGTTTTAAAGGACAAGGTACACTAAGGCCCATATTTGGCCCCCTCTATGATTCAAAATTACAAAATTTATATGGAGAAAATTTCTTATGCTATTAAGTGGTTCAAGTGAATGAACAAACTTGTTCTAATAATTTATTTAAGCGCAGCATCTGACATGGGTGGAAAAGAGGATGTCAAAGCAAACCAAATATGAAAGGTTCCTGTCAAATTGTCTGAAAATGGACGAATTTTGGGTCATTTTTTCAATTTTGATATGCCTTCGCCTTCTTGACCCAAACATTTTGTAAATTAACTTTAACACTGACTTCAATTAAAGTCTAAATCAGTCAGCAAATCTCTGGGTCACGTAGGCGGAGGCCTTTGAAAATAACTATGTAAGCTCTAAAAATCAGCATTTTTCTCGATTTTGTTGATTTTACTCTGTTTTAGGTCTCTATAAAATTGACAAACCGAAAAGATTGTTGGAAATTGAAAGCATACTCATAAATTTGAACCATCTTACTCCATATATGAAGTGCATTTTAATAATTTACTTCAGATTTATTTTTTTCATAAAATAGGGGGCCAAATATGGCTCTTAGCGTACCATGTCCTTTTTCAAACTGGCCGCCATTCAAAGAGGAGTACTCAAAAACCGCATTTGAATGCTTGTATCTCAGAAACTACAGAACCAAATTTGATGAAACTTGGTAGAGACTTATTAGTACTACAACTTTATGAGAAAAAAATCAAAATCGGCTGGAAGCGATTGGCGGCCATTTTGAAAAATGTCCCACAAATGGCAGAAATTAGTTAAAGGACATAGTACACTAAGGCCCATATTTGGCCCCCTCTATGATTAAAAATTACAGTTGATATGGAAAAGATTTCTTATGCTATTTAGAAGTTCAAGTGAATGCACAAACTTGTTCTAATAATTTTTTAAGCGCAGCATCTGACATTGGTGAAAAATAGGATGTCAAAACAAACCAAATTTGTAAGATTCCTGTCAAATTGGCTGAAAATGGACGAATTTTGGGTCATTTTTTCAATTTTTGGATGCCTCCGCCTTCTTGACCCAGACATATTGTAAATTAACTTTAAAACTGACTTCAATTTAAGTCTAAATCAGTTAAGAAATCTCTGGGTCACGTAGGCGGAGGCCTTTGAAAATAACAATGTAAGCTCTAAAAATCAGTATTTTTCTCGATTTTGTTGATTTTACTCTGTTTCAGGTCTCTATAAAATGGAAAATCGAAAAGATTATTGAAAATTGAAAGCATACTCATATATTTGATCCATCTTACTCCATATATAATGTGCATTTTAATAAATTACGTAAGATTTATTTTTTCATAAAATAGGGGGCCAAATATGGCTCTTACCGTACCATGTCCTTTTACATTCAAACGTTAAGTCCTTCTTAACTGCTGAACCATTTTCAACCAAACTTGACACAATTGTTCAATAGGGTATTGGCTATAATCATGATAATCTTATCGTTTAATTTTTTCAAAATGGCCACCAAATTTAGCCAATTTTTTTAATGTCCACAGATTTTGACGAAAATTGGTATCCTGGGTATTTATGGGATGTAGAACAAGATGGTGATGTTCATTTTTGAAAATTTCAAAATGGCGGCCCAAGATGGCTGCTATTATTAGCCGATTTTTCAATGTTTACAGATTTTGACAAAAATTAGTATACTGAGTATTTATGGGATGCCGAACAAGATGGTGATGTTCATTTTTTTAAATTTTTAAATGGCTGCCTAAGATGGCCGCCATATTTAGCCAATACTTGGACATAAAATCACAAATTTTTACAAAAATTAATAGTCTGGGTATTTATGGGATTTGTGACGATGTTCAATTTTCAAAGTTTCGCAATGGTTTCCAAGATTACCTTATTTTTTAATGTCAACCAATTTTGGCGGAGATTGGTATTTACCTGGTGCCAAACAAGATGGCAATATTCATTCTTCAAAATTTTAGGATGGCCACTGAAATTACATTCTGTTGATAGATATATGTACCAGGTGAGCGATTCCGGCCCTTAGGGGCCTCTTGTTCTGCTTGACAAACCAGCTGATCCCTGTGATAATATTATTTACGAGACGAACTTTGTAATTGGTGATTACCTCTGTTTTCTTTAGATGTACACTTGGTACTGCTGGTAAAACTGTTTGGGACAATTTTAGAGGTTTACAAAAAGCAACTGCTACTCCAGACATACGATTGTTGAAAAGTGGCTTACCAGAAGTTTTCAGTTTTAGTCCTAATGAAATAAAATGGCCAATTGTTTCCATTGTGAAGGTAATATATATAAATGTATATAGGAAAGAGGAATTCATTTTTCGCCTCAAAGAAGTTGAGGAAGAACTATTGGAGTCATATCGGCATCTGTGTCCCCTTTTGACGTCTACGTCTTTTCTTAAGATGTATGTACTAGAGTCATGTAACCTTACATACAGATGCATGATGGGTCACAAGCATCCAGCAAAATTAGGTTTTTGTGACCCATTTTCATGATTCATTACATCAGACTTATAAATAGTTCTTTATACGACCCCCAAAAAAATTGCGCTCATATTATATGGTATCGCAATGTCATTGTTGTCTGTCTTCATTAGGTTTCCGGGCAATAACTTTAGTTTTAGTTATCTGATTACTCTGAAATTTTGTATCACTTAAAGGAAGTTTTACATTGCATTTAATTTGGGTTTGTGGCTTTTACGTTTTCAAATTAGGGGCCAAAAAGGGCCTAAATGGGTGCATTGACAAACCTACTGTAGAGCCTTTATTTTTCATCCTATTTTGGTGATTCTTTTTCATTGTGTTTAACTTTTAAAATTCTGGCAACTAAATGGGACAATCAATTTTAAGTAGCTTTCACCGTTTTTATGTCACAGGGAGTCAAAAAGGGGCAGCTCCTTAAAAATATTTTTTTTTATTTGTTAGAAAAAAGAAAGGATATGAAGAGAATGTGCATGTGACAATTGCAAAGAGCTGGCACACAATGCGTGTAAAAATTCAGTTTATCAAGGGCAGGGCTTTCATTCCTGTCTTCATCTTGATGTCGCATGAGGGTCTTCAACAAGAGGTGAAACATGGTCACCCCCTCAAGCGAGTTCAAGAAGGCCCCTAGCGTTCACTTAAGATGTATTCTTGATAGAATTTTTTTTTATCTAACTCTCTTTCTCCCCACCTGCCGTGGAGTGCAAATTTGGGCGATGCTTGATTTAAAACAAGGGGTTGCACTAAGTCGTGCTAAGCATACCCCCACTTGGCCATTCAGAAAACAGGAGGTAGATGACCGACTGATCTGGAAAGGGGAGGCACGATACAACTCATCATGCTGAAGCTGTGTACCGAATTTGAAACCAATCAATCCAGTAGAAGCCGAGAAATCTGTTACAAAAAATTTCACATTTCAAATTTTTTACCCTAAAAAGTCTTAGTCCGCTCGGAAAACAGGAAGTAGATGATGGACTGACCTGGAAAGGGGAGGCACGGTATAACTAATCATGCTGAAGCTGTGTACCAAATTTGAAACCAATCCATCCAGTAGAAGCCAAGAAATCTGTTACGAAAAATTTCACATTTCAATTTTTTTACCATAAAAAAGTCTAAGTCGGCTTGGAAAACAGGAAGTAGATGATGGACTGACCAGGAAAGGGGAGGCACGGTATAACTCATCATGCTGAAGCTGTGTACCAAATATGAAACCAATCCATCCAGTGGAAGCCGAGAAATCTTTTACGAAAAATTTCACATTTCAAATTTTTTACCTTAAAAAGTCTTAAGTCGGTTCGAAAAACTGGAAGTAGATGATGGACTGACCTGGAAAGGGGAGGCACGGTATAACTCATCATGTTGTAGCTGTGTACCAAATTTGAAACCAATCTATCCAGTAGAAGCCGAGAAATCTGTCACGAAAAATTTCACATTTTTATTTTTTTTTCCCTAAAAAAGTCTATGTTGGCTTGGAAAACAGGAAGTAGATGATGGACTGACCTGAAAAGGGTAGGCATAGTATAACTCATCATGCTGAAGCTGTGTACCAAATTTGAAACCAATCCATCCAGTAGAAGCAGAGAAATTGAACCGGACAAACGGACGGACGGACAGACGGACAAGGTGATTGCAATGTAGCCCCCTCTCTTATGAGTGGGGGTATAAAAAAAAGAATTTTCATTAGATTCCTTGGAAATATCCCTGCCTGAGTTTAATCATGTTATATGTATAGTATTTTCTTTATTCTACCATAGGTTTGAAATTTGCCACAGATCTGAGTCCTACGCATACATATATATATTATCTAGTGACAAGTTTTTCACGTTTTCTTTCAGGTTAAGTTTCCTTCTGACTTGAAGTTTATGCAAAAAAAGGATCCAGTTGGCAAACTTTCAAAGAGAATGGAGAAATTGAAACCAACTGCAGGAGACAGTTCTTCTGAAGCAACCTCATCTAATAATTCAAACTTCCATCCCCCACGTGCTCTTAGAAAGAAGAAAAGTTCTTCAAATTTCATTCCTATCAATAATGCAGAGAAAGTATTTGGTCAGCATGCAGGAGAATTGTTATTTGACCTCAACAAATATTTAAAAGAAACTGATAAAACAGTTGGAAGAATGCCTGGGATGATTATTGATGGTGTAAAGGTAACATTCAATACAATTGTGTAGCGCTGACACCAGATTGGCACATATAAGTTGAAAATTCTTTAAAGTTTCTTGTGAATTCTTACTTTTTACATGATAAAAGAAAATGGATCTCACCTTCAACTACTTCTAACCAATTCTACTTAAAGTCAGTAAAAGCGAGAGACTGTCCTGTCCTACTTGAGACAGACTTCAGAATTTAAAGTTTCGTGAAAATTGAGAGGACTTAATAGGGGTAAATAGGCTTTTATGGTGCATATTTTGCCAGAAATTTGGCCTCCAAAATATTCATGACCATGTGAGCTTCACATGGCATGACGCTCAGAAAGCCTTTGGTTATAATTAAAAATATTTAAGGTTTGTGTTGTAAATACATGTATACAAACAACAAATCACTTCTTTAAGACAGAAGGTGCATTGACGAGTTTTTCAATGGTGGCCAAAAACACACTTTTATTTTATCCATTATTCCCTTAAACAAATGTTTCAGACCATGTGAATTAGTGTTATCAATTAAAACTGACTTCAATTTCGACTGCACATCTTTGTTATATACTTTTTGAATCTTGGTTACCTTTTATTGATATGATTTTGACCACATGTTGAAAATTCAACACGTCTATTTTCAAAACAAAATTAGTAGTGGAGCGGATAAACTTGATTTTTCACCAAAATATTTCACATCGTGATAAAAGCATGAAATTTTGTACAAACATTCCTCAATATATAGTGGTTCAGAATTCATAGTTGGCCATCTTGATTTCCGCCATTTTAAAGATGGCCGCCGCAAAATAAAAATGGTGCCATTTCTCTATAATCTTTTTTACAAAACTACTTTTTGCTTTTTAATCTCTTGTTTTTGTTGGACAATTGACACGTATATTAGGAAACAAATCATAAATGTAAGGTTAATTAGTTAATTTGTTAGTGCGCATGCGCAATAAACTGTCAAAAGTATAAATATCCAAGTTTTCCAAGCTGTGAGTTGCCTTTAAACTTAATTTTTCACCAAAATATTTCACATCGAGGTAAAAGCATGAAATTTTGAACAAACATTATTCAATATGTTGTGGTTCAGAATTTATAGTTGGCCATCTTGATTTCTGTCATTTTCAAGATGGCCGCCGCGAAATTAAAATTGCGCCATTTCTCTATAATCGTTTTAACAAAACTACTTTTTGTTTTTAAATTTCTTGTTTTTATTGGTCAAGTGACACTTATATTAGGAAACAAAAGACAATTGTAAGGTTAATAAAAGTAATTGTTAGTGAGCATGCGCAATAAACTGCCAAAAATATAAATATCCCTGTTTTCCAAGCAGTGAGTTGCCCTTTAACTTGACTTTTCACCAAAATATTTCCCATCGTGATAAAAGCATGAAATTTTGTACAAACATCCCTCAATATATAATGGTTAAGAATTCATTGTTGGCATCTAGATTTTGGCCATTTTCAAGATGGCAATCGCGAAATTAACATATCGCCATTTCTATTTAATCTTGTATGCAAATTTACTTTTTGATTTTTAATTTCTTGTTTTTATTGGACATGAAATGAAAATTGTAAGGTTTATAAAATCATTTGTTAGTGTGCATGCCAAGAGTATGAATATCCCTGTTTTCCAAGCTGTGAATTGCCATTAAACTTGATTTTTACTTAAAAAAATATTTCACATCGTGATAAAAGAAGCAGAGGTTTCAATGGGACATTCGAATGTCAAAGTCCGAAAGGGCAGAATCAAAACCAGTAAATACAAACAAGGATAGGACGTGTAAGCATGAAATATTGAACAAACATTCCTCAATATATCATGGTTCGGAATTCATAGTTGACCATCTTGATTTTGGCCATTTTCAATATGACTGCCGAGAAATTAAAATGGCGCCATTTCTTTTTAATTTTTTTGTGAAAAAAAACTACTCTTTCTGTTTTCTTGTTTTATTGGACATTTGACACCTATATTAGGAAACAACTTAAATGTAAGGTTTATCAATGTATTTGTTAGTGTGCATGGGCAATAAAATGCCAAAAGTATAAATATCCCTTTTCCCAAGCTGTGAGTTGCTTTTAATACTAAAATATGTGGAATTTATTGAGTTCACTCTGGTTTCGACTGGAGTTCGCGTTATTGATTGATATTCAGTATTTTGTGTTTCCATGTTTTACATATTGTCTGTTTTTGTCCCGTTCTTGTTGGTGTTTACTGGTTTTGTCTCTGCCCTTTCGGACTTTTGACATTCGGATACCCCACTGGTTCCTGTGCTTCTTTGAAACACTAAAAATCTCCTATTACATCCTATATAAGGCTTCCTTGTCATAATGTTACTATCAGAGACAATATAAAGATGTACAATGCTAATGTACATGTAAGACCAAATAAAGAATGATGTCCTTTTTATACCCCGCCACTAAAGTTTAGTGTTACAGTAACTATAAAACAAACTCGATATGTTAATTGACGAATGTATATTGTGTTCATGAAATTGCGTTCATACAAACATATTGTTTTAAGAACTAAGGATTGTTCTGGTTTGGCTTGGCATATGGGAAGCTGAGAATTTTGTATCTGTATTATTGATAATGACTCTTTAACAAAACCTACAGCAGACCTGTATGACAAGTAATGTACTAGTTACTCTGAGTAAAATGTATGACTTGTAATAAACTAGTTACTCTGAGTAAAATATATGACTTGTAATGTACTAGTTACTCTGAGTAAAATGTATGACTTGTAATGTACTAGTTGCTCTGAGTAAATGAAAATATTCAAGTAGTGAGCTTACAGGTAACATTTTTCTTATAATACGATGCATCAGTCCTACATTAAACCTCTCAAAACCCAAAAGTCTGTCTTTAGACTTATTGTAACTAAAATCACTTTTATGTCGGTAATGACACAATTACCTTTTACATGTTTTACAATATTTTGCATTTTTCACACTTATAAAACATAGATGAAAATAGATATTTATACATTGGCTTACGATTTAATATCTATATATCATGCGCATGATTAAGACTTGAAGGGGTTGCACTTAGTCATGCTTAGGATACCCCACCAGACCATTCGGAAAACAGAAAGTGGACGCCTGGCTGACCTACAGGAAAGAGGAGGCACGTTGCAACTCATCATACTAAAGCTCTCTACCAAATTTGGAACCAATGCCTTAGTAGAAAGCACGAAATCTAACGAAAAATTGTCATTTTTTTCCTTAAAAGTCTAAGACAGCTCGGAAAACAGGAAGCAGATGTGATACTGGCCTGAAAAGTTTTGGAACGATTCAACTCATCATGCTTAAACTATGTACAATATATAACAAAAATCCCTTCGGAAAAAGCCCCAAAATATGTTTTGACAGTTTGTAATGAACAGCCAGATGGACTGACAGACGGACAAGGTGTATGCAATATAGCTAGCCTACTCTCTTACGAGTGGTGATAAATTATTTAACATTCATTTTGGAGTCTTATTCAACTCCTGTAGCACTAATGAAAAGTTCATATTTCATATAATCTGGCATATTGTACAAAAGGAATATAAATACCATAATTCAAAATTTAACGACAGCCATCTTGAAAATGGCTGTTATTGATATCTATAACTGTCTTATTTTATCAAAATTAATACGACTGCTAAAAATATATTACTTTACAACTTCTATTCACTTTTTTGTCATTTGAAAACTGTAAACATAAAACTAATAAGCAATTCGTAACTCGAAATGTAATATTCGTATTATTATACCGCAATTATGACAAAATTTAGCGCATGCGCAGCTGTAAATATTCAAAACTTCTTAATATATATATCTGTTAACCTTATATAAACTTTAACACATGAATAAATGATTTGAATAGAAAAAATACAGTTATAGCCATGAATTGTATACAAAAGAATAATAAGAAATGACGCCATTTTGAATTTCATGGCGGCCATCTTGAAAACGGCCGAAATTGAAATGGCCAACGATCTTTTCTTAATGTTAAGTACTTAAGGCACCATCATACCAAATTTCATGCTTTTATCACAAAGTGAAATATTTTACCCTATATCCGCTCCACTAATACTGAAGTTTTCATGTAAGCCATTTAAATTTATAAGCCCTTTTAGCATGCTTTTTGCATGGAGGCTTCAAATTGATAATACTGTCCAATTTAGCTGTAATTATGCATTCATGATGTTTAAGAAGAAATGGATGTAAGTTTTATTTGAAATGATTTATTAATTAATTATATTTTAAAGATCAAAATATTAAAAAAAAAAAAAAATATTAACATAATATAACAAGGGATAACAGTGAAAAGAGTTCAATCCTGTAAAAACAAACACCTCTTTTAGTATAAGCTCAACTAAATTGGCATTCCCCTTGCAGTGCAGTAAGATATGTTTCATTCACTGTATTTATGTTTCATTCACTGTATTTACTGCAAAGTGTTAACACTAACTAGCATCTATTCAGAGACACCGATATTGCAATGTATATTTCCATGCTTTGAAAAGTTTACAATGTACCATATCTAAAAGTTATTTCACTGTTTAAAATATTAAAAATGCAAAGGGAGATACTGTGAAGGTACTTTAAATCGTGGGTATCAGTTTTCGTTTATTCCTTATAGCTTGAAACACACTTGTCCGCGGATTCCTAAATTCATGAATCTAGGCATCTTCCCATACAAAGCTTAGGAAAATTTACAGTTAGTCTGGAACCATATTTCGTGGTTCCGCTTGACCATGAAATCCACAAAAAATTGGTACCCCAAGAATTATATAATACTGTCACAGTAACAACCATAATCCAAATACTCTAAGCAGACAAGACTACGTTATAAGATTATTTTTGCCAAATATAGTTGGATATGCATACCGTATACATTTTGTACATTGTATTGGGTTATTTTGGCGTGATGGTAATTTTGGCGATATTGGCGTGCAAGGAAAAATCACCATCTTTTTAATCGTTTCGATCGAATTTCATTGGTAAAAATTAGAAAACGCCAAAATATAATGCACCAAAATAAAACCTGCAAAAATAATTTAAAAAGCACCAAAATTTTCATCCGCCAAAATAACCTGATATATGGTATGACTTTTTATTATTGTTTCATTTTTTTATAGGTAATCCTCACCTTACTAGAAATTCAAGTAACACATTTGGAGAAACTGAGAAAGAACGAGAAATTAGATGAAAATGATAAGGCTGTTGTGTACTATTCTCTTCCTTTTGATATACTCAACCAAAGGCATAGAAATATTTTGGTGGAATATTTCTTAAAACTTAATCATATGAAGGGCTATGGCTATACATAAACTTTAGGTTAAATAAAAGCAATAAAAGACCAATAAAAGATGCAAACAAATATTTAATACAGGCTTCCTATGATTGCATACAAAAGAGGAAAAAACTTACAAGATTTGTTAAAAAAACAAACAACGATTCTAATAGAATTGAAATGGTAATCACAAAAACCTGGACACTTAGAAACAGAAAACAATAAATGGGTTAATTGATTTAAATGGTGTCTTCTCTAGCTGTATTAAAATATAGAAGAATGATTTTGACAACTGACGAGGAGTCAATAGTTATTTCTACTGTTAATAAATATTTAATACAGTAAGGTCCGAAACTTAATAAGGTAAGGTCCAAAACCACTGTGTGGGAGCGAAACCGGAACTTGGTACTAGTTGAAGCGAGGATCACCTTCTGACAAACGTCACTGGGGTCAAGAAATTTTATTTTATTCTTATTTAAACCACCTTTTCAAGTTGGAAAAGGAGTAGTTTGAAGCATAACATAGTTGAGATGGTGTGTGTCTTTGAGTTAAGTCGTACAAAAGGGTTATATGTTAAAACGAGATGAAAAAATTCAAACATCATAAAATTCAATGATTTTACGCATATTTGATTGAACCAAATGGTAAATTTTGTTTAATCTGTTTAACTATTAATAAAAATATGAGAAAAGAGGGTATTGGGTCTGAAATGCCTCTAAAATCTTGGAAACAAAATCGCATTGGTGTACGGCAGCTTATTGTTTTGTATAAAATTCGATGTACGGCAGCTTAAAAAATAAAGTGTACGGCAGCTTGTTATATGAATAAGTAGAATCTTATCATATTTGCAACTTACTGGCTATTTAGCCTTTTTAGCTCACCTGGCCAAAGGCCATGTGAGCTATTGCCATCACTTGGCGTCCGTCGTCGTCGTCCGTCGTCGTTAACTTTTCTTCAAACTTCTTCTCCTCTGAAACGGCTGAACAGATTCGAACCAAATTTAGTCTGATGGTACCTTAGGGTATCCCCCACAGAACTGATGTGGGGATTTTTGATTCGTCGAAAAACATGGCCGCTGTTGCTAAAATTAGACCAGGGGGGTCAGACTACTGTTTTTGGCTTGTAAATCAAAAAGTATAAGAGATAGATGAAATCTGATGCCACCCTACTGCTTCAGCATTAAAAGCTCTACAAAAGTCTCCATTTGGTCCAAGTTGTCAGATGACCCCTTATAGGGGTTACAGCCCCTTAAAGGTGAAAAATAGCATTTTTTCATGTTTTTGCCCTATAGTATGAAAACTATTGCAGATAGAGAAAAGCTGTTGCTTGCTTAAATGTTCAGCTTATTTAGCTCTACAAAAGTCTCCATAGGGTCGAAGTTGTCAGATGACCCCTTATAGGGGTTACGGCCCCTAAAATGATGTTTTTTCATGTTTTTGGCCTATAGAAAGAAAACTATTGCAGATAGAGAAAAGCTGTTGCTTGCTTAAATGTTCAGCTCATTTAGCTCTACAAAAGTCTCCATAGGGTCGAAGTTGTCAGATGACCCCTTATAGGGGTTACGGCCCCTGAAATAATGTTTTTTCATGTTTTTGGCCTATTGAATGAAAACTATTGCAGATAGAGAGAAGCTGTTGCTTGCTTAAATGTTCAGCTCAATTAGCTCTACAAAAGTCTCCATAGGGTCGTAGATGTCATATGACCCCTTATAGGGGTTACGGCCCCTAAAATAATGTTTTTTTCATGTTTTTGGCCAATAGAAAGAAAACTATAGCAGATAGAGAAAAGCTGTTGCTTGCTTAAATGTTCAGCTCATTCAGCTCTACAAAAGTCTCCATAGGATCGAAGTCGTCTGATGACCCTTAATAGGGGTTACGGCCCCTAAAATAACCTTTTTCATGTTTTTGGCCTTTAGAATGAAAACTATAGCAGATAGAGAAAAGCTGTTGCTTGCTTAAATGTTCAGCGCATAAAGCTCTACAAAAGTCTCCATAGGGTTGAAGTTGTCAGATGACCCCTTATAGGGGTTACAGCCCCTAAAATAACGGTTTTTTGTGTTTTTGGCCTATAGAATGAAAACTATAGTAGATAAAGAAAAAACAGTTGCTTGCTTAAATGTTCAGCTCATTAAGCTCTACAGAATATAGGGTTGACATCAAGACCAGGTGAGCGATTTAGGCTCCTGGGAGCCTCTTGTTTAATGCACTGCAGATAAAAAAAACGATAGTACATCTGGGACAAAAGGCCCACACGCAGCAGTCTTGGTTTTTTTTGTCACATGTAGTAGACACGACCCAAAAGATGTTACTACAAGTACTCACTTATCCGTAACATGCTGCAGTATATAGATTTATCTGATCCGAAAATGTATGGATGCAAAGGGTTACATTTTACCAGGTAATACAGGATACCAACTTGTCTTGAAACAAATATAAAAAATATGTGCAAAAAATTTACATAATTTTTTTATGCATTTACAATTTCAGCATTCATGTAGATGCATCTGAACATCTCAACTGATTATATGACTTCTCAGCTTAAGGAGGTTTGCTCCTCATATTTTGAGATCTTTGTCAGATTTTCGAGATCCTCGGGGTTTATCCATCTATTATGCTAGAAATGTTTTGCCCATGAACCCCCTATTTTCTTTTTCTTATTCAAAAATATGTCCACCAAAGTTTCCCGCCAAAATTATAAACGCTTATAGCATAAAAACAAGCACATGGACCTACATTTTTTTCTTGCTTATTTTGATCATCTGTCCATATTCTTTACAAAAGATGCAATTTTATCCATTTTTATTTACTTTAAGATATAGGAGCAAACCCCCTAAACATTTACATTAAGAACAGTCCACCCTTATTATTGTTCAATGTTGCCTGTAAAGGGTTCGAGGGTTTGGTAGGTAGATACGGATTTCGTTGGGGGATGCAACAAAAATATATATGCGCTAATACGAGCAGCTTTTAAAGATTGAAAGAGACTCATCATATCATATTGTAAAGCAATTTTATTTGGTGGATGGATGGGGTTTTTTTATGGCCCGACCACGTATGTGGATCGGACATATAGTTTTACCCTTGTCCGTCCGTCCGTCCGTCCGTACGTCCGTACGTCCGTACGTCCGTCCGTAACACTTTGGTTAAGTTCTTGGTTAAGGTCCATTACTCGGATACTAGATGTTGGGGGTCAATGATATTTCACCACCAGATGGGTCTTGGGTGGGGCTACACCACCCACTAGAAATTAGGTCACTGTGACCTATATTTTATGCATGAACGACTTCGGTTAAGTTCTTGGTTAAGGTCCATAACTTGGATACTAGATGTTGGGGGTCAATGATATTTCACTACTAGATGTGTCTTAGGTAAGGTGACACCACCCAATAGAAATTAGGTCACTGTGACCTATATTTTATGCATGATTGACTTTGGTTAAGTTCTTGGTTAAGGTCCATATCTCAGATACTACATATTGATGGTCAATGGTATTTCACCACTAGATGTGTCTTGGGTAACATGACACCACCCAATAAAAATTAGGTCACTGTGATCTATATTTTATGCATGAACGACTTCGGTTAAGTTCTTGGTTAAGGTCCATAACCTGGATACTAGATGTTGGGGGTCAATGATATTTCACCACTAGATGTGTCTTGGGTAAGGTGACACCATCCACTAGAAATGAGGTGACTGTGACCTATAATTTATGCATGAATGACTTTGGTTAAGTTCTTGGTTAAGGTCCATATCTTGAATACTACATGTTAGGGGTCAATAATATTTCACGTATCCCAGGTAATACACATTGAGGGTCAGTGATATTTCAAGAACGGGAGGGCCATCCTGTGGCTCATAGACACATTTTCTAGTTTCTTTCTGGACAAGTTTTCAGGAAAAAATATTAATATACTCACAATTTTAAGCCAAATGGAGTAAAACAAAATTACCGAACGTACATTACTCAGTTCATGGAAGACAAAATCGTGCAGGTTTAAGACTAACGTAGAATTTTTATCAGCTTTACTTGGTACACATTTAAATGCTTCATCTATGAAAGTACGGGGGCATATAGTGTTCGGGTCTGTTCGTCCGTCCGTCCCAAATTAGGTTGAAGTTACTTTACCATGAAGGAAGTTTGGTATCATCGTAAAACTTCATTAACTTTGTACACATACAAATCAGGATATGAACAAACAAAAATCATCATAAAATTGTACATGTCTCATCATCTTCATGTTTTACTGATCATGCACAGAAAAAGCGGGCGTTATACTTAGGTTTACCTTAAGGTTGAAATTACTTTTATCATGAAGGAAGAATGGTATCATAAAACTTTAAAAATCATTTATTCTTCATAAAATTATACTTTTGGAATCAACTTCATAATTTGGTGCTTGTGGGGGGGGGGGAATCAAATGGTGCGAGATGGGGCATTTTGTCTTTTGGACCAATTCTTGTTGTAAATGTAATGGTGGATTAAACCGGATTTATGGTGCCAACCTTCTACCTCCAATGCTCAAATCAAATAAAATCATAGATATCTACAATACAACGAAGTTGCAGAGGGTATTATGTTTTTTGGAAGAGCCCTATGTAGTCATAAAGCTATCTGATTTTCGCGTTATTTTATCGTCTAGACAGGGTAAATTGGTCAAGCAATATTCCTACCAGAGGATCTTTTATAGAATATTCATCGTGTATGATTATTGTTTCTATACAGGCTGTCTAAACTAAAAGGTATATCTTATATCCCTATAATAATTACGATATAAATGTGCACTACATACATCGTCGCCAGTTGATGTACACTTAAGCATTGTTGACCTTTTACCTTTGATTTAAAATCAATACGTCATAAAAAGGTTTCATGTGGTCGGAGCCAAATTACGGATTTCTTAACAAATGTTTAAGAGGACGGAGAAAACAAACAAAATTGATATGTTTCAAGTTGATGAAAAACAGATCGTTCTGTATTTTAGTGCTTACAGTTAGCTCTGCCTTTCAACGCTTTAGCGCTTTGATTATCGGTCCATTCGTCAGCCCGTCTGTGATCACAGTTTGTATGCGCAACTCCTCTGAAACTACTTAACAGATCTTAACAACACTTGGTATGCAAGAAGAATACCATATGTAGTTGTGCATATTATCACATTTTTTTATTTATGAAATTTTAAAGGCTGACCTCAATGATAGTATGTATAGTCCAATAGTTGAACGCATGGGTATGTAAGTGTGCTCACCAGCTTAAGGTTCTTTCATGGAGAATGTTTTTGAATCTAAAAATCTTTTAATAGTGCTCTTTTGCATGGGCATAATGAAAAAAAAAACCAAAATGAAAACGTTTCTGAAGTGAAAAAAAAACATCCAAACAAAAATGAATTTTTAGATATGCAAATATTTTCTGCTGTATTTTGCAATTGTGATTATAAGTATCATTAGTAAGACGACAAAAAAGTTGATTCGGGGTATCACCCAACTATGACACCATATAGCATTGTAAAGGTACATGATGAGTCATTTAGTTAAGGAAAAAATCCTATTTTTAAATAAATACAAAGGCTAATTTAAAACATTGCTAATCTGTACAGACTTATATAAAGGAAGCAAAGGTACCAATTGGGTATCCGAATGTCAAACGTCCGAAAAGACAAAGACAAAACCAGTCAACGCCAACGAGAGCAGAACAAAAAACAGATAACATATAACACAAATATACAAAAATCTTAAAAGCAATCAACAACACGGATTCTCCTGAAGAGTATAAGCAGTCCCTACTTGCTATAGCACACCCGCCGTGCTGCCAAGTTCTATCAATTCAGTGTATCAAATCCAGTAAAGGAGGGCAAAACAAAAATCTATGACAGACCACCATCTACACTCATCTAAGAGATTGAAATCCCATATTTGCCTTTGACCGCATGATGTCTACCATAAAATTTCTTGAGTGGAGACAGCAAATGAGGAGCAACACAGCCCTGTGAAAGCAATTTTTGTGTCGGGCGTGACGTTCTGTCAAGGAAATCGATGCAAGTCCTGCAAGCTCTGGAGTAACGAATCAATTGTGATACGTAAACGCCATAAGCTGGAGCGGGCGGAATGTTGGTACACAAGAATGGAAAGTTGAAGTCTTCACGTATGGATGGATTGATTTCAAATTTGGTACACAGCTTCAGCATGATAAGTTATACCGTGCCTCCCCTTTCCTGGTCAGTGCATCATCTACTTCCTGTTTTCCGAGTCGACTTATACTTTTTATGGGTCAAAAATAGACATTTTTTCGTAACAGGTTTCTCGGCTTCTACAAAAGGAATTGATTTCAAATTTGGTATACAGCTTTAGCATGATGAGTTGTACCGTGCCTCCCCTTTCAGTCGGTCATCTACTTCCTGTTGTCTGAAGGGTCGAGCGGTGGTATGCTTAGCACGACTTAGTGCAACCCCTTGTTTAGTCCAAAATTGGTTTTTAAATGTAGAATAAGTACATAATTTTCCGAAATTTTATGTTATTTTGTTTCCAGTCTTTTAAACTAAAATCCAAAAGAGTTTTATTTGTAATTTTCTAGTTTACATTATTTGGAGTATTTATCTTTTCAATCATAACTCTGACAGATGAATACCAGAATAAGTGGGTTTTTTTTAATCTAGTAACATAGATTCATTGTATGCGGCATGAACTACAGTTTCTAAATGGCCAAGGGTTAACAGATTCAAAACCAAATGGAATCATGATTAAACAAACATGGAAGATCATGGTGGTAAAAATTTGACAACAGGATTGACCTATGTTCAGTATTGTATCAGGTGAAAAACATAACTATTTAGTTAAAAGGGAGATTATGTGTTTAATGTTAATACAAAAATCATTATAATTGATTTTATGAAAATTAACAGTCTGCATTCAATTTAGGTGAAAATTTGAAATATACCAGGGTACTACAATGTTTTAATAAGCAAAAATCAGTGACATTGAAAATGAGAAGATAATATCCTTATACAGACATATTTTTAATGAGTGTTTAGTTCAATCATTACTTAAAAAGATATATTTTTTTTAATTCTTGCCAGATTCAGATGCATAAGGTAGGTATAATGGTAAATGACTGCACTTTATCTGTATATATCTCTACCTTACTCATTTGTATAATCTATGTAGTGAAGTGAATGTGTAACATGCTTCTGATCAGCTTAGTTTTTTAATTATATGTACTAATGCTCGCATGCTGTAAAACCAATTGCTATTAACATGTAGTATGAATTGTATAAATATCACAGATTCTAACGACAACAGTTGCACTCGTTAAAAGAATATAGAACATAAGATTTTATTAACAGTTTAATTTCAGTTTTATTTGACATTTGTCAAACCTAAATTTGTTTATTTTGATTTATTGTAATAACAATAATTGACAATGATAGATGAAAATTGACACAAAAAAAACTTTTTAAGAATTCTTTTCTGGCAGATGACAAAATTTAAGCTGTAAATCGTCTTCCACTTGATTTTACTGTTTTGAAAGTGTCAAATTAATGCTATTTTTACACATAAAACATGTCTTGGCCATATATATTTTAATCCTACTTAAAAAGCTTTGAATTTTCACATTTTAATGTGTCATCATTGGAGCAAGTGTCACCAACCTTAATGACTTCGACTTGTGACTTTAATGTAAAATAAATGCTAATTTAACATGCAAAGCCTTCCAGGCCATAACTTTTTTATCCTTTGACATAGAGCTTTAGAATGAAGATGTATCATTATTCAAAAAATTGTTGTACAATGTGTGTCATTGTGACTTTGACCTTTTGACCTCAAGATTGAACTTGTGTTATTCAAGGAAGGGGAGACATCAGTTTTAGTGCGCTAATACAGTTTTTCCTAGTTTAAAAAGTATAATAGCTAGTCATCTGATATTTGGTATACAGACACTTTCGTTTATGGCATGAACAACTGTCACCATGTAATGTGACCTTCACCCCATTTCCATGGTTTAATGATTTAATGACTATGTGAACATGGGTCTGTTTTCGTTTTTTTTTTTCAATAATTAGATGATAGTTATTTAGTATCTAAAACACTTCAGACATTCCATTTAGTCTTTGTTATTCTGTTACCTGTCACGTTACCTTAACCTTAACTATACTTAATGCCAAACTAGAACATCAGAGTAATATGAAACGGGTGAGCCATACCTTTGCAAAAATCCATATTCATGACAGCTGGTCCAAATTTAAGCTTGTGTTGTTTTTCTTTCTCTTTCTAAGTACTCTAAACAAAGTATCATGACTATAAGGTTTTCTAATTTGAACACCTGTTCATAAGACTGTTTGTATCATATATGAAAGAATCAAAAATTATGATTTGGCAGCTAGTACTTAATCATGTTAATTGCTGTTTTGAGGTAGAGATTTTGTCCTTTAACAATGCTTTAAACACAATTTAAGAAATAGACAAGATTGTGTATTACTATAGAAATAGCATAAGTTTGACTATGGACAACAGTTATTTGCCTTTGCCAAGCCTCAAACAAGTATATGCTATATCATTATAATAGTCATGTTTCTTAAATTATGTGCATGTATGCTATAATCATATAACCAACATTTCGGTGGCATAAGAAATTCTTTGGGTATTTCTTTTCATGGTTTTGAAAGCTAACCCATCAAATTTGATACTCCACCAAAATTGATTAGAATGTAGCAGATTTTAATACTATGACTTCAACTAACATTTTTCTACAAACCATGAAATCGTTACCTTGAAGAAAAAAAAATAATCCAAAATACTTGTGCACATTTTTAACAGTTTTATACCAATATTACTATCTAAAGACCATATTTAATTATAAAAGAATGCCTATTTTAATCATTTTTGGCCGGATTTCACGGAGTGAAAAATCCGGGTTATAAAATGGTGAATGTTGGGCGGGTGGCGGGCAGCGGGTGGGCGGGGAATAAATTTTCGTAACAGTTTTCTCAGCAACTACTACTCACAGCGACTTGATATTTGGTATACAGCATCAGGGTGGAGTCCCATAATGTGGGATGTAATTTCATGCCTGTCGCTCACTTACTTCCTGTTTACGGACTTAGTTAATTTTTGACAATAATGCCCAATAGTAGAAAATTTTCGTAACAGTTTTCTCAGTAACTATAAATCACAGCCACTTGATATTTGGTATACAGCATCAGGGTGAGGTCCCATAATGTGGGATGCGATTTCATGTCTGTCGCTCACCTACTTCCTGTTTACTGACTTAGTTAATTTTTGACAATAATGTCCAATAGTAGAAAATTTTCGTAACAGTTTTCTCAGCAACTATAAATCACAGCCACTTGATATTTGGTATACAGCATCAGGGTGAGGTCCCATATCGTGGGATGTAATTTCAGGTCTGTCGCTCACCTACTTCCTGTTTACCGACTTAGTTAATTTTTGACAATTATGTCCAATAGTAGAAAATTTTTGTAACAGTTTTCTTAGCAACTACTAATCACAGCCTCTTGATATTTGGTATGCAGCATCAACATGGGCTCCCATAACGTGGGATGTGATTTCAGGTCTGTAGCTCACTTACTTTTTGTTAAAGGAAATCCGGCCATTTCTGTCTTTGACCAATTTTTATTTTTAAATTTGTTATTTCTTTATACAATTTATTTATCTAACAAAAGTTAGAAAACAATCACTGAAATAAATGTCTATCATAATGTTACAATTTATTTGTTTATTTATTCTTTCCAGATTGCTTAGTCTATTTGTGCGATTTTCATCGCGAGCAGGCGTGGGATCGTTGGCTAAGTTCCTCTACCAATGGTTTGCATAATAAAAAGAAAGAAGTATTGGATCTCTTGCGACCATTAGCACATGCCTCTTCTCCTGAGGATTTTGAGGAAGCTTTGAATAGCCTAAAGGTAGGTTTAAATTTAAAATCTGAGTGTTTTTCTTTTTGTCTCGCCTGGGAGGAATAGTTGCGGAGGGCAAGGCAAAGGTATTACTTTTCGGCGATGGCAGCTGTGTAAACTTATTGAAAGACTTTTGTGGACGATGAATTGTCTGAAAAGTATAATAGCTATTAGCTTAGTAAGCATCTTATATTTGGTATACAGACAGTTGAGGTTATGGTCTACGCAACTGTTACCATGCCGTTTGACCCTTACCCCATTTCCGCGCTCCAGTGACTTTTAATTTAAGTATTTTTTTAGGCGGAAAACTTTTTTGTAAGACTTTTGTGGACAATGAATTGCTTGAAAATTTTAATAGCTAAATATAGGCATCTGATATTGGGTATATAGATAGTTAAAAGTTATGGTCTATGCAACAGTCACTGTGCTGTTTGACCTTGCCCCCGTTTTCACGCTCCAGCGACTATGAACTTAGATCTAATTACAGACTGTAAACTTTTTTGTAAGACTTTTGTGGACAAGGTTAATGAAACTTGGTATGCATAGTATCTGAGCACAGTTGCATCACCACATATTTTGATCTTGATGTGATCCCATAATGTGGGATGCGATTTCATGTCTGTCGCTCACCTACTTCCTGTTTACTGACTTAGTTAATTTTTGACAATAATGTCCAATAGTAGAAAATTTTCGTAACAGTTTTCTCAGCAACTATAAATCACAGCCACTTGATATTTGGTATACAGCATCAGGGTGAGGTCCCATATCGTGGGATGTAATTTCAGGTCTGTCGCTCACCTACTTCCTGTTTACCGACTTAGTTAATTTTTGACAATAATGTCCAATAGTAGAAAATTTTTGTAACAGTTTTCTTAGCAACTACTAATCACAGCCTCTTGATATTTGGTATGCAGCATCAACATGGGCTCCCATAACGTGGGATGTGATTTCAGGTCTGTAGCTCACTTACTTTTTGTTAAAGGAAATCCGGCCATTTCTGTCTTTGACCAATTTTTATTTTTAAATTTGTTATTTCTTTATACAATTTATTTATCTAACAAAAGTTAGAAAACAATCACTGAAATAAATGTCTATCATAATGTTACAATTTATTTGTTTATTTATTCTTTCCAGATTGCTTAGTCTATTTGTGCGATTTTCATCGCGAGCAGGCGTGGGATCGTTGGCTAAGTTCCTCTACCAATGGTTTGCATAATAAAAAGAAAGAAGTATTGGATCTCTTGCGACCATTAGCACATGCCTCTTCTCCTGAGGATTTTGAGGAAGCTTTGAATAGCCTAAAGGTAGGTTTAAATTTAAAATCTGAGTGTTTTTCTTTTTGTCTCGCCTGGGAGGAATAGTTGCGGAGGGCAAGGCAAAGGTATTACTTTTCGGCGATGGCAGCTGTGTAAACTTATTGAAAGACTTTTGTGGACGATGAATTGTCTGAAAAGTATAATAGCTATTAGCTTAGTAAGCATCTTATATTTGGTATACAGACAGTTGAGGTTATGGTCTACGCAACTGTTACCATGCCGTTTGACCCTTACCCCATTTCCGCGCTCCAGTGACTTTTAATTTAAGTATTTTTTTAGGCGGAAAACTTTTTTGTAAGACTTTTGTGGACAATGAATTGCTTGAAAATTTTAATAGCTAAATATAGGCATCTGATATTGGGTATATAGATAGTTAAAAGTTATGGTCTATGCAACAGTCACTGTGCTGTTTGACCTTGCCCCCGTTTTCACGCTCCAGCGACTATGAACTTAGATCTAATTACAGACTGTAAACTTTTTTGTAAGACTTTTGTGGACAAGGTTAATGAAACTTGGTATGCATAGTATCTGAGCACAGTTGCATCACCACATATTTTGATCTTGATGTGATCCCATAATGTGGGATGCGATTTCATGTCTGTCGCTCACCTACTTCCTGTTTACTGACTTAGTTAATTTTTGACAATAATGTCCAATAGTAGAAAATTTTCGTAACAGTTTTCTCAGCAACTATAAATCACAGCCACTTGATATTTGGTATACAGCATCAGGGTGAGGTCCCATATCGTGGGATGTAATTTCAGGTCTGTCGCTCACCTACTTCCTGTTTACCGACTTAGTTAATTTTTGACAATAATGTCCAATAGTAGAAAATTTTTGTAACAGTTTTCTTAGCAACTACTAATCACAGCCTCTTGATATTTGGTATGCAGCATCAACATGGGCTCCCATAACGTGGGATGTGATTTCAGGTCTGTAGCTCACTTACTTTTTGTTAAAGGAAATCCGGCCATTTCTGTCTTTGACCAATTTTTATTTTTAAATTTGTTATTTCTTTATACAATTTATTTATCTAACAAAAGTTAGAAAACAATCACTGAAATAAATGTCTATCATAATGTTACAATTTATTTGTTTATTTATTCTTTCCAGATTGCTTAGTCTATTTGTGCGATTTTCATCGCGAGCAGGCGTGGGATCGTTGGCTAAGTTCCTCTACCAATGGTTTGCATAATAAAAAGAAAGAAGTATTGGATCTCTTGCGACCATTAGCACATGCCTCTTCTCCTGAGGATTTTGAGGAAGCTTTGAATAGCCTAAAGGTAGGTTTAAATTTAAAATCTGAGTGTTTTTCTTTTTGTCTCGCCTGGGAGGAATAGTTGCGGAGGGCAAGGCAAAGGTATTACTTTTCGGCGATGGCAGCTGTGTAAACTTATTGAAAGACTTTTGTGGACGATGAATTGTCTGAAAAGTATAATAGCTATTAGCTTAGTAAGCATCTTATATTTGGTATACAGACAGTTGAGGTTATGGTCTACGCAACTGTTACCATGCCGTTTGACCCTTACCCCATTTCCGCGCTCCAGTGACTTTTAATTTAAGTATTTTTTTAGGCGGAAAACTTTTTTGTAAGACTTTTGTGGACAATGAATTGCTTGAAAATTTTAATAGCTAAATATAGGCATCTGATATTGGGTATATAGATAGTTAAAAGTTATGGTCTATGCAACAGTCACTGTGCTGTTTGACCTTGCCCCCGTTTTCACGCTCCAGCGACTATGAACTTAGATCTAATTACAGACTGTAAACTTTTTTGTAAGACTTTTGTGGACAAGGTTAATGAAACTTGGTATGCATAGTATCTGAGCACAGTTGCATCACCACATATTTTGATCTTGACCTTAATTTTTCGGTTAAGTGACTGACAATTGTCAATAAATTTGATATACAATGATAAGGTAGAATTATGAACATCTTTTGATCTCAGAAAGTAAAAGTACTTATATATTAATAAAAAATAAGTGAAAAATACAATTAATTATTACCAAGGAATTTTTGTTTTCAACGGCGCCTACAGACGAGACAACTTTAGTGTTAACTCTTTTTTTTATTGATACTTGAGTTTTATTTCAATTTCCATTCTTTTATTATCTTCCCCTTATCTTATAGCATTTTTTATTTGTGAAGTTCATAACACACCACATATGTCACCCTATAATAAAATATTGAATCCCATTCTTGATGTAGCACAGTGATCTCCAATGATTTACTCTAGAATTTACTCAGAATTGAAATATATAATCATTTGCTACCTGCATGACCTGATTGAAATCAGATGTAAAGTTTTAGCTTAATTGTATGACTGAGTTTGAATTGTATGACTGTAATTATTGCTACACATTTTACAAGTTTTGATGTACCTCATCCTCTTTTCAACAACTAGTTAGAAAAAATCCTGTAGTACGTTCCTTCATAACTTTTTATTACAGTGCTGTAGTATTAATAATGTATTTTCTCCATGTGGTACAATTTTAAGGAATTTATGCATTTAAAGGCATTTCCATGATTTTGCTTACACCTGGGATTTTTGTAAAACTTGTTTTTTAGGGAACACCCTGTCCAAATTTTTCACATGAGATGAAAGGGACTTCGTTTGGGAGACATTCGAAACTGCATCCAGTTTCAATTATACCTTGTTATATATTATCTTTTGATAAATTCAAGTCTTCCCAATTTATGATCTGAATATTAAAGTAATAATGCATATGTACTATGTGGCTTATTGTTCTTTGCTGACATGAATTAATTATCCCCCAGCCCAAATAATTGTTGCTCAGTTAATTATGATCTCTGCACAACATTCAAGATGAACTGGATATCTTCGTTCAGAGTTATTGTCCATATGTTTTTAGTTCACCTGACCAAAAGGGTCATGTGAGCTTTTGTCATCACTTGGTGTTCATCGTCGGTCTTCAGTAAACTTTTTCAAACAATAACTCCTCTGACACCATAAATTCAATTGTCCCCAAACTTAGTATAGTTGGTAATTAGCATGATGTGCTTAATAGAACTGATGTGGGGATTTCTGATTATAAAAAAAACATGGCCGCTATGACTAAAAATAGAACATAGGGGTAATTGCATTTTTTTTGCAAATAAATAAAAAACGGCTATATTTATCAAAACTCTGACAGCATGAAAAATTGTTCAGCATGTTAGGATCTAAGTGCCCTGAAATTTTGAATAAGATCCAAACTTCCATTTAGGAAGAAAAGTAAATTGCATATTGTTATGAACATCAAGATCTACAAATTGTAATTTGGTCAACGTTGTCAGACCATTGTTTCTAGCAGTTATTGTCCATAGATTGGCCATATTCACAGTATTTCATTATAGCATTGAAAATGTCAATGTGGATTTGACTTCTTAAGTGCAATTGGAACCAAATTTGGTATAATTTTTTATTTAGCGTTAGGTGCACAACTGATGTAAGGATTTTTTAAGGTGACAATCATGTGAAGATGTACCTACCCTGAAATTTTTTAAAAAGATTCACAAACCCATTTGAGTTATGGCCCTTTTTATTGATTTTGTTTGTGAATTTTGTTGTCATATCTTGAAAACTATATAAGATATTTAAGAAATTTTTAAGCACATCAAGATATACAAATTTTGTAATTGAGTCAAAAGTTATCAGACCATTGCTTCTAGCAGTTATTGCCCTTAAGACGTTTTTACCGTATTTCCTTATAACATTGAAAACGGTAACCTCTGACATTAAGTGCAATTGGAACCAAATTTGGTATAAATGTTTATTAGCATTAGGTGTGTAGAACTGATGTGGGGATTTTTTATTTGTCTAAGATATGCCCACCATGGCTAAAAATATAACATAGAGGTAAGTTGCAGTTTTTATATGACCACAAATTTTTTGCGATCATATTGTGTTATGGTAATGTAGTCGTTGTCGTTGTCTTCGTCATTGTTTTAGACACTTATTGCCCACCTTTAATCAGGTGAGCGATTCAGGTTCCTTAGAGCCTCTTGTTAGGTAAATTTCCACTTTTTGAGCTATACTTTGAAAATGAGAGGAGATAAATTATCAATGTAAGATCAATATCTGCAAAAGTTTAGATCAATTGGACATATATTAGAGTAATTGCACTTAGCAATTCCAATTTTTGCTAATTTTCACTTCTCAAGCCACAATATATATATTGCAAATGAAAGTGAAAGTACTGAAATTAGCTGGTATCAATATTTTTTGTGGATTAGGAGTAAACGGCATGTTTGTGCATTCTTTAATTAGTGGTTTTATAAAATCTCTATTTGAAGTAATGTACAATTTTCTGTTCACTGGAAACTTGTGGTTCCTCACAAATTATAATACTTTTACAGTAATCAATGTTATTACTAATCTATCTTAATTTATATCTGCTTTTTTTTTTTAGATTAGATGTTCCAAGTGCAAAAGACTGTTCCACTTTAGACCGTATTGTGTTGAAGAGGAACTACAAGTCGACTTTAAAGACTTTACTTGTCGGCTTTGTAGAATAAATTTTTGGGTATGTTTTATTCGTGAAAACAAACATTTAAAATACTGTCCTATGTTCTGGATTATATATTGGAAGAAACTGTTTGATCTAAAGTACAATGACAATAACATGACAATTAAATTCAAATTATATATATGGTATCTATAGAGTCATACAATAATAAATAGATATTTGGTTAACTGTTTTTGCCTCAAATTATAAATGTAATTACATATGGACAAGTAATAGCTTTGGACTTGCCACAGACGCTACCCATGACGAATAGATTTTTTATATATATTAAAAAATAAATAAGTTGAAGATGCATTTATCAGTTCTTTTTACAATACAATTTCGTGAATAGGAATAAACAAGGTTCATTTTCTTCCTACCAGTTTCACTGAGGCACAAATATTACCTTGTTAAACTACTTCATTTTAATTGTGTATTGTAAAAATAACTAATAAATGCATCTTCAACTTATTCATTTTTTGATATTTGATATGTCTTTGTGTGGACTGCTTCATAATTTTTTGTATATAAATCAATATATGTGGATTTAAAATATACCCGTTTTATAAAAACACAAGAACAGAAAAGCCATGGAAAAACATTTCATTAAGCTCTTCAAGCTGAAATTAAATCCAGAGAACATTCATGAAGGATGAAAACATTTTGGAGAAAAGGACATTTTGATACCTTGTTTTCACTTGTTGAACACCGTTGGTAATGTTTTATACATCTTTTAGACATTATATATTTGATTTTTATGTATAGCATTGTTGTATGTATTTACGAATTCATTACCATTTTGTTAGAGAAATGTTGGCTATTTGTTCAGATCATTATATATAATTATATTTAATCATTATATTTAATCTACAAAATCATTATATTTAATCTACAAAAGTCCGAATATGTTGAAGTTCTAAGACCGACTGATTTAAAATTTCGCCCTATCGTTGGTGGACCGAATAGTGTTACACAAAAATTGAGCCATTTCATTGACATCATATTGAAACCTTTGTGTGCAAAAGTTCCTAGTTTCATTCGAGATGATTTTGATTTTCTTCAACACCTACCTTCTTCAACCGAAACAGATGCAGAATTAGTGACATTTGATGTCGTTAGTTTATATTCCAATATTCCACACAATTTAGGATTGAAAGCCATTGAATTTTGGATAGATTTACATGGAAACGCACTTTTACCAAGATTCAGTAAAGATTTTATAACAGAATCCCTACAAATTATTTTGAAAAATAATGTTTTCTACTTTGATAATTCTTACTACAGACAGATTAAAGGAACTGCTATGGGTACGAAGATGGCACCCACATATGCAACTTTGGTATTAGGATATCTGGAACACAAACTACATCATCAATTAGAAACTCTTTATGGACCCGAGTTTTCTACATACATCCGAAAAAATTGGTTAAGATTTTTAGACGATTGTTTCATTATATGGCAACATCGGTTCGGAGTACAACTAAACGAATTCAAAATTCTTCTCAATTCCCTAGACGATAATATACAATTTACGTTGAACAGAGATCAGCAGGAAATTCCGTTTCTAGACGTTCTAGTTAAGATTTCGGAAGACCGAAACATAATTACGGACATTTATACGAAGCCAACCGATACGCATTCATATCTTAATTTCAAATCGAACCACCCAAAGCATACAAAATTAAACATTCCGTTTACGCTAGCTTCTAGGATCATAACCATAGTGAATTCGGAGGAAATAATTGAAACTAGATTGTCTGAATTGCGGAATTATTTAAAATCGCAACAGTATCCACCGAGCGTAATAGAAACAGGAATCCGAAAAGCACGAGAAAAAGGACCGATCAACCCATTACATTCATCAGAACTTGAAACACCAGATAAATATTCACTTATACCGTTTGTGACAACTTTCAATCCCCGGAATTTCAATATTTATCAACTATTTAAAACCTTCGAACCAACTTTACATTCCAGTGAAAAAATGAAGAAAGTTTTAACGGAGAAAAAGATAATCAACAGTACACGACAGCCAAAGAACCTGAAACGTTTACTCTCATCTTCAAAATTTGAATTTATCAAAACAAAACCATCCGTCAAACGCTGTGGCGATAAAAGATGTAAAACCTGTCCAAACCTAATTGAAGGTTCCAGTATAATTTTTAAGAATGGAAAACATTTCGAAGTTCGACAAAATATGTCATGTAAGACCGAAAACCTTATTTACTCGGCGATATGTTCAAATTGCGAGGAATTTTATATCGGAGAAACTAAGAATGAGCTTCGGATGAGGATGACCCTGCATCGACAACAAACGAACCACAAAGAACTTACCGTCATAAGGGCAAATAGACATTTTCAAGAATGTTCTGCTGGTACTTTCAACATATTTCCGCTTTATAAAGTCAACTCGAATATTGACGTTTACAGAAAACGAAAGGAGGAACTGTTTATTAACATTTTAAACCCTTCTTTAAATGATAAATAAGTTTTTCTTATGTCCCGATGATAATGACGTTTACACACTCCCGTTTATTCTGATGTTTTTTAATTGTAACGTCAAACGTTTGTTAACGTAATAATGTATGTTTTTATAAACAATATCCACATGAAGATATGCATGAAGCATTGAAAGCGCTTGTGGTGAATGTAACATCTATGAATTAATACAGAGATTGAAATTATTCAATATTTTTGTTTTTATTATATATATATATATATTTTTTTTTTTAATGTATATACTATAAATATTGAATTAACAAGATAGTGTTCCAAATATTGTCTAGTAATTTCATCCATCTTGGGACTTGTCAAGACTGAACGTTACTATGAAAGTTGTTAGGGGGATTAGTCTTTATGATGTTATGCTATATAATTCATGTTTATTTAGCATTAAATTTAGCAGCAAATATTTTTATAAATTTCTTTTCCAATTCTTTGTGATAATCCTCAGAGTTTTTCATACACTTAAAGAAGGGAAATATTTTGAATTTTCATCGAGTGCACATATCCAAATGATGACTTAAGCGAACATTTCTGTATTACGGTTGACGAATATGCTTCTTACGTATCACAGAAGCTGTTTCCTGTTTGGCCAACATAATTTTCTCGACAATTTAGACAAGTAATAAAGTATAACAAATTTTCTGATTTACATGTCATATAAGCATTATTTTGAATGTCTTTCCATTCTTAAACTGTTTCATTTGACCCTCCTCCAAGTAGTTTTGACTGTTTTTGGAACAAAATCCACAAAGTGATCTCCACAGTGTCATATGTTGAGTTGTGATTCAGTCTTATCAAAACATGCCTTTCTTAAATGCTGTTTTAGATTTTTCAGTTGCCTTCCGCTATGTGTAATTGAGTAATTCTTTACTAGTTCTTTAATTTTTTCGCTTTGAAATAAAATTGGTAAATTTGATTGAACTTGAAAGAGTTTAAAAAGGCTATCAACCAGTCAACTTATTGCAAAAATTTTGCGGTCATATAAAAACCAAAGATACATTTAAAATAACTTGTGACCGTCAAGTTATGAACAAACAAAAAATCAAAACAAAAAATTTGTTCCCTTTAAATACAAATACTTTTGAAGCATTATTAATACTTAAAACATGATTAAATGTGTTTTGTCTGTTGTAGTTTGGTATGTTTAGTACCTTTGTTTTATTTTTTTATCAGGACCAGAAGAAGTTCCATACAGATGAGGATGAGGAAGTGTCTGCTCAGGTATGGGAAAGATCTTGATGTTTGGGGGGCTGCATAAATTTACACTTTACTTTTATTTTGACAATTGTGATAGGTCAGCAGCTCTGTGAACAAAGATGGGTTTTTTGCCAAAAGCTTCTTTATAATACGTATATAGAAATGAATGAAAAGAAAAATATCATACTATAGATGTTTATGCAAAAGCCATCAACTTCAAAAGTTCAGATGTTAAATGATTCTTTGCATATTTGATGGCTGACTTCCAGCATCACTTGCAAATTGGTCATTTCCTTCATGTCTGTCCGCTTGAAAAACTTAGGTTTACCTTTAAGATTCACCTTTTGTGAGACGTCATACTGAACAAAGAGAGATTATAAGAATCTAACATTGGTGTTAGGGCAAGATAAGGAAATCTCCAACACCCCGAGGGTAAGATTTCAAGTCTTCAACGAGGCTCTGCCGAGTTGCAGATGTAAAGAAATCTTACCCAAGGGTGTCAGAGATTTCCTTATCTTGCCCTAATCATCGGTGTTTGATTATTTTTCTCACTAAACCCGTCAATTGTACAACGTGGATTTGTTTACAAAACATAGCGTGACGTAAACAATAGAGTTACGTCCCTTAGAAACTGCACGAGGCTATCTCACATGGGGTGGTGTGAGACAGAAAAATCTCACACCGCTAAAAATAGGAACTGTCCTGTCCAAAAAGTGAGAAATTCCAAACTAAAATTTTGAAAAACAAATTTATGCATGTTAATCAAAGCTGCCAGCGGAGCCTCAGTGTCGTTCTGACGCATCCTTGTTAGGTCTGGTTTGAGTTTATTTACTGTATTATTAGAATTTGGTTGTTGTTTTATATTGTTTAAACTCTAAAACTTTGACATTATTATGAAAATTATAATAGCTTAGCATCTGACATTTGGATTTGTGTGCCTTGTTTTGTGACCCTTAGCTCTGTTATATATATGTCACAGTTATGACAACTTCACAGAATCAGGAAAAATACTAATTGTATTCTTTGTTGACACAGCTTGTTATTTTTTTTTGTAGACTGCCTACAACCTTAGAGTAAACCCATCCAAGGTAAATTGTATTTTAATGATGTGTTCTGTTATTATATCATATAGTAGACTATTTACGTGTTCAATTTATAGCCATACAAACAGGAATTCCCATTCTAATATAATTTTACCCCTGTTTATATCTATGAGGTCATTATTTCTTCCATAAAATTTTCTATATATTTTACCTGCGTCGCCGAAGGCCAAAGCAGGTCTAGTAGTCGGGTCACTCTGTCCATTTGTCCGTCCATCGCGCTATGAGGTGCCTGTCTTGTGTAATCTGAATCTCAAAAACCAAACACTAGATCTTTCTGAAATTTTACACAGTGATTACAGATATATTGAAGATGTGCACCTCCCCTTTTTGGATCATTTTATAAATTTGTTTAGAAATTAGGGGCCCAAAAGGGGCCAAAAAAGCGACTTTTTTATTTGTTAAAGTTTTAAGTTGCTATGAAACTTTACAGTAATGTTACTTACTACAAAAGGGAGGGATGAGCTGATTTGGGGTCCCCTCTTTTTCCGTTTAGAAATTAAGGGCCCAAAAGAGGCAAAAAAAGCCACATTTGTATTTGTTTCCACAATAACTTATGTTCTGGTCGACCAAAGGCCATGAAACTTTACAGTTATGTTACTTACTTCAAAAGGAAGGGATGGGTTGATTTTGGTGTTCCTTCTTTTTTTCATATAGAAATAAGGGGCCCAAAAAGGGCCAAAAAGCGACTTTTATATTTGTTTTCACATTAACTTTTGTTCAGGTCGACCAAATGCCATGAAACTTTACAGTTATGTTACCTACCATAAAAGGAAGGATAAGGTTGATTTTGGGTGTCCACTCTTTTCGTTTAGAAATAAAGGGCAAAAAAGGACTGAAAAATGATACTATGATTTGTTTTCCACAATAACTTTAGTTCTTTTTTTAAATTCTTGTTAGATATAAGGATCTTAAATATTTCTTTTTCTAAATATTCATTGTCAGTCTATAAACTGGGTTGCATGTGACAAATATTATTTGTCAGTCTGCCATAGGATGCAAGTGTCACAAACTATTTACTGTCCATATAGGGCCTAAAACGTACAGGGTTCAATGTTTTGCCGTGTGACACAGGGCCAGACATCGATTGGTCTTGTTTTATCTAATACGGTGAAAGAACTTAAATTCGTGGGTATCAATTTTCGTGGATTAGACGTAAACTACATATTCTTGGATTCCTAAATTCATTGTTTAAAACAATTTCTATTTAAAGCATTGTGTAATACATTGCCTGTCCCACGAAAACCATGAAAATTGGTACCCCATGAATAATAATACTTTCACAGTAATACATGTATATGTTTTAATCATCACATTTTTAGCTCCAGGTGATCTATTACCATAACTACCGGTAGGTGTCTGTCACCGTCTTTTAAAATTTTCAAAAGCCTTCTTCTCTGAAATAACTAAACAGAATGTAACATGTGTAATAAAACTTGGTATGAATGTTCCTTAGGATGGTTTGCACCAAACATGTTTTTATTTATGATCCGTCAAAAACAAGACCGCTGTTACTAAAAGTAGACCAAGGGGTCAGACTACTGTTTTTAGCTTGTAAATCGAAAAGTACAAGTTGAGATTAAATCTGATGCCACCCTACTGCTTCAACATCAAAGGCTCTTTAAACATTTCCATTTGGTTGAAGTTGTCAAATGATCCCTTATAGGGGTTACAGCCCCTGAAAAGTGAAAAATAGGGTTTTTGTCTCGCCTGCGACGAAAAGTCGCGGAAGGCGAGACATAGGTATTACTTTCCGCCGGTGGCGGCGGCGGCGTCGTAAACTTTTTTGTAAGACTTTTGTGGACAATGAATTGCTGGAAAAGCATAATAGCTAGGCATCTGATATTTGGTATACTGACAGTTCAGGTTATGGTCTATGCAGCTGTCACCATGCCGTGTGACCCTGACCCCATTTTCACGCTCCAGTGACTCTGTGAACTTAGGTGTTTTTTCAGGCTGTAAACTTTTTTGTAAGACTTTTGTGGACGATGAATTGCTGGAAAAGTATAATAGCTAGGCATCTGATATTCGGTATACAGACAGTTCAGGTTATGGTCTACGCAGCTGTCACCATGCCGTGTGACCCTGACCCCATTTTCAATCTCCAGTGACTCTGTGAACTTAGGTCTTTTTCAGGTAGAAAACTTTTTTGTAAGACTTTTGTGGACGATGAATTGCTGGAAAAGTATAATAGCTAGGCATCTGATATTGGGTATACAGACAGTTGAGGTTATGGTTAACGTAACAGTCTCCATGCCATGTGACCATAACCCCATTTTTAGGGTCCAGTGACTCTGTGAACTTAGGTTTTTTTTTTTCAGGCAGAAAACTTTTTTTTTGTGTGGACAATAAATTGCTTGAAAAGTATTATAGCTAGGCATCTGATACTGGTTATACAGACACAATTTGTGTTTATATCAAGAAATGAAAGCTTAGGTGGTTGATTTTAGTGATGGTGCCAGCAGGCGAGACATACTTTTAGTGGCCACACTTGTTTCATATTTTTGATCTATTATATGAACACCACTAAAGTGTGGTATGGAGGTCGTAGAAAGCTTCCCTGTGCTTCAGTTGTCTGCTCTTATATATTTTTTAGTACTGGAATATGTGTTGGAAAGACATTGTCAGTTTCTTAACTTTTAGCTATCTAATACAGTTGATAAATTTACCTTGTTTATACAATGTTGTAATATTGTTTGGCTTTGGTATTATGTTTCAACAAATCTAATATTGTATGGCTCTTCCAATTTTGACCCCAAGTGTCTGATGGAGGTTAATCCAGAGAAGCGCTTCACACACATTGAACACATTAAAATTTTGGTCTATGTCATTTATACAATTTATATCAATTCTGAAAAATTGTATGTATAACTTTAGTATTATTTACAACTAATTTATAATTTTTTTTCAATTTTTACTTATAGAAAAGAAGAAACACTTTTTGGTACGAGTTGGATGAAAGGAGGTCAAAACAAACTGGTACCATAAGCATGGTATGTTTTTTAGCTCACATAACCCAAAGGGTCATGTGAGTTTTTGTCATCACTTGGCGTCCTTCATCTGTCTGTTTGCTTTAATCAAAAATTGATTTCTCTGAAACTGCAACCAAACTGGATATGGTTGTTCTTAGGGTATTGTGCAAAAAGTTTTTGTTCAGATTTTTGGTTGGTCAAAAAACATGGCTGATGGTACTGAACATAGAACAGGAGGGTCAAACACATTGTTTTTTTCAAATAACTCAAAAAGGTCACAGATATCAAAATTCTGGCATAGGGTTAAAGTGATGAACACATCAAGATAAACCAGCCCTAAAACTTGAAAGAAAACTCAAATACCCATGTATTGCCTTGGTCTGAATTTTTTCCAAAATTTGCACTTTTAAAGCTAAAGCTAAGCTTAGGTTCTTCGTTAATTTACATAGTATACAATATAGATTTCTTTTATTTTAAAGAATGGAAGGGCCATTATGCACATGAATCAAGTGACATTATCGAAGAAGAGGGGATACTTATAATGTTTTACCCTTGTCCGTTTGTTTGTCTGTAACAAAACTTTTCTTCACAGTTTTCTCAACAACTACAAGGGATTGAGGCTTGATATTTTGCTCATACCTTTATCCTATACTTCCATTCGGTGTATACCGATTTTATGTTCTATGGTAAACTACTTCCTGTTTACTGAATACTTAGTTTTTACACATAGTGAACATGAATTCAAAATTTTTGTCAGGTTTATCAGGAAACTACAAGAGATAGAGTTGTTGTGGTGTATATAGTTTTCGGTCTGTTCGTTCGTCCGTCTGTCTGTTCGTCTGTCACACTTAACATTTTCTCAAATTTGTGGGGAACTACAAGTCAGATCTTCATGAAATTTTGTACACTACTACAGTATATCAAGTACTAAGCATTGCAACCATGGGCTCTTTTGTTAAGTTCTGTTCGTCTGAGAGACTCAGGTTTACCTTTCAGGTTCACCTTTTTGGAACAAAGCTGCAAGCGGGGTATCCGTGTCATTCTGACACATCCTTGTTGTTCCAGGAGTCAAGTGTATCTATCATTATTGAAAACAGATAAAATGTTTAATTACTTTTGATATTTCCTTTCAGATCCAAATGTTGCCTGACCATATACTAGAAAATATTTTACAACGTGTTGTTGCACTGGAAGGGGACAAGGCATTTTTAACCCTTTCCTTGACATGTGCAAGGTTTAAAGACATATGCAACAGCAGACAATTCAGAAAATCTTGCCACATTAACTGGCTTCAAAGTAAGTTTACTATAAAGAAGAATTAATATGAAATAAAAATTGTCTTGATTAAGGTATACTAGGTCCATGTAGCACCAGTCACACAGTGATTTACTTAATTTAGCTCACATGACTTATTACCATCACTTTGCCGCAATCGTCATTGTGGTCGGTTAACAATTTTAAAAAAATCATCTATAAAACTACTGAAGAAGAATTTGATGAATGAAGCTTGGTGTGATTGATCCTTAGGGTGTTTGGCACACAACATGTGTTACAGCTTTTGGTTTGTAATAAAACATTGCTGTTCAGACAACTGCTTTTAGCTTACGGCTCAAAAAGTATAATTGTGATAATGGAAATGTGATGCAACCTTCCATTTTCAGCATCAAAAGCTCTCACTTCTTGATAAACAATCACTTCTTGACAAACAGGAACGTAGACTCGCGCTATCATTTAACCTTACTTTCTGGTATATTAATGATGTCCTTTCACTGAACAATTCTTGATTTGGTGTCTTTCTTCATCTCATATATCCCCAGGAACTTGAAATAAAGGACACAAAGGAATTCAAGAAGGTCTGCTTCATATTTAGATCTATATCTCGAAATAGACTCACAAGGAAGACTTTCAACAAAGCTCTATGACAAACGTGATGACTTCAACTTTCCATTCTTGTGTGGCAACATTCCATCCACTCCAGCTTATGGAGTTTACATATCACAGCTGATTCGATATTACAGAGCTTGTGGAAATTACTTTGATTTCCTTAGTAGAGCCTCACAATTGACCCAGTGATTGTTGACACAAGTTTATGTTGCTCCTCCGTTGTTGTCTTCACTTAGGAAATTTTACAGGAGACATCATGAGCTCAAAGGCAAATACGGGACTTCTATCTAACAGATGAGTGCAGATGTTGGATTGTCATAGTGCTTTGTTGTATTTTCTTTCTTCACCAGAATTGACTTGCTGAATAGACTATTGGTGACACGAGGGGTGTGCTATAGCAGGCAGGAACTGCTTACTCTTCAGGAGCACCTGAGTTCACTCTTAGTATGACTTGAGTTCGTGTTGGTAGTTGTCGTTCGGTTGTTTCTGTTTTGTGGTTTTATATTGTTTCTTTGTGTTGTCTTCGTCGTTTTCGTTCTCTGGTCTGGTCTTGGAAATTTCAGACTTTTGATATTCGGATGCCCCTTTGGTACCTCATTGGCTTCTCTACAAAACTCTCAACGTATAACTTTAAAGTTGTCAGGTGACTCATTGAAGATGCTGACACCCTGATTTAGACTTCAACTGTATGTATGTATCTTCGTCCATCTACATTTCTTATGAACACTTAAAAAAAGTCAGAAAATCGATCCATGAAGTTATCACCCCATATTTTAGGTAAATTTATGACAAGGTAAAATAGTTACCAAATTGATGAAAATGCCTGGCCAGTGTTAGGATTTTGTGGCTTTACATTCTTATTGTTGTTTATACAAAATAATTTTGACTTTCATAATTTTTGTTTTAGGTTTACAGCCTCCAAGATTTTGGAAAAGCCAGATCAACACAAAATATCTAAAAGAATTTTTTGTACGGGAATGCTTATCATGTGGTGTGCGGTTTAAAGAGGAACATGGGTTTTTTGGTGGGAGAGGGATCCATGGGGAGTGTCTTGGCTTTTACGATGAACTCTCCCACCCAGGGTACTGCTCCTATATGTGTTATCAATGGGATAACATCTACTCCAATAATGACTAAACATTCAACTCTATTTTTATTTCTCATGATCATGGTTTTCTGGATACACCTACTGGGTTAAAGCATTGGAAGAATGATAGGACATTAGAATTTAAAAAAATAAAGTAAATAGATAGTCTTAAATTACTAAATGAGATAAATGTATACATATAAATGTATACAGACAACTAAGATTTAAGATTAGAATGTATGTGCACAATGACTTTCAAACACATTCCAATGCTTCAAAATATATAAGAGCACATGTTTCTTTGTAAGGTCCATATGTTTGTTTGTTGTTGCTATACTCCCAAGCAGCATATGTTTGGCTATATCTGGGAGATTAATGTAGTATATAAGGAGTTATACTATGAACATAAATGATCTTGTTTAGGTCCATATCTCATGCTCTACACAAAGGAAGCCAATGATATTATAAGTGACATGGTAATGGAAGGGTCATTCTTTAGAAATAGGGCACTTTGACACATATTTTACACATAAACAACTTGGGTAAGGTTCTTGGGTTATATATGCTTACTAAGTCCAGCTTTTTTTTTAGATTTAGTAATATTTTGAAAATGGAAGATCCTTCATGTGGATAATAGAAATTTTTTGTAGTTCTTTATTTCTTATACATTGGTTCGAATTATACCGACTTTTATTGTATTGTGCATTTTTGTATTACTTTTTTATACTATTTTTTTTTTTGTATTTTTTTTTAATTTACCAGCACACTCATATTCAATAATATGTAATATTATATTTTTTTACAACTATTATTGTACAGTATAGTTTTTGTACAGTCTGTGACGAATAGTTCAGGAAGGTAAGACATAGGTATTACTTTCTGGCGAAGGCAGAGTTCACTTTTTTGTAAGGCTTTTGTGAAAAATGAATTGCTTGAAAACTATAATAGCATCTGATATTAAGTATACAGACAGTTAAGGTTATGGTCTATGCCATGTGACCTTGATCTTATTTCCATGCTCCAGTGACTCTGTGAAGTTCAATCTTTTTACAGACTGAAAACTTTTTTGTTAGACTTTTCTGGACATTATTAATGAAACTTGGTATGCATATGCCCCAGAGTAGTAGTTTAGCACAGTTGCCTCCCCCATCTTTTGACATTGACCTTGATTTTCTGGTTGAGTGACTGACAATTTTCAATGCTGTGAATCCTAGGTTAATAAAACTTGGTATGCATGTGCCCTAGTAGTAGCTTAGTACAGTTGCATCTCCATCTTTTGACCTTGGCCTTGATTTTCAGTTGGGTGACTTTCACAATTTTCAATGCATATAATAGCAATGTTAAAGTTTTATGGACATCTTTTGATAAGTTGTCATATGTATTAGAAAATATGAATAACCAAGGAATTTTTTTTCTGATAGTGCGAGACATACTTTAGTGTTGACTCTTTTTCATTTGATATTTTTTTACAGTTTTATATGTTCGAATATTCCTTAAATGCAAGTATTTTATAGGACATTTTCTAATGAGATGTGTTTCTATCCCATTTTTATAGTAAAAGTATCTTCAAATACTTACTTGTTATGTATTAATTGATAACAGCAGTACATCAAGAGTGAAGTTTTATAGTTGATGTATTATTAGCTCACCTGGACCGAAGGTCCATGTGAGCTATTGCCATCACTTGGCGTCCGTCGTCGTCTGTCTACATCGTCTCTGTCGTCGTCGTCGTCGTCGTCTGTTAACAATTTTTCAAAAATCTTCTCCTCTGAAACTACTGGACAGAATTTAATGAAACTTAGTATGATTGATCCTTAGGGTGTTCTGCATAAAAGTTGTGTTTCGATTTTTGATTCGTTAAAAAACATGGCCACCCTGGCTAAAAATAGAATAGGGGGGTCAGACTACTGTTTTTGGCTTGTAATTCAAAAAGTATACGAAATAGATGAAATCTGATGCCACGCTACTGCTTCAGGATCAAAAGCTGCTGCTTGCTTAAATGTTCAACTCATTTAGCTCTACTAGAGTTTTCATAGGGTCAAAGTTGTCAGATGTCCCCTTATAGGGGTCACAGCCCCTTAAAGGCGAAAAATAGTGTTTTTGACCTGTAGAATGAAAACTATTGCAAATAGAGAAAAGCTGTTGCTTGCTTAAATGTACTAGTAAAGTCTTCATAGGGTCGAAGTTGTCAGATGACCCCTTTTAGGGGTTACAGTCCCTAAATAAACATGTTTCATGTGTTTGGCTTATATAATAAAATCTATAGCAGAAAAAGAAAATTGGTTGGTTGCTTTAATGTTCGGTTAATTAAGCTCTCAACAAAAGTCTCTATGGAGTCAAAGTTGTCAGACAGCCCTTAAAATAACATGTTTCACGTTTTTGGCCCACAGAATGAAAACTATTGCTGAAAGAGAAAAAGCTGTTGCTTGCTTAAATGTTCAGCTTATTTAGCTTTACAAAGTTCTTCATAGGGTTGGCATCAAAACCAGGTGAGCGATTCAGGCTCCTGGGAGCCTCTTGTTTTTATTTAATTTTGTCTCTCTTGTGGATGCTTAGGTATGTGAGCTTATGTCATTACTAATCAAAAATCACTTCTAAAACTACAAAAAAGAATTTAATGCAACTTGATATGATTGATCTTTAAAGTTTCCTGCAAAACAGTTGTGTTTTGATTTTTGATTTGTCAAAAAATTGGCTTTTGTTATTAAAAATAGACTAGTAATCTGATGCAACCTTCCATCTTTAGCATCCTAAGCTCTACTATCATGACTAATGTCTCCATTGAGATGAAGTTGAAAGACAACGCCTTATAAGAGAAGAGTAACTACCCCTTAAAGGATAAAATAGCATTTTTAGCTCACCTGGACCGAAGGTCCATGTGAGCTATTGCAATCACTTGGCGTCCGTCGTCGTCGTCCGTCGTCGTTAACTTTTCTTTGAAAATCTTCTCCTCTGAAACTACTGAAGGGATTGCTTTGAAACTTTGCACACTTCATCTATGGGATGTCCTCTACCAAGATTGCACAAATGGTGACTGCCGTCCAAACAACATGGCCGCCGTTACTAAAAATAGACTAGGGGGTCAGACTTCTGTTTTTGGCTTGTAAATCAAAAAATATAAGAGATAGATGAAATCTGATGCCACTCTACTGCTTCAGCATCAAAAGCTCTACAAAAGTCTTCATTGAGTCGAAGTTGTCAGATGACCCCTTATAGGAGTTACGGCCCCTTAAAGGTGAAAAATAGCATTTTTTCATGTTTTTGGCCTATAGAATGAAAACTATTACAGATAGAGAAAAGCTGTTGCTTGCTTAAATGTTCAGCTCATTTAGCTCTACAAAAGTCTTCATAGGGTCGAAGTTGTCAGATGAACCCTTATAGGGGTTTCGGCCCCTAAAATAACGTTTTTCATATTTTTTGCCTATGGAATGAAAACTATAGCAGATAGAGAGAAGCTGTTGCTTGCTTAAATGTTCAGCTCATCAAGCTCTACAAAAGTCTCCATAGGATCGAAGTTGTCAGATGACCCCTAATAGGGGTTACGCCCTGTTAAATGACGTTTTTCCATGTTTTTGGTCTTTTGAATGAAAACTATAGCAGATAGAGAAAAGCTGTTGCTTGCTTAAATGTTTAGTTCATTTGGCTATACAAAAGTCTCCATAGGGTCAAAGTTGTCAGATAACCCCTTATAGGAGTTACGGCCCCTAAAATAATGTTTTTCCTTTTTTTTTTGGCTTAGTGAATGAAAACTATAGCAGATAGAGAGAAGCTGTTGCTTGCTTCAATGTTCAGCTCATAAAGCTCTACAAAAGTCTCCATAGGATCAAAGTTGTCATATGACCCCTTATAGGTGTTACGTCCCCTAAAATAATGTTTTTTCATGTTTTTGGCTTAGTGAATGAAAACTATAGCAGATAGAGAAAAGCGATTGCTTGCTTAAGTGTTCAGCTCATTTAGCTCTACAAAAGCTTTCATTGGATCAAAGTTGTCAGATGACCCTGTATAGGGGATATGGCCCCTAAAATAACGTTTTTTTATGTATTTGGCTTAGTGAATGAAAACTAGAGCAGACAGAGAAAAGCTGTTGCTTGCTTAAGTGTTCAGCTCATTTAGCTCTAGATTAGTGTTTTAGGGTTGACTCAGACCAGGTGAGCGATTCAGGCTCCTGGGAGCCTCTTGTTTCATGTTTTCATATTGAGTGATAACTATTGCATGTAGAAAAAAAGCTCACATCATTAGACTCTACAAAAATCTCCATAGGGTTTAGGTTCTCAGATTATTTATGCATATAGGGGGATGTGGCCCCTTGAAGAAGGAAAATATTTTTTTTTTTGAGCTCACAGAATGTACATTATTGCAGAAAAAAAAATATATTAATTGGTACATTTAGGTCTACAAAAGTTGCAGAGTGAGGGCCTGTTGTCTTAAAAAGAGAACTATTTCAAATAAATATAAGCTTCAGTTTACATTTACTTCTAAAAAAAGTCTCCATAGGGTTAAGGTTGTCAGATGACCCCTCATAGGGATTATGGTCCCGTATTGTGAAAAATATTTTTCTTCATGTAGAATGAACTATTGCATATTTAAAAATGTATATCGTTGTATCTTATTATTTTACAAAACATGTTCAAATTTTACAGACATTGAGTTTCAAAAAATCAAATAACATTAATAAACAATAATTTAAGACAAATGATTTTTTTTAAATATGCAAAATTTAGGACACCATTTGATTTATGAAACTAATTCTACATATCTTTTCATTTATGGTATTGTTGTGTACAGATGTATTTAGATATAAATTAGAAATTGTTTAATAAAGTCTTTGTAAAAAATATTTTTCATGCTTAACATTGTATTTTATTTAATTGTATATATGTAATATCAGATGAAATAACAAAATTATGTGACAGTTATTAATAATTAATGTCACTATTCAATTAATGTGTAACAACACGATCCTTCAAGTATATACATTATGAATGTTGTACGAAATTCATTATTTTCAAAGAATTTAGTTTAATTATCATTCAATTAGAATTTGAATTTTTGAAATTTTGAAATAAAATATTTTTTTATTTGTCACTCTTCTTATTTGATAGTCAATATTAATTATATAGAAAGGGAAAAATTTAAAAAGCCCTCTGCCAAATTCATTTTAATGTCCACTCATATATGAAAGAAGAGGTCCAGCATTTACACTGCTGTTTCTTTTTAAATGACTGTCCTAAGTCAGGACAATTGCAATCTTTAATTTCTCTGGTGTGTCTGCCCTTTTTGTCTTTTCCAATGGAAAATTGAGATGGATCTTTCAAGTAAGTTAGTTCCTACATATACACTAAGTAAAAGAGATCATTTTATTACATAGATGTTTTATCAAGAAATCACAAATAAAAAGTCATACAAATGAAAGTCTGTTGTTTCTCTATCTATACTCAGTGCAGAGCCTGGAAAAACAGGAGTTTATAATATACATGTATTGTAAATTTACAATATATGTAAATGGTACAATTATTCATATATTATTGGGACAAGGAATTACATAGATATCTATATAATTCCTTGATTGGCACAAATAGCTTATATCCGATAAACAAGTGTGGCCACTAAAAGTATGTCTTGCCTGCTGGCACCATCACTAAAATCAACTACCTTAGCTTTCATTTCTTGATATAAACACAAAAAGTGTCTGTATACCCCAAAACAGATGCCTAGCTATTATACTATTCAAGCAATCCATTGTCCACACAAGTCTTACAAGAAAGTGTTTCGGCCTTAAAAAGACCTAAGTTCACAGAGTCGCTGGAGCGTAAAAATGGGGTCATGGTCACATGGCATGGTGACAGTTGCGTTGTCCATAACCGCAACTGTCTGTATACCCAATATCAGATGCCTAGCTATTATAATTTTCCAGCAATTCATAGTCCACAAAAGTCTTATAAAAAAGTTTACGGCCTGAAAAAACACCTAAGTTCACAGAGTCACTGGAGCGTGAAAATGGGGTCAGGGTCACACGGCATGGTGACAGTTGCGTAGACCATAGCCTGAACTGTCTGTATACCAAATATCAGATGCCTAGCTAATATACTTTTCCAGCAATTCATCGTTCACAAAAGTCTTACAAAAAAGTTTACGCCGTCGCCGCCGGGAAGTAATACCTATGTCTCGCTTTCCACGACTATTCGTCGCAGGCGAGACAAAAACTATGTTGTAGGAAAATTTTAAAAGGACATATAAGTCAGAGTAGAGAAAACTAAAAGAAATATGTAAAGAATTTTGTTTTCATTCAAACGGTTCCTTGAAATATTGATATACAGCATCAAATTTCAATTGTATAGAACGACTCCAAACCAAAATACCGCATAAACTAAGGCCAAACAGGTATTATTATCGTATTTGTGGTTTATGAAAAAAGTTCCAAAAGAAGCCAAAAACAGGTGTATTGACAATTCATATCAATTAAATTTAAAAAATTTTTGTTTGAATTCCCCGTTAAATTTTGTCAACCAAATGAGTTCTGGGCGGACACGTGGTTGGTATGTCCGGCTCTTGATATGTGGTTGTGTGTTATGAGGTTCCTTTTAAGAAGTCATATGGATTTGTTTGCTTTTGACTTGAGTGATGTTAGTGATATGTTGATCCCATTTCAGATTTGACTGACCCAGGTATTTTGCAGAAGTGTTTGATTATGAAGAACATTAACGGCCTCAACTACACTACTTTCCTAGATTTGGACGTGCGCGGGAAGATCAGGGGCGGAAACACAAGTCTACACCAATTATACGTCCTCTTCTTCTGCCAATATAGAGTCGACTCTTTCTAGAGCGTTAAAAGACTCTTGCTCGAACATACAGGAGGCTTTTCCAATGATGTGTCCAAAAAGAAAACGGTATTTGCTTTGTACAGGCTAAAACTATATACATGGTCAAGTCCGGGTTATTAGATGTGGCTTGCTCCTGTCAAGGCTGCTGGCAGGATGGTAATTTGCAGCCTTGAAGTCTTCCAGAGAAGCAGCTGAGCTAGGTGGTGGTGTCGGGTCAGGTGTTCTATTCCCTGGTGGATCTCGGGAAGAAAGAGTACCGGTATTGGTCTTTCAGGGTAGGCTGCTGTCTTAGACGTTGCCCCCCTCTGGTTCGGGTATCTTCAGGTGTATAATAGCTGGCTGGTTCGATGTCCACAAGTCTATGCTGGATCTTATAGGCCATTTGTAGTCGGTTCTTGGTCCGTCTATGTTTGAGTGGCTCCCATTCTAGTTGATCCAACAGATTTGAGACACATCCTGGAGACACGTCCTGGTATTGGTTGAAAACAAATCTGGCTGCTCGTCTCTGGACCTGTTCTATGTCTTTGTCCAGGCTGTTCTGGTAGGGGTCCCATACTGTAGAGGCATACTCTTAGGATCTAAGGATGGTCTAACCATGGAGCAATATGCATTGGCTTTGACTTTGGGCGTGCAGCGCCCGAGGTTACGTCTGAGGAATCCCAGTGTCCTTGATGCCTTGCTTACTGTCTGGTAGATATGGGTTTTCCACTGTAAGTCATCAGCTATAGTAACTCCGAGGTATTTCCCTTCATTGACGACTTCAAGGGTGTGTCCATGTTTTCTTGTTGGTGATTCTGATGGTAGTACACTTCTCAGGGTTGAAGTTCATCTGCCATTTCGTTTCCCATTGTTGCAACTTGTCGAGATCTTCCTGTAGTTCCTGGGTGTCCTGCCTATTTCTGATCTTCTTGAATAACAGGCAGTCATCGGCAAATAATCTTGTCGCTGATGATGTTGATTTAGGCAGATCATTGATGTAGGATAAGAAAAGTAAGGACCGATTACTGTCCCCTGGGGAACTCCTGAGATGACATCTAGTGGGTCAGATTGATGGCCTTCCAATAGTACAGACTGTGTTCTATTGGTCAGGAAATCTTCAATCCACTTCAGGGTTGTCCCGCGTATGCCATAATGGTGCATCTTGTGAAGCAGTCTCTTGTGGGGCACTTTGTCAAATGCTTTAGAAAAGTCGAGCAAGATGACATCAGTTTGCTCTCCCTGGTCCATATTTTTTTCCGATCTCGTCTAGGGTGATGAGGAGCTGTGTTTCGCATGACCGCCTAGATCTGAACCCATGTTGTTGGTAGCAGAGTATACAGTGTTGGTCAAAGTGATCCATGATGGTGCTGTGTACTACATGCTCTAGGAGTTTGCAAGAGATGGAGGTCAGCGAGACTGGTCTGTAGTTGGAGGCTTTGTGCTTTTCTCCCTTCTTAAATACTGTTTGCTTGTCGCCTATCAAACAGTCCTAAGCGAATCCTTTCAGACCCGTCGAACTGAACATCTACTTCCTGTTTAGAGCTGGACTGATATAAACAATGACTTGAAAATTTCCGACAAGCTTTTCGCAAAAACCGTACATGGAAATGATTTGAAAATTGGTAGGATGGTTCATTATAATATAATATATGTCCTTTTTGTCTGGGGCTAGCGGGGGCATTCGTGTCCCATAGACACATTCTTTCTTTGATTTAATACATTAATTATTATTAATTTCATCGTTCGATCTTCAAATTTAGATACTGATTTTCGATGCCCATCTTAAGACTTTAAGAGCTTTACTAATTTCCCTGACTGAATGGGATACTTACTAAAAAGTTAATATACATTCTTTCGTTGTCAATATAAACCTAACACCATTCATTTTCTAGCATTTACAATTACTTCAGTTGATATCATTTTTACATTCCATATCAGTTTTTCTACTAAAAGGGAAGTCAGAGTTTATCAGTTCCATTATGCATTAACTTAACCGATACCCCTTGAGAGAAAAGGTTAAATTTTTAATACTCAAATTTAGAAATCACCTTTCTAATTTAGACAAGAGTTTAGTAATAAGATTTTTAACAACCTTCCCCCCAGTAATAGATGGATGACAACCACAAACCAATGGATCAGAGAACTATGATTTAATTACATAACTCATAACACAACTAACTCTATAAAATATTTAAGTAACTTTAAACAAAGAATATGTGACCAAGCTTTACAAAATAGAAGTAGTACTTTAACTGAAAGCAATAAATTATCTTTCTTTAACACAATATGTCAATTCAATCAAAGACCTCCATATGTTGATATCTGCAGATTCAAATCTGATAGATCTATTATTTGTAAATATAGATTAAGTGCCCACTGTCTAGCAATAGAAAGAGGACGGTATAACAATATTCCCAGAAATGAAAGAATCTGTTTAAAATGTAATTTGTCACAAATCGAAGATGAAATGCACTTTTTCATCCACTGTCCTGCCTACAATATATTCAGACAAGAGCTTACTCAAAAGGTCAAAAATGTTCATAAAGATTTCAATTCTATAACTGAAAACAAAATGTCTTTCAAATTGAACAGCAACTCTTTAATAATAATCGAAGCAGAAAATTAGTATATCAAAAAATGTCAAGAGCTAAATTAACCATAACATTTAATAAGTATAAATGAATATGTACTTTTCTCTATGTCACTACCGCTCCAGGTATATAGTTCTTAATTTTCTTTTATTTTTATCTCTATCATCAAATATTGTTTTCGGGGCTGCATGACTTGGTGCGATTCTATATTTACTTATTTACCAATTGTGGTGAATGGGTGTAGAGTTGCATCAAGACCCAGTTTACATTATATTGTTTGCATTATATCTCATTCTTATGTCATTATGTATGTGTTATAACCATTTATTGTAAATGTGTTAACCAAATAAATATTAGTATTAGTATTAGTATTATGCCACCTCCTCGTTAAAAGTTTCATCCAGCTTTGTTTCGGATATGAATAGAATGTCAGCTATATTGTCGTCTACGAGGTCTCTCGTTTCAGTAAATGTATGTCTGATGCTGTTGACATTAAGATGCACTGCTGTAAAATTAAAAACGAAAGAATATGGAATATGTGCCAAAAAGACACGATCCACATATTGAAATGAATTTGATAAATGTACAAAGGCAAAATTTCACTGCGTGTGAAGCGCTTTTCTGGTTCCTAAGATAATATGATCTAGTTTCTCGAAGTGGTTTAAAGTACCCAGGATAACGAAGGTCATAGCACTCTAATCATTTATGGGTTGTGCATGGCACACAACTGCAATACATACATACAACAACAACAACAACAAACAGAAATTAACCGTAGTCACTCTAGCGTAATATCAAATGTAGGCCACAGTGACCTAATACCTAGTCAAAATGTAGATCATAAAATCAGCCCTACTTCCAAAGATAGGTGCCATATGTACCTGAACTAATGAAAGAATTAAAGAGCATTAAATCAAACAAAAAATGAACAGCGTGTATGTGCTTCTACCATACAGCATTCGTAATGGGAATTTATAAAGACCTATAAATAGATAGATTAATTAATGCAAAAGATGTCCAAAGAGATATACAAGCATGCAAATACAATTGAATAGCTTATCCCCAATACAAAAACTCCTAAACCAGTGGCGGATCCAGAGGGGGTCAAGGGGATCTGGAACCCCCTTTTGTTGCAACAACTTGTGATTTTCATGCAAAATTTTGACAAAATTCGTCTAATTATAGCTGTGGACCCCGCTCCCCCTTTCTACAGAGAAACTTCTGCAGCTGCCGCTGTAAAAATATATAACAGGCATATAGCAATCATAACAGAAATGTACTAAAGACTCATTGATTTAATAACAATTACCAGTTTCCTGGTCTTAGGTCTCTCTAACTGAATGAGTGGTATTAAAAGATTTTTGAAAAAGGATACCACTCATTCTGTTTTTACTATATTAAGGAATTTGGTATCTGAAACGAACAATCTGAGTGACCGGTATCCGATTCAGACGCGACCGGGTGGTGTTCCACACTTTGGACATGTAGAGTCGCGTTTTTTGTTTTCTTTAATGTACACGTCATTTCCCTAGCAACGCTTAAAATATGTCGAAAATTTGGGGCATCGGAGTTTTGTCCTTATTTTGAACGTTGTCAGTTATCGAGCCTTAAGCTCAGGTGAAACCTTACTTTTACGAAATGAAAGCCCGTGGCTAGTCCTTTCTTTCAAGGTCAAATAAAGTGAAACGGTTTCGGGTCTTTTTTTGCAAAAGACGTTTAAGAATTAAAATCTAAAAATAGCAAATGTAAATTTAACCCATTCCACTGGTTACCATGACACGCTACGGAAGCGACGCCACCTGAGCAGTTGTTGTGATTTTTTCCATATAATTCGATAAAACAATACCCGTGGATAATTATTTTTATACTAATGATCCAGATTTTTTATTGTCTTTATTTCACGACCAAAACGAATTTATAAATATTTTCATTAAACAAAAAAGGAGTCTGGAGTATTTCCCATAGGCGGATCCAGGGGGGCCTTGGGGGGCCCGCCCCCCCCCCTTTTGGCGGAAAAATTTGGTTGAATATATAGGAAATCATTGAAGCGTGACCAAAGCGGGCCCCCTCTTAGGTCAGTCAGTGGGCCCCCTCTTTTCAGACTTTCTGGATCCGCCACTGCTTCCTTAATAACAACGCTGTGCAAGGTATCTAGCATAGGGTCGAGAACAATTTTAAGTCTCTTTAAGTGGTGTTTATGGAATGAGCAAGTCAGTGGTTCTATACATAGGGATTAACAATTCAGCAATTTTATATGAATTATATATAAGCAATAAACGACAGATCCAGACATTTTGCCCAGGAGGAAGGGTATACAAGGTGTACTATAGCAAAAAGGAACGTATTTTTTTTTTTGCCGGCGCACCCAAGTTTTATCTAGTTCACGTTGCTGTTTGCATGCAGTTTGATTGTGTTTTTTACGATTTTATGTCTAGCCCGGTTTTGTCTTGGCCTTTGACATTCCATTGTCCCATTGGTACACCTTCGTTTCTTCACCAATTGTATCCGTGGTACATTACATTTAAGGAGATTTCCCCCGGAAAATAATAGAAATTAAATGCTTTAAAAATTATCTTCCATGATAGAGTACATTTATTAAATTAGTTTAGCGAAAAAATCTAATGTTTATGGTAAAGTTAATTAACTCCTATCAAAACGAAAGTGGTCTCAGTAGACCATAACGATTAGACAATTCCTGCATTTTTAAACACACACGTCCATGCACTAAAATCTTTCAGTTTGCCATTTCTTGGTCAAAATTGGTATTTGCAATTTAAACATGTTAAAATTGAGAATTAAAAAAGATTTTTAACTTAAATTGTTAGTGAAGATTCGCAGTCTTTTCAGTAAATTTCAGATCAATATCGGTGTTTTTGACAAAGTTATGAGTCGATCGACGTAATGATTTCGTATTAAACTTAACGTTGTTTTAGGAAACCTATCTCACAGTTTTAATCTATGCATGGTATAGCATCCTCTTCAACGGACCAAATATTGATTAACCGCCCTGACGTTTAAACAAGGAAGTTATTTTAAAAATCAAATGGCGACTGGAATACAGGTGAATCCCGTCTCAGAAATAACTAAATGCTTGATATGTCTAGAACCCCCACGAGTTCTGAAAACGTTACCATGTCAACATGCCTTTTGTAAACAGTGCATTTTGGAATATTTTGTTTCTACAAAAGACCGAAATTCAAAAGAAAACCAAAACTTAACTTGTCCGGTATGTAGATCAGTTTTTAAGCCCTCTGAACCGGACATTGATATCTCGAACTATGTAGATTCCTTACCACCAAATTTAAAGATGGAACAATCCGAAATTGAGGTAACCAATGTCAATTGTATGATATGTCAACAGGAAGGCAAGACTGTACCTGCCATAAAATGGTGCCGTGATTGCGGCAAATACCGCGTATTTTCTCAGTTTTTATCGTCTCATACTGTTTCGCCTGTAACAGAAATTGAGAAACCCCTGGACGAAAAGTTTTTATACGAAATTTCAGATAAATGCTTTCATCACCCCAAAGAAATTGTAGAGGCTTATTGCTTTGACCACAATCAGCTTTGTTGCGTTTCGTGTCTGACTAAATCACACAGAGGCTGTGAAAAGGTATACACCGTTAAAGAGCTTGTCAGTGAGAGCGAAAACCCGGTCGAAAAAAGTAGGAAATTTGAAGTAGATTTGTCAAAAATGCGGGCTGCCTCTATTTCGTTGCTTGAGGAAAAGAAACAAGAAAAAATCCACGGAGAGGAAACATTTAGAAATATCGAAGAGGAAACAAGAAAATTAGCACAAAAAATCAAAGACAATATCGATACTTTAATGATTTCATTCCGAAAAGAACTGGACTTGAAACAAGATGAATATGAGTTAGGAGTTGACCATCGTATAAATCAGATTGAAAATATGACCAAGTATCTTGACAAAGTTGCAGGGAAAATTAATTTTGTTCGTACATATGGAACTCCCACCAAGCTGTTTGTCTATTTGGAAAAGATGAAAGAGGAATTTAAGCAAATTTTTACAGAAACTATAGATTCTCTTACAGACGCAATAGGTGTGGATGTCAAAGTTTCCATGCAAGATGTTTTTAGAGAAATGGAAACACTGTCGAATATTTGGACAGTCAACTTAGTCGAACGAAAAGATGAAGCTATAAGCAAATTTATTTTGGAACTGCCAGAGAATATTTATTGTGCTCCGTATACATTCGATACTATACATGTTTCATGGGAAAAATTCATAGAAACTGGAAAAGATATTCGTGGTGGAACGTTTGCAACTGGTGACACTTCATTTGTTGGGGATTTTTCAAATAATAAAGTTTTGAATATTGATGTTTCAACAGGACAAACATTAAGTGAACACAAAGTAAATTACCCAAAGAGACTTTCATACGACGAAGCAACAAAAACTCTTTTCATTTCATGTTACAGTGGCGGATTACATAAAGTTAAATATGATTACAAAATAAAGGAATTTAGTGAATTTACCGCAATTAAAACAGGATGTCCTTATAATGGCGGGACTTGCAATAATGGTATTTCATTCTTTACCATAGTAGATCAAGCAGTGTTCGAAAATGACGATTTAAAGAAAACAATTTTCAAGACTAATACCGATTGCGTTGGTTTGAACGGACTAGAATATGACAAAAACAATAACCGATTCGTATACACCTCTAAGAATTTTGAAGTCGTTTGTGTCTCTGAAATAGGTGAAGAACACTGCAAGTACAAAGATGAAAGCATGGAAAAAGTAACAAGTGTAGCTGTCGGATTAAATGGGGTAATTTTCGCCGGCGATGAAGTTGGGAGGGTTCATGTAATTTCAGAGGACGGGAAGCAAAGAAAAACTTTGATTGACAAGTGTGAGAAAATTAAGAGACTTTGCGATGTCTGGGTAGACAGGGAAGCCAAAAGACTGTTTGTTTGTGGAGACAAATACGTTGAAATATATACGATTTTACGCGCCTGATATATTCCATAGAATGTTACTACCAGCAATAAAATAAAGGCTACTTTGTTTTTTATTTTATCTTCTATTTAGAAATAGGATTTTCGTTCGTCAGAAGTTTGCTCCTGGATGTAACTTTACCAGCACGCTTTGATAGAATTTAATGAAATTTTTACATGCACATTTTATCCTTCGATGTGAGGACGACATCTCTATATTTTCAGGAAGTCAAATGTCAAGATTACAAGCATTTGTTGGAATGAAATTATTAATAGGTTTCCTGAGCATAACTTTTGAAGGTTCTGAATAGAATTTTATGAAATTTTACACAGTTGACAGGTATGAAAGAAATCTAAAGTGAATTATTTTAAGTTTTGTCTGTACAAAATTACAAATAAATTCATCATAGCTTTTGAATGGGACAACACAATTTCCTGAAACTTAAATGACTATTATTAGGGGTCACTATAAGCAAACGTTAACACTGTCAAACTGAAAACAGTCTCAAAAAATTACCTGTGCATGACTTTTTAAAACAAAAGAAAAGCAAATAGGTGGAAATTGTAGACAGCAGTCTAAGTCTAATCCTACTGTACCTTTCTTTCCAGTCACTTTGAAGTACAATTCATACCTATCATGTAACAGTACTGCAATTCCCTGTTAATTAACGGTACTTCTATTCACAGTCACTTTGCAGTACTTCTTTCTATGGTCATTCAACAGTAATGATATTTGCAGTCTTTTGACAGTACTCTTATAAATGGTAATATTACAGTACTTTTATCGTAATGAAGATTTCGTCTTGAATAGCGAGATGGGGAAACTAGCGATAATAACAATGAGAAGTTCAACTAAATATTCAAATATTATTATTTCCACCAAAAGTCAAATTAACAATAACAATAAAATGCACAAATGGATAGTCCAATTTAACAATATAACAAACGGCGACTCCGTATATTTAAAGATTTTCCTGTTCCTTTTTTTCTAATACAGCTTTAATCTCAAGTGTTCTGATTTTAATGTATGTCATTGCTTGAATATTTATTAGTACCTCAATAAACAAACACAGACGGATGTGGAGCGTAAAACTGTTCATTAACGTGTACATTGAACGATTCAGTGCTGAATCTTTGCATACATCTCCAAGATATATCCCCGTTCTTTAAAGTAAAATTTATCCGGAAAGTAAATCCATCAAGAGCTAAGCATTTCTTCCCTTTATTCTTCTCGGGTAACTTTTCACTCTTAAAAAATCATCCAATGGTCAAAGATGAACAGCAATCTGCTACTAGATTAAACTGGTTTCGCAAGAACTTGATTTTTTTGTTGTAAGTTGTTATATTTTTTTTTTATATTCAAAATTTGAAATTTTTATCACCTTAATGTATATAATCTATAAAGACTTTGGTAGAAATCTACCTGTATTTACCTTTTCAGGTAAAATTCTAATTAGCCCAAACGTCGAGTGCAATTAGCCCAAATGAAAATCTGTACTTTTGAATTTTTGGCCCAAATGTAATGCGCCCTTTAAAACCGACATTACATTACACACATATACAACAATGACATAATGAACATAATTAAAAACAGCACTAGGTTGAAGCACATGCAAACAGTACATTTATAAAATAGGCACATGCAAAGCACCCTATTTACTAACAGGTATAAGCACACATATAGACACAGACATAATTATAACATGATTAGGACACATAAAGCTAATGAAAGAACAGATTTCATGCAAAACTAAGAACAATAAAACAATTAAATAAGGACAGAAACATAAAAAACCTAAAAAAACATAAAAGTATATGAAATGAATGACCCATCAGTTATGACTTGTTTCAAAGGGTAAGTGCTATTTGCAAAAACTGCATCTACATACATCCCTTTCCCACTTGCCAATGAGACCCTTAAAATGTTCCAAAGACATCCCCTCCCTAAATTCCTGTGGTAGATTATTCCATAATTTAGGAGCAGCATACCGAAATGAATGAAGGCCATATCTGGTGGTTCTTACCCTAGGCTGTTCGACTGTATTTGTATATCTGAAAGAATATAAATTGGCTTTAGGTGTTATGAAATCCTTTAAATATGCTGGTGAATTTCCATTAATGATCTTAAAGGTTTGTATGGCTAGTGATCTTAAGCGCCTGATTTTCAATTGTGGCAAGTTTGATCTAGATAATAATTGTTCATATGTTGATGTTACATCATTATAAATAAAACGTAGAGCTCTTTCTTGTTCTTAGTGCTTGATTCACCACAAAAATGCCATACTGGTGGACAGTAATTAAAATTAGATAAAATTAAAGAATAATATATGGTCAATCTGCCTAGTCTATTCAGATGAGTTCCAATCCTTTTCAATACATTTAGCTGCTGAGATGCTTTTTTACAATTTTTTGAAACATGAGATTTAAAATTTAAACAGAAATCAAAAGTTACAAAGCAGTTATGGGACAAGGATGACACCTTGATTGTTTTGTCACTGTGCTGAAACCACTGAACAACATTTTGCTAAGCAAAATTTGCATAAGTGTTTAAAAATTATTTAAGTGCCATCAAGTGCACAGTTTTGTAATGACAACAACGTTACCAGGCACATAATGAGTCCATACAACAGATACAGCAACAAAAATCTAGTATAATAATTGCACTTGGAATCCCAAGTTTATGTTTGTAACACTCCATTTTCCTATTGTGACATGTATGTTTAAATTTTATGTTAATAGACATTATGTTGGATTTTCATCGGGCTTGATACACTAATTTATAATAGCATAAAAACAAACTTTAAACAAACCAAAAACAAGACAAAAAACAATAAATAAAAAAAAAAAAAATAAAATTAATGGCACCATAAAAACATGGCACAAATTATAAAAGAAAAGGAATAAACATTGGCATGGAAAACAAGACCAATGTTATTAAATTTGTGATATGAGGTGTATTGTCCTTATAGACTTACAAGACTAATCATTTCGAGGTAAAAAGGAAGAATAGATTTAAATAAAATAAGTGTTTCAAGGTATTGCTTTTTTGTCAATGACTTTTAATGTGGTGTATCTTTTTATAGGGTATGTATTGCTTCTTTTGTCAATGAATTTTTATGCAGTTTCATCCATGTACTTAAAAAGAGGACGTAAAAAGTCGTTTTTCTCGGAGAGTGGATGTAAACGGAAGGGCAAACATTCATTACACAACAAGACAAAGACAGCGAACAAATGAGCTAGACTCCAGACCGGGGTGGCGTTGGAGCGTGCGACATGTGTGCAAGAATCACAATGTTACATATGTACATCATGTCAGAAAGGAAACAACAACAAATGCTAGGACACTTTACTTTTCATTTTAAACGTTCTTTTCTTTGTTGTGGCTGTTTGTCTTTTAAAACCTGAAAAAAATATATAAATGTCTTTTTAGACAAACATGTGTATCTCCCCTAAAAATCTTGTATCAAACTCGCCTTAAGTAAAAGGAGCCTAATTAAACCATTACCCACCGGTGGTATTTAAACAAAAGAATGAGAGCTCTTCATCGGAAAAGATAGGAAAGTCCATTCGAATGTTTATCCTGGTTGTCAAGTGAATTAAAAGTTCTTTTTAGCAAAAAAGTTCATTCCATTTTAAGTTATGTTGTTTAAATAAACTATTCTGAATTAAATAGAGTTTATAAAAGTAACAAATTACATTTATAATGCATGTAATTATGTGGATATTTATAAAATGCATACGGTGGAACTCAAATGGATTGCACAACCTTAACGGTTATATAAAAAATAGAAAAAAATACACTATTTCTTGAAATGTATATCTTTTTACCTTCAAATTTTCAGACATGTACTGCAAGAGATTAAGCCAAAATAAAATTATGAAAAAGGCCCTTTTTCTAGTCCGTCTTGACAACCTTCTTCTTAAAAGTACACGATTTACCTGTTGAATTTGATTACGTCATAGAACATGTTTACCTTTTTGACCGGTGTCCGTAAATTGGGATCAACAACATGTGAATTTGCATTGTATTGGATTATTATGTCCAATTCAATCTTCAGTCATCCGTTTTAAAAATAGGAATGCCTCCCTTTTATCATGTTTATTATCAATGAAAGATAGAACTTGGTTGTGTCCCTTGAAAGTTTTTCATAGTTACACATTGAATTCAAATGGATCGTTAAGTGATAACAGTAAAATATAATTTCCAAACTAATATCTGTCGTAAGAAAAGGTAATAACCTAACATTCCCACAAATTTCGAGAATGTGTGATTTTTTTAAAGGTTGAGTTGACATTTTAATTTTTTCCAACGTCCAGCAAGTTTTACTCGATATGTTAAAATATGCACTTTTGTTGACCTTATAAACAACTGTTTACGCAACAGAAAAGATTCTTTAAGGTTAGTGAGGACACCTGTCATGTGACCAAAAACAGCTAAAAATGCAAAAAACAATTGCAAATGTCACAAATACCTTGAAACTTGTGTTAAATGATTTAATTTGATAAAACTTAATCAAAATAAATTAATTTTAATACAAATAAACCAACCATTCCTTCATAAATAAAATTTTCAAATAAAACAAGGGAGATAATCCACTTGAAAAATGACTTAAAAATAACAAAGATTTGTAAAGTAGAGAGAAAAGTAAGCTGGTGACCCCCAGTTTTTATTGTTTTATTTCAAAATATATTGTATTTCATTGATTTTTATCAAATAAAAATAAAATTCGTGGATTTTTTCTGCGACAAGATTTTATGCTAATTATTTGGCCTTTCCTAAATAATCTATAGTAAGTTGGGACAACTTTGAGCCTAAATTTTGGAAAAACAAGCCTGGAAAGGGGGTCCAATATTTTTACACAAGATAAAGTATATACCTAATACTAATATATAAAAAAATTGGAAAATTTAAATTCAGCATTATTTTTGGGGTCAGGTGTCCTCACTAACCGTAATAACATAACATGTCCAACGTATATGATAGTAGTCAGGTCCGTGCGCAATAAATGAAAATTAAAGATTGTTTATATGCCGTCGCCATCGTTGTTGTCATCGTTTAAAATTTAAAAAACACATTAGTTTTTTTTTCCGCAGGGGAGATAATTGAATACCACTAGATATTAGACTGTCCTCACGGCAGTGTTTTGTTTTGTGTTACTACCGGACCCTAAGATCGCAATGGTAGAGGAAGGTTTGGTGCCATAAAACCTGGTTACCCAACATTCTTTCCGAATGCCTTTACCAAGTCAATTTCTCCGGTATGTATTTCTTGTTTCGTCTTTTTAGACATTTGAATTTGGGTTATTGAATATAGATATTGCGTTGTTGCTCATCGAGCCTTTAAAGAGTTTTAATTCTTTTCAAAACCAACTACCCTTTTTATACGACCGCAAAAAAATTGCGGACGTTTTAGGGTGTCGTCGTCGTCGTTGTCTGTTATCTTTTTAGTGTTTCCACAATAACTTTATAGTTCCAGTTATCCGATTGCTATGAAATTTGACAATGATGTTCCTTACCATTAAAGGATGAATGGGATTAATTTTGGGGGTTCCCCCATTTTTTTTTTCGTTTCAAAATTAGGGGCTAAAAAGAGGCTAAAAATGCTACTTTTATGTTTGTTGCTTCTAGTTGTTCCATTGGTTTGTAAATTGGCAATAATGTTCCTTACCATAAAATGATGAATGGGATTGATTTTGGGGGCCCCCTCTTTTTGTTTCAAAATTAGGGACCAAACGGGGCAAACAATTCAAATATTTTATTTCACTATAACTTTGGTCCTAGTTGGCCTATTGCTGTGAAATTTGTCAAGAATGTTTCTTACAGTAAAAAAAATGAACCTGAATTTTCGCGTCCCCCCTTTTCCCCGTTATGTAATTAGGGGCCAAAAGGGGCCAAAATCGAAACTATTTTTATTTGTGGTCCGATTTTGAAATTTTTTTTTGCATGTTTGTTCTTGTCAAAAAGCGGTTATTTATATTAGAATTAATTTTTTGCAAACCCGCTGTTTTCCCCTATTAGGTAATTAGGGGCCAAAAGGGATCAAAATCGAAACTTGTTTACTTGTGATCTGATTTTGAATTTTTTTTCATGTTTGTTCTTGTCAAATAGCGGATACAAATTGAGGATTAATTTTTGTGACCCCACTTTCCCCCCTATTACGTAATTAGGGGCCAAAAGGGACCAAAATCAAAACTTTTTTACTTGTGATCCGATTTTGAAAAAAAAATTGCATGTTTGTTCTTGTCAAATAGCGGATACAAAATTGAGAATTAATTTTTGCAACCCCCTTTTTTCCCTATTAGGTAATTAGGGGCCAAAGGGGCCAAAATAAAAACTTTTTTATTGAAGTCCGATTTTGAAAATTTATTTTGCATGTTTGTTCAGGTCAAATAGCGGATACAATTTTGAGAATTAATTTTTGTGACTCTCCTTTTTCCCCTTTTACGTATTTAGGGGCCAAAATTGAAACTTTTTATTCGATACAGATCGGAAGTTTCTCTTACTGTTTTCAAGAAGTTAGGAAGCAAAGGGGTCAAAAACATCAATAATAATAGATAAATGAAGAAAATAGGTGTATTTCTTAATATGAAATTGAGTGGGGATATTGAAATGATATAAATATGATATTGTAAGTATGATTTTTTTTCCCATTTTCTTTTATAAGAGGCCATTCATGCAGAAAATATAGGTCACATCCAGCATCCGAAGCATGCATTGTGCTTAGCATCACTAGATGCACTTACCATACCAATGTAGTTGATGTGGCACTTGTCAGTAAGTGGGAATAGACTTTAACCATTCTTCTGTAAGTGGTCATTCATGCAGAATATATAGGTCACATCCAGCATCCGAAGCGTGCACTGCGCTTAGCATCACTAGATGCACTTTCCATACCAATATACTTGATGTGGCACTTGTCAGTAAGTAGGAATGAAATTAAACCATTTTTCTGTAAGATGTCATCCATGCGGAAAATAAAGGTCACATTTAGCATCCGAAGCATGCATTGTGCTTAGCATCACTAGGTGCACCTACTAGGCCTATACCAACATTATTGATTTGGCATTTGTCAGTAAGTGGGAATTGGGACGGACGGACGGACGGACAGACGGCCGAACGGACCCGAACACTATATGCACCTCTACTTTCGTAGATGGGGCTTAAAAATATGTAGGGAAATTGATGACCCCAAGATTTTATAGCCTAATTTTAAAGAACTAACCAAAAAGGAAGTTTTGACATGTATATTACAAAAATCTCGTGAAATTTAAAAAATAATAAGCTCTCAGGAGCCTGAAGCGCTTACCTGGTAACTATAAGGGGTCATCTGACAAATTTAATCCAATGGAGACTTTTGTAGAGCTGAAATGTACTGAAGATTTGAGCAAGCAACAGATTTTCTCTAATAATGAAAAAATGCTATTTTGACATTTAAAGGGCCATTGGGTCATCTGACATCTTTGACCCAATGGAGAGTTTTGTAGAGCTTTTGATGCTGAAGAGAGAAGGTTGTATCAGATTTTCTCTATCTCTTATACTTTTTGATTTACAAGCTAAAACACTTTACTTTTCATTTTAAACGTTCTTTTCTTTGTTGTGGCTGTTTGTCTTTTAAAACCTGAAAAAAATATATAAATGTCTTTTTAGACAAACATGTGTATCTCCCCTAAAAATCTTGTATCAAACTCGCCTTAAGTAAAAGGAGCCTAATTAAACCATTACCCACCGGTGGTATTTAAACAAAAGAATGAGAGCTCTTCATCGGAAAAGATAGGAAAGTCCATTCGAATGTTTATCCTGGTTGTCAAGTGAATTAAAAGTTCTTTTTAGCAAAAAAGTTCATTCCATTTTAAGTTATGTTGTTTAAATAAACTATTCTGAATTAAATAGAGTTTATAAAAGTAACAAATTACATTTATAATGCATGTAATTATGTGGATATTTATAAAATGCATACGGTGGAACTCAAATGGATTGCACAACCTTAACGGTTATATAAAAAATAGAAAAAAATACACTATTTCTTGAAATGTATATCTTTTTACCTTCAAATTTTCAGACATGTACTGCAAGAGATTAAGCCAAAATAAAATTATGAAAAAGGCCCTTTTTCTAGTCCGTCTTGACAACCTTCTTCTTAAAAGTACACGATTTACCTGTTGAATTTGATTACGTCATAGAACATGTTTACCTTTTTGACCGGTGTCCGTAAATTGGGATCAACAACATGTGAATTTGCATTGTATTGGATTATTATGTCCAATTCAATCTTCAGTCATCCGTTTTAAAAATAGGAATGCCTCCCTTTTATCATGTTTATTATCAATGAAAGATAGAACTTGGTTGTGTCCCTTGAAAGTTTTTCATAGTTACACATTGAATTCAAATGGATCGTTAAGTGATAACAGTAAAATATAATTTCCAAACTAATATCTGTCGTAAGAAAAGGTAATAACCTAACATTCCCACAAATTTCGAGAATGTGTGATTTTTTTAAAGGTTGAGTTGACATTTTAATTTTTTCCAACGTCCAGCAAGTTTTACTCGATATGTTAAAATATGCACTTTTGTTGACCTTATAAACAACTGTTTACGCAACAGAAAAGATTCTTTAAGGTTAGTGAGGACACCTGTCATGTGACCAAAAACAGCTAAAAATGCAAAAAACAATTGCAAATGTCACAAATACCTTGAAACTTGTGTTAAATGATTTAATTTGATAAAACTTAATCAAAATAAATTAATTTTAATACAAATAAACCAACCATTCCTTCATAAATAAAATTTTCAAATAAAACAAGGGAGATAATCCACTTGAAAAATGACTTAAAAATAACAAAGATTTGTATAGTAGAGAGAAAAGTAAGCTGGTGACCCCCAGTTTTTATTGTTTTATTTCAAAATATATTGTATTTCATTGATTTTTATCAAATAAAAATAAAATTCGTGGATTTTTTCTGCGACAAGATTTTATGCTAATTATTTGGCCTTTCCTATATAATCTATAGTAAGTTGGGACAACTTTGAGCCTAAATTTTGGAAAAACAAGCCTGGAAAGGGGGTCCAATATCTTTACACAAGATAAAGTATATACCTAATACTAATATATAAAAAAATTGGAAAATTTAAATTCAGCATTATTTTTGGGGTCAGGTGTCCTCACTAACCGTAATAACATAACATGTCCAACGTATATGATAGTAGTCAGGTCCGTGCGCAATAAATGAAAATTAAAGATTGTTTATATGCCGTCGCCATCGTTGTTGTCATCGTTTAAAATTTAAAAAACACATTAGTTTTTTTTCCGCAGGGGAGATAATTGAATACCACTAGATATTAGACTGTCCTCACGGCAGTGTTTTGTTTTGTGTTACTACCGGACCCTAAGATCGCAATGGTAGAGGAAGGTTTGGTGCCATAAAACCTGGTTACCCAACATTCTTTCCGAATGCCTTTACCAAGTCAATTTCTCCGGTATGTATTTCTTGTTTCGTCTTTTTAGACATTTGAATTTGGGTTATTGAATATAGATATTGCGTTGTTGCTCATCGAGCCTTTAAAGAGTTTTAATTCTTTTCAAAACCAACTACCCTTTTTATACGACCGCAAAAAAATTGCGGACGTTTTAGGGTGTCGTCGTCGTCGTTGTCTGTTATCTTTTTAGTGTTTCCACAATAACTTTATAGTTCCAGTTATCCGATTGCTATGAAATTTGACAATGATGTTCCTTACCATTGAAGGATGAATGGGATTAATTTTGGGGGTTCCCCCATTTTTTTTTTCGTTTCAAAATTAGGGGCTAAAAAGAGGCTAAAAATGCTACTTTTATGTTTGTTGCTTCTAGTTGTTCCATTGGTCTGTAAATTGGCAATAATGTTCCTTACCATAAAATGATGAATGGGATTGATTTTGGGGGCCCCCTCTTTTTGTTTCAAAATTAGGGACCAAACGGGGCAAACAATTCAAATATTTTATTTGTTTCCACCATAACTTTGGTCCTAGTTGGCCTATTGCTGTGAAATTTGTCAAGAATGTTTCTTACAGTAAAAAAAATGAACCTGAATTTTCGCGTCCGCCCTTTTCCCCGTTATGTAATTAGGGGCCAAAAGGGGCCAAAATCGAAACTATTTTTATTTGTGGTCCGATTTTGAAATTTTTTTTTGCATGTTTGTTCTTGTCAAAAAGCGGTTATTTATATTAGAATTAATTTTTGCAAACCCGCTGTTTTCCCCTATTAGGTAATTAGGGGCCAAAAGGGATCAAAATCGAAACTTGTTTACTTGTGATCTGATTTTGAATTTTTTTTTCATGTTTGTTCTTGTCAAATAGCGGATACAAATTGAGGATTAATTTTTGTGACCCCACTTTCCCCCCTATTACGTAATTAGGGGCCAAAAGGGACCAAAATCAAAACTTTTTTACTTGTGATCCGATTTTGAAAAAAAAATTGCATGTTTGTTCTTGTCAAATAGCGGATACAAAATTGAGAATTAATTTTTGCAACCCCCTTTTTTCCCTATTAGGTAATTAGGGGCCAAAGGGGCCAAAATAAAAACTTTTTTATTGAAGTCCGATTTTGAAAATTTATTTTGCATGTTTGTTCAGGTCAAATAGCGGATACAATTTTGAGAATTAATTTTTGTGACTCTCCTTTTTCCCCTTTTACGTAATTAGGGGCCAAAATTGAAACTTTTTATTCGATACAGATCGGAAGTTTCTCTTACTGTTTTCAAGAAGTTAGGAAGCAAAGGGGTCAAAAACATCAATAATAATAGATAAATGAAGAAAATAGGTGTATTTCTTAATATGAAATTGAGTGGGGATATTGAAATGATATAAATATGATATTGTAAGTATGATTTTTTTTCCCATTTTCTTTTATAAGAGGCCATTCATGCAGAAAATATAGGTCACATCCAGCATCCGAAGCATGCATTGTGCTTAGCATCACTAGATGCACTTACCATACCAATGTAGTTGATGTGGCACTTGTCAGTAAGTGGGAATAGACTTTAACCATTCTTCTGTAAGTGGTCATTCATGCAGAATATATAGGTCACATCCAGCATCCGAAGCGTGCACTGCGCTTAGCATCACTAGATGCACTTTCCATACCAATATACTTGATGTGGCACTTGTCAGTAAGTGGGAATGAAATTAAACCATTTTTCTGTAAGATGTCATCCATGCGGAAAATAAAGGTCACATTTAGCATCCGAAGCATGCATTGTGCTTAGCATCACTAGGTGCACCTACTAGGCCTATACCAACATTATTGATTTGGCATTTGTCAGTAAGTGGGAATTGGGACGGACGGACGGACGGACAGACGGCCGAACGGACCCGAACACTATATGCACCTCTACTTTCGTAGATGGGGCTTAAAAATATGTAGGGAAATTGATGACCCCAAGATTTTATAGCCTAATTTTAAAGAACTAACCAAAAAGGAAGTTTTGACATGTATATTACAAAAATCTCGTGAAATTTAAAAAATAATAAGCTCTCAGGAGCCTGAAGCGCTTACCTGGTAACTATAAGGGGTCATCTGACAAATTTAATCCAATGGAGACTTTTGTAGAGCTGAAATGTACTGAAGATTTGAGCAAGCAACAGATTTTCTCTAATAATGAAAAAATGCTATTTTGACATTTAAAGGGCCATTGGGTCATCTGACATCTTTGACCCAATGGAGAGTTTTGTAGAGCTTTTGATGCTGAAGAGAGAAGGTTGTATCAGATTTTCTCTATCTCTTATACTTTTTGATTTACAAGCTAAAACACTTTACTTTTCATTTTAAACGTTCTTTTCTTTGTTGTGGCTGTTTGTCTTTTAAAACCTGAAAAAAATATATAAATGTCTTTTTAGACAAACATGTGTATCTCCCCTAAAAATCTTGTATCAAACTCGCCTTAAGTAAAAGGAGCCTAATTAAACCATTACCCACCGGTGGTATTTAAACAAAAGAATGAGAGCTCTTCATCGGAAAAGATAGGAAAGTCCATTCGAATGTTTATCCTGGTTGTCAAGTGAATTAAAAGTTCTTTTTAGCAAAAAAGTTCATTCCATTTTAAGTTATGTTGTTTAAATAAACTATTCTGAATTAAATAGAGTTTATAAAAGTAACAAATTACATTTATAATGCATGTAATTATGTGGATATTTATAAAATGCATACGGTGGAACTCAAATGGATTGCACAACCTTAACGGTTATATAAAAAATAGAAAAAAATACACTATTTCTTGAAATGTATATCTTTTTACCTTCAAATTTTCAGACATGTACTGCAAGAGATTAAGCCAAAATAAAATTATGAAAAAGGCCCTTTTTCTAGTCCGTCTTGACAACCTTCTTCTTAAAAGTACACGATTTACCTGTTGAATTTGATTACGTCATAGAACATGTTTACCTTTTTGACCGGTGTCCGTAAATTGGGATCAACAACATGTGAATTTGCATTGTATTGGATTATTATGTCCAATTCAATCTTCAGTCATCCGTTTTAAAAATAGGAATGCCTCCCTTTTATCATGTTTATTATCAATGAAAGATAGAACTTGGTTGTGTCCCTTGAAAGTTTTTCATAGTTACACATTGAATTCAAATGGATCGTTAAGTGATAACAGTAAAATATAATTTCCAAACTAATATCTGTCGTAAGAAAAGGTAATAACCTAACATTCCCACAAATTTCGAGAATGTGTGATTTTTTTAAAGGTTGAGTTGACATTTTAATTTTTTCCAACGTCCAGCAAGTTTTACTCGATATGTTAAAATATGCACTTTTGTTGACCTTATAAACAACTGTTTACGCAACAGAAAAGATTCTTTAAGGTTAGTGAGGACACCTGTCATGTGACCAAAAACAGCTAAAAATGCAAAAAACAATTGCAAATGTCACAAATACCTTGAAACTTGTGTTAAATGATTTAATTTGATAAAACTTAATCAAAATAAATTTATTTTAATACAAATAAACCAACCATTCCTTCATAAATAAAATTTTCAAATAAAACAAGGGAGATAATCCACTTAAAAAATGACTTAAAAATAACAAAGATTTGTATAGTAGAGAGAAAAGTAAGCTGGTGACCCCCAGTTTTTATTGTTTTATTTCAAAATATATTGTATTTCATTGATTTTTATCAAATAAAAATAAAATTCGTGGATTTTTTCTGCGACAAGATTTTATGCTAATTATTTGGCCTTTCCTATATAATCTATAGTAAGTTGGGACAACTTTGAGCCTAAATTTTGGAAAAACAAGCCTGGAAAGGGGGTCCAATATTTTTACACAAGATAAAGTATATACCTAATACTAATATATAAAAAAATTGGAAAATTTAAATTCAGCATTATTTTTGGGGTCAGGTGTCCTCACTAACCGTAATAACATAACATGTCCAACGTATATGATAGTAGTCAGGTCCGTGCGCAATAAATGAAAATTGAAGATTGTTTATATGCCGTCGCCATCGTTGTTGTCATCGTTTAAAATTTAAAAAACACATTAGTTTTTTTTCCGCAGGGGAGATAATTGAATACCACTAGATATTAGACTGTCCTCACGGCAGTGTTTTGTTTTGTGTTACTACCGGACCCTAAGATCGCAATGGTAGAGGAAGGTTTGGTGCCATAAAACCTGGTTACCCAACATTCTTTCCGAATGCCTTTACCAAGTCAATTTCTCCGGTATGTATTTCTTGTTTCGTCTTTTTAGACATTTGAATTTGGGTTATTGAATATAGATATTGCGTTGTTGCTCATCGAGCCTTTAAAGAGTTTTAATTCTTTTCAAAACCAACTACCCTTTTTATACGACCGCAAAAAAATTGCGGACGTTTTAGGGTGTCGTCGTCGTCGTTGTCTGTTAACTTTTTAGTGTTTCCACAATAACTTTATAGTTCCAGTTATCCGATTGCTATGAAATTTGACAATGATGTTCCTTACCATTAAAGGATGAATGGGATTAATTTTGGGGGTTCCCCCATTTTTTTTTTTTCGTTTCAAAATTAGGGGCTAAAAAGAGGCTAAAAATGCTACTTTTATGTTTGTTGCTTCTAGTTGTTCCATTGGTTTGTAAATTGGCAATAATGTTCCTTACCATAAAATGATGAATGGGATTGATTTTGGGGGCCCCCTCTTTTTGTTTCAAAATTAGGGACCAAACGGGGCAAACAATTCAAATATTTTATTTGTTTCCACCATAACTTTGGTCCTAGTTGGCCTATTGCTGTGAAATTTGTCAAGAATGTTTCTTACAGTAAAAAAAATGAACCTGAATTTTCGCGTCCCCCCTTTTCCCCGTTATGTAATTAGGGGCCAAAAGGGGCCAAAATCGAAACTATTTTTATTTGTGGTCCGATTTTGAAATTTTTTTTTGCATGTTTGTTCTTGTCAAAAAGCGGTTATTTATATTAGAACTAATTTTTGCAAACCCGCTGTTTTCCCCTATTAGGTAATTAGGGGCCAAAAGGGATCAAAATCGAAACTTGTTTACTTGTGATCTGATTTTGAATTTTTTTTTCATGTTTGTTCTTGTCAAATAGCGGATACAAATTGAGGATTAATTTTTGTGACCCCACTTTCCCCCCTATTACGTAATTAGGGGCCAAAAGGGACCAAAATCAAAACTTTTTTACTTGTGATCCGATTTTGAAAAAAAAATTGCATGTTTGTTCTTGTCAAATAGCGGATACAAAATTGAGAATTGATTTTTGCAACCCCCTTTTTTCCCTATTAGGTAATTAGGGGCCAAAGGGGCCAAAATAAAAACTTTTTTATTGAAGTCCGATTTTGAAAATTTATTTTGCATGTTTGTTCATGTCAAATAGCGGATACAATTTTGAGAATTAATTTTTGTGACTCTCCTTTTTCCCCTTTTACGTAATTAGGGGCCAAAATTGAAACTTTTTATTCGATACAGATCGGAAGTTTCTCTTACTGTTTTCAAGAAGTTAGGAAGCAAAGGGGTCAAAAACATCAATAATAATAGATAAATGAAGAAAATAGGTGTATTTCTTAATATGAAATTGAGTGGGGATATTGAAATGATATAAATATGATATTGTAAGTATGATTTTTTTTCCCATTTTCTTTTATAAGAGGCCATTCATGCAGAAAATATAGGTCACATCCAGCATCCGAAGCATGCATTGTGCTTAGCATTACTAGATGCACTAACCATACCAATGTAGTTGATGTGGCACTTGTCAGTAAGTGGGAATAGACTTTAACCATTCTTCTGTAAGTGGTCATTCATGCGGAAAATAAAGGTCACATTTAGCATCCGAAGCATGCATTGTGCTTAGCATCACTAGGTGCACCTACTAGGCCTATACCAACATTATTGATTTGGCATTTGTCAGTAAGTGGGAATTGGGACGGACGGACGGACGGACGGACAGACGGCCGAACGGACCCGAACACTATATGCACCTCTACTCTCGTAGATGGGGCTTAAAAATATGTAGGGAAATTGATGACCCCAAGATTTTATAGCCTAATTTTAAAGAACTAACCAAAAAGGAAGTTTTGACATGTATATTACAAAAATCTCGTGAAATTTAAAAAATAATAAGCTCTCAGGAGCCTGAAGCGCTTACCTGGTAACTATAAGGGGTCATCTGACAAATTTAATCCAATGGAGACTTTTGTAGAGCTGAAATGTACTGAAGATTTGAGCAAGCAACAGATTTTCTCTAATAATGAAAAAATGCTGTTTTGACATTTAAAGGGCCATTGGGTCATCTGACATCTTTGACCCAATGGAGAGTTTTGTAGAGCTTTTGATGCTGAAGAGAGAAGGTTGTATCAGATTTTCTCTATCTCTTATACTTTTTGATTTACAAGCCAAAAACAGTAGTTTGCTCCCCTGGTCTTTTTTTAGCAATGGCGGTCACGTTTTTTTGACGGGTCAATAATCGATACACAACTTGTGTTAGCTACAATAATGTAGCTCCTTTGACATGTTTGAAATCTTTTATTAGGCGGAGCTACAATGCGGTCCCATTCCTCGTAACGGAGCAACGCCGACAGCGAAATCACACCGGGCGCAATTCAATCAATTAGACGTCAAATTTGATATTAAAATATCGCTTATAGTATTTTAATGACGAATTCAGTTTAAATTTTCCGACATTTAGCACATTTTAAAAGATTTTAGAATAATATCAATTTTTGAAGGATCTTGATCCTGCACTTTATAATGAAGTTCAGGATCAGAATTTTGAAAATGTTGGATTTCTAACATTTATCTATGACTCTTAGCCAAAATTTTTTATTAACTCGATGTTATTCAGAGTATTATTGGTATTTTCGAACCATTTTAAAGCTTTGTTTGAGTTGGAGAAAGAATTTCAATTTGCTCCATTACGAGTAATGGGACCGCATTGTAGCTCCGCCTTATCAAAGATGTCATAGGAGCTACATTATTGTAGCTAAACTTGTGTGGGACACCCTTACGATCAAGCAGACCAAGTTAAGTTTCATTGAATTTTGTTCAGTAGTTCAGAGGAGAAGGTTTTTGAAAAATTGTTAACAGACGACTACGACGGACGCCAAGTGATAGCAATAGCTCACCTGGACCGGTCCACGTGAGCTAAAAAATGGTAAAATAAAAACACTTCCCAATGATTTTTAAAAACTTCAAAAATTAAGCGGGCTGACATATTCTTTCTATTTAACTTTTCAAACGTGTGTACTTAGATGCTTCTTTTGACAAATTTTGAGAAAATTCTAGCAGACCGATTTTTCATTACTGTGCCTCCTTGAAAGACTTAACGGTTTTACATAATATGTATATATATTCTCTTCAACGGACAAAATATCGACTAACCGTCCTAAAACAAGGAAGTTATTTAATACAATGGCGACCGGAATACAGGTGAATCCCGTCTCAGAAATAACTAAATGTTTGATATGTCTAGAACCCCCACGAGTTCTAAAAACGTTACCATGTCAACACGCTTTTTGTAAACAGTGCATTTTGGAATATTTTATTTCTACAAAAGACCGAAAAGAAAACCAAAACTTCACCTGTCCGGTATGTAGAGCAGTTTTGACACCCCCTGAGCCGGACATTGAAATCTCAAATTATATTGATTCCTTAACACCAAATTTAAATATTGGACAATCCGAACTTGAGGTAAAAAACGTAAATTGTATTATTTGTCAACGGGAAGGCAAGATTACATCTGCAATAAAATGGTGTTGCGATTGCCAGGAGGCATATTGTGAAAATTGCAGTAAATGCCATGCTTTATTTCAGTTTTTATCGTCTCATACCGTTTCGCCTATAACAGAAATAGAAAAACCTGTAGACGAAAAATTTTTAGGCGAAATTTTAGATAAATGCTCTCATCACCCAAAAGATACTATAGAGGCCTATTGCTTTGACCACAATCAGCTTTGTTGCGTTTCCTGTCTGACAAAATCACACAGAGGATGTGAAAAGGTATATACCGTTAAAGAGCTTGTCAGCGAGAGCGAAAACCCGGTTGAAAAAAATGGGACCATTGAAGCGGATTTGTCTAAAATGCGTACTGCCGCAATCTCTTTGCTAGAAGAAAAGAAACAAGAAAAAATCCATGGAGAGGAAACATTTAGAAATATCGAAGAGGAAACAAAAAAATCAGTACAGAAAATCAAAGACAATATCGATACTTTAATGATTTCTTTCCGAAAAGAACTGGACTTGAAACAAGATGAATACGAGTTGGGAATTGACCATCTTATAAACCAGATTGAAAATCTGACCAAGTATCTTGACAAAGTTACAGGGTTCTGTACTTGGTCCCTTGTTGTTTGTTATTTATATTAATGATATAGCAGAGAAATTAACATCATTATGTAGATTATTCGCCGATGATACATCTTTTAATTATTCCGATAGTGATCAAAATCGGGTAAAATTAGCCATTGATCATGATCTTAAAGAGCTTGACGACTGGTCGAAGAAATGGCTTATGTCTTTCAACCCAGACAAAACCGAAATAATAGTATTTTCTAATTCTGCTATACCGAATCTAAGTTTTGAGCTAAACGACAAAACTATTCCTATTCAAGACTCACATAAACACCTAGGTGTTACATTTAGCAATGATGCTAAATGGAATCTTCATATAGAAAACATTATAAATAGTGCTAAGCGACATCTAAACATCCTAAGGAAACTAAAATACCAATTATGTAGAAATACCTTAGAAAATCTTTATCTTGTATTCATAAGACCCATTTTCGAATATGCGTCCGAGGTGTGGGACAATTGTGGAACTATTAACTCAAATAAACTTGAACAGCTGCAGCTTGAGGCTGCAAGATTGGTAACGGGTCTTCCTGTCTTCACTAAAAAGGAATTGATTTACAGTGAAGTTGGTTGGGAACCACTAGCAGAGAGACGAAGAAAACGAAAACTTAATATGTTTTACAATATTTTTAACCATAATGCCCCGTCGTATCTTACAAACCTTATCCCGCCGCAAGTTCAAACTATTTCTACGTATCCCCTTAGAAATGGTGAAGACATTATCCTTCCTTATTGCAGATTATCCTTAACTAGAGATTCTTTTATCCCTGCTACCATTAGACTATGGAATGACTTAGATATAAACATTCGACACATGCAATCAGCTAAAAAATTCAAATACGAACTTAAGAAAAACAGTAACTCTACTGTGAAAGTTCCAAAATACTTTTCCTATGGCCCACGAAAACTCAACATGATATTGACCCAATTGAGATGTTCCGCTTCATTCCTAAACGGTGACCTATTCAAAGCCAATATTATAACAGACTCTTCTTGTCGATGTGGCTTTGCCATTGAAAACATAAACCATTACTTCTTTGAATGTCCCTTATATAACGAACATAGAGCTATACTTGTCAATGATCTCAGCTGGCTCCCAAATAACACCATTTTAAATGCGACTCTTCTTACATGTGGTAGTACAGCATTAAGTCAAGAGCAAAACGAGACTATTTTCAAACATTCATTTGACTATATCAAACGGACCAAGAGATTTTTAATAGTGTAGGCCCCACTCATCATTTCTTCCAACACAGACACCAAGCAATCCCTTCTCTTACTTCTTTTACTCCTAAAAAGTTTTTCTTTCTTATTCTTATTCAGCAATTATACTTTTTATTGTTTGTTTTGTTATTTACAAATGTAACTTGCATGCATGCTCAACTTGTATATTCATTGTATTGTTTAACTATGTTATGGAGAGGACTTCATAAGTATGTTTTACTTGTGTCCAATCCAATTTGTGTATTTTTACAAATAAAATATGTTTAAACTAAGTTGCAGGGAAAATTAATTTTGTTCGTACATATGGAACTCCCATAAAGCTTTTTGTCTATTTGGAAAAGGTGAAAGAGGAATTTAAGCAAACATTCACAGAAACTTTAGATTGTCTAGCAGGATCAAAAGTTATGGATATCAAACTTGCCATGCAAGATGTGTTTAGAGAAATGGAAACACTGTCTGATATTGGGACAGTCAACTTAGTCGAACGAAAAGATAAAGCTATAAGCAAGTTTATATCGCAACTACCAGCCAATGTTTGTTGCGTCTCATTGACATTCGATACTATACGAGTGTCACTAGAAAAATTTATAGAAACTGGAAAAGATATTCGTGGTGGAACGTTTGCAACTGGTGACACTTCATTTGTTGGGGATTTTTCAAATAATAAAGTTTTAAATATTGATGTTTCAACAGGACAAACATTAAGTGAATTCAAAGTAAATAGCCCAAAGAGACTTTCATACGAAGAAGCAACAAAAACTCTTTTCATTTCATGTTACAGTGGTGGATTACATAAAGTTAAATATGATTACAAAAGAAAAGAATTTAGTGAATTTACCGCAATTAAAACAGGGCGTTCTTATAATGGTGGTATTTGCAATGATGGTGTTTCGTTCTATACAATTGTAGACAAGGAAGTTTTCAAAAATGACGAAATGCAAAGACCAATTTTTCGAACCACCACGATTTGCAACGCTTTGAACGGATTAGCATATGACAAGTACAATAACCGTTTCGTATACACCTCTAAGGGTTATGAAGTTGTTTGTGTATCTTTAGCAGGCCAAGAACTCTTCAAGTACAAAGACGCGAGCATGGAAAAAGTATCCAGTGTAGCTATAGGATCAAATGGACTAATTTTTGCCGGTGACGAAGCTGGTCGGGTTCATGTTATTTCAGAAGACGGGAAGCGTAGAAATACTCTGATTGACAAATGTGAGAAAATGCAATTAATATATGATGTATTTGTAGACACGCAAGCCAGAAAGTTGTTTGTATGTGGAAACAATTATATTGCAATATATACAATCGAGCGCGGTTGATATAACATTGTCCAGGCGTTGTATAATCTATAAATTTTGTTACAACTAACAAAATAAAGGCTTTTGTCTGGATGTAATACGGTTTTCCCTACGTCTAAAATTGATATCCAGAGTTTATGTTTGTTACACTCGCATTTTCCTGTTTAAATTTTATGTTAAAGGACATTATGTTGGATTTTCATTAAGCTTGATACACTAATTTATAATAGCATAAAACAAACTTTAAACAAACCAAAAACATAAAACAAAATAAAGATAATGGCAACACAAAAACATGGCACAAATTATAAAAGAAAAGGAATAAACATTGGCATGGAAAACAAGACCAATGTTATTAAATTTGTGATATGAGGTGTATTGTCCTTATAGACTTACAAGACTAATCATTTCGAGAAAAAAGGAAGAAAAGACCTAAACAAAATAAGTGTTTCAATGTATTGCTTTTTTGTCACTGACTTTTAATGCGGTGTATCTTTTTATAGGGTATGTATTGCTTCTTTTGTCAATGATTTTTATGCAGACTCTGTGTACTAAGAATAGAGGACGTAAAAAGTCGGTTTTTCTCGGAGAGTGGAAGAAGGCGGTAGGGCAAACATCCATTACACAAAAAGACAAAGACAGCAAACAAATGAACTATAGTCCAGACCGGGTGGCGTTCGAGGGTGCGACATGTGTGCAAGAATCACAATGTTACATATGTACACCATGTCAGAAAGGAAACAAGAACAAATGCTAGGACACTTTACTTTTCATTTTAAACGTTCTTTTCTTTGTTGTGGCTGTTTGTCCTTTACAACCTGAAAAAAATATAAAAGTCTTCATAGACAAACATGTGTATTTCCCCAATAAGCTTGTATCAAACTGGCTGAAAGAAGCCTTAGTTTCTTTACAAATCAAAGTATACAGTCAATGACTTAAACTCTTCGTGGCTGTGTTGTGTTTTGTGCTACTACCGGATCATAAGATCGCAATGGAAGATGGGGGGTTTGGTGCCATAAAACCGGATTTCGATCTCTCAGATGAGTGCAGATGTTGGTTTGTCATAGGGTGTTGTTTTGTCTTCCTTTACAAAAATTGCCCACACAGGGTTATGTTGCTCCTCGGTTGCTGTCTTCACTCAAGAAATTTTACGGTAGACATCATGCACTTATAGACAAATATGGGATTTCGATCTCTCAGATGAGTGCAGATGTTGGTTTGTCATAAGGTGTTGTTTTGTCTTCCTTTACCGGATTTTACACGCTGAATGGACTAATGGCAACGCGACGGGTGTGCTATAGCAAGCAGGAACTGCTTACTCTTCCGGAGCACCTGAGTTCACTCTTGTTTCGACTGGAGTTCGCGTTGTTGATTGATATTAAGTTATTTTGTGTTTCCATGTTTTACATGTTGTCTGTTTTTGTCCCATTCCTGTTGGTGTTTACTGGTTTTGTCTCTGCCCTTTCGGACTTTTGATATTCGGATACCCCATTGGTACCTCTGCTTCCTTAACACAACATTTCTTTTGAAATGCCTGTACAAAGCCAGGACCAGTTCGATCTTCAATTTCTCAGGTATGTATTTCTGGTTTTGTCTTTTCTCTTAGACATTTGAGGTTGATCCTCTAAGTTCAGTAGTTTTGTTATTACCTTTATTCAAGAACAACCGTTTTGTCCATTTCATATACAATTTGCTTTGTTCGTTCGTGTTGCATAGAGTGTTTCTTAGCTCTAACTGTTTTCAAATTCTTACAACTTTCTTTCTTGGTGTTTTTATTTCCTATAAACGTTCTAATGAAAGTTTACTTCCTTCAGATTCTGTAAAGACATTGCATCTCCTTAACTTAAAATCATCTCACCTTGGACGCTAAAAAGTCTTGGTGCTGTGAACGGACCTAAACCTTGGTGACTGAAAGCAGCTATCTTGACCTGATACGTTATGCCAGGTTCTAATCCTCCTTTATAATGGGACATTGCAGTCTTATCTTGTATGACACACTTGTAGTATTCAGACGTACTGGGAACAGTCTGACGGAAAGCAACGATGTAGCCGTCAATATTTCTGATATCAGCATTGTCTGGAATCTAAAAAGAGGGACAAAACACGTTTTGCAGAATAGAAATGATAGAATTATCGCATTGCAATAATCTTGCTTACGGTAAAACAAAATAGACGAAACGGTTGTAATATACTGGAAATGTATAAATTGCAATGGTCCTGACTCGGTAGACCTTTTCATTGACATTGAAAATTTGCAAATGAGTGATAACAACAAAACGGGAGGAAATACGCTGATTGGATGATTTTTTAATAAGTAATATTTTCTGAACACAAAACATTTTTGTAAAAAAGTTTAGACTTCTAGCAAAGTTGTCAATTCAAACAATTACCTGCCATTTTATCAGTACTCCTGGTTGAGTCAACACATTACATATTCCAGTAATCTTTGGACTGAAGCTTGGCTCTAATGAATGAAAAAAATGAAATTTTAATTCATTTATGTGTCACAACACGCAACCAGGAGCTGTAAATATCCTTCAGACTCACCCGATGTTCGTTCCCGTGTGTTTGTTGCTTTCAACAATTGTGCCATTTTATAAAAGTTTTTGTCCATTGTACTATTGTTGCAATATGTTATGAAATCGCATACAGGCATTAAGTTTTTTGGTGGTAAAATAATCATTACCTCTTTAATTATATTTTGCCATTTTTTAAGAAATTATAAGAACGTAGGTTGTTGCATGATTTAACAAGTGTATACAATTGACTGTCCCATAAATATTATAAGCATCAATCATGTCAATAAAGATCAGGTTTAAGCTCTGGCTCCTTAATTGGTCCTCTAGCTACTTACCTCCTATATTTTTAATCTTCTGACTTTGTTGACTTTCAACTAAAACATGCGTAAAATGATGATATATTAATACAAAATCAACTAGTTTGTAAGATTGTAAGATATATAGATGAAATAGAACAAACACTTAAGTTGTAAAGTAAAATTAACTGTTTTACCATGAAGAAGCTTATTTATAAAACAGTGTAACAAATCATTAAAATCTTAATCGTCTATTCTAGACTAGCGTCTTGAAGAATACTTAAGCACTTCAAATTATTGATAACAGTTGAATATTTTTAATGCTTTAGTAATTCCCGTTGTTGCAGTTTTTAAGCATCATGATTGTTTGCTCTAGCCAACGACAAGACACTGGTGTTGTAGTCGTGGGCATACATTTCGGCTTTAATCTAGTTTTTTTTTTTTATCTCTCCCGATTAAAGAGTTTCATGACATGCAACAGCTCGACCCCGGTAAGCTTACTTAAAGAGTTCATGGAAAGGAAAAAACTGACCGAAAGTTAGTTCATGCATATTGGTGTTTGTAAATTATTTCAATCAGTTAAAATTTAACAAGTTAAGATACATGTTAGCATTAGATTTTTCTGTTATTTTTAAAACAATTTTATACTTACACAAAATGTCATGAACCCAATTAACGTGAACTCAATTATATAGACTTTATTTGGACCTTGAAGATCTTACCTCCAGTTCTGATAATAACAGGTGTAGAATACAGCCCGGTCCCCTCGTTAGCACAAGCGGCCACTTTAACCTCGTACAACGTGCAGGACCTCGTACCGGTAATAGAATGACACTTGGTGTTGAACCCGGGGATCATTTTCTCCTTGTACTGGGTATCAAGCCCACACCGTTTGTATGCTATGATATAGCCTTCGATGATCACACTGGAAACATCCAAGGGAACTCGCCATCTTATGTGAATCTCCTTTCCTTCGTTGATAGATTTTATCTTGGATATTTTAGGCTTTGGAAGTAATTCTAAATAGAACAGAGATGCTCTTACCAAAAGTTATAGAGTTAGCGAAAAAGCACATAACAAAATCAACAGACTTTGCGTTTCGTCTGTGGTCTTAAATAATGTAAAGTGTAGCTTGACTGTTGATTGCCGTTAATGACCAAAATATTTTTTAATCCTTACAATTATCAAAAAACTTTCGAGCGAATTTCAAACTATATATATCAATTTGGCTATGAGGCTTTATTATATACGATTTATGTCATGCTAATACGGAGTTAAAACTTGAAAAGTCAATGGGTCAAAAATGCAAATTAAAAGCAAATGCTAGGAAATTCAATTTCCTGTCAACTTTGAGAAAAAAAATTGAAAAGGAAAATTCAAAGATCATGATACCTCTTATGTCGCCGTGACCAAGTCCCACATTCAAATCAAGATAATCTGCAAAAGATAAAAAAGAGGTGGTTTTACAAGAGTTGGCTTTAAAATTGATAGTTAATTTTGTTTTTTAGCACATAATTGATAATGAGGTTTGATTTTGACGTCCTTAATGACAAATGCTCACCGTCTTGCAATAGCAGTGAGTTGCAAATGATTCAAAACCAAAACTAAAAATTATCAAAAAAGTTCTTAACATAAAACAAATAATTTTTGCATACATACGAGTTCTTGTTTCATGACTTCAGAATCCCAAAAGAAAATCAGCAAGACAGAAAACTTAACATCTGCAATCTTTCTCACCTGTCATGCATAGGGTAACTGGATTACAAAAATCTCCATGTTCCCTATAACCATAAGCTGAAACTTTGATGTCATATTTGCTACTAACACGTGACAAGGAAATCACATGACTACACGTGCGACTCCCTTTCAAACTTCTACAACTGTAGTTGACGTCTAAGTGATGTCTCTTGTATGCCACTACATAGCCATGAACTGCTGGTTTAATATGTTGTTCTGGTGTCTGAAAATGCACAATTACGTAATAAAGATGTGCATGTAAAGATGTACATATCTCTTGTATGCAACTATATAGCCGTGAGCTGCCTGTTCTTGTGTCTGAAAATCCACAAACGTAAAAGAGATCTGCATGTATAGAAGTACATATTTTAAAACTGTAGATATGTATAACTGTATTACATCTTCATTTAACATTTTAGTACCTGTAGTTTATTAATTGACAGAGGTTCGACATCTTCGCAGGCCAATGGTTATCCGCTAGCACTATATCTTTGATATTTGATGAGTGTAGCGGATCGTAACCCTTGGTTAGCAAAGATTGTAGTGCGAGCATTTTCTCCACGTTGACTACATTGAATATCAGCGTGAACAGAAACTTATGCTTCGTTGATATTTATATCATTTTGTGTGTTAATATATCATGGTTACATCATTTTCATTTCAGTGTTCTTAGCCTTTTGGTACTTTTAATTGCAGTAAACAAATGATTTGATTTTAAGGACAACCATTCATAGTAGAAAAAGAGTGCCAAAGGGAAGACTTAACATAGCTACCCTCAGTATTTTTAATAACTATAAGTTTCTTCTTTAAAACAGAGTTTGACTTGATGTTAAAATTGGAATTGGACCTTCTAGTAACATACCGTCCATTCGACATAGATCCCAGCTCCGTCATCTGTTGGACATATCTTGAGTAAAGCAGGCACGAACATTCTGGATAAATCCAAAATAAAAATATGCAAGCTCAAAGCAGAAAAAAAGTATACCTTAAACTTAAACTACCTTTCTTTTCTTGGCAATATCTATACAAACTTCGTCTATTTATCTTAGGAATTTCTTCACAGTTTGAAGAGCCTGTGATCAGTTTTATATTGACTTGTACTTACCTTGATATATTTTCTGGATTCAATTTTCAAAGGTACGCTAAAGAGTTGTTTTGTTCAATACAAAATTACGAGCTAGTCAGTTGAAACAGTTTTTACATAAAGGGACGGGGTTAAGCTTACTCTCGTTTATTCGTCCACCTTCTGCGTGGTGGCTTTGGGACGAAAAACTGCTAGAAAACGCTTCATTGGATTCAAATTACATTTTGTTTAGCTTCATGATTACGTGTTTTTCAGCAAGCAATAGGGATTCCAATGGGCACCAATTATGCACCTTTGCTTGCTGATTTGTTTCTTCATTCATATGAAGTAGACTTCTTATAATCACTTCTAGACAAAAAAGATCGTAGAGTATATGTCTCTCTTTTACATGTAACCTCACTTTCCGTTATATTGAGAATGTGCTTCCGCTTAACCAATTGTCGATTTGGTAACTTTCTCCATCTTGTATATGCCTCAGTATCTTGTATATCCTCAGAAACTTGAGACAAATGTCACAACGGATTCTAGGAAGTCTGTTTCATATGAAGATCTACATCTCGAAATAGACTCTAATTGTTTTGTTATTCGAGGACTTGCGTTGCTTACATCGATTTCCTTGGCAGAGTGTAACGTCTGACATAATTATTACTTTCACAATTTAAGTTGTACCTCGGTTGTGTCTTCACTCAAGATTTTTTTCGGAGACACCATACGCTCATAGACATATATGGAATTTCAATCTCTCAGATTAGTGCAGATATTGGTTTGTCATATGGTTTTGTTTTGCCTTCCTTTACCGAATTTGAGACACTGAACTGACGGTTGGCAGCGCAACGTATGTGCTACAGCAAGCAGGAACTGCTTACTCTTTCGGAGCACCGAGTACATTCTCTTAACGACTTGAGTTCACGTTGTTGATTACTATTTAGTTGTTTTTGTATTTCTGTGTTTTATGTCTGTTTTTTTTGGTCCTGTTCTCGTAGGTTTTACTGATTTTGTCTCTGAACTTCCGGACTTTTGTCATTGGGGTGCCCCATTGGTACCTCTGCACCTTTAGTGTAAGAAAATAAAAAAGTCAAGAACGACTTTTATAGTTTCGTTATGGGGCATAAGTAAGTTCTTTAAAAGTGCCTACAACACCTTATATGGGTAAAACTGAATTGTGTGCCATCATTTGGAGGATTCATTAAGCCTTCTTATAAACTTCTTCAATTCAAAACTTATTTCTTCATGGGAATTACATGAAGTTTTAAGTAAAGATTAATGATAAATTATTCTAATCGTCAAAATAATATAATACACAAAAAATTATCTTCATCGCTTACCTTGTAACAGTCACTATTAATAATTCATGTCATACTGTTAATATTTTTCCTAATTATAAAACATCAATTGGGATTACATTGAGCGTAAAGTCAGTATTTAATCTAAGCATTAAAGTATTTAGTTAGTTAATGTTAAGAAGAAATGGCCAATGTTTAAATCCATTTTAAAGTTGTAATAGAATTATTAACTTCTTTCATTGGATTTTAGTCTATTTAATTGGAACCACTGGACCATTTCTACAGAAGGATTATAATTTGATCAAGAAGTTCGAACTGATTTTTTGTAGCAATAGATCAATATGGGTTGTGTATCAATTTAAAGTAAATAATACGTTTAAATAGAAATAATTGATAGGGATATTTAAATTAATGGATAGTTACAGAGATGTGGCCACGGTATAATTTCCTGTTCAATATTATAATAAATGTCACTGTCTTACAATAGAACTGAGAACTTCATAGCTCATAGCATTGGGTACACTATACCCCTGTTTTGGAAGGTCAACTGTCTGGAAGTTAATATTTGATAAGGAACTATCAACCAGAAAATAAGGATAAGATTTTCCCCCTTAGATTAAAATGAAGGACAGCAAACAAAAGAAGGCTCGTATAGGTTCAGTGGAATAAATTCCTGAAAATCTCCTTACACCTGCATGTGTGTGTGTTTTGGGGGGAGGGAATGGGGAGGGGGATGGCACTGAAAACAATTTACACTTAAGAATTTAATATCAAGTTATAAAACTTTAAAATAATTTATATTTCTTATTGGGTTTCTCCAATGACTGCATCAAAGTGTTTCAACAGCTAAACCAAATGATTTTAGTGTTAACTACTTAATCAGGACCATTTAGCGTGTTGTAACTCCTGTATGTAACCAAAGTTAGGTTTTTTTTGTGCATTTATAGTCATTACATTTCTGTAATTTTGATTCTACTTTTAAGCAAGGCTCTGCAAGGTCTAAATTCACATGCAACCTTTAGGATTTTATAGAGTTGACTTCCATCCTCCATCTAATTTATAAGGGCTTACCTTGAAAATTTTATATAAATGACTCAGAAAAATATGCCTTAGAAACAGCCTATAAATGTTTTAAAAGCAATTATGGGGCCTGGGGCTACATTGCAACAGTCTCTTTTATGATAAGAATGTATAATATAATAAATGTTCATGACAAATCATTAAAGCACAACAATCAATATCTTCAATGGAAACAATCTAATAAGAGGCTCCCAGGAGACTGAACCGCTCACCTGGTGCTTAAGCTTTGAGGAGTCATCTGTCAACTTTGACCCAATGGAGACTTTTGTATAGCTTAATGAGCTGAATGTTTATATAATAAACAGGCTACAGCTTTTCTCTTTCTGCTATTTTTTTTTACTCTACGGTGTAAAAACATGAAACAAACCATATCTTTGACTTTCAAAGTACCTAGCCCCTATAAAGACTCCTTTGACAACTTCTACCCAATAAAGACTTTTGTAGAGCTTAAAGTGATAAAGGGTTAGCTTTTCTTTATCTGCAATAGTTTTTATTCTGGCAAAAACATGAATAAAGAAAAAAAAACACTTTTATTGTCCTTAAAACGGTCATAATTCCTATAAGGGGGTCATCTGTCATATTTGAACTAATTGACACTTTAAATTGTAGAACTTAATCACGTGAACTTAATGAGGTGGAGGTTTAAGCAAGCAACAGCTTTTCTCTATCTTTATAAGTTTTCATTGCATGTAATATACTAAAATGCTTTTATTGACATTAAAAGGGCCATTACACAGGCAAAATGTTGACTGCGTTAAACGTGCGTCTGGCGTACGTTAAACGCATGTCATCTGACGCATATTAAATTGGCGTTTCTAACCGCGTACGTCTGACGCACGTTGAAAAATTATCTTGGCAATATTTTTATTTCATAATAAAACACACTAAATAAATAACTTACTAACTTCATACATTTTAGGAAACAATATGTCTGACGTATGGTAAACATACGTTTACCGCACGTTTAAAAAACGTACGTCTGACATATGTTTTTACAATAATTTGACGTACGTTTACTGTACAGCGGTTAGAAACGTATGTTTTACGTACGTTAATGCACTACGTCAGACGCACGTTTTTATTAACGTACGTCAGACGTATGTCTAAATTTTGCCTGTGTACCTCTATAAGGGGTCATCTGACGACTTCAACCCAAAACAGAAACTTTTGCAGAGCTTTTGATTCTTAAGCGCTTATATTCCTACAAATTATTCTATCTGTTATAGTTTATGAGCTATAAGCTAAAGTGATTCTACCATGTTTCCTATTTTTAGTAGCTGCAACCATGTTTTTTTTTTATTGAATCCTTTTAAAATGAGGATAGTTTGTTGCCAACATAAAAATCAACTGCAGTTTGAGTTTAAATATGTATTACGGTCTCATGTTCATTTACTCCATTTCCTTTCAGATAATATGTCATAAATCATTCCTGCTGTGTTTCAGGCAAATAGGTTCAGTGGTTTAAGAGGAGATTTTCAAAATTATTTACGATGACAATAACAGACCATAAGACAGCTTGTAACAACCTTTGGCCAGGTGAGCTCAAAAGGTTGCGTTAGACCAGGGATGTCCAAAACAAGGGGATGAGCAACATCCAATATAAACTAACAAAAAGTCAATATTTTTCTATGCCTCCCCAACTTTTTTCTTTATTAACACAAATTTCACTAATTGAAATCAGTTTTATTTAATCCCTGGTTAGACATATTGCATTTGATAACAAATTCTGACAAATATAAAAAGTTTTTAAATAGGTTCCTGGTTCATATCAGGCACCAGTGGAAGATATAGGGTCTACACCTGCAAACCTCATCCCCAAGTTTTTGAAAATGTTTATGGTTGAATATATAGTTAGTCAATGTGAGGAAGCTCAGTTTTTTTTATAGGTTATCTTTCCCATTTTAATTACAGGGTTCCCACTATTTTTTGGACAGAAAATTCAAGGGTTTTTCCAGGACTTTTCAAGGGTATTGAGGTCATTTTCAAGGATGAAAATAGTCCACAAAAATTTTAAAAATCCAATATTTTTCGGCCTTTTTTATCAAACAGTCAACAAATCTGCATATTACAAAATTCCAGGGTTTTTCAAGGATATTTGATAAAATTCAAGGATTTTTCCAGCTTTTTGAGCAGTGTAATGAAATTCAAGGACTTTTCCGGGTTTCCTTGAATTCAAGGATGGCGTTGGAACCCTGTAATTAGGACTGTCTTTGCTTTCTTGGAAGATCTTGTACAGTAAATAAAGGTAATAACAAAATTACAGAACTAAGAGAATCAATCTCCATGTCCAGGAATTTTGATTAATCTGTTTAGATAGAAAACACTACTACATCAATGCCCAAAACTAAAATAACCAAAATAATGAAAAGGTATTTTATTACAGGAATGAAACAGAAAACATGAATAAAGGTTTAATATCAACAATATCACAGATGGCAATTTAATTGGGTTCAACAAATAAAATATCTTAATATATTGCATGGATTGCATCTTGTATACAATATCAAATTTTCTATAACCCCCAAAAAAAACCTATCAGCTAAATTTGATTATTTCAATGTGCTTCACATAAACTACTGATTTTTACATAAACAAAACAATATTGCCAGAATATAACATCATGTAAACCAAATTCGACAGTTTTTCACATTTTTGCGATGTAATATTTTTTTACTTGCAATATAAAATCAAAATTTTACCTAGAAAATCTTTAACATCTTGTTATTATTTTTAGCCTAAAGTTTTGGACAGTAAGTTTGTTGTGTCTATGTAAAATGCTGACAAACATATTCTACTTCACTAAATTCTGGTTTTGTCCGTGTAACCATACAGAAAATCTCCGTACTACAGAAAAATCAGATCTAATATATTTAATTCAAAACTATTATTACAAAATCACTGAATAAGACGCATTTTATTTGGTTGACTAAGTATCCATTTCACTGGTTGAAAGTGAACGCACTGTCACAAGCTGTGTCTAAATTTAGGATATTAGAAATGACGTAATACAAGGCAGTATTTTATCTATTTTTCTATCTAAAAATAACATGGCTTTATTCTGTTCTTTAGGTTCAGTTGTTTCTTCTTATTATAGAACAAATTATTATCAAGTTTTTTTTTAGTATCCTCACTAATGATTCAATCAAAAATGCCAAATTTGGGTTACATGATGTTATATATATTTTTCAATTCCCACATTTATAATTTTACATGGATGTATTCATTTTTATCAAGAGAAAAATATTGCTTTAAAATATTGCCACAATAGATTTATGTTTTGAAATTATTATGTTTCTTTTTGATCCACAAATATTAAAATATTAATATATTTCACCATGTAAAAAAATATCAAAAATATTTCTATTCAAAAAATTGTAATACACACTTCTAGAAAATAATATGGTTCCCCTACATTAAAATTAACTTACATATAATTAAAAATTTTGTAAAAATCAATTTCAAAAATTAATTGATAACATTATTCTGAAAAGGGATTTTTTTCGTAATAATATAAATTAAAAAAATGCAAAATTTAAGAAAAAATCAGCAGTAAGAAAAAATAATCACTCAATTAAATTGTACGTTGCTTCTAAAAATATCATTATATGGCACTTAAAAAAAATTGCACATGTTTGAGATTTGCCAAGGACGGAATATGATATAAAAATATACATCAATTAAATAAAAATCTCAAAGACTGTAAAAGACACATGTAAATGTTTGTGTATATGATAAAATTTTACAATATCACAGACTTAATAACAGGACTAAAGATGAATATAAAATATTTTCTGAAAAAAAAGGGAGACGATCACTTTTGTTATAAAAAGGAGTATTATTGTGAATTATGTTATAAAAATATATTGCAGAGAAAAAAAAGTAATGAATAGTGAATACTCAAGAGCCTTAGATCTTAAAATAATGATGAGGAATATCCTTCTATCTTTCCTGAAAGTGATACAGTTCTGAAAGTTCTGTTTATGTATAATGATCTATCTAAAAATTTTATGCCGAAAAAAAATCTTATCTCATGATCAATGAAAAGTCACAAGTCTTAGAATTGTAGTGAGTCGTGAGGAGATATCATCCCCTCTTTCCTGTAGAATCCATTGTAGGCCATGTTAGTGGCGAGTGGGGCGTTCTTGTTTGATGTTATACTCATAAAGGACTTCTCTCTGAACAAGATGTCATCCACATCTCTCCAACTTTTCTGCATATCTGGAATATAAAAAATAACATTGATGTTTGGTTATTTTGATATAACAAAATGCAATATATGTTAATTTGACCAATGGATATAACAAAATCTGTAAATGTCAAAAAAAAATGGCTGGATTTCATTAACAGGAAGTAGGTAAGTGACAGACCTGAAATCGAATCCCACATTACGAGACCCCATCCTGATGCTGTATATAAAATATCAAATGGCTGTGATTAGAAGTTCCTGAGAAAATTGTTACAAAATTGTCTTTTCCAGACAACTGACCTATTGACCCCCATCCGCCACCTGACATTCACCATTTTATAACCTGGATATTTCACTCTGTGAAATCCAGCCAAAGATACAATGTATATTGAACATGTGTGCTCTTCTGCTGTGTAAAATGAAATAGAAAAAAAAAGTTGTTTTATGTAAACTATCATATATAGTTTTTCCAAAGGATAAATTTTTGTGATATCTGTATCATATTTACAATGTGAAAAAAAAAATGTGTTGATTTATTTCTAAGCAAAATAGCTTGTACCAGTACTTTTATGGTTTAAACAAGACATAATTTAGGAGCAGAGCAGGGGTATCATGGGTGAGCTAAAGCACACAGATTTACTTGTTCAGGTTTTGTTCTAGAAAGGTTTCACTGTATAATATAAATTGGTTTATCCTCAAACCTCAAAGATTAGACTACATACCTGCTGTTTTAGTCTTGGGAATGTAAACCTCAAAGATGATACTACACAGGGTAGGAAAGGACTAGGGTTGATAAGGGCCATTTTTGGCCCAAAAATTATTTTTGTTGGAATTCAAGTAAAAATTGTGACAAGATTTAGTTAAATGTCAGTACTTTAATGCTTCATAGACAATTTAATATTTTTGACCATACTGTGACGTCATAGTGACGTCAAAATAGTACAAATTGCTGAAAATTGACCAAATCGGCTGTTTTTTTAGCATATTTTTAATAATTTTCGTTCTGGGAATTGACCGCAACACCCATGTACCACAAAATCCTTTTGGTAACAAATTAAGTTGGTCCTGAAAAATATTTTCCCAAAGTATCTATTTGGTACATGGCTGTACACACTAATATTGAAAACAAAATAAGCATGAGAATAATGTAAAAACCACTAATTTTGACCAAATGTTGAAAATCTTCCAACTTTTAATGCCATTTTCTATATATAGATTAAATGGATTGAAATAATTTTCATTGTTTATTATGTCCCTAACCCTTGCCTAAGAAAATAACAATGAATGTAGAATACTAGAACTTTTAATTTTCAGCCATATTTTGAGGCCAAAAACAGGCCTTATCAGCCCTGGTCCTTTGCTGAAAAAGTAACCAGCACTAAATTGAAATCCTACCTGTTTTACTATATAGCCAGTCAAGTTTTCAGGAATTTTAGCCAGCTGTGTTCTTGAGTTACCAGTCTCTGGCTAGCGGACAGGCTGTTATTTCCAACTCTGTACTACATACCTGAAGTTTTAGTCTTGGTAATAACTTTACATTTTATATCTTGATGCATCTGTAATCCTCAAAGATAAGGCTACATACCTGCTGTTTTAGTCTTGGGAATGACTTTACATTTCCAGAGTAAACCTCAGAGATAAGGCTACATACCTGCTGTTTTAGTCTTGGGAATGACTTTACATTTCCAGAGTAAACAGAATACCACTATGATCAGTAATGTGACCCCAATCAAGGAACACGCTATAATGATAGCCAGGGTGAAGTCTTTCCCATCATCATCATCAGTATCCTGTGAAAAGAAAAAGTATTGACTCATCAGTTATGCTCTAGACAAAGATTTACAATATACAAAACAAAAGTCACTGTTCAGATGACCATAACTTCAGGGTTTCAGAAGGTGGACATGCATGACTAAATGAAATTTAAGATAACAATTGGTTCAGTACAAATTTTCAAAACTTATTTTCATTTCAAGTCATAGAACCTCCAGAATTATTAAAACTGATACATATCCTTAAATATCAAACAAGATTAGAAATTGGATTAGCAAACATAAATTTAGTAAAACAAACATATTCATTCAAAATGCAAGGAGATCAACAAGTAGGGAAATTTCAAACCAAAAAATTGCTACCTCAATATGATGTAAATACCGAGGACAATGCACATTTAACATCATCACTTCCTCCCTACCTTTTTAGCACATTCAACACCATAGAAAGTGTTTCCATCATAGGTCATGTATGGGGTCAAGGTCAGAGTGTGTCCATTGAAGGTCAATCCAGTTGTACCATTGGTGATGATGTCACATGTGTAATGTAAAGTTTCATTGATGGTGTATGATGACCCATTAATTGTCAAGGTCAAAATAATACTGCCTGCAAATAGAGAGACATTTTAAAATAAGTGGATTTAGTTTGATAACAGATAAATGTAATCACTTTTATGATCAAAGGCGGATCTAGGACTGGCTACCGGGCGCCCCCCCCCCACCTTTAACAAAAAAATTTGGTTAGGAACTGTATGAAACAAGAGGTCCCAGAAGGTTTCTTTTATAATTGCGCGCCCCCACGTTTGAAAATTTCTGGATCCGCCACAGATGATTGTTGTTTTAATTAGTTTTGTTCATCAGTTGTGTGTCGCAACTTCCTTAGATAGAAATAGAAGATAGAGTTTGGCACTAACCAACCATTTCTTTTCCTGTACAAAGGCAAGGCAATCATGACATTTTAATTTTTCTGGTATGATATTGCCTAATTTTGTTTTTTCGTTTTGGACATTCGTCTGATCTCATCATTGAAATATTTATAAAAGCCTGACACTTACCTGGCGATACATTAGATGTTAGAACTTCAATATTAGGATACCCATGACTGTACCAATCTCCAAGATAGGCAGCGATATAGTCTCCTTCATTTCCCACAACATCTGGATAGCTTTGGCCAAATTTCAATTTGATTTCTGCAGTTTCATTCATTTCTGTTGAACTTACATGGTGCTGGCCTCTTGCCGTAAGTTTGTGCTGGATGTAAAAGTCGTAGTCTGCAGGAACTGAGGTCACATGGTATGACACAACGTACTGGCCGTAAGACGAGAATTCAAGGTCGGTGAACAAGGCTCGAGATGTCATGGTGTCAAAGGATTGCTGTTTTGTTCCTACTAATGAACCAGTTGATAGCTCCTCTTTTCTAAGCATGGCTTCAATGTTCCAAACATGAGACTGGAAAAGTAAAAGTTTTTTTTTCAATGTATTAAAACTAGTTTTAACCTTAATTTTTTTTGTAATATATTTTTTGAATAAGAAATTATTTTGTCACATTTCATTTGATTACCTAGCTCAAGTATTAAGTATTTAAAAAAAGAAACATAAATACTGAGTCTTCTTATTGAAAACAGTCCATTTAGTCTGATGTAATATTCACTTGTAAGTCAACCTGTTATATTATGTTTTTGAAAAAAAAATAAAAAGTTAAAAATTCAAACTGTGAGTGTGTCACGATCTACTGGTTTATATTTTCTATAAACTTTATTCTAAAGCATTATAAGGCTATTCCATTATATGGTGGTCGTGATCCTCAGAGCGGGGTGAAAGGGAGGGATTGGGGGATAACATCACATTTCCACAGGGAAAGCAAAATAGAATTCATTTTTTTGTATTTTACATAGAAAATTTACCCCAAATAGTTTAATGGTGTTACCACCTCTTAATGTTATTAAAATAGAGATAAATGGTGTTACCAAATCTTAATGTGATTTAGATAGAGTTAAATGGTGTTATCACCTCTTAATGTTATTCAAATAGAGTTAAATGGTTTTACCACATCTAAATGTTATTCAAAGAGAGTTAAATGGTTTTACCACATCTAAATGTTATTCAAATAGAGTTAAATGGTGTTACCACATCTAAATGTTATTTTAATAGAGTTAAATGGTGTAACCACATCTAAATGTTATTTAAATAGAGTTAAATGGTGTTACCACTTATAAATATTATTCAAAAAGAGTTAAATGGTGTTACCACATCTAAATGTTAATGAAATAGAGTTAAATGGCGTTACCCCTTCTAAATATTTCAAATAGAGTTAAATTTTGTTACCACTTCTAAATATTCTTCAAATAGAGTTAAATGGTTTTCCACCTCAAAATGTTATTTGAATAGATTATCGCTTTTTTATATGACATGCAGTGAGTAATCTAATTTTACCCTCCAATCTATCTTCTCCACTTTCATCCCTGTGACAGTATCTCTCAATTCAACTGTAATCGACATGACCGTCTGCTCAACAATTGTAATGGGGGTTTCCACTATGGCCGCATGGATCTGTCTGGTAGGAATATTCAATTCTTGTGATGAGACTGAGAAATTCTCTCCTTGCTGGGGTGAGGATATATTGAAATCAATAATATATCCAGAGCCAAAGTAGTTGATTCCAAGATTGGTGAAATTAGCCCAGCCATCTTCAAATTGGACTGTTGTGTTGCCCAATAGTTCTGCAGCAGGGTTTCCTCCCCTAAGTGAGGCTGTGACGAACCATGGGTAATCTGGTGTACCAAGTTGAGTTATGGTGTTTCCCTGGGAAAAGTAGAATAATTGATAGTTTGAGTTCATCAATACTATTACTATAGGATAAATGGTTCTATTCTTTGTCAATTTATTAGGACATTGGTCATTTGACTGAAGCAACAGTTGATTCAAATTTCAATATAACAAGTCAACTTGATCATCTTAATCTATCAATCAGGATATAAAATATATTGACTCGCCTTGATTTTTTTTTACCTTGATGGTCAAGCAATTAGATTAAGTCTTCCATACAAAAATCCATTTAAGAGTCAGCTTATTCTATAGCAGTTGACAGATTTTTATGGCCTTAATATGATAAAGCCCTGACTGACTACATTAATGTTTGGGAAATTACGTTTAGAAACTTATCCAAAACTTACATAGGTATCAATGACTTTGATCTTAGGCTGTCTGGTAAAGGGAACACCTTCATGGGATGGTACAATTGGTTGATAAATTTCTAAATGGTCCACGGCAACAAGGATTCTGTATCCAATCGGTGAACCATCATAAGTGGCAGTTAGAGTTGCCCATATTGTATCGTTTGGTGAAATAGGTGGCGCCACAGACACACCAACAACTGTTCCGTTAACAATGACGCTGAAATTACCCAGCATGCCTTCATTGACAAATTGTGACAGGATTTGCTGTAGTTCTTCCCATGTTAATGGGTTGTCAACTGTTCCATTCAACTCTGAAATATGATTGATTTTTTTTTTATCACAAAGCAAATAACAAGTTCAACATGTCACCAAAAAATTTATACAAAACTTTTTTCAAAATAGAGAAAAGCACAAGTTTTAACAGATATAATTTTATCAAAATTTTCTGAATATTTAAAAAATACTTTTAAAGGACATTTGAGATTTATCTTCTCTATATCTGTAAGCTTGCACTTTTACCTTTATTTCTAATGTTCAGAAAATACATATTATAGAAAGAGTCTGAATGACCTTTTACAGGAGAGAAGGAAAAGCTTGTTTCTTCACATGGAATTCAGGATTTAACCCATAAAACTGTAGGAATTTGGGATTTTTAAGTTGTTTTGCTACATTGTTTTACAAGGAAAGCGGTATTTAGTACAAGATGAGACCCCCCTCCTACACATCCTCTATAGACATAATATCAATAGCTACCTTGCGTTGGTTCATCTCCGACCTCAATAACTAAAACATCATAATCAGTGGATCGTTTCCTACGTTTCTTCTTAGTGCTATCATCTGCACTTACGATGTTCACTAAACGGACCTTCTCTGGAGGAATGTCAAAGAATGATGCTATATACTCCACAACTTTTTCACCATAAAACTCATCAACCGTGAAAGGAGGGTAGTATATACTTATGATAATAGATTCTTGTGTCTTAATTTCAATGGCCAAAGGACCACGAATGACAAAATACAGCATGTTTTCATCCCCATCAAACCAGTTTGCTCCAGCTGGGTCAGTTGGAACTGGTACATACTGGTTAATAGAATATTCTGGTTTCAAAGAATAGATTTTCTTTCCATTGATAATTTTTTCTTCACCATTTTTCGGCATGACAAATTGTCCGTTGTGGAACACGTCAAGGCGGTATGGCTGTGGGTAAAACACTCCAAGCACTATGGCTTCTGTGTCGTCAGTATTTATCAAGAAATATCTCATGTTTTGAGGTGTGGTACCAGTGAAATGCATAATGTAAGGGCGACCTGAAAGAGGAAGAGTAAACAATCAAGTTTTGCTTGTTGTGTAATTTTAAATCAAATATTTCTACTTTCCTCACTTTGATCTTATAAGAGGGTGGTAAAGGGTTATTTTCGTGCTATGTTTTTGACTTTTTTTTTTTACATGTTTTTGTGATTTTGATTTTTACATACATGTGACGGAACCGTGATTATAAAGCTGGAGATTTTGATTTTTTTGGCTGGAGATTGGACAAAAAAGCGGGAGATTTTCAAGGCTCATTAAAATTGCATTTCAAAGTCAATTGAGGACACTAGCGTGTGCCAAATATACATGGCTTCACTGATTAATCTAAAACTGTTTATACAATCATCAGGTCAGTTATGGCAATAAACCTTTAATTAACACCTTTACTTGTTAAATTAACATCTACCTAATTGACAAACCCCTAAAACACCGGAAATGTTTTATGATTGTACAATTAAAATGTCTATAAAACTAAAATTTTGTCATGTCTTGAAAAAGCAGAAGATTGCACAAAAAGCCGGGAGAATGGGAGATGGATCAAAAAGTCAGGAGATTTCGTCTCCCGGCGGGAGAATCACATGTATGTTTTTATTATTCCTGTTTTCGTGTCATGCTCCGTTTTTGTCTGTATTTTTGTCCCGTGTGTAGTGTTTTGAGATTTTTACCTGTGCTTCTTTTCAGCATTTTTGAAGCACATGTTTTTGTTTTGGCATCCCCCCTTTACCACCCCCTTATAAGAATATGCAACAAACTTAGAGATGGCATCCATAAAAAACTTCAAATTTTGCTTTCTGACTTAAGTTCGCAAAAGTCAGAGCAAGCGCAAATGATTTTGTGCACCCAAACTCAAAACTGTGATATATCATATTTACAGGAAACATAATATGTACAAAGAATGCAGTGATTTAAGAGATCAAAAGATGAATGCCTACTGAATACCATGTCCCTTCTTCATCTAAATTCCTCAAAGTTAATTATTCCTGACACCTTAAAAGTATGCACAAACCTGGAATAACAAGAGCTTGGAATGTAGACAGTCTCTTCAAACATGTGTACCCTGCACACCATCCATGGTCCTGGGGTCCATTTATGAGGTCAACATAGTCATTACCCTGCTGGTCATGGCCCACGATTGCCACAGGGGATATCCTTCTGGTCTCTGTGTCCTCGTCCATGCTTTCGATGATCAGCATCTCATAGTTAAGACCTTTACATTCATAAGCCTGCCAAGAGTCATGCCAAATACAAGACTCATTTCTGATTATACCTGAAATGTACCATATAGTTTGGTTCAAAAATTAATAGTGATTTTCAGTAGTAAAATTCAAAACAATGTTTTTAAATATAGGACCAATTAACTTAACATTTTAGGTCATTGTCTTCAAATAATGAAGTTATTTTATGCAGCACTTATTTTTATGAAATATTTAGACCATTCATTCCAGTATGAAAAGAAACAAGAGGCTCCCAAGAGCCTGAATCGCTCACCTGAACTACACAGATACATATATTTGTAGATATTATTGTGCTTAACCATATGCGATTTAAATTTCTGAAATATCTTGGTTAGTTTTTAAGATATTGGGCTGAATAAGTGCAAATTTGGCGAAAATTAGGAAAAAGAACAATAACTCCCACATCAGCAGTCAGATCTTTTTTGAAATTTCAGGACAGGTAAATCTTAACATGCTGTTCTATTTTAGCCATGGTAGCCATGTTTTTTTTACGAATAAAAAATCTGACAATAGAGTTGTAGCTTATAAGCCATTAAACAATTGAAAATGGTAAATTTTGACGCTTTAAGGGCCATAACTCCTAAAAGAAATGGTTCTACAGCTTTGACCTAATTACATAAAATGTAGATCTTGATGTGCTTAATCATATGCAATTTGAATTTTTAAAATATCTTGTATAGTTTTCAAGATATAGGGCTAAATAAGTGCAAAATTTTCAAAAAATCCAGAAAAAGGGCAATAACTCCTATGTCGATTGTTGGATCTTCTAAAAAATGTCAGAGCAGGTAGTTCTTAAGATGCTGATCACTTTTGTCTCCCATCAAAATTTTGATATCTGTAACTATTTTTGAGTAATTAGCAAAAAACTGCAATTTACCCCTATGTTCTATTTTTAGCCATGGCGGCCATATTTTTTGACGAATCAAAAATCCGAACAATAGAACTGTAGCAATTATGCTATTAAGCAACTGTGCCAAGTTTGGTTGAAGTTGGATGTATGGTGTCAGAAAAGTTCATCTTTGAAATTCAGGGGAAAAGTAATAAAAAATGGTAAATTTTGACGCTTTAAGGGCCATAACGCCTAAAAGAAATGGTTCTACAGCTTTGACCTGATTATATGAAACGTAGATCTTGACGTGCTCAATCATATGCAATTTGAATTTTTAATTAGTTTTCAAGATATAGGGCTAAATAAGTGCAAAATTTTAAAAAAATCCAGAAAAAGGGCAATAACTCCTACATCAGTTGTTGGATCTTTTTAAAAATTTCTGGGCAGGTAGATCTTGAGGTGCTGATCACTTTTACCCCGCCAGAATTTTGATATCTGTGACTGCTTTTGAGTTATTTGCAAAAAACTGTATTTGACCCCCCTGTTCTTTTTTTAGTAACAGCGGCCATGTTTTTTGACGTATCAAAAATCTTAATGCAAACTTTTTGCACAATACCCTAAGGAACAACCATATCAAGTTTGGCTGCAATTGGCCAAGCAGTTTCAGAGAAGAAGATGTTTGAAAAAAGCTAACGGACGACGAACGACAGACGACGGACGATGGACGACGGAAGCAAAGTGATAGCAATAGCTCACATGACCCTTCGGGTCAGGTGAGCTAAAAAGTAAAATATTAACTTGCTTTGATCATTAGCAAAGTTTCATTAAGGGTCATTGTCCAGAGTAGTTACCCCCAAATCTCATTTGTAATTTTTGTTGTTGTCATTTGCTGTAATTAATACCATGTAACATATTTTCAAGTATTTTAAAGTCTCATCATGTAAGAAAGTTTGATATTGGAGTCCATTAAAAACCTGTCTATTATCGGTCTGTTTTTTCTATCTGGAATACCTCAGAGCCTTGCATATGGTGGGGGCAGAAATGGGAGATAAAAAAAGCCATGTAAAAAATGGCTAAGGACAATCAGAAGTGGAAGACATTTATTGATTCCCACATGAAATTGGGTGTTAAGGGAATTGAATAAGTAACAGACCTTTAAACTGTGCTGGGTTTATCCTGACGCCACTCAATGTTGTCAACATGGACTTCGGTATTCTATAGTCCCCCAAACCTCTCTGCGGGTCCCCGTCCCATTCAAAACCAGAGTCTGGTATGATCCCACCAGGGATCCCAAGAATACTGCCATCTAAATCTTTAATCAAGCTTTTCTTCATACCATCACAATCCATGTCCACACAGTTTGAAATATCTATCACCCTGAAAGAAATTTAATACAAATGTTACGTTTTTCAGGTAACTTAGAACCCCAAAAAAACTTTTCATAGCATAAATTTATAACAACAAAATTAATTGGCATTATACACATGTACACTATTGATATAAATAATTCCCCCCACTTCTTCAAAGTAGGGGTACAGCAATGAAATGAACAGCCCTTTTATTTTCGTTCCTCATCCCAAAGTCACACTGATGCCTATAACATATCATCCTCCCAAGTCAGGTTTTTGAGTCAACATTCCGCTCTTTTTTTTGGGGGGGGAGGGGGGGCATGAACTCAAAGACCTGACTTTGGAAGATGATAACATATGCACTAAGCGAATTCTTGTGCTTCACTTGAAGCTAAAGATGGAAAGTGACTTACATGACTCATAAGACTAAACCAGAATTCACAATATATATTACAAACTCAACGAACAGTAAATTAATTGAAGAAAAACAATTACTTAGTAAGCGACAAAGACAATAACAATTTTTAAATAAATTTACAACATTAGCATAATTCAGAACATAATTCAACAACAAGGCATAGACTTTACACCACAATAAATATCTTTTATTTTACTTTTTTTCATACATATACATGTAATTAAATGAAGGAAAAATAAAAATAGACTATCTATTTATTTCAGCTGGGCCCTTAAATGAGATCTTCTATAGAATTAAGTTTGAAAAGCAACATGAGAAAAGGAAAGACCTTCATGTTTGAATCGCAACAGACAAGAAAATAGGAAAACAACAAATTTAATCTTCTATTACCTTCCATTGTAGTATGTAGGTTTTCTGAAATAAATCTTAATTATACAGTATTTGATGTAATGTACTCATATTTATTTAATGAACTTATTCCATTTATTTAAAAAAAATGTAATTGTTAATATTTAGTTCCTGATCTGACAGTTTGTGGTTTGTGTTATGTTTTTTTCTAGTTTACTTAGTATTTTCATCTTAAGCTGTAGATTTGAGGAAAGTAAAAAAAAGTTGCAATGAACTAGACCTTGGTATAACTTGTTATACTACTAGGAGTATTATTAAGTACTTACGACAACCTTGGACGATGAAAGAATACAATGTGGTCTGGGTCCACATCATTAGATGGTTCAAACGATGAATTCATTACCTCGACTGGATGTTGCCCATCATCATTGACATCATTGGTTGCAATGGCTGAGCCATTTAGGTTACAGTCATTGTTAAAGCCAGCAAATGTTACACCTGTAAAAATGTGTGTTTTTTCAAATTAAATTGTTTGTGTGTTTGTAAGGGTTTTACTCCCTTTTCGACACACTTCCGGCCATATAGGGTGGTCAGTTATAACTGTGGAGGAAACTGGAGTACCCTAAGTAAACCACTGATCTTGGGCATACAACTGACAATCCTAAATACATACAGGTAGGAAAATCCTGTTTTTGTAAATTAAACAAATTACTCAAACACCACCGGAGAGGTAATCCGCTAGTGATTTTTGATTAAGAGACTCAGACATAAAATTGATATCAGCAATTCAAAGAAACCAATTTTTATATGCATCCTTCTAATTGAAGGTAAATCAATTTCTTTTTTGAATGTTGCTCCCAAGATTTTGCAACTTATATTTTTTTATCTCTTAATGACTCCTTAGAGTGTTAGAAAAAGAGTAGTAAATAAAACAAAAAATCTAAATCCACAATAGCATCTAAACAAGAGGCTCCCAGGAGCCTGAATCGCTCACCTGGTCTTAATGTCAACCCTTTGAAGACTTTTGTATAGCTAAATGAGCTGAATGTTTAAGCAATAAAAAGCTTTTCTCTATCTGCAATAGTTTTCATTCCAAAGCAAAAAAACACTATTTTTCACCTTTAAAGGGCCATAACCCCTTAAAGGGGTCATCTGACAACTTCGACCCTAAAAAGACTTTTGTAGAGCTAATTAAGCTAAACATTTAAGCAAGCAACATTTTTTCTCTATCTGCAAAAGTTTTCTTTCTTTAGGCCAAAAACACTATTTTTTGTCTTTAAGGGGCCGTAACCCCTACAAGGGGTCATCTGACAACTTCGACCCTATGGAGGCTTGTGTAGAGCTAAACGAGCTGAACATTGAAGCAAGCAACAGCTTTTCTCTATCTGCAATAGTTTTCATTCTATAGGCCAAAAACTCTATTTTTTGCCTTTAAGGGGCCATAACCCCTATAAGGGGTCATCTGACAACTTTGACCTTATGGAGACTTTTGTAGAGCTAAATGAGCTGAACATTTAAGCAAGCAACAGCTTCTCTCTATCTGCAATAGTTTTCATTTCATAGGCCAAAAACATGAAAAAATGCTATTTTTCACCTTTAAGGGGCCGTAACTCCCATAAGGGGTCATCTGACAACTTTGACTCAATGGAGACTTTCGTAGAGCTTTTGATGCTGAAGCAGTAGCGTGGCATCAGATTTCATCTATCTCTTATACTTTTTGATTTACAAGCCAAAAACAGTAGTCTGACCCCCCCTGGTCTATTTTTAGCAACGGCGGCCATGTTTTTCGACGAATCAAAAATCCCCACATCAGTTCTGTGGGGAATACCCTAAAGTACCACCAGACCAAATTTGGTTTGAATCTGTGCAGCTGTTTCAGAGGAGAAGAAGTTTGAAGAAAAGTTAACGACGACGACGACGGATTACGACGACGGACGGACGACGATGACGACGGACGCCAAGTGATGGCAATAGCTCACATGGCCTTTGGCCAGGTGAGCTAAAAAGCCCATTACACATATGATTGAAACAACAAAAAAGGGTCAAAGACAGAAATGGTCGGATTTTGTTAAACAGAAAGTAGATGAGCGACAGACCTGAAATTAAATCACACTTTATGGGACCCCACCCTGATGCTGTATACCAAATATCAAATGGCTGTGATTAGTAGTTGCTGAGAAAACTGTTACAGAAGTTTTTTCCCCGCCCTCCGCCCGCCCGACATTCACCATTTTATAACCCGGATTTTCACTAGTGAATTCCAGCCAAAAGTCATTACACCAACATATCTAAAAAGTGATAATTTGAATGAAAAATGAAAGAACCTTAGTGAGCACGCTCACATACCCCACGCGTCCACATTATAGACAGAGATTATCTATTTCAAGTTAGGAATAAAAAAGTCTTAGTTGTTGTCTTTCCAAGACGGCTCATTAAACAGGAAATGAATGAGTGTCAGAGCTGAAAATGTATCCCACCATATGGGATCCCTCTCTGAAGCCACATACAAAATATCAAAAGTCTATGATTAATAGTTGCTGAGAAATCTGTCACAAAAATTTTTAACCCTAAAAATTTAGTGAAAAAAGTCTAAGTAGGCTTGTGAAAAACAGGAAGTAGAAAATTGACAGACCTAAAAAAGAATCCCACCATATTGGACACCTACCTGAAGCTAAATACCAAATACCAAATACCTACGATTAATAGATGCTGAGAAATCTGTTACGAAAATTTTCAAACCTGAAAATTTAGTGAAAAAAGTCGAAGTCAGCTATTTAAATAGAAAGTAGATGATCGACAGACCTGAAATCAAATCCCACCATATAGGACACCTACCTGAAGCTAAATACCGAATATCAAAAACCTACAATTAAGAGTTCCTGAGAAATCTGCTACGAAACTTTTAACCCTGAAAATTTAGTGAAAAAGTCAAAGTCGGCTATTTAAACAGGAAGTAGATGATCGACAGACCTGAAAACGAATCCCACCATATGGGACACCTACCTGAAGCTAAATACCAAATATAAAATACCTACAATTAATATTTATTGAGAAATTTGTTACGAAAATTTTCAACCCTGAAATTAAGTGAAAAAAGTCTAAGTCAACTCGTTTAACAGGAAGTAGATAATCAACAGACCTGAAAACGTATCCCACCATATGGGACCCCCACCTGAAGCTTCATACCAAATATCAAAAGCCTATGATTCATAATAGTTGAGATATCTGTTACGAAAATTTTGATCAAAGTCGGCTATTTAAACAGGAAGTAGATGATCGACAGACCTGAAAACGAATCCCCCCATATGGGACACCTACCTGAAGCTAAATACCAAATATAAAATACCTACAATTAATAGTTGTTGAGAAATTTGTTACGAAAATTTTCAACCCTGAAATTAAGTGAAAAAAAACTAAGTCAACTCGTTTAACAGGAAGTAGATAATCAACAGACCTGAAAACGTATCCCACCATATGGGACCCCCACCTGAAGCTTCATACCAAATATCAAAAGCCTATGATTCATAATAGTTGAGATATCTGTTACGAAAATTTTGATCACGGACAGACGGACTGACGGACGGACGGACGGACGGACCAGTCAAAAACATTATACCCTTCGCAACTTCGTTGCATGGGGTATAATAAACAGGGACAGAAATGGTGGTGTTTCCATCAAGAATCCTGGGCCAACCTGGGTGAGGTAGATTTCAAAACCTATTTCTGCCAAAACCCAAACAAAAATTACAAAATTTTCCGAAAAAAATTGCCTCTTTGGAACCTGACTGATACAACTAAAAGCCCAGGGTGAATTTTCATAAGGCAATCACAAATTTACATGCTTTTTATCCAATGCAAATCAAATGGACTTATATGAAAAACTATCACTTTATAAAAACCATTTTATAAAGCAATTGCTAGTTAACATGCTCCATATCCCATGCAAGGTATTAAAATGGTCTTACGTACACATTAGGTCAGGTATCGCTTTATCAAACAGCACCCTGATACTCACCATCAACGGTTGTAATTCCTTTAATTGCTTGGTATGACATGATAATGTTGCTTTTCTTTTCTGGGAATTTATTTGCGCCACTTGTAAACTGTCCAAACATCATACCAATCCTCCGATTAACCTCTGATGGCCGACTGTTGACAGCTAACCTAACATTGTCATCATTCATATCAAGAACATCTGTCGTACAGTCGTAGGCCACTGATTTCCCAATTATCAAAGAATCAGCAATAGAAACAAATTTTTCTTCAAATGTATGCCCAGCTGATGGTGGGCCAAGAATGAACGGTAAAATTCCTACAGCACTGTCAGCAATCGTAACATCATGTATTTTTAGACTTGGAGCATTCTGGTAGTAGATGCCATAGTATGGACATTTAGAGACTGAAAACCCTGTAAATCTTGCACAGTCCCCTGAAAGACTATCCTCAGGCTTAACCATGACACCAAGTAAGCATGTACGAGCGGTATTGTCAGAATACAATCCTGTTGCCCCTGCGTCACATGACTGTGGGGGCACGTGATAACATGCCCTTTCACCTCCAGATAAAGCATTGCCTTCTAGAACCAGGTCAGTGGCTTCCATGGCAGATATCATGCCCTGATGGTCAAAGTTTGACGTCTCCAGCCTATCCATGTAGGAACCCTGCCATTGGCTGAGTACAATCAGATTTCTTTTGAGCTGGGTACCAATTGAATTTGTCTGAATAGCTAAAAGTTGAAAAGTCATAGATTGTTAACCTAAAATTTATTACTTTTAAAACATCAATATTTTAAGCTATGAAAATCATTGAATTTTGAAAAGTTCAGTTACTGCATACAATTGCTTAATAAATTTAATTGTGTAGCTGCTATATACTCTTTTGAAATTCAAAATATCTAAACCAGTAATTATATATATGCCCTAAAAGATGCTGCATTTGTAGATGTGTAACCTCTTAATAATTTTTTTGGAATTTCAAAATATCTTGACAAACTTAATCAGTTATACATGCCCTTAAAGAACAATGTCATCATGGTCATATAATCTTCATTAAAACATGTTAATAAAAATAAAGTTTTAAAAAAGATATTACCATCAATGGTACATGTATAATATTTTTTTTTCAAAATCTTTGAATTGAAATACATTAATATAATGTTCTATTAAGAAAGAGATAATTTGTTATAAAAATTCAATAACAATAATCAATAAAACCTACCCCAGTAGACTGTTCCATGAATAACATTATCCATCACTGGAATATTATGGGAGTTATATAGTCCTATAGCTGGTGAGAACCCATTATGGAAACTCAGAGATTTAACATATGATGGATGACCCGATGACACAGGCCCATGATCGGCAAATACCAGGGAATAGCGAGCATCATACGACTCAATATATCCTTCTTGTCCAGTATGGTAGAACTCTACATTGGATAATCTGGCATAACCTGCAATTAAAACATTTGTCTTTAGTAAATATGATATTATCTAAAAGTTTTTTTCATGAATTATCTTTGATTGTCATGCAAAAAAAAAAAATTTTATTGCAATAAAAATTTATTGCTTCTCATATAACATGAGATGTCTAATACTTTGACAATAAATAACAACAAGTCCAAACTAAAGGCTCCCAGGAGCCTGAATTTCTCACCTGATCTCTGATGAACGAAGATAAGTTTGGGTGTTTTGAGTGTTAATGTGTGTTAGGGTTTAACGCCCTTTTCCATGCACCTGGGCCATATAGGACAGTCACTTTTTATGGTTGAGGAAACTGGAGTACCCTGAGGAAACCATGACCTTAGGCAGGAAACTGACAAACCGAATCACATACAGGTGGGGAAGTCCTGTTTTCAAAATTACAAGCAGGACTCGAACACCACCTGAGAGGTGATCCGCTAGTGATCAATAATGTGGTATCTTTACCAGCACCTTAGACCACTCAGCCACCCAGGCCCCTGGGTGTTTTTGAAAGGAAAATCTTCAATGAAACTAATTATAAAAGAAAAGGTAAAAGAAAAGTTACTTAATACATATAAATATAATCGAATTGAAGCAAAGGGGGAGTAGCTTAAGTTGTGTTTCCTTTGTGTTTATTTCGTTTTACACTCTAAAAAGGGATAAAGCCCCTGTGCTTTTATCCAAGTCGTTCATGAAGAAAATGTAGGTCAATTGCCTTGACATAGTACAGATGTTGGTAACTATCCCAGATGTACCAACTTATTAAATATTCTTATACCACTTGCAGATGCTGAGTTAAAGACCTTAACTGAAACTTTAACCTGAGTCATTCATGTTGAAAAAGTAGGCCAATGCGATCTATTTCTGACACAGATGTTGGTTACTAATCAAGATGCATTCACTAATCAAGTATGATCCATAAACCACATACATTTGCCGAGATTTGAATATTAACAAAAACTTTAACCTGAGTCACTCATGCGGAAACTGTAGGTCAATGCAACCTAATTACAGTACAGATGCTGGTTACTGTCAAAAATGTACCCATTGACCATATATCATGCCTCACTGTCAAAAATGTACCCATTGACCATATATCATGCCTCACTGTCAAAAATGTACCCATTGACCATATATCATGCCTCACTGTCAAAAATGTACCCATTGACCATATATCATCCCTCACTGTCAAAAATGTACCCATTGACCATATATCATCCCTCACTGTCAAAAATGTACCCATTGACCATATATCATGCCTCACTGTCAAAAATGTACACATTGACCATATATCATTCCTCTAACACTTGTATTTGCTGAGATATATACAATATATGTACATTGCCAGAAAATATAACATTTATTTGTGCGAGCTTTAGAAACATGATAATGGCGAGCTTTTAGCGAGCTTTATTATCATGTTTCGTAGCAAACACAAATAAATGTTATATGATTGGCAATGTAAGTATATTGTGTTTATCCTGCAACCCGAAATTGCTAACTGTAAAGCTGAAAATATCGATTTTTGGGCAAAAACAAGTGAACCCATCAAACATGTCAAAGTTTGCGCCAAAGCATGTCTGTAACGTTACTGGTTCCCGATGTTATACCTTGGCAATGCTCATACTGGGAAGTGGGACCAGTGAAAGTTATATCCTGTCAACACAAAAGTAATATCCTGCTAATGTATGGATATCATTTAACAATATCTGTATAGCTGTATTGTACAATGAAATAGCTCATTGCAGGATAAATGGACCTTAACCAATGAGTCATTCATAAGATAACTAATGGCCAAGGCAACATAATTCTTGTTCTAATGCTGTTAAGTATTCAAACTATTTTAACACAAACAAAAACCATTAGGTATGTACATGTACCAAGTTAAGTACATACTGTGAACCAATTGCTATATATCCCCCCACAACATGAATACAGCCTTAGTCATTATATTTTAATCCAACACAAATCTAAAACAATATATATTTTAACATTTAAAATATTGGATAAACATTAAACATTTCAGCTTTATGTTATCAGTATGTTTACACTACCCTCTATCAATTTTATGTAACTATATATTTTATCAGTGATTTTAAAATAGTCCACCCTACGTTCACTAAGGAAAAGATTGTGATATTTTATGTTGTGTTTAAGTATTAAAATGAAGTACTTCATTTTTCTATGTTTCTTGTCAACTAGTAATGGATTTTTACTGGCTGGCACAAATAGTTCCAATGGAAACAATGGTTTTCTAACAATTTCTGAATATTACAGTGACAAAACTCAAACCCAACACCAACTGAATCAAGTTAGGCAGGATATGGTGGTGTTTCATGATCAACAAGAAAAGAATTTAAATTTTCTAGCCACTCAGTTACAGGAAAAATTAAATGAGATTGATAAAAAGTTGACAGAGAAAACATCTATTCCTGCAAACATGGCCGAACTTGAGTTAAAATATGAGGAAATGTCCAAAAAGTATGATGAAATGAAAAATTCCTCTGAAACATGGCAGCAGAAATATGCAGAACTGGAGAATGACCATAAGCAAACAACAACTCAGTTGCTAGGAGAACTTGCAAGCGTAAAAACTGATAACTCAAAACTAAAGAGGGACAATGCTAATATTATGAAAGAACTTGGGCAAGTAAAAACGGACAATAACTTTCTTAAGAATAAGACTGTGGATCTGCAACAAAAGATAGATGGATTAGAACAACTCAAAAGTGTTAATCAATTACAAAGTCTTCAACAGCTGGATCAAAAATCGAAGGATTTGGAAACCAGGATGAATTCACTGGAGAACACTCAGCAGGCCCGTGGCCAGGATTTCATGGCCCTCTATAGGAAAGTTACCTCCCTTGAAACCAAGGAACAGAAGCTTGAAACTAATATGCAAGGAAAATTAAGTTCTCTTGAACAAACTGTGCAAAGTAAGCTTACTGTCCTTCAACAAAATGTGCAAAGTAATTTAACTGCCCTTCAACAAAACATGCAAAGAAATTTAACTGATCTTCAACAAAACATGCAAAGTAATTTAACTGATCTTCAACAAAATGTGCACAGCAATTTAACTGTTTTTCAACAAAACATGCAAAGTAATTTAACTATTCTTCAACAAAACATGCAAAGTAATTTAACTGATCTTCAACAAAACATGCAAAGTAATCTTACTGTCCTTCAACAAAACATGCAAAGTAATTTAACTGATCTTCAACAAAATGTGCACAGCAATTTAACTGTTTTTCAACAAAACATGCAAAGTAATCTTACTGTCCTTCAACAAAACATGCAAAGTAATTTAACTGATCTTCAACAAAATGTGCACAGCAATTTAACTGTTTTTCAACAAAATGTGAAAAGTAATCTTACTGTGCTTCAACAAGATTTAAATACCACAATTAATGGCTTGGAACAAAGAACCAGTACAGAGTTGGATGCTGTCAGAATAACCAATAACCAATCCTTGTCCTTATTGGAGCAACAGAAAGAGAACCAGTCCAAGCCAGGTAAAATATAAATACTGAGTTAAAAAAATGTTGGAAGCAAGGCTAATGGACTAATTCTACAAGTACTCCCATATTAATTTGGTGCAAACTAACAACATGAAGCTAATAATTTGTAGTATTAGCATACATGCATATTGCTACATTTCAAGAAAAAATAAATATACATTCTTCTTCAGATCTTTATGAAACTATGTACACATAAAAAGAAAGCAAAACAAATACCAAAAAGCAGCATTCGAATCTAAAAGTCATTAAACAAAACCAGGAGACAATTAAGACAATGAAAAATAAAACTTACAAAGCACAACTTAAAGTGTAACTTACAAGTTCTTCAGGTTATGCATACTATAGGGGGTCCTGATCATGAATCACGAAGAATAAAAAATGCAAATAACGAAACATGGAAATATGGCTAAATTTTTGTTGATGGATAAAAGTGACAGCATGCCTAAAACAAATCATGGACAAAATACTTTGCTGAGAACCGTTCATGTGCAATATCCAATCACGATGCACGGAAAATATTTCAACAAATCACAATTCATGGAAAATAAAAATTGCCAATAATGGCGATAGAAATAAACCCATCGGCCCCCTCATTATATGGTGAAACATTCCGGGGAAACATTGAACACAAAAAGTATGAACATGTGCAGCAATCAGTTGTTTTAACTTTCAAGCATTCTAAATTGACACATGCACTATAACAACTTAATTGTATATTTGTGGCAGTGTGTGACATCTGAGTGGCAGATGATTTGAGTGTTTAGGGTTGTACATCCTTTTCAATGCAAAAGGGCAACACAGGGCATTCAGTTTTTACAGAAGTAATTGGGATACCCAGGGAAAACCACTGATGTAATGGACTAGTACCTGACTAATCTAATTATTCAGTTGTCCAAGTTGTTTTTGTAAATTAAAGTGCTGGGACTTGAACATCCGCACATGCATGGCTAATGAAAAACAATAAATGTTTATTTGTAACATTGACAACCAAAGCAGCAATTGTCATCTAAGCCGATTAAATATCTCCCCTTCACTTTTTCTACTATTTTCAGTTATATTCAGAGCAACTTATCTTAATGGTGGAAAAACACATGTACCTGCTGGAGTTTTTAAATTTCCTCAGATAGAGACAACAGCAGGAATACCAAACTCTACCATCACTAAATATAAATCTACCGGCAAGTTTACCTGTCATGATCCTGGTTACTATTATCTAATTTTGACAACTGAGACAACAGCTGTTCAACCAACAATTTATTTCATGGTAAACTCTACCAGCAAATTTCAACAGTATATGACAGGTTGTACACAAGACAGCTTCACACCAGGTGCTACAGCTATCATTCTAAACTTACAAATATATGATGAAGTATGGATCAAGACTGGAGGATCTGATTGGTTTAAAAGATGCAGTCTTAACATCTTTAAAATAAAATGAATGAATACTGTCCTCCTGCAATTAGTTCTTCATATGTTTAGATGAGTGATGTAGAATAATTTGTGTAATTTAAACAGTTAATTGCAATTGCATTTATTTGTTGACGATAGAATCAATTCAAATGATTAATACATGAAATATAAATGCAAAACAATGTTTGACTAGATGAACAACATTTTATATTTTTTAATATTTTCTACAATGATTGAAATGATTTATCATAACTGAGACAATTGTGTGATTTTTTTTCTTTTCGTTTTGATAATTCTTTTATCTCTAACTAAAGTATCAAAAAGGTTTTATTTTGATGGGCTGAAACTGCTTTGTCATAACAACTCAAGTTTGACATGTAAGCAAAGAATGCAAAACAAACATGTTTGACAGAAATTGATATACATGTAAATAAAATTTCATAACCTCAAATATTTTGTCATATTAAATCAGATAACACTTAGCACGGCTGAAAATGGCTTGGAAATTTAGTGTGCTTGCTCTAATACCAAATGCTTATAATCCCCATAAAAAATCTATCAGACAAAAATAGCTTGATTTTATTCAACAAAATTTAGCTGAGCAACTTGCCCAAAACAAAATCCCACAATAGTGGACAAATTCCCATGTTGCATATTTAATGTAAAAGAAGATGTGATAATGAGCATTAGTTGCTGAAAAAAATTCCCTGTCCACCTGCCCCTTGCCATTTTATATATTCCAGAGTTAACTACTATAACAAGAAATCTAGCTAAAACACCAATCTGTGAGCCAAAGCCAACAAAAAAAAAACCCATCATCCCAAATTTGATCAGATGAAATTCAAAATAAAAGATGCAAAACTACATGATATCAACACAATCTGTGAAATTTCATCAAAATCCAGTTGTTTAGGAGTTGAAGATAAGAGATAAGTACCCCATGTCATCTCATAACTTTCCATTTTTTTTGCTTTTGAAACCCTAAAAATCCAACAGGTTCAAAACTTAAATTTTCAAGCATATATCTTCATTATGTCAAAAACTTTCTCTGAAAGTTTTATGAAAATCCATCATCTCAGGTTGAGGAGCAGAATAAGAAAGACAGACAGACTTGGTGCAAACCGATAGTCCCATTTGGCTTTTGCTGGTAGGGGACTAAAAACAACAAATAACCTGTTCCAAGAGACTATGCAAACCTCAAGAACCATTTGACTTTTGCTGGTAGGGGACTAAAACAATAAATTATCTAACCTGTTCCACTAGATGAAGCTGATACTTGGACAGATGCTCCAAACGATTCTGAGAACAATCCATTGTAATCTTCACCCTCGATCTTAATGTTCCTGGTTAGCAAACCAACTTCTGCCTTTACTGTGAAGTCCTTTCCATCAATAGTTTCACTGTGTACTGCAAAAGTAAAATGTTATATCTTATCACATTGCAAAAAAAACAAACCTTTAGCAATTTTTTCCCTTAAACAGAATTTTTGGTACTTATTAAGAAAAAAGTTTTCAAGAACAGACCTTCAGTCAAAAATACTGTTTATAACTATTTTAAATGTGCAATTATCTTTATTTTCAAATCATTCAACATTCTTTTTCCTTCCGATTTCCACTCTGCCAGTGTCTTTTGTTTAAGATAGAATTCTGCTTCTCTTATCGTGAAGATATTTACAACAAATAAAGCATTAGCAATTGAATACCTAAATGTTTAAAGTTGAGGGTATCATTAAGTGTGATGACTGTTTGGCCTCCAGCAGCACTGATGCCACTGATCTTAAACGTCTCTGTTTCCCATGCACTGTATCCTGTAGGAGTTACGACAATTTCACTATCTACTGCCCAGTCTAGCTCGCCTGCCACTGTAAGGCTTGAATCACCTATATTAGCTGTGGTCTCAAGCGTTGTCCATGTTGTATCAATCTTTCTACCATTAAGGTCAAGACCACCAAATACAGCTTTTTTAAAAAAGAAATTAATTATTGTTTTATTGAAAAAAATTAGTTGAAAATTTTTAAAAACAGAAAAGTGGTCTTAAAAGATATTTAAGTTCTCTATGCAACAACTGGGAGGGGGCATTATTTCCACTTAAAATGTAAGTACTGTTCAAAGAAAAATAAGGAAAAAAGTGCAACTTTTGATTATGGATACTTACAAATAGTCTTGACTCCTAGATCCCTATCATCAGGCTGGAGAATGTAAGGTGTTGAACTATGGCTGCCCTGTAGAATAATATGCAGATTTCCCAGGAAAGGTTGGTTGTCATTGAAGCCTGCTATAAGTCTACCAGTACCCATAATGACGATATGAGGGGTTCGTAACTCGAAGCTACGGAAACCACCTTGGCCATCATTGGCTTCAAATTCTATCGTTCCATATAATATGAGTTCACATAATGGTGGAATGGCTTCATCAACAACTATCCATTCTCCTAAAGAACAAAAAGTTCAATTTACATATCAAATATTATTTCAAAATCAGATTATTTGGTAAAAAGAAAAACAAGAAGAATATGCCCTGAAATCATGATGCTCCACCTTGCAACATGGAAAAGCAAGGTAAAACCGATTTGGGACAGACAACAGACCTAAATACTATATGCCCCTCTACTTTTAGGTGGGCATAAAAATATGTGACTGTAAAACAAATCAAGTTGTCAGCAAGTGATAGCACATTTGTCAGCATGAATGCCTACCAGCTTTGCATGAAGAATTCTATCTAACACAGAATTTCGTAATTAGTCTTTTTCATGTTACAGCAGATAATCAACTTCTATATTTGTGGGTAAACGGGGATCATTCAAGATAGTAAAAACACAACTGGTCTGTCACTGTTTGAGTTTTTGTTTACCAGACTGTTTGTATGACTGCAATGTTGCTGCAATGACTTTACCATGAAACTAATAAAGTAATGCTATGCATTGTCCCCATAATTCCCAACAAATGTGCTGACATGCATAAATGGTGCATGTACTGTATTCTGAATTCAGAAATTTTAAGTACATTGACTCAAGAAATGGAGATCTTACCAGATGTATTACCCCCTCCTCATAATAATTTTACCTTCAGCAATGGTCAGACATTCTCCTGCCACAGGCTTTGTACTATTAGGCCATGTAGCTTCCACGGACCACATCTTAGCATGATCTGGTCTAAGGTCTTCCGGTGGCACATTATTGGGGTCTGGAGGTGGCTCACAGTTAGGGTACTGGCATTTGAACATTTGGAAGGCCATACTTATCTCAGGAGTCATTGTAGGACTTTGTCTTTTCTTTCTGCTTATTGAAGTGGTAGGTTGACTTACAGTTGACACTAAAAAAAGAAAACTCTGTCAAAGTCAAAAATGGCCATATTTGGTTGAACAGGAAGTAGGTGAGTGACAGACCTGAAATTGAATCCCACTTTATGGGACCACACCCTGACGCTGACCAAATATCAAGTGGCTACGATAAGTAGTTGCTGAGAAAACTGTTACACCTTCCCCGCCCGCCCACCACCCTACATTGACCATTTTATGACCTGTAATTTTCACTCCGTGAAATCCAGCCAAAAACATTAAGAACCAATACTTTATTGTTCATTTAGTTTATAGCGGGTAATGTAAGGGAGCTGCAAATTGCATGATTTCTTTCCAAAAGGGGGTTGTTTAATTTCAGCCGTCTTAATTTTTTGCATTTTCAGGATACTTTCAATGGGGGATAACTATGAAATATCTTGACTAAAATTTAGAAGTCTTTAATTTTAGCCATTCTTTGCACCTCGCAAATAAAGCAAATACAACTGTATTAAAATCTCACAAAAATTTCTGGCCATACCATATTTCATAATAATTTCAATACTTGATTAAAGCAAAGACTTACTGTATTCATGTATAACATTTCCATCCGTACTTTGATAAAATAATTATTATAAAAAATTTTCAATGTCTAGAAGCAAAATTAGTGCAAGCAAATTTATCATAACACAAACAGAAAAAATACCATTCTCAACATTAATTGAACGTACCAAAATAAACAACACTCATAGAATTGGTCACATAGTACCAGTCTCCATGTTTTGGAACTTCGCCAGTTGTCAGAGGTCCGCTAAGTTCTTGGATGCAATTGCCATCTGTCTCAACACAATCAGGTTTCTGTGCAACTCGGAAATCAAACCCTAGCCAATCAGTAGGCTGTTAATACAAAAGGAAGTTGGAACATTTCAAGACAATTTAAAAACAAAATTTTCAAAACTTGGCTCAAAGTCCACATAACAAAGCAGAAAACATCTTGTAGATGATGCATATTTATTCTGTTTAGATTTTTGTTGTTGAAATATTTGGCAAATTAAATTTTAAGTACATCATATATCATCTATTTTCAATTTTATCCAATTTTATTTTGTTATTCAAATGTAAATAAAGGTTAATGTTTATAAAATATTCTACCTAAAAATAAATGTTACTTAAAAGATTTCTTTTAAAAACTAGAATGGCAGTCTTCCATTGAAGATGGATGTCATCTGATCTACAAATATTAGGTAAACAGGAAGAAGATAAGTTATGGCAATAAAACTGCTTAAACATAATTATTATAGTACTATAGGAGGAAGCTTCATGCCAAATATCAAGAGGCTGTGTCATGTAGTTGCCCAGAAAACTGCCATGGAAATTTTTGTGATGCAGCAGGACGCAAGACAACGCAAGGTGACGGGTAGTGTCAAAGTGACTCCTATATGTCCCTTTGCAACACATTGACGGCAACATATAAATGAGGAATGTTTCCATGGGACAAGGATGCTCCAGCACACCCAAAATGAAGTAGAGTTGACAAGGTTTGAAAATCACTTAGCACAAACAGTGTGTCACTCTGCAAATCAAATTTGTATATATAGTTTTTGAGAAAATCCTATTGTAAATCTCAATTGCATCCTAGCACCAAACAGGATTTAGATGTCTAAAAAGTCTAAAAATAGGGTATCTGATGGGACATTATATGATACTATGTCACAATATTCAATAATAGTTAAATATATATGTATACTATACTGTATATATGAAGGAACCGTAGTGAGCACGCTCGCATACCCCACCCACGTGTCCACATAATGGACAGAGAATATCTATTTCGAAATTAGGAATAAAAAAGTTAAAGTATTTGTCTTTCAAAGTCGAAAAAATGAGTGACAGACCTGAAAATGTATCCCACCATATGGGACTCCTACCTAAAGCTACGTACAAAATATCAAAACCCTATGATTAACATTTGCTGAGAAATCTGTTACGAAAATTTTAAACCCTGAAAATTAAGTGAAAAAATCTAAGTCGGCTCGTTTAACAGGAAGTAGCTGATTGACAGACTTGAAAATGTATCCCACCATATGGGACCCCTACGTAAAGCTTCTTACAAAATATTAAAAGCCTACAATTAATAGTTGCTGAGAAATCTGTGACAAAAATTTTCAACCCTGAAAATTTAGTAACCCTGAAAATTTAGTGAAAAAAGTCTAAGTCAGCTCTTTAAACAGGAAGTAGATGATCGTCAGACCTGAAACTGGAAACGAATCCCACCATATGGGACCCCTACTCAAAGCTATATACCAAATATCAAATACCTACAATTAATAGTTGCTGAGAAATCTGTTACCAAAATTTTCATTCCTGAAAATTTAGTGAAAAAGTGTAATTTGGCTCGTTAAACAGGAAGTAAATGATCGACAAACCTGAAAATGTATCCCACCATATGGGACCCCCACCTGAAGCTACATACCAGATATCAAAGGCCTAGGATTAATAATAGCTGAGATATCTGTTACAAAAATTTTGATCACGGACAGACGGACCAGTCAAAAACATTATACTTTGTTGCGTGGGGTATAAATATACATCCACTATATACTAGTGTTTAGAAACAGGAAGAAATGGTTTATCTTTCTTAGACCAGAAAGTTTCATCATTGTCAAATTTTGAAAACTTAAAAAGTGGCAAAACTTCAGTAATATTTTTTTTTTTAAATTATCCTGCAAATTGAAGTTGATCTTGTATTTTATTGTACTTTACAGCTGTGCAAAATATCATTCAAATCCCTTGAAGCATTTTTGAGTTAACATCTGGAAACCTTAGGGGACAAACAAACAGACACCTTACAGAGGGTATAGCATAATACCTCGCCACATCGTGTGGCGGGGTATGAAAAAATCTCAAAGGGCGTACAATTCGTCCTACTTGACTTCCCTGACAAACTTTAAATCATTCTTGAGCATAAATTTGGGGAAAGCTTGAACGAAAATTTCTTAAATAAGGAGATACATGAGTAAAACTTAATCCCTGTCAGTGACAACATGTTACACTGAGGAGTAATAAAATAAGTTTTTATTAAATACCTCAAACAGATCAAATCTAACATCAAAACTGATGTTGGTCATCTGTTCAGCATTTTCAAATCTCCACTTATAAATCTGTTTACTGGGCAAGTAAAACATCCACCCTTTAGGATGTGTCTTTCTCTTTCGTTCCCAAACAGTATTGACAATATCCCCTGCTGCATTTTCTAGAATAATGTCTTTAAACTCCAATGATTCAGGTTTGATTTTGTTCAACGATACCCTATGGAACCTCTCCTCAGGGGGGCAAATCTTGGCGGGTGTGGATTGAGAAAAGCAAGGAAAGTCGATACATGTACTTGGCAGTAAAACATTAGAAGTGACAATTCGCCATCCAGCTTTCGAGTTATCCCCAATCAATGAACCATCATTGTCTTGTACAATTCCATGGAACTGATGGTCAAACTTTCCACAGTTGTTAGTGCCAACGTCACTTTTTACTAGGTTCTGAGTATGAACTGAAAATCCTCCATTGTTGGGTCCATTTGTACCAGTTATGAATGTGTAATCAAACATAACATTTGCTCCATTATATCTATGGAACTCTGTACCATCTATCAAGAGTCTGAAATGATCAAAAATAAAATATTATTACTAAAAACTAAAGTACAAAATAATAAAACCATTTGACTATCTCTTTATCAGTAAGTGATTTTTTTTTAATACATGTATTTAATGCAAATTCTAGAAAGACTTCAAAAACTTGACCTGAATGACCAATAAATTGTATTTTTTCAAGATTTTCAAAAATCTGTCAAAGTCAAAAATGGCTGGATTTTGTTAAACAGAAAGAAGGTGAGCAACAGACCTGAAATTAAAACCCAAGTTATGGGACCTCACCCTGACATCAAGTGGCTGTGATTAGTTCTTGCTGAAAAAACTGTTAGGAAAATTTCTCCCTTGCCTGCACACCTGCACAACCACCCACCCATGGAACTGCTGCCTGCCTGACATTCATTAATTTATAACCCAGATTTTTCACTCAGTTGAATCCAGTCAAAAAGCAGATCTGACATTTTCAAGATGCACTGATTCAATTGATTGAAGCATAAACAAGCATTCTGAGAGTAATGCAAAACAATACATAGTCCCCTACCGGCCTCATATTTCAGTCACTGGTAACAATTTGTCAAACAAATGAATACCTAAACTTGATCACTTTATTATCTACAAGGAACAATAAAAAAATGTAGAAAATAAAATTGCAATGGATTTTCAAAATTCAAAGGGCCATAACTCCTATTAAAATTTGTGGACCGGCACGAAACTCGAACTTAATCTGTATCTCATCATGGTAAAACACATACCAAAAATCAGTTCATTGTCTATAAGCGTTTAGAAAAAAAGTGCAGAAAACTGATAATTTAGTGAATTTTCAAAGTTCAAAGGGCTATAACTCCCATAAAAATTTGTGGACCAACATGAAACTTGAACTTGATCTCTAACTCATCATGGTAAACTCACATATCAAAAATCATTTCATTATCTGTTAGCGTTTAGAAAAAAAGTGTGAAAAACTGAAATTTTAGTGAATTTTCAAAGTTCAAAGGGCCATAACTCTCATAAAAAATTGAGGACCAGCATGAAACTCAAACTTGATCTGTAACTCATCAAGTAGACGATAAAGAGATTTGGAATAAGTGTACTTGACACAACCAACATTAAAGAAACGGCAATTTAAAAAATCACAATGGAAAACAGCCAGCAGTCTCCAACATGACCAGAGGTCACTGATAGCCGTCTTGCATTGGCCCAAGACTAAAAATACAATACATAAGATTCAAACAAATCCCTAGAATATCAAAGAAAGACCCATTTCTGGACATAAAACAAAAATACAGATAGTAGACAAGGACAAACAAAAGCTTTGACAAGGATTCCTGGCTTAGGACAGACACATATAAAATGTGGCGGGGTTAAACTAGTTTTTTGGGCCCAACCTTCCTCCTATTGTTTATCTTGTACAAAGCACAAAAAAATAACACACTTTAAAAATCAAATCGATAAAAGCTCAATTCATCAAGAGAGAACCTGAGACAAGAGTACTATACGAGAACAACGAAACGTAAAGGAACTCCCTTGAGATCACTCGCAGTTACTGACAGCTAGCTAAGAAGCATTTATCGATTGATGTAAAAAAATCAAACATATCAATTCTAAATCCAACAAAACACTTCAAACAACAAATGATTTAGTATTATATCATCATACAAAACCGACATATTTGATAGCTGTAATGCTTCAAAACGATACAATAGTCAAAAAGTAAAAGATTAATGTTTTAGAGTTATTATCAAATTATCAATATTTCTACCAAAAAACACCAAATTTAAAGATTTTACTATAACTTCCAACTTGTATCCTTTCTTAATTAAGGTAAACTCACATACCAAAAATCAGTTCATTATCTATAAGCGTTTAGAAAAAAAGTGCGGAAAACTGAGGCGTGACAGAGCGCAAAACTATAGTCCCCTTCGGCTTTCGCCGGTAGGGGGCTATAAATCAGTTCATTATCTATAAGCGTTTAGAAAAAAAGTGTGGAAAACTGAAATTTTAGAGAATTTTCAAGTTCAAAGGGCCATAACTCCCATATAAAATGGTGGACCGGCACGAAACTCAAACTTGATCTGAAAATTATCAAGGTTAACTCACATACCAAAAATCAATTCATTATCTATAAGCGTTTAGAAAAAAAGTGTGGAAAACTGGTATTTTAGTGAATTTTCAAAGTTCAAAGGGCCATAACTCCCATAAAAAATTGTGGACTGGCACGAAACTCAATCTTGATCTGTAACTCATCAAGGTAAACTCACATACCAAAAATCAGTTCATTATCTATAAGTGTTTAGAAAATAAAGAAAGAGCCCCCGCTGGCCTCAAATAAAAAGTTGAAGTCCAAAAAGGTCTGAAAGTCGCTTAGGACGCAAAGTTAATCATACTTAACCATCCTACCAAGTTTCAAAACATTCCCATGTACAGTTTCTGAGAAAAGCTTGACATAAATTTTCATGGCGATTTTGGTATAGGTCCAGCCCCAAACAGGAAGTAGATGTCTGACAGGTCTAAAATTCGCTTAGGAGATATAGTTTGTCATACTGAACCATCCTACCAAGATTAAAGTCATTCTCATGTACAGTTTCTGAGAAAAGCTTGACGGAAATTTTCATGTTGATTTTGGTAACGGTCCAGTCCCAAACAGGAAGTAGATGTCTGACAGGTCTAAAATTCGCTTAGGACATATAGTTTGTCATACTGAACCATCCTACCAAGTTTCAATCATTCTCATGTACAGTTTCTGAGAAAAGCTTGACGGAAATTTTCATGTCAATTTTGGTATTGATCCAGCCCCAAACAGGAAGTAGATGTCCGACAGGTCTAAAATTCGCTTAGGACGCATTGTTTGTAATACTGAACCATCCTAATGAAATTTTAGTGAATTTTCAAAGTTCAAAGGGCCATAACTCCCTTAAAAAAATGTGGACCAACAGGAAACTTAAACTTGATCTGTAACTCATCAAGGTAAACTCACATACCAAAAATCAGTTCATTATCTATAAGCGTTTAGAAAAAAGTGCGGAAAACTGAGGCGTGACAGACAGACGGACAGACGGACAGAGTGCAAACTATAGTACCCTTCAGCTTTTGCCGGTAGGGGACTAAAAATTTAAATATGGCAGTAGGTGTAATAGAAATATACTAACCTTTGAGACATTGGTAAATTAACACCTGCATATCTACTCAGGGCTGGTAAATGGGAAGATGAACCAACAATGACCCCATTTTTAATCAGGGCACCTGATGATTCAAAGTAAGGTCCTTCCTGAACATCACTGTACTGAATTCCAATTTCATTGTTGATAAGGTTGAAATTTTCAAACTGCACTCCACCAACTTCAACAAATTCAGCTCCTTTTTCACAATTCCAGACGTAAAGGTTCTTGAAAACTGCTTGGGTTGGTGACCCAGAGCTCAAACCATTGTCTCTTGGCATGAACTTCTGGAAAACCCATAGTCCAAACCAGCCGCAAGAATGTACTGAGTTTCCGTCAAAGATACCCATAATTCCATGCTCAGGATTAACGTCATCTGTAGTAGATGGACCAGTTGGTGTGGGATTAAGTCTGTACCACCAACCAAAATGTGTGCCACCAGCCACAGCGTTGTCAAAATAGTCATTGTCAGGATTAGTGGCCCAGAATGCAGCAGCTACAAGATCATCATTTAACAAACTAGAACTTGATCGAACAAACAGAGCAAGATTCCGACAAAAGGTATTTCTAGTTTCAATTCCATCTTCCAAGAAATATGCCCCTCCCATCACATTATAAATAACATTGTCACACACTGTCACATTATGGCTATCATGAACATTGACAGCCCTGTTGAAAGTTTTATGTAGAGCGCATCCTTTAATGTAAGACATGGAGGCATCGCCCATGAGATGGAAATGCATCGGATAACGTCCCAAGCGGAAAGCTTGTCCTGCATGGTTGAACTCTGTGTACTCTATCCTACTAACTGCTTCCTGGCTGTCCTTGTCTTGTGGATGGATGATAGTCTGGATACCAAACTGGTCAGTTCCCATCTCTTCACCGAATCTACCCAAAAAACATGACTGTGTATCAAACTGACCTGAAAATTAAATTGACAATTAAATTGACTTTCAATCAAATAAGGTATTTAAAATATATATATCGTATTCAAATATAGATGATAGTGGAAACATTGAAATTCAATCTGGAAATAGATTATGTGAAATTGAGATAAATGCATACCACTGAGGATGCACTCTTTAATACCCTTTTGCCATGATTTCATACATGACACAAGTCAACATTTTCCTCGATTTTGTGGAATTAAACCCTCATTTGCGGAATAATACAATTGCAACAATTGTAGAATTTGAAAAATTTAAAACATACTCATAAATTTAAAACATCACAAGAACAGAATTCCTGGGTCCCCTAGAGAGTGGCAAATATTCAAGTCCGCTGTTATACATGAAGTTGGAAAGCGACAGACCTAGAACCAATCTCACCATATGAGACCTCTACCTGAAGCTCCATATCAACTATCAAAAGCCTACAAATAATAGCTGAGAAATCTGTTACAAAAAAAATCCATTCCAGACCCTTTAAAAATCTAAGTCAGCTCGATTAACAAGAAGAAGATAAGTAACAGAATTGTTTACTCATCCAACCATATGAGACCCATTCCTGAAGCTGCATATAAAATATCAATAGCCTAGGATAAATAGCGTCTGAGAAATCTGTTACAAAATTTCAATTTTTGACCCTTAAAAATTCTAAGTAAGCTCTTTAAACAGGTATTTAGGTAAGCGAGAGACCTGGAAACGCATCCCAACATACCAAAAATCAAAAGCCAAGGATTAATAGTAGCTGAGAAATCTGTTACAATATCTAGATTGCTCACCTTGTATTAAATGATACTTATAAGCTGGATATTTTTACAAAGGACTGCTACTCTGTGAAATGATCAATTTTACCATTCTAAGGGAAACAATTCCTATCAAGAAAGGTCTTACAACTTTGACACCATTAAATAATTTTCAGATCTTTATGTGACTAACCAATTATGCAATTTAATTTGTTCAAATATCTTGTATAGTTTCAAGATATTGGTCTTAAAAAGTGCAATATTTGGAAAAAATCAAGAAAAAGGGCAATAATTCCTACAAAGATCAGTGGCGGATCCGGAGGGGGGGGGTTCCGACCTGGAACCCCCCTTTCCTCTGAATTTTTTTAATTTTTGTGTAGATTTTCAGCAAAATTGGTCTGGAACCCCCCCTTTGGCCCACAGAACCCAGTATGTGGACCCCCCCCCCCTTTTGAAAATTTCTGGATCCGCCCCTGAAGATTGTCAGATCTTCTTCAAAATTTCAGGGCAGGTAAATCTTGATATGCCATGCCAGATTTTGATATCTGTTACAATTATTGAGTAATTTGCAAAAACTGCAATTTACCCTAATGTTCTATTTTTATCCATGGCAGCCATATTTTTTGTCGAATCAAAATTTTGAACGACAGTTTTGTAGAGGACATACTACAGAACAATCCTACTGTTTAGTTTCATTACATTTCGCTAAGCACTTTCAGAGAAATCACCGGCAAGGTGAGTTCTCTAGTGTGACAGACGGACGGACAGACAGACACCAGCATTTCTATGTCCCTGCTCCACGTTGTGCCGGGGAACAAAAAGATGAAGTGCACTTTCATGGATTATAAAATAGAAGACAAAATATGGCCCTTGTCTTACCAATTACTTTAACAGACTTTTACCCAAAAGAGATGGGGTTCACTTACTTTGTAATGAAAACCTAACAATAGGTAAAAATTTTATGATTCCTTCATACTACAGATATGACCTACCGAATTTAAAATCTTTATCACATTTCTCTATGACCTCTTCCCACTGTGGATCACTAGTTCCTTGTAGTTTAATATTCCTGGTAAGATGTCCCACCTCAGCTCTAAACTCAAACGTATGACCAGCAATAGTCTCAGTGACTCCAAGATGCTCAAACACTAAAGGATCATCCAGGGTTATAGTAACTCCATCATTGGCAACGGAGGCAATGGTATGGACTTCTGTCTGCTCTTGGGAATCTCTGCCGCCCGTTGTGGCTATGGCGATCTGGTCTCCTTGTCTCCAAGGTCTTGTACCCGTGGTAACGGAATCCATGACAACAATTTGGTTAGACCCTGCTGCAGCAGTCTGGGCAAGCCTGGTCCATGTCTTGTCTAGTTTTTCACCTTTAAATTATAAAAATAGGGCATTTAAAGGACATTAAATGATACCCCGCCAGGATATTCATCAATAATTAAATATATTTGTATACTATACTGTATATACTATACATCTATATAGAGACAGAAGAGAAATGAGTAGTCTTTCTTAGACCAGAAAATTTACAAAGTGGCAAATCTCCAATAATGTTTTTTGGATCATCCTGAAAATTAAACTCAACCTGTATTTTATTGTACTTAACAGCTGTGCAAATTATCATTCAAATCCCTTGATGCGTTTTCAAGTTATCATCCAGAAACCTTCGGTAGACGGATAGATGAACAGATGGACATACACCAAAAGAAACTGAGGGTATAACATAATACCTCGCCTTACTTCGTGAGGTGGGGTATAAAAATAAAAGTATTTAATTTATTGAAAATGAAATTCAATGAGTTATATGCAAATTATGGTTAACTATAAAATGGTATGTTCAGAGTGGTTTTGTGTTTTTTGTTTTCAAATGCATTTGCAATGTTTAATATATGTGAAATGTCAAGTTCTATATTGGCATATAACATAAAAGACAAATTCAGGTTGTTTAATTTTTTATTGGACCAAAATATGGTTGATCACACCAGTATGTTTTTTCAAGAATTTCATCAATAATTTAATAAATTGTATGTTACTTTATGCTTTTAGATTTTAATTTTTACATTATTACAAAGAAGTTTAATAGTCGGTACATGTACATTTTGTCTACTAAGTATTACTATGTTAGAAACTCAAAACTTCTTGATAAACAAAATGTTATTGAACATAAAAGTACAATAATTATTGATTTTTGACCCTTCATATGAATAATCTGCCAATCTTACCATGCATATCAAGGGTACCATTTCTGACACCAATGGAGCAGGTCCCATATATTGGAAGCTCCTTGGTCCTGGGGTGTGCCTTACAAGTGATTTTAGCCTGTCTAGTGTATGGTTCTTCTTCTGTTCCAATCTAAAGACAAAACAAGAGTTAACACTAAAGTATGTCTCGCCTGCCAGCACCATCAGAAACAATTATTCTTTCTTACTTCCACTATATTTTGAATTTACATGGATTTTCAGTTTCTGAGATCAAAAGATGTTTATAGAACTTAAACATTGCTAATATATGCAATAAAAATCAAAGTCATTCAACCAGAAAATCAAGGTCAAGGTCAAAAGATGGGGAAGCAACTGTGCTAAGCTATTACTGGGGCATATGTATACCAAGTTTCATCAACCTAGGACTTATAGTTCTTGAGATATGGAGGTGCTCACAAAACTTTTCCATTGCCATCATATGTATTGAAAATTGTCAAAGTCATGGTCAAAATTGAGGATGCAACTGTGCTAAGCTACTACTGGGGCATAAGCATACCAAGTTTCATCAGCCTAGGACCTATAGTTCTTGAGATATGGAGGTGCTCGCAAAACTTTTCCATAGCTATTATATGTATTGAGAAAATTGTCAAAGTCACTCAACCGTAAAGCAAGGTCAAGGTCAAAAGATGGGGATGTAATTGTGCTAAGCCACTACTGGGGCATATGCAAACCAAGTTTCATCAACCCAGGACCTATAGTTGTTGAGATGTGGAGGTGCTCATAAAACTTTTCCAAAAAGTTAACGCCGCGGCCGTCGTCACTGCCGCCGGTAAAGTAACACCTATTTCCCCCTCTGCCTTGCAGGCGAGACAACAATAGCACTAATTGAAGGATTAGAAGTGGGATGGTTACTCTTCATTGTCAGTCTGAATTGGGAACTCCTTTAGACTTACCTTTCAATACCAAAAGAAATTTTTTGACTCTAACCTCTACCTTTTTATGACATTTTCTGATTAAAAAGACCTTAAAAACCTATTGTATAAAATTTATTGAAAATCTTGAACTTTTTGATTTTCAAGGCTTAAACACCACAATGTTAAAGTATTGTAAAATCTAGAGGTGAAGGGTTTCCTGCAAATATTTGATGTCATATATCTTGGAAAAGAGCACACTGACCTAAAGTTCTCGTTTTTGTAATTTCATTAAATGTACAATTATCTTTAAAAAGGTTCAGCAGTGACCATCCTAAAAACATGTGTCTAATTCTCTACCAGGAAAATATAAATTATGTCATGCATAATTCAATTTGTTTCTCCTTTATATCAAGTTTCATCCAAATACAACAAGCAGGTTAGAAGTGAGGAATGTTACAAGTAATGTGAACAGACACAAAGACTGGGTAAGCCTTATTTAACCCACTTATCAAGTTTGTAAGGTATACAAATTCCTATTTTAAAAATATAAATATTGAGGTGCTCACAAAACCTTATCATTGCTATTTATAATATGTATCATAAAATTGTCAAAGTCACTCAACCGAAAAATCAAGGTCAAGGTCAAAAGATGGGGATGCAACTGTGCTAAGCTACTACTGGGGCATATGCATACCAAGTTTCATCAGCCTAGGACTTATAGTTCTTGAGATATGGAGGTGCTCGCAAAACTTTTCCATTGCTATTATATGTATTGAAAATTGTCAAAGTCACTCAACCGGAAAATCAAGGTAAAGGTCAAAAGATGGGGATGCAACTGTGCTAAGCTACTACTGGGGCATATGCATACCAAGTTTCATCAACCTAGGACTTATAGTTCTTGAGATATGGAGGTGCTCGCAAAACTTTTCCATTGCTATTATATGTATTGAAAATTGTCAAAGTCACTCAACCGGAAAATCAAGGTCAAGGTCAAAAGATGGGGATGCAACTTTGCTAAGCTACTACTGGGGCATATGCATACCATGTTTCATCAACCTAGGACTTATAGTTCTTGAGATATGGAGGTGCTCATAGAACTTTTATGAAAAAGTTCATCAAAAAGTTAACGCCGCCATCACCGCTCCCGCCACCGCCGGTAAAGTAACACCTATGTCCGGCTCTGCTTCGCAGGTGAGACAAAAATTGTCAAGACTTTAAAAGACGTTTATAACAATACCTGCAAAGATCCACCATTTAGAATTAAGATATTATCTGCTATCAGTTCTACATCTTTTGTTGGGTCAAAGATCAATTTTCCACCTGTAAACACAAATCTCATAATTATTCAATAGGCCAACATTCATGGTAAAATTGTATTGAATCACACTCATTAGTTTTTTTTTTTCCTAGTGAAAAATAGCATGCCTGTTTCAATACAGTTTTAACAAAGAATAATGTGAGTAAGTTCACAAAAGAAATACACCCCTCCAAATTTGTAGTAATTAAACAAAACGTTAATATCTGAGAGCAATTCAATTTCTTCACTGTTAAAACTTTACATAATGTTTTTTTTTTCATGTAAAGTTTCATCAAAATTCATCAAGCAGTTAAAAGAGCTGGGCTTACAACATATACGGACAGACACAGCAGTTCCTATATATACCCCGTAACTTGTTTGCAACGTTATGATTTCTTAATTCTCTAATTTCCATCCGATTTATCAACCTCTCAGCCAGTAATATTTCTCACCTCTAGAGAAAATTTTTTCCTCAGTGTACACATGCAATTGATGATCAGCCTTTTGCGATATTTTTTACCTGTAGACATTAGAGAAAAACCTTCTTCAACTTAATTGTCGATGATTATGAAATTTCTAACATCTACGGAATTAAATTTGATATTTTAATCGCTTGGCAAGCTTTACCATTAAAATAGTCAAATCTATTTCCTTTGATGTTAGAAATTCCAAATCAACTTCATCGCCTTGTAGAAGCTACATGTCATGTCATGCAAATCATGAGTCTAAATGATGTATTTGGGATTTGAAATTTTTTACATTCATTTGTCAGACAGGAATTTTCAGAGAATAGATAAGTGATGATTTCTTTTCTTTAAATTATACAGGTAAGCAAGTTAAGTAAATGTTTCCTAATACAAACCTTGTATAATAACAGCTTTGAGATTAGCTGTATCTTGGTCAAGGATGACAGTCTGTCCTTCCTGAATGACGACCAAGCTTCCATCCCCTGGGGGGTCTCCACCGTCCCATGTATAGGGTGAACCCCACTTATCTACATACTGAAAAGATGAGGCTCCTGCACTATCCTAAAAAATAGAATACATGTATCAAATAAAAATTTTGATGGTTTCTCCTTTTTAAAGTAGTCCAGTGCGTGGCCTGGGTGGCGAATAGGCCCAACGCAGAACCTAGCTTGTCGTAAAAGGCCACTGACATTGAGTCAGTGCTCAGCTCACAGAGCAACCAAGTGTGTATCCTAAATGGCTGAGTAGGGTGGCCCTCATCCGCCAGGGTTGTCAGGTCTATAATACAGAAACCCTGACTGCTGACCATAGTGGGCAAACGTGTGTGGAGAGTGCCACGCTTCATGCACGTAAAAGACCCCTTTGTGGGCCGCCAAGTAGTGCACCACATAGGCTAAATTTTCCGCCCCTACCCACCTTTCCCCTTTTTCTTTGGTTCTTTGAAATTTACTGTTCCTTTGTTTCCCACCCCACCCCATTATTCATTTATCATCATCATTTCATGTTCATTTATCATCCTTTTCATGTTCATTTATCATCCTTTTCATGTTCATTGCCTGTAAATTACCTGTATAGCTTTGCACAGACATATAACACCAACTCACTCACTCACTTTTTTCAAGTAAAGGACAAGGACCACTATTGAAGTTCCCTAACTTCTCTGAAACATATCAAAATGTGTTTTCTGTTTCGAAATGAGTTAATGGAGTTTATTTTTGCAAAATGTCAGATCTTGTAGTAAGAAAATAATATGAAAATCAATACTTAAGTGGACTTACTTGGCCTAGTTCATTTTCATGGGTACCAATTTTAGTGGTTCATTAGAAATGATCAGTTCATGGATTCTTAAATTCATGGTTCTGAAGTGTGCAGCATACAGATCAATATTAAAATTTCTTTCCATGGGATAAAAAAAATTTGGGGTCAAATACCCACCGAATAATAATGAAACCACATCCATGTATATTGATGACACAAAAATCACAAAAATCAAACTCTAGCTAAAATTCTCCTTTCTAGAATCAGCATTTTTTGGGGGGGTTCATTTCTAGACATGGACATACCTCAATCGACATTCCATTAGAGCCGATTTCTACAGCCACCATGGTTTCCTCTGTTAAAGGATGTTCCCCAGTCCTACATGTTATCTGGCTGACAGTTGAGGACTGTACAATACATGGTGTTCCTCCTATCTTCACACTGACCTGGCTAGGAACAACCCTTCAAAGAAAACATAGAATTAATAAAATGCTTTTCTCTAAAGTATGTTTTAAAATTTCTTGGTTTTCTAGAAATCAGAGGTGGTAACTCCTACCTTAACAACTTCCTGGTTAGGGGCTGTTCTAAAAATAAATATACGAGAAATGGATCATTGTCCCAAACTAGAAAACTGAAGGAGCCAGGTAGGGCACTGTGACAAAACAGATAATTCGAGAATATTTGAAAGCCTTACAAATTACACAGGGTAGAACTAAATTGTATGGTATAGGGGTTTTTGGCTCACCTGACCCAAAGGGTCATGTGAGCTGTTGCCACTTGGTGTCCATCGTTGTCTGCCTAAAATCTTAATATGCAAAACCTCAAATGGTACTAAATAAATGTGTAACTAGAAAATTTTATATCTAAACCCTTTATACTAGTTCTGGAGTGATTATATTAAAAACAGTTGAGAACAGAAGGAATTTACTGACAGATGTGCACATAAATTGAAAATCATAGGGGTAAACATCCTGGATGCAAACTGTTCTAAAAGTATTGTGGAGCCTGAACACATGTTAAATATGAGATTTTACCTTTAACTAATCCACAAGTTTGAAAATGCAACAAATTTGGTCAAAGTATATATATAACAAATGTGAAAAATACTTACGAGAATAAGGTACCATCAATGGTAACCAGAACCCCACCCCCTGTACCACTGCTGGCCGGGGTAACGCTGGTGATGGTAGGGGTCAGGTCCGACCTGTATGTGAAACCATCGGTCAGAATGCTCTCCTCAGAACCATAGGAAACTTTTACATTGCAGTCTAGGTTTCCTGATACTGTACCTGAAATAATACAAATGTTGTCATAGAAAAATGTATTTTATGGAAGATTTGTAAAACTTGTCTTGTAGGCCCATTTTAAAGCAAAGTATCTTGGCATGAATATGTTTGGGAAGTCATTTCTCCAACAAAAACCTCTCAGTGGTTTAGAGGTAGACTAACGACAAAAACCACTCAGTGGTTTAGAAGTAGACTTACGACGAAAGCCACTCGACAGTGGTTCAGAAGTAGACTAGCAATAATGAGATAATGTTTGGCAAAGGAAACTCAAGATTTCATTCTGAGAAAACTATACAAGATTGCTACTCCTTGCCATGTGTCCCCTGCCACCGCATGAAAGTTGTGTGGTATGTAAATTCGAGCGATATATATTCTCTGAGAAACAATAGAAATTGGTTGTTTGGGAGACGAAATCATTCAGTAAAAAAATTTAACAAAGTCCCATTTTTTGGACCGGAAAATCACTAATGCGTTAATAAGTCGAAAACTGTAAAAATTGCTTCAAAATTCTTTCCGTATTATTAAAAAGTACCTTTTACTCTATCAGCCTACAAAATTTCAAAACCCTGTGCACCTAGGTAACCGAGATATTGAATGTCCTATATTTTGACCTTTCTTCCCAGTTTCCATATAAAACGGCGGCCATTTTGAAAATTTCAAATATGGGATGATCACCTACTAAAACTACCCTATCAGTATGTAAAGTTTCAGCAACATCTGTTCAGTAGTATCCAAGGAGTTGCACCCACAAAAACATTTGACAAAGTCCCATTTTTCAGACAGAAAAATCCCAAATTCGTCAATAACTCCAAAACCGTAAATATCGCTTCAATTTTTTTTTCGCATTAATATAGAGTACCTTTTGCTCTATCAGCCTACAAAGTTTCAGAACCCTGTGCACCTAGGTAACCGAGATATTGAATGACCTATATTTTGACCTTTCTTCCCTGTTTCCATAGTAACGGCGGCCATTTTGAAAATTTCAAATATGGGATGATCACTTACTAATAGTACACTATCAGTGTGTAAAGTTTCAGCGACATCCGTTCAGTAGTGTCCGAGGAGTTGCACCCACAAAAACGGATGGATGGACAGACGGATGGAGACCATTACTAAGTCCCTCCAACGCGTTGCGGCGGGGGACAAAAATAGAAGGTGTGCATCTACAGTATGTTACAAAGGTTCTTTGAAAGTTTCATGAAAACAATTAAGTAATATAAGAGAAGAAGGGCAGACAGAAAAGTGTTAGAAACAAAAAAAATAACAATGGCACAAGACAACAAACATGACTTAAATTTGTGAAGGCAACACAAAAGAATCAAAGCAAAAACTGACAATCTTTGACTTTTCAAAAGCATGTTATATGCCAAGTGTCATAAAATCACACAGTATTTGACTTTTTGAGGTAATAACAGCTACTTATGAAATCTATCCCTTTATCCATTTCAAAACTAAAATACATATAGCACACTGGAATATGCAATTTACACCAACAACTAGAACAACACAATTTTAAAACAACAAACAACAACATCCTATTTCAACAACCTAATACTTACCTAAGAAATTCAAATCTGATTAATGAAGCATAATAACAAGAGTTGACACTAAAGTGTGTCTCGCCTGTCGGCACCATCACAGAACTCATTGAAGGTCTAGCTGGGCCTTCAGAAAAGTTAAGGTCAAGGTCATGTGACAGACAGATGACAGAATTCCTATCCATCACAAAAATGTCTGAAGTTTGTTATAGATACCATAGTTATTGAGAAACTATGAAAAAAAAACAACATTCACTAAGTCATTGAACCATGAAAATGGGGTCAGGGTCACACCACATGGTGTCAGTTGTTTAGACCGAAACCCCAAATGTCTGTATGTCAAATATCAGATGCCTAGCTATTATACTTTTAACTTAATTTATTTTCGACAAAAATTTTAATTGTCAAAAAAATCATCTAAGTCCACAGAGTCACTGAACCATGGAAATTGTGTCAAGGTCACAGGACATTGTGTCAGTTGCATAGACCATAACTCCAGGTGTCTGTATACCAGATATCAGATGCCTAGCTATTATACTTTTCACTTAATTCATTTTCCACAAAAGTCCTACATAGAGGTTTTTTGGCCCCCAAAATCATCCAAGTCCACAGAGTCACTGAACCATAAAAATGGAGTCAAGGTCAAATGGCATGGCGCCAGTTGCATAGACCATAACCCAAAGTGTCTGTATACCAGATATCAAATGCCTAGCTATTATACTTTTCACTTTATTCATTTTCCACTAAAGTCTTACAAAGGAGTTTTTTAGCCTGAAAAAACATCAAAGTTAACAGAGTCAATGAACCATGAAATTGGGGTCAAGGTCTAATGGCATGGTGCCAGTTGTGTAGACCATAACCTGAACTGTCTGTATACCAAATATCAGATGCCTAGCTATTATACTTTTCTTGTAATTCATTTTCCACAAAAGTCTTACAAAGGGGTTTTTTGGCCCGAAAAAACATCTAAGTTCGCAGAGTCACTGAACCATGAAATTTGGGTCAGGGTCAAACGGCATGGTGCCAGTTGCGTAGACCATAACCTGAACTGTCTGTATACCAAATATCAGATGCCTAGCTATTATACTTTTCTTGTAATTCATTTTCCACAAAAGTCTTACAAAGGGGTTTTTTGGCCCGAAAAAACATCTAAGTTCACAGAGTCACTGAACCATGAAATTTGGGTCAGGGTCACACCACATGGTGTCAGTTGTTTAGACCGAAACCCCAAATGTCTGTATGTCAAATATCAGATGCCTAGCTATTATACTTTTAACTTAATTTATTTTCGACAAAAATTTTAATTGTCAAAAAAATCATCTAAGTCCACAGAGTCACTGAACCATGGAAATTGTGTAAAGGTCACAGGACATTGTGTCAGTTGCATAGACCATAACTCCAGGTGTCTGTATACCAGATATCAGATGCCTAGCTATTATACTTTTCACTTAATTCATTTTCCACAAAAGTCCTACATAGAGGTTTTTTGGCCCCCAAAATCATCCAAGTCCACAGAGTCACTGAACCATAAAAATGGAGTCAAGGTCAAATGGCATGGCGCCAGTTGCATAGACCATAACCCAAAGTGTCTGTATACCAGATATCAAACGCCTAGCTATTATACTTTTCACTTTATTCATTTTCCACTAAAGTCTTACAAAGGAGTTTTTTAGCCTGAAAAAACATCAAAGTTAACAGAGTCAATGAACCATGAAATTGGGGTCAAGGTCTAATGGCATGGTGCCAGTTGTGTAGACCATAACCCTGACTGTCCGTATACTAAATATCAGATGCCTAGCTATTATACTTTTCTTGTAATTCATTTTCCACAAAAGTCTTACAAAGGGGTTTTTTGGCCCGAAAAAACATCTAAGTTCGCAGAGTCACTGAACCATGAAATTTGGGTCAGGGTCAAACGGCATGGTGCCAGTTGCGTAGACCATAACCTGAACTGTCTGTATACCAAATATCAGATGCCTAGCTATTATACTTTTCTTGTAATTCATTTTCCACAAAAGTCTTACAAAGGGGTTTTTTGGCCCGAAAAAACATCAAAGTTAACAGAGTCACTGAACCATGAAATTTGGGTCAGGGTCAAACGGCATGGTGCCAGTTGCGTAGACCATAACCTGAACTGTCTGTATACCAAATATCAGATGCCTAGCTATTAACCTTTTCTTGTAATTCATTTTCCACAAAAGTCTTACAAAGGGGTTTTTTGGCCCGAAAAAACATCTAAGTTCACAGAGTCACTGAACCATGAAATTTGGGTCAGGGTCAAACGGCATGGTGCCAGTTGCGTAGACCATAACCTGAACTGTCTGTATACCAAATATCAGATGCCTAGCTATTATACTTTTCTTGTAATTCATTTTCCACAAAAGTCTTACAAAAAAGTTTACGCCGTCGCCGTCGCCGCCGCCGGAAAGTAATACCTATGTCTCGCCTTCAGCGACTAAAGTCGCAGGCGAGACAAAAACGCAAACTTACTGAATTCATATGGTTAAAGTAATAATAAATAAGTTTTTAGCAAAAGATATTGTTTTACAATTTCTTGATATCTTATTCATATTTTGGATAAAAACTTTGGCCAATTGCTTATCCCTCAACTTTAACATGACCGTCAGAACCATTTTGAAAGTAAGTATAATGTTAGTCCTACTAAAATAAAAGATATAAATGCAAAAAACATACATACCAGAGGGTTTTGGAGTTAAACAAATCAATGAGTCTGCTGTCTGGGTAGCCATCTCATCTCTGACACATTGGACATCACAGATAGTAGCAGTGACAGAATCATCGAACCCTGACCCTGTCAAGGTCACGACCTGTCCACCTCCTGAACTTCCTGTTGAAAAATTAGGAAGGGATTTTAAAGTAAACATATACATGTACATGTAGTCAGCATTTACAAATGCGAACCTTTCAAATTTCAAGCAAGTTACGTGAGACTTTCAAATTTTAAGCAAGTTGCGTGAGACTTTCCAATTTCAAGCAAGTTGCGTGAGACTCACACATCTCATCCCAATTTGGCAACAAATCTCTTTGATCATTTTTTTTTCCCTTGATCTTTTAATTTTTGTCAAATCTCACACAAAAGGCTCATCAAATCTTGAAAGCCCTGCACATGAAACAATTACACACACAACAATGTAAAACTGAGTGAAAGTATTAACTTTTGTTTGAATAAATGTTCATGAATATCTTATATGTGATGTTTATGTGATTCTTTTTCAAGCAAGATAATGTAAAGTGGGCACTTTAATTTAAATACATTTATGCAAATTAAGACAATTAATTAGATTTTGAACTAAAACAAATAAGCAAAAAATTATCAATAGCTAATTTACCTTACATTTGGTCTAAGAAATCTCAGTTTGTTGTGTAAAACAGCAGACAAAGCATTATTAAAAGTTTGTGGTTAAAGAAAAGATCCAATCAGAATTCAGAAATAAACCACACCCTCAACGCTGCAATAATGGAATTTATCTTATATTCAAAAAATAAATTTAGATAGGATAAGATGAATTTGCTTGAGTAAGAAAATTGTCTAAAAGTTTCTTGAACTTTGACAGAAAACTGGTCAGTTTTTACAATCAAACTTACCAGAACTTGGATTGATACTGGTTAATGACAATGTATAAGTAACTTGCTGCTCATTGGAAAATCCTTTGTCTTTTACATAGACCTTCACATTGTGTGTTCCGAGGGGTACCACAGGAGCTGTGCACTGGATCTGGACTGCTGTAGGCGTAGTCGTAATTGGGCAATCAACCATACCAACCGTGACCTTATTGTCAGCAGTGGTTGTAGAAAATCCAGCACCATTAATGTACATGGTTTGACCTGTCACTTGTGAATTGAATGTTATACTAGATATGGATGGAGTTGCTGCTAGGGTGTAGTCAAATGTCTGCGCTGGATATATCACACTATTGGCAGTAATACTGAGAGCCACACCATTTTCAGCTGCACGGGAAGCAGTTGTACATTTGACCATGGATAAGGTAACTTCAGAAATTGTACATGTTTGCCCTTCAATTGTCACAGCTGTGTCATCTGTGAAGCCATTTCCTGAAATTTCCAGCATGGTCCCTCCATTGGTACTTCCAGAGCTTGGAGATATGGCTAAAACTACAGCTGAGCTGGTAATCTGTATGCTGTTGGTGTTAGTTGCAAAACCTTTGTCTTGTCTGAGAATGGTAATAGCCTGAGTGCCTGCAGGAATGTTTGTAACAGTACATTGTATCTGGGTATCTGTTACCGATGATACAGTACAATCTTCTCCCCCAATTTCAACCTCTATCTTAGACATATCTGTTCCAAAACCAGATCCATCTATTGTCACAGATGTTGAACTTCCATCTAGTGTTGTTGGACTGACAGCAGAAAATGCAGGCGTGTTTGTATGGTCATAGTTGACCATGCATGAATGAGCATTATTTTTACAAACAGCAGACGACAGCTGCCCATTCGCACTGACCTTGACCTCAAGGAGTTTTTGACCAGCAGACATTTGTGGAGAAGTACACATGATTGATGTGTAGGTTACAGAACCAGAAACAATTGGGCAATCTACCGAACCAATTGTCACGACAATATTCGTCTCATCGCCTTGGAAACCTGATCCTGTTATTGTCAGTTTTGATTGGCCATTAAGTGATAGCATGGTACTTGATATATCACTTAGCATTGGCTTGGTTTCAAACAGTCGAGCATTTTGTCCTGCTACAGTGATAAGAGCTGTTCCTCGATTAACAACGCTTACTTTTATAGGTTGAGGTAGTCCTATTTCTGGTTCATCTGCAGCATTTAAAGCACAAGAGATCTGATTGGCTGTTGCAGTGCCAGGGGTTACAGTGCAAAGGTCATCACCAATCATGACAATATTCTGACATTCTGTGGTTGAGAACCCAGTACCAGTTATAACTAAAGTATCATCGGTAGTGCCTTCATTTATACTAAATGAAGAGACAGTTGGTGTTCTGCAAGACTTAAAAAGAAAGTTGAATTTGTCACTAGCACCACCTGTGGGATCTGCCATAGTGCAACCTGTAATAGCTGATGTCTCTTCCCCGCAGCCTGATGGGGGAGTGGGGTTTCCAACACCTAAAATACAATGTTTGAATTATGTTAATAAAGATTTGATTGGTCTACTAGATCAGATACCCTTTAAAAAATAATAGGAAATCTAAACATGTGTGTCTTGTAAACTTTAAATTTTCCCAATCTTTCAAAATTTATTTTCAAAAAGACTGACATATTATACATTATTAATAAAGTTAATCTGACTTTACAACTATGAAACTTAAATTATGTAATATACAATTGTTAACTGGTCATGAGGGAAACAGTACATTTGTTTCCACGAGGTACTTACTATTTCACGAGGCGCGTAGCGCCGAGGGAAATGGTAAGTACCGAGGGGAAACAAATGTACTGTTTTCCGAATGACCAGTAAACAATTGTTTTATTATACTGAATCGGTAAACAACTTAACTAAAGCCACGCCTACTGCTCACTCTTTACCTTGTATACAGTATACTTTAGCCACGCCTACTGCCAATCATTATGGTACTATTGCCCTAGGGAAATAGTTTTTACTATATCCCTAGGGAAATAGTACTTTTACCAAATTCAAGATGTAATAGTAAAAATGTTTACCTGTATTTTATATAGAAAAAATCTACTGAAGTATAATAATTTAAATTGTTTCCCTCATTTTGGAACAACTTAGAGGGTTAAATTTTTTTTTTCATGCTAAATAAGACATATTTTGAAAGTCTTTAGAAAACTTATGAGAAACAATATATAAATACCTGATGCCAGATCATGTGTGGCTTCCTGATCGGCCACTATTAATTTGACCTCTCCGACCATCTGATCTGCCGCAGCCATGGGTTGAACGTACAGGATACCCGTATATTCTATGGTTTCATACGTATCGATCCAATCACTAGAGAAGTAGTAGGTACCGGCCTCCCCTATCTGGTACTCAAACATTCCTGAAGAAATATACAATGTTAAATAATAAGACTAGAGGCTCCCAGGAGCCTGAATCGCTCACCTGATCTCTTCTGCCAAAGTTTGAATAAATTTCACAAACTTCAAGCATACAAAGTTGCAAAACAATCCTTTCAGTGGTTTCAAAGAAGATTTTTGGAAATCAGTTTAAATTAATAGAAAAAACAGTTAAAGGGCAATAACTCCTGTAAGGACCTTTTGATGCTGAACAAGGACAGTTGCTTCGGATTTTCTCTATCTCTTATACTTTTTGAGTTATAAGCCAAAAACAATGGTTTTTAACAATTCTGCAATGCTAACTTTTCCTCTAGCTCAAACGGTTTTCAAGATATAGTCCAAAAACTGCAAAAATGGTCAATTTTGATGATTAAAGGGCAATAACTCCTATAAGGAGTCATTTCACAACTTCGACTCAATGGAGAGATTCGTAGAGCTTTTGATGCTGAACAAGGAAGGTTGCTTCGGATTTTCTCTATCTCTTATACTTTTTGAGTTATAAGCCAAAAACAATGGTCTGACCCCCCTGTTCTATTTTCAGCAACGCCGGCCATGTTGGTTGGTCGACATGTATATAATTCACAAACTTGGTAGAGGACATCCTAAAATTCATGTATACCAAGTATCAATGCAATCCCTTCAGTGGTTTTAGAGAAGAAGATTTTTGAAAATCAGTGTAAATTAATGGAAAAAAACAGTTAAAGGGGAATAACTCTTAAACGGCTGATCTGACAATTAAGACCCTGAAATCATTTTTGTAGATCTCAATGAGCTTAACAATTCTGCAATGCTAACTTTTCCTCTAGCTCAAACGGTTTTCAAGATATAGTCCAAAAACTGCAAAAATGGTCAATTTTGATGATTAAAGGGCAATAATTCCTATAAGGAGTCGTTTCACAACTTCGACTCAATGGAGAGATTCGTAGAGCTTTTGATGCTGAACAAGGAAGGTTGCTTCGGATTTTCTCTATCTCTTATACTTTTTGAGTTATAAGCCAAAAACAATGGTCTGACCCCCCTGTTCTATTTTTAGCAACGGCGGCCATGTTGGTTGGTCGACATGTATATAATTCACAAACTTGGTAGAGGACATCCTAAATATCATGTATACCAAGTATCAATGCAATCCCTTCAGTGGTTTTAGAGAAGAAGATTTTTTGAAAATCAGTGTAAATTAATGGAAAAAAACAGTTAAAGGGGAATAACTCTTAAATGGCTGATCTGACAATTAAGACCCTGAAATCATTTTTGTAGATCTCAATGAGCTTAACAATTCTGCAATGCTAACTTTTCCTCTAGCTCAAACGGTTTTCAAGATATAGTCCAAAAACTGCAAAAATGGTCAATTTTGATGATTAAAGGGCAATAACTCCTATAAGGAGTCATTTCACAACTTCGACTCAATGGAGAGATTCGTAGAGCTTTTGATGCTGAACAAGGAATGTTGCTTCGGATTTTCTCTATCTCTTATACTTTTTGAGTTATAAGCCAAAAACAATGGTCTGACCCCCCTGTTCTATTTTCAGCAACGGCGGCCATGTTGGTTGGTCGACATGTATATAATTCACAAACTTGGTAGAGGACATCCTAAAATTCATGTATACCAAGTATCAATGCAATCCCTTCAGTGGTTTTAGAGAAGATTTTTGAAAATCAGTGTAAATTAATGGAAAAAAAACAGTTAAAGGGGAATAACTCTTAAACGGCTGATCTGACAATTAAGACCCTGAAATCATTTTTGTAGATCTCAATGAGCTTAACAATTCTGCAATGCTAACTTTTCCTCTAGCTCAAACGGTTTTCAAGATATAGTTCAAAAACTGCAAAAATGGTCAATTTTGATGATTAAAGGGCAATAATTCCTATAAGGAGTCGTTTCACAACTTCGACTCAATGGAGAGATTCGTAGAGCTTTTGATGCTGAACAAGGTGGGTTGCTTCGGATTTTCTCTATCTCTTATACTTTTTGAGTTATAAGCCAAAAACAATGGTCTGACCCCCCTGTTCTATTTTTAGCAACGGCGGCCATGTTGGTTGGTCGACATGTATATAATTCACAAACTTGGTAGAGGACATCCTAAAGATCATGTATACCAAGTATCAATGCAATCCCTTCAGTGGTTTCAGAGAAGAAGATCTTTGAAGAAAAGTTAACGGACGGACGGACGACGGACGACGGACGCTTAACGATGACAATAGCTCACATGACCCTTCGGGTCAGGTGAGCTAAAAAACTTATTTTCAATGGGAGTTTTACATTCCAAGGGAAACAACTCTAATAGAAATACATATAATTTTGACTGTTTTAACTTGAAATACATCAATTACCAAACTATGAGGCTTACCTAAAAGTTAGCTGAGATTGGTTGTTTCAAACAAATCCCCAACTTAAAGTACAATTTTTTTTTCTCTTTTCCTTAGCCACAGTTTTTATTTGAAAGATTCATCCTTGAAAAGTACATTAAACTTTATGCAGTATTGCTATAAAAATTCTTTGTACTAAAAAAATGCACATTATTTTGAATAAATAAATACCGTTAGGACTTGCAGCACTTATAAATCCATCATCAGTCCTCACCACTGTGGTAGCATTGACAACCTGCATAACTCTAGGACTGAAGCTTAAAATGTACGGATATGTTGTCCAAGTCCATCGTACTGTATCACCTATCTTAGGTGTGGCAGTCTTAGGGTCCCATGCATAGCCTTTACCAAATACTAGAAAGAAATATAGGAAAATATTACTAAGCTGCATTTAATAAAACTTTTTTTTTATTCATCTGAGCTTAAAATAAAATATTTATTTTTAAGTGAAGCTAAATCAATTTATACAGGAGTTACAATTCAGGGAAGTTATTCACACTAAAATGCAATCTTATATATTTGGCCTCTTATATATCATTTGCAGAATATTTGTTTCCTTTTGCTGCTGTGTAACATGAACAAAAAAAATTGTCCAAGTTTAAATTAAATCTGTTTTATTAACAAATCAATCAAAATGATGCAATTCTAAGATACTATGATATAATATTGTCTGTTAGGGAACGGTCATTATTTACTAGCTGGGGGGGGGGGGGGGGCTGGAAAATTTTCGACCAGATATAGCTTTCCAGAAATTGACCCCCCCCCCCAATTAAATCCGAAAAAGTTTTGACCCTCCCCCCCACTCTCCACAACAAAATTTTAAGATATGTATTAGTTTTATTTTACAAAAATGTTAATCACCATTGATTACAAATATATCTTAATTATAAGTATCAGCTATGAAGTTGGACAAAATTCATAGATGTGGTGGCACACAAGGGAAAAAACGCAAACTTTTGATCATGAAAATTTAATAATTTAAATTATCTGAGTAACACCATTTTGGTATTTTAAAGTTCCTGAAATTTTGCCTTTTAAATAATGAATCATTTGAAATTCAGTTAAATTCTTCTAACACATGTCACTGGGGCTTAGATTTTTTGTCTATTATATCAACTATCAAAAAATATTGACCCCTTAATCTATGAAACCAACATCAAAGGTTGGTTTTATCATGGAAGTACTATAGGAGTCTATCTTGCTTCCATGGTTTTATAGAGTAGGGGGTCGCATTTCACAGAGTGAAAATTCGGTATATAAAATGGCGGGCGGGCAATGAAAAAATTTTCATAACATTTTTCTCGGCAACTTCTTATCTTAACCCTTTGATATTTGGTATACAGTATCAGCATGGGCCCCATAAATGCCAGATTTGATTTCAGCCTGTCGCCAACCTACTTCCTGTTAACGAAATCCTGCCATTTTTTACTTTTGACAGATTTCTTTCAAAAAGTTGATAATAAATTACTAAACTTCAAGCCCCTGTGTTCCGGATGGGATGTATTCCTGCCAATTTTTTCTCTATATAATCAGTAAAAATTATCTACCAATAGGTGGTTAACACTTTTTCAAATGTAAAATCTAGTTAGAATGCTGTTTTTGTATCAAAATGAATGCATCTGAGCCCAAAAAGCTAAGCAAAAATCCAAACCCATCAAAAATCTGTTTCTGGTCATATTTACTAATATAATACAATGGAACCCGCTTCATCAGTGGCTATCTCAAAGATCCATAACATGTTTTGGACAATACACCCCTCCAAATGAGACATATGACCTCAAGACATCTGACCTCAAGATTATAACACTATGTGGTAATGGATTAATTAATCTTAACTTGCACAGATCTGACTAAAGGTCATTGTCACTGCCCAGATTTTTATACATTTGATCATAGACCTGTATAATTAAATATATCAAGTATGTTTAATATACAAGTCTATGATTTGATCATATATTCAGGCACTGTGATTCATTCTTAACAAACATATATACCTGGGAATTCTTCATGAAATACTGAAGATACATTATTTGAAAGTAAAATTGGCAGCATGCAATTTTGACCCTCCTAAATTAGACTGGAGAAAAAAATGCCCCCCCCCCCAACTGAGACATACAATTTTTTTTTACTCCCGCCTAAAATTTTCCAGCCCCCCCCAGCTGATAAATAATGACTGTTCCCTTAGGTAGCTTTTTTTTTTTTTGCTGATCATTTAAACTACAATTCAAACAACAATATCTAGTTCCCGACAAAAGGGATATTTCCAATTGGTTTGTATACTGAAGTCATTTAATCTATGAATCCATGAATTTATAAAATTTGCACAGTCTATATCAATTGATTCATAGTTATAAAAGAACTTTCACAGCATTTGACATGGCGGAAAATGACAAACCTATCTTCATCATCCCCAGTGAAACATAAAACCAAAACTATGACAAAACATTGCTATATTAATGTATTTTTAACCACACAGAGTAAATTGTTTACCTTTATTGACTCCCTGATTGGTTATCTCCACAATTTTACTAGTACTTTCTATAGTGCAGATGACCTCAGTTGTAGTGGGAGGAGTTTCAATGTCACAATCAAATTCACCAATCATAACCTTTGTCTTATCAGCATCTGTACTGAATCCCTGTCCTGTTAGAGTCACCTTGGTTCCTCCAGCCATGGAACCAGATAGTGGGAATACATTGTCAATAATAAGAATAAAGTTGATGGTAGGTACCTCATACAGGCTGAAAAATAAGTTTAAAAAAAATTGTTGATATTATCCTGCACTTATAAACTTCAATAATATATGTATAATGTAATGAAAATTTAGAAAATAATTATTATGCAGTTTAAGATAGATGCTATACTTTTACATGGAGTTAGAATTGAAATTGGCTCCATGTTGGGCATCTTCCTGTGACTTATGGACGAGGAACAGCACAAACAAGGAAAGGTGTGAATGAAATGGATACCTCCCACTTCATATTCACAAAACAATGAAAGCAATGAAATTCCTTTATTCACATCTCAATATGATGTACATGTACTTCCTTCATGTAATGTTTCAATTGATAAAAAAAGAGTTGTACTTACAAGATATGTAAGCAGACAAACAGAGAGGGTAATTCCTAAATGCTGTCCCAAATTTTGTTTGCAGTGGTATAAAAATGATATTTCTATTTCTTGTATTTTGCTTTCTTTTTGCTTTGATGTTTCTAATAAACATAAACATTTCCACAATTTTTAGAACATCCTTAAGTAAGAAGAGCTAATCTTGCAAGGTACCCCACAATTTTCTAAACATTTACCTGTTAACAGCTGCTCCATCTGAGCCACTAAACACCCAGACTTTGTGCATACCAGGTGCCATAGGAGGCAGGGTAGCAGTAATAAGGGTATCAGTAAAAACAGCTTCCACTTCTTTATCTCCAATACGAAGAGTTCCAGTGGTACCAAAACCAGTCCCAGTTATTTGGAGTGGTGAACCACCTTAAAATTCAAGTTTTAAATGAATCTAATACAATGAACAAGTTAATACTGAAACAATTGAAATGAAAATTAATCAAACAGAAAGAATCTAATGAAAAGTTTACAGTAAAAGTAATATAAGCCTAAGTCTTGCACAAAAATAATATGTCTTAGGGGAAGTTATATACTGCTTTAAAAACTTTGCCAAAAGTATAGCATGTGTTGAAAATATACTGACTGTGTCAGCACTTTTAAATCATTAAATCATCAAAAAATGTTTTAAAAATGTTGTTGTAACAATCCTTTGAGCTTCAGTCCTTCTGAATTGTGATGCTGACTAAAAGCCCCCAAAAGCTGGACTGCCAGGCCATAAAATTGTTTAGTGGAAAAAATACACTGTCCCTTATCAATTCATATTAAGATAATCTTTAAGAGCCAATCTGTGAGAAAACCATGCAATTTTGTTCCAAACCAATATTTTCATATCAACTTAAGGGATAGTTTAACAAAAAGACCTTCATGAAAGACTTATTTTGGCAAAATATTTTTTCCGGGAAATTCAAGATGGCCGACCTACAGGGTTCATCAGTGTTCCTGGGTTTCTTAACAAAATCAGCTTGAATAATTACAAAACCCCATGTATTTCAAAGTTTCTTTTGGTCCATTTATCTTCAAATTATCAAAAATTGAACAGTAAATATTTAAAGGGTAATACCTTTGCCTTCAAAATAGATGAAAATTTTAAAAATCTTAATAACCATTACCCAGCGTCCCTAGGGGGTGACATGGGCAATTTTCCAAATTGTAAAAAAACATCAAAATACTTGAATTTTAGCATTGTTTTATGTCTAAGGCAGGCTCTTTAAATCAAATTCACTCCCATATACTTTAATAACTGCCTTTAATGTCAATTGTATTAAAAAATAGAGCTCGGCTCATGCTTTATGACATTGCAACAAGTCAGAGAAGTGGGTCAGTCTCACAATTTGGTAGAAAATTTCCTATTTTTTGACAACATTTGTAAAAACATGCTTGTGTTCAATTTTAAACAAAGTGCATTTTTAATAAGTGTCAAGATATGTTGTTACAATAAAAATTAATGTAACTGTCTTCGAGTTGCGGAAAAGTGCAATTCAAGAGTCAAATTGGTGTATTTTTCAAGAATAATTGATAAATTGAAGATATTGTCAATTTTAGATGATGAAGGCAGACCTATGATAAATCAAGTCAAAAGTTCTGATTATTGATCCAAAAGAATGCTGCTTTGTCTTTAAGAAATAATATTTACAAATATGGAAGCTGTCATTATTTCTATGATAAAGGCATTCAAACAGTGGCATTTGGCCATTATCGTCATAGTCCAAAATGAGCTCCTGGGCCCATTTTGGTAGCATTTTTTTTTAAAGTTGTTCAATGCAGGGAAAAGTGTTTTTATTCATTCTAAAGTATGCTTATGTCTACATGCCAGCAATCAATATGAAAAGAATCTGTATAAATTTGACTTAGATAAATTTGGTCAAAAATGACAAAATGTGTTATGTGGCTGAAATTGCTATCTGCCTTTAAAAAAACTAAGTCCGAAAAATTTTTGAAAAAAAATGTGTACCAGGCAAGGCAATTTTTTACACTTCTTTTCATGTGGTTAAAACTATAAGACATCATCTCAGATACCTTTCAGAAAACAATTTTTTTTTTACTTAGTTTTTTTTGGGGGGGGTCGTGATGTTTTTGCCAAATAATGCTTTTTGTCAATTTTGAACAAACATTTAACAGGCACCTTTTGACAGATTCATTTGAAATTCTTTGGTTGAGTGCAAACAAGAGCAAACTGAAGAAATAATCAAACTGTTAACTATTCATTCAACAACTTCTGTAAACAAAATGTCGCCAAAATAGTATAGAAGCACGTTTTGTGACTATGGCGAAAATGACCAAATGCCATTTTTGGATGCCTCTATCTTGAAAATTATGACCGCTAACATACTTGAAAACATAATTTCTAAGAGCCAAAAGAGCATTCTTTTGGATCAATAATCAGAACTTTTGACTGGATTTATCATGGGTCTGCCTTCATCATCTAAAATTGACAATATCTTCAATTTATCAATTATTCTTGAAAAATACACCAATTTGACTCTTGAATTGCACTTTTTCCGCAACTCGAAGACAGTTACATTAATTTTTATTGTAACAACATATCTTGATACTTATTAAAAATGCACTTTGTTTAAAATTAAACACAAGCATTTTGTTACGAATGTTGTCAAAAAATAGGAAATTTTCTACCAAATTGTGAGACTGACCCACTTCTCTGACTTGTAGCGATGTCATAAAGCATGAGCCGAGCTCTATTTTTTAATACAATTGACATTAAAGCCAGTTTTTAAAGTATATGGGAGTGAATTTGATTTAAAGAGCCTGCCTTAGACATAAAACAATGCTAAAATTCAAGTATTTTGATGTTTTTTTACAATTTGGAAAATTGCCCATGTCACCCCCTAGGGACGCTGGGTAATGGTTATTAAGATTTTTAAAATTTTCATCTATTTTGAAGGCAAAGGTATTACCCTTTAAATATTTACTTTTCAATTTTTGATAATTTGAAGATAAATGGACCAAAAGAAACTTTGAAATACATGAGGTTTTGTAATTATTCAAGCTGATTTTGTAAAGAAACCCAGGAACACTGATGAACCCTGTAGGTCGGCCATCTTGAATTTCCCGGAAAAAAATATTTTGCCAAAATAAGTCTTTCATGAAGGTCTTTTTGTTAAACCATCCCTTAAGTTGATATGAAAATATTGGTTTGGAACAAAATTTAGGATTTTGCATGGTTTTCTGGCAGATTGGCTGTTAATAAGCTTAAATGAAAAAAGAATAAATGAAGGCCCAAAACACATGTTGCCCTACCTCACAATACGGAAAGTAACTTTAACATGAGGGTAAACCTGATTTGGGACGGACAGGCAGACAGAGGGATGAATAGATCGGAACACTAAATATCCCTCCACTTCATTAGGTGGTGCATATAAAAAACATAATAAATAGAAAACGTGTCTATGAGCCATGGATGGCCCACCTGTTCTTGAAATAACATTGATCCCCAAAAATAAAGTACCACAGTTATGCACCTTAACAAAGAACTTAACCAAAGTGTTACAGTTGTACAGACAAACAAGGGTAAAACTTAAAGTCCGACCCACATACCTGAGTGGGCCATCAATATGATAATTATATACCTGCTACTCCCTCTGTGGTTGGTGTGACACTGGATATTGTTGGGGTGATAGCTGCATCGTATGTGATCAGATCAATCATTAGTAATGTCACGTCATTTGTTATAATGTGAACCTCATAATTGCCTGCAGCCTAAAAACAGATAAATGTATTAAATCCTTAAAAGTATGGTAAGGATTTACCGCCAGGAATCAGTAAAAAAAAATGCATATTAATGAATAAAGCAAGCTGATAAATAAATTACACTAGAATACTGACAAAGAAAGAATGGCCCTCTGATAAGATTTTGAGAACTCTTGTTTACAAAGCAAGATTTCTCTAAATCTTTGATCTTGAAATGCCAAAATAATAAGAACTTTTCTATAAATAATTAGGGTTATTTGCTCACAAATTGTACATGCATTACTATGAATAATAGTGTAATAAGATTCATGAAGACTTAAATCAAACCATTAAAACAACAGATTTGTAATGCCCTCCCCCTTTTACCCCCCCCCCCCAATACAAATAACAAACCATAGCTGGCAGTATACAGTGAATGACTTGGGTGGTACTATCCACTACATCACAGGTTACACCATTGATTGTGACTCTAACATCCTCAGCTAAACCCTCACCATTAACAGTCATGATAATTCCACCTAAATAAAGAAAATTGTGTTAAATTTATGAACAAGAACAGAATTCCTTAGTCCCACACAAGCAAATAAAATTCAAAGTTGGCTTAAACAGGGGCGACAGACCTGAAAATGCATCTAACCATATGAAACACCTACCTGAATCTACATACCATATTGAATGCCTACAAATAATAGTAGCTGAGAAATATATTACAAACATAAAAGTGTGATGGATGCCTGGCACTTGTATTACCTCTCTGGGATGCAGCAGAGGACAATAAAAAGTTAACAGACAACAACGACGACAACGACAACGACAACGATGACAGCATCATACCATAATACGACCGCAAATTTTTTGCGGTCGTATAAATAAAAAGGCATTGTTTTGAAAGCTCTTAGAAACTAAATGCTTTAAAGTTTGGGTTATATTGCATCTTATAGCAAGTTAACTATTCAATTCAACAATCTGAAATAAAGCACATAAAATTTCTATTCAAAATTCATAAAGCTTAATAGTATGATATTTCTTACAAAATGTAAATCTATTCATTTTAGTAAGCTACTCTATGTCCTGAGACTGGGGTCTTTTGTCAATAATTTTAGGATTGGTTTTTAATTACAATATATAGGTTTTATATCTTATATTTTGAGGCAATTTGCAAGACAGCAGCAGTCTTTTTGAAGGCTGCTGGCTGTTTTTTATGAGAATTTTTAAATTGTTGCTATGTAGGTTGTGTCATGTACACTAATTCCATATCTCATTAACTTCTATCAAGGATGGTCACTCCTAAACTTTTTTTAAATCAATCATTTCAGTGTTCTCCCGAAAATTCTGGATAGCATCACATTTTGCGTAAACAAGAAAACGAATCGCGTCGATCAACATCTGGCTCATGTTTTATTTATAATTTAATTTTAAATGTATCAACCCCCCCCCTTTAGTATATAAAAACATGATTCAGAAATACTTTTTAAAATAATATAGGGGGTTTTATGCATGACTGGAAAATAACAGTCAAGGCATTGTAAAATATGACTATGTTTAATTCTCTTTGGTGGGAAAAGATAATAAGTCTAGTTATAAGAATTATGTTGTATGTGATGACTCACAACCCTTAATTAAAATGGGAGAGAAAGGGACAGAAAGTTGCCTGAAATAGTAATAATAAAAACTTATATTGATATCATGAATATATTTCATTACTAATCTGCTTTGAATAAATAACTTTGCTGAAATGTACCATATAAAAAATATATATGGTACATGTAATTTGTATACAGTAGCCACTGCCTTTAAGTTATCTCCCTTTTGCCCATAAGTTGTCTTTCTTTGTTTATGAAATTTACTGCCAAAATCAAATGTGTGAAATCAATGTTTTGGACTATATAATCGTAAATAGGGATGTTTAAGGATTCCAATATTCCATTCTTTAAGGTAAAAAATCATTCTTTTATCTTGATCAGTCTTCTAGTTTTGGTTTTCATTTATTTTTCATGAAAGTTTAAAAACCTACGTGTATCAAACACATGGCTTGTGTTTGTTTTTATTTTGGTCAATTCTGATTGGTTGTCCAACCAAAAGGCAGGTGCCTACTGTCGGCAAATCACCTGTAATCAAGTCTAATTAGTTAAAAATCGATATCTTTCAATTTATTGACAACAGACCAATTATTTATTTGATAATTGGCTTGGGGTTGTAAAGGTGTCAATTACCCAATGCTCCTGAATGGCTTCATTGTAAAAATTTTAAGCAAATTTATAGCGTCTCAGTACAGACTGATAGCGTCTCGGTAAAATCTGATAGCATCTCGGTACCGAGATGCTATAAGGGCCTGGGGAGAACACTGCATTTTATGAGTTGTGATGGAACTAATAGATAATTGTCCACTTAATAAAATGACAAAAAGAAAGCTATATGTCTGTGTTCTCGTTTCCAAGATATATGACGTCAAAAATTTGGCGGGAAATCAGACTCTAGATTTTTCATAACTTCATCATTGTGACGTTTTCTGCCTTAATAACCGTGAAGAATTTATAGAAATTTTGTACAGTGGGTTCTTAAGGTTTATATCAGAAAATGTCCAAAAAAGTAGGGGTCAGTGTGCAAAAAATTTCTTCAGTAATTACAAGTAAAGTCTAGAGGAATTCCGAAATTAGACTGAAATTCTGAAACATGAAGAGTGACCATCCTTAAATCAATGGAAACAGTACCTACCCCCTAGTGCAGTGGTATGAGGTGAATAATTATTTGCTGCCCCATTGAACACAAAGACTGCAGTGTTTAAGGCTTTTCCTTTTCCCTTGACCCAAACATAAACAAAGGTGACACCCCTGGGGCCTTGCCCTGTGGTACAAACAATCTGGGTGCCGTCAGCAGCTGAAGTTGTAGGGGTACATGGAATAATGCCAGTCATTACAACATTGTTCTCTGGCACTGGGTCAAATCCTGTCCCTGATATTGTAATGTCTGTTCCAGGGAAACCTATAGAAAAAAGTACAAAGTTATAGTTTCATAATGTGTCTCATGAATGTTTTCTCTATAAAACTCCTAAAATATGTAAAAGCCAAAAGTTGAATGTCCAAAATGCAAATGACAACAAAGTTCCAGACAATAAATTTTGCTACGCCTGACGCGCGTTTTGTCTATTCAAGACTCATCAGAGGCGCTCTATCAAAAATATTGAAAATGCCAAACACTATATGATTATGAAGAGCATAGAACATTTAACCAAAAATAACAAACTTGGAAACCAAATTATTACTAAGATGATCAACCTATGTCTGGGGTAGGAAGAGCCTTAGGGTTTAGACAATTTTGAAATTTAAACGGGTAATTTAAAGCTTTGATGTGTTCTCCAACACAAAAGTGTTGGTGCCAGAGCGGGCTAACCTTGGGGAATTTAAACTCCACCAGTAGTGCTAACCTTCACGTGTGTTCGAAATACAAATGACAACAAAGTTCCAGACAATAAATTTTGCTACGCCTGACGCGCGTTACGTCTATTCAAGACTCATCAGAGGCGCTCTACCAAAAATATTGAAAATGCCAAACACTATATGATTATGAAGAAAATTAAACCAAAAATAACAAACTTGGAAACCAAATTATTACTAAGATGATCAACCTATGTCTGGGGTAGGAAGAGCCTTAGGGTTTAGACAATTTTGAAATTTAAACGGGTAATTTAAAGCTTTGATGTGTTCTCCAACACAAAAGTGTTGGTGCCAGAGCGGGCTAACCTTGGGGAATTTAAACTCCACCAGTAGTGCTAACCTTCACGTGTGTTCGAAATACAAATGACAACAAAGTTCCAGACAATAAATTTTGCTACGCCTGACGCGCGTTTCGTCTATTCAAGACTCATCAGAGGCGCTCTACCAAAAATATTGAAAATGCCAAATACTATATGATTATGAAGAAAATTAAACCAAAAATAACAAACTTGGAAACCAAATTATTACTAAGATGATCAACCTATGTCTGGGGTAGGAACAGCCTTAGGGTTTAGACAATTTTGAAATTTAAACGGGTAATTTAAAGCTTTGATGTGTTCTCCAACACAAAAGTGTTGGTGCCAGAGCGGGCTAACCTTGGGGAATTAAATCTCCACCAGCAGTGCTAACCTTCACGTGTGTTCGAAATACAAATGACAACAAAGTTCCAGATAATAAATTTTGCTACGCCTGACACGCGTTTCGTCTATTCAAGACTGATCAGAGGCGCTCTACCAAAAAATGACACAAGAATGTAAAGAGCAATAAATGTATTTATACCTTGTGAAATAAAGGTTGCAGTGACATTGCTCTTAAAATTATATTATCAAAATAAATGTGTTTTTATATCTACATGTTACATTGTACAAGTAAAAGGCAAATGACATACATAACAAACTAGAATGGTGGTCCTCTATGAAAGACATGTGTTTCCTGCATCTAAAAATATTTGGTAAATAAGTGGATGACCTATGGACATTAAACTGCTTTACACAATGCTATACTATAGTACAAAGCTTCATTCCAAATATTAAGAGGCTGTACTGTGACAAAAATTTTGTAACAGAGCAGTAGGAGGCAAGATGGCAGATAGTGCAAAAGTTACCCCTATATGTCACTTCATAAAAGGTTGAAATTAACATAAAAATGTCTTGAATGTGGATTTTACTGGTGCCAGAGTCTGTCTACAATTGGTAGAAGGGTGTACACATTTCCTTAAATTCCCATTTGTGTAGTGAACCATCTAGCTGCACAATAACTGGTACAATGTATATAGAGAGAAAGTTCATTCAAGATGGATATATTATCAAGTGAAGGACTTACCAATGACAGGTGTTGATCCTGTAATGGTTGGTGTCTGAGGTGTGGACCATCTAATTGTACAGTCCCCAGTACACAGAGACGGAACCTCATTTACTATAACTGTAGCCTGCAATTATCACCATTTTCACATAAGTAAATAAATGTACAAAACTACTGAACAAAGATTTTAAGTTTCAAAACTTTTGAACACAGGGATAGACAGATAAGTTTGGAGTATGATTTCTCCTCAACAACCAAAAAATTCACATTTTTGAGATTTTCACTTCGTGAAATCTGACCAAAATCAATTGAAAAATGAAAAAAAAATGGTGAAAACTGTGAAATATTGAAATAAAATTGCCATTTTTTTCATTCATGTCAAGGAAAAAAGGGTTTCTGTCCCTGCTATGCTTCTTACTCTCTGTGTGGGAATCCTTTGTGAGTGTGTGTTGTTGTGTGTTGGTGTTCAATGCCCTTTTCAATGCAGCAGGGCCATATAGTGCTGTCGGTTTTGATGGTGGAGAGAACCGAAGTACCAGTAGGAAATCACCCGCTTTCCTGTAAATCTAGATGAAAAGCTCTACTCATTTCACCTGAGAAAGGATTGTACTATCCAAAAATATCAACATCCACTCCACCTTTTTATCAGTCTAATAGTATTTTTTACCTGAGGCTCTAGATGAAAAGTTCTACTCATATCGCCAGGTATGGGATCATACATCAGGCCTCCATGATCCAATGTCTGTACTGTAACTGATACACCATTTCCAGCAATGTTTGTTCCATCAACCTGACCAAAAGTAATCATAAGGTAAAAGTTCTTCTAATTTTTACTTAATTAACATAAGTTGGGTTCTTATTATCTTGCTATTATCTGTTGTTGCTGATTGCAATTTTATTGAATTTTTTTAGTGCATTTTATGTAACCTCCAACATGTTGCATAGTGATAAATAAAAGTCACTTTGGCATTATACGTCGTCTTGAGGCATCCTGGGTCTGTCGTCCTGCATCGTAACAAAAATTTATGTCACAGTTTTCCGGAAATATCCCACCCTCTTGTGCTTGGTATATAGCATCCTCCTATAGTTTTATATTGTGTAAAGCGATTTTATTCCTATATCTCATCTACTTCCTGTTTACTGAATATTTTAAGACGCAGGCAACAAATGTCTTTCATGGAAGACCGCCATTCTAGTTTATGTTATGTGTATCTTCATGCCATTTTCATTTGTATAGACTTATTTTGTCTTTGCCTTTTTATACCTCTGCCATTCAAATTCCTAATGGGAACTTCTTTGTTTCTTTTTAGTTTTCATAATGTAATGGCCTTTTGTGTGATGTTGTGATTTGTATATGTACTCCATATAGTAGAGTGACGAAACGTGAAAAAGTCGTTTAGTTTTCGAGTTTAAATGACCCACCTGTCACATGGAATTTGATTGCCAAAAATGATAGATTGATTATTGAGCTTCCAAAAAATGTTTGTCGTCGCATAAAAATGTGGTGCCATCTGACGTTAAAATGACGTTTTTCGAAGGTACCCCCTCGGCACAAACGTACCTACACCCCATCTAACCTAAAAATAAAATATTTCCGCTTATCATCTATAGAGTTCATGATCAGAAAACAAAAATATAAGGATTAATTAAGATTTTAGACGCAGTAAACAAAATAAATTTTAGTTTTTTGTAGATGTAACTTGTATCCGAATAAGAGCCAAAAAATGCCTAAAAAATTGAAGTTTTTCTCTACTCCCACAGCGAACTTGCACTTTTTCATTCAAAAAGTTATATAGCTATGAAGTATTAAGTAAAAATGAAATAATAGCCGATTTAGATTTTAGAAAAATGCTTTTAACTTAAAGTTATAATGAATAGTTCAAGATTTTTTTTCGAGCAGATGACGTATTTTATTCGGAATATATACAGCACACTAACGAAATCGATTTAATTCTAACTCCAAGGTCATTTGTGTTTACATTCTTTGTTACAATATTAACCTTATTTCCTTTGTAAATTATGTTTGCTAAGTTTATAGTTGTTTTTGTTAATTTATTCAATATTTACAGTCGGAAAACCAAGTATTTATGAAAAATGTAGTTTGTTTTTGAAGTTTACAAACAAAAACCTGTGGGTGCGTTTGAATAGTTGGTGTGTTTGACTTTGATTATTAAAAATATGAATAAGGAATGTAGCAGTGTTAAAGTTGCGTCTTTTGGTTCAAAGAGTAGATAAAGCTTTAAAAGAAATCAAGTAAAAGAAAATTAAAACCATTTTTTGACGATTCCGTTGCCGAAAGGTAGTTTCTTATTAAAAAATAAATCTAAGTAAGGCGGCCAACAAAATTTCATAATACTGAAAAAACATAACCATAGTTTCCAAAATAATGCTTTGTATTTAGCTAGTTACTTCCAAAATCCGGAAAAGTGAAGAGTTTGAAAAATTGCAGAAGAATATCGTTAACGAGACAATTTTTGTCTGGGGATTATTTTCCCTAAATTCGCAAACTCAAACTATCCGCAAAAATATCCCCCTCGCGATTGCTTTCTTTTCAAGCGTATAAAGTATAAGTAATCAGATGGAACGCGATTTTATTCCCACACGCGAGAGATCAGTAACATTTACACAAAAAAAAGACGCGAAAAATTCTACGTTTACAGTATGCGATCATATGTCCTCTTTAGTCTTGTAATCACGAAAGGCAGCTTTCATCTTGTACAAGTCGACGAAATGTATTTCAGTAGAGGTGAAAAAGGAAGGGTTTTTTTTAAAATCTGACAACACGAATAAGTTTGTTTAGGTGTGCATTTCCTTCATTCAGTTGGAAAACACATGTGAAGGTGTGGGTGGGGAATAGGCCCAGAGCGGCAAGCTTGTCGGTAAAGAGTGACATTAAAGAGCGCTTGGAAAACTTACATCAAGTCAGGCCGCTTTGACCACAAAGCGACTGGAATGTGTGTCCCAGGTGATTGAATTAGGGCAGTCCTGTCATAAAAAAAGGATAAAATGTTCAGTTTTTTCGCATGTAAAAGAACCCTTATGGATGCAGGTCTCGATAAGAGTAGGACCCGCAGGATTCCCATGTACGAAGCTTAATTGTCCGATAAAAACCTAGCTTTCATCCATTTTAGAAATTACAATGGCAGTCAATTTCCAACCCAATTGGCTTTGTGTCCCTAATTCTTCCATTTCATCATCATTTCATGTTCATTTTAGGTTCATCTCTCTGATATAGCCGAAATCATGATGCTTGGAAGTAAAACAATACTAGTAGCAGACTAACTGACTGGTTTCAAACCGAGTTATTTTAAAATTCTATAGATCATGTAGATAGCAGAAGGTTTATTATTTCATTCACTCTGGTATATCTTCCATCAACTGTTGTTCAGATTTTGCCTTTTGCACATGCTCTTAGTGGTTGTAACTCGACATCACGACTTGTGTTGTTATTTCAAACCATTTCAGGGGTAATTGCCGTACTTGACACACTAATGTAGTCAGATATATATACGTGTACGAGGAAAATAGCAAAGATTGATGTGTGCTGCATGTTCAAAATTTCTTAAATGGGAGGAGTGTAAACCATTTGCATAACACGTGAATAGTGAAATAAACCCTTATTATACTTAATTTTAAACTATCCTATTTTGTTTTGCCATCATAAATGGAATATTTCAAAAATATCTCAATTTATATTCGATTTTTATTTTTTATGCAACTTGACCTGTGACGGAAACTCGACCAGATCTCAAAATACGTGAATGAAGATCCGTAAAATCATTTGCCATAGTGAAGCTGGGTAACACAGCTAATCATGTGGACATAAAACAAAACTAAAATGTCAATAAAATATAAATAAAAAACTATTTTTGTATTAAAAACAATCTTTTTTACATACAATTTTAGCAGACCGGATGTGGCGTCTGTGTGTGTCATTTGAAACATTTTTGTCTTGTAATAGCTTTATAGTTCTTTATACTAAGCGTTTTTTGGTGTTGCTTTCATTTTGTTTCCCTATTTTAAGATTTTAACGCGTTTTAACTATTCTGTACTTCATGGAACGTTTTCCACTCATGACCTTTGACCTTGATTTTTGACATGATGGCACCAGATATTATGGCGACGACATTCGTTTCCTGAAAGAAGAATGATTTTGCTTATCAAACAGCTTTTCAAAATCCATGTGACAGATGGGTCATTTAAATTTTTCAAATTGACATTCCGTCACTCTACTAATATCCTTTGATTTTCAGTTGGAAAATGAATAACATTGATGGCATACACCTTAAGACTATCTGAGATGTAATAGAATAATAATATCTTACAACAAATTCTGGAGCATCACCTCTCCATGACAAAAACTTGATTATAAAGTAGAAGTCTGCGCAGTCACCAGATCTGGTTACAGCCAGATTGCCAATATCTTGGAACATTTCCAATTCAGAAGCAAGGTCATCTGCTGTGATGTCATAGCTCAAATCTAAAAGAGTTCAATAAGGTCAGATAAATCAGCATCAAATTTGTGTGATATGCACAGCATTATTATTATTAGCACATTTTGTGGGAAAACTGAACTTGAATTTATGTTTATAATTTCAAGGAAAAAAATATAGGATTATGGTCAAGCTCAGAAAGAATCACTGCATTTCTCTATGACTTTTACTACAAACTTAAGGGAATACAGAAGAAATCTCTGACAAAAACAAATGAAATTTTTGAAGGCTATGTTTATGCTTGATATTAAAGCTTCCCAATGATAAAAATGTTTGGCTTAACAATCTTGAAATTCTGAAATTTACTTCTAACTTAAATAAGGTATATATTCCATACTCTCTTGTTGAATTGAACTTCTATCGATTTGATTTTTACTGTATGTAAGTTTGTGATTTGTTATTGATTATTAATAGGGGCAATGTTGGCGCCAAAAAACTAGTTTAACCCCGCCACATTTTTAATGTGCCTGTCCTTTGCCAGGAATCTTTATCAAAGCTTATGTTTGTATTTCTTTGAATTTATGTTAATTGTTTTTTGTCAAGAAGAGGGTCTTTCATTGCACTTTAGGATTGGGCTTCAATTATATGTAGTTTATTTTCAATCCAGGGGCCAATTGAAAAACAGCTAGCAGCAACTGCAGGTCACATTGAAGGCTGCTGGCTGTTTTCCATTGTGGATGTCTTAAATTGACGTTTATTTTGTGGGTTGTGTTGCGTACACTTGTTCCACATCTCATTTTCTTCCATAATGTGTATAGAAAATTAAATGAGCTTATTCTAGTTTTAGACATAGTGATGGGAACATTCTTCCCACAATCAATTGGGTGATATAACTTGTTCTTAAAGTACCTGTAAAAGTTTGTGTTCCAAAGGTCACATCAAATGTCCCAGAGAGAGGCGGTGATGCCTCAGCTGTCACGGCAACAGTCACATCTCCCCCAGTAACAAGGGGAGTAACTGCTACTAATGGTGGGAAATTGTTGCCACAATCATGGGGAACCAAGGTTACATCATATACCCCCGCAGAGGAAGATTGGACAGACACAGATTCTATCAGGGCTCCGTTAGGTTTAACGGGGGTCATTCTGTAGTCGTTGACAGCTGAAATTAAAATGTTAAATAAGCCTCAATAAATAATAGTAAGAAACTCAGAGAAAAATGTTTTCATATATATGCTGATATTTTCAAGTCTTTGTTAATATAGAAAATTAGTTTTCAACAAATTTAAACTAAAATGAGAGTAAAATTTAGAGCCTGGTCCATAATTGAATACATGTATATCAAAAACATATCCTATTATGGGTAATTTGTGAGAAAAAATGCATATTTAATATGTTGTGACAAATTATTTGCAATCAATCTCATACCATATGATTATAAATTTAGCTAAACAGGCCACTGACTTCTCTAGACCTATGTTTACTTTATCAGCCAGACAAGGGGGCAAAATATGGGCCATACCATATCCTTTATTTTCATTTGCTGTTTAAAAAAGACATGATATTTAAAAAAAATACTTTTTTGAGCCACTATTTATCAATACTTACTATCAAGATTCTCAATTGGTATTGGTGCCTTTCTACCAATCATTACATCATCTATATAATTAGCATCCACACTGCCTAGCTTGAACACACGGATATGCTTAATGTAAAATTGCAGTGCTGTGACCTGTATGGTTGAATGACGAGCCTGCAAGGCCGATCTCATGTCAACACAATAGTAAAACCACCTGAAATAAATATTAAAAGGAAACTAGGAATACTGTTAGCTGAATCACACAGGGATACCTCCACTACATAAATAATTTCTAAATCTGAAAAAAAAACTAAAGTCAAATTATCTCCCCTGAAGAGTATATAAGACCAAAAAATTTCATCAAGGACAACTCTATATGATGTACTTCCTTCATGTAAAGTTTTCATAAAAATCCATAAAAGTATGAGCTGCATATACAAGCTATGTAGACGGTGAGATGGACAGACAAAAAGAATAATTCCTTTAAAAATTCTAAGTTCTGCTATGATCTTATCACCATTTGTCTAGTAACTAACATATAAGTTGGGGTGTGTGTGTGGAAAAATTAACAATTTTGTTGAAAACAGGAATGCCTTTATTTGAAGTAACGTAATTTTCATAGTTTTGTATCTGTTAAATACTATGAAATCATCAACTAAAATTTCCTTTGTTCAAATTTTCACCTACCATTGCTTGCTGAGAATTGAGCCAAAATGAAGTAACTACAGAAATAAAATCCATTTAAACAGTAATTGACAAAAACTTACTTATCTTCCATAGTTTCAAACGTAACTGGATAGTTAAACTGTGCCCCAATAATTTCATTGTTGTCATTGAGATAGTTATATTTAAACTGTACAAAATCTTGTATCTCCCCTCCTCTGTAGGCAAAACATAGCTACAAAAAGACAAGTAAAACAAAATACACAAAGAAAACATTAAGGAAAGAATTACAAAATGCATATGGCAGTTAAAAATGTTTTACAAAACAATAATATGTCCCATCTCGCAACATTTGGGATGGACAGATGAAGGGAAGGATCAAAAGACGAGGGATTGACAGACAAACAGACCCAAACACTATATGCCCACATACTTTTGTAGATGGGGCATAAAAATGAAAATAAAAGCATAAGTTGGTAAAAAATATTTTCTGAAGAAATGACATAATGCATAAGGTGGTAAAAATGTTTAATGGGAAAATGACAAAATACATAAGGGGATTAAAAATGAATAGTTTAAATGTAAATTCCATTGAGTGTCAGTCATTACCATGAATATAGTATTAGTTAGCATTGAATGTTTACTGGCAGCATCTAAATCTCTGGTCATCTATGTGGCAGAGTTTGCAAAATTATCGGACCTAGGAATGTCAGACATGTCTAGCAAAATATTCAGGACCCCTAGTGTTGTCAAATGGAAATATTAAGTGAATCTACTAGGACCTTTTTCAAGGACAACCAAGGAAATATCAAGTTTCACAAACTCTGATGTGGCTTGGTTTCTTTTAAATTATTAAAATGAAAACCTGTCTGAGTAAAAAATGGCCAGATTTCATTAAACAGGAAGAAGGTGAACAACAGAGCAATTTTATGGGACCCCATGCTGATTCTGCATACCAAAGATTAAGGGGCTGTTATTGTTATTTGCTGAGAAAACTGTTACGAAAATTTTTTCCTCGCCTGCACACTCACTCTCCCCACCCATCAGACACTCACCATTTCATAACCTGTATTTTTCACTCAGTGAAATCCAGCCAGAAATCATATTATTGTTTTATATCTAATGTTTTTCTTCTTCTTAAGAACATAATTTGAAAACTTATCTAATTACCAAAAATACACTTGTAGTTAGCATCAAACCGTTAGTAGTGTCATCTACATGTCTGTAAAGATAGCTTGGCTTCTTGATCACTTTCTTTCCGCAGAATGGTTCCACCTCATTGGTCAAAGTTCCGCTAGTAAAATCAGGTTTGGATGATTCATAGTTATAGAACTTGTTTCTACCGACAGGATTGATAAACATTGATGAACATCTAGTACCATACATAGCACTTAGTGCCTCTTGAACCTAAAAAGGAAACATTTATTTTTAAGCTAATCATAACTTTAAATATAAATTCTGAATTTCAAATGTATAATGTACAGTGTTATATTTGTGAAAGTCTGTACCGACTCCTCCTGTGTTAGTTTAATTAGTATTTGACTACAATAGGTTACAATATAATATTTCAATATAAGGATTCGGAAACAAGGCAAGCTTTTTTATATCTTTCTCCTCATGTGTTTTCTTTTAAGAATTTGCTTAGGAATGGTAAGGTTTGAAAATTTGCTCCATATTGAAGGCCTAAATGTGACTTTAAAAAATCAAAGTACTGAAAGTACTGATAGCCGAGATAATCTATTGATTTGTGAATTGATATGTGATGAGGCAACACAACCATCAGCTAGCTTTTGTTTGGTCAGTTATTGAAAGGATATTGTACCTATATCCGTGGCTTATCGCTGCAGCCATTATCCCAACAAAAAACAAAATGCTGTTCCTAAATGCTTAAAAGATTCTAGACTCTGTTTTCATTCCATCTATTGATGATATACATTTTTGCCATTGATTAGCATAATTGGATACTTCAATATATAATAAAATTACAAATATTTCAAACTATTGTGGAAGAAATTTTAAAAGTCATGGGCTTCATCTTAAGGTTAATGTGGACACCTATACTGAAAAAAATTCTGTCATTAAACATTTGATTTTATGGTCTAAAATGAAACATGTTATTAATATCCTTTATTTAAAATAAAAATAAGGATAGGTCACCATGCTCGTTTTTGCAATATAAGTGGTTAAAGTATGCCTGAATTACAATAGATTATATAGGAAAGGCCAAATTTTAGGCATAAAATCATGTCTCAGAAAAATTCCTTACAATAGGATCTTGTTTTTATTTTGTCAAAAGTTATAGTTTTACCTATATATTAAAATAAAACATAGAAAACAGGGGGTCACCAGCTTAGATTTTTGTCTACTATTCAATTCCATTGTAAAGTAAGGGTAATTTTGAAGTGAGTTATCTCCCTTGTTTTTGTCAAAAATTGCGTTATTCAAGACACGATTGATGCAATTGTTAAACAATTGAATATTTATTACCCATTAAAATAAATTCGAATATTCTATTTCTTATTATTGATTTTATAGACACTGGTCTTAAATTTTGCATTTTTAAAGGTACAAAAGTCATGTGACACCTGTCTGTATTAACCTTAATGGATTGGGAATTAAATAAATATTCATGGATTCATGGAAAAAATTCATCATTAATATCGATGCAAAATTTATGAAAAAACATGAAAAATAGTACCCTTTTTAATCAGCTATAGCCTTAAATATCTGTCTGGCTGTATCAATGGGACTTATCAATGGTCATGTCTTTGTCATTCTCCTTGTGGTAGGGACAAGATAATGTCCACTGGGTACACCAGGTGTGGTCCTATCCACTGTCACTGTCAGGGTCTCCCCATTACTAACTTACCTGGGAAGCTGTAGCAATAGGACTGATCAATTGTGATGGTTTTGTCATATCTTGGTGCGTTAAGGCTAGATAATGCCCGCTGGGTACACCAGGTGTGGTTCTAGCCACAGTCACTGTCAGAGTCTCCCCATTACTAACTTACCTGGGAAGCTGTAGCAATAGGACTGATCAATTGTGATGGTTTTGTCATATCTTGGTGTGTTAAGGCTAGATAATGACCGCTGGGGACACCGGGTGTGGTCCTAGCCACAGTCACTGTCAGAGTCTCCCCATTACTACCTGGTATTTCATTGTAAGTAAATGCACCAAGTTCTCCTGTTAAAAAAAGTACATGTTTAGACTAGATCTCACTAAAAAAACACCTACTTTACATTAAGCTATTTCTATAAGGGTAAACTATAGTCAAACTATCTCTTTTTTGATGCCTTAGAGAAAAGTTCAATTAAAATCCATAAAGGGGTTAGAGAGGAGTTAGTTTTAATTTGTGATTTAAAAACATTTGAATTCAATCAAAATTAAAGTGTTACTTGGTGTCAATGTTAAAAAATAATTGGCTAAAAAAATAGTGGGAAATTAAAGTTTGTTTTGCCTACAAAAACGATGTCCCCCTGTTTCCCCAAAAAGTTCCAAGTTCAAAAGGCCCTTACTCCCAAAAAAATTTGATGATCAAATTTTCATGGTATTATGCACAAGTACATATGGTGTCCTTTCAATATACCAAGTTTCATTGAATTCGGTTCAGTAGTTTCAGAGGAGTTGCGCTGACAAGATGATAAATGAGGATTTTCAGCAAATTTCTAAGTTCAAAGGGCCATTACTCCCACAAAAATTTGAGGATCAAAATTTCCTGGTAATATGCACAACTACATATGATGTCCTTCCTATATACCAAGTTTAGTTGAATTCAGTTCTGTAGTTTCAGAGGAGTTGAGCTGACAAGACGATAAATGAGGATTTTCAGCAAATTTCTAAGTTCAAAGGGCCATAACTTTCACAAAAATTTGAGGATCAGAATTTCCTGGTAATATGCACAACTACATATGGTGTCCTTCCTATATACCAAGTTTCGTTGAATTCAGTTCAGTAGTTTCAGAGGAGTTGCGCTGACAAGATGATAAATGAGGATTTTCAGCAAATTTCTAAGTTCAAAGGGCCATAACTTTCACAAAAATTTGAGGATCAAAATTTCCTGGTAATATGCACAACTACATATGGTGTCCTTCCTATATACCAAGTTTTGTTGAATTCTGTTCTGTAGTTTCAGAGGAGTTGCGCTGACAAGATGATAAATGAGGATTTTCAGCAAATTTCTAAGTTCAAAGGGCCATAACTCCCACAAAAATTTAAGGATCAAAATTTCCTGGTAATATGCACAACTACATATGATGTCCTGTCCTTCCTATATACCAAGTTTCGTTGAATTCGGTTCAGTAGTTTCAGAGGAGTTGGGCTGACAAACTTTGTGACGGACAGATGGCCGAACGGACAGACGGACGGACACGACAAAAACAATATGTCTCCCCACAAAAGTGGGGGGGGGGACATAACTACTAAGTAAAAAGAAACACCTTAGGTATAACAGTGTAAGAATTAAGAATTAACTGTAATAATTTTTTAGTTTATTGAACCATAAACTAAATTTTTCATGGTGCACATTGAATAATCAGTGAAGAGGATTATGTAAAAAGTGCACCATTAAAAATCTAGTCTATGGCTTCTATAAACCAAAAAAATATTACAGTTAATACTTATAAATAAATTTATTGATATTTTGGCGCGAAAAATTAGTAAAATAATATTTCATGAAAATATTAAGAATTTGGATAATTAAATCGGCGTCAATCACATTGCATGTGGCGTCCGTGGATCTGCAAAGTGTATATAAACTTCATTGTTGTATACTGGTTTATATAAGATTCAATATTTACTTTCTTAATGATATGAGGCATAGTTTAAACGATCAAATTTTCTAAAATTTATTTATAGTATAATACACACAGTGAGTAAACAATAAATCTATATTCTATTCTACTAACTCTTAAAAGATGAAAATCTTATGAAATTATTTATAAAAATCATTTTGAACAAGAATACATCCAAAAGATATAATGCTCCATCTCACAACATTTGGGAAGAACGGTAGTATGGATGGATAACTGGACCCAAACACTAGATGCCCCCTACTTTTGTTGATGAGGCACAAAAAGATGTCAAATAATATATACTATGCTGCTACAGACTGGCAATAAATAAATTATATGTGGTCAAGTGACTTCAATAAATTTATAGCTATCAATGACATAATTTTTTGGATGAATATCAAATCAAGATTTATGTACCTCTTTCTGAGTTGAAGGTTATCACTATATCAGCTCCATCTGGTGAGCTAAGAGGTGTGGCTGTTACTGAAAAGGACTCAGAAGAGTGAAGGAAGGGGAGAGAATTCAATTTGTTCTGGATTTCTGTAGCATCAGCCTGAGAGGTCATAGGCTCTGAAAAAAAAGAATTATACAACAAAATAGAATGTAAATACATAAATAACAACAGGGGCTCCTCATGGGGGGTACCAGGAATCAAGTAATCAGCATTTTTTTGCCAATGTAATCAAATAATCATATATTCTTTTAGAAATGTAATCAAAAACTTTTTCACAATAGGAATCAAGTAATCAAAAATTCAACCTTGGTAATCTAATAATCATTAAATATTTGCTCTTGTAATCAATTAATCACCTTTAAAATGGCCTTGGAATCATGTAATCAAAAACCCCATGAGAAGGCAAACAACACTTAAAGTTACAGCATCTTTTCATGCCTTCTTCGTTGAAATAATCAAGATGGGCAATTGCTCATGCAGTACAATAATTAATCTACAATGATCTAATACTGTCAAAATTGACATGTTTTTAAGATTTACAAAATTATCTTTCATTTAATATTCTGGTCAGAGTGTGCTTTATTTAAAACAACCCGTATATTCCTTTATAAATTTCAGTTTATTTTATCTTACACCTTTTTGGGGGAATGGGAGAGGAGCAAGGTAGAGCAAAACTAAGAATACATTACATACCTGTTGAAACACCAAATATAACTAGCTGGTATTTAGCATCACTGAAGGCAGTACTGTCTTCTACAACACGTACAGATTGGACTTCATTTGTATGGGTTACATTGTTAAAACCAGTAATAGTAATAGTCTGTTGCTCTCGAACAATTACGGAATCAAATTTGAATTTTTGACGTTCTTGAATAGCAAATCCTGTGTCTGTATCAATAAATAGTTCATTATTGAAAAACTTGGTTGCCACTTTGAATGAAGCTCCACCAGTGTCTGTTTGGAAAATGGCTTCCATGTAATATCTGAAAACAAAAAGTACAATAAATGAATAACACTGAAAAATGACACATATTACAATGAATTGGATTTCAATAGTGTCAGAAATTATTCCAATAAGCAATTCAAAAAACCAAAAAAACACAATATTTTAATTTCTATACATTCAACAAAAGATTTAAGTAATTCTTTTTTTTTGGAACAGCAAAATACCTCCGACTATTTTTTACTTTTAAGAACAATATGCCATGTTAATCACAATGCATTTTACAATCTTATATAATTTCATAATTAATATAAATCATCATAATATTTTTCGCATTCCTGTTATAATCTACATTGCATACATTCATGTTTAGCAATTTACATGTAAAAAATAAAGTCCTCGAAATATTTGCCAAAGTAACAAAAGCTTTATTCCTGTGTTTCACTTACACCTTATCAGCTGTCAGCATATATCTACTCGACTCTTTAAAACCACTTGTTGTTTTAGTTGGGTTTGCTACAACTTCAACCTAAAAAACAACAATTAATGATTACATGAAGTTCAGATACAATAATATATGTAACTGTAAAGACAAATACAGATTAACAGCTTTCTTTCAACATAAGCATTGAGGAAACTTTCCAATTGTTTTTTTTTTAGATTATAAGTCAGCTAGTACAATATATATCATGACAAAGAAAAATCATTACCACCAACAAGTTCTAATTTTAATCACAAAATTAGTCAATTAGTGGTTTACTGTTATTAACATTTCTTTTAAATTTTAAGAATGACTATTTTTCATTCCCCTCCAAAAAAAATCCTGTTTTGAAAAGACACCTTGGCAGAGAACCATACTCTGTTTGGTCCAACTTTGCCCAGGGTATTTTGAGAAGATAATTATAAAATTTGAAAAGATGGAAATTTACCAAGCCATAGTCAACTAGCAATACAGTGAGTGAGCTCACAAAAGGATACCCCTGCTCCATATTCGATTCTTTATTGCAAAAAAAAATCCTTAGGTCAAATTATCTGCCATGAATGATATCTTAGAGCAAGAAAATCTCTTCATGCAGGTCTTCAAATGATGCATTTCCTTCATCTATAGTTTCATCAAAATCTATAAAGCTGTTTAAAAGGAGTTGAGATAATGTGTCAGACAGACAGACATATGTACAAACCAAAACACAGGATGATTCCTATATACCCCACTCAAACTTCATTTGCCAGGGGTATAACAACCAAGGATTTGTTTAGGGGCATATAATAAGAGCTGAAAAGGTAAAATCCTTGGGAGAGCCATACCTTAGATGCTGGATTTGTTGTATCAGATGTTCCTGTGTTCACAAATAACTTCCCTTTGTCCCCAGTGACACGGAAGGTATACTCTCCTGTGTGTGAAGGTACGAAAAACCCTCTCATTCTAGCAACAAAGTTTTCACTTGAGCTTTCCATCCTGAACTCATCAATAGGTTCTATAACATAGTCTGAGGCAGAATCTGTTAACATGGCAAAAGTTGTCTCTAGATTGGCATAAGTGCTTGTTGTCTGTGTCCACGTCTCTAAGGTTATACCTCTGCCACCTATAACAAATGAAATTCTGTCATAGTCAAAACTGGCCGGATTTCGTTTAACAGGAAGTGAGTGAGCGACAGACCTGAAATTGAATCCCTAGTTATGGGACCCCACCCTGATGTTGTGTACCAAATCTTAAGTGGCTGTGATTAGTAGTTGCTGAGAAAACTTGTCATGAAAATTTGTTCCCCGCCTGCACGCCCCAACATTCAACATTTTATAACCTTGATTTTTCACTCTGTGAAATCTGGCCAAAAATCATATGTGTGTGTGTGTTTAAGGGTCTAATGCCTTTTTTCCATGAGCCTGGTCATACAGAGGAATAAGTTTCATTAGTGAAGCAAGTTAGGAAACCACTGACCTCAGACAGGTAACTACGCACATACCTTATCATATACAGGTGATATCAGGTGGACATGTCAAGTTTTTGTAAATTCAGTCTTTGAAATAAGAATCTTTAAATCACTTATCTGAATCCTGAACTTTTGGATTTTCTCCTGAATATTAAAAATTTCACTTGCACTATAAGGTTTTCTCTAGGCAGGAGCCAGCAGACCCGTGCTTGTATCAAAGATTGTAAATTACAGGGTGGGCTCTAACTTTTTAATTGAAGAGTGATTCAAATATCTTGATTTTTTTTTCAAAATTGTCAAAATACATTTCATTTGGCTAAATATTTAATCAAACCAAAAGAAAAATGTTTGTGATGAATTATTCCAAAAAAATCTTGATCAATTCTATTTTTACACCAAGGTAATTCTAATCATGACTTGTATCTGTTCTATGTGCCTGTTCTAAGAAATGAGTCAGAAAAAGGTAACATGGTAACATTTTTCTCCAAAATCTTAAAGACAAAAATTGCTAAATTCCATGACATAATAGATCCTCTTATTCAGACTACACAATTATAAGTCAAACATTTGAACAGTTTCAATATTACTATCAAGGTTGAAATTTGTAGCATGCATATATAGCAATGTAAAATTTTCTTTTTAAAGGGTAACCTAATTTCATGGGTCAGAAATAACAAACACCAACCATAATTGATAACCCACGAAAAATAATGAAACCACAGTATTTCACTCAGTATTAGACATTGGCAATCACATAAACCTTTGCAAAAATTGTCTTTTTTTTCAGTTGGTTTTTACTATCAGATCCACATTATTTGATAAATTAACATTATCATAATGTGTGTCAAATCTAGCCACACTTAATCAAGAAAGATCTACTTTTAAAAAATACTCGATTTTTATAAATAGATAACAAGGAATATTAATCATAACGGACTTAATACTTTGAATGTAGGAAATAAGGTCATGATGATGCTTGAAACTTGCTAACTTTCACAAAAACAATGACATTATAAAGCCTTTAGGCCAAGATAAGGCCAAAGTTATGATTATTGATAGGTTTGTAAGCTATTAAGTGCATTTAAATTGAAAATTTTAAATGAAATTAAAATTTCAATCCATTCGAAAGGGAGGTAATTCAATGTTCACCTAATCTATGTTAAGTTTCATAAGAATCTATCAAGCAGTTTAGAGGATGATTGCTCATGAAACTCTTAATTGTGAAATTTAAAAGGAGAAATCATTTTCTTTTGGAAAAATATGTTGTTGAGTACAAAAGTGGGTAGTTTTTTGTAATATCTTCTATTAGATTTTACTTAAATTAAAATTATCATTATCATTGTCGGCTAAAACTAAATAAAATATTTGTCTGTTTTGGCACTCATCTCAATATATTGAAAGCCATGAAAAATTTAATTGTTTACATTCTTGTAAGTTATATAAGGAGTATATGGCATTTTGTTTTTGTGATGGATTTTATCACTGCAAGTATCAGTTGAGCCCTTGAAAGAACAAAAAGCATAGTAACTTCATGCGGCCCTCCTTAAAAGTGACCTGTTATTTTTAGTATAACAGCCAGCATGTGATACAGGTTATATCAACCAGCAAACATGGTTTGTTCCAAAATGAGTAATAATTCAAGGGAGAACAAATGTGAATCACTTAATAAATAGAATGTTCCATAGTTTACTACATCTAAAATGGTATGATCCATAGTGAGTGAAAATTGAAGTGAGAAGATAACTTTTCACTACAGGTAAAATGGTATGATCCACTCTAAGTGAAAATTCAATTGAGAAGATAATAGCGAGCATAGCTCGCAAGCGGGCACGAAGTGTCCGCTCGAGCAGAGCTCTACGGTATTTGTTTCCGCGAGAAATTTGCTAAATGCTGATTTAGATTTTTTATGGTCCGGAAAGGGTTATTATTTTTACAGGACCGGAGTGAATGTTAAAATAATTTATAAGAAAAGAAATAATGCTTAAAAAAATAATAAATTGCGCTTTTTACAAGAAAATAATATTCTTAAAATAATAAATACACATAAGCTGCTCGTTTCGTCTTGGTTATATGCACGTACGAAACTAACGTGTCGAAGCTTAATCGCCCCATACCATTGCGCCCCAAAATGAGCAAATGGAAATATTGGAAAATAAACAAAACGTAGTAACCCTTTAGCTATGCTCGCATTTAGGCAATGCCTACTCCATATTAGATTATTACATGTGAAATGGTAATCCATAGTGAGTTGAAACTCAAGTGACAAGTTAACTGTTTACTACACTTATTATGGTATGATCCATACTGAGTGAAAATTCAAGAGAGAATATAACAGATTATTGACTGTGATATAGTATGATCCATAGTGCGTGGAAAATTCCAGAAAGAAGATAACTGTTTATTACATGTAAAATGAAATGATCCATAGAGAGAAGATAACAATTTACTTCATGTAAAATGGTATAATTCATAGCGAGTGATAGTTGAAGCTATAGAGATAACTGATCATTACATGTGAAATGGAATGCTTAATTACCTAATATAATAAAATGTCCTTGTCTATTAATTATATTTTAATTTTGACCATGATCACATTCTACCGGGCAATAGAAAGGTGTTCTATTGCCCGGTGACGTTCTATTGCCTGGTAACTTTTTTTACCTCAAATGTGATTGGAAAATTTATAAACAGGAATATTTATTATCTATTCCAGTTCATTTACGTGAAGTCCGTGCAACTGCAAAGTCTGTTTTATGTGTATGTGTTCTGGTTTAAACCAGCTGGTCTGTCATTACTTCCATAATAGGGTGTAGATCAAATGGTCATTAAACCCAATCTTTTTTTTTATTTTTCAAAAGTATATGGAACAAGACCAATCGATGTCTGGCCCTGCGTCGCACGGCAAAACGTTGAACCCTGTACGTTCTAGGCCCAATATGGATAGTCAAAATATTTTGACACTTGCATCCTATGGTGGACTTACAAAGCATATTTGTCACATGCCACCCAATATTGTAAAAATAGACAAAAAAGAATAGTTTCTATTTTCCCCCCTTTTGGTCCCCTAATTGCTAAACAGAAAAAGTGGGTCAAGAAAAAATTGTATTCTCCATTTTGTATCCAATATTTGACCAAAATTAACTTGTAAAAAAAAATTTCTAAATCGGACCATAAATAAAAAATGTCACATTTTTGCCCCTTTAGGGCCCCTTGTTCCTAAACAAAAAGAGAGGGGACACCCAAAATCATCCCCAACCTTTAAATTATGGTGAGTAAAACTCCTGTAAAGTTTCATAGCATTTGGTCAACCAAAACAAGTTATTGTGGAAACAAATAAAAAAGTTGCTTTTTTGACCCCTTTAGGGCCCTTAGTTTCTAAACGAAAAGGAGGGGACACCCAAAATCAGCCCAACCCTTCCTTTTATGGTAATTAACATTACTGTAAAGTTTCATAGCATTTGGTCTACCAGAACAAAAGTTATTGTGGATAAAATCTAAAAAGTCGCTTTTTTGGCCCCCTTTGGGCCTCTAATTTCTAAACGAAAAAATAGGGGACACCCAAAATCAGCCCAACCCTTCCCTTTATGTTAAGTAACATTACTGTAAAGTTTCTTAGCATTTAGTCAACCAGAACAAAAGTTATTGTGGAAACAAATAAAAAAGTCACTTTTTTGGTCCCTTTAGGGCCCCTAATTTCTAAACGAAAAAAGAGGGGACACCCAAAATCAGCCCAACCCTTCCTTTTATGGTAAGTAACATTACTGTAAAGTTTCATAGCAATTGGTCAACCAGAACAAAAGTTATTGTGGAAAAAAATTAAAAAGTTGCTTTTTTGGCCCCTTTTGGGCCCCTAATTTCTAAACGAAATTATAAAATGACCCCAAAAGGGGAGGTGCACATCTTCAATATATCTGTAATCACTGTGTAAAATTTCAGAAAGATCTAGTGTTTGGTTTTTGAGATTCAGATTACACAAGACAGGCACCCAATAGCGGGACGGACGGACAGATGGACGGACGGACGGACGGACGTACGGACGGACGGACGTACGGACGGACGGACGGAGTGACCCAACTACTAGAGCTGCTTTCGCCTTCGGCGACGCAGGTAAAAAATAATATAAGTTTTCTTTCAACACAATACGACTTAAATAATTTTATTAAAAAAATATTAGGTAATAAAACAGTTATTGAAAGTGTAGCAAGGCAATAGATCAGAACTATTTTCCCCTTGTTATCCAGATTAGCTCAATGTTCTATTGCCCTCAGCCTACAGGTTCAGGCGATAGAACATAAAGCTAATCTGGATACCTCGGGGAAATATTCTGATCCATTGCCTGGCTACACATTAAATAACTGTATACCATTATACTGAGTAAATATTCAAGTGAGAAGCTTAAGATATACATTTGTAATAGTTTACTACATGTAAAATGTTTTTACTTAAAGTAATGAAAATCTAAATGAAAATTAGGAAAAGGAAACCCATGAAACAATAATTCAAAGTTGGTTGCATTTGGTCTGTTAAAGTTTTCCCTCTTCAAATATCTCAATATTTGAAAAAAAAATCAGTTACTGTGGATTCATTTATTTTCGTTGGTACCAATTTTCGTGGTTTGATGAAAAAGGATCAGTTCATTGGTTCTTAATTTTGTGGTTTTGATGTCTCCAGCCTTTAGATCAATGTTAAATTTCCTTTTCGTTAGGTATCAAATTTAGTGGGTCATAACAACCCACAATAAAAAGCTTCGATGAGCGCAGCATGATACGACCACAACATGTTGAACCCTGTACGTTTTAGGCCCAATATGGATAGTCTATTGCTCTGGACACATGCAGCCCATGGTGGACTGACAAAGGTTTTTGACATATGCTTCTCTGATGGACTTTCAACCCAGGGGGTAAAAATATAAATTTTCAATTTTGTATTCTACTCTTGAAAAGAATAATGTTTGAGGAAAAAATTAAAAATCGAACCAGAAATTCTTTTAAATTATGATTACAGCCCCTTAAGTAATGAGCGAAAAAAAGGTGGGGGTCGCAAAATTTTAATCTTAAATTTAGAATCGCTACTTGGCAAGGTTGAACTTGTAAAATATTTTTTTTAACCGGACCAGAAATAAAAAAGTTACGATTTTGGCCCCTTTTGGTCACTAATAACATAACAGTAAAAAAGGGGGACGCAAAAATATATCTGCTACTTGACAAGAATAAACTTGCAAAAAAATTGTCAAAATCGACAAGAATTAAAAAAGTTTAAATTTCTGCCCTTTTTGGCCCCTTATTACGTAACAGGTGAAAAAGGGGTGGGGTTGCAAAAATAAATTCTCAAATTTGGATTCGCAACTTGACAAAAATAAACTTGCAAAAAAAATTATCAAAAACAAACCAGAAATAAAAAAGTTTTGATTACGGCCCCTTTCGGCCCCTAATTACAAAACAAGTGAAAAAAGGGATGGTAGCAAAAATTTATTCTCAAATTTGGATTCGCTACCTGACAAGAATAAACTTGCAAAAAAAATTTCAAAATCGGACCACAAATGAAAAAGTTTCGATTTTGGTCCCATTTGGCCCCTAATTACGTAATCGGGGGAAAAGGGGGGGTCGCAAAAATTAATTCTTAATTTTGTATCCACTATTTGACAAGAACAAACATGCAAAAAAAAATTCAATATGGGACCACAAATAAAAGTTTTTATTCACAACGGGGAAAAAAGGAGCGCAAAAAATCATCAGGTTCATTCTTTTATTGTTCTTGACAAATTTCACAGCAATAGGCCAACTAGGACCAAAGTTATGGTGGAAACAAATAATATATTTGAATTTTTTTCCCCTTTTGGGCACCTAATTTTGAAACAAAAAAAGGGGGGACCCCCAAAATCAATCCCATTCATCCTTGTATGGTAAGGAACATCACTGTCAAATTTCATAGCAATCGGATAACTAGAACTAAAGTTATTGTGGAAACAAACAAAAAAGTAGTATTTTTGGCCCTTTTTTGGCCCCTAAATTCTAAATGAATAAACTGTTAACACAGAGACATGTCTCGCCTGTCGCAACTTGACACAGTATAAAATGAAGTAAAAATCCTCCTTAAACTGATCTTAACTGATGCTTAAGCAGCTGCATACCAAATATAAATGGTGAACCATAACTGCTTTATATAAAACACTCATGACATAAGTAAAAAGTTAAAAAGTGTAAAATCTCAAAGTCAGTAGACTGTGACTGTAGGATCATACAGATAAAATACTTTTGAAATTGATCTGTACTGATGCTAATGCAAGTGCATACCCAATATCAATGATGTACCATAACTGCTTCATGTTAAACAGACGTAAGAAAAAAGGTTAACCTCGGGCAAATCGGTGTAAAATTTCAAAGTCAGTAGACCGTGACTGCAGAAGCATACAGATGAAATCTTTTTGAAATTGATCTGTTCTAATGCTAATGCAAGTGCATACCCAATATCAATGGTGAACCATAACTGCTTCATGTTAAACAGACTTAAGAAAAAAGGTTAACCTCGGCCAAATCAGTGTAAAATTTCAAAGTCAGTAGACCGTGACTGCAGGAGCATACAGATTAATCCTTTTAAAACTGATCTGTACTGATGCTGATGCAACTGCATACCAAATATCAATGGTGTAACATAACTGCTTCATGTTAAACAGACTTAAGAAAAATGGTTAACCTCGGCCAAATCAGTGTAAACTTTCAAAGTCAGTAGACCGTGACTGCAGGAGCATACAGGTGAAATCCTTTTAAAACTGATCGGTACTGATGCTGATGCAACTGCATACCAAATATCAATGGTGGAACATAACTAGTTCACACAAAACAGACTTAAGCAAAAACTTTAACCAATTGTGGACGCCGTCGCCGCCGTCGCCGCCGCCAGAATCACCATACCTAAGTCTCGCCTTTTGCGACATTCGTCGCAGGCGAGACAAAAATGGGGGGGGGCCCAAAATCAATCCCATTCATCCTTTTATGGTAAGGAACATCATTGTCAAGTTTCATAGCAATCGGATAACTGGAACTAAAGTTATTGTGGAAACACTAAAAAGTTAACAGACAACGACGATGATTTTTGGAACAACTGGATTCAACCTATGATAAACAATACAATCTATACCTGGATATGCTGGCCATGTTGTCACTCTCTTAGCTGTACGACATTTAAACTGGTCAGGAGTAACCTCCCCTATCACCTCACATTCAGTTCCTGAAATGAAAAATCTTTAATTATTCACAACAGTTTTACTTTTGTCAGATCTATAATGCATTAAACGGTAGAACCATGGTATAAATTTTATAGGATCATGTTTCAACCATCTTGCCCATCATCCTCATTGCTGATGTTGTGAACCACAGGTTTAGAGTCCACGGCAACACTCTCAAACCTGGTGATAATAATCAGGAGTGAGCTATTTATGTGATGTCAGATGTGCATAATTGACAATTATCTTTTCCAAAAGGAAATAAATAAAAATTTTATTCAGAGAGCACAAAACTTTAAGCCTGTTGAAAGGTGAAATATGTATATTTGAATGTTCTTTCATCAATCATAGTCATTGTAATGAGCTGCATATTTTATAATTATACAAATATTACACTTAAAGAATTTGTTTTTTTCTGAAAATACCAAGAGTAACTTTAACAAGAGGCTCCCAGGAGCCTGAATCGCTCACCTGGTCTTGATGTCGACCCTATAAAGACTTTTCTAGAGCTAAATGAGCTGAACATTTAAGCAAGTAACAGCTTATCACTATCTTCTATAGTTTTCATTCTGTAGCCGTAGGCCCAAATCATGAAAAAACGTTATTTTAAGGGCAATAATCCCTGTAAGGGGTCATCTGACAACTTTGACCCTATGAAAACTTTTGTAGAGCTAAATGACTGAACATTTAAGCAAGCAACAGCTTCTCTCTATCTGCTGTAGTTTTCATTCTATATGCCAAAAACATGAAAGAACGTTATTTTAGGGGCCGTAACCCCTATAAGGGTCATCTGACAACTTTGATCCTATGAAAACTTTTGTAGAGCTAAATGAACTGAACATTTAAGCAAGCAACAGCTTCTCTCTATCTGCTATAGTTTTCATTCTATAGGCCAAAAACATGAAAGAACATTATTTTAGGGGCCATAACCCCTATAAGGGGACATCTGACAACTTCAACCCTATAGAGACTTTTGTAGAGCTAAATAAGCTGAACATTTAAGCAAGCAACAGCTTCTCTCTATCTGCTATAGTTTTCATTCCATAGGCCAAAAACATGAAAAAAACGTTATTTTAGGGGCCTTAACCCCTATAAGGGGACATCTGACAACTTCGACCCTATGGAGACTTTTGTAGAGCTAAATGAGCTGAACATTTAAGCAAGCAACAACTTTTCTCTATCTGTCATAGTTTTCATTCTATAAGCCAAAAACATGAAACAAGAGGCTCCCAGGAGCCTGAATCGCTCACCTGGTCTTGATGTTGACCCTATACTTTTGTAGAGCTAAATGAGCTGAACATTTAAGCAAGCAACAGCTTTTCTCTACCTGCAATAGTTTTCATTCTATAGGCCAAAAACACCATTTTTCACCTATAAGGGGCCATAACCCCTATAAGGAGTCATCTGACAACTTCGACCCTATGAAGACTTTTGTAGAGCTAAATGAGCTGAACATTTAAGCAACCAACAGCTAATCTCTATCTGCAATAGTTTTCATTCTGTAGGCCAAAAACATGAAAAATGGCTATTTTTCAGGGGCCGTAACCCCTATAAGGGATCATCTGACAACTTCAACCCAATGGAGAATTTTGTAAAGCTAAATGAGCTGAACATTTAAGCAAGCAACAGCTAATCTCTATCTGCAATAGTTTTCATTCTGTAGGCCAAAAACATGATAAATCGCTATTTTTCAGGGGCCGTAACCCCTATAAGGGGTCATCTGTCAACTTCGACCCTATGGAGAATTTTGTAGAGCTCAATGAGCTGAACATTTAAGCAAGCAACAGCTAATCTCTATGTGCAATAGTTTTCATTCTGTAGGCCAAAAACATGAAAAATGGCTATTTTTCAGGGGCCGTAACCCCTATAAGGGATCATCTGACAACTTCAACCCTATGGAGAATTTTGTAAAGCTAAATGAGCTGAAAATTTAAGCAAGCAACAGCTAATCTCTATCTGCAATAGTTTTCATTCTGTAGGCCAAAAACATGAAAAATCGCTATTTTTCAGGGGCCGTAACCCCTATAAGGAGTCATCTGCCAACTTCGATCCTATGGAGACTTTTGTAGAGCTAAATGAGCTAAACATTTAAGCAAGCAACAGCTAATCTCTATCTGCAATAGTTTTCATTCTGTAGGCCAAAAACATGAAAAATGGCTATTTTTCAACTTTAAGGGGTCGTAACCCCTATAAGGGATCATCTGACAACTTCGACCCTATGGAGACTTTTGTAGAGTTAAATGAGCTGAACATTTAAGCAAGCAACAGCTAATCTCTATCTGCAATAGTTTTCATTCTGTAGGCCAAAAACATGAAAAAATGCTATTTTTCACCTTTAAGGGGCCGTAACCCCTATAAGGGGTCATCTGACAACTTTGACCAAATGGAGACTTTTGTAGAGCTTTTGATGCTGAATCAGTAGCGTGGCCTCAGATTTCCTCTATCTCTTATACTTTTTGATTTATAAGCCAAAAACAGTAGTCTGACCCCCCCTAGTCTATTTTTAGTAACGGCGGCCATGTTTTTTAACGGATTAAAAATCAAAACACAAGTTTGGTGCAGGACACCCTAAGGATCATTCATACCAAGTTTCATTAAATTCTGTTTGGTAGTTTCAGAGGAGAAGATTTTTGAAAAATTGTTAACAGACGACGACGACGACAGACGACGACGACGACAGACGACGACGACGGACGCCAAGTGATGGTAATAGCTCACATGGACCTTCGGTCCAGGTGAGCTAAAAATGCTATTTTTCACCTTTAAGGGGCCGTAACTCCTATAAGGGGTCATCTGACAACTTCGACTCAATAGAGACTTTCGTAGAGCTTTTGATGCTGAAGCAGTAGCGTGGCATCAGATTTCATCTATCTCTTATACTTTTCGATTTACAAGCCAAAAACAGTAGTCTGATCCCCCTGGTCTATTTTTAGTAACGGCGGCCATGTTGTTTGGACGGCGGTCACCATTTGTGCAATCTTGGTAGAGGACATCCCATAGATGAAGTGTGCAAAGTTTCAAAGCAATCCCTTCAGTCGTTTCGGAGGAGAAGATTTTCAAAGAAAAGTTAACGACGACGGACGACGACGACGGACGACGACGGACGCCAAGTGATGGCAATAGCTCACAATGACCTTCGGTCCAGGTGAGCTAAAAATGCAAAATATTTCAAGCATTAGTATTAAATTTTTATTGTAATGGAATTATCAACCAAAAATACATATGTTGGAACTCCCTTTTACTAAAAATTTTGTTATTTTCCTGAAGATTTGCAGCAAAACAAGTCTGGAACCCCTTTTTTATCCTCAGAGAACTGTATGCCAAACCCCTTTCCTTTCAATTTTTTTTTGGAACCTTGCTGCTATCCCTACAACTACCATACCTCCAATTTGAACTTTGACATCAGTGTCAAAGTATTTCCCAGAAACCATCAGTTCTAGACCTCCCTCTGTACTTCCGTCATGAGGAGAAACTCCTGTGACCTCCGCAAATGTTTGTATCATATAAAGGTCATCATTGGCAGCAACTCTTAACATATCCAAATCTGTCCAAGATCTAAAATTACAACAAAATAATAATCATTTAAAAACTAGGTCCCTTAAAATTTGTTGTATGTTTTTATACTGAAAGTTACTTTTTTTCTAATTAGCCTTCCATAACTTTAGTTAGGAAGAGAAAAGAGCATCTTTAAAATATTATGCTTTATACTTATTTTAAGTGAATTGGCAGTCTTGCTATAAACCACTTTATAGCCTATCTACGAAAGTAGGGGGCATACAGTATTCAGGTCCGTTGGTCAACCCATCTATCTGTTCCTCTGTCCTAAATGTTGGGGCATAATGTCTTTTGGACATATTTTTGTTTTCTAACATTAACAACAAATTAATGCCTAGATAAGTCAGTGAAAATCCTATATAGCATGCAGGAAATTAGAGTGAACCTTTAAAAAGACTTTGGTATGTGTTGAATAGCTGTCAGTACATAAAAAATTTACTTCCAATGCTGGAATTCTGACATTAACATTAGAAAGTTCTATGCAAGCATGCATGTATCACTAAAAAATATTCTACAGATTTGCATAATATTTTAAAGTTAAAGTTAGGTGTTCACACAAATTGTGGATGATTCAACAGGCACAGACAAAGCTAAAAGGCCCCCGCATCTTGGAAGGAGTTCCTCATGATGACTTTATTATTTACCTGCCATATTTTCCATCAATGATAAAACTTGCATTGCTGTTGCCTGAAAATAAAAAGGAAAGTAGAACTGTGAAAAGTTTGCATTCTACATTGGGAATATTTAAGTATAATTATCTCCCCTGAATAATATATGTCTGAGCAATGAAAATGTCGTACTACATGAACATAAAAAAAGTTCATTCTACATATGCTAAACATGTATGTAAACTTTCATCAAGTTCCTTGCCCAGTCTTTGAAATTAGCCACCAGCCCATAAATATGTGTTGTTGAATGCCCTCCTGGCTTATGAAATTTCCAAAAATGTAGTAGTGTATATTTATTTTGTAGGGCTCAGGGCTTGCAGGTTTAAAAAAATGAACAAGCCCATCTGGCTTCTGCTGTGAAATTTATAAGTTGAAAACTGGTTCCATGAAGGGGTTTAGAAGGAACTGTGATAAAGACATGTGTGGCCAAACAGGTAGTGCCATTTTATAAAGGGAAAGCTTAGGCCTGTATGCGTGGATCTTGTTTTATGTATATTTAATTCACATTACATTTATATGTACAATTTAAAAATTAGTATTTTTACCACTTTCAGATTTACTTGCCTATAAATGTGCCGGTCATCTGACATTTCATACAGCCGTTCAAACTTGTACCTTCATTGTCCAATGTTATACCATGCCTGAAATTTAATGAGAAAACACTGTATATTTGTTGTTTTAATAAACATACTTAGTGATATTCATATTTTGAAACATTGCACTTGCTAATTGAAACTAATCTAGATCAGTAATACCTGCAGGTCTTAAGTTAATTTTGTGCAAAATGACAGACAACAAATACCCCAAACAGAGATGAAACTAGAAAAACTGTGAGCCGCTGCTCTCAAATAAATACCCCCCACCCCCCAAAAAAATTAATCAGATAAAATTTAGAATAGGGGTTTAGGAGGAGTTGCAGATAAGAGATGGGCACCCCCATGTAGTCGAATGGCTGAGTCCATGTATTGCTATGGGAAACCCAAAATCATTCTGATCAAACTTTCAAATAGTAGGTGCACATCTATATTATGTTACAAAGATTGTGTAAAAGTTTCATGACAAGCCATCATGGGGTTTAGGATGAGTTGTGGATAAGAGATGGGTACCCCCATGAAGTCGAATGGCTAAGTCCATATTTTGCTATGGGAAACCCCAAAAATCATTCTGATCAAATTTTAAAATAGTAGATGCACATCTACATTATGTCACAAAGATTGTGTGTAAGTTTCATGAAAATCCATCAAGGGGTTTAGGAGGAGTTGCGGATAAGAGATGGGTACCCCCATGTAGTCAATGGCTAAGTCCATGTTTTGCTATAGGAAACCCCAAAAATCATTCTGATCAAATTTAAAAATAGTAGGTGCACATCTACATTATGTCACAAAAATTGTTTGTAAGTTTCATGAAAATCCATCAAGGGGTTTAGGAGGAGTTACGGATAAGAGATGGGTATGCCCAATGTAGTCGAATGGCTAAGTCCAGTATTTGCTATGGGAAACCCCAAAAACCATTCTGATCAAATTTTAAAATAGTAAGTGCACATCTACATTATGTCACAACATTTGTGTGTAAGTTTCATGAAAATCCATCAAGGGGTTTAGGAGGAGTTGCGGATAAGAGATGGGTACCCCCATGTAGGCGAATGGCTAAGTCCATGTTTTGCTTTGGGAAACTCCAAAAATCATTCTGATCAAATTTTAAAATAGTAGATGCACATCTACATTATGTCACAAAGATTGTGTGTAAGTTTCATGAAAATCCACCAAGGGGTTTAGGAGGAGGTGCGGATAAGAGATGGGTACCCTGAAGTGTAACGGAAGGACGGACACCCCTATCACTATATACCCCCCACTTCAAAGGGGGGTATAAAAAAAGTGAAGAGCAATTGCAAACCCAACAGCAACACCAAAAGCAAAGATAGAACAAACACAAGAAATAAGATCTACAATGTAAAACAAGAAGCAATAAATACAGATAGAAAAGAATGCCTCATAAAAATAATCAGAAATGAATGTGCATATAACATTCATGTTTAAAAAGTAGGAAATGAAAGCTGGGTTTTTGTCTAAGTCTTTTGTTTTTTTTAATTAGTCTGATCTCTTTTAAATTGGTCTCTTAAATATGACTTAAGATATGAAAGTTAATTTCAAAATAACTGTTAATTACCATCCAAATTGGGTATAGGAACTTAGTTACAAACAGAGCATTGAAACAGACCTTTTCAGTATTCAATAAATTTTGTGACTTGTCATCTTTTCTAAGATATTTAATTTCATGCTCATTGCCCATGCCAAGAAAATTTGGACTCAGCTGACATTGACATTTTTATGTGTGCTTTTAAAATTACATAAATATAATTTCCACTTTGTTTTCATCTTTATACTTATACATGTACTTTTATTACACATGTCTTTTGGTGCATTAGTGAGTGTCTATATTTATGAATTTACTGATAATATAAATTCATAATATCATCAATTTTATCAATTCCAGTGTAAGAATCCAGGAGAGATTCCAAGGAAAGGCAAAAATTATGTTTTTTGCACAAAATCCATATAAAAAAAAGCTTTGCCGAGCGCAGCATGATACGACCGCAACATGTTGAACCCTGTACGTTTTAGGCCTAATATGGATAGTCTATTGTTCTGGACACATGCAGCCCATGGTGGACTGACAAAGGTTTTTGACACATGCTTCTCTGATGGACTTTCGACCCAGGGGGTAAAAATATAAATTTTAAATGTTGTATTCTACTCTTTAAAAGAATAATGTTTGGGGAAAAAATTAAAAATCTAACCAGAATTTTTTTTAAATTATGATTACAGCCCAAAAAATTTATTCTTAAATTTAGAATCGCTACCTGACAAGAATAAATTTGCAAAAAAAATGTTCAAAATCGGACCACAAATAAAAAAGCCCCATTTGGCCCCTAATTACGTAATAGGGGGGAAAGGGTGGGGTTGCAAAAATTAATTCGCAAAAATCAATTCTTAATTTTGTATTCGCTATTTGACAAGAACAAACATGATGCAAAAAAAAATTTCAAAATCGGACCAGAAATAAAAAAGTTACAATTTTGGCCCCTTTTGGTCCCAAATAACGTAACAGTAAAAAAAGGGGACACAAAAATATATCTGCTACTTGACAAGAATAAACTTGCAAAAAAATTTATCAAAATTGGACAAGAATTAAAAAAGTTTCGATTTCGGCCCCTTTTGACCCCTTATTACGTAACAGGTGAAACAGGGGTGGGGGTCGCAAAAATAAATTCTCAAATTTGGATTCGCTACTTGACAATAATAAACTTGCAAAAAAAATTCAAAATCGGACCACAAATAAAAAAGTTTCGATTTTGGCCCCATTTGGTCCCTAATTACGTAATAGGGGGAAAAAGGGGGGGTCGCAAAAATTAATTCTTAATTTTGTATCCGCTATTTGACACAAGAACAAACATGCAAAAAAAAAAAAGTTTTTATTTTGGCCCCTAATTACACAACGGAGAAAAAGGGGGCGCAAAAATTCATCAGGTTCATTCTTTTATTGTAAGAAACATTCATGACAAATTCACAACAATAGGCCAACTAGGACCAAAGTTATGGTGGAAACAAGAAAAATATTTGATTTTTTTCCCATTTGGGACCCCTAATTTTGAAACAAAACAAGAGGCTCCCAGGAGCCTGAATCGCTCACCTGGTTTTGATGTCAACCCTATGAAGAACTTTGTAAAACTAAATAAGCTGAACATTTAAAAAAGCAACAGCTTTTTCTCTTTCAGCAATAGTTTTAATTCTGTAGGCCAAAAATGTGTAACAAGTTATTTTAAGGGCCGTCTGACAACTCTGACTCTAGAGACCTTTGTTGAGAGCTTAATGAACTGAACATTAAAGCAAGCAACCAATTTTCTTTTTCTGCTATAGTTTTATTATAAACATGAAAACATTTTAAGCCTTTAAGGGGCTGTAACCCCTATAAGGGGTCATCTGACAACGTTGACCCTATAAAAACTTTTGTAGAGCTAAATGAGCTGAAAATTTTAGCAAGCAACAGCTTTTCTCTATCTGCAATAGTTTTCATTCTATAGGCCAAAAACACTATTTTTAGCCTATAAGGGGCTGTAACCCCTATAAAGGGTCATCTGACAACTTTGACCCTATGAAGACTTTTGTAGAGCTAAATGATCTGATCATTTAAGCAAGCAACAGCTTTTCTCTATGTGCAATAGTTTTCATTCTATAGGCCAAAAACACTATTTTTAGCCTTTAAGGGGCTGTAACCCTTATAAGGGTTCATCTGATAACTTTGACCCTATGAAGACTTTTGTAGAGCTAAATGAGTTGATCATTTAAGCAAGCAACAGCTTTTCTCTATCTGCAATAGTTTTCATTCTACAGGCCAAAAATACTATTTTACGCCTTTAAGGGGCTGTTACCCTTATAAGGGTTCATCTGACAACTTTGACCATATGAAGACTTTTGTAGAGCTAAATGAGTTCATCATTTAAGCAAGCAATAGCTTTTCTCTATCTGCAATAGTTTTCATTCTACAGGCCAAAAACACTATTTTACGCCTTTAAGGGGCTGTAACCCCTATAAGGGGTCATCTGACAACTTTGACCCTATGAAGACTTTTGTAGAGCTAAATGAGTTGATCATTTAAGCAAGCAACAGCTTTTCTCTATCTGCAATAGTTTTCATTCTACAGGCCAAAAATACTATTTTACGCCTTTAAGGGGCTGTTACCCTTATAAGGGTTCATCTGACAACTTTGACCATATGAAGACTTTTGTAGAGCTAAATGAGTTCATCATTTAAGCAAGCAATAGCTTTTCTCTATCTGCAATAGTTTTCATTCTATAGGCCAAAAACACTATTTTTCGCCTTTAAGGGGCTGTAACCACTATAAGGGGTCATCAGACAACGTTGACCCTATGAAGACTTTTGTAGAGCTAAATGAGCTGATCATTTAAGCAAGCAACAGCTTTTCTTAATCTGCAATAGTTTTCATTCTACAGGCCAAAAACACTATTTTACGCCTTTAAGGGGCTGTAACCCCTATAAGGGGTCATCTGACAACTTCGACCCTATGGACACTTTTGTAGAGCTAATTGAGCTGAACACTTAAGCAAGCAACAACTTTTCTCTATCTGTAATAATTTCATTTTAGAAGCCAAAAACATGAAAAAATGCTATTTTTTGCCTTTAAGGGGCCGTAACTCCTATAAGGGGTCATATGACAACTTCGGCTCAATGGAGACTTTTGTAGAGCTTTTGATGGTGAAGCAGTAGCGTGGCATCAGATTCCATCTATCTCTTATACTTTTTGATTTGTAAGCCAAAAACAGTAGTCTGACCCCCCTGGTCTATTTTTAGTAACGGTGGCCATGTTTTTTGACGGATCAAAAATCGAAACACAAGTTTGGTGCAGGACACCCTAAATATCAATCATACCAAGTTTCATTGAATTCTGTTCAGTAGTTTCAGAGGAGAAGATTTTTGAAAAATTATTAACGGACGACGACGACGACGGACGCCAAGTGATAGTAAAAGCTCACATGGACCTTTGGTCCAGGTGAGCTAAAAAGGGAGGACCCCCAAAATCAATCCCATTCGTCCTTGTATGGTAAGGAACATCACTGTCAAATTTCATAGCAATTGGATAACTAGAACTAAAGTTATTGTGGAAACAAACAAAAAAGTAGTATTTTTGGCCCTTTTTTGGCCCCTAATTTCTAAACGAAAAATGGGGGGACCCCCAAAATCAATCCCATTCATCCTTTTATGGTAAGGAACATCATTGTACAGTTTCATAGCAATCGGATATCTGGAACTAAAGTTATTGTGGAAACACTAAAAAGTTAACAGACACCGACGACGACGACGACGACAGCATCATACCATAATACGTCCGCAAATTTTTTGCGGTCGTATAAAAACTACAATGGAGGTCTTCCATGGAAGACATATGTCACCTGTGTCTTAAAATATTTGGTAAACAGGAAGTAGATGAGATATGGGCATAAAATTGCTTTACACCATATAGTACCATAGGAGGAAGCCACATACCAAATATCAAGAGGTTGTGACTTGTAGTTTCCTGGAAAACTGTGACAGAAATTTTTGTGAAGCCGCAGGACGCAGGACGACGCAAGACGACGGATGGTGCCAAAGTATGTCGCTTCTGCAACACGTTGCAGGCGAAATAAAAATGCAAAAAATGCAAAAATTATGTGCCTCACTCGCTCAGCAAAAAACAACAATAACCAATAACCCCTCCCCCCCCAACCTTAACTTAAATCCTGGAACTGCCCCATCATTTGTTGGGAAATTGTTTTCTTGATTGTTTTTTTCACAAAACCATAAAAGAAACAGTAGTACCTCTTAATTCAACTTCAGTAAAATTGTTACAGTACCATTCCAATTCAAAGTCTTTATTAAAGATAGGCCATATTATGGTAAGCATCATAAATTTTTAAACATGAAAACATAAAAAAAAAAATTGTTTGTGATAATGAACTGTAACAGAAAATAAATGAAATGTTAATTAAAACGACATGAAGTTTAAATATAAGAAGCTTTCAAGTTCTAAACCTCAATTTTATATGCTATTCACAGTTTTATTCTTTGTCAGTAAAATATTTTATGTTTCGTTAAACATTAAGGACATGAACACAGAACATATTACAGTTGTTTCATGTTTTAACACTATAAATTATTTATCATTCCTAGGCAATTATAAAATGATTACTAGATTCTCATCCAATTTCTTGAAAATATGGGGAGGTGGACAAATTTCATTTTTTAATTTTTATCCATTTTGATCAAATATGCTGCCATTTTAAAAGAAATTGACCAAAAATTTCAGAATTTGCCAAAAAAAATATTAATTTTTTTAAGGGGCATGAAAAATCAGGGTGGGAGGGGATGAGAATCTAGGATATTTTTTATATTGGCCTAATGTTGCACAAGGGATGGAACACAATCAAGCATGACACTATAAATATCTACATCCACACAGTAGGAAATAAACTGACAAAACTTCCATTAATTTTTTATATAAAATTATAATAATTTAAATGTTCAGAGACATTAAAATGATACAATTCACTTAAATCAAATTGCTTAAAACATCAAAATAAATTAAAAAACATTTTCAAAACAATTTTTTATGTAAATATTTAGATTAAAAAAGGGTCTGATCATAAATCAAAATTTTGGATTTTTAGTTAAAATAGAAATGTCATATATCATTCAAACCTTTGATCTATTTTTAATATGTAAGATGAAAAAAAATGCATTGATCTATATGTATGTAGCCATTTAATAAGACTGTCTTTATATTGAAATGATGGGGTCAAAAATTGTGTTCTGACTTTTATACAAAATACAAAGCCAAAATCTATGCTTACATAAAATTTAAAATTGAATAACATATTTAGAACATCTCTTTTTCTGATGTAAATGTAAGCATTTCCATTCTGTTTTATATTGCAGATATCACATATTCTAATACCTGTACATATCTATATTTGTCCTTGGAGAGCCTTAAAAAAATACTACAGTCTTAAAATTTTGGGAGTGAGAGTCATACATGTATTTTTTGTGAACCTAGACCATATATTTGAGACTGAGTGAAAGTGAGTAAATAAAGGTAATAACAAAACTACCGAACTTGAATGATCAATCTCATAGTCCAGAGAAAATGACAAGAACAAATCAGTCATACCGGAGAATTGGTGGATCGCAATGGTCCTGACTTGGTACAGGCATTTCAAACGAAATGGTGGGTTAAACCAATTTTATTGCGCCAAACCTCCCTCTCCCATTGCGATCTTAGGATCCGGTAATGACCATAGAACACAACATAGTTGTGAGACACAATAGGGATATTGAGGTGATCATCTCAGTACAGCAGACCAGTCAAACACTAATTAAAACAATTAACTATCATATCTTTTAAGTCAATTTTGAACTTTTCTACTAGTGGCTGATAACGAAGAAAGAATTTTTTTAGGGATCGTATGAGACGTATTTTCTTATAGCCCTGCTCCAAAAGTCGGTCACAAAGAAATCGGTGTCTGATAAAAAAATCTGTGAAATGTGTGCAAGCGCTGGCATATCGAATAAGTTGTGAAATATAACTCTGTATGCAGGGGAAGTAGGTATATTGCTCTGTAGATTAGGAAAATTAATAATTTGAAAATTAAAATCGTCTCGTTTATCGTAATTTTTTGTACTGAGATGACCACCTGGGTCAAATTCGAGGTGCAAATCCAAGAAAGACATGAAGCAATTTGATTCGGTGGTCTCTTTAATCTCCAATTCTGGAGGATATATTGAAGGAATCCTCTACCAAATGAAGTGTTATTGACAGAAAGGACATCATCAATATATCTGAATGTAAGATTAAATGACCTTGCCTCTTTCATCTTCTTGTTCTTTACGAGTCCCTGAAGAAATTCAGTCTCGTAAGAGTATAAAAACAAATCGGCGAGGAGAGGAGCACAGTTTGTGCCCATTGGAATGCCGATTTGTTGTTGAAAAATCTCTCCTCCGAAGGTGACAAATATGTTGTCAATGAGGAAATCAAGCATACTGCAAACTTGTTTCAGTGTGTAAAGAAAAGTCTGCATGTAGATTATATTTTAAGCAGGCTCTACAACAGAGGCAAAGAGATACAAATATAAATTTAATCTATCAGCAGATACTGATGACAATAGCAATGCAAAAGAACCAAACACATATCAATTAAACTCCAATAAGGAAGTAAATAAGACAGTGGTCTTAGATGCTCAGGTAGGGTAAGAAGTTCCAATGGTACCAATTACAAGAAAATAGACAGAAAAAAGACTGGTTTTGTAAGAATAACATTTAATACAATGAAAACACATTTGTACTTTAATACACTTTAACTTACAAAGGGACATAACTTCTTAAACTAATAAAAAAAAAGAAATGAATACAAAAAGTGCACACTATAATTTCTGTCATATAAAGCCACAGTAAAGTAATCTGAATTCTGCTACATACCTTAAAAATAGGGTAGGTTGACAATTTATAACTTTCTTTTTATTTTTCATTAGATAATTGTAAAGGCAAGGAGTATAATACAAAGCTACATGAACATCTATAAAATTTTAACATGTTTTTTGTCCGATATATTAATTCAGCTCAGTTATTTATTTCTAATTTTATGTTTATGTAAACATGTATACATGGTTTGTTACAAAGAAACTCATTTATTCACAAAAATGTTTAAAACTTAAGATATTTTACAGGTGTCTTCAATGAAACTTGTTATGCACCCTATGGTCATGAAATATTTTTTGATCATTATAATCTAATTCTTATGCCAAGTCATGTAAAAATGTCTTTAAATGCACTGTTAGATTTATTAACTGTTACATTCTTACAATAATTATAAAAGAATGTTTTTAATAAAATCATGCATGAAGTTCTAAAACTCAATTTCTTTGACTGATTTTTACATAATATGCTGAGAAATTGTTTACAAGCTAAAACAGCATGTATTATAACTTGTCTCAAAAAATGAAAATAAAAAGCTTAACCCATTATTTTTTTTATAGGAAGTGACAACACCTTTAAATGATAACAACTTAATTGACTGTGTCTTTTTGCATTAACCAATAAAATTGAAAAACAGTAAGTCAAAAAAAAGCTGTGTTTATACGGTAACAGGGTTTGAAAGTAAGTAGGATTTTTTTACATTGGAGTAATGAGTAGACAGGGTAAGGTTGCCCTAAGCACACAACCCTTATTTATGCCTTAACATACTCAATATTTACCCTTGTATTGGTTTAGTTTGCAAAGTTTAATAAAGATATTGCCTTTAAAAAGTCCTTTAGATGTACCAAAAGCCAAACTTTGCAACAATGTCATAGCATCTTGAAGTAAGTTGAAAATGGTTACCCCTGTTTATATTTCAATGGGCTTGTCCAACCATGAGAATTCTTAAAATTGGTCAAAAACCTAGAACTTCATATGAAAGGGATTGTACAACTTTAAGCTCTACTTTGCAGAATATTTAATAAGGATATTTCAAGATGGCCACCCAATGGGCCTTAAATCAGTGATATATATAAAGTTTTACAGGGCTTTAAATTATCACTGGTCCAAGGTCGGGGACCTTCTGTTTTTGATTCATGACCTTTGAAATTCTATTTACAAAACTCCTGGACCCGCATGCATTTGCAGAACAGACGATAAAGAGATGTTGAATAAGTGTATGTGACACAACCAACATCAATTTAAAAAACACAATGTAAATCAGCCAGCAGTCTTCAACATGACCAGAGGTCACTGCTTGCTGTCTTGTATTGACCAAAGACTAAAAAAAACAATACATAAGATTAAAAAAATCCCTAGATAATCAACTTAAGACCCATTTCTGGACATAAAACAAACAAGTGTGGCCACTAAAAGTATGTCTCGCCTGCCAGCACCATCACTAAAATCAACGACCTACGCTTTCATTTCTTGATATAAACACTAAAAGTGTCTGTATACCCAACATCAGATGCCTAGCTATTATACTTTTCTAGCAATTTATCATCCACAAATGTCTTACAAAAAAGTTTTCGGCCTAAAAAAGACCTAAGTTTACAGAGTCACTAGAGCGTGAAAATGGGGTCAACAAAAGCTTTGACAAGGATTTATGGAAGCTTAAACTGAGAAAATTTTGATAAAATCTGGTGGTTTTTTCACCTAGGACTTCAAAAAGCCCTGGATATTCTGCTCTCATGTGTTAATTTGAACCCTGTTTTAGCAAACTCAGCTGAACTGAATACTGTAAAAAAAATTAAATTCATCAATTTTCCTGGACTGGGAATAAATGCAAATTAGTAATTCATGAATTTGTCAATTTGTGGTTTATCATTGGAAATCAAAATTTGAGGTTTCCTTGGTACCCCATGAATTATAATACTTCCACAGTATTGCAAAGAGCGTCATGATTCAAGCTAATAAAATAACATGACAAAAGTTTTATCCTATGACTTACAACTCAGACTGTATGCTCCCTGCTTTCACTAGCTCACATGGTTGATAGCCAGCATAAACTCTGAAAAAAATTAATAGACCATAATCAGATGGAGAATAAGTGTACAAATGTATGCGGTACAACCTTCAAAAACAAGCCACAATGAAAAAGAATCCACAATTGAAGCCAGCCACCAGCCTTCAATGTGACCAGTGGTTACTGCTTGCAGTATATTTGCATATATCATGCATGTGTGTGGAGAGTGGTCTTTACAAGAGGTTAGACCATTTAATCCTGGGTGTAACTTTAACAATTGAAATTTATTTTTTAAATGAAAAAGATTTAGATGGGATGAAGTAATACAATGTATATGTTTACTGTATAACATTAAGGCAATAAATGTCCATACCTGAGAATTTGTTCCGTGACACCATTAGTTGACTGAGCAGGAGATATATGGCTACCATAAAGTCCAGAAAATATTTTACCACACAGCTCAATAACATTCCCTGCAAAAGTATGCAAGTTTTGCTTCAACTTACTAATTTACTTAGGTTTCCACTATTTAGGCGATAAAATATTTACTTTATGACAAGATTTTGGTGCCACAAAAATCCTGTGTGATTATGCATTTATGGGTCAAGGAAGGTCATGAAAAGCTAGGTAAGTTCAGGAATAACAACTACAATGTACTCTTAATTAGCCAAAATTTGATATTTTGCTTCCCTTTCAAAATGATTTTCTAAAGTTAGCTCTTTTGATAGATTTAGCTTTTGCCTTCAAGTTGTTTTGAATCAAATGCTACTGATCAGCTGATTAAGAGTTTCTACATAAAATATGAATACATGTACACTGCTTAACCAAATTGCTTATTCAAGTGACACCAATCTGATTAAAATCAGATCTATCAATTGTAAATTACTGTCTCTGTATCGTATATCTGAAAACATCCCATTCTACTTTCCGTTCTGATGACCTTTTATGGAATCCTCTTGATATATTGTAAGAAGTAATGCTTCCAAAATCTTGGAAACTGCAATTCAAAAGGTCACCAGAACAGAAAGGAGATTCAGATCTACCATGTAACTTTTTTAGACAGTAGGGAACAATTGATAGATCTGATTTCAATGAGATTGAATTGACACCAACTTGGTACTTTGTGTTCAGATATTGTTCATTTCTATATATTAAAAAGAAAAGGATTTTAACAGCTATAAGCTGTCTTACAAGTCCTACATCAGTTATGTACATGTAGCACATATGTGTACAATGTATAAATAAGCCTTAATTGCCCCAAAACTATATCATTAGATTATTCCTGCTACTGTGAGTTCTTGGCATATCAATGCTCTGCATGTTTTTATAAAGTTTCATGACTATAAGACTTTAAAAAAACACATTTTAAAACAAAGGAATCTGGGTGCTGTTTTATAAACTTTAAGCAATTATTAGCTTTTTGTCTGAACATGCACATTCTTCTATGTAAATTGAATGGGTTAATGACTACATTGATTAGCAATCGATAAGATTATAACCAAATTTCAAGAAGATCATTCTAATACTTCTGAAAAATCATAACTTGTTGGAAATCATATTGAATACAAAGGTATGTATACCTGGGAGTGTTGACTGTGTAGTTGGAAAGAGATGTGTAATTGTGGGTGTGTTGGACTCCTTTGGCTGAAAAACATCAACAATATATCATTTTAACAAATTTCCTTTAAAATTTACTGTGAGTTTATTATTATTCATGGGGCATCATTTCTTATGTTTTTGTGGGTGCCCTTGACCCAGGATGTCTGATACCCCATGAAAAGGAAATTTATCATTGATCTGTATGCTACAGACTTCAGAACCATGAATTTAAGAATCCACAAACTGATCCTTTTTCATCAAACCACAAAAATTGGTGCCCATGAAATGAAAGAATCCACAGTAAAATCAATATTTTTATCAGTCATGTACAATGTATAATTCAAGTTCTTAATAAATCGAGAAATGTTTAAAAAAAAAAAAAAATATTTCAAATATAGTCTCAAATCATTTGCAATAGAATATCTATCCTATATTACCAAACATAAAAACAAGCTTACTATAAAACGACAACTTGAATGAAAAGGGTTTCCTCCACAATAAAAGTCCAGTGGAATGTCTTCACCATCAACTTTAACTCGCACAAAATATTCATCATGAGGCATAGGCCTAAAATATAGAAATAAAAGATTGAAATGCAAGAAGCAAAATAGCTTTTTAAATTGATTCTTTATAATCAATATCAGAGAATGTACAATATGGTAGTTTTTGCGAAATTTGCCAGTCCGTAGGACCCAACCTACAAAAAAAATATGCAAATTTGACTCTGGTCCAGTAAATTTGTTCAATCTACAATAGAAATGTTAAGTTGGTCCTGCAGTATTCGTGTAAGGTTTGACAAGCCAAGAGCAAATTTTGCGAAGACTAATAAAGAATTATTGGGTAATCAATTGGGTCAAGTGAATAATCATTTTATCATCAGGACTGCTTTTGAAGGCATCTTACTATGAGCATGGAGAACTTGTTAAAAAAACATTTATCATTGCCAAGAACCTACAGTACATATGTACAGGCACTGAGCATTTAAGACGGTTGGGTATTTGATTCTTTATAATTATGTTTCGGCACATTGCACAACATAGACCTGCGTAGTTCTAATATACAGATCTATGAGCACAATAATGTACCTTGTACGAAAAATCATGTGAATTATAAATATCCATGATCACAGGCCTGGGGTCAATTACATGTAAATGTAATGCATTACATTACCATTACTTTGCATTTTTTAGCATTACATTACCATTACCATTTCTCAATTTTATCAATGTAATGCATTACATTACACATTACATGACCTGCATTACCATTACATACATTACATTAAGTTCAGGGCTTACATCTAGCTATTTTTAAATGAAAATTAAGCTTTAGAAAAAACATTTATATACCAAGATATAGCACTAAGACCATGAAACATAGCATCTATGTACAAACATATGACATCTTAAATGTACAATGTTACTGAAAGTTACATATTGCACTTTATCATCATCAGAGTCTCAAATGTCTTATCATTCAAACAACATCTGTCAGGTCGAAAGATTTTTCCTGCAATCAAATGTATAAACAGATAAAATATGTTTTTTTTGCCTTTTTTATTTTTATATATATATATATTTTTGTGTTGATTTTTTTACAGGAAGAAATACTAAATAAAGTGATTTTATGTAAATTTATAAAGTACAGCAACCAGACTTTATTGTGGTTGTAATTAACATGGTGTGATAACATATTTTATGGCCTTAATTACATGTACAATTGTACAGTGGTCATCCTAATTCTAATCCTGCCCTGGGGATATACCTATCACAAGTGACACTAATTAAAATATATGAGGGTGTTTTTTTCTAATCAGAGAGAAGCCATAAATAAATAAATAAGATTTCTTTACAAATTAAAACAATTTTATAAAAACATAGCTCTTTTGATGTTTTATTGTTTTTTCACTTTTAATTTTTAACAGATTTTAACTTCTACATTATTTATCTGAAATTGTGCATTTGTATTATAAACTTTTAACAATGATATCTAAAGGTAATGTGAGAATGGGATAAAATAGGCACAGATTACATGGAAACAAGTGCTCACTGATCTTTAAAAAACTGTTTAATTTTGCACTTTCCCCCAAGGTTATTGATCAAAACCATTTAATTGATTCTAAATACCTATTCATTCATTCAACCAAGCACTGATTAAAACATAAAGAAAATTTAAATTTTATTAACAAAAAATGAAAGACATAGAGTTACAGTATAGGAAGTAAATGGAGATGGGGAATATACATGTATTTTCATGATAAATTATAATAAAATTTCCATGTAATGTAAATGTAATGGGAAAGTAATGGTGCATTACAGCTCATTTTTTCAATGTAATGCATTACATTACCATTACCATTACTTAAAAATAAGCCCATTACACATTACATCACCATTACAGCAAAAAAGGCCACATTACATTACACATTACATTACACATTACCATTACCCCAACCCTGCATGATCACAGCAAATGATTACTGGCTTTTCTGGGAATTAGAATAATATACTTGTTGCACGTCAGTTCCAATTAGGTGTGGGAGGGATTATCTGGAATATCCAATGCATGTAACCTTTTAACACCTCTATACAACATGTATATACCAACCAAAAATAAGATAAAGTTTCACATATTAAAGTTCAATTGGAAAGCATGTTAAATGACAACTGTACATGAACACCTCTTTTGCATGTTTAGTGTAATGAATAATGTAAATGTATGTGCATGTATTATGTACCTTGCATCATATCTTTACCAAGTATACTGGTACAAAATTACTTTTCTACTTATTTTACAACTTCATGAAACTGAAACCAAATTTGGTCATTTAGAAGGAAGTTAAACATCATGATCTTACACATTTCACATACATTATCTGATTAATGCATTAAAGTGCATGTTTGTGCAAATATTAATTACGGTAATGTCATAAGCAGGAAAATAACTAACAAATATGAAGATAGAAATGTACAGAAAAACACTGGTTTAATAATCCTGAGAATTTTTTTTTTTAATTGCATAGACCTGTATTTTGAAATTGATTTGTAAATCGGTGAAATCTCACATTATTTGAAATGTAATTCTTTAAACTGTAATAAGTATCTCAAAAACCACAATTTTTTTTTACATGATTCTTTTTAACGTCCATTTGTAAACGTTTTGAGATGTTATAGAGTAAAAGTTATTTTCATCAAATTTGGCACTTTAGAAGAGTATTAAAAGAGCCTAAACTACCCCATTCTAATGGAATTTGATGGAAATATGAAATTATACAAAAATTTCTGGCACTGTAGAAGAGTATTAAAAGAGCCTAATAAACTACCCCATTCTAATGGACTTTGATGGAAATATGAAATTATACAAAAATTTTGTAAAGTTTCACTTAAAAATGTCACAAAAAGTTAATTTTCCCAACTAAATTAAATGAAATTTCTTAATCTTTTGTCTTATTTATAAAAATCGTTCTGATTGATTAAATTCATTGAAAGAAAGGCGAAAAAGTGGCTTGAAAAAACAATTTCCTAACAACAAGGAATTACATCTATATTATTCCTTGCTAACAAGTTGCCAATCTATATAATATACATGCACAGGCACTACAATAAGGGGGTTGAATATATATAAAATAAGGTCAACCCCCCTTTTATTGATAGAAGCTCTGATGGTTTATTGCAATTGAGGATGGTTACCACAGGCACTTGTTTTTTATAAATAATTGGGGATCGAGTATGTATAAAATTTTATACATACTCGACCCCCATTAAATTGATAGAAATAAGTGCCTGTGATGGTTACCCAAAACACCGCTAATATCAAGTTGGAGCAAATGCCCGAAAACGGGTATAATACCCAATTTCAGGGATAGTCCTTGAAATCAGGTATACTGTGATCCTTGAAATAGGGGATAGCAAACTTTGAATCCATTTTTCTGACTTCAACAAAATAAAGGCATTCTCTAAATATATCATCCAGAAGAAATGATGTTAATGCTATAGATTTTAGCATCTTTCAAATCAAAATGATGTCTTGTTAAATGCCTCTGCAGTGACAAACTTTTTCTATTCAATCTATTGTATTACCGGACCTTTAATTGAATGGTTAACATGTGTGCAACCAGGTGTGACTTGAGCACATTTCACTCTCCATTGATAATACATGGGTTGCGCATTTGCGGAATCGGTCACTATTTTAGCCAAAAAAAGAGGAACTGGTAAAAAAACTGGTTTTTACCCTATATGTTGAATAATTACAGAAGAATCATTGATAGAAAATGCCGTTCCCTTTGTCCCATGTTGAATGACGTCGTTTTTCCTCCCCGTGACCCCTAATGACCTCGTCTAAATGACGAGTCAAATCCGGAACGAATATATTGTGCAACCCTAGTATATAATTGGCATGTGACCAAGTTAACAGAAATGATCTCAAGTTCTTTGAAAACAAATTGAATGTCCAATGGGTCAATTTACACAAAAGGAAATGATAAAAGGAATCGTCTAAATTTGAATTTAAATTATTTTCATTAATTTAAGACTGGTTTCAGGGTGCACTTTTAAATGCATTGTGATAAAAAAGAAAGTGTTATATTAATCAAATGAGCTTTAAATCCATTAGAAAGTCTACTACCCTGAAATCGGGTATTATATTTATACCCGTTTTCAGGCATTTGCTCCAACCTGAATATATCGTGTCTGTAGTACTAGAATTGTGTGCCTACATGTATTTTGCTGCCATCACATCTATTGTATTACCTGGGCCGGCCAAAGGCATTACTATTAAAGTAAATGTACTGTTAGCACTACTGGAAAAGCTCCTTGCATGTTTTTTTTTACTGAAAGGGGGTCTAAAAAATATTGGGGAATGAAACGAGTTTTTATCAGCACTTCTCGATAAACCAACAGTTTGGTTTCGTTATCAAGTTGGAAAGATCTCATATCCCGGGTCTCATATAAACGGGAATTTATAAAATATCTTATGAAACCAGGGATGTCCAAAACAAGTTTTATTAAATAATCCCTGATGAAACAAATGAGATATCATATAAAACATATAAGATATCTTATAAAATAAATAAAATATCTTATAAAACACCTTCGATATCTTATGAAACATATAAGATATATCATATTAGAGGGGGTCATCAACTCCCGGTTCCCGCCCCCACAGCTCCCGGTTCCCGCCCCCAGGCAAAGGACATGTGAATTTATAACTCCACTAAACACAACCGAGACAAAAACCTAAACAAAACAATTAAGAACAAGTTTTAGGGTCCCACCTGTTGGAAACAGCTAACTCGTTAAACAGAACTAAGCAGACAGTAGATGTTCAACAAACCTGAAAATTGCTCACAACTTATGGAACCCCTACTGGAGATAAGCCTACCAAATGATCATTTCTGAGAAAAGTGTTACTAAAATTTTACCATTGATTTGGTTCCATATGGTTATGAAAAAACAAAGTAGATTTCGTACTGACTATGACCGAATCCCACTGAATGGGACTACAACCTGAGACAGCGTACAAATGTTTTAGGCTACGATTCTGAGAAAACTGTCAGAACTTTTCAGGCTAATATTAGAACAATCAAGATCAACATTCAGACATTTTAAAAGTAATAAAGTAATAATCACGTTCAGATCAATTATTTACATGATCTTACATCGATTTGCATGCTTTTCGTGCAGTTTCTGGAACACCAAAAAAAATATCCCGCCCGATTGACTCCCGATTCCCGCCCCCTAGCTCCCGGTTCCCGTCCCCCTGGCTCCCGGTTCCCGCCCCCTATATCCCGGGTTCCCGCCCCCTGTCCCGCCCCTCATATTAGAATATATCTTATATAAAATAATTTCAAGATTAGATATCTTATAAATATTAAAGATATTTTATTGTATTTACTATATAAGATAAATTTATTAAGCCCCAAGCCCGGGGGCCCAAGAGGGCATGATGACAAAACATAACAATTACAATCAAGCATTAATTTAAACTCTAGTTTTCTTATTTCCAGTTACAACTGATATAAAAGATATCTTTAAAAGAAATGAGATATCTTCTTAAAACAATTTTTATAAGAAATCCGATAAAGTTTATAAGATATCTTAAAAATCATTTTTATAAAGAGGTCTTATAAAAACTATAAGATTATCAGATATCTATAAAGTTTATCTGATATCTTATAAAGTTTATAAGATATCTTCAATGATAAAATTTATAAGATATCTTATTATATCATTCATGATACTTATACTTTTCAAATAATTTATTTTCCACTTAAGTCTATCAAACCTGAGACAATAATTAAATATGATTTTCTCAGATCAAACAGAAGTTTACAAACCGAAAAAGACTAAGTTCACAGGGTCGTTGGAGTGTGAAAATGATCATGCATAGGGGAATTCGTGAGGGCATGTGCCAGTTGCGTAGACCACATGCAGTCTCAAGCATATGTATACCAAATATCAGATGCCTAGGTATTATACCTTTTATACCTTTTCTGAAAAAGACTAAGTTCACAGAGTCGTTGAAGAGTGAAAATAAGATCAGGGTCACATGGCATGTAAAACAACCCTAAGTGTCTGTATACCAAATATCAGATGTCTAGCGTTGGCGGATCCACACATTTAAAAAGGGGAATCACTTTAGCCATGCTTTTTATACATATCCAACCATATTTTTTTTTGCCAAAAGCAGGACAGACCCCCTCTGGATCCGCCCCTGTCTATGGTCATCCATTGCTCCCTTTAAATCAAGAAAACTTGAACTTACACAGTTACACATTGAATCCTAGTTTCAATAGTTCCGTCCTTTGAAACTTCACAGTCATATTCTGCTATGTCAGACACCAGTTTCACCGTATTCCCTCCTTCATAGTTGTTTGCAGCGAATCCACTGCCGTCAATATAAATATTGGTCCCTCCCTCTAAACTTCCCTCTTTAATGGTCTCTAACTGGTATATGTTTCTAACAGCTGAAAACAAATGGAAGTTTTATTTATCGTATAAGTAACATGAGGCCAAGACTTGGAAACAAACCACAGGGACTTGCTCCCCCTATCAATATTTTGTTCGAGTCAATGAACCATTCGAAGACTAGTCAAGAGGAGCAAGACCCTGTGTTCGAAACTTAAAAGAAAACAACCCTTGTGACATTTAACATTTCCCATGAAACAGCCAAAGCCAGTCAACTAACTCTAAAGCTTTAAATTTATTAATACAAACTAAAGAGACTAGTACAGACATCATGGTAATGGCGTACAAAACAGTGAAATGGTAAACAAAATCATGAAAGAACATTAAGTAAATGAAACTTAACCAACACTTAAATGTCAATTACAAGTAGAAACATTTATATTGAAGCATAATGGAATAATTGAAAAATGGCAAAAACTGATTTCTTGAAAACTAATATCACATCGTATTATCTAGATACACCGAAACCCGATGGACTTCTAGCTTTACAGCCAAGACCCAACTGTTCTCATTTAAATAATAAATTAAAATATTTAAAAAATTAATTTAAAAATGATACATCTGAACCCACTGTATTTTACAACGGCTGTTGATGTATCATTTTCTTTTGTTACTTCAACGAGAAAAGATGGGTTTTGACCATATCCATTTAGTTTTGATGTGTCATGTAATACGATATGTATAAAAATGTATATTCAAAATGCAAAGAAAAAACAAAAACAAAAACAATGGACGTATTTAAAATGAAGCGCTAGATGGTACTGCACAGATGAGCTTAATATTTAACAGTTCAAGGCAAACTCCACGAATGTTGGAAGAATCTGTTCCAAGTATTAGCTATGTGAAGAGCGCACTCTTTAATAGTGAGCCTACCACAAACTCACAACTCACTGAAAATAAACATATTTGTTTGCATGTCTATACTTGTAAATAAAAGAAAAGTTATATGAAGATGTAAGCTAGTAAGACACATAATAAATTTGCAAATTTGTAAAAAAATATATTATAAGAAATAATAGATTGTACATGTATTTATAAAAACAAAGTATGAAACAATATATTCAGAATCGAGAGGTACTAACGTTCCCATCACTTTTTTATAACGTATAGCGGACTGTTTAAAAGCCAAGTATATAAATGACAAGTTACTCAACAAAATGCTTTCCCTGTCATTTTTCTTTTCAATGAACCAAAACCGAATCGCTGGTGATAAACTAGAACAACATCAAACAGACAAAAATACTTACTTTTTATTATTCAATATTTTAATGTTTTCTTGACGTGTTTTCTTAAGAAATAAACTAATTGCATTTTTAAAATTATTCTTGGACTCTTTTATTCTATAAAGCTTTATGACCCTTTATGCCTTGTCGAGTAAAGGGGAATCTGGTGCTTCGGTGCTTCGGTATTATTTCCCAATCATCTGATCTTTATATTTCAGGTTTTCGTACTTTTTACATTTGGTGTCTGCATTGTCTTTTATTGAATTTGACGACACTCACAAAGGATGCTGATTATATTTCATTCCGACAAACGTTATGAAGAAGAAAAATGCTGAGTCATGCTGTTTTTTTTTCATTCCTTTTAATGAGACAATATAAATCTACGCTCTTTGTGGTCCTGATTTTCATTCTTATTTTATAAATTCATCACAATTGGTTGAAGGCTGATTCATTTTAAGACATTTTTAGTGGCTTCGTAAATATATTTTTTTAAATGAATAATTTACATGATTTACATTGAACTATTTTTAAAAGATTCAGCAAATAAGCTATGAAGCTGAAGTATATAAATTACACGTGATCTTAAAACAAAACTTAGCGAAAACACAAAAAACAAACACACAGATTTTATTGAGAACAAACACACAAAAACACAACAAGGTATCAACGCTGAGACAATCTTTCCTTCAGATGAAAGAAGCAGAGGTACTGATGGGGCATCCGAATGTCAAAGTCCGAACGGGCAGAGACAGAACTAGTAAACACACACAAGGACAGGACAAAAAAAAGACAACATGTAAAACACGGAAACACGACAATTAACAGTGCGAACTCTATAATGAGAATTTAGCATTTATACATACATGACTTTGTGTCAAAAATGACCCTTACTCAACAAACTCCAATGTAGTCCTATCGATATATAGAGCCGCCCCTGCATTGTCTATATACACACCTAACTTTTTATCCGACACTGTTTATACGAAAGACCGGTAGTGCCATTAGTTCTTTCACATTTCTCGATTGGAACTACTAACTACAAAGTTCCAAGTTGACATTGCTCACTTCCAGGTTGTCATTCTTAGTTCCAAGTTGACATTTCTCACTTCCAACTCGACATTTCTTAGTTCCAAGTTTGCATTTCTCAGTTTCAACTTGGAAGTAAGAAATGCCAACTACGAAGTAATAAATGCTAACTTGGAAGTGAGAAATGTCAACTTGGAACTAAGAAATGTCAACTTGGAACTGAGAAATGTCAACTTGGAAGTGAGAAATGTCAACTTAGAAGTGAGAAATGTCAACTTGGAGCAAAGAAATGTCAATTTGGAACTGAGAAATGTTAATTTGGAACTGAGAAATGTCAACTTGGAAGTGAGAAATGTTAACTTGGAACTATGGTATTTGTAGTTTCAATCGAGAAATGTGAAAAAAACTAATGGCACTACCGGTCTTTTGTTTATCCTTTTGAACATATTATTTGAAAAAATTCCAAGTACTTCAGAGACCCGAGTAAATAAATAATGAAGTACAGGTATCTATGATCTTTAAAGGGAAAAAGATAGCATGCCTATATATATGTGAAGGAAAAAAAACTTAGAACACAAATGTCAAACGGACATTTGTTATACAATATACAAAAATGAACAAGGAACGAGTTATGATATGTGTGTTACATCATTGGACGTACAAGGAAACTGGAGAAAGAGGGAAGAGGACAAGACAAATATCAAGACTGGAGTTTTCGATGACTGATACATGGACGCTTGTTTCATTTAAAAACAAATTTTAAAAGCACGCTCTAACATTTGAGTGCATGAGGACTGTGACATACTTAGAAATGAGACAAAAAGCTGAACACACAGTTAATGCAAAAAAAGGCTTGCTTAGCACGTATAGAAAAACAAATCCATATTAGGGCATGATGCACCTTTAAACTCATCCACAAAGTTTTGAGAACTTTCATTTACAAATTTAATGATTTAAGACAAATACGAAGATTAAAAAAAACTATATTGTTTAATCTAGAATCTGAGGTAATTTTTCACTGAATTGTTTCTTTGTTTCTACATTTGTGTTGGTTTTGTTGTTTATATGCTATATGCCCTTCGGACAGAGCTGCATGCCAACTTATCCGATTTTCACGGGTTTTCCCGATTTTCAGGGCTTTATTTTTCTTTTTATAATTAATATTACTTGAAAAATCATTGAAATAATAAAACCCGTCTTTTAACATTTCAAAACTTGGCAGCACTGCCTTCGGGTGTCAATTGTCCTTGGAATGGATCGATGCACAGAAACCGAACTGCATACATGTTCAATTATACTGAGGAGGTGTTCTTAAAAGCATCCAAAATTACCGTCTAAAGACACGTCAAAAGTCAAATTTTAAACCTGATGCATGATTTCTTACAATGCAAGTAGTTGATTATTAAATATCATTAAGTAGACGAAATATAGTGAGTTAATATAGTGTATAAGATATGTAAAAGTAAAGATATGATATTCTAAAGACGTCTCTTTAGTTGTGACATTTCTTAATTTTTCATCCTTATATGTGCCCAAGCTGACTAGTTGTTATAGATAGTACAGTTTGAGACTTTTATTATATCATGAATACGGATTTTTATACTTTTTTCAGGTCTATGACAAAATAGACTGACAAAGAATCTTTTACATATATTTTGAAGAGTGTCTATGGTTTATCATCTCAAGGCGCAAAATCAATTAGAATTGTAGCACCTATGGCGAAACCTTAATGTACGTTAATCTACATGTATGTAAACCATTTTGTTATGTATATGTGTTCTTCTTGTGTGTTTCCTTTGTATTTGCTTTACCTACATGTCAGGATTTTATTTTCGCAAATAAAAAGTTATATTGGTATCATACAAACTCAATTACCAGTGAATATGTAAACTATTTGAACTAAAAAAAAAATCGCTGTGCATGAACGCTATATGTAGCAAGTTGGTGGGGTTTTTTTTGGGGGGGGGGTTACGGAGCCGAAAAAGGTCTAAACCTTAATTGTGATACTGAAATCTTTGTCGGTCAACATAAACTAAAAAATGTTCTTAAAGACGAAAGTAAATTTCGATACATTTCACTACGACATTAATATTATGATCAGATTTGATAAATAAAAATCTACTGATGCCAAATATAGGAAACAACCTAAAGTATAGATAGCTATTGCAGTTGATAGCCATCTAAAAAGACTATTTGATAAAATGTCAAATGTCTAAGTTTTCAAGGAAGAAATCGTTTATTCAATAAATCAATCGGATTCCCATCAATATTAATTCACTAAGAAAATAAACGATTGTCAGGCCACTTGATAGTGAGATGAAATAAAGAAATAAACAAGAAATTTGTGTCCCACGGCTCACTCAGTATACCTCAGCTACCGTCCACCAAAAATGCATACGTTGGTATACAGGAAGCATGCAGATATCTGACAGACCTAATTATGTTACTCGCAGTAAAACATGTTAAAGGACCCCATACTGAAGTCATATACCAAATATCAAATCCATGTGTTGAGAAGTTGCCTAGAAAACTTTTACGAAAATTTTCAACAATTGACCGTTAAAGTTGAAACTTGACAATATTGGATATCAGGAAGTAGATATCAGACGATAAAGGACATCACACTGAGTTTTATGCCATATACTTAATTTCAAGTCACTGTTATTTGTAGTTGCTGAGAAAACTGTTGAAGGACAGACTGACTGACAGAGGTAATCAAGTATACCCCCTCTCCTTCGAAGCGGGAGAAAAGGAAAAAAAAAGAGACATAAAATTTGATATTAAGGCAAGTGCATCTAGAGGGGATCCTGAGGGAGGGTCTGGGTTATGATTCACGGAAAATAACTTTCATATATCGACTCACTGAAAATGTCTTCATTAATGTTCCCGGGGAAAAAGTCTTTGAATTAAAATTTACGGAAGAAAAAACCCCGAAATGATCAGGCATTGATCACGAAAATAATCCACTCTCGGCTCTTTAGAGTTAAATGTCAAATGAGTGGATAACCCATGGTAAGATGAGTTGAAGAAAAATAAAAGTAGGTTTGATACTGATATGCGTTTTGATATACGAAATCACAATATACCGTATCGGATAACCTTACCTTAACATAATCCAAACTTGTATTACATTTTACCTGACTGGACCACACAGACTTCATAAAAATAGGAAGCTCATCTCGTTACGCAGAATCGACATAAGCTGGAACTGACTTAAACTTTTAAAAATTATTAGAAGTCATACATGCAGAAAAAGACGACCAAAGCCAGCCCTAGAAGTATGTAATGTACTTTGCATCACTAGGTGCACCTTCCATGAAAATATGGTTTATATGGCACTTGTCAATTATCGGGACCATACTTCTATAAGTGGTCATGCGTGCGGAAATATAGGCCATAGATAGCATCCGAAGCATGCATTGTGCTAAACATCACTAGGTGCACTTCCATACCAAAAGTGTTGATGTGGCACTTATTAGCAAACGGGTATTGACTTTTGATGCGGACGCCGAGGTCAATGCTTCCGTAAATATTTGGTCTTATATCATCATAAAATATAGCATTTATATTTTACTGAGTATATTACAAGACGGTGCATGAGCAGCGACCACTACATGGAACAAGTTTAAAGATTTCTAATTATGTTTCAAATGCGAAGTTTTAAATTGCGTTGAATTGAAGATGTTGTGTTGTTATACTAGTGTACATGCATATTTGTTCTAAATCTAATCCTAGGTACCAAACAGCAATTCTCGGTTACAAGTTCAAAGATCTTTAAGCTTCTTCAGAAATATTAAGGCCATGAAGGCGTTGTTTCTACATAAAATACAGCAATTAGTGTTGACAAGTTTTTTTTTTACCACAGCCTAAGAAGTTTGTGACCTGGATAATATTTTATATGTTTATATGGAAATTTCGGTTCTTAACAGTATAGACGCGAGAACCAATTAATAAATTAAAAAGAAGTTAAAGATAATAAAAATTCTGACCTCAATAGGCCGCTATTTTTTACAAATAAAAAGGCAAACCAATATAGCAATGGGTGCCGTGTAAAACACAAAACACTTGAAACCCCAAAAAGTTTTCAAGTAAAGAATGGTTGGGTTTTATTAAACAGGAATTTGAAACAAACTTGTTTGGATGGGGCTTATACAACCACCAAAGTTGAATCAAAACGTCAAATAATAAAGACGATGAATCCTGCTAAGAATATTCATGATATTAAATAGAAGTGAATACACCAATATTTCACCGCGATTATAATACAAATTGTGAGGGGGAAACAGTAACAGTTTTCTAAAATGTAAATATTTTCCTTGCGTGATATCATTTCAAAATTTTAAAAAGTACATTAACCCTTTAATCAAAACTGTATTTTTAGATATTAGTTGATCATAGATATTCATTTGTTCGGAAGTTAATGTCACGAAAAAAATTAATACCTGTTCGTTTTGTCCAAACATGTTTTTTTATTTTATAAGTTCAATATTAATTGTTCCATTTAATCATATATGCTTTTTATCGATAAAATCAAAAAAACACAGCCTCCCACTACAAACACAATAAAAAGTTCATAAACAAAAAGCAAAACCAACTTACACCTTCTACAACCACCCCCAATATGAAACTGAAAAAAAGGGCAGTTGTTAGCGAACTCAAGTTTGCGGACTTAAAAATAATCGAAAACAAGAATATGTCCAAAAGACATAATGCCCCATCTCGCTAGATTTGGGTCAGACGAACGGACCCGAACACTATAAATAACCCCTATTTTCGTACATGGGGCATAAAAAGCCAACAATTTATAAAAGTAATGCTATATATGTGACCAAGATTCTTTTAGACTTCAGAGGTGAAGTTAAAAACTATTACATGCAGATAGATGTGATTTTGATTTAGTCCTATATAAAGCAAACTTCTTTGAAGATGCAAATTTCAATTATCAAACAGGATATATTTATTATATACTTAAATAATACAAAAACAACCTCAAAAAGTACACCCGGTTAATTTTTCTCAAAAGGTAATGCGTTAATATACAAAAAAAAGGAGAGAAAAATGTATGACGTTCGGTTCGTTTCGTCTCACAATTAATTATGACTCGTGTCTTCCATTAAAACTCTTCCAAAAAAAAAAAAAGAAGAAGCAAAACTCAAAACTAAGATTCATTCTCGAATCTTGTTTGCTAAAAAAACAGAGAAAAACAAAGATAGAAAAAACAAAAACGTAACTAAATTGAAACGATCAAGGGGTTCCGTAAATTACTAGAATGATAATGCAATTCATTATAACTTTAGCCTACAAAAACATTCATACATTCGTTCTAACAGTTGTATTTCTTTTCCGTTTTTTGATTTTTGTTTTTTAACGGGCGTGTCAAAACGATTAAAAGATACCTAAAAAGGGATCAAAGACCCAAATGGACGGATTTCGAAATCCATGTAACAACAAGAAATAAAAATAAGAAAAAATATCTGAAATTTAATCTCAAGATTTGGGCCCCCATGCTGATGCTGAGAGACCTTAACTAATGGCTGCATATAACTCCCTGAAATTTTCTCTCATAACAAAGTGAGAAAACCAAAACCACAACCAGCAAAAGTATTTTAAACGCACAAAAACACAGAAACAACATCAATAAAAACAAAAGTGCTGCTGACGAGGAATTGGCAATACAGCCCATGAAAATTAATAGCAGTTGGAGTTTACATGTGTGTCATGATATCATCTTCATTAATTCCATATTTTTTCATAAAAAAATATAAATAAACGGTATACATGTTTTCATTTTATTTGAAACAGTCACCAATTCAAAATAATTTTACTCATGTGCCCCGAAAGGGCATACAGTTCCTACCTATTCCAAAGTACCCTTAATGAACGCAAAGCCAGAAGAACAATTTCCCTAAAAATCCGTTTTAAAATAAGCTTAGGTCTTTAATTCATAAAAGAATCTTGTATTGTATCATTATTTGATCAATTTTCTGTAAGCCGCTTACCTGCACGGGATACTGTTATTGTCAAAAAATAGAAAGAAATTAACAAAATAAAGTCATTTGTTTTCCATCTTTTCTCCATCATTTTTCACCTGTATTGAGAAAATAGGAGATCTAATTGTTTTATATAAACCTATACGGATTTTGCGTCACCAACCGTCCCTTTAAAATTTTCTTAGCACGCATCATAAGCTGTTCATCGATTTGAAACAAAATAATTGTTTCACCGTAATTGCTTATACGAATAACTGTCTTGAGAGCTTTCTGATTGGTTGTCTTGGGGCTGGCCATCCGTGATCGAATTTAATATACTTTAAGATGATTTTACAAATTGAAATCCAATTTCATACTTATTTCAAAAGCAAACTAAAAATACCTGTTTTTACCAAAATTTTAATTTGTAACTTGCGGCATGCCCGATCATATATATGATGTTAAAAGTATCACCCCTTTAACATTTGAAGTTGAAGTTTTAGGAAATTACACACACATCCTTTTGCCGAGTGTAAAAAAGTGCGAAGGGCAACGAAAAACCAGTAAACACGAACGAAAACAGCACAAAGAAACATAAAACATAAAAAAATCAACCAAATCCGCGAACTCAAGTAGTAACGAGAATGAACTCAGGTGCTGCGGAAGAGTAAGCAGCTTGCTATACCGCACCCTTCGCGCTGCCAATTTCCAATTCAGTGTGTCAAATCCGGTAAAGGAAGACAAAACAAAACCCTATGACAAACCAACATCAGCGTTCATCTGAGAGATAGAAATCCGATATTTGTCTGTGGGCGATTTATGTTTTCCGTAAAATTACTTGAGTGACGAAAGCAACCGAGGAGCAACATAAACCTGTGAAAGCCTTTTTTTTTGTGTGACTGACTTGACGCTCTGCCATGGAAATCGATGTAATTCCCGCAAGCTCTGGGGTAACGAATCAATTGTGATACGTAAACTGGAGCGGACGAAATGTTGCTACACAAGATCTTAATATGAAGCAGACTTCCTAGATACTGAGGATATATGAGACGGAGAAGGTCACCGAATCGAGAATTGATCAGTGAAAAGACATCACCAAAATAACGTAAAGTGAGATTAAAAGAGAGAGCTCGTCTGCGATTTTGATGTCAATAAGAGATTATAAGAAGTCTGCTTCACTAAATCGGGTGCACCGGAAAGGTGAGCAGTTCCTGACTGTGGCAACACATGCATCGCATTTGTTATGAATGAAGAAGAAAGTGTCACAGTGTGAGTTTTCAAACCATGAAAAGGCATAAACTTAATTTCTTCCTAAAAGTTCTGTGTACAGCTTTAAACCCATGAGTATAAATTTAATACATGACAAGTCAGATCAAGAGTCTATCAGTACATTTGTTTGTGGTTTGTTCGGAATATGACAGTTTGTTCAATTAATTTTATGCATATTAATGTTCTTTGTGATTGAAAAATATATCCACCAATATAGGTTGAATTCAATGACTGTTAATTACTGGCTTTTGTGATTGAAGGTCTTCAAATTACTATTTCATTGATACGGAGTTTTGTACATCTATCCCGTACCCCTCATTGTAACCTATTTTATTTGAAATAATCAATTTTCGTTTTCAATTGAATAAAAAAAAAAGAAAAATGATTTCAAAATCATTTACTAGTATATTAAAAAAATATTTATAACATAAAGATAATATGAGATATGTCCTGGTGTCTCTTCTCCTTAGATCTCCATGTGTTACCTGAAAAAAAAATAATTATCACAAGTTTAATTTCTTTCATTTGCATAATTTTCGTTATTAAATTTTACAAACAAACAACCAATCATCAATCAAAGTCTTTTCTTCTATTTTTTTGCGCTTTGATCTTCTTTGAATAACAACAAACGGTTATAGTTTTAAAAATAGCCCTCAACTTCTTTATTCATTTATCAATGAGGAGGAATATCTTTTAGCGTATACATGTAGGATGTTAATCACCAATAAAAATCAGTATATAAAAACATTAAATTAGACTATATTTACCAAAATATTTCTGCAATCTTCTGACGTCAGCCTCGACATCATTCAATGAAAGTCTATCTTCTGCTGCTTGCTTCTGGACTCTTCTTAGTTCACTTCCTGAGAAAATATATACAAATTTATCATTATTTTCGAAAATCAACGAGTCTTTTTTCTTCAGCATGTTTTACTTTTGTCTTCAGCAAAACTCCCAATTCACTTAGGATTGTTCCGTTGAACCTTTATGACGATGTCGACGGAACATGTAGGTTTTGAGATTCAATGGATAACGTGGGGGCGTAATTAATCACTATGATATCTAAAGCTTAATTGGAAATGCGATGTTTTGGTACAAGTTTGAAGCCTATTTTGTTCTTGCTCAATTGAATCGCCTGTACAAGATAGGTCAGAGCAGTTATGATTTTAATTTCTGACTGTGGTAGGTACCTACAGTTTGGTCTGTCTAATTTGAGTCTATATAGTTTTTTTACAGAAAGGTACGCCAATTCTGTTTTGACCTTTTTGTTCATTTTTAAGTACTTTGGTTAGATGTAGTGGGTCTTTCGTTGATAATCTAGGGATTTGTTTGAATCTTATGTATTGTATTTTTAGTCTTGGGCCAATGCAAGACAGCGAACAGTGACCTCTGGTCATGTTGAAGACTACTGGCTGTTTTCAATTGTGATTTTTTTAATTGCCGCTTCTTTAATGTTGGTTGTGTCGCGTACACTTATTCCACATCTCTTTATCGTCTATCGCATGCATCGATTTAACAGATCATGGTTATCTCTATTTTTAACAAACTTGTCATTTTTTATACGAAAATCAATGTTCTTAAGCTCTACCTGTAAAGGCCTTAGCCATTGTTAACTGTGCCTGAATCTCTGTCTGTGTAATAGGTCTGAAATGCTCAATGCCGAATCGACTGAAAGCCTGAAACTCATATTCCCATAATCCTTTGAGGTATCCAAAGTCCCTTTCAATATTTTGGTTGGTAGGCATTTGGTCCGCTCTCTTCTTCGAATTCTCAAACCTCAGCTTGACGACTTTTGACTTCTTTTCCAATTTCTCGAATAATGCTTCAGTTTCTGCAAAGGTTTTCAATTGAGTTACTAGTATCAGTATATCTTAGACAATCAGGATGTACATTTACAGTTATATAACCTACCCGGTATATGGTTGCAAGAAAATCTTACTCGTTTTTAAGCACCGTCCAAGATGTTTGGTTTCTTTTGTGAAAATGGTCTTTTAAAAGATTTTTTAAGAACCAGGTTAATACCGGTATAAAGTTTCTGAAAATGACATGTAAGAGTCATTTTTTCCCTCTTTTTCCCCCTTTTTATCAAGGGCAATCCGAGTAATTATTTGGATCAAAAGAAAAACGACCAAACTTACCTCCATAAAATCTAGTGACACCATTGATCTTTGAGCTTATGTTAAAAAGACTTTCATTCAACATCAAAGTTTCTGCAAATAAAATGAATACGAATAAGTGATGAATATTTATCCACTGCAACCTTCAAGTAGATTGGGCTTTACGAATACCCAATTCTATTGAGTTCACGCTACTGGTGGCTGTTCGCTTGTTATTGTGTTATCTGTTTCAACGTGTTTTTTTTTTCTTGTTTGTGTCGTTTGAGTTTGTCCCTGTCCTTTCTGACTTTTGACATTCGAACGCCTAATTTGTTCATCTTCGCATCTTTCTGAAACTGCATGATAAATCCATATTTGTAGCTGGTTTATGTATACGGAGAATAAATCATGTACGACTTAGTTCTGGGAAAAGAATAAGTAATATTATAAAATTCGATTAATCTAAATCCATTTTTTAAATTGCTGTTACCTTTTTCATGATTCCATATGATATAAAGTTGATAGATTACAAAAATGGCACACAGGGCGACAAAGGCAGCTGTTATAACTTCAGAGCAATCCATTCCAACTTCCATAGTATTTTGAGGCTAAAATTGATTAAAAGTTCGATTTTAATCTGTATCATTTTCTTTTGTGGAATCTTGCATTTAAAATAAGTCTTAGTATACACAAGGAAAAAATTAAAGAGCTAATATTATCTTTAGTTGGTCACCAAAAAAAATGCCATGATTGGTACAATTATGCACAAAACAAACGAAGAGTATTATACATTGTTTGCCGACCGCTTTCACGACTAGCAATCTTTTTGATTAGCAATCAGAATTCGAACTGAAATTAAAACGATATTGCGTTATATTTTTGTCGTAAATGCGTCAAATAAACTTTAAAAATCATTTCGCTTTAGATCATGCATTAAAGCTCGGATTTTTTATAAACCAAGCTCGTTGAAGCAAAAACAATATCATACCATTACATTAACTGGCTCTTTCATCTTTTGTATGCTCTTATTCAACCCAACTTTCCATGGTATGCATAAAAAGACAAGGAACACTTTAAGCATACTGATGATAGCGTTGGCTTCGTTGTTACGGACGTCGACGGCAAGTAACGTCATAACACGCTGCCACATCCGGTTTTGACGCCGCCATGCGCATCTACTAATTTAGCCACACGTCGTAGCAATTTACCCTTCTTTTTATGTTATTGCTAAATACATGTTTTAGTGAAATATAAAAGTTACAACAAACTACCGAACTGGGATGATCAACCTCATACCGGGTATATCCAAGAATCAAAGGCAAAACAAGGCAAATACACATTAGAGAAATTGAAGATCGCAATGGTTCTCACTTGGTACAGGCATTTAAAAAAATGGTGGTTTGAAGCAGGTTTTATGGCACAAAACCTCTCTCTTCCATTGCGTTCTTGAAACTTATGACTTAAAAACCACCAAAATCTATTTTCTTCCTTTTCTGGATTCGGAAAATTTTCTTATAAGAGCAAAATCGACAACAAAAAATCAGGGAATGAACAAAACCACGTACTGAACAGAAAGTTGACGGTAAATTTATATCAGTTAACTGTAACAGTGCTAAAATTCATATTTTTATCTCTTGGACATTTCTCTGTTTAAAATGAACTTAATTGAAATTTCATATTGTTGGATTGTTTATTCTAATTCTATTCTAGACTTGTTTTTAATCCTTTTCATGCTAATTCTGTATTGTTCATTTTAATCCTTTACCCGTCAACAAATCAAAGTGACATTTAGCTAATTTGCCATTCATTCATATTTTTTGAGCTGATCTGATTGATCCATAACTCTTAATTATACATGTACTCATAAAGGGTTTTAATTACATAAGATTAAATAGAAAGGTATAAAGTTTAAGACAAAAAATAAGGTGGACAGTAAGTTTTTGGATTCAGTACTCTGACTGAAGTTACCAAAGCTGAAAACTGGAGTCAAACCTATTGACATTTTCCATAATCGTACTGAAATTGTGATATTTGTACATTTTGTTATACTGTTGTTATATTTGGGACTTTGCCATAATACAAGTTGAAATTCAGCAGTGTTTTATTCAACGAAAGTTGCAATAGTAATAATTGACTATACATAGGTTCTCACGGTCGGCCCAAACCCCTGTCACAGTTTGGTCGAGAACCCGCGGGCAGTTCGCCAATCGTAAGTCGAACTGCAGAATCATCTTGTTCCGGTAACTGAACGTTCCCCCGGACAGCAAAGGATCGACCGTGATGGAAACCTTCAACGGATTCTACTTCGTGCCACAGTGGAGACAATTTTACGAACATTGTTACAATCCTGTGTGTGTAAGGTGCGGAAAATTTCACTTTGGAAGACCGTGTTTCGCAGTAAGTCAAATATGTTTTAAATGTAAGAAGACAGGACACTTTTCTAGGATGTGCTATACTACACCGTCAGTAAATGAAATAAATTCAGATTCCATTAGTTCAGCAACGCCAGTAAGAGCTAAATCAAAATCGAAAAAGCAAAAGGAGAGGGACTGTTCCAGAATTGCAGAATACATTTCGAAACGTAAACTGTTACAAGAACTTCCGTTCAATAGATTAGGGATTAGATCATTCATGGAGTCTATTGATACAACTAGAAACATCAGAGAAGAACTTCGATTGGCAAAGGATAAAATTGAAGATTTAGAGTTGGATGTTTCCGAAGAGATAGTCAGAAGACTAGACAAGCAAACAGAACTAGAAAAGGCGCTTAAAGAATTGGAAAAAGTCCGTGCTGAAAACGCAAACCTGAAAAGAGAACTTGAAAATTCGAATGCCAAACAATCTAAGGTTAAAGCAAAACCAGAACCGCAGAATAAATCTAGGAATGAAGTCCAGTACATTGAAACAGTAGGGAATAATACATCAAGAGGGAATCATGGAACAAAACATCAGAAGCCAAGAAATAGTTCAAACAACAACCAAGCCAGTGCTACAAGAAGTAACAACAAAGAATACATCGGAAATTGCTGGTATAGAGAACTTTTATCCAACGGAGAATATAAATTTTCTACAACTAGACGACCAAATTTTCAAGGACGACCAAGGTGAAACACGGGGACGTGTTTCTTTTCGAGCGGGAAGGAAATTGTAACAGTGCTAAAATTCATATTTTTATCTCTTGGACATTTCTCTGTTTAAAATGAACTTAATTGAAATTTCATATTGTTGGATTGTTTATTCTAATTCTATTCTTGACTTGTTTTTAATCCTTTTCATGCTAATTCTGTATTGTTCATTTTAATCCTTTACCCGTCAACAAATCAAAGTGACATTTAGCTAATTTGCCATTCATTCATATTTTTTGAGCTGATCTGATTGATCCATAACTCTTAATTATACATGTACTCATAAAGGGTTTTTTACATAAGATTAAATAGAAAGGTATAAAGTTTAAGACAAAAAATAAGGTGGACAGTAAGTTTTTGGATTCAGTACTCTGACTGAAGTTACCAAAGCTGAAAACTGGAGTCAAACCTATTGACATTTTCCATAATCGTACTGAAATTGTGATATTTGTACATTTTGTTATACTGTTGTTATATTTGGGACTTTGCCATAATACAAGTTGAAATTCAGCAGTGTTTTATTCAACGAAAGTTGCAATAGTAATAATTGACTATACATAGGTTCTCACGGTCGGCCCAAACCCCTGTCACATAACGCTCAAAAAGCTTCCTTGCTCACCCCTAAACCGGTGGGAAGTGTAACCATGTTCGCCTTAGAAGCTCCCTTCTTCACCCCTACCACTAAGAAATAACCATTCGAAATTGGAAGCACTCTGGTTCATTCATTTAAATTAAAACCAACCGAATTTATTGTTTTGAATTTTGAAGCCCTGTTTCGTCTGTTTGACCAACTTGTATTAAAGTTAGGAGCACCCTAGTTCGCTCATAAGACTGACAGGGGTTTTTAAAACTTTGGAAGCATCCTGTTTTATACATACGAATAGCCCAGTTGCATTTAAAGTTGAAAATCCCTTGGGTCCACTCTACCCATAAAAAAGTTACCATTTCAAGATGAAACAACCAAATTTATCCGTTTGGGTTTGATTGTGATATAAGACCATCAAGTTTGAGCTTGGAAGCACACTGGTTCACAAATAAATAATCAAGTTTTGAGTTTGAAAGCACACTGGCTCAACAATGAGATTATTAAGCTTGAGTTTGGGAGGACACTTGTTCACCGATCAGACTAATAGGTTTGAGTTTGGAAGCACACTGGTTCATTAATAAGATAATCAAGTTTGAGTTTGAAAGCACACTGGCTCAACAATAAGATTATTAAGCTTGAGTTTGGGAGGACACTTGTTCACCGATCAGACTATTAGGTTTGAGTTTGGAAGCACATTGGTTCATTAATAAGATAATCAAGTTTGAGTTTGAAAGCACACTGGTTCACAAATAAGATAATCAAGTTTGAATTTGAAAGCACATTGGCTCAACAATAAGATTATCAAGCTTGAGTTTGGGGGCACACTTGTTCACCGATCAGACTATTATGTTTGAGTTTTGAAGTACGCTGGTTCACCAATCAGACTATTAGGTTTGAGTTTTGAAGTACACTGGTTCACCAATCAGACTATTATGTTTGAGTTTTGGAGTACGCTGGTTCACCGATCAGACTATTATGTTTGAGTTTTAAAGTACGCTGGTTCACCAATCAGACTATTATGTTTGAGTTTTGAAGTACGCTGGTTCACCGGTCAGACTATCGAGTTTTGAAGTACGCTGGTTCACCAATCAGACTATTATGTTTGAGTTTTGAAGTACGCTGGTTCACCAATCAGACTATTATGTTTGAGTTTTGAAGTACGCTGGTTCACCGATCAGACTATTATGTTTGAGTTTTGAAGTACGCTGGTTCACCGATCAGACTATTATGTTTGAGTTTTGAAGTACGCTGGTTCACCGATCAGACTATTATGTTTGAGTTTTGAAGTACACTGGGCCACCAAGAAAGATCATCAAGTCTGAGTTTGGAAGCACATTCGTTCACCGACCAGGCTATTATGTTTGAGTTTTGAAGTACGCTGGTTCATCAATCAGACCATCAAGTTTAAGTCTGGAAGAACACTGGTTCATCAATTAGACTATTATGTTTGAGTTTTGAAGAACACTGATTCACCGAAAAGACCTAGTTTTAGTCTGGAAGCACGTTGGTTCAACGATAATACAAACAAATAATAATTTGAGTTCGGAAGCACCAAATTGGTTCATTCATATGACCAACAAGGTTCACAAGCACCCTGGTTTATTCTAGTCATAAGATTAACAATTAACCTAAAGCATGGTTAACCACAAACACCAAGAAAAAAAGTTTCACAGCTGGTGACGTTTTTTCGTGTCAAATTCAATTTACTTAACAGGATATGAATAAAATCAACCCGGAGAGTATCGAACTAAAGCCCTAATATTTAAAACATCACATTTTTGGAATAAGAAACTTGTTAAAAGTTAATGATCCATACCAAAAATATGTAACGCATTTTGTATATATAACGCGCATTGTTCATTATATATACTAGTATTTATGAAAAAGACTTACATAAACTGTTACACTTCAGTTACATTTATTTGAATGATAAACAATTTTCAGCGAGGAAATTGAAACTAAAATTACTATTAATTGAAGGTGTTGAAACGTATTTAGAAACGAATAAAAAGAAAGAAAATCACGAAAAATCTTGATAAACCCAATGTCATGAAGATTTAAAAACAGTGCAATATTTTTTTTTAAATATTGCCCCGGAAAAACAAATCCAAAATGAAGTCTTCTTTGAATTACCATCTGAAAGCTTAGACTTATGTTGTCTAGCTTTTCTAATAGCTGCTAATAGTTTGGTCCCCTAAATAAACAAACAAAACGCAGCAAGAAAAAACAGGGTCTGAGGGTGTTCTGAAGAAAGGATGGATATGGATTGTGTACATCATGATAAGACAATTTACGATGGACACCAGAAGGGAAGAATGAGGAAGCAGGGAAAATCAAAGACAACTTGGAGGCGTGCCTTAGAGACCAACCAGATGGCCCCACCTGGCGGGAACTGGAGAAGAGGGCACAGAACATAGACGGGCGGTGATCCCTTGAACTTGCCCTATGTGCCTCCGGGCATAACAAGAACTAGGTTAAGGTTTGTAGGACTTATGTTAAATATTGGGCACACGATGCAACCGTATTTTCCTTTCAAAACTCGATTTGTAATTCATAGACTATAGCATGGTAAGAATCGGAACTTTCAACATCTTGTACATGAAAGAAATGACAAATGAGCAATTAAAACTAATGAAACTTGATAATACTCTTTAACAGGAATTTCTGTGTGAAAAGGGAGTTGAATCAAAGCAATTTTTCTGGCCAAAAATGGTTAAAATGCTTTTTTTACCTTGAAAATACGGGATTTAATTCAACATCAACTGCGATCAACTATTAAAAATACCAGTTTCTAGAGTCAAAAATCTTTAAAAGATAATCTATCTAAATTTTATATAATTTTAATGACGTCTTTATATAGTTTAAAAACGTATGGACAAAAACAGGATACGGTTAATAGCCGTACCATGCACATGAAACAAATTTGGTTACAAAATAGCTTTCTAATAGATTTCGCTCTAATCGTAATTTCATGGCACAAAAATTTGGTTTACTAAATAACTAAAATATTAAGTGATGAAGTTATCAAAAATTACACCATTAAAGGGTTCAAATGTAATTATTGAAATTTTAAAACGACGTATATTCTTTTCATCTTTGAAAATATATATTTAATTAATGAGGGATTACTTTTATTTCAAATTCTTTGAAGATGTTTCTTTTGAGAAAGTGTCACTTCCTTGTTAATTATTTTTTTAACGATAACAATTTTGTACTTTCTACTTTTAATCATCCCTTCCGGATCACTAGCGTTCATACTTATTTTGTTCACATTTATGGTGTATTCTATTTGTATTTTGATATCCCCGCTTCGAAGAAGAGGGGGTATACTGTTTTACCCTTGTCCGTCCGTCCGTCCGTAACATATTTTCCGTCACAGTTTTCTCAACAACTACATGACGCAGAGGTCTGATATTTTGGGTATAAAGTACCATATGGTGTATACCGATTTCATGCTCCTGGGTCAACTACTTCCTGTTCACCGAATACTTTACTAGTAGTCAGGAACATTTTAAAACATGTTTATTTAATGTTCCTGTAGTAGTGTACACACATTCAAAATTTCCGTCACGGTTTTCTTAGCAACTACTAGAGATAGAGGTCTGATATAGCTTTATCCTATAGTCCCATATGGTGTATAGGGATTTTATGTTCCAAGGTCAACAACTACCTATTTACTTGTGTGCATGGCGTAGTTTGGGGAGCGGGGGTATCACTAGTGAGCAAGAGCTCACAGATTAACTTGTTTTTCCTTTGTTTTCTTTACATGTGTGTGTGTTTTTTTCGTGAATTTTCAAATTTTAATGACAATAAAGTGTTTCTTTTACTTTTCAAGATTTTGTTTGCTAGGTAGTATATGCTGTTGAACAAAACTGATGCAAAAAACTCTTGAGATGGTGTATGTAGAAAGACGGGTTTTGGGGACTATCTCAGATATAGGAATATTCTATAAGCCACAGGTGGCCTGAGGTTATTTTGGGCTGCCCTAGCTGTGCTATTAGCACCGTTTAAAGTCATTTTTTTGAGTTTTTCTAACCGGTTTAGGGACTATCTCAGATATAGGAATATTCTATAAGCCACAGGGTGCCCGAGGTTATTTTGGGCTGCCCTAGCTGTGCTATTAGCACCGTTTAAAGTCATTTTTTTGAGTTTTTCTAACCGGTTTAGGGACTATCTCAGATATAGGAATATTCTATAAGCCACAGGTGGCCCGAGGTTATTTTGGGCTGCCCTAGCTGTGCTATTAGCATCATTTAAAGTCATTTTCTTGATTTTTTCTAACCTATATACGTATGCCATGACTTATACCAACCCTCTCTATATTGTCTTATTTTTTGCTGATTGGATTTCAATTTATGTATGTACATCCAATTTAAAGGTCTAGTTTAATATGATTAAACTTGCATTCAAAATTAGGATTCTCAACTTGGGTCTTAGATTTTAATAGAATGTTGATGATTCTTTTAACACTAAAACGACTATACTATATTATGGTTGATATTAGATCAGAGAATAATATAAGATCTTAACATATGATAAACATATTGTAATGATCTTGATATTGATTACATTGCCTGAACATAAAAGTAGATTAAATTTTAAAATGTAAGTTTATTGTTACTTATCTTGACATAGATTTGTTGAACTTGACGTTTTTATCAATAAATAAACAAAAAATCTATCAGAGTAAAAAATGGCTGGCTTTCATTAAACAGGAAGTAAGTGAGTGACAGACTTGAAATCGAATCCCACTTAATGGGACCACATCTTGAGGCTGTATACCAAATATCAAGTGGTTGTGATAGTTAGTTGCTAAGAAAACTGTTACAAAAATTTCTTCCCTGCCTGCATGCTGCCCGCCAAACCGCCAAACATTCACCATTTTATAATCCGGATTTTTCACTCTGTGAAATCTGGTCAAATATATGTCTAACATTCCTTTGAGAAAAAAAACCTGATTACTATTGTTCAAACTTTTCAGATTTTTTCCTAAAACTAGCCCTGGGATAATTAAACTAGTTTTAATTTTATCAGACTATTCTTAAAATTAATATTGGGTAATTTTGAAAAAGAACACTTTTTAAAAACACACTGATTATTCTACTAATATTTTTAACAAAAAAAAGTTATACATGTATTATTTTTTTTTAAGCATACAAATGTTATAAGGGAAAGACTTTTTGTCAGAACTGAATATTGTGATATCAAACAAGAATGATCAAGAATATGTTCAAAACTCCCACCTTGCAGCATATCTTTTTATGCCATAACTTCAGGTTTAGTTTTGAAATAATTTTTGTTTGTTTATACCCTGAATAATTAATATGTGTGCATGTATAAAGTTTCATGAGAAGCCATATATATTTAATAGAAACATGACTTAAATCTCAAGGTAAACCTGATTTCAAATGAAAATGCCCCTAAATTTTCATTGGTGGGGCATAAAAATTTTCGGCTTTATGTTTTCAATTAAAAAGATCTCAAAAGTGAAATCTTTATCAATTATAACCATAACAAGTATAAGTAGGCAGATTGTAAATAAATAGCTTATACCCCTATCAAGGTGAACAGGTGGCCCAGGGGCAGATCCCAGGCATACAACCCCTAAAACTGACAAAAATTATGGTTTTTTTTTGCACAAAATCAGAGTCAAAAACACCAAAATAATTGCACGCCTTGCTTCGCTCACTGAAAAACAACAACAAAATTATTTCAGACTCCCCCTAACTAAAATCCTGAATCTGCCTCTGGTGAGTTCATAAAAATTTGATGAGTAGTTACATTAAGAGTTGAATAACCTTCTGACAACAAATGGAAGGTCTAAGGGAAGCAAGGACAAATGGACAGGACAAAAACAATATGTCTCCCCAACAAAGTTTGAGAATAAACAATGATTTTAACAGGTTTAAATACTGTTTATTTTTTCTTTACTGGATAACAAGAAGTCAGTTAAATTGCAGACCAAAGCAAAATTTACATGGACTGGAAACCCTATGTGACCTTGAAACTAGGGCAGGGGTGATACTTGCAAAACACGAAAAAATGGTCCACCAAACCGAAATTTAAAGGGACTTAATTCAGTTTTGCCTACCCTATTTGACCTTGAAACCAGGGCAAGGGTTGCAATTGGAAAAAAAAACACAAAAAAGTAATATTTTCAAAATATACATTACATATATAACAAATAGAATAACATAAACAAATTGCAAATACATTCTACAATTTACAATCAGTAAGCATTTATACATTCATTGGTAAATAATTACATTTACAGTGCATATAATTAAAATAAGGTAATCCCATTGGTTAATTGGTCAATTGAATCTTCTTTCATACTTTGATGTGTCACGTGGCTGTAAGCTGGTCATGACGTTACTATACTCACAACTAAACTTTGTTTTCACCTAGGTAAACTCTCCCAACTTGAAATTGCATTTTTATATTAATATGCAAATAAAAAATGCACAAATGTACACCATTACACAAACCAAAAAAATCAGAAACAAATAAAAAACATTAAAATGTAATTATAAGAATTGAATGTTTGTATTTTGATGTTTCATAGGTGAATAAAACCGTTGACGGGTCGCACATTTTTAACTTGAAGTGCTTGCACGCTTCATTCAAAATGTGCTACGGTCAATGGTTTTACACAACCAATGAAACATCAAAATACAAACATTCAATTCTTAAAACAAGCATTAAAGCTAATTAAATAACTTAAAAGAATCACAGGGACTTGCTCCCCTCTATCAATATTTTGATTATAGTCAATGTGCGGTACGAAAAAAAACACAAGGGAGATACTTCTTTCACCACCTCCCTTTCTTCAATTCGATTTTCTTTTAATAACTCATTGATCTCATACCTTTTCCTATATAAATCATTTCACATTTCAGCCTCAAAATCGGGCTTTGTTCGGGCAGTTTTGTAAAATTGGCAATCGCTTGGACATGAAAAGCAGTATGTCAATGAAAAGTCTCGAAACTCGAGATAAATCCGAACGGATTTTAATGACGTTTTTACTTTCGATTTATGTTACATTTATTGGTAAATTCCCAAGAATGTCTACAAATTTACTTTCTTTTTAAGTCCAAGCGATTGCAAAATTGTACAAAACTGTCGAACAAAGCCTGAAAGGCCGAAATGCAGTGAAAGAAGACATATTTGGGTGTTTTGGAAAGAAAAATCATCTGTGAAACCATTTATATTGGAAAAGGTATGAGATCAATGATTTATTAAAAGAAATCGAATTGAAGAAAAAGAGGGGTGGTGAAAGAAGTATCTCCCTTGTGTTTTTTTTTTGTACCGACCATTGACTCTTATCAAAATATTGATAAAGGGGAGCAAGTCCCTGTGAAAGAATGAACACTTAAGTACATTTTGTCTACTGGCACCTTGGCAAAATCCATTCAAATAAAACCTCATTTTAATTTCAATAAAAACTATATCTTTTTTGCAAAATCACACCCATTAGGGTCAAGCAATACAATCAGTAACTATAAACAAACATACAAACAGTTTCAATAACACAATGACATCACATAAGAAAAAAAAATCAAGTAGAATTAAGCATTAGCTGACATGGACCTGTTTCTCAATTCTAATGACTGTTGAATGAAGTCACACAGATCAGCTCATTTTTCAGGACTAATAGAAATTTAATTTTATCAATAGGACTTAAGTTGGGGAATTGGTAATCACAATGAAAAAAAAGCACTTATACAGTAATGCCAAACAGAATTTTTAAACAACTTTTAGTAATGCTATTCCAATTAAAGTTTGTTTTTGCCTACAAAAACGATGTCTCCCCCCGTTCCCCCCAAAATCTCTAAGTTCAAAAGGCTATTACGTTACTCCAATATTAATTTGAAGATCAAAATTTCCTGGTAATATGCACAACTACATATGGTGTCCTTCCTATATGTCAAGTCTCGTTGAATTCTGTTCAGTAGTTTCAGAGGAGTTGTGCTGACAAGATGATAAATGAGGATTTTCAGCAAATTTCTAAGTTCAAAGGGACATAACTCTTACAAAAATTTGAGGATCAAAATTTCCTGGTATTATGCACAACTACATATGATGTCCTTCCTATATACCAAGTTTCGTAGAATTCTGTTCAGTAGTTTCAGAGGAGTTGCGCTGACAAGATGATAAATGATGATTTTCAGCAAATTTATAAGTTCAAAGGGCCATAACTCCCACAAAAATTTGAGGATCAAAATTTCCTGGTAACATGCACAACTACATATGGTGTCCTTCCTATATACCAAGTTTCGTTGAATTCTGTTCAGTAGTTTCAGAGGAGTTGCGCTGACAAGATGATAAATGAGGATTTTCAGCAAATTTCTAAGTTCAAAGGGCCATAACTACCACAAAAATTTGAGGATCAAAAGGACGAGGTACAGTAAGGGCCATATTTGCCCCCCCCCCTATTTAAAGAAAATCAAATCCAAAGTAAATGATTTAAATATTATTAAAGTTTCAAGTAAGATGATTAAACTTTTTGACAATGGTAAACATTTTCCATCATCTACTCTAATTTCAATATTATAGAGGCTTAAAGTAGTTCAAAAGTATCAAAATCGTCGAAATATGTCATTTTTCATTCTTATTTTGTTATTTTTAATGTCCAGCGACAACGTAGACCATGGATTTCTCAACTGATTTATAACCATTTTATAGAGCAAATTAAAGTTCATAAACAATAACTGTGGTCTAAGTAGTCGCTGGCATCTAAAAATTGAAAATATTGCCCAAATATTGTCCAATTTTCCGCGAATTTGAAGGACATCATACATATTTACCATGTTTTGACAAGCAATTTCAAATAATAAACATGAAAAATTCTGATAAATTTAGTTGTTTTATCTTCTTCATTCATTTGACTTAAGAAATAACAAAAGGACTTTTCTCTAGATTAGTTTTCTATTTTTCAGTTTTAGAGGGGGCCAAATACGGGCCTTACCGTACCTTGTCCTTTCCTGGTAATATGCACAACTACATATGGTGTCCTTCCTATATACCAAGTTTCGTTGAATTCTGTTCATTAGTTTCAGAGGAGTTGCGCTGACAAACTTTGTGACAGACAGACGGACGGACAGACGGACAGACATGACAAAAACAATATGTCTCTCCACAAAAGTGGGGGGAGACATAATCATTTCTCAGATTAACAGGAGTCAGAATTAAGCTTTAGCCTAAAACTGTTACTAATCTCACAATCACAAAATACATGTATATCTATGTTAAGATTCACACAACTTCTTTTTGTTTAAAACAAATAGGGTTCATAAAAATTAAACCAACCTTGTTCTGAAAAATACATATCTAAGCATAGATTCATATATGTTTTACAAAGAAGGTAATGATATAAATGAAACTATGTAAATGAAATCTACCTTTTCCTAAATTTTATTCTGTAAATAAAATGAATGGATAATTACCATTCTAATATATTAACAAATGCAATAAATGGAAACTTAATGATTGTTGAAAATTGCAACAAAGATGAGCAAAAACTCCTCACCGGTACAACTCTTTATTATGATTAGCTGCATTTAGTACTTTTATAACGAATAAGAGATATGATTATATCAGCAATTCTCAATACTTTTTTTTACATGGAATGAAAAAAAAAAATCATTAAGAATGTTTCCATCTTGATTTTCTATATATAGTGCATGGTAAAAATCTGGCATTGATATTGTAAAAATCCTTGATTATTGTAAAAATCATGTAGATACTGTAAAATCTTAGTCCATTCTTAATGCCTTTTTATAAAGAAATTTGTTGTAAAAGAATTCAATGATATGTAATAAAATATTATTTAATCAGTTTTAAAATACAGAATTCTATTTTTCCAAGGAAGACACATGTCACCTGAATTTGTTTGAACTCTTTGCTTTATAGAAAGAGGAAGGTTAAGACGGAATCACTTTATTGTATAAATTGACAAATGCACGATTTCTATCTCTCAGATGAGTACAGACATTGATAAGTCATTGATTAGAGTGTTTGTGTTGTTATCCTTTACATGATTTGGCCTAAACTAAATTGATCATTGAAATATGATAGATTAAAGATGTAAAGATATAAACTTCCATTTTGAGACGTTTGTAATTTTGAATGTATTTTGAGGGAAAGGTGACTTTTGTTAACAAAATTTTTAATAAATGGAAATTGTATTGGCACTGAAATATAACAAACACGGAACTGCTAACCTGTCTGAAGAATCTTTGTTTACTGATTTCAACTAAAATTTGCACTGCTTATTGCAATGTTAATAGTTGTTTTGTGTATATTGCCAGGGGCGGATCCAGAAATTTTCGTAAGGGGGGGGGGGGGTTCCACATACTGGGTTCTGTGGACCAAAGGAGGGGTTCCAGACCAATTTTGCGGAAAAACTACACAAAAATTAAAATATTTCGGAGGAAAGGGGGGGGGTTCCGACCCCCTGGAACCCCCCCTGGATCCGCCACTGATTGCTTTGATCATAAAACTGTCAGTCTTATTTACTGTAAACATAGGAATTTTCGCAAGGTGATATTTTCGCATTTTTGTTAACATAACCTTTTGCATTGGGGATAATTTCATGTTCCTTCTGAATATTTATATTCCTTTCATAGAGAATAAGCCATTCACGTGGGGGATATTTTTCGCATATATTTTGAGATCGTGAATTTATTATATGCAAAAATAACCCCAACGCAAATATTTCCATTTTTACAGTATTTAGTTCCAGAGAAAACTTTCACAAAAGTAAAAGTGATTAATATGAGGACAAAGCAAGACAACAGTAGGTGACTTGTATATATCTCTTCTGCAATATGCAGGTTACATTAAAATCATGCCACTGTTGCACAATAAAAAACATGATAAACCTAGTCTAAAGTTAGGTCTATTACAATTATTAACTGAGGAACCGCCAAGTCAATCATCTACATGTATGTTAGATTATGACACTTGTTGATTTGACCACCCCATAATACTTTCATAGAAATAACACTCATCATGAATAGTGTTAAAACTTGCCCTATTAATAAAATAACAAATCAATAAACAATATTTGAATACACATTAACAATGGGAAAGAGATTGCAGTTCATTTATCATCATTTATCACATTTTAGGTACTTATCACGTCCAATTTCAATTAGCCTTCTAAATCCTCTTTCAAAGCCAGAGTCTTTCATGTTTTTACTTTTAGCTTCCAAATATCTATTATATTTTAATGGTATGATCGGTGCCAATTCTTGGATGTAACACTCATCTTTAAGCACTGGTATTAGCCGACTATTTCTCTCTTGAACAGTCAAAGTATCAATCAAGTACATCTCGTTCAGATATTTTTCAACATAAGCTGTCTGAAATTTATGTGTTACAAACACAAATAGATATCTACATGTTTGAAATAAATTAGAACCACTAAAAAGCATTTTTCCGATATTAAATTCTTCAAATATCGCAAGGTTGAGATTTAAATTAGGAAATTCTGTCTCCATATCTGAGATAAAGGTCAATGCATCGCTACGATCGTCTTCTGCATGTAATAAAACAGCATCATAAATATCAGGTTCTGAAAAATTTCAAATAATGAATAAAATCTGTTATGGAATATTAGTATCATATTAGTATACAAATCATACTTCTTTTTCAAATACAACAAATAAATAATTTGAGCTGTATTGAATACAACTCTACAAATAGACCACATTTGTTATATTCATCACAATATTTTTTGAATGCTAAGTTTTCTTACTTGACATTGAAAACACAAAGTAAGGTATAGATTTTTTTTAAATACTTTAGGATTCCATCCAAATTCTGTAAAAATTGCTCTTTTACATAATACTAAACAAGAATCTGCCTTAAAGAGTGTTGCCCCACCTCTTTTGTCAAATCAAAGAACCACAAAGTTTATGTTTGGGAAATAGTTTTCTGATGTTTTTTTCTGATGTTATTGATATTCTGATCACATATGTGCAAAGCATTTCAGGAAAAGTTTGTGCTACCTTCAGGTAAAAGTAACTTAAATTTAAGGGTAACCTTTTGGGACAGTCTGACTATAAATGTCTAATAACTAGATCTTGTCCTTTGTTTATATAAAGCAGACAGAACAACAACAAAAAAACTTAATTCTAAATATTCAAAGTTTTTTTTACTAAATTTACCTTCTTCCAGATCAGAAATGGTTTCAATTTCGTCTTTAGAATCTGACACATAGAGTACTGCATCAGGCTGAGGCATAGATTGTGATCTGCTGACAGGCTGTGGTTCAGGGGTAGACAACTCACTTCCCCCTGAAGCTGAGGGATTTTCACTACAGCTGGACAAAGAACCATAATCTGATGTGCTTGATTGTAAATTTGCATATCTGGTTTCCTCTTTTTGTCCCTGATCTTGACCAAGAGAAAGGTTAGATTGACGGGTCTGATTTTGATTCCCAATGTTAGTTATCTTTTGTTGATTTTTTTGACCTTCTACAGTAAATGTTTGTACATGTTCAGATACTGACATGGATGGTTGAGTTGACAATACAAGAACTTCCTGTTGTCTGCTGCTAGTAGATGGTTGATCAGAAGATACAGGCACTTCCTGTTGGCTGCTGGTATTGGAGGTTTGAGCAGAGGATACAGGATCTTCCTGTTGTCTGCTTAGAGTGGATGGAAGAGTAGAAGATACAGAAGAACATGTCTGTGGGTCTTCTTCTGTGTCATATGACATGGATGCAATAACATCTGGAGCTGGTTCATCATCAAAACCTAAAGGTAGTGATGAGGAAGGTCCAAAACATTCAATATTGAAAACATTTTGCATAAAATTAATTGAAAAAATAAACAACATAAAAACAAAAAATAAACAAACAAACAAGTAAACATTTTTTTAGTCAGGTTTGCCTGCTTGTCACCTATTTGTTAGAAATGCATTATTTTTGCTGCAATATGTACTCTTGGTTACGGTGGAAAGTGTACACAGTTTCATAAAGACCTTACTTAGATTTTCAAAATATCAGCATAGATGCAAAGGTAAACCTGAGGTGTGAAGTACAGAAAGACTAAAAACTGTACATTGCCCAACCTCCATAGTTAATAAAGTGCTGAACAGCAACCAGCGACTGATGGTCACATTGAAAGCTGTAAGTTGTTTTCTAATGTGAAAGATGATATTGCCATTGACTTATTTATGCTGTGTCCCATACAATTACTTCACATTTTTATCTTTAATTGTCTTCTTTCTATATTTTCAAAACCAGCAGAGACTACTTTGAAATAAAAGAATCTAAATCATATCAAGCAAATTCACATTTTCTTTGTTGTAAAACCTGTATATTTCTTTCCTTCCCAATGGATAAGACACTGTTATAACATATACTTACTAGGGTATTCTCTTCTAGGAGAAAGTGGAGCTGTATCTGTCTCTGAAATAAATATACTTATAATTATATGTTTTTGTATCCAACTATTTCCCTATCATACATCATCTTGTCCACCGTCCAATTTTGTGATTTTTATAGAAATGCATTACAATGATTTTACAGTTTATTTAAGTGCAATGTCAGTTAAAAATTAAAGTATGTTTTTGCCTGCAATAAATAATTCCCCCAAAAGTTTTAAGTTCAAAGGTCCATAAACCCCCAAAAAATTTTTAAGATCAAAATTTTCTAGGTATATGTAAAACTACATATGGTGTACATCCTAAATACCAAGTTTCATTAAATTCAGTTCAGTAGTTTCAGAGGAGTTGCGCTGACAAGATGTTAAATGAGGATATTCAGCAAATTTCTAAGTTCAAAGGGCAATAACTCCAACAAAAAAATTGTTGATCATAATTTCCTGGTAACATGCACAACTTAGTGACGAACAGACAGACAGACGGACAGGACAAAAACAATATGTCTGCCAACATAAGTGGGGGAGATATAACTTAAAAGTACACTTGGTGGTCAGAGTAGCACTTATATAAAAGGTGCCACAAACAGTATTTAAAAATTTCTTGCAATAAACTGCATTGAAATATTACTGTGAAAACACTCAACCAAAGTTAATCGTTTTTTAAAATTCTAACTGGAATATATAGCCATTAAAGGACAATTGGATTCAGCTTGCCTCACATTCTGCAAATTTTGAAAAAAACAATGAAAAGTGTAATTGATGTTGGTAAAGGATATCACTGCTTCATATTGAGCTCTTAATAGGAAAAACACGAGTACAATAATCTCCCCTGAATGATATAAGATAATAAGAAAGCAATGAATTTTTTCATGCACATTTCCAAATAATGTACTGTTTTATATGTATGCTTTGTGCAAGCTTATCAATAGGGGGAAGGTTGGATCCAAAAAACTAGTTTAACCCCGCCACATTTTATATGTGCCTGTCCTAAGCCAGGAAACTTTGCCAAAGCCTTTGTTTGTCCTTGTCATTCTGTGTTAACTGTTTTATGTCAAGAATTGGGTCTTTCGTTGATGATTTAGGGATTAGTTTTGAAACTTTTGTATTGTATTATAAGTCTTGGGCCAATGCAAGATGGTAAGCAGTGACCTATGGTCATGTTGAAGACTGCTTGCTGTTTTCCGTTGCGATTTTTTGAATTGCTGTTTGTTTATGTTTGTCGTGTCGCGTACACTTATTCCACATCTCAATATCGTCTACTCTTTGTAAATTAACATCAAAATCAATCAAGAGGAGAAGATGTACTTACAATATAAGAGGATAGATCAACAGATAGACATGGTGATTCCTACATGTATTTACCTCCCAAACTTTGTTTGTGGTAGGGTATAAAAATGCAAACGTCATGGTTATGACTACGAAGAAGTTATAAGATCAGTGCCACACTAACCTAATGATTGCTGTGAACTAATAAATGAGTCTCTGGGCCTAGACTTTTTTGGTTGAAATTCTATTTTTAGTTCTTTATGTCCTGATACTGGAAATAAAAGTGATCGAATTACAGAACAAACTTTGGACATACATTTTTTTAACATTATTTCAATTGAATTGTTAGTTTGTTAGAATCTCAACACCTTTTTTTGTAAATGCTTCTATACATATATCAAAAGTTATAAAGCTTTTAGTGGAAATTTTTGCAATCTTTAATACATGTATATAATTAAAGACATTTATTTCCATGTACATTCATGACATTCAAACTGAATTGAGGCAGTTTATATTTTGGGGCTACCGAGGACTCTTGGCCTAATAAAAAAAAAAGAACCTCACAAAAATTACCCACTATACAGTATAAATGTCTGAATTTGCTTAAAAACTGATTCTGCCATAAATTTTGATATCTCGAGAGCTTTTTAATTGTTTCTTAAAACACAGGGAATTATATTCAAATCCAATTGTATAACTAAACCATTTATTAGAGGTTTTAGCCATAAGCCTTCATCAGTTTCACAAAATAATTTCCACCACTACATTTTGGATTGTCTCTTCAGCTTGTTCTTTTTTTTAATTAATTGCAGTTGTCTTTTTCATTCAAATGAAAACACTACAACAACTGATTTTTCTGTTTATAATCTAACCAATCAAGAGTTTATAGCACTTGCATTATTAAATGAATTAATTTAGATCAAGATCAATCTGAATGCTTAAAATCTGCTGTAGATACATGAGGTAATAACATGAAGTAAAATGTTCAGATGATATGTTTACAGTTTTAAAACTTGTGTTATTTTTCTATGGATGAAATTTGTTTCAGGTAGGGCTCCATTAATTTTATAAATTGACTTAAAATTATTTTTTCTTATCATATGAATTTTAATTTTTAAAACATGTACTGAAATCAATTTATAAGAAATGACCACAATAATATTCTGTCTATTTGAAATAACCATAAAAAATGTGGCACACACTTTTGTGTAACCTGCTTCACAGGTTACACAGTGTATGCCACATTTTTAAATGTTATTTCTTCATAGACAGAAAAAAAATTGCGGTCATTTCTTAAATGACAAACAAATGGATATATCATGCATTATTCCCATGTATTTGAAGGGTTCTTTAGGGCAAAGATATGGCAATATTAATAGTTATTTTTGGCTTTACCTTGTTTAGAATCAGTTGGTCTTTCTATTTTTGTTTCAACCAGATTTGACAAATTATCCCCCCTTTCATGTAGATCAACATTTTCCTTAGATCCTCTGTCTTTATTGTTATGGTCTGCACCTGTTGATAAAAACAAAGAAATATGCCAGAGTCACTTGAAGATTTGCTAAATTCATAATGTAAACTGGGAAATTTTCGTGGCAGTTTTATTTTCACGATTTTCCCGTTCACATCACTAGTGGGAAAATTAAACAGCCCAAATATATTTTTGCTCCGCCTTTTTTTTTGCTGTATGATAACTGAATCTTAGTTCGTGCAGTTTTGAATTCGCGCTGTAATGTTATTGTACATAGACTACAATTTAAGACAAATATATTTACGCTGTATTCAACTTTGCATTTTTTCTGCCTCCATATACAAATAGCGCTTGTATCACGATAAACAAAATTGTTAAGGCTAATGGAACTGGTTTATATTTGTACAATACAGTAAATATGAAAAAAATACTTATCTATAAGTGTTACTGTAAACGTACTTATTTTTTCATGTTACTTATTTTCACAGATTTACGATTCACCCAAGTTCATGGTTCCTTAATTTCGCCTATTCCGCTCACATCTCTATTCATTGCATACATATAAATTAATTTCCTGGATATTAGATTTCCAAAAAATGCCTGACCATGAAAATCATGTAAATAAATACCTAAATTGATACTTCTTCTCGGAGATAACTGATATAATACCATTGTTTGTATGTTCTTCAATTTGTGGTTTCAAATTTTATCCAGCAAGGGGTCAGTTAATATAGGTTCAACTATACTAATTACCTTCACTAAGCTTTTACTACCTGAATTTGAGATTTCTGTCCTCCTCTCTGTAGTATGCTTTTCTTTGTCAAGGCTAATTTGTCCATCTCCACTTCCATAATCATTCCTTTGCACAGGTGCAGATTCTGATGCTATAGCAGTCAAACTGGGTTCAGGCTCGCTGTCTGAAGTTGAAAAACAAATTAAGTGAAACCTGTGAAACCGAACCACCAAAGAGCAATGATTTCTAATGAAATGTATTAAACTAGACAATGTGTCTATGAGCCACAGGATGACCCTCCTGTTTTTGAAATATCATTGATCCCAACATGAATTACCTGAGATATGGACCTTAACCTATACAAAAAAGGTCACAGTGACCTAATTTCTAGAGGGTGGTGTAGCCCTAACCAAGACATATCTAGTGATGAAATATCATTGACCCCAACATCTAGTATCCAAGTTATGGACCTTAACCAAGAACTTAACCAACGTCATTCATACATAAAATATAGGTCACAATGACCTAATTTCTAGTGGGTGGTGTAGCACCCCAAACATCTAGTATCTGACTAATGGACCTTAACCAAGGACTTAACCAAAGTGTTACGAACGGACCAGTGTAAAACTATATGTCTGATCCACATACATAGATAGGCCATAAATAGTACCAGAAATAGTATCTTCACCATGTTCAATTGGAATTTCTATTCTTTGTAATCGTCTGTAGAGATAAAATAAGCCTAGACCAGCCACACCCACACCAACTGCTACCTTGACCTCTGTGCTGTATGACATTCTGCTGACCTTTCAACCCATGTTTCGTTTCTAAAATAGAAACAAAATTGCTATTACACGATAAAAAATATATTTCAATATTTCTCCTTTTTTTTCAAAGAAAGGGAAGGAGAAGGAATCATGATAAAATGGTCTTATTGAAAAATTGTGAAAAAATAAATAAATCTGATTTGTTCAAAGAAGCAGAGGTACCAATGGGGTATCCGAATGTCAAAAGTCCGAAAGGGCAGAGACTAAACCAGTAAACACAAACAAGAACGGCACAAAAACAGACAACACGTAAAACATGGAAACACAAAACAACTGAATATCAACCAACAACGCGAACTCCAGTCGAAAGTCAAAGTCTTAGGATAACTTAGACTACAAGAAGGTCTGACATGAAAAGGAACTTTCAGAAAACCTTTTTTTTTTAAAGTTGAGAAATTGATATTAAACATGTTAAACATGTAAAAACAGTAAAAGATATATCAAGTTGTATATACTGGTAAAATTTCTTTTTAGTATACATGCTATACTTTCAGTACCTTTTCCCCCTTTCTTCCAATCCTTTCAGTTTCAATCAATAGTGGTACATGTACTGATAAAAGATTGCACCCCAAAATGTGAAACTTTAGTAAAGCTACATGGCAAATATCAAGAGGCTGTGAGGGAATTTTTGTGAGGATGCACCTTTACCAATGATTGGTGAATACTTTCACAGGCAGAAAAGAAAAGAAAACCGATGTTTGTGTGTTCATTTCATGATTTTGTTATATTTGACAGCAACATTACCTGTATTCAATGACATGGGGGTCCTTTATTAATAAAGCAGGTGAAACATTCCTTTCAAATCTATCTGAAAACATACAAAATTCATTAAATGTACATACATATTTCAGTTACACAATTTTTTGTAAATCTGAACAATAGGGGTAGTGATTTCACTTCCTCATGATGGGGATTACGATACCTGACCAGTGATTCCATCCTTATTACGTACCAGATGATTTGTACTATATGCGTTTGCAACTAGAATGGCGGTCTTCCATATGACCTATGTCGCCTGCGTCTTAAAATATTCGGTAAACAAGAAGTAGATGAGTTACGGGCATAAAATCGCTTTACACCATATAGTACCATAGGAGGAAGCTACATACCAAATATCAAGAGGTTGTGACTTGTAGTTGCCCGGAAAACTGTGACGGAAATTTTTGTGATGCCGCTGGATGACGCTGCAAGACAACGGATGGTGCCAAAGTAAACCCTAAATGTCGCTTCTGCAACATGTTGCAGGCGACATAATAAAGAAATGCTTATTTTTTATGTTTGTAAATGCTATTTTTTTTGCCTTTTTGTATGCAATTGTGTTGTAAGAGTTAACTTCATTGCTAGAATAACAACAGCATTAACCTGGACACCACCGAGGAAACGGAAGCCAGGAAGATCTCGAACAACATTGAGAAGAACCATCCAAGGGGAACTTAAAGAGCTAAGATACACCTGGGGGCAGGCTCAGCATCTGGCAAAGGACAGGGAAAAGTGGAAGAAGCTTGTTGGTGCCTTAATGTCCCAGAAAGAATTCTTGCCATATTTTTGTAAAATTTTGGGTTTAAAACTTTAAGTAGTGTTCCTGATTTTCAGACAAGTGACTTTGCAGAATCTATCAGAATCACTAAATCAAATACTGTATTGATATTTGGATGATAAGATGAAAGATTGTTATGCACCGGTCGATTGTTCCACCCCTACTGTACACAAACTACACATGCTTAAACCATGACTGACACTACAAATAATGTGAAGGTAAAGATGATATTTTGTATAGAACAGATACAAAATCAGAATTTCTATTGAAAACCATATTTCTGTGAATCTCTTAAATTTCCAGCATCAATGTTGATGTTCTGGAAAATAGAATAAAATATTTTATTACAGGTAAACTAAAATACATCCCACTTGAGGCATATAACGTTTCATTTATGAATTTTAATAAATACATGTATAAAACAATTACTTTACTATTATTCAGATCAATCACATAATGACTATATTTCTCTTAGACTTCTGAGTATACTCTCAAACGACCTTTTACCACAGTATGCATGGTGTTTTGTTTCTTTCATGAAATTTTTCTTTTGTTTGAATTTCCTCTTGTTTTTCTCTCTTTGTTAAAGAAAATTTTCTAAAATTGGATCAAATTTTGTGGGTTTTGTTGTAATCCTAGAGAGCTATTCATTATTTAATTTATTTTCAAAAGGGGGTGTGATCGCACACAACACCCCCCCCCTTCTGATGGCCTTTCACCTCAATAAAAAAAGTAAGACAAATGATGTATGTATTTGTATCTTTTTATTGGAATGAGAAATTTGTCATTTCCTGCCAAAACTGTGCATGTACTGTATGTTTGAACTAGAATGGTGGTCTTCCATGGAAGATGTATGTTGACTGTGTCTGAAAATGTTCGGTAAACAGGAAGTAGATGAGTTACGGCTATAATATTGCTTTACACTGTTTAGTACTATAGGAGGAAGCTACATGCCAAATAAAATGTGGCTGTGTCATGTAGTTGCCATGAAAACTGTAACAGCAAATTTTTGTTAGGCCGCAAGATGACGGAGGATGCGGTGCAAGATGACCGATGGTGTCAAAATTATTCCTATATGTCGCTTTGCAACACATGGCAGGTGACATAAAAATAACTCTTGGAAATCCCCAAGAATGTTTTCTTTAAACATGTTAAAACTTGATATTTAAACTTAAAAAAGATTCAAATAACTATTTGTCTACAATTTTAATCTGCAATATGAGACACTTTAACATATTCTAAAATTGGCAGCAAAGGCTTATAGTTTTTAGACCTATTTTGATGCCATTCTGATCTACTGATTTTTCGGAATAGAATCTTTCTGGGAATCTTAAAACTTACATAGCTCATTGACATTGGTTTTAAGAAAGGCAGTTGTTCCTAGTACAAACAGTTTGTACGATTAGCCACGCGGCTATTAATCGTACAAACTTTTTTCATCTAATCAGATTTTAATTGTAGTTAATTATTGTGGATTGTAAGTATTATAACTTTAAGGGTACTATTCTTAGAGTGTTTCTAAGTTTAATTTTGAAAAATCATTACAAAATAGGGGTCATACAACTCTACAATCAAATCAAATTATAACAAATAATACTGTGAGCGAGCTCACAAAAGGATACCCCCCGCTTCATATTGGACATTGTACTGTAAAAAAATCTCAAGTCCAGTTAACTCCCCTCAATGATAACCGAGAGCTATACAAATTAATCATGCACATCTACAGATGATGTACTCTCTTCATTTAAAGTTTCATCAAAACCCATCGAACGATTTAGGAGGAATTGCACTTACAGGGTCTCCCATTGAAAAATGCATTTAAAAAGTCTAAGTCCAATTATCTCCCCTTAATGATATCCAAGAGCAATGAAAATTCTTCATGCAAATCCATATATGATGTACTTCCAGCATAGACCTGTATATTAAAAATATAGTATATAATAGTATATTTAATATACAGCTAAGTCCATGCTTTTAGGTAAACATGTTTATTTCATATATATTTGCGTTTTTTTTTCTGTTTTTCTGTTTTTATTTTCCAATCATATCCAAAAGAGCCGAACAGGTTCGTATCACAAGACAGCGTATTAGAATAAGATTGTACAAAATCTATTTAATATTTCAAAATTTGACCACAGGGGTTTGGGTCCAGGATTAATGTGTATATAAAAAAAAATCATCTTGTCTATATACTGTGGATATACAGACGAGATGAAAATTTTTATATACATGTAATTTATAAAAAAAAAAGAAAATCCTGGACCCAAGAGCCTGTGAATTTGATAAGATGGATTCATAAAATTATCTGTACAATTTAAAAATTAACATTTAATAATAATTGTACCCTGAAGTATATATTTAAAATATTATAAAATATAAATTTATTAGTTTTCATTAAAGAAGGCAATTTGGATAATACAGAAATGATGCCTAATTAGTACCTATCCACAGTTTGGATACAAAAGTGTGTACGAATAGCCGAACAGCACAGGTCAAGGTTACATTTAGGAGAACATTGAGACATAATATTGAGAGGTATTATCCTTAATTTAAGACAAACTCCCCAACCTGTTGAGAATTTCAAGAGTATTCTATTATTCCACGGCCTATGAAGTAAGACCGTAATATAAGTAAATCCTGTGTATTCACTTTAAAAATAAGAAATAAAATATTTTATTGCTTCTTCGTAAGTAATATCATATTTTAATAAAGCAGGTATTAAATTAAACTGCACCATGAGTCATACATGTACATGCATGTCAATTGTCTACTTTTCAATGCCCTCATTGACCTGCAATGATGCAAAATTTAGATTGATTTGAAGAAAAACTGACGTGTTTTCCCATTTTGTGAAGGAAGTCGATTTAATTACTTCCTAATTTACCTAAATTTAGCTCGAATGGAACAAATTAAGAACTGATGAAACAGCACAACTTTCATTTCCTCAAAATATCAAAACAATGTAAAGTGTTGATACAGTTCTAGTACACTCAATCTTGTACAATTCGATTAAGTAAATAAAATACATTATGGTGTCTGCAGGTTGAAATCCGTGATTTATTTAAGACATATAAATAAATAATATAAACTATTTTTTATAGAACGAAAGATTTCCATGTAGTTCAAGTTCACTAAATGCTTGCAAAAAGAAATGAACACTTTATTATAATAAAATGAAATCGAAAGTAGAACCACGGGGTGGTTCAGCCTCAGGTAGCCTTGATTATCACGTTCATAAACGAATTCATCTGCAAAAATGATACAGACTTTTTATTACTGTCCAATCTGAAAATGGTCACAAAATTATTAATGACTAATTAAAATAAACACTCTATCTATGGGGGGAGGGGGGTTCTTTCCCCTTTCCCTTCCCCCTCTGCCCAGCTCCCGCCTCCTTCACCTCCGTACCCCTCTCCCTACCATCTTAACCCTGGTACCCCTAGTCCCCCTTGTCCGGTCCTGTTACACCGCTTCCCAACCCTTCCACCCCAGCTCCCTGCCCCCTCAACCCCCGTCCCCGCCGGCCGGGCCCCTGTCCGCCCCATAATCTATACGACTATAGAGTACACCTCTAGGGGCTAGCTGTCCCTGCTTCCGGGTTATCATAAAAATCGTTGATTTTAACGAAGGGATAATATAAAAGGGCGACAAATCAATGATTTCCGTAAAATGTTTTATAACCCAAGAGTTATGTGACTTATTTCAAAAACTGTATTAAAAAGTTAATATATCACTGTTTGAGTGTTTGTCAGCAATTTGAAAATTATGGATAAAACAATAAGTGATTTTGAATTTAAAAAAAAAACTTTTTACAACTGTATAAGAGAAATTCAGAAACTGTTGAATATGCTAGAAAAAGCACCAAACAGAATTTTAAAAGATGTATACAATATAAACTATACAAGAATCACATTTAGCTGAATCAGTTATATGTTCAGTTTCAGTATTCTTCTGTAGTCATCTTCTTTCATGTCTTTCCTTTTTGCAGCAATGTTGCTTTGGATTATTAATGAGAGCGCAGTAAAGATTTCATGGATACCAAACATAAGATTGTTATGGCGTCAAAACGTACGGATATCGACTTATTTTACAAACAACTTGACGAAAATGTGCTGGGCTTAAAAATTTTCTTAAACATTCATATTGGAAATTATGTCTAAACATGCTAAAAGCATGATTTTATATTATGAAGCAATTAAAAAAATAAGATATTTCAGCACGTTTAAACACTAAAATTAAATATATTTTTATTTTTATTATTGATACAGCCCAGTTTTTTAGCTCACCTGGACCGAAGGTCCATGTGAGCTATTACCATCACTTGGCGTCCGTCGTCGTCGTCTGTCGTCGTCGTCTGTTAACAATTTTTCAAAAATCTTCTCCTCTGAAACTACCAAACAGAATTTAATGAAACTTAGTATGAATGATCCTTAGGGTGTCTTGCACCAAACTTGTGTTTTGATTTTTGATCTGTTAAAAAACATGGCCGCCGTTACTAAAAATAGACTAGGGGGGCCAGACTACTGTTTTTAGCTTATAAATCAAAAAGTATAAGAGATAGAGGAAATCTGAGGCCACGCTACCGATTCAGCATCAAAAGCTCTACCAAAGTCTCCATTTGGTCAAAGTTGTCAGATGACCCCTTATAGGGTTTACGGCCCCTTAAAGGTGAAAAATAGCATTTTTTCATGTTTTTGGCCTACAGAATGAAAACTATTGCAGATAGAGATTAGCTGTTGCTTGCTTATATGTTCAGCTCATTTAACTCTACAAAAGTTTCCATAGGGTCGAAGTTGTCAGATGACCCCTTATAGGGGTTACGGCCCCTTAAAGGTGAAAAAATAGCCATTTTTCATGTTTTTGGCCTACAGAATGAAAACTATTGCAGATAGAGATTAGCTGTTGCTTGCTTAAATGTTCAGCTCATTTAGCTTTACAAAATTCTCCATAGGGTCGAAGTTGTCAGATGACCCCTTATAGGGGTTACGGCCACTGAAAAATAGCGATTTTTCATGTTTTTGTCCTACAGAATGAAAACTATTGCAGATAGAGATTAGCTGTTGCTTGCTTAAATGTTCAGCTCATTTAGCTCTACAAAATTCTCCATAGGGCCGAAGTTGTCAGATGACCCATTATAGGGGTTACGGCCCCTGAAAAATAGCCATTTTTCATGTTTTTGGCCTACAGAATGAAAACTATTGCAGATAGAGAAAAGCTGTTGCTTGCTTAAATGTTCAGCTCATTTAGCTCTACAAAAGTATTGGGTCAACATCAAGACCAGGTGAGCGATTCAGGCTCCTGGGAGCCTCTTGTTTATTCTTATTGTATCAGCATTTTACCTTTACTTTTTTCTTCTTCCGTCCGCACCATTTATATTGTCTTATGATTTTATTTCAGGTGATTCGTTAATGTATTTTAATCTTTAACTATAAATTTTCTTGAATAAAGTTTTTTTTATTCGTATTGATTATAAATCAGTGTTGTTTCTTTAAAATCTATTATTTTCATGATACTGGAAGTGGGGACGCATGTTGGGACGTGGAGACACTGCCTTATAGAAAATATTTGAAATGATAATAACGAATGTGAAAAAGATATGGCTTTGATATTTATGTTGCCTGCAACGTGTTGCAAAGTGACATATCGGAGTCACTTTGACACTATCTGTCGTCTTTCATCCTGCAGCGTCACAGAAATTTCAGTCACAGTTTTCTGGGAACTACATGTCACAACCTCTTACAATTTAGTATGTAGCTTCCTCCTAGAACCATGTGGTGTCAAGGGATTTCATGCGCATAACTTATACTTCCTGTTAACTGAATATTTTAAGATGCAGGCGACATACGTCTTCCATGGAAGACTGCCATTCTAGTTTTAGTTACTAGTATTTTTTTTCCTTTCTTATGCTCAATCTATTTTTCTTTTTTTAAGAATACATGATTGTTGCATTGGTCCACATGCCAACATGGTATTCATTTGGAAAGGAAACTCAAGGTAATAATAGTTGATTGAATCAAAGGGTTTCACATATTTTCTAACATTTAAGTTTAAAAAAGCAAAAACAAAAATCCTTTTCTTTATATCCTAAGTTTTTTAACATTTACAAATTATAATAATTAATTGTTGATACATGTGGAAATGTAATTTCTGTGTCAGTTATATGGTAAATGACATTGACTCGTGTGCGTAACCTGCATCTTAATATTTTGTATTAAAATACATGTACTACATTTTGTTTCCATGTTTATTTTTGGTGGTTTCGTAGGTGGCCTTGACCCACAAAATTTGATATCCCACGAAAAGGAAATTTAACATTGGTTTGTATGCTGCAGACTTAAGCAAATATTTAGCTCTCAATCCATAAAATGAGGATAGCAATTCACATAATGTAGAGTTAAAATGAAGGCTATCGTTTGACATGAACCAAATAAGCATGGGTATTTTTTTAATAACTGTTCATCCAGAAAGGTTTTTCTTTGATTATTATAAAGATTATTACAAACTGATCCTTCTTCATCAAACCACTAAAATTGGTACTTAAGAAAATAAATAAATTCTTAGTATTATTTTTTGTGACTTTCAAAACTTGAACTTTAATCACAGATTTGTTCATAATTTTATTTTTTATTCTAGATTCTGAAACCCGGAAATAATATTCTCATTTTGACCCTAGAAGAAATAGATATTATTGAGAGATTTGTAAACCCTGAAATAAAATCTATAAGTAACCAGAAATGTTTGGATCGAAGACATCAACTGTCTTTGTCTTCTGTTCGAATAAAGCAGGTATATACACCCTACTCAAAACTGTCTTCTAAATGTCGATAAATATTCTCATGTATTCTAATTATAATTTTGTTTTTCTCAATTTTATTTGTTTTGTTGTTCAATATAGAAGTATTTAAATGTTGGTTACCCTCAGTAAAAGTGCAAACGTTTTTAAAAAAACCCAACAATTTAGAGGCTAATTTCTTCCGTAAATACTTTTCTGCATTGTGGTATGACCAGGTTTAGATGCCAGCACGAGCAGTGATCTCACACGGGTCAATTTACCAATAAAAACCATCGGTACTGATATTGATTGATGATGTCAACCAATGAAATGCGATGTTATTTTAAACTTTAGGTTTTTACAATGAAGTCACCTAAGGCCAACATTAATAAATTATTTGTATCCCCTTTTACGACCCTTCTTCTCGGGTGGTGGGTATGTAAAATTTTTTTTTTTTAAATTGCATAACTTTGTACATATACATGATATAGCTACACAGCTACTGAGTAACCAAGAAGCATTTAGAATCAAATTTTTTTGCAAATATGAAGGGGTATTTGAATAATAAATATGATTAAAAATTTGTCAAAACTTTATTGAATGAGTGAACTTAATCATTTCCCATAAATTAGATAAAAAAATATTTTTGAATTCCAAAAGTCCAAAAAATATTTCCAGTAGGGCTGATTTTTCTGGGTAGGTCATAAAAGGGGAAACAAACAATATATTAATTTTGGCCTAAGGTTTCAGTTTATAAAAAAAATGATTTTTACGGAAGAAATAGGAACTTACACTCGTCTTGGAAAGCGGGCAATGATCTTTCATTCATGATAGAATTTTTTGGCTCTTTTGGCTCATTCCGCTGCGCTCCACTTGCAAAAAGACTGAAAAATTTGATCACTTGCGAAAGATCCAAGAACCTAATATAAGAACCTATAAAACTTTGAAACTTATGTATAGACCATAAGATATTCGGTTTATAATTTTTCAAAATGCTTCTTTGAAACTACGGAACAGAAGTAAATAAAACTTGAAGTGAATATTTATTTTTAGAGCTGTCTAAGGTAAAAACAAGTATTGTTTATGTCTAAGGAATTGCATTTTTAAAATATTACAGATTTTGATTAGTTGTTAATTTCAAAGTTGAATAATATAATTTGTATGTTGTTGAATTATAGATTGCTTCTAAACCAAAAATGTAAGAGTTCACTAATTTCTTTTATGAATTATTTAGACAACTTAAAACATGGTGAATTAAGTTTCTTGTTTTATTGTTAACAGGTTTCCATCGGTGGAAAACAGTGGAAAGTTGCAGAAGTACTTTGGGTCGAAAACAACAACAATATTATGGAAGTGATATTTTGGAATGATAGAACGAATTATCTGAAAAGAGCGATAAGTTTTTGTACTGCTGATTATGATAAATACATTGTTGAACAGTTGCTGTAAAAGATGAAATCATTTGCCTTAACAGTACACCATATACAAAGATTGAGGTGATTGAAAAGTTCAATTGCATAATACTTTTGTCAAAATTTTACTTTTCTTTGAACAATTGTATAACTTTTGATATATTTCATTTTGACTTAAGGATGTATTCTGGTCAGGTTTCGGGTCTCGTGAAATCTCGTTTGGAAATAACTTTAAAAAAATTCAAAATTTATGAACAATGGCAATGAATTTTTTAAATATTTGTATACCATAAAATTGTGTACAAAAATTATGAATTTTTAACAAGTAGTTTTGGAGTAATCGCTATTTAAAAATTTAGGCCCTAAATTGCTGGTGAGTTCAGGTTAGATTTTCTGAAAATAGGGGTTGGGGTGGAAAAAGTCGTCTCATGAAAAAAACATTCACTAGTCATTCATTTTTGCTTCTTAAAACATTTGATTAGATATTTTTGCAATAAGAAACCACAAAACATATAAAGTTTTAACCATCAGCTGCAATAAAATTGAGAAAATCAGCATTTTTAGGGAAAATTGGAACGGCAAAAAATGCCCCTAAAATACATGTAAATGGGACAAAACTTTCTTATATCCACACGTACATATGATTTTTGTTAGTTTGATATATTCATTTTTACCAGATACAACTTATCAGAAAGTTTAAGAAAAAGTTTAATACTCTAAGTTGAAATTTTTTCATGAAAATAGTCAAAATTTGGGCAAAAATGGCTAAAAATGAACAAAATCGTCAAAATTGGTCATCTTTAAACGTCTGTAGCAAAGAAAAATGCACAGCAACCTATGAATTTTTCTTCATATATTGCCCTTTTAGGGTCATAACATTGCAAAAATCAAGGTTAGAAAAAAAGTTTAATACTTTAAAATTTTGGCTCCTGACCAGAGTACATCCTTAATTAAATGTGTAAATTATCCAAAATGTTCATATTTAATGAAGTGATACAATGTACATTTAAATATATATAAATTTAATAATATTTAAATTTTTTTTTAAGATTTGCGGAACTGAGGAAAGATTACAGGGTTCTATTATTTCTGCAGTATTTGAACTGTCAAAATATCCATTAAAAATGGCAAAAAAAAATAATTATCTGAAATATAAGAATTTGAAAATGGGTCTGCAAAAACAGATAAGTACTTACTAATTTAATAGATTGATCTTAAAATGCTATTGACCCTCAACTTATCAATATTTTAATAATTTCTCAGCATTGATGTTATTCAATGTGAACTACTCCAAATGATGAGCACCTACATTATATTATCACACAAAAAGACAAGCTTTGAACTGGAAAAAAAAACAAACAGATCTGACCTTAAAACTATAATACATGTTGTTTTTTTTGTAATTTCAGATGAAAGATTTGGAGTTGTGAAAGTAGTTGTCAACATTATAAATTTTAAAGGTAATGTGTACAGTTTTTGGGGTAATATTTTGTTTCATATTTTTTTATGGAAAAATATTCTTGGGAATTTCTAACAGTTTACCAACATGACACTCACTCAAATTCTTCTTAAAAGACAATAACCTGAAGGCAATGTGACACAAATAAACAAACTGCATTATGCCAACGACAATTTATTAGTTCCTCAACACTCTGCACTTAGCTAGTCTCAGCTTCATATAAATATGTCATGTATTCAGGTAAAAACAAATTTTCAGAACTTTTTTTTGTCCTTATCCTTTTTGACTATTCATAGTCTTTTTATGTTACACGTTTTAACATAGGTAGCAAATTAATTAATTAAAAACTGAGGGTATAACATAATACCCTGCCACTTCCTGTGGCGGGGTATAAAAACTGTTAACAATACAGTTCTGAAACTTTGCACAGCTGCTAAGTAGCATGTCATGATTTGCATAATAAAATTTCATGCAAATCTGTTTAATATTTTTGGAAAAAACTTAATTTTTTATCGAAAATCACATTTTTTGAGAATTGGAATTTTTGAACAATAAAACTCAAAGGCTATTAAAAATACAGCTCTGAAGTTTCATACACATTCCATGGAACATGCCTTAGTGGTTATAATCAAAGTTGTATGATTTTGAAAACATATAGATTTTTTGCCGCGGGGCCCTTTCTTACTTTGTCAGTATTCTAGTTTTAAAATTTTATCTGATTAATTTTTTTGGGGAGGGGGGTATTTATTTGTGAGCTGCTGCTCACAGTTTTTCTATTTTTTTTTTCAAATTCATCTCTTAGATGTTATAGACAACATTAAATTAAAACTATCAATAATTTTCTATTTTTTGCCAGGTGATACAGCCCATTGATAGCTGATTTCTTGACAAATGAAAGCTTTACTGAGGATCCCTCTTCTTCAGAAAAGACCAGTGCTTGTAATTTAAAGAGTTATTAACCCAGTGCTTAAGGGGTAAACATCATGCAATAGTGACTTAGAAATTTCCTGGACAAACCAATCAGTGAACTTGACAATCATCTAATATATATATCTGTCAGTGAAAGAAACATTATGAATAAATTCTTAAATACCTATAAAATCACTTTTTATATCCCAACGACGATATGCCAGGGGGCATTAGGTTTTAGTCATGTCCGTCCATCTGTATGTATGTACGTCCGTACAAATTTCTGTCAAGCTTTACTCAGAAACTGTACACAAGAATGATTTGAAACTTGGTTTGATGGTTACTTTCAAACATGTTGGACTTCTACTTCCTGTTTTGTTTGGGTTTGCTCGAGATGAAAATTTATCTTAAAATTACCCTGAAGCTTTCTCAGAAACTGTACTTAGAGTAATATGAAACTTGGTAGGAACTTGGTAGGAAGGTTCACTTTCAGACCTGTAGGACTTCTACTTTCTGTTTTGGCCAGGTAGAGCATGCATAGCCTATGGACACATTCCTTCTTCATTCTGCAGGCAAGTGTAGAACTTTCATTTTCTCTCAGCAAAGCAAGAAAAGAATTTTTTTTCTAAAAGTGATTTATTTTTTTTTTAAAGTATATGTATAATTTCTAAAGACAATACTCATAGTCAATATTGCTTTCTGAAAACAAAGGAGTATTCAATCATCAATAAATCAAGTTAAGAAAACAGAACTTTACAAATATCACCTCTAATTATGGTTACAAATTAATAAAAAATTACATTATGTAAAAAATTGATATGCAGATGAACCTTAGTACAAAAACATAAAGAAGGTATTGAAATAATCTCATTGTTTTTTTTAACTATTAGTCAATTCTCGTAAATTCTTAGTACATAATCTCGAAGTCAAAATCAGATCTAATGGTGTATTTAAGTAAAAAAAAAATGCCATAAATATTATCCCCTTTTTAAAGCATGAATATTTTTGTTAATTGTTTTTTTTTTAAGTGGAGTTTTCCTTTTAACAAAACAAATGCACATAAAAAGAATAATTAATAAAAAAGACTCCATAAAAAGCTATCTCTTATAAAATTTTGATATACAATACTAATAAACAAAGGGAAGTAACTTAAGAAAACTAAACCATTTCAATTATTGGAAAACTAGGATAATATAATACAACTAGTAAATCTTCTACTTCACGTTTAGTGTTAACTGATTCTAACATACATAATGCCAAGGGCAATAAAAGGAGTGACAGAGGTACAAGTTTAAACAATTGTCGTCCTCATTAATTTTCAATAAAATCAAGTTTTAGTACAGGTTATTCCAGTAAAATGTCTACTGACACATAAATCTCTGTGTAATTTAGTAATACATGTACATTATAAAATAATTAATGATAACATACAATTATATTAACTTGTTTTCAGTAACCAACAGAATTCAAAATTAATTGGCAAGACATCAAAATGATAATATGGTTCTTACTCTGGGTGACATTTTTTTCTGGAATAGCCCTATACATAATTTATTTTATATATTTTACATTGTAAAGCACTTACTTGTATTTATGAAAAGAAAAATATATACATACAAAATTTATTATATATTATTTACAATATTACATGTACATGTAAAAAAAAGAGTATTCAGAATTAATCTGATGATTAAAAAGTGTAGATTTAAAGTTATAATATTATGCTTAAATAGAGATTCACTATTATTTCTATTATTAATTAAATATATTTTCTATGACTAAGAAGTTAATAACTAGACCTTTGGGTGATCTTGCACAAGAATGAATCGAAAAAGATTTTTAATACAAAAGATTCTACCTCTTTAATGAATCATCTTAAATACCATATAAGGTTTGAATTTTACAGTTTTATTTTTGTAAACAGTAAATTTGACAAGGCCAAAACAAATTCCTTCAAGTAGTTGCTAAAAATTCAATGCTTGGCCTATCAATATCAAAGTAAAAAAGTTAAAAAAAAGAGTATACATAAAATCTGATTTTAATCAAACTGTACCCTTGATAGCATTAATGCTGCATTCTGGGAAATCCTACTCGTTATTTTGCGAAACTTGGTTTCCATTTGGAAGACTATTAACTAAATTAATTTAAAACATTTTTGAAAGATGATTGATATTTTGAAGGCATACTGTGAGCGAACAACAAATCCTAAGATAATATTTTGAGTTTAGCACATCTATAAAAGTTTTTTTTGATTGGTTTTGAATAGAAAGCAGAAAGATTCAGAAATTGATTGAAAGGGTAAACAAAAGGAAGGTTAAAGGCCAATTTTGCCAGAAATATTAATGAATTTTTTTATGGAAAATGGGGTTTCCAACCTCAGGAACACACCCCCCCTGAATCAAAAACTGGCACAGTACAAGATCAACATAAGTATGAGTAGGTTATCTCCAAGTTCTTCATCATGGACATCTGACTCTAAGAGTCCCAAGCTTGTTTTTACATCTTGTTACAAGATCTTTTATACAGGTTATAATTACATAGATACAAAAAGAAAAATGCACCAAATGATATATGTACAGATGACTTTTCAATGAATGATAAATGGCACACTGAAATGGTAATGATAGGATGAAGCTGTATTATAAACAACTAAATCTAGGGGCATATGTAACAGCTCAATATATTCACATTAATAATTGTATTCATGTATATATATATAGCAAATAAATATTATGAACTGTTTACATATAAATGTAGAAATTCTTTAATACTATAGGATGTGTTTTTAGAAAATCTACAAAATAAATCTGGTTTAATTGTAGATATGCTTTTGCATCTTAGGTGGTCAGCTGTTATTTGAAAAACAACAATAAAATTCTGTCAAAAAAAAATCCCTTTGTGCATGAAAATTCCAACATTCAAAATACCATTATTTAAAAAGCTGAGAGTTGCATGTAAAATTGTGAAAAAGATTGTAAACAATAATTGTATGCCGAAAATATACAATTCACTCAGGTTTTTTTCTTGATAAGAATATCATTAAGGCAATTTTTGTACAAAATGAACCCTGAGATTTTCCCATATATCATTTGATTTACAATGATTGGTGTATTCAGATACCTGGCGAATGTGTCATTGTTCTTATTGGATACATATGATTTAATTTATCATGAAATTATCACATTTTAAACTATACTTGTATTGGAAATAATCTTTTTTGGAATTTTTCTTGGAATGCACTATAAGGTCAAGTGTTAATTTGTCTATCAAACACTAAACTGGAAATTCATAAATGGCTGGAATGGTATGAAATGCACTATAATGTCTGTTTTCATACTTTACATTCATTTTCCAAACATCTTCCGTGACACCAAACTTGAGAAAATACCAATCAAGATGGCTGTTAGCGAGTAGTGAAGACCAGATGCTTTTCCACCAGTATTCACAGAGGGACAGTTTTGTCCTTGACATTCCATAGTTTCTGAAAAAAAAAAAATGTTTTATAAAATTCACAACAGATTTAAAAACCATTTGAAATTAAAGTTATTTTTTTATGCCTGCAAAAACAATGTCTTTCCCTATATCCACAAATTTTATAAATTCAAAGGGTCATAACTTCAACAAACCATTAAGTAAAAAGATTTCTGGCTATACACACAACTTCATTAAAGTGTACTTGCTACATACCAAATTTCATTAGCTCGGTTATATAGCAAAATAACTCTGTGACATATAGATGGAAGGACAGAACATTAATAAAGTGTTTAAAGTCTGTAAAGTGCAAGGTCCCAAAATTTTGAGTACATGTACTAAAGATTCAAACAAATTATGAATAAGAATAATATATGAATAAGTAGTGGAGACCAGATGTTGTTCCACCAGTATTCACGAAGGGACAGTTTTGTCCTTGACATTCCATACCAGTAGTTTCTGGAAAAAAAAGTTTTATCAGTCACAACAGATTAAACAAGAGGCTTCCAGGAGCCTGAATCGCTCACCTGACTTTTTTTTTACATTGAAAGGGCTACTTAAATTAGGATTTACTTAATGCATTAAAGCTAGTATTTAAACAGTTTGCCAGCTATACCCATAAAAAGGTTATTTAGACATTTAAGGGACCATGTTAATATCTATAAAGTGTCAATAAAAAACGCCCATCATATTGAATTTTTGTAGGGCTTAACTAACTAAACAGTATTGTAACTTTTTCTTCAGATTATAAGGGTTGCAATACAATGGTGAAAGGTTGTGAAAATGGACAATTTTGACGCTCTAAGGGGAATAACTCCTAAAAGGAAAGGGTCCTATTACAGATTTTGTTGATCTTTTTGTGCTTATAAACATGTGATTTCAATTTCTCAAATATCCTTTATAGTTTTTGAGATATTGAGCTAAATAAGTGCAAAATTTGGAAAAAATGCAGAAAAAGGGCAATAACTCCTACATGGGTTGTTGGATCTTCTTAAAACTTTCAGGGCAGGTAGATATTGAGGTGCTGAACACTTTTACCCTTGCCAGAATTTTGATATCTGTGACTGTTTTGAGTTATTTGCAAAAAACTGCAATTTACCCCTATGTTCTATTTTAGGCCATGGTGGCCATAGTCAATAACTCAAAATAAATATACAACTCTACCAAGTTTGGTCACAATTGAACTTATGGTGTCAGAGGAGTTAATGTTTGAAAAAATTAACGGACACTTCTGCTCAGATGATTTAAAAAAAAAAACATTTAAAATTGAAGTTAGTTTTAATGCCTGTAAAAACAAATTCTTTCCACATATTCACAAATTTTATAAATTCAAAGGGTCATAACTTCAACAAACCATTAAGTAAAAAGATTTCTGGCTATACACACAACTTCATTAAAGTGTACTTGCTACATACCAAATTTTATTAGCTCGGTTATATAGCAAAATAACTCTGTGACACATAGATGGAAGGACAGAACATTAATAAAGTGTTAAATTTGAACAAAAACTATTCAAATTGTCAACATTAAAGTCTGTAAAGTGCAAGGTCCCAAGATTTTGAGTACATGTACTAAAGATTCAAACAAATTATGAATAAGAATAATATATGAATAAGTAGTGGAGACCAGATGTTGTTCCACCAGTATTCACGAAGGGACAGTTTTGTCCTTGACATTCCACACCAGTAGTTTCTGGGAAAAAAAGCTTTATCAGTCACAACAGATTAAACAAGAGGCTTCCAGGAGCCTGAATTGCTCACCTGACTTTTTTTTTTTACATTGAAAGGGCTATATGTTTAATAAGGGGTCATCTGACAACATTGATTTACTTAATGCATTAAAGTATTTTAACATTTTGCCAGCTATACCCATAAAAAGGTTATTTAGACATTTAAGGGACCATGTTAATATCTATAAAGTGTCAATAAAAAACACCCATCATATTGAATTTTTGTAGGGTTTAACTGCAACTTTTTCTTCAGCTATAAGGGTTTGCAATACAATGGTGAAAGGTTGTGAAAATGGACAATTTTGATGCTCTAAGGGGAATAACTCCTAAAAGAAAGGGTCCTACAACTTTGACCCTATTACAGATTTTGTTGATCTTTCTGTGCATATAAACATGCGATTTCAATTTCTCAAATATCCTTTATAGTTTTTGAGATATTGAGCTTAATAAGTACAAAATTCGAAAAAATTGAGAAAAAAGGGCAACAACCTGTACAAAGGTGGTTACATTCTTCAAAATTTCATGGCTGCTAGATCTTGAGGTGCTGAACACCTTTGCTTCCCATCAGAATTTTGATATCTGCCACCATTTTTGAGTTATTTGCAAAAAACTGCAATTTCTCCCTATCTTCTATTTTCAGCAGTGACAGCTATGTATTTTTGCCAATCAAAAGTCCAAATGAAAGTTTTGTAGCACTCATGCAAAGCAACAACTATACTAAGTTTGGTTGCAATTAAATTAGTTAACAATTTTAATACAATGAATAAAGACTGCAAAAATGGTCTATTTTGGCGTTCTGAGGGGAATAACTCCTAAAAGGAACGATTCTACAACTTCGATCCTGTTACAGATTTTGTATATCTTTGTGTGCCAATTAAATGATATGCAATTTAAATTATTCAAATATCCTTAATTGTTTCCAAGATATTGAGCTTTAAATAAGTGCAAAATTTGGAAAAAAATGCAGAAAAAGGGCAATTACTCCTACATGGGTTGTTGGATCTTCTTCAAACTTTCAGGGCAGGTAGATATTGAGGTGCTGAACACTTTTACCTTTGCCAGAATTTTGATATCTGTGACTGTTTTGAGTTATTTGCAAAAAACTGCAATTTACCCCTGTTCTATTTTAAGCCATGGTGGCCATAATCAATAATTCAAACGATAGTTTTGAAGCACCAATGCCAATAAACAACTCTACCAAGTTTGGTCGCAATTGAACTTATGGTGTCAGAGGAGTTAATGTTTGAAAAAGTTAACGGACACTTCTTCTCAGATGATTTAAAAAAACATTTAAAATTGAAGTTAGTTTTAATGCCTGTAAAAACAATGTTTTCCCCTATATCCACAAATTTCATAAATTCAAAGGGTCATAACTCCATCAAAACCTAAAGGATCAAAATTTCTGACTATACACACAACTTCATTAAAGTGTTCTTGCTACATACCAAATTTCATAAATTCTGTTGTGTAGCAAAATAACTCTGTGACAAATAGATGGAAGGACAGAACATTAATAAAGTGTTTAATTTGAACAACAAGAGTTAACACTAAAGTATGTCTCGCCTGCCGGCACCATCAGAAACAATTATTCTTTCTTACTTCCACTATATTTTGAATTTACATGGATTTTCAGTTTCTGAGATCAAAAGATGTTTATAGAACTTAAACATTGCAAATATATGCAATAAAAATAATCAAAGTCACTCAACCCGAAAATCAAGGTCAAGGTCAAAAGATGGGGATGCAACTGTGCTAAGCTACTAATGGGGCATATGTATACCAAGTTTCATCAACCTAGGACCTATAGTTCTTGAGATATGGAGGTGCTCGCAAAACTTTTCCATTGCTATTATATATATGTATTGAAAATTGTCAAAGTCACTCAACCGAAAAATCAAGGTCAAGGTCAAAAGATGGGGATGCAACTGTGGTAAGCTACTACTGGGGCATATGCATACCAAGTTTCACCAACCTAGGACCTATAGTTCTTGAGATATGGAGGTGCTCGCAAAACTTTTCCATTGCTATTATATGTATTGAAAATTGTCAAAGTCACTCAACCGGAAAATCAAGGTCAAGGTCAAAAGTTGGGGATGCAACTGAGCTAAGCTACTAATGGGGCATATGCATACCAAGTTTCACCAACCTAGGACCTATAGTTCTTGAGATATGGAGGTGCTCGCAAAACTTTTCCATTGCTATTATATGTATTGAAAATTGTCAAAGTCACTCAACCGGAAAATCAAGGTCAAGGTCAAAAGATGGGGATGCAACTGTGCTAAACTACTACTGGGGCATATGCATACCAAGTTTCATCAACCCAGGACCTATAGTTCTTGAGATATGAAGGTGCTCATAAAACTTTTCCAAAAAGTTAACGCCGTCGCCGCCGCCGGTAAAGTAACACCTATGTCCCGCTCTGCTTCGCAGGTGAGACAAAAACTATCCAATTGTCAACATTAAAGTCCGTAAAGTGCAAGGTCCAGTATTTTGAGTATTAAAGATTCAAACAAATTATGAATAAGAATAATATATGAATAAGTAGTGGAGACCAGATGTTGTTCCACCAGTATTTATGGAGGGACAGTTTTGTCCTTGACATTCCATAGTTTCTGAAAAAATAAAGAAGGAATGTTTCCATGGGACACAGATGCCCTTGCTGGCCCTAAACAAAACTAGAAGTCCAACAGGTCTGAAAGTGGCTAAGGATGTACAGTTTGTCATACTGAACCATCCTACCAAGTTTTAAATCATTCTCATGCGTGGTTGCTGAGAAAAGCTTGACGAAAATTTTCATTCAAGTTCACATATTTTCATATTGGGCTATCTCCCAAACAGGAAGAAGATGTGTGACAGTTTTTAAATCACTTAGGACAAACAGTTAGTCATACTGCACCAGCCTATCAAGTTTCAAATCATTCACGTGTACAGTTTCTGAGAAAAGCTTGACGGAAATTTTCAAAGTCATGTTCATATATTTCACATCGACCTAAGTTCAAAACAGGAAGTAGAAGTACAACAGGTCTATAAATCAATTAGGATGCACAGTTTGTCATACTGAACCATCCTACCAAGTTTCAAATCAGACTTGTGTACGGTTTCTGAGAAAATTTGTACAGACAGACATGAGTAAAACTTGAAATGCCCCCGACATGTCGTCGCAGGGGCATAAAAATGTATTATCCAAATTCACAGGTTAGATTTAAAAACTATTTGAAATTAATGTTAGTTTTAATGCTTGCCAAATTCTTTCCACATATCCACAAATTTTATAAATTCAAAGGATCATAACTCCATCTTAACCTAAAGGATCAAAATTTCTGGCTATACACACAACTTCATTAAAGTGTACTTGCTACATATCAAATTTCATTAGTTCTGTTGTGTAGCCAAATAAGGACAGAACATGAATAAAATGTGTTTACTTTGAACAAAAACTTTTCAAATTGTCATCATTAAAGTCTGTAAAGTGCAAGGTCCCAATATTTTGAGTACATGTACTAAAGATTCAAACAAATTATGAATAAGAATAATATATGAATAAGTATTGGAGACCAGATGTTGTTTCACCAGGGGCATTCACAGAGGGACAGTTTTGTCCTTGACATTCCATAGTTTCTGAAAAAAAAATGTTTTATCAAATTTACAGGTCAGATTTAAAAACCATTTCAAATTAAATTGGTTTTAATGCCTGCCAAAACGAAGTCTTTCCCCATACGTATCCACAAATTTTATAAATTCAAAGGGTCATAACTCCAACAAAACCTATGGGATAAAAATTTCTGGCTATACACACAACTTCATTAAGTGTACTTGCTAAATACCAAATTTCATAAGTTCTATTGTGTAGTGAAATAACTCTGATGGAAGGACAGAACATTAATAAAATGTTTAATTTTGAATATAACTATTCAAACATTAAGTCTGTAAAGTGCAACGTCCCAGTATTTTGAGTATTACAAGTTTCAAACAAATTATGAATAAGATAAATTACTATTTATAAAATTCCTTTATACAATATTTTAAGCATCTCTCCTGCCTGGACTCTCTTAAAGCCAACATGTACTGTATAAGATTTTAATTTATCTCTTTATATTTACAAAATTTACTACATACATTGAATTTGACTTTTATAAAGATATTCTTGCAAATTTGAAATATATAAAGGATAGTTAATCTTCAATAACTATATATATATATACATGTATATAAATTTAATATAAAGATGAGAAAAAAATTAATAAGCATACAAGTACTAAGCTTACCAGGTACATAAATCAAACTCACTAAACACTTTTTAGCTCACCTGACATGAAGGGTCATTTGAGCTATTGCCATCACTTGGCGTCTGTCACCCGTCTGTAAACTTTTTAAAACATTAACTCCTCTGACACAATAAGTCCAATTGCAACCAAACTTAGTACAGTTATTTATTGGTAAATGTGCTACAACACCATTTTTTGGATTATTGATTCGTAAGAAAGCATGGCCGCCATGCCAGCTAAAAATTGGACATAGGGGTAAACTGCAATTTTTTGCAAATAACTCAAAAACGGTGAAAGATATCAAAATTCTGGCAGGGTAAAAGTGTTAAGCACCGCAAGATCTACCTGCCTGGCAATTTGGAAGAAGATCCATGTAGGAGTTATTGCCCTTTTTCTGTATATTTTTCCAAATTTTGTACTTGTTAACCTCAATATCTTGGAAACTATAAAAGATATTTTAAAAAATTAAACTGCATATTGTAAGACACACAATTAGATCTACCAAATTTGTAACAGCTAGGACAAAAGTTGTAGGTTTGTTCCTTTATGAGTAATCCCCTTAGAATGTAAATAAAAATCTGTCAAAGTCAAAAATGGCCGGATTTCGTTTAACAGGAAGTAGGTGAGCGACATACTTGAAATTGTATCCCACGTTATGGGACTCCATCCTGATGCTGTATACCAAATATCAAGTGGCTGTAAGTTGCTGAGAAAACTGTTACGAAAATAATCTTCAACGCCTGCCCGACATTCACCATTTTATAACCCGGATTTTTAAGTTCGTGAAATCCGGCCAAAAATTGACCATTTTTACAGTCTTTATTCATGCATTGTATTAAAATTGTTCACTCCTCTGACACCATCAGTCCAATTACAATCAAACTATGTACAGTTGTTTATCGGTATATGTGCTACAAAACTATTGTTTGGATTTTTGATTCGTAAAAAAAAACATGGCTGCCATGGGTAAAAATAGAACATAAGGGTAAATTGCAGTTTTAATACAACCGCAAATATTTGCAATCGTATAATGTTATGGTGATGTTGTCATTGTCGTCTGTAGACACATTGGTTTCCGTGCGATAACTTTAGTTGTAGTCAACCAATTGTTATAAAATTTTGTAACCACTAAAGGAAGGTTGGTATTGAATTTGGGGTTTTTGGCCCTTACCATTTCGGAAAAAATGGGTGAAAGGGGCTAAAGAATGTGTTGTCAAAATGTCTGTGAAATGTTTAATTTTCATCCGATTTTGATCATTCTTTTTTCATTATATTCCTTAATAAATTCTGTTTACAAAATGTAACAACAGTTATGATGTTTCTTATACTGTCACATTGCTTAAAGGGGTCAAAAAGAGGCCATACCCAAAAATCGACTTTTTTATTTGTGGTCCGATTTTATTATTATTTTTTTTCATTGGAATCCTTGTTAAAATCCCTGCCAATGTTTTTCGATCAGATTTGCAATATCTTGTACCGTTTTGAAAATTTAGGGGTCAAAGGGGCCAAAAACCACAATTATAAGAGTTTGTCTTGGTAAATGGTTTTATTAAAAAAATTTTTGTTGGCTGACCAATTGTTAAGTTGTATTGACAAGATGTTTCTAGAGGAGAGAGTTTCCTGATGTATAAGGGGATTATGGTCCCTATAAAAAAGGATCAAAAGGGGGTAAAATGGATGTTAAAACAAAACTCCTGTAGAATTTGTTTTTCATACAATTTGTTAATTTCTATCATAGTAGTCCTCAATGAATTATGTCAGGAAAATGTAACGACAGTTTGGAAGTTTCATGCACCGTTACATTGATACGAGGGGTCAAAAAGGGGCTTTACCCTAAAAATTGACTTTTTTATTTCTTGTCTGATTTTCAAAATCTTTTTTTTTCATTGAAATCCTTGTAAAAATCCCTGCCTGTGTTTTCATTAAGATGCAATATCTCCTACCATTTCAGGGAAATTAGGGATAAAAGGGACCAAAAGCCCATTATGAGTTTTCCTTGAAGGTTGGTATAGGCTACATAAATGTATTAAACAAAATTCAAAATCCACCAAAGAATGCATGTGTCAAAAAACTTTCTGAGTCCACCATGGGCTGCATGTGTCCAAAGTATTTGACAATCAATATTGGGCCGCAAATGTACAGAGTTCAAAATCTTGACGGAATCAAAAGTGTTCAGCACCTCGAGATCTACCTGCCCTGAAATATTGAAGAAGATGTTTCTTCCCTTGTAGGAGTTGTTGTCCTTTTACTTGATTTTTTACGAATTTTGTACTTATTAAGCTCACAACTCAAAAACTATTAAGGATATTTGAGAAATTTAAATTGCATGTTGTTAATAAGCACACAAAGATCAACAAAATCTGTAATAGGGACAAAGTTGAAGGACTCTTTCTTTTAGGAGTTATTCCCCTTAGAGTGTCAAAATTGTCCATTTTCACAACCTTTCTACATTGTATTGAAAACTGTTAAAGCTAAAGAAAACTTTAAGATACATACTGTTTAGTTAGTTAGTTATTATAAAGCCCTGCAAAAATTTGTTATGATGGGAGTTTTTTATTGACCCTTTATAGAAGTTAAAGCTGGCAAACTGTTGAAAACATAAAAAGCTTTTGATTGCTAAATGTTACTCTATACTTTAATGCATTAAGTTAATCAATATTTTTATATTACATGATATCTTACCAAAAAGTACAAATTTAGCTTCATGGGTTCCATATTCATTTCTTCCTGTACAATAATAGTCTCCATAGTCATTTCCTTGGACGTTCATTACTTGTAGGGAGTACCATTTCTCATCCGCCTTCAGTCGCTGATCATCTTGCTGGTTTAAGGTATATTTGTCATTGTCGTTTATCTGTTCTTTTTCCCTTGTTGCCTTGTTTTCTTTGTACCATATAACTTCTGCTTGAGGATTAGCTAAAATTGAAACCAACTTAATGAAATTTCTGAAAACAAGTTAATTGTGAGATCGAAGTTAAATTCTCCCAAATCATTCAAAAAAAATAATTTTGTCATTCTTAATTTTACATTTGGACATAGGTAGTAATGTTAATTTTTTTTTCATTCTCTTTATTTTCTCAATATCATTATTTTTAGAAATTCTTATTTGTAGTACAAGACTCAGGCCTGTCAAGTTTTTATGAGCTGCATGCATGAGATTTGAAGAAAAATTGAAAGATCAAAGGAAAAAATTAAAAGATCAAAGAAATTTGCCGCCAAATTACCGACTTGATGTGTGAGTCTCACGGGAGTTGCGTGACACTTGACAGGTCTGACAAGTAACACATTACTTTCACATTCATTTTATACATGTACGTTAAAAGAAAGGCCTTTCTTCTAATATATCATGTGATGACATTACAGGTGTCTTACAACTAGCAGGAACTGCTTATCCATTTCCAGATTACAACCTTAAATTTATGTTCACTCTCCTTAGGAAATTAAATCCAGTAGCTGGTTACATTAAGGCTTCATTTGGTTATTTTAAGTATTTCTGTGTTGTCTCGTGCAATATGATTTTGTCTACTTTTTGGGACTTGTGGCATTTGAATGCCCTATAAGAACTCCTTTGTGTCTTGTTAAGTTATGTTTTTAGGTTTTATATGTTTAAACTACATGTATTTTATTTTTTGTTGCACTATTATTATCTACATCTAAGCAAGGACAGAGTTTTGCTTTTTTAGTCCTGGGTTTTTAGGTTATTGGCTTACATTTGTATTTAGTATCAAATACATATAAATAAACATGTACAAAACAAAAGAAAATTTCATATGCAATTAGTTTTTTAATGATTTTACTGGCAAATGTTAGACATAAGTAATTGTATTTAAATCACAGCACATCTCAACGCTTCTATAAGTGAATTATATTTGCAGGCCTGGGTTTCAAAAAACATATTAACTTTGTGATTTTCCTCAAATTTATAAGGATTTTTTAAGAGAAAAATTAGAGTTGAGGAAATCCTCAAATCTGAGATGTTTTATGAAACCAGGCCCTGGAGTTTTATTTCTTACCTGCAACCAAGCAATCTAACTTAGCATGAAACCTTCTGTTTTGTGCCTGTCCTACTGTGTCTTGGACAGCTTTTGTGATTGGTCGGAAACGAACTTCTAGTTGTACCGTGTAACTGTCGGGAGGTTTTACATTATTATCAGCGATACAGATGAATTGTCCTCTATCTTCTGCCTCTATATTATACAGTCTGAAAGGTTCGGTCTGCAATAGACAAATATCTTTATTACAGATAATGTCAATTGTACTCACAGTGTTCTCCACGCAAATTCCTAATAGCATTTTGGTATTTGCAATTTTTAAAATAATATCTTTTGGTTTGAAATTATATATAGCATTACATCCCTAAAAGAATATATAAAATATGATTTCAGATAACATCACATTGCCAAGATGCTATAAGGGCGTGGTGAGAATTGTCAAAACTAGGTATTTGCAAATCACTGTGCCCAGTATCAGAACAGTTAATTAATACAATCATTTGAAATCTAAATATGTACATTGGCACAATGCAAAAAAAACAACCCAAGAGATATACATGTAAGTTACCCTTAAACATTTGTTTAATTAATGAAATGACAATATAATAATCAAATTGAAACAAATTCAAGGTACATGTAAATAAATTAATTGGATATTGACTAAAGGGCAATAACTCATGATTTTTTATATTGCTGAAAAAAATATACAATGTTGTTAAACTGCTAAGGGTGCTGTTAAAAATCTAATGACAAAAGAGATTGTAAGCAAAAAATCTATTTATAAATCTAATTATCAATTAACAATCTGATTAAAATCAGATCTACTGTCAGTGTTCATGTAACTTGGCCCCCAAAAAATGAAATTTAAAAAAATATTTTGAGATTTTTGAGTTTTTAAAATCTTTATACCTAGCTCAGGCACATTTTATCAATATGATTAAAATTTGTATTCTAAAAGTAGTATAAATTCTTAACTAAATTATGGTCAAGGAAGGTATAAAGGACATGGTACGGTAAGAGCCATATTTGGCCCCCTATTTTATGAAAAAATAAATCTTGCGTATTTTATTAAAATGCACTATTCATATGGAGTAAGATGGATCAAATTTATGAGTATGCTTTCAATTTTCAATAATCTTTTCGATTTTCAATTTTATAGAGACCTGAAACAGAGTAAAATCAACAAAATCGAGAAAAATACTGATTTTTAGAGCTTACATTGTTATTTTCAAAGGCCTCCGCCTACGTGACCCAGAGATTTCTTAACTGAAATAGACTTTAATTGAAGTCAGTTTTAAAGTTAATTTACAAAATGTCTGGGTCAAGAAGGCGGAGGCATCCAAAAATTGAAAAAATGACCAAAAACTCGTCCATTTTCAGCCACTTTGACAGGAATCTTACATATTTGGTTTGTTTTGATATCCTATTTTTCACCAATGTCAGATGCTACGCTTAAAAAATTATTAGAACAAGTTTGTTCATTGACTTGAACTTCTAAATAGCATAAGAAATCTTTTCCATATCAATTTTGTAATTTTGAATCATAGAGGGGGCCAAATATGGGCCTTTGTGTACCTTGTCCTTTGGCAAAAACCATGAAAAATCATTGTTTTTAGCTCCTATCTTCGCTTGTAGGTATAAATCAAGGGAAGAAAACCCACTTTAAATTGATTTAACATGATGAATTGTTGCAAGATCTATGAAAAGTAAAAAAACAAGGGAAATCTATTGACCAGAAAAAAAAGGAATAGAACATTTTTTTGTGTTTTTAATGGCTTTTCCTATATAATTCTTAGTACAATATTGACACTTTAATTTGAGATAACTCGAAAAGTAGAGAAGAAACCCATAAATTTTGAATCAAATTATGAAAGAGTACATCAATTTATGCCAATTTTGAAGAAAATCTATTGACAAATTAATTTTGGGACCAAGTGCCACCATGCTCTAGCTACCTTAACAAACAGTAACTTGTTCTCAGAAGCTTTTCTCTGTCATTTGTTTTGATCATTTAAAAATAGATGTCTTCATGTACATGTACATAAATCTTTTACCTTATTTATTCTATATTGAAATGATCCATCAGGTAGTGCTAAGCCATCACCTCTCTTCCAAGTTATGTTTGGGGCTGGGATACCCTCTGCCTCACAGTTTAGGGTGATATTCTGTCCACTTTGAACTGTTATGCTAGCAGAACTTGTATCTTTTATTGTAGGGGCAACTAAAATGGAAGTCATGTAGTGTAAAATATAAAATATGTATAAAAATTGACACATGGGTATAAATGTATAAGGGGCCTTAAAAAACAACTTTTAACAAAGAGAAATAATTTACTAATTTATAATTAATAGTTTTGAATAACTTTTAACAATTTTTCATTTTCTTTCATTTACTTTGTCAAACCTTCAATGCATTGTCCTGTAACTCATTATTTTATGAGTAAATTTCAAATAAAATGACTACACTTATTTTGAAGTTTGTCTGAAATTTTTTTACATTTTGAATCTATATATGCAGACCAAATTGTTCTTTTTACAACGGATTTGATTTGGACAGTTTTTACAAACAAATATAAAAATTATTGAATTGAAATGAAGCCCACTGTAAGATCATTTCAAAGCCTCCTGCTGCACAATAGGTCTAGATCTAACACTGCTAATAATTACTTTGTACGGTTAAGTTTCCCAGTTTGGTGGGCCACTCCAGGTAGTTCTGGTTAGGTAGATATATCTGACATTTGTATTGGCCAGAGTCCGTCTCCGTCAATGACCTGATGATCAGCTGGTACATTTCTCTGTTGTTTGCTCGGATTTTGTTGATGTCGTATTTTCTCTTGCCCTCTACGACATCTAATATTCGAATGGTCTCGTCACTAGATATGTGTAGAGGGTTGCCTGATGGTGTTGTTTGTTTAACCCATTGAAGCTGTAATTGGATAAAATTATGTAAAGTAATTGGATAAAATGATGTAAAGTAATTGGATAAAATGATGTAAAGTAATTGGATAAAATGATGTAAAGTAATTGGATAAAATGATTTACTTTAAAGTAATTGGATAAAATGATGTAAAATGATTGTTTAATGAAAAAAAATCTTGTCAAAGTAAAGAATGACTGGATGGAGTAGGTGAGTAACAGACCTGGCCTGGGCGCAACAAAACCTTAAAAATAGTTAAGTCTGAGATATTCTTATTTTCCATGGCAACTCCAATCAAAACTTTATAATTTGATGACATCACAATGAGTTGAGAATATTCTCAGACTTAAGTATTTTTTTAAGTTTTGTGGTGCCGGAGCCTGAAATCATATCTTACATGTACTTTGTATGGGACCCCACTCTGATGCTGTATATCAAATATCAAGTGGTTGTGATTAGCAGTTACTGAGAAAACTGTTACAAAAATTACTTCCCTGCCTGCACAACATTTACAATTTAAAACCCAGATTTTTCACTTCATGTAATCCAGCCAAAGTTGAATTTCCAGATTTTTGACATTTTATACAACTGCTTCAGCATGTTCATAGATTAAGAATTTTTTTTTATGTTAATACAAGTAATCTAGATGTCTTGTTTTGGGACTTAATTAATTTAAGTTAATTTTTTCAGTCAGTTTTGTAAAGACTGGCAACTAAGTTCTTTGTATTATTTTTGATTTTCAATAGAAAATAATGAGATGTGGAATAAGTGTACACGACATAACCCACAATTAAACGGCAATTTAGAAAAACCACAATGGACAACCGCCAGCCGCCTTCAACGAGGCCATTTGGCACTGCTAGCGGTTCTGCAATTGGCCCATGGTCTAAATAAAATACATATAATTCAAATCCAGCCCTGAAATAGTCACAGATAGACCCCCTTCTTAGACAAGGAACAGAAAACATCAAAAAGACAAGTACAAACGAAAGCATTGTCAAAGATTCCTGGCTTAGGACAGGCACATATAATATGTGGCCGGGTTATACTAGTTTTTTGGGCCCAACCTTCCCCCTATCAATATTCCAAGACAAAGCACAAAAACTAAACACACAATAAAAATCAAATCGATCAAAGTCTAATTCCACTAGAGAGAAACAAGAACAAACAAAAGGACGGTAAAGAAACTCTCTATAGAACACTCGCTGTTACTGACAGCTAGCTGAGAATCATCAATTGACTGATGTAAAAAAATCAAACGTATCAAAAAATCAGCATGAGAACTTCATAAGAGAAATCTTTACTATTAAGGGGGAGATAACTCATAATAAATAAAATTTAATTTTTCATTTTATATGGTCCTAAAAATTTTGTAATTGGAATTAATCCTGGTTGTTTAACATATCCCAGCTCAATTTTACAGGTTATTTGCGATTGAACTTTTTTAAAGGAAATTTAAACCTGCTTTAAGATTGCATAATCAATAGCATCTCAACAGAAAATCTGTCATGAGGTTAATATTCTAACTTGTATTTGAATCAAAGAATGTCAAAAAGACATGCTCCTCCATATCATTACATGGAACTTTATCTTCAACAATAAGGTAGATTCTAAACCTAAACAAACAGAATCGAACATTATATTGACAGGGGTTCAAATTAACATTTAAGAGCAAAAGGTCCAGGACTCTTGGAAGCCCAGGAAGGAAGGTCCTCTTGAAGAAATTGAAAAGTCCTCAATAAGAGTTATTGTAAATACGGAGAGGTCCAGGACTTTTGTCCCTGAAATTTAGAAGGTCCTGCATCAAATATTGAGGGTCCCAGACCTCTGACCAATGCTAATTTGAACCCCTGCATTCTACTCTACTTTTCGTACTTAACATTATGTGGCAGATCCAGAAGTTTTTAAACGAGAGGGCACATAATTAAAATAAAATCTTCTGGGACTTCTTGTTTCATACAGGTTTTCCTGTGAAATGGGAGGGCACACCCGCTGCTCTGCTCATCCTCAATCCACCTCTGACATTCTTACCTGTGCAGGTGAAACCAGGTTAATTACAGAACAGTTGAGGTAAGCAGTCTGTCCTCTCTGTTTAACTTCTGGTAAAATATCATCTACAATTTCTGGCCTCACAGCATGTGCTAAAAAAAAAACTAATTTTTTATCATGTAGAATATGGAAAATAAATATACTCAAAAATATCCAATATCTGAGCAAAAGAGGGTATTATACAATCACAGACATTCCCCGAGAAGTTTTCGAAATTTTGCCGTTATGTCACATTGATTGAATCTAACCAAAAAAAAAAACACCAAAACAAAAATAATTAAATAAACAGAAGATATCTTTTGATTTTTTTTTTAATTTGTACTTCAATCATACAATGAAATTTCACTAAATTCTTAATGTTATAATAAGAAATTCTGTTTTAAAGTTGTGTCATTTAATTTAATGAAACCAATCCTACATGTTTGTAATGTCCATTTTTATTTTTTATTTTTTTTTATAAATATAGCTTATATAACAACATTTTTTTTTTTGGATAATTTATAGACCTGAATTTATCACATGTATAAATAAATCAAGATCGCGGTTTATAAGAGTTTCTCCAAGATAAATTTATTCTTAAAATAATGAATATCGTTAAAATTATTTTCTAAATAAGTCACTCCTAAAACTAAACGAGTCATATAATATTCTTTTGTGATTTCTGGAATTTTAGAAATTTAGATGTATCGTTTAAGTTCGCACTTACCTATATTGAAAACTGATGAAATAAGAACGACAACGAAAAATAGAGACATTTTCTTATGTTTTTATGGTTTGCACATCTGTTTTCCAACTTTCAGTATCTGAATTATTTTGATTTCCTACTTTTGAATCATCGCATATTCATACAGGTAAACAACACACGTTTAAATAGGTCACGTGATCACAGGTATAACAAAAGTTCAGGTAATCCGCAGGGCGATTTAGTGGTAGCTTGTAAGGTCACCGATCATGGTGTCACTGTACCAATTAGGATCAATATAATCAAGTAACAACAAAAAATGAAATCATATAAAAACTATTTTGTGTTTTTTTTCCGCTTGAGGAAACGGCGTAAAAGTTTTTGGCTGAAACTTTTTATCGGTTTCCGCAGAAAACTTCGCGACACTGATAAATAGTGTCTTATAATGGCCTATATATAACTATATCGTAACTTTGTATAATTTAGTAGTTATCTAGTTTATTAATTTAGTGAACATTGTAATGCTAAACAAATTGGTCCACAATCTAAAGCTATGTTTCTGGAACATAGGAGGTTTAAAGTCTAAATTGTTAGATAAGAGCAATAACCCAGATTTCTTAAATGAGATTAAACACTTTGATCTAGTTTTCTTAGCAGAGACGCATGTTGGTTATACAGACAATATTTCCATCCCAGATTTTAATTATTTTCCAGTGTGTAGACCATTATCAAGTAACGGAAGATACTATGGAGGGCTTGGAATTCTTTATAAACCACATATTAAGCCTGGTATCAAAATTTTACCTATTACAAACACTAATTACCACTGGATTATGTTAAGAAAATCTTTCTTTCATACCGAAAAAGATATTTATTTATGCGTTGTATATAACCCTCCTAGAAACTCTCCATTAACCATAGCTTTGGATAAAGAGGACACAAGTGTTTTAAAACAACTATCAGAAGACATTGTAAACTATAGTTGTAATGGTGATTTAATTTTATGTGGTGATATGAATGGCCGTGTAGGGGCACTACCTGATTATATTTCTGGTGATAATAATAAATACAATGACAGTCAAATTGACTATATTCAAGATGCTGATCTGTGTCCGAGGGTAACATATGACAAAATTCATGATCTAAGAGGTAGAGAACTTATAGATATATGTATTAGCAATGGCCTTAGATTGCTCAATGGGAGAATTATGGGAGACTCCCTCGGCAGCTTTACATGTTTTACTCCCAAAGGAAGCAGTGTAGTAGATTATGTCCTGGCAAGTGAAAATTTACTTTCACAAATTCCATACTTTAAAGTGTCACCATTTATTCCCACCCTTTCAGATACTCATTGTAAACTATCTTGGACATTTACCACCAAATTTAAAATAGAGAATTCCATAAATACATATAAATCTATCCCTTCTAAATACTTCTGGGATGAAAACTCTGGTTCTAAACTTAAGCTAGAATTACAGAACAATGAAACTTTACAAAAAATTAATGACTTCAAGGCTCACACTATTGACTTAAAAGTTGAGAATTCAGTTAGAAATGCTGCTACCAAGTTTGAAAATATCTTACTAAATGCATGTGATAAATGTTTAAAAAAACCTTCCTGTAAGAAAAAGAAACCAAAACACAAACTTTGGTATGATTCAGATTTGCGAACCCTGCGTAATCAAGTGGTTCAAAAAGCAAAGTTAATGTCTGATTTTCCATTTAATAATGAATATAGAAATAGCTACTACAGGGCATATCGAATTTATAATAAAACCAGAAAATATAAAGCAAAAAATTATAAAATTAACATTATCAAACAAATTGACAATCTTAAAAGTGATAACCCAAAGGAATACTGGAGACTTGTCAACTCTCTTAAAGAAAGGAAGGAAGACATCCCTCCAGTTGATCCTGTGGAGTTTAAAAACCATTTTTATAGTCTTAACTCCGTTCAAGATGATTTTGACTCCACAATTAAGAAGTTGAAGAATAAACTTGAAAAGCTTGAAAGTAACAGTATGAACTTGGCAAAATTAGATGATATTATAACTGAACATGAAATCCTTCATGCCATTAAAAACCTTAAGAAAAACAAAACTGGAGGATTGCAATTGATTACCAACGACATGCTAAAAGCTGGACAAGATATCTTAACCCCTTGCCTATCAAAATTGTTTAATAGCATTTTATTCTCTGGTTTTTATCCAGACCATTGGTCAACAGGATATTTAAGCCCCTTGTTTAAATCGGGTGATCGTTCCAAACCAGAAAATTATAGAGGCATAGCAATAACAGGATGCCTTGGCAAATTATTCAACATGATTCTTAATAATAGATTAGACAAGTTTCTCATAGAAAATAATATTATCTCCCCTTTCCAAATTGGTTTCACAAAGAAATGTAGACCAGCTGATCATATTTTTGTATTAAAAACTGCTATTGAAAAATATACAAACAAAAATAAGAAGTTATTTACATGTTTTATAGACTTTAAAAAAGCGTTTGACTCTGTATTGCATGAAGCAATATATGTAAAACTACTTCAGATAGGGGTTGGAGGTCAATTTTTCAATACACTTAAAAACATGTACAGTAAATCTAAGTTATGTGTCAAAATTGGTAGTATTCTTACTGAGAATTTCAATTCTGAAGTTGGGGTAAGACAGGGTGATATTTTAAGCCCTAATCTATTTAAAATTTTTATCAATGATCTCCCCAACTATCTTGACAGCACTCATGACCCCGTCACTATCAATAACAAAAATATTAACTGCCTATTATATGCAGATGATGTAGTTATAATGTCAACTTCCCAAAATGGATTGCAAGAAAAATTAAACAGACTTCAAAAATTTTGTGATGACTGGGGAATCGGTGTTAATCTCTCAAAAACTAAAATTATGATCTTCAATAAACTTGGTAAACATTTGAAAGATAAATTTACACTCCAAAATCATACTTTGGAATGTACAAATAATTATAAATATCTCGGTGTTGTCATAACTCCTTCTGGCTCTTTTCAAGAGGCAAAATCTGACCTCTACCGGAAAGCTCTTAAGGCTCTATTTAAATTAAAAGCAGATTATGTCTCCCTCGGACCCAGTATCAGATCATCCTTACACATATTTGATCATACTATAAAATCCATATTACTGTATGGTGCAGATGTTTGGGGTTGCTATTTACCTCCCTCCTTTAAATTAGAACATTTATGTGATTGGACTAGACAATCAAAATTTTCACCATCTTCTAAGATGGATTTGCATTTCAGTAAATATATTCTTGGAATTTACAAAAAAGGCTCCAATTTTGGAGTAATGTCTGAATTGGGTAGGTGTCCTATTATTCTGGACTGTTTTAAAGCTAGTATAAATTACTGGTATCGTTTGGAAAATATCCCGAACGGTTTACTAAAAGATGCTTATTTGGAATCCAAAAATATTTATGAGGAGGGAGGGAAATCATGGTTTTCAGCTATTACCAATCTATTTACTATTTTAAAGACTCCAGGAGGAAATAAGTATAAAAAATATTCAAAATCATCATTTAAACATTCTATTAAAACAGATCTACAAAATATTTATATAAAAACTTGGTATAATAACAGAAATAAACTAATTGTTGATAATGGAACTTTAAGGACCTATCTGAAAATCAAAACCAACTTTGGATTTGAAAAATATCTAGAACTTTTAACTGATTCAGAACTCAGAAGGTCTATCACAAAATTCAAGATCAGTTGTCATAAATTAAAAATTGAAACAGGTAGACATACCAAACCAAAAACTCCTTTAGAAGATAGAATTTGTGATAGGTGTAATAATTTAGAAGTAGATGATGAATTACATTTTTTTAACCAATGCTTAAAATTCTCTGAGTCCAGAATTATATTATTTAATAAGATTAAAGAATCTAATATTAACTTTAGTAGCTTATCACAATTTAACAAATTATACTGGACTCTCAATTGTGAAAATATAACCATACTTAATAATTTTGGCAAGTTCCTCTTGGAGTCAAGGTTGATATAAATGTTTTATTTTACACCACTGTTTTATATTTTGACTGATTATATAAATCCATGTACTTTACACCAGTTAAAAGGTTCAAATATTTATATGTTATCTATGTCATTAAATCATAATTGTTTGTCATGTCATTGCCCCTCGAGGGCCCTTAATTGGTCAATAAACTTGTATTCTTGTATTCTTGTATTCTTGTATAATGAGTTAACTCTCGTTAAATGATACCCCGCCACGTTATAATATCAAAAGTACTTTCAAAGTGGCCTATCTCGAAAACTTTTTTTCGGATCATGCTGGAAATTGAACTTGACCTGTATTTTAGCTGTACAAAATATCATTTGAATCCCATGACGTGTTTTCAAGTTATTGGTCGGAAACTCAAAATTTCATGAAATTTGATTTTTCAAAGTGGCCTATCTCGAAAACCATTTTTTGGATCATGCTGGAAATCGATATTGACCTGTATTTTATTGTACTTAACAGCTGTGCAAAATATCATTCTAATCCGTTGATGCGTTTTCAAGTTATTGGTCGGAAACTCAAAATTCAAAGTCATGAAATTTGATTTTTCAAAGTGGCCTATCTCGAAAACTATTTTTTGGATCATGCTGAAAATCGAACTTGACCTGTATTTTATTGTACTAAACAGATGTGCAAAATATCATTCAAATCCTTTGACGCGTTTTCAAGTTATTGGTCGGAAACCTTCGGGGGACGGACGGACGGACAGACACCGAAAAAAACTGAGGGTATAACATAATACCCTGCCACTTCGTGTGGCGGGGTATAAAAAGCATTTTATACCTGAGCTGGAAGCATAGTTCTAAATAATATGATTATCATCTTCACTGGAACTAAAACTCAGGCATTACACAAAGCTAGGCGTGACGCATGTTGAGTCCACCGATTTCAGTCAAGTTTTAAAATAGGATGTACACTGTGTGAAAGTTTCATGAAATTGGATGAATAAGAGTCTATCTAACGGACACCCTAATCACTTTATACCCGCACACTTTTAAAGCGTATTTAGTCTCTTTTGCATTTTGAAAGAGAAAGTCAAGAGAGAGAAAAAAAACTTGGCTTCTTAACAAACTTTTTATACCCCTGGATTGAAGAAGAGGGGGGTATACTGGTTTATATACCTCTGTCAATCCGTCAGTCCGTCCGCCGTCTGCAACATAACTTTTGCAAATGTTTTGTAACACTTTTTCTCACCAACTATAAAATCACAGTGGCTTGAAATTTTTGTAGATGAGTTCAGTATGAGGTCTTTTATTGCGACTGTACCAAAATAAGGGCTGTCGAATATCTACTTTTTGTCACCGACTAAGCCAAATTTCAACAATATTGGTCAACTGTTGAAAATTTTCATAACTGTTTTCTCAGCAACTACATATCAATTGACTTGAAATTTGCTAAAGTTCTTTATCGCGAGTACTGAAAAAAGGTATGTCTCATTTCTGCTTTGTGTTTATTGACTTGGTCAAATTTCAACATTATTGGACAAATGTTGAAAAATTCCATAACAGTTTTTTTCAGCAATTACTCCTCACAGGGGCTTGATATTTGATGTATGACTTCAGTATCACGTATTGAAATTAAGTCTGGCTGCGCACATCCTCCCAAGTCAGGTTTTTGAGTCAACGTCCTCCTTTTGTGGGAGCGGGACTTGGACCCAAAAACCTGACTTGGGAGGATGGGCTGCACAAGGTTCTGTTGTTTTCTCAGCCTTTCAATTTTTTTCTGCTACGATCTGTGTTTTCAACTTTTGGGATTGGTATTTTGCTTTATGTTGTGCTTTTAATTTCTTTTTGGTAGGTATACTCTTTGTTCCAAAATCAAACTTTACTCGAATTTTGTTTGCTGAGGATCGTGTTGCACAAGTGTGAGAGGATGTTGACTGGCTTGTGCCAGAGACTTTATCAGATTGAAATTAAGTCGTGTTTACCGACTTGGTAAAACTTCAACATTCTTGAAAATTTCCATAACAGATTTCTCAGCAACTACTCGTCACAGAGACTTGATATTTGGTGTATGACTTCAGTATGTGATCCTTTGTAGCACGTTATCAAAATCGGCAAGTCTGTTGGATATAATCTACATGTACTTCCTGTTTTCTGACTTAGTCAAATTAGCAATAGGGAATTAGCGGGGCAGTGGCTCACAGATTAAGTGTTTGTAAAAGATTTCACAAAAAGTAGGGCATTTTCATTCATAGTGTCTATGGGCCATGGACCTATGAAAATGTCTTATTTTAGTCATGTAGTTTCATTAATATGAACAATTTAGAATATGAGCGTGAATATGACTTACTGGAATTTTATGGAGGACGGAATGTATTTTCTTTTAAAAATAAAATTAAGTAATCTAACTATTTCTAAGCGTTTTGCAATATTTATTTTCTCTATTTGAATCATACCATGGGAAATTTCATACAAGTACCTAAAACAATGGATCGGAACGATTTATGACAGTATTGACCCGGTTGTTCAAAGTATAAATGTCATGGGACATATCAATGTTATTTGTACAATGGTAGAAACAGGAAATTATGGGGCTATATTCAGTGTTCATTACATTACATAACCTCTCATTTGATAAGTATATCTTGTTTTATAGGGTATATTTTTGCTTGTTCAAGCTCTGATCTTGTTTACTTGTTAGAATCAGAAAATGGTGGACCGCCAATATTGAGGACGAAAAAGCGGAAACGGAGATTCCAGCCGTCTATTTTGCTGTAAATCCGCACAGAAATCACAAAATTTCCTATGGATAGGTGAAGGGGAAGCAAACAACCGGATCTCCGCCCCCTCTCAGGGCAATGACGAACAAAGACGTACCGGTACTATAATGCAACAAAGAAAAATTAGAAACAACACACAAATTTTTTATTCACAGTTTCTTCATATTATACTATTGTGTAAGAACATCTAATGCAAATTCACACTCCGCTTACCCCTTGTGTTAAATTATGCAGATTCACAGTTGGAGATACGGGTAGGTAATATTTAAATCAAATTCATATAAAATTCACAAAGTTATAGACTTCTGACACAAAAACAAGTCACTCAAGTTAAAATTCAAAAATATTCTAAAATAAATGGGACTGATATTTATTTTACTGGTTATGAAATTTTAATTAAGGCTGTCAAAATAATCAAGGAATTAGAGTACTCTAATTCCTTGTAATGATATACTGGAATAGCTGAAACAATCAAACTGGCCAAATATGTGTACTATGCTGTACGAATTGAAAAACCATTAACATGAATATGCTAAATTAACTCTGTTTCATGCTATTCTTCCACATTAGTTCAACAAGGCTTAGAAAAGCCATTAACATGAGTTCAGGCACTTTCTTTATAACATTGGACAATTCTAAAGGAATGTACAAAGCCCAATCTTTAAAAATCTATAAAATCTGTATAAGCGCCCAAAACAGCATTAATGGACCTTCTTTTGTTGGATAATAAAAATGTACTAATGAATAATGTACTACTTCACAAAATATAGCTTTTACAGGAAATAGAGGAAAAACTCAGTACAACAGTAAACACGTACTGTTATATGTATATATACAATATGCAAGTTGGAGTCGAACAATATGCAAGATGTCCTATTCGGAGTTCAATGTGACTAACTATTACTTGTAAGCTTCTAAACAACAGTTCTATTAACTTTCCAGTTCTCTTAACTTTCCAAGGGCAAAGACAAGGAAACATTTTTATCTTAATAAGGATCCGATTTTGTTTTACTAAAAATTAGCCTTATGCTTATGGCTTTATAGACAATCCAATTAATCAACAGAACACATTGTGTGCACCTGTCACTCTTAGTATATGGATCTATTCATTTTGATATTAATTCTAAAAAAGTTACAGACTAAATAATTCAGAAATATCTTTTAACTTTTACTCTTTGTCATAGACTTTGCTCAAACTGTTTTCAAATACATCTCATCTGCTGCCAACAGAATTATAGATATAATGAAAGATAAAGCTTGCACTCTCACATTTATAAAGAAACAGTTTTTGGTATAAAAGTTGCTAACCTGAAAACACAGGATTGAGGCCAAAAGATGAAGATTCAGCCGAAACAGTCTAACTATGATGCAAAACAATAGCAAGTTTCAACAACCCACGACATAGTTCTTTAGATATGAAGGTGTTCATAAAACTTTAATATTGTTTTTTTAAATTGTTCAAGCCATTAGTACTCAACTAGTAAATTAAGGCCAAGGTCAACGATGGGGATGCAACCACTGGGTCACGTTTCATCAACCTAGGACTATATATATATATATATATTCCTGACAAAAAAGATGCACATAAAACTTTAACATTACTTTTATATATTGTTTTGATAATTGTCAAAGTCACTCAAACCAGAAATCAAGTCAAACTCAAAAGATGGGAAGACCTCTGTGCTAAGTTACAACTGGGGCATTTGCATACCAAGTTCCATCAACCTAGGAATTATAATTCTTGAGTTCATACATTCTCCCGTAAATTGAACAATAACGTTAAAATGCCGTCTTTGTCTTCTGAGACCTACCAACGTGGCACCGTTTCCATAGAATAACATTCTATTGTAATACATTGAAAAAATATGATAATTATAACAATTTTGAATGAAAAATTATTTATTTGGCCCAAGGTTAAGAAAAACACCATTCACCATGTAAGTCATTAAATCCGATTTTGCTGTGTCCAATGAACGTGGGTGCAATTTAAGATCTCTCTCAAAAAATAAATATCGCTGCATCGGTTTTCAAACTTAGATATTTTATTGTAGACGGGTTTCACTTCAAGCTTAATCATGTTTTTGCACGAGATTTCATTGGTTGCTAAGCAACGGGTATTCCGATAATGTCTCATGAAAAAGCGTGTTTTACGTAACGGATACTGTAAAGCGACATATCCACCGGAAAATAGCTTTGAAATAAATAAAAAATGTTGCAACTAATATGAAATGAACCATGTTGCTAAGAAATAAACGCTCGCAAAATTTGTCATAGTAATTGCTAATATAATCCATACTGAATAAACTATATTGACTCATATCCAACTATATCGGTCATAATCAAGTTACATAACTCTGCTAAAAATACGAAATACTGGTTACCAAATTACCTTGAACTGGTTACAGCTATAGCTTGCTCTCATGATTCGAAATATTAATATCATTTATTTTACAAAATTAATTGATTTAAATAAAAATCGTATAAAAATGATTTAATTATCTTATTTAAATATATATACAAGATCTTTATATTTACTTGGGTAAATAAATATTATTTCAGAGTATTTTGTAGAAAAAAATTCTCGTCCGGCTTTAGGGGTTGTCTTATACATATAGACACCTAGAAAATAGTATAATTTTTATAATTTGCAGTATAAAGGAAAAATTTCACCTGACACACTGCTGTGATTATATTGGGTTCAAGGTGGCTAGACTAATTGAAGTTATTCCCGCTGTGAGACGCGCGGAAGACAGGATGTTAATTGAATGACATGTATATTGTAATACCTGAACCCGTAGACATCTAATTAACAAGGGCACCTGTTTAAGAAATTAATTCTACCTTTACACCTTAAAATGATTTATTCAAACGGAAAACCTATAGAATAAAAATTAGCGAAAAAAAAAAAAATAAAAAGCTGTTGTTTGTTTAACATTTCAACTAGTAGAAAGAAAATACGTAATTTACAGTAATTAATTTTAGCATATTTTGTAAAATTATCATTGTTATATAATCATTGTATAGGTTTTTATCCATAATTCGATTTAAGTGATACTTAGCTGGTTTCAATTGTATAGTTATATATCAAAATTTGTATTTTACCGCCAAAATAAAGTTTCATTTGACCTCAAAATCGTTAAAATAGACAAAATTCTATCATTTTCAAATCGATTTGGAAGTGATTTCTCATTTTCAATATCTCATATAGTTTATATAATCTTAAAGTTTCATGTTTCAAGATATTCACATGGGCAGCACATTTTCACCATAGCTAAACATGAAAAAGTTATTTGCGATCAAAATAGGGTAGTTTTAAAAAATTATGACATTTTCACACGGTAGCCATATTAATTTTTTCAGTATTTTTAACATTTTTTCAAATCAAATTGGAAGTAATTTCCCAAATTCAATATCTATTGAAAATGGTATCAAAATGTTGGTAATTTATTATACTTTTACAACATAGCAGCACATTTTTATGGAAACGATTTAATTAATCACAAATCATAAATATCTATAACACGCCCGTGCATTTCTATATAAATCCGCTTGGCCATATAACGCTCGCTGTCAGGTGACCCAAGTCACGTGATGTCCGATATAGTTGGATATGAAGTTTTTTTAAGGGCGTGTTTTACGTAACGGCGATTTCTTGGAGAACGTTCATTCTAGAATGACAAGGCTAACACACAAAATCAGGCATGTTAATAGAATAAAAACGGTATAAAAATGCAAAATTTGTGTCTAGTAGTTTTAACAACATATCAGAAAAACCGTTAAAATGTGTTTTACGTTACGGTGTTTTACGTTACGGCTTAATGACGTCGAGCATTGAAATTTCACAGTTGTTTATTCATATCACAGTGGTTAAAGAAAACAAATTAACCGAAAATAGATCGATTTCCTGGGAAATTTATTCCTTTAAAAGGATAAGCTTAAGCAGGAACGCAAAATGTACAAAATATCTTTCCAGCAATGCACCAAAATATAAATAACAGTTCTTTGAAATGTAGAATGTTTGCACTAGTGATTTTTTCGTTGACGTCTACGCCGCGACGTCAAATTCAGTAGGTTTGGTACGATAATCATGCATTGTTTGAGAGCGTATATCTCAGCTTTTATTGAAGCAGTGTTGCTAAAATTTTAGCTGAAAGCTCCTGGCATTCTGAACAATCATTAAACGAAATATTGTCTAAAAAATCGAATGTTTTAAATTTTCGTTTCTGACAAATGAAAATGTACATTTTACCGTAGAATGAGTGAGATATGGAGGAGCACATAAAAGTAAACACTGATAGTTTACCCGATTGTTGCCACCAGAAAGTAATACTTGTATCCCAATCTGCTTTGAAGGTGAGCCCAGATACTGTTTCCCTATTTCCGATAGGGATACAAAAAGTGTAACCCATAGCTAAATCTTGATTCTTGCAGTACTGTTCAAATTTGTTCTTTGTAAAACAAGAAGCTCCCAGGAGCCTGAATCGTTTACCTGGTCTTGATGTCAACCCTATGAAGCACTTTGAAGAGCTAAATAAGCTGAACATTTAAGCAACCAACTTATTTATCTGCAATAGTTTTCATTTTATAGGCAAAAACACTATTTTTCGCCTTTAAGGGGCTGTAACCCCTATCAGGGGTCATCTGACAACTTTGACCCTATGAAGACTTGCGTCTGTAGAATGTTTAATTTTCATCCGATTTTGATCATTCTTTTTTTTTTATTCCTCAGTAAAATCTGTCAACAAAATGTAACAATGGCTTTGATGTATCTTGTATCGTTACATTGCTTCTGGGGGTCAAAAAGGGGCCACACCCGAAAAATTGACTTTTTATTTGTGGTCCGATTTTCAAAATTTTTTTTTCATTTGAATCCTTGTGAAAATCCATGCCTGCGTTTTTTAATCAGATTTTCAATATTTCTTACCGTTTTTGAGAATTTAGGGGTCAAAGGGGCCAAAAACGCCATTTTTAAAAGTTTGTCATTTAAACCAAAAATTAAGTTGTAGTGGGCCTGCCAATTGTTATGAAGTTTTAATATGATGATTATATCCACTAAAGGAATGTTGGTTTTGTATTTGGGTTTTGTTGCCCCTTATGTTTTAGAAAAAAAGGGCCAAAAAGGGCTTAAACGGGTGTATTGACAAACCTGTTGTAGAATGTTTATCATTCATTCGATTTTCGAAATATTTTTTATTGAATTCATCATTAAATTCTATCTACTTAATGTGTTAATGATTTTGATATGAATTTCACCATTACATTGGTACAGGGGGCTAAAGACAGGCCACGCCCATAAAATCAACTTTTTTATTTGTGGTCCGATTTTCAAAATCTTTTTTTCATTGGATACCTTGTGAATATTTCTGCCTTATTTTTTAATCGGATTTGCAATATTTTTACCTTTTATGAGAAATTAGGGGTCAAAGGGCCAAAATTGTAAATTAATACATGTATATAAATAAGGCTTTTTGTATTAGATGTTAATGTAAATATAAATGTGTCAAAAATGCATTTTTAAGTCCACAACAGGATGCATGTGTCAAAAAGCTTTGTAAGTCCACCATGGGCTTCATGTGACCAAAGCAATGGACTATCCATACTGGACCTCCGATACAGGGTTCAACTTGTTGCGGTCGTATCATGCTGCGCTCGGCGTAGCTTTTTATTGGCTCAAAAAATTGCAGATAGAGAAAAGCTGTTGTTTGCTTAAATGTTCAGCTCATTTAGCTCTACAAAACTCTCCATAGGGTCGAAGTTGTCAGATGACCCCTTATAAGGGTAACAGCACCTTAAAGGCGAAAAATAGTGTTTTTGGCCTATAGAATGAAAACTATTCCAGATAAAGAAAAGCTGTTGCTTGCTTAAATGTTCAGCTCATTTAGCTCTACAAAAGTCTTCACAGGGTCGAAGTTGTCAGATGACCCCTTTTAGGGGTTGCAGCCCCTTACAGGCAAAAAATAGTGCTTTTTGGTCAATAGAATGAAAACTATTGCAGATAGAGAAAAGCTGTTGCTTGCTTAAATGTTCAGCTCATTTAGCTCTTCAAAAGTCTCCATAGGGATGAAGTTGTCAGATGACCCCTTTTAGGGGTTGCAGCCCCTTAAATTTAATGGCAAAAAAAGTGTTTTTGGCCAATAGAATGAAAACTATAACAAATAGAGAAAAGCTATTGCTTGCTTAAATGTTCAGCCCATTTAGTTCTACAATATTCTTCATAGGGTCAAAGTTGTCAGATGACCCCTTATAGGGGTTACAGCCCCTTAAAGGCGAAAAATAGTGTTTTTGGCCCATAGAATGAAAACTATTGCAGATAGAGAAAAGCTGTTGTGTGCTTAAATGTTCAGCTCATTTAGCTCTACAAAACTCTCCATAGGGTCAAATTTGTCAGATGACCCCTTTAAGGGGTTGCAGCCCCTTAAATTTAATGGCAAAAAAAGTGTTTTTGGCCAATAGAATGAAAACTATTACAGATAGAGAAAAGCTATTGCTTGCTTAAATGTTCAGTTCATTTAGCTCTACAATAGTCTTCATAGGGTCAAAGTTGTCAGATGACCCCTTATAGGGGTTACAGCCCCTAAAAGGCAAAAAGTAGTTTTTTTGGCCTATAGAATGAAAACTATTGCAAATAAAGAAAAGCTGTTGCTTGCTTAAATGTTCAGCTCATTTAGCACTACAAAAGTCTGTCCGGTGCGGGGCCTGGGAGGCGAATAGGCCCGCAGCAGCGCTAAGCTTGTCGGTAAAAGTCCACTAAAGAGCGCTCAGAAACCTGACATCGGGGTCAGGCTGCTTTGCCCACAAAGCGACTGGGATGTGTGCCCCAGGTGGTTGAATGGGGCAGCCCTGACATCGAGAGATGCGGGGTCGTCAGGCGATAATGCGGAAAACCTGACCGCAAACCATAGTGGTGCACCGTGTTGGGAAAAATGTCACGTTCCTCGCACGTTAAAGGACCCTGCTGCAGGTCTCGGTAAGAGTAGGACCCGTAGGATCCCCATGCAGGAGGCAAACTTTAACTCCTCTGACACCATAAGTCCAATTCCAACCAAACTTGGTATAGTTATTCATTAGCATTCAGTGCTTAGAACTGATCTGGGGATTTTTGATTCGTCGTAAAACATGGCCGCCATGGCTAAAAATAGAACATAGGGGTAAAATGCAGTTTTTTGCAAATAACTCAAAAACGGCTACAGATATCAAAATTCTGGCACAGGAAAAAAGTGATCAGCACCTCAAGATCTACCTACCCTGAAATTTTGAAGAAAATCCAACGACCCATGTAGGAGTTATTGCCCTTTTTGTGGATTTTTTGCAAATTTTGCACCTGTTTAGCTCAATATCTTGAAAACTATACAAGATATTTGAGAAATTTAAATTGCATATTGTTAAGTGCACCAAGATCTACAAAATTTGTAAAGGATCAATGTTGTAGGCCTTTCCTTTGAGGAGTTATTGCCTTTGGAACGTCAAAATTGAGCATTTTAACTGCATTTCCTTATATTGAAAATGTTAACTCCTCTGACACTTTAAGTCCAAATGGAACCAAACTTGGTATTATTGTTTATTATTAATAGGTGTGTAGAACTGTTGTGGGGATTTTTGATTGGTTGTAAAACATGGCCGCTGTGGCTAAAAATAGAACATTAGGTTAAACTCCTTTTTTTTGCAAATAACTCAAAAAGGGTGACAGATTTTTAGATTTTGATTGAGAACAAAAGTGATCAGCACCTTTAGATCCACCATATTGTCAGATGACCCCCTTATTAATCTTATGACCCTTTCAACGTTAAATAGATTTTGCCTTATAACCTTTACTTCAGGCACATATGTCAGGTGAGCGATTCAGGCTCCTGGGAGCCTCTTGTTCCAGTGGAACATAGTCTTTTGCGGTCGTATAAAAACATGGAAAAAGGCTTTTTTTTCACCTTTAAGGGGCTGTAACCCCTATAAGGTATCGATCATCTGACAACTTCGACCAAATGGAGAGTTTTGTAGAACTTTTGATGCTGAAGCAGTAGAGTGGCATCAGATTTCATCTATCTCTTATACTTTTTGATTTACAGGCCTAAGACAGTAGTCTGACCCCCCTGGTCTATTTTTAGTAACGACAGCCATGTTTTTTGACGAATCAAAAATCGAAACACAAGCTTGGTGCAGGACACCCTAAGGATCATTCATACTATGCCATTTAAACATATGTCTAACAGTGTATAGTTTGTGGGTATTTGTCATAAGAGTTTTTGTGAGTGGACCTAAAAATTAAATCAGCACGTGCAAATTGAGTTTTTATTTTATAACACATAACAACATAAAAGTTATATAAAACATAACACGCAACAAAATATATAGATAAATAGCTGTCAGATATAAACTGGCACTTCAGATCTGGATACAATTACACTAATGTCTTAAATAATACAATTAAATAGCAGAAAATTAAGTTAATTATACATATAAAGAAACCAATTAAAAAAAAGTAAGAAAAGATAAAATTAAAGTAAAGCATTTCAGTGAAATATGAATTAAACAAGAGGCTCCCAGGAGCCTGAATCCCTCACCCTACTTCAATGACTGATGGAATGAAAATAAGTTGAGGTATCTGAGGTTAAAGGATCACCATACAATTTCGACCTTATAATGAAGGCTTTTGTAGAGCATATATAGCCAAACATTCAAGCAAACAAAAGCTTTTCTTAATCTTTTATAGTTTTTATCTGCATTGCAATAACCCTAAAATTGACAATTAAGTGCCATAACTTTTAAAGGCTTCAGATTGATATTTTAAAGAGCTAATTATAATTAAACTGAAGACTTAAGAAAGCAACATTTTTTCCCTATCTGTAACAGCTTTCATTCTATAAGTCAAGTACACAAAACACACTGTTTTCACCTTTAAAAGACCATAACCCCTCTACAAGGGGTCATCTGACAATTTTGACCTTGAATTCATTTTTGTAGATATCAATGAGCTTCAAAATTCTCCAATGCTAACTTTTCCTCTTTTCAAGATAAAGTCCAAAAAATGTGAAAATGGTCTATTGAGGATTCAGGTGAAATAACTCCTATAACGAGTCATTTCACAACATTGACTCAATGATGAGATTAGTAAAGCTTTTGATGCAGAAGAAGGAATTGCTTCAGATTTTCTGTATCTCTTTTACTTTTTGAGTTATAAGCTAAGAACTAAGGTCTGACCCCCTGTTCTATTTTCTGCAACAGCAGCCATGTTGGTTGGCCAGCTTGCACAAATTTCACAAACTTGGAAGAGGACATCCTAAAGATCAAATGTACAAAGTATCAAAGCAATCCATTCAGTTGTTTCAGAGAAAAAGATGGAACGCGAGATAACAGTTAAGCATCAGACAATGGGAAGGGTCAAAATGGTGCTTCAACAGTTCAGAAGGAAAAAGGAGAGTTTGTCATGATGTCAACAGAGGAAAGATGGCCAAAATATAGAAGAAGGTAGATTTTGATTTTAAAAGTTTGACTTTATCAATAAAAATCAAAAGGTTTTACATTGAAAATTTTTAATCAATTTTTTCTCTCCAAAATTCATTACTTTCCTCCAGAGTGTGATCTCGTGTTGAGAGTGTTTGTGCGCTCAAAAACTGTATATCAAAAGAAAATAAGGTATACCATTGGTTTTAAAAATTGGATGTTCTTGTAAATATTTGGGCTTGATATTACCAGTATGTATCTTAAATGGAAGTTTGTTTTTTTTTTAAACACAAAGTAATTATGGATTTAATAGGGTTTTCTGATTGGATTTTAAATAAAGGCATAAAATTGATTATTAAGACATAACATGGTGTATATATTTCAAAAATAACAACAATAAATATAAAAATATATAACAAACACAACCGCCCACTGTGCATCAAATTTACAACTTATGCATATCAAAACTGAATCAAGAAAAATTCTAACATAATTAAGCAGGTTATAAAAGAGATAAAAACAACAATAAAAATATAACTAGCTTAAAATTAAGTGATTGACTACAACTAAGTGCTAGGAATGTTTATAAAAGATATTTAAAATATTCTCATGATAATATCTACTTTGAAATTGACTAGAAATCATCTTTATCTTGATCACAAATGAACAGAAAATTAACAAAGCTGAACTTGTAAAATTATGCAAATACATGTAAAAACTATAATTTTTAGGCACAACCAAATTGGCTTGTAAACATCCAAAATAATTTCAATGATTTTTAAAAATATTTATCCACTATGTTGATAATTTTAAAACCATCAAACATCTGGGTTTCATTCTATTCCCATCCCTTCCCATTTAAAAAGAAATTGAATTGTTATCAGTTTTTCAAAAATCATTTTTGATTAGACAGCCTGGTTGAGTCTGCAAGCCTCAGGAAGACTGTTCATAAGAATGTGTTTGGAATGTTCTGAAGCCAAGTTAGATAACTCTTGTAGAATATCTGCATATTCTGTTCTGTTCGTGGGATCTTCTCGCCAGCAGCCTAACATCAAATGGTATCTACAAGAAAATTTAACTTTTTTATAAATTAAAACTAAAATCTAACAGAATAAATGCTAACACAGGGTCATGTTGATCCTAGGTTGTTGTTTTCTCTTGAGAAATTTTACAGAAGACATCATGTGCTTGTATCTCCCTAATTCTGATTAACAGAAAAAGAGTTAGGCTGAAAGGTGCCAATATGTGCCCTGAGATTTTTTTTTCATGCAGGCACTAACACTTAATATATTTTTACACACTTACAGTTGATCACTGACATGGGCTGGCTGGTTTAACCTTTGACCTGATAATATCTGGCTCTTAATCTCTGATGGTTCTACTCCTTGATAAGGTGTCAAACCTGTGAAATTAAATTTGCATAGTTACATTAAGGAGATATGAACATGTAATTTTGAATATATATTTGCAAATATTTTCAAAAATCCTCTGCCTTTATGGAAATCAATCTTCCCATCAACACTAGTTTCTTTTCATTATTTCCAAGACAATGTTCTTATAATCAGACATCAAAAAAGTTCAGCAAGATATAACCATTATTTCCATGCCTTTCATCTCCCACCCCCAAACTGTCTGATATACCATCAAATTCTAAAATGCTTATATCTTTTTTAAGGCATGTATCTCCTTAATAATAAGCCATGTGATCTACAAACCGAGTAAGCTATATGCATATAGAGTCTTGACGGCAAAGGGCATTTGAATTTCTTCCTTTTTTGTTTAACAATACCAACCTAGATGAACTATTTCCCAGACCAGCACACCATATGACCAGATATCTGTTCTATAAGTATATACACCCTCCTTGATACACTCGGGTGCCATCCAACCTAATGGTTTACTGTCCTGAAATAAAAAGAAATTTAAAAGATGTTGGTGGATATCATCACAAATATCATGTTTCCTGTAATCAAATACACTGTGTTTTTATTATGTAATCAAATGCACTGTGTTTTTATTATGTAATCAAATGCACTGTGTTTTTATTATGTAATCAAATGCACTGTGTTTTTATTATGTAATCAAATACACTGTGTTTTTATTATGTAATCAAATACACTGTGTTTTTATTATGTAATCAAATACACTGTGTTTTTATTATGTAATCAAATACACTGTGTTTTTATTATGTAATCAAATACACTGTGTTTTTATAATGTAATCAAATGCACTGTGTTTTTATTATGTAATCAAATACACTGTGTTTTTATTATGTAATCAAATACACTGTGTTTTTATAATGAAATCAAATACACTGTGTTTTTATTATGTAATCAAATACACTGTGTTTTTATTACAGTAGATTTTTTTGTCTTAAAACTGCTTTCAATGCTATTGTTAACTAGAATGATAGTCTTCCATTGAAGTAGATGAGTTATGGGCATGAAATACTGGTAGCTTTGCACCATATAGTACTCTAGGAGTAGCTACATGCGAAAATATAAAGAGGCTGTGACATTTAGTTTCCTGACGGAAATTTTTAAGACGCCACAGGACGACAGACACTGCAAGAGGACAAGTGACACCTTTATATCTCTTTGCAAAACCTTGCAGGCGACAAAAAAATTATCCATCATGTTTCCAGAAAAAAACACAAGATTTCTCCAAAGTTACTGTAGAATGTAAGAGCTGTTATCCCTCAATTACAAATTCATGAATGATCTTGAATTTTTACCTAATCCCTCCAAAATCTTCAATTAGTGTAACCTGAATATGGAATTCAATGGAGGCATTCAATAGTTAAGCTTGAATATAAATTTTAACATAAAAGTTTTAAGTTTTTACAATTTTCACCAAAGGTAAGGGGACAAAAAATATTCATTTATCACGCTTTAAAATGATTACCTCCTCATACTCATTTCGTTCTTTGACTTCATGAGGAAAACCAAACCCTGATAGTTTACATATTCCACCTCTGCCGATCAACACACTGGAAGTATTCAAGCGGTAGTATATCAGCTGTTAGAAGATAAAATGAATATCTGTTAGGAATTCTGCTAAACTTGTTAAATTTTAGGAAAAAACAAAATTACAATCTTTTATTTAAATGTAGAAGGAAATGGTGAAATAAAAGAAAAGAAATACAGATTTCAGCAAATAAATTTCAACATGTTGTCTACATTTGTTTCCTAAGTAAAAGTGTAGAAAAAAATCTAGAATTGCAATTGCGAGCAATAGCAGATGTCACCCTGGCCCAGTTGCATCTTGTTCACCATCCCCAAATTAGTTTAGATATAAATAGTTGTTGATGTATCCAATAACTTTGAATTTGTATTGATGTAAATATAAATTTTGTGGAAGAATAAGTGACGCTTTTGTCTCTTAAATAACGCAAAAACAGTTAATAATGCTCCAAAAGGATTTTTGGTCAATTCCAAATAAAATATTTGTCTATCAACATGCAAAATTTTAGCCGCCCTAGCACCTAGGTTACCGAGATATAAGGCGTAAAAAAATCAGTTCTTCCGGTGGCCATTTTGAAAATGGCGGCCATCTTGGAAAAATTTGAAACGTCCAAGGCACAACTACAGATGACTACCTTGGAGTTGGCAAAGTTTCATGTCATTCCATTCACCCATCTCTGAGAAAAACGTTGGACAAAATTTTGTGGAGGAATAAAATGGCGGCCAATAGAATAACAACATGTCACCCTACTTTTGTCTTGGGTGACATAATTATATAATACATGTACTGGCATCTTTTAAAATAATTTCTCTGACTTTGGATGAGGTAGTAGCATTTTTATATGTATTCTTTTTCTTCATCATAGTAACAAGGTTTTCTTTTCAGCGAAATAGTTTGCAACAGGAGACTCAAAGAATAGGTAAATTTTAACCAATTGTTTTGTGTGACTTTATAATGCATTAATTCTTATTGTAGCAATTTGATTTTGTTTGTTCAATTTGATCATTATTATATCTTAAATAATTTGATGATTATCTTACTTTAAATTTCAGTAAATGCATAAGACCATTGACAACCTGGGCTGCTATGGCCAAAAGGCGGTGAGAGTTGATGTTTTTGTGTCGGACGGAATGTGATTTAATATCAACTTCCTGTGTACCAGGTCGACTTTGCTGTAGATAATTATAAAGTGTTCCTTCCTGAGCAATTTCTAACATCAACAACCAAGGTTCTGAAATATAAGAACAGCATTGTTTTATGCTAAGAAGGGTCATACAGTTCTATAAATTAGCCTTTGAAAGCACCTGAGTTCACTTTCAATAATAATGGGTGTTTGGAATATGTGGTTTTTAATCTTTCACAAGATGTGAGAACAACTCTATTGTGTATTCAATTCAAGAAACCTTACTTACAATAGTTTTGATGTAACAATACTGCTATGTTACAGTGCAAAACAAAATATTAATGTAACAAATTACAAGTCTTTGACATAGTTTTTAGATTGGTGACTGCAGTTAAGTTGTGTTTTTAATATACATTGTAAAGGGTTTCATGCACTAAAAATGCAAATTATTTCATATGTGGTATCAAATATAACTATTGTTATATTGTTTATAGTCACTTTGGATGTTAATGTAGCTAGATATTATATGTACCAGTAAAACAAAAAGTTAATTGGCATTAATAATAAAAAAAACTTTTTGTGTCATTTCTAAAGTATCATTACTAGCCTATGTTGGGTGGTTGTGGTCAGTCTTTCTGAATTGCAGACTTTTAAAATGTTTAAAGATGTAAAAAAACAACATCTGTTCTGCATCCCTTAAACATCTTTACTTTAGTTACAACTCACCATGGAATGTATAGCACCCTATCAGGAGGACAACATTAGGGTGTGGCTGTATCATTTTTTGTACCTCCATCTCTCTCAAGAAAAATTTCCTCTCCTTCTCATTTGCATTGTCTGTTACAATGGAAAAAGAAAACCACATATATGCTGAAATATTTTTTGCCAAAAAATGTTATAAGTGAAGATAAAAGTCATTTGAGATTTTTTAATAGGGGGGTTGAAGTCAAATAAGCTATAAGACCATGGCACAATTGAGGCAGTCTTTTGAATGTGCAATAATGTAGTATGTGAGAAAATACCTCATCAAAATCTAATGAACAATATTTGATTTTGAATTGTGCATATGTCAAAGCAGTAAGTTATCAAAACTATGTAAAAGTAATCTTGTTGACATGTAAGCTCCAATGAAAATTTTTTGAGAGGAGGCCAATCAAAAAATTTTCACCAGAGCTAACATCTCAATGAGATTATATGTAAAAGATATATTGTTTCCTTATGTCACTCACCTTTAAGCCTTTTGATAGCTACTTTCTGTATTTCACTACTGTCAGGATATTTTTTCATCTTTCCTTTCCAGACCTCCACATAGGACCCAGTCCCGATCTGTTCTATCATTCGTATGTCTTTCCTAGGTATCTCCCAGTATAATTTTAACCTTCCATACTGTGGCTACAAAGATAAAACATTATATACAAAACCCCAAACCATAATTGACAAGAACCACACCAAGTTGTAGATCAGTAGTGTACAGATCATGGTTTTACAAGCTTGTTCATGCATTATTTTCACTTAGCCAGCATTGACTTAAACATTTAAAATTTTTTAGCACTCACTCATTCAGAAAAAATAGGTCACAGTCGGAATCCAAAGACTGCTTTGTGGTGAGTATCACTAGGTGCACCTAACATACCAATATGGTTGATGTGGCACTTGTCAGTAAGCGATAATGGACTTTTAACCATTCTTCTGTAAGTGGTCATCCCTACAGAAAATATAGGTCACAGCCAGCATCTAACGCATGCATCCTGCTTAGCATCATTAAGTGTACCAAATACACCGATATGGTTATTGTGGCACTAGTCAGTAAGCAGGAATGGACTTCAACTAATCTTCGGTAAGTCACAGGTCATCCCTACGGAAAATATAGGTCACAGCCTGCATCTGAAGCATGCATTGTGCATAGCATCACTAATTGCACCTACCATACCAATATAGTTGATGTGGCACTTTTCAGTAGGCAAGAATGGACTTTAACCATTCTTCTGTAAGTGGTAATCCATGCAAATATAAACACAATATATCCTTCTACTTTTGTTGGTGTGGTGTAAAAATCTGTACTTCAGATCAAGAAGTAGTACAAACCTACAGATAAACTAATGAAGAATATACCTCATCTGTACTGCTTGACTGAACACTCTCGTCCAATAACTCAGCTTCCTGATCGTCCATGTTCTCATCCAGGTCTAACCTCTCATGGCCGGGCTTCTTTCTCATCTGTATGAGGAAGCACTGATCCTGTGGAGAATTTGATAATAGTGAATACTGACATGGACTACTGATGTATGGAATTACGTACCAGATTATAAAATAAGAAAATCCGCATTTCACAAATACACAAAGTTATAATATTTTTTTTCCAAATAAACTTTCAGTATTGATATATCCTTTTTATTCGACTCCACGTCCCATTCTTTTTTATTCAAATCACATCTAATCAAGTATTTACTCATCTTAAGTAAACTGAACTACCAGTGCCTACACAATGCTCCAAACTAAATTTTGGTAAGTTGCTTTAACTTGTGCCCAATTTCATTATATTTGTGTGACTTATTATTTTTTACTGCTTCAGAGAAGCATTTTTCATGACATTGTTGAACTATAATGAGAGAACCTACCCTGAACTTCATGGCCAGTATGAAGAGGACTAGGATGAGAATCACAGCTATCACCCCACATGTGATGGCTCCTATGGCATAGGGGGACACTATAATACAAAAAATTAAATATAAAAAATATTTGATAGTCCAAATCTGTACTGTATGCTGTAAAAACCAGAGACATTTATATCACCCTTAAGGCCATTGGCCTGAGGGGTGATATCAGTCGAGGGTTTTTACTGCATGTGGTACATATCTAGTCATTTTATATTCATTACATCATATATTTACATTCTTATGTTTTGTAATCACTTTTGTATTTTTGTGTGATAGCGGTGCAATATAGACCTAGTCCAAATAATTTGGACGTCTTGTAAGGCTTTTTATAATTTTTGTTGTTATGCCTTCCTGGGACAGGAAGGCATCCAAGAAAAAATCCTAATAAAAACGTTAGCCTTCCACGTAACGGCCTAATTATTTGGACTTATATAGGCCATGCAATATAGGTCATGCCATATAGGGTATGCGATATATGCCATGCCATATAGGTAGTGTGTTTGGCTTATAATACATATTCAGAAAGAATATATAATTACTTGAATATATGATATAAATCTATATCATACATTTACAGGTAAGTATAAATATAGTATTTATTAATATGCATTATAGGACAAAGCACATTACCTATATCGCACCTCTTACCCTATATCGCACCCCTTACCCTATATCGCACCCCTACAAAATATCAATATTTTATTCTTTATGATATAATGAACATTACATAGCAAAATCTGCATCATATGCTGTATAAACCGTTGGCCCTTGGTATGATATAGGTGTCTTGGGTAAATACAGCATCTGATACAGATTTTGTCATGTATTATTCAGTATATAACACACTGCAATTTCAAGCAAGCTAACCCAGAATATCTTAAATTCATATTTGTCTAAACAAACAGAGAATTTTTCCCCCTCTCATTCATATTAACATTTTTAAGTGTTAAAAATGCATGCACAGATTTTATCTCTTGGCCTTACATTTTTGTATAAGTTAAATTTCCCACCTTTCTAAATTTCAGACATGTTTTCCTGCAGAAAAAGTCAAGGATAATATAATTTCTCCACCTTCAATAGTTATTTTACATTTCAAAAAGCTTGACAAGGCTCTCATGTTGAAAATACAAAATAAATATCTTGGCAAGAAAAAATACTTTAATCCACTCTTGGAAGAAGAAAAACCTTTATGTCTTGCACATCTCTCTATGATGTTCTTTCTGCCTATTAAGTTTCACCAAAATCCATCAAACCATTTGGGAGGTATCAATTGTACTTACAAGATTCTATTCTATTTTGATAAAACTTAAGTCAAAAATGTAGACAGAAATATATAATATCCATTAAACTTATAAACAACATGGATTTACTTTTAAGCAAGAATTCCTAGGGAATATGCATGGCAAAATTTCATCAATAAACTAAAAGAATCAAATTAATGATGTTATTTAAGGGCATTTTCTTTGTTTCTCAGTAACTTTGGTCATGTTTATTTATTGACAATCATGCTTCACCTAAACTTAATTTGGGAGATTGACAAATTGTTTTTGTCTTGTCTGTCTGATCATTAAAAACTTATTCCACTTAACTCCTCTAAACTTTTTAACAGCTGTAAATGAAACTTGGTATGTAACAAGTATATATTCTAGGAATTTATTGGGGAGAAGCAGTTTTTTTAACTTAAAGATTTTAAAGAAACAGGATAAGACATTGTGTTTGCTGGTAAAACAAGCAAAATTTTCTGGTAAATGTACATCTATTATTAGTGCATCTGAACTCATCTTAATAAGATGGATCCAAAAACCAAGACAAAAACTTTCATGTTACATATCATTTTCATTTATGAGGATAAAAACTAAATAAGATCAACATCGATAAAACAAGAAGCACAACTTGTATCAATGTGTAATACAATATTTATGGACAAAGATTCTTATCTAAAAACACAATGACAAAATATCAATTATTACAACGATACATCAAATTTATGTCAATGATACGTAATTACGAAATTCATCAGTGTTAAATCCTGTTTTAATTGTCTTTTTACAGATTGCGTAATGTTTTTAAAATCTTCTTTCATTACAATACAGTCTGGTCTAAGAATGATAAGGATTGGAACTGTATTGTTATTAGCTCTCCATGATCAGTTATTGAGTCCTGGAAAGAAGACCTTGAAAAGCTTGATGCTACGGTCATAAATGACATCAAGCCCTAATACAAGCCTACTTAGTGGGTTTAATCAGCATGAAGTCTTAGTTTTATCCTTACAAAACGAATGAGAGCTATTCTATTCTAGGCTAATTTATGGTGTTAATATGGTTTCATAACAGTAAACTGAAACTAAAAAAGAAACTAAATTGTACATTTTGCTGGCAAACAAGCTCTCTGTTAGATTTACTATAAAAACAAGGGGCTCACAAAAGGGTACCCTGGTTCATATACCGGTAAGACTTTTATTATGTAAATAAAAAAATGAAGTCCAATTATCTCTCATGAAGCAATGAATTTCTTCATGCATATATCAATAATATATCAATATAATGTACTTTCTTCATCTAAAACGCCATCAAAATCCATCAAGCAATTTACAAGGAGTTGTGCTTACAAGAAATTTGGACAGACACACAGACAGAAAGGGTGATTCCTATAAACCCAAAACTTTGTTTGTGGGGGCATGATAAATGTCACATGTCAGATTAAAAATATTACTAGTATAAAGGCTGACACACAATTACTTTTTAATATATTAATAAAAGAATATCATAAAGAAGCACATGTACACATGTACCTACATATACAAATCTTAATATGATTAAGGCCCTGCCTTTTTCGCGAGCATCGAATATCTATATACCTTTTTAAAAATAAATCCATGTGCTCGACCGGCTAAGTTTAGCGTTAAGAGGGAACTTTTAAAAAAGGAATTAAATAGTAGCAAAGTCTGACCCCACCCAACCCAAATCATATGCACTTGAGAAAGTTGTTGTTAAAATATCTGGGATTAATAACTACTTATTAAAAATTCAATTATTTGTGCAAATAATAAATCCTGTAACATTCTGGGACGACATTAAGTGAGACAAAATTTTATGGATTACGTGACGTCATTTCCTTGTCAGAATATTTCGCGCTTCTTCAGCAGACAAAAACAACATTCAGATTCTGTCAGGTTTTGTGAGATTTTCTGAGTATCAGTGTTTTATTTGAAGCATAGGTAACAGAAGGTATACGCGTACATTAAGAAACCTGGCGGAAAAAAACGGTAAAGTAAAAATATTATGTAGGATTGAGGAAAAGTGAGTGAAACCCCACAGACAGGATGGGACTCTTCAGTCTTCTTTCATCTTTTATTTATTATGCTGAGTAGGTTTTTATTCAGTAAATTTATGTATTTCTTTATCTTATTTTATCTTACTTAGAATTTAACAAAGCTTGGTCAGTATCATGCATTTGGTATGACTAGTCAATGGGACGATGTTCCCCAAAGCTAGTTCGGTAATTTCCGGAAAATCGTTTTTCAGCGGGAAAGACCGAATGGTGCTTAAATAAAAATCTGTGTGTAAAAATAAACAAGTGGATGAATGAGGGTTTATCACTGTTTTTGAATTTCCAATTTTCATATTTTTGCATAACAGATTATGATGTATTTTTTATAAGACCAGTGATTGTTTTACTTGCTCCGTGCCTATTATTTTTTTCACTCCGTAAAAGTAAACCTGTTCCAGTTTTATCGTCAGTATATTTCTGGCACATCTCAAAACATGCACAATGCCGTAGGGCTCGCATCTGCGATGCTCGCTATTAGTAAACATCAAAAGAAACAAACCAACTACGGAACTCTTATTTTATTACAGATTATTATGTTTTACTAATAATTCAAAATAAAATACAAACACACAGGTGTCTTTCCTTGTAAGCTGTATATCTTCAATACTCACAGCAATGGATATTGCTTTTATTGTCAACCCCCTTTTTGGCAAATTTTGGTTTTCTACTGTCAGTAAATGTTAAGTTTCAAAGACCATTGCCAAAAGCAGAATATTTTGATGATTTTCTTTTTTAACTACCAGTACATATGTATGCACCTGTAATTCATGTACTTTGCGTGTGAATGGCCTTAACAATTAAACAAACAATGTTTTTTATTCAAATTATTCATGGCATCTTTATAAGCTGGTAAAAAGATTTCTTATTTCTTATACTAATTAGCTGTTATTGCTATTCATTTTTTTTCCCCTTCTCTTATATTTTCCAAAAACCTTACTTACTTATGGGTAAATACTAGTACTTTCAGGTACATGAATTACATAACTAAATTACAATATTCTACCTACAATGTAGACTATTTTGTAGTACATGTATGTATAAAAAAAATAAATTAAGATGAAATTTCACATACCTCCTTTTGACTTTTTCTCCTCCTCCTCCTCATTTGGAACAGGGTCCCCCTCCTTTGACTGAATGATAACATACCTATAACCTCCGACCCCATCGTCTCCATCATCTGAAAACCGAGAAAAAAATTTCACCCTCTTAGCAACTTACTCATTTTGAGAACACAATCGTAAGCCAATCACCAGCAAATTTATGCACCCAAGGGACAGTCAATCGTTACTAATATCCTTTAAAGTATGTTCTTAATCAATAAAATCCACTAATAAGTAGCATAGGAAACTGCAAATCTTTACACGTAAAATTCCATCCTACTTTCATGCATTTATTGTCATATTCTGATATTCTATGAGTTTCCAATTCCACTCCTTTCATATCCCTAGGCTATAAAAGTTTTACACGATTGAACAACTTTCAGCCGTCAATGCATTATTTCCAACGTTTTTCCTTAAAAACAGAAAATGGTTACATTCAACTGACAAGAGATATAATTATATTTTCGTAAAATTCCCAAATGGGGCTATAATCTTAGAGTGATTACTATTGGTTAACATTGTTATCGTCTTGTAAGGAATTTCATCTGTTTTTTCTCATATTTCTCCTTATTTATTACCACTGACAGTAACACCAGGATAAAGATTCTGGCAAAATTAAATAAAGACAACAAGTTAAGTGAAATTGAGTGCTGATGTGGGAGTTAATTTCCATAAAATGCTGCTTTGTTTTACACAAATAAGCTAAATCAAATATCATATGTTATCGACCTTTTTAACCTACTGTTTCAGATTTAGATACAATAAATCTTTCTTCTTTATTTCATGGAAATATGTAATTTATGTATCAAATATCAACAAGGGATTGCACAAAAATTGTGCTATGGAGCCCCCCCCCCCTCATTTAATCATTCAGAAAACATCTGACTGTCTGACCTGGAAAGAGGAGGCACCATGTTAACTCCCCATGCTAAAGCCATGTACCAAATTTGAAATAAATCCAATTAATAGCAAGAAGCTGTGAAATCTTTTACAAAATCTGACAATTTTTTAGCCTTAAAAGTAGATGAGTTGGCTAGTAAAACAGGATGTACATGTAAATGCACAACTGACATGCGAAGGGGAGCCACAGTATAACCTCCCATGCTATGCTTATAAGCTGTGTATTTTTTTTGAAATTAGTTCTTTCAGTAAAAGCTGAAAAATCTGTTACTATAGTAACAAGGTAATTGTATTATAGCCCCTCTCTTACAAGTTGGGATATATTATAACTTTTTTTCAAAAGAGATAGAATGTAAATGTAGCATAAAATTTTGCATTACCATGTGTACTTGCTATGCAGTTAGTGTTACACTGTACATGCACCTGTATACACATGTAATACTTATCAACTAACAGCGTACAAGAAAGGGTTTTACAATGTAAATTCAAACAAAAAGTGACTTAAATAAAGTTGTACTTCAATGTTAATAGTTTATAGTGTTTAATGGTTTTCAAAGAGAGGGTTCTGAGACAAACCCCTTAACCCACCACTGTTTAATGGATGATTCTAATTCAGCACATTTTTCCCAGGGGGACACCTAAATCAATTTTAACAATGAGATCTTACATCTATACATGTATATACTTAAGTAACAAGACCAATCAATGTCTGGCCCTGTGTCGCATGGACAGTCAATAGTTTTTGACACTTGTATCCTATGGTGGACTGACACAGCATATTTGTCACATGCAACCCATTATAGACTGACAATAAATATTTAGAAATAAAAGTATTTAAGATTCTTATAACGAACAACAACAACAAAGAAAATAAATAAGACAAACAAATTAAAGTTTTTATTTTCCCCCCTTTTGTCCCCCTCATTGCTTAACAGAAAAGGTGAGTCAAGAAAAAATTATCTTACATTTTGTATCCAATATATGACAAAAAATAACTTGCACTTTTTTTTCCTAAATGAGACCATAAATAAAATAGTTGCATTTTTGCCGCTTTTGGGTCCATCATTCCAATCAATCATTTTATGGTAAGGAACATTTTTGGATTTTTTTAGCAATCAGTCAACCAGAACTAAAGTTGTTGTGGAAAACAAATAAAAGCATCATTTTTTTGCCCTTTTTGGGCCCCTTATTTCTAGTTAATTGAGTTCTGTAGTTAAAGGAACAGAAATGGTGTGTTTCTTATGTTATTCAGTATACATGTATCTTGTAATTAAAAAAAAGCTCAATAATTTTCAGTTTGGAACTATCATGAAAATTACAAATTTATGTATAAACACATTGAACCCGCAGGCACATTATATTTAGTATAAGCTAAATGTACATGTACAACATACCCGTAGCCAGAATTTTTCAACAGGGGGTTCGAAAATGTGAAAAGGGGGGTTCGATTTCCCAAATTTTTCTGACTTTAATAGTGCTTAACCAATTTTTCACCTGATTTTTCCCTATTTTTATCAACTTTTTTTAACCCCTCGAACCCCCCCTGGCTACGGGTATGTACAGGATAATATAGTAGCTGATGGTTTATATTGAGTGTTGAGAATCTACAAGATCTCAACCTTGGTATAGTTTATAGTGGATGCATTATTTTACTGCATACAAAATTTATAAGTATGGATCTCAAGATGTTCCATTTGAAAAAAAATGTTCTTGTTTACATGCTGACAATTTCTATCAACTCATAAATGTAAATAAAATTTCAATTTGAAGATGGATTTTTAAATGCTTTCACAAAATCTAGGGCAATTTTGCATACCATACATAGAAAATAGAGTTCATTGACATTTCCTTAAAAGTTTTGTAATAACAAAGGTTATGAAATATAACCTGGATTTTAACACATTAAAATTTAAATGATATCAAAACTTTAAATTCATGTTAAAAGTTTAAAAACAGACACACTTTAGTAAGTTTCTCATTTTGCTTGTTAAAATATTTTTATTAAAGTCAATTCCTAGTATACACTTGTACATGTAGGTAAGGGGTACCTTTAAACTGAGAAACGCAATCGAAACGCAACGATACGAAACGCAACGAAACGAAACGAAATACAACGAAACGAAACGAAATATAACGAAACGAAACGAAATACGAAAAAAAACGAAATATAACGAAACGAAATTTTACGTTCTTTAAACTGTTGGAATAAAACTAACGAATTAGGATTTTGATTTTATGATATTTTCTTTCTTTTACATTTATAGTTTGTTAAAAAAAAACTACCGAAGTCGGTTGACCAATCTTTACTGACAAAGAACAAAAGGAAAAAGGCAAACCCATTCAGGAGAAAGTGAGCAATATTATTGTTTCTGATCGATTTAACTAGTATAACCCTGCAACAATTTTAATGTGCCTGTCCAAAGCCAGGAAGATGTTTGTAATAATTGTCGATTTTTTATGTTATTTGTTTTATGTCAAAAAGGGGGTCTTTCGTTGACCCTTTAGGATTCGGTTTGAATCATATGTAGTTATTTCAATCCAGGGCCAATTGTAAAACAGCGAGCAGTGACCGTTGGTCACATTGAAGGCTGCTGGTCGTTTTACGTTGTGGAGTTTTTAAATTGGTGTCAATGTTGTAGGTTTTGTCGCGTACACTTATTCCAAATATCATTATCTTTTCTGTAAAATTCACTTTAATGAAATAATGGATAAAACAAGTGTTATGAAGCCAAACTTTCCTCTTTTATTGCGATATTTGGGTCTCGAATAGAAGATGAATAAGAAGTTTGAAAGAAGTACAGTTGTGCGACGTTCGCTCTCAGATGACCGAAGGAAAAATTGCACAGCAAGAACCGGTATTCTAACATTGGAGTACATCTACATGCATCAGTATCACGATTTTGCAAAGACCCGTTTTCTGCATGCACTATACACGAAGAAAAATGTTTACGAGAACAAAATACCGAGACCCTTTTTAAGTTAATATGGTCAGTCTCTCTGGTACGGCTTCTTAAACTGACGAGGACAAATGTGACTTTCTCACAAGCCAATAATAACTACATGTATTTGTTGTAACCCAAAAATCGTTAATATTACAATTGATTCGCTACTGCAGAACTTGCAGGACTTAGATGGATTTTTTTCTGCAGAGCGAAACGTCTGACACAAAAATTGCATACACAAGGTTATGTTGCACATTGGTTGTTGTCCTAACTGAAGAAATTCGTCGGAAGAAATCATGCGCTCTTAAACGAAGATGGGATTTCTATTTCTCAGATGAGTGCTGATGTTGGTTTGTCTTTAGGTTTTTGTTTTATTTCCCATTTCGGGTTTGACACGCTGAATTGTCCCTTGTCAACACGACGGGTGTGCTATAGATGCAGTAACTGCTTACTCTTTCGGAACCCTAGCTGAGTTTACTCTTGTTCGACTCAACTTGTGTTCGCATTGTTGATTGCTGTTCAGTTGATTTTATGTTTCTATGTTTCGTGTTTCTTCGTTCTGTTCAGCTTTAATGGTTTTGTCGTTGCCTTTCGAACTTTTGATATTTGAATGCCCAATCGGTACCTCTTTGCTCCCCATGTCAACCTTTTCTTAGTTTTAGTGTCGACTTAGAAAATCAGAAACCAGACCAGATGCGTTTTTACAAAATATATAAATAATTTGCTTTTAATGAATTAAGATAACATGGTGATAATGAGATGTGGAATAAGTGCTTGTGACACTACCAATATGAATCAGAGGCAAAAAAACCCATCTTCTTCGCAGAAAAAAAACAATATGAATACGACCAGTACAAACATAAGCTCTGACCGTTATCATAAGTTTAAACATTATTTTACAATCAGATAGTTCTAAAGGCATTTCGGGCGAAGAGTCAGCACGTTAATAACAAAAACATTCTAAAATCTAGTTACAGTGACAATGCATTTTCTTTCTTCTTATTGGCAAGTTGAATTTGAATGAATATAAACGATAAATGTTCAATTGAACAAGAGAGAACCTGAAATAAAGACAAATAGAAAGAACAAGTCTTAGGGGAGCTTTTAAGAGAAAACTTACAACTTTCACTGTTACTGCCAACTAGCATATCTATCAAGTACCGGAATCTTGGTATCGGTACCGGTATTAAAATACAACAAAGTTCATGACAACTAATTTTGCTACGCTTGACGCGCGTTTCACCGATGGTCAAACTTACTAAAATCCGTCAGATAAATCTGGAATACAATTAGGCCAGCATCCGAAGGTTTAACCATGCAAAGCTACAAGGGCTAAGTACATTAAATCTACAAATGTAATACCGCTTTACAGGCGGAAGGTATGTAGTGATGTTTAGTTCGGTCCGCCCGTCACAACACTCTCTTTTTTGTTATCAGTAAATCATAGACAGCATTTGCTTAAAAATCCGTACGTACTATTCCATAATGATTTTGCTGACCGCTAAAAAACACGGGAAATTTCGGGCTATTGTTAGGTATGGAAATATGATTGTACAGTCCGAAACAATTTACTTATGCATGATTTGAATACAAGAAAAGAAAAATATAAGTAAATAGTAGACTACTATCTAATTCTAAACTGTTGTCTGCCATTTTCTCCTACTGTCATTTTCTTTGTTAAATCATACAAAGTTATTTTTTTTCTGACTGTCGTCAGATTTCAAATTGTTAATGGTCGGCAATAAGATATATGCATTTCTTAGACCAGCGACTTCTCTATCAAAAACACAAAACAAAGTTAAAAACATAAATTTTCGATATTCGACATTTACAAGACTAGATTGTGATAACCAATGCAAATGGGATTAAATTTTTATAAAAATAAAGTCAACAAATAATTTTTCGTTACATTTTATAAAATTTTGTTTCGTTTCGTTATTTTTCGTTTCGTTTAGTTATATTTCGTTTCGTTTCGTTTCGTTGCGTTTCGTTTCGTTGCGTTTCGTTTCGTTGCGTTTCGATTGCGTTTCTCAGTTTAAAGGTACCCTGTAGGTAAGTTATTAATTTTAGTTCAAAATTGAAAGTTTGATTAAAAAAATCTACAAATATTTTTTAAGTTTGTCGAAAATTTGAATAAAATAAATAATAACTGAGAATATGCAGAAGAATAAAAATGTAAAAATTAATTGATTTGAACTTAGCGTACAACTTTTAAAATCATCAATGTATGAAAGAGTCAAGTTAAAATGAAAGTCTACATCCATTTTTCAAAATTTTTCTACAAATTTCAAATTGAAATCATTCTCATGTACAGTTTCTGAGAAAGGCTTGACAGAAATTTCTAGGTATTTTTTCATATCAACCTAGTCCAAAACAGAAAGTAAAAGTCAAACAGGTTTGAAAGTTGGTTAGAAGATACAGCTTGTCATACTGGTACCACCCTGCCAAATTTCAATTCATTCTTATGTATTGTTTCAGAGAAAAGCTTGATGGAAATTCGTACAGACGGACTGACGTACATATGTACAGACATGATTAAAACTTAATGCCCCCAAACATGTAGTTCTGGGGGAATAAAAAATCAGATCAAATTCTTAAATAGGAGTTGCACATCTACAACACAAAAAGTTAAATGAAAATCTATGGTTTATGAGGAGTTGCAAATAAGAGATTGCCTGAGATGCAACAAGACGGACGGATGGATGGACACACCTATCACTACACACCCCCTAAAGTTAGTCTTCCAAATATGAAATAAGACTTGTGTGGGCTGCACATTTTTAAGTATTCCATAAATGTATGCATGCTAAAAAATACAAAACAAATGATCCTTTAAAATACATTTAGTGGTTTAGGACATGGAGGAGCAGCCTAAATAGCCAGTCATTAAAATCAGCACAGGACCGACAGCCCACAACCTGTATAAATTTGTTTAGGTCCTGTAATTTTAGCAACGTTTATAAGACAATCTTATTGAAATATTTCAATACCATGAATTTGGTCTTGTAAATCCAAAATCCGGAATTCCATGACTGAATAACACCCTGAAATGTCAGTGTCCATGTTTTGTACCCAGATTCATTGTATCTTATCGAGGAAATTCAAAATGAGAGGTTTGTATGTCACAATTCATTGAGTAATATATTTAAAGTAATTTAGGAGCAGTAGGGAATTAACAAAATGAAACCATTTAAATGTCAGTATTCAGTATGTAAATCCATGTTTTTGAATGGGACACATCCAAATATCGATCAAAGAAAATTTGTCAAAGTCACAAATGACTCAATTTGCTTGAACATCGAAAAATGTAGAACATATGGGTGAGCAACAGACTTGAAATTTATTCCTAGGTAGGGGACCCTATGTTAATGCTGTATACAAATTATTAAGGGGTTGTGATTAGTATTGTTGAGAAAACTGTTATGAATTTTTTTCCCTGCATGCTGTCTGACATACACCATCTTAAAACCTGGATTTTTCATTGTGAAATCTGGCCAAAGATTTTGAAATAAAAGGTAAATATCACAATATGTCACAAAGGCTCGGTGAAAGTTTCATGAAAATCCATTCAGTGGTCTAGGAGGGGTAGCAGATAAACGATTTGGACCCCTTAAACGTGAATGGTCATTCTATCTTTCAACACAGGAAACCCCCAGATATAATCAATAGCCTGACAATTAGAAGACAGTTTGGTCTTCTTAGTTTTGAAGATAAAACTTACCATTAATTTGGATGTATCTTGTCCTAGAGTCAATATAACTTGTTCCATTTATTATATTGGTCACTGTACAGTTATAAATCCCCTCATCTGAAGACTGTGCATCTGTTATCTTATAACTAGGTTCTGTAGCTAAAGTAACTTCATTGAAATTATCTCCCTTTGGTCTGAAAGACCATCTATATTTAGGTTGTGGATTTCCACTAGCTCTGCAGTATAGATTAATGGTCTTTCCTGCTTGGTAGACATATCGCTCAGCGTGTGGTACAATTATAACTTGGTTAAGATGGACAGGAACTGAAAATGAAAGTTTATTAAATAGATGTAAAACAGATCTAATGTAAGGTTTGTTTCAACATACCCAACCTTATACAAAAATATTTTGAATATATGGATAGTCATAGAATAACAATACTGCACAAAAAAAACTTGGATTTTCTTAAAAAAGCTAGTTAAGCAACTTATCTGGAAATGCATCCTACCATATGAAACCCCTACCTGAAGATGCATACCAAATATCTAAAGCCTGAGTTAATAGAAGCTTAGAAATCTGCTATGAAAATTTTTCCATTTTTTACCCTTAAAAAATTCTAATAGATAATAAAGAGATGTGGAATAAGTGTATGCGACACAACCAACATTAAAGAAACGGCAATTTAAAAAATCACAAAGGAAAACAGCCAGCAGTCTTCAACATGACCAAAGGTCACTGCTCGCCGTCTTATATTGACCCAAGACTAAAAATACAATACATAAGATTCAAACAAATCCCTAGAATATCAAAGAAAGACCCATTTCTGGACATAAAACAAAAAACAGATAGTAGACAAGGACAAACAAAAGCTTTGACAAGGATTCCTGGCTTAGGACAGGCACAGTCAGCTTGTTAAACAGAAAGTAGATAGACAAGGACCTGAAAATGCTTCCCACCATATAAAACCCCTATCTGAAGCTGCAAACCAAATATCAAAAGCCTATGATTAATGGTAGCTGAGAAATCTGTTTCGAAAAATTGTGTGATGGACACACACAGGCAAGGACTCCAAGCCTTTCTTAGTCCATGCTCAGCATTGGGAAAAAAAAACATAGGAAAAAATATCATTATCAGAACATTAAAATATCAGACTTACAATAAACTTCTAAAGGTGGGCTTGTCTCACAGACTAGGGTTGTACCAGTATCAGGATAGCTGACCTGACACTGGAACTTATACCCATTGTATCTCAAATCTGCCCTGAATGATAAAGTAGCTGATACATGTGTTAGATTGTGTGTAACAGATTCTGTATTCAGCTCTCTTTGATCATGTTTCCATAGTAAAGATGGAGGCTTGGTACCTCCGTAGTGGACAATACAGTCGAAAAATGCTTGTTTGTCAAAGTTCCTGCTTACAAGGTCGAGGGGCGGCTTCAGGTTGTGACATTGGGGTTTTTCTGGAAAAAATTAATCAAAAATACATGTATGACACAAAAAATGATTATATACACACAAAATACCAGAAAAAAAACCAGCAACATTGATTTATCCATGGCATGAAAGTCTTTTAAAAGTAGGTTGCAATTTTTCAATGTTTTTGATAGATACATGATGAATTTTCTGCAATTAATGTTAAGATACTTTTAGAAATACACATGTATTCAACAAGTCACTTTACATTGTGATCTAAGTTGCTAAAGAATAGTCTTATTCATATATTTGGATTATTTTTCAAAGCATTTACATGTATATATTTGAGCTGTTTTTCAAAGCATTTATATATTTGAGCTGTTTTTCAAAGCATTTATATGGTTTATTTTTCAAAGCATAAATTCAAGTATTTGTTTCTGTCAAATTCATGATTTTTTTGATTTTTTTTTTTGGGGGGGGGCTACATTATTAACTCACCAAATACAAACAGCTCCATCTTTGCATCCTTGTCATCTTTGTTGTCAGTAACTTTACAACTGTATAACCCTGCATCTGAAAACTCAACATCTCTAATGGTCAATGATGCCCTACTGACTGACCAAACAAACTTTATGGCATCCACAATATGAAGGAGCTTTGGGCTGTCGCCAGGAACAAATTGGATCTTAACAATTTCATCTTGGACCTGTGAGCCAACAGGTGTGAATAGCCAAAACAGAGTGAAAGGCTGATTGGCACTGAAAATGTCTACACCATTATTTGTGATGCTGCAGTTTATTGTTACATTGTGTCCAACAATGGCTGCTTTGTCTGATGTTCCTTTCACAGCTAGTTCACAAAATGAACCTAAAATCACGATAACAAAGTCACTTTTAACATTTTTAATGTGATATACATGCATGAAATATATACGGTACATGTATATTTAAAAAACTATAATATAGAAATACAAATATCCTGTTTTTACTTAAAAATTTATATAAAGACCACCTGACGAGTGTAAAAGTATTTAAACTATTTGGATTTTACTTTTCACTTGAACATTATAATGCATGTTAAATACAATTAGGAGCTAGTGGATGTATTATAAAAGAAAGGATTGTTACATACTGTAAACCGGAAAAATTTTGCGCTGTCTTTTTTTCGCAGTATGACAACTAAATTTTAGTTCGCACAGTTTTAAATTCGCGCTGAAATGTTATTGTTCAAAGACTACAATAGAAGACAAGTTTATTCGCGCAGTTTAATTTTCGCGCTAGCAAAATCACTGCAAAAATTGTGAAAATAAAATTGCCGCAAATATTTCCCGGTTTACAGTATATAGATAGATATTAGTATTCCCTTGCAGTAAAGCAACACTGAAATTTGTAACAATAACTATGATAACAGTGCTACATTTTGTACATGTAAGTACCATTGCAATTAAATCTTGATTTAAGTATATATTTTTTTTACAAATTTCACTTTGTTATTTATTATAAGCTAACATTGCTAAAAGCTAATCTTAATCTTTTGGTGATACTGAATAAAACCATCAAAGCCTTTTGTTACTTGGATCTTATCATTTCTTATTATTCATATGGCTAAATGGAATTTATTTTCAATATTGACATGATTGAGAACTGAATATTCCATAATTTAAATTATGTTGGTTATATGCAAGCTTTTTCAGTGCAAAAAAATTTTAACAGGTGGAAAATGAAGCTTTAAAAAGTTGTTGACAGACAAGAAATTCTCTATGGCGGTACAGATAGTAATTCTTGATACATGTACTTTATTATATTTGAAGAATGTTCAATAGCATAAACTAAAAAAAATAATAATAATAAATAAATAATAACAATAATTAATTTTTGAAGTCCTGTATCCTGAGCTTGTTAGACAAATAAACATAATTATGTCTGTTCATGTACATAATATCATTGATACTATAGATATGCCAGGCTATACTTTTAAGCTACTTAATAGACAAACTTATAAACGAGTTAAATCAGGAGGCATCGCCTTCGGCTATAAATCAGAATTTGAAAATTTTGTCCATTATATACAAACGGACAGTAAATTAGTTTCCTGGTTCAAAGTTTCTGCAAATCTTTTTAATACTCCTGAAGATATTATCATTGGCAATATCTATATCCCACCCGAAAATTCTATTTACAGGGCTGATGACCCTTTCAATGAATTAGAAATAGAGTATTTGAATTTTTCAAATAATTACAGATTTATACTCCTAAATGGAGATTTCAATAGTAGAACGGGCAAAGATGCAGATTTTACAGAAATTGTAAATGATAGTCATAACCATATTAATAATGTGCATAATTTGTGTTATACACTTGCTGATTTTGATATAAATCTTAATAGAAACAGTAAAGATTGTACAAAAAACAACTATGGTAACAACCTTTTGGAAATGTGTAAAAATAATAATCTGTTCATTTTAAACGGTAGAGTCAATGGTGACAAAATGGGCATGTTTACTTGCAAGCAAACAAGTGTTGTTGACTATTTTATTTGTACACATGACATGTTATCTTGTATTAATACTTTGAATGTCATTGATTTTTGTTCTCTGTATTCAGATGTACATAACCCTATTGAGCTATGTGTAAAAGTACCAAGGGAACCTAATCCCCCTATGTTTGAACAAAATAATTTAAATGATAAGAAGAAAATAAAAAAATGGGATACGGATAAAGTAGAATCTTACCTAGAAAATATTGATATTCATAAGGTTGAGCAATTGATAGGTGAATTAGACGAAGTCAATATCGAAAATTTGTCACAAGATAAAATTGACGCACTGATCGAGAAAACAAACGCTTTGATCGTTAATCCAGCAGAACAGGTCTTCGGAACGTATGAGCGAAGTCTGAATAACGGTAAACAGTCTTCGAAAAATAACAAGCCGTGGTTTAATTCTGAATGTCGCAGAAAAGGAAAATTCTTACAGAGTAGCAAAGTCTCGATTTAGATTACGTAAATCTGACGAAAATAGAAATATTCTTCGACAAACGGAGAAGGAATATAAGCGTGAAACTAGCAAAGCGCTGCTATCGCATCGACGAAATATGAAAAAGAAATTACGATCGCTGCGAACACAAAACAGTAAAGAATACTGGAATATTATTAATACGAGACAAGACCGGCGAAAGTCAGGCGCGACCATAGAAAATTTGTTTGATTTCTTTAAAGATCTAAACAGCGGCGACGGTATCGAAAACACGGAATACGAGAATGTCGCAGGTACTAATGATACCATTAATATGAATATAAATTGTGAGATTTCTGAATTAGAAATACTAAAATGTATTAAAGATTTGAAAAATAACAAAGCATGTGGTGACGACTATGTCACAAATGAATACATTAAACATACATCACATATATTATTACCAATATATTTAAAACTTTTTAATATGATATTTGATTCAGGCAAAGTCCCTAGTATTTGGCTTGTAGGAAATATTCTTCCTTTTTATAAGAATAAAGGCAGTATCTCAGATCCGAAAAATTACAGACCCATAACCATTTTGAGTTGCATGGGTAAACTTTTTACATCTATTTTGAACACAAGACTGGGTGCATTTATGGACGAATTTTTACTGTTGAATGAAAACCAATCCGGCTTCCGAAAAGGGTACTCTACCATTGATAGCATTATGACATTACACTTATTATTTGAACTTTTAAAACATAAGAAAACGAAACTGTTTTGCGGCTTTATTGATTTTGCAAAAGCATTTGACACGGTATGGCGACCGGGATTATGGGGTAAACTACTTGAAACTCAGATCAATGGCAAGATGTATGCAGTAATTGTAAATATGTATAGTAATATTAAATCTCGAATATTTAATGGTGAAACATACTCGGATTATTTTCCATGCAATGTAGGTGTACGTCAAGGAGAAAACCTATCTCCTCTACTGTTTTCCTTATACGTTAATGACTTGGAAGATTTTATGTCAGCAAATAATGTAACCGGTATTCAAAGTATCACTAGCGACATAAGTATCGAGCTCAATTTATATGTAAAATTATTTTTGATTCTTTATGCTGATGATACAGTGTTATTGTCAGAATCACGAGACGATTTGCAAAACCAACTTAACCTGTTACATGAATATTGTGACAGATGGAAACTTAAGGTAAATGTGGATAAAAGTAAAATTGTAGTATTCTCGAGAGGCCGAAATCCGAGAAACTTGCATTTTACATATAATAATGATGATCTAGAAATCGTAAACGAATTCGTATATCTTGGGGTATTATTCTCGAAAACTGGAAACTTTGCTAAAGCTAAAAAATATAATGCAGATAAAGCTAAGATAGCCATGTACGATATTATTCGTAAAGGTAGAACACACAATTTATCCATAGAATGCCAATTAGAGCTCTTTGACAAAGTAATCCAGCCGATCTTACTGTATGGATGTGAAGTATGGGGTATAGGTAATAACACGATCATCGAACGAGTACACTTAAAGTTTTGTAAAATGCTTATGCACGCCAAAAAATCCACACCGGATTATATGGTGTACGGGGAACTAGGAAGATATCCATTAGATATCAATATAAAATTAAGAATTATCAATTATTGGGGTAGACTCATTTCCGGAAAAGAATCAAAACTGCCGCGTATTTTGTATGATCTGTGTCTTAAACAAGATAACCAGATTGATTGGCTAAAACATGTAAAATCTACTTTAACCACATGTGGACTACCATTTATTTGGGATTTCCAACAATTCTATAGTACTACATGGCTCCACGCTTCTGTCAAGCAAAGCTTAACTGATCAATTTCATCAAAATTGGGCATCAATTATTCAAAACTCACCAAAAGCCATCAATTATAGGATATTTAAAGATAAAATAGAATTTGAGAACTACTTTAATCTTTTAGATGATAAAAATGCGATAACCCTTTGTCGTTTCCGAACAGTCAACCACAATCTTCCTATAGAATCTGGAAGGTGGCGTAACACTCCGCGTGAAAACAGAAAATGTACTTTATGTGTAGGAAATGAAATCGGCGATGAATTTCACTACCTTTTTATTTGTAATTCATTAACCGCTGAACGCAAGCAATTTCTAGACTTGAAGTATAGAAATAGGCCAAATATCATTAAATTTAACCAATTGTTGAATAGCAAACATACCCCAACTTTAAACAAACTCTGCAAATTTATTAGAACTATACTGAAAAAGATAGATTCTCCAGGGTAGCCTCTCCAATGCTCTTTTCCCTTTTTCTTTTTTTTTTCTCTTTATCAAACAAATATTGACATTGTATGTTTTTTAATTGTGCTTCTTTCTGTACCTCCATTTATGTTTATTTATGTTTGTACCTTTGTATATTGCATATATTATTGTAATAACTTTATGTATTAATCTCTGTACCATTGCATATGGTTTATTGAGAAAATAAAGATATATATTGTTTGTCAACTTATTTTATCAATCATTTCAAGCAAAGTAATCAATGTATGAAATTAATGTTAATTATTCTGCCTTAACGGGCGTCTTTGATTGACAATAAAATATTTTGTTTGTTTGTTTGTTTGTTACTGCAGCTAGTCATGTTATATTTACAATTCAGTTATAAGGTTTTACAAATATTTGCAGCTTGTTAACTAAGCTTGGATGTGGTGTTTTAAATTTAGAAATTTTTAGAAACTGGTAGTTTTAATAATACTTAAGAGAGAAAATAAAATTTGTAAATGTTGTTCAATGAACTGTGTTGAAAATGAATACCATTTTGTACTTGTCTGCCCGGCCTCTAGATCATTATTATTATTTTATTTACCAAAGTACTATTGTTCTTGGGCTACTATGAGAAAACTGACAAATTTACTTCAAGGACAATCTGTAAAACTAACAAGGAAATTCTGTAACTATTTAAAACATGCTTGGAAATTAAGAGCTGATATTCTTATGTTATCGTATTGTTCTCTGTTTTCTGTCATGTAATTGTATTGTATGTCCATTGCTATAACATGTATTTGTTTATGCAAATAAAGTCATTTATTCAGCTCTCTTTACAGGACATGTCATGATAACAGGACAAAATCTGCTTTTATTGTTTATCTTATCTATTTATTTCTTGACCGGGATATGTGATAATCATGACTCAAATAATGATTCATTAGGATAATTAATTATTCAACACCTACAATATTGCATTTTGTGCAAGTAACAACATGCAGGGTCAGCTTTGCAAAACTATGGTCCATGGAAAGTAAAAGAACATTTATTTCATCTTGTCCTTAAGCACAGATATAGAAAACACCAAATACAACTGTAAAAGTGTTTAATGCATTCATTTGAATATATATATCTTACTTTAATTACCTTTTAAAGTTAGAAATAAGAGAAAAACAAGCATCTTCATCTGTCAGCATCATTCAAGCTCTGCAGCTACACTGATCCATCTGCATCAAGGATATGTTTTGCTTTACTTGGAAAGTTCATTTTTTATCAAAGGGGTGTTAATGTCTTTTAATTTCGAAATTCATTTTTTTTTTTTAATCCAGTATTGTTATTTTTACTTTAACAAAGTTAACTAACCTATTGATTAGTGAGAAAATCGAATAATAATTTTTAAAATGACAACAATTAATAAGGCTTTATGTTTAATTATGATGTCAAGGTTAAATCCTGCTTTACCCCACACACCCATCTATTTCAACCAATCAATTAGCTGTCACACGACACACGTGTATTTACAAAACACAACAATAAAACGACGTAGCACAAGATTTTCCTGTCTGAAAGTTACAGGTATATTTACAAATCATTACCAAAGACAACAAATTATATTTTACATTTGTACATTTTTTTTCAGAAATAGAATCATGGTAGTACTGTAATATTTTAGGTGCTTTCAAATAAAATGTATGGTGATGAAATGACAAGCCATGTGATATCTTGTGCCATAAAAATGCTAGCATGTACATGACATCCAATATTTTCTCACCATGTGAACGAATAATTGATTTAAGATCATTGAACAGATATATGATTACCCAGATACACTCGATATAAACAGAAAAATACATTTTACTTGGCCATTAGAAAAACTGTTTCAGGAATTATTAAGGCACAGGATACGATTACGACAAAAACCGTAACAATAAGAAATTCTTATTATTACGGCAAAGACAATAATCTTGGGTGGATAATGGGACGGAGACCTGTTTAAATACAACGATAACAAAAAGAATTTTTTTCTTATTAATTAATTTATTATATGGCAAATTTACTTATGCAAGAGATTGACGAAACATATGATATCTTATTGTTATGGTTTTGCTATAATTTGCTGTAACCGTATCCTGAGCCTTAAGCTTTCAGGAAGGCATGACAGGATATGTCTTAAGCCTCTAGAGGCTCAATATCCCCTATCATCTTGTTTAATATACAACCTGATAAAAAATTTGATCAATGATTTAAAAAAAAAAAAACTTTGAAAATGTTGGGATGTGGACACTGTCTTTCAGTTATGTTGGATTTTGCTCGAAGCTTGAATGACATTTTGCAATATGCATACTAAATTAAAAAAAATGTATTTTATTCACAGCTTAATTGACTTTTCAAATATTTGCAATTCAGTCATGTCAGTTATTAGTTAAAGTGTAAGTTTGTGATTTTTTCAAAATTTGTACATTGAAAGACTATGATATAAAAATAACTTTGGTGAAATTCCTAGCGCTCAATTATGCATAGTTAGGGTAAAACTGGCTTTTGAAAGTAAAAAAAATCAATCCATGGAGGGTCACGTGATTTGTACTAGATGGCGCTGCTCAAAGCCAATACACAAAGTGAATGTTGCAGCCTATACCCATGTGGTATTTATCGATGTGTACCACAACGTACAATTTGAAATAATTAAGATGAAGTTGGGAATGATAAAATAAAAGTCAGTCTATTGATTGATTGTGAAAAGTTTTATGATGGTACGACAGTTCACCATTAAGTTCAGAATTAATTTGTAAAAAAATATAGATTTTTTAAAATATTTTTTTAAGATTCGCCGTACAGATATTTTCGGAAAATATATTTCAATTTTCAGTATGCAGAATTGCCCTTATACATCCTGTTTAAAATCCATATGGTTCCCTGGCACCCTACTGGGATTACCTGTATGATTTGTTCGAAGTGATATTATGATAATTAGTCCTTCCGTGCAAACCATCGCACCACAGGGACTTACTTATCGTTTTCTGTGTATAAGACTTTATTATCACAAACCACTGGCACAACAGGGGTTCACCTGCCGTTTCCTGTGTATGTTTAGTACCCCTGTGCAAACTATCGGCACCACAGGGGTTTAATATTGTTTCCTGTGTATTAGAAGTTGACATCTATACCTGGTTGGAATGGGTTCTAGAACACTTTCTTTTGCCAGTGCCATTTGAACATGTTAATAAAATACCCTTTCTGATTAAAACATATAAAAACAATAAACTGTAGGAATCTTTTTTTTGTTGTTGTTTCAAATAATTATGTGCTTAATCAAGGAATTAGAGTTTTGAGTTAACTACATGTAATTTGGGTATTACACAAACCATGCACAAACACAATGTGGCACCACGCTTTGGCTGATTGGTTATTGTAAGGGTAATGTAGTCAACGGAGTGAACAGGTGATATTGACACCTGCTGATTAATTATACCGTAAACTAATTAAGAAATTATTAAACGATGTGCTGGTCCAAATTTTTAAAATGAGCTGTTGTGGGTGTGTCTAAAGCGGGTTCAGTGCTGCATGGAAATCTTTGATTGGAGGAGCACCTTAATTGATCTATTTGTCAATTATACCTGTAATTACTATTAACCACCTAGGCGTGGCTTATTGAGGGGTGACAGATCATCCGAAAGGTTAATGATTTTAATTTCAATTTCAACACTGTATGGAAAGAGCGAAAGGGAAAAACGGTTGATTTCTGTGCCCCAATGTAGTTTATTGCTGTGCTCAAAATGAAGTCGTCTGTTTTTTCTGCCTTTTTACTTAATTATTGAATAATTACATATCCTGCATTGTCGGTGATTACAACATTAGATAGTAACGATTTAGTTTATTCAAGTTTTACTTGCATTTTTATGTCATAAGCTATTTTGATCACAAAAAGTCATCAATTTATAAATAAAACACGTTTTTTTGGAAAAATTACATAAATAAAACACTTGCAGATGAAATTAAAGTGAACAAAAACTGTTCATCGTGTATTTAAGTATATATAGAACTCTATTGTTGATAAATAAAGTTTACTTATACAAAGGTTCAAGACAGATCGATGAAATAAGAGTAGGTGTTAAAATTTGCACCGCGAATGTATATTTCTGTGCTGATTTTCTACATGCGAATGTATATTTCAGAGCCCGCGGAAGTTTATTTGTGTGGTTGCGAATGTTTCGTTCTGAGTTATAAATACTTGGCCATAGAAAATCAGATCAAATAATGTAAATATAGCTTTAGTTCTAACTCTAAACCAGGGGACAGGTTAATGAAGCTGTCCTAAGCTGTATCCTAAACAATGTCTTATGACTTAAAATGGGATGTAGAAAGGATCATCCTTAGACGCGTCCAAGGATGTAAAACGAAACCATCTTAGGATAACCTTAAATAGGACCATCCTTATACGAATTTAGGATAATCGTAAATAGCCATATGTCATGCAATTACGCTCATGAGAAGGCGTTTGAAAAAACTTGAAGTTTTTTGTTTTACATTTTCAAATGCAAAATAGATTTAAGCATTTTTATTGCATTGCCTTTGGTTTTTGTTTTAGAGATAGGGAATAAAAATAATGTATTGCAATATCATTGCATATGTCGTGAATTTACGCTGATGTGAAGGCGTTTGAAAAAAACTTGAAGTTTTTTGTTTACATTTTCAAATGCAAAATAGATTTAAGCATTTTTATTGCATTGCCTTTGGTTTTTGTTTTAGAGATAGAGAATAAAAATAATGTATTGCAATATCATTGCATATGTCATGCATTTACGCTGATGTGAAGGCGTTTGAAAAAAACTTGAAGTTTTTTGTTTTACATTTTCAAATGCAAAATAGATTTAAGCATTTTTATTGCATTGCCTTTGTTTTTTTTAGAGAATAAAAATAATGTATTGCAATATCATTGCATTTCTTCATTAATTTTTGTTCTGCGCGTTGCACTTATCACTAATATCAAAAGTAAATCCCTAGGTTTGGGAAGCAAATATCCACATGAACTGTTAAATGTTATTTTCAAAAAATTAGTACTACATATATTAGAATATCGTCAAAATGTAACTGGTAAAACGCCAATATATGGGTCACTATTGGAAAAATTTAATCAATGGCAAAAATATCTTAGTTTGCTAAATGTAGAAAGTAAAATATCAAAAATGAGAGTTGGGCCATATACAACCCTATATCAAGGGAATAAAACCTATTCCAGACACTTTTTTAAAAATTTAAAGTCACAAGGATGGTCCTAGGACAACAATTTTTACAACCTTAATTACGGACCAAATTTAGGACGTGCCATTTTTAGGATGCCTTCAATAACACGACTTAGGACCGAGACATGTCCAAAGACCATCCTTAGACATGTCCTAATCCTAGGACACCTTCTTTAACACAGCCCCAGGGTAATTTTAAAACAAGTGTTCATTTACAATTCCTGTCTAAACCATCTAATGTTTTACTTATTCTATAAATTACAAAAATAATATATAAAGCTCTTTTAAACAAAGCACGACAAAATTAATTTGTGATAAAATCTATATTTATACAAAATAGAATAGAATACTAGTAGTATGTATTGAGTTATTTTTGTAGGCTGTAAACCTGGGATTTTTTTTCGCACCGTCTTAGGACTACTGAGTTTTAGTTAACACAGTCTTAAATTTGCACAGTAATCGTATTGTCCATTTAGATTAAAATGGAGGACACATATCGCACCGTGTATTTTTTTCAATCTAGGTGCAGCAATGTCAGTGCGAAAATCGCAAAATAAAACTGTCTCGATAATTTCCTGCTTTACAGTATTCGGTTTGTTTATGATTATATTTCAAAATAATATTTTCAAACAATAAAACTAACAGTTTTATACCCAACTTCAATAGACAATGGGGGTTCCAAAACATCATCAAAGTCAACAACGGTAATTGTAAGTTTTTTATTCATCTGATACAATGATTTTTCTATTTAAAATTTCATCTTCTGGTCTCAAATCAAATTTTAAATGTTTAAACTTGTTCTTTTTCTCATCCACTCTAACACTGTATTTAAAGCACATTCAAGTTATAACATCAAACAATTAAAATTAATTATAATAAAAATAAATAGCACAGAAATAAACTACAACATTTTTTGCTGCACAGAAATCAACATTCGTGAACTCGGAAATAAACGACAGCATTTCTTCAACCCTTTTTATTGAGTGTTTACAAAACAACAAATCAGTTACTTATTGTAGGTTTTTTGTTAACCTTTCATAAGATATTCCATCAAATAAAGATTAAAAAGCAAACTGCTACTTAGAAATGAGTTTTTCTATAAATTAAAGGCTTTTTCTATTCTGATAAGTTTTATCAGAACACATAAATAAACTTTCGCTACTTTAAAAACTGCTCTCAAATAAACTACAACGTGCACAGAACTTAACAGCAGCAGGGCACACAATAAACATTCGCCTCATAAGGTAAACACAGCTGTAAAATCATTTGAGAGGACAATTACTAATCTTTGACAGTAGAATATGTTCTATAGTATTATAAAGAATATATACACTTACTAATTGCTTACAGATGTACCAAAGAATTATGCGATTTTCAACATTTTAACTTTTTGTTTTTTCATTGCGATGTTTCTTACATTATTTATCTATTGATTTAAAACTTGTTAGAAAACATTAGAGTGACAAGTAAGAAACTACAAATGAACCTTAACAGCACTAGTATATCTATTTTTCTACCTAAATGACATATTTTCGTCTTCCTGATGTTTACAATCGTCTGTTTTACCCACAATACAACAATGACACAGGAGTAAACTACACCGGGGCACAGAAATCAACCGTTTTTCCCTTTCGCTCTTTCCATACAGTGTTCAATTTATTTATTGCTCGAACTCAATTACAATAATTGGTTTAGGCACAATGGATAATAGAAGTATATATATATAATAAAGTATAATAAACACAATGATGATGGAATTTAGACAATTTACAATGTAAATATATATTGGTTTTATATTAATTTGTGGTTTCTTATTTCTAAACAGTTTGATATAAAGTTGGAAGACATCTTCAGAACAAATGAAAACTTGTTGTTATTGAGTAGAAGTTTTACTTTTTCATTGTTGCTCATAAATTTGTATTGTTTGTATATGGAACTTATTTTGTTACTAAAATCATCTCTCTGTGTCTTATAAAAATTGCAATAAAAAAGAAAATGAAATTCATCTTCAACAGAGATATTACATATTGGACATATTCTTTGTTCTAAAGGTATTTGAAGATGTCTCCCTTTTTCAATCATTAACTGATGAGAGCTTGTCCTAAGTCTGCAAATCATGGCCCTATCCAATACATTGGTCAGTTTATCAACATAAGCTGGTCTCTCCCCACTTTCGTAGACTCCCATAAAGAAATTTAGTTTGGCATTATTCTTTAAATTTGAATTTTGTGTTTGTTGGCACGTATCTTTAATTCTTTGCTTGACTTGATTTAAATTTGCTTTGAGCATAAAATTATTACTGTTCAAATAACTAAAACCCAGTGAGTTTAAAATATTGTGGACTTTCTTGATCCATGGGTTTGTATTTTTTGTGAGGTTATAAATGTCGTATGCTAGACTGTTTATATTATTAATTAAATGATTATAAAATCCTAAGATTGCAGAGCTTATTTTACTTGTGATGGGTAATCTAGCTAATTCTGCTCGACACGCATCATTAGAAGTTTTACAATGAACTCCAAGAATTTCTTTAATGAATTTGATATGGAACTTTTCAATAAAATTTGATGTATCATTTTTAAGAGAAAAATCTATGCCCCAAATTTCACAACAATAAAGTAAAATAGGAGAAACAAGAGAGTCAAATAGTTTTTCTAGGAGTCTACAGGGATTATTGAGACCAACACATTTTTTAATTTTAAAATATGCTTTCCTTGCTTTATCGATTAAAATATTGATTGCAGCATTAAAATTACCATTATATTTCATAGATATTCCCAAATAAGTATATTCAGTTACAGTCTCAATTACAGAATTATTAAAATGGAATGCATTTTTGAATGTTTTACCATTTGAGTTAAATACTAATACTTTTGATTTTTCTGTATTTACTTCAAGTTTCCATGATTTGCAGTAGGACTCTAAATTATTCAGACAATTTTGTAAACCTAAATCACTTTCTGACAATAAAACAATGTCATCAGCATATAGGAGTATATTAAAAGAGGAGTTACCAATGACCACTGGATCAGTGTTGGGCTGATTTAAATGATTAACCAAATCATTTATAAAGAAATTAAACAGAATAGGGCTCAGCACATCTCCTTGCTTAACCCCACGTTCAGATATACAGCTTTGACTTAAACCGTTTCCAAATTTTATTCGATATAATGTATCAGTATACATTGAAATAAGAATCCTAGAAATTTTAGGAGGAAAATTTTTCTGAAGAATCTTATAAAAAAGACCTGTCCTCCAAACAGTGTCAAATGCTTTCCGCAAATCAATGAAAGCAGCAAAAACTTTTTTATGCTTAAGTTTTTTTGTATCGATAATTGATTTTAATGTAAAAATATGATCAGATGTTGGATGCTTCTCTTTGAACCCAATTTGATGGTTGCTAATAAGTTGATTATCATCGATAAATTTTAAAACCCTGCCTAATATTATTTTGTTAAACAGTTTGCCTAAATTTGAAGTAATGGAGATACCTCTATAGTTTCCGGGGTCAAACTTGTCCCCCTTTTTATGGATAAGTACTAAGTGGCTTTCATTCCATATTTTTGGAAATGTGCCACTTTTTAAGACAATATTAAAAAGTTTATGAAGTGGTTCTAACAGGACTGGAACACCATTCTTTAGCATTTCATTTGAAATCATATCAGAGGATGAGGACTTCCCATTGCGAAGAGAGGTAATAGCCTCCCTTATCTCATCCAGTGATATTTCCTCATCATATTTTGTTGAACTTGTTTCAGACTTCAAGTTTTGAAATAAACTTTTGAAGTTATTAATAATGTTTTTTTGAAATTGGTTATTGTTATCATCCTTTTTATTGAGTCTTTTATAGAAATTAACAAAAGACTCACAAGGAAGTTTTATATTTTCTGATTTGGATTTTCTATCCAGTTTATTTAAGAGATTCCAAAAAGATTTTGGGTTCTTATCATCTGTGTCCGCTAACTCTGTACATATTTTCTTTTTGTACAGTTTCTCTTCATATTTATTTAGACGCCTTAATTTTGACCTTAATGAATAAAATTTCTTCCTGTATTCAGCATTTTCAGGATATTTTCCAACAAGTTTTTGATAGTTTTTAACAGAATTATATGTAATTGACACCTGTGTATTCATCAAGAACTGAATTCATTGTCCTAAATATTGAAAAAAAAGGATTGAAAACTAGGGCTACTGTACGTGTCAATAAATATTTCAAATTATTAACTATTTGGAATTATGATTAAATATTTTAAAGCAATTAAAGGTTTAAGTAAACCATTTGCTTGCTATTTTGATAAAAAAAATGCGGGGATTAAAAAAAAATATTACTGCCAAATTATTCATATTTCAAATTATTATTATGATCGACAACATCGGTCTAATGTTACAAATATCGTCATTGGTTAATGTATTTATCATTGGAGATGTGACGTCACATCTCCAATTGAGCTATCCCATAATTCATCATTGTTCATAGCATGGCAGCGCCCATATGGTCTTGTGTATTGGAATAAAATTACGAATATCTTTCTTAATATATCGTTTTCAATGCCCAAACCCGGCATGATGCCTACTCTCATTATAATAAATCAAATAAACTAATAACAAAAAAATCGCGAACTTACACTTTAACCATGTTAACAGACAAGATCTGTCTGTTACGGTATACAATCTATACAAATTTCTTAAATCTTAAAACCCAATTATTTCAACATTATTTTATAAAAATATTCTGAATAGTTAAGTATTTGAACTTGAAGAAATCAATTTGTATTTTCATGTGTAGAGAGATGTGGGGTTGTTTGCCTGCTGTTCTGTACTCTCTATAAAAGAAGTATGACTTATTATACCATAAATGTGTCTATACATGTAGATAAATCTTGTTTCTTTTCAGTTTGAAGATGTCAGGTGATGGTAAAAAAGAAGTTGAGAGTCCCTTTAGGAATTGGCAAAGACCGGACCTTCCCAGTAAATGTACATTTCACAGTGCCAAATCCTTAAAGGAATCACCTCATATTCACAAAGAGCTGTAAGTCCACTTAGAAAAGGATTTTTATAAGAATTTACACTAATGGAAAAAAGAAACTGTGCATCACTTTGAAAAATCAGAAATTCAATATGTTATTTAGTATTTGATACATTTTATCAAAAACCAATTGCAAACTCAGTTTTCTAAAGATATTGACAAAAAATTTCATTGTAAGGTGCTTAGGAGTTGTTTTGTTTGCAGTTTGAAATCAGGTAGTGTCAATTTGGAATTCACAAAATTACTCTTTGGAAACAACGCACATTTATGAAATGAAGTTTTCTTAGTTGATTTTTACCAAAAATGGTTCTCCTTTTGGTGATTAAAAGTTGACAGCTTGAATTTTGGGTGAAAACGTTCATTTTTCATTTTTGGGGTCAAAAAGTGGTTTTTTAAATCTCAGCAACTGTCATGACTGTAATTCAAAATTTTTTGGGTTTTTCCCCGAAAATGCATAATCCACTCGACATTCAGTGAAAATTTCAACTCGATAAATGTATTTTTTACAATTTCCTGAATAGGAGAAATTTAGGTACAATTGATTTCCAATAGATATGCACAGTTTCTTTTTTCCATGAGTATATAATTACATTTACTGTGCATATAATTAAAATGCAGTACTTCTAATGGTTAATTGACACCTTGAAATGTCTTTCATACCTCGATGAAATGTCACTTGTTTCACTTGGCCGTAGCTGGGTCATGACCTTACTATACACTCAACTAAAATTTGTTCTTATCCAGGTAAATTCTCACATCTTGATTATTACAAGTAAAAGTATATTAGTACATTATAAATACATTAATTATGAATTCGCATTTGGATATTAATGCGCAATAAAAAATACAAGAACATACACCACAAAACAAAACAAAAAAATCAGAATTAAATAAAACAAGAGGCTCCCAAGAGCCTGAATCGCTCACCTGACCTACACAGATACATATATTTGTAGATATTATTGTGCTTAACCATATGCGATTTAAATTTATGAAATATCTTGGTTAGTTTTCAAGATATTGGGCTTAATAAGTGCAAATTTGGCAAAAATTAGGAAAAAGAACAATAACTCCCACATCAGCAGTCAGATCTTTTCCGAAATTTCAGGACAGGTAAATCTTACTATGCTGATCACTTTTGATTCTTGCACAATTTTGATATCTGAAACCAGTTTTGAGTTATTAGCAAAAAAATGAAATTTGCCCCTATGTTCTATTTTTAGCCATGGTGGCCATGTTTTTTTACGAATCAAAAATTTGAACGATAGTGTTGTAGCATATAAGCTATCAAACAGTGTGCCATGTCAAGATGCAGTTGGTCTTACTGTTTCAGACAAGTCGGGGGGAAAAGTAATGAACAATGGTATATATTGACGCTTTAAGGGCCATAACTCCTAAAAGAAATGGTTCTACAGCTTTGACTTAATTACATGAATTGTAGATCTTGATGTGCTTAATCATATGCAATTTGAATTTTTGAAATATCTTGTATAGTTTTCAAGATATAGGGCTAAATAAGTGAAAAATTTTGAAAAAATCCAGAAAAAGGGCAATAACTCCTATGTCGTTTGTTGGATCTTCCTGAAAATTTCACAGCAGGTAGATCTTGAGATGCTTATCACTTTTGTTTCCCATCATAATTTTGATATCTGTTACCGTTTTTGAGTTATTTGCAAAAAACTGTAATTTGACCCCTATGTTCTATTTTAAGCCATAGAGGCCATATTTTTTGACGAATCAAAAATCCGAACGATAGAATTGTAGCATTAATGCTATTAAATAACTGTGCCAAGTTTGGTTGAAGTTGGATGTATGGTGTCAGACAAGTTAATCTTTGAAATTCAGGGTAAAAGTAATGAAAAATGGTAAATTTTGACGCTTTAAGGGCCATAACTCCTAAAAGAAATGGTTCTACAGCTTTGACCTAATTACATGAAATGTAGATCTTGATGTGCTTAATCATATGCAATTTGAATTTTTAAAATATCTTGTATAGTTTTCAAGATATAGGGCTAAATAAGTGCAAAATTTTGAAAAAATCCAGAAAAAGGGCAATAACTCCTACATCGGTTGTTGGATCTTCTTGAAAATTTCAGGGTAGGTAGATCTTGAGGTGCTGATCACTTTTACCCTATGCCAGAATTTTGATATCTGTTACCGTTTTTGAGTTATTTGCAAAAAACTGCAATTTACCCCTATGTTCTATTTTTAGCCATGGCGGCCATGTTTTTCAACGAATCAAAAATCCCCACGCTAGTTTTATACTACCTATGCTAATTAACAACTGTGCCAAATTTAAAAGCCATTGGACTTATGGTGTTAGAGGAGTTAACGTTTGAAAAATGTTAACGACGACGGACGACGACGGACGACGGACGACGACGGACGACGACGGACGCCAAGTGATGGCAATAGCTCACATGGACCTTTGGTCCAGGTGAGCTAAAAAACATTAAAATGTAATTATAAGAATTGAATGTTTGTATTTTGATATTTCATAGGGTTGTAAAACTGTTGACCAGTCGCACATTTTTAACAGTTAGCGCACTTCATTCAAAATGTGCTATGGTCAACGGTTTTACACGCCGATGAAACATCAAAATACAAACATTCAATTCTTAAATGAAGAAATGTGTCTTGCTTGAAATATTGGGGAAAAGATTTGTGGTTTGGTTACCTGTTTACTGGTAAAAATAAGCTATGTTCATGTAGTTGGTTGGAATTTGAAATTAAACTAAGAATTAATAGTACATTCCTACAAAAAATTATGCGTAAACCTTTACAGTATATGAACTTGTACTGGTACTTGTATTTTGATTTTGTTTCTTGACCACCTTTTGTATTCCAAGTGTGTTGTTTAACCAAAAAAAAAATTCACAACATTTTAAATGCATATGATAATAATTAATTGTTTTAACTCGTACATTTTAAAAAAGTTTAGGGGTACCTGTACATATAAATAGGAGTGACACTGTCTGTGTGTTATTCCATTCAATAAACTCCAAAAATACTCTATGATATTATTTAGCTTGTTAAGTGGAGATAACTTGATTTTTTCGGAGAGAAAAAGAGTCTGATAAGTAACAGGGGATATCTTCAATCAAGGGGGTATCTTTCTGATAGATATACTTTAAGCTATGTATACATGTATTTTCCAGGACACCAAGACCTAAGATATTGCCCAACATTTTGTACCAGATAGGGAATACGCCCCTTGTAAAGTTAAACAGTATTCCAAAGAAGGAAGGGATACAATGTCAGATCTGTAAGTTTGTATACTGCCAGCTATATCATACTGCAAGTTCATTATTTGAAAATAGTGTTTCAAACAAAGGCAATCTTTATGACAAGTCATTTTGTGGTTCTCCCACATCAATTTAAGCTACTTGTTTAGTAGCTTCATTTAGATAAATTTGCTGTTTAATGTAATTTTTTTTTTTTTTGCAGCCCCAATTCATGATGGAAACCAAGTCAATTAACTTAAGTTTTGATAATGCCTTAGTACTTACATTTGTATATACATGTAATATAGTTATTTTCAGACTTAGTGTAAATATGACAAACATCTGACCAAAAAAAAAATGGGACAGACAATCTTTTACCTGTTGAAAAAGCAAATATTATTGAATTGACATGTGTTTGCATTTTTAGTGGCAAAATGTGAGTTTTTCAACCCAGGAGGCAGTGTCAAAGATAGGATTGGTTATAGAATGGTAGAAGATGCAGAAAAGATGGGCATACTAAAACCTGGAGATGTCTTGATAGAACCTACTTCAGGAAATACAGGTTGGTAAATCATACGAGAAAACACTGTCATTGGGAGTCAGATGCCCACAACCTGGGAGTCTTAAGAAGATGCCCCACAGGTCTGAAATTTGCTTAGGACAAATAGGTTATCATACCAAACCACACTGCAAATTTGTAAATCATTCTCCCATGTTTCTTGGAAAAGATAAACACAGATATATGGATGGATGTAATAAAAATTCAAAAAACCAAACAGATAACAAGGGGGTTGGAGCATTTAAATTTGTGCTGAAAACAATAAAAAAACATATTTCTGCAAAATTTGACATAAAGTACCAAACATTGATCTGCATCTGACATACTAATGAAAAGACATTTCCTAAGGCTTTGGTACTGATGATGTCTAATAGATAGTTGTAGAATTGAAAAGGATAAATATGTGTCCATGTAAATGCCTAGGGATTTTTGGAGAAGCAAATTAATTTAATATTATTAATAAAACAGCCTAAATTTTAATCTTTCTTGTAATTGTAGGTATAGGGATGGCAATGGCTGCTGCAGTGAAGGGATACAGGTGTATCATAGTGATGCCAGAAAAAATGAGCAGGGAAAAGGTACACAATCACAGAAATTGAAAACTAGAATTTCAGAAATATTGTTGATGGTTGAATTTCATTTATTTTACCTTTCAAATCTTATCCCCCCTAAAAAAAAATTGAGGATGGTCTCAAGAAACAATGCTAGTCCTTCAGAAGTCACAAAAAAGGTTGTCTCATGTTTGTGCAGAGTAAATACCCCATGCACTTAAAAGACCCCTTTGTAGGGTTCGATAAAAGTAGGCTCAACGAGGGCCACTACAAAGGCCACACTCGCAAGCTGTAGAGGGATTTACATAAGCATAAAACTTTGCTTCCAAATTAAGGATAAATATGTTTAAACTAAAAATAAATGATGAAATTTTTGCATGAGCATAGTTTTCACATTATTGGCTATACAAAATATCCATGGAAAATTTTCTAGGCACATAGTTAATTTTTGTAATAACAGAAAACAGTAATCAGATACGCACAAAACATTCTTCATGCATAGGAGTTTACTTTATCTCTTCCAAAAAAATGTTCACATTAAGAGTACTATTTTTTACCCTTTCTTTCTTTTCTGACATTTGTTTTCTGTTTGACAGGTTAACAAGTTACAGGGCAATTGTACTATTTCATACTTTGTTTAAGTAATTTATTTCTTTGTAGGTTGATGTGTTGAGAGCTTTTGGAGCAGAGATTGTGAGAACTCCCACTTCTGCAGCCTTTGATTCTCCTGAGTCCCACATTGGTGTGGCTAAAAGATTGATGGAAGAAATACCTAACTCACATATTCTTGACCAGGTAAGGGGATCAGTAGTAATGTAGGGTTGGTCAGAGTTGTGGCAGGGGGTGGGGTTGTTTGGCCAGGATGGGGAGCTTTTTGAGCAGAGATTGTCAGGACACCCACTTCTGCAGCTTTTGATTCTCCTGAGTCACACATTGGTGTGGCTAAAAGATTGATGGAAGAAATACCTAACTCACATATTCTTGACCAGGTAAGGGGATCAGTAGTAATGTAGGGTTGGTCAGAGTTGTGGCAGGGGGTGGGGTTGTTTGGCCAGGATGGGGAGCTTTCTGAGCAGAGATTTGTTAGGACACTGACATCTGAAGCCTTTGATTCTCCTGAGTCCCACATTGGTGTGGCTAAATGATTGATGGATGGAATTTACATACTGTAGATGCAGAAATTTCATGGGGAATTCAATTTTTTTATTTCATGGGTAAGAGAAATCCATGAAATTACATCCCAGTGAATTTAGAATATTTAGTTGAATAGTGTATTTCATTCAGAATCTAAAATCCATAAAAATTTGTCCTAACCAAATCAGTTTTGTGCTCTAAACCACAAGTTTAATCCCCACAAAAATAAATGATTATACAGTATCCTTGACCAGGTAGTATAAAAGACGTTGTATCAGACAGGGGGACAGGGGTAAATGGGTTGGGTTGAGGGGATGATGAGCACATGCAGCTATGATTGTTGCATCTACAACCTTTGATGAATCCAACATAGGTATGGCTCAAAGGTTGGTAAAAAAGATATTAGCCCACACTTTTATGACCAGTTTAAGCACACAAACATTTGTAATTGAAAGTTCATAAAAGTTTAAAGCTTCAAAAGAATAGCTCAGAACAGCTAGATTTTATGATTAAATTAAAACCATGTACAATGTATCTGTTTTTGTATATATGCAACTTAAGTAAAAATATGTTAGCAAATTTATCTCACTCAGTCTTTTGATTGCAAATACATTGAAACTGTAGAATTATTTGTTGAAAACCCCAAACAAGGAATCTACAATTTATTATAAATCTTTATCATTACAGTACAGGAACCCCAGTAACCCAGTAGCCCACTATGATGGTACAGCTCAAGAAATACTGAATGACTGTGATGGTAAGGAAAATAACTACTGACTGCTAGTGATTAAGTCAAATGGTTCAAGTTTTTTCTTAATTTTATTGTCAAGTATTTTCTTTAATATTCATAGTATCTGCTTATGACAAATTAACAAGTGGGAGCAAAGGTGCTATTTTTCTCATGATTGATATGCTACTAGTATTCTGTAATATGTTAAAGCTTTATTAGTACTATTATTAGAATACAAATAATTCCCAAACCAAAGTTCTGAAAATTTAAATTTAGAAATAAAATTGAATAATTGTAGGTGATGTAGATATGGTAGTACTAGGTACGGGAACAGGTGGCACGTTAACTGGAATAGCCAGAAAAATCAAAGCTCAGTGCCCAAAATGCAAGGTATGTCCATCTTTGCCAAATACATGTGTTTTGAGAAAAAAAAAAACATATCATAACATAACATAACATATCTTTAAAAATTATATTTAAGTGATTTGCACAAAGTGCAATTTAGGTCATTGTTTTTATTTACTAATCTTAGCTTCTTCATATATGGTATGCATCAATTAATTTGAAAGTTTATTTCTGCAAATTAAATAGGTATTATGGCATATGCTATCTATTGCATGTCATTTTTTATGCCCCATCTACGAAAGTAGAGGGGCATAAAGTGTTCGGGTCTGTTCGTCCGTTCGTCCATCTGTCCATCCGTCCGTCCGTTCGGATGTCCGTCCCAAATCCCATATTTCCAAATTGGCACTTACTTACAAATGCCACATCAATCATATTGGTATGGTAGGTGCATCTAGTGATGATAAGAACATTGCATGCTTCGGATGCTGGATGTGACCTATATTTTCTGCATGAATGATCATGTACAGAAAAATGATTAAAGTCTATTCCCTCTAACTGACAAGTGCTACATCAATCATATCGGTATGGTATGTGCACCTAGTGATGCTAAGCACAATGCATGCTTCGGATTCTGGCAGTGACCTATATTTTCCGCTTGAATGACCACTTATAGAAGAATGGTTAAAGTCCATTCCTTCTGACTGGCAAGTGCCATAGTAACCAAATTGGTATGGTAGGTGCACCTAGTGATGCTTAGCACAATGCATGCTTCGGATGCTGGATGTGACCTATATTTTCCACATGGATGGCCTCTTAAAGAAGACTGGTTAAAGTCCATTTCCATTTACTGACATGTGCCACATCTATTCTATTGTTATGATAGGTGCACCTAGTGATGCTAAGCACAATGCATGCTTTGGATGCTGGCTGTGACCTATATTTTCTGCATGAATGACCACTTATAGAAGAATGGATAAAGACCATTCCTTTTTAGCTCACCTGGACCGAAGGTCCATGTGAGCTATTGCCATCACTTGGCGTCCGTCGTCGTCGTCGTCTGTCGTCGTTGTCGTCGTCGTCGTCTGTTAACAATTTTTCAAAAATCTTCTCCTCTGAAACTACTGAACAGAATTCAATGAAACTTGGTATGATTGATCCTTAGGGTGTCCTGCATAAAAGTTGTGTTTCGATTTTTGATTCGTCAAAAAACATGGCCACCCTGGCTAAAAATAGAACAGGGGTGTCAGACTACTGTTTTTGGCTTGTAATTCAAAAAGTATAAGAGATAGATGAAATCTGATGCCACGCTACAGCTTCAGGATCAAAAGTTCTACAAAAGTCTCCATTTGGTCGAAGTTGTCAGATGACCCCTTATAGGGGTTATAACCCCTTAAAGGTGAAAAATAGCATTTTTTCATGTTTTTGCCCTATAGTATGAAAACTATTGCAGATAGAGAAAAGCTGTTGCTTGCTTAAATGTTCAGCTCATTTAGCTCTACAAAAGTCTACATAGGGTTGAAGTTGTCAGATGACCCCTTATAGGGGTTACAGCCCCAGGCGAAAAATAGTGTTATTGGCCTATAGAATGAAAACAATTGTAGATAGAGAAAAGCTGTTGCTTGCTTAAATGTTTAGCTCATTTAGCTCTACAAAAGTCTTCATAGGGTCAAAGTTGTCGGATGACCCTTTATAGGGGTTACAGCCCCTTAAAGGCAAAAAATAGTGTTTTTGGACTGCAGAATGAAAACTATTGCAGATAGAGAAAAGCTGTTGCTTGCTTAAATGTTCAGCTCATTTAGCTCTACAAAAGTCTCCATAGGGTCAAATTTGTCAGATGACCCCTTATAAGGGTTACCGCCCCTTAAAGGCGAAATATAGTGTTTTTGGCCTATAGAATGAAAACTATTGCAGATAGAGAAAAGCTGTTGCTTGCTTAAATGTTCAGCTCATTTTGCTCTACAAAAGCATTCATAGGGTCAAAGATGTCAGATGACCCCTTATAGGGGTACAGCCCCTTAAAGGCGAAAAATAGTGTTTTCGGCCTATAGAATGAAAACCATTGCAGATAGAGAAAAGCTGTTGCTTGCTTAAATGTTTAGCTCATTTAGCTCTACAAAAGTCTCCATAGGGTCAAAGTTGACAGATGACCCCTTATAGGGGTTACAGCCCCTTAAAGGCAAAAAATAGTGTTTTTGACCTATAGAATGAAAACTATTGCAGATACAGAAAAGCTGTTGCTTGCTTAAATGTTCAGCTCATTTAGCTCTACAAAAGTCTCCAAGGGTCAAAGTTGACAGATGACCCCTTATAGGGGTTACAGCCCCTTAATGGCAAAAAATAGTGTTTTTGGTCTATAGAATGAAAACTATTGCAGATAGAGAAAATATGGGCAGCCATTCGGGCAAAAATTAACAAAAAAATTAGAAACAGACAATAAACTTGAAACAGACACAAAAACACAAAAAACAGACATGAAATTTTATAAACAGACAAAAAAATACAAAAAAACAGACATGAAATTTTATTAACAGACAAAAAAATAACAAAAACAGACGTAAATTTTATTAACAGACAGACGATTATGTAAAACAGACACAAAAATACAAAAACAGACATGAAAGTTTACAAACAGACAGTTTTAAAAAGCCAAACAGACGTTTTTAAAAACAGACCTAACAGAGGGCGTGACGATCGGGTGTCGGTAATTAGTGTAACATAAACCCGAAACAGGACCGAAGGTTTTTAAAACGTAACTATTTTTCTATTTAAACAAAATACTTCGAGAAAAATAGATCAATGGTTCTAAGTTAAAAAAAATGTCACATACGGTGGTTAAGAATAAAAAAAAAATGAATATAATATAATTTGTGTAACACACATCTTAATGCGATTAAAGTTTTATATTAACATGTTGCCAAAACGGGTACATTTCTCCTCAAATCCACTTTTTCCTGAATTGATCTGAATTCGTATACTGTTGTGGTAGGTTGAAAAAAAAGGAATCATAACTAGATGATTTCACCAAAGGACTCATTGTTTCTATATATTCAAATTGGTTTTATTTACAAAGAAAAAGGAAACGTTGTAATTAGGGAACGGTTATTATTTATCAGCTGGGGGTGGAGCAATTTAGGGAGGGTCATGGGCAGAATGTTTGGAATCCTGGGAGGTCACCGTTAAAAAAAAATCAAATTATAAGGGGGGGGTCACCTATGATAAAATTGTTCCGCAAACATTATTTACGGGAGTCCTTCGATTTTCACCGGAGCTCATATTTTTTTACTTTAAGGCAATTTGTGTGTTGACATGTGACTTGTATTACCAAACTTCATCACCAGACATATTTTTCACTAAAATCCTATAGTCCGTTGGCTCCATCTTAATTAAATGCTATTGTCCAAAGACCATTATATATGATTGAACCTGAATGTGCTAAAATTTATAAAAATCAGTGTCATTCCAGTGTTGAATAATTCTTTCATGTGCATACCATTGAGAACATACATTGTTACAGTACTTTGTATAGTGCTTAAAGAGTATGCATGCATGTAGCAGAAATCCTTCTTCAGATTTTTTATCAATCTTTGCTGCAAAATATTTTTCTTTAAAAAAATATTAAAATTATAGACCCCATCTTCAAGGTTGGACCATATATCAACGAAAACATGCATATCTTATTCACTATCTATTATCAAGGAATTATATTCTTTGCTGTTATGCAGATAACAATTAAATATAACGTTAAGAACGGGGGGTCATACATAAAAAAATCAACTCATATGGGGGGGGGGGGGTCGAGGACCTAAATCTCCTCCGATTGGGGGGTCATGGATCACAGGTCAGATTTTGGTTAATTTGCTCCAACCCCCTCAGCTAATAAATAATTCACCGTTCCCTTAATTTATCAATGAGTCTTAGTCATAATTGGAAAGTAGTTAAGAGTTAAATGCAGAAACAAACGTGCAACATCTGTCTAGCGAAAGACCTGTGCTCTTTAGCGTTCTCCTTACTTCTTAGAAACCTATTTTGCGTGCTTAAAACGTGTAAACAACGCCCAGAATGTCATTGTAACTAACGTAGGGCGCATCGACCCCCAAATTCTATAAGTATCAATGAAATACATAGAAGAAAATCAATCTTAAAACCTTAACAATTCAAACCTGAAAGATGAAAAAATATAATCTACATAACACAATATACTGAGACATAGAAAACAACGTGAAATCTTATATAAAACAAGGGTATATAAACTCAGATGGTCTGGTAGGGAAAGTAGTTCTTGCGAATAATAACATCGGTGGGCACTTTAGGGTAAAACTGTAATACTACGACAAACCAACGTCTATACTCATTAAAGCACGCGATACGTCTCTATTAAGGACATCCATTGTGATATCGGTGGTCAATAAGGTAAAACAAGTGCAGTAAACAGATGCAAGGCACATTTGTTGGAATCAACTAATGACATCGATGATATTATCTGAACTCAGAGACGCAAACTCTTACCGAGGGTTTCTGGGTAAAAAGGACACGTTATATGTATATATTGGTGACAAGGTGTTACAAGAGCAAAGGCCGAAACAACCATTGAGGCAAGTGAGGGCATCGAAAACCCAATACATGTATTAACCTAATAACCACCATATGAGACCCCTACTTCAGCTAATATGTCAAATATCGATAGCCAACAAAAAGTAGTAGCTGAGAAACCTGTCCAGATTTTTTTTTGATCCTTAAAGAACTCTTAGTTGATTTGTTAAACAGGAAGCCAAATATCGGAAGCCTACGAGTCTTTTACGAAAAAAAGTGTAACGGACGCACTTATTGGGGGGGGGGACTGGTTCGCGGGAGTATAATTATAATTACTGGGTATCTTTTTCGGACATCTTGCAAATTTTAAGAGTGAATTTCAATTAAAATGACTTAAAATATCACAAAACAAGCAAAACTTCTTTTAAATTATCTTGTTTTGTTAATGAAATAAAAATAACACATATTTTTAAAAGAAAATCAAGATTTTCTAAAAATTTCTATTTTCAGGGGGAAGGGGGATTATTTGCGGGAAAATTTGTGACGTATATTGTATAGCAATGTGCAGGAGAAAATAGTTTTTCTTTAAATATATAAAAGGAAGGTCCATGACCCTAAGTTTTTTAAATGTTTTTCGGAAGATAGTATATATGACTTGTCACTTGTGAAAAATAACTAAAATCTGATTGATTTCCAGCTCCAGCTCACAATGATGTTGAATAACTCTTTTCCTATTGAAAAACAAAACTTGAGGTCACCAACTTTGCAAGGTCACCTTTAGAAAGGTAGGTGACCCCAATTGTTTTGCATTTTTTAATGTTCGTTTATGAGAGTTAATTCTGCAAAATAAAAAAAAATGGATTTTGCTTATACCCCCGAACCACGTTGTCAGGCGCTAAAGATAAGTAATGAATAAATTTGTCGTGCGTTGTTAGTAGTCAGTCAGACGTTTTGGATTCGATCACTATTAATTTTGAAAAAAAAAACTTCCTACAGCGACTCGGCCAATTCGAACTTCAGAACACGTTGGATTGAACATTATAGTGCGACAGAGCCATAACGTTATAAAACATACGAAACATGATAGTTTTTATATACTTCTTACGATTTCAGCTAACGAATTTTAATAAACTAAATTTATTTGACCATATGAAAGAGTTTAGTTAGAAAAGTTTACTTCATGTTTCAGTGGAATAACATGAACGATTGCTAAAAAGACAACGGTTTTCCTTTGTAACTACATGTATAGACCTACCCCCCCCCCTGCACCACCCCAAAAAAGGAATTATAAGATAATTGCACTATTTGGCTACATGTACATTTGTTGTGCATTTATTGTTTTTCTGTTTTCTGTTTTATTTGTCTTTAGGTTGCCTTTTATAAAAATATAAATCCGTTAAGTGCAGTGGTATATTGGATACAGAACAATCATAATTGTGATACTCACATGATGAAGATAAATTATGTTGACGTTCATCATATGCATGTTAGTTTGGGTTTACTTTCAAGTATCACGAATCTACGGGGAAAATATTGTTAAGAAAGTGACAGAAGGAATGGAATTAAAATCTTATAGTAAGACTTGTCTGACACGTATTACCATAAAATTTCTAATATATTGTCGCTGAAATTTCCGATAGTTAAATTCAAAATTGATGAAAACACCAGATTTCTTTCCTTGTAATGCACATGGTCGATATCCTCGGTGCTGGATTTGGCTTCCTTGTTCGAACGTTTTGGTTTAGAGTACTTTTCGTTTGCAACTGTTTGGGATTTTGACCTTCCAATGTTTTGGTTTAAATGCTACTGATGAGAGGTTACTCCTTGAAATATCGATATATAGCATATCCAAATTGACCGTTTATACCCGCGTTTTGGTATTTGTAATTTTTTTACCACCTTCATGTAACACAGTGCGTATATACCTAAGAAGCAAAGGGGCTCAATGGGACATTCGAGTGTCAAAAGTCCGAAAAGGCAACGACAAAACCGGTAAAAGTGAACAAGAACAGCACGAGGAAACACAAAACACAAAATCAACCGAATAGATATCAACAACGCGAACTCAAGTTGTAACAAGAGTGAACTCGGGTGCTCCGGGAGAGTAAGCGGTTCCTATCTGCTATAGCTGAATACATCATAATACAGTTAAAAATTACAAAATTTACACCTAAGTTCTAGACATTACTAGTAATTGTACTACGACTGACGCGCGTTTCGTCTATTCAAGTCTCATCAGAGGCGTTCTACCCAAAAGATTATAAACACTATAACAAGTCATAACATATTTTATTTTTCCAAATTATATGAAAATGAATTAAGAGCATAAAACAATACAGCAAAAATTCTGGGGAAAATCAGAGTGCGCGTGTAAGATGACTCAATAAACACAAGTCACTTTTCTCAGTTAAAAAGTTGAAAGAGAATAATGATAAACTTTGTTTTTTTTCCACTAAGATCCTGAATATCGATCAGACCGACACCAGCCTGGTATCACAAAATATCAACTTTGGATCGATTAGTTTTAAATAAATGTAAAAATAATATATTTTCACTAAATCACAACAGTTTTTCTTTCGAAAATAACATATAGGCATAAAAATATCTTTTTTAATTGTTTTTTTTTTAACGGCGAACAATTCAATTTGATTTCTTTCGGTTTTGAAACCTCAGTTCGGGTTCGGGTTTCACAAATTACCAACACCCGATCGTCACGCCCACTTTTAGGTCTGTTTTTAAAAACGTCTGTTTGGCTTTTTACGGTTGTCTGTTTGTAAACTTTTATGTCTGTTTTTTGTATTTTTGTGTCTGTTTTACACAATCGTCTGTCTGTTTATAAAATTTATGTCTGTTTTTTATATTTTTTTGTCTGTTTATAAAATTTCATATCTGTTTTTTGGTATTTTTTGTCTGTTTATTTTAAATTGGTGTCTGTTTTTGTGTTTTTATGTCTGTTTAAAGTTTATCGTCTGTTTTTAAACTTTTTGTTAATTTTTGCCCGAATGGCTGCCCATAAGAAAAGCTGTTGCTTGCTTAAATGTTCAGCTCATTTAGCTCTACAAAAGCATTCATAGGGTCAAAGATGTCAGATGACCCCTTATAGGGGTTACAGCCCCTTAATGGCAAAAAATAGTGTTTTTGGTCTATAGAATGAAAACTATTGCAGATACAGAAAAGCTGTTGCTTGCTTAAATGTTCAGCCCATTTAGCTCTACAAAAGTCTCCAAGGGCTAAAGTTGACAGATGACCCCTTATAGGGGTTACAGCCCCTTAATCAGTTAATGGTGAAAAATAGTGTTTTTGGTCTATAGAATGAAAACTATTGCAGACACATAAAAGCTGTTGCTTGCTTAAATGTTCAGCTCATTTAGCTCTACAAAAGTCTCCATAGGGTCAAAGTTGACAGATGACCCCTTATAGGGGTTACAGCACCTTAAAGGCAAAAAATAGTGTTTTTGACCTATAGAATGAAAACTATTGCAGATAGAGAATAGCTGTTGCTTGCTTAAATGTTAAGTTTATTTAGCTCTACAAATTAAGTGCCCATAGGGTCAAAGATGTCAGATGACCTCTTTTAGGGTGATGGCCCCTGAAAGGTGAAAAATAGTGTTTTTGGCCTATAGAATGAAAACTTTTGCAGATACATAAAAGCTATTGCTTGCTTAAACATTCAGTTCATTAAGCTGTACAAAAGTCTTCATAGGCTTGAAGTTGGCAGATGATCCCCTAAAGGGAATATGGCCCTTTAAAGGCAAAAAATAGTGTTTTTTTGTCACAGAATGAAAACTATTGCAGATAAAAATAAGCTTTTTTGCTTAAACATTCAGCTCATTTAGCTATACAAAAGACTCCATAGATTAAACATCTAGACCAGGTGAGCGATTCAGGCTCCTGGGAGCCTCTTGTTTACTGACATGTGCCACATCAACTATATTGGTATGGTAGGTGAACCTAGTGATGTTTAGCACAATGCATGCTTCGGATGCTGGCAGTGTCCTATATTTTCCGCATGAATGACCACTTATAGAAAAATTGTTAAGTTAAAGTCCATTCCTTCTGACTGACAAGTGCTTTAATAGCAACCATGTTGATGCTTTAGTGATTGTGGAAAAAATAGATGTTGCGAGATGGGGCATTATGTCTTTTGGTCATATTCTTGTTTTGCCCCATCTACAAAAGTAAGGGGGCATAGACTGTTCTGGTCTGTCCGTCCATCCACAATTGCCAGATGGGGCATTATGTCTTTTGGACATATTCTTGTTTGTGTACAGAAAAAAATCATAGGTGATGAAATAACTAGCAATGTTTACATTGTTGTGAAACTACACGTTCTCCTTTTACTTATTTTTATTTGGGAATTTGAATAAAGTATTTGTCATGATATTTGCAAAGTCAAATGTTTTACCAAAGTCCTCATTCAGTATAAATGATATTGGTCAGGTTAATCTTACATTTTTAACGCTAAATTAGCGAGATCGACGTCTTTTTCGCTCCATTTTCAATGTTCTCGGAATTGACCTTGCCCTTTAATCATTTAGAGTTATCCTTCTTTATACAGTAAAACCCGATTTTTACCTTAATATTTACGATTATGCTGGCTCGTTGTAAATAAACTATTTTATATTGTTGAATTTAATATGTTATATGATTCATAATTAATATTCCGCGAAATAGTGATTTTGCGGGAAATTGCACATGATTTTTACTATGGTAACAAACTTATGACGCTCGTTGTTATTTTCAACGACGCTTTTGGTAAGCATCTTTTGATTTTCCCAGAGATCGGACGTGTTTTTCCGTTCTCCTGACCTTTTTCGAAATTGGGCATTGACTTTTAGTTAAAGTTGAACATTTTGGGTTGGAACTTTAAATAGTTATTGATAATTTAACCGGATCCTTGCTTATGTTTGCATTTAAGCGATGAAGTTCGTAGCATCATAAGTTAGCATCTAGTTTTCACTGTAATTTGTCGTTATATTTAGAGTCCGGGATTTTGCTTAACTAAATTGTTTAAGTGTTATTCGTTAAAGTACATCGTACTACTATTCATTTATTTATTCCACGGGCTGGGCATTTTTACTGACATTTTGTCATAAAGAGTTAGATTTTTGCCAGCTGTTTTCTTTTCTGTGATAAATTGTTAAATATTTGAGATTGTTGAACTTATTCTAAACTTGTTATAATAAATTATCTATTTTGGTAATTTGAGTTTTTTTTGTGGAAACTTGAGCAATCACTGAGATTTTGGAATAAGTGTAAAACAAACAAACCGCTCGGTACACGAACTTCCACAACAACATATTTCTTGTTTCCAATCTATTTTACAAAAAGAATTTAAAAAATATTATGCATGATGATGGTAATTTTCATTAACATCTAGTGGACTTTTCATCTAAAACTTCAAAAAGTCCTGGACCTTTCACTCTCAAATGTTAATTTGAACCCTGTAATTTGTTTATATATTTTGAATATATTTCATAATTATGGTAATGGACCATATCTAATAAGTGTCAAGACCCTGCCAGACTGGCATTAATCTGAACTAAAGGAAAGTTTAAGGTGATCTGACAATACCAAGGGCTCATATACATGTACTACATGCACTGTTAGTTATCCATATCAATGTCATTCTAATTTTAGATCATTGGTGTTGACCCAGAGGGATCTATACTTGCTGAGCCACCATCTATCAACCAAACAAATATCAGTGGTTATGAAGTAGAAGGAACAGGCTATGACTTCATACCTTCAGTTTTAGATAGATCGGTAGGTGTAAAAATTATACCCACACAAATATAATTTTTAGAGCATATCATTAACTTTATTTTTGTCTTTGCATCTGGTAGTAGATCTGTTCTTTTATCCCATTAGAGCTGTTCCATAATTTTACGTGTGGGGCGTCGGGAGGAACTTCTATTACATATATGGTGGGTGGTTGGTGTTTGAGAAAGATTTTGTTAAGAAACAATGATAAATAAAGAAGGAATGTGTCCATGGGACACGGATGCCCCCGCTAGGCCCACAACAGGAAAGTCGCTAAAGACATGCAGTTTGTCATATTGAACCATCCTACCAAGTTTCAAATCATTCTCATGTACAGTTCCTCAGAAAAGCTTGACATAAATTTTTAAAGTCATGTTCACATATTTTCACATTCGCCTAAGTCCAAAACAGGAAGTAGATGTTGGACAGGTCTGAAAATCGCTTAGGACAAACAGTTTGTCATATTGAACCATCCTACCAAGTTTCAAATCATTTTCATGTACGGTTCCTGAGAAAAGCTTGACGGAAATTTTCATAGTCATGTTAACAATTTTTCACATTCGCCTAAGTCCCAAACAGGAAGTAGATGTTTGACAGGTCTGAAAATCGCTTAGGACATACAGTTTGTCATACTAAACCATCCTACCAAGTTTCAAATCATTTTCATGTACGGTTCCTGAGAAAAGCTTGACGGAAATTTTCATAGTCATGTTCACATATTTTCACATTCGCCTAAGTCCAAAACAGGAAGTAGATGTTCGACAGGTCTGAAAATTGCTTAGGACATACAGTTTGTCATATTGAACCATCCTACCAAGTTTCAAATCATTTTCATGTAGGGTTCCTGAGAAAAGCTTGACGGAAATTTTCATAGTCATGTTAACAATTTTTCACATTCGCCTAAGTCCCAAACAGGAAGTAGATGTCCGACAGGTCTGAAAATCGCTTAGGACATACAGTTTGTCATACTAAACCATCTTACCAAGTTTCAAATCATTCTCATGTACGGTTCCTGAGAAAAGCTTGACGGATATTTCGTACGGACGTACGGACGGACATGAGTAAAACTTAATGCCCCCCGACATGTTGTCGCGGGGGCATAAAAATTAATTATTATTAGATGGGTGATGGGCTAAAGAAAAAAGTGCCTCCCGACCCCCATACATTTAATTCTGGAACAGCCCTTAGTGCAACTCCTCCTTAATTGTTTGATTTTGACAAAACTTAAATGAAGGAAGCACATAATATGGAAATGTGCATGAAGAAATTTCATTGCTCTCATATATAATTCAAGGGGGATATTCTTTGTTATTATGGATTTTAAGATACAATTATGTACTTCATTTTGCCAACAAACAGAAATCACAGGAAATTTCGAGGATTTTATTACATGTTACAATTCTTGTATAATTCAGGAAAACAATCTTATCGTGTTTCAATTTAATTAACCAAACCAACTTATTCTTTGTTATAGCAAGTGGATAAATGGTACAAGTCGGTGGACAAGGAATCATTTATTATGTCCAGGAGGCTGATCAGAGAAGAAGGATTGCTTTGTGGTTTGTATAAAGCTGTGTTTACACGTTATGTTTTAGATCGATTTAAATAGAGATCAAACTAAAATTAATCTATTTACCATCAGTGTAAATGCTTAAGATGGATTCTGATCAAACTTAACTAGAAAACCTTAGAAGGTATTCTAGTTAAGTTTGAACTAAATACAATTCTTTTCAGTTGAATTTGTTTCAATTATTACAAGTGTACGAGGGCTGTCCGTAAAGTTTGTGGACAGTTGATATAAAATAAATAATATTTATTGGATTTACTTCAAATTTTGTTATAATAGAATGAGTAGTCTTATGAATTGGTGTACCAAATTTTAGAATAAACAAACAACTACAAGTTGATTTTTCATCATTTAGAAAATATATCATATTCATAACCCGGAGCAAGACTTTCACATTTTTCGACGTCAAATAAAACAATTTCTTTTCTATATGGTCATATTAAATGCAATATTTTAAAAACTTTTAAGAGTTTTGAACATTATTTTTGTCAGATGTATCTTAATTCATATTTCATCATGTATTGTTTCATTTCTGGAACATTTAATTCACAAATTGCACAGCAATTCAAGTTGTTAATATCAACAATACAACTCCAAGCAAAGTTTATTGGTGGGACAGTACTATATAGGAAATATTGCTATATCTTAATACCACAAAAACTGCCAATCGGTTATTTTCTATCTCTATCTTAAATGCACATGCCATCAGAAGTATCTTAGTAAGCTTTTTTTCACAATTTAAAGAATCTGTGTATAGCTGTTGATATTTTTCAGACCCAAACATACAATTTTATAACCGTCCATTGCTCCACCTCTTCACAAAACGTTACTTTTCCTACGTCAATGGAACTGATGTCGATTCTCAAAATACCGATTTTTCAATAAATTGAAATTATAGACCCTTCAAATTTGGTATTTGCATCATCCTAACCATTTACAACACTGTAGTACAGGTTTTATTGCATCTCTAGATATAGTATATGCAAAGCGAGATCTTGTTTTAAGCATTCTGAATATATCCGAATAATTTCTTACATTGCTCCGACCCACCATATAGCGAGTCAAATAATTGAAAATGTAGCATTAATTATGTCGAACCTTTGCAAAACAATATACCAGAAATAAAGGAAAATGTTCAAAAATATTATTATGTAAAACACTTATCCCTAGTACGTCGTAAAGGTTCAAATATTTGCTTGTCCACAAACTTTACAGACAGCCCTCGTAAATTACACTATGTGAAAATAAAAAACTTCCCTTTACAGCAATAACAAGAAATTTACTACACATGAAATGAAATACTGATATGGGAGTAAGGAGTCAAAATTTCTATGTCTGTTCTACTCATTGGATTTGTAAATGGTATAGATTTTAAGTCTACCTCTTTCTGTCTGCTCTGTTCAGTTTTCATTGTTCTCATTCCTCCCAAAAGAAATGTTTTAACAAAACCACCAACCAGTCTCCATCCATATTTTTTGCCTGTTAATCTCTCTATTTATCTGTCATGTTGACCTTGGTTAAAGCTTATTAACGTTAATTGGAAACAATAAAAAGGGTCTTTTAAAGAAGTTTTACTCACAATTAAAACAAGAAAAACACACAACAGCAAAACAAAAAAATATGCAATTCTAAAACTATACATACTGGTTTATGTGTTGAGCTTGCCATCAATATTTTTGGAGACCCATTTAAATATAAACTTGAGTTAGAATAAATTTATATTTTCACTTTGCTGTATTTTTCAGGTGGTAGCTCTGGTTCATCAATGTACATAGCACTGAAGGCCATTAAAGACTTTGGTCTGAAGGAAGGACAGAAATGTGTTGTTATCTTACCAGACTCTGTCAGGAACTACATGTAAGATTGTAGTTAATTGTATAATGGCTGTATAGTTAAAGGAATAATTGTATAATGGCTGTATAGTTAAAGAAATAAGTTCAATAAGGCTTCAATTTAATGAAGACCTTCTTAAAAAGACTTTTGTCTGAAGGGAGGACAGAAATGTGTAGTTATCTTACCAGACTCTGTCAGGAACTACATGTAAGATTGTAGTTAATTGTATAATAGATGAAACAGAGGCGTGGAATAAGTGTACACGACACAACTAAGTGAACATAAAGAAACAGTAATTTAAAAAATCCCAATGGAAAACAGCCAGCAGTCACATGACCAAAGGTGGCTGCTCGCCATCTTGCATTGGTCCAAGACTAAAAATACAATTTATATCATTCAAAACAATCCCTTGAACAATGGCTGTATAGTTCAAGAAAAAGTTTCACTAAGGGATAGTCAAGACTTTGGCCTGAAGAAAGGACAGAAGAGAGATGTTATCCTACCAGTCTTTGTCAGGAACTACTGGGTTTCATTATTGTTCATGTGGTATCAATTTTCATTGACCCCACCAAAAGAACTTTAACATTGGTCTGTATGCTGCAGACTTGAGATTCACAAGTTTAAGAATCCAAGAAATGAATTATTTCATCAAACCACAAAAATTGGTACCAACCAAAATAAATGAAAACCACAGTCGATGGCATTTAATTGTATAATGTCTGTTAGTTATAAATATCTAGATTGAAAGTAATTATAATTCAAATAATTAGCATTGTTTGATAGATGTTCATGTATAAGCCACTATGTATCTAATGATGTAAACTTCAAAATGGCTTTGAAAACTAAGCTTGAATAATAAATTGACAATAGCCCATCATGTAACAACAAGATTTGCTAAAAATATAGGACTAAGTTTTATCCATTGACTGTAGCTGTGAAATGAACATAATTTTGAATTTTGTTGGCATCTTTAGGTTCGAGCTTTGCAAAATTAAAAAAAAAAGTTTTATCTTATTTTTTCAGGACAAAGTTTTTATCTGACGACTGGATGAGTCAGAGAGATTTCTTACAGATTGACAACTCGATACCCTCAACAGATGAATGGTACGTACAGAAAAATCATTGTGCTAGAGAGCTATTTGTGCTGTCATTGTTTGCAAATAATATTTCATGTGCTTTTTGTGCCATTGTTTTGTCAATTGAATTTCTTCAAAGAGTGCTGGATTGTTTGTTTTAATATTTTTCTAGATTTTGTAGACAATTAATTATTTATTTAGACAGGTAATGTTTAGATGTCAAATGAATTAATTGGGAAAAAAAAAATTTCAATTTGGTCATTTAGACAAAGCCAGTATACTAAATCATGACCATTGAATTAACTGTTTAGTTTCATATGTTTTCTGATTAATAATGTAGACCAACTTATTTTCGCAACTACTTACTTTCAGGGTTTTATGTCAGATGGCAGTTTCGCGGCTATTCATATTCGCGAGTCTTCATTACAATTCATTATATTTTCTATAAAAATGTGTAATTCGCAAATTTCTGTTCCTCCGAAACACAGGAAAATAAATCACTTGCGAAAATAAGTTGGTTTACAGTAGAGTGTTGCAGAGAGTGAAACTTAAAAGTTAACAATATTTATATCAATTTTGGCAGTATTTTCAGGGACTAAGAAATAGGGCTTATAAAATGTGGAGTGGTGAGCAGGTTAGAGAAGAAAAAAATCATTAACAGTTAACTCAGCAACTACTAATCACAGTCCCTTGATATTTTGGTATACAGCCCCAGTATTAGGTCCCACAAAGTGAGTTTCGATTTCAAGTCTGTCACCTGTTACATTTGTACGTTTTGATTAATGAAAATTCAAACTTATAAATTCTTTGATTTTCTAGCACACAGAGGTATTTATTTATCACTTTGCTGTTTTCTCTAACTGGCTGGTCCACTTTTATGTTTTAATACTTACATTTTCCTCCTACATGTAGTTTCTATTTTGTTTTAAATGTAATTCTATTGTCTTTTATGTTTTGGTGTACTAGTATCCCTACACTGTTTTATTTTATATCTTATTTTTATATCTTACATGTCTTAATAGCACATGATATTTTTGCCAGATAAAGGATATCCACTAAATATATTTTAATCTTTTGTCTTCATTTTTTACATTTTGATTTAATCCTATACTGTTGAATTAAGTATTTGTGCATTTATTGGTACTGTCGGAAGCTTTGCGTAAGGCCAACTGTATGTAATATCAGCTTTTAAAGCTTGCTTATACAAAGCTGTAAACTTTAAACTGAAGCTTTTTACTGGAATAAATAGTTAAAAATGCAGGCTCAGCATGCCAAATTTGCTGTAATACACGACAACTTTTTGCACCTTGTATTTGAAAAGCATTCAAATACCTTGAAAATAAAAAATAGTGATAAGACAACCATCATTTCTTCTTCTAACTATTTAAAAGTATCTGTTTAAAAGTTGAAAAAACTCTTGGACAACTTTTTATTCATATGTGTATTCCTGTGTATGTTCATACCTTTGTTAAGTTTTTCTCTGATTTAAGAGCTCATCAGCAACTGAAAGTGAAAAGTTAGACAAGTTTTATTTCAACTTCATTGATACCACTTATCATTGCTTTGACAAGTAAACAACTTTTCTAGTAATGATTTTACAGAAATTTTGTATTAACAAATTAACCCAAACCTTAAATAACTGGTTAGGGTTACCAGTAATTAAATGAGTTTAAGATATTATGTGTTTTTGTTGTGTTGTCCTCAATATTTCTTGTTGTTGATTTGTTGTCTTTTTTCCTTTGAACTCCCAACTTCTGTTTGGAATTTCTTTGCTTTTGAAGCTACAACATGATCTTTCTATTTATTTGGGGAAGAGCTTAATAGTATAGGTTACTGAATTAATTGTTACATGTTTTAACTAACTGCCCATTTATCTTTAATAAGAGTTTGGATGTCACTTTATAAAACAAACACCAAACATGGTTTACTCTTCTGTATGTAGACAGTCTTTGTAACTAAGTTGGCTTCTCAAGGCTTTCAGTTTTCTTCGGGCACTTGATATGGTCTGCTGCTAACAACCTTTACCAATGTAAATAATCCCTTAACACTGTATACAAAGAAAAATTTACAGAAAGTTGGGTTTAGAAGACTTACTCGCACATATTCACTTGTCTTTACATGTTCTCCCATTTAAACTCAAATTCTGATGTTTAAACATTTCCTGTTCTTACTCTCTCTTATTTAAAACTGATTAAACTGTCAGTGTAAGTTTGTGTTCAATAGACTAAGCTGTCTATAAAAAGTTTGCATAAAAATTATTATGAATCAAAAATGCATAACTAGAACGTTAATTATTAGATTATTATTTATATAAAAAATGTGAAATAAAAACTGATAACACTATGAGTTTGAAATTGAAATTTAAAGTTTATCAAATATTTCATGCATGCAATGGTTTAAAAGTATATAAGTATAATATCTCAACACCAAGTTCAATAATATTATTCTATCTATAACCATATGCTATTCACAGATTCCGTTAAATTTTATTGAAAAAAAGTACCTTATGTCTTACTGTTATCATAGTACATTGTATATGTGTTGTTTTAATATTTACCACAATTGTTACACAGTAATTTAATACTTACATGTATATGATCCTGAATGCCAAAGTTATTGTAACCCTGTATAAAACCATGACAATATACAATTGTTAATTGCAGGTGGTGGAGTCTACCAGTCAGCAGTCTAGATTTAAGAGCTCCCCTAACAGTGACTCCCTCAGTTACAATACAAGAAACACTAGAACTGCTGAACAAAGAAGGATTTGATCAAGTGCCTGTGGTGAATGATGTGGGGTAAGTTCTTTAGCTTAAACAATCCGACCCTTTTATCCCCCAAACAATAGAACTGCTGAAAAAAGAAGGGTTTGATCAAGTACCTGAATGGTGAATGATGTGGGGTTAGTTCTTTAGATTAAACAATCCTATTTATCCCCTAAAAAATAGAGCTGCAAAGCAAAAAAAGGGTTTGATCAACCCCCCAAACAATAGAACTGTTGAGCAAAGAAGAGTTTGATCAAAGTTCTGTGATGTGATATTGGATACATTCTACATATGGCCCCATCACTTTTTGCCCTTAAACTTTGTACCAAATGCATTATGGCCTAATAAAATTAGACAGTTTTGTTACAAAATGATTTATCTTTTGTTTTAGACAAATCCTTGGGATGTTGACAGTTGGTAACATGATGTCACAGGTCGTTAGGTCAAAGGTCAAGCCATCCGATGCAGTCAGTTCTGTTATGTATAAACAGTTTAAAAAGGTTTGTGAATTCTTGATGCTTAAAAATTCATGTTGAAGATTTTGTCAATGCAAAACAGCTGATAATTTCCCAGCAAACAAAGTTATCGGATATATAGAGGAATCACGCCTAATGTTTTTCTCCTGAAAAGTTTGAAGGATTTTGATGAAACTTGACATGAAAAAAAAACATCATATTAAGATGTAAATAAATAAATTTGATTGCTCTTAGATATCATCCAGGGGGAGATAATGATGACCAGCATCAAGGAAGCAGAAGCCCTATTGTTTTCACTTTGTCCCTCAATCTCCCTGTTTGTCCATCTGTAAACAATATAATTAATTTTGTGAATGCTCCAAAACTATGAGATGTACAGATATGAAGTTTTACACAGCAATGATTGGCATATTAAAATTTTATGCAAATTTTTCTAATATTTTTCAAAAAACTTTCCTGACTGTCAGTTTTCTTGTTAGACTAAAAAGTTTTTCTCAAATGGAATCTAATAGGAAGCAGGCTTCTCCATTAATGTCATTCTTTGCAGTGCTACGTGAATAGACATCTTACATTACTTATTCTAGCTATACATTTTGTGTACATGTAATCATACAGATATAATTTTTTACATATTTTTTGTCAGGTTCATATGGACACATCACTAGGACAGATATCCAGGATGTTAGATACAGACCATTTTGTTGTAGTGGTTCATGACCAAAGACAATGTAAGTTTTGATTCATTAGGATGTTTTATAAAACTATTTAAAATGGAATTGAAAAGGAACCAAATATTTTTTTCTTATATTTAGACATAAGACTTTGAAATAAATTGCATCAATCTATGCTAAGGGTACAATTCAATATTATGCTTAGATATATTGCAGTATTCAATACATAGAGCATTGCAATATTTATACTTACAGATTGCAATACAACATTAAATGTTAAAAATGCATTGCATTATTAACTGCTTAGAATAAATTACAATATTAAGTTCTTAGAATGATAAATGATGATAAGATATGGAATAGGTGTATTCGATACAACCTACATTGCTCATATATCAGCAACAATTTAAACATCTGCCTTGGAGATGGCCAGCAGCCTTCAGTTTTGCACTCAATAGTTGCAATATTCTTTGCTTAGAATAAATTGCAATGTTCAACACTTAACAGCCAATCTGCCAGAAAACCATGCAAAATCCTAAATTTTGTTCCAAACCAATATTTTCATATCAACTTAAAGGATGGTTTAACAAAAAGACCTTCATGAAAGACTTATTTTGGCAAAATATTTTTTCCGGGAAATTCAAGATGGCCGACCTACAGGGTTCATCAGTATTCCTGGGTTTCTTAACAAAATCAGCTTCAATAATCACAAAACCTCATGTATTTCAAAGTTTCTTTTGGTCCATTTATCTTCATATTATCAAAAATTGAACAGTAAATATTTAAAGGGTAATACCTTTGCCTTCAAAATAGATGAAAATTTTAAAAATCTTAATAACCATTACCCAGCGTCCCTAGGGGGTGACATGGGCAATTTTCCAAATTGTAAAAAAACATCAAAATACATGAATTTTAGCATTGTTTTATGTCTAAGGCAGGCTCTTTAAATCCAATTCACTCCCATATACTTTAACAAAAGGCTTTAATGTCAATTGTATTAAAAAATAGAGCTCGGCTCATGCTTTATGACATCGCTACAAGTCAGAGAAGTGGGTCAGTCTCACATTTTGGTAGAAAATTTCATATTTTTTGACAACATTTGTAAAAACATGCTTGTGTTCAATTTTAAACAAAGTGCATTTTTAATAAGTGACAAGATATGTTGTTACAATAAAAATTAATGTAACTGTCTTCGAGTTGCGGAAAAAGTGCAATTCAAGAGTCAAATTGGTGTATTTTTCAAGAATAATTGATAAATTGAAGATATTGTCAATTTTAGATGATGAAGGCAGACCCATGATAAATCCAGTCAAAAGTTCTGATTATTGATCCAAAAGAATGCTGCTTTGTCTCTAAGAAATAATATTTACAAATATGGTAGCTGTCATTATTTCTATGATAGAGGCATTCAAACAGTGGCATTCGGCCATTATCGTCATAGTCCAAAATGAGCTCATGGGCCCATTTGGTAGCATTTTTTTTTTAAAGTTGTTCTATGCAGGGAAAAGTGTTTTTATTTATTCTAAAGTATGCTTATGTCTACATGCCAGCAATCAATATCAAAAGAATCTGTATAAATTTGGCTTGGATAAATTTGGTCAAAAATGACAAAATGTGTTATGTGGCTGAAATTGCTATTCTGCCTTTAAAAAACAAAGTCCAAAAAAATTTTGAAAAAAATGTGTACCAGGCAATTCAATTTTTTACACTTTTTTTCATGTGTTAAAACTATAAGACATCGTCTCAGATACCTTTCAGAAAACAATTTTTTTTTACTTAGTTTTTTTGGGGGGGTCGTGATGTTTTTGGCCATATAATGCTTTTTGCCAATTTTGAACAAACATTTAACAGGCACCTTTTGACAGATTCATCTGAAATTCTTTGGTTGAGTGCAAACAAGAGCAAACTGAAGAAATAATCAAACTGTTAACTATTCATTCAACAACTTCTGTAAAAAAATGTCGCCAAAATGGTACAGAAGCACGTTTTGTGACTATGACGAAAATGACCAAATGCAATTTTTGGATGCCTCTATCTTGAAAATTATGACCGCTAACATACTCGAAAACATTATTTCTAAGAGCCAAAAGAGCATTCTTTTGGGTCAATAATCAGAACTTTTGACTGGATTTATTATGGGTCTGCCTTCATCATCTAAAATTGACAATTTCTTCAATTTATCAATTATTCTTGAAAAATACACCAATTTGACTCTTGAATTGCACTTTTTCCGCAACTCGAAGACAGTTACATTAATTTTTATTGTAACAACATATCTTGTCACTTATTAAAAATGCACTTTGTTTAAAATTGAACACAAGCATGTTTTTACAAATGTTGTCAAAAAATATGAAATTTTCTACCAAAATGTGAGACTGACCCACTTCTCTGACTTGTAGCGATGTCATAAAGCATGAGCCGAGCTCTATTTTTTAATACAATTGACATTAAAGCCTTTTGTTAAAGTATATGGGAGTGAATTGGATTTAAAGCGCCTGCCTTAGACATAAAACAATGCTAAAATTCAAGTATTTTGATGTTTTTTTACAATTTGGAAAATTGCCCATGTCACCCCCTAGGGACGCTGGGTAATGGTTATTAAGATTTTTAAAATTTTCATCTATTTTGAAGGCAAAGGTATTACCCTTTAAATATTTACTGTTCAATTTTTGATAATATGAAGATAAATGGACCAAAAGAAACTTTGAAATACATGAGGTTTTGTAATTATTCAAGCTGATTTTATTAAGAAACCTAGGAATACTGATGAACCCTGTAGGTCGGCCATCTTGGATTTCCCGGAAAAAATATTTTGCCAAAATAAGTCTTTCATGAAGGTCTTTTTGTTAAACCATCCCTTAAGTTGATATGAAAATATTGGTTTGGAACAAAATTGCATGGTTTTCTCACAGATTGGCTCTTAAAATGAATTGCAAAATTATTTCAGTGTTTATCAATATCATCATATTGGTAAGTTTAATTAAGTTTTCTGTTATCACATAATTTTTTTTCAATATTTTAGATGGAGGTAAGAATGACATGTCAAAGAAGCAGATGATTTTTGGCCTGGCCACCAGGATAGATTTGCTCAACTTCATTACCAAACAGCAACACCAATAACTTTTGAGGTCATGTGAGAATCATGTGACACCATTTATAATGGTCATGTGATACAACAATGTTGGTTATGTGTAAATGATTGACAATCGTGGGAACAGTCTAAAAACTATATCTTTTCATTCATTAGAACTTCTTGCTAGCATTTAACATTTTGTTATTCACATTTTCATATGATAGATTAATATATTTATCTATATTTTTAACAAAAAACATTGTTATTGGAATTAACGTCTTAAAGTACTCAGTAGTGGGTAGTTCGATTCACCGAAATCCCCGGTATTTACCAAAATCCCCTCATAACTCACCGAAATCCCATTGTTTTGTGGAATAATACCCTCAAAATCAATAATACAATCATCGATTTACCTTAAAAAGATAGTTTTAAACAAAAATAATGTATTTTAAAGTTTGTATTCATTTTTATTGATGTGTCGTATATATAGTCATTGCAATCCAATATGGCGTCCTATACAGGTAATATCATAGTGCTAAAACTAGTATACAGACCCGATAGCAATTTTACACATTTTAAACTAAGCAAAAATAAAACATTTAAATATAGAAATAATAGCGAGCATATTCGTGCCCGCTCGAGCGGAGAGCTCTACGGTATTTATTTCCGCGAGAAATTTGCTAATGCTGATTTAGATTTTTTATGGTCCGGAAAGGGTTATTATTTTTACAGGTCCGGAGTAAATGTTAAAATAATTTATAAGAAAAGAAATAATGCTTAAAAAAATAATAAATTGCGCTTTTTACAAGAAAATAATATTCTTAAAATAATAAATATACATAAGCTGCTCGTTTCGTCTTGGTTATATGCACGTACGAAACAAACGTGTCTCGAAGCTTAATCGCCCCATACCATCTCGCCCCAAATACATTATATAAACAAAACGTAGTCCCTTTTAGCTATGCTCGCATTTAGGCAATGCCTACTCCATATTAGCGAATCTTTAATTATTACAACTAAATTTTAGGTGGTCACTCTGCATTGAACAAGGCTTGTGACTTACAAGATGAAAACATCTTGGCTGCATTACCCACCATTCATTCATTAAATTTAATATTAGAATTATTAACCTGATTTGCTAATATTAATATTATTTTTTTTTAAATTATATGATTTGTTAAATATATGATCAATTGCATGGGTGGTCACTCTGCATTTATCAAGGCTTGTGACTTGCAAGATGAAGATATCTTGGCTGCATTACCCCCCATTTATTCATAAATTTACTTTTGTTTATTTCATATTATTCAATTTATTTATTAATTTAAACATGTTATTTATTTATTTATTTATTGATAACTTTCACTAAGTAAAATTAAAACTAACTAAGATATCCTGCACAAGGCTCGGGCATATCTATAGCAGTCCGCGATTTCACAATTATTTAAAGTTGATTAAGAAAAATTAAAACTACAAAGATATCCTGCACAAGGCTCGGGCATATCTATAGCAGTCCGCGATTTCACAATTATTTAAAGTGTATTAAGAAAAAATTAAAACTACTAAGATATCCTGCACAAGGCTCGGGCATATCTATAGCAGTCCGCGATTTCACAATTATTTAAGTTTATAAGAAAAATTAAAACTACTTAAATATCTTTAAAAAATAATTGATTTCACAATTTTTGAAGTTTATAAGAAAAATTAAAATTATTTAAATATCTTTTAAAAAAATAATTGATTTCAAAATTATTTAAGTTTAAAAAGAAAAAATAAACTACTTAAATATCTTTAAAAAAAAATGATTTCACAATAATTGGGCTTAAGTCTGGTGTCAAAGTAACGATGGAATTTACTTGACAACTCCTTACACTTTGATTCTAGAGCCTCGCACTGGACATCAAAACAGACGGTATCATCAGCGTTCAATAGTCCTGTTTGGCCAAATATATCGTCAAGAATATGTTCCCTATCTGTCTTGTCTATGCAGTCGTCTATCAGCTTCTGCTTACAGTTCTGACGTAGATGGCGAGCACAAAGAACATGTCCAGAATCGGGAAATGCTGTTGTAATTGCATTGACCAAGGCTACTTCTTCATCGGTCCAAATGTAAGATTGTCAGTGTCTGTTCCGATCAGCTTGATTTTCAGGTGATTAAAGAATCCGGACTATTGGTTCACTACAACCCAAGGATAGTAATTCTACAAATTGGTGGAAATGATTGCAGCCAAAATTTATTTGACGAAAAACAATTCACCAAAGATGTTAAAGATCTAGTCATCGAATGCACTACCAGAGGAGCAGCTGTTTTGTTCATGGCAGTTCTCCAACGCTCCCGACCTAGGTCATGTACACCAGCTGAATATGAAGAAAGAAGAACCATTGCTAACCAAGTTTTCCTGAACGTTGCTAAAGAACAAAAAGCAGTTGGCTACTTCAAACCTATCAAAATCTATCATAGGGAATGTGAAGCTACAGATAAAGTGCATTTCAACGATCTAGGATATTCAGCAATGCTCCAAGCACTAAGAAAAGGTTTAAGTTGGTTTGTGAACTATTTATCCAGATTGTAATTGTACTTTATTTACATATTATTTTACATTGTATAGAAACGTTACTCTTGTTGTTTATTAATATTATTTAAAAAAAGAAATAAAGTTAATTTTAATTGCTAGTTATTGATTATTGTTTCTTGAGATTTAATGGTGAAATAAAATAAAATTGATACCATATGGTTAAATCCAAATGACAATCATGGAAATCTATATATACTTATTCTTTTTATATTGAAAAAAAAACACACACAAAAAAAAACAATTTTTTTTTAACTTCTCGGAATATCGATACTCCTTTTAGCAAGACCATCACCTGTATAGGACGCCATATTGGATTTCAATGAACTTTACACATCACACAAATAAATTTGTATACAGACTTCAAAATACTTTCTTTTTGCTTAAAAAAATATTTTTTTAAGCAAATCGATGATGATATAAACGATTTTGAGGGTATTATTCCACAAAAGTAAGGATTTCGGTATTTTCTGAGGGGATTTCGATGTTTTCTATAGGGATTTCGGTAAATACCGGGATTTCGGTGAATCGAACTACCGCTCAGTAGTAGCGTTATAATTTAATGCCTGTCAGTTATTTTCTAAAGGTTTTATATCTTATTACAAGGGGGTTTACCAGAGTGCCAGATTTTTCTTAAGCAGTATCCCACTATAAAATGGTTAACAGTATTTGTATTTTATAAGTAATCAAAGCACCATTTCTTGGAAAATGCAATTTTTTGTAGACTAAGTTTAAAAAACTGTAAAAAAATTTATAATTAAGAACTGCCAATGTATTTAAAATATTCTCAAATTAATAACACTCATGTCATAGTGATTCTAAGATTGTTATTTAGTTTTGTCTTGGTGATATGTGATCTGCACAGTGGGATATATATTTATAGCAAAAGGATCAATGCCATGTATGTAAATTACACATATTTGTATAGTTTAATTTAGTGGGTATATGCCTATGTATTTGCTTTGCTTTAAACATTCATTTATGTCTTTCATTTTATAATATGAGGCAGGTTTTTAACCTGTGACGCTCCCGAAGTTTAAACGTATCTAAATTATTTTACAAGCAAAAATAATTGTTTATATGTTTATATTGCGATATTAATTCTGACAAAATATATTTGAAAATTTGCTAAAAACAAACTAACTTTTCTCGTGCAAAAAACAAACTAGCTTTTCTCGTGGTTCATATGTGCGCTTGATGACGTTCAAAATTTACAAAGCAAAAAGCGTTAAAAAGATGCTGAAAGTTTGGGAAAATAAGCGTGCTATACCGGACGTTGGAGGAAAATTCAGCCCATAGTACAACTAAAATATTGACATTTCTACCATTATCGCTCCCTTTGGGAGCATATAAATCATGCAAATAGAAGCCCAGTGATAATAAATCAGTGTTTTACATTGCATGCTTAAATACAGTTCAAAACTACACTGTGATTTTATTTTGTTGTATGTTATAATGTCTGTTTTGTATGCAAAAATTTTTCAACATGTAAATAGATTTACAATTGACTCCAATCAATTGCAGTATTTCATTAAGATAAAATGTGATGTATGATTTGTTATTACATCAACTAAGACATTTGTATTGCATATGCTATATATTTTGAGGAATCTCTCCTAAGATATCTGATAATTTTCAAAATGGTTGCTAAATACAGTAGTTAAGTATTACAGTCCAGGCTCTTTTACCAGTTTTTCTTGCACTAATGAATCAATTCACCAGGTATTTAGTTGTTTGTTCATAATTTGAGACACCATATTGCTTTTCTTAATAAATTTTCCTTGACTTTTGAAAAGTGTGACCTTTGTTTTAAACATGTGCTGATGATCAAATAATATATAAATTTTTCTTCCTGGTAATGAAACAAAAAAATTACTAGGATTTTTAAAGTCCTATTCTAATTATGATTTTATATATTTTTGAAATATAAATACTCATGAATACCAGTCATTTTATCTCGTAATATCAAAGATTAATATATATATATATATTTACAAAGTATTGTTTTTGTTTTTTTTTTTTAACTTTATTATGATATAAACATGTATTGAACAATTTGTCAAACAAAAATTGTGTTATTTAGTATATTTCGCTTGCAGGATTTTGCAATTGTATGAAAATCATATATAGTTAAACAAAATTGTGTGCCTTATTTTAATATTTTCCTCTTCTGGCCAGTTCAGATTTTTATCAAAATTATTGTAGTTTGTTCTGTTTTTGATCTGTATTTGATTTGATTTTTTAAAAGCAAAACCCATTATTGTGTTAGAATAAAAATTATCTGTGTCAAAATAGTAAAAGATACTGTGACAAAAATGAATTGTTTTAACATTGTTTACTTGCTATATCTATCTATTAAACTCTTTTGTTTACTTCACAACATGACATCAAATCACTTGTTACAGAGGATAATATTTTCAAGTTAACTCCTCTGGGTAAATTTTGTATGAATTAATTGACTTCATATGCTTTTTAAACACATTTTCCATGACATTGTTGGAATTCTACAATTTTTTTTCTACTTATAACCTTTCGATAATATAAAATTGTTTTGTCTTGATATGTGTTTTGAACAATTTTCCATGACCATGTCATTAATATGAACAATTGTAGCGGGATTTAATGTTTTTGAATAGTGGGTAAATGCTTTATCAAAGTTTTCCTTAAAGTTGCATCTTTTCTATGTTTATTTCATAAAATTTGATTTCTGTATTAAAAAATACAGATTTCAGTGTTAAGATTGTATTTTAAGCTTTTTGAATCTCTAGTTAGTATTTTTTTTTTTTGTTCAATTGATAAAATTCTATTGTGTAAAATTTTCTGTGATAATATGATAGTATAATTTTTCATTGGGTAGATATTTTTTGAGATTTTTTTGGGTTCAAATTTCCAATCTATGAAAAACTGATGCCCATGAATTGAAGAACTGTCACAGGATTTGTGATGGATTGCTTAAACATTTCAATAAGTAACTTTAGCCTTATGAATCAAAGAACAAAATGTCTGATTTTTTTAAGTTTATATTATATTTCAGTATTTCTTAAGTGCTAGATTTGTGTAATATTATTACTTTATTTATGTTCTAGGTTGTTTATTCTTGTTCATTTAGAATTAAAGTATATTAATACAGTAATTTGAATTATTCATAATACAATACAAAAAACGGGTATAAAATGGTTAATTTGGTTATGCTGTATATCAATATTATGGAATAAACCTCTCATCAGCAGCATCTGAATCAAAACATTGGAAGATCAAAAACCAAAAACATTGAATGAAAAGTTTTCAAAATCAAAAAGTTCGAACAGGAAACCCAAATCCAGCACAGAGGATATCCACCATGTGCATTACAAATTTTCATATTGATATTGCAATGAATTTAAATTAATAGGTACTTGGGTGGCTGAGTGGTCTAAAGAGGGTCGGTAGGACCTTTTGCGGGACAGCGGGAAAGCCCATTTATTTCAACGGGAATTCGGGAAAACCCTTAACGGGAATGGGATTTAGCCATTTTCATTTTTCGGAATGCGGGAATCACACATTTATTTTCGCGGGAATCCCGGATTTCTAGTTTTATTTGCCGGGACTTCGGGATCATACCCCCTCCTACCCCCCCCCCCCCCCTCTAAAGAATTAGTCTAAATACAAGTATTGATCACTAGTCAATTACCTTAACAGGTAGGGAGAGGATCACATTCTGCTTTGTAATTTACAAAATTGGACTCCCGAACCTAGTTGAAATAAAGTTTGCCAGTTATCTGCCCTAGGTTTGTTGGTTTCATTTGGGTACTCTTGTTTTCTCCACCATTAAAACTGACCAACCAGTATTTTTTAAAAATATGTATTCTTAGTCATTTATTTACTTGATGAAATTTCATGGTTGAGACAGTCAATCATGAAAATAATAATTAGACAAAGTATTAATTTTTTATTATTTCCTGAAAGCAATTTGTACAAGCCATGAAAAAAAAAATCCAACAAATTGTCTTTTTGTACAAAAACATGAAAACTGAACTACATAGAAATAAAAGAAAGTACACTAACTATAATGTAAATATTTATATGAAATAATTTTCATATAATGTTGTGACTTTCTTTGAGAATTTGTGTTGTTTTTTAACCAAATTTCCATTGGGAGTTTAGATTTAAAAGAACATGTTTCTAAAGGCATCAGTGTTCTACCATAAAACAAAGGCTCATCCTCGAGAGACATCTTTCTAGACTCCACTTTGTTTTGTTGCTTGAATGCTGGTTTTCATATACATTTTATTTTTACAGCTTTAGGGTTGTCCCTTCTTGTCTGAATGTTTTTATAAATTGGGATTTAAATATACCCTTGGAATAGTATTTCTTTGGTTCTTTCTATGATACACAATTTCCTTGTATTGAATAAGGGATTACAATATGAAAAGAATCGACATGCGCCCTCTTCATGGCTTTTAGGAGGCAGCATCCATCTGACCTTCATATGGTTTAAAATTACCTAAAAATGACATTGTCATTTAAACCATGGTCTAGCTGATTCATTGACATTAAAGCTACTGTAGCACGGCCTGTCTGATTCATCATCTTTTAAGTTACAAAATCTCAGATTCATCACCACTAAAACAACAAAATCTCAGATTCATCACCACTAAAACAACAAAATATCAGATTCATCACCACTAATTACACTAAACTACAAAAACTCAGATTCATCACCACTAAAACTACAAATCTCAGATTATCACCACTAATTACACTAAACTACAAAAACTCAGATTCATCACCACTAAAACTACAAAATCTCAGATTCATCACCACTTAAACAACAAAATCTCAGATTCATCACCACTAATTACACTAAACTACAAAAACTCAGATTCATCACCACCAATCACCACTATTAAACTACAAAATCTCAGATTCATCACCACCAATCACCACTAAAACTACAAAATCTCAGATTTATCACCACCAATCACCACTTAAACTACAATTTCTCAGATTCATCACCACTAGAACTCTGACCTCACTGATTCATCATTTAAACTACGACCTCAATGATTCACCACCACCTAAATTTCGACCTTACTGGTTCATTACTTCTGAACTACGACAGCACTGATTCCCAACTTGTGAAACTACAACCTCACTGATTCACCACTTCAAAAACTACGACATTACTGATTCACCACTTCAAAAACTACGACATTACTGATTCACCACCAGTAAAACTACGACATCATTGGTTCCTGGACTTCAAGCGGTTCCATGTTGACTATAATTTTTATAAAATCCCTAATTTTTAGCAGTGCCCTATAAATCCTATATCTTTGTTAAATTCCCTAAATAAGCCCTGTATTTGTTTCTACCCGATGAATTTCATGTTGGTAATTATGGTAAACAAGAACCTAAAAATTATCAAACAAATACAGTTGGTTAAGTTTCGACCTTCATTGTAATATAAATTTCTATATTCTTACAGCTTGGGTGCATAAATCTAAAATATATCAAATACATTTGCCTTATTTTGGGGGCATATTGTCCTATAACGGCCTTTTTAAAAAAAATGTCCAATAAAAGCCCTATTTTTGAACTATAACCCACTTGAAGCCTGTCCAATAATACCATTTAAACGACGTTTTTCCACTACTCCTTATCCCTGAAGCTTTGGTTTCAATGATTCACCTAACTAAAACTTTGAATTTTCTGATTTATGACAACTTAATCTACTACCTTACAGATTCATCACACTAAAACTACGACCTCTTTCATCCTACTTATTTAACGAACTCACATACTTTTTCGCCATTCAAACTACAGCCTCTAACCCATTACCACTAAAACTAAGATTTTTCTAATTCATCACCATTCAACTACAACATCACCATTACTTAAACAACAACCTCTCTTATTCATCGCCACTAATACAGCATCCTTTCCCTAAATAAGCCCTGTATTTGTTTCTACCCGATGAATTTCATCTTTATCATGTTGGTAATTATGGCAATTTTTGTGGTATTGGTGGTAAGAGCAGATCACGAAATTTGAATTCCCGATAAGATTAGATAATTCTTACTATGATACACAATTTCCTTGTATTGAAAAAGGGATTACAAAATGAGAAATATCGACATGCTCTCTCTTCATGGCTTTAAGGAGGCAACTTCTTACCTTCATATGGTTAAAAATTACATAGTCTGAAACTCAGACCTCACTGATTCATTGTCATTTTAACCATGGCCTAGCTGATTCGTTGACATTAAAGCTACTGTAGCACAGCCTCTCTGATTCATCACCACTAAAACTACAAATTCTCAGATTCATCACCACTAAAACTACAAATTCTCAGATTCATCACCACTAAAACGACAAAGTCTCATATTCATCACCACTAAAACGACAAAATCTCATATTCATCACCATTAATCACCACTAAAACTACAAATTTTCAGATGCATCACCACTAAAACGAATAATTCTCAGAATCAACACCACTAAAACTACAAATTCTCAGATTCATCACCACTAAAACTAAAATTTCTCAGATTCATCACCACCAAAACTCAGATCTCACAGCATTATCACTTAAACTTCGACCTCACTGCTTCATCACCACTAAAACTTCGACCCCGCTGATTCACCACCACCTAAATTACGACCTTACTGGTTCATTGATTCTTGAATACGACATCAATGATTCACCACTAGTGAAACTATAGCCTCACTGATTCATCACAACTAGAACTACGACATTAGCGATTCAATAACACTAGGACTACGACCTCATGGATTAATCACGTACAACCAACACTACGATTTCTCTGTTTCATAATTACGCTGAAATCTAAGACCTCATGGTTATCACCGCTAAAACCACAACCTCACTGATCCATCACTAGTAAAACTACGACCTCACTCATTAATCACATTAAAACTGCAACCTCACTGATTCATCACAATAAGATTTCGCTCACTGTTTCATTATATGAAAACTATGACTGGTTCATCACATCTTCAACTACGACCAAACTGATTCATCACACTCAAACTATGATTATCCTTTGATTCATCACCACTGAAACTACGATTTTTCTGATTCATCACATGCAACTACAACATCACCATCACTAAAACTACAACTTCCCTTATTCATCACCATCACCACTAAAACAACGCTTTTACTAATTCACCGCCACTACACTTACTCTGCGATTTATCTGATTCACCAATATAGAAACTATAATTTCTCCGATTAATCACTACTAAAACTAAAACTCGTCTTATTTGTTACCACCAAAATTACGAACCCATTGATTCATCTCCACCAAAACTTTTACCAGTCACCTCACAGAGTAATCACACTAAAATTGTTTAAAACACCAGGTTTCTTTCCTTGTATTGCACACGGCATAACCAAATTAACCGGTTTTTTTATATCCGTTTTGGTATTTGTATGCTAAGACTATGATCTCTGATTCATCATCACTGTTTAACACAACTTAAACTACTACCTCACTGATTCCTCACCATCAGAATAACGACTGAGACCTCACTGTTTCACCACATCTAAATCCATCATTTATCTGATTCAGAAAAGTTTGCTTGTCGATTGTTGTTTGCATGTTACAAAATTTATGGAAGACACCACGCACTCATAGATATACATGTATATGGGATTCCATCTCTCGGATGAGAGCAAATGTTTGTTGGTTTTGTTCTCCTTTACCGGATTTGACATGCTGAATTGGCCGTTGGCCCCGCGAAGAATTGTCGAACTTTTGATGTACAAACATTAATATAGGTTTCAATTGAAAAATTGCCATAAAATACACAAAACTAAAAGGGTAATGATAATAGTTCAAGTTGTCCACAATCCAACAAACTGGTTTAATTCAACTAAAGCTATAGCAAAATGCAAAATTGCAGCGTTTGAAAAATTACTATAATTATAATGTTAAATTTTATTATGCAACAATGAATTTATACAAAAGTAAATAATCCAATATCACCATCCAAGATATGTAAAAAAACGAACAAAAATAAAGCAATGTAGAAATTCGAAACAAAAAGATCTTCTGACACCTGTATCTAATTTAAACAAAATGAAACCAAAAAACAGAAGTTACAAATTAACAATTTAAATCAATAAATTTACAATAAAATGAATAATTAATGAAAACACATTTACAATTAAAAGAATAATTAATGAAAACAAATTTAAAATTTACATCAAATCAATTTTATAGTCATTCACTCTATTTCATTTCCACCATGGCAGACTCAATTCAACTCAACTCGATAGTACTAAATTTGAAACATTCTTCCAAGATTGGGGTTGGACGGAGGTACTGGTGCCGACACACGCCTCGTACTAAGTGGAGGCAAGTTGCTGGTGAAATCATCATTGCCAAATGGTGAGGCAACTTCTCTTGGCCCTTCTCGAATTGGAGCGAGTGGTTCAGGCAATCCTGATATTTGGAAAGATGGGCGCTGAAATGAGTAAGCATATCACATTATGTTTGCTGGTTAATATGTAACTTCGTTGTTATTATAATGCCTTCTTTGTGATTTAGCAAACTGGTATGGTTAAGTAAAAGGTTTTCACTTCTAGCACAACAACTCTTGTTTTAACCATTGTTGGAATGTGTTAAAATAAAAACATTTTAAAATAACTTGTTGAAACCTAAAAGTCGTTGTCAAGATAATATGTTCCAGGTTGCTTTTATATTTGCTTTTCACTCTTTTCAAGTAAAAAAACATAATGTGTTAGTATAGGAATATATTAACCAATGACACTTATAGTTATTTTTTCTGCTTTACCCTATTTGCTCTGCATTTCTAGGCAAAATTAGAGGAAAGCTTAGAAAGACGGAATGAACAACATCTCAAATTCTTGAAATAGGACCTATTAGACAATAATTCAAAGAAATATATATACAACAATAACGACAACAACACACTGAAAACAACGTAGATCGAACAAACATCGTCAGATGTGGGTAGGGCCACTATATCTGTAAAGCAAGGAATATATCCAGTATTTTAGGGTAAGACATAAAAAAGAAGTTATGGACTATTCTACAAAAAGATGTTACAGAACTGAAAACCAGTGCAAATCCGTGAGTATTAAGTTTTGATGACAAACAGTTAAATAATATTGTTAAGTCATGTTACAGGAAGTGTGTATAATATTTAAGAAGAAGAAAATTATTTCCTATAAAACAAACTTTGCTAAAACAATAATATATTTTCCTTAATAATCCATCAAATCAAATATTAGTTCGTAATTAATATTGTTTTTTTATATAATAATTGTGTGTCTAAAAGCTTGTGTGTATGTACCTTTCTTTACGCAGATTTTAGTACAGTTTAGGTATCCAATAAAAATATCTTAAGTCTTTAGGTTTCTTCTGAGTCTGAAAATTTCAAGAAGTCTCAAATGAATAATATTTTTAAAACCTATCTCAGATAATGTTAAACTGAATGATTTTACCAGCTCTATTGTGCATTATTTCCAAATCTTTGCAGCTAAACACATTGGTTTCTGCTTTGGAGTTTTTACTTATCATTTCGTCCATTGTTTTTGGCAGTGTTAGTGGGAGAGAGTAAACATTTCTAAAAAGACTATCAGATACATTAAACCAAATATTGTTATTTGTTAAATGTTAAAAATGATCATGTGTACAAACTGTGGATTCATTTATTTTCGTGGGCACCAGTTTTTGTGATTTGACGAAAAAGTTTTAGTTCGTGGATGATTAAATTTGTGGTTAGAAAGTCCTCGGGATAAAATAAATGTGAAATTTTCCTTTTCTTTGGATATTTAATTCCATGGGTTTAGCCCATCCACAAAAATCACGAAAAATTGGTACCCCACGAATAATAATGAAACCAAGTAATACATATTAATATAAAGTTTGTGATCATAGTGATCCTAGTGTACTACATATTGCTCTTTTATATAAAAAATACCGAGCTGGGATGGCCAATGTCAAATGTCCAAGGATAAAAAGACAAATTAGAGGAAAGAAACTCCAGACAAACTTAAGATCGCAATGCTCCTGATCTGTACATGCATTTCGGTATGTTAATTCTTTGGATTCAATAATGCTACTTTAAAACATAATGAGTATGAAACTTGAGATCCTCATTGAAACATTGAAGTTGTCACTATGATGCTCGTTTAATCTGGTTTCTGGTCGATGATTTCTTAGCCATGTATTACAATCTTGCTGATTAAATAGGCCTTTCTGTTCCAGGCTTATGTATAGATGATTCAAGAGTTAGATCTCCTCTATTTTCCAGTATAATGGCACCCATAGGAAGAACATTCCTGCTTCCTTCACATTGATAATCAAATGCAGTGATTGTGAAGAGAGGTATCCCTCGAAATATTTCTGCATACATTACAAAAAAGTGAATAATTTCTACACCAGTTTGGTTCTTCGTGTGGTAGACAAAAATCATTTTCAATTCAACTTTGATATAAATATGGTTTCTTGTATTAACTTGTTACATGTGTATATCTCTCTCAGCTTCTTTGTTTCTCTTGGTGTAATTCAAAGCAACTTTTCGAATAAAAATCACCTATCAAAGTTGGAGTTGTTTTAACAATATGCAGTATACATTTTGTTTTCCTCGAAATCTTTTGATTTGTATATGGTCTGTCTTTGGTAATTACATAAAATCATTTTGGTTCATATCATTTAGATGATGGACTTAAGTTGTTCATTTGGAACCAAATGTATTTACCTTCAGATAACATATTAGTCCTCGAATAGAATTCTGGTTAAATGGCACAGTCGCAATTTATCACCAAGCAATAATCTTGTTAAAATCCTGGTTAGTATTCTAGGCGGCATTAGCTTCGGACCTAAAACTATTTTTTACGCAGGATCACAGATAATCACCAGTTGACTTCACTTTAAGTTAAGTTGGTTTAATTTCGTATCTTGCTTCAAATATTTACATGTTAGTTTGTTTCTCTGTTTTGAGGGAAGTACTATTGTATAAGTAAATGTCTTGGTTGTTGGTATGCTCAACGGCTTGTAGAAATTGGTATATACCTCGCAATTTTCTAGTAAAAATCGAGAGTTCCTGGAAACTTTTTAACTGCCATGCAGTCCCAGGGGTGACAAAACAAAATAATCGGTAAGCATTGAAGATCTATAATCTTTTGGACTGACGATCGTGATATATTGTAACAGTCAGTCCTACCCTTCTTATATATTTTCCGTCTCCCATATTCCAACCATAACCTCCACGTGGCGGGAGACAGTTTCTGTCTCCAGTGAAATGCGGGTGATTGTACCGGGCACACTGGGAATGCTAACTCTTGCAGTGGAGTGTTATGCACTAGACCCAAGGCACTATTTAAGTGAGTCACAGCGGTTGAAGAGGGCATTCCCCTATAGTAAAGACACCAATCAGTCAGCTACTTTCCCTTGTCCGCAATGACAAGACAGGTAGATTTTGTTGGACTTTTGATACTTTTCCTTTTATAAGACCTAACCAACAAGTCTAAATATTCCTACAGATTTCCTTTTTTACCTTTAAAACATCATATGCATTCAAAGTACATGTAGCTATACCTTTTCCGACGCACATGGTAACAGGTTACCGCCAGTACATGTTTTTTCTATGTGTATAACAAAATCACAAGTCTGACAAATCTTTTTGCTAATATAGCCATCTAACAAAAATACAACAAACGGTTAACCGATACTACATTAGACAAACTGAGCGCATGTTAACAAAAGTAAGTTAGAAGATACAGACAACAGTTAACATTAGTTCATGCGTTTGTGTACATCGGTGATCAACATTGTTACTCAACTTACAGATCTGAAGTTATCATATCTTGGTGATGGCAAGTCCGACTGGACCAGTCCAACGTCAGACTGGGACCTATTTGGCCTTTTACCCCTCGTCTCATAATCAGAATAGTCGTCACCCATCTGTACCAGCTTATCTGTGCTACGTGAATGTGACGTCACGAACAAGTTTGATAAATCTGGACCGGAAGGCGAAGTGCTCATTTCTCCAGAGTTATAGTTGTAGGAGTTGAAGCCATCCACTTCGGTTCCATTAAGTGTAGCTATCTGTAGTTAAAAAGATTCAACTTAAGATGACAGAAATAAGACTTAGTCAATGGTTTATCAAAGTATAACTTATTCGTAAGTTTAAGATTCTTTTAAATGTTTCAAAATATCAGAAACCATCTTAAAAGACTTATGCCAGTGGCAGATTAAGGTGTCCCCTTTCAAAAGTTTTGGTTTGTATATAGGTAATCATTTTGGATTAAGGACTATTTTTCGATCTACCGTTTGGTGCTATAAACATTGAATACATTCAATTGGTATTAAGAACCAGAATTATTTTAGTCAAATTTTATTTACATACCACAATTGGTTGCGAGAGAAACAAAGTATACATTTTGAAGATATAAACTTAAAGGCTAAAAACTTGTTGGTACCTGTGTTGTTCTCACATGGTAAGGGAAGTTTTTGTTGGCTGCTTGAGGACGGGTTAAAATCTGAAATAAACATAGAAAGAGAAATTATGTACATGTACATGGATTTTATTTCAATTTGTAGTTGAAGATATGAAAATACATTCAAAAACAAATATTTTGAAAAAATCTGTTACGTTTTTGGAAAAGTCTATATGACTGTATTTTAGATGATATTACCTTAGACCCTACCTAATTCATAATCATAGACAACATTCTTTATTTTATGAATGTAATATGAAAGACAAAAACAACATTAGATATGCATATATTTTACACATACAATGTATTTTAAATAACAATTCCTTCTACATTTAAGTTTGTTAAAAAGTTTAGAAGATTAGTGAAAGAAATTATTTTTTCCATGAAAGTGGTTAGTAAGACACCAGAAAGTGTTCAGTACAATCACACCTCAAGCAAAAGATTAATTAAGAATTTTAGGCCTCCAAAAATCTAGATAATCTTGATTTTACATTCACAATGTTAAATGTCATTAGATTCAAAAGCATTTGATATTAGAAGCAATAAGAACAACAAAATGTTAAAATGTGAACGTTCGTTCTGGCAATTCAATGTCTTACCAAGAAAAAAGTATGGCCACATACGACAAAGAAAAGATATACTCCATGAACAGTTTTTTCTCTCATCCATTGGGGAATAGCAAACATGGCGACTAAGATTACGATGGGTTTGGCCCAAAACCTGTCAACATAAACTCATTTAAAGTCTTCGGACGTTTCTTACAATGAGGTTAGAAATGTCAAGTTGAGTTATTTTTAAAAAAATACTCCTGGCTTAAAATTTTGATTATTTATATCATTTTTATCGTTTCTCTTGGTTTTACTCAAGAGAGTTGATTCTATAAATGGTGATATATTTTTTTTTGCTGCAGACATTACCTATTGATACTCATAGAGTGGTAAATACATTTGTGAGTAATTTGCATGGTATGATATTTATCAAATTGAAAGTAACAATGCGTATATATAAGAATCAAATTTGTCAATATGTCATAGTATTTTTTAAATAATTAATTCATAATTTTAATAAAACAAAAATAAGCAAATGTAATAAGTTTTGTACTTATATAAAAGATCAACTTGAATGTATTATATTTGGTCGTTGGCCTACTTACACTTGAATAACATGTACTTATAATTACTAGTATATGAAAATAAATATCATAATCTTGGATTAGACCAATTAAGGGTCAAAATATAACAGATTGAATATTTATTGGATAAACCTATACACCGTGAATCACTTGCAGAATGAGAAAAACTTATGATAACATTTACTTTAAAATGACAATTGTATTTCTGGCACAAATAGATATAAACACTTAACAAATATACAAAGACAAATGATAACTCGGTTTAATCATTCTTCGTGTTCAATTATATTTTTTTAAAAACCTGAAAAGTTCATAACAAAATAAGAAAAGGAGAAATTAAGAGATTCGGAGTTTCAATTGCCAAGCATATCTTTAGAAGTTAAACAAATTACAACTTTTACCTAGATTTTAGAAGCAATTATACCAAAATATACAAAAAATACAAAGTTTTGATAATAAATACATCAAAGATTTATACTAGAATTTTGTATAATAAAAAAGAAAATAAAGCTAAAGAAATTAAATATCGTACAAAAAAAAACTATATGTACAAACATAAATGTTGAATAAGAATAAAGCATGCAAGAGTCTACACCAAACATAAATATTGGTCAAAGTATAAATGAGGACGTCTATAGCATGCAAAGGCTACACCAAACAAAATCCTGCAAGAGGCCACGCTAAAAATAATCATTGGTCAAATAATAGATAAGGATAAAAAAGCATACAAGAGGCTGAACCACACATAAATATTGGTCATGTTAAAAATAAGAATGTCAATAGCATGCAAGACGCTGAACTACACATAAATAAAGGTCAACATATAAAAGAGGATGCTTATAGCACACAAGAAGCTGCACCACATATAAATAATGTTCAACGTATAAAAGAGGATGCTTATAGCATGAAAGACACTGAATCACACATCAATAAAGGTCAACGTATAAAAGAGGATGCCTATAGCATACAAGAAGCTGCACCACATATAAATAAAGGCCAACGTATAAAAGAGGATGTCTATAGCATGCAAGAGGCTGAACCACATATAAATAATGTTCAACGTATAAAAGAGGATGCTTATAGCATGAAAGACGCTGAACCACACACTAATAAAGGTCAACATATAAAAGATGATGTCTATAGCATACAAGAAGCTGCACCACATATAAATAATGTTCAACGTATAAAAGAGGATGCTTATAGCAGGCAAGACGCTGAATCACACATTAATAAAGGTCAACATATAAAAGAGGATGTCTATAGCATGCAAGAAAGCTGCACAACACATAAATAAAGGTCAACGTATAAAAGAGGATATCTATAGCATGCAAATAGCTGCACCTCACATAAATAATGGTCATCGTATAAAAGAGGATACCTATAACATGCAAGAGGCTGAACCACACATAAATAAAGGTCAAGGTATAAAAGAGGATGTCTATAGCATGCAAGAAAGCTGCACAACACATAAATAATGGTCATCGTATAAAAAGAAAGTGCCTATAGCATGCAAATAGCTGCACCTCACATAAATAATGGTCATCGTATAAAAGAGGATACCTTTAACATGCAAGAGGCTGAACCACACATAAATAAAGGTCAAAGTATAAAAGAGGATGTCTATAGCATGCAAGAAAGCTGCACAACACATAAATGATGGTCATCGTATAAAAAGAAAGTGCCTATAGCATGCAAATAGCTGCACCTCACATAAATAATGGTCATCGTATAAAAGAGGATACCTATAACATGCAAGAGGCTGAACCGCACATTGATAAAGGTCAACGTATAAAAGAAGATGTCTATAACATGCAAGAAGCTGCACCACACATAGAAATTGGTCAACGTATAAATCTCGCAAAAGGCTAAATCACACTTCAATAAATACGGAAGTTTTTAGCTTGCAAGAGGGTAAACCAAACATAAATATTGGTCAAAGTATAAATAAGGAAGTGTTTAGCATGCAAGTGTATGAAGAGACTACAGGAGAATATAACATGTAAGAGGCTACATGAGACATAAATATCGGTCAATTTATAAAAAGAGAAGGTTACATCATGCAAGAGGCTACATCAACATAAAAATAGTTAAATTATAAATAAGAGGTCTGTCTATAACATGCAAGAAGAAATGAGTGAGTCTATACCATAAAAGAGCCTACATCACACAAGAGGCTACACCACACATAGAAAAATAGAGATGACAACAGCATGCGAGAGGTGACATAAAATTAAATATTTTTCAAATAATAAATTAGGAGTATATATAGCATGCAAGAGGCTACAAAATTATAAATGAGGAAATATTATGTACAGGGAGCAAAGGAAATGGAAACTAAGGAATTCTATTGATCTATTTGATTACAAATGGCTACATCACACTGTAATAAAAATCCAGCAAGAGCATTATACAACACACACTAGTTTCAAAATCCTCACCAAAAAGAAAACATGACCACACAGAGTAACAAAGTGTTGAACACCAGTGACAGTTTTCTCACGGATCCACAACTCTATTCTGAACATTGCTACCAGTATAACTATGGGACTAGCCCAATACCTTAAATGTATCAAACGAATGCTTATAGAATATGAATATGATTAGATTTCTCCAAACAAATAGGAAGAATCTTCATCATTCGAAATTGATAAATCTAGTAGTACATTGTAGTTAAACTTCTTGGGACATTTGTTTGGCAGTTAACAATTTTAAAGCTTACTCATCTTAAAAGTTGTCATTATTAAAACAACGTGGAACTGATATAGGTTTGCCTTTTTTATTTTGTTTAATCATTGGTTGATGCGTTTGTTCTTATAGTTCTGTACTAATCTTATCAATATAAGTTGTGCATGTACAAGAATGAAAAGATAATCAGTTATATGCTATCCAAGATTTTCATTTTTATACCCTTGTGGATAAAATACCAACCGCAACAATAGCAAATACAATAGTTTCTCTATTTCACAAATAACAATTCTAATAAATAACATAAACTTACCAAACAGTATAAAATATAAAGAAAGGATAATAAAACAAGGCTTTGGATTTGTAATTCTTTAAGGTGAAGAAGACGGAGTAGCAAAACCAGACCCAGGCTATCAGTCTGAGGGCAATCAAACCATAGCCGGGTGGACTTTCATAGGTGTATAAAACTTCTCCTGGGTCAAACACCTGAAAAAGAAGTGTTTAACATTAATGCTTAAAATGAAATAGGAGAATTCAGATAATAACCAACTTGGCTACTTTGCACTGCAGAATACTTTATTTTAGACGTAATCTTATTTGTAGAACTTAAGTCATGCTTTCAGTTTCAATTAGGCTTTTTAGAAATCTTGCACTTTTTAAAAGGTTTTATTAAAATAATTTTGCACGTTATTTGTAAACTTAAAAAACAATTTTCAAATTATTCTTTAATCATACAAAAATAAAGTTTTTGAAATAATTATTTTCATAACTAAAATAATCCGAATACAATTATGGCTACGTACCTTTGCTTCATATATAAAGACAGACACGTAACAGACTGTATAAGCACAGAAAAACACTGTGATGACGATGGTACTCTGTGTTGAGAGTTTGCCTCTGGTTATGGTGAATCCTTTACCCATGAGTACCAACATCAGCAGGAATAACAGTTCGCTCAAAACACAGAAAGCTCGTCCTAGGAATAAAGAAAAAAAATATAGTGATGACGATGGTACTCTGTGTTGAGAGTTTGCCTCTGGTAATGGTGAATCCTTTACCCATAAGTACCAACATCAGCAGGAATAACAGTTCACTCAAAACACAGAAAGCTCGTCCTGGAAAAAAAATTATTTAACGTGTTGAAAAGGATTACTTTTGAATAGAATGTTTGTTTACTTCAGACGAATTTACTTGCTTTAAACCTAAAATCTTATCTGGAAAACGGTTAAAAAGAAGTGTTAAAAAAGAGAATACTCAGTTTATAAGTCTTTAATTTTACTTTAGAAAATAATACTTGCCTTTTCAACACGCGGAATCAAGTTCATGCATTTGTTAATACAGTTCTGTCAACATAGCAATTGCACTAATAAGTTCCAAACAAAACTAATAATGTTGCTGAGTGATAAATGTATAAATGAGAAACTCATCAATATCATTTTCAACTTCATTAATACTCGACTGATGCCTCTACCTAATACGGGAGTCTCGGAATGATATGGAACCTGCTATGAAAAACCCTGTGTAATAATCTATATTTATATATATTACTGCTACCTTTAATATAAACCACCCATTACTTAAGTTTTTTACCTGCAAGTTTAGTCTCTGGTTGCTCGTATCCAGAACTCCCATAGATACCATAAGAAATGCTTCTAAAGAATAATCCAAACATCCAGAAAAATAAGGCGGCCATGTAAATCTTGTAGGTTGTATGGAACAACTGTCGTTGTTTAAGTAAGACTAAAATTATGATATTACAAACGGTTTTAAAAGTAAGCTTTAAGTTTGTTGAAATATGGTAATGACACAATTAACAATTTCCATCTGCATAGTGTATTGTTTGTCGATACCATGATGAAAAATGGCGGGAAAATATTAGCAGTTTTATAAGCATATAGCTAGCTATTTCCATTTTAGATTATTTCTTGGAAAGATGGAAAGGATTGAATGTAATTTTATATAAAAAAAGTTATTATCAGGAGTTACTGGGTGTGTTTTCATATAAGTCATATTTTGAAGTTAACCTGTAGAAGAGTGAAAGTTCTTGTCATCTTCCAATAGAGACTTTACTTACATGCACATATACATGACAAAACAAACAGGAGAACATAGCCAATCAGGAAACTAATATCAATAGGTAATATATCTGAAAAGAAATAATATATTGTTCAAATCAATTTGAAAATTAAGGTAATAATAAAACTGTCGAACTTGGAGGGTCAATCTCAAATGTCCGAGAGAAAAGACAAAACAATGCAGACATACCAGAAATATTGGAGATCGCAATGGTCCTGACTTGGTAAAGGCATTTCAAAAGAATAGGTGATAAAGATTGCTTGCGATAAGGTTTTTTCAGCCCACCACCGACGTTAAAATTAAAATCGCAAAATGTTTCGTTTAAAGCTAAATGTTTGTACTTTGAGAATATATGGTGTTATGGTTGAAAAGGAACTATTTTGAATATTGATAAACAACATTATCACTTTTGAAAACCAAAAATACGTAATATCTTTTATGGATTATGTGTAAAATACTAGTAATGCAAGTAACCTAAGACTCTATACTTACAGAATTCGTCTGCTGAGAATTCGTGTCTCAATAAATCTTCATCTTGTGCATTAGTCATGTGAAAATCGTATGAAAAATTCAACCCAACGCCCTGCAAAGGGAGACACATAGAATACGACTTTTAGATAATAAAAACATTGTATAATGAATTATTAATCCGAATAAATTAATATTTCACAAAAGGCATCTGGCATAAAATTTCGTGTCAACTTTTTCACCTTTTTCCAATAGTTGGACCAGCTAGTGTGCTTACTGAATCAAGGTTTCAGAAAACTTGAATATAACTTATGTTTATAAAAATGTTTCCGAAAAAAACCAAAAGTTTTCAAAGTTATTACCCCGCCAGTAGATTGGTCACATCTGCTGACTGCCATGAACCACCATCTCTCCCTGGTAGACTTGAATATCCTTCCTCCTTTACAGGAGATGAAGTTCTCACCATTCTTGGTGATCTGGGAACAGCCAGACCAGCTGTACAACACAGACATGTGGATGATCTGGTTGTTGGCTGGGTTCAGAGCGGCTACTTTCTGCTCGCATGTCTATAATATTGAAATGTGACAGAATATTTAAGTTATGGGGCTTGAAAACAATTGAAAAGGCTGTACACATCAGATAAATGTGAATCATTTGATCCCGGTTTTGATCGTTGGATGTGCTTGGCTGCTTTTTATTTCCATGTCCAAAGATTCGAGGACAACCGGATATTAAAGATGAACATTAAACATGAATTTAAAGTATCTGATTGTTGGATGCGTTCAGAGCAATTTTTTGATACCATGAACGAATAGCAATTTTAAATCATTTTTAGTGGTCAAGGTAAATAGAGTGAGAAACAAAATTACCCAAACGTTAGTCATCTAATAGTGTCAATTTGTTAAGTAAAGACAAAACAGAAATGAATGATCAGAAGCTGGAAGAAGCAAGTAGAATCTTTGGGAACATTCAACTTGAATTATAATTATAATTCATTGCTTGCCACACATTGGTCGCACTACTAATTTCTGACGGAATAAATGCTAAACATATGTTATACTCAAGTAATGACCCGTGTATTACCTTTCCACTTTTATATACTGCGGGCCACTGATCATCTTCATCAAAATACATCAACACGCTATGTGTAGGGTGAGTCTAAAAAAATAAAACAAGATTTGTAGGTTTGTATGGCTTGTATGTAACTGTGAAAGACAGTCAAGATTGGGCGATCCACTTCCTATCAACAGATTGTAGGATTTGGTGCACTTCGTTTGCAGGGACATTTGGATTGCAATCCTCGATCTAGGAAGATTTCAAACATGACACGATTTGTTTGAGGTACCGTATCATTCTGTAGCCCTTTTGCTTAATGCATATGATTTTTTATAAATTTGATATAGATTTTTATTTTAAATTTTTATTTCATGAGCTTTTAAGTTTACCAATGTTATTATGACTCCAAAATAGTCTTCGTTACCTAATAAAGTTTTCTAGGGGTAAACATTGGAGCATTTAGTGTTTACAATTTTACTCCTTAACAACTTAACAAAATGTTTATTATGTTTTGTCTGTAAATTTTCATAATGTTAATTATTCACCATCTTACTGAAGTTATCTCTTCAAAATACCAAAGTATTATATAATACATTCATTATAGCAGAACTTTTAAGCCTTGTAGCTCTTTTAAAGACAATAAACTGGTTTGTTTATTTCAATGAAAAATCGATATATTTGTATATTGTTCATATATGTCTCATATGCTTAATAATTTAGAACCTTATTTCCAATAGTCATATGCTTTTCAACGAGTTCCAGAGAATGACTTCTTTTGGGATAAAAATTGTATAATCTCTTCGGTTTTAGCTCAGAAGTGAACATTAAAATTTTATTCAAAAAGCATTAAAAGTTTTATGTCAACTGGTCTTTTAAAACTCGAACGTTTCAAAATATAGACTTAACTGCTCTTAGATCGTGACAAGTGAAAAGTGTTAGATTTTAAGCTACTGCAAAGCTGATTATGGTGGAACGTAACATATTATTTTTGGTTAAACCCTAGTGCCACAGTTTTATAACGATCATAAGACTAAATAGTCTTATATTTATCGTTATTTATGGACAAAAGAAAAGGGTCAAAAGTTTGGGTAACCTTATTAGGGTTATGGAAGGTGTATTAAACTTTCTTCGTAATGTTTGTCCTGAAAGATTAACCGTTAGGTATCACGTTCAAAGAACAAAAGTACCAGATACCTACACTTTTCTAGAGCCAAAAAAAAAATAAAAATAAAAACCAAATTTTATACCATCTATGTGATATGAAGTCCGGGCCGATCGCAAAACGCCAACAGCGGCTTTTAGTCAGGACTACGAGTTGATTTTATTGCTCCTGATACACTTAGCAATTATTTGAAAAGTTTATTTTTACAATGAATAGAAGATGATGAGGTGTGGAATAGGAGTCTCGACAAAATCCATATAAAATTAGTGACAATTTGAAAATCCACAATGAATAGCCTTCGATGTGAACAGTTGTTGATAAATGGTGTTGCACTCGGTCCTAAACTACAAATAGTCATTATCAGTTGTTAACATACCGCTGGATACTCAAAAGTATATCTCAATGTACCCTTCTTCGCCAGGAAACAAAATCTGGTAATAAACTTCCAGTCCTAGAAAAAGAAAGAAAAAGTATAAAAACATATGTAGTGATTGTGTTAATATTAGTTTTGTTTGTACTATTCATATAAATAGTTTCGTTTTTTCATGATATTTGTCATATCGCTTGTAGTCTTTGGCCCTTCGTTGTTGGTAAATTGCACCAACGCACTAATGAAATCGATTTGATAAATTAAATTATATATCATAATTATTAAGTTTAGTGAAAAAAAATCTGCAGAGGACCAAATTACACCCCACAGTTCTCTTCATTAATTAACCAATGAATCACGAAAGGATAATTTTGGTTGTATTGAAAATGGAGCATCGATCGTTGTTTTGTCTGCGTGTGTGTGTTTTTTTTTCTTTTTCTTTTTTTTTTCTTTGCAAAATTGATTTACTAGATGTTTTATCAAAGCTCAGTATGTGTACGCATTTTATCGTGGGGTACCCAACCAGAGATGCGGACGACATATAGTTCTTTGTCCGTCTGTTAGCCCGTCAAAAATTCTAGAACTTTGTGTGTTGTAAACTAAACATATGAGCAAAATGTAAAACTGACGTTTGGGAAATTTGATATCAATGATTTTAAAAAAATACATCAAGAACTTGAATAGAGGCCCTTGTGATTGAAATAGATATAACAAACCAATATCAAGAGCAAATAAAATAAATTGATCTTAAAATTCCTCGACAAAAGTTCGGATCAATATTTGTCTAAACTATAAAGAATGAGAATAGTGCTGTTTTTCTAACGTATTTTATTCCTTCCAAATTAATTTTCAAAATAATGCGAGGCTTACATTTAAGACAGGAGACGACCTTTGTGCAGAGTAATGTCCTAATAATGGTTTTGTATCAACTATACTACTCTTCCTGGACGTCGACAGTCGATTTTCTTCAAATTTTCACTAAGTTTTGTGCCATACTTTAATTTGCAGTCCCAATTTTAAAACTTGATAAGGCCGATTTTTAGGTAGTGATAAACATCGAGCTCGAGCGCAGATTTTCTAGTTAAAATTTCTTTTCATGACAAAATATGTGTTTCTTCGAATTGCAAAAAATGGCGTTGTCAAAATGAGCTTAACTAATTTAGTTGTAGTTGAAATGCTTCTCAAATTAAGCCCTGTTGATGTTTTTATACACTGGTGTAATTTTTTCGTGTCAAATTGTAAAAACTTATAATGTATATTGGTATTTTTTGGGGGGGGGGAGTTTTGTTCGTTTTTTGGTCTTTTTTGGAAGGGGGGGGGGTATGGTTGATTAATTTTTCTACTCTTTGGTGAGTTTTGTGCTGAGCGCTTGTATTTCTTATCATCATATGTAAGCCAAAAAATCAAACGTCTTTAAAAATATAAAACTTACCCCGGGGTCGACGACATAGTCCGAAACTTTCTTGGCACCCACGGGATCCACCTGAAGCACGGCTAATATCAGAAACCCCAATATAAATTCCATCTTTCAGACCATGATTCCCGTACCGTTTATATGACCAATACACACAAAATACCAATATGAATTAAAACGCAGTTGAATTATTCGTTAAAGACTTTCTCTATTGTTAGAAAATTTATAATCTTCCTATACATTTTTAATGATTTAAATTCGATTTAATAACACGAATTGGCTGTGGTCATTGTATTATAAGAGCCATTTCACGCTTAATATGGATACTGTATATTTTAGATTTTCAATGTTTCGGAACCTGAAATTCTCTACCAAAATGACAACAGAGTTCGGAGCGAATAATTTTAAGCAAAGTCTCACGATTTATGGCAGTAGGTGGAGCGTTTCATAAAAATATGGGGTCAAGAAATTACCTTTTTTAAAATTTTCATATTCAAAACTTGTTACAGGCACTATCACCGCCATCAATGAAAAATATATACTAGGTAAACATTGTCTTCTCTCTGCTTTTTAATTATAGAATTTTAAAAAGACAAAGTATAAAAGGTGGAACTGTGTTTGCCCGACTAGACAAAAAAGACGTTCAAATAAAAAGAGCATAAACTAAAATCTTAATCGCTCTGGAATTTAAAGGTCTTTTAAATGCATTTGGCATCTAGCATTACCAAGAAATGAACCTTAAACAAGTAACCCCATGATTTTTAACCTTAAGTGGTCATCAATGAAGAAAAATATATTCTAGTATTGAAAGGATGCATCATGCTAAGCATCCCTAGGTGCATCTTCTAAACCAATAGGGTTGATGTGGTTCATGTACTTGTCAGTTAATTAACCACCCAAAATTTCAAGTTATCATTCATGCGGAAAAGTAGGTCACAGCAAGCATCAGAATCATGTATGGTGTTAAGCATTCCTATGTACACATACCATACAAATATGTGGCACTTGACAGTAAGCAGGAATGGATTTTTCCCATTCTTCTGTAAGTGGCCATCCCAGTCGTAGCCAGCACCCGTAGATGCATAATCGTGCTTATTGTCACTTGATGCATCTACCATACCAATATGATTGATGTGACACTTGTTGACTTTAAATCATTATTCCGTAGCCACTTCATGAGAAATGCTAACATGAGGCTCCCAGGACTTCAATGCCTGATTTAGCATTTAGCATGTATAAGGCAAAAACAACTTTTTCAATATTTTAAAAAGGGACATAAGCTTAATAAGGGGTCATCTGACAACATTGATTAAACCAATGCATCAAAGAGTAGAATTCAAATAGCCGAAAACTTTAGCAATCGAAGGCTTTTTATTATTTTCTAAGTTGTCAGCTGTAAGACATAAACAGTTATTGTGACAATTGAGGGACCATAACTCCCATACGGTGTCATTTAAAACTTCTACTAGTATTATATTTGAGATTTCGTAGGGCTTAACTAACTAAGCAATGTCGTAATTAAGTTTCTCTCTTGCTCTTATGGGTTATAATGCAATGGGGCAAGTCTGTGAAAATTGTATTTTTCAAAAATATTTTTTTCTTAGGGGAACAACTCCTAAAAGGTATGGTCTTACAACTTTGACCATATTAAGTATTTTGTAGATCTAAATTGGGCTTAACAATATTCAATCAGAATTTCTTAAATATCGTGTCAAGTTTTCAAGTTATTCAGCATCATATGTGCAAAATTCGGAATAAAAATCGGGAAAACGGGCAATAGCTGCTACATGGGTGCTTAAATCTAATTATTAGGTTAGGTAGATCTTGGGGTTCTGAACACTTTTGTTCTCCCATCAGAATATTGATCTTTTTGTCAACGTTTTTAAGCTATTTGTAAAAAACTAAAATTAACCCTTATGTTCTATATTTCGCAACAGCAACCATGTTTTTTAGCTAATCTTAAATCCAAATGATAGTTTTCTTACACATATGCTAATAAATTTAACAACTATACAAAGTTTGATTACAATTAAAGCTTTAGTGTCAGAGGAGTTAACGATTTTGATATAAGAAAAGATTGTAAAATGGTCCATTTTGTCGTTCTACGGGAAATTACTCCTAAAAAGACAGGCCCTACAGCTTTGACCATTTACACCTATAGTAAGTTTTGATATGCTAAACAATATGCAATTTAAATTTCTCAAATATCTTTTATAGTTTTCAAGATATTGAGCTAAAAAAGTGCACACTTTGAAAAATAAATCAGGAGACTAGAAAATGTGCTTATGAGCCACAGGATGGCCCTCACGTTCTTCAAATATCATTGACACTCAATTTTGGACCTGTCCTTTACCAAGACATTAATCAAAAGTGTTCATGCGTAAAATATAGGCTGCAGTGACCTAATTTCTGGTGGGCGGTGCCATGTTACCAAGAATCATCTAGTAGCCAAATATCATTTAAAATATAGGTCGCAGTGACCTAATTTCTAGTGGGTGGTGTCATGGTACCAAAGACACATCTAGTGGTGAAATACCATTGACCCCAAGTTCCCAACATCTAGTATCCAAGTTATGGACATTAACCAAGAACTTAACCGATGTAGTTCATGCATAAAATGTAGGTCACAGTGACCTAATTTCCAGTTAGCGGTGTCATGTTACCCAAGACACATTTAGTGGTAAAATACCATTGACCCCAACATCTAGTATCCAAGTTACGGACCTTAACCAAGAACTTAATCAAGTCGTTCATGCATAAAATGTAGGTCACAGTGACCTAATTTATAGTGGTTGGTGTAGCCCTACCCAAGGCCTATCTGGTGGTGAAATATCATTGACCCCCAACATCTAGTATCCGAGTAATGGACCTTAACCAAAGTGTTACAGGCGTACGGACAAGGGTAAAACTATATGGTCGATCCACATGAAAAGGGCAATAACTTCTATAAGAGTAGCTGGGTTTCCAAAATTTCAGGGTAGGTAGATCTTGATGTGCTGATAATGTTTATCCTCTGCCAGAATTTAGACTTCTGTGACTGGTTTTGGGTTATTTGCAAAAATCTGCAATTTACCCCTATGTTCTATATTAGCCGCAGTGGCCAAGTTTTTTTCCCAAATTAAAATCCAAATCATACTTTTAAAGCACCTATGCCAATAAATAACTATACCAAGTTTGGTTGCAATTGGACTTGTGGTTTCAGAGGAATTAACGTTTGAAAAAGTTAACAGATGGACAACAGACAACAGGAGATGGACGGACAACAGAAGCCAAGTGATGAAAAGAGCTCAATGAGATTCGCTTAGAAAATATGATTTATCATACCAAACCAACTTACCATTCAAAGTCATTATATGCATGAACACTAATATTAATGTAAAAGGGTTATATGACACCATTGAATCAGTGTTCCTTTTGTAAAGCCTTTTCAATGCTTAATATTAAGGAAAACACAGTTTTTCTTTATCTGCAAACTTAGTTTTCATAGCAAACCCATAAAAACCCAAATTTGAACTTTTATAAATATTTGAAATCTGTAAAGGTGGTCAGACAGAAGACTTTTGTAGAGTTAGGCGAGCGGCGGATATCGAAAAAGTCGTCTAATTAAAAAGTTTAAATTACCCAAAAACCTCATGAGATTTTTTGAACTCAAATAAAAGGCTAATTATTCTATTTTATGGATATATATGTTTGACAAGTCAAATATGGTCAGAAGATATAAAAAAATGTTGTTTTGTACATGTACCCTATGAAAATCTTTTACGGCTTGATTTTTAAAATTATTTTTTTTACCTAAAACACACACGAAAAAAAATTGTAAATCACATCATGAAATATTTTGCTCAATTCTTTGTTTTCAATTGAAATTTTCAAAAACAATAATAGTTTTCTACAATTTTTATCGAATTAAAAATCACGAATATAAGTAGCAAAAAATACACGTTAATTATAACTTTTGCAACATTAATTGTCATTAAAATCAAACAAATTGTATACTTACATCAAGAAAATGTTGTAAGGCTACTTTTTAGTTAAAACTGCATACTTCTAACGAATGATAATAAACTTATACTTAATTGAATATGTAAGATTTTGAGAAAATTGACTGCAGATGACTCGGAAAACTGTCGGAGTGTCCCGTATTTACATTTTAACTATAATCTGATTGATTAGTAATTGTAAGAATTTTCATTTTTTTGGTGTAATTATGAAGAATATGTGCTAGTTTTGGGTTTGTGTGAACACAATAAATTTATTATTTGGTCTTTGCTTTTATTTTTAACCTGCGATGTTTGATAAAAGCAAAGTTTTAAAAATTTGTGAAAGGTGTACTTGACTTTAACCCGAATAATACAGTCGTTATATTTCTCTCCTTACAATCGCTACATTAACGCCTGAATGCTCATACGATAATAATTCGTCAAAATTTGTCAGTTGAGCATACTGTGTTGACCAAAAATTCTAAGGACCAGTGAAGATAAAATTCATTATCATTAATTTATTATTAATTATCACATAATTCACACCTTTTTGTCATATCTGTTTTAGAAAAGATCAAACTAATCTTATCAACTAATTAATTAACACCATTAAAAGGATTGTGATTGGCTGTCTGAACTGGACAGCGAGTGACGGAGAATTTCCATTGGACGAGTTCAAGCCCTGTCCCGCCGAAGTATGCGAAGACGGATAGGGCTTGAATCATTCGAGTTAACTTGACTTTTGAGGTGCGTTTGTTATGTTGAACTGAATAAAAATTCGATTGCAGAAAAATGATAAATTACTGGCATATATTCTGTCGAAAATATTTGAAATTATGTAACTAGACTATCTATTTGAAACTTAGAGTATAAACTGTGCACGTAAGCATCCAGGAGCAAATCAAGAAATTTTCGAAAAAAGGGGGAGGGCTCTACATAAAGCATTGTTGTTGAAGATGTTCATGACAGTTTTGCCTGAACTATATAAGATTTTTTTTTAACATTTTGTCACTAAGCGACATTAAGGGGCTCCCGGAACACCCTACCTGCTGGAGCCGTCATTGTAATGATTTGGTCGTCTTTTGAATTTATGACTGACGCTTAAAAAGTTATAATCTTTGAGCTCAAATTACACAATGTTCTGACCATTCTAGATGAACTAATATGTTCTGAAAGCCAAAACTCTTGTCTCTCTATTAAGTCCAAAATATCGTCCAAGGTTTGTTATTAAGTTATAAAACTTGAAAGTTTTTAATACCTCTATTAGCCACTCAACTCTTATGTGTTTTTTAGTTAGTTTTTCGATGATTTTCTTTCTTTTTTCTGTGCAAAGTTATTGTTCTCTACTTAAATAGTTGGATTTAAGATATTGTTGTTGGTTTTTCATTCCTATTCCGTTTTAAACATGTTAATGGTAACTCAGTACACTTTTTATTAAAAACCTTATATTCTGGTATAATCCACAAATGTGGTGTTTTTGAGTCAATGAACACATTTGAACCATTTATTTTTGTAACAAACGAAAGATAAGATAATGTTTTACAAATAGAGGAAAAAAGTAAGTGAAAATGTGAATTCTTTTTTTCACAATTCAAACTTTTATACACAAAAATCAAAATAATTTGACCCTTTTCTAAAAATAGAAAAATTGACATAACAAATTTCTTCAAAGAGACCAAAAGTGAATGATTTATAATCACTTATATATTTAAGTAATATTAAGTCTTTATTTTTTAACTTTTAACCACATTTTGTAACATTTCAGTTGCCTTAATGTTTGCAGACTCAAACTTTTAGATTTTGGGTAGTGACCTTTGACCTTTAATTTTTGCATGTTCTGACCAGATTTCAAATGGCAAACATCGATATTATTAAAGCTGAAATATTAAACTATCAATATGGTTAAAAATATCCCATGAGGTTTTTGGGTAATTTAAATTTTTTTCAAGACCCTTTCCGCCGCTCGCCTAAGTAGATTGATGAAGCAAGCATACAATATTTTTTTTTATCATAGACAATAGCTTTTTTATTAAATTCTAAAAGCCATGTATGCTATTTTGCCTTTAAAATTCAACATAACCCCTAGACAAGAGGTCTTTTAACAACTTCAAAGAGTGGCTTTCTATTATTGAATAAAGTTACAATCAGATACAATCCCTATGTGTGTGTGTGTGTGTGTGGGTGTTTAACACCCTTTATCGACGCACCTTGGCCATGTAGGGTGGTCAGTATTAATGGTGGAGGAAACCGGAGTACCCGGAGGAAACCAACGACCTTGGGCAGGTGATACTATCCCTAAGCAACACACATGTTTGAACACCCTGACTTAAGATTTTTCAAGGTATAGTGATGTCTGTCAAAAATCTGTAACAGGGAGAGAAATTGTGTTTTAATAGTATATTTGATTTGATATTGACAACAGCTAAGGAATCCCGAACTTGTCATACAGTTGTTAACAGTGAGAGAAATTGTGTTTAGAATATTTTATTTGATATTGACTATATGTTATATGTGTTTTAAAAGTTCACAATTTCTAACATATATGATATATATATAACAAATTCTTCTAACACTGAATGTTACTAACTCTCTGTTTCTTGACTAATTCATTCATATGTAAATGAAATACATGTATAACACACAATTGTCAAAAAATACAAAAGGTATTAACACATTATTTGGCAGCTAAATGCACACAGACAATAATGGCTTGACTGAAAAATTAATGTTATTTATAACCAGATATTTTACCAAAGTGCCAATATGTGTTTCATAACACAGTTAATATAACATTTTGTTTTAGAAATTAAATTTTGGATTTCATATAAATTCAACAAAATTCAAACTGAAAAGATGAGTTACTTATTTTGAAAAGTACAAAAATTGATGAATCCAACAAACTGTTTTTGAATAAACAAGATATAATCCTAGCACTAATTTAGTACAGTATGTGCTTGGAAATGTGTTATTTCATTAAAATGAAACAAAAAAAACATGGAATGCATTCTTTAACACACAACAGACTAGACACTTCAATAAAAATACTCATGTGAATCAATTTATTTACAAATACAATTTTTCATCATTCTTTCATCTTTACTTCAGTTCTGAAGTTAACATCTTTAATATTTGTTATTAATAATAATCTTATCAACATAATCAACAGTGACAATCGTTATTGATTTAACAGTATGATTTTGTAGAAATAGTATTTTGTCTTTTAATTCTAACAAATTTTATTCAGACAACAAACATACAGAACTATCACAGAGAAGATATACATGTACATAAATAAAAAACTTTGCTAAATCAGTTTCAATTATATTAAATAAAGACACAAAAACATGTACAGATCATTTAAATATATTATAAAGAGGATGCTGACCTTGACACAAAAAAGTCAAAACTTCAATAGCATTTTACATCATAACAATACCATTGGTGAAAAAGAAAGTTACAATCTGCATGCATAGCCATCTTTGCCAAAAGTTTTAGTACAATATTATCATTAATTCCTTTGTTTGATTTTCCATTTTGCACAAATAAGAAAAATAATGATTTATAGGATGTCGATTCTGTGTTACACCCTTTTCTATGCACCTGGGCCGTACAGGTGGGGGGTTCATGGTGGGGGGAACCACCAACCTTGGGCAGGTAACTGACAAACCTAATAACATACAGGTGCATGTTGGTTTTGTAAAGTGACACTTTATTTTGGTTTACTTAAGTTTAGGTTGTCAAATTGGGAAATAGAAATTTACCTATTGCAGTAAACATATGACTAGCAGTTTTCTTAAGGTCTATAAAAGTTATAATTCAAGCATGATTTTCTAATCAATTTTAATTCTAACAGTTCATGATTTCTAACACATCTTACATACACTCAACAAACATACAACTGTCACTCAATTTACAATACAAAGATTCATACCGTGTGAATACAATGACGTCCTCTTCAAAACCATTTTATTTTCTGTTTAAATTTCTATCATTTTATAGATAAATAAATGTATGATTTGTTTACCTTTAAATGCAACTTTTTAACCTAACCATTTTTTCATTTGGAAAACTTTTTCTTTTGAATAATTTCTATTGATCTATTTTTTTTAAACATTTTCTAAATATCTTGACCAAAACAATATATAAATATATAACAAAAAAAAACAAAAAGGGTTTACTGACTGGGACTCTCTCTCTTTTTATTTAACAAATTTTCACTCAAATTGCACAATCTATTGGAATTCCCTGCTGTATTCATAAAACAAGCAGTATATCTGTACCCTAAGACATTTTATATATTACTATGACTAATTCTACATCTTCTGAATAATATCAAAATTTCAACAAGAGCCTGCTTGGTTTGTGGTCAGCTCCAGTATAAAATACACTAGCTTTCTACACAACGAACTTGTGTCAACATTGTCATGGGTATAAATTAATTACATAAAATTCTATTTTTAGTCTTCTAGGTTTCGGAATGCTTGTTGAAGTTCTTCATAAAGTTCTTCGTAATCAGCTTTAATTTTCTTTTCACCGTCTTTTACGGGATCCTAAACAAAATGAAAAAAAAAAGTTACCCAGTGTATACATAAAACTTTATGATTTAAAGTCATGTCAAGCCTAAAATTCTGTTATTATTTTTGTCAAAAAAATACAACATGTGTATTTCTTCATTGTATATTGTTGAACTTAAATATTGATCAACCTTAAAGAATTGGAATCTTTATTTTATATCACACTGTTTGATAATGAAATTGTATAATGTTGTTTAAATTGGAATGCAATTTTTTGTTTTTTTTGTAAGCCATATTCAATAATAAAGCATGTGTTGGTGTTTGACGCCCTTTATTGATGCACCTGGGCCATGTAAGGCAGTCAGCTATAATGGTGGAGGAAACTGGAGTACCCGGAGGAAACTACCGACCTTAGGCAGGTAACTGACGAACTAAATCACCTGCAGTTGGGGAAATCTCTTTTTTTGTTAAATACAAACGTGACTCCAACACAAGCTGAGAGGTGATCGGCTAGTGATCAATAGTGTGGTATTTAAACCAGTGCCTTAGACCATTCAGCCATCCAGGCCCCTCAATTATAAAGCAGTTTTCCCTCAATCTTGGATTTTTTGCTTCGAATTGCATAGCTCTATAAAACAAACTTTAGAATTAGGAATCTCTTTTCGATTTTTTTTAATTGTTGGTAAGGTTTTGTACATTTCAAAAAGAAAACCTTGTAAAGATGGCTGTTTTTACTACAGAAAATAGGAGACATGCTTAGACGACAAACAGCTACCTCTAGTCAAGTTGAAGACTGCTGGCATTTTTTCATTGTGATCTGCCATTTCTTTATGTTGGTTGTGTCCTGTAAACTTATTCCACATGTCATTATCGTCTATGCTTACCTTAAATTTCATACTGCTAAGTTTATATAATAAATCATTCATTTGGTCCCTAATTATTGCCCAGGTGACTTTGTTTTCACTCTGTGCTGTACTCTCAATGGAATGTCGAGCCATGTCGTAAAATCCTATAATGTTCCTTAACATACCAACTGTCTTGTAAAATGGACAGAATCTGAAAGGAAAAAGTCAGGTTTTTGTATATCATGTAATATTAATATCATCAGTTATAATAAAATTTCTAGTTTAAACTAATAACTATTTGTGTGGTCTATTAAGTTTAATCTAAAACTGTGAGCAACCACACTTTAACTCTCCCCTGAATGATGGCAGTGTGAGGCGAGACTTCTTTTCCTGCACATCTTCATATGATGTATTTCTCTCATTCAGTTTTTTTAGTTCCATCAATGACGTTTACATAGAGAAATTCGCATTTACAATCCGTAATGTTCATTTTTATATGGCGACAATCTAAAGAACAAGCTATTACCTGTCATATGGTGTATAACCGTTCTGTTGTAAAAAGTCATCTTTAATTAATTTGGCTACTTCTAATGTAATTTTATCTGCTTCTGCTAATGAGGCCTACAACAAAAGATAGATGTTGATAGCTTTAGTTCAATCAAGAGGTAATTTTAATGAAAAAAAACTATGATTTTTAAGTTATAGTAGCATGAATGAGAAAGACAGTTCTGCAAATTCTGAACAAAACAGAAATCTACCAGGTCAGTATTTTTCATTGAAAGTTAACAGCAGCTAAAGTGTCTATTTCAAATCTTTCTTTATGTTTAAACATAACATACCTTTCCGACCAACTGTACAATTTCAGACAATTCTTCCTCTTCTTGTAAAATTTCCTTACACTACAAAATAAAATTACAAATTAAATGGTTTCATTTCATTTCTTCCTGCATATTTTTTTTGGTTAAGTTTCTTCTTTTCTTTAAGTATGTAAAAATTTTATCCTCAACCAAAATAAATGTTCTTTAAAATGCTCATCCAATAATTTTTTGGAAATTTCAATGTTTATCTTAAAAAGCTGAAAATGCTTAGAAAATGTTTTTTATAGCCCTTAGAGTTTCATTTGATATTGAAGTATATGTTGAAAATAACTGTATAGAATAAGTTTTTGCAACATAACTTAGAAATCAGCAACAATCCAAACAAACAATCCAACAATCCAAAATGGAAAACAGCCAGCAGCCTTCAATGCAAATGTCTAGGGAATTGGTAATGCTGAACAAGGATATTTGGAATTTATACACATATATCTATTTTTATGCATCATAGTCTTTAATACATGTACATGTAGTGTAAAGTTACCTTCTTTCTCAATGGTACAAAGTCATTAAAATTTTTATCGTAGAACTCATCCAGGGCTCTTGTGTATTTACTGTGACTAATCAGCCAGTTGATAGAGGGGAAATGTTTTCGCTGGGCCAACTTCTTATCTAAACCCCAGAAGACTTGTACGATACTCAGAGTAGCCGATGTTACAGGATCTGAGAAATCACCACCAGGTGGAGATACACTGAAAAAGATACGAAAATGTTAAATAGAATGGTTTTTTTTTTTAAATATTATCTTAAAATGCTGAATATGTTTAGAAAATGTTTTCTATAGCCTTAGAATTTCATAAGGTATAGAAGTATATGTAGGAAATAATAGTATAGAATAAGTTTATGCAACATCAGGTTTTGATAGATATAAATCTTCATTTTTTGTTGTTTTATGGATGTTGTGGGTCATGTACATTAATTCTACATATCATTATGATCCATAGATAATATCAAATTTTGAAATTGGAATAATGCTGTCCAAATAAGCCACACATACATTTTTTGATAAATATGAACTCAAAACATGAGAAAGACAAGACAATATTAAAAGAAAATAAAAAGCTACGCCGAGCGCAGCATGATACAACATCAACAAGATGAACCCTGTACATTGGAGGCCCAATATGGATAGTCTATTGCTTTGGTCACATTCAGCCCATGGTGGACTTACAAAGTTTTTTTACACATGCATCCTATGGTGGACTTTAAAATGCATATTTGACACATATATATTTACAATAACATATAATAGAAAACAAATCTTATTTCTAAATTCATTGACATTTTTGACACAATTTAGCCCCTTTTTTAAAAAAGGTTAGGACCACAAACCCCAAATGCAATAAAAAGCTATCTTCAGTGTATATAATCATCATATTTAAACTTCATAACAATTGGCTGGCCCACTACTGCTAAATTTCTTGTGTAAAACCATTTGCATTGACCAACTTTTATAAATGGCGTTTTTTGCCCCTTCGACCCCTTATATCTCAAAAACAGTAAGATATATTGCAAATCTGATTGAAAAATGCAAGCAGGGATTTTCACAAGGATTCCAATGAAAAAAGATTTTGAAAATCGGACCACAAATAAAAAAGTTGATTTTTTGGGTGTGGCCCATCTTTGGCCCCCTGTAGCAATGTAACGGTTCAATATACATCAAAACCATTGACACATTTTGTTGACAGAATTTAATGAGGAATTCAATAAAAAAAGAATTTTTAAAATCAAATGAATAATAAACATTCTACAACAGTTTTGTCAATACACCCGTTTTAGCCCTTTTTTCCAAAACGGTAAGGGCCACCAACCCCAAAAACAATAGGAACCTTCCTCTAGTGGTTACAAACATCATATCAAAACTTCATAACAATTGGCTGGCCCAGTATAACTAAAATTTTGGTATAAAATTATTTGCCTTGACAAACTTTTAAAAATGGTGTTTTTGGCCCCTTTGACCCCTAATTTCTCAAAAACCGTAAGAGATATTGCAAATCTGATTGAAAAATGCAAGCAGGGATTTTCACAAGGATTCCAATGAAAAAAAGATTTTGAAAATCGGACCACAAATAAAAAAGTCATTTTTTAGGGTGTGGCCCTTTTTCGACCCCCTGTAGCAATGTAACGGTTCAATATACATCCAAACCATTGACACATTTTGTTGACAGAATTTAATGAGGAATTCAATAAAAAAAGAATTTTCAAAATCTATTGAATAACAAACATTGTACAACAGTTTTGTCAATACACCCGTTTTAGCCCCTTTTGGCCCTTTTTTCCAAAACGGTAAGGGCCACCAACCCCAAATAAAATAGGAACCTTCCTCTAGTGGTTACAAACATCATATTAAAATTTCATAACAATTGGTCAATATTTATTAAGTTATTGCACGGAAACTAAATGTCCCCAGACGACGACGACGACATCGCCATAACATTATACGATCGCAAAAATTTTGCGGTCGCATAAAAACAGCTTCAATTTTTCAGCCTTCTATTTTAGCCAAAATATTTCTACATTAAACCTATACAATGCTTTAACACTATTTTACAGACCATCTTGATTTTGCAAAGACTCAAGACAATTAATCTATCCTTTTTAAAATACTTAACAAAGGCTATACTTACGCTCCTACAATACTGACACTGCCCTCTCTTGATGGATTACCAATACACTTAACTCTTCCAGCTCTCTCGTAGAAGGAAGCCAATCGAGCAGCAAGGTAGGCTGGGTAACCTGAATCGGCAGGCATTTCAGCCAGACGACCAGAAATCTCTCTCAAAGCTTCGGCCCATCGAGAGGTGGAGTCAGCCATCATGGATACGTGGTAACCCATGTCTCTGAAGTATTCAGATAATGTAATACCTGGAAGTAAAGAAGAAACTTCAAAATTTAGTCCACGTTTTTGTTAAAAATTGTGGTTAAATATAGTGCTATATTTTGTTAAAGTTGGTCGAACAAACCTATTATCACTAATAAAAGTACTGTTCCTTTGCTTTGTTTCATTTCAATATTTATAATGTGATTACAAGTCATGCATATATTCTCCATATCCCTTCATTTTGTAATGACTTATCACAAATAGGCCTTGCTGCTCCATTAGAAATGTAAGAATATTCTTATCAAGTGATTTTTTGTGTTGTTACCCCACTTTCCTAAAAGAAGATAAATAATACATGTACATGTACCACAAAAAATCTGTCAAAGTCTAAAATGGAACAGGAAGAACTTACCTGTGTATATAGAAGCCTCTCTAGCTGCTACAGGCATGTTAGATGTGTTTGCTACAAGGGCTGTTCTCTTCATGATTGTTTCTGGTTTACCATCTACTTCCATAGTCAACTATTAAAAGATTGAAAAATTATATTGTGATGGGATGTTTAAGGTTCATCTGTACATTTCGTTAAAAATGGCGAAATTTTCTACCTAGTTTTTAGTATATGCAGAACAAAATCTACAAATAAGATAATAAAATAAAGCATAGCTGGACCTAGATATGGTAATTCCTGATTCAATTTCTATCAATTTTTCATTTTAAGTTCCTTAAAAATAAAGATATCTTTTTTTCCTGTTCAGATTTTAAATTGAAAAAGGACAAACTATCCCTATTGTGCCTCTTACATGAAACGAGGTGAACACTTTTAGTTAAATCCCTTATTGAAAGTTGCATGAAATTTGAGGCCACAAGATAGGGTGACAGTGATATTAGCCTTAAATCGGGTGTTTTTAAAAGCGGCGAAAAAAGAGATCTCTAAAATAAAGGATTTTTTCGGGAAGAATTCATAGCGAAAAGGTAAGAATTTTTAATATCTAGGTCCAGCTACACTTTATATTTCAAATTTATGTGCAGTTTTGGCTGTGCATATACTGAAAATAGATTAAAAATAACGCCATGTTTTAAAGAAAGGTACAGATGAACCTTAATATAATTATCTCAAGGACTGATTTTTAATTTGTAAGTAAAATATCGATTTCTCTGGTTGCCATTCCAGAAAAAGTATCACTTGCAATTCTTATTTTGTCTTTATTCAAATACAAGTTATATCTTTTTGAGTAAATTTTGGTAAAGCCTATTAGGAAAAACATATTGTCAAGTTGATATGCAACAGGTCTAAAATTGGAACTTGCCATACAGGACTTCATACTGGAGTCATATACTAAATTTCAAGTCATTGTGATAAGTGGTTGTTGAGAAAACGAAAACAAAAGTTATGTCGCATATAAACGGAGAGAAGGACATACAGGGGTAAACCAGTATACACCCTTTTCTTCAAAGCCATGGTGTAGTAAGACAAGACCATTTAAAAGCCCACTATTTGTATATCATGGTAGTGGCGAGTGGTATTTTAAGTTTACATATTTAGGATTGAAACAAAAGACAAACCATTATTTCACATGATTATTACCTCTGGGAAATCTCTCAATACTTCAGACATTTCATTTCCTCTTTCTCCACATCCTACATAGATGATGACGTCACTGTTACTATATTTAGACAGAGATTGTGAGATTACAGTTTTACCACATCCAAAGGCTCCTGGGATAGCTGTTGTACCACCCTGTACACATCTGAAAAAAGTTAAACGATACTGATTTAAGAATGACAAGAAAATTGGAATGGTGGTACAATTTCAAAAAATTCAATATTGATTTCAACTACCAATGAACCATTTTTTTTACCTTTGTTGCAGTCAGTGGCAGGACTTGTTTCTGGCAATAGGCCTATGCAGAACACCAGCAGCTTACCGGCTGATTTTTTGTTTCTGGCCGATGTTTTAACTGCACATGCGCGGCGTATACAGCTATCAGCCGGTAAATTTTGACCGGCTACAAGCGGCTTGGTGCAAGAATTGTTGTAAAACAGTTTTAAATTAAGATATGGTTCAAAAAACGTTATTTTTTATAATAATGGCAAAGGCATTGCCCTAAAAGTTTGCATAGATGAAATGAAATTGAATTCATTCCATTGACTTGGGTCGATGAGACAAGATGATTAGGGACGATGTGGTCGATGGGACGAGATAATAAGGGGTGGTCTGGTGGTATTTTTGGAAAACTACCGGCAAAATCAGCTTTTTCACTTGTTTCTCGCAGAAATAGGTGTACGCTGGCCACATGACCGGCGCATGACGAGCTTACTGAAACAAGTTTGACCAATATGTCATCAAGTAAAATACTGATATAAATCAGATCAACTCATTTACCCATTGCAGTAGCTTTAATAACATATATACTATTTAAATGACTGAGCAGTTTAATTGCCACACACAATGACAATATCTATAGCTACATATAATTTTTTTTAATGAAATTTTCTATTTACAAAAAAAATCAAATTAAATTGGCAAAGTATTTTTTTTGTTGTTGTTTTAGTTTTTGTTATATTAAAGATTATTGGTTAAATCTTTATTTATTTATACTTACGGGAAGAGAGCGTCTAACACCCTTTGACCAGTCAGCAGTGGGTGGTTACCAGCCAGCTTATCTGCTACAGGTCTGACAGTACGTACAGGCCATACTTGTAACATGGTAAACTTAGATTTCTCTCCATCAAATTCTGTCTCCAATATAACGTCCTGAAAACAGAAATTTTAATCATTGCACATTTTTGTAATAATGGGAATAAGATATTTAAGCAAAAAAAAAAGATATCATTTGTTTACTCAATCAATGAATTTCTGAGTGCAGTCTATTTTTGTATGCCTGCAAAATTATTTGACTCTTATAAGATTTTTTTTTAACTTAAATGTGAGATTCTAAAAAAAGTTCAAATTGGACTTCTTATTCATCAATTGAAACCTTTTTTTTAATTAATCATGTAGAAAACAACAATAGTGTTGAACTTTATATGCTTTCAAATATTACAAAACTGAAAACTGTTAAAACCATTTCTGATTTGTCTTAAATGTGTTTTAACAACAACTTACATTAACATCATAACAGCCAGGCTCCGCTATCCATGTGACCTTTCCCTTGGCCCTGGGTGGTAACATGATTTTATGCTTGATCAGAATATTTTCATACACAACACCATAAACATCACCACCTGTTATATGACTTCCGATCTGTTAAAGAGAGAAGATAAAAGCCATGCTAAGATTACAAAATTAATATAGTTTTTAATTTTTTTTATTCAAACCTGGCTTAGAATAATTTTTCTTAATACTACCTGCAATAATATTTTATAAATAAGTTCAAATGATGAAAAGGTTAAAGAAGATCTAGTCAAATTACATAAATGTATTGTTTTTATATACACAGACTACAAGCCACAGTTTTATTCTAGAAGTGATTCATACACTTTTTAAAAAACACTATTGATGGTTTGCATCCTGTTGACAGAATACAACTGATTCACAAATTTGCATCTATAACTAAACAACTTTTCCCTTGAGTGCCTAATGTATTCCAATGGGAAAACCCTTAATGAGTTTTCTTTAATCTTACTCTGACATTTCCTTGAGGTTCAAACTCCCATTTCTTGTTCCTGTCCAGAGCTGGTGTGTTGATACCTTTAGGGATGTAAATACTCTGTGTGATGTCACAGATGTCAGCCAAAGGTCTTTGAATACCTGGAAAGGTTAAAAATACATGGATGGTTGAATGTCTCATTTAGAATAAAACAACAAAAACCTACAATGTATCAATTAAAAGAAACTTCTTTTCTTGATAAGTTTAAGGCCTATTAAAATTCCCTATTAAAATTCATAATCACTTGCAAAAAAAAGTCTCATTCAAGACCCAATTGTGAAAAATCGAAATGCAATCAATGGACAACCTGAAAGGCTGTTGACTATTTTCCCATTAAAGATTTGAAGTTACTGAATTTAATAGAACAACTTTCAAATGAAGCAAATAATACTCACCATCAAAAATACTACCCATAATACCTGGTCCCAGTTCTACAGACAGAGGTTTCCCTGTTCTTAATACAGGATCACCAACAGTGACACCAGCTGTGTTCATGTTAAGGATGCATAGGATATCTTTTTAAAGATCAAAACATTTTTTTTTGGCATTTGCATGTTTTATGTTTAATATTTTTTGTTTTCAGATATGATTGGATGAATCTTTACACCTGCTGTGTTTTGGACATGATTATCCATTATCTGTCTTACTCTTGTGTGATACAATGTAAATGGTTTATTAAGTTTTGTATTTCTTGTTTTTAAATAATTAGGAAATTTTAGACTAAGTCGAATAATGGTACATTTGAAAACAGACCAGTCTTCCCAAAATGTGCCAGTCCCTCGGACTCGACCAGCAAAAAAATTTGCAAATCAACTCAAGACTGGCAAATTTGTTAAAATTTACAACAGAAATGTAAAAATGGTCAGATGGTATTTGTGTTAAGGTTGACAAGCCAAGATCAAATTTTGGAAGACTGACAGCCAAATCCAGCAACAAATTATGAAGTTCTTCCATGCATTTGAAAGTACACATGTATATATCAATTTAGGTATTCTACACTGTTTATCAAGGATACAGGTATCTTCATAGACTTGAATGGTGGCCATATCACCTTCCAGACGGATAATTTCTCCTACCAATTCCGAATGTCCTACTCTTACCAACTCGTACATAGCAGCTCCGGCCATGTTCTGGGCAACGACGACTGAAAAGACAAAGAGAAAAGATATTGAAGAGTATCCAACTGTATTTCAACATCAATTAATGTACTTTTGAAATGTCTATACCAAGTCAAGACAATTGTCGTACAATGTACATGTAATAAATAATTTGTAGAGAAAAGAAATCTATGTAAAATCCAGTAGGTCTTCATAGAATATGATTTATTTTTTATTAATTCAACAAAAATTCTATGAAATTTGGAGATAGGATACATTGAACTCAAAAGTTTATTTTTGAGAGTGTAATAAATTTCATTTCATGGTATAAAACTACATTTTACATGTGTACATGTATTGACCTCAGAACTGTCTCCTTTATTTTTGTTGTTGTTGAAATAATGATTGTGTGTACGTATATCACATACAGTTTGTACATTGTAAACTTGGATACCCACATGTAAAACCATGTCATGAATGTTGGTACTTTTGAATCACTTTCATCGCAGAAACAATTTATAAATTAACTTTAAAAGGGGGTATAAGTAATGAAGATGTCCATGGACTAGTGACTTTTGTAAGGCACAGCTACTACCCGCAAAAAGTCAGTGTCAAACCCTGGTACATTGATTGTTTATAAACTGTTCACAAATCAATCACCTGGACCAGACACAGCAAACACATATCCAAACACAGATTCCCGCTCTTCATCCCGTATTTTAGGAAGATTGCTCTTGGCTCTATCTAATCCACCAGCCTACAAATAGTATAAAAGTACAGTAGCTTTTTTTAATAGGGCTTAGGCATGATAACTATCAACATGAAGGAGTTGTAGAATGATCATTAATCAAATGGGTCATGTGAATAACCAAAATATGATCACAATTCGGTGAACACATCATGATTTAACAAGTTCCGTGCACGAGTTAAATCTGTTTGCGTTTCCGCATATTTTTTTATTCATGAGAGTGATTATTGCATTTATTACATAGATAAAATGCCGCTATTTAATTGGTTTTTAACAAGTTGATTTGAATGGCGTATGAATTTTAACCGCAGCAGTCATGCCGACAATATAGTTCACAACAAAATTGAGTTTGGCGGGAAAGGATGCAAGAGTGAAAATAGTTTTGTTATTTCACACTGAATTTACTAGATTTTATTTTACCATGTTTACTGGGAAAAATCAGTATTTCATATGCATCTATGTAATGATCATGATTCACTGAGTGTAAAAGGACCAAATGTGTCACATCAAATTTATAAATTTTTATTTTACTTGATTTTGATCAACAAGGTAGTTGCAACAGTTTGCCATGTTTTGTTCCTGTGCTCATACACCATGAAAGTTCAATTTTGTTTCCTATGATCATGAAATAACATTCTCATTTTCTTTTTTGGCACACTCGTTTAAGGAAGATAAAATTACAAATTAAATTAGGGCAATTGGAAGTAGACCTGTCAAGTTTGTGGTTATCTTTTCTAAGATGTTAGAGAATGGTTGTGCCAAATTTATTCATAAATGCTAAGCAGGAGGAATGCCGATCTATTAGTCACGTTAGCCATGCCATCTTCACTTATTTGCGTCTCATTAAGCGTCATATTGGATGGCAATAAACAAACATTAATTGATAGGATAATTTCAAAAAATTTCTAATCCTTGTAACTTTCATAATTGATAAGGTAAAATGGTTCTTCAAAGAAGTATTTGTTCTCCGAAAATTTTAGAACCGAAAGAATTTTTCAATTATCTTGAAAAAACAAAAAGGTTATGGCAATTTAAAGACGTTTTCCAATACAGTTTTATTCTTTTTTTGGCCTCAAAACATATTACACAGGTACATGTACATGTACAAATGTACATGTAGGTGCTGATGTCACAGCGAACATTCCTATTAAGCTGGGTATTCCTATTTGTGTTTCTTAAGGTTACTCAGGACAGTCTGATAACATGTCTGTCAAGTTTTAATGACCTGCATGCGTGAGATTCAACAAAAAATTGAAAGATCAAAGAAATTTGCCGCCAAATTGCCGACTAGATGCGTGAGTCTGACGAGATGACACTTAAAGGTCTGAGATAAGATGTTGTCAGGCACAGACACCGTTGGCTTTTTAAAGTTTCCTTTGTAGGATGATGTCTCCGGACCCTGCACAGTATCAATTCAGATCCAAGGAAAGGTATTCTGGCATACACCCCTAAAACTGACACCAATTATGCTTTTTGCACCAAGTCCAGCAATTGTTGTCCCAAACAAAAAAATGCATCTCTACTTTCAGGTGTGAAAGAAATGCATACTGTTCAGTTTGTCAATTCTGAAAGACATGTGGACAAACTTCCATGGTCATGATGGATATATATTAATAAAACATTTTCCGTAAAAAAAATAATGAAGAACCGGCTAAAACGTTTTTGACAACATTTCTCAAATTCATAGCTCAAGAAACAATTTCAGAGACCTACTAATTACATCCAGTATTCAATAAAAGTATATGGTCATGTATACAACTTGACATCAAGGTTAATTTATCAAAACCTTACCATTTTGTTAGAAAATAGAAATCAGAAAATTATCATGTGACGATCGATGTTGTTGGAACAGACAACTTCCGGTCGTAGTAAAACGCAGAATGGGATTTTAAAATTCCGTACGACTATCCGTTTCCGCATTTTATTACATGTTGGTTAATTGAATATTTGCTTAATGGCATACAATAAATTCAAAATGTAGTTTTGAGGTGGCTCGAGGCTTTGAAACTGAGCATCTTTTTGCACATAATGATATTTTGTATTAAATTTGTTAAACTACCTGGACATGGCAGACAAAACTATACATTATAATATATTTTATAAAATTAGAAGCAATCATAACACAAAAAGGTCTTTTAATTTTAAACATTTTTAGCATTTTCCCTGAGAAAATTTAAACTTTAGTTAAATTATCTAAGATTTTCCGTACTAAATCAAAGGGAGATTATTTGTATAGAATGAATAGGAAAATTTTTAATTTTCATGAATATCTTGGAAAAATGAACGGTGGCCCTATGATTATTTCATATACAACTTCGAAGAGCTTTAGAAACAGGGTTTTCCTTTAGATTTAGAGCTGATTCTATAGTAGGAATTCTTCTGTATGTGCCTCTATAGCTGTTCTTCCAGATATATTCTATATAAAATATTGAAACTTTGCTATTCTTAGAAAGCTGCTAGAGCTCTAAAATAAACAGTGACCCCCTCTTTTTATTTGATATTTTTAATCTATGCATAAGGTCTATTAATGTGCCAAAAAAAAATGGAAAAAAAATCTACAGTAGAATTCTAATAGGCCCTTAATTGTGTGATTCTAGAAGAATATAAAAGAAACTATATAACTGCATATGTTTAGATATCTAGAGGGTCAGTTCATCTTTCACAATGGGCACTTATTGTAAACCTTTGCTTGCTGATTTGTTTCTTAATTCATATGAAGCAGACTTTTAACAATAACTTCTAGACAAAAAAGATCGTAGACTAGCTCTCTCTTTTAATCTCCTTTTTTCCGTTTAATATATAGATGTTGTTCTGCCACTGAACAACTCTCGATTTGGTGACTTTCCTTCGTCTTCAATATCCTCAAGAACTTGAGATAAAGGACACTGCAGATTCTAGACAGTCTGTTTAATATTTAGCTCTTCATCTCAAAAATCGAAATTGACTCTCAAGGAAAACTTTCAACAAAGCTCTATGACAAACGTGATGACTTCAACTTTCCAATCGTCAACTTTCCCTTCGTGTGTAGCAATTAACCGTTGTGATTCCGTCCGCTCCAGCTTATAGAGTTTAAGTATCACAATTGATTCGTTATGACTTACATCAATTTCCTTAGCAGAGCGTCACGTCTGGCACGAACATTGCTTACACGGGGTTATGTTGCTTCTATAGATTGCTGTCTTCACTTAAGAAATTTTACGGGACAAATTAATAAGGGATCTCGATCTCTCAGACGAGTGCAGATGTTAGTGTGTCATAGGGTTTTGTTCTGTCTTTCTTTGCCGGATTTGACACACTAAATTGACTGTTGGCAACGCGACGGATGTACTATAGCAAGCCGCGATAAGGAGGAACTGCTTACTCTTCTGGAGCATCTGAGTTCACTTTCGTTACGACTAGAGCTCGCGATATTCAGTATAGTTTTTGTGTTTCCGTGTTTTATATGTTGTCTGCTAGTTTTGTCCTGTTCTCGTTGGTGTTTACTGTTTTTCTTTTCCCTTCCGGACCTTTGACATTTGGAGGCCCCATCGGTACCTCTGCTTTTTCAAGACACTTCAAATAATATGGCTGATATTTTACACCTTTTTCGTTCTGTGAGCAGCTCAAAGTTAGATAAGGCAAAGAATCAACGGGCGCTTATTTTAAAATATATATATACTCATTCCCTTTTTGAGAGAGTATAAACAAATCGATGATAAAACAGACACAATTTGTACCCGCTGGAATTCCAACTTAAAATAAAAACATCTTCAAATGTGACCAATATATTGTAATTAAGGAAATCAAGCATACTTGAAACTAAGATAATTAAACTTAATTTTGATTTTCTCAGGTTTATGCATGGTGTACTAAATCTGATCTCAATTAATAACAGCCCAAAGAAATTGCTAGATTTTGGAAAGACCATTCTAGTGATTATGCATATGTTGTATGAAGCAGAGGTACCAATGGGGCCATCCAAAGTCCGAAAGGGCATAGACAAGATAAGCAAACACGAACAAGGACAGGACGAAAAAGACCACATATAAAAGACGGAAACACAAAAACTACTGAATACAATTTAGCAACGCGAACTCTAGTCGTAATGAGAGTGAACTCAGGTGCTCCGGAAGAGTAAGTGGTTCCTGTCTGCTATAGCACACCCGTCGCGCTGCTAATTTCCAAATTCAGTGTGTCAAATCCGGTATCTATGCATCTACAGGCACACAAATGAACTAAAATCGGGGTGTCATCCAACAAGTCTTCCTGTCCAACTAAACTCGTTGTAAATGTCCAGTATGGATTTAGACGAGTATCCTAGTTGAAGTTGAAGTTGAACAAAGAGTTGACTGTAACATGATATTATTTTAGCTATCTAGTAATACGGAGCTAGCTGGCAGTTTTTTGTTTTAATTGTTACAGGAGGGTTTCTTGGAGAATATATCATATGCTGCTGTTTTCCTTTTGTCTTTCATTTTGATATTGTTTCTTTGTGGCAAGATTTTTTTTTAAATAGTGATGTTTTGTCTTTCCTTTTTTTTATTTCTAAAAGAAAAGGATAAAAAGATGCTACCTTTATTAGAGTTTTTGAGCAGTCAGGAACATTGCAATATTTTTAAAGGAAAAATTATGCCTAAATAAGCCTTTAAACACTTTGTCAAATTCTATTAGTTGCACTACATCATATATTTGTAATATAAATAATATTCACAGGTCTACATGTATGACTACATGTATATCTTTTACAAACTAGAAAATGTTTTAAAGCACAGTTCTACTGTGGCCCTCTTGTTTGTTTTTCGGAAAAAAGTCCAATATCGTGCCATCCTTTATTTTTTTCAAAATTTCACAAAATCTTGTGTAGCAGATTATACAGCCCGAAAGGGAAAATCTCAAAAGAAAAATTACTTAACTTCCGGTGTTTGCAAGCGGGAATACACATGTGAAAATGACAAGGTACTAACTGTCCCTAACTAAACGCTGATTTAAACCAACTATTTCAATATTTGCACTTTTGGTTCATAGTCTCACAAACTTCCATTAAACGTCTTTATTGCAATGCTCAAACAATAAACACTGAATCATTCCAATGTTTACAAATGTCAAATGAACTGAAAAGTTCAAGTTGAGAAAACCAACTTGATCAAATAAATGTAGTTGCCAATTAATTGAGATCTACATTGTAAGTGCCCTCCATTTCTGATGATTGGTGGACGGCTTCAGGGACCGACTGCAGCAGCTCACAGTTTACACACAGCCCCACATTGGTTTAAATGGTACATGTTGTACAAACTACTGCAGTGCAGTGTGTTGCTAACATCACATGTCCGTGAGCCAAAGCCCTGGGCACTACTGTAGTAAAAGAAGCAGGCGTACAAGGATGGGTATCCAGTCCCTACTGCCTTACTTGGCTTCTGCATTCCCATACATGTGATTCTCCCGCCGGGAGACGAAATCTCCCGACTTTTTGATCCATCTCCCGTTCTCCCGACTTTTTGTGTAATCTCCCGCTTTTTCAAGACATGAGAAAATTTTAGTTTTATAGACATTTTAATTGTTCAGTCATAAAACATTTCCGTTGTTTTAGGGGTTTGTCAATTAGGTTGACGTTAATTTAACAGGTAAAGGTGTTAATTAAAGGTTTATTGCCATAATTGACCTGATGATTGTATAAACAGTTTGAGATTAATCAGTGAAGCCATGTTTATTTGGGGCACCCTAGTTCCCCCAATTGACATTGAAATGCAATTTTATTGTGCGTTGAAAATCTCCCGCTTTTTGGTCCAATCTCCAGCCAAAAATATCAAAATCTCCAGCTTTGTCATCACAGATCTGTCACATGTATGCATTCCCTTTACTCATCATCTCTTAAATTATACCTTCCCCTGGTCATTCCCCTCATGTCATTATAAATGTCAGGGTTGCCAGGCTATTATGCAGTAAACCTGACTGCAAACCATATTGGTGCATGATCCAGAGATGCAGATAATCTTTTTTTTCTTGTCAGACATGGGTCCTATAAAATAGATAAGTTTGCCAGACCTGCAAAAATTTTATAAGACCTATCCACTTCAGCTGTAATAAATCATTCCAAAACTTTGCCAGACATAGGTCCTGCAGAATGTCTTCACTTGCTGGACCTGCTGAAATTTTGCTCCCTTTGACAGGTCCGGCACTTATCTGCATCACTGTGCATCATGAACATGCTGGGAAAAATGTCACTTTAAAGATTGCTAAAGAACCCTTCTGCAGGTCTGGATAAAGAATAAAGCCCATAGGATCCCCATGCAGACAACAAAATTGTCAGAACCTACCCATCGCTCCTTTTTAGCTCACCTTGCTGAAGGCAATATGAGCTTTTGCCATCACTTGGCATCCGTTGTTAAACTTTTCAAAAATCTTCTCTGAAACTGCTTAGTCAAACGAAATGAAACTTGGTAGGGTTGATCTATAGTATGTCTTCTACAAAACAATCGTTCAAAATTTTGATTCGACAAAAAACATAGCCTCCGTAGCTTAAAATAGAACATAAGGGTTACAAAAAATTGCAGTTTTTTGCAAATTGCTCAAAAATGGAAACAGTAAAATTCTGTTTAGGTAATAGTGATCAGCACATCAAGATGTACCAGCCCTGAAGTTTTGAAGAAGATCTGACATTGGTTGTAGGAGTTGTCTTTTTTTTTCAAATTTTGCTCTTTTATGACCAATATCTTTGAAAACTATACAAGATATTTGAAAAATTTAAATTGCATATGATCATGATGATTAAGCACATAAAGTTCTAAAAATTATGTGATGGGTTCAAAGTTGTAAGACCTTTCTTGATAGGAGTTGTTTCCCTTAGAACATTAAAATTGATAATTCCACAGAGTAGCAGTTCTTTGTTAAAATATCCAGCTTATAAGTATCATCGAATACAAGGTGAGTGGTTCAGGCTCATGGGAGCCTCTAGTTCTAGTAGCAGTCAAAAATCTCATGCCTTGTGTCCCCATTTCCTTTACTTCATGTTCATTTTATCCCTTCTTTCATGTTCATCTCCCTGATACATCCAAATTCATGCTCCATGGTAGTAAAGCAATAACTTACAGTGAGTGAGATTTTGTTGACCAAACTGAGTCAGCAATGTGGTCTACCATTTGATTTGATTCTTATTTTTACATGTACAACTGTCAGGCGTGTCAGCTGAAGGAATTACATATTTACAATTGTACATGTACTGTACTTAGTCATACATGTATATGTATACATGTATTTATATACATGTATATGATATTGTATGTATGCAAAATTGATTATACTGCATGTACAATGTAACAACTACACGTAGCATAACCTAACGTTTCAACTTAACCTAAAGATACATTTTTTATTAAATCTTTCTTTTGTTTAATAAACCTTGATAACCTGAATAAAAATAGGGAGTTCTTTTACTGTTTTGAATTTGTTGAAGATTGTAAAAAATGTTCTTTTATTGTTCATTATTTTGTTTTCTTTTGTAGAGGACACACAGAACTAGGGGACATAACTCCACACAACATAAAACAGTTAAAGCTGTTAAACCAGGTTGTCTTTCCTGTTACCTACAATGATAAGTTTTATAAAGATGTCTTAGAAGTAGGAGAACTGGCAAAGCTAGGTAATGTACACAACATACATGTATTTGCTGGCTTTTGTAAAATAGCCATTAAAATATTATTAAAGTTGATTCTAGCCCCTTAGTCTTCTTATAGAAATCTATAGACGTTCAAGAAATGTGGAATAAGTGTATGCGACACAGCCAACATAAAGAAACTGCAATTTAAAAAATCACAATGGAAAACAGCCAGCAGTCTTCAATATGACCAGAGGTCACTGCTCCCTGTCTTGCATTGTACATTGTACAAATACATAAGTACCTATTTACTTTTTAATAAATTATCTGTAATGTACTGTGGATTCATTTATATTCGTGTGTACGGTTTCGTGGTTTGATGAAAAAGGACTACATAATACATCTTAAATTCGTGGTTCTAAAGACTGCAGCATATAGATCAATATTTAATGTTCATTTCGTGGGGCATAAAATTTCGTGGGTCAAGGCCAGCCATGAAAACCACGAAAATTGATACCCCACGGCCATGAATAATTATGAAACCACAGTATTATATATAAATTGTATTTTCTTCCTTTCAGCATATTTTAATGACATTGTGGTAGGAGCAGTGTGTTGTCGTGTGGACAACTCAGATAACCAAAGAAGATTATACATTATGACATTAGGATGTCTAGCACCTTACAGGAGATTACATATTGGTATGATAAATAAATTTAGGCTATCAGACTTGGCCAAATAATTTTGGAATAGGCCGGACATTTCGTCATATAACGTAACATCACTTGCTGGTCCGACCAAAACACCATCTGACCAAAATTTTATTGAACTAGGATATTTTCGTCAAATTCCGGAAATCATTCATGTTTTTTTCCGGATTTCAACACATGATTTCACTATTTCCAATAATTTGCGCATGTGCAACAAATTTTGTTGACAGTTTCATCCATTTGTCGATGTTGTTTGTTAATAAATAAAGTAAAATTAACCGGCTGTCAATAAATAGCGAGTGAAATCGTGATATTTTAGTCAAAAACAAAAGATTGGAAGAAAATTTAACAACGTAAAATAAAAATTAAATACATTATGATCCATAAATCTGACAGACATCTGGTCCGGTGCAGTACTGACTTTGGTCGGACCGATGATGAAAATCACCGGACATGTCTGTAAGACCGATGAATTTCGCCAAGTCTGGGCTATACATCCATTTCATGTTCATTCAATCTTTTAAAAAACACAAATGATTGATGTTTACATCAGTGCTGTTCCATTAAATTTTACACGAGGAAGGGGGGACGCACATTGTTCAAGACGTCCCTCCCACCAAAATAAAAAATCATTTTTTACTTCTTTACATCCACTTAAAATGCATTTTAGCCCCCCACCAACTGAAAAATAAAAAACTGCATCTCCCTGTCCCATGTCATCAGATTTAAATGGAACAGCCCTCAGATACAAGAAATGAAAGGAACAAAGACATATCAATGCCATTTGAACTATCATATGTTAAGACATTGAAGACAGTGTAATTTAAACGCACCTTAATTAACAACCAAACACACAGCAACCATCCTGCTTCAATGTGATCCGAGAAGCTCAGGAAGGGTAATCAATCTCTGCTTGTTGCAACACAAAGTTCCATGTTCCTGTGGGTATCTCTGAGTTGAGGTCATGCTGAATCTTAAATCTGCTTTTCCTACTAGTATGAATTGTTTTTATGCACCATTTTACATTTTATTTTCAGGAACGGTTATGTTAGAACATGTTTTAAAGATCTGTGAAGAGGATGGAAATTTTGACAATGTTTTCTTGTAAGTAAACTCTTGGTAGGCTCATTTGGAAATATGTTAGGGCTGTTCCAGAATTAATCATGTGTTGGGGGAGGGGTTCAGGAAGAATTTCTATTACTTATATGGTGGGTGGTGGGTGTTTTAGAAATATTTTGTGAAGAAAACTATGGAAAAAAAATATTATTTTTTGATGGGTGGTGGGGTAAAGAAAAAAGTGCCTCTGGACCCCCACACATTTAATTCTGGAACAGCCCTTGAATACTTTAAATTACAGAATCAATAATGTCCTTCTCTGCCTACAGTCAAAGAAATTAGGGTTTAAGATTAACAGGTCTGAATCCATTATTTTCAAATATTTTATAGAGATTATATTAAAAAATTAGCAAAAATTCACAGCACCATTGTATCAGCATAATTTACTATGCTACATGTATTATGGTATATAAAACCAACAATAAGATTACTGCTCGGTTAACATATAATTTTTTTTTAAGCATTATGAAGAAAAAGTTCTCCCAAATCATCCTGGCAATGTGATTGTATCTTAAATCAACTTTATTATATGCTGAAGGGAGGATGGTATATAAAACCAAAAAAAAAGACTACTACTCTGTTTACATATGACTTTGTTGAAAATTATCTTTTCTTAACATACATGTATATTCATAAAGTCCTATAAATGTCACAAAAGTACAAAGTTTCATGATTAAAGTTCTCTAAATCAACCAATTGTAAGCTAAGCAATGGTTAACTAAAGTTTGAAGTGCAATTTGCATGCAATATAACGTACTTGTACATATGATGTATATCCGAATTTACAAGTTCAAATATTACTTTTGGTTTTCCAGGCATGTTCAAGTTAACAATGATGGAGCAATAAAGTTCTACGAAAAATTTGGATTTGAAATTGTTGAAGAGAAAAAAAACTATTACAAAAGAATAGAGCCTGCAGATGCTTATGTTCTCCAGAAATCCTTTAGGAAAAATGACAAAAAGGATAAAAGTTAATGCCAGTGTAACAAAAAAAAATATGTGATACCATCATTGGACAAGTTTAAAGTTCACCGCTTTGTGCGATGGAATTCTTCAATAACTTTGAAGATTTTGAATGACTGAAGACTAGATTTGTCTATTTGCAAATTCTATATACAACATTGATGATGTTGAAATATTATGATCTTTTGTAAATAGAATTCATAAATTGACTTTGGGAGATTTTACATTTGTTTAAAGCATTATTAGTGTGCATGGTCAGTCATGTTAGTAGCTAAATTCAAGTTCTGAACTAGGGTTTTAAATTTTTAGAAAGATTTTTAAGTTAATGGGAAATGTAAAAATTGCAAATATGCAGTATTTTATAACATTTATAATACACATGTATAAGCATGTGTGAAGCAATGTTTGTTGTCCATCTAAGATTTCTAAAAAATTTAAATCCTTTTTTTTTAACTTGATAAAACTTTCACTTTGTAGTGTACATGTAAGTTTGTTTCTTTTCCTTTTCTTGAATTGTCTAATGCTTTGAAAGTTGTAACTTTTTACACTTCTAATTCAAGTAAATAACAATTTTATGTATGTAAATTTTATCTTCCTGAGAAAGTTGTTGCAAAAACATTTTCAGGTATTGTCATGATTGTTAAATGGGACAATTTTAAGCCCTCTTTAAATTGCATTAATTATTGATTCTCTTAATGAGTTTTTTGTCACCTTTTAAATTTTTTAACAATATTGAACATGTATATTGATCTATATAATGTTTAATATGTACATGTAGTGCTATATTTAGCTCACTTTACCTCTGAAGTTTCACTTTGACTAAAGGGATACAAGAGACATTTATTAATTTAGTCGGGTAAGCAATTATAATTAAGGCTACATGTACTGTGAGCCTCTACTTACAACTGTATAAGTATTTTTCTTATCATTGACTCTTCTTTTCTTTCTCTCTTCCTTGACAATATCTTTTGATAGAGCAAGTGCTTATTTATCCTTTACCTTTATCCTTCGTTCTGTGCCTCTTGATTGTTATAAATTGTATGTAATTTTGTGAAATCTTTTTTCATTTAATGTTTTTTGCAGTTTTCATAAATAAATAAATTGATTTTTACAAGTGTTTTAAGATGTATTTTTGGCCGGATTTCATGGAGTGAAAAATCCGGGTTATATAATGGTGGCATGCGGGCATGGAAAAATTTTTCGTAACAGGTTTCTCAGCAACTACTAATCACAGCCACTTGATATTTGGTATACAGCATCAGGGTGGGGTCCCATAATGTGGGAACCGATTTTAGGTCTGTCACTCACCTACTTCCTGTTTAACGAAATCCGGCCGTTTTTGACTTTGACAGATTTTTACATGTTTTATAAATGAGAAAGATGAAAGCCCTGATCATGCTGATTACTCTTTACATGAGATGAAATCAAATTGAGTACAAGCTGTGTTTTTATTGCTGTTCTCTGTTTTGATTTTATCGTATGACATTTGCTTATTGGTCCACTTCAGTTATTTGAAAATTAGCATTGGGTTAAGCAAAATGTTCTATTTAATATGAATAGCGTTACTTCTGCTGAAGATTTATATGTGAGCAGAATAAACAAGAATAATATGTTCTCAATTTGCAACATGTAAAAGTAACTTCAAGCTAAAAGCAAACAATACTTGGGACAGACAGACAGGTAAAAGGACAGGTCACTGACCATTCATGTCCCTTTACTTGAGTACATAGGGCATAAAATCAAATGCTAATATGGTTAATGACTAGAAATTTATTGGTTCTCTTTCCACCTTGAATGAGTGAATAATTGTTAAAGTTGTAAACAGTCTACAATGTTAATCTTCCCATGTCTGGAATTGAATCAGAATTTGTGATTGGATCATCATCAGATGTCTCCAAAGGAGGCATGTCACCAAAGTGTCCGCCTCTCTCATAATACTGGTACTTTTCGTACCGCTCTTGCAAAGTTAGAGATGGCTTAAGAGGTGACATGCCCTCACAGCCATATGATCCCTCAAGGGATGGCATGCCTTCATAATTGAGTTCCTGTTGTTCATTCAACTTCTCCCTAAGAAAATTGACACAGAAGCCGTCTTTGTGTAAATTTGATGAATAGAACACTACTTTGTTCAGACTAGCATAGTACACTAAAATACCAAGGCAAGCATAGGCAGGGGCAATTCCCATACAGAGATAGTATGTCAGTACCTGAACAAGTCCGTTCACAAGATATTTCTGCTCATATTCCTCTTGTGATTTTAATGTAGAAAATTTAAAATCATATATCAATGCTGGCTGTATGAAATCCAATAGTAGGTTTGGCCTTAATGCTTTGAAGTGTTCATTTCGAATTTTCTGGCTAAATGTGTATGATTTGGTTTGTGATTGCATGAAATGGACAAGATTCCATGCTATAAGTCCTGCTTCTTTCATTCCCACGAGGTAACGTTCAAAGTTGCTAGACCTTGCACAAAACTCTGGAAACAATGTCTGAAATTCTTCTAACAACTTTTTGTCAGGCATGCAGTTTTTGGCTGCTTGGCAAATGCTATCTTCAAATATTTTCCCATGGATAAACTTGTGTTTCTGCGTATCACCTGTGGGTATATTAAAATCATTTGTATTAGCTTCCACGGCGGTTTCAAACTGCCTAAATATATCTATTATCTGTGGTTTGACATGCTTTCTGAAGGAGCTTACAAACTGGCTTATATCCATCTCTGAAATAAAAATTGAAAAAAACCCTTGATATTCCTGTTATGCGACAGAGACTAATGTGTAATCAATGCCTGTACTTATATGACACACAGTAGCAAATGATTAAATACAATTGATTAAGGCTGTGTTGAAAATCCAAAAGTAATGTCAGGTGTTGAAATTACCTTTTTCTTGGGGAATTTCATATTGTACATTAAAAAATGTCCTTGAACCCCCATTTATTCTACGGTTTTTCAAACAGCTCACCTAACGAAGTGATGCGAGCTTGTGTGATACCCCAAGCTTGTTACAGAAGAATGGATAAGTCTTTTCCAGTTTACCGACCAATGTACATCATATCAACCAGGTCCATATTGCCTATTGGTATGGTAGGTGCAGCAAGTGATGCTAAGCACAATACATGGAGTGCTAGAGTCAGTTGTGAAGGGAGTTATATTCAGATCTTGGTGTTTATGTCGGCTATGAATGTCTCACAAATAGTTAAAATAAAAACCAACACATATTGCGACCACGGCTATGACATGATGTAAGATCAATAAAGCCCGAGAGTTTACACCCATTGTAAGTGGGTATGCCAATGTGCCGCAAAACAGGGTCTGTTTTTCAAAGGTTACTAGTCATGAACAGGATCATAATTTTCAACCCTGAAAAGAACAGGTTTATAAATGACTTTAAAATGTCCATCATCGGTAATTCAACATACCATTTTTAGAAGAACAATCAAATTCCAAATATGACTGTCATTTGTTTCCTCAAATATTAACTAAATAGGATAAAACGTACTTAACCTCATTGAAATGGTATGAAAATGACTTCATTTGTCTGCACAAAATCATTGACAGGGTATGGTTTTAATTGTATCGGTTTTTGAAGTCACGAACAGGTCCAGGTTTGACAACCTCATCGGCACATAGGTATACAATATATATGAAAGTAACCCCCCGGGCAATACAGATCAATACAATTCTTTGGAATTCAGATTTGCAAAGCTCACCTCGTTACACGGTATTGCCGATAAGCAGGAAAGGACTTTAATCCTTTCATATTTTAAGTGACCATCCACGCAGCTTGCATCCAAAGCGTGCATCATTCTCGTCGTCCGCATGTGCACCTCAGTCCTGTCATTACAATATGTTGATTTGGCTATTGTCAAAAGCTAGAATTCTTCTGTAAGAGGCCATCTTTGCATAAAGTAGGTCACAGCTAGCATCCGAAAGTATGTATCGTGCATAGCATCCATTTGTTCACCTACCATACCAATATGGTTGATGCGACAGTTGTCTGAAAGGAAAGCAGATATGGACTTGGACCCACAGGCGTTTGGGTTAGGATTTTATTATTTTTCTTTTACAAGTGTGTGTATATAAAAAATTCTGACCCGCGCCATATTACCATTTGGAGAAATAGTATTATAGCGAGGCTCAGAATTTTTCATAAACATAATAAATAAGAAATAAAATCATAGACCCAAACGCCTGAATTTTGACCATTCAACTTATAGTGGTAGATATATCCAAGCGGGAAATGTGGGTCTGAGTCAGCATCTGAAGCAGGTTCATGGCACATGTGGCAGTGCCAACTTTAGTTAAGATTGTAGTAGGAAGTTTAAACTGTTACATTATTGAAAAAAGACAATAAAAAACCAATTTACTTTCCATATTTGCTGAATAATTTTAATTAAAGTGTGCGATAATTACCCATAAACATGCTGCACCTACCGTGTATAACTAATTAGAAATAAAGTCCTTTAAAGTTGTTTAACAATACAGAAAAAACAAAGTGAAAGTACAGGAAAAAGTGACAACCGGAAATTCATTTTCTAATGTAAGAGTCAAACTCCGACAACAGATGTACAGAATTTGTGGCCAATTTGTATGCAGGTATTAATATCTAGATCATTTGTCATTGACATTCTCTATATTATTCACAGGGACTAACTTATTCCCCTTTGCATGTCATTATGACAATGTTATTTCTGTCTCCTACCAGGTGCGAGTATATATGGCTAAATATGTGGCGTTCATGATAAATAGATTCCATCTGTGAAAACTACACTAAAAATCTTGTAATTGCCACCAATACACGTGCACCAATAGTGACTTTGCAAGACCATTCGAATAAGACGGAGGTATATTGTCTTACTTTTATCTGCCCATCCGTTACTTCGACTGTACATTAATTAACACTATTCAAATTTCGTAGCATTTTTGCCGCGGCGAATGTCGCAAAAGGCGATACGTGAGTAATGGTCATTCCGGCGGCGGCGGCGGAGTCCACAACTGTTTAAGTTATTTTTTGTTTAAGTCTGTTTTATGTTTTAGAGTTATTATGGTACACCATTGACATTTGGTATACAGTTTTATTAGCATCAGTTATGTACAGATCAGTTTTAAAAGCAATTCACCTGTATACTCCTGCATTCATGGTTTACTGACTTAGTGATTTTATACTGATTTAGCTAAATTTTAACGCTTTTTTTCTTACGTCTTTTTAACATGAATCATTTGTGGTATACCATTGAAATTTGGTATGCAGTTGCATTAGAGTCAGTATAGATGAGTCTAACTCTTTAAAGCATTTCATCTGTATAACTATTCCTGCAGTAACGGTCTACTGACTTTGCGATTTTATACTGATTTGCCAATGTTTATGTTCTTTCTTAAATCTGTTTAACATGAAATAGCTTTGATGCACCATTGATTTTTAGAATGCAGTTGCATAAGTACAGATCAATTTCAAGGACGTTTTATCTGTATGCTCCCACAGTAATGGTCTACTGACTCAGACAGACTGAGATTTTATACTCTTTTGGCTAAATATTTGTTTTATTCTTAATCTGTTTTATGCGAACACGTAATGATACACCAATGATATTTGGTATTCAGTTGCATTTGCATCAATTCAGATCAATTTTGCCACTTTTTGATAAGAAATTGCCACAACTGTAGTAACTTTAAATATATGCAATTTTTAACTTCATTTTATACTGCAGTGTCCAGCTGCGAGAGACGAGACATATATCTCTTCGTTAACTTGGCTTCATGATGCAGATGCCCATAAAGCGCCTGCTGCATAATTATCAAAAGGGCTGAATGCGCATGACATTACAAGAACCGGATGTGGCAATACTTTATGACGTTATGTGCCGTCGACGTCCCTAACAACTAAACCGAAACCTTCGTCAGTATGGCGGTAGTTTTTCTTATCAAAGTTATTTTCGTCTTTTGTTGCATGCCATGGAAAGCTGGAATAAAAGAGAATGTGCGTAGTATTTCAGAACCATTAATTGCAATGGTAAGTGCGTTTTTTCAAGAGATAGAGCGAAAAGTAAAAAGAAAACTTTTTTTCATTATTTCGAGATAGCGCCGGACGGACACCCATGATCGAAATTTTAATGCAATACAGTCAAACCTGCCTTAGCGGCCACCTTTATTAGGCAATCACCTGTCTTATACAGCCACATATTTTATGTCCCTCTCTTTAATAAAACAACAAAAATGAACCTGGATTAAGCAGTCACCTGTCTTAAGTGGCCACTTTTTTCTCGTCCTAAGGCTGACCTCTTAAAACAAGTTTGACTGTATAATGATATTTTCTCAGTTGTAATAATGATAATGATAAATCACTAACATTACTTGAATTAAAAAAATGTAACCAGTTACGATCTTTCCGACGAATACTCGGTTAATCGGTTAACTGTTGCCATCCCTAAATTTACACCTGTGTTCACTCTTGTCACGACTTGAGTTCGCGTTGTTGATTTCCGTTCGTTTGATTTTGTGTTTTGTGTTTCTACGTGCTGTTTTTGTTCGTTTTAGCCCTTTCGGATTTTTGACACTTGAATGCCCCATTAGTGCTTCTTTGCTTCTTGTCAATAATAGCTATATTGGTTGATAAATAAGATTTCTTTTTCATTTTTATTTTTTATAGCCTCATTCAGATATTCAGTGTTCAGAACTTGTCACAGTAGTAATGATCATCACATGTGCTATGTTTGTCTTTTATCAACTGTGTTCCATATGGCACCAAGATAGAGGTAATTATTCGCAACTGGATTATTAAACTGCTACAATTCTTTTGAACACGAAGGGGAAGCTTTCTAAAATTGGTAAAACAGGTCTTAGTTTATTTTGAACAAATTGAATACTTGATAACAAAACTACCATCAATCTCAGATGTAAAAAAAAATTAAACAAAAAAAAAAGCAAGCAAGGCAGAAACATCGGAGAAATCGGAGATGGTAATGATCCTGACTTGGTACAATTATTTCGAAAGAAATGGTGGGTTTAAGTTCGGACCATCGATTTTTCATTTTCATGAGTTATCGCATGCTTTTGTCTGTTTAATGGTTATGCTGAGCATGTTTTTGTCATCCAAACATTTGTTTTTGTGTGTTTTGTTTTAATCTTTTAACCAGTGAAAATAAAGGTGTTTTTTTTCGCACAGGACAACGATCTTTTGCTGAAAGTCTTAACAGTATACGATCTAAGGTTAACTCTGTAACCAGATTTTATAATGGTAAGTTTCCATGATTTTAAAATTGATAAAATTACTAGTAATATACGATATTGAGATATGGAATAAGTGTACGCGACACAACAAACATAAACAAACAGCAATTCAAAAAATCACAACGGAAAACAGCAAGCAGTCTTCAACATGACCATAGGTCACTGCTTACCGTCTTGCATTGGCCCAAGACTTATAATACAATACAAAAGTATCAAAACCAATCCCTAAATCATCAACGAAAGACTCAATTCTTGACATAAAACAGTTAACATAGAATGACAAGGACAAACAAAGGCTTTGGCAAAGTTTCCTGGCTTAGGACAGGCACATATAAAATGTGGCGGGGTTAAACTAGTTTTTTGGATCCAACCTTCCCCCTAACTTACTAAGTTATATGCATATTCCAAGAATTGACCCTTCATCGGCAGCACTATCGAAAGCCATAATAGTGGAACGAAAAGTTACTGGTACCCTTAAAGTTGGAAAAATCGATCATGTGTACAAGGAAAGAAACAGTATCTTAATTGGTTTTGAATTTAGAGGATCAAAGGACTTCAAAATGTGTTGACGAACACATCAAAGCTATAAATTATCCGTTAAAATTTCAAAATTGTCAAAACCCTAAGATTCTGCCTACCACAGACTTAGGTTTTTCTTAGTCATAATTTGTTTTTTCATTCGACATTTTTGGGTATCATTGATCTATGCTCTTCACATTCATATAATGTTTGGCATTTTCAACTTTTGGTAGATTGCCTCTGATGAGTCTCGAATAGACGAAACGCGCGTCAGGCGTAGCAAAATTTATTGTCTGGAACTTTGTTGTAATTAATATTTAAAACTAACTTGTTAAATTCTAGTCAGACAAGTCCGACGACTGGTTTTACAGTGTTATACTAATCTTAACCTACATGTTATCATTTAGAGACTGAAGCCATGTTTCACAGTCTGGAAAATAAGTCTAAAATTGCCCACTCGAGATACTCACAACTGAAAAGTAACAAACAGGATTCAACATCTTATGGAAGTCTTATGGAAGAGATCGCTTTCTACAAGAGATCTTGGGAAGATGAATTCCAAGCCTTCAGCAGCTTCGGTATTGAAGATTTCAAAGTTATAACAGGAACAGGAATCCAGGCTCAACTTACTATGGCAAAAGCATTCACGGGTAAATTTGATCTTGAAATTAAGATAAAAAATAGAACAAGCCAGAACAAGATATGAATGTCTAGAGTACTTACTCGTTGATAATCTCATAATGTTTGGGTTAACTATACATCAGAAGCTTTTGTGCTTCAATATACTGTTAATTTCTCCGACAAAGAATTTGAATTTTGAAGAACAATATACTCTTAAATGAACCATCTTTTTTGGAGCCTTTCCTCGTTCCCTTTATGACTACCGTATAGCGGGTTATTTTAGCGGGTGTAAAATTTGGCGGTTTGTAGTCCAAAATGTATGGCAAAAATTTTGGTGGTTTTTATTTTGGCGGATAGGCAAAAAACACTCTAGTAATCCTCAATAACCTCTGTGAATTTTCAGTTATTTGGTTATAATTGATATTTCAATTTTGAATGTACATGTTAAATCACATTGCACACCAATTTCATAATTAGGACAGATTGATTTATTTTGTTTTTTGTTTATTGTGCTAATCTGCATGCTTATTTAACGATTTAAATGACAGCTGAACGAGTTGTCAATTTGACAATTAGATCAAAATTAGGCCTTCGATTTTTTATTTTATAAACACGGTTATAACATATGTATTGATTGATTTAATAGTAAAAACAAATAAGGTTAATTTGAAGTTTTAATTAAATAACTTCAAACTGGTTTATCTGCGAGTAAAATTTTTACAACAAAACTAAACTTTCTGCACAAACCGTACAGATTTGCCGAAGGACATTAATTACTTTATCAACTATAACTTTTGATTTACACAACGTATATAAGGCAAATATCTGACAAATGACCATGTTATTGCTTAAATTGTATTTACCGATCGAGTTCCATAACGTTTTCCTGGAGCTTCAAAATTTATGAAAATTTAGCGGTTTTTATTTTGGCGCTTTCAGTCCGACCGCTAAAATACGCCAAAATTTGCACCCCGCTAAAATAACCCGCTATACGGACTATAACATCTGAGCCTGAACATCTTTGTCAGTCTTTGGATACTATTTGTTAAAACTTTGCAAGATCTAGAATTTTTACAGGGTTGTATCCTTAATATGAAAGTAAAAGCTAATAGGAGAAGGTAGTGCCAAATAATGTAATAGTTCCATGTGCTATGAATTGAAATTACCGGTATCGAAATAAAAAATAAAAACACACAAAAAAACTAAGAAACACACACTCAAATACCGCAATTTTTTATTTTTAATATACTCTCAGTAGTGTAGAATTATTCTTTTAAGATGATATGATGGATTAACATTCATATAAATAAATTCATAATGCTTGAACCCTTATTCTATAATTTGTATCTTTACAGAAAAAGAATTAAGGAGAATTGAGAGTCACACCAGAGAAGACAATCTGTCATTGGAAGAAGTGAAATGTGATGTCAGACGACTTCAGAAATATTTCGGTAAATATTCTAAAAATAACAGCAACAAAGAGAGAAGACATTTGCATTTCGCACAAGAAAAGTATATCATATAGATTTCTCCCTCAACCACCAGTCCCCGTTTGACATACATGTATTTATTTATTGCAAAATTATAGATCTATTTCTCAACAATACCAATTGATGATAAAGATACTTAAGCATGTTTCATTCTGCCCTTTTCCAATTAACCGATCATTTATTTTAAAAATCTGTACAAAGAACTGCTTTGATTTTCATTTCTTTGATAACCTGCTTTTTAAAACACTCTGAGATTGTTTGTTCTATTTACCAATTTTTGCCATTACTGCTTTTCAGATGGATTGATTGACAATATTTTTTTTTTATTTTCAGGGAGACGCTCAAGAGGATAAAGAACTTTGATAACACTTTAACACATATTTTTAATATCACATTGTACGCATATTTTTGTATTTTCATTGTTGTTTCTTTTTCTAATTTCAAAAATATTTGTTATAATTCTGTCTATTTTTTTTAATGGACCATAAGTGAACACTTTTTAAACACAATTATTTACAATATTTCCACAACTTAGGACTCCCTTTTCAGCAGCAATAAAAGTAAGAACAAATGTTTTATAACAAACAGTCAAAGGAGTATCAGTGGGGCATTCAAATATTGCAAGTCCGAAAATACGGGGAAATGCACGATATAACATATCATACATTCAAAAACAACTAACATGCAGTCAGCAACGTGAACTCAAGTCAAAAACGGGAATAACCTCAGGTGCGCCGAAAGGGGTTAAGCAGTTGCAACTGAAAAACACACACAAAAAACAATTATCATACAACACTCCTCAACATTAAACCAAAGTTGTTATAAAAACAGCATACACTCTCGTCTACCCAATACTGACCATAAAGAGGATGTTCTAAGTGAAAAGTTGAAAACTTTGCTTGCCAAGATATAACAAAGTTCATAGCGAGCAACTAGTGATTCTTTAACAAACCAGACTGCAAATGGTTCCAAAAGAGGTATACTGAGCAAAAAAACCCCATAATTATGCAAAAGCTTGCATGTATTATACCTTGAGGAAAGAAAACAAGAATATATCAAAAGGACTCGATGCCTAACCTCGCATGGAGAAGTAACCTTTTTTGAAATGCCAGTACCAAGTCAGGACCATTGCAATTCTTCAATTTCTCCGGTATGTCTGCCTTGGTTTGTCTTTTCTCTCAGATATTTGAACGGATCCTCCAATTTCAGTAGTTTTGTCATTACTTTTATTCAACATCAAGGAAAACCTTATTTAGGAGAGACAAACAGACCCGAACACCACATACCCATCTACTTTCGTAGGTGGGGCATAAAAACAAAATAATTAGGCAAAATAATAATTGTTGTATCTTTATTAACAACAAATAAATATTAATATATTTGTTAAAAAATCTGACAAGTATAATATTTATAAAATTATAATTATCAAAATACTGGGACAGGTATACATGTATATTATCATAAATCATGCTTGTATATTCTAAATGTCATAAGTAAACTAAGCACCAAACCAAGGCTTGAAATTAACATGCAAACAAAATACTGAATATACTTTAGGAACATTCTATGCAAGTATGCAATATATCCATTAAAATGTATTTGCTAAAAATATTTTTACTGAAGCATTATTTCTTGTTCAAATATTCAAACCATAATATGCATTATTATTGTAAAAGTGTCTTGAGAGTTGCCTTTTTAAAACAGTTTAAAAAAATACAAATGCAAAACAATATATTTTGTCTAAAATAAAAAGTTCTATCTATTAAACAAAATACCTATACATATGACAAAATACAAAGGGATGGAATAAAATACTTTGGTTTGAACTTAGGTACACAATAATCATGCATAAGATCTTGACAACTAACTTTATCACCACTTGCAACCAATATCATAAGTCCCCATGCACTAGTTAAAGTTTGGCTAAAACATCAAGGGCGGATCCAGAGAGGGATTAAAGGGGATGGAAGCCCTTCAAAAACTTTATTTTTGAGTAGATTTTCGCCAAAATTGGTCTGGAACCCCCTTTTTTTCCCAGGGGATATCCCCTTCTTTCGATAATTTCTAGATCCACCTTTGAACATATCTACTTGAACACAAATTGGAACACCCTGCCTCTAGCACTATTGTTAAAATACACTTTTTTATAAAATGTAAGTATTAAATGTCTTTTAATCTCTTGGTGTACAGCAGACTAGCAAATCTTGGACTCATCAGCCATAAGTGTGCTGAAAAGATACATAGACTGGTTTTGGTGCTTAGGTTTACTTCAGTAAGAAAAATAATAATAACTTTGTTCTGTTGGCGTTTGTTTTAAAACATACAAACATAGAAAAATACAAAAATATATAATATAATATAGAATATCAAAATTTATATAAAAAATATGTACTGAGTATATATTCATGTGTAAAATATCGGATTTCGATAAAGTGATCGATGGATTTCAAATAAAAATGAGTACAAAAATATCAATAAAAATCTTGAGATAGTAACAAAATACAAATGTTATCATTTTTGTATAAAAATGTGTCCAAGTTCCTTACATGTTGGTATCATCGTTGGTTTTCTCAGCCTCATACTTTTTGGATGACGGTATCAGAGGGAACCCCTCCTCTGACACATGCCAATTGTGGTTATCGTCAAAGAAACTATCTCCGTCCGGACTGTCCCATATAGGTAACTTCATGATGAATCCTTAAAAATATTCATGTAAATATATTTTTTTTGGCTTGTATCTGTTTGACAACTCAGTAAGGAATAGTTTGGCCTACTTCAAATTTATATTTTAAAATTGAAAGCAAAAAACTAACAATATTTGAAGAATATGATGTTAAATCTTAGTAGTAATAATTTCGAGTTCTTTTAAACAATAAGTGTTTCAGAAATAGCGTAATTATATTTTTAACTTTAAAACTACAAAGACAAATCCCATAGGAATTTTGATACTTTAGTATTGTTATTGGATGATTGACTCTCGATGCTTAAAAAAAAACGGTAAGCTAGCCTACATTCAAGCTAAAAACATAAAATCAAGCAGACATACCTGTTAAGGTTCCTCCAGCAATAGCAATCGCCAAGGTAACGATTAAAGCAAGCATCTGGTACCCTCCTTGTTCGGAAGCTGTCCTGTCACTACCGACGACAGTGTCTGATACAACCGCAGCTCCAATGGGTGAAGCCGCCATAACCATGCTGCCATTGGATGAAGCCATGGCGGGAAAAATTTCATAAACTCTACAATGCAAACAACAATATTTTCATAGAAGGTTAGTCTTTGCTTTGATTAGTAATTGGCTGATTGATGTACTGAGATGATCACCTTAGCATACCTAATATGTCTTCACAAACCTGTTATTTTTTGTGTAACCACCGGACCCAAAGATCGCAATGGAAGTGGGAGGTTTGGCGCGCCTTAAAACCTGGTTTAACCCACCATTTCTTTTGAAATGCCTGTACCAAGTCAGGACCATTGCGATCTTAAATTTTTCCGGTATGTCTTCATTGTTTTGTGTTATGGACATTTGAGATTGATTTTCCAAGTTCGGTAATTTTGTTATTACCTTATTTTAGTATAGTAATATATATAATTATGTATAAGGAACTTTGATACTTACGTAATAATACTATTTCTTAAGTTTTTATTTATCTAATTAAAGCATTTGTTCTATTCTATGTAAATTACTTTCAATTAAGACACAGTAACTGTTTTATTCAGCCTTTTTAGTATCGACCGTTTTTGAAAGAGTTTTTTGTAAGCGTTAAGGACTGTGAAAATTGTGTTGCTTGTTCTTTACATGTATAGTGACCTTTGTTTGTGTGTTTTGTTTGGGACTTGATTTTAAAGCTTCTAGCTATTATCTTATAATTAGACTCAAGGGCTCGAATAACACGATCACGTGATACAAATAGACATGTCGGCGTTTTTCTCTCTCTAAAAAGCAATGGATTTTGGATAACCAATTAGTGCTTTTGGACTTGTAACTTCTGTAAACCGTAAATATTCCATTAGATGATCGTTATGTCGCTCTAGACTTTATTTTGGGAATCTAGTTCTAATAGCCCATTTTTGACTTTTTTTCTATTATTGAAAGTTATAATCGTTCATTGTGACCAGGCCTGTATACCCAGGGGTGATGTTTATGTGCATAGAGAACAGTTCACGATCTCTCTAGTTAAGTTGGACTTTGGACTTTCGTAGTAAATAGTATAGTAAATCTGAACTTTCACCTTAACCTTTGGCCAATCAGATTACTCCATCATGTCGATGAAATCAACGTCACAAGTGCTGAATGAAAACAGAAACGTCATTGAGGCTCCAAATGAGAACTCTTTACTTAACCTTATTTTAGAGATGGTTACAAAAATTGAAGGAAGAATGGAGAGTATGGAGAGCAACTTTGGAAAAAGACTCGACGAAATGAGACAGGATTTTCTATCGGTTTCGGCACGAGTAAGAACACTCGAAGAGAAAACATCAGAAATGCATAAAAAGATAACGGACTGCGAAGAAGGCTGTCAAGGGATCAGCAACCTGTACGACGATATAAACACTCGAGTCCAAAAGAATACACGTAACTTAATACATCAGGACATCAGAATAAAAGACTTAGAGGAAAGACCAATTGTTCAGCCTGTTATTCAACCGGTAACCGAAGGTGAAACAATCCATAAGCTAAAGTCACAGTTATCCGAATTGCATGACAAGGTATTAGATCTTCAATGCCGTAGCATGAAAAACAATTTAGTTTTTTCAGGCATAGCTCACACACCAAATGAGAACACTGAAAATAAACTACGCGGTTTTCTGAGCCAGCTATTAGGAATCAGTCACTATGTGGAGTTTGGTAACGTCCATAGATTTGGACGTCGTGGCCGAAACAACGCCCGTCCCATAGTTGCACGCTTTATCTACCGTAAAGACCTTGAACTTGTACTACAAAACGCATATAGACTTCGAGGGACGCCTTTTGGAATAAGTGAGCAGTTTCCCACGGAAATAGTAAACAAGCGTAAGAAACTGTATCCAATATTAAAAGAAGCTAAGCGAGAAGAGCGAGATGCTGTTTTAGTCCGTGACAAGCTCTTTATTGACGGTGAACTCTATATTCCACCAGATGAGAATCTACCATTGCAACGCTCACCCCGCACAGCTAAGTTTACACCAGAACTTATTACAGAGAGGGAGAAGGAGAAGACCCCAGACAAGTTTCGAACCCCTGTGAACCCTAAGAAAAGACAGAGACAAGGTTCCTCCCCACCCACTGATATTCCCGAAAACACCACTTAGGACAGCCAGGGAGACCGTTACCCATCTCATAACATTAACTTTGTAAATAAAGAAAATGCATTATTATGTCAATTATGTAAATGTGAAAATGTAAATTGTATTTGTATAAATCAAACTAATGTTATAACTAAATGTAAAGATATCGTTAGCTCTGGTGATGATGATCAAGTTAATCCATCTGATTCTACAAATTTGAATCAAACGTATCTCGATAATGAATCTGAATTTGAACAAAGCTACTCTTGTAACTCGTCTTTAACTTACAGCCCCACTAATGACCACTGTATGGCACGAGAAAAATTGAAAGTACTATCACTTAACTGTTGTGGCATTAACAGAAGATTAAAATATCCAGAATTTGAAGAATTAATTAATAAGCATGACATTGTATGTATGGTCGAAACAAAAACCGATGACCAGGATACAATAAAACTCCCTGGGTATATTTTCAAACTGAAAAACCGTAAAAAGATCGCAAAGGTAAAATCAGGTGGAATCATGTTAGGATATAAAGAAAGGCTTGATAGGTTCATTAAAACTATAGAAACTGACTGCAAATTTGTACTCTGGTTTAAAATTGATTCAACACTACTTGGTCTTGAAAATGATGCTCTTTTTGGTATTATTTATATTCCACCCGAATATACAAATTATTCATCACCAGATGCTTACAGCGAAATCGAAAATGAATATCTGTCCTTGTCATCTCAGTATAAGAACGTAACATTAGTTGGCGACTTCAATAGCCGAACATCTATCGAAAGTGATTTTATCCAATTTGAAGATAATGATCATTCAAATACAGCAAATGAATTTATGGAAAACGGTGTCATTTTTCTAGATTCAGCCGGTATTAATCGTGAACGTAAGAATAAAGACTTAGTAAAAAATAGGTTTGGTTCTCTATTATTAGATTTCTGTAGAGGAAATAATTTTTTTATACTAAATGGAAGGATTGAAGGTGACAAGGACGGAAATTATACTTGCAGAAATGCAAGTGTAGTTGACTATTGTATAAGTAGTGCTGTTTTTGTAAATAGATTTCTTAGCTGTAATGTTATAGAATTTTCAAAATTATTTTCTGATGTACATTGTCCCCTGTCTATCTGTATCGATTGTGTTATAAAAAACGATGGTGTTGGAGAAATGAACTCCAAAGAAGGGCCTTCTATTGTAAATGTTAAAAAATGGGATGGTAGAAAAGCCAACGAATTCCAAAGAAATATAAATAGGACTCAGAAAGATATCTTGATTGATAAACTACAAGATGACAATACTAATATGACAATTAACGAAATTAATTCAATAGTTGAACAACTTGGTGACATTTTTATTGAAAGTGCTAAAACAACTTTTGGGACCTATAAACAGCATAAAAAGAACAAAAATAATAAAGTTAATCACAAACCTTGGTTTAATTTTGAATGTAAATTTGCTAGACAAAACTATAGGAAGTTCAAGCGTAAACATTCCAAAAATAAGACGGAAATAAATAAACTTAGGCTTTCAGAATCTGAAAAACTATATAAAAATATAATGGACAAAAGTCAAAAGAACTACTCCGAAAATATGTCAAGAAAACTTAAAGGCATGAGGAAAACAGACTTGAAGGAGTTTTGGAAGGTTTTGAGAAGAGATAATTTTAAAAAGCAACCAAACATTCCTATTGAAAAGTTATTTGAGTTCTTTAGAGATTTAAATCAGGAACCCAATAATAATAATGGTAATTTCCCAGACTTAGACGACCAAGTCTTAAACCAGATAAATGAAGAAATTAACATGTACATCGAAAAAGAAGAAATTTTAAAATGTATCTCGAATCTAAAGAACAATAAAGCCAGTGGTGAAGACCAAATAATTAATGAGTACATAAAATCAACATCAAATGAATTTATTGAAATTTATGAAAAATTGTTCAATCTAGTATTCAAAACAGGAATAGTACCAGAAAGCTGGCTTATTGGAAACATTAAACCTATATACAAAAATAAAGGAGATGGTAAAGACCCTAAAAACTTTCGTCCTATTACAATAGTTAGCTGTTTAGGAAAACTTTTTACAGCTGTACTTACAAACAGATTAAATAAATATTCTGAAAACTTCTCTGTTCTTAATGAAAACCAAAGTGGTTTCCGTCAAGGTTACTGCACTATCGACAATTTATTTACCTTACATGGACTTTTCGAACTTCTTAAACTTAAAAAAAAGAAACTTTTCTGTGCATTTATAGATTTTGAGAAAGCTTTCGATAAAGTGTGGAGATCAGGCTTATGGCATAAATTAATATTAAATAATATAAATGGAAAGATGCTGAATGTCATTCAGAACATGTATAAAAACATAAAATCAAATATTGTTTTTAACCATGAAAATTCTGATTATTTCCCATGTAATAACGGAGTCAGACAAGGTGAAAACATGTCCCCTTTCCTTTTTGCTTTATTTTTAAACGATTTGGAATCTTTCTTAGAAAATCAAAACAACATAGGCCTTGCATCCATTTCCGAAGATTTTGAATCAATTTTAGGGGTTTATGCAAAATTATTTGCACTCTTATACGCAGATGATACAGTTCTCATGTCTGAAACAGCAGATGGCCTCCAATCACAATTAAATAGCTTTTATGAATATTGCAATGAATGGCAACTTACTGTTAATATAGCAAAAACAAAAATTTTGTGCTTTTCAAACGGTAGATTGCCAAATAATTTGCGCTTTATATATGCAAACAGAGAACTAGAAATCGTCAAGGACTTTAACTATCTTGGAACCAAATTAAATAAAACTGGTAACTTTAATTTAGCAATCAAAGCACAATCGGAAAAGGGAACAAAAGCAATGTATGAAGTCTTGAAATTAGGAAAGTATCATAACCTTTCAGTTTCTTGTCAGTTAGACTTATTTGACAAAATGGTTAAGCCAATATTGCTATATGGTTGCGAAACCTGGGGTTTCAAAAACTGTCACCTGATTGAAAAGGTTCATTTGAAATTTTGTAAACTTTTACTGAATTTAAAATCTTCTACACCAAACTGTTTTGTATATGGTGAATTGGGTAGATTCCCTTTATCTATTGACATTAAATTAAGAATGGTATCATATTGGTCAAAATTGCTGTCTGGAAAACAGACAAAACTATGTGTATTAATTTACAAACTTATGTTACATCTGTTTAATACACAAAATGTGAACTTTTCTTGGCTTGGACACATCAAAAGTATTTTTAACGAATGTGGACACACAAATATTTGGAATTCACAACATTTTCAAAGTTCTGAATGGTTAAAGAAAATAATATTGGAAAGTTTAACTGATCAGTTTCGACAAATCTGGCACGACGAAGTTCAAAACTGCTCTAAAGCCGCAAATTATAAGATTTTTAAAGACACTTTCGAGTTTGAGCATTATTTTGAAACACTGAACAAAAAAGATTCTATATCACTTTGTAAATTTAGAACATGCAATCATAAACTTCCCATCGAAACGGGAAGATGGAATAACGTCGAACGACAAAATAGAAAATGTAACCTATGTAATGAAAGTATAGGAGACGAATTTCACTATGTTCTAGAATGTCGATCCTTATCAGATGATAGAAAGAAACTGATCAGTAAACAGCTGACTAGAAGTCCAAATATCTTGAAATTTAAGGATATCATGGCAACAAAAAATAGATTCAAATTAATTAAACTGTGTAAGTTGATAAAAATCATAAATAAAAAAGCGTGTCCTCCCGGCTAAAACTTACTTGTCTTATATTATATCTATTGAATGTATAATGTGAAATTTGTGATAATGTTGTTTGCTGCATTGTATGCCTGTATTATTGTATATATTGTACATAGTATTTCTCTGTACCTAAATGTATGGTTTATGAGAATAAAGTTATATATATAATACTTAAACGTTACTCTGCTTTATTCCTATCATCACTCCTCTATTGCCTTTTCCCCTGAAAACCTAAAGAGTTTAAACTAAGGTGTCTTCCCAGTCTAAAAGGCCAGCCCTCTCAATATTGCTAAGAGACAATATAAACTTACGATGATCCCCAGTCCTCTTTAGATGCCAATGCTCCCATTACTGCGCCACCCAAGCCTGCCAATACCCCAGGCATACCGTGTAGATTGTTTACTCCACATGTGTCATGGATTTTCAGCTTACCTGCCAAGCATGGCTACAATTTCAAAGTAAATAAATATAGTTAGTTAGTTAGTTATTGCTTTACTCCCAAGCAGCACGATTTCGGCTATATCCGGGAGATGAACATGAAAGCGGTGATACAATGAACATGAAATGATGATGAAGTGGAGGAAATGGGGACACAAGGCCAATCAGGTAGGAGAGTTTTGACTGCCACTGGAAAAAGAAGTGATGGGTAGGGACGGGAAATTTAGCTTACTGCATGGGGATCCTACGGGTCCTACTCTTACCGAGACCTGCAGCAGGGTTCTTTAACGTGCGAGGAACGTGACATTTTTCCCAACACGGTGCACCACTATGGTTTGCGGTCTGGTTTTCCGCATTATCGCCTAACGACCCCGCATCTCTCGATGTCAGGGCTGCCCCATTCAACCACCTGGGGCACACATCCCAGTCGCTTTGTGGGCAAAGCGGCCTGACCCGATGTCAGGTTTCTGAGCGCTTTTTAGTGGACTTTTACCGACAAGCTTAGCGCTGCTGCGGGCCTATTCGCCACCCGGAACCCGCACGGGTGTAAATAAATATAAGCATAGTTTCAGCCATGTAGACCTTAAATACTAGTATAGAACCATTTAGACATATATAAAATAAAACTTTTGAAGAACATCAGCAGTAGGGATAACAATAAATAAATTTACGGGATTTTAATTAAAATACAAGTAACATAGAATATTCGAGGCTTTTTATTTCAGACAGTTGATGATTTTTGATACCCTTGATGACAGTGCATGCGGGGCTATACTTCTCGCATCTCCACTGTAATTACATGTACTGTTCTTATTAACAATTACTTTCGAATCATGTGACCATATCCAGCAGAGCCAAATCTACTCTTTTTATGAAAATCAAATTCATAAAATTATTTTTTAGTTTATTGAAATCATGCAATGAATATGTATCTTGTTTGAAATCTAAAAGACGTTGATAAACGTTGGAAATTTCAGGGTTGTTTATCAAATACAATTTACAAAACAGGACACGATGTTTTACTTGAAGCATTTACTCGTCCTTAAATGTCCACTTTTGTGTGAATGTCCATGAAAAACAAGAGCCCATCCTCATGGAATGATACTCGCTTTTACCTATAGGTTTTTTACAGGTTGCTTACTAGAAAGTTCACTTATTCGTTTAACCATCTGTTTTTACTGCTTTATTTACTTACAGTAATATATTTATAACCGACGGTTGAGATTATTGCAGCTACACTGCCCATAAGAATGGCTCCCCAGGGATGTAGAGGCATGTGGGCAGTCGTACCGACGGCTACACCACCAGCAAGCGTTGCATTTTGGATGTGAACCTGCAATTGACAACGATTAAATATGTATATGACAAATAGATTTGAAATAGAAAAAAAAATGAAAAAAAAGTTATAACTAAATTTCAGTGGTCAATCATTTAAAAATAAGAGAGAGTAGATATCTCGAAGTTTCGAAGCTGTTTACAAGAGGAAATCCAAAATTTCATGGAGAAGAATTAACAGAAGGACAAGACCTGGGACCAAATTGACAGAATAAGTCCAAACTCAAGAAAGTGAGAAGCCATTACCAATGTCATGCCAAAGATGAAATGTTTTTTTTGCCATAAAATCAAAACTCGCATTTACCGATTTCGGTATAGTCAAAAGATTGACACAAGCAGTTTGCTTAAGAACAGACAACGTACTGATAACTTAGGAGTCTGTAACAACAAAACTGATCTCAATTTCAGAGGAGAGAAATTGAACATCTTCGGGATTCTTTGCCTTTATCCATTCAAATGCATTAAATTTCCAACATGTTTTATAAAATTTTGGAGAGGGTCCTTTTAAACAACTTTTAAAAATTTTAAACAATTCTAATAATTATATCAACGTTAAAACAGAAGAAAAAGTTTCAGCGCATTTCCTTTGAAAAGTCTAGAGGAGTTTTATTTCCCGCCATATTTTTAGGTGCTTATATACATGTATATCTTTAAACTTGACTTCTTAATGTTTTTTTTTTAAAACTGTTTTAATAAAGTATAGTTATTTTGAGTTATTCTTTCCAATTTTACTATTTGAAGAACTTTAAATTGCAAAAAATCTCAGGCTCGTACTGCCTTAAGTTTTTAAAGATGCTAATACAAACATATAAACTAATCCAAAACACAAAGAAAACCGCATTTATTTATAACCACTTTTGTATTGTACAAGTGTATATAGGTCATATTTTACATAAGATTTGTTATTGTTATGATGTACATGATGAAGCAAAAACCACCCCATTTATGGATTGGATTATTTTTGTACCCTTAACATAAAAAAAGACTCATAAACAAAATTCTATGCACAGCAGGGTATGGTAGTCACAATTACATACCACACCATTGGTAAAAAGACCGTCTAATGTTCGGATGGATCCTATTTCACATATGTTCAGAATGCAAGGCAGATATAATTTATTACATTATTATGTTTTTTTGGTTGGCTTCTAAATAGACCAATGTACATGTAAAATGATGCCTTAAACTGATGAAATTTAAATTTCAATGCAGACTGAAAGCACTTTTGTGCAATTGTATTGAAATTTTAAAGGTCGACGTATTCTGTAATGCTTACAACTTCTAATTTTGGGTTTTTAAAATGTTGAACTAAAAATATCAAAGCATTAATGGTCAAAGAAATTACTCAAAACTTCAGGACTTGTTTATTTCAATCACATGACAGTTTGTTTTGCTTTTCTTTTTGTAAAACTTCCATTTTTTAACTTTTTTCAGGTATAAAATTGGAATTGTTTTAATAAACCAAAATGCAATATCAATATCAGTGTCTACTTCATGAAATAACAGTGTATACAGACTATCTCAGACCATTCCAGGTCTAACGGGTAACCCTCATCTTGAACCGACTTTCTCGTTGCAATCAAAATCAAAATATACGGGACATGCGATGAGAGAAAACCACCGTGAATAGGATCCACGGGACTAATGCACCAGTCGCATTGAAGATGTCTCCTATTGCACATGCTTTAAAACTATAGGAACTGACGATGATGTTACAGCCAGAATAAGCATGTGCTAACTCTCTAATAAAACATTCTAATGGTAGAAGCATGACAAAACAAGAATATGTCCAAAAGACAAAATCCTCCATTTCGCAATTTGGGACGACCGGACTACAGACACGAACACTAAATGCCTCCTACTTTCGTAGATGGGACATAAAAATGATGATGGGAAAAGCAAGACAAAATGCCTTTTTTTTTTTTAAAGACCAAGATGATATTACCAGGAAAGCTTTTTTTCTGGACTGCTGGTGGAAGGGACAAGGAAAACGAACAAAATAACATGGTGACAGAAATGCTTTAACCTGAAGTTAGAAAATAAAATCTTATTTGTTAAAAAGCCACTACATGAATATTGGTCAATGAACAATCATATATGAATTGCGCATTGAAAATCGTCTACTGAATAGAATGGGACTAGTTTTACACCAAAGGACAAAAAATTTAATTTATGCAAAACGTGTTCGGATGTCTGTTGTTATAGTATATATTACAAAATCGTACCAAAAAATAGTACAATCATAGTGCATTTGCTTGTATTATCATATTAAAAAAACTGATTTATCATACATGTGTCAGCCCATTGAATCTAAGCGGCTACTCTGTATGATTGACGTTAAAATGGTGTGAAATTATTTACTAAATAAGGTATCATTTTACAGTGACATAAAGGTCAGATTTCCATTCTACTATTATTGGGTATGTAAAACAACACAAAACACAAGTAATCTTATACAACCCGATCTTTACGGCCATTGAGGGTTAACGAGGTTGGATATTAAACTTTGACACAAAACACAAATGCGAGACAATGAGTATTCTTTTAATGAAAAATACTTTATTCGTCCTTTGAATGTTTAAGTAGTTGAAATAGGTCGTAAATTTGGTATAGTATTACTTAGGACAAAAGATATACCCGTCACCGTGTTTAACAGTCATGATGACTGAGTCTTCTCTTGTATTTTATACAGTTTATAAAATTTTATGAACATTTTGCACACAAATGTTAAATGTGACACATTTTGCAAATTCACAGGGACCCTTTGACTTACCAAAGAGGGGGCCCGGGCGTGCTACAATTAAGTGGTGTCCTAAAGATAAAAAACCTTTTGTGGTAAGATTCCCAGCTAGTGGGCGTTTGAAAAATTAATCTTTATATCTTCAGTTCTGTTGAAGTGTCTCTTGTTTTTGCAAAGAAGATACAAGCTTAGAAATTCGATTGTCCCATTAGATCACCTCAAGTATTTCATGTAGCGTTTTAATGATCAGCCTTACTCAGATGAGCGCAGATCATTGGTTTAAATATAGGTTTAGGGTTGTCGCCCTTTAAGGGATTTGACCTCCACTAAATCGATCGTTGCAAACGTGCAGGTGTGCTATAGGCTATAGCAAGCGGGAGCTAATTACTCTTCCAGATCACATGAGTTGACTTCACTATAGTTTCGACTTGAGTTCACTTTGCTGATGTCTGTTTGCCGTTGTTATATGTTGTTTTTTTGGGATGTTGTGTGGTTTGTTTTTGTGATAATTGTATCTTAATTTGTCTTTTTGGATTTACGTCATTTGATTTATAAACCCTTGTCTTTTTCTGGTCCTTTCAAAATATCATTTGGAAACGGATTCATTGTGTAATTTATTAATTTGATATTCCAATCCTAGTTTGACTTTCTAATTCTAAATATTTACTTCTTGTTTAAATTATCCACCCGATCAAGAAAATGAAATATAAAATTTAAAATGTAGACAATTCAGAGCATTTATAGATAACCTTTTACCAAATGGACTTAAGGTTTCAGATAATCGGAAAAAGCGTACCCCTCGCCTCCCAGAAAAAAAAATTGGATGACCATCGCAATGGGATTTTACTTTTTAAACTGTTTACGACTATAGTTGATCATACTGATCATTTTGACTGAAGCACGGAGAAGAAGCCTACTCTAATTGCGTGTTTACAAAACAACAAACGGGCAAAAGAATTTCATATCCAGCAAAAAAATTAATACAAAAACAAGAAATGATGTCAAATCACAGAACAATAGCTAAGAGTACCGGTTTAAGCAAGATAAGTGATAAACTTAACCACCCAAAGTAATACATCATTGTTAAATGATACGGTTGTGTAACGTTTAAGTCCTTCATCAATCTCTAGACTAAGTCTTATTTAAAAGACATTGTTATTAAAATCTTAAATTTTTTCTTAAATTTAGATATCCTTTTTTCCGTCAGATTAGATTACATTTCATAAATTTAACATTATCAATTACTTTTAGTAATTTTTAAAAATTGAATAAAATGTGTCTTAGATCCGAGTCATTACTTGACCTTACTTTGTTTACCCTTTTTCTAATACACATCATTGGTGATTACAATAACTTTATTCTTTACATCCAGAAACAATCTTTTTCACTCAACAATATAACTTTAACATAACAACACTTGATTTTCCAATTCAAGCTATACTTTTACATAACAACTTTCGATTATCCGAATAAAGTTATACTTTCACATAACAACTCTTGATTTTCCAAATCAAGCTGTACTTTCACAGAACAACTCTTGATATTCCAAAATCAATCAATACTTTCACATAACAACCTCGGATTTTTAAAAATCAAGATATACTTTCAAATAACAATTCTTGATTTCCCCAAAAGCTATACTTTCACATAATAACTCGATTTTCCTAATCAAGCTATACTTTCAGAAAGTATAGCTTGATTTCGAAAATCGAGTTATTATGTGAAATAACTCTTGACTTTGACTTTCTACATCATGCAATACTTTCACATAACGACTCTTGGTTTCCGAAATAAAGCTATACTTTCACATAACGACTCTTGATTTTCAAAAACAAGCTAGGGGTCTTCCTACCCCAGACATAGGTTGATCATATAAGTATTAATTTGGTTCCCCAATTTGGTATTTTTGGTTTTACTGTTATATGCTCTTCATAATCATATAGTGTTTGGCTTTTTCAATATTTTTAGTAGAGCGCCTCTGATGAGTCTTGTATAGACGAAACGCGCGCGCGTCAGGCGTAGCAAAATTTATTGTCTGGAACTTTGTTGTCGTTTGTATTTCGAACACACGTGAAGGTTAGCACTGCTGGTGGAGTTTTAATTCCCCGAGGTTAGCCCGCTCCGGCATCAACACTTTTGTGTTGGAGAATACATCAAAGCTTTAAATTATCCGTTAAAATTTCAAAATTGTCTAAACCCTAGGGGTCTTCCTACCCCAGACATAGGTTGATCATATTAGTATTAATTTGGTTCCCCAATTTGGTATTTTTGGTTTTACTGTTATATGCTCTTCATAATCATATAGTGTTTGGCTTTTTCAATATTTTTAGTAGAGCGCCTCTGATGAGTCTTGTATAGACGAAACGCGCGTCAGGCGTAGCAAAATTTATTGTCTGGAACTTTGTTGTCATTTGTATTTCACAAAGCAACTCTTGATTGTCCCAAATTAAGATAAACTTTCACATTACAGCTCCTAATTTTTAAAATCAAGCTATACTTTCACATATCAGCTCTTGATTTTCCAAATCAAGCTTCTAAGTATACTTTTTCAATACAAAGCAACTCTTGATTGTCCAAAATCAAGATATACTTTCCGTATATACTCTTGATTTTCCAAACCAACTTATTCTTTCACATAATAACTCTTTAATTCCCATAAAAACTCTTCTTTCACACATCGACAATTGGCTTTCCATACCAAACCCTACTTTCACATATCAACACTTGACTTTCCATTATAAAACCCTTATTTCACATATCAACACTTGCCTTTCCATACCAAACTTACTTTCACATATCAACACTTGCCTTTCCATACCAAACTTACTTTCACATATCAACACTTGCCTTTCCATACCAAACTCATCTTTCACATATCAACTCTTGACTTACCATAGCAAATATCAATATTTGACTTTTCATAACAAACTCTTCTTTCACATATCAACTCTTGACTTACCATAGCAAATATCAATATTTGACTTTTCATAACAAACTCTTCTTTCACATATCAACTCTTGACTTACCATAGCAAATATCAATATTTGACTTTTCATAACAAACTCTTCTTTCACATATCAACTCTTGACTTACCATAGCAAATATCAATATTTGACTTTTCATAACAAACTCTTCTTTCACATATCAACTCTTGACTTCCCCATAACAAAGTCTACTTTCACATATCAAATCTTGACTTCCCCATAACAAACTCTTCTTTCACATAACAATTCTTGACTTCCCCATAACAAACTCTTCTTTCACATATCAACTCTTGACTTCCCAATAACAAACTCTTCCTTCACATATCAACTATTGACGTCCCCATAACAAACTCTGCTTTCACATATCAACTGATGACTTTTCATAACAAACCCTTCTTTCACATATCATTACTCTTGAATTTCAATTTCAATCTTTACTTTCACATATCAACTGATGACTTCCATATACCAAACTCTTCTTTCACATATCACACTTAAAAATTGACTTCCCCAAAACAAAACCTTCTTTCACATATCAACTTTCGAATTTCCTTTTCAAACTCTACATTCACATATCAAGTGATGACTTCCATATACCAAACTCTTCTTTCACATATCAACACTTAAGAATTGACTTCCCAAAACAAACTTTTTTTTCACATATCAACTTCAAACTCTACTTTCACATATCAACTCACGACTTCCCATATCAAACTCTTCTTTCACATATCAACACTTAAGAATTGACTTCCCCAAAACAAACCTTTCTTTCACATATCAACTTCATGTTTTGGCAGAAATATTGATAGCTTGATAGTAACTTTAAAACGTTAAATTTTCACTTTGTATCCACTGTATTATTTATAAGCACCACAGCGATCAAGTATGTCGGTTCTGTATGGTGATACAACTCTTAATCATTCATTGTTTTGACGTGGGGTGTCGGATTTAGAACTGATGTATTTGATTCTTTTACATCAATCGATAAATGTTTCTTAGCTAGTTGTCAGGAACTTCGAGTGTTCTCAAGAGAGTTCCTACTTTTCTTGTTGTTTTCGTACAGTTTTTTGTCTTAGGTTCTCTCTTGTTGAATTGAACTTTTGTCGATTGAGTTTTACAGTGTGTTTTATATGTAGCTTTGTGCAAGCTTATCAATAGGGGGAAGGTTGGATCCAAAAAACTAGTTTAACCCCGCCACATCTTATATGTGCCTGTCCTAAGCCAGGAAACTTTGCCAAAGCCTTTGTTTGTCCTTGTCATTCTATGTTAACTGTTTTATGTCAAGAATTGGGTCTTTCGTTGATGATTTAGGGATTGGTTTTGAAACTTTTGTATTGTATTATAAGTCTTGAGCCAATGCAAGACGGTAAGCAAAGACCTATGGTCATGTTGAAGACTGCTTGATGTTTTCCGTTGTGATTTTTTGAATTGCTGTTTGTTTATGTTTGTTGTGTCGTGTACACTTATTCCACATCTCAATATCGTCTATCATGACTTACCATAACAAACTCTTTTTTCACATATCAACACTGGCCTTCCATACCACACTCTGCTTTCACATATCATCTCATGACTTCCCATACCAAACCCTAACTTCACATATCAACACTTAAAAATTGAATTCCCCACAACAAACTCATCTTTCACATGTCAACTCTTGAATTTTCATTTCAAACTCTACTTTCACATATCAACTCATGACTTCCCATAACAAACTCTTCTTTCACATATCAACAATTGCCTTTCCATAGCAAATTCTCATATCACATATCAATATTTGATATTTTTCATAACAAAGTCTACTTTCACATATCAACTCTTGACCTCCCCAAAACAAACCCTTCTTTCACTTATCAACTTTTGAATTTCCATTACAAACTCTACTTTCACATATCAACTCATGACTCCCATACCAAACTTTTATTTCACATATCAACTCTCGACTTACCATATCAAATTTTCCTTTTCCATCCAGTAATCCCGACACAACAAAGGTGACAACAGCACAGGCCGCTAATGAGAGGTAGGTGTTTAGGAAAGCTCTATGTTGCTCATCACCGTCTACACCGCCGCCATTAAAACTGGGCCAGTAAATCCACAGGAATACAGTACCTGATGAAACCAACATTTACTTTTGAGATTTCATGACAAATATAAGAGATAAAGAGTAAACATGTTCAAGAGTGTAACAGTGTCAAGCTGTGTAAATATAAAATTTAGGACGTACCTTCATTAGAGTTTTGCAACCGTTTTTTGTTGTTAAAATTTTAAAAAATTAACAAGAGGCTCCCAGGAGCCTGAATCGCTCACCTGGTCTTAATGTCAACCCTTTGACCACTTTTGTATAGATAAATGAGCTGAATGTTTAAGCAATAAAAAGCTTTTCTCTATCTGCAATAGTTTTCATTCCAAAGCAAAAAACACTATTTTTCACCTTTAAAGGGCAATAACCCCTTAAAGGAGTCATCTGACAACTTCGACCCTAAAAATACTTTTGTAGAGCTAATTAAGCTGAACATTTAAGCAAGCTACATCTTTTCTCTATCTGCAAAAGTTTTCTTTCTTTAGGCAAAAAACACTATTTTTTGTCTTTAAGGGGCCGTAACCACTATAAGGGGTCATCTGGCAACTTTGACCATATGGAAAATTTTGTAGAGCTAAATGAGCTGAACATTTAAGCAAGCAACAACTTTTCTCTATCTGCAATAGTTTTCATTCCACAGGCCAAAAACACTATTTTTTGCCTTTAAGGGGCTGTAACCCCGATTAGGGGTCATCTGACAACTTCGACCATATGGAGACTTGTGTAGAGCTAAATGAGTTGAACATTTAAGCAAGCAACAGCTTTTCTCTATCTGCAATAGTTTTCATTCTATAGGCCAAAAACTCTATTTTTTGCCTTTAAGGGGCCATAACCCCTATAAGGGGTCATCTGACAACTTTGACCCTATGGAGACTTTTGTAGAGCTAAATGAGCTGAACATTTAAGCAAACAACAGCTTTTCTCTATCTGCAATAGTTTTCATTCTATAGGCCAAAAACTCTATTTTTTGCCTTTAAGGGGCCATAACCCCTATAAGGGGTCATCTGACAACTTTGACCCTATGAAGACTTTTGTAGAGCTAAATGAGCTGAACATTTAAGCAAGCAACAGCTTTTCTCTATCTGCAATAGTTTTCATTCTATAGGCCAAAAACATGAAAAATGCTATTTTTCACCTTTAAGGGGCCGTAACTCCCATAAGGGGTCATCTGACAACTTCGACTCAATGGAGACTTTGGTAGAGCTTTTGATGCTGAAGCAGTAGCGTGGCATCAGATTTCATCTATCTCTTATACTTTTTGATTTACAAGCCAAAAACAGTAGTCTGACCCCCCTGGTCTATTTTTAGCAACGGCGGCCATGTTTTTCGACGAATCAAAAATCCCCACATCAGTTCTGTGGGGGATACCCTAAAGTACCACCAGACCAAATTTGGTTTGAATCTGTGGAGCCGTTTCAGAGGAGAAGAAGTTTGAAGAAAAGTTAACGACGACGACGGACGACGACGACGGACGACGACGACGACGGACGCCAAGTGATGGCAATAGCTCACATGGCCTTTGGCCAGGTGAGCTAAAAAGGAACCAAGCATTTGTATGTGACGTCCCTTTTTGGGATTGCTCATGATATATTTGTAACGTAAGAAAAGCTCCCAGATTTATCTTACTTATAAGTACTATAACTACTTAACATTTTTGAAAAAAAAAACAATATGAAAACCCCATTACTTAAGGTGTTTAACTACATTTCCTAAAAACGTTTTTGTTCGTTTATCTTTCTAACGTCCAAGGTACTTTAAATGTACCAATTATTTGTGTGAAATAGAGATACTCACCAATCATAGAAAATAAATCTGAATGATAAACAGTTCCTTCACCGGGGTGGCCTTCTGCCTTCTCGTCGTAAAGAACTCGTGCTACTGCTAGACCAAAGTACGCACCGAAAGCATGGATATACATAGACTCTCCAACATCTGTGGCCTGCAAAAAGAAAAAGAAAATGGGTCAAAGACAGAAATGGCCAGATTTAGTTTAACAGGAAATATAAGAGCCAACATTATGGGAGCTCATGCTGATGCTGCATACCAAATATCAAGAGGCTTTGATTAGTAGTTGCTGAGAAAACTGTTACGAAAATTTTCTATTATTGAACATTAATGTCAAAAATAAACTAAGTCGGTAAACAGGAAGTAGGTGAGCGACAGACCTGAAATCGAATCCCATGTTATGGGGGCCCATGCTAATGCTGCATACCAATTATCAAGAGGCTGTGATTAGCAGTTGCTGAGAAAATTGATTCGAAAATTTTCTATCATTGAACATTAATGTAAAAAATTTACTAAGTCTGTAAACAGGTAGAAGGTAAGTGACAGACCTTAAATCAAACCCCACGGTATGAGACCCCACTTCAATGCTGTATACCAAATATCAAGTGGCTGTGATAAGTAGTTGCTGAGAAAACTGTAACGAAAATTTCTTCCCCGCCCGCACGCCGCTCGTCCGCCCGCCCAACATTCACCATTTTATATCCTGGATTTTTCAATCCGTGAAATCCGGCCAAAAATGTATTGATGCAAAAGACATCAAAAATAGAAAGTAACAACAAAATTTGAAGCAATATATATCTCAATGATATTCGTCTGAGAAACTCTTGTAAAATTAAGACATTTACTACATCGGAAAACTTCGTTTTGAAGATATATAGTACAACTTTTTCGTCTCCCACAACGCTTGAAATCATTTCTTTCTTCTTTTTTTGCATTCTAATGTTCCTTCTCCATAAAAACATCAGAACCTTTTACACAGATTTGTATTTCAGACACCAACTTACATGAAGTTTATCCAATCCAATGTACTCATTGACTTGGGACAAGACAACTTCTATCAAAGCCATAACTAATAGTTGCATCGGGCCGGTTTTACCCAGGACAGCACCAAAGGATATAAGAACTGTTGCAGCAGCAAAATCACAGAGAAGCATGCTGTAATATTCCAAAATATCTCGTAAGCTTTACTTTAATGTATTATCGGTTTAAAAGGCAACTTGTATGCGTATTGATTTAGAAATGTGAAAATGATTTTACAAACACTCTAAAGCAGACAGTTGTCATTAACAAGCAATGTGAACGTAACTGTTATAGAATGGATTTGTTGCAGTTAGAGAATGTTCTACTCACAGAATGGACCATTTTAGTTCATATAGTTATGTGTGTAACTGTTTGTACCATTTGAAAACGTAAAATTAGTGCTGCTTGAGATAAGGGACAGACACAAGACATTCGACGCCCAATACCATAAAGTTAGTTATCTTTGAACGTAAAAAACTAGTGTTCTTAGTACGTAAAAAAACTTACTCTTCAGCACTGATAGTAAACTTTCCACTGTTGTGAATCAGGCCCCTTATAATCATGGCCCATTGTACAACAAAGGCTCCTATCAAAAGATTAATCCCCACAGAGGAATATCCATAGCGTTTCAGAAAGGTCATGAGAAACCCGAAGCCGATGTAGATCATAACGTGAACATCTTGGAAACCTAAAAAAAAATTAATTGTTTTGTTAGTACATGTTTGTATGTATATTATTTTAATTACTAAAACCCCTAGAATATACCATTTTGGACAATTCAAACAATCTGCCTTCCACTCAGCGTGATTTTTTGTTTTTGACTGATCAAATTCCAATATGATGGCATCTTAAAATAGAAATAACAACAAAGTTTCAGGCAAAAAGTTTTGCTACGCCTGACGCGTGTTTCTTCCATTCAAGACTCACCAGAGGCGCTTAATCCAAAACTTTTAAAGATTAAAAATGCCAAGCACTAAACGAGTTAGCTATGTTTTTGGTCTACTTCGACTACTTAGTGGCGAATAGGCCCACAGCAGAGCCTAGCTTGTCGTAAGAGGCGACTATTTAAAGGGTCTTGGGATTCTGACGTCGGGTCATTCCTCAGCCCACAGAGCGAACAAGTGTGTATCCTAGGTGGCTGAATAGGGTGGCCCTCGTTCGCGGGGGTTGTCAGGTCTGTAATACGGAAACTCTGACGCTGACCATAGTGGGCCTTTGTTTCCCACCCCACCCCCCATTTTTCATCATCATTTCATGTTCATTTTATCATCCTTTTCATGTTCATCGCTTTTAAATAACCTGCATAGCGTTGAAATTGCGTAAAACATCAACTCACTGACTAACTCACTCACTTAAACAGGAGTAGCAAATTGGTTGTGAAAACATGTGAAAAGAATTAATGTAAGATGAATAAATAGATAAAGATTAAAACTAAGTTGTTCGGGTTTGTAGCTGAGTAAGTCAACTATGAGCTCTGCTCCAATCAGCATATACAAAGCCCCTTTTCTTTGTAAAGGGCTAGTGTGGGATTATATTGGTAAGGGTGTCTGTCCGTGGGTGCACTGGTTACACCTCAGATGAATCATCTCTTATCCGCACACCTGACAAAATATTTGATGAAAACTTTCACTTGATCCTTTTATAGAATTTGATCTGGTGGATAGGAAGGCTTTTTCCATTGGTAAAAATCAAAGGCGGATTTAGATCTGGAGTGTTGGGCGCGCACCGGTGACCCTCTCGTTTGACAAGAAAATTCAGTCCCAGGAGATTTTTCAAATTGCGCGCCTCCCGTTTGAAAATATCTGTATCCGCCACAGAACCTGAATTTATTTAATATAATTATTAATTTAATATTGAAAGCTCTAACCAGGGGTAAAAGTGACTTTAAAAACAGAAACCTAGTTACTGTTAAATTGGCCTTCGAACAATTGAAATAATAAAAAAAAAACATTTTCAGTGAATGCACTTAAAATATTTTGTATACGTGTGTCTTTGGATTCAAATTCAAATAGTAACTTTATATATTTAACAAGGCTGCAAAATATTTGCATAATTTTTCAACGTTGTATTATATAATCATAACTATTGTTCAAAGACCACCTTCATATTCAACTTAACACCCTTTATTCAAATTTAACCCGAAATCTTGAGTTACGAGATTAAGTTTTTAACAAAAAAAACCATCTATGAATTTGAATTCTTGAAATTGTAAACAAAAAAATAAAGGACAAAACTAAATGCTACATGAAAAATAGGTCCGTCAAATTTAGCAATATGATATCGACATATCCAATGTCCTTTAATAATAATTTACGATATTTTGCAGAAACTTTAAACTTTCTTGTGAAAAGATTTTTAAGGAAGAGCAGTATCATATTTAGAAAAAATAGCATTCTTTAATAACGATGATAGTGACTGCTTTGGCAAGGAGCAAAGGAGTAAAACTTTTTGTATTGAGAACTTTTTTTACCTATTCAGCATTTCGTATTTGAAACCACTGGCTGGTGGACCAGAGGTTCCCTAGGGTAACAAAAAGCCTGCGTTTGACACAAATTTACTAAAATATTTTTTTTGAAATTTACGATTGTCTAAATTTGAAATTTACGATTGCCTAATTCCATTTTGCTCATAGTCGATAACCTCGGTGCTAGATTTCGCTTTCCTGTTTGAACTTTTCCATTGTTTTGTTTCTAGTGCTGCTGATGAAAGGTTATTTCTTGAAAATGCATTCACAGCACAACCAAATTTACCGGTTGTTTAAATAAGGCTTTTGTGTACTTGTTGTATAGCTTTTGGCAAAAGAAGAACCCTAAAGTGTGCTATAATGTTATTACATATTTCCAAAATATTTGACAATGTTTGGCTGTTTCTTTTAAAAATTGATAAATTTATCTGTTTGGTCATTGTTGTAATATTTTTTGGCATTTTTTTTTTTATCAAATCTAATATTCTACCGGTATTCCAAGTTTTCTACTCCTAGCGTGTCTTATGAAGGTTAATATAGAAAAGCGCTTACCACGCAGTGAAATTTTGCTTTTGTACATTTTATTAAAATCATTTAAATATGTGGATCGTGTCTTTTTGGCATATATTTCATATTCTTTCGTTTCTAATATTCGTATTCTCATTTTGATTGAATTTTGTTGTCTTTTTAAAATAGAATAAATGGAGGCGGTAAGCCGAATAGGTAACTTGAATCTTTTAAATCAATCATTTTGTTTTTAAGTTTTTTTTTTCAATACTGACATAACGTATAAAGCCTCAATTCTGGTATAGATGCGTGTAAAAATTAAATGTATATTTTTCATCTAAAAACCTAAGCGAACAGGAAGTAGCTGTTCAAGGTACAGCCTCAAAAATTGCATTTAGCTTACAACATGTGTTGCATCTAATGTGAAGATTATTTAAGTTTTGCGATAATAACTTAAATAATAATGTATGTATATGATATTTGGCGAATTCAAAAAACATTCAATTACATCTTTATGGATATGTTAAATCATTCAATAAAACATGAAAATACTACATTTCAGAGGTCAAAGATAAGAAATAGAAAGACGAATTCGATGCTATCTTTCTTTAGATGAGATTCCTTTGATCGTAAACTGCAATGTCTTGCAAGTCATTGTATATTGAAATTCAATCTTCTTTATTAAACGAAATGTAAATAAGAAGATACCGGCAGTTGATTTACACTTTGTTTTGAATTATATAGTATACATACATGCATGTATTTACGCATTAATTTTGACTTCCAAACAAGCGCTAAATGCCAAAAAATCTTTCTTTCTTTCATTCTATCAAATGCGTGGTTCTTTTGATTCTTTTACGAATCAAGTTAACTGCAATAAAGTTTATTTTGCTTAGTACAAACATTACCTAATTAAGATGCACAATATCAAAGGGTTTTGTCGACAATTTTCATAAAAACGCTGTCATTTATGAAATTTCGTTAATAAAGGTTTCGTCGACATCCGATATCTGCGTATCAAGTTTCATGAAAGTATGAAACCCTTTTTTCTAAACCGAACACTTTTAAATAATTTATAACGATACTGCCTATTGTGTAAACCACTGAGACTTCAATAGCTTACTTATAGGTATAACCTTAAAGTTTATTCTGAACATTTTATTAATTTTTAATCAGCCGTTTTAGACATCGTATAGGTTCTATAAAATACTGACTTGTTTTTTTGTGTGTTTTGAATGCATGTCTTTAGTTTTACGTAATAAATCAACTTTTCGAGACGTACAAATTGGTAAATGCATCGTATGTAAATATTTAAGGGCAAATTATGTGCACATAAATAGTTAGTTTTTGTTCTTTATATGATGAAAAGTCCATTGATCATTTAAAAGAGAAACAAAATCAGTTAACAGTCTTATTCAAAATCACGTGTCAAAGAAACATGAGTTTTCATTCTTAAACAAGATTTTTTTTTCAAATAAGTCAAATTTTACATTTCCTTATAAAAAGACATGCATTTTTCATTTTCTTTGTTCGTATGTATACACTATAAAAAGTTTGCCTTAGGCTTACAAATTTAGAAACAAGTATACATATATGCTTGGAAAATAGTATAAAACTCAGTCTGTAGATTTCAAAGTCAGTTACTGCAAACTCCATCTAAGTTCGCGTCGGAGATCAGTTGCTGTCCCTGCCTGAGGAGGGTTCGGAAAAGAGTTAATAGAGGGATAAGTTAAAATTTCATGATTAAAATAAAGTTATGTTAAATTAATGTATCATTTGGAACATAATACCCATAACTTCATTTTACTGGACTAAAACTGTAGTGAACTCCAAAGCAGAATTGATGATTATAACTTCAAAAATAACAGGGGGTCGCTTTGGCACTATCCATCTTCTAGTGTCATGCAGCGTCAAAAAAAAAAATAACGCAGATTTCTGGGCAACCATATGCCTCAGTGCCTGATAATCTACATGTAGCTGTATTCTATAGTACTAGAGGATGAAAATAGATTTTTAGCTCCATTTGATTATTTTGAAACGCAGGCGACGTACATTCCAGCATTCTGGCTGTGCCAAGCGGTTTTAGATTGGTACTTTTGATGGCTAGTCATTTACATCTAGGATGAAAGCTCTACAAGACGTGCTTATCATGTTCATTGGTAACATGAACAGCTTTCCGTTGACACAAAACAAATGTTTTTTTAAGTATCAAAAACCATCAAAGCATTTTGAAACCAAGACGAACATCTTTATTATTGGCAAAATAAAATTCTCAAACGTCGGACAAGTTAAAAGTTCAACCTAGGGAAATGCCACCTTATCAACTTTCACACACTGTTAGCATTGATCATGAGAAAACAATACGTTATGGTGACATATGTTGGCCTACTTGTTAAAATAAAGCAAGATGTCACGTCAAAATAAATACAATGCGTAAATCATCTGGTATATACATTTTCATACAAAATGTAAAGTATATTCAAATAAAAGTGCATGCAGTGCTATTTTTACTACTCGATGTTTTGAACTATCTTGTTTTCACATGTAAACTTTTTGCAGTAAAAGATTCTTTTTTTCAATGAACTTTTTGTTAGCGATTCTTTTTTTCAATAAATTTTCTTTTAATTGATTTATTGACAAAATTATTAATACTTAAAATCTATGAAAATTAGTGCAATAAAATTAATAAATCAAACAAGCCTGATGGTCTTACTGGTATATCTTTTTTGCACGGCATCACTAGCCATATTTTCGTCCTGTGCTTTTGGTTTTGCTCCATCATCATATTCAACTAAAACTCCAAATAGAATCAGAAAAACCACTTGACAAATTAATGCAAAGACTGGAAATTTTATTCTCCGTAAGTTCACCATGTTTATTGCTTATCAGTATTTTTACATATAGTACTATACTATATAGAATCTGGGAACTTAGCGTTGTGTTGACAAACGATCTGCTGTGTGGCAGTTTTTAACCAATCAGAACCGACCTCTAAGACACCACCTTAAACAGACCAGCTGATTGTACGAGAGGTATTTAACGTACATAGTAAATGAATGGAACATGATGATAGAGAACGCTTAATTGAAATGACAATCGGTTTTCTTAGGGGTCCTTGACAAGATATTCAGGTTGAATATGCTTGTTATTATGTGATGAATGGGGGTCTTTATACTTGAAGTGGGTCACTGAAAAATGGCACATTTTCTTATATTATAACATTACAAACAGAACAAACAACGTTAAAGGCACAGTTCATACGGTTAAAAGCGTATTATTGCTAATCTTGTTTGATTTTTTTTAAATGCCAAGTTTTGTATTTCATTGTTTTAAAAAGTTCATCTAAATTTGTTTAAAGGTCAACATAATTTGTGCTGACATTATCTTATGCGTGCTTATTGTAATAATTTATGTAATTGTCATGTCGATGTTCATTTGTCTTTTTTCTGGGTCTATTGTGGATAAAAACTAACTGCCATTCCGTTGACTCCAGAAAGAAGCAAAGAGGTACCGACGGCTCAATGTCAAATGTCCGAAAGGGCAAAGACATAATTAGTCGATACAAACGGAACAAATGAACATGAAAAGGGCAGACTACACAAAACGCACAGAAAACGAATTAGCATCCTTAGAGTCAGCAATAAGACCTCAAGTCGTCACAACAGGAAACTCGGTTCTCCGGAAGCGTACATGACCTGTTTGTTTGTTTAAGTTCGAGACCGTTTATGGTTTGCTTCCAAGTGTTGCTTTGTAAAAATGATTACAATGCAAGCAGGAACTCGAAGTTGTCATTCCTGAACGCCAGAATTTATAGGCTTGTTTCTTAGAAGTGTCGTTCCAGATTTTACCAGGTTAGTATTTCCCAATTTTGTCGCTATGCTAAATACATTTAGGTGATGGATATGTAGAAAACATCAATCTAGCAGCATTTGACAATGGGAAGTAGTTTGTATATAAAAAGACAACAATATTTAACTTTATTTGGCATTTAGACAAGCTGCAACAGCTCAACAGAGCAATAAAGGGGAAAATGCCTCTTAACCATCGGCATGTTAGATACGTACATTGTTCTTATTCCACGGAGTGTTTTCTAATTGTAAGAGAAAATAGAAATTGCATTTTCTCAGCTTTGAACCTTGAATGGCGTTATCAAACGCTTACTCGAGTATTTGTTAAACAATACATCTATGGTTAAACAATAAAATATAAGAATTTTGTGATGATTCTAATATACAGCTTTATGGTGACTTAAATAAAAATAATTCTTGGCAAAATTTACCACGTGGGTGCCCTTGGTTAGGTTAAGAAAGGAATATATGGCGTTTGGCTTCAAACGCAGTAAACATTGCATCGTTTTATTCAAAAGCAGTGAACATGTCATCGTTTGTTCAAGCGCTCTCAGTGCTGGATGGTAGAAAGAAAGTGTGCGCATTTGTACTGTTTGTGGAACACGGGATATGTTCTAAGTACATTTTTAAAATAATTTGTTTGTGTATGAACAACTCATTATATTTAACTTGATACGTCTGAAACAAGACTGAAAAACGAACCTCAACGATATCATTTTCATATTTTGGCAGATAATTCATAATCATTTTTCAAATTGATACATATCAAAATAACAGTGTTTGATATATGAAAAATTAAACAAACAACTAGCACATACAACTTGCGCAAAGTAACTGATAAAGGAGTAGAGCCATGAAGGCCACAAAATGGCCCAAAAATTCAACTTTGATAAATCTGCTTGGAGCTGCTGCATAAATGTTCATTAGTCTTTATATTTCATGAATTGTAATACTTTTTCCTTCAATTATTTATCAATAAGGAGAGCAGAAAGGTGAAAAATAGACTAATTTGTGAAAAATTACAATTAGTGACAGTTTTCTTTGATTTTCATGTATAAATCGATGAATATGAAATGGGCCACACCTGTCGACCAAAATTATTTTGTGATAGAAATGTGTATTATGATACTTTAAATAAATTATTAAAAAATTACGATGGTCGAGGAATGTGGCCAATACTTATTTTGACGAAATATGCAGAGAAACCAGTGAAAATGTGTGAAAAATGAGGAATTTTCAAATTTATGGCCTGTTTAAAGTCTCAAGGTTAAACCTGCGGTGTAAATATTTGGCTAAATCTTACAGATATGAAAAGTTTGTCCATACCTTAACATATTTTAGTTAAATTTTTTACAAGTTATAGTAGTTGAAAAATAGTGAAAATACCGGGCCGATTTAGGGCCTTCGTGGCTCTACTCCTTTCTGAGAAAAATATAACTAGACTTTGATTTAATTATAATCAGCCAACTTGCTTAAAAACCTAAGAACTCTGTTGGTGGTCATTCCAATGTCTTTTAAAATAGAAGGTACATAAAACCCTTACGTATATATACAAATGTATAGTTATTGCTCTAATAGATGATAGTGTATGCGATATAACCTACAATATTAATGAGATAAATTTGAAAATTCCACAACGAAAAACAGCCAGCAGCTTTCAATGTGACCAGCGTCGCTGCTCGCTCTTTTGCAATTGGCCCTAAATTGAAAATAAACTACATATTATTCCAGTCCAAATTATAAAGTATTAATGAAAGACCTCCTTTTGGACAAAGAACCATTAACATAAATTCGATGAATACAGACAACAGCTTTGCTAAATAGAAAATTTTGAGAGGTTGAATAAGTGTACGCGACACAGCTCACATATATAACAAGCAGTGATTTAGAGCAATCACGATTGGCAACCGCCAGCAGCCTTCAACAACTTGCCGTTCTTCAATTGGTCCGTGGTCTAAATAGAATCCATGTAATTCAAATCCAGTCCTGAAATAGTCACAGATAGACCCTTTCTCAAAAATAGGGCATCTAATGGAACATTAAATGATCCCCCGCCACGATTTTCATCAATAGTTATATATATTTTTATACTACATCTATAAAGAGACAGAAAAGAAATGAGTTCTCTTTCTTACACCAGAAACTCTCTTCATTTTCAAATTTTGAACATTTCGAAGTGGCAAATTTTCAATAATGATTTTCGGATCATCCTGAAAATTTAACTTGACCTGTATTTTATTGTACTCAACAGCTGTGCTAATATCATTTAAATACCTTGACTCGTTTTCAAGTTATCATCCGGAAACCTTCAGGGGACGGACTAACACCGAAAGAAACTGAGGGTATAACATTATACCTCGCCACTTCGTGTGGAGGGGTATAAAAAGGAACAAAGTTGTGTTCTCAGGTAGTTGAATGGGGAGGCGCTGTCAAAATGAAATCAGAGATACATGCGGAACACTTGACTGCAAACTACAGTCATGCAATTTGTTTGGAAAAATGTCATGTTCCTCGCAGGTAAAAGAACCCTGCTGCAGGATTCGATAAGAGAAGGACCCAAGAGATTACTATGCACGACGCCAAACTCACCCCGTTTTCCGGTGGCAGTCAAAACTCAAATTCCCTTTAGCCCTTGTGTCCCTAATTCCTCCAAATGTACATTTTATCAGTCACCCCTTTCATATGCTGATTGGAAGTGAAGAAATAACTTACAAGCTAACCTACTTACTAAAACTTAGTAAAGCAACATTTAACACGTTTTTTGAACCGCCATTTTTTTAATGAATCTTTTTCTATATTTTTCTGTTGTTAAATAACAAAATTCCAAACTGAAATCTTTTATTTATTGTGCCTTTACATTTGTTGCCATATATCTTGAAATCTCTTGCTTAAATATAAACAAATTTACTATTTCTCTTTACATTTATAACATGACCAAGAAAAATATATAGTGTTATTAATGCAAAACAACCGATAAAATCCCATGTGCGCCAGATAACTTTGTGGACGCAATAATTCATTTGAAATTAAGATGCCGAGACAATTACAATGGGACATCTGAAGAAACTGCAGTGGTTGATTGACTTAACATTTTTGAAGGTAAAAACTATTTTTGCACAAATATTCTATACCTCTCAATAATATATTTTTTTTTCTTCGATATCAAGGGCACAATTTTCGTTTTTAGCTCACCTGACCCGAAGGGTCATGTGAGCTATTGTCATCACTTGGCGTCCGTCGTGCGTCCGTCGTCCGTCGTCTGTCGTCCGTCGTCCGTCGTCCGTCGTCCGTAAACTTTTTAAAACGTTAACTCCTCTGACACCATAAGTCCAATTGCAACCAAACTTGGTATGGTTGTTCATTAGCATTCGGTGCTTAGAACTGATGTGGGGATTTTTGATTCGTCGTAAAACATGACCGCCATGGCTAAAAATAGAACATAGGGGTAAAATGCAGTTTTTTGCAAATAACTCAAAAATGGCTACAGATATCAAAATTCTGGCATAGGGTTAAAGTGATCAGCACCTCAAGATCTACCTACCCTGAAATTTTGAAGAAAATCCAACAACCCATTTAGGAGTTATTGCCCTTTTTGTGGATTTTTTGCAAATTTTGCACATGTTAAGCTCAATATCTTGAAAACTATACTAGATATTTGAGAAATTTAAATTGCATATTGTTAAGCACATCAAGATCTACAAAATATGTAATAGGGTCAACGTTGTAGAACCTTTCCTTTTAGGAGTTATTGCCCTTAGAACGTCAAAATTGAGCATTTTAACAGCATTTCCTCATTACATTGAAAACGTTAACTCCTCTGACACTTTAGGTCCAAATGGAACCAAACTTGGTATAGGTGTTTATTAGCATTAGGTGTATAGAACTGATGTGGGGATTTTTGATTGGTCGTAAAACATGGCCGCTGTGGCTAAAAATAGAACATAGGGGTAAATGGCAGTTTTTTGCAAATAACTCTAAAACGGTGACAGATTTCAAAATTTTGATTGGGAACAAAAGTGATCAGCACCTCAAGATCTACCTGCTCTGAAATTTTGAAGAAAATCCAACAACCCATGTAGGAGTTATTGCCCTTTTTGTGGATTTTTTGCAAATTTTGCACCTGTTTAGCTCAATATCTTGAAAACTATACAAGATATTTGAGAAATTTAAATTGCATATTGTTAAGCACATCAAGATCTACAAAATATGTAATAGGGTCAACATTGTAGGACCTTTGCTTTTAGGAGTTATTGCCCTTAGAACGTCAAAATTTAGCATTTTAACAGCATTTCCTCATTACATTGAAAACGTTAACTCCTCTGACACTTTAAGTCCAAATGGAACCAAACTTGGTATAGGTGTTTATTAGCATTAGGTGTATAGAAGTGATGTGGGGATTTTTGATTGGTCGTAAAACATGGCCGCTGTGGCTAAAAATAGAACATAGGGGTAAATGGTAGTTTTTTGCAAATAACTCTAAAACGGTGACAGATTTCAAAATTTTGATTGGGAATAAAAGTGATCAGCACCTCAAGATCTACCAGCTCTGAAATTTTGAAGAAAATCCAACAACCCATGTAGGAGTTATTGCCTTTTTTGTGGATTTTTTGCAAATTTTGCACCTGTTTAGCTCAATATCTTGAAAACTATACAAGATATTTGAGAAATTTAAATTGCATATTGTTAAGTGCATCAAGATCTACAAAATTTGTATCAGGGTCAACGTTGTAGGACCTTTCCTTTGAGGAGTTATTGCCCTTGGAATGTCAAAATTGAGCATTTTAACTGCATTTCCTTATATTGAAAATGTTAACTCCTCTGACACTATAAGTCCAAATGGAACCAAACTTGGTATTATTGTTTATTATTATTAGGTGTATAGAACTGTAGTGGGGATTTTCGATTGGTTGTAAAACATGGCCGCTGTGGCTAAAAATAGAACATTAGGTTATACTGCAGTTTTTTGCAAATAACTCAAAAAGGGTGACAGATTTTTAGATTTTGATAGAGATCAAAAGTGATCAGCACCTTTAGATCCACCATATTGTCAGATGACCCCCTTATTAATCTTATGACCCTTTCAACGTTAAATAGATTTTGCCTTATAACCTTTACTTCAGGCACATGTCAGGTGAGCGATTCAGGCTCCTGGGAGCCTCTTGTTATTAATTTGGCCTTTCACTTTGAACAATATACAGATATGATACTTGAAACAAGAGGCTCCCATATGCATGAGCCTGAATCGCTCATCTGGTCCTTAAGCCATAAGGGCCTCTTCTTTACGGGGTCATCTGACAACTTCGACACAATGAAGATTTTGTGAAGCTTAAAGAGCTGCAGATTTAAGCAATCAACAGCTTTTCTCCATCTGCGATACTAAGTTTTCATTCTGTAAGGCAAAACGTAAATAAAACAAAAGGCAGTACATAGAAGATACTTTGAAAATTTCTAGTCTATCTACTGATTCTGACATCTAGAATAACTGAGAATAAAAGCAGAATCAGCCATGTTAATGAGGTTTGTCCGTAAGTCACATTTTGTATTACCGATAAAACAAGTAAAATTGTGAGCTAATGCTCACTAGTGATACCCCCGCTCCCCAAACTATGCCATGCATACAAGTTTAAATACTTGGTAAACAGGAAGTTTTTTACCTAGTAACATAAAATCGCTATACACTATATGGGACTATGGGATAAATTAAGCTATATGCAAAATATCAGACCTCCATCTCTTGTAGTTGCTGAGAAAACTTTGACAAATATTTTTGCATTCATGTTCACTATGTGCAAAATATCTAAGTATTCGGTAGTTGACTTAGAAAAATAAAATCGCTATACAACATATGGTACTGTAGGATAAAGCTATATGCAAAATATCAGACTTCAATCTCTAGTAGTTGCTGAGAAAACTGTGAAGAAAATTTTGAATGTATGCACACTGTGTAAAAACCTAAGTATTCGGTAAACAGGAAGTAGTTGACCTAGGAGCATACATATGGTTCTCTAAGGAGAAAGCTATATGCAAAATATCAGACCTCAATCTCTAGAAGTTGCTGAGAAAACTGTGACGGAAATTTTGAATGTATGTACACTATGTATAAAAACCTAAGTATTCGGTAAACAGGAAGTAGTTGACCTAGGAGCATGAAATCGCTATACACTATATGGTACTATAGGAGAAAGCTATACGCAAAATAACAGACCTCTGCGTCATGAAGTTGCTGAGAAAAACTGTGACGGAAATTATGTTACGGACGGACGAACGAACGGACGGACGGACAGACGGACAAGGGTAAAACAGTATACCCCCTCTTCTCTGAAGCGGGGGTATAAATATGGGTAAGTATTATGAAAGAAGCACCACCACTGATCATGGTTGAACATATATCTATATTGCTTGCTATTTGATCTTAGTCAGAATTTTGGTTTTACTGTTCGGTAGTTTTGGTGTTTCATGGTTTAGATATAATGTTTGGCTTTTTCAATATTTTGGGTAGAGCGCATCTGATGAGTCTTGAATAGACAAAACGCGCATCAGGCGTAGCAAAATTTGTTGTCTTGAACTTTGTTGCAATTAAACGACTAAAGCCACGAACCCTCATATTTGGCCCTAAATCGGGCCATTTTTTTTTCAAATTCATTTGTTAGATAATATTTTTGTGGCCAAGTAGTCCAGAATGATTACTTGTTACAAAATAAAATCAATTTAAATGTTTTCTATACTTGTGACGTTGTAATAAAGTGACGCTAAAATTGAAAATATGCTAATTCCAGCTAAATTTCACAATTTGCCACCTGGTTTTTAGTGAAAATGACATGGGCGCCATCCCTCGCCCATAAATATGTTGGCTTAAATTTTATAATACATTATTTACTTCATATTTCAACAAAAATTTCAATGGGCGAGGGGTGGCGCCACATAGAAGGGGGGTCATAGAAAATCACAAAATTGTGACTGAAAAACAAGTCAGTTTGGCCAAAAAGTATAAAAATCACTGATTTAGGCTATTTTTAAGGGTAAAGGTACTTGAAAATTCATTTATACACCATAATCAAATCTGTTCTCTTTTAACACAGACATCCAGCTATACATACACAAATTTTGGTGTAAAACAAACCAATTTTGATATTTGAGCATTAACAGGGCCAAATAAAGGGGTTCGTTGCTCTAGTCCTTTTGTATTTCTATCAAAAGAATAATTTGCAGTTTTTTTATGAATGTTGTGTCATGCAGTACACTTAGTTTACGTTTCATTTTTTTTTATAAAAGAAATGTAAAGATTTTCTTCGAAATTATTTGGAGTTTTTAAATATATAATACTGGTTTCAAAATATATTTTAATTAGAACTAAGAACAATAAAAGGTTCTTATAGTCTAATATTAAGCTATATTAAATGAAGAAACATTTAATAAAGACGAAATGCAAAAAGGACGTTCAAATACAAACTGCTAAGTCGGCTCGCAAACAATATAGATTACCCTTGAACGTCAAGTAGGGGATGATTAAGCTCTACTTATTGAGTTGACAATGATTAATTTTAAATAACTGGGAGTAAAACATGGTTAAAAAAATTAATGAGTATCAAGAATTTTGGTAAATATGTATCATAAAATAAATGACTGCATATAGTCTGACATTATTCGGACTTAGGTGTCAAGTGGAAATTTTTATTTAGATACTTTGACTTTGGTGGTTGATCGTCATTGTTTTGAAACAAATTCGTTATTCTTTGACATATGTTTAAAAAGCACTCGAAACATTAAGATTTATTCTCGTTCCAAGACCGACAACTCTTCATTTCTCTCCACATTTGTTCTGTTTATGCCAAGCGAAAAATTTCAAAAAAATATCATCAAAATTTAAATTTTCAAAGAAATATCAATACATGTAAATCATACAGTTTCACAGAAATCGAACTTGTGTGTTTTGTTGTTTACAGATCCGATGTACAGATCAATCTTCTGTTGCTTCAGTTCGGAACCTATTTACTTATTTCGCTATATAAAGTTTTCACTTTTATAGGCATTTTTTCACATTGGCAGTATAAATGTATATGTTTAGCATAAAAGGTAACAATTCAATGGTTACAGGTTTATCTTTCGTTGAATAGCAACAAAATATTTCAATACTCAATAAAGTTAATTCTTATATAAAAATATATATAAACTAAAGTCTAGTGAAAAATCAAATCTAAGGCGGTTGTACATGTTCTACCCATGACAGTATTATACTTCCATGTTCTACCCAAATGTCGTAATTTATCTGAGATAATATCTTGAGCTAGTTTTACATGTTTGTATTCATAACAAAGCATATTACTGACCATATAACCAATGAATGGTTAACAAAAAAAGTTAAGGACATGCCCAATGCACGGTTCAGCGTTGTTGATGACGTATATCCAAACAAGAACGCTATCCGTCCAATCAAAAACGCTCCTGTGAAAAACGGTATGAACTTTAACAAACTTCCGGTCAGATAGGTAGACAGTGACAAACTTGCAACAACGTGCACAAAACACTGTTCAATGTTATTCTGTAAAATTCTTTTATACACGTCCAAATAATGTTCACCGCCACCAAGTGGGTCTATTGCTGTTGACTGAAATCGCAGATTCGCTGTCAAAAGCACAAGTATTACCACCGGCAAGATGGCGAAAATCTGCCACTGTAACGCATAGACTATTCTCTCTGGTGCTGTATTTGTTTCGGGAACCGGAAGCGATACGAAAGCGTGCCAGATATAAGCTGATATTACCAAGGCACAAAATGAGATAAATCCTTGTGCTCTGATTCTATTTTTCTGTGTTGTCTTTGAAGGCTCCATCATACATAAGCAGTGTCTATTGTAAGTTTATAAAAACGTCCTATATTAAGCAAACTCTCTTAACATTGAATAAATATTTGTACTGTTAAGGTGGATTGGTAGCAGTTTTTATCTAACTCCATCGAGGACATCCTACCTTTTGACTTGTAAATAAACTGTATGGTTGCTAATCGATAACTCTGTCACCTTTACACAATTTTGCTTGAAAGTTAAGATGTCAATATCTACATCTAGAGAGCCGGTGGTGTAGTGGTTAACGCGTCGGGCTACTAACATCAAGGTTCGTGGTTCGATCCTCGTCCGGGGTGAAAATTTCATGAACCAATTTTCCGACTCTCTCTTGACACCATTTGCGAGGATGGTCTCAAGGAACGATGCTAGTCCTTCGAAAGGGACGAAAAAAGGATGTCCCGTGTATGTGGAGAGCAATACCCCATGCACGTTAAAGACCCCTTTGTAGAGTTCGATAAGAGTAGACTCAATGGGGGCCGCTGCAAAGGCCACACTCGCAAACTGCTAGCTGGAGAGGGATTTACATAAGCATTAAGCTTGTTTCCCAATTCAGGATAAATAAATATGTTTAAACTAAATATGTTTAAACTACATCATTTACTTTAAAATCTCAGATTGTGCTAACTTATTGGTACATGCATATTGACTTTAAAGACACTCTTAAAACCCATAACTTAATAGTTGGTGTTTAATGAGACAGAAATGAGATATATTTAAGATGGAGGACAACACAACTACAAAGAAGCAAAGCAGAGACAGTGGAGGACATAAAACACGACATCAAATACTTCTATAATCTTATTTAGAAAAAAAAATTTGACCAAAGCAAACAATTTGTAATAGATACTATGGAATAGTTAGCCGATGCTTGTTCAATAAGAGACAATAAACTTTGTCTTTTCTGACAGTTCTAAAAGCGGTGGTAAATGACCCAAAAATGTATTCTCTTTGAAGCAATATTTTGTTAGTTTCGACTCTAACAAAATATTGGTATTGGATATTGGGGGGCAAGTCCCTGTGAAATGACCATTGTAGAATTGTCACTTTTAATACTCGCATCACTTCCAGAGGCCTGTTGTACAACTTTTCATCCAATATACGCCTTGAGTAAAAGGTAACGAGTCCTAAGATTTATTAATCCATAGTTTTACCATAGGTAATCTATCGATTACGAAGCTCACCTCGTTGCGCATTATTGTCCCTTAGTGGGAATTGACTTTAATAAACTTTTAAAAATTGTAAGTGCTCAATCCATGCAAAAAGAAGTCACAGCCAGCATCTGAAGCATGTATCTTGCTTAGCATCTCTATAGGTGCACCTTACCATACAACTTTAGATGATATGGTATTTGTCAGTAAGCAGGTATAGACTTTAACCTTTCTTCTGTAAGTGGTCATCCATGCGGAAAAAATAAGGTTACAGCAAGCATCCGAAAGATTCCATGTGCTAAGCACATACCATACCAATATCATTTATGTGGCACTTGTCAGTAAGCGGGAATAGATTTTTACCACTCTTCTGTAAGTGGTAAACCATGCGGAAAATATAGGCCACTAATGCATTGTGCTTATCATTACTAGGTGCACCTACCATACCAATCTCATTGATGTGGCACTTGTAAGTAAGCGGTAATGGATTAACCATTCATCTGTAAGTGGGTGCGCTAAAATGAGATGTAGAGGAAAACATGTACAAATGTACACGTATATTTTTTCACTACTTTAACTCGGAAAAAAACCGCAAAGTATGATAAAACTATACATGTACAAATGTATGTGTTCACATTTTCATTACTTTTACTTCATTCTACCAGGATTCTAGTTGAAAAAAGTTGTCGGCCCACCTCGGTCATCGTACCAAATCTATAGCTTAACAACATGCTTACATCACCAATTTAAAGTGACCAACCATTTAACTTGAAGGAGCCTTGTTTTTTTTGTTGTTTTTTTGGTCAGATTTTTTTTATGACATTACAAGACAATATTTATTTCATTATAAGCATTTATTTGGCAGAAATTTATCTTCAGCATATTTTGTTCTTACCCGATACTGCCAAAAATATTTTCATAAAAAATTTAATTCAAAATTAAAGTTTCAAGTTTAATGGTCGGTCACTTACAAAAATGTGTTGTGTGTTTTCAGACTTTTGTGGTTTTGCTTCCTGGACCTTATTCTTTTTGCAAAGGTAATAGATACTTTTCACGTTTACTATAATAATTGTAATATATGACAACTAAGTTTTTTTCTGATATAAAATAATACGAAGTACTTGTTAAACAAAATTATTTATAAACCGTATTACAAACAAGAGGCTCCCAGGACCCTGAATCGCTCACCTGATCTCTTATGTTAAAGTCTCTCATTATTACCTAGTGTGCAACATGGTCTACATGTACTTGGTAAATAACATTTAAGAAACAAGTTACGATAACACCCTTAAGATCAAGAACCAAACAAGTTAAAAGGGGGATAATTCTTAAACGGTGGATCAGATAATTTGACCCTAAATCCATTTTGTAGATTGCAATTAGCTGAACAATTTTGCAATGCTAACTTTTCCTCTAGCTCTTACGGTTTTTAATATAAAATTAAAAAGCTGCAAAAATGGCGTGCATAAATTTCACAAACTTGGTAGAGGACATCCTAAAGATCAGGTGTACAAAGTTTGAAAGCAATCCCTTCAGTGGTTTCAGAGAAGAAATTTTTTTAAAATCAGTAAAAAATTTATGGGGAAAAAACAGTTAAAGGGGAATAACTCTTAACGATTGATCTGACAATTTTGACCTGAAGTCATTTTTGTAGATCTTAAGGTAGTACAGTGGTATAACACTGAGCATCTTTTCTGAGCATGTTACCAAATTTAAGCAAATGCAAAAACATTGCTATTTAACTGTATGAAGATTGTAAGTATGATAAATTATTCGAGAAAAAATAAGTTTGAAACAAAAACTAACTCTTATATTCATTTTATAACATTTCCCGTACTTTTTTCAAGGGAGATAATTTGTATGAAATGTGTAGGAAAAATTAAGTTTTTCCAATTTATTTTCAGAAAATTAACGGTGACCCCATAATTTTATACCTTATTTTCAAAGAACAACCAAAAATTGATGTTTTGACAAAATATAACAAAAATCTATCCCGTGAAATTTGAAAAAAAATAATTTAAAACATTTTTCCCTATTAATCTATATAAAAATAGCCCAATTTGAACTGTTTTTGATCAATTTTCTACAAAAATTAAGCACGGTGACCTATTCTTTTTATTTTATTTTTCAAACATATGCACATAGATACTTCTTATGACAAAATTTTAAAAAATTCTATCCTACTGATTTTTTACTATTGTACTACCTTAACACTTTTGCAATGCTAACTTTTCCTCTAGCACTAATGGTTTTCAAGATATAGTAATGGCAAATTTTGGCGATTAAGGGGAGATAACTCCTATAAGGAGTTGTTCAACAACTTCGACTCAATAGAGAGATTTGTAGAGCTTTTGATGCTGAAACAATAGCGTTGCTTCAGATTTTCTCTATCTCTTATACTTTGTGAGCTATAAGCCAAAAAAAATGGTCTGACCCCCTTTTTCTGTTTTTAGCAACAGCAACCATCTTGGTTGGTCGGCGTGCATATCTTTTACAAGCTTGGTAGAGGACATCCTAAAGATCAAGTACAAAGTTTCAAAGCAATCCTTTCAGTGATTTCAAAGAAGAAGATCTTTGAAAAGAAGTTAACGACGGACGCCTGACGATGACAATAGCTCACATGACCCTTCGGGTCAGGTGAGCTAAAAAATAATAAATTAAACAGTTCCTCAGCAGCAATAAATTTTAAAATGTCACAAAAACACGCAGCACACAGTTCACTCCATTTCTTGTGAATTTTCTTCTGTATTCTCTATGATCTCATTTTCAATTTCTTCCTCAGCCGATAAGTTTTCCAACAGAACGGACGTCAACTCCTCGTTTTGGTGTGAATTTGATTCATAGAGCGAAACACAGTTCAGTTTCCAATAGAAAACAACTAAAACCAATCTTATGCGTTCCTTTCTTATTCCGGAAACGATGCATTGGAGAATTCCCTTCATGACGTCATCTGCTAGATGGTTCTTTTCGTAATCTTTGCGATCTAGTTCGGTAAACCTAATCTCATAGATGAAGCTGGGAACGCAGAGGTCAACAGACAAATTCTGCTTTAGACCAGGAAAGACCGAATTATCGAAAACAGATCCAAAGTTGGTCGACTCCGGTTGACTTTGACATAATTTCATAAGATTCCAGGCAGTTCTCGCGGCTGCTCGCATTCCTTCGCTATATTGTTTCAGGTTGCCACTCGTCTTGCAATATTCTCGGTAAAGCCACTCGAATTCTTTCCAAACTCTGTCGTCGGCATGACTGTTTGTGGCCGCCAACTTTACACAGTCCTTGAATATTTTCTCATGGATATGGTGTTGCTCGCCAAGACTTGCTTGTGCTTGCGGCAGAAAGAAATGTGAAGTTTTCGCGTCGGCAACAGAATCAAATGTCATGCTTTGATCAAATTTAATTCCATCTTGTTTTTTTATAAACTGAGTAAAACTTTTAATATCCATAATTAGTTTCACAGTGGGAAGTTTGTATATGAATATGTTTTAAATTTTAAGTGCCCTTAAGTTGCATCTAATGTACATGACACTCAAAAGTTATCTTAAAGATCTTAAACTTTAATTAATTGGACCACTACGTACCATAATTTCCATATGAAGTGTTTTTGCTGGATAAAAAGACGTGAGATACGATAAGATTAAAATCTTTTAATCTATATAAGGGTAATAGATAGATAATATGTATTTTGTAGTATTAATTACTTTTTACAACATGGACACATCACAAGAAGACAAATTCCTGTTATATCATCCATGTCTAGTGATTGAAGATGGTTATTTCAGATAAACTAGAATCAAATTTGAAGTATTTTTACATTTCTAAAATAAAAAAAAAGTCTAATTTATAAACGAAGCAAAAAGTATAATTTTTAAACGACTTAATGAAAACTGCATCCTATTTTTTTCTTACTCATTTGTTTTTGATGTCTTGTTCTGAGATTTTACAGAAAAAAAAATAAATCTTGATGAGTTGTGTTCCTATTTTTTTTTCAACAAATAAATTGTGGCAGTCCACATTGTAGCAAAAAAATTATAAAAGAGCAATATGCAATGTCTTTTGTTTTCAAGTATCAGAAAACATGCATATGGTCAAATCAAATGGACAATAAGTGATGAGATCTTTCATACTCTTTTTATTTGTAACGATAATCAAGAATTTAAGTGTTCTAGATTGATAAAGATTTGTTTTTCCTTTGGTACATGTCATATTTTATGGTGATACTTTTGCTTCTCTTGGAGAAATTATACCACTTATATAATACAAACTAATACAACTTTTAAAATTCATAAGATTGGACTTACTGACCGCTTTAACATGATTGGTAACTTTGCTTGGATCCTTCATATCGATGGACAGGTCGAATACTCTCAAAGCATCTGTCGTGAACTTCTGCTTGAAATCTTTGGATTGACATTACGTAGTCACTTTCGTTTTTTTTTTCAGCATTCTTTTCGTACGACTTTCAATCCTTGAATTCCTACAAAATGAATGTGATTTATGGTATCACGTAGGTTTAAGTGAGCACTTTTTTTTCACTCTCGATGCGAGTTTGCCTTGCTGGATCACAGTTCGGTAGTTTTGTGTGTATGTTTCGTTAAGTTGTCCTTTTTTCGTGGTGTCAATTTTGTCAACAGTTAATAATTGTATTTTCCTCTGCCTTTATGAGTTTTTTTGCTTCTTCCATAACAAATACTAATCGGTGCCGATACATTGCAGATCTATATAAGAATTCAAATCAGTACAATGTCCTTTTGGCATTGACAGTTATTTCAAAATGAAATGAAAAAATGTGTCAGTTTTGACAGATTTTGCGCTTATATCCAAAAGAAACTTTGAAAAACTTTATGAGAGGTATTGAAAAAAACACTTTCGGATACGGGATATTTGATGAAAACATTGGGATATGGGATATATTGGTACCCCTAAACAAGGCCCTCAAATTTTTGAAATTATAATGAATACATGTATTTAAAGACAGAGAAAACTAATTGGCAATTGAATCTAATATTTGTATGCAGTTCGCACCTTTGAAACAGTGCCATCATCGTTTTTAATTGAAACAAATTAAATTAATGTTTCTGCTTTTACAAACAACACGGTTACACCTTTATTTTGTTTGACACAAATCACAAAAAATATGAGTTTTGGTGGACAATATTTACAAGGTCAAAAGTCAGTACATTTTGATATCAAAGATTCTAACACAAGAGCATCTATAAGTATGCCGTAGTGCATCACCTAAGAGTTTGAAGGATTCACAAGATTTACGCGGATTTGAAATCAACCTGTATTCCATTGTAATGTGGACATAAATTTTACGAAAATGCCAATTTTCCTTCCAAAACTCATGTTAAATAAAAACTGAGCGTTTGATATTGTAACGTTTTTAATCTATTCATGACAAAATGTGAACAATATATGGATGTGGAAATTTAGAACAACGACATTCACCTTACCTTATGAGAATTTAATATTCTACAAAACACCTTATCCAAAATTTTGAAAACTGACTAGAATATTGCGTTTTTCAATTTTTGCAGAAAATTTCATCCATAAGTAACTTTGTTCTCTGACAATTGATTGTTCTCTTTTCCTATTTGTACAAAAATCTTTCCCAGTATGTTAAACAGGTCTTCTGTTTGAATGCATGGTTTTAAAAGTACAAATAATCCATTTTTCTGTGAAATTTTACTTCAGGATCATTACTTTGTGATTTCCTTTGAGTTGGCATTTCAAAGCTGCTGAACATATCTTGTTGAAACTTTTTGGTGGAAATAAACATAGAGAAAACGTTTTGAAAGATTAAACTGTATAATGTGGAGTTAATGCATGTGGTGCTTCTTTTAAAAACGTAGAAGATAGACTTTAGAAAAAAAAAATATACGTTGGTTCTTAACTTTTTTTTTCGGTGTGTATATTATACTCATTTTTTTACCATTTGTTATTCCCAGTTTCTATATACGCTAAACTTACCCTGTAGTCCATCAGCCAGGTCCGGAAAAAAATAATTTGAGTGGATACCCTTGTAGACCGATTTTTTATTGCAGAAATCAAAAGACAAACATGGAAACTTTATTTTGCAACTTGTTATACTTTGCAAAAAGATGCGGAAACTGGTATAACAGAGGCCCCTTTAGGGGTACTATAAACTGTCAAAAAATTTCAACCCTTATAAAACATTCTATTATACTAAGTCTACTACAATATTATTGAAAAGAAAACTTTTAACATATTAAATGTTGTCCAGACAACCAACGACAGACAAAAGTTTGTTAAAATTTTCACTCAAAGAAGTCTTAAAGGGAGATAATACAATGACCAAAATGAGTTTTTTTAGCTCACCTGGACCAAAGGTCCATGTGAGCTATTGCCATCACTTGGCGTCCGTCGTCGTCGTCGTCGTCGTCGTCGTCGTCGTCGTCGTCGTCCGTTAACAATTTTTCAAAAATCTTCTCCTCTGAAACTACTGAACAGAATTAAATGAAACTTGGTATGATTGATCCTTAGGGTGTCCTGCACCAAACTTGTGTTTCGATTTTTGATCTGTCAAAAAACATGGCCGCCGTTACTAAAAATAGACTAGGGGGGTCAAACTACTGTTTTTGGCTTATAAATCAAAAAGTATAAGAGATAGAGGAAATCTGAGTCCACGCTACTGATTCAGCATCAAAAGCTCTACAAAAGTCTCCATTTGGTCAAAGTCGTCAGATGACCCCTTATAGGGGTTACGGCCCCTTAAAGGTGAAAAATAGCATTTTTTCATGTTTTTGGCCTACAGAATGAAAACTATTGCAGATAGAGATTAGCTGTTGCTTGCTTAAATGTTAAGCTCATTTAGCTCTACGAAAGTCTCCATAGGGTCGAAGTTGTCAGATGACCCCTTATAGGGGTTACGGCCCCTTAAAGGTGAAAAATGGCCATTTTTCATGTTTTTGGCCTACAGAATGAAAACTATTGCAGATAGAGATTAGCTGTTGCTTGCTTAAATGTTTAGCTCATTTAGCTCTACGAAAGTCTCCATAGGGTTGAAGTTGTCAGATGACCTCTTATAGGGGTTACAGCCCCTTAAATGTGAAAGATAGCCATTTTTCATGTTTTTGGCCTACAGAATGAAAACTATTGCAGATAGAGATTAGCTGTTGCTTGCTTAAATGTTTAGCTCATTTAGCTCTACAAAGTCTCCATAGGGTCGAAGTTGTCAGATGACTCCTTATAGGGGTTACGGCCCTTGAAAAATAGCGTTTTTTCATGTTTTTGTCCTACAGAATGGAAACTATTGCACATAGAGAAAAGCTGTTGCTTGCTTAAATGTTCAGCTCATTTAGCTCTACAAAATTCTCCATAGGGTCGAAGTTGTCAGATGACCTCTTATAGGGGTTACGGCCCCTGAAAAATAGCGATTTTTCATGTTTTTGTCCTACAGAATGAAAAATATTGCAGATAGAGATTAGCTGTTGCTTGCTTAAATGTTCAGCTCATTTAGCTCTACAAAATTCTCCATAGGGTCGAAGTTGTCAGATGACTCCTTATAGGGGTTACGGCCCCTGAAAAATAGCGATTTTTCATGTTTTTGGCCTACAGAATGAAAACTATTGCAGATAGAGATTAGCTGTTGCTTGCTTAAATGTTCAGCTCATTTAGCTCTACAAAATTCTCCATAGGGTCAAAGTTGTCAGATGACCCCTTATAGGAGTTACGGCCCCTGAAAAAAACGATTTTTCATGTTTTTGTCCTACAGAATGAAAACTATTGCAGATAGAGATTAGCTGTTGCTTGCTTAAATGTTCAGCTCATTTAGCTCTACAAAATTCTCCATAGGGTCGAAGTTGTCAGATGACTCCTTATAGGGGTTACGGCCCCTGAAAAATAGCGATTTTTCATGTTTTTGTCCTACAGAATGAAAACTATTGCAGATAGAGATTAGCTGTTGCTTGCTTAAATGTTCAGCTCATTTAGCTCTACAAAATTTTCCATAGGGTCGAAGTTGTCAGATGACTCCTTATAGGGGTTACGGCCCCTGAAAAATAGTGATTTTTCATGTGATTGGCCTACAGAATGAAAACTATTGCAGATAGAGATTAGCTGTTGCTTTTTTAAATGTTCAGCTCATTTAGCTCTACAAAATTCTCCATAGGGTCAAAGTTGTCAGATGACCCCTTATAGGAGTTACGGCCCCTGAAAAAAACGATTTTTCATGTTTTTGTCCTACAGAATGAAAACTATTGCAGATAAAGATTAGCTGTTGCTTGCTTAAATGTTCAGCTCATTTAGCTCTACAAAAGTCTCCATAGGGTCGAAGTTGTCAGATGACTCCTTATAAGGGTTATGGCCCCTTATAGGTGAAAAATGGTGTTTTTGGCCTATAGAATGAAAACTATTGCAGGTAGAGAAAAGCTGTTGCTTGCTTAAATGTTCAGCTCATTTAGCTCTACAAAAGTATAGGGTCAACATCAAGACCAGGTGAGCGATTCAGGCTCCTGGGAGCCTCTTGTTTCATTTTCTTTTTTCATTTCCTAAAAAAAATAGGATAGCTAGGTGGAATATTTTGTGGAAAGAATCTACCTACAACATAACAAATTAAATAAAACAATTCCATTAAAATATTTGTAGTACCGGTTGAAAAGTTTCGGTATTTATGAATGTAGCCCGAGTCGCCTGAAATCTATATTTTTTCATGTGTAAATACAAATGATCAACATAATGTGTTTCATTATATATTTTTTCAATTTTAGTTTATATATTTGACCTTTTTGAAACTATAGTATCAGAATATACAATTGTCAAATAGGTTTGTTTTGATCATAAACTTAAATACCTAACATAATTTAGACCTACAATGCACATAAAACGTCAAAACATGCATTTCTAACCGATGTTGAGAATATCGGGCGCATGTTGAGAATATAAGGTGAATGTTGAGACTATCGACTGTGTCATTTGTAATTAATATGTTTCTCGAAAAAATGTTTGACTTTTAAAAGTTTAAGAGATTTTAACTGTAGTTAGCAGATGGACAGGGATAGAATTTAAGGGGGTCAGTAAAATGGGAATTAAAAAAGGATTAAATGATAAAACATATTTTTATATAGATATAGGTGAAAGATCGTGATTTCCGAGTTAAATAAATTTCTAGATTTTCACGGAGTTAATTACAGAATTTATCTAACTCGCGTGCGAATTTATCTAACCCTCGTGAAGTTTCCCGCGAAAAATACGTAGCTTAGATTAGTGCGCAATACACAATTCATAAATCAATAATTTATTCCGTTTTCATTATTTGATGATCTATTAGTCACGTTTTTCCAAATTATCTATATAATAAATAGTATAACTAATTCGGGGTGACGAATATAAATTTTAATGTCACTCGTGTCGAATAACGCTGGGGGATTCAACTCGTGCGCGCACTTGTTGAATCCTTGCGTTATTCGAGACTCGTGACATTAAAATTGATATTCGCCACCACTCATTAGTTATACTATAATTAAACATATTACTTGAGAAATTAAAGAGCGTAGTGGTCTTGACTAGGGACAGGCATTTCAAAAGAAATGGCAAATTAAAACATGTTCATTGTTCTTAACCCTGGGACCTCTTTCATTTCGATCTTTAAATTTCGGATATATAGCGCTAGTGGGACAAGAGGCAGAAATAAGCATAACATTGTCTAGATGAAGGAGAGGGCATCAATGTAGAGTGATTAAGTGTTGTTTTAAAATGGAAAAAAACCTTGCACCTGATGAGTTCACCCTTGTTGCGTTACTGATTGCTGGTTGGCTGTAATATATGATTATGTTTGTTTTGTTTTTATAATTTCATGTCAAACTATTTTGTTTTTGTCTTTTTGTTCAAATTTGCTTCTAACATAAATATTGTAATTAGGCCAAAAAAGTTGATTATTTATGGTAAAGTTTTGTTCCTCTTTACTCCAACGTAGAAAAAAAATCCTACCTGACTTTTTAAACCATGTTCTCCCAAACACATTTTTTTGCCTTACATACATTATATTTTAATGTCTTGGCCTGAGTTATAATAAATCTAATATCAGTTATAAACGAAAAGACAATGGAACAAATTATATTTTTTTCGGAGTGTAGCAAGGCCTACTCAGCTAGAGACAAGTTAAGCCAAATATTTCTCACATAGGTCATTTGCATGGTTAAGGGCAGTTTTGTGAAAAGACTAGTTTTAGCCGACCATGCAATAATAAGCTTCACGAACAGGTCTTTCATCAAGTGGTGTTAGAAAGTACCAATGTCAAGAATGTGCAGAAACATGCAAATATAGATATTACTCTATATTTTATTAACAAGGTTGGAAAAGCTTAATTTAAGGTAAGATTTAAACGAAGAATCTCGAAAGAATTCACCGTGACGAGCCCGGTCAATAAAATAGAGCAATATCAACTAGTAAGTCACATTAGGCATAGTCATGGGAAGAAGTTGTCGTGTGACAAGTGTAACTTTAGTTTATTTGGAAGCAAAATCTGCGCTTTCACAAAGAAAATGTGACAAACCGTTAGAGAGTTGAAGACAATTAAAGAAATATGTGGCTTGGTATAGGCAATTCATCTATTTTTAAAGGTTTAACCTCTAATTATCTTGTTACATTATTAAATGTTGGTATGTCATAGGGTTTTGCTTTGTGTTTTGTTTGTTTTGTTATATCTGTTTCTTCGTGCTGTTTTCCTTTGTGTTTACTGTTGTTTTTTTCTGTGCCCTTCTAGACTTTTGATATCGGAATGCTCCACTGGTATCTTTCTGCTTCTTTTACAGAAGGGCCCGAGGGTCAAGCCTTGCATATTTGTTTAAGTCGACATAACCTTGACCTTTGACCCATTGACATAAAATTGCATCTTTTTCTTATTTTAGAAATTCTTTCTTTAAGGAGTTCGAATTTTACGATCTGGACAACAATTTGCAGACCAAACAATATAACAGACAAACAAACATAGGAGGTAGAAAAGCCGGCAAATTACTATGATGTATACATCCCCGCTATTGCAAAGTATGGGTGGATAAGGTTTCACAAAGGTCACGAAGGTTGAAGTCCATATTCCTTCGCCCATTCCCCTTTAAATAGTAATATATGGTATAGTTTGCTCTTAAAAAACATTACGGTTCATTACAAAAGGAACATCTCAAGTCTGACAAACGACCGGGCAGCCCAACATGAACAAATATATGTTAGTAAGTTGGTTAGTTATTGCTTTACTCCCAAGCAGCACGATTTCGGCTATATCCGGGAGATGAACATTAATGAATGATACATGTACAATGAACATAAAACGATAATGAAGTGGAGAAAATGGGGGCACAATGCCAATCAGTGAGAAGGGTTTTGAATGCCACATGAAATTGGAGAGATGGGTAGGGACGGACAATTTAGCCTCCTGCATGGGATCCTGTGTGTCCTACTCTTATTGAGACCTGCAGCGGGGCTCTTTAACGTGCGACGAACGTGCCATTTTTCCCAATACGGTGCACCAGTTTGGTTTGCGGTCAGGTTTTCCGCATTATAGCCTGACGACACCGGCATTCATTATGACTAGGCAGCCCCATTGAACAACCTGCGGCACACATCCCAGTCGCTTTGTAGGCAAAGCGGCCTGACCCGATGTCAGGTCAAGTGGACTTCTACCGACAAGTTTGCTCTGCTGCGACCCTATTCGCCACCCGGAACTTGCATGGGTAACGAATGTAAGACTTATAGATATTAGTTTAAACATATTTTATTGTCAAAACAAAGAAAAAGGGATAGGACACAAGTTCTACAACTTAGAATGCCTTCTTCTGTGGTACAAAATACATACATTACATTAAACAGACACCAATAATTATACAACTGAAATAAGTTTATATAATATGTACACCAAGGTGAATCAGAATAGAGTTTGATTGTGGAAAAAGAAAGAAGGAAAATATCACAAATAAGAGGGGGATACATGTAGAAAAATTCAAAAATTTACGACTGAAAAAATATTAAAAGAAAGATTGACATATTGTTAAATGAGGTCAACGTTCTATATTTTAGTTTTAGTTTTGATTTAAAAGCTCGAAAGTTGGACACTCACGAAGTGAGGAGTCAAGACTATTCCAAAGATTCATTATACCTGGTAAGAATGAATGTTGGAAAAAGAAAAGTCTAGCAGACGGGATATTAAAATTTATTTCCGTTTCTTAAATTGTAATTTTAAGATTATGAATAAGTCAGCTAAATACTCTGGACACTGTCCGTTAGCCATTTGGTAGAAAAGATTAAGTTTTCTCTGTTCTCTTCTTCATTTTAATGTCTCCCAGCCAGTTTCATTGTAAATGGATTCTAAACTGCAATAGCAGCTCAGACCAGTTTTGATTCTTCCTGCCTCATATTGGATTTTCTCAATTCTATCAGAATTTGATTTTCCACAGTTATCCCATACTTCCCGCGAGTATTCCAGAACAGGACGTCTTTTCTATAATAAAATCAACGTGTTTACTCCATTTACAATCTGAACTAAAAAGTACTCCAAGATTTTTATGAATCGAAACTGGTTCTATAATGGTGTTTTCAAAACGAAAACTCACATTGACTGTTCTAGGAAAAGTACTAAAAACAACTATGTCAGTTGTATCTTGGTTTAGTTTAAACTAACCATCTTTTTGACCACCTGGAGATACTATCGAGGTAAGAATTCGTTAAATTAACCAAGGTAGAATTCATGTGCCGAATGACCAATAGGTGTATCATCTGCAAACACGTACAATCCTATCATGTCATCAGAAATATCATAAACATATACAAGAAATGATAAGGGGTCTAAAACTGAACCCTGCGGAACACCAGCATGCAAAAACCCTATAGTTGAAGCAGATTCGTTCAGAGCTTGAGTAATCTCATAATTTACCACGAGTTACATTTTATTGCTAATACGATCTGGACATATATCCTTTTCAAATATCGGATGCCTAGGAATAGTTGTTGCTAAGAGATCTGTTACGCAAAATTTTCGATATTTGATCCTTAAAACATTTCTAAGTCAGCTCGTTAAACAGGAAGTACATAAGCGACAGACCTGGAAACGCATCCACAATATGAGACCCATACTTGAGTTGCATACGAAATATCAGAAGCCTAGGAATAGTGGTTGCTGAGAAATCTGTTTAAAAAAGTGTTACGGACGGACGGACGCACAGACGGACGCTCGGCGTTTCTATGCCCCCCGCCCCGCGTTGCGGCGGCGGGCAAATAGGCATTTGAATTTTAATTTTCAAAAAAATTAGGACATACCTGGTTTCACCTACACACACACACACACAAACATACACACGCACGCGAGACTGAAAATTTAGACTGGCGTGTTTCTAACAAAAAATAGTTAGTGCCGATAAGGCTCTGATTCAATATATCAATATCAGATGGATTATGCATTCAACTTCGAAAAGATGAGCCTTAATTATAGTCTCAACATTCACCTTATATTCTCAACATGCGCCCGATTTTCTCAACATCGGTTAAAAATGCAAGTTTGGACGTTTTACGTGCATTTTAGGTCTAAATGATGTTAGGTATCTAAGTTTATGATCAAAACAAACCTATTTGACAATTAATCCGTCTCTGAAATACCAAGAATTTGCGAAACTCGGATAATAAAAAATTGGGGGTCGATCTTTGAGTTTGAAAACGTGACATTTTTTTCAACTTGTGCAAGTCGCCCAGCTTTGATTACAGGTTGAAATATGTATTTATTAACATTGTTGGAAAGGAAAATCAACTGGCCGTTGCCTGACATTCTTCAATTTTTCACAAATGTGAGTATAAATAAGAAAATTTGAAAAGTCAAGGGTCATATCTCCTCGATTCTCCGCTTCAACACAAATTATAGTCTCAACCGGAAACGACCGCGAGTTTTTTCTGTGCTCAACATTTGGTTGAGACTATCGAGATTCCCAGGCGTGATATAAGAACTTTAGTCTTAATTGTCGTTTAAAAGTTGCCATAATTACACGTACATGTGCTGCAAGGCAGCATACAACATGTATACAATAATGGCGCTGCATGTTTGACCGTTTGTTGCACTTAGTTACAAAAGGGATACCAAGTAACTGTTATCGAGGAAATATGCCAGCCAATTAATAAAGTTCTATATGGATCTTATTTTTCAATTTATTTGACGCTTTGTTATGATTGTTTTGCCTTTTGAAATTACCACTAGTATATTTGTAAATACTTTGAAGATCCATATTTAGCTTCTTCATTGTTGGCAATTGTTTCCTGTACCGTCTTCTAAAGAATTTAGATTTTAACGAAATTCAAAGCAATAAGCATACTTCTAAAACAACAAAAAAGAAACTCTCATTACAATCGTAACTAAATATATTTTGAAAAACAGGCCTTTTTATTGTGAACTTTTTTATGCTGCTGAGCAATGTCGTTACGTAGAGTTTGGTCAATTTTTCCCAGAAAGAAGTTAACTAAACGAAGTTGAAATCACCAAACCATTGAAGTTAGTGATTGTGCTAAACGACGAATGAATTGAAAGAAGCAAACAGGCACAAATAGGGCATTCGAGTGTCAAAAGTCCGAAAGGGCAACGACAAAACCGGTAAACATGAACAAGAACAGCACGAAGAAACACAAAACACAAAATCAACCGAACGGAAATCAACAACGCCAACTCAAGTCAGTAGTATACCGGGTCTCTATGGAACACTTTGTACTTTTAATTTTCCATAGACGAAAGGTCAAACCACATGGCGACAACTGTCACCTCAGATCTCTATCAGTAAAGTCGTGTGTAGTCATGCGGAACAGCGATTAATCTTTTTCCTTCGCCCCTTTTTAAATTCGTCCCTTTTTTTTCGCCCCTGATTTTTATTCGTCCCCAAAATCTTACCCTTATCCTAAACCTAATCTCTAATCCCTTACCCTAACCTTTAACCCTTACCCTTATCTCTAACCCTAACCCTAATCCTTACCCTAACCTTTAACCCTTACCCTTATCTCTAACCCTAACCCTAATCCTTACCCTAACCTTTAACCCTTACCCTTATCTCTAACCCTAACCCTAATCCTTACCCTAACCTTTAACCCTTACCCTTATCTCTAACCCTAACCCTAATCCTTACCCTAGCCCTAACCCTAATCCTAACCATTTGTTTTGTTAGTGTCGCCCTTTATGGACTCCTGTGTTGTGATACTCTCGTATGGATTATTCCTAATTGGTTTCTTCTCTTTTTTTTTCTTTTTTTTTCGCCCTTTATGGGCTCTTTTTTTGTCTTTGTAATGGTATTGATAGCTGTTTCCTTTAAGTTTTCAATAAAAACTCAAAAACGGGTACAACTTTTATTAACATTCTACGTTTTATTTACATTCTATTTTACAAATTTAATATCCATAGGGTCTGGTGGTTAAATCGTTCATGATCACTCTTTTGTCAAATACAATTCGATAGTCTTTCTTTTGTGAAACAGTTAACAGTTTTTGATTGCTTCTTTGGATCTTATATTCGTCTCTCACTGTCCTGATATCGCTTCTGTTGATGGTGACCATCTCCTTGATGGTGTCGTAGTTGATGTCTAATGCGTTCTTGAAGTTTAGTGTTATTCCACGAATTTTACACATAGTTCTGTTTCCTCCTTTCTCGGGAATGGCTAGTTTGTATGCATAGTTCTTTGGTCCTCCCGTAACAAACTCCGTAATAGTATTTCCGGGTACTTCATCTGTTAAATCCCCTAAGTAGTCTCCCAGCTTAGGCCTCCATTCTCCTGGTTTCGATGTAAATACGATGGAGTCTGTGTCACAGTAGAGTGCTCTTGGTCCCAAATTCTCCAGATAAGAATACAGTTTGAGTCTGGCCTGGGCGGTAGTATAGGCTGCTATGACGACATTCGTTTTCTTTGAGGTTTCGATGAATTCTTCTTTATATTTCCATCGTAATTCCATCATTTCATCGTTAACAAACTGGATTCCGGTCACTTCTATTTGTTTGCTGGTTAACATGTCGAAGTATTTCTTTTGTTCTGTAATGTAGGTGGTCTGTTGCATGTTGTTTCTTTGTCCAAACTTGCCCCAAAAGCTGTTCAACATCAGTTTGGCTAAAGACCTGATGCCGGGGTTCTTTTCTATTTTGTTATAGTCTAACTGTATCCCTTCCTTTTCCTCGTAGTCCTTGATGTATTGCTGTTTATCCTCCTCAGATTGGCACCACTCTGGCCATCCACTAGCTTCTTGTTTCATTTTCAAGAATGTATTGATGTAGTCAGTGAAGAGTCCTCCAGACTTTCTTCCGGAATCGTACTGTTCTACCTCTTCGAAATGCCATACTTCGTAGATGTTTAAGATGGAATATCCCTTTTCCAAGGCTTTCTTCAGTTCATCTGTCACCCAAGTTCCCGTTATAGCTCTATCTTTTTCAGTATGGTTACAAAGTTCTTGCTGGTAGGTTTCCGTACATGTACGACACAGTGGGAACATCAGTTTGTTGTTGATCTTGCTGGGTAAAACAGGAATGTATAGGTTTCTGGGTGGTAGTACTTTACATTTCACCAATCCTTCGTACTCGTGGATGTCCCCAAAGTTTTCTGTGATGATGACGGGATGTCCTTTGGGTACTTTTCCGGTCTTGTTGACAAATGGATAGAGTGATGTCACGTCATAGTAGTTGATAGTATCTCTTTCTGTCTGTTTGTATAAGGTAAATGCCTCTGTTCTTCCACCATAAAAGGCTTCTCGTGGTTCTAAGGCTGGGATCATCTCTAAGGAGTTGACAAAGTCGCTCATGGATGTATCAGTTTTCAACTCCCTCTCAAAGTCACATTCCCATTTCTCTACGTAGGTGTACCCTTCTTGTTGCAGATAAGTCTTCTTCTCTAAGGTCCGTTGATGTAGATCGTACATGGACATGTTATTGACCGTATTGATGGTCTCTTTTGAGTAACATCTGGGACACCCGTGCCAGTAACAGCCGTGAAATTCATACACGGTTCCATCGTGGTATCCGTCTACTCTGTAGGGACCAATCTGTTTTTCTCCTTCGTTCTTGGCATGTTGAATCTGTATGTCTTTTATTGCGGATACATATTTTAACCATTTCATGGCTTTAATAGAGTGCTTGTGTTCTGGTCGATAGCCTTGTGCCGGGATGAGGCCAATAGTATTCCACCGTAGAAACTTGGATCGAAAGACTAGGTTGCAGGCAGAGGCAATGGTGATACTGTTTTGGAAGGGGTCGATTGGAGTACCCTCTAAAGTATCCATGAACAGTTGTCTAAAGGTTAAACAGGCTTTTCTCAGTATGTCTACGTCTGTGATGCAGTACTTTAAGAGTTCATCTTGGACATCAAATGGGTCGTTCCTGTGATCTTCGTACCATTTCACGAATGTTTCGCGGTCTTCTGCTTTCATTCCATCAGGGTTGTAGTAACGAATCTCTGGAAGAGTTTCTAATCGGGCGTTCTGGTTTTCCTTTCTATTAAAAAGGTGTCGGAAGTATCCTTTGTGGAGTTCGTCGAATCCAAACATTTTCGGGAGTTTGGTTAAGGCAGTGGGTAGAAAGTTGAGAGAATCTATCATCCGTATGCTGCAGCTTGGAATAGTAACTGCCATGTTCTTGGCGCCGTTGGGGATTATCTTGGGTTGAATTCCATGATGAAACAGGTATTGTAGAACGGGGAAAGAGTCGTATCCTTTAAAGTTGTGGCAAATAACGGTGGAGTTGTTGTTGTTTCCGGAAAATAACCAGTTGCAAAAGTCGTTGTTGGAATTGGGTCCTCTAAAGATCAGTTGGTTCTGTCCACAGTTCTTGCAGGTACTCTCTTCAGTTACTTCCTCTTCCATACAGACGGTACAGACTTTATGAACCACGCATAAGTTGGGTCGATGTTCCATGGCTCCACAGCTACTGGCTTTACAGTGTGAACATCTTCCGTCGGTGTCAGGTTGGTATCCCTTTTCGCATTCTATGAGGTCGTCTTGTGTACACTCGAAATCAAAGAAGATGTAAGTTTGCTCTTCGGGAGGTTCTTTGATTCCTATAGGCATCATGTAACACTGGTGGCTTGGATCGCAGTACTGTTTACAGGTGGGACAGTATATCTCGCCACACTCATGGTCTGTTTCCCTTTTCTCCCTGTTGACAGTGTGGCCACAGTCTTTACACTTGTAGTACCATTTACATGTTGAGTTGCCCTTCTTTGTTTGCTCCAAATGGAATTGGAAGCACTCTTTTCCCCTAAAGTTCCGACCACATTGGCTACAGTTGATCCAACTGTCTTCACAAGGTTCGTGTATCTTCTTACAAAGGATGCATGTGTTGTTGCATGCATGCTCTTCTTTGTTGTTATACTCTTTTTTACACTTGTCGCAGTAATAGACTCTGGTCTTGAAACCTGCTACGGTGGTGATAACATCGTAATGGTCGTCATGGTGGTAAAGGTAGATCTTCTTTTCGGTTTCCGGGCCTTCGTAGATGATGCCGTTAAAGTAGTCTTTGGAGAAAACGATGATTTGATATTCCGGCAGTACAGCTTGGAATTGTTTCAGTTCCTCGATGCCGCAGGGTCCACTTGGTACATTGGCTTTCTCGTGCAGTTGTACGGCCAAGTATTCTTGAATGTACCGTCCTTGGCGGATAGTGTCCCACTTTGAGTGTTTATCGATCCTGGCTTTCGCTGTAACGATGGCTCTAGCACAGCACAGCTCGTCTCGGTTCTGTATCCTGATGATGCTTCTCTTGTCCTCAAGGACTCTGTTTAAATTTACATAGTTGCACCGTTTCCGCCCGCTTCCTTCGGGAATGGATACGTGAAGAATATCTAGTGCTAAACTTCCGTCCAATACAAACTCCTCATGGGATTGTAATACTCTCTCTATTTCTTTTAATAATAGGTCCGTAGTCAAGTCCTTGAGTTGTAAAATGGGAAGGGCAATCGGGAAGTCAAGGGAGTTGGTTTCAATTGTTAGTTTAACAAGGTCATGTTCTTTCATCTCTTCTCCAATGGTTTGCAGGATGGAGTCGAATAACCGATGTAGTGTTCTTGTGATGGAAGGCAGGTCTGTGACTTCAAATTCCTTAAAGGTGACGGTATAATGATTTCTCGAAGTTCCAAACTTGAGTATTCTTTTCTTCTCCTGCCGTTTGATGGTGTAATAGGATTTCGGATCATCCATGTGGAACGGTTGCCCTGCTCCTCTTTGTCCATGTCTTTGCTGATGTAACTCTAAAAGGCGTTGGTTGGCAAAGGCCTGGTTGCATTGGGTACATTCGTAACCCATTTGGTGGCGGGTCATGTGAGCTTGTAGATTCTCCCGCCTTGTAAAAGTCTTGGTGCATCTCGTACACGAGTAAGTCTCTCGGTGGTTGGTCCATCGTCTATGACGATGTAGCTGACTCATCTTCTCAAAACTGGCTTCACATTGGTTGCAGGTAAATTGCTTAGCCATCTAAAATAAAAATAACACAGGTAAGTATATGGTGTCTATTGTTTCCTCTTTTTTAATTGTATACGTTTAAAATTATATGTCGTTTATTGATTCCTTCTCTTTTACTTGTATGCCTTTCAAATTATATATTGTCTTTTGTTTCCTCCTCTTTTAGTAGTATGCCTTTCAAAGTTAAGTTGGATATGTATGAGTCCTACCTTTTTCTCTCGTCGTTAAAACACGTCTGAACTCTTTGGTGTCTAATCGTATAATGATTTCATTTCAAATGGTTTACCTGTATAATGGATTGTACCACGTGATCATGTCACGTGACTTCTTGATCAAACCGGTTAGAACTGGTTGGACTTGATTTTACATTTTGAAAGTTTTAGTTCATCGAATTGCTTTTTGTTGGAATCGGTTCTTTAAATTTTTATGTTTGATGGTTTTTCATCAACAGATTTTCTTAACGGTAAGATTTTGTAAGTTTGTTTTCGTAGTTTGATGTTTTTTCTTCAACAGATTTTCTTAACGGTAAGATTTTGTAAGTTTGTTTTCGTAGTTTGTTGTTTTTTCATCAACAGATTTTCTTTTGTGGTAAGATTTTGTGAGTTTCTTTTTAAAGTGGAAGGTTTTTCGTCAATGCATTTTGATTTTGTTTGAATTTGATGTACCGATTTTCGTTTTTAAGTCAAAGGTTTAGATCTCTGTCTTGTATTTTTTGTGTGGAAAACGCATCAATAGGTATTTTTAAAGGGGGGAAATGGCTTAAAATGGGCATTTTAGGGTGAAAATGGGGCTAAAACGGGTGTTTTGGGGGTAAAATGAGTAAAATGGGGGGGGGGGTAATGGGGGATATTGGGGCTGCTGCTGCTGCTGCTGCTGCTGCTGCTGCGGAGGGTAAATGGCTGCTATTGCTGCTCCAGTAGAGGTAGTTTAGGGGAGGGGGAGAGGGATTTTGCTGTTCCATGGGAAGAATGAAAACGCGTATACTAGTTCGGATAGTTTATTGAGTTAAAACATTCTTCTTCATGTAGTCTTTAAACGATCGCTTCTTCTTTAATGGGTTGGTTGGTTTCTTTTGGATGTTCCTTGTTTGTCTTGGGCTTTCTCCCTCTTGAGGTCTTTGTAGGCTTGTGTTTCATGGGTTTCTTGGTCTTTACACCGTTGAGGCTCTTTACTTCCTTGGACTTTGCTAGTCTTCTTCTTGAGTTCTTTGTAGGCTTTACTGATTTTCCATTATGGTTCATGGGCTTCTTGGCCTTTACAACGTTAAGGTTCTTTACATCCTTGGTCTTCTCAGACTTAATCGATCGCCGTGTCTTCTTTAACTTTGCCATCTGTTCTCTCTTTGAGACTTGTAGCTTTGTCAAGTGTCTTATTTCCTTGTATATAGCTTTTCCCAAACTTTCAAGTCTATGTTCCACACTCTTTGGACGTTTGGATTGTTCTCCCGGTGGTACAACGTGTCGAGTCTTAGTTTGTGTTGCCCTTTTCTCTTTCGAGTCTACATGCTTCACCTTCTCGTGTCGTGTAACATCACTCGGCCATGAAAACCGTCTATTGCATTCGGAGCACTGATAAGCCATGTTTTCTCTTCGGTGTCTAACGTAAAACTAACTCAATCTCTATCTGTTGTTCCTTATATCCATATTTCACTTTCTTAACCTTAGATTCGTTATGTAAAGGTCTTTAGCTCTTTAACGATATGTAACACATCTACCCTCACTTAAAATGTGGAATTGGTCACTTTGTGGTCAAGTCCTGACTGACCACTGACCAATACCATCCTAAAAACCCCAGAATCTGCGTCTAGACTTCTTAGGTTATCTAACGATATACAACAACTCTATATTAGACCTAATTTAAGGATTGGTCATTTTGTGGTCAAGCCCCTAATGACCACTGACCAAAACACAGTATATCATCAGAAAGCCATTGTCCTAGAGAAGACAATGCAACAAACCGGAAGGAAATCGGTCAAGGAATAACAAAGTTAGGGCCCTTTAAACACTAGTAGTATAGATGCACCGATCAAGTCCCATTTCTCAGGTCGTCCCCGGGTCGTCCCATCATTTGCGCAGGTCTGTGACGTCATATCCACTTCCGGTCCGCCATCTTGAAGCACGGTGGCCATCTTGTTTCCGGCTCCGCCATTTTGCTTCCGGTCGGCCATCTTGCTTCCGGTGACGCCACATCCGGTCCTTTTGGAATCTCATTTTCCCGCGAAAATTCGAATTCGAGATATCCGAGCAAATCGGTGCATCTATACTACTAGTGTTTAAAGGGCCCTAACTTTGTTATTCCTTGACCGATTTCCTTCCGGTTTGTTGCATTGTCTTCTCTAGGACAATGGCTTTCTGATGATATACTGTGTTTTGGTCAGTGGTCATTAGGGGCTTGACCACAAAATGACCAATCCTTAAATTAGGTCTAATATAGAGTTGTTGTATATCGTTAGATAACCTAAGAAGTCTAGACGCAGATTCTGGGGTTTTTAGGATGGTATTGGTCAGTGGTCAGTCAGGACTTGACCACAAAGTGACCAATTCCACATTTTAAGTGAGGGTAGATGTGTTACATATCGTTAAAGAGCTAAAGACCTTTACATAACGAATCTAAGGTTAAGAAAGTGAAATATGGATATAAGGAACAACAGATAGAGATTGAGTTAGTTTTACGTTAGACACCGAAGAGAAAACATGGCTTATCAGTGCTCCGAATGCAATAGACGGTTTTCATGGCCGAGTGATGTTACACGACACGAGAAGGTGAAGCATGTAGACTCGAAAGAGAAAAGGGCAACACAAACTAAGACTCGACACGTTGTACCACCGGGAGAACAATCCAAACGTCCAAAGAGTGTGGAACATAGACTTGAAAGTTTGGGAAAAGCTATATACAAGGAAATAAGACACTTGACAAAGCTACAAGTCTCAAAGAGAGAACAGATGGCAAAGTTAAAGAAGACACGGCGATCGATTAAGTCTGAGAAGACCAAGGATGTAAAGAACCTTAACGTTGTAAAGGCCAAGAAGCCCATGAACCATAATGGAAAATCAGTAAAGCCTACAAAGAACTCAAGAAGAAGACTAGCAAAGTCCAAGGAAGTAAAGAGCCTCAACGGTGTAAAGACCAAGAAACCCATGAAACACAAGCCTACAAAGACCTCAAGAGGGAGAAAGCCCAAGACAAACAAGGAACATCCAAAAGAAACCAACCAACCCATTAAAGAAGAAGCGATCGTTTAAAGACTACATGAAGAAGAATGTTTTAACTCAATAAACTATCCGAACTAGTATACGCGTTTTCATTCTTCCCATGGAACAGCAAAATCCCTCTCCCCCTCCCCTAAACTACCTCTACTGGAGCAGCAATAGCAGCCATTTACCCTCCGCAGCAGCAGCAGCAGCAGCAGCAGCAGCCCCAATATCCCCCATTACCCCCCCCCCATTTTACTCATTTTACCCCCAAAACACCCGTTTTAGCCCCATTTTCACCCTAAAATGCCCATTTTAAGCCATTTCCCCCCTTTAAAAATACCTATTGATGCGTTTTCCACACAAAAAATACAAGACAGAGATCTAAACCTTTGACTTAAAAACGAAAATCGGTACATCAAATTCAAACAAAATCAAAATGCATTGACGAAAAACCTTCCACTTTAAAAAGAAACTCACAAAATCTTACCACAAAAGAAAATCTGTTGATGAAAAAACAACAAACTACGAAAACAAACTTACAAAATCTTACCGTTAAGAAAATCTGTTGAAGAAAAAACATCAAACTACGAAAACAAACTTACAAAATCTTACCGTTAAGAAAATCTGTTGATGAAAAACCATCAAACATAAAAATTTAAAGAACCGATTCCAACAAAAAGCAATTCGATGAACTAAAACTTTCAAAATGTAAAATCAAGTCCAACCAGTTCTAACCGGTTTGATCAAGAAGTCACGTGACATGATCACGTGGTACAATCCATTATACAGGTAAACCATTTGAAATGAAATCATTATACGATTAGACACCAAAGAGTTCAGACGTGTTTTAACGACGAGAGAAAAAGGTAGGACTCATACATATCCAACTTAACTTTGAAAGGCATACTACTAAAAGAGGAGGAAACAAAAGACAATATATAATTTGAAAGGCATACAAGTAAAAGAGAAGGAATCAATAAACGACATATAATTTTAAACGTATACAATTAAAAAAGAGGAAACAATAGACACCATATACTTACCTGTGTTATTTTTATTTTAGATGGCTAAGCAATTTACCTGCAACCAATGTGAAGCCAGTTTTGAGAAGATGAGTCAGCTACATCGTCATAGACGATGGACCAACCACCGAGAGACTTACTCGTGTACGAGATGCACCAAGACTTTTACAAGGCGGGAGAATCTACAAGCTCACATGACCCGCCACCAAATGGGTTACGAATGTACCCAATGCAACCAGGCCTTTGCCAACCAACGCCTTTTAGAGTTACATCAGCAAAGACATGGACAAAGAGGAGCAGGGCAACCGTTCCACATGGATGATCCGAAATCCTATTACACCATCAAACGGCAGGAGAAGAAAAGAATACTCAAGTTTGGAACTTCGAGAAATCATTATACCGTCACCTTTAAGGAATTTGAAGTCACAGACCTGCCTTCCATCACAAGAACACTACATCGGTTATTCGACTCCATCCTGCAAACCATTGGAGAAGAGATGAAAGAACATGACCTTGTTAAACTAACAATTGAAACCAACTCCCTTGACTTCCCGATTGCCCTTCCCATTTTACAACTCAAGGACTTGACTACGGACCTATTATTAAAAGAAATAGAGAGAGTATTACAATCCCATGAGGAGTTTGTATTGGACGGAAGTTTAGCACTAGATATTCTTCACGTATCCATTCCCGAAGGAAGCGGGCGGAAACGGTGCAACTATGTAAATTTAAACAGAGTCCTTGAGGACAAGAGAAGCATCATCAGGATACAGAACCGAGACGAGCTGTGCTGTGCTAGAGCCATCGTTACAGCGAAAGCCAGGATCGATAAACACTCAAAGTGGGACACTATCCGCCAAGGACGGTACATTCAAGAATACTTGGCCGTACAACTGCACGAGAAAGCCAATGTACCAAGTGGACCCTGCGGCATCGAGGAACTGAAACAATTCCAAGCTGTACTGCCGGAATATCAAATCATCGTTTTCTCCAAAGACTACTTTAACGGCATCATCTACGAAGGCCCGGAAACCGAAAAGAAGATCTACCTTTACCACCATGACGACCATTACGATGTTATCACCACCGTAGCAGGTTTCAAGACCAGAGTCTATTACTGCGACAAGTGTAAAAAAGGGTATAACAACAAAGAAGAGCATGCATGCAACAACACATGCATCCTTTGTAAGAAGATACACGAACCTTGTGAAGACAGTTGGATCAACTGTAGCCAATGTGGTCGGAACTTTAGGGGAAAAGAGTGCTTCCAATTCCATTTGGAGCAAACAAAGAAGGGCAACTCAACATGTAAATGGTACTACAAGTGTAAAGACTGTGGCCACACTGTCAACAGGGAGAAAAGGGAAACAGACCATGAGTGTGGCGAGATATACTGTCCCACCTGTAAACAGTACTGCGATCCAAGCCACCAGTGTTACATGATGCCTATAGGAATCAAAGAACCTCCCGAAGAGCAAACTTACATCTTCTTTGATTTCGAGTGTACACAAGACGACCTCATAGAATGCGAAAAGGGATACCAACCTGACACCGACGGAAGATGTTCACACTGTAAAGCCAGTAGCTGTGGAGCCATGGAACATCGACCCAACTTATGCGTGGTTCATAAAGTCTGTACCGTCTGTATGGAAGAGGAAGTAACTGAAGAGAGTACCTGCAAGAACTGTGGACAGAACCAACTGATCTTTAGAGGACCCAATTCCAACAACGACTTTTGCAACTGGTTATTTTCCGGAAACAACAACAACTCCACCGTTATTTGCCACAACTTTAAAGGATACGACTCTTTCCCCGTTCTACAATACCTGTTTCATCATGGAATTCAACCCAAGATAATCCCCAACGGCGCCAAGAACATGGCAGTTACTATTCCAAGCTGCAGCATACGGATGATAGATTCTCTCAACTTTCTACCCACTGCCTTAACCAAACTCCCGAAAATGTTTGGATTCGACGAACTCCACAAAGGATACTTCCGACACCTTTTTAATAGAAAGGAAAACCAGAACGCCCGATTAGAAACTCTTCCAGAGATTCGTTACTACAACCCTGATGGAATGAAAGCAGAAGACCGCGAAACATTCGTGAAATGGTACGAAGATCACAGGAACGACCCATTTGATGTCCAAGATGAACTCTTAAAGTACTGCATCACAGACGTAGACATACTGAGAAAAGCCTGTTTAACCTTTAGACAACTGTTCATGGATACTTTAGAGGGTACTCCAATCGACCCCTTCCAAAACAGTATCACCATTGCCTCTGCCTGCAACCTAGTCTTTCGATCCAAGTTTCTACGGTGGAATACTATTGGCCTCATCCCGGCACAAGGCTATCGACCAGAACACAAGCACTCTATTAAAGCCATGAAATGGTTAAAATATGTATCCGCAATAAAAGACATACAGATTCAACATGCCAAGAACGAAGGAGAAAAACAGATTGGTCCCTACAGAGTAGACGGATACCACGATGGAACCGTGTATGAATTTCACGGCTGTTACTGGCACGGGTGTCCCAGATGTTACTCAAAAGAGACCATCAATACGGTCAATAACATGTCCATGTACGATCTACATCAACGGACCTTAGAGAAGAAGACTTATCTGCAACAAGAAGGGTACACCTACGTAGAGAAATGGGAATGTGACTTTGAGAGGGAGTTGAAAACTGATACATCCATGAGCGACTTTGTCAACTCCTTAGAGATGATCCCAGCCTTAGAACCACGAGAAGCCTTTTATGGTGGAAGAACAGAGGCATTTACCTTATACAAACAGACAGAAAGAGATACTATCAACTACTATGACGTGACATCACTCTATCCATTTGTCAACAAGACCGGAAAAGTACCCAAAGGACATCCCGTCATCATCACAGAAAACTTTGGGGACATCCACGAGTACGAAGGATTGGTGAAATGTAAAGTACTACCACCCAGAAACCTATACATTCCTGTTTTACCCAGCAAGATCAACAACAAACTGATGTTCCCACTGTGTCGTACATGTACGGAAACCTACCAGCAAGAACTTTGTAACCATACTGAAAAAGATAGAGCTATAACGGGAACTTGGGTGACAGATGAACTGAAGAAAGCCTTGGAAAAGGGATATTCCATCTTAAACATCTACGAAGTATGGCATTTCGAAGAGGTAGAACAGTACGATTCCGGAAGAAAGTCTGGAGGACTCTTCACTGACTACATCAATACATTCTTGAAAATGAAACAAGAAGCTAGTGGATGGCCAGAGTGGTGCCAATCTGAGGAGGATAAACAGCAATACATCAAGGACTACGAGGAAAAGGAAGGGATACAGTTAGACTATAACAAAATAGAAAAGAACCCCGGCATCAGGTCTTTAGCCAAACTGATGTTGAACAGCTTTTGGGGCAAGTTTGGACAAAGAAACAACATGCAACAGACCACCTACATTACAGAACAAAAGAAATACTTCGACATGTTAACCAGCAAACAAATAGAAGTGACCGGAATCCAGTTTGTTAACGATGAAATGATGGAATTACGATGGAAATATAAAGAAGAATTCATCGAAACCTCAAAGAAAACGAATGTCGTCATAGCAGCCTATACTACCGCCCAGGCCAGACTCAAACTGTATTCTTATCTGGAGAATTTGGGACCAAGAGCACTCTACTGTGACACAGACTCCATCGTATTTACATCGAAACCAGGAGAATGGAGGCCTAAGCTGGGAGACTACTTAGGGGATTTAACAGATGAAGTACCCGGAAATACTATTACGGAGTTTGTTACGGGAGGACCAAAGAACTATGCATACAAACTAGCCATTCCCGAGAAAGGAGGAAACAGAACTATGTGTAAAATTCGTGGAATAACACTAAACTTCAAGAACGCATTAGACATCAACTACGACACCATCAAGGAGATGGTCACCATCAACAGAAGCGATATCAGGACAGTGAGAGACGAATATAAGATCCAAAGAAGCAATCAAAAACTGTTAACTGTTTCACAAAAGAAAGACTATCGAATTGTATTTGACAAAAGAGTGATCATGAACGATTTAACCACCAGACCCTATGGATATTAAATTTGTAAAATAGAATGTAAATAAAACGTAGAATGTTAATAAAAGTTGTACCCGTTTTTGAGTTTTTATTGAAAACTTAAAGGAAACAGCTATCAATACCATTACAAAGACAAAAAAAGAGCCCATAAAGGGCGAAAAAAAAAGAAAAAAAAAGAGAAGAAACCAATTAGGAATAATCCATACGAGAGTATCACAACACAGGAGTCCATAAAGGGCGACACTAACAAAACAAATGGTTAGGATTAGGGTTAGGGCTAGGGTAAGGATTAGGGTTAGGGTTAGAGATAAGGGTAAGGGTTAAAGGTTAGGGTAAGGATTAGGGTTAGGGTTAGAGATAAGGGTAAGGGTTAAAGGTTAGGGTAAGGATTAGGGTTAGGGTTAGAGATAAGGGTAAGGGTTAAAGGTTAGGGTAAGGATTAGGGTTAGGGTTAGAGATAAGGGTAAGGGTTAAAGGTTAGGGTAAGGGATTAGAGATTAGGTTTAGGATAAGGGTAAGATTTTGGGGACGAATAAAAATCAGGGGCGAAAAAAAGGGACGAATTTAAAAAGGGGCGAAGGAAAAAGATTAATCGCTGTTCCGCATGACTACACACGACTTTACTGATAGAGATCTGAGGTGACAGTTGTCGCCATGTGGTTTGACCTTTCGTCTATGGAAAATTAAAAGTACAAAGTGTTCCATAGAGACCCGGTATACTACTCAAGTCGTAACAAGAGTTAACTCGGGTGCTCCGGAAGAGTAAGCGGTTTTTGGCTGCTATAGCACAACCGTCGTGTTGCTAATTTTCAATTCAGTGTGTCAAATCTGATAAAGGAAGACAAAACAAATTTCTAAGACAAACCAACATCTGCACTCATTTGAGAGATTGTCTACGAGTGCACGGTGTCTACCGTACAATTTCTTGAGTGAAGACAGCAACCGTGGAGCAACATAACCCTGTGTTAGCCTTTTCTGTGTCAAACGTGACGCTCTGCCAAGGAATCGATGTAATTGCCGCAAGCTCTGGAGTAACGAATCAACTGTGATACGAACACTTCATAAGCCGGAGCGGACGGAATGTTGCTACACAAAAAGGGAAAGTTGAAGTCATCACGTTTGTCATAGAGCTTTGTTGAAGTATTCCTTGAGAGTCAATTACGAGATGTAAATCTATATATGAAGCAGACTTCCTAGAATCCATTGTGTCCCTTATCTCAGGTTCCTGAGGATATATGAGATGGAGAAAGTCACCAAATAGAGAATTGTTCAGTGAAAGGACATTATAAATACTTGTATAACGGAACGTGAGATAAAAAGAGATAGCTAGTCTAGTTCTCCACGAGTACAATATGTCCCGTCTTATACTTCATTCAAAATTTCTAAAAAAATCAAAGAAAACTACTTGTCCTGATTTTGTGTTAAAATGCGAATACTGTAATCTTACTATTTGTGTGGTTTTTAACTTTGCTGATTTCAGTGTTTCCCATTTTTCATGAAATTACATTAAAAAAGAAATAATGGTACACTAATGATATAAGTTTCTGTAGACCTAAAATGCTTGTATTCTTTGTGTGTCGCCAGTAACATTAGACAGAAGCGACATACATAGGCTCACTTTTTGATTGTTCGTCTTCTTAAATCGAGCGTCGCTCTGCAAAGTTTTTAAGTATTCCGTCTCAATTTTTATGTAACTTAACTCTATATTTCTTAATAGAGTTAAGGAATTACTCAACTACTTCCTGTTAACAGAATACTTTATTGACAAAAATACAAAATTCTGACATCGTTTGGGACAAAGTAACTGAGCAAACAGATACAAAAACTTTCTATGGGAACAGACACTTCAAGGTTAAGAGCATATGCTGGTACATGAAGATCAACGTGCCCTTTGCAATGGAAAAAGCTTCATCACCATTTTCTATTCATTTACAGCTGACCAGTACCAGTATTGCCTGAGGAACTTTGGTGTGCTTTTGATTCTTAACAACAGCAATCGTCCGAAAAATCCTAATTGTTCGTCTGTGTATGTGGCGGAGTCTTTGGGAATGTTTAGGAATAAGATGACATTGCTGTTAAATCTTTAAAATGGAATGCAGTATTGTAAAATCTATCATCAATGAGGATTTCTTGTCTTCTAGTACTCTTTTTTTATGAGACAGACCATTACCACGAAAAGAGGGGGGTGGGTTTGTACCGATCAGACAATTATTTTTTTTCATAAATGTGTCTCGAGACAATTTTTGTTTTCATTATTAGCATTATTCTATATTGCAGAAATCTTTCTTCAAAATATTTTATCCTCTGTTACATAAATATTTTTCATCAAAATTCAGATTCATAATATTATTTTAGGAAAACACCAACCCCCTCATCCATTCTTTGATTTCATAACAATAGAATTGGAAAAAAAACTAAATTTACAAAACGACATCGTTACATTATTTTAAGGCGACAGCTCGATATAAATTGTCGCCAGAAATAAAGAATAGATAAGTTATAAGTAAAAAGTAATGTAAATATTTCATATAAGTATAAATAAAGTCAAACGCACCTGACCTAAAGTAAAGTCTAACAGGCCAAAAACAAGAAAACGTGATTAATTGGATATAACTTTGTTTTCAATAATGTAAAAAAATCACCTTTACTGTAATATAACTTCTTTTATGTTGGTTTTAAAAAAATACCATAGAAATTACTTAAAATCATAAAAAATATTGATTCTAAAAATAGAAAAAGTGACCTTCACATTTAATGATTTAAAAAATAAAACCATATCGGTCAAACCATTACAATCCGCACATGGACATTAAAAATGGATTTTTCTGTAAAACACTGTTTTTATCAAATCCTGGTGGTTTTAATATTTTTAATTGTGACCATTGTAATTAGTGAATCTTGTTGAGTAAATTTTACCTGTGATACGTGCGAAGTCATAGGAAGACATTCGCAAATTGTAAAAAAAATAGGGAAATTTTGAACGTAATAATTAGCAATTTTAAATCTAAAAAATATCTTTTTTAGACATTGTTATGATGCAAATTCTTTTCCTAAGTCAATAATCCCTATGCATACTATAGATTTATAAAACAGTAATTGGAGTTTTCAACCCCATGTTAAATTTATTGAAAATAAATGAATGACTACTTTTCAATTGCTCACCAGAGGGTCCAGAAAAATGATTTTTACGCTATTTTCCGCATATTTAATACAAGTATAACATTTGGAATTATGAAGCTTAGATGTAATACTAAATTATTGTACCATAAAAATTCGGTCTACGGGGGTATCCACTCAACTTTTAAATATGACGTCTTTTCAGAGTTGGCTGATGGACTACTGTTCTTATCTGTATTTATTAAGTAAAAACTGAGGCCATTAAAATGATTTTATAACAGGTCAACCAATCTGCAAAAAAATGTATATTTTTTTAATTACTAGCACTAGTAATTCATTTACACGGATTCCAGCACATAAATATTATTCCTGCAAGGTTTTTGTCGAATCGATTCAGTGGTTTCAGACAAACAGGGGAGGATTTTTTAAATTTTTTTTCATGATGGGCGACGACGACGGACGCAAAGCGATTTCATAAGCTCGATCTTTAGCCAAAAACGACGAATCCAACCAGAATGACGATTTTCCATGGAAGACTTAATTGAATTTGGTTATAAACCAAAAGTATATGTGGTGTTCTGTGCTTTGAAGCTATGTGCAAAATATCAAGATACTGAGGCTACTCATAACTCATTAACTACTGATAAAACTGCGACTTTTTTTATTTAGTGGTTTCAGGCAAACAGGGGAGGATATTTTTGATTTTTTTTTCATGATGGGCGACGACGACGGACGCATAGCGATTTCATAAGCTCGATCTTTAGCCAAAACGATGAATACAGCCAGAACGATGTTTTTTTCATAGATGACTAAATTGAATTCGGTTAACGGAAAATAGATGTATTGTTCCGAGCATTGAAGCTATGCGCAAAATATCAAGATACTGAGGCTACTTGCTGAGAAAACTGCGATTTTTATTTTGGCGCTGCAAAATGCAAGACGACGGATAGTGCCAAATAAAGTAAACATAGTGGCGCTCACGAGGGATATGAATTTAAAGGAGACTTGTTGCATCGACTGTTGCTGTAAAAAAAAAAACTGTCATGGAAACTTTCCATGTATGTCAACTATGTGCAAAAACCGAAGCATTCAGTTAAAATGAAGTAGATGATCTCGGAGCTTGAAATTTCTAAGCACCATTAATGCTACAATTGCATAAACAATATGCAAAATATATTAATTCTTCATCATGTATAGCGGCAGAGAAAACTGCAACAATTTTTTTTCGTGAAAATCAATTTTGTGTAAAACCACTAAGTACATGTATTTGGTCAACAATAATTATAGATCACGGCCAAACTAGAGTTAAAAATCCCTGAATATAGGAGCTAGGAGGTATAAAAATTATTCACCTATCATAGATTCTTTGCATGGACAATAATTCCTGTTTTTGTATTGTAATGTTTTTCAAACATTTAATAAAATGTGCTAATATGGTAGATTGAAAACATCTTTTGTGGAGGATGGTACCCAACTCTTGTTTGTATTTCTAATTCATTACAAATAAAGCATGGCTATGTTACTTACAATTATTAAGTTCCACAGATCTTACAAGTACCGATTAGATTTTTTACATCATCAGAAATTTGAAGGAAGTGAACTTGATGCCGCAAAGAACTATGATTTTTACGATATGTTTAAAACCTGGCTCCAGAATGATTTATGACTTTGTAAGTCTCTGCGCAAAAAATTGTATTTGTTGAGAAAAAATATTATAAGAACACCGTATGTTCTGGACGACCTTTAGCATGTTTAGGGAGATGTGAATTTATAAACTTGGATCATGAATAAAAAATATGGAAACGGTACCATTTATATAGAGTCCACGAATCCGCAGAAAGAATGTAGTTCTGGCATCTGCAATTGCCAGAACTTCCAGGCCAGAATATTTATTTACAAAATCTGCCAGCCCCCCCCCCCCCGCCTCATAATCAAATGGTTGTCCCCTTAACAAACAAAATATCATAATAAAATTGTTCCTGTCTCATCAACTTGATGGTTAATTTATCACATAAAAAAGGAGGGATGTTATACTTAGGTTTACCTGAAGGTTGGAGTTACTTTACCAAGAAGGAAATATGGTATTAAATGTGCGAGATGGAGCATTTTGTCATTTGAACATATTCTTGCTTTCGTCTCCTCTTTCCTCCTCTGGTTGAAGTAGAACAGTGGAAGTTTGACTTTTCTGACCTCCAGAGGTCCACCTTTTTGTTTGTTTGAATGAGGCCAAGATAAACTAGGAACTTTAGATAAGAACAGCTTGCATGCCAAAAAGAATCCTTTGAAATAGCAGAATTCGTAGTCTGTTTTTTTTCCTTCGTGGTGCAATAAATAAAAACGAAGTCAAATAACTCGGACATTGTCGGATCTGAATATAGCCAGAAAAAGAAATGGCGGACGCCTGTAAAATATTTTTGAAATGATTCGATTTATTTCAAAATATCTATTTCACTATTCAATACATGCAGCTCATACTTGGATAAGCTGGTCTCTAGGATATATTAATTCAAATTATAGTCGTGTAATTTCAAAATGTTTCATAAAATTATAATTTTAGTGGTTTTAATATAGAACGTCTTTCTTTTATGCATTGTTTATGCCGTTTTTTCTTCTAAAAAATAGAATTTATGTGCGAGTAACCCGACCATAATGGTATTCTTTAATAGCTTTAAACCTACCTCTCAAGTGGCATTTGTTCCTTCGGGTCTATCATTAAGATTAGATCCATAATGAAGCGAAGAATCGGACCACAAAACACAAAATCGAACTGTCAGCCATTTTCTCTCTAGTTTCATCATCCGATTGTTGGGTGCTTTCAATCACGTCCGCGTCATTTGTATAAATGCAGGGCACCTGCCGTTGTCAAGCATTCTTGTTTTTGACGTAGTCAACACACCAAGGAACCAAAATGGCAGCCAGTCCAAGAAAACGTTCAAGATCTAGGAGTAGGAGTAGGAGCAAATCTCCAGTGAAGAAAAGCCCTGCAAAGAAGGCCAAGAAGCCAGCAGCAAAAAGATCTGCCGCCAAAGGAGGAGCTAAGAAACCAACAACTCTCTCCATGATTGTCGCCGCTATCACGGCCATGAAGAACAGAAAAGGATCCTCAGCTCAGGCCATCAGAAAGTGGATCTTGGCTAACCAGAAGGGAGTCAACGCTGCTCATCTTGGAAGCAACATGAAACTTGCCTTCGCCAAAGGTCTGAAGTCTGGAGCTTTGGTCAGGCCCAAGTCATCCCACGCCACCGGCGCTACTGGAAGATTTCGTCTTGGAAAGGCTCCAGCTGCCCCCAAGAAGAAAGCAAAGAAACCCAAGAAGAGTCCCAAAAAGAAGGCCACCAAGAATAAGTCAAACAACGCTAAAAGAAGGAAGAGCACTGGTGGAAAGAAGAAGGCAGCAGTGAAGAAATCAACCAAGTCCAAGGCAAAGAAACCCAAGAAGTCTCCAAAGAAGAAAGCAGCAAAGAAGGCCAGGAAGTCGCCAAAGAAAAAGGCAGCAGCTAAAAAACCAAAAGCAGCAAAGAAGACCGCCAAGAAAGCAAAGTAAACAATGGCGTTTGCTAAAAACAACAAAGGCCCTTTTCAGGGCCATCAATATGTCTAAAAAAGAATCTTACTATGTATTACGAATTATTACCTATAATTTACCAACTATAAAAGAAACCAAAAATAATATCGAGAAAAAAGTTCTACCCTTATAACCCGAATTTTCCATTTGCAAATCTTAACAAATTCAAATTCAAATTAGTTTATTTGAAGTAAATCCACAAAAGGATTGTGCTCAAACAACAGACATTACAAAAACATACAATCAATAAAGAATATATAGATAATACATATGAAGTATCATAATGTTTACTTACGACTGAGGAGGAACCTGATTTTCTACATCATTTGACCTTTTTTTTTCATACCATAAAATAATAGTAATATTAAATATATAAATATATATAATATATATTAATTTTCTAAGTTAGTTATACATCTATACTTTTCTAACCTTAATTATATAAGATCTATCTTATGTTGTACAGATTACTTATACTTTCCATACAAAATTTATTGATGTCATAATCATTGTTTGACATAACATACTTAAACTTTTCTTCTTCAGACATCTGAATAAAACTTGGAATAATATTAGATAAATAATCAAAAAAAATTTACGGGCATCAGATAGCCGAGTATATCTACATACAAAGTGAATCTCATCCTCAATCTCAACGTGGCAAAGTTTACATATTCTATTTTCTAGTGCTAAGTTTTTATGTCTTCCTGTTTCAACAGCTAAATTACTATTACTTATTCTTATTTTAACAAATTCTGAAAGTACCTTTTTTCCTATGTCTATTTTTAAAAAATTTTCCATTTCGAAACTGGGTTTTATTAATCTATAAGTTCTAAGTTTATTTCCCTTATTAGGGTTTGTTTCATGAAACACTTTCTCTTTCCAGAAAAAAAATCATAAACTCTTCTTTGAGTTTTTTTTTTAGTAGAAAAGACTAATCTATTTTTATTTAATGAATTCTGGTTCTTCCAGATATGATCAAATTTGACAATCTTTTCAAAAATATTTCTCATTTTTGACTTGTACCAATAACATGACCAAAATGCAAATCCTAGTCTCGAATGACAAAGAGGTGTCGAAAAGTTAGCATAAAATATAAAACCATGAAAAAAAAAACGTTCATGTGCTGAGTAGAAAACGTTTCCTGAGCCCACTGCTGGAAGTTCCAGTATTTGTGAAACTTTCAGAAAAATATAATAATTTTAAAATGCTACTTCTACCTGCCAATCTAGGGGCAATCATTTGATTTTAGGGGAGGGCTATGGATTTTTGTTCAGTTCAGCCTGCCATTTTCTTTTGGGGTAAAATCAGAACCTTATTTTGGGGTTTTTTACGCTCTGAAACTCACAATTTCTATTTTGAATTACTTCTAAAATTTTATAGTTCAAAAGGGGCAAAAGGCCATCCTCGTTATCCTGCATTTAAATTAACATACACCTTTCAGAGACGGATCCAGAAATTCTGAAAAGAGGGGGCCCGCTTTGGTCACGCTTCAATGATTTCCTATATATTCAACCAAATGTTTCCACCAAAAGGGCACCCTGGATCCGCCTTTGCATTTATGAAGTTTCCCGCGTTAAAGGTTATTTATAAAGTTTCCAAGTCAACCTTTGTCACGTGGTGTAAATTCATGACCGGAAGTCACATTTAATGGATACCTGAGATTATGTCCCAATTTGTTATTGTTTTTATTCTGTTTTTCTCAGCATGTTTACAATATTCTTATGGAAAACGTGTAGATGGAAACTTAGTTACTACAGAGGTGAGAGTTGTCACTGCTTAATCACCATTTTGAACTTAAATTCATACGAGACAGGTGCTTTATAACAAAAATGTCTCAGATTTTTGTTGTATCAAAACAGGTCTATGCTTCTGCCTCTTAATGACCACCATCAAAATGTTAATTATTATGTCATATTGAGTGCATAGGTTCTAAAAGAAAATAATTTATAAACTGTCCATATTTTGGGGGGGTGGACAGGGGGGGTCTCTAATTCCCCCGTTCCCCCCTCCTCCTCTAGCACCTACGCTCCCCGACACCTAAACCCCGGTATATCTACATTTAAGGCACAGGATCATGATTAACAATAAAACTTACGACAAAGAGTATAATCAGGAACAAAAAAGTCATAGAATTTTCTTAATGTTACGACTTCTATTACAGTGAAAGTTTATTGCAAGGATATGCTACATTACAATTAATGTATTAACCAAGTAAAGGAAATATGAAGTTCTGCTTCTGTCTTTTAGTGACCACCATCAATGAATTGATTATCCTGTCATTTGAATGCGAGCCAGTAGTATCCAAAGGTTTAATAACTGTTTAGAAAGTTGTACAGTGTATGTACAGATAAAATTAGTTCATAGATATCTTTTTGCAGGTTATATATGTTATTATAGTTCTAACAGGCAAACATAGATCATTGCTGAAACAAATGTAGCAATTAGTTGCCGACAAAATTACAACAAACTTCCAGGCAACAAATTTTGCCACACCTAACAGCGCTTGTTTTATCTATTCAAGACTAATTACATGTACATGTAGATTCCCTCTATCCAAAAGATAAAAAATGAAGAGCTTACATGTATATACTGTAAGAACAATGAAATCAAAATATGCTGTACTGGAAAGCAAACTAAAATCAACTTAATGTATGCTTGGGAAAGGAATAACCTTAAGTCATGTAAGTGATTTGACAATTTGGAAATTTACAGTGTACATGAACAATTTAAATGGTTTAATGCATATTTCAACACCACAAAAAACTAAAAATGTGCATTGGATTCAAAATGGAGCTGTTATGTTAGTTTGATCAATGTACATGTATCAATATTGCTGTGTGACAGTTGCCGTAAATGGTTTTACCAGAAATGCGCTGGTTTAAAAAAAATTCAAACCACCTAATGGATTACACCACTGCCATAAATCATTGAAAATTTGTGTTGACCTATCATACATGTATTTGCAATTTTGTCCATCATACATGTACAATGTACATGTATGTTTTGTCAAGTCTTAATTTGGTATCTTCACAATGCCAATTTTACTGATAAGAACTGTCGTAGCAAATAAGGAAATTCTTATTGTAACATGAATCGATCTCCGTCCCATCATTGGTTTCTGATCATGTCATCATGATATTTGTCTTTGCCGTGCAATAAGATTGTCTAATTGTAACGTACATGCAGTACTACAATAAGAATTTCTTATTTGTTACGATTTTGCCATAATCTTACATGTCTCTGTGCCTATCTACATGTACATAAACATTGTATAAATGCAAATTTTTAAAATACATACATGTACATATCACAGGCCATAGGAAATATTTCTTATACATTTATTTCTCTTATGAAAATTTAGCCCTTCCATAGTTCTGTATATAAGATACAGGTCTTTGGGCTTACACAAGATGCAAAATGTTATTGTCAATTTATTAAGATTTGTTCCTTGTGAACGGTAAAAATCACATTATATAAGTTTATTTGAATAATGTGATGATTAAATATTATATATAATACATTGAGATGTATGTAGATAACATGCTTTCACTCTATTTTAAGGTTCAATGAATCTAGGACTTTCATTTGATTTTTTAACAGTATTCACATATAAATTAAGTCATTTTGATTATGTGCAGAAATTTAATTTATTTGAACTTTTGAAGTGACATTTTAAATCCTTTTCACACAAGCTGTATGTTTAATTACGAACATTTCAGAGGCAGCATTTTATACGTTTATCAAATTGAAACTTGCATGTTTAAAAAAATATTCAAAGTATTTTATTTCTTATTTCATGAAACATGTTTTTGTTTACAAAGAAAACAATAGAAGTTTTTTTCTTTGAAGAAACTCAACCTGAAATAAAAACATGTACATGAGCTGGATATTAAGTTGAACGTCAGAAAACATTACACAAACACAATCACTGTCTTTATAGATTAAAAGATGGATTTCAGCGGAGGATATGAGAAAAAGGGGGGTCATTGTAATGTTCATATATGTATTCAGCACAATCAGACAAAAATGACCGAAATCAGCTCAGTAAATATTTTTTTATGAAAAAAAAAACAAGACATCCCTTTAAAGTTAAATGGTTGGTCCCTGATATATATACATGTAGAATGTTCATGACAGATCAGCAGTACATGTACAAAGACAGATTACTAGTACATGCATGACATGTAGCCTTTTGCCCATAAATTTTTAAAAGGGAATCTTTTAAATTTAATTAATAGTCTATTAGAACATATGTATGTTGGATCATCTCATATTTTTGATTGGGGTAAACATAAAAATAGAACATACATGTATATGCAGCTTGTACAACAACTACATGTACATTCAATTGTCTCTTAAACATTTGTTTTAAGAGATAGCTAGAACTTGCATAGAATATATAAGAAAAACTGCAAACAGGGGAGATTACTCATGAAAAGGGTAAAAAAACAGCAAAACATTAAACATTCCATTTTAAATTCATTTATGTAATTCTGAAAAATACTGTAAGAATTATTACATTGTATGTCTTAGTTCAGAAAATGAGTTTTGTTTTATCATAAACCATCATTCCTATAACGCCTGTATGATTATACATTTGTAGAAGACTTTTAAAATAGTGCAATTGAAAAAAATGAATAGGTAAAATCAATGTGAACTCTTTAGATATCTCTCGTATCTCATTCTTTAATTCCTTCAATGGAGAATAACATGTATCACTCTAAACTGTATACAAAATGTATGTGTTAAGGTTTGTTTGTTTCACACTTTCTAATCTTATTATTATTCACATGTGTAGCAGTGTTCTCTGTCCAGAAAGCTATTTTAGCACTGTATATATACATGTACATGTATGTACTACAACAGTGCTATATTTTATCATATTTAAATTTTTGATATAGTTTACAGAATGTTTTAAAACCTCATTGCTATCACTTTTAGAAACAATTAAACAGTACAGGTCAGATTTTTTTCCTCAAATTGATATACAAAATTCTTAAGAGAGAATTCGAGTTGAATAAATCCTCAAATTTGAAAAGTATTATGAAACCGGACCCGATGCTTTCTTATAAGCTTTATGTATATATCTCTTGTTATGTTTAAAAAAGTATTTTTCAAGAAACTTATAACATGATGATGAAATATTGATCAACTTATATGTTAAAATGATAATTCTTTTTTGTAGGATAACTGTGTCAAATAAAGTTAGTTAACTTTAATCCCACTAATCAGTCTGATCATGTACTTGAACAAATCCCATGTCGTGATAAGATCGTCAGAAGACACGATCTCACGTGGTGTTTTTGTGACCAAAAGAGATTTAAAATATTCGATTGAATGAATTAGTCAGTTATAGACTGTATATAAAATATATATTTAGATTAACTATTTGTTTAAAATTTGTAATGAATTTAAAAGGTTTCATTTAGTATATGTATTGTAACTGATCCTTCAATAAAGTTACAACAAAAATCATGTAACAAGATCAAGTTCCACATTTTGTCTCCTTTGCACAGAATGTTAAGTCATATGTAGTATACATATAACCACATTTTCATGTTGATTTTGTCTTTTAAACTTCTTCAACAACTTTGATACACATTATACTAGTTTTCATCCCATCTCCTGACAGTAATCCAAATACACATTTCAACTGCAATTTTTTGGCCAGCTTTCAGAGTGAAAAATCAAGTTTATAATATAAGATGTTGAATGTTGAGTGCATGGGCGGGCAAGTTTTGGTTGTGTGGGCGGGGAAGAAATTTCATATAAGTTTTCTCAGCACTTTCTTATCACAGCCTCTTGATATTTGTTCTACAGCATAGGGGTTATGTCCCATAGGATTGAATTTCAGGCCTGTCACTCATCTACTTCCTGATTAATGAAATCTAGCCATTTTTGACAAGGACAGAATTTTTGCCTTTTTATTCCACATCTAATCTAAGACTTATGAAAATGGCCATTGTACTATTTCTAAATGGGATTTAGGTTTCCTTAACATGAGTTTTCTTGGCAACATTGATATTTGGTAAGCAGCAACAGCATGTTGGATAGGGTTTAAGTCTTCCTGATGTGTCCCTCAACTACCTTCAGTCAAACAAAATACTGACAGTTCTGTCTTTGGCACCTTTTCAAATGTTTAAAGCTAAAAAAATGTTAAAATGGTTCAGAATACTGTAAAAAATGAGATTTCACAAAATATTTCATTGGAACATTGGTTGAGACTGAAATTGATTTATTTATTCTTTTTTTCAGAATTGGGAATTTCTGACCAGATTTTGTTTCCTGTCCAAGAAAGGAACTCTTGTATATTCTTTTGAATACCCTAAGGTACAGTAATTGTTAAAACTTAGGTGAAATTTGTTTAAGCTGTGCTTAATATTTCCTTATGTAAACATGGTAAACTTGATTTGGAGAGAAATATGGCTTAAGACATCATATTTCTAACAATATGTAACTAATTCATCATGGTGACACTTAACTAAGTCTTTGCTTCAAAACATCGATGTTTTTCACACTGGTCCACCTGAAAACTTTTAAAAAATACACAGACTCAGTGCACCGAAGTATGAAATGCATCCTGAACTTGTCAGAAAAAAATAGCGGCTTATACACCGGAAAATACGATAGTCCATTGTACTTACAACATGTTTGATATTCAACCTTGATTTATTTAAACAAAAACTAGGTTGGCAGCTTGGATATATTAAATCATATCAAAGTGTTACTGCATTTTCAAATAGACTTATTGCAAATGAATGACATTAAAAACTGCCTTATGCTATTTTGTCCTTCAACCTTGATTTATTTAAACAAAAACTAGGTTGGCAGCTTGGATATATTAAATCATATCAAAGTGTTACTGCATTTTCAAATAGACTTATTGCAAATGAATGACATTAAAAACTGCCTTATGCTATTTTGTCCAAGTCATCCATAAGAAGTTTTTTTATAATGTTTTTTCCAACATTTACTGTAGTAAAATTGTTGCTGTATTTGTATTTCAGTCATTTCAGCCAACAAAACTTTTGCTGTATTTTGATAACAAATGGGATGAAGCGTACAAGACTGGGAAGGCAAGTCTCTTTTCTTCTTAAAGTTTTCAAGAAACAGACTGTGTAATTTAGCACATTACTTGATCTGCATACTCGGAGGCTAGAAATCTCATCAAAAGAAAATCACATCAAAGTAACAGTCAAACAATTCAGAAATTCATCCATCCTATGAATTACACATCAGAGATGCTTTAGCCAAATGTTTACAACTTTCAAAATATACTAGAAAATATAGTTCACAATTATAAACCAGAGAATTGAACAGGATTTCAAATTCAGACAAATACTAAGCTTTGCCAGAGAGAACAGTTTACAAAGTGACATCAGACGCACAGGTAATGACCATTTGTCAAATTATTATTTTTTTAGGGGGGATTTTAGTGTGTTTTACCTTACAAATTAAATCTAGCTGAAATACTTTTTCTATCAACTTCTAACCAAATATTGACTTTTCTTGAAAATTCATGATGATAACATACATGTACTTCCTTCATGGAAAAGTTGAATTTGGTAGATGTATGTAACACATTATACAGTTATTGTTAAATTATACAGTCACAGCATATATGCAATGTCCGTAATTATTAAGTGCAGTTCTCTGTAAGAATCAGGCAAAATTTAAAAACTTTGAATCATGATTTTAAAAACACATGGTTTTGACAATAAATTGTCATTCAAAATAGCCTACTAATGAAGAAACAAACATTAGTTGTTGTCTCAAGTGTCAGAGGATGGAGAAAAAATTCTGTTTAAATGATAGGAATTTAGTGTGACTTGACAGAGTTATCTCCCTTAGATTCAAATTTTATATGCATTTCAACCAAAATATATCTCAAATTACTTATAGGATAATTAATTGGGTCGAGTGAATAACCAAAATATGATCACGAGTCGGTGAACGCATACAGATTTATACGAGTGCGCGGAACTTGTTCCGCGCACGAGTTAAATCTCAGTGCGTTCCCGCACGAGTGATCATATTTTGGTTATTCATGAGACCTAATTGATTATCGTATTTATTACATAGATAAAATGCCGCTATTTAATAGTTTTTAATAAATTTATTTGAATGGCGTATGAATTTAGACCGCAGGAGTCATGCCGACAACGCAATACAATTCACGACGTCATAATTGAGTTTGACCGGAAAGGACGCAAGTGTGAAAATATTTTTGTTATTTCACATTGTGAATTTACCAGATTTTATTTCATTGGGAAAAATCGGTATTTCATATGCATCTATGTAATAATGACTTTTAAAAAAAGTGTCAATGCATTTTTTGTTACTTTTTAAGCATTTTGAACAGTTTTTTTAAGTCAAACTCATGTTTTTTTTTAATCATGATTCACCCATTGCTTGATTCTTACTGAGAATGGCACTTAAGTTAAAATCAAAATCAAAACTTTTGTTAAATTCACTTGTAGACATGTGAGGAGATGGTGAACCTATTAAGTGTAATAGACAATCAAGTTATCCCCCTTCATGGAAGTGGGGGTATTGGTAACTGTTCAACCGTTATCAAGGGTACTACAGAGTATTGGAGCTGTTTCAGAAAGGTCACATTTTCTTCAATGAGAGCAAAATGGTGGTTCATAGCTCTCAGTAATTGTGCTTCAACGGTAAGATTTATAGCAATGCTATTGATTACGTGTTATTTACTTAGGCAGTGTGAGTTCCTGTCAACAAAAACGTGTCTTGATGGCCTGATTGTCATTAGATTCATCCACTATCTGCCTACGGATTTTGATTTACAAATAAAACCTGTCCACCTGCCTTACATGCAGGTTGAGGGTTTACTCTGCTAAAAAAATGAGTGTGCTCTGAACTCTTATGTGTTAAAAAGGGTGTTAAATAAGATCAACCAACTTTTAAAAGTAACTTAAGGATAGATAGAAATCCTCAAAGGCTCACATTTCTACATGGGTAATATTCTCTTTTTGAAAATTAGAGACCAATAAAGAGTTTGATTTTAGATGCAACAGAAAAATTAATATTTTGAAGTATAGAGATCTTCAAAGAGTGCTAAAAAGTCTTCAAAAAACTGATAGGCTCCAATCCTATTATTTCTTACATATTCAAATAAAAATATTGGTATAAGTCAATATGCACTTTAGTACGGTACAAAAGATAGATTGTCAGATATGAGTAGAAAAATAGCTACTAGTATATATTCTTTTTCAAAATATTGTATTTGTAGAGCCCAGTTCTTCATTTGTTTCTAATTGTTCTGTTACAACCCGTCCGATTTAACTATGGACTTTCGATTGTAGCGTAAAGTAGAGCTTGCGAACACAACAATAAAAATTTACGTCGTCATGATTGGCTGATTACTAAGATACTTTTTAAAAAATCACGTGGTTATCCATAATGGGTCGTGCAAACATTAAATCTGATTGGATATTGGTGAATTGATTGTGTTTTCCTACTATGACGAGTTGCGGTTTTTGTTACCGATTGGCTTGTTCATGATGATGTAAATTTTCATTGTTGTGTTTACACACTTCAATCGAAAGTCCATAGTTGAATCGGACGGGTTGTACAATGATATTGTATTACAGAATGGGCTAGAGATGACTTACAGTCTACACATGATGAATGGAGAAGAAGATGAACTTCTAAAACATGAAAACTCTGCTGATCAATTCTGTATGTCCATAGAGATATTTTCATTAATAGAAAATAATGAGATGTGGAATAAGTGTACGCGAAACAACCCACAATTAAAAGGCAATTTAGAAAAACCACAATGGACAACCGCCAGCAGCCTTCAACGAGGCCATTTGGCACTGCTTGTGGTTCTGCAATTGGCCCATGGTCTAAATAAAATGCATATAATTCAAATCCAGCCCTGAAATAGTCACAGATAGACCCCCTTCTTAAACAAGGAACAGAAAACCTAAAAAAGACTAAGTATTAGAAATAGAGTAAATTTGATATCTATAGCTATACATGTTTTAATGTTACATATTGTATTTAAAGAGTTCAGATAACTTTTTCTGGAGCTGGGACATGTATATATATACCAAGTAAGGTATCTCACATTTCAATCAAATTGTATTCCATTTTCAGATGTATTACCTGTCATTATAACATTCTTTATAATCTACATGGGACTAGGAGCATTATCCAGTGCAGTCGGATGTAAGTAGCTTATTGAGACTTCTTTCTCCTTAACTGATATAAGATATGTGTAGCATGAGATGAAATGAATAAATTATGATGGTATTAAAATGAGAATGCAGAAATTAACATGAAAAATAACAAAATCTATATAGTTTCACCAGCCTGAAAGCCATATGTAATGAAGAAGCAATGAGGCACCGATTGGGCATTCTATTGTCAAAAGTCCTAAAGGGCAACGACAAAACCAGTAAACACAAATAAAAACAGCATGAGGACATATAAAAAACAAAAAACACAAAATCAACCTTACGGAAATCATCTATGGAACTCGAGTTGTAACAGATGTCTGGATGTCAGGTGCTCGAGAAGATTAAGGTTCTAAGACACAGTTTGGTTTTGTTAACAACTTGTTAACAAGTTAGTTTTGGAGAGTGACATCCTAGAATTTTGAAAGTAAAATACATATGTCGAATTTAAGAAGCTGTAAATTAAGAATGCCTTTTAATATAGTAATGACAATGTGCTATGTGCTTAACTGTTAGGGAATCTTTCAAAGATAATCTTTTTGACAAAATATAGAAATATTCAAAAAAACGGAAGTTTAGCGTCCCCTCTCCGGCATTGTGTTATTTCTATTTTTCCAGTCTTTAGAACGTTTTTTACTTTTAATAAACATCCAGGTTCATGTTCTTTCAGAGCAAGTATACCACTATAGTGGATTAAGTGCAGGTTTGGGTCCAATCTAGGCTTGAATTATGGGGAAAATTTGTAAATTTTAGTGTTTTTTCATATATAGTTTGTTTTCGGAGTTATTGGTTTGTAATGAAAAAAAAAAATTTTGCAAGTAACAACTAACCGGTAGATAATCTATGGAATATTAGGAATTCAACAATGTATGATAAGTGTTTATATGGTTATATATAGTTTTAGAATAGTTGTTGGTAGAAGCACATGTGTTGCAAAGCTATGAACGTTTCTGACGTTTAACCTTGAAGTGTGTTGCACTACATAAGCTTATCCTGTCTGCTTTAGCACACCCATTGTGCTGCCAATTTCCAATTCAGTGTGTCCAATCTAATAAAGGAAGACAAAACAAAACCCCATGACAAACCAACATCAGTGCACTCATCTGAGAGATAGAAATCCCATATTTGTTAATGAGTGCATGATGTCCACAGTAAAATTTCTTGAGTAAAGACGGCAACTAAGGAGCAACATAACCTTTGTTAGCAACTTTTGTGTCAAATGTGCTCCTCTGCTAAGGAAATTGATGTAATTCCCACCAGCTAATATTTGATAATGTGGAATTAATTATTGTTCTGTTACACTTACATAAGTATCATAAATTGTGTATATGTATAACAACAAACTGTATTAAACATTTGGTGCTAAAAAGGTAAAATTCATAATACCTTATGGATAACTGGTTAAACACTTCATCAAGTTCCCACTTTGTAATTATCAAAAACAACTTTCACACCTGCATGGGATTTGGTTAATCATTTACCAGTTTGGGGGCTTTGGAATTGCCCTGTCGGTATGTCCACATATCTAGTAAGGGCAACTACTCTTACCTTGCTTGATGGATTTTAATGTAGCTTAAGATGAAAGAAAAACATCAATTAGAAGTGTGCATAAAGAAATTTCATTGTTCTTTGAAATCATTCAGGGGAGATAATAAGACTTCATTTTTTTTATTTGCAATATTATAGTTCAATGTGAACAGTGTAACCTTTTGTTAGCTTGTTGACAGTATTTCTTACTTAAGCTACTTTGTGATGTATAAACAATTGACAAATTATATTTTTCAGATGTTCTGTCTACCCAGCAACTTTTCCACACTACTTATAAGATGTATATCTGCTCAATATATACCAACTGTTTTGGTCTGTTTATTCTTGTTATTGGATGGGGGAAGTATGTCAACACTGGATATGAAGAGATAGGGGCGTGGCTTGCAGGTTTGTTTTACTTTGATTAGAAAACTATTTTGATATAAAGTTTTAGAAGGACTGACAGCTTTTATGATATTCTTATAACAATATAATTGGCCTTGTATAAGAATTGCTGTCAGAGAAATTAATCATAATCTTGAGTTCACATTTCCTTGGAAATAATGACAAAAGAATTGTTTGATTGTTTATGAAATTGTTGATATCAGATTTTTATTTTAAAGTCTTCAGCATTATGTTGAAAATGTTGCAAATCCTTTACAAGTCATCCTTCAGCTTCGCACAATTGTCTGTCACTGTTGTTCAGGAAAGTGCTTGCTCTTTGTATATTGTACTTAGCTTCATGGGTATAATAGCAAGCACAGCTCATAGCTGGGAGCTCTACAGTATTTGTTCCCACTAAATATTTGCCTAATGCTGAAATTGATTTTTAATGGTCTGGATATGCTTCTCAAAGTTACAAGTGTAGAGTGAATTTTAAAAAATACCTTTCTAAAAATACAATATGTGTTTTTAAACATAGATTTTTGTTTTTAATTGTGGGGCAAATATTTACTAGCAAAGCAATTTATTTGAACTTTTCATTTATTTATGTTCACTGCATTTCAATGAAGTAAATATTGACTTCATGATAATTCATAAGTTGGAGCAAAACATCACACACTCATAAAATCAACCAAAATGTTACCCAAGGTCCAAAGCTCTCAAAAACAGCGACTGACAGTCAGTAAAGTATCTATTCAGACAGTGTCTCAGTTTGCCAAAAATCAATTTGGAATATTTGAAAGAAGTTTCTATGATTATCCAGTTTATACAATCGTCCGTTTCCCCCTTTTTTCCTTTCAAATAAAGTAAATTGAATTATAATGCTGTGCTGGCAGCTAGGCAATGCCTAAATCATATTATGGTTTAAAGCAATTTTATGCCTGTTACTTGGAACACAGGTCATTCATCTTCACAGAAGACCACAATTCTTGTAAAAAAAAAGAAATATTCCATACATTATTATATCAAGTTCTTGTCATTTGTGTGTCGATTTGAACAGCATGGCATTGTATTAAAACTTTATATTTCTTCTTATTGTCATGACTAAATTTTATCATTAAAAAACCTTTGTCTTTTTTCAGGCAGACTATTCCAAGCTATTAGTGATATTATATTTGTCTTGATGCTAATTCTGATGTCCAATGGTTATACTATAGTCAGAGGAAAACTCTCCACTCCCCTCTACATAGCCATGGGGGTGTTCTTCACACTTTTTGCACTTGTATATGCAATACTATTTGTTTATGAAGCAGAGGTGAGTGTCTGGTTTAAAATTCAAACAAACTTTTGAAAATTTCTTGCTAAATAACCAACAGGTCTTGACAAATGAAATAAGCAAGGCAACTTATACAAAAGATTTGTTGTTAATACTCCTTTACAATGTACCATCTTTACTATGCTTGTAAGTGCAACCATTCCATGACCACTGAAATTTATAAATGACATTTTACATTTTCAAAGTCAATGATAAGATTGTCACCAAATTGCCAAAAGGGATAAAATCTATTTATAGCTGCATAGTAACTTTGTTAAATAACAGCATTTAAATGCTCTTCAAGTACAGTACAAAACAAATGAAAATATCATAAGCATAGGTGTTAACCTTTTCGGACTCCAATGAGGGAGATCTCCCTGAAACCAGTTTTAATTTCAGGGAGATTTTGGGTAGCAACATTTTTGTCTTAAAAATTGCGTGCATATGAATAACCCAGGCACTGATATTGTGTAATATCACCTGTAATCATGGTAATAGATTAAATATATCTATTATATTTTCTTTTGGTTCAGACATGTCAGAGAATCATACTTTATATTGAATGTATTTAATTTCTATACATTCATTTCATTAAGCTACAGACTCTACTAAGAGTAAATGAATACAGTAGGGAAAGCTTTTCTTTTTCTAAAAATTAGGTATTTAAGGCAAAGTCTTTGGGTAAATTTGAATTCAAATAAAGCACAGCAAATTTAAAGGTGTTTAAAATGTTCATATGATCAAACTTATAGCCTAAATCCTTTCTTTTTGTGCACTTTTGTTTCATTTCTTAAAAGTGATAAATAGATTCCATAAAGAAAGGGAAGTAATTTTGGTAATTGTTTCATTATTCCTAGTTTCTCTCCCCCTTACTATGTTACCCCCAATCTATAATTTTTCAATGGAGATCGTAATTTTCAAATGATTTTAACACTCTCTGTATTCATTCAAAGTGTGGATGCAATAAATATGTCACCCAGCAGATATAATTGGATTAAATTTCAACTCATTTATTGTTCTCAACTCACTAATTAACACTAGTTCGTGAGTTTTGATAACACTGACAGGTAAACATTGGACAGATTATCGACGTTCAATCAGCTGATTGAGTAAATTCGTTGGTTGTTTCTTAAACTTATAAAAAGGAAAGGAAAGAATGATTATGGGACAAAAAAATGTAAAATTACGGGAGATTATGCGGGAGGGTATTAAAAGTCGGGAGTTAAGTGTCTCCCGCTCGGGAGTAATTTATTTCTCGGGAGATAGCTTAAATTTTCGGGAGGCTCCCGCAGGATTCGGGAGGGTTAACACCTATGATCATAAGGTAAAAAAAATCATGAATTCAAAATGTAGAAAATTGTGATTGAAAATGATAAAAGCAGCACAAGTGTTTTCAGTTTACTTTGCATTTAGATATCAGTATCACAAACAATCTTCTCGCTCTGTTGTCTATATAAAAAAAATGCATCTGAGCGAAAAAAGCTTAGGTAAAAAATTTTGATATTCTGCCCATGGCCTGACCTTTATTTAGAAAACTACTTATCTCTACTTTATTTTTCCCTAGGTATTTGATCCAGGAGAAGTATTATATATCTACGAGAGTCCAGCTGGTTATGGACTGATAGCTTTACGTCTGGTCGGATGGACATTCTTCTGTGTATCTCTTATCATAAACATTGTCACACATTCCAGAAAAGTCTGGTTCTACATTCCTTTCTTTATTTATTATACAATATGGTAAGTTTATAAGGCCGTCAGAATGGGGGTGCATTTTGTATACTGGTGCCCCCTTTTGGCCAAAAAACATAATGAAGAAAACTCTAAAATGCACCAAAAAACCACCAACATGGATCCAATTTCAGAAAATTTTCTTTATCTGGTGGGATGGTTCCCCTTCTAGACCCTGCCTTGCACTCCCTTTTCCAGAAACCTGATAATCGCCTTGGTATGAAGTTCATAGAATACTGAAGGTCAAAACTTCATAAAACTGTGCACAAGGATTAAATCTTCCTAATTCCTAAACAATTATCTGTCAAAAGGGGAGGGATATTACAAAAATCTTATTAATGTCTTGTAGTCCATTGCAAAGACACAAATTTCACACTTAGTAACATGTTAATAGCTTTGGCAAAATTGCTGAAGAAAGATCTAACCATGTGGAAGTTTTTTTGACATGTTGAAATCTTAAAACTTTTATGAGTTGAAATAGAGCAACTCATAAATATAACACAATAAAATCTTATAGAAACTTATGGTTGTCATAACTGTCTCGCATTCACTCATTATTGACTCTGAAAGAACAAGTAGCAGAATATTAAATAGAGAAAAATGAACTCTTCTAAGGATTTTCCAATGCATTATGTTCTTTACTCAATTAATTTCAAAATGCGTGTTATTTGTATTTCATTAACTTATAGGGTCTTTCTATGGACCTTTGGATCAGAGTATAAATTCTTTCTCTTTTCAGGTTCTGGGCTGGTCCTATAACCATACTTATAGCTATGTTTGTTATAGACCTGTGGGTTAGAGAACAAACAGTTGTGGGCGTGTCAAATTTTGTTACCCTGTGTGGTCATGTATTTTTCTTGGTAAGTCATGATATTTATCCACCCTTATAGCTTTATGTTTTAAAATATTAGAAAAAAATCTTATAATGATATTTCTCTGACTCATAATAAGTATCCAAGTGGTTAAAAATGCACTGGCAAATTTAAAATTAAACTTTGATGTGAGTTTTCCATCCATTTCATGGGATCAACAGATTCTCCTTCAGAAAAGGTTGTGGAACAAATAATTTATCCACCCTAAGACAGTTATTTTTTTAGCTCACCTGACCCGAAGGGTCATGTGAGCTATTGTCATCGTTAAGCGTCCGTCGTCCGTCCGTCGTCCGTCGTCCGTCGTCTGTCGTCCGTTAACTTTTCTTCAAAGATCTTCTTCTCTGAAACCACTGAAGGGATTGCATTGATACTTGGTATACATGATCTTTAGGATGTCCTCTACCAAGTTTGTGAATTATATACATATCGACCAACCAACATGGCCGCCGTTGCTAAAAATAGAACAGGGGGGTCAGACCATTGTTTTTGGCTTATAACTCAAAAAGTATAAGAGATAGAGAAAATCCGAAGCAACCTTCCTTGTTCAGCATCAAAAGCTCTACGAATCTCTCCATTGAGTCGAAGTTGTGAAATGACTCCTTATAGGAGTTATTGCCCTTTAATCATCAAATTTGACCATTTTTGCAGTTTTTGGACAATATCTTGAAAACCGTTAGAGCTAGAGGAAAAGTTAGCATTGCAAAATTGTTTAGCTCATTGAGATCTACAAAAATGATTTCAGGGTCTAAATTGTCAGATCGGCCGTTTAAGAGTTATTCCCCTTTAACTGTTTTTTCCATTAATTTACACTGATTTTCAAAAATCTTCTTCTCTAAAACTACTGAAGGGATTTCATTGATACTTGGTATACATGATCTTTAGGATGTCCTCTACCAAGTTTGTGAATTATATACATGTGGACCAACCAACATGGCCGCTGTTGCTAAAAATAGAATAGGGGGGTCAGACCATTGTTTTTGGCTTATAACTCAAAAAGTATAAGAGATAGAGAAAATCCGAAGCAACCTTCCTTGTTCAGCATCAAAAGCTCTACGAATCTCTTCATTGAGTCGAAGTTGTGAAACGACTCCTTATAGGAGTGATTGCCCTTTAATCATCAAATTTGACCATTTTTGCAGTTTTTGGACAATATCTTGAAAACCGTTAGAGCTAGAGGAAAAGTTAGCATTGCAGAATTGTTAAGCTCATTGAGATCTACAAAAATGATTTCAGGGTCTAAATTGTCAGATCAGCCATTTAAGAGTTATTCCCCTTTAACTGTTTTTTTTCCATTAATTTACACTGATTTTCAAAAATCTTCTTCTCTTAAACCACTGAAGGGATTGCATTGATACTTGGTATACTTGATCTTTAGGATGTCCTCTACCAAGTTTGTGAATTATATACATGTCAACCAACCAACATGGCCGCCGTTGCTAAAAATAGAACAGGGGGGTCAAACCATTGTTTTTGGCTTATAACTTAAAAAGTATAAGAGATAAAAAAATCGGAAGCAAATTTTTTTGTTCAGCATCAAAAGGTCCTTACAGTAGTTATTGCCCTTTAACTGTTTTTTCTATTAATTTAAACTGATTTCCAAACATCTTCTCTGAAACCACTGAAAGGATTGTTTTGCAACTTTGTATACTTGAAAGTTTGTGAAATTTATTCAAACTTTGGCATAAGAGATCAGGTGAGCGATTCAGGCTCCTGGGAGCCTCTAGTTTTATATTCAACATGTGAGCCTTAAAGGCATATTGTCTACGGCAAACTCATTTTTTTTACCCCTCAATTTTTTGGTGTCAATTAGACCGAAATGCAATAAAATGAATATTGAAAAACAAATTTGCTACAAATTTTGCCTCAAAAGTAGTTTATTTTGATCAAAATAGCTCGACAATATTGATTGATATTTTATTTACCTGCACTACGTCACATTGACACAGATTTAGACTGAGTAGTTTTAACATGGACACTAAGCGGAATCTCGAGTTTTGTCCCCGAATACATTGATATGTTGAAAAAATACCGATATTTTTCGTGTTTACCTTTTAAATAACATTCAAAAATTAATACAGGCAATAATTGTCAGTTTTATTCATTAAGTAGCTCTAATATTCGGTTGCCGTTTAAATTTTCTTCCGAGCTAAAACTTCGAGAAACAGATTATGCACCACGTGCAAGAACTATTGAAGTTTTTAATCAAAGAAAGTATAGTGCGCATGCTTACAGCTCATCTACATCTCATGAATATGAATTTTTGTAAAGCTTTACAAATATTATTCATTTTTCAAGTTTTAAAGTAATAAAGAACCCTAGTGGTATTTTGAAAGTTTGTATCTTTCTAAATAAACAAAACGAATAGTCTGACGACAATTTTTTGGTTTTACAAAAAAATATTTTTTCGTAGACAATATGCCTTTAATGAGTTTTGGAAAAAAAAGTCAAAGTTTGGATAAAAACATGCATAGTACAACAGTTTTCCTAATATTTTTTGTACAATAAGTATGGGGGCATATAGAGTTTAACTAAATTCATCTTTTTGTCTGTCCATTTCTCCTTAATTATTTCATTAAATCTTGGTGTTTGAAGTTGATTTTTCTCGTTGCAACAATGGTCATTATGCCTCATGGACATATTCTTGTTTCTCAATAATGAACCCTCAGGCAAACTACCCTAGAAGTTTTTAATATACAATTATTATGAAAAATTTTCTCAGTTAAGAAAGGGTCTTTCAAAGATACTGGTACATGCATTTAAAAAGTATTCATGCTTATGCATTATGTGTTTCAAATCAATTTTCATGTTGACAAATCAGGTTAACATATGATGACTTGAATTATCTCTCTTTGAACTAATGCCGAAATGTTTCATTTCTATTTCAGCTCCTTACAAGACCAGGAACAGCTAATAAAAATTTTCCTTATCATATAAAAACTACACAAGTAAGTACATGTACTCATAGTTTTGCAGGTGAACAGTATTAATTTTTGGCTTGTCAGTGGCGGATCCAAGGGGGGGGGGGGTCCTGGGGTCGGAATCCACCTTTCCTCCGAAATTTTTTAATTTTTGTGTAGATTTTCAGCAAAATTGGTCTGGAACCCCCCCCCCCCCCCTTTCTCCTTTGGCACACAGCTAATTTGTTTAATAAGTTCCTTATTCAAATTTCTATACATTTTAAACCTGTAAACACTGAACACCTGTGTATCCCAAATGCATTAAGTTTCACTAAATTGAATACTGCATAGTGATCTACACTATTTTTCATGGATTTTCATTGACAGTGAAAACAGAAAAAAAAATAAGTAGTAGTAGTATTGTAAAATAGGAAGTCCTATCATTCAATCATTAAATGAGAACAATGGAAAAAAAGCAATTCAACATATTGCTATATACTAACATGACACCAACATTTTTGAACATCTTTTCTGTTTTATTAGAACTAATATATTTATATTTCTGTCATGGTTATTTCTACAGCTGTGTGTGTGGCAGAAGTGATGTAAAACTGTAAACACCTGATATTTTGCTTTGTTCTTGCAAAGATTGGTTTTCCTGCTATATGCCAATAAAAAATCTGACATTTGGTGTAACTTAAACCTTGCAAATGGTTTCAATACAGAAAACATGAAAATTAAACCGTATGTAAGTATCCATTTAACATTATAAAACTTTTCACTATCCTTCTATTAATGGTTTCTTCTGTAATTATTACAGATTGGTATGATGGATGGCACTGAAAAAGAAGCAGATGCTAATAGTCCATATGAAGTCACAGAGACCATGAATACACATGGACCAGATTTGCAGGGTCTCTTTGTCACAGACAGACGAAAAAGTGAGAGCCCTACAGAACAAACAGTAAGTACCTTCATACCAGGGCAGATCCAGAAATTTTTAAAAGGAGGGGTTCCACTTAAATCATTACATAGATGCATATGAAATACCGATTTTTCCCAGTGAAATAAAATCTGGTTAATTCACAGTGTGATATAAAAAAAATATTTTCACTCTTGCGTCCTTTCTGGCCAGACTCATTATGACGTCATGAATTGTATTGCTTTGTCAGCATGACTCCTGTGGTCTAAATTCCAACGCCATTCAAATCAATTTATTAAAAACGATTAAAAAGCAGCATTTTATCTATGTAATAAATACGATAATCAATTAGGTCTCATGAATAACAAAAATATGATCACTCGTACGGGAATGCACTGAGATTTAACTCGTGCGCAGAACTTGTTTAATCTGTGTGTGTTCACCGACTTGTGATCATATTTTGGTTATTATACCCCCCGCAAACAAAGTTTGGGGGGTATATAGGAAACACCCTGTCTGTCCGTCCGTCTGTCTGTCTGTCTGTCCGTCTGTCCACATAACTCGTAAGCGCTTCTTCTCCTAAACCGCTGGGAGGATTTTGCTGAAACTTTAGATGAAGGAAGTACATCATATGAAGATGTGCATAAAGAATTTTCATCGCACTCGGACATCATTCAGGGGAGATAATTGGACTTAGACTTTTTAAAATACATTATTCAATGGGAGACCTTGTAAGCGCAACTCCTCCTAAACTGCTGGAAGGATTTTGATGAAACTTTACATGAAGGAAGTACATCATATGTAGATGTGCATGAAGAATTATCATTGCAATCATACATCATTCAGGGGAGATAATTGGATTTAGACTTTTTAAATACATTATTCAATGGGAGACCCCGTAAGCACAACTTCTTCTAAACCGCTTGATGGATTTTGATGAAACTTTACATAAAAGAAGTACATCATATGTAGATGTGCATGAGGAATTTTCATTGCAATCAGACATCATTCAGGGGAGATAACTGGACTTAGACTTTTTAAATACATTATTCAATGGGAGACCTCGTAAGCGCAACTCCTCCTAAACCGCTTGATGGATTTTGATGAAACTTTACATGAAAGAAGTACATCATCTGTAGATGTGCATGAAGAATTTGTATTGCTCTTGGTTTTTATTGAGGGGAGATAACTGGACTTGAGATTTTTTTTTACAATACAGAGTCCAATTTGAAGCGGGGGGTATCCTTTTGTGAGCTCGCTCACAGTATTACTTGTTCACTCAACCTTTCTGGATCCACCACTTGTTCATACCATTCAAAAACTCAGGGGAGATACTTGATAATTGAGAGAATTTTTTCCCCAATATGGCCTCGAAGTGAAGTGGTAGTATTTTAATGGGCTTGCACTTTTGGTTATCAAATGGATAAACATTATTCCCCCAAGAAATTTAAATAGCATCCTAGTATTTTCAGTTTTTTCAATACAATTGTCTGGCTTGAAATTATAACATCACATTCACTATAGAATATATTGTTAGGATGATTTCAGATAGCATCACATTTGAACCAGGATAGCATCACATTACCAGGATGTTACATGTATATGCTACTGCATAAAAAGAAAAAAAAACAGAAAAAAAAACATACTGACGTCTGACGCATTTCTGTGGTAAAAACTTTTATAAAGCAATAGTTCTCACCCAACCCTCTTTGCTTCATTATCTATGGCTATATTTATTTTGCAATGTATTGCTTGCATTTGAATAGGGGTCTTGATGGGTTTTAAGTCACGGTCATGAAAAATTTCCTCATCATAGATATCGGGAAAATAAATCTTTGAATCACAATTCATGGAAAATTAAAAATGAACTAATCACGCATCACAAAAATACCCCAATGTTGCCTTGATGAATTGTGATACAAACTTAAGCATTTATTCTTATTTTATTTTTTTCAGGCTCTTTCAGAAACACCAAAGGAGAAAAATGGAAAGTTGCCTTCAATAAAAAATGGACATTCAAAACCAAAGCGTTCCACCGAGCCTGAGGGACAGTTACCTCCCTTGCAAAGAAATGCGCTTCCTCCTATAAGTAGCGAAGGTGCTATAGCTTCAGCGCCCCCTAGATACGAACAGGCATAAATAATTTGTTTCTTAATAATGTTTTTAAATAGGGTGAAATCTTTCTAAACCAAACCCTTAATCTATCCAATTGGAATTTTCCTTTCTCTTAATTCTTATACAATTTCAGCCTGTTTTTATACGACCGCAAATTTTTGCGATCGTATAATGTTATGGCGATGTCGTCGTCGTCGTCGTCGTCGTTGTCGTCGTCCACCATTTTTAAAAGTTTGTCAAGGCAAATAATTTTATACCAAAAAATTAGTTGTACTGGATCAGCCAATTGTTATGAAGTTTTGATATGATGTTTGTAACCACTAGGGAAGGTTCCTATTGTATTTGGGGTTGGTGGCCCTAACCGTTTTGGAAAAAAGGGCCAAAAGGGGCTAAAACGGCTGTATTGATAAAACTGTTGTAGAATGTTTATTATTCAATAGATTTTGAAAATTCTTTTTTTATTGAATTTCTTATTAAATTCTGTCAACAAAATGTGTCAATGGTTTTGATGTTTATTATACCGTTACATTGCTACAGGGGGCCAAAGACAGGCCACACCCAAAAAAATGACTTTTTTATTTGTGGTCCGATTTTCAAAATCTTTTTTTCATTGGAATCCTTATGAAAAACCCTGCCTGCATTTTTCAATCAGATTTGCAATATATCTTACTGTTTTTGAGATATAAGGGGTCGAAAAGTTGGTCAAGGCAAATGGTTTTACACAAGAAATTTAGCTGTAGTGGGCCAGCCAATTGTTATGAAGTTTAAATATGATGATTATATACACTGAAGGAAGCTTTTTATTTCATTTGGGGTTTGTGGTCCTAACCTTTTTTTTAAAAAAAAGGGCCAAAATGGGCTAAACTGTGTCAAAAATGTCAATGAATTTAGAAATAAGATTTTTTTTCTATTAATGTTATTGTAAATATATATGTGTCAAGTATGCATTTTAAAGTCCACCATAGGATGCATGTGTAAAAAAGCTTTGTAAGTCCACCATGGGCTGCATGTGACCAAAGCAATAGACTATCCATATTGGGCCTCCAATGTACAGGGTTCATCTTGTTGCGGTCGTATAATGCTGCGCTCGGCGTAGCTTTTTATTTAAGAAACGAATTCCTCATGTCTAAACTAAATTGGTTTAGATTGGTGTTTATGTATTTGGAGTGAAGTGTTTTGTTTTTCAATCAGGAAACATTCAAATTTTGCATGATATATACCCTTGTTATTTTTGAAATTATTGTGTTAAGAATCTCTTGATCATAGCAAAACCAACATTAAATTTTCAAGACATTGTGTGAAATTCATTGTGTTTTTCTCATAATTACTTTGAAATTAATTGCTTTTCATAACATCAACATAATTTTTTTTTCAATACATTGTGTAAAATTTATTGGGGATTATTACTATACTTGTAATTATTATTTTTTACTTTGAAATGAATTGTATCAGTATAACATCTGTATCATGTCATTATATCTTATAATACTCTAATTGAAAGGGATGTCATACCAGGGGCAGTTCCAGACGTTTTGCTTAGGGGGGAGGGACATTGACTTCCCACCAAGGAGGACAGGGCCTTGTCACACTTTAGTGAATTCCAATATACCAAATACCGTATAGCGGGAAATTTTCGCGAGGTTCTAATTTTCGCTATATTCGCGACCATTACTCCATTGCGAAATTTAAAATCTGCGTAAAATAGAATAAACATTAATTTCTATTGGGAATATTATTAAATCGCGAAAATAAATGTCGGCCTATAAAACAATTAGGACATTTGGAATAAAATCGCGAAATTTGCACGCCGCGAAAATTACCCGCTGTACGGTAATCTCAAATGAGGGATGGGCTATAGGCCTAAATCTGCCCCTGCCTATTGTAGATTGAAACACCTAGTAAACCAAGGATAAATGTGATTTACTATCTGAGGTTTTTTTGTTTTTTGTTTTGGTTTGTTCAGTTTTTAAATAAAAAATCTAAAACTGGTATTAAGATAAATTCAAGTTTGCTTTTAATATATAACATTTGTACCCTATTGTACTGTCTTGGTGTTAATGGGGTAATTTATTGCCAAAAACTTATAAGTATTAAACAAATTAAGAGGGTATACAATTTACTTCTTTTATTATTATTTTTTCTGTTCAAACTTATCAAGAATGTGATGTTAAACCATAAATTTATATACATGAAAATGCAGTCTTAGTATATTCTCTAAAAGTGTGATCTGTTTAAACCAATTTTTGTGCATATACTGTTATATTAATATCAGCAATTATTTGCTAATTTATTTAGTGGTTATATAGTAACCAGATTTCTTTTGAAGCTAAGGTATGGGATAGTTCCATGAAAGTTTGAACTATGATACATTGTTATTTGAAAAAAGCAACTTTATAATTTAGAGAATAGTAAAGCAGGATATTAATGTCATAAAGAAAAATTAAATTTAGCAATGTTGAACACACTAAAGATGAAGAAAATAAAACCATAATTTGAGAAATTTTTTTTAGATTTTCACCCCAACATTTTTACATTTTGTTCTTATTTTAGATTTATGTCTTATTTTACTTGTCATTTTTTTTTGTATACTTATATGTATATCCTTATTATTACTCTATGCAATTAATTTATTTTATAATCCCACTTGTTTGTTTATGCATCAATGACCACCTCTATATGTTATTTATATCACCTTCTTTTATATCTGCTTTTAATAGTTCCATTGATTTACTTAATTTTTTTTTTCTCAAATCTTTCAAAAACCAATGCTAGTGCTGATGAGTGTTGTTTAGTATTGTGTAGTTTTATGTTCATGGTTGTATTTGTTTACCCCCCCCCCCTCTTAATCTCATAAACAAAGTTTTGGGGGTATATAGGAATAACCCTACCCATTAGTCAATCTGTCTTTAGCACAATTCCTCCAAACTATTTGATTGGAGCAAATCATATGGGACATGCAAGAGGTAATTTCATTGGTATATTATTCAGGGGAGGTAATTGAACTTTTTTATTATAGAGTTAATTATGAGGCAGGGAGGTATATTTTTGAGAAGTTGCTTACATAATTCCTCGTTTTGTATTGTGCACACTTATTTCACAATATTTTAGCTAAAATGTGAACTAAGTTTTAAAAACTTAAAGAAAAGAAGGATCTTCCTAATTGTTTTTAACTTTCTCTCTCCTTGCTGGGTTTTGAAACTACATTATTTTATAACAGCACATTTTAGTTTATATGTAAAATTCTATACAGGATAGTAAAACCAGAATAGAAGAAATCAATTAAAATTATACAAAATATTTCTTTACATTTCTTGACTCTTTTCTTACATAATGACTTATTTTACTTATATTAGTTTTACATTATTTTTTAGCTCATCTCGATACTTTTCGATGAATGAAAGCTGATATATTTACAGAAAACATCTCACATATTTCAACTTCATCTTTTCATTTTGTTGTTTTTATACTTAAGATTTGAAAACCATGCTTTAAATATTTAATCCGTCCTAGGAAAGTTATATTTCTATTTTATAATTGCTTTACTATAAAAATTCCATCCATTTACATGTTCTCAAGTTTTTGTTTGAATTTTTTTTAACATCAAGACTTTGTATGTTTGATAATTAGTTGTACATGTATACAACTTTTAAGATATCAGTATAAAAATGTTGGATATCTTCATGATATGGTTTTTTTTTTCATAGAATAATTTTACTCAAAGGTTGTGAAGAAGAAGTATTTTATGTCAATTTACCTTTAAAAGAAATAAATGCCAATTTTAGGGCATTTTAATAGTCCCCACTTGATATGCTGTTGTAAAATTTTTGCAGTTGCAGCTCCTCAGAAGCTGATTGTCAGATTTTATAAGATTGAGTGATTAGGATGTTAAAACTGTTGTTTGATGTCATTTTTTTCAGATCTGTTTTTGTAATGTTTTGTGAAATTGCTGTTTCTTTTGCTTGATCAAATCATTTTGTTTTTGATAAATTATTTTTGTTTGAGGGACCATTTTACAACAGCAGGGGGAACATGTTGTTAGCTAGAAGACCATGATTTTAAACTTTTGTGTTAATGTGTTAATTGTTGTCTGATTATAATCAAGAAAACCAAGAAAAATGTGACTAAATCTTTTTTAATCATGTTTGTTAAGAAATCACATTGTTATGGAATAAAATCTTTAACTGAATTTGATATCTGTTCTGATTTAGTTCTTATATAACCCTTAGAAAGTAATGTATTAGCAATGGTGGGTCTTAATATTTTGCTACTAAATGGCCTTTTGATGGACATTAAGAAGGACCAGCCTGGTTACACTTCATTGACTTCCTACATACTAAAACCAATAAAAAAAGGTACCATATGTTTAGTTAAAGAATTTCTTTGTAATTTATGAAAGAAAATGGATGGATGATATACCAAAAGGTTTGGTATCTACAGGTTTAATGTCACTGCAATTACAACATAAGAGTTTGTTTCCATCATCAAATCCTTTTCTGCTGGTGATGAACATAAAGTATCAACACTTTTAACATGGTTTTGTATTGTGTACTTTTTGGCCAGATTTTATGGAGGGGCGGGTAGGTGGGTAGGGAAGAAATGTTTGGAACAGTTTTCCCAGCAACTACTTATCCCAGCCACTTGATATTTTGTATTCAATATCAGGGTGGGGTCCCATAACATGGGAGTCAATTTCAGGTCTGTTGCTCACCTATTTCCTATTAAACGAAATCCAGCCATTATTGACTTTGACAGATATTTAGACATTATAAGGTCACTGTGGTATTTTAATCCAGACTAAATTGTTGAGCATAGTATAAAAGGACAAGAGTTAATTTACATTTCCTATTAAACAAAATTACATTAAAGGTCCTGATCAACATTAAATATGTCTGGCAGGGGAATTCTATTACTAGAATTGTGGATAATCTTTTAACTGTATCTTTAATATATCTGTAAATAATGTTCTCTGATGTATGTAAACTTTCTACCACTCCATGTGGGCTCTTGATTCAGAAAATAAGAATATGTTATGCCATGTTATGTTATATGACATTGTGCCACAGAGAACAATAAATGAAACATTTAAAAAAATAATTTAATTAGCATAGAATATAAGCTACACTAAGCCTAAAGGGTTGAATCCAGTATTGAAAGCCCCATTGGATTTAATGCATTACCAACTTTAGAAATAAATTCATAGAAATTTCATCTTTAAAATGCCAAGTCTTTCATATTTCATTCGATGAAGATAAGATGCAGTAGGTTCTTTTGCACTAATAAAATCATATACCTATGCGGCATATTTTGACTTTTCACATGTCACTGTTTGTAAACATTGTAATTTCGCAGTAAATTCCTTTAATATCCATACCTCAATAAATGCACTGGCAAAAAACCAAAATGTACTTTTAATGAAACTTTTTTATGTTTTGGAGTTTGTTCATATACTAGAGATTTTTTTAAAAATTATTTGAAAAATTATCGTACGTACCAGAAAGCTCTCCTACAAAGGGGCGGATCTTAATGACGTATGCATATTTACTGAATTCAACCCTAAATGACAGCATATGTGACAGTACAGAAAAGTCTAAGATTTTATCTTGTTTGCATCCCTGAAGCAGTAAGCATAGTGACAGCAATTCATAGCACCACTCACACAGCCAGATGTGGCTTATTTGCTTCCCTTCGCATCAGCATCAACGCCCCCTTACTGAAGAAAGGTTTGAAAGTCTATTCTAGCTCACTGACAATTGCCGCATTGACCATATTTGTTTGGCAAGTGCACCTATGGATGCTATAGGAACAATGCATGATATGGATGCTTGCTGTGACCTACTTTAACGCACGGATAACCACTTAAAACTTTGAATTCAAAGCAATCTGCGTTATGGGATGGTCTTTGTAATTAATCGATAGATTACAATGTTTAAGTAAAGTAAGTAGTAATTGGCTGTGGCGATCTGCATTAAGGAGGGTTCTTCTTCCAGTATACCGAGAAGGAAAGGGTTTCCAGGTCCATTTTGCCTAACATACACATATAAGATACACAATTTCTGAAGATCCGCCACTGTTGTACGACCAGTCTTGTCGCCGTCCCATTTTCAAAAAAGGTAACTAAAACTTGTATGCAAGCATCAATAGCTTATTTAGTATGTACGTTATTTTAACATTAGTCAGTTCCATGTCCAATATCAAAGAGATTTTAATTTTATGCGGATGTGCAAGTACCATGCGGAGAGTTTGCTATATTTTTAAAGAAAAATTCCAACTTTAAACTGACTGCCCCTTCATTTGGATTGTTTTCCCGTCTTTCATTTTAAACATTAACATTTATGTGTTAGTTTGTGTCCTCCTTTGCACCTCATAACCCACGACAAATAAAAGCTATTTCAGAATATGGACAGCATTTTTGTCTCGCCTGCGAAGCAGAGCGGGACATAGGTGTTACTTTACCGGCGGCGGCGACGGCGGCGTTAACTTTTTGGAAAAGTTTTATGAGCACCTCCATATCTCAAGAACTATAAGTCCTAGGTTGATGAAACTTAGTATGCATATGCCCCAGTAGTAGCTTAGCACAGTTGCATCCCCATCGTTTGACTTTGACCTTGATTTTCCGGTTTAGTGACTTTGACAATATTCAATACATATAATAGCAATGGAAAAGTTTTGCGAGCACCTCCATATCTCAAGAACTATAGGTCCTAGGTTGATGAAACTTGGTATGCATATGCCCCAGTAGTAGCTTAGCACAGTTGCATCCCCATCGTTTGACCTTGACATTTATTTTCCGGTTGAGTGACTTTGACAATTTTCAATACATATAATAGCAATGGAAAAGTTTTGCGAGCACCTCCATATCTCGAGAACTATAGGTTCCATGGCCGTAGCTAGGGTCCCAAAAATAGTGAGGCAAAGTGTATCGGCGAGCGAAGCGAGGCGAAAATTTTTTCGGCAGGGGCCTGGGGTAAATGGTGCGAAATCCTGCACTCTGGGCGTTTCCAAAAGGATTATTGACTCCAAAGCAAGCTTTATGATATGCTGTTTTTTGGACAATTTAAAGAAAAATATGTTATTAGGCATACTTTCATGAACACATTTGTTCGCAACATAGCTTGAAAAGCTTGGAAAAAAACATAAACTGCTGACCCTAAATGAAGATATACTTGCTTGCCGTTTACATCGTTCACATACATATATATGCCTACCTTAAAAATTAAAAGATTATTTTATTCAATATCAGGATAATATCAGGGTTGTATTGCAGAATCCTGAAATAATTTAAAATATTTGAAAACAACTGAAAAATACCTACATATGGCAACAACTCCCTAGAGTGGAACAGAAAAAAAAAGGTTATGAATTAATTTATATCTTTTTCGTTAAAAAAATAAAGGAACAAAAAAATACTGAACTGGAGTTATTATAAATAATCTCACATATCCAAGGAGAAAAGACAAAACAAGGCAAAGTCATAACAAAGCAATTGAAAATCGTAATGGTCCTGACTCTCAAAAGAATAGGTTAAACAAGGTTTTATGGTGCCTAACTTTTCTCTTCAATTGCGGTCTTAGTGTCCAGCAACACAAAACAAGACGGTTGTGAGACAACACGGTTGTAAAACATAATAGGGGTAAAGAGGTGATCATCTCAGTACAAAAAAAAAAACTGCCACAAACTTATTGAAACAGTCACTAATCATTTTAACTGATATATATTTTTATCATAGGCATTTAAACCAAAACTTCTGAAATATTCAAGAAATTATGACTTCAATAGTATTAAGACAATAGACAACATTGTCCTGTAAAAGTCAGACGGAGCACAAAATAAGATTATTACAGTCAACAGTTGACACAAACAAAAAGTTATTCAAACAAAAGTCTGCTAATACAATATTTTAAACACGAAGTACTGCAAGGCCGCAAAGTCTCTACCACTCATAAATGACATTACTAAAGGTTCAATCATCTACGTGAGGCATCACAAAATACATTCGAATTGGAAATATTAACATAATCTCATATTTGGAAAACAATTAATCTTCAAGTGCAGTATCTACCAAAGTTGCTAAAATGGCATTGGCCAAGCCTGTTATCGGTAAATCTGGTTTTAGGTTTAACTAATTATCACATTTATTACTGCAAATTAAAAAGTTATTAAATTAATTGTAGCATGTAAATCAATGATAAATGAAACTAACTATATATTTTTTAGTACCTGTATACATTTAAAAAAAAAAAAAAAAAAAAAAAAAAAAAAAAAAAAATTGCCAATTTTTTTAGTGAGGCAACTGCCTCACTTGCCTCAATGGTAGCTACGGCCATGGGTTCTAGGTTGATGAAACTTGGTATGCATATGCCTCAGTAGTAGCTTAGCACAGTTGCATCCCCATCTTTTGACCTTGACCTTTATTTTTTGGTTGAGTGACTTTGACAATTTTCAATACATATAATAGCATTGGAAAAGTTTTGCGAGCACCTCCATATCTCAAGAACTATAGGTCCTAGGTTGATGAAACTTAGTATGCATATGCCCCAGTAGTAGCTTAGCACAGTTGCATCCCCATCGTTTGACCTTGACCTTTATTTTCCGGTTGAGTGACTTTGACAATTTTCAATACATATAATAGCAATGGAAAAGTTTTGCGAGCACCTCCATATCTCAAGAACTATAGGTCCTAGGTTGATGAAACTTGGTATACATATGCCCCAGTAGTAGCTTAGCACAGTTGCATCCCCACCGTTTGACCTTGACATTTATTTTCCGGTTGAGTGACTTTGACAATTTTCAATACATATAATAGCAATGGAAAAGTTTTGCGAGCACCTCCATATCTCAAGAACTATAGGTTCTAGGTTGATGAAACTTGGTATGCATATGCCTCAGTAGTAGCTTAGCACAGTTGCATCCCCATCTTTTGACCTTGACCTTTATTTTTTGGTTGAGTGACTTTGACAATTTTCAATACATATAATAGCATTGGAAAAGTTTTGCGAGCACCTCCATATCTCAAGAACTATAGGTCCTAGGTTGATGAAACTTGGTATGCATATGCCCCAGTAGTAGCTTAGCACAGTTGCATCCCCATCGTTTGACCTTGACCTTGATTTTCCGGTTGAGTGACTTTGACAATTTTCAATACATATAATAGCAATGGAAAAGTTTTGCGAGCACCTCCATATCTCAAGAACTATAGGTCCTAAGTTGATGAAACTTGGTATGCATATGCGCCAGTAGTAGCTTAGCACAGTTGCATCCTCATCTTTTGACCTTGACCTTGACCATGGTTTTCCGGTTGAGTGACTTTGATAATTTTTTATGCATATATTTGCAATGTTTAAGTTCTATAAACATCTTTTGATCTCAGAAACTGAAAATCCATGTAAATTCAAAATATAGTGGAAGTAAGAAAGAATAATTGTTTCTGATGGTGTCGGCAGGCGAGACATACTTTAGTGTTAACTCTTGTATATGTGAAGCTTTTTTCAGTGACGATCGACTGACTTCATTGATTGTAATTTGCGTAGTAGGTTTTGGCACATGTGAAGCTTTTTTCAGTGACGACTGTCTTCATTGATTGTCATTCGCGTAGTAGATTTTGGCACTTGTGGCACAAGTCAGGTGTTCGGAGTCCACAATTAATAGCGGGTTGGGACTTACCCGAATAATACAGTTGTTGAATTTCGCTCATTAACCTGTTTCGCCTACATTTACGAAGACGGATTCCGCTGAAGTTTAAGAAGACGGATTGGGCTTGAATTATTCGAGTTAGGCGTGGACTCAAACACCTGGATTGGAGGATGCCGTGAGTGACATACAACAAGAACCAGTCATAGAAATTTTGTTTATTTTCGTGCAGATTGTTTGGCAAAATTGGCCTCCCCCTTTTTGTTCTCGGTAGACCATCATACAGGCTTTCTGTACTCGCCACTTGGTGGTTATCCTGATATATAGTTAAAAGTCATTTTTTGCAGACTGATGTTCAACATTCCATGTTTTTTTTTATCGTTTTGCATAGATAAATTTATTTTCACTCGACACCTGAATTGTTCTATACATAACATATTTTCCAGATCAGGAGCCCACATGGAACAAAGAGAGGTTCACAAATTACATGTGGGGGTATATATGCTTAAAGTGCATATGCCGGGCGACATATTTCCCTGCACATGTGAAGCATTCGTGCCGTTTTGCATTGGGAATGTGGTCCTACGACTTGATTAATATTCAGGGAAAAAAAGCCATACAGCCGACACAAAAAATAAATTATGTTTATTTCAATCTATATTCATTGACGGTCAACCAAGCTGCCAATACAGTACATAAACATCGACATCAGATTCAATAAAGACACAAAGCCTTCTTTATAATTGCACAGAAAATCGAACATTTAAAAAGATCATATCATTTTACAACTATATTTAAACTTAAAGTTGGTCGAGTTTTGTTATAAAACATAATAAACTTAAAGCATCCGAAGTAAAAATAGCTTAATTTATTCAACTGATCTAGATCTTTAACTTGTTATTGGTTTTCAGTTCATTTGGTATGCCAAGGCCGTCTCCCTTTGCTGCAGTATATAAGGAGGTTGCTACTTGTTTGTAAACAGAACCCAGAAAACAAGGACTTAGCGATCATATATAATTATATTGCAATGTAAGTATGATAGTTAAGGAATTTTTAGTACTGCGCAATACTGATATTTTGCATTTTATATGATATTCCAATATTTTAAATATTAAATAAATATTCTATTGCACAGCAAAGATTGATTGATTTATTAATTGTCATTTTTTGCATCATGTTGGATTTATTAAAATTGTAAATATGTGGATATGCAAATTATTTCAATTTTACAACTTTTCGCTGATGAATAATGATTTGTTACGCATATGAAGAACTGCGAAAAATCGTCGCAATTTTGCTGAAAATTAATTAAAAAAAAATGTTGAAAGTTTAAGACTTAACGCTTGAGTACTAGACTGAAATTGTTTGCTTTTTATTCGTTGTAAATTTCCTTTTACAAAATAAATAACATATCCTCTACAGTTCTCTTTTTTATTGTAGAAAGAGAAATAATAGTTTAGGATGGGGGACAAGAAGTTCTTGAGGTCTTATATGGGCACCGAAGTTCATTATGCTCCAGAACTAAACAAACTTCCAGAAGACAATAAAAAGCCGGGATTCTTTAGGAGGGCTAGTCTTGATGGCATTGGAATTTTTAAAAGAAGAGAAAGTGTGGACAGTGTCGGGTCACCGACAGACAGACGTCAAAGTGTTAGTAGTGTAGAAGACATGCCGACGTCGCCCCTCATGAGCGCAGTAATGCAAGGACAGATAAAAGCGGCCACGCCGGAATCAATACAGAAAACTAAAAATGTATTCCATTCGTTTGATTTCAAATAAACTTTGGAGGTTCATTGACCGCATGAAAAGACTGTGTTCATGATTGTGATCGTATATTGCCGAAGAAAGAATTGTACATGTGTAAATACCCAAAAGTTGTTGTGCAAATCTTTATATACATTAATGGTTTTGTGTGATTAGCACATGTAATTTATTTTTGTAGAAGAGTTTATTTTATTTATTGTTATGTTTTTTAAAAAGTTTTGAAAATAATACTGTTGTTACAGATACTTGTTGTTTTGGCCTTTGCATTTAAACAACACATATCAGGTGCGATCTGCTTTTCATTGGTTAAGTTTTTGAAAGGTTCATGTTGGTACATACTTAATTTCTATTACAAAGAAAACTTTCATTTTTAGCTCACCTGGCCAAAGGCCATGTGAGCTATTGCCATCACTTGGCGTCCGTCGTCGTCGTCCGTCGTCGTTAACTTTTCTTCAAACCTCTTCTCCTCTGAAACGGCTGCACAGATTCAAACCAAATTTGGTCTGGTGGTACTGTAGGGTATCCCCCACAGAACTGACGTGGGGATTTTTTATTCGTTAAAAAACATGGCCGCCGTTGCTAAAAATAGACCAGGGGGTCAGACTACTGTTTTTGGCTTGTAAATCAAAAAGTATAAGAGATAGATGAAATCTGATGCCACGCTACTGCTTCAGCATTAAAGGCTCTACAAAAGTCTTCATTGAGTCGAAGTTGTCAGATGACCCCTTATGGGAGTTACGGCCCCTTAAAGGTGAAAAATAGCATTTTTTCATGTTTTTGGCCTATGGAATGAAAACTATTGCAGATAGAGAGAAGCTGTTGCTTGCTTAAATGTTCAGCTCATTTAGCTCTACAAAAGTCTCCATAAGGTCAAAGTTGTCAGATGACCCCTTATAGGGGTTATGGCCCCATAAAGGCAAAAATAGAGTTTTTGGCCTATAGAATGAAAACTATTGCAGATAGAGAAAAGCTGTTGCTTGCTTAAATGTTCAGCTCGTTTAGCTCTACACAAGCCTCCATAGGGTCGAAGTTGTCAGATGACCCCTTATAGGGGTTACAGCCCCTTAAAGGCAAAAAATAGTGTTTTTGGCCTATAGAATGAAAACTATTGCAGATAGAGAAAAGCTGTTGCTTGCTTAAATGTTCAGCTCATTTAGCTCTACACAAGTCACCATATGGTCGAAGTTGTCAGATGACCCCCTTTAGGGGTTACAGCCCCTTAAAGGCAAAAAATAGTGTTTTTGGCCTATGGAATGAAAACTATTGCAGATAGAGAAAAGCTGTTGCTTGCTTAAATGTTCAGCTCATTTAGCTCTTCAAAAGTTTCCATAGGGTCAAAGTTGCCAGATGACCCCTTAAAGTGGTTACGGCCCCTTAAAGGCAAACAATAGTGTTTTTGGCCTAAAGAAAGAAAACTTTTGCAGATAGGGAAAAGATGTTGCTTGCTTAAATGTTCAGCTTAATTAGCTCTTCAAAAGTCTTTTTTAGTTGAAAAGTTTCCATAGGGTTGAAGTTGTCAGATGACCCCTTTAAGGGGTTATGGCCCTTTAAAGGTGAAAAATAGTGTTTTTTGCTTTGGAATGAAAACTATTGCAGATAGAGAAAAGCTTTTTATTGCTTAAACATTCAGCTCATTTAGCTATACAAAAGTCTTTAAAGGGTTGACATTAAGACCAGGTGAGCGATTCAGGCTCCTGGGAGCCTCTTGTTACTCCTTGGAATCTGTATTTGATCTCCTCTCCTCCCCTTCCCCCGACCCGGCCCAACCCAACCATATATTGTTTTATTAAGATATGTGTAATTCTTTTAACTTGCAAACAGTTCCCTTATGAAATAACTTAATCAAAAGTGACGAAGTATACAGTATATATTTAATTCCAGGATACTAGTAATTAAAATCACAAGTAAAACAACACCAAGACACCCCCCCCCCCCCCCCCAAAAAAAAAAACAAAAACCAAACAAACCAACAACAAAGAAACAAAATACGATTTCAAACACAATCAGGTAGCGCCCATCACAAGAATCAGCTTTAACTATAATTCCAGCAAGATGGTAGCATCAGTGTCTGCTTGTGACAACACTTTCTAGACAGAATACTAATAGCTAAGATGCGGTCAACTAAACAAAGTCGCGGGTCAAAAGGCAATATTCAAAAAAGAAGTACAGATGTTGAAGTCCAAAAAGTCAAAGACTAAATCAATTAATTTTTTTTCAAATTTCAAATTCTTTATTAATGATAAGCCAGATTTAGGCGAGCATCAATTAAAAGAACTCAACCAGCAACGTTCAGTTTGGTATTGTAACCAGTTCTCGTTTTGCGGACGAAATATGATATATGATGCTGTCGTTGTTGTCTGATAACTTTAGTGTTCCCACAGTCACTTTAGTTCTAGTTATCCCATTGCTATGAAATTTGACAATGATATTCCTTACCATAACAGGATGGATGGTATTGATTTTGGGGTCCTTCCCTTTTTCGTTAAGAAATTATGGGCCAAAAATGCTACTTTTTTAATTTGTTCAAACTTGTCATTGAGTTATTTGCACTCAATGATTAACTTGTATCTGAAGCTAAAAGAAAGTTTCAGTCCAGCATATAAATATTACATTACGAATAACAGCCGGGCCCAGATGTAAATGTTGAGGAAATCCTCAATCGGTTGAAAACTGGTTTCATTTACAATAGACCTTTCCCTTATACAGGAACATTTTAAAACAACGCGTTTATTTAATGTTCCTGCCTTTAACAATAAAAAGCCACATTTTCACGAAATTGTTAATGTAAGGCCTTGAAGGTCTGGCAGTAAGTGAAACATACTTAGTGGTCAGTTAGGACGTCAACGGTTTTGGTTTGGGACCATAGTCTAGAATTACCACAATAATGTAGCTTCTTTGACAGTATTACGGGCTACAACGCTTTCTCATTTCTCGTAATGAAGCTTCGGCCCCGAACCCGTATCATACTGGGCGTGATTCAAACTCGAGCCCCCCCCTTTATTGTAATTAGCAATAAGAGTTTCTGGATCCGCCACTGGCCCCGACTAAAAGGCAAAAATGTTAGATGAGCTATATTATTGGAGCTAAGTATAGGTTGGTTAAGATTTGTTGTTTCGGTTGTAATACAGTCTGGTCAAGCCTGATACTGTTGAACTTGAATAGTCATGCTTGTCACTCAATACTAAGCTTTATTTATACATGTACAACAAAATACTAACTAGTACAGTCATGGCGGCATACAATATTGTACAATGATATAACATGTTACATGATGTATAATAAAATGAAACAAACAATTAAATGTCATTTAAAAGTTCAAACATTTTTAACTGAATTAAAATCATATAACATATACACTTTTAAAAACCGATTATCAAAACAAATTTGGGTCTCTCTTCCTCAGTTCTACATGACCTGTTCTAATGATTTAAAACACTCCAAATCTAAAATTAAGGTTTACATGTTAAAATATGTTCTCTTTTTCCTTTTTGCCGGTTAATTTACAGTTTAAAAAAGAATGTTGCTCGTTATCCAGCGTGTAAAAAGGTTTCACAAAGTCTCAAATGCTGGGGATATATCACAGTTTCAATCAATAATTTGCTTATTCTAAATTTGATTATGTTTTTCTGTTACATTTGGTGTTTTATTTCTTAAATCAATGAATCATAAAGAATTTGAATTTGATCTAGTTGAATGTTCCTAGCTTAAATAGTTAAATAATGAACTTGTCATCTGTCGAATTTTCTATTTCATTGAAAGTTATTGCTTATCCTGATTGCTCACGCTGGAGTATAGCGTTCCATGGGAATAGACTCCGTATATGGCAGAAGAAGAAGAACAATATTCATTCCCACATAAATTTTAATTATATTTTTAACATGCCAACCTTATATTTTTCAATTGGATCATGATTTGCTAACTGATCTTTTTTGTATATTATTTCTTCAAGATTTTTTTTTCCTTTTGCGACAGTGTACCAAGAATATGTTCTCTCATCAACTAGTTAGTTGAAAAGCTTCCTTACTGCAAAAAATGTACTGAGTCAGCATTATTGCTATAGAGTCTTGCAAGAAAAGAAAAAAAAACTTTGTTTTTAGGTACAAGTAGTCTATAAATTAGTTCCAAGTGTATTTACAGAGACTTTGATGCAGCTTCCCAAAAAGTATCTTTATTAATACTTGTGGCAACCACAGGCGTTTGCGTCCAGAATTTTCTTTTTTATATAAATAACATGAAGATTTTCATCTCGTCTATATATACTATTTCCACGTGGAAATAGTAATATAGTGTGTCAGATTTTCATATATACACACAATAAGGGAGCGACCATTTGATTTTATGGGGGTGGGGGGCTATAGTGAAATTTGAAATAAAAAGACAGTATGGCATAAATCCAGAAATAAAAAGACAGGACAGTGCTTTGAATGAAAAAAATAAGGCAGGATGATATCTTTGGTTGAAAAATTTATAGTAGCTTTTAAAATAAAATAATTTGCGTGCGCTAGCGCGAAAAAAATAATCCAGGCTCGGCTTTTTCCGAAAATAAAAAACGCGGCAGGACGAAGAAAATCTCCATAGCCCCATAAAAATCAAATGTTTGCTCCCTAACACTGACTAGAAAATGTGTCTATGAGCCAAAGGATGGCCCTCCCGTTCTTGAAATATCATTGACCCCTAATGTGTATTACCTGGGATATGGACCTTTACCAAGAAATAAATCAAAAGTGCTTATGCGTAAAATATAGGTTGTAGTGAGGGGTGCCGTGTTACCAAGACTCATCTAGTAGTGAAATATCGATCCCCTAACATGTAGTATCAAAGATATGGACCTTAACATTGACCCCTATTAAACATGAAGTATCCAAATTTCTATTGCTACCCAAAACACACCTGGTTGTGAGATATCATTGACCCTAAACATTTAGTATCCAAGTTTATGGACCTTAACCAAGAACTTTACCAAAGTCGTTCATGCGTAAACTATAGATGGTAGTGACCTAATTTCTAGTGGGTAGTGTCACGTTACCCAAGACAGGTCAAGACACGTCTAGTGGTGAAATATCATTGACCCCAACCATGATCTAGAGTCCAAGTTATTGACCTTAACCAACAAATTAACCAAAGTCGTTCATGCAAAAAATAAAGGTCACAGTGACCTAATTTCTAGTGGGTCGTCTGGCCCTACACAAGACCCATCTAGGGGTAAGCTGGCAACCGGCTCCCTACTGTTCAGATAATTCAGATAACAGCGGGGTACCAGCCTAATCTAGGGGTAAATTATCTGATTGACCCAAAACATCTGGTATCCCAGTAATGATCAGTATAAAATGGACCTAATCAAGTCCGTAACAATTTTACGGACGTACGGACGGACGGACAAGAGTAAATCGATATGACCATAAAAATAAAATCCTGGACCCAAACGCCTGTGGTGGCAACATATTTTGAAACCTTTTTAATGCATTTTTGAATAAGCGCCCGGATAACATTTAATTGGGGCGAAATAACAAAGTACCGATCGATGCTGTTTACAATTGACCAATTAAATACGTCGTTATATCTAAACTTTCCGGAAGTAGATATTTTCAGACGAAAAAGAAAAAAAAAGAAATCTCACACATAAAAGAAAATCATGTTAATTAAAGTAAAGGTAATCTATTTTAGTGTTAGAAAATGAACAAATACTGATTTAGTCACTTTCACATAGACTTCAGACGATTATTTATCAAGAAATTAATTTGTCACACATTCATGCCAGTTCAATTTTTTTTTACAGAGAAACACGGGGCAACTCGAATTTCGTAGTTCTTAACAAATTTTCTTCATTTCTATTTCATTTCAATCACTTTTAAACTCATCTCTATGTAATTGTATTTTGTATTTAAAAAATATGTTAGATGAATGATAGATCATGTCTATATTTAGAAAATTAATCAGAATAGGATCAGGTTTTAGGTAAATACTGTCATAAACGATGACCTGACAATATAATATGAGGCAGGTAAAACCTGTTACGCTCCCGAAGTTTCAATTATTTTTTTTTGGTTCGAAAATAAAAACAAACTAGCTTTTCTTGTGGGTTACGTGAGCGTTTAATGACGTCTAAAATTTTCAAAGATAAAAACGTTAAAAAGACGCCGAAAGTTCGGGAAAACAAGCGCGTGCTAAACCGGACGTTGAAGGAAAATTCAGCCCATAGTACAACTAAAATATTGACATTTCTACCATTATCGCTCCCTTCGGGAGCGTATAACAATCTTATATGAGTTAGGTAACAACCTATGATGGGACACAAGATGACAATAGTCAACTTTGCAACATGCATGAACTTTCATTGGCACCAAAGGATCAGTGAAAAATATGAAACGTCACAAGCAGATAGCCACTGTCTCATTGTGATGTCAAAAGGAAAACCAAAGAGAGAATCTTCAAGAATTTGTTTCAAAATGAGAAGGAATATTTTTGTTCTTAAAACCGTTTCAACCGGTTACTTTGTACACTGTTGTACTGATTCAAAATTGGTTTTGATCTATTTTCATGATTTTATATTTTGTATGTAAATTTTCTTTTGAGATTTTCATTTTTCTGCTCCAATGCAATATAGTGCTGAGTGCACTTGTGCGGCACATATGGAAGAAAAAACAAACAATCCAATTGTTGTTACAGGGGTTCAAATTAGAACTGGTCAGAGGTCTGGTATCTTCCATTTTTGGTTCAGAACCTTTTAAATTTGCAAAAGTCCTGGACCTTCCTTTATTTATACATTTTTGTAGCATCTCCTATCATGCCTATTGAGGACTTCTTAATGTCAACTGGTGGACTTTAAACCTTTTACTCCAAAAGGTCCTGAACCTTTAGTTCACAAATGGTAATTTGAACCCCTGTGTTAATGGATGTAACTTTTTATTTATACATTGTATTTGGGCTTGTCCCCATAATATATAGGTCTATGATATTGTTTATGCCTTTGCTATTTTCTATTTTGTTTACAGTCTTGTAGTTCGAAGTACAAAATGTAGGTGTATATATTTTGTTTAATTTTAGTTTCACATTAATGTTGTCTACATGTATTTTATGAATTATTTTTGTTTTATTTTCAGACTTTAACAGGCAAAGAGGTAAGATAAAAAAAAAATGAGTCATACATTTACAACATATACATGTAAATCTGGAGTTGATCATTGTTCAAATACACGCTCACTACATAATTGCCAATTTTAATTTGTTTCATCAGGTTGACCGAAGTTGGAATAAAAAAAAATATACTACAATACACTGTTATCTAACATTCAAAAAAGATCCTTTAAGAACTTGACAAACCTAAACACAAATACTGCCTGACCAAATTTACATTTCTATTGTTAATTTAACAAATTTGATTGACCAAATTTACAAGATTTTTGCGGGTCTGGCAGACCGGCACATTTCGCAAAGACTCCGCTTAGAAAATAGAACGTAAATTTGAATTTCTTTTGCATAATAATCATGCTTATTGTGTGTGTTGTTGGTTTTTGTTTTTGTTTGTTTGGTTTTTTTTTTTTCAGAATAAGTGATATTAGAGATTACTAATCTATATTACTGCATTTTCTATTTTTACAGATAGAGATTGACATAGAACCTACAGATAAGGTATGTTGTACATATAAAAATATCCAATGTAGATATATTATTTAGATAAAGACAAGCAAAAATATATTTGTTATGGACCAATACAAGACGGCGAGCAGCAATTACTGGTCATGTTGAAGACTGCTGGCCATCCTCCATTGTGGATTTTTTAAATTGCCGTTTGTTTATGTAGGTTTTGTCATGTACAATTATTCCTAATCTGAGTATCGTCTATTGTGTTATCTGCTTCATAGTGTTTAGAAATAGACAAGGTTACTATTGCCTGGGGAATCAGTCCTGCAATACTGTGGTTTCATTATTATTCGTGAGGTATCAATTTTCTTGGTTTCGTGGGTGGCATCACCCACGAAATTTGATGCTCCATGAAAAGGTAATTCAGTTGAACATTGATCTGTATGGTGCAGACTTCAGAACCACAAATTTAAGAATATACAAAGTTATGTATCAATTTTTATCAAACCACAAAAATTGGTACCAACGAACAGTACTTTTCATAAAAAAATCTGAGGTGTAAAATTTGTTGCAAAACTTAAATAGGTTTCAGCAAATTAAAATCCTTGAAATCTGCATGAAAAAAATTCTACATGTACAAACACTGGTAAAACTTTGGACTGGGCTTAAACAGTGCCTGTACCAAAACCAAAATGAAAATGTATCTTTCTTTTGACAGACAACAAGCTCTTATTCTAAATCTCAGTGATTAACAGATTTTTGTCAACCAGAAGGGAATGCTTATTTAAATGACTAATGACATTTGGAATTAACTGAATGTCACATTGGTTCATCTTTGTTTCCTTCCATCATGTCCATGTAGTAAAATAATTTATATTATAGGTTGAAAGAATAAAAGAAAGAGTTGAAGAAAAAGAAGGTATTCCACCTCCCCAACAAAGACTGATTTTTAGTGGAAAACAAATGTAAGTTGTTGTTTTTTACACAATACCCAAAGGTTCCAAATAGAATTTTGTGTGTGTGTAATAATGAAGTCAAAGGATGACTGCAATCGCAAATCAAACAAACTACACAATTCATGGCTTAATTAACTGTACAACATTTCCCAAATTTATGTCTTCTTGGCTTGGATAAACTTTCATGGATTTCTGATTTCAAAGTACACTCTTCATTTTTATATTTTAAATTCTTTAGGGATTTAAATTCATGGATTTCTTTTACCCACGAAATAAACAAAATTAAATTCCCCACTGCTTGTACAGAGTTAAATGAGTGTATGAAAAAACTTGAAATCTTGGGTTTGATATGCTCCTGAAGTGAACAATAATGATAGAAAAATCAATTATTTAGTTGTACTATGAGCTGAATTTTTCTTCAATGTCTGGTTTAGCAATTGTTTTCCTGAATTTTCATCGTCTTTTTTACGTTTTTTCTTTTAAAATTTGGAACGTAATTAAGCGCACACATGAACCACAAGAAAAGCTAGTTTGTTTTTATTTTTGTATATAATTTTTTTCAATTTATCGGATATTAATAAACATTATTTAATTTATGCAAGCTTGTAAAATATTTAAAAACAGGTTTTAACTTTGGGTGCATCACAGGTTTAACCTGCCTCATGTTATATAAATAATATTCTCATCAATTACAATAATGTATTTTTAGGAATGACGAGAAAACAGCTGCAGATTACAAAGTAACGGGAGGCTCAGTATTACATTTAGTGTTAGCTTTACGAGGAGGGCTGTCATAGGATTTAGTGGACTACCTTAACATTTTATATTGTTTAATTCTTTGTTGCCTATAGGATTGTTTGATTAATCTTGAAAAAGCAATCCCTGAATAATAATTATGTTTAAATTCTGACATGTTTGGGTTATTTATTTTGCTACATCTATATAATGTAAAATGTGATTTCCATCCTGTCAATTTCTTTTATTTGCAATTATGATACATGTATATCAAAGATTGTAAGAAAGTGCAAGAATTTTTTGAGAACATGTGAAGAAGGCTTTAAAACTTATATATGTTTACTGATTATGTTTAATAGTTAGCTGTAGGTCTGTAGTGCTTCATGTTCCCTTTATAAATATTCGGATTTGACTGACTTGATGTCCACAAAATAATTACAATAGTATACATAACAAAATTATCATAAGAGCTACAGACCCATAGCTATGTTTATGTATGTTTAAATGTAAGTTTTTGTATAGTAAAAGATAAAAACTTTCAGTATTTTGCAATTTATGTTTGTGAGAAAAAATGAGCCAGAAGAAATAAAGTTCAAGGTTTTGCAGAATTTTACTTCGATTCCATTAAATCATATGTCAGCAAAATATGCTTGTCATAAAGACAAGCTGTAGGAATAAATTAAAGGTTTTATAGTGTATGGTAAGAGCAATAACCCAAACACATAGTTAAAAGATTCCTGTGTAGAATTTGATAAGTTGGAGTTTAACAAGAGCCACCACAAACAGGAGAAAGATTCAGTTCACCCAAATCCAGTGTAAATAGATATGTTTAAAGAAGACCAAGACAAAGTTTTATAAGTGTTAGTCTTGTTTTTAAAATAATGCATCAAAAGGATCAGTTCATGTTGAAGCAAAGCAATACTGAAATGGTTTATCATCACACAAAACTAAGAATAACTTTCACAAGAAGTTTTGTTACAACATAAAATTCAATAATTTTTTGATGATGGTAATGACAGCATACACTTAACATTCAAAAACAATATAACTTTTGTGGTCCTGTAAAAACATTTAAAAATGGATGGGATTTTCATTAACAGGGTAATTTTATCATCTTGTGTTTCTAATACAAGTAGTTTCTACCTTTGCTCCCCCACTTTCTTGGATAGTGATAAAAAAACTTGCTTTTTTAGCTCACCTCACATAGTGTGGGGGACATAAGTTATATCCCGAGCACTGGCATCTGCTTCCATTTACAGAAGAATGGCTAGAGTGGGTTCCTGTTCACTGACAAGTGACGCATCAACCACATTGGTATGGTAGGTCTACCTACCTAGTTATGTGCATCACAATACATGCTTTGAATTCTGGCAGTGACCTACAATTTTCCCATGGGTGACAACAGAAGAATGGTTAAAGACCATCCAACTTGCAGACAAATGCCACATCAACCTTATAGTCCAGTCGATTTGTGCAGGTTTTTGACGAAATTGCTCAAAGTATGGTAAAAGCATGAAATTTGGCATGGTGGTAGATAATAGCATAATAAACAATATTAGCTATGGACCCAACTCGAAAGTTCAAAATGGCGGCCATTTTCAAGATGGCCGCCTAATGGAATATAAAATCAAGAAATAAATCAAATAAAAATTCATTAAAAATTTCACTTTGAAGATAAACTCACCAAATTGTGTAGGACAGCAGTGCAAAATATTCCAAAGAATATAGTAGAAAACGGTTTGCCTTATATTGAAAATGGCTTTCATTTTAAAGATGACCGCCTCAGAAATAGCATATATCTACATTATGAAATCATGTTTTATTCAAAGTTATTTATGCCCCCAAATATGAATGAATGCAATTGATAAATTTAAATGAAGAGTAAAAGGAATCTCTATTCTGTTTGAAGATATCAGACGGGGAGTGTACAGAAATATTTACATATCTAGCTAATCGGAGTAAAATTGTGTTTAGATGTGAATAATGTCATATAAGCACTGAAACAATGACATATGTTCAGCCTGCTGCAGACCACTTTAATATAGACTGTTCATATCATCTTAAAATGAAAATATGAAAGCCATAAAGACCATGAAAACTGACCAACGCCAGACTCAGAATTTATGCCATTATCTAAATCGAATCCTAAAAAAAACAGCTTAAATACTCAAACCCATGACATAGAAAAAGAATACATAATTTAAGCTGTTAAAAAGGTAGACTAAATCGATTGTAAAAACTAAAGAGCATTATTGTTACTAAATCATTAACAGAATAATTCTATGTCGTATAAAGGAACTTCAGACAAAAAACTGCGAGACCAGAATTGATTGAAAAAAAAGAAAAATCTTGCAATGAACAGATAGTCAACCTGCACATCAAGCAGCCAATTCAACGAAACAGTTCTTTTATATCTATTACATAGACCTCGAGAAAGCTTTCGATATCCTTGATCCAGAAATTCTGTGGAGACTTGCGATCTATGGAATTCCAAACAGAATTGTTACACCAATAACGAATATGTACAGCTCTAGGAACGAAATGTCAGGTAGTGCACCCGCGAGATATAAGTAAAGAGTTTGAAATACGTCCAGGTTGAAGGGGAAGGGGATATCCGCCAGAAATATGTTCATTTGTTCTTTGTAAATTAGTAGAGGTACAATTCTTAACATGTCAGTTATTTTTTTGTTCATTGTAAATTCGTCAATTATTTATTCGAGAAATATATTTTCTACATGTTTTTATTTGTTTTATGTAGTTTCGTTCATTGGTACTTTGTTGATCTATAGTACTACTTGTATTGTTTAATTTGTTCTTTGTATATTTCTCAAATATTTTACTTTAATTTACTATTATCTTTGTTCGCTTATTGTTATTCCCAACTTTAATGATTTGTTAAACATGCACATTTCAAATCTTCACGTTTACAAAGTACGCATTAACATTTTACAAATTAAGGAAGAACACGTTACTCATGAGTGATTTTGTACCGGAAGTATTGCTGGCCTGTCAAAACAGAGATAACTGGGGAAGAGTAGAGAGAATTAAAAGCCGTAGCAAAACTTCAAAGTGTTTTCTCTGCATAATTCATTGTTTGATTGATGTTTGCTTTGTGTCCTGTCGGCGATCTTTCAGCCATCATCAGGATAAAAATAAATTACAATATATATAATAAAAGTTGGATGTAAAACCAAGTCAAAAGACCGGGAATGAAATACACAAAAAAATGAAATAAATAGATAAGACCGAAAAGTAAAAAGTGGGACTCAAACACCACCTGAGAGGTGATCGGCTTGTGATGAATAGCATGGTTTTTAAACCAGCACCTTTGACCACTCGATCACCTAGACCCCGCATCGTATGAGAAGCCGCTGAACAAATCGTGCATAGATGCACTGCTGAAATACTTCACACACATAATGGAGCAATATCAATTCAGTCAAGGAGGACATGCCTTATGCTGGCGTCACACTATCCCGATTTTGATATACGATGGACACACGAATGTGAAAATTTCAACTTCGTGCGAAGTTAGTCCCGAACTTGCTAAAAAATCAAGATCAAAACCGAAGGGTATACGATTAGAACCGATGGCTATACGATTAGAAAAGTTGCACATACGAATAGCTGCGAACCGATTACGAAGCTGTTACGATGTTATTAAGATTAGTCGAGAGTTAGATCCGAAGGAGAAACGAAGTTATACGATGGCCGTACGACGTTGTGTTAAGCATACGATGGATCTACGATACATAACGATGGGTATACGAAGTATGAAATGTAATGACGCGATTTGTAATAAGATTATATAGTTTAGTCCATATAAATTTTCCTTTGCTGCCCTTAATAAGTATGCATGGATAACAAGTTAAAACGAAGGCTCACCAAGTATACCCCTGCTGTCGATCAGTTAGAGTAGATGAGACATTTTATCTTAAGCTTATATGTGGAGACTGTTAGGATAGAACAAAACAAGATGATGTTACTTTATCGTGTTTTGTTTTTGCCTCGTGTGAGTTGACCGAAGCACACAAAATCTGATTACAACAAGTAAAAATGTATATGTTGGAACTATGTTTTACACCAAAGCATACATTGTTATTGCAAATCGCGTTAGATATGGCAACCCGTTTTGCAATAAAGTGTGAAAAGTAATAACGCGTTTCGTAATAGAATTATAGTTCAGTCTACAACTTGTCCGTTGCTCTCATTATTGGTATATATGGATGAAAGATAATACTAGAGACCTCTATAAGTATACCAACGCTGCATGTCCCCGATGTCGACCAGTAAGAGTAGATAATTCTCAATTTAATATATAGATACTGAAGATAAAGAAAAATGATGTTACTTGATTGGTTAAGCTCTGGTAAAGTCTACGAAAGTTGCGCGAGTAACCCGTTATAACGCGAAAGTAACGCGTTATTACAGAATAGTATAGCAAGGAAATTGAAAAAGTGCGTTATAACGCGAAAATTGATTTTTAGATTACCAAAATTAGCCCAATGGGATTTTGTATTTTTTGTCATCTGGTTCTACAATTTTAGCTGTTGCGAACGATTATTGAACAAAGCGCGCCAACTTACAATACACAACTTCCTCACCGGTCCCATATCTAAAAGTCCAAAGGCGGACCGAAACGGAACGTAAACTTGATCTGTAACCCGTGATGGTGGGTGGACTCGCATACAGTACATACCAAAAGGCATTTTAATAACTGTAAGGGTTTAGAAATAAAACGTGTGGGAAATTTGAATTTCAGTGAATTTGCAAAGTTCAAAGGGTCCTAATTCCTGTAAAAAATTGCAGACCGGAACGACACGTTAATCTGATCTTTCACTCATCATGGTAGACTCACATTCCAAAAATCTCTGTATATGAGGTTTTTTAAAAGGTGCGCAAAACTTATTGTAAAAGCAAGATGGCAGGGCCGGACACACGGAGTGCAAACCTAAACAGGGAAGCGCCTGGTTGGAAAAAACGGGACTAAAAGGAAAGCGTCAGAAGATTCTAGATCGATCCAGACAGTCTTCGCCTTGTTTTGTCTTTTCTTCTTCTACTATTGAGACTGATCATTCTAGTTCCGATTTTTTTTAAAATTTCCTTTATTAGTTTTTGGAAACAAGTAAATTATAAATAGAGAGTAAATGAGGGTACTTGTATCATAAGTTGCTGTCTTGTGAGTCTTCCTCCTGCTGCATGTTAATCAAAAGAAAAAAAGCTGAGCTACATGTGCTTTTCTTTTTCTTAAAGATTCACTACTGTCATACCTGAACTAAAGCCCAACTGAAATCGATTAATAAATTCCCTCTAAGGCACTTTTGACACCTTTGATATTTTTTTACTTCTGAAATCGTATAGCTTTGACCAGTACCGTGTTTCCATCTCCGTGCCATTACTCGATGCCATTACACTAGTTACGACGGATATACGAATACAACGCGAGGTCTTCGCGACGCCATGTTTCTTTCGCACCACCTATGGAGAGCTTTTCGTTTCATTCGTGCAGTCATCGTAAGACAAATGAAGCCGGCGAAACTTAGAAGGCAACACGAAACCAGAAGATGCTTTCACGAAGGCATTACGATAGAAAGGATGGATTAACGAACACAACACGAACAAGGACCTTTGCACGAACCTTCGGCAGTTTTTTAACATGTTAAAAAATTTCGGAGGCACTACGAAGTTTAACCCGAAGTCAGAAAATTTCTACAGAAGGTGCTACGATGGAAAAAGATGGCGACACGAATAGCGCGATCTTATTACGATCAGTCCCGATTTTGAAAATATCCATAATCGTGTTTCCATCGGGGTCTAAATCGGGATAGTGTGACGCCAGCATAAAAGAAACCCGCGAGTCATATGGTATGCACATGGGAGCCTGAATAAATGTTGTTTCCATTTAGCTTAAGTATATTTATACCTCCGCTTATGAATTGAGAGTGGGTATATAGGGATAGGGGTATCTAACTGTGTGTTCGTTCTTCCGTCCTTCCGTTACACTTTAGGGTACCTATCTCTTATCCGCAACTCCTCCGTTACCCCACAATGGATTTACGTGAAACTTTCGCTAAATTTAACTTTCGCACAATTTAGATGTACACCTTCTACTTTAAAATTTGATCTTCGATGGTATTTATTTGTGAACAGCTACTCACAGATTTTCTAGTTTGGTATTTCTAATCCTTAAGAAGCCCAATAGATCATTATAAATGGTTTTAAACTCAAAACATTTGGAAATAACGACGTTTGTAGAGAGGAATAAACTTGCATGTGAACCATATGGGACCCCCACCTAAAGCTGCATACCAAATATGGAAAGCGTACGAATAGTAGAAGCTTTGAAATCTGCTACAAAATGTTTTTCCATTTTGACCCCTACCTGAAGTTGCATACCAAATATTGAAAGCCTAGGATTATAGTAGCTGAGAAATCTGTTACGGAAAAAAGTGCGACGGACGGACGCCTGGCATAATTATATCCTCGCTCGTTGCGGCGGGGGACAAAAAAAGAAAAAAAAATATAATAAAATAACAAAAACAAACACAGAAATCTAAATTCCCCTTTAATAGAGAAAGGCCCTATTCTTGTTGGTGAGAGGAAGTTGCTTAGGAAATTAAGAAAGTTTCTTGATATCGAACGTAATTTATTGTTATCATTTGCCTTGCTCGAAAGTAGAGTTGAATAAAGTAAATTGATGTCCAGGTTCGTTCGCTCGTCCATCTGCCCTTTATAAAAATGTCCATTTACAAGGTTGAGTTAGTTTTTGATTAAGAAGTAATTATTGTCCCAAAGGTTTATACAAGTTCTTAAGCATCTGTTCAACCTCAATGTTGATTGCATTTATTGCAAGTCTTACAATGTTATGCGTATCCTTTGACACATGTTTACTCTTAACAGATATATCTTGGGCATTTCTTGGTGTCAAGCGACTATTATTCCAGTCGAGGTATTTTGATTTTCTTATGCTAATTTTTTATTTTGTCCGTCCGTCTGTCTCTTTGTCATTTCGTCTGTCCGTCACACTTATTCCGCTCAATTTCTTAAAGAAAGTTGACATGTAGCAAGTACACCATATGTATAGTTGTGCCAAATAACTGAAATTTTCGTTCCTCAGATATTTGTGGGATTTATTGCCCTTTAAACTTAGACTTTTTCATAACCCTCATTAATAATATATTTCCCCTCAACTCATTAGAAAGTACATATGAAAACGAAATTATGAAACTCGGTGTGTAGCCAGTACACTATATGTGTATTTGTGCATGTTAGCCGGAAATTTTTATCCTCAAAAGGTTGAGTGAATTCTGGCTCTTTTTACTTAAAAAAAATTGCGGGAAATCCTCGTTAATCATTTCAATTAGTTTCCGCTCAACTCCTCTTAGAAACTAAAACAACTCAACCAAATTTTATAAAACGTGGTATATAGGTATCGGTGTCGGATCCAGAAATTTGCAAAAGGGGTCCACTGACTGGCTAGGAGGGGGCACTTTGGTCATGATTCAATGTTTTCCTTTATATTCAACCAAATTTTTCCACAAAAAGTGTGGGGAGGGGGTGGGCCCTCCTTTACTTGCCTTTAAAAGAATTTCAGTAACTTGAATGGTGCTATACTGTAAAAACATGTACATCAAAGCTCGACAGTTTAAGATTTTTGATCAACATTTCTATCTTTTTCAGTTAGTTAAGAAGATTTCTAAGCAACTAAGTGCCGCAGAGGTCTGATATTTCGATATAAATGTAGCTTAATCCTATAATACCATATGGTTTATAGTGAGTTTATGCTTCTAAGTCATTTAATGCTTGTTTACCGAATTCTTAGGCTTTTACACATATTGGATATATATGCAAATTTTAAGAAACTACATGTAGAGAAGCCCGTGTGTATAAAACAAATAGATTTACTAAAACTAAATAGAAACAGCGTTTATACAGAGAAAACACTTTTAAGTTTTTGCTACATCTGTATTATTCTCTCTACTTTACACAAATACTCTCTGTTTGACTGGCCGACAATCACTTCCGGTACAAAATCACTCATGAGTAACGTGTTCTTTCTTCATTTGTAAAATGTTAATGCGTACTTTGTAAGCGTGACAATTTTGAAAAAAAAACTATAAATACAAATAACGAATAATTAAGTTCAGGAGTTACAATAAGCGAAAAAAGATAATTGTAAACAAGCTTTGAGAGAGAAATAATTGACTAATACACAGAGAACAAATTAACCATTATAAAAGCAGTAAAGTACCTATGAACGAAACTACATGAAACAAATAAAACACATGGTAAATACAGGCTACCAAGTGGTAAAATGTACTTCTCAAGTAAATAATTGACAAATTTACACTGAAGAAAGAAATAATTGAACATGTAGGGAATTGCAAATCTACACATTAACAAAGAACAAATGAACATATTTGTGGCGGATATCCCCTTCCATATGAGACATGGTTGTTTACTTTTCTTTTCTTTGTTTCCTTTGGCCATGAATTGATTGGATGATTAGAAAATCACACCAGAGAAGAGGAAATGGAATCCACCTTATGTAAGAAAACATCTTTGAAATTGTTGAAAAAGTTTCAAAACAGTAGTACGTATAAAAAGAGGAGACCATAATGAGAATTAACAAAAACAACATCAATATCAGCGACATAGATGCACTCACACACAAAAAAAGAACAAGACTCACATTGAGAGAATAACATTTTAATTTATATATATATAGAAACTGTGATTAACAACTTTGGTGCAACAGATGATGAAACGGCCCTTGGAATGCCTGAAAAGTATGGGAATCAAAGCAAGTATTTGTAAAGACCAAGCTTAGTAAATAAAGCAGTAACTATAAATAATAGATCTGTATTTAGCATACGTACATGGCTATGGTTAGATCACTCTTGCTGTATGGGTCAGAAACATGGAGCCTCACAATGGCCAACATGCAGAATCTTCAGGTATTCAGATACAAATGTCTCTGATCCATCCAAAAGATCGCCTAACAAAATTATCAACGAAAACAGGCAAAAAAAAACAAACAAAACAAACCACCTATTGTTTTCGAAATAAAGAAGCGGAAGTGGCTAGGGAGCAACCATTTGATTTCTATGGGGAAGGGGGCTATGGAGATGTTATGCCTGGATTTTTTTTGCGTGCACTTTTAAATTTTTAAAGGTACAATAATGTTGCAGCACAAAACGCAGTCCTGCCTTTCTTTTAATTCAAAGTACTGTCATGCCTTTTTATTTCTGGATTTTTGCCATCCTGCCTTTTTTATTTCAAATTTCACCATAGCCATTCCCCGTATGGTCGCTCCCTTTGGTAGCACATTACGCCTAGGAAAAACAAGGCCCTACAATGGACATTACAAGGGAAAAGAAAAAAGGGGTGACCTAGACTGACATGGAGGAGATATAAGAAAAAAAATGATCGAGAATGGTTACATGTGGAGCAGCATCAACTTTCAAAGGACAGAGGAAGATTGAGAAGCATTGCCAGAAGCCTATACTCCATTGGGGGTAAAATGTCTCAAGTCGAGTCATAACTAGTAGGGTCCAAAAAATGTAGTACCCCTATTGCAGGCTGGACAAATTGATACACATATGGATAGATAGAGCGACACCGGAAAAAATGCTTATATAATTCTTCAAATGGTAGGCTTTAAAAACCCCATTTCGAGTTGATATTTCCAATGTTAATATACGTGTATAAATAATTCTGCCATACTCTATTAAACAACGTTAACATCTAAACATAATTTTACCACAATCAGATCGATATGATTAGATCTGCAGTATATTCCTGCACACTCCCCGCCTGATACCTTCAAACGGGATCAAGATTATATTCATACATCTTAATTTAGCACATATACATTGTTGTTTGGACCTATTTGGGTCATAATTTACCTTAAATAAAAGATGATATGATATCGTAGGTATGTATGCTATTTCGAGGCGGCTATCTTTAAAATGGCAGCCATTTTGAATTTAAGGCAAACAATCTTCTAATATATTGTTCAAAATAGTTTGCACTGCTATTATACATGATTTGATGCTTTTATCTTCAAAGCAGAATTTTTAATGAATTTTTATTTGATTTATTTCCTAATTCTATATTCCATCTGGCGGCCATCTTGAAAATGGCCGCCATTTTGACTTTTTGAATTGGGTCCATAGCTTATATTGTTTAGTATGCTTTGTTCTACCACTATGCTAAATTTCATGCTTTTACCATCTTTTGAGCATTTTTTTCACAAATCGACTGGACTATTATACATGTAGGTAAGGTAGATGCACCTGGTGGTAAGAATTACAAATATGCATCGGATGCTGGCTGTGATCCAATATTCCACACAAAGGACAACTTCAGAACAACAAGTTAAGTCCATGCCTGCTTCAGATGCTGGCTTGGCCATTCTTCTTCTGTATGGATGACCGCGTAACATTCAAAATAAAAGCTAGTCAATTCTTGCTTGTTTACAATAATGTGCAAAGAGGCACCAATGGGGCATTTGGTGTCAAAAAAGTTAGAAAGGGCTGCCACAAAACGGGTAAACACAAACATTAACAGCGCGAAAACAAAACACACAAATCAACCGAACGGAAATCAACAATGCGAACTCAAGTCCTAATAAGAGTGAACTGAGGTGTTCCAGAAGAGTAAGTGGTTCCTGTCTGCTATATCACACCCGTGGTGTTGCTAATTTCCAATTCAGTGTTTCAAATCCGAAAAAGGAAGACAAAACAAATTTCCACTACAAACCAACATCTGCTGAGCTTTGAAAATCATTACTAAGATTACCTATGTTTTTGTCACACTTTCTAAACAAAAAAAATTAAGCTTATAGAACTAATAACACTAATTGGGTTGCTTTGAAACGTCCATACTCCATCTACTTAGCTTGTACATTAAATAAAGGTGGTCAAATAGAACAGGGAGTCAGGTCGTTTATGTCCCCCCTCAAAGAAAATCTTCATTCTTCAGTATCAAAAATTCTTCTAAAATTAAAAACGAAAGAATATGGAATATGTGCCAGAAAGACACGATCCACATATTGAAATGATTTTGATAAATATACAAAAGCAAAATTTCACTGCGTGCGAAGCACTTTTCTGGATTAACCTTCATCATACACGCTAGGAGTAGAAATCTTGGAAAACCGGTAGAATATTAGATTTGATAAAACAAAAACAGAAGCCAAAAATATTACAACAATGACCAAACGGATAAATTTATCAATTTTTAAAGAAATATCCAAACGTTGTCAAATTGTGTCTTTCCAACACACATTCCAGTACTCGAAAATATATAGAATAGAACATAGAACATATTTTATTGTCCAATCAATGGCCCCTAAGGGCAGCATGAGCAACAAATAAACAGATATAAGAAAAAAGATAATGATTGAGTTACGTGTAATACATATAGATATCTTACAGACATTACAGAATATAAAACAGAACAATGTAGCGCACATATTCACATATTATATTTAACCAATGGTAAACATGTTAAAGATGGTCATTAATAAATTTTCCAACTGCATTAAGAATTTTAGTATTTTCAGAAATAAGTAAATAGTTAAATTTTTGTTCATCATTAAGATATGTAAAGTTAATAATTTCTTTTCCAATAAATTCAAATAAGGTAAATCTTTGCTGGTGATATTTATGACATTTAATCAAAAAAATGAATTTCATCTTCGATTTCACCAGAAGTACATTTATTACAGTAACGTTCATTTCTATCTATTTTAACATATCTTCCAACTTCAATCATCAATTTATGAGCAGATATTCTGAGTTTACATATGGATTTTCTATATTCAAACTTTGTAAGTTCTGATAAATAGTTTTCAAATCCAAAATGTTGTTTTAATTTAAAATATGTACATAATTTTCCTTCTTTTAGACTAGATTTAGTTTTGTACCATAATTTTGTATGTATTTCAGCTAGTTTGTTCTTAAGAAAATTCTTAAATTTGTATATCCGAAGTTCTTACTACAGTAATTAATATTTAAAAATTCTAGAACTTTATTTACCATTGAATACCATGATTGTTTGTTGTTTTCATGGAGTGATACACTACAAGAATAAGCATCTTTAAGTAATGGAAAAGTGTTGTCAAGATTTTCTAGTCTATACCAATAACTTATCAAATATTTTAAAATATCAAAATGCAGTGGAAACCTTCCTAATTCAGATAAAACAGCAAAATTAACCCTCTTTTTGTGCACTCCAAGTACCCATTTAGAAAATTTGAGGTGAAGTTTCGCACATTGTGAATTTTTAAAAAATTCGTCTGGATTAAATGAATTATTACTGAGTTTTTTAAATGAGACATTGTAGCTGCCCCATACTTCAGAGTTATATAGTAAAATAGGCTTGATAGTATGATCAAAAAGGTGCATACATGTTTTGACAGAAGGTCCTATACCAAGTAGGTCCTTTTTCAATTTATAAAATGCTTTCAATGATTTGTTATACAACTCATTTTTTAACACATTAAAGTTACCGGATTCAGAAAAATGTGCGCCTAAATATTTATATTACGTTACACACTCAATCTCTTTGTTACTAAAGAGTATGTTTGTTTTAATTTTCTTCCAAGACTTGTTAAATATCGTAACTTTTGTTTTTTTTATATTTACTTTCAGGCACCATTTTTTAGTGTATTCCTCTAACCTATCTAATCTTTGTTGTAAGCCTTTTGCTGTTGAGGATATAAGAACAAGATCATTTGCATACATTAAACAGTCTAAATATTCAGACTCTAATGAAACAGTATCTTCACAATTAGCAAGACTTGATGGAAAGTCATTTATGAAAATTCTAAATAATGAGGGACTTAAGTTGTCCCCTTGTCGAACTCCAAGATTGATTTGAATCGGACTTGTGAGAAAATTACCTATTTTTATTCTAGCTATGGAGTGTTCATACATATCATTTATCAAGTTATAAAACATAGTACCAACATTTAAATTGAGCAATTAAGAGCATACAACTGAAGCACGGGGAAGCTTTCTACGACCTCCACACGGCACTAAAGTCAAACTCTGAAATAATATTAAAAACGAAAGAATATGGAATATGTGCCAGAAAGTCTCTATTGAGTCTTAAGTTGTCAGACTTACCCATGAGTATTAAGACCCTTGAATAAAAAAAAAGCAAATAGAGAAAAGCTGTTGCATGCTTAAACCGTCATCTCATTGAGCCACGGGCTTTTATGATCTTTAAGTATGCATTAAAATCGTACCAAGCCGTGAGTAAGCTCTACAAAAGTATCTTATGGGTCGAAGTTGCAATTGTCAAACAGCCCTGCACAGGCGAAAAATTAGGGTTTTTCATATTTATGGCATATAGAATGAAATAGTTAACAGATAAAGAAAATCTTGAATAAAACCCATGTTCAATGAGCGTCTGTGAGGTATCCATTAGGTAGAAGTTGCCAGGTTGTCTTTTTTGTCTAAAAAATGAAAAAAAAAAAAAAAAACAACGTAAAGATAAAGAAGAGCCTTTCATGCCTCAAATGCCTAAAATTGACTAACAACCGTTTTCATTCTGCTGGGCGCTCGCTTAAGTCAAAGGTGTGATATTTTAAACAAAAGATTAACAAGAACCTATTAAATAGGTTCCTGTTAATCTCTTGTTTAAATACAGAATACATAATATGAGTGTTTATAAATCAGAAATTATGTTAACATGCTGGAGAAGCATATTTGAAGGAGTTACCTCAGCTACACAAAGACAACTAGGAGGTAAAAAACCAAAAGTTTAAAAACAGTCCACCCTAACACCATCTATCCTCAATTCAAGCAAAGAAATCAGTTTTTATACGACCGCAAAAAATTTGCGGACGTATTATGGTATGATGCTGTCGTCGTCGTCGTTGTCGTCGTCGTCGTCGGTGTCTGTTAACTTTTTAGTGTTTCCACAATAACTTTAGTTCCAGTTATCTGATTGCTATGAAACTTGACAATGATGTTCCTTACCACAAAAGGATGAATGGGATTGATTTTGGGGGTCCCCCATTTTTCGTTTAGAAATTAGGGGCCAAAAAAGGGCTAAAAATACTACTTTTTTGTTTGTTTCCACAATAACTTTAGTTCTAGTAATCCAATTGCTATGAAATTTGACAGTGATGTTCCTTACCATACAAGGATGAATGGGATTGATTTTGGGGTCCCCCCTTTTTTAGTTTCAAAATTAGGGGCCCAAAAGGGGCAAAGAATTCAAATATTTTACTTGTTTCTACCATAACTTTGGTCCTAGTTGGCCTATTGCTGTGAAATTTGTAAAGAATGGTTTTTACAATAAAAGAATGAACCTGATGAATTTTTGCGCCCCCTTTTCCCCGTCGTGTAATTAGGGGTCAAAATAAAAACTTTTTTATTTGTGGTCCGATTTTGAAACTTTTTTTTTGCATGTTTGTTCTTGTCAAATAGCGGATACAAAATTAAGAATTATTTTTTGCGACCCCCCTTTTCCCCCTATTACGTAATTAGGGGCCAAAAAGGGCTAAAAATACTACTTTTTTGTTTGTTTCCACAATAACTTTAGTTCTAGTAATCCAATTGCTATGAAATTTGACAGTGATGTTCCTTACCATACAAGGATGAATGGGATTGATTTTGGGGTCCCCCTTTTTTAGTTTCAAAATTAGGGGCCCAAAAGGGGCAAAAAAATCAAATATTTTACTTGTTTCTACCATAACTTTGGTCCTAGTTGGCCTATTGCTGTGAAATTTGTAAAGAATGGTTTTTACAATAAAAGAATGAACCTGATGAATTTTTGCGCCCCCCTTTTCCCCGTCGTGTAATTAGGGGCCAAAATAAAAACTTTTTTATTTGTGGTCCGATTTTGAAATTTTTTTTTTGCATGTTTGTTCTTGTCAAATAGCGGAAACAAAATTAGGAATTATTTTTTGCGACCCCCCTTTTCCCCCTATTACGTAATTAGGGGCCAAATGGGGCCAAAATCAAAACTTTTTTATTTGTGGTCCGATTTTGAAAAAAAAATTTGCAAGTTTATTCTTGTCAGGTAGCGAATCCAAATTTGAGAATTAATTTTTGCGACCATCCCTTTTTTCACTTGTTTTGTAATTAGGGGCCAAAAGGGGCTGTAATCAAAACTTTTTTATTTCTGGTTTGATTTTGAAATTTTTTTTTGCAGGTTTATTTTTGTCAAGTAGCAAATCCAAATTTGAGAATTTATTTTTGCGACCCCACCCCTTTTTCACCTGTTATGAAATAAGGGGCCAAAAGGGGCCGAAATCGAAACTTTTTTAATTCTTGTTCGATTTTGACAATTTTTTTTGCAAGTTTATTCTCGTCAAGTAGCAGATATATTTTTGTGTCCCCTTGTTTTACTGTTATGTTATTAGGGACCAAAAGGGGCCAAAATCGTAACTTTTTTATTTCTGGTCCGATTAAAATTTTTTTTTTACAAGTTCATCCTTGCCAAGTAGCGATTTTAAATTTAAGAATAAATTTTTGCGATCCCCACCTTTTTTTCGCTCATTACCTAAGGGGCTGACTGCTGTAATCATAATTTTTTAAAAATTCTGGTTCGATTTTTAATTTTTTTCCCCAAACATTATTCTTTTCAAGAGAAGAATACAAAATTGAAAATTTATATTTTTACCCCCTGGGTCGAAAGTCCATCAGAGAAGCATGTGTCAAAAACCTTTGTCAGTCCACCATGGGATGCATGTGTACAGAGCAATAGACTATCCATATTGGGCCTAAAACGTACAGGGTTCAACATGTTGCGGTCGTATCATGCTGCGCTCGGCGAAGCTTTTTATTAACAAACGCTATAGTAGGACTCCAATATTCTTGTGTGGCTTATTTGAATTACTTTATTCATAAAGGAAAGGGTTTGGTAAAATACTGGAAGTTGTACTTTGCAAGATTTGCTGCCTTTCCCTAGCATAGATTTGAAATAAAATGCTGGCTATCCTCATACCTATCATTACATAATTTGAAAATGCTCAACATACTTCGATGAAAATTGTCCGTTTATATATTTATTGTTTTTTTACTCCTCCAATTGTTATGAAATTATGTAGAATAAATACTCTCTGGGCTTTTATATAATTGGTATGTTTTCATAACCCCATCCCTACTTTCTGTGTCAAAGTGCAGGATACAAATTTCTGACGTCCGTCGTATTCTTGTAAGCTTTCTCAAGTATGTTCCACCTTGCATTACTTGTGGAGGCAAATAATAACCATCTATGTATAAATATTCGATAAAACTTTTCTTCTTTAGTGCGTTTAGCTGAATAGCGTAGCTTTAATAAGTGGAAATCCCCCCTCAAAAAAAAAAAAAAAAAAAAAAAAACACACTCTGCGACAATGACTCGGGTACAGGCATATACTAAAAGTAATTGATAATATGATGCAGGTTAAACCTGTGACGCTCCCCAAGTTTGAACGTATCCTTAAATATTTTACAAGCTAAAATAAGTTTTCAAATGTTTTTTGGGCAATTAATTGAAACAAATTCTTATTCGAAAATAAAAACAAAGTAGCTTTTCTTGTGCGTCCTGTGTGCGCTTAATGACGTCACGAGTTTTCAAAGAAAAAAGCGTTAAAAAGACGCAGAAAGTCCGGGAAACTGCGCGTGGTTTACCGGACGTTGAAGGAAAATTGAGCCCATAGTACAACTAGAATATTGACATTTCTACCATTATCGCTCCCTTCGGGAGCGTATAAAATAAATGGTCGTGTTCTTGTCGAAAAAGTAGGCTGGGACAAAATTGGAAAATACAGCAATAGAGCTTATTTCTTCTTAATAAAAAGTTAAGTAAGTAAATGGGAAAAATCTTTTTACATAAGTTTTTTTTTGGGGGGGGTGGGGTGGGGGGGCAAAATAAGTCGGTTATATGGAATCATGTTCTATACATATGTGCTCGTCAAAATCACAATGGTATCGGCAATTTGTACGAAGGTCCTAGTCATTTAATGAGCATTTTGATATTTCCACGCGGTTTTCGATTCTTATAGAGGTTTTTAATACTGAATTGCTTCATTATTCAGTATGCACAATTTAACAAAACAATCAAGCACTTGGAAGAAGGTGTGATATGAGAAAAATTCGAAGATATATCAAATGCAAATTCGATATGTGACTGGTTGCTTTCAGATAGGTTTAATCGCGTCGATTACAAATCTTTGCACATAAATGCATGTGTGGGTTTAACCCATCATTTCATTTAAAATGACTTTACTAAGTCAGGACCATTGCGATCAATGTTTTTCATATTTTGTTTTTTTTTTCCTGGACATTGAGATCGGTAATTTTGTTATTACCTATAAATATACCTTAACGTATTAATTGGTAAACTGAAAGTTTAAAAAATGTCCTCATAATCAATTTACGGGAAAATAATTCTTAAAATCATAATTCACAGAAAATAAAAAATGAACTAATCGCGCATCATGAAAATGTCAACATATATTCAATTAATTGTACCTATCTTCAAATAATTGAAGATATCTTCAAATAAATTGAAGATACCTTCAATTCAATTGTACCTATCTTCAAATAATTAAAGATATCTTCATATCAATTGAACCTATCTTCAAATGAATTATACCTAGGTGCAATTTAATTGCACCTAGGTATAATTCAATTGTACCTATCTTCAATTGAATTGAAGATATCTATAATTCACTTGAAGATAGGTCTAATTCCAACATCTCCATAATTCATTTGGATATATCTCCAATTCATTTGAAGATATCTTCAATTCATTTGAAGATATCTTCAATTCAGTTGAAGATATCTTCAATTGAATTACAGCTATCTTCAATTGAATTATACCTATCTTCAATTCAATTATAGATATAGAGACAGTTGAATTAAAGATAGATTTAATTCAATTGAAGATAGGTTCAATTTGATTGAAGATAGGTTCAATTCGATTGAAGATAGGTTCAATTCAATTGAAGATAGGTTTAATTGAATTGAAGATAGGTACAATTGAATTGAAGATAGGTACAACTGAATTGAAGATATCTTTAATTGTGCTGAATTGTACCTAGGTACAATTGAATTGAAGATAGGTATAATTGAATTGAAGATATCTATAATTGAATTGAAGATATCTATAATTGAATTGAAGATAGGTATAATTCAATTGAACATATCTTCAATTATTTGAAGATAGGTACAATTAATTGAATATATGTTAATTTGGCGTTCCATATCCAAGCCTCCCGCAGGCCAAGGTCCATTGTGCGTTTAACATCGTCGTTGTAGGTGGCAGTCCGGCCGCTGACGTCTGTGACGTTAACGTTGATCTATAACAACGATCAATATTGGAAGAGAGAAAAGATGCGGCATTTTTATATCTTGTTACTTTTCTTCTTTACAACAATTGCAAGAGAGAAAGATGGCATTAAATATGGAATAACTAGGTGAGAACAGTTTTCTTTATACATTTGGCATAATTTTCTATATAGATTTAAGTTAAGTTTTAATCTTTGTTTAAACTCTGCAAACATAACGGTGAAGTGTATTTGAGAATGAAAGGTCTTTTTTTTTCATTTTCTTCTTGGCCTATACTTATAGATAGTTCAGTTTTAACCCCAGTTTTAGTTTCTTAAATTCTAACGGTGCCGTGTCACTGAAAACTGACCAAAATTAAGCTTAAACAATCTTTTAGTTATATGTTTTTGTTTCTTTGCAACAGGTTTAGAGAAAATATACAAGAGCTGAACATGAACTTTGATGGCTTAGATATTTGTCAAAAGGTTAGTATACCTATCATTGTATGTTTTTCTTTCTAGTTTTAAAGCACGTACATGACATATATACTATAAAAAATCTTGGTTTACATTCAAACATTAACCTAGTCAGCTACCAAACTAAGCCGGGCACAGTTTTGTGTCAATGATTTGTGAATAATATTTTTTTTCTTGTATAAGAGATAGAAAATGGCCATTATGCATCAGTTGTGGAATAAATGTCCATGACACGGAATCGGCGTGAAAATGGTGAATAAATCTGTAGGATATCACCAGGCTAATACAAGTAAATGAGGATGCAAACTCTGGATATACCTTTATTTCCGTCGAGTGTACATCCTCATTTATTATACCCCCGCTTCGAAGAAGAGAGTGGTATACTGTTTTACCCTTGTCCGTCCGTTTGTCGTCACAGTTTTCTCAGCAACTTCTAGAGGAAGAGATCTGATATTTTGCTTTAGCTTAATTTAGCTTTATCCTACAGTCCCATATGGTGCATAGATATGTTATGTTCCTAGGTCAACCACTTCCTGGTTTTTTTTCACATAGTGAACATAAATGCAAAATTTTCGTCAAAGTTTTCTCGGCAACTACAAGAGATAGAGGTCTGATATTTTGCATAAAGCTTTATCCTATAGTCCCACATGGGTTGGTGTATAGCGATTTTATGTTCCTAGGTCAACTACTACCTATTTATAAAGTATTTGAACTTGTATGCATGGCATAGTTTGGTAGCGGGGGTATCACTAGTGAGCATTAGCTCACAGATTCACTTGTTGAATTAGCTCGGTGATATCCTACAAGTCTCAACTATGGAGTCTTATAAAAATATCTAATAAAACACAGTATTCAATACTTTTTAGCTTCACCGTTACAACTATAAATTCTACATCTATATGAGACGTTGATTCATCAATCTTGACACTCAACGCTCAATAGATTGTAAATTTGTATACTTTTTCAGATTGTCCCAGAGTTTACCTTTTACGAAATCACACTGATAGCTTTAGTTTTTATGCTGGCACTACTTATGAAGGGGAAACAAAGGATGAACAAAAGATTACTCCAAGGTAAGCTTAGTGCAATCCCTCAATATCGCAAAAGCATTGAATTAGCCCAACATCATACTGTTGAGTGAGTCGAATAGCCCTTCTCATAGCAATTCCCGTTGGAAAAAAGGTTTCTGATTACTTTAGAGTAGTTATAATATTCACTAAGATGGCTAAAGTCAATTAAAGATATGCGTGTTTCTGGTCTCTCCTAGTTTTTGATACCGATCCTAGTCTTTATATTGCCTTTTGCTTAGAAAAATATGCAAACCAAATATGTGTCAAAGGCTTACCATCTTATCATTGGTTCTATGCTTTTATTTCAGACATTAGAGCGATAAAGTACCATAGACCTGTATATTAAATAGATTTGCAAATTGGTGAAATCTCACAATATCTCATGCAAATAAACGAGATTTCGTACAAAATAAACAATTTGAAAAGTACAACTTTATACTGCAATATCTCAAAAACCGTTAAAGATTTTAACATAATTCTTTTTTACAGCCATCCTTAATTGTTTTGAGATTTTTTATGTGTGAAAATAATCTTTATAACCATTAACACTTTAGAGGAGTTTCAAAAGAGCCCATACTACCCTTATTTTCGTGAAAATACAATATTTTACAAATATTCGTAAAGTTTTCGCTTTAAATTGTCACTAAAAGTTTATTTCTCAACAAATAAAATTTTCTCACAGATATTCCTTAATCTTTTCTCTATTTGATGCAATTTATTTTGATTAATTCCATAGAAAGGCATAAAAGTAGTTTAAAAAATAAACTAACTCTCATTTATCAACCAGTGATATTTACACACATATACTGGACAATTAACAAGTTGCAAATCTATCTAATATACAGGTCTATGAAAGTACAAAATATCTGAAGATGATGCAGTAGTTACAAGATTGTCAACATATCTGGAAAGTAAGTGGTATTTTGATTCTTTGTCAAATACAAAGACTCCATTTAGATATGGACATGCCACTTCGAACTAATTCCGAGCTGACTCGGATGACACATATTTCCTATTTCATTGTTTTCTTTCAATTTTTCGACTTTCTTAAGGTTAGTGAGGACACCTGACCCCAAAAATAATGCCGAATTTAAAATCTCCAATTTTTTGATATATCAATATTAGGTATATACTTTATCTTGTGTAAAAATATTGGACCCCCTTTCCAGGCTTGTTTTCCCAAAATCTAGGCTCAAAGTTTTCCCAAATTACTATAGATTATATAGGAAAGGCCAAATAATAAGCATTAAATCTTGTTGCAGAAAAAATCAACGAATTTAAATTTTATTTTTATTTGATAAAAATAAATGAAATACAATATATTTTGAAATAAAACAATAAAAACTGGTGGTCGCCAGCTTATTTTTCTTTCTACAATACAAATCTTTGTAATTTTGTGGTCATTTCAAGTGGATTATCTCTCTTGTTTTATTTGAAAATTTTATTTATGAAGGAATGGTTGTTTTATTTGTGCTAAAATTAATTCATTTTGATTGAGTTTTATTTAATGAAACTATTCAACACAAGTTTCAAGGTATTTGTGACATTTTCACATGGTTTTTGCATTTTTAGCAGTTTTTGGTCACATGACAGGTGTCCTCACTAACCTTAAATTACGTTCCGGAAATAAGACAAAGGTGAGTGCTTGAGTATACATGATATCGCATCTTTGCGGTTGATTCAACAGGGACTTGAATTTTTATCGAGCCCCTCTTATTTATTAATAAAAAAGGGATGCCAATTTTTCCAGCTGACCCAGTGAATAAGTAAATTAGGGTTTTCAGCTTAAACATTAGTGAATTTTCATCCTAACTGAAAGTGCATGTTCAACTTTTTGTAGGAAGTAATGATCTCAAAATATTAATATTGTTTTTTTATTTGTTGCGTTACAGAAGGTAGAAGTAGGAACTCTGGAATTGAAAGTCCTTTGAGAAGAATGAAGCGAGATGTTGAAATTTTTATTTAGGAAACCGAAAATGATTGCTTAGTTTTCAACAAGTTGGTCAACGAATTCCAAGATTTCAAACAGAATTTCATTGCTGATGCTTTCAAAATCTCTGGTCTGCCTACTGATATGGATATGGACAAACTAAGGATCAAAGCAGAATTAGCTAGGTTAAAGAGTTCTGTCAGTAAGTTTAGTTAGTAGCTACAAAAGATTTTTAATTGATTCCAAATACAGGCTGAGTTTAAATTATATTACTTATGGAAAAAAAATTAAGTGAAATCATTAACTTATATATTAACTTTTCCACTTCCTGCATGGGTTAATGGACATACATTAAGATATAGCTTGAGTTGTCTGCAAAAAAGATGTAATTCTAAAGTCTCCAAGATTTTGTATAATGTGGTACAAAAGGGGATCTTGATCTAGACCCCCTCTTTCGTGCAGATTTTCAGCAAAATTGCCCCAAGCCAATTTGTCATTAGTAAACTATAGACAGAACTTTCCCATCTTTTAACATGTCAGGATCTGTCTCTGTGGTGCATTTAAAATGTGGACGAAAGTTGATCTAACAGATTTTTTTATGTTCGATCGGGCACAATTTCAACAAACTTTTGAATAATCATGCACAAGTTTCGTTGATTTTGGATTGACTAGTTGTAGAAGATTTGTGTAGAAAATAATATATAGTGCTATCAAGGATACATCCTACATCCTCCTATCATCATCAGTTTGTAGTAAGAAAAATATAATTTGCATTATTAATTAGATTTCTTGTTATTGTAGTTGGTGAGCTGGATGCATTGAGTAATGTTGGCAAGTATTTCAAAGCATTGGTTGATGAAGCAGAAGACAATGTAGACAGAGTCCTTATGAGTGAAGGTGAGGAAAACAAATCTAATTCAAACAGAAATCAATATCGAAAAAAATCAAATTATTTAACTAAATATGTCAATATGTCTCCTAGACTTTGTGTATTTTATTTAGAGACATTAAAATCAAGGACAATGGTGTTCTTTTCCATTTGTTTAGAATTCCAAAAAGTAATTTAATACCCTGCAGTCGTGTAGTTGTAATAGAGCAATCTTAGAAATGTCCAAGAAAATAACAATGATGATCTCATCAACATTGACAATTATTAAATGCCTATATGTATCATACAAGTCTTCTTGAAATCATGTGGTACAATTTTCTGCAATTTTTTATCCCCCCCCTAAAATGTGCATGGTACATGTGGTATACCAAATTTAAATAAAGCAAAATCAATTCAAACAAAAGTGTTGAGAACATATTTTATGGTTAATCTATAAAAATATATTTACTCTGTTTAAAAAAAAACATTTTTCTTTCTTTTTCAGGTCTATGAGAAGTTATGCCAATATATTTACCATATTCTGGCAATTTGGAAGGAACAGAAAAAAATGTTCATCTACAATTCCATAAAAATTTTTTGTGCTGTTCTCTCAGTTAGTTTTTGTTTACTAGAACCTATTACATGTACTAGTACTTGTTTTCATTTCTTTGTTTTGTTTGTTTTGCTGTAATTTGAAATAAATGTTACTTGTTCATGTTTACTCTTTTTCGATTTATAATCAATGCAAGTTATAACATTCCTGCTAACTGTTCTCTTTTGAAGTAAGTTAAATAAAGTATTTATTTGAGCATAATATGAAGCCTAAAAAACAATATTTTTTTCTAACTCTGAGATAATAAGGGACATAAGTCCCTTTTACTGGTAGAAATCCCCAAGTGTATTTGTATGAAGTCATGTGACTTCGCATGACTTCTATAGTTGGTACTGGCAATCAAATTTCATTTCACTTTTTTAAAACTTTTTCATTCTTATTTCTAAAACTACCCAATCATTTTTAGTAATTTTTTCTATCAATAAAACATATTTTTTTCTATTTTTCACATGCAAAAAAAATTGCAATAAAAGTTTTTAAATAATTTTATTGAAGTTCATAGTCAAGCGCTCATGTAACCCACTTTGTGACGTAACCAAAACAAAAATGGCAGACGACAGAATATTCACTGAACGGCAACTCCAACTTCATGCATGGGTGTTTGGCAAAGTTTATGACCCTATCTAGACTAAGTGTGTTCTTTACTTATATAAAAAATATTATTGAACTGCGATGAAACTAGACTGGGGTTGTAAACAAACACACTACCACTGTGAGTGACTGGCCATTCAGACCGGCAGCCGACGAGATACGTTGTGGATCACAAGACGCAGACCACACTACATGACTAGTCACTATAGAATAAACAGACAGTACATGCAATGGTAAGGCAAAACCAATATTTTTTAACAAGTCCAAGTTACGTCTTGCATCCCTCAAACAGGTGTGCCTGTCTCATAACAATATACAATGTATCTACCAGAGCAGTTCCATCCTTAAAATATCATTTTGACTTAATGTATGGCTTGTTAGTATATAAACATGATACTTCTAATATAAAATACATTTATTTTCTATATTTCTAGATATAATTAATAAAATTATAAATCACTAACAAAAAAGGTAAAATTGTGTAACAATAAAATTCTGGTGTTGAGTATAAAATTCTTTACAAATGAAAAATATAAAATAGACTAATCGTTGTTAGAATAGAAAATAATTTCGATGTAAGCAGTATTCATAGTCATAAATTTGTATGATTGAAAGCAACAAACTCTAAAACTAGGCATTTTTGCTATATTATTTTATAAGGGAACTCCTATTGTAGAGAAAATATGAGTAAACATATACGTTTGTACATCCCTGTCAAATACATAGGGGCACTGCTCATCTTTTAAGTGTTCATTCTTGAATAAATTGTATAAGTTAATACAACTAATTAAATTACCTAATATATGCTATGATCTTGAAATATAGAAAAACTTGTAACGTAAGAAGAAATATACGGCAATAATATTAGTAAAAAGAAGATACATATTCAAAATCTTATCAAAATTTTCCTGTTAAAACAACAAAAAAAGGTAATTTGTTGTAACATTTTCACAATAAATATGGTTTATTTGATTATCATTTAAATCAGTTTGTTGCACACCTGGCAGCAGAAATTGAGTAGTGGTTCAGGTTTTTGGTATCTAGTACTGTATGAGTGATGTGATAGGTTTTGGAACTTTGTCTCTTCCCTTTAAATCAAGCAGCTCTATGACAACCAGGCATTCCACCACATCTCCTGAGGCCTTTTCTAGTAAATCACATGCAGCCTTCATGGTACCTGCAAAAACAAAAGCATCACCATTATTTTTCCCTTTAAAAAAATATCTAAAATTATCATAGTTGTCAATATCAGACTGACCGTATAACAATGATATTTCATCTCTCAATCATTTTTGTTTTTAGCATAAAACAGACAAAATGCAAGAGCAAAGTCAGAGATGTAATTTTTAATTCAAAATGAGTAATATTTCCTTACAACTGAACCTTGAACTTCAGTTGAAGTGTTTTTATTAGAAATCTGGTTTAACCCACAATAATTTGCAGGATAACTTAATCACTTATAGATAATAAATCATCTATTATTTGAATGGTTGAAAAGAATTTTTTATTTTTTTTCCCAACAGCCATTCACATACTTAACCTGGGAAATAATCAAAAAATTTAAGACTCCCTTTTCTAATATCTTTACACATTCTGAACTACGACAAAGGGAAGTAAATCTGCCATAAGAAGAACTTACCACCAGTGGCTAATAAATCATCTATGATAACAACCTTATCACCTGATTTAATGGAGTCTTTCTGAATCTCAAATTTGTCCTAAAAAAAGTCATTGTAAAATGTAAAATTAAAGTGCATTATAATATCTGATTTTGGTATCAAATATAATAATTTACTGAAAAAAATAGTAACATTGGAAATACAAAAATGTATTTCAGCACCTCAGTTGCCTATGTTTTTACACAAGTTTAGGTTGCAGATTGTGGTTTGATGTGCAGCCTTTTTGTAGTTATTGTTTTTAAGTGTCTCCTGGTTATGTCTTTGTTGGTTTTTATATCACTCTTTGCTCTTCATATTCATATGGTGCTTGGCATTTTCAACCTTAAGGCAAATGCACTTCTGATGAGACTTGAATAAACAAAAGCAATATATGTTATTACTGTCTCATAATGCGAAGGAAAGCATACAGGTGTGTCATAAAAGATTTTTTTTATTGTCCCCCGCCGCAACGCGTCGGAGGGACTTAGTAATGGTCTCCGTCCGTCCGTCTTTCCGTCCGTCCATCTGTCACGTTTTTAGCTCACCTTGCCAAAGGCCATGTGAGCTATTGCCATCACTTGGCGTCCGTCGTCGTCGTCCGTCGTCGTCGTTAACTTTTCTTCAAACTTCTTCTCCTCTGAAACGGCTGCACAGATTCAAACCAAATTTGGTCTGGTGGTACTTTAGGGTATCCCCCACAGAACTGATGTGGGGATTTTTGATTCGTCGAAAAACATGGCCGCCATTGCTAAAAATAGACCAGGGGGGTCAGACTACTGTTTTTGGCTTGTAAATCAAAAAGTATAAGAGATAGATGAAATCTGATGCCACGCTACTGCTTCAGCATCAAAAGCTCTACAAAAGTCTCCATTGAGTCGAAGTTGTCAGATGACCCCTTATGGGAGTTACGGCCCCTTAAAGGTGAAAAATAGCATTTTTTCATGTTTTTGGCCTATGGAATGAAAACTAATGCAGATAGAGAGAAGCTGTTGCTTGCTTAAATGTTCAGCTCATTTAGCTCTACAAAAGTCTCCATAAGGTCAAAGTTGTCAGATGACCCCTTATAGGGGTTATGGCCCCTTAAAGGCAAAAAATAGAGTTTTTGGCCTATAGAATGAAAACTATTGCAGATAGAGAAAAGCTGTTGCTTGCTTAAATGTTCAGCTCATTTAGCTCTACACAAGCCTCCATAGGGTCGAAGTTGTCAGATGACCCCTTATAGGGGTTACGGCCCCTTTAAGGCAAAAAATAGTGTTTTTGGCCTATAGAATGAAAACTATTGCAGATAGAGAAAAGCTGTTGCTTGCTTAAATGTTTAGCTCATTTAGCTCTACAAAAGTCTCCATAGGGTCAAAGTTGTCAGATGACCCCTTATAGGGGTTATGGCCCCTTAAAGGAAAAAAATAGAGTTTTTGGCCTATAGAATGAAAACTATTGCAGATAGAGAAAAGTTGTTGCTTGCTTAAATGTTCAGCTCATTTAGCTCTACAAAAGTTTCCATATGGTCAAAGTTGCCAGATGACCCCTTATAGTGGTTACGGCCCCTTAAAGGCAAAAAATAGTGTTTTTGGCCTAAAGAAAGAAAACTTTTGCAGATAGAGAAAAGATGTTGCTTGCTTAAATGTTCAGCTTAATTAGGTCTACAAAATTCTTTTTAGGGTCGAAGTTGTCAGATGACCCCTTTAAGGGGTTATGGCACTTTAAAGGTGAAAAGTAGTGTTTTTTGCTTTGGAATGAAAACTATTGCAGATAGAGAAAAGCTTTTTATTGCTTAAACATTCAGCTCATTTAGCTATACAAAAGTCTTCAAAGGGTTGACATTAAGACCAGGTGAGCGATTCAGGCTCCTGGGAGCCTCTTGTTTGTGGGTGCAACTCCTCGGACACTACTGAACCGATGTTGCTGAAACTTTACACACTGATAGGGTACAATTAGTAGATGATCATCCCATATTTGAAATTTTCAAAATGGCCGCCGTTTCCATGGAAACAGGGAAGAAAGGTCAAAATATAGGACATTCAATATCTCGGTTACCTAGGTGCACAGGGTTCTGAAATTTTGTAGGCTGATAGAGCAAAGGGTACTCTATAATAATACGGAAAAAAATTTTGAAGCGATATTTACGGTTTTCGAGTTATTTACAAATTTGTGATTTTTCAGTCCGAAAAATGGGACTTTGTCAAACGTTTTTTGTGGGTGCAACTCCTCGGACACTACTGAACCGATGTTGCTGAAACTTTACACACTGATAGGGTACAATTAGTAGATGATCATCCCATATTTGAAATTTTCAAAATGGCCGCCGTTTCCATGGAAACAGGGAAGAAAGGTCAAAATATAGGACATTCAATATCTCGGTTACCTAGGTGCACAGGGTTCTGAAATTTTGTAGGCTGATAGAGCAAAGGATACTCTATAATAATACGAAAAAAAATTTGAAGCGATATTTACGGTTTTCGAGTTATTTACAAATTTGTGATTTTTCAGTCCGAAAAATGGGACTTTGTCAAACGTTTTTGTGGGTGCAACTCCTCAGACACTATTGAACCGATGTTGCTGAAACTTTACACACTGATAGGGTACAATTAGTAGATGATCATCCCATATTTGAAATTTTCAAAATGGCCGCCATTTCCATGGAAACAGGGAAGAAAGGTCAAAATATAGGACATCCAATATCTCGGTTACCTAGGTGCATAGGGTTCTGAAATTTTGTAGGCTGATAGAGTAAATGGTACTCTATAATAATACGAAAAAAAATTTGAAGCGATATTCACAGTTTTTGAGTTATTTACGAATTTGTGATTTTTCAGTCCGAAAAATGGGACTTTGTCATATCAAACATTTTTGTGGGTGCAACTCCTTGGATACTACTGAACGGATGTTGCTGAAACTATAAACACTGATAGGGTACTGTTAATAGGTGATCATCCCATATTTTGACAAGCTATTTCTACTGTTTCTCTGAGAACATATTGCTTGAATTGACATACCACACAACTTTTATGCGGCGGCGGGGGAAACATGGCTACGCGTAGCAATCTTGTTCTTTCTCAAAAGTTACACCTATTGGAACTCAATGGACATTAATGCTACCGAAGCTTCTGAATTCACTCTTGCATTGTAATGTTTGTTGTGAATTGACAAATTGGAAGATGTTCTGTTGTATCTTTATTCTTGATGGTAGTGTCTTGTTTTTTTAAGTTCACCTTTGTACTCCAGTAAGAAAAAAAATATTTACAAACCTGTCCATATTCCAATGAATAAGTAATAGATAAGGTCTCTCCTGGTAACTTTCCAGCTTTTCTCACTGGTACAAAACTGCAGTTCAGTTGCTGGGCCAAAATAGGTCCAAACAAAAATCCTCTGGATTCTAACCCTACTACAACATCAACTTTGGTTGTTTTTGATTTGACATTGTCCAGAATAACTTCATTTAAGCATCTAAAGGTCTCTGGGTCCCTTAACACTGGAAAGATATCTCTGCAAATGAAAAAGAATAACTTTATCATCACAATTCTATGATGTTCAGATCTAGAGAACAAATAATTTAATAATCATAATCTATTGAATAAAAAGCTACGCCGAGCGCAGCATTATACAACCGCAACATGTCGAAACCTATACATTTTAGGCCCAATATGGATAGTCAATTGCTCTGGACACATGCAGCCCATGGTGAACTGACAAAGTTTTTTGACACATGTGGTCCTTGGTGGTCTTTCCACCCCCATTTTACAAGGCCCTATTTTTAGCAGTCCAAAAATAAATTTAAGCTTTACAAAAATATTTCCCTTTTAGCCCTTATTAAGGATATCTGCGGCCTTTTAGTTTTGCCCCTTTTGACCCCTGATGGCAATGAGGAGGAGCAGAGTGTCACAAAATTAAATTATATAAATATTGTAAATTCACTATTTAGCGGGAAAAAAATTGAAATGGGACATTAAACATTTTGGCCTCTAATTTTATAACGGATAGGGGGGGTTTGCAAAATTTACCCCCCTCCTTTATGTATCCTTTACTTGACAAGACTTAACCTGCAAAATAAAATGTCAAAATCGGACCTGAAATAAAAAAGTTGCATTTATGCCCCTTTTTGGGCCCCTTATTTCTAAATGAATAAAGGGTGGACCCCAATATCAATCCCATGTATTATGATAATGGTGAGGCATATCATTGTTGAATTTCATAACAATTGGCCAACCAGAACTAAAGATATTGTGGGAACAAATAATATGTTTGAATTTTTTGCCCTTTTTGGGTCCCTAATTTCTAAATTACCAAAAAAAAATCATCCTTCAGTGGTATGAAACATTATTCATATTGTGAAATTTCACCTCATTTGGTAAACCAGAACAAAAGTTATTGTGGGAACAAACAAAAAAGTAGCATTTTTGGCCCCTTTTAAGCCCCTTAATTTCTTTACGAAAAAAGGGGGGACCTTGAAAATCAATGTCATTCATCCTTTTATGGTAAGGAACATCTTTTTCAAATTTCAAAGCAATTGGATAACAAGAACTAATGTTATTGTGGGAACACTAATATTAACAGACATTGCAGACGACGATGACACAGACAACAGCATCATACCATTATACGTCACATTTTGCGGGTATCACTTGTAATGAAACATTGAATTGGTTTTTGTTGAGTCAAGTCTTAGACCTCTAAATCCTACATAGAGTACTGTACAGCTTATTATGACCAACTAGTAGAAGGTGAACTGTAAGAGTATACCAAGGATTTTATGACATTTGCAGAAGCTGAATTTTTATGGAATTCGTAGCACACCTCAAGCTGGATTAAAGCATTTCTATTGGACAGAACACAACAAGTCATTGTCGATGGGGCAACATCTGATAATGCACCGGTTGTCAGTGGGGGTTCCGCACCCTGTTATTTTTCTTCAGTTCATTATAACTTTATTAGAGTAAATTTCGGTATTTTAACCGCCCACATCTCTGCGTATAATGAAGAAAAAGCCTCCTTTTTAGCCAAGCCGGATTTAATTGACACTCACAACGAGTTGTACTCCTAAGCAGAAGAAGAAGAAGTTATTCCAAAACATTATGGTCAGGTCCTGTACAAGTCCGAACCAAGCTAGGTAGTTCAATTGAGCTAGGTAAGCTCGATCGAGCTTTAAATTATTATCTCCCTTTGTGATTTTTAACAAAAAGATCTTATATTTGTTTCTGTTGTTGTCAGTGCAAGATGAAACTTTCTCACAACTTTAAGTAAGCCTATCTGAACAAAGAAACATCAAAATGCTGAACTTTTACTGTTGACTTTCGAAGAATGAAATTTGCATTAGACTTAATGCAATTAAGTCCAATTTTCATGAAAAAAATTCCCACGGTAGAAGTGAAAAATTATAATTGCTTTTTGACAAAGAACACCTTCTGAAAACAACCTGATAGTTTCATGATGCACAGGGAAGATTTAATAAAGATAGGCAGATTTTAGTCAAAAACTGCAAAGGGAGGTAAGAATTTAAAGCTCGATCAAGCTTAACTAGCTCGATTGAACTACCTAGCTCGTTTGGTACTTGTACAGGACCTGATGGTCTATCAAGAGTGTTTTGTACCCGTAACGTAACGCTACCCAAATTGCAACAGGTACCCAAATTGCAACACTCTACATAAATTGTTTGAAAATAACTGGATTGTTAAGTTATAATAGTTTTTCTTTTCTATTATTAATATTAGATTATTTTTCTTAAGTATTCAACTAAAATATGAATAAAAAAGTCATTTCTAATAGAAAAAATATGATTGTATATATAGTGGAATACCTTATCCAATACACGCGTTGCGCATTTGAGGGATTGGTCACTAATTTAGCCAAAAGAGGAGGAACTGGTAAAAAAACTGGTTCCAACATGCTAATGGACGAAGAAAGTAAATTCTTTATTTCCGTTCAAGATTGATTTTTTGTTGGTTGGAAATGTTGATGGTTGGTTTATTTGTCGGTTGCAAATGATTTTTACCCTATATGTTGAATAATTACAGAAGAATCGTTGATAGAAAATGCTGTTCCCTTTGTACCATGTTGAATGACGTCGTTTTTCCTCCCCGTGACCCCTGATGACCTCGTCTAATTGACGAGTCAAATCCGGAACGGATATATTGTGCAACCCTAGTATTTGGCCCTATGCTAGAATTGCCGTGCGACAGACAGAACTTCTGTTTGATGTTGAAAATCTAGACAATTGTTGTGTATTTTTCATTTTGCTAAATATCATTTGTTGCCAAATTATTCAGACAGCAAAATTCATATGAACATTCCAAGATATCAACCCGGAACTAAAATAAAAGTGCTTTCTATCACGTCCGCACTAGATGACGTAATGCCTAATGGAGACCTAAATTTAGACTTTGAATTAACTTTGTTTTCAGGTCAGTTATGTTTGTATTTTGTATTTTTAAATATTTAAAACTTCATTTACAACAGACTTTGCATGTCTATACCATTGTTTTAGCTGCAAACAAGAAAAAACACAATTATACATCCTTTTTCGGGAATACTGTAAAAATCCGACCAGGAGTCATAAAATCCCTTTAAATTTTTTTGACATACCTTTTCTTGATTGGATTTTTTAATAAAAATAAATTAAAGTAATCACTTTCAATAATGAAGCAAGATTTTTAGGAGAAATCTAAAGGAGTAAATTTAATTTTTTACCCCCATGTGCAATTTTGGTACCCCTGATGTGAAAAGTTAGGGTCATTCTCAGGTGTCTTTAAATCTGTTTTATGACATTTAAGTATCAAATATTAAAATTCTTTCCGTGTGGATAAATACAGTAAACCTCACTCTTAAAACACAGCCTACAAAAATTTTAAGCAATCGTGTCCAGATAAAGATACGAGACAAAAATCGTCAAAGTTGTTGCAATTTGGGTACCGTCACGGTACATGTAGATTGTTATTATGGGAGGACACATTTCTATGAAAAAAACATTTGTTTTTTTGACACAAAAGCTTCTTTTGAGAACTGCAACAAATCAATCAAGATTAATTATCATGGTGCTGCTGCTGACACGTCTGCATGGTGGTGATGATAAAAGTTTTTACAGTTTTACCTAAACAAGATGCCAGGTTTGGGGAAATCTGGATGACCAGTTATGCGTTCTTTTATCTGTTCTATCTTTTGTTTGTTGTCACTTGACATGATGTCTTTAATTTTAAGATTTTGTATTTTGCACACGTGTGCTCGTTTTGGTTTGCAAAACGAAAATGAAAGTAGGATTATGTCCCCTGTGGCGATAATAAAGGCCCAGAAGGGAAATGTATAATTGTATGCCCTATATGGGTTTTCTTTATTAATAAATTGTTCTGTTCTGTTCTGTTCTGTAATTTTTGAATCCAAATCTCGTTCATAAGATATGAATTTTAGCTTTAAAATTAAGAAAAGAATACATGATTTATTTTCATTACATCAACTGGTTTTTAAAAACATATTTAACGTTATTTATTGTGTGATTGTGTATATTGAACAAAAAACCCTTTGAAGAGCCTCTGACTAATTTTCTAAAATCTTTGAAGTGTTTTAATACACGAAAAAAGAGGCTTGTAAAATTAGCAGATAAATAACCATGCACACGAACCCAAACAAAAGAAATTTTAACAATTTCATCTCATCTTTTCAATATTTGTGAACATAAATACTTAGATCAAGGTATTGTTTGCTTCTTAAATGACAAAAAAATCCACTGTTTCAAAACGAGCATAAAAACATAGAAAAACAGTCAATTTTAATAGTAATAATATTTGTCTTCACCGACTCCAGTTGTTCAGACTATGCCCCCAATCCAGACATTACTCATTTACTGTCTTCAAGTTGTATTGAGGTGAATAGTTTTCAATTAACTTTATACAATGGGAGCTCATTTAAATCTTAAATGGAGGCCTGAGTTGGCCAAGTGGTGATGGGTGTTTATAGTCGTGACTATATAGGCTATATACATTAGTCTCTCACTGTGTGTCGTGGGTCGTCCAGCCCATGACACAACAGGCTAGAGCTAGCTGTTCCAGGTACATTCGCCCTGGACACAGGGCCGGTCTCCACCGCATGGAGGTTCTGGTCTGGATTTCTGGAGACTGGCCAAGTGGTAAAACATGCTGGTTTAAATACCACACTATTGATCACTAGCCAATCACTTCTCAGCTGGTGTTCAAGTCATGTTTGTAATTTACTAAAAAAGGACTTCCCTACCTGTATGTGATTAGGTTTGCCAGTTACCTGCCCAAGGTCGGTGGTTTCCTCCGCCCTTTATGACCCCAGTGGGTCTAAAAACTTTTAAAAGGGTGTTATACCCTAAAAAACAAACAAAAACATACATGTGTATTTAATATAAGACATCTTTAACCTGTGGCATTCAAGAAATTACAACAAATTATAATATTTCACAATGTCTTTATAAAATGCTATGAATTGGAATTATTTATATTCGAAAATAAAAACAAAACTACATTTGTAGTAATTCTTGTAGGTGATGCATGTGCTTAATGATGCATGTAATTTTCAAAGAAAAAAACCCATTAAAATGAAAGTAAAAGTTCAGGATCATAAGCAAACTTTACAGGATGTTGAAGGAAAATTCAGCTCATAGTTCTACAAAAAAAATTGACATTTCTATCATTATCAATCCCTCCGGGGGCATATTATGATGTCTGTAAAGATTTCAAAATTGTCAAATACATGTGTAATACACTTTTTAAAAACAATTACTTGTTTAAAAAAAACACTCAATTCTATAGCACGTTATGGTCTTCATTCCTTGAAAATAAGAATTCACAGACTAAAGAAAAATTTGAATGGCTATGAAAGGCGTTAAAAAGGTCCCTGCATTAACATCAGAATTTAAAAGTACTGGAATAAATGACAATTTTGCCATAGTATCCTTAGACCCTCATGCATTGTAATTTTTATGAGTCTAATTACTTTAAGCATTGTTTAGCATACATCCACAAATCCCTCTAAAATTGCCTAAACTTTTTATTTAATTACATTGCTCAATGCTCATATGAAAACTGTATTTCTTTTGCAGAATGATTGAATACATTCATGTAAAGAATCATTGATCAAGAAACCATCATGAGCCAAAAAATAAAACCAAATATGACAAAGGGAGATGTTGCTTATTTAAGAGCAACTGGTCCACCTCCCCCAGCTTCACCTGCCCCATCTAGGGAAGGTAGTCATACCCCAAGGGAGGGAACCCACACACCCATGTCCCAAATGTCAGGCATGGACAATGACTGGGAGGAAAGAGAAGAAATAAGAATGAGAGAGTTGGAAGAGGCCAGACAAAGGGCAACACAGATGGAAAAAACTATGAGATGGTGGTCAGATTGTACTTCTAATTGGCGAGAAAAATGGAGTAAAGTGAGAAATGAGAGAAACAAAGCTCGGGAAGAGAATAGACAATTACGAGCAAAGTTAGAAGCTATGGTCAAAGAGTGCACTGGTTCTAAAAGACAAATTGAAGAATTTAAAGCAAAAAATATTGAACTTCAGAAAAAGTTTGGTCTTAATGTTGAATCTCAACCTGAGAATGTTACTGTAGAGATAAACAATGATAAACAATCAGAAAGTAGCACATCTGGTAAAAGTGAAAGTGAAAGTAGCAAAGCATCACCAAAAATAGATGTTAGAAGGAAAAGTCACCCCAGGTCAGAACATGACATTGATGACTTTGAGTTAGTCGAAGAAAAAGTCAACCTGGCTGGCCTGAAGTTGGATGAAGCTCAGAAAACATTAATTGCTGAGAGAGGGTAAACGTAATATATCTTAGCAAAGGAATTTTTCTGACCTTATATAAAAAATGTACCCAAGTGGGTTTCAATGAAACTTTTATACAAAGTTTTAAAAAATACAGCTTGTATTGAAAGTTTATTGAATTAAAAAAAATAAATAAAAAAAAAATAAAAAAAATATGGTTCTAATGAAATATTACTTTAACTTAACTACGGTAACAAGATACATGTATAACATTATATTTTAAACCAAATCAAATAGAAATAAAAGCATGAAAAAAATCAGCCCTCAACTGCGTTCTTAGTCTCTATCAGTTCATATCTCAAAATTAATGAAAACAATGATCAATGGATACTATTTGTCGGGCTTATTTTGAAAACTGTACATAAATAATATGAAACAAACAGTAATTTAAAATTAGGCAAATAGTTCATTAATAAATATCTGCAAGCATTTCATTGATAACTTTAATGTTTTTCAGTGAAAAGTCAGTATTGATGAAGACTATTGAAAAATTACAGTTAGAATTGAATGCACAAAAGACCAAATATGATGAGTTAAAACAATCAAAACAAGAGGCATTATTACAGGTGAGTAAACTATGCAAGCTGTACATGACCAAAAAAATAAATAAGAATTATATAAACAATTGTTTTTGAAGGGATAAAATTTTGTGCAAAAATTGTTGACGATTTTTTAACACACTCTCAGGGCTGTCAAGTTTTGATGAGCTGCTCGCGTGAGATTTGCCCAAAAATTTGAAAGATCAAGGGAAAAAATTAAAAGATCAAAGGAATTTGCCACAAAATTGTTGACAAGATGTGCGAGTCTCGCGCGGGTTGTGTGACACTTGACAGGTCTGCACTCTTTTACTATCATGACTTTTGCTTTTAAATTCGAGGGGATATAATTTTTAGGGTTTCTCTTACCCAGAGAATAAATCACCACAAGTATTTCTGCTTCTGATTATGAACAATTTAACTTCTGAGCACAGTTTGAAGATATTTCACTACTCTTGGATATCACTAAGGGGAGATAATTTGGGTCTTAAATGTGACAAAGGTCATGATCAGCGAGTCACAGAAGTTGAATGGTGATTTCAGAGGCTGCCACACATATTAAAGTCTTAATTTCATATGTATGTTTTATATACAGCGTACAGTTTCATAACCATAAGAAGAAAAATTCCATGATCACTTCCAAAAGTCCTTTTTAGAAACTATTTTACGGACGCCCAAACCTGGGAATTCTTTTAATTTTGCACTACAGGTTTAATACTTCTGGGTCGGCCTCACCATTAAAAATGGATTGAAATTAACTAAATTCGTTAACCTAATAAAACATTTTAAATCTGTCTGCCGAAGTAAAAAAATGCTAAAACATACGTTTACATCTAAAACTTCACTCCAAACTGTTTTTTATTTTTAATCAGGAAGGGGAAATTACGTCAAAAATGGATAGGGATATATTGATATTTTCCTAAGCTCAACGTTGATCACACCACCATGTGGCTGACCCACAAAGGGAAACTACTCTTGCAAAAATGAAAATAAAAGAAACGGAATTGGAATTCGGGATGACTTTTTGAAAAGGGCTATATATCTATAGGGCCCACTTTGGTTGCAACATTTCTCTCTGTGAAACCAGTTTATTTTCCAATATTTGATATATAACAGTCTGGTTCATGTGAAACTTTGTGCATAGCAAAAATATTTTTATGCATTAAAAAATGTTTAATGAAGATTTTAACATTATATTTGAATATAACATTGTATAGCAAATAAAAAAGAATTTGTGTCTGCATGTAATTTTATTTATTTTAAAGATAACAAAGTTAAAAGAGAACAACAAAGATGAATTGAGTAGATTATCTGTGGAGTTAGAAGATGAAGCTGTCAGTAGATCTAACATGGAAAAGAAATTGTCTGATCTTAGAAGAGAGGTATGTGGTTGTGTATAAAAAGACATTTTCCTTTAATTATACCCCACGCAACGAAGTTACGATTGGTATAATGTTTTTGACTGGTCCGTCCATCAGGTCGTCAGTCTGTCCATGATCAAAATTTTCGTAACAGATATCTCAGCTATTATTAATTGTAGGCTTTTGATATTTAGTATATAGCTTCAGGTAGGGATCCCATATGGTGGGATTTGTTTTCAGGTCTGTCGATCATCTACTTCCTGTTAAACGAGCTAACTTAGACTTTTTTCACTAATTTTTCAGGGAAGAAAATTTCGTCACAGATTTCTCAGCAACTATTAATTGTAGGCTTTTAATATTTGGTATGTAGCTTCAGGTAGGGGTCCTATATTTTGGGATATGTTTTTAGATCTGTTGATCAACTACTTCCTGTTAAACGAGCCGACTTAGATTTTTTCACTAATTTTTCAGGTTTAAAAATTTTCGTCATAGATTTCTCAGCAACTATTAATCATAGTCTTTTGATATTTTGTACGAAGCTTTAGGAGTCCCATATTGTGGGATATATTTTCAGGTCTGTCACTCTTTTACTTCCTGTTTAACAAGCCGACTTGGAAAGACAACAACTCTGACTTTTTTATACCTAACTCCAAATAGATCATCTCTGTCCATAATGTGGACGCCTGGGGTATGTGAGCGTGCTCACTAAGGTTCTTTCATTGAATTATTATTGACCTTAATATTCATTTTTACCTCTTTATTTGTTATGCCATTGTTTATCATTTTTGCCAATCTACATGCAAAAATCACATAAAATCATTCCATAGTACTATATAGTATAAAGTAATTTTAGGCATCCATGTACTTCATGTTTTCCATATTCTTTAAACTCAAGTGACATAAACCTTCCGTAGAAGGCTTCATTAACATTCTAATGAGAGATGCTTATGGTATTAATTTCCTAATTTCTTATTCATTATTTAGCTGGAAAGGCTCCAAAGAGAAAATGCAGAGGAATATGGTAAGAGAGAAAGGCTGGAAACAGACAAGTTTGCCCTGGAGAGAGAAAATAAGAAAATCAGGATTCAGATAGATGATATGAAGGATCAGCTTGAGAGGAAATCTCAACAAACATCTGCCATGGCCAATTCAGATGTGAAAAATTTACAATCTGAATTGTCAGCAGCAAATAAGGTAGGAAAAACCATTGAGGAATAAGGTATGATTCATACATGTACACTTGTAAAGAATGAGGTTGATATATTCACCTTCATATGTTATAAAGAAAAAATATTACTGTGGTTTCATTTATTTTTGTAAGTACAAATTTTCATGGTTTGGTGAAAAAGGATCAGTTTGTTGATTCTTAACTTTGTGGTACATGTACTGATGTCTGCAGCATGCAGAACAATGTTAAATGTCTTTTCGTTTGGTATCAAATTTCTTGTTTCAAGGCCAAACATAAAAACCACGAAAAATTCTTGATGTGAATTTAATAGATTTATTTTTTGTGTAGGAATTAAACGATTTAAAGCTTGCCTACACAAGAATGAAGAAGACTCTTCAAGAAAAGAACACTGAACTAGAACATTGTAAACGAAGGGCTGAACAATATGAAGTAGATGTCAAGAAATTACGGGTTAGGATTGAAGAACTCAAAAAAGATCTGGCAAATGCTGAAGATGAGGTATATTCTCAGATAAAATTTGGTTAACTAGAAATGTGTTTCCATTTCTTACAGGGGCCTGTACCTTCCTTCCTTTAGTGGACACTATTGGTCACTAACCGATCACCTCTCAGGTTGTGTTCAGGTCTTGCTTATAATTTACAAAAACATGACTTTCCCACCTGTATGTGATTAGGTTTGTCAGTTGTATAATCTATCATCTGAAATTTGCATCAATTCAGAAAAAGTTAGAGTACAAGGTTGTAAAGAAAAATGGTAAATAATTTGTGTATACCTTTTAAAGATACAATGTAATAGTTTAAATTACCCCACTAACAATTTTTACATGCGACCCACTTGTGAATTTATTTTTTCACGACTCCACTGTTCGCCCGGTGTAACCCATGTTACTATTGCAAAAGTGTTTTCTTTCAAATATATGTCAGTCCTTTTTGTCTCCCCTGCGACATTAATCGCTGAAGGCGCGACATAGGTATTACTTTTGGTGGCAACAGCATAAACTTTTTTGTAAGACTTATGTGGAAAATGAATTTCAAGAAAGTATAATAGCTAGGCATCTCATATTTGGTATACAGACAGTTTGGGTTATGGTCTACGCAACTGGCCCCATGCCGTTTGACCCTGACCTTAATTTCATGGTTCAGCGACTCTGTGAACTTAGATTTTTTTGGGGTCAAAATACCACTTTGTGGAAAATATATTCAGTGAAAAGTATAATAGCTAGGCATCTGATATTTGGTATATAGACAGTTGGGGTTATGGTCTACACAACTGGTACCATGCTGTTTGACCCTGACCCCAATTTCATGGTTCAGCGACTCTGTGAACTTAGATGTTTTTTGGGGCAAAAAAAAACCCTTTTTAAGACTTTTGTGGAAAATGAATTAAGTGAAAAGTATAATAGCTAGGTATCTGATATCTGGTATATAGACACTTGGATGTACGGTCTATGCAACTGACACCATGTCCTCTGACCTTGACACAATTTTCATGGTTCAGTGACTCTGTGGACTTAGATTATTTTTGGGACAATTAAAACTTTTGTGGAAAATAAATTATGTTTAAAGTATAATAGCTAGGCATCTGATATTTGGTATACAGACATTTGGGGTTTTGGTCCTCACAACAGACACCATGTGTGACCCTGACCCCATTTTCACGGTTCAGTGACTTTGTGAACTTAGATGATTTTTGGATGGAAAATGAAGTAATTGAAAAGTATAATAGGCATCTGATATTTTGGGATTATGGTATACACAACTGACATCAACAAGTAATGTTGACCCCATTTTCATGGTTGAATGACTTAGTGAATGTTGGTCTTTTTTCATTGTTTCTCAATAACTAAGGTATCTAGAACACACTTCAGACATTTTTGTGATTGTTAAATAGAATTCTGTCACCTGTCACATAACTTTGACCTTAACTTTTCTGAAGGCCCAGCTAGACCTTCAATGAGTTCTGTGATGGTGCTGACAGGGGAAACATACTTTAGTGTCAACTCTTGTTAACCCTTATATATCAATATTAAAATCAACACAAAACACAAATTAGGGACAATGATCTCAAAATGTTTTAAAAAATGTATATGCCCAGCAAAAAAGACAATTAATTCTTATACATGTAATTAATCAGTAAATTTAATTAAGTTATCATTGTTGGAACGTAAAGCAAAATTCTAAATATATACAAAGGGACCGTTTTTCTGAGAATGTGTTTTTGTTTTCTCACTAAGAATATATTTGTATTGTAATGATATAGTATATATATCTCATTTGTATGTAATATTACTAACCAACGATTATATAAGTTTGTCTATATAATACCCTGCTTATGTAGACATTAATATTACTGGGTATATTTCTTGCAAAAGCTGTAAATTGTTCACAGCTATAGTAAAATAAAATTTTGTAAATTGAAAAAAAAAATGTCTAAAAGTCTTTTTATTTTTATTTGACAGGCTGATGCACAAGGCAATTCTTTGAGAAAGCAACAGAGAGAAAATGATGAGCTACAAGAACAGCTAGAAAATTTACAGGTCCAATTAAACCATGCACAAAACAGGTTTGTTTACTTAAACTCATCAGGTTCACTCCAGACCTCCACTCTTACCTGCTTAAAGAAGCTTTTAATATAAAAATAGACATGTAAAAATCAGGGAAATAAAATGGTGAATGGGTTGCAGGCAGGGAAATAATTTTTTTAACATTTTTTCTCAGCAACTACTAATCACGGCATCTTGAAGTTGATATTGAGTATGCAGCATCACCATGGGGTCCCATACCATGAAATTTAATTTCAGGTCTGTAGCTCACCTATTTCCTGCTTAATGAAATCTGGCCAGTTTTTACAGACAGATTTTAAAGTATAAACGTTTGTACAGCTGTTGGGTACAATCAAATGAAGCATAATCAATAATTTATTTTTCAATTAAAGACTTCTAGCATTTCTTTTGCTGAATGTGGCTGAGTATAATATAATTTCCTATTATACTACAGAGATATCTGAGATTGCTATATGGAATCTCTATAACTCTTCCAGGAAAAAATGTCGCAACAATTTTTATTTCCCTGGTGGTGGGTTAAACATGTTTCTTAATGCTTAAGAATTGAATGAATGAATGACTATTTGCATAAACAAATACATGTTATAACAATGAACAAACAATAAAATTACATGACAGAAAACAGAGAACAATAGGATTTACATCTACTAAAGAATATCAGCTTTTAATTAAGTCCCCGACCACGAAGTGTCGGAGGACTTATTGGTTTTGCTCAGTATTTCAATTTGTTTATAGATCTAAAGTTTGTCCGACATATCTTGGAAAAACGTTTTGACAAATCAAGATGAAACCTACTTAGGTGGTTAGGGGGTCACTCAGAGGAGTGCAATTAACTTTTACATTTTGCAAGATGGCCGCCAATTCAAAATGGCCGCCCGCGAAAAAAAAAGTGCAGAATTTTTTTTTCATCCGATCATCTTGAAAATGAGTTAGTTGGGTAAAGTGGGTATGCTCATCATCATGGCGCAACCAGAATTTTTCTACAGCATGCGACTTTTTGGCAATTACCCACCAAAATTGCCAAGAACTCAACTTCGTCTGATATGCATGAAAATTGGTATTCTAAGTAAAATAAGTACTCTGATTGCCATGGGGGAAGTAACTTTGTATAATGAATCCACCAAAAGTCACCAAAAATGGGGATCTGCCAAAATTTGCCAAAAATTAAACTTTGTCCGATATACATGAAAGTAGGGTGAATGGGTAACATGGCTTTGTTGAACACCACAGTTTCAACAAAACTTTAATATTGTCTTTAATTTGGGGGACGGGAGGGGACTTTTATGTGACTTGCTTGCAATCACAATCATAGCTAGTTGTTAAATCATTATAAATATTCTTTTTTTACATTTTTCCTGGAAAATCCCTTATGTTATTCCTTAAATATACAGCATAAACATTGAAGATATGCATCCTTTTTAGGATAATTGGAAGAAAAGATATTTAGTATTAAATTTTTTTATGTTGAACTTTTAAAACATACATTCTGCTCAAAATATGCATAGAAATGAATACAGGTCCACCCATGTAATTGGTCTTGTTTATTTTATTTTTTAGATTACAAAGGACCAGCCAAACTGGAGTTAAATCTCGTAGCGGCAGTCTGAAATCATTTGACCCTAGTGAACTTGTAGATGACGTTGACAGTGACGATTCTGATCTGGATGGTGAAACGTGATGATGTTTTCAGAACAGCTAAGAACAGTATTGTTGCTGGATCACAGTGTTTTGTTTCGTCAGAGGCTTAAATTATACAAAGGGTTGTAGGATGAAAAAGTTTGTTATTTCAGACTGGATATTGCTTTATGAAAAGTAGGACTTCATTAACCTTTCACTTTGTGGAAGTGATATTTAAAGGTGGTAGTAGGACTGCTGCATGTTAATGACTTATGGTTATGTTTAAACAAAAGTTTGTTTCAAATTTTACAGAACAAGATAAGAGTGATTTTAACATTGTAACTTTTATATTCCTTAGACATGACCAGTCTTAAGTGTTAAATTTACATGTCAATACCACATAGTTGTTAATGTTTATTTTTACAGGGTGTTTACATAATGATGTTCAGTGGTGCAAAACAATTGTATTTAAGTTATGTCTAATTTTTATGGTACATGCATCTGTTACAAATTTATGTTTGTGAAATGATATTGTTTTGGAGCTTTTTATTAACAGAATGACTTTTCTGCTTATTATGTCGCCTGCAACATGTTGCAAAGGGGCATATATGAGTCACTTTGGCACTATCCATTTTGTTGCATCGTCCTCTGTCGTTCTACGGTGTCACAAAAATTTCCATTGCAATATTTTGGGAAACTACACATCCCAGCCTCTTGATATTTGGCATTTTGGCATGTTGCGTCCTCCTGTAGTATGATTTAAAGTGATTTATGTCCGTAACTCATCTTCTTCCTGTTGACCAAATATTTAAGACGCAGGCGACATACGTCTTCCATGGAATACTGTCATTCTAGTTCTGTTGTTTAATCTCATTATTAATGTAGTATAAAGACTTGAAAGTGAGTACATGTTTATAATCAGAATAGAAAACTGATGTCTATATTTATGTATACATGTATAGGAAGAAACATATAAGTTATTATTTATTATACAGGTCAGTTTTAAACCAAATAAATCTTGTCTTAACCAGTAGATATTGATTGATTGATTTTATTTATCGATGATGCTGATTTTTGTTTGTCTCAGGAAACATCATCCCATCTTTGTTGTGAATTTTACATTCAGCTTTAAAAAAAATTATATAACAAGCTGTGCTTGTGAAAAATGTTAGTATAATAAATGACATGAAATCACTGATATTTACAACATTGAAATTTATGCAAATTACCATTCCATATCATGTACTAAATTTGTTTTATAATTTAATATTTTTTTTCATGTAGGTTGGTATTATATATTTCACATACATGCCATTTTTTGCATTCATTTTAAATGACCTCTTCAATATTTTCTTATACAATTTTATAGGATACGCTGCTTTTTAATATCTTGGTGGCATTTTTCTCCTTTCTAGGCATGCACTGCTTATGACAGAAATACAAAATATATGATGTTAATGTCTCAATTCATTGCTTTTGTTGCCTTCCCTACACAACTTTATTATTTATTAGGTCCCCACAATGTCTAAGTGGGAAAACTTTCTCTTTGTCTGTCCCAGCCTATCTGTATTTGGAAAACGAAAACTCAAAAACTATAACTAGTTTAGATTTGAAAATTTACACAGTTATTTAGTATCACTTCAGAATAAGCATATCAAGAATTTTATGCAGATTCATGTAACATTTTTGCGAAAATCTTTGGAAAAAGAGTTTAATGATAAGCCCTTCTTGGCTTTGCCAGTATTATAGTGACTTTATGTCATGTTTAAAGTGCTCATATTGTTTCATGTAAAACTAATCTTTGTTTGTTTCCTTTGATATGAACTGCTGATTCAAGAATCTTTGTCACTTTTCATTATTTGTCATACATGTATACATGAAACATTGCTCTTGCTATTTTTTTAAAGAACTTCACTGTCAGTGTCAGGAATATTGTTCTTATAATTTTCCAAGGGTTAAATTACTAGTCAAGAACATAGTTTATGTCGCTTGCATATCTTTATTTCCATTCATATAAGAGTTGTTTAAATAAGTCCTTCCCCATGTAAGCTGGATTGCTCACCAGAACCAATTACATGTATATTCAAAATGAACTTTAAATGTGCTAACTTTGTTAACTACGTTATCAATTAATAGCTGTGACTTTCTGAGTAAATAAAGTTTGTGATTGGACAATTTCTAGATGGTAACTAGTAACAGGAGTGTTATGATGTGATATTAAATATAAGTTGTAGTAAATTTTCTCACATGCCTAAGTATCTTAAAGTTTGTCATAGGTTAAACTTTCGATTGTTACAAATATAGAATTGGGAAGGTATAATTGCAACGACCCTATTTTGTTAATGCTAAGATTGTATTGATATTAATAGGTTGTATTATTTACATATTGAATACCTTGACATGATGTAAGTAATTTTTTTGTCTCATGTCTTGATAATATTTGATGAAAAGATTTGCTTAAATGAATAGCAAGCATAGTAAGTTTCTTGTATTTATTTGATATTTTTTCATCTTTAAACTAGATCTGAATTTTTTAAGTACTTTGTTATATTTTGAATTTGTTATTGTTTATATTTGTACTATATTTTATTGAATAATCTACAATTTATCAGTGAGGCTGTTGAATTTAAATTGTGCTGAGTGAATTAACATTTTGAAAGTTTAAACAGCACTAATATAATATTTAAAAGTTTATAGATCGTTTTTTTTTTTATATATATATTCAAACTTATTTTGAAGAGTAGCCATTTGTACTTCTATAATTTGTAGTAAGATAGGAACCTGATATATAAACTAAACAAATAATGATATAATTGCTATAAACACATAAATTTTACTTAGAAAAAAATAATTTTACTCTATAAAACATATCCTAGATTCTCATCCCCTCCTTCCACCTGAAAAATCATTTTTTGATTTTTTTTGACAAACTATATTAATTTCCTAAAAAATGACAGATAGTTTTATTAATATTGATAAAGAATAAGAAATTAAATTTGCCTGACCGACTGCCCCAAATTTTCAAGACATTTGGAAGAGAATCTAGAATTTATTTAATAATGGCCTAAAAATGGTTTGACAAAATGTTCTTTGAGAAATGAATAACCAATACTTTTTTGCCTTATGGTTATTAACTTAAAATTAAAGTTCTTTTTTTCATCTCAATGAAAAAGGTTTTTTTTCTCATGTGATAAACTTGTATATATTCAAAATGCTCCCCATTTTTAAAGACCAAATTATATATTCATTATCATTGCTAATAGTTTCATTGTCTAATCACCAACTCAATGTTTCTTACATTTTAAGTACTGGTACTACAGTATGTATGCAATATTGTTCATAATTTATCATTGAATTGTCAAACATTTTTTATCAAACATTACTTTAACGGTTGTCATAGCAATGATCAAAACAACATTATCACTGTGATGTTTTTATAATAAAAATGTTAAAATATCAACTTTGTTTGTTTTTAATATATGATTACATATCATTCAAATGTGGTTATTCTTTGGTTAAGGATGGTCACTCTTCATGTTTCAGAATTGCAGTCTTTTTTCTGAACTTCTTCAGACTGAACCTTTAAATACTGAAGAATTTTTTTGCACACTGACCCCTATTTTTTATGACGCTTTCTGATTATATAGAACTTTAAAACCAAACATATGATTTTTAATTCCTGATACAATTTCATGATTTTAAGACCAAAATCGTCACAATTAATGTTAAAGTTATGAAAAATCTAGAGGAGTCAAATTATTTACTTATACATGTATATCTCAAAAACGATTACACGGACCCATAGTTTTCTTTTTTTCATTTGATTAAGTGGACCATTAATTAAGATATAAAAATATTCAGGAGTGACCATCCTAAATTGGCCATTGGAATCGTCTTTCAATGAAATTCACTTGTGTCACATGGTCGTAACAAGGTCATGATCTTACCATTACGCACCATTTTAGATATGTTCTTAACCTGAGAAATTCTTCCAACCTGTATTTGCATAATGGGTATTAAATTAATGCACAAGTAAGAAAAATACACACAATCACACACTTTTAAACAGAACAAAGCTAAAAACAATTAAAAAACATTATAAAATTTGTATTAACACGTATTTAATGTTTGTATTTTTTTTGTTTCCTTAGCATGCTTCATGTTAAAAATGTGTGACCAGTCAATATTTGTACACGCCAATGAAACATGATCAAACATCAAATTTCAAACATTCAATTTGTAATGTGGGTCAAACCAGGTCTAAGGAAAATCAGAGAACATACCATTTCCTATCCATTGAGAAGCAGAATAGATCTATAATAAGATGAAAAGTATCAGAAATTTTATTAAATACAAAGACTTAAAAAAGATGTCAGAAGACTCTTATAAATAATTCCTTGCAACTTATATTGTTATGGTTCCTAGGCCAATTCTTATATTTCAATTTGGCATCCTGTTATATACTTATAAGTATAGTTATAATTTTACACACATTTTTAACCTTTTGCTTTATATTAGCATCTCTGACAGATGAGTCTTTAACTCTTCTCCTTGTAAAGACTCCTTTAAATGCATCTGTCATCTTTTAAGGGCCCCAGCTAACTGTAGAGCCTCTGAATCCCCCTGTATTATGATAAGCATGTTTGAGGCTATTTTAGCAAATAGAGTTGCTACCTGAAAAATTGTCACTTTTTGTGCAGTTGGGGATTAAAAAGATGTTTAAGGGGAGCTTCCTAAAGGGGAAGTGGTCTTCCCCACTTTGGTCAGGTGGTCAAGGGGGCAGCGATAACCCCTCCCCTGGCCAAGAAAATTTTTGAACAACCCCCCCCCCCCCCCCCAAGACTGTGACAATTGCTCCCAAACTATAATTCAAATGTCATATTTTTTACTGATCTTGCTGATAATATCTTAAACAATTGAAAAGGGTAAAAATTGGTTGTCAAATGATAAAATTTAAAGGCCTTCTTTTAACCTTTTATGGCAACCATGAAAATGGCAGTTAAGACCTATATCAATGGACCCTGCAGTGTTCTACTCTGAACTATTTTAATGCATCCTTTTTTTCAGTTTTATCAAAATCATCTTCTGGTTTGATATTATAGCATCACATATTAAATTAACATAATTTCTGATAGCATGATCACATTTGGACCATTTAGCATCACATTGCCAGGATACTAAAAGGGCCTGGGGAGAACAATGCCCTGGCCCAGGGAACAGCTCAACAAGGTTTCAAAACCGATGATGAATAATTAAATTTTTACACTCGTGGCTTTTTCATTATGTGTTTAAATTGTAATGAGATTCTTTTCCTTCTATCTAATTCCTTTGTTTTTACCTAAAAAAAATATTTTGAAAAATTTTGATGAAAAAAAAAAAATTGGCTGCAGAGGACTTTAAGAAAAAAAATAATCTGAAGAAGGATTTCTGCTCTAAAAAATAATGCTATAAGGAAAAAAATATTCTATTGAGACGTATTCAGAATTTTTTGAAAATTTTTTCGTTTTCTGCACAGAAATTTTTTTCATTTTTTTTTTTCGTTTTCTGCACAGAAAAAAAAACACTCTGGCCAAAACAAAAAACCAAGCCCCCCCTTTTCAAGTTAAATGGTCTGTCTCTAATGTGTCCAGATTTTAAACAAAGAGAGAGATGAAAAAAAATATTTTAAATAACATTTAATCAAATGCAATAGAGTAGAACAGAATAGAAATTTAAAATGAATTAAACTTTTGATGTCATTTTTTTTTCAATAAGTCCATTTTATAAGAAATAAAATACGAATCCAGGATAGTAGCCTTTAATTTAGCTCCATTAACGCCGTGCAGGTGCTTGGGAAAACCCCGAATCATCATTGAGACTCCATTGACAGAAGAGGAAGTACAATTTACTACAAAAAAGACCACATTTTGAACTCTAAAATCTTATTTTTAAGAAATTATTGTAAGCATTATAGAAAATATACCCATTTAAAGTCTTACAACAAAGATTTTTACCCACTTCATGCTATAGTTCATAAAAAACAATGGTTTACAAAAGCCACTTTTCAACGAAAAACATTGTTAAACAAAAAAAGAAATAAAGCATACACGCTATCATTTACTCGATAACATCTAGCTACATACATTTTATTTGTAATATGAGCCCTGGCAATGTCCAGAGCATGACCAAGAAATAATTTATCTACCTGCACATGTCATGCATGTGGCAAAAGTACTGCATCTTTTTAGCGCATAGTCCAAATAATTAGGACATCTTGTAAGGCTTTTTATGAGTTTTGTTGTTACGCTTTTCTGATACAGGAAGGCGTTCAAGAAAAAATCCAAATGAAAACGTTAGCCTTCCCCGTATCGGCGTAATTATTTGGACTACTGAGCTCAAAGCCAAAGGGATGCTCAGCTAAGATGGTTGGTAAAAGTGTTAACATTAAATACCATATGGTGCATTCCAGTTCCATAGAGGCATTTAAGACCACCCTAGGGAACCATCGCCAGTAACACTCCGGCGCTCTCTCCCGTTGTACAAAATATTAAAAACCATTTAGCATATGGAATATGCGGCAGAAAGACAGGATCCACATATTGAGAAATGATTTTGATAAATGTACAACAGCCATATTTCACTGCGTGTGAACTTGTGGAGCGCTTTTCTGGATTAAACTTCATCAGACGCACTAGGACTAGAAAACTTAGAAAACCAGTAGAGTATTAGATTTGATAAAAGAAAAACAGATGCCAAAAATATTACAACAAATACCAAACAGATAAATTTATCAAATTTTATAGAAATAGCCAAACGTTGTCAAATTTTGGAAATATGTAAACTGTGTCTTTACATCACCAGGGACTGGAAAAGAAGGGGATAATGGGCAATTGGCACATCAAAATTAAAAATGGCCCCTTGAAATTTCAAATTTCCATGAAAAAAGTGGTAAATGGCCCTTTGCTAAAAATTCCTTCCCAATCCGTACAACACATATTCCAGTGCTCAAAAATATATAAGAGCATACAACTGAAGCAGGTTGAAGCTTTCTATGACCCCCACAGGCACCAAAAAAGCCAGTAACTGGATTTGCAATATAATGCAAACAGAAACAGAAATAAACCTTTATTTTAAGAGGTCGCCTTTTGGATGCCCTGCCAGTAGGCTTACTGCCTTACTGATCCCTTGCATTTCCATCCTATTTCATACTTCACCATCTGTATGCTATCTTCACATCCTGTATAGGACAATCAAGATATTTTTATACACATCTTGTTGAAAAGTTACTCCATTTAATATAAATTTGTGCCATCTTGTGTCATAATTAAGTCCCCGACCACGAAGTGTCGGAGGACTTATTGTTTTTGCCCAGTTTCTTATTATGTCCCCGACCACGAAGTGTCGTCGGGGACATATTGTTTTTACTCCGTTTCTTATTTTTTTTATTAAGTCCCCCAAACAACGTTTGGGGACTTATTGTTTTTGCACCGTTTCTTATTATTAAGTCGCCCAAAACAAAGTTTGGGAGACTTATTGTTTTTGCACCGTTTCTTATTATTATTATTATTATTATTCTTCTGATTCTTTATCGTAAAGTTGTCCTCCCTAATACAAGAAAACGGTCCAAGGAAATTGAATGACACTTGTGAGATTGGATAGTGGGTCACTCAAAGTTGTGTAATGCACTTTTGAAATTTTCAACATGGCCGCCGTTTCAAAATGGCGGCCATCGGAAAAAGTGGGCGGAAATTTTTTTTTCATCGAATCGTCTTGAAAATTGGTCATCTGGGTAAAGCGGGTATGCTGAACTCAAATCTGCGACCGGATTTGAAATCCGACTTACGGTTTTAAAATGGCGGCCATTTTACTACACCCGCCCCCCTAAAAACGTCAACTTTGTCCGATTTCAACGAAATTTGATTTCTAGACTTATTTTGATGCACTGATTTGAATTGAACTCTATCCAAGGCGATTTTGGGCGACTTGTGTGTTGGCATCCCAACACAATCATACCTAGTTATTATTCTTCTTCTTCTTCTTCTTCTTCCGATTCTTCCACTTAGTCGTGAACTTGTCCGGAGATCCCAGAGAAAACGACTCCATATATCAATATGAAACTTGGCAGGATAATAGAAAGTAAAGAAAGGAAGCTTCGTTGACAATCGGACTTTTCAAAATGGCCGCCGTTTCCATGGAAACAGGAAAATGGACTAAATATTGGACATTGCAATATCTCGGTAACCTAGGTGCGCAGGGTTCTGAAATTTTGTAGGTTGATAGAGCAAAACATTCTCTTTCATAATATGAAAAAAAATTTTGAAGCGATATTTACGGTTTTCGAGATATAAATAAAAATGTGATTTCTCAAGGGAGATAATCGGGTCGAAATTTTCAAAGTGCTCCGATTTACATGAAAATTTATATTTAGGGGTTTTTTGACATGCTGAAGAGAATAGTGGCAAATACGGGTCGTTTGGGGGACTTTGTGACTTGCTTGCAATCACAGTTAATACTTGTTATTATTATTATTATACTTTTTTCTTTTTCTTCCGTCAACCTGATGCACGAACTTGTCCGGCTATCTCCTCGGAGACGGTTTGACCGATCCATATGAAACTTGGAGGGGTGATAGGTCCCAAGGTCCTACGGTGTTTTTTGCGGTTTATAATTTCAAAATGGCCGCAATTTCCAAGATGGCCGCCAAAAATGGCGAAAAATGTAAACATTGTCCGATTTCAACAAAACTTGGTATACAGGGTATAAGGGTGATGGCGACTGATGGCGCATTGTCGGAATTTCTGTAATGGCCGCCATTTTTAAGATGGCCGCCGAAAATCGCGAAAAATGTAAACATAGTCCGATTTCTACGAAACTTGGTATAAAGGATATATGGGTGATGGCGATTCACGGCGCATTGTTGGAATTTCCGTATTGGTCGCCATTTTCAAGATGGCCGCCGAAAATGGCGAAAAATGTAAACATTGTCCGATTTCAACGAAACTTGGTATACAGGATATACGGATGATGGCGACTCACAGCGTATTGTTGGAATTTCCGTAATGGCTGCCATTTTCAAGATGGCCGCCGAAAATGGCGAAAAATGTAGACATTGTCCAATTTTAACGAAACTTGGTACACAGGGTATATGGGTGATGGCGACTCACGGCACATTGTCGGAAATCTGTTGAAGAGGACAGACATTATATGAGAACGGGAGGGGACATCCCACGTTTCGGGAAACGTAAATTTTAATTATTATTATTATTATTAAGTCGCCCAAAACAAAGTTTGGGAGACTTATTGTTTTTGCACCGTTTCTTATTAAGTCGCCCAAAACAAAGTTTTGGCGACTTATTGTTTTTACCCCGTTTCTTATTATTATTATTATTATTTTCCTTATCCATGAACTTTTCCGAAAGGATTGCTCGTAAGTGCTTTGTTGGAGTTCTATGAAACTTTGCAGGGTTATAGAACACCAATAGGAATTATGCAACGTAATGTTTTAAAATTCAAAATGGCCGCCGTTTCAAAATGGCGGCTGTTCTAAAAATAGCAACAATGACTAATACTAATCAGAACATTTTGAAAATAAGTTGTTCGGGTAAATGGGGTATCCTGAGTTCAAATATGAAATCGGATTTAAGATTGGATTTACCGTTCTCAAATGGCGGCCATTTTTATACCCCCGCCCCCTGGTAATTTTGTCCGGAGAACTAGTTTGAGATGCTTTGACCAAAGATAATGAAACTTTGTACAGTGATTAACCTTCATTTGAAGTTTTGCAGGAAGTTTTCAGAATGTTCAAAATGGCTGCCGTTTCAAAATGGTGGCCTGTTACTAAAAATAGACAAAAAAATTAAAGTTTGTCTGATTGTCATGAAAATGGGTTATCTGGGTAAATCAGGTATGCTGAGTTCAATGGTGCAATCGAAATTTTGATCTGACTTCCGGTTTTAAAATGGCGGCCATTTTTACTACATTCCCTTCCGGTTTAAATGGAAACTTTGTCCGATTTCAATGAAATTTGATTTCTTGGCATATTTTATTGTACTGAATTGAAAAAAATACAATCCATGGCGATTTTGGGCGACTTCTGTGTTGGCATCCCAACACAATTATACCTAGTTATTATTATTATTCTTCTGATTCTTTATCGTAAAGTTGTCCTCCCTAATACAAGAAAACGGTCCAAGGAAATTGAATAACACTTGTGAGATTGGATAGTGGGTCACTCAAAGTTGTGTAATGCACTTTTAAAATTTTCAAGATGGCCGCCGTTTCAAAATGGCGGCCATCGGAAAAAGTGGGCGGAAATTTTTTTTTCATCGGATCGTCTTGAAAATTGGTCATCTGGGTAAAGCGGGTATGCTGATCTCAAATCTGCGACCGGATTTGGAATCCGACTTACGGTTTCAAAATGGCGGCCATTTTACTACACCTGCCCCCCTAAAAACGTCAACTTTGTCCGATTTCAACGAAATTTGATTTCAAGACTTATTTTGATGCACTGATTTGAATGGAACTCTATCCAAGGCAATTTTGGGCGACTTGTGTGTTGGCATCCCAACACAATTATACCTAGTTATTAAGTCCCCGACCACGAAGTGTCGGAGGACTTATTGTTTTTGCCCAGTTTCTTATTATTATTATTATTAAGTCGCCCAAAACAAAGTTTTGGAGACTTATTGTTTTTGCACCGTTTCTTATTATTATTATTTTTTTTATTATTATTAAGTCGCCCAAAACAAAGTTTTGGCGACTTATTGTTTTTACCCCGTTTCTTATTATTCTTATTATTATTATTATTCCTTTTATTATACTCCTTGAACTTGTCCAAAGAACTAGTCCTAGGATTTTTGAGTAACATCAATGAAACTTGGTACAATGATAGAACATCATATGAAGTTTAACATGTGCATTGGATTTTTTCAACATGGCCGCCGTTTCAAAATGGCGGCCATTTGAAAAAGTGGGCGGAATTTTTTTTTTCATCGGATTGTCTTTAAAATTGGTCAACTGGGTTAAGCGGGTATGCTGAGTTCAAATCTGTGACCGGATTTGAAATCCGACTTATGGTTTCAAAATGGCGGCCATTTTACTACACCCGCCCCCCTTAAAAATGTGAACTTTGTCCGATTTCAATGAAATTTGATTTCTATACATATTTTATTGTACTGAATGGGAAGATATAGTATCCAAGGCGATTTTGGGCGACTTGTGTGTTGGCATCCCAACACAAATTATAGCTAGTTATTCTTTTCCTTACCTTAATCATGAACTTGTCCGCCACATTTTTTGAAAATGCTTTGACCAATCAAGATAAAACCTATTGAGGTGGGTGGAGGGTCACTCAGAGGTGTGCAATCCACTTTTGAAATTTTCAAGATGGCCGCCATTTTCAAAATGGCCGCCGTTTAAGATTTTTGGACCTCTCTCAGATCTCGGAGATGGCTTGATGGATTTTAATGAAAATCGGTTCACTGTTAGAGTGATCCATCCTGAGCAACATGGCGAAAAAAAATTTGACGCGAACATCGCCATTTTAAAATGGCGGCCGTTTTACCACACCCGCCCCCCAAAAACGTCAACTTTGTCCGATTTTAACGAAATCTAATTTCTAGACTTATTTTGATGCCCTGATTTGAATGGAATACTATCCAAGGCGATTTTGGGCGACTTCTGTGTTGGCATCCCAACACAATCAGCACTAGTTATATCTCCCAAACACTATGTTTGGGAGATATATTGTTTTTATTCTGTTTCTTATTATTATTATTCTTCTTCTTTTTTTTCTTCTTTCTTCCGGACATGAACTTGTCCGAGCCACATCTCATAGAAGGGCTTGATGGATCTTCATGAAATTATGTATGGTGGTAAGCTGAGTCCCAAAGGTGGTAATAGGCTATTCGGAATTTTCAAAATGGCCGCCGTTTCCATGGAAACAGCAAAAGGTCATAATATGGGACATTGAGATATCTCGGTTACCTAGGTGCTCAGGGTTCTGAAATTTTGTAGGATAATAGAGCAAAAGGAGCTCTTTAATAATACGAAAAAAAATTTTGAAGCGATATTTACGGTTTTCGAGTTATTCACAAAAATGTGATTTTTCGGTCCCAAAAATGGGAAAATTGTCAAAATACTTCGATTTCTAAAAAATTGGTATCTAGAGGTTTCAAATGATAGCGAGTTTGGGTGCGATGTCAAAATTAATGCAAGAGTGATAATATGCGTACGTTTGGGAGATATTTTTGTGTTGGGCATCCCCAACACAGTCAACACTAGTTATTATTAAGTCGCCCAAAACAAAGTTTGGGAGACTTATTGTTTTTGCACCGTTTCTTATTATTATTTTTTTTTTTATTATTATTCTTTTCCTTTCTTAATCATGAACTTGTCCGACACATTTTTTGAAAACGCTTTGACCAATCAAGATAAAACCTGCTGAGATGGGTGGAGGATCACTCAGAGGTGTGCAATCCATTTTTGAAATTTTCAAGATGGCCGCCATTTTCAAAATGGCCGCCGTTTAAGATTTTTGGGACCCTCTCAGATCTCGGAGATGGGTGGATGGATTTTAATGAAAATTGGTACGCTGGTAGAGTGATCCTTCCTGAGCAAAATGCCGAAACAAAATTTGACGCGAACACCGCCATTTTAAAATGGCGGCCGTTTTACCACACCCGCCCCCCAAAAACGTCAACTTTGTCCGATTTTAACGAAATTTGATTTCTAGACTTACTTTGATGCACCGATTTGAATGGAATACTATCCAAGGCGATTTTGGGCGACTTATGTGTTGGCATCCCAACACAATCAGCACTAGTTCTTATTTCAATTTCCTATTTATAGATCTAAAGTTTGTCCGACATATCTCGTAAAAACACTTTGGCGAATCAAGATGAAACCTTTTTAGATGGTTAGGGGGTCACTCATAGATGGGCCATCGACTTTTAAAATTTTCAAGATGGCCGCCATTTCAAAATGGCCGCCTGCGGAAAAAAGGGGCGGAAAATTTTTTTTCGTCTGATCGTCTTGAAAATGGGTTATCTGGGTAAAGTGGGTATGCTGATTATCATGGTGCGACCGGATTTTTTCTACGACCTGCCAATTTTTGGCAATTAGCCGCCGAAATCGCCAAAAACTCGACTTTGTCAAATATCCATGAAAATTGTTATACTAGATAAAATGATTATGCTGATCACCATTGGGCAAGCACGGTTCTTCAATAAGTAACCAATTTTTGGCAATCCGCCAAAAAAATTGGCAATCTGCCAAAAGTCGCCAAAAATTTTAATTTGTCCAAATTACATAAAAATTTGTATACAATGTAAATTTGATATGCTGATCATCATGAGGCAAGTAAAATGTTTCTATGATTAGCCATGTTTTGGTATTTTGCAATCCACCAAAATTTGGGGACGGGAGGGGACTTTTATGTGACTTGCTTGCAATCACAATTATAGCTAGTTATTATTATTCTTATTTCAATTTCCTATTTATAGATCTAAAGTTTGTCCGACATATCTCGTAAAAACGCTTTGGCGAATCAAGATGAAACCTTTTTAGATGGTTAGGGGGTCACTCATAGATGGGCCACCGACTTTTAAAATTTTCAAGATGGCCGCCATTTCAAAATGGCCGCCTGCGGAAAAAAGGGGCGGAAAATTTTTTTTCGTCTGATCGTCTTGAAAATGGGTTATCTGGGTAAAGTGGGTATGCTGATTATCATGGTGCGACCGGATTTTTTCTACGACCTGCCAATTTTTGGCAATTAGCCGCCGAAATCGCCAAAAACTCGACTTTGTCAAATATCCATGAAAATTGTTATACTAGATGAAATGATTATGCCGATCACCATTGGGCAAGCACGGTTCTTCAATAAGTAACCAATTTTTGGCAATCGGCCAAAAAAATTGGCAATCTGCCAAAAGTCGCCAAAAATTTAAATTTGTCCAAATTACATAAAAATTTGTATACAATGTAAATTTGATATGCTGATCATCATGAGGCAAGTAAAATGTTTCTATGATTAGCCATGTTTTGGTATTTTGCAATCGGCCAAAATTTGGGGACGGGAGGGGACTTTTATGTGACTTGCTTGCAATCACAATTATAGCTAGTAATCTTCTTTAATTTTTTTTTCATTGTGAAATATTAACTCATTTGAGGGGTAGTTACTTATTTGGGTAACTACTCCCCATTTGGGGGGTTGTGCCAAACCTGTTAAATGATACATGTACTATGTGTTTTTGGATTTTTTTGCAGAAAGAAAAATGGCAGATGATTTTGATGTAGAGGCTATGCTAGAAGCTCCATATAGAAATAAAGAGGTTTGTGTCTTACAGTTTAAAAACATTATACAATTGCAAATTAACTTTATATTATCTATTCATTTTATATTGATGTAAATTTTATTCATTATTTTTAATTTTAAGGAGTACAGAAAATAAAAGCGATATTTAATATAACTGTTTGCAACAACACCAAATTTTAATTTCTGTAACTCCTCTATGCTTTTTGTTTTTTGTTTTTTTTGTAAGAACTTTAACAATGGAAATGGTAGTGTTTTGGGGATAAAAGATCAATGAAATTTTTTAAATATTTTTCTGGCCTACACTGATCCCAAGTTTTCAATGGGGTGTGATAGCTATAGACACAGTGACACATATTTAAGGGGGATCTTTATGGTAAGAAATATATGAACTTTTAAATCCTTCATTTGTCTACACTTTTGATGGTCATGATGGTTTGCATTTAGAATGACATTAGTTTGTATATTTAACTTCCATTGTACATGGTTTATATTCAATTAAGTGAATTCGTTAGTAGGAATAATACTTAAATATAAAATCTTCATCTTGTCATAATTTTTAAGATTAATTATTTGTATGTTCGATTCTATATTACAAATTAATTTATTTACTTGAGTAGTTAGGCTAAAAGGGTTATTTCACTTTAACTTGATCGTGATGTTTAATGACTATTTGACAGGTTTGTATTGTAAGTGCTTGTTCTTTGTAAAATTAATAAAACAGTTTTCATAGTGATTAGTAATGTTCCTTTGTTTGGTTTATCTGTAGATGCCCATTGTTGCAATTGTGTGCACAGAAATTAGTCGTGAAAGTCCAGGTACTGACTGATGAATGGGTTTTAAAAGAATTGAATTTTATTCAGGAAATATTTATACATTTAATACTACTTTTTGTGCCATTTCTTGAATAGCTGTAATATTTAATGAACTATTTATTATTTATAATGTTACCATGCTTATTGTGATGTATATTAACATTTATACAAAATAAGACTTCACAAATGTACAGTACATACACTGGTTCAGATAGTAAAAAGAATTACAATTTTTACACTTTCATTTTTAGAATAAATAAACATAGCCTGAAATATAAGAAATAAATCCCCAAGTTAAATTGAAAAGAAAAATACATGCAATTGGTTTCTTCACATACATGTACAAGTATTAAAAAGTTCCAATACACATTCATTTCAACTAGTGAGAGTAAGATACTGAATTATCCCTCATCTCATCTCAGGGCCATGTAAAACAGAGATCAGGTGAAAGCCAATGAGGATGTGACACCTTCCACCAGTACAGCCTTGCATACTCAGGAAAATTCCTGCTTGTTTGAGTGAGTGGGAAAAAGGAAAATGTGAAACTAACTTCTTCTGTGTTTTTGAAATTGAAAACAATAAAAATTAGACTGAGACATAATAATTCAAACTTCCATTCTTCAATCTTCTGTTTCAGTAATGCACTTTTGAGTTCAAATTAGTTTTTAATGACTGAGTAAAAATGTAAGGGGATAAAAAAGAAAAGAAGAAAAGTGCATGTACAATTATTTAAAACTAATTTAAACTCTATTTTTGTATTAGCACTATTGCTTGAAGATTGAATAATGTTGAAACTTTAGAAATAGGTTGTTATTACGCTGTGAAAAGAAAGGAATGATATTTATAAGAAGTTAAGTTAGTTTCAAATTGGTAAATGATGTCAACAATCTTCAGTCTTTTATTTCTCTGTTGGCAAAAATATTTCAGAAAGTCTTAATTTCTGTCTTTCCGTTGTCAATCACAGAGAAATAAAACTGCAAAGTATTAGCAGAATTTGACACTTACCTGAACCCTTATATTTAGAAATGTATGCGACTGATGGTCTTGTTAAACATGAACAGGTAAATACTAGATGAGTGACAAGTCTTTTTGCATCAACAATAACCAAAAGTCTGATAAATGTGAGTCTCTGTGTAGCTTCAGTATTATTAGTCCATTAATAAGTATGTAAATATGTAAATTTTTTTCCAAATTTACAAATTTAGCAGCTAAAAAAATCATTCTTGGATTTTTGGCGGATTTCACGGAGTGAATGTTGGGTGTGCAGCTTGCAGGCGGGGAAAAAATTTTCATAACAGTTTTCTCAGCAACTACTAATCACAGCCACTTGATATTTGGTATACAGCATCAGGGTGGGGTCCCATAACATGGGATTTGATTTTAGGTCTGTCGCTCACCTACTTATTACTGATCACCTACTTGTTGTACTTGTGTACTTCCTGTTAAACGAAATCATTTTTGACTTTGACAGATTTTCTTATTATCAATTTATGGAATGCATTTATCAGAGTTCTGGTAGTTAATGTGAAAATGTTAAGAGACTGAAAATAATTGTGTACTTCCTGTTAAACGAAATCATTTTTGACTTTGACAGATTTTCTTATAATCAATTTATGGAATGCATTTATCAGAGTTCTGGTAGTTAATGTGAAAATGTTCTAGGCATAGTAGAATCAAATTATCTAGTGTCAAGTTCTGTTAAGAGACTGAAAATAATTGTTGCAGTATGAAAGGTTGTATTTCAGGTACAGATAGCTGAAAATAAGGTAACATGTAGATTTAAGACTATATAGATGTTTTGTAAATTTTGATATAATTTTGATAAACTATATATGACAAAATAACTAATGCATTGTGTTCAATTTTTGTTTTTCCTTCCTTGATGATTTGCTGTTTGTTTGGAACTACAGGATGACGGAAGAGGAGATGCTTCATCATATGACAGAGACAGAGATAGAAGGTTAGAATTGGCATAAAATTGTACATCTTGCGTTTCAACTATGGGATTCCTGGGTATTTTTTCAACAGAAGGGAGGGTTAGGTGGCTTCTTTCTTAATTTCTTTGGTTTTAAGTGGAATTTTATATTATTGGTGTTGACGTTGAAGAGAAAAATAAAAAGTTGGGTCGGGCAATTATATTAATTAAAAGGTGAAGTCAAACCAAAAAGAATTAAAAGGCTTTTACTGAGTATCTTGCAAACCAGAGGGGAATACCTTATCAATACTATCTGTAAAACTCCCTAAACCTATAATTTTAATGCTTGCAGGTTGTAAGATAGATGTCTTAACTGTCAAGGATTTGATGCCATTAGAACCTGGAGTCCCTATCCAAAGACCCTTGATTCAAATCCTTTCTCTCTTTTCCTACAGGTTGCATTGCACAATAAAACACAGTGTTATCATTATTTTCCTTTGGGTTTCTAATAGGCAAATGCTTTGGCTATTTCCACTGCAAGAGGAAGATTAGTTAGTTCTCTAAATCAAACAAGCCATGAAAAATATCTAATAACTGGTTCTATATTGTTAGTAGGTGCAATCAGTTAAAACTATCATAAGGGAGAACTATGAAATTGCCATCAGAAATTAATACAGGTACGTGTACAAACATACCTCAGTGTACACTCGTTGGAAGAAGGTAACAAAAAACACAGGGTATAGTGATGTGGTAAAAAGAAGCTGAAAGCTATGCAGTACGTCATAAAAAAAATGAAAATGTTATAGAAAAGTGTTGTTTGTTGGTCTTCATGAAATAGTGTGTTTATAAGTCATTCTGGAGTGTCATGATACATGCCTGTTTACCGAGAGCTACAAATTGATAGGCATCGTTTATCTTGTGGTGGTATGATGCTTCAATGATTTATCAAAGGGGTGTTTGTTGAAGTATGAGTTGTCAGATTGTACTGAGTGAAGCAAACATTTTCTGGCAATAATACATACATTTATTATTGATATATAGAATTGAGACAAAAAAAAAACTTTTAAAACTTGATAACTTTGCTTCAGTTTCTAAAGAAAGGAAGATGTACATGTAAAAGATGGCTTTAAAACAGGATTTTATGGTCTTTGGAAGTTTTATAGTGCTGTTTATTCATTGGCATCTTCTTTTGTTGGAAAAATAAGGGTTGCCTTAAATGACACATACATGCCAGGTACCCAAGTCCTTACTTAATGATTTACATTTAATGAGACTTAGAAAAAACCTTTATGAGACATGACCTCCATATTTTATTTTGTTGTGTGGAATAAATGTTCAATAACATCACCAAAACAGATTTGTTTCTGAAGAGGAGATTTTAATGGGAAAACTTTGCAAGAAAATCTAAATATTGTAGGTGGGGAAAATGGTTTAAATAAAGTAAAAATCTAATACTTTTAGACCTTTTGTAGGAAAAGAAGAAGTGATGAAGACAGATACAGGGAAAAAGGAAGTGATAGAAGGTAGTTAAAGTTTTAAAAATAAATATTCTTCTGGCATTTTATTGTCTTTTAAAATCTACAAAATGCTTAGAAGACAATAGAAGTTTACCAAAGTAAGTTTGATTAATGAAACCATAGGTTATAACAAAATACACATGAAATTTCAACATGGTTTTGATAAGTATTTGCATTACAAAAAATATTTTCTTCAAATTGAAAAAAAAAACTTTGGTAATAAAAATGAAAGAGTAACTTGTGATTCTTTATTATTAAAACTAATTCTGATACGTATGTATGTGGTTGTACATTGCCATTTAGACCACAATACATTAAGATTTTTGCACTTTTGAAATCTTGCATTTTTATGCCCCACCTATGGCCTGGGTCAGTTTGACGATCCCAAATCAGGTGAACCATCAGGATTTCAGTTTCTTTTCCATGTTGCAAGGCAGGGCATTTTTTGGAGGGGGGGGGGGGCATATTCTTGTTATGACTCAATTTCAAGAAAAATGCATAATTTATTACGTTTACTTTGAAAACCAAAGAACCTTGAAAAAATTCAAAACCAAAACTCTATGTATTTGCAGAGATCGTGACAGAAGGAAAAGTCCAGATCGCAGCAGGGATAGAAGAGACAGACGAAGGAGTAGAAGTAAGGAGCGCAGGAGAAGCCGAGAAAGAAGAGGGGGCTATGACAAGTATCGAAGATCTCCACCAAGGAGGAGGAGTCGCACCAGATCTCCTGAAAGAAGAAGAGAAAGGAGCAACAGCAAAAGTCCATTCACATTTACCAGGTATGAATTATCTCCGTATTAAACCAAGCTTAAGTATTTTGAAAGTTCCTACACTAGTAAAAATTCATAAATGATGAAAGTTCCTTACAGTCATTGAATTTAGCACAGGTCTGACAGGTTATAGCTTGTAAAAATCTAATTGGTCCTGTGATTTTTTTCAAATTTTGTAACAAAGTCGATATGAAATATTTGAAAATAATAGATTCGGACCTGTAAATCTTAAACCGTAATTTCTTTGACTGTCATAGCTTTTCCTCATATTAACTACATGTAGCATGCCTAAAACTCATTAAGAATCTGAAATTTTGTACAGTTATTTATAAGGTCAGTGTTTTTAAAAAAGTTTTGGTAATTTGTAAAATATTTATTTGACTTTTATAAGTGTGAGCAGGGTCTGTGAATATCTGATGAAGTTGACAAATAAAAATTGAGAATTATTTCTAATTAATAATCCACTACAACCAATATGATCATTAAATAATGCTTTGATGAAAAAAACTAAAACATTCAACGTTATGTTGCTTTATCATAAGCTTTGATATTGAATATTTCAGACTTGCTGGACCTGATCTTACACCTGAAGAAAGAGATGCTAGAACTGTCTTCTGTATGCAGCTAGCAGCAAGAATTAGACCAAGAGATTTAGAAGAATTTTTCTCATCAGTTGGAAAGGTATATATTGATAATATGGCCCCTGAACATTAAACTTCAGATATGAATAATAAGCCCCCAAAATTTAAAATACAACATGAAAGTTATTTGTTGGTGTATTGTTGGTAGAAATACTGACAGGTTTAACAGACCAAACCTTTTATTTAGAACTTTTCTTTTAATTGTGTCACTAAAATAGCTCCCCCAAAAATGTCTAGACATATTCTGTCCTGTGAATTTCGTTGTCACTGCCTTTAAACAAGTGAACAATGTATCATATATGTCCTCTATCAAAAGCATTTATATTTTATTTCAGAAGCAAAATTTTTTGTTCAAAACCATGAAATATAACTTTATCTTGTTTCATCTTTGTAAACTCTTATAAGTTCTGCATGATATCTACATAACATTTTTAGGCATTAGAAAAAGTCTAGGAACTCACTTTATTGCAATGTCCAAGGACCACAATTTCGACAAAAATCACCATAACCAAATGTATAGAAGGTCTTATTATGATAGACATGCATATAAGTTCTCATTCTGAATCGTATTCTTCAGGTACGAGATGTTAGACTCATTATGGACAACAAGACAAGACGATCCAAAGGAATTTCATACGTTGAATTTTATGACACAGAATCTGTCCCACTTGCAATAGGACTCACAAATCAAAAACTTTTGGGTGTACCTATTATTGTGCAACCATCACAAGCTGAGAAAAACAGACTGGCTACTGCCACAAGTATTATGACCAAAGGATTGAAAGGACCTATGAGATTGTATGTTGGGTCATTGCATTTTAATATTACAGAAGAAATGTTGAGAGGCATATTTGAGCCATTTGGAAAAGTAAGTACCATTATTATATTCTCTGTAAGAATATTTCAAGTTGTATGAAACTGGAGGGAATATGAAGGACATATGAATTGAAACAAATCTTATTTTAGACATTGATATGGAAATAAAACAAAGTAACAGTCCCCCAACAGAATGGGTGTTTATTTTTAAGGCAAAATTCAAATTTTCACGTACCTAAAAATCTGATGAAACTTTACATTGGGCAAACATTGATTTAGTATTAACTTAAGATTAAAATTGATTATATTTTTTTTTCAGATTGAAGATATAAAGCTGATCAGAGACCATGAAACAAGCAGATCTCAAGGATATGGCTTCATTACAGTAAGTGTATATGCAAAATTCAATTATTTAAAAACACTTGAATTCCTTCCCTTGAAGTTTTAAGTAGAAGAAAGCCTTTTACCCTTTCCAAGAGTGGAGTCGACATGAATTCTTCTAAACATTTTATTTGAACTTTGTTTGTATTGTGGGGGGGAAAAAGCTTGTCATGAATTGCAAAAAATGTAAATTCTGAAAAAAACATGCAAAATTGAAAAATCATCCTAAAGCAAGAATTTGTATCTATTAAAAGCCCTTCTTAGAGAATTTTTATGGCAAAATATTTTTCTTAGAAATTCAAGGTGACTGGCCTACACGCCTCAATTATCTGCAATTTCATTGCCAAAATGGCTTAACCCAGAACTGAAGTTATTTTGAGCTTTCTTTCAACCCTTTTACTCGTCAATAAATAAAATTTGCTTGTAGTTTACAGATGCTGAGGAAGCAAAGAAAGCATTAGAACAGCTAAATGGATTTGAGTTAGCTGGGAGACCTATGAAGGTTGGTCATGTGACAGAGAGACAGGTAGAGATGCAACAGAATTCCATGTTAGACAGTGATGAGATGGACCGTGCTGGAATTGACCTTGGTGCTACTGGCAGATTACAGCTAATGGCTAAACTTGCCGAAGGTGGGTATAGAATAGATATTTAAATGAGATTTGGAATAAGTGTAAACATAACAAAATTCACATGAATCAGCAGCAATTGAAAAGTTCACAAAACATTTAATGTAATGTAATGTGGTTGCTGCTTGTTTTCTTGCAATTAAGTCATGATTTTATTTTTAATGCCCTGCCACACTTATGGTTTTATAGTATCTCTTAACTTCTCAATGATGATAAATTTAAAATAAATTGAAATTGTTCGATATCAAATTTATCAATTGACAAATGTAAAAATGCAACAGTGGTCCAAGAAAACAGAAAACTCTCACTTCAGCTAATTTTTTGCGGAATTACAGAGTGAAAATCCAGGTTGTAAAATGGTGAATGTCAGACAGGCAGGTGGTGAATAAATTTTAGTCACAGTTTTCTCATCAATTACTTTTCATAGCCACTACAGCATTAGGTTGGGGTCCCATATCTGTGATTCAGTTTCAGTCTTGTCATTCACCTACTTCCTGTTAAATGAAATCCAAATATTTTTTACTTTGACAGAGTTATTTTCTGTTTTGCAGGAACTGGTTTTCAGATACCTGAATATGCTGCTTCAGCTCTGAACATGGGACCTACTGCAGCAGCACCTGCCCCACCTAATGTGTCTGCTATCATGGGCAATAATCCACAACCTCAACAACAGTCAGCACCACCAATAGCCACACAGTGTTTTATGTTGTCTAACATGTTTGATCCTACCTCGTAAGTTGATAATCTTAAAAGAAGAAAAAGAAAAAACCTAGGATTTTGTATCTTTTTGCATTTATCCCTCCCTGTTACTGTGTTTGAGCATTGGGTAAAAATGATTTTTGGTGTAAATCGTCTTTTAGGAAATAATAGATAAAAAAAACAAATGGGCTATGATATTCCAGCATGGAAAATATTTGGTTGGATTCTAAATTTGGTAGACCCATAAAGAGTCTCCCAAGTGTGATTTTTTTTCCCCTGGATATTTTCAGCTTATTTCACTTGACAAATTGACTTATTGATGACCGATTTTTGCATGAAGTTTTTGTCACTTGGAAAATGTTCAATAATTTTTGACTTCCTATGATAATCACTGATGATATTAAAGTTACAATTTACTTATTATGATCTATATAAAATTGTTTTCTATGTTACAGGGAAACAAAGCCCAACTGGGATCAGGAAATCAGGGATGATGTAATTGATGAATGTAACAAACACGGTGGTGTCTTGCATCTGTTTGTTGACAAAGCTTCACCTCAAGGAAACGTTTACGTCAAATGTCCTACAATTTCTGCTGCTGTGGCGTCTGTGAATTCTCTTCATGGGCGATATTTTGCGGGTAAGTATTCATTTTGATGTGTTGTTAGCTTAAAATAGGCTTTCACATTTTACTACAATACTTGCAAAATAATAGCTAATAATTCCAATTATTGAAATCTTTACTAGGAAAAAAAAATAGAAATAATGATGATTTCATTGTATGGTTAGCAAAATACAGTTTATTATGTTATTGCTTGTAATATTTATAATGGGGAGATACATTTGATGCTTTACAATTTATGTTAATAAAAAAAGAGCTGTGGAGATGTTAAGGACCATAATACTCTTCTGTTTCAATAAAACTGATGAAAAACAATACAGCTGTAATGTTATAAAAAAAATTATGTTGCTGTATTAATCATATATAATTTTTATCTTTTTCAGGCAAAATGATCACTGCAGCCTATGTTCCATTACCTAACTACCATTCATTGTTCCCTGATGCAGTACGAGCTAACCAGCTTCTATTACCATCAACCCAAGCCCTTCAGGCAGGGTACCCAGGACTATACAATAACATGCAGCAGCAACAACAGGCTGTCATCAGATAACTGGAAAAAAGTGGCATGATTTTATATTTGTTTTAACATTGAAGAATTGTTGCAATCATTTTATTTTATATGTGGACTGGAGACATTGTTGAAAATCGTTTATATTATTTATATGTGCTAGAACATTGTAGAGATGTCTGGTATAATATTTTAAATGATCATGATTGTGATCCAAACATAAAAATTAATATTAAACTTTAATGTTTGATTTGAAGGCCAGATGTACAATTTATTGAAGAAAGTTTTTGCCTTAAGTAACAGGTCACACATTTTGTATGTTATGTTGTCCATGCCCAAAATTGAAGAAAAAAATATGTGATATGCGAATGCAAGATATTGTTAGAATTAAGAAATATCAAAACTGAATATTGCCATGATACACAAAATGCAGTTTTAAAAGAAAAGTTCACAGCATGAAGATTGCATATCAAGATACAAAATACTAAAGCAAGAATCAACACAAAAGTAAATTTGGTTATGCTGTATATGCATATTTCAAGTAGTAACCTCTCATAAGCAGCAATTGAATCAAAACTTAAAAGTTATTAAAAAAAACCAAAAAAATCAAAAGAAAAGTACTTTACCCTAAAAAAAAAGTTTGAAAGGGAAGTCAAATCCAGCACTGAGGATAGTACAAGAATTATTTACAAAGAAAGAAACCTGGTGTTTAGCGTGACAATGGGAATAGAAATATGTGAAATTTGTGTTGGATTCTAGGTTTTGTGACCTCTGGTCCATCAGCAGCAATTATCGACCGTTCAAAACAAAATAAAAGCACCATAATTTGGTTATACATTGTACTTTATATTTTAAGGATAGATAAGCAGCATTTAACCAATGGAAGGTTTAAAACCATAATATCAAAGGAAAATTCAAAACAGTTAAAAACAAAATGGAGCAGCTGATACAGTCACAAATATGCGTCTTTTGGGGACACACCAGTTGTTTATGGTGTAAAAGTTTCTAGACTTTAGTTCTGGGGATGAAAGAAATATCTTCTTTAAATCATTACCATGGTGCATCTCTGAAGAACATCAATTTGAAAAATTGCAATATGAATGTTGAATGCCAGTTGTGCAAAATTGATGCAATACCATTAACATGGAAAAGTGAAACTTGAATCTATGAAAATGCTTAATATTGAAATGTTGAAAGAATCAAAGAAAAACGTTTTTGGCGATTTCTGGTGAACTGGATGTCAAAATTACTGCTGGTTATAAAATGGTGCAAGTATTCAGTAATTGACTTACTGGTACTTTAATCTGACTGAGTCTGTTTTGAAAGTTGTATTCCTTATTTTCGTAAATAGAGAGTTATCTCCCATTTACAAGAGTTGTCCTCCACTATGGTAGGTATGTATATTACATTGCAATGAATGGGAAAAATAAGGTTTTATTTTATCTAAATTATTCAGAGGGCTCAGAAGACCCTAATAAACCAGGAAGACATGATAAATATCTTTTTGAAAATAATCATATTTTACTTGTAAGATATTTTTTGACAAATTAAAAAATAAATGCAGAACAACTTATTTTTCCACACACAGTCAGACAGGTGGTGACAAAATATTATCTCCCTTGTAAAGAATTTGTATGTCTTAACTAAATCACCAACTTAATCTTTTGATTAATAAAAAGTAGGTCATGGTTATTTTCAAGTTCGGGTACAAGTGAATGGACAAAATATTGGTCTTTTTTCTTAGTTAGGATGTTTTACGCATAGAATAATAATTTGTGACAAAAAAAGGAATTTATTATAACTAAGGAATTACCGGAACTCTATAAAGGTGATAAACATGTTGAATTTAAAAAATAATGGTAAGTGCGACGGGTTACATACTTTGACAGATGACGACCAATCTTATGTTTTTTTGTTGACAAAATTTTAAGGAAATCGGAGAAAAATGTTTTTTTTTTGTCACAAGCAAGTCTAAAACGTTGCTTGGCAAATGAAGCGAGACGATTACAGTTTTACAAATCGAACAAACCTCACCCTTCTAAAACTTCATTTTACATTTGCTTATTATCATTTTATTATAAAGACATGCATTATATTAATAAAAAGTAAAATTTAAACAGTTTCACCAATTAAGGCCTCATATATTGCAGAATTAAAGAAAAAAATATTTTAGGAAGTCGAGTAGACCATTGCTATTTTTAGCTGGTATGAGATACTCTCAATGTTATTTATTTTATGAATGAAATTTCTATATTTAGAAAGGGGGATTCACAAATAACTTATGAAATAAGCACAACTTTTGACAATCATTTTTATCAATACCGCTATAGCGACGGGTTCAGGATTTTTTTTATCAGAAAGAATGGAGTCTTATCTGTTGGATATATTTTTTTCAGATTTTTAGGAGCATAATGTTTTATTTGTCACAAAGAAAATCAGACCCCATAATATCACTTAACATAAGAAATGTGCTCTTTTCACGCTGCAAATTTAATAAACCAAGGCAAATTCGGTGTTGTTTACTTTCATTTTACATATTTTATATCACAATTTATTTTAAAAGTTGCTATAATAAACTTTTTAATGCCCATAGTTACTACGTAAACATGCCGAATCAAATTCTACCTTATTTACCGAAGAGCGCATATTCTTTTGTCTCGTTCTGACCACCTTTCTGACTGACACTAACTAGTAAACAAGAGTTAACACTAAAGTATATCTCGCCTGCCGGCACCATCAGAAACAATTATTCTTTCTTCCTTCCAGTATATTTTGAATTTACATGGATTTTCAGTTTCTGAGATCAAAAGATGCTTATAGAACTTAAACATTGCCAATATATGCAATAAAAATAATCAAAGTCACTCAACCTGAAAATCAAGGTCAAGGTCAAAAGATGGGGATGCAACTGTGCTAAGCTACTACTGGGGCATATGTATACCAAGTTTCATCAACCCAGGACCTATAGTTCTTGAGATATGGAGGTGCTCGCAAAACTTTTCCATTGCTATTATATGTATTGAAAATTGTCAAAGTCACTCAACCAGAAAATCAAGGTCAAGGTCAAGGTCAAAAGATGGGGATGCAACTGAGCTAAGCTACTACTGGGGCATATGCATACCAAGTTTCATTAACCTAGGACCTATAGTTCTTGAGATATGGAGGTGCTCGCAAAACTTTTCCATTGCTATTATATGTATTGAAAATTGTCAAAGTCACTCAACCGGAAAATCAAGGTCAAAGTCAAAAGATGGGGATGCAACTGTGCTAAGCTACTACTGGGGCATATGCATACCAAGTTTCATCAACCCAGGACCTATAGTTCTTGAGATATGGAGGTGCTCATAAAACTTTTCCAAAAAGTTAACGCCACCGTCGCCGCCGCCGTCGCCGCCGCCGGTAAAGTAACACCTATGTCCCGCTCTGCTTCGCAGGCGAGACAAAAATACCTTCTAGAAAGAAAAGATAACTCTGCAAATGGGAGATAACTCACAATATACTAAAATAGGGAATATCACAACTTGTTGAAATATCGCCGACAGGACATTAAGCCTGAGAAAATAAAAACTTAAGTTTAATTATCTAAAAAAATCCATCAACTGTTGAAAGAAGCAGAGAGTTGCCAATGGGGGTATGCATTCATGTTTGAAAAAATGAATGAATGAAAAATAGTGCATACAGCGAAACTTGCTTGATGAGACCTTCAGTATGTTGGGTGTAAAAAACAGGTGTTCTGGTTATGTTGTGTATGCAACTCTATAAAAGCCTCCATTTGATGGAAAATGTCGGATCATGACCCTTTAAAGGTGACAAATAGTGTTGTTTCTTGATTTTGTCCTAAAGATGAAAAGTGCAGTTGGAGAAAAGCTATTGATTGTTTAAACCTTCAGTGCACGTGGTTCTTTGAGCTATCATAGACCTGTATATTATATATACAGGTCTATGGAGCTATACAAAAGTATCCATTAAGCTGAAGCTGTCAGCTGAATCGGTATTCCGAACACGGCTATTGTCAAGTGTTTGAATTTTGTCTGTCAGATTAAACCTACAGAGGTAAAGAAACGCTTCTGCTTGTCAGGAGCTATTCCCCTCTGACAGATGGCTGAAAATTGATTTAAGCTAAAGCTCTTGGGAGCCACTTGACTTGTTTCAGACTATGAAAGTATGTGTAACGGGGTTGCTCCCCTTCGTACATTAATTAGTAGATTTAAATAGCCAGCCTTTATCCCTGAACAAGGGAAGTACTTCTTTGGTTCAGAGGTAGAGCGCCTGACTGTAAACCTAGAGGTTTCGGGATCGAATCCCGCTCAGGACATGTCGATTTTGTGAAGTAATTCATGCTCTCCGGTTACATTGGCGCCCAACTAAAAAACCCACGATGGTTAGAACAGGAAAACTAGCCAGGGTTAGTTGTGTTAAGAGTCATACATTGAGGTATGATGACTCTTGAGGAGGGGGAAGTGTAACGGGGTTGCTCCCCTTCGTACATTAATTAGTAGATTTAAATAGCCAGCCTTTATCCCTGAACAAGGGAAGTACTTCTTTGGTTCAGAGGTAGAGCGCCTGACTGTAAACCTAGAGGTTTCGGGATCGAATCCCGCTCAGGACATGTCGATTTTGTGAAGTAATTCATGCTCTCCGGTTACATATGCTACAATTGGACACTCCCCACATATTTCATTCCCCTGCATTTATTTTACCCAATAACAAAATCAAGATATTTATAGTTTCTAGTTTTCAGCTTGAAGTCGAACCTCAACAGATATGACAGTGTGATATGAAAACAGAAATTATCTAGGTTTGAACATTCTTACTCTGATTAAATGTGGGTTGTAGTGTCAGAACATTTATTACAAATATAACGAATAACATGTTAAAAATATATACATGGATTAGACCAAGGAATTAGAGTACTCTAATTCCTTGATTAGACACAATATATTTAGTGCTAATTGTCATTAACCACTTAAACTTTAGCTTACACCCAACAATAATAACAAAGAAAAAATAAATATACACAGAAGCCTAGTTTTCATTATTACATGTACTACTAGTAATTATTTACTAATTATGTTTGCTAAAACTCTAGAATATTTAAAAGTTTGCTTAACTATTTAAGACCATTTAATGAAATTAGAGAACAAGGCATGAAAGAGTACTAAACAATCATTATTTGTAAATCTATCAAAGGCTTTGTTTGATTATCAATTATTTGTCCATTAATGATTTATTAAGTTAACATCATTCTTAAATGTAATATTTGTTTATCAAATCTAAATATGATTAAAAGTTTAAAATGTTATGTACTTATAGCCTAATTTTTATATTAAAGAATATTCTCTGACAATATTGTTGCACAAAGTTTATTGTATCTAATGCTGATTTTCAAACACAAATTTATTGATCAGGTTTATTGTGTCAACTTGGTAAAAAAAAAAACACCAAGCCATGCACTTATCAAATAAAATCTTGAAATTGCATTTGCTCTCTTGTGTTTGACTTTAGTATCTCCTGGTTTCATGCGAGGTAATCTTTGTTTTTTTTTAAGATGATTTTTAATCTGACATGTCTGAATAAACTTATGTATTTTTATTTTTAATGCATCTATCGTAGATATAATATACATTGTATATATTATATTCTATGCTTCTATTAACATGTAAAGTAGTGTTCCAGTATGAAATTCATGGTAATATTATGACTTTATATTTACAGTTTGAAGATATTAAAGAAAGCCGATAGACAGCATAAACACTATTGAATGGAATGCCTAGAATATATGACAACCTAAAGAAAGAATCTTTTTTTCTACTAATTTAATAGTAATACATTTTGTTGGTATGGCTGAAGAAATAAAGAAAGTGTTTCCAAAATCAGCTACAGAACTGATATCAGCTTTAAGAACTATCAAAGATGAACACTTGCCAGCTGCACTTTTACATTTGTTAACAGTTACAGCTGAATATTTCTATAAAGAAAACTATACACAATGTGAAGAAAAGTGTAAACCTCTGTTAGATTTCCTGTGGGAACAACTGAATACAGGAAATTGGAAGGATGTTGAATTAAAATGGAGGCATGCCTATACTGTTGTATCTGCTTTAAAAGGGAGCTGTCAAGCCATTTTGGTCCTTTGTGGTATCTCTTCTAGCATTAAAACCACATCATTTAGCATTAGTGATGCTTTCAAGACCTTTGACATGGGACTTTTAATGGGTGCCCCTGTTTTAGATAATATTCTGAATAGACTGATTGATACACTTCAGAAATGTATGAATAAATATGAAAAAGAAAGGGAGGCAGAAAGTGTGGACATTGGACAAATCAAGAAGTTAAAAACAGACCACAATGATAAGATGAACCACAATATAGAACAATACAAGATAGAAACGGATAAGGAGATTGTGAAAAAGAAAACTCCATCTCTGGAAGAATTTCGTGTGAAATTTAAAGATACGACAGAACCAGTTATCATTACTGATGCTATAAGCCATTGGCCTGCATTCAATAGTAACTCTTGGTCTATTGAATACATAAGAAATAAAGCAGGGTTTAGGACAGTCCCTATAGAAATAGGTTCAAAGTACACTGAAGAAAATTGGTCCCAAAAGTTAATGACAATAAATGAATTTATTGATAAGTTTGTTCTAAACGATGAAAACCAAGTTGGATACCTTGCACAACATCAGCTGTTTGATCAAATTCCAGAACTAAGAAATGACATTGAAGTCCCCGATTATTGTTGCCTTGGTAACTCAGAAGATGTTGATATCAATGCATGGTTTGGTCCTAAAGGAACAGTGTCACCTTTACATCATGACCCAAAGCATAACTTTCTTGCTCAGATTGTGGGGTCAAAATACATTCGTTTATATTCTCAAACTGAGACAGATAAACTCTACCCTCATGAAACATTTTTGCTTGAAAACACAAGCCAAGTTGATGTTGAAAACCCTGACTTTACTCAGTTCCCATTATTTAGAACAGCTAGATATACAGAATGTATTTTAAAACCTGGTGAAATGTTGTATATTCCGCCTAAACACTGGCATTTTGTTAGATCTTTATCAGTAAGTTTTTCTGTTAGTTTTTGGTGGGAATGACCTGCACACTTTAAGAGATCATCCATTTAACTTGAGGAGGAGGGTACTTGTTTTTTTTCCTAAAAAATATTCTGAATCTTGAGTTGTGATGAAAAAAAATTCTGAAGTAGAATTTCTGCCATATAAAATATGTTGTTAATGACAAAAAATGCTGATGGTATCTTTAAAATATAAATATATTTTTGTGCTTTGTGTGATTTTTTTTTTTGACCAGATGTAAAAGCCAAGTACTTCAAGTAAAAATTGGTTGGTCCTTACAATTTTTAATTGCTTGCATGCATTGCATCCTTTTAAAAGGAACATTTGTTATTGAACTTTATGTTGCATCTGAACTATTCTAATGCACGATACTTATCAATTTTCAGAAAGAACACCTTTTCCATGAAATAATTTAGATTACTATGTTTAAAATTTGAAGTAGATAATAATGATTGAATAATGTTTTTTGATGAATCCAATTTTTTTACTGTGTGACCTTAGCCTATTGTCATAATGGGTATAACTTGTGGTCATCTATAAGCAGTTATCTGATTTGGGTAAATGGAAGTTTTGTTTTGGTGAATTACTCTTTATATTATATTGATTATATCAAAATACTGGCTGAGAGAAAAAAAGAGTGACAGCAAAATTTCCAAACTGAAATGTCAAACAAAAAGAACAAAACACAGCAAAGACACACTGGAGAACTTAAAGATTGCAATGGTCCTGACTTGGTGCAGACAGTAAAAAACTTGTGGGTTGAACTCGATTTTATGGAACCAAACCTCCATGGACATTGAAGCAAATTTACAACCCATTTTAGAGTTATTTCCCTTTGTCTTCTTCAAAGTTTTGCTTATTTAGCATACTATTTTGGAAACTATGCAAAATATTTGAAAAGTTTTGACCCTTATAAAGTATAATTGTCATTAAATTAGGTTTATTTGTACAAATAAATGAATTGAAATTTGTCATTAAATTAGTTTTATTTGTCCTCTGACATAGGACAAATAACTAATTTTTTAAATTCAATATCAAAATTCTTCTTAAATTTGTGATATGAAGCATAATGTCCTGTATCTTGGAAACTATGTAAGCTATTAAAGAAGTTTTGTTCCTTATTTAATCTTTTGTAATTTTGAAAATAAGATTTTAATCCTGTTAGGACAAAATAAATAAATTATATTTAATATCAGTGGTCAGTATAAAAAGTTCAATGTTCATGGCCAATTTTAAAATGTTTAGATGATTTATTTACCTAGAAGCTCTGTCCAGTAAATACATTTAGACTATATTTGTTAACTTGATATAATCGATTTAAATTGAAAATAAAATTAAATTATTTTGTCTGTCCAGCCTCAGGTTCTGACCTCACATTAACTTCTACCTGGTGATCATATGGGATGGTCATGTCTTCAGTATTATGTGTGCCTTGTACATTTGTACTCTACCATTATTATTCCTATTTTCTCGCCTGCGACGAATAGTCGCGGAAGGCGAGACATAGGTATTACTTTCCGGCGGCGGCGGTGTAAACTTTTTTGTTAGACTATAATAGCTAGGCATCTGATACTTTGGTATACAGATAGTTCAGATTATGGTCTACGCAACTGTCACTATGCCGTGTGGCCTATTTTCACGCTCCAGTGACTCTGTGAACAAAGGTCTTTTTTTAGGCCGTAAACTTTTTTGTAAGACTTGTGGACGATGAATTGCTGGAAAAGTATAATAACTAGGCATCTGATATTTGGTATACAGACAGTTCAGGTTATGGTCTACGCAACTGTCACCATGCCATGTGACCCTCACCCCATTTCCATGCTCTAGTGACTCTGTGAACTTAGGTATTCTTTCAGGCCGTAAACTTTTTTGTAAGTCTTTTATGGAAGATGATATGCTGGTGAAGTATAATAGCTAGGCGTCTGATATTTGGTATACAGACAGTTCAGGTTATGGTCTATGCAGCTGTTGCCATGCCGTGTGACCCTGACCCCATTTTCACGCCCCAGTGACTCTGTGAACTTTGGTCTTTTTTTTCAGGCTGAAAACTTTTTTATAAGATTTTTGAGGAAGATGATTTGCTGGTAAAAGTATAATAGTTAGGCATCTGATATTAAGTATACAAACAGTTCAGGATATGGTCTACACAACTGTCAGCATGTCGTGTGACCCTGACCCCATTTTCACGCTATAGTGACTCTGTGAACTTAGGTCTTTTTCAGGCCGAAAACTTTTTTGTAAGACTTTTGTGGACGATGAATTGCTAGAAAGTATAACACCTGATTTTGGGTATACAGACACTTTTGGTGTTTAAATCAAGAAATGAAAGCTTAGGTAGTTGATTTTAGTGATGGTGCCTGCAGGCGAGACATACTTTTAGTGGCCACACTTGTTTGTTATATTTAGATACAATCTAAGCTTTGACATAAAAATAAGCAAACTTTGTCAGCCTAAAATTCTCCAACTTCCCATTTCAAAAGTGGACTTGGTTTACTAGTATTGTTTGTCCAAAAAATAGGACCAAGTAAAAGCAAAGTCACATCCCTTAAAATTCCGCATAGAAGTAGTGGTGTCCACACATTCATACACGAAAGCCAAAGGATAAAAATTGCAAGAAACTATCTTTATCTTAGAAATAGAAAAGAAGAAAAAACAAAAAGCACAAACCCTTTAAACGCCCTCATGAGTTAGCCAAAAAGTATAATTGTTCGGATGCCGGTCATTAATTGATTGACCCAAAAATCGCAAATAAGAAAGGGAGGTTTTGAGCCATAAAACGATGTTTTAGCCTCCATATCTTCTGATTTGCAGGTACCAAGTCAAAGCTATTGATTTCGCCGGTATGCCTGCTTTGATTGTCTTTTTTTGAAGGTCTTGTAGATTGATCATCCTTGTCCGACAGTTCAGTTCAATTATGATTAAACTTGAATCTAGACTTTCCATATCCCTGCTAAAAATACTTGCATCATGGGATCTTTGAAGTTTTATATAAATATGCAAATTATAAGTAAAATGTCTTGAGTTTGTTTCTTATATGCATACAATACATGTAAGCTTTTTAGTACAATAAAATGAGATGTGGATTGTGTAAACCAGATATGCAAGTACTAATCACAGCCACTTGATATTTGGTATACAGCATCAGGGTGGGTCAACAAGCTAGTTGTTCGTTGCTCCGTGAGTATGTGTCTCTTACAAGACAGCGTTCAAAGATCAAACTAAAGCAAAAAAAAAAATCTAGAAAAAAAAAGAAATATACTTTTATAATACCCTTGCGACGACAAGTCGGGGTGGGAGGATGGGGGGCATATAGTTTTACTCATGTCCATCTGTACAAATTTCCGTCAATCTTTTCTCAGAAATCGTACATGAGAATGATTTGAAATTTAGTAGGCCGGTTCAGTATGACAATCTGTACGTTTTGAGCGACTTTCAGTCATATCGGACTCCTACTTTCTGCTTGGGCTTAATAGGGGGCATCTGTGTCCTAGTGACCCATTCCTTCTTTATTTTGTTGTTTTTGTTGTTGAAATAAAGTTTTCCTGACATCGGGCCTGTGAAGCAAAAAGCTGCATGACAGATAACAACGAAAGTTGATTATTTTTGGTCTTATTATTATGAAAACAAGCACAAAGGCGGTTTTAAACTGGATCAATGTAAGACAGTTTTGCGAGAAGTTAAATACATAATTCTTCGTAACAATTAAAATTGGTACAACACCAAACAGTAATAAGCCTTATAGTAAGAAACGAATTAGTGCTAGACTGTCATCGAAAATTTAATGACACTTTAACAATAAAAGTGAATAATTACATCTTGAAATATCTATTGGTTACGAATTCTCGAATCATTCGCCTTATTATCCAATATTTAGATAAAAGAAGTATACTGGAAAGATCCAGTTAAGCTTTTAAATTTTGCTGACCACGGAGATACGTCCTTGATTAAAAGGTCAATAAAACTTTAGATAATCCTTTGGAGACACACTGGGTTCGTTCATTCTAAAATGTGAAAGTCATTCGTTTTCGTTACGCCGGAATTTTACAACTTTCTTTAAAAATGAAATGCTAAAAACAAAATAATTATTACCCATCTTTTTTTTTTAAAAGCAAGTTACAAGGTGGAATTGACATTTGCTTTGGTCCCAGTGCCTGGTTTCCAATGTATATACGTTCAAGTATACAAACCCTAAATGTTCCTTTATTTGACTTATGTTGTTATTTTTTATCTGTCAAAGTCCAAGTCAAATATTTTGGCTAAATTTTAACTTGTAATCTGTTTGTTGTTCACTTGAAATCCTCACTTTTGCATATATTCAAATTTATATTCGATTTATCAAGTACAAAGTTTTTTCTACATAATAAATTCGGAAAATGCTTTAAATATTTTTATCTAAACCAAAAAGACGTTCATAAGAAAGGGCATATGAGGTCAAATATTTTTTTCGAACGGTTGAAACCTATTGGTTCTTGCTAGATCACCAAAACTAGAGTAGAACAATGTCGACCTGGCCTACAGAAGAGTTCACACAACGCAGTTTTTGTCTGATAAATAAATGAGTTCCGTTCGATCCGGTTAAGAAAAATATAAGTTTGTACACATGTCCAATTTTATGTTCATGCTCTAATTACTACACGAAACCCTTACTTAAACCACTTTAACGTGAACTCTTCTCCAAAGGCTTATATAACGTTTAACTTAATATGACGACACACCGTTAGCCTGTGTAATATTAGTATCGAGACAGCAGTATGAGCCACTCTTAGGTAACCTTATACTTTTAAGACTAATTGTTTTTAATGAAGCCACAATACCGATCAAAGTCAACCGTGTAATATTTCTTACCAGTAGATATAAATCTTTGGTTTCACCATAATACAATAAAAGGCGTCATCAGTGAAATGTTAATTCAATCAAGATCAAGTATACAAAGCTTCTCGTGTAACTGTCAAAGTTGTCTGTATTTGTAACTTTTTTTCAAATCGACGGACATTTATTAATTATATTAGTAAGATTATATTAAACATGATTTAGGTTTGTTTGTTAAAATAGCTGAGGTAAACAACGGGTGCTAAAGTGAGTTATTCCTCCTCAAAGTTTGTTTTGTTGTATGCCTGTACATCGCCTTGTTTTTCTGTCCACATACATTGCCAACGCAACTACTTCTAAATCGCTGAATATTATTAGCTGAAATCGGCAATTTTAGTTGTGTATGAAGTAATAAATAAGAATAGATGATATCATTCCCCGCCCTTTCCTGCCACCTTTCAAAAATAGCAACTGTCGCGGGTCTCTCTTGGAAAAGAGGAAGATACAACCGTAATCATTCGACAGCGAAACCTCCTCGCCGTTCTTGGCATTTACCATTTTCCGGCACCAACACTTTTGAGTTGGAGAATACCTCAAAGCTTTAAATTATCCGTCTAAATTTCAAAATTGTCTAAACCCTAAGGTTCTTCCTACCCCAGACAAAGGTTGAATATCTTAGTGATAATTTGGTTCCCCAGTTTGGTATTTTTGGTTATACTGTTCTATGCTCTTCATATTCATACAGTGTTTGGCATTTTCAATATTTTTGGTAGAGCGCCTCTGATGAGTCTTGAATAGACGAAACGCGCGTCAGGCGTAGCAAAATTTATTGTCTGGAACTTTGTTGTCATTTGTATCTTGTAAGTTGCTAGATATATGTAAGCAACCATTTATGTGTATTTTCCTGCCTCTTATTCCTTGGGATGTTAGAATATGTTTATTAATGCAAACATGTCCCAATTAGGGATAACAGCATACATTTACAATACAAACATAAATACAGAGTTGAAACATACAATGTACAACATGAACAACAACAGAAAATACAGTAAATTATCTATAGAGTATCCTCTCTCCCCAGTTCTAATGACTGTATGATAAAAAAATAAACTATGGAGATTTGATCCGGTCTTGATGGATATAAGAGCCATTTCAATTTATTTATTTCATTTCATGATTCAAAATTATAATTTGTTAATTTTAATTTTTCAAATATTATATTACGAAGTGCCTGTGTTATTTTTTGACTATGAAAAAAGAAGTGATTCTCATCTTCTACTTTATTACAGAAAATACATAATCTTTTATCTCTTGGTATCTACTTCAATTTGAAGTTTGTGGTCACATATTCTAAATTTTGTGAAAGTTTGTCTGTATTTGAAATTAGGATGGGAGAGATAATATTCAGGCCTCCTCATCCTCATTTTTGAAGTATTTATATACATAGGCCTTATTATTTTCATCAAATTTATTTATCTTATCAAGTGTGATATCTTTATAAAATTTATTTAAATTAGTTTTAATATTATTTGTAAGTTTACTAAGAATTTAAGAATTTGTACAATTAGTAAAATCTTCTATGTCCATATGAATATCTTTAGTTAAAGTTAAGGCATATGTATACCATGTGTAAGTTCCATCTCAAAAGCTTAAAAAAAGGGTTAAGCTCTTGATAATTTAACCTTGCTAGGTATTTTAAAGTTTGAATGTTTAGAAAGCATTGTAATGGATTTCTATTTAGATCAGCTCTGTTGACATTTGATGTTAGAATAAAGACAACGCAACCGATACCGGTATTGCCCGGGAATTCGAACTAGCTGTGTTTGTTTTTTTTTCATGGCAAAAGTTAAGTTCAAGACGACCATTCTTTACTGAGTTGTAATTTGTATCTTGCAGAGAAAATCTTAAACGATGAAATGATTTGTATTCTAATTATACCAAATTACAAATTTCAGTACATTAGAATTAACAGATTAACAGAATCCAAAACATCATCGGCTAACTACTTTTTTTTAGCTCACTTGGCCAAAGGCCAAAGGCCAGGTGAGCTATTGCCATCACTTGGCGTCCGTCGTCGTCGTCCGTCGTCGTCGTCGTTAACTTTTCTTCAAACTTCTTCTCCTCTGAAACGGCTGCACAGATTCAAACCAAATTTGGTCTGGTGGTACTTTAGGGTACCCTCCACAGAACAGTTGTGAGGATTTTTGATTTGTCGAAAAACATGGCCGCCGTTGCTAAAAATAGACCGGGGGGGGTCAGACTACTGTTTTTGGCTTGTAAATCAAAAAGTATAAGAGATAGATGAAATCTGTTGCCACCCTACTGCTTCAGCATCAAAAGTTCTACAAATTTCTCCATTTTGTCCAAGTTGTCAGAAGGCCCCTTATAGGGGTTACAGTCCCTTAAAGGTGAAAAATAGCGTTTTTTCATGTTTTTGCCCTCTAGTATGAAAACTATTGCAGATAGAGAAAAGCTGTTGCTTGCTTAAATGTTCAGCTCATTTAGCACTACAAAAGTCTCCATAGGGTCGAAGTTGTCAGATGACCCCTTATAGGGGTTACGGCCCCTGAAATAATGTTTTTTTCATGTTTTTTGGCCTATGGAATGAAAACTATTGCAGATAGAGAGAAGCTGTTGCTTGCTTAAATGTTCAGCTAATTTAGCTGTACAAAATTCTCCATAGGGTTGAAGTTGTTAGATGATCCCTTATAGGGGTTACGGCCCCTAAAATGATGTTTTTTCATGTTTTTGGCTTATAGAAAGAAAACTATAGCAGATAGAGAAAAGCTGTTGCTTGCTTAAATGTTCAGTTCATTTAGCTCTACAAAAGTCTCAATAGGATCGAAGTTGTCAGATGACCCTTAATAGGGGTTACGGCCCTTAAAATAGCGTTTTTTCATGTTTTTGCCCTTAAGAATAAAAACTATTGCAGATAGAGAAAAGGTGTTGCTTGCTTAAATGTTCAGTTTATTTAGCTCTACAAAAGTCTCCATAGAGTCGAAGTTGTCAGATGACCCCTTATAGGGGTTACGGCCCTTAAAATAACGGTTTTTCGTGTTTGGCCTATAGAATGAAAACTATAGTAGATAAAAAAAACTGTTGCTTGCTTAAATGTTCAGCTCATTTAGCTCTACAAAATATAGGGTTGACATCAAGACCAGGGAGCGATTTAGGCTCCTGGGAGCCTCTTGTATTTATATGCCTTTCATATATAGACATTAGACATTAGACATTATTTTATTTCAGCCAATCAAGGACCTTTGCAGGCAATGGCAATTAACATTTATGATTTAAAACAGTACATAACAGACATAGCTTAGCAATACTAGCAATTGTTTATATAACTAATTGTTATGCAATACATATAATGCATGTGTGTTTGTGTGGAACAAGCATGGTTGATGTTCTATTGCGTTTGTTTTATTTGTTCACATAGAATTCGATATACTTTTTGTGACTTTACTTGAACCAAATACAAACTTTAAGTATTAAGCTAAACCTAACCTTGACAAACCATCACTTAAGACGAGACCGTAAGACTACTCTCCTACATACTGCAACTTATCTTGTCAGTGTGAAACTTAGTACTTCAGCTATTTTTACATTAAAGCTTCACAAAACTCCACCTCCTTCATGTCCTATTCAAAGAATAAAATGTAAAACCTTAATCCCACTTGCACATTTTTTTCTTTGCTTGTTTTTCAGCAGTTAGTCTGTTAAGCCGCGAGTGCATGGTCAGTCTGTTGCATGGTTCTTGTGAATTTAAGCTTTTAAGCTGTTGGTAAGTGTATTAACTTTTCCATATAATGCTAAAAATCATAAAGCCCATGTCGTTTCAAAATGCTAAATATACGACAATTTCAAAACATCAGCTGGTATAGTAAATGAAATCTTACATATTTATGGCCCGACCACGTATGTGGATCGGACATATAGTTTTACCCTTGTCCGTCCGTCCGTCCGTCCGTCCGTACGTCCGTACGTCCGTCCGTAACACTTTGGTTAAGTTCTTGGTTAAGGTCCATTACTCGGATACTAGATGTTGGGGGTCAATGATATTTCACCACCAGATGGGTCTTGGGTAGGGCTACACCACCCACTAGAAATTAGGTCACTGTGACCTATATTTTATGCATGAACGACTTCGGTTAAGTTCTTGGTTAAGGTCCATAACTTGGATACTAGATGTTGGGGGTCAATGATATTTCACTACTAGATGTGTCTTAGGTAAGGTGACACCACCCAATAGAAATTAGGTCACTGTGACCTATATTTTACGCATGAATGACTTTGGTTAAGTTCTTGGTTAAGGTCCATTACTCGGATACTAGATGTTGGGGGTCAATGATATTTCACCACCAGATGGGTCTTGGGTAGGGCTACACCACCCACTAGAAATTAGGTCACTGTGACCTATATTTTATGCATGAACGACTTCGGTTAAGTTCTTGGTTAAGGTCCATAACTTGGATACTAGATGTTGGGGGTCAATGATATTTCACTACTAGATGTGTCTTAGGTATGGTGACACCACCCAATAGAAATTAGGTCACTGTGACCTATATTTTATGCATGAATGACTTTGGTTAAGTTCTTGGTTAAGGTCCATATCTCAGATACTACATGTTGATGGTCAATGGTATTTCACCACTAGATGTGTCTTGGGTAACATGACACCACCCAATAAAAATTAGGTCACTGTGATCTGTATTTTATGCATGAACGACTTCAGTTCAGTTCTTGGTTAAGGTCCATAACTTGGATGCTAGATGTTGGGGGTCAATGATATTTCACCACTAGATGTCTCTTGGGTAAGGTGACACCATCCACTAGAAATGAGGTGACTGTGACCTATAATTTATGCATGAATGACTTTGGTTAAGTTCTTGGTTAAGGTCCATATCTTGAATACTACATTTTAGGGGTCAATAATATTTCACGTATCCCAAGTAATACACATTGAGGGTCAATGATATTTCAAGAACGGGAGGGCCATCCTGTGGCTCATAGACACATTTTCTAGTTTTAATATTTATTTAGTACCAAATATTTTGTCTGGTTATCTTCAATTGAATGATCACAAGAGCTAGTAAGTTTAATTCGCATAATAATGGTTTTGTGAAGTTTTCTTGCGACTATACGATACTAAAAAGAAACTCCCTGCACGTCTTGGATATCAGCTATTTCTTATTTCAGTAAAATAAGGTCCTGTATCAAGATGCGGGGGGTCCATGTTTTTTTTTACTTGACCGTCTGTCCACATTTTTATGAACCTTTAAGTGGCAGAGTAATAAAATTATACGCACTCATTTCAGGGTCCTTATATAAAAGTTTCATGCAAACCTATCAAATATTTTGGGAAAAATTATATCGAAGAGGGCCGTAATGTCTTTGTAAATATTCTAGTTGACATTCAAACCCTTTTTATGCATAAAAAATAAATGATCAAGATAATCTTATATATATTGATGACATGGCTTAAATATATTATTTCTTAAACATACTTTATGTTCACAATTTAACCTTTAATCATGTCAATGCTTTCGACAGAGTCATCTTGCGGTCCTGTTTAAAAAATAGAATTCACTTCAAGTTTGTTTGAACTGATAAGTCTTGTTGAAAGTTGATTGTTTTCCATTATGTAGCTCATCAAATTTATCCTTAGAAACTCAAAAATTTGCTTCTGTCTATAGATAAATTCTGAACATCTAGGTCAATATTTTCAAGGTCAGAATTCCAGGTTAAATTTGTTATGACAGTTGCGAAGTTCATTAACATGGATAATCCTCGAAAATTTCAAAATTATATTGCAAAATTAAACAAAATATCGTTATAGCTATGAACTTTATATGGAAATCAATATCTAAGTACATGTATTTTAAAATACACGGTGCACTATTCAATAAGCTAGCAGCACATTATATAAGGTTTTTCATTAAGCATTTAAGAATCTTGGAGCTCTGCTTATCCCAAAGTTGTATGTACTCTAAAATGACTTCAAAATTTCATATGAAATGAAGAGTAAGGCTATATCAAGCAACACTAAAAATCAGAAAAAGGGCATCTAATGGGACATTAAAATCTCTTGATGCGTTTTCAAGTTATCGTCCGGAAACCTTAGGGGGATGGACAGACATAAAAAGAAACTGAGGGTATAACATAATACCTCGCCACTTCGTGTGGCGGGTTATGAAAATGGGATACGATCAACAGCCTTCAATGTGACCACTGTTGTCAATAAGTCCAATAAGAAACCAAACAACTCCGTTTGAAATCGAACGCTTTATAACAATAGATTGTAACCAGCAAAACAAACAATTTAATGACCTAAAAACGGTTCGTCTACTGCGACAGAGAGGGAGACATCTGTAACATAACATTTTTAGATTTATAAAATTTATTTAAAAAAAAAACTTTATATAAAAACATTTTCGTCCTTTAATGAACGTTCAGATAGTATTATTGCTTTGTGTATAAGTACGAAGAAGAAGCAATTAATAGCTTTTTAAACCTAAATTATACTGATTCTGTGGGGAAAAACAAAGCTGTAAAAACACGAGAAAGAAAAAAAACCTTTTAGAACAGGATAAGAGGGCCATAGTTTTCAAAATACTAATTTCTCTAAAAGGACATTTACTTTTAAAATATAATGGAGTTTAAGGAAATAGCATGGCTATTAAATGACCATAGAAATTGTTTACAGACAAATTTTGTAAAACGATAAGGAAAGGACAACATTCCTGAAGATGACAGACAGTGGTCAGCTTACAAAATGACGTGGTTTGAAAATAAACAGATGCGACACACACAAAACCACACAGGCTGAAAAAAAACAACGCAAAAACACCAAAACAAAACATTTGTATGGAGGGATTTGGCTTCAATTTGGCAGATCCAGCTCGGTTTGACGAGCCATAGAGGGTCTCCGACTCAATTTATCTTCTTTTTTGGAATCGCTTATTTTTAAACCAAAACTATACGTAAAATTTGTCTATGCCAAGTTAGTTATACGAATAGGAGAAGACTGTAGCAATTTAAGTAAACAACAAAACTACTGAACTTGGATGATCAATCTCATATGTCTAAGAAGAAAACACAAAACAAGCAAAGATTGAATATCGCATGATCCTGACCTGGTACATGACAATTATAAACTATGACAATCATAAACTAAGATAGAGCATATATCTGGCAAATATTCACTGCTTTTTTGCTAAAATAGTAACTACAAGACAAAACCAGAAGACACAGAAAACAACGACACCAAGGAAAAAAAAACACGAACACAACTGGTGTGCAACGTAAACTGTCAACCATTTGTTTACAGTTGAAAAAGGTTATAATATGACTTGAAGAATTACTTTTTAAAAAATCTTAAATCACACAAAGATGCATGCTTGTACCAAACTGGACACGTTTTCGTTTTGTTCTTCTTATATTTCTGAACTATACTTCTGAATAGTATAGTCATTTCCCTTGGAAGATAAAATTAGGGTATACGAAAAAAGTACTTACTAAAGAAGCAAATAGGTACCAATAGGGCATTTGAATGACAAAAGTAAGTCTGAAAGAGCAAGGACAAAATCAGTGAACTCGAACAAGTGTACAAACAGTTTTACAGTCATTTCCGTGTACTTGCATTGTCGATTTGGCCTTCTGTGTGTATAGTTACTGTTTTGTCTTCAGTTTTCATTTATTTAGTTTATTTGAATGCCACAATTATTTTCTTTATTTCCTCCTTTACGGAAGACATGCGCCCATGGATAAATACAGGATTTCTATTACGGGTGTGCTATAGCAGGCAGGAACTGCTTACTCTTCCGGAACACCTGAGTTCACTCTTGTTTCGACTTGAATTCGCGTTGTTGTTTCCGTTCGGTTGGTTTTTGTTTCTTCGTGCTGTTCTTGTTCGTGTTTACCGGTTTCGTAGTTGCCCTTTCGGACTTTTGACACTCGAATGCCCCATTGGTGCCTCTTTGCTTCTTCTATCTCTCAAATAAGTACAAATGTTGGTTTGTCATAATGTGTCTGTCATGTCGTTCTTTACCGGATTTTACCTTAATAAGATTGATTGTCGGTGAGTAAGTGAGTGAGTTGGTGTTTAACGCCCGTGCAACGCTATATAGGTTATTTACAGGCGATGAACATGCAAAGGATGATAAAATGAACATGAGATGATAATGATAAATGAAATATGGGGGTGGGGTAAATTTTGAAGAACCATAGGAAAAGGGGAGAGGTGGTTAGGGGCAGAAAATTTAACCTATGTGATGTGGTGCACTACTTGGCGGTCCACAAATGGGTCTTTTACGTGCATGAAGCGTGGCTCTCTCCACACACGTTGGCCCATTATGGTCAGGGGTCAGGGTTTCCGTATTATAGACCTGACAACCTCCGCGGACGAGGGCCACCCTTTTCAGTCACCTAGGGTACACACTTTAACGTACCGGTTGTTATAACACAGCAGGAACTACTTACCCTTCCGGGGTACCTGATTCACTCTACTACCGTCATGAGTTTATGTTGTTGATGTCATTTTTGGTGCTTTGTGTGTGATTTTGTTATGTTGTTCATTTTCTCTGGTTTTATCAATCTTGTCTTCCTTTTCTACTGACTTTGTCTTGGTTTTTTGCTGTTGTTGGTTGTTTTGTTTTTTTACTTCTATATTTGAATGCTCCATTGTTACTTTTTTGTCTCTTTCACTTAAAAATTCGAATTAAAATTGGTATGGAAAACATGGCTTTGGTCAGGAAGGATCAGTTGGTTAGTAACGAAAGTGACTGTATTGAAACAAAAATTTCTTCAACTCTTAAAACTATTATTTTCTGGTTGACACGACGCAGAAACTTACCCATTAAGTGACGAGAAATGGCACTATTGCTTAAAATATATAACATTTTATCTATGTGTTTGATTTCTTTCTTTTTCTCTTTCATTTTACTCTCATTTTTGACACTCACTCGACAATTCATTTCTATCAAGATCGAATATAATCCGTTTATTTTATTAATGTCATAGCTGTATTTTAAGTACTTTGAAAAATAATCATGTATTAAAAACAGAAGGTGTCTTATAAAAACAGATCCTTTTTCTGTTGTCCGATTCTTATGACCTTCGCGGAGTTCCAGCATTGCTGAAGGTCACCTTCAAAAGCGATTTAGTTTCTGCGCAAAATAAGGCGGTAATTTAAGACCAGTAATGAATTAGTAGATGCACAACTCGATACCTCTAGTATATACACCAAAATAGATAAAAGATTTCGGTACAAAATCGAAGATTAAGTTACACTGGTATTAAAATTACATCTACTAATGCCTAAAATGACTTTATATTTAAAAAGTAAAAAGGTCATTTGTGTCCGTGACTCCTAAGTGAATCCCAATGTTTATTATACCTTGAAGAAATAGACGTTTTATCATCATATATCTCGGCCAACCCCCTATTTTTGTTGAGCCGCACTATATAAAGAAAAACTTAATTAATTTGATCCTTTTTGAGGACAGATTATGATACATGTTTGGAAACCTATAAACTTTGGTGTATGTATTTAAAGTATAGATTGAGGTTCTAATTATTTAATTATAAGGATGAGCATGAACTTTTGTTTAATCTAAATGTGCAATCGCTGCATCACCTACATTTTGGCATCCACTTCTATTTGATTCCCTCTTTGGATAGATTTTAATACATGATTGGAAAAGTATAAACTTTGCTGTATGTATAAAGTATGGTCTGAGGTAATTAATTAATTAATAGGGATGAACATTATCTTTCGTTCCACCGCCTACGTTTTGGCATCCACCTCGAATTCGATTCCTCTTTTGATAAATTTTGATACATACTAAATTGTGAGGTTCAATTATAGGTCTAATTGATTAATCTATGAGGACGCATTTAAGTTTAGTTTGTCGTTAATATGTCGCAATTACTTTTGGGCATCCTAATTTGCACTTCTTTTTTATTGTATTTCTTTTTTCAACCTTTTTTTTTTATTAAGGAGCCTATTTCTTAATTTGGAATCTAAGAATATATTATACATTTGGTTAAATACCAACGGGATATTTTTAAAATGCTTTATTTATATTTCTTTGGTTTATTTTTGTATTTATATTCACATAAACATGATAACAATTACTACTAATTGAAGTATTTAGACTTTCATTTTTGTTTATTTGGACAACAAGACTGTGTGAAATTGTACTGTTCCATTAAATGTATTATCTATTATTTCAAATTTGTTTACTAAATAGAGGTTAATCTTATCATAAATATATTTGCCCCGATTAAATGATATCTTGCTTTCTTTTGAGCTAATGATAGCAATTAAATCGGACAATTCATTGATAATTCAGCAATCACAGATAAATCCATTTTAAAATTGCAAAAAGTATGCCTTAATAATAATTTCTATTAAAAATCATGAAATGACATGATAAGTCTCAAATTTTTAACAGACAATGATGACAAAAATAGAAAAAAGAGGGGCAAATTTTCGTTTTTGTCTGCACCACTAAACGTTTTAGCACTGGGTGCAAAGTTAAGTCGGAAGCCGTCAACTCGAATCAAAACCGAGGTGCTTCGGATACGAGTATCCATGATAAAAAAGAAATTAACAAATTAAGGCGCACATTTTCGCGGTAAAAACTCCCAGCTAAGAAAATATGCAGACAGTAGCAATCACGGGGGTAACTTCCATTATTAAGGTAGGTACATATGTGCGGCCCAATTTGGGAAAAGGGTCTACTTTTTGGTAGCAATGGAGCTACCCCGGGGAGCTATCCATAGCTTTCATTTTCATTCTAAATTATGGTCTATTGTTAAAAAGCTTTGATTTTGAATATTTCAATCAACCGTGAGATAAGTTATTAATTTTCCAAGCCATTTAAATGAAGAATCGGTAAATAAACTTTTGTTCAACCCAAGGATCATATAGAACAGTACTCCTATAACATAAGAGGTCTTGTTTTCGTACCTCAATACTGCGACCAGTAACGTTGCCTCATAATATTTCGCGGAGTCATATGATAGATCATTATTAAATTACGACCATTCGATTTAGCTGTCAAGTCATTTTATTACTCCGTGAAGTTCTTCAATTTTTTTGCTCTATAGTAGTGTCCAGTGGTGGTTAAATCGAGTTATACAATACTTTCTGTTAAAAGTTTCAAATGATCTCCATTATGTAATTGGCCCTTTTTGTGTTAAATCTTCAATATTCAGAAATCAGCGGGTTTTATTAGTCATTAAAAAATTAATTAAACTGTAAATGTTAAAGTACTGACGTATATTGACGCACATAGTTACGAAAAACTGGCATAATATTATAATAGGAAAGTTAAAAAGGTCATGCCAAAAGTAAAAAAAAAAAACACAACACGCTTCTTGATATGAAGGTCAAGGATTCGTTTTCACAATGCAATGTCATCCTGTCTCTCAAAGTCACAACCTCTGACCTTTGGGAATAAAAATGTTGCTTTACGAACCACAACCCCCATACAAAGTCGGAATACATGCAGCTTGGACGGTCGTCTTTCGTTCCGCTGGCTTATTGCAAGCCCATCTTAGTATAGAAGGTAAGAAGGAGTTTAGAAATCTGTCTATAGCATTAGACTGCTAACACATTTTTGTTTTCAGATTTCGATATTGCTATTAGGTTTTGATGGCATCCCCAAAAAATAAGGTGGAGTTTGTTGTGAAAATTGAAACGGATTAACGAATTTAGGTGATATATTTTCCGAAATTTAGACGATCATGTTGCTTTCAGGTAGGGAATATTCAGGATAAATCGATCTAAAACCTTTTCAGTGAAATATACGCTTAATTCCATCTGTAAGCATTCGATGCTCAAAGCAGCAGCAATTTCGTAATCTTCTTAAGATAGGTTGAAGTTGCAGCAAAAAATATTTATAATACATTATGTTGCTGAAGCTTGTAAGAGGGCTAGCTTTTATGGAACATTAACATTAAAATTACAAATTTTATAACTTCATAAGGATATTTTATTATTTCGCACTGTCTCAATTTATGTTTTCTTGGTCATTTTGATTTGGTAGTAAACTAATCAAATGTATAGACCAGAAATAACTTTATCTAATATTATTGCATTTTAATATTTTGTTAATCTCCTATCGATCTTTTAACAGTCAAATTAGGTTTACTTATGCAGGGCTACCTATTTTTACCCGTTAAAGTATAATCAACAATTTATCATTAAAAGTGTATTGCCTCGCCAATGCGGAATGTTTAGATAACGCAAATAAAGGGTCCAATATTTAAGTCAGTTCACCTTCAAAGCTCAAACATTTGCGATCAAGCCGGGGTCTTGCACGTCCCAAAGTGAATCCGTCTTCGCATTTTATGCATTAAGCCAATTCTTTTTACATATGTTGTTTTTGCAAAATACAACATATTCGGACAATAGTGTTAAAAGCAATTATCTTATCCCCGTTAAACTCAAATTTTCTGGAATCCGCAATTGTGTCATAAGAAGGGTGAGTAACGTAAGATTTAAAGAAAAAAAATTAAAAAGCAAAATAAAAGGAGACAACGGCAGTTCTATTTTTTGCACTTTAGCAAGTTTCTTATAAAATAAAAGAACTAATTACAAGTTTCAATTGAGATTTCAATTTGGCTTCGCCAGTCTTGGTTCGTGTGCTTCCTTTACGGGGGTCTTGAAAATTTGTTTGTTTGATCTAATATGACAGCCAGCAGAACGAACATTGTTATTTTAACATTCCATGGGACATAAGATCGGGCAATGAAGATATCTAAGGCAATAATTTTGTTGAAAGAAGAAAATGAAAACTAAAGTTTTTCTTTTTTTTTTAGATTTCGAGTTTCATCAGAAACTGAATTATATCCCTTTTTACGTTTCAGTTTTTATATTAGATCTTTAGGATTGTGAAATATCATTTCGGACTTTTGACATTCGGATGTCCCTCTGCTTCTTATTGACCATTCATGGCGTATTATATCATCCTGAGTGGCAACGAATGATACAATAACAGCAAAAATTATCAATCCACAGAAAAGGGCAGATAAAAAAAAATTATGTTACTTTTTTACATCTAATGTTAAAATGGGATGTTTATTGTTTTCTTTTTGCATATGAAGTTGTTATATCCACACTCGGAAGAGCGGGGGCTGTCTTCAGTCCGTCCGTCTGGCTGTCCGTTTACGTTTCTCTACGGATTCTCAGTTTCAACTGAACGGATTGATTTTCATCTAATTTGCATTAGTACACAGGTTGAACATGAAGAGTTGTACCATCCGCTCAATTTCATGTCGGTCACTAATTTACTTCAAGTTTTACGAACCATTCTTAGATGATATAAGGGTCAAAATAAAGAACCTCGTAACAGATTTCTCAGCTTATGCTAATGTGATTGATTTTAGATTGATAAATAGCTTTAACATTATGGTTTGTTACGTGCCTTCTCTTACCAGGTCAGTCTGTTATCAACTTCATATTTTCAAAATAAGTCTGTTTCAAGACCTTGTAAGGGTCAAACATGGAAAATTTTCATAAAAAACTAAATTTATTGACTTTTATTGAAGGAATTTATCTAATATTTTGTACACAGCTTAAGCAAGACGAGTTGTACAGTGCCCCCCTTTTTCAGGTCAGTCGGTCTTCTACTTCCTGTTTTCTGAATGGTGGAGTGTTAAGCACGATTTGGTGGAAACCCTTGTTTATTATTGTTTTAGCCATGATTTGCGTTTTCCTAAAGCAGCCATTAGTTATTCTAGCATCAGTATATGACCTCATGTAGGATTTGATTTCATTTCTGTCCATATTTTACCGCTTTTAAAATGTAATAACATAGTTTAACCACCAGCACATAGGCACTTGTATACAGGATAACCCTTATGGTGCCCCGCCCCCTTTTTTCAAAACCGATTATTTTTTTCATTTTTTCTGTTACATTTTTCATTTTCACTCATACACATGTCAAATATATGCAAATCTACCATCAAACAGTATCTACTATCCATAAGGGGTTACTGATATAAAAAAAAGGGGGCGGGGCACCATAAGGGTTATCCTGTATACAAGTGCCTGTGCACCAGCATTGTCGCTTTGATACCAGTTACATTGGAAGAAATGAGAATGAGTGACCAGCATCTAGTTTAACATCATTGTCCATCGTACTATGGACTGTTAGCGAGGATGTGAATCAAAGAATCAAAGATATAAATAAACCTATGTGCGGATCCAGAAATCTTCGAAAGAATGGTTCCCTTTAGAGTACAATGAGGACCAAAAAAACGGATGTCAGACCAGTGGTTTCAAAAATCGACACGAAAATAACTAAATTTTCCTAAAAAACGGAGTTCAACCACCCGGAACACCCCTCTGGATCTAATACTGAGAATATAGTCTTATAACACTGTTATTTTTTCTTTCAGACTGAAGACTGCCCAACGTAGATCGTAGAAACAATCTGTCACAATGGACAACGAACCAGCCAATGGAACGTTACTAAGTCACAGAGATAGTAAGTTTACGTTTTATTTAGATACAGAGACTTTTTTTTTGATAAAGCGGACAAGCTGAGCGGAGTTCCAGTTATTTCTAATTGTACCAGAACCATTTGCAGTGCAATGCAAATGCCTTGTGACGAGCAGGAACTTAATTCTTAATCTAACAGAGCATTTGATTACATTTTTGATTACAAGTTTTCTACTCCTAGCGTGTCTGATGAAAAAGCGCTTCACACGCAGTGAAATTTTGCTTATGTACATTTATCAAAATCATTTTGATATGTGGATCGTGTCTTTCTGGCACATATTCCATATTCTTTCATTTTTAATATTACCGTCTTTTTTTTTATTATAATCCAGCAGATGGTTATCATGTGATTTTTCGTTTCAATTTTATTTCTGGGTTTATCTTGGTTCATTTTAGAACTTGAGTCTTAAATACTCTGAATGACATTTCCAGGACACAATGGAGACATCACAAGGAAAACACACCCAGTAACACAACCATACTTCACTACACATTGAAATCAAAAACCGTTCGTGCGAGTTCCTTGTTGATAATATGCCCACAGCAGTTAATCGCTAAAGTGCGCTTAGTACTCTGATGTCGCGGTTTTTACGACATAATAAGGAAACCTGCAAACCATGCATATTATATACAGTGAGGCACTGTGTCAAAAATAACTTTTGCAGGTTGCGATAGGACCCCCCCTCTTGCTGTTTCGTGGTTAAATTGTCCAACCCATCCCGCTATTTTCTGGCGGCGGTCTAAATTGTATTACCCTATTGCCCTTTCTGTCCTATCCCACTTCTCCCTTCATCATCATTTCATGTTTATTTTATCACACCTTGCATGTTCATCTACCTAATATAATCGAAATTGCACTGCTTAGGCTTGAATCAATAACTTTACGAAAACACAAACATCCATGATCCATGCAGCAACGCGAACTCATTGGACTAGCGCCGAATCGCGATTGTTCCGACCGGTTAAGCAGAACACCCGTTGCGTTTACAGTAATTAATTTAAAGTATTCGAAAGTAAGTAAAAAGACAACACAAACATTTTTCGACGAACCAACATTTGTATATGTGGGAGGCCAAAGTTACATATATTTGTCTACAAGTACTTGTTGTTTCCCGTGAATATTCCTTGAAAGGATTTTGTTTGGTTGCCATTTGCTCTTTGATCTTTCTTCACCTCTATGAGTGTTTATTCAATCATTAAAAATAACTGGAAACACAAAGCAATCTTTAACTAATTGGAAGAAGTTACAGCAAAGTTTGTCTAACTCTTGCTAAACAAAATTGGCATCTTTTGATTTGCATTGTATAATTGGCTTCACTTGCAAACAATGATAGGTACTAATTAATATTTAAAGTTTTGTAAGTAAATTTGTCTAATTTACAAATTCAATTTACTTTGAAAACTTTTAAAACAAATTAAACCTAAATGAGTGTTTGTGCAATTCATCACATCTACACGATAAAATGTTCGAGATACGAAAAAGGGGTCACCATAACAGTAAGAAGTCCAAGGCCGCGGCAGATTATTATTACATAAGATGCAGTGGTAAAAGGGAGATACAAAAACATCTTGAGGTCACCAATATTGACAATGGCATTAGTCCACACTGGGTTGATATCTTGTCAACTTTGAGCCCTGGATTAAGGTGTTATTATTAATAAAATTTTATTTAAAGTCAATAGTTATCTTTACCAATGTTTACGTCAATTTATTCACGTTTGAAACTTTAATAAACAGGTTACGTGAAGTTCATGACGTTAACGTTGAAGTAAACAAATAACGGTTCAAGTTAAAGGAAACTAAAGGAGAGCATAGGTTAATGTACTGTTATTCTTGCATAACTTTTTGAGACGTGTAAAATAGACCTGAAACGGTTCTTTTATGCCCCACCCCAGCGACCTGTCGGGGCAAACACTTTTACCCATGTCTGCATGTTCATTCGTCCGCCATCGGCCTTACGGGAAGATTTTTTTTCAGTTGACTGTATAAGCAAATGACTTGTAATTGAAATATGTTATGCCCAATCTGTATGTCTTAAGCCTTTCCAGAAAAGTTTGGTGCCCTCTTCTTTTTTTCACCATTACGTCTTAGCAAAGTCGTGAGGTTTAAAGAGCCACTAGTAAGTTAAGTGCTTAAACCTCTTTGCTGTGTTATTCTTAAGCTCACAAGTCCCGGGTTATTTTTACCAATATTGTCAAAATCTTTACCAATAGTTTGCTAATACCATTCATGCCATTGTTTGTAATGCAGTATCTTATGGTGATCATGATAGATAACGTATATCTAATATAATTAAATCCAGTAAATCAGGAAATACAAATCCAAGTAAGAATACAACCTTGCATTCATGTACAAATCAATCAAAAATGTTGGATCATTTTATACATTTACTATCTACTTTGAGATAAAAAATTAATGTAGACAATTGCAAAAGACCTCAAACTCCTAACGACGTAAACATTTCCAATGCATGATAAGTATGAATATAGTCAAAAGAAAAATACATAAAGCTTATGGGACATTTGTTATCTTATGACATTTTCTTTTAATGAAATTTATTTCCCCGACAACACCCGCGGCCGGGACTTCTGCGCAGAAATTTATTTCCCCGACAACAAATGTACATGACAAGAAAAGATTCCTCTGAATGTAGTTAATCAGATGACGATTTTATGTACATGACACAACATTATAGTTCATAGAACCATTTACTACTTACTCTTCCGGGGCAACTCGAGTTGTTGATTACAGTTTAACCATTGCATACGATTTGTGTATGTTGTGCCGTTTGTGTTCGTGTAGTCTTGTTTTTATGTCGCCTGCAATGTGTTGCAAAACGACAAATAGGAGTCACTTTGACACTATCTGTCGTCATACACGTCCTGCGGTGTCACAAAAATTCTGGGCAACTACATGACACAGCCTCTTGATATTTGGCATGTAGCTAGTTCCTATAGTACTATATGGCGTGAAGCAATTTTATAGCCGTAACTTATCTACTTCCTGTTTACCGAATATTTTAAGACGCAGGCGACATTCGTCTTCCATGGAAGATCGCCATTCTTGTTTGTCTACCGATTTTCAGACCTTTAATTTCAGACTTTCGAATGTGCTTATTTCTACCATGAGAAAGTTACTACTATCAACAACAGGAGAGTAAACACAAAATGTTGATGTATGGGGACTATACGGTGGAAGATTTTAATTGAAATGTTTGCATTGTCAACCACTTGTTTATCTCTGACGAGTACTTTCAACCCTAGCTGTATATCTAGAGTATCTAGTCAAACAGAAGATCTAGGCCGAAGAACTAGGACATCTATTTCGGTTACTTTTGTTTATCATTGTTTGTTTATGCATTTAGAAGCTGCCCCCAAGAATACTGAATTGAATTCTCCCAAGATGCACTGCAGTTTCAGCATCAAGTTCTTAAAAATTCGCCAAGAAAAGCGCGTTATATGCAAAAACCTTGTGTGGGAAGGGGAATGTTTGTTTTGTGCTTCATTCATAAGACCCATGACTCTTTTAGTGATTTATCAGTCTATCGACGATAAAGTATATTACATAAGGTATAATTATAACAACTATCTATGTATAGTACCCAAATAAATCAAACTTAAATAATAGCTGTCAAATACAAAGATAATAATGACAAGTAAAAGACCTTTATCAAGTCGAATTTTTTGCTTATTTTTTCAAAGAACAAAATTAATCGTTCGCTCCCTTGTACTGCACTTCATCATAGGTGCAACCTCGATGCTGGATTTGGTTCCCTTTTTGGTTCGAACTTGGTGAACCGACACCGTACGAGTGTGCTTTAGCAAGCAGGCATTGCTTCCTTTTCCGGAGCACACGAGTTTACTCTTGTTTCGACTTGACTTCAAGTTGCTGATTGCAGTTTGATGGTTATGCCTCTTTTGTGATGATTTTATGTGTACTAACCATTCGGATTTCGACTGCCGGATGGTAACGCTTTGCTTTTTCTTGGGAACGAGTACATTTCATTCAATACGTTTGCTTTTCGGCCGTCCAATTATTTTGTTTCAAATGCCGCTGATGAGATGTTACCTTTTGAAATGGACATATACAACATAACCAATGTATTGATAACTATAGTGGTAATTGTTGTATCTTCCTAGAACTGTTTGCAATATATAGTTTAACTGTATTTTTAAGTCAATTAAGTAAAGATACGACATTTGTACAAGTACATTGAATATAGTTTAATTGTATGCCGAAATAAGGCATCGAAGCCACACGAAAACATAGTACAGTAAAATATGTCCTTTATGTATTTCAAGTCATTGCTACTATTTCAATAAGCCATTTATGTTGTATATGTTAGTATCATTATACAAACATTTCTATCTATTAGTCCTTTTACGCCCTGACGCACATAGGCAAAGGACTAGGAGTTTCCAGCTCTCTCTGTTTGCATGAAAAGACGCCTTCTCATCTCTTCTCTTCGTTGCATTCCGAAGTTTTATTTGTTTCTCTTTCTATAGTTCTTATCCATGTTATTTTTGCCTGTCCTATCTTTTGCTTTGTGGTGTTCACCGTAAAGATGTTAGTGTGATATTGTTCTGTTTTTTTGATAATTCATCAAAATATGTAACTTTCTTGTAGGAAGCAGAACTGTACAAGAGTTTATCCAAAACATTATTAATGAAAACAACGACGAAACACATGTGGTCTTCTGTCAACTTGATACTTTAACTAAAAAAGACAATGAGCAAGTCTGGTTAGAATCTGCAAGGTAAGTAGATATATCTAGTCTTCTTCCTGTACACAAGTAGGGTTTGAGATGTGGCAGCCCAGTCCCCCGCAATGAAAACAATTCTTTAGATATGAAGAGTACAATTGTAACGTGACGAGGCTTGAAGCACCATTGCTAGCGTAGAAACACTTTGGTTTGCTTATTTCGAAAAAAAATGTATATTACCTAGAGAGATGCCGAGATACATTATACAGTTACCTAGAGAGGTGCCGAGATACATTATACAGTAATACCTATCCGATTGTTTAATTTCCATCAGTTTTTCAATTACCAAAATAGGTTCTCAATACATTTTTGAGAAGGCATAGTTTCAAAAATGATTTGCTAGTTATTTATTTTTTTAAAACACTGATAAGGTTATGTTTAAATCTTATAATTTCTTGTATTGTGCGTTTTGTGTGCAGTTTTAATGAAACTGGTGGATATGGTTTGCAAAGCATATATATCAGGCAATTGTTTATCCTTCACGGATGCTTTTCTAATGTCAATAAAAGGGAAATCTCTTTACCATACCAGACTAAGGATATTTTTCCAAATACCCTAAAATCTGTACATACCTTTGAACAGATGGGTAAAATACGAAGAGGATGTCGAAGAAAACGGAAAGAGATGGTCCAAACCTCATGTGGCATCCATCACACTACACAATGTCTTTGAACTTAAAGTTCAGTTGAAGAGGGGAGTTATAATGCTTGACTGTGATGCCAGAAGTGTAGCACAGCTTGCAGGTATGTATTATCTAAACACTGACATGACTGAGATGGAATAACCTGTCACAACTGTATAAAGGTGGAAACATATATGAAATTGGTAGAGAATTTGTAAACATCATAATAATTATCAGTAATTTTAAAGACAGGTGATTATCAAGGTTTATTTTTTGGAGTACTTATGGTTAATATCTTGGCTTCCCTTTTTAACGTTTTGGTCAGTAGTGCCTTTGTTATTGCTATTCTAAAATTGTTCGAATCACATTCTCATGATATGGAATAAGTGTACGCGACACAGCCCACAATCAAGCGGTAATTCAGAAAAACCACAATGGACAACCGCCAGTAGCCTTCAACGAGGCCGGTAGGCGCTGCTCGCGGTTCTGCAATTGGCCCATGGTCTAAATAAAATGCATATAATTCAAATAAGCATTATAAACCATTTTACTGACACCTTTTGAAATTCAAGTAAATTCAAACAATCTTATTTTTCAGATAACATACTTTCTGAGCTTGCAAGAAATAATAACAATATGACAGAAAACAGCGCCAATGCAATCCGGTCAACCATTCTGAAAAGACACATGCACCCGCACTTGAAAAGAAGACGAGACTCGAACAGCCAGAAAAGAAAAGGTTCGATAATAACACAGTGTAGCATGCCGAGAAGTAAGTTATAAAATCTTTTTTTTAATTCTCCCCTAGATGCTACACTGATGCACCAAAGCTTAATATCCTCCACGCATAGATTGCAAGTTTCATTTGCGCTTCTGAATGGGAAGTATCGTGCTTCTGAATGGGAAGTCTACGATACGGTTTAGGTATATTGCATGCATTATTGGTAGATAAGTATGTAGAGAAGGTAAGTATACTGCATGTGTTATGTTAGGAGTTAATTTTCAAGTCAAATGGTCTGACTTTTCATAACAAATGAAGAAGATTAATGTTATTAGAACATAGACATAGAAATTTTAATTAAAGTCGATATTTTATAGTACAAATAACATATGCTCCGTAGCTCAATTTGTATTACCTTGGATATGGACCTTTACCGAGAAATTAATTAAAAGTGTTCATGCATAAAATATAGGCTGCAGTAACATAATTTCTGGTGGGTACTGTCATGTTACCCAAGACACATCTAGTGGTGAAATATCATTGACCCCCAACAGAATAGAACGAATTATTTAGTATAAAAAGAAGGATCGCGAATTGCCTTTTTGCTGCCTTACCTGTTATGCTGATTTAGATTTGCTAGTTCCGTAGATTGGTGGTGTTAGTTGTATGTTTTTCTGCCTTGAACAAGGCACTGGCATTTTAGGTGCAAGAAAACAAACATGGGTGATGGTACTTGTATTTATTCATGCTATATTTAGATATAGAAGTAGTCTTTACATTGATTTTTTTATTACATGCTCAAAAATTTCCGACTAGCATCGATTTACTTATTCTTCGTTCATGTAAAAAAAAATCAAGTAATTTATTCTAGTAAAACTAAATTTCCTGACATCAAAGATTGTAGGAAAGAATGTTCATGTTAATATTTTGTAAAGAAAATTAATTTTTGGCCAACATCTTCAGATATTTTTTTCTCATGGTAATTAAAAGTCGACAACCTCTATTGCTTTTGCGTATAGCTTTTTTAACTTGATTTTTAGACTACAGTGCAAATGAATTTTCAAACATGAAAGGGCATCACAGGCGAGGCGAAAATGGTCATGATATCGAAAAAACTCCATTAGTCAAGGTAATGATTTTCATATTTTGCATTGAAATAAGAACATCATCATGTTATTAATAATTGGTTGATAGTCTTAACACTTTTTCCTTTTAAAGTAATTGTTTGTTTTTAATTTGATTTTTTTTCTCTCTTAAATGTTGTTGATAAAGGTTTTCCTTTTAAGATTACAAAAGCAACATGTCTTAATGAAACGTATTTAAACGTTTTTCATTGCCTCTTTATGGACGTTTTTCTTGACCAATTTGATAATTCTGCGATACACGTGTTCTATAAATTTGATCATCCATCTTACTTACATTATTTCAGCTTAACAAACCCTATATGAAGAAAATCCCAAAAGGTGCAGAAGTATCAAACGTCTGGGTTGGTGAAATGGAAGATCTGAAAGAACCAATCACAGCCTTCGTTAGACTGACTGAAGCCAGGAATATCGGTGACCTGACAGAAGTTCCTTTACCTACTAGGTTCATCTTCCTTCACCTGGCGCCACCTGGAGAGCCAGGTCACATGTTTGAGTTAGGAAGAGCCATGTCTACTATGATGGTCGATGAAGTAAGAACATTAACTACCAGTACAACAAACTTCTGAAGTTTACATTTCCATAGACCACATGAAAAAACAGAAAACAAAAACAGTCTCAAATATGCATCTTTAATAGTTCTCTAGAAGATACAACCTTTTAGAAGTTTGTTCACGTTTCACTGTTGAAACACAACTAAAACTAGAGTTTTTGAGTATAACACAAACAATCATCAGTTTACAGTATAACGCTGGGTTTTTTAAATGTCATCTGTCATCTTTGTAACATTTCTATTTTGCATTCGGGGCTTTTAGAAGTGCTCATTCTCTATGTAGATATTCTGTGAAGTAGCATACAAAGCCAAATCAAGAGAAGACATTTTACATGCCATGGACGAATTCTTAGATCAAGTCACAGTTTTACCACCCGGACAGTGGGATCCCTCAATTCGTCTAGAACCACCTGGAAAAGTTCCATCACAGGTAAATCTGCAAAAAGAGAGATTTATGTCTTGACTGTACTTCACGTCTTAAGTCTTCACTTCTTAAATTAAACATCCAAAATTATTTTTTTTTGGAAAGAAATGCTAATATGTTAAGTCTTGGCACTTTTGGGATGAAATGTGACCTTAAATTGGGTATTATAGTTTTGGTACTTTCGTTTTCCATCTTTCCATATTTAGTTTGGAACCCAAGACAAAAAAAACCCGAACAGTTGATAGCATCTAGCTTGATTTTATCTGCTCTTAATAATTGAAATAAGTTATGTTTTGAATAAAAAGTGCTCAGATTACTTACTAGATGTTGGTCAGAATTTCTAATATGTACTTTATTGGCAGGCAAAACGAAGAGAGACTATACCATCTATTGGAGATGATGGTGGTGACGAACATGGCGATTCAAGTTTAGAAAGATCTGGAAGGTATAACCTACCTACATATCCATGTTAGATGCACTTAAGGCTGTAGAGCTTTCTAGTGTTTGAAAGGCGCAGTTCACACAAGACATCAACTTGTCCCCTCTTCTAAGCCAAAAACATTGTTTTCTAGTACAGCCCTTTCCTCCTCTCACCATATCAGTATTTAGATTTTTATTTTGTTTAATCGTAAAAACTGAAAACCCAAGGTTATACAAAATGTTTTAATTTAACTTTTTTCCCCAATAGTAGTGATAACTTTATTGATGCAGAATCAGAACACGAGGTACTCCGTGTAGAATGAACTTGTGCAGATCGTGAAACAGGACAGCTTCTAAAGATTTTATTATGTGATTTATGCCATAATATCTTATATGTGTTTTTTTCATTTTCAGACTGTTTGGAGGCTTAGTGGCAGATGTGAAAAGAAAACTTCCACATTATTTATCAGATTTCAAAGCTGGGTTACATGTACAGTGCCTGGGTTCCATACTTTTCATGTATCTAGCAACGTTAACACCCAATATTACATTTGGAGCATTGTTAGGGCATTCAACGAATAATGTTATGGTAGGTTTATGACAAGTTTCGGCCACTTCATTTCATTTATTGTAAATCTTAAGTTTCTTTTTCCTACTTTGCATTTAAAATGTTGTCATATAAATACTCTTTCAACGATACCATATTCATAAGTAGAGAATCCAGTATGTCAAAGAGCACTCTATTTAGATTCTAGAACTCAAAAGATCTTTTATCTTGTTTAATAACTCCACAAAATAACTATCTGATTACCGTTAATACCAAAATATCAAATCATTGTCACATTGTTAAAATTTCAGGGTCCTATGGAATGTATCGTTGCCATTGCCATTGTAAACATATGCTGGGCACTGTTTAGTGGACAGCCTTTAATCATTATGGGTAGTACGGGTCCTGTGCTGGTCTTGGAAATTATTATTTATAATATGAGTCGGTAATTATCGTTTTATATAATATTTTTTGTTGTTTATAATCATAACAAGATTCCAAAATAGTTGTTTTATTTTGGCTCGAAAGAAATGATACCACAGAGATAAAAATATTTTATCTTCAACGACTTAGCAACATGTTCTCAAATCAATTAATGAAAACCATATCTGACAATATTTCTTGGCTGACCAAGCTCTAACATATTGTGTAAGGGGGTTTAAGGCTTTTATTACTAACGGTTGAACTAATGGCTTAACAATATCAAATATAAGTTTGCAAACAAAATATAAGATAATGAGATGCGGAGTAAGTGTACGCAACACAGCCCACATAACTAGCCACAATTTAAAAAGACCACAACGGAAAATACACAGCAGCCTTCAACGCGACCAACAGACGCTGCTCGCTATTTTGCGAATGGCCCAAGGTCAAAATTAAAATTCAGTCTTGAAGTAGTCAAAGGAAGACCCCCTTCGTAAACAAAGAACAGAAAACATCAAAACTACAAGTATAAAAAAGTCAAACCAGTCACTAGAACAATCCTCTTTAATATTATTCTCTATCTCGAACGTTCTTTCAAGCTCTCCCCGTTTGTTGATTTCATGTTTTTTTTATGCTTTACACAGAGACAACGACTGGGACTTCTTTACGTTCCGATGTTTGATAGGACTTTGGGTGACTCTTATATTGTTAGTCATGGTTGCTTTCGACTTGAGTTCGTTGGTGCGATACATAACGAGATTTACCGAGGAAAGTTTCGCTTGTTTGATTTCTATCATTTTCATCGTTGAGGCATTTAAGAAAATATTTGCCGTTGCCGGAACACATCCGTATAACATTCATCCAGAGATCCCATTAGACTACACTTGTTTCTGTTCACCACCAAACACTACCTACAGCGTGGCCAATATGACCGACATTAGCCTTAATGCTCCGTATGTAACCAACAGCAGTATGGGTCTTGATATCAATTGGACGGTTGTAGACAAGAAGATGTGTACTAAACTCGGAGGTGTTTTGGAAGGTTCTGGCTGTGACACTATCGTCTACCATGACAACGTATTTTTCCTGTCTTTTATCCTTGGAATTGGAACATTCTTTGTTGCATGGACTTTAGTCAACATGAAAAGAAGTTCTTTCTTCCCAACAGTTGTAAGTTTTAGCTCATATTCCAAAGACTAAAATGTGTATGTTCACTATTTATTTTATTATACATTGAAAAAATCATGCAGCCTCTTTCTTTGACAAATTCTCTCATTATATTAATTGAAAAGGTCTGTTGCTTGGTTTGTGTTTACCCAACGTGTTTAACAAAATGTGCTTCTTAGAGTTTAAACTTCTATCGGTAAGAAATCGCCTCTATTTTGTCCTTTATGAAAAACTATTATTGCATATTGAGACCATCTTTGCAAATGGTATTTAAATAAATCGAAAATGTGAATAATTTTTATGTCAATGATTTCACCATAGACGATATCTAATGAACAACGGACATAACCTAGAGTGCGGTGGGGTAGTCCTTTATTTAGTATTCTTTAAATTGTTTGTCCATTATCCTTTATTTGTTGATTATTTTGGTCATTATACTCTATTCTGTAAACCACATCCACACCCTCCTGTAAGGAGGTCGTAACCACTGCATCACCTTCTCTCCTAAATAAGATCTTAATACTTGGATATGCTAAAACATTTCTAGAATGTTAGATAAATTTATGAATTATGCCATTGGGTTATATTGTTTGGTTTTTACTCTAGGTCCGTCAAACTCTTGGAGATTTTGCTGTCTTCCTCTCCATATGCTGTATGATTGGATTGGATGCAGGACTTGGTGTACCTACACCTAAACTCACTGTTCCAGACACAATAAGAGTACGTACCAATAAAAATATTAATGGTGTTTGCTTTTTCTGTTTAACCTTACAAAAACTAGTCTCGTAATTTATTAGTAGATTATCAGAAAGTAGTACTTTATTAGTTTTTGTTTTGGTTGGTTTTGTTTGTTATTCTTGTTTTAAAGGGGAAGTTTCGGTAGGGATGGTTCAATAACATTGTGAGAAAATTGTAACTTTTTGTATACAAGTAATAAATGTTATGATCAGATTGTCAAAAGTAAAAAATGTTTACCGACTGCAGGAATCATAAAGCTTAAGTATGCCAATGGGTAAACATTTTGTAATGTATAGAATAGTAATATTTTGATATAATATGTTTAAAAATGACAAGAAAAGACTAATTAAATCATTCTAATTGAAATTTTATTATGTTAGAGGTATTCGAGAAGAAAGGCGGTCATAATATAAAATCAATGTTCAAAGAGCCTGTGGACAAAACCAGTGAAAACGAACGAGAACAGCATAAAGAAACAGACAACACAAAACTCCAAAAACAATTGAATATCAATCAACAACGCGTACTCAAGTCGTAAAGAGAATGAACGCATGTGCTCTAGAAGAGTAACGGTAAAAAATAATCATTGAATTAGCTTTTGAAAGTTATCATATATTTAAACAATATTGTAACAGTAAAAACCTAACATAATATGACTTGAAATTTCAGCCATCAGTTCCAAGACCCTGGTTTGTTGGTTTCTACCATCCAAAGAACCCCTGGTGGTTGTATCCAGCAACTCTTCTTCCAGCTCTGGTTGCTGTTATTCTTATCTTCATGGACCAGCAAATCACAGCTGTTATTGTTAACAGGAAAGAAAACAAACTAAAGGTACCTCCTCCCCCACAATGTTGTTGTTTAATGTCATTTATGAAACACTTGAAAAGATAATGGATTTCCTTATTAAACATATTTTTTTTTAGATTGGTTGTAATATAAAGTGTAATATCTTGTTAAATTAGATCTTGATAAGATAAAACAACCACCTGAGAATGATTTTTGAAGGTTCAATATTGAAAATTTAAATAAAAGTTACTAAATGAATAAAAATACTTCTTGGAGAAAAGAAAAATTAAATGACTTATTATTGTGCGCATGTCTTCAGAAATTAGCTTAATTATTATCCCAATTGCACATTTTACGAAGTTTGTTATTACATTAAAAGCTTTACAAGTTTGAAATGTATACCTTATTCAATATTCATTTAACAGAAAGGATGTGGCTACCACTTAGATTTAATGGTGTGCCTCATTTGTATTGCTGTTTGCTCACTTTTTGGACTTCCATGGTACGTTGCTGCCACAGTGCGATCAATGGCACATGTTAACAGTTTAAAGATGGAATCCGAATGCTCCGCTCCTGGTGAAAAACCTGAATTTTTGGGAATACGGTATGTTAGTTAACTCTCTTTTAATCGGAAATACCTTTCGTGAAAAAAATGACATCCATGTAATTTTAATAAAATAATCAATGGAATGATGTTCTAAGTATTTAAAACGAGGATTGATCATTCAAGTTCGGTAGTTTTGTTATTACCTTTATTTAAGATTCCTGTAGATGTGCAAAATTTTGGTAGGGGATAGGATATCGGTCCTGAATGTTTTACTTGTAGTTTTGTTTTGCGTTGTACTGCAATAACCACTTGTTTTCAAGTTTGAAAACGACAAGGTGATTTACAATTATGCTTAGGATCAGAATGAAAAAATAATAGCATCGTGTTAAAAAAAACGGTCCTACATTTCAGATCTCTTTTATATGCCTGTATCAAGTCAGAAACATTGAAATTTCCGTCTCCACTTTTTTGTATAACTTGTGATTTTTTGTGAATACATCTTGAGGTTGATATAATTCCTGCGTGTGTTACTATTACTATCCTATAAATCTTCCATTTTCAGAGAGAACAGACTTACAGGGTTAATCGTAGCAATAATGAACGGGTGTTCTGTCTTTATGACTCCATTATTGACGGTAAGAGTTATATATTCTCTTAATATTTCACTTGTAGGACTTGTGTAATAAAATATCAACTATACAATACTATAGTTGATAACTGTAAGCTTTATAATCCATTGAATAAAACTAAAAACAAATCTTAAACAAATTTTTGATGACTTTTTTTTTGGTGTTCTGTATAGTGCTGTTCTTGTAAGTACCAAGAATAAATATGCGGTAAAAGAATTGTGATACAAAATTGTCTTAAGAGTTGGGTCTTTTTTAATTGAATTAAAGAAGTGCTATCGCAGAAGTAATATGATAAAAGGTGCAACCTAAAATGGGACGCAGCTTTAGGAAAATAGTTGTGAAAAATGTCATTGATCAATTGTATTTCTTCAAATATGCCGGAGTTCTTTTTTGCCAAATAAAAAACCTTGAAATACTTAGTATACCCTTTCTATTTTAGATCATTCCTATGCCTGTTTTGTACGGTGTATTTATGTATATGGGTGTCTCAGCTTTAAGAGGGATGCAGGTATGCAGTATTTACTTCTTATATAAATTCTTATGTAATAATAAAAATAATGAGAGGTGGAATAAGTGAACGCGACACAGCCCGCAATCAAGCGGCAATAAACCATTTTCTTATGAAAACCTAGTGATTTTAGTTCTCTGTTAAAAGAACGACCGACTATTTTTAGACATTCTAAATAGAAACAAGTACTTTGCAAGTGAATTATTTTATACTTTCTAGCTACAAACAGCAACCGTGTATAAAAGCCTAAATTATTTTTTACATATTTTAAAATTGTAGCTAGTGGACAGAATCCTTATTATGTTCATGCCAGTAAAATACCAACCAGATCACGTGTATTTACGTCATGTACGGATTAAACGAGTTCATCTTTTCACCATTATTCAAATTCTCTGCCTTGCCATTTTGTGGGCCATTAAAGCAATCAAAACTATCTCTATCGTTTTCCCTGTCATGGTGCTGGGAACTTGTGTCATTAGAAAAGTCATGGAGAAGTTTTTCACCCAGAATGAACTTCGTTGGTTAGATGAATTGATGCCCGAAGATAAAATTATGAAGCAGGAAGATGATGGTTTGATTATTGTTGATGAAAGCGACGATGTAAGTTTCAATGAAAAATAATTTAGCTTAGTGTTAAAACATCTTGCATGCATCTTATATTTTTTATATTCTAATACAAGTATATTTACGAAACATTTAAACCAATATTGAATATTCATAATTCTAAACATCTTACATCTTGTTTATTTTATAAAGTTAATTCCTACCAACATGAACTTTTTATGTCCTTTTGGTCCTTCCTCAATCATCTTGTCGCAATGACTTTATTTTGTTTTACAATGCGCCCAATGAAATCCTAAAATTACAACAACGAAATGCAATACTAATCTAGAAATGTGTGTTCAAAGAATTTCAATTGGTCTATTTAAAAGAGAAAAAAAAACCAATTCAACGATTTTTCCTTAAGTAGGATGTATGCACCTTCATAACTAATTTACATTTTCCCATTTAAAAGGACCATCTCAAGACGACTTCTAAGGTACAATGGTCACAATTCCGCTAACGTTTTGTTTTATTTGTGATGGAATTGCTAATTTGATGTTTGATATTTTATTTGCTGTGGTATAGAATTGTGATGATGTAAGAATTATTTGTTTATCTTGACACTTATCATCCGTTCACAAGAAACCATATTCATTCAAGAGTATATATTATGCCGCTGAATGCATTTTTACTTTGGCTTCTACTGCTTTTTTCAATGCACCTTCACAAAATCATCTTTTTAGCTTTAAGACATATATAAAGGGTTTTGTCAACCATTATTTTGAATTTATTGGTGACTGTAGCGGAGAAACTTTTGCAGTTGTCCAATAGGACAAGTAAAAAAGGAGAAAAAAAAGGCCACCTAAATTGTTGCAGTTTTCCTTCTTATTTGCATTTCTTTGGAAGTAAGATGGGGAAAAGGTTTTTCTTTTGGTATATTCCATAGAAATCAAAAAGATGAAAAAAAATCATTTATTGAATGATAATTTTCAGGTATTTCAGATAAACACTCTTTTTATGATGGAGACATATTAAAAAATATGTTTGCACCTCTGGATTTCTGTCATCAACACGCTCTGGAAGTATTAGCACAAACTTTAAAGTGATGCTCAACTAACCTTTCTTAAGAGCTTTAAAATTTATAATTGCCTTTTTAATCTTAAATGTCTTGTTACAAAACTGGTAATTTAGTCGTCAAACAAATCATTTCTGTTTCTGTTCATAGTTTCAAAAGAAAAGGTAGAAAATTTATTTGACTGTAGCTGACTTTTTATTTGTGTGTTCTTTTTATGGTTTCGGTATCAGCTTGGGAAATTTTTTTAAGAGTATATCGAAAGACTTTTTTTTTCAATCTGAATTAATATAATATAACTGACATTTAAACCCATGTAGGATATGTCATCCATTTGGGAAACAGTGGCAATGGATAAAGTCCCAGAAAAGCCACAATGCCGCTGTCAACGGTGTCAGCAAAACAAACAATATTATCGTCCGGTTAGTATCCATATGAGTATATATTCTGATTATGGATGAGTTCACTTTCACACATCATCAGATTTAATTCTATAACACCCCTCTTTTACACTACTTGTTCATATTTATTAAGGTTAATAGCCTAAATAGTGGGTTGTTTTTTTTACATAACATTGCCACTTGAACTCTTTTTTTTTAACTATGATTTTGTCTTGGAAAGGGTCTTTATCTTCAAAAAATGTTTTTTATTCTATTTCGAGTTTATATAAGAATTTTGAAATCAAAAGTTGACAAAGCAACATTTAGTCCTTGTTGTAAGTTTTGACTTGCACATTATCCCCAAATGCATGCTAACATTGTTTTGCACTATTTGTTGGTTTGAAGGTTTTCATTGTTTTATTTATTTAAATGCGATAGTTTAACAAACTATTTTTCTTTATATTTAATAATATTTATTAATTGTATACCAGACTAATTTTACATATGTGTTTGATTAAATTATTTATTATTAATATATGTTGATTTCTTAAACAATTTACAATTCACACTGTGTAAACATAACTTTAAAGAATGACCAAAACTATTTGGCTGTTTTATAGCTGTGGTATTAATATTGTTTGGCTTGAGTGTAAATGGCTCTTCAACACGTTTAACCGCTCATATTACCGCGATTATATGCAATTATGAAAAAAAAATCTTTATTTTTTTATCAAACACTGTTAAATTATAAACTTACAATGGATCTTCACAAATTCTTCCAGTGAATTTAGGAACAACAAAGTTGACCAAATTAAACATTTTAATACCCATTTTGATACTTCAAACTTCAAATTTATACTTAGTAAGTAAAAATAAGTTTGAAAGAACGCAAAGACTCTTTAGAATATTTTGGTCATCCTTTGCATGATTTTGTTACTAACATAACATATATAAACATCATACTAATCCATTAACAGGATGAGGATGTCGACCCAATGGACATGTTAGAGTTGTCAAAATGCTGAATGGTCAAGTGAAGGTAGTCTTTGTTTACTCTTTTCCAGAATTGATGAAGCTTCATTCTCCGTTCTTTTACATACATTTCTGTACAATTTTACTCCAATCATTTCTTTCTCTTTTTATTTCAAATTCTTTAAAAGTTAAATTAAGATTTGTTTTAGATACCTTTATCAAATTATTTGCCTCTATTTGTATTTGTGAAAAATGTCCAAATCACGATCTGCTCTTTCTTCTTCAGTTCATACTTGTATTTCAACTGTTGTCTCATAAAATACTACTAACGTATATAGTATATAATGATAACAGAAATAGTTAATAAACTATCGTTTCCTGGTTTGTTTGTTGTATATATATATATATGCACATTAATTTTGGTGTGTAGTCAATGTTGTTTTTTATATGTTGTCATATTATTTTGAAATTTTACAACAGGTTTATATTAAAGAAATCATTACTTTTTTTTCAGAAACATTTGGCTATGAACCGAATAAATGGACAAGGAAAGGGTAAATTTTTCATTGATGACAACAATGGAAATAACAATGTTTGAACCAAATCCTGTGTGAATTAACAGTATCAATGCAGATGAACAGTCTCGTTATGTTACAATGGGTAAAAGCATAGATATAGTATATCATATCTATGGTAATAGTGATGTAGTGTTTTTAGTCTTTATGCTTGTTAGAAAAAAATATTCTTAAAAATGGCATGTTTATGTATAAACTAAAAATGGTGATCTTTTTCTGACTGTGCATCTTATTCTCTAACAGATTTTTAGGAATGTGTAAGCTAAATATTTAGGGTTTACAAAGAATTTGGTTAATTTACTTTCCTTGAAGTAAAGTGCAATAGTGTAGTTCCAGATTTAGAAAATTCAGTTTATGAAATGATTAAAACTTATTGAAATATTTATAAACAAGAAACAAATTAGCATATATATTTTGGGTTATAACTACATATGGTCAGACTTGTGCATTCCTTATAGCACCTAGACCTTTTTCTGAGTAATTTCAAGGTCACAATATCAGATATAAGATTTTTCCGACTTTGAATATTACACATTTGATAACATGTATTCTTTTTATCTTTAAAAGTAATGTTATTTTTGTGCATCTTTTCATTCCTAAAAACTACTGTGATTGTTATCTACACGTTTACATGTTTCAACGTTTTTTATTTTGTTGTATTTGAGGTAGAGAAATATATTTGTATACATTGTTGATTAATATAGTTGAAGAATTTTTTATACACATTTATATATTTCTACACGTATATGGAAAATATATCTATTTTTTTATAATGTAGTTCAGGTACAATTGTTTAATAAAGCCTGTTTTAGAATGTAAGACTTTATATTCATTATATTTTCAATCAAGGGCCAATTGCAAAATAGTGAGCCGTGACCACTGAACATATTGTTAGAGGGCTGTTGATTGTTTAACCGTTTATGTCACATACTCTAATTATAACAAATTCCACATCTCATTATCTTAAAACTAATAATAATCACAGGTAGTAATGTGTCATATCCATTTCGTTTGAAATGCCTGTACCAAGTCAGGACCATTTCGATCCACCAATTCTCCGGTATGACTGATTCGTTTTTGTCATTTTCTCTGGACTATGAGATTGATCATTCAAGTTCGGTAGTTTTGTTATTACCTTTATCGTATAATGTTTGGTAAAGGGATTTGGTCATGGTTTGGTCAAGGGAAGTCATAGTTTGTCCAAGGGATTTTTTCTAAAATATATAAAAAAATATCTTTTATTTAGTATCAAACCGCGTGGAAAGCTGACAGGAATTTAACATGACAATAAAGGTTTATTTTAACTTTAAATCTGCTTAGTTGTGCTTATTAACCAAATTGAAATTTTGTCATGGTTTAGTAAAGGGAACAGAAAATTGTCATGGTTTATACCATTATATCATGGTTTATCACATTTTCTAAAGTTAGGAGATCGGGCAAAATATAAGGTTTTTTTCTGTGCTGGTTTTATCTGTGTATGTGTATTGAAAACGAAAGAATATGGAATATATGCCAAAAAGACACGATCCACATTTTGAAATGATTTTAATAAATGTAGAAAAGCAAAATTTCACTGCGTGTGAAGCGCTTTTCTGGATTAACCTTCACCAGACACGCTAGGAGTAGAAAACATGGAAAACCGGTAGAATATTAACGATATACTATGTTTCTGTGTTTCTTAATACGCATCTTGAACACCCAAAAATTGTATACTCGTATATTGGAATTTATAAAGCGTAACCTTCAGTGTTTGCATATAACAGATATATTTTTTTTAATTATTTTTATCATTTTAACTTTTGCTCTAGACCGCACACTAAGCCAACAACATACATTTACCATAAACCGAGTACAAGCAATATTAAAACTACTCCAGTATGATAATATAAAAAACTACTATGGCTAGATCAAACGTTACTGTAATACAACAAACACTGCTGTTGCACTGAATAATTATTTTATGGATAAAGCAACATATAAAATACCTGAGATGGAAGAATATGTCCCCTTTGCAATAGTTCAGTTGGTGTTAAATATGACTTAATTTATGGAAAGTCCTTTTTAAAAATTTTTAAAACAAAAGGAAAATCTTTATTGATAGGGAGTTCTGAGTATATAATATATTAGCGGCAATAAGCGAAATCATGCATTAAACCTTAGGTCTAGTCAATGTTTTCCTGATACCTTTGTATCTATTTTGACTAAGAGTTTCCATATAAGAACCCATATCATTTCTCGGGCGATGTTATTGTCTTGGCTTATGCATCCATCTAAATAAAGGTAATAACAAAACTACCGAACTTGAATGATCAATCTCATAGTCCAGAGAAAATGACAAAAACGAATCAGTCATACCGGAGAATGGGTGGATCACAATGGTCCTGACTTGGAACGAAATGGTGGGTTAAACCAGGTTTTATGGCGCCAAACCTCCCTCTTCCATTGCGATCTTAGGATCCGGTAATGACTATAGAACACAACATAGTTGTGACACACAATAGGGATATTGAGGTGATCATCTCAGTACAGCAGACCAGTCAAACACTAATTAAAACAATTAACTACCATATCTTTTAACTCAATTTTGAACTTTTTTACTAGTGGCTTATAACGAAGAAAGGATTTTTTAAGGGATCGTATGAGACGTATTTTCTTATAGCCCTGTTCCAAAAGTCGGTCACGAAGAAATCGGTGTCTGATAAAAAAATCTGTGAAATAATTGTAACCTGATATGGAAAACTCTGTATAATAATCTTTATCTCATGATCACTGTATGGCACGGAAAAATCTTTCTTTTGATCACAGTTGTAATTGTCATAAGAATATTCTCGTCAAAGTATCATGAATAAACACATTTTAGGCAGATTCTGTGAATTTTGAATTCATATCGGACCTGTAAATCGGACCATAGAAATCATCGCTGTTTGTGTCCGATTTCGAGCTTTGCTCGCTATCCTCCAAATCACAACATGGCACTCCAAGTCACAGCATAGTTATTTTCTGTCTTTGCTAGTTTTCTTCAACACCCAGGTGATACCAGAGTTAATGCTATAATTGTTTGTCCACCTTATACGAACATTTTAATCAACAAATAACCCCAATTACCCGAGTTGAAATCGTGTTTACATAGATAGAAATCCGTCAGAATGATTGCCGGCCCTTACCCCCACCAACTGCCAAAAGTTCTAGAGCTGTCATTCCGTAAAAGATGTGAACGAGCTTTTAATAAGTAACAGGGGAATAATCAAAGGGTATGATGACATTCTTAGAATTTATTATTTTTCCTTTAAAGCAACACACGGAGTCAAAATGAATAGACACGTCTATCCACAATAACAATTTTGGCTCCTCTGCATCACATCCGGAAGTTCCTCCAAGGATTTTTTCGTCACAGCATGCGGTTGTGATTGGGATCGATTGGTAGCCGTGTATATGACCAGTTTAAGGTAAAAAAAACATTACTTTTGCTCATATGATTGAATAAGATATAAAATATCCCTTTTCAAAAACCCTTGACCAAACCATGACCACCCTACACTAAACCATGACGTCCCTTGTACAAACCATGACAGGTAAAAATTTGTATTTTTGCGCTGTATGCCTTGTTAGCGATTAATTACACTGAAAAATGTGTCAATAGGTTGAATGCAAAGTGAAAGGTTGTTTAGGGTCAAAATCTGGCCTTTACTTATGCTTGAAACATAAAATAATGTTATTTTATCAATTGAGCAAAACTATAATCCCTGAGTGATTTAGCGAATATATTTCATCATATACATGTGCCAGATTTTAGTATAAATACACCCTATTAGTGCAGCGGTTGATCGGTAAAAAGTCGTCTATTTAAGGAGTTTAATGTACCGACATAACACACAGCTAATTTTTTTAGGGAATATTATACAACCATTTAGCTTTGATTTTAAGTGGGTTGTCACGAATTCGTCTCGGGCATTTTTTGGTAAAATCGCTTTTTTTAACAGTGGTGTATTTTTGTAAAAATCCCTCCATTGGTGATAAGTTTCAAAACAAATATTTCTTTTATGAAAAAATCTAAATTTTGGACAAAATTATCAAGAATAACCCTTTATCTTACTGTTAATAATGATTTTGCCAGATTGTACTCGATTTTTTCATCAAAATCGATGCTTTTGAAAATGCTCACTTTTTTATCACATTTTAGACAAAAAGTTGTTTCCTATCAAAATGTTTCTTGTGTTTTGTAACTTTAAAACTCTTTGAACTCTGTGTTATAATATACTTAACTATTCTGCAAAGTTTTATTGAAAACGGTGCAGAAATGTTGATTTTATTACGTATTTTATAAACAAATTTTGCAAAATATAATTCCGGAAACCCAAGTCTTTCCGTATTTGGCCTGTAAAAAACTAAATAAAATTTAGCTCTTTTGTACTAAAAAAGGAATATGAAAAAAAATAGAGTAAAAACATATTAACAGAACGATGGAAAGTAGTCTTGAATTCCTAATTAAAAAAAGACAAAACAATAAAAGGTCGTAATTACAAGAGAAACGGTCATTCAGTCATAAAAAAACATGTACTAGTCAGTAGCTACTACCTTTCTTCGGACCTGGATACTTATATCTCGATCAAACTTCGTCGACGAATCATCAAAGAAGAAACGGTTATCACTACAGAATGTAACAATACATCTTTTTGAGCAATTTTGATATTCGAATTACATCTTTCAAATAATTCAAATCTAAAAACAACAAACGTGAATTTTATAGAACGCTCGAGGTAGAACGTCCAGGATTTTTTTATACACGATATCATATTCTTTATGTATGAAAATATAAGGTAGAAAAACGCAAACTGCAATTCTCATCGAATTCGCCTCATTTATTAGCTGAGCAAGTGCAAATGGAGGGCGTCCATTGGAATGTCGAATTTCATCCAAGCGAATTTTCATGCAAAAATATTAAAATTGTACCCAAATGCATGATGTTTGATTCACTTGAAGTGTGTCTCATCCTTGAGGTCTCGTCTATTCAAGTTTGGTCACAGGGGCTCTTGTAAAGGGTTAAACAAACATTACAACATTCGAATACAAATATGTATACAAATGTATAGAGTTTTTGACTCAATTAGAAAAGTTCCTTTGCAAAAATATCTTATGACCCACCAACGAAAGTCGCCGGATGTTTGAGGTCCACACGTACATTCATTTGTTTATATTCTGTGGATTTTGTTTATGATAATCGATACAAATATTGTTGCACTTCTGCGAGTTAAATTTGATTTTTTATAAGGCAACAAAACGATATTGAATGAAGCAATGCTGAGTATAATATCAGCTAGCGCTGCTTGTTCGAATATTGTACTGCACAAGTGCATCATCAAAGTGTTATAGTCAATTACAACTATCGATCTTTAGCTTTGTGTTTTTGTGTTGACAAATAGTTCAAAGCCATGGAATTTTCCCGTGTAAATTTCAATATTTATGAAAATTCTTCTTACATGTACCCAAGACTAAGGTAGATCTTATCTTTAACTGCGACCAAAGGGTCATGAGTTCGAATCCAGTCCCCGGCACTATCGTGTTGTTACTTTACTGTTTATGATTAGTATACTGCTCTATACTCTTCATATTCATATTTAGCTTGGCATTTTCAGCTATTTGGCTAGAGTGTCTCTGATAAGTCTTGAGTAAACGAAACACGCGTCCAATTTATTGCCCGAACCTTTGTTGTAGATTTAATTTATTTAAAAAAGTCTTTGCGTCAGAGCATTAATATTCTGGAATCTTACAAATATACAATCAGATGTAAACTTTATTTGGGATATACATGTATGGCAAAAGATCGCATAATACATGTATTTTTAGTTTGTATGGAGTGAAGTGGGATAAAGATATCAATTAGCGATCTTAAAATGCTTAAATATTTTGGATGTGCTCCCATCTGCTTTTACAAGAATATATACTAGTAAGCTTTATTAAGAACATACTCTGCATAGTTTTGTTTAATGTTTTCCGCGGGCAACTAGAAAAGCATTTAACGAGCGTCGATCCCTAGAAAACGAAGCCATTACAAGTATGTCTCCTTTCTTTAAATGGTGTTAGAAACCAATAAGCTTTACCATTAGGGGAATATGAACCAGTAAAAACGATCGAGAACAGCACGAAGAAACAGACACCACACAACACGAAAACACAAAAATTACAAAAATAACTGAATAGCAATCAACAACGTAAAGAAACTCGGGTGCTCAGGAAGAGTTATTATAGCTATAGCACACCCGTTGCACTGCTAATAGCAAACGCCGTAAGCGGGAGCAGACGGAATATTGCTACACAGGAAGGGAAAGTTGAAGTCATCGCGTTCATCATAGATCTAGAGCTTTGTTGAATGTCTTCAGTGAGTGTAGATCTAAATATGAGGCAGACTTCCCAGAATCCGTTGTGTATTTTATCTTAAGTCTTTTGGGGTTGATGAGATGGCGGAAGTTACCAAATCTAGAATAGTTCAGTGAAAAAAGTAAAAAAGAAAGCTAGTCTACTTGGCAAGAGGTGATTGTAAGACGTCTGTTCCATATGAATAAAGAAGCAAAACAGGATGCAAAGGTGCACAATTAGTGCAATTGAAATCCTAAATGTTTGCTTAAAACACATCACCAAACTAAACAAATATATTGTCAATAAAGGTAATAACAAAATTACCGAACTTGGAGAATCAATCTCATATGTCCATAAGACGAAACAAAACAAGGAATACATACCGAAAAAATTGAAGATCGCAATGGGCCTGACTTAGTACAGGCATTTCAAAAGAAATGGTGGGTTAAACCAGGTTTTAAGGCGCGCCAAACCTCCCTCTTCCATTGCGATCTTTGGGTCCGGTAGTTACACAAAACACAACGGGTTTGTTATGGCATATTAGGGATGCTAAGGTGATCATCTCAGTACATAAACCAGCCAAATAAAAATAAGTCAATAAGAAAGTTAGGCATGTCAATTATCAATCGAGTCCTCTGTAAACTTGTTCTTTTTCTTAGGCTTTTTCTTGAATCAGTGAAAAGATGACGTTGATAGTTCGATCATAGATCGTATATAGACACAACAACGTACACGCGAGTCCAGTCGTAACTATCATCTCTTAGACGACTACTTTCCTCGACTTGTTTCCTGCGTTATGGTTTGCATTGTAAACAATTACGAAAGACACCATGTGCTCGTAGACTAATGTACGATTTCAATCCTTAAGATGCATGCAGATTTGTCTTTTCATCATTATTCTCCGCTGATAACTGATTACTGTACACCCTTCCGTAGCGATTTCTTGTCCAAGCCGGAGTTTTTACTGAGATTGCACATAAGATGTGTCTGGGCTTTTAGCTTCGATGTCCACTGATTGTTTGATTATCTTTTTATCACTTCGAGATTTGATACTTGCTTAGATTTTGCTTCTCACCAATTTATTAGGATAAATGTAAAATAGTTTATTCTTTGTAACCTTTTATTAACATTCTTATAATTTTGTTAGTAATATATGTTATTCAATTGTCAATTAGCATTAAAATGGTCATTAAACAGGACATTTTCGTGTGCAGCTACTTTTTTCGGACGCCCCCTACGTTACTGTCATTTGTTTTAGCGATGCATAACCTGTTTTATAGGATGGTTTAAAGTCTGAATTTTGATTTATATGCATTTTAGTAGCAAAAAATTAAAATAAAAACGGTAAAACCAAAATAAATATATCTGTTTTAATGTATTTTCTTAGAGCCAGCAAAAAACGTCATTTAACGTCACTTTTTGAAACTCAGGCAGATGTTTTGTAGCTTCAATTCAATTGTTAACTTTTAAAGACTAATTAAAATTCAATATCTGCCATATAACTTATTACAAATATTATAGCTGTAATGTCAAAGCAAACAACTAGAATTTTGAACTTTCCAACCATGTCGCCTTTGACCTTAAATATTTCAAATTTGACCAATAAAAACATGTGACGACCTGTTTTATATGAAACTAGAGATATTCCTCTTTAAAATGATATACAATATAGGTGTGTGTTCTGTCGGACCATTAAAGTCATTTTTTTCCTTGTCAAACCGCTGCACTATATCCTTTAAATGCCCGAAACGCCTTTTGTGTCCGGACAAATTATGATTTCATTTTTGCAGACGGCATTATGCAAATTTCCCTTGTACAAACCATGACGCCCTTGACTAAACCATGACAAAATCCCTTTACCAAACATAATACGATATGACACATTACTACCTGTGATAATTCCTTTCAATATGTCAGGAACATTTATGAAAAACAACAAGATAAAGTAGAGAAGCCAAAAAAAAAAACACAACATAAAATGATATATGAGTACAACAAAAATGTGTTATCTTGTTAGCTTTAGGGGGAAAAACATTGCACAAATAGTATCAAATAACAAAAAGTTTGAATGCAACGTTACGGAGAAATAACAGCATAAACATTGAAGTGCATAATGACGCAACATATATAAAAAAAAAAACTGGCATCCCAAGCTCTTGATGGCAACAATATTCACACAAGCCTTGTTGCAACAGCGCCGCTACTGTACAAGAAAAATTAACCTTTCATCTCAATCTCTCAGTTAAACAATTAGTACAACTAGATATTCTTGTGCATTGTTGTGGGTGAGTGTGTGAAAATGTAGACCAGATTTTAAAAAAAAGTGCGGTTAAAAATTGATGGTTACTTGTGCAACTACTTAATATCATGGTGTTTTTCTTGCATACTAATTTTCGTTAAATTCTGTTCAGTGCTTTCAGAGGAGTTGTGTCCAAAAACTGTGATCACAGACGACTTGACGGAATGACAGGCGGACCAGTCTAAAACATTATACCCTCCCAGTTGCGTGGGGTATAAAAAATGTATCTGTGTATTTTCGAAATGAACACCAAGACAGACTCAAACAAATGTGTATTTAAAACAATCGTTAAAGCTATGATTATATACTAGGTCCTTATTATAACAAAAAATCTGCTCTTTATCAATGTATCTTCTTTATCGTCTTCCTGAAAAAAAAAAGTAAAGAAAACAAAATTATTGCCATTTCAGTGTGAAGAACACGTTTAATTTTAGTAAGTTTAATATTCTTATTTGTTGTTTTGGTTTTTATTTTTGTTATGTTTTTTTTTTTTGTCTTTAATAGTGTATTATCATTCTATTTAAGAAGCAAAGAGTACCGATGGGTCATTCAAATATCAAAAGTCCGAAAGGAAAACCAGTATATAAAGCCCCGATTACACGATCAAAGTTTTCCATCAAAAACTTTGTCCAAGTTTTCTTTGACAAACTTTTTTGACCATGTAAACCTGCAACAAAAACTTTGACAAAGAATTTGAAGGACTTGGACGGATTTTGACAAAATAGAACCTCGTCCTATTTTTTCTGAAAACTTGGATGGACTTAAACGGGAATTGACCAATCAGAATATGTTACTGAACTTATCAGAATATTTTGAAAACAAAAGCATATGGCAAAATGGCAGCAAAGAAAATAACAACAGTAACAAAATTTCAATGGTCAAATGATATTGTTGATGACTTGATGGATTGAAAGAAAATTAATATTAACTCTCTTATTTCTCTTTAACTGGTCAATTTCTTTTAGAAATGTTTAATCATTCTCATGTAGCTTTTGTAACAGTACTAGTATTCATTGGCATTTTCAACTTCTAATTCCTAAATCAAAGTAATTGAGCAACCAGGCCGTGTTGGTCTGATGCAACTTCTGCACATCCTAATTAAGAAGTAACTGCATATAAATGATTATGCATTCACATACTTCAATATAGTCCCCACACTTCAGCCACTATTAATAGCAGAACACCATCAAAACGTTTGATCGTGTATAAACAGCTACTTTGATTAAGTTTTTCATCAAAAACTTGGACAAAGATGTTTGATGAAAAACTTTGATCGTGTAAACGGGGCTTATAACATTTGAAATATCGTAGTAAAATTATCTCGATAATTATTGATGTGCGAAAAATAAAGTTTTCATACCACCAACAATGTACTAGAGGCTAATGAATTTTTTTTAAACCAATTGCAGATTTTTGAAATTTCTGAATGAAAACCTCTCGTTCTCTGCTTTACAATTATCAATACATCTAAATATTTTCGTATTTTATTTGCAGTATTTACCGAAATATTTCTTAAGTTTTCTGACATCACATTTAACTTCTTCCAATGAAAGCTTGTCTTCTTCTGTGTGACTCTCTACTCTCCTTAATTCTCTTTCTGTAAAAATGAAATCAATTTGATAAAATACACTCAAGATATAAAATCATATAAAACTTTTAAGCAATTCTTAAGACATACTAGATATGGTAAGATAGTCAGACGTCAACAATAATAGCGGGACATGATAAGTGTATTACTTAGATAAAGTAATGCTAATTTGATTCATTTCTTTTTAAAATCCTTGTATGGTATTGGTAATATAATGTATAACATCCTTGTATTGGTATATGGTAGGTATTCTTAAAGTAATGGTAATCTAATGCATTACATTGCAATGTAATCAACCCCATGCCCGATACCAGTATATATGCATGGCAATAAAATAATTTCAACTTCCTTCATCCCCGATTGTCTTGTTTCTCTACTTAATCATAATTTCAACGCTTTCATTTCCCCGATAAAACCAAAGGCGGATTTAGGACCAGCGTGTCGGACGCCTGCCCCCCCCCCCCTTTGACAGGGAAATTTAGGATGTTAGGATCTGTATGAAAAAAAAATGTCCCAGAAGTTTTATATTATTAATTGCGCGCTCCCCCGTTTGAAAATTTCTGGATCTGCCACAGATAACTACCTAACTATACAACAAACTAAGATAAAAAAATGAAAATGTAAACCATACCTGTGTATGCTTTTGCCATAGTAAGTTGAGCCTGAAGGTCCTTTCGTGTGGTTTCTTTGAAATCTTCGATACAAAAGATGCTGAATGCTTGAAATTCGTATTCCCAAGATCTCTGGTAGAAAGCGATTTCCTCTTTGAGACTTCCATATGGTGTTAGTTCCTGTTCCTTCTTATTTAGTTTTGAGTATCTTGATTTAGCAGTTTTAGACTTCTTTTCCAGTTCATCAAACTTTGCTTCAGTTTCTGCAAGTTGAATGGTTTGAATTAGATCTTTATTTCCTTTATTTCCGTTACTGACAAGCAACAAATATTAGCCAAGGAATATACAACCTTATGAAATCTAAACAGTAACGTTCATAGTAAATGGCTTGGTCTCCTCTATTTAATATGTTTTTATTAGAGTCGATATGCCATACCAAAGAAAAATAAACAAACAAACAAAAAGGAAAAAATCAAACAAACAAAGAACAAAACAATGTAATAAATAAAACCAAATCAAAACAAAATAAAAGACTCTTTGTATGTAACATAGACTCTAGCGATATATTGATACTGAAGATGAAGAGTCTGTCCCTCCACTATTTGTGCTAGATTTTGACTATTTTTGTAATATTTTTTTTTATTTTTCAGTGGAGTCTCTGAAATCAAAATTAACCAAGAGAAAACTGCCTATTTTTTCCAGGATCAATCCTTCCTAGAAATAAAATGTTATTTGATATAGTGATGGACTGTGAAAAGAGGATAAAAGTTCAATATCCAATAACCTTATGATGGATCCGAGACAAATATTTCATTGAGTTCAATAGGGATTAATAAAAGCTTAGAGCAACAAACACTAAAACATATAAAGTAAAGAGCTCAATGAAACCTAAAGGAGACAATAACTTAAGATTTATCGATGAGCAACAAACAGGAACTGCTTATCCTTTCGGGACACCTGAGGTTTACTCTCAATACGACTTCAGTTTCATCACTGATTTCATCACTGATTGCAGTTTGGTTGTTTTGTGTGCTATTTATGTGTTCGTGTTGTTTTTGTTTTGTCTTCTCTGACGTCCTTTCTGTATTTTTTGGCTTCTTGATCTATTAGGGTTTTTGTTTAAAAGAAGCAGAGGTACCAATGGGGTATCCGAATGTCAAAAGTCCGAAAGGGCAGAGACAAAACCAGTAAACACCAACAAGAACGGGACAAAAACAGACATCATGTATAACATGGAAACACAAAATACTGAGTATCAATCAACAACGCGAACTCCAGTCGAAACAAGAGTGGAATCAGGTGCTTCGGAAGAGTGAGCAGTTCCTGCTTGCTATAGCACACCCGTCGCGTTGCCAATAGTCCATTCATCGTGTCAAATCCGGCGGACAAATCGTAAAAAAGAATTATCTAAGATACCAAAATGTTACTTAAGATAAAAACGAACGAATTCGAGATGACCACCAAAGACATCAAAAATATTTCCTTTCCATACATTGGATAAAAAAGAAGACTGATCTATTTTATTCACTTAAACACCCTCTTTCTTTACAATATTTTCAGTAACCAGTTCAAAATACCCTTAGATATAATTTTTGACACCAGTTTGTTAAAAATCGTACTGTTTCAATACCTACCATGATAAAATCTGGTAACAGCATCAACCTTTGACTGCATACTTATAATACTCTCAGAAAATGATTGGAGTTCTGTAAAAAGATATCCAAAAATTTTCAAGTAATTTCGATTTTGCTGCATGTGTCCGTTTTTTTCTTGTGTTATGCTAAGGAAGTAAAAACGTCGGATACAGAGGTGTCAATGATGCCTATGTGAACCTTAATCATAGGTTATGTTTGTATTTAGTCGAATTTATGTTAATTGTTTTTTTGTCAAGAAGAGGGTCTTTCCTTGCACTTTAGGATTGGGCTTGAATCCTATGTAGATTATTTTCAATCCAGGGGCCAATTGAAAAACAGCGAGCAGCTACCGCTTGTCACATTGAAGGCTGCTGGCTGTTTTCCATTGTGGATGTTTTAAATTTACGTTTATATTGTAGGTTGTGTCGCGTACACTTATTCCACATCTCATTTTTTTCTACTTGTCCCCTAAATGCCAATCATCGCGTTATAGCTAAATTGAAAGGAAGTGCAGTGTGATGAAATTGAGGAATTCTGAGTATGGACGAATACTGGTAAAACAGTACAGAGATCACTTTTTCAAAGCGAAGACATAATTTGTATTTAACCATTATTGTCACTTACACGGTACGCCCTTTATCCATTGATTTTGAATGAGGTTTACCAGAACATTTAAGTAACAGGACATATATCTATGACTTTGACAATCTAGAGTAATATATGAATTTGACAACTATAGAGGCTTATATGATTCGTTCCTAGTCTATGAAGTTGTAGGAAATGATTACCTTTATCTTGATTCTTTATAGAGCGCAGCTGATACAAGATAAAAATTGCACAAGTGATGAGGGTAGCTACAGTGACAAGTTCTGAATACCGTACGTCAAAACTAGGCTGAAAGATAAGGGAAAAAAAACAATTAGATCTTTTAATTTAACTTATGCCCACTAGTGAAACGCCTGCTCCCAAAATTATGCATTGCGTACATCCTTAAGTATTCAACAAACAGGAAGTAGATGATTTCAGGGCATATAAAATCGCTATACACCACATGGCACTACAGGAAAAAGCTATATTCAAAATTTCAGACCTCTTTGTTAAGTGGTTGTTTAGAAAAAGGCGAAGGAAATTTTGCAGCTTTGTCCGCTGCGTGTAAAAACCTTAGTATTCGGTAAACAGCAAGAAAATTACGCAGAAGCATAAAATCGGTAGGTTCTATAGGATAAAGCTTTATGCAAAATATGCGACCTCTACATCATGTTGTTGCTTAGAAAACTGTGACTGGAATTTTGTAACGGACAGACGAACAAACAAACGGGCGAACGGACAAGGGTAAAACAGTATATCCCCACTTTTTCGAAGCGGGGGTATTATGATATAAAATTGTAAAAGCTCGGTCATTAAAGCAGAACATGAAATACAATAGCAACAAAATGCCAATCAAATTGTTTTATGTTTTAATGATTATTATTCTTATACGGGTAGAGTTCTCTGGCTTTTTTGGTATATACAGATAGATTTGATAATAAATAGGAGAGTTGCAAAAATTTATACTTTTTAAATTCATGCATGTAATAAATACTAATTTCATCTCATAAACTTCGGTTTTTTCACTCACAATACTTGTACATACCATCACAATACTTGGTTCTGTGGTCCTTTGTACTTTTTCATTGTATTCAACTCTCAGTGGTAAGCAAAATAAGACGAAAACAACTTTGAGCAAAAAGACAACCGCCATACTTAAAGGTTCCGGCTTCGTTGTTAACGGACGTCGACGGCACGTAACGTCATAAAGCGATGCCACATCCGGCAATAGTAGCGTCATGCGCATTGAGTTGTGTTAGATGCCACAGAATTGATTTGTCAGGAGCGTCAAATCAAGTTAACAATAAATTGCCGAACTGGTTGATGTCAATTTCAGAATGTCTTAAAACAAATGATATAGACAATTGGATCTTAACAAACTAAATTGTAACACTATACATTTTGACAAAACGAATATCACAACGGTCCTTACTTTATACAGGTAATTCAAAGCAAATGTTTGGTTGTACTAACATTTTTCCTAGGGAAACAAAGTTTGATGGACTTTACAACCGGTTTCCTTCTGTGTGTTTTCGTCATGCATGATCATGACTTCTATAATTTCTTCAGAGCTCAGTCAAACAATATAGGGTAATTTATTTTATTTAAAGCCAAAAGTTGTGATCAGAGCATTATCCAAAAATATAAGTTTTTTGCATTTTTTTTTTCAGGTCATCTTTTACATCACGTCAACCGATCAACATCCGGCACAGAGTTTCTGTTGTTTGCTTTATATTTTGCAAACTCCGCGCAGTGATCGGCTCCATCCAGAACTACTTTCTGTCTTACACCAGTGGACGGAACGGGAACGGGCACTGCGCGGAGTTTGTATATTTTGTTGTAAATTATACGGGTCTTTTGTCATGGTTGTTTTGTTTTTAATGTTGACATATACCTTAATTTCTTCGATATATAGGTCCTAAGCAGGGGCGAATCCAAGCTTATGAATATTCTTAAAAGGGTTATTTGAAAGCAATGATTTGAAAGTGTTTGTATGCACGAAAATGATTAATTGGGTTTCATGTCTCCACTAACTCTGAATCCACCAACTCTAAGTTGATAACAGTGGTATACTATGGCACAACTGAATACCCATCATTCCAGCTTTACCTCAAATATCTGCTCAAGTCGCGATTTTCTGTAGGACGTTACGCACAATATTGGTGTTACCTAACGTTACACGTTAAACAAAGATTAATGACGTCGTGTTCAATGTTACAACGTATTCAACTATATGCAAAGCAGTTTAATTTAACATATATAAATGTATTAACAAGAAAATTCAAATAATTAAAGCTGAATTGCTTTTCTTAGCTTAATCTCATTTACGAACAATATGTGTTTTTTCAGTTTCTTTGAAATCTCTTTCCGTAAAGTACTAATAGTTTCTGTTAATTTCGGCCGTGTTTTTCATGTAATGTAAGTTTGAGGGCAGGCAATCATCTGTACATGAAAAGGAATGTTGTTTTACATGAAATTTAAACAGACACAAGAATGGAATTCTTCGGTCCCCCGACGATGGGCAAAAATTCTTATTCTGCTCGTTAAACAGGAAGTAGGTAAGCAACATTTTATTGTTTAACCTTACTCATTTCATAAACTTTAATATGGGTCCCAGGTCAGGAATAGACTCTCAGCAGCACTATACCTTCTGGGTAAAAGTTAACTTATTGGCAACGTTCCCCGTGTATATTAAAGAACACTACTGCAGGTCTCGGTAAGAATAGGTCCGTAGGATCCCATGTAGTAGGCTAATTGCCCGACAATACTCATCACTCCATTTAACATTCGTTACCGAGATGTCCCTATCCCACTTCTATGGTCGCTTAATCATCAATTCATGTTCATTTTATCACCACCTTCCTGTCGCTGTTTTAAAGCAACAACCAACTTACTTGAGAAGTCGCCAGACAGACCAGGCGCTCCACCATATCATTAGGGACGGACCATTTAACTTAATGGAGGGGCTTGTTTTTTGTTTTTTTTGGTCAGAATTTTTTTTTTAATCTAAGGCAACGCGACAGAATATTTTCTTTGTTATTATTAGAATAATTTTATAGCAGAAATCCTTCTTCAGAATATTTGTTTCCTAACCCTCTTCTGCCAAAATATGTTTTTCTTCATAAGAATGTGTGTGAAATTCGTTACATATTTTGTCAAACTTAAGGGTACTGAACAAAACTGACCGAGAGTTCACAAAGTTGGTTTATACCTTAATCAAATGAATATTATCTAGCCCGGCATAGAAAAAGTAACTTTTTAGTAGAAAAGGAGTCCTAGCTGAAATAGTCACAGATAGACCCCCTTTTCAAACAAGGAACAGAAAATATCAAAACAAGAGCTTTGCCAAAGAGTCCTGCCTTAAGACAGGCATATATAAAATGTGGCGGGGTTAAACTAGTGTTTGGGGCCCAAACTCCCCCTATCAATATTCCCCGACTTAACACAAAAGTTGACACGCAATAAAGTCGAATCAATTCCATTAGAGAGAACCTTAGACGAAAGACAACAAGAACAAACGAACAGTGGAGGAACTCTAAAGCATGTATGTCATTCCCGGTTTTCTAATTTGCGATTTTCCCCGATCATGTATACAACACAAACAATTTTGACTAAAAAAAAATGCTAAAAAAAAATACTTTTTTTTATTTCATAAAACTCATTTTGATTTTGAGTAAGGCTTTCGTACAATGGATTATATATAGTTGACATTTCATTCATTTTCTCCCGGTTACTGTTTTGTTCATTGATAGCAACCAGACATGTTGTAATGTTGACTGTTACTTCGTGCTGTTATCGTTCGTTTTTACTAAATTTTGTCGTCCTTTCGGACTCCATTGGTACCTCTTTTCCTTCTTCATTACAATTTTTTAATTGGATGGTTGTGTCGCGTACATATGCACTTATTCTGTATCTCATTATTTTTTATCGTATGCATTTTTAAAATAAATAGCAAGACAGATTCAAACAAAATTTGTGGTATTTTACACAAATCATCACAAAGAAGTTATTATAACAAAATTAGTCGTAATTAAAACAGAATTATTCTCTCTGTCTTCTTTAACGTCTTCCTGAAAAGTAAAGATATATAACGCTTTCGTTTTTTAATTAATCAAGATAATTATAATTGTTTAGGTCCATTTTTTAATTGTCTTAATGTATCATTTTTTATAGTATTTAAAGGCGTATCTAACCTACTTAACTTCACATTAAAGTAATAATGTAGAAATTCCCCATGTGCGAAAAAATAAGCTTTCGTATTTCCAAGGCAGGGCGTCTAGTTAAATGTGTGTTCTTAAGATGTGATATTTGTCGAAAGTATTTTGGAGAGCAAAGTTATCTAAGCCACAACTCTGGCAAGCTAAATGTAACAAAATTACTGAAGATCCATCATCGGAACCCTCAGCATCGAATTTATCATGACTCAATTTGGGGGGGGGGGCTACTGACTATATTTAAATGCTTCTGCAGATCTAAATATTTCTGTTTACAGTATTCTTTGATTCTCTGTCATATAATGGCCCTTGTTGTCCCATGCGTTTGGTTAATAAAACATTCTTCTTCTATAATTATTGAACACACCATTTGTTTTTTGTTTGTTTTTTCACTTGTTAGCTTCGTGTTCTTGTGTGTATATGTCTTTTGTGTGTTTTTCATATTTACCAAAGTATTTCTGGAGTCTTCTAACATCACATTGCACTTCTTCTAATGGCAGTTTGTCTTCTCTGGCGTGACTCTCAAATCTCTTTAATTCTCTTTCTGTAAATTATTATCAGTATGTTTAAGTATGCTAGGGAAAAATTTTATGTACAATTGTGATAAAAACTGTTAAAATCAATTTCAAAGACATATTTAAGTTCAGCATATTCATTGAATAATGATTTCGACATATTCGGAAAATTCAATCTTATACCTATGCACCTATACGAGTATTGGTCTTGCATCTATTTATTCAGATTCAGAATCTAATGATATATGACATCCCCAGTCATTTTAAAGTGATTCATTATGATATTTTTTTCAATATTTGAAAACTATTCAAGACATGATTATGCGGGGGTATATAAAAACAACACTTTATTAATACCTGTGTATGCTTTTGCCATGGTAAGTTGAGCCTGGATATCTTTCTGTGTGATTGCTTTAAATTCTTCGATGCCAAAGTCGCCGAATGCCCGCATTTCGTTTTCCCATGATCTCTTGCAGTAAGTGATTTCTTCCAAAATTCTTCCATATGATGTTGGTTCCTGTTCGTTCTTTTGGAGTTTTGAGAATCGTAATTTGATAGCTTTAGACTTAGTTTCCAATTCATCAAACTTTGCTTCAGTTCCTTAAAGATAAAAAATTAAAATTATGTCTTCATTTATTTTGCTAGTAAACAACAGAAAGCTCTATTTTTGTTACGGCATAAACAACGAATATAGGACTAACAGACTTTAAAAACATAAATGGTTAAGTAAAGTTTATGACTTGGTCCCCTCTATCGATACAATCAATCGTTGCAACGTCAATGTTCATTGAAAACGAAAATAAACAGGAGGAAAACAGTCCATTTGTCGTCTTAACTTTGAACTCCCAGAGGAGCACGTCCCTATTGTTAGAGGATATGACGAATTGTCAAAAGTTTCGTCTTTTATAAGTCAGTTTAAGCCGAATATTTTTCTTTAGCAAATTTCATTTTTCAATATGATAAGTTTGCGAGATTTGAGACAGGCATTTTATAAAATTAAACTGGGGATTGTGTAATCAAATTACAATCTTAATGCAGTTTTGTACCATAAAACCTGGTTTAACCATTCGTTTCTTTTGAAATACCCGTATTAGGTAAAGGCCATTGCGATCTTCAATTTCTCCGATAGGTATTTGCCTTGTTTTTCTTTTCTTCTTAGACACTTAAGAAAGTTCGTCCGATTCGTCAATTTTGTTATTACCTTTATTATCAATTATGATCAATTATGAGCAACAAACAGGGAAACATAAATACGGTAATGAATTCAACGGCACATAAAAAGAAACAGTCATGAACCATAGCTTCGATCGTAGCTCGTTTTATCTAAGGGTTCATATTGAACGGCAAAACAAACCTTGGATGGCAAATATAACTGACTGAAATTCACATCGGTTTTACTTAGAATTACAGATAATTTATCCATAGATTGTATCCAAAAGAAGACAATTAAATGCAATCTAAAACCCTTCTTCTTGATTCTTATGTACGAATCATAAAACAAAGTTCTAAGGTTGATTTCGATGACACTGTTATTTTCGTAATGCTGCACATGCATATTTCAATGCGTAACCCCTCATCAGCAGCATTAAAATAGGCCGAAAACCACATTGACACAAGTGTCGAAATCGACGCACTGTTAAAAAAATCGAGCAAAGAAGCCAACCCCATCAAATTTAAACTTAAAATTTAACATTTTTATACATACCCTGGTAAAAACTGGTAACAACATTGACCTTAGACTGTAAACTGGTAATACTCTCAGAAAATGATTGGAGTTCTGTAAGTAAAAAGTCAAAGTTTCCAAATGCTTTTAGGGAATCATGATTCCGGTGATATTTTTCTGACACATTTGATACTTTTACTTACTCAACGAGATTAAACGTTACTTAAAAATCGCCTTAATGTGTAGTTGTCATTTGTTTGGTACTCGTTTTCTCCGTTGGTTTTGAATTGAGCTTTCCCATATTTACCAAAACAATAAAGCAACTTTGCTCCTCGTTTAGTTGTTGTATTTACTCAAGAAACTTTATGGAAGACATCATGTGCCCGTAGAATAATATGGGATCTCTATTGCCCTAAATCTACAGATTGGATTTGCCATCGTTTATGCTTTGGCCTGCAACTAATTGATCGTTTACATCTCGACAGTGTGTTGTTACGAGCAGGAACTGCTTACCCTTCCGCAGCAACTGAGTTCAATCTCGTTACGACCTGAACTCGAGTTACTGATTGTAGTTTGGTAGTTTTTGTGCATTTCTTTTTATCTGTTTTTTTTTTTTTTTTTTTTTTTTCATTTTGTTTTTGTTGGTATCGACTGATTTTATCTTTGTCTTTTCGGACTTTTAAAATTCGAATGCCAATTGGTACTTCTTACTTCTTTGATAGTATATAGTAAATAGTTTTCAAAGCTACATAAGGTGCTCGACAATGATTACCTTTATTTTGATTCCTCATAGAGCACAGCTGATACAACACACACATAATACATGTGATGATGATAGCTGCTGCGACAAGTTTTGAGTATTGCATGTCAAAACTAATCTGAAAGAGTTAAAAAAATCTCCATTGGTTTAGCTATAAGATTAATCATCTTAAGGATGGAATACTGAAAATCCTAAAGAAGAGATTAAAACAGATTGACAAGGAAAAAAGTTTTACATGCATTTAAATTTATGGGAGTATAGCTTATTTGACAAAAGATAGTTCTGACATATAGAAGACGAAAATCATTCTTTATCAATATTTAGATTTATTCTTATTTCCGAATCTATATTGCAAGTTCAATCGAACTACTTGTACATACCACAACACTTATTGGTTCTGTGATCCTTTGTACGTTCTCATTGTATCCAACTCTCAATGGTAGACAAAACAAGACGAAAAAAACTTTGAGCAAAAAGACTACCGCCATACTGGAAGGTTTCGGCTTCGTTGTTACGGACGTCGACGGCTCATAACGTCATAAGCAAAGCCACATCCGGCCTCGGCAGCGTCATGCGCATTTTGTCTTATTTGATGCCGCAGAAATTGATCAGCTGGAACAAAAGATTAGATGCAATAGGTTTTCGCCAGGAGCATATAAAGGTGAACAACAAATTGACGAATGGCATCATAAATATCAAAGTGTCCTTTAGAAATAAACCAATAATCTAGACTAACAGATCGAAGCTTTCTAAGTTACATAACATTATATCCTTTTAGACGCACATGATGAATATTGCAAAGGCCCTGACTTGGTTCAGGCATTTTAAAACAAGTGTTGAGTTTACATTAATAATTCGCGCCAAACTTTTGCTTATCGTGGCTTTGCTCTTTGTCTCCAGTGGGTGGTATTTGATGTTAAACATGCCATCTTAAAATAATTCTTCTTAGTTCTTATGCGGCTGTTTCAAGAATGATCCACTTACATGACTTGCGGTAAAACATATACGTCAGTGTTGCAGTCATAAAAAAGCACTTCGTGTGATACGAGTAGTGTCGCACAAAAGAAACAGTGGTTTCAAGGTTTATTTGCACAATCTCCATAGCTTATAGGTCGTAGATGTAATTACAAGACTCAGTTGTCTAAACGTATAAATGTTGTGTGTGTTTTTTTTTTCTTTTGGATTTTGGTGTTTTGTTTTGTTTCTTGCCTTGCCTGTGTAGATGCAGCAATAAACTTTCAATATCTCAATAAAGTAATTTATGTACTACATTGATAACTAAGATCTCTGCCGTAGCCGCAATTTTCTGTTGAAATTCGGGGTTGGGGCACGTCTTTGCTCCAAGAGCTTCGTCTATTCTTTATTGACTGAGAACACTGATTACTTGCGTCTTGGGAAGCATCGTCATTTAGTTTGTAAGCTGGCTTATTTTATTCGGACGTTTTAGTGATACGAAAGAAATCAAATTACAACCAAAATTCCGGACAATAGACTTTGCTACCGGCCTGACCATGCTGACGCGCTTTTCGTCCAGAGGCGCTTTAGGTAAATGTTGTACTGGTATGACAAACACAATATCATTAATAAGAGCCATTGGCGGATCCAGAAATTCTGAAAAGAGGGGCACCACTGACTGGACTAAGAGGGGCCCGCTTTGGTCACGCTTCCCTGATTTCCTATATATTCAACCAATTTTTTCCGCCAAAAGGGGGGGCGGCCCCCCCTAGCCCCCCCCCTGGATCAATGAGAGCATTGAGCGATAGATAAAAAAAAACTAAGTTGGACCCAAATTCTGACAAAGACCACCCTAAGTTTGGAGTAAAAAGAACCTAATGGTTGACGGCCGTGGAATTGTCAGAAATTGACCATTGAAGGACAATTTCATTCCTTTAATGTATTCATCAGCACAAAATTGTAGATGCTGGAACAGTATAACCTGAAGCCCAAGGATCAAAATTCAAGCCGCTGAGCAATGCTAACAATCTAGGGTTGAAACATTAGAATGAAAATTGTAACCGAAAAATCCAGGCAATAAATTTGCTGCCTCCGTCATTTAAGCCAAGAACTTTTATTTCATTGCTGTATTCTTGATTAAGCAAACAGATATAAATCAACAATTGAATCATTTATGCAACACATATCATGTCAGTGTAGGGTTGCGTTATTATTCCGCCGGCAGTTTTGTTTGCCTTCTTTTTTTGTTTGTTAGTTTTTGTTTGTTTGCATATTGTTTTTTTAAATTGTTTGTTTTAAACTTTTGAGCAACATGTTTGAACGAAAAGATTTCAATAAGTTCAAGATTATAACATACGGATTTTATCCGACATTGACTCCATAATTATTATTTGTTTACCTGAACGTTTTTACCCACAATCCAACAGGTGAAAGAATGCATTTGTCGTTGGAAAGGTAAACATTTCGAAAGAAAATGCAAAAACATACAATATTCATTTAAATATGCAAGTTAAACGGAAACCATAACTCAAGCATAATAGTTTTATTAACTTTATGTGCTTGTCACAAAGATCACACCTCCATTTCAAGTGTAGGAACTTTTGAGCAACATGTCTGAACACAACACAAAGATGTCAAAAATCGACAGTTAAATGTCACATCGTATTTTAAAAACAACATGTGCAGCTAATGTGTTTATGTTTCAATAGGTAATTGAACTGCTTCTAAAATTCAACAATTTTCATAGCTGAAAAAGTGTTGCATAAATAAAGCTTTTGTGAATCACTGAATGTTCAGTTCAGTATCGACAATACCATACATTGAAAGTTTAAACTGGTCACAGAGTAATTCTCGCCACCAAATTTTCAAACATTCATTGTGAAATAATTTAGACAGTCAGATCAGAAATGCAACCTGATTCAGAGATAGGACAAAATTGCCTTTAAAATGAGCTATTCCATGAATTTTAGTGGAATTATAGCGAAATAATCTGCAATGTGGCGAAAATTACTTTTGAGAAAAAAGTGGCAAGATCTACTCTGTGACCAGTAGTACTGTAATCCCAGTGAAGTTTTATTAAAATTTCAAGCTTCGTAAAAAGACAACACATCTTTTTTAAAAAACACTGTAAAACCTACATTTTGTAAAATATATAGTTAAAAGGTGCATCAGTGTTTTAAATATTTGCATCGTTTTTGTTAATAAACTTTTCATTTTGTTATAAAAGCACCTTTTTGGATTTTTCAGGTTTATGAAAGCCCATCACACATGTAAATTATTTCAACAAACACATGTCAGCTTAAAATTTAGCACTTTTATATCAAAATGACCATTTGACAATGTTTTACAAAATCCTTTCCCATTATGTCATTCAACCTTATATATACATATTTACAATGTACACTTTTAATTTCTAGGTGACAGGGCCTTTGTAATATTTTTTTTGGTGTCACAGTTGATTACACACTAAACCTTTCATGATGATGATGGGAGAGCAGCTCGTCCTTGAAGAGGACTATGATGAAAATTACAAACCTACAGATGATGGTAAGATACCATATATCATGTATATAGCACACCAAAGAATAATTCTTACAACAAAGTCTGAAAATAACAAAACAGTCCAGCAATAAGGTGTTTATACTGGGAGAACTTTTCTACAGAAGAATTTTCAAGCACATCAGAGAGTGTACATTAAAAAAGTTACAAAAATACTGCCAATAAACACAACATGAGAAAATTAATATCAACAGTCACAGAACATTACAAAATTTATGTTCAATCTTGGGCAAAAAAAATTAAGGTACAACTGTTGTTACAAAAAAAATCATAAAATTACAACTTGAAATCACAACAAAAAATTGCTGTTCAATTGTCTTACAACAGCTACCTTCATGCTATCAGAAGTATTAAATGCATGGTCTGTCATATGTTATATCCTGATTAAACATGGATTTTCATTATTGTTGTACAAAAAATAAATGGCAACCCATGTTTGAAATAGTAGATCTCCGACAAAATTGAAGGCTATCAATATTTATTTCATATGGATAGAAAAAAATTGCTGCAATGCTGTAAACAAAATTCAGAATGTAATATATATTATAGAATATTATGTACTTTCCTTTTTTAATACTATCTATATCTAGGTGAGTATCAGACAAGTCCGATAGGACGAGTCTGATACGAGACAAGATGAAGATAGTATCAAAAAGGAAAGTATGTAATATTTTTTTTATCTGTAATTAAAAAAATACACACATTTAACAAGTTTTCAGTACAATAACATCATGCTACGTCACAAATTTCGTCACATTTCATCGCATGACGTCACAATTATCAAGTCCTCCCGCTTGATATTTTTATGGCCAGACCACGTATGTGGATCGGACATATAGTTTTACCCTTGTACGTACCTACGTCCGTCCATAATACTTTGGTTAAGTTCTTGGTTAAGGTCCATTACTCGGATACTAGATGTTGTGGGTCAATGATATTTCACCACTAGATGGGTCTTTGGTAGGGCTACACCACCCACTAGAAATTAGGTCACTGTGACCTATATTTTATGCATGAACGACTTCTGTTAAGTTCTTGGTTAAGGTCCATAACTTGGATACTAGATGTTGGGGGTCAATGATATTTCACTTCTAGATGTGTCTTAGGTAAGGTGACACCACCCACTAGAAATTAGGTCACTGTGACCTATATTTTACGCATGAATGACTTTGGTTAAGTTCTTGGTTAAGGTCCATTACTTGGATACTAGATGTTGGGGGTCAATGATATTTCACCACCAGATGGGTCTTGGGTAGGGCTACACCACCCACTTGAAATTAGGTCACTGTGACCTATATTTTATGCATGAACGACTTCGGTTAAGTTCTTGGTTAAGGTCCGTAACTTGGATACTAGATGTTGGGGGTCAATGATATTTCACTACTAGATGTGTCTTAGGTAAGGTGACACAACCCACTAGAAATTAGGTCAATGTGACCTATATTTTACGCATGAATGACTTTGGTTAAGTTCTTGGTTAAGGTCCATTACTTGGATACTAAATGTTGGGGGTCAATGATATTTCACCACCAGATGGGTCTTGGGTAGGGCTACACCACCCACTAGAAATTAGGTCACTGTGACCTATATTTTATGCACGAACGACTTTGGTTAAGTTTTTGGTTAAGGTCCATAACTTGGATACTAGATGTTGGGGGTCAATGATATTTCACCACTAGATGTGTCTTGGGTAAGGCGACACCATCTACTAGAAATTAGGTCACTGTGACCTATATTTTACGCATGAATGACTTTGGTTAAGTTCTTGGTTAAGGTCCATTACTTGGATACTAGATGTTGGGGGTCAATAATATTTCCTCACCAGATGGGTCTTGGGTAGGGCTACACCACCCACTTGAAATAAGGTCACTGTGACCTATATTTTATGCATGAACGACTTCGGTTAAGTTCTTGGTTAAGGTCCATAACTTGGATACTAGATGTTGGGGGTCAATGATATTTCACTACTAGATGTGTCTTAGGTAAGGTGACACAACCCACTAGAAATTAGGTCAATGTGACCTATATTTTACGCATGAATGACTTTGGTTAAGTTCTTGGTTAAGGTCCATTACTTGGATACTAAATGTTGGGGGTCAATGATATTTCACCACCAGATGGGTCTTGGGTAGGGCTACACCACCCACTAGAAATTAGGTCACTGTGACCTATATTTTATGCACGAACGACTTTGGTTAAGTTTTTGGTTAAGGTCCATAACTTGGATACTAGATGTTGGGGGTCAATGATATTTCACCACTAGATGTGTCTTGGGTAAGGCGACACCATCTACTAGAAATTAGGTCACTGTGACCTATATTTTACGCATGAATGACTTTGGTTAAGTTCTTGGTTAAGGTCCATTACTTGGATACTAGATGTTGGGGGTCAATAATATTTCACTACTCAATGAGTCTTGGTAACATGGCACCACCCACTAGAAATAAGGTCACAGCGACCTATATTTTACACATGAACACTTTTGATCAATTTCTTGGTAAAAGGTCCATATCCCAGGTAATACACATTTGGGGTCAATGATATTTCAAGAACGGGAGGGCCATCCTGTGGCTCATAGACACATTTTCTAGTCTTGTATCACGGACTGTCCATGATACTAAAAAATATAAGGCAGATGAGATCAAAGGAAAAAGCCGCTAATTACGGATAAAAATATGTGTGCATGTATTAAGATTTAGTTTGAATTGAGAAAAACTATTATTCATACATGTAGTGGTTGAAGAATATTTTAATCATATAACAATCATTTGAAGTTGAAAATAAACAATGTAATGTTTGTTTACATGTATTTATAAGAATTAGAATACATCCTTTACTGTGACAAAATTAATGAATGACTATTGCAAGAGAAAGAACACATTAAATACAAAAAAATCCAAAAACTTAATCTCTTTATAATTTGTTAAATACATGACTTTTTATTTATTTTGTTTTACAGAAACAATTGAATATGCCCAGATTATTGGTATTGATCCTTATAAGGAGAGCCACCTGATGTGGATTGCCAAAGAAGGAATCGTAGCTCCATTACCCGAACATTGGAGACCATGGTTTGTAGTAGTTTAACTGGTTGAAGATTGAAATGTTCGTGATAAAAGTTTTTCTAGTTTTTACAAACAGGGGTACCTTTAGTGTGTATGAAAATATAAAAATGTAGAAAAATATTTTGAAAATTCTATTCCAAGAGCATAATTTTTTGAAGAAAAACATAAAAGATAAGAACAAAATTCTGTATATGTATACTTAACCAAAATAAACATTTCAAAGATGGCAATGGTTGAGTCAGATTTACTATTCTTTATACAAAAAATGATAAAATTATTTTTGTATATTCCTCCAGAAAGATCAGTTTGTTATAACTATCAAAATACAAATAATGGTATAAATATTGTTGAGGATGTCTTGTTTCAAATAAATAATATGTTTGGTCAAGTGGAAATAGTGCTAGCTGGTTGACTTTAATGCACGAACTTCAGAAGTCCTAGAATTTGTTACAGATGATAAAGACAATTATATTCCAAATTTAGAATATATATATGGTAATGGTCCAAGTGTAGAATCTGTTAAACCTAGCCGTAAGAATAAAGATAAGTCTTTAAACACTTTTGGTAGGTCCTTAATTGAGCTTTGTAATATATATGATCTTTGTATTGTTAATGGACGAAAACAAGGAGATAAAGATGGCAATTATACATATGTATACTCCTGTGGTGCAAGTACTATAGACTATTTTATCACTAGCAATAGTTTTTTCAGTAGAATTGTAAACATGTGTGTTTTAGATTGTGACTTATCTAAACATTTCCCAATTTCCTGTACTGTAAAAATAACATGTAGTGATTCTGTAAGAAATAACACAGAGAATGTTGATCAGTTGAAAAAGGTGAAATGGGATACCAGTAAAACTTCTTTATGTAAGGATTTGTACAATGAAATAGGAACTGTAGTTGATAATATTGTTGAAGTGATTGATACAAATGTAAATGAGGGTACAGAACTTTTAGTAGGTACTCTTCAGTCAATTTGTGAAAAGGCTGGTATGCTTAATGTTAGCAAGAAAGGTACATGTAGAAAGTTTTATAACAAACAGCCTGATTGGTTTGATGATGATTGTCAGGAAATGAAAAGAAAGAAATGTAAACTGCTCAATGATTTTAGAGCTACATCTGATTTTAATATATTAACAGAGTACATAGATATCAAACAAAGTTTTCAACATTTATGTAAAACCAAACAAAAGAGTTATAAACAATGTAAGAAGCAAGAACTTTTAAATGCTGCTTCTGATAATGATGCTTGTAAATTTTGGAAATTGATTAAGTCATCTATTAATTTTAATTGTAAATCGGATCCTGATATCTCGTGTGACGAGTGGAAAGACTATTTTAATTGTCTCCTGAATACAAACAATGTTGATCAAAACCCAGAGTTTTCAGAGTATGTAAATGATTCTATGCAAAATCATAATGATGACTGTCTTTTATGTGATAATGATTATTCCTTTTTAAACAGTGACATAACTGAAGATGAAATTGTATGTGAAATAAAAAGACTTAAAAATAATAAGTCACCTGGTGAAGATGGTATACCAGGAGAGCTGTATAAATGTTTATGTACTGAAATGCTACCTGTTCTTTTAAAACTGTTTAATAGAATTTTTCATACTGGTGAATTCCCTGAATGTTGGGTAACTTCTATTGTAATTCCATTGTATAAAAAAGGTGATAAAAATGACTGTGGTAATTATCGTGGTATATCATTGTTATGTGTAATTAGTAAGATTTTCATGGGTATTTTATCTAAACGTCTTACAATATGGGCTGATATAAATGAGCATATTGTTGAGGAGCAAGTCGGTTTTTGCAGTGGATACTCCACTATTGATAATATTTTTATTTTGTCAAGTATTGTATCAAAATATTTATCTAAAAAAGGTGGAGTAGTATACTGTGCATTCATAGACTTTTCAAAAGCCTTTGATTGTGTGAATAGATCAAAACTGTTTTATTTATTGTTATGTAAAAACTTACATGGTAAAATGATTAGAATACTACAAAGTATTTATAGTAATGTAAAAGCTCGAGTTAAGTGTTCAAGTGGTCTAAGCAATGCTTTTAATTGTAAAACAGGAGTTAGACAAGGTTGTATACTAAGTCCCTGGCTGTTTGCAATGTACATAGATGAACTTGCAAGTGAAATGGAAAGAAATGGTGGAAATGGTATATTTGTTCATAAAGACTTTCATGACATTATGTTATTGCTCTTTGCGGATGACCTGGTGCTAATAGCAGATACTTGTATTGACCTACAGAGACGATTAAATTGCTTAGCCTCGTATTGTGATAAGTGGAATATGGCTGTTAACATGGACAAGTCGAAAATTGTAGTCTTTAGAAATGGTGGAATTCTCTCTAAACATGAAAAGTGGTACTTTAAAGATGAACTTCTCCAAATCGTTAGCTATTACAAATATCTTGGAATTATATTTTCAAATCGTTTGAAATGGACAGTCTGTTGTAGAACTTTGAGTAATCAATGTGAAAAAGCTTTAAATATGATAAAACACTGCTTATGCAAACTAGACTGTAAAGATATAAACATTGGATTTAAGCTTTTTGACTCAATGGCAGCACCTATTCTCTATTACGGAGCTGAAGTATGGGGCTTAGACAGAGTAAACGACATTGAAATGGTACAAAATAAGTTTTGCAAGTGGTTACTTGGAATGAACACTCGAACAAACAACTATATTGCTAGAAGTGAATGTGGCCGATTTGAACTTTTCACTAACTTTCTTTGCAAGCCAATTAAATACTTCCTTCGTCTACAAAGGTTGGAGACCAACAGACTACCCAAATTGTGCTACAAAATGATGTTTGATGCAAACAGCCATGGGCGTAAGAACTGGTGCTCAAAAATACAATCTATTTTATTTATGTATGGCTTTGGTATAGTTTGGGAAAATCAAGGTGTAGAAAATGAAATGTTATTTTTAGATATATTTAAACTGAGACTTAAAGATAATTATATACAGAACTGGTCAGATTATTTAAATAATTCTTCTAAATGTGAGTTTTATACAAAAGTTAAAGAATCTACTTGTGTTAATGAATCTATACAAATGTTATCTTATAGCTTACGATGGCAAATTTATTCTATGCTATGTTCAAATCATATGCTTGCTATAGAGAAAGGTAGACATGAGGGACAACCTCGTGAAAATAGACTGTGTCAAATCTGTAATTGTCGTTCCATTGAAGATGAATACCACTTTATTCTTGTATGTCCAATGTTATCTGACCTTAGGAAAAACTTTTTACCTGTATGGTGCCATAACAATGTTAACATGGTCAAACTTGTAAATCTATTCAGATCAAATGATCTGAATATTCTCAGAAATCTTGCAATTTATATTAAAAGGGCAAAAATATTGAGAGAAGAGCTATTGTCACTGTGACTTATCTATAATTATGTTGATGTAATTGTGTGACTGAATATGCATTCCTATATATGTTAAAAGGTGCTTAATTATAGTTTACATTGTATATGATAAACATGTCTACTGTATATATTTTTCTGTAGTTGGCAAATTATGTATTATAAATATTTGATTGTAATGGTACCGTGGGCTGGAGGCCTGTTTATAGTACAATAAAGTATCTTTGTCTTGTCTTGTCTTGATAAAATTTTGCCAAAACATACAGAATTAGAATTTTGCAAACCAGTATACTTCATAAATAACATAGGCAATAGAATTTAGAAAACTTGGAAACATTGTAATGGTACTCTTCATATACATGTACATTTATATTGCTTTGCCATTTATTTGTACACCCATTTTTTTCTATTTCATAGCCAAGATACCAATGGAGACTTGTACTACTTTAATTTTGCTTCTGGAACAAGTATTTGGGACCATCCTTGTGATGAGTTCTACAGACAAATGGTCATTGAAGAAAGGATGAAATACAACATGAACAAAGGCTCTGGTACGTCAAGGAAAATCTAAACATGTAAAATTGTTGATATTAATTTGTGCTTATATTTCTTATATGTTTTGTGTTCTTGATTTTTAATTGCTATTTAAATTTGTGTTTGTTTAGATTTTATTACATTTTATTGTTTTGTTCAGAATTTATTACAATTGTAAAGTTCTATGTTATTTCAATAAGAAATTTCATCATACAAAGAGTATCCTCCCCTGACAGGAATTACATCACTCTACCTTTATTCCATAATGATAGAATGAGCATAGGTTCCTTGCCTCATTTTGAATTTCATTTGTAGGACCCCCAAGAGGAGGTCAAAATCAAGGACCAGGTCCTCAGGGTAAGACTTATATAAGAAAATCAACCATTTGTGAAGTTATGACTTCAAGTGATCTCCAATTTGAAATTTGGTTCATTGACATGTAAAAAACCTTAACTGTGGTTTCATTATTATTCGTGGGGTATCAATTTTTGTGGTTTTCGTGGGTAGACTTGAACCACGAAATTTGATATCCCAGGAAAAGGAAATTTAACATCAGTGTGTATGCTGTAGACTTAAGAACCACAAATTTAAGAATCCACGAACTGATACTTTTTCACCAAACAACGAATATTGGTACCCACGAAAATAAATGAATCCACAGTATTTGAAATCTAAAAAATCTGTCAATAAATTATCTGAATCTTTTAAAAAAGAATTATGATGTAATTTTAACTTTTGTTCAATTTTATTGGTTCAGTATCCAAAAACGGACAAGTTTTATCTGCTTTAATACCCACATGATAACTTTGAACTTGACAATTATGGTTTATATTTAGAATGTTGGGGATGTCAGACATTTAAGAATCAATATATTTTAATTATGAAGTACTCTTTTCACAGACATATTGATATTAAGTTGAAGATTAGATAAAATCTCATATACATTAAGGGTTGTTATCATTTTTGTTTTGAAAATTTCATATTTTGTTCATGATTATGATTGGTTTCTTGCAACCTAATCTTTAATATGATACCATTCTTTAACATAGATTTGCCAGATGTGGAATATCATTGTTTTTTTATTTATTTTAAAAGGAAAGAAAGGAAAAGCTGGGAAGGATGATGGAGGAAAGAAAAAGAAAGACAAACAAAATAAACAAAAGGTATAATATGCATAAAATACAAAAACTGAACAGTCAAAATTGTGCAGTGGAATAAATGACATATAATGTTAATGCGTGAAAAGAATAAATATTTTGGTTATACAAAGAATATAGTGAGATGTGAAACAAGTGTATGCAACATATGTTAATCAGCAATTTAAAAATCCACAATGGATAACAGCCAGCAGCCTTCAGTGTGACCAGCTATCATTGCTTTCTGTCATGCAATTGACCCTAAATCAAAATACCATGCATATGATTCAATACCTATCCAAAAAAGACTTCTTTTGATTAGAACAAAAACCATAAAAATGACAGGTACAAAGATTCTTGGCGTATGACAGGTACATATAGATAACCATAAAATGTTGAGAGAAGAAGTAAAGTGAAAGAAGCTGATGACAGGCCTATGGTCCTACCAAGTATATCAGCCTATGATGTTTTCATTATTTTGCATCTTATTTTCTAGTTACAACTAGGCCCACTAGGTCCTTTGAAAGCAGAACAAAGTATGGGGACCCCATCAATGCATGGAAGTGGGCTACAGCCAATGAGATCGTCTGGTGGGTCACTGGGTCCTCTGAAAGGCTCCATGGGAAACAGTCAACCAGTAAGTTTATACAGAGGAACTTGTCTATACTGAACTCTAAATAAACAAAATCCTGTCTGAAAAAAACAGTCTTTGTTTTTATTTCATACAGTATGAACCTGTATTAATCAGGAAACCTGTTTGTATACAGAGTATTTTTTATTTTAATTCAAATGTGTAAAGGTTTCACTGTACAAAAAGCAAATGAGATCTGCTGTACATGTACTTCATAAGATGAAACATTTGTAAATTTGAGGCATCAGGGCATGTGAAACAATGATGCAATAAAACAGGTTTAATGTTATGTCTGGCTAGCAGTGTAAATATTGTTTTGATATTCAGTTTAGATAAATCACATTGAAATTTATAACAACAGTGTCCAAGAATATGATTGGGTCAAAAAGAAGAAGATCAAGTTAGCAGACATTTCTCATATTTTAACATCTGAAATCTAAAAAAAATCTATTCTACACTTAATCCTTTGATGATATACACAGCTTTCACCCACAGTAAGTTGTATTGCATGCCAGAAATAGATTGAATCAATATTTATGTATATAAAAATTGAAATAATACTTAAATTATAGAAATAATATTTATTTTCATGTAGAGCGGTTGTCCTTTGCAATTTTGTTTGCATGATACTTGTGCGAGTTTTAGTGTGATTGCATGAGTTTTAAAATTAATATAATTTTATGCACTTTGGCTTTGCTTTATAATAAAGTACATGTAATGAGCAAAAAAATAAAGGTTGTCAAAAAGTTAGAAGTAAAACGTTTGCATAACTATGTAGAATTCAATTTAAAAAATGCTTTTCATTTATACATTTTTGCTTCCATTTCATCTTTTAATTACTGTGTAAACTTTTGAGTACTGCATAGAACTAGTTTCTTTTAAAGCACTTAAATTTTTAATTTCAATGATAAGTTCTTCGATGAAAGAAATAAAGGTTTTAAAAAAAAACAACTGCAATGCTTATGGAGACAAATCATGTTTTGAATGCACTTTCAGTTACTGATCAACCCATTAAATTTTGATCGTGTGGTTTTTACATCAATATACAGAATAGAATATTGTATAGAAAATTAACAAGTATATGCAGGAAGAAATAAAATAATAAATCTAATGTCTCTGTATATTTGCCTTCCTAAGTGGGTGCTTTGTGGTATTTTATATTATATAAAAATTATGCCAGACTTATTGGGTGCTTTGTTGTATATAGTATTATAAAAATATAAAAGTTAACACAATCATTTTCTTTATTATTTGTATGCCACAGCGATGACATGTCGAGGCGTCAAGTTTGACTCATGTCTGTCCATCTGTCCATACCAAATTCAATCAAGCTTATCTTAAAAACTGTACATGAGACTGATTCGAGGTTTGGCATGGTGGTTCAGTATGGCAAACTTTGTGTCCTAAGCAACTTTCTGCCAATCAGACTTCTACTTTCTGTTTGGGACTAGCAGGAGCATATGTGTCCCATGGACATATTTGGATTCCTTCTTTATTTTGATAAAAATTTGAAATGGGAAGTTACAATTTGGAGAACAAATTATCAAATACAGACAAGAGGCTATGAGGAGAAATGAAAAACAAGTCAAAAGAAATAAACTAAGCTATTTAAATGGCCTATTCTGAAAATTTCACACAAGATTATAAATAAACCATGAGACATATGAAAACTAGGAAAGAATATCATAACAAAATGAGGATGTTAATAAATGTAGGCAAGACAGTTAGAAAATCGAACAGAAAAATAAAGAAAACTTTTACCAAATTAAAACTTTTAAGAAATATAACACAAAGCACCGATCAGCTTAAACTGTATCTGTTCAGAAATTTTCCTTGCTAAATTTTATTCCTTTTCCAGATGAAGTCCAGTTTCAACACAACGACAGGGTCATTAAAGCTGAGTAAAAGTGGGAACCTGACAAGCAGCATGTCTATACCTATCTACTCTAATGAGTTTGAAGATGAGGTGGGTGTGTTGTGGTGGTAAAAAGTATTATGGGGGCTTTGAAGGATGAGTGGTCCATGGAGCTGGTTTAAATATATTCCGTACAATTGATCAGTAAAAAGGATTGTTGGGGCTTTGGTGGCTGAATGGTCCATGGTGCTGGTTTAAATAAATACCACACTATTGACCCATAGTCAGTTACCTCTTAGGTAGTGGATGGAGTTTAGCTTTGTAATTTACAAAAACTTGCATACCTGTATGTAAACCAGCCCAATGAAGGTTTTCTTTTTCCTGGTTCTCTATTTTCCTCCACCATTTAAACTGACTGCTGTGTATTGCCAATGTGTGTTTTTTAAACCTAATATTTTCTATCATAGATGAATATTGATGAAATTTTGTCCCCAGTAAATAACCTATATAGCGTTGCACGGGCGTAAAACACCAATTCACTCACTGATGGAATTTTGCATAGAAGTTGGTCATGGTTTGTGACTAAGCAAAATAAATGTCAGACCCATAAAATTTTGTCAAATAAAAAAATGTCATTTACATTCAATAATCTATTAAATCTGAAACAATAAAAATGCATGTAGATTATACAACCAATATCAAATATTCTTCCTAAAATAAACAGCATGTTATTGTTGTTCAGATCTTAGTATTTTTTTTATAATAGATCATCATGTTTTAAATTTTAGGGCCCAGAAGAAGAAAGACCCCATAACAGTATTAATTTGCAGCCACAAGACATGGAATATCAGGTTTGCTTCATGTTTCATGATAAAGCCTTCTTCTTTTTCTTCTTCTTCTTTTTGTTTTGGAAGGCGGCTTACTACAAGAGTAATTGCGCCATTTTACTTATTGCATTTTATGTCTGCAAATTAACGACTAAATTATATAAATTAACTCATGGTGAGTAGGAGTGTGTGAAAAAAAATAAAAGTTTAGAAAAATAAAGAAACAAAAAAGAAAAGTAAATAGTAATAATAATAATAATAAAAAAAAACAAAAACAAAAAACATAATGATAAATACCCCCTCCCCCCCCCAAAAAAAATATAAGAGTGTGACAAGAGTCCTAATGCCTATATATGTAAATGATAAATGTTTAGAGATTTTATTGGGTAATGGAAAAATTAGATCTAGGAAAATACCAAGTATCAATTAAAGGTCAAATATGTACGATAGAGAAAAGATGGGGTGAAAATTGGCTTCTGTGCTAAGACCAGTTTATTCATTCGACAACTATGTCTTAAAATTTTGATACGTTTCCCATTCGACCCTCGATTTACATCCCTTATTTTGAAATATTCCCACCAATTTATTTGATTTTGTATCTTACTTGAAGACTAACATGATCAATCTTGTAAATTTGTTCGGAGAGTTTGGGTATATGGTAGGAATATATTTGTTTATAAATAATTACCCATAGGAACCTGAAATTCCCGTCCCATCGAAAGGTCAAGCGGGTTCGAAGAGAAGTTTGCTTACCATGTGCAGACATTGCATATATGTCATAAAGACAGTATATACAAAATTAAGAAAATATGTAGAAAATAATTTATTTTCTGGTATATTTATTGCTATGTTCTGTATATTAAAGTGAGTTTTGAGTAGCTGAGTTGAGTTTGATTTTGTTCATATAACAAGTATAGTTATCTAAGGAAGTATTTGTGTAGTATATACATGGGATATAATGTGTTATTGTTTTGTTTGTTTGTTTGTTTGTTTGTTAGCTATTTTTCCTGTAAAGATGACTTGGTTCGGCAGACTGTTATCATATATTGTTAAGTAATATTAAAAACAATATATCATATTTTGTGTACAAGTCCTATACTTGAAGTACCGCTTCCCCCTCCAAATCAGAGTTAAAATTTTTATATACTGATATTTGTGACCCTTCCATTGTAGGTGATATTGGAAAGGTCACCCCTACCTACATAAAAATAGAAAAAATAATAATATCAGTATTTTCTTTCCTTCGTAAGAGGATTCGATCCAAAGATATACACAACATCTATCAGCCATACATTAGGGGTAGAATAGTGAATTCTTAATTTTAAATCAAATGGTGCAGTAATGCATAGCTGAAAATAATGGTGTATTATAAATATTTCTTTTCGGTACTTCAAATGTATAGGTAGTTGGTAAGCATTATTTCCCTAAAAGTTACAAATCTGTAAGAATTACACACATAGTGGCTTTTCGTTCCCGTTAAGTTCATCAGTATAAAAGTACACAGGTCGTAGCACAGAAGTATTGGACTAGTATTGTGGTTGCTCAATGAGCAGTGAACACGAATTATTCGTGATTAAAGTACATGATTGTTTACAGGATAGAAATAGGTCATGATGTCATGAGGTAACAAGTGAATAATTTATTCTTGGATTGTATACATGTGCTATATATATGTTCAATTCTTCAAGCTGTGAGAAAAAAATCAATGGATTTAAACTAAAAACAGAGCAAAATAAATACCAGAAATATGGCAAGTATTAATTAAAAGTATAAGTAAACTGTACAAAGGCTTTAGATTAACTTCTCTTAGTATTTAGCTAAAATATTGAAGTCTTCCAGTGGAAATGACATATTTATATACAGGCATAAAGTTTGGGCCTTGCAGTATACTATACAGAGAAAATTCTACGTTTCTCTCTTTCATTTCTGTGATCATGGATTTTCTGACATCAGTGAACTGTTTACATTCGAAAAGAAAATGATATACTGTTTCTGACTGTTTGCAAGAAAAGAAATATTTATAATACACCATTATTTTCAGCTATGCATTACTGCACCATTTGATTTGAAATTAAGAATTCACTATTCTACCCCTAATGTATGGCTGATAGATGTTGTGTATATCTTTGGATCGAATCCTCTTACGAAGGAAAGAAAATACTGATATTATTATTTTTTCTATTTTTATGTAGGTAGGGGTGACCTTTCCAATATCACCTACAATGGAAGGGTCACAAATATCAGTATATAAAAATTTTAACTCTGATTTGGAGGGGGAAGCGGTACTTCAAGTATAGGACTTGTACACAAAATATGATATATTGTTTTTAATATTACTTAACAATATATGATAACAGTCTGCCGAACCAAGTCATCTTTACAGGAAAAATAGCTAACAAACAAACAAACAAACAAACAAACAAAACAATAACACATTATATCCCATGTATATACTACACAAATACTTCCTTAGATAACTATACTTGTTATATGAACAAAATCAAACTCAACTTAGCTACTCAAAACAATGGTGTAACTTAAAGCCTTTCATGGAATGCTTCTTTTGGCAAAATATTTTTTTTGAAAAATTCAAAATGGCCGACCTACGGGCCTTAACCAATATAACTGTATTTCTTGGTCTAATCAGCCTAATTGAAAGCAAAACTTCAACTTTACTAAGGTTTATTTTGTCCCAATGTCTTCTGATTATCAAAATTTGAACGTGAAATCCTTAAAGGGTCATGCTTTGGCTTTCAATTGCAAAAGAAATTTTTAGAATCATAATTTCCATTACCAAGCACCCTTGGGGGGTAATATTGGCAATTTGCCAAATTGTTCAAAATCATCAAAATGCTTATTTTTAACGTTTAATTTTGTCAAAGGCAGGCCTTTTGAATAAGATTCTTTCTAATACTCAAACATTTAATGCTTACAAGGTGAACATATTAAACCTGCAACCATGGATTGTGTATTCTAGCTTCGGTATTAGTCTGTGAAATGGGTTGGTTTCGATTTTGGTTGCAAAACTCCAATTTTTTGACAACTTTTGTAAAAACATGAAAGTGTTTAATTTCAAACAAAATGCATTTTTTATTAGTGAAATCATAGTTTATAAGAATTACAATAGCTGTAAGTGTCTTGACTTTGCGCAAAATGTTCAAATCGGGGCTCAAAATATGAAATGTTAAAGAATTAATGGAAAAATAAAGAAATTGTTAGTTTTAGGTGATCATACCAGAACCTTTAAAAGTCAGGTGAAATGTGGTGATTATGTATTTAAAAGAACCCTTTTTGGTCTTCAGGAAATGACGTTTACAAATTTCCTTGTTGTCTTTTTTGTCATGATACAGGCATTCAAAAAGTGATATTGGGCCATTTCCGTTTAGTGCCAAAATGAGCTCTAGAGCCCTTTTTGTATTAATTTTATGCAATATTTCTTCAATGCAGAAAAAGTCTATTCATTTATTTCTGTAGTATGTCTAGGTTTGCTATTAGGCACATAAAATCAATAGAATCTGTCAGAAGATCTTTATTAAAAAAATGTTCAAAAAAGGGGGAAAGCATCATTTGACCAAAAACAAACCCTCTACCCCTAAAAACACTGAGTCGAAAAAATATTGATATCTAGAATGCATTTGAGACAATGTTTTATTGTAAAAATTAGGAGAAGGAAAGTACAAAAAACTGCTTTGCCTGGTACATATTTTTTTTCAAAATTTTGATCCAACTTTGTTTTTTGTAAGGGTAGATGGCAAATCTGGTCACATGATGCTTTTTGTCACATTTGACTAATTTTATTCAAGTCACCTCTAGACTTATTCTTTTGATATTGTTTGCCTACATGCAAACCTAGGCATACTGCAGAAATAAATAAAAATACTTTTTCAGCATTGAAGAATTATTTCATAAATTTAATACAAAAAGGGCTCTAGAGCTCATTTTGGCACTAAACGGAAATGGCCCAATATCACTTTTTGAATGCCTGTATCATGACAAAAAAGACAACAAGGAAATTTGTAAACGTCATTTCCTGAAGACCAAAAAGGGTTCTTTTAAATACATAATCACCACATTTCTCCTGACTTTTAAAGGTTCTGGTATGATCATCTAAAACTAACAATTTCTTTATTTTTCCATTAATTCTTTAACATTTCATATTTTGAGCCCCGATTTGAACATTTTGTGCAAAGTCAAGACATGCACAGCTATTGTTATTCTTATAAACTATAATGTCACTAATAAAAAATGCATTTTGTTTGAAATTAAACACTTTCATGTTTTAAAAAAGTTGTCAAAAAAATGGAGTTTTGCAACCAAAATCGAAACCAACCCATTTCACAGACTTGTACGGAAGCTAGAATACATGATCCATGGTTGCAGGTTTAACATGTTCACCTTATAAGCATTAAATGTATGAATATTAGAAAGAATCTCATTCATGAGGCCTGCCTTGGACAAAATTAAACATTAAAAATAAGCATTTTGATGATTTTGAACAATTTGGCAAATTGCCAACATTACCCCCTAGGGTGCTAAGTAATGGAAATTATGATTTTAAAAATTTCTTTTGCAATTGAAAGCCAAAGCATGACCCTTTAAGGATTTCATGTTCAAAGTTTGATAATCAGAAGACATTGGGACAAAATAAACCTAAGTAAAGTTGAAGTTTTGCTTTCTATAAGGCTGATTTGGCAAAGAAATACAGTTATATTGGTTAAGGCCCGTAGGTCGGCCATGTTGAATTTTTCAAAAAAAATATTTTGCCAAATAAAGACTTCCATGAAGGACTTTAAGTTACACCATTGTTTTCATACCCATGAAAATATTGCTTCTGGACAAAACTGCATGGTTTTCTCTGAGACACGCACTTGAACGCAAATTTCGGGGGCGTTTTACTTGCCTTGCGTTTTTTGGAACTTGTAACTTCGACCCAACCTGGATCCGAATTGTAACCATCATTTTGATTTTGTTCCATATCTTGGTGATATAAGCTGTATTTGGCATCTATGTATCCAAATACTTCACCTGAGTCAATATCAGAGCCCGTTTTACTTGGGGTTTTAGTTTGCGGGTCATTGTTTTGATCGTCCGCCATTTTGGACTCAATGGCAAACAAGACTCAAGTACAATTTCTAGTAAATAATTCAATAAATATCACAAATTTATCTTAAAAGTTGCAATATAAGATGTTAATAAACAAAAAAGCTATTGACTGGGTGACTTACGAACCCGTAAATAGCCTTGACTAAGAATAATATTAGTAATAGTGCAGAGAACGAAAAACACGTCCGTGCTGATCCGGGACTCACCACCCGAATGATAAAGCCAAATTTAATTCTGTTTAAAGGATTTTTAAATTTTTGTATAAAATGTTATGTTTTTAAATTCTCTTTTTAATCAACATTTTTGAACACTTGAAAACAAATTATCAAATAACAGTGTATTTTCAAAATGATTTATTTCAAGTTTTCCTATGAAATAATTTTTTTCTAGTGAACTGTTTTATATTGATATCTTACAATATATGTTTCAGGAATCTGGAGAAAGTGACCAGAATCCACCTAAGGGAGAATCAGAGACAGACAGTGAAGATTTTGGAAAAGATCTAGTAAGATTAGATTACCAATCTTTTCAGTATAGTGCACACATGTGACGGAATTGTCATGACAAAGCTGGAGGTTTCGATTTTTTTAACTGGAGATAAGATAAAAAATTATTCCAAGCTCTTAAAAATTGCATTTCAATGTTAATTGAGGGCACTAGCATGTGCCAAATATACCTGGCTTCACTGATTAATCTCCAACTATTTGTACAATTATCAGGTAAATTATGGCAATAAACCTTCAATGAACACCTTTACCTGTGAAATTTACATCTGACTAATTGTCACACCCCTAAAAAGATAAAAAGGTTTATGACTGAACAATTAAAATGTCTATAAAACATGTAAAACACAAATTTTGTCATGTCTTGGAAAAAGGGAAGATTAAACAAAAAGTCAGGAGATTGGGAGATTTTGTCTCCCAACGGGAGAATCACATGTATGATAGTGTAGTAGCTGCCCGGGAATAATAATTTTCAATAGTGCTGCTATTAGTTGTTGTCAATTTATTTTACCACTTGATTGAAGCATACCTGTGAATTAAGCATTCATTGGTGGCTGTCATTCTTTGTTAATAAAACAACACTCACTTGAAAAGAATCATCTTAATAATGTTAAAATGTAATGAAGTGTAAGCTTTATAAATGTGTTTCAGACTTAAATCTCAAAGAAATAATTATTTAAGATATTGAGTTGAAGTCAAAGATGTAAAATTTATAAGTCATGAAATTGTTTCTCATTGTAGGATTTTGGTATTGACAAAAATATATCTGAGAGAATTATGGACATGGATATTGGAAACTTAGACCCAGTCAGGGGCTCTCTAGAGAAGGTAGGTTGACAATCTGCTTATCAAGCTTGATAATAATATTCCACTTTTTAAAAAATGGGGAGGGGGTTCTCTTGCTAGCTTTCATATGCCAGTTTCTTGACTGTTGAACATCCATTACTATAATCATAATAAATGATATGTGTAGTAATAAGTATTACTCTATTTTATTGGTCGGGCTGGTCACGGGTCAATTATTTCGGACTTCTTCATTTAAATCCTACCTAATAGTCCGAGAAAATTAAGCTCGGCCCAACCTTGCGAATGAAATAGAGTAATAAATAATCAATAACTGCAACTTACCACTTATGTATAGGAAAAGGCTTTTGAAGAGTCTATTGATTTGTATGCATCTTACTTGCATCACATTCTGCAAATATTCTAATTTATGTAGAACTTATTTTATGCATCAATTGTTTTTTAAATATATAATTGTTTACAGAACATCAATTCAAGCATCTGATAAAATAAATTAATAAGTTCTTGACTTTTTCCTGTTCTTCAGTTACATGACTTTGAAGGCACAATGTCAGCCATGTCAACAGCTAGAGGGGAATCCCCTGGTGGTAAGATGTCTCCCATTGACCGATTTGAAGAAGAGAGAAAAAGAAGAGCAGAAATGGCTGCAAGTGCTGCTGAAAAGTAGGATTGCCTAAATATTTTTATGACATTATAAAATACAACTTGTGGCAAATATTTTTTCTTAGATGTTTCAAGGCATAAGTAAGTTTAAAACGAAAAATCTTTATTTTTATGGTGTAGTTGTTGAATTAAACAGATGAACACCACCTCCTGTTCTAGCACGGTCTTTTCTAATTATACTGTAGCCTTCAATTTCGATCTCACTGTTAGTTACGGATTCGTCTAGCCAAGTTTCAGTGACACAGATTATAGCTGTTTTAGTCCTCATAGCTATTGACAGAATCTCTGATATTTTGGGAAGCAGTGACCTTGCATTGCAGTATAGAAAATGCACATATTGGTTATATTATTATAATTATAAATGTATATCTATGTCAGATGTTTAAATAATTGTATATGTTGATATTTAGTCAAAATAAATCTATCTATCTATGATATTTTTAAAAAACAAAATTTTTTTCACATGTGATAAATTTTTCAGGAGATTGACCTCAATCAACAGACAAGATAGTTATGATGATAAAATGTAAGTAAAATCAAATAGATAGAAGTTAATAAGTTGTGGAATAAGTGTACTTGACACAACCTGCATAAAACAAAAAATATTAAAAAATTCAGCTTTGAAAGGAGCAAGCAGCCTTTAAATGTAACCAGCGCTTGTTGCTCCCTGTGTTTCTTAAATACTTTAATAAGGAAGTTATAATGATACAAATGTTTCTAAGTTCTATGGTGAAAAGCTTTAACATGTCACTGTTTAGAAAGCATAAATGTCTGCTTTGTAAGAAATAAGAATATTGTGTCATAATGGATAGAAATTTTTCATCATAAGAATACTATTTCACGATAATGGCCATATTAAGAATTACAAACAAAAACTTTGCCTTTCTTTCAAGTTTATTTAAAAAAAAGATAAATCCTCATTTAACTAAGTTATATGTTTTATTAATTTGGATTTATACTTACAAATATTGTAGGACTGTTGAAGAGGAGCACAATTTGAGAGCTTCTAGTGAAATGAGATATGATAGTCTCAGAGAGAAACTTGACAGAGAATTTGAGGATAAGAGACTGGAAATGTTAGAGGTAATAATTGGGGCTGTTTTCTTTTTTAAAACAACATTTAAATGTTTTATTTTATTTTCCTCATCAACAAAAGTTTAATTTATAAAATAGACCATAACATATTTTATTATATTGTTCTACATAAATATTTTCTGAAGATATAAAATAGTTTTTACATTGTACTCAAATCCTAGACATTACACAGGGGTTAAAAAATCCACTAGCCCGACGCCCGGGGCTAGTGAAAATCATATTCGGGCTACCAAAGGTTACAACCACCTACGCCCGACGGGCTAGTTAAAATTATGGTTGACTTAATTTGCGTTATAAATAAAACTATGAAAAACCTAGATCTATTATTATCGCCATTAACCGGTACTGGGGGATATCACTATTGATTAAATCACCCAAATCATTCATGTCTCGCAATTTATCGTCATTGCCTGGTAGGGGGGGATAACACAATTGATTTAGTGCTGTCTATTTTCATCGTCATTATCTGGTACTGGGGGTGGTACAATTGATTTAAAAGTGCAATATCCCGTACTTTCGATTTCACATTGGGTTATTTCCTTGGGAGGAAAATTATGATAGACAATTACAATCACCTTTCCAAACTTATATAAAGGTAGTTTTACTCTTAAAAAGGTCAAAGTCTCCTGAATTTATTTTAAAATCAGTCTGAAAGTTTAATGAAAAAGATCGATGGCCACATTTATTTTAAGGGGAAAATTATGATAGGGGACTGAAACGCCATAAAAACTGTTATGAAAGTGTTCTATGATACAAGAAAGTGCCAAGGTGTGAAGAAGGTACAAGAGAACCCCAGGATGATGGACTTTTTGCAATTTTTATGTCCAGAGTCTCTGGGGCCCTGAGTGCCCCCTAGATTCCCTGCCATACTGACATCGAGCTAACTGAAGCTTGTTGCAATCTGTGTTATTCTGCTACCTACTTTCTTGAATCAGGAACATTTTAAAACAAGGTTTAATGTTCCTGTTTGAATTTACCTGCTTTTCTTTAACTTTAAAAGCGACATAAATGCATCTGATGCATTTTTATAAAATAAAAGAAAAAGAATTAATAACATAAATACATGTACCAAATCTACATGTATAGATTGAGCTTTGCATCATACTTTGGCTAGTGTCAGATTTTCATTGGGCTAGTTGATCCTTCTGTCGGGCTAGTGGTTTTCTAGTGCTGATAAGCCCTTGGCTAGTAAGGTATTAGAAAATTTTTTAACCCCTGTTACATGTCAAATATCTAAGGCAAGCTTTCTATATCATTGTAGGAAAAAGACAGAAAAATAAAGAGATTAAGGGATGAAATTCAAAGACAACAACAAGAGGAGGAGAGAAAACTAAAAGAAGAGAATGAAGATTACATAAGGTATGCTCAATATATTGTAAGATGGTCCTATTTTACATAGAATAGAATATTTAAGTTACAGTTTTAGCTATAGTATGTAGATAGTTTTATTTTTCTTCTACTCTTCAATATATGTTCATGTTCTTAATGTCTATGTTTATATTTCATTATAACTATAGCTACCCTTTTATAGATAATTTAAATGCTTATTTTAAAAAGCGGACAGAAAGGCCTTTGCAAGATTAAGTCTCTCATTTAAGAGACATTTATTATAAGGGCTATTCCAGAATTAATTGTATGGGGGGGGGGGGTCGGAAGGCACTATAATTAAAATTGTATGGATGGTGGTATTTTTAAATATTTCTCAAATGCAACATAAAGGAAAAAACGATTCAAATTTTATGCATGGTGGGTATAAAAAAGAAGTGCCTTCCGACTCCCCCATACATTTGTTTCTGGAATAGTCCTAACATGACTTATACACATTGATGTATCAGTGTTTTGAAAATATCATTTAAATGCAAGATGTGTATTACATTTCATATACAGCAACTTTCATCATATTTTATTTAATCATTCTTTCATCAGCAAATTACAAGGTCAGTTAAAAACTGATTTGGATGCAAAATCCTCAGTTTTAAAACAAGAGAATGAGATGTCACTTACAAATATGCAAGAGGAAATAAATAAACAGAAATCAGAAGAAGAAATAAAAATTCGGTAAAAAATCCAAGATTTTTCGGAATGCATGCATGAAATATGTTTATTATAAACAGCATGGAAATGGTGAAGGAAAAATACAGCTGTTGATTTCACAAAAATCCTTGGAATTTGGGGAAATTTCCCAACTTATACCCAAATGTTCTATAAAACTAATGACCAGTTAAATACTAACACTTTTGTGAAATCCTCAATGTTAAATGTTTGTTATGTTACTGTTGTTATAATTATAAATTGTTGGTCGTAATTCAATGTTAAAGCGGTTACATAAGGATAACTTTTCGCCAGTTATTGAAGTGAAAAATGGACAAAATGTTGACCATTCTTTGAAGCTTGTAATTCAGTGAAGAAAAAATAACATGAGCATCAATACATTTTAAAGGACAAGATAGGATAAGAGCATGAATTTGCCCCCTAAATTGGAAAAATTTTCCTAAATTGGAATATTGAATTATATCGCTGTGATATTGTGATTCAGAAGTTATATCTTTTGGAACAGGCAAAATTTTATTGAAAATTTGGCATTTGGCGTAATTAGGCATGTGCACAAAATGATAGAACCATGAAATGTAACAAAATTGGCTAAAAATTGTTAAAATGATAACGTTTTTTGTTAGAATTAAATATGAGCGGACCTGCGGCCCATAAAGATAATTTCTGGAAACATTAGTTCTCTTATGTCAAATCCACAGTTGTCTTATGCCAAATCCACAGTTGAAATATTTTTGTGGGCCGCTTGTCAACTCATAGTTATTTTAGCCAAAAACATGCAATAATATACCAAATTTTGAGTAATTTTGAGAAAAAGCCACTTTTTCATCAAGTTTGATCCAATGCTAAAATGAGATATGATGTATATTTTGTTTGTAACATTTGAATTTATTAACTTTCATTACTTAATTTCAAATAAATCAATATTTTAGCATATTTCACTCTTGAAAAAGGGGCCCAAAATAGCCCTTATCATACCTTGTCCTTTTCTTCACAATATAATTCATGTTGTTGCATGCCTATGTCCATGTTTTGTAGAAATTATTTGTGTTTATGGTAATGCATAAGTTTGTAAGAAAACATATTTTAGAAAGAAAATTTCTACTGATAACTATCTATAAAATGTTAACAATTTAAATATTTCACTTCTTATTTTTTCATTTGTACAAAATCTTAATTTCAAACTAATGTTGTACCATGAATAAGAATTCATTATATAAAGAATCATTAAACCTAGAGGAAGAGTATTTGAAATTACAGGTCTAGGAGAACAAAGCAAGAGAAACTATTGTAAACAAACAGAAATTAATCAATCAATCAATTAATCATCCTTTGAATTTCTTCAACATCTTGAGTTCCATATTAAATAATAAAAAAAAGGGTGTAACCGTGTCCACTAAAAAGTATTATTGTTGTTTACATTTATTAATTTATTTGTCTTATTTACAGAGAACAAATGGACAAAGCATTAGAGAACTTGAGAGCTGAGGTCAACTCATTACAGAGGGAAGAACAACACAAGCTGGAATCTCAAAAACGAGATATACTTGACAGAATAAACAGACAGGTCTGTACATTTGTAAGGTTGTGCAGCCAAAACTTAGCCTGACTGAAGAATGATTTCAAATGAATCACTCTGTCAGTTTATAAAATAGTTTATCATATACTTAGACATAATAATGCTTAAATTTAACAACATGATAATAGAGTAATTTTTAAAGAGAATTTGATTTTTTTCCTAAAACACCTTCACCGTGTGATAATCACTTTCATTATCAACTGGTTCAGGTTATTATCAACTACTTCCGTTTTATTATCAAACGCCAAAATCGGAATTGTATTACAGACTTGACCGTAGTCGATTTAAGTTAAAGACATTTTCAAAATTTATGGCAGACGACACAGATGCATCTAAAAGAGTGCAATTTTTGTGTGAATTATACCCCCTTCCCACTTCTCCGTGGGTTTCTTTCTCGGTGGTATAAATTACGTTCATTCCAACCAAATATTTAACTGTGACGTCACCTTTTACACGTAGCTACGTACCACGATATTACGAGATACATTTGTTTTGTTTGTTTACATTGACAAAATACAAATTTTAATCAGATGCTGTATCCAAATGCCATTTCAAAATACCATATATATTTCACACTGATATTGAAGTATATGATAAAAAGATTATAACATGTCATTTTTCATATCAGACCAAAATCAGCCCGCGGTCATTATCATCCCTCGAGCCTACAGCTCTCGGGCTAATATCATGACCTGGGGCTGATAATAGGTCTGATATGAAAAATGGCATGTTATAATCTATAATTATTGCATAAGCTACGAGTTTTTCATGTAACACTGCTTAGTGAACCAAGTTTTGAAGGTTTCATATCTTTTTCTTTTTAAAATATATATTTATACAACCCTATGATTTCATAGATAAAATAAAAATCTACATAAACATGGCTTTTTAGATTTCCACCAATGAATCTAGACTTCAATCTTTGGCTCACATTTGAAATCTGATTTCTGATTTTAAACTCAACATAAATATTAATAGAAAAAAAAATTGGTTTGTTTGTTTAAACATTTTATGATTATAACATTATGATTTTAGGTTGAATCCTCCACAGAGAATGAACAAAGAAGACTGGAGGATGAGAAGAATACAAAGATAGACTCTCTAAGGAGGAAGTACGATTTAGAGGTGGATAAGGTCAAGGATGAAATGGAGAGGAAGCATAGAAATAAGATAGAACAGATCAAAATGGATATGGCAGACCAACATGATGAGGTTAGGGCTGTGTACATAGAAAAGAAAAAAAAAACTTATTTTTTGTAGAATTTATTTTTCTACCCTTTTACAACCATTTCATGCCATTTTATTATCCTGATTATATGAGTAAGTTTGTGGTTATGCAGATAGTTATCTCCTCAGAAATTTCTAAAAGCATCCTGATATTTGCAATTTTTAAAATAGCATCTTTTAATTTGAAATTATAGCATCACATTCCCTTTAGAATATATAAAAGATGATTTCAGATAGCATCACATTTGAACCAGATAGCATCACATTGCCAGGATGCTTTAAGGGCCTGGGGCGAACACTGCTTAAAGAATTGAATTATTTAACAACTTATGCTGCAGTCTAGAATGATAAAATGACCAAAACACAAAACTATAATTTGAAAAATTGCACCAGCTAATTCTAACCTTAAATTAAACAAAATGTTAAAACATCATGGAATGATTGATTAACTAATTTATTACATTTTGTTTATCAGGATCTTAAAAGAATAACAAGGGACTTAAAGAGACTTGAAGAACAGGAGAAAGAACAAAAAGAACAGCAGTTAGAGATGGCTAAACAGAGACAGAGAGCTATAGATGATCTTGATAGAGGGGTAAATAAATAGAATATTTTGTTCTTTCCATATGATACTATCTATAGTAGGGCGAGACTGATACTAGACTAGATGTAGATAGTATCAAAATGTAAAGCATATTATAATCTTTTTATCGGTAATCAAAAACAAAAACAAAACAGCACATTTAATAAGTTTTCAGTGCAATAACTTCACATGAAGTCATAAATTACATCACATATAATTGCATTATGTCACAGTATTCAAGTGCTCCCACCTGATAATTTTTAGTGTCACAGACTGTTCATTATACTAAAAAATATCAGGCAGATGCGATTAAAGGGAAAAGTCACTATTTACCTTAGAATATTTTATTTCTTTTTCTTACATGTAGAATAAGTCTACTTGAAACAGCATTATAAAACAATGACAATTAGAAATTGTACATTGGAAAAACAACCAGCAGCCCAATGAGAATTGAAAGGCACCAGTAAAAAATATGTTGACTAGATATTTATGCTGTACATTATAACATGAAGTTATATGTTGTAAATTCTTCAAATACTGTGGATTCATTAGTTTTCGTGGGTATCAATATCCATGGTTTTCCTGGGTAGCCTTGAACCACAAAATTTGATATCCCATGAAAAGGAAATTTAACATTGGTGTGTATGCTGCAGACTAAAGAACCACAAATATAAGAATCCACGAACTGATATGTTTTCACCAAACCACAAAAATTGTTATCCACAAAAATAAATGAATCCACAGTACCTATGAAATAAATGTGTCAGCCACAGAAATGCCTTCTGTTTTAATGTTCGTTTGTTTACTTACTTAATTATTTATTGTTAATGTAATCACATTTCTGTTTTTTCAGTTGAATGAAGTCCTTGATGAGAGAAGAAAAGAAATAAAAGACAGACAAGAGAAAGAAATACAGAGAATGAAAGAAGATCATGAGGCTGAAGTAAAGAGACTGAAGGATGATTATAACAGAAAGGTAATAATAACTGCTAAATATGAAATGACTGTAATATTGTACAAAAATTGGTTCTACAATTCATTAAACTGAGAGGCAGTGGTAAAGTCTTTGAAAATTGGTCCTAGCACTGGCCCTCTGGCCAATAAAATTTTGTTCAGGCAAATGAAATTTGTAGGAATTTTGTATAGGATGAATAGAGCAATGAAATTTGTAGGAATTTTGTATTGGATGAATAGAGCAATGAAATTTATAGGAATTTTGTATTGGATAAATAGAGAAAAAACTGAAAATCAAGAGTTTGGGGAAAAGAAACTCAAATTCTTATTTCTTAGACTGGTGGTATAGTGGTAAATGCACAAGGGTTCATGGTCAATCTTTAGCAGGGGTGAATATTTTCATGGACCAATTTTCTTACTCTTTCTTGATTTTACTCAAAAACCTATTCCTTGGAAGTGGATGAAAAGTTATTTTCCTATGTTTGGGGAGAGCAATACCCCATGATCATTAAAGACTCCTTTCTAGTGTTCTATAAGATTAAACTAAATGAAGGCCACCACAATGGCCATACTTGCAAATTGCAAACTGGAGAGGGACTTGCATAAGCTAACAGTTTGTTTCCCAATCCAGTTTTAACAAAATATGGCTTCTACAATGCGATTGAGTTGCTTATGGAATTTCCAACATCATGGGAAATAAATTTGATTATTTTAATGATGAGGCTTGCATAGCGATTAAAATATCAAATTTAAATCCTGAGATGTTAGAAATTCCATAATCATTGAGATTTAGTTTCAGAAGGTTTTTATCTAACATCTACAGTTAAAAAATGTGATATGTTGATCATCAATTGCACATGCAACTAGGTTTGGAACAGAATTTTCTCTAGAGGTGAGAAATATTTTTCCATAACTGGTCAAGAGGTTGATATATCAGATAAAAATTAGAGAATAAGTTTTTACTAAAATTCAACCATTTTAAAACTATTGTACTTATTTTCTACTTAGGAAAAGAAAGAGCAGACTTTACTGGATGATAAACTGAGTGTTGAGACCAGGAGGCTACAGAAACAGTACGATAAAGATACAGAGGAAATACAGAGGGACTATGAGAGGAAGAAAGATGCTCTTAAGGAACAATTGGAAGATGAAGTAAGAACTGACCCGTTGCACATATCACCAAGTTCAGACAAACTGTATTATGTTTATAGACTTGATTAACTCGAAAGGTTGAAAGTTGGTATGACAAAACACCATTTATGCATTCAAAAGTATTCTATGTTATTTAGAATATTTAACATTGCTCCAAGTTATAGAAATACTTGATATTTCAAGAAGGATAATAAATTAAAATTTACTTCAATTTGCAAAGTCTTGGCTTATATGAACCAGAGTAAATTTTTCTTTTAATGATGATAGCAATTATATCTTAAACTGTCATATGGCATCCATATTTAATGGACATGCTTTTTCTTTGAATTAATTAATGTTCTTAAATCATAATGCCCCTGTGCAACTTGTCAGAAGGCGTTTTATTCAAGATATACATATTTCTGTCAAATTTTTCTCAGAAAGTGTTCATAGGAATAATTTTCGATTTGACAGGCTATATTTCGAGTACTGGAATATGTGTTGGAAAGACACAGTTTACATATTTCCAAAATTTGACAACGTTTTGGCTATTTCTATTTGATAAATATATCTGTTTGGTCATTGTTGTATAATATTTTTGGCTTCTATTTTTGTTTTATCAAATCTATAGTATTCTACCGGTTTTCCAAGTTTTCGACTCCTAGCGTGTCTGATGAAGGTAAGTCCAGAAAAGCGCTTCACACGCAGTGAAATTTATGCTTTTGTACAATTATCTAAATCATTTCAATATGTGGATTGTGTCTTTTTGGCACATATTCCATATTCTTTCGTTTTTAATATTGGTATGATAAATTGTATGTCATAAGCAATTCACACCTGTGAGATGCCTATTTCCTGTTTCGGGCTCCATGTAAGCAGGGTATCTTTATCCCATAGACACATTCTTTCTTTTGTTTCAATTTTGATATATTGCTGTCTTATAATAAGGATGAAGATTATCAAGAAAAAATGACAGAATATGAAAGAAAGAAGACAGACCTGAACAAGTCGATGAAGAATCTGGAGACACAAGAACAGAAGCTGGCAGAGAGACAGAAAACTTTCAGAGAGGATAGGGAGAAGTTTGATAAGGAAACAGAGGTATAAAAAATTGGTTGTGTATTTACAGCTTCTTATTATTTTTTTACAAGGCCTATCAGTATAATTTATGTAAAAAGATGACAGAGATTAGCTCTATCATATATTTACACCCATATGCACATTCCAACAACTATCAACAGATATGCACACTTCTTTGATACAAATTAATGTGACAATTTCTTCTTTTGTTTAGGCTATAATGAGACATTACTGAATGGATAAAAAAGATCTAACAATAACCATATGCACAGCCCTCTCGTTATAAAAAAAAATTATTAACCTCGTAATTTAGATAATAGATAGTTTATGAAATTAAAAAGTTTCTTATAGAACCTGTTTTGTTTCTAGGATGCATTTGCTGGCAAAACTTCTAACTTGGGAGAAAAAGAATTAGAGAGAATGAGAGAAGAAAGAAAACAGTTGAAGGAAGAACTTCGATCTCTCCAAGATGCCATTGATGCCCTGAAAAAGGAGAAGAGGGATTTGGAAGTGGACATCACCAAGCTTAAGTTCAACAAGGAACAGCTGAATAGGAAGATCAAGTAGGTTTCAGGCTTGTAGGATTTATTCATGAAACTTTTTTCATAGTTGCCATCTTTTTCCATCTGCTTCATTTAGGTTTTCAAACATTTTGCATGGCTAATCATATTTTTAAAACAAATTTTCAATTTTTCCTTTCTTAACTTATATTTTGGTAGTACATGTATTAGGCTAGAATTTTATTTTGAAAAAGGGTAGAATTTCCAAACATACTCACAAAATGTATCCTTGACCGGTTTTAAACCAGTTCATACCATACTTTTAGATCATTTATAAAAATCATCTTGTTAGGCAATGTAAGAGAATTTTGATTGAAATATAATTTTAAACTTAATGCAGTTCATGTCAATCAGTTTCACATGTGACACACCTATCAATCTAATTTATGACCTCTTGCCCACATTTACAGTATGGATAAATTGTAAGTATACCGAACAGCCTTATGTATACAGATGTTGTCTTATTGCATCATGTCTATTTTTAACAATTTCCCTTCTTGTTTTAATTTCATCACTTCAAATGTATTATTCACTGTTAATTTTTTTTAAAATAAAAAAATAAATATGTTTTCTGTAATCTAATGAAATATTATAGTCTATATTTAACCAGATATTGATATGAAAAATATAACATACTTTTAAAAATCATGTTACTTTATAATGCTAAAACCAGATGTACATGTAAAGATAATTGTTTTTATTAGAAATTGTCTATATGTTTATTACATTTGAAAAATGTGTAGCTTCATAGGGGAATATATGAAATAAATATGAGTACAATGTTTAATAAAACACATTACTACACATGTAAAATTGATCTCTAGCCTTTATGGCCTTAGGTATAAAGATTCTTTCACCCAATAAGTTATTCACATGTATAAATTATACAATTAGCATGTTATTCAGACGGTAACTATCACCTATTGTTACTATAATTTGCATGGGATCATCAAGTTAGCATGAGTTGTATCAATTTCATGTTTACACGATTTTGTTCTTGTTTCTTGAAACTTTTCATATTGTTCTATTTGTATCTCATATGACTGAACCATTTTTATAGGAACAAAAAAAAACATTTATCTTTCCTGACGCAAGAATAGTCCTAGCTTAACCACAGTATCTATCCAGTCATCAATATTTCTGTTCATTAACATGTATAATCAGAAGAATAATACTCATTTAAACATGGATGCCATGTTAATTGTACCCTCTCTGGCTACTTTCTTTAAAGATTGATTGAAGGGATGAAGCTTTTATTAGTTCTAATTAGGGCTGTTTGAGAATTAAATGTGTGGGGGGGGGATTGGGAGGCACTTTTTTTTTTAACCCCACCACCCATCAAAAAATGATTAATTTGTATCATTGTTTCTTCACAAAATATTTCTAAAACACCCACCACCCACCATATATGTAATAGAAGTTCCTCCCAACCCCCCCCCCTCCCACTTTTAGTTCTGGAACAGCCCTTACCAAAATCAACAAAAGAAAGCTTAGTATAGTGCTTGTATAATCAAATATATATTAGAATATTGGGAAAAGGTTCCTGTCCTTTAGCTTATACAATGGGTAATTAATCTTTTTATCTAGCTTTTAATAACCATAGTACTCTATCCATATAAGGTATACTAGCAAGGAATGTCATTTCCATTTAACATACTTGTAAGCATATAAGGCACTCACATGAAAATCATAACTGTCTCTTGGACTTGTGTCTCTTTCTAGCATTTCATATACTATTTGACTTGAAACGTTGAAAGGTTGTCAGGATATTTCAGAAGTTCCCTAAAGTAGCTTGATAGAATATTTCTATGTTAATTGAAAGGTTAATTGTGAGGTTTTATAAGAAGTGTTGAATGAAATTGACCATTTAACTCATTTTCCAGCCAATAACAGTTCTTGTTGTAGTTGCATTATTTAGTTAAAATAGAAAAAAAAAACACTCAATGATAGTTCAATTTAAGTTATGGAAGAAAAGCTTATTCTTTGTACAGCATAATTATAGAACAAACTGTCTGACAGTCTATAGTATAGAGTACACATCATTTTCATTAACATCAAAACAACATTCTTTTTGAGATTTTATTCATTTATTTTATTGTGAGTATCATGAGCCATGAATTCATCAAATTAGAGCAAGCTGAAAATCTCAGCAGTGGTTCATAAGGTATTTTAATCTTTAATGAACCAAAATCATATGAAGGAAAATATTATTTGGATACATTCTATATAATATGATTCTATTTTAGTGAGATGCAAGGCAAGATAGATAGAAAGAGTAAAGATTTCACCACACTGAACCAGAAGATCATTGATGCTGCTGAGGAAGAGAAATCACATATGGATGAGAGGTTAAGGGCCAGTAAGACGGACAAACGTAGAAGACGACCCAAGATGGAGGATACAGACTTCAGTGATGATGATGGTATGGTATCTTATTCGTATTATCATAAGATTATAAGATTTTGTTTCATAATCAAGAGTCCTCAAAGATCTTTAAAAAAAACAACCAAAAAATAGCCTTAAAATAATTTGCCAATGACATAACTAGGATTTTTTTTTTGTGAATTTGAATTGTTGAGGCAGTATTATTATTAATTACCACTAGGCTATATTATCATTTATTAATATAGGTAATATATATTGTCAAACCTGTATATAAAGGGCAGCCAAGGGATGACAAAATCATGCCGTTTATAAGCAGGTGCCCTTTATATAAAGGTTCAATTTGGTTGTTCTGTTAATAAAAGGGATATTTTTGAGGTGCCCTCTATAGGAAGTGATTTGCTATATACAGGTGACTGTACCACAAATGCTCAATAACAGCAAACAAAACTAGAGCTCTCCAAATCTTTTACATAAAGAAAGATATCTTCTTTTTCAGACCTGGGTAGAAGGAGAAGAGTTGTAGACAAAAGCGAATATGATGTAAGTTTCATGTATACTGATGTAAGTTTCATTTATACTGATGTAAGTTTCATGTATACTGATGTAAGTTTCATGTATACTGGTATTTACTAAATTTTCACTGTCTCTACTCATACAATTTACAGATGTGTTATTTTAATTACAAGTCACCCAAGACAAAAGTATAAATAACTTTAATAGTTGAAAAAATATCTTTAGGCATTTTTTAACGTTTGGATAAAAGTTTAGTCTATTACAGTGCACCAAATGCAGATTGATGTCTAAATGTTACTTATATTACAACCTTTATTTTTCTCTTTCATAAGTTTTGTTTTTAGAAAAAGTGATAGACTAGTATTATATTTTTCTATCGACAGGATCCATCATCAGCAAACTACATCTGGCAGGACCTACTCAGTGATGAAAGTCAGTTTGATGATGTACCAGCATATAGATCAAGGTAAGAACTTATTGTAAAGAAGGCCTGTGTTTGACAATTGACAATTTCAAAAAAATGATATGTATAATACAATTAGGGGTAAATGCGCATGACACAACATTCATTTAACAGAGGCGATTAAAAACTTTGCAATAAAAATTGTCAACATCTTTCATCCTGGATCAGGGTCACTGCTTATCTTTTGCAATTTGTGAACATGGTTTTGAAGATACATGTATGAGAATTTACACCCAAAAAATTTTAATTCAGATATTTTATAATGGATTTGATTTTTGCTTTATATTTGACCATTGTTTTTATTTTAATTATAATTATAATTTTCTTTATAGTGGAAATAGACAGCAGTTTGCTAAAGAAATCAATTCTATCTCCATGGCAAAAGATTTCCTACGTAAACAGCGGCATTCATTGAAGAGACGGCAATCATCATTGGCTGCGGCCAGACAGGAATTAATGAAGGATATGCTAAAACAGGGACAAGCTGTAAATATAACTTAAAATAATTTCTATTGCTCTCAAAAAGTTAAAACTATTGAAATGCATAGTTTGTACATTTCACTCACATAAATAAAATTAGTAAGGCAAAACTTTTTCTCTACTGATTGATTTGTAGAAATAAATTAGTTTCTTGTTTTGATCAAAAATGAAATATGGAATACAATATACATGAAAACAGTAAATTATAATTTTTCAACAAAAAGTGTTTGCAAACTTATAAGCTTTCAATGAAAATTATGAATTTACTAAATCGGATCATAAATACATAAACAATTACAACTGATTAGAAAGAGATTAGGAATAACAGATAACGAAAATACATTGTACTTATGATCAATCTACCAATCTATTTGATTTCAGGCTGTTCCAGCAAGTGTATTGGAGACTGTCCAACAATCATTGGACAAGGAAACTGCTGAGTTAGATGACCTAGCCAATCACATGAAGACAGGGTCAAAACTAGTCAGGGAAAAGGAACGAAAACTCAGACATTTGAGGAACAGATTCTATACAGATGTAAGCATATCTTAAGATGATGGGTTTTGTCAATTTTTTTCAGTTTGTTCAAACTTAAGACTAAATGGAGATCATATGCACCGTTAGAAAAATATTTCCCTGCTTTCAACTAAGTCAATCAAATAAAATTTTATGGAAGGTTTAACTTGGATTTTCAATGATCAAGACATTAATAATCCACAAATATTTAAAAGAGAAATTTTTAGAATGAAAAATGTTAAAGACACATTTGCCTAGATGTTTAAAAATTAAAAAAAAATAAGTAATACTTCGGTTTTCTTCATATGAAACAAATGTTTTTTTTTTATGGTTTTTATGATTAACACTAAAACAAACAAATAAATAACCACAATTGTACACAATTCAAATATGTTAAATAAATGATTGATTCTAATTCCAGTCTGCCAGTGACAGTGAGATAGAGTACTCACCATTTGAATATAGATACCAGTCTCCAAAGATGCCGTCTGCTGACCTGAGTGACGAGGAGAGCAGTGGTATCAGTAGTAATGACAACGACCTTGACAATGTCATAAGAGGTCAGTAACAAACAGTACAAAAGTCATCTTTTGTAATATTGGCAAGGATTGTAGGGAAAGTTTAAAGATGATGATGCATTTGCTCTTACTGTGAAAGTATTAATATTCATGGGGTTCCAATTTATGTGGTTTTTCGTTGGTCAGGCAAACCACGAAATTATTATAATAAATCTCCAACGAACAGAGAATTCAACATTGCTTTTAGTAGAAAATTTTTTATACCACAAATTCATGAATCCACGAAAATGCAATTTACTCGCGATCCATGAAAATTGATACCCATGAATTTAAGTACACAGTTCTTTGTATAAACACAGTGTAAAGAATTGGTACCTTCTGAAATAGATACTCTAGAATGGATTCACACAAGTTGAAACAATGATACAGAAAAAGCAGTTTTAAGGGAAGTGAAACAAAAACTTTTACAAATATTCATACATAGAAGAAAATGAGATGTGGAATAAGTGTACGTGACACAACCTACAATATAAAAATCCACAATGGAAAACAGCCAGCAGCCTTCAATGTGACCAGCAGTTGCTGCTTGCTGCTAGCTGTTTTTCAATTGGCCCTGGATTGAAAATAAACTACATATGATTCAAGCCTTATCCGAAAGTGCAATGAAAGACCCTCTTCTTGACAATAAATAATTAACATAAATTCGACTAAATACAAACATAAGCTTTGATAAAGATTCCTGGCTTAGGACAGGCACATTAGAAATGTAGCGGGGTTTCTTGTTTGACATGTTTCTTTTTCAACAAAGGCTTAAGTGTAGTGTCTGTTATTTTTACGCCTTATTTGTCTCTTTTGATATCAGTGGTCCTATAACTATTTTTTAAAATTATATTTTATATTTCCAGCATTGAGTAGACAGAATAATCAACCAACAGAGACAATGTCAACCCTACAAGCCAGCAGTACAAACCCTATAGCTCAGTCATTACAGAAAGTCAACTCAGAACTTTCTAGGATTATATCTATAGTGGGCCATAACAATGCCCCCAATATGCCACACCCACCAGGTAAGAACATTGCCCCTTCTCTCCATCCCCACCTCCACCTCAGGCCGTCAGTACCAACCCTATAGCTCAATCTCTACAGAAAGTCAACTCTGAACTGTCCAGGATTATATCTATAGTGGGCCATAACAATGCCCCCAATATGCCACACCCACCAGGTAAGAACATTGCCCCTTCTCTCCATCCCCACCTCCACCTCAGGCCGTCAGTACCAACCCTATAGCTCAATCTCTACAGAAAGTCAACTCTGAACTGTCCAGGATTATATCTATAGTGGGACATAACAATGCACCCACTACACCATACCCTCCTGGTAAGAACCCCCTTCCCCTACTAGGCCGCAGAACCAAACCTATGACCTAGTGTCTACAGAAAGTCAACTCTAAACTGGCTAGGGTTATATCTATAGTGGGCGATAACAAAATGCAAATACAGAACAATACTACCAAATACACCAGGTAAGAAATATCAATCACCTTCTCTCATTTCCCTCCCTATCTTCACTACAGACCATTTGCTGTCCAGGATTTCATGCTTTATAAAGAGGTGGAAAGAAAAGTAAGAAATTTTTTTCTACTTTTTCAAACACCGTTTTATTAATCAATAGGAAAAGTGGTAAAAATATTATACCTTATATTATGATATCGTTGGTATAAAAATGGAGGGAAAAGCAGAAACAAATAAATATTTCAGCTGTTTTATCACAATATAAATCAGGAATTAAAACATCAAACATGGGCTACCAACAAAGCCCTATAATGTTATAGCTTCATATGTTAAAAAGATATATTCAAAAAACTGTGTTCAGGTGTCTTGTTTTTCATGATTTTATTTCATATTTTAGGTGTTGGAGATAAACCTGGCTCTTATATTCCTATCTATGTACCAAAACCTCCATCTATAGCATGGAACGAACCACCAACAGAATTTAACCCTTATACGTAAGTTTGGATAATTGAAAATAATATAATAAAGTTTGAATCTATGATACCAAAAAAAACCTTATACTATATAAATTTGTGATATGTTATTCTGCACATCACTTACCAGCTGTTGAAAAATGCAAGCTTTTGTCATTTCTTGAAATTGCTAGAAACAAAAATCATTCTTTCAACTGTTCTATACTTTCCACCTTTAACTTGTTATTGAAAGGTCTGGTCTATTTTCCCATTGTCAATTTTACATTTGTTTGACATTTTGTGTTACATTTTTAGGAGGGATCCCAATCACAAAGTGGACTATTCCAGTCTTGTGTTGTCTGCTGAACAGTCACTAGAAAGGAAATGGAGGAAATATTTTGGAGGTAAAGAATATAGAGTTGTGTTTACTTTCAATGTATTCATGAAAATTGAAAAGTTATTTAAATACCTTTATTGTATGGCATTACTGTCTTTCAATACGATGGTTGTGTTCAAGAATTCGAAAAGAGTAACCCAGGAGCATATCAAAGTCCTTTATAATACATATACCTTCTTGATCAAAACAATATAAAAAATTTGGAAAAAATCTTTAAGTTTCCATTAAACAATGTTAAAAATCTCAAAATGCAGCTGCTTTTTCCTACAAACAAGGTCAATGAAAAAAAAACCCTCCACAAATCAATGCAGAATCTATTCAAGTTTTCAGCTATGTAAACTATAGAAAATTATGAGATGTTGAATTAGTGTGCTCAATGCAATTTTCCAGTACATATCAAATAGCAGCATTTTAAAAATCAACAGTGGAAAAAACTCAACAGCCTTCAATATGACCAGTTGTGGTTCAAAATATTGATAATCAAACACATTTCTTTTTCAATAAAATAAGTAGGTTGGTTAAACCACACATAAAAGGTAAAAATATCAAATATAAAACTAATATAAATTAATAAAGAATACATCTAAAATCTAAAAAGCCCAAATTTTCGGCTTTCAGCCTTCGTCGGGGGCAGAGCTAAAAGAAAAAGAAAAAAATCACGACCGCCACGGTCTGAGGACAACCAACAAGTTGTTGGTTGTCCTCAGACCGTGACGGTCGTGATTTTTTTCTTTTTCTTTTAGCTCTGCCCCCGACGAAGGCTGAAAGCCGAAAATTTGGGCTTTTTAGATTTTAGATGTATTCTTTATTAATTTATATTAGTTTTATATTTGATATTTTTACCTTTTATGTGTGGTTTAACCAACCTACTTATTTTATTGTCTCCATTTTAACTTGCCACACCACAACATTTATTAATCCATTTCTTTTTCAGATCGAAGACCTCCAATAACAAGTATTCCTACCACATTACCAACACAGCCTTCTATAGGTCAGGGGTCAGTCAGGTAAAGGTTCAACTAAAGAATTGTGTCAGATAATGCAACTTAAGTTTAATAGCTTGCTCCTGGAAATCCATTGTTTCACGATAGCTTTAAATTACACAACATACTATAAGATAAACTCTCAAGTTATAAGAAAATTGTCTATAATCATAAGTTCATTATACCCCTGCTTGGAAAAAGAAGGGGGTATACTGTTTTCCTCTTGTCTGTCCATTTGTTTGTCTGTATGTTCATCTGTAACAAAATTTCCGTCACAGTTTCCTAAGCAACTACTTGGCTTAGAGGTCTGATATCTTGCATATAGCTTTATCCTGTAGTTCCGTATGATGTATAGTGATTTTATGCTCCTAGGTCATCTACCTATGGATTACAGAATGCTTAGGTTTTTACGCATAGTGGATATAGATGCAAAATTTCTGTAACAGTTTTCTAAGCAACTACTTGAGGTAGAGGTCTGATATTTTGCATATAGCTTTATCCTGTAGTACTATATGGTGTATATCATTTTTATGCACAAAAGGCATAATTTTGGGAGTGGGTGTATCATTAGTGAGCATAAGCTCAAAGATTTACTTGTTTTTCAAATATTTTTTTTAAGTCAGCTGGAACATAGTGTGGAATTAAATGCATGTTATCACATATAATTTAGTTCTCTTCCTAGTATATCACTACATACAGACATATCAAATGAGAGTAATAATTAATAGATTTTATAATCTAAACAGTCTTTATAGCATAACTCATTCCACTGTGTATATTACAGAGATCAGCTCAGACAGTTTCGATTAAGTTTACATGAACAATTACCTTCCAATACAGCATCAACACAGGACAAACTAGCGGAACAGCGACAATGGCTGAAAAAGTTTGGACAGGATATCAGTTTTAGTGCCTCAGTGAAGGGACCAGGATCAGATGCAGGATCTGTGTATCCTTCTTAGCTTATCAGCATTTTATATACCCCAAAAATGGTGGTTATTTATTTTTGCTGATTCATCATTCCATTCCGTCCAATGTATTAGAAAAAAATACATCGAATAAATTGGTTGCTATTTGAAAAAAAAAAATGTCAGATATTTTTAACACAAGTAAAATCATTTAATTAATTTTATATGCATTATTTTAAGACTTTTATAACAATCATAATGATCAAATCATTGCTTTTTACTTTTAATGAAATTTTTACAACTTTTTAGTTGTTGTGATATTTTAACATAGATTCCGTCCAGTACTAACAGTTTTATCAGAATGGTAGAATGTAGTTTTGGTGCTATATGTAATACTGTCTGTATCAGAATATTGCATTTTTATTTATTTATAATATTTATTTAGTTGTAAATAGTGATTTAACTTGGTTGTGTCTACTTACACCTTTTTTCACATTTATGCTGAAGATTTAACATTTGCTTTATTTTGATTTAATAGTGTTTTATTTGGTATGAAATCAAACAATTTTAACAATAAGATATTTAATTTGTATAAAATTGGAATTTAAATGATCCCAAATGGGTTAATGTTTTTAAAAATATTTCAAACCTTTTCTAGTACATACATGTAATATTCATGTTATTAGTACATACATGTAATATTCATGTTATACAGACAGTAAAATGGGAAATGGTTTAACATAGTAATATTAACTGTAGTTCTGTTGAATGTAGTGCTACAAGAATTGCTGTGGTTTTAGTATATATGTACTTAACACAATTAAAGATGCTTCTAGTACTGTTACTTGATTGTAGAAATGTTGCATTTGCAAGATATGATCAATGGTTAACAATGTTTTTCTTTAATATTTATTATTGATTTTAATTTGAAACATTGATATTTGTTAAAAAAATCTTTGCTACATTTTTTTCATTTAAAACATCAAAAAAATTTAGGTTAGGTTCCTCCCTCTGTCCACCCTTAATGAGATGGGGCATTATGTCTTTTGGACATATTCTATTTATTTAAAAAAAAAACTTTGTTTCAAAATATCTGAATTAATTGTGTATAAACATCTTCTGTTAGAAGACTTGTATGTAGTAATACTGTATTAAATCAATATACATTCAAAACTCAACAAATCTTGCAAATGAAACAGAAATAGATCTCGGTAGAAATTTGATATAACAAGAGTATAAATTAACCATCTCAAGGGAGACAATCACATGGTGTAAGTGGTTGTTGTCATAGCAACTTTCACATGTTGTAAACACAAGTGGATATATAAGGCTGATTTCATTGTTGTGACAGTTCACTTGAATTTTATTATCTCACAATGTCTCTGATCTTTTTGGTACAAATTTGTTAAGAGTTAAAAAATTCATAATGTGGACAATTTTAAGAACACCATATGATAAAAAGAATAGTTAGTCTTAGAAAGTTCAAAATGTCAATAATATTTTATTATTTATTATGTCGCCTGCGACATATAGAAGTCACTTTGACACTATTCATTGTCTTGCATCGTTGTCCTGTAGCGTCACAAAAATTTCTGTCACAGCTTAATGGGCAACTACATATGTGGCTTCCTCTTATATTACTATATGGTGTAAAGCTATCTTATAGCCATAACTCATCTACTTCCTGTTTACCAAATATTTAAGATGCAGGCGACATATGTCTCTCACAGAAAACTGCCATTCTAGTTATTATTTATTAATATCAAAAGTATTGAAAACTCTTAATTCAACATTATGGTAAGTGCCTTTTGACTGTGACTTGTGTAGTTTTGCTTTCACTGCAAGAGTACAATTTGACTGTGACTAATATGCTTTAGTTTTGCTTTCTATTAGTGAAAAGCATTAATAGTCAAAATGGTTTTTGGGCAAAAAGTGTGTGAGAAATAAGGAAGTTTAGTCTAATTTTTGGAAAATTTCTTTTAAGAATAACCAAGTCAATCGAAAAGACATTAAGTATTACCCAAAGACCCAAAAAGCCATTTTGACTTGGCTTAGATTTTTCTTTTTCTTCTTTGTTGTTTATCTACTAACAAGTGATTGAATAGAAATTAACATAAAAAATACTTTGCATGCTTAAAAAAAATTATTTTCTGAATGTGAAACTAACAAACATTAATAACATTGCATGAGAAATATACTAACATGATAATCACTGTAAAGATTTTCTTACCTTACACTCAAAAGATGTAGTCAAAATTTTAAGAAATGATATAAAGTCTTTACTGATCTCTTTTAATAGATAAGAATGTCAACTTAAATATAGCCAAAAACCTATTTGTTTTGAACAAAATGTGAAATTGTTCCCACCCAATACTATGCAACATAAACCAAGTATATACTGTCTTCAGTATTCTAGTGACCGTGATGTTTCGGTAAATGACAAAAAAAGGTTTTGCAACATCTAGTGGGTTCCATTTTTACTTTTTTCTCCATTTTGCAACAAAAAATTATATTTTAAATGTGCTATTTTAAAGGATATATTTCAATTTAGGAATTGATAAAAAAATCCCTACAAATTACAAGACACAATGATCACACCCTGCTTTCTTTTTCATCACTGTTTTGTTTAATGCAGATTTTAATGTACAGAACAAAAAAACTTATTTATTCAATATTTTGTATTCTAATGGTTCACATTTGTATTAATTGAAACCTACATTAAAATCTGCATTTTTTGCACTTTTGTTTGAGTTATTTTGACCTTGACCTGATTTGTAGACAGAGTATTGGGGAGGGATTTAGACATGATGGTGGTAGACTAACCGAAGCTCTGCTATCAACATCCACACCACAACGTAGACCCTCAATTCCTGAAAATGTCAGATTTGAACTGGATGAGCACAATGAAATCAGACTTAGACATTTGTAATATTGTGAAAAAATAATATTATTGTTAAACTGGATGAAATCAAACAGACATTTCAAACTGTAAATTATGATTTAATTACAGCGGATTCATTTATTTTTCGTGGGTATCAATTTTCATGGTTTGATGAAAAAGAACCACTTTGTGGATTCTTAAATTCATGGTTTTGAAGTCTGCAGCAAACAGATCAATGTTAAATGTCCTTTTCGTGAGTATATTTTTGTGGGTCAAGGTCATCCACAAAAAACCCCACAAAAATTGATACCCTGTGATTAATAATGAAACCACAGTAAGAATTTTTCTGAGTTTGATATGAATACAGGACTGTCAACTTAAAAAAATGCTTATGTGCTTTCCTGATTCATGAATGAATAAAAATCTCACAAAATTTGAAGGGAAAGTTTAAAAGGGAGTTCACTTCTTTGAAGTTATAAATTTTTGGAAACTTATTTTAATGATTTATTAAGCTTATTAAGATTTATTATAACATCGCTGCAGACCTATATTTTAATAGTCAGGACATTAAGCTCCCAGTCAATTGTAACTTTCAAATTAGGAACAGCAGCATAAAGTGGCAAAAGTTGACAGGCCTGAACTGTTTGATCTTTATACGTCTTGATCTATTTTTCAAATACATAGATTTTCAATTTGACATCTTTTTAAAAAATGTCTTTGTTCCAATGTATATGTATTTTTACACCTTATTGTTATACTAGAAAATTACTGATTATTTTCTCCAGTGGATGATATTTTATGTTTAGTTTGAAGGACTTGGATGTCTGGAAAAATGTTCATGTGCCAATGACTGTACTTTTTCACTTTTAACAAATGCTTATTGCTCAAGTATAAATTTAGCTATCTCTGTTGTGTACTACATTTTGCATTTATAGTACATGAGAACAAATGTTATTTATGCCATGCCTATTTAAATGCAGAACATCTGTATATTGACTGTTCCTTCAACTGAATTTCTGAAATAATATTTGTCAGATTTTCATGAAATTTTTCACTTCTTCAGCATAAACTTAATAACTTTGTACAAATATGTGCAGTTCTGGATATTACTTTTCTAGAAACAGTTTTGTTTTTTTCATTTTTGACTTATCATGAGTCACTTGAACTATTTTTGACTTATCATGAGTTACTGGTAACTTTGTTAAAACAGCTTTTCTGAAATTTAAAACATTTTTGTTTTGAGAAAAAAAACCCACACATCATAACAAGGGGGAAAGATGTTAAGTTGGAGAGAAACAAAAAGTATTTATTACTTTACAACATGTGTACATGAAAGAACTTTAAGCATTGGATTAGATACAGAAAATTGACAAGTCAATAAGAAGTGATAAACATGTAATACTTATAGTTTGACCAAAAGATTTTCTCTTGAGTATCAGAAAACTTAATTTTCATTCATAGTTAAAGCTAATTATCAGTATGTGCATGTATTTCTAAATAGAAAGGAGTCCAGGATTGGGTTTCATAAAACATCTCAAATAGAGTTTTTCCTCAAATCCTTCCTTAACTTAAAATCTAACCAATCAAAAATGTGGAAATTTGAGTTGAGGAGACATTTGAGAAAATACCTAATTTGAGAGGTTTTATGAAACAGAGGCCAGACTGCCAAGTGCTATGTAGTTAATTGTAGATAGTGTATATTCAATAGAATATTATTTATTTTGTATATATAGAAGTTCTATGCAAGTTAGTGGACAGTCTTAAGTTTTATTCATCATCAGAATTTAAAATCTCATCAATCACATTTTTATCTCATTCTTGTTGTTGTTTGATTCTCAACATGTTTACTTTTACATTTGTTTTTAGATTTTAAGGAAAAATATCATTTCAACAATAGGAGTATGTTTATAATTTTTGCTCAACCCTATGTTCACTCATTGATTGAGGTTTTCATGTTTTAATGACACCAATTCTCATTTAGAATCTTTTAAGAGGAATGCACCTTGTAGTTATAACCATTTTAAATCCCCTTGACTGAGAATATTAAAGCTTTTTAAAGAGTTTTAAAGCTTTGGACATTTGCAATTTTTTGCAGGATTTTACAATGAAAAATCAAGGTTATAAAAGGGTGCATGTCATGTGGGCAGAAACAAAATTTTCAAAACAGTTTCTCAGCAACTACTTATCACAGCCACTTTATATTTGGTATACAGTATCAGGGTGTGGTCCCATACTGTGGGATTCAATTTTAGGTTGGTAGCTCACCAACTTCCTGTTTAACAAAATCTGGCCATTTTTTTACTATGACAGATTTGTTTTTTCAATTCATTCTGTATATTCATTTTCTTGTTGTGGTGCTTGATATCCAGAATCATGATTTTAATTTGACATTCAGAACTTTAAGACCTTTATCAGTTAACTTAATTGTTATTATACATGTACATGTATTAACGTTGAAGTTATTACAATAGTTTAGAATGAAGTTGTACAGTAGTTATAGTGAAAAGAGAAATCAACTAACGTCTCAATTTTTTACCTCACTTACACAAGCATTCTCCATAAATGTTGGATTTTAAGGAACACTGTCTTACTCTTCCTTGCTCAAACTTCTTTTGTGTTTTTATCAACCTGAAACTTCAACTCACAAAAATTGCTTTTCTGTTGTAGTTTAATGCTATTTAATACCGTATAGCGGGTTATATTCGCGGGGGTAAATTTTCGCGGTTTTTGTGTATTAAGGTATGTGAAAAAAAATTTGCGGGTTTTATTTTTGTGATTTGTGAATGTGTTGGTATATGATTTGCATTAGATGGATATTTTTATGGTTTCCGTCAACCTGCAAAAATAACCCTCTATACGGTAACACATATGTCTGTTGTAGTTTAATGTTGTTTTGATAACACATATGTCTGTTGTTAGTTTTCAATTCTTGTTATCATATGTATTTTATGCATTCATTATGAGATTTATTTTAGAATGACCGTCCAATTTATACATATATATTTGTACATAAACAATAAAAAGAAGTTAAAGTTTTCAACAACTTTGTTTTTTTTTTCAAATTAGTTCTTTTTGCCTTTAAAGTTGAAAAACATACAAAAAAAATTAACACATTGTAGTACATTCTCTTTTACATTCAATTACTGACTTAATTGTAGGTAATTTTTTGTGGGTGAATTGCTTATATTTATGTAATACAACATTTGTTTAAAATTGCCAAATTATAAGCTCCCTAAAGAAATCCAAATTCAGTAATGCAGTAATCCAAATTAATACAGTTGAATTACCACTAGACCCCCTTGTAAAGCTTTATGAGGAAGTTTTGACAACATAAAACACTGTTCAACCAACCATTTCTTCTGATACTATTATTTTGCAGACAAAGTCTTTCATTGCTAACCAACAATCAAGAATCAACAATCAGAAAACAACTGACATTCTTGTAGTTCTTTTTAAACATCAAAAGATCTAAAATACCAAGAACCAAAGAGGTATAAAACAGTAAATTTGGTTATGCTGTATATGCATAATCTAAAGGTTAAAAACCAATGATTGAATGAAAAGTAATCGTTTCTACGTTCAAATAGAGAAGCCAAATCCAGCAGCGAGGATATCAAATGTACGATAAAAGGAAAAAGAAACCTGGTGTTTTAAACAATTTTGAGTACAGTAACAAAATTTAGAAAGATATTGCGAGTTTTGTGTCAGAAAGTCTTAAACTACACTCAGGGACCACTGGTTCACCAGAAGTAGTTATCCTCCTAGTGGTGTGGTTACAAAATACAAAGTTCCAAACCGGTACAAAATATGGTTTATTAGGTTAAGCTGTATATGCCTAATGACCTTCATATATGCATAATAACTAATGACCTTCAAAATGTTATAAATGGTTCCACCATTCCGTAAACAACCTTTACAGAAAGAGGTCATACTATATGTTCTCTTCTCCTTTTCCACCCACATTTCCTATCATATTATCCAATGACAATAAAGCCTAATTTACCAATAAAAACTGTTATATATCAACTTGCACTCTGTGGCCATTTTATAATTGTATTGCATAGTAATAAAATGCATGTTGTGTAACATATTCATTAAGATACTAATGTGTCTGAATTATAAAATCAATCATAGATGAGTTATGGCTTCTCTCAACAGAAGAGACTTGTGCACTTGTTATTTCTAATAAATAATGATTACAAAATGTATATTTGTACATTATTTTCAAGTATAAGTAACGAGTTTTAAAATCAAAAAGGTAAAAAGTGTTGTTGTAGCTAAAGTAACTGGAATATCTATCAATATAATTTAGTTTAAAGATATAAACCCATATTTCGATAAAGTTATTTGATCATTTTACCAGAACAATTATCCATTAATATCACTTATCTAGACCATTTTCACAACACTAAGTCACCATTTTACCACACTGGTGAACTTTGTCTTCCACACCAACAAGCAATTTATACTTCTAACAAACCATTTTTATCACACCAACAGACCATTTCAACCTCACCAGAAGACCAATTCCACCACAACAACTGACCATTCCTACTGCGCCAATAAACCATTTCTACCACGCCAACAGACCATTTCTACCACACCAACAGACTATATCTACCACACCAATAAACCATTTCTACCACACCAACATACCATTTTTACCACACCAGTAAACTATATCCACCACACCAACTGACCATTCCTACCACACCAATAGACTATTTTTACCACACCAATCAACTATTTCCACCACACCAATAAACTATTTCCACCACACCAACTGACCACTTCTACCACACCATGTGACAATTTTAACACATCAAATGACCATTTCTACTGACTACCCCACCACCAGACCATTTTAACCACACCAATGGACCATTTCTTTCACACCAACAGAATTTCTTTCACAACAGACCATTTATATCTTACCAACAAACCATTTCTACCACACAAATACTAGTAGACCATTTTTACTACACCTACAGACAATTTCTACCATGCCAACAACAGACATATTCTTCCACATTAACCAACCATCTTTACCACACCAACAAGCATTTTATACCACACAGATCCCCCATATTGTCAAAGGCATCTAAACATGTCTACCTCACTATTCTAACATACCAACTAACCAAATCTACCACACCAATAACAAACCATTTTTACCACACAAATGGACGATTTTTTCACTACATTAACAGACCATTTCTACCATACCAACAACAGACCTATTCTACCACACAAACAAACCATATCTACCATTTTTTACCACACCAACTGACCAATTTTTATTACACGAAGAGACCATTCATTATACACCACTAACAAACCAATTTTATCACACCGACAGACCATTTCAACTTCACCAGCAGACCATTTCCACCACACCAACTGGCCAATCCTACTACACCAATAAACCATTTCTATAACACTAACTGACGATTTTAAAACGTCAAATGGCCGTTTCTATCACACCAGCAGACCATTTCAACCACACCAACGGACCACTTATGTCAGACCAACAAACCATTTCTATCGCAACAAACCATTCATACCATACCAACAAACGATTTCTACCACACAAATAGACCATTTTTACTACACCTACATACCATTTCTACCACGCCAACAAAAGACTTATTCTACCACATTAACCAACCCATTTTTACCACACCAACAAGCAATTTATACCACAAAGATCCCCCATATTGTCCAAGGCGTGTAAACACTATTTTACCATATCAACAAACCAGTTAACCATTTCTACCACACCAACAGACCATTTCTACCACACTAACAGACCATTCCAGCCTCACAAGCAGACAATTTCCATCACACCAACTGGCCAATTCTACTACACCAATAAACCATTTTTACCACTCATAAACTATTTCCACCACACCAACTGACAATTTTAACACATCAAATGACCGTTTCTAACCCCACCAGCAGACCATTTCAACCACACAAACGGACCATTTCTGTCACACCAACAGACCATTTTTATCACAACAGACCATTCATACCAACAAACCATTCCTACCACGAAAATAGACCACTTTTACTACATCTACAGACCAATTCTACCACTGTAACAAACCATTTTTACCACGCCAGCAAGCAATAAATACCATACAGATCCTCAATTTTGTCCAAGGCATTGAAACATGTCTACCCCACTATTCTACCATACTAAATAACCAGATCTACCACATCTATAACAAACCATTTGTACCACAAAAAAGACCATTTTCACTACATAACAGACCATTTTAACCATACCAACAACAGACCTATTCTTCCACACAAACAAACCATATCTACCACACGAATTCGTTCATTTTTTCACACCAACAGACCATTTTGAAAGAAGCAAAGGTGTACCAAAGGGGTAATCAGTATCATAAAACCGTGAAGACAAAGACAAAACCGGCAGACAAAAAATTATCACAACAAAACAAACCATATAACAACATAAAACACACACACATAACAACAAAACCGCATTCAGCAACGCGAACTCAAGTCGAAACGAGAGTGAACTCAGGTGCTCCTGAAGAGTAAGCAGTTCCTGCTTGCTATAGCACACCCGTCACGTTGCCAAAGATCGATTAAGTGTTGGTCAAATCCATAAAGGATGACATTACAAAACTCTATGTCAAACCAACATCTGTGCTCATCTGAGAGATAGAAATCCCGTATTTGCATACAAGCACATTTTGACACACCAACAGACCACTTATAACACACTAACTGACCAATTTTATTACATCAACATACCATTCATACAACGCCACTCACAAACCATTTTTATCACAACAACAGACCATTTCAACCTCACCAGTAGACCATTTCCACCACACCAACTGGCCTATCCTACTACACCAATAAACCATTCTTACAATTTTAACACATCAATTGGCCACACCAGCAGACCATATCAACCACACCAACGGACCATTAATGTCACACCTACAGACCGTTTCTACCACACCAGCAGACCATTCATTACATACCAACAAACCATTTTTACCACACAAATAGACCATTTTTACTATACACCAACACACCATTTTTACACACCAACAGACCACTTATAACACATTAACCGACAAATTTTATTACATCAACAGACAAACAGAACATTTCAACCTCACCAGCAGACTATTTTCACCACCGAAGGACTAGCATAGTTTCTTGAGACCATCCTCGCAAATGGTGTCAAGAGAGTAAAAAAATCGGTTCATGAAATTTTCACTCCTGACGTGGATCGAGCCATGGACCTCGGTGTTGGTAGCTCGACGCGTTAAACACTACACAACGGGCTCTTTAACAGACCATTTATACTGCACCAACAGACTTTTTCTATCACACAAACAAACCATTTTCACCACACCAGCAGATAAATTGCACCACACCATCTGACAATACTTACCACAACAGACAAATTCTACCACACCAATTGACAATTCCTACCAAACTATTTCTACAACACCAACAGACCTATCTACCACACCAACAAACCATTTCTACCACATCGACAGACTATTTCTATCACACAAACAAACCATTTCATTCACACCAGTAGACCTTTTCCACCACACCAACAGACCAACTGACAATCCCTACCACAACAAAGTCTATCACACCGATTGACTATTCATACCACACCAACATACTATTTCTACCACACCATGACCAATTTTATCACATCAACGGGTCAACAGGTCATTTTCATCCCACCAACAGATCTTTACTACAACACCAACAGGCAACAGACTATTTCTATTCAACAACAAACCATCTCAACCATATCGACCAGCCCAACAAACTATTTCTATCACAACAACAGACCATTTCTATCACACCAACAATCCATATCCACCACACCAACTGACTTTTTTTTCATCACACCAACAGACCATTCACCAACTGACCATTTTACGACACCAATTGACAATTTTTACACACCAAATGATCATTCCTGTCACATTAAATGGTTGTTTCTACCACACCAGCAGACATTTTCAACTACACAAACGGACCATTTTACCACACCAATGACCATTTGTACTATACCAAGAAAACATTTTATCACACCAATTGACCATTTCTACAACACTTAGTAATCATTTTTACCACACCAACTGACCATTTCTACACACCAAAACGTTTCTGCCACACCAACTGACCGTTTCTACCATACCAAAAAAAAACAGACCATTTCTACAACACTAACTGATCATTTCCACAACACTAACTGACCATTTCCACAACACTAAATGACCGTTTCTATCAACCAAACAACAGACCATTTCTACAACACCAACTGATTATTTCTACTAAACCAACAACAGACCATTTCTACAACACCAACCGTGCCATTTCTACCACACCTACATACTATTTCTACCACATCAACAATCTATATCCACCACACCAACACACCATTTCAACAACACCAACAGATCATTTCTACCACACTACTAACTTTTTTTCACCACACTACTAACTTTTTTTCACCACACCAACAGACCATTTAATTAAACCAACTGACCATTTTACCACAACCATTGACAATTTTTACACACCAAATGATCATTCTTGCCACATCAAGTGGCCGTTACTACCACACTAGCAGACATTTTCAACCACACCAACAGACCATTTTTTGTCATACCAACAGACCATTTTATCAAACCAATAGACCATTTATACTATACCAAGAAACCATTTTTACCACACCAATTGACCATTTCTACAACACTAAGTGATCATTTTTACCCCACCAATTGACCATTTCTACACACCATACGTTTCTAGCACACCAACTGACCGTTTCTACCATACCAAAAAAAAATATACCATTTTTACAACACTAACTGACATGACTGATCATTTCTACTATACCAACAACAGACCATTTCTACAACACCAACTGACTATTTCCACAACACCAAATGACCGTTTCTATCAAACCAACAACAGTCCATTCTACAAAACCAACTGACCATTTCTACCATACAAACAACATACCATTTCTACCATACCAACAACATACCATTTCTACCATACCTCTACCACACCAACTGATCATTTCTACCATACCTCTACCACACCAACTGACCATTTCTACCATACCTCTACAACACTAACTGATCATTTCTACCATACTTCTACAACACTAACTGATCATTTCTACCATACCAGCAAAAGACCACTTCCACAACACCAAATGACCGTTTCTATCAAACCAACAACAGATCGTTCTACAACACCAACTGACTATTTCTACCACACCCAAAACTACATTTTTGTATTTGTACCACACCAACATACTATTTCTGCCACACCAACAGACCATTTCTGTCACAACAGTAGACCATTTCTGTTACGTAAAAAGACCAATTCTTCCCCACCAACTAACCATTTCTCCCGCAACATTATTAATCCTTTTTTATCACACCAACTGAAAATTTTTACCTCATAAATATAACATTTTAAAGCACCATATTACTATTTAGTCGACACCATTTCGAATTCTATGATGTAAACATTTTATCGCATTAATTTGCCATTTCTACCACCTTTATTTGACCATCAGACTCTTGGGTTTTTTGTCACAACAATTCACAGACCAACAACACCCACTAGAAAATAGGTCACTGTGACTCAGTACAACAGTATAACCTTTGGTAGGGCTACACCACCCACTAGAAATTATGTCACTGTGACTCAGTCCAACAGTATAATCTGAGATAATTTAATCCAAGCAACGCAATGTAATTTTGAACAATTTTTCATGTTTGTATTTCTTTCAGTATTAATTTTCTCGGGTCTCGGGTATAACTTCATAAATCAAGTTCAGCCAGTCACGAGTAGTATTATACAACTCGCCCCTACGAACGAAAAAATATAGAATATACATATGTCGTATGAAATTCAATTTCGCAACATCCAAATTAAAGTCTTTCAACGAGAAACAACAGGGTTCGAGACTTTACTATTAGCGGTCTCCTAGCAATGTTACAGCGCCTACAGATATTATTACTTTTCATTCAGGTCTGCATCGACAGGTTCAACAAGAGGGACACATGTGGAATTCTTAGACCATCTTCCATATTCCAGATAGCAGTGTGTACAAAAAGCAGGAACAGTAAATGGCCATTTTGTTCATCATCAATTGTTGCTAATAATGAACAACTAGACCAACATTCCTCATTTATACTTCATGTACTTACTTTGGGTTTTTATTTAGAAATATTAATGTTGCTTCACGATACCAGGGTATCATCGGCACAATGCGACAAATACGACTTTCAGAAAATTTATGATCTGTCTCTTGACTATAGAAAAATGAAAATGTGATTTTGAATTTTAAAAGCAACAGCTTTCATCCATGGAGGTTGTTACTATGGAACGCCATAGCTGCCTTATGATGATGTGTTTCATTATATGACAAAGTATCATCACATAATGAAACTCATCATCATAAGGCAGCTATGGCGTTCCATACGTTAGTTCCATATGTTACAGTGATTGGTCATGATTGTAGAGTCTGATATGTAACTCACTTTTGGTGTCCTATATGATGTTTCAAATTTGAAGTCTTCATTTTTACGGCACTCATTTGCACCATGCAGAGCATAGTGTGTCATTACAAAAAAAAGGTAAAATATCGAATCAAAATTTTTGGCCTTGATATTTATTGCTCGACCACGTAGGTGGATAGGCCATATAGTTTTACCCTTGTTCGTCCGTAACACTTTGGTTTAGTTTTTGGTTAAGGTCAATTCCTCGGAAACTAGATGTTGGAGGTCAATGATATTTCACCACTAGATGGGTTTTTTGGTAAGGCTACACCCACCCACTAGAAATTAAGTCACTGTGACCTATACTTTATGCATGAATGACTTTGGTTAAGTTCTCAGTTAAGGTCCTCAACTTGGGTACCAGATGTTGTGGTCAATTATATTTCACCACTAGATGTGTCTTTGGTTACGTGACACCACCCACTAGAAATTAGGTCACTACAACCTATATTTTACGCATGAATGACTTTGGTTAAGTTCTTGGTTAAGGTCCATATTTCAGATACTACATGTTTAGGGTCAATGGTATTTCACCACTAGATGTGTCTTGGGTAACTTGACACAACCCACTAGAAATTAGGTCACTATACATGAACGACTTTGGTTCAGTTCTTGGTTAAGGTCCATAACTTGGATATATATACAAGATATTCGTAGTCAATGATTTTTCACCACTAGATGTGTCTTGGATAAAGTGAAACCACCCACTAAAAATAAGGTCACTACGACCTATATTTTATGCATGAATGACTTTGGGTAAGGTCCATATCTCGGCTACTACATGTTAAGGATAAATGATGAGTTTTGGTAACACAGCACCGCCCACCAGAAATTAGCTCACTGCGACCTATATTCTACTCATGAACACGTTTGATAAATTTCTTGCCCAGGTTGTACACATTGGTAGACAATGATATTTCAAGAACGAGAGGGCCATCCTGTGGCTCACAGACACATTTTCTAGTTTAGGACTGACTACATTGGTGTTAAACAAAACAGTTGTCTTCAGTCCTTTAGATTCGTTTATGTAGGGAATGTATGATTATGGATTTTCATTTGGTTGTTACTTTATGACCTGACCATGTTTTGCCATGATTCTAGAAATGATTTCTAAAAGTTAATGAGTTAAATTTGTTTTGGTTCCCTTTGGATTCGAATTTTATCAAATTGATGTACACCGGGATGTACACACACTATCAATATTTTGTTAGATGTGTACGTTTTTCGTAATCAGTATGATTATAGATGTAATTAAATTGATATACAGGTCTATATAATCATGAGAGGGGAACAAGTCCCTGTGATTCTATGATCATGAGAAGGGAGCAAGTTCATCTAAATTACAGTAACTAAATACCACGGCCACCAGACGATCAAACGAGCGAAAGTCTGTTAATTTACCTATAGCATGGAGATAAATGCGCCAGAAGTCTGTTACTCGAGTTGGTCAAAGACTGTTAATAAAATGTTATCGAGAAAATACCCACAGGTAAGTTGCGTTTTTTATTATTATCATTTTTTTAGAATCTTATTTGTAAAACAAAATATGTCTGACAAAATGGTTGCTCGTTTTGCATTGATATACAAAATTCCGTTTTGATTGGATTTAAACGAAAGAAGAAATTTAAGAAGGCGTCTGACTCAATCGAATTTATATATGTGTACACAATATGCCGACATAACAATTTTATCATTTTCTGTTGTTTTTTTCAGTAATTTTACACAAAATGATCGTGTTATCGTTTGTGATGTGTGAAATGGTCTCATAAGATTCTAAGCTCAAAATATTGTATGTTTTCGTGTCTCACAAATGAAGATATTGATTGTTATTGAAAATTCGGTCGGTTAATGAGTCATGTCAAATGCATTTTGGTCTGTTAACAGGTCGGTTACGAGTAAATCAATATAGATTATTGCAGCTAGCGATGTGATCTTGAAGGTTCACAAAAATCTTAGTGTTCCAAACTTTATTCTATTCCACATTACAATGTATCTCTTTAACATGTTCCCCATTTCCACTTCTCGATACTTTATGTGAATGCTCAGAAACATATTTCCTAAATTTGTTTTCTGTTCTCTGTCTTAATCATCAAAATGCAATTTTAAAAATGCATTGTTTTTATTATTTTTCCAGAATAAAAAATGAAAAGAAAAGGAAATTCGAATTTTGGAAACAGAAAGTTTCTATGGAAAAAGAAGAAAATCCTAGAATGAAAACCCTTATGACGGAATAAAATTTATAATCCTCAAAGTAAAAATATTTTTTTTTGCTTCCAATGTATGATGAATACATGTACTTTTACAAGTACTATTGTCATTTAAGACCAAACATAAAAATCTCCGTGTTTCCTGTTACATGTGTGAAACAAGAATATGTCCAAAAGACATAATGCCCCATCTCGCAACATTTATTTTTTTCGCAAACATGGTTGCTAAGGCACTTGTCCGTCAGATGGAATGGACTTTAACCATTCTTCTATAAGTGGTCATTCATGCGGAAAATATATGTCAATGCCAGCATCCAAAGCATGCATTGTGATAATCATCACTAGGTGCACATACCATACCAATATGGTTGATGTGGCACTTGTCAGTTAGTGGGAATAGACTTAAACCATTCTTCTGTACGTGGTCATTCATGCAGAAAATATAGGTCACATCCAGCATCCGAAGCATGCATTGTGCTTAGCATCACTAGATGCACCTACCATACTAATATGATTGATGTGGCATTTGTCAGTAAGTGGGAATATGGGGATTTGGGACGGACAGATGAACGGACCCGAACACTATATGCCCCTCTACTTTTGTAGATGGGGCATAAAAATAGAGATTGTAGGTAGGTATTATTTATTACATTTTTGTTCTTACCTTGAGAAAATGAAGAGCATGATAAAAGTTAAACAGTGCTTAAGCAAAATATGACAATGAAAATGTTAGATAAGGCATGAAAAATAAGGTAGATAGGGAAACAGGAAACACATGTTTTTATTTGGCCCAAGATATTGGCATCCAATTACAAACACTCTAAGGTATAAGGAAAACAAGTCACATTTTCGTTTCTAACAAAATGACGAATTCTGATAAATTACTCGCAAATATAAAGCACTGTATGCATAGATACGTACGCATTATATTAAAAACGAATTGGGATAATAAAACTCTTAACAGACAGTTTTTACTTTGACTAACTCTTTAACCGACATTATCTTTAGAGTTTATTGAAAATCCTGTTTTAAAAAAGACAGAATAATACAAATATCTCCAAATGTACCGGGGGTGTAAGATTAACAATTATGATACTGATATTTCCACTTTTCGGAGTAAATAAATTTGAAAAACTCAGAAATCCTGTTTTTGTACATGTTTTTTTCTTCTACCTCTCTTATCGCCTATTCATTTTATTTATAACTCCGTTGACAAAGATTTTTCTTTTTGCGTCCATTCAATCCGCTAATGATAATCATTTTGTCAGACAGTTTTTGTTTTGGCCAAAAACAAATCATTATTTAAAATAAGTAATGATTTTGTACATAAATGACTTTTAAAACTAATATTTACTCTTAACAGTCATAGAACCGACTCGAGTAACAGACTTCTGGCGCATTTATCTCCATGCTACAGGTAAATTAACAGACTTTCGCTCGTTTGACCGTCTGGTGGCCGTGAATACACCATGCAGGACATTTTCATCCTTTGAAAGAAATGATACTTAACAATTCTTACCTAACACATAGATCTGTATATTACAGGTCTATCATCCTAACAAGGTAAAAATAATGAATCAAGATACTTGTAACCTTTAAAATTTTTACAAGTTTTTTTTTTTTTGCCCTTTATTCTTTTTTCTTTAAAGGTTTTTGCCACTTTTTCTGTACGGGTCATATTATTCTTTATTCTTTAGTTTTTTGTGTCATTTTTCTTTATCTGTTAACTTTATTGGCCATTATTCTCTTTTCTGTAATCCCCATCCACACCCTTTTATGGTCTGACCACATATTTGATCATATTTTGCATGATTCTAGAAATATCCTCTTACGGTTCTGTCTGTATCTTTTGCTGGCCCATCTTCAAAATAATGATCTGCTAATAAATTTTTCATAGATATACATGTCTATAAATATCTATGAATTTTCTAAAAAAAAAAAAAAAAAAAAATAGATAAAAAAAAATTAAAAAACACTCCCCCCTTTTCGGTAAAAAAAAAATCATCCGTACATGCAGAACTAAACAATCAATCAGTACCGTTCACTTCCAATTTCAGATGTAAGGTGATAAAACTATCATAAATACGACCGACAAGTAATTAACAGTAATTAAGTAATTTACAAATTTCTAGTGGGCTTATCATTCATTGAGAAAAACATTAATAGATTGACCAATCAGAATGCACGACACAACTTATCTTGACAGGTGATTTGTTAATGGAAATGTAAAGACAAACGAGAAAGTAGGTCAGAAAAACTTCTAAAGAATAACAATTTTAACGGTTTCCACCGTAATAAGCTGTTGTCAAAGGAGACCATCAAAAGCTGTCAGATTAAAAGTGTTTCTTGAATCTTTTGTGGAAATTAAACTCCCGTGAAACTTCTTCCAAAGTGAAAAAGTGCCTCAGTTAAGGTTCATCTGTACCTTTGGTTAAAAATAGCAAAATTTTCTACATATTTTTTAGTATATGCAGAACAAAAACTACAAATAAAATAATAAAATAAAGCATAGCTGGACCTAGATATGGTAATTTCTGATTCAATTTCTATCCATTTTTCATTTTAAGTTCCTTTAAAATAAAGATCTCTTTTTTTTCCTGTTCAGATTTTAAATTGAAAAAGGACAAACTATCCCTATTGTGCCTCTTACATGAAACGAGGTGAACACTTTTAGTTAAATCCCTTATTGAAAGTTGCATGAAATTTGAGGCCACAAGAAAGGGTGAAAGTGATATTAGCCTTAAATCGGGTGTTTTTAAAAGCGGATAAAAAAGAGATCTCTAAAATAAAGGATTTTTTCGGGAAGAATTCATAGAGAAAAGGTAAGAATTTTTAATATCTAGGTCCAGCTACACTTTATATTTCAAATTTGTGTGCAGTTTTGGCTGTGCATATACTGAAAATAGATTTAAAATAACGCCATGTTTTAAAGAAAGGTACAGATGAACCGTAAGCAAGATTTTGTGCAAGATTTAATAATGCAGATTTTGTGTTTGAGTCTAGACTGCTTGTATGTAAAGTTATTTAAAGATTTTATTTTTTGTTATTGTTTTTTATGCAGGGAGATGGAGTTGCAGACCATACCATATGATTACATCCTTGATGATATTGAATTCTTTCCAAAAGAAACAACCAAGCAGAAGAAAAGGCCTCCAAGCATACCAAATGTAAATTTTTATATAGCCTACTAATATTTTATCTTAATGCCAATATCAGGGCCAAAAAAAATGTAGCCCAGACTTTTTTGGTCATTCTCTCTATATTTTCATCTAAATATTTTTGATTTTTCAGTAGTCCAGCTCAAAATTTAGTAGCCATGGGCGACTGGGCTCAATTTTTTTCCCTTGGCAATGCCAATATATTGGAAACTACCATATTTATCTCCCATTGGGTGCTGCTTCCCCACCCTATTCACCCACCTATCACTCTATTAGTCTATTTATATGAGGCAGTGTAAGAATTGTGCCTCTTGTCTGTGAAGGAGATCCTCTATGTTGCAGCATTGCGCCCAGAAATTTTCAAGAGCCTAAGGAGATTAAGACTGTGCCTCTCACCATGCTTACAGGATCTGAAGATTTTTTACCCTTTGACAAATTTTATTTTTCTATTTTTAGTTTTACACTATTTCATTCATAAATTAGAATTAAATTTTTATTATTTCCTTATTGTTAAGTTTTAGAACAATGAATAAATGACCTTAATTGTAACTTCCCCTATTCTGGGAAAATCAAGGGTCCAACAAATGAATAATTACTCTCTCAACCCTATTGACCCAAATGGTTCATAGTTATAAAAAAAATACATGATAAGTGACTAAACTAATTAGAACTCGAAGCTTTTAGGGTCAAGTTAAATTCAACTTTCATAGCAATCATGAATAAGGTTACAAATGTTGGGAAAAGTGCTAAAATCACATTATTTTCTGAAAAATATGAACATGATGAATAAAATCAAAACTTAAAGATTGAAGTCTCAAAACTCATTTGTTTATACCGTATTTGCTTTATGGTTGTACATGTATTTGATGCAGTGGTGCACATTTTTCTGTTCAAAGTTCAACAGCCACACAGATTAATGAAACCACAAACAAGATTTTAGCTCATTATCTCTAATAAATAATATCTTCAAGTATGTATCAAGCACAAATTCAATCCCTAAAAAGTATGCAAAGGAAAAGGCTCTTGAGAATATAGTATGTTGTAAACTTCCAATTACCGTTATAATTGAAAATATGCAAATTAATCACGATGACAGATTGCTTTGATTGACATTTTTATATTTATAATATAACTTTCTTGTATTTAATCGTAATTTTCACACAAAAGGTATACATGGTGTACTTTGATTTCTTTTTTATTATAAAACCACAAAACTTGGTCGAACAAAGGTATACCATTGTTATGACAAAGCAATGATCTGAGGTCGAATGGCCTAGAGGCACACAGTAATGGGCAAATGAAAACCTCAAGTTGAAGTGAACGTTCTAGATTTGTCCTATATATTATTCCAGGACAGTTTCAACATGTTCAATGAAAAGACATTTTTAAAGTGAGAAAAAAATATGGGAAATGTTACAGGCCAATATGGTAATGATGGCTGTCTTTCGGTAGTACATTAATCTTGTAATAGACATTTTTATGGGTAAGAAATTGGAAAAAGATGTCCAGTATGTGCTTAATTTCAATTGTTTGATTTCTAAGGACTCGAACAAAAGTAAACAAAAGTTGAAATCAGCATTTTTACCCTCCAACATTAAAAATGATACCATGACATAAAATTTGCCATTGTGAATGAAAAGATTAGTATGACATAGTGCCTTGTCATTATATTTGTAAATACTCCTACACATTTTCTCCTCCCTGTCAAATTAAATCAGAATTATTTTTTGTGGAAGCCAGCAGGGCATGATACTTATTTCCACTGCTACCTCTGTGCTGATCAATCTTGTCATTTTGTCATATGATTTGTATGCATGTACAATTGTGCCCATAAGTGATTATCTGATCTGTTAAGAAGGTCATTAATTATTTGAGCACCTGTTGTCTTTTTTTAACATGTTTTTTTTTCTTCAAATTTTCTTTCACAAAAATGTTAATTTTTCATCCCAGTTAAAGTTGCAACAATAAGTAAAGTTAGGGGAGTTAACATCATAACTATATACCTAGATATAAAAGCCTGCAGCGACATTTGTTTAGTTGCTTGGGCCTAAGTCTTATAGTCTTGCCATATAAACCATGATAACAAAGAAGGTTAAAGTTTAAGGTCATACTTTGGAAATTGGATGGCTTTTGTTTTTAAGACCTTGTAAAATATTTACATGTAACACATTTTAATGAAAATTATAAGCGGAGTGGGGACATAGAAATGCCGGTCATCAATCCGTCACACTTTTTTTTTCGTAACAGTTTTTTCAGCAGCACTATTAATCATAGGCTTTCAATAAATATAGTATGCAGCTTCAGGTAGGTATCCCATATGGTGGGATGCGTTTTCTGATCTGTCTTGCTCATCTACTTCCTGTTTAATGAGCTGACTTGAATTTTTCCCACTCAGTTCAACATTGGATATCAAAGTGACCCAAAATTTAGTTCTGTAAGTCACTGACTAGTTTGGTACATTTAATGTTGACTCACAAAAGGGAACATCACTTATTTAAAGAAAACACATTTAGTTTATAATTGGCTTAATTTCTGAATGTTGGTTCTGGTTGCTGTGACCTACATTGTAAAAATCAACCTATAAATTTCTGTTACAAAATGGCATGACCATTAAAAAAAAAGCATTATGAACACCTACATAGTCTACCCTTTTGTCATTTCTTGGTCATTGAGGAATAGATTTCATACATGGAATTGTATGCAAGCCATTAAGTTGGACAGGATATGCCACAAACTGTTTACTGTCAAGAGACCATTTTTTGTTTGGTTCCATTTTAGGCTACAGTTTCAACTGTCCTTTAATGTAATTTTCCTGGAAAAAACCCCAACTTTTTTATGTTTTTTTTCTTCCCAATGTTACTGATTGTTCAAGTGTTGTATCTGATTGCAGAATAATGTTTCAAAGTTAATAAAAACATGATTGATTTTCGTATCTTAAAGACCGTTACAAAATCAATCGGTAAATGGCAATAGCATTTTAATGGAAAACGACAATTAGTCATGTAGACTTGGTTATTACTTGGTAATTAATCAGACCCAAATCAATGTCTGTCCACCTTGCATTTTATCTGAGCCATTAAGCCAAGCGATAACGTCACCTTAAACTTTTTAAACAAAAATATTAATCTATTGGTGCCTTGGCTTTTGAATTACCATCGTGACTATATTTTATTGATAAATATTTGATTTTCTAAATTTAGTATGGACAACAATGCTGTTGTCATTTAAAAATTTTAATGGAATCGTTAGGGTGACGCAAATGACATTATACTGTGATGTTATGAAACAGCATAGAAAACCTATAAGTCGAAACTAAAAGAGACTGCTTCCAGGGTTTGAGATTTATAGAGGGGAGATATTCATGTAGGTAAAAGTTGCCAGAATTGCAATAATTTTTGAGTCCCTTTTTAAAAGCAAAATTTTCCACTAAAATCTTTTTTGAATTCAAGGTTTATTAGCCATTAGGCAAACATCCCCCTCCGCCCCCTCTGAATCTGCCAGTGGCTCCTACTTTTGTTCCCTGCAACTACATTGTACATTGTAAAGAGTTATATAGTTAATCACCTACTTGAAACATTGTCTGTCTGTCTGTAAGTTTCTGTAACATTTTTTGGCATTTCTACCACAAATAATTGTACGACTGATTTCTGGCTTAATTATAAGTGACCTATGACACAAAGTTTCTTTCATAGTCCCTCTGTCACTTATAGTAGGCATTTGCATCATTTCTTTGTATGTCATTAACCATCCTCACAATGTCAGGGCTCCTGTGTCCATATCTGTCCGTGGGACAGATATGGACACAGGAGCCCTGACATTGTGAGGATGGTCATTAATTGAAATTGTGATTAAACTGATTTCAAGTTCTAAGAAACTTTTTTGGTTTTTCAAAACAATTGTATAGATATCTATTCAAAAAGCAACAACACTATATATGTGTATCAGATATATTTGGTTGCTGCTTTATGCGTTTACTTAGTACATGTATCTGACTCATTTGTCTAGAAAAATATTTTATAAGGTTTCTTAAAGATCTCAAGGACAATAAAGTCTCAAAGAGACCAATTTTAAAAAGAAAATGTGTCTAAATTTTAAGGTTGACACAATTATTTATTGTTGTGCAGATCTAGATATTCCTTTATGTGTTGGTTATTCTAGAGATCAAAACTTGTGATATTGTAGCAGTACGAAAATCATTAAACATAATTATATTTGTATCAATAACACCTCCAATTATAAATAATTATCCACAAAGATTTTAACAAATTAAATGAACATAAAAGGCCTGCAGGCTTTTATAAAATTACATGTGCAATAATCATGTCTTGAAATCTGTAATTTTATATGACCCATTATTAGCATTTATATGCAGTTTTTTGCAGCTGTGATATAAAGAAGTCATTAAAAAAATTTAAAGTTGCTTTTTTTATATTCAAACACTTCAAATCTCTTTTCTCATAGCCAAGTGTGTAGAACAGTTTGTATAGAAGAGCTTGGATATTATATTTTTTCACTTTAGTCAAGTGCAGATATTTCAACATGTTAAATAAATATTGAACAATCTAATATTAAAATCTACATTTTAAAGCTATCAAAGTGACATAAAGTAAGAAAGAGCCCATTATAAGTTTGTACACATGTGATGTCCTTGGAAATCTTTGCCATGTAAAATTAGGTTAAATTGCAGTGGTTAGCATGTAAAAAGACTACTGGTAACCTACATTTTTGTGGTTTGATCCTAATGTCAGGGGTAAAAACTTCATGAACCAATTTTATGACCTTTTCTTGACATCATTTGCAAGGATTGGCTCAAGATACAATTATATCTCTCAGAAGGGACAAAAAATAGTAGTATTGTTAAGGTACACTTAAAGAAAAAGCTCTACAGGGACTACTGAAAGAAAATGCACTTCAAAATGCCAACTGAAGACTGGTTTATAGAATAAACTGTTTATCTACATAATGTATAATTATATATTTTTCACCCAAATCTGAAAAAAAATATGAATGATCTTGAATAAACTTATGTGGCACAATCTTCATAGACCAATGTCAATTAAAAAACCCCACAGAAACAGCAAGCAGCCTTCAAGGTGACCTGTCATCAAATATGCTATTAGAATTATTTGTTACCCGGTAATCGAAATGGATGGAATTCAATATCTAATTTAATATTTTTTATTATGGCCCGACCACGTATGTGGATCGGACATATAGTTTTACCCTTGTCCGTCCGTCCGTCCGTACGTCCGTCCGTAACACTTTGGTTAAGTTCTTGGTTAAGGTCCATTACTCGGATACTAGATGTTGGGGGTCAATGATATTTCACCACCAGATGGGTCTTGGGTAGGGCTACACCACCCACTAGAAATTAGGTCACTGTGACCTATATTTTATGCATGAACGACTTCGGTTAAGTTCTTGGTTAAAGTCCATAACTTGGATACTAGATGTTGGGGGTCAATGATATTTCACTACTAGATGTGTCTTAGGTAAGGTGACACCACCCAATATAAATTAGGTCACTGTGACCTATATTTTACGCATGAATGACTTTGGTTAAGTTCTTGGTTAAGGTCCATTACTCGGATACTAGATGTTGGGGGTCAATGATATTTCACCACCAGATGGGTCTTGGGTAGGGCTACACCACCCACTAGAAATTAGGTCACTGTGACTTATATTTTATGCATGAATGACTTCGGTTAAGTTCTTGGTTTAGGTCCATAACTTGGATACTAGATGTTGGGGGTCAATGATATTTCACTACTAGATGTGTCTTAGGTAATGTGACACCACCCAATAGAAATTAGGTCACTGTGACCTATATTTTATGCATGAATGACTTTGGTTAAGTTCTTGGTTAAGGTCCATATCTCAGATACTACATGTTAATGGTCAATGGTATTTCACCACTAGATGTGTCTTGGGTAACATGACACCATCCACTAGAAATGAGGTGACTGTGACCTATAATTTATGCATGAATGACTTTGGTTAAGTTCTTGGTTAAGGTCCATATCTTGAATACTACATGTTAAGGGGCAATAATATTTCACGTATCCCAGGTAATACACATTGAGGGTCAATGATATTTCAAGAACGGGAGGGCCATCCTGTGGCTCATAGACACATTTTCTAGTTGTTCCTTATTTCTATCAGTTGTCCATCAAAGATGAGAGATTCCAATTGTGCAGACAAGACAGTGTCAATGATGATACCTACAGCATTGGGTCCTCCCGTCAAGACAGCTTGGAGGAGGTGTACCGTGGAAAACTCTGCCGTCAAGAAAGCATAGATGATCACAGAGTACCCTCCCTTGGTAGTTTTGAGAGTTCTTCTTCCATGTGTAGCAGTGTTGATGGGGTTCTTTCTCTTGATAAAGTTCCATCCGTTTGCTCTGATATTTCTGAAGAAGGTAAGATTTTGAATTTTTCGTTATGAAATTTGTAGTTAGCAGACTTGATGATCTTCCTTGACTAAATGAAAGAAAGCATTAAGCAGAGATTTTTTTAACAGTTTTCATGACGTAAGTTTTGTATTTCCTCAGCAAGGAAAAAAATTTAAAAAATTGGACTGTATTAATGTAAAAAAACAAATTTGAAACCTTTGCATACGTATCTGCAACAGTCATTTATGCCAAACCAAAGCCTTAAAAAAATGGTAATGTAGCTACTAGGTAACAACTGAAAAATGTACCATTTGTTGGTCCAAATGCTCGAAGACTGTAAGGCTTAAAGAGTTTGTGGAGTTAAGTTTCATTACAAAGTAAAATAAATATATGTAAGGAAATTTCACTTGAGGTTAATGTTCTAATATAATTATCCAAGTTCATTTTTCTGTGACAGTCATTGTGGAGAATACCTGACAAATGCTTAAGTTTATTTTGAAAAAAAATTTCATGAACAGTTGGAAAAGTCTAGATTGCATTATAATTGTTTGGGAAGAAAAGATAACATGGCAATGGATGTCCAAAAATATTATTATAAATTTAAATAAATTATTTTTTGGTCCAAGTGTCAAGCGACACATTGATTAAATAAACTGTCTAACTTCTCAGTTGACTTTCTGTCAGACTAAATCATGTAAATTAAAGGGGATGAAACTTCAGTAGCGCTTTGCCAAAGGGGGACATAAACACATGAACAAATTCAATTAAGGATTACACCTGACGTTGACAAGTTTAATAATAGATGTAAATGACTTAAACGATTATTTACAGTTACAAACTTCTCAAGTTTTTGCTGTTTATTTTTGTCTCTGGTTTAAAGCATTTGTCTATTGCCTTGGGGCATTCTTTTTAAGCACACTTGGAGACTGAAATATGAATCTAGTTCTAAATTTGGAAATTTTGTCTTACGATTTTTGCCGTCCTCTTTAATTAGTACCGTATTTTCCGGTGTATAAGCCGCTATTTTTTTCCTGAAAAGTTTTGGGTGCGGTTTATACTCCGGTGCGCTTAGTGTGTGTATTTTTTAAAAATTTTCAGGTGGACCAGTGTGAAAACATCGATGTTTCATCTGGGTCATTACCAAACTGCTGCAATTTCTATTTCAGCTTTATTCATGTAATGTTTTGTTTGTTATTTTATGAAATAAAAAGTAAATACCCTCGAATGTGTTTGTTTATTATGTATTTCAGTTGTTTCGATCTTTTCTCTCCATAATCATCCATTTTTATTTTGATTACGTAATCAGACAGAGGTGTGTCTAAAATGTGGAATTTGTATAATAAATAAAATGCATGCTGTCCCTTTCCTTTCTCTTCCAATAATTCATATTAAATATATTTGTGCTTAATATGCCCTTTTCTATGTTGTTAATGTCCACATTATTACCCTGGTAAGTAATTTTTACATTATATGGACAGCTGTGTTCATTTTCTCCCTACTTTTGAAGAGAGTTTTGTTTATTTTCTCCCTACAATTTTATTGACTGTTTTTCCTTTAAGTTTAATTCAAGAACAACTAATCATTTTGTCACTATTCTAGCTATTTTAGAGCAAACATATATCATTTTATAAAATTTATTCAGTTTAAACTTGTGTGCAGGAAAATTTAAGAATAACAACCTTTGACCTGTTGACATCGATCTACACAAGACAAGTACACACCGTTTCATGTGTATTTTACCAAGTGAATATCATGGATTTGTTTGATCAAGGAACCATTTATTCTTATGATTTTTATTTAATAAATAGTTAATTAATAATCAAGGACACACAAAAAATCTATAATTATAGATTGGACACATTCCCATGCACAGGTATGCCATTTTGATTTTCTTTTCCTTTCCACCACGTGGTCAAGCTAATGTAGCTAACTAATGATTAATCACACAAACAGAACTTGAGTAATTATAACCAAAACATATCAAGGTCAATAAACTTCACTTTAATTGCAATCAAAACAATAACTGGAGAATCAGGTTGCCGACAAACGATTTAAATGCCAATCATAACACCTGTCAGGTGTCATACACTAATTTGCAATTTACCGATATACACACATATTATACAGTCATGACAGTTAAAATTAATAACAATAAATTTAACACAAGCTGTATTTATTCATTTTTATTAAAATCAAACACAATTTTATTAATAAATCAAAAATAAATAATATAAAATGGAAACGATCTTCAACGACATCGGGAGTCTTTGTGCTGAAAATGAAATAAACATGACAAAAATCATTCAATATACGTTATAAGACTGGAGAAAGGGGTGCGTTTAATACTCAGGTGCGCTTTATTAATGGATAAAATCCGAAATTTCCCTGAAAATCGGCCCTGCGCCTTAAAGTCCGGAGCGCTTTATTCTCAGGAAAATACGGTATGCAGCGATGAGATCCAACGTCAAATTGACAATGTTTGAAGTTTGAAGCACAAAACTCATTCATGATGTGCATTAAGTGGAATGGGCTAATTAATGCTGGAGAATAGCATAAAAAGGAAGAAACCTCTTAACAAAATTCATAATAAACTTCATTCATAAAATTCATTAGTTGTAGGGCTTGTGATTTATGTTAGAAAGGTAGTACACCATGTACGACAGATTTGTGGTTTGTGGGTTTACCAATATGGGGTGATATCCTAACAAGGTGATTGTATATTCGGTAAAATGTATCAGACTTGTCAATCTATTAATTAATGCAATAAATATATCACGATCTCTGCTCACCATATAGGTATACATGAGGTTTATTACAGGGGATGCTAAAATTTATACTCTATTAACCTATGATTACTTCATTGAGAGAGGGTATACTGGTACCAAGATGCTTAAAAGTCTGAAATACATGTTGTATATTAATTTTTAATATGAATTTATATTAATAATATTGATCAAATACCATTAAATGCTGTTTTCTGTATTATATGATTTTGGAACCTGTAAGACCCTCAGAATAATAATCAGGTCTTATTGTTATTCTGCCGGAAAAGAAATTTCCGAATTAATACATTTTATAACAACATATTGAATGTAAATTACCAAAATGTTTTGAGGTGTATACTAAAACAAAGTTAGAACATTAATAAGAGTATATAACAAATTTGTTTTACACCTACGGGTCCTAAATATTTCTATTACATTACATGAGAACACAATGTTGTTGAATATTTCACATGTTCTGTCTACTTTGAGGGGGAATTTTACATTTTTTGTTGTATTCAAACAATCTCTTTTTCATGTTCTCCATCTTTATATAGACATGTTTTGGGATTACAATAACAGAGAGCAGCGACCGCTGGTCACATTGAAGGCTGCAAGCTGTTATCAGTTGTGGACTTTAAGAATTGCCGTTTATAACTGTAGGTTGTGAAGCATACACTTATTCCACATCTTCTATTTGTGACTACCAATAATGCATATATTTCCATTAAAAATTTTATTCGAATTTAAGTAATTATAAGTTCTTACTTATTTTTCCTTATTGTATTTTTAGTTTAAGTGTACTTATTCATCATACACTTATTTATGAGTTATCTTTCTTTGCTTAGTCTTATTTTTTAGATTAGAGTTATCTTTCTTAGACTGCAACAATGTTTTGATATAAAGAAGTTGTCATGCAAAAAGCATTGTTTGCATTGGCCTTAACCTATTCAAAAGTTGTTTAAATCTAGATGTTAAGGTACTATAAGTACCATGTAGTAAAATATGACATCTTCAAAACACAATGCAATGTAAATAGTATCATATTTTAGACTCAACGGGTGCACATTTTAAATAACAAGTGACATTTATATCTGGTAATGATATTTAAAATGGATTATTTGCATTTGAAATATTAAATTACCATTCATCTTTTCATAATGTAGCTCTGGTAATGTAAATGAAGATATTTTTAATATGTTTAAAAGCAACCTTTTGGCTGAATGTGGCCTTGACTTTTATTTGAAAAGATAACCTGCTAAAATAAAAAAGCTTACAGCTTGATTAACCTGTTTTAAAGTTTTCTAAATCTTATATTTTTATCTCAAATTATATCATACTTTATTCTTTTCATTTTCAAGTTGTAAAATAATCTGCTCATTATTGAAAAAAATAATGTTTTCTGAAATATTTTGCTTAAAAAATTGTCCTGTAAAAATTAGATTCAAATTTCATCATTATATTAGTATAGATAATAAAAGATCAAAGTATATTTAAAAAAGATGTTTAGTTTTGATTTCCTTGTGTTCAAGTACATTTTAATTATATGTGTGTGAAAATTTAAAATTTTAATTGTTTTAAACTTAACTTTTTTGTGGGAGTGAGATCATCTAATTTTACTTTGAAATTTGATACTTTTTAACTTTGTGAATCACACTTTCACTTCCTTGAGATGCCAATCAAGTCCATGTTTCCGTATGCTAATTAATTTTCGAAAAACAAAAGATTTTAACGAACCCCTTTCACTTGCCATAAGTAAAAAGTTGACAATTTTCATATTGTTTACAGGAAAGACCTTGATTAGTCATATCTTCTCTTTTGAAAAATTAAAAATTACCAACATAAAGTGTTTTTTTGTTTGGAGGTTAAAAGTTAGAAAAAGAAGTTAATTTTTCATTGAATCAACTTCAATGTCAGTGGTTTGAGAAAATTGTTTTGACACTGTCCCTACAAATTATCTTCATTCATAAAAAGATGTGGAAAAGATAACAGTTAAATAGCAGAGATTGATAGGAAACAGGTACCTGGCAACTTTCAGGGGTACCCCACAGGAGAATCCTAATTTATGAATGAACTTAACCTTGGCCATTAATGTCTTAAAATGATGTAATTTTTGTTATTAAAGATAGTCATGACAGCAAGACACATTAATATTCTGTTAATTTTCACATAATTATGTCTTAAAATAGACAAGTTGCTTGTAAATAAACAAAGAAGTGAGTTAATGTTGTCTTTAAGTAGGCCAATGTTTGCACACAGATGTGTTTTGAAATTTCATCCTATTTTATAGACAAGGCTTTGTCAAACTTCTCCTGTTTTAGACTTACAATTTTGGAATATTGTGTCATTGGGTAGATGTGGAGGGTTTTTTTTATTAGGGGTTACAGAACGGTTTATATTTTCCGAAAAATCTTGACAAAATCTACATTTGGATTGGCATACTGTCTTCTTAGACCAAGGCATAAGATTACAAGTATCTCTGCACCATATTTCTCCCACCTCACTTGTTGACATTGTTTACCAAAGTTTATTTATTAATCCTTGCTGCTAAATATTACTTAATTATCTATGGCCAGCCTTCTGATATCTCTATTCCACATAACAGAGCTATAAACTCCCTGCTCTGCTACCAACCCTCCATGTTTTATGAAAGATGATAAATTTGTTTGTATAACAAAGCTGTTATCTGCTTAAACAAGTCTGTAGTTAACCAGTTTCTATCTCTCATCACAAGTACTAATGATGCTCTGCCCATCAGGTGATTCTTTGCATTAATCGGCATGCACAGAATCCAAGATCTGTTAATTTAGTTAGGTGTGGGTGGATAGGTGTAAAAAAAGTTCTGAAATGTAAAATTCTCTTTCATGTTCAATGTTTTGGCATAGTTGATTCATTAAAGGATTAACACTTGTTTAACCCTGGGATGATAAAGGAATTAATGAAATGGCAGAGATTTGGAATAAATTGTACATGAGACAACATTATCAAACACTCTATAATAAATGTTGTTTTTCTTTGATATTTTCAGTTAACTCCATATTCCTCTTGATCAAATATACAAGTTGAGGAAATCCAATATTTTGGGCAAACATTTTTCACTTTCACCTGTAGGTCTGTCTGCCTGCCTGTTAACAATTATTTGTGATCACTACAACCCAAAACAATTGACAGTACAGTTCTGAAATATTGTAAAGTTGCTATGCAGTATGTCAAGATGTGCTTTCCATATTAAAATTTCATTCATATCTGTGAAATGTTATTTGCCACAATCAGATTTTGAGAATTGGACTTGTGAATTCTATTGATACTACAGTACTGAAATTTGTACAAGTTGCTATGCAGCTAGACTTGCTACAAGTCCCTCTGTATTATTTGTTCTATCCTTAATTAACCTCTACCATTGTCTACTGATAACACATTTTTACTGCTGCAGACAGTAAATTAGTACCTATTAGAACAATTATCTTTGATTGAGAAATAATAAAAAAAATATATATTTTTAAAAAAAGAAAGGGACTTGTAGCAAGTCTACTATGCAGCGTGTCATGGGGCACATATTGAAATTTCATCAAAATCTGTGGAATTTTGGAAAAACCTAGATTTTTTGCTCACAGTTAAAGAAACATTTCTACATTGACCAGTACAGTTGTACCTTAGTTGTCAGAAAGATTAATGTTCATTTACATATTTTAGGAATGTCATATTGTGAGAAAATATTTTGTTTTTTCCAAAGTCTTCATTCTTGTGTTAAATTTATCTTTTCAAGATTATAATCAAGACTTTTGCCATATTTTTTCTCAGGAACAATTGAATGTGAAACCTGACCAAAATCTTTCATATTGTAGGTGTGTTGTTTCCTTTTGCTTTTAAATACTAGTGAACATTTCCAAAAAAATTCTTAGGATAACCAAGTTTGCAATATCAGTAGGAAACATTAAAAGAATCTAAAGAGCACAGGGGCATACAGATGTACTTGTGCATCAATATCTCAGAGTTCTCTTGTTCAGCAAGTTAAGATGACCAAGTTGGCAGTATTCATTTATCAGAGAAACATTTCAAAGGAATCAAACCAAGATATTTGTTGGAAGGCTTACAAATTACATCTCTTTATAGTTGATAGTGATTGACACTCATTGAGATTTTATATGCACATAACCATGCATGTATTTGAAGTTATCCATGTATAAATGTTCTATGTGCAGGCAGGAGCTTGGGTTGGTAGGAGATAACCTGAGTTCATTACAGTGGGTGGTTGAATCATATTGTCTTACCACACATATTTACATGGGTTTTATGGCTAATTTACAATCTTGATAAACATTGAAGTTTGGAAGTTATGGAGTGACTTCTTCTGTTATAGATTTGTTTTTTGTGCAATGTAGAAGCAGGGCCTTTATTTTTTATGGCATTTCTTATTACTTTACTTCTGAATTGCTCTATATTTTTGTCAGTTTCTCTGTATTTCTGACAAGGTCTGTATGTCAGTTTGTGTACAAACTTAAGTAGAAAACATATTTGCATGTAACTATTGTTGGCCCTTCCTCAGATTTGCTTCTTCATTCATATGAAGTGGACTTCTTACAATCTGTTCAAGACAATAAAGATCCTAGATTGGCTTTCTCTTTTAACCTCTGTAACTTTCTGTTATATTGATGATGTCCTTTCACAGAACAATTCTCGATTTGGTGACTTTCTACATCTCATATATCCTTAGGAACTTGAAATTAAAGACACGAGAGATTCGAGGAAGTCGGATTCATGTTTGGATCTTCATCTCGAAATTGACTCTCATGGAAAACTTTCAACAAAAGTCTATGACAAACATGATGACTTCAACTTTCCAATTGTCAACTTTCCTTCTTGTGTAGCAACATTTTGTACACTCCAGCTTATGAAGTTTGTGTATCACAACTGATTTGTTACTCCAGAACTTGCTGTAATTATATGTATTTCCTTGGCAGGGGGTCAGGTGTGCTAATTAGCAGGCAGAAACCACTTACTCTTCCGGAGCACCTGAGTTCACTCTCATTACAACAAGAGTTCGCGTTGTTAATTGATATTCAGTAGTTTTTGTGTTAAAGTGTTTTATATGTTGTCTGTTTTTTTCGTCCTGTCCTTGTTTGTGTTTACTGGTTTTGTCTCTGCCCTTTTCAGATGCCCCATTGGGACCTCTGCTTCTTTCAGATTCTTCCGTAACCTCAGTATTCTGACCAAAGTCAGACGTCCCCTTTTCACTTACCACTCAGTTTCCACTGAAAAAATATAACTGACTGCCTTTTTAAACCCATGTGCACTAAATCAAGCTTTCAACCCCAACAACGAATCAGCCAAACGTTTCTTACGTCATTTTTGTGACAAATTTTGGGTCACATTCCTGTTGACAACTATAAAGATTTATTCAGTTGCTTATTTTTCAAGGCTTTCATGATCTTTGGTAAAAAAATTGAAATTTGCATATATATTAGATTATTTGTTTGCATTTCAGTGGCTTCTTAATATTACGTCAATTCGTGCCACCAAGGGTCAATGGAGAGGGAGAAAACCAGCAGTTTGATTTTTTTCTAAAGAAAAATACGGGTCGTTTTCTTCGTTGTTATTTCAAAACAAACCATAAAACTCCCATCACAATATTTTTCTGTATCATAAAACTTGTTATATAATTGTCTACAAAATAAAACTTTACTATACTTAGATGAAATTGCTAAATTGTTCCCAATTATGGTAAATGAATTGAAAAATTCCAATTGACGAGTTTAAAAACATACTCAGCCAAGCTGAAAAACAGAGGATTGATTTTCTTCTGCAAAATAACAAATTAATAAAGATATTGTCTTGACCTGGTGGAGATAAAACCAGGGAGTTGTAATTGACCCCTTGCTTTTCTACAAAATCAATCGGAGATAAACTTTGTCTTTAGGTTTATTGTTTTTGGATAACTACTGATAATTGGTTATTGAAGTAATTAAATAATGGGGGTCTAGGTGATTGGAACATTATTTAAGATAAAAAAAGGTTGTTTATGATGTTTACTTTTTGAGGCATATTGACCAATTTCTTGTTTGAAAGTAAGCTACATGTAGCAAGGAGCGTTGGTTTCGTTGTTTCAAGTTCAAGGCTATTAGTTGCTTACATCACAAATTTTAAGATTATGTCTATTTATGCTAAATCAGGTAGATTTGTTCTTTCATCTCAATGTTTTCTCTTTATTCTTAAAGACTGGGTTCAAGACCCTCTGATTTTCCAATGTTATTGTCAGATAAGAGAAAAAATGAGATGAGTGATTGCACAAATTTAGGTTAATACATGGTCATGTGCTTGGAAAGTAGTTTAATGCCCAATATGGATGAACAGTTTCTTTTATGCATAAAAGGTGTTTCTTGAACCATTTTACAGGTACTTTAATTAAAGTGTAAGTTCGCGATTTTTTCAAAATTTGTACATTTAAAGACTATCATATAAAAATAACTTTGGTGAAATTCCTAGTGCTCAAATATGCATAGTTAGGATAAAATTGGCTTTTGAAAGTAAAAAAATTCTATCCATGGAGGGTCACGTGATTTGTACTAGATGGCGCTGCTCAAAGCCTGAATGTTGCATCCTATACCCATGTGGTATTTACCGATGTGTACCATAACGGACAATTTGAAATAATTATAATTAAGTCGGGAATGATAAAATAAAAGTCAGTCTAATGATTGATTGTGAGACGTTTAAAAATGGTACCAATCGTTAAGTTCAGATTTAATTCGTAGAAAAATATAGAATTTTTAAATATTTTTTTTGATACGCCGTACAGACATTTTCGGAAAATATATATTTCAATTTCCAGTATGTAGAATTGCCCTATACTATTTCTTTTATACATTCTGTTTAAAATTCACGGTTCCCTGACACCCTACTGGGATTACGTTGCATGATTCGTTTGAAGTGATATTATGATAATTAGTCATTCCGTGCAAACCATCGCACCACCATGACCACAGGGGCTTACTTATCGTTTTCTGTGTATAAGACTTTATTCCCTTCTACAAACCACTGGCACAACAGGGGTTCACCTGCCGTTTCCTGTTTCCTGTGTATGTTTGGTATCCCCGTGCAAACTATCGGCACCACAAGGGTTTAATATTGTTTCCTGTGTATTAGAAGTTGACATTTACCTGGTTGTAATGGGTTCTAGAACACTTTCTTTTAACGAAAATCAACCCCTTTGGTCCGCCAGTGTCGTTTGAACACTGAAGTGCGAAAATGTTAATAAAATACCCTTTCTAATTAAAAACATATAAAAACAATAAACTGTAGGAATCTTTTTTTTTGTCTTGCAAATAATTATGTAGTTAATTAATTGTTTTTCCAACACTTCAAAAGCGAAAAAAATGGGAACTAAAACTCTTTAAACACATTTTTAATTTGGGTACTAGTATTACACAAACCATGCACGATGTAGCACCACGCTTTGGCTGATTGATAATTGTAAGAGAAAGGTAGTCAATGGAGTGGACAGGTGATATTGACACCTGCTGATTGATTATACCGTATACTGATTAAGAAATTATTAAAAGATGTGCCGGTCGAAATTCTTAAAATCGAGCTGTGGTGGGTGTGTCTTAAGCGGGTTGAGTGCTGCAAGGAAGTCTTTGATTGGAGGAGCACCTTAATTGATCTATGATATCTGTCAATTATACCTGTAATTAACCAACGGGGCGTGGCAGATCGTCCATGGTTAATGATTGTAAAGGTTAATGATTTTAATTGACACCTGTGTATTCACGAAGAACTGAATTTATTGTCTTAAATATTTGAAAAAGGATTGAAAACTAGGGCTACCGTGTCAATAAATATTTCAGATTATTTACTATTTGGAACTATAATTAATTATTCTATAACGATTTAGGATTTAAGAAAACTATTATCTAGCTATTTCGATTAAAAAAAAACGCGGGATTAAAAAAAATATCAATGCCAAATTATTCATATTTCAAATCATTATTATGATAGACAACATTGGTCTTATGTTACAAATATCGTCATTTGGTTAATGTATTAATCATTGGAGATGTGACGTCACATCTCCAATTGAGCTATCCCATAATTCATTATTGTTCATAGCATGGACGCGCCCATATGGTCTTGTGTATTGGAATAAAATTACGAATATCTTTCTTAGTATATCGTTTTCAATGCCCAAACCCGGCGTGATGCTTACTCTCATTATAATAAATCAAATAAACTAATAACTCAAAAATCGCGAACTTACACTTTAACTTTAAATTGATATAAGAGGATCCTTAGTGCACTAAATATGCAAACAGGTTTATTTTTATTGAATTCTAATTGTCACTTTGATCATTGATAGAAAATGCTGTGTCATGTTGTCAGTCTCCTTTATTCAGTCCAATAGCAAAGTTATTTTTATTGGACATGGTTGGCAGTTCACTTTACAACATTCATTTTTTAAGACTAGATATGTCACTTTTTTATGATAATATACATTGATTGGGAAAAAGGATTTTGATATGCACATAGATCTAGATGCAAGAATTCTTTTAGAGACTACCAGTAAATGCAAGTTGTGAAAAAAAGGTTGAATATTCTTGTTTTCAAATGTTCAATACAATATGCATTAAAAAGGAAATTCACAATTATTGTAACTGTTGCATTGTTTAAGACCTCTGGCATGTTTAATGATTAAAAATTAAACATTTTTACGTACATCTGAAGCTGTCCTAACCCCAGCAGCCAGGTAAATAAAACAGACTATTGACCTGCTTCCAGGGCTGTTAAAACTAACAATGATAACTCTGGAAGTTTATAATGTATTTTAATGCATGGTAATGGAAGCACGCTTCCCCCTTTCAGTCTGGTGTATGTCATTGTATATAGTTGCCTCACACAGATGTAACTCATAACTTTGTCAAGTTTCCCCATATTCCAGATGGTCGGCCATAACTACTGGTATAAAATGATGATATATAATGTTGATAAGTAATTGTACAGGATTTCTCGCCTTTCAGATTATCCATGTGTACCCTGTTAATGTTCAAAGTAGTTAGACATCTTCATTTTCAATAGATTTTTTTAATGAATAAATTTTGGTGCCATTACCAGTGTTTCTAGTTAACTGAATTTTATTGTTAATTCGCTTAGCAAGCATAATACAGTAGTACATGTTCTGTTACGTCGAAATCAGGTCTTGTATAGTTTTAGGTCTTAGCTCTGTATATTATAGTGAAATAGTTTGTATATCATGTTGAGTATTTTTTTCTTATTTTGAAAGAAAGCTAAAAAATAACATGAACTCAAAGGCTATTTGACCAGAAAACCCAAAATACTATTAATAATAAATACATCTTAATGTGATGAAAAATCTCCCTCCCAATGTTAACAAATGCAATAATGACACCAATGCTTCCATTCTAAACCTTAATGATTTAGAACCATTATAAAGATTAGTTAAATCTGTCAACAGATTAATTATCCACTCAAATCCATCATACCAAATAATGTGCTCATTTCAACTCATTAAAAGGTGCAAAAATATCTTAATCTTTTGATATGATTAAAGAATTATCTATTAATTAATTCTTGTAAAGAGGAATATGCAGAAAATTAGAAAGGAAGTGACAGGCTGAAGGCTATATTTTGTCAATCAATTTCATTAATATTTGCATATGAACTAAATAATTTTCCACCATAAAAAGGCATTCACCTCCTTAGATGCTCTTCTCCTTAAGGCTTATCTTTTCTTTGAAAAACTTTTTATAAACCTTGAACCCACTATGAGCTAGATTTATGCCATGCTTACCGCTTTCTTTGAAATACTAGTCATATCTGGTTCTCTTACTTTGTTAGCTGATCTATAATGGATTCAGAGAATTCTAGATAAGTTAATATCAACATTTACCCAAACTTAAGGTCAATATGTGAAACCTTACAATTGACGTGACAAAGTGGACTATTTTGGGTATTAGTTCTGAGAAAAGTATGACCATACCAAGAATATATGATGCAAACTTTTACCAAAGTTGTTATGGCCCACTATGAAAAGTAAGATATAAATCGGTAGTTTTCTGTCTGTCCCTTTCACCAATGTTGTTATGGCCCACTATCAAAAGTAGGATATATATTGGTAGTTTACCTTCTGTCCATCCGTCCATCCTTTCTTCATAGATTCATCCGACCTCAAGTATATCTAAAAGTTTATATTGATTCCTCATTTTTCTATATGCAGCATAAATTGTGCCACTCTGCAGTTGTGTGGCAGGTAGTCTGTAATTGTCTTAGGTTTGCAAAAGTCCTTGGTTGCTTGGTAATTTGAAAATGTCTTGTGGAAAGAGCTATCTTCATAATTTTGCTTCCTTCATTCTGTGCATAATACTGTTAGTTCTTTATCAACTCAATATTTGGATGAAATAATGTTTCTTCAGTTTTTCAAAATGAATGAATACCGTTTAGGGTTAATGTGTACAAAAACCATAAAAAATCAAGTTTATATGGTTTAGAACTACAAATTTACAATGGTGTACTTGGTACAAGATGACTAAAGGTGTATAGTAAGGTACTACCAGTAGCCAATGTACTTTGTGAGTTGGTTCATATAAATACATGGTCATAACTTTGTCAAAATTATTGTTTCATGTTCAAAGTTGTCTTTTATTAGTGGAAGTTGAGCTATTTGATTATGTGTTTTGTAAAAAGTAATATGAAACATTTGAAGAACAATGGTGCATTTCCATAGGATTTTTAATTTTTCACACAATTGTTTTACTTCCTCTGTGTCATTAAATTATTTTGGAGACTAAACTATCAAACTGTGAATTGTAATTTCTTTTGCACAATGCATAATTTTGGCACTGAACTTTTCAACCTCTTTGCATGTCATCCCTTTTCCACACTTGCAGGGACCAAACTGTGGAAAAAACCTTCCCAGGATTAAACAATTTTTCAGCAATTACAGCAAAATTAGGAACTTACGACCAATTTATATTGAATTAAAAAATCAGTAGAAAATAATTTACAGCTGCTTGACAAGTCTTGTTAGTGTCATCGGGTCGTTGACAAATTGTCCAAAGTTTGAAATTTATTCATTTGCCTTGAGGTTCGTAAAAATGAATTAAATAAAATTACGGAAAGATAGCCCCAAAGGTCCAAAAGTTAAAACGCCTGTCATTCGACTTTAAAAAATCTTTCAATATTTATGTATTTAATCTCAATTGATATTGATTTCGGATGTAAAAGTTTGGCAATATTATTTTTTTAATCTGATCCTGAAAAGTTTGGCTAATGGATAAACTGAGGTAAATATTAATACCTTTGCTTAGATTCAGGTATTAAAACGTTAGGCATTAATGTCAGGCTTTAATGGATGTCAAGTGGATTTTTTTAATTTATTTTTTAAGAGGGATAAAATACTGCCATGTATTGATATGTAATGTATATTTGATATCAAAATTTATTGCTCTATAAATTTTATAAATAAATTGATCCTAATATTGAAAAACTGTGAAAAACCTCAAGTCATGAAATTTTAAATTGCAGGAAGTTTTGATTTAAAACCTGATTTGCAAAATTAGGAATATTAGAAAGTGAGTTCTTTATTGGATATGCCATTTATTTCTAATGTTCAGTTTGACCTCTATGTCCCATCGGGGGCATATAGTGTTCAGGTCCATTAGTTTGTCCGTCTGTTTGTTTGTTTGTTTGTTCATACGTCCAAAATGTTGAGAGATGGGGCATTATGTCTGTTGACTATTTTAAAAGTGTGTTTTATTGAAATTTGTTTTTCATCTTGTATGCAGTTACCTATTAATGATGAAAAAAAAAAATTAGCTCTATTAGAATACACAAATTTCTATGCCCTCATGTGTAGCATATGTAGTAAAATAACACAAAAACTTCTTTAATTATATCTTAATTGGTATGGAATATTTCAATATTGATAACTTTTCATCCACCTGGCACAGTTTTTGTCTTATCTCTCTCTTGATGTCATTTTTATGTACTTTTCTTAAAAAAAACCCTCTAACCCCTTCATTAGTATTTTAGATAAATAAATCGAACATGATTAATGTACAAATTGATGGACAAAGCTTCTTTTCAGGACAATATAAAGCAGAACAGCTTTCTTAATGATTGTTGACACTTATGATTTACTCTCTATAAGCCAAAGGGAGATAATCCCTACATAAGTGTTATGATTGAATTGAGTCATTTAATAATAACACCATTTTCATGCAAAGGGGATTAACTATCACTTAAGGTCACTGATTGACAATAGTAAAAGTAGTAAGAAGCTTTGTAATAAAAACACAAGATTTTACATATATATATTGGGCCATTAATTCTTTTATGGAAAGACAATATATGATTTAATCATCCATAACTTTATATACTGTACATGTGTTCCTGAGAATGTTACCAGATTTATTTTGTAAGTCTTTTTTTTTTTTAACAATTTGTATTATTTTAATAATTAACAACTTTTGGAAACTACAACTTAATGATCAATAGCACCTTATTTGCATATTTGTTATGTTTTAGACGTATATTCATGCATTTGATAGTTTTTGACCTATTTTCAAAAGATTCATCGGCAGTGATTTATAAAAAAAACTCTATGTATCTTGAAAGATTGATGCAATAGTAATTTTAAAAGAGTTAAGGTCAAATTTGAAAGGTTTAAATATCAAATAAATGTGCATTTATTAAAAAAAAAACTACCAGTTGCTATTAATGCTTAATGTTATGTCTTACAGTTATGAATATTTTATTATTTATGTTTCATAATTGAAACTATCACTTTTAATGCACACTTAAATAGAAGGTAACATAAGTTCAATATAGATTTTGCTCTAGTTTTAAGTCAGATCTGCCTTAAACTTCATAAATCTTCAGTTATGAAAGACTTAATTCTCTTTTGAGAAAACTCTCTTGAAAGCATAAATGTTTTGCATCTTTAATGAATTCTTCCATAGCTTAAGTTCAGCTCTTTAAATATCAAAAACTCTTAGAAATGGCAACGTCAATCCAAACTCACTGAAGACTATGATAACCATTGATACGTTGACCTTAGATTGCCCTTCAGGAACATCTAATACAAGTTTTTCTGTTTTTTTATACATCACTAATGGATTAAAGACAGATATATTTTTTGCTCTGATGTAAGATTTGTAACAAATCAACAGCTGTCTACTTTTAATAACGAGGTTCCAGTCTTATAATCATATCTTTTGATTCCATTAAACTAAAGTTCTTACAAGACTTTGAAATCAAGGTGAAACAAAATCTTTTTACGATATATATATTTTACATGTTCAAAAGTTTGCTGGTTCTTTTCCTATAATGACCTAAAAGTTCCATTAATTTTGAGATTAAAAACAAATACTGTCATAATTAAGCTTTTGTTGCCAATTGAGGGAATTTAATGCAATAATTTAGTTTTTGCAATATAGAAATGAAGCAAAGGGAAACCTTTTGTGAACTTGCTCACAGTATTGTAACCTTGTTACTTGAGGTTTGAGTTGATATTCAATTCAAGTATTTGAGTATTCAATTCAATTGAAATTTTATGACAAGGTTTTGAGCTTTTAATTTCGACTGCTTTGTAACAGCTACAAGTTTTTTTCTTTTGTACTAAGTAGTGGCTTATCTAAAAAGGAAATTTTGACCACATGCATGTGCATCATGAGCATTGTTTATAATTTTTTAATCCCCTTCATTTGGTGGTTGAAAATTTCCAACTTTTGTTTTCTTCCAAGAACTGTTAATTCTAAGTCTTAAACTTAGGATGTTGTAAGCAAGTAAGATGTCGTAAGCAACTTATTATTCCAGATAAGGGGTATTGTTAGCCTTTATTGACTTTTCCATAGTAAATGATCTTTAACTATATTTAAATTTAAATAATGGGATGAAAACGAAGAGCTCTTTGTAAACAGATAAAAACTGATGATTGAATAACAAGTTTACTGGTAACTTGACCTTGAAGTTTGTTTGTCCCTCAAAACTTTTTGTCACGCTTATAAATCAAAATCAGGGTGATCCAAACACTTAATCTTATGTACAATTCATGTCACAAAATAAGATACAAAAATACCCGGGATATCCGCTTTAATTTTATCTCGCTCTCGTCACGATTTAATTTTTATAATAAACATTTACAAGTACCCCTTATAATAATTAGTCAACAAAACTTTAAGAAAAATAAGCTACTGCTTTAATTCTCGGAAAAGGGTGCTTAGAATTAGGGTATCCAAACTCTAGGACCCTATAAATATGAGTCCTAATTATTCCAAAGTTTCAAAATCCAAAATGCTTTCCACAGAGTTTGGTGTCTTTTCTGAACATAGATCAATGTTAAGTTTATTGAATACTGAGGAAATTGTTTTTGATATCAAAGCCCTTATGGAGCTAGACAAAATAAAAGGTAGGATTAAATTAAGTTATTGGCTGTTGCATGCAAATAAGAAATGATATTAGTTATCATGAAGTTTTGTGCAATACTAAGAAATGATGGCATCACCAACAAATATGTCCACATTAAGTCTTCGTCTTTTACTTTTATGCTTTAGCCAAAATGTGTTTTTAGCCTTTGGATGAAGCAAGTGTATTTTTCTTTAAAAAAGAATTTCAATTCATCTTTAAAAAAAACATCAATAAATATGTTGAATTGTATTTGGTTAAACTTTATAAAAGACAAGAATTTTCAAAGCTTCCTTTTCATTATAAAAGTAAGCATTGAACTTATTTCCATAAAGCAATCTTTTTTTTGGACAAAGTTGAGTAATTTTGCAACGAAATTTAACCAGCAACCAATAAATATACTTATTTGATTTGTAATTTACATATAAAAAAGTGATGTTATTTTAAAAACCAATAAGTGCGCAATAGACAGTGCGTCTTCAGAGTTAATTGTTTATGCTTGAAAGTGTAAGCCTTAAAAAGGTATTGACACTAATTATAATAGAAGACTAAGTCAAGTGAGCCAAATTAAAATGGTGGTTACCTAAATTTATAAAGCTCTGATTTTCCAAGCATAAAGTCACTATCAAAGAAACACCTTCACGCCTCGGTACTTCTAGCTTTACGGTTTCCGTTAAAAATTAGCAATGAATAATTATCTCTTTTTATGCCTTAAAAAGTTAATTCAAATGATTTTCTCACCTGTAAATTTCATGTTTGCCAAAGGGTTATCAAATTTATAAGTTGTATTTTTTCAATTTTGACAAGTAGTTTTTTAGTTCTTTAAAAAACGTTATCGCTATGTTGCGTGTGTCAAGATATCTGACACTCAAGAAACGGTAAAGGTGTCAACATTTGGTGTTAATACTTTTTATGCAAATGTGATTTTTAAAAGGGTATTGTAATGTTAATGTCTAAATTGAAGTGCTTTAAATAGAACATTAGAATATGTTTTAGATAAGAAATTCTAAATTTAAATGGATAAAAAGTGAAAAATGGATTAATCAGATTTTATTAGAAAAAAAAATATTGCATTTATCTTTTGACAAAATCTTAATGTATCCATTGAAAAACCTCAATCAGTTCTTGTTCACTTTTTGACAGCAAGTACACTTATACCAATTGAGAATTTTTAGAATAAATGGGTTTATAAAGTTGGGCAACATTATCTTTTTAAGAAATGATTCATAAGGTTTAGATTTTTAAATGCATCACCATCTTAATAGAAATTTTTTTCTTATTTACTACAAGCTCTTTGTCTCTTTTTCAAAACATAGTATGCAAAGGTGAAAGATACAAGGCTACATGATGCTTGGCATGTATTATTTGCATAAAATCATGTTTAATTTGACTTCTTGAGAATGAGATTTATCTTTTTCAAGATTTACACATTATATGTGCATGATGTAATAAGTTTGCAACTCTTAGATTACAAAAGCAGTTTGTGTTTTTCATTTAAAAGATTTTCAAGTAATACAAGCTCCAGTCAGTGCTCTTGAACTATATATGTAATTTTGTTAGAACTTAGCAGGGCTATTAAGATCTATCTGTCAAATACATGTTTAATCAGTTTTCTATACATTCATAATTTTACTTTTTTTTAATTGTCGTTACTTTAAATAAGAGTTAACTCTTTTTGAATAGATGGTGAAAGTTATCTTTCTTTGTGAAAATTTGAAAATCTTTCATGTGCAAGAATTCGTTAGGTTAAATGTTAAATCATTATTTGAACATAGAATTTTGAAAAGTGTATTCATTGACATTGTATAACTGAATTTAAAACTGTCGTGGAGGCAAGGGCCTTTTATGTCCTGCCAACTTTTCCCATTTAGCCCTTTAGTGTTTATATATCTTGTGGGTTCTTTAAATAGTGATACGTCTTGTGGTTTAAATCTGGCCTCAAGCCTGTGCCATCTGAAATTGAAAATTAAGTGTTGAGGTATTTTTTTGTCCAAATATAACAATTGTCAAATTTGATGTGTGGTCATATTTCAAACTGTTAATGTTGAATAAACACAACTAACTTCACCCTTTGTCAAATATGACCACATTGGTCGATATTTCTATAATATCTACCTCATCTTAAGCTTTTCTTGACTAAATTAGCAAAATTTTTCAACAAATTTAACCACAATATAAACATAGGTTAGAAATAAGACTATTTTCTTTGAACAGTTGATAAATACAGGGCTATCTTTTCCCCTGGGTCATCTTTTCTATCTGGGATAGATTAGATTATCTAATTAGTAGAATAGGTCTGAATTTAATTGGAGATAAGGGAATTTGGTCCCTTTAAGGTGTGGTAGTGTCCAGCTTTAATTGGATTTTTCAAAGAACCCTATCATTCTGGGGCAACTATCAGTTTTATTGAACTTTCCAAGGCTGAGGCAAATATTTGGGTCTTGTGTTCTTGCTTTATTTATTATTCTACTGCTTACAAACCTTTATAGAAATAAAACTTGCTTAAAATGAGATAAAAACTTTGTAATGAAACAAAGTAAATTTGATTAAACAAATTATCATTTTTTGTTTTTTCCCCTAAAAAAATACATGAGCACATGAATTAGCACAAGGTTTAGTCATTAATTTAATATTGTAATATAAATTAAACAATTGACAATACAAGTTTTAAAACTTAAAAACTTCCTGCATTTCAATAAACTTAAAAATTTAAAATAACCCTGCAATGGGGCCTCAGTCAGTTTTATTAATGAAATTTGTAAGTAGGTCAGCCACGCTGGTAAATGTAAACTAAGCAGCAAAGCTTTTTCATTCATAAAACTTTTAGAGTAACAAATGGGTGTGGCTTAGATAAATTATGTAAATAAGCTCAAATTTGATTGGCTGATACAAGATTTAGTGATTTATGGAGCCCTGTTGGCTAATCTAGTTTCATTCATAAAGTTTTAAAGATAGTGTAAAAAGTTCCCAGGGGTACACAGATGAATTAAAAGTGTGTACAAACTTAATGTAGGCCACAAAAAAGGTTTATATAGAGGATTAAACTGGACAATGCAAAACGTGCGAATTTAGGATAGATATAAAAAGTTTTCTTAATGGAGCAATGAACATAAGATAAAAGGGGGACTGTTGATACAGGTGGATTTATGATTTGTGTAAACTTTTGTCAAGTTCAAGTGTTTGTTCGCTCATATATATTTGTACATTTGCGTAATCGAGAGTTGTTACTACAGTTGTTCTCCTATGGTCATTGAGTTGGCACAATAATTTGGAAGAGCTGGACACTTGATTCAATAGCATCATATACAAATTATTTGCAAACTTTAGAATAGAGTGAAAGAAAGGATTACAAACTATTCTTCTGAAAGATTGCATAACTTTAAAAACTTTTGAGAAGTTATCAAACTTTTGCAAAATCAATATAAAATAATATTTTGACTATGGATAAGGTGTAGGAAGAATTTTGCACTTTTGACTTTACTGGCTGGACCATTATATAACTTTGATGGGTGTTGCACACCATCTGTGATATTTTCATGTTCATAAATGACACAGAAGGAAAAGACCATGGTTATAGAACGAGGGTTAAAGAATAAAGTTGCTTCCCTTTTCCCGTCATGGCACACTAACGGTCGTGGAAATGCAGGTGAGTGATGAAGTCATCTTTTTGCTTAATTTTAATATAACTATGAAGTCATCTTTTTTCTCGTTCTGTGGTTTCTCATCTTTTTCTTTTTTAACAGAATGTTATTTCTATGTAAGAAGCACTTCAATTTTTCTGCACAATACTTTCTGACTTAAGCCACTTGCATCTTTTTGCAGGTTGATTCATAAAGTTTGTTCTTTGATTCTGACCTGTTCTCTTGAATTGTGTTGGTGGTCTTAGTTTTTGTCTCGCCTGCGACGAATAGTCGCGGAAGGCGAGACATAGGTATTACTTTCCGGCGATGGCGGCGGCGGCGGCGACGGCGGCGGCGTAAACTTTTTTGTAAGACTTTTATGGACGATGAATTGCTTGAAAAGTATAATAGCTAGGCATCTGATATTTGGTATACAGACAGTTGAGGGTATGGTCTACGCAACTGTCGCCATGCCGTGTGACCCTGACCCCATTTTCACGCTCCAGTGACTCTGTGAACTTAGGTCTTTTTTCAGGCCGTAAACTTTTTTGTAAGACTTTTGTGGACGATGAATTGCTGGAAAAGTATATTAGCTAGGCATCTTATATTTGGTATACAGACAGTTCAGGTAATGGTTTATGCAACTGTCACCATGTCGTGTGACCCTGACCCCATTTTCACGCTCTAGTGACTGTGTGAACTTAGGTCTTTTTTCAGGCCGTAAACTGTTTTGTAAGACTTTTGTGGACGATGAATTGCTGGAAAAGTATATTAGCTAGGCATCTGATATTTGGTATACAGACAGTTCAGATTATGGTCTACGCAACTGTCACCATGCCATGTGACCCTGACCCCATTTTCACGCTCCAGTGACTCTGTGAACTTAGGTCTTTTTTCAGGCCGTTAACTTTTTTATAAGACTTTTGTGGATGATGAATTGCTGGAAAAGTATATTAGCTAGGCATCTGATATTAGGTATACAGACAGTTTAGGTTAAGTTCTACGCAACTGTTACCATGTTGCATGACCCTGACCCCATTTTCACGCTCAAGTGACTCTGTGAAATTAGGTCTTTTTCAGGCCGAAAAACTTTTTTGTAAGACTTTTGTGGACGATGAATTGCTGGAAAAGTATAATAGCTAGGCATCTGATATTGGGTAAACAGACAGTTGGGGTTATGGACAACGCAACTGTCACCATGCCATGTGACCATTACCCCATTTTTACACTCCAGTGACTGTGAACTTAGGTCTTTCTTTTTTTTTTCAGACAAAAAACTTTTTTTAATACTTTTGTGGACAATGGTTTGCTTGAATAGTATAATAACTAGGCATCTGTTATTAGGTATACAGACACTTTTTGTGTTTATATCAAGAAATGAAAGCTTAGGTAGTTGATTTTAGTGATGGTGCCGGCAGGCGAGACATACTTTTAGTGGCCACACTTGTTGATGTAATAAGTTGAATAAAGAACTGTAAAAAAAAAATTGCATGGAAGATTATTCCAAATAATTATCTTAAACCTGCAATATGTCATGAACATTTCTTTTGCTTTCTCTGTAAGGTTCTTAATCGTTTCTGAAATTAACAAATAAGCAATGGAAATGGAAAATAGCGGTTTTGGTTGAGAAAAACATTAAATAAAGGAGCATTGCTCTGAAATTCAAAGAAGATTCATACACGTCATGTACATTTTAACTTGTTTAGAAAACTTGCCTATTATCAAAATTTGATTTTGTAGTAAGTGTCATATAATGGTTTTATTATTATTCCATTATAAACTGTTTGATATATCAAAAGGTCAAGTCCATGGCAAAATCGTGCACTAGTGTAATCCAAGCCTTTGCACATACCCACCCAAAGAAAAAAGAAACTACTCGACACTTTCTTAAGGGCTCGCTGTTTTGATGCTGCTTATATTGTGGTGAAATGGGATGGACTCCACTTACAGAATGGTTTTGTGCAAAATCTAATGAGGTCTTAGTTCAACTGTACTCACTCAAAGGACCATGGAGTGTTAGTAGGAAATGTCATTTTTAAAAGAATAAAGTGGAAAACATTTGGAGGGGTGGATCCAGACGGGAGGCCCAGGAGGCCTGCCCCCTTTTTTGGCGGAAAATTAGGTTGCATATATTGGAAATTATTAAAGCATATCCTAAGTGCCCCCCCTTTTTAGCCATTCAGTGGCCCCTCTTTTTGATGTTTTTGAATCTGACACTGATTTTTTTTTCATTTGACAGTATTTATACTAGAATGGTCCTTGAATATTCATTTTCAGATATGCAATTTATTTTTGCATTTTTCTGAAAAATGCTTTATATCTGGGGGAAAAGTGCATTTGATGATTTTCGAAGTACATTGACATTGTTTCCTTTTGTACAATGCAGTTATGTTGGATTTGATTCATCAAATCAAGGTTGCCTCTGAGAAACATATGGTTTCATTATTTGCTTAACAAAACATTCTGTTTACAAGTATTTGCAAATAACAAGATAATTTGCACATTATAGGAATATTTAGCCCATACATAAATCTTAAGATTTGCATTTTCAGATATTTTGCTGACACCTGAAGTTTACATTGGTGAATTCTTATAAATGGATTTGGCAAAGAACTGTTTATTTATTTAGGTTAGGTCAGGGGTTTACTCCAATGGTATAAAACACCTGTGTTCCCCTTTTTTCATAATTATCCTAACAGTTAAGGGCAGGTGTATGGTACGTGCTGCACGAGCGAGTGGCGTTCTCTGGTTAGTGGAAAATGCAGATCTATAATGTTTCATGTATGTTTCATTAATAAATTCATTGTGTTGGTGCAAGGCTGTAAAATAAAGGTTTTTGCAAAAGATTTTTTTAACATGCAAATATTGCTATTAACATTTTATGAAAAATGTTTATTTGTCAAGGAAGTAGAATATCCGAGAAAGACTAAAGCACAGCTTTGATCTAAAGAACCTAGTTATTTGAACTTTAATAAAAGAGTCAAATTATATCTTGAACCAAAGTTATCTCAACTACCAAAGAAAAAATCTCTCTTTAATATATGTATGATCAGTAATTAAAAAAGTTATTTTGGAAAGCAAAATACTGCTATTTTGTCTGATGTCTTAGATGATATTTTCGAAAAGTTTTAGAAATATGTTTGAGAAAATCTTAGGCAACCTTAGTTTTGTCTATCAATTTTGCTCATCCCACTTTTATATTTTTTAAGTTCTATTTTATTAATGTTAATTTTAAGTATTGCCAGATCTGATAAGTGCTATTAATTTTATATTATATATTTATCTATCAGTGATTAATAATTCATGTTGGATAAAACCAATATTCAAATCATTACTTTATTAACTTAAAACAATTATATAAGAGTTGTTTCCCTTGGTCCACTAATTTATAGGAAATTAAAAGTTTTATACAAGAGTTTCTTCCCTTTGTTCATTATTTTAAAAGATTTCATTATAGATTGTAAATCATCTTTGTTTTAAAAAAAGGTAAAGTCTTTGTGAAGGAGAAACATCTTACAAGTTAAATGAGAGATAAAATTTATTTCAACAACCATCAAAAGTATGTTTTGTAATACATTTTGATGACAAAAGCAGAAAACTTTGAAACATCTTTTTACTGAAACTTACACATGTTATGCCAGATATATAAAACTAAGTAATAAACTACAAAATTATGTTCTAGATAACTAAACATGATAACGGGAGTCTTAATGTCCATGTAAATAAACTAAAGAATTAATCGTGGACTTGTTAGACAACATGTAATTTGTAGAATTAAGTTAAATTTAAGATCGTAGAGATCTCATTATTGCCATTAATAGCTTTTCAAAAGGCCTGGAGGAGGCGAGCTTTTCATGTTTGTTGAAGATAAAAGTAATCTGTTTTGTAATAATTATTTTATTTTTATGTTTTAACACTTGTTGAACATTTTGTAAGATTTTCATGTTTGTTCTAGATAATTTTAATCTTTTTTTTGGTATAATTACTTAAGTGCTTTAGCACTTTTTGAACATTTTGTAAAGTAAATGTGTAAAGTGTCAGAATTGTACTCTAAATGTTGATGGTCCTGATAAAGTTATGATAAAAAAGGACCATTAATGCAAAAAATTTTTGAAACACATTTTCATGCTATTTAAATATTTATTTTGAATCTATAAAAATGTAGAATTTCCCTAATTTTGTAATAAAAAATCTTTTTATAGTATTAATTTTTAGGTCATTAGTTTAATTTTACATAATTTTGTAATAAAAACATAAAAATGACTTTTTATTTAAAATTTTTTGGTTCAGTTCAAATAGGGAAATTTTCCATCAACAATGATTTTGGAATAAAATTTGTAATAGTTTATCCAATGTACCCTCTTGACACAACGTTGTAGCCTTTTAGAAAATTAGATCAAAGTCATTAAAAAAGTTTACAACAATTAATAAGTTAATGCTTATACTAATATAACCTCTTCGACCATGTGTTTTTGAGTACCAATCAAATCCAACCTTTGAGTATGAAATTCAAAGTTTGCAGATGGCCAAGCCAAGTCCTCATACTAGTGTTTTCAACTTGTTTTTAAAGTATGTTAAAAATTAAAGCATTAATTTAGATTTAGTTTTAAGCCTATCGGTTAAGTAATCTGAGACACCGTAGTGCAGGTTTCCTGCTACTGGTCCTTAAAATAAAGAGTAGAGGATATATCCACTTTGCTCGTAGCGTAATTAATTATCGGTACATGTAAGTTCTTGAGTCAGAGACAATCAGGTGTTGTGGGTGACAGTTGATCGATGCTTTGACAGAAATAGCTAGTAATTTTGCGGAAAAGGGGGAGTATGTTTTTATGTCCCTTCAATAAGTGGGACCCAGGCATTAATGATGTGGGAGTCTGACAATTTCTACTCTGTCTTACACTTTGGTGAACAGTTAGTATAGATCTGAAATTTTAACATTAGATTGATACTTTTTGAGGATTCACATGTTAAAATTTCATTGCCATTATAGAGGCCTTTCTGACTTGCCAAGTGTTGAAGTTCAATGCAATTTCTTTTGATGCCTTTTTTTCAAAAAAGAAAACAAATTTGAGCCTTCAGAAACTTAGACTTCATAAATGTAATGTAACTGCATAGATACATTTTTATGAATTCATTTCATGCTCATTTGAAATTATGTGGCAGTAAATTCATTCATAAATGGGCTTGTGTTGTGGTGCTCAAAGCCGTACACTCAAGAGACCTGAGTTTTAGGTGCCAGCTTATTGAAGATGATAGATCTACATAGTTTAAAAAGATATCTTTTCATTATAGAATAAATTGGAATTATTGTCTTTTCTTTTGGGTTAATGATAGTGAAGAGTTTAGCAGCTAGATTTATGATGTTCTGTAGAGATCAAGACTTAGGATTCTGATGGGTTATGGTCATTTAATGTACTAAGTTGAAATCATTACCATGGCAACTAGTTCAATGTGTGAAAAATATCATAATTAATATTAAATATATCTTTTGATGAAGAGATTTGTGTTTTTATAATTAAGAGCATGGCACTAAAAAGTCAGTGTTTTGCTAAGTAAAATGGGAATACATATGAAGTGAACTTAAATAATGTGAGAATTATATTTACAAACCAGCAAGAAGGAAAATAAACTTGGTCTTTGATAGTTTTAAAGTTTTAAATATACCACAGATAGAGCAAATATGGATATGGTATATAAAAGTGCATATAGCTGTATATTTTTTTCATGGCTGTCAGAATAGACAGGGTGCATTGGGTGCTATTAAACTTCTCCATTTCAGAAAATATTCAAAATTCTGAGGAATTTTCTAAGTCCAGTATTTTGCATTCCTAGATATATGACCATGGTTCTTCTGTTTTGATGCCCTCTCCCCATTTTTGGAACCAGTTAAGGTTTTGCCATTTTATGCAGTGATTATAGATAGATTTTTCCTGAAAATTAATACTTAAATGACTCTAAATATAAGAATCCTTTTAACATATTGTACCATTTAACATTTCACACAATGAAATATGAAAAAAACTTGGCATTGATTTGGTCAGTGCCCTTTGGCCATATGTTAGATATTAACTTTTATCAGAAATTTAGATGTAAATTAAAGCTAAGCATACAATTAATATGTCAGAGTGGACATTGTATACGGCTAATAAAACCATCCAACTTCATTACCTTCACTTAAAAAGCTATAATTTAATAGGAGGTAATCATGGGTGATCAGTCCCCCCATTATAAAACTCAATCATGTGAACCCTCCCACCCCCTCATCTTGGTCAATTTGGCTTGAGTGGTACCCCTCAATATTCCATGTCACTTTTGGGTTGACAAGTTTTGGGATAGGATCATTTCTGAAAGCAATGATTGGTGATGTTTATTTATGGCTGTTTTTATTGTCACGAAATGTTTTATATAGTTAATTAATATAAAGTTTTTTTAAAAATTTAAAAGCTATATTTTTTTAACTTTGTTTATAAATAGAGTGTAAAAAAAAGGATGCATTAATGTTTTCATGTTTTACATGGTTTTTCAATTAACGTGATGCATGCATAAAGTTTATTGAATAAATATAACTTCATTTTAATGCATAAGTAATTAAATTATTTAGATGTATGTTAATTGATGTTTATAACAAAGATCTACCATCTTTAATGCATAAAAACAGATTTTTGTAGGAGTGTACTTTTTCTCTCTCTGTCAATTAATTCATCAAACAGATTCAATGAAGAATTAACAATGTATGAAAAACATCTTGGTGTAAACTTCAAACCAATCCTTAATCCCCCATTTGTCTGACCACAAAAGTTGGCTTTAAAAAGGTCAGCTTATATAATACTAAAACCACCACCCTGTCTTTGTTCTCTCTGTGATCAGCTGGTAACATCTACCGCCCACACACGGCCTCAAACTAGGTCAAGGTCCTATTTAAAGTAGAAAAATTAAAATTTAAAGTGAACCATATGTATCGGTGCATACTAGTATAGCGGTGCAAGCTGTTGTTGCCATTAAACTGTGATTTGAGTGATGCAAATTAAATGCAATTGGCGACCAGACCTGATGTCTGTTTAAAATTGGTTGTCTCTGAAATTTGGGTGTAAACTATGCAAAATTTATAAGTTTTTTTTTTTAATTTTATTTTAGAAATAGGTCAAGTTTACATAATTTTGAAATTTTCACCTTCATTGAAGCATTAAATTTATGCTTTGTGGTTGAATTGTAAAAATTCATAGAATGCATAACTAAAAAAAAAAGAGTAAAAAATAAGATCAGTAAAGCATGATAAAGAATGCATTATTAATTTTATGCAGTAGGAAAATCATTGTACCTAATAGGATGCGCAAGACTTTATGACAAAATCATTGAAAGGGAGTCATTGAACTTTCCTAGATGAAAAACTGGCTGTTTTGCAGTTGTACAAAATTAAGATAGTTGTAAATCTTTTTGAAGATGTTCATTGGCAATAATTAATTATTACTACAAAAAAATCACAAGTAGCTAGGATATAGTAGGTCTTCAAAACAGGTGAATGAAACATTTGTTTTCATTAAGAAAACTGTTGAAAATCGTGGGAAAGTAGTCTTTTCACACATTGGTACAAAGTGATGCTCAAGTATCTACAGAGGAATAAAACTGATCTTTTGCTTGGATCTGCTGGAGTTGAGAATGTTCCTGTTGTTCCAAGTGATGGAATTGTTTGTACGGATCCAAAGTTGCATCATGGAACAGAGTTGAAATTGGGTAGTTGCATGTTACATGTGCAACAAAGTCAAAAATAAAACATCAGTGATTTTGTGACCATTCTTGTATTGTTTTGAAACTTTCAAGCCACCACCAATGGGAAAATTTGGAAACTTATCAATTTTGTATAGCTTGATTCACATATTATTATAAGGAAACATTTTGATGCTTAGTTCTATTCCAGTGCAGGTGTTGTACTTTTTTTCCTGGCAATCTTACTAAAGTTTGATGGGTTTTTTGGGATGTGACAGGGAAGTATAAATCATTTGACCAGGAAGTCATTCAGTTTCATATTCTACGAAATGATAACTAAACCAGGTCTTGACAGTTTTAATTGAGTGCAGATTTAACTTTTTGCATTAAAAAAAAATAGATAAGATGAAGATTATGGCACATGTTACTCTTCAGTAGTAAAGTTAGCAAATTTTATGTTTTGAAATGTTCCCCCATCTGCAGCTGTTTCATTCATAAAATGGGTCATGTGATCTAGCCTCATTAGCATAAGATTTATGAATGTACCTTATAAGATTCAGTTAAAGAATAGAAGGTCATAGGCCACAAATCTAGGACAGTTAAGAGTTTTAAATTTGACTGTATGACTCAGTATTTTGTGGTTTATTTATGTGCCTTGATTTAATTTGTGGTTACCTAAACCTCATATGCAAACAAATGAGTGAAAATTGGATAATATAAACTGGTGTCAGTTGCCAAGTCTTAACTATCTTCTTAAACTGCAATGTTACATAAAGTTTTATTACTTGTTTCACAATTATAGATAGGAAGAAATGAAATTGGTTTTAATATTTGACTCTTGACACTTTTAGAATGATAATAAGGGACTTGGCTCAGGTCAAGGAGTGGTTTTAGTATCTTCTTAAAAGTTTGAAGCACGCTCAGGGTCACAGGTTAAATGAATCATTATAAAAATTCAAATTTGAAGGGTTTTACAAATAATGCAAGCATGATCTGTTTGATTTTGGATTTAGATATGACTTTTTTACCACAAAATAAATATATTTAGAGTATAAAAAAGAAGTTGCTTGTGGCATTTATTAAGACATGATGCAAGTCTTGTTTTTTAATGACTTTAAAATGTTATATTCAAAAGAGGTTTAGAAAAGTTTTGTAGCACTTACTTCTTAAGTGCATATGCAATAAAAGTAAGAGCAAATACAAATTTTACCAGTCTCATCATAACATTTATCTTTGCAATTTCAAAGTTACTAAACTTGAAAAAAAGTTGCTTTCTTGTGCCATTTTAATGACTATTTATAAGTAAGCATAAGTGCATTGTTTGCAAAATTAGAGTTTCCTTGTAATTTTTTTTTATAGTAAATGCCATTGATTTGCTGACAGATTTTTTGTCCATTTCAGATATTCCTGTCACCACCCAGGTTCTACCCCTGACCCCAGGGACATCACAGAAGATGTCACAAGCTCTGCTCGATAGCTTCAAGAGTTTCGAGAAGCAGCAGTACGACATACCAAAAGGTACACACAAAATAGATATATAAAAGTTTTTAAGAAGCACAAGTTAAAAAAACTCAGATTTTTTTTGGTTTTTTTTTGGGGGGGGGACTTTACTTATTAAAATTGGAGCATTAGATTAAAAACATATTTTCAAGAATTTGTAAGTTTTAATGCATTCTCATTATGGCATTTTTTTCAATTACTTATTAGTTAGAAAGCTTCATTGAACATGTTGAATGCAATATATTTTATATGATACATTTCTTGTAATTGCATTGGAAAAATTATTACAATTTTAGAATTTCTTTGGGTTATGAATATTGAAACTTACCAATTCAGTCTTTAGATATCTTCATATTCAAGAATTAATTTTGATCATTTTAATTTTGGTAAAATTTGAGCACAAATTGATGAAGTACTGACTTTGTAAGCCAGTCTCCCTCTCTACTAGACTAATTTTACCAGACAAATTCAAATTATCCCAATTAAGTTGATGATTGTAATTTTCAATAGCATGTGATGCCTTTGTAATAGGGAAATCTATTATGGAGAGATTGACCCCAAAACCATCAAAATATAATTTGTAGATTAGGACAAGACTATTTTATTATTTCGTCATGTAAAATGTTGAATATTTTCAATTTGGAAAGAGCATAGATAATATTTTATTCAAAGAATTAATTTTCTAGAATAAGTCTATCTAAGAAAGTTTGAAAATTTACATTAAACATGTTAAACACATCAGAATGAATAAAGTGTTATTAAGAATAAAAAATTATTTAATAGTAGGCTATGAATGTTTTCCCCTATCAGATTGATATTTTAATAGTCAGATTATTTAATCAACTTGAAGTTTATCTTGATAAGATCATTAAATTGATAAATCCCAAAAGATTAATAATGTTTTCACACAATATGATTAAGCACTACCGACTTAGATTTCAAAACAGAATAGTTCCAATTCGATTGATTACAAAGTCCACATGTAAAAAGAGCAGTTGGTCTGATATTGTCTTTGATTGAAATGATAAAAACTTTCCAGCCCCACTGAGGGTATTGTTGCTAGTCATGCGATCCATGCCCCTCTCCACAGAGATTTGCTTAAAGTTGCGTTTTAATCAAATACCTGAAACTAACGGTTAATACAGCGGTATAATATTTCCAAGGTAGTAACTTTTTACTAATTAAACTTGGGTTTTGATAATCGTTTTAATTATTTTAAAGACTTCTGCTGCTCTTATGAGAGGGTAGTCATGTTGCGATACACTATCATGAAGAGTGATCTGATTAATTTGGCTTTTCCTAAAAATATTAGATGCAAATTGATTGAATAAAATTGCTACATCTAATTTTTAGATGATGTTTAAATTTGCTCATTTTGAATGGATTTGACAGAATAAGGAACATCACGGTTTACCAATTTAAACATATAGTTATTAAGATGGGACAAATTCGTAATTTTTAAAAATCAAGACCTTGTCAGTGCACACATCTAAGGTATATGTTAAAAAGCCTTCATGGTGCATCTTTTTGAATTTTTAGACCCAGCAAACTGGTCTGAATCCCACATCAGCAAGTGGTTACATTGGGCCACACAGGAGTTCCACTTGGAGAATATAAACATGAATAACTTTCGAATGACGGGTCAGACCCTCGTCAAGATGGCCAAAGAAGATTTCCTCCAGTTGGCACCGCCTTTTATGGGTGATATTCTTTGGGAACATTTGGACTGTTTGCAAAAAGGTAAGTTCAACATAAACTTCAGACTTTTGTATTTCATAAAAACTAAATATGCAAGAAATCAACGCTTCAAACTTATTTAATAATGTAAATGTATCAACAAATAGATTTGAAAAGCTCAAAAAAAAAATTTGCTGTTTGTATAAATCTTTTTCAGGTTAAAAAAAAAACAATGAATAAAAAGAAATAACACAAGTTAAAGAACTTGCAGAACAAATTCAAGTGTTTGGCTTTCTGGTCAAATTCTTGTGACTTGTTCAAACATTGCCCTTTGTAAATACATTTCATACCAGTTAAGTATTAAATTAGTCACTAATTGAGGGAAAATAACATCAAATTAGATACTTGATAGTTTAATATCTATCAAAGATCCATGTGAAAATTTTTATCAAATGAAAATATTATTGATTCCACTTTGATGTGGGTACGTAGGTACTTGACAGTGTTGAAGTTAAGTATGAGATGAAGACTTTTCTTTATTTCACAGAAGCCGCTGAAGAAAGGGCGTCACTGAGTAATGTTCCTCAGAACTACAGCGAGTCGATGTGTGTCCCAGAGTTTGCTGATCGGTACTCAATGCTCCAAGGTAAAATTGAAGTTATTTTTAATTTTGAGATATACATGTTTGGTTAGTTTAAAAACGATCTCATTGTGAGGAAGAATTATATTACCCTCGATAAAAAGAAAGAAGAAATAAATACTTTTATCTATTATGTTCAGAAATATCCTATTTTCTCTTTAGTGTAATTTTATAGACGCATTTAGATGAAAAATTACTCAGAAATTAGTCACAAGGTAGTTGCATGTTGTAAAACATTTTTGTTCTGGTTTAATGTGTATTCCATAACGTCTAGAAGAATTGTTACGAATATTAATGATACTATGGTACAAAAGTGCATGCGACCTTTGTGAAATTTAAGAATACTAATGTGTGTTTTATTTCTACAGGGTACATTGATAACAAGTCAACACCATATGTAGACAGTAAATGTAAGTTATTAATAGATTCAACTTTTACCTTTGACATCTAAATGTATTTTTCAATGCCAAAACTGGTTTAAATGAGGATTAGGAAAATATGGCCTCCGAAGTGGCATAAGTGAAAAATGAGAAATTTAAAATAAAATTTTTGAGAAAGTGACGGTAATGCTATAGAAATATAATATGCCTATAGATATCATTTTATTCTGGGACAAAAAGCTTTCTTGTAAAAAAGGGACAAAAAAAGATATTTAAATATTACATGTTTATAGATCAGAATTGAGAAAAGAACATGAACAGAATATTGGACAAATTTAAGTACAAATGTACCTAAAAAATTAAGGAAGGAAGTCACAATCATAAAAGTTAATCTTAATTAAAGCAGTAAGGGATAAAAAACCTGTCCCAACTAAGGTAACACATTTTTGTCCTTGCATCAGTCCATTTTACAGAAATTTGTCATTATAAAATTTATGTGCACAAGTTAGGTTTCAAGACCAGACATTAATTAGTTATACCAATTGTTGTCAGATCTTTTAAATAAAGACTTGCTTTGACAACACATGTCTCAATTAATGTAGAGTTTATTAATCCACAAATTTTCAAAATGAATTCCATTTTTTTGTTCAGGTGCCTATGGAGGTCAGATCAGTGAGTCAATGAAAGCTCTAAATAATGACAGTGAGGTGTATGAAGATACATCTGACTACCAGAGTGTTGAGAGTCTCCATAGCAACAGCTACTATGACCACAGCCCAACAGAATTCTATCCCATGATTCCAGAGCAAAAGTACAGACCACCTATAGACAACATGTGTCGAAGTAAGTAAATAATTGAGATAAAAGTACACAAAAACAAAAACTCAGGAAAGATGCAGCAAAATGCAAAATAAGTGTGTTGACTATCATTCGTTTTGGTACCAATTTTGGAGGGTGGCAATTAACTATGAAAATGAAAATCCATCAAAGTGTTAATTTTATATTAAATCTGTATCAGATTTATGGAAAAAAAGAAAGTTCAGAATTCTTATTGCCTAATAAAATTGAGATATTGGCATTTATTTAACAAATGTCTTATTTAACCCTTGCTTTGTTATTTTTCCAGACCCTTTCATTCCACAAGAACCCTACTATGACCAGCAAACCTACCAGATGGTTCCCACCATCAAACAGGAAATACCCTGGTCCCAGCATGACTGTATCCAGCAGGAACTGAACGAGAGCTGGTCCAGTCACAGTAGTAGTGGAGGTTATCGTAGTATCCAGTCGTCACCGACAGATATGTACGGCACGGAGAGCAAACCAATGATACAGGCAGCAGCACTCGCAGGGTATTCAGGTATGATAGTGTCCTAAGTGTTTTAGCTTTTCTCTTCTTTTGGATGGACAGTTTACATGGTTTATCAACGGGTTTCTTTACTTTTTGTTATCTGGCAAATGATTTAATATTTTTATGAATCATGTTAGCTATGATTTTGTATAGTTTTGTTAAGTACACTAAACTTTTTTGTTTAAAACTATTTTTCTATTAAAAATATAAAGCAAATCAGATTTATTTACTCTATGTCCCTACAATGAAACAATATGGTAGCAAAAGAACAGTGAATCTGGAAAAAAAAACTGTAGATAAAATTACACTCAACACAGTGGGAAAGAAACCATTCTAGCATTACACAAATACAAAAAAATTGTGTTCTCAAACTAATACATCATAATTCTATCATTTTATAGGAAGTGGACCAATACAGTTATGGCAGTTCTTGTTGGAGCAGTTGACAGACAAGACATGCCAGCACTTCATCAGCTGGACGGGAGATGGCTGGGAGTTTAAGTTATCTGACCCTGACGAGGTGGCAAGGCGATGGGGAATCAGGAAGAATAAGCCAAAAATGAACTATGAAAAACTCAGCAGAGGTCTCAGATACTACTACGATAAAAACATTATCCACAAAACTGCCGGCAAGCGATATGTATACAGATTTGTCTGTGATTTACAAAGCCTTCTTGGATACACACCAGAGGAGCTTTTTGAGGCATGTGATGTCAAGCCTCAGCCAGACAAAGATGATGAGTAGTCAGACAAGAGTTTGGTTTTTGGTAACCATGGTTCATCTGTGATTGAAGCTGTAATGGCAGCATAACAATACATAGTCTATTTATAGCTATTTTTGTGTCGGAGACGGTAGCAGCATTGACGGTGACTTGAGATTGAGACTGAGGGTTGTAATGGCGTTTGTTGTCATTGGTTGCAAAGCTAAGACTTTGTTGAAATGAAAGGACCAGCACTTTGGTTGGTTAGGAGATGTTGAAAGTAATTTTTGAAAGAAAGACTTTTATAGAGGGTATATTATTATTTTTTGAAGAAAGAGCTGAGATATGTTGGGTGTTTGTGAAGTTTGAGAACCAATTATAGAAGAGTTATTGGACAATTTTTCTCATATTTTGAGAAGAGAAATAAAAGATAACTTGTATTATTTTTACTACAGTGTTATCCCAAGGTGTATATTTTTTTGAAAAATCATTTCAAAAGAGAACTTTTGTATGAAACCATTTCTACATTTGAACGAGTCATGTACAATTGTATCAAATTATTGATAGAAAAGAAGTTTATGGCCATAATCTGTTTATAATTGTTGGCAAGTTTTGTTGTACATTAAAAATGTGGCATCACTGCCACACTTGTTATATTTGTTATATTTTATTTTATTGTGCTTATAATATTTATTCATTTTTTTATTGCTGACATCATTGGTGCCTTCTATTATAACATTCGTCCATTTGCGTATCTATCTGTTCTCTACGGAACTTTTTCTCCATTCTTTTTTAATGGTGCAAATTTCGAAATGATATTGGCCCCAAGAGTTCAAGAAACAGAGTTTTCTTCTTGTCTCCATTCATGTTTGTAAGGGGTTGTGAAAGAAAATATTTAATTCAAATACACGGTTTTGGGCAAGAAACCTGTTTTATTATTGAGAGGCAAGGAAACGTTTTTAAGTAACAAATTGACAGACAAAAAATCAAACTCACAAAGCATTCAAACTACATGTCTTTAAATGATTATTTTTCACAATAATTGTAAATATGTATAATCAACTTGTTTGGTATCTACAAATTATGCATATCAATTTTGAATATGTGTCTTAGAACAAGTGCCATATTGTTTTTACTCTTTGTAATACAATGGAAGTTTTAAATCATTTTTCATCATTTTCCGATTTACATTAGTTGCACAACAATGATTTATGAAATTCTTCAACATCTTTTGTTAAATTTTAGACCAGCTTTTTTTTGCTGAAGTTTTTTTGTGCATGAATTAAATATTTTAACTCCTCTATTTTTAAAATGAGAATTATTGAATAATCAAACTTTTAACCATTTTATCTTTTAGTGATGCTCTTGGAGATGTTTAACTTTATTTATTTATTTATTTTTAATAACAAAACTAAAATAATTTTTTTAACCACAAACTTAAATACTACAGAACGATAACCCACCTTCAGTAGTTTACAAACACTTATAGTTTTTGTTGCCAAACTGTTTTTTGTTCATTAAAATTTTACAGTTTTTGTAAAATGTTTAAGTTAGTTTTAATAGCATTATTGAATAGTTTTCCCTCTTAGTAAAAAGTGTTTTTTTTTCTTCTAAAATTAACTTTCCAAAATATTAAAAAACAGCTTTTCTGATAAATATTTCTCAAATCTTTTATATTTTAAGATCTACATGTTAAGCTTTGATCAAATGTACTTTAGTAGTAGAAGACTAAAAACTAATAATGTAGAGAAATAGACTTTTGTATAACGTAGTAAAATTTAAAATGGCAAAGTTTTTTTTCCCATAAACTAGTCTTAATTTTAGTAATGTGTTCATTTTAAATGCAGTAAATGCTGTATTTAAATGTTTTTTAAGAAAGCTTATGTGTTCATTTTAAATGCATTTGCTGCTGTATTCAAAAGATTTTTTTTTAAAGCTGACCAATATTTTCAGCTTTAAGCATCTTAAATGGTGTAATGGGTTTTGAACAAACCACTTGTGTTCTACTTTGATGAGCTTTTTTTTATAGCAATACTCTAGTATTAGTCAGGGGTCACAACTCTTGAAATTCAAGGGCTGTAACTCTACATTAAATGATTGTGTTCATTTACAATATTTTGTTGAATTTTATTATTTTGTATATTTTGTTATGTCTTGTTCTACTGAAGAGCCACAGTATTTAAAGAAAAACTGAATTTATGCTTAAAATTAAATATTATCTTCGAGTATAAGTTATTATTTTGATAAAAATTACAGGAAAAAATATTTTTCAACTCTATTGTTTTTGGGAAAAGACACTCTGAAAAATAGATCTGAGTGACCAAAAAAGTAAATTTCTGAAAAAAAAAAATTAATCTGCTTAAGTTTTAAAATGAAATGGATTTTATTCTGTGGCTTTTTATCTGGACAAGATTTTGAAAAAGAATACTTTATTGAGCAAACTAAATAGTTGATTTTGTTAGACATTATTTGAACAAATTATATTATAATTTTATAGTTGTATAAGTTGCCATTCTTGTTTTATCAATTCAGTTGGTAGGGCCTGTGGAGATTTAAGGTATTTAAGTGCTTGAAGTATTTTTTTTCTTTTATTTTTTTCCAATTTTAATTATATTTTTAATATATTTGATTTAATGAAACATCTTTACCTTAAAATAGAAAACTTAGGCAATCAATTCTGATATTTTTCTGCCTTTTTAAATGCTTTGTTGCAAAAAATAATTAATTTTTCAAGTTCATATTGAGTAGAAATCTCTCAAACTTTCTATCTTTACAAAAAGTACTGTTTATTGTTGGGTTTATATAGAGATCATAAAAATTATTTTAAATATAAATTTGTATTTTATTTGCTACGATTATTTATGCATTACATTAACATGATAATATCTGTGGTATGAAAATATAACAAATGGCAGTCCAATGATAATATTATGTAATAACTACCTATGCACAGTAATTTATCGTGCAATAAGATATGGCAACTGTATATACAAAATAAAATCTAATTTAAATCTAGCTATTGTTTTTATTTCCTGTCAATATTGCTGCGTATGGAGACTTTAGGTTGGTCTGGTCATCTTCTGCTTAGGTTTACTGCTTGGTTCAGTTTTTGTCTCGCCTGCGATGCAGAGCGAGACATAGGTGTGGCAGCGGCACAGTATTAACTTTTATGTTAAGGTTTTATTAGCACCTCCATATTTAAATAACTATAAGTCCTAGGTTGATGAAACTTAATAAACATATTCCCCAATAGTAGCTGAGCACAGTTGCATCTCCATATTTTAACCTTGATCATCATTTTCCAGTTGAGTGACTTTGACAATTTTCAATACAGTCAAGGATTTTTTAGCACCTCCATATCTCAAGAACTATATGTCATAGGTTGATGAAACTTAATATGAATATGCCCCAGTAGTAGCTTAGCACAGTTGCATCCCCATTTTTTTACCTTGACCTTGATTTTCCAGTTGAGTGACATTGATACTTTTTTAGAAATAACCAGATATTTTGATGGCCGGCAGGCGAGACATACTTTGGTGTTAACTCTTGTATACCATGGAAATATCATCATGAAAGAGAGTAACAAGTACCAAAATGTTAGCAGTCTGAAAAACCAAGAAAAAATCAGTAGAAATTGAACCAACACCAAAATGAACAAACAATACAACAAAAGAAGTAAATAACTTTAATCAAATTGACAATCATGGAATGCTGTTCCTAAATTTTTTTTGTAAATGTAAAGCTACAGTATCAAAGACTCAAATACAATCTTTATGCCCATGTAGCAAAGCGTGTTTGTCCCCATTCCCCAAATCAGGATCAAGTTACTTTTCTATGAAGGAAGTATGGTATCATAGTGAAACTTAATGCACATATGCATTATGGTGTGACAAAACAAGAATCAGTTTAAAAATTATTTTAAGTTCTTGCTTCAGTATTAAAAAAATATTGGTATGTTTTGAGGAGGGGCAACATGTCTTTTTTCTTGGACTTGTGCTTTGTTGATTTAAAGACTTGATTTATTCTGCTATTTATAAAGAACTAGATGAAATATCTAGTGGACACTATTCTGGTCAAACAAGGCAAATAGACAATCTTAATACTGGTACAGAAAAAGCTGAACCATTGAGGACATTTACTGGCAGAAACAAATATAGTTTAAGAGGTGGTTCATTACTCAAAACCCAAATAATTACTAGCTAAAAACATTATGCTAAGATTTTTTTACTATGTATATCTGAGATTTTTATATCTTAATATGCTAATATATGTTACAGCATAAAATAAGACAACCCATTACATATTGGGTCAACACCTACAAAATCTAATAATGTATCTTACACATATTTAAAACATAATTTATAATTCTACTTAAAATTCTTTGACAGAATTGGGTCTCATCTTGTATGCAAATTACCATATTATCTCCTGGCTTCAATAAACCTTAGATGCTTTATTATTCTTTTGGTGTTTTATTTAGCAAAACTCTATAAATTTTGATTTAGGTGTTGGCATTTCAAAATTATATAAAATTTTGTAGTTTTTGTCTGTCATACTTGTGCTATAAAGATCTAAATCTAAAAATGGTGATGCAGTTGCATAATGTGTTTTTATTAGCTCACCTGGCCAAAGGCCATGTGAGCTATTGCCATCACTTGGCGTCCGTCGTCGTCGTCGTCGTCCGTCGTCGTCGTCTGTCGTCGTCGTTAACTTTTCTTCAAACTTCTTCTCCTCTGAAACGGCTGCACAGATTCAAACCAAATTTGGTCTGGTGGTACTTTAGGGTATCCCCCACAGAACTGATGTGGGGATTTTTGATTCGTCGTAAAACATGGCCGCTGTTGCTAAAAATAGACCAGGGGGGTCAGACTACTGTTTTTGGCTTGTAAATCGAAAAGTATAAGAGATAGATGAAATCTGATGCCTCGCTACTGCTTCAGCATCAAAAGCTCTACAAAAGTCTCCATTGAGTCGAAGTTGTCAGATGACCCCTTATGGGAGTTACGGCCCCTTAAAGGTGAAAAATAGCATTTTTTCATGTTTTGGGCCTATAGAATGAAAACTATTGCAGATAGAGAAAAGCTGTTGCTTGCTTAAATGTTCAGCTCATTTAGCTCTACAAAAGTCTCCATAAGGTCAAAGTTGTCAGATGACTCCTTATAGGGGTTACGGCCCCTTAAAGGCAAAAAATAGTGTTTTTGGCCTATAGAATGAAAACTATTGCAGATAGAGAAAAGCTGTTGCTTGCTTAAATGTTCAGCTCATTTAGCTCTACAAAAGTCTCCATAGGGTCAAAGTTGTCAGATGACCCCTTATAGGGGTTATGGCCCCTTAAAGGCATAAAATAGAGTTTTTGGCCTATAGAATGAAAACTATTGCAGATAGAGAAAAGCTGTTGCTTGCTTAAATGTTCAGCTCGTTTAGCTCTACACAAGTCTCCATATGGTCGAAGTTGTCAGATGACCCCTTATAGGGGTTACAGCCCCTTAAAGGCAAAAAATAGTGTTTTTGGCCTATGGAATGAAAACTATTGCAGATGGAGAAAAGTTGTTGCTTGCTTAAATGTTCAGCTCATTGAGCTCTACAAAAGTTTCCATAGGGTCAAAGTTGCCAGATGACCCCTTATAGTGGTTACGGCCCCTTACAGGCAAAAAATAGTGTTTTTGGCCTAAAGAAAGAAAACTTTTGCAGATAGAGAAAAGATGTTGCTTGCTTAATTGTTCAGCTTAATTAGCTCTACAAAAGTCTTTTTAGGGTTGAAGTTGTCAGATAACCCCTTTAAGGGGTTATGGCCCTTTAAAGGTGAAAAATAGTGTTTTTTGCTTTGGAATGAAAATTATTGCAGATAGAGAAAAGCTTTTTATTGCTTAAACATTCAGCTCATTTAGATATACATGTTCAAAAGTCTTCAAAGGGTTGACATTAAGACCAGATGAGCGATTCAGGCTCCTGGGAGCCTCTTGTTTAAAATCACACAAAATCAAAGTAAAGAAAATACAGAATTAATTGTTTAAGTTAAATCACAGCAGGGTTATATTTATTTAACTATGTATGCATAAAAAGAATTAAAAAAGAATTGTTATATATATTTATGAATTTGCATGTATACTGTTAAATGTACAAGGAAGTCCAATAAGATGAAAACAAATAAAAATTATATAAAAGAAATGGTTATATCCTGCTTAATAAGTGTCCCATAAGTGCATTTCAATTCTATTTACACATAATACTTTCAGAAACACGACATTTTTGTTGCAATATATACTCCTGGATATAGATGTTAAAAATATCTAATAAGACAAAAATTGAGAAAGAAAGGATATGGAATAAATACACAAAATCATTGTATATAAGACATTGAAATGAAGGCAGATACCTTCTTTGTTGTTCTTTATAGAATTATGGAATATGGCTTATCATTTAGACAAACAAAAGTGAAATTTTCTCTTGGAACTCTGTTTCTATTTGGTTTCTCTAAAAGGTAAGTGTGCTTTAGAGTTTAGTTTTCCTTCCCATTGTGAGGGTAGGCCAAGGGATTGTGTATAAACAGTGGCCTCTTTTGATGTTTCAGCTTTATATGCATCAGTTCCATTTAAAGGTCTTTCAAATTTTGGCAAAAGGGTATGATTAACTTAAAGCAGATGTTTTACATTACAGTGACATGCCAAAATAGACACAATTAATTTATGTACAATCACTATCAGATCATGGAAGTATCATACTTCCATGATCAGATCTTTTTTTTTTTTTTTGGTAGGAAAAAAATTAACAGAATTTTGCTTATCTGATTTAATCTATCAATCTTGATATATTCTGAAATAGTTTCAAGAACTCAAATACATTATTAATTTCCTAAATAATTTTCATTCATTGAAAAAAGTTTATAAAGATTTAAATCAATACATGCAGGACTGCAATAAAGGGGTTACAAAGAAATGATCTAGTTGACCAATATTGCTGTAAGAATCTAAGAAATTCTATAATTTCATAGTTTGGTTTTCAATCCAACATGTTTTCATCCTATTGAATCATATTGTGTTTGGCATTTTGAATCTTTTGGCTAGAGGACCTTTATGATATCATGAGTCTTGAAGAAACGACATGTGTCTGAAGCAAAATCTATTATCTGAAACTTATTTATCCTGGATTTGGAAACAAGCTTTACGCTTATATTAATCTCTCTCCATCTTGCAGTTTGTGAGTTTGCCTGTTCAAAACTTAAGTTGTATTTTTAGAGCTTAAAAGTCTGCCAGCTAGGAAACTTTGTATCTTCTCCCTCAATGTTCTAATAAAAAAAACCTTCTAATCCTTGCTTACTCAGTCAAATCGTAAATAACTTAGGAGCTACATTATTGTAGAAGCTACCTCATCCCCACCCCAAACCCCACCTAAAATTGTTATGATTATTAAACAAGCAAAGTTTAGAACTCCAATATCTATGTGGTTCTCCTAAACACTAGGAGGAATATTTTTAAAAGATTATAAGAGTAAGGGGAATAACTCTAAATGCAAAAAATCAGTGAGCAGAAATCATTGTCATGAAGAAACAGCAGAATGGTTAAAAGTTTTGAAGAATTCTGCAATGGCACCATCTGGGTTTGTAGTTTAAATGATACAGACATTCATTCACTTATTTTCATTGACTCTATTTCATTTTAAACACTTTTTTTAATGGTTTTAAATGAGTTTCTATAAGTTTCAGGATGTCAACAAAAAATTTAGAAAGAAAATTTTGTACACAGACTGAACTCAGTTAATATTTTCCTCATTGAATGTTAGTAAATTAATGATAAATGTATATTTTTATGTTTTAAAGTTTTTTTTAAACTAATAATTATTATTAAAACAGTATAGGTTGTGTCAAAACTGCTGATAAACCATGTTCTATTTTATGAACTTTTATAGTTATGTAAAATACATGTATATCCTAAGTTAGATTTGAGGATAAGATTTAGGGCAATCAATAGGAACATATACCTAGGTAGATTCTTTAAAGGCCATGACCAGTTTAGAAATGACAATTTGATGAGCAAAACTAGTAAGTGTTACATGCAAGGATTTCTCTTGATTCTAAGCAAAAAATGTTGCCATGCAGCTACAAGATTTACTGAATTTATCTATATTACGTTACAGCAACAACAATGTTTATTTATACCAATCAAGGTCCCCACTTTGAGCGAATCAAAATTACAAGAATTATCAAAAAAAAATAATATTGCAATTAAGAGATAATTATTATGATTAGGAATATATATGATAATGCATAAAACAAAACAAAATAGATACATTGAAAGAGTGACAAACAAAAGGTTTCCACTGTGACATGGGATAAATGTACAACTTCCTACATTCACACAGTAAATGCATATAATGAAAGGGGGCAACTGTTAGCTTTAGACTTTCATGAAGATTTTTTGGTTGCTTTCAGTGCAATATTAGCTTTAATATTTATTCAGCCAATGATATAGTCCTTTTTAGAAACTATTTTAGGGACGCCCGAAACTGAGAAATCTAACCTGAGAAATCTTTAAAGTATGCACTACAGGTTTACAACTTCTGGGTCGGCCTCACCATTGAAAATCTGTTGAAATTAGCTAAATTTGTCAACTTAATAAAACATTTTAGATTTGTCTGTCCGAAGTAAAAAAATGCTAAAACATATGTTTACATCTAAAACTTCACTCCAAACCAGTTTTTAGCTCACCTGGACCCAAGGTCCATGTGAGCTATTGCCATCACTTGGCGTCTGTCGTCGTCGTCTGTCGTCGTTGTCGTCTGTCGTCTGTCGGTGTCGTCGTCTGTAAACAATTTTTCAAAAATCTTCTCCTCTGAAACTACTGAACAGAATTCAATGAAACTTGGTATGATTGATCCTTAGGGTGTTCTGCATAAAAGTTTTGTTTCGATTTTTGATTCTTCAAAAAACATGGCAGCCCTGGCTAAAAATAGAACAGGGGGGTCAGACTACTGTTTCTGGCTTGTAATTCAAAAAGTATAAGAGATAGATAAAATCCGGTGCCACGCTACTGCTTCAGGATCAAAAGTTCTATGAAAGTCTCCATTTGGTCGAAGTTGTCAGATGACCCCTTATAAGGTTATGGCCCCTTAAAGGTGAAAAACAGCATTTTTTCATGTTTTTGCCTTATAGTATGAAAACTATTGCAGATAAAAAAAACTGTTGCTTGCTTAAATGTTCAGCTCATTAAGCTCTACAAAAGTCTCCATAGAGTTGAAGTTGTCAGATGACCCCTTATAAGGGTTACAGCCCCTTAAAGGTGAAAAATAGTGTTTTTGGCCTATAGAAGGAAAACTATTGCAGATAGAGAAAAGCTGTTGCTTGCTTAAATGTTCATCTCATTTAGTTCTACAAAAGCATCCATAGGGTCAAAGATGTCAGATGACCCCTTATAGGGGTAACAGCCCCTTAAAGGCGAAAAATAGTTTGTTTGGCCTATAGAATGAAAACTATTGCAGATAGAAAAAAAAACTGTTGCTTGCTTAAATGTTCAGCTCATTTAGCTCTACAAAAGACCCCATAGGGTGGAAGTTGACAGATGACCCTTATAGGGGTTACAATCAAAGGTGAAAAATAGTGTTTTTGGCCTATAGAATTAAAAACTATTATAGATAGAAAAAAGCTTTTTCTTGCTTAAACATTCAGCTCATTAAGCTATACAATTGACATCAAGACCAGGTGAGCGATTCAGGCTCCTGGGAGCCTCTTGTTGATTTTATTCGAGAAGGAGAAATTACATCAAAAACGGATAGGGATAAATTGATGTTTTCCTTAGCTCAAGGTTGATCACACCATCTGGCTGACCCACAAAGGGAAACTACTCTTGCAAAATGAAAATAAAAGAATGGAATCGGGATATCGGATGACTTTTTGAAAAGGCCCATAGACAATAGACAATATTCATTTGCATAAACACATTTACATTAAATGGTTATAGCACACAGAAATAAGCAAAAACCTCAATAAACAGTTAATTATTACATACATAGCAATATAAATATGAAGTGACAGTGCAGGGGCAGATGCAGAGTTCAATGAAAAGGGGGGGGCATGACTTTAATAAATGTCAAGTTTTTGATGAAAATTTAAAGTAGTTTGGTCAATTTTACTCACCAAAAAATACAAATTTCTCGATTAAATTTATAATTTATCATACTTTTAATTTTGTATTCTCATCTGCCAGCATTCTTGTAGAAATTAACTAAAGAAATTTGATAATTGGATAGGAGTTGTTATTTGTTAAGAAAAAATTACCATATAGCAGGTTATTTTCGTGGGGGTAAATTTAGCGGTTTTTGTGTTATAAGGAATGTGAAAAAATTTTGTGGGTTTTATTTTCGCGGTCTGTGATAACGTTTGTATATGATTATATGTTTCATTGTTAAAGTATGAGGAAATGGATCTCCTAGTAGATTTTTACGTTTATTATAGTAAAGCACCAGGTTAGTTAACTGCAATTACAAGTCACTGAGGTCATGAAGATGCCCTAAAAAAAATTGTGCTCCCCATCTTGTTTTTATATGACCGCATAATTTTTGCGATCGTATAATGTTATGGCGATGTCGTCGTTGTCGTTGTCGTCGTCGTCGTTTTTGTCGTCTTGGGACATTTGGTTTCCGTGCGATAACTTGAGTAAATATTGACCAATTGTTATGAAATTTTGATATGATGTTTGTAACCACTAGAGGAAGGTTCCTGTTGTATTTGGGGTTGGTGGCCCTTACCGTTTTGAAAAAAAGGGCCAAAAGGGGCTAAAACGGGTGTATTGACAAAACTGTTGTAGAATGTTTATTATTCATTTGATTTTGAAAATTCTTTTTTTATTGAATTCCTCATTAAATTCTGTCAACAAAATGTGTCAATGGTTTTGATGTATATTGAACCGTTACATTGATTCAGGGGGCCAAAGACAGGCAACACCCAAAAAATCAACTTTTTTATTGGGGTCCGTTTTTCAAAATCTTTTTTTCATTGGAATCCTTGTGAAAATCCCTGCCTGCAATTTTCAATCAGATTTGCAATATCTCTTACTGTTTTTGAGATATAAGGGGTCGAATGGACAAAAAATGCCATTTTTAAAAGTTGGTCAAGGCAAATGGTTTTACACAAGAAATTTAGCTGTAGTGGGCCAGCCAATTGTTATGAAGTTTGAATATGATGATCATATATACTGAAGGAAGCTTTTTATTGCATTTGGGGTTTGTGGTCCTAACCTTTTGTAAAAAAAGGGCCAAAAGGGGCTTAATCGTGTCAAAAATGTCAATGAATATAGAAATAATTTTTTTTCTATTAAATGTTATTGTTAATATATATGTGTCAAATATGCATTTTAAAGTCCACCATAGCTTGCATGTGTAAAAAAGCTTTGTATGTCCACCATGGGCTGCATGTGACCAAAGCAATAGACTACCCATATTGGGCCTCCAATGTACAGGGTTCAACTTGTTGCGGTTGTATCATGCTGCGCTCGGCGTAGCTTTTTATTATTGAAGGTTACATTACCACTAGCTTTAAACATGAATTTCCTGCACCAAGATACAAAGTAAAAGTGCTGTATTTTTTAAGTTCAAGATGCATGAAAGTCATTAGTCAAACCACAATAATGGAATGTTAGTCTATGTTGTTGGGTAAATGAATTAAGGAATCAACCTGTCTGTCTTTCTTTCTGTTCACATACTCTGTAAGAGCTTACTACTAACCACTTAAATGATGGATTTTATGAAACTTTATAGGAAGGAATTTAAAGTATACTATACAGGAAGGAATTACATCATATGCCACGTATGTAGATATGCTGATTTCATTGTTCTGATATATCATTCAAAGAAGATCACTGGACTTCAGTTTTTGTCTCGCCTGGCGAGACATAGGTATTACTTTCCGGCGGCGGCGGCGGCGTAAACTTTTTTGTAAGACTTTTGTGGAAAATGAATTACAAGAAAAGTATAATAGCTAGGCATCTGATATTTGGTATACAGACAATTGAGGTTATGGTCTACGCAACTGGCACCATGCCGTTTGACCCTGACCCCAATTTCATGGTTCAGCGACTCTGTGAACTTAGATGTTTTTTCAGGCCAAAAGACACCTTTGTAAGACTTTTGTGGAAAATGAATTACAAGAAAAGTATAATAGCTAGGCATCTGATATTTGGTATACAGACAGTTGGGGTTATGGTCTACGCAACTGGTACCATGCCATTTGACCCTGACCCCAATTTCATGGTTCAGTGACTCTGTGAACTTAGATATTTTTTCAGGCCAAAAGACCCCTTTGTAAGACTTGTGGAAAATGAATTACAAGAAAAGCATAATAGCTAGGCATCTGATATTTGGTATACAGACAGTTGGGATTATGGTCTACGCAACTGGCCCCATGCCATTTGACCTTGACCCCATTTTCATAGTTCAGTGACTCTGTACACTTAGATGTTTTTTTCAGGCCAAAAGACCCCTTTGTAAGACTTTTGTGGAAAATGAATTACAAGAAAAGCATAATAGCTAGGCATCTGATATTTGGTATACAGACAGTTGGGATTACGGTCTACGCAACTGGCCCAATGCCATTTGACCCTGACCCCATTTTCATGGTTCAGTGACTCTGTAAACTTAGATGTTTTTTTTCAGGCCAAAAGACCCCTTTGTAAGACTTTTGTGGAAAATGAATTACAAGAAAAGTATAATAGCTAGGCATCTGATATTTGTGTACAGACAGTTGGGATTATGGTCTACGCAACTGGCACCTTGCCGTTTGACCCTGACCCCAATTTCGTGGTTCAGTGACTCTGTGAACTTAGATATTTTTTCAGGCCAAAAGACCCCTTTGTAAGACTTTTGTGGAAAATGAATTACAAGAAAAGCATAATAGCTAGGCATATGATATTTGGTATACAGACAGTTGGGATTATGGTCTACGCAACTGGCCCCATGCCATTTGACCCTGACCCCATTTTCATGGTTCAGTGACTCTGTAAACTTAGATGTTTTTTTCAGGCCAAAAGACCCCTTTGTAAGACTTTTGTGGAAAATGAATTACAAGAAAAGTATAATAGCTAGGCATCTGATATTTGGTATACAGACAGTTGGGGTTATGGTCTACGCAACTTGCACCATGCCATTTGACCCTGACCCCAATTTCATGGTTCAGTGACTCTCTGAACTTAGATATTTTTTCAGGCCAAAAGACCCCTTTGTAAGACCTTTGTGGAAAATGAATTACAAGAAAAGCATAATAGCTAGGCATCTGATATTTGGTATACAGACAGTTGGGGTTATGGTCTACGCAACTGGCCCCATGCCATTTGACCTTGACCCCATTTTCATAGTTCAGTGACTCTGTACACTTAGATGTTTTTTTCAGGCCAAAAGACCCCTTTGTAAGACTTTTGTGGAAAATGAATTACAAGAAAAGCATAATAGCTAGGCATCTGATATTTGGTATACAGACAGTTGGGATTACGGTCTACGCAACTGGCCCAATGCCATTTGACCCTGACCCCATTTTCATGGTTCAGTGACTCTGTAAACTTAGATGTTTTTTTTCAGGCCAAAAGACCCCTTTGTAAGACTTTTGTGGAAAATGAATTACAAGAAAAGTATAATAGCTAGGCATCTGATATTTGTGTACAGACAGTTGGGATTATGGTCTACGCAACTGGCACCTTGCCGTTTGACCCTGACCCCAATTTCGTGGTTCAGTGACTCTGTGAACTTAGATATTTTTTCAGGCCAAAAGACCCCTTTGTAAGACTTTTGTGGAAAATGAATTACAAGAAAAGCATAATAGCTAGGCATATGATATTTGGTATACAGACAGTTGGGATTATGGTCTACGCAACTGGCCCCATGCCATTTGACCCTGACCCCATTTTCATGGTTCAGTGACTCTGTAAACTTAGATGTTTTTTTCAGGCCAAAAGACCCCTTTGTAAGACTTTTGTGGAAAATGAATTACAAGAAAAGTATAATAGCTAGGCATCTGATATTTGGTATACAGACAGTTGGGGTTATGGTCTACGCAACTTGCACCATGCCATTTGACCCTGACCCCAATTTCATGGTTCAGTGACTCTCTGAACTTAGATATTTTTTCAGGCCAAAAGACCCCTTTGTAAGACCTTTGTGGAAAATGAATTACAAGAAAAGCATAATAGCTAGGCATCTGATATTTGGTATACAGACAGTTGGGGTTATGGTCTACGCAACTGGCCCCATGCCATTTGACCCTGACCCCTTTTTCATGGTTCAGTGACTGTAAACTTAGATGTTTTTTCTGGCCAAAAGACCCTTTTGTAAGACTTTTGTGGAAAATGAATTACAAGAAAAGTATAATAGCTAGGCATCTGATATTTGGTATACAGACAGTTGGCGTTATGGTCTATGCAACTGGCCCCATGCTATTTGACCCTGACCCCATTTTCATGGTTCAGTGACTCTGTGGACTTAGATGATTTTTGGGACAATTTAAACTTTTGTGGAAAATAAATTAAGTTAAAAGTATAATAGCTAGACATCTGATATTTGGTATACAGACATTTGGGGTTTTGGTCTACACAACTAACACCATGTTGTGTGACCCTGACCCCATTTTCATGGTTCAGTGACTTTGTGAACTTAGATGATTTTTAGGTGAAAAATGAGTTAAGTGAAAAGTATATTATAGCTAGGCATCTTATATTTGGGGATTATGGTATACACAACTGACGTCACCATGTAATGTGACCTTGACCCCATTTTCATGGTTGAATGACTCAGTGAATGGTTTTTTTTTCATTGTTTCTCAATAACTATTGTATCTTGATCACACTTCAGACATTTTTGTGATGGTTAAATGGAATTCTGTCATTTGTAACATGACCTTGACCTTAACTTTTCTGAAGGCCCAGCTAGACCTTCAATGAGTTCTGTGATGGTGCCGACAGGCAAGACATACTTTAGTGTCAACTCTTGTTTTTGCAATATTGAGTTCAAAAATAAATAAAAAGTTTTTGCTCAAAGTATTCCTGGTTTAATGCTTAGCTGTCAGAACATAACCATTATTTGTTCTTTTTTGTAGGATGAAAATCTGTTATTGAATAACAGCTATCCTGAGTTTACAGACTGTTTTCAACAGACAGTACTGACATGGGTGCCGTGTGGGTTCTTGTGGCTCAGTGCTCCGTTCTACATATACCACTTACTGAGTGCAGATGGAGTCAAGAGACCTCATACATTCCTTAGTGTCTCTAAATCTGTAAGTAACTTAAATAGACTATTTGATACTGGTCATTATAATGCTAATATTTATATAAATATTTTTTTTGTATGCCCACCAAAAGGAGAGGGGCTGCCAGCATAATAGTTAATGGGTCCTTTTGTTTTAGTGTCCAAAATAAAAGGGTAACGATTAGTTTAAAGTTACTTTTCCATGGAGGAAGTATGATATATCATTATGAAACTTTATACACATATGCATCTGGGTATGTCAGAATAAACAAAACAAAAAAAAACCATATAATTATACTCCTCAATATTACCCGACATTCTTTGTTAAATGCTAAACTAATTAGCCAATTATTTCTTGGTACTTGTTTTTCATTTTCTATTTTCTATTTCAGTTTATAAATGGTGTACCGTTTTTCATCCTTTCAGTATGCTAACATTTTCTATTTTCTAATTCAGTTTATAAGAGGTGTACTATTTTTTCTATTTTCTATTTCAGTTTATAAGTGGTGTACCATTTTTCATCCTTACAGAATGCTAACATTTTCTATTTCAGTTTATAAGTGGTGTACTGTTTTTTTTCTATTTTCTATTTCAGTTTATAAGTGGTGTACTGTTTTTCATCGCTATAGTCGATTTATTACGGGATGCCAACAACAAAGACAGTGATGATCCTAACATCTTAGCTCCTTCAGATGCACAGTTTGCATCACATGCCATCAAAGCCTCTACTTATGTAAGTTTGAATGTTGGGTGTGATTACATTTGTTTAACTTAAAGTTATCTTTAATATGGAGTAGGCATTGCCTAAATGCGAGCATAGCTAAAAGGGACTACGTTTTTTTGTTCTAAATGTGGACATTCAGGGATATCGCTATCATTTAATTTCCATTTGCTTATTTTGGGGCGAGATGGTATGGGGCGATTAAGCTTCGAGACACGTTAGTTTCGTACGTGCATATAACCAAGACGAAACGAGCAGCTTATGTGTATTTATTATTTTAAGAATATTATTTTCTTGTAAAAAACACAATTTATTATTTTTTTAAGCATTATTTCTTTTCTTATAAATTATTTTAACATTCACTCCGGACCTGTAAAAATAATAACCCTTTCCGGACCATAAAAAATCTAAATCAGCATTAGCAAATTTCTCGCGGAAACAAATACCGTAGAGCTCTCCGCTCGAGCGGGCACTTCGTGCCCGCTTGAGAGCTATGCTCGCTATAATAATCTAGAGTTTTTTTCCAAGGGGAATCTGCTAGGGTAATTTCTACACCTTTGTTCTTGAGAAACATGAGATGCACAGTTTGCATCACATGCCATCAAAGCTGCTACTTATGTAAGTCGGAGTGTTGGGTCTTATGTAGTTTTCTTACCAAGAGTTGTCTTTCTTAACAATCTTCTGATGGAGTTTCCCCTAAGGTTAACCTTTGAAAATCCACCATGTAAAAACAGCCATCATGGCTTGCAGCTGGTTGTATGCAATTGGTTCCAGATACATACATATAATTTAAATCCAACCCTAATAATCGGCAATAATAAATTATTTTTCTAATAGTATCAGTATGAAAGTAAATTTCATTCACTGAAATTAAGCAGTATAATGACAAGAAACATTGACGTTGAGTTGATACATGTGCAAAATACCAATATATGCAAAAAGATGTTCAGTAGCCTTGAGATACCTTCAGCATGTTTCAAACTTTGAAAATGTATAAATTGTCCATCCTGTTATTTAAAGTACTTTTGTACTAAAAGATCAATCAAAAGGTTACTTGTACTATTAAATGGGTGACCTCATTTAATGCTGCATGAAAAAAGCATGCATTATGATTCTGCATTGTCTTAGGTTCATTTAGCCTGAATGTAAGTATGAAAACTTGACTCATGGCCTCGTTGAAGGCTGCTGGCAGTTGTCCATTGTCGTTTTTCTAAATAGCTGTTTAATTGTGGGCTATGTCGCGTACACTTTTTCCACATCTCATTATTTTCTATCATGGACTTATTTAACGTGACCAATTTGTTAGTTTGTAAGAAAACAATGTCAAAAGTTTTGAAAGTTTGTATGTAATTTCAATATCTTCAGAGTCCATTTGCCATCTTATAAGATAATGTAAGCCACATTGACTCTAAAAAAATTAGTAAAGAGAGCAAGTATTTTTATACCAGATACAAGTCTATAGAGAAAAACACCAAATTATTTTTAGTAAACACATATGACAACCGAACCAAAAAAATTTCTTCTCTTTTTTGGTCCTTAAACCATAAGTGTAAAAGAGTTTATTTCATAAAATTATATGTTTACATGTACTTCTGTGACAAATTTGCATATAAATATTAAATTGATCTCAAACTTTTATATGTATTTATGTAATGGAAGAAAAAAAAAATATTGTGCAATAAATTTGAAAGTGAGATAATACCCATAGGAATTGTTGAGAATTTTTTTCCTTCAAAATAATTCATTTTTTTTCATGGTTTTGAATTATAGAGCAATTTATTCTTTTAATGTTTTAATAATGATATATGTGTAGCAATTTACATAATTTTTCATGTAATAACTACCCTCTTTTTATATAAAAAAATCTGCTTGTCATGACTGGTACATTTTTTTTATTCTGATTTTATAATTATGACTTTTTGATAGACATCTAGAATTATTTTGACCAATAGATTTCTTTGAAGAAATTCTAAAAAATGAAGCATAGAAAAATATTGCAAAATATATGTGAATAATTTTTGACATTACCTGAATTCACCCTAAAAAGTATGTATATTTTTGTAAGTTTTGTTATGCAGGTGTATTACAACAAGCTTTACTCCATTCCAAGACTATTAAGCAAGTGTTCACCACTTTTACGTTTAGGTCTAAATGGACTAATAAAAAGATTTTTGCCTGCATGCTTACTTCTTCAACAATTAATAAAGGAATAAAGCCGCGAACCCTCATATTTGGCCCTAAATTGGGCCATTTTTTCAAATTCATTTGTTAGATAAGATTTTTGTGGCCAAGTGGTCTAGAATAATTACTTTTTACAAAACAAAATCAATTTTAAAGTTTTCTGTTCTTGTGTCGTTGTAATGACGTCATAAAGTGAGGCTTAAATTGAAAATATGGTAAAGTAATTTCAGCTAAATTTCACAATTTTACACCTGTTTTTTTGGTGACAATGACATGGGCGCCACCCCTCGCCCATAAATATTTTTGCTTAAATTTTATAAATACATTATTTTCTTCATATTTCAACAAAAATTTCGATGGGCGAGGGGTGGCGCCACATAGAAAATCACAAAATTGTGACTGAAAAACAAATCATTTTGGCCAAAAAGTGAAAAATCACCGATTTAGGCTATTTTTGAAGGGTTAGGGTACTTGAAAATTTATTTATACACAATAATCAAATCTTTTCTCTTTTAACACAGACATCAAGCTAAACATATACAAATTTTGGTGTAAAACAAACCAATTTTGTTATTTGAGTATTAACAGGGCCAAATATGGGGGTTCGTGGCTCTAGTCGTTTTGATAAGACAAATACTAGTTCACTTTAATACTATTTAATGTTAAATATGAAAGAATATGGAATATATGCCAGAAAGACACGATCCACATATTGAATGTACAATGCAAAATTTCGCTGCGTGTGAAGCGCTTTTCTGGATTAACCTTCATCAGACACGCTAGGAGTAAAAACTTTGGAAAACCGGTAGTATATAAGATTTGATAAAACAAAAACAGAAGCCAAAAATGTTACAACAATAACCAAACAAATAAATTTATCAATTTTTAAAGAAATAGCCAAACGTCAAATTTTGGAAATATGTAAACTGTGTCTCTCCAACACATATTCCAGTACTCAAAAATATATAAGAGCATACAACTGAAGCACGGGGAAGCTTTCTACGACCTCCACACAGCACTAAAGCCAAACTCTGAAATAATATTAAATACGAAAGAATATGGAATATGTGCCACAAAGACACGATCCACATATTGAATGTACAATGCAAAATTTTGCTGCGTGTGAAGCACAGTGTGTATGTTCCTACTGTTATGCTTCCCTGACTTTGTGTTGTCTATTATGTCTTGGCCTCTTCTGGCTCACAACATTCAAATGTCCTGTTGGTGTTACTATTCTTTTTTTTTGGCTTTCAACTGGTTGGAACTGCTTACCCATCCAGAGCACCTGTGTTCAGGTTACTATGGTTTCATTACTATTGGTGGGGTATCAATTTTCGTGGTTTTCCTGCTTGGCCTTTACCCACGAAAAGGAAATTTAACATATATCTGTATGCTGCAGTCTTCAAAACAAAGAATTTAAGCATCCACGAACTGGTCCTTTTTCATCAAACCATGAAAATTGTTACCCACAAAAATGAATTAATCCACAGTATCAGTTTATGTTGCTGTTTGTTGTTTCAGGTTTGAGTTTGTGTACTTTTGTTTTGTCTTTTTCTTTGTGTGGTTCTTGTGTTCGTTTTGACTGATTTTGTCTGCCCTTTTTGACTTTTGATATTTAAGATTTTTGAAAACCTATTTTGAGTTCTTTATATTTACAATGTGATCCTGGCAATCAAGACTTTTTTAGTGTGTACATTTTTCTATATAGATGAATGTCTACTATATAATCAATCAATGTTACTGTAATTTCAACCCTGAAAATCATCTGACAAACAGATTTTGATTTTTTGAGTACCCTCAGCGAGGATTGAACTCACACCATTTGGGACATCATCTATGATTTAAAATAGAATGTAGATTAAACACTATCATAACTAGGTGAAATAACTTTTTGAAATCTTTTATTTGACCTACTTCTTTTAAAAGTCTCAAAAAGTGAATACAACACAGACTTAATGTATATACCACTTTTAATTAGGCGTACACATGTACTTTTTCAATTGCTTGATATTTACACAATACTAAATAAATTTGTTCTTTTTAAATAATATTTGATCAATTCTTTTGCTAAAGTGACCATGGTCATTCAGACTCAGGACAGGCAGTAAAATAAAATGTGTGTTTCTTGCTTCTCTACCTTCTTTTTTTTCCATGTCTATCCTTACATGTGCTGTCTGCTTTTATGTTTGATTTTATATTGCACACTATGTCACTGTTCTTGGACCTTTTCTGATAATATAATATAATATAATATAAAATCTATCCCAATACATAATTTGATTTTTCCTATACTCAAGGTTAAAAAATTGTGAAAAAAAAAACCATAAATGCCTACCTACCCATTCTATCATTTTTAGGCATGAAAGAGGAAAAACACAAACTATTATATTTATCCTATGTTATTTGACTGAAATAATGCATTAAAGAAATATCAGTTAGCAATCATGCATTTCCTTTGACATGTTGAAAAAAAAATTCTATTTTTATCATTTGAATGAGTTATAGTTAATTTATTCCTATAAGACATTGAGGCAGAACTGAAAAAAAAATATTTCAAAGAAATTTTGCTTAGAATTAGAATACCACTACCTTTAAAATTATTTTCATAGAATAATTTATGTATAAGACTTAATAAATTATTTATTTTATGGTGTTATTAAATATTAGTGATGAAAATTAACATAATGTTTTATAATTGTAAAAATTATGGTCATATCTTAGAGATTTTATGCTATGAGGTCTTTATTAAAATCTAATAAAATTGATTCAGATTGTTGATTAAAGCATTTGGTTTTAAATTATGCTGTTTTATGAGGTGATTGCAGGTTGATGCTTTCTTTCAAGTAATTTTATGTGAGACATTTTTGTACTTGTAAACAAGTTCAGGATTTCTGTCTCCTGTAACAAGTACAGATGTTGTTTTTGTGATTGTTTTGCGCCTTGCCTTTTTGGACTTACAACATAGACCTATTGCTTCTTTCATTAAGTTTTCATAACCTTCCTCACAGAGTGGATGTTTTTATGATATTGATCTGTATCCTCTGGTGTTTCTTCATTCTGTATCCAGATGGTTTTGATTTTCAGTATAACCTGTTGAAGCTGAATTCTGAGAAAAGTTCTGACTGAATATTAGCCTGTCTGCATTTCTTATAAGCACAACACCTTTTAAACTGCTTTATTTTCATGATTCTTTGTGTCATAAGATGCTCTATATGAGGAAATCTATTGCTCTTAGGTTTCATTTGATCTAACTGGACTTTTCCTAAGTAGAATTCAATATGAATAGAAAATGATAACTATAAAACAATATGGAAAGGCAGTTGGGGAGATATCTCTAGTAGACTGCTTGCAGGACTAGTTTAATACTCAATTTACTCTTTTTCTACTTTCAGCTGCTGACCCTATTACTGATCTACCTAGAGAGAGTCCGTGGATTCATCACTTCTGGAATACTGTTTATATTTTGGTTTCTATCCCTGGCTACATCTATAGTACCATTTTATACTCTAATTGTAAAAGATGTAAGTATTGACACTTGGTTAGATCATTTATAAAGATTTCTTTGCTTGTTCCATTTCACTCATACTTATGTTTGAGCCAATTGGCAAAGTTTTACAGTAGAATATTGAAAGAAATGTTCAAACTGCTTAAGTTTTCTTGTTTTAAAAATCTTCCAATCATGCTTGAAAACAATTAATATAGGAAAAATATTTTTAAAGATCTTGGCAAAGAATCCTAATTTGCTTTAAGTGTTTCTGTCAACAATAGACTCTTAAACATGGCAGAAAAAAATTAATACATTCCAGGAAAATTTATTTAGAGATGCATTTTCTTCGTAGTGATAAACAACATCAAATATAAATCAAAACTAAATCAAGATTATAACAAGTTGTTGAAATAATAATGAAATCCAACGCTAACGGTTTTGCATATGAATTGAATTGCATTGTATTTTAAAAAATTGCCTCAACAAATAACAACACAACAAAATACCTGCAGCAATTATTAACTTGAATGCAAGACAAGAAAATGCAAAACCAGAGTGGCTTGATTTAAGTTTTTTTCATTTCAGATCTACAGTAAAGACTTCTTTAGGTTTAGTATATTCTATGTGTATTTTGCCCTGCTGTTTGTACAGTTTGTCTTGCATTGCTTTGCTGAGAAAATAACTAGGAGAGGGTACTATGAAATTGGAACTGTAAGTAATTACTTTCATGTAGAAAGCCATACAAGGTGTACTTTTATATGTACATCTCCATTTTCTTGTCAGTCCCCTGCCAAAGTCGGTTATTTCTTCAAGGTACTATGGTTTTATGCACCATTAAAACTGACCCCTGGTATGGCTCGTGTGCTTTGAAACGGAGTAAATCTCAAACACTCGCATACTCCATTCCTTTCTCTCCATACCACACATATTTTTTTGTTCTTATGACTTAAATCTGAAGATTTCATCTTCATCACTCATTAATATTAATATCAAAGCAAGGTCCTTCTATATCCATGTAGTTAAAAAAAGAATTATTGTATAAAAATCACCCTATTTAGAATGTGACATTAAAACTAGCTTGTACTATGTTTAAACAATTTTGAAATATGAAGTGCAGCCTTTTGTTTTTCTTTACCTGCTTGAGCAGTTCTTGCATTTGATCTCTTAAAGAATAAAATAAATACTGCTGTTTTTTGCAACTTTATGATATAAGAAAATATTTGCAATTGATTCTTTTTATTTCAGAAACCATGTTTAGAAGTAGAAGCCTCTTTTCTGTCCAGATTGTCATTCTGGTGGCTTACAGGGTAACTTATTATTTGATTCTTGGTGCATTAACATTCATTTTAGAGTTCCATAAAATCCGGTTTAAACCACTGTTTCTTTGAAAAGCTTGTACCAAGTCAGGACCATTGCAATCTTCAATTTTTTCGAGTATGTCTTCCTTGATTTGTCTTTTCTCTTGGACACTGAGATTGATCCTACAAGTTTGGTAATTTTGTTATTACCTCAATTATTTCCACAACATCATATTTGTTGTTGTTGAAAATTTGTTTTATAATACTGGCCTAACAAGGGACCTTGTTGGAATATGTGTAATATTGATTTAAGTGAAGCAATCATGACTTATTTTCCATTTTAATGGAAAAGTCTATATAACCTGGAGATAAACCTGTTGTTTTATTATGACCCATCTACTAAAGTGAGTTCGGGTCCATTTGTCTGTCTGTTTGTTTATCCAACCCAATGTAGCGAGATGGGGCATTATGTCTTTTGGACACTTTCTTGTATGTATATTTTCAACTTTTAGATTAGATTGTTTGTTTAACAGACATAAAACTTGTTCAGTCACGGTACAAACTATTTGCCTGGACTTTTGTTTTATTTTATGTTTTAGGTTGATTATCAAAGGGTACAAGAAGCCTTTAGAAGAAGCAGATATATCAGACCTCCACCCCAGGGATAAAAATGATGTGGTCATACCAAACTTTGATAAGGTCTGGAAGGCAGAGTACAACAAACATGAACAAATAAAAGAGTAAGTAGAGATGTAGAGAGAAGTATAGTACATTCAAACTACACTTAAATTGTCAGATAAAACTACTTGATAAAAGAGACCTGTTAAATTTGACAGGTGTTCAAATTAGCACTTGTCCAAGGTACAGAACCTTTAATTTTTGATTCAGGACCTTTGAAATTTACAAAAGTCCTGGACCTACATGTTGTTACAGTAACTAGTATTATCAAAAAGTCCAGGATCTCTTGCTCCCAAAGGTTAATTGGAACCCCTGATCTGGGAAAGCAGAATGTACCAAACATCAGTCAATCATTCACTAAGCAAAACAGACTAATTATTCATTTCCTAATACTTTTATTCCCTGTCTATAAAGGGACAAATATTTTAGGGCATGTTTTTTATGGCCCGACCACGTATGTGGATCGGACATATAGTTTTACCCTTGTCCGTCCGTCCGTACGTCCGTACGTCCGTACGTCCGTCCGTAACACTTTGGTTAAGTTCTTGGTTAAGGTCCATTACTCTGATACTAGATGTTGGGGGTCAACGATATTTCACCACCAGATGGGTCTTGGGTAGGGCTACACCACCCACTAGAAATTAGGTCACGTTGACCTATATTTTATGCATGAATGACTTCGGTTAAGTTCTTGGTTAAGGTCCATAACTTTGATACTAGATGTTGGGGGTCAATGATATTTCACTACTAGATGTGTCTTAGGTAAGGTGACACCACCCACTAGAAATGAGGTCACTGTGACCTATATTTTACGCATGAATGACTTCGGTTAAGTTCTTGGTTAAGGTCCATAACTTGGATACTAGATGTTGGGGGTCAATGATATTTCACTACTAGATGTGTCTTAGGTAAGGTGACACCACCCACTAGAAATTAGGTCACTGTGACCTATATTTTACACATGAATGAACTTGGTTAAGTTCTTGGTTAAGGTCCATATCTCAGATACTACATGTTGATGGTCAATGGTATTTCACCACTAGATGTGTCTTGGGTAACATGACACCACCCAATAAAAATTAGGTCACTGTGATCTATATTTTATACATGAACGACTTCGGTTAAGTTCTTGGTTAAGGTCCATAACTTGGATACTGGATGTTGGGGGGTCAATGATATTTCACCACTAGATGTGTCTTGGGTAAAGTGACACCATCCACTAGAAATGAGGTCACTGTGACCTATATTTACGCATTAATGACTTTGGTTAAGTTCTTGGTTAAGGTCCATATCTTGAATACTACATGTTAGGGGTCAATAATATTTCACTTCTCGATGAGTCTTGGTACATGGCACCACCCATCAGAAATAAGGTCACAGCGACCTATATTTTACACATGAACACTTTTGATCAATTTCTTGGTAAAGGTCCATATCCCAGGTAATACACATTGAGGGTCAATGATATTTCAAGAACGGGAGGGCCATCCTGTGGCTCATAGACACATTATCTAGTTTAAATCCCTAATAACATACAACCTTTGGTTAAAGTTATTTTTTCCTTAAAGGAAATATGATATTTATAATAAAACTTTATGCACGTGCAGTTTTGTATGAACAAACAGCATTCAATACAAAATTAAGATAAAATTCATACTTCATCTACTGTTCAAAATATAACATGCATCATGACATTTTCAAACAGTTTAAATAAAGTTTGTAGCAAATAAAATGTACTGAGTCAAAACTTTTTATTTCCTTACAATCTTATGTTTTTATTCTGTAGTATTAGACCTGTAACATATGAAGAGTAGGTACTAAAGTCTGTCACTCCAAAATAGATAGACCTTGCTTATTGCACATTACCCCATACTGCAAAGTTATTCCATATTTTGTGCTATTGTCCCTGAAGATGCACACACCCGTATGTCTGTCTATGAAATAAACATTGAAATTATTATTTTTCTTTTTGTTAAAAAATAATTCATGTGATGACTGATGAAGTGGTTTAAATATTTAATTATAGCAAGTTTTATAAAAAAAATATATGCAAAGAAAAATGATGATTTCTTAATAAAAAGCTATTCAATGTTTTGTATTATTAAGATTAAGGTATTGACAACTTAACAAAAATTTATCATTGTTATTTGTAATCTCAATCAGAAATTGACAATTGACTGAAATGATGTTGATGATGACATTCCATTGTCTGTATAAAGATGTATTTTTTTGGAAACATATTCAATTTGTGTTTGAAAAAAAGAAACAAACAATGTCGTCCATTTATTTTTCCATCATTTAGACAACCTCTTAAAACAATTTTCACTTAATATTTTTCTTGTTTCAGAAATTCTGTCCTTTACCAACAATCTCAGTCACAGAGGAAGCATGCCATCAACCAGGACCACTCTTATTCCGAGAAGTCTCCCTTGTTGTCACAGCAACCATCTGTATCCATTAAGTCAGGGAAGCCAGAGAAGGCTGAAAATAAAGCCTCCCTGTTTAAAGTGATGTGTATTGTGTATGGGCCGTCATTCCTGAGAGCCTGGGGGTGTAAATTTTGCTATGATCTGTTGCAGTTTACTTCACCATTACTGCTCAAGTAAGTACATGTATTAAAACCCTGAGCTAGAATTAGAAACTGTAAAAAGCAGTGATAAGCTAATATATTGCCAGACAGAATTGATAAAAATTATCGACATAGAAATTAGGTTTATTATTTATGTATCTAAGACTGGTGGTCTCTAGCTATTAGAAATTATTCAAGAACACATCTACAATTCAGGATTTGAAATTACTCGCAGTTATATTGAGTTTCTTGACCATTTTCTACCTAGGAGTCTTTCATGTTAGACCGTTTTGTCACGGTTTTTCATGACAAAAAATAGTGAAAAGTCATGATTTTTCATGATCTTTGAAAATGATGATTTTTCATGACTTTGTAACATCTTCAAGTCATGAATTTCTATCATATAAATGTAATTAAAAGATCATGGATTTTCATGACCTTGTTCTACTTTATATGAAGTCATGGTTTTTCATTACAATTGTTTTATTTAAATGTCATGAAAAATCATCATTTTCCATGGTCATGGTTTTTCATAAGATATCTGACTGATAAAAGGGTTTTTAACCAGAATTTTCTTAACGACTTTTCTTTATTCTTATTTAAGAGCATCAATTGGCTATACTACCAAGAAAAATATATAGGACAAAGGAACATTAGACATTGATGTTTTTCATAAGCATATAAACATATACATCTGTGTTTTATTTTAGTGCATTGATAGGCTACACTACCAAGAAAAATGACAAGACAGCCATACCAGAACCTGAATGGCATGGCTACACCCTTGCTGCTTCCTTCTTCGTCGTTACGTTCTTCCAGTCTACGTTCTTTCACCAGAACTTCCACATTGGTATGACAGCAGGAATGAGGGCTAGGTCAGCTATGGTGGCAGCTGTGTACAAAAAGGTTAGTGTTTAAACTTGTATTTTTTTTAGTTTAAGGATGGTCACTCTTCATGTTTCAGAATTTCAGTCTAATTTCAGGACTCCTCTAGACTTTATCTTTATTTACTGAAGAAATTTTTTGCACACTTACCTACTTGTTATGTCATTTTCTGATTATATAGACCTTAAAACCCAACTATATAAAATAACTTGAAATTCTTGATACAACTTCGTGGTTTTTAAGACCAAAAACATCACAATGATAATGTTATGTAAAATCTAGAGAAGTCTGATTTCCCGCCAATTTTGACGTCATATATCTCGGAAACTAGCATCTAGTTTTCTTTTTGTCATTTCATTAAAAGGACATTTATCTATCATTTCCATCACAAATCATAAAATGTTTGATATAAAAAAGTTCAGGAGTGACCATCCTCAACCCTCTTGCTGCCATATTAAAATTTGAATGACGTCACCAACGCCACAATGTTGTGACGTTACAATAGCGATATGCCAGAATCTTTGATGGAATATGACGTCTTTTTAGCTCACCTGACCCGAAGGGTCATGTGAGCTATTGTCATCGTTAAGCGTCCGTCGTCCGTCGTCCGTCCGTCGTCCGTCCGTCGTCCGTCCGTCCGTCCGTTAACTTTTCTTCAAAGATCTTCTTCTCTGAAACCACTGAAGGGATTGCATTGATACTTGGTATACTTGATCTATAGGATGTCCTCTACCAAGTTTGTGAATTATATACATGTTGATCAACCAACATGGCCGCCGTTGCTAAAAATAGAACAGGGGGGTCAGACCATTGTTTTTGGCTTATAACTCGAAAAGTATAAGAGATAGAGAAAATCCGAAGCAACCTTCCTTGTTCAGCATCAAAAGCTCTACAAATCTCTCCATTGAGTCGAAGTTGTGAAACGACTCCTTATAGGAGTTATTGCCCTTTAATCATCAAAATTGACCATTTTTTCAGTTTTTGGACTATATCTTGAAAACCGTTAGAGCTAGAGGAAAAGTTAGCATTGCAGAATTGTTAAGCTCATTGAGATCTACGAAAATGATTTCAGGGTCAAAATTGTCAGATCAACCGTTTAAGAGTTATTCCCCTTTAACTGTTTTTTTCCATTAATGTACACTGATTTTCAAAAATCTTCTTCTCTGAAACCACTGAAGGGATTGCATTGATACTTGGTATACTTGATCTTTAGGATGTCCTCTACCAAGTTTGTGAATTATATACACGTTGACCAACCAACATGGCCGCCGTTGCTAAAAATAGAACAGGGGGGTCAGACCATTGTTTTTGGCTTATAACTCGAAAAGTATAAGAGATAGAGAAAATCCGAAGCAACCTTTCTTGTTCAGCATCAAAAGCTCTACAAATTTCTCCATTGAGTCGAAGTTGTGAAACGACTCCTTATAGGAGTTATTGCCCTTTAATCATCAAAATTGACCATTTTTTCAGTTTTTGGACTATATCTTGAAAACTGTTAGAGCTAGAGGAAAAGTTAGCATTGCAGAATTGTTAAGCTCATTGAGATCTATGAAAATGATTTCAGGGTCAAAATTGTCAGATCAACCGTTTTAGAGTTATTCCCCTTTAACTGTTTTTTTTCCATTAATTTACACTGATTTTCAAAAATCTTCTTCTCTGAAACCACTGAAGGGATTGCTTTGAAACTTGGTACACTTGATCTTTAGGATGTCCTCTACCAAGTTTGTGAATTATATACATGTCGACCAACCAACAAGGCCGCCATTGCTATGGTCCTTATAGGAGTTATTGCCCTTTAACTGTTTTTTTTTCTATTTATTTAAACTGATTTCAAAAAATCTTCTCTGAAACTACTGAAAGGAATGTTTTGCAACTTTGTATTCTTGAAAGGTTGTGTAATTAATTCAAACTTTGGCGTAAGAGATCAGGTGAGCGATTCAGGCTCCTGGGAGCCTCTAGTTTATTTTTGACTTTGCTACGGTTACAATACTTTGAAAACAACTTTTTATTCGATTCCATATTGTTTGTTAGATATTTTTCTGTCATAAAATGCCGCTCTTTTATATTTTGAACGAGTGTGTTTAATTATCAGGAATGATTTAGTTGCATGTAATACTTTGGTCCGATGGACACATATGTCCATGTGGCAGCAAACCAGTAGTGGACACATATGTCCCTTTGGCAGCGAGCCGGTAGTTGACACATATGTCCTTTTGGCAGCAAGAGGGTTAAGGGTAATAAAAAAGATATGAACCACTGTATTTATTTGATTTTTAGAGAACATGCTTTTCAGTCATGCAGTACTTTTTGAGTTTTGAAGTTTTACTCATTGTTAACCCTCTTGCTGCCAAAGTGACTTTTCTGTCATTCGCGCTATTTTTGTTTTTTCTGCGTAGAACGTCGACAGTAATTGTAACGTCATAGCATTGTTCTCTGTAAAAGCGGCGTCATTTATGGCGGGAATGTTTTTGGATTTCGCGCGAAACAGAATTTAGGCGTGTAGCTGTATTCTATTATGAAATTTAATACAAAAGTTTGAAAAAAAGTAATATAAATATTATTTCCAAAAGAATAATACAACTTTAGCTTATGAAACGGTTAAATTTTACTAATAAAGAATCGTGCAGCCATTTTATAAAATACATTAAAAGACTTGAATAGATCAAAGTTTTTTTTTCAAAAACTAAAAGCGCATGATATGCATGTTTTAGTGTCTGCAAAAAATTTTGGTATTGATATTTAATGTCCGTCTTTTCTGAAAATGTCAATGAGTTTTTCTTTTCCACCAATGAAAGTTGCGTGACATAGTTTTTCGGTCTGTCTTGCTATTCCTCTATCCGATTTTTTTCACACACACCCGGTCACACTTCAGGTTTATCTCTATGTTCAAACTTATTTCTCGGAAACAATAGAATGAAACTTCATGAAATTTTGTACACTTCTACAATGAGCACTTATTAAGTAAATTACGTCATAATGCCATAATATTACGTCATCAATGTAACGGTGTCCGACTCGGAGGAGAGTGGGTCCGATATTGGTGAGGAAATGTTGACATCCGAGGATGAAGAAGAGTCTGATGACGAGGAATTCAATGGGCTGGCTGAAGGCTTTAGAGGGCCTTGGGTCAAAATGTTTGACCCACAAAACTTTACCAGGGAAATCCAGGATTTCATTTCAGATGGTCCTCTTGGTCCTACAGTTCATGGTATTAATCAAGTTTCTCTGTTTGAGAAACAGGTATCAAATGCAGACACCAATATTTTTAGATTACTTACGCGAGAAACAAATTGGTATGCAGAACAGTAATTTCAGAAAAATCCAATAGAGAACCAGCTCATTTATTCTAGAACAAGAAGCTGGAAAGATGTCACAGAAGAAGAAATGAAAAAGTTTATAAGACTTTTAATGTTAATGGGAATGGACAGAAAACCATCCATAGAATCGTACTGGAGTACGAACAGCGTATTTAGATCTCCGGCTTTTCCGGAAGCAATGAGCAGGAACCGTTTTCAGAATATATTGAGGTTTTTGCATGCTGTCAAAAATGAAGAAGTCCCAGGAAGAGATGAGGATGGCTATGATCCTGCCGGAAAAATCAAACCGCTCTTTGACCTTTGTAATGAAGCTTTTTCGTCACACTTTAGGTACAATATTTCTCCAAATTACGTTCTTTCAAATTGCAACACATTTGTAAATGCACTACATCCACATTAAAAAAGAAAAAAATATGTTATCTCTCGTTATTTTGTTCAAAATTCCCACACGAAATGATAAACATTTTAAAATATAACCTAACAAATGTTACCCGTAAACAGTAATAAATACTGAAACGCCGAAGCGGGTACGGGTGCATGATATACATTTTAGTCACTGAATAAAAGGTTATGAAAACATATTCTAAAAATTATATTTAAAAAACTTCGAAAAGATTTTATTTGTTGGGGGGTTGTATAGAAAAAAAAGGGGTATATAAAATTCATGTTCCAAGTGCCTGTGATAAAAATTCTCGAATTTCCCTTTCTTTAATCTCTGAAATTTACATTGAGTTGAAAAATCTAAAAATACTTTTCTCGCGTCCTACTGTGTTGAAATTATTTAAAAATGATACTGAACAATAACAGTATTTCGTAGCTGTACTATTCATCACGGAGTATATATGGCAATGGTTAAAACTGAAATATCTTAGGACAGACATAAAGATTGAGAAGCATATCCGGACGAAAAAAAATCAATATCAGCATTAGGCAAATTTTTTGCGGAAACTTGCTCACACGGTAGAGCTCTCCGCTCTCGTGGGCACTTCGTGCCCGCTACGACTGTGACCTGTGCTCGCAATAAATATTAGCAAACAGAAAGTAGTGGACCAAGTGCTATGTAATAAAAATTTTAAAAAAGAAATTAGGACATCACAATCAAAAAAAAATGTTGCAGGGTTACGCTAGTTTTGTAAAAAAAACAAGATTTGAATATATAAAAACTAAATATTAACGTCTTAGGAAACCTTTTCGTTCACATTTATAAATCTCCCCCCAGCAAATGATTAAATCGTGGGATAACGAATTAATTATTGCGGGAAATTTCTTATAAACGGCGCGAAATGTAAAGACTTGAATAGCCGGTCCAAAGAACGACAACGCAACTTTTGCAACGTCATAGAGCAAAGGCTTGTTTAGAAATTTGGCGCGTATAACCAAGAAAAATATTCGGCAGCAAGAGGGTTAAAGTAAATTTATAAATCTTTTTCAGATTTTCCGTATCTGATGATCTAAAAAGTACAATGATTCATAATTATACTTCAAGTGAGCCAAAAAATTCTCATCCAAATTTACAAAAACATGTGTTAGGTATATTGGTAGTTACCAATCAAATCCAAAATGATTTGAGAGCTAATAATTGAGTTTGATAAATGTGAAAACGTTTCATGCATATACAACATCAAGATGTAGTTAAATAATAAAAAGTCTAATGCATGTACAGTGTCACAAATTTTCTTTAGAAATAGAAAAATATTGTTTTTCTTGAAATCTTAAGGCTTTGACCATGAACAATGAAGCCAGGAAGACGTCCACCGTTGGTGAGATTGTGAACCTGATGTCTGTGGATTGTCAACGGTTACAGGACATGTCTGGTTACCTGTGGATGTTGTGGTCTTCTCCATTCCAGATCATACTGGCTACACTGTTACTATGGCAACAACTGGGACCATCTGTCATGGCTGGTAAATTTGAACATAAACTTCAATAATAAAGAATGCTAATATGTGTGTGCTTAAAAACATCCATATTTAGCCAACGGCAATTAAAAATAATCAAATAATGACAGGTTGCGGCCTTCAATGTGAATCAGCATTCTATGCTTGCTGGATTGCAATTAACCCAAAAAAACTATAACAAAAACTAACATATGTAAGAAATTCTCTACATGCATTTAAGTTAAGGTTTAAAAAAAAAAAAAGATAATTTTCACACGTAGTATGGTCCTGTTTTCATAGGTGTCAATTATCACATTGTATAATATTACCTATCACAAAATGAAATAAAAAACACTGTGAGAGATATGCCACCTTTTATACCCAGCCTCACGAAAAAGTGTAGTATAATATAGTTCCCTCTATTAAGTGTTCATCTGTCTGTTATCATGTTTGGTTTACAGGTCTAACCATCTACTGGTTCCAGTTAATGCAGCTTTTTCATTGTTTCTCTGTTTGTTTTGTCGCCTGCAACGTGTTGCAGAAGGGACATACATGTATAGGGGTTACTTTGGCACCATCCCTCATCTTGCGTCCGAAAAATCATCACTACTTCCAGTTTACCGAATACTTAACGTTTTATGTATTATGACCATATATACCGGTATGCAAAATTTTGGTCGCAGTTTTCTGGGCAACTCTTGATATTTGGCATGTAGCTGCATCCCATAGTACTATAAGGTGTAAAGGGGTTTTATGCCCGAAACATTGCTATCTCCTGTTTACTGAATGTTTTAAGACGCTGGCGACATATGTCTTCCATGGAAAACCGCCAATCTAGTTTTCCTATTGTTTTCAGATGACAACTGTGTTACATAACTTTAATTTGATCTACAGGTCTGGCTGTCATGGTTCTACTGATCCCAGTTAATGCAGTCATCTCTGTCAAACAACGTAAGATGCAAACTGATCTGATGAGATATAAGGACTCTCGACTCAAACTGATGAATGAAGTTCTTAATGGCATCAAGGTAAAAAGATATAGTTTAACAGAAACTGTTTGTAGATATAAAAGACATAGATAAAAAGCTGTGTTTGCTCAAAGTTGCTAAATTCACAATGAAGGAAAAATAGACAAGAATATTAAAAATATTTTTTAACAGTGAATTATTAAAATGACAGAACTGATTTAATCAATACTGTAAGCTTTTATTTGTTCAACATGAAAATTTAACATGTGATCAACACTTTGTTAAAAAAAAATAATTAGGTTTTTGACTTGCCTGCAAAGCACCTCCACATCTCATGAACTATAAGTCCTAGGTTGAAGAAACTTTATATGCATATGCCTCAGTAGTAGCTTAGCACATTTGCATCCTCATCTTTTGACTTTGACCTTGATTTTTGGTTGAGTGACTTGAACAATTTTCAATGCATAATAATAGCACTGTTAAGTTTTATGAGCAAGAACTATAAGTCATAGGTTTATAAAACTTGTTATGCTTTTAACTCAGTGTTAAACTGTAACAAAAGCATCTTCGTCTTTCGACCTTGACCTTCATTTTCAAGTTAATTTACTTTGAGTTTTCATTGGTATTTTGGGGATTGCAAGTTCAGGTTTGTTTTTTGTTCTATAAAAATATAGGAATAAATTGATGTACAGTGGAATAACTAGGTATTCTGATGATGCCAGCAGGTGAGACATACTTTAGTGTTAACTCTTGTCTTGTTTTCTATATGTCAGCTTTGTTAATTTTAGTCAAAATTATGAATTTATTTCTTCCAGGTTTTGAAGCTGTATGCGTGGGAACCCTCATTTCAGGAGAAGATCCTAGCTATCAGACAGAAGGAATTAGATGTGCTGAAGAGATATGCTTACTTCCAGGCATTCAGTACCTTCTCTTTCACCTGCGCTCCTTTTCTGGTAGGTACAAGTAATTTTTATACGACCGCAAAAAAAATGTGGACGTATAATGGTATGATGCTGTCGTCGTCGTTGTCTGCGTAGTTGTTGTCTGCGTTGTCTGTTAACTTTAGTGATCCCGCAATAACTTAAGTTCTAGTTATCCAATTGGTATGAAATTTGACAGTGATGTTCCTTATTATAAAAGAATGGACAGGATTGATTTTTTTTTAAAGAAATTGATTTCTTGTCATTAAAACGTTACATAAAAATCCATTCATGAGAGAAGAACAGTGAATTTAGCAGGCAACTTTTGTGATTGATTTTCTTCAGCTTTTATGAGCTGCCCTTTACATGATTCTTTAAGAGATTTTCAGAATATACGTTAAAAGTTTGTGTGTTTGTTTCATTGTGTTATTTATAAGATATGTCTTGTAATCAAAGTTCATGGACTTGAATTATGATAAACTTATATCATTAGATATCAGAATAAGTTTAGGATTCTCATTGTCAATATCAGAAAACACAACTAAACACATTCCTAAGCCACTTTTAATATACAACTTGATTATGTAGGCAAATTTTCTTTTTATGCCCCATCTTCAAAACTAGGGAGCAAATAGTGTTCGAGTCTTTTTGTCTGTCATCTGTCTATACCTCCGTCTGTCCAACCCAAATGTTGTTAGATATATTGTTATGTCTTTTGGACATATTCTTGTTATACATATTTAAAACCTACAGTCTTATTTCTTGTTATATATAACAAGTTATATTTCTAAGCCTCTTCTAACTTATTATTTTTGTACTTTTCAGGTAACTTTGGCCTCATTTGCCACCTATGTCCTGATATCACCAGACAACCACCTGACAGCTCAGAAGGCCTTTGTATCCTTGTCTCTGTTTAATATCCTCAGGTTCCCTATCAATCTACTACCAATGATGATATCATATGTTATACAGGTAGGTAAAAGGCACACACACAAACAGACGTTAGAGACATTTGAAAGTTTTTCTTCTTTAATGTTCAATGATGAGTATTGGATGCTGACTTGAAAACTTAAAATATTTGCATAACTGTTCAGTACAATTAAACTTTGATAATATTTTCAATTTTCAGCTCAATCAAAGCAATATATTTCCTTAAAATAGGCTTCTAATTTTTCATTGTCCATATTTCACAAAAGATGCTACATTTGGCATTATAAGGGCCCCGCATCGAAGATGCGGACGCCCTATAGTTTTCACTTCGTCCGTCCGTCCGTCCGTCCGTCCGTCTGTCCGTCCGTCAACAATTCTTGTGAACACTAAAACTCAAAAACTATTAACACCACAGTTCTGAAACTTTGCACAGCTGCTAAGTAGCATGTCATGATGTGCATATTAAAATTTTGTGCAAATCTGATTAAAATTTTTGTAAAAACTCTTCAATTTTTATCGAAAATCACAGATTTTGAGAATTGGACTTTGTGAACACTAAAACTCAAAAACTGTTAACAATACAGTTCTGAAACTTTGCACAGCTGCTAAGTAGCATGTCATGATGTGCATATTAAAATTTCGTGTAAATCTGATTAATATTTTTGGAAAAAACTTCATTTTTTATACGACCGCAAAAAATTTGCGGACGTATAATGGTATGATGCTGTCGTCGTCGTCGTTGTCGTTGTCGTTGTCCGTTAACTTTAGTGTATACACGATAACTTTAGTTCTAGTTATCCAAATGCAATGAAATTTGACAATGATATTTCTTACCATTAAAGGATGAATGGGATTGATTTTGGGAGTCCCCCCTTTTTTCGTTTGGAAATTAAGGGCCAAAAGGGGCCAAAATTGTAACTTTTTTGTTTGTTCTTACAATAACTTTTTCAAAATTTTCTCCTCTGAAACTACTTAACAGAATTCAATGAAACTTGGTATGATTGATCATTAGGGTGTCCTGCACTATAGTAATGTATCAATTTCTGATTCGTCAAAAAACATGGCCGCCGTGGCTAAAAATACACCAGGGGGGTCAAACTACTGTTTTTGGCTTGTAATTCAAAAAGTATAAGGGATAGATGAAATCTGATGCCACCCTACTGCTTCAGGATCAAAAGTTCTACAAAAGTCTCCATTTGGTCGAAGTTGTCAGAAGACCCCTTATAGGGGTTACGGCCCCTTAAAGGTGAAAAATAGCATTTTTTCATGTTTTTGCCCTAAAGTATGAAAATTATTGCAGATAGCAAAAAGCTGTTGCTTGCTTAATTGTTCAGCTCATTTAGCTCTACAAAAAACTCCATACGGTCGAAGTTGTCAGATGACCCCTTATAGGGGCTACAGCCCCTAAAATAATGTTTTTTCATGTTTTTGGCCTATGAAATGAAAACTATAGCAGGTAGAGAGAAGCTGTTGCTTGCTTAAATGTTCAGCTCATTTACACAATTAAGAATTAGTTTTTGCGACCCCCCCTTTTTCCCCTATTACGTAATTAGGGGCCAAATGGGGCCAAAATCGAAACTTTTTTATTTGTGGTCCGATTTAAAAATTTTTTTTTGCAAGTTTATTCTTGTCAGGTAGTGAATCCAAATTTGAGAATTTATTTTTGTGACCATCCCCTTTTTCACTTGTTTTGTAATTAGGGGCCAAAAGGGGCTGTAATCAAAACTTTTTTGTTTCTGGTTTGTTTTTGAAATTTTTTTTTGCAAGTTTATTTTTGTCAAGTAGTGAATCCAAATTTGAGAAATTATTTTTGCAACCCCACTCCTTTTTCACCTGTTACATAATAAGGGGCCAAAAGGGGTCGAAATTGATTTTTTTTAATTCTTGTCCGATTTTGACAATTTTTTTGCAAGAGTAGAATACAAAATTGAAATTTTATATTTTTACCCCCTGGGTCGAAAGTCCACCAGAGCAGCATGTGTCAAAAACCTTTGTCAGTCCACCATGGGCTGCATGTGTCCAGAGCAATAGACTATCCATATTGGGCCTAAAATGTACAGGGTTCAACATGTTGCGGTCGTATCATGCTGCGCTCGGCGAAGCTTTTTATTATTGAAAATCACAGATTTTGAGAATTGGACTTTGTGAACACTAAAACTCAAAAACTGTTAACAAAGCAGTTCTGAAACTTTGTTCAGCTGCTAAGTAGCATGTCCTGATTTGCATATTAAAATTTCGTGCAAATCTGATTAATATTTTTGGAAAAAATCTTCATTTTTTATCGAAAATCACAGATTTTGAGAATTGGACTTTGTGAACACTAAAACTCAAAAACTGTTAAAAATACAGTTCTGAAACTTTGTACAGCTGCTAAGTAGCATGTCATGATGTGCATATTAAAATTTCGTGCAAATCTGTTTAATATTTTTGGAAAAAAACTTCATTTTTTATCGAAAATCACAGATTTTGAGAATTGGACTTTGAGAACACTAAAACTCAAAAACTGTTAACAAAACAGTTCTGAAACTTTGTTCAGCTGCTAAGTAGCATGTCCTGATTTGCATATTGAAATTTTGTGCAAATCTGATTAATATTTTTGGAAAAAACTTCATTTTTTATCGAAAATCACAGATTTTGAGAATTGGACTTTGTGAACAATAAAACTCAAAGGCTATTAACAATACAGATCTGTAGTTTCATATGCATTCCATGGAACATGCCTTAGTGGTTATAATTAAAGTTCGTAAGATTTTGAAAACACTTAGATATTTTGCCGCTGGGCCCTTTCTGACTTTGTCAGTATTCTAGTTGTTGCAGTGTCACTAAAATTTCTCACATATTCACTGCAAGTGCTTTCAGTAGGCTCTTGATATTTGGCTAAGGGCTAATCCAGAAAAAAACCATATACCCCGAGGGCAGGACACCATTGATAAAATAATGTCTAGGTGTGGGGTTAAATTGATTATTGAAATTTGTTGAGTGGGATGTACGAGAATTGGTGGGGAGACTTATTTGATAAAAGAAAATTTAAGGTGAGGGGTTTAATTTTAATTTAAATCTATTGGAGGAACCTCTAGATTTCAAGTATGTTCTGTCCCCCAGGAGACATATTTTTCTGGAATAGCCATGAGGGCTATCTATATCTTACCAGTATGTAATTACAAGGAATATTGCATTATTGTGATGAGATGAACCATCTGAAATGTAACAGTATAAGCCATTTTTACTAGACACTTGATATTGCTGATATTCACCTATCATATTGATTATCCTTTTTTACAGCTGAATGTATCTTTCAAGAGATTGTCAGCATTTTTGAAGTGTGGTGATCTTGATCCAGATAATGTGTCTCACAGGCCTTTAGAAGGTATTACCTTAAATAGAAATATTTTAAATTTGTGGCCAAATCTAAGAATTAATTGGTCAAACTAACAAAACTTAAGCTTAAAGTTATTTCTGTGCTACTGATGTAGTTTTCTGGCTGTCAAAAGGTGATGTCATTTAGGTAATACAAATTTAATTTTTAGCCTCTCAAGCACTTTTTTCAAAAGGAGTTTTATTGGTCATATTACACAAATATTTGATGCAGGCAATTAATTGTTTTTTTTTATAGAAAAAGAGACAATTAGGCTGGCTCAGAACAGATTAGAAAGAAGCTAATTATTGTTTTTGACATAAGCCTTTTTATATAAACAGAATAAAATAAGAATATGTCAAAAAAGCTTATACCTCATCTCACAACATTTTGGATAGACAGACTGACGGAAGGACATACAAACAGACCTAAACACTATATGCCCCCCTACTTTTGTAGATGGGGCATAAAAATTGAATAGCTTTTGTAAAAAAAATAGTTTTTATTCTAGAAACTATATAAATATGTTATTAAGTTTGTCAATGATTGTTTTTTAAAAATTAATTTTAGGAATAGCCATGAGAATTAAGGAAGGAACATTCAGTTGGGATAGAGAGCTCCAACCAGCACTACAACAGTAAGATTTATTCTCATTCTGTAGATGTTTTGACACATTCTTTTAAATTTGGTAGGAATTTTGGCTGTCCTTCAGTCACACATCTGGTTGACATTTATGCTTTCTCAAAAGCTGAGATTGATTTTCATGAAATTGTGTATACTTATAAATTATATCAGGGACAACATATTGCAGCAAATAAACTTTGCATTCAAACAAATATGTGGTTATCTTTGTCTTGGGAAATATATTTGCTCATCCTTCTGTTTAAAAAACAACTTATATCAACATATATCTGAACAGTTGATAGCAGTGGTGACAGTCAGATAAGGCAAATTTGCATGCTTGTTTTATTGATCTTTTTCTATTTTTTCACAAGCATAGATATAATGATACTGTGGATTCATTTATTTTCGTGGGTACCAATTTTCGTGGTTTGGTGAAAAAATATTAGTTCATGGATTCTTAAATTCGTGGTTCTTAAGGCTGCACCAATGTTAAATTTTCTTTTCGTGGGATATCAAATTTCGTGGTTCAAGGCTACACACGAAAACCACCAAAATTAATACTCCACGATTAATAATGAAACCACAGTACCAGATGGTAAGTTGGTAGCAGTAGCAGTGGAGGAAGAACTAGATAAGACAACTGACATGCTTTAAAAATATCAAATTTGATTATCATAGTCATATTGTGATTGCTTTATTTTTCTTTGATTACAGCATAGATCTAGAGATACCTGAGGGTAAGTTGGTAGCAGTGGTGGGAACAGTTGGATCTGGAAAGTCTTCATTGATATCAGCATTCCTAGGAGAAATGGAGAAACTCCAAGGCAGAGTTAATGTCAAGGTGAGTGGGAATATTATAATAAGCAATTTGTCTATATTAAAATGAAGAAGATTCACTTATAGTATTCAAATGGTTTTTTTTGTTCCTTTAAATACAGTATTTATGCCATTGTATATATGAATTGTCAAAGAAATAAACCAAAGTAAACAAAATCTTTTTTTAACCTCACTCAAAAAAGTTTAAGTGGTGTGCCAAAATCACACTGTCAGTTTGACCACATCTCTAATCAGCGTAACTCCTCCTAAACTTCTTGAAGAATTTTTGTGAAGAAAGTTTATTGTATGGAGATTTGCAGAATATTTTTTTACAGTTTCTTAGTTCAGGGGAGGAAATTTGACATTATATTTTGGCAAATATATATTCCACTATAAAGCTGGATGTGATATCCTTAGTGAACCTACTCAAAGTTCTAGTTTTATTCCAGCATTCCATATTGTAATTTTACAGGGATCTGTAGCCTATGTTCCCCAGCAGGCCTGGATACAGAATGCTACAGTCAAAGACAATATATTGTTTGGTAAGGAGATGGACCAGAATAAATATGATAAGGTGGTAGATTCATGTGCTCTGAAATCTGACTTTGAAATCCTCACTGGTGGAGATATGACAGAAATTGGAGAAAAGGTAACCTTGTGTTGTATGCTTCTTTTATGTTGGACTTAAAAAAAATATGCAATGAATGATCATAAGCTTAATCACAAACCTATGTTTAATGATCTGTCGAAAAAATGTGATACAGTGTAGCGGGAAATTTTCGCGAGGTTCTAATTTTTGCTATATTCGCGACCATTACTCTATCGCGAAATTTAGAACCCACGTAAAATAGAATCAACATAAATTTGTATTGAGAATATTATTAAATTGTGAAAATAAATGTCCCTGTATATAACAACTTAGTTATTTGGTATGAAATTGCGAAATTTGCACACCACGAAAATTACCCGCTTTACGGTATTAGGATAGTTAAATATTTCTGTCTTGAAAGTTCTAACACATTTGAGAGCCTCACTAAATTGATCTTGGCTTTTAGATTAGAATGATCTTTTAACCTTACTTGCAGGTATACAAATAATTGCCAAGCAATAATTGTGCAATTGAAGTACAAAGAAAAATAGCCATATCACAACAACAACAACAAAGCAAAACAAAAAACACAACACAACATGGTGAAACAAAATACCGACTTAGTCAATTTTCAACATTACTGGTCAATTGTTGAAAATTTTTGTAACATTTTTCTCAGAAACTGCATGTCACAGTCACTTGAAATTTAATATATGACTTCAGTATGAAGTCCTTTATTGTGAGTACTGAAATTATGTCTGATGGATATCTACTTCCTGTTTACCGACAATAGTTCATTTTAGGGGTAGCAGGAGTATACTGAGTGAGCAGTAGCTTACAGATTCCTTGTTTGTATGATTTCCACTCCCTCTCTCAAGTCTTAACATACTATTGTTTATTCAGGGTATTAACTTGAGTGGAGGGCAGAAACAAAGAGTTAGTTTAGCCAGAGCTGTCTATAATAATGCTGATATCTACATGTTGGATGATCCCCTCAGTGCTGTGGACTCTCATGTTGGCAAACATATCTTTAAAAGTGTAGTAGGCAGACAAGGACTTCTGCAAAATAAGGTAGGTGTCAAATCAATTCAGAATCAGATTTTTTTTCTCTATTTTTAAATTTAAAAAATCTGAAGTCAGATTTTAAAGACCTTAAATCAAGTTGTTTTTTTCTCCTCAGGATAAAGCTTTTTCAAAAATTATGTAAAATCATAATCTTTTATTTATGAACTTAAAAAGTTGAAGACAATATGAAATAGAAAATAACAGCTTGAAAAAGGTTGAAATAATTCAATAATTCATGTGGACTTTTACTCTTTAACAAAAAATCAAATATATAATGTTTATAGTGTAAATACTATCTATTTATAGAGGCACAATTGTTCAAAAATATAATCAAAACCCATTCTTTCACTTTCAGACAAGAGTTTTAGTGACCCATGGTATCCATTGGTTACCAATGGTAGACACAGTGGTTGTGATGAAAGATGGGAGAATCTCTGAGATAGGATCCTACGAGGAACTACTGAGCCATGACGGAGCGTTTGCTCAGTTCCTTAAGGAGTACTTTATACAGAAGTCTGAGACAGAAGAAGATGAGGAGGAGGAGGAAGACGTAGAAGGTCAGTTTAACTCAAAAATGTTCTTTGATTTAAAAGATGAAGAAGGTTTTTAACTTTAATCAATTTTTGTCTGCCCAAAAAAAGAAGCTTGGGAAAACCAAAGGGGCAATTTAATGTTGGAAGTCATAAAAGGTCAGGACAAAATCAGTAGACTTAAAAAAAGTATGAAAAAAGGGGGAGAATGCACAACATTCAACAACTTAACTGCATTCAGCAGTGTTTAGCTGATCACCTCTCTGCTGGTGTGTTCGAGTCCTGTTTGTAATTAACAAAAAAGGGAATGCCCCAACTGTATGTGATGAGGTTTGTCAGTTACCTGACCAAGGTCAGTGGTTTCTTCCTGGTACTCTGGTTTCCTCCACCATTAAAACTGACCACCCTACATGGGGAGTCGATAAAGGGCGTTATACACCAACACACACACAGCAGTGTTTGTTATTTAGTTTATCGGTCTGTAGGTTTACCTTCAAGTTAAATTTATATTACTTTGATGATTTTATCACATTACAGTACAACAGATGAAGAGTAAGATCTTAGAGAGACTGGAATCTGTAACCTCCGATACTGGTTCTCCTACTTCTGGAGATGAAATGAAGGTCAGAAGAAGGTGAGTTAGATGTAGAATCTGTAACCTCTGATACAGGGTCTCCTACTTCTGGAGACGAAATGAAGGTCAGAAGAAGGTGAGTTAGATGTAGAATCTGTAACCTCTGATACAGGGTCTCCTACTTCTGGAGACGAAATGAAGGTCAGAAGAAGGTGAGTTAGATGTAGAATCTGTAACCTCTGATACAGGGTCTCCTACTTCTGGAGACGAAATGAAGGTCAGAAGAAGGTGAGTTAGATGTAGAATCTGTAACATCTGATACAGGTTCTCCTACTTCTGGAGACGAAATGAAGGTCAGAAGAAGGTGAGTTAGATGTAGAATCTGTAACATCTGATACAGGGTCTCCTACTTCTGGAGACGAAATGAAGGTCAGAAGAAGGTGAGTTAGATGTAGAATCTGTAACATCTGATACAGGTTCTCCTACTTCTGGAGACGATATGAAAGTCAGAAGGAGGTAAGGGCTGTTCCTTTATTATATGTGTGGGGAGGGGAGGAAATTCTATTACATATATGGTGGGGGATTGGTGTTTGAGAAAGATTTTGTGAAGAAACAATGATGAAAAATTAATAATTATTAGATGGGTGGTGGGGTAAAGAAAAAAGTGCCTCCTGACCCCCCCCCCCCCCCCCCCACACACACACACATTTAATTCTGGAACAGCCATAAGTTAGCTGTATAGTATTGAAAATAGTTCAAAATGGTTCAGCTTTTACCTGACCACAACTTTACAACCTTCTTTGATGGTGTCTGTCCTTCCTTCCCCCAGTTATGATTTCTAGATAACCATAACAATTTTAAGCAAACCTTATACTTATATCAATTCAATTTGTTTATGGTTTCCATGAACAGACTTCCTATATAAAAGAAATTACATCAGTCACTTCCTGTAAAAGCTGGAGATCTTCATGGTGGATATGATTTTCTTTATTTGGCAGCTAAAGAGTTCTCAATAAAGTTTGATGCCATATGTTTAAAGAACTGTAGTAACACTATTTATATACATGCATGATTTCATGGTTGACATTCAGCCAACAAAAATATGAAACCAACAGTCTAAGTGTATACATGTATTGATTTCTTCCATCAATATTTGAAAACCATGAAATTAAAAATTCAAAGAAATGTATTTTGGGTGAAACCACAAACATTGTTGATACCCATGACATAAATGAATCTTTGATATTTAAAAGTTTGAAATTCATGAGTTTCAACTCATGAAATTTCAACCACATGTTTGATGAAAATGAATTGTTATACAATATATGCTGTTGTTTTTGATATGATATTGTGTTAATTTGTAGAGGTCCTAAGAGTCATGCTAAAAAGAAGCCAGCTGAACTAAAGAGAGGCATCTCTACATTTGATGCTTTGGAAAATAAAAAATCAAAGATGCCACCTAAGGCTGGAGAAAAGAAAGAAGTAGAAAAACTGATAGAAGCTGAGAAACGAGAGAAAGGGAAGGTAAGCAATCAAATCATACAGAATATAATAAGATGTGGAATAAGTGTACTGGACATAACTTACATAAATCAGCACTATTTAAACATCCACCATGGTTTGAATCGCACCATTCTTCTCTATTTGCAGTCTTGCAACTAACCCAAGATCATAGATATATAAAGCTTCTGCAAGACGATTGAGTTGATTATGGAATTATTTACATTAGGGAAATAGATTTGATTATTTTAATGGGGAGGTTTGCCGAGCAATTAAAATATCAAATTTATTTCCCGAGATGTTAGAAATTCCATAATCAACTCAATTGCCATAATCGTTGAGAATAAAATTGAAGAAGGTTTTTCTCTAATGTCTACAGGTAAAATATTGCAAAAAGTCGCTCATCTATTTCACATGCAATTACGCTGAGAACAAAATTCTCTCTAGAGATGAGAAATATTTTTCCACAACTGGTTGAGAGGTTGATTAATCTGATGAAAATTAGAGAAAATGCAATCCTAAACTTATCACAGAAAGACCCCTTCTGGACACATGCATTATGTTTCAGGGGTCAGTTGTTAGAAGGTAAGCTGTGACCACTGACACTATACTAAATAAAACCTGACGGCTGTTTTCCATGGTTATTTTGCAAACATAATACTACTATTTATGGAAGTTGTGTTGCATACACTTATGCCACATTCCATATTCTTTGTTCAATAAGGTAATTACAAAAATTACAGAACTTAGAGGATCTATCTTCAATGTCCAAGAAAAATGGCAACAAACTAAGGATGACATTCCGGGGAATTAAAGATTGCCAAGGGTCTGACTAAGTACAGATATTCCAAAAGATATGGTGGGTTAAACCAGGTTTATGGTACTAAATTAAACCTCCCTCTTCCATTTCAATTTTCATTTAATGTGAGTGCAAATGATTCTTCAATTACAGGTTGCAGGAAAGGTCTTTATGATGTACCTAAGGGCTATAGGACTTGTAGCAACATTCTGGATTTTTTTCACATTTATTCTCTTCCAAGGAGCTTCCATCTCCTCAAACATCTGGCTTAGTGTATGGACAGATGACAAAGAACTACAGGACTATTCTAAATCTAATACTACAGAGTACAAAGACAGAAATATGCTGTTCCTAGGGATCTATGGTGCTCTTGGTGTTGGCCAAGGTAAAATACTGTCTTTTTATGTGTTTAGCCTTTATTTTGAATCTCATTAATTATAAAAAGTTTAAAATTATATAACTTCACCAAGTGTTGATGTTGATGCTTTGTTTTTATTTTCTCACATTTGTTCATGTTAATACTAAATCTCATATCTCTAAAGAATGACCCAAAAAAGTGAACAGGTAAGCATAATGGTTGGACATGTTACATTAGTTTTTATAAGAATGATAAATTATTCTCACTTTTTGGACAGGACAGTTCCTATTTTTAGCGGTGTGAGATTTTTCTGTCTCACACCACCCCATGTGAGATAGCCTTGTGCAGTTTCCAAGGGACGTAACTCTATTGTTTACGTCACGCTATGTTTTGTAAACAAATCCACGTTGTACAATTTACGGGTTTAGTGAGAAAAATAATCAAACACCGATGATTAGGGCAGAGCCTCGTTGCAGACTTGAAATCTTACCCTCGGGGTGTCGGAGATTTCCTTATCTTGCCCCAACACCGGTGTTAGATTCTTATAGTCTGTAGTAGTTTCTTGGAAGACTCACTGTAATTTTCACAATTTTGAATTATCATACTAGCTCTAATTACTGTAAAAAAAAGAAAAAGATTCGTTTTGAGAGGAATTTGGAATGGTACCAAAATCCTACTGCCCATTTATTTTATTATCTGTCTATGGTAATTTAATGATTGTTTAATGTGTTTTGATTTATTTCAGGCTTTCTGGTTCTGATCTATTCCCTTGTAGCAGCCCTTAGCCAGATAAAGGCATCCAATCAGCTCCATTTTGACATGTTAAACAATCTAATGAAAGCACCAATGGCATTCTTCGACACAACCCCTGTAGGCAGGATAGTAAACAGGTTCTCCAGTGATGTTCAGACCATTGACAGCATGTTGCCTATGAATTTCAGGATGTTTCTAGGAACAACATTTTCAGCATTGAGTACTGTAATAGTGATATCGTACAGCACGCCTATATTTCTGACGGTGATTATTCCCCTTGCTGTCATCTACTATCTTATGCAGGTACAACATTAAGAGGTTTAGATGATTCCATTTGAATCATCGTCTATTTCCTGTGAAGTTTGTTAAACAGTTGATCATTTTGTCAGGAAAAATCAGATCGTAATGGAAATTTGTACACTGATCCTTCATGGCACAAATTAAACAACTTGAAAGTGGGTGTCTGTAATTTATGCAGAGCGGGATATTTCTTAGGTCTTTTCCATTTTTAATCTAGGGGGGATTCATAAACTCAAGTTTTAATATTTATTTTTGACAACTTAGTTATAATTCATGTCAATCAGTTCCTTCAGAAATTGATACCTTATCACCAACAAATGAATTAGAGAAATTTTACTATTCACTTATTTTTGTAGTAAATGTAATTCAATATTGAAATACTTATTTCCAGAAATTTTACATCCCCACCTCCAGACAGTTACAGAGACTAGAGTCAACCACCAAGTCTCCTATATTTAACCACTTCAGTGAGACCATCAATGGAGCCTCTAGTTTAAGGGCTTACAAAGAACAGCCCAGGTTTATACAGGAGTCACTGGACAGGGTGGATAAAAACATGACATACTACTTCACTAAGATTGCTTCTAACAGGTAGGTTTTTATGGGTTTGAAAAATTATTAAAGATGGCTACTCTTCATGTTTCAGAATCTCAGTCTGATTTCGGAACTCCTCTAGACTTTACCTTATAATACTGAAGAAATTTTTGCACACTGACCCCTACTTTTTATGACATTTTCTGATAATAATGGCCTTACAAACCAACTATATAAAATTTCTTGAAATTTTTTATATAACCTCATGATTTTACAAGCCAAAAACGTCACAATGTTAAAGTTTATATGTAAAATCTAGATGATTTTGATTTCCTGCCAAAATTTTGATGTCATATATCTCGGAAACGAGCACACAGACCTATAGTTTTCTTTTTGTTATTTGATTAAATGGACAATTATCTATCATTTCCATCACAAATTATAAAAATCTTTGATATAAAAAGGTTCAGGAGTGACCATCCTTATGATGATAAGAATTCTAAATTTTGTATGTAAACAAAATGCCTTCCTTTCTATAGGCTTTCATAAATTAACCTAATTGTTTGTGAGTTTATGAGTTACAGATCAGGTTGTATTGTTAGTGCCTCAACTTTTTATGTCAGTTGATTATCTTCTTTGAGTTTCAAAATTGTTGATGGGGCTATGCTTAAGACCACTTAGTGCAACCCCTTGTTTCCATTTTAATATACAGCAATGCATTTGTATTTATATTTTGTAGATGGCTTGGTTGGAGGTTGGAGTTTATTGGTAATCTGATTGTATTCTCTGCTGCTCTGTTTGCTGTGGTATCCAATAACATATCAAGTGGATTAGTGGGTCTATCTGTCACATATGCCTTACAGGTTTGTATGCTTCAAAAATATATATATATTGTTAGAGATATTTTAAGTATCCAAAAAGCAAGAATGAAATAAAATTCCATCTTGCACTTATTCATACAGAGCTGAAAACTTCAAAATCACACTTTTCTTTTTAATGAAAGTTTTAACATGATTCACAATAAAAGATCATTGGATGAATATAGTATGATATATTTACATATTCTAGCAGGGGCGTAACAAGGTATCTTGAGAAGCGTAAGCAGATGGCAAGGGGTCTGGGGACCGCTAAAGGTCCCCAGTAGGTCCAGGGGGCGAAGCCCCCCGGCCGAAAAAGAATTTGAGCATTTTGGAAGCAATTAGACACAATTTTAAGTCATAAAATATTTGAAATCGTACACAATATCGAGATATATTTTTATAAACTTTGGTCATTTTCGAATGCAATTTAATGAATTTAAGCCAAGCAGGGAAAACGATAAAAATATTTGTTATGTTTGGTTAACCAACAAGACCTAGTATCAAAGATCATCAAACAAGAACTTTATTTAAACCACTGTCTATTTATTGAAATTGAAGGCTAATCTGTGTTTGCCCTTTTCCGAGTGCATCAACATCGACCGGAATGTCTCTGTGGATGTTGAGAACTTGTGGACCTTGCTCCATTCTTCTTCTATTAGTTTCATTTTTTCCTTGTCGGATAAGTCTTTAAGCTTGTGTTTTCTGATGTCTATGTATGGAGGATTATATTTCGACATATTTGAATGGTCCATGTTTTCATCGGGGTTTGATTTCACATTATTGTTTGCACCAGGGAAATCAGAGGATTTCTTGACATTTTCATTGGGTTTATTTGAAAAATAAGATGTAAAGGATCTCTGATTCATGATGGCTTTTTGAAAATATGGGACATGTAAACTTTATCAACCTTTGATGACTTCACATAGGAGAGCAAAAGGTAACATAGATGTGATCGGAAAAGACCTGAAATATTTCTGTATGATACAACAACGCAATGGGCAATTCTTTTTATTTTTTATTTTTTGTGAAAATTATGTGTAAGCACATGCTTTTTGCTACAATAGTTGTTACGCCACTGTCTAGTACCGTAATAGTCGCATATCAATGTTATTGGTCTATGAATATCCAAAGGTTAGCCTTTTTTTGTCACACCATTCAGTAATGTTGATAAAATTTCTTTTTGTTTTGATTTTAGATTACAGGTGCCTTGAACATGTTAGTAAGAAACTCCAGTGATTTAGAGACCAATATCGTATCTGTAGAAAGGGTCAAAGAGTATTCTGAAGTGGATACTGAGGTAAGGAACTTTACCAAGTCTTTGGCAAAAGTGGTTTAGAATCAGTCTGTCATTCATCATCCAAAATTTGTTTCTGAGTTGTACTTTTTTATTGCCTTGATAAAATTTTATGAAACATAAAGCTTGACATAAACAAACATAGAGCTTGTGAGATAAGGAAGATGTTTAATGACTTTGAGGTCAATATGTCAATTGTCAAGGTCACGAGACATGGGACTTTGAACATGCTATTGTTTAAGATTGTTTCTACTTAAAGTAGGCATTTCAAGTAAGTATAGATTTTTCATATCTTCTATACCTAACTTTGTGTTTAAGTTAGTTTAAGGGTCTAGAAATATTGCATATTTCCAGACTTCGTAGAAAATATACAATAAAGACATTAGGTCACCATGCTTATTTCATTATGTTTCAAATTCGAAGATATTTAAATAATTTTGATACAAGTGTAGAAACATCAACAAAATGCATATATTTTTTAAAATGTACTTTTGAACAGTATTTTGAAATCAAACTTGTGTGTTTCTTAAATCATGATTCACTCATTGCCTGGTTCTTACAGAGAATAGCACTTAAAAGCTTACTTATAATATAACAATTAGACCTCATGACAGTAGAAAAAAGCTATAAAAAAATCTTAGAAATTACAAATTTCTAATTTGTCTTTTTTCTTAATGTTGAAATGGTATTTTTTTTTCAGGATGATTGGGTAAAACCATTTAAGAGGCCTGGTCATGACTGGCCCCAGCAAGGAGGATGTAACTTTGTAGAATATAAAACACGGTACAGACCAGGACTAGATCTGGTTCTCAGGGGAATATCATGTCAGATCAATGGTGGGGAAAAGGTACTGAATATTTGTATGAAATCAAGACATAAAATTAGCAAACTATCGACTATGTCTTGATAATTTGGTACTTTATGTACACAAAAATATTCTGTAAAAGATTCCAATGGTCCATTCAAATTTTAGAAAATTTGTAACAACACAGTAAAAAACATACATCTGAACAAATATTAAATACGAAAGAATATGGAATATGTGCCAGAAAGACACGATCCACATATGGAAATGATTTTGATAAATGTACAATGCAAAATATCTATACCAGTAATACTTTCTGTTTTAAATGTAACTTAGTACAATCAAACTTGTCTATAAAGGGACCCACTTTGTAGAAAATTTTACTGCCTTGGACAGTGGCCATAATAAAAAGACCTATTAAATAGAAAAATACATTTAGAGGATATCAGCATGTTCTTTATAAGCAGGTGCCTGTAATATAAAGGTGACAGTTTATCCAGATCAGACTGTATATGATGCACATGGAGGCTGTTTTATAGAGCTTTGGCATGTTTACCTTTTAGAATATTCAATCTTGACTTCTGCTTTATAGATGTTTCTTTACTCTGACATTTTCCGTTTCAGGTTGGAATTGTGGGTAGAACAGGGGCAGGTAAATCTTCCCTGACTATGGCTTTATTCAGACTGATTGAGTCTGCTGGTGGTAGCATTGTGATAGATGGACAGACAATAGCAGAATTAGGTCTCCATGATCTCAGAAAGAAACTTACCATTCTACCTCAAGTAAGGAAAATCTCTGTTCTGAGGCATTAGATACAACCAATTTCAATAAAGATAATTAACCAGGGTTTACTAATCACATGATTGATATGATTTGGTCCTTAAGGTAGTACAATGGGAAAAAATCGGTAGGATAGAATTTTTTTTAATTTTGTCAAAAGAAGTATCTATGCGCATATGTTTGAAAAATAAAATAAAAAGAATAGGTCACCGTGCTTAATTTTTGTAGAAAATTGATCAAAAACAGTTCAAATTTGGCTATTTTTATATAGATTATATAGGGAAAAATGGTTTAATTATTTTTTTCAAATTTCACAGGATAGATTTTTGTTATATTTTGTCAAAACATCAATTTTTGTGAGTTCTTTGAAAATAAGATATAAAATCATGGGGTCACCGTTAATTTTCTGAAAATAAATTGGAAAAACTGAATTTTTCCCACACATTTCATACAAATTATCTCCCTTGAAAAAAGTACGGGAAATGTTATAAAATGAATATAACAGTTAGGTTTTGTTTCAAAATTATTTTTTCTCGAATAATTTATCATAGTAACAATATTAACATAGTTAAATAGCAATGTTTTTGTCTTTGCTTAAATTTGGTAACATGCTCAGAAAAGATGCTCAGTGTTATACCACTGTACTACCTTAATCAGTATAGGAATTCAAAATAGTTTAAAATTCTAATGTGTTTGATAAAGGTGTTGGATAAATTAGATTTATCTACATTACTACTGCATTATTCAACTTTGCATAGATGTTGTATATTGGAGCACATTTATTAGAATTATTTCCATAATAATGTTGATTTAACAACGATGCAATTATATCTGTTTGTAAGACTTTCCTAAATACTAGTATATCCTACTGTAGAAGCAGAAATATTCATGGGGGATTTAATTTCGTTTATTTTGTGGATAGGAGAAATCCACGAAATTAAATCCCCACGAATTTAGAATATTTAGTAAAAGAATGAATGTCAAAATTAAAAATCCACGAATATTTGTCCCCACTAATTCAGTATTTAGCTCTTAACCACGAAAATTTTATCCCCAGGAAAATAAATGATTATACAGTATATTTTTGTCCCCTGCCGCAACGGGCCGGAGGGACCTAGTAATGGTCTCCGTCTGTCCGTCATGTTTTTTGTGGGTGCAACTCCTCGGATAATACTGAACGGATAATGCTGAAACTTTACACACTGATAGGGTACTATTAGTAGGGGATCATTCCATATTTGAAATTTTTAAAATGGTCGCCTTTTCCATGGAAACAGGGAAGAAAGGTCATAATATAGGACATTCAATATCTCGGTTACTTAGGTGCACAGGGTTCTGAAACTTTGTAGGCTGATAGAGCAAAAGGTACTCTATAATAATACCCAAAAGATTTTGAAGCAATATTTACAGTTTTCGAGTTATTTACGAATTTGTGATTTTCTGGTCCAAAAAATGGGACTTTTAAAAACATTTTTGACTGAATGATTTCGTCTCAGTAACAACCAATTTCTATCGTTTCTCAGAGAATATATCACTCGAATTTACATACCACACAACTTTCATGTGGCGGCCGGGGACACATGGATACGCGTAGCAATCTTGTTGGTAATGTGTTTTATATTTTTTCAGGATCCCGTCCTATTCTCTGGCACCTTAAGAATGAATTTAGATCCTTTTGACCAGTATACTGATGAACAAATCTGGAGATCTCTAGAACATGCTCACCTGAAGAAGTTTGTCTCAGAGTTACCAGAGAAACTTGGCCATGAATGTGGGGAAGGTGGTGGTAATCTAAGGTATTTATTTCAACCTATTGTACATATTTATTTGAATGCTAGATTTTTTGGCATGCTTTAAAGCTATTCATATACTAGTAGCTCATTTGCTAAACACATAAATCTATTAGACAATTTAACAATTAATGTTGAAACTATTCTATGATCAATGAAAATGTTTCCAAAACATCTTAAGTTTGAATTTTTTTGAAAATAGGATTTTTATAATTTTAATTTTGTTCAAAATAGATTTTGGAAGAAAATAGTTGAAACTTTTCAATTTAATCGAGCAAAAGTTATAAGTTGTAAGTTAAAAGTTCATTTTATTTTCTATTTACAGTGTTGGACAGCGACAATTGGTATGTCTGGCCAGGACATTACTCAGGAAGACAAAGATTCTGATATTAGATGAGGCCACAGCCGCAGTAGATATGGAGACTGATGAACTGATCCAGAAAACCATCAGAGAGGAGTTTAAAGATTGTACCATCCTCACCATAGCACATAGGCTTAATACTATTTTGGATTATGACAGGTAAATAAATTCTTTTTTAGTCATTGCATTCATTATATTACTTTACTCCATTCTGAGAGTAAATTATTTTTTTATACTGATTCTTATAAAGAATTCATCCCACCTTGAATTTAAAATTGTTAGCAACGAGAATGGTGCTCTGGAAGGGTACATCGATCCACACACCTGAGTTCACATACACACCTTGAAATGGTTTTGAATTTTTTTATGTTTTCAATGTATCCTGGTTTTAATTTGTTCTTTTTCTTGTTTTTATTAATTTGTTTACTTGTGGATGCTTTATCTAACACAAATGTATGTCTTTATATGACTCACATTGAATTCAAGTGTACAGAAAAGATGAGGTTTACATAAGTCAGTTCAGTGGAAAATGTCTTAGGAATGAATACTAATTTTTGTCAGTTATTGTTGAGGGTCTTGAATAAAATGATCAAAAGGAACCATTTTGTTTTCAGAATTACTGAACTCCTTTCGCCCCTGCAAAAAAATACAAACTAGAAAAACAACTATAAAAATAATACATTGTAAGATACAAAAGAATGTAATTTTTAAGGGTTAAACACTGCTGTTGAATCTGCATCATATTGCTGGTGATGCATTAGAATTGCTGTCATTGATTTCTTAGTGGATTTTAAACACTATTTTCTTTCTACCAGTTCTGTTTTTAGCTGACTTTCTACCAGTTCTGTCTTGTTTTTAGCTGACTATCAAAGAACAATTTTGTACTAATATTATTTTATAAATCAGTACCAAGTTTGTTCCAAGAGAGTTTTACTTATGTTCCCTTCTTTTTCTAAGATGAACCTGAAAAAAAAATCCAATAGAAGTAGACACAAAAACATAGTAAAATGCTAGATTGTATTCTGTATGAAACACAATTTGAGCACTTATCCCTACTATATGTCACCGCGTGGTCCGTGCACCACCCTAGGGGGAAGCTAGGTTTAGCAGTGCAAAGACCCACGGGACAAAGCCGGCATGGCGTGGCATTCTAATATCAGACAAAACAACAAGTTTTAACAATTTATATAAACAAAGTTCAATATTAAAAAAACAATAACAAAAATAATTCAAAGTAAAAGATTTCCCAAAGTCCTAAGTTTAGAATTTCACAATTAAATTTGATTCAAAGTCCAAATGAAATATTTAAAAGTCCAAAGAATAAAAGTTAGCACAGTTTCGAAAGTCCAATGAATTTGAGTTGTATGCTGCTGCAGTGGCGGGTTGGTCCAGTCTTGTTCATGTCCTGAAGTGGCGACTTGTTCAGTTTGATGCTCACTCTTTGTCAGCAGCCAGAACGTCTGACTGTGACCGCTGCCCCGTATAGCACGTGTGGAATCCTCACGGTGTCATGTGTATGAACTTACTGCCATGATGCTGAATCTGATGGTACAAGGGCGGATGGTACCGAGTCCTAGATACCTCGGCTTGGCCTGAAGTCGCGTCTGCTTTGCAGATTAAGTGCATTACTTCTTTAAATGGCTATTAGCTGTTGGCACCAGGGCTGTGCCCTGTTCAGCATGTGCTGGTGGTCTGCACTACATTGTAACTCAATGTCTCACTGTAGGTCTTACTTAAAACTAACTGACTGTATAACTGTCCTAATGTTGTGAATGTTACAGTATTTAAGCCAAATGTAAAAACTACTCAAAATGACACATTGCACTAATTAACAAATTGAGTTAAAATATTGAGTTAAGTGTACAGTGAGATTAATGATTATGACTAATTAAACTGCTAATTAAACTACATAGTACTAATTGATTTGACAGTTGACTCAAACAAGTATTGCTCAAAAAGATTTGTGACATGAGAAACTGATTGGAAATCTTGTAGTGTTTTGATTAAAAAAATGAAAATAAAAATATTAAAAATATTTGAAAATCATCATTAAATTTATCCCAAAAATGTTATATAATTACATATTACATATATAACAAGATAGTTCTGTGGTAAAAAAAATATGGCACAGTGGTACCGCAGTGCTATATGGACCTAGGGAGAACACACTGCCTTCCTCTTTGCACTAACCCACACCCCCTTTAGCACTAGCCAGGATTCTACGCTTAAATCTTACCTAAAAGACTGAGAAATTTAAGCTCCGTCCAACCTCGTGAATAAAATAGAGTAATACCTCTGGACTACTCCACCCTTTTTGCACAAACCCCTCCAACTATGACACTAGCTCCTCCCATTTTGTACTTATTACACCCCTTTAGTACTTGTCCCTCCCACTTAGTACTAGCTGCACCCCTGTAACCATACACCCCTCTCACTATTTCACTTCCACTAACCATCCCCTTTAGAACTAGCCCCTCACATTTTACACTGACTCCTCCCCTTTTTGCACAAACCCCTCCCTCTATTACATAAGCTCCATGTACTTACCCCACCCCTTTAGTATAAACTCCTCCCACTTTTTAGCATAAACCCCTCCCACTTTTGCACTAACCACCCCCTATAGAACTAGCCCCTCCCATTTAACACTGACTCCTCCCCTTTTTGCACAAACCCCTCCCTCTATTACATAAGCTCCTCCCACTTTGTACTAACCCCACCCCTTTGGTATAAACTCCTCCCACTTTGTACTAACCCCACCCCTTAAGTATTAGCTCCACCCCTTTTAGCATAAACCCCTCCCACTTTTGCACTAACCACCCCCTACAGAACTAGCCCCTCCCATTTTACACTGACTCCTCCCCTTTTTGCATTACATTTACATTTGTACTAACCACTCCATTAAAACTAGCCCCTCCCATTTTAGCATAAACCCCTCCCACTATTACACAAGGCCCTCCCACTTTGTACTAGCCCCACCCCTTTAGTATTAGCCCCTCCCACTTATAAGTAGCTCCACCCCTTTTAGCATAAACCCCGCCCACTATTGCACGAGCACATTTCACTTTTGTACTTACCCCTCCCCCTTTTAGAACTTGCCCCTACCATTTCATACTGACTCCTCCTCTTTGCACAAACCCCTCCCACTGTTACACAAGCCCCTCCCACATAAGTGATGTTTCACAAAATGTTATACACCATTGATATAGAGACAAGTTCTGTTTCACAAAACGTGGTATACACCACAACTGTGTTAGGCCATGGAATTTTTCACCAATTGTATTACACCATTTATAGTACTTAAAGAAAGAAGACAACACTAATGCTTCACATACAATTGATAATATTCAAGGGCAAATGGGACAAGTTATTTTTCACAAAATGAATTACACTGTTGACAGTTTCAAGGATATAAGGGACAAGTACTGTTTCATGCAACGTAATTCGCCATTGATAGCTATTTGAGGATATAAGGGATAAGTAATGTTTCACAAAACATAATACACCACCATTGATAGTATTTGAGGATATAAGGGACAAGTAATGTTTCACAAAAGGTAATACACCACCATTGATAGTATTTGAGGATATAAGGGACAAGTAATGTTTCACAAAACGTAATACGCCATTGATATAATTAACAAGTTATGTTTCACAAAACATAATACACCATTGATATAAGGGACAAGTAATGTTTCACAAAACGTAATACACCATCATTGATATAAGGGACATGTAATGTTTCACAAAACATAATACACCACCATTGATAGTTCCAGGATATAAGGGACAAGTAATGTTTCACAAAACATAATACACCATTGATATAAGGGACAAGTTTTGTTTCTCAGAATGTAATACACCATTGATATAAGGGACAAGTTTTGTTTCTCAGAATGTAATACACCATTGATATAAGGGACAAGTTATGTTTCTCAGAATGTAATACAGTTATGTTTCACAAATGTAATAACTATTGATAAGTCCAAGGTATACGGGACAAGTTATGTTTTACAAAACGTAATACACCACCATTGAAAGTATTCCAGGATATAAGGGACAAGTAATGTTTCACAAGACATAATACACCATTGAAAGAAGGGACAAGATATGTTATACCCCCACTCGTAAGAGAGGGGGCTATATTACAATCACCTTGTCCGTCCGTCCGTCTGTTTCAATTTCTCTGCTTCTACTGGATGGATTGGTTTCAAATTTGGTACACAGCTTCAGCATGATGAGTTATACTATGCCCACCCTTTCCAGGTCAGTCCATCATCTACTTCCTGTTTTCCAAGCCGACTTAAGACTTTTTTAGGGGAAAAAAATTTGAAATGCGAAATTTTTCGTAACAGATTTCTCGATCGGCTTCTACTTGATGGATTGGTTTCAAATTTGGTACACAGCTTCAGCATGATGAGTTATACCGTGCCTCCCCTTTCCAGGTCAGTCCATCATCTACTTCCTGTTTTCCGAGCTGACTTAGACTTTTTATGGGTCAAAAATAGACAATTTTTCGTAACAGATTTTTCGGCTTCTAGAGAAGGGATTGATTTCAAATTTGGTATACAGCTTTAGCATGATGAGTTGTAACGTGCCTTCCCTTTACAGGTCAGTGGGTCATCTACTTCCTGTTTTCTGAATGGCCGAGTGGGGGTATGCTTAGCATGACTTAGTGCAACCCCTTGTTTCACTAAACATAACACACCATTGATATAAGGGACATGTAATGTTTCACAAAACGTAATACACCATTGATATAAGGGACAAGTTATGTTTCACAAAACGTATTACACCATTGATATAAGGGACATGTAATGTTTCACAAAACATAACACCATTGATATAAGGGACAAGTTATGTTTCACAAAACATAACACACCATTGATATAAGGGACATGTAATGTTTCACAAAACATAATACACCATTGATATGAGGGACAAGTTATGTTTCACAAAACGTAATACACCATTGAAATAAGGGACAAGTTATGTTTCATAAAACATTATACGTCATTGATATAAGGGACATGTTATGTTTCACAAAACATAACACACCATTGATATAAGGGACATGTAATGTTTCACAAAACGTAATACACCATTGATATAAGGGACAAGTTATGTTTCACAAAACATAATACACCATTGATATAAGGAACAAGTTATGTTTCACAAAACGTAATACACCACCATTGATAGTTCCAGGATATAAGGGACAAGTAATGTTTCACAAAACATAATACACCATTGATATAATAGACAAGTAATGTTACACAAAACATAATACACCATTGATATAATAGACAAGTAATGTTTCACAAAATGTAATACACCATTGATATAAGGGACAAGTTATGTTTCACAAAACATAATACACCATTGATATAAGGGACAAGTTATGTTTCACAAAACATAATACACCATTGATATAAGGGACATGTAATGTTTCACAAAACGTATAACACCATTGATATAAGGGACAAGTTATGTTTCAAAAAATGTAATACACCATTGATATAAGGGACAAGTTATGTTTCACAAAACGTATAACGCCATTGATATAAGGGACAAGTTATGTTTCAAAAAATGTAATACACCACCATTGAAAGTATTCCAGGATATAAGGGACAAGTAATGTTACACAAAACATAATACACCATTGATATAATAGACAAGTAATGTTACACAAAACATAATACACCATTGATATAATAGACAAGTAATGTTTCACAAAACAAAATACACCACCATTGAAATTTGCAGGATATAAGGGAAAAGTAATGTTTTACAAAACATAATACAATATTGATAGTTCCAGGATATAAGGGACAAGATATGTTTCACAAAATGTAATATACCATTGATATAATGGACAAGTTATGTTTCACAAAATGTAATACACCATTGATATAAGGGACAAGTTATGTTTCATAAAAATAGACATGTAATGTTTCACAAAACATAATACACCATTGATATAAGGGACATGTAATGTTTCACAAAACGTATAACGCCATTGATATAAGGGACAAGTTATGTTTCACAAAACGTAATACATCATTGATATAAGGGACAAGTTATGTTTCACAAAACGTAATACATCATTGATATAAGGGACAAGTTATGTTTCACAAAACGTAATACACCACCATTGAAAGTATTCCAGGATATAAGGGAAAAGTAATGTTTCAAAAAAATAGACATGTAATGTTTCACAAAACATAATACACCATTGATATAAGGGACATGTAATGTTTCACAAAACGTAATACATCATTGATATAAGGGACAAGTTATGTTTCACAAAACGTAATACATCATTGATATAAGGGACAAGTTATGTTTCACAAAACGTAATACACCACCATTGAAAGTATTCCAGGATATAAGGGAAAAGTAATGTTTCAAAAAACATAATACACCATTGATAGTTCCAGGATATAATGGACAAGTTATGTTTCAAAAAATGTAATACACCATTGATATAATGGACAAGTTATGTTTCACAAAACATAATACACCATTGATATTATAGACAAGTAATGTTTCACAAAACATAATACACCACCATTGATAGTTCCAGGGTATAAGGGACAAGTAATGTTTCACAAAATGTAATACAGCATTGATATAATGAACAAGTTATGTTTCACAAAACATAATACACCATTGATATAATGAACAAGTTATGTTTCACAAAACATAATACACCATTGATATAAGGGACAAGTTTTGTTTCTCAAAATGTATTACACCATTGATATAAGGAACAAGTTATGTTTCACAAAATGTATTACACCATTGATATAAGGGACAAGTTATGTTTCACAAAACGTAATACACCATTGATATAGTAGACAAGTAATGTTTCACAAAACGTAATACACCATTGATATAAGGGACAAGTAATGTTTCACAAAACGTAATACACCATTGATATAAGGGACAAGTTATGTTTCACAAAACGTAATACACCATTGATATAGTAGACAAGTAATGTTTCACAAAACGTAATACACCATTGATATAAGGGACAAGTTATGTTTCACAAAATGTAATACACCATTGATATAGTAGACAAGTAATGTTTCACAAAACGTAATACACCATTGATATAAGGGACAAGTAATGTTTCACAAAACGTAATACACCATTGATATAAGGGACAAGTTATGTTTCACAAAACGTAATTCACCATTGATATAAGGGACAAGTTATGTTTCACGAAACGTAATACACCACCATTGATAGTATTCCAGGGTATTAAGTTTTTGTCAATGATATTTATTTAAATTGAGGACGCACAAAATTTATCCAATTTACAGTCTCTAAGGACAATGAATGCAATTGAATGCAAAATGGTAACATTTTATATGGTTCATTTAGAAATATCACACATTTTATTACCTAAATCCAAGAAATAAGCCTAAATAATTCAGTCTGCTTTTCTATGACAATTTTTTTCCACTGATTAATATGAGCATGGATTCATCTTCAAGGTCATACTTTCACAACATCTATGATTTTTTTTTGGTTCGATGTATGTATGCATGTTTTTAATTCAAAACTGCTGCTATGTGCTCAAAGGTTGGCTGCTCACAAACATTTTTATATGCGGCATTAAAAAAAATCATGCAAAAAAGACTTTTTGTCGAACATTTTTTGGGGGAAAATGAAATATAAAAAAAATTCAATATTTTCCTCATCTCCTCATCCGCCTCATCCATTGTTTAAGAATTACTGAATTAGCCCCTGGAATTAACTTCAAATATTATATACAAAGAACTAAATTTTATTTAAAACAAGCATTCTGAGAGTATTGCAAAACAATACTTAGTCCCCTACCAGCCTCATATTTCAGTCACTGGTAACAATTTGTCAAACAAATGAATACCTAAACTTGATCAGTTTATTGTCTCGCCTGCGAAGCAGAGCGGGACATAGGTGTTACTTTACCAGCGGCGGCGGCGGCGGCGGCGACGGCGGCGTTAACTTTTTGGAAAAGTTTTATGAGCACCTCCATATCTCAAGAACTATAGGTCCTGGGTTGATGAAACTTGGTATGCATATGCCCCAGTAGTAGCTTAGCACAGTTGCATCCCCATCTTTTGACCTTGACCTTGATTTTCCGGTTGAGTGACTTTGACAATTTTCAATACATATAATAGCAATGGAAAAGTTTTGCGAGCACCTCCATATCTCAAGAACTATAAGTCCTAGGTTGATGAAACTTTGTATGCATATGCCCCAGTAGTAGCTTAGCACAGTTGCATCCCCATCTTTTGACCTTGACCTTGATTTTTTGGTTGAGTGACTTTGACAATTTTCAATACATATAATAGCAATGGAAAAGTTTTGCGAGCAACTCCATATCTCAAGAACTATAGGTCCTAGGTTGATGAAACTTGGTATGGGTATGCCCCAGTAGAAGCTTAGCAAAATTGCATCCCCATCTTTTGACCTTGACCTTGATTTTTCGGTTGAGTGACTTTGACAATTTTCAATACATATGATAGCAATGGAAAAGTTTTGCGAGCACCTCGATATCTCAAGAACTATAAGTCCTAGGTTGATGAAACTTGGTATGCATATGTCCCAGTAGTAGCTACGCACAGTTACATCCTCATCTTTTGACCTTGACCTTGATTTTCCGGTTGCGTGACTTTGATTATTTTTATTGCATATATTTGCAATGTTTAGGTTCTATAAACATCTTTTGATCTCAGAAACTGAAAATCCATGTTAATTCAAAATATAGTGGAAGTAAGAAAGAATAATTGTTTCTGATGGTGCCGGCAGGCGAGACATACTTTAGTGTTAACTCTTGTTATCTACAAGGAACAATAAAAAAGTTAAGAAAAGAAAATTGCAATAGATTTTCAAACTTCAAAGGGCCATATCTCCCATAAAAATTTGTGGACCGGCACAAAACTCAAACTTGATCTGTAACATCAAGGTAAACTCACAGACAAAATATCAGTTCATTATCTATAAGCATTTAGAAAAAAAGTGTGGAAAACTGAAATTTTAGTGAATTTTCAAAGTTCAAAGGGCCATAACTCCCATAAAAAATTGTGGACCGACAGGAAACTCAAACTTGATCTGTAACTTATCAAGGTTAACTCACACACCAAAAATCAGTTCATTATCTATAAGCGTTTAGAAAAAAAGTGCGGAAAACTGGTATTTTAGTGCATTTTCAAAGTTCAAAGGGCCATAATTCCCATAAAAAATTGTGGACCTGATTTTGATCTGTAACTTATCAAGGTAAACTCACATACCAAAAATCAGTTCATTATCTATAAAGTTTAGAAAAAAGTGCGGAAAAGTGGTATTTTAGTGAATTTTCAAAGTTCAAAGGGCCATAACTCCCATAAAAATTGTGGACCGGCAGGAAACTCAAACTTGATCTGTAACTTATCAAGGTTAACTCACATACCAAAAATCAGTTCATTATCTATAAGCATTTAGAAAAAAAAAGTGGGGAAAAGTGGTATTTTAGTGAATTTTCAAAGTTCAAAGGGCCATAACTCCCATAAAAAATTGTGGACCGTCACGAAACTCAATTTGATCTGTAACTTATCAAGGTTAACTCACACACCAAAAATCAGTTCATTATCTATAAGCGTTTAGAAAAAAGTGGGGAAAAGTGGTATTTTAGTGAATTTTCAAAGTTCAAAGGGCCATAACTCCCATAAAAAATTGTGGACCGGCACAAAACTCAAACTTGATCTGTAACTCATCAAGGTAAACTCACACACCAAAAATCAGTTCATTATCTATAAGCGTTAAGAAAAAAAGTGCAGAAAACTGAGGCGCGACAGACAGATGGACAGAGCGCAAACCTATAGTCCCCTTCGGCTTTCGCTGGTAGGGGACTAATAAATGATGAAAACAAGCAAGTCTTGTATTGACACTTCATCATATCTGTTAGTTAAAAACTTATACATGTATAATGTAAACCAGAAAATTTTTGCGGCAGATTAAATTTATTTTCCTGATTTTTTCATTGACATTGCTAGTGCGAAAATTAAACGGCACAAATATATACAGCTTGAATTTAAAACTGTGAGAAACAAGTGTGGCCACTAAAAGTATGTCTCGCCTGCCGGCACCATCACTAAAATCAACCACCTAAGCTTTCATTTCTTGATATAAACACAAATTGTGTCTGTATAACCAGTATCAGATGCCTAGCTATTATACTTTTCAAGCAATTTATTGTCCACACAAGTATTGCAAAAAGTTTTCTGCCTGAAAATAAAAGACCTAAGTTCACAGAGTCACTGGAGCATGAAAATGGGGTCAGGGTCACACGGCATGGTGACAGCTGCGTAGACCATAACCTAAACTGTCTGTATACCAAATATCAGATGCCTAGCTATTATACTTTTCCAGCAATTCATCGTCCACAAAAGTCTTACAAAAAAGTTTACGGCCTTAAAAAAGACATAAGTTCACAGAGTCACTGGAGCGTGAAAATGGGGTCAGGGTCAGACAGCATGGTGACAGTTGCGTAGACCATAACCTGAACTGTCTGTATACCAAATATCAGATGCCTAGCTATTATACTTTTCAAGCAATTCATTGTCCACAAAAGTCTTACAAAAAAGTTTACGACGCCGCCGTCGCCGCTGTCGGAAAGTAATACCTATGTCTCGCCTTCCGCGACTTTTCGTCGCAGGTGAGACAAAAATTGAATCGTCCTTTCGCAAAGTAAAAAGATGGCACAAAATTTTCCTGGTTTATAGTATGTAATTAGTTGAAAACTCAACATGTGTTGTTAATATTGTTACTGCTAGGGTGTAAAATAGCTGTGGATTTAGACATTTTGCTACAGACAAAAGACATCACACGTCATTGAGTTTCTTTGTATTCAATCAAAAATAATTTTTAAGGAGGCCTGGGGTCCTTAGGCCCCTTTCTTAATCCACCACTGTAAAGTGTTACTTATGAAAAAGATAAAGTGTCAATAAAGTTAAATACCAATTTAGTTCAGGATTTAAGTTGTCAAATGTACCGGTAGCCTATTTCAAATGGAAAATATTCTATTTTGATATTAGAGGCAGGTACATGAAAAAAACTGAATAAAATGAGAATAACTGAGTTAACAGACGTTGCCACTAAAAATGTATAAATTTTAACCAGTGCATGTGTTCAAATAAATTATCAAATTGTTCGATAAAAGAATTTAAATAAGTGAATTTAGTCTATAATGACCCCCCCTCCCCCCCCCAAACAAATATCATTTCAACTTGACTTTTGGCCACAAACAGCAGTTTTGATGAATTGAAGACCAAGGAATTGATTCTATTTTCATCTTATTCCACCTACACAAGTCCATGAAATGACTTTAGAACAGAATAAGAACAGAATCAGGGTCACTCATGGCAAATTCTTACAAATTTTCAATCTCTTGAAAAAAAAACATGGCTTCTTTCTTCTGTCTTCTTGCAAGTGATAAACAAAAGGTTAAACTTGGGGTAAATGATCACTAACTGCCAATAAAAAATCAGATCTCATTGAAAAACAAAATGGCCTTTGATTTTATCCAATGAAACTTACCCTTTGTAATGCATGTTTGGTCTATTGAAGTCTACAAGTGGAAACTGCTTTGGGGTATATTTAACACATGGAGTAGAAAAGTTAGGTAGTGAACTCATGATCACTTATTTATTTGTAGTCTATTGTATCAAGTGATTGTCAATTAAGTTTCTCTGTGTATTAGATAGGAATGATTGAAATATTATTTGACATTTCTTCTTCTTCTTCCAGTACAGAGTCAGACTCTTTAAGAGTGTATATTGACTCTTGCTCAATACAATAAGACGCCTTCCAAACAGGTTCCAAAAGTAAAATATACTATGTACATGGTTAAAACATGGTTAAAACAACTGGATCATTTAGAATATAGCAACTTTCAATATCTTGTTTTTAGTTCATAATGTATCTCTTTTGCTTTCATAAACTGATTATATATAGTAACAGTTTTTCAAAACTGAAACATACTCTTGAAATTTTTGTTCCATAATCTATTCTCTTAAGATGGAAAAAAGAAAAACTTTAGCAAAATTCAGGACTAGTAATCATATACTTAGAATAGAAACAGGAAGACATGACAGAAAACTAGAAAATGGTAAATTTAAGGTTCTGCCAAGGGATGAGAGAATCTGCAAATATTGCAATAATATCTCAATTGAAAGCGAAGTACATTTTTTTTGCTTGAATGCAATGCATATGAGCATAAAAGAAAACCTTTTATAGAAAAATTACTAAAACAGCATATAATTTTTAAAAAATTAAACAACTCACAATTAATTTCTTGGTTTATGATCAACGAGGATCTTGAATTCATTAATGATTTATATAATCTGATAGAAGATCTTTATTATATAAGACAAAATACTATAAATAATTGATAAAGATTATGTATATGTAATATTAGATAGAGTTACTCCCCTTACCACACCTGGCTCTCTCTCTCTTAATAATTGTGCCTATTTGTGTTCCAATCATTCTAAATCTCTCTTAATAATTGTGCCTATTTGTGTTCCAATCATTCTAAATCATTGTTCTGTATTTGTATGACTTATATGTTTGTTGACTGATTTATGTGCGAAATGATGGGCCCTATGATTAGGAAATAAAAGATATTTATTTATAAGAAAAGAAATAAAACTTAATCTCATAAGTAACTTAAAATAGTCTCCAAATATTGTTTTTTTCTGTATCTTTAAATTGTTTTCTTTCTTTTCATTTGTCACTGGATTTTTGTTTCCTGTTCATTTGTATATGGATAAACCGTGTAAGCAAAAAAAATAGCAATTATTTTGACTTGTCTCCAATTGACCATTATTTTACAATTCCATTACAAATTGATAGATTTGTGAAAGATTTAAGCTACTCCATGGACGCCACAAATACCTATTACATTTTGATGCCACTAGCTTATGGAACTTTTAAAGCAAAATGACTTTGCATTCATGTCTTCTTTGACATTCTTCTCCTAATAAAAGAATTCTTGTGTAACTTGCATAGAATTTGTGTTACCTGATATAGCATGTGTTTAGCATCTTATGTTTTGGGTTTGCATCTTATTGACCCTTTATGTTTTTATTCAACATGACCTTGTATAGCCTGAGGGTGCCCCTTTTAAGGGAAAACTGTATTGAACTACTAAGTGTTCACTGTTATTTTTTATTCAGAAAATCTTTCATTTTGCACATCTTTATATAATTACTTACTGTGGATTCGTTTATTTTTGGGGGATTAATTTGTAATTGATTCCCCCCAAAAGATGTTTCATTGGATTTTTAATTCTCCGGTTTTGTTACTAGAAAATTGTGTTCTTATTTTCGTGGTTGACTGCCACCCACAAAAACCTCGAAAATTGGTACTCATTGAAAAATAATGAAACCACAGTAATGATTTGTTATGTCGCCTGCAACGTGTTGCAGAACCGACATATAGGGGTTACTTTGGCACTATCCTATTTGGAACTACTAAGTGTTCACTGTTATTTTTTATTCAGAAAATCTTTCATTTTGCACATCTTTATATAATTACTTACTGTGGATTCGTTTATTTTTGGGGGATTAATTTGTAATTGATTCCCCCCAAAAGATGTTTCATTGGATTTTTAATTCTGCGGTTTTGTTACTAGAAAATTGTGTTCTTATTTTCGTGGTTGACTGCCACCCACAAAAACCTCGAAAATTGGTACTCATTGAAAAATAATGAAACCACAGTAATGATTTGTTATGTCGCCTGCAACGTGTTGCAGAACCGACATATAGGGGTTACTTTGGCACTATCCGTCGTCCTGCGGCGTCACAAAAATTTCCGTCGCAGTTTTCCAGGCAACTACATGCTACAGCCTCTTGATATTTGGTATGTAGCTTCATCCCAAAGTACTATAAGGTGTAAAGCGATTTTATGCCAAAAAAATAACTACTTCCTGTTTGACGAATACTTAACGTTTTATATATAATGGACATAGATGCCAAATTTTCGTTGCAGTTTTCCAAGCAACTACATGCCACAGCCTCTTGATATTTGGTATGTAGCTTCATTGCATAGTACTATAAAGTGTAAAGCGATTTTATGCCCGAAAAATAACTACTTCCTGTTTTGACAAATGCTTAACGTTTTATCTATAATGGACATAGATGCCAAATTTTTGTCAGTTTTCCAGGCAACTACATGCCACAGCCTCTTGATATTTGGTATGTAGCTTCATCCCATAGTACTATAAGGTGTAAGGCAATTTTATGCCTGAAAATTAACTACTTCCTGTTTGGCAAACAAACATAGATACGCAGGCAACATATGCCTTCCGGGGAAGGCTCCATCTAGTTCCTATAGCAAACAAAATAAAACTATTCAATATCAATATGAAACAGGTTTGACAAAGATATGCTGAGAGCAGTTATGGTGTGCTCAGACTTTCTATTTCTATCTATCTAGTATGTAGGAAAAGAAATGTGTATTGACTCAACTATAGAGTTTCATGACAAGTTTTAACCCTGTATGGAAGGATATATGACAGAAAATAAAAACTACTGAAAGAAACATTATTTCAGTAAAATGATTATTTTAGACATCCAATTTTAAGTTTCAAGTTTAAACCCTGTTATGATAGGTAAAAAAATACTTAAAGACATAGAACCTATCATTTTGGCAATTTTTAAAAAAATAATGATTTTCACACTATTTGAAGAATACATTGTAAAACCTTTGAAGAAACTGTTAAATTTTCAAAAAACATACCAGAAAGTATTACTGAAGAAAAATATGCAGTGTCAAAAAAGAGGACAAACTAATTATAGAATATGTAAACACTTACGGGTGCCGGTAAACTGAGAAAGGAAAAGTAACCAAACGAAATGGAGCGGAACAAAAACGATATCGGTACAGTAGGAAATGTAAACAGTAAAATAAGCAACCGAAATCTTTGAAGAAAGGAACCAAAATCGAGCGAAACTGGTAAAAAAAGTAAACTGAATCAATTTTAGCTGACACGAGTCGTTTTTCTTAATTTACCAATTTCGTTTTCTCTTCGCCTCGTTTGGTTACATTTCGTTTCTCAGTTTAACAGTACCCAGTTTACCAAAAGTAAATATTTATGCTGGACAATACGAATAATTAAAATAAGATTATTTTATAGAAAACTGCAAAACATAGAGTTTTTATGTTGGTAAAGGTAAGTTTAATGTAAAAAATTGCGAAATTGATAGGTTCTATGTCTTTAAACATAGATTTTCAATAGAAAGGCTATTTGAGGCATTCGATTTTCACCTAGATAGTACAAATGCACAGTATTTTAAGAATTATAGATGAGTCATTGCCGATCAGGTCTATTGACAAACGATGTTTACATCTTAATAACAACCAAGATGAAATGAATCAGACATGATGGATGACTACATGGAAATCTTACAAATGTCACCTGCAAAAACAATTACATTCTACATTTCTGTTTTTTTCTCTGAATTTATTCTGTAATTTATCCATGTTTATTATGATGTAATTATCTCATTTGCCATGAACACGTACATAAGCCATCTGTCACATTTAAGTAAGAAAATGTAGGGAAACATTTAAGGAAAGCTAAAAGTAAGAGTTTATCCGCATCATTCACCATGTGCTTTCGATCACAATTTTTTTATGAACACTAAAACTCCAAAACTTTATTAAGAAGAACAGATTTGAACAGAAATTTTACAAAAATGAATTCATAAAGTATATGAAAATCTGTTGAATGTTTTTGACCAACAGCGCCAGTGCAGACAATTTCTGTATTGTAGGTCCTTGCCATATCTTTGTCTATATATATGAGCATTATAAGCCAAAGTTGAATGCATATAATGTTTGTATTGTTATATATCAGATGGGAAACATTTCTATTGAATTTTAAAAATGAGAGTGATTTTTTTACAATAACATGTAAAATATTTATTTCCAGATGTAAAATGTTCACAAGATTAAAATGCAGCTTAGTGGCAATTTGACATTAATTGTATGTGCCATACAACTTGAGTTATGCACCTTTTATTATCTATTTGTATGTGTATATCTGAGGTTTATATATATATCTTTCATACTTGTACATGTAACAAGAACACACTTTGAGGACCAGGGTGGCCAAGTGGTCTAAAGCTCTGGGTTCGATCATTAGTCAATTACTTATGCAGGTAGTGGAATGGGTCTTGCTTTGTAAGGCTGCGTTTACACTTTGTGTTTGGGATCGATTCAAACAGAGATCATACTAAATGAATTGATTTTCAGTCAGTGTAAACGCTTAAGATCGTTTCCGAATCATCTAAACTAGACTTCCTCAGGAGGTATTCTAGGTTAGTTGAAACTAAAAAAGATTTGTTTCAGTTGAATTCGATTCAATTATTACAAGTGGAAAAGTGACCTCGTTAACAAAAACAGGACTTGCACATCTTTATGTAATTAAGTTTATCAGTTACCTGCCTATAGTAGGTGGTTTGCTTTGGGTAATACTGTTTCCCCATCATTAAAACTGACTGTCCTGTTATGCCAAGGTGCGTCAAAAAGAACATTAAACCCCTAACACATACATGTACATACATTTTGTTTTTTGTTTAGAATTATTGGTTTAAGAATGGCAAGACTGATATACTTGGAGATTTGTCAGATCAGTTTCTGATATTTGACTCAGAAAAATATAATGCAAATGATTAATAACCAAATTCAGAATTTTTAACTAAAGATTTTCCTTTGAAAAAAGAACACAGTTCATATTAATGGGACAAAATTAGTACAAATATCTTCATGCCTAGGTAAGAGGGCCAAAGTTTGTATATAGACCCAACAGAATGAATGATGAAAGCCCATCAATTGTGGATAATGAAATTCTACTTCCTCGTTACAATCATAGTATAAGACAATTTTATAGACATGGCTTGTCAATATCTGTTAGTAAAAACATAAATTTGTCAATAAGGGACCTCATAAACTTAGGTGTTAAAATGATGTAAAAAAATTGCAACTTTAATACTGGTTTGTCATTTGTTTGGGAAAATGTAGTCCTTAGTTAAGCAAAATTGTCCATGCATGTTTTCTTTCTTCTGACAAATATTTTAAAATGTGCAGTATTTTTGCTCCATCATAATGGAGACTCATCAGAGGTGCTCTAGCCAAAAGAGTTGAATTGTCAAGATTACTACTACTTGAAAGAGATTGGTAATAAAAGATACTACCACAAGTTCTGTATGTGTTGCAACATACCTCTTAGTGGACATAGTTTATGTCATGACAAAGTCACAAAAAACAAAAGTTTCTATGTAAACAGTTTAATGGTATTAAAAAGTGTTTTTTTAGTATAAAACCTGAATAAAGTCCTATTTTCACATGACACATGACCTAACCATTTTGTTTTCCAGATATAAGAATAAGATATATTGTTTACATGTTATTATCGATTATTTATTGGTTAATTGATGAATTAATGGCTTTGTTTACAGGGTTATGATGCTTGAACAAGTTAACTCTGCTAATATTTTCATGGTTATGCTGTTAATGACGTTGTTATTTAGTTAATATTCATATTTTACTGGGTTATGGTGATACACCAAGTCAATGACTCTGTTATTTAGTTAGTATTAATATTTTACAGGGTTATGGTACTGGACCAAGGCCTGATCAGGGAGTATGATTCACCAGACAATCTACTGAAGGACAAAACTTCAGCTTTCTATGGAATGGCAAAGGCCGCAAACATTGTCTCATGAACATTGATGTAAACAGAATAAATACTAAAGCAGTTTGTGTGGTCATGTTTTGAGTGTGTTTGACATTAGAAAAAGAAAGTAACTGTTCATTAGAAAAAAGAAAGTAACTGTAGATAAGAGAACAATTTAGGGTAATCTTTGAAAAGTATGTAGTGCTATTGACAGTCTTCTTTTTACCAATGTCTAAAATCTTGTTAAGGTGTATAAATACATGTATATCAGGTGAAAACTAATATGTCATATCTTTAATGTAGAACTTCTAATATAAGAACTGATTTGTATGTCTATTTAAACAGATAAAAACATTTTTGTATAGACAATCTGGTCATTTTTTTTAGGGATTATACTTTCATTATTATCTTTTGAAAAATGGAAGAATTGTGAAAAGTTACATTTTGGGGGGAAGGGTTATTTATTCCTCATACAGTTTGTTGACACAGAATTGTCATAAAAATTTTAGTAAAATAAAATTGATTCACTTTCGATTGGAATACATGTAATAGGGTTTCAATAAAAATTATTTTTATATGATCATTAATATTTCATCAAAAATTATCTCACCTTTTTAGCTCACCTGGCCAAAGGCCATGTGAGCTATTGCCATCACTTGGCGTCCGTCGTCGTCGCCCGTCGTCGTCGTCATTAACTTTTCTTCAAACTTCTTCTCCTCTGAAACAGCTGCACAGATTCAAACCAAATTTGGTCTGGTGGTACTTTAGGGTATCCCCCACAACACTGATGTGGGGATTTTTGATTCGTCGAAAAACATGGCTGCCGTTACTAAAAATAGACCATGGGGGTCAGACTACTGTTTTTGGCTTGTAAATCAAAAAGTATAAGAGATAGATGAAATCTGATGGCACCCTACTGCTTCAGCATCAAAAGTTCTACAAAAGTCTCTATTTGGTCGAAGTTGTCAGATGACCCCTTATAGGGGTTACAGCCCCTTAAATGTGAAAAATAGCGGTTTTTTTGCCCTATAGTATGAAAACTATTGCAGATAGAGAAAAGCTGTTGCTTGCTTAAATGTACAGCTCATTTAGCTCTACAAAAGTCTCCATAGGGTCGAAGTTGTCATATGATCCCTTATAGGGGTTATGGCCCCTGAAATAATGTTTTTCATGTTTTTGGCCTATGGAATGAAAACTATTGCAGATAGAGAGAAGCTGTTGCTTGCTTAAATGTTCAGCTCATTTAGCTCTACAAAAGTTGTCATAGGGTCGAAGTTGTCAGATGACCCCTTTCAGGGGTTACGGCCCCTAAAATGATGTTTTTTCATGTTTTTGGCCTATAGAAAGAAAACTATAGCATATAGAAAAAAGCTCTTGCTTGCTTAAATGTTCAGTTCATTTAGCTCTACAAAAGTCTCAATAGGACCGAAGTTGTCAGATGACCCTTAATAGGGGTTATGGCCCCTAAAATAACTTTTTTTTCATTTTTGGCCTATAAAGAAAACTATAGCAGATAGAGAAAAGCTATTGCTTGCTTAAATGTTCAGTTTATTAAGCTCTACAAAAGTCTCAATAGGGTCGAAGTTGTCAGAAAACCCCTTACAGGGGTTATGGCCCCTAAAATAACAGTTTTTCTTGTTTTTTGCCTAGAATGAAAACTATAGTAGATAAAGAAAAACTGTTGCTTGCTTAAATGTTCAGTTCAGTTAGCTCCACAAAATATAGGGTTGACATCAAGACCAGATGAGCGATTTAGGCTCCTGGGAGCCTCTTGTTTCCATTATATTAAGAAAATCAGAAACATTCTTTGCGAAGTTTTGGTGCATTATTTCAAATTGCCAACAAAAGTAACTTTCAGTTACACATTGAGGCTAAAACACAGAATACTTCAACATTGTACTCTAATTGTTTTTTTGATTATTGCCAATTTTTAAATTGCTTTATGACTGAAATAACAGGTTGTGAAATAAATGGGGTATAATTAAAGCTTTTTTTTTGTATGTTGGATATGTTGGTTTAGAGGTTTGAATATCTCAAAATTTCTGTAAATAATTTTAAAAAAAACATTATCTCTTGAGTATTTTCTTTATAATTTACAAAAGGAGATTTTACAGTTTTTACATTACTTTCCATTTAACAAAATGATTATTCAGTTTGAGGTTATGTATTCACATTAGATTTTTGTGGTTGAAATTACACAAACATCACAAAAAACAGACATTAATCAATCAATAAGACTTAAGTGATTACTACTATTTACTATTTATAAAGTCATTTGTTTGCTCTTGCAGTGAAAAAACTTCAAGAAATAGGGACCATTATAGATTTTTTTTAAATGAACCTTATGGCTTGACGGGCTACAGATGCTGATTAATAAGGGTGTGTGCTTTCAGAATTATTTTTAGCAATTTTCAGAAAGGTTTCTTGTTTGTTTTTTTTTAATGTAAGTTACAAGTCCAAAAAGAATAATTTGAGTTCATGAAGACCTGGTTAACCTACTCTTCTTTAAAAGGACATCTATGACATGGTAATTTATTGAAACCCTGCCACTTAAGCAAGGTATTACCCAAACTTAATAAATATCGATATTTTGTTGCTCCGCACAAAGCAACAAAATATCGATATTCGGTGCTAAATAGATATCAATCTTTTGTTGCTTCGCACGAAGCAACAAAAGATTGATATTTATTTAGATTGGGTAATACCTTGTACAATCCAATTGTTCTATTGTAGGTGTTTTTGAATTGTTTTTGACTGAAGTTTATAAAAATGATATCTTGAGGGTGTGTCTAATCATATAAAAAAATGTATTCCATTTTCAACAATATTAAAGATATGATTTGGGCCTCTGGATTTTTTGTTGTTGTAAACCTGGCTTTATATTATAAAGCCCCATTTGTATCATTTTAAATTACAATGTATGAATTTATTGCTTAGCTAGCTTTTTTATGTAGTGGCTTTCATTTTGCAATTACTCAGATCTGTTCATTTCTTTACTTAATGAATTGAATAAATGAAGCAGTACCATGAGGCATTAAAATTTTACTTTATTATTTTGGTTAATTTTTATATAATTATTGTATATTGTAAATTTTTCTAGCATCTAACCTCATTTCTTTCAGAAAATTTTTAAGTTTTTAATCAGTTGTGTCCGCTAGTACAGTCATTTATATTTGTTTTTTGATCTTGTAAATCTTTGAATGATTTCCTTAATATTATTGTGAGATTTGAAATATGTTTTGTATATCTTGAAAAACCATTACTATAATGTATAAATATATATTTAGTTAAATGTGTCAGTGGTGTTTTTTATAAATAGTGCTATTTACACTTATTTTTGTATTTAAAAAGTTTCACTTTTTTATTGTAAAAATGAAGCAAGAAAAATAAAGAAGTTGAAGTTTGAAGTTTTTATGTTAATCACATGGTGTTTCTGTCTTCCTGAGACAATAATTATGTTTTTTCATTAAAAATCCATTAAACCATTACAAAATATACTTGCCTTTCCCCACTAAACTAACCGTCTGGATCTGCCTTTAGCCTGTGGTTGTGATCAATGGTCCAGAAAGAATAAGCAATAGAGACAATCTGACTCAAATCACCTTCTTCAGCTTAAAAAATCTCTAAATTTAATTGTAGTTTTGAGATCCTCGTCTTGTCTCCTTAATCATCAAAATGACTTTATTTGCAACACATCTTGAAACTGTATATGCTAGAAGCTCATCATCAAGATCTACATAACTAAAGGATTTCAGATTCAAAACTATCTCATCAATGGTTTGAAAGTTATTCCCCCTTAACTGATGTTCTTAAATCTCCGTGAGAGATTTTTTGAAACTATGTAAATGTTCTCTGTCAAAATTACATAAATAATGGCTGATGATTTAATAACAAAACTGCCTATCCATTATAGAAAAATAAATTTCTGTCATAAATAATTTTGTCATCAATGAAACTTATTAGAAATTCATGAAACTGTATGCAGCATGAACACCATAATATGTAGCTTTAGCCTGACATGAATTGGTCTAGATGTTCATATGACAGCTTTGATGATCTTTAACCATGACATATAAATGGGGCATTACCGGCTATTATTAAACCTGGAAATCTATACAGTTACAAATATAATGGTGTGTGACTGTTTAACAAAGAAACGGAAAATGGGAGAAAATGGTAAACAACAGCCTAATGCTCATATGTTGTTTACCATTTTCTTCTATTTTCTTTTTGTGTTGTTAAATAAAGGAAGAATGTGTCCATGGGACACGGATGCCCCCGCTAGCCCAAAACAGGAAGTAGATTTCTGACAGGTCTGAAAATCGCTTAGGACATACAGTTTGTCATACTGATCCATCCTACCAAGTTTCAAAACATTCTGGTATACAGTTCCTGAGAAAAGCTTCACGGAAATTTTCATATAATGTTCACATATTTTCACATTGGCCTAAGTCCCAAACAGGAATTAGATGTTCGACAGGTCTCAAAATTGCTTAGGACGTATCGTTTGTTATACCGAACCATCCTACCAAGTTTATACAGTTCCTGAGAAAAGCTTGACAGAAATGTTCATATCATGTTGACATACTTTAAAATTGGCCTAAGTCCCAAACAGGAAATAGATGTCCGACAGGTCTCAAAATCGCTTAGGACATATAGTTTGTCATAATTAACAATCCTACCAAGTTTCAAATCATTCTCATGTATGGTTCCTGAGAAAAGCTTGACGGAAATTTTCATAGTCATGTTCACATATTTTAACATTGGCCTAAGTCCCAAACCGGAAGTAGATGTCCGACAGGTCTTTAAATTGCTAAGAACGTATAGTTATACCCCCGCTTCGAAGAAGAGGGGGGTATACTGTTTTACACTTGTCCGTTCGTCCGTTCGTCCGTCCGTAACAAAACTTCCGTCGCAGTTTTCTAAGCAACTACATGAGATAGAGTTTTGATATTTTGTATATAGCTTTATCCTATAGTACCATATGGTGTATACCGATTTTATGCTCCTAGGTAGTTTACTTCCTGTTTACCGAATACTTAGGTTTTTACACAAAATGGACATAAATGCAAAATTTCCGTCACATTTTCCCAAGCAACTACATGAGATAGAGGTCTGATATTTTGTATACAGCTTTATCCTATAGTACCATATGGTGTATAGTGATTTTATGCTCCTAGGTTATCTACTTCCTGTTTACCGAATATTTAGGTTTTACACATAATGGACATAAATGCAAAATTTCCGTCAAATTTTCCCAAGCAACTACATGAGATAGAGGTCTCATATTTTGTATACAGCTTTATCATATAGGACCATATAGTGTATACCGATTTTATGGTCGTAGGTAGACTACTTCCTGTTTACCGAATACTTAGGTTTTTACACATAATGGACATAAATGCAAAATTTCCGTCACAGTTTCCCAAGCTACTACATGAGGTAGAGGTCTGATATTTTGTATATAGCTTTATCCTATAGTTCCATATGGTGTATAGTGATTTTATGTTCCTAGGTCAACTACTTCCTGTCTGCAGAGTATTCAAGCTTGTATGCATGGCTTAGTTTGGGGAGCGGGGGTATCACTAGTGAGCATTAGCTCACAGATTTACTTGTTTGTCATACTGAACCATCCTACCAAGTTTCAAATCATTCTCATGTATGGTTCCTGAGAAAAGCTTTACGGAAATTTTCATAGTCATGTTCACATATTTAAAAATTGGCCTAAGTCCCAAACAGGAAGTAGATGTCTGACAGGTATCAAAATCGCTTAGGACATATAGTTTGTCATACTCAACCACCCTATCAAGTTTTAAATCATTCTCATGTATGGTTCCTAAGAAAAGCTTGACGGAAATTCGTACGGACGGACATGAGTAAAACTTAATGCCCCCGACATGTCGTCGCTGGGGCATTAAAATCATTTTTTTCACTTGGAAAAGGACAAAAGGGGAGTGTAGACAACACTGAATAACCTAATCCTGATCTGTTGTCTATCATTTTCTCCTATTTTCCTTTTATTTGTTAAAACATAGGTAATTATCAATAACGAAGTGAGCTTTTTTTGTTTAGAAGTATTGTCAATAAGCAGGAATGGAATTTGAAGTAGTCATCCATTCGTAAAATATAGGACACAGCCAGCTTCTGAAGCATGCATTGTGCTTAGCATCACTAGGTGCACCTACCATACCAATATGGTTAATGTGGCATTTGTCTGTAAGCAGGCATGGACTTTAACCATTCTTCTGTAAGTGGTCATTCATGCGAAAAATATAGGTCACAGACCGCATCCGAAGCATGCTTTGTGCTAAGCATCACTAAGTGCACCTACCATACCAATATTGTAATGTGGCATTTGTCTGTGAGGGGTAACGACTTAATCAATTATTTTGCAGGTAGCCATTCATGTGGAAAATATAAGTCACAGCCAGCATCTGAAGCATGCTTAGCATCACTAGGTGCACCTATCATACCAATAAGGTTAATGTGACATTTGCCTTTAAGCGAGAATGGACTTTTATCCCTCTCCTGTAAGTGGCCTTTCATGTTGAAAATATAGTTCACAGCCATATCCGAAACATGCGTTGTGCTTAGCATCATTTACTAGGTGCATCTTCCACACCAATATGGTTGATGTGGCACTTGTTTGCCCCCTCACATTCATGGGGTGAGCTAAATATAACTTTTGACAAATAAATGACAATAGGTAAAAAAAGTAGACGACAGCCTAATCGGCCTGGTCTCTTTTCTACCATGTTCTCCTAATGTCCCTTTCTTTGTTAAAAATCACACTCTGTGATTATTTTATTATTTTTTGTGGACTGTCTTCAGATTTCCAGTGCAGCGATATCCGGGAAACATTTTAAAATGTTGTAATATCTGGTCTTTATATTTGTCATCTGTCATCGAGTTTTGATATTTGGTTTTTGATATTTTAGAACATTTGATAAAGGAATATGTATGAAAAACGTGTATTTTCAAAGTCTAGACCTTTAAGTTCTTGAGTATCCTCAAAACATAGAAAATTTGCAATCAACTAGAAAATGCATAACCTAAAAGCAACAAAATTTATTAGAGGCCGTATTTCCGCTATAACATACAATGATCATGCTCTTAGTTATGAATTTCTCAGATTTCATTACATAGAGTCAACACACACCATCTAACAACCACAGTGCTAACAACAACAAATGAACAATCAACATTACATTTAGATATTTCATCATACTGTCATGACTGTTACAATTTAAATAGTTTTTAACTAAGTGAAAAATAAAGAGGGTGTACAAAATTTTCAAGTGTTGTAAATCTAGAACACAGTCTTCACAAGAATCCCAATCGACCTCTGGCCCTGCGTCGCACGGCAAAATGTTAAAACCCTGTATTTTCTTACCATCCTATGGTGGACTTTCAAAGCACATTTTGCACATGCAACCCGTTATAGACTGACAATGAATATGAGTAAATAAAAAGGTTCCTTATATTGACCCATAATTTCTAATAAGAAGAAATTGGGGTCAAGAAGTTCATTCTCCATTTTGTATCCACTATGTTACAGTGGATGACTCACTGACCTGGAAAAATGGAGCATGGAACAAATCGTCGGCCTAAAGCTGTATTCCAAGTTTAAAATTGGTCTAGAAAAATTTCACATTTTGATCCTCAAATAATTTAAATCGGCTTAGAAAACAGAAGGCAGAAGACCATCTGACATGGAAATGCGACGCACGGTAAACCTCATATTGTGCTCTAGCTGTATCATGACCAAAGTTGAAATTTACCCCTTCAATGGAATCAGCAGTTACGTTGCGAAAATGAGTTTCAGACGGACGGAAAGTAAGTTGCATGCAATGAAGCCATATATTACACTTCATAATAGTTGAAATTTTATGGTTGCTTGTACCAGCTTAATTTTGTTTTAAGAAATGTATTTTGACAATTTACAGGCCAATTACCTGTGGTTTGCCAAAAATATGCATAAAATGTGCATTTTTTAATCTATAAGCCACATCTAATAAATGAAAACCTCTCTAAGATAGCAAATAATTTTTTGCGCAATTTCAAAAAAAAAACCTGAGAAGATTGTTTTGGGAGCATTTTAAAACGTAATTATAATAAAAAGTCGCAGTTTATTTTCCCCTTTTTATGCAAACTAAAAGCCTTTGAAAACACAAGACTTAAATGTGATTTTATACTGTGAAATAATGCAAATTTTGCTAACATTTACACAGGTTGCAAAATTGCCATATATATCATTCTTGGTCAACAAAAATGTAAGTCTCCTGAATTCAGACCATAATCTCTAAGTGGTGGGAGACGGGTTTTGTCATCGGTTCAAATGTACCTGTCTGAAACAGCACTCTCTGCATGGCGGTGGTGTATCATGGAATTGACGAACCATGACACATAGCGTCTCTTGTTTTTAAGTCACTGCAGAGGGGCATTCCCCTATAGTCACGACTACAAAAACCTATCATGTTAGTTTAAACATATTTATTTATCATGCCTGGATTGGGAAACAAGCTTAATGCTTATGTAAATCCCTCTCCAGCTAGCAGTTTGCGAGTGTGGCCTTTGAAGCGCCCCCCATTGAACCTACTCTTATCGAACTCTACAAAGGGGTCTTTAACGTGCATGGGGTATTGCTCTCCACATACACGGGACAACCTTTTTTCGTCCCTTCCGAAGGACTAGCATTGTTCCTTGAGACCATCCTCGCAAATGGTGTAAAGAGAGAGTTGGAAAATTGGTTAATGAAATTTTCACCCCGGACGAGGATCGAACCACGAACCTTGGAGTTAGTAGCCCGACGCGTTAACCACTACACCACTCTCATAAATGAACAAAAAATGTTGGAGCGGTATGAAAATATTCGTGTGTCCGTATAAATTTGTAATTTTTCACCTATCTTTATTTATATTCAGTGCAACAAACTATATGCATGTCATATGCAAAACGTTGGCATTTGTAGACATTAAATCAGAAATAATATTTTAAATCATCTTTTTACCATTAATTTTTAACCTTTCTTTGGCGAAAATATCTCCCCCGCATACCCCTCGTCTGGGGCGGGTCCAAAAGTTTTTTTAAAGGGGTTCCGCTCATAGTCTACTTAGGACAAGAGGGGAAGGATATCTAGGTCAAATTTGTCGAAAATCTCCACGAAAAAACCCCAAAAATTTGGAATGAAAGGGGGTTTTAACCCTAGGAACTTCGTCCACTCTTAATCTGACACTGCATGTGACATCTTAAACCCCTCCTTTTAAAAAAAACAATAAGCAACGACACTCCAATGACTCAATGTGTGTGTATATTTTAATGTTCTGCGTGTGGTAATATCTATTTTTAATAAGCCGGAATAAATTAGCCATGATTAATATTGTTTGTTGCAGTGGGCATTCATAAGGATTGTATTAATTGGTTTTATTCTATTTTACGATTTTGTTTTGTAAGTACGTGACTAATTAATAAAAACAATATCATGACGAATAATTTTGATAAAGGAGAACCCGTAAACTGTGACATAAAAGGTCTTAGTGCTAAAATTTACATTTTACAAAAATAAGTCGATGTATTATAACTTTAATATGGGCACAATTAACACTCGAGCTAATTTTTTTTTCTAGATCTCGAGTTACTCTTTCACTTAGTTTTCAGACAAAAAAAAATAAGTATCATAGCACATTTTCCCTGATTTTAGCCTTAATTTTTTATAACTTTTTGAAGTAAAAAATACGTCTATTTATAACACAAAACCATGTCCTTGGTCCAACATGTTCCACTGCTAAACTTTATGACATTTATTTCACTAGTCAATATCTACTTGTTTTTATAAATAATGATGCACAAATCAATACATTAACTAAATTTTAATTTACCACATAATTGTTCTCTTGTCAATAAATTAACAATTACTCTAAATTCCAAACATATTGGTAACTATTTCATTAGTAGAACCACGTTCCCAATACACTGAAATTTACCCACATACAGCCTGTTTACCCATCTATCAAATTTTGACAGGTCATGTCCGCCAACAGAATTAGGTTGGACATGTCTACTTCCCGATTATGACGCTGATTCAATATTATTAATAATCACAACTTTTGGATATATAAACTAAAATTCCTAAATTGTTCTTCATTAACAATTAAAGAGCATAATGAAGAACATTGCTATTATTTCCATTTGTATATTTTCATGTAAGTAACACTTGTTCGTTTAAAAAGAGGTTGAAAAAGAAAAAAATGTATTTTCACGCTCATTGAAAACTGTGAAAAAAAAATAAACAACATAAAACATACAGATAATGAAAAGTTAGACTTGTTTGTATGTGTTTTATAGTATCATTTAAACTGAAACAATATTTTCAACGATTTCATTTATTTTCATATAGATTTTTCATTTGTAAGAAGTGCTACGACAAGGAGACCCGATGTAGCGGCGCCTGTTTTAACTCCAGAACTGAGTAACTCACAACAGAAATTAAGCGCGGATGATGTGATACTGAGTTCTTTATCTTCTCCCGACGATTCAAAACCGACTGGACTTTTTACAGAAGGAGTTGTAATCGAACCTGTACCAACTGATACTAATATAGGAATAAATCTTCCGAGTGATAATAATGTACAAATTCCAGTATTTATCAAAGATGACAATTTGGTTATTAAACCTGTACTAAATAAGGAAACAACTACACCAGAAATTATTTTGATCAGGGATGATAATTTAATGGTCACACAAGGCTCTAATGCTAACACAAATGAAGAACAAAATAACTCTAATTCTGTAATGGGAAATGCAACCCCAACCGAAGGACCAATACCTGAACCATCTGCATCCACAGACAGTAATGTACAAGAAACAACAATCAAAGAACTCGTTACGCCAACGACACCGATACCGGTAATAGAGAATGGATCTGTGAATACAATGAAGCCAACAGAAGACTCTGCAGTCGGACTGCCGGACAAACCTTTAATGTCACCCTGTCCAGACTTTGAATCACGATATGAAGAGGGAAGTTTTGTTGTTACACTAGATGACGGGAAATGTGAAATGTATGTATATTTATATCTTTGTTCAAATACAACAAAACCTGATTTTGTTTTTGTATACCATTCAATAATCTTAGAAATATTTTCGATTTTCAAATCAAATAACTTTATTGGGCAATACCACTTTGATACAACATATGATTTGTCATCAATTAAAGTAATTCATTTAAATGCAACAGCAGTTTTTACATCATGATTTTGATACTCAAAATAGGGAGATAAATGATAAACCAGCATTATCACACTCCTTCGGTTTATTTGACATCGGAAGAAGAAGAATGGAATAATTTTGAAGTCTCTGTCAGGTTAAGCGAAAAAATTGCCATCAGAATATTGTTACTTAAACGTTATGGATAGACCGAGATTCAGTTCCCATTAATAAAGAAATTTGTTTCGTATATGTGTACTCGGTGCTAAAAAAATGTCCCGAATTAAGAACCCCGTCTTAAATTATATTCGTCAAATACTGTCTCTAACAATTTTGATAGATTTATATCCTATGTTTATTTCAGGGTGGTCAGTGAACAGACCGTAGAACATAACCAAGCAAACCAATGGGCCGCTGGTAGATACACACCTATTTATTCCTTACTATCGAGGTAGGTTGAATTGTATAATGTGAAAAAAAAATGACTTCACTGTATTCAAAATATGGCAAGGTTTAAAACCATGGACATTTTAGAAATTATATACGTTCGAATTTATTTCAACTATAACTTCATGTAAATATTTAAAAAAATCTTTCGATATGATATATACTAGAATTCGCATTCTCAACTTTGTTAACTGCATTGTTTGTCCAAGTTATCAGTTCCTACTTTTGCTTTATAGAGAATATAAGCCAACGGTAACATTTAGGCCTACGGCACTGGCACAAGTCGGCCAGGACTGTCAACACAGAACACGCAAAACTGGAAACTTTTTCGTAGTGGATACCATCAAGGGAAAGTGTCAAATGTAAGCATTAGAATTTTATACTTTATTATACCTTATAAAGTACTACTGTTTTTTTCCCAGAGTGAAATGAAAAAAAAAAAGATTTTCAGCGCTTTGAAAGTAAGTGAAAAGCTATATTATAACATTGTACGTTCTAATTTCGTTTTCAATCAATACAAAGAAAACAAACTTTTATTGTGAATTCAAATAGACAACATTCATCATGTTCATTGGTGTAATGAAGTGTATCTTTGTTTTTATGAAAAAGGACGAATGTTTTTTTCTTTATCCCGGTTGATAAATAACGTAATTTATTAATGCAAAAAATCTTCAATTTGAGCATTTCCATTTGTTATGTTTGACAGGGTGATTGGAATTCCAGCACTTCCAGACTTACGATACATCATGTCACAGAGAGAACAAATAAGGCCTAGATGGAACCAGCCTGTCAGGAGGATGCCGATGTGGCCTAGACCTAGCTCCGATGGAGAAGAATCGGATGACTAGGCTAGTACAGAGAAAATCCGCTGAACGAGATAATCCGTAAATCTCACGAAATCCAGAATATTGTAGTATATAATTTATATTTATTATTAAAGCTTTTACATTATTTATAAGATTTGTATCAATTTGTTCTTTCTTTTTTTCATACTACTCTTGTGCATTCTTAAATTACATGGAAATATTAAGCGCGTCTATTTACCCTATAGATTTCAAAACTGCCCGAAGAAGAATTTTGATGACTTTAATGATTGAATTAAGAAATATGGATATTTCACACTTTATTAGGAAAGTAAGTGTAAAACAATTATTTACAATATTAACATAAATAAACAAATATGTTCAGATGACTGTCCTTCATAACCTGTATTTTACAGGTTTATGGTCTTATTGTCAATTCAGATAGTTATACATGTGTCAAGACAGAATAATAATATAGGATTTTCTAGATCTAAAAAGCTGTGACAAAACAAACTATCAGAAATCAACAACAGGTTTAGCCACCAACCTAGAAAAAAAAAGATAAAAAAAACATATAAAAACAAAGTTAATTTAAGCATACTTAGAATAAAATAAAGTTACAGAACTTGAGTGAAATAATAGCTGTTGTGTTCATATGAAAAAATCTGAGAGTTGATCATTATAACTTAGACTGATACAATTGAAATACAATCGTCAAATTATTTATACAAAAACAAAAAAGAGAAAAAGAAAATGTGATGTTTGCAATTGAACAAAACAAAATAACATCAAAGTTTCAAGCAAACAAATTAAAACTGCGTTGGGCTCGCGTTTCATCTATATAGACTCATCAGCGAAGCTGAAGCCAAAATCTAAAAGGCCATTTAAACTAAAATATGGCGAGCAAATCAGATGCTGAATTCAAAACTAGGAATTAAGTATGTATGGAGAAGAATTATCTTAGGGTTTTGATAATTTAGGAATTACAACTGAAAATTGAGACTCTGTTGCACCTCCAACATGACTATAAAATTGTGCTATAATTTGATCACTAATCTACTTACACAGGCTGTGAAGAATGTGGTTTCTGTTCATAAAACTCCTTCACGGCGAACGTTCTAAATAGAAATAAATATTCTCAATTAATCACAAAGAAAAATTACTGCAATAATATAACCATAAAGTTATACTGCACACTTACCATTAATAATGTGAGAGATATAAAAGAGACAATTAAGTTGGGGAGGGACAATAAAATTGTCTTTCAGTGGGAACGCAAGGTTCTCGCCGTATAAAGCCATGGACAACATGGACAACAAATTTGATAAATTAGTATGCAGATGTGTCCCTCCCCCATAATTTGTCAAACTTATAAGACGTCAAATACCCATATAGTAGTTACTTACATAAATGTTTAATTCTCGGAACCTTAAGTGTTGATTACAACCAATCTATGCACTGATTTTTTATGAAAACGTTTTTAACCAAAATGATATTAAATATTCTATTTTATAACCTTCTTATTTAAATAGGTATATGTAATGTACTTACAACTGACAGTTTGGCGTTGTTTGGACAGTCACTTTGAGTCCTCTGTACTCATATGGAAGATGTGGACAAAGTGGTGACAAGTGTCTGAACTGCAGAAGTGGTACATATGACATTCTAGAAATGATAAAAATGAAAAGTAAACAAAACAATAAAACGATGTATTAAGTTCACAAAATGTACCAATATGAACTTCTCTAAAGCAAGAGCACCAAAAGCCCATTAAAAACCTTTTTAAAGGTACTATAATGTTGAATTTATTTATAAACTGAAGCATCAACCTGACATTTATAGTTTTCATAAGCCGTTGATGATATTCATTTTCTTATTGAATTCATTTTACAAACAGAAAATATGTTTGAATCTAACTTTCTGGTTTTATACATGCATGTAGCGCTGCCTATGTCTTATTGCCAAATATCTTATAGACTATTGACATATAACAGATTTGACAACGGGTCTCCTTGTAGCAGCACATTTTAATATTTATACTCTGAGAAGAGGAGTCAACAGCGTTACAATCAACAGAATAATGCTGAAATTAATCCGTTGTCTTATTGTGACAAAAAGGTTGCTTTTCAATTTTTGTATTGTCCCTACTAATTGTTTGTTTCACAAATACCATGCACATTTAAGTAAATCAGTCAAATGCGGTCTTTGATAATGAATAATCACACTTCAATCTGCTCGAATGTGGAAGATTGGCAATCAATTGCAACAATGTGAGAGGTTTTAAGCATTTCTAACAGTCAACTTAACGAGGAAAAAATATAGAATAATCATTGTGAGCATTTTATTACTTTTCCGTTGATCTAATTTAACGCATTTCAATTATTCTGAACTATTAACTAATATTTATTAAAACAAGATAAAGACAGCAATATGAGTGATACTTTTTTTTCTAAAACTTATAAGGTGATTTTTTGGCATACAAATTTACCCCATATTTCCTTTTTTTTATATAATTCCTTTTGATTTTGCTCATGAATATTGATTATTCCTAATTGATAAATGAACTGTTGCTATGCCTGTTGCTTCAGAATTCCTAGTTTGACACGATTTTTTTTTACATATACCTTTACAAATTTTGGATTTCACTGGTTTAAAAAAAAACAAAAAAAACCAAACAAACTTGTATTTGCATTGTCTGGGAATTTATGTCTCGTTAACTTTGTGTAAATCTATCTAATTCAAAATCACCGGAATGAGTAACAACAATCGGGTCATCTTCATAATATTTCTTATACATCAAAACTAAATAGCGATTAAATTCTTAAGCGTGTTTATATTAATTTACTAACCTCTGATTTTGAGGTCCGGAAGTTTTTCCATCAACAACTACATTGTTTTGGATACCGTATTTGTCAATGATCATTTCACATGCATCTTTCTGTAAGATAACAACCAAGTTTTCACCTTCATAATAGATATCATATGAAGGGCACACTTCTCTTTCTTGAGGACGGTTCACTTTTGGAGCTTTCAATGTATAAGGATTATATGGAAATGTTATTCCCAAAACGCAGTAGGTAGACAGCACAATGCTGATCAGTCCTGAAATATAATGATACATGATTTTTGAAAACAGTTCGGATATCAAAATATGCTATTTACTCTTTAGATATAAACGGTCAATAAAGTTTCACCGAAGATTATCAATTTATACAATTACTCTAAATATCGAAATCAATTTTCAAACACAAAAAATGCACGGAAAAGGAGCCAGTTTTACTTTGCAGCATTAGTTAAGTTGAATAAAAGCTGTTTAAGTTTCGTTTTGATAAAAGAAATTAAAATTATGCAATAGAAAAATTATTTCGTATTTACAACTTACCAAAGATAAGTTGAAGAAACATTGCTCCTTTCAGGAAATATCTGCAACTGACAAATGTACCGATGTTTATACCACAAATACAGAATTATATATCAATGATGATCACTCAACTGGTGGTTTATGTCAAGTAATTAACCATTACAATGACATAAAATAACCATAGACATTCTGGACAAATTCATTTTCCGATAACCCCATGTTTGTAAACATGTTCCTATCAAAAATCATAAAATATCAAACTACTTTAACATTTTTTAAACAATGCCTTTAATTTAGATTTTTTTTATCTTGAACTGGTCGTGTTTTAAAACTTTCTTTGTGTCACATTACTATCTCGTATATTTTTCTGCGTGGCAACCTTAATGAAATATTATATTTAGCACTCGTAATCATTACATAAAAGTAATGCTATTTAGTTGATAATTCAGGTCTATTTTTTCTTCTTATTCTTTAGAATCCATTGTCTCGTGCGATTAAGCATTCTCTGGAATGCTTTTTGCGCTTGATATTGATAAAAAAAACTATAAAGATAGGTCAACATCGGACATCCTTGCTGTACCACTTTTTAAAATTTCTTCGTCGACTATTACTATTCAGTATCTCTGATCAATATACTTTAGATAATAATTTGTTGCCTCTGAATGGATGAATAAAACATTAAGCTGATAATATGTGTATTTTTAGGGGTGTATTTTTGCTAATATTACAACAACACAATGTATTTTTTTTGCAAAGATCACAACACAACAGTTACTTATTTTCCTAATAAAAGAAATGTTGAAAAAATGATTTTTATTCTGAACAGGTAATGTCTCCTACAGGAACGTGCTCTATAGAATAACTTTTCCAAGTTTCAGAGAACAAATTTTACTGAATACTATAGATAGGTCAACACATCCTTGTTGTACCTCTTTTGGAATAGTTTTGATCGACTATCACAATCGTGAAAAAAAACAAGTCTTTGTATAGTATTTGTGTTTTTTCCTGTGAATTAATAAATTATAAAAACAGCAAATAAATATGTACATTTTTGTAAATCTTGCTTATATCACAACAACCCAATGTTTTTATATCTGATGTACATGGAAAAGCCATATATAGTCTCCTAGTTTTTGCCAAAAATACTTGTGAATTATCACGGGAATGTGTAATTGAAAATAATTATATTGGTCAGATTTGATTGTCATTTTATATTTCCTCTATTTATCAAAGCGTAACCAAATACATTAATTGATTTAGACAGGGCTACAGATGACAACCCTGGCGAACCGGACTATGGTTTGATTCGATAAGCATTGATTTGAAAATTTCTACTTGAAAGTTGGGTTATCAAGTAAAATGCTTAGGATTTTTACATTTTTAGTCTTGTTGCAAGGTTTGTGTTTTCAAGTTTATTTTTAAACTAATTTGTTTTAAGATTTTAAAAGGGCTAAAATAACCTTCATGAAAGTTCAAATGTCTTTCACAAAGATTTTTTTTTCTACTACATCATCCAGGGTAAATAAATGTAAAGAAATATTTCTCTTTAAAATGAACTTATGATAATACAAGATCGTCGACATTTACGAAATAAATTCAACTAAATATTTTAGCTTATAATAGGATTATAGATAACTCTAATCTAGTGATCAAAAACAAAAAATAAAACAAACAAACAAACGAAAAAAAAAGATCGGATGGTTTTCTTCCCCTTTTTTCAATGTAGAAAAGCATAACTAACAAATACACTGTCACCGACAATTAGCAAACTTATTTTTAAAGACAATAGGTTTATTAACTTAGATTTTATTTCTGTAAAGGCGTTCATCTTTTCACCACAACACCACAGTCGATTGTGACCCAAGCTCCAACAGACATACCAGAAGAAATAGAGAGAGGCGAAGATGTGACAACACAAAATGGATCCTTACCAACAACGCCCTTTGCAAATGGTAGATTTAATTGATATCTAATTATTATAATTTACTCATCTCATTGAAAAGTAGGACTATGGCATAAACATGCAGGACACAAAGCCAGATTCTAATTAATGAAGAAAAAAAAAAGAAAACGATGTTTTTATTGTTGTTCTTCAGCCAAAAGTCTCGATGGGTTTTTAAACGCGCCTCAAATGTTCCTGCTTCCCTGTAAGTTCAGGTCATCCCTGCTCGATATAAGCGGCCAAACTTGTAAGATTAGATTATTCAGCACTGAACAACATGGTACATTCAAAATAATGTAACAAAAATGCCAAAAACAGAATATTTTTATTTTTATAGCATGGATTCAAGGACAAGGGGCAAATTTTTCATGGCGTACTTTATAAAGTAGAAAATGAGGTTATTATGCTTTCTCTTTGATATATCTCCATAACCTTGTAAAATTAATGTCAAATATAACATGACGATGACATGGTTTGATGTTTCCTAAAAAAAGTGGCCATTACAAATAAATTCTTTTATCCCATTAGATCCACCTGAGCAAAGTGATACATATAATCCGACGAGAAGACCACCTAGTAATGGTCAAAATATGGCAGCAGGACAAAGGGTCATCACAACAGGTAAACCTGCCGTAAAAACTACAGAGAAACCCAAGCCTACAGAAGCTGAAGAGGTCGAATATGAGGGGCCGGAAGGTTAATACTAACTTTCTTAACATAGTTATATTAATATCTACATTTACAGTATATAGTATTTTATCTATACAAAGCTTCTTTCAATGGAATAGGATATAGCTATTTCAAATAGCATGCATTCAATATATATTGGTTTAACTTTTATATTACACATTAACTGCAATTTTTATACAATAATGGTCATTTTTGTGGCTTATTTGTTACTTTACATTTTTTTGTCTTTAAAGCATGGCTGTAACTAATTAAATAAAAAAAAAGAATATAACAGGCTCTGTAAGAATCGGTGGCTCTAACTTAATGAAGAATTCTGTAAAATTGTGAATTTTGACAGTGGAAAGAGAAGGCGGGAATCAGTCTAGTTCCACTGTGGCTACCCCTAGTATAACTAGTCCAACTCAAGGAAGTTGTCCGCCGTTACACGACGCCATCGTTGAACATCACGTAATTCTACGTCATGGGGAATGTGAAATGTATGTTTGACTTTAATTGATCATATAGGACATAGAAATTTCAATTTCATTTTAACCCATGTAATCCAAGAAGAGAACCATTATCATTGGGTACATATAGATCTAATCTTAATCGGATCTCTCGTTTTTTTTTGTTATTTAAAGAAGAAACGGAATTTGATCTCAAATTATTTAATACTAACATGTATTATAACAAAAAAGGTTTTTTTCGGCTTCACTGAATCCTTATGCATGAATGTATTTTACTATATTTTTCAACTAAAACGATTGGAAAGGCAACTTATAATTGAATACTGAGATAATTAAACTAAAGTTATAGTTTAGTTAAAATTTTCTAAGTTGAATATAAGCATATTATTGAACTAATAAACTAACAACTTTGGCATAACGAGGAACATACATGACATATAATTTTTACTACTAATTTGCAGAGTAATTTCTCAAGACGACTCAATTCGGTGGTTTAACGAACCTGGTAAAAGGTAACTTCTATTCTCTATTCTGCATATACATCTGTAGCATGAAAGCTGTTTCATGTATCAATTGACGGTAAAAATGAAGGAAAATCCAAAAATGACCCACGAATAATTCATCAGAATGATTCAAATAATGATTTCCAAATTGCAAGGTCTAGTCACGAAAAAAAAAACAATATAGGAATTGTATGGTTTTTTGTTTATCAAATTGTCTCGCATGTAAAACACTTTATACCAAGAACTGTTAACAGTTAATACTTTGGATTTCTCTTGTTTATCACCCAATTTTCAACAATTCAACTAGTCACGGGAAAAATAAATATTTCCTCTAGAGAAAAGTTTGTTCCAGGCGTATTTGCACGTGCAATTGATGGTAATTCTTAAGCAATTATTTACTTTTATTTAGACATTAGAGAAATAACTTCTACAACTAAATTTTCGATTATCATGGGATTTTTAACATCTCAAGAAATGAATTTGAAATTTTACTAGTAGTTGCTAGGTACAGCCACGCAATTAAAATAAAGGAATGGAGTAGTCGCACACGACAGCTAATTCCCTCGCCCCTTTCATTAACAAGTAAGTAAAGGAGATCTAAATCTGGAGCAGATGTTAATAACTATCCATGATATACCCATTTAACAAATAGATATGGATTTTAACCAAAACTTTAACCCGAGTTATTCAAGTAGAAAATCACCTTATTTTGGTGCGGATGCTGATTACTATCAAAGATGTACCTACTAACCCAATATCATCTCTCTATCACTTGCAGTTACTGAGATGTGGATCTTAACAAAAACTTAAACCGGTGGCATTCATGTAGATGTAGGTCAAGGTGACCTAATTTTCGTACGAATGCTGTTTACTATCAAAGATGTACCCACTGACCTAATAATATCATCTCTCGATATAATCTTTAACCTGAGTAATTCATGTGGAAACGTAGGTCAAGGTGACTTAATTTTGGTACCGATGCTAATCACCATCAAGGATGTATCCACTGAGGCACTGACCAAATATCATCCCTCTAGAATGTTTAGTTCCTAAGTTTTTGACAAAACAAAAAACATTGCGTACGTACGAACTAAAGAAAAAAAACTATATAGGCTCAGGGATAATAATCAAATTTATTGCCCATAACTCGATCGCATTGTAGAAGCTATATTCATTGTGACGTGTTTTCCTCTTGTGTAAAGCCAAAAAAAAAAAAAAAAACGAAAAAAAACCCCACCCCACAGCATTGGGGTTCAAATGTCTCTGTAGGTTATATCTGACACTATGCATTTAATTGTTTCAGCTCGCCCAGTGTATTCATACGGCACATCAGTACCTGACTACCCAACGTATGTTTATCCCACTGCAGCGGCCACACCTGACTACAGCTGGTTGATGTGGGATTTTTGGTTTAAAAAATAAGATATGGAATGGCATACAGCAAAACGTTTTATGATTGTAACCTAGGCTTCTAAGATTTTTTTTAAACGGCAATTTATCATTCAATGAATGGCTACTTTGCAATAAATGTATATCAGAAAAGATTTTGTTTTTGGTTTATATGGTAGAAGGGGGCAATCAGAGGTACGAAACCCACTTCTGAAATTTTCAAGATGGTCGTATTTTTTTACTCATTTCTGAAGAAAAAAGCATAGTTGTTCCATAGAAACAAAATTAATTAAAGTTTGTTTTTGCCTACAAAAACAATGTCTCCCCCCGTTTCCCCAAAAAGTTCTAAGTGCAAAGGACCATAACTCCCACAAAAATTTGAGGATCAAAATTTCTTGGTAATATGCACAACATATGATGTTCGGGCTTCCTATATACCAGGTTTCGTTGAATTCGGTTCAGTAGTTTCAGAGGAGTTGCGCTGACAAGATGATATATGAGGATTTTCAGCAATTTTCTAAGTTCAAAGGGCCATAACTCCCACAAAAATTTGAGAATCAAAATTTCCTGGTGACATGCACAACTACATATGGTGTCCTTTCTGTATACCAAGTTTCGTTGAATTCGGTTCAGTAGTTTCAGTGGAGTTGCACTGACAAGATGATAAATGAGGATTTTCAGCAATTTCCTTAGTTCAAAGGGCCATAATTCCCACAAAAATTTGAGGATCAAAATTTCCTGGTAATATGAATAACTACATATGGTGTCCTTCCTATATACCAAGTTTGGTTGAATTCGGTTCAGTAGTTTCAGAGGCGCTGACAAACTTTGTGACGGACAGACGGACGGACGGACACGACAAAAACAATATGTCTTCCCACAAAAGTGGGGGGAGACATAATTATTTAAACATATCTAATGTACTGATATCAATGAAATACTATCCGAGGCAATTTAGCAACCTAACACTATGATACATATCTTAAGTATAAAGGTAATTGTATTTTACTTGAAAATTAGACTATATACACACAATTAATATATCTTCTCTGCATTAGTTCCTCAAGTGAAACTATAAAGATTTCACTGAAATAAAAGTGCAAACATTTAGTAGGCGGACTTTCACTCTACATTTTAATACATCTCTCAGTGCATTTGTGAGAATAACCCGAGACAATTATATATTATCATTTTTAAAAAGTTTCATATAAAAACATAACACACAAACAATTTCATAAAATTAAAGTACACCAATTTAGATTATTTATGTCGTTTGTCTTAATTTCTTTAAGAAAACGAATTAAGAACATTTTTCATCTTATAATGCAAGTACCACTTCGTACTTGTAATTCAACGTAATTTATTTTAAAAATGTACTTTTGTAAACAATGTGAAATACTTTAGTATTTAATACTTTCACTGTACACTTTAATACATCTCTCAGTGCATTTGTGAGAGTAACCTGAGACAGTTATATATTATATTCTCAGGAATAACCAATAAGCTTTGATAACATTTCTGGATTTTTCGACAAAGGAGTGGTTTCAGTAATAACCAAAATTGACCCAAAGTTTTAACTTGGAGTAAACTTCTTTAAATTACTGGGAAATATGTTCTTAAATCCTGTATTTTAAGGAATGCAAAAAAAAACCCCAAGCTATGCAATATTTAACAGCTTGGAAAAAATTGGACTTAAACTCATGTGATTTCATGAAATATTTAGATTTTTGACAATTTTAGAGCATTATCGCAGATAAATCATTTAATTTAACATAGAGCACATGCGTCGACCTGCAAGCAAAGTGCATTAAGGCCCATACTTCTTATTGACAATAACCAGAAAAAGACAAATAAGTTCCCAAGTTAACACCATTGGGAAACTGGTATGACAAAACTGCAGGATAAGATTGCGATGAAGGTGAGACGTCAACTTTAATATAGAAACCTTGAAGGTTTGGCTTCATTCAAAGTGACCCAAATGATTCCACTACACATTCAAGACCAAGGTCAAACGATGAAAATTCATATCATGCACACTTGAATAGAGAAACCTGTTTATTCAGTTTCATTTCTGCAACTTTCAGGCCAATAGTATTTGAGATATGGATGTGCCCAAAGAATTTTAATCTGTCAAATACGTAATGCTCCCTCAATGGAAATTAAATGTCAATTTGTGGGGTGTTGTTTTTTCGTATACTTTACTTTGAGACCTGCTTTTCAAGTTTCATTCACACAGTGCCTTTAGTTCTTGAGATTCCACCAGAAAAAAAAACACTATAGGGTCAAGGTCAAATAAGTTGGATGCATTAAATGTGTTAGTTTTATTTTTCTAAGGCCTATAGTTTTAAAGATAAAAAAGAATCAAAAATATTTTATCTTGATTCTCTATGCTTTGGAATAGTTAGCAGTTCAAATGGAATTTCAAGATCAAGGTTACATGGAGATGCATCTGTGCTTATATGGTGCTAGTGCACAGTAGACTAATCTTCATCAAACAAGAAATTATATTTGCTTAAGACATTTATCTATTATCCTTCTTCACATTTATAAGTAGTGTTTTACTAAGTAAATAAACTATGCACAAATACCCTTAGAGTGACCCAATTTTTATAGTTTCACCATAAAAAACAAGAGGCTCCGCTCACCTGGACTTGATGTTAACCTATGATGAACTTTGTAGAGCTGAATAAGCTAATCATTTAAGCAACCAACAGCTTTTCTCTTTCAGCAATTGTTTTCATTCTGTTGGCCAAAAACGTGCAAAATGTTATGTTAAGGGTCCTTTAAACACTTTGACACTACAGAGACTTTTGTTAAGAGCTTAATGAACTGAACATTTAAACAAGCAACCACTTTTCTTTATCTGCTATAGTTTTCATTATATAAGCCAAAAACATGAAAACATGTTTATTCAGGGGATGTAATCCCTATAAGGGTTCATCTGACAACTTCAACCCTATGAATGCTTTTGTAGAGCTAAATGAGCTGGACATTTAAGCAAACAACAGCTTTTCTCTATCTGTTATAGGCCAAAAACACTATTTTTCACCTTTAAGCTGTAACCCCTATAAGGGGTCATCTGACAACTTCAACCCTATGACGACTTTTGTAATGGTAAATGACCTTAACATTAAGCAAACAACAGCTTTTCTCTACCTGCAATAGATTTCATTCTATAGGACATAAACACAGTTTTTGGCCTTTAAGAGGCTGTAACCCCTATAGGGGGTCATCTGACAACTTCAACTCTATACTTTGGTAGAGCTAAATGAGCTGAACATTTAAGCAAGCGACAGCTTTTCCCTATCTGCAGTAGTTTCCATTCTATAGGCCAAAAACACTATGTTTCGCCTTTAAGGGGCTGTAACCCCTAAAAGGGGACATCTGACAACTTCGACCCTTTGGAGACTTTTGAAGAGCTAAATGAGCTGAGCATTTTTAAAAGCAAGCAACAGTTTTTCTCTATCTGCAATAGTTTTCATTTTATAAACCAAAACACTATTTTTTGCTTTTGAGGGGCTGTAACCTCTATAAGGGGTCATCTGACAACTTTTACCTTGTGAAGATTTTTGTAGAGCTAATTCTCAGCTAAATGAGCTGAACATTTAAGCAAGCAACAGATTTCTCTATCTGCAATAGTTTTCATTTTATAGGCCAAAAACACTATTTTTTGCCTTTAAGGGGCTGTAACCCCTATAAGAGGTCATCTGACAACTTCTACCTTGTCAAGATTTTTGTAGAGCTAATTCTCAGCGAAATGAGCTGAACATTTAAGCAAGCAACAGCTTTTCTCTATCTGCAATAGTTTTGCATTCTATAAGCCAAAAACATGAAAAAAACACTATTTTTCACCTTTAAGGGGCTGTAACCCCTATAAGGGATCATCTGACAACTTCAACCAAAGGGAGACTATAGTAGAACTTTTGATGCTGAAGCAGTAGGGTGGCATAAGATTTCATCTATCTCTTCAGGGTTGCCACTATTTTGTTGTTGCAAAATTCAAGGGTTTTTCCATGACTTCTCAAGGGTATTTAAGTCTTTTTCAAGGATGAAAATAGTCCACAAAATTTCAGTCTCCCGATGAAATTTTCTGTGAAACAGTTCAATCATGAACCTTTGATTGTAGAACTATCGAATTCCAGGGTTTTTCAAGGATATTTTCATTTTTTTTCTTCAAAATTCAAGGTCTTTTCCAGGACCTTGAACTGACAAATGAAATTCAAGGGTTTTTCCAGGTTTCAAGGATGCGTGGCAACCCTGTCTCTTATACTTTTTGATTTACAAGCCAAAAACAGTAGTCTGACCCCCCACTGGTCTATTATTAGTAACGGTAGACATGTTTTTAGACGGATCAAAAATGGAAACACATGTTTCGTGCAGGACACCCTAAGGATCATTCATACCAAGTTTCATTAAATTCTGTTCAGTAATTTCAGAGGAGAAGATCTCTGAAAAATTGTTGACAGACATTGACGACGACGGACGCCAAGTGATGGTAATAGAGGTCCAGGTGAGCTAAAAATTTAATGCTAACAGCTTTACCAACAAAGGCTTAATATGGAAAAAAAAGACCTTGTGGCAGTGCCATGACATAAACTTAGAACTAAATGTACACAATGAAAACTAAGGCCAGGTTCTCATCAGCTCTAAATCTAATATTTTGAAGCTGCCAAAAATTACATACATGTGATTCTCCCGCCGGGAGACGAAATCTCCCGACTTTTTGATCCATCTCCCGTTCTCCCGACTTTTTGTGTAATCTCCCGCTTTTTCAAGACATGAGAAAATTTTAGTTTTATAGAGATTTTAATCGTTCAGTAATAAAACATTTCCGTTGTTTAAGGGGTTTGTCAATTAGGTAGACGTTAATTTAACAGGTAAAGGTGTTAATTAAAGGTTCATTGCCATAATTGACCTGATGATTGTATAAACAGTTTGAGATTAATCAGTGAAGCCATGTATATTTGGCACACCCTAGTGCCCCCAATTGACATTGAAATGAAATTTTATTGAGCGTTGAAAATCTCCCGCTTTTTGGTCCAATCTCCAGCCAAAAATATCAAAATCTCCAGCTTTGTCATCACAGATCTGTCACATGTATGAAATTATGTTATTTTTTTGTCAATTTCCTTTAAAATGGCAGAACTTTTGATCAAAATGGATAAAATGTAAAAAATCAAATTCACTAGCCAGTCCCATAATTTCAAGAGATTTGGAAGAGAATCTAGATATATTTTATTATGTCCTAATGTATATATAGGTGAATATATGAATATTTTGGTGCAGCTTATGAAATGAAATATTTATTGCAACCCTAAACCATTGCTTGATTGTTGCTCATTATTTCAGGGTTGTCACCATTTTTGGATAACTATCAAATTCTGGAGTTTTCAAAGATATCTTCTGATGCAATTTTTCCACGAGTTATCAAGAAACTAATCTTGTTGTGCCTGCATCATCTTTGTAAATTAATTTATTATCCAATTTAGGATGAACTGATGAATAGTCTTTCTTTAGAAACTAATGGCCAGCTTGTCACATTGTTTTTAATCTCATAATTTTTGGGTGAATTTCACGTGAAAAATCATTAATCTCACAGAAGACATCATGCGCTCAGAGACAAATATGAGATTGATCTCTCAGATGAGAGCAATTATTGGTTTGTCATAGTGTTTTGTTTATCTTCATCTACTGGATTTGACACACTGAATTGACGGTTGGCAGTGTGATTGGTGTGCTATAGCAAGTAGGGACTGCTTACTCTTCTGGAAAACCTAAGTTCACTCTCTTTACGACTTGAGTTCCCATTATTGATTTTTATTCATTTGTTTTGTATTTCTGTGTTTTATGTTGCCTTTTTTTTGTTCCTGTTCTTGTTGGTGCTCAGTGGTTTTGTTTCTGCCCTTTCAGACTTTCGACCTTCAGGTGTACCTTTGCTTCTTTTAAGCAAACGGCAAACAGGCAATGAGCGACAGGCGGAAAATAATTTTTTGTAACATTTTCTCAGCAACTACTTATCACAACCCCTTGATATTTGGTATAGAGCATTGGCATTGGGTTTCATTACGTGGTATTCAATTTCAGATCAGTTGCTCACCTACTTCCTGGTTAAAGATATTCGGCCATTTTTTACAATGACATTAGGTTTTTTTGTAGCAATTGTTAACCTGAATATGACAGACAGGTTGAAAAATTATAAATCAGATCTACAACTTTCAATGAAGTCAAATGAAGAAAAGGATAATAAGTTTACATTTGTAACTGGCAAATAAATATTTTTGGGTTTTTCTGGATCATTAATTTCATTTTATTTACCATTTAACAAACATTATGAATATTGAATAAATAAGACAACAATATAATAACATATAACAGAATATTAAATAGAGTTAAAACATACGAAAATAAAATTTCTTTTCTTCATAATATCATTTGTACGATGTATAAATATAATACTGTTCATTAAAATTCTGTCCCATGCAACTTTTTGTGCAATAAAGTGAAGTAATAACAACATGCATGTGCACAATAAATCTGGTGATATTTCTGTTTTTACTTGATGTCACAAAGAGCAGCAACACCTCTAAGAATCCAATGATCAGGGGATTGAACTGTTCTCATCACAATAAAGGTAATATATGTTAAATCTGTCCTGTGTGGTTTCTTGTAGATAGGACACTGGTAAAGTCTTGGATCCTTAGGTGCTGTTGAATTAATGGCAAACATGTGAACAACAGGAAGAGGTGTAAACAAAACTTTGGCCGGTGGTTCAGCCAAGCGACAATTTCTCCTGTCCCAACCAGCGCCATCTAGATATAAACCATACACATACACACCCTCCTACAAAGATTAAAGTTAATTTATAGACTTAACAAATAAGTTAACTTAGAAGTCATTTTACTGATTTTTTAAAGAAAAATATAATTTTGAAAGCATACAGTTCTAAACTTTAGAACACAAAGGAGAAAATTTAAGGATGATCGCTCTTCTTGTTTCAGTCTGATTTTGGAACTACTCTAGATTTTACCTTTAACTTTTGAAGATATTTTATTTGCACAATGACCCCTACATTTTATGGCATTTTCTGACAAAATAGTCCTTAATAACCAACTGTATAACATTTCTTTAAATTATTGATACAACTTCATGGTTTTATGGCCAAAAAAGTCACAACGTTAAAATTATGTAAAATCTAGAGGAGTATAATTTCCTGCCAAATTTTTGAAGTCATAAATCTCGGAAATAAACACACGGACCTATCATTTTCTTTTTTGCTACTTGATTTAGTAAACAATAACTACCATTTCCATCATAGATAATGAAATTTTTGATGTAAAAAAGTTCAGGAGTGACCATCCTTAAGGGACTAATGATGTTAATTTAAGATTTTTTTCAAATTTTGGAAATTTTTAGTCGTCTTTGTTTTTTTCTTTCTACTTACTGGAGGTGCTGAGGTAATATCTTCTTTAAATGCTTTGATGACATCATTATGTAATGTGACAGAATCTAAAGCCCAGCCTTTGTGTGCTCTTGTAACTTCTTGTCTCATGGCTGTGAGAAAACCTATTAAACAACAATAAGAGAGAAGATCATAAGCAATTAAATGTAAGACTGAACAAAGAAATTGGCATTAGTTTTGTTATCTTCTTTTTGTTTAAATTGTTACTTTGTTAAATTTTGTTCAAATTTGAAACATACAAGGTATTCACTCAATTGTTGATTTGCAAAAATAAAAAGGAAGATTAATCATGATATAGCATATTACCATAACCAGGGCCGTAACTACCATTGAGGCAGACAAGGCAGTTGCCTCGTCTGAAATTTCGGCAATTTTTTTTTCACAGAGTCTATTTATACATAACACCATTTCTTAGCCTTGGCTGCGAAGTCAATTCAACGCATCCAGATTTTATAGATATCCTAGTTCGATGTTGATTTTCTATCTATTTATTTTTCCCGCAAATGTTTCTACCCAAAACAAAATATTGTCGAACAAAAAAATATCGTCAGTGTGCGAAACGTACAGCTCTTTGCGACTAAGCACAACAACTCGGTATGTATATTTATTCTAAGTAACCCTAGATTTATACAATATGTTGCCTCCATAAAGTTATTACTGATGCGCAAACTAAAAAAAAACCATTATATATAGCAAAACAGGTGAATTTATATTAGACACTGCGTGTTTCTGACAAGTCCCATGTAGTATGTTCAAAAGAGGCTCACGGGTGCCGGTGGGTTCGGGTCACCGAGGGAGCTAGCTGTTTTTCCATTTTGTGGAGTTTGTAATTTCCGTTTTGTGTGTTTTATATCGCATGCATCTTTTATTCTATGACTCAACACTTAATTTCAACTTCGCCATATATATTCCTCCCTCCGCCCACACCCATGGTGCTTTTCAATTCCATTCAACGTCCAGAACATGGCGGATCCAGGATTTCCGAAAAGGGGGACTGTTTCTCCAACATTTGATAATCAACTATAACAACATTCAATTAACGGTGGGGATTAGGGGGCCAACTAAAGGATAGCCAAGTTATTTACTTGTTAAAAATATCATAGATCTTAATATACAGGTCTATGAAAATATATAAAAATTAAAAGAAAAAATATTTTATTTTATTTTGGTATTGTTTGTGCGTATAGCTAGGGTTCCTTCTCAAATCAGTTCAGTGCTTCTGCATTTTCTTAATAATTTGATTTTCAATTAATACTAATTTAAAAGTTCATTTGAAGAATGCTAATAAGATTTTTTGTTTTTTGTTAATCCTTGATTTTTTTTTTATTTTAATATGAAAAAAAAATAATTGTTTAGCTATCTTTTCCATCTTTATGTTGACTTTTAAGGATGTTGACTTATACTAAGGTTTTTTTCAGATTTTTTTTTTTAATCCTTGTACTCAGTTGTGTACTTTTGTATTGTTTTCCCCTTTTCTTATATAATTTTTAACGTATGTTAACTGTTTAATACCAAGACAGTTTTTTTCATTTTAAAAATGTCAAGAATAATCTATCAGTTAGGTCTAGAAAAAATTGAGGTTGCATGTTATCCATGTAGACCGCATTTTTATTTCATAAATCGAAGAATTCATGTATATGTATTTTTGTTCCCTTGTCCAAAAAATGCGCAGAAAATAGTGAAAGCAGTCTTCTGGGGCACTGTATGACTGCTGGAGAAAAAAAAATCTTATCTAATTGAGCAATACTTTTTATTTCTTATGAAAAATATTATATATAGCTTTTTATTTTTTCTTACGAACGTAACTAAACATGTCGAAAATCGACAAAACAGCTGTCTAAAATAATAGAAACCAGAGAAAATAACTCTAAAAGTGAAAAAAATCAATTTCTATCTTTAAATACTATTGCAACATCGGAGGTAAAAAAAGAATCCTTCTTCAATGTTCTATTGAGAGACTTGACTTATATTATATAATTAACAAAGATAACCACGAAGGTGCAATGTAGTATGTTTATCCATTTGTTTCGATCAATGTTCGTTTTGTCTTATTTTATCAGGCTTACTATAGATCATACATGTAACAACAATCTGGTACAGGACCTTGCAAAACAAAAATGATTCATATTTCACAACCCTTAAGATCTTGACCTATTACCTCTTATTTCACATCTCATTACTTTTTATTTTCTATTACCAGTGGTGCATCCGGCATTATTAGTTATTGTATATTTCCGTCATTTTTATACAATTTAATCTAAAAACTTAAAATATAGGTATATTCAAGCGCATGTAAGGCCAAATCAAAGCGACAAATAAATTGCATGTTCTTCGTTTTTTACATGTGTAAGCCGTTTGTTTTTCTTTTTTTATAGCCACCGCTTAAAAATGGTGCATGGTATATAATGGTACCGTGGGGGTGTTTGTCCGTGTGTCCATCCTTCCATTACACATCAGGGTAAACATCTTATATCCGCAACTCCTCTTCAAAGCCCTTGATGGATTTTCATGAAACTCTTTCTCTATTTTTATATATGAAATTGTGTAGACGTGCACCTCTTTTTTCAAAATTTGATCAAAATGATTTTTAGGGGTTTCAAAACATAGTCATGATGCAGTCCCATTCTTTTCTGTCTTTTAAGCCCTCTTCTGTCGATTTTCCATTAACACCGTGGAGTTATTATATCTTTTTATGTAAAATATGATAACTCCATGTATGCACTGAGTGTAATGAAAAATAGTAACCCTGCCGGGTGATGTTTTTTTGAAAAGGCTAAACGTGCAGCATAACGCTTAGCAGTTTCAAAGTCAGTGAAGAAGACAGGATAAAAAATACTAAAAATATATTTTATCTTTAACATTGATATGCTGAATGATACTGAATGTGAAAGTAAATATTTTTAAATGATTTCTCTCTTTAAATTATATTCATATTTTTTTTTACTTCTTTATACTACAAAATTTACAGGTAAATTACAGGTAAGAAAAATCTTAGCAATCCCTATGAGGGCCCCTTAATCCCCACCCTTAATTGGATGTTTTTATTGCTAATTATCAAATGTTGGAGAAACGTGAATAAACCTATTTGTGGGGCCTGGGTGGCCGAGTGTCTAAGGCGCTGGTTTAAATACCACACTATTAATCACTAGCCAATCACCTCTGAGCTGGTGTTCGAGTCCTGTTTGTATTTAACAAAAAAAGGACTTCCCCAATTGTATCTGATTAGGTTTGTCAGTTACCTTCCCAAGGTACTCCGGTTTCCTCCAACATTAAAACTGACCGCCCTACTAGCCCAGGTGCATCAATAAAGGGCGTTAAACAACACCAACACACACCAAATTTTTGTTCCGTAACCTGCTAGCCATGCATAAAGACTCTAAAAGATTCAATTTTCTATGCTCATCCTGCTTTGTATTTCTCGTACTAATTTTCTTTGCATTTTAAGTTTTTCTAGATTCTCTTTATGCTCCTTCATGTCCCGCTTTTATCCAAATGTCCATATGATTCTGTTAACATTACCAGTAGGTTCGTGCAGTTGTGAGCGCTCTTTTTCAGCTTTGCGTCGTTTGAAACCTGTTGTAGAGCGACCATGCTGGAAGACTGCTTGTGTAGGATGGACATGCTGCACATTCATACATGTATCAATGACACTGTTGGTCAAGTTAGCGCAGAAAACGTTCTTAGGAAATGGGACTTAAGTGGATATAGAAAGATACTTTCTAGATGCTTTAGCTGAATAAAAACAATAAACCATACGTATTTCTTAGTTAAGATATTGAATGTAGTAATCATGTAAGAAGATAGGTTTAGTAAGCCAAAATCCTTTAGTTTATTTGGCCATTAAAACAGTGATTTTCAAAAAAATTTGCCGGGGGCTTTGCCCCCTGGACCCCCGTCAATGAGGGCCTCAATCGGCGGCCCCCAAACCCCTGCCTCGTCCTTATTTAGCTTCTAGTTACGGCCCTGATAACATGAAATTTGTAATAAGCCATAGCAATTCAGGAGGTGTACTTAAATGAGGTTTAGATTAAAAAAAAAACCAACCATTTCTCTAATTAAAAATGTGATTTTGTCAAACCTAAAACCATAAAGATTACCTTGAGGATTAAAGAATCCAGTCATCCAGAATACATCTGGCCTTCCAGTGAACACCCAGTAATTAAACTGTTCATTTCTCTCCAATAGTTCTGTAAACCAAAATCCAAGTGTTGATGACTGCCATGATATCTTCTTCCAGAGATTTGGTACTCTTGCATCAAACATGTTGTCCAAGGCATCTCTTAGATTCTGTTAACAATTGAACAATAAATAGGTCAAAGAAATGGCAGGATTTTTATAAACAGGAAGAAGGTGGGTGACAGACCAAAAATACAATCCCATGATATGGGGTCCATGTTGATTCTGCATTCTAACAGGTTGTGTTTAGTAGTTGCTGAGAACAATGCTGCTGGTTTTGCAGGATATGAAACAAGAATTTCCATGGGGATGTACTGAATAGCTGGATTTAATAATGTGGTTTCATTATTATTCGTGGGACATCAATTTTCGTGGTTATCGTGTCTTGAACCACAAAATTTGATATCCAACGAAAAAGGCAAATTTACATTGATCTGTATTCGTCAGACTTCAAAGCCTTCAGATCTTTTTTCATCAAACCACAAAAATTGAAACCCACGAAAATAAATGAATCCACAGCAACTGTTAAAACTTATTCAAGTGTTTACATATTATCCTATGGATACCAATGAGAAACAAGGGGTTGCACTAAGTAGTGCTAAGCATACCCCCACTCGGCCATTCAGAAAACAGGAAGTAGATGACCAACTGACCTGGAAAGGGGAGGCACGGTACAACTCATCATGCTTAAGCTGTATACCAAATTTGAAATCAATCCCTTCTCTAGAAGCCAAGAAATCTGTTACGAAAAATTGTCTATTTTTGACCCATAAAAAGTCTTAAGTCAGCTTGGAAAACAGGAAGTAGATGATGGACTGACCTGGAAAGGGGAGGCACGGTATAACTAAACATGCTGAAGCTGTGTACCAAATTTGAAACCAATCCATCCAGTAGAAGCCAAGAAAACTGTTAAGAAAAATTTCACTTTTCAAATTTTTTACCCTTAAAAGTCTAAGTTGGCTCGAAAAACAGGAAGTAGATGATGGACTGACCTGGAAAGGGGAGGCACTGTAAAGCTCGTCATGCTGAAGCTGTGTACCAAATTTGAAACCAATCCATCCAGTACAAGCAGAGAAATTGAACCGGACGGACAAGGTGATTGCAATATAGCCCCCTCTCTTACGAGTGGGGGTATAAAACAAGAGGCTCCCAAGAGCCTGAATCGCTCACCTGAACTACACAGATACATATATTTGTAGATATTATTGTGCTTAACCATATGTGATTTAAATTTCTGAAATATCTTGGTTAGTTTTTAAGATATTGGGCTTAATAAGTGCAAATTTGGGCTAAAATTAGGAAAAAGAACAATAACTCCCACATCAGCAGTCAGATCTTTTTTGAAATTTCAGGACAGGTAAATCTTAACATGCTGTTCTATTTTAGCCATGGTGGCCATGTTTTTTTACGAATAAAAAATCTGACAATAGAGTTGTAGCTTATAAGCTATTAAACAATGGAAAATGGTAAATTTTGACGCTTTAAGGGCCATAACTCCTAAAAGAAATGGTTCTACAGCTTTGACCTAATTACATAAAATGTAGATCTTGATGTGCTTAAACATATGCAATTTGAATTTTTAAAATATCTTGTATAGTTTTCAAGATATAGGGCTAAATAAGTGCAAATTTTTCAAAAAATCCAGAAAAAGGGGAATAACTCCTATGTCGATTGTTGGATCTTCTAAAAAATTTCAGAGCAGGTATATCTTAAGATGCTGATCACTTTTACCCTATGCCAGAATTTTGATATCTGTGACCATTTTTGAGTTATTTGCAAAAAACTGCAATTTACCCCTATGTTCTATTTTTAGCCATGGCGGCCATATTTTTTGACGAATCAAAAATCCGAATGATAGAACTGTAGCAATTATGCTATTAAGCACATGTGCCAAGTTTGGTTGAAGTTGGACGTATGGTGTCAGAAAAGTTCATCTTTGAAATTTAGGGGAAAAGTAATGAAAAATGGTAAATTTTGATGCTTTAAGGGCCATAACTCCTAAAAGAAATGGTTCTACAGCTTTGACCTAATTTTATGAAACGTAGATCTTGACGTGCTCAATCATATGCAATTTGAATTTTTAAAATATCTTGTATAGTTTTCAAGATATAGGGCTAAATAAGTGCAAAATTTTGAAAAAATCCAGAAAAAGGGCAATAACTCCTACATCAGTTGTTGGATCTTTTTCAAAATTTCTGGGCAGGTAGATCTTGAGGTGCTGATCACTTTTACCCTATGCCAGAATTTTGATATCTGTGACCATTTTTGAGTTATTTGCAAAAAACCGTATTTGACCCCCCTGTTCTATTTTTAGTAACAGCGGCCACGTTTTTTGACATATCAAAAATCCCAACGCAAACTTTTTGCACAATACCCTAAGGAACAACCATATCAAGTTTGGCTGCAATTGGCCAAGCAGTTTCAGAGAAGAAGATGTTTGAAAAAAGCTAACGGACGACGGACGCAAAGTGATAGCAATAGCTCACATGACCCTTTGGGTCAGGTGAGCTAAAAAGATATACTTCAAAACTAATAGAGGGTACAATATATATAAAACATTCCTACTGGTACTTCTGTAATGTATTAGTTTATAACCCACTGTGGAAAGCAGTAAATATTGTTTGATTCCATAGAAAGAAAGGCTTACCTCACTCATGATAATGGTACCATCAATAGCTAATTTCAGATCTGTAAGAGTAGTCCTGACAACACCAATAACTCTCTGCATTCTGTCTATTTCTTGTTTCAAGAATATGTTCAGAGGCTGTAGATGTCCATACTTCCTCAATCTGTCTTTAACCTTAATAAATGATAAAAGACTATATTTTCAAAGAATGTTTGATAAACCACAATATTGAAAATTTAGTCATAATAGGTGTTTTTTTCTTTTAAACACAGTGCCCAACTTTTTTACTTTAACCTGACATATTTTGTTTGTTTACACCCTTATGCATACATGTACAAACTTTCATGATGATAACATATTTCCTTAATTGAAATCCTGACTTTAGACTAGCAGACAGGTTTCAAATTAAACACAAGCTAATAAGTCAAATGCTCCTGAATTTTTTCTTCTTACAAATTTTGACTGCAGGCAAATAATTGCTTTTAAAAATTCAAAGCTTATGAGAAAATGTTTGTATTGTTTTTGCTTAAAAAAAGCAATTTACATCTAATTTTATCCAATCAAGCTAATTTTGCCCATTGAAAATGTTTTTAATTTCTATCCCTGACAGACTAGACCAGAATGCCTTTCTACTTATCATAAGTTGGACATAACTCTACTTTCTTTACCTCATGAGGTATATAATCAGGAGGCAGTTTTCCTAACATATCACTGGCTTGTCTGTAAACCACACTTTCTCTGGTCTCCCCACTGCCACCACCACTATCTTTAGGCTGTATACTCATGACAGTCTCTAAAACTGAGGTGGCCATCTTTGTCTGGTAACTAAATATAATCCATCAATGAAAATTTGTAGGTATTACCGTACATTTATACATCTTCAAAGTTTATTTATCATTAAAATACTCTTATCATGACATTTTTATGATTCCTATTTATGAAATAAGCTTCATTTTGTCTTTATGTTAGTTGTTCTTGGTCAAGAAAGGGGTTTTCTTTGACAATATTATGTGTTGATTTCAAATCATATGCATTATTTTAATCTAAGATCAAATGCAAAACAAGAGAGCTGTGATAAATAATCACATTGCAGGCTGCTGGCTGTTTTTCTATTATGGATTTTTAAATTGCCCTTGATATACTTTTATGAAGGTTGTTTCATGTACAATGAACATCTATTCAGTGGTAAACTCCTGTGTGCATGATTAAAAATAACAATCTTACGTTATATCTGCATTAGGATGTAAACCAAAAGCTTCAGGTGAATCAACCAGAGGTAACTGTAAAATGGCCCCCATCACTTCTTCCATTGTCTTATACTTGGGTATTTTGTAACCAGTATAAAACTGGAAGGTATCTGTAAACATGAAGTCACCAAACCATACCTGAAATGTAAAACAGAATATAAATAACATATTACCATATAAATCTGATAAATGTCAGAAGTAGTTTAATAAAGACTTAAAGATATAGTTAAAAAGGAGAACATTTGGGCATCTAAAGAAACATTATATTATACCCATTAAGAAATATGCTTCAATTGGCCTCACTTAATAAAAACATTCTTTGGAATGACCTGGAAATTGAAATTAATCTTCATTTTATTCAAACCTCATGAAGCCTGAAACCATTTAAGGACAGAGGAACAGAAAAACAGCCAACAAATGACAAATATCTTGGGATGCTTCTTTTTTTATTTCTTATTAGTGTAAACGTATCAATCTTCTCCTTACCCTTCCATAAGTATTAAGTAACCTTTTGTCATAATCATCAGTGACTCTGCCTCCATACTGTACTTCACCAAGCATGTATCTTACTGTGGTCCAGGAAATACCCTAAATATGAATAACATTTTTATTAGGTATTTTAAGAAATACTATCACAAGAAAAAGCGTAGAACAAAAGAATTCTGGAACTTCGTTGTAATTTTGATTTCAGAGACTTTAAAGATAGTTAGATTACAACCCTGTATACACATCAAATTGGTCATTAATTGTTAACAAAAATACAATCAAACTTTTACATTTAGTATTCATTTGTTTATATATGACATTTATATAGTGTGATAGAAGCAGCAAATGTCACTCCCAAATGCCATCCAAGTTTGATAACAACCCTAGCTATAGTATAATAAAGGAACTATGATTGTTGTTTTTGGCAATCATTTTACCTTTTTAGGATCAACGTCATCTAAATGATTCTGTACAAACTGAACACTAGCTCCCCAATCTGCTGTGTTAAATTCATATGGTATATTCCAGCCAAGTGGTCCAAATTTTCTTCTTTCCTGTAAAACAAAACATAGATGTATTGATATATGGTGCTTTAATAAAAATAAGATAGAAAGCACTCTGATTTTTAAAAGATTTTAATGAAACCAAAAATTTAAAAATATATATTTTTAGCTCCTGAATGGATTGTATTAGACTCCTATTTTAATACAATGATCTACCTGTACAACTGTATGCAGAAATGAAACACCATATAAAATTGTCTTCCACTGTGGTAAGCTGCTGACATCCAAAAAGTCTTGTGAAATACTGGCATAAGTTCTTTTCAAACCAGCCTTTACACCCTGGGGTGGCTCATTTGTAAATTTTATTGAAGTCTAAAAAGAAGACAATAGAAGTTCATTTTCAAACTGTTTAGTAAACATCCCTTATATGCAAAATCATGTCAACATTTTATTCTTTAACAAAAAATACTAATTCCATACTAATTGCCGAAAATCAATATGATGCAGGTTAAAGTGTAAGTTCGCGATTTTTGAGTTATTAGTTTATTTGATTTATTATAATGAGAGTAGGCATCCTGCCAAGTTTGGGCATTGAAAACGATATATCAAGAAAGATATTCGTAATTTTATTCCAATACACAAGACCATATGGGCGCGTCCATGCTATGAAGTTATGAACAATGATGAATTATGGGATAGCTCAATTGGAGATGTGACGTCACATCTCCAATGATAAATATATTAACCAATTGACGATATTTATAACATAAGACCGATGTTGTCGATCATAATAATGATTTGAAAAATGAATAATTTGGCATTAATAATTTTTTTAATCCAACATTTAGCAAGATAATTGTTTATTTAAACCTTAAATTGTTTTGAAATAATTAATTATAATTCCAAATAGTAAATAATCTGAAATATTTATTGACACAGTAGCCCTAGTTTTCAATCCTTTTTCAAATATTTAAGACAATAAATTCAGTTCTTGATGAATACACAGGTGTCAATTAAAATCATTAACCTTTTCCGTCGAACTGCCACGCCCCGTTGGTTAATTACAGGTATAATTGACAGATATCATTGTTCAATTAAGGTGCTCCTCCAATCAAAGATTTCCTTGCAGCACTCAACCCGCTTTAGACACACCCACCACAGCTCGATTTTAAGAATTTCGACCGGCACATCTTTTAATAATTTCGTAATTAGTATACAGTATAATTAATCAGCAGGTGTCAATATCACCTGTTTACTTCATTGACTACCTTTCTCTTACAATTATCAATCAGCCAAAGTGTGGTGCTACATCGTGTTTTTGCATGGTTTGTGTAATACTAGTACCCAAATTAAAAATGTGTTTTAAAGAGTTTTTGTTCCCACTTTTTTTCCCCGTTTTTAAAGTGTTGAAAAAACAATCAATTAACTACATTATTATTTGCAAGAAAAAAATAAAGATTCCTACAGTTTATTGTTTTTATATGTTTTTAATTAGAAAGGGTATTTTTTAACATTTTGGCACTTCAATGTTCAAACGACTCTGGCGGACCAAAGGGGTTGATTTTCGTTAAAAAAAAGTGTTCTAGAACCCATTCCAACCAGGTAAATGTCAACTTCTAAAACACAGGAAACAATATTAAACCCCTGTGGTGCAAATAGTTTGCACGGGGGTACTAAACATACACAGGCAGGTGAACCCCTGTTGTGCCAGTGGTTTGTAGAAAGGAATAAAGTCTTATACACAGAAAACGATAAGTAAGCCCCTGTGGTGCGATGGTTTGCACGGAAGGACTAATTATCAAAATATCATTTCAAACGAATCATGCAAGGTAATCCCAGTAGGGTGTCAGGGAACCATGAATTTTAAACAGGATGTATAAAAGAAATAGTATAGGGCAATTCTACATACTGAAAATTGAAATATATATTTTCCGAAAATGTCTGTACGGCGAATCAAAAAAAAAAAAAAAAAATTCTATATTTTTCTACGAATTAATTCTATACTTAACGACTGGTACCATTTTAAAACGTTTCACAATCAATCATTAGATTGACTTTTATTTTATCATTCCCGACTTAATTTTAATTATTTCAAATTGTCCGTTGTGGTACACATCGATAAATACCACATGGGTATAGGATGCAACATCCACGCTGTGTATTGGCTTTGAGCAGCGCCATCTAGTACAAATCACGTGACCCTCCATGGATAGAATTTTTTTACTTTCAAAAGCCAATTTTATCCTAACTATGCATATTTGAGCGCTAGGAATTTCACCAAAGTTATTTTTATATGATAGTCTTTCAATATACAAATTTTGAAAAAACGCGAACTTACACTTTAAACCTGAAGAGCTCCCGCAGATAAAGTCACTTTCATATATATATGGTACCTCATACTTTAATTAAAGCAAGAACTCATTATCTTAAATAACAGCAAGAAACGCTTGCTTGCATGATTTTAAAGTAGGAACACACCTGCAAACAGAACAAGGAAGTGATTTTATCTAAAACCATATATGGTAGAAAAAGATGATTGTTTCAGAGGTCTTAGAAGACACTATTAAAGAATTTCAACATTCATTTTTGAATGCAAAGGCTACAGAGAAAATATCAAAAATAATTTGTTTTTACTGAGGCAGACAAGGTAAATGTAATGACTGCAGGGAATGAAATATATCTGCTGAATTATTCAAATTATTTGTTTGGTCAACATGCACCGCTTTTTTTGGTCGTTTTGCGAAAACTATAATGACAAGTTCCCACGCTTCTGTCATTTTGGAACATTACGGAACAATTATGACTTCAATAAAATATGCCTGAATTCCTTATTTAAAAAAAAATTATTTATATTTAAAACATCTCATAGCTGGGAATACTCAAAATATTTATATTGACACAAGAACTAAGTATTATTTTTTTTTTTTTAAATGCAAATAAAAATAAGGGAATTTAATTTTGCATTTCGAGCTTTTGGGTGCGGACTTGTGACTAGCTTTTACGTCTTCTGGTTAAAGGCATCATACTCAGTCAATTTAGCTCTCGCGTAGTGGGAGCTTATTAAGAAAAAATGCAAAAGTGTTCCTTTTTAATATATATATTTTTCAATATTATTATTCAACAGTAAGATGGTACAAATTAAATACTGATCTGCTAAAGATAATGCATTTTCCAAAAAAAAATCTTTCAAAACAAAAGTCCATGTGAAATCAAATTAAAATTACTTGTAACAAGCTGATAGGGAATCCTGGATGAGGTTCTGTTGTAATCCACACTCTAAACTGCTCATGTATGTTCTGTGTCTCCATCAAGATGTCCAGCAATTCATCCATGAAGATCAGACCTAAATGACAATTCTGCAATAGTGCCCATCCTCCCTGTAAATAAGAAAGGTGCCTGTTCATGTTAACTACATTTGGGATAAGACTATCATCAGATACAAAGTCTAATATCAAAAGCTCAAGAAAGTTGAACACTTTAAGCACTTTTTTGTATTCCCAGTTAAAAACAACAACAAAATCTGTCAAAGTAAAAAATGGCTGGATTTTGTTAAACAGGAAGAAGGTGAGCGTCTGACCTGAAATTGAATCCTACATTATGGGACCCCACCCTGATGCTGTATACCAAATATCAAATGGCTGTGACAAGTAGTTGCTGAGAACACTGTTACAAAAATTTCTTCCCTGCCTGCATGCCCTACATGCACCATTTTATAACCCAGACCGGCCAATAAAAATTCAACAGGAACAGTAAATTCCAGATCCACAAAAAGAATTGTTCTGGTCAAAATGGCAATACTTTCACAAAAAATTGTTGCTGGTAATTACCTTGTCCACAATATCTAAGGTACAATAATAAAGTATTCTCTAGGACAATCCATTGTCAGAGAATTTGTGGTGAGCATACTTAGAAGAGCATGAAGGACACACAGACTGGCATTTGTTTGTCCTTGCTCTACAGTGCAGCAAATGACAGAAAAAGGGGCACTTACTGTATGCATGAACTGATTAATAAGTTTCCTTGCATGAACTTCTTGTCCCTGTCCCATTGATATGGCTCTAAATTCTGGAAAAAAATCATGTGCAATGTAATATCTGTAGTTTAGAACTAAAAACACTTTGACCAACAGCTCACAAATAATTACCCCCTTCCCCTCTTTTGCCACAAAATATCAATCAGAGGAAATGTTAAAATAAGAGGTGCATATCTACATAATGCAACAAAGATTGTGTGAAAGTTTCATGAAAATCCATTAAAGGCTTTAGGAAGAGATGGATACTCCTTAAAGTCAAGCAGCCAAGACTTTGTTTTTTTCTATAGGAAACCCAAAAAATCATTTTGATCAAATTTTAAAATCAGAGGTTCAAATCTACAATATGTCACAAAAATTGTGTGAAAGTTTCATGAAAAGCCATCATTCCTATCAATGTATACTACCACTAAAGGGTTAAATATAAGGCAAGTGATACCCCTGCTTTCCCAATATTGTCTTGTGTTGAAATATAAACATGTGTGATAGAACTATGGAACCATGGAACTACAGACACAGGTATAACAATATATCACATTCTTCCTCAAACAGGGCTTTAAAAGCTTCCGATATTTCACATATTTGTTAAAACATCTTTCTTTAGAACTAATGCCTTTATCCAAAAATAATTGAATGTGTTAACTTTGCCTGATTGCAGATTTCAAACAATTTAGATCATTGAAAATAACTCAACAGAAAAATCCTGATTTTGTTAAACAATGACATAATACTACAGGTAGTCACTTTATTCCATCTTAAAACACTGGCCAGTATAAAAGTCATACCAAGTTGTAGCTTCTTTGACAGAGCCTCTATTTGGTTAGTTGGATCCGAACCCATGGACAGAAGACAGACCAGTGGAACTCGAGGATCACTTTCACCCCAGGTTTCTTCCAAGTTTAACAATACTGCTTCAGCATATCTCAAACCCATAGAATCTGCTATGTACTTTCTGGCTTGCGGTATAGTTCTGTCTGGACACCATGATCTAATAAAAGAAAATAATAAAGAATTATATGGTAAATGAATGTAATTTAGGTAAGGATCTAAAATTTGCTTAGAGAATCAACAAGTATGATATAAAAAGTTGAACTTGGAATACAGCATTTATCCTAGTAATACAAAAATGAGTAAACAATAGCAAACAATTTTAATGATTTTTTTACCTCTTGCGTACAAAATTTAAGGGATCAAGAACAAAATTTGGAAACTGATTTTGAAAACCATGAAAAACTTATTAGTTTTGTCAGAAGTAAATCAGATGACCAGCATGTAGATGAATTCAAAATCCCCCCATTTAATGTTAATGATGTATTTAAACAATTACTAAAACTAGATATTAATAAATCCTGTGGAACTGACAACATTGGACCTAGAATTTTAAGACTAAGTGCTCCTTTTATTGCTTCCCCTTTAACCTATATTTTCAATAGAATACTAGATACATGTTCATATCCAAAATTGTTAAAGAATGCAAAGGTAACACCTATTTTTAAAGCAGGGGACAAGACTCTGACATCCAACTATAGGCCAATATCTGTTTTACCCACCATATCAAAATTGATAGAAAAGCATGTTTCAAACCATATGTATGAATTTTTAATGAGAAAAAAGCTTTTGCATCCAGCTCAATCTGGATTTAGACCACACCACTCTTGTCAAACCGCACTTATCAACATTATCGATAAATGGTTACATGAAATTAACAATGGTAACATCAATTTAGCAGTACTTTTGGATTTTAAGAAAGCATTTGATGTTGTTGATCATAAAAATCTGTGTAAAAAATTACAAATATATGGATTCTCAAAAGAAGCAATGAGTTTTTTCAATTCATACTTAAATGATAGGACACAGCAAGTTAAGATAAATAACACACTTTCGAAAGAAAAAGAGGTAAAATATGGTGTACCACAAGGATCAATAATTGGGCCTCTTTTGTTTGTAATCTATATCAATGATCTTCCTCTTTATGTTAAAAATTGCAAAACTGATCTTTATGCTGATGACACTACATTACACAGTTCTGGAAAAGATATAAAAAAGCTTCAACAAGAAATTCAAAATGATTTAGAAAATGTCCAAACATGGTGTAAAAGAAATAATATGTTTATCAATCATCTTAAAACTAAATGTATGTTCATAGGCACCCATCAGAGACTATCCTTATACCCAGAGAAACCTATTTTGTCTATAAATGATGAAATATTACAATATTCTTCATGTGAAAAACTTTTGGGAGTAAAGATTGATAGTTGCATGAGTTGGAAACATCAAATTGACCATATATGTTCCAATATTTCATCTAGACTCTTTTTACTTTCTAAAATCAAAAAATTTCTTAATCTTGAAACTAGAAAAACTTTTTATAATGGCTATATTCTCCCATTGATTGATTATTGTTGCATCGTTTGGGGAAACTGTGGTAGTGAAGGTATTACAAAAATACTTAAACTTCAAAAAAGAGCTGCTAGGTTAATTTTAGATGCAGAACCCTTATCGCCATCAGAACCTCTTTTTCAGAAATTGGGATGGATGACAGTTGATATCAGAATTAAATATCATAAATATCTAATGATCCAAAAAAGTCTAACTGAAAAAGCTCCCATTTACCTAACAAACATGTTCACATTCTCAAACAACACCCATGATTTGAGAAATAATGTGTTAAAGAAAAGGCTAATTGTACCTAAGCCTAAAACAGAAATCTATAAAAGATCCTTCCAATACTCAGGTTCTGTTTTATGGAATGATTTACCAACTCAATTACAGGCTATCTGTAATACAAACCTGTTTAAATTGAAAATAAAGAGTCATTTACTTCATTCTTGTTCATAGTTCTTCTTTATCTTTATTTTTTTTATCTGTGTAAACATTGACTTTTGTTTTCTATAGATTTTGTTTGCATATTGTTCATTTTTTAATGTAATTCCTATGAGGGCCTCAGGGAAGATTAGTTATTATATTGTCATGATTATTGCATACTTTTACTTTGTAAGCATAATAATATTGTAAACTAACTGTGTTACCCTCTATAAATAAAGAATTTATTATTATTATTATTATTAGTAAGGAATTAATGACACTGCCTCACATTTTCCTAATTGCATCAAAAAAGATGTTTGAGTAGAAAGGGTACTGCATTAAGACTTTGTACTTTGTGTCCAGGGATGAAGAGAAAACGAATCCATGCACTGAGTCCTATATTTTCCTTTCTCAGGAACAATAACATGTGTTTTACCTGATTAAGAGCAATTTCCTAAAACTGTCAAGAGAAGTATGGTAACCATCAGGCATGTGCTCTTCTTCAGGTGCATCTGTATCAAACCAGGCTCTCCATCCTTTCTCATTTCTGGAAACCTAAAAATAATGTCACTTTCATGAAAAGAACAATACCTGAACCATGAAGTTGATCATTTATGGGTGTATGATTTTATACTGAGTTTTGTTTGTTTATATCCTGATGTATATGGGTATAAAGTTTCATAAAGATATAGTTCTTCCTTAATGAAAAGTAACTTAAACCCAGGGTTCAGGATGGATGAACAAACATACCCAAACATTATTTCCCCTCTTTTGTTTTAGGTGAGGCACTTCTGTAAATTTGGACATTACTTTAGGTTGACATTGTAGATTCTAGCTCAATTTTTGGATAATTACTAAAGTCGCTCGAATATATATCCATTTCTAGATAGCATTGATAGTTTAGTAGTACAATTGTTAAATGATATAGTTGTACTTACTTGGTTTAGAATCTCAGAAAATTGAGAAAGGCCACTAAGCTGTACCAAATTTAGCCAAGTTATGTCCGATATCCATTTGGCTGGTTTGGGTGTAACGGCATTCAAATCTAATGCAGCACCACCTAAAGCAACAGTTAATATTATTTTGAGTGTTAGATACTGCCTTTAAGAGCTAAGATTAACAATATAAATCATTATGTATGGAAACAATGGAAATACTATTGATAATACCAAAAAAATAATTGAGGATTTTCAGCAAATTTCTAAGTTCAAAGGGCCATAACTCCTACAAAAATTTGAAGATAAAATTTCCTGGTAATGTACACAACAACATATGATGTCCTTCCTATATACTAAGATTCATTGAATTCAGTTCAGCAGAGTTGTGCTGACAAGATAATAAATGAGGATTTTCGGCAAATTTCTGAGTTCAAAGGGCCATAACTCCCACAAAAATTTGAGGATCAAAATTTCCTGGTAATATGCAAAACTACATATGGTGTCCTTCCTTAATACATTGTACTAAGTTTTGTTGAATTTGGTTCAGTCATTTCAGAGGAGTTGCACTGACAAACTTTGTGACAAACAGGACAAAAACAATATGTCTCCCCCACAAAAGTGGGGGGCAGACCTAATGAAAAAAAGAAATAAAGAAGGAATGTGGCCATGGGACACAGATGCCCCCGCTAGGCCCCAAACAGGAAGAAGATGTCTGACAGACCTTAAAGTTGCTTAGGACGTACAGTTTGTCATACTGAACCATCCTACCAAGTTTCAAATCATTCACTTGTACTGTGTCTGACAAAAGCTTGACAGAAATTTTCATATCAGCCTAGTCCCAAACAGGCAGTAGAAGTCGGACAGACCTGAAAGTGGCTTAGGACGTACAGTTTGCCATACTGAACAATCCTACCAAGTTTCAAATCATTTCCATGTATGATTTCAGAGAAAAGCTTGACGGAAATTCTTACGCATGGTTGGATTGGCGGACGGATGTACGGACACGAGTAAAACTTAATGCCCCTGACATGTCGTCACGGCATAAAAAATCATATAAGAAACTAGAAAATGTGTCTATGAGCCACAGGATGTCCCTCCCATTCTTGAAATATCATTATCATATGTTTTACCTGGGATATGGACTATTACCAAGAAATTAATCAAAAGTGTTCATGCCTAAAATATAGGCCCCAGTGACCTAATTTCTGGTGGATTGTGCCCCTTGGTGTTACCAAGAATTATCTAGTAGTAAAATATCATTGACCCCTAAAATGTGGTATTCGAGAAAGGATCTTAACAAAGAATTTAATCAGTCATTCATGCGTAAATTATAGGTCACAGTGAACTAATTTCTAGTGGGTGGTGTCATGTTATTTAAGACACATCTATTGGTGAAATATCATTGACCCCTAACATCAAGTATCCAAATTATGGACCTTAACCAAAGTTGTTAATGGGTAAAGTATAGGTCACAGTGACCCAATTTCTATTGGGTGGTGTCATATTACCCAATACACATCAGGTGGTGAAATACTATTGACCCTCTACATGTAGTATCTGAGATATGGACCTTTACCGAGAACTTAACCAAAGTCATTGAAGCATAAAATATAGGTCACTGTGACCTAATTTCTAGTGAGTGGTGTAGCCCTAACCAAGACCAATCTGGGGGTGAAATATCATTGACCCCTAACACCTACATGTTGGAGTATCCAAGTAATTGACCTTAACCAAGAACTTAACCAAAGTGCTACAGGACAGACAGACAAGGGTAAACTATATAACTGATCCACATATGTGGTCAGGCCATAAAAACAGGAATAAAACAATGTGCTGGTACCTACATTTTTTTGGGTATGCACTAATATAGTAAAATAATGGATGCATATCATACCTTTGATAAAAGACTGGAATTCTTCATGTCTTACTCTTCCATTCTGCAAATCTATTTTGAATGTCATAAGTAAAACAAAGAGGAACTTGTGTTCTTCATACAACCCTCTACAGGTGTATCTAAATGATTCAAATGACAGGTATTCTATGATGTTAGCGATTCTTTTCACAGTCACAGGACTTTTCTCTGATCTGTAATAATAGGAGTATAATAATAATCAATGTAAACTTTGTTGTCTGTAAAAAGATATACAGAACATTGATTTCATCAAAATAAGAGATAACAAAACCTTTCAAAAATTTGAAAAGTGATTTCTTAGAAAGCATAGAAAGCTTAAAATCATATTTACTTTATTTCCACATCCTCTACATGTATTGTTTAATATATGACTACATTTGTACTACAGATCTTTCTATGAATTTCTTTGATATACCTTGCCATTGAAATATCGAAAATTCCAAGGAACTGCTTCAGTGAAATCTGGTACATCCTGTTTACCATGCTCATGTCACAAATCAAGAAATAAAGAATACTTCCTCTTGCTGCCACTGAAACAAAAAAAATCTTTATTTATTTACACGCGGCCAAAAGAGAGGATACATATTGAACAAAATGTGTTTAATCAATAATTCATTACTTGTCATAATTTCGTTGATTTATCTTAATAAAACTTGTCCATAAAAATACTTGGCATAAAAAATCAGGAAACTTTATGAAGAGATAATCTGCCATTTTGAATTTAAAAAAAAACATGAAAATCAAAAATTTGTATGGAAAATTTATTGGTTTTTAATCGATAGGTCAAATGAGAGTGTCATTGAGTTTGGAAGTGTCAGGAAAACACAAGATTATTTAAAGATTTAGTGTCCACAAGGTTTTTAAAGTCTTCAAAGTGTCAGGAGGGGAGTGTGCAATGTCCATCCATTCCAAAAGATGATTTCATGCACAAATTTAGGTGCAGTTCACGTTATGGTTTGCAAGGAGAAGATTTGTCTCAAAAATGTTCAATGAAACAATGTTGTTTCTGTTTTATATCGAATTTGTGATTTCTAAAAGGTTGTACTGGTAACCGGAAGTGATTGCTAAAATCAATAGAAAATTTCTACAGTTCCAATCTTCACTACTCTGGCTGTCAGAAAAAAATTACTGAAAGGTATCCAGATACTTTTTTCCGTCAGTAAAAAGATTCACAGTTTACCCTATGTTCAAAAATGTGATTTTGAAAATTCCTGTTTTCATCTTTGCATATCTGATGCTCAGAAATGAAGTACTGTCAACCTGTTTTCTCTGCAGTATCGGTTGATTAAAAACCTTTTTAAAATGTTTCTATCATTTTTTTCTTACTTTGCACTTATAATCTTATTTTAGAGAGCATTCAAATGTGTATCCTTTCTTGTGGCCGTCAGTATATTTGGTATGAAAAGATGATTAAAAATTAACTTCACATGTAATTTCTTTCATAACACTGTCTCATATGAGCATTGTACTTAAAACAGTTCTCTCACACATGGTTTAAAATGTAAAAATGCATTAGGAACTTTTAAAAATGACCATGTAAAGGAAAAGGCTTTTGTTCTTGAATTTTGTAAAAACAATTGAAAACACGATCATATTGCTGGACAAAAGCCAGCACTTCATTTCATGTCTTAATAATCATATCTTATCTTTTAAAACAAGTAATACTGTGAGCGAGCTAACAAAAGGATACCCCCCGCTTCATATTGGACTCTGTATTGTAAAAAAAAATCTCAAGTCCAGTTATCTCCCCTCAATAATAACCAAGAGCAATACAAATTCTTCATGCACATCTACAGATGATGTACTTCTTACATGTAAAGTTTCATCAAAATCCATCAAGCGGTTTAGGAGGAGTTGCGCTTACGAGGTCTCCCATTGAATAATGTATTTAAAAAGTCTAAGTCCAGTTATCTCCCCTGAATGATGTCTAATTGCAATGAAAATTCCTCATGCACATCTACATATGATGTACTTCTTTTATGTAAAGTTTCATCAAAATCCATCAAGCGGTTTAGGAGAAGTTGCGCTTACGGGGTCTCCCATTGAATAATGTACAGTCAACCCTCGGTACAACGACATTCGATTTAACGGAAAATTCGACATCCGACAAAACTTTAATGGGAACAAACGTGCCCACATGTAATTTATACTCGAAATAACGGAATATTCGGTATCCGACTCCGACAGTGAATGTCGGTAACAAAAAGTCATAATCAAGCACAAATCGATCCGTTATAACGACAGATTATCAAGATTTACCTGTAATTAATTGTCCTTGTGTAGAGTATTGATTTTATAACGGTCCACTGCACAGGTGAACACCTGTTGCTATTGAGTAATTAACCTCGCATGACATTTCCGTTATACAACAAGTTGACAGAAATATGGCTTCAATTATAGGTGTGAAAGGCATTTTAAATTTTAATCTTTTAATGTTTGATATTTATCAAAACATGTGGACATTTAAATGGTGTTTGACTACGCATGTGCGGGAAAATATTTATTTTGTAAATACTCTTTCATTGTGCAAATTGTTTTATTAGTTTAATAAAAACAATAATTGTTATCAATTTCACTTTAAAATAACATTTCTCAGTCTTTCTTGACATTTAATATGTTTATTTGTGTTCCCCATTTATCAATCCACATACGGGCATTGTACTTTCACTTTCACTTTTTACACGAAACGTGTTTTGTTTACAAGGAAAACAAAAGAATTTTTTATCTATGAAGAGACTCTTCCTGAAATAAAAACCTGTTCTGGATATCAAATTTGATGTCAGAAAATGTTATTCACAAACAAGCACTGCCTTTGTAGATTAAAAGATGGATTTGACAGGAGGATAAAGGAAAAAGGGGGGTCATTGTTATGTTTATTTATGCATGTAATCAGCACAATCGGACTAAAATGACCCAAATCAGCTCAAAAACTTTCCAAATCCTTGATTGAGACTGACACTAGACGAAGTCAGAATTGTTGAGCTACTGTAGTCACCGAGACCATAACAACACAACAAATAATCTTTCACAAGGTCGAAGATATTCCATGTACAAATAAAATAAAAAAACAATCAAAGACATACTAATGTATAAAAAATCTTTATTACAAAACATAACAAATTCATGTTTATTAAGAATATTTTACTCCTTTCTTCTTGTTGTAAATTTGTCCTGAAATAAAAAGACTAGAAAGGGAGATAATAATAATACAAAAATAAAAATTCATTATAACAGCAAATTCAGTTTAACGTCATTTCTGACTGGTAACAAACATGGTCGTTGTAAAGAGGGTTGACTGTATTTAAAAAGTCTAAGTCCAATTATCTCCCCTGAATGATGTATGATTGTGATGAAAATTCTTCATGCACATCTACATATGATGTACTTCCTTCATGTAAAGTTTCATCAAAATCCTTCCAGCAGTTTAGGAGGAGTTGCGCTTACAAGGTCTCCCATTGAATAATGTATTTTAAAAAGTCTAAGTCCAATTATCTCCCCTGAATGATGTCAGAGTGCGATGAAAATTCTTTATGCACATCTTCATATGATGTACTTCCTTCATGTAAAGTTTCAGCAAAATCCTCCCAGCGGTTTAGGAGAAGAAGCGCTTACGAGTTATGTGGACAGACGGACAGACAGACAGACAGGGTGTTTCCTATATACCCCCCCAAACTTTGTTTGCGGGGGGTATAATAAACCCTTTTAACTTGATTGATACTACCTGGTCTAAATTCCTCTCTAGCTTCATTGATTTTGATTTCTGTTTCAGCTGCTACAGTCAACTTCTCACTGACTTCTGCTGCAGTCACTTTAGTTGTAGATAGCACTTGAATCAAAGACTCGTCATCTACCAATGATCCCTGAAGAATTTAATCAATTTATTAGCCTGATTTTGGTCTAAGATCTATGAAAGCTTTAACTTTGCAGTTTCAAAAAGAAAGCATAGATAAGTTTCTACATCAGAAAATATATTCATAAAACTCTTCACTTCTCAAACAAAAGGGTAATAAGAAGTGCACAATATCTAATTCTTCAGCAAATTCTGACTGTGTAAAAATATATACAATAAACTTTACAAAGTTAAATTAGTAATGACTGAAAAACAATTTCATACATGCTCAATATAGGTATTAATTTCAATTCATATTGAAAATGTTGCCATAGTATATACTTGAATGCTATGTTTTATCTATACAATTAAATGAATCTATTATAAAACATTTATACATGTATGATGTAACACTACACTTAATGTTACCAATATCAATGAGTTGAAGATTAAGCTGCAAAACAATTCATTAAAATGTGCAAACAGAGGTTAAAACTATTATGCTCATTAATAATTTGGACAATCTACAAAATAAAAGCAACATGCAGGAATATTAATATGCTAGAGGTACCAAAACCTAATATATAAGCTTCTGCAAAACACACAAATCACTACTATTATATGTTAGGCATCTAGACAAAAATCTATATACAAATAGGTAGACAGGAGTTAGAGAAATTAAAAGCAGATACATACAAAGCAAGTGGCCAGTTAGTGCATTGGGGCATTTTACACTTACCCAGTGGACAGTTTGCCTTCTGTTTTTTGGAAATTGTATAAAAAATATTATTGTAGTAAAAAAAATTGTCATGTTTAAGACATATGTTCACATGACAATTGATTTTTTCTGTCTTTTTCACCAATATTTAAGAACACAAAGTGAGAAGTAGCCCAGTCAGCCAAAAAAATATATTCAACAGATCAAAATGAAATGCTGATATGAAAATTCTTAAATGATACTTGATTAAAGTTTACTGTATTAAAGATTTTGGAGTTATCATGTTCACAAAAAAATATGGAAAGAAAGCCAAACATACAGAAGGACGAAGTGAAAACTATGAGGCTTCCATATCTTTGATGCAAGGCCCTTATTATAAATCCTGATAACAGAGAATATTTTAATTTATTTGGCTAAAATTGACCAAAAAAACCTTTAACTCAAAATACATAACTTTCTTGCTATCACCAGATCAATATACCTTTGTACTTGTTAGCTTGTACAACAAATTGTCCTCTAACTCCTGCATCTTTCTTTTGTTGGTATTGACATCCAACATAAGTTTTGCTCTGTCAGCTTCCAATTCCTTAAGTAAGAGAAAAAAAAAGAAATATTTTTAATCAATAAAACAATAACATAAAATAAAGCATGTTTTACTCAACCCTGATTCTTTGAATATCAATTTCAAATTGCATTGAACAGTTCTTGTATCTGTATAATGAAATAACTTTTCTACTTTTTAATTACACCAGAAATACTCATCAATACACAACGAGTGATTTTTAAATCATCAATTTTTTTAATTCCCTTCACGTATAAATCCATGAATATTTTTTCAAATAGATACATTTTCAATGCTTTATAGGTTACTTTTTGATTTACGATTCTAGCTAATTCTAATCAACTTACACTTTTTTCTGTAAGGATGACACGACCAAGAAGCTGATCTTCCAAACCTTTCATTGTCACAGTAAAGTCTATGATTGATGTTCTAGCACTAACCTGAAAATATAATCTAATTTGAATAAGACCTAACATAAAATATTAACAATGGTATAAGAATTAAATTTGACTTGAATACTTTTTTAATAAAAATCCAAAGAGTCCAAAATGATCTGTTGGTAAAGATTGTTCAGAAATTTCTGTACTTCTTTTACTTTTTGTTACATAATTGACATACAAAAATATCAAATCAAGCATTTCAAAGTTTACCTCAGGTGTATAGGCTGGATTTGCGAGTTTTGTTGTCATGTACAGGTAGAAATCTTGCATCACATCACACTCCTTATCTCCAACTTTCACCTGTAAAAAATGCATAACTGTTTGAACCACAAGTAATTCATTCAGTTCTTACAATTTTTTATTCAAATAACAAACAGTAATTTCATATTACTCAAAACTATAAAAGTTAATATTCCTTAATGCAATAAGTTTTATCTAAATCTTTCTTTATAAAATCAATAAAATAGTGGATAGAAAACTATATGTTACCTTGTAAGTTGATCCAGATTTGATAAAGTTTTTCTCTAGAACATTGTCAAGTGCAGGATCAAGTTCTTCACCAATATCTTCCAAAAGAAGTGGTCTTCCAAGTGATAAACAATCTTCAAGATGAGTTCTAAAGTACTTATGGTTTAAGGAAGTAACCTAAAAGCACATGTCAACAGATGTTAGTTGTTCCTAAAGACAACTTTTCCTACTACTAATACGCAAGTATCATATTAAATCAGGAAATTGTTCTGACCAGTGGAGGATCGAAAATTAGGGCATCAAAAATGATGTCACGTTAAGAAATCAGGGCTAAAATAGCAAACGTTCAACAATGAGCTAAGGGCAGTTCTGCACTTAAGATTTATTTACAACATTGAACAAATAAAATAGTTACATTTCAGGTAGGGTCACTATTTTCTGCTAAAGACAAAATAATTCGGCACTTTTTAGCACTTAATAAGACACTTTTCTTTTAATTCTATTGCCATCTTCTACAGAGTAAAACAACCAGGATTCAGTAGCCCATAAAACCAGTAAAGATCACGTAGAAATGAAAGGCCATTGTCGGTAATGGACATGATTTGAATCTTCTCTATTGTGAATCAATGTTTAGATCATAGTATTAAGTTGAATTCCAAGTTTTAGAGTATTTATAAAGCTTGATATATTTTAAAACCTCACATTAATCTTTTGCAATAGACAAACTAGAAAGTCTTGCAGAAACTAGACCTTGATTTATAATACAAAGCATTTTCCTTATTAAGTAGCTGTTCACCTGCAGTTCTCTGTCTTTTTCTCTACTTTTAATCCAGTTTTTGCCTTGTCCCTGAGGATCAATTAGTAATGGATATCTTGTGGCTTTAGTAGTAATGATACCATTCTGTACTGAGAGTTCATCATTTGGCAATCCCTGTATATTCCATTCTCCTATCTGAAACAAATATTGGGATATCACCAATATTTAATGAGACTTAAATATCTATTTATTCTTACAGAATAGTCTCCACAAAATGTGCCCGACCGCCAGACCAGTCCGATGAAAAATTTACAAATTAGTCTTCATTCCGGTGAATTTGGTCAATTGACAATTAAAATGTTCAGTCAGTCCTGAAGACCTTTGTTAATGGTCAGGCAAGAAATTTCAACTTTCGTGAAGACCGACAGAACAGAATTCTACAAATTTGCATTTTGAGTAGTATATGATTGTAAAAATTAAATCAGACCTTAACAAAATTGTGAATATAAAAATACAATTTTAAACTGAAGTCCTTTTTTACTTTCAAACTATAGATATTGCACAGTAGGTCAAAACTTTCTTAAAGAAAACTCACTGTTGCATTGTCGACCAGCATGCTGATTAGGTTCAAATCTTGTGAATATGGTATCTTCCTGCCAAACATTTCCTTCTGCCAGTTTTTTATCAGCTTATCTCTGAATTCTTGATTAAATGGTCCAGAATAAGACAAGAAACCTGTACAGAGCAGTACATCACCAACCAACCTATATTTTAAAGAAAAACATTCTTATACAATGTAATAATGTCTTTAATAATATCCAAATGATTAAACAACTATGAGTATCTTAAACATGTCAAGTGATATAAAATAAATAGGAATGTATATTAATTCAAAAGTGGTTAAAGAACCGAACTGTGAAGTGGTCATCATTTGGGCTACTCAATCTTAAGTCTGTTTTTCATTCCTTGTCAAGGATGAAAATTTTCTGACTCCCCCTTGAGACTCTATCCCAGGATGGTCTTAAGAAATTATGCTTATCATTCAAGAGACAAAAAATCATTGCCCTTACTTCAAACTGTTAAGAGACTTTAATTTTAATAGGCTTATAGCTTTTTCCAAAATCCAGTATAAATAACTAACTTTAAACTAAAAGTAAGTATACCTTTCTATCTGTGCTTTAAACTGTTTACTTTGCTCAGTCCATCTGACTTTTTCTCCACCAAGACCACCAATCAAAGCTGATGCAGCAGACATTCTCCTTCTACATGATTCAGCATCATCCAAAAGGAGCTATATCAACAACATTGAAGCATTTTAAAAGTTTGACTAATTTGATAATTACTATTACAGAAAATTTTAATATTACGTACAAGAAGAGACACATGATATATTCATTATCATTTATCAACAGGAATTGTTAACAATGAAGCTGAAATTGAAAACTGTTTGGTCATTACAAAATAATGTCTGATGAAATTACTCTTTCCAATACACCATTCAATGAATTATGTTTTCTTTCTGTTAGGATAATATTTTATTTTATAATTTTCATTTTAGGATAGAGTTTTGTTTTGTCATCTTATTATAATCTGTAAAAAAAAATCACCTGTTTCTCTGCCATTGCAGCATCATACATAGCTTGTACTTTATCTAATTCTGCCTGCTTATCATCAAGCTGTGCCTGGGCTTTGTTTAATTCTGCCGTGGCTACTTGCAGTTTGGATTCTTGTTTTGCTAGATTAGCCTATCAAAACAAAGTTATCTTTTTAAAATACAATGTTAGCATTGTGGTTGCATTAATAGTCAATGCTACTTGATTCATGCAAATTATAAAGAATTTTAATTAGTTTCATCAAAATATTCGCTCTACTAAAACCTAACATATTCTTTTACTATTTTAAGGGCATACGATACAATAAAGATCAGCCTTGATTTTTTCGTGAATATTTGTTTACTTGTTATTTTTTATGTGGGGATTCAGAATCCAAAAAGAAAAACTTAGTTTTTTAATAAAATGCAGATGAAAAAACTATATATTGAGACTTTGTTGTGCATTTTGTATTTTGTCCGTCATTTTTGAATTTCTTTTACTCGGGTATCAGAGAAGACATTTAACCCAGTTTGGAAAATATTTGTCATGTTTTTATATTGTGTGTTTCAGTAACCTTTACCGCTCTTTGTCATGTTAATTTACCAGACGTCGTGAAAACAAGGCATAACCTTTACAACATAATTATCTGCCCTTGCTGCTGTATCCTATTCACTTATAAATTGATGAAATGAGTAGGTTTACACTTCTTAAGACCTATACAATACCTTTAATGGCAAGACCTCCTTGTTGATACTAAAGAAGAAAGACATAGCAGTTGTCCACGACAGTAAACCAGAGACACTTCCACAGACTTTCTTGGCAGTTTCTAGTGTGTAATCTTCCATTTGGAAATAAGGGTCTAACAGTTCAACAGTCTCATTATTGATGGTATCTTTATTAAATGACTGTAAACTAGGTAAGAATCCTGATCCACTCATTAGCTAAAGATAAAAAAGAATGGTTTGGTAAGAAAGTTCATTTTATCAGTAAATAAAGAAGGAATGTGTCCATGGGACATGATGCCCCCACTGGCCCCAAACAGGAAGTAGAAGTCTGGGAGGTCTATAATTGCTAAGGAAAATTAATATTTTGGCATTTCTGAGATGAAGCCTATGATATCATTTTTCTGTTTTAAGGTGTCATCGTTTTCTTTGATTCTTTTTTATTTTATTTACACTATGCACCCAATGATAATTTACCTTCAATGATTCTGACCATGAGGGTTTACAACAAGGTTTGTCTGGGTCCATTGTTACAGGATCTAATCTCTTTTGGAAAAGTAGCAGTACACAATCCATAATTCTCATAATCAAATGAGGAGGCTTACCAAGCTTTTTAACAGTAGCAATATCAGATGCTTTGATTGTCTGGAAAAAAGGTTATCACATACATATTATTTTATAACACAGACATCTATTTAACTTTATCCATATTTTGGATAACAGATAAACCATCTATTCTTCTTGGCCTGAAAAAAATGCAGGAATGGCATGCATGTATCTGTTTCAGAATGTTATTTTTTGGTTTTGTTCTTTGCAGAAGAAAGCTGGCCTTAGTTAAATAGGTAAAATACCCAGTGCCTTGTATATGTTCAGAGAAAATCAAGTAAGATAAAGCATTGCTTATTAAGTTATTTATTTAAGTACTAATGTAGCAGAAAATGTTTTGGTACTAAAGTAGCAGAAAAACACCAACATAAATCAACATGTAGAAATTCATGTAAAAGACAGCAACATTTTAAAGGACGCTAATAAAATAAATTACTTTCAAGGCATTTTCTGCTGTTTCTAATGCTGGTTTGGCTGCTTCCAGTTTCTCCTCAGCATAAGCTTTCTCAACATTGATTTCATCTACAATTTTCTGAGCTTTATCTTTGACCTTTTGCACTTCAGATTTGACCTTTTCTGCAGCAGCAGCACTTACTGTTACTTCAGCCAACACCTGTAATAAATAGTCAATCAGAATTTACAAACAACAAATGTTATATGATAAGAACTGCATTATAGGGCAGAGATACCACTGCTATAAAGATCTTGTACTTGCATAAAAATAATTACCACATTAAATATACCAAAAAGGAGTAGGTTCACGAACCTTCATATTTGGCCCTAAAATTTCAAGTATTAGATAATCATGTTATATTTGTTGTAGATATAGTACTATGGATATATGTAAGACATATGCATTTGAAAATTTGATTTATGACATAACAACGTTGCAATGACGCCACAATCTTCGACATTTTGCAAAAAATGTTGCAAATCTTTAGATTTTGCAATTTTTCAATGCACATTTGTGCTTAGAAAATATAGAGCGCACTCAAGGACACCCTTCATAATTAAGTAGATTATAATTATGACCATATTAAAGGTTTTCTGAAAATATGAAGGGTGCCCTTGATTGCGCTCATATTTTTCTTAACCAATTTAGAACCAAAAAGTAGCAAAATATGGTGAAATTTTGGATTTTTCGTTAAATCCCCTAAGTTTGACCCCTATGGTTGAATTGGTCTTTTATTATATGTCAAAAAGAAGTTTAGAATTAGAGAAATCAAGCACATGACTATACTTACAAAGAGTTATAACATGAAATATTTAAGTTGAGATCTTTGCCAAATTGTGGGCCAAATAAGGATGTTCGTGAACCTTCTCCTTTGGATAGCAGAAAACAAAGGAGTAGACCCATGAAGGCCCTTAATCGGCCCAGTATTTTCACTATTTTTTTAAACTACTATAACTTGTCAAAAATTTAACTAAAATATATTTATGTATGAATAAACTTTTCATATCAGTAAGATTTAGGAAAATATTTTCACCACAGGTTAAGACTTGAGACTTTTAACAGGCCATAAATTAAAGAATCCCTCATTTTCACTGGTTTTTCTGCATATTTCGTCAAAATTAGTATTGGCCACATTCCTCAACCATCGTAATTTTGTGATAATTCATTTATAATATCATAATAAACATTTCTATCACAAAAAAATTTTGGTCTACAGGTCTGGCCTGTTTGATATTCATCGATTCATACATGAAAATCAAGGAAAAGTGTCACAAATTGTTATTTTTCACAAAATAGCATATTTTTTTACCTCATTGCTCTCATTATAAATAAATAATTGAAGGAAAAAATATTGCTATTCATGAAATATAAAGACTAATAAACATTAATGCATCAACTTAAAGCAGATATATCAAAGTTCAATTCTTGGGCCATTTTGGGGCCTTCGTGGCTCTACTCCTTTTGGAAAATCACTACAATTCTCCTTTAAACAGAATTATAAGTGTTAACATTCAAGAGTCAATTGCTACTATGCCATGACCAATGCAAGCAAAAGAAGAGCTTTAGTTGAAATCTGACAAAGTTTCAATGCAAACCAATGAAAGGGTTCCTTTATTCCCTTTTGAGTTTTTGTATCCATTCAGGATTCAAGTTTTTACCTTATCAGCTTTGACATTAGCAACTGCCAGTTCTTTTTCTTTCACTACAAGCTCTTTAGACAATTGATCAACAGAAGCACTGGCTTCGATCAGTTTTTCTAGACCTGTGTTCATCCTTCTTGCCAACTCTCCTATTTCTTCATGTTTCAGTTTGTACACATTTTTGTAGCCATCAAGGAAAGAGAGGTAAGACTTTGGTGTAACATGAGTCTGCCTCCGATACCTAAAAGAAATGACAAATAATATATATAATTTACAGTCTTAATAGATGTTGCTTCTTTTTTTTTACTGATTGGGACAGAACAGTATCAATTTCAAATAACATGAAAAGATGTACAAATGCATATATGTACTTGTAACTTACTAATTTGTTTTATTACAAAATTTAAAATAAACTTTTACAATTACCATTCCTGAATATACAGGTTTTGATTTATGATTTTTTTTTTTTATTTGTTGTATTTAAATTTGGATTCTTCTGTAATATCATTTCAAGTCAAAATTGACAGCTCAAAACTAAAACAACAATCTGATATTTTACCTTTGGAAATAGTCAATACAAGTCTGGGCAACATTATCATGTACCACACCCATAGTATTGATTAACTGTAACTTGACATCAGGAGTTGCTACAATGTTGAAATTGTTCAAAAAGTGCCCTGATACAGCAATCAAGGCATCCTTAGGCCATCTACTGAACCAATCCATAGTACACCCTGATATAAGCCCTGGAAACTTCAAAGATCTGTTCCTGAATTTTTCTCCTACCTAAAAGTAATTAAAAGTAAATCTTGGTTAAAGTTATATTGGCACTCCTTAAACAAATAAACAGCACCACCTAAGAATTGCAAGCCTTCAACCAATTCAATGAAGGATTATATGTTGAATTTCAAAGCATTTGGTTAACAGAAAAAAGATGAGAAAAATGGCTTAAACTGCTTACACTTTAAAGTTACTGGTACATAGGAAGAAGTTACAAGCCAAATATCAAGAGATTGCAGCACCCCTAGAGTATTGATTTCTAGACACTATGACATAAATGTATGTATAGCTGAATAGGACACATGATATAAGATGGGAAGTACCAAAGAAAGACCTATTATGGCTTTGCAATAAAATTGATCTGTTCATATTTACTAACTGGAGAGAAACATAATACTGTGTGCAGATTATTCCTTGCTCTAGAGATGAAGTAGTCATATAAGTTTTCTTGAGTTGGTGGTCTCCTGGGAAATTCCTTCTTCATAACTGGTATCAGTTCTTGGCAAATTTCATCTTGCTCATCTTTAGCAAACAGATTAGATACCTAAAAGATTTAGTTTAAATGTAATAGAAACAGAAATATTCTTAAAAGAGAATGAATTTTTTTTTTTTAAACATAACACAGCATATTTATTCTTTGCAAAAAAAAATTCTAGGTCTAACAAAAGATTAGATTGAATCAAAATTTTCCCCCTTCAAATAGTAGAAATTTACATGTTGCTTTAAAGATATCATATTGTACATTGAATAACATATTATTTCACTTCTATACCAAAGAAACTGCTAGTCCTCACCTCCCCAGAACTCAACACATTGTTGAGATACTCTAGGAAAGCTTCATCTTTAATTTCATTGTCTGTAAAGATGAATGTTATTCCATTTCCTTCCATTCCAGCTACACGATACAGATATTTCAAGTCGTCCATCAGATTGCTAACATTGTAAGATCTGTAAATGAAAATAAAAATCAAACAGTCATGCTAAGGATACCCCCACTCGACCATTCCGAAAATAAGAAGTAGATTCCTGACTGACATGGAAAGGAGATGCACAGTACAACTCATTAACATAAAGCTGTATAACAAATTTGAAATCAATCCCTTAAATAGAACTTAAGAAATCTGTTACAAAAATGGTCTATTTTTTACCCTTAAAAAGTCTAAGTCAGCTCAGAAACAGGAAGTATATGTGCGTCGGACATGGAAGGGGGAGGCACTGTACAACTCACCATCCTTAAGCTGTGCACCAAATTTTAAATAAATCCCTTCAATAGAAGCTGAGAAATTTGTTACGAAAGTTTCTAATGGACGGACGGACAGACAGACTGACAACAAGGCAATTGCATTATAGCCCCCTCTCTTATGAGTGGGGTATAATATAAAAATAATTGTTTAAAAAAAAACCATGTATTTCTATACATCAAAGTTGCATTGGTTCTTAAGGATTTTTAGTCATAATGCAACAATAAGCCTATTAACCTAATAAAAGAAATTGGTTATTTATTTTTACCTGGTTAATGTGATTTGGAACATTTTGTATCCTGCAATGAATGATGCCAGACGTGTCAGTGATTGCTTTCCAGATCCACCAACTCCTACCAGTAAAGCATTGCCTCTTTTGGTTCTAATGATTCTGGATATCTAAAAGTAAAAATAAGAAAATATGTCAAAGTCAAAAATAGCCAGATTTCATTTAACAGGAAGTAGGTGAGCAACAAACCTGAAAATGAATCCCACATTATGGCACCATACCAAATATTAAGTGGCTGAGATCAGTAGTTGCTGTAACTTAAATTTATTCCCGGCCTGCCATTCACCATTTTTCACTTCATGAAATCCGGCCAAAAATGCTTCTATATCATTTTTGTACAGATATATCAAGGTTTTAATTTGGAAGAATTAGAAAAGAACTGCAGGAAGGTCTGAAAATTTTTAAGGATTAACAGATTGTCATACCAAACCAACCATCACTTCATGTACAATTTTTAAGGAAAACCTAGATTAGCAAAGATGAAAATGAAGTTGAAATCAGGGAGGAAAATATCAAACAGATAGTACTATGAAGTCACTTAAAACAATCACCTTGATTAAATGCACCATAGCATCTTTAAAGAACACTAAGTCCATATGGCCTCCTCTGACCAATTCATTATACTGCTGCATGTAAGTTAGTAACTTTTCATTCAAAAAGTCATAGCTTGGTACCTGAAAAATAAATTTATGATTATGACAAGTGTGGCCACTAAAAGTATGTCTCGCCTGCCGGCACCATCGCTAAAATCAACTACCTAAGCTTTCATTTCTTGATATAAACACAAAAAGTGTCAGTATACCTAATAACAGATGCCTAGTTATTATACTATTCAAGCAATCCATTGTCCACACAAGTATTACAAAAAGTTTTCTGTCTGAAAAAAGACCTAAGTTCACAGAGTCACTGGAGCGTAAAAATGGGGTCATGGTCACATGGCATGGTGACAGTTGCGTTGTCCATAACCGCAACTGTCTGTTTACCCAATATCAGATGCCTAGCTATTATAACTTTCCAGCAATTCATCTTCCATAAAAGTCTTACAAAATTTTTTTTTTTGGCCTGAAAAAGACCTAAGTTCACAGAGTCACTGGAGCGTGAAAATGGGGTCAGGGTCACACGGCATGGTGACAGTTGCATAGACCATAACCTGAACTGTTTGTATACTAAATATCAGATGCCTAGCTATTATACTTTTCAAGCAATTCATCGTCCACAAAAGTCTTACAAAAAATTTTACGGCCTGAAAAAAGACCTAAGTTCACAGAGTCACTGGAGCGTGAAAATGGGGTCAGGGTCAAACGGCATGGGGACAGTCGCGTAGACCATAACCTGAACTGTCTGTATAAGAAATATCAGATGCCTAGCTATTATACTTTTCAAGCAATTCATCGTCCACAAAAGTCTTACAAAAAAGTTTACGGCCTGAAAAAAGACCTAAGTTCACAGAGTCACTGGAGCGTGAAAATGGGGTCAGGGTCAAACGGCATGGTGACAGTTGCGTAGACCATAACCTGAACTGTCTGTATACCAAATATCAGATGCCTAGCTATTATACTTTTCAAGCAATTCATCGTCCACAAAAGTCTTACAAAAAAGTTTACGGCCTGAAAAAAGACCTAAGTTCACAGAGTCACTGGAGCGTGAAAATGGGGTCAGGGTCAAACGGCATGGTGACAGTTGCGTAGACCATAACCTGAACTGTCTGTATACCAAATATCAGATGCCTAGCTATTATACTTTTCAAGCAATTCATCGTCCATAAAAGTCTTACAAAAAAGTTTACGCCGCCGCCGTCGCCGCCGCCGCCGCCGTCGCCGGAAAGTAATACCTATGTCTCGCCTTCCGCGACTATTCGTCGCAGGCGAGACAATTATAAAAACTAGTCTATGATTATTACAGCTAGGAAAAACTAGTACATATGATTTGTGATCTATAAAAAAAAAGGGCATGTAATGGGACATTAAATGATACCCCGCCACGATATAATATTAAAAGTTCATAAAATTTGATTTTCAAAGTGGCCAATCTCAAAACTATTTTTCAGATCATGCTGGAACTTACTGTTTACCTGTATTTAATTGTACTAAACAGCTGTGCAAAATATCATTCAAATCCCTTGACATGTTTTTAAGTTATAAGACGGAAACTCAAAATTTCATGAAATTTGATTTTTCGATGTGGCCTATCTGGAGAACTATTTTTTGGATCATGCTGGAAATCAAACTTGCCCTGTATTTTATAGTACTCAATAACTGTACAAAATATCATTTGAATCCCTTGACGAGTTTTCAAGTTATTAGTCGGGTACTCAAAATTTCATGAAATTTGATTTTTCAAAGTGACCTATCTCAAAAACTATTTTTTGGATCATGCTGGAAATTGAACTTGACCCGTATTTTATTGTACTCAATAGCTGTACAAAATATCATTTGAATCCCTTGACGCCTTTTCAAGTTATTGGTCGGAAACTCAAAATTTCATGAAATTTGATTTTTCAAAGTGGCCTATCTCAAATACTATTTTTTGGATCATGCTGGAAATCGAACTTGACCGGTATTTTATTGTACTAAACAGCTATGCAAAATATAATTCAAATCCTTTGACGTGTTTTCAAGTTATTGGTCGAAAACCTTCGGGGGACGGACGGACAGACACCGAAAAAAAACTGAGGGTATGACATAATACCCTGCCACTTCGTGTGGCGGGGTATACAAACTACTTTTAATGAAGTTTCAACCAACTAGGATACCTTGTACAAGAAACAAATCTGACAATATTAATCTAAATTGCTATTCATTTGAACTGAAATACAATCTTTAATATGTATAATTTTCATTCTCACTATCTCATAAATCTTTGGAGCATCCAATGCCGCATCATCTGCTTCTTCTCCAGTAGGTTCCGGTGCTTCCTGGAGGAAGTCAACAAAGTATGGTTCCTCAGGACAACAGTCAAACATTTCCTCACTGATGGCATTCTTGGTTACATTTTGTATAGCGCTTTCAAACCATTTCTTGTCCTCATAATTTGTAAATCTAAAGTGGAAACATAAAACTCATTGGCATTAAAGCTTATTCATATCACTACAACATTTATTTTTAATACAATTTGTACTTAGTCCTTTTGGTTCAATAAAATTACACTTTCGTCTCCAATTTCAAAAATCTGATTTCATCAGAAGATATGGTTGTGTTAAATTAAGAATGAGCAGTTTCCATTTCTAAATCTTTTCTGTGTTGTGTGCCAAGACTTACATCAATAACATTCTATAGCGACAACAATGTTTTATTGATAGGTAAAATTGAAATGTTAACAAAAATAAGAATATGCCCAAAAGACATGATGCACCACCTGGCAACACTTGGAAACCTGATTTTGGATGGACAATCCTTTATACTTTGTGCTCCTCTACTTTTAGAGGTGGGAGGAAAAAGATAAGATGGAAGTACCTATCAGCAATGACTCTAGTACATTCATGCTTCCATAAACCCATCATAGTAGATGCATCAGAACACTCTGGTCCTTTGATATTCAACATTCCTTCCCAAATTCTGGATAAATCTCTCAAGTTGAAAATATAATGGAACTTTGCTGGAGTGGGCAACATCTTTACCTAAAATTTTACACAATAAATGTCAGAAACATAAAAATATATAGTTAAGTTATAATTACATTATATCAAACTTGAAAAGGGGAGGGTGTACTTAAATATTATTCCATATCACATGTGCTTATATATCATATTTTCATTTCCAATAATGTACAGATTTTCATTTCAAATAAAGATGATTTTCAATTATACCACTGTCACTGTTCTGAGTTTATCTTGGGACAATTACTGTTTACAATACAAACCTTTGTCATTTGCCATAATGTCCTTGTGGCTGGAACAAGTAGCTTTGTCAATTCACAAACAGGATTCTCAAATCTTGCTGGACAGAAATAACCACAGCCAATAATACCTAAAATTGATAGAAAATTTGTTAAAAGATATGCCATGCAAAAAGAACATAATCTAATAATATGGTTACAATGAAAATAAACTTTTACTTTTCTTTTCATCTTCAGGAAAATCTTTCAATTTGTACTTATACAGAACAAGGAATATGTGAGCCACTGCTCAACCAGTATAAACCTTTTACCCCCAAACTTCATATACTAAGAAAGAAAAGAGGAAGCAGATATCAGACAGACCTTAATTCAGTTCTTGCCATATAGGACCTCATACTGAAATCATATACCAAATCTCAAGTTGCTGCAAGAAGTAGTTGCTGAGAAAACAGAGAATTTCTTTAACCATTGGAAACCATTAAACAGAAAGTACATATCCAATCAACTTAAATTTGTTACTTTGTGATATCGGACCCCAGTAGTTGATGAGAAAACTGTAAAATAGGAAAATTTTGAACTATTGAGCAATAATTTGAAAATTGACTAAATTGCTTGGAAAATAGGATGCAAATTACCTGACAGACCTAAATTTGATACTTCAGATATATGACCTCATACTGAAGTTAAAAATTTAAAGTTGTTTTAAAGAAAACTGTTACAACAATTATGTTGCTAGCAGAAGGCAAGTTAAAGATAGACCAATATACCCCTCTTCTTCCAAGCACAGGTATAAAAGTATCATTTGGTAATAGACAGCACTTAAAAATGTGCATGTCTATTTTATTTTGTTATACCTACTAAATATTTTAACAAAGTGTACATCTTATTCATTACTATAAACTACATCAAACATATTATTACTATTTTTTGTAAAACTTACTGAAGATTTTGTCAATAGAGTTATTGGATGGCAGTGTACAGTTGAAAATAGAGAATTGTCTCTTCAGTCTCTGAGGTATGTCATTCCTTCCACCACCTGGATGTATCATGGCAGCCAGGAACTGGACATCAACAATGGATATAAATTCTCCGGGTTTGTCTAAACTGTACATGCCATGCATTTCCATCATCTGTCTTGTAATCTCATTGGTAACCTGTAATTAAAGAATTTACTTGATCAAGATGGTATATCTAGATCTTGGATATGAAATGTCTGATTGACAAACATTCTCTATTTCCACAAAATAGCCATACACAATGTATTAGTTTCCTTATAGGATAATTAATTGGGTCGAGTGAATTACCAAAATATGATCACAAGTCGGTGAACGCACCTGATTTAATAAGTGTTAAATCTGAGTGCATTCCTGCACAAGTGATCAAATTTTTGTTTTCATGAGACCTAATTGATTATCATATTTATTACATATATACAATGCCGCTATTTAATCATGATTTCATAATTGAGTTTGGCAGGAAAGAACGCAAGAGTGAAAATATTTTGGCTATTAACCAGATTTTATTTCACTGGGAAAAAATCGTTATTTCATATGCATCTATGTAATAACTAAAAATAATGATGATTGAATATCATATATATGCAAAGTTACATAAGTTACTGTCTGTAAAGGATACTCTGGAGAACAGAAATTCTTAGAATTTTTCTTTATGTCATAAATAGCACCGTTGAAATGTTTGCTATTTTTAGTGTTGCACAAAAACGTAACTAAATTTACAAAAAAGAGTGAAAGAAAAGCTTACTTCTAAAGATAAATGAAGCAAAATCACTTTGACCCCTTGTTTTTCCATTGTAAATGGCAGCCATTTTTGGAGATGCCAAATTTTCAAAAATCACTATATCATAGAATTTTACAATATCACTTTGACCAAAAAGGTAATTTGTCATCATCTTGTTTTTGTTTACATCACGGAGTGCATTTTGATGTCATATGACGTCACAATAGAAATTTGAGATTTTTTCCCGTACTTTTTTTACTAAGAGAATTTCCCATTCAAATGTAAATATCTAGATTTTTAGAAAAGGTATTTAAGCATTTATAAAAGTTATTATATTTTTAGTTAGGTCTTTTTGATACTCCTAAGATTATATGAATAAATAAAGGGTTACATTTTTGAGAAAAAATAAGTTTTGATTTTTTCATTTTCCAGACTACCCTTTACAGACAGTAATTAAATTAAAGTAAATTAGTTTCATTAGGGAAATCTTTTTTTTAGAAAGTTTGTCAATGTTACCAACTAACTCCATCAATAGAGTTTGAAGAATGTGATAAAGTAATAGCATAACTCTTTTTAGTACTATTCAATCTACTAAATATAACATATTTTGTATCAAGGTAGATATGTTCATATTTCCATTCAATGAGGTTCAAACATTTTTGGTCTTTTTTACGCTGTAGAAATTCAAATTGATTTTATGGGGTTAATTTTGTTATGTATTACTGTCAATTATGCTAAAGTCCTGTATACCTGATCACCCCATTCATTTATAATGGGCATGTTAATGTCATCAACAAACACAGTCATTTTTCTTCCACCTGGAGGACCATATGTGGTTCCCATTCGTTTGTCAACATAGCTCTCTATTGTTCTCTGTAATAATAGTTAATAAAAATCTATATATTAAAAGTTCTTTGTTTAATACTTATAAAATTTGAAAATATATTCTATGAGATGATTTTTTCCCAGTTATTTACTTTTCGCTTCAATGGGAAGCAAAAATGAGACAGATGAAATATTTCAGTGTAATTATCAAGATAAGTAACAAAGAAAATTACTATACCCCAAAATAAAATAACATCTTTTTTAAATCAAAATGCAAAATTCAAAACTTAAATAATATCTTTTACAAACCAAAATGCAAAATTTTTCAAACACACACCAAAAAAACCCAGCTCATACCATTGTGGTTTTTTTTTCTAAATTACTGTTTGTTATGTGAACTTTATCAAGTTTACTTATTCCACATTTCATTATTTCCTTTTTATTTCCTATTGTATAAATACAAGATATTGAATACATCACTGCTGTATCTGAAAAGTAGTACCATAGAGCTCATGCATCCCTTTTTTGATTTGTTGAGAATATGTCAGTTGATCATGATTTACAATTTTAGAATGAGATGTAAAGAACCAGATTTTTACCAAAAAAATAACAAGTTTAAATGAAAATTGTGATATCAAAGTATAAAGTATATGTATCTCACCTGAAACATCATTGGTATAGAAGCTGATGAGAAGTTGAAGCTCTTGCTCAAATGACTCTCGGGATCATATCTAGCCATGTATCCTTTAATCATGACTGTCTTAGCTGTACCTTGTTCTCCAATCAAGAGAACGGCCTACAAAAATAATATTTAATAAATGAACAATAATTTCCCTTTCACATGTTTATGATATGTTCATCTATTAATATTGATAACAATTTGTTTACTACACTTTTCACATTTATAGCAATAAGTATACTGGAGGCTTGAATGACACTTTCAACTCTTTACCAGTTTATGTGATAAAAATAAAAAAATAAAGTGAAAGTGGGTTCCAAATAAAAATTTGCCTTCCCACATCCCCTTGTAATTGTTTCTGGAATAGCCTGTGTGTCATTTTTCAATTTACCTTGTTCTGCTTAGCAATTGTATCAATCAGGAAATTTGATCTGATGTTGTCAACATTTGGAACCAGAATAGATGAGAATTCAGGAACAGAGTCACTTGGGTATAAGTACTCTTCAACTTTGGTTGACCAATGGCTCCATTCACCTGTAAAAACAACCAAAATTCATAGCTTATAATGATTACATGTTACCCTTCATCTAATTTATTTTGCTACAAAAAATATTGCAATGGAACTAAATCTGCATTCATCATGTCTGACATTTCTCTTTTCAATTATCATTTTTCCTTTAATTTTTTATAGCTTAAATTACAGAAGCATTTTTTATCATCACATGAAATTTATTTTTTGTTCCCAAGTATTTAGGGCCATCCTTAAAAAACTATTTGTTGAGTTGGTAGGTTTCACAGTGAGTCGGTCGAAAAACAGCAAACCAACAATTTTTTAAGGACGGCCTAAGGTAAAAACATAACATTTATGTTTTATGAATATTTGTAGGCACAAGATTGCTTACAAGAATTTGACAAACACAATGTTACATACAGACAACTGACATTGCTATGTTCCACCACTACTTTTCCATTTTTTTATTCCTAGTACTAGTGCAATTAAGATGTTGGTAATGATTAAAGTGATTAAAGCACAAAACCAACCATTAAAACTTTGTATAACATCCTCTCACCTATATACTTTTAAGCTTTTAGCTTACTTTACCTTTTTCATCTACCATATATTCAAATATAGTTTCATCTTCCTTTCTGGGAGGGAAATCTAACCCACACTCATGTTTCAGCATGAACTCTTCCATTTTGGCTCTGTCATCCAACTCAAGCAGAGCACCAAGACTCCACATGACACAGAAAATGAAAAGTTTCTCAAGATGGGGTGTTGTTAAAGTGCCCTTGTCATCCCTTTTTGGAATAAGGCCTTCCAACAATACACATGCCTAAAACACAAAATCATTCATCAGCTGAAGTGAATTAATTATAAATAATACAAGTAATGAAAGAAAGCAAGAAACATAAATACATTACTCTTTTATTCAATCAAATAACAAATGCATATGTCTTTTTTCCTGAAAAAATAATTCAAAATCAACCTGATAGTATTCAAAAAGATACTCTGTAGGTTATTTTCAGATGCTCCAACATATTCACATGTATCTATAAGTTGCAAGACATTCATTTTTAAAGCTACTTCTACCTTTTAAAAAAAAAAATCTGTAAAAGTTACTAAATAAATACCTGCATTATCTGATTACACTGTAGGACATCCATTTTTGCATTCAATTGAAGGTTAACATAATTGTTAACGTCATCCCAGAGTTTGTCAAAGAATCCAAGAAGAATGTCTGCTTCAGCTGCATTTCGTGTCTTTAACCATCCCTATTAAATATCGTTAATCAACCAAAATAAAGTGAGAAGAAATTTCAATTTGGTGTTACCCCTTGTTAGTAAAATAAAGTGAAACTAGTCTAAACTGAAAACTGAATAGTACCTTATGCTATACCTTGCCTATTCATAATTTGTTTTTTCATTTTGCCAATCTTTGAAAAATACCTTTTGGTTTTCAGTCAATCTTTATTTAAGAATAAGCAAAAAATGTGCTATTTATGTAGATTATTATCTTTTTCTCCATAGTATTCAAATACCTGTAATATTGGTCTCCAATCCAAAGCAGATGAACTCATGTACACCATACCATTTCTGGACACAGTAGCAGGTGAGGCATTGTCAATGTTGTGTACTTCAAACACAATCTTACAAGCTGGTGCCATAGGAATACGATCTCCATTAGCCAAGGTCAGAGTCTTGTTGTCATCAAGTACTGAATTCAAATTCTCAATCCAAATGGCATCAACTGGACCATCTAGTACTATCCAGATGTTCTCACCTATAAAAACAATATAATAATGAGTACCTCAATTTTAGAATTTGATTGCCTGTTACATTTTTTCCTTGTATTTTGATTTCGACATGCTCAAATACTAAACAATTCAAAAATCTTATGCCATTTTCACATTCACAGAAAAAATAAAATCTTTCCATTGTTTTTTTCCATATTTTAATTTCTTAAAAGTCTTATATATCTATCGATTCTAAAATTATCTTTAATGACAAATTAATAAAGCTATGACAGGTGTCACTTGCTAATAAAGTCTTTCCTATTTTTCAACCTAGCCAATGCTATTAAAAAATTGAGAGGAGTTGCAAAAGACTGGTGACCCTGAGGCATAAACGACCGACATCTCTATCACTGTATCCTTTTTTAAAAACACTGCCCTGTTAAAAACATACTTTTATTTTATATACAGTCAGCTATACAGTCAAAATTTATACCCTTTTTGGCTTTCAAAGTTCTTCTCCATAATGTAGAGAAGATTCCATCTGTCCAGTCATTTGTAGCTACATCTAAACGTCCAAACATCTGGGGTGCAGTGATAGCTTTTGGATTCATTCTCATTTCTCTATGTGGAGCTCCACAATCTGTCATTGACTTCATCAGTACATGGATACAACAACTCTTCCCTGCACCACTAGGTCCTAGCGTCATCATACCGTGACGAACACGCTGAGTTTCATACAGCTAGAAATTTAATCAGAACTTCAAAAGGTATACTAGTAAATAACTTCTTGATACATGTTTTTTTTATGCCAATGATTATTTTATTGATGTTATCTAGATACATGTTTTATGCCAATGATAATTTCATTGATGATTCTTATACTGGAAATGAACCTCTTATCCAATTGTGAGTGAAAGCTTTAAAAGCTGCCAGTTTTACATTTGCAAAATATTAACTCATTGTTTATAGATATTTTGTCATGAACATTTGCTTGACACCAAATTTCAGTCTTTTCATAGTTACTTGGCATCATTCCAAAGTCATTATAACAGTCTTGGTTACCTGGACAAGTTTAAGATTCCATGGAGGATGGTTAATCAAACCAGCTGCTTCAACCTGGTTACTAATAGCCACTTGTAGGTCTGCATATGTAGCACTGTCTAATACTATACCAGGGAACAAATCAGCAATCAAACTCATAAACAGTGGTTCATCTTCATCCACCTACAGAAGTTACATAGACTTTACATATTTCAAGTGCTAAATGAGTGATTTCTTGTTGTTTAACATCAGAAAAAAGTAGTACCATATCAAATCAGATATTTTAATTTACAAGAGCTTTGTTATCCATTTGTTTTTAGACTTTGATCATCTAATGAATTTTGGGGTATTTCTTTGCTTCCATGAATGAGTGCAGATAATTTCATTTATAATATTTTCAAACTGATCTTACATTTCAAATATTAAGAAAAAAACACATACCAGTTTTGAAAGATTCATGTCACGTAATACTCTCATTACAATTGTGCTTTCTGTATCATTTGGTCTAGCTCTCTTATTTGCTCCAAGAGTTCTCAATACTGAAAGGATGTTTCTCAAACCAAAATCATAATGGACCTTAAAAATAGACAGAAGATTATCATATTATATAAGAGTTATACAGAGAATAATTTAATACAATTAAGAATACTGACACAAAATATAGGATTTCCTAAATTGGTATGTTGGGTTCTTTTTTCTATGTATATTATTGAACAATAATTTATGTCTGATATAAAACCATAATAAACATATATGATTCTAACCTACTATAAAACCATAATAAACATATATGATTCTAACCTACTAAAAGTCTTATACAAAACATTTTAATTTTATAAAATGTTGAAATTTGGCTTGCCTGTTTTGACAGCTGTTCTTCACATAACTTGTACAAAGTGTAAAACTTCTGTGCAAGGATAACATTTTCTATGAAACCGCAAGAAGCCAACTTGACTCTCATAATAATCTGTCTATCAGGGACCATCATAGACACTGTTCTGAATTGAACTTTCAAGTTTTCTGGCAACTCCTGACGACCAGCATAACCAGGGTTCTACAATAATTACAATAAAGCATTCAAAAATCGTCACTTTTAAAAACAATTTATTATTGATAAGAAACTAATATGATACACAACTAATAAAATGTCCTTTTCGAATCTCTATCAAAATTTTCATACTGTTCTACAGAATTGCAAGGTGTTTGGTTTTCTTATCATATAAATGCATTAATCATATATTAAAAAGAAGCATACAAACATGAGTTCAATGTTTTTAAAGATGTGTAATTGTGACTGCTGAAAAAGATTACTTTAATTTAACTGAAAATGAAAGAACCTCAGCATGCTTACATACTGCACACATTCTGCAATTGGACTACCAATTATATCCTTGAGGAATAAGGAATTAAAGATAAATATCCTGAATTTGAAGTAGTTTCAGAGGAGTTGCATCCACAAGACGATGAATAAGGATTTTTGGTGAATATGGTGAAGTCCAATGAGCCATAACTCCCAAAAAAATTTGCAGATAAAAAAATCCTGGTAACATGCACATTTACATATGGTGTACTTCTTGCATTCCAAGTTTTGTTAAATTCTGTTCAGTAGTTTCGTTCACAAACTGACTAAAGAGGGAGCCGTCAAAATCATTTTGTATTCCCTCCGCAATTTCATTGTATGGGGTATAAAATAGGTCATTAAACACTTTTGAAGTAAGAAAGTCAACTGAACTTACCATGGTCAAGAAAATACCAAATTCAGGGTTGAGATCAACAACATCACCATCAGTGAAAATAAATTCTTTCTTTCTATCTTTCTTTGCATTCAGTACAATATAAATCTGTTGAGCAGCTACTGACAAGACAGGTAACTCAATTCTGTTAAATTCATCAAAACATCCCCAGGAACCAGACTGAGCTAATCCTACAATATGAAAACATAATCTTTATTCTAAAACCTTGGCCATAGGATTAAATAAGATGTATATAGAAGCAGTCAAGAGTATTTTGACTGACTGACTGACTGGTGTTTGTTAATTGTCATGTTTGCGATTTTTCGGCTATCATCAGTACACAAAAAATTAAGAGTATTTAAATGACTTTCTTTAACTAAATATGATTAGCAATAAATATGAATTGTTATGCAATTGCATAAAACTTTTGCAAATGAGTGACTACAGAAATAGGAGCAAATAATTTTTTTATAACTATCTGGAACATGTACTTGCCCTTGTAAATTCTTCCAAGTCCTCTGAAGTCCATCTGATCAGAACAGTTGAAGACAACAACATACTTTCCTAAGGCTTTACCCATATCTTTTGTTGTCTCTGTTTTCCCGGTGCCTGCTGGTCCAGCTGGGGCTCCACCCATAGACATACCCAATGCCTGAGCCAAAGTGATGTAACACCTAAATAGGGACATAAAAATGATAAAAATCCATAATGGTTATTCTTATAAAAACATTTTTGTTCTTTAAGTGGTTAAATTGCCTGTCCATATAAACCTAAAAGATCTGAGAAAAGTGGCAAAGATGTAAAAACATTCAGTTCAAATTATAAACAAAAATCAAGAAGGTCTGAGCATCACGAAAATAGGTTAATGGCTTATAATGAAAGAAACATTGGGAAAATCTCAAAACATATTAGGTCATACACAATTTTTGATATGTTACAACTAACCTGTCAGTGAGAGGTGTAATGACCAATCTGTCTGTACAACCTAAGAACTCATTCTGATAGATAAAGTCTACATCTGTAATCTGTACAATACACTGGTCTGTATCTTCTTTGAAGTAGAATCTGGCTTGTTTCAACCATTCAAAGTCTGTGGGTGATTTGATGTGCATTCTGGTCTGTAAGAATGAGGAAAAAAAAAAACAAACATAGACTTAATATCTATATGGACATTTAAACAATTAAGTTTAAGTATAAAGGAAATGCATGCCTGTTGTTGCAGTGTGTTAGAACCAAAGTGTGACATGAGAGCACCAGTAACACTAATGACTATAGGATTTTAAAATGCATGGGTGGACCAAACAAGAGGCTCCCATGAGCCTGAATCGCTCACCTGGTCTTGATGTTGACCCTATACTTTTGTAGAGCTAAATGAGCTGAACATTTAAGCAAGCAACAGCTTTTCTCTACCTGCAATAGTTTTCATTCTATAGGCCAAAAACACCATTTTTCACCTATAAGGGGCCATAACCCCTATAAGGAGTCATCTGACAACTTCGACCCTATGGAGACTTTTGTAGAGCTAAATGAGCTGAACATTTAAGCAAGCAACAGCTAATCTCTATCTGCAAAAGTTTTCATTCTGTAGGCCAACAAGAGGCTCCCAGGAGCCTAAATCGCTCACCTGGTCTTGATGTCAACCCTAAGAAAAACTTTGTAGAGCTAAATAAGCTGAACATTTAGGCAAGCAAAAGCTTTTCTCTATCTGCAATAGTTTTCATTCTATAGACCAAAAACACTATTTTTTGCCTGTAAGGGGCTGTAACCCCTATAAGGGGTCATCTGACAACTTCGACCCTATGGAGATTTTTGTAGAGCTAAATGAGCTGAACAATTTAGCAAGCAACAACTTTTCTCTATCTGCTACAGTTTTCATTCTATAGGCTAAAAACACCTTTTTTCACCTTTAAGGGTCTGTAACCTCTATAAGGGGTCATCTGACAACTTCGACCCTATGAAGACTTTGGTAGAGCTGAATGAGCTGAACATTTAAGCGATAAACAGCTTTTCCCTATCTGCAATAGTTTTCATTCTGTAGGCAAAAAACACCATTTTTCGCCTTTTAATGGCTGTAACCCCTATAAGGGGTCATCTGACAACTTCGACCCAAATCAGACTTTTGTAGAGCTAAATGAGCTGACATTTAAACAAGCAACAGCTTTTCTCTATCTGCAATAGTTTTCATTCCATAGACCAAAAACACTATTTTTTGCCTGTAAAGGGCTGTTACCCCTATAAGGGGTCATCTGACAACTTCGAACTTATGAAGACTCTTGTAGAGATGAATGAGCTGAACATGTAAGCAAGCAACAGCTTCTCCCTATCTGCAATAGTTTTCATTCTATAGGCAAAAAACACTATTTTTCACCTTTTAGGGGCTGTAAACCCTATTAGGGGTTATCTGACAACTTCAACCCTAATGAGACTTTTGTAGAGCTAAATGAGCTGAACATTTAAACAAGCAACAGCTTTTCTCTATCTGCAATAGTTTTCATTCCATAGACCAAAAACACTATTTTTTGCCTGTAAGGGGCTGTAACCCCTATAAGGGGTCATCTGACAACTTGGACCCTATGAAGACTTTTGTAGAGCTGAATGAGCTGAACATTTAAGCAAGCAACAGCTTTTCCCTATCTGCAATAGTTATCATTGTATACGCAAAAAACACTACTTTTCACCTTTAAGGGGCTGTAACCCCTATAAGGGGTCATCCGACAACTTCGACCCTATATATTTTGTAGAGCTAAATGAGCTGAACATTTAGGCAAGCAACAGCTTTTCTCTATCTGCAATAGTTTTCATTCTAAAGGCCAAAAACATGAAAAAATGCTATTTTTCACCTTTCAGGGGCTGTAACCCCTATAAGGGATCATCTGACAACTTCGACCAAATGGAGACTTTTGTAGAACTTTTGATGCTGAAGCAGTAACGTGGCATCAGATTTCATCTATCTCTTATACTTTTTGATTTACAAGCCAAAAACAGTAGTTTGACCCCCCTGGTCTATTTTTAGTAACGGTGGCCATGTTTTTTGATGGATCAAAAATCGAAACACAAGTTTGGTGCAGGACACCCTAAAGATCATTCATACCAAGTTTCATTAAATTCTGTTCAGTAGTTTCAGAGGAGAAGATTTTTGAAAAATTGTTAACGGACGACAGACGACGACGACGGACGCCAAGTGATGGCAATAGCTCACATGGACCTTCGGTCCAGGTGAGCTAAAAATGTAAATAAGAGGAATGGTTGTACTGAAAGATATATCTGTTTCATTTACCTTTGCAGACATTGAACAATAAGTGTTTTCAGTGTCTATTTTTTTTACTTTGCCATTTTACTAACAATAAAGTAACTTTTTTATAAAATTATAGAAAAAGCGGGAGATTTTACAATGGTTTTGTTTGCAAAGATAGGTCAAAATAAAAAAATATACATTACAAACTTACAAGATCATCAAAAATATCTCTCTGATGTACATGAATGGTCACAAGAGTTTCATATTTGACTCTTTCAAACTTGGTAAGATCGTGAGTAGTCTGGTCAATCAATTTGTTTAACATATCCAAGAATCTTTGATTGGTGGTTGGCATGATTTTCTTGTCAGCTCTGGCACTCTGTAGGGCAATCTCTGCATCTCTTGTCCATATCATTTGAATTCCTAACAGACCAACCTGAAAGAAAGATAAAATTCAGATACAAAGATTTGTTGTGACAAAAGCAATTACTGTAAACCAATTTATATTCGCGACTACTATATTTCTCGATTCCTATCAAAGGACACTTACCCGGCTATTAGTTTTCACAATTTTTCGTAACAAACAATAACATTACTATGACAATGAGTTAATTCACGACGATTCAGTTTCGCGAATTTCTGTTCCTTGCAAAATCCGTGAATACAAATTGCTCACAAAAATGAGTTGGTTTACAGTACGTACATAATATGCATGTGTTCTTAAACTTGGCAGACAAGTTGTGTTGTTGAAGCTATTTTCACTATTAAAAATGAACAGACTTTGATTTTAATTTTTTACCACATAAATGTTAATCTAAGTAGAGAATAAAATAAGGGCTATTCCAGAATTAATTGTATGGGGAGGGGGGGGTCCAAAGGCACTATGATTAAAATTGTATGGGTGGTGGTATTTTTAGATATTTCTTAAATGCAACATAAAGGGGGGGGGAATAAAATTTTATGCATGGTGGGTATAAAAAAAGTGCCTTCCGATCCCCCCATACATTTATTTCTGGAATAGCCCTAAATACCTTTGATCCAAATAAGAGGCACACATCTTTTTAAATGAAATTATATGCATTGAGAATTTTTTTTAACCAAGTTTATTGATCTTTTTATGTCACCTTTTCTTTCTATCAAAATTGGAGATGTCATGTTTTGCTATTACAAGAACAAGAAATTAATCAAGCAAAAATATTTGATCACTTATCAATGAATGATAAAACATATGACAAATACCTGAGCTGGAAAGCCATTTATAAAGCTGAGCAATTCAAATCCTTCTGTGTTAATAGCTCTGAAGGCATCCCTAATGACACCATGTAGAGATCTTTGTTGTTCAACCAGAAGTTCTCCTAGCCAAGTTTCTACATTTCCTTTTGCCATAACCTCTTTTTCCAGCTAAAATACAAATAAAACAGTTTCTGATTAAAACAATATTGTTGCATGATTTAATTAAAAATCAATGTTTACTGGATCTGATTTTTTATTTTTTGGTTTTGAATTCCAAGTTTGGGCATTTCTTGGGAAATATTCTTGGTCATATTATTTGCAGACTAGAATACTAACAAGTCAGAAAGGGCCCTGTGGCAAAAAATCTTAGTGTTTTCAAAATCATACAAACTTTGATTATAACCCCTAAGGCATGTTCCATGGAATGTGTATGAAACTTCAGAGCTGTATTGTTTTTTTGAGTTTTAATGTTCACAAAGTCCAATTCTCAAAATCTGTGATTTTAGATAAAAAATGAAGTTTTTTCCAAAAATATTTAACAGATTTGCACAAAATTTTAATATGCAAATCATGACATGCTACTTAGCAGCTGTACAAAATTTCAGAAATGTATTCATAACACTTTTTTAGTTTAAGTGTTCACAATGTCCAAATCTCAAAATCTGTGATTTTTGATAAAAAATGATTTTTTTTCAAAAATATTTAACAGATTTGCACGAAATTTTAATTTGAAAATCATGACATGCTACTTAGCAGCTGTACAAAGTTTCAGAACTGTATTGTTAACAGTTTTTGAGTTTTAGTGTTCACAAAGTCCAATTCTCAAAATCTGTGATTTTCGATAAAATATGAAGTTTTTTCCCAAAAATATTTCACAATTTTAATATGCAAATTATGACATGCTACCCAGTAGCTGTACAAAATTTCAGAACTATGGTGTTAATAGTTTTTGAGTTTTAGTGTTCACAAAAATTGTTGACGGATAGTGAAAACTATAGGGCTTCTGCATCTTCGATGCGGGGCCCTAATTAAATTGAATCTAATAGATACTGTTGTAACAGGCCTTACCATAATTTTTTCACATTCCCTTGATAAGACTGCCATTATTCTGTCATAGTCTTTTTCATGGAACTCAACTTCATTCACATTTTCAAAGATTCCCAATAGATGTGACTGAAAAGAAAAAGAGTATTTAGACTGTAAGAAAAACTGTTTCAATACATGTACATTACAAGATAAAAATAAAAACGGCAGCTGAATAAAAATGTACCCTTATCATATGGAGTTCAAAGACATTATTACAGAATTGTTAAAAGCAATTTACATTATATTAAGCAGAATGGAACAGCATTATTTCTGTAAGCTTTAAAACACATGTTTCTTTAAAAAGTATGAAAACTTGTTGTGTGGCTAAAATTTGTCCACTAAATAAAAAAGTCATTTTTGAATAATTTTAAAATCATACCTGGATTGTGTGAGAATCACTAGCTTGACCAAGGATTTCTAACAATGCAGGGTCAGAAATGAAGAAAAATCTTGGAAAAACAAGACGCTTCTTTTCCAAATATCTGAAGAACAATTTATTTTAATACATCTATTTTTATGAGGGCTTATGTTGCAATTGAGAAATATCTAAAAATACCACCACCCATAAAATTTCAATTATAGTGCCTTCCGACCCCCCCATAAAATTAATTCTGGAATAGCCCTGAGTAGAAACTATTGACACCCCCCCCCCAAAGAAAAAAATGTGTAGTCTTCAATTTCTCTCATTTTGTCATTTCTTCTTGGCCATTTGAGATTTATCATCCCCATTTAATAATTTTGTTATTACCTTTAGATTTGTCAACATTGATTTGTTTTACATGTACTAAATCTCACTTGAAAAATTTTAAGCATTTGTAGTGATGCAATTTGTTTTTAAAGGACTGAAATATTATTGTTGTAAGTGCTACCTAGGCTAAAACATGTTTTACCCAGTCAAAGATTTCTGACATAACTCTAGTTGTTCCAACAAATGAGGCAGAAGCTGACCCAGAGTTTCATCACCAACACAACACTGGACCACATTGGTTACTTCATGAGCTCTCTGCATGATCTTAACCCAGGATTTATCAATGTTAGAAAATCGTTTGGCTTCCTGTAAAAATGAATAAATAGTAATGCATGATTAAAATAATCTTAAGATTTTTTTTCACTTTAAAAGCATTTTATAGCATGATTATCTTGTGTGAAACCCTTTGAATTATAGTTTCCTTAAAAAAATTGTTTACAGTTTATCAAATTTAAGAGAATATATTTTTTGGTATGGCTTGTATTCAAGAACATCTCTGCAGACCTGTATAGGTATGACTGTAACAGTACAATTGATTACAAAAAGTCATTTTCATTGAAGAAATGTCCTTCTGACTGTCTGACATAAGAATGATATGAAATCTTTCTTTTTATATTACTGTGGATTCATTATTTTTGTGGGTATCAATTTTCATGGTTTCATCAAAAATCATAATTCGTTGGATTTTTAATTTCGTGACACCCACAAAAATTGTTACCCCACAAATAATAATGAAACCACAGTATATGATTACCTGGGGAAGCTGTTTGGCAATGTCACCACCAACAAACACAGCCTCTAAGTACACCCACAAATTCTGAACAATCATCCAATTTTCTAAAATGTCATTTGTATTTGACAGCTTAGCAACCCATTCCTGTATTGTCTTCTTAAATGGTGCATTGTATCTGAAAGGTTAATTGTTCAGAGGCAATACATGAACAGACATAAAACACTCAAACCTGTCTATAAAGGACAGAAAGCTGACACCATCCAAGTACCCTTTTTAGACCGGTGCTTTTAAAAGAGGTTTACTGTTAATTATTTAAAACATTATATTACTGTGTTTTCTATGTGTATGTTATTGATTTATTTAAAGGTTTTAAAACAATGCAAACAAGAAATACATGTGTAATTATGAATGTTATTTTCAAGTTGTCATGATTTTTTAGTAAAATTAGTAAAATTTTCTTTATCTTTATCAAATTTACAATTAATCCCTTTAGTATAAGCTGAGAATGTTTTGAATGAATGGACAGACAGACTGAAAACATAATTGCAAGTTGTGCAAACTATTAAACTAATAACCAAATGAAATATGTAGTTTTTGTGAGGAAATTACAAAAAATGATTCCTCAAAGTACCTGTTGCTGAGCAGAGAGCTCAAAATCATTAAGCTGTCTTCTAGGAAGGTTATGATTTCCCCAGTCTCTCCTCCTTTCAAAAGCAGTTCCCCTCTGGCCTTGAAGTTTGAAAATGATAGAATACGTCCATTCCAGTCATTTACCACTTGGGAAAGCTTAGCTTCTATGTCCTTTTCTTTGACTGCTGATATACACACATCCTAAAAAAGTTTTTTTTTTCAAATTTATCAATTAAAACTAATTTTTCTGTTATAAATGTAAAGTATATATATCGACAAAACTAGATAAAGAAATGGCAGGTATAATGTCAGATTTAAATGACAATTTACACTTCAATTATTGAGTTGTACTTGTTAATTTTCAGAAGCATATAATTGCCAGGTTCAAATTTTTCAAACATTTTTCATACTTTAATTTGTCCAATCCTTATACATACTTCAATGTCTTCCTTATACTTCAGCAAAGGTGCCTTCATGATGTCTCTTAACATAAAGTTTTCGGAGTCTAAATCAAATGTATGGCCTGTCAGCTTTGCTATTCTTTCCCAGTGTCTGTCTTTCATTGCTTTATTGGACATTAGTTCTAGGATTGGACAGGATTCACTGAAGTCATCAATCTTCCTTTTCAAGTCAATAAATGCTTGCCAATCCTTCAATGCTTTAGGAAGTCTTCGGCATCTGTAAGAAAATCACAAATACTTTTAATTGACCAAAAATTTTAAAAAATGTGTGGTAGTAATACATGAAGGGTATAACATATATGCCATTTCCTTAAAACCATTTTGATTAAAGCTAATGGTATACAATAGAACAATGTCACAAAAAGTCTTTTCTATGTAATGAGATCTGTAGTGTTGAGTTGTGGATATGAGATTAACTTTGTTTATTCATAAAAATCAATTTCTTTTTATTCTTAGTTTTAATGGGACAAAAATGGTGTTTTGTAAGAAATAAAATCGTGTCAGTGGAGCCCTTTTTCTATACCTGTTCTGTAAGTCACTCAATTCAGTGTTAATCTTTTCAATGTCAACTTCAGTCCATAGAATATCAAAGTATCCATTGATGACAGTCATAACAGTGCTGTATAGTCCATAAAGTTTCTGTAGTAAGCCCAACTCTTTCTTGATTCTCATCAATGTGGGGTAGTCAGTAACAGGCAAACCAAACAGTTGTTCACCAGCAGAGTAAATACCATACTTGTTGTATAACTCATCAAACTGGCCCTGAAAACAAATTATTTTTGCATATCATACATTCTTCATTTTCTTTCCTTTATCTTCTTTTAAGTCTAATTCCAAACCTTGCTTGAAAATTGTGTTAAAGTAAAATAAAGCAACAAGCATTCACACAATCAAAATTCAAAAAATGTTTGAAATTACCTGGAATATCTGTAGCCTTTCATTTGCTTCATCAGGTGATATACCTTCACACATTGGTCCTTCCTAGAAAGATAAATATGAATGTGTTTTGGTAAAAAAAAAACAACAACTCATCTTCAACTTTAAAACATGTTTCACTTTTTAGTAATATTTATAATTGGGAAAAGTGACATCTTAAGGTATACATGTTACCTTTTTCAATGCTTGAATACAGTGTTCTAGGATTTTAAAAAAATCTCACTTACCCAGATGTAATATTGCAAAAAATTGACCGACCCACAATAGAAGTCAATGCAAAAAACTGTCAAGGTCCACTTAACCTGGGTTTAATTTCACTTCCCACAGGTAACGGGTAATAGGAATCCTAGAACACTGGAATAGGAAACTGGGTCTGGATGCTGATTTTAATTACATGTATGTCATATTTTAAAACAGTTATTTAAACTTACTGTTTCATATGCTGCTGCAAAGTCAGCTTCATCTTTGTGGAATGTTTCTACTGATGTTAAGAGCTCACTCTTAAACCCAGGTTGTACTCTCACAAGTTCATCTTGAACAAAATTCTGTAAAAAAATGATTCCATGACTGAATCACTATTTCATATGGTACATTAAAATAAAATCACGATTTCCCCACTTGTACTTGGAAACTATATTAGGTAAAAATCATATAAAATATAAAAATCTGCCAAAGTAAATAATGGCCAGATTTCGTAAAACAGAAAGTTGGCGAGCCACAGACCTGAGATAGAATCCACGTAATTGGACCCAGCCCTGATGCAGTATACCAAAAATCAAGGGGCTGTAATAACGAAAATTTGTTCCCACCCACCCAACATTCATCATTTTATAACCAGGATTTTTCCAATAAAAAATGATCTTTTTTTCTTTAAAATTCAAAGTTAGTTTTACAATTCATCTCATTATATAGTAGCACAGAACAGACTTGAAAAACCACTTATTACTTCAAATCATCAGGGTTTTTTTCACTATGGGCCAAAAATATTCAAATGAAATGCACTTACTGCACTTCTCATTAGTTTTTGGAATGAGTATCTCATTGAGTCAACTCTATCATTTTCTTCTTTGGGAATGGTTACTTCAAAATCACCCAACACAGCATAGGATTCCTATATAAGAAACAAAAACATTTTCTCAAAAATCTGCATCAAGTTTTTCATAGCATTAGTATACAAAAAGAGAGCTTTAGTAAATAGTCTTTCTTCAAAATAGTATTCAAAGGAAACGTAGAATTGGGAGCCAAAAAAAATCACACATCGATAAGAATTTGACGTGTAAAACTGTTTTCATTATCATCAGAAATGAGTTTTAAAATCTTGATTAAAAAATGTTTTACCTCAATTGGACCAAGAGACATATCAAGGTGTATTTGATTGTTTCTGATATCAGACAAAGCATTCATAGACTCCCTCACATCCTCTAGATCTCTTATTGGACGAGCCAGTCTCTTACTGTAGTCTTCCACAAATGAAAGTACTTCATCCATCTTGTTCCTGAATTTATTGTTCAATTCTTTACCAAACAGTAATTTCCATGCCTTTATTTCAACTCTAAGTGCCAACTTAAGCTTTTCTAAAACAATATCAAGAAAACAAATAAACAATGTTACCTTATCTTTTTAAAAAGGAAAAGTGCAACTGCAATTAGATCTATAACATAGCATAGTTTATTTCAAATCAAACATGATATTGAAGTAAAATTTTGACATGAAGCATTGTTTATGTTTACCTAGAGTATTACTGAGAAAAAATGTTCAAGGGGATCAGAGCTATATTCAATTTTTATTTTCTTGATGGTGGGTTTAACATGTTTTTAAATGCTTATATAAAAGATGTTAAAAAGAATTAATCTGGTGGTAGTACCCTAAACTGGGAGGTGAGCTCCAACCCCTAGTAGATTTTTTCCTGGAAAAGCCCTGAGGAAATCAGATTAAACCTAGCAGTGTTGAAGGCTATCATTTCTTTTTTTTTATTTTAAAAGATATAAATTATGCAAAAATGCAATTATATCACTTATTTGTAGCATTTGAACTTCACTTGATTTTTTTTGGATTTTTTCCTGTAGAAAAAGAGCATTTTTTATTTTTTTTGTAAACAAAAAATTTACATGGTTCTGAAATGTCATGCTTCTGCACAGGGGTTTGTTTTGTGTCTTTTCTATACTGATAAAAAAATACAATATTTTTATTTCCCCGTCAATGGTGATGTCCTTTTGATCTATCAGTATTTAAAAAAAAAAAAAAAAAAAATTCCATGTTCCTGTCAAAACAGAGAAGAACAAATAAATTTACCTGTAAATAACTCGATTGGTCCTACAACCTCAGAAGCTTGAATGTCATCTATGTTATCTTCTAATTTCTTAAACATAGCTAGTTTGGCTTTGTACTCAGACAAAATAGGATCTGTTGATGTAAATTCCTGTAAAAATCAATACAAGATATTGAAAAATTGTGGTTTTATTTACATTCATGTAGTTTAACAGTCACATGAACAAACACTCTGAAAGTATTGAATTCTGAATATTGATCCCCACAAAAATAAATTAATCTACAATATTCAAAGCATGTTAAGCTATGGAAAGTTTGCTGTTTTAAGTAACTTGGTACCAATTTTTTTCCTTAAAATTTGCGATATATACTTGTATCTTGTATACTCAAACTTTGAGAATATGCACATTGTACAATAACAAGTACCTACACATTTCCATCAGAAAAAACAAAAGGGTTATTTGTAATTTTAAAATCCAAATTGTACAGATAAAATGGTAGTATCCATTACTATTACTTAGTCTAGATGACTTATGTTGATGTACTTTGTTATAGATTTACACGACCAACTTACAGTGACAGCCTCCTGCCTGTCCTGTTCCCACAAGAAGGAATAGTCTGAATATCTCTGTAAGGCTTCAACCACATCAGCTTTCAAAGTACTAATGGCTGAAGACATCATCATCACATACTTAGAAACATCCTTGTTCTCAGCAATACTCTTGTAGAAATTCTTCTTACTGGACTGACTCACTTTGACATGGAACAATGGTACTACAATAAAAAATTCACAAAAAATAAAATAACATGTTGTAACAATTGAGGTACATGTATGAAGGTTATTCCTATAGCATTTTGATCATCTTTTATGATTTAGGTGGAGAGTGAAAGTATAAATGTTCTGTTACCATGTATTTTTTTTAAATAACAAGGGGTTGCACTAAGCATACCCCAACTGGACCATTTGAAAAACTGAAAGAAAATGGCATAATAACCTGGAAAGAGGAGACACACTACAACTTATCAAGCTTAAGCTGTGCACTTAAATTGAAATATATTTCATTAGTAAAAGCTAAGAAATCTGTGATGAAAAATGTCTATTTTTACCCTAAAAAAGTCTAAATCATGCAGCTCAGAAAACAGGAATTGGATGCACAACTGACCTAGGAAAGGGAGGCATGGTACAAATCCTCATGCTAAACATGTGTTTGTAAACCAATCCCTTCAGTAAAGGCTGAGAAAGCCGTTATGAAAGTTTTTAACCAATTGACAGACAGATGGACAAGCTGATTGCAATCTTATACCTCCAAATGCAATATCTAATACCCCTGGCCTCTTTTATGAGTGAAGGAATAAAATAGATTTTAACCCTTCAGCTGCCAACATAGTTTCTATTGTTTTATTATGTAATGCTGAATAAAAAATATCATAATTGACTAAATGTGTTACTTGATTCAATTGAGCATATCTCTGTTATTTTTTATCATAGACCAATAAAAGTTATATGTATGTGTATTGTTGGATTCTCTAGTTTTCATTTTTCTTGTGCGTTGGTGTTTACGAGCAAGTTTTACCTGTACAGGTGCAAATAAAGGTGAAAATATATAAGGTTTTATAATTTAATGGTTTAAACCATTGAACAAGAATAAAAATTTGTAACAATGTTACTTTAGCCATTATTAATCTTCAGAAAACATTTTTATGCTAAAAAAGTTCATAAAAATCCCAGGTATATCTACAGGTAAGGCACAGGTATGTCAAAAACTCGTTAACTGTGAAAATGGTAAAACTGGTCGAAAAAAATAATAACTTTTTAGTTGAAACATCATAATAACACATGTAATGACTATTTATTTGTTCAATCTGATTCAGGTTGTTCATTTTCAACATCAGGTAAAAAAACTACCCTATAATTGTACATGGTGTTATCCAATCAAAGCATTTTGGCATGCACAGAGGATCATAGAGCAAAACTTCAGTCTAAACACATAAGGACCAATAAAATTATGTCACATCTCTTCTAATTAGGAAATATGGGTGTCCACTACTTCAAACATTGACCAATATTGCTGAAAACATTCTTTTTCCAGTAGTCCCATACTAGCAAAAGTCAATCCCATAAAGACCTACGTAGTTTTTTCAGTCCAACATTTTCGGAATTTTTTACGAGAAAAAGCGTCCTGTCTGCTTCATTGACTAAAATATTTATCATATATCGTTTTAATCAGTCCAATGGTCGTCCTTTCTGTCGAACATCTTTTGTTTCATGGCTGCACAGGGCATTGAAAACATCAGTCATCTCAGAGAGATCAAATTATTTTGAGAAAAAAAATTGAACATCGTCTGGAAAATCCCTGCCAGTATTTGGCAAAAAATCACTCAGGGATAAAGTTACAAATAATTTTCGATTGTTAATCATCAAATCTTCAGATTTAAATCCTGTAAAAACCCTCTTTGACATCAAAACGTTCATAAAATTGACGACTTCTTCGTCATCACTCTAATTTACATCCGCCATTTTGAGACATTTTTCAATCACATTTATTTACTTTTTATTTTTCATGATAAACAGTAAAAACACCCGAGAAACCCGAATATAATTGAAATTTTATCCAATCACAACCGTTAAAAGAATTAACATACGTCATTTCTGATAAGGATTTCCCTTTGTTGCTTAGAAACTACGATAAACACGTGGGTCCAAGAAACGACAATAGTCGCGCGTAGCAATGCCGGTATGAATAATCAGAACGACAATTGTCGCGCGTAGCAGGCTAAGGGTTAATATAAAGTGAAAGAAAGGTTCCAGACGGACATACATAACCAAAACTTTGGAAAGTTAAGAAAGAGCTTGAACATTTGGTCCAGGCACCAATATGGATTTGTTTCAATATTCAAAGGGGCATAACTTCACAAGGACCATTATTTAGTGCAGAATTCAAAACTCGTCAAAGGTATTCAATGCAGTTAATATACAAAATTGGATTTATGTCAAAATTTGACAAAACATTTGTAGGCATGACAAAGTTTATAAAATCTAACAGAAACATGCACAGTCAGAAGTGAATATGAATGCCATTTTTTGCTTTGTCCTCATGAAGTGTTGTGGATTTTGGACAAATTAAGAGAAATCTTTTCTTTCTTTTGATACTACCAATAAACAACAGTTATTTATTACATTTACTTGTATCATTTGAAGGTTTATGGTGTTCATCAGTAGGGGAATCTCTATCTTGTCCCCATTGGTATACTCCTTTACTGATCTCCAAAGTGTACTGAGTTGCTTTGTTCAATGACTGCTGTATATCATCTAAACCAGGTTGCATAACCTATTGGAAAATTATAAACACAAAATTTTGTAATGTCAATTCAAAAATATAAACAAAGCTGAAAAGTTTTTTTTTTTTATGATTGCTTTAGAAATAGATATGATAAATCAAAAGACATAATGCATATGCCCATCCTTGTATGTACTTACGACATTGGGAATACATAAAGTTATGTCAGCTACAAAGAATGGCACTCTGCTTCCATTCCAGCCACCTACACTATCATCAAAATGGAGGCCACCACCTCTTCTTCCACTGAAAAAAAATATGTGTTTGATTTATATTTATGCATTATACTAATTAAACTAATGTATAACCCTGCAACATTTTTCCTTTTCCTTTTAAGTTTTATATCATCATCCCTTTATTTAAGATAAATATGTAGTGGTCCATAATTTTCCAATTTTGAATACATGTATATATCTGCGAGGACTCTCATAGTCTATTTTTAGAGAGCATCCATCACAAATAAAGCCCACCTGCCATCAGAGAATCCCAAGGTGAAAATGACTTAGCTTCTGCTTTTACCAGACCCAACAGTTTTCTACAGGACTGGAAAAAGAGATGGTTATATAAAAGCGGTATTTTTACCAGACTTTCAGTCTGGCAGATACGATTTTTTTCCGAAGCGACAGAATTTTTACTGGATTTGTCTGTCGTCCTTGGGAATCTCTGTTGTTATACTGTAAACTTTATAATAATAAACATGTATACTATCAAAATGGTATTGGTTTGGTCAACTGGCCTAATTAATGAAAGAACCTTAGTGAGCACGCCCACATACCCCACGCGTTCGGCTATTGGACTATCAATGTTATCCTTGAGGAATTAGTATCCAGCTTCAGGAATCAATAATATTGAATGATTGTAAAAGTGAATGTGCAAGTATTTGAATACATGTATCATAACAAAGTTATGTCAAATTTCTAAGTCCAAAGGGCCATAACTCCCACAAAAATTTGGATATCAAAAATTCCTGGTGATATGCACAACTACATATGGTGTACTTCTTGCATACCAAGTTTCGTTAAATTCTGTTCGGTAGTTTAAGAGGAGTTGCGATTACAAACTGTAATCATGATTTTCTGCAAATTTCTATGTCCAAAGGGCCATAACTCCCACAAAAATTTGCTGATCAAAAATTCCTAAGAGGAGTTGCGATTACAAACTTTGATCACAGACGGACGGACGACGGACCAGTCAAAAACATTATACCCTTCCCAACTTTGTTGCGTTGGGTATAATTAAGGGTAATTAACCAAACAAAAACAAAAGCGTTTGTACAGATTAAAGTTTTAATCTACACAATGGTCACAAACTTCTGATATATAAAGCTTGCCCTTCGTATTTGTTGTTGACACTGCAATTGAAACAAAATTTGACTCATTATTTCAGTAGTATAGATGCTTTTTGGCAAAACTGTTTATTTTAGAACAGTTGGTTGCTACAGCAGATAATGTGAAAGTGAAGTGCAGTATTTTAAGTAATTTTAAGTTTAATAAGCATCAAAGCTATGAAAAGAACTTTGCCGTCTATTGTAACTCTTCTGTTGATTCATTTTCTTTAAAATAAAGCAACCAATATCTCTCAGGCAATGATAAATATGACAACTTATTAACTTTAACATATACAATGTACGCCATAATGTATAAGTGTAAAAAATTCCAAAAAACCAGAAAGCACAATAATAAATCTAAGCATAACTTGACAGGATATCAAAACAAATACACTGTAACCTTGAAAAGAACCGCCTCCTCATTGTATCAAGTGAATGTCTTGTGGCTTTCAGTAAAGATTCTACGAGTCTGTGATTGAAGTGATCTTTCAGCTCATCACATGCCTCTCTAACTGACTGTTCATCTGTACAATCCATTTCATCCAAGCTACTTTGCTGTTCTGACACATCCTCTGATATTTCTGATTCAGATCCTACTATGAAATCAATAAATAAAGAATCAAGTTCATAAAAATTCAACATTCATTTTTCAATCAAATTTTTTATCTTTAATTCCCCATTAATCAATTGTCATTGCATACTTAAAATATACTTGCTATGGACCACATTCATTTATATGGGACGCAGTCCCACATATGTAGAAACTTCCAAAAGTTAATGGTTTGGTTTTTCTTCCAAACCGGATGTAGGCACGAATTTCTATGGGGCCAGAAATTTGATGCTTTTCTTTAAATAAATTTTAAAACTGACAGATTTAATAACAACAGTTAAATTTCTTTTTAAAATATACAGGCGAATACGGATGGAAAGTCAAATATAAACTCTCTAAATATATTTTTCAAGGAAACTCTCGTTGTCAAAGAGATGAAATGATCACGCCAAGTTCTCGCGAGAATGGTCATTGTAAACAGGTGCGTTAGGAACAATCGTGATTAATGATTGTTTACTAATAATTCAACCAATTTATGGCGATGTTAAGCGGTTGTTTTAAACATGAATAACAATAAAAGATAAAGCTTTACAACACTGAATAGAAAAAAAGATGGTCTTACCTTAGGCTTAGCTGATCATGGAGATTTTAATCAATCCTGTGCATGTGCATGTTCCAGTGGTTTTTTTCCAAAATCCTGATTAAAACAAGTCGTCATTTTCTGCCAGGTTTTTATATCAATTTTCTCCACCCAATACTTCTAAAAAGATATATTGGTCTACAGAAAATCACCCGTAACCTGGCAGAAAAAAGGTTGCTTTGTTTACTTCTGCTGGAGCGCGAAATACTCTGACCGGGAAATGACGTCATTGATAACGTAACACCAAAAGAAGGTTATTTCGTCCCGTCAACGTCATCCTACTATTTTAGAATGTTACAAATATTTGTAATTTGCACAAATAATTCTATATTTGTAATTTTTAGTTATTGATCAATGACATTTTTGCCAACTATTTTCTAAAGCTGCGTCCCATTTTAGGTTGCACCTATTATCATATTATACAGTTCATAATTTCAATTAATGATGCATATGTGTTCAAAGTTTTAGAAAGATTTGATTCATGATTTATGGAAAAAAATAAATACAAAGATAATCTTGTCAGAATGGGATCAAGACCCAAAGATACAAAGACTTGACTTTCTAGCTTATTTATTTGAAGATGAGATAAACACAAATTTTCATCAGGTCTAAAATCACAATATTGAATTTAAATTAGAGATACATTACCACGAGAAGATGATTCTGAAGCGGTTTTTGATTCCACAGCTTTCTGCTCTGATTGAGCTCTGTTCAGGAAGATTCTTATCAGTTCTTTGACAGCATCCTCTATAACTTGACTCATCTTGTTTATTTCAACAGTCATAGCACCACAGTATGCCTAAATATTACCAAAAGCTTTATCTAAATACTTTTAATTCATTGACATATTCTTCTATTTATCATAAATTATTCTATTTGTCAAACCAAGTCATCAAAATTGATCTTTTAATCATAAAACAAAAATTGACCAATCAAAAAATAAAATTATGCATAAGTGTGCCTAACATCAATGTTTGATTAGTCACTTGAACTTTATAAAAAATCTAATTGACGAAGCTAAAAAAGATCTGAGTGTATGAGCAGTGTATCTGAAATTTCTCTTTTTAAATTCTTAAACTACCTCCATCTTCTGTAGAAACTCATCTACTGTCCAAGGCATTCTTTCAGGTAGATCACACAGCAGAGTTTCACTTATTTCTGTCAGCATATTATCAATCCTTATTTCTTTTATATCATTAACCTACATAGAAATGATCTTGTTAGTACTCTTTAAACAGTTAAAGAACACTTAAAGTCATACCAATTTTTCAAGAGCCTAAAATACTTTGCTTGCGTTCGAAATTCAAACCCAGGGTGCCCCAGGTAGGAAAAATGTAGCTCACTGGGGCAGAACGAGAACAACCTGTGAAATGACGTATTATACCTAGGTTGTTCCGAATGTACACTTTTGTTTGTTAAAAAGATCATTGACCCATACAAAACAGAGGTCACCCGCGTTCTGTTTTATATTTCAACCCAGGAAAAATAATCTACCCAGGCTGCCTAGGGAGGGAACTTCGAACGCGGCCAATGTAACAATAGTGAATATTGCACAGTGGTCTCCATGTGTAAAAACAAAACAAAAATACTATGTCTTAAAATAATAAGAACAGGTGAACCAACATCATGTATGTCTAGCTTCAGTACAGGTTATAGAAATTGATGGTTGATAAATGACTAATTCGGATGGTGTGTGTGTTAGGGTTTAACACCCTTTTTTGCACAACCTGGGTCATATAGGGCAGCCAGTTTTAATGGTTGAGGAAACCACTAACCTGATGGGCAGGTAACTGACAAACCTTATAAGACTGATAGTAACTTTTTCTTCTTGAAACAATCAACAAACCTGTTTCACCAGAATTTTCAGTTCAGTCAAACCAATTTTCACTTCATCAAAATATGTTGGCAAGCTCAGTGATGTCCAGGTATGGGATATAACTCCAGGTCTTATGACAATGTCAACCTAAAAATACATATCAAAAATACAACATTTTTTTTATTTTATTGCTTTTCTGTAAAAATCTGCCACATGGACTTATGCAAAAGCATTTGTGAGATTATGAAAACAATAATATCTCTATAAACCATGAATATTAGGCAATGTGGATATTATGCCTAAATGTTTAAAACTTTCTAATAAAATTTTTTTTCCAAAAGCTTATCAGAACAATTTTAAAATATTAGTATGATATAATTATGTGGTTAAAGACATATGTCCATTATCAATTTAGTAGTTCCTTGCATTTTTAATGTTTAAAAATGGTTATCGAATAACTTATTGGTAATAATCATATGTATATAAAGAGTCTTGTTTTCTTAAAAGTTACATTATTTGTTATAGCATCTTATCATATGAAGGAAAATTGACACATTACTAGCCGTGGATAAAACATACTAAATTCTAACCTTTTTAAGGATTGGTGCCAAAAGAGTTTGGAAAACAACTGGAATCTCTGCTCTCAACGCATTATTCTCATCAAGCAACAACTGAAAAGGAAAAAAAAAAAATAGAATAACCAAGATCATTTCATAGTTTGTCAGATCAAAAATTAATCCAGAATGAATTATACTGATTGCATGACTACTTTTTGACAGTTTAAATTTTAGCTAAAATAGATTCTTCATAAAATGAAATCATAAGGAAATAAGAAGTTGGTAATGAAAAATCTGTATTGCCGATAAAAAGAAATATAAGACATTTCGTTTAAGAATTGGATTTTATCATGGCTTTACGTATCAGTAGCACCCTACCAGGCTTTACTGCTACTTGCCGTTACAAAACCCATTTCAAAAACAAAATGCCATGTATTTCTTATATAATCCTGTTATTGGAAAACTGCATTTGCAGGACAATATATTTCTGTAAAGTTTCAGACAAGTACCTGCATTTGATTCTGATAATCTCTTAGTCTATCTCTAGCATGGACAAGTTTTCTAGCAGTTTCTGGAATTTCTAAGTCTAGCTTCATCATGTATTCAGCCTCTTTGATAACTTCAAAAATGTAAGGATCAAAATTCACCAGCAACATATTCTGGTTTTGTGGATGTCTCACTAACACTGGTACTTGTAGATCTGTTAAAAAAACACAACAGATATAAGTCAAAAATATGTGATACCCAAAAAAACATGAAAAAGTTCTTTTAACTTGACATTTACAGCCCTGATTTGGGATGGACAGACCAACAGACAAACATATCAAACAAATATCTGTGAGCTTATGCTCACTTTTTATACCCCTGCTCCCCAAATTAAGCCTTGCATAAAAATCTAAGTATACAATAAGTAGATGACCTTGGAGCATAAAATCAGTATACACCATATGGTACTATAGGATAAAGCTATATGCAAAATATCAGACTTTTAGTCATGTAGTTGCTGACAAAACTGTGACAGAACATTTGTTATGGACAGCAAACAGAGAAGGGTAAAACAGTATATCCCCCTCTTCTTTGAAGCAGGGGTACAAAAATTATATACCCTTTTTAAGTAGGTAGGACATAAAGAATATGACAGTAAGGCCATATAAAATTAATTCTCTGGTTCTCAGACACCGCCAACCCTTAAAAAATGGGGCCGCTGGCGCAATTTTATTGCCGATCCGGAAAAAAAACGCCGCCAACCCGTATTTGACTTCCCAAAATAAAATTTTCAAATTTGCCGCCAAATTGAAGTCAAGCGTTTAGTGACCCGGATCAAAACGTTTAGAAGCATTGTTTACTTTGAAAAACATGGCTGCCGATTGGCAGTGTTCAACAAAAAGATTGTTTCAATTTGAAACAACAGTTACTGGTTACATGAACCATTCATCCAATATGGCAATGACTGTGACAAACTTTACAAATTGATCCTGAGTGGAGAATGGAATTGAATACAAAACATGAAGAGGGATTAGGATGGAAAGAAGGATTTAAAGGTCGATGTTTGACCACAGAGAATGACAAAAATATTTTTTTCTCACAGATTTCGGAAGTTGTAGACTATTTAGGACTCATTTTTAAGAGACTAATTGGAAAGTAACGATGTATTCCTGCAACCAAGTGACTTTAAGACAAAAGTGAAGTCTGCATTTGCCGTTTTGTTTTGCTGTCCATGAAAAGATGAAACTGTCTCACAGTCACAGTCTGACCAACCAAAAAGGACTAATTGACAAGTTTATTTACTGACATTCTTGATGAAAATGAATAAGAATTTAGTCTTGATTGACAAAAACTTTTTTTATCAACATACAGATTCTTGGATCAATGTCACAGACCAAAACTCTAGCCTCCCTTGAATCTCACATATAAGACTAAGTACATCACTACATGCCTCAAGTATTGATTTGACTTATTGGTGCAATCTAAATGCCTTTTATGGAAACTCCAACTTGAAGATGGAAATCCATTCATACACATGTACCAGACTAGCTGATTGTGCAGATACCTTTTGTACCATCCAAGATAAATTATTTTAATTAAATAATAAAGCATGTATTTTCATATTTTTATTTATTTCAATACATATTTTTAAATAATAAAAAAAACAAGCATAAATACACAAACAACATAATAAATACAATACATACATGTATATGCATGAAAACATACGATCCACTCCTTATTTTCAGACACATTGAAAAATAAAATTTAAACCAAAAATCCCTACCCTCATTTGAAAAATCAATAAGAAAATAAAATAAAACCCCTACCTACCTACCCATTTTTTAAAAACCAACTGTCTGAGAACCAGAGAATTAATTTTACATGGCCTAAAAAGTTTTAGATAAATGTCTAGATCTCCAATGACTTCACAAGGGCTGTATCCTCCTTGGAGACATGAAAAGTATAAAAACACTTACAAGTGGTTGCAACATCAACAGATCTGACCCATGCATTGTGATAGAGAAGTTCATATTCCACTAAGACCTTTGCTATCCTGTTGTATGCTCTGATTATCTTCTTTGCATCTTCAGTTTTGAGACAAGCCCCATGCTCCTGTAAGGTTAAGTATAGTATAAACCATTATTTTTTACTGTGTGTTTGGTGCAAAACATACCTTTCTATTTAACTACAAAACAAAGATTTTCTTTAGAGTGACTATGAACATCACTGGAATTGTATTTTATTAAAAGCAGTCATGGAAATTAGACATTTAAATGGAAATTGAAAGGACAGACTCCACAATTCTAAAATATTTAATATAGATTATCTAATAAAATTGTCAAAAATTACACCACTGAACTGATTTACAGGCCATGGGCTATCAGTACTGTACTAATTTCCATGACTGTTAATGTAGCAAATTGATAACCCAAAAACTGAAGAGTTGTATGATTTGTATTTATATGTAAATACTTGTCATAAATACAGTTTTTTTATTATTGTTTCTACTTGCCATAAATATCATCATAGGATACTCTATCTTGTGTGATAATTGTCTGACCCATGTCACTTTACCAGCTACAGGTGGCATGTTTCTTGGAATGGGTGGCTCCTCTTTATACTTCATGTACATCTGTTAAACACATTTAACACTTTACAATTTCGTTACTAGAAAAGAAATTTTTTGTGCTATGTCCAAAGAAAGAAATCACGTTTCACAATTGCATTAATAGAAAGTAGGGGTCTGTCAGTTCAAGAACGCTTTCTAAACATGGCATATGCCATCTTAAAGAACTACTAGTTAGTAGTATATTTCATATTCAATTTGTTCTGTTATGAGAGAAGATTCAGAAAGCTAAAATGTTTGCCAGTTAGTTGCCAAGAACTTTCTAAATTCAGCCTGCTACACGTTCTCTTTTTTCAACCTGTAGTTCATTTTAAAAGGGAATGTATAAAAAAACAAGTAAAATTATACCTTTCTGATGTCTTCCACCTCCTCTCCATACTGTTGAAGAATCATTGCATACTTGTCATTTATTTTCAAGGCAGGGATCTTGAGCTTTTCAAATCTAAATAAGTTACACAATAACATTTAGTTATTTCATAAAACTGAGCAATAGCAGTTTTTTATTGTTTTAAGAAAAATTAACAGTTTTAAGAATTTTTTATATAACAAAATGAAATAATTGTAAGTAAATGTTTAATATAGCCTACATTCGGATTTAATTCAATTGTACCTTGTAAGAAGTTCAAGTGCATTTATGGTAGAATGAGTCTTTGCAAAGCAAGTATCCATAAAGTTTTGAAGTCCAGTCTGAAATAACAAACATAAAAATAAAATGATCTTTCATATTTTTTTCTTGAAAATTGTTCTGACATGGAAATTCAAAAGATTCAACACTTTTAATTCTTTCCACTTTAAAATAACACATAAAAATAGTTTTGTTTTTTTTAAGTAAAGATGCATCTCTCTTGGTTTAAACTTTAGAGAATCAATTTACAATTAACACTGATATCTTGTTTGACACTTAAAAGACAGAATTTTCTTATCTTTTGATTTTTTGTGTGTTGGTTTTAGAAAAAGTCTTGTTTATGTTATAATGTCCCTGACATGTACTCAATTTTTTTTCCAAAGATCTTTCTAACAGTTTCTGGTAATTCATTACAATGCACTACTAATGCTGGAAACAACAGAGAGATGAATATATAAAAACATCTACAATTTCAGTGATCAGGGCTTTCATGGATAAATTACATGAACATAAATATAATCTTTTGTGTGAAAGTTGTCAGGGTTTGAATTGTATTTTTCTTGATATTTCACCTCCACATCTGATAATTGTCTTTTGAAATCCTCAAAATCGTTGTCAAAGTCTGGTTTCCTTTGATCCAGAACATCATAGGGCTTTTTCTTTATGCTTCCAAGGATCTGCTGAAACCGTCCTGCATATGTCTCTATTCCTTCAATTTTAGATTCGGAAAGCGTGGAAAATGCCTGAATGAAGTTCAGCAAGGTGATTATCTAAAATTAGGAACAAAATCAATTATCAATCAATTAAGGTTCATGGTTACACTTCGATAAAATGGTAGATATTTGATCTATTTTTCTGGTCTATGTGCGACTTAAACGACACATAGAAACACAAATTAAAGTGTAGCAGCGTCTAGATATAAAAATCGCCGATCATTTTCCCTCCCAGTTTACAAGATTACTTTTGTTGTTTTCTCTATTCATTTTCTTTCCGTTCAAATTGTACCATAAATAAAGCATGAATTATCCCTAAATAACCTTCCATAAAACCGATTGTGAGTAGATTTAATACCACCAATAATGAAATTACCTTGCACTTGGAGGCCAAATGGTGGGGCGATGTTGATATTTGGCTTTATTTAGGTGAACTAAAAAACGCAAAGAAAATGCCCTGGCAAAACGGATCAAGTGTAGACGTACAAAATACTAAAAGTTTATGCAAAAAATATTTATCTAGACGCTGCTACACCTTATTAAGCAATTGAATGTGTAGTTTAGGCTCCACATAGACTAAAAAAAGACATAAAATATCAGTCACTTTTTCCGAAGTGTAAAGATGAACCTTAATTGTAAATAATCTCAATTTAGTAACATATTACATGTATTTTTCTTTCTACACATTCACCTATTTTTTTCATTAATTATTATTTTCATCTAAAATTATAAATAACCATTTCCTTCTGTTATAGAAGTTTATTTCTTTTTTTTTTAATTCATTCAACTTTAAGTACATCAAATTCAATCCCAACACTTACTTTGTCAAGTCTTTTGCAGAAAGTTTCAAACTTTCCAAAGATGTACATTTCAGAAAACTCAAAGGGTTTTTCACCAGGAGTTTGCTCGATCTTTGCCTTTGTTCTTTGAAAAACATCCTGATAGTTTTTGTACAGATTGACACAGTTTTGTAGCTTTTGTATTAGTGTCTGCCTTGGTTGATCCCAAATTCTACTGAGTCCATTATCAGTGATGTAATTCTTGCAGGCAGTTACCATTTGATTTGTCACCTAAACATAAAATACAATACAAATGTTTCAATTTATTTTTATCTCAAATTCATGTAGGAAAACGATATTTTCATTCCAATTTAAAATTGCTACTAGCCAATATGGAATGAAATTCATTTATGAATTATTTCATTATCAAAGAAAGAAATGCACATGGCAAGGATAATGAAATTACATGTAATTGTTATGCATAAAAAGCGCTTAAATTCAAAGATGAAAAAGGTTACCTTTATAAACAATGATGTCATTCTTTCTGAGGTGTTGTAATATCTTGAGATGCTGTGAATCATCCTTATAGCATTGATCAATCCAGGGAGAGAATTTGTCATTGAAACCTGTAAGTAAATCTCTATAATTCAATCAGAATTTGTTTGTATGTTATGCTTTCAGAAGACTAGATAGATAAAACATTATATTTTCCCGAAAAAAGGTATGCCTACAGAATAAGAATATGACATGTCCACAATAACCAAGAATAAGGAAATTGATATGTGGTAAGTGCTTAAATGAAATAGGCTATATGATGAACAATTAATAATATTCCGAAAATATTAAGGTGTGACCTACTACATGACAAATTCCTCTATCAAATCAAAACTTTTTACTGGTTAATCTATGTTTTAAAATTTAACAAAATATTTGAAATATAAGTAACATATTGTGTCATGTGCACGCAGTAAATAACAGGTAAGTATATTACAAATTTATTCCACATGATTTCAATGCCTCTTATAGCTATCTAAGTCAGCAGACTTGAAAACATGTTACCGGATCACATCTGTACAAAGGTTCACAATATTTCTCTAATGTGTACAAGTATTTAACATTATCCTTTGTCTCATTTGCATTGTCTGTAATTTTCTTGTCCAAGTCTTTCCATTTCTGAAGCATAGAAAAATGACTGCAAATTATAAAATTGTAAATTTATTTAACATCATTTTAATTGTAAAACAAAAACTATAAAAAAAAAATACAAGATATTAATTGTACTTCACAATAAGCTTATTTCCTCAAAAACTCAAATAAGACTTCTTTCACAGCAATTTTTGTTTTGTTTTCGGTCTCCAAATCATTTTAATGACAGCTTCCATATTTATACAAGCACAGTTTCATTGAAATAAGCATAATTTCAATTTTGCTTCAATTGAGTTCTGAATAACTTTCTTATTAACCAGAAACTAATTACCTTCAAAACCTTGGATTTAGATATATTGATAATGTTGATGACCATTCTGCAGCTGTGACTTTTGATCTGCTCAAGCAATGCATTGAACCTTGCCATGAGTTGTCTCCAATGATCTAATTCTGCAAAAGGACCTGTATCATCTGCTTCTTTCCTCATCTGGTCACTTTCAGCCAATATCTATAAGAGAAACATTAAGGTTTTATATACAAATCGGCTTTGTCAATCATTATATGTGGGGTTTTTTTTGTATTGACATCATTTGTTGAATTTTTAAAGCAAACACACTTCATAAAGATAACAAAACCAATGTTAGCTATTCAGTCAAACCAGAGGCTACCAAATTTGTGTACCTAGTCCTACAAATAAACATTTTTTTAATCACTAATGTAATTTTACATTCTAAAATTATATTTTGTATTCATGACAAGTACCTGTTCTATCTGTTTACACCATATGGTGGCTAGTTCTTCCAAATCACTGACAATATCTGGATTAGAAGCTGCCTGGATACAGTCTTGTACAGTTTTGATGTTACTCAAGTTGATCTTATCACTTGTGTTTTGTGCTAGTCTTACACCTTCTCCTGAATTAGCTTGGGCATCTTAAAACAAAATTCATGCAAAAATCATAAATAGAGGTAAAAAGTCTCTTCTAAGACCATATAAAATTGATCAAACATGAAAATTTTTCAATCTGTCTAATACATGTACCACTTTCAGTGATTAAAAAAACTAAAATAATGTCAATAACAGGAAGGGCCCTGTCAACAAAAATTGAAGCGTTCCAAAAATATTTAAGGGATTTTCATTAAATTTTAATATGCGTTTTCTAAAATGGCACTTAATCACTGCAAAAAGTTTTCCTACTTACCTTAATATAGGAATCCTGGGTGGTGCATTTAAAATTTTGTTTTCTTATACTCAGCTTCATGATAAGCATGACAAATGCAATTATAACCTTACAATTTTTATAGTGTAAATAAGAAATGCAGGACTTCAGCAATCACAATGGTGTTTGCAGACATGGCAGGGATTGAATTTCAGTAAAAATGTTACTCAATAAAGTTTGTGAGTCATGAACAAATCTACCATAGTGAGCTCTAACACTTTTCTGAGTGATATTTCTGATACGTCTTCATAATATTGGACAATAATTTTGGTAAAAATCGATTTAAATTATGAACATTGAAGTGAAACAATTTAAAAAACAAAAACAAAATCTTCATTAGCATTAAGAAAGAATTTCTGTTGAAACTCAATCTCTGAAAGTGAAAAACAAATCAAAGTTTACTCACGTCCAAGGTAGTTAACAAAATTTTCAATGCTGTCCATAAATGTTATTCTTGACTTTCTGCCATTAGGATTAGAATCTAGCTCTCCCCATGTCTCCAATGCTGCTAAATTTGGCTGATACAACTTGGACATTGACAATTCAAAGGCTGATAATATTCCACCAGTCCCATCTGAAGCATCCAGAACACCAAAGAAGACTTCCTAAAGATGGTAATTTTTTTTATCAAAATTTGAAATAGAATTAAGATGTGATGTAAAATAAATAGTTGAGTAATATCTTGCTTTAGATGTATAGTGATGTAATAATCATATCACCTCTGAAATAACTGGTATTTCTCTGGAAAATGGGGGTACATATAGATATGGCCTGTTTCAAAAAAAATGACACAATTCCTTTTTCACTCCTTAATTTTCATATTTATCATTTAAAATAAAGACTTTTTGTTCCTAAGTATGTATTTCTATGTACAGAAACTTCATGCAAAATTTCATTACTCTATCTTTATTCAGTCAAAAATGGTGCTTAATTATGTAGTCAAAATTGTCAGGAGTGTAACACTTTTAGTGTGACATTTAGAAAATACTCTTTACTTCCATATGACACTTTAAGAAAACCACTTATTCAGTACAAATAAAGTGTATTGTATCATAAAATTGCAAACCTCAGCAAACTGTTGGTATATGATTGGTTTATTTATGTTTAATAGTAAAACGTAGACGAATAGTTTCAAGTAGCTTGAACCCAAAAATAAATGTATAAAAAAATGTCACCAAGCTGCATTAGACTAAAAAAAATTTTAATTGAAAGATTATCTATCATCTGAAGAAAATACCAGCTGATCAAGTGGATATTTGGGCTGAAATAAGAAGCACCATAATGTCTGTTAGCTGCTTCATTTAAATTTTATTAGCTCTGAAAGTTCACTTTTATGAGCATGTCAGGAGTGTAACACTCATCTTTAAGAGGGTACTGTTCCAATATGATGATGTTCTACATGTCAATTTTGGGTTTAATTTATTCAGCTAGCTGTCCTTAGTTAAAAATTCCCCCAAGTGGCAATTTCATGCACACTATTTATATGAAATATTTGAATAAGTGGTGTCAGGAGTGTAACACTTTTGAAAATGTCAGGAGTGTAACACTTTAATTTGTTGGATAACTTGCATTTAAAATATAATTAACACTTTTTGTTGACTTTTAACCAAAACTAGATATCTTTCATGATGAATTATGTTTGTTTTAGATTAATTTGCAGTCCATAACTTGCTTTTTGCCACTCAGACTGACTTCTGAATGGATGTTGCAATGTGTGAGCTATAGCAATTCATATCTTTAAAAAATATACAATTTTGTCATATGGTTGATCATAAAAAAACTACATGAAATGAAATAGTCCAAGTTTAAGCAGCAACAATCTATTCTCTGCTTATAAATTCATTACAAGACCTATTTACCGTCCAAATAAAAATGTTACACTCCTGACATATTTGAAAATAACTTGTATACTACTAATTTTTAATCAAATAATGATCAAATTGTTCCTTAAAGCAATATACAACTGTTAGATCATGATCTTTACTCCTATGTATTACAATATATGGTACAATTGTTGTTTTGGGGATGTCAGGAGTGTAACACCACTTTTGAGCTACAAATTTTAAATATTTCATACAAATTTATGAAATAAGTTATGTTAATTGAAGTTTTTGTGCTTTGGCTTAAAACTTCAAGTCAAAAAGTGATATACTGATCATAATATGTATTGTTTCAAGCTAAATATTTGCTATGTCAGGAGTGTAACATGCTATATATTGAAAATTGATTGCTTCTTTGTCCATTAAGAACTAAAAATTAGAAAGATGTATTTCTATGAAATTTTCAGTGGACAAAGGAGCAACCCAGAGGTTTCCTTTAAAGCATGTTTCAGTGCTCAAACTTAAGTATTTTAGAAAATATGAAAACTTTTCTAGGTAAAGATAAAATAAAAACCACTAAAAATGGAGGAAAAATGGTTTTCTTTATTTCAATGGTAACATTTTGCATTAAAAATCAATGATTTTTTCTTTTTTGAGTATTAGTGAAATACAAAATGACAAAGAATTAAACCAAAATCAAACCATTTTTTTCAAATTGGCTCCTGAAAATCCTGTATTTTATCCAAAAAATGAGCCCAAAAAGCTGTCATAAAAATGCTGATATTTTTTTCTGATGTATTTTCTGTGCAAATGCTTAATAAATTTCAAAAATTGAATATATTTGGGTCCTAAGCATGTATAGTTGGATGACTTTTAACTTATTTGAATTTTTACCATCTATGTCACACTTTTGCGTCATTTTTTTTGAAACAGCCCATATGTCCTTATTCACAACAAAATGGATTTCATGAAAATTTCAAGACATCATGTAGATATGCAATTTTTTAAAAACTTTATGTCACTGCTTTTGGGGGTTCCCATGGCAGCTTCTCCTATACAACATCATGAGTTTTCCCTGCAAACTTTCTTGCAATTTTTTTTAACAAATTGTAAATTTTACCCTTTTGTTTTAAAACTTGATCAGATTGATTTTGAGTGGTATTTACTTTGTAAGCTGCAGTTCAAATTTTTCTAGATCAAAACTTCAAATCTCTCAAGACAACAATTAATTGGTTATGACTAGAAGTGCAAAGTTCATTTCAAATGCCTACCCCAAAACAGCAGAGTGTTCATTGATATCTATTTTCCTATTTTAACGCAATGTTAGCTTACATCACTTATATTTTTGGTTGTAAGAGCTACATCAGTTTTTGTTCTCAGAAAATACATGCACACTCCAGTCAGGTTTTCTCCTGTTCCACTGGTTACAAGAATTCTTGGTGCTACATTGCCTTTTCCTGCTCCAGGAATGTTCCTTCCACAATCTAAAACACATAAATAATTATATATAATAGCTGATCTACTAAAATCCAAGAAAACAAGCACAGCTGTGAAAATCCCTGTTTTCTACTATCCACTATAATTTGTAAATGCTGATAAAATATCACAAAATTATTCTCAAATTTACAAAATCACTTTGGAGTGAGTATTACAGTGATGTATATTTTAGAATGAATTATTTTGGTAGGTAATTTTAATCTTTTTTATATCTACTAAGTTGCGATAAAATTTAAGATTCATGTACAAATAAGTCAATCTTTGAGCTTATGCTTACCCAAAATTATGCCTTACATAAAAACCTAAGTATTTGGTTATTAGGAAGAAGATGATCTGTATAGCTAGAAGTCTAAGTTTGCTGAACACCAAATACTGTAGAACTAAAGAATTAAGCAATATACAAAATGTCAGGCAGCGTCATTATCTGTTGCTTAGAAAACTTTTCATGGATAGACAATGGTAAAACAATGCATGGGGTATAATAACCAATGCTATTCATTTTGACTATGTGGAAAACAAAATACCTTCTGGTGGAGGAATGAGGGCATCTTGGTAGTAAAACTTCACACTCTTGGATCCACCCTTCTCACAAAAGAAAGTGATTAAAGTCACTTGCTATAAAATATAAAAAAATATATATGATAACAGCTATCAAACAAAATAAATGCAAAAAGACACATGCATGACATATAAAATAGAAAAAAGAGCTTGTTACCTAAAAATCAATAATAGATATCTTCCTAACTGCACAAGCTTCAATAAACATGAGGTTCATAAAACTCTATCAAGGCATCAAAATGAAAGCTGTGAAAACCATTTTTGTTAAAAATGGCAGAAAGCTTACTGCCTTTGTACAATTTTCAGCTACTGTTTGAATTTTCAAAATTATTAATGCATGATTCTTATTTTAAATCATCTAAAATTGTGCATCTATTATTAAAAGATACCAAAATGTTCAAAAACATTAAATTCAGTCATTGTTCATTTCTAAAAAGCCAATTTGATCTGAATAAGCATTGTATGACTTCATAACAGGTACATGTAGTTTACACACAAAAAGTGTAATACGTGTTAGAATTCAAAGAAGCACTTAATTAGTTTTTTGTTTGACAACAAATGTTGAAGATATACCCTTTCTGTGTCTAAAACAAAATCCTCTACAGTGGTATAATCCAGGACCAGATGGTTAGCAACCATCTGCAAAAGGTACTTGTGTTGAGGTTGAAGTAGCAATTTTCTGACATCTCTAGCTTCTTTGGCTTTTTGCTAAAAAGAAAAAATCATGTTTACAAAAAACTCAGTCAACATACATTGTATAATACAGTGTGCTTACCTTTAATTAGTACTGAATCCTTACCTTTTAGCTATTATATATATGTACAAATAAGTATCATTGATAAGAAAAAGACCCACGGCCACACATTATCATCAGTTGAATTCCCAAGAAGTTGAACATGTTGAATACATAAGACAGTGTTTGTGAAAATATTTCATTAGATTATTGTTTCATGTAAATTTTGTTAGGACAAGTTCACGCTGATCATTTTGATTGCTGTAAGTTTGATTTTGTGTGCTATGTTTTCTGTTTCTTTATGCTGTTTTTGTTCATGTTTACTGATTTTTTCTTTGTTCTTTCTTTTTTTTTGACAAATTTAAATACCCCATTTAAGTAACTCTCTGCTTCTTAAACATGGTGATTGCATGGTTTTCGGTTGATGTGCACCAAATTTGTAACATACTTTTTTTTGTATAACCGTATTAAGGAACAGCAGAATGGTTTATAAGTGAACTTCTAGCTCTTCTACTTCTTTACTTCTATGGTAACAGTTGTTATTTTATATATAACTACCACTTTTCATGTAATGTATAAATAATAGTTTTGTTTAAACATATTTTATTTGCAAAATGGATTAGACCAAGTTAAATTAACTTATGAAGTCTTCTTTCTCTTACATAAATATGTTAATTACAATACAAACGAGCATGCATAGAAAAATTAAATTTATAAATAAATAATAACTTTTGTAGAAAAAAAAACAACCAAAAAGTTGATGGAAAAAAATAGCACCTGACGCTCTTTCAGACTTTCACTATTTACTATCAAATTGCCAACAGTACTTCTTCTCCTTCCATGCAATGTTGGTGAAACACCAATAGCAATACTTTGCCTTCTTTCCTGGACTGGTGGATTGTGTCCTTCAGGTCCAAGGAATGACATTTTTAGACTTTAAAGCTAATGGAATAGCTGAAAAAACAAGATCAGATACATGTACCAATAATCAAAAGAGGCTGATAGAAAATGATTTACACCTTCTACAACGTGATCAAGTTGATTATGGAATTTCTAACATCGAGAGAAATAAATTTGATTATTTTAATGACGAGACTTGCCGAGCGATTAAAATATCAAATTTATTTCTCGAGATGTTAGAAATTCCATAATCATCGAGAATTAAGGTTAGTGAGGACACCTGTCATGTGACCAAATAACAGCTAAAACTGCAAAAAATAAGTGCAAATGTCACAAATACTTTGAAACTTGTGTGAAATAGTTTCATTTAATAAAACTTAATCAAAATAAATTAATTTAACACAAATAAAATAACCATTCCTTCATAAATAAAATTTTCAAATAAAACAAGGGAGATAATCCACTTGAAAAATGACCAAAAAATTACAAAGATTTGTATTGTAGACAGAAAAATAAGCTGGTGACCCCCAGTTTTTATTGTTTTATTTCAAAATATATTGTATTTCATTGATTTTTATCAAATAAAAATAAAATTTAAATTCGTGGATTTTTTCTGCGACAAGATTTTATGCTAATTATTTGGCCTTTCCTATATAATCTATAGTAATTTTGGAAAACTTTGAGCCTAGATTGTGGAAAAACAAGCAGCAGCCTGGAAAGGGGGTCCAATATTTTTACACAAGATTAAGTATATACCTGATATTAATATATCAAAAAATTGGACAGTTTAAATTCGGCATTATTTTTGGGGTCAGGTGTCCTCACTAACCTTAAGTTGTAGAAGGTTTTTCTCTAATGTTTACAGGTAAGAAATTCCAAAAGGTCGCTCATCAATTGCACGTGCAATTACGCTGAGAACAAATTTCTCTCTAGAGCTGAGAAAAAAATTTTCACAACTGGTTGAGTTAGTTAGTTATTGCTTTACTCCCAAGCAGCACGATTTCAGCTATATCCGGGAGATGAACATGAAAATGGTGATACAATGAACATGAAATGATGATGAAGTGGAGGAAATAGGGACACAAGGCCAATCGGGTAGGAGAGTTTTGACTGCCACTGGAAAAAAGAGTGATGGGTAGGGACAGGAAATTTAGCCTCCTGCATGGGGATCCTACGGGTCCTACTCTTACCGAGACCTGCAGCAGGGTTCTTTAACGTGCTAGGAATGTGACATTTTTCCCAACACGGTGAACCACTACGGTTTGCGGTCAGGTTTTCCGCATTATCGCCTGACGACCCCGCATCTCTCGATGTCAGGGCTGCCCCATTCAACCACCTGGGGCACACATCCCAGTCGCTTTGTGGGTAAAGCGGCCTGACCCCGATGTCAGGTTTCTGAGCGCTCTTTAGAGGACTTTTACCGACAAGCTTAGCGCTGCTGCGGGCCTATTCGCCTCCCGGGCCCCGCACAGGACCACAACTGGTTGAGAGGTTGATAATTGGATGAAAATTAGAGAAATCCCACTTTGACATTGATCCTCCAAGTTCAGTAATTTTGTTATTACCTTTATTTACAAGACTTGTGTTCAGAAGTTGGCTGTAACTCACAAGGGAAGGAGTGAGAGGTTCAAGTACAGTTAGAACAAAGATCAGAGATTTCAAACTTAAAACAAACCCAAGAAAAATTACGAAGGTGAAAGTTCAAACTTTAAAAAAAAAAGAAATATTACAAGTACATGTATATTGTAACATCTGTATTAATGTAGTAACCTCTTTAAATGCCAAGATGCAAACAGTTTTTTTTTCCGTCAGTCATTGGGGCTGAAAGGGAAGCTAGTAATGTTGGATCTACCAAACTTGTGCCCAACCTATTTTTTGATGAGATGCTGTTATATCAAATAAAATCTATTGTACTTTATCCAAACAAAGAGGATCCTAGACTGATTCCCAAAGATATCAGTTGTCAATAGTAGCCTGTTACTGTTAGGTTTAAGTGACTCTATGTGTAAATTTTTCTAGAAGTAAAATGTTGCAGTTCATAAGGTCCTCCACAACAACAGTTTTTGAATCAGGGTCGGATCAAGGATTTTTTCAACTACATTGTAGCTGTTGGATTTTTTCAGCCCTAACTTAAAAACAAATGTTGAATTGAAAGGGGTATCAAAGAAGCTTTGTTAGTTTCTTAGCACGATTTTGGTTATATATCTTGAAGATTAACACGAAATAATGGTGAAATGGGAATTAACAGGGCCAATCAGCGCAGGATGAAAGTTTTAAGACTATTAAGTGCAACCAGAAAAGGAGGAATTGACAGGATCCTCTATGGGAATCCTATCCTTTTCGAGACCTGCAACACAGACTGTCAGTCACGGTTCATTAAGGTGTGAGGAGTGCGACATTTATTTTTGCACCACCTTGGTTTGCAGTCAGGTTTTCCGCATGATAGCCTGACGACCCAGGAATTCATTATGGAAAGCTATAACTTATGTAACAATCTGAGGCACACATTCCTGTTGCTTTGTGTGCAAATGTCAGGTGTCTTTTACTGTCAGACAAGCTTAGCACTGCTCTGAGACAATAATTAAAGAGAAATGTCTCCACGATAAATCCAAAATAACAGTGTCTCCGCGCTAATTTGTAAATTCAGATTCGGTCTGTTGAAATAGGCACTTGTATTACAAACGAGTAAACTTTTTCATAATAAATCGTACATATGAAATATATACATCGTTGGAAAGAGTAGATTTTGCTGCTTTGTTTAGACTATTTTTCTTTTCATTCTTATCACACATTTTTCCAAAGGAACAGTTTAAAGTCAATCGTACATTTTTATCCAAATTCAAACTAAGAAATAGACCTCTTGGAAATCTAATAATTTTCATATCAAATCTTACCTTATAGTATCTTATTTGGTACTGTTAAATAGCAAAATGATTTGAGAATATTCATATCAACTAATTAACAGGTCAATTTCCTGTTTTAACAGGACGCCCGCTGGCCGATAACTCTCGATAAGGAAATTTGTTTATTGTGACAAATATCAGTCTGTTAGCGTGGTGTTTGATTTTTTATTTGTCACCAAACTTCAAAAATTGATGATTGAGGAACATGCATGAGCCGATGTGCATTTTATGATCATGAATCATGATTGTAGAAAGCTTAGCCATGCATTTGGGATTGAACTTGAAGCAACTGAAAAATAAAGGGAATGAATTCAGATATATTTGCAGCATGCCTTATAATACCCTATAAGGTCTGTTCATTTCCATTTTCACTGGATTTTACAAGCAGACGACTGTTTTGGAAGTTTTCTCGGGCTTTTTTCTCACGAGAACGTTAAATCGAAAATTTCCGCGCGTCTCATGACGTAATACATCATGGACCAATCGCCCCAGATATGTCGCCCCAAAGAAGCAGAGGTACCAATGGGTATTAGTAAAGAAAGGTTGGAAAATAAATTGGATGTCAGTTGCCACTCAAAAACATCTCTTTAATGTTTCCTGGATAGACTATGCGTTAAAAATTTGGAGCAAGCAGACTCTCAGTTTTACAATAAAAAAAAATTATCACCCGGCAACTGCAAACTTGTGAAAATAAGGTCCACACTGCCGGGTCACTTATAATATCTATTATAATTATATGTAATTCATTTACATGTTGAATCATTTTGTTCTTATATGTTTTATGTTTGCGGTCATTTTTTCATTTGTATTTGCTGAACCCGTCAGGGTTTATGTTTTGCAAATAAACTTAATCTGATAATAATCTTAACTTGAACTAGGGGACTGGTCAATATTTATTGGAGTGATAGGACCACTGAGTGCAAACGGTAGTAGGACACATACTTTTTTCTTTGAAAATCTTGATAGGGCCAAAACTTTTTTTCCACCAGCGCTAATAGGACAGCAACTTTTTTTTGGCGAAAAAAAAATTATGTTAGTGTTTACCAAAAAGCAAAAGTAACTAGCAAATAGAATATTTCATAAAATTTTGGAGGTGCAAAATTTAGATAATTATTTTCACTTTGATATATACGGAAGCGCATTCGGGCCACATTAAAAGACAAAATATTATTTTTTTGCGTTTAAACGCAAAGTATTGCGAATAAACGCAAAAACGTTTGCGAATAAACGCAATAATTTGCGAATAAACGCAAAGATGTTTGCGATTAAACGCAAAAGTTTGCGAATAAACGCAATAATGTTTGCGTTTAAACGCAAATGATTTTGCGATTAAACGCAATATTTTGCGTTTAAACGCAAAAGTTTGCATTTAAACGCAATACTTTGCGAATAAACGCAATGCTATTTTTGCCAATAAACGCAATAACCTTTTTTGCGTTTAAACGCAATGGTCTTTGCGAATAATCGCAATAGTTTTGCGAATAAACACAATAAACTTTGCGAATAAACGCAATAAAATTTGCGAATAAACGCAATATTTTAGCGAATAAACGCAATATTTTTTGCGATAAAAAGCAATGCTCGTGGAATTGGATTCAAAGAACTTTAAATTAATCACGGTCATATTTACCATTGTCCTAACACTAAGCGTCCGTTATCGTCACAAATGTTCTGTCTTCGTCATCTGTAAACAAATTTTCAATAATCTACCTCTATCAAACTACTATAGACTTTAAAGAATGCAACGAGACATGGTACGATTTTTGCATGGAGGTCAAAAAACAGATTTTGACTTATATTTCTTAAAGAATAGAAAACCAACATCTAAAGTATCTACAAAAGACTCTACCGAGTAGAAGTTATTAAATGACCCTTTAAAGTGTCCCCAAAGAAGTATTTTCGTGAGTTAATATAAAGAAAACCTTTGGTAATGGTAAAATTCGTTGCCTGCGTAACATTAAGCTTTCAAAATTCTGAGATTAGTCTAGGGGTTTGGCAGCATTTAACCTGGTTTAACTATCATTTTTGTTTTTTAAATGGAACAATGCCAATAAAGGTAATAACAAAACTACCGAACTTGGATGATCAATCTCATAGTCCAGAGAAAATGACACAAACGAATCAGTCATAACGGAGAATTGGTGGATCGCAATGGTCCTGACTTGGTGCAGGCATTTCAAACGAAATGATGGGTTAAACCAGGTTTAATGGCGCCAAACCCCCCTCTTCCATTGCGATCTTAGGATCCGGTAATAATCATAGAACACAACATGGTTAGCAATGTGAGACACAATAGAGATATTGAAGTGGTCATCTCAGTACAGCAGACCAGTCAAACATTAATTAAAACAATTTACCACAATATCTTTTAACTCAATTTTGAACTTTTCTACTTGTGGCTGATAACGAAGAAAGATTTTTTTAAGGGATCGTATGAGACGTATTTTCTTATAGCCCTGCTCCAAAAGTTGGTCACGAAGAAATCGGTGTCTGATAAAAAAATCTGTGAAATGTGTGCAAGTTCTGGCATATCGAATAAGTTGTGAAATATAAACACCGTATGCAGGGGAAGTAGGTACATTGCTCTGTAGATTAGGAAAATTAATAATTTGAAAATTAAAATCGTCTCTTTTATCGTAAAGTTTTGTACTAAGATGACCACCTGGGTCAAATTCGAGGTGCAAATCCAAGAAAGACGTGAAGCAATTTGATTCGGTGGTCTCTTTAATCTCCAATTCTGGAGGATATATATTGAAGGAATCCATCTACCAAATGAAGTGTTATTGACAGAAAAGACACGGCATCATTAATATATCTGAATATAAGATTAAATGACCTTGCCTCTTTCATCTTCTTGTTCTTTACGAATCCCCGAAGAAATTCAGTCTCGTAAGACAACAAACAAATCGTAAAACAAATCGGCAAGGAGATGATCACAGTTTGTGCCCATTGGAATGCCGATTTGTTGCTGAAAAATCTCTCCTCCGAAGGTGACAAATATGTTGTCAATGAGGAAATCAAGCATCCTGCAAACTGGTTCCAGTATGTAACAAATTTTATCATTGAAAGAATGTAGAGTTATAACCCAAAACAACAAAATTCCTTGAGTTTGAAAAGGCTTTTTCGAGAAGTTTTTTCAGGCGACATTTTAGTTTTTCGTGTGGCAAGGTAGTGTATAAAGTTGAAAAATCGAACGTTTTCAAAGAGTGAACCCCAGATAATGATCTAGATTTAAAATGATCTAACAAATCTTTTGAGAAGGCACCGAATAACATCATTTTGTGTACAAAATCATTACATTGACTGGTTATAATTAGACATTTTCACAGTAAGCCGAAATCCTTCTCATGTGCATTTTATCTCATTCGATAATTGTATACCTGACGGATACTTCCTATCGTTTTTCCTTCGCAGCAGTTTTCTCTGATCTTGGTGGGATTGCTTTGAATAGTTGATTTTTTTTACTTTTTACTAATTTTGACGATGGGCTCTATCCAGATTTAAAAAAAAAGGTTGGTCTCTACGTCTCTACAGCATCATAATCTTTCTGTATCCGATTGAAATCCTTGGTTCTGGGTATTGCTGTGCGCATTACTGTAACTATTGCATTTTGTATGTGCCAAGGATGTATAGCAAAGGCCTTATGCCAATTCCTTGTAGAATACCTGCTACATTCGGTTTTCTTTTACTTGAGTTTGATCCTGCAAATTTAGTTGTTTTATTATAACCTTCATCTAAACCCTTTTCATAATCTGATGATGAAATGGGAACACTTTTATTTTTTTCTTGTAATCTTGGATAGCTTGCATTTTGACAAACATCCGATAATAAATGGCAAAAAGTGAGAGAACCGTGGTCGGAATAGAGGAAATGACGGTCTGACAAGAAAATAAAGGCTTTCTTGGTTATCTAAACGATGCATTGACATACAGATTGTTGTATAAATTGAAGCAAAAAGGTTATAACAAGCCTACCTAACTGAAGATGAAAGACACAACAAGACAAAGACCCACTGGTGGAACTGGATGCTACAGTCCGGACTTGATGCAGACAGTTAACAAATGAATTTTTGGTTAATGTCAGGTTTTTGGCGCCAATCTTTTCTCTTTCATTGCAATGTTAAGACCCGGTTGTAGCAAAAATCACACAAACTTGCCATGAGATACAAAGGTATTGTGGGATTATCAATTTAGAAAAAAACAGCCAAAACCTAATTTCAAACGATCACGAATCATTTCAACTGAGATCATTTTGATGTTTCTTTTAGTGACGGATACCGAAAGAAAAGATTTTTGCATTACATAACATTCAACCAGCGTCAAGAAGTTACTTTAATTTAGCAATCAGAATAGCTTTATAAGTAACTGCTAATACCGGAAGAACGACAACATAAGAGCTCAAACAAAATGCTTATACTCGTCGCATAAACATATGCACAAATTAATTCTACTTTAAAGGGTTTTAACGTTTAAGATTTTAACGATGAAATCAAAGTTTACCAAGCAATGTTTTCTGAACAGTCGATTTCAGTTTCTGTCTCAGCTTATAGTGAAAATGTCTAATGATTAATAGCTGAATTAGGGATTTGTTGTTCAAATTAAAGCACCACATATTCAGCAACAACATAGTCCAAGGAGGAAGTAATTGAAAATCGTAAATCGTTCATTTCTTCCTTTTGCCTATCTATTGGCGCTGAAAAAGATGACGTTCAATCCTTGTATTGGATTCCTAAATTCATGGTAATTACATAAGATCCATATAAACAGTTCATTATTGTGGGGTCATCCAAATGTACTGCTTAACTTCTTTAAGTTCTGTCGGCGTTAATACTAACCGCAATAAAATCTGTCTTTAGATAGTTTTCGATTGGAACAATTTTAGAAATGATGTCAATCCAATGTGGATATCAAAGAATTCGATGGAGATTACTAACTAAAAATCAGATTCATCATGTATCAGAAAACGTTCAATTTCACTACACTCTTTGCTTCTATTCCACATGAACAACTGAAATTACGACTGGCACAACTAATTAAACGCAGTTTTTTTCTGAAAAAGAATGGAAAACGAAGGTACAAATATCTGGTAGTCGTTTGTACTCAGATTTACTTTGTCATTAATTAGTCTTAGAAAAAAGAACAAATTTACAGAAGACACGACAAATAATCAACATGCCTAACTCTCTTAAAGACAACATTTGGTACGGTTTGGTTGACGTGTTTTTCAGCAAATGATAAGGATTCCAATGGATACAAGTTGTGCACCTTTGCTTGCTGATTTGTTCTTCATTCATATAAAGCAGACTTCTTACCCTGGACACACAAACAAGATCGTAAACTAGCTTTCTTTTATCCTCACGTTATGTTATATTGATGATGTCCTTTCAATTTGGTGACTAATTCCATCTCATATATTATCAGGAACTTGAGATAAAGGACACTACACCGGATTCTAGGAAGCTTTATTTTGAAAACATAAGGTGTAAATAATATTTTATTTCTAATAAACTCATTTAATTTAGGTAACAACAAAACTACCGAACTGGGATGATCAGTTTCATATATCCGAAAAAAGACCACAAATGCAATGACATACCAGAAAATTGAACATCACAATGGTCCTGATTTTGTACAACCGTGTTTTATGGTGCCAACCTTCCTCGTCAAAAGAGAAATGGGTTAATCTTTTTTTTCAGAACTGGCGTTAACAATTACACTAAAATTTGCATATTGCACATCAAAGTAAACGAGGAAATTAAGCCTTTAGTGTTGTACATATATTAAATGTTACTTTTTTACATGTTTGAACCGTTTTGTGCATTTTATTTTATATAAAAGAACAAAACATTGTGATATGTAATACTTTAAAAGCATCTACATAGACCCCCCCTTTTTTACTAAAAAGGCATTATTAAAAAGTTGTTCTTGATTATCATATCGAGGTGTATTTTTATATTACCACACCTTTGAACAAAAACAAATTTTTCATCGAATAAATACCATGTAAAAGAATGTTAAATGCATCGTTTCTGCACAGAGATTTAGCTCAAATATGCATAGGATGTCTTGAGGCTTGATTATCTTCCCATTGGTTTAACTATCTAAATAACCATCAGAATACATATTAATGAACAATTTATGGTCATTAAAAGCAAACATACATTGCAAATATGACTACAGCAACGAAAAAATGGCAAAAATTAAGAGACAAAATCGTCTAAAAGAGTCCAAATATCGGTACGTCATCGAAACTTATCGGTTAAAAAATTTACGTCATATTTTTATTTTTATTTTACAGATTACATAACACCTTACAAAATTATATTCCATCGCATTGTAAAAAATTGACAGCAATATGAATTCAATGTCTTCAACATGATTTGTGTCTGTCAAAATGGGTGCATTCAAAATGGCGCATGTTATACCCTGTTTGGACACTTTTTGTCCGGTATAACAAGGTAAATTTGAAAGTTAAGATGTTAAACTATACCAATCCACCGAAAAACTGCTGTTCCCCGGGGTAGACATTCATAATGCTATTTTTGAGGGTTGGCTGATAGCCTATGGTCTTCAAAATCAAATGGCTTTTGTTTCCCACCCAACATCCATGTTCCATTTATCATCATCATTTCATGTTCATTTAATCATCCTTTTTAATGATCATCACTTTTAAATAACCAATATAGCGTTGCAATGGCGTAGAACACCAACTTACTCGCTCACTTAAGGTTTGCCCTTAAAGACTCTTGTACGGTTAGTCCTCATGTGTTGTTACTGCTTCCTCGTTCTACTTCTTCATCTTTTTCACACTTAATTTCCCCGTTGTTGTTGGTTTTGTTGATTTTGTTTTTGATGATGTATGGATTATCACTAATTTGTTCATTTTATATTGTTTTGTATGGGCCCCTGGTATCAACCAGCAACCATGATGGTTTTTTTTTTATTCACTCTGCATGCGTTCCTTTTGGCTTATTTTACTGGTATGTAGCTATGCAAAATGCTTTTTCGTAGAGAGAAGCAGAGGTACCAATGGGGTACCAAAGTTTTTAAATGTCATTGACTATCAATGCATGTAATAACTCGGTAAAAGTACATTTTTTTTTTGCATTCTAATTTACAATACAACTTATATTTACATTATCTTTGGATTCGAAAATCGTTTACATCATGTCTTCCTTGTTTTGTCTCGTCTTATGGACATTTGAGATTGATTTTCCAAGTTCGGTAATTTTGTTATTACCTTTATTTACACAGTTCTGTTGGTGGTTTCCATCTCATTGATGGTTGATTTTAAGGGCATTTCTTTCAGTTGTATTTACTTCAAGGGCTAGGCAATGGGTACCAGGACTGGGAGACTTCTTAAAAGATTAGAAGGATGATCAACCAGGCCACACCGTCATAGATTTTGGTACTTTGGGACAAAAACATATGTTTATATATAAGACGTGTCGGAGAAAGGGGGAAGCAGAACCATGTGTTAGGTCCGTTGAATAAGAGTCAACTTCAGGAAAGCCCTTGCCATCAACCATGACACCATCAATGAGATAATTACCATCAACAGAAGCATCATCAGGACAATGATAATGACTTAAGAATCCAAAGAACCATTCAGAAACCCTTTCATGTGCGTCTACCTCCTGGACCCTGTACCCATTGGTGTTTCTGCAGTAAAAGTACGACTTGGTTCCATGCGTCGTGTCTTTCGTACAAGATCTAAGTCTGCGGTAAGCTTCACACCTTGAATTAAAGTGATTTTTTTACGCCAGATACGCGTTTTGTTTATTCAAAACTCAACAGCAAATTATTTTAAAAAGCCAAACATTACACGAAGAGCATTGAATGATTAAAACAGAAGTTCCAAACAGGAAAATTAAATTATTACTAAAATCAACCTATATCTGGGGAAGACAGAACCTAAAGGTTCAAACAATTTCAAAGTTTAAACGGGTATTTTATGGCTTTGATGTGTTCAACACAAATAGTTTTGATGCCAGAGCAGGCTAACCTGTCGGAATTAAAACTCCAACAATTGAGCTAACCTTCACGGATGTTTTAAATACAACTAACAACAAAGTTTCAGACAAATCTATGTACGCCTGGTGCGCGTTTTGTCTATTCAAGGCTCATTAGCGAAAGTTGACTATAACATTATCATCATATAACGAGACGATTTTAATTTTCAAATTATTAATTTTCCTAATCTACAGAGCAATATACCTACTTCTCCTGCATACGGTGTTTATATTTCTCAACTTATTCGATATGCCAGAGCTTGCACACATTTCACAGATTTTTTGATCAGACACCGGTTTCTTCGTGACCGACTTTTGAAACAGGGCTATAAGAAAATACGTCTCATACGATCACTAAAAAAATTCTTTCTTCGTTATCAGCCACTAGTAGAAAAGTTCAAAATTGAGTTAAAAGATATGATAGTTAATTGTTTTAATTAGTGTTTGACTGGTCTGCTGTACTGAGATGATCACCTCAATATCCCTATTGTGTCTCACAACTATGTTGTGTTCTATGGTCATTACCGGATCCTAAGATCGCAATGGAAGAGGGGGGTTTGGCGCCATTAAACCTGGTTTAACCCATCATTTCGTTTGAAATGCCTGTACCAAGTCAGGACCATTGCGATCCACCAATTCTCCGTTATGACTGATTCGTTTGTGTCATTTTCTCTGGACTATGAGATTGATCATCCAAGTTCGGTAGTTTAGTTATTACCTTTATTGGCATTGTTCCATTTAAAAAACAAAAATAATAGTTAAACCAGGTTAAATGCTGCCAAACCCCTAGACTAATCTCAGAATTTTGAAAGCTTAATGTTACGCAGGCAACGAATTTTACCATTACCAAAGGTTTTCTTTATATTAACTCACGAAAATACTTCTTTGGGGACACTTTAAAGGGTCATTTAATAACTTCTACTCAGTAGAGTCTTTTGTAGATACTTTAGATGTTGGTTTTCTATTCTTTAAGAAAAATAAGTCAAAATCTGTTTTTTGACCTCCATGCAAAAATTGTACCATGTCTCGTTGCATTCTTTAAAGTCTATAGTAGTTTGATAGAGGTAGATTATTGAAAATTTGTTTACAGATGACGAAGACAGAACATTTGTGACGATAACGGACGCTTAGTGTTAGGACAATGGTAAATATGACCGTGATTAATTTAAAGTTCTTTGAATCCAATTCCACGAGCATTGCGTTTTATCGCAAAAAATATTGCGTTTATTCGCTAAAATATTGCGTTTATTCGCAAAGTTTATTGTGTTTATTCGCAAAACTATTGCGATTATTCGCAAAGCCCATTGCGTTTAAACGCAAAAAAGGTTATTGTGTTTATTCGCAAAAATAGCATTGCGTTTATTCGCAAAGTATTGCGTTTAATCGCAAAATCATTTGCGTTTAAACGCAAACAATTTTGCGTTTATTCGCAAACTTTTGCGTTTAATCGCAAACATCTTTGCGTTTATTCGCAAATTATTGCGTTTATTCGCAAGCGTTTTTGCGTTTATTCGCAATACTTTGCGTTTAATCGCAAAAAAATAATATTTTTTCTTTTAATGTGGCCCGAATGCGCTTCCGTAGTACTAGCAAAATATAGCCAAAAATAATTCTATCCAATAAAGTTTATTTGTATGAGGAGTATATAGAAATAAGTTTAAAAATTGATAGGACATTAACTTTTTTTCATTACAACACATATAGGACATTTATTTTTTTTGCTTTTTTCATATGTAGGACATATTTTTTCGCCTTTGAAATTTTAAATGCACCGGTCCCAACTCCCTAATAAATGTTGACCGGTCCCTAGATGGAAAAGGGAAAAACAGCCCTGAACAAATTCAAAAATACAAAAAAAAAAATCCTTACAACATGAGATGAAAAAAGCTTATTGGAACTAGTACAAGAACCAGAAAATAACATTAGAAAACAACAACAAAAATCTGTTCTTTTATATAAAACGTATGAAAAACGACAACACCGGCATTGCAGCGCTGAGGAAAAAATGACATATTTAAAAACAGAAAATTCGAAAGAAAAAGCAAATATCCTAAACTATCAATTTCAGTAGGCAATCTCAATTGAAACACCCAACCTACTGACCATGCCAGACAAAGGAAGACCAAACTATCCACAAATGAAAAGCTAATTATTACTGAGTTAACATCACAGAACAAGGAGTACTCAATAAGGCCCACATAATGCAACTGGCCCAGACATGGTATGTGGGAAAGTATTGAAAGAACTTAGTTCTGAAGTGGCCACCATCATTAAACTTATTTTTCTACCTTAGACTCAGGTAAAATACCACAAGACTGGAAGCATGCCAATACGGTCCAGTGTTCAAAAGGGAGATACCGGTAAACATAATGCCATAAATAACGAACCCATCTCACTCTGTGAGATTGTTGAGCATGTAACAGCAAGTAACGTAATTGGCCATCTTGAACAAAAACATTCTTTATTACATCCAACACGGCTTCCGCAACCCCTAGATCTTGCGAGACACAACTCATAACATTCATTCAAGCACTTGTTAAAAACAACACCAGTAACATTCATACAGAAGTCATTGTGATGGACTTTGCCAAGGCATTTGAAAAAGTACCCCACAAAAGACTAATTTACAAGCTCCAATACTATGGAATTGATAAAAACACCTTTTTATGGATAGAGGACTTCGAATCTCAACCAACGGACACAAACAGTCCTAGTCGATGGTGAATGCTCTGAAAACATACATGTTACATCTGGTGTACCCAAAGGCACAGTATTAGGGCCAATTCTATTCCTTGTATTTATTAACGATTTCAATGACAAACATCAAGCACAGGGCACTTTACGTCTTTTTGCCGATGACAGCATCATATACAGAACTATCAAGGACAAAGATGATGCAGAAAAATTACAACAAGACTTAACAGTGTCAGCAAAATGGGAGGAGGACTGGCTCATGTCATTCCACCCTGTCAAGTGTTCAATCCTCCAGATTACAACAAAAAGAAACTCAGTTTCATATGACTACACACTACACCAGCACAAACTTAAGATAGAAATATCCACACAATATTTTGGTATAACAATACAGAATGACTTAAAATGGAACCAGCATGTTGACAACATCTCTGCATCTGTAACAAAACAACTCATTTTTCTTAAACGCAACTTAAAAGTGACATCACCAAACATCAAAGAAAAAGCATATAAAGCATTAGTACGTCCGAAATTGGAATACAGCTGCTGCGTCTGGGGCCCTTATACAAAATTTACAGAGCACCAACTTGAAAAGGTCCAACGCAGAGCAGCACAGTATGTCACCAATCGTTGCCACAACACCAGCTCAGTTACTATACTCCAACGAAAGCGCACAAGAACACGCACCATCTTCTATAAAGTCATACACCTTCCCTACAAACGTACTTATACCGTCAGATCCACGTACCAGACAGTGTACACATAATTTATCATTCAGACATATACACACAAACAAAGATTCATATAAAAACTTACTTATACCCTCAGATCCACGTACCAGACAGTTAACACATAATTTATCATTCAGACATATACACATCTACAAACATTCCTATAAAAAAGTTGATAAGGCAGATTCACTTCAAGATATATGGCATTTTAAGATTTATTCACTTGAAAAAATATAGACCCCAAAAAGGCTTATCTATTTTCTGTTTGATAGATTTTGGTGGCGAAATTGAATATGAAAGTTTCAAATTTTAAACGAGCACCCATTTTCTAAATATTCTAGTCAATCTACCGACAAACAAGCAACCAACCAAACAAACAAACAAACAAAGCACAAAAAAGATACAAATAAAATCATAGGAATGTAAACAATGTTCAAAACAAGGACAAAACTGCCGGTTCCTAAATAACATGAATAATGCATTCTGTAGATAAAACTTTAATTTGATTGAAATTTTAGGCTATTTCATTTGTTCCTTTCAGATACCAATGGATTTTTACAGACAAAGCAACGGCCATTTACCTTTGCAAAAGTGATGAGATCAAATGGAAAGGAAAATTGTAACTTGAGATACAAATTTGTCAAATAATTATTAGATCCTAACGGAAATACTTGTTCAAGTTTAGATCTATAAAACAACGTATTTTATGTACGTTACGTTAGATCTTTGGTCATCTTTAGCCTCGTCGTCTATGATTTTTGATACGCAGTATTCATTCACTTTTCCTGGGCGATCCTCGATTTTGGAAGCAGTCTGATCCCACAATGATATGACAAATAAAAGACAAAACAGGAGCAAACTTGGAAGGTTTGATTTTAATCACAATAATTTGAAGGCTTCAAGTCGATCTCATTTATTCCACATCGCGACGTGCTAAACTGCTGATAACTCACTGTATCATCCGCATTTCTAAAGGTATGTTGAAACAGAGAGGAACTGCTTTCTTGTCTTTTTGATGTCGTCTGTTCCTTGTTAAAAAGGGATCTATCGGTGACTATTTCAGGACTGGATTTGAATTATATGCATTTTATTCAGAGCATGGGCCAATTGCAGAACGGCGAGCAGCACCTACTGGCTTTGTTGAAGTCTGCTGGTCGTTGTCCATTGTGTTTTTTTTTCTTCTGAATTACCGCTTGTTATGTGAGCTGTGACCACATCTCATTATTTTCAATTGGAGTCCACCGACTCTCATTAAACACAAGTTGCTGGTTGTTGGTAAGTCACGTGAGTTTTTAATCAGTGAATTTGATTTTTCGTTATCGTATTTAATATATATACAATTTCCCCTTTATACCGCTATATTTATCTGATTTTTTTTATTATCAAAACTTCAAGCAACTGTGGGGCGAGCAACTGCATGAGTCCATTCTCGTTATTTACAACGTGAGGTCGCCTTGTTGATTGCAGTTTGGTTTGTGTGTGTTTTTTATGCCGTCTGTGTCTTACTGTTTTCTGGTTTATTTTTATTGCATTGCCGATTTTGTCTGTTTTCGTTGGACTTTCGACATTCGAATGTCCCATTGGAACTTCTTTGCTTCTTAGAAAAAATCCCCCGACCCCATTGACTCAGGCCGATTCTTATGACTTGTGAAATTGCTTTTGCTTTGTGTGGGTTTGTACAACAAGTGATCGTTTTTTTAATATGGCTTGTATTTGTCTCGTTTACATATGATTGCCCAAGTTTATTTTGAAGCATGGGCAACATCTATATAAAGAACGCAATATTTCGTTAGTGTTTTTATTGTTACCTACAAGCTTACAACATTCGGAGAAAATTGTGTTATTATTTGTTCTTTGCTTAACCTTGCTCATAATAATTCTGTTTCACAAGTATAAAAATCATTTGTGATACACATTGAAGTAACTTAACTCGTCTTAACTTAAAAATTCAAGCAAACCCCATTTTGAAGCAAATCTGTAAAGTTACTAACAAAACAAAATCTTACAATGATAAGAGTGGATCTACAACGACTCACTTAACATGCTTAATGCTTACTAGATAATACAAAAAAATAAACAAATTCACAGTTTCGACAGTTAAGACAATTTGGGCATCGAACAGGAACATTATGTTGACCCATAGGAACAAATTTCTACAAAGAACGCCAACAAGACAAACAGCATGAATATGGACCAAAAACCATTGTAATTTGGACACGAAATTTGAAAAAAAATATTTTCCAACGAAAAGTTGTAGTATATTGTCCACGTGGGAACCATGGAATTCTGTTCACTGCCTCCTTACAGTTCCTTTATCCTGAAGTTAGGTCCAAGTAGGTGACCACCGGAACGTAATACGGTCTGCAATAAAAGAAATACTTATGGTAACTTTAAAAAAAAACCAGAACAGTGCCCAACAGAAATAGTGATTTAAGACGTCTTAAACAAGCAATTCAACATCTGTGCTTATATTCGTGTGCGCTCACAGATGAAGTACCCTTGGTATTTTTGTAGTTTTTGGTTTGAATCGTTTGCCTTGTATGTTTTTTTTTTATTCAAAGACATGTCACCGTTGGTTCTTCAGGATTGAATATTTATACAGATCGATTTTAATTCATAGTTGTAACTGTGTGCCGCTTATTTTCAAGGAACCAAATGAAGGTCGAACGTCACCCTAAAAAGCTCATCCAGTTCGCAGGGCGTTTCCCTTATGCAAGCCTTTTATTGTATTTGTCTCACCTGTCCCGGTAGGAGATGTTGGTTCCATACCATGTGGTTTCTTTAATTTTTTCCCGCCTTGTCTTTTTATGCCAGGTGATAACTCTATAAATAATCAAAGTAAAGCTTATTTATATAACACACCAAAAAGTGTTTTACAATGGAAGATCGAACAGATAAGAACTAGGAATTTCTTTGCAGGCAAGGCATACTAAGGGGTTAAAGAAAGTGATAGCAAGAGTCGCAGCTAGACTAACTAGCAAGGTTTCAACTATTAGAGAAAGACTGAAACAAAAGAAAGGCAAAAAAAACAACTTTATATATGACCAAAAAGATTGAATTTCATAAAAGGAAATATTTTTCTACAGTGTCAATTATTAAGCACCGGCATTGATATTTTATTTCTATTGGCTATCTTTGGTTTTGTAAGGATATGTTATTTTAGGTAATAGTCTGAAAGCAAAGACATGTTTTCTTAATCGTAATGGCGTGTAATATGAGGTGTCATTTCAACCACTTATAACTGTATAACAACGAAATACTTGCATTAAAATCGGTAAAAATTTATACATGGCAGAATTACAATAAATGCGACGCATTGGGTTCATCCGAGACATATACCAAAGTTTCAATCTTCTATATAGATAACATTAGAGTGATGAAAATGAAAAGGTTGATAAAATGAACATGATATATCTCTTAAATCAGAGAATAGTTTCATGTTGGCGAAATATACAAGAAGCATGCATGCTGATTATATTTGAAAGCAGCAATGCTGAACCTTGAAAGTTTAATTTTATTGTACGAAGCCACAAAATAAGAAAAAAATAGAATGATTTTAAACACTAAAGGAATAAATTAAATCGCACAATATTTGCATTTACTACAAAACGCTTTTAAAATCTTGAATTTATAGCTTTTTCTGTGACGCATTGGGTTCATCCGAGACATATACCAAAGTTTCAATCTTCTATATAGATAACATTAGAGTGATGAAAATGAAAAGGTTGATAAAATGAACATGATATATCTCTTAAATCAGAGAATAGTTTCATGTTGGCGAAATATACAAGAAGCATGCATGCTGATTATATTTGAAAGCAGCAATGCTGAACCTTGAAAGTTTAATTTTATTGTACGAAGCCACAAAATAAGAAAAAAATAGAATGATTTTAAACACTAAAGGAATAAATTAAATCGCACAATATTTGCATTTACTACAAAACGCTTTTAAAATCTTGAATTTATAGCTTTTTCTGTGATGGAAGTATTTAATACACGGACAACACACAGAAAAGATATCAAAACGGTATCTTTAATATAGAAAGTGTTCAAGTATTGAAATGAAGCAAAATATGTCATTTTTCCCTGCAGATTATATCAAGTCTAGCTTTCTATTTTCCTTTCTTGTAATGTTTTTATATTTTGAACATATGATAACTCGAAATCTGTCTTATCTTAGCATTTCCCTTAGCATCAAAAGGGGGTCGGTTTAGACAGGTTTCAGTGTAACTGCTTCTAAAAACTAGCACTACTGCACACGCTGACATACGTTCTGCATCTATTGTCCACTGTGTCTAATATGACAGAGTTGTTCTGATATTTTATTGTATACACAGGGCATACATTTGATGCTTTTCCAATCATAGTCCTATTTACATCTGAAAATCAGAAATCTAGTCATGCTGAACTACAGAGAGAAACCAAGAGGAGCAAGGAACAAAGGACTTTTATTTAAGTAAAAGTCTAAATAAGGTTAATGCTAAAACCCTAATATGGTTTGAGAAATTATCTGTTCACTTCTACAAGGGTTAAAAATGGCCTTAAAATCTCTGGAATTGAAATGGCTTTATCCGATTGAAATGCTTATTTAAACACAACAAGGCATATCGTTGAAAAGGTAAAAGGATTTAAAAAATCTAAAGACAATTTTATGCTTTACGAAATAAAAATCAGGTTTAAACAAACGAGATAAACATTACTAAACTCAAGCTAGCGAACAATAAGCCAGCGAACCATTTAAACTTCATCAGATATTTGAAAAAGACTCGAAAACCATTTATCAACCTTTGTAAATAACAGTTCTATAAGAATGAAGGCGTTCATATCAAAAAGTATTTTGATTCATAGCTCTAGGAGAGAGAAAAAATAGCATTAAAGAGGAGTAAAGTATAGAGATAAAACTAGAAGAAACTCATTTCTAATAACTGTATTAAAGATATACTAATATCAAATAATAGAATAATACACCATGTTACCTTTCCATTCTCCTTGAAGCCCTGTCGCTATATCTACAGCTTGCGTCTTTGTAGCATCTAACCACTTTTGTGTCATGGTTTCATCAGCCTTAATTTTACTTGAAAGTCTATCTTTCACATGTCCATTTGGTAAAGGCAGTATTCTTGAACGAGAATTTTTACCAGTATCCAAGATGGTCAACCTTCCACGGTTTGAGCCTAAGTTTCGTCCACCTGGAGATCTTAATTGTTCAAACAAGTCTTTCGATAAAACGCCAACTTGAGGTCTTCCTCCTTGTCCAATTTGCATATCATTTGGATGTATAGTAGTTGTTAATGAAGGAAATCTTCCTACGGGCCCACTTGTTGCTTTTGATCCCCAGGTTATGTTTTGGGGTATTTTGTTACCATTTCCAAATACATGTTGTTTGGGGGGAATTTTGGGATGACTTGTTGCAACATGTCCCCATTGTATTGGTTCGATTCCGCGGATTTCTACTGTTTTCTTAACGGTTATCGGTTGGCTTGTGGCAATCGGTCCCCAAGATATGTTGACTGGTTTTACAATAACATTATCCTGAATTGGACCAGCGATTTCTTGTGCAGTTCCACTCAGTGGTATTCCATTTCCAGAAGCGTCTTTATTGTGAACTTGAATAGAGGTTGCTATTTGCTTCCAAACAGAATTAGACTGTGGATTGTTTTCAGCTGCCGTTCCAGCTTGCAAATGGTGCAGGTCTGGTGATGCCTGGCTCAAACCAGTTTTAGACCCAGCAATAAATGTATTACCAGGTTTCCCATTTTGCATTTTAACGACTGTATTACCGCCTACTTGTGATGCACCAGTAGGTAATTTCTCTGAGATTTCGTTATTTGCAGGCAAAAATTCATTGTGTATGTTATCAAGAGGATTCTCGAGGTTTTTTGAGGCACCATTTAATCCCTGTTTAACAGGTGACTGGCTTAGCACTTTATTGTCTTTTCTCAGAAAAGAATCTGATGGCTTTAGAATAGTTACTCCATGTTTTTGAAATTTTATTTGTCTATCAAACGGAATGATATTATTCTGTTGAGAAGGAAGAACGTTATTTGTATTTGTGTTTTGAAAGTCTGCCAATCCGACTTCATTAGGGCTTGTCTTCGCATTTACATTCTGATTTTGAAAATCAGTAGTTTCAACAATGTTTGGGCCTATTCTCTTGTTAACATTCTGGTTTGGAGTATGGACAACATTATTTGGGCTTAAGTTCTTATTTACATTCAGATTTTCGTTTGGAACAACAGTATTATCACTTTCGATGCTCACTAATTTACGATTTTGCTGATCGGTTAAAATTTTACCACTAAACTGTAAGATTTCTTTCGTGGGAATCTCTGCTTCAGCCTTAATAACAGGGTGCGTCGTTGTCGTTTTCCCATTATCATCAACTCTTCTTCTCCCACTCCCAACTTTACTTGGCGTAATTACAGTTTTATCAGCCACACCAGAAGATGGCTTGACAATAGAAACATCCTCAGGTTTACTAACAACCGCTTCACCAGCTGGTACTGGCGGATGATTACTTCCTAAAGCTTTTGGTTGTTGCAAAGAAGTATGATCCATTGACGGGATAGTTATGGGAATTATCTTGGTAGCAGCATCCCCTATTACACCTGAAGTAGGATCTTTTTTGTCCATTCCTGGTGAAATGTCAATAGGTGGCATAATTGCATTAGCTGCACCTCCAGCGCTGTTGCCAGACAAATCTACTTTAGGGATAATTGGAGGAACTATGTTTTGTTTTGTGTCTATAGGTTGTTGTATCTGTTGCTTGGTTGCTAGACGGATTGTTGTTGTTGTTGTTGGCTTTTTAGTGGTTGTCTTCTCTGCTTCAACTTCCTGATCGGCTGCTGCGCCTGCTCCTTGACCTGTTGATGGCGTTGCTTCACCTTCGACCTCGATCTCCTCGGTAGCAGTAGCGGCAGTTGTTGAAGTAACCTTTGAAGTTTTTGCTGTTATATCCTCAGCTTCAATTTCTTGTTCACCATTTACTTTTTTGGTAGTGGGTTTACCATTTGAACCAGATATACTCGCGACAGTTGTTGTTTCTTCCATTTCAACTTCTTGCTCTTCTGTTGACTGGACATTTGCGGTTGTACCTTTGTTCGATACTGTAGTTGTATCTTCCGGCTCAATTTCCTCAGTAGTATTCTGGCTTGCCGATGATTCTTCGATTTCAGGTAGTTCGTGTTCAATCTCTTCTTCTTCAGCGACGACATTGTTGTTGTTCTTTATTTGACCAGCATTTTTGAAACTATCCGTTATTCGCAACACTGCGTTACTTTTAAAAGGAGAAACAGTCGTTGCATCCATGTAATCAGAATCAGAAAGCAGTCTTTTTACCAAAGTGGAAACTAAATTTGTTTTTTGTATTGGTTTGATTTGATTTGTTCCTTGATCAACAGAATGTATATGAGGTTTGCTATTAGTTCCTTTGGTGTGTTTATCTCTATGTTTGTTGACCATTTTATCTTTGTAGATTTTGTCTTGTATTAGTTTTTCAATCAATGCATTCGCTGTTTTCCGCCGGCGATTAATTCTCCTTTTCTTCTTTGAAAGTTTATATTTCAGTCTTCTGATAAGTTTCCTTTTGAAAATGTCCGAGCTTTCGCTCGATTCAGAACTCCCACGTTCTACAAAAAGATCGTGCTGCAACGGACTCCACAAATTCCCAGCTCGTCTGTGCGGACCAAAGTGACTTAGTAATCTTACTGTTCTTGAATTTTTTAAAGTCCCTGGAAGCCACCCCCACTGTAAACCCCATTGAGCACCGACTGGGTTAAGATCTAAAAAGGAAACAATTTTGGTATGAGATTTAATTGGTCAAATTAACAATTAATACTAGAGGAAGTAATAAAACAACATGATTTTTTGTCTGTAAATCATCAGATATAAGATTTCATCGAAATGAAAAAAATCTTCTTCGCCATAGGAAAGGATACATGTAATACAACGAATGAATGCATATGAAGTCTATACAAATGGTGGCACTAGAAAGGTATCTTTCTTCTTTCAGTAAGAGGGTTAATTATACAGACGAAAAATGGAGAGATGTACCAATTGGGCATTCGAATGTCAAAAGTCCGTAAGGGCAAAGGAAAAACTGGTAAACCCAGTAAACAGACAGTATAAAACCCACAAAATCAATTGAATAGCAATCAACAACGCAAACTCGAGTCGTAACGAGAGTGAACTAAGGTGATCCGGAAGGGACAGATTCGACCATTTTGATTTGTTTTTGAGAAATTGATCACGTGATTTTATCAGCAACTTTAACTAGAAGTTCACGCAACATTTTGTTAATTTTTTTCGAAAAAAAAAGGAATGAATTAATGACTGTCATTGGTACATGTGAAATACGTTAAAAGAACACTAATAAAAACTTAATAATGTACTACACTGACGTTTGATAAAATATTGGCATTTATGCTCTTCCCACACATAAACCCAGGCGTGATCTCTAATAATCATAATTCAAAAGATTGTTTTTCCTTGTTTCAAATAAATGTCAATTAAATCTGTAAACAAATATACTTCAATGGTTTACCACAACAATTCACGATTGTAACTGCGTTAGGGACTAATAGGTGGTTTTATGTCCATGGTCATGGGCGGAAGAAATTAAGAATGGACATAAATCTAAAAAAAATATATCAAAATTACGACAATTTCAGAAAGAATAATTATTTCTATCAATTCTAGTATTGAAAAACGATGATATTCAAGGCAAAAATGAAAATCATATTTTTGGGTCAAAATGTTGACTTGTACATGTTGTATTTAGAAATAAAGAACCACAATCATGTTCTTTTACTGTATTAGCTTAAGGTCTTTACATTTTTTATAAGAACATTTCTTATCATGATTTAGTGCATTTAATTTTTGCACAAACACAAAAAAAAGACAGGATTTAAGCATATCAGAAATAAAACATACATGCATAAAGTAGTGATTAAGAGTATAATCATTTCTGCTTTTAAAGAATAATATTTTTGTTTTTGTAGATGTCTGTTGTGTCCTAACAAACTGAACTTAAGGAAACATAAGCAGATTTTCAAAATTCATTTTCAGACTATTTGATGAATTGTGCTTTATCCAATAGACGATCCCAAGTTGATCTTTTTTGAATGTTGAAACCTTATAATTAATCTTTTAGCAGGTTCAGTATCTATAACAAGGAAACATTGTTGACCCTATTTCGTGAACAATGTCCAAGGCCTTGTTTGTACTATAATGTTTGTTTCCCAACAAGGAAGAAACGACCTAGGAAGACATCATTGCTGTTTGACCTTATTTTGCGAATTGAGTCCACGGACCCACTTGTACGATCGGTCTTGTTTTCCGCGATGACTACAACGATATTACGAAATAAGGATAGTATTTTCCCTGTCAATTACATTGTAATTAACAGGCCTATAATTAATTAACATGATTCATTTATTGACTGTGACAATCACACACTTTATATGTCACCCATAACAAGTAACAATACTTGTCAGAAATGGGATAGTTTCTAAAGAGTTTTTTTTATAGAAATGAATGCTTACATTATAGGAAAATATAAGTGTCATTGATGAAAAAAATAAGCTTTTCCCACAGTATTCCTTAGAATACGATATTAAAATTTTGATCAAAGTTTTTGCTTTTTTTTTAAATACTCACATCTTTATTCAGATGTCATAATGCTGAGAATACAATTGGTTCAAAATGTTCTTAAAATACATTTGAACAGAATGTTAACGAATAAGTCCGCAGCAGCTATAAACTTGTCGGTCTTTAAATACATTAAGAAGCGATGTGTCGGGTCGTTTTCCCACAGACCTACTGAGATGTACACCTCCCCCAAAGTGGTAATAAGGAATTATACTGTCATTTATACTGTCATTTATAGCAGGTCAAAGCACAGAAAACACGTTGCTCGCACGTCTAAGAACACTGCTTTTGAACTGCTGGGGGGGGGGGGTTAAATTGTCCTAGCCCAGCCATCCATCCATTCCCAAGTGGTAGTTGAAATATTTTGGGGTTTGTTTTTGTTCAGTTGTGTTCTTGAGTAGAAATAGGACTTTTTTCGTTATTCAAGTCAGTTTTAAACCTATACGATTGAACAACATGTTCTTGTTTTCTATACTAATATAATGTTAACTCTATTTGCTCACTTTCTATCCTATTTCTCACTAATCAACATTAAACGTTCTTTTGGTCATCCCTTTCGTGTAGTCTCTCAAAATTAGAATTCGCACTGCTTGGGATATACCAATAGCTAACCTACTTATATGGTGAATATTTTTTTTCATTGAAGATTAAATTTTATATATTTTTAAGGAAGTGGCATATTCGTAATCACTGCTTTTTGGTTATTTTTTGGAATTTTCAAAATATCATTATAATAAATCTTTTGGTTAAAACATTGTATGTGCGAGTCATATTTAGTTGAGTGTATGTTTTGGCGGATGGTCATGAGGGGAATGTCAAAATTTGCAATACATTAAAATTATTTTTAAAATAAAAGAATTTCCCAGTATAAATGATAGGGAGTGAGACCCTCTGCTAAATCCCTAACAATATCATCCATGTCCTCTGTCTACTTTATTGTACATGATCGGCCGTGTTCAAAAATAATTATTTTACACGAATTTATTTTTTCTAGTTGTCAAGAAATTATGGGAAAGCAATAATTAGTAAGTCTTGTTTTACGATAGGGCATACGAGTACGGAACACGACATGATATCATTGTCTGATATTTATGGTATGAAATCTGTAACATATGATTACTAAAAAAAAAATAATTTTGCAATAGAAAATTTTCGGCCGCCGTTCAAATGTTTTCATTTGGATATCACTATAGAAATTCGTTTCTTTTTTTTCAAGTTTCTATATGAAACGTTCATGGACGTTTTAGCTAAAATCACTTTACTTCTAATCACGGTCAGTTTATATTCTTAGTTTCAACTTGATACCCTGTTGTATGCTTTTAGAGTTTTGAAATCTAGTTAACTTTGGTCTTTAACATAATTTTGTTGGGTTTTGAGAAAGTTTGTTGGTTGATTCTTCTAGAGGAGTTTAGCCAAGGGTTAACCGGAAACACCTTTGTTTTGAAGAAGATACAACAAAGTCCTAAGATTTCAATGAATATATGTCAAACCATAAGATAAATAAAACAAAACTTTGGCAAATATGTCTGAGAACAAAAGCTTAGCTTGGCTTACAAGATAAAAGACAGGGGCAAATCCAGAAATTTTCGAAACTGAAATTCCATTACACCAGTTCCAGACCATTTATTTGCCGAAAATGGACACGAATATAACTTTTTTGGAGGAAACGGTTTGGGTATTTCTAACCCCCGGAACATCCACATTGATCCCCCACTGAAAAGTTTTTTTTTATTTGAGTTATCAAAAGAGACTAATCAAAACATCGAATGAGTAATTTGAAGCAAAATTTAATTTGAAAGGACCTAAGTTTGGTTTATCTAAAAAAATAACTTGTTAAAAAAACTTGGTTTCTTAGGCTTAATAAAGAAGAAATATTCGTCAAATCGAAAAATAGTTTGAAAAACATTTTTTTTTTTCAAATATTCACTTATTTACCTTAAAAGCGTCACAAAAAGCGAGTTATACAATTCAAATTGGAATTTTTTATTCAACATTAGACTTTTTGAAAATTAATTTTTACTTACAGGAAGAAAAGTATCCAAAGAAAATACAGAATAAAAAATTAAGATCCATTATAGCTACTATCTAATTAAAGGTGTCATTAGGAAGACAATTTTTGGTCAACTACATATTAATATACTTATATTGATGTCACAGTTAATACAAAAAAAATATGGGAAAAACAACAAAAATAACACTGAGGCCAAACAAGGGGTCATTGGTTATATAGTCGTTTACTTAGGTTTTGTTAGAAATGCTTACCCAGAAATGGATGTTATGTTGTAATGCTATGTTGTCATGGTTGTATCAGTAACTTGGCAAAAAATATAATAATAAAACAAATATAATAAACTTTTTTTTGTTTAAGATGAAATATAAGAGTCAAACGAACTTACAAAATATTAACATGAATAAAGAATTGTACCATCATGAGACATAGAATCACTTATCACTTGAAACTAAAACTTGCAACGAAGCAAAAAAGAAAACACTGTACTCTTCATATTTTAAGTTTACGTTGACGTAGAGCATCTCTGGTAAGTCTAAAACGAGCGAGACAGAAGACACAGGTTTGAATAAGTCTCCTGGAGTATTGTTTTAATTTTGTTTTGTTCCTTTTTTCTTTGTCTTTTTTTTCAGATGAAGTCCTAACACAGTATTTTTTTCTTGAGGAAGAAACAAACTGCCAAATGGACTTCACAGAATTTCAGGCTTCGAATTATGCTGGTGGTTGTTTTGTTCTTGTAAATGTGTATGCTTTTGATTTTGAAAGGTTGCTATTTTTGTTTTAACAAGCACCCGCTTCATAAAGTGGCTGGCATATTTAATTAAGATGTGCACCTCCTACTAATTTGTGTGGAATTTGTTTGATTTTTTGGAGAATCGGGGGAATTTATTTGTGAGCTACGGCCACAGTATAAGTATTTCTAGTTTCCTATCTTAAAATACAGTTAAGTTGTATCTGATTTATCCGATGACTTACTTTACTTTAAAGTGTATTTTTTACGAATATCTTCATAAAAAGTTTATCTTTAGTGATTTTAATTTAATATTCTTATTTGATAAATCTGTCAACGTTTGATGGACCTGGTTGTCAAGTTTAATGGGTAAATATTGCATTTGTACATAAAAAATAGATTTTGATTGACAAAAGACAATTAAATTAAAATGCATTTGTTTTTGCTATATTCATAAAAAAATAGTTTCATGTTATTTCCCCTAGAAATGAAGTTAAATGAATTTCTTAGGTGCATTTTCTATATGAATGGAGATAGTTGATAATTCTAAGAACTGGGAAACATATAGTCCAATATAGTTAAAGTATAATTTTATATGGTTTAAAGCCTGGGAATCGGTCTAGTGAAGCAAGGATTAAGAAATAGAACAAGTAGAAGGAAAACCCTCAAACTGTTCTTTTTTTCCCATAAAATGTCCATAAAGCTGCAAATCTTTCATAGACATAAAAGTTAACCTATTTTTTTTTACTACATTACACACAACCTATGGGACACCAATGTCCCTTGCAATACCAATAAAATTCTGTTAGATGTGAATATTCACCTAGATAATGGCCCCAGTTTACGTTGATAACATGGAAAACACCTATCTTTTTATATGACAAGTCATTGCTAATCATTTCTTACTATTGGAAGTGCCACAGAGTGACAGACTATGTGAAATTCAAAATCTCAAACTTTATTGTATGTTTTCTAGCTGTCAATTCCATGTTTTATTTCATTTTATGGTAAAATTTCTTAAAACAAAATATTGACATTTATATGTTCCAAATGTTATAAAAAAAATTTCGATCTATCGAGTTGATGCTAAACTGGAACAAAATCTCTTCCCTGCGTCGACAGACGCACAAAAATTTATGATTCATTCTTTTGCCTAATGGTTGTCGTGAAAGTGTGGCTCTAGAAGATTTAAACAAACACTTGTCAATATGATAAGCCACGACAATTGTAACCGTTTAACCCTGCTTCCAGTTTAAGTAAAATGGAGAATATGTCCAAAAGGCATAATGCACCACCTCGCACCATGGAGAAGAAAGTTTCAATTAAACCTAAAGGTAAACTTGATTTAGGACGAACGGTCGGACAAACGCAACCGAACACTATTTGCCCTCTACTTTCGTAGTTGGGACATAAAAGTTTCAATAAGTAATATAAAATATCGAATAAGAAAAAAAATCTTTATCTGCAATATTATTCTATAAATAAATTACAATGAAATATACATGTATTTTGATTTTGTGCTTTTTGTCTAATTTTAATTTGTGTCATTTTTCCTATAAAGTACTCTTAGGTTAAACATATCTACAAATAAACAAGTTTTTGATAATTTTTTGTTAATTGATTGGTAACGTATAACTGTTTCCTTTTCACATAAAATATCATTTTACATATGATTAGTGACATGCTATCAATACGTAAAACTAATTCCAAGTTACTTTTTTTTGCCGCTGAGTAACCAAATAAACCACAAAGTCACTGCACAAAGTACATAAGTTTTTATCTAACCCAGATACATTTTAAATCCTAAATAAATATTCAACAATAAATGTAAAGAGATGTGGAATATATTTTTAAAGAGAATCATGATAAATGCTGCAATAATTGTTCTTGTTTATTGTTTGTATCTTAAATCGAGATTCAGAAATGATTTTTTGTGCTGTTTGAGCGAAGTACATTAAATCACAATTTAAAGTTTCTTCATTGTCTTTGGTCAATTTTCTCATTTCACACTATCACATTCTTTTCTCTTTTTAACGGATATTTCAATATATTGTTCAAAATTGTTTCTAGATTGTATTGTCCAGAAAGTCGTAATGGTATATTTGGAGTTGGAACCAAATCAATATTAGGCTTTACTGTCCCAATCAAACTAAATCCTGGGGCAAAATCCGCTTCCTTTCTTTTTGCATTTCTAAACAGACCCAAGTGATTGTCCATATACGTATTCTTTGTATTTTTTGTTGACAAAACCTCAAACTGTTGCAACCGGTTTACGAAACTGTCTTTTAACGTCGACAACTTCCGTGCGGACTGATCAGCACCATTGCTGTTGTAATGTGTCTTCTGATTTTCTCTGTTATTTAATTCCAGTTTTTGATTTTTATTTTTGTTTGCAAAATAATACAAATCATTGGGTTGGAAATTTGAATCTTCTCGATTTTGTCGAATGGTCATGATCGGCGAAGCAGTGCTCTTGACGACATTTGCATTAGTCGTTTTAAATTCGTTTCGCACCAACTTGCTTTTCGTCACACGCTTTTTAGGATTCAGTCTGATTTTCGGTAAGCTGAAGATTCCAGCCAGTTCTATTATATTGTCAATATCATTTAAATTGTCTGTGGTAGTCATGTGAATATCTGGTGTTGTTGGACTGTTCGTGATGAAACTTTGACTAGTGATTTGTGGTGGTTTGGTCATCCCAAGTTCATTTGTTACTGTTTCCATAATCTTTAAAGGTTTATCAAAATGCTTTGAGCTATTTTCGATAAATTGACCATTGGTCGGAAAATGTTTTGATTTGTCAACGTTCGGAAATCGGGAAGATAAGTAATTAGTATCTGTTGGGTGTCCATCGACAAGAAATTCTGTTAAACTAGTGAGTTTTGATCCTGCTTTATCATGTGGTCCATTCATTTCTTTGGTATGTCTTTGTACATGGCCAGATATAACAAATGGATTGAGATTTTTGGCATAATGACGGTCATTGATCTGTTGGTTGGACAATGAAGCACTAGACCTAGTTCTCTTATATTCTGAAACAAAACAATACTTGATCATTTATTTACATAATGGGTATTTGTTTTGCCGTTTTCAGATTTCGCTATTTCGTTAGCTATTATTCGAACCATATCTATATATTGCAGACTTCTGTTAAATTGATAAATTTATATTTGTTTTAAGAAATACAATGGTTATTACTAATATACAATGAGGATTTGTTTCATGTATGCTCATATTGTTTATATGCTATTAAAATATTAGTTTTTGTGAAACCATTATGTCGCATTTTACGGTCAAACGGCAGCATTATCAAACAGGTACGTGGACGATAGAAGCAAAGGTACCAATGTAACATCCGAATGTCAAAAGTCAGAAAGGGCACAGACAAAACCAGTAAACACCAACGAGGACAGCGCGAAGAAACAGAAATTACAAAAAATACAAAAACACCAGTAGCAATCAATGACGCGAACTTAATGATGTTTGCTGGTCAGTTTGAAAATAACAAGGTATCTCAATTTATATATTTGATGGATAGACCATAGGTGAAGGTATAAAATAAGCTTTAAAAAATCTTAGGTTCGAGATAATAAGCGGTTGAAAATTTTGCGGGAAAAGGCTTTCTCTGACTTTTTCATAGCTTTAACATTAGACTTGTTTTAGTGTTAAAAACCTATGAAGAAAAAACAAGAAATTTTAAAACTTTGTATATACACTCCTTATGACTCAATAAAAAATATTATAAAAAGAAAATAGGGTGTTACTGGGCAAAAATATTATCTGTATTTTGATGGTAAAATCCAGAGGATTCCGAAAATCTGACAGAAATCTCAAAAATTGACCAGCGATCATCCTTAAGATGAATTGTTTACATAAGCTTCGGAAATAAGCAAACTGACTTCATATAGCGTTAATTGGAGCCGCGGACTTCACATAGTGTTAATTGGAGCAAGGTACATGTAGCACCTACCTCCTGACTTTGGAACATGACTTTGGGTCCGTTGTCGGAAAGGTCCATATAATTGAGGATCACTGAATCTATCAAAGCCATTTGAATAAGGAGGCTGCATGTGTATTGGGAATTGGCTTCCATCATTTCCTTTAATAAAGTCAATTATTGGAATGTCACCAGAAAGACCTTGTGAAATGGAACCTTTGTGATCTGCATAGTCGCTGAGGACATTTTCTATATCCCCTATGGACAATTTTGTGTGCTCTAGTGTTATCTTTGAGTCGTAGTAATTTTGAAGACCTTTCGGTAATTCATCGTACCTGTAAAAGTCTCCATTTATAATTGCTCCACCTGGCACTATCCTTACGTTAGAAAAGGTAAAGGCATTAACATTTTGGAAATCTTGATAATCAGGTGTTCTTGAATTAAAAAACTGTTCAGTCACTGCATCATGAAATTGACCTGGACTTACATCCAAACGGCGATTGTGACCGTTAAATTGGTAATCAAATATATTTTCTCTTTGCATACTATTTATGTAAGAAAGTTCTGGTAAAACAAGAACGTTTCCATTGTTTTGCTCAAACGGTTGGCCAGATTCGGGAACAATATAGTCAACTTTAGGTGGCATAAAAAGAGCATTGTGCAAGTCATTTGTTCTATCTTGGTGATTTTGGCGATGAATTGCCTTATTTGAATTTTCTGCAGCAACACCTGTCATATGATGGTCGTGGTAGAAGTTTGGAAACACTTGTGATAGTGTAGCGTCTGGCATCTCTTGTTTTATATATAATGGGTTAGGAATATTCAAGCCTTGTTTATGACCTGACGCTCCCTCAGAAGCAGAAAAGATTGTCAACCTGTTCGACAGAGATTTACCGATTTCTGAGTATAAATTTTCATTATCACTTATATGACGTTTTCTGTGATTTCTCATTTTTTGTGCGTTGTCAGGAGACTTCTTGTTCTCATTCTTATTCAAATTGCTGTATATGACATCGGTTGGTTGCTGTTCATTTTGACTAAATATGTTCTTATGACTCGCAGTTGAGTCAGAGGGAACTACTGGCTTTATTGGTTCTGAAAGTATGAGGCGTATGGTAAATTTGGAGTCTGACTTTGGAATTTTGTTCACATCCTGATTTTCACCATGGCTCTCAATTTTATGATACGGCGATTTATTAGAAGCGTCGATGATATGGACAGCATTGCTAGGAAGCTTGCCAATAACCCCATTTTGCGAAAGAGATCGTTTCTGTCTTCTTTGATTACTATTTGTGCCTTGTTGATTCATCTTTGATACTTCAGGAAATTGTTTATGTTTGTTACTGTTTGTCTTGCTTTTTTCTGGAGCTAAAAAGAAGTAATTAAAAAAATATTTATGCTCATATTCTCCAGTTAAAAAATAAGTCCTCGATCCACCCTTACATTGTACGCACCACCTCGTTTGTTATTTTGTAAACTTTTGCGCTGTTGGTTATACTTACATACTGTAATTGATAAATTAAAATCATAGTAACAGTAAATGCTTGTAAGCAGAAAAAGGTAAGATTGTCAATAGGTTTTATTAACTTAATCAGGGTCACTGTTTAAAGGCATATTGTCTACGAAAAAATATTTTTTTGTAAAACCAAAAAATTGTCGTCAGACTATTTGTTTTGTTTATTTAGAAAGATACAAACGTTCAAAATACGACAAGGGTACCTTATTACATTAAAAATTGAAAAATATATAATATTTGTAAAGCTTTACAAAAATTCATATTCATGAGATGACAATTATTGCATGTATTAAGTTTTGAATGCGATTTAAAAGGTAAACACCAAAAAATATTGGTATTTTTTCAACATATCAATGTATTCGGGGACAAAAACCCGATATTCCGATTAGTGTCCGTGTTAAAACTACTCAGTTTAAATATGTGTCAATGTGACGTAGTTCAGGTAAATAAAATATCAATCAATATTGTCGAGCTATTTTGATCGAAATAAAGTACTTTTGAGGCAAAATTGGTGGCAAATTTGTTTTTCAATATTCATTTTATTGCATTTCGGTCTAATTGACACCAAAAAAATGGAGGGTAAAAAAAAAGAGTTTGCCGTAGACAATATGCCTTTAATGATGGATGACGATTTATGAGGAAGACTAAGTTTGTTATTGCAATTTTCTTTTCATTTTATTGGCCTACTATTTTCATAATGATACATATTATAGCAGTATTACTTTTTGAAACCTATTCTTTTTCAACTACATTATGTACTTAATATATCTAATACATGATAATGCCATACCTTTATGTGTGGATGGAGCTTGATAGTTTTGGCTTTGTACCTCGGCAATTTCAGGAGCTTCTACTTCTGTCTCGCCTACCAGCGTGGTTGTAACTTGTGGTAAAGCAGTACTAGGAAATTCAGTAGAGCTTTTATTTGTTTTATTTATAGAAGCTTTAAGTGTTTCAGCCTCGTACTCGACATTTTCATCTGTGACGGTTTTCGACCCATTGAATGCTTTTGTTGTCTCATTGTTTCCTTGCATTTTTTCCAAAGCATTTTCTGATAATTTTGCGTTTGTTGAAACCGTCGAGGAATTATTTACTGATAATTTGGACAAATTTGCAATGGTTTTATGACGAGTTGTAGAGTTATTCGTGCTTTCCGAATTTCTTATAGTTGAATTAGTTTTATCATTTACCGAAACATTGCCTCCACTAGTATTTGTTGCAGTGCTATTCACATGACGGGGAATACTTTGTCCGCTCTTAACACCAATCTGAACAAGATCTGGGACTGACGAGCTAGGCTCCAATGGTCTAGTATCAACAGCATATTCGATTTGTTCTGTATATGGCATAGCATGTAAGTCGTTTGCATATCTCCTATTCGATCTAGCAATATTTGGCAAAACATCTCCCATTTCAATTGCATTTTCTAAATGTTCCAAATTGTGGTATCTCTTATTTGAAAATGGTACGGGCTTAAGAATTTTAGAGGCATCTGCTACTGGTAACGCACTTTCACCTCTACCATCCAATAGGTACTCAAGGCGCTCAATGTTCCCTGCTTGGGACATTTGAATGTTGTGATTTCTTCTTGATGAACCAATTCCGTAATCTGTTATTTCAGGGACTTCAAATTCACCTACGTCTCCATATAAATTATTGTTTGGAGATATAGGGTGAGTTTCTAATGCATGTTCCAATCGTTCAGCATCACGTATTAAGTCCGCAACACTTTTCGTGCGAGGCGAAGGTCTTTTGTTGGTGCTATCATTATTTACAGTTGTGGTAATATTAAGTCGTGTCTTATTTCCAGTTTCCACAACATTAATTCTGCTGTTATTATTTCTTATATCTGCTGTAATAGGCGATGTAGCATTTAATGTATTTGGTGTCGTTATGTCTATTTTGTGAGGCATTGTATTGTTAGGTTCGTGCAATGTCTTCGTAAAATTTTCAACACTTGTTCCTACAGGATTGCTAGACGTCTCAGCATTGTTTTCCTGTTGTTCTGTTGTCACATTTGTTGTGCTAATCTTACTCACAAAACTTTTTATTTCATTTTTAGGCAAGATTTTTAAATGGACTCCTTCTTTATTCTTAGGATCATAATATGATTTATTGGTCATCGATGGGAACTCTGCTTCTGATCTGCTTTCCACAGCATGTTCCAGTCTTCTCAAACGTTCTGCTTGTGCACCAATATTTCGTGATTTATTAGGTATTCGCGAAATACTCTCTTGTCTACTTTCTGCAGCATGTTCAAGTCTTCGCAGGCGTTCTGCTTGAGTACCAACATTAGCCGGTTTTGTTCTTCTAGACGTCTTTGGTAACAATTCTGGTCTACTTTCTAAAGCATGCTCTATTCGCTCAATCCGATCTAGATGGTGATTTTGTGAAGGCTGATGCTTCTTTTTATGTTTTCTACGAACGACACTCTTGGTATTGCTATACGATCCAACAGTTTCGTGTTTGTTTGTGTGAGTTTTGGCAACTATGTTATTAGTTTGATAGTTATCTACACTTCTTCCACCCTTTAAAACACGGTCAAATCTGTTTACTTGGTCCAGGTGGTTGTCTTGCAGATTTTTTGCTTTATTTAAAGGGACCACTTTAGGCTTATTCATGTTTGACGAAGATGCAACAAAGTTGTTAGTGTTTCCCTTTGCGTCTACGATCACTGCTTCATATATCTCATTTCTGCTTCTTTGGTTATCACCAGCAGAATTTGTTTTCGATTGGCTATGTTTATTACCGGTACTGATTGTTACTTTGCTTCTAGTTTCTATTGCATTCTCAATTCTCTCAATCTGATTACTTTCATGTAAGTGTCCCGAGTTTTTTAGCCCAGAACCCAAAGAAAGCATGTCTTGCCTCGATTCTCTAGCATGTTCTAGTCTCTTAAGCTTTTCAAGACGCTTGATTGTCCGGTTTTCGTGATTTTTTGGCTTTACTTGTGGTTGATGAAGATACATTCTGTTGTTATTTATGATTTTAGAATTAGTATCAACAACTTCAGATTGTGTGTTGATGCTGTTCTCTATCTTGCTTGTACTAGCTAGCCCAGATCCTGCACTATGAAACTCTCGACGCCAAGATGGATGTGAAAAGTCCTTTCTTGTATCAACTGCTTGTTTATTGCTGCGCATATGTTCCACATTCACTATTTCTAAATTTGCTGTTTTCGTATTAGTTTTTGATTTAAGTTTTGTTTCAAACATGCCAGAGGATGAAACAGTACCTTCGTGTGTAGGGATTTCTGGCGAAGAAGCACTCCGACTTTTAGACAGACGTGTTGAGTCCTTCAGATTGGCCGTATTTTTATTGTTATTTGCAATTTTGGGGTTATTAATTGAAAACACAACTGCTGGCTTTTTCTTGATAGCTAAAGGATTTCCTATCTTCATGCCAGAATATTTCTTATCATTGTTTTCCTTATGAAGTTTATTGTTGTAATTGGTGTTCCCTAGTTCTTGTTTTGAATTCGTTACAAAAATCACATTGGTAGTTGGAAAATGTATAGAATCAAAGTTATTTTTATTTCTTCCTGATGCTGTTTTCTTCCTACCTTCAGTTTCTGCATGCTGTGTGATATGTTTTTCTGTGATTGCATTGTTTGAAGGTTTTGAACCAAATGACTTCGATAAAACTCGTAATGCAGAGCCAGACGGTAATCCATAATCCCTAAAGGAATTTCTACTATGTAAATTATTTTGTGGTGGAATATCAACGTTAAACTTGTTACCATTTCCTTTTAGTTTGTCCGCGGTTTTTGATTCACTGGTTCCATTTAGAATTAGCAGTGAATTTCTTGAAACAGTTTTCGTCTGGGTTGTTCCAGATTGTTCTGTTGGCGATTTTTCTAGTTTTGTTAGAAGGCCCGTTTTTAAAGCCTTTTCAGCCACATGGTTGCCCTTTGTTTCGACTGTGTTTTGATGATGAGCATTAAATTTTGATCCTCCATGGTGGTCGTTGAATGCACTATTTTTAATCCCAATTGAAAATATTTTCTGGTGAATAAAAGGCTTTTCTGTTTTCAGACCTATTGTCAATGACTTAAAAGTCGGAGGTATATCAATATTACTTAAAGATGGAGGATGAGGTGAATCATTTGATGAGGATATTCGAAAATCGAGTCTTAGAACTTGTTCGTTTGCATTTATATTTTCCTCTGCCTTACCGACGCCAACATGACTGTTTTTGTGGTCACTAATATGGTGACCACTTCGTTGTTGCGCATGTAAAACATTTTGCCTTCCGTGTCCACCAAGATGATGATGTTCAGTATTTAAGTGCTGTAAATTGACTGTATTTCCATTGTTTTTTTGATGACTTGGATCATGTTGATTGTTCTTTGTAGGAGTATTATGTACGTTACTTTGAGTTTCAACACTATTCTGCTGATTGCTACGTCTTTGATTAATTACTTCAAGTTGAACATTATTATGGTCTTTTAGAATACCTCGGTCAGTTTGTCCACTATTGACTAATAAATGATCATTACTTGCCTTGGGATCGCTTTGTAAGAATAAATCTTTATTTTGACTGCTTACAGTTTCATGTTGTGAATTTTGAGCACTGCTATGATGATTACTATCGGAAAACTTATGGGATTTCGAGCTTGTTTGTTGAACATGTAAATCGTTGCCAATCTTTTGTATGATGTCATCTTGTCCTGAAACAATATCAATTGTTTTGGTTGGTATGTACGAAAAGGTATTTACCTTTGGCTTTGCCAAATTTGTCCCATCTAATCGTTTTCGGTTAAGATCAGCTTTATCGAACGGCTTGCCTAGTATTTCATTGACTTTGCGTCCATAGTTGTGCTCTTTATCACTTACAGAACTTTCCCGGATTAGTTTAGTGCTTGGAATATCCGGTTTAACAAGTAGCTTATTTTCAAAACCTACTGACGATGTTTCGGTATTAGGTGATAAATGCTGATTAGGAATCGCTGTATTAAAAAGTTTGTTTTTTATTCCGAAAAATTGTTCAAAATTTCTTTTCTTTACTGAATTAGATTCTGTTGGACTACCAGACGTTATTGTACAGTTTTTCTTTTTGCCATATGAATTGAACACTGAAGATGAACCATCATTTGAAACTTGAAAGTTCGATTTTTTATTTCCTGCTCCACGACTGTCGTATGATATGAGAGTAGTTTTCTGTGCCTGTTCTCCAGTGGCAGTTGCTCCCAGACTTCCAGGCGTGTGCGATCCTCTCTCTATGACGTGCACCTCTTTTATTGATTGTTCCGGTGACTGGATAATATCAGTTGGGCCAGACCCCGAGCTCATGTGTGCAGCTGATATTCCAGTCTCCGTATTTGAAGGCAAGTATGATCCATGTTGGAGATTCGTTTTCGAGTTTTGTTTCGAAAATTCATTTGACGTTTGTTGGATAGTTGAAAACATCATGAATTTAGGTGCTGCTCCAGAATTATCCTGAGACAACGTTTTAACGCTCGTAGGGTCACTGTTTTGCAAACGGTTCGTGCCTATTTCAACTTTATATGTCTGATTCCTTGATGGATCGTCCAAAGGATTAGCTGCTTTAACGTTACTTTTGACTATATTTTTTTCCACATTTTCAATTGTTCGTTCGTTATAATGATAATTGTTTCCGTTTATTGCCAAATGATTTGTTGCATCAGTTTGTTTTCCTGGATCAGTTTTAGAAATCTTCACTGCTTGGCCATGCTTGGCAACAACATTAGAATTTGATGCATTTTCTGTTGGCTTGTTATTTTCTGCATTTATAACCTGTAAAGTATCTTTAACTCTTGTGTCTGCGTTCAGGATGTCAAATATGTGTTTTGAACCATTCGATGGAGGATTGTTTATTGGTTTCGTTCCCGTTTCAATATTCGACGATCCATTCCCTTGTGTCTTTTCAGAAAGAACTTGCGATTGGTTCTTAGCTCCCACCTTATTCAATGGTTGTCCAGCTAAGTATGATCCGCTTAAAAACACCAGAGCGTCTTTAACAGCCTTTTTAATGTCTAAAATTGTCTTCAATGTATTGTCTATTTGAAAATTGTTAGAGGTGTATGACCGATCTATTGGCTTCAACATTTCGTCGTCGTCCATTGATAAGTGGGCGAAGCATCCACGATCTGAAAAATATTAGTTTCGTTTTTAATTGAAAGTGGGTTTCAATACAAAGGTTGATTTTGTTATGCTCTATATCAATACTTCGATTGTGAACTTCCAAGTCTGTAGAAATTACAAACCATAATATTAGGTTAAATTTTACAATAGAAAAGAGGGGTTATACGGCATGATTTTTTTTCAGGACACAATCTACAGCACCACGTGCACCAAGTTAGGGCTATTTGTGGGATGATTGTTTATGAATACAATATAGAACTGTTTGTTTTTGTCTGTTACTAGAATATCTAAGTCCGAACGTGTTTTGTTACCATTTTTGTGAGGCCTATTTGCCTAACTTTTACATTGACCGTAGTGTACTTCTTTTCTTATCAATCAATTCCAAAAAATATTAATTGAATAGTATGTCAAATTATAATTCAATTTTTGACAAATATGAAATGTTATAAATAGATGAATTACTATGTTTTTCCTAATACGTTGTCACGTCGACATAAATTATAACGATCTTACTTATTTTTTCAAATCAAATTAAAGTTATACATTTAATCAGTCTCTTAAAATAATTTTTATTTTGTTCTAAAGTTTTTACATCTTTATCTAAAATCTAAAATATTTGGATTTTTGTTTTTATAATCCTTTTGTTGGTTTAGTTTATAATAGCAATAGTTCATGTCGTCCACTGCAAAGCGACTTGGCGTTGCTCCCCTGTATTTGTTTTTTTTCCATTGCAGGTACACTTTGACTAATGGCATTTAAATGCAGGAAGGCAGTCCCTTGGTAATATACAGCAAATTAAATCTAATTTATCATCTTCTGTTTGGTGCAGGAAGGATGGAGAATAGCATAACATGTACTTAGCAAATGACAAGGATGTTCCGCAGACCATCCACAATCCTTCCTCCTAGACCTAGAATACTCGATGTTAACCCTTATTTTAAAACATAAGTCTAAATACGACTAGAGTTCACGTTGCTGATTGCAACTTGTGTGTATGTATTTTGTTCCTCTTTTGATTTTGACTTGGCTTCCACGGACTATTGATATTTCAAAGCCCCTTTGGTGTTCCTTTGCTTCTTTAACCTATCGTTTTTAACGACCGGGTGGTATGTATTTGTGAGATTTGATTGTTACCTAATCACTTTCAAGACTGCGAGATGAGATGAATAAATAAACAAACACATTAATAAATAAACCAATAATAGATAAATAAATAAAATTGAATAAAAATGAATTGAAAAAAATGAATTAAAAACAAACAATATGAACAATAAGGGTTTCTAGAAATTCAAAAAGATGATTGTGTCTTAAAAGGAATTGCAATTATATTGACTTGGGATACTAATATTATGTTGCGAGCCAACTTAAATTTGCAATTATATTAGGGACGGACCATTTAACTTGAAGGGGGGGGGGGCTTGGTTTTTTTGTTTTGATCAGAAAATTTTTTTCATCGCAGAGCGCGGACAAAATATTTATTTTTCAAAGGCGTAGCGTCGCGACAGAATATTTTTTTCATTATCAGCAATATTTTTTATAGCAGAAATCCTTCTTCAGAATATTTTTTTTCTTACCCTCAGCTGCCAAAAATAATTTTCAGAATATTTCTAGAAACCCTTATTGTTCATATTGTTTGTTTTTAATTCATTTTTTCAATTCATTTTTATTCAATTTTATCTTTTTAGGAAAAAACCAAGCCCCCCCCCCTTCAAGTTTAATGGTCGGTCCCTTAAGGCTTTTGTGGAATTCAACAAAAATGAGATTCATTTGACAAAACTTTTAAGAGACTGACTCAGATTGATAATGTGCATCCATAGAAAAATCAAATGCCGGTGACAAACACGGTACAGTACATGACAAGAAAGATAGCCAATGTAACTAAACCGACAAAAGCTAAAAGAACTAATCCAAAAATTTAGATTTAAAGATGCAAGAAATTCAAAATATACTATTGACAAGAATAAAAAAAGGTTTGTCCAACGTTTTGTATTTTAAAACAAAAATTCTTGAAACTGTCTTTGAGATACGGATTATAGTGCCAAAAGACAGAAATGATATAACAAAGAACAATAACCATTTTTCATACATATCAATATTAGATTTTGCTTTTATATGTTCACTCCGGTACTTATTTCAAGACAGCTAGCAGCATCCCAAATAGTCTGTTGGCTGTTTTCCACAATGAAAATACTGTGGTTTCATTATTATTCGTCGGGTATAAATTTTCGTGGTTTTCGTGGGTGGCCTTGACCCACGAAATCTAATAACCGAAAAGGAAATTTAACATTGATGTGAATGCTGCAGACTTCACAACCACGATATTAAGATTCCACGAAATGGTCCTTTTTCATCAAACCACGAAAATTGGTACCCACGAATATAAATGAATCCACAGCTTAAAACGGACATTCAAATAAGTACAAAACTCCCTTTTAAATTCTGACAAGTTCGGGTCTTGATCTATAATTTCAGACAATTTAAGAAGACAAAAAAATATTCCTTGTATTCTTTTCAAAATATGTTTGAATATAACTTGAGGAATTATCATTTTTAACGTTTTCATTCCTCCTAACTCTGAATTTGTTTGTTTGAAAAAGGTAGGCCCCTAAACAAATACAAAATCTGTCAAAGTCAAAAATGGCCGGATTTCGTTAAACAAGAAGAAGGTGAGCGACATACCTGAAATCGTATCACATGTTATGGGACCCCACCCTGATGCTGTATACCAAATATAAAGTGGCTGTGATAAGTAGATGCTGAGAAAACTGTTACGAAAATTTCTTCCCCGCCCGCACGCCGCCCGCCGCCCACCGCCCGCCCGACATTCACCATTTTATAACCCGGATTTTTCACTCCGTTTACTCCGTGAAATCGGGCCAAAAACTAAGAACAACTAAGGTCTAGAATGAGCACAATGTTCTTAATTTGTGAAATACTTACAGAAAAGTAGAATAAAAATCCATGGGGCTGTCATCCCCATCATGTAATTGTTTAAAATAAAATTTACTAAAGATTTGATGTCAATTTAATTAAATAAAAACTATTTTGACAAGTGAATATATTACATGTAAATATTGATATTTATATTTTGATTTGAATATCTCAATATCCGTTCCTTAAAATTTAATTATGACATAATAGTTTAGGGTTTTTTATTAATTACGAAACAATGTTGTGTGTGGACCGTTATTTATGGCTTAAGCCAAACACTTTGAAGGTTATTCTTAATGCATTTCCCCTGTATGTCAGCTGGCAAACCGTGGTTATGCTTTAGCCAGTCTTTTAAAGTCAGTTATTTTCCTTTTTCTTTCCGAAGATTCATGACTTTCATTCTAATATGCACCAATATACAATGTTAGTATAGCAAAATTATTCTTTGGGTCATTACATGTATAACTGTCATACTGGATCTTAATACAAAATAATTATTATGTACTCCTAATAAAAGTCGACCATGTATATGCTAATTCTGTGTCAGGACCATTGTGATGATCATGGGGAACCTGTTTCTACTTTCTAGTATAATTATTGTTATTTGCACATCTGAAGCATTAGGTCTCTTATCAGATCTTGGTGGGTCTGCAATGTCTGAACATATATTGTAGCATGGTTTTGAATGCCTTCTACGTAGATATTTTTAATGCTGACCTAATTAATCAAGTTCGCCTGGTTTGAGTTTTTTTTTCATGTTTTTGCCCTTGAATAAATTTCAGACAGATTGTGTACATGTGAACAATGTGACATAAACTATGAGGCAGTTTACAATACTGATCACACAATCATGTTTTTGATAAAGAGGAAGATAGACCATGTCACGGTTTCAAAACTTTTTCTAGTGTTATATGAATTTCAAGCATAAATAATCGAAAAAAGACTGAAACATTAAGACAATCATGTAACCACTTCCCTTTTGGCTTATCACTCAGCAACCATAACAGATAGTCTCCATTGGGTCGAAGTTGTCAGATGACCCTTGATAGGGGTTATGGCCCTTTTAAGGTAAAAAATAGCATTTTTTTCATGTTTTTGCCCTATAGAATGAAAACTATTGCAGATAGAGAAAAGCTGTTGCTTGCTTAATTGTTCAGCTCATTAAGCTCTACAAAATTCTTCATTGGGTCGAAGTTGTCAGATGACCCCTTATAGGGGTTACAGCCCCTTAAAGGCTAAAAATAGTGCTTTTTGCCTATAGAATGAAACTATTGAAGATAGAGAAAAGCTGTTGCTTGCTTAAATGATCAGCTCATTTAGATCTACAAAAGTCCCAAAGGGTTGAAGATGTCAGATGACCCCTTAAAGGGGTTCAACCCCTTAAAGGCAAAAAATAGTGTTTTTGACCTATCCAATGAAAACTATTGCAAATAGAAAAAAGCTGTTCCTCGCTTAAATATTCAGCTCATTTAGTTCTACAAAAATCTTCAACGGTCGAAGTTGGCAGATGACCCCTTATAGGGGTTACAGTCCCTTAAAGTGAAAAATAGCGTTTTTTCGTGTTTTTGGCCTATAAAATGAACACTATTGCAGATATAGAAAAGATGTTGCTTGCTTAAATGTTCAGCTCATTTAGCTCTAGAAAAGTCTCCATAGGGTCGAAGTTGTCTTAAAAGGAGAAAAATAGTGTTTTTGCTTATTTAGAATGAAACTAGTGCAGATAAAGAAAAGCTTTTTCTTGCTTAAACATCCAGCTCATTTAGCTATACAAAAGTCTTTATAGAGTTGACATCAAGACAAGGTGAGCGATTCAGGCTCCTGGGAGCCTCTTGTTTAAAGTTTTTAAAGTTTTATTGGCAAAGCTAAGCTTTCACAACTTATTCGATATGCTAGTGCTTGTACAATTTTTTCTGATATTTTTTTATATGACATCACTGTCCTTAGTGACCGACTGTTAGACCAACGTTACAAGAAACTATGTCTCATACGTATACGGTCCCTAAAAATTCTGTCTTCGTTATCAGCCACTGGTGGAAAAATTCAAGTGATGTTGAACATATTGGTTAGTGATTGTTTTGTTTAGTGTTTGGCTGATTGTTGTAATGTCAGAGATGTTCACCTCAATACCCCTTTTATGTCTTCACTACCGTGTTGTGTTATATGTAACTACTGGACCATAAGATAGCAATGGAAGAAGGAGGTTTGGCGCGTTTACTGTACCAAGTAAGGACCATTGTGATCTATAATTTTATTGGTATGTCTTCCATGTTTTGTCTTTCTCTTGGACATTGAGATTGATCCTCTAAGATCGGTAATTTTTTATTACCTTCACTTGATAAATGTAATGTCCATGCTTGCATTTGAAGTTTTCATCTTTTGTTGAGATGAGCAAAGGGAAAAAATCTTTCAACAGATAATAAAAGGATGTGAATTACTGTTCATGGCAGCATTTACAAAAATTATTGTCCTTGCAACATGAACCATGAAATTGATGTCAGGGGTACAATTTTTATCATTATTTTTATGCATATGAGTAAAATGTTTCATAATAGTTCATGGTGAAGTAACTTAAACCTATAAGTAAATCTAAGTATTTCCCCCCTTTTTCTTTGATCAACCAACCATGAAGATGATAAAAAAAAAAACGTTCAATTTTAGGATAATTTAGTTTTTTCATATCTTGATTCATCTTCATATGTATATAAAATTTGAAATCTGTAGCAAACCCCTATCACTTTTTTCCTGTGATCAATCAACCATGAAGTTGATGAAGCACAATATAATGCATATATGGATTAAGTTCCACAATGATATCAGATTACCTTTATGTAAAAGTAGCTTAAACCTGAAGGTAAACCTGATTTTGCATGGACAGACAAACAGACCACAATACTACATGGGGCTTTACTTTCATAGACATGGCATGAAAAGCCAAAAAAAACAACATTGTAAATATCGATCATTTATACTATTTCTAGAAACATGCATAGTGCATTCTTATAGATAATAGTGAGCTGTGGAATAAGTGAATGTGACACAATTCCTGAAACAAGCAGTCAAAATGGAAAACTTTAAACAGCAATAAAAGAAACCATCATTCAATGCTTGTAATCTTGGATTTGGTTCAACACTAGGTAAAACATAAAATCAAGATGAAAATGGTTTATTTAAGAAATTGCTGTACAAAAGATACAAATATGGTAATAAATATTCAAACTAAAAAAAAATCAAAATACAATAAAATGCAACCTAAATTTTCTTAAGCTAGCTCATGTTAGCTCATTTAATAGTTATACTGTCAGTTTTCTTTTTTTATTCAAATGGCAATGGTTTTGTAAAAGAAAATAGTTACCAACATCATTAAATAAAACCATAATCTTTCTTTTTTGCATATAAAAAAAAACCAAACTAAGCACTATTAAGGACATGTAAAATTAAAATAATATATGAATTTATTAATAATTAATTTGTTCAGTTAAAATGAGATTCTCAAAACTAAGACCAAAATAAAAATAAAGTGATAAAAAAATCAAAATGTGTTAAAATGTTAATAAAAAATTTGGAAAATTGAAATTAAAACTTTTTGGAATTTCTTACTTAAAATAATGAAATAAAAAGATTCATTACTTGGCAGGAAATCATTTTTTTGTTGAGTATTCTTTATGGACGGAGCTTTGACATGTACAATTGTTTTGCATTAATTAAATAAATTCTTCATTAATGTTTAAAAGACAAATGTAGTTTGTGCATTTGCTTTCCAATTTTATATAAATTAATTTGGTTTTAAGTAAATCTATGTATAAACATCTGAGAAAAAATCTCATTTGATATCATTTATAGAATTTAAAGAAAACATTACAAGTCATACTTTTTGTCTGATTTTCTAAACAAATAGGAAAGTAAATTAGACTAGACTATAATAAGAATGTTAATATATAAGTATTTACAAATCACAGATTTTAAAAATATCACATTTTTCCATGGGAATGCCAATACAGAAAATGGTAATTCTTTTACTTTGTATATAATGTATAAAACTAAAACTGTACAAGTTCAACTATAAATCTATAAGCATATATAGGTGGATATATAAGCCACACACTATCTTGCAATAAATAAATAAAAATGGGTAATAATAGATGAAAATAATAAAAAGTTGACCAAAATAATTAAAATTCTATATCTATCATAAATTATATTGATAAAAGTATCTATTATATTTGAATGAATTATTAGTTTAAATTAAAGTTGCAAACTTCTAAATAAAAAAAAGTAAATATCAATATTAATCTTATAAAATTTGTTGATCTTTTTATTAACATTATAATTAACACATTAAAGGAACAAACCTATTGGTTAAATTCACACTATGGCACATTTCTCTTATTAGTTAAATAAAAAGCTACGCCGAGCGCAGCATGATACGACCACAACAAGTTGAACCCTGTACGTAGGAGGCCCAATATTGATAGTCTATTGCTTTTGTCACATGCAGCCCATGGTGGACTTACAAAGATTTTTGACACATGCATCCCATGGTGGACTTTATAATGCATATTTAACACATATATATTTATAATAATATTTAATAGAAAAAAATCTTATTTCTATATTAATTGACATTTTTGGCCCGTTTTAGCCATCTTTTGGACTTTTTTTTCTAAAATGATATGGGTCACAAACCCCAAATGCAAGCTTCCTTGAGCATGTTGAGTGGATATCATCATCATATTAAAACTTCATAACAATCAGCTGGCCCAATACAACTTAATTTCTTGTGTAAAAGCATTTGCCTTGACCAACTTTTAAAAAAGGTGTTTTTTGCCCCTTCGACCCCTAACTTCTCAAAAACAGTAAGAGATATTGCAAATCTAATTGAAAAACGCAGGCAGGGATTTTCACAAGGATTCCAATGAAAAAAAGATTTTGAAAATCAGACCAAAAATTAAAAAGTTGATTTTTGGGGCGTGGCCCGTCTTTGGCCCCCGGTAGCAATGTAACGGTGCAATATTTATCAAAACCATTGACACATTTAGTTGACAGAATTTAATGAGGAATAAAATAAAAACAGAATTTTCAAAATCGAATGAATAATAAACATTCTACAACAGTTTTGTCAATACACCCGTTTTAGCCCCTTTTGGCCCTTTTTTCTAAAACGGTAGGGGCCAGAAACCCCAAATGCATTACAAACCTTCCTTTAGTGGTTATAAACATCATATCAAAATTTTAAAACAATCGGTCAACATTTATTCAAGTTATCGTACGGAAACCAAATGTCCCCAGACGACGACATCGCCATAACATTATACGATCGCAGAAATGATAGCATATTAGCAAAATCTGGAGTTGAAGTTTTTTGGAGAAGTATTGTAGTTAGGGACCAACCATTTAACTTAAAAGGAGAGGTGGCTTGGTTTTTTCCTAAAAAAATATTTTGAATTTTATTTTTGATGAAAAAAATATTCTGGCAAAGTCATACTTTTTGTCTGATTTTCTAAACAAATAGGAAAGTAAATTAGACTAGACTAAGAATGTTAATATATAAGTATTTACAAATCACAGATTTTAAAAATATCACATTTTTCCATGGGAATGCCAATACAGAAAATGGTAATTCTTTTACTTTGTATATAATGTATAAAACTAAAACTGTACAAGTTCAACTATAAATCTATAAGCATATATAGGTGGATATATAAGCCACACACTATCTTGCAATAAATAAATAAAAATGGGTAATAATAGATGAAAATAATAAAAAGTTGACCAAAATAATTAAAATTCTATATCTATCATAAATTATATTGATAAAAGTATCTATTATATTTGAATGAATTATTAGTTTAAATCAAAGTTGCAAACTTCTAAATAAAAAAAAGTAAATATCAATATTAATCTTATAAAATTTGTTGATCTTTTTATTAACATTATAATTAACACATTAAAGGAACAAACCTATTGGTTAAATTCACACTATGGCACATTTCTCTAATAAGTTAAAAAATACACTCAATTATAAAAATCAAAATTACAAACTTTTAAGTTCCAGCCAATTAATTTGGCTAAATAAGTAATAGGATTCAGATCTCCATTATATCTAAGGTCTGTTCAGAAGTCTGTAAAAAATGTATACATATTATACCAGTGGTGATGTTCTTAAGCTACGGTAGCCATGTAAGCCATATGCATAATAGGTTTGTTTACAATAGCCTCAATATATCATATGGGTATATAAGAATTGAGCATTTGATATGGGACATAATGTTTCTTGTTCATGTTTACAAAATGTTTAATATGGCTTCTTGCTATAACATGGTCACAAATCATACACCTTAAGATGACCAATAATCCAAAATAATTATGATAAAAAAATATGAATAGTTTGAATACTGAAAACAGGTTGATTAAGCCTATATCACACAGTCAAAATGAGTTTTATATTAGAACATCATTTTTTTTATGTTTTTTACATAGATTTTGTGCAAAAACATAATTTTTGTTTTAGGGGAGTACACCCAGTATGCCCTTCCTTGTAATCTGGCCTATACAGAGTTTCACATAAAATTTTACACCAATGTGTGGTAGAGTTTTAACAGTACATGATTATTTATGATAAAAAAAAACAAAGCAAAAACAATAGCACTAAAATTATTCACATAAGGGACTGACCATTTAACTTGAAGGGGTGCCTTGGTTTTTTGTTCTGCTAAGAAAATATTTTTCATAATTAGCATTATTTAATTTATATGGCTGAAATCCTACTTCAGAATATTTTTATCTTAATCTCTGAAGCCAAAATATATTGTATTTTTTCATCAAAAATCACACTTAAAATATCTTTTTAGGTAAAACCAAGGCTCCCCTTTTGAAGTTAGATGCAAATTTTATATACATTTATAATTTTTATATCAAGAATTGTTTGTATTAAATTCTGTATGGAATTGTAATTTTGTTGTGAGACTTTCTCCCTCATTTATTTTTCTTTAAACAAGCACCCATTGAATTTAGATCTGATTATTAAATTGTTTGCCTTACCAAAACCAGTCTGTTTTCAGTGGTCTGACAATTCCAAAATTGTGTTTTAAAGATTTTTCCTTTCCCATATACATGACAGAATAGAAGAGTACAGATAAATTACGAAATAAGAAGCTGTGGAAACATAATTTTCTCCAGTAAAAAGAAAAACAAATAAGGGGAGATAATAAAGTAATTTTTAAAATTTATCCTATAATAATTACATTTACTGTGCATATAATTAAAATACAGTAATTCTATTGGTTAATTGACAACCTGTCTTTCATATCTCAATGAAATGTCACTTGAATCACGTGGCCGTTACGCGGGGTCATGACCTTACTATACGCACGACTCAAAATTGTTCTTATCCAGGTAAATTCTCACAACTTGAATTCGCAATTGGATATTAATGCGCAAATATAAAATACAAAAACATACACCACAAAACAAAACAAAAAATCAGAAACAAATTAAAAAACATTAAAATGTAATTATAAGAATTGAATGTTTGTATTTTGATGTTTCATAGGGTTGTAAAATGGTTGACCCGTCACACATTTTTAACATGAAGCGCGCTACTAAATGTTCTATGGTCAACGGTTTTACACGCCAATGAAACATCAAAATACAAACATTCAATTCTTTATTGAAGGTTATATAAACAGATTTTTCAACAAGTTTTGAATGACTTAAATATAATATCTCTACATGATATTTTTTCAGTTGAATCAAGTTAAGCAAGGCAAAGGATTTATATTGATCTATTTGCAAAGGACACATAACTTATCCTTATTCTCTCATTAAAACTTGTGGAAAATTTTCCATAAGACTGGACAAAATTAATCTTCTGAAGAATCAAATTACAAGAAAGTATTATCATTCAAATATCAATAAACTAGTCTTTCTCATAAGCATTGCTGTCGTCTTCACTTTCTTGCTTCTTCTTCCTTTTTTTCTTCTTTTTATCCTTCTTTTCTGGATTTTCAGTAGTTAAGGGAGCTAACTGAATTCGTCCTCCACTTGGTGGTTGGTCCAGCAGCTGTGGTTGTGGTAGGGGGCGTTTTCCAGTAATTGGAATCTGTGGTTCTGGAAGTGGACGATGTCTAGGTTTTTCCTGGTCATTTGGTGTAGAAAAGTTATTTTTTTCAGCAGGGTAGGCTGGTTTTCCTTTACTTTCAGTCAATACATGTACACTCTCCCTAAAAAAATAGGATTTTAATACAATATAACACTTTTATGTAATGTCATTAAACCAATGGTCAATTCAGCAGTTTTCACATTTTCTGGTTGCAATTTAATCCTGTAAAAATAACTTGAAATTTTAAATAGTCTTTACAATGCAATCTTCCACAACCTTTTTATTTTTTCTCTGGCTAAAAATTTTAGACAATGAACTTGAACATATTTGTTTTTTACTCTCTTATTTTTTGTGCTTTGTTACAGAAATTATCAATTGGGGAAATGTTGGGCCAAAAAATCAGTTTAATAGCAGGCCACTATTATGCTTCATTACACTTAGATCTAACCAGTCAGCAAGCAAAAGAGGGCTTAATAATTAGAACTATATTTAGCATATATATGTACAGCATCTTAGACCTTTCTTCTGCCTAGGCCTTATATTTTAGTGAAAGTCCTTTTATATCTGAAAATACCTTTTCCCTTCTTTTTCTGGCTTCTTTTTATTTGCTTTAGGTGGTTCTTTTCCTTTTTCAGGTGATGACCTGTTAAATAAATCATATAAATCTCAATAAAAGTAAAACCAAGGCAATTTTATCAAGTGAAAGTTTTCTTAAAGACCTTTTTCAATAGTATAAACTGTGTCAGCCTTTTCCAAACTCTTGTTTCTAAGAAAATCATGATTGTTCAGAGAGCTCGCAGCATATCAAATACAAGAAATGATAGCATATTAGCAAAATCTGGAGTTGAAGTCTTTTGGAGAAGTATTGTAGTTAGGGACCAACCATTTAACTTAAAAGGAGGGGTGGCTTGGTTTTTTCCTAAAAAAATATTTTGAATTTTATTTTTGATGAAAAAAATATTCTGGCAACAGAGGTTAATGGTAAGAAAAAATATTCTGAAGAAAGGATTTATGCTATATATTATTATGCTAATATAAAAAAAAATTCTGTCATGATGCCTTTAAAAATAAATATTTTTGTGTGGAAATAAATTTTCTGAGGAGAAAAAAAATCCAGGCCCACCCTTCAAGTTAAATGGTCAGTCCCTTACTCTATATTCATTTAATGATTCTGCCAAATTTGAAATCATTCTTATATATGCACAGTTTCTGATAAAGAACAACAGAAACATAAACTTCAAACACGTATGAATAAATCTTAATGGCCCTGACAAGTCATAATGGAGCATAACAAGAGTTATACCGGTAAAACTAAAGTATGTCTCGGCCTGTCAGCACCATTAGAATTATACTTTAAATATCCCTTCACGTTGATCAATTTTTAAAATTTTATGAAAAGACCAAATTTCAAATCTAAAACTCTTATATTGCTAAAAATACCCATGAAAACTATATATGTCCCTCAGCTGAAAAGCCAAGGTTGAGGTCAAATATGTGTTAAGGCAACTGTAACACTCCATAGCACTGACAGTCACACATAAACATATCAAGTTTCATTAACCTAGGACTTAAAAGTGCTAATTAAACCTTCACATAATTCCATGTAAAGTATTGAAAATTGTCAAAGTAACTAAACAAGAAAATCAGGGCATGAGCATTTCAAGATTCATCAACTTTGTATGTATAGTTCCTCTGTGTGTGTGTGTGTTTTAGGGTTTAACACACCTGGGTCATATAGGGCAGTCAGTTTTAGGTGGAGGAAACCAGAGTACCTAGAGTAAACCACTGACCTCTATATGACAATGGTTATCATATACAGGTGGGAAAGTCCCATTTTTGTAAATTTCAAGTGGAACTCGAACAACGCCTAAGAGGTGATCGGCTAGTATGTGTAGTTACTGAAATATGAAGGTGCTCATTTAACTTTTAACATATAACTATTCTTAATATATTGCAATTGTCAAAGTTGCTTAACTGGAAAATCTAGATCAATATCAAAAGATGACTAGGATTATTAGTTCTTGGGATATAAATTTGGTACATCTAAGATTGACCTTGCTTTATATGTATTGAAATATTGTCAGTCGGTCAAAAGATGTTAATGTTACTGTACCTGCTAAGCTATTACTGTGCCATATCCATACCATGTTTCATCAACATATTGCAGTCAGTGTTCATAAAACTTACATTGACAGTTAACAGCACCACTGTTATAGTAAAACTAGAATGTCAGTCTTCCATGGAAGATGTTTGTTGGCTGGGTCTTAAAATATTGGGAAAACAGGAAGTAGATGAGTAACCGCTATAAGATTGCTTAACGCCATATAGTACTGAAGGAGGAAGCTACATAACAAATATCAAAAGGCTGTGTCATGTAGTTGGCAACAGAACAGAGACGGAAATTTTCGTGATGCTGCAGGACGACGACGCAAGACAAAGGATAGTGTCAAAGTGACTCCTTCATGACTCTTTGCAACATGTTGCAGGCGACATAACAACACCAACATTTCATACAAACATCAAGGATTATCTGCAAATATATTCTTACCTAGTAGTTTCATCAACATTAGTACTACTGGCACATGTCACCTTGTTTCCATTACAACAACAAAGTCTAAATATAAGATGAAAGAACATTAGTGAGCAGGTTAACATGTTCCTCTATTGGACTAGCAATATTATCTTTGAGAAATTAATATTGAGCTACAACAAGCATTGTAAAACTAGCTAAGACTTGATTGTATTTGAATATCATAATGAAAATTTTACCATAAACAATTCATGATAATAAGGTGTTCTTCTTGCATAACAAGTTTTGCAAAATTCTCTTCAGTAGTTTTTTTTATTACAAATCTAAAGACTGCTGAAACACATGATTGTGTGCAGGATTGTAGCAAACATTTGATTCAATCATATTAGTTCTTTCCAAAACAATTGTTTTCTGGCATTAGAAATAAGTAGATTAGCTCTATCATAGAACAAGAGGCTCCCGATGATTACCCTGAATCACTCACTTGGTCCTTAAGCCATAAGGATCTTCTATAAGAGGTCATCAGACAATGTCAACCCAATGGAGACTTTTCTTAAGCTAAATGATCTTAAGGTTTAAGCAAGCAACAGCTTTTCACTATCTGCAATAGTTTTCATTCTATAGGGCTAAAACATGAAAAAAACCCCACTTTTTTTTACCTTTAAAGCCAATAATCCCTATAAGGGGTCATCTGACAGCTTCCACCTAAGGAGACTTTTGTAGAGCTTAATCCCACAAATATTTAGCAGGCAACACCTTTTCTCTGTCTGCAATAGTTTTAATTCTATAGCGTAAAAACATGAAAAAGCGCTATTTTTGACCTTTAAAGGGCCTTAACCCCTAGAAGGGGTCATCTGACAGCTTCAACCCAAAGGAGACTTGTATAGCTTAAGATGCTGAAGAAGGATAGTTGCATCAGATTTTCTCTAATACTTTCGGATTTACAGGCCAAAAACAGTTGTCTGACCCCTCTGGTCTATTTTTAGCAACAGCTGCCATGTTTAATGATGGATCAAAACACAACTTTTGTGCAGGACACCATGAGGATTAAACATACCAAGTTTCATTAAATTCTGTTCAGTATTTCATAGGAGAAGAGAGATTGATGATATTTATCTAACTCAAACACTGCAATTCAGTCAAACTACATGTAATTAAAATATATGACATTATGTAAATGCATAGTAACAATTGCGAGAAAGTATCAGGTGTGGATGTTAGGTTCTATGTTGTTTTAGAACTTGTTTTTGTCTTCTATTATTTTTTTTTTGGGGGACTTTGAGATTTTAATGTATTTTTCTTTACCTTCAGGATCAATCACCTCTTGCAATATTTTTGGAGCTCCTGCATGTTAATCATCTAAGGTCACAAGGTTGCTTTTAGAATTGCTTTAAGGCTGATTTTAAAGCATTACTTTAATAAGGTTGCAGGTTTTTTTCAATGAAATTTCAAGGTAGATGACTTTAAACTAAAAGGGAGACAGATGTAGCCTTTAAAAGCCCTCAGGTCTCAGTTTGTTTTTGACCCTGCTGGAGCCCCATTAATATTTTTGGAAAATACCTTGATTGGTGGTCTCCTCCTCCTCTTCCTCCTTTTCTGTCTCCTTTTTCATCTCCTCCTCCATCTGAAAAGAAGAATGAAACAAAATCATATGAAGGCCTGGTAAAATTTTAATAGATTTTCACCCAAACTTATCTAATACATGTATCGCAATTGCAATCGTGATTGCATTGGAAATATCCTCTTATGTAAAATTCAAAGGTAGATTAATTGGACACTGTCCTCTCATTACACAGAAAATTTAAATGAGGAATTGACTATTGAACATGTGACATATTAGAAGTGATTTAATAATGCTGTGTCCCCCTGTTTGAAAATTTAACACAGATCTGTATGTTGAAGACTTATCACAATTTTAAGATTCCACAAAATGGTCCTTTTTGATCAAACCATGAAAATAAGTACCACAGTCAATAAGTACCATAGTCAAAAGTTATCCAATGAATTGCTTTAATGACACTCTGAATTGACTGTTTGCAACACAATGGAAGTGCTATAGCAAGCAGGAACTCAGCTTACTCTTCTGAAGCACCTGAGTTCACTCTCGTTACAACTGGAGTTCGCGGTGTTAATTGATATTTAATAGTTTTTGTGTTTCTGTGCTTTGCATCTTGTTTGTTTTTGTCCCGTTCAGGTTGGTGTTTACTGGTTTTGTTTCCGCCCTTTGGACTTTTGACATTTGGATGGCCCATTGGTACCTTAGCTTCTTTTAACAATATTTTTGTGACTTTGCTTTATGCTTATGCACAATACACCATATCTTATTTTTCTATGTTGCTGCATTATTAATTATGGTATATATTTATATAAATTAGCCCTGGATACACTCTCAGCAATTATAGCTTCAAGATACATATATTACTAGGTCTATAGGTTTTATATGACACATTGATGTTAATTTACATGTAATATCAAATAATAGACACCATATTCAGTACCAGCCTGAGTAATAAAGATATAAAGATTTCTGAACCCTCTGATTATAGCATATTTAAACTAGATAATGTGTCTATGAGCCACAGGATGGCCCTCCCGTTCTTGAAATATCATTGACCCTCAATGTGTATTACCTGGGATATGGACCTTTACCAAGAAATTGGTCAAAAGTGTTCATGTGTAAAATATAGGTCGCTGTGACCTTATTTCTGATAGGTGGTGCCATGTACCAAGACTCATCGAGAAGTGAAATGTTATTGACCCCTAACATGTAGTATTCAAGATATGGACCTTAACCAAGAACTTTACCAAAGTCATTCATGCGTAAAATATAGGTCACAGTGACCTCATTCCTAGTGGATGGTGTCACTTTACCCAAGACACATCTAGTGGTGAAATATCATTGACCCCCAACATCTAGTATCCAAGTTATGGACCTTAACCAAGAACTTAACCTAAGTCGTTCATGCATAAAATATAGGTCACAGTGACCTAATTTCTAGTGGGTGGTGTCACCTTACCTAAGACACATCAAGTAGTGAAATATCATTGACCATCAACATGTAGTATCTGAGATATGGACTTTAATTAAGAACTTAACCAAGTTCATTCATGCGTAAAATATAGGTCAAAGTGACCTAATTTCTAGTGGGTGGTGTCATCTTACCTAAGACACATCTAGTAGTGAAATATCATTGACCCCCAACATCTAGTACCCAAGTGATGGACCTTAACCAAGAACTTAACCGAAGTCATTCATGCATAAAATATAGGTCACAGTGACCTAATTTCTAGTGGGTGGTGTCACCTTACCTAAGACACATCTAGTAGTGAAATATCATTGACCTCCAACATCTAGTATCCAAGTTATGGACCTTAACCAAGAACTTAACTGAAGTCGTTCATGCATAAAATATAGGTCACAGTGACCTAATTTCTAGTGGGTGGTGTAGCCCTACCCAAGACCCATCTGGTGGTGAAATATCGTTGACCCCCAACATCTAGTATCCGAGTAATGGACCTTAACCAAGAACTTAACCAAAGTGTTACGGACGGACGGACGGACAAGGGTAAAACTATATGTCCGATCCACATACGTGGTCGGGCCATAAAAATGCATGACATACTATACTTTGTAATATTACCATACAGAAAGCTAAGGTGTGGGGGAAGCACTACATTATTGTGCTTGAAATGGGCATGCTGGGTGCATGTTTAATACAGAAAGCAAGTTTAACTGACATCACAGTCCTTAAGAGACATTTGCAAGGTTAAACAAGGGGTTGCACTAAGTCCTGTCAGCATACCCCAACTCCGCCATTCAGAAAACAGGAAATAGATGATGGACTGACCTGGAAAGAGGAGGCAGGGTATAACTCATCATGCTGAAGCTGTGTACCAAATTTGAAACCAATCCATCCAGTAGAAGCGGTGAAATTGAATTAGACAGACAGGCGGACGGACAAGGTGAATGCAATATAGCCCCCTCTTTTACGAGTCGGGGTATAATGACAACCTACCTTCAAAATTCATTGAAAATGACCTTCAAACTTAACTTACCATCATAGGGATATTTTACAACAAGGGTGCCCCTGTCAGGATACAAATCCTTAGATGACCAACACTTTATAAAAGCCTGAACCTATAAAGGACTTTTATGGAAATAAAATGACTGCGATAATATAGACCCTGAGAGACCTGGAAGCACACCAATGGATATTTCTATAACAAAATTATGACATATGTCTAGACAAACAATTTAAATTTGTGTTTATTACATGTTCTGCCTATTAGACTCACCAGTAATGTTCAAGTGTAAAAGTGCGGGGTCAGACAAATGTCTTGGGTACCAAATCAAATGAATCACTAAAAGTCAGTGCCACATTCCAAATTAAGACTAGCTTTTGCCTGGGAATTTTGAGGTGATATTATTGATAGTCAAGCTCTTTTGAAAGAAACAAGTGCCTGTGCTAAAAATTGCTGAAGAACTTGTTTCAAATTAATAGCATGCATCATGGCAAACAGGACTGTTTACAACAAACAGCAGCATGCATCATAAGGAATGTCACAATTTCAATTGAATAGTAGGTATTTTCAAAGTAAGATTACATTAAAGAGGTCAACTGTTCAAAAAAAGGGGTGCTTCAGTTGTATAAGCAACTAGATAAAGCATTTTGAAATCACATAAAAGCCTACTTAAAAAAAACATGTGTATATGGAGAAGATATATAAGAATGTTCAAAGCCAAAACAAGGGGTAGGGATGAGGGGGGTGGGAGTGGGAGAGTTTACCACAATGGATTCATCAATAGTACAATTGTAATGATGCTCTTTCAGAAATACATTCACAATGCCACATATATTCAATTTTCAGAGCTCTTCTTAACTGGCATCAAAAGGCAATATTATACCAGGGATCTTTATTGAAGCAAATACATCCTATAGAAATAGAGCATCTTAAGGTTGGAAGTCCAAGAAATCCAAGACAAAACCAGTTGACATAGAAGACAAGAACCAGAAAGTATTATTATGCACAACATAACAATAAACTATTGTAATATTACTACCATTTTGGGTACTGATTATCAGTCATTATCTGCTGAAATACATGTCTACCAAACTTAAAATGTTGTTTCTATAACAGTGGATATTCCAATAAGTGCATCATCATATATACAGTATAAAATAGTAGAAGTTAGCTTAGTATATCATGTTTTTTTACACAAATTTCTATGAATTTCTTTAACAGGGTCAAATCATTGACGGTTTTTTCTTTCACAGGATAATGTATTCCACATTTATATTTTGGAGACAGATATTTTGTTTGAACAAGGATATAAAGCACACAGAAGCTTGATACATAACATATGCATGCAGATCCAGTGTAAAAGTACAATTCAACAACAATAAATTTGTTACCTTCAAATATATTAATCAGCCAATTCTCCAGTTTAGTAAGAAATATGAAATTAAATGAACACTTTCAAACAATAATATATACTCAAATATAATTTCAGACTCAAAAAAGTGAAACAAGTAATACTTAAATCAATCTTGAATTTAATTAAAATTATAAGGATGAAATGAAAAAATAAGACTAGTTGCAAAAATCTTAGTGAAGACATTCAAAATTCAGCAATCATCAGTCTTAAATACACTAAAAATAAAACTTATTTTAACCTAAGCTTACAAAAAAAGCAAAAACTGAACTTCAAATCTGTCTGTAGATGTATTTTTTTTGCATACCAATTTTCATGAGTTTATTGGTCATTAAGATTCTTAAAATTTGATTTAACAAGAATATGTCTGAAAGACATATTGCCCCATCTCACATCATTTGGGATGGACCGACTGATGGGTAGACAGATAGATGGTTGAATAGACCCAAAACACTATATGCCCCCCTGCTTTTAAAAATGGGGTATAAAAAGTAAGGGAAATTTCAAATAAGTTTAATTTGTTTTAAAAAGTTATTTTATCATACATGAATATTGATTAAGTTAATAATAATCTATTCTAATTATCCATGAAAATTTATTCTAATGAAATCAAGTACTTTCACAATATTTGCATCTTTACTTAGCTCAACTCCAGGTTCCAATGTACTGTCTTTATATTAATCACAGGCTGTCTTGACATCTAGTCCCATTTGATAGAAATTCCAATCCCTTTAACCAGAGAACCTCAGTACTAAATCTATTTCTAATGCTGCCACATAATGCTGGTTTCAACAAAAAATACCCCAGAAAAATCTTCTCATTCAAGATGATACTATGTGCCCTCATGTTAATTGCACTTTGTTATGAAATAATCTAAACTTTGACAGTACTGCAACAGTTATCCAGATATTTTTACATGTGCGTTTGTTTGCCCAATACCCTAAGTCTTTGAATTTTCTATTACAAATACCAAAAGGCGGGTATAAACGTTTAATTTGGATATGCTATATATGGATATTTCAAGGAGTAACCTCTCATCAGTAGCATTTAAATCAAAACATTGGAAGTACAAATTCCAAAATGGTTGAAAACGAAAAGTACTCAAAACCAAAACTTTTGAACAAGGAAGCTTTTTGTTATTCTAAAACCTGATCTCAATCATAGGCTAACAAGTACATTAAGTTGACACATCATTACACAAGAAGAAACAAAACTGGTCTTTAAAATAGCACAAAAACCATTATTTTTTTTCATAGCTTTGGTATGAAAGCTCATTAGAGCTTGTGTTTTGTATGTTTGTACCTAACCGACTTTAAATAAAGCTTTTTGACTTGACAAAATTTCACTTCATCATAACAAAACAAGACACTGTGAATAAATCAATTTTATTCCTTTTTTACACTTTAAGCATTACAATACTGTAGCCATTTTGCAGATTACACAAACATATATCCATTTAATATAAACCTTCAAATTAAACTAGATGGAGCCTTCCCCGGAAGGCATATGTCGCCTGCGTATCTATGTTTGTTCGCCAAACAGGAAGTAGTTAATTTTTGGGCATAAAATCGCCTTACACCTTATAGTACTATGCAATGAAGCTACATACCAAATAACAAGAGGCTGTGGCATGTTGTTGCCTGGAAAACTGCGACGGAAATTTGGCATCTATGTCCATTATATATAAAATGTTAAGTATTCGTCAAACAGGAAGTAGTTATTTTTCCGGCATAAAAAAGCTTTACACCTTATAGTACTGTGTGATGAAGCTACATACCAAATATCAAGAAGCTGTGGCATGTAATTGCCTGGAAAACTGCGACGGAAATTTTTGTGACGCCGCAGGACGACGGATGGTGCCAAAGTAACCCCTATATGTCGTTTCTGCAACACGTTGCAGGCGACATAATCATATATATCTTAACAACTTCTTGTTTAGCTTTCTTTCTTGGATAGTGAATTGATCTTATATATACAAGTATAAATTAAAAACTAGAACTAGAATTAACACTTAAACATATCTTGTGTGTCTGGTTCATAAAAAAAAATCCTTGTTAATTCCTAATCTTTAAAACATTTGTACAAAAACCACGGTCTTCAATATGAATTACACTTAAGTTTGTCATGAATTCTAAAAGTACCAAAGAAAACCATCTAAATTCAGGGTCAAAAGATGGGGATGCAACTATAATTGTTATACAATGTATGCTTAAGCATACTAAATTTCACTTGAATTATTGTTCATATAAAGTTAAATAGGAGTTTTAAACACGAAAGTATGTCTCAGGTCTGCTGGTACTATTAGTGATATACATTATTGTTAATTCACTTATTTGTTTATAAATAAAATAAACTGGAATATTGTTTTAAGTATGAATGAAAACAAGGAACACCATAATTGAGCTCACAAAAGGATACATAATCCCTTTATATTGACTACTATTTGCTGGAATTATAATCTCCTCTGCATGATATCCAAGAGTAATGAAATATCTTCATGCACATCGCCATATGATGTACTTCCATCATGTAAAGTTTAATTTAAAATCCAACTAGTTCATATTTTTAACTTTAACATTGATAGTATTAAACACCACTGCTACCAGTAAAGCAATACCTATGTCTTCTTCTAATTTTCTGGTGAGACAAAAATTGTGAGCCAATGTTAAAAATAAATGCCCCTGCTTCCTAAAAATATCATATCAAATCTAATCGAAATATGCACACCTATATTTTGCCACAAAAAATGAGTAAAAGTTTTATGAAAATTCAGTGGTTTTGAAGGAGTTGTAGATAATAGATAGGTATTCTGAGATGTAATGAATGGACAGATTGATGGACACCACAAAAGTCTCAACTAATACATATCAAACTAAACCAGGCCCGTACACAGGGGGGGTGCGAGGGGTGCGATTGCACCCCCTTTGAAAACCAACAAGCACTATTAAATTCAGCGTTTTTATTCAACTGTGACTATTAAAGTTGACGTTTTGTATGAAAAAGTCTATTTCGCACCCCCTCTTAGAAAAATCCTGTGTACGGGCCTGTGAACTTCCTCTTTGTAGACAGTTACCTAATTCATGTCAAAGAATAAATGTATAAAATTTCATAGAATCTCAAGGAATCCCTTAAAACTGAAAGGTTTAAATCTGAGTGTGACAGACAAACTTTATGCACAGATGAAACACATATTACAACATTGCTATGTATGGTCAACTTTAAAAATGCAACAATTTTAACAATCCACATACATCAAGTTACAAACAAGAAAAGCTAAATGTAAATTACTATCCCCACTTACAATCACAATATAATATATAATTTCTTGTTACTTTACACATATGATTTACTTATTACTTGTAATTCAATTTTCTTTGAATTCAATCATCATTAAATCTGTCAGTCAAAAATGGCAGGATTTCTTTAAACAGGAAGTAAGTGAGCAGCAGACCTGACATCCAATCCCACATAATGGGACCCCACCTTGGTGCTGTATAACAAATATCAAGTGTCTCTGATTAGTAGTTGCTGAGAAAACTGTTACAAATATTTCTTCCCCACCCACCTGACTGACATTCACCATTTAATAACCCGAATTTTTCACTCTAAGAAATCGGGCAAGAATGAACTAGAATGGTTAAGGTTAAGGCAGACTTTACAACATTATAAAAGCTTACATTGTACATGGAAAACTTATGATATCAAGTAGAACAACATACGAGCAAGATAAGAGCATCTAATGGAATACTACATAAACCATACTCAAATGTTTATAAAAGTGTTGTACCTTGAAACATAAATATTTTTTTTCGGAAAATCAATTTTGATTTTACTCTTAGTGAACTAAACAGCTATAGAAATTTTGATTGAAGTCTGGTGTTTATCTTGCATTTAACAGACAGATAAACATCAAACACCCCCCAAACAAATAAAGGTAAATTACAATAATTTGTGTAGCCAGGTTTAAAAAAAGGCTTAAGTTAAGTTGGTTTTTTGATATCATTCATTTTTTTTTAACTACTGGACCCTAGGATCGCAATGGAAGAGGGAGGTTTGGTGCCATATAACCTGGTTTATCCAACTATTTCTTTAGAAAAGCCTTTACTAAGTCAGGACATTACTCTTGTGTGTCTTCAGGTCTTGTTTTGTCTTTTCATCTTAGTCATTCAATATTAATCATCCCATTTCTGTAATTTTGTTATACTTTAAATTATATTTCCAAAAAAAAAAAAGTTTCCTTTCATTTTCCAAAAACATTGTAAATCTTTAATAACCAATTTTAACTATAAGAAGTCGTGCATACCTATGCATGCAGTAAATTATTTGACTGTGTCACAAATGTGTTATACATGTATTATCCCATGCAAATAGTGAATGAAAAATGCACCCAAAGATGTATAACAAAGTATCATAAAGTAAAAAATATAATTGTGAAAAAGGACTCACTGCTCATTTCAAATGAAGAGAAATTTCAAGGTAACCGTAAAGTTTGTTCAGAAAAAGGTCCATTCAGTTGCAGTTAAGATATGATTCACAATTATTAAGACAAAGCATACAAGCAAAGACAAATATACAACAATCCAACCCAAAGGCAAACAATATCTAAAATGAAAATTCAAATAGAGTTACCCCCCTTTTAGCACAAATTTTCCAACTACAGAAAAAATCATTCTAAAGTATAATGATGCAACATAACAAAGAAAGGAAAGGTGATGAAACATGACATGAATGATATAATGAAAAGGAAAAAGAAACAGTGTAATTGTTAAAACCAAATGACAAAGCAATGTTGATTGAATTGTGAAGAGATTAGAGCAAAAAATAATTGACTGATTAAAAGAGTGTTTAAAAATTAAAAAGAAAACAATCATATAAAATGCTTTAAAATGGCAAATGCATATTCTTAATATTTCAAAATGAATAAAAATTTTACAAGGTAAACATTCTAAAAATTTTTTTTTAGGAATCAAGCAAAACGAACACAACTGGACAAATTCAAAAGTCATAAGAAACATTGCTTGTATTTGATTCAACACTTGGTTCAGTGATCATGATGTTACAGCTTGGAGTGGATTGCTCTCTGGCACATTGTATCTGTCGTTCCCTGCAAAATGGAAAAAAAATGACTTGATAGATTGCTTTCCTGTGAAATTTCAATACATCCAGTCCAATGAAAAAAGAAATAAGAAAACTGGTTTAAGTCAGGAAGCGCCCTGATGGGAATTTAGATTTTTTCCAAATTATTCAATAGATTTACATGAAATTTTAAATCATTTTTTAAAACTTCAAATCTGTCCCTCTTTCAGTTTGGAGTCGTAGCCTTCACAAAAATTTGTTAACGCAAATAGGGCTTTGGATATGCATCAAGGCCTTAGAAATAAAAGAGGATAAAGGAAGACTGTATTAATGGGTCACAGATGCTGCTATTTTGGACCAAAAAAGTCTGACAATTTGTAATAACAAACTACCCTGTTAAATTATATTTAAGAATGGTTTCTGAGAAAATCTTAATGGAAATTTTCATATGATTTTTCATATATGCTGAGTCCCAAACAGAAAGTTGTGATCCAACAGATCAATATGGACATATTACTTGTGATACTGGATCATCCTGCCAAATTTAAAATCATTTTAATATATATTGGATTCTAAGAAAAGCTTATCATGGAAATAATAACAGACAGACTTGTCAGTTCAACTTAGTGCTGCAACCAGCTGCTGTAGGGGGCATACCGGTAAAAAGATAAGGGAACTTTTGAATTTTTTAATTATACAAAATTTTTGTTCCCAGGTTGAATCTGCTTCTATAATAATATAAATATTATGTGATTCAAGTAAACAAAGTCATCAACTTTTATTTTTATCAGTTAACTTATTAAGAACCATTTTCATGAGTTTGATTTCTATATACTGTAAATAGTTTTATAGTTCATACACATGAAGAATGGGAAAAGAAATTATTTTTGTTATAGACAACAAAACTGAGTCTGTACATAGTTTTGTTACAATTGGAAAGGCAGATTAAAACTCCAGTGTACCGGGCGTACACCATCCCTTTTGACAGAAATTTTTAGGAACTGTATGGAACAGGAGGCCCCAAAAGATTTTTTTAAATTGTGCTCCCTCCCATTTGAATATTTCTAAATCCGCCATAGCAATTGGAATAAATTTATGGATGGAGGGATGTTCAGCAAGTAATGGCTATATAAGTTGGGTCATTCGAGCTAAAAGTCAATTTGAGGAGATATGGTAAAAAAATGGTATGAGAAATAAATAAAATAAGAAATATGATTAATGAATGACAAAAATACATTGGTGTAAGATTATCATGAACTCTCAAGGAAAGATGTGATATGATGTAAAGTCAATGATATTCATAAAAACACACTATTATCCCCTCCTTTTTAAAGGAAAGTCAATCCCTAAACAATAAAAATAGGGCATCTAATGGGACATTAAATGGTAACCTGCCATGATATTCATCAAAAGATAAATATATTTGTATACTATGCTGTATATACTATACATCTAAACAGAGACAGAAAAGAAATGAGTTATCTTTCTTAGACTAGACAATTTCATCATTTTCAAAATTGGAAAATTTATAAAGTGGCAAATCTTCATTAATATTTTTCGGATTATCCTGAAAATTAAACATGGTCTGTATTTTATTGTACTTAACAGCTGTGCAAAATATCATTCAAATCCTTTGACACATTTTCAAGTTATCACTCAGACCTTTGGGGGATGGACATCCAGACAGACGGACCTCTGACACCGAAAGAAAGTGAGGGTATAACATAATACCTTGCCACTTCGTGTGGTGGGGTATAAAAACTTAGTAATCAAATGATGAAAAGTCAATTATATTCATGTGGAAACTATCAAACTCTGCATAAAATAGAAATCAAGCCATAAACAAGAACATCCGAAAGCACACATTTCAAAATATGTTGATGCCAGAGCAGACAAAGACCTCAATTTTTAAGCATGCTATATTCATATACGGTCAAGGTTATTTAACACCCTACACGCTGTGCTTTATTGTGTGTAAACCCTAATCATGGTCTTCCCTTATTGATCTTACATGCTTAAAAACTGTAATAACTACATATATAGTTTTATATGGGTCTAATAAAGTTGTAAAGGACAGCATAAGAATAACATTGCACACTTGAAACAAGTAGTAAATATGTTCAGTGTCATACTTGAAATAATATTCCCACAATTTTAGATACCAGTTATATATCATCTCCTTTTAAATCAAGGATGAGAAATGTACATAAAGAAAGATACATACAGCTGTAATTTGAAGTACTTTATTGTATTATAGAGAAAATTTTGAAGGAATTTATTGATGTCTTAACACAATGACTCAATCACATAGTTCCATTTATTTTCCATTTAAAATTAATACTGAAAAATGTGGACTATCTTATTATTCCCCTTTGAACATTAAATGCAACCACGAAATTATCATTTACAAGTAAATCCATATTTTTATATATATACATAAAATATCAACCCAAAATCCTACCGGCGTGTGGGGCTATGGGTTGACATAAAAATTTGGTTAGAAACTGATTGAAACAAGAAGTCCGAGACAATTTTTTTAATTGTGCACCCTTCCGTTTGAAAATTTCTGGATCTGCCACAGCAAAGGGAAAAAATTAATAGAAAATCTTGTTGAGAATAGTAGGTGTGAGAGTGCTTTTTCATAGTGACAGATACATATACATGGTTTTCAATGTCTGTATTGACTTGCAGTGAGCCAAGGAGGGGGAATAACAAAATTTTGAATGGTATTTTGACTTCTAATAAAGTACTGATACATGTATAGGGAAGTCCCTGTGTCTACATGATCAAGTACATATACTTCCCTATCTATATATTTTTCATAGTAAAGCCCTTTAAAAATTGAAGATGAACTTCCTTGAAGTGCTTTGATCAGCTAAATGACTTATTCATACATTTCCTTCCTTAAAGAAAACAAGCTGTTTATATCAAGTACCACTATCATAAGTGACATTTACACATAAAAATAGTTACATGTTTATTCATTTAAGAAGGATGTGTATGTGGTTTCCTCAGGGTACTCCTGAGTGAGTTCCTCAAACATTCAAACTTAACACCCTAATATGAAATAGGCATTACCTAAATGCGAGCACAGCATAATTCTGTAAAATAAATGTAATGTTAACATGTTTAGTGCCATTGTTAACATTGTTAAATGAACGAATAAAAAAGATTTTATTTCGAATCGATGCAGTCAAATAAGATTTGAAATCATCGTAGTTTTTTGTTGTTCATTTTCTAGAACGTTCAATTTGGGACGAGATGCTTGGGGCGATTGAACGTTAATTAGAAAAGCAAGAAAAAATCGATTAAATTTGGTTACTATAAAAAAATGTAGCAACTCATCGTCATCACAATATTTTTCTCTTTATACATTATTACATACATAATTTTTGGAATGCGACTAACAAAATGGGTAATTATTTTCAAATTCACTCCGTTCCTGTAAATTTTGAGAGCCTTTCCGGACCATGAAAAATCAACATCAGCATTAGGCAAATTTCTCGCGGGAACAAATACCGTAGAGCTCTCCGCTCACGCGGGCACTTCATGCCCGCTTGCGAGCTGTGCTCGCTATTATGGCCCCAGTGTGATGAAAAGGGTGTTAAACCAGGCCTGTCCAGTTTTTATGAGCTGCTTGCATGAGATTTGCTAAAAAATTGAAAGATCAAAGGAAAAAATTAAAAGATCAAAGAAATTTGCCGCCAGATTGCTGACTAGATGCGGGAGTCTCACGTGAGTTGCGTGACACTTGACAGGTCTGTTAAACCCTACCTCCCCCCAGGGTGTAAAAAGAAATGCCTGTGCAATGAGTGTCAGTCAACTCAATACCCCTCCTTTAATGTATTTTAAAATGAATGTCAACTTGTTCACATATTATTTTGTCATTAAAGTGCTTAAGCTATTATAGACATAAATCATGTACATGTACATTTTATTTGTAAAAAAAAATCATTGAATTTGGATTATCTTTCTTGGATTGAGAAATTGTTTTCAAACCGAAACTTTAATAATGTTGCAGACAGATTGCATTCACTTCATTTTTTTTATCTGAGTCAGTTTTTCATACATATTGCAAGAAAATACCAGATATTTTAATTTTATTACTATGCAACTGTAATGGGCTTTACAATTCATAAATATTTTAGTGCAATCAATACAAACATATGCATTATTGACAAAAGATTTGAATAGATTTAAATTACAAGTATGTTCTCTTTATCAAATACCTAAATAACTTTGTGAACCTTAAAGTATTTATCAGTGGTTTGATCGAACATGCATGGTTTTTATCAAATTCAACAAAAGGTGTTTGTTGCCGTTACTAGGAAGTTCCTAAAAATAGCTGAAAATTTCCATTTAGGTTTTCCATGTAATTGTCGTGAATCGGTGGTTATAAATAGACTTATCACCATGGATTACCTCTCCTTCATTAATCATTTAAAATTGATTTGCGTGACACATTATAACAAATATTTCAGTATTGGATTTATATCTCCACAATGTTTGTTTAAATGTTTGTAGTTGACAGAATCAAGTTACATATAAGATCCAACAATTGTTGCTTCTACAGTCTACACATGTATAATCATACTTTTTTCTGTGTTTCAAAGTCACTCTTTTCACCAACAGAATGATTCACCCTATTGAATTGCATATCTGTTTAATGAGCCTCTTTGAAACTCCATTTACAACTTTCAAAGTACAGAGGTTTTTGGTAGAACACCCCTTGCAGTTTCTTAGTTCATGCAATGACTTCTCATTGTACCGTTTCATGAAAACTGGTGTGAGAGACATGATTTCCATTCCATAAATGAGTGGATTTTTTGGTAAATTTTATACAATTAGATACACCCTGCTACAAATTGGACTGTATGTTTGGGAAACTCAGCCCTGAATGATATCACTGAGCAGTAAAATTTTTATGCACATGTCTGTGTGATGTATTTCATTATGTATAATTTCATCAAAATCCATCAAGCAGTTAAATATGAGTTGTGCTAATGTACCCCAAAAACTTTGTTTCTAGGGTATTAAACCAATGATAAACAATAGCAACAGACACACAGACAGAGATTTAGTCAACTAACAAACCAATAAATCAGGGGAAAAGAAAACTGACAACCGAATCCTAGATTGGGGGGGGGGGTAGGAGGGGGTATGATCCCGAAGTCCCGGCAAATAAAACAAGAAATCCCGGATTCCCGCGAAAATAAATGTGTGATTCCCGCATCCCGAAAAATGAAAATGGCTAAATCCCGTTCCCGTTAAGGGTTTTCCCGAATTCCCGTTGAAATAAATGGGCTTTCCCGCTGTCCCGCAAAAGGTCCTACCGACCCTCTAGATTATCGAAGACCCAAATACTCAATCAAACAACATGTATCACTTATTCTAGTTCTTTTTCTAGATCAGTGGTTTAGTGTGCTCTGAGCACTGCTATAACACATAGGTCAAGGTCAATCACGGATTTTCAATTGTATTACAATCTGCCTCACAAAGCCAACCCTTTAGTGGAGCCTAACCAAAAATATTAATTTACAGCGTTATCATTTCATAGTCAGAAGGTGGCTATGACCATCATAAGATAGGCATTTGAGAGCTTTTTATTTCCAGCACTTGCTCAGTATTAAAGTACATGGGTACTTTAAGGTCCTGGTGGCAGAAAGGAGACCAAGGTTCATGGTAATGAGTTGCAATAGTTGTCCAGTGGCATGTTACAGACAGACAGACAGACAGACAGATAAAGTGTTCTATAGTAATGAGAACAGCAAAATAAAATTAAGTTTTTATTTGACTAAATTGAAAGCAATACATAATACACAGGATTAATACATCAATTTTAAAATAATCTCTAACTATATTAATAAACAAACAATAAACTAATAACAGTGAAAGATAAAAAGAATTCCAGTAAGCATGAAGAATACGAAATTCTGAGTAAAATAATGTACATTTAAATACAAATTCAAGCCATGTAAATGATATATATAATGACAAATGAGGAAAGCTGCAGTGATACAGATCCAAATACAGAAACTGAGTAATTAAAGTAGTTCAATCTAAAATTGTCTACCAGATGGTACTTCAAAGATATAAAGTCAAACAACCTTGTAAGTCATTAAGCATACTATGCCCCCCCCCCCCACCCCCCCCCCCCGAAAAAAAGAAGAAAAAATGTCCAGACTGACAATGAAAAGACCTTGTTTTTACTTCACCCTAATGAAACACAGGCTTTTGACAGGTAAATGTTGTAAGTAATTGACAGGATTCTCTGATTCTTTGAATTTCCACAAAGTGAATACTGTTGCAGTTTGTTCAAATATTTTTTCATGGAAACCTGTGATTGTAAGGTTTTGTAGGTTACTTTAATTCCCAATTTATGAAAGGGAACCTTTACATTTGTTTTTTGTTTTCTAGACCTCAAGGAATGACTGAAATCACAAACATAAATTTTGCCATATTCTTGAAAATTACAATTACTTACTCAGATTTAGATTTTGTAAAATCTATCAAAAATGTCTATTAATATAATGATTTTCATTTTATTAAGGATGACAAAAATTAACACACATGCAATTAACATGTAATTTTTTTCAAACAATACTTTGCAAGCTGAATGCACTAGATGAGTTTATGAATATTACGATTAAATAAAATATTTGATTGCTAAAAAGTTAATATATTTTTCTCTCAAAAGAATATAAAAAAGACCTTGAAGGGCAAGATAAAATATGTTTTAAATGGCACAAACTTAACCACAAACAGTGGATTTTCTAAAATAAAAGCAACCATTGCGTTAGTTACACAAGAAAAAATATATATACATAATCATAACAGTTATGTGAATGATTTTCATAGCAATTGAACCTTTCAAAATATAAACAACACATCCTAAATAGAAAAAAAAGCTTTCAAGAGAATTTGAGCAACGTCTTGCACCGTGAGTCTTATTTAGGTTTTAAGACCTTCCTTTGCTTCTTATTCTGTTCTATTCTTAAAAATTAGCCTTAAAATTCATTACAAAAATACCCAAGGAAAATATTTTTTTCTTAATATCAGTAAGTTTCAATGATTGTCTCAAATACAAATAATTTTAATGCTTAAGAACGTTCTGTTTCTGGGATACTTGGTAATACTCCATTATATACATGTACATCTTTTGTATTAAAAAAAAAGATTGCAATTTATGCGTCTTAGTGACTTTCACAACTTATGGTTTGCATTAAATACTAAGTTTTCTGCGAACAAGAAGTAAATGTCAGATGTATCCTGCAATACATCATGTTCATACTAAATATAAGCAACAAAGGGGAAATAATGGGTTATGAGCCATTTATAAAAGTATCACAGAATTTGGTACTATGTACACAGGTGAAACAGTGTAGTCCTCAACTTGAAATTGAGGTACCGGTATAATCATAATCAAATAAGACAATCTTTCTCTGCTTAAAAGCAATCTTGTTCTTTTATTACTGCAATACTTGATAGGGATGGATCAAGAGATATTCAAAATGGGGCCTCCAACAACAGTCCTGGACAAAAGCATGGTTCTAGGTCTGTTTAAATTGAAATTTTGGAAATAACAAAATTTCTTGAAAAACGGTAAGCTCTAATCATTGAAGTCCCTCTGGATCCACCGATGAATGATAAAATGTGTTACTATGATAATTCACACAATAAATTACAATATGACAACTTAACATAGTCAATATTAATATATGCATACATAACTTCAAAACAATTGAAACCCCTTTTAATAGTTTTTTTTCATTTTATAATAGACTAAATTGATGGGTAGTCAACATGCCCCCTTCTGCCATCCTCAACCAAACATATTTTTACCTGCTCTACTGTGAAACATAATTGATTTACCAGCGCATAACTGACAAACACAGTCCTTCAATTCAATGTTTAAGGCATATTCTCTGAACTGAAATTTAGTGTAAAATCTGACTGATAATTCACGTTTATAAGATATTCTTTGTACACAAATTGAGTCTTTTGAATTAAAGAATTTTTTTGACTTTTCAATGTACAGATTATTCAGTTAAATTCTTTTTATAGTGAGATTTATGTTTTTGTACTTTAATCACAAAATATGAAAAGGGGACAGCTATCAAAAGGGGTTTCTGGCTTTAATCTAAGGACGCTTTATAACAACAAAATTACAATTATTATAATAAAATCACACAACATTAATTTACAGTGCAAACATTAAATAGGATTTGCAGTCTTCAATAGTACAAGAACAGAATTCCTGGGTCCCCCGCTGAGTGGCAAAAATTGTAAGTCAGCCGGCTTAACAGGAAGTAGACAAGGGACAGACCTGGAAACGCATCCCATTAACCTGCATACCAAACATTAAAAGTTTACAAATAGCAATAGCTGAGAAATCTGTTACGAAATTTTTTTCCGTTTTTGACCACAGGAAGTAGATAAGCAACAGACCTTGAACCGCATCCCACCTTATGGGACCCTACCTGAAGCTGCATACCAAATATCAAAAGCTTACAAATAGCAATAGCTGAGAAATCTGTTACGAAATTTTTTCCTGTTTTTGACCCTTAAAAAATTCTAATTCCGATCGTTAAACAGGAAGTAGATAAGCGACAGACCTGGAAACGCATCCCACCTTATGGGACCCTACCTGAAGCTGCATACCAAATATCAAAAGCCTACAATTTATAGTTTCTGAGAGATCTGTTACAAAAAAATTGTGATGAACGGATAAGCGGACACCCGCATTTCTATGTCCCCTCTTGTGGCGGGGGACAAAAATCCCCATAGAGTACTATAGGATGAAGCTACATGTCAAATTATCAAGGGACTGTGACATACAGTTCACACAAAATGTATTGGAAATGTTAGAGAATGAAATAAAGGATAGTGCCTATATATTGCATGACCACATAAAATACAGCATCATTGTGTCATATTCAAAACAAATCATAAATTTAAATTTTGACTAAATATAAATACAAAGTTTTAAGATGCATCATAATCTTAGCCAATATCATAATGTTAGAATAATTTAAAAAATATCAATTGTAAGTCCTCAATAAGTTTTAAAAACTTTGTTATTTTACCTAAAATATTCTAAAAATTTGACCTCATGAACAAGAACAATTTACATGTATAAACCAGAAATGAACATAAAATTCCTGAGGGCATATATGTGCATATTTTAAAAGGTCTCATTAAACATTAAGGATCACTACAAAACAAAAGGTTTTGTATGTGAGCCAAGACCAATTAAAAAGGTATTTTTAAATAACATAGAAATAACTTTGTTCAACATTGTATTTGAATTGTTTTTTTCTAAAAATTTTGTTCTACACCTAACTTAATATTAAGTCCTTAATAATTCACAACGATCTTTTATATTAAAAGGTAACTATATTTTTGAGGGTTTCAAAGTTGATGCCGATGTCTCAGTGATAGCTTTGAAAAACAAATTAATGGCTTTCCCATTTTTATACGACCGCAAAAAATTTGAGGACGTATAATGGTATGATGCTGTCGTCGTTGTCGTCGTTGTCGTCGTCTGTTAACTTTAGTGTATACACGATAACTTTAGTTCTAGTTATCCAAATCCAATGAAATTTGACAATGATATTTCTTACCATTAAAGGATGGATGGGATTGATTTTGGTAGTCCCCCCTTTTTTCGTTTAGAAATTAAGGGCCAAAAGGGGCCAAATTGCAACTTTTAGTTTGTTCTTACAATAACTTTTTCAAAAATCTTTTCCTCTGAAACTACGGAACAGAATTCAATGAAACTTGGTATGATTGATCAATAGGGTGTCATGCACTATAGATGTGTTTCAAGTTCTGATTCGTCAAAAAACATGGCCGCTGTGGCTAAAAATAGACCAGGGGGGTCAGACTACTGTTTTTGGCTTGTAATTCAAAAAGTATAAGAGATAGATGAAATCTGATGCCACCCTACTGCTTCAGGATCAAAAGTTCTACAAAAGTCTCCATTTGGTCGAAGTTGTCAGATGACCCCTTATAGGGGTTACGGCCCCTTAAAGGTGAAAAATAGCATTTTTTCATGTTTTTGCCCTATAGTATGAAAACTATTGCAGATAGCAAAAAGCTGTTGCTTGCTTAATTGTTTAGCTCATTTAGCTCTAAAAAAGTCTCCATAGGGTCGAAGTTGGCAGATGACCCCTTATAGGGGTTACGGCCCTTAAAGGTGAAAAATAGCATTTTTTTCATGTTTTTGCCCTATAGTATGAAAACTATTGCAGAAAGCAAAAAGCTGTTGCTTGCTCAATTGTTCAGCTCATTTAGCTCTACAAAAGTCTCCATTGGGTCGAAGTTGTCAGATGACCCCTTATAGGGGTTACGGCCCTAAAAGGGGCCAAAATCGAAACATTTTTATTAGTGGACCGATTTTGAAATTTTTTTTGCATGTTTGTTCTTGTCAAATAGCGGATGCAAAATTGAGAATTTATTTTTGCTACCCCCATCTTTTCCCCCTTATTATGTAATGAGGGGCCAAAAGGGACCAAAATGGAATTTTTTTTACTTGTGATCTGATTTTGAAATTTTTTTTTGCATGTTTGTTCTTGTCAAATAGTGGATACAAAATTGAGAATTAATTTTTGCGACCCCCCTTTTCCCCTGTTATGAAATTAGGGGCCAAAATCGAAACTTATTTATTTTTGGTCTGATTTGATCTCCTTTGGAAAAAAAATAATTCCTTTTAAAATGTGAATTTAGAAAGTCCACCAAAAGCTGCATGTGTCAAAAACCTTTGTCAGTCCACCATGGGCTGCATATGTCCAGAGCAATTGACTATCCATATCGGGCCTAAAACGTACAGGGTTCAACATGTTGCGGTCGTATCATGCTGCGCTCGGCGAAGCTTTTTATTGCTGTATAATGTAAAGTATATGTGTGCAAAAGATGAATAAATAATAATAAAAAAATAAAAAATAAAAAAAACACAACAACAAAAACACTAATCACTAAGCCTAAAATAAAATTGTGGCAATATTTTTTTTTCTAAAAGATGTATTTTTGTAAATAATTGTAACTCACACATTAAAAAAATATAGATCCACAGGTTTTTCAGAAACATTTTTATGTAAACGTCAGTATTAAATTTCCTATTTTTGTTAAAAATTTAGAAGCTTGATTTCTTTGAATATATGTCATATATGTGGCTGATTAAAACACATATTTGAATACAAAATCTTCATTTGATAAAGATCAATGAACCTCTTGTTCTTTTATGAAAAACCCTCAAAAATATACATAAACAAGTAGAGAACATTAGGTCCAACCCCCCAAAAATTATTGTTACATATAAATTTGAACTTTTCATTAACAGAAAAAATCATATGCATATTAAAACCAAACAATAGTTAAAAGGCACAATTACAAAAGTTTCTGATTAGTTAGACATGTAGTTATATACATGTACCAATTAACATAAACAAGAATTCTAAGAGCTAAATGTAATAAATCTAGAATTTCACAGTTATTTCACTCATTAGGCCATTCTTTCATCTACATTTTCTTTATCCTCTATTAATGTAACTTCCTTCTGCAACCCAAAACAAAAAAATTATTAATTTAAATTTCAAGAAAATTAACATATAATCACAATAATAAAATTCAGCTGTAATGTTATTTTTTTTTATAATTCTTAAATAATAATTAAATTAATAATAATAATTAAAGTGAAAAGAAAAAAGGTTTTAAATCTTAAAAGCTGCTGAAAATTTATACACTTTACAATGACAATGAAAGTTCTAACTGATAATAAATGAGTTCATGCCGCTGCAGCACTAATTGTAGGTTATTTTATTTTCCACTATATTCAATGATATCCTCAGACAGAAAGAAAATGAAAACTTGCAAAATTTCCATTAAATATGCATTATTTCAAAAAAGAGAAAGCTTAAAAATTAATTTGCCTGAATTTGATCATAAGCGTGAAATTTAGCACCCACAAAAAGTAACTGCTTTTCAAAAAATGATATTGTTTTTGGAAGATGCAAAGACTTGTCAATGTTGTTGGTATGCCAGAAAAAAGTTTTGATACCCCTTGCAGTTTACAATTCATGTCATGAATTTCCTCAAAGTAAAGCCCCGTTTACATGATCAAAGTTTTTCATAAAAAATCTTTGTCCAAGTTTTTGATGAAAAAGTTGGACAAATAAAACTTTGTCAAAGTAGCTGTTAACATGATCAAACTTTTTTGATGGTTTTCTGCTATTTATAGTGGCTTAAGTGTGGGGACTATATTGTAGTATGTGAGTGCATAATCATTTTATATGCAGTTACTGTGCAGAAATTGCTATCAGAACAACACGGCCTGGTTGCTCAAACACTTTGATTGTTGAAAATGCCAATGAATATTAATACTGTTACAAAGCTACATGAGTATGATTAAACGTTTCTAAAAGAAATTGACTAGTTATTAATTTTCTTTCAATCCATCAAGTCATTAATAATATTTTTTAACCATTGACATTTTGTTACTGTTGTTACTTTCTTTCCTGCCATTTCGCCATGTGCTTTTGTTTACAAAATATTCTGATAAGTTCAACAACATATTCTGATTGGTCAATTCCCGTCAAAGTCCATCCAAGTTTTCAGAAAAATAGGATGAGGTTCTATTCTGTCAAAGTCCGTCAAATTTCTTTGTCAAAGTTTTTGATGCAGGTTTACATGGTCAAAAAAGTTTGTCAAAGAAAACTTGGACAAAGTTTTTGATGGAAAACTTTGATCGTTTTAACGGGGCTTAACACACATAAGCTTGATATATATAACTCTTATATAGATAACCCACTGCCTTAGACTATATAATTATATCAAAATGAATTCAGTGTACAAAATAAAATCTGTAAAACATATATATTTAAAGGGTCTAATGGTCATTTGTTGCGGTAACTAACAAACTTTTCAATTTATGCAAATCAATTAGGTATAAAGTATTAAAAAATATTAAAGCATTAAAGAGGTTTGTTCCTCTATCTCAAAGTAAATAAAAGTGGATTAAGTTGCATCTACATAAATAATCAAAATAATGAAAGAGTTCAAGAAATAAGAATATGTCAAAAGACTTTATAATGTTTTTGGGACCCAGACTACTGGACAAACAGACCTGAACAGTATATGCATATCTTCTTTTCTTGTATCAAGATGGATAAACCAAAGGATCATAAAAATCTGACAAAAACTACAAAAGATGTGGAGCAAACCTCCTTAAAGATGGATGAACATGGTAAAGAGAGAAGTAAAACAGTTCTTATTTTAAGAGAGTTGGCACAAGGGGCAGTAAAATTAAAATATCTTTCGTTTATATCTTGCAAAAGTTCATAATAAATCTGTTAACCTATACCAAAACAATCATGCACAGCACACTAGTTAATTTTAAAGGTAAAAACCAATGAATTGATTGGAATGATTAATGCAGTTGACAGCCAATTTGAAGATTGGTTAAAAACCAAAATCGATTCATTATACTTGTAAAAATGAATACATGCAACCCCCAAAACCCCATAACCATCAAAATCATTGCAAAAAAAAATAAAAGAATGAGGACAACAGTTAACACTAAAGTATGTCTCGCCTGCCAGCACCATCGAAAGTAACATGTACCTACATGTAAGTATTCAACTATCAATTCTTTAATTAATTCAATGTTGAGGATTCCCACTGATTTAATTTAATCATTGCTATGTTATGTATTGAAAATTGTCAGAGTAATTCAATCAGAAAATCAAGGTCAACCTTAATAAACCATTAGTTTTCAATTCAGTGGAACCCATTTGGACACAAATATTTTGATGTGCTCCTAATTAGGCAATTTAAGCAAACAAAACAATTTCAAGATCATGCATTTATATTCTCATTGGCTTAAATACTGAAGATTTATTGATATATATTGAATATATTGTCATATACTTATGCATGTATGTTTCTAAACTAAATATTTGATGGCATGCAAAAAGGAAAGGCCTTATAAGGGATTGCTTTCAATTCAAATAATAAGGTTTCAGGGAAGACTTTATATACAAGTAGTGACTGTACCATAACAGTTTGAAATATCATCCTTACTGCATTGTATGTTAACTTAAGTGTAATCACCATAACTTAAGTTCTAGTTATCTGATTGCTATGAAATTTGGCAATGATGTTCCTTACCATAAAAGGATGAACGGGATTGATTTTGGGGGTCCCCCCTTTTTTCCTTTAGAAAAGAGGGGCCAAAAAGCTCTTTAAAGCATGAAGAGTTTTAAATGCAAATAAATAAATAAAAAAACTATTTTAGCATTTTTACAAGGTATTTTGAGGTAAATCTGCTAGACCCAAATTTTGCAAAGCAATAATATAGATGTGCTATAATTGGTATTCCCATGTGGAAAATCTAATAATCTAATACATTATACTATAAATAAGGCAAACCAGGAAATTTAATTCCAAACAAATCAAGTAAATCTGTGAGCTAATGCTAATGCTAGTGATATCCCCGCTCCCCAAACTAAGCCACGCATACAAGTTAAAATACTCGGTAAACAGGAAGTAGTTGACCTAGGTACATTAAATCGCTATACACCATAAAGGACATAGGGTATACAAAATATCAGACCCCTATCTCATGTAGTTGCTTGGGAAACTGTGATGGAAATTTTGCATTTATGTCCATTTAATATGTGTAAAAACCTAAGTATTCGCTAAACAGGAAGTAGACTACCTTAGAGCATAAAATTGGTATACATCATATGGTACTATAGGATAAAGCTGTATACAAAATATCAGAACTCTGTCTCATGTAGTTGCTTAGAAAACTGCGACGGAAGTTTTGTTACGGACGGACGAACGAACAGATGGACGGACAAGGGTAAAACAGTACACCCTCGTCTTCTTCTTAGCAGGGGTATAATGAAAGCCTTTCACATTAATTTATTATGAAGGAGTTACACAAACCAAAAATTCATGCATCAATGAAAATGTAAAATTTGTCTTAATCATGAAAATTGATCAAACCCAGAATTAAAGTACTTTCAGAGAAGCAAAAATATTTGTAGCTGCACAGAAAGTTTTGCCCAGATGCACATGCCTAAATTGAAAGTAATCAGTAATAGAAGTACTGTGGATTCATTTACTTTTGTGGGTACCTATTTTCATGCTTTGATGATAAAGGATCAGTTCATGGATTTTTAAATTTGCAGCTCTGCAGTTTGCAACATAAAGATCAATGCTAAATTTTTTTACTTAGATATCAAATTTCTTGGGTCAAAGCCATCCACAAAATTTAATGCCCCACGAATAATTATTGAAAGTTAAAAAATAAAGATGGAATGATAGATTCCTCTGTATCATAACATCTAAAAATCTCTTGAAATTTACCCTATGTTTGTCATACTGAATCATCCTACCAATTTGGGAAAAGCTTGATGGATTTAGTACAGATGGACAATTATTAGTTAGACTTGTAATGCTCCTCAACATGTCATCAAAGGGGCATAAAAATAATTTTATAACCAGTCAGACTTTGACTTTGAGAAAGACATGTAATAAACTAACATGAATATATCCAAAAGACATAATGCCCCATCTTACAACATTAAAGACAGACTGATGAATGGAGGGATGAATGGACAGACTGGGGAACAGACCGAAACACTATATTCCCCCTACCTAGATAGGCCATAAAATGAAATTTCACTACACAAAGTTACATAACAAGACATTTTTATCAGTTCCCTTTGACAGAATTCATGCACATGCACTTTTAAAAAAAAATAAAATTGAGACAATAAACAAAAAATAATCCCAGAAATACAAAGAAACCCTAGGATCATGAAAATACAACTTAATAAGCTTGCATTAAATAAAAGTGTTTACTTACAGACAAATCTTAAATACTCAATTACCATGATTATCCTATAAAGTTAAAAAAAAATACACTAAATGTAGTAATTTGACAATCAAGGAAAAGTATGAGAATACATCGGTGAATACAATTTTCAAAATCATTATGGTCTGATGTGCTTTTTGTCTAACAAAAGACTCATCACAGCCTCAAGAGCCAAAATTTTAAAAGGCCAAATTAAATAAATATAATAAATGACACACACATTTAGTAAAATAAAACACAATGCTAATGTATATTGTTGCAAAAAAAAAAACAACCACAAATTGATTGAAGCTGAAATGAAATGTGTGTTTACAGTTTATAACCCTTTGTTTGGTTGCAGACCTTTAAAATGCCTGGTTTAAACTTGGTAAAACAAGAAATCTGTTAGCCAATGCTCACTAATGATACCAATGCTATCACAACAGAATACCAAGTTTTTAGCAAATACCACATAGCTTGTCATTTTCGTGGGTCAAGGGAAATCGTGAAAATAAATCCGGCGAAAATATCCATCTTATAGAAATAATATACAAATGCATTCACAAACTGCAAAAATAAAACCCACAAAAATTTTTCACATATCTTTTGACACAAAAACCATGAAAATTTACCCTCCGAAAATAACAAAAATAACCCACTTTACGGTAGGAGGTAGATATCCAATGGACCTTAAATCATATCCTATAATGCTACATGCCCATATAAAACTTGTTACAAAATATCACCAACCTAGGAGTTATAATGGCTGAGTTAGAAGTAAATAAAAAAGACCAATCGATGTCTGGCCCTGTGTCGCACGGCAAAACGTTGAACCCTGTACGTTCTAGGCCCAATATGGCAAGTCAAAATATTTTGACACTTGCATCCTATGGTGGACTTACAAAGCATATTTGTCACATGCCACCCAATAATGTAAAAATAGACAAAAAAAATAGTTTTAATTTCTTTTCCCTTTTGATCCCCTTATTGCTAAACAGAAAAGGTGGGTCAAGAAAAAATTGTATCCTCCATTTTGTTTCCAATATATGACCAAAATTTACTTGTAAAAAATTTTTTCTAAATCGGATCATAAATAAAAAATCTCACATTTTGCCCCTTTTGGGCCCCTCGTTCCTTAACAAAAAGAGAGGGGACACCCAAAATCATCCCCACCCTTTAATTTATGGTGAGTAACACTACTGTAAAGTTTCATAGTATTTGGTCAACCAAAACAAGTTATTGTGGAAACAAATAATAAAGTTGCTTATTTGGCCCCTTTAGGGCCCTTAGTTTCTAAACGAAAAAAGAGGGGACACCCAAAATCAGCCCAACCCTTCCTTTCATGGTAAGTAGCATTACTGTAAAGTTTCATAGCATTTGGTCAACCAGAACAAAAGTTATTGTGGAAAAAAATTAAAAAGTCGCTTTTTTGGCCCCCTTTGGGCCTCTAATTTCTAAACAAAAAAAGAGGGGACACCCCAAATCAGCCAAACCCTTCCTTCTATGATAAGTAACATTACTGTAAAGTTTCTTAGCATTTGGTCAACCAGAACAAAAGTTATTGTGGAAACAAATAAAAAAGTCACTTTTTTGGTCCCTTTGAGGCCCCTAATTTCTAAACGAAAAAAGAGGGGACACCCAAAATCAGCCCAACCCTTCCTTTTATGGTAAGTAACATTACTGTAAAGTTTCATTGCATTTGGTCAACCAGAACAAAAGTTATTGTGGAAAAAAATTAAAAAGTCGCTTTTTTGGCCCCTTTTGGGCACCTAATTTCTAAACAAAATTATGAAATGACCCCAAAAGGAGCGGTGCACATCTTCAATATATCTGTAATCACTGTGTAAAATTTTAGAAAGATCTAGTGTTCGGTTTTTGAGATTCAGATTACACAAGACAGGCACCCCATAGCGGGACGGACGGACAGACGGATGGACGGAGTGACCTGACTACTAGACCTGCTTTCGCCTTCGGCGACGCAGGTAACAAGAGGCTCCCAGGAGCCTGAATCGCTCACCTGGTCTTGAGGTCAACCCTATGAAGAACTTTGCAGAGCTAAATGAGCTGAACAAATAAGCAAGCAACAGCTTTGCCCTATCTTCAATAGTTTTCATTCTATTGGCCAAAAACACTATTTTTCGCCTTTAAGGGGTCATCTGACAACTTGGACCCTATGATGAATTTCGTAAAGCCAAATGAGCCGAACATTTAAGCAGGCAACAGCTTTTCTTTATCTGCAATGGTTTTCATTTTATAGGCCAAACACTATTTTTTGCCTTTGAGGGGCTGTAACTCCTATAAGGGGTCATGTGAAAACTTCGACCCTATGTAGACTTTTGTAGAGCTAAATGAGCTGAACATTTAAGCAAGCAACAACTTTTCCCTATCTGCAATAGTTTTCTTTCTATAGGCCAAAAACACTATTTTTCGCCTTTAAGGGGCTGTAACCCCTATAAGGGGTCATCTGACAACTTGGACCCGATGACAACTTTTGTAGAGCTAAATGAGCTGAACATTTAAGCAAGCAACAGCTTTTCTCTATCTGCAATAATTTTCATTCTATAGGCCACAAACACTATTTTTTGCCTTTCAGGGGCTGTAACCCCTATAAGGGGTCATCTGACCAACCCAATGGAGACTTTTGTAGAGTTAAATGAGCTGAACATTTAAGCAAGCAACAGCTTTTCTCTATCTGCAATAGTTTTCATTCTATAGGGCAAAAACATGAAAAAAGGCTATTTATGACCTTTAAAGGGCCATAACCCCTATTAGGGTTCCTCTGACAACTTCGACCCAATGAAGACTTTTGTAGAGCTTTTGATTCTGAAGAGTCTTTCATCCTTCAGATTTTTTCTATCTGTTATGGTTGCTGAGTTATAAGCCATTTTAAGTGGTTTTACCCTATGTTCTATTTTAGTAACAGCAGCAATGTTTTTTAATGAATCATTTAAAAATGAGGATCGTTTGTTGCCAACATGTCATATACCATTCCTGCAAAGTTTCAGTTAAATTGGATTAGTGGTTTCAGAGGAGAAGATTTTTGAAATTGTTAACAGACGACGGACGACGACGGACGCATAGTGATGGCATAAGCTCACATGGCCTTTGGCCAGGTGAGCTAAAAATTGCAAAAGAATAATTTAAAGTTCTCAGGAAACAGGAAGTAGATGTCCCTTTGACATAAAATCATATCCCACAATGATAATGTCCATATAAAGCTTGTCACCTTATTTCAACAGTAGCGAGTAATGAGTAAACAAAAAGTGTGACGAAAAAAAATAAGTTTACAGTAAACAGGAAGTAGATATCTGATTGACCTTTAAAAAGATAGCTCACAATGCCTCATGGCCATATCAAGCTTGTCACCAAATATCAACAACCTAGGATGAATAGTAGATGAGTTGTGAGTAAACAAACAAGAGTTAACACTAAAGTATGTCTCGCCTGCCGGCACCATCAAAAACAATTACTCTTTCTTACTTCCACTTTATTTTGAATTTACATGGATTTTCAGTTTCTGAGATCAAAAGATGTTTATAGAACTTAAACATTGCAAATATATGCAATAAAAATAATCAAAGTCACTCAACCGGAAAATCAAGGTCAAGGTCAAAAGATGGGGATGCAACTGTGCTAAGCTACTACTAAGGCATATGTATACCAAGTTTCATCAACCTAGGACCTATAGTTCTTGAGATATGGAGGTGCTCGCAAAACTTTTCCATTGCTATTATATGTATTTGAAAATTGTCAAAGTCACTCAACCGGAAAATCAAGGTCAAGGTCAAAAGATGGGGATGCAACGGTGCTATGCTTCTACTGGGGCATATGCATACCAAGTTTCATCAACCCAGGACCTATAGTTCTTGAGATATGGAGGTGCTCATAAAACTTTTCCAAAAAGTTAACGCCGCCGCCGGTAAAGTAACACCTATGTCCCGCTCTGCTTCGCAGGCGAGACAAAAACAGGACGGAAAGTGGGATGGAGCCTCGGACAGACACGGGTAAAACTGTATACCTCCCTCCTCTTTGAAGTGGGGGTATAAAAATTTAGAATTTTTTTCCTAATGGCCATGTTAAGTTGTCAATTATTTATATTTAAATGCTGTTGTGATTTAGTACATTGTTAAGAGAAGCCAGGGCTGTCTGTAATGTTTGTGGACATGAACAGATTAAGTTAATGTACCAGCTGGGCTAAATGTTTTTCATAATCTAGCATTGTCTTTAATTTTTGTTAAATCATTTAGTCAATGTATAGAAATATACAGTCATGTCCCTTATTAGTTACTGTTTATGTTGATGAACTTGGATTTCCTTACACATTGTTTGCAGAAGTGATGCAGAGATAATATTCTTAAATAGAGATGATAATAGGGTCATTGCAATAATACCTTCCCTACTCTATTTTTGAAACAATTGAAAACCTAAGCACATGAGAAATTATACAATGACTTTAATTTAAATTATGTCATGTCATAATACATCTGTTTTTAGTTACAATCTAAAATGGTCCAATCACTAACTTGATTTAATCAGAAGGTAACTACTATTGGTTGACAGTGCAGGTCATTCAAAGGAAGCGTGTGTAAAATTTATCATGACATAGATTGGTTTGTAATTAGCAACCTGGCTTACAAAGGGGAAGATTTATTAAAAGGACTCTATAATAATCAGTTTCAAACCTATTGAAATTTATAGAAACTAGAAAATGTGTCTACGAGCCACAGGATGGCCCTCCCGTTCTTGAAATATCATGGACCCTCAATGTGTATTGCCTGAGATACTTTACCAAGAAATTGATCAAAAGTGTTCATGTGTAAAATAAAGGTCACTGTTACCTTATTTCTGGTGGGTGGTGCCATGTTACCAAGACTCATCGAGTAGTGAAATATTATTGACCCCTAACAAGTACATGTAGTATTCAAGATATGGACCTTAACCAAGAACTTAACCAAAGTCATTCATGCGTAAAATATAGGTCACAGTGACCTAATTTCTAGTGGGTGGTGTCACCTTACCTAAGACACATCTAGTAGTGAAATATCATTGACCCCCAACATCTAGTATTCAAGTTATGGACCTTAACCAAGAACTTAACCAAAGTCATTCATGCATAAAATATAGATCACAGTGACCTAATTTTCATTGGGTGGTGTCATGTTACCCAAGACACATCTAGTGGTGAAATACCATTGACCATCAACATGTAGTATCTTAGATATGGACCTTAACCAAGAACTTAACCAAAGTCATTCATGCGTAAAATATAGGTCACAGTGACCTAATTTCTAGTGGGTGGTGTCACCTTACCTAAGACACATCTAGTAGTGAAATATCATTGACCCCCAACATCTAGTATCCAAATTATGGACCTTTACCAAGAACTTAACCGAAGTCGTTCATGCATAAAATATAGGTCACAGTGACCTAATTTCTAGTGGGTGGTGTAGCCCTACCCAAGACTCATCTGGTGGTGAAATATCATTGACCCCCAACATCTAGTATCCGAGTAATGGACCTTAACCAAGAACTTAACCAAAGTGTTACGGACAGACAGACGGCCGGACAAGGGTAAAACTATATGTCCGATCCACATACATGACCATGTGTAAAAGAAAATATTATGTTTGATTTAAATAATGTGAACATATTGCTCGGTGTCATATGTAATATCTATTTTTGAAATGACAAACAATCAACTTATTGTTGTATGTTAAGTCAAAATAAAAAGCTACGCCGAGCGCAGCATGATACGACCGCAACATAATGAACCCTGTACGTTGGAGGCCTAATGTGGATAGTCCATTGCTTTGGTCACATGAAGCCCATGGTGGACTACATGCACCCTATGGTGGACTTTAAAATGCATATTTGACACATATAAATTTACATCAATATCTAATAGAAAAAGTCTTATATTAATTCACATATTTGGTCGTTTTTTTACCCCTTTCTAAAAAGAACGGTAAGAATTATTGCAAATCTGATTGAAAAATACAGGTAGGGATTTTCACATGGATTCCATTAAAAGAAAGATGTTGAAAATCGGACCAAAAATAAAAAGTTGATTTAATAGGTGTGACATGTCTTTGGCCCCCTGCAGCAATGTAAAGGTGCAATATATTTTAAAACCATTGACACATTTAGTTGACAGAATTCAATGAGCAATTCAACAAAAAAGAATTTTCAAAGTTGAATGAATAACATTCTACAACAGTTTTGTCAATGCACCCGTTTTAGCCCCTTTTGACCCTTTTTTCTAAAACGGCAGGGGCCACAAACCCCAAGTACAGAACCAACCTTCCTTTAGTGGATATAACCATCATAATAAAACTTCATAACAATTGTCTGGTCAACTACAGCTAAATTTATTTACCTGGACAAACTTTGAATACAAATGGTATTTATTGCCCCTTCGACCCCTAGTTTCTCAAAAATGGTAAGAGAAATTGAAAATCTGGTTGAAAAATGCAGGCAGGGATTTTCACAAGGATTCCAATGAAAAAAAGATTTTCAAAATCGGACCACAAATAAAAAAGTTGATTTTTGGGGTGTAGCCCCTTTTTGGCCCCCCTGTAGCAAGGTTAGGGTGCAATATACATTAAAACCATTGACACATTTAGTTGACAGAATTTAATGAAGAATTCAATAAAAAAAGAATTTTCAAAATCAAATGAATATCAAACATTCCACAACAGTTTTGTCAATACACCTGTTTCAGCCCCTTTTGGCCCCTTTTTTCTAAAATGGTAGGGGCCACAAACCCCAAATACAATACCAACCATCTTTTAGTAGTAACTAACATCATTTTCAAATTTCATAACAATCCGTCAATATTTACTCAAGTTATCGCACGGAAACCAAATGTCTACAACGACAACGACATCACCATAACATTATACCATCGCAAAAATTTTGCAGTCGTATAAAAATTGTACACAAAATCCTTTTGAAGTAAATTCAGATAAAATTCTTCATTATATAATATCTGTCAACAAACATTACAGACTGTCCTTGTTTATGCATCATTACATTGTTAAGATATATATTTCAAACAAACTGGACCAAATTAAAATGTGAAAACAAAAATATGTCCAAAATTAAGTCATAAATTGCCTCTCCAGGCTTTGCAACATGTGACAGGGGTATAATCCTGATATCTATGTGTATAAAGTTTTATGATTATAATATCATACTAGTACTTCTTTCAACGAAAAAGAACTTAAAACTATAATAAAAATTTTGAGATGTAGAATAAGTGTACAAGACACACCCCACAATCAAGCGGTAATTCAGAAAAACCACAATGGACAACCATCAGCAGCCTTCAACGAAGCCAGTAGGTGCTGCTCGCGGTTATGCAATTGCAATTCAGTAAACCTTTGAATATATATCTATATAATGTATAACATCCTTCTTATTCTATGATCAATGAAACATAAAGTCAGGTACAGTTTTATGAGGTTTTTGTTTTTTCATCTTGATTGTCTATGTGTATTAAGTCTCATGATGATACTATACTTCTTTCAATGGTATGGAATAACTTAAACCTGAAGGTAAACCCAAGTCTAACACCAACCTATTTCAGTGAGTTGATGAGGCAGGTACAATTTTAAGACAAGTTTTGTATGTTTATATCCTAATGTATACATGTATGATATATAAAGTTTAATGATGATATTACACTTTCCTTAAGGGAACATAACTTAAACCTGAAATTAATCTTGAATTGAGATGGAAGAACAAACTGGAACATTATATGCCCCATTGCTTATGTAGATGGGGCATAGCAAACTGGAGAAAAGCAAAGCAAAGCAAAATGTATGACTTAAAGTGTAAGTTCGCGTTTTTTTTCAAAATTTGTACATTAAAAGAATATCATATTAAAATAACTTAGGTGAAATTCCTAGCCCTCAAATATGCATAGTTAGAATAAAATTGGCTTTTGAAAGTAAAAAAATTCTATCCATGGAGGGTCACGTGATTTGTACTAGATGGCGCTGCTCAAAGCCAATACACAGCGTGGATGTTGCATCCTATACCCATGTGGTATTTATCGATGTGTACCACAACGGACAATTTGAAATAATTAAAATTAAGTCGGGAATAATAAAATAAAAGTCAGTCTAATTATTGATTGTGAAACGAATTAAAATGGTACCAATCGTTAAGTATAGAATTAATTCGTAGAAAATATAGAAATATTTAAAACATTTTTTTTTATTCGCCGTACAGACATTTTCGGAAAATATATATTTCAATTTTCAGTATGTAGAATTGCCCTATACTATTTCTTTTATACATCCTGTTTAAAATTCATGGTCCCCTGACACCCTACTGGGATTACCTTGCATGACTTGTTTGAAGTGATATTTTGATAATTAGTCCTTCCGTGCAACCCATCGCACCACAGGGGCTTACTTATCGTTTTCTGTGTGTAAGACTTTATTCCCTTCTACAAACCACTGGCACAACAGGGGTTCACCTGCCGTTTCCTGAGTATGTTTAGTACCCCCGTGCAAACTATCGGCACCACAGGGGTTAAATATTGTTTCCTGTGTATTAGAAGTTGACATTTACCTGGTTGGAATGGGTTCTAGTACACTTTCTTTTAACGAAAATCACCCCCTTTGGTCCGCCAGAGTCGTTTGAACATTGAAGTGCAAAAATGTTAATAAAATACCCTTTTTAATTAAAAACATATAAAAACAATAACTGTGGGAATCTTTTTTTTGTCTTGCAAATAATAATGTAGTTAATTAATTGTTTTTCCAACACTTTTAAAACAGAAAAAAAAGTGGGTACTAAAACTCTTTAAACACATTTTTAATTTGGGTACTAGTATTACACAAACCATGCACTAACACGATGTAGCACCACGCTTTGGCTGATTGATAATTGTAAGAGAAAGGTAGTCAATGAAGTGAACAGGTGATATTGACACCTGCTGATTAATCATACCGTATTATTAAAAGATGTGCCGGTCATAATTCTTAAAATCGAGCTGTGGTGGGTGTGTGACAGTGTCTTAAGTGGGTTGAGTGCTGCAAGGAAATCTTTGATTGGAGGAGCACAATAATTGAACTATGATATCTGTCAATTATACCTGTAATTAACCAACGGGGCGTGGCAGATCGTCCAAAAGGTTAATGATTTTAATTGACACCTGTGTATTCTTCAAGAACTGAATTTATTGTCTTAAATATTTGAAAAGGGCTACTGTGTCAATAAATATTTCAGATTATTTACTATTTGGAATTATAATTAATTATTTCAAAACAATTTAAGGTTAAATAAACAATGATCTTGCTAAACGTTGGATTAAAAAAATTATTAATGCCAAATTATTCATATTTCAAATCATTATTATGATCGACCATATCGGTCTTATGTTACAAATATCGTCAATTGGTATTGTATTTATCATTGGAGATGTGACGTCACATCTCCAATTGAGCTATCCCATAATTCATCATTGTTCATAGCATGGACACGCCCATATGGTCTTGTGTATTGGAATACAAGTGTGGCCACTAAAAGTATGTCTCGCCTGCCGGCACCATCACTAAAATCAACTACCTAAGCTTTCATTTCTTGATATAAACACAAAAAGTGTATGTATACCTAATAACAGATGCCTAGTTATTATACTATTCAAGCAATCCATTGTCCATACATGAATTACAAAAAGTTTTCTGTCTGAAAAAAAGACCTAAGTTCACAGAGTCATTGGAGCGTAAAAATGGGGTCATGGTCACATGGCATGGTGACAGTTGCATTGTCCATAACCGCAACTGTCTGTTTACCCAATATCAGATGCCTAGCTGTTATAACTTTCCAGCAATTCATCATCCACAAAAATCTTACAAAAAAGTTTTTCAGCCTGAAAAAGACCTAAGTTCACAGAGTCACTAGAGCAAGAAAATGGGGTCAGGGTCACGCAGCATGGTAACAGTTGCGGAGACCATAACCTAAACTGTCTGTATACCTAATATCAGATGCCTAGCTAATATACTTTTCCAGCAATTCATCGTCCACAAAAGTCTTACAAAAAAGTTTAAGGCCTGAAAAAAGACCTAAGTTCACAAAGTCACTGGAGCAAGAAAATGGGGTCAGGGTCACATGGCATGGTGACAGTTGCGTAGACCATAACCTGAACTGTCTGTATACCAAATATCAGATGCCTAGCTAATATACTTTTTCAGCAATTCATCGTCCACAAAAGTCTTACAAAAAAGTTTACGGCCTGAAAAAAGACCTAAGTTCACAGAGTCACTGGAGCGTGAAAATGGGGTCAGGGTCACATGGCATGGTGACAGTTGCGTAGACCATAACCTGAACTGTCTGTATACCAAATATCAGATGCCTAGCTAATATACTTTTCCAGCAATTCATCGTCCACAAAAGTCTTACAAAAAAGTTTACAGCCTGAAAAAAGACCTAAGTTCACAGAGTCACTGGAGCGTGAAAATGGGGTCAGGGTCACACGGCATGGTGACAGTTGCGTAGACCATAACCTGAACTGTCTGTATACCAAATATCAGATGCCTAGCTAATATACTTTTCCAGCAATTCATCGTCCACAAAAGTCTTACAAAAAAGTTTACGGCCTGAAAAAAGACCTAAGTTCACAGAGTCACTGGAGCGTGAAAATGGGGTCAGGGTCACACGGCATGGTGACAGTTGCGTAGACCATAACCTGAACTGTCTGTATACCAAATATCAGATGCCTAGCTATTATACTTTTCAAGCAATTCATTGTCCACAAAAGTCTTACAAAAAAGTTTACGCCGCCGCCGTCGCCGGAAAGTAATACCTATGTCTCGCCTTCCGCGACTATTCGTCGCAGGCGAGACAAAAATTACGAATATCTTTCTTAATATATCGTTTTCAATGCCCAAACTCTGCAGGATGCCTACTCTCATTATAATAAATCAAATAAACTAATAACTCAAAAATCGTGAACTTACACTTTAAAAATAACTAATTGGAATTGCATCCTAACCAAAACAGACATCCCAAAGGCTAAATGGAGCCATTTTTTTTTTCATAAGATTGAAAAAAAGAAGTCAGATGTAATTGACCTATTGAACTAAACCAACTAATTTGAGCGATTCCCCCTTTTCATAAAGCAATATGCACTTTATAAGAATATCCAGCAAAAAGTAAGTTCCCAGTCAGACAATTGCCCAATGGGGAGTATTGGGGACATTTTCCTAATTTTTGTGTGTGCAATTACAAAACTTTTTGTTTAAATTAAAAAAACTATAGATGTAAAACAGCAAAAGCTATTAAAGCAAACTAATTAAGTGAAGCTCATGCATAGAAAAGACACTTGTAAAACTCAGAAAGTGGTATAACTGTCCATGTTATGTAATAAATGGTCCAATATAACAATGTTTTGGACTGTCATATCCACTTTTTGAATATCTATAAAACATTATATCATGAATAGACCTTTAATTAGGTGGTTTTTCTTTCTTCAAGTCCATTTGGTTTTCATCCATGTTTCCACCTGTTAAATCAAACATGCTTGTATTTAGATAAGTGGTATTTATGGATTAATGTTCAATTTTAATTTATTTCTGTGAGATTGAAGGTATCAACCTATCTACTCTGTAGGTGAAGTGAAAAAGCGTGGTGATAATTATTCATCTCAAACTAGTCAACAGGTATATAGGGGGTAACAGTACATAGCAATTTGATTTTGATATCACCATGCCACTCTGAGTAGTAACAACATTAAAATATTAATAAGTTGATTAATATAGTAACTAAAAAATGTGTCTATGAGCCATGGATGGCCCGTCAGTTCTGGAAATATCATTGACCCCAACAAGACAGTCTGCACCGTTAGCCACTAGTCTAATGCCCCAGACTAGTAAAAATTTGTTCGGACTAGTGAAAAATAGCCAAGATTTTATATAGACATTTAAGGAAAAACCTTTAAAACTTGTTGTCGGACTAGTTGTTGAAAAAGTTTTTGGTGCAGACTGCAAGATGTACTAGAGATATGGACATTTACTAGAACTTAACAAAATTTTTTATGCATAAAATATAGGTTGCAGTAACCTTATTTCTAGTGGGTGGTGAAGCACTACCAAAGACACATCTAGCAGTCAAATATCATTGATCCAAAATGTACCTGAGATATATACCTTGACCAAGAAATTAACCAAAGTCATTCATAGGTAAAAATAGGTCACAGTATCCTTTTTTTTTTCTTGTGAGTAAGTAGATTTTAACAAAACTGGTTTAGGTGTAAAATAAAGGTGGCAGTGACCTAATTTCTGGTGGTTGGTGAAGCCTTTCACAAGACACATCTAGAGGTGGACCTTAACTAACAAGACCAATGAATGTCTGGCCCTGTCTCGCATGGCAAAACATTGATCCCTGTACATTCTAGGCCAAATAATGGACAGTCAATAGTTTTTGTCACTTGCCGGACGGACGGAGTGACCTGACTACTAGACCAGCTTTTGCCTTCGCAGGTAAAAACTTAAGCAATGTGTTAAGGATGTACCCACCTACAGATGGAAGGACAGACAAGAGTTAAACTATGTCCAACCTTCATAAATGGGCAGCCATAAAAAGAATAACTAATTCAGGGTGTGAACATTGATTTAAATTTCATCTATGATAACACTTGGAGACCATTTCAAGATCACAAAACAACCTGTACCAATGTACAAAGGATGTATTTTCCCAGTTTGTTCAATAGATAGAGGCATGAGTTTTAATCCATCATGTCTGGCTAAAGAGGCCCAAAATATGAAGTGGAAACATCAAATTATCTCAAAGTAAATAAAAAGCTTCGCCGAGCGCAGCATGATACGACCGCAACATGTTGAACACTGTACGTTTTAGGCCTAATATGGATAGTCTATTGTTCTGGACACATGCAGCCCATGGTGGACTGACAAAGGTTTTTGACACATGCTTCTCTGATGGACTTTCAACCCAGGGGCTAAAAATATAAATTTTGAATGTTGTATTCTACTCTTTAAAAGAATAATGTTTGGGGAAAAAATTAAAAATTGAACCAGAATTTTTTTAAAATTATGATTACAGCCCAAAAAATGTATTCTTAAATTTAGAATCGCTACCTGACAAGAATAAATTTGCAAATTTTTTTTTCCAAATCGTACCACAAATAAAAAAAGCTCCATTTGGCCCCTAATTACATAATAGGGGGAAAAAGGGGGGGTCGCAAAAATTAATTCTTAATTTTGTATTCGCTATTTGACAAGAACAAACATTCAAAAAAAATTTTGAAATCGGACCAGATATAAAAAAGTTTCAATTTCGGCCCCATTTGGCCCCTAATTACGTAATAAGGGGAAAAAGGGGGGGGGTCGCAAAAATTAATTCTTAATTTTGTATCCGCTATTTGACAAGAACAAACATGCAAAAAAAATTTTCAAAATCGGACCAGAAATAAAAAAGTTTCAATTTCGGCCCCTTTTGGCCCCTTATTACGTAACAGGTGAAAAAGGGGTGGGGGTCGCAAAAATAAATTCTCAAATTTGGATTCGCTACTTGACAAAAATAAACTTGCAAAAAAAATTTTCAAAATCGGACCACAAATAAAAAAGTTTCGATTTTGGCACCATTTGGCCCCTAATTACGTAATAGGGGGAAAAAGGGGGGGGTCGCAAAAATTAATTCTTAATTTTGTATCCGCTATTTGACAAGAACAAACATGTAAAAAAAAATTTCAAAATCGGACCACAAATAAAAAAGTTTTTATTTGGCCCCTTTTGGCCCCTAATTAAACAACGGAGAAAAAGGGGGGGCGCAAAAATTAATCAGGTTCATTCTTTTATTGTAAGAAACATTCTTGACAAATTTCACAGCAATAGGCCAACTAGGACCAAAGTTATGGTGGAAACAAGTAAAATATTTGAATTTTTTTCCCCTTTTGGGCCCCTAATTTCGAAACAAAAAAAAGGGGGACCCCCAAAATCAATCCCATTCATCCTTGTATGGTAAGGAACATCACTGTCAAATTTCATAGCAATTGGATAACTAGAACTAAAGTTATTGTGGAAACAAACAAAAAAGTAGTATTTTTGGCCCTTTTTTGGCCCCTAATTTCTAAACGAAAAATCGGGGGACCCCCAAAATCAATCCCATGCATCCATTTATGGTAAGGAACATCATTGTAAAGTTTCATAGCAATAGGATAACTGGAACTAAAGTTATTGTGGAAACACTAAAAAGTTAACAGACACCGACAACGACGACGACAGCATCATACCATAATACGTCCGCAAATTTTTTGCGGTCGTATAAAAAGTGTTAGTTCACTTATTCTTAGTTCCGTGTTTCTTTTACAAGTTTCTTTTTTTCAATTTCCAACTAACTACCATTGCTTAGCCTTATTTTCACTATGACCACTATGATCTGACTACACTCACTGTGTTCTAAAAAGCACAACTTCAATACATTTTATGTTATTAACTTCATTACAGATAATTTATCTACTTTGTTAAAAACAATTCCTTTGCAGCAAAACAAGCCTCCAAACACCCACTCAAAGGTGTGGGAGTCATTCTTCATTCTTGTCCTAGACCATGAAAAAAAATCAATATGCACATGGGTGCAAAAGCCAAGTTGCCGTATTTTATTAACCAAAACTTTCCTTGTCTTCATTTTAAAAACCCCTTCCAATCACGCATGAAAAATTTTGTGAATTCAACCATCCATATACAATGTAGTTTGCAACATTATGCCAAAACTTTAATAAAATTGATTGAGAACTTTTCAAGTAATTTCCTGAAACCATGTTTTTCTGCCGCTCTGCCCTTGATCCTTGAACAAAATTACCCCAAAATCATTAGGATTTCTCCTCTTATAATTGGTAACAACATTACAAAGTTTCATTTAAATCTGTTGACAACTTTTTGAGTAATTGACCAGAAACTGCTTTTTTAAGTAAAATTCAAATGTTTTTCTGTCGCTGTGACCTTGACCTTTAACGGATTTACCCCAAAATCAATAGGGTTCCTCTTCTTATGGTATGTAACAATATCCTAAAAATTCATAAAAATCAGTTGAAAACTATTTTAGGTTATGGTCTGGAAACCACTAATTCAAGAAATTTTCTAACCTTTATCTGTCACTGTGACCTTGACCTTGAAAGGATTTACCCCAAAATCAATAGGGTTCCTCCTCTTATGGTATGTAAGAATGTCCCAAACTTTCAATAAAATCGGTTCAAAACTTTTTGAGTTATGGTCCGGAAACCGCTAATTCAAGAAATTTTCTAAGGATTTTTTGTCGCTGTGACCTTGACCTTGAATGGTTCTACCCCAAAATCAATAGGGTTCCTCCTCTTATGGTATGTAACAATATCCCAAAGTTTCATTAAAATCGGTTCACAACTTTTTGAGTTATGGTCCGGAAACCAATTGTTGACACCCGCCCGCCCGCCCAGCCGCCCGCCATCATCATCACAATAGCCGAGTTCAACTTCGTTGCAACTCGACTAACAAAATGGTACATGCAAAAGTAATGTTTTTCTGAATGCTCATATGGACATATGGACAAACAGACAAACACTGGATTATCATTTTAAGAAGAACCAATCACACTGCTTACATGAAATGCTTGTTAAATTTTCCCTTATCCCTAGTCCCCTACCGGCCTCATATTTCAATCACTGGGTAAAAATTGTGAAACAAATTACTTGATCAGTTCATTATCTACAAAGGATAATAAAATAGTGCAGAAAATAAAATTTCAGAGAATTTTAAAATTCAAAGGGCCATAACTCATGCAAAAATTTGCAAATGGAAATGAAACATTTACTTCATCTGTAACTGTCCATGGTAGATTCACACACCAAAAATCAGTTCATTATCTACAATTATTTAGAAAAAGTGCAGATTACTGAAATTTTAAAGTTCAAAGGGCCATAACTTCTGTAAAAATTTGCTGACTGGCACAATTATAACAAGAGGCTCCCAGGAGCCTGAATCGCTCACCTGGTCTTGATGTCAACCCTATGAAGACTTTTGTATAGCTAAATGAGCTGAATGTTTAAGCATGAAAAAGCTTTTCTCTATCTGCAATAGTTTTCATTCTATATAATCAAAAAACACTATTATTCAACTTTTAAGGGGCTGTTCCCCCTATAAGGGGTCATCTAACAACTTTAACCCTATGGAGACTTTTGTAGAGCTAAATGAGCTGAACATTTAAGCAAGAAACAGCCTTTCTCTATCTACAATGGTTTTCATTCTGTAGGCCAAAAACTTGCAAAAACGCTATTTTTCACCTTTAAGGGGCTGTAACCCCTATAAGGGGTCATCTGACAACTTTGACCCTATAAAGACTTTTGTAGAGCTATATGAGCTGAACATTTAAGCAAACAACAGCTTTTCTCTATTTGCAATAGTTTTTATTCTAAAGGCCAAAAACACTATTTTTTGCCTTTAAAGGACTGTAACCCCTATAAGGGGTCATCTGACAACTTCGACCCTGTGGACACTTTTGTAGAGCTAAATGAGCTGAACATTTAAGCAAGCAACAGCTTTTCTCTATTTGCAATAGTTTTTATTCTATAGGCCAAAAACACTATTTTTCGCCTTTAAGGGGCTGTAACCCCTATAAGGGGTCATCTGACAACTTCGACCCTATGGAGACTTTTGTAGAGCTAAATGAGCTGAACATTTAAGCAAGCAACAGCTTTCCTCTATTTACAATAGTTTTCATTCTATAGGCCAAAAACACTATTTTTCGCCTTTAAGGGGCTGTAACCCCCTATAAGGGGTCATCTGACAACTTCGACCCTATGGAGACTTTTATAGAGCTAAATGAGCTGAACATTTAAGCAAGCAACAACTTTTCTCTATTTACAATAGTTTTCATTCTATAGGCCAAAAACTCTATTTTTCGCCTTTAAGGGGCTGTAACCCCTATAAGGGGTCATCTGACAACTTCGACCCTGTGGACACTTTAGTAGAGCTAAATGAGCTGAACATTTAAGCAAGCAACAGCTTTTCTCTATTTGCAATAGTTTTTATTCTATAGGCCAAAAACACTATTTTTCGCCTTTAAGGGGCTGTAACCCCTAAAGGGGTCATCTGACAACTTTGACCCTATGGAGACTTTTATAGAGCTAAATGAGCTGAACATTTAAGCAAGCAACAGCTTTTCTCTATTTACAATAGTTTTCATTCTGTAGGCCAAAAACACTATTTTTCGCCTTTAAGGGGCTGTAACCCCTATCAGGGGTTTATCAGACAACTTCAACCCTATGGAGACTTTTATAGAGCTAAATGAGCTGAACATTTTAGCAAGCAACAACTTTTCTCTATTTACAATAGTTTTCATTCTATAGGCCAAAAACACTATTTTTTGCCTTTAAGGGGCTGTAAACCCTATAAGGGGTCATCTGACAACTTCGACCCTATGGAGACTTTTGTAGAGCTAAATGAGCTGAACATTTAAAGCAACAGCTTTTCTCTATTTACAATAGTTTTCATTCTAAAGGCCAAAACCACTATTTTTCGCCTTTAAGGGGCTGTCACCCCTATAAGGGGTCATCTGACAACTTCGACCCTATGGAGACTTTTGTACAGCTAAATGAGCTGAACATTTAAGCAAGCAACAGCTTTTCTCTATATACAATAGTTTTCATTCTATAGGCCAAAAACATGCAAAAACGCTATTTTTCACCTTTAAGGGGCTGTAACCCCTATAAGGGATCATCTGACAACTTCGACCAAATGGAGACTTTTGTAGAATTTTTGATGCAGAAGCAGTAGGGTGGCATCAAATTTCATCTATCTCTTATACTTTTTGATTTACAAGCCAAAAACAGTAGTCTGACCCCCCTGGTCTATTTTTAGTAACGGTGGCCATGTTTTTTGACGGATCAAAAATTGAAACACAAGTTTGGTGCAGGACACCCAAAGGATCATTCATACCAAGTTTTATTAAATTCTGTTCAGTAGTTTCAGAGAAGAAGATTTTTGAAAAATTGTTAACAGACGACGACGACGACAGACGACAGACGACAACGACGGACGCCAAGTGATGGTAATAGCTCACATGGACCTTCGGTCCAGGTGAGCTAAAAAGAGAGGAAAACTTAAATTTCAGTGAATTTTTTAAGTTCAAAGGGCTATAACTCCTATAAAAATTTGCGGACCAGCAAAAAACTTAAATTTGATTTGTAACTCATCATGGTAGACTCACATATTAATAATCATATCATTATCTGTAAGTGTTAAGAAAAAAGTGTGGAAAACTGAGGCGTGACTGATGGATGGACAGCACTCAAACCTTTAGTCCCCTTTGGCTTTCACATGTCAGGGACTGATCATAAAGAAATGGAGCAATTGCAAACAACAGGTAATACCCTTGCCCATTACATTAAAATGTAAGTGGAGGTGACTTTACTCTGGAACAGATACTATTCAAAATATACCGTATAAGTTGTTTTTTTTTGCGGGAGATAAATTTCGCGGATTTCTAAAAAAATGGAAGATCTTTTTTTCGCGGAATTCAATTTTAGCGATTTCCAATATACGAGTATATACTGTACATATACTATTTACGAAATTTTATTTTCGCGGATTGTAAACTATCGCGAAATAAAAAGCTACGCCGAGCGCAGCATGATACGACCGCAACAAGTTGAACCCGGGCCTGTACATTGGAGGCCCAATATGGATAGTCTATTGCTTTGGTCACTTGCAGCCCATGGTGGACTTACAAAGCTTTTTTTACACATGCAACCTATGGTGGACTTTAAAATGCATATTTGACACATATATATTTACAATAACATTTAATAGAAAAAAAATTATTTCTATATTCATTGACATTTTTGACATGATTAAGCCCCTTTTGGCCCTTTTTTTAAAAAAAGGTTAGGACCACAAAATGCAATTAAAAGCTTCCTTCAGTGTATATAATCATCATATTTAAACTTCATAACAATTGGCTGACCCACTACAGCTAAATTTCTTGTGTAAAAACCATTTGCCTTGACCAACTTTTAAAAATGGTGTTTTTTGCCCCTTCGACCCCTTATATCTCAAAAACAGTAAGAGATATTTCAAATCTGATTGAAAAATGCAGGCAGGGATTTTCACAAGGATTCCAATGAAAAAAAGATTTTGAAAATCGGACCACAAATAAAAAAGTAGATTTTTTGGGTGTGGCCCGTCTTTGGCCCCCTGTAGCAATGTAACGGTTCAATATACATCAAAACCATTTAGACATTTTGTTGACAGAATTTAATAAGGAATTCAATAAAAATAGAATTTTCAAAATCAAATGAATAATAAACATTCTACAACAGTTTTGTCAATACACCCGTATTAGCCCCTTTTGGCCCTTTTTTCTGAAACGGTAGGGGCCACAAACCCCAAATACAATAGGAACCTTCCTCTAGTGGTTACAAACATCATGTAAAAATTTCATAACAATTGGTCAATATTTACTCAAGTTATCGCACGGAAACCAAATGTCCCCAGACGACGACGACGACAACGACAATGACGACGACGACAGCATCATACCATTATACGTCCGCAAATTTTTTGCGGTCGTATAAAAAGCGAAAATTAGATACCTGCGAAAAAAACAACTTATACGGTACCCACTTACAAAATATAATAAAAGTTTGTTTTTGCCTACAAAAACGATGTCTGCCCCATTTCCGCAAACAGTTCTAAGTTCAAAGGGCCATTACTCCCACAAAAATTTGAGGATAAAAATTTCCTGGTCATATGCACATCTATCATGTCCTTCCTATTTACGACGTTTCATTGAATTCGGATCAGAAATTATAGAGGAGTTGGGCTGACAAGGTGATAAGTGAGGATATTAAGCAATTTTCTAAGTTCAAAGGGCCATAACTCCCACATAATTTGAGGATAACAATTTCCTGGTAATGTGCACAACTACATATGGTGTCCTTCCTATGTATCTAGTTTCATTGAATTTGGTTCAATAGTTTCAGAGGAGTTGAGCTGACAAGATGATAAATGGGGATATTCAGCAATTTTCTAAGTTAAAAGGGCCATAACTCCCACATAAATTTGATGATCAAAATTTCCTGGTAATATGCACAACTATATATGGTGAACTTCCTATATACCAAGTTTCATTGAATTCAGTTCAGTAGTTTCAGAGGAGTTGCACTGACAAGATGATAAATGAGGATTTTCAGCAATTTTCTAAGTTCAAAGGGCCATAATTCCCCCAAAAATTTGGGGATAAGAATTTTCTGGTAATATGCACAACGACATATTATGTACTTCCTATGTACAAAGTTTCATCGAACTCAGTTCTGTAGTTTGAGAGAAGTTGCGCTGACAAGATTATAAATGAGGATTATAAGTAATTTTCTAAGTTCAAAGGGCCATAGCTCCCACATGAGCCACAGGATGGCCCTCCCGTTCTTGGAATATCATTGACCCTCAATGTGTATTACCTGGGATATGGACCTTTACCAAGAAATTGATCAAAAGTGTTCATGTGTAAAATATAGGTCGCTGTGACCTTATTTCTGGTGGGTGGTGCCATGTACCAAGACTCATCGAGTAGTGAAATATTATTGACCCCCAACATGTAGTATTCAAGATATGGACCTTAACCAGCACCTTAACCAAAGTCATTCATGCGTAAAATATAGGTCACAATGACCTCATTTCTAGTGGATGGTGTCACCTTACCCAAGACACATCTAGCGGTGAAATATCATTGACCCCTAACATCTAGTATCCAAATTATGGACCTTAACCAAGAACTTAACCGAAGTCATTCATGCATAAAATATAAATCACAGTGACCTAATTTTTATTGGGTGGTGTCATGTTACCCAAGACACATCTAGTGGTGAAATACCATTGACCATCAACATGTAGTATCTGAGATATGGACCTTAACCAAGAACTTAACCAAAGTCATTCATGCGTAAAATATAGGTCACAGTGACCTAATTTCTAGTGGGTGGTGTCACCTGACCTAAGACACATCTAGTAGTGAAATATCTTTGACCCCCAACATCTAGTATCCAAGTTATGGACCTTAACCAAGAACTTAACCAAAGTGGTTCATGCATAAAATATAGGTCACATTGACCTAATTTCTAGTGGGTGGTGTAGCCCTACCCAAGACCCATCTGGTAGTGAAATATCATTGACCCCCAACATCTAGTATCCAAGTTATGGACCTTAACCAAGAACTTAACCGAAGTCGTTCATGCATAAAATATAGGTCACAGTGACCTAATTTCTAGTGGGTGGTGTAGCCCTACCCAAGACCCATCTGGTGGTGAAATATCATTGACCCACAACATCTAGTATCCGAGTAATGGACCTTAACCAAGAACTTAACCAAAGTGTTACGGACGTACGTACGTACGTACGTACGGACGGAGGGACGGACAAGGGTAAAACTATATGTCCGATCCACATACGTGGTCGGGCCATAAAAATTAATGTGCACAACTAAATATGGAGTACTTCCTATATACAAAGTTTCATTGAATTTGGTTCAGTAGTTTCAGCGAGTTGCACTGAATAATTTTGTGTGGACAAGACGGATGGACGACATGACAAAAACAAAGTGTCTCCCCACAAAAGTGGGGGGAAACATAATTCCTCTACTAATTGGAATTGCTGAGATATGCACTTTTACCAAAACTTTAACCTGAGTCATTCATGCAGAAAATACAGATCAAGGTGACCTTATTTTAATATGTATGCTAATTTCAAGATGTACCCACTGACCCAATATCATCTCTTGTATTTGCTGAAATGTGGACCCTAACCAAAACTCAAACCTGAATCATTCATCTAGAAAATGTAGGTCAAAGTGACCTTATTTGGTACTGATGTTCAGTTACTGAAATACTGACAACCAAAACTTTACCTGAGTCATTCATGCGAAAAATGTAGGTCAAGGTTACCTAATTTTGGTACGGATGTTAGCTACTATCCAAGATGTGCCCACTGACCCAATATCATCTCTCTATCACTTGCAGTTACTGAGATATGGACCTTATCAAAAACTTTAACCTAAGTAATTCATGCTGAAAGTGTAAGTCAAGGTGACCAAATTTTGGTACAGATGCTGATTACCCACTGACCCAATATCATCTCTCCTAACTTACAGTTACTGAGATATGGACCTCAACCAAAACTTTAACCTTAGTCATTCATGCAGAAAATATGATCGAGGTCATTTAATATGGTATGAATGCTGGTTACTATCCAAGATGTAACAATTGACCAAATATCATCTCTCTATCACTTGCAGTTACTGAGATATGGACCTTAACCAAAATTTTACCCTGAGTCATTTATGCAAAAAATATAGGTCAAGGTAACATACATGTAATTTTGGTAGTGATGCTGACCACCATCAAAGATGTACCCATTGACCAAATATCATCCCTTTATGATGTTTTGTTCCCAAGTTATTGACAAAACAAAAACAATTAAGTACATAGGAATGAATGAAAGAACAAACAAACAAACCAAACGCTTTATCACCCTCCCCAAATCCATTGAGGATAACAAGTGTTTATAAAATATATAGTCCATACTTTACAGTTTTACCAATGTCAATAATAAGATATTACTCTAGCAGGGTTAGAGTGCTTGTCAAACATCTATTGTTTTAAATATTAAGTTTGTTTAACCTGGTTTTATCATTATGTAATAAAATATGTTCTGTACCCATTTAATATTTGGATAGGGGTAGGATTTTAAAACCATCCTACAACAATAAATAAAAGGCCACACTTGCAAACTGCTACTGTTACTAGTAAACACGATGTGCAAGTTGAAAGCATAAATGACTTTTTGTATAGGGATTCTGGCAATGAAACTGTTTCCAGATAATGAGGAGGATTTTGAATTTGACCAAATGAAGCAGTAAATAACTATCTTATAAATAAACTGTTAACACAGAGACATGTCTCGCCTGTCGCAACTGGACACAGTATAAAATGAAGTAAAAATCCTCCTTAAACTGATCTTAACTGATGCTTAAAGCAGCTGCATACCAAATATAAATGGTGAACCATAACTGCTTTATATAAAACACTCATGACATAAGTAAAAAGTTAAAAAGTGTAAAATCTCAAAGTCAGTAGACTGTGACTGCAGGATCATACAGATAAAATACTTTTGAAATTGATCTGTACTAATGCTAATGCAAGTGCATAACCAATATCAATGATGTACCATAACGGCTTCATGTTAAACAGACGTAAGAAAAAAGGTTAACCTCGGCCAAATCAGTGTAAAATTTCAAAGTCAGTAGACCGTGACTGCAGAAGCATACAGATAAAATACTTTTGAAATTGATCTTACTGATGCTAATGCAAGTGCATAACCAATATCAATGATGTACCATAACTGCTTCATGTTAAACAGACGTAAGAAAAAAGGTTAACCTCGGCCAAATCGGTTTAAAATTTCAAAGTCGGTAGACCGTGACTGCAGAAGCATATAGATGAAATGCTTTTGAAATTGATCTGTACTAATGCTAATGCAAGTGCATGTATACCAAATATCAATGGTGAACCATAACTGCTTCATGTTAAACAGACGTAAGAAAAAAGATTAACCTCGGCCAAATCAGTGTAAAATTTCAAAGTCAGTATACCGTGACTGCAGGAGCATACAGATGAAATGCTTTTGAAATTAATCTGTACTAATGCTAATGCAAGTGCATACCCAATATCAATGGTGAACCATACTTGCTTCATGTTAAACAGACTTAAGACAAGAGGCTCCCCGGAGCCTTAATCGCTAACCTGGTCTTGATGTCAACCCTATATTTTGTAGAGCTAAATGAGCTGAACATTTAAGCAAGCAACAGTTTTTCTTTATCTACTATAGTTTTCATTCTATAGGCCAAAAACACGAAAAACCGTTATTTTAGGGGCCGTAACCCCTATAAGGAGTCATCTGACAACTTCGACCCTATGGAGACTTTTGTAGAGCTTTATGCGCTGAACATTTAAGCAAGCAACAGCTTTCTCTATCTGCTATAGTTTTCATTCTAAAGCCAAAAACATGAAAAAGGTTATTTTAGGGGCCGTAACCCCTATTAAGGATCATCTGACAACTTCGATCCTATTAAGACTTTGGTAGAGCTAAATAAACTGAACATTTAAGCAAGCAACAGCTTTTCTCCATCTGCTATAGTTTTCATTCTATAGGCCAAAAACATGAAAAAGGTTATTTTAGGGGCCGTAACCCCTATTAAGGGTCATCTGACAACTTCGATCCTATTGAAACTTTAGTAGAGATAAATGAACTGAACATTTAAGCAAGCAACAGCTTTTCTCTATCTGCTATAGTATTCTCTCTATAGGCCAAAAACATGAAAAAACATTATTTTAGGGGCCGTAACCCCTATAAGGGGTCATCTGACAACTCGACCCTATGGAGACTTTTGTACAGCTAGATTAGCTGAACATTTAAGCAAGCAACAGCTTCTCTCTATGTGCAATAGTTTTCATTCCATAGGCCAATAAAAAGCTATGCCGAGCGCAGCATGATACGACCGCAACATGTTGAACACTGTACGTTTGAGGCCCAATATGGATAGTCTATTGCTTTGGTCACATGCAGCCCATGGTGGACTTACAAAGCTTTTTGACACAGGCACCCTGTGGTTGACTTTAAAATGCACATTTGACACATATATATTTACAATAACATCTAATAGAAAAGTCTTATATTAATTGACATGTTTGGTTCTTTTTGACTCCTTTTTTTCAAAATAAAAAGTTAAAAATTATTGCAAATCTGATTGAAAAATACGGGTAGGGATTTTCACGTTGATTCCAATGAAAAAAAGATTTTGAAAATCTGACGAAAAAATAAAAAGTTGATATTATAAGTGTGGCATGTCTTCGGCCCCCTGCAGCAATGTAAAGGTACAATATATTTTCAAACCATGGACACAGTTATGTGACTGAATTCAATGAGCAATTCAACAAAAAAGAATTTTCAAAATCGAATGAATAATAAACATTCTAAAACATTTTTGTCAATGCACCTGTTTTATCCCCTTTTAGCCCTTTTTTCTAAAACAATAGGAGCCACAAACCCCAAATACAGTATCAACCTTCCTTGAGTGGATATAACCATCATATTAAAACTTCATAACAATTGGCTGGTCCACTACAGCTAAATTTATTTACCTAGACAAACTTTAAATAAAAATGGCGTTTTTTGCCTCTTTGACCCCTAATTTCTTGAAAATGGTTAGAGATATTGCAAATCTGATTGAAAAACACAGGCAGGGATTTTCACAAGGATTCCAATGAAAAAAAGATTTTCAAAATCGGACCACAAATAAAAAAGATGATTTTTGGGGTGTGGCCCCTTTTTGGCCCCCTGTAGCAATGTAACGGTGCAATATATATTAAAACCATTGACACATTTAGTTGACATAATTTTATGAGGAATTTAAGGTTAGTGAGGACACCTGACCCCAAAAATAATGCCGAATTTAAAATGTCCAATTTTTTTATATATTAGTATTAGGTATATACTATATCTACTAAATATTGGACCCTCTTTCCAGGCTTGTTTTCCCAAAATTTAGGCTCAAAGTTTTCCCAAATTACTATAGATTATATAGGGAAGGCCAAATAATGAGCATGAAATCCTGTCACAGGAAAAATCCACGAATTTAAATTTTATTTTTATTTGATAAAAATCAATGAAATACAATATATTTTGAAATAAAACAATAAAAACTGGGGGTCACCAGCTTACTTTTCTATCTACAAAACAAATCTTTGTACTTTTTTGGCCATTTTTCAAGAGGATTATCTCCCTTGTTTTATTTGAAAATTTAATTTATGAAGGAATGGTTGTTTTATTTGTGTTAAAATTAATTTATTTTGATAAAGTTTTATTAAATAAAACTATTTAACACAAGTTGAAAGGTATTTGTGACATTTGCACTTGTTTTTTTGCATTTTTAGCTGTTTTTGGTCAGATGACAGATGTCCTCACTAACCTTAATAAAAAAAGAATTTTCCATATCAAATGAATAATAAACATTTTACAACAGTTTTGTCAAAACACCCGTTTTAGCCCCTTTTGGCCCTTTTTTCTTAAATGGTAGGGGCCACAAACTCCAAATACAATACCAACCCTCCTTAAGTGGTAACAAACATCATATCAAAATTTCATAACAATTGGTCAATATTTACTCAAGTTATAGCACGGAAACCGAATGTCTACAGACGACGACGACGAAAACGCCAACGCCAACGACAACGACATCGCCATAACATTATACGATCGCAAAAATTTTGCGGTCGTATAAAAACATGAAAAAACATTATTTCAGGGGCCGTAACTCCTATAAGGGGTCATCTGACAACTTTGACCCTATGGAGACTTTTATAGAGCTAAATGAGCTGAACATTTAAGCAAGCAACAGCTTTTCTCTATCTGCAATAGTTTTCATACTATAGGGCAAAAACATGGAAAAAACGCTATTTTTCACCTTTAAGGGGCTGTAACCTGACAACTTTGACCCTATGGAGACTTTTGTAGAGCTAATTGAGCTGAACATAAGGTGGCATCAGATTTCATCTATCTCTTGTACTTTTTGATTTACAAGCCAAAAACAGTAGTCTGACCCCCCTGGTCTATTTTTAGCATTGGCGGCCATGTTTTTCAACGAATCAAAAATCCCCACATCAGTACTGTGGGGGATACCCTAAAGTACCACCAGACCAAATTTGGTTTGAATCTGTGCAGTGGTTTCAGATGAGAAGAAGTTTGAAGAAAAGTTAAAGACGACGGACGACGACGACGGACGCCAAGTGATGGCAATAGCTCACATGGCCTTTGGCCAGGTGAGCTAAAAAAAGGTTAACCTTGGCAAAATCAGTGTAAAATTTCAAAGTCAGTAGACTGTGCATGCAGGAGCATACAGGAGAAATCCTTTTAAAACTGATCTGTACTGATGCTGATGCAACTGCATACCAAATATCAATGGTGTAACATAACTAGTTCACATAAAACAGACTTAAGCAAAAACTTTAACCAATTGTAGACACCGCCGCCGTCGCCGCCGGAATCACCATACCTAAGTCTCGCCTTTTGCGACATTCGTCGCAGGCGAGACAAAAATATTCCTTTAAGAAATTATTATGATTCTGATATATATATATATATGTTACAGTTAAAAGGTGAAAATCAGGAATCATGTACTCATGTGCAGATCAAGATTTTTCTCAAAATAGAGAAGTTAAGTTATATTGCTGGCCCAATACAGGAAAAACCTTCAAAAAGACCAACGCATAATACAATGAAATGGAAAAAGAAAAAAAAATATGAAGAACAAGAACAGAATTCCTTGGATCCCAGCCAAGTGACAAAAAAATTTTAGTTAGCCCCCCTAAACAGGAAATAGATAAGGGACAGACCTGGAAACGCATCCGAACATATGGGACCCCTTCCTTAAGCTGCATACTAAAAATCAAAAGCCTACAAATAGTAATAGCTGCGAAATCTGTTACGAAAAATATTTTTCCATTTTGATCCTTTAAAAATTCTAAGTCGGATCATTAAACAGGAAGTAGGTAAGTGAAAGACCTGAAAACACATCCCATCATATGTGACCCCTACCTTAAGCTGCATACCAAATATCAAAAGCTTGTGATTTATATTTTGAGAAATCTGTTACAAAAAAAGTGTGATGGACGTATGGATGCACACAAGCACGCGCAGCATTTCTATGTCCCTGCTCCGCATTGCGGCAGGGGACAAAATCATCTATTTATACTGTCATTCAAAATTTGAGTAGGTATATCAAAACTTGCTCGCTGTAGGCCCCAAGGTCTGATAGAAAAACAAAACTGTTTGCACCTAGTTACTTACCTTTCTTTTCACAACATTTAGGCCAGATAAAACACCGGAGTACGAGAAAAACTGGAACTTCTACAAAACCTGCTACAATATACACTGGAGAGGTCTTCTCTGAAAAACACAAGATAAATTGCTATGGTAACAAGAGGCTCCCAGGAGCCTGAATCACTCACCTGAACTACACAGACACATATATTTTGTAGATATTATTGTGCATAACCATATGTGATTTAAATTTCTGAAATATCTTGGTTAGTTTTCATGATATTGGGCTTAATAAGTGCAAAATTTGGCAAAAATTAGGAAAAAGGGCAATAACTCCCACATCAGCAGTCAGATCTTTCCCAAAATTTCAGCACAGGTAGATCTTAATATGCTGATCTTTTTTTATTCTTGCACAATTTTGATATCTGAAACCATTTTTGAGTTGTTAGCAAAAAAATGCAATTTACCCCTATGTTCTATTTTTAGCCATGGCGGCCATATTTTTTGACGAATCAAAAATCTGAACAATAGAGTTGTAGCATATAAGCTATTAAACAAGTGTGCCAAGTTAAAATGCAGTTGGTCTTACGGTGTCAGACAAGTTAATCTTTGAAATTCAGGGAAAAAGTAATGAAAAATGGTAAATTTTGTTGTTTTAAGGACAATAACTCCTAAAAGAAATGATTTTACAGCTTTGATCTAAATACATGAAATGTAGATCTTGATGTGCTCAATCATATGCAAATTAAATTCTTGAAATATCTTATATAGTTTTCAAGATATATGGCTAAACAAGTGAAAAAATTTGAAAAAATCCAGAAAAAGGGCAATAACTCCTACATCAGTTGTTGGATCTTCTTGAAACTTTCAAAGCAGGTAGATCTTGAGATGCTGATCACTTTTGTCTCCCAGCAGAATTTTAATATCTGTAACCATTTTTGAGTTCTTAGCAAAAAACTGCAATTTACACCTATGTTCTATTTTTAGCCATGGCGGCCATATTTTTTGACGAATCAAAAAACTGAACAATAGAATTGTAGCATATATGCTATTTAACAACTGTGCCAAGTTTGGTTGAAGTTGGATATATGATGTCAGACAAGTTAATTTTTGAAATTCAGGGGAAAAGTAATGAAAAACGGTAAATTTTGACGTTTTAAGGGCCATAACTCCTAAAAGAAATGGTTCTACAGCTTTGACCTAATTACATGAAATGTAGATCTTGATGTGCTCAATCATATGCAATTTGAATATTTAAAATATTTTGTATAGTTTTCAAGATATAGGGCTAAATAAGTGCAAAATTTTGAAAAAATCCAGAAAAAGGGCAATAACTCCTACATCAGTTGTTGGATCTTCTTAAAAATTTCTGGGCAGGTAGATGTTGAGGTGCTGATCACTTTTACCCCCTGCCAGAATTTTGATATCTGTTACCGTTTTTTAGTTATTTGCAAAAAACTGCAATTTACCCCTATGTTCTATTTTCAGCCACAGCGGCCATGTTGTTCATCCAATCAAAAATCCGAACGATGATTTTGTAAAGGGCATACTATAGAACAACCCTACCAAGTTTACTTACATTTGGCCATGCGGTTTCAGAGAAGAAGATTTTTGAAAAGTTGGACGACGGACGACGGTTTCAGAGAAGAAGATTTTTGAAAAGTTGGACGACGGACGGACGGACGACGGCCGACGGACGCCAAGTGATGGCAAAAGCTCACATGACCCTTCGGGTCATGTGAGCTAAAAAGGATTTGAGAGAACCTTAGGTTACCGGTAGTTAAGCATAAGATTTTGTTAATAGTTATAGTGGCCATCCCAAGCTTACAGAGAAATGCAAGCTTTAAATTAAGTAATATTGTAACTTGATGAAAGAAACAAGGCAATGTGTCAAGATGACACTCATGCCCCGCTGTTTAATAGCAGTGGACATGAAACAAACTCAAACTTGACCTGTAACTCATCATGGTAGACTCGCATACCAAAAAAAGTGTGGAAAACTGTTATTTCTACAAAATTTGCTAAAGCCCTGGTCACACAGTCACATATCGTTTTCCCAATTTTAATACGTTTTAAAACGTCGCATTTTAATGTTATTTATTGTCAAAGTTTTCGGTCTCCACATTTCAATAGGTATATGCTACGTTTTAACTAGGTTTCCTCGCGTATAACTACGTTTTACTAGGTATTGCCAGGTTTAACATCAGCCGTTTTGTTAGGTTTTACTACATTTTGCGACGTATGTGGTGCGATTCGTCAGGTATTACTGGGTTTGTTACTTTATACAAGCTTTACGGTACCTTTTTGATACGTATTGATGCAGTTTTGCACTTTGTTATACTACGTAATACCACGTGCCACTAGGCTGTGATGAATCATCAGCGAAAACCGCGTAATTCTCTCAAAATAAAAAAAATTTTCACCAGGAAGAGGTAGTGATTGATTTGAGGAGGAAAGTAAATTGTGATTTCATTCATCTTTTAGTACATTTATTATATCTTCGCTCCAAAGACTTATGTATTATATTACCATTTTCCGTCCGTTCGTCTGTCCATTAAATAAAATTTCATCACAGTTTTCCAACTGCTTTTAAAATGTTATAAATATGAGATTTTGCAATTTACCGTAAACTGTAGTACCAAATGGTGCATAATAATTTCTGGTTTTACACATACTGAACATGGATGCACAGTTGTTTTACTACTAGTATATGTCGTATAGGTTTGATATTTCACCTTCAATCTTATATGGTATAAAAGGATGTATTGGTATTTATACTCCTAAGTCATCTACTTAACTTTAAAGTTTTGAAGGGGGTATCACAAGTGAGCATTAGCCCACAATACTTGTTACAAATTGTTTATTTGTATCAGCTTTAAGACTTTCACACAACGAACTATTTTAGTCTTTTCCTCATTCTTTTTTACTAATAGAAAAGAATCACTATAAGTTAAGTCATTTAACTAAAACTAGAGGCTCCCAGGAGCCTGAATCGCTCACCTGATCTCTTATGCTAAAGCCTCTTACCTAGTGTGCAACATGGTCTACATGTACTTGGTAAGTAACATAAAAGAAACTAGTTAGGATAGAAAACACTTTTAAGACCAAGAATACAAAGTTACAAAGCTTTCCATTTGAAAAAAAAACATATTAAGTTAAAATTGATTGAAAACACTGAAATCATTTTTGTAGATCTTAGTGAGCTGAACAATTTTGCAATGCAAACTATTCCTCTAACTCTTATGGCTTTTAAGATAAAGTCCAAAAACTGTGAAAATGGTCAATTTTGAAGATTAAGGGAAAATAACTCCTATAAGGAGTTGTCCCACAACTTTGACTCAATGAGGAATTTTGTAGAGCTTTTGATGCTGAAGAAGGAAGGTTGCTTCGGATTTTCTTTATCTCTTATACTTTTTGAGCTATAAGCTAAAAACTATAGTCTGATCCCCCCTGTTCTATTTTCAGTAACGGCAGCCATGTTGGTTGGTCGACGTTAACAAAGGATGAGTGGCAATAAGACCCATTTTTAGCCCAAAATTTACCAAGAAATTAAAACTGAGCATACAGATGCCTTGAGTTGATGAAACCTTGATAAATTATTAGGCTTTAAGAAAATGATAAGCTTGTGCCATATCAGTTAACCTGTCATGCCAATCAGTTGACTCAAAAAGCTATATATTTAAGAAATTGTCCTAATTTCATTGATTTTTGTTGATTTTCACAAGCTTTTTAGTCTGAAAGAAGGTGGGCGCATCAAAACAACAACTTCATACTTGGCAAAAATGTGTAAAATGATGAAATCCATCATTTCTGAAAGTTTGAAGTTGTTGTTTTCATGTGCCCAATGTTTCCTCAAGCAAAATATGCACTGAAACCATTTAAAATTGCAGATTTTCTTTATTTTGTCAAATAAGACCACTAAATATGATATCATATTTAGGTCACAATGAATGAAGTTTACCTTATTTGATGTGTTTTCTTTGTAACCACATATAAGCTTAAATTTCTTAAAAATATCATACTATTTGAACCATCTTCAATTTCTTGGGCCAATTATGGATCTTAATGCCACTCATCCTTTCACAAACTTGGTAGAGGACATCCTAAAGATCAAGTGTACAAAGTCTCAAAGCAATCCCACCAGTGCTTTCAGAGAAGAAGATTTTTAAAAATCAGTTAAAATTGATAGAAAAATCAGTTAAAGGGGGATAACTCTTAAACATTTGATCTGACAATTTTGAACCTGAATCAATTTTATAGATCTCAATAAGCTGAACAATTTTGCAATGCTAACTTTTGGTCTAGCACTTACAGTTTTTAAGATAAAGTCCAAAAACTGTCAAAATGGTCAATTTTGACGATTAAGGGAAAATAACTCCTATAAGGAGTTGTCCCACAACTTTGACTCAATGAGGAATTTTGTAGAGCTTTTGATGCTGAAGAAGGAAGGTTGCTTTGGATTTTCTTTATCTCTTATACTTTTTGAGCTATAAGCTAAAAACTATAGTCTGATCCCCCCTGTTCTATTTTCAGAAACGGCAGCCATGTTGGTTGGTCGACGTTAACATTTCACAAACTTGGTAGAGGACATCCTAAAGATCAAGTGTACAAAGTCTCAAAGCAATCCCACCAGTGCTTTCAGAGAAGAAGATTTTTAAAAATCAGTTAAAATTGATAGAAAAATCAGTTAAAGGGGGATAACTCTTAAACATTTGATCTGACAATTTTGAACCTGAATCAATTTAATAGATCTCAATAAGCTGAACAATTTTGCAATGCTAACTTTTGGTCTAGCACTTACAGTTTTCAAGATGAAGTCCAAAAACTGTCAAAATGGTCAATTTTGATGATTAAGGGGAAATAACTCCTATAAGGAGTCGTCCCACAACTTTGACTCAATGAAGAATTTTGTAGACTTTTTTATGCTGAAGAAGGAGGGTTGCTTCGGATTTTCTTTATCTCTTATACTTATTGAGCTATAAGCTAAAAACTATGGTCTGACACCCCTGTTCTATTTTTAGTAATGGCGGCCATGTTGGTTGGTCGACCTACACAAATTTCACAAACTTGGTAGAGGACATCCTAAAGATCAATTGTACAAAGTTTCAAAGCAATCCCATTGGTGGTTTCAGAGAAGAAGAAAAGTTAACGGACGGACGGACGACGGACGCTTAACGATGACAATAGCTCACGAGCTAAAAATGATTGGTTACAGAAACTGACAAATCGCTGCAATGAGGAAAAGAGCAAGAGATAGGCCGACTGGTAGTTCCTTTCTGAACCATGTGTCTTTCTTCTTTAGCCCTGGTGTCATTCTAACCAAAGTCTCCTGAAACATAGTTGGGTCATTTCGCAAACAGTTTCTAAAGGAAACAATACATGTATATCCTCACGTCCTCTAAAATTGTTCGTATATGCCGAACTCAGATCTCCTACTTTCCAATGTCTAACCCAAATTAACATGTTTTCTAATCCTCTGGTAGACTGGTGCCGGTTCTGGTTGTACTGAAACAATAACAGCTTTATACGAAGAATACGCGTATCCTCGTTCTTCAACATCCTGTAATTTACCAATTTAATAGTACTATTTTCATTTAAAGTGATTTAAATGACGTTTTACATACCAAAAATCAGCTCATTATCTATAGCTATAAGCTTTAAGAAAAAAAGTGCAGAAAACTGAGGCGTGACAGATGGACAGTGCGGGTAGGGGACTAATAGCGTGCATAGCTCGCAAGTGGGCACGAAGTGCCCGCTCGAGCGGAGAGCTCTACGGTATTTGTTTCCGCGAGAAATTTGCTAATGCTGATTTAGATTTTTTATGGTCCGGAAAGGGTTATTATTTTTACAGGTCCGGAGTGAATGTTAAAATAATTTATAAGAAAAGAAATAATGCTTAAAAAATAATAAATTGCGTTTTTACAAGAAAATAATATTCTTAAAATAATAAATACACATAAGCTGCTCGGTTGGTCTTGGTTATATGCACGTACGAAACTAACGTGTCTCGAAGCTTAATCGCCCCATACCATCCCGCCCCAAAATAAGCAAATGGAAATTTTGGAAATTAAATGATAGCGATATCCATGAATGTCGACATTTAGAAAAAAAAAAACGTAGTCCCTTTTAGCTGTGCTCGCATTTAGGCAATGCCTACTCCATATTAATTCCTAAAAGGACAGATCCAACATCTTTGACCCTGCTACATCTTTAGAAGATCTTGTTGTGCTTAAGGATGGTCACTCTTCATATTTCAGAATAGCAGCATGATTTCAGAACTCCTGTAGACTATACCTTTTTATACTGAAATTTTTTTTTGCACACTAACCCCTACTTTTTATGACATTTTCTGATTATTTAGACCTGAAATACCAAGTGTATAAACTTTTTTGAAATCCTTGATACAACTTCATGGTTTTTAAGACCACCAATATCACAATATAACAAGAGGCTTCCAGGAGCCTGAATCGCTCGCCTGGTCTTCATGTCAATCCTATGAAGAACTTTGTTGAGCTTAATAAGCTGAACATTTAAGAAAGCAACAGCTTTTCTCTTTCAACAATAATTTTCATTTTGTAGGCAAAAAACAAGCAAAATGTTATTTTAAGGGCCATCTGAACACTTTGACTCTATAGAGACTTTTGTTAAGAGCTTAATCAATGAACTGAACATTTAAGCAAGCAACCACTTTTCTTTATCTGCTATAATTTTCATATATAAGCCAAAAACATAAAAACATGTTAATTTAGGGGCTGTACTACCTATCAGGGGTCAACTGACAAGTTCAACCCTATGAATGTTTTTGTAGAGCTAAATGAGCTGTAAATTTAAGCAAGCAACGTCTTTTCTCTATCTGCTTTAGACAAAAAACATGATTTTTCGCCTTTAAGGGGCTTTAAACCCTATAAGGGGTCATCTGACAACTCGGACCCTATGCAGACTTTTGTAGAGCTAAATCATCTGAACATTTAAGCAAGCAACAACTTTTCTCTTTCTGCAATAATTTTAATTTTATAGGCCAAAAACACTATTTTTCGCCTTTAAGGGGCTGTAACCCCTATAAGGGGCCATCTGACAACTTCGACCCTATGGAGACTTTTGTAGAGCTAAATGAGCTGAACATTTAAGCAAGCAACAGCTTTTCTCTATCTGCAATTGTTTCATCCCCTAGGCCAAAAACACTATTTTTCGCCTTTAAAGGGGCTGTAACCCCTATAAGGGGTCATCTGACAATTTCGACCCTATGAAGACTTTTGTAGAGCTAAATGAGCTGAACATTTTAGCAAGCAACAGCTTTTCTCTATCTGCAATAGTTTTCATTCTATAGGCCAAAAACACTATTTGTGCCTTTAAGGGGCTGTAACCCCTTATGTCACACAAGCAAAGAGACCTCAAAGCAAAGACAGAAACTTTAGAACAACATGGTAAAAGAGTTGGCCTTCATATAAACCATGGAAAAACAAAAACAATGAGAATCAACGCTACAAATTCAGCCAAACTTGAAATAAGTGGAAAAGAACAAGAGGATGTTGAATAATTTACATATCTTGGAAGCATTGTGAGTAGTGATGGGGGAACAGATAAAGATATAAAGAGTAGGATAGGAAAAGCTGCAGCTGTCTTTAAAACCTTACGACCAATATGGACATCTTCAAAAATTTCAAATAAAAAGCTACGCCGAGCGCAGCATGATACGACCGCAACAAGTTGAACCCTGTATGTTGGAGGCCCAATATGGATAGTCCATTGCTTTGGTCACATGAAGCCCATGGTGGACTTACAAAGCTTTTTGACACATGCATCCTGTGGTGGACTTAGAAATGCATTTTTGACAAATATATTTACATCAACTTCTTATACGAAAAGCCTTATTTCTATACATGAATTAATTTACAATTTTGGCCCTTTGACCCCTAATTCCTCAAAAATGGTAAAAGATATTGCTAATCTGATAAAAAATAATAGGAAATCATGTACATGGAATCCGATGAAAAAAGATTTTGAAAATCGGACCACAAATAAAAAAGTTGATTTTATGGGCGTGGCTTGTCTTTAGCCCCCTGTAACAATGTAATGGTGAAATTCATATCAAAATCATTGACACATTTTGTTGACAGAATTTAATGACGAATTCAACAAAGAAAGAATTTTCAAAATCTAGTGAATAATAAACATTCTACAACAGTTTTGTCAATACACCCGTTTTAGCCCTTTTTGGCCCTTTTTTCTAAAAGAGTAGGGACCACAAACCCCAAATACAAAACCTAGATTCCTTTAGTGGATATAATCATCATATATAAACTTCATAACAATTGGCAGGCCCACTACAACTTAATTTTTGGTATAAAACTATTTGCATTGACAAACTTTTAAAAATGGCATTTTTGGCCCCTTTGACCCCTAATTTCTCAAAAACGGTAAGAAATATTGCAAATCTGGTTGAAAAACGCAGGCAGGGATTTTCACAAGGATTCCAATGAAAAAAAGATTTTGAAAATCGGACCACAAATAAAAAAGTCCATTTTTTGGGTTTGGCCCCTTTTAGACCCCCAGTATCGATGTAACAGTGCAATATATATCAAAACCATTGACACATTTTGTTGACAGAATTTAATGATGAATTCAATAAAAAAAGAATTGTCAAAATCGAATGAATAATAAACATTTTATAACAGTTTTGTCAATACACCCGTTTTAGCCCTTTTTGGCCCTTTTTTCTAAAATGATAGGGGCCACAACCCCCAAATACAATACCAACCTTCCTTAAGTGGTAACAAACATCATATCAAAATTTCATAACATTCGGTCAATATTTACTCAAGTTATCGCACGGAAACCAAAGTGTCCACAGACGACGACGACGACGACAACAACATCGCCATAACATTATACGATCGCAAAAATTTTGCGGTCGTATAAAAACACCAAGCTCAAGATTTTTAAATCGAATGTTAAGTCTGTATTGTTATATGCATCTGAGACCTGGCGTACAACAAAAACAGCAATACACAAGCTTCAAGTATTCACCAACAGATGTTTGAGAACAATACTAAAGATCAAATGGCAAGACAAAGTAACAAATGAAGAACTTTGGAAGAGGGCAGAACAACTTCCGATTGATACCTAGATAAAAAAGAGAAAATGGTCATACACTAGGAAAGCCAAAAACCACCATAGTGAACCAAGCTCTTAGGTGGCATCCACAAGGGCAGAGTAAAAGAGGTAGACCAAGAAACTCCTGGAGAAGATCAACAGAACAGGAGGCAAAACACCTAGGAAAGACATGGGGTCAAATCGACAAGCTAGCCCAGGACAGAAGAAAATGGAAATCCTTCCTCGGCGACCTATGTCCTGCCAAGGATGAAAGGGTTTAAGTCAAGTAAGTCAACCCCTATAAGGGGTCATCTGACAACTTTGACCTAATCGAGACTTTTGAAGAACTTTTGATGCTGAAACAGTAGGGTGGCATCAGATTTCATCTATCTCTTGTACTTTTTGATTTACAAGCCAAAACCAGTAGTCTGCCCCCTGGTCTATCTTTAGTAACGGTGCCCATGTTTTTTGACAGATCAAAAATCGAAACACAAGTTTGGTGCAGGACACCCTAAGGATCATTCATACCAAGTTTCATTAAATTATGTTCAATAGTTTCAGAGGAGAAGATTTTTGAAAATTGTTAACAGACGATGACAGACGACGACGGACGCCAAGTGATGGCAATAGCTCACATGGACCTTCGGTCCAGGTGAGCTAAAAAGAGGAGTCTTATTTCCTGCCAAATTTTTGACATCATATATCTTTAAAACTAGACCTATAGTGTTCTTTTTGTCATATGATTATGTAGACGCTTATCTATCATTTCCATCATAAATCATCAAATCGTTGATATAAATCAAAGTGCACAGCACTGCTAGGGTTAGGTTGCTGTTCTACAGCTTAAAATAAGCTGAAATGTGTTTTCCCTTTCAACACCACACTTCATATTGATATGCATGTACTTTTCCAACCTAGTTTATCTAAGTTAAGATCAATGTCAAATTATTTACCCTAAATACAGCCATGGTTTGCTATCTTTTTCAAAAAAAAACTCTTGAACGGATGAAAAGTCATATCAATGCTCTGAAAATTTGCAGAGTTCAATATGCTGTGGTTGTAGCATCTTGTATATCTTGTGAATAAAAAAGCAGGACTGCTATTTAAAGTGCATTGGTATACAAATATATAAGGCAAAAAAAGTATGTGTGCTACTGGTTTCATATAGATCTGAATAAAAAACTTTGCCAACAGCATGATGATATGACAGCAACATGTTTCTTTATTTATTTTCATTTTCTATTTTTTGTTAGTTTTTATAATTCAATAATTTTAATCAGAAATGCATGAACAAAAATTTACCTGTTACAATTTCCGGAACAGCCTAGGCAACTAATTCTGAGCTTCAAAATCGCATTACCTGAGGGATTTTTATACGAAAAAAAACTCACTACAGTGTGTACATATCTTAAATTGTAACGTGTTTACCAACACAATTTCTAATAAATTTTAATGATGACTTAATTCTTACACCAGCAGTACTTCAAATTTGAACACAACATGTTGAACCCTGTCCGTTGCCCAATGTTGATAGTGGCTCTGAACACATGCAGCTGATGATTGGACATGATTGCATTTACAAAGGCATTATTTTAGGGCCACATTTTCATAAACAAGGGGTTGCACTAAGTCGTGCTAATCCTACCCCCACTCGAACATTAGAAAACAGGAAGATGACCAACTGACCTGGAAAGGCGAGGCACGGTACATTATCATGCTTAAGCTTTGTACCAAATTAAAAATCAATCCCTTCATTGGAAGCTGAGAAATCTGTTACGAATCTTTTTTTTATTTTGACCCTTAAAAAAGTACAAGTCAGCTCTGAGAACCGGAATGGATAGAAACTAAGATTGTATGATCCTGTCATGCTAAAGCTGTCTACCAAATTTGAAATCAATCCCTTCGGTAGAAGCCAAGATATTGTACCAGATGGACGGACAGACGATCAAGGTTATTGCAATATAGCCCTCTCTCTTACGAGTGGGGGTATAAAAATTCAATACATTTTTACACACAACCCTAAAAATTACGTGTAAAACTTCCCTCTATTTTCAAAATGCAATTAACAATTTAATCTCTAATATTTATGCTAAAATTATTGTATAACATGTATAACATGATAAGAAAATGACTGTTTAGCCCTGCCCCACACTACCACTCACAGGTGTCAGTAAAGTGAAAGTAGAACTGGAATGCAAAGTTGATCTATGTTCAATGATAACATGTACATGTATATAAATGTGAACCATGTGGACAGGAGATGCAATTTGATAAATGTAATCAAAACAATTTAATCGTTTAAGTATTAACATTATCCATTTATGAACACCTGCGGGAGTATTTAAATTATAATTAATTTAACGTAAACAATCATTTATTCAATCTGTTAAATATTTGTTTTCCCATCTATAAATAGAGTTTCTTTATCTGTAGAAATTATTCCTAAACAAATAAACATTTGGTACACGATGTACAAGATCACTCAGAAAGATAAACTTGGCCCACATCGGCACATGTAAATGTTTACATTCTATCTGAGAAAATCATAACGAAATTATGATTGTAATTATTGTCTCAGATTCTATTCATCACGTGGAAAATTATTAATCCCGATATGACACATTCTAGCTTCAAAAATAACATGACAACTTTTAAAAACATGTTAAATGTACATCAGTCAATAAGGATTTTCTGACCAGTAGAAATTATTTCTAAACAGGATGATTTTCGCAAGTAAATCCAAGAATAAATCTTTCATGCATCCATGAATCATATTGTTAACATTTTATTGATCACCTGAAAAATTAATCCGCCGATGTGGCGCCAATTTCAAAGGCTAGCATGACAACTTTTTTAACATGTCAAATGTATACAAGTCTTGTAGCCAAACTCATATTTATTATAGAAAAGTAAATCGGATTGCTCTGATTGAATTCCTAAGTAAAACAACCATAGTACAACAACAACAAATAGTAGAACTATTTTACCGCGGAATGTTTATTTTGCTATATGTTAAGTCCCATTGGTGATTTGGCTCAATTGTTAGCTCTAAAATTGAGCAAAAAACCTGCTTTTCTACCCTTGCCTGGACTTCAATCATAGATAAGCTTGCATATTTGCCAACAAAAACATATTTTGAAAAACTTTTGGTCCAACCTTTTCCATAAAACACAGGATTTACAAAGTTTCCTTCATAGTCTAACCAAACGACCGGCGACATAAGGGTTTTGGTTGCTTTGCAACCTAACCCTAAAAAATCAGGAGTGACCATCCCTTAACAATACACAATATAAAATTTTCAAATATCTTTTATAGTTATCAAGAAATGTAAATTTGGAAAAAAAAATGAAAATGGGCAATAAATGGGAGGTTGGATCTTCTTAAAAATTTCATGGCAGATAGAACTTGAGGTGCTGATCATTTTCATTCAGTACCAGAATTTTAATATCTGTGACTGTTTTTGAGGTATTTGAAAACAAGAGTTAACACTAAAGTATTTCTCGTCTTAAAGCACAATCAGAAACAATAATTCTTTATTACTTCCACTATACATGTATTTTTAAATTTATAAGGATTTTCAGTTTCTGGGATCAAAAGGTGTTTATAGAACTTAAACATTGCTAATATATGCAATAAAAATCATCAAAGTCACTGTACCAGAAAATCAAGGTCAAGGTCAAAAGATGGGGATGCTACTGAGCTAAGCTATTACTAGGGCATATGCATACCAAGTTCTATCAACCTATGACCTTTAGTTCTTGAGATATGGAAGTGCTCGCAAAACCTTAACATTGCTATTAGATGTATTGAAAATTGTCAGTCACTCAACCAGAAAATCAAGTTCAAAATCACAAGATGGAGATACAAATGAGCTAAGCTAATACTGGGATATATGCATACCAAGTTTCATCAACCTAGGACCTATAGTTCTTGTGATATGGAGTTGCTCGCAATATTGTATGTATTGAAAATTGTCAAAGTCACTCAACCCAAAAATCAAGGTCAAGGTCAAAAGATTGTGATGCAACTGAGCTAAGCTACTACTGGGGCATATGCATACCAAGTTTCATCAACCCACGAACTATAGTTCTTGAGATATGGAGGTGCTCATAAAACTTTTCCAAACAGTTAATGCCGCCGCCAGTAAAGTAACACCTATGTCCTGCTCTGCTTCGCAGGCAAGACAAAAATGAGATAGCACTGAGTTAACAATGGCTCTCACATTTTTACTCCTTTTCTTGAAATAATTTTTGTGGTAATTTTTATTTTAAACAATTTACCTTCAATGCACAGATAGGCTCCAATCAGTGATAAGATGATAACCAGTGTAATGGAGATCAATGCAGTAGTTGCTGTCAAGATTACTTTCTGTTTGAGTGTATACCCTGGAATTAAAACCCACAATACAAAAAAAAATCACCAGTATTAAATTTTACTTTAAGTTTGAACCTTATATTTGTAAAACATTTCTTGTAGATTTTGATGAACACACATTAAGCCTTGTTACATGTATAAAGAGAAGGAAAACAATGAGTTCACAATTAAATTACACTTTAGAGATACTGTTTTACATTCTTTGTCTAATCTAGGTACCCTACATGATATATTTTGTTAAAAAATAAAGAAGGAATGTGTCCATGCTAAGCCCCATACCGGAAGTAGATGTCTGACAGACCTGAAAGTCGCTAAGGACGTACAGTTTGTCATACTGAACCATCCTACCAAGTTTCAAATCATACCCATGTACAGTTTCTGAGAAAAGTTTGACAGAAATTTTCAAGTTGATTTTTATTTCAGCCATAGGTGTAAACCTTTTAGGACTCTTATCAGGGAGATCTCCCTGAAACTACTCTGAGTTTCAGGGAGATTTTGCGTAGCGACGTTTGCGCTTTCAAACTTGTGAGAAAAAATTATATATTAAAGAACATGTCAATCTCTGTTATTATTTAGTCTATCCTTATTGTCAATTTGTGTTATCATTCATATTTATAAGAGTTTTGTATTTTTCTATGAATTTTTATGATGAGTTATTATTTAGCTCCAGGTGGGTATTATATTCATAGATTGGAAGAGCTAGGGTTCTTCATCTTTAATACTTCAAGTATCAAGTTTATCCCTATTAATCTCTCACTTTCACTCAGTGATTTGGATTTATGAATTGATTTATGAATTTATGTACTTCCTTCATGTAAAGTTTCATCAAAATCCTTTATACAGTTTAGGAGGAGTTGCGCTTACAAGGTCTCCTGTTGAATAATGTATTTAAAACGTCTAAGTCCAATTATCTCAACTGAATGATATCCAAGAGCAATGTAAATTCTTCATGCATATCTATATATGATGTACTTCATTCAGGTAAAGTTTCATCAAAATCCATCTAGCGGTTAAGGAGGAGTTGTACTTACGAGGTCTCCCATTGAATAATGTATTTAAAAAGTTTAAGTCCAATTATCTCCCCTGAATGATTTTTGAGTGCGATGAAAATTCTTCATGCACATCTACATATGATGTACTTCCTTCATATTAAGTGTCAGCAAATTCCTTCAAGGGGTTTAGGAGGAGAAGCGCTTACGAGTTATGTGGACAGACGGACAGACGGACAGACAGACAGACAGACAGACAGGGTGTTTCCTATATACCGACAGACAGACAGGGTGTTTCCTATATACCCCCCCAAACTTTGTTTGCGGGGGGTATAAAAATTTCAAGTCCAGTTATCTCCCCTCTATGATAACTGAGAGCAATACAAATTCTTCATGCACATCTACATATGATGTACTTCCTTCATGTAAAGTTTCATCAAAATCCTTTATACAGTTTAGGAGGAGTTGCGCTTACAAGGTCTCCTGTTGAATAATGTATTTAAATCGTCTAAGTCCAATTATCTCCCCTGAATGATATCCAAGAGCAATGTAAATTCTTCATGCATATCTATATATGATGTACTTCCTTCAGGTAAAGTTTCATCAAAATCCATCTAGCGGTTAAGGAGGAGTTGTGCTTACGAGGTCTCCCATTGAATAATGTATTTAAAAAGTTTAAGTCCAATTATCTCCCCTGAATGATTTTTGAGTGCGATGAAAATTCTTCATGCACATCTACATATGATGTACTTCCTTCATATTAAGTGTCAGCAAATTCCTTCAAGGGGTTTAGGAGGAGAAGCGCTTACGAGTTATGTGGACAGACGGACAGACGGACAGACAGACAGACAGACAGGGTGTTTCCTATATACCCCCTCAAACTTTGTTTGCGGGGGGTATAACAAACTACATGTATTTTCAATTACAATTGCTTTTAATACCAATATCTTCAGCTGGAATGTCTACAGAAAACAGGGACCTAAAAATTATATTTTGTATTTCTGTACCTTTTTCCTGGAATACAGTCAATTTATGCTTTACCTTTAAATTTCCTGATCAAATGTGCTATTAACATTGTCAAGACTATAAATATCAAAATTCCTAGTAGTCCCCATAAAATGCATCTCCAAAATATGTACCAGCAAGGTGGACCTGAAGGTAAATTGAAAATAAAATTTAAATACAGTACTAAACAATAAGATTTTATCATTTTAAAATTTAAAATATCTGTTTAATACTGGTAACATAAATCAAAATACAAAACACATAACATTGCTTCTATGAGGGGATTGAGACAGTCACTGTGTTTACATTGTACAAGGCCGTAAATTACATAGAGGCAGAGGAGGCAGCTGCCTTCTTAGTTTTCAAAAAAAAAAAAAAAAAAAAAAAAAACACAATAAAAAATGAAATTGGAAGATGGTTTCATGTCTCTACTTCATGTTTGAACCAGTCTTTCAATAAAATCGGGTTGATTGATCTATTCTAATATTAATAAATAAAACTGAAAAAGCTTTCATTCCTAGATATAAGGTCTCATATAATAGCAGAAAGCTGTAGATGATTGTTGGTGAAAATGTTGGTTAAAACGTTAAGAGGTTTTACCGTGAAACCGTTCATAATTGATAAGATTTTGGGCTCTGTCTTTTTTCCCCTAGATAATAATTCTGGTCAAATTGGTCATTTCTCTCCCAGTCTACCAGCATGACCTCCCTCTCAAGTTAATAAATGAATGACCATATAGTTTAAGTGTTAAAGTGGCGACTGGTAGATAAAAATCTTTTTCTATATCTATATCCCAGACATAGGTTGATTATCTTAGTAATAATTTGGTTCCCCAGTTTGGTATTTTTGGTCATACTGTTCTATGCTCTTCATATTTATACAGTGTTTGGCATTTTCAATATTTTTGGTAGAGCGCCTCTGATGAGTCTTGAATAGACGAAACGCGCGTCAGGCGTAGCAAAATTTATTGTCTGGAACTTTGTTGTCATTTGTATTTCGAACACACGTGAAGGTTAGCACTGCTGGTGGAGTGTAAATTCCCCGAGGTTAGCCCGCTCCTGCACCAACACTTTTTGAGTTGGAGAATACATCAAAGCTTTTAATTATCCGTCTAAATTTCAAAATTGTCTAAACCCTAAGGTTCTTCCTACCCCAGACATAGGTTGATTATCTTAGTAATAATTTGGTTCCCCAGTTTGGTATTTTTGGTCATACTGTTCTATGCTCTTCATATTTATACAGTGTTTGGCATTTTCAATATTTTTGGTAGAGCGCCTCTGATGAGTCTTGAATAGACGAAACGCGCGTCAGGCGTAGCAAAATTTATTGTCTGGAACTTTGTTGTCATTTGTATTTCATACAATATATCGTAGTTTCGGATACTGTAAAAGAACTGTCAGATTGTCACTGCCGCACTCCTTTGTCAGTCTATTTCTTCAACTGACTGTTGGTTGTAGATTCAGTTTCTGTTTTATTCTGATGTCATGACGTGTCTGCGAATTTTTGCTATGTTGTATTAAGATGGTCGATTTTAAATCACAACAGTTCTTCTTTCATGTTTGTCAGTCTATTCATTTCAGATGTTTAAAAGGGCAATGAAAAACTGTCCATAGTCCAATATGTAAACAAGCTCTAGATGACTGACCTTAGCACCACCGGATAGTGGGTCTTGTTTTGAACAGCTTAGTTTCTAGTTTCCTTCTCGTTTGTATATTTAAAATAATTAAAGCTCGATGTTAATGATTTTGCAATTAAAACTTAGGAAAAGTGTATAAAGTGAGCATTCAGCGCCTTTTCGTTTATCTTTTTTATAACTACTATCTAATATTGAAAATGGTATCAGGATTTGCAAGAAAACTGGATTTGTTTATTGAAAAGTCTATAGCTTCTGGGGGCCTAGGCGGCCCCCAAACCCCCGCCTTCTGGTATTGCCTCCTCTTTCATCGGAGGCAATTTACGGCCTTGTTGTAAATTGAAGTTCATGGAAAACAAGTAAATCGGTGAGCTAATGCTCACTAGTGATACCCCCGGCTCCCCAAACTAAGCCATGCAGACAAGTTTAAATACTCGGTAAACAGGAAGTAGACTATCTAGGAGCATAAAATCAGTATACACCATATGGTATTATAGGATAATGCTGTATACAAAATATCAGAACTCTACAGTGTATCTCATGTAGTTGCTTAGAAAACTGTGACGGAAGTTTTGTTACGGACGGACGGACAAGGGTAAAACAGTATACCCCCCTCTTCTTCGAAGCGGGGGTATAAAAAAAGATTAGAATTTATATGCATTTGACATACTAATTTTTTTATCTTAATTCTAAAATTGAACATGTATGTTTTTTGTTCTATTGCAATTGTTTTGCATTTATTATTATTTCTTTTATTTTGAACATAAATAATACTGCATTTAAATTTGACTTCCTAAGTGGTGGACATGTGGACTGAGCAATGTAAGAATTGTTTCTCAAAAATTTTCAGAATGCCTATACATGTATTCAAAATTTTTCAATAAAAAGCAACACTCAGAGCACAGCATGACACGACCACAACATGTTGAACCCTGTATGTTAGAGGCCCAAAATAGATTATCAAATGCTTTGGAAACATGCAGCCCATTGTGGACTCACAAAGCTTTTTGACATATGCATTCTGTGGTGGACTTTCAACGCTGCATTCTGTGGTGGACTTTCAATGCATATTTGAATTGTTTTATAAATTGATATCAACCTTTAAGTAAAACACAAATAGTTGGTGTTTCTGGCCTCCTTTTTAAAACAAGAGGCTCCCAAGAGCCTGAATCGCTCACCTGAACTACACAGATACATATATTTGTAGATATTATTGTGCTTAACCATATGCGATTTAAATTTATGAAATATCTTGGTTAGTTTTCAAGATATTGGGCTTAATAAGTGCAAATTTGGCAAAAATTAGGAAAAAGAACAATAACTCCCACATCAGCAGTCAGATCTTTTCCGAAATTTCAGGACAGGTAGATCTGAATATGCTGATCACTTTTGATTCTTGCTCAATTTTGATATCTGAAACCAGTTTTAAGTTATCAGCAAAAAAATGAAATTTGACCCTATGTTCTATTTTTAGCCATGGTGGCCATGTTTTTTACGAATCAAAAATCTGAATGATAGAGTTGTAGCATATAAGCTATCAAACAGTGTGCCATGTTAAGATGCAGTTGGTCTTATCGTTTCAGACAAGTAAGGGGAAAAGTAATGAACAATGGTAAATATTGCGCTTTAAGGGCCATAACTCCTAAAAGAAATGGTTCTACAGCTTTGACCTAAATACATGAATTGTAGATCTTGATGTGCTTCATCATATGCAATTTGAATTTTTGAAATATCTTGTATAGTTTTCAAGATATAGGGCTAAATAAGTGAAAAATTTTGAAAAAAATCCAGAAAAAGGGCAATAACTCCTATGTCGTTTGTTGGATCTTCTTGAAACTTTCAGAGCAGGTAGATCTGGAGATGCTAATCACTTTTGTCTCCCATCAGAATTTTGATATCTGTTACCGTTTTTGAGTTATTTACAAAAAACTGTAATTTGACCCCTATGTTCTATTTTAAGCCATGGAGGCCATATTGTTTGACGAATCAAAAATCCCAACGATAGAATTGTAGCGTTAATGCTATTAAACAACTGTGCCAAGTTTGGTTGAAGTTGGATGTATGGTGTCAGACAAGTTAATCTTTGAAATTCAGGGTAAAAGTAATGAAAAATGGTAAAATTTGACGCTTTAAGGGCAATAACTCCTAAAAGAAATGATTCTACTGCTTTGACCTTATTACATGAAATGTAGATCTTGATGTGCCTAATCATTTGCAATTTGAATTTTTAAAATATCTTGTATAGTTTTCAAGATATAGGGCTAAATAAGTGCAAAATTTTGAAAAAATCCAGAAAAAGGGCAATAACTCCTACATCGGTTGTTGGATCTTCTTGAAAATTTCTGGGCAGGTAGATTTTGAGGTGCTGATCGCTTTTACCCTATGCCAGAATTTTGATATCTGTTACCGTTTTTGAGTTATTTGCAAAAAACTGCAATTTACCCCTATGTTCTATTTTTAGCCATGGCGGCCATGTTTTTCAACGAATCAAAAATCCCCACGCTAGTTTTATACTACCTATGCTAATTAACAACTGTGCCAAATTTAAAAGCCATTGGACATATGGTGTTAGAGGAGTTAACGTTTGAAAAATGTTAACGACGACGGACGACGGACGACGACGGACGACGGACGACGACGGACGCCAAGTGATGGCAATAGCTCACATGGACCTTCGGTCCAGGTGAGCTAAAAAGAAATGATACAAAGAGATATTGCAAATCTAATTGAACATGGTGAACCGGAATGAAAATCAAACTTGAGCTGTAACTCATAGTAGACTCGCATACCAAAAATCTTTTGAATATATTCAAGGATGTCAAAAAAAGTGCAGAAATGTTAATTTTACAAAATTTGCTAAGTTCAAGGGCCGTAATTTAGGTCAAAATCAGTGGACCAGACAAACTCAAACTTGACCTGAGTAACTCATAATGGTAGACTCACATACCAAAAATCTTCTGAATATATGTAAGGATGTAGAAAAATGGGAAAACTATAGTGTAAACATAAAAATGAGTCAAACAGACATGCAGACATAGTGCCCCACCTTTATATTTATCACACAGCTAAGTAATCTTTCAACAAGGTATAATTGAAACTGGATGCATTTTCGAATGTCTCCCAAACGAAGTCCCTTTCGTCTCATGTGAAAAATTTGGGCAGGGTGTTCCCTAAAATACAAGTTTTACAGAAGTCCCAGGGGTAAGCAAAATCCTAGAAATGCCTTTAAATACATTTTTAGAACCTCACGCAAAAATTTTTGGCAGGGGTTCCCCTAAAATACAAGTTTTACAGAAGTCCTACTGGTAAGCAAAATCCTGGAAATGCCTATAAATGCATTTTTAGAACCTCATGGAAAAAAAATGGGCAGGGATTTCCCTATTAACACAAAGTATTTAACTCTCTCATATATAAAATGATTTGTCTTATTGTAAGGAGTTATAATATATAGTTATAGGGTGGGGATTTCAATGGTTTTCAGAAAATTTAGTATTTTATCATTTGAGGGGGAGGGGCATGACCCCCCCCCCCCTCAGACAACCCTATAGTACCAAATGATTTGCCTTATCATAAGGAGTAATAATTCATCTGGTTATAGGGTGGGGATCTCAATGGTTTTCAGAATATTTAGTATTTTATCAATTGAGGGGGTGGGGCATGACCCCCTTCAAACCCACTTTTGGTACCAAATGGTTTGTCTTATCATGAGGAGTAATATTATATATGGTTATAGGGTGGGGTTCTCAATGGTTTTCAGAATATTTAGTATTTTATCATTTGAGGGGGTGCGGCATGACCCCCCTCAGACCACCCTATGGTACCAAATGATTTGCCTTATCATAAGGAGTAATAATTTATATGGTTATAGGGTGGGGATCTGAATGGTTTTCAGAATATTTAGTATTTTATCATTTGAGGGGGTGGGGCATGACCCCCCTCAAACCCACCATTGGTGCCAAATGGTTTGTCTTATCATGAGGAGTAATAATATGTATGGTTATAGGGTGGGGATCTCAATAGTTTTTAGAATATTTAGTATTTTATCATTTGAGGGGGTAGGTATCTGAACCATGTATCTTGCTAAGCATCCCTAGATGCACCTACCGTAACTTTGGTCAATGTAGTACTTGCCTGTTAGCAGGAATGAACTAATTTAACCATTTTTCTGTAAGTGGTCATTCATGCAGAAAATATAGGTCATAGCCAGCATCTGAAGCATGCATTGTGCTTAGCATCACTAGGTGCCCCTACTATATCAATATGGTTGGTGTGGCACATGTCAGTAAGCAGGAATGGGCTTTGCAGTCGTATTAAAAGGGGAGACCCCAAAAATAATTCCCATATATGGTTTAATGATAAGGTATACCATTGGCATATTTCATAGCAATTGGCCAACCACAACAAAAGTTATTGTAATAACAAATAAAATATTTGTATTTTTTGCCCCTTTTGAGCCCTAATTTTTAAACGAATAAAGGAGGGACACCCCCCCCCCTCAAAAAATCAAAGTCATTCATCCTTTCATTGTAAGAAACATCTTTTTAGAAATGACTATTCAAGAACATTATAACTATCTTCCAGATAATGTAAGTTCATTCATGAACAATATTGAAAAAATAGACAAAAAAATAGTTTGTATTTTTTCCCCTTTTGGTCCCCTTATTGCTAAACAGAAAAGGTGGGTCAAGAAAAAATTGTATCCTCCATTTTGTATCCAATATATGACCAAAATTAACTTGTCAAAAAAAATTTCTAAATCGGACCATAAATAAAAAATGTCACATTTTAGCCCCATTTGGGCCCCTCCTTCCTAAACAAAAAGAGAGGGGACACCCCAAAACATCCCCACCCTTTAATTTATGGTGAGTAACACTACTGTGAAGTTTCATAGCATTTGGTCAACCAAAACAAGTTATTGTGAAAACAAATAAAAAAGTTGCTTTTGGCCCCTTTAGGACCCTTAGTTTCTAAAAGAAAAAAGAGGGGGCACCCAAAATCTAACATTTCTGTAAAGTTTCACAGCATTTTGTCAACCAGAACAAAAGTTTTTGTGGAAAAAAATTAAAAAGTCGCTTTTTTGGCCCCCTTTGGGCCTCTAATTTCTAAACCAAAAAAGAGGGGACACCCAAATCAGCCCAACCTTTTTTTTAATGGTAACAAACATTACTGTAAAGTTTCTTAGCATTTGGTCAACCAGAACAAAAGTTATTGTGGAAACAAATAAAAAAGTCACTTTTTTGGTCCCTTTAGGGCCCCTAATTTCTAAACGAAAAAAGAGGAGACACCAAAAATCAGCCCAACCCTTCCTTTAATGCTAAGTAACATTACTGTAAAGTTTCATAGCATTTGGTCAACCAGAACAAAAGTTATTGTGAAAAAAAATTTTGGGCCTCTTATTTCTGAACAAAATTATAAAATAACCCCAAAAGGGGAGGTGCACATCTTCAATATACATGTAATCACTGTGTAAAATTTCAGAAAGATCTAGTGTTTTGTTTTTGAGATTGAGATTACACAAGACAGACACCCCTTAACGCGACCGACAGTAGACGGATGGACAGATGGAACAAACGGACAGAGTGACCTCCTAGACCTGCTTTTGCATTCAGCAACGGAGGTAAAAAAAAGGGTCAGTAGGGCAACCAGAACCAAACACTTCTTAGCAAGGAAAGACATTTTTTTTTGTTCTGCTCCTAGTTGAAGTTTTTTCCCTCATTAATTGAAGCACTGCATTAATTAAAATAATTACATGTATTCCGGCCCCGATCTTTTAACTTTTAAATCAACAATGATAATAAAAAAAAAATTGAAAATGTTGGCCTATCCACAAAATCCACTCTAGAATATTTATTTTGTTTAACAGGAAATAGACGAGCAACAGGTCTGAAATTGAACCCACATTATGGGACCCCACCCTGATGTTGTATACCCAAAACAAATGGCTGTGATTAGTAGTTGCTGAGAAAACTGTTACGAAAATTTTCTACTTTTGACCACTACAAAGTCAGCAAATAGGAAGTAGACGAGCAACAGGCTTGAAATTGTATCCCACATTATGGAACCCCATCCTGATGCTGTATACCAAATATCAAATGGCTGTGATAAGTAGTTGCTGAGAAAATTGTTACAAAAATTCTCTACTTTCGACCATTAGGTGAGCGACAGACCTGAAATCGAATCCAATGTTATGGGAGCCCATGCTGATGCTCAGTATACCAAATATCAAGTGGCTGTGATTAGTAGTTGCTGAGAAAACTGTTACAAAGATTTCTTCCCCCCGCCTCCCTTTTTTAATGTAACTTTTGACCAATCAGAATTTAGTTTTCAAACAGTCCAGGAAATTAGCATTTGAAAATCACTTGCCCGAATCCTTGATTTTTGTTTTTTGTTCTATTCATCTAATATAAATTTCCTCTCAATTTCACTTGTCTGAAAGGATTTTTACTGGCCAGGGGCAAGTGGGCCAGTGCTAATTTCGCAGACTGATCAAAAGTTATTTACATTTTCTTAGATACATATTATGATCAATTTTATCAAACAAACCTTACTTTGTGTTACACATGTGTATTATTGGCACCATGTCTAATTGAATAATGAGCAAGTCTGATTTTGGAGGGAAAAATAGGGTGACCAGACTCTCCCAAATTGTTTTTGGTTTTGGCAGACCGAAACTCAAATTTGGCTATTTATTGCTAATTGGTTCACTGAATTATCTTAAATTTTTTGTCAGACCGAAAGAAATTTTGCCAGACAGGTCTGTTGGTCTGACAGTATTTGGGAAACACTGCTGACCCGGTTACCATAGCAACCAAATCATGTAAACAACTTTTTGACCCATTTTTCTTCATAATTCCTTGTAACAAGCAAATGTGCAAAGATTCATCAAAATCCGTGACCATGCATGCCACACCCCCTATATAAAAGTGTAAGTGGTTACAGAGAATGCCTATTTAAAATATATTCAGATATAAGTTAGCAGAAAATAACTCACATGTTACATATACATTTTTTGGGTACAACATTTACATTTAAGAAACCAATTCTTACTTGCTGATTATTTAATTACAGATGAAATAGTTCTATAATCTCCTTAGGCAAGTATTAGGCCTTAAAGTTGGTAAATGTAACACAAACTTACAATAAAATATATCTTCTTTGGTCAAAGTAAGAGCAGTGGATGCATCTGAAGCATATCCACAAGTATAACTCTCAAAATCTGAATCTGCAGCATCTTTGATGATTAGATCAAAACTATTTGATCCTAATGTTTCTGAATATTTCTCAGATGTAGACGATACTGCTCCGTCCTTACTCAAAACAATATTTCCATTTTTTCTCCATACTCTTGGAAAAGAAGTACAGCAAGAATCAGCACCAGTATAAACACAACGCAAAACAAAGTTTGAAGCACATTCTATTCTGCCTGAAGTTTCTTTGCTTATGGTAGCTAAAAAAATAAAGAAGGAATGTGTCAACTGTTGTGCCCAGCACTCGATCTTCTAATTTTCAGATTGGTTTAAATTCAGGTCAGGTTTAGCGTCAGTTATGTCACTAGTTTTAGTATACAACTGTCAAGCTCATAGCAAACGTCAGTCGCTTTCTGTTTTGCAGAGTAAAACTGATCAAAATTTGCTAAGTCTCAAGCGCAGATTAACTTTAAAGGTATAATTTTAGCAACAGCAGTCATGTTTTTTGAAGGATCAGAAATCGAAACACAACTTTTGTGCAGAACACCCTAAGGATCAATCATACCAAGCTTCATCAAATTCTGTTCAGTAGTTTCAGAGGAGAAGATTTACCAAGAATATGTCCAAAAGACATAATGCCCCATCTCGCAACATTTATTTTTTTCCACAATCACTAAAGCATCAACATGGTTGCTATTAAAGCACTTGTCAGTCAGAAGGAATGGACTTTAACTTAACCATTCTTCTATAAGTGGTCATTCATGCGGAAAATATAGGTCACTGACAGCATCCGAAGCATGCATTGTGCTAAGCATCACTAGGTGCACCTACCATACCAATATAGTTGATGTGGCACATGTTAGTAAAAAAAGCTACGCCGAGCGCAGCATGATACAGGACTGAAACCGAGTTACAGCCAAAATTTCCGGACGTCGGTGTTATTTTCCGGTGGACCTCGGAGTTTTCCGGTCAAAAACTCCGAGTTTCTACGGAGTTTTTTTCTCGGAGTAATACGCGAACGTCCGAGGTAAACCCGGCGGGACTCCGAGGTACAACTCCGAAATCGCCCCAAAAACTCCGTGGTTCATTTTATTCTATTTGAAAAGGACAATTGTATACGCCTGCAATTATTTCCAATTCACATTATTACGTCTCAGATATCTTAAAATATGATGATTTTATTTCAAGTCTTGTTTTTTTTAAGTCTTACAACTCCGAAATCGCCCCCAAAAACTCCGTGGTCCAATTCACATTATTACGTCTCAGATATCTTAAAATATGATGATTTTATTTCAAGTCAGGCTTGTTTTTTTTTTTAAGTCTTACAACTCCGAAATCGCCCCCAAAAACTCCGTGGTTCATTTTATTCTATTTGAAAAGGACAATTGTATACGCCTGCAATTATTTCCAATTCACATTATTACGTCTCAGATGTCTTAAAATATGATGATTTTATTTCAAGTCTTGTTTTTTTTTAAGTCTTACAACTCCGAAATCGCCCCCAAAAACTCCGTGGTTCATTTTATTCTATTTGAAAAGGACAATTGTATACGCCTGCAATTATTTCCAATTCACATTATTACGTCTCAGATGTCTTAAATTATGATGATTTTATTTCAAGTCTTGTTTATTTTTTAAGTCTTACAACTCCGAAATCGCCCCAAAAACTCCGTGGTTCATTTTATTCTATTTGAAAAGGACAATTGTATACGCCTGCAATTATTTCCAATTCACATTATTACGTCTCAGATGTCTTATATTTGTATTTTTTATAGGCTAATAAAATATTATGATTTTATTTCAAGTCTTGTTTATTTTTTAAGTCTTAAAGAAATATATCGGACGATGGTATCAATCTTTAATAGGACATTTCCGTACGCAGTTCAAGCGACTGATTTTAATGAATACCTGATGGTTGAAAATGATAAATGAATAATTACGATATTTGGATGGGGTAATAAGCAAGTGGCCGGGGAATTTATTTCACAACAGATTTCTCAGCAACTACTATAGCCTTTCAGGTTATAACAATGGCTTATTTTACGCCTGCCGATCTTATACGATGTTCGACGGGAAAAGGGAATACTAGTTTACGGCCTGTTAAGCATAAGTACCTTTATGCTAAAAATTAAGATTGTTAGTATCGTAAATCAGTAGATTAATAAACTGCATGAATGGTAACATATCAGCTGCATGGGTTTTAAAAACGAAAGAATATGGAATATGTGTCAGAAAGACACGGTCAAAAGGAGCCATGATGTTAATTGAATTCCTGAATTGCGGGTATTAGAAAACATACGCATGCATGTGCGTAAATGAATTTAAAAAATTCTAATGTCATATAAGTTGGTTCAAGGCTATCCCGGGGTTCTATCAACGATTTAAGAAAACTTTTATGTGTACAGAAAATTCTTACAGAGACAATATTATCATAAAGTACATTTAAAGTTGTTCAATAATAAGAATCATGTGTGTATATTATGTGTATTACATGTAACTCAATTATTATCTTTTCTCTTATATCTGTTTATTTCTTACTCATGCTGCCCTTATGGGCCCTTAATTGGACAATAAAATATGTTCTATGTTCTATCATTTTGATTTGTACCTCTTGTTTCACATTTGTATATTGTGTTCCTATACTACACGTGTTTCCGCCTATACACTGACGTCCTGCTGCTGTTGTCCTCGGGACTATGTCTAATAAACATAAGAGTCGCAACTTCCAATAAACAAAGGTGTTTCGACTATGTCCAATTAACGACTATGTCCAATTAACAAAGGTTTCGTAACATGTATGGTAATAAAACAGTGTGATCATGTACTCTTGCAAGCAAGGACTAAGTAACATAACAAGATGTATCTCACTTTTTTTTATATAATTTCAATGAAAAAACGTACATCACCAGTAATTACTAGACAATCTGTGATGCATCAAATAGTCTTAGCTTGGTACTTCACAATATGCTAGTGTGACAAGTGAACAATGCATGGAGGAAAATAGATAAGAGTTTGTCATAAGACCGCTATCTACCAATTTCTCTCATTGTCCTCCTTTGTTAAAAATCACACACGGTATTTTTACTGTCATCAAATTTCCCGCATTAAACATTTACGATGTATAGCCGATGTCTAGCCCATGCGTGTGTTTTTGTCTTCAGCGACTGGTGCCGGCTCAAAGGTTTTAGTATTTTGTTTCATTATTTTGCGTATTTGCAATTTATTTTTGTTATATTTTTCTTGGTATTTCTTCGTGTGTATCTACAAACTGTTTCCATGCATGCTATTGTGTTGCATTGAATTTTGTAAGAACAATATTTTGTGAGTGATATTGGTGTAAGGAATTGCCGATTTTAACGTGGCAAGCAAACCCGTCCCATTTGCTATTTTTTTATTTCTGCTTATCAAGTACAGAATAACGACAGCGTGTAAAACGTTATCCCATGCAATTTATTAAGTACCCTGTTGATTTAAATACTGAATTCCATGCACGTGCATCTATGATTTAGAAAAGGGGAGGGGGCCGTTTAAATTGTCTGATGAAGACGAAAAGGGGAATGGGGATTCCCGATGTTTTGCATTAAATCTGCTCGAAAATTAGAAAATTCTAATTAAGGAACCGGCACCCTGCATGATACTCTTGATCTGCTTCTGCAAAAAGTAGTAAACGGACTTTTGGAAAGGCAACAGTTATGTAATTTTCAATGTTCAAATGTTGGGCGGGTTGTCTTTTTCCAATTTCTAAAGAGATGCGGAATAAGTATATATACGCGTGAACACGACTAGACATATAGATATCGGAATAGAAAATCCTGATGGAAAACAGTCGCTCAGTGCCTTAAAAAGTCATAACCATAAAACGCGCGTCGGGCGTAGCAAAATTTAAGTGTAATTTGATTACGTCAATGCATGATGTGGGTAAGTGAATGACGGTTTGCTGGTGGTATATGCTCCATGCAGCGACACTTGATTTCAATTGAGATAACGCTGTCAACGCAGATTTTACATAGTAACCTGCTCTGCTATTGAAACTTTTTGTTGCAGATGAAATTGCACTGGCCTGCCCGGCCTGTTGTTAAGTTTTTTTTTTTCTATTCCATATACCAGTGATTGTGGATCCATGCAGCTATTAAAATACCGCCGCTTAAAAAATGGGGGGGTGTTATGGCGTCTGTCCGTCTGTGTGTCTATGCGTTACACATCTAGGTACCTATCCCTTGTCTGTTACTTCCCCTTACCCCCCTCATTCATTCACAAGAACCTTTACGCAATCTTTGTTGTATATTCAAATAATGTATACTTGCACCTACCATTTTAGAATCTGATCGTTGGAAGCTTTGTAAAAATCCCTGCATGCATTTTTCAATTAGACTTGCATTTAGAGAAAATATGGGCCAAAGTTGCCAAAAACGCAAAAACGCCTATTATATAAGTTTGTGTGGACAAATAGTTGATATGCAAGATCTGGACTTTTAGTATGCCACGCCGAATAACACAATTTTTTGGTAGGTTGGGGATAAACTGGCTAAAAGAAAACAATTACATTTACAGGAATTTCCCTTTTATTGGTTTCAATATATAAAAATGTAAGATATGCATCGATTCAAAGTCCACAGAAGACATGTGTCATGGAATGCTAGTGTCCAAAGCTATTGACTTTTCGCTTTGGACCTCCGACGTACATGTTTCAACAAGTTACGATTGTATCGTATATATCTTTGTATATATGCCCCATCTACTACGTACGTCCCAAGATTAGATTGAAACACTCCGACACATACAAGTGTAACATGAGGACATACAACAAAATAACATATATTACAAATGAAAGAATGAGCTAGTCAGACAGTATATAAAGTTAAAATAACGAATTCAGTTTATGTACAAATGATGCTATGTTGTTTAGAAGTTTGACATTACAGAGAGATAACATGCCACTTATCTTATTTTTATTTGGATTCATGCAATAGTACCTTGGTATATGTAAAAAAAACAACAACAAATCACTGACAACGTACGTCCCAAATGTTGCGATATGGGGCATTATGTCTTTTTATCATATCCTTCTTTTAATCTTTTTTGGGGCGGAGTATTATTTGTGAGTTATGACTTACAATTTTCGGGGCATAATAATTTAATACAATATGATTTTACATGTATAATTGGGTCAAGAAAAAACAAAAATATATATTCAGAGCCATACCAGTATTATATTATACTTTACTGATCGGCGGTTCCTGACCAGTTATGCCGAAAATCTACGTGAGAATAACAGAATGTTCGGAGGAAAGCCCATAAAGCGACTGGGAAGTGTGCCACAGGCAACCCCGCATAAGGGGTTCCTTCCCCCGGGTTAGTATACACCCCCCGATGGATTAGCCACTGAAGCTATTATCTCAGCCCTGTGACAGTCTAATTTTTATACGACCGCTAAAAAATTGCGGACGTATTTTTAAAAATGGTATGATACTGATCGTCGTCGTCGTCGTTGTCCCGATCTTTAGTGTTCCCACAGTTACTTTATTGTTCTAGTTGTACTTCGGTATCTCGAGATCGAGGTGGATGCATAGATATACATGTATATAATTCATTGTAATACAGGTATTAGTGTAAGATGTATTTTTACGATCCCAAACCATTTCACTAAAGTAATTTGGTATTATAGTAAACGAAACGCTCACTCGGGAACGCTTGTAAAAATCTATTGTCTCGACCTTTCAGTGGCGGATCCAGAGGGGGGGTCCAGGGGGTCTGGACCCCCCCTTTCGTCAGAAAATTCTTTGATTTTCATGCAAAATTTGGGCAAAAATCATCAAATTATAGTTTTGGACCCCCCTTTTCTATCGAGGACCCCCCCTTTTAAAAAATCCTGGAACCGCCACTGCCTTTTTAGTTTTATTTTCTCTAAGTTCGATTACTTGTCTTATATTGATAATATTATTTTTTTTACATTAAAACAATAATTAATAAGTCAGTATCGATGAAATAATTAACTTTCGGCCGGGTTTATAATTTAAAAAGAAATAAAATCCTCAGTATATCAAAATAAAAAATATCTGGCTTGAATACTAATATTCTAATTAACAAAACTGCTACACGAATAACACGATACATCACCAATTCAATAAACAACACATCACGCTCTGATGGAGTCATCCCTAATTGTACCCCATAGCAAACGGCGGCCAGGTGTATTGATTTTCTACCTGTGTGAATTGTGTGCTAGCCGGAAGAAGTTTATCTGCAAATCAAATACACAAAGCTTTCAACGGCTTTAACAAAAAGTAGCTCAGTTTATTTAATGACATGTTTTTTGTGGTAAGGTTATTACTTATCGGGAATTATGAATAACGGAGAGCCACTGTCTGTACACACTCTAAAGTACACGTTTCAAAATGCATGATGTAAAAAAAATCGAAGGACCCTAGCAACATATATCTGGGTTTGGAGTTTAAATGATTCTTCATCCAGACCCTGTGATGCATACTCGTACAGTTAGCGTCATCACAGGAGGGGATCCGTGTGTTCTCTAAATATTTAAAGGTACCGAGGTGTGAGGCTCGTATAATATTCATATACCCCCCCCCCTGACAAAGGACATCTATTCATAATGCAAAATCATTGTGTGACATAGTCCATGTATAATAACATGCAGATACTCTGTAATTTACAGGCAATATGATGTTATAAATATTCTGTGAAATCCAAATTTGAATTGTTATATTAAATTTTAACTAAATTCATGTTCAGGAAGGGTCGTGGGAAGTTATTTTTTTGTATCTTATTCCTTCTATTTCCATGGTAGTTAACAATTAAGGTTAGTGAGGACACCAGTCATGTGACCAAAAACAGCTAAAAATGCAAAAAACATTTGCAAATTGTCACAAATAACTTGAAACTTGTGTTAAATAGTTTCATTTCATAAAACTTAATCAAAATAAATTGATTTTAATACAAATAAAACAACCATTCCTTCATAAATAAATTTTTCAAATAAAACAAGGGAGATAATCCACGTGAAAAATGACCAAAAAATTACAAAGATTTGTATTGTAGACAGAAAAGTAAGCTGGTGACCCCCAGTTTTTATTGTTTTATTTTAAAATATATTGTATTTCATTGATTTTTATCAAATAAAAATAAAATTTAAATTCGTGGATATTTTCTGCGACAAGATTTTATGCTAATTATTTGGCCTTTCCTATATAATCTATAGTAATTTGGGAAAACTTTGAGCCTAAATTTTGGGAAAACAAGCCTGGAAAGGGGGTCCAATATTTTTACACAAGATAAAGTGTAAACCTAATACTAATATATCAAAAAATTAGACATTTTAAATTCGGCATTATTTTTGGGGTCAGGTGTCCTCACTAACCTTAATACGAAGAAAACATTCACAGATACATTCTCGGCGATTCAATGTTTTTACTTTGGTATATATAAGACAATAAATGCATTCTATTTATACAAATAAACATTAGCTCTGCATATCAGATACGGATTTTCGAATCACACATATATTTTTTTTACTCGAAAGGAGATTGCCATTTTACTGGTGGCAAAAATAAATTAGATGCCCGAATAACAGAAACAATCACAGGACAAATTGAAAGAGAAAAATAAGCATACAAAAATAGAATTTTATTAATCATTTTAGAAAATACTCTCACAGACTCTAAGACTATGGCGTATCCTGAAATTTTCAAACGGGAGGGCGCGCACCTGTTCTAAATCCGCCTTTGAGACTGCACATTCCAGAAAGTTTAAGGATGGATTATATTTAGTTGTGAATTTCCCACAATTTTTTTTTTTTTAGAAAGACGGTACTAAACAATTTTAACAAAAGTTTTAAATTACACGTTAATGAATATTTTTATAATTGAAATACAGATTTCCATGTTGCCGATTCCGTTTCACTCATTCTTGGTGTATTTTTATCGTTCATGTCCTAAAAATTTACCAGCGCTTGGACAGTTGTTCACGAACTTTGCTTGTGAATTGAAATATCACGGAGAAGTGAAACCCATGGAAAAGCACGATGAGAAGTTTGTATACATTACATTTGCGACAAGTGTACCTTTCATTGTATGCAGCGTATCGTCTTTCCATATCATCAGTGTTGCATATAACCTCAAAAAAGTAAATTATCTGTCTTCTTCCTAATGAAAGCTACCCCCCTTTTTTTTTAGCACCACGCTTTGCATAATTATTGCGAACACATGCAGTGTTATGTTGTCCATAGTGCCTATTCTGGTGATAATAAAAATCAAATAAACTTACATCTGAAAAATCGTGAACTTATTAAAGTAATTTTATGGAAGACTTCATGTGGGCCCATAGATATATATCACAACTGTTATCATTAACACTGACAAACTGAGGAAGTTTAAAAATTGTACGTGTATGTAGTTGTCAAAAAAATGTGGATATGGTAGGCAGCAGTCTAATCGTAGTCCCTTGTCTACTTACCAAATTTGACACACCATATTTACCGTAAGCAACGCGAAGGATGAGCAGCAACAAAAGTAAATGCTTTATATCCTTCCGGGTCACATTGGTTACTCTGCTTTTAGTTTATTTTTGTGTTGTTTTCTAAGAAATGTCGCTCTGAATTTTCTACTAGTATATATTTTTTTATCCCCCTTTTCTCTCGACGCCGTGAAAAACTATAATCTACATCTATATATTCTACATCGTAAAATTTAGTGGCAGTTCAGTATCAATAAGTTAACAATCATGTCCTATGTTTATTTTGTTTATTGTAGAAATCAATCATCAATATTTATACAATAAACAATGTGAGATCGGTTCTTAATATACAGGTGCGATAAACGAAATTCGAAAATGTCCCAGGTGTATATTTGAAATGGTTTTTGTGTGTGTGTGTCTGTTCATATTTTCTGATTTTATATAATTATTTAATCTGATGCCTAGGCATATCAGGTCTATGTATGAGATAGTCAAGCTAAAGAGATTATTTTGTATACTGAGGTATGCGTTCGGATTCTCTGTTGAAACATGCATGGTGTAATTGTTTAAGGGTGAACACTTTGAATATAAATCGGAGTTGACTGTGATTTTTCACTGATGACTAATTTTGGAAAATTTCTTTTCTTAAACAGTAACATTCATATTTCAGGAAAATTTAATATTTTCAGATATAACAGAATTTGATGAATACGTCTTAGGCCTTCGAAGTCTCGTTTACAATTTTATTAATTACCAGTAACAGCCAATGAAGGACTAATGATAGACAAACGAAAAAAAAAAACAGAAAAAAACATCTCACAGAATAAAGACCATGTATGTGTATTATAACGGCACTTAAAAAAATCCATTTTTGGTGACCGAGCCTGTTAGTATTTAACTACCTATAGCTAGTCCTGGGACCTGCTTCGTCCACATCAAATCTATTCGTAGTTCGTCGCAAAATGCATGAAAGAAAAAGGATGCGTGCGAGAGAATTTGTTCATATGCTTCTGTTTATAAAATTGGCGTTTTGGTGCGGGCATTCAGATTTTTATTAGAGCAAGAAATTTTACATGTATTTTAGACATGAACATATCCAAAAGACATAACCCACATAACTATGATGTTGGTGAGAAGGGTAATAATGCATGATGATCTCTGATTTGCTCATATCCTGATGTGTATATGTATATACATTTTCACGATAATACCATAATTCCTTCATGGTAAAGTAACTTCGACCTGTAGGTACCCCCTGGTGGAACAGGCGGACGAGAGAATCACAACACTATATAAAGATCTTGAAAAAAAAGAAATTGTACCTTTATTTACATACATGTACTTCTTACATGATTTATGAAAAGCACATCGATTTTACGCATTTTAAAGTTACATATTTTAAGTAAAAATGTAACATTTTAAGTTACATTTTCATGGGAAAAAACAAATTAAAACAGTGGTGTTAAAAAAGACATTGTTAACGTAACAGGGTTTAGACGCGAGAGGCATGGGAGACGGGGCGGTAAAAAACTACCAAGGGGCTAATCGAACCCCAAATCGGACAAACTAGGAATTAATTTGGCGTGGCAACATATAGGGACTGAAAATGAAGAGTGACAGTAAATTTTGAATAACAGCGGTAAAGATAAGAGTTGATTGGGATGAAAATATAGCCTATTTGTCGCACTTCTTAGTGGTGGTTTATTGCTCTCTCCACACAGGTCAGAGGCAAAGCTTTCCTGTTATAGATACCTCGGCTAACGAGGACAATCCTATTTGGCTATTTAGCTATCAGTATATGGTATGTCTTTGACTATCCGCCTTGTGGGCTGAGCTTTAACCCGAAGTTTGTCTTAGGGTTTTAATTGGTTTGTCTTCATCCACCGGATTTGAAACACTGGATTGAGAATTGCAGCTCGACGGATGTGCATGCTATAGCAAGCAGGAACTGCTTTACCGAGATCATTCTCGTTAAGAGTTGATTTCTCTTCGGTTAATTTTGTTTGTGTTTTTTGTTTTTGTGTCATCGTGCTGTTCGTTCGTGTTTACTATTTTTTCAATATTATGTATATAGTTTTATTCCATACGTATATGCAAGTCAATAATTGTAAATTTAAAAAGGTCCGTCGTAAATAAGGCTCGAGTCAACTCAGTCCTTCTAGCGAACAAACATTTGATTCCTTCACGTCATTTACAGCATGCATATTATAAAGAAAGACAATGGAAAAGTATACTTGGCCAACAGTAACTTATAAGACAAGTTACGAAAAATATTCGAAAAAGGAAGCCGTCAAATTAAGCAACGAGGATATCTATTATTTGCAACTTACGCAGAGAGAAACCTGAATAGGTGTAATAATTAAACGACAGAGGACAGTCGTACAATTTGGTGTCGGTATAATCCACTATTCGGATTTCGGGTATAATCCCGCTTAAGACTTACAGAATAGAGATTTTTTGTTCAATCAATGTTTACAAGTCTTTGTCAATTATATATAGGAAGACGTCAGTCATTCGTAATTAAGGTTTTGCCGTATTGCACTTGCCGATTAACTGAGCTGTAAACAATAGTTTTAAAACAAGTTATCAGTATAGTCGGGTACGTATTTTTGTTCTATTCTAGTACCCTCTTTTTTCAAAATCATTTCAATGTCTCTTTAATCTCCCGCCGCGTTTTATCCAGCGTGCAGTCCAAAATTAACTCCGCGTCAGTGAGGTGTCGGTCTGGTCTGACGACCTTCTACTCCCTTGAAAGTTTTCTGTCGTATTCATGCAGTTGATTGTCATGCCATGCTATGCACGATGACCTTGTTGTAATTACGATTTTTTTTTCAGAAACAGTTCATAACGTATGTCTGAGACAATAATTAAATAAATAAATCGATATGATTTTCTCAGCGTATGTCAAGTGCTTAAATGTCCTTTAGGTTTAACAAAGAATCATAACGAAACAACGGGAAAATAACAAATTTGCGGATATCCCAATTTGCCATACAAGAATCAGGGCCGTAACTAGGGTCAAAGTTTTGAGGAGGCAGGGGTTTGGGGGCCGCCGATTGAGGCCCCCATGAAGCGGGGGGTCCGGGGGGCTTGCCCCCCGGAGGAAGAAAATTTTGCAAAAATGAACGTAAAATTACACATTTCCCCTTGTTTTAACAAGGTAACTGGTTGAATTAAAATAAACAGTTTGGCAGTATTTCCTTATTTTCTTCGCTGGGATTATAGTATCTCTATCTTAAGTAAATAAATCTGAATGCTTGGAAAATAAGTTTTAATACAAAACGTCTAAACAATATTGTAGTATACAAATTAATCAGTCTTTTTCTAGTCAGCACCGAACGCCAGATAAATCTTTCTGCTTCCTCCCATATCCCATCTTTTAAGTACCGTTTCCGGATTTACCTGCCCAACATTGTCATTCCGGTGAACGTGGAGCATAGCTAAACCACATAGACGGTTCTCGGTCATCGTGGCTCTGCACCAAGTTTTTAAACGCCTGAGAGCAGAGAAAGATCTCTCACATGAGCAGGAGCCAACTGGCAGTGTTAAAATCAACTTTAGTATGGTGTTGACGTTCGGGTACAAATCTGGATCAGCATATGCTATTGCGGCTGTCAGTGTCTTGACAGAATCGGGAAGATTTAAATTATTACATTTCCTAACCCATCTTTCTACCTCTTGCACAAAGTCGTTGGGGAATGGTAAGTCGGTGATGTATTCCGTTTTCATGTCTAGAATTACGTGTTGGTTTAACTTCTGTACAAGCGATGGTACAAGGTAGTTACCATAGAACATAGATTTAAGTTCGTCAGGAAATCGTTCATTCAAATGTGTAATAATATGGTCAATGAACGGTAGGAAAAAGTTGACACGGTAATGTTCTTCTATACCTTCGATTTGGGCATTCGCTCTGTGCCGTTGTCTTTGTGCAGTTCTTGGCTTTGTTGGTTCTACTTCGACTTCATTCGCAATTGATACGCTTCTTTCATAAAGATCGTGAAACTTATTATCAGATTCTGCCCTGATACTATTAAAAATCTGAAGTAAATCTCTAGCCTCTTGGTGAGCCTTCACCAAATCACAAGTCTCGGATTGGAGAAGAATTGATAATGGTCGAATGTAGCCCAGAGTGTACTGCAACATTACCGTTACAACGATGAAATCAAACTTTAGTAAAACGGCAAGATAAGAAGAAGCATCAGCTGCAGCTTGACCTTTTGATCTTGATTTAATGATTTCGAGGACAGCAATGAGAGATTTGTAATGTGTAAGCAGCCAAGACAGTGTATCAACCCTAGAAGTCCATCTCGTCTCGGAAAGCTTTGGCATCATATTCTGTCGCATTGCAGCTTCAAAAAGTGTTTCTTCGTTGTCATAAAGAAGATCAAAGTCTAACTCTTTGTTCCCTTGCTGAACTTCCTGCATTAAAATAGCTTTACGCTTGCTCACGCCACATACAAACCATGTTATTTTACCAAGTATGGTTAGAGTGTTTCTAGCTTCCACAACTTTATTGCATGTATTAACTATAACCAAGTTCAGACGATGTGAACTACAATGGACAAAGTATTTAGCTTCTGGGAACGAGTCTTTGACACGTTTATGTACTCCGGAAATCTCACCTGACATTGTGGCACAACCGTCATAGCCTTGTCCTCGCAACTTTGTCAAATCGAACCCCCATTCCTGTCCAAGACTATGTAAAACTGCATTTGAAATAGTTTCGGCGTCTGTTTGAGCAACTTCAACAAACCCCAAAAAATCTTCGCTAACATCATATTGGTCCTTTTCATAATTAACGTATCGCACACAGATAGATAACTGCGCTTTTTCTGCTACATCAGTGGTTTCATCGACCATTACACTAAAATATTCGGATTTTAAACAACGATCTCTGATAGCATCTCTGATTTCCAATTCACATAAATGTATGAATTCGTTTTGAACTTTTGGAGACAAGTATTTGTATTTTGCAGTGGATAAGTGAACCCTAAGTACATCGTCAAAGTTTGCCTTCCAGTCGACAAAGTACTGAAAGTTTCCATCTTCTTTTCCTTCGTCTTTTAACCAATTTCCGCGGAATGCAATATTTCGCTGTCCGAGTCTGATAACAATGTCAATTATCGAAATAAGACTCGCCCGGTTTTTCTGAATTTTTTCCTGGTATGCCTTACTGATGCTTTCTGTGACAGGGACAGTCTCTCCTTTTATTGTCATCAAAAACTTTTCGCTTTTTTCTAGGGAAGTCTGATGTCTTTCAGAGTTTGAATGCCTTTCCAGAGCGCCCCGTTTTTCTCCGGAAGCGTTTTTCCAGTCTCGAAAACCACATGTGATAAATTCAGGATTTTTTTCTGAAGCTGTTGCCGGAAAGGCAATACAATAAGCACAGAAAACACTGTCATCTGAAGGCGAATAACGTAACCAAGGTTGCCTTTCTTCCCATTTTATATTATAACGTCTTCCTTGAGAATTCAGCGGATAGTCAAACTTTGAATCTGGTGTCCATTTATGTTCTAGAAGGTGTTGACGTTCGCCGTCTGACAGGGGTTTGTTAATTAATTTTTTTGGATCCTCTTCACATAATGGTTTTGAACTAGATGCAAATTGAGAAGGTTGTATGCTTGGTTCAGCGATTGAAGACGTACAAGGAGCATCTTCCGATGATACTTCAGGATGCTCTTTAGGGTGTTTACTTTTGAAATACAAATCGAGTGACGACTGTTTGGACATATTACCTATTTTAAATGAAAAAAGCCAGATTTAACAAATATCGGAACTACATTTATTTTACTGTAAGTACACCTTGTACCAGATATCTTAACACAACATGCATTACTGCAAGAACGTATTGAAAGTGACTTTTCGTAAAATTTTATTAATTTGTTCTGAGGGATAAATACAGACAATTAATAAACTATTCTGACAAGGTAGGCTGTAGCTGCATGAAAAGTTCATGTAAATATCTTGATCTTTTTAATAAGACTACAATATATCAAAGCGGTTAACCGTATTGTAAAGTTTTTGAGTTTAAGTAATGTTGAAGGAATGGTGTATGGACGGACAGACACAGTGAAAACTTTTCGATGCGGGCGGCTTGAAGGCACCGGCGCGCCGCCTGCATCGAGGCTTCATTATTCGACTGAAAAATTTCGGAATGAAAAACTTAAATTTAGACAAATACTAAATGATTATGCATACATCAGTCTATGGAATTTAACAATTATCTGTTAAAATTCATAACTGCCTGGGTTTGACTGTTTGAAATAATGTGAACATCTTTAATTACTTTGACGGATACTCTCTCAAGGTTTTCTACTTTTATATTGTTGCTCGAAGGACGTACTCTGAGTCTCAATAAAATCTTTTATAGATTTTAATTGATAAAACATATATTAAAAATTATCATCAATGTGCATTTTATGCACTTTACACTCACCTGTCCTCGATCGTCTGATTTTTTCAATCTAATAAGTCGACTGTGCTCAGTTTGCAATGTTGACACTTCGCGGGAAAACAATAATAAATAACCAATGTCGGATATCTTTAGAAAAAAATCCGGATATTTAAAACGAAATATATGTGATATAAATTATGTTTATGATTTATAGTTGTAACAGTGTTTCTTGACTTTGTGCGATCTAATGAATTTAATAATTGGATTTTTCAAAGTAAAAAACACACTTATTATTTTTTTTGCTGTAAATCTGGAGGAGGCAGTTGCCTCCGTTGCCTCAGTGGTAGTTACGGCCCTGAGAATATACTACAAAATGCCGACATAGTCACGGAAATTCGATTGTTAATATTTAGTTATTTGTCGACGGTTTCTTTTCCACGGAACACAAAACTCCGATAATTTTGGCGGCCGAACTCCGCGGACCGGAAAACTCCGAGGTTATTGTGAATAATCGGAGTTTTTTCTCGGATCTTCCGCGATTTTTCCGAGGTAAATCCCGGAAAAAAATCGTCAGTTTCCGGGTAACTCGGAGTTTCCCGGACCTCCGACGTCCGCAATTCCTGGCTGTAACTCGGTTTCAGTCCTGTACGACCGCAACAAGTTGAACCCTGAACATTGGAGACCCAATATGGATAGTCTATTACTTAACATTTAATAGAAAAAAAATTATTTCTATATTCATTGACATTTTTGACACGATAAAGCCCCTTTTGGCCCTTTTTAAAAAAAAGGTTAGGACCACAAAATGCAATAAAAAGCTTCCTTCAGTGTATATAATCATCATATTTTAACTTCATAACAATTGGCTGGCCCACTACAGCTAAACTTCTTGTGTAAAACCATTTGCCTTGACCAACTTTTAAAAATGGCGTTGTTTGCCCCTTCGACCCCTCATATCTCAAAACCAGTAAGAGATATTTCAAATCTGATTGAAAAATGCAGGCAGGGATTTTCACAAGGATTCCAATGAAAAAAAGATTTTGAAAATCGGACCACAAATAAAAAAGTTGATTTTTTGGGTGTGGCCCGTCTTTGGCCCCCTGTTGCAATGTAACGGTTCAATATACATCAAAACCATTTAGACATTTTGTTGACAGAATTTAATAAGGAATTCAATAAAAAAAGAATTTTCAAAATCAAATAAATAATAAACATTCTACAACAGTTTTGTCAATACACCCGTATTAGCCCCTGTTGGCCCTTTTTTCTGAAACGGTAGGGGCAACCAACCCCAAATACAATAGGAACCTTCCTCTAGTGGTTACAAACATCATATAAAAATTTCGTAACAATTGGTCAATAATTACTCAAGTTATCGCACGGAAACCAAATGTCCCCAGACTACGACGACGACGACAACGACAACGACAACGACGACGACAGCATCATACCATTATACGTCCGCACATTTTTTGCGGTCGTATAAAAAGGAATGGTCTTTATCCATTCTTCTATACGTGGTCATTCATGCGAAAAATATAGGTCACAGCCAGCATCCAAAGCATGCATTGCGCTTAGCATCACTAGGTGCACCTATCATAACAATAGAGTAGATGTGGCACATGTCAGTAAGTGGGAATGGACTTTAACCAGTCTTCTTTAAGAGGCAATCCATGTGGAAAATATAGGTCACATCCAGCATCTGAAGCATGCATTGCTCTAAGCATCACTAGGTGCACCTACCATACCTATTTGGTTACTATGGCATTTGTCAGAAAGAAGGAATCGACTTTAACCATTCTTCTATAAGTGGTCATTCATGTGAAAAATATAGGTCACTGCCAGCATTCAAAGCATGCATTGTTCTTAGCATCACTAGGTGCACATACCATACCAATATGGTTGATGTAGCACTTGTCAGTTAGAGGGAATAGACTTTAACCATTTTTCTGTACATGATCATTCATGCAGAAAATTTAGGTCACATCCAGCATCCAAAGCATGCAATGTTCTTATCATCACTAGATGCACCTACCATACCAATATGATTGATGTGGCATTTGTCAGTAAGTGCAAATTGCAAACAGGAAGTGGAAGTGTCAAAGGTCTGAAAGTTGCTAAGGACGTACAGTCATACTGTCATACTGAACCATCCTACCAAGTTTCAAATAATCCCATGTATGGTTTCTGAGAAAATCTTGACAGAAATTTTCAAGTCGATTTTCATAGATTTTCATATCGGCCCAATCCCAAACAGGAAGTTGAGATTTGACAGATCTGAAAGTCACTTAGGACATACCTTTTGTTATACTGAACCATCCTACCAAGTTTTAAATCATTCCCATGTATAGTTTTAGAGAAAAGCTTGATAGAAATTTGTACAAACGTACACGAGTAAAACATAATGCCCCAGTTGTTGTTGCAAGGGCATAATGAAATTGTTAACGTACAACAACAAATGACAACAGAAGCCAAATGATGATGGCAATAGTGCACAAGGACCTTGTTCCTTGTGTGCTAAAAAGAGCCAAAATTTCCAGACCAACATCATTCTTCGAGGGCAAAATACATGAAAAATATAACCGTACACAAAAGATGAAAAACAAGAATATGTCCAAAAGACATAATGCCCCATCAAACAAAATATATATTTTTCTGCAATCATTAAACCATGAAGTTGTTCTTAGAGTATAATTTTATAATGTTGATTAAATGATTTATTGAAGTTGAAAATGTGTCAAACAGGCACAGTGGCCGGCCTTCCATACCAATATAGTTGATGTGGCACATGTCAGTAAGTGGGAATGGACTTTAACCATTCTTCTGTAAGAGGTCATCCATGCCGAAAATAAAGGTTCATCCAGCATCTGAACCATGCAATTGTGCTAAGTATCACTAGGTCCATCTACAATACCAATCTGGTTGACATGTGGCACTTGTCAGTAAGTGGGAATAGACATTAACCATTCTTCTGTAAGTGGTCATTCATGCAGAAAATATAGGTAACATCCAGCATCTGGACCATGCATTGTGCTTAACATTACTACTCAGGGGAGGATCCAGGATTTTATTTTAGGGGGGGTGTGAACCTTTTTTTTCACCGAGCGGAGCGAGGCGCGAATTTTTTTTAGTGTTTTTACGTGGATTTTATGCATAAAAATATAATTTTTGCAAGTTTTAGGGGGGGCGCACGCCCCTCACGCCCCCTCTGAATCGGCGCCTGCTACTGTCTGTAAAGGATACTCTGGAGAACAGATATTCTGAGAATTTTTCTTTATGTCATAACTAGCACATTTGAAATGTTTGCTATTTTTATTGTTGCACAAAAACGTAACTAAATTTACAAAAAAGAGTGAAAGTCAGAAAGAAAAGCTTACCTCTAAGATAAATGAAGCAAAATCGCTTTGCTCCCTTGTTTTTCCATTGTAAATGGCAGCCATTTTTGGAGATGCCAAATTTTCAAAAATCACTATATCAAAGAATTTTACAATACCACTTTGACCAAAGAGGTATTTTGTCATCAACTTCTTTTTGTTGACATCAGGGAGTGCATTTTGACGGCATATGAAGTCACAATAGAAATTTCAGATTTTTCCCGTACTTTTTTCACTATGGGAATTTCCCATTCAAATGTAAATATTTAGATTTTTAGAAAATGTATTTAAGCATTTTTAAAAGTTGTTATATTTTTAGTTAGGTCTTTTAGATACTCATAAGATTATATAAATAAATAAAGGCTTACGTTTTACAGAAAAAATAAGTTTTGATTTGTTCATTCTCTAGACTATCCTTTACAGACAGTAGATGCACCTACCATACCAATATGATTGATGTAGCATTTGTCAGTTAGTGGGAATTAGGAAATATGGGGATTTGGGACAAACGGACGAACTGACCCGAACACTGTCATCTTGCGTAGATGGGGCAAAAAAAAGTGAAAAAATGCTCCATTTATCAGGTGTTCCTGTCAGGAGAAACAGAATTTGGTGCTATAACATGTATAAACATTTCCATAACTTGATAAGCATGCACTGTTTCTTTTCATTTTTATTTAAATAATTATAAATACCTTGTGAATACACAAATGGGAAGAGTGGTAATATCAAACTGGTCACATACAAAACTTTCATTTTCTAAGATGTCTGTCTTCTTGCTGAAAAATATAAATACATGCATATTGTTGAAGTTATTATTGCTGTATACAAAATACATGTATCAAGTGGCTGTGATTAGTAGTTTCTGACAAAAAGTGTTACTGAAATTTCTTCCCTGCCTGCCACTGCATCCGCAAGACACTCATTATTTTATAATTTTTCACTCTGTGAAATCTTACCAAAAAAATCTTTCGGGTTAATATACAAAATGTAATTATTAAAATAGATTTTCATGGAAATGTGTATTTATGGCCAGTCTTTGTTACCATATCAACCATGAAAATGGCCGTTGAGACCTGTATCAATAGACCCTGGTCCAGTGAACAGCTTGACCAAGTTTCAAAACATTTGGATAAAAAATAAAATTTTAACAGCATTTTAATTTTTGCCTTTTTTTCATTTGGCATTTTTGCCATTTTAACACTATTGTTCATGGATGTACAGGAAGGGTTAGTATGTTGCCAGCCATCAGGTCCTGGCCCTCCTGTGCAACAACAGGTTTTGAAGGACCGGCATGATTTCTGTCCCTAATGTCTAACAGGACTGATTTGTTTGCAACTCTGTTGTATGCAAGTGTAGCAAAGCTCTTAAATATATACATTCAGCCAAATGTCATGTGACTCAAAATATGATTAAGAAAAAAACTTTCTGTTCAGACCTAATCAGATTTCTCAGAAGTTTTTTTAAAAAGTCTATGCATGTTTTAACAAGAGTCAACACTAAAGCATGTCTTGCCAGCTTATTCAACTATTCATTCATTAATTCCGAACATTATCCTGTGGACCAACTAAAGCGATTCTTGATATCATAGTCATTGAGAAACAGACTTAAATTTAACATAAAGGACTAACACAAAAAATAAAACAATATTTAAAAGTCATTTTAGTGTAGAAATGATTTCAGGGTTATATGATATATGACATGGTGGCAGACGCAAAAACCCTTATTTCATCGATACCCTAAATATCAGATGCCTTAGCTACATGTACATGTATCATACTTTTCAACTAATGACAGTGGATGCCTCTTATTAGCATTATCAGTCAGAGATATTTGTGCAATTAACCAAATGAAATGTCAATTTTAAACCGAAAAAACAAAATAGTTATATAAATTTGTCTAATTATCAAATGTTTCGAGTAATTAGAACACCCAGGTGACACTTTTGCTGTATTTATGCTTGTATAAACAAATGTGACATAAATGAAGGTTGTTAAAACTTGTTTAAATCTATACTACTAAAATAACGAAGCGTTTTTTGTTAGCCGGGTTGCAGCCTAAACAACAAATGCTATGACTAAGCTTTATATATCAAAAATAGGGGATGCTTGTGCCCTTTTAAAATTTAATTAGCACATATGCAATTATGTGTGCAGTTTGATAATAAACCTAATTAATTGATCCGGAAACGCTATAGCCGTCATTGTTCCGGAATTTAATATACCCTCCTTTTTTTATAATGTTTGAAATTATTTCCCCTGTTTTCAGACAAATACCAAAAAAAAAAAAAAAACCACAAAACTTTTCCATTAATTATGCTTTATATTTAAAGATTTTATATAATAGATTATATTGGTATGTTTACTATAAAATGTATGCAAAAAATGTTTTATCGTCAAAAATTGAAACTTGATAGAAAAATGAAAACCATATTGAAATTTTTAAATGTGTAAAACTATGGTCAACGATAAAATTGCAGAGAAAATGTCTTCCAGAATTCCGACCAGTACCTCCCCGTGGTGGAAGACGGGCCCTGCTCCAGCGATAACAAAGGATACTCTGGAGCAGCTAACACTGGCGGTGGTGTGTCATGGGCTGGACGACCCATGGCACATAGCGAGTCTATACCCATTGGTATAAGTCGACGCAGAGGGGCTTTCCCCTAGTCGCGACTATAAATACCCATCATCATGCAGAGAGAATGAATGAATTTGTCCTGCCACTGGACTTTTGTTTGAAAAAAAAATCAATAGGTGGGATAAAATAAACAAAACTAACACTTATTTAAAGTTAATACCGTAGAACCTCCAGTCTTCCAGAATTCCGACCAGTACCTCCCCGCGGTGGAAGACAGGCCCTGCATCCGTCGATAACACTAAACAAAGGATCAGTCAGCCGTAGAACCCTTCATTTGAGATTAGCACAACAATGTATGGTCATGCAAATGCAATGCTTTTATTGTGTTGTCTACATGTATTTTTTAAAGCAATGCAACGATTGATTTTGCCGCGAATTCGCGGGTTTTTCCTAGTAACTTTTAACAAACACACTTCAAAGACCTCATAAAGAAAACATATGATTTTGTATCAAGGTTATTTTGGAAAATTTAAAGTCAATTAACAGGAATTTTGTCCTTTTTTCAGATCTTCATTGCAATCAAATGAAATATTTTAACAGGAAAAGTTTAGGATTTAAAATCATTCAATAAAAAGGATTATTTTAATAAGAGTTATTCAATTAAGTGGAATCCACTGTAATTTTCCATAAACTTTGCAAAGATGTTAACATCCTAAAAAAAAAACCTTAATTTACGAACCCACTAGAGCATGAAATGGGGTCAGGGTAAAAAAGCATGGTGACAATTACATAGATCAAAATACCAACTGTCTGTATACCTTATATCAGATGCCTAGCTATAATACTTTTCAAAAAATTCATTTTAAAAAAAGTCTTTCAAAGAAGTTTTTGGCCTAAAAAGACCTAATTTAACAGAGTCACTGGAGTGTGAAAATGGGGTCAGGTTCACAAAGCATGGTACATGTAACAGTCGGTAAACCTAATATCAGATTCCTAGCTACCGTATTATACTTTTCAAGCTCCTTGGTATTTATTTTCCACAAAAGTCTTACAAAAAAGTTTATGACCTGAAAAAAGCCCTAGTTCACAGAGTCACTGGAGTGTGAAAATTGGGTCAGGTTCACAAAGCATGGTGTCAGTTGCATAGACCATAACCTCAACTGTCTGTATACCAAATATCAGATGCCTAGCTTAAATAGTAGCTTTCATACTTTTAAAGCAATTCACTGTCCACAAAAGTCTTACAAAAAAGTTCATGCTGCCCTGTTGCTGCCGTCAGAAAGTAAAACATGTACCTATGTTGTGCTTCCACAGCTATAAAGTGCAGGTTGGACAAAAACGGCGGGAAATAATAGAACATTGTCCCACTGATCCATATTTGAAACAGGAGTAGGGTTTCATCTAAGCGAGCTTTTTCCATATTATATCAATTAGTAAGTTTTGGGCCTTCATTCGTGTTTGACAATACTTTAGAAACAAGAGGCTCCCAGGAGCCTGAATTGCTAACCTGGCTTCAATAACTTAATGTAATAATATTTAAGAGGCAAAGAGGCACAAAAGGGGCATTTGAGTGTCAAAAGTTTGAAAGGGCAAGGACCAAACCAGTAAACACAAACAAGAAAAGCATGAAAAAACACAAACCACAAAATCAACCGAACTGAAATCAACATTGCGAACACTCATTTAACACTTGACCATATAGATATGAAATGTAGATATGTACACACATTTCTTTTTTTCTATAAAATGTTTTACAGTGAATAATTAATGTCTATATTTAAGAAATGTAATTGAAAGTAATTGTCAATTACTTCCTCTAAAGTAATCGATTGTAATGGATTTATGTGAGATACATGTGGATTACACAAAAATATGCCAATTATGTAATGGATTAATAATCCATTACATTTCTAAGTAACTTCTAAGTAATTGTGCCCATCCCTGTTGGCAAAGTTAGCAACATGACAGGTGTGTTATAGCAGACAGGAACTGCTTACTCTTGAGCGATTTCACATCTTTTTCAACCAGCGGACGCCTGTACAACAAAGTTTTTATAAATTGAAGTCTCTAGGACTCTGCATTGCAACCCGCCTAGCACATAATGCATGCCGCTTATAGGGTGATGCTATGGTGACTCCCTAAACAAGAGCCCTGCGTCGCATGGCAAAACGTTGAACCCTGAATGTCCTAGGCCCAATATGGACAGTATAGTTTTTGTCACTTGCATCCTATGGTGGACTGACAAAGCATATTTGTCACATGCAACCCAATTTATAGACTGACAATGAGTATTTAGAAATAAAAATATTTAAGTTCCTTATATCTAACAAGAATATAAAACAAGAGGCTCCCAGGAGCCTGAATCGCTCACCTGGTCTTGATGTCAACCCTATGAAGAACTTTGTAGAGCTAAATAAGCTGAACATTTAAGCAAGCAACAGCTTTTCTCTTTCAGCAATAGTTTTCATTCTGTAGGCCAAAAACGTGCAAAATGTTATTTTAAGGGTTGTCTGAACACGTTGACTCTATAGGTACTTTTGTTAAGAGCTTAATGAACTGAACATTTAAGCAAGCAACCATTTTTCTTTATCTGCTATAGTTTTCATCATATACTAGTAAGCCAAAATTATGAAAACATGTTAATTTAGGGCTGTAATCCCTATAAAGGGTCATCTGACAACTTCAGCCCTATGAATGCTTTTGTAGAGCTTCATGAGCTGAACATTTAAGCAAGGAACAGCTTTTCTCTATCTGCTTTAGGCCAAAAACACTTTATTTTGTCTTTAAGGGGTCATCTTACAACTTCAACCCTTGGATGATTTTTATAGAGCTTCATGAGCTGAACATTTAAGCAAGCAACAGCTTTTCTCTATCTGCTTTAGGCCAAAAACACTTTATTTTGTCTTTAAGGGGTCATCTTACAACTTCAACCCTTGGATGACTTTTATAGAGCTAAATGAGCTGAACATTTAAGCAAGCAACAGCTTTTCTCTATCTGCAATAGTTTTCATTCCATAGGCCAAAAACACAATTTTTTGCCTTTAAGGGGCTGTAACCCCTAAAAGGGGTCATCTGACAACTTCGACCCAATGAAGACTTTTGTAGAGCTAAATGAGCTGAACATTTCAGCAAGCAACAGCTTTTCTCTATCTGCAATAGTTTTCATTCTATAGGCCAAAAACACAATTTTTCCCTTTAAGGGGCTGTAACCTCTAAAAGGGGTCATCTGACAACTTCGATCCAATGACGACTTTTGTAGATCTTTTGATTCTGAAGAGCCTAAGATGTTTCGGATTTGTCCTATCTACTATACTTTTTCAGTTATAGGCCAATGTATGCAATTTTACCCTATGTTCTATTTTTAGTAACAACGGCCATGTTTTTTGACGGATCAAAAATCCCAACGCAAGTTTTGTGCAGGATACCCTAAAGTACCACCAGACCAAATTTGGTTTGAATCTGTTCAGTAGTTTCAGAGAAGAAGAAGTTTGAAAAAGTATACAGAGGACGATAACAGACGACGACGACGATGGACGCCAAGTGATGGCAGTAGCTCACCTGGACCTTCTGCCCAGGTGAGCTAAATACACACAAAACCAGACAAAAAATTGAAGTTTCAATTTCCCCCCTTTTGACCCCTAATTGCTAAAAGAAGAAATTTATCCTCCATTTTGTATCCAATATATGACAAAAATTAACTTACAACTTTTTTTTCAAAATCGACCTTAAATAAACAAGAGGCTCCCAGGAACCTGAATCGCTCACCTGGTCTTGATGTCGGACCTATAAATTTTTTTTCTAGAGCTAAATGAGCTAAACATTTAAGCAAGTAACAGCTTTTCTCTATCTACTATAGTTTCATTCTGTAGCCATAGGCCCAAATCATGAAACAAGAGGCTCCCAGGAGCCTGAATCGCTCACCTGACATATGTGCCTAAAGTAATGGTTATAAGGCAAAATCTATTTAACGTTGAACGGGTCATAAAATTAATAAGGGGGTCATCTGACAATATGGTGGATCTAAAGGTGCTGATCACTTTTGTTCTCAATTAAATCTAAAAATCTGTCAACCTTTTTGAGTTATTTGCAAAAAAATGCAGTTTAACCTAATGTTCTATTTTTAGCCACAGCGGCCATGTTTTACGACCAATCAAAAATCCCCACCACAGTTCTATACACCTAATAATAATAAACAATAATGCCAAGTTTGGTTCCATTTGGACTCAAAGTGTCAGAGGAGATAACATTTTCAATATAAGGAAATGTAGTTAAAATGCTCAATTTTGACGTTCCAAGGGCAATAACTCCTCAAAGGAAAGGTCCTACAACGTTGACCCTGTTACAAATTTTGTAGATCTTGATGTGCTTAACAATATGCAGTTTAAATTTCTCAAATATCTTGCATAGTTTTCAAGATATTGAGCTAAACAGGTGCAAAATTTGCAAAAAAAAACACAAAAAGGGCAATAACTCCTACATGGGTCGTTGGATTTTCTTCAAAATTTCAGAGCTGGTAGATCTTGAGGTGCTGATCACTTTTGTTCCCATTCAAAATTTTAAAATCTGTCACCGTTTTAGAGTTATTTGCAAAAAACTGCCATTTACCCCTATGTTCTATTTTTAGCCACAGCGGCCATGTTTTACGACCAATCAAAAATTCCCACATCAGTTCTATACACCTAATGCTAATAAACAACTATACCAAGTTTGGTTCCATTTGGACTTAAAGTGTTAGAGGAGTTAACGTTTTCAATGTAATGAGGAAATGCTGTTAAAATGCTAAATTTTGACGTTCTAAGGGCAATAACTCCTAAAAGGAAAGGTCCTACAACGTTGACCCTATTACTTATTTTGTAGATCTTGACGTGCTTAACAATATGCAATTTAAATTTCTCAAATATCTAGTATAGTTTTCAAGATATTGAGCTTAACATGTGCAAAATTTGCAAAAAATCCACAAAAAGGGCAATAACTCCTACATGGGTCGTTGCATTTTCTTCAAAATTTCAGGGTAGGTAGATCTTGAGGTGCTGATCACTTTTGTTCCCATTCAAAATTTTGAAATCTGTCACTGTTTTAGAGTTATTTGCAAAAAACTGCCATTTACCCCTGTGTTCTATTTTTAGCCACAGCGGCCATGTTTTACGACCAATCAAAAATCCCCACATCAGTTCTATACACCTAATGCTAATAAACTACTATACCAAGTTTGGTTCCATTTGGACTTAAAGTGTCAGAGGAGTTAACGTTTTCAATGTAATGAGGAAATGCTGTTAAAATGCTCAATTTTGACGTTCTAAGGGCAATAACTCCTAAAAGGAAAGGTCCTACAACGTTGACCCTTATACATATTTCGTAGATCTTGATGTGCTAAACAATATGCAAGTTAAATTTCTCAAATATCTAGTATAGTTTTCAAGATATTGAGCTAAACAGGTGCAAAATTTGCAAAAAATCCACAAAAAGGGCAATAACTCCTACATGGGTCGTTGGATTTTCTTCAAAATTTCAGGGTAGGTAGATCTTGAGGTGCTGATCACTTTTACCCTTGCCAGAATTTTGATATCTGTAGCCGTTTTTGAGTTATTTGCAAAAAACTGCATTTTACCCCTATGTTCTATTTTTAGCCATGGCGGCCATGTTTTACGACGAATCAAAAATCCCCACATCAGTTCTAAGCACCAAATGCTAATAAACAACCATACCAAGTTTGGTTGCAATTGGACTTATGGTGTCAGAGGAGTTAACGTTTTAAAAAGTTTACGGACGACGGACGACGGACGACGGACGGACGACGGACGCCAAGTGATGACAATAGCTCACATGACCCTTCGGGTCAGGTGAGCTAAAAATGTTATTTTAGGGGCCATAATCCCTGTAAGGGGTCATCTGACAACTTCTACCCAATGAAAACTTTTGTAGAGCAAAATGAACTGAGCATTTAAGCAAGCAACAGCTTTTTTCCATCTGCAATAGTTTCTATAGGCCAAAAACATGAAAAAAACATCATTTTAGGGGCCGTAACCCATATAAGGGGTCATCTGACAACTTCTGGCCGACTCAAAATCTCTAGACCGTTTTATTAATAAATTTATGGCAATTGTTCAACTCAGAATTAGCCAATTTCAAAATTCATTTGTAGATTTTAGGCCTAATACTTACCTTAATCGAATAAAGTCAAAAATCCGTTTACTTGGTTTGCGATACGTGTTTGTTCCCGCCGATAAAGCAGCTAACAATGTTGTTGTGGTATGAAGAAAGTATTACCTTGAGGTTTTAATGCACGAAATACAAAATTAGAACACTTTCGTTCCCGTGCATTCGACAGAATCAGGTATCATTGACGATCATATCATAGCGACCACAGCACTTCGAGTTGCCCCGACATACTTTAAGTTACCTACTATGTACTGGATACCTAAATTGCACAAAAATCCATATAAATCTCGTTTTATCTCTGCTTCAAGTAAGTGTTCTTTAACCCATATTTCCAAAGTTCTATCTCTTACTTTAACTACTATGAGGGAAATTATTATTCAATACTGTGAAAGGGTATTCGAAAACAGTGGAATTAATTATTTTTGGAGTGTAAAAAATTCTCTTGATGTTTTGGACAAGCTTCGTGCATTTGAAAATACTTTTAACACCGTTGATAGTTACGATTTTTCTACTTTATATACTAACCTTCCACATAATCTGATCAAAAAGAAATTTGAATATTTGGTTAAATGGTGTTTTGACAAATCTAAAAGTGATTATATCTGCTCTAGAGTTTCAAAATCATTTAGTAAATCATTTTTTAGTAACGAGACTCAAAAGGGGTACATTAACTGGACTGATGCAGAAACTATTACTGCTCTAAATTATTTGTTAGATAATATTTACATACGTTTTGGTAAACAAATTTATCGCCAAATTATCGGTATTCCTATGGGTACTAATTGTGCGCCACTTATAGCCGACCTTTTCCTATACTGTTATGAATCACAATTTATGGCTAAATTACAAAAAGACCCGAACAAACAGAACATAATCGAAACTTTCAATTATACTTTTAGATATTTAGATGACATTCTTTCACTCAACAATCCTTCATTTTCTAATTTTATTACAGATATCTATCCTTCTGAATTAACCTTGAACAAATCTAACGTCACCGGTGATAGATGTCCTTTTTTAGATTTAGATTTAAGTATTATTGACGGAAAATTACATACCAAAGTATATGATAAACGTGACGACTTTACCTTCCCTATTATAAATTTCCCTTTTCTTGAAGGAGATGTTCCACTAGCGCCGTCATACGGGGTTTACATTTCACAGTTAGTAAGATATGCTCGGATCTGCAGTTGTGTTTCTGATTTCAATAATAAAAACCGTTTTATTACTGAAAAATTATTAAAACAAGGTTATCGATACCACAAATTAGTAAAATCTTTTTCAAAATTCTTCCACAAGTATCGATCTCTTATTGAAAAATTTAATTGTACACGTCACTTTCTTATAGTGAAAGGAATATCACATCCTGAACTTTATGGTAATGTTTTTTATAAAGCTCACAAATTTAAAAGCAATCCTATAGAAATGAAAAATTGGCTTCAAAATTTATTACGGAAAGGATATGAAATGAATATCTTGGTTAAATCTTTGAATTTAGTGTTTATTGGCAGAAATATTGAAAACTTGATACTTGCTTTAAAACTTCCATAAACGTTTTTACTATTGTCATTTTTAAGCATTATAGCGATCAAGCGTGTCGGTTTTGTGTGATGACACTTCACTAAATCATTATTGTTTGAAGTGTTGTGTCGGATTTAAAATCGATACGTTTGATTTTTTTACATCAGTCGATTGATGATTCTCAGCTAGCTGTCAGTAACAGCGAGTGTTCTATGGAGAGTTCCTTTTACCGTCCTTCTGTTTGTTCTTGTTTTTTGTCTTAGGTTCTCTCTAGTAGAATTGGACTTTGATCGATTTGATTTTTATTGTGTGTTTAGTTTTTGTGCTTTGTGTAGGAATATTGATAGGGGGAAGGTTGGGCCCAAAAAACTAGTTTAACCCCGCCACATATTACATGTGCCTGTCCTAAGCCAGGAATCTTTGACAAAGCTCTCGTTTGTACTTGTCTTTTTGATGTTTTCTGTTCCTTGTTTAAGAAGGGGGTCTATCTGTGACTATTTCAGGTCTGGATTTGAATTATATGCGTCTTATTTAGACCATGGGCCAATTGCAGAACCGCGAGCAGTGCCAAATGGCCTCGTTGAAGGCTGCTGGCGGTTGTCCATTGTGGTTTTTCTAAATTGCCGTTTAATTGTGGGCTGTGTCGCGTACACTTATTCCACATCTCTTTATTTTCTATTCGACCCTAAGGAGACTTTTGTAGTGCTGGATGAGTAGAACATTTAAGCAAGCAAAAGCTTTTCTCTATCTGCAATAGTTTTCATACTATAGGGCAAAAACATGAAAAAACGCTATTTTTCACCTTTTAAGGGGCTGTAACCCCTATAAGGGGTCATCTGACAACTTGGACCTAATGAAGACTTTTGTAGAGCTTTTGATGCTGAAGCAGAAGGGTGGCATCAGATTTCATCTATCTCGTATACTTTTTGATTTATAAGCCAAAAACAGTAGTCTGACCCACCTGGTCTATTTTTAGCAACGGCGGCCATGTTTTTCGACGAATCAAAAATCCCCAAGCAAGTTTTGTGCAGGATACCCTAAAGTACCACCAGACCATTAATTTGGTTTGAATCTGTTCAGCAGTTTCAGAGGAGAAGAAGTTTGAAAAGGTTTACAGACGACGACAACGACAGACGACAACGACGACAACAGACGCCAAGTGATGGCAATAGCTCACATGGACCTTCTGTCCAGGTGAGCTAAAAAAATTATACTTACAATATCATTTTTATATCATTTCAATATCCCAACTCAATCTTATATTAAGAAATAGACCCATTTTCTTGGTAAATCTATTATTATTGATGTTTTGACCCCTTTGACCCTTAACTTCTTGAAAACAGTAAGAGATACTGCAAATCTGTATTGAGTAAAAAAGTTTCAATTTTGGCCCCTAATTACATAATAGGGGAAAAAAGGGAGTCGCATAAATTTATTCTCAATTTTGTATCCGCTATTTGACAAGAACTAACATGCAAAATAAATTTTCAAAATGGGACCTCAAATAAAAAAGCTTCAATTCTCGCCCCTTTGGCCCCTTATTACCTAATAGGTGGAAAAAGGGGGGTTGCAAAAATTAATTCTCAATTTTGTATCCACTATTTGATAAGAAAAAACATGCAAAATAAATTTTCAAAATCAGACCTCAAATAAAAAAGTTTCAATTTTTACCCCTTTGGCCCCTTATTACGTAATAGGGGTAAAGGGGGGTCGCAATAATTAATTCTCATTCTTGTATCCCTATATATATAAATGTGACAAGAACAAACATGCAAAAAAAAATCAAAATCAGACCACATATAAAAGTTTCAATTTTGGCCCCTTATTACGTCATAAGGGAGAAAAAGGGGGGGTCGCAAAATTAATTCTCAATTTTGTATCCACTGTGTGACAAGAACAAACATGCAAAAAAAAAATTTTCAAAATCGTGAAAAAGAAAGTAAATTTCCGGACTTTACCAATACATGTATATGGTACGTAAAACGAAAGTAAAAACGTCATTAAAATTCATTCGGATTTCTCTTGAGATTCAAGACTTTTCCTTGACTTAATGCTTTTCATGTCCAAGCTATTGCCAAATTTGAGGCTTGTTTAGGGTATATTGGGATATGGGATATTCACACAATTTTTTCATGGGATACGGGATATTTTAAGCAAAACTTACTGGGATATGGGATATTTAAGTCCATTTTATTTACAGGGATATGGGATACTGGAAAAACACTTTTTGGGATATGGGATATTTGATGAAAAATTTACGGGGATATGGGATATTTGTACCCCCCCTAAACAAGCCCCAAATTTAACAAAATAGCCCGAACAAAGCTCGATTTACAGGCTGAAATGCAATGAATGAAGATGAATTTTGGTGTTTTGGAAAGGAAAATCATCCGTGAAACGAATTATATAGGAAAAGGTATGAGATCAATGATTTATTAAAAGAAAATCGAATTGAAGAAAAGAGGGGGTGGTGAAAGAAGTATCTCCTTGTATTTTTTTTGTACCGCACATTGACTCTTACAAAATATTGATAGGGGGATCAGCAAGTCCATGTGGGTTAAACAGCTATAATCTGATAATTAAATGACTCAAAGGACTTTCAAAGGGAAGACAAGTTGCTTTCTTTAAACAAGAGGCTCCCAGGAGCCTAAATCGCTCACCTGGTCTTGATGTCAACCCTATATTTTGAACAGCAAAATGAGCTGAACATTTAAGCAAGCAACAGTTTTTCCTTTTCTACTATAGTTTTCATTCTATAGGCCAAAAACACAAAAAACCATTATTTTAGGGGCCGTAACCCCTTAAAGGGGTCATCTGACATATCAACCCTATGGAGACTTTTGTAGAGCTTTATGCGCTGAACATTTACAATGTAAGCAAGCAACAGCTTTTCTCCATCTGCTATAGTTTTCATTCTAAAGGCCAAAAACATGAAAAAGGTTATTTTAGGGGCCGTAACACCTATAAAGGGTCATCTGACAACTTCGATCCTATTGAGACTTTTGTAGAGCTAAATAAACTGAACATTTAAGCAAGCAACAGCTTTTCTCTATCTGCTATAGTTTTCATTCTATAGGCCAAAAACACTATTTTCGCCTTTAAGGGGCTATAACTCCTATAAGGGGTCATCTGACAACTTTTACCCTATGAAGACTTTTGTAGAGCTAAATGAGCTGAACATTTAAGCAAGCAACAGCTTTTCTCTATCTGCAATAGTTTTCATTCTATAAGCCAACAAGAGGCTCCCAGGAGCCTGAATCGCTCACCTGGTCTTGATGTCAACCCTATGAAGACTTTTGTGTAGCCAAATGAGCTGAATATTTAAGCAAGAAAAAGCTTTTCTATATCTGCAATAGTTTTCAATTTAAATAAGCAAAAAACACTATTATTCAACTTTTAAAGGGCTGTAACTCCAATAAGGGGTTATCTGACAACTTCAACCCTATGTAAACTTTGTACAGCTAAATGAGCTGAACATTTTAGCTAGAAAAAGCTTTTCTCTATCTGCAATAGTTTTCATTCTATAGGCAAATAACATGAAAAAATGTTTTTTTTCACCTCTAAGAAGCTGTAACCCCTGCAAGAGGTCATCTGACAACTTTGACCTTACGATAATTTTGTAGAGCCAAATGAGCTGAACATTTAAGCAAGCAACATCTTTTCTCTATCTGCAATAGTTTTCATTCTATAGGCCAAAAACACTATTTTTCGCCTTTAAGGGGCTGTAACCCCTATAAAGGGTCGTCTGACAACTTTGACCCTATGAAGACTTTTGTAGAGCTAAATGAGAGGAACATTTAAGCAAGCAACAGCTTTTCTCTAGCTGCAATAGTATTCATTCTATAGGCAATAAACACTACATGTATTTTTCGCCTTTAAGGGGCTGTAACCCCTATAAGAGGTCATCTGACAACTTTGACCCTATGAAGACTTTTGTAGAGCTAAATGAGATGCACATTTAAGCAAGCAACAGCTTTTCTCTATCTGCAATAGTTTTAAATCTATAGGCCAAAAACACTATTTTTTGCCTTTAAGGGGCTGTAACCTATAAGGGTTCATCTGACTACTTCCACCCTATGAAGACTTTTGTAAAGCTAAATTAGCTGAACATTTAAGCAAGCAACACCTTCTGTCTATCTGCTATAGTTTTCATTTTATAGGGCAAAAACATGAAAAAAAAAATATTTTAGGGCCGTAACCCTTACATGTATAAGGGGTATCTGACAAATATGACTCCATGGAGACTTTCATAGAGCTAAGTGAGCTGAACATTTAAGCAAGCAACACCTTCTGTCTATCTGCTATAGTTTTTATTTTATAGGGCAAAAACATGAAAAAACGTTATTTTAATGGTCAATTTTGACAGTCTAAGGGGAAAAACTCCTATAAGGAATGGTCCTAGGACTTTGACCCCATTAGATCATTTGTAGATCTTGATGTGCTTAATCATATGCAATTTAAATTTTTCAGATATCTTGATAGTTTTCAAGATATTGGGCTAAACAAGTGCAAAATTTTGAAAAAATCCAGAAAAAGGGCAATAACTCCTAAATCGGTTGTTGGATCGTCTTGAAAATTTTCAGGCTGGTAGATCTTGAGGTGCTGATCACTTTTACCCTCTGCCAGCATTTTGATATCTGTGACTGTTTTTGAGTTATTTGCAAAAAACTGTATTTGACCCCCCCTGTTCTAATTTTAGTAACAGCGGCCATGTTTTTAGACATATCAAAAATCCCAACGCAAACTTTTTGCACAATACCCTAAGGAACAACCATATATCAAGTTTGGCTGCATTTGGCCATGCAGTTTCAGAGAAGAAGATGTTTGAAAAAAGCTAACGGACGACGGATGGACGACGGACGCAAAGTGATGGCAATAGCTCACATGACCCTTCGGGTCAGGTGAGCTAAAAACATTAAAAAACGCTATTTTTCACCTTTAAGGGGCTGTAACCCCTATAAGGGATCATCTGACACTTTTGACCAAATGAAGACTTTTGTAGAACTTTTGATGCTGAAGCTGTGAGTAGGGTGGCATCAAATTTCATCTATCTCTTATACTTTTTGATTTACAAGCGTAAAACAGTAGTCTGACCCCCCCTGGTCTATTTTTAGTAACAGCAGCCATGTTTTTTGATAGATCAAAAATCAAAACACAAGTTTGGTGCAGGACACCCTCAGGATCATTCATACCAAGTTTCAATAAATTCTAATCAGTAGTTTCAGAGGAGAAGATTTTTGAAAAATTGTTAACGGACAACAGACGACGACAGACGCCAAGTGATGGCAATAGCTCACCTGGACCACTTTTTCGTTCCTAGTCTACTTTTCATTAACCAAAAACTTTGGTTTTTACACGTATTGTACATGCATGCAAAATTTTCCTCAATTTTCTCAGCACTTCATGACATAGAGTCATGAGTTATTATATCTTGTATACAGCTTTATCCTATAGTACCCTATGGTGTATACCGATTTCATACTTCTAGGTTTCTATTTCATATTTACTGTCAGAATACTTAGGTTTTAAACATAATTGACATACACACAAATTTTTGGTCACTGTTTCAATCTCATCAACTACATGACATAGAGTTCTAATATTTTGTATACAGTTTCAGCCTATAGCATCACTAGATGTATACCGATCTTATCCTTCTAGATCATCTAGATCTACTTCCTTTTTTACAAAACTCAGGTTTAATGCAAAGCATAATTTTGGGAGCTCGGTAATCAGCATATGCTCACAGATTGATATGAAACTAGATAATGTGTCTATGAGCCACAGGATGGCCCTCCCGTTCTTGAAATATCATTGACCCTCAATGTGTATTACCTGGGATATGGACCTTTACCAAGAAATTGATCAAAAGTGTTCATGTGTAAAATATAGGTCGCTGTGACCTTATTTCTGATGGGTGGTGCCATGTACCAAGACTCATCGAGAAGTGAAATATTATTGACCCCTAACATGTAGTATTCAAGATATGGACCTTAACCAAGAACTTAACCAAAGTCATTCATGCGTAAAATATAGGTCACAGTGACCTCATTTCTAGTGGATGGTGTCACTTTACCCAAGACACATCTAGTGGTGAAATATCATTGACCCCCAACATCTAGTATCCAAGTTATGGACCTTAACCAAGAACTTAACCAAAGTCATTCATGCATAAAATATAGATCACAGTGACCTAATTTTTATTGGGTGGTGTCATGTTACCCAAGACACATCTAGTGGTGAAATACCATTGACCATCAACATGTAGTATCTGAGATATGGACCTTAACCAAGAACTTAACCAAGTCCATTCATGTGTGAAATATAGGTCACAGTGACCTAATTTCTAGTGGGTGGTGTCATCTTACCTAAGACACATCTAGTAGTGAAATATCATTGACCCCCAACATCTAGTATCCAAGTTATGGACCTTAACCAAGAACTTAACCGAAGTCATTCATGCGTAAAATATAGGTCACAGTGACCTAATTTCTAGTGGGTGGTGTCACCTTACCTAAGACACATCTAGTAGTGAAATATCATTGACCCCCAACATCTAGTATCCAAAATATGGACCTTAACCAAGAACTTAACCAAAGTTGTTCATGCATAAAATATAGGTCACAGTGTCCTAATTTCTAGTGGGTGGTGTAGCCCTACCCAAGACCCATCTGGTGGTGAAATATCGTTGACCCCCAACATCTAGTATCCGAGTAATGGACCTTAACCAAGAACTTAACCAAAGTGTTACGGACGGACGGACGTACGGACGTACGGACGTACGGACGGACGGACGGACGGACAAGGGTAAAACTATATGTCCGATCCACATACGTGGTCGGGCCATAAAAATGTAGATTTTACATTTCTAAAATACTTATAATCAAGATGTATGTAAACATGTTCTATGGTATTCTACTGACCAACAAAATTAAATTATCTTTTTATATTATTTATCAGTTGTGCAAAACAATTCCTAACCAAAAAAATAATAAAATCTTTCTTTGCATTCTTTTAATAGCCAGACAAATTGCATTTTCACTATTTTTCTGACCAAAACAAAAGGCAACTGCCAAAAATAAAACCAAGACACCTTGAAATTCTAAGGTGAGGAACCATTTGATTTTTATAGGGGGGATTGGATATTTTGCGCACCAATTGTTTTATTTACCATAGCCCCCCCTATAAAAATCAAATGGTCGGTTCCCAAATACACATATCTGTTTTATAATTGCAAAAAAATCTAACCCTGAAATTATAAATTATTTCTTACTTGAATTAATACAATATAAAATTTTAATCCTAATAGTTTTTAAAAATTAAAAATATACCTCACTTGCAATTATTCTGTCTCGGCTAATTAACTCTCAACAGGCTTAAATTTAATTGGCCGACTCACCAACAGACTTTAGCCGACATTTTTTTAAAGAAAAAACTCATTTTTTATAACATTATAACATAAAATCACTTTTTGTTGTTTGAATGTTTTATTTCAACACTGAAAAAAACCTTTTGAACTACTATTTATATTAAAAAGGTGTAAAAATTGTGTTTATTGGTAAAAAAAAACATTCATAGTTGCCATATTTGAGCATACCGCCACCTCACCTTTTCGTTTTATCGAACACTGGTATAACAAATTGACTCTGTGGCAAGTTGAAAATGTGGTCAAATGAATAAAAATTTGTTCAACGTGAAATGGTAATTTTATTTCGCGTTTGTCTGCAACCCTTTTAGTTAAAACTTGATTTACGTCACGATAATACATGAGAGACAAGTAACTTCCAATCATACCCGAGACGTTTAAATCGTAAGCATTGAAACTGTAAACTTTAAAGTTTTGAAACTTTATTGAGATCAGGATTTTTAACAAAATATGTCCTGAATTTTGGGATGTTCTGAAATTAATACCGGGAAACCGGGATGAGACCCCCTCTCGCTCCCCCTAATTTATGCCGTGTTCACATATATTCCTCAATCATAATTAAGATTCATTACGCAATAAACTGGTTGCGTGATTATCACGTTTTGTGTGTTCACATTATATTTTCAAATGTGGAATCAATCTGGAATGCATGTTCAGATAACATGCGTGATGATGATGAGTAAACGATGATCTTAATGTTTTAATTTTATTTTTTTGTTGCCAGCTGAATAGGCTGCCTTCCCCCAAAGATCATTTCTTTTTGGGCAATATCCTTATACACATCCGAAATTCGATATGAAAAGTCCAACATATATCTTTCACCCTTTCGTATGCCCAGATGTCACTTAGTTTATTGACAAACTGATATATTCTACGCCACTGTAGATGCAAAACACTGTGTTTTATTAGGATGGTGGGAAATAAACATGTGCTTCTATATACCTCTGTTGTATCTGAAGAAGCATGCGCACAAGGTCAATGCGTATTTTTTCTAGATTGACATGGACCAATCCATAGATGTAAGGAATATTGAACCAATGTGGGAATTCAGAGGTCTTTTTAAGTGCAAGTCATCACCCGAGTATTGGAGAAATTTAGGCTCTTCAAAATCCAGAACAAAAGGACAAGAAGAAATGGGGAAGAAAATAGTAAATGACATCATCAGTTCATCCTCTCGACACTCAGCCTTTGCTTTTACTGATGGGTCATGTCTCACTAACCCAGGACCGTGTGGTGCAGGAGCAGTGATTTTGATAGAAGATAAGATTGTTGAGCTTAAACAACCAGTGTGCAAAAGAGGGTCGATTCTGCTTGGTGAGCTTATAGCAATCAATCTGGTGCTAGACTTCATATCAAATCCAGCAAACAACAACATTACAGACCAGTTTATTATATTTTCTGATAGCCAACAAGCCATAGGAGTGTTAACACTTAACTGGAAGGCAGACAGTCATACAAACACTATCAGAGAAATAAAAAACAAATTGGAAAATATACAGAAAGAGGGTATCATCATTGAAATTAAATGGACTCCAGGTCATTCAGAAATCAAAGGGAATGAGATGGCTGACAAGTTAGCCAAGGAGGCAGCTAAAGAGGCTGAGTCAATGGAAGGTGATGCACATATAAACGTCACAAAACAAGATATAGTAAAGGCTGCCAAAGACTTTGTCACAAATAAATGGCAAAAGAGATGGGATGAGAGTGACCGAGGTAGATTCTACTATAACTTCAATAAGAAAGTGGGAAATAAAATTACTTTTGACTTTCCAAACAGAAAAATCGCTATAATAATCAATGGTTTAAGGTCGGGATATGCTAGTCTGAATGATTATTATAGCAAGCTCGGAATCACTCAGTCACCAAATTGTCAATGTGGAGACCTTGAAACTGTAGAACACTACATTCTAAAATGTGACCGGTATGAGGAAAGCAGACAGAGACTGATAAATGAACTTTTTTTCTTATCGGGATCCATCCATATTGATTTGGAGGTGCTCCTAAATGTAGGAGAATTGGAGGAAAATATCATAACGGAATCACAGCGCCTTCGATTAATGGCGGACTACATTGAAGATACGAAGAGATTTTTTTAGTTTTTTTTTAATTTTTCCCGTCGTTAAATTTTTTTTTAAAAGCGTCCACCTATCAAAGTACATATGTGAAATATACCTAGAGTTTTAATTAAACACGCGCGTCAATCGATAACCTACAATTACAGGAGTGAAAATCCAGTGTCCTAAATTTATGACACGTACAGACTACAGACTACAGACATGTTCACATTTCCTCCAGATTTCAATAATGTGGAATGATCGCGTGAGTAAACCACCAGTTTGGTTCGTTTGATCCCGCGATGGCTATGACACTATGATTCCAGAATCATTCCACAAGTAATTTATATGTGAACAGTTCTTCCAGAATCAATACGCGATGATTGCGTAATGAAAATATGTAGTGTGAACACGGTATTAGTGCATTTATCTCGATGTAAGGCCATGAGCCAATCTGCCTCCCATCGGGCAATAGCATCTTAGTCTATAGTTGGAGTTTTTTGCAGTCTTCTGTATTTTTTGATTTGATGATGTCATCAGCAAAGAGTCTAAGCTATAAAGATGAATGAGTAAACTCTTAGTCGGTTAACGTTAAAAAGTCCAAATCAACTGTTATTGATAAATAGATACATAAACATTTAATAATTTAATTTTTTTATGCGAAATCCTACCAAAAAGTCTAAATATTTCTTTACTTCCCTTCCTTCTCAGTTTCTGTTTACATACAAAAACCACTATAAAACATCCGGTTTGATTGGTTCTTTCAACCATGTGACATTAACGAAATTTACGGGTGTTGCTAAAAGGCGGAACGGAAAACGAAAAAAAACAGAGATAAATCAAGGCGGTGGCTATTGGGGCTTGTTTAGGGGGGGTACCAATATCCCATATCCCCATAAATTTTTCATCAAATATCCTGTATCCCCAAAAATATTTTTCCAGTATCCCATATCCCTGTAAATAAAATTGACAAAAATATCCCATATCCCAATAAGTTTTGCCTCAAATATCCCGTATCCCATTAAGAAAATGTGTGGATATCCCATATCCCAATATACCCTAAACAAGCCTCGCTATTCTGCCGTAACCGGCAAAATAGCCCCACAGGCTATTCTGCCGTAACCGGCAAAATAGTCCCACAGGCTATTCTGCCGTAACAGATTTTATTATGTTGTACACTTAATTAGCAAAATATCGAGCGGAACAAATTATTTCTATATTCATTATATATCTTTATTCTCAAACATCAAACTGCAAAACCTTCTTCTGAAGTTAATTAACTTAATTATTAAATTAGGCCAAATGCCAAATGTACTCAAAGTGGGTCTCTTAACTCCATTATATAAGAATAAAGGAGATAAAAACCAATCTACAAATTACAGAGGAATCACAGTACTTCCAGTAATAAATAAGATCATAGAAGCTATACTGAGAGTTAGAATCCAACCACATGTTCTTGCCACTCAAAACCCGACTCAAAGAGGCTTCACTAGAAACTCGTCACCAATGAATGCAGCTTTGCCAGTGGAAGAGGTCTATAGAGAGTCCAAGGATAATAACCAGGAATATGAGCTGGTACTCCTTGATGCAAAAGCGGCATTTGATGTTGTCATCCATAATCATCTTCTGAGACGTTTATTCCATGCTGGTGTTGATGACCTTCATTGGGCCATAATACAGAGTATGCACACCAACGCTAGCAGTGCCATAAAACTAAATGGGGAGATATCTAAAACATTTCATGTTGAACAAGGAGTGAGACAAGGTGGAATTTTAAGTACCGACCTATATAAACTGTATGTTAATCCACTACTGGATAGACTCGAGCAGTCTGCAAATGGGTGTAAAATCGGAAATATTCTGTGTAATGCAACAGCATGTGCAGACGATGTTGCCCTATTAGGAACCACCCCAACGGAGATGCAGATCCAAATCAACATGTCAAGCGATTTCGCAATGATGGAGGGATATAAACTTCAGCCACAAAAGAGTGTATCCATCAACATCAAACCAAAGGCTACCAAACAACCAGCAAAGCTCCATCAATACACACTGAATACAGAACCAATGCCAATGGTAGAAAAGGCTACTCACCTTGGAATAATCAGAACAAGTACAATAGCTCGAAATGTAGAGGTTAATGTACAAGAAAACATCAAGAAAGCACGCAGGAGTGCATACGCTTTATTTGGCAGCGGATTCCATGGCGAAAATGGGCTCGATCCTGAGACAATGATACACCTTTATAAGACCTACATCATCCCTGTACTCCTGTATGGCTTGGAACTAATTAATCCTAAGGCGAAAAATCTGGATATCCTGGAACGCTTTCAGACAAAAATGCTGAAACAGCTTCTTTCCCTGCCAACAAATACTCCAGACCCGTCTATTTACGTCATTACAGGAATATTACCAGTGGAAGCGCAAATCCATATCAAAACATTGACTTTCTACTGTAATATATGTGAACAGGGGGATAACAGTCTAGAGAAAAGATTAGCCAGAAGACAATTGGAGGTTAAGCCAATGAGCAGCCAAAGCTGGTTTATAGATGTGCAAAAACTGATCCTCAAATATGAACTTGGCAATGCTAGGGAATGGTTGGATGATGAAAAGAAAAAATCAGTAAGAATCGGACAACTTAAAAGAGGGATTCACAACTTTTGGACTGAACAAATCAAAGCCAATGCCTCACTCTATACAGGTTTGCGGTATCTCAACGTCCAAAACTTCAAGCCTGGAGAAATTCATGAGCTATTGAAACACAAATGTCATCTAGCAGGAGATCTTATTAGAATACCAACAAAATTAAGGTTGCTCACAGGAACTTATATTCTACAGCCACTCCGCTACAAGATCTACAGAGAAGGTTTTCAAGATATCTGTGGTGCCTGTAAATCCATGGTGGAAACAACAGAACACCTCCTGATTGAATGTCCAGCCTGGGATGAGTATAGGCAGAATTCCCTGAATTACATAAAAAATCTATGGAACAGCAATAGTAATACAGAATGGGATAAGTTAGACAAAGAAAATAAGACACAGGTCTTACTGGATATAACCAAATTCAAATCAAAGAACACTCCAGATGAAGTTATATTCCAAATTGAGTACCATGCCAGGAGGATGATGTACCAGATTCACAATGCCAGAAGTAGATTGATCCTCAAGAAGTAACAAATGCTCCCATTACACTGAGAGGATGGGTTAGGGTTGGGACTGTGGGGCAGCCAATCAATGCTTCTATATGCTTTTTGCTTCAATTTTTCTCACTTTCATTAATTCCACAAAACCCTTTCATTCAGATACTCTGAGACTAGAGTTAGCAGCAGTCGACAGTGGGACTTTCCACGACGTACGTGCTAGCTCTTTGTCCAGATAACATCAAGATAGAGATGCTGTTTTCCTGTTTGCATCGATAAGTCCTTTTTAGATTTTAAATTTTTATTTTTCTTTTACGAAATCCGATTATTTCTACTTCAAATCAAAACATAGACAATCTTATTTTATTTTTTATCTATAAGTCTCATTTTTATAATAGTGCTAGTTAGAGCTATTTGTAGTGCAAAGTTTTAGATTTTATTGATGCTTTTAAGAACATTTTAACATATAATGAAATGTAACGCAGAAACAATCCTTATAGTCAAATTTTTAGATTTTAATGATGTTTGATTTTCTGATGAAAATGAAATATTTAAAGTTAGTATTTTATAAATATTAACTTTTATTTGTATTCAGCTCTTACAATTTTGAGGTAATCTGTATGATAAGAAATATTTGATGTACGGATTCAGTATTGAAAGCATTACCATCTTTAAAAAATAGTTTCATCTTTAAAATTAATACCAAGTCGTTCATGCTTTATTGTATGAAAGATAAGAAACAGTAGACCCCTTTGCATTTATAATTGTAAAATTGACAATGACTTGGCTTTGTGTCAATATCATGAGGTGGACAAATTTTACATTAACATTGCATGTCTACTGCATGGTTCATTTTAACTCGTATTCATATTTACTTAAAGTTTGGGGGGTGCTTTTGGTTGTCTTTTATTTTAGAAATTTAAGTCCGACCATGCAAAAATTACTACGAGAACCGCACAGGGAATGATTTGACAATTGGCAGGATTGTTTAGTATGACAAAATGTATGCCCTAGGGGGATGTTCAGCCCTATAGACCTTTAAAGATTCCTGTTTGGTGTCCTGTGTTGGGCATACATGTCCCGTAGATTAATTCTTCCAGAAGTCTTTATCAAAGATTATGTTTGTACTCTATTTGTTCTTTATGAAGAAGGGGGTCTTCATTGACATTTTATGATGAATTTAGAATTTTATGCATTATCCACCGCTTCTAATAGAAAAAAAAGTAAATATTTGAAATTCCAAAGGAAAACCGTCTATGTCCGATATGTAATATGGTCGAGGATGAAAATAATGTCTTACTTGACCATGTTGACTGTAATAGAAATTTATAATTACGAAAAAATATATATAGAAAAATCCAAAACAGAAAATAAATCTTTTAAATTTTAATATGTTGAATGAAATAAGTAATATTTAAGTACACTCTGTCCCAAATGAAAGTGACAATCTTTCGGCAAGTAGAAAACACTAGTTCCTTCTTAAGACAGTCATCAGCACCGAGGACAGGGGACCTATAAACATATGTTTAATTTTGTGGTTCAAATGGCTATTGATAATGTCTTTGAATGTCGAGTTACATGTTCATTGTTTTTGTATGTTTTTTTTACATGTATGTTTGTATTTGCTTAACCTCTTTGAGGTTTTATTTTGCAATAAAGTATAAATTGTATTCTTGCTGTTAAAATTTTGTGTATGATTCTCACCTTCATGTTGTGATTAATATTGCAATAATATTGATTGCAAAACAGCGGGCATCAAACACTGGTCACATTGAGGACTGTATGCTAGCTGTTATTCATTGCATAATTTTTATACCAGGGATGTCCAAAACAAGTTTTATTTAATCCCTGTTTATACCCATGCGAACAAAATTTGGGAGTATAGTAGTCACCCATGCAGTCTGTGTATCTGTCCATTTATCTCGTATTGAAGCACAACTCCCCCTAAATCGCTTGAACTTTGAAAATATCGATTTTTTTTATTTCATCGTGACGTCGGTGACGTTACATCGCAAGGGGGGAAAATGAGCTTTTTGCTAATAAAGGGGGAAAAACTGGACTGATCCGATTTTTACTTAGGTTGTTTTACTGGTTCAGGAATCTTCTTCCTCTTTACATATTTTTCCCCCGGGGGAAAAACTGGATCGATCCTATTCTTCCGGGGGAAAAAACTGGATCGATCCAGATTTCCCCCCCCCCCCGGAAAAACTGGCATGGGGGAAAATCTACACCGGACGCATTTTACCTTCCCGAACGCATCCGAACGCAGCCGGACGTTTATTAGTAGGACCCGAAATTGACGTCACAGTCCTACAAATGTACAGTTCATTTTACTTCCTTGATGGACCCTTTCGTAAGTTTTAATTTAGTTCTATAGAAGCTGCTTCTTCCAGATTTTCTCAAAATTATGAATAAGTTTTAATTTTCATATTTTTTTCTATTTGAAGGGCAATGAAAGAGCGATCCGACAATAATATACTGTAGTGTACGTTGTATTTGTTCATGTTGTTAGCTGCGAAAGGTTGCTTTTTTGATTTGGATTTTTTAAATTGGTTCTGAGACGATAATTAAAGAGATTGGTCTCCACGATAAATCCAAAATAACAGTGTCTCCGCGCTAATTTGTAAATTCAGATTTGGCCTTTTGAAATAGGCGCTTGCATTACAAACCAGTAAACTTTTTCATAATGAATCGGTCTGAGACAATAATTAAAGAGATATGTCTCCACGATAAATCCAAAATAACAGTGTCTCCGCGCTAATTTGTAAATTCAGATTCAGCCTGTTGAAATAGGCACTTGCATTACAAGCAAGTAAACTTTTTCATAATGAATCGTACATATGAAATATATACATCGTTGGAAAGAGTATATTTTGCTGCTTTGTTTAGACTATTTTTCTTTTCATTTTCATCAGACATTTTTCCAAAGGAACAGTTTAAAGTCAATCATACATTTTTTTCCAAATTCAAACTTAGAAATAGACCTTTTGGAAATCTTATACATTTCATATCAAAATCTTACCTTATAGTATCTTATTTAGTACTGTTATATAGCAAAATGATTCGAGAATATTCAGGTGAAATTTGAAGGAATAATTTGATAAATTTAGGTCAACTAATTAACAGTTTGAAATTGGTCAATTTCCTGTTTTAACAGGACGCCCGCTGGCCGATAACTCTCGATAAGGAAATTTGTTTATTGTGACAAATATCAGTCTGTTCGCGCGGTGTTTGATTTTTTATTTTTCACCATCCTTCAGATTTTATTAAATTACAAACAAAATAATAATTAAAACGATTAGAAAATAATATCAAACAATGTACGAGAAATTCAGCTATATGAAGATACTTTTATATTTGAATATACATGATATACTGGAGAAACACCAAAGTTTAATCGAGAGGATCCTAGATCTTCACAAGAACGACACTGTTATTTTCAGCCATTTCATATGTTTAATAGGATGATTCGATACTCTTCGATATGATTTTCTCAGAATCGGTACATGTGAAATATATACATGATATACATTTTGTACATCGTTGGAAAGAGTATATTTTACTGCTTTGTTTAGTCTACATCTATTTTCCTTTTCATTTTAATCACACATATCCCAAGTCAAAAAATCCACTCAACATATCGCAGAAACAAATCGAGAACAAATCTGTAATTTGAATGCGATTTGTATGCAATGTAAATTCACATGCAAATGAGCTAACAAATCGCATTTAATAAATCGCAAACAAATTATGAACAAATTGTGAACAAATCGACAAATGAATCGTAAGTGAATCAAAAATCCTAGAAGTGAATTGTAAACAAATCAAATTAATAAATCGATAACAAATCGAATATCCTTTTAGTAAATCGTTTATAAATTAAATAAATGAATCGAAAACAAATCGAATAGTGTGCAAAACTTATACACCATAATGTAATTCTTTTAGCTACTATTCTGAGTATATAGAGTTAACATCCCACAATGAATTATCAGATTCTTAGATAAAAACAGGAGACATATTTCTATTTCAAGAAAAACATACATTTAATGTAGGGTTTACTTAACTTTTTGTCATGCAAAATTATAAATAGGAAATTTATTATCTATTTTAAAACTTTTAGATAGAAGTAAATGTTTAATTAAATTAATAAAATGTTTATGCTCTACATGTATATATTTGACTTCCCATTTATTCATGTAAATGCAAACTTTATACTTTGGCCATATGATGAATAATGGTTATAGGTGCATGTTCAGAAATTCTGATTCTTATAGATTGACTGAACTTCATAGCTTTTTTAAATCATTTTAAATATTTAAGAATAAAAAATATCAATGAAAGAAAATTAAATAATTGTCTTACAATTTAGAGCTTCCAAATTGGATATAGTCAACAGTTCTCCAAAGAATAATTTCACTTTACATCCTAAAGAAAAATTCCATGACCTCTTCCTTCTCTTTGAAATTCAAATAATGTAGGATAACCACAAGAGCCAATAAGATATCATGTACAAAGAGGTTCCCATGGGAAGATTTATAAAACCAAAAGTCCAATGAATTACAAACAAATCGCATATATATTCACATTGTAGTACTATAAGTTAAACAAATCAAAAACAAATCAAAATGTAAAAGGACAAAGTTAAATGAATTGTTTACAAATCAAATAATGAAAAGAACTAAGCTTAACAAATTGTAAGCAAATCAATTTTCAGTGAAGTAGACTCCAAATGAATTGTGTTCAAATCAAAAATATGCAACAAATTGTATTCAAATCAAAATGCCAAATATGTCACAATTTGATTTACTTACAATTTGCTACATGAATCGCATTCAAATCGCATTAACAAATCACATATTCTTGATTTGAAAGCAATTTGTTATCGATTTGTTCGCAATTTATTAAAAAAAATTTGACTTGGGATATTTTTTCAAAGGAACAGTTTAAAGTCATTCGTACATTTTTTTTCCAAATTCAAACTAAGAAATAGACTTCTTCTCATGGAAATCCAATACATTTCATAGCAAATCTTGCCTTATAGTATTTTGTTTATTACTGTTAAATAGCAAAATGATTCAGGAATATTCAGGTGAAATTTGAAGGTCATTTGATAAATTCAGGTCAAGTTATTAAAAGTTTGAAATTGGTCAATTTCCTGTTTTAACAGGAGCCCGCTGGCCGATAACTCTCGATAAGGAAATTAGTCCAAGATTGCTCTGACGTCCTCAGCATTTTTCTAGCAAGCTGGTGCCGTGGGACGTCAGAGCTCCTTCCATATCAAAAACACGGGATTTAGCACAACAGTTTTGTTGTGCACTTTCGAGAAAAATTAAGCAACTTTATTATCATTGTTGCATACATGTATATATTTTGGTCTCAAATGAAACCTTTGGTTATTAAGAATAACAAGAAAGGATATGGGTAAACCCATATCCAAGGATACTCGGCTAAATTTCTTTCCCGATACATGTATATTAATTCATTGAATATTTTGCTGTTTGTTGATTTTTGTTTGTTTGTTAATCATGTTAATTGTTATTAAAAGCAACAGGATGAAGAGAGTGATGTGCTTGTTGTCGTGGTGATATAAAGCAATTTTCTCAAAAAGTATAAAAACCATGTGAAAGTATTTTTCAACATTGATTTTTTCAAACATGATACATTAATGCATATTATTCATGATATTGCTTGAACTGACATTGATATTTTCTTCACTATTTCATGTATACTGTGTTACGTTTACAATAAAGTCTTAAAATCCCCAGAAAGGGGAGAATACTACTTATGATTTAGGTTAATACTGATGTACCTGTTGGTGACAATTTACATTTCAGCCCGAAAAAAAAACTACCCTATTTTGTGGCACACCCAAACCATTGTTTATATTTATTTACAAGAAGTTTTTCATGAGATTTTCTAGTGTGTAAGGTTAATTCAGATTTCATGTTGCTGCATTCTTTTAGTAATATCTTTAAAATAAAGTTCAATGCAAAGTATTTGTTTCCTTTCAAATAATGTTATAAAAATGAGGAAATGCGGATTGTGAATTGTTATGTTCTTAGTACGTTTCTTATTGATTTTGAAGTCCTAGTTTACTTCTGAGTCAGCAATTCCTCTTGATTTTAGATTGATATGCAAGTCTATGCCATACCACATACATGACATATACCTGTATAACATGGTAGATAATATAAAAGTTTACAAATTTTGATAGGCGTCACTCACACCATCTTCAAGACTAAATATAGATATTTTAATGTGTAAATAAATCAATACAAGAAGAATGCACAGTGTGTAAATGCATTTCGATGACAATATACTATTATTGTTGTTTGAAAATCCATACATTTATCATACTTTATCTTTATTGAATTAAATACCATGATTTTTTTTAAATATGTTACCATGTACAGTAAACGTGTCTATATATATGAGCTAATAAAAATGATATACACGTTGACTGTACTGACCAGCCATATCAACAATCGAGTGAAGCTTAGACGACAGGAAGCGTATGAATTTTTTTTCTATCACCTAACTTTCAAATAACTGATTTAGCTAAAATAGATAAATCAATCATGTCTTAATTTTTTTACATACATGTATTGTACCATAAGTCCAAATAATTTACCATGATGGCAATTAGAAATTACTTTATTCCTACTCTTTCATCTGAACTATTTTGCGCATTTTTAAGTTATGCTTTGGTACCCCAGAACAATAGTATAACTCTTCTATGTATTGATTATGGTTCCTTGATCCGAGTAATACGAAAATACAACATATCTTAACTAAATATATCTAAAATAGATAAAATAATCTAAAATTTGTACATTATTTTGCTGATCTTGAACTTGATGAAATTGATAAAGTTCAAGATCAAGCTCTTAATTTTTTTTTATTTTACTGGATTAAATCAGGTAGTTTCTAGTAGCGATACACTTTAAAATATTAATTAAGTCTTGTTTTACATCTCCCATTTTACAAATGACGGATGTACAATGTAAGAGTTATTTTAACATATAGAAAGCATATGTTAAAATCCGGTGTTTTTTACATGGAAGGAGCTCTGATGTCCCACGGCACCAGCTTGTTGGAAAAATGCTGAGGACGTCAGAGCAATCTGGGACTATAAGGAAATTTGTTTATTTGTGACAAATATCAGTCTGTTGGCGTGGTGTTTGATTTTTTATTTTTCACCATCCTTCAGATTTTATTACATTACAAACAAAATAATAAATAAAAGGTTTCGAACATGTCGAAAATAATATCAAACAATGTACAAGAAATTCAGCTATCTAAAGATACTTTTATATTTAAATATACTGTGGAAACACCAAAATTAAAGCGAGAGGATCCTAGATCTTCACAAGAACAACACTGTTATTTTCAGCCATTTCATATGTTTAATAGGATATGATTCGATTCTCTTCGATATGATTTTCTCAGATTGGTTGCAATTAAAAAAAATCCAAATGAAAAAAAAAGCAACCTAAAGAACTATGTTTTCACAGCTATGTATTTGTCTAATTCATTTTTATACGACCGCAAATTTTTTGCGATCGTATTATGTTATGGCGATGTCGTTGTCGTTGTCGTCGTCTGTAGACACTTTGGTTTCCGTGCGATAACTTTAGTTGCAGTTAACCAATTGTTATAAAATTTTGATATGATGTTTATAACCACTTATGGAAGGTTGGTATTGCATTTGGGGTTTCTGGCCCCTACCGTTTTAGAAAAAAGGGCCAAAAGGGGCTAAAACGGGTGTATTGACAAAACATCTGTAGAATGTTGAATTTTCATCTGATTTTGATCATTCTTTTTTAATTGTATTCCTCAATAAATTCTGTCAACAAAATGTAACAACACCTTTGATGTATCTTGTACCGTTACATTGCTATAAGGGGTCAAAAAGGGGCCACACCCAAAAAATCGACTTTTTTATTTATGGTCCGATTTTCAAAATCTTTTTTTCATTGGAATCCTTGTAAAAATCCCTGCCTGCGTTTTTCAATCAGATTTGCAATATCTCATACCGTTTTCGAGAAATAAGTGGTCAAAGGGGCCAAAAACGCCATTTATAAAAGTTTGTCCAGCAGGGGGTCCAATGTAATTGGTAATTAAGTGTGCAGCATAATTTGGTAAGTGACTATAAAGATGGCGGAAAAACCTTGCTTTGATCGACAACGGTCAGTTTTCTCTTCGTGTTTACAAAAGTTATACACATCTTATGAATAAAACCATGTTGCCTTTCGGCAATTATGAGTTATGAGAAATAGTACATAACAAAAATTTAATGCTTCATTTGCTTATTAAAAAGCTATTGAAGAAAAACCGGCCACTTGACAGCAATTTTTTTTTCATGCCGAAAAAAACAGGCTTATTTTCAGGTACTCTGATCACAAACGTAAGGTTTTATGGTGTTTTGTGGTTTGTCAACAAGCATGGATATTCCCAAATATTTGTTTCTGTAAAAGAAACATGTATTTGTTGACATATTTACAATTATTTCATTGTTTGGTAAGTGCAAGTTATTGTACTAAAAAAATTGGTAATGTATATTATTACAGTGCAAAAACTTTTGAAAGCACTTCTTTTAAATACTTTGCATATTTCTTTTGTTATCGATTTTTTTTTGGGGGGGGTATTCTAATCTTGATGTGTCCGATTGCTTTCTTATTAAGAATAATAAGAGTCCTGGCCTTGATAATATTAGTAATGAAATGCTCAAGGCATCACAATTCTATATTAACCCAAGTCTGTTGAAGCTGTTCAATGCTGTCTTTAGGTCAGGTCAGTACCCGGAACAATGGTCCAAAAGTTATATATGTCCAATTTATAAAAGTGAAAATCCACTAAAGCCAGAAAACTATAGAGGTATAGCTATTAATAATAGTATTGGGAAACTCTTTAATATAATACTTTGTAATCGCTTTGACATATTTTTGTTAGATAATAAAGTAATACATGAAATTCAAATTGGCTTTTAAAAAAAATCTGGTACCACAGATCACATATTTGTGTTGAAATGTATAATTGATAACTATCTTAAACACGGGAAAGATAAAAGATTATATGCTTGCTTCGTGGATTTTCGCAAGGCATTTGATAGAGTTATCCATGTTGGAATTATGTTCAAACTTCTTGAAAGAAATGTTAGTGGTTATTTTTATAGAAAAACTAAAAAATATGTACTTAAATGATACATTATGCATCAAAGTGGGCAACAAAATGACAATTTTTTTCACTGCCAAGGTTGGTGTACGACAGGGCGACGTACCTAGCCCTAACTTGTTCAAATTTTTCATAAACGATTTACCACAAAAATTGTTAGATCAGTCAGAATCAGTTACTTTAGATAACAGGAAAATTCCTTGCTTGTTGTATGCAGACGACTTAGTCTTGATGGCCGATTCTAAAAGATGTGACTGTCTACAAAATAAACTCGATATTTTGCAGGAGTATTGTAAAACATGGTGTCTAGATATAAATATTAACAAAACCAAAGTTGTTGTATTTAATAGCTCTGGTAAATTAATAAATGAAGAATTTCTAATTGTCATTCAAAAGATTGAATGTGTAAACAGCTATAAATATCTTGGTATAGTGTTGACAAAACTTGCCGTTTTACAGAAGCTAAGTCTAAGTTATATGAAAAGGCAATAAAAGCCAGTTTTAAACTATATAGAGACATGAAGGTGGTATCTCCATCAATTAAGGTTCTCCTTTACATTTTTATCATACTTTAAAAACCTATTTGTTTATATGGGTGCGAGAACGGGGGTTTACAAACGTAACACCAAAAAGAAAGCAATTGAATTTGAATGAAATATACAAAGATTGGGAACAAGAAAAGCTTAACATGAAATTTTGTAAGTTTCTGTAAGGGGTCTCTAAACAGATTACAAATTTAGCAGTTCTATCAGAACTAGGGATATTCCCATTGTATTGTGACATTATAGTCCAAATGTTTATGTACTGGCATCGGTTGGAAAACCCGCCATCTGGGCTAATGCCATTTTCCTTGGTTTTGGTGGTCAAAGCTGAACTATATTATTAAAAGAGCACCTTCTTTGCTTCAAACATATTTCGTAAGTGATACTTTCAAACTCCTTTTAAATACAAAAAGCTCGAAACATTAGTTACATTTAATTCGTATAGGTTTTCACATTGATCATAAACTTATTTGTGTTAGTATGCCTTTTAAAATAAAACTTAGAGTGTTAATTTAACACAAGACCATACTCATCATAGCAATGTAACCAAATTGGCAATGTGAAATTAACATAACCGGAAAATATGTACATGTTCACGTACTTTGTCGGAAAAATCAAAGTTATTTGATATACATGTAGCCTGCTAAACAGATTCATTTGGTAGAATAGAAATAAATCGGAAATAAAAAAAAAACATCTATCTCATTAAAACGTTAACGCAATGAATTAAGATGTTTGTACTGTGATAATATTCATTACCAATTTTGTTTAGTACACCGACTTGCACTTACCAAAAAATAAAATAATTGTAAATATGTCAACAAATACATGTTTCTTTTACAGAAACACATATTTGGGAATATCCATGCTTGTTGACGAACCACAAAACACCATAAAACCTTACGTTTGTGATCAGAGTACCTGAAACAAAGCCTGTTTTTTTAGGCATGACAAAAAAATTGCTGTCAAGTGGCCGGTTTTTCTTCAATAGGTTTTTAATAAGCAAATGAAGCATTAAATTTTTGTTATGTACTATTTCTCATAACTCATAATTGCCGAAAGGCAACATGGTTTTATTCATAAGATGGGTATAACTTTTGTAAACACGAAGAGAAAACTGACCGTTGTCGATCGAAGCGAGGTTTTTCCGCCATCTTTATAGTCACTTACCAAATTATGCTGCGCACTTACCAATTACATTGGACCCCCTGTCCAGGCAAATAGTTTTTTACCAATATTAAGTTGTATTGGGCCAGCCAAATGTTATGAAGTTTAAATAAGATGATTATATCCACAAAAGGAATGTTGGTTTTGTATCTGGGGTTTGTGGCCCCTATTGTAGAATTTTATTATTCATACGATTTTGAAAATTCTTTTTTTACCAAATTCATCATTTAATTCTGTCTACTAAATGTGCCAATGATTTTGATATGTATTTCACCATTACATTGCTACAGGGGGCTAAAGACAGACCACACCCATAAAATAAACTTTTTTATTTTTGGTCCGATTTTCAAAATCTTTTTTTCATTGGAATCCTTGTGAAAATCCCTGGCTGTGTTTTTCAATCAGATTTGCAATATCTCTTACCGTTTTCGAGAAATAAGGGGTCAAAGGGGCCAAAAACACCAATTTTAAAAGTTGTCAAGGCAAATTATATTTAAAATTAAGTTGTAGTTATTACATGTATATAAATAAGGCTTTTTGTATTAGATGTTGATGTAAATATATATGTGTGAAAAATGCATTTTTAAGTCCACGACAGGATGAATGTGTCAAAAAGCTTTGTAAGTCCACCATGGGCTTCATGTGACCAAAGCAATGGACTATCCATATTAGGCCTCCAATGTACAGAGTTAAACTTGTTGCGGTCGTATCATGCTGCGCTCGGCGTTACGCTTTTTATTGGATCTTGCATTCTCACCATTTGAAGATTTTTTTGGTTGTGCGGCTTACAAGAATACAAGTTTATTGACCAATTATTTGAAATTTGGTATGATTGTTATTTAGGGTGTCTTCTACAAAATTGCCGTTGAGATTTTTGATTTGATGAAAAACATGGCCGCCATTGCTAAAAATAGAACATACATGTAGGGGTAAATTGCAGTTTTTCGCAAATTACTCGAAAACTTTCACAGATATCAAAATTCTGGCATGGGTAAAAGTGATCAGCACCTCAAGATCTACCTGCCCTGAAATTTTCAAGAAGATCAGAAAACCGATGTAGGAGTTATTGCCCTTTTTCTGAATTTTTTCCCAATTTTGCTCTTATTTAACCCTCTATCTTGAAAACTTATACAAGATATCTGAAAAATTCAAATTGCATATGATTAAGCACATCAAGGTTTAAAATGATATAATGGGGTCAAAGTCCTAGGACCATTCCTTATAGGAGTTTTTCCCCTTTGACTGTCAAAATTGACCATTTTCAGTGTTTTTTATCCTATTTTCAAACGTTAACTTCTCTAACACCATGGCTGCATTCGAGAGGACTGTTCTTGATACGAGTGCATGTTCTCGGAACAATTTAATGGTCACGAACATGTAGAACGCAACACTAGAAATGATGTTTTGTTCCAAGAACGTACTCCTTCTAGGAGGTGGTGTGAGATCCGAGAACAAACTTTCAAGATGGCGGCAATCGAAATATCAAATAAATTTGTTTGACCTATTTGACTACTAGTAATTATAACTCAATATTTACATACCAAATCAATTTCAAAAGCAAGAGAAATAAAATTAAGATAAGTTTTAATGCTAATGAAAGAAAATTATGATTTTTACATTTGAAGAACACAATTTCATGTGTTCTGTATGTTCGAGAATCTTGTTCGCACCCCAGAATGTTCTCATCATTCGAGTGGTGTTCCTGTGACCCGGGGAATGCGTTCGTACTCTCGAACAACCGTCTCGAATGCAGCCCATAAGTCTCACAATTACTAAACTTGGTGTGGTAGTTCTTTGAGGTATGGTTTTCAAAACAATTGTTTGGATTTTTTGATTCATCGAAAAACATGGCGGCCATGACTAAAAATAGAACATAGGGGGAAATAGCAGTTTTTTTTTAAAATAACTCAAAAACGGTAACAGATATCAAAATTGTGGCAAGGGTAAAAGTGATCAGCAAGATCTTCAAATGATATATTGGGGTCAAAGTCCTAGGACCATTCCTTATAGGAGTTTTTCCCCTTAGACTGTAAAAATTGACCATTTTCAGTGTTTTTCATCCTATTTTTCAAACGTTAACTTCTCTAACACCATAAGTCTCACAATTACTAAACTTGGTCAACATGTTGGTGTGGTAGTTCTTTGAGGTATGGTTTACAAAACTGTCGATTGGATTTTAAAAAGTCTATATAGGGTCTAAGTTATCAGATGTCCACTTATAGGGGTTATGGTCCCTATAATAACGTTTTTTCATGTTTTTGGCCTATAGAATGAAAACTATAACAGATAGAGAAAAGCTGTTGCTGGCTTAAATGTTCAGTTCATTTAGCTCTACAAACTTTTAAAGTCTCCATATGGTCAAAGTTGTCAGGTGACCCCTTATGAGGTTACGGCCCCTAAAATAACGTTTTTTCATGTTTTTGCCATATAAAATGAAAACAATAGCAGACGGACAGAACGTGTTGCTTGCTTAAATGTTCAGCTCACTTACATGTAGCTCTACAAAAGTCTCCATAGGGTCAAAGTTGTCAGATGACCCCTTATGAGGTTACCGCCCCTAAAATAATGTTTTTTCATGTTTTCCACCTATATTTTAATGAAAACTATAGCAGATAGAGAGAAGCTGTTGCTTGCTGAAAGCTTATTTACCTCTACAAAAGTCTCTATAGGGTCGAATTGTCAGATGTCCCTTTATAGGGGTTACGGCCCCTAAAATAACATTTTTTCATGTTTTGGCATATAGAATGAAAACTACAGTATATCAGATAGAGAAAAGCTGTTGGAGGCATAAATGTTCAGTTTATATACCAGGTAGCTCTATAATTTAAGTCTTCATAGGACCCAAGTTGTCAGATGACCCCTTATAGGAGTTACAGCCCCTTAAAGGTGAAAAATAGTGTTTTTTTGCTTATAGGATGAAAACTATTGCAGATAGAGAAAAGCTATTGCTTGCTTAAATGATCAGCTCATTTAGCTCTACAAAAGTCTCGATATGGTCAAAGTTGTCAGATGACCCCTTATGAGGTTACGGCCCCTAAAATAACGTTTTTTCATGTTTTTGCCCTATAAAATGAAAACAATAGCAGACAGACAGAAGGTGTTGCTTGCTTAAATGTTCAGCTCACTTAGCTCTACAAAAGTCTCCACAGGGTCAAATTTGTCAGATATCCCTTATAGGGGTTGCGGCCCCTAAAATAATGTTTTTTCATGTTTTCCACCTATAAAATGAAAACTATAGCAGATAGAGAGAAGCTGTTGCTTGCTGAAATGTTCAGCTTATTTACCTCTACAAAAGTCTCTATAGGGTCGAAGTTGTCAGATATCCCTTTGTAGGGGTTATGACCCCTAAAATAACATTTTTTAATGTTTTGGCCTATAGAATGAAAACTATTGCAGATAGAGAAAAGCTGTTGCTTGCTTAAATGTTCAGCTTATTTAGCTCTACAAAAGTCTTCATAGGATAGAAGTTGTCAGATGACTCCTTAGAGGGGTTCCAGCCCCTTAAAGGCAAAAAATAGTGTTTTTGGCCTATAGAATGAAAACTATTGCAGAAAGAGAAAAGCTGTTGCTTGCTTAAATGTTCAGCTTTTTTAGCTCTACAAAAGTCTTCATAGGGTCAAAGTTGTCAGTTGACCCCTTATAGGGGTTACAGCCCCTTAAAGGTGAAAAATATTGTTTTTGGCCTATAGAATGAAAACTATTGCAGATAGAGAAAAGCTGTTGCTTGCTTAAATGTTCAGCTTATTTAGCTCTACAAAAGTCCTCATAGGATAGAAGTTGTCAGATGACTCCTTAGAGGGGTTACAGCCCCTTAAAGGCAAAAAATAGTGTTTTTGGCCTATAGAATGAAAACTATTGCAGATAGAGAAAAGCTGTTGCTTGCTTGAATGTTCAGCTTATTTAGCTGTACAAAGTTCTTCATAGGGTTGACATCAAAACCAGATGAGTGATTCAGGCTCCTGGAAGCCTCTTGTTTCAAACATCCTCTTCTCTGAAACTGCTTGGCCAAATGCAGCCAAACTTGATATGGTTGTTCCTTAGGGTATTGTGCAAAAAGTTTGCGTTGGGATTTTTGATACGTCAAAAAACATGGCCGCTGTTACTAAAAATAGAACAGCGGGGTAAATACAGTTTTTTGCAAATAACTCAAAAACGGTCACAGATATCAAAATTCTGGCATGGATAAAAGTGATCAGCACCTCAAGATCTACCTGCCCTGAAATTTTCAAGATGATCAAACAACCGATGTAGGAGTTATTGCCCTTTTTCTGGATTTTTTCAAAATTTTCCACTTATTTAGCCCTATATCTTGAAAACTATACAAGATATTTCAAAAATTAAAATTGCATATGATTAAGCACATCAAGATCTACAATTCATATAATTAGGTCAAAGCTGTAGAACCATTTCGTTAAGGAGTTATGGCCCTTGTTCATTACTTTTCCCCAGACTTGTCTGAAACGGTAAGACCAACTGCATCTTATCATGGCACACTGTTTGATAGCTTATATGCTACAACTCTATCGTTCAGATTTTTGATTCGTAAAAAAACATGGCCACCATGGCTAAAAATAGAACATAGGGGCAAATTTCATTTTTTTGCTAATAACTCAAAACTGGTTTCAGATATCAAAATTGTGCAAGAACCAAAAGTGATCAGCATATTAAGATCTACCTGTCCTGAAATTTCGGAAAAGATCTGACTGCTAATGTGGGAGTTATTGTTCTTTTTCCTAATTTTTGCCAAATTTGCACTTATTAAGCCCAATATCTTGAAAACTAACCAAGATATTTCATAAATTTAAATCGCATATGGTTAAGCACAATAATATCTACAAATATATGTATCTGTGTAGTTCAGGTGAGCGATTCAGGCTTTTGGGAGCCTCTTGTTTAGCTCACCTGATCCGAAGGGTCATATGAGCTATTTCCATCACTTGGCGTCCATCGTCCAACCGTGGTCCGTCCATCCTCTGTCGTCCGTCATCCCTCATCCGTTAGCTTTTTTCCAACATCTTGTTCTCTGAAACTGCTTGGCCAAATGCAGCCAAACTTGATATGGTTGTTCCTTAGGGTACAGGGCTCAAGCTACTTAAGAAAAATAGGGAGAAGTGACTTCTCTTTCAGATTGGTATTAGGGAGAAGAGGGGAGGGACAGGGAGAAGTGAAGTAATAGCAGGGAGAAGTGGGAATTCAACTTTATGTATGTATAATGTTATAATACTATAATAGTATATATAGCATTTTGTTATACACTATATATTCTCTAGTTCATTTTAAGAAAACTTGTGGTTTTATCATTTGTAACTGATATTTTCTTATGATATTTCTGCATGCTGATGACCAAGAACCATTTTCTTGCATTAGCACAGAGTTAGTTAGTTAGTTATTGCTTTACTCCCAAGCAGCGCGATTTCGGCTATATCCGGGAGATGAATATGAAAGTGGTGATATGTTAATGAACATGAAATGATGATGAAGTGGAGGAAATGGGGACACAAGGCCAATCGGGTAGGAGAGTTTTGACTGCCACTGGAAAAAGGAGTGATGGGTAGGGACGGGAAATTTTGCCTTCTGCATGGGGATCCTACGGGTCCTACTCTTACCGAGACCTGCAGCAGGGTTCTTTAACGTGCGAGGAACGTGACATTTTTCCCAACACGGTGCACCACTATGGTTTGCGGTCAGGTTTTCCGCATTATCGCCTGACGACCCCGCATCTCTCGATGTCAGGGCTGCCCCATTCAACCACCTGGGGCACACATCCCAGTCGCTTTGTGGGCAAAGCGGCCTGACCCCGATGTCAGGTTTCTGAGCGCTCTTTAGTGGACTTTTACCGACAAGCTTAGCGCTGCTGCGGGCCTATTCGCCTTCCGGGCCCCACATGGGACCATTAGCACAGAGAGTCACAGGGTTAATATTCAATATTTGTCTTGTTTTCTGACAGGTTTCTATTTAAGATGTTTAAACAAAATGTATTATTTACTTATGAGGGACTAATTAGAAGTGAACTGATTGGTCCTGCATTGATTAGGTCTTGTAATCATAATGGATTAATTATCATGAGGACCTGCTTTGCACATATAGTCCTCTGTCATCATCTTGTACTAGTAATGTCCCAAATTGTAAACAGTTGTTTAGTTTTATTCAAATGGAAAGCTTTGTAACTTTGTATTCTTTGTCTTAAAAGTGTTTTCTATTAACTAGTTTCTTTAATGTTACTTACCAAGTACATGTAGACCATGTTGCACACTAGGTAAGAGGCTTTAGAATAAGAGATCAGGTGAGCATTTTAGGCTCCTGTGATCCTCTAGTTTTAAAAGTCAAAATCCAAAGAACAAGAAATTAATTCTATGTGGCCAAAGCTATTAAAATGGTTTACAATGGTTTTCAAATCATGACAAATTTTGTCATTTTATTACATTCAAAACAATTCTAGCCTCTTGAGCAACTGTTCCCATATTTTTTACCTGCGTCACCGAAGGCGAAAGCAGGTCTAGTAGTCCGGTCACTCCGTCCGTCCGTCCATCCGTCTGTCCGTCCGTCTGTCCGTCCGTCCCGCTATGGGGTGCCTGTCTTGTGTAATCTGAATCTCAAAAACCAAACACTAGATCTTTCTGAAATTTTACACAGTGATAACAGATATATTGAAGATGTGCACCTCCCCTTTTGGGGTCATTTTATAATTTCGTTTAGAAATTAGGGGCCCAAAAGGGGCCAAAAAAGCGACTTTTTAATTTTTTTCCACTATAACTTTTGTTCTGGTTGACCAAATGCTATGAAACTTTACAGTAATGTTACTTACCATAAAAGGAAGGGTTGGGCTGATTTTGGGTGTCCCCTCTTTTTTCGTTTAGAAATTAGGGGCCCAAGAGGGGCCTAAAAAGCGACTTTTTAATTTTTTTCCACAATAACTTTTGTTCTGGTTGACCAAATGCTATGAAACTTTACAGTAATGTTACTTACCATAAAAGGAAGGGTTGGGCTGATTTTGGGTGTCCCCTCTTTTTTCATTTAGAAATTAGGGGCCCAAGAGGGGCCAAAAAAGCGACTTTTTAAATTTTTTTCCACAATAACTTTTGTTCTGGTTGACTAAATGCTATGAAACTTTACAGTAATGTTACTTACCATACAAGGAAGGGTTGGGCTGATTTTGGGTGTCCCCTCTTTTTTCGTTTAGAAATTAGTGGCCCTAAAGGGGCAAAAATGTGACATTTTTATTTATGGTCCGATTTAGAAATTTTTTTTTACATGTTAATTTTGGTCATATATTGGATACAAAATGGAGGATACAATTCTTTCTTGACCAAACTTTTCTGTTTAGCAATAAGGGGACCAAAAGGGGAAAAAAATAGAAACTTTTTTTGTCTATTTTACAATATTGGGTGGCATGTGACAAATATGCTTTGTAAGTCCACCATAGGATGCAAGTGTCAAAATATTTTGACTGTCCATATTGGGCCTAGAACGTACAGGGTTCAACGTTTTGCCGTGCGACGCAGGGCCAGACATCGATTGGTCTTGTTTAGGCTCATTTCCGTTTTCTTCAATCTTGTTTGAAAAAATAAGCAGATTTTGCAGATTTTACTTCCCTTTGAACTTTACAAAATGTATTTCTGAGATAACAAAGTGTTCATAATTTTGAGGGTGTTTATACTTTTTGTGCAAAGAATTTTAAAAGATGAAAAAATATTCGCTTTCTTTAACTCCAAAATTTCTGCCATCATCTACAGTTCATGGGTGAGTTTTTTGTTTCACTCTTATAGATCTCCTTTTTAGAAGCAATCTGATCTAATACGCCAGTAAATAAATCTTTTAAAATATTCCAATTATCATTAACACAATTTGAAGTTGTATATGTGTGCCAATTTATTTCATTTAATTTCTCTAAAAAGTATATTGATCATAATTTTTCAAAGACCTGATTTTTATTGTCAGATGACCCTTTACTTATAATCCTTTCAATGCCAAATAGCTTTTGCCTGATAGCCTATAGTTCAAGTTCAGGAACATAAGTCAGGTGAGCAATTCAGGCTCCTGGGAGCCTCTTGTTATTCAGCTGTGGTGAACCCTTTATAATACAAATATACATGTATAACAATAATTATAATTGATGTAAAGAGGTGTATTACATTTGTAATTTTCACACATTGTATTTTTATTATGTATATAAATCTTGATTTTTTTGTAGGAAATAATGAATAGAAAGCTGAATCTTGTTCTTCTAGTCTTATTAATCAAACATGGTAAGTAAAAAAGTTGTTTCACAATTATTATAATTTCCATTAAGAATTAAAAATGTTAAATAGCACAAACAAAACATATACAAATACAAATCGCTTTAATCTCGTCAGCTTCTGATGGTGTCACCAACAAAACTACCCAACCAAGATGATCAATTTCATATATCCAAGAAGAAAAAGTAAAAAAAGGTAATGAAACACCATAGAAATTGAAGATCACTAACATGACTAAGGTCCTGACCTGATTTAGTACAGGCATTTCAAAAGAAATGATGGGTTGAACCAGGTTAAATGGCGCCAAACCTTCTTTCCCATTGCGATTTTTAGTGTCCATTAACACAAAACACAACACGGTTGTAACACATAATAGGGATGAAGAGATGCTAATCTTAGTACAATAAACTGTTACAAAATGATAAAAAATAATTTATCAAAATTCAATCTCGTTTAAGACACTTATTTTATCCAAAGTTATTGCTAGCTAGCACCCCGTTCATTTTGTCCAACGCCCACATTCTTAGTGTTCTTCATCTCAAATCACCTGCTCTCTCTTGTGACCAAAATTAGCCACGTTGGTTGGGATAATGAATAATACTGTGCTTAATACGCCAAATTTGAAGTTGAACTTCAAGTATACATTGGAGTATCTACAAAAAATGTTTTCAACTTACATTTCGCGATAAGTTACAAACAATGAAAGTTGGAAGTTTACATTTTGGGGAGTCATTTCGTTGTTCAAGACATTCCTGTGAATTTAATTTCCAGTAAAAGCAGACAAAACTAGGTGTACTAGTACCGGTAGTTAAGGGACACACAAAAGGCTGTATAAACTTATTATACCCTCACTTCAAAAGTGGGGGGTATATAGTGATAGCCCTTACCAAAAAGAGCTAACATAATGCACATGTGATGCTCACGTTAGATCTCACGTTAGAAACTAACATAATTGCACGCGAGGTTTTTAGGTGAGCATTTTATGAGCAAAAAAAATTGCATGCGTGAAACTCACCTAATTTGCATGTTAAAAACCTCGCGTGCAAAATGCTCACGTGAGCTTTGATTTCACGTGTGCAATAAACTGTACCATGTTAGAATTTTGGCTAACATAATGCACATGTGAAATTTAAAAACTTGTTATTATACAAAGTCAAATTTAAATTCTTTTTACATGACTCACTAGCTGATCTGGTCAAATAAATATGCATGACTTAAATTCTTCATTAGCAAGTGGAAACACAGATTAAATGAAATTTCCCATAAATATATATATTTTTTATAAAAATATTTGAACATGCAAATTAAGATTTTGTAAATGGATCATTTATGAACAATTTAAGATAATATTTATGGTTAAGTTCATTGTGTGTTATGTAAATGTGTAAATATTAAAAAAGCATCATCAAAGCATATGCACAAAAATTATGTTTTTCTTTAATTTAAATAATCTTAAGTGTAATTTTTACAAATTATGTTTGAGAATCATCTACTTTTAAAACTTTTAATTATGAGAATTAAGCTTAGATCATAAATTAAATCTAATTACTTGTTACTGATGATGAAATCTGGTGACAAATATGTATATTTTATAAAGATATAAAAATAAGACTTACTATGTAACAATAAGCAATAATTTTAACCTATTCCATATCGAAATTTCACTTAAACAGCACTTATTTTTCTTGAATTCTTTGCTCCCTCCAAAATCTTCTTCAAATTTGAATTTGCAGGAAGTACAAATGTATTTGACTGAGCATGCCTATTCCAAAATCTCATGTGTGTGCATTATGTGAGCTTTCTATATTTATAGTTCTGAGAAAACAATAAAAAATTCCTAAGTACAAATCTAACATAAAACTAACATGCAAGATAAATGCTCATCTGATTTAAAATTTCACACGTGAGCTTTTTGGTAGAAATTTATCTGCACATCTGAACTACCAAAATGCTCACATTGGCAATCTTATTTGCATACAGATCTAACTTGCATCACATGAGATTCTCATGTGCAGCAAGTGTGCTTATGTTAGCAGTTTCTGTACGGGAGGGGTGTCCGTCCGTCCGTCCGTCCGTCCTTCCTTCCGTTACACTTCAGGGTACCCATCTCTTATCCGCAACTCCTCCTAAACCCCTTGATGGATTTTCATGAAACTTACACACAATCTTTGTGACATAATGTAGATGTGCACCTACTATTTTAAAATTTGATCAGAAGGATTTTTGGGGTTTCCCATAGCAAAACATGGACTTAGCCATTCGACTACATGGGGGTACCCATCTCTTATCCGCCACTCCTCCTAAACCCCTTGATGGATTTTCATGAAACTTACACACAATCTTTGTGATTTTAAAATTTGATCAGAATGATTTTTGGGGTTTCCCATAGCAAAACATGGACTTAGCCATTCGACTACATGGGGGTACCCATCTCTTATCCGCAACTCCTCCTAAACTCCTTGATGGATTTTCATGAAACTTACACACAATTTTGTGACAAAATGTAGATGTGCATCTACTATTTTAAAATTTGATCAGAATGATTTTATGGGTTTCCCATAGCAAAACATGGACTTAGCCATTCGTCTACATGGGGGTACCCTTCTCTTATCCGCAACTCGTCGTAAACCCCTTGATGGATTGTCATTAAACTTTTACACAATCTTTGTAACATAATATAGATGTGTACCTACTATTTGAAAGTTTGATCAGAATGATTTTATGGGTTTCCCATAGCAAAACATGGACTTAGCCATTCGACTACATGGGGGTGCCCATCTCTTATCTGCAACTCCTCCTAAACCCCTTGATGGATTTTCATGAAACTTACACACAATCTTTGTAACATAATGTAGATGTGCATCTCCTATTTTAAGATTTTATCTAATTAATTTTTTTGGGGGGTGGGGGGTATTTATTTGTGAGCTGCAGCTCACAGTTTTTCTAGTTTTTATACGACCGCAAAAAATTTGCGGACGTATTATGGTATGATGCTGTCGTTGTCGTCGTCGTCGTCGTCGTTGTCGTCGTTGTCGGTGTCTGTTAACTTTTTAGTGTTTCCACAATAACTTTAGTTCCAGTTATCCGATTGCTATGAAACTTTACAATGATGTTCCTTACCATAAAAGGATGCATGGGATTGATTTTGGGGGTCCCCCATTTTTTGTTTAGAAATTAGGGGCCAAAAAAGGGCCAAAAATACTACTTTTTTGTTTGTTTCCACAATAACTTTAGTTCTAGTTATCCAATTGCTATGAAATTTGACAGTGATGTTCCTTACCATACAAGGATGAATGGGATTGATTTTGGGGGTCCCCCCTTTTTTTGTTTCGATATTAGGGGCCCAAAAGGGGAAAAAAATTCAAATATTTTACTTGTTTCCACCATAACTTTGGTCCTAGTTGGCCTATTGCTGTGAAATTTGTCAAGAATGTTTCTTACAATAAAAGAATGAACCTGATGAATTTTTGCGCCCCCCTTTTTCTCTGTTGTGTAATTAGGGGCCAAAAGGGGCCAAAATAAAAACTTTTTTATTTGTGGTCCGATTTTGAAATTTTTTTTTACATGTTTGTTCTTGTCAAATAGCGGATACAAAATTAAGAATTAATTTTTGCGACCCCCCCTTTTTCCCCCTATTACGTAATTAGGGGCCAAATGGGGCCAAAATCGAAACTTTTTTATTTCTGGTCCGATTTTGAAAATTTTTTTTGCATGTTTGTTCTTGTCAAATAGCGAATACAAAATTAAGAATTTATTTTTGCGACCCCCACCCCTTTTTCACCTGTTACGTAATAAGGGGCCGAAATTGAAACTTTTTTATTTCTGGTCCGTTTTTGAAATTTTTTTTTGCATGTTTGTTCTTGTCAAATAGCGGATACAAAATTAAGAATTAATTTTTGCCACCCCCCCTTTTTCCCCTTATTACGTAATTAGGGGCCAAATGGTGTCGAAATTGAAACTTTTTTATTTCTGGTCCGATTTTGAAATTTTTTTTTTCATGTTTGTTCTTGTCAAATAGCGAATACAAAATTAAGAATTTGCGACCCCCCCCTTTTTCCCCCTATTACGTAATTAGGGGCCAAATGGGGCTTTTTTATTTGTGGTCCGATTTTGAAATTTATTTTTGCAAATTTATTCTTGTCAGGTAGCGATTCTAAATTTAAGAATAAATTTTTTGGGCTGTAATCATAATTTAAAAAAAATTCTGGTTCGATTTTTAATTTTTTCCCCAAACATTATTCTTTTAAAGAGTAGAATACAACATTAAAAATTTATATTTTTAGCCCCTGGGTTGAAAGTCCATCAGAGAAGCATGTGTCAAAAACCTTTGTCAGTCCACCATGGGCTGCATGTGTCCAGAACAATAGACTATCCATATTAGGCCTAAAACGTACAGGGTTCAACATGTTGCGGTCGTATCATGCTGCGCTCGGCGAAGCTTTTTATTGTCTGTTATCCCTTTTCAATACATTCTTAAAGAAAATAACACACCTACATGAACATGATGTTTTTTCGGCTCACCAGGTCTATTGTGTTCCACCCAGCTGTATGTCTATGACAGTTAGTGTCTGAATTTGGTGTTATAGGAGTCATAGTCCCATAAATGTCTATATAACTGTTTATGCCTTATAGCTGGCAGACTTCAGAAAAAAAAGCTTTGATTGCTAAGGTGTTCAACTAATTGAGTAACAGGTGAGCGTTTCATTGAAGCCTCTCGTACTTTCTGTTCTGTGACATTTTCAGTTTAACAAACAAAATTTCACAAATAAAAAAAAAGCAATCAGAGATATTTATTCCTTTGCTATGGAATACCTGTGTTTAGTTGCAACTTTTTGTCTTCTTTTAAGCAAACGGTAGCTATTTCTGTGCTTTTTAGTCACACCCTGAACTAATAACATTATTATACTCTTGGTTAGGAATAATGCAAAATGCACAAACAAATGCACCCATGCATGTACAAATATGAATGTACAAATATGAATTTTTAGTCTGCCCATCATCCCATATTTCTGCCTTAAATAGCTTGACTGTTGTAGTTGTTGTAATGGCAACCTGGCTTACAAAAAACAAATGAGGGTGTCACAGCCCTTTTGGTACACGGTATTCCGTGCTTTTTAAAGGGTATTCAGTACGCAGTACGCGATGTTCCGAATTTTAAGGCTTTTGGTACGCGTACGCCGTGATCTTTAGAGTATTCTGTATTCCAGTCTTTTTATACGACTGCAAAAAAATTGCAGACGTATATTGGTATTATGCTGCCGTTGTTGTCGTTGTCGTCGTCGTCACCGTCGTCGTCTTTGTCTGTTAACTTTAGTTTATACACGATAATTTTAGTTCTAGTTATCCAAATGCAATGAAATTTGACAATAATATTTCTTACCATTAAAGGATGGATGGGATTGGTTTTGGGAGTCCCCCCTTTTTTGTTTAGAAATAAGGGCCAAAAGGGGCCAAATTGCAACTTTTTTGTTTGTTCTTACAATAACTTTTTCAAAAATCTTCTCCTGAAACTACTGAACAGAATTCAATGAAACTTGGTATGATTGATCATTAGGGTGTCCTGCACTATAGTTGTGTTTCGATTTATGATTCGTATAAAAAAATGGCCGCCAGGGCTAAAAATAGACCAGGGGGGTCAGACTACTGTTTTTGGCTTGTAATCCAAAAAGTATAAGAGATAGATGAAATTTGATGCCACCTCACTGCTTCAGGATCAAAAGTTCTACAAAAGTCTCCATTTGGTCGAAGTTGTCAGATGACGCCTTATAGGGGTTACGGCCCCTTAAAGGTGAAAAATAGCATTTTTCATGTTTTTGCCCTATAGTATGAAAACTATTGCAGATAGCAAAAAGCTGTTGCTTGCTTAATTGTTCAGATCATTTAGCTCTACAAAAGTCTACATAGGGTCGAAGTTGTCAGATGACCCTTTATAGGGGCCATGGCCCCTAAAATAATTGTCATTTTTGTTGTCGTCGTTGTCTGTTACCTGTAGTGTATACACGATAACTTTAGTTCTAGTAATCCGAATGCAATGAAATTTCACAATGATATTCCTTACTATTAAAGGATGGATGGGATTGATTTTGGGGATCCCACCTGTTTTGGTTTCGAAATAAGGGACCAAAAAGGGGCAAAAAATGCTACTTATATGTTTGTTGCCACGATAACTTTTGTTCTAGTCATCCAATTGCTTTTTACTTTGGCATTAAATTGATTAATTTTCCTTGACATAAAAGGGTGAATGGGATTGATTTTGGGGGTCTTCCCTTGTTTTGTTTCAAAATTAGTGGCCCAAAAGGGGCAAAAAATTCAAATAGTATTTTGTTTCCACCTTAACTTTGTTTCTAGCTGGCTTATTGCTGTGAAATTTGTGAAGAATGTTTCTTACAATAAAAGAATGAACCTGATGAACTTTTGCGGGCCCCCTTTTTCCCCCTTATGTAATTAGTTGCCAACAGGGGCCAAAATCAAAACTTTTATAATAGTGGTCCGATTTTGAAAATTTTTTTTGCATGTTTGTTCTTGTCCAATAGCAATACAAAATTGAGAATCAATTTTTGCGACCCCTCCTTTTTCCCCTTATTATGTAATGAGGGACCAAAAGGGACCAAAATCAAAACTTTTTTACCGGTACTTATGATCCGATTTTGAATTTTTTTTTGCATGTTTGTTCTTGTCAAATAGTGGATACAAAATTGAGAATAATTTTTTGCAACCCCCCATTTTCCCCCTATTATGTAATTAGGGCCAAAATGGAAAATTTGTGGTCTAATTTTGATCTCCTTTCCAAAAAAAATAATTCCTTTTAAATGAAGTGGAAAGTCCACCAAAAGCTGCATGTGTCAAAAACCTTTGTCAGTCCACCATGGGCTGCACGTGTCCAGAGCAATTGACTATTCATATTGGGCCTAAAACGTACAGGGTTCAGCATGTTGCAGTCGTATCATGCTGCGCTCGGCGAAGCTTTTTATTAACAGTATTCTGTCCTTTTTTAAACGGTATTCAGTATTCCAGGGACGGGGGATGTGACACTCCCCACAAATGTCTTATTATTTCAGTAGTACAGATGTCATGTATTCATGTTTACTTCTTTTTCAGAATCCAGTGGTCTGTTATTGACTTTATAATATTATACATATAAATATGCATAGAATATTTCTTATATTTAATTGACATCATAATTTTTCAGAACATGTATTTGTAAAAGCTGTTTCATCAGTGGTGGGTTCTACTGTAACATTGAATTGTCCTCTATTACCAACACAGAGTCAAACAGTTTCATGGGCTAACAGCTCTAATCAACTGTCCTATGGAGGCATCATATATTCTAGCATTAAACCAGAAGATTTCAGAAACCGTCTGAGTATTACTGTTGAAAATGGGAAGTACCATCTGACTATTTCCAATCTGACCAAGACTGATGAAGGGCAATATCAATGTTTTATTGTTGGTGGGACAGTGGATCCCTGGCAAACACTTACTGTAATAGGTGAGATTATGAACAATAAATGTTTTGGAAGTAAATCACTATTATGCTACACTTACTAAATTAAATGAAGTTAAATGGAGTTAACCCTTAGCCTGCTACGCGCGACAATTTATCGTAGTTTCTAAGCAACAAAGGGAAATCCTTATCGGAAAGGACGTATGTTAATTCTTTTAACGGTTGTGATTGGATAAAATTTCAATTATTTTCGGGTTTCTCGGGTGTTTTTACTGTTTATCATGAAAAATAAAAAGTAAATAAATGTGATTGAAAAATGTCTCAAAATGGCGGATGTAAATTAGAGTGATGACGAAGAAGTCGTCAATTTTATGAACGGTTGTGATGTCAAAGAGGGTTTTTACTGGATTTAAATCTGAAGATTTGATGATTAACAATCGAAAATTATTTGTAACTTTATCCCTGAGTGATTTTTTGCCAAATACTGGCAGGGATTTTCCAGACGATGTTCAATTTTTTTTCTCGAAATAATTTGATCTCTCTGAGATGACTGATGTTTTCAATGCCCTGTGCAGCCGTGAAACAAAAGATGTTCGGCAGAAAGGACGACCATTGGACTGATTAAAACGATATATGATAAATATTTTAGGCAATGAAGCAGACAGGACGCTTTTTCTCGTAAAAAATTCCGAAAATGTTGGACTGAAAAAACTACGTAGGTCTTTATTGGATTGACTTTTGCTAGTATGGGACTACTGGAAAAAGAATGTTTTCAGCAATATTTGTCAATGTTTGAAGTAGTGGACACCCATATTTCCTAATTAGAAGAGATGTGACATAATTTTATTGGTCCTTATGTGTTTAGACTGCAGTTTTGCTCTATGATCCTCTGTGCATGCCAAAATGCTTTGATTGGATAACACCATATTCAATTATAGGGTAGTTTTTTTACCTGATGTTGAAAATGAACAACCTGAATCAGATTGAACAAATATATAGTCATAACATGTGTTATTATGATGTTTCAACTAAAAAGTTATTATTTTTTTCGACCAGTTTTACCATTTTCACAGTTAACGAGTTTTTGACATACCTGTGCCTTACCTGTAGATATACCTGGGATTTTTATGAACTTTTTAGCATAAAAATGTTTTCTGAAGATTAATAATGGCTAAAGTAACATTGTTACAAATTTTTATTCTTGTTCAATGGTTTAAACCATTAAATTATAAAACCTTATATATTTTCACCTTTATTTGCACCTGTACAGGTAAAACTTGCTCGTAAACACCAACACACAAGAAAAATGAAAACTAGAGAATCCAACAATACACATACATATAACTTTTATTGGTCTATGATAAAAAATAATAGAGATATGCTCAATTGAATCAAGTAACACATTTAGTCAATTATGATATTTTTTATTCAGCATTACATAATAAAACAATAGAAATTATGTTGGCAGCTGAAGGGTTAAAACAGTAAAAAAACTGAAAAACAGGAATCCAATAGTATATATTGAAAGATTCAATTTTACCTTACCTTGGAAAAGAGTGGGGATTATGTGATATCCCAAGCCTGTTGGCATCTGCTTATTGATGAATTCATACCTCAAATAATTAAAAAGTTCTGTTTCCACAATATTATGTTGCCTGCAACGTGTCCTGCAGAAGCGACATATAGGGGTTAATTTGGCACTATCCCTCGTCTTGCATAGTCAATCATCTTCTAATCCTGTTGCGTCACAAAAATTTCCGTCATAGTTTTCCAGGCAACTAAGTGACATGCCACAGTCTCTTGATATTTTTTATGTAGCTTCATCACATCGTACTTAAAGGTGTAAAGCAATTTTATACCCAGAATTAATAACTATTTCCTGTTTGACAAATACTTATAGTTTTATATACAGTCGAACCTCGTTAACTCGTAGTCGAGGGGACCATTGAGAAGTATTGGATTTATCAGAGGTTCGACTCATCCAAGTTAAGAATAAACTCGAAGTAGAATCTTCCGTCGTTTGTTAATGTACCATCTTCCATGTCTAGATGAATCTCGTATTTTGTTGTGTTTTGTGTGTTTGAAGACGCGTCCTCGTGTCAAGAGATTACTTTGTGTGAAATAAATTATTAAATAAAACATGTTTAAAAAATTTATTCCAATCTTGAATCAACATCATATGATGCAATCAACCATTCAAACATTGAAAAGACAAAATCAGTTACGAAACGAATTTTAATACGTATGTTGCAAGTCACTAGTAGTGGCATTAAGTTGAGTTGAGTTTCTTCTTGAGATGACACCGATTTATATTATTTTATTAAAAATATCAATTAATAATTGTAGTTTATGCATTGAAACTAAAATATGATTAAAATACCGGCTTTGCTGATTAAATCTGTCTACTCAGATTAAACAGACAATTTACCATGATGTTTAAAACGCTTGGGAGATCAGCTCAAACAGTTACACATGAATACACATCATAAATAAACAACTTATGATTAATACCTTTTGAAGCCATACAGCGGTCATGAATTAATTAAAATGACATCAAAGAATTTGAAAAGTCGGCTTCGAGTAATCAGGGTTAATTACCCTTATTTTCAAAGCGTGAGGACTGCCAAAATACCTCGACTTAACCGAGATTTCGAACTATCAGAGTTCGAGTAATCAAAGGTAAAAATGCATTGGGCTAACGGGAATTTTGCCGGGACTTTCAAAATAGTTCGAGTTAACCGAGTATTCGAATAATCCGAGTTCGACACATCGAGGTTTGACTGTATAATAAACATATATGCAATATTTCCATCACAGTTTTTGGGGGAAACTTATTACATGCCAGCAGCTCCTGATGTTTGGCATGTAACTTCATTTCATAGTACTACAATTTGCAATTTTATGCCAGAAAAATAACTAATTCCTGTTTGACGAATGCTTAAGATTTTATAAATAGATACAAATTTCTGTCACACTTTTCTGGGCAGCTACATGCTGCAGATTCTTAATTGATACTTTGCATGCAGCTTCAACCTATAATGCTTTATGGTGTAAAGTTTTTTATGCCCATGATTATGGCCATGAATTACCTACTTCCTGTTTACAAGAAAATTTTGATTCGCAGGCAACATATGCCTTCAGGGGAATAAAGGCTCCATCTTGTATTGATATATTGGTCCCTGATGCAATAAGGAAATTAATATATAACTCATCTAATAGTCTTCAAAGATAAGGATGAGATTCATTCTATAGAGGAGCAAGAGGCTCAGAGACATTAAAATTTAGATAGTGACCAAACTTGAGAACAAATAAATGTTTTTTTTTAATTTGAGTCTCCCTGAAGGCTGATTGATTGTTCAATCATCTATAGGTCTATGAGAATTCATCCCTCACAGTTTAATTGAAGCAAACTATAGAATGCTGAATTCAAATTCAGTGTCACAGTATGACAATTTAGATATTTAAGGTTCATCAGGACGAATTGAAGTTTTTAACTCACTTTGCTGAACGCAATGTGAGCTTTTGCCATCACTTGGCTTCTGTCGTCTGTCGTTCAACTTTTCAAAAATCTTCTTTTCTAAAGCTGCCCAAATGTAATGAAAAATGGTAGGGTTGATCTGTAGTATGTCCTCTACAAACTATTGTTCAAAATATTTAAAATTCAACAAAAAACATGGCAGCTATGGCTAAAAATAGAACATCAGGGTAAATTTGCAGTTTTTTGCAAATTACTCAAAACCATAACAGATATCAAAATTCTGGCATAGGAGAAAAGTGATCAGCACCTCAAGATCTACCTGCCCTGAAATTTTGAAGTATATCCATACATGTAGGAGTTTTTAGCTCACCTGACCCAAAGGGTCATGTGAACTATTGTCATTGTCAGGCGTCCGTCGTCCTTCGTAAACTTTTCTTCAAAGATCTTCTTCTATAAAACCACTGAAGGGATTGCATTGAATCTTGGTATACTTGATCTTTAGGATGTCCTCTACCAAGTTTGTGAATTATATACAGGTCGACCAACCAAAATGGCAACCGTTGGTAAAAATAGAATAGGGGGTCAGACCATTGTTTTTGGCTTATAATTCGAAAAGTATAAGAGATAGAGAAAATCCAAAGCAACCTGTTCAGCATCAAAAGCTCTACAAATCTCTCCATTGAGTCGAAGTTGTAAAACGACTCCTTATAGGAGTTATTGCCCTTTTATCATCAAAATTGACCATTTTTGCAGTTTTTGGACAATATCTTGAAAACCGCTAGAGCTAGAGGAAAAGTTAGCATTGCAAAATTGTTAAGCTCATTGAGATCTACAAAAATGAATTAGAGTCAAAATTGTCAGATCAGCCGTTTAAGAGTTATTCCCCTTTAACTGTTTTTTCCATTAATTATTATACCCCACACTTCAAAAGTGGGGGGTATATAGTGATAGGGGTGTCCGTCTGTCCTTCCGTCCGTCCGTCCTTCCTTTACACTTCAGGGTACCCATCTCTTATCCGCAACTCCTCTTAAACCCCTTGGTGGATTTTCATGAAACTTACACACAATCTTTGTGACATAATGTAGATGTGCACCTACTATTTTAAAATTTGATCAGAATGATTTTTGGGGTTTCCCATAGCAAAACATGGACTCAGCCATTCGACTACAAGGGGATACCAATCTCTTATCCGCAACTGCTCCTAAACCCCTTGATGGATTTTCATGAAACTTACACACAATCTTTGTGACATAATGTAGATGTGCACCTACTATTTTAAAATTTGATCAGATTGATTTTTGGGGTTTCCCATAGCGAAACATGGACTTGGCCATTCGACTACATGGGGGTACCCTTCTCTTATCCACAACTTGTCCTAAACCCCTTGATGGATTGTCATGAAATTTTTACACAATTTTTGTAACATAATATAGATGTGCACCTACTTTTTGAAAGTTTGATCAGAATGATTTTGGGGGTTCCCATTGCAATACATGGACTCAGCCATTCGACTACATGGGGGTGCCCATCTCTTATCCGCAACTCCTCCTAAACCCCTTGATGGATTTTCATGAAACTTACACACAATCTTTGTGACATAATGTAGATGTGCATATCCTATTTTAAAATTTTATCTGATAATTTTTTTTGGGGATGGGGGGTATTTATTTGTGAGCTGCGGCTCACAGTTTTTCTAGTTTTAACTGATTTTCAAAAATCTTCTTCTCTGAAACCATTGAAGGGATTGCATTGATACTTGGAATACTTGATCTTTAGGATTTCCTCTACCAAGTTTGTGAATTATATACACGTCGACCAACCAACATGGCCGCCATTGCTAAAAAAGAACAGAGTGGTCAGACCATTGTTTTTGGCTTATAACTCGAAAAGTATAAGAGATAGAGAAAAACTGAAGCAACCTACTTAGTTCAGCATCAAAAGCTCTACAAATCTCTCCATTGAGTCAAAGTAGTGAAACGACTCCTTATAGGAGTTATTGCCCTTTAATCATCAAAATTGACCATTTTTGCAGTTTTTTGACAATATCTTGAAAAGCGTTAGAGCTAGAGGAAAAATTAACATTGCAGAATTGTTAAGCTTTTTGAGATCTACAAAAATGACTTCAGGGTAAAAATTGTCAGATCAGCCGTTTAAGAGTTATTCCCCTTTAACTTTTTTTCCATTAATTTTAACTGATTTTCAAAAATCTTCTTCTCTGAAACATTATTGAAGGAATTGCATTGATACTCTGTATACTTGATCTTTAGGATGTCCTCTACCAAGTTTGTGAATTATATGCACGTCGACCAACCAACATGGCTGCCATTGCTTAAAAAAGAACAGGGGGGTCAGACCATTGTTTTTGGCTTATAACTCGAAAAGTATAAGAGATAGAGAAAATCTGAAGCAACCTTCCTTGTTCAGCATCAAAAGCTCTACAAATCTCTCCAATTGAGTCAAAGTTGTGAAACGACTCCTTATAGGAGTTATTGCCCTTTAATCATCAAAATTGACCATTTTTGCAGTTTTTGGACAATATCTTGAAAACTGTTAGAGCTAGAGGAAAAGTTAGCATTGCAAAATTGATAAGCTCATTGAGATCTTCAAAAATGACTTCAGGGTCAAAACTTTTAAGAGTTATTCCCCTTTAACTGTTTTTTATACCACCGCAAAAAAATTGGGTACGAATAATGGTATGATGCTGTCGTCTGCGTGGTCTGCGTCTGCGTTGTTGTCTGTTAACTTTAGTGTTCCCACAATAACTATAGTTCTAGTTATCCGATTGCTATGAAATTTGACAATGATGTTCCTTACCGTAAAAGGATGAATGGTATTGATTTTGGGGGTCCCCCCATTTTTTGTTTAGATATTAGGGGTAACAAAAGGGCCAAAATTACTACTTTTTTGTTTGTTTCCACAATAACTTTAGTTCTAGTTATCCGATTGCTATGAAATTTGACAGTGATGTTCCTTACCATAAAAGGATGAATGGGATTGATTTCAGGGGTCCCCCTTTTTTCGTTTCGAAATTAGGGACCCAAAAGGGGCAAAGAATTCAAATATTTTATTTGTTTCCATCATAACTTTAGTCCTAGTTGGCCTATTGCTGTGAAAGGAGTAGGTTCGGTTAGAACCAAAATTGGCCCAAAATTTCAACTAAGGAGTTAAACTTTCTGAAATCACTGCCAAATATGTTTTGAAATGTTGTCATTTAAGAAATAACAAAAACTAGGTTCTAAATATTCAGCAGCTTGGAGATAACTGGGCTAAAAATCATACGATTTAATGAAATTTATTGATATTTGCCAATTTTTTGCTCACCTGGACCAAAGGTCCAGACTCACTCCATGTGAGCTATTACCATCACTTGGCGTCCGTCGTCGTCGTCTGTTGTCGTCTGTCGTCGTCGTCTGTTAACAATTTTTCAAAAATCTTCTCCTCTGAAACTACTGAACAGAATTTAATGAAACTTAGTATGAATGATCTTAAGGGTGTCCTGCACCAAACTTGTGTTTCAATTTTTGATCCGCCAAAAAACATGGCCACCGTTACTAAAAATAGACCAGGGGGGTCAGACTACTGTTTTTGGCTTGTAAATCAAAAAGTATAAGAGATAGATGAAATCTGATGCCACTCTACTGCTTCAGCATCAAAAGTCTCCATTAGGTCGAAGTTGTCAGATGATCCCTTATAGGGGTTACAGCCTCTTAAAGGTGAAAAATAGCGTTTTTGCATGTTTTTGGCCTATAGAATGAAAACTATTGTAGATAGAGAAAAGCTGTTGCTTGCTTAAATGTTCAGCTTATTTAGCTCTACAAAAGTCTCCATAGGTGTTGTGAAACTACACAATTCTTATATTTTATATAGCCTGTGAATTATTTTCACTATAACTGCATAGTAAAGTATGATAGCAAACTCCTTAACAAAATTGGGGTTGATTTGTCGTGTTTGTCTTACGTTTTTCGTGTTACTGTAAACCAATTAAATTTTGCGTGCCATAAACGTTCGCGGGATTCGCGAGCACTTTACATCCGCGAAAGTTTGTAGTCGCGAATAAGTCACTGAAAAGTTGTTGTCATTAAACGATTCGGTACACGAACTTCCACAACACTGGTGGCAGCGGTGCTTGCTCATTGTCTTTTTAGATAGAAGTTTTTGTTTTATTAAAGATTTTTAGTGAAATTCAATTTTTAGAATTAAATATTTTTCACATCTGGGTTAAATTTTTGAAATTTCTGTAGGGAACTGGGAAATCTGTGTTGCCTAAAGTAGTGAAGTCTACATGGTCTCACTGATTTTTCCATAACCACAAGTAGTGAAGTCTACAGGTTATTTCATATTTTGCAAAGTTATAAGAATACCCTGAGCAGTGAAGTCTGTGGGTTTTCTTCTATATTTGGACTTTTTATAAAGAAACCATATAAGCAGTGTAGACTGTAGGTTATCTTTATTTCTTGAAGAGATTTTAAGCAGTGAAGTCTGTATATTTTGACTAATTAAAGAAACCTTTAAGCAGTGAAGTCTGTTGGTTTACTTTAATTTTGAAGAGTTTTATAACTTGACTTTATATTTTGGGAAATAAAAGTTGTTATGGCCGGTACTTCTAGGTCGGGGCCTATAACCTGTTCAATGGGGGGAAGGTTTAGAATAGCAGACATGGAGGTAGGTCAAGGTCACAATGGTAATGATTTTGACACATTATCAGAAATTGATCAAGGAGAGTATGACAAATTAAGAGGTAATAATAGGACATTTCAAGATAGGTGGCAAAGTGAGAGTGCTTTGAATAGAGATCTTGCACCTATGAAGGAAAATGTTGATAATCAACTTCCTATTGATGAAGTATATCATCTTAAGGTAGAGAATAGGGCTCTAGCAGGTGAAAATAATAATTTGAAACATGAGCTCGAGTCTAGTAGGCGGGAAGTAGAGGCATTGAGGAGTAGGCTTAGTGAAGCCTCTAGCCAAGGTTTACAAATTGAACTGGAGTATCAAAAGGAGATTGATACTATCAGAAAAGATAAGTATGACCTTTTGTGTAAATTTAGGTCAATACAAACAGAGCTTGATGAACAGAAAGAGGTAAATGTTCGTTTACAAAAATCATCAGCAAGTTTTGACACTGATGGTTCAGCCAGGTCATATATCGAATATAATCATGGTCAGTATGGGAAACCAAGGTCTAATAGATATCAAGACCAGCCGTTACATGTAGGCTATGCAAACACAGGGATTTTACATAATAATGAAGGTACGAGTAACATGAGATCAGTTACCAGTTCTTCTAGTCAGAGTAATCCAGAGGAACCTAAATTCAGATTACCATATTTTGATGGTAAAACTGATTTTCATAGTTTCTGGGTACTTTTTGAGTTGGGTATCAAGCAATTTGCTTGGGATAATAACAAGCAGGTCCTTCAGTTGATGTGCTGTTTGAAGGGAGATGCACTTACATATGTGAGTAGGCTAAATACAGAGGTCAGACATGATAGCCGGAAGCTTTATGAGGCTCTACAAAGAAGGTATGGGGATCATATTCTACCTGAGCAATACAGGGAGAATTTGAACCAAGTAAAGAGGGTCCCTAAGGAATCTGTGGCTGAGTATGCAGATAAAGTGAGCGATTCGGTAGATAAGGCTTATCCAAACATGAGCCCACCAAGTCTGAGAACTACGGTGGTCATAGAGCACATGTTAAGAGGTTTGATAGATAGAACATTAATTTATGATGTGAGGACCAAGAACCCTCAATCTATTGACGAGGCTATAAAGCTCATAACTTGGCATGAGTGTTGCAAAAACAGTGCCATAAATGTCAATAAACAATTGAGCGTAGGTATTAGAAATGTAGACTTTGAAACCTGTGAGTTTACTGAAGAATTTGAGACCGACATCAGACGAGTGGGGGGTAAACCTAGGTTTGTAACCGAAGAGAGGTTGGAAAATCGACTTGGAGTTTTTGCCAAGGAGATAAAGCAAGACATGCAAGATGGATTTAACAACATTAGTAAGTTATTTACTAAGGGAGGCAAAGTCCAAGAGGAAAATACTGGTAGACAAGGAATGAAGGAAGTACTTTGCCTTAAGTGTCACAAGAAGGGTCACATTAGTAGGTCATGCCCTTTAAACTCTGTTAAGCAGAGTGGGGATAAGGGGTCTGGTCAAGACAAAGCCAGTGGGTTTAGTGATAAACAGGGAAGCCCAAGCTCAAGCGGGAAGTTAAACTAGAACGGACTAAGTCTGACGGCCATGACTTAGTCCCCAAACCTGATATTGATGAAAATGTTACTATTGATGTTACAAATGTTGATTTGACTGTTGAGTCAGCAAAGCTTGATGTTTCTAATTTGGTATCTGATGTGGTTGTTGAGATTGATAAACTTTCAGATGTGGCTTTTGAGGATACTAAAGCTTCTGATGTACATGTAGTTGTTGAGGACAGTACTTCTATATTCTCTGGTGTGGTTGATGAAAATGTTAGTCTTTCAAATGTAGTTGTTGAAAGTTCTAAAATTTCTGAAGTAGTTGTTGAGAACTCTGAAGCTTCTAATGTACATGTTGTTGTTGAAGAGGGCACTTCAAAAGTTTCTGAAATGTTTAAGGATAATGAGAAGGAGGATGATCGTCCTGTTGTTGAAATTTGCAGAATCAAAGCTGTTACTATATACTTTCCTATCACAGTTGAAGGTAGAGAAATCAAATCTGTGGTAGATTGTGGTGCTTCTGTTTCTGTTATGAGTGAGTCACTGTATCATCAGATTCCTTTGAATAAACGTCCAGTTTTGCAATGTTCTCCTATAAATCTTAAGATTGCTGAGGCAGGCAAGAAGATGAATACTCTTGGTGTGGCTAAATTTGATATGGTTTTAGGGCCATTCAAGTTTGATTCATATATACATGTAGCTCCCATGGATGATAAGTTTTTATTAGGGGGTGACATATTAGATGATCATGACATTTCTGTAAATACAAGGAGAGGGTTAGAGATGCTTGGTGTTTGGCATGAATGTGAGGTTGTACGGCAACATAACTTCATATCTAGGGTTTTAATGAAGGAGTCTGTTACCATTCCTCCTAACTCTGAAGTCATAGTTAAGGATCAAGGTGTCAATACTGACTCACTTGACACTAGATATGGTAGTGTTGAACCTATTACTGAGGATAGTAGAAAAATCCTTATAGCTAGGTGTTTTATTGATCCATATCAGGAGCATATACCTGTTAGGGTGGCAAATCTTGATGATGTACCTATTAAAATTAGGAAGAATTATTTATTAGGTGAAATTCATCCAGTTCTTGAGTTTGAAAATGTTGTCATGGAGGATAAGGAGCTATCAAATGTAAAAAATGTCAAAGATTGTTGTAATGCTTTTAAAGATGTAAGCATGGGTGTACGCCAAGGTGATGGTATGGCTACCCCTTTATTTTGCATGTCTGATGATGTGAAATGTTTGAAAGTTAGTGGTTCAAATGAGGATAATAATGGAATTAGGGCCGATATTCCTAAGTTACCGGATCATTTGAAGGAGTTGTTTGATAACAGTTGCAAAAAACTTACATGTTCTGAGGATAAAGTGAAATTAGCAGAGGTTTTGATTAAAAATCAGAATGCTTTTGCCAAAAGTAAAATGGATTTAGGTTCATGTTCATTAATTGAGCATAAAATTGAAACTGCAGGGGCTGCTCCTTTTAGACAACCTTTAAGACGTACACCCCCGAACTTTGAAGGGGAGGAGGAAAAATACTTAAACGATCAATTAGAGCAAGTGTCATAAGGCCATCAAAATCTGCATGGGCTTCAGGGGTGGTTCTTGTTCGTAAAACAGATGGCACGGTTCGTTGGTGTGTAGACTATCGCAAGTTGAATGAGGTTAGTGTGAAGGATGCTTACCCTTTACCTAAAATTTCAATGTGCCTTGACTGTTTAGATAATGCTAGTCTATTTTCTGTTTGTGATTTACAATCTGGTTATTGGCAACTGAAAGTGGCAGAGGAAGATCGCCATAAAACTGCTTTTATAACTAAATATGGGTTGTTTGAGTATGTTAAAATGCCATTTGGGTTATGTAATGCCCCTGGTACATTCCAACGGTGTATGTAATTGATTTTTAGTGGCAGTGTTCTCCCCAGAAATTTTTCATAGCACTGTGGTAATCAATTAAAACATTGTTTTCTAAAAATTATAGCACTGTGGTCCTAACACATTCTATTATAAATCTTTACAGGATAGCACTGTGGTAAAAAAATATAGCACAGTGGTACCACAGTGCTATATAGACCTAGGGAGAACACTGAGTGGTTTACAGTGGAAAACTCTACTTATATATTTAGATGATATTATTATCTTCAGTTCATCTATCAGTGAACATTTTGATATTGTCTAGATTAGAAAAAGCTGGTTTGAAATTAAAACCTTCCAAGTGTGATTTTCTGAAAGATGAAGTCTTGTATTTAGGACATTTTGTCTCTAAAGATGGTGTTAGTCCAAACCCAAAGGTGGTGGAATCTGTAAAAAACTGGAAAACTCCAAGTAATGTGAAGGATGTTCAACAATTCTTAGGTCTCTGTAACTATTACAGACAATTTGTGTTAAAATTTAGTGAGGTGGCTTCTCCTCTTAGTAAACTTACACAAAAAGGAGTAGACTTTATTTGGACGGATGAGTGTCAAACTGCTTTTACTCAGTTGAAATCAGCATTATGTAATGCTCCTATATTAGCACACCCTGTGCCAGATACTAAATTTATATTAGATACTGATGCATCCAATGTAGGGATTGGTTGTTTTGTGTCACAGTTGGTTGATGGGAAAGAGAGAGTTATCTCCTATGGTTCTAAAAAGCTTGATAAGCATCAGCAGAGGTACAGCGTCAAAGACGTGAATTACTGGCAGTTGTTACTTTTTAGCTCACCTTGCCATTGGCAAGGTGAGCTTTTGCCATCACTTGGCATCCGTCGTTCAACTTTTCAAAAATCTTCTTCTCTGAAACCGCTCGGCCAAATGTAATGAAACTTAGTAGGGTTGTTCTGTAGAATGTCCTCTACAAAGCTATCGTTCAGAATTTTGATTCGACAAAAAACATGGCCGCCATGGCTAAAAATAGAACATAGGGGTAAATTGCAGTTTTTTGCAAATTACTCAAAAACCGTAACAGATATCAAAATTCTTGCCAGGATAAAAGTGATCAGCACCTCAAGATCTACCTGCCCTGAAATTTTCAAGAAGATCCAACAACCGATGTAGGAGTTTTCTGGATTTTTTCAAAAAAATTACTTATTTAGCCCTATATCTTGAAAACTATACAAGATATTTCAAAAATTTAAATTGCATATGACTAAGCACATCAAGATCTACAAAAGTTGTAACAGAGTTAAAGTTGTAGGAATGTTCCTTTAGGAGTTATACCCCTTGGATTGTAAAAATTGACCATTTTCACAGATGTTTTGTTTAACTTTTCAAAAATCTTCTTCTCTGAAACTGCTTAGTCAAATTAAATGAAACTTGGTAGGGTTGTTCAGTAGTATGTGGTCTACATAACTATCGTTTGAAATGTCGATTCCACAAAAAACATGGCCGCCATGGCTAAAAATAGAACATAAGGGTAAATTGCAGTTTTTTGCAAATTACTCAAAATTGGTAATAGATATTAAAATTCTATTTGGGTAATAATGATTAGCACATAAAGATCTACCTGCCCTGAAGTTTTGAAGAAGATCTGACAATGGTTGTAGGAGTTATTGCCCTTTTTCTTGTTTTTTTTTCAAATTTTGCTCTTTTAGACTTATATCTTGAAAACAATACAAGATAATTCAAAAATTTAAATTGCATATGGTTAACCACACAAAGATCTAAAAATTATGTAATGGGGTCAAAGTTGTAAGACCTTTCTTGATATGAGTTGTTTCCCTTAGAACATTAAAATTGATAATTCCAAAGAGTAGCAGTCCTTTGTTAAAATATCCAGCATCTAAGTATCATCGAATACAAGGTGAGCGATTCAGGCTCCTGGGAGCCTCTAGTATACATCAATTTAGACACTATCTGTATGGTAAAAAGTTTCTTTTGCGTACAGATCACGGATCTTTACGTTGGTTATTTGGATTTAAGGTTAGTGAGGACACCTGACCCCAAAAATAATGCCGAATTCAAAATGTCCAATTTTTATACGACCGCAAATGTTTGCGATCGTATAATGTTATGGCGATGTCGTCGTCGTCGTCGTCGTCGTTGTCGTCTGGGGACATTTGGTTTCCGTGCGATAACTTAAGTAAATATTGACAAATTGTTATGAACTTTTAATATGATGTTTTTAACCACTAGAGGAAGGTTCCTATTGTATTTGGGGTTGGTGGCCCTTACCGTTTTGGAAAAAAGGGCCAAAAGGGGCTAAAACGGGTGTATTGACAAAACTGTTGTAGAATGTTTATTATTCAATAGATTTTGAAAATTCTTTTTTTATTGAATTCCTCATTAAATTCTGTCAACAAAATGTGTCAATGGTTTTGATGTATATTGAACCGTTACATTGCTACAGGGGGTCAAAAAGGGGCCACACCCCAAAAAATGACTTTTTTATTTGTGGTCCGATTTTCAAAATCTTTTTTTCATTGGAATCCTTGTGAAAATCCCTGCCTGTGTTATTTAATCAGATTTGCAATAACTCTTAAGGTTTTTGAGCAATTAGGGGTCAAAGGGGCCAAAAACACAATTTTTAAAAGTTTGTCAAGGCATATAATTTTATACCAAAAATTTAGTTGTACTGGGCCAGCCAATTGTTATGAAGTTTTGATATGATGTTTGTAACCACTAGAGGAAGGTTCCTATTGTATTTGGGGTTGGTGGCCCTTACCGTTTTGGAAAAAAGGGCCAAAAGGGGCTAAAACGGGTGTATTAACAAAACTGTTGTAGAATGTTTACTATTCAATAGATTTTGAAAATTCTTTTTTTATTTGAATTCCTCATTAAATTCTGTCAACAAAATGTGTCAATGGTCTTGATGTATATTGAACTGTTGCATTGCTACAGGGGGCCAAAGACGGGCCACACCCAAAAAATCAACTTTTTAGCTCACCTGGACCGAAGGTCCATGTGAGCTATTGCCATCACTTGGCGTCCGTCGTCGTCCGTCGTCCGTCGTCGTCCGTCGTCCGTCGTCCGTCGTCGTTAACATTTTTCAAACGTTAACTCCTCTAACACCATATGTCCAATGGCTTTTAAATTTGGCACAGTTGTTAATTAGCATAGGTAGTATAAAACTAGCGTGGGGATTTTTGATTCGTTGAAAAACATGGCCGCCATGGCTAAAAATAGAACATAGGGGTAAATTGCAGTTTTTTGCAAATAACTCAAAAACGGTAACAGATATCAAAATTCTGGCATAGGGTAAAAGCGATCAGCACCTCAAAATCTACCTGCCCAGAAATTTTCAAGAAGATCCAACAACCGATGTAGGAGTTATTGCCCTTTTTCTGGATTTTTTCAAAATTTTGCACTTATTTAGCCCTATATCTTGAAAACTATACAAGATATTTTAAAAATTCAAATTGCAAATGATTAGGCACATCAAGATCTACATTTCATGTAATAAGGTCAAAGCAGTAGAATCATTTCTTTTAGGAGTTATTGCCCTTAAAGCGTCAAATTTTACCATTTTTCATTACTTTTACCCTGAATTTCAAAGATTAACTTGTCTGACACCATACATCCAACTTCAACCAAACTTGGCACAGTTGTTTAATAGCATTAACGCTACAATTCTATCGTTGGGATTTTTGATTCGTCAAACAATATGGCCTCCATGGCTTAAAATAGAACATAGGGGTCAAATTACAGTTTTTTGTAAATAACTCAAAAACGGTAACAGATATCAAAATTCTGATGGGAGACAAAAGTGATTAGCATCTCCAGATCTACCTGCTCTGAAAGTTTCAAGAAGATCCAACAAACGACATAGGAGTTATTGCCCTTTTTCTGGATTTTTTTCAAAATTTTTCACTTATTTAGCCCTATATCTTGAAAACTATACAAGATATTTCAAAAATTCAAATTGCATATGATGAAGCACATCAAGATCTACAATTCATGTATTTAGGTCAAAGCTGTAGAACCATTTCTTTTAGGAGTTATGGCCCTTAAAGCGCAATATTTACCATTGTTCATTACTTTTCCCCTTACTTGTCTGAAACGATAAGACCAACTGCATCTTAACATGGCACACTGTTTGATAGCTTATATGCTACAACTCTATCATTCAGATTTTTGATTCGTAAAAAACATGGCCACCATGGCTAAAAATAGAACATAGGGTCAAATTTCATTTTTTTGCTGATAACTTAAAACTGGTTTCAGATATCAAAATTGAGCAAGAATCAAAAGTGATCAGCATATTCAGATCTACCTGTCCTGAAATTTCGGAAAAGATCTGACTGCTGATGTGGGAGTTATTGTTCTTTTTCCTAATTTTTGCCAAATTTGCACTTATTAAGCCCAATATCTTGAAAACTAACCAAGATATTTCATAAATTTAAATCGCATATGGTTAAGCACAATAATATCTACAAATATATGTATCTGTGTAGTTCAGGTGAGCGATTCAGGCTCTTGGGAGCCTCTTGTTTATTTGTGGTCCGATTTTCAAAATCTTTTTTTCATTGGAATCCTTGTGAAAATCCCTGCCTGCATTTCTCAATCAGATTTGCAATATATCTTACTGTTTCTGAGATATAAGGGGTAGAAGGGGCAAAAAACGCAATTTTTTAAAGTTGGTCAAGGCAAATGGTTTTACACAAGAATTTAGCTGTAGTGGGCCAGCCAATTGTTATGAAGTTTAAATATGATGATTACACTGAAGGAAGCTTTTTATTGCATTAGTGGTTTGTGGTCCTAACCTTTTTTAAAAAAAAGGGCCAAAAGGGGCTAAATTGTGTAAAAAATGTCAATGAATTTAGAAATAAGATTTTTTTTCTATTAAATGTTATTGTAAATATATATGTGTCAAATATGCATTTTAAAGTCCACCATAGGATGCATGTGTAAAAAAGCTTTGTAAGTCCACCATGGGCTGCATGTGACCAAAGCAATAGACTATCCATATTGGGCCTCCAATGTACAGGGTTCATCTTGTTGCGGTCGTATCATGCTGCGCTCGGCGTAGCTTTTTATTTTTATATATTAGTATTAGGTATATACTTTATCTTGTGTAAAAATATTGGACCCCCTTTCCAGGCTTGTTTTTCCAAAATTTAGACTCAAAGTTGTCCAAAATTACTATAGATTATATAGGAAAGGCCAAATAATTAGCCTAAAATCCTGTCGCCAAAAAAATCCACGAATTTAAATTTTATTTTTGTCTCGCCTGCGACGAATAGTCGCGGAAGGCGAGACATAGGTATTACTTTCCGGCGACGGCGGCGACGGCGGCGGCGTAAACTTTTTTGTAAGACTTTTGTGGACGATGAATTGCTTGAAAAGTATAATAGCTAGGCATCTGATATTTGGTATACAGATAGTTCAGGTTATGGTCTACGCAACTGTCACCATGCCGTTTGACCCTGACCCCATTTTCACGCTCCAGTGACTCTGTGAACTTAGGTCTTTTTTCAGGCCGTAAACTTTTTTGTAAGACTTTTGTGGACGATGAATTGCTTGAAAAGTATAATAGCTAGGCATCTGATATTTGGTATACAGACAGTTCAGGTTATGGTCTACGCAACTGTCACCATGCCGTGTGACCCTGACCTCATTTTCACGCTCCAGTGACTCTGTGAACTTAGGTCTTTTTTCAGGCTGTAAACTTTTTTGTAAGACTTTTGTTGACGATGAATTGCTTGAAAAGTATAATAGCTAGGCATCTGATATTTGGTATACAGACAGTTCAGGTTATGGTCTACGCAACTGTCACCATGCCGTGTGACCCTGACCTCATTTTCACGCTCCAGTGACTCTGTGAACTTAGGTATTTTTTCAGGCTGTAAACTTTTTTGTAAGACTTTTGTTGACGATGAATTGCTTGAAAAGTATAATAGCTAGGCATCTGATATTTAGTATACAGACAGTTCAGGTTATGGTTTACGCAACTGTCACCATGCCGTGTGACCCTGACCTCATTTTTACGCTCCAGTGACTCAGTGAAATTTTCAGGCCGAAAAACTTTTTTGTAAGACTTTTATGGACAATGAATTGCTGGAAAGTTATAATAGCTAGGCATCTGATATTGGGTAAACAGACAGTTGCGGTTATGGACAACGCAACTGTCACCATGCCATGTGACCATGACCCCATTTTTACGCTCCAGTGACTCTGTGAACTTAGGTATTTTTTTAGACAGAAAACTTTTTGTAATACTTGTGTGAACAATGGATTGCTTGAATAGTATAATAACTAGGCATCTGTTATTAGGTATACTGACACTTTTTATGTTTATATCAAGAAATGAAAGCTTAGGTAGTTGATTTTAGCGATGGTGCCGGCAGGCGAGACATACTTTTAGTGGCCACACTTGTTATTCGATAAAAATCAATGAAATACAATATATTTTGAATTAAACAATAAAAACTTGGGGTCACCAGCTTACTTTTCTCTCTACTATACTAACCTTTGTAATTTTTTGGTCATTTTTCAAGTGGATTATTTCCCTTGTTTTATTTGAAAATTTTATTTATGAAGGAATGGTTGTTTTATTTGTATTAAAATCAATTTATTTTGATTAAGTTTTATTAAATTAAACTATTTAACACAAGTTTCAAGGTATTTGTGATATTTGCACTTGCTTTTTTGCATTTTTAGCTAATTGTGGTCACATGACAGGTGTCCTCACTAAATTAAAGACCCACAAGGGCAAGTTGCTCGGTGGCTGGAGTTTCTTTCTGAATATGATTTTATTATAGAGCATTGTAGTGGAAGCAAACACTTGAATGCAGATGCCTTAAGTCGCAAAGATATGGAACCTTTATGTTGTCATATGGAAAACTCTCAGTTTAACCCTGATTGTATTATATGTAAGTCTATGAAAGATGATTGGGCTGAATTTAAGGAAGAAGTAGATAATGTGGTGAATTTAGGACATAAAACTGATTGTCATATTAGAGTAGTGACAAGAAGTCAGGATTGTCAATCAAACTGGTTAGATGGATATTCTAATAAAGATTTAGAGTCATTTCAAAGAGAAGACCCTGATTTGTCTATTGTACATAGTAGTTGTGATTCTAATACTGTACCTGGTAGAGATGAAATGTTGTCTTTTAGTCCTGCTGTCAGGAAATATCTGCTTAATTTTTCATGTTTACATAAAGAAAATGGTGTTCTTTATCAGAAGAAGCTATTGCTGAATGATAAAGTTTTATATCAGTTGTTAGTGCCTGAAATTCTAAGGCCTGAAGTTATTAACAGTTGTCATAATGCATTGTATGCTGCTCACTTTGGGATTAGTAAAACCTTAGAAAAAGTGAAGTCTTCATTTCATTGGTATAAAATGGGTCTTGATGTGAAAATTCACGTCCAGAGTTGTGCTGTATGTAATAAAAACAAGTCTTCAAATAAAAAACACAGGGCTGCTTTACAGACATATTTAGCTGGGTATCCTATGGATCGTATTGCATTGGATGTCATTGGGCCATTGCCAAAAACTAAACATGGCAATAAATATATTCTTGTCATAGGCGATCATTTTACTCGTTGGATGGAAGCATTTCCACTTCCAGATCAACAGGCTGAAAGAGTAGCTGAGAAATTAGTTAATGAATTTATCTCTCGATTTGGTATTCCATTAGAGATTCATACCGATCAGGGAAGGAACTTTGAAAGCTGTGTTTTCAAAGAAATTTGTAAATTGTTTGATATTAAGAAGACTAGGTCGACTTCTTATAGGCCATGTTCAAATGGTGTCATTGAAAAGTTTAATGCTACTCTTGAGTGTAAATTAGTTGAACTCTAATACTGATATACATTTAATGAAGACTCTAGCTACCTGTGGAGACATAATACAAATAACATAAATATACAATCATAACACATTCCTCTGTCTTTCTTTGAGAGAAACATAAGAAGTCAAATAAAGTATGAAACGGAAATAAACATATGACCAGTCAAAATGTTAGTACAAGTCCAACTCTCGTAATATAAGGCAAAATCAAATGTTCAATTCCTGAATTCCACATATTACACAAGTCCAACTCCCGTCCTGAGAATTTCAACCCGTCTATGAAAATCTGATCCTGCTTTTGTCAAACAGTCAGCAATTTGTTTGTCAGTTGCAATCCAAGAAATTGACACATCGCCTTGGCTAACACTCTCCTTAATGCTGGCAATGTCCAAACGCAAACATTTCTCAGATATAAGTTTGGTAGAATGAATGTTCTGGCACAATGACTTGTTGTCTGTGTAACATTTAATAAGGAGCTTTTGATTGTTTTTTGGAATCATTTCTTCCAGAATACTTCTCAAGAAATAACATTCATCAAGCCCTTCCACCAAAGACAAAGCTTCTGCAGCAAGAGTGCTTTTAACTATTCTTTTGATCTTCTTAGAAGACCATGAAATGGGACACATTTTCCTCTCTTTGTTTTGAATAAAAATGATGTAACCACCTGCACTGGAAACTTGGTCTGATAGGTTTGCATATGATGCATCAGTGAACAACACTAGCTCAATTTCTTCAAGATTACCAAGACAAGGAAATATCATTTCATAAGAATTGTTCTTGGCTTTTCTAATTACTTTGTTAAGCTTATTGAGAAGCTTTGATTCTCTGTGGTTATACATGGTTGCAAGATCCAAAACATCAAAAGATAAATCAGGTCTAGATTGTGTAGCTAGCCAATGAAGTTGTCCAACAATTTCCATATACACTTGATCATTAAAATCTTTAGCTTGGATTTGATGCAGTTCTTCAGTATATTCCTTTTGTTCCAAGCATATCTCACTGATTTTGTGTTTTATGTTCAGTCCAATGTATTTGAAGCTATTCTGACATTCTTTACCACAATGAAAAGTATTTCTTACTGGAATAATAACCTTCTGAATGAACGAGGGACTTCCAGCCCACAGAAAATCATCTACATGCATCAGGAAAATTCCTTCCAATTTCCCTTCTCTATGCCAATAAAATAAAGCTGGATCCATCTTGGATTGTGTACATCCTAGTTGTAAAAGAACTTTCTGAACACTAAAATACCAATTTCTGGATGCATCACTAAGACCATAAACACATTTATTCAACTTCCATACTACATTATTTCCGTTTGAAGAATTCCATTCTGCTGGAGGCTGCACAAATACAAGTCTGTCTATTTCTTTTCCTTGAAGAAAGGCAGCTTTTATATCAATTGAATGTATTTCATACTTATTGGTAGACGCAGCAGCCAAAAACAACCTTAAACTTTCTTTGTGAATAGTAGGGGAATCTGATTTAACAGTACTCTCTTCTTCAAAACCCCTCACCACAAGTCTAGCCTTTACAATTTGTTGTCCTTCCTTTTCCTTTTCTGTAACAACCCATCTGGTTGAAAGTAGTTTTTGGTCTTTCCGGTCTACAACATCATATACTTGAAATTGTTCCCAGTTTTCAAGTTCACACTGCTTAGCTTGTAAAACCTTTTTCTCACTATGTCTTGATATAGGTACATTGACAACATTGACACTTTCATTTGAATCATCCTTTTTCCATTCAGAAACATCTTTAGAAAAATCTATACCAACTGAACCACTTTCTTCATCTTCTAAATTCAAATATGCCCAATTCTTTCCACCAGCTTTTCCACCTTTACTTGTTACTTTAGCTTTATTCCAATCATCATCATCATGAGTCTTGTAAAGAATGGCCTGTCCTATAGTAGGCAGTGGTATTCTACTTGGCCTTATTTTTGGTCTGACAAGTTGATCGCCAGCTGGCGGATTAATATCAACCACATCTGGTTCAGGAACATTTATTTCAGGTATTACATCATCTACATTATTGTTGACTTGATTTTCATCAACATTATGGTCAATATTTGGTTCAATGGCCTCTGGCAGATTAGCATTATTGACTTGGGGTCTCTTTTCATCATCGTCACTGTCATCAAGATAATTTTGATTTAAAATGGCCTCACTTTTGTTTGATACTTTAGTCACTTTTAGCTCTTGATTGCAAACATCTTCTTGCTTTTCTGTAGAAAATTCATCACCACATCTCAACAATCTGCAGGGATGAACTCTCACATAAATGCTGCCATGCCTTACAAAGACTACTTTTCCATCTTGACCTATAACATAACCAGGACCTTTCCATCTCTTGTCGTCATCTCTCTTGTAATAGACCTTGTCGCCATGTTGGTAACACTCTCCAGACGATCTAATTTTGTGGCACAGTGCTCTCCTTATCCTTTCAGATGATTCAGCTTGCAGAAATGCTCTTCTACCAGCATGTAGAGCATTTAAATGTTTCGCAAATGTATCGTTATTGGTTATGTTTCCTAGAGCTGGAGGTTTGTCTGACATAACTGAAGGCAAGTTGGGATTTGAACCAAATAAAAGTTGATATGGGCTCCATCCAAATACCACTGACAAGCTATTCTTAGCATTTAAGGCCCAGGATAAGGCAACTTCTAAATTCAGCTTAGGTTGATCCTCTAGAATTTTCGCTACACATTCATCAACAACAGCATGGTTTCGTTCACATATTCCATTTTGCCATGGACTATAAGCAGCTGTGTTCAACATTTCAATATTGAGATTCTCACACATATCCCTAAAAATGTCATTTGCAAATTCTCCTCCATTATCAGCAAGAAATTTCTGTGGGGCACCCATTCCACTTCCAATCCATACAGTCATGATCTTGTTGGCAATGACTTCAGGTGTTTTCTTTCTGATAACAGCAGCTAAACTGAATCTAGTGGCTAGATCAATCATATGCAGAAAGTAAACATTGGGCTTCCATTCCTTCAAATCAACGGCAACAACTTCATTGAATTCAGTTGCTAAAGGAAGAGAAACAACTGGTCTAGCTGGAGTCTTCTTGTATCGCTGACATACATCACAAGAGTCTGTTATTTGATCTACACATTCTAAATGTTCTTTAGTATAGCCACCAGCATCTTTCAGAAGGGACTTTAAACGCTTAGCTGAAGGATGAGCAAACTGTTTATGAAGTTTCTCTATTGCCTTTACTTTATCACCATTTAATTTTGAAGAAATTAGAACCGATGAAGTTTCTTCTACATCTACATCAATAAGATTGATGGGAACACAGTAGTGACCTGATGAAGTACACTGCAGTTGGACATCTTTTCCAAAAATGGAGGCACTATCATTTACCAAGTCTAGCTTTATCTGTGCTTTCTTCATAGAACTCTTATTTAACAATAAAGGTATATCACTTGACACAACATCTGCTTCAATTTCACACTTAACTCCTGCTAATGCACAAGGAAGAATTACTTTTTTCTTCGACTGAAGAACTGTTTCTCCTCCAAACTTGTAATTAGTGTTGCTTGGTTTTTCAACAACTCTGCTTCTGGTATTTTGATCAAGAGAGTCTAAATAGCAATTCATCCAGGTCTCTCCAGCAACAGTTGATGAGCAGGCACTGTCTAAAATAGCTGAGTTAGCAGATTCAGTCAAAAGTACAAGGGTTTCTGCACTACGATGTCCAGTGAACAACACTGCATGTTCATATCTTTGTTTGGCCATGTTTTCGTAAGAGTGAGGACATTGTTTTACTAAATGTCCAATTGAATCACAACTGGAACACCTTAGAGGTAAACCATCTGATCCATTTGGGTTGACTGATTTGTTTAATGAATTAGTATTCTTTGGTCTGTTGGAATTTCCGCCACCATAGTTACCTCTAAAACTAGAATTCCTCTTGTAACGGTTCCTTGTATAATTTACGTCTTCAGATGCTACCATGGCAGGTTCAACTTTAATTCCTTAATCAGCTTCATTTTTGGAGGCAGCCTGTTGACCAAAGAATTTCTTAAGAGATGTAGACATTTGCTTGAAGAGTGTCCCAACAGAGGCATAATCAACACCTGTCAAAACTTATTGCCTATCTTTCATTTCAAGCTCTGAACCTTCCAGTAATTTAAAAGCAAGAACAGGTTGTGGAAGTTCCATCTTAAACTTCTTAGTTTTGTTATATAACTTTTCATATTCATTAACATAGTCCTCCATAGAGGCTACCTTGCTCCGATTGAATCTATCAAATTCAGTGTATGCCTCATATGCTTCACTAAGTTCATCCTTCTTAAATATTTGGTCCATAAAATCAGTTAATTTCTTGACCCCATCATCTTCGTTTAAATCATCAATACTCAATTCACTGAACACTTTATCTCTTATGGAATTCTGTCCTTCCTCTGGAAGAGACAACGCTATAGCTATACCTCTCTTCTTAGCCTCAAGGTCAGTTAGCTTTTCCCATGCTTTTACCTCCTCAAGCCATCTTCTGTATGGCTTATGTGTTAAAAACACATGTGGAACTTTATAATTCACGGACGCCATAGTAGAAACAATGGATTGATGAATGTTCCAACGCTGATGCTGGGAAAGTCGCTGAATAATTACCTGTTACTGCTTAACAGAGCTTTTTTATAAATACCACTTTTATTTTCTCTGGAAAAAAAAAGGTCACTGAATGGGATCTTTACACTTTTCACTGTTGTCACACCATACACTGTACGCTAACTGTCACTGTAATCACACACTTCACCATAAACACTTGTCTTTACTGTATCATCAGACCACGCTCTGCTACCATGTAAATTAGTTGAACTCTAATACTGATATACATTTAATGAAGACTCCAGCTACCTGTGGAGACATAATACAAATAACATAAATATACAATCATAACATTGAGAAGATGTTGCAGAGTTTTATAAACAAAAATGCAGATGACTGGGATCTGTATATTGGTATTTTAATGTCAGCATATAGAAGTATGCCACACCCTGCTACTGGGTTCAGTCCTAACATGATGATGTTTGGTCGTGAGGTTTTATTACCCAATCATATATTGTTCCCCTTTCCTCGTCATACACAAGTACTGTCTACTGATTATGTTCAAAGTTTATATGATCAGTTGGAGGAGATTTATAATTTAGCCCGTTCAAATTTGAAGGCAAATGCTTTAAAACAGAGGAGGGATTATGACACCCGAAAGTTGGTAGTTTAGTCTATAAATTAAATGAATGCAATGTAAAGCTTTCAAGCAAATGGTCTGGTCCATATATTGTAACTGAAAATATCAATTCAGTATTGTACCAAATTAGAGGCCGTTTGAAGACAGAAATTGTTCACCACGATAAGCTGAAGCCTTACATGTCAGATGAGGTTCCAGCTTGGGTTGTGAAATTCCAGAAGAACCTGTAGATTTCCTCTTGTAAATATGAAGTTTTACAATCTGGGGATGGTGATGCAGTTTATTAATTTCAATTTGTCAATTGACCATTTTTAGTATTTGCTATGAAGTAAATGGAAATAAAAATTAAAAAAGATCGTCATAGTAAACGGACAACAAATCAACACATTTAATTCTTTAAACCCTCTCATTTTGATAATTTTAAACATATTTTGTTCTGTTACAAAAATCAAAGGAATAAAACAATTGCAATTTATATACAAATCACTAGTACCTTATACATTTTACACGTGTACGCAGGTTATGCCTGCTTTTCAGTGCCAAACAAGTGACCACATAAACTTGAACCTGGATTAAGAGGCCACCTGTCTTAGGCGGCCAATTTTAGGTTGTCCCAATGGTGGCTGCCTAATACAGGTTTGACTGTACTTCTAAACAAGGTATATGTTTGGATGATTCACAATTTGAGATGAGTTCATATAAACTTATCTCACACTGGTCATATCTCAACTTGAAAAGCCAATTTACAGAAGAATTATTAAGAAATAATCCATGGCCGCCAGTGGTTTTATGGAGATTTTTACATGGGTTTCCATTGTTTTCGGTAATATTTTGCCATGAGGCCAAAGGCCATGTGAGCTTATGCCATCACTAAGCGTCCATTGTAGTCGTTCGTTAACAATTTTCAAAAATCTTTTCCTCTGAGATCACTGAACTGATGCTTTCTAAAATGTTCAGCTCAATTGAGATCTACAAAATTGTCCATTAGGGCTCAATTATCAGATGACCATTATAGGAGTTATGGCCTGTTAAATGACAAAAAAGTAGATTGTATGTGATATTTAGATTGTGTTTCATAGAAGATTGTGCCAGGTTCACTTGCTTGCTCAAATGCATAGCTTAATAGAGCTTTCCAATGGTTTCATTGTTATGATGAGGTGTTGTCAAAGTGAAATATTGTTACATTAAGTCATTGGAACCAGGTGAGGGATTCAGGCTCCTGGGAGCCTCTTGTTTGTATTAGGACCAGGCTCAACACTTAATTGACACCTATGGTGTGATTTAGTGATTTAATGATTGCATGTTGCTTGTTTACTTGCTGTTTGCTACATAATATTTTTTTAAGCAGAGCATAATTTTGAGAGCAGGAATTTCTAATTGAGCATTAACTTGCAGATTTACTTGTTAGTAAATAAGAAAGAAGTAAAGATGTACCACCGGCATGAGTTCAAAAAAGCATATAAAATTAGTTGATACAAAGGAAAACCGTCCTAAGGAAGGAACAAATGGAAAAACCACACAAAACAACTAAACTGGTATCAGCAACATGGACTCCTGTCATACCAAGAGAAAACTCTGGTCCAAATCATGTTTTATGCTTTGTGTATGAAGGACATTTTCAGACTGGGGAAAGTTGTTGCTTGCTAAAGCTTACATTTCAGCTGAAAGCGATACAAAAGGGATGTCAAGTGCATATACATTTTAAAATGATAAGCTTTATTCAAGACCAAGAGCCATTCAGTATCTTTGGGCACCCTAATTTCAATCTACAAAGTTATTGGAAAAAAAATATTTTGAGCTTTTTTTCAGTTGGTCCAACCAGTGTGAGTTTTAAGAACAAGGATGGTAACAAACTACAAGGTACAGAAGGACAGGACCTGAGAATCAGATGTACAGCTGAAGGAGGAGATCCTAAACCTAATGTTATAATACAGATAGGAACCAATGGTCCTAACATCACTGGTACTGGTGGAGTAAAAGAACACACCATACCTGCTATAGACAGATCATATGATGGTACTTCTGTTACATGTAGGACTGATTATCCCGGTGTTGTGTATCAACCATTAACTGAGGTCGCAAGTATATATCTGTTCTGTGAGTACAATGTTTATATATTATTCAATTCATTTTTAGTCTTAAATAACTAGATGTTTTCACTTAATCAGTCTGTCACTTAGTCTGTTTACATCTTTTTGTGATAAACTTAAAAGCTTTAGGTTGTACAGATTTATCACTTGACACAGGGATTTAGTACAGTTTGAGGATAAGTGTTAATCTGTTCAATATTTTTGAATACTTTTTGCTGATGTGGCCCTTTCTGCCTTTGTTATTATTCTAGTTAACGTTGTAACTTAAAGAAAAATGCTATAAGGATGTTTACCGGTAGATGTTTTCAGTTCATGGAAATTTTCTGCTATTGGATTTGAAACTTTTCTCTTTAATAATAAGGTTATAGGTAAAGAAACATGTACAAAAAAAGCAACAATTTGATTTGTTCATGACATTTTAAGCTCAACTGACCCAAAGGGTCATGTAAACTTTTGCAATCACTTTGCATTCGTCATTCTTTCGTTAGCTTTTTCAAACCTTTTTCAAACTCCTCTGACACCTTAAGTCCAATTGCAACCAAACTTGGTACAATTGATATCAAGGGATTTGAATTATATTTCGCACAGTTATTTAGTTCAATAAATTACAGGTCAAGTTAGATTTCCAGCATGATCCAAAAATTAGTTTCTGAGATAGGCCACTTTGAAAAAATCAAATTTCTGAAGTTTTGAGTTTCCAACTGATAACTTGAAAACATGTCAAGGGATTTGAATGATATTTTGCACAGCTGTTACGTAATATAAAAAAAACAGGTCAAGTTCAGTTTCTAGCAGGATCTAAAAAAAAATGTTTGAGGTTGGCCACTTTGAAAAATCAAATTTTATGAACTATTGATATTATATCGTGGCAGAATATCATTTAATATCCCATAAGATGCCCTATTTTTCTGGATTTTTTTCTCTCAAAATTTTGCACTTATTTATCCTATAATGTCTTGAAAACTATACAAGATATTTCAAAAAATTTAATTAAATGTCATCTATATAGTTCAGGTGAGCGATTCAGGCTCCTAGGAGCCTCTTGTTTATAAGATAGGTGACCTAAAAATATGTTTGTTTTTTAAACCTATGAACTGAATTAAATAAAACTTTTTAAGCTGTCTTAAAGATGCAATAAAGACCTGATCACTAAATAAGAGGTAGAAAGGAATAAATAATTAAGCATATTTTTGGCCAGATTTCACTTGAATGTGAAAATCCGGGTTATAAAATGGTGAATGTCTGGCGGGCGACGAGACGGGCGGGAAAAATCTTTTGTAACAGTTTTCTCAGCAACTAGTAATCACAGCCATTTGATATTTGGTATACAGCATCAAGGTGGGGTCCCATAAAGTGGGATTCGATTTCAGGTCTGTTGCTCATCTACTTCCTGTTAAACGAAATCCGGCCATTTCTGTCTTTGACCCATTTTTAATTGGTAATGTGGATTTTGTTTTCAAAGCACTTTGTTTTTAGTGTTTTTGAATTGAATGTAAAAAAAAGATTAATGGTCCAAAATATGAAGTACACAAAATACAAATATAATTAAACAGCTAAAACAAAAGAAAGATATAACTTCATGTAAATGAATTTCCAACATCAATTTAAACAAATGCACCTATACAACAGTATGGAAAAGTCTTATCAAGTGGCATCCAATTAAGTTGTCAATGTAAAATGGTTTATATCATTTTGTAATATGTATACATTTGGCAGGATTTATTTTTCAGTAAAACCACTGTCACCTACCTTCAATCCAGACCCTATCATTACAGAAGATACAAAATCTCTGGTGTTGACCTGTAAATCTACGGGTAGTCGTCCTGCTCCTACTGATAGAATCTGGTTACTGGGTGATAGTAATACTGATATAACATCCAGTTCTTCAGCTGTGTCATCTAGCCAAGACCCATCAATGACAGATACTTACATGGCCACATCAGTACTGACCTACACTGTCCATAAACAGTATAATGGCAAAAGCATCACCTGTGGATTCAATAACACAGCTGCAGTTGACTTTATAAAGTCTTCAGTACAGATTGATGTTAAATGTATGCTATACATTATATATATTAATTATGGACCATGAAATATAAGCAAGAAATTGGTAGTTAGGACCATCTGCTCTAAACAAATCAGTTTTCCACAATGTTTTTCCTTACCCTTGTGGATATTGGGCTTATATTTTGTATATGATAAAGGGGCAGTCCATATTTCACTGTCAGAACTGAGCTTTAACTACTATCTATTTATCATGTAATTTCAATTTTTGTTTACTTACTGCCTGAGGTGTTAACTATAGTTGAGACATTTGCAATCTCAATGATATCTAGTTTGTAAACTAATATCTAAAATTCCTGCCTTTTCTTTAAAAGCACATTATTCGGATGTTGTGATACAACATTATTTTCTCAAGAAATTTAATACATGTATGTAATATGTCCAAATTTAACACCACAGTGCTACTTTCTATTTGCTACTTGCTATTACCAACCACATTATTAATATATTTTTAGATGCCCCTGAAATTACAGTTAAGAACAAAACATTTCAGCAGAATGAAACCAACAGAGAGCTGCAATGTACTTTGAATGGAAATCCAGCCACCTATACTTTCATGAAATGGCAACATATCTCTAAATATGGACATGTGATTCGTTCTCTTAATTCCTCTCAAACACAGTCATTACCAGTTGTATCAGAAGCCATGAGGTACCAAGACACAGGAGAGTATGTCTGTACTGCTAGTAATGGTATAGTCAACAGTCAGGGCCAAGTCTATCAGAAAGGATCAGGTTATGTTGTCAGTAGAGGTGTGTACATGCAATATTTGTCCAGACTAAGGGTAATTTGTTTACTACTTATATAGATGATAAATTGTTGTGGAAAATTTCCTCGGTGTCCTTGGATCATCTGTATATAAGAAGTCAAAATTCGAATGGAAACGCCAATCTTATAACATTTGTTTATAAATAGACAAAAATTGATGTCAATTATTTTGTTATTAGACTCTATAGTGTCTCAAAAAATATCTTTTACTAGAAATGTTAAAGCCAGTTCAAAGATGGCAAGCAGTGACCATTGGTTACATTGAAGACTTATTGATTCTTGTATAAGTTCTTGGAAGAGACCAGCTGATAATTTCACAAATGATAGAGTTTTTCAGTCTTTCTGTGAGTGCAGTGGAACAGGCCAAAAGACCCATAAATTATATCAAGTCAAAATGCTGGTTTTCCATAATCAAACATTGTTCATGTTGCATTCTCCTAGAGAATCACCATGTTGGCATTGCTCGTTTTACTATGACGGTTGCGTTTCCTTAGAAATATTTGATTGTGACATTGATTTTCTTTGGAAACATTTTATTGTGACATCGAAACTATGTAATTACCCTTTGAACTGCTTTATTTGTGATGTCAGTGTAAACAAGTCATCTGATTGGAGCATTAGCCAGTAGAGATGAGCTCACCTGAACGCATGTAAATGCTAACTGTTTTCTATTGCATATTTAAAATTACTGCTGATTTTCGTAGGTTTTCTTTTTGCATTTCTGATTATCTTCTTTTTAACAATGTCTCAATGAACATAATAAATACAGGTTTCACAACTAGGAGTGATGAACAAATCAACTTAGATGTTCTTCAAATTAGGAAACTAGCATTTGTGAGGTTCCTTTTATAAATATCTAATTATAAAAATCTGTATCTCATCACTTTAAGTTGTGAAGCCTTTTCTCTAATTGTCAAACGCTAATGTAGGCCCAAAAATTTCCAATTAAATTATAACTTTTCTTAAGTTCTTTGAAAATAAAAACAACATAAATTCATTTGTCTTGGAAGCCAGGCTCTTTTGATTTGTAGATGTTTTCATTAGGGCCCCGCAACTTTGTTGCGGACGCCCTATAGTAATCAGTCTGTCCGTCCGTGCGTCCGTCCGTCCGTCTGTACATTTCATACATTATGGGACTTTTTTTACATTGTGGGACTTCATAAAAAGTCCCACAAAAAAATGAAGAAATAATACCTTATTTGCATATTTCATTATCATGTGATCATTATTACAAGTAAAGTCTCTCAAACATAAGAATAGCATTGATAGACATTTATTGATGGACTGTATGGACAGTTACCACAAACCATGGACAAGACCATAAAATTTTTATTTGAAATCCATTCGGACCACTCGGATTTTTTCCTTTGTTGAAAGCTGAACTTGGATCACTTTGAAATCTCTGCCATTTTATGTCCAGATGAATTATTTCTAATGGATGTTGCAGATCAACATGCAAGTGAGGTAAGTTAGAATTTTAATGGAGAAGATATTGCAATGGAAATATTGCATGTGGTTTTAAAGTTAATAAAAAGTATTTTTAATCTTAATGGGACTTTTGTCCAAATGTTTACAAGTAAATAAAAAAAAACATGGCAGAAGAATTTGCTTTTAGTAATATTGATGTGTTTGCTTATATGTTTAGGGGTTTTTACTGCTGTAATGCTTACATTCTAATGGTTTCCTTCAGTTAGTGGGATTTTTTTTTCTCAAAAAAATGCATGAATATAACCAAAGACATTTTGTTTTATGCTTAAGAATAGAATGATGGTATGTTAAACAGTAAAAAGCAAGGGTTACTTGTAGTTTTAAAAAAGGTAAATTCTAATGCAATTTTGGTGTTTGATAATTATGACTAGGTAGCAGCTATATTATGCTTAGAAGTTTTGGGATCATATTCTTGTTTTGTGGGACCTTTGATTTTATGGGACCTTGGTCTTAGTTTGTGAGACTTTTACTATCTATCATGTCTATTGAAGTTAAAAATGAAAATTAGAAAACAAGATAACTACATGTATATGGCAATTTCTTAGATATTTTAACTTTTTTTTTGTTTTGTGGGACTTTCAGTTTTATGGGACCTTGGTCTTAGTTTGTGAGACTTTTACTGCCTATAGAAGTTAAAAATGAAAATTAGAAAAAAAGATGCTTAGAAGTTTTGAGATTTTATTTTTGTTTTGTGGGACTTTTTATTTTATGGGATCACAGGTCTTACTTTGTGAGACTTTTACTGCCTATAGAAGTCAAAAATGAAAATTAGAAAAAAAGATAACTACATGTATATGGCAATTTCTTAGATATTTTAAAATTTTATTTTTGTTTTGTGGGACTTTCAATTTTATGGGACTTTGGTCTTAGTTTGTGAGACTTTTACTGCCTATAGAAGTTAAAAATGAAAATTATAAAAAAAAAGATGCTTAGAAGTTTTGAGATTTTGTTTTGTTTTGTGGGACTTTCGATTTTATGGGACCTTGGTCTTAGTTTGTGAGACTTTTACTGCCTATAGAAGTTAAAAATGAAAACTAGAAAAGAAGATGCTTAGAAGTTTTGAGATTTTATTTTTGTTTTGTGGGACTTTTTATTTTATGGGACCTTGGTCTTAGTTTGTGAGACTTTTACTGCCTATAGAAGTTAAAAATGAAAATTAGAAAAAAAGATGCTTAGAAGTTTTGAGATTTTATTTTTGTTTTGTGGGACTTTCAGTTTTTTATGGGACCACAGGTCTTACTTTGTGAGACTTTTACTGCCAAAAAGAAGTCAAAAATGAAAATAAGAAAAAAAGATAAAAAAATATATGCTTAGAAGTTTTGAGATTTTCTTTTTCTTTTGTGAGTTATTTGATTTTATGGGACCTTAATGAGTCATAGTTTGTGAGACTTTTGCTGTCTATAGAATAAAAAAATGAAAATTAGAAAAAAGATAAAATCTATATGCTTAGAAGTTTTGAGATCTTCTTATTGTTTTGTGGGACCTTTTATTTTATGGGACCTCATTCTTAGTTTGTGAGACTTTTACTGCCTATAGAAGTTGAAATGAAAATTAGAAAAATATTCTTAGAAGTTTTGAGATTTTATTTTTGTTTTGTGGGACTTTTTTTTATGGGACCTTGGTCTAAGTTTGTATGACTTAAACTATCTAAAGAAGTCAAAATTGAAAATTAGAAAAAAAGATAAAAACTACTATCTTAGAAGTTTTGAGATTTTGGTTTGTTTTGTGGGACCTTTTATTTTATGGGACCTTGGTTTTGGATTTGTGAGACTTTTAATTAGTTTTACTATCTATAGCATTGAAGGCCACAAGGAATAAAAATGTGTTCTTGTTGGATAATCAAAATCTCACAAGCCTGAAATTTTAAATAAAGGAGGAATCTCATTATTTATGATGTAAAAAGAGAATTTTGACCTTCTTTTAATAAGTGCTGAGTTCTTCATATACTTTCTATTATAACAGTCATCATTCTTGGAAGTCCATTTTTTATGACAACAATTTTCTAATTAGGTGAACAAGAATTTTACTAAATTGGCATTGTTGTCGGTTGTTAGTGGAACTTTTTGATCTTGGTTTTCTGCTTTTCGTGGTTTGTGGGACTTTTTGATCTTTGTCTTTTGTTTTTGGTAGTTTGTGGGACTATGATCTTGGTATTCTATTTTTGGTGGTTTGTGGGACTATGATCTTGGTTTTCTGTTTTTGGTGGTTTGTGGGACTTTTTTCTTGGTATTCTGTTTTTGATGGTTTGTGGGACTTTTTTCTTGGTATTCTGTTTTTGGTGGTTTGTGGGACTTTGATCTTGGTATTCTGTATTTGGTGGTTTGTGGGACTTTTTTCTTGGTATTCTGTTTTTGGTGGTTTGTGGGACTTTGATCTTGGTATTCTGTTTTGGGTTGTTTGTGGGACTTTGGCCTTAAGATTTTGGTATTTTTGTGTGACTTTGAGCAAAGGTATGGACTGGTTTTATGAGACATATAGGTCTTAGTATAGTTTTGTGGTACTTCAGTCTTTTGTTTTGATTTTGTTTTGTATTTTGTGTAACTTTGGCAAATTAAGGTCTTGTTTTATGGGTTTTTAGCATTGTTTATGTTTTGTGTGACTTTTTTCTTTTTATCAGTTTTATTATAAAGGAAAATGAAAAGGGACTTATAGATCTCAAATATATTTTATTATCATTTCAGAGAGGGTTTTCAGTTCCAGTGAAGTTACAAGCAGATTTAATCCCCTTGTTGGATGATTTATCGCAGATGCTGAAAATAGGTTCAAAGCTTCTATTACAGACACAAAAAAGCTGTTTCAAACACAAGGTGAGTATCTGTGAAATCGTGGTTAATGAGGTTTGTCAATTAGCTGCACAAGGAGGATGGTTTCCTCTGTGTACTTCGATTTCCTCCAAATTAAAACTGACCGCCCTACATAACCCAGATGTGTAGATAAAAGGTGTTAAAAACTAACACTCACACACTTTTGGTGGTTTACTTGGGTAGAAAAGGCTTCCTCCTCCATTAAAACTGACCGCCTCATATGACCCTGGCCATTGAAACAGCATTAAACACCAACAAACATAACCAAAAAAATTTGTCTTTTGATGCCAAAAAATCTGTTCTGAAACTGCACAGTACTAACCTTATCCAAAAAGGCTAAATAAATGCTTTAGATTAGCTCACTTTTCTTGATAAAAATATTGATATAAAATATAATTTTCTCGCATACAAATCAATAATAAAAAAAAAAACGGTCAAAATCTGTTTTTCCTGGAATTGCTTTTAGGTCAACTCACTTAATGTTGGGGCCTTATTGGTGCCCCGGGCATCATTGGGAATCCATAGGATGTTGCACAAAATAACCATTTGGATTTTTGATCAGCCAAAATATATAAGCACTGTTGCAAAAAATAGAACATTGGTATGGAACGCCAAATTAACATATATTCAATTAATTGTACCTATCTTCAAATAATTGAAGATATGTTCAATTGAATTATACCTATCTTCAATTGAATTATACCTATCTTCAATTCAATTATAGATATCTTCAATTCAATTATACCTATCTTCAATTCAATTGTACATATGTACAATTCAGTACAATTAAAGATATCTTCAATTCAATTGTACCTATCTTCAATTCAATTGTACCTATCTTCAATTCAATTAAACCTATCTTCAATTCAATTGTCTCTATATCTATAATTGAATTGAAGATAGGTATAATTCAATTATAATTTATTTGAAGATATCTTCAAATGATTGAAGATATCTTCAATTATTTGAAGATAGGTACAATTAATTGAATATATGTTAATTTGGCGTTCCATACATTGGTCATCTTTTGAAAATATTTCAATTACCATAGTATTTAGCAAAAATTTGCCACATAAGGTTATGTTTTGCAGAATGATAAGACAGGTCTTTGTCAACAAAGAATCCGTTCAATGACCTAGCTATGTTGGTGTTAGGACCCCTTAAGTACTGTGGATTTTTAATTTGTATTTGAGATTGCAACTTTGAAAATCTTCACAACAGATTAGATTAAAAGTGTACCAGGTGATCAATTCAGGCTTCATGGCACCTCTATTTTTAAAATGCATCCAGTTTAGTAGTTAAGAATAATTTTCTTTTTTAAGGAATAACAGCAGCAAGAATTAGGACTCTTTAAAGCAAGTTTCAGCAAAAGTAGGGCAAGAAAGCCCAGACCAGATTACAAGTGTATTGCTATGGAAGTATACTGCAACCCTCTCACAGGTTGGTCATTTTACTTTTTTTTCTCTCAAATATATCTTTAAAAGCTACATCAATGCTGTTTTATAGTGATCATGTATTACATTTATTATTTTCTTAGTCTATTATATATGAAGGTAATTACAAAATAACTGAACTGTCATGACAAATCTCAATCATCCAGATAGACAATACAAAACAAGGAAAAACATACTGAATAAGTTGGAGATTGTAATGGTCTTGATATGCTACAGGCATTTGAACAGAAATGGTGCGTTGAACCAGGTTTTATTATTTCCCTGTCATTACACTCAAAGGGTTCAGTATCAACACAAAGCAACAATGTTCTAAGACACAGTCAGGATAAAATTACCTTTTGTCTTGTCTGGATGAATGCCATTAAAAATTCGTTTGGCAAGGAAATTTTGACAAAATTTGTACAGTGCAGGTATTGGATATATAGCAATATAGAGTAAAATGCTTAAGGTCAGGATTCTGGCAAGTAAATTTCAATGAACTGTCAGTGGGAGAGTTCAAAGTCATAGCTAGACCTTATACTATACAATTGTTGACTGATCATGAGGGAAACAGTACATTTGTTTCCACGAGGTACTTACTATTTCATGAGGCGCTTAGCGCCGAGGGAAATGGTAAGTACCGAGGGGAAACAAATGTACTGTTTTCCGAATGACCAGTAAACAATTGTTTTATTATACTGAATCGGTAAACAACGTAGCACCGAGGGAAATGGTAAGTACCAAGGGGAAACAAATGTACTGTTTTCGGAATGACCAGTAAACAATTGTTTTATTATACTGAATTGGTAAACAACTTAACTAAAGCCACGCCTACTTCTCACTCTTTACCTTGTATATAGTATACTTTAGCCATGCCTACTGCCAATCATTATGGTACTATTGCCCTAGGGAAATAGTTTTTACTATATCCCTAGGGAAATAGTACTTTTACCAAATTCAAGATGTAATAGTAAAAATGTTTACCTGTATTTTATATAGAAAAAATCTACTGAAGTATAATAATTATATTTATTGCATTTATATGACATTATGTTTTTTTTTAATGTATTTTAATTAAATTTCTTTTCTTTTTAAAGGTGCTCAATATGAATGATACTGAAATCCAGTGGGCTTGTGACCCTTTAGGTCACACCCAGGCTGTCCATTCAAATCATTACAGGCAAAGGTCAACATTTATCGAGAGGGTTAAAATGGCGAAACTCATGTATCTTCAGGACATGAATTTGTCACCCAAAGTGAAAGAGAGAGGATTGGATGATAGTGAATTAAATGGTAAGTAATTTTGAGAGTTGTAAATGCACCAGTTGCTAGCTTAGTGATGTCAATGGACTTTTTCAGAAATTAGAAAACTCCAAATAACTTCTTTATAAATAAAAAAAAAATCCCCAAAATTTGAATTCTTTTATTTTATTACAAATTCAATTTTCACGAATTTTATTACTTTTTTTCAATCATGGAATCAAATCATACATATATTTAAAACATATTTTAATCATGTTATATAAGAAAGAAAAAAAGATGGTTTAGATGATGTAAGTAACAAAAAAATTTAGCAAATCACCTGATGTATTTCTTAACTGATACTTTTTAGATTTGATATTAAAGGGCAGAGGGGATAATAAAGAAGTTAATGATAAGTAGGATGTCATCCAGAAAATGAAGAAAGAAGGACCCTGACATTAAAAGCTAAGAAGACAATGGAGATAACAGTGATGAGGAAGAGGAAGATGAGCATCCTGCTAAATTTAAAGATAAGAGTACAAGTAGATGTAGATGGTCGACTGGTGAAATTGATCATCTGAAGAAAAATTACTTCAAAGAACAATAAGGACTAGGACTTGCCCTTCTAAGACAGACCATACAAAAAAAAACAAAAATATTTTCCTACAGTTCATGTAACCTCAAACTGTTTTATGTTTTATGTTTTATATATATGTTCACTTTTGCGTAATAAAGCAATTTAGTGTATTTTCTAAAAATCGAAACTCATCTTTTTGAATGCAAAATCAATCAAGTGTGATGAGCTATTCCCAATAAGCAAAATATGCCAAATTATGGGGGCCAATTTGTGTGCTTATCCTACTAAAGATTTTTGCAATTTTAAGAAAGCAGGGAAAGGTAATTAATTAATTGATTTTGTTGTGATTATCATTTTGACTAGATATAAGCTTGTATTTATGTAAATGTTTTATGTTATAAAAGAAATTACTGAATTTTCTGGAGTGTCAGAAACTGAGACTTCGTGGTTCACTGAATATACTCAATATTACTTGACTACAATGGCTAATCAAAAAGTTTCATTACTTGTATTTTAGATGCTTGAAAATCATGCTATTATTAGTAATAAAATACTGGTTTCTTCTTTAAGTCTCTTTTTAAATTTATTCATTCCACACTGTCAATGACTGTATGAGTAAAACAAGTAAAATAGGAAATGAAAAATATATCATACAAGATAGTGCATGTGCTTTTGGAAGTCAAAGCCCTGGAGTGGCCAGATTAACTATCAAAGAAACAATACCTATTACAAAATGAAGACAATGTTATTTTGAGTAATCTATGCTGCAGATTTATATACAAATTCAATGAATGCAATAATTGAAAAAGAAGGAATATGTAAAAGTGTAACTGTTAACAATTTCAACAAACTATAAAAATGTCACAATAAGAACCAACAATAGAATTTATGACACCATTTGCCAAAATTAAATTTGGTATTTGAAAGAAGTTTCTATGGTTATCAAGTTTAAACATTTCTTTATTGTTTTTTTCTTTTTCCTAATTTAAATGAAGAAAATTGAATAATTTTTTGCTCTGCTGGGTCGGCCGCTGGCAAGTATACAAGTTATGGGAATGTTATACATAATACATTGATCTGGGTAATTCATAACGACTGCTACTGAGTATAAAGTTTTAAAATGGTATTAAAAAAAAATGAAGTGTACCAGACAACTGTTCCACTTATTTATTTATTTTGAACACTGTCATGACTGTATGCACCTCATTTTTGTCTCGCCTGCGAAGCAGAGCGGGACATAGGTGTTACTTTACCGGCGGCGGCGGCGACGGCGGCGTTAACTTTTTGGAAAAGTTTTATGAGCACCTCCATATCTCAAGAACTAGAAGTCCTAGTTGGATGAATCTTGGTATGCATATGCCCCAGTAGTAGCTTAGCACAGTTGCATCCCCATCTTTTGACCTTGACCTTGATTTTCCAGTTGAGTGACTTTGACAATTTTCAATACATATAATAGCAATGGAAAAGTTTTGCGAGCACCTCCATATCTAAAGAACTATAGGTCCTAGGATGATGAAACTTGGTATGCATATGCCCCAGTAGTAGCTTAGCACAGTTGCATCCCCATCTTTTGACCTTGACCTTGATTTTCCGGTTGAGTGACTTTGACAATTTTCAATACATATAATAGCAATGGAAAAGATTTGCGAGCACCTCCATATCTCAAGAACTATAGGTCCTAGGTTGATGAATCTTGGTATGCATATGCCCCAGTAGTAGCTTAGCACAGTTGCATCCCCATCTTTTGACCTTGACCTTGATTTTCCGGTTTGGTGACTTTGACAATTTTCAATACATATAATAGCAATGGAAAAGTTTTGCAAGCACCTCCATATCTCCAGAACTATAGGTCCTAGGTTGATGAAACTTGGTATGCATATGCCCCAGTAGTAGCTTAGCACAGTTGAATCCCCATCTTTTGACCTTGACCTTGATTTTCCGGTTGAGTGACTTTGATTATTTTTATTGCATATATTTGCAATGTTTAAGTTCTATAAACATCTTTTGATCTCAGAAACTGAAAATCTATGTAAATTCAAAATATAGTGGAAGTAAGAAAGAATAATTGTTTCTGACGGTGACGGCAGGCGAGACATACTTTAGTGTTAACTCTTGTTGTCTCTCCAGTGATGAATGTTGCAAAAGTTTAGACTAAGGGATTGTGATTCAAGTGAAAGTGGCGGCGTCCACAATTGTTAAAGTTTTTGCTTAAGTCTGTGTTATGTGAACAACTTATGGTACATCATTGAAGTTTGGTATGCAGTTGCAATAGCATTAGTATAGATCAGTTTTTAAAGCATTTCATCTGTATGCTCCTGTAGTCACAGTCTACTGACTCTGCAATTTTAAACTGATTTGGCCAATGTTAACCTTTTTTCTATGAAGCAGTTATGTTACATCATTGATACTTAGTATGCAGTTGCATTAGCATCAGTGCAGATCAATTTTAAGGGAATTTTGTCTGTATGCCCCTGAAGTCACGGTCTAGTGACTTTGAGATTTTATACTGATTTGGCTTAATTTTAATGGTTTTTTTAACATGAAGCAGTTGTAGTAAACCATTGATATTTGGTATGCAGTTGTATTAACGTCAGTACAGATCAATTTCAAGAGGATTTCATCTATATGCTCCTGCAGTCACAGTCTACTGACTTTGAGATTTTATACTCAATTGGCTAAATGTTAATGTTTATCTGAGTCTGTTTTATGTGAACAAGTAATGGTACACCATTGATATTTGGTATACTGATGCATTTGAATCAACACAGATCAATTTCTTGAGTAATTGCCAGTACTGTTGTCACTTATAACATTTGCATTTTTTTTAACTTCATTTTATACTGTGTCCAGCTGCGACAGGGGAGACATGTCTTTGTGTTAACAGTTTATTTATTTCATATATAAAATCCATCATTGCAATAAGAATTAAGCCCCACAAGTTAATATGTCCATATTTAGTCCCACAAATTAATATGTCCATATTAGGTCCCACAAGTTTATATTAAGTCCCCAAAGTTAATATGTCCATATTAAGTCCCACAAGTTAATATGTCCATATCAAGTCCCACATGTTAATATGTCCATATTTAGTCCCACAAGTTCCTATTAAGTTCCCACAAGGACCTATTAAGTCCCACAAGTTCATATGGACATATTAAGTCCCACAAGATAATATGGTCATAGTAAGTCCCACATGTGAATATGGACCTATTAAGTCCCACAAGATAATATGGACCTATTAAGTCCCACAAGATAATATGGACATATTAAGTCCCACAAGATAATATGGACATAGTAAGTCCCACAAGTTCATATGGACATGTTAAGTCCCACAAGATAATATGGACATAGTAAGTCCCACAAGTTCATATGGACATATTAAGTCCCACAAGTTATTATGTCCATATTTAGTCCCACAAGTTCCTATTAAGTTCCCACAAGGACCTATTAAGTCCCACAAGTTCATATGGACATATTAAGTCCCACAAGATAATATGGACATAGTAAGTCCCACAAGATAATATGGACCTATTAAGTCCCACAAGTTCATATGGACATATTAAGTCCCACAAGATAATATGGACATAGTAAGTCCCACAAGTTAATATGTCCATATTAAGTCCCATAATACCAAATCCCACAATGTAGCATTCTCAGGAAAAATTATAGAAAGTCCCACAATGTTTTTCAAAAGTCCCACAATTGATAAGTCCCAGAATGTATCAAATGTTCGTCCGTCCGTCCGTCCGTCCGTCCGTAACAAATTCAGTTTTCCGGACTTTTTTTCTAAATGCTTATAGATAATGAACTGATTTTTGGTATGTGAGTTTACCTTGATGAGTTACAGATCAAGTTTGAGTTTCGTGCCAGTCCACAATTTTTTATGGGAGTTATGGCCCTTTGAACTTTGAAAATTCACTAAAATTTCAGTTTTCCGCACTTTTTTTCTAAACGCTTATAGATAATGAACTGATTTTTGGTATGTGAGTTAACCTTGATGAGTTACAGATCAAGTTCGAGTTATGTGCCTGTCCACAAATTTTTATGGGAGTTATGGCCCTTTGAACTTAGAAAATTCACTAAAATTTCAGTTTTCCGCACTTTTTTTCTAAACACTTATAGATAACGAATTGATTTTTGGTATGTGAGTTTACCTTGATGAGTTACAGATCAAGTTTGAGTTTCCTGCCGGTCCACAAATTTTTATGGGAGTTATGGCCCTTTGAACTTTGAAAATTCATTAAAATTTCAGTTTTCCGCATTTTTTTTTCTAAACGCTTATAGATAATGAACTGATTTTTGGTATGTGAGTTTACCTTGATGAGTTACAGATCAAGTTTGAGTTTCGTGCTGGTCCACAATTTTTTATGGGAGTTATGGCCCTTTGAAATTTGAAAATTCAATAAAAATTTTATGGGAGCTATTGCACTTTGAAGTTAGAAAATCCATTGCAATTTTATTTTCTACACTTTTTTATTGTTCCTTGTGGATAATAAACTGATCAAGTTTGGGTATTCATTTGTTTGACAAATTGTTACCAGTGACTGAAATATGAGGCCGGTAGCGGGGCCCTTGGAGATGGCTATCATCTCCCTGGTATCTAGTTTTAATTAATATTAATTGTTATAACTATTGCCAAAATATTTATATAAGATGAAATATAAAGACTAGCTAAATATGACATTAAATAAAACAAAAAGATAAACATACTAAAACAGCTTTATATATGTAAAACATTTTTGATTTACATACTATAAAATAGTATTATATCTAAAAACATGGCCATAAATAGAGGGAATTTGACCATTTGACAGCAAAAGGCTGGCTTTTGGCTGCAGCAGAGAGGTGGCCTTATATGGGGGGTGGGAGGTACTTTTGAATTAAAAGTTATTGTTGCCAAAGAATTGTGGCCACATAAGGGGAGTGGCCTTACATGGGAGGTGGCCTTTAACAGTGGAACTACTGCATTATATTTAATGCACTTACAGATATATTTTGTTTGTCTTCTTATTCAAACAAGATCAACAGCTGTTGTTGCAACAAAAGTAAGCTTTCCGCTAGATGCATATCTTACTTGGTGTCCAATGTGGATGGCCAATCAAATTCCTTGAAATCTCATTGTGTTGAGTAGGACAAGCAAGAAAGTCTCATATTGCGAGAACTAGATAATATTGCACAACAGTTATAGAATATTGAAATCTTAAATGTAAAATAGAAAGTAAGAAAGAGGAATCCACACCTTTTGGCTTTCCATATTTGATAGCTACATGTCTCCAAATTAATCACTTTACTCATGTTATTTAAAATAATAACTTGCATTTCTATATGAATATTAAATAATCCACGCATAAACATGTTTTTAAATATATTTCACAACTGTATAATTTTTTGTGTTCCTTCTGACTCATTTTAAAATACACTTTTTAGCTCACCTGACCCGAAGGGTCATGTGAGCTATTGTCATCACTTGGCGTCCGTCGTCCGTCCGTTGTCCGTTGTCCGTCGTCCGTCGTCCGTAAAATTTTTAAAACGTTAACTCCTCTGACACCATAAGTCCAATTGCAACCAAACTTGGTATGGTTGTTCATTAGCATTCAGTGCTTAGAACTGATGTGGGGATTTTTGATTTGTCGTAAAACATGGCCACCATGGCTAAAAATAGAACATAGGGGTAAAATGCAGTTTTTTGCAAATAACTAAAAAACGGCTACAGATATCAAAATTCTGGCAAGGGTAAAAGTGATCAGCACCTCAAGATCTACCTACCCTGAAATTTTGAAGAAAATCCAACGACCCATGTGGGAGTTATTGCCCTTTTTGTGGATTTTTTGCAAATTTTGCACCTGTTTAGCTCAATATCTTGAAAACTATACTAGATATTTGAGAAATTTAAATTGCATATTGTTAAGCGCATCAAGATCTACAAAATATGTAACAGGGTCAACGTTGTAGGACCTTTCCTTTTAGGAGTTATTGCCCTTAGAACGTCAAAATTGAGCATTTTAACAGCATTTCCTCATTACATTGAAAACGTTAACTCCTCTGACACTTTAAGTCCAAATGGAACCAAACTTGGTATAGTTGTTTATTAGCATTAGGTGTATAGAACTGATGTGGGGATTTTTGATTCGTCGTAAAACATGGCCGCCATGGCTAAAAATAGAACATAGAGGTAAAATGCAGTTTTTAGCTCACCTGGATCAAAGGTCCATGTGAGCTATTGCCATCACTTGGCGTCCGTCGTCGTCGTCGTCCGTCGTCGTTAACTTTTCTTTGAAAATCTTCTCCTCCGAAACCACTGAAGGGATTGCTTTGATACTTTGCACACTTCATCTATGGGATGTCCTCTACCAAGATTGCACAAATGGTGACCGCCGTCCAAACAACATGGCCGCCGTTACTAAAAATAGACCAGGGTGGTCAGACTTCTGTTTTTGGCTTGTAAATCAAAAAGTATAAGAGATAGATGAAATCTGATGCCACACTACTGCTTCAGCATCAAAAGCTCTACAAAAGTCTCCATTGAGTTGAAGTTGTCAGATGACCCCTTATAGGAGATACTGCCCCTTAAAGGTGAAAAATAGCATTTTTTCATGTTTTTGGCTTCTAAAATGAAAACTAATACAGATAGAAAAAAGCTGTTGCTTGCTTAAATGTTCAGCTCAATTAGCTCTACAAAAGTGTCCATAGGGTCGAAGTTGTCAGATGACCCCTTATACATGTAGGTGTTACAGTCCCTTAAAGGTAAAAATTCGTGTTTTTGGTCTGTAGAATGAAAACTATTGCAGATAGAGAAAAGCTGTTGCTTGCTTTAATGTTCAGCTCAATTAGCTCTACAAAAGTCTCCATAAGGTCAAAGTTGTCAGATGACCCCTTATAGGGGTTACAGCCCTTTAAAGGTGAAAAATAGTGTTTTTGGCCAATAGAATGAAAACTATTGCAGATAGAGAAAAGCTTTTGCTTGCTTAAATGTTCAGCTCAATTAGCTCTACAAAAGTCTCCATAAGGTCGAGGTTGTCAGATGACCCCTTATAGGGGTTACAGCCCTTTAAAGGTGAAAAATAGTGTTTTTGGCCAATAGATGAAAAATATTGCAGATAGAGAAAAGCTTTTGCTTGCTTAAATGTTCAGCTCAATTAGCTCTACAAAAGTCTCCATAAGGTCAAAGTTGTCAGATGACCCCTTATAGGGGTTACAGCCCCTTAAAGGCAAAAAATAGTGTTTTTGGCCTATAGAATGAAAACTATTTCAGATAGAGAAAAGCTGTTGCTTGCTTAAATGTTCAGCTCAATTAGCTCTATAAAAGTCTTTAAAGGGTCGAAGTTGTCTGATGACCTTTTATAGGGGTTACAGCCCCTTAAAGGCGAAAAATAGTGTTTTTGGCCTGTAGAATGAAAACTATTGCAGATAGAGAAAAACTGTTGCTTGCTTAAATGTTCAGCTCATTTAGCTCAACAAAAGCATTCATTGGCTTATATAATGAAAACTATAGCAGAAAAAGAAAATTGGTTGCTTGCTTTAAATGTTCAGTTCATTAAGCTCTCAACAAAGGTCTCTATAGATTTTGGCCTACAGAATGAAAACTATTGCTGAAAGAGAAAAAGCTGTTGTTTGCTTAAATGTTCAGCTTATTTAGCTTAACAAAGTTCTTCATAGGGTTAACATCAAGACCAGGTGAGCGATTCAGGCTCCTGGGGGCCTCTTGTTTGCAAATAACTAAAAAACGGCTACAGATATCAAAATTCTGGCATAGAGTAAAAGTGATCAGCACCTCAAGATCTACCTACCCTGAAATTTTGAAGAAAATCCAACGACCCATGTGGGAGTTATTGCCCTTTTTGTGGATTTTTTGCAAATTTTGCACCTGTTTAGCTCAATATCTTGAAAACTATACTAGATATTTGAGAAATTTAAATTGCATATTGTTAAGCGCATCAAGATCTACAAAATTTGTACAGGGTCAACGTTGTAGGACCTTTCCTTTGAGGAGGTTTGCCCTTGGAACGTCAAAATTGAGCATTTTAACAGCATTTCCTCATTACATTGAAAATGTTAATTCCTCTGACACTTTAAGTCCAAATGGAACCAAACTTGGTATAGTTGTTTATTAGCATTAGGTGTATAGAACTGATGTGGGGATTTTTTATTGGTCGTAAAACATGGCCGCTGTGGCTAAAAATAGAACATAGAGGTAAATGGCAGTTTTTTGCAAATAACTCAAAAACGGTGACAGATTTTAAAATTTTGATTGGAACAAAAGTGATCAGTACCTCAAGATCTACCAGCTCTGGAATTTTGAAGAAAATCCAACAACCCATGTAGGAGTTAATGCCCTTTTTGTGGATTTTTTGCAAATTTTGCACCTGTTTAGCTCAATATCTTGAAAACTATACTAGATATTTGAGAAATTTAAATTGCATATTCTTAAGCACATCAAGATCTACAAAATATGTAATAGAGTCAAGGTTGTAGGACCTTTCCTTTTAGGAGGTATTGCCCTTAGAACGTCAAAATTTAGCATTTTAACAGCATTTCCTCATTACATTGAAAACGTTAACTCCTCTGACACTTTAAGTCCAAATGGAACCAAACTTGGTATAGTTGTTTATTAGCATTAGGTGTATAGAGCTGATGTGGGGATTTTTGATTGGTCGTAAAACGTGGCCGCTGTGGCTAAAAATAGAACATAGGGGTAAATGGCAGTTTTTTGCAAATAACTCTATAACGGTGACAGATTTCAAAATTTTGATTGGGAACAAAAGTGATCAGCACCTCAAGATCTACCAGCTCTGATATTTTGAAGAAAATCAAACAACCCATGTAGGAGTTATTGCCCTTTTTGTGGATTTTTTGCAAATTTTGCACCTGTTTAGCTCAATATCTTGAAAACTATACAAGATATTTGAAAAATTTAAATTGCATATTGTTAAGCGCATCAAGATCTACAAAATTTGTACAGGGTCAACGTTGTAGGACCTTTCCTTTGAGGAGGTTTGCCCTTGGAACGTCAAAATTGAGCATTTTAACAGCATTTCCTCATTACATTGAAAATGTTAATTCCTCTGACACTTCAAGTCCAAATGGAACCAAACTTGGTATTATTGTTTATTATTATTAGGTGTATAGAACTGTTGTGGGGATTTTTGATTGGTTGTAAAACATGGCCACTGTGGCTAAAAATAGAACATTAGGTTAAACTGCATTTTTTGCAAATAACTCAAAAAGGGTGACAGATTTTTAAATTTTGATTGAGAACAAAAGTGATCAGCACCTTTAGATCCATCATATTGTCAGATGACCCCCTTATTAATCTTATGACCCTTTCAACGTTAAATAGATTTTGCCGTATAACCTTTACTTCAGGCACATATGTCAGGTGAGCGATTCAGGCTCCTGGGAGCCTCTTGTTCAAATATTTAAGACAATAAATTAAGTTCTTGATGAATACGCATGTGTCAATTAAAATCATTAACCTTTACGATCATTAACCATGGACGATCTGCCACGCCCCGTTGGTTAATTACAGGTATAATTGACAGATATCATAGATCAATTAAGGTGCTCCTCCAATCAAAGATTTCCTTGCAGCACTCAACCCGCTTTAGACACACCCACCACAGCTCGATTTTAAGAATTTCGACCGGCACATCTTTTAATAATTTCTTAATCAGTATACGGTATAATTAATCAGCAGGTGTCAATATCACCTGTTCACTCCATTGACTACCTTTCTCTTACAATTATCAATCATCCAAAGCGTGGTGCTACATCGTGCATGGTTTATGTAATACTAGTACCCAAATTAGAAATGTGTTTAAAGAATTTTAGTTCCCACTTTTTTTTCGCTTTTGAAGTGTTGGAAAAACAATTAATTAACTACATTATTATTTGCAAGACAAAAAAAAAAGATTCCTACTTGTTTATTGTTTTTATATGTTTTTAATTAGAAAGGGTATTTTATTAACATTTTCACACTTCAATATTCAAACGACACTGGCGGATCAAAGGGGTGTATTTTCGTTTAAAGACAGTGTTCTAGTACCCATTCCAGCCAGGTTAATGTCAACTTCGAATACACAGGAAACAATATTAAACCCCTGTGGTACCGATAGTTTGCACAGAGGTACTAAACATACACAGGAAACGACAGGTGAACCCCTGTTGTTCCAGTGGTTTGTAGAAGGGAATACAGTCTTATACACAAAAAACGATAAGTAAGCCCCTGTGGTGCGATGGTTTGCACAGAAGGACTAATTATCATAATATCACTTCAAACGAATCATGCAACGTAATCCCAGTAGGGTGTAAGGGAACCATGAATTTTAAACAGAATGTATAAAAGAAATAGTATAGGGCAATTGAAATATATATTTTCCGAAAATGTCTGTACCGCCAATCAAAAAAAAATATTTAAAAATTCTATATTTTTCTACGAATCAATTCTGAACTTAACAATTGGTACCATTTTTAAACGTCTCACAATCAATCATTAGACTGACTTTTATTTTATCATTCCCGACTTAATTATAATTATTTCAAATTCTCCGTTGTGGTACACATCGGTAAATACCACATGGGTATAGGATGCAACATTCAGGCTTTGAGCAGCGCCATCTAGTACAAATCACGTGACCCTCCATGGATAGAATTTTTTTACTTTCAAAAACCAATTTTATCCTAACTATGCATATTTGAGCGCTAGGAATTTCACCAAAGTTATTTTTATATGATAGTCTTTCAATGTACAAATTTTGAAAAAATCACGAACTTACACTTTAATTATATAAAGCCTGTAGACATATTGTCTGTTCACTTATTGAAATAAAAACACTTCATTTATATGTCTTGGAAGCCATGTAGATATTTTCATCATAATATATATTAATTGTTATAAAAATTGCCAAAATAAGATAGTAATATAAACACATGCTAAAATATAGCATTTAAGCTATATTTTAGCATGTGTTTATATTACTAAGTACAAATGGATAAACACACTACAACAGCATTATACATGTATATGCAATACATTCTTGATTTATATATTAAAAAATAGTAAAATTATCTAAATTTTTGGGCCGTAAATAGAGGTAATTTGACCATTTTGACAGTAAAAGGCTGGCCTCTGGCCGCAGCAGGGAGGTGGCCTCATATGAGGGGTACTTTTGAATTAAAAGTGGTTGTTGCCAAAGAATTGTGGCCACTAAGGGGAGTGGCCTTTAACGGGGGGACTACTGTAAAACACATTGAGGGTCAATGATATTTCAAGAACGGGAGGGCCATCCTGTCGCTTATAGACACATTTTCTAGTTAAAGAAGTTTTTATACAAATTAACTGGTTTGAAATCAGTAAATTTGTAGTACAATTAGGCAAGACAATGTAAAATTTTGACTAAATGTGTTGAAATGTATATGAAACAACTTCTAAAAGTTCATACTATATAAAATGCTGGGTTTGTTTATTTTGAATTTTTTTTGTCATAAAGGACCATACAGATGATGAAGTAATCTTGAATTCTAATAAAATAAGATTAGAATGAAATAAGATGTAATAATGTTTTAACTTTTAATATCTTATTTTTGGCCGTCCATCATTATAGGTTTATTTAAATTAAGAAAGTAGGCATAATAGTTAGTTAAACATGATAAGACTTATTCTTTAATGTGTTATTAGTGTGGCTCCCGCAGGGTTTAAAACGACCTTCGACCTGAGGGCTTTTTAAGAGCAACTTCCGACCTACACTTGATAAAATTGACCTATGCCAAAAAACAACCTGCGACCTCCGCCAAAATATGCCTTTTAAAAGCGACCTTGCGACCTCAGGCCCCTTTTAAAAGCGACCTTGCGACCTCAGGGGGGTACCTTGCGGGAGCCCCATTAGTCTTGATTTTTTTTTCAGTAGAAAATGTGACAATGCACATAGATACATTCATGAAGGTGTGTCACCAATTCTTTAAATTCTTGCATGAGTTCTTTGCATACTGTCATTTATGACATCTTGAATTGTACTGCCTTTTGGACATGACTGCTGACAGTTGAAATTGTACATCATTCCTAACTTTGTTACAAAGAAATAAAATATTGATACTTTATCTGTATAATAGATTTAATTATTGATAAGGTCTCATGAATAATAAAAAATATGATCATTTGTATGGGAAATCAACTCTGATTAATTGACGAGCACTGAACACTCATTAAATCAGATACTTCATCAGCACTTACAATCATATTTTGGTTATTCACTTGACCCAATTAATTATCCATAATAATTATCCAAGTGTAAAAATATTTGTGGATTCGTTTCAGCACCACCATTTTTCTTTAATGGATCTTCTCAAACAGTGCTAGGACAGACACGTAATGATGTGACAATAGATGTCAGTGTTTACAGTGAACCAAAATTCACTGAGCTTACCTGGTATAAGGATGTCAGTCCTATCTCACCAAGCAGCAAATATGTGATATCTGACTCCGATGATATTATAACAACCATCTTTCATGGAGTCAATGTACAGGTTGATGGATATAGACTTACTCTTACTATAAAGAGCCTTCAGGAAAATGACTTTACAAACTATACTGTTAAGATATCTAACAATGTTGGTGGACAAGTAGAACATCTAGTGGTATTGTTATCTGCAAGTAAGTTGTAAGTTTAGTGTAAACACATTGTATAGGCTGGATTTCACTAAGAGTAATCAGGTTTATAAAACAATTAATGTCAGGCTGCAGAGAGGGAAAAAAATTGTAACAGTTTTCTCATGATCCACTATCTTTTGGTAATCAGCATGTGACATCAGCATGGGTCCCATATCATGGGATTAGGTCTGACGCTTGTCACATCTGCCACTCACCTATTTCCAATTTCACAAAATATGACCATTTTTTATATCAACAGTATTTAGATAATTTGTATGATATTTGCAAACAAAGTATAGAAACAGATGAATAAAGCAAATTAAACAGAAATATGGTATGCATTACATTAAAAGACAATAAAGACATTATTATTTCTGAATTCTCTGATGTTGATGGTTCAAAAACAAGTAAAACATGAAACAAATAAAAATGCTAGCTAGGGCTTTTAATAAAGAATCATTAGAAAGACACCTGTCTCAAAAAGCAAGTTCAGCTTAATGCTGTAAAGTTGTTAAAGGCAGGTTTACATACCACCCTATTGATCACTTAAGCCAATCACATGTGTTTGAGTCCTGCTTGTAATTTACAAAAAGGGTACTTCCCAGCCTGTATGTGATTAGCTTTGTCAGTTACTTGCCCAAGGTCAGTGGTCTCCTCCAGGTACTCCGGTTTCCTCCACCATTAAAACTGACCACCCTATATTGCCCATGTGCGTCGAAGGGCTTTTAACCATAAAACACACACGAACACACACTCAAATGGCAGATTATGTACATATTTCATGAACATTCAGTAATTTCTGGTTAATTATTCAGGTCCACCAGATACCCCTACAGACTTTAACATCACAGATGTAAAGGGTGCCAGTGTTACAGTAGAATGGAAGCCTGCCTTTGATGGAGGCCATCTACAAAGTTTTGTTGTTCAATACCGTGTATCCGGTGCAGAAGATTGGCAAAATGCATCTGTACCTAACAGTGTTGGTAGTAGCCAGGATGTATTGCAAAGGTTCACATTAGCCAATTTGATTGGTCTTACTTCATATGAACTGAGAATGTTTGCTGTAAACAAGTTCAACCCGAGTTCCCCAACAGTGATTGTTGAAACAGTAACAGGTCCAGCAGGTTTGTATTTTATTTGACTTTGGCATCTAGTTATTTATATATAAATTGAAATTAGTTGTCCCCTTTTAATTTGCACGATAAATAGCGAATCAAATGTTTCATTCCCCAAAGCTAAACAGGAACTCATCAAGGTACTTAAGAGTACTGGTGCTTTATCATCTATAGAATTTTGTAATACAGTAGTCCCCCCTTTATAAGGCCACCCTTTTTGCCAAAGAAAAGTGGCCTTATAATGGAGGTGGCCTTTAGTGGGGGGGATTGAATTTGTTGATCAATATCTAGAAGTAACACTCGAGCTGACTTAGACTTTTTAGGGTAAAAAATTTGAAATGTTAAATTTTTCGTAACAGATTTCTCGGCTTCTACTGGATGGATTGGTTTCAAATTTGGTACACAGCTTCAGCATGATTAGTTATACCGGGCCTCCCCTTTCCAGGTCAGTCCATCATCTACTGCCTGTTTTTCGAGCCGACTTAGATTTTTTATGGGTCAAAAATAGACAATTTTTCGTTACAGATTTTTTGGCTTCTACAAAAGGAATTGATTTCAAATATGGTATACAGCTTTAGCATGATGAGTTGTACTGTGCCTCCCCTTTTCAGGTCAGTCGGTCATCTACTTCCTGTTTTCTGAATGGTCGAGTGGGGGTATGCTTAGCACGACTTAGTGCAACCCCTTGTTTCTCATGAAATCCGGGTTCCCTATTTTGAAGCACAACCCTTTATTTTAACCTGATATATATTGAAGAGAAAAAAAAAGAACATAAAGATCGGGTAAATAGAAAAAAATTCCAATTTTGTTAAAATAATTTGCATGGTAAAGATATGCTTTTGCCTTTTTTCGAAGACCCTCATGCTCAGTGTCAAGAAATAAAATAATCCCTTCACTCAATGCGTTTATTTTTGTCACACGCACCTCAATCTTTTTTTTCTAATTTTACTTAAAAGGCAACTTCAATTGTAAAAAATCATTTGCAACATTGAACATAAAAAATTAACATAGAATTCTAGATTTGTCCTTATTTGGGTGCTAATTTTATAGGGCACGCATTTTGTGTCCCCGGACACACGGACACAAATACATGCATAACCAAAACATAGATAAAGGGATACTATGTAGAAATATTAAACATAGCGAATACAACCCAACATCTAAACCAAAAGGAACACTGCCTCCAAAAACTATCAAGCAAACCATTTGAGTGGACACAGCAGACACAATGTCATTTCATTATTCATCTACGGCTACAAGGGTACAAAGCGGACACAGGCCCGGAAATTTTTGGAAGTATTCCATTTGAGGGTACCCAAACAAAAAAGATTTCTAACAACCCATGCCAAAATCAGTATAGAACCATGTTAAACTCAGGAATGCAGTGTTTGTTTGACTGGTTTGCTAATGATTCCTTAAACAACTCAGTAACAACTCGTTCATTCCTTATATGGAATCAATGGTTTAATATGGTTTGTTTGAGGTAAAATGGTCTATTACTAATCCACTTATGGTTTGTTCATGAGTTCATAACTTTTATATTACTGAAATATGAGTTGATAGGTAGTTGTTAACTTTGTTTCCCCAAAAGCACTGAGTTGATACCCAGTCATTAACTTGTAATGTTTTTCATTATGAGTTGTTACTGAGTTGTTAGCTTTAAGATATGGGTTGTTACTGAGTCATTCGATCACTGAAAGGTTATACACTTGGATTGATGATGATTTTATGACATCATCAGTTTTTGAGAATCATGTCAGCATGTGATTTTGCTAGCAGACTATGTTTACATGTTGTCTGCTCAAATTTGTGTTTTCATGCAATTAATGGTATTATTGTTGAAAAAGATGAAGACAATGTAAGTACAAAATAAAATTAATTAAAATTGTTCTTGTTTCAGGTCTTTTAATTTGTTACTGTAGCAAATTGACTACAAATGCAGCAAGGCAAATAATAAGATATCTTTTTAGCTTGAATGTAAAAATGCCCCAAACTTTTAATACCTTTGATTTAATGCTATTACTATTATTACTAATTTACATTAAAAGCAATAATTATTGTGCTTTTGAAGGGCTCTAAATTAAGTTGATGGCTTAAATTCAGGCTTGGATTGGCATGTATAGCTACATGTATATAGATTAATGTTTATTTTTATTATTTCATAATTATTTTTTTTGAAAAATGGTATATATATATATATCATGTTAATAGTATAAGGGATTTATTTAACTGAAGTATTATTTTGTTTTTGTGTCATAGTCATGGTTGATGTCTTTTGGGCATAAATATACATGCATGGTAATGTTCCTCAGTGTTATATAAAACAAATTTTGATTACTCAGTAACAAACCATTTTAACAGATCATTAACAAACCATATATTCTAATGGCCGCCCAAACAAAAAAAATGGCCTAACAACTCATGTTAACAACTTGCATTAAAACCATGGTTTTATACTGAGTTGATAGTGGGAAAATTTCACATGTAAATTAGCTAACGGATCACTAATTTGCATATGCATCTGTAACAACTCGTTATGAAACCAGTAATACTGGTTTGTTACAAACCATGGTTTTATACTGAGTTGATAGTGGGAAAATTTCACATGTAAATTAGTTAACGGATCAGTAATTTGCATATGCAAATATCTGAAACAACTTGTTATGAAACCAGTAACAACTTAGTATCAGACCAGTTATACTGGTTTGTTACTGAGTCATTAAAATTGTGCCCCGGCCATTAGAATATATGGTTTGTTAATGATCTGTTAAAATGGTTTGTTACTGAGTAATCAAAATTTGTTTTATATAACACTGAGGAACATTACCATGCATGTATATTTATGCCCAAAAGACATCAACCATGACTATGACACAAAAACAAAATAATACTTCAGTTAAATAAATCCCTTATACTATTAACATGATATATATATATATACCATTTTTCAAAAAAAATAATTATGAAATAATAAAAATAAACATTAATCTATATACATGTAGCTATACATGCCAATCCAAGCCTGAATTTAAGCCATCAACTTAATTTAGAGCCCTTCAAAAGCACAATAATTATTGCTTTTAATGTAAATTAGTAATAATAGTAATAGCATTAAATCAAAGGTATTAAAAGTTTGGGGCATTTTTACATTCAAGCTAAAAAGATATCTTATTATTTGCCTTGCTGCATTTGTAGTCAATTTGCTACAGTAACAAATTAAAAGACCTGAAACAAGAACAATTTTAATTAATTTTATTTTGTACTTACATTGTCTTCATCTTTTTCAACAATAATACCATTAATTGCATGAAAACACAAATTTGAGCAGACAACATGTAAACATAGTCTGCTAGCAAAATCACATGCTGACATGATTCTCAAAAACTGATGATGTCATAAAATCATCATCAATCCAAGTGTATAACCTTTCAGTGATCGAATGACTCAGTAACAACCCATATCTTAAAGCTAACAACTCAGTAACAACTCATAATGAAAAACATTACAAGTTAATGACTGGGTATCAACTCAGTGCTTTTGGGGAAACAAAGTTAACAACTACCTATCAACTCATATTTCAGTAATATAAAAGTTATGAACTCATGAACAAACCATAAGTGGATTAGTAATAGACCATTTTACCTCAAACAAACCATATTAAACCATTGATTCCATATAAGGAATGAACGAGTTGTTACTGAGTTGTTTAAGGAATCATTAGCAAACCAGTCAAACAAACACTGCATTCCTGAGTTTAACATGGTTCTATACTGATTTTGGCATGGGTTGTTAGAAATCTTTTTTGTTTGGGCGGGGCACAATTTTAATGACTCAGTAACAAACCAGTATAACTGGTCTGATACTAAGTTGTTACTGGTTTCATAACAAGTTGTTTCAGATATTTGCATATGCAAATTACTGATCCGTTAACTAATTTACATGTGAAATTTTCCCACTATCAACTCAGTATAAAACCATGGTTTGTAACAAACCAGTATTACTGGTTTCATAACGAGTTGTTACAGATGCATATGCAAATTAGTGATCCGTTAGCTAATTTACATGTGAAATTTTCCCACTATCAACTCAGTATAAAACCATGGTTTTAATGCAAGTTGTTAACATGAGTTGTTAGGCCATTTTTTTTGTTTGGGTACACAGCAGACACACCATTATTTTATTATGCATCTACGGCTACAAGTGGACACAGGCCCAAAAATTTTTTTGGAAGCGACCCATGCATTTTGGGGGACACAGCGGACACAACGTCATTTCAATATACATCTACTGCTACAAGGGGACACAGCAGACACAGGCCCAACATTTTCTGGAAGCAACTTATTTGAGGGGACACAGCGGACAAATAAAACTATAGAATTGCATTTTAACATTCCAAGGTTGAAATCGTTTATGAATCTAATAACACAACATCATTATATAAAAATAAAAATTACAACAAAGTTTTCCAACGTATAATACGCGTTTCGTCTATTCAAGACTTATCAGAGGTGCTCTACCCAAAATAGCCAAACACTATATGAATATATATATGTAAAAAGTTAAACAATTTCCACACTATAAGTCCGTATATAAGAAAAACTAAGAACGAAAACGCACTTATATTATTAAGAAACATCCATAGAAAAAATATATTCACAATAAATAACAATAATCCTTTAAAATGTCACATTTTTCTCCTCCCTACCGGTTTCACTGCTTTGCAGATATTCATGGAACTTTGAAAATATTTGCTGTATCTTAAAAAATATCCTGGAATATAAAGTCACCTAAGACCATCATCTAACATAAAAAAAGAAGTAAATTGAAATTGCCAATACATTAGCTCTGGACTTTCCCTTGTAAGTCACGGTAACAGATTGGGCCAGCGGATATAAAAGTGATTCGTTTTTATACGACCGCAAAATTTTTGCGATCGTATAATGTTATGGCGATGTCGTCGTCTGTGGACACTTTGGTTTCTGTGCGATAACTTGAGTAAATATTGACCAAATGTTATGAAATTTTGATATGATGTTTGTTACCACATAAGGAAGGTTGGTATTGTATTTGGGGGTTGTGGCCCCTATCGTTTTAGAAAAAAGGGCCAAAAAGGGCTAAAACTGGTGTATTGACAAAACTGTTGTAGAATGTTTATTATTCATTCGATTTTGATAATTATTTTTTTATTGAATTCATCATTAAATTCTGTCAACAAAATGTGTCAATGGTTTTGATATATATTGCACTGTTACATTGATACTGGGGGTCAAAAAGGGGCCACACCCAAAAAATTGACTTTTTTATTTGTGGTCCGATTTTCAAAATCTTTTTTTCATTGAAATCCTTGTGAAAATCCCTGCCTGCATTTTTCAATCAGATTTGCAGTTTCTCTTACCGTTTTTGAGAAATTAGGGGTCAAAGGGGTCAAAAACGCCATTTTTAAAAGTTTGTCAATGCAAATAGTTTTATACCCAAAATTAAGTTGTAGTGGGCCTGCCAATTGTTATGAAGTTTTGATATGATGATTATATCCACTAAAGGAATGTTGGTTTTGTATTTGGGGTTTGTGGCCCCTACTGTTTTAGAAAAAAGGGCTAAAACGGGTGTATTGACAAAACTGTTCTAGATTAGATTTTGAAAATTCTTTCTCTGTTGAATTCACCATTAAATTCTGTCAACAAAATGTGTCAATGATTTTGATATGTATTTCACCAATTACATTGTTACAGGGGGCTAAAGACAGGCCACACCCATAAAATCAACTTTTTTATTTGTGGTCCGATTTTCAAAATTTTTTTTTCATTGGATTCCATGTACACAATTTTTGGCCGGATTTCACTAGTGAAAATCCGGGTTATAAAATGGTGAATGTCGGGCGGGCGGCGGGCGGACGGCGGGCGGGGAAAATACTTTCGTAACAGTTTTCTCAGCAACTACTTATCACAGATTTTTGATATTTGGTATGCAGCATCAACATGGGCTCCCATAAGGTGGGATTCAATTTCAGGTCTGTCGCTCACCTACTTCCTGTTTACCGACTTAATTAATTTTTGACAAAAATTTCCAATAATAGAAAATTTTCGTAACAGTTTTCTCAGCAACTACTAATCACAGCCTCTTGATATTTGGTATGCAGCATCAACATGGGCTCCCATAAGGTGGGATTCAATTTCAGGTCTTTCGCTCACCTACTTCCTGTTTACCGACTTAATTAATTTTTGACAAAAATGTCTGTTTACCGACTTAATTAATTTTTGACAAAAATTTCCAATAATAGAAAATTTTCGTAACAGTTTTCTCAGCAACTACTAATCACAGCCTCTTGATATTTGGTATGCAGCATCAACATGGGCTCCCATAAGGTGGGATTCAATTTCAGGTCTTTCGCTCACCTACTTCCTGTTTACCGACTTAATTAATTTTTGACAAAAATGTCCAATAATAGAAAATTTTCGTAACAGTTTTCTCAGCAACTACTTATCTCAGCTTCTTGATATTTGGTATGAAGCATCAGCATGGGCTACCATAAGGTGGGATCTGATTTCAGGTCTGTGGCTCATATACTTCCTTTTAAACGAAATCCGGCCATTTCTGTCTTTGACCCATTTTCTTGTTATTTTTTATCGGATTAGCAATATCTTTTACCATTTTTGAGAAATTAGGGGTCAAAGGGCCAAAATTATGAATTAATACATGTATAGAAATAAGGCTTTTTGTATAAGATGTTGATGTAAATTTATTTGTCAAAAATGCATTTCTAAGTCCACCACAGGATGCATGTGTCAAAAAGCTTTGTAAGTCCACCATGGGCTTCATGTGACCAAAGCAATGGACTATCCATATTGGGCCTCCAACGTACAGGGTTCAACTTGTTGCGGTCGTATCATGCTGCGCTCTGCATAGCTTTTTATTGTACACATTTTTTTCAATAAGTTTTTTTTTGGACAAAATGTAAGAATATGATATAAAATAACATAAAAAATGAAAAGTTTTTTGATAATGTCAATGAATTATCTCCCGACTGCCCCTGCTTAGTTAGGCCTTCATTTTCTCGGCGGCGAACGTTACCTGGGGATAAAAAGTGACACGTTTTTCTGCTAAAATATTTTTATGGCCCGACCACGTATGTGGATCGGACATATAGTTTTACCCTTGTCCGTCCGTCCGTCCGTCCGTACGTCCGTACGTCCGTCCGTAACACTTTGGTTAAGTTCTTGGTTAAGGTCCATTACTCGGATACTAGATGTTGGGGGTCAATGATATTTCACCACCAGATGGGTCTTGGGTAGGGCTACACCACCCACTAGAAATTAGGTCACTGTGACCTATATTTTATGCATGAACGACTTCGGTTAAGTTCTTGGTTAAGGTCCATAACTTGGATACTAGATGTTGGGGGTCAATGATATTTCATTACTAGATGTGTCTTAGGTAAGGTGGCACCACCCACTAGAAATTAGGTCACTGTGACCTATATTTTATGCATGAATGACTTTGGTTAAGTTCTTGGTTAAGGTCCATTACTTGGATACTAGATGTTGGGGGTCAATGATATTTCACCAGTAGATAGGTCTTGGGTAGGGCTACACCACCCACTAAAAATTAGGTCACTGTGACCTATATTTTATGCATGAACGACTTCGGTTAAGTTCTTGGTTAAGGTCCATATCTCAGAAACTACATGTTGATGGTCAATGATATTTCACCACTAGATGTGTCTTGGGTAAGGTGACACCATCCACTAGAAATAAGGTCACTGTGACCTATATTTTATGCATGAATGACTTTGGTTAAGTTCTTGGTTAAGGTCCATATCTCAGATACTACATGTTGATGGTCAATGATATTTCACCACTAGATGTGTCTTGGGTAAGGTGACACCATCCACTAGAAATGAGGTCACTGTGACGTATATTTTACGCATGAATGACTTTGGTAAAGTTCTTGGTTAAGGTCCATATCTTGAATACTACATGTTAGGGGTCAATAATAATTCACTACTCGATGAGTCTTGGTAACATGGCACCACCCACCAGGTCACAGCAACCTATATTTTACACATGAACACTTTTGAACAATTTCTTGGTAAAGGTCCATATCCCAGGTAATACACATTGAGGTTCAATGATATTTCAAGAACGGGAGGGCCATCCTGTGGCTCATAGACACATTTTCTAGTTGAATTCTGTGTTTTTTGGAAAATATGCCAGAATATGAAATGAAACAACATAAAACATTAAGATTTTTTAAATTAATATTGTCAATAAATTATCTCCGGAGTGCGGGACTGCCCTTTGTTGTTCACATGTCTTCATTACCCCGACTGTGGTCCATGAAGTGAAACAAAATTGTAATATTTTTTCTCATTTTTTTTTTATGAAATAGGCTCTTAGTATAAACTATCATGATACAACACAAACAATATAAAAAAATCCTTTTTATATAGTCCCAGGCATCTTTGGTCATCATCTGGCATTAAGTCACCGTCATCATTGCCTTGCGTAATTGTTTTTCAGAAAATCAATCGTTCCATTACAGGTATGACTCCGCCTTCAAATATTTTCACCAATCACAACAGTTCTTACATTTTTGACTAGATTCATGATCAATCAATGAACGTCTTGATACCCACAATGTACTTGAGAAGTGTAATTGTTCACACTTACTGTCAACAGCCAGTAAAAGTTCTACTATAGGGGATATGACTTTAAGGGTCAGAAATTTTGTTTATCATGATGTTGCCCATTAAAATGAAAACTATTGCAGGTAGAGAAAAGCTGTTGCTTGCTTAAACTTTAAGCTCTTTAATTTCTACCAAAGTCTCCAACGTTTTAAGGGGTTATGGTGTTTAAAAGGTCGAAAATAACATTGTCCCATGTCTTTGTTCTGGAACAATTGCAGACAGAGAAAAAGCTCATGCATGCTTAGACCATCAGTTCATTTACATTTACTCATCTGAAAGATCTACAAAAGTTCTACCAGGTCAATCATGTCAATGTTGTTTGATGTATAAGCTTACAAGTGAAACTCTTTTGCTTAAGGGGGTTTGCTCCTCTCTCTTAAAGTAAATAAAAATTAATAAAATTGCATTTTTTATAGAATATTGACAAATAATCAAAATAAGCAAGAAAAAAATGTAGGTCCATGTGCTCGTTTTTATGCTATAAGCATTTATAATTTTGGCGGGAAATAAGTTCTCTCTAGACTTTTCATTACTTTTGCATTGCCGCAGATTGGCATCTTTAAACCTTTTAAAATGTATGACAGAGTAAATAAAATTTCATAAAAAATTGTGAACTTCATACTCGGTTGACATATTTTTGAATAAGAAAAAGAAAATAGGGGGTTCATGGGCAAAAAAATTCAAGCATAACAGATGGACAAACCCAGAGGATCTCGAAAATCTAACAAAAATCTCAAAATATGAGGAGCAAACCTACTTAAGGATAAAGTGAGTGATTCATGCTCCCAAGAAAGTCATCATACATCAGGACAAACATCAAACAAGAGTTGTTATTTGGACTGTTATTCCCATTGTTAAAGCCATAGCAGTGGAATTCTTTCTTTTAAGAAAAGGAAGAAAAAGATGTCAATGATACAATTGTTTTATTGATAATTATGTAATTTTAATTTTTGTTAGAGGGAAGCCAGCCAGAAAGTCAAACAGGAGTAGTGATTGGAGGTGTGGCAGGTGGACTGTTAGCTATTCTTATAGCTATACTTGTAGGATTGTTCCTCATGAAAAGAAGGAACGGTAAGCAGGAGCTTTATTTATATTATTATTTGCATCATTGTCAGTGTTCTGTATGCCTTTGTAATAATATTTGTCATATCAAATAGAAGATTTATTATAAGCAGCAGTTTTATGCCTCTTTGACAACATGTCCATGGCTTAAAAATTTACTCATGTCCAGTAGGAAAAAGTACATGAGAATGATAAGTATCAGTCCACATAAGATTCAGGCAAAATTGCATTTATGTGGTGGCACATGCAAGACAGAGGGCAGTGAGCTCTGGTCATGTTGAAGACTGCTGACTGTTTTCCATTGTGATTTTTATACGACCGCAAAAAAATGGTATGATGCTGTCGTCTGCGTCATTGTCTGTTAACTTTAGTGTTCCCACATTAACTTTAGTTTTAGTTATCTGATTGCTATGAAATTTTACAATGATGTTCCTAACCATAAAAGGATGGATGGGGTTGATTTTGGGGGTCCCCCCTTTTTTTGTTTAGAAATTAGGGGCCAAAAATCCTACTTTTTAGCTCACCTGACCCGAAGGGTCATGTGAGCTATTGCCATCACTTTGCGTTCGTCGTCCGTCGTCCGTCGTCTGTCGTCCGTTAGCTTTTTTCAAACATCTTCTTCCCTGAAACTGCTTGGCCAAATGAAGCCAAACTTGATATGATTGTTCCTTGGGGTATTGTGCAAAAAGGCGTTGGGATTTTTGATACATCAAAAAACACGGCCGCTGTTACTAAAAATAGAACAGGGGGGTCAAATACAGTTTTTTGCAAATAATTAAAAAAACTAGGACAGATATCAAAATTCTGGCATAGGGTAAAAGTGATCAGCATCTGAAGATCTACCTGCCCTGAAATTTTCAAGAAGATCCAACAACTGATGTAGGAGTTATTGCCCTTTTTCTGGAATTTTTCAAAAATTTTCACTTGTTTAGCCCTATATCTTGAAAACTCTACAAGATATTTTTAAAATTCAAATTGCATATGATTAAGCACATTATGATCTACATTTCATGTTTATTAGGTCAAAGCTGTAAAACCATTTTGTTTAGGAGTTATGGCCCTTAAAGCGTCAAAATTTACCATTTTTCATTACTTTTTCCCTGAATTTCAAAGATTAACTTGTCTGACACCATACATCCAACTCCAACCAAACTTGGCACAGTTGTTTAATAGCATAAATGCTACAAGTGTATCATTTAAATTTTTGATTCGTCAAAAAATATTGCCGCCATGGCTAAAAATAGAACATAGGGGTAAATTGCAGTTTTTTGCTAATAACTCAAAAATGGTTACAGATATCAAAATTCTTATTGGTTACAAAAGTGATCAGTATCTCAAGATCTACCTGCTCTGAAAGTTTCAAGAAGATCCAACAATTGATGTAGGAGTTATTGCCCTTTTTCTGGATTTTTTCAAAATTTTTCACTTATTTAGCCATATATCTTGAAAACTATACAAGATATTTCAAAAATTTAAATTGCATATGATTAAGCACATCAAGATCTACATTTCATGTATTTAGGTCAAAGCTGTAGGACCATTTCTTTTAGGAGTTAATGTCCTTAAAACAACAAAATTTACCATTTTTGTCTCGCCTGCGAAGCAGAGCGGGACATAGGTGTTACTTTACCGGCGGCGGTGGCGGCGGCGGCGGCGTTAACTTTTTGGAAAAGTTTATGAGCACCTCCATATCTCAAGAACTATAGGTCCTGGGTTGATGAAACTTGGTATGCATATGCCCCAGTAGTAGCTTAGCACAGTTGCATCCCCATCTTTTGACCTTGACCTTGATTTTCCGGTTGAGTGACTTTGACAATTTTCAATACATATAATAGCAATGGAAAAGTTTTGCGAGCACCTCCATATCTCAAGAACTATAGGTCTTGGGTTGATGAAACTTGGTATGCATATGCCCCAGTAGTAGCTAAGCACAGTTGCATCCCCATCTTTTGACCTTGACCTTGATTTTCCGGTTGAGTGACTTTGACAATTTTCAATACATATAATAGCAATGGAAAAGTTTTGCGAGCACCTCCATATCTCAAGAACTATAGGTCCTAGGTTGATGAAACTTGGTATGCATATGCCCCAGTAGTAGCTTAGCACAGTTGCATCCCCATCTTTTGACCTTGACCTTGATTTTCTGGTTGAGTGACTTTGAATATTTTTATTGCATATATTTGCAATGTTTAAGTTCTATAAACATCTTTTGATCTCAGAAACTGAAAATCCATGTAAATTCAAAATAAAGTGGAAGTAAGAAAGAATAATTGTTTCTGATGGTGCTGGCAGGCGAGACATACTTTAGTGTTAACTCTTGTTCATTACTTTTTCCCTGAATTTCAAAGATTAACTTGTCTGACACCGTAAGACCAACTGCATCTTTACTTGGCACACTTGTTGAATAGCTTATATGCTACAACTCTATCGTTCATATTTTTGATTCGTAAAAAAACATGGCTGCCATGGCTAAAAATAGAAAATAGGGAGTAAATTTCATTTTTTTGCTAATAACTCAAAAATGGTTTCAGATATCAAAATTGTGCAAGAATCAAAAGTGATCAGCATATAAAGTACCTGTCCTGAAATTTCGGAAATCTGACTGCTGCTGTGGGAGTTATTGCCCTTTTTAGCTCACCTTGCCGAAGGCAATGTGAGCTTTTGCAATCACTTGGCGTCCGTCGTCCGTCGTCTGTCGTCCGTCGTTCAACTTTTCAAAAATCTTCTTCTCTGAAACCGCTTGGCCAAATGTATTGAAACTTAGTAGGGTTGTTCTGTAGTATATCCTCTACAAATTTATCGTTCGAAATTTTGATTCGACAAAAAACATGGCCGCCATGGCTAAAAATAGAACATAGGGGTAAATTGCAGTTTTTTGCAAATAACTCAAAAACCGTAACAGATATCAAAATTCTGGCAAAGGGTAAAAGTGATCAGCACCTCAAGATCTACCTGCCCAGAAATTTTCAAGAAGATCCAATCAGCGATGTAGGAGTTATTGCCCTTTTTCTGGATTTTTTCAAAAAAAATTACTTATTTAGCCCTATATCTTGAAAACTATACAAGATATTTCAAAAAATTAGATTTCATATGAATAAGCACATCAAGATCTACAAAAGTTGTAACAGAGTCAAAGTTGTAGGATCGTTCCTTTAGGAGTTATATCCCTTGGATTGTAAAAATTGACCATTTTCACAGTTTTTTGTTCAACATTTCAAAAATCTTCTTCTCTGAAACTGCTTAGTCAAATGAAATGAAACTTAGTAGGGTTGTTTAGTAATATGTGGTCTACAAAATTATCGTTCGAAATATCGATTCGACAAAAAACATGGCTGCCATGGCTAAAAATAGAACATAAGGGTAAATTGCAGTTTTTTGCAAACTACTCAAAAATGGTAACAGATATTAAAATTCTATTTGAGTAATAATGATCAGCACATAGAGATCTACCTGTCCTGAAGTTTTGAAGAAGATCTGACAATAGTTGTAGGAGTTATTGCCCTTTTCCTTTTTTTTTCAAATTTTGCTCTTTTAAGACTTATATCTTGAAAACAATACAAGATATTTGAAAAATTTAAATTGCATATGGTTAAGCACATAAAGATCTAAAAATTATGTAATGGGGTCAAAGTTGTAAGACCTTTCTTGATAGAAGTTGTTTCACTTAGAACATTAAAATTGATAATTCCACAGAGTAGCAGTCCTTTGTTATATCCAGCATATAAGTATCATCGAATACAAGGTGAGCGATTCAGGCTCCTGGGAGCCTCTAGTTTCTGATTTTTTTCTAAATTTTGGACTTATTAAGCCCAATAACTTGAATACTAACCAAGTTATTTCAGAAATTTAAATCGCCTATGGTTTAGCACAATAATATCTACAAAACATATGTATCTGTGTAGTTCAGGTGAGCGTTTCAGGCTCCTGGGAGCCTCTTGTTTGTTTGTTTCCACAATAACTTTAGTTCTAGTTATCTGATTGCTATGAAATTTGACAGTGATGTTCCTTACCATAAAAGAATGAATGGGGTCCCCTCTTTTTTTCGTTTCAAAATTAGGGACCCAAAAGGGGCAAAAAATTCATATATTTTATTTGTTTCCACCATAACTTTGGTCCTAGTTGGCCTTTTGCTGTGAAATTTGTCAAAAATGTTTCTTACAAAAAAGAATGAACCTGATGAATTTTCGTGCCCCTTTTTTCCCCGTTATGTAGTTAGGGGCCAAAAGGGGCCAAAATCAAAACTTTTGTTATTTATGGTACAATTTTGAAATTTTTTTTTTTGCATGTTTGTTCTTGTCAAATAGCAGATGCAAAATTGAGAATTAATTTTTGTGACCGCACTTTTTCCCCCTGTTATGTAATTAGGGGCCAAAGGGGACCAAAATCGAAACTTTTTTACTTGTGATCCGATTTAAAAAATTTTTTTATTGCATGTTTGTTCTTGTCAAATAGCGGATACAAAATTGAGAATTAATTTTTGTGACCCTCTTTTTCCCCCTATTACGTTATCAGGGCCAATAGGGGCCAAAATTGAAACTTTTTTATTGCGTAAAAAACATCAATGATAATAGATTAACCAAGAATAGGGTCTATTTCTTAATATAAAATTGAGCGGGGATTATTGAAATGTTATAAATATGATATTGCAAGTATATTTTTTACCATTTGCTTTTTAAATAGTTAAAATCTAATGAATTCCTTGTAAAATGTGGGTGGAAAGTCCACCAAAGAAGGCATGTGTCAAAAACCTTTGTCAGTCCACCGTGGGCTTCATGTGTCCAGAGCAATTGACTATCCATATTGGGCCTAAAAGGTACAAGGTTCAACCTGTTGCGGTCGTATCAGGCTGTGCTTGGCGAAGCTTTTTATTTAAATTGCCATCTCTTTATTATGTTGGTTGTGTCGCGTGCACTTACTCCACATCTCTTTATCATGACTACATAAAGGAAAAATGCAAACTTTTGATTGTGGAATTTGATAAACTATTCAATATAACAATTGGGACCTGCGTGGTCTAGTGGTCTAAGGCACTGTTATAAATACCACACTATTGATCACTAGCCAATCACCTCTGAGCTGGAGTTCGAGTCCCGTTTGCATTTAACAAAAAAGGGACATCCCCAACTGTATGTGATTAGGTTTGACTGTTACCTGCCCAAGGTCAGTTGTTTCCTCTGGGTACTCCGGTTTCCTCGCCCATTATTACTGACCGCCCTACATGGCCCAGGTCCGTCCATAAAGGGCGTTAAACCCCAAAACACACACACACACTCACAATATAACAATAATTTGATTTGTTTAAGTTCTGAATTATTTTGCCTTTTTAGCTCACCTGGACCGAAGGTCCATGTGAGCTTATGCCATCACTATGCGTCCGTCGTCGTCTGTCGTCGTCCGTCGTCGTCTGTCGTGGTCTGTCGTCCGTTAACAATTTCAAAAATCTTCTCCTCTGAAACCACTGAACCAATTTAAAAGAAACTTGGCAGGAATGATATATGACATGTTGGCAACAAACGATCCTCATTTTGAAATGCTTTGATAAAAAACATGGCCGCCGTTACTAAAAATAGACTAGGGGGGTCAGACTACTGTTTTTGGCTTATAAATCAAAAAGTATAAGAGATAGAGGAAATCTGAGGCCACGCTACTGATTCAGCATCAAAAGCTCTACAAAAGTCTCCATTTGGTCAAAGTTGTCAGATGACCCCTTATAGAGGTTACGGCCCTTTAAAGGTGAAAAATAGCATTTTTTCATGTTTTTGGCCTACAGAATGAAAACTATTGCAGATAGAGATTAGCTGTTGCTTGCTTAAATGTTCAGCTCATTTAACTCTACAAAAGTCTCCATAGGGTCGAAGTTGTCAGATGACCCCTTATAGGGGTTACGGCCCCTTAAAGGTGAAAAATAGCCATTTTTCATGTTTTTGGCCTACAGAATGAAAACTATTGCAGATAGAGATTAGCTGTTGCTTGCTTAAATGTTCAGCTCATTTAGCTCTACGAAATTCTCCATAGGGTCGAAGTTGTCAGATGACCCCTTATAGGGGTTACGGCCCCTGAAAAATAGCCATTTTTCATGTTTTTGGCCTACAGAATGAAAACTATTGCAGATAGAGATTAGCTGTTGCTTGCTTAAATGTTCAGCCCATTTAGCTCTACAAAATTCTTCATAGGGTCGAAGTTGTCAGATGACCCCTTATATGGGTTACGGCCCCTGAAAAATAGCCATTTTTCATGTTTTTGGCCTACAGAATGAAAACTATTGCAGATAGAGATTAGCTGTTGCTTGCTTAAATGTTCAGCTCATTTAGCTCTACAAAATTCTCCACAGGGTCGAAGTTGTTAGATGACCCCTTATAGGGGTTACGGCCCCTGAAAAAAGTGATTTTTCATGTTTTTGGCCTACAGAATGAAAACTATTGCAGATAGAGATTAGCTGTTGCTTGCTTAAATGTTCAGCTCATTTAGCTCTACAAAAGTATAGGGTCAACATCAAGACCAGGTGAGCGATTCAGGCTCCTGGGAGCCTCTTGTTAAGATATAATATTTGTAATTTGGTTGAATTGTACAGTGAAAAATTCTGGGAAAATTTCCTGCCAAATTTTCTCTATATACATGATATAACAAGTCAAACACTATTTAGGCAATTGACACTTTTTCAGATGTAAAATCTTGTTAGAATTTGTTTCCACATCAGAAAGTATGCATCAACATGAAAGCCAAAAAAGCTACCTGTCTAACCCTAGAATACTACTGTAAAAAAATTGGCAGGATGGGTCAGAATAATAAACAGTATGTCTTAAGAAAATTTCAAATCTATTGGACCACTGCTTCCTGTTAGGGAGTGGGCCAATATGAAAATTCATATAAAAAAAACCTGAATTGATTTTCATTGAAACTTTTACACAATCTTTATGATATAATGTAGGTGTGTATTTTAAATTTCATCAAATTTATTTTGGGTGGCTAGGTAGACATGGGCATTTATTTGCGTGCTGTGGCTTACAGTTTTCTAGCTGTCATTTTGTCTTATAGTTAATTTCCTCCAGTTTTGCAATTTTCTAAAACCGTATGGTTTTAAAATCTGCATGTTCCCTACCTGCTGTTATTGATGTTTTAAATTTGTTTACTTTATTTTCCTAATTTTGTTTTATGTTGTTTTAGTTATTTTTAGTTCTGCTTTTATGTTGCAATGTTTTTTTTTATCTTTTGTATTCTCTAATAGGTTCTGGAGGTTCTGGAAAGAAAAAACCAAGGTAATGCTTTGTTAAGAGTCCTCAAGGGGGAGGGGGGCTTCCTATATAACAGGTTATATGATGTGCTGCTGGAATAGGTACCTCTTTATTCAGGTTAAGAATATGTAATAAGGTTGGGAAAACAAACATTATGAGGTCAATAATATTTACTTGCTAATACTATGACAACCCCATGCAGGAATTTATCTCAGTTTAAAGAAGAATAGGAAAATAAATTGATTATCTTTCCTAATTCTTTTCTTATATTCATACATGTGTAAAAAGTGTATGTTGATTAAATAACCTGAATTCTTTGATTCTTTGAATAGCTGTCAATGAATACATGATATTAACCTTTATCCTCAGTTCTTAGTGTCAATTATATAGGGTGTTTTTTGGGGGTAAAATACATTATAGGATATCTTATTTTCAAATTCAAAATATATGAAAAGCATGATGTTTCAAAATCCCAGCTTCACCTCCCTATATATGAAGTATAGGAGTGGCCCACCATTTTAGAGACATTTTTTCTTATTTAAAACAAAATTTGAAAATTGAGAATCAAAACATACTTTTTTTTGCGTGGTATTTATTTTCACAAATTTCTTGATCAGCAATATTCGTAATGAAATTAAATGTCTCAAAATTAAATAGTTTTTATATATTTTTGCAAGATAATCGGAATGTTATACCTAAAATATGAAATTCAGTACCCTTGAAATTGGTTGAAATCACAATTTTATCAAAATAAGTACAGTATACCCACGAAAATAAGTATGCTTACTATACAATATTGTATATATATATATATATCATGATAATTATATTGGTCATTCATAAGCTTTGTGCTTTATTTGGTTGAGTTTAACGATGAAAGAATATATTATATGGAATTTAGCTTATATAAATTTAATAAGGTCAATAAGCTAAGCAATGTTGAGTGCTAAAACCGCAATGGACTATACTGAATTGAAAAAGCTCTTCCTTTTTTTTCCAAGTTACTAAATTCCAAAATAAGTAGTAAGTTAGGATTTTATATCTGTTTTATGATATTATTATTATAGTAACACTAGAAAAAATAAATAAGGTTAGAAATAAATTTTTGCTTGAATGATTTTCAATTGATACTCTACAAAGACAGTACCTTAATCGCTCATGGAACACTCTTGGTGGTTATTTAGAAAATACTTCAATGTTTTAAAATTTGTGCTGCATTCAGGTTTTAAAGGCTGGAACCATTAAAGATTGGATGATTATATGATCATTTTCAGCTTATTTGTGCTTATATGCTTCCTTTTACCTTGAGTTACATTATTGATATTACTTTAGAAGAAAATATAATGTTTTTGTTTGCTCATTTCAGGTCACAAGAAGATGTTGATGATGGTAAGGTTTTGTGATGATATATATATACATTACGCTGTTAACCATTTATTGGTCTTCTAATAGAAACAAAGAGGGTTTGAAAATGTTGTTAGTCAACACAATCAGTTGGCGCACAGAAAAAAACCCACACAAAAACCACCAAACACATCTATTCAGATTCACAATGAACTCAGGTGCTCTGAAATAGTTAGCAGTGGCACACTCATGTTGCCAACAACAATTTAGTGAGGGGCTAATGCAGTCAAGAACAACAATTCTTAGAGTTATGTCAATCTAACATTTGTGCTCATCTGAGATTGAGATATCCTTTTAAGCTCACCTGACCCGAAGGCTTTTAAAATGTTAACTCCTCTGACACTGTTAGTCCAATTGCATGCAACCAAACTTGGTTTGGATGTTCACTAGCATTCGTTGCTTAGAACTGATGTGGGAATGACATGGCCCCTGTGGCTAAAAATAGAACATAAGGGTAAAATGCAGTTTTTTGCAAATAACTCTACGGCTACAGATATCAAAATTCTGACGGGGTTAAAGTGATCAGCACCTCAAGATCTTCCTTACCTGAAATTTAGAAGAAAATCCAACAACCGATGTAGGAGTAATTGCCCTTTTTAGCTCACCTGGACAGATTAGGTCCATAGAAATAGGGGAAAATTGCATTTTTTTGCAAATAACTCTAAAATGGTGACAGATATTTAGATTTTAAATGAGAACAAAGTGATTAGCACTTCAAGATCTACCAGCTCTGAAATTTAGAAAATGATCCAACAACCCATGTAGGAGTTATTGCCCTTTTAAGCTCACCTGGCTTGAAGGGTCATGTGAGCTATTGCCGTCACTTGGCGTCCGTCATCCGTCTGTCCGTCCATCGTCCCTTTGTCCATAAGCTTTTTTTCAAGCGTCAACTCCTCTGACACCATAAGTCCAATTGCAACCAAACTTTGTACAGATGTTCAATGGCATATGTGCTTCAAAACTGTTGTTTGGATTTTCGATTCGTTAAAAAACATGGCCACCATTGCTAAAAATAGAACATAGGGGTAAATTTCAGTTTTTTTGCGAATAACTCAAAAACAGTGACAGATATTAATTTTCTGGCTGGGTAAAAGTGTTGAGCACCTCAAGATCTACTTGCCCTAAAATTTTCAAGAAGATCCAACAGCCGATGTAGGAGCTATTGCCATCACTTGGCGTCCGTCGTCGTCGTCATCGTCGTCCGTTAACAATTTTTCAAAAATCTTCTCCTCTGAAACTACTGAACAGAATTCAATGAAACTTGGTATGATTGATCCTTAGGGTGTCCTGCACCAAACTTGTGTTTCAATTTTTGATCCATCAAAAAACATGGCCACCGTTACTAAAAATAGACCAGGGGGGTCAGATTACTGTTTTTGGCTTGTAAATCAAAAAGTATAAGATATAGATGAAATCTGATGCCACACTACTGCTTCAGCATCAAAAGCTCTACAAAAGTCTCCATTGAGTCGAAGTTCTCAGATGACCCCTTATAGGAGTTACGGCCCTTAAAGGTGAAAAATAGCATTTTTTCATGTTTTTGGCTTCTTAAATGAAAACTATTACAGATAGAGAAAAGCTGTTGCTTGCTTAAATGTTCAACTCAATTAGCTCTACAAAAGTGTCCATAGAGTGGAAGTTGTCAGATGACCCCTTATAGGGGTTACAGCCCCTAAAAGGCCAAAAATAGTGTTTTTGGCCTACAGAATGAAAACTATTGCTGATAAAGAAAAGCTGTTGCTTGCTTAAATGTTCAGCTCATTTAGCTCTACAAAATTCTCCATTGGGTCGAAGTTGTCAGATGACCCCTTATAGGGGTTACAGCCCCTAAAAGGTGAAATATAGTGTTTTTTGCCTATAGAATGAAAACTATAGCAGATAGAGAAAGGCTGTTGCTTGCTTTAATTTTCAGCTTAATTGGCTCTACAAAAGTGTCCTTATAGTCGAAGTTATCAGATGACCCCTTATAGGGGTTACAGCCCCTTAAAGGCGAAAAATAGTTTTTAGCTCACCTGGACCGAAGGTCCATGTGAGCTATTACCATCACTTGGCGTCCGTCGTCGTCGTTGTCGTCGTCGTTGTCTGTCGTCGTCGTCTGTTAACAATTTTTCAAAAATCTTCTCCTCTGAAACTACCAAACAGAATTTAATGAAACTTGGTATGAATGATCCTTAGGGTGTCCTGCACCAAACTTGTGTTTTGATTTTTGATCCGTTAAAAAACATGGCCGCTGTTACTAAAAATAGACTAGGGGGGTCAGACTACTGTTTTTGGCTTATAAATCAAAAAGTATAAGAGATAGAGGAAATCTGAGGCACGCTACTGATTCAGCATCAAAAGCTCTACAAAAGTCTCCATTTGGTCAAAGTTGTCAGATGACCCCTTATAGGGGTTACGGCCCCTTGAAGGTGAAAAATAGCATTTTTTCATGTTTTTGGCCTACAGAATGAAAACTATTGCAGATAGAGATTAGCTGTTGCTTGCTTAAATGTTCAGCTCATTTAACTCTACAAAATTTTCCATAGGGTCGAAGTTGTCAGATGACCCCTTATAGGGGTTACGGCCCCTTAAAGGTGAAAAATAGCCATTTTTCATGTTTTTGGCCTACAGAATGAAAACTATTGCAGATAGAGATTAGCTGTTGCTTGCTTAAATGTTTAGCTCATTGAGCTCTACAAAAGTCTCCATAGGGTCGAAGTTGTCAGATAACCCCTTATAGGGGTTATGGTCCCTGAAAAATAGCGTTTTTTCATGTTTTTGTCCTACAGAATGAAAACTATTGCAGATAGAGCTTAGCTGTTGCTTGCTTAGATGTTCAGCTCATTTAGCTCTACAAAATTTTCCATAGGGTCGAAGTTGTCAGATGATCCCTTATAGGGGTTACGGCCCCTGAAAAATTGCGATTTTTCATGTTTTTGGCCTACAGAATGAAAACTATTGCAGATAGAGATTAGCTGTTGCTTGCTTAAATGTTCAGCTCATTTAGCTTTACAAAATTCTCCATAGGGTAGAAGTTGTCAGGTGACCCCTTATAGGGGTCATGGCCCCTTATAGGTGAAAAATGGTGTTTTTGGCCTATAGAATGAAAACTATTGCAGGTAGAGAAAAGCTGTTGCTTGCTTAAATGTTCAGCTCATTTAGCTCTACAAAAGTATAGGGTCAACATCAAGACCAGGTGAGCGATTCAGGCTCCTGGGAGCCTCTTGTTTTGGTCTGTAGAATGAAACTATAGCAGATAGAGAAAGGCTGGTGCTTGCTTTAATGTTCAGCTCAATTGGCTCTACAAAAGTGTCCTTATAGTCGAAGTTATCAGATGACCCCTTATAGGGGTTACAGCCCCTTAAAGGCGAAAAATATTTTTTTTGGTCTGTAGAATGAAAACTATTGCAGATAGAGAAAAGCTGTTGCTTGCTTAAATGTTCAGCTCATTTAGCTCTACAAAAGTCTCCATAGGGTCGAAGTTGTCAGATGACCCCTTATAGGAGGGGGTAGGGCCCTTAAAATAACGTTTTTTTTTCATGATATGGGCCTACAGCTACAGAATGAAAACTATAGTAGATAGAGAAAAGCTGTTACTTGCTTAAATGTTCAGCTCATTTAGCTCTAAAAAAGTCTTTATAGGGTTGACATCAAGACCAGGTGAGCGATTCAGGCTCCTTGGAGCCTGTTGTTTAGTGATAAAATTGTGCTGTTTCCATCAATGACACCCTTATTATGAGAAAAATTAGGAAAATCTTCATTTTTGTAGATTTATTACCTGTTTTCACCACTATTGTGCCAAAATCAAAAGTGGCCCGGGGCATGCTCCGACCAAAATAGATTTTTGGCTGGATTTCACTAGTGAAAATCTGGGTTATAAAATGGCGAATGTCGGGCCGCTGGCAGTTGGTTTGGTCACAGGGCGGTTAGGGGGTTAGGGGCGGGCCAGAAAAATGATTTTGTAACAGTTTTTAGCTCACCTGAAATGAAGGGTCATGTGAGCCATTGTCATCACCTGGCATCCGTCGTCCGTAAAGTTTTTCAAAGGTTTAACTTGTCCGACACCAAAATTCCAATTGCAACCAAACTTGATATGGTTGTTCATAATCATTTGGTGCTTAGAATTAACGTGGGGATTTTTGAACATGGCGGCCATGGCTAAAAATAGAACATAGGAGTAAAATGCATTTTTAGCTCACATGGACCGAAGGTCCATGTGAGCTATTACCATCACTTGGCGTCCGTCGTCGTCGTCGTCGTCTGTCGTCGTCTGTTAACAATTTTTCAAAAATCTTCTCCTCTGAAACTACCAAACAGAATTTAATGAAACTTGGTATGAATGATCCTTAGGGTGTCCTGCACCAAACTTGTGTTTTGATTTTTGATCCGTTAAAAAACATGGCCGCCGTTACTAAAAATAGACTAGGGGGGTCAGACTACTGTTTTTGGCTTATAAATCAAAAAGTATAAGAGATAGAGGAAATCTGAGGCCACGCTACTGATTCAGCATCAAAAGCTCTACAAAAGTCTCCATTTGGTCAAAGTTGTCAGATGACCCCTTATAGGGGTTACGGCCCCTTGAAGGTGAAAAATAGCATTTTTTCATGTTTTTGGCCTACAGAATGAAAACTATTGCAGATAGAGATTAGCTGTTGCTTGCTTAAATGTTCAGCTCATTTAACTCTACAAAAGTCTCCATAGGGTCGAAGTTGTCAGATGACCTCTTATAGGGGTTACGGCCCCTTAAAGGTGAAAAATAGCCATTTTTCATGTTTTTTGGCCTACAGAATGAAAGCTATTGCAGATAGAGATTAGCTGTTGCTTGCTTAAATGTTTACCTCATTTAGCTCTACAAAAGTCTTCATATGGTCGAAGTTGTCAGATGACCCCTTATAGGGGTTACGGCCCCTGAAAAATAGCGTTTTTTCATGTTTTTGTCCTACAGAATGAAAACTATTGCACATAGAGATTAGCTGTTGCTTACTTAATTGTTCAGCTCATTTAGCTCTACAAAAGTCTCCATAGGGTCGAAGTTGTCAGATGACCCCTTATAGGGGTTACGGCCCCTGAAAAATTGAGATTTTTCATGTTTTTGGCCTACAGAATGAAAACTATTGCAGATAGAGATTAGCTGTTGCTTGCTTAAATGTTCAGCTCATTTAGCTCTACAAATTCTCCATAGGGTCAAAGTTGTCAGATGACCCCTTATAGGGGTTACGGCCCCTGAAAAATTGTGATTTTTCATGTTTTTGGCCTACAGAATGAAAACTATTGCAGATAAAGATTAGCTGTTGCTTGCTTAAATGTTCAGCTCATTTAGCTCTACAAAATTCTCCATAGGGTCGAAGTTGTCAGATAACCCCTTATTGGGGTTAGGGCCCCTGAAAAATAGCGTTTTTTCATGTTTTTGTCCTACAGAATGAAAACTACTGCACATAGAGATTAGCTGTTGCTTACTTAAATGTTCAGCTCATTTAGCTCTACAAAATTCTCCATAAGGTCGAAGTTGTCAGATGACCCCTTATAGAGGTTACAGCCCCTGAAAAATTGAGATTTTTCATGTTTTTGGCCTACAGAATGAAAACTATTGCAGATAGAGATTAGCTGTTGCTTGCTTAAATGTTCAGCTCATTTAGCTCTACAAAAGTCTCCATAGGTTCGAAGTTGTCAGATGACTCCTTATAGGGGTTATGGCCCCTTATAGGTGAAAAATGGTGTTTTTGGCCTATAGAATGAAAACTATTGCAGGTAGAGAAAAGCTGTTGCTTGCTTAAATGTTCAGCTCATTTAGCTCTACAAAAGTATAGGGTCAACATCAAGACCAGGTGAGCGATTCAGGCTCCTGGGAGCCTCTTGTTTTGCAATTATCTCAAAAAAGGCTACAGATATCAAAATTCTGGCTATGGGTAAAGTGATCAGCACCTCAAGATCTACCGACCCTGAAATTTTGAAGAAAATCCGACAACCCATGTAGGAGTTATTGCCCTTTATGTAATAGGGTCAACGTTTTAGGACCTTTCTTTTTATGAGTTAATGCCCTTAGAACGTCAAAATTGAGCATTTTCACAGCATTTCCTCTTACATAGAAAATGTTAACCCCTCTGACACTTTAAGTCCAATCGGAACGAACTTGGTATAGTTGTTTATTAGCATTAGGTGTATAGAACTGATGTGGGGATTTTTGATTGGTTGTAAAACATGGCCGCTGTGGCTACAAATAGAACATAGTGATCAGCAGCTTAAGATCCACCAGCTCTGAAATCTTGAAGATGATCCAACAACCCATGAAAGAGTTATTTCCCTTTTATTTTAATTTTTTATGAATTTTGCAAATACAAAAAATGTTTCAAGCTCAATATCTTAAAATCTTTATGAGATATTTAAGAAATGTAAACTGCATATTGTTAAGCACATCATGATCTACAAAATATGAAATAAGATCAAGATTGTAATACTGTTCATTTTAGAGGTTATTCCTCTTAGATTGTTGAAGGAAAGGAAATTATTAAACGAATATTACTTTGTACAATCATTACTACATTTAGTTAAACCATATTGTCAGATGACCCCCTTATTAAACTTATGACCCTTTCAATGTCAAAGAAATTTTGCCTAATAACCTTTACTTCAGGCACATATGTCTGATGAGCGATTCAGGCTCTTTGGAGCCTCTTGTTAATTTTTTCTTTGATGTTCCCTGTTATATTCATCATGAAAAAGTGATATGAAAATCCAGAAAACCCTTGAAAATCAGGAAAGTTGGAATTACTGAATCTCACGTAACACTGTCGTTAATATATAAATAACATATAGCTGAGAGGGTGATAGAGTAGATTGATACCCTGAGAAAAGCATTGTCAACTGAGGCGCAGCCGAGGTTGACAATGTCTTTTCAAAGGGTAGCAATCTACTCTATCACCCTCTCAGATATATGTTAACTTATTTAATTTATTATACTGAATCATTTAAGTACTTTTACGTACGGATTTTCAAATCTTTTTATTTGTTTTCCCGAGTTAAACGGAAATAAAATGTTGCCCTATGAAATAACTTTAGAAAACACTTTTTTATTTGTTTGGGCGTTTGTCTGTTAGTAGATGCAGTAATTAGTTAAAATAAGCACTTTGCACGAAATATTGTTGAATCTAAATACAATGTACAATCAATTTTACAACTGATTAAGAATCTCAAATTGAGGCTGTGCACGAGCTCGGCGCACGAGAGGGTGATAGATAAAACAATATCACCCTCGAGGGTGATAGATAAAAAATTATCACCCGCTGGGTTTTATTTTTGAAATATGTCATATGATAGATTGAATTGTTTAATTAAAGTTTGTTAGGAAAATATCTTATGAAGTATAATAATATGAAGTTTCTGGGGATATATTAGATGTAAAATGTCACTACATTGATAATTGTTTTGTCAAAGTGGAAGGACATTTAACTTGAAACTAATTAGTGGTATACAGGGGCCTGGGTGGCCAAGTGGTTTAAGGTAATTGTTTAAATACAACACAATTTATCAATTACCTCTCAAATAGTGGAAAACTCATTGTGTAATTTACAAAAACAGGACTTGCACACCTGAATGTTATTAGGTTTATCAGTTGCCTGCCATATTTGGGTCATTGATATCCTTCAGGTACTGAGGTTTCCTCCACAATTGAACTCGCTAACCAGTATGTCCCATGTGTATTTAACCCTTACAGACACAAAAAAATATTTGCATACTTACAAAATAATCAGAGTTTGGATAATAAACTTTTATATTTTTTTTTTATTAAATGCATATATATGTGTATATATGTCTTATAGGTAATTATGGACTCAAAGACAATATTTTGTACAAATCAGTTGAAATGGACCATGGGAAAAAACAGGAGCAATCAGATGAAAACAAACCAAATGCTGTATATGCTGAAGTTGTAAAGCCCAAACAGACACCAAATGATAAAGTACAGAACAAAAACAAAAAAGGTATAGTTTAATGATTACAAAGTCTTAATCAATTATACAGCTTTGCTAAATGGTTCAATTAGCAGTCATGGCAGTTTTTAACTATTGTTCTCATTTGGTCCATTGTTTTTCATGGCCAAGACAAACTACAAAATCTTATTACAATGCATTGCTTTTCAAAATGAAGTCATGATTCCTTGATTATGCATTTTATTCCAAACTCATAAGGAAAAAAGGTTTTTGTCCATTTAACCCCAATTTTCTGATAACAGGATCTGAATGAAAATGCAGCAGTAAATTTCTCAAGGAATACATTGTAAAAATATTTTATTTTAAAAATTGGAAAATAAACAAAATAAATATAATTACATAGATACCATTACTGAAGAAAAATGGGGATCTGATAGGGAGAAGGAAGCAAAGAGGAAACAATGGGGCATTTGAGTGTGAAAAGTCCAAAATGGCAATGACGAAACTGATAAACACAAAGAAGAACAGCAAGAAGAGACACAAAACACAAATTCAACCGAATGAATATCAACAATGCGAACTCAAGTTGTAACAAGAGTGAACTCAGGTGCTCCAGAAGAGTAAGCAAAACAATGGACAATCGCCAGCAGCCTTCAACGAGGCCATCTGGCACTGCTCGCGGTTCTGCAATTGGCCCATGGTCTAGATAAAATGCATATAATTCAAATCCAGCCCTGAAATAGTCACAGAAAGACCCCCTTCTTAAAAAAAGGAACAGAAAACATCAAAAAGACTAGTTCAAACGAAAACTTTGTCAAAGATTCCAGGCCTAGGACAGGCACATGTAATATGTGGCGGGGTTAAACTAGTTTTTTGGGTCCAACCTTCCCCCTATCAATATTCCTAGACAAAGCACAAAAACTAAACACACAATAAAAATCAAATCGATCAAAGTCCAATTCCACTAGAGATTACCTAAGACAAAAAACAAGAACAAACAAAAGGACGGTAAAGGAACTCTCTATAGAACACTTGCTGTTACTGACAGCTAGCTGAGAATCATCAATCGACTGATGTAAAAAAATCAAACGTATTGATTTTAAATCTGACGCAACCCTTCAAACAATAATGATTTAGTGAAGTGTCATCACACAAAACCGACATGCTTGATCGCTATAATGCTTAAAAATGACAATAGTAAAAACGTTTATGGAAGTTTTAAAGCAAGTATCAAGTTATCAATATTTCTGCCAAAAAACCACTAAATTCAAAGATTTAACAAAATATTCAATTTATATCCTTTCGGTAATAAAATTTGAAGCCAATTTTTCATTTCTAATGGATTGCTTTTAAATTTGTGAGCTATATAAAAAACATTACCAGTAACAATTCAGGATGTGATATTCCTTTTACTATAGGAAAATGATGTGTACAATTAAATTTTTCAATAAGAGATCGATACTTGTGGAAGAATTTAGAAAAAGATTTTACTAATTTGTGGTATCGATAACCTTGTTTTAATGATTTTTCAGTAATAAAACATTTTTTTTTATTATTTTTATTTTATCATTAAAATCAGAAACACCACTGCAGATCCAAGCATATCAGTTACTAACTGTGAAATAAATAAAATGACAACAAAGTTCCAGACAATATATTTTGCCACACCTGACGCCCATTTTGTCTATTCAAGACTCATCAGAGGCGCCCTACCAAAAATATTGAAAATGCCAAACACTATATGATTATGAAGAGCGTATATATAACAATAAAGCCAAAAATTCCAAACTGGGGAACCAAATTATTACTTGGATGATCAACCTATGTCTGGGGTAGGTAGAACCTTATGGTTTAGACAATTTTGAAATTTTAACGGATTATTTAAAGCTTTGATGTGTTCTCCAACACAAAAGTGTTGGTGCCGGGGTGGGCTAACCTCAGGGAATTAAAACTCCACCAGCAGTGCCAACCTTCACGGGTGTTTGAAATAAAATGACAACAAAGTTCCAGACAATTTATTTTGAAATGTAAACCCCGTACAACAAAGCAACATCTGCACTCATTTCAGAGTTAGAAATCCCATATTTATGGCCTGACCACATATGTGGATCGGCCATATAGTTTTACCCTTGTTATGGCCCGACCATGTATGTGGATCTGCCATAAAGTAACGCTTGTCTGTCCGTCCGTCCGTACGTCTGTCCGTAACACTTTGGTTAAGTTCTTGGTTATTAGGTCCATTACTCGGATACTAGATGTTGGGGGTCAATGATATTTCACCACCAGATGGGTCGTGGATAGGGCTACACCACCCACTAGAAATTAGGTCACTGTGACCTATATTTTATGCATGAACAACTTCAGTTGAGTTCTTGGTTAAGGTCCATATCTCAGATACTACATGTTGATGGTCAATGGTATTTCGCCACTAGATGTGTCTTGGGTAACATGACACCACCCAATGAAAATAAGGTCACTGTGATCTATATTTTATGCATGAACGACTTGGGTTAAGTTCTTAGTTAAGGTCCATAGTTTGGATACTAGATGTTGGGGGTCAATGATATTTCACCACTAGATGTGTCTTTGGTAAGGTGACACCATCCACTAGAAATGAGGTCACTGCAACCTATATTTTACGCATGAATAATTTGGTTAAATGTTAGGGGTCAATAATACTACTGGATGAGTCTTCGTAACATGGCACCACCCACCAGAAATAAGGTCACAGCGACCTATATTTTACACTTGAACACTTTTGATCAATTTATTGGTGATGTCCATATCCCAGGTAATACACATTGAGCGTCAATGATATTTCAAGAACAGGAGGGCCATCCTGTGGCTCATAGACACATTTTTTAGTTGTCTATTAGTGCACAGTGTCTACCGTAAAATTTCTTGAGTGAAGACAGGAACCGTGGAGCAACATAACCCTGTGTTAGCAATTTCTGTGTCAAACGTGACATTTTGCCAAGGAAATCGATGTAGTTTTCGCAAGCTCTGGAGTAACGAATCAACTGTGATACAAAAACTCCATAAGCAGGAAGGGACGGAATGTTGCTAAACAAAAAGGGAAACTTGATGATAAGAAAGTTGAAGTCATCATGTTTGTCATAGAGCTTTGTTGAAAGTCTTCCTTGAGAGTCAATTTCGAGATGTAGATTTAAATATGAAGCAGACTTCCTAGAGTCTGTTGTGTCCTTGATCTCAAATTTCTTAGGATATATAAGATGGAGAAAGTCACCAAATCGAGAATTGTTCTGTAAAAAGACATCACCAATTTAATGGAATGTGAGGTTTAAAAAGAGAGCTAGTCTATGATCTTTTTTGTCTAGAGAAGAGTTTCATATGAATGAAAAAGCAAGTTAGTAAGCCCCGGCGCACAATTAGTGCTCATTGGAATCCCTTTTGTTTGCTGAAAAACACATCCACCAAACTGAACAAATAGGTTGTCCATAGGAAAATTGAGAAAATATGCATTGCACAAAATCATAATAAACAAAGCACTACTTGAACAGACCTTACGCCCTACAATTTTTTTACGGTATAATACAATTTGCAACTAACTTAGGAAAAAAATATTTTATTTCAAATCTTGAACACTCCTTTCGTTAAGAACCTTTCTTATGCTTGTCTATGGCTAATAAAATGGTTAGTGGATACCAAATGGTTGAAAGTAAAAAAACTAAATATTTTTTTATTAATATTTCAGGGAAGAAACGTCAAGAGAAGGGAAAACCAAAGGCAAAAGGTATATTTTTTTTTATACATGTTGTTTAAATTCTTATTCATTGATTTATAGTTATGTCACTATTAAAGTAGCACTTTGTCAGAACCAAAGGCAAAAGGTATATTATTTTTGATACATGTTGTTAAAATTCTTATTCATTGATTTATAGTTATGTCACTATTAAAGTAGCAGCACTTTGTCAGAAATAGATCATATTATAATATAGTAGAAAAATTAGGTTTGTATTAGTACTGACTATTTACTGCTTTGACAATTTAATGGCTTGCTAAGTCTTTAACATTCTTATTATTAAAAAAGCCTGCATAAAATTTCAAACTTTTAATCATTTAAAGCTAGAATTGAGAATTTTTAATCCTCCTGCATAAACATTTGTTACTTAAAAAAGGCCCTTTATTTTTACTTGTACTTTTACTTGAAACATGTATGTAACAAGCACATTTTGTCTTTAATAGTAGCCTCCTGGGTTCTAAAGTATTTTATTTTATACCCTTAAGAATTGTATTAAGCTTCTAGATTTACCCCAATTGAGATTGAAATGAATTATCTGTCCTTCTGAAAATTTTGAGCTGTAACTGAAATTAGTCCATTTAAAGTAGATGCTTAAAGTTTTGAATTTGATTAATAGGTACACTGGTTAAAATTTTGATTAAACATTTCATTGTAAAAAATAAAAACATTTGAGGTTTCATTTGTTTCAACCAAGAATCAATTAAATAATCAATGAGAGTTTTCAAACAAACTAAAATTTTTAATATTGAAAAGTTTTAAGTACGGATGTTTTGTATTTAGTCAAGTCCTTAGTAAATAACACAGGGAAGTTGGTAAATCTTCAAGTATATATACATTTTCAGTGACTTAAATATATGGTTTTGACAACTAATTGAAGAGAGTTACAGTACAAATTTAAGTACTGACTATTCAAAAGGATTTCCTGTTTGTGCTTATATCTTGACATTCTTCTTGGTAAAATGTACAAGGAAATGTAAAATGATAACTAGTAAAAACATGAATACACATTATATTCTAAAGTACCCACATTTTTCAGTACAATATGCATCTGTTTGTTCAGATGTTATAGGTATGTACAAGTGTACTATAACCAAGACCAATCGGGCGACTCCTCATGGTCTGGCTATAGCACAGGGGCTGGGGAAGCTCACATGGCAAGGCTGGGGCTGCAGGCCTTCTGGATTCAAGTTATTGTTCTAGCAATAACAATTATAACAATTACACATAACAAATCACAAAGTCCTTGGTCAATCAAACATTATAAGTAAAACTACATCTAAATTATGAAACATAGTCGAGTGTCATTCTCTATAATTCTCACTAATTCTCTCTAACTCCCGTAACACATTTTTCCAAAAACTCTATATACCAAATCTTACATAATATTATAGGGTGTTAGAAATCAATTTAGTTTAATACAACTGTAATCCAAATATCAAATAATCAATAAATACAAGTAAGTAATTTCTTTGTGACATCATCAATGACAGCTTAAAATTATCCATGTTCTTTTTTATCTGGTATTTATCTTGTTAAATATTAAAGTGTTATGTCCTGAAGAAGTATTAGCCAATATTATTCAAAGTTTATCTTATTAAGTATTTCTTTGATAATTTATCAAGCTGACATTAATTCTTGTATAATTTATAAAGTTTGGTATTAAGTTCTACTTTAACTATTTTATTACATAGAAATATTTTATTCAAAATATACTGGTGATACTCTCTCCCTTGCTACTCTAAAAGAAGATTGCTCCCGCAATCTATTATAGAAATATAGTTAGTAAAGTTAATTGAAATGACATAATATATAGCAGTGAACAAAAAAAATGAAATAGATATTGACAATCAGATAAACAAATGTAAACATCTTCAAAAGTAATCAAGACTTAAAATTTGATTAGTTTAAGATAATCAAAATATTGAATATGTTTTAAAATACTTAAACAAGGCAATCAATTATATATACATAATAAAAAAAAATAAATAAAATAAAATAAAAAAAAAATCAGGTAGAAAACTATGCATTAATTGTTTTATTTCGCTAAGCGCAGTGCTCAAGTATGAAATGTCTGCATTGATGAAGCTTACAAGGTTCATTAATGAGGACAAAATCTTACTATTGCATTTTCAATGAGCTCATTGTACTTCATGAAGTATTTTAATGCTGCAAATGTAGAAAAAAAAATGTTTATATAATCAAGCATGCTGAAAACAAATATTTGTTAATTTAAAGATTTTACACTTCATGACATCACATATGAGAATAAATTTAAAACAAGTCTATAAAATCAATGTCTAAAGTTCCTATAATTAAGTTAATGTCCATTTTTGATTTAGAATATCCTCATCAATTATCATTGTCTCTTCCATTTTATGTCTTCTTTTTTTTTTTTCATTTCACACATAATCTGTTTTCAATATTTCATAGTCCTGATTTCACTTTATGTATATTCATTGTAATATTAGATTCAACTGCATTTATGTTAATTGTTTCAATTGTCCACCTTCTACTATTTCTTCTATTATTTAGGATTGTCATAAATTTCTAAAGTCATTATGCACAGTTAATTAAATATTCCACTTCAGCCTGTCCACCATTGGGTCTGTGACTTCAGAAAGTCCACCATTTGGTTAGAGTTTTCAACAAGTCCACCATTTGATTAGAGTTTTCAGCAAGTCCGCCATTTGATTAGAGTTTTCAGCAAATCCGCCATTTGGTTAGAGTTTTCAGCAGTTCCACCATTTGGTCGGTTACTTCTGATTGGGTCTACCATTTGGTTGGTTACTTCTGAGTGGGTCTACCATTTGGTCGGTTACTTCTGAGTGGGTCTACCATTTGGTCGGTTACTTCTGATTGGGTCTACCATTTGGTAAGTTACTTCTGAGTGGGTCTACCATTTGGTCGGTTACTTCTGAGTGGGTCTACCATTTGGTCGGTTACTTCTGAGTGGGTCTACCATTTGGTCGGTTACTTCAGGAAGGTGAATTAAGTCAACCAAAACATTCATAACTCAATATGACACCATTGAAAATTGTGAATGAAGGGGAAAAAAAACTTCCTATAACTGTATAGCTTATCTTGTAATAATGTAGACAAAAATCCTAACTTGAAAAAAAAAAAAATAATCGTACCCTTATCTTTAATCAAAAATTTTATTGGTGTACCCACTATGGACTGCGGTCAGGCCTTCCGTATTATAACCTGACAACCCCGGCATTCATTATGACAGGGCTACCCTATTCTGCCAACTAGGGTACACATTTTTGCTCTGTGGGCTGAGCGGGACCTTATTTAATTAATGTTATTCAAAAATACACACACACACACACACAGAAAAAAACTGTCAATGTATTAAAAAAACTAGAAAAAAAAACTATTATTACCACAAACTCATTGATTCATAACAAGCATCCATATATTGCTTGTCCCATTGATTTAAAATACCTATAGGACATTCATCCACAGGGATCCATTCTGGATCATACAACATGTACAAGTGGTTCCTTTTATAGTGTATAAAGCACATTGGAACATTGTCTATGATTTTAAACATGGAAACATGTGATGCTGTTCGATAAGAACCTTTGTTGTTTTGATCTTGTATAGTTTGAGGGTTAGTGATTTTGTAAATAATTTCAAAATTGCTTTTTCCAATGAAGTGCTTGAGTAAAGATTCGAAATAAAACATGTCTTCTTCACATTTATGTAATGGGATGTATGGTGTGACAAAGTTATCTCTTTTAAGTACTCTGACATTAAATCTGTTGTTTTCTAGCTTTACTGCTTGTATTGGAAGGTTTTTCCAGTTTACATCATCACTTTCATTTTTTCTATCATTTTGATTTTCTGGTTGTTTTAAAGAGTTGATTTGGTTTTGTTGGTTCTGGTTTTGTTCTGTTGCAGGTTGAAAAAATTTGTGTTTGTTCTTTTGTAAAGGTCTTTTTCTCTTCTTGCCACTTTGAGTTTTATTGTCATGAAATTGTTTCCTCATTTCTTCTGTGACTTGATCCTTACTGACCCATTCGGTCTTTGAAATGTTTTTCAGTTTCACTTTGTAACAAAGACGCTTGTTAACCCATGCAGATGCTAATATTTTTTCAACTTGTTCAGGTGTTATAAAAACAGGATTTGTGTTTTCTGAATGTGCTGAATTGTCTTTAGCTTTGTAAACAGGTTTCATTTGCTCTTGAGCTTTTGTTTTATCGGTTTTTGTTTTATGATTGTACTTTTTCTTTGTCTGATTAGGAGTTTCTAAAGTTTGTGGCATTGTAGGAGGTTGAACCAGTTGAGTTACATCATTTGTTTTTCTCTGGACTGTACTGTTGTTATTATTATTGTTTCTGTTTTGCAAGAACTCATTATCTTCATAATTTCCTGGTTCTTCCGGCTCATTCTCATCCTCATCAGCGTAGTCATCTAACAGGTAATCTGGACGGTCCATTTTACCGTTGAATATCTTTAACCTGGCAGCATTTACAAGGGCTTTTAAAAGTTTAAAGTGTCTGTCTCTTCTTAATTTAAAGGTGTGATTTGGTCCCATTTCTGTGATGGTGTAGGGTCCTGTCCAACGTTTAATGAGCTTTGCAGATTCACCTTTTGGTGTCTTTGGGGAAAACAGCCATACTTTCTGTCCAGGAAGAAATGATGGGGCTTTTGCATGTTTGTCATGTTGATTTTTGTTCTTTTCCTGGGCCACCTGTCTGTTTTCTGCAGCTATTTCCCTGGTGATGTTAACTCCATCTGTAAATTTTCTAAGGTGTTCCCGATGATTTTTATTCATTGTTGGTTTCGGTATTAAGGCAACATCAATTGGTGCTCTCATTTCCTGGCCAAACAACAATTGGAACGGAGAAAATTTTGTAGATTCTGTAGCTGGTGCGAGTCGATATGCCATCATGATTGGTGCAATATGCTCTGGCCAGTCTGTTTGCTTTTCACATCTTGTTCTTAAGCATTGCAGTATGGATGAATTCATTCTCTCACAAGCAGCATTGGTTTGTGGATGGTAAGCACTTGTATAATGTCGCTTTATCTGGAGCAGTTCACAAAGAGCTGAAACCAACTTTGACATGAAATTTTGTCCACGGTCTGATACAATAACTCTCGGGGCTCCATATCTGGCAATGATCTCTTTAAATAAGATGGATGCAATCTCAGTTGCCTCTTGAGTTTTCATTGGAAAAGCTTCACACCATTTGGATCCACTGTCAACAACCAAAAGTAAATATCTGTATTTTTCCTTTGTTAGGGGCAGTTCAAGTATGTCCATATGCCAACGTTCAAATATTTCCTGTATAGGCATAGGGTGAAGTGGAACTGGATGACTGTGGGTATTTCTTTTACATTGCTGACAGGTTTCACACGTCTTGATGTAGCTATTGATGTCTTTGTACATTTCCGGCCAGAAGTACTTCATTTTTATCGCATTATAAGTCCTATCATGTCCCTGATGACAACCAGTGTTATCATGGTAGGCTTCTATTATTTCTCGTCTTAAAACTTTCGGAATGGCAAGTTGCTTGATTGAGTTTTCCCCTTTTGGCAATGTCCGTGACCTTACATTAAAGAAGTGATATAAGATTCCGTCATCTATTTCATAGTTGTTGGCTTTTGCATCAAGTCTTCTTGCTTCTTGTCTATCATCTGGGACTTCTCCTTTCAGCTTGTAGTTGAAAATGCCTATATAGTCTGTGCATTGCCTTTGGAGTTGTTTAAAAGTTTTCCTCTGCTTTATTTGCTCAGGGGACAACTCATCTGGTAATCTGTTATTGATGCTGCAGACTAAAGGTGTTGGTTTTAGGTCATCTAGTTCGTATTCCAAATAAACAGCGTCCAAGTTCTGGTTACATGTTGCTGTAGCAATGACTCTAGAAGATGGTGACACCATGACATCTTCAGTGGGCGTAGACTCAGCATTGTATTCTCTTCTGGAAAGAGCATCAGCGTTGTTTGCCTTGCCTGGTCGATGATGAATGGTGAACCTGTACTCCTGTAACTCAATGGCCCAACGACCTAGTCTGCCATGTGCATTTTTGATTGAATCTAACCAATGTACTGTTATATTGTCAGTGTAAACTATAAATGAGTTAGTTGCAAGGTATGGTTTAAATTGGTTAATTGCTTCTTTCAGGGCAAGACCCTCTTTTTCATTGATGTGCCATTTCTTTTCATTTGCATGCAAACTTCTACCACCATAAGCAACAACATGTTCAAGTTTTGTATTTTCATTGTGCTGAGCCAAAATCCAACCTAGAGCATAATCTGAGGCATCAACTGATAAAACAAAAGGTTTGTTAAAATCTGGATAAACTAAAATTGGTGCTGAAATGAGTTTTTGTTTTAGTGTTTCAAAAGCATCTTGACATTATGGCGTCCATATAAACTTTTGGTCCTTGTGAGTGAGCATTGTTAATGGTTGTGTTATTTTAGAATAGTCTTTTACAAATTTTCTGTAATAATTACAGAGACCTAAAAAGCTTCTGATTTGTTTAACTGTTTTTGGTACTGGATATGTCTCAACTGCTGACGTTTTTGTGGGATCAACTTTGATTCCTTCTTTTGATAATATGTGGCCTAAATAGTTAACTTCTGACTTTGCAAAATGGCATTTTGATGGGTTTAAAGTTAAATTTGCTTCCTTTAGCTTATCAAAAACTAATTGTATGTGATTAAGGTGTTCTTCAAAGGTTTTGCTAAATATCAAAATGTCATCTATGTAAACAAGGGCAATTTTCCAATTGAGTTCTTGTAAAACTTTTGTCATTAACATTTGGAATGCCATTGGTGCATTTGTTAGTCCAAAACTTAATCGTTTGAATTCAAAAACGCCTTGATGTGTAACAAATGCTGATTTGTGAGCTGTTTTTGGATCTAAAGGAATTTGAAAAAATCCACTCATGGCATCTAAAACTGTAAAAATTGATGCTTTGGAGTCAGCTACTGTATCAAATACATCATCAACCCTAGGTATAGGAAATGGTGTTGGTTCAGTCACCTTATTTAGTTTCCTATAATCTACTGCAAAACGATATTGTTTATTGCCATGTCTGTCTTTTGATTTTTTGGCCACTAAAACAACAGGGCTTGCCCATGCTGAATTAGATGGTTGAATTATATTATTTTCTAACATTTCTGCAATTTGTTTTTCTGTCTCCTTTCTTGCTTGTGGAGATTGTCTGTAGGGTGCAGACCTTACAGGTTCTGCATTACCAGTATCTATTGTATGGTATTGTAAATTTGTTTTTCCTAACTCTGACATATCTTTAGCAAAAATGCTTCTATTTTTCATTATCAAATGCTTGAGTTTGTTTTGCTGATCAGCTGTCAGATTTTCATTTATTTTTATACCTAAATCTTCTATTTTTTCTTCCAAATTTTCAACTAATTTACTGTTACATGAGTTTTCTTTTAATGAAAATATACAATGTTCTTCAATTTCATAAGCCTTTGCAATTACTTGACCCTTTTTAGCTCACCTGGACCGAAGGTCCATGTGAGCTATTACCATCACTTGGCGTCCGTCGTCGTCGTCTGTCGTCGTCGTCTGTCGTCGTCGTCTGTCGTCGTCTGTCGTCCGTTAACAATTTTTCAAAAATCTTCTCCTCTGAAACCACTGAACAGAATTTAATGAAACTTGGTATGAATGATCCTTAGGGTGTCCTGCACCAAACTTGTGTTTTGATTTTTGATCTGTCAAAAAACATGGCCACCGTTACTAAAAATAGACCAGGGGGGTCAAACTACTGTTTTTGGCTTATAAATCAAAAAGTATAAGAGATAGAGGAAATCTGAGGCCACGCTACTGATTCAGCATCAAAAGCTCTACAAAAGTCTCCATTTGGTCAAAGTTGTCAGATGACCCCTTATAGGGGTTACGGCCCTTTAAAGGTGAAAAATAGCATTTTTTCATGTTTTTGGCCTACAGAATGAAAACTATTGCAGATAGAGATTAGCTGTTGCTTGCTTAAATGTCCAGCTCATTTAACTCTACAAAAGTCTCCATAGGGTCGAAGTTGTCAGATGACCCCTTATAGGGGTTACGGCCCCTTAAAGGTGAAAAATAGCCATTTTAATGTTTTTGGCCTACAGAATGAAAACTATTGCAGATAGAGATTAGCTGTTGCTTGCTTAAATGTTCAGCTCATTTAGCTCTACGAAATTCTCCATAGGGTCGAAGTTGTCAGATGACTCCTTATAGGGGTTACGACCCCTGAAAAATAGCGATTTTTCATGTTTTTGGCCTACAGAATGAAAACTATTGCAGATAGAGATAAGTTGTTGCTTGCTTAAATGTTCAGCTCATTTAGCTTTACAAAATTCTCCATAGGGTCGAAGTTGTCAGATGACCCCTTATAGGGGTTACGGCCCCTGAAAAATAGCGATTTTTCATGTTTTGTCCTACAGAATGAAAACTATTGCAGATAGAGATTAGCTGTTGCTTGCTTAAATGTTCAGCCCATTTAGCTCTACAAAATTCTTCATAGGGTCGAAGTTGTCAGATGACCCCTTATAGGGGTTACGGCCCCTGAAAAATAGCCATTTTTCATGTTTTTGGCCTACAGAATGAAAACTATTGCAGATAGAGATTAGCTGTTGCTTGCTTAAATGTTCAGCTCATTTAGCTCTACAAAATTCTCCACAGGGTCGAAGTTGTCAGATGACCCCTTATAGGGGTTACGGCCCCTGAAAAAAGTGATTTTTCATGTTTTTGGCCTACAGAATGAAAACTATTGCAGATAGAGATTAGCTGTTGCTTGCTTAAATGTTCAGCCCATTTAGCTCTACAAAATTCTTCATAGGGTCGAAGTTGTCAGATGACCCCTTATAGGGGTTACGGCCCCTGAAAAATAGCCATTTTTCATGTTTTTGGCCTACAGAATGAAAACTATTGCAGATAGAGATTAGCTGTTGCTTGCTTAAATGTTCAGCTCATTTAGCTCTACAAAATTCTTCACAGGGTCGAAGTTGTCAGATGACCTCTTATAGGGGTTACGGCCCCTGAAAAAAGTGATTTTTCATGTTTTTGGTCTACAGAATGAAAACTATTGCAGATAGAGATTAGCTGTTGCTTAAATGTTCAGCTCATTTAGCTCTACAAAAGTATAGGGTCAACATCAAGACCAGGTGAGCGATTCAGGCTCCTGGGAGCCTCTTGTTCAATCGAACTACCATGTTTGTAGGGTTAAGTATCCTATACATGCATTTTGAACTCTTAGTAAGATTTACTAACACTTTAGAACCTACTAAATTTCTTAATGAAATTTCATCATTTGGCTCAATCAAAACTGAATTTATAGTATTTCTACTTTGTTTAATTCTTACAGGAATGTTCATTTCACAATGAGGAGGAATATCAACATTAAAAATGTTCCTCACTTGGCTAAAATGATTAGCTGATTCTTTGTCATTAAAAGATCCTAAAGGAACTGCATAAAAATTGTCTTCTATTGTAAAACAATTATTTTTGAAATCTAAATCTGCTCTATACTCTTTGAAAAAATCTAACCCTAAAATTACATCATATGTAAGGTTTTCAACAACATTCATGTCATGAACAAACTTTAATTGCTCAAAACTAAATTTAAGGGCAAATTTCCCTTTAGTTGAAAAACTTTGTTTACAGGCTGATACAAATGAGTTTGCATGACTAATATCAATTTTAGGATTTTGGAAAAATCTCTTTAAGAAGTCTAAAGAAATGCATGAAACATCTGCTCCTGAATCTGCAAGTGCCCATACAGATTTAGAATTAACCTTAATTTCAACAAGGTTTGAATCCATGGGGCCTTTAGCTATGGCAGCTAAGGAAGGTTGTGTTTCTTTAGATACTGACATTTTGGGCCTTAATCTGAGGGAAAACCAATGTTTTTCAATAATCAAGACTTTAAACAAAAAACTTAAGTTTTGGTGTCATATGAGATTATGAAAACTTGGATGACTCACCTCTGCACACTCCAGAGACATCTGCGGTCCTTTACAAGTTGTGCTGGCTCCTTCTTTAATGTCAGATCTCACATTCCATCCTTGGTACCGAAAAAGCCGGTTCGTCCATCAAATTATAACCAAGACCAATCGGGCGACTCCTCATGGTCTGGCTATAGCACAGGGGCTGGGGAAGCTCACATGGCAAGGCTGGGGCTGCAGGCCTTCTGGATTCAAGTTATTGTTCTTTGTTATTTTTTGTCTGTATGAGGCTGGTTATTCAAACACTATATCCATTTACGTTTATTGACTTCAGTTCAGTCAGCAATAACAATTATAACAATTACACATAACAAATCACAAAGTCCTTGGTCAATCAAACATTATAAGTAAAACTACATCTAAATTATGAAACATAGTCGAGTGTCATTCTCTATAATTCTCACTAATTCTCTCTAACTCCCGTAACACATTTTTCCAAAAACTCTATATACCAAATCTTACATAATATTATAGGGTGTTAGAAATCAATTTAGTTTAATACAACTGTAATCCAAATATCAAATAATCAATAAATACAAGTAAGTAATTTCTTTGTGACATCATCAATGACAGCTTAAAATTATCCATGTTCTTTTTTATCTGGTATTTATCTTGTTAAATATTAAAGTGTTATGTCCTGAAGAAGTATTAGCCAATATTATTCAAAGTTTATCTTATTAAGTATTTCTTTGATAATTTATCAAGCTGACATTAATTCTTGTATAATTTATAAAGTTTGGTATAAAGTTCTACTTTAACTATTTTATTACATAGAAATATTTTATTCAAAATATACTGGTGATAGTACCATGTCTTGTCAAGACCATATTTATATATTTTATGACTGCTTATTATACCCCACGCAACGAAGTTGCGAAGGGTATAATGTTTTTGACTGGTCCGTCCGTCAGTCTGTGATCAAAGTTTGTAATCGCAACTCCTCTTAAACTACTGAACAGAATTTAACGAAACTTGGTATGCAAGAAGAACACCATATGTAGTTGTGCATATTACCGGGAATTTTTGATTCGCAAATTTTTGTGGGAGTTATGGCCCTTTGGACTTAGAAATTTGCAGAAAATCATGATTACAGTTTGTAATCGCAACTCCTCTTAAACTACTGAACAGAATTTAACGAAACTTGGTATGCAAGAAGAACACCATATGTAGTTGTGCATATTACCGGGAATTTTTGATTGGCAAATTTTTGTGGGAGTTATGGCCCTTTGGACTTAGAAATTTGCAGAAAATCATGATTACAGTTTGTAATCGCAACTCCTCTTTAACTACTGAACAGAATTTAACGAAACTTGGTATACAAGAAGAACACCATATGTAGTTGTGCATATCACCGGGAATTTTTGATTGGCAAATTTTTGTGGGAGTTATGGCCCTTTGGACTTAGAAATTTGCAGAAAATCATGATTACAGTTTGTAATCGCAACTCCTCTTAAACTACTGAACAGAATTTAACGAAACTTGGTATGCAAGAAGAACACCATATGTAGTTGTGCATGTTACCGGGAATTTTTGATTCGCAAATTTTTGTGGGAGTTATGGCCCTTTGGACTTAGAAATTTGCAGAAAATCATGATTACAGTTTGTAATCGCAACTCCTCTTTAACTACTGAACAGAATTTAACGAAACTTGGTATGCAAGAAGAACACCATATGTAGTTGTGCATATTACCGGGAATTTTTTATCCCCAAATTTTTGTCGGAGTTATGGCTCTTTGGATTAAGAAATTTGACATAACTTATGTTATGATATTCAAATACTTGCACATTCACTTTTACAATCATTCAATATCATTGATTCCTGTAGCTTGATACTAATTCCTCAAGGATAACATCGATAGTCCATTAGCAGCACGCGTGGGGTATGTGAGCGTGCTCACTAAGGTTCTTTCATTTCACATACAATGAGCTCACATGGTCTCAGGTTAAGCAAACTTTTTATACCCCGGCTTCGAAGAAGAGGGGGTATACTGTTTAACCCTTGTCCGTTTGTTCGTCCATCCTTCCGTTTGTCCATCCGTAACAAAACTTATGTTGCAGTTTTTTAAGCAACTACATGAGATAGAGTTCTGATATTTTGTATACAGCTTTATCCTATAGTACCATATGGTGTATACTGATTTTATGCTCCTAGGTAGTCTACTTCCTGTTTACCGAATACTTAGGTTTTTACACATTATTGACATAAATATGTGAAATTTCCGACACAGTTTCCCAAGCAACTACATGAGATAGAGGTCTGATATTTTGTATACAGCTTTATCCAATAGTCGCATATGGTGTATATTGATTTAATGTTCCTAAGTCAACTACTTCCTGTTTACTGAGTATTTAAACTTGTTTTAATGAGCTCTGTCTTTCACACTTTAGTTTTCCACACTTTTTTTCAACATCCTTTCATATATTCAAGTTTCAGTTTCTTTCCAGTCCACTGATTTTGACCTAAATTATGGCCCTTGGACTTAGCAAATTTTGTAAAAAATAACAGTTTTATTTTATTTGCCAGCTGGTCATCTGAGTGTCATCTAGACACATTTCCTTGTTTGTTTTTGACAGTCAGTCAGTCAGTCAGTCAGTTCAGTCAGTTCGTCCATCTATCAGTCCATCTGTGATAAAAATTTGTGGATGCAACTTCTGAAACTACTGAAGCAAACTTAAAAAACTTGGTATGCAAGAAGTGCACCATGTGTAAAAGTTTTTATGGGAGTTATGGCCCTTTGAAATTAGAAATTTACTGTAAATGCTGATTTCTGCATTTCACATTTCTACCATTTACAATGCTTGCTATTGACAGTCTAATAGGGGAATGCACATGGTATGTGGGCATGCTCACTAATCTAAGGTTCTTTCATTAATCTTGATTTGTCCAAATATAGAATCTTATATGAAGCAGGGGCAAGTTCTAGTTATACTGTAAAAATGATTTTTATACCCTCATGAGAAGAAGAGGTTGTGTACAATTGTACTCTTGTCCATTCATTGGTCCATAACATAATTTCTGTTTTTGTTCAAGTTAACATTCTGATATTTGCCATTAAAATAGTGAAAATTAGATCACCACAAAAAAGTTGTCATGAATTGTAATCAAATACAAGTTGATTTTTCTTATAAATACTGTTTTTTATAACAACTTCATTTTTGGAACAAAATAATGATCCTATTGAATATCGCCTCATTCTTCATACAACTTTTAGAGGCAAGATATTATGTTATACCTTCTAGATGTGTATTTCCACAGCTGTTAATATCATTTGTGATAGATCAATCTGACCATGTGAGCATTTAAAATGCTTTTTATCATGCTAAGATGATGGCGTCCTATAAGTAGCTTTGCTCTGCAAAAAATATTGCTTTTAATGTTTTTACAAATTTAATTGAAGATTGTAAAACTGAGTGTTTAAAATATGTTTAATTATTATTGTAATATATTTAATAATGGCAAAATAAAATCAAGAAAAGATCTTGCATTTTTATCATTTTTGTCTCACATGTGACTTTAGTCTCTGAAGGCAAGGCATAGGTATTACTTTCTGGCGGCAATAGCGTAAACTTTTTTGAAAAACTTTTGTGGAAAATGAATTACAAAAAAGTAAAATAGCTAAGCATCTGATATTTGGTATACAGACAGTTGGGGTTATTATCTACACAACTGACACCAATGACGTTTGACCGTGACCCCAATTTCATGGTTCAGTGACTCTGTGGGCCAAAAGACCCCTTTGTAAAACTTTTGTGGAAAATGAATTAAGTGAAAAGTAGAATAGCTAGGCATCTGATCTCTGGTATACAGACACCTTGAGTTATTGTCTATGCAACTGACACCATGTCCTGTGACCTTGACACAATTTTCATGGTTCAGTGACTCTGTGGACTTAGATGATTTTTTGGTGGAAAATGATTTAAGTGAAAAGTATAATATTATAGCTAGGCATCTGATATTTGGGGATTATGGTATACCCAACTGACGTCACCGTGTAATGTGACCTTGAACCCATTTTCATGGTTGAATGACTTAGTGAATATTGTTCTTTTTTCATTGTTTCTCAATGACTATGGTATCTAGAACACACTTCAGACAATTTTGCGATGGTTAAATGGAATTCTGTCATCTGTCACATGACCTTGACCTTAACTTTTCTGAAGGCCCAGCTAGACCTTCAATGAGTTCTGTGATGGTAACGACAGGCGAGGCATACTTTAGTGTCAACTCTTGTTGTAAACCATTGTGTCTTTAGTTTAATTGATAACACAATTAACTTAAAACTACATAATTTCTGTCACAAGTCTGAGTCACAGGATTTATTTCCTTGGTTTAAAACCTTTATTATTTAAAAGTTTTTGACACCATTCTATTCTTGATAACAAATAATCTATGTATAAAGAATAAAGAAATTTTCTCCAATATAATTAAACCTCTTGACTTCCTTGACAATGCAATACCGAATTGGACATTGTTTAATTTGTCTGCCATTTTTACCAAGACAATTGTTCTCTTTTGTAAAAGCAAACCAGCTTCAGCTATGGAAAATTAAGGGAAGCAGTTTTGGTCATGACTACTAGCATCTTTTTGGACAAAATTCCTTCAAAATGCCCATAGGAAAAACAAAACAGTCCCTAAATTCGAAGGGAAGTAATGCAAACAACAACTTGAGGTTTATATTTGAGTTTAGCCATTGATTATGTAAAAAAAAAAATTAACTAATCGTTAATCTGACATTGTACCATTGGGTGCATACCTCGTTATGTACATTTTTATAGTTTCCATATTTCTAAAATAAATTTCACAAGGACATGGTATTCTTTTCTTTATAGCTAATTTGTCTTGCTTTTAACTTAGCTGGTTGTTTTTTGCCTGTTTGATAGGTTTGATTTTTGTCATGCCCTTTGTTAATCAAAATGATGTTTAAGGGATATGAAAGATTTAGACTAATGTGAATAACTTTTAATATTTTCTAATTGTTCTTTTTCAGCAACCAATAACAACACAGGAGATGTTTATGCTAATTCTGGTGTGCCCTTGAATGACTCAAAGGAAAGTGAATATGCCAATTCAGAACAACCCACTGTCTCTCCCAATGTGAGTCAAATATTATATGCCCTGTGCTGAAGTATCTTTTAAAAAGAAAGGAGTAGGGGCGATAAGGATTGTTTTTAGCCTAAAATTTAACCAAACACTTAACCTTTGAATACTGTTGTCAAATGCTAATAAAATATTTATTTAGTATCCAAAGATAAAAAAAACCCAATGATATCTTTTAATTTCTAAAAGATTGTTTTGTTGAAAAATATATAATGAAACTGACCTTCATTCAGAAAATCATCAGTTTTCATCATTTTTTGCCATTTTTAAGGTACATAATGGACTAGAAACAACTAAATATCTTTACAGGTTGCCAGTATAGCTCATTTAAACCTTCTCTAAAAATATGAATTTGTTAATAGTGTGCAAATGATGTTTTCTAGTCCAAAATGTACCTTAAAAACAACAAAAATTTATCTTTTTGTCATTTTTGCTTAAATTACTAGAATTATGATGTCATTATGATGCTTCAATTTTAGAACCAATAAAGGACAAGGTATGATTAGGGCTGTTTTGGGGCCCTTTTCAAAACTGACAAATTTCTTTTAAATGTTCATTTTACTACATTAAAGTGGTGAATTTAAATAAAATGTATGTTTCAAAGGTATGCTTTGTCAGATTTCTTCTCAGTATTGAGTGAATTATATGTGAAAAATGATCTTTTCTCCAAAAAGCTCAAAATATGGCAAATTATCACGTTTGTGATATAAAAAAGTATGAGCATACCTGTGACCCACAAAATATTTTAACTGTGGGTGTAGCGTCACTATACAAATGTTTGCTGAAAATATCTTTTGTGGGTCACAGGTTTGCTTATATGATTTTTATACCCCGGCTTCGAAAAAGAGGGGGCATACTGTTTTACCCTTGTCCGTCCGTCCCTTTGTTCGTTCGTTCATCTGTAACAGTTTTCTAAGAAACTACATGAGATACAGGTCTGATATTTTATATACAGCTTTATCCTATAGTACCATATGGTGTTTACCGATTTTATGCTCCAAGGTAGTCTACTTCCTGTTAACCGAATACTTAGGTTTTTACACAATGGACATAAATCAAAATTTCCGTCACAGTTTCCAAGCAACTACATGAGATAGAGGTCTGATATTTTGTATACAGCTTTATCCTATAGTACCCTATGGTGTATACCAATTTAATGCTCCTTGGTAGTCTACTTCCTGTTTACCTAATACTTAGGTTTGCATGCAAAATTTTCGTCACAGTTTTCTAAGCAACTACATGAGATAATTACACTATGGTGTATACAGATTTAATGCTTTAAGGTCATCTACTTGATGTTTAACTTTAATTTTGGAGTGGGGGTATCACTCCTGAGCATAAGCTTTCAGATTTTCTTGTTATTTTCACAAAAACTGCAAAAATTTTAGCTATTTTTGCATATTTTTTCAATTTGCTGGTTTTACAATTTTTCACACATGTATGCTTTAGCAATTTATTTCAGTTTCTAAAAATCCATGCCTTTTCCATCAAATATAACCTCTTAACTACAAAATCCTGCAATTACAATGAAATATTTATAAAAAGTAAATATGCAAAATTTAGGGGGGGCAACTTGTTCACTTATTCTACCTTGTCCTTTTAAATGTTTTGACCTGTTTTCCTTTAAGTCAGAGTTTACACTATATTGAAGCCAGATATGGAGACTTGTGCATAACCTTTATATTTTTAGGCTAAAGGGGAGCCTTATCATCCCTACTCCATCATTATTTTCTGTCAAGGTAGGTTAGGTATTTGGTCAAAATGATTATAGAAAAAAAAATTAAAATATCTAGTATAAGAATTGTATAACTTACAAAAAAAATTCTGAATTCATGATACACATATTTCCTTTTTTCTTTCAGATCAATGCACAGGGACTCGAATATGCTGACATAACCTTTATTAATCCACCTAAAACAAAACCAGGTCCACCAGGGAAACCATCAAAACCAGTCATCCATGGAGATGAGGACCGGACCATCTACTCAGAGGTGGACCACACAAAGAAAGCCCCTCCTATCCCACAGGAAGGGGAATATGAAATGACAGACATTAGCAAAGGAAAGCAGGCTTAAAGTCATCAACTGATGATGACAAAAATGGTGAAAAAAAACCAGAATTTATAAATTATATAAGTTATATCCAATGAAATCTTGATTACATTTAAGAAAAGAAATAGTCCCAGTTGCATTGTTTTTTACATCATGTACTTAATAAGAAATTGAACTTGACTTATGATATATATTTGTTTATTCAGTTTGCAATGCAGGAGAATTATAAATTGCTAAAAATTATTGTGCATTTATACATAATTATTTAATTAGATAACTTATTTTTGTAGTGGTAGAGAGAACTTAACATCATCACTGATGATATCTTCTAGTTATGAAATACAATAAAAATGTTGATTTAAATATCACTTAGTCTAAAAATCTTTATTGTAGTGTTAATTGTAATGGATAAAGATTAAAACCTTTGAAATTGGACAAAGTGTATGATGTAAATGCTAAATATTGAAATTTATACCTACACAAAAAATCATAATTATATGATCTGAGTGCATAATTGTCTTGTCCTTGTCATAATGTGGAAATGTAGATCCTTTGCATGTATCAGTTAAACTGAACTTCTAAATTAAAATGGGACTTTTACTCCCAAAAATTTTTTTTTTTTCATTTTACTTTTTTAAGACAATTGAAGAAATAAATTGTCAACACACAAAATTTCTTAAATGATTTTGGAAACTCTGCAAAGTTAATAATTTTAGTTCTTAAATGGATGTAAGCAAACACAGATGTACTATTAATTTGCCTTTAGAAGGTTTTTTTTTTGCCTTTCCCTCATCAAATTCTCTATTAGGTCCTGGTATTCTGTCAAAAAATTACTACAGCCCTCTGATATCTTATTCCTGTTGCAAGCTAATATAGAATTCACAGCAATACAGTTTTTCTATCCCTATCCCAAAAAAACCCTTGTGAATACTTATTATTTTTTTTACAAACATGTTTTATGCTGAAATAAAGCCATTTTATATCATTACCACAGTTTTAAACAGTAGAAGCTTAACATTTTTTCAAACATAATGTTATGAAGTTTTCATTGTCCTGCAACATGTTTTAGTTTGTTCATATTTTTTCAAAGAACATTTCAAGAATACTTTTTTTTTCAGGAACAACTCTTTTCTTAGCTTTTCAACTGAAAGTGAGATATTAAATTTTTAAGTTTTAAAGTCACGACTTTTTGCTTTTATTGTTTTACATGTAAATTTTAAAATATGATTTTGTTACTGCAGTTTTTATGAGAAAGAATCTCCTAGTGTATATGTACATTGTTCTGGAATATATATCTTTTAAAAAAAACTAAAAAAAATGAATGCATATTTATTAACCTTTTTTTAATTTATACTCAATAATGTTAATGTTACTGGACATTTTGGAAACTATGGCAATTTCAAAATGCCATAGGTATACTTAAAAAAGGAAAATATTGACTTTTACTGTAAATTAGATTATGTTATGGTTATATGGAACTTCAGATATTCTGAACTCAGAACTCAGGAAATCCCAATTGTACTAGGAAGTTTATAAACTGATTGTCCTAAATTATTTAATGATCAATCAGAATGCAAATTAGAAAGTATATCTTGGTTCCACTTTTAGCTGCTGTCAACTTCATATTCATAATGAAGATAAATGTGAAGATTATGACTCTTGGCTTGCAAAGATGACATATCCATATTAACATTCAGAATACTAAAGTTCTTTTTTGGGAAAGTGTAATTCTAAATATAGTGTTGTAATTCATTTTGTCATATGTGCATAAAGAGTTGCCTGAATATCAAATTGCCCAGTTCATACTGTAAAAATCACAAATGTCTCGCCTTTACAACACATTTTGAGCTATTGGTTTATGTTTGCTTTATTCTTTTGTTATTATAGCATATAACATATAACATAGCATATAACATCTTATGTATTTAGAAGTCTTATGAAGTCTTCTACATTTTGTAAAATAATTTTGTACCTGTGCAAAAAAGTATGAATATATAGATAGATATAGATGTTTCTATCAAGTTTCTATTTATTTTATTGTTAATTAAATAAATTGTTCATTGTTTTTTATGGGAATCGATATTCAGTTTTTTTTTTGGCTAGCAAAAATGTCTTATGATGCCAAAGATTGGATTTGTATATAAACTTGTTCCACAATTTGTAAACAGTTATACTGTAAATAGTTCATTTAAAGGCATATTGTCTACGAAAAAATATTTTTTTGTAAAACCAAAAAATTGTAGTCAGACTATTTGTTTTGTTTATTAGAAAGATACAAACGTTCAAAATACCACTAGGGTACCTTATTACATTAAAAATTGAAAAAATATATAATATTTGTAAAGCTTTACAAAAATTCATATTCATGAGATGTAGATGAGCTGTAAGCCTGGGCACTATACTTTCTTTGATTGAAAACTTCCATAGTTCTTGTATGTGGTGCATAAACTGTTTCTCGAAGTTTAAGCTCGGAAGCTGCCGTAGACAATATGCCTTTAACAATTGTTGCTATAATGCTTTTTGTTATTTAAATGTCATTCATATAATTTTTATGTAACCTATATTTCAGCTTAACATAAATATACAATTTGTTTTCTTTTGTGATCACTTGGTGCTAAAATTCATAACTATTATAGTTGCTATCTGAATCTTAATAATTTTTAAAAATAATGTCTCTACCACTTTATTGTTTTTGTCATGTCCGTCTGTCACAAAGTTTGTCAACACAACTCCTTGGAAACTGCTGTACTTAATTCAACAAAACTTGGTATGTAAAAAGGAAACAATATGTAGTTGTGTGGATTACAATGTACCAGAACATTTTTATCATCAAATTTTTATTTGCATTACAGATTAAACTGAGAATTTGACGGGACTGGGGTTGATTATGCAGGCAAAAAAAATGTTTTAGAATTAAAAAAAAATCTTATTCTATTTATAAAAAAAAATGAACAAATATCTTACATATTTTTTAAAGTTGCATTAGATTATTGTTGTTGTTACATGGTTAATTTGAAAAAAATTAGCAATTTATTTGTTTGCCCCATCTATGAAATTAGTGGACATATATTGTTTGGGTCTATCTATCCATTCATATGTCTGTCCCTATTAATAAGGTTTACCTATAGGTGTTACGTTTCCCATTAAGGAAGGGAAGTATGCTATCATACTGTATAGTCATTTATTTTTATGGGGGGGGGAAATTTTGTGGTTAAGACAAAAACTGAACTAGATGAGACAGATTTTCGTGGATTTTTGAAAACAATCTTCAACGAAATTTTTTATATTTATGGAGATATAATTTTGAAGATTTCTTTTACCCACAAAAAAAACAAAATTACATCCCCACGAATATTTATGCTTCAGAAGTATATGCATCAGATGCATAGAAAATTTATATCCCTCACATTAACTAAATGGTTCAGTGATTGCCAAAAAAGAAAACTGTGAAATTTTAGACTTTACATGCCCTTCATCTCAATTAGATTATGTTGCTGTTTTCAGCAATTACATTTCATAGTCATATATGATATTAATGGCATATAGCTTTGTCCTAAAATGGTATCAAGCATTTTAAGCCGACTGGCTGATAACTACTTCCTCTTTATAGAATACTTTAAAAAAACAGAGAACATATTTTTTTAAAGATTATCATAACAGCATGTTGTATTGTGCTTGTATTATAATTTTGCTACAAAATGTTGAGATTTTAAAGATTTTTATTATATAAATAAAAATTTATTATATTTTTATAGATATTTAATGTTTTGAACAATTTAGATAATTTGGTGTACTTATTAGAGATCTTATATATTCATAATTCTTGCTGGTTTCTTTTAATCATTTTTCATTACTCCTGATAAATATTTTGTTATCTCTAAATTTAATAGTGATAATTGTTTTAGATATTTATTAATTGATAACATGATTGTTTGTTTTCAAATTGTTGATATATTTTAGATTTTTGCTAAATTTTTACAGGTGTTTGCAAAACATAAGCAGAAATCTCATATTCAAAAGTTATTGCAATTGATTTGTTTTTACACTAACAATTTTATTTCTATTACTAATCAGTTATCATTATTGATAATTTTAGAATATAAAAAAACATGATCAAATATTTTCCTTGAATATGTTTATTCTTTCCTATTTTGATCACTCCATGTGATCTATCAACTTAGGCATTTAAATTACTTTTTACATTTGTGTAATTATAGGACCACAATTTTTTGTGCTATCGTATTATTTTATGGTGATGTCGTTTTCGTTGTCTTGGTCTGTAGACACTTTGGTTTCCATGCGATAACTTTAGTTGTAGTCAACCAATTGTTATAAAATTTTGATATGATGTTTATAACCACAAAAGGAAGATTGGTATTGCATTTGGGTTTCTGGCCCCTACCGTTTAAGAAAAAAAGGCCAAAAGGGGCAAAAATGGGTATATTGACAAAACGTTTGTAGAATGTTTAATTTTCATCCAATTTTGATCATTTTCTTTTTATTAGCTCACCTGACCAAAGGCCAAGTGAGCTTATGCCATCACTATGCGTCCGTCGTCGTCTGTCGTTGTCCATTAACAATTTCAAAAATCTTACCAATCGCAAATAATGAAATGGAGGGGACAGAAGCGGACGTTATATACAAACTTCAAAGAGGCTAAAAAAACCGTTGTCTAATTTTACCGCTTCTGTCCCCTCCATCTCTTTGTTTAAGATTGGAAAGAGCCCGAGAGCAATCGAACGTTGCAAAAGTCACGTGATTATGGAAGCCAAGGAGTTGTCCATTGGATGAAATTATCGGAATATTAAGGTTTCCGACGGGATTTAAACATAAAGGTTATTGTTTACTGAAAGAAACATGATTATTTTACAATATTATGACGACGGTTGATCATCATTCAACATTTGAACCGGTAAAAATTGTCTTTGAAGTGAGGGCCTATCCCAAGTTTGTCCTGCCTTGTGAAAGGGTATACAGGGGGATTATTATTTTTTTACTGTACACATGCCCCTGTGATCGAAGTTCTCAGATGACCCCTTGTAGGGGTTACAGCCCCTTAAAGGCAAAAAATAGTGTTTTTGGCCTAAAGAATAAAAACTATTGCAGATAGGGAAAAGCTGTTGCTTTCTTAAATGTTCAGCTCATTTAGCTACACAAAAGTCTCCATAAGGTCAAAGTTGTTAGATGACCCCTTATATGGGTTACAGTCCCTTAAAGGCGAAAAATAGTGCTTTTGGCCCATAGAATGAAAACTATTGCAGATAAAGAAAAGCTGTTTCTTGCTTACAAATCTTATCATTGAGTCGAAGTTGTGAAACCACTCCTTATAGGAGTTATTGCCCTTTAATCATCAAAATTGACCATTTTGCAGTTTTTGGACTATATCTTGAAAACCGTTATAGCTAGAGGAAAAGTTAGCATTGCAGAATTGTTAAGCTCATTGAGATCTACAAAAATGACTTCAGGCTCAAAATTGTCAGATCAACCGTTTAAGAGTTATTCCCCTTTAACTGTTTTTTACCATTTATTTACTCTGATTTTCAAAAAAATCTTCTTCTCTGAAACCACTGAAGGGATTGCATTGATACTTAGTATACTTGATCTTTAGAATGTCCCCTACCACTTTTGTGAATAATATACACATCGACCAACCCACATGGCCGCCATTGCTAAAAATAGAACAGGTAGTCAGACCATTGTTTTTGGCTTTTGTACGACTTTACCCCCCCACAGAGCTATTCAATTTCAGTACTTTAACGGGTGTTACCGGCCTCTTTTATTTTTAGAACTTACACGGCCTGTTTATCTACAGGTCAACTTAGTTTATGCGTACTTTACGAAGTCAAAGATGTTAAATTTTGATGAAAGGTAGATTTATTTATCATATTAAGGTTTTTAATTTGTAAGACATTTTGCTTATGCATTCTAAATTAAAATCGTTTCGAAAAAATCCCTGTCTTGAGCGGGGTTTGAACATTCATTCCTTGTACTAGACTTCAATCTTACCCCATGACTACTGACGACTACATAAAAATTTGTCATTTAAATATATATAAACACCAACTATTACGACAATCAATTGATATATTGAATAAATTCTACCATTAAAAGCCACCTTCTGGATCATTTGTAAATTTTGCGAACTTGTGAACAATAAAGTTTGTACAAAAATAACGTCAAAAAACGGTCAGCCAATAAAAAATAAACTTAAATAAGTTCGATTCTGGGACTCCACTTTATGCTATACTCCTGTCTTCAATTATTCCACCCCATAACGGAGGCTTTCCTTTACTAAACACAATTTTAAAGTTTCTGCTTGTGTTGAAAAAAAAAAACTTAAATATATAGAGCTTGATGCCATATCAACTCTGTAAATTACCCAAAAAATAAGAAGTATTTGTATATCCATTAAAGATATCAAAATTGGATTTTTTAAACTTATGTCCATGAAGAAATAAAAAAAAAAGATAAATACTTGTCAAAAATTGAATATCGTTAGTTGTGCGTTTTGAATATTTAAGTGGATTGAACAAGGTTTGATTGGCACGAAATCTTACTCTACGATTGAGATGTACAATGTATAATTTGTTGAAAATAAAACTATGACGGGTTAAAAGATACATTTGCTAACAATTTAGTTTTTTTCTAAAACCAAAAAACAACAACTAATTGATATGATGATGATGTAAAACAAGGACAACCTTACGCTTGTAAATTCTGGTTTTGTGTTTCACAAAAAAAAACCCTGAACCAATCCGTTCAATTACGAAAAACAACTTATCAGTAGTACATTTTTATGTTTTATGTTCTACATATCTTCCCTTAACGGCAAAAGTTTGCTTTTAAGAAAAAAATCAATCGATATATTATAAAGTTTGTTAAAATTTGGAAAAGCTAGATAGCCAGCTGTATATTTTCAATAACTTTTTAAAAATGAAGACAAAATTCATTATTTTTTTTTCATTCAGAAACTAAGTCATATTTTCATTTCGTTCGCGTTGTTGATTTCTGTTCGGTTTAATTTGTGGGGATTTTTTGTGTGTATTCTCGTGCTGTTCTTGTTCATGTTTGCTGGTTTTATAGTTGCCTTTTTGACTTTTGACGCTGGAATACCCCATTGGTGCCTTTTTGCTTCTTTTACATGATATCTTTTTTTTTCAAATAGATTTCATTTAAAAATGTATTTTAAAAAATTCTTACTCTAAATATGTTTCTTTAAAGCATTTGGTAATCTTAGTATGTTTCTAAGCTAAAAAAATGACTTTCAAACAATGATTCCGAACGAGTTTCGAACCACCATACGATGTCATTCTATAAACTTTCATCTTCCCACTAGACCACAATGGCTGAGCAATGAGTTTGGTGGTTTAATTGTATATAAACACAAATTTTACGGCAATCAATTCATACAATAAATAAATTATTACACAATTTTAATATATATTTTTCGACGTCGTACAAGTCAGATACAAAACATTTGTAACAGAAAAACAAACCGGTAAACCCATTACCGAACAGTTTTTCCGCCTCGGAATCAGGCAAAATCCTCGGCGCAAGCGCCTCGGACTTTGACCTGATTCCTCGAGCGGAAAAACTGTACGGTAACGGGTGTTACCGGCTTGTTTTTCTGTTACATATGTATTGTATCTAATACATAACTCAAAAAGTATAAGAGATAGAGAAAATCTGAAGCAACCTCTCATGTTCAGCATTAAAAGCTCTACAAATCTCTCCATTGAGTCAAAATTGTGAAACGACTCCTTATAATCATCAAAATTGACCATTTTTGCAGTTTTTGGAGAATATCTTGTAAACCGTTAGAGCTAGAGGAAAAGTTAGCATTGCAGAATTGTTAAGCACATTCAGATCTACAAAAATGATTAAGGGTCAAAAATGTCAGACCAGCCATTTAAGAGTTATTCCCCTTTAACTGTTTTTTCCATTGATTTTAACTGATTTTCAAAAATCTTCCTCTCTGACATCACCGAAGGGATTGCCTTGAAACTTAGTACACTTGATCTTTAGGATGTCCTCTACCAAGTTTGTGAATAATATACATGTCGACCAACCAACATAGCTGCCACTGCTAAAAATAGAACAGGGGGGTCAGACCATTGTTTTTGGCTTATAACTCGAAAGTATAAGAGATAGAGAAAATCCGAAGCAACTTTTCATGTTCAGCATCAAAAGGTCCTTATTAATAGGAGTTATTGCCTTTTTTCTGTATTTTTCTATTAATTTAAACTGATTTCCATAAATCTTCTCTGAAACCACTGAAAGGATTGTTTTGCAACTTTGTATACTTGAAAGTTTGTGAAATTTATTCAAACTTTGGCATAAGAAATCAGGCGAGCGATTCAGGCTCCTGGGAGCCTCTAGTTAAAAAAAAATAATTGTAGTGGGCTGACCAATTTGTTATATAGCTTTCAAATGATGTTGCTAACCACTAGAGAAAGTTTCCTCATGTATTTAGGGATTTTTGCCCCTACCATTTCAAAGAAAAGGGACCAAAAGGGGGAAACTGCATGTTAAGACTATACTCCGTTGAACATTATCTTTTATACAATTTGTATTTTTTTTCATTATAAATTTGTAATCCTTAATAAATTCTGTCAGGAAAATGTATCGACAGTTTTGAAGTATTTTTTTTTTATTTGTGGTCCAATTTTGAAAATCTTTTTTTTTCATTGGAATCCTCGTAAAATCCATGTCATCATTTTCTATTCAGGTTAGCAATATCTCTTACCAATTTGGGAAAATTAGGGATCAATGGGACAAAAAGCGCATTCTGAGTTTTCCTTGAAAATTGGTATAGACTACATAAATGTGTAAACAAAATTCAAATAGCAATTCAAAGTCCCCAAAAGGATGCATGTGTCAAAAAGCTTTGTGAGTCCACCTTGGGCTGCATGTGTCGAAAGTTTTTGACAATATGTACAGGGTTCAACATGTTGCGGTCGTATCATGCTGCGCTTAGCTTAGCTTTTTATAAGCTCACCTGGACCGAAGGTCCATGTGAGCTATTGCCATCACTTGGCGTCCGTCGTCGTCGTCCGTCGTCGTCGTCCGTCGTCGTCGTCGTTAACTTTTCTTTGAAAATCTTCTCCTCCGAAACGACTGAAGGGATTGCTTTGAAACTTTGCACACTTCATCTATGGGATGTCTTCTACCAAGATTGCACAAATGGTGACCGCCGTCCAAACAACATGGCCGCCGTTACTAAAAATAGACTAGGGGGGTCAGAGTACTGTTTTTGGCTTGTAAATCAAAAAGTATAAGAGATAGATGAAATCTGATGCCACGCTACTGCTTCAGCATCAAAAGCTCTACAAAAGTCATCATTGAGTTGAAGTTTTCAGATGACCCCTTATGGGAGTAACGGCCCCTTAAAGGTAAAAATAGCATTTTTTCATGTTTTTTGGCCTATGGAATGAAAACTATTGCAGATAGAGAGAAGCTGTTGCTTGCTTAAATGTTCAGCTCATTTAGCTCTACAAAAGTCTCCATAAGGTCAAAGTTGTCAGATGACCCCTTACAGGGGTTACGGCCCCTTAAAGGCAAAAAAAAGAGTTTTTGGTCTATAGAATGAAAACTATTGCAGATAGAGAAAGCTGTTGCTTGCTTAAATGTTCAGCTCATTTAGCTCTACACAAGCCTCCATAGGGTCGAAGTTGTCAGATGACCCCTTATAGGGGTTACGGCCCCTTAAAGGCATAAAATAGTGTTTTTGGCCTATAGAATGAAAACTATTGCAGTTAGAGAAAAGCTGTTGCTTGCTTAAATGTTCAGCTCATTTAGCTCTACAAAAGTTTCCATAGGGTCAAAGTTGCCAGATGACCCCTTATAGTGGTTACGGCCCCTTAAAGGCAAAAAATAGTGTTTTTGGCCTATAGCATGAAATCTTTTGCAGATAGAGAAAAGATGTTGCTTGCTTAAATGTTCAGCTTATTTAGCTCTACAAAAGTCTTTTTAGGGTCGAAGTTGTCAGATGACCCCTTTAAGGGGTTATGGCCCTTTAAAGGTGAAAAATAGTGTTTTTTGCTTTGGAATGAAAACTATTGCAGATAGAGAAAAGCTTTTTATTGCTTAAACATTCAGCTCATTTAGCTATACAAAAGTCTTCAAAGGGTTGACATTAAGACCAGGTGAGCGATTCAGGCTCCTGGGAGCCTCTTGTTTGTAATTAAATCTATGTTGTCCTAAAGATTTCTTTTTCAAATTAAAACTGCAAACAATTTAGAGCACTAAAAATTATATTTTTTTTTACAGGTTCCAGAATTTTCTTGGACTTTTTATGCTGTCAAAATGACAAAATTCAATTCATTTCAATATGTGGATTGTGTCTTTCTGGAACATATTTCATATTCTTTCGGTTTTAATGAAAAATGACAAATAGTAGTTGGTTTAGTTATGTCAATTACAATTGGTACAATTATGTTTTTTTTATTTCAATAGAACTGTATTGATGCATTTATAGTAACATTAGGGCTTTTTAAGTTAAAATTTATAGGGATGGGGTTGGAACTCTACATTTAAAAAGAGTACAAAAAGGTACCATTAATATAATTTTATTGACTTCTTACAAAATTACACTGCGGTTTCATTATTAACCTTTTTCATCACACCACGGAAATTGGTACCCACGAAAGTAAATAAATCCACAGTATGTTGTATTCAATGGAGCTGTGAAAACACCTCGATAAAGGTTTAAATAAAAAAGATGTTCCATCTCCATACATATTTTTTACTTGTAAAGTCCTAATAATAGTCATTTCGTTGTTGAAAAAAGTATATATATTTTTTTTACTTTTGTATAGAATGTTTTTAATATAATGCTTATGCTTTAGAAAATATTTTTTTTATTCTGACTTGCATGTAAAGTCATACCAGTGTCAAATACACTTTCAAAAAATTCCAGACAAACAAGGCATATGGATTAGTTGAAAGATTAAAGCTTGGATAACACAAATTAGGATACTTTTCAAGGGTAGCACAAAATTGTCTGTTATAAAAAGTTTTGTCTTGTATAGAGAAAAACAAGACATTGGCATTGTTTGAGCATTCAATAGTATATAAGAGACCATTCAAGATAAAGATAGAAATGCCATATTTATCTACAAGTGCATGGTGTCTTGAGTGAGGAGCAACATAACCCTGTGTTAGCAATTTCTGTGTCAAACGTGAGGCTCTACCAAGGAAATCGATGTGATTTCCACAAGAAATGGAGTAACGAAGATCATTGTTTTGAAATAGATTTTTCTTTGTGAACAACTTCTGTCCAGAAGAGGGGTTTCTTTAACAATTCAAGGACTGGCTTTGAATATTATTCATTATACATTTGGTCTACGACCAATAAAATGATGGCAGCAGTAATAACTGGTCACATTGGAGGCTGCTTGCTGTAGATTGTATTACCATAAATATACATTTTCATTAGGATATAAACAAACAATCATCATGAAATTGTACCTGTCTCATTAACATTATGGTTTGGTAATTCCGGGAAAAATAAATGATCCAAGAAGGGGCATTATGTTTTCTGGACATATTCTTGTTGGCCTATAACGTTTGCAAATAGAGAAAAGTTGTTGCATGTATAAACCTTCAGCTCATGGAGCTCTACGAAAGTTTTCCATTAGGTTGTTAGATGACCGATTATAGGGGATTGGAAGAAGCAAAGGTGTACCAAAGGGGTAGTCAGTATCATAAAACCGTAAAGACAAAGACAAAACCGGCAGACAAAAAATCATCACAACAAAACAAACCACATAACAACATTAAACACACACACACACATAGCAACAAAACCGCATTCAGCAACGCGAACTCAAGTCGAAACGAGAGTGAACTCAGGTGCTCCGGAAGAGTAAGCAGTTCCTTCTTGCTATAGCACACCCGTCACGTTGCCAAAGATCGATTAAGTGTTGGTCAAATCCGGAAAGGATGACATTACAAAACTATGTCAAACCAACATCTGTGCTCATCTGTGAGATAGAAATCCCGTATTTGTATACAAGCACATGATGTCGTTCGGACAATTTATTGAGTGATGACAACAACCTAGGAGCAACGTACCCCTGTGTTAACAATTTGCTTGTCAACCGTGTAGCTCTATAAAGGAAGTTGTTGTACTCCCCACATGCTCTGGAATAACGAATCAATTGTGATACGTAAACTCCATATGCTGGAGCGGACGGTATGTTGCTACACAGAAAGGGAAAGTTAACTATTGGAAAGTTGAAGTCATCACGTTTGTCATAGAGCCTTGAACAAAGCCTTCCTTGTGTGTCAATTTCGAGAAATAGATCCAAATATGAAGCGGACCTCCTAGAATCTGTAGTGTCCTTTATCTCAAGTTCCTTCGGATATATGAGATGTAAATTGTCACCAAATCGAGGATTCTTTAGTGAAAGGACATCATCAATATAACGAAATGTGAGATTGAAGGATAAAGCAAGTTTGCGGTCCTTTTTTGTCTAGAAGTGATTGTAAGAAGTCTGCTTCATATGAATGAAGAAACAGATCTGCAAGCAATGGTGCACAATTTGTGCCCATTGGGATACCTATTGTTTGCTGAAAAACACTTCCACCAAACTGTACAAATATGTTGTCGATTAGAAAGTTGAGCATTTCTATTATTTGATCTTCTGTAAATTTGTTTTTCTTGCTAGACTCTTGGATGACAAAGCAAGTCTTTTTATAACCGACTACCAAATACTTGTACCTGCGTTTTCCGTTCTTTTTGATAAAGCTACGTTTAATCAGCTTTGCCAAACGAGATTTTAATTGTGAATGTGGAATTGAAGTAGATAATGTAGAGAAATCAAACGTTTTAATGCTATTACATGATGAAAATGACTTGAAACTGGCTTTGTAAAGGTGAACAATAGCGTCTTTTCATGGTTTTGGTATTCAGAATAGAAACTATTGCAGATGCAAAAAGGGTGTTGCTTGTCTAAAACTTCAGTTCATTAATTGAGCTCTACAAAAGCTCAATTGTTGCCAGATGACATTGTAGGGGTTACGGTCCTTTAAAGGCGAAAAAGCTTTTTTCGTGTTCTTTAAGAGAAGGATGCAGATAGAAAAAGCTGTTTCGTGCATAACACGTCATTTCATTGAGTAATTCAAAAATAAGCTTCCCCAGGCTGAATCTATAGAAGAAAATGAGATGTAGAATAAGTGTACTCCACACAACCTACATAATTATAAACGTAAATTTAAAATATCCACAATGGAAAACAACCAGCAGCCTTCAATGTGACCAGCGGTCGCTGCTCGCTGTTTTTCAATTGGCGCCTGAATTGAAAATAAAATACATATGATTCAAGCCCAGTCCTAAAGTGCAATGAAAGACCCTCTTCTTGGCAAAAAAAAATTAACATTAATTCAACTAAATACAAACATAAGCTTTGATCATGATTCATGGCTTTGGACAGACACATTAAAATGTGGCAGGGTTAAACCAGTTTTTTGGCGCCAACCTTCCCCTTATTGATAATCAATAACAAAGCACAAACTAACACAAAATAAAAATCAAATTGATAGAAGTACAATTCAACAAGAGAGTATCTGAGACAAAAGGACAACAAGTAATTAGCGGGACGTAGAGAGACTCTCTTGAAAACACTCGAAGTTACTGACAGCTAGCTAAGAAGCATCCATCGACTGATGTAAAAAAAATCTGTCAGATTACCCTTTGTAAAAGTAATAGCTCCTTGTCATTTTTTTTTCGCCTTGCAGATTAAACCAATAAAACATTAAGAAAACCTTTTGCTTGCTTAAATGTCTGGCTATAATAATCTTCAAAAGCCTTCAAAGGTTGGGTTTGTAAAATGATTTTTTGGAGTTTTTAGCCGCAAATGCCTCAAAATATGCAAATAATTATTTCCATTCTATTAGTAATTATGGTTAGTTCTTGCTTTGATTAGTGTTTTGCTGGTTGATGTACTGAGATTATCACCTTAGCATCCCTAATATGTCTTCACAAACCTGTTGTGTTTTGTGTAATTACCGAACACAAAGATCGCAATGGAAGAGGGAGGTTTGGCGCGCATTAAAACCTTGTTTAACCCACCATTTCTTTTTAAATGCCAGAACCAAGTCAGGACCATTGCGATCTTCAATTTTTTCGGTTGTCTCGTCTTATGGACATTTGAGATTGATTCTTCAAGTTCGGTAATTTTGTTATTACCTTTATTCACTGAAGTCAGCTTGTGAGGAATTCAGGCTCCTTGGAACCTCTTGTTTTAAATCAAAAATGTAAACATGATACAATATGATTTTTTTTCATTATCTGTAATTAACAATGTTTTCATACATGTTTTGTACATTTAACAGGTAAGCATCAGACTTTTATTCTGTTCTGGATCTCCCATAGTTGCATTGAGCTTTTCATCTATCTAGAACGGCTTTATTTCGTTGATGCAATGTAACTGAAAACTATAGTTGTTGGTTGGAGTAGAAATTGTTTGTTTCATCTGCAAATAAAATGTTTAGAAAGAATAAATAATTTTTAGATAAATAACTAATAAACAGAGATCGGCAACGATTACAGCAACCAGTAATCGATTTTTTTTTTAATTTTGTTTAATCTATTATTAACCGATTTCATGTACATCACTTTCTCTTCTGTAATCGATTACGATCGATTACATTTTGTAAAGTAATTATAATTATATGACGATAACATAAAACTTAACACAAATGCATGTCATACTAGCCAAATTTAACCTTGTATTATTCATGCATTTTAAAGTTGAATGTATTAAACAAAATATTTATTTAGCCATCAAATTAAAATATAAAAATATATATTTTTCATTAATTTGCGAAACATTTCAAGTGTAGTTAGTATTTGCATGAAAAGAATGCTACTTCCAAGGTATATGATAAAAATGTACACAATAATTTAAAGATTTTGCAGAATGAAAAAAAAATCATGAAAGAAAAATGATTTTGGCAAAAAATCATTAGTCTTGATACTAGAGAATATAGTTTCCCCATATAATTATAACTCATAGTTCTACAGATTGAAACTGCAAGTTTTTGTTCATTTTTATTTTTAACATTAATTTAATAATTATTTTCGATTACAAGTAATTGTAACCCAGGAAATTAAGGTAATAACAAAATTACCGAACTTGCAGTAATCGATTATTTTCGATTACTTGAACAATTAAAATTAATTACAATGGATTTCGATGACCGATTACGATTGCCCCATGTCGCTGTTTTAGTTGTTCTTCAAAATTAAAAGTTTATTGTACCTTTTTGGTATTATGGAAGAAGCAAAAGTATATAAATAACGCAATCAAATGTGGTTAATCCAAAAAGATTTTTTTAGTTTTGTTGTTACATTAGAGAGACCTTTAATTGGCACGTTGGACTTGATGTATAACAATATGAGAAGTCTCAGAGTAGAATTTATGCCTGAACGTCACCGCTGGTTTTAATTGAAGTCATTCAGTATTTGACATCTTATACAAAAAGAAACTTTTTTAAGGTTACCTCTTTGTTGTTGAGCATTGTTAACCTGAGAATAGACATTGGGTTGATCCCTCATACCTAACTCCTCGTACTCACTTACTGGACTGAAACAAATTCAAAAGATGTAAGAGAGTTACCAAGCTGAATTCTATTTAATTTTTTGCACAAAAAACCGTCAAGATTAAACGAAATAATGTGGAAATTTCAAACAAAGAAAGGTCAACACCATTGACCATAGCTTGGTACAGGCATCGTAATGCATGAGTGAATCAAACATGATTAGTGGTGTTAATTGTCCCTCTTTCTACCATCAGCATTGACTTCAATAGAAAAATATGTGACAAACGAAAACGATCTCTTCTAGTTGACCATTAAAAATGCCTCTTATATGTCATGCTGCAGCTTTTGAATTTTGAAATAGGAGCGGAATAAATTCAAAATATTTTATATTGAAAAGGTTTAAATAGCGTACTTGTTGTATTCTGATTGGTCATTTATTTAATTCTTTAAGATCAAGAATAGAGATGGAGATATACTCACTTTTGTCATTGCATATAGACACCAACACTTAATAATGTTATTATTAATTTTTTTTCGGACATCGACTCTCTGTTTTTACCTTTTCCTCTCCCACATTAATTCTACCAATTTTTCCGTCGCACATTAATTCCCTCACATTTTTATGTTTTTGCTTATGATAGCAACTATTACTTCTACGTTGCTAAAATTTGGTAACATGCTTTATATGGACATGATGTAATATGGGATACATTATTAAAATTCATTAGATGCCTACTTCCTTATTTACCAAAAATCTAAATTTTCCCATAACATTTTTTTTATTCCTAATAACTCCGCTACTAGGTTGCTGATATTTGGTTAAAAGATTTATGGCTTAATTAAAACTACAATTCATATACTTTTTGATTCATTTGATATCTATTTCCTGTTTGCCGAAACAATGATATTTACAAAAAGGCTTTCTTGTGGGGGTATCACAGAATTGTCTTGGTATGGTTAGTTAAAGATATGTTGTTCTTATACTGTAACTTTGAGTATTATTGATGCACTTAAAGCCCAACAATGCTTTAACCTACCTTGTTATATTTCTTTCTGCAAAGAAAGTTATATTAGAGGTAGAACAACTGTTATGATTTAATCTTACCATAAAAAACGAGCATTTCCAACACAATTAAATTTTTAACATGTATATTTCAATGGCTATATATCCAATCATAACAGCAACAACATAAGGGCGTTTTTTTTTTCTCTTTTTATAATATACCAAGTGTGTTTGCATAAAAGAAACAGCGAGAAAAGATAAGTGCACCTGGCCTAGCATAACTCAGTGTATTTGCTAAATTAAAAACACGCCATTTTAGTTTTGAAATGCATATTTCACGCTATTTAAATTTTGAAATGCATATTTCAATATAATTTGATTTGAATTTGAATGCACATAAAATATTCATTTCTGTACAGATTATTTAAAAGACACCTTTTTAATAAAAATGATGTACTTCTGAAAGTTAAGTACCTTCCTGTTCAGAGGATAAACATGAAGCCCTCTTCGATTTTCGTCGAATAAAGGTAATAACAAAACTACCGAACGTGAATGATCAATCTCATAGTCCAGAGAAATTGACAAAAACGAATCAGTAATACCGGAAAATTGGTGGATCGCAATGGTCCTGACTTGGTACAGGCATTTCAAACGAATTGAGAAAAGCAACGTATGAAATGCAAATTTTCTTTAAAATTCCATTTATTTTTCGCTTTAAATATTGTAAAAATCGCATGAAAATTTTCATGTCACTATCATGTACAGCTCGATTGGTTGATATTGACACAAATTTCATGTGTGGCCCATTTGTTTGTATACATGTACTGTTGCAAGTTACTGTATCTATATTAGTTTACAAAACCTGATGAACCTTGTAGACTCGGTGGTTTACTGCTGCTATCATCATGATCATCGGACACGTCCATGTAGTGTTGAGTTGTATCTGTGTCATTTCTAGAATACAAAAACCAAAACGGGTATACTAATTAGTAATTTGGTTATGCTGTACTAGAATATGCATATTTCAAGGAGTTATCAGCAGCATTTGAATCATAACATTGGAAGGTAAAAACCCCAAAGTATTGAACGAAAAGTACTCAAAACGAAACAAGTTCGACCAGGAAAGCCAAATCCAGCACCGATGATGTCGACCATGTGCAGAATATGGAAAAAAAACCTGGTGTTTAAACATTTTTAAATTTAACAAACGGAAATTTAATTCTAAAATTAAAACATAACTCACAATATTCTTACCCAGGCTTGATTAATAAATTTCCCAACCATAACGGTTCAACTCGAAAAATTTGTTTGTAAATCATTTATTTTGTTTTAATTGTGATGTTTTAACTTTAAAGTGCATTGGACTAAAAGCAGTTTATATTTTTTAAATACAATATTATTTATTACTTGCCTCTTGTGGTGAGAGTTTGCTGTAATAAAACAAACAGTGCAATTAAAATTATAACAGTTGATCAAACATAAAAGAAAGGTTTTGTGTTAACAATACTGAAACGTTCTATGGTAGCGGCTTATTAACAGAAATTTAAGATAAGAACTAAAATAAAGATAACAAATGATTAATTTTTTTTTAAAATTATTGACCTTAAGGCATAAATCATATCAATGTATAATATTACACATCTCTTTTACATGTATTTAATCTCCATAAAAGAACACCAATAACCCCAAGCAGTATCAGTATAACAGATGATAATCCTCCTGCTATTCCAGTTACTACTGATTGTGGAACATCCTGTGTTTCTACAAAATACATGTATGTAGTCATTCAAGACGCATTCCAGCAGGTAAGCTTTTCATGACTTGCAAACATTTCTGGCAAAACATGTTTAGTGCAATAAAGATAACAAATGATTAATTTTTTTTTAAAATTATTGACCTTAAGGCATAAATCATATCAATGTATAATATTACACATCTCTTTTACATGTATTTAATCTCCATAAAAGAACACCAATAACCCCAAGCAGTATCAGTATAACAGATGATAATCCTCCTGCTATTCCAGTTACTACTGATTGTGGAACATCCTGTGTTTCTACAAAATACATGTATGTAGTCATTCAAGACGCATTCCAGCAGGTAAGCTTTTCATGACGTGCAAACATTTCTGGCAAAACATGTTTAGTGCAATATACAATAAGAGTCTATACTTTGAAGATGTATTTTTTTTATTTTAATCATTTTGTATAATGAGGTTAATCCGACTCCATAGAATGATTATTTCTGAAAAGTAATTGTTGCTTAACTTATGACAAGGTGTTTATATATATATATACATAACATTTTGTTTTATTTAACAATGCTTAACGCATTGTCTTTTGGGGCCTGGGTGGTGCTGGTTTAAATACCACACTATTGAACACTAGCCGATCACCTCTCAGCTGTTGTTCGAGTCCCATTTGTAATTTTACAAAAAAGGGACTTTCCCAACTGTTTGTGATTAGGTTTGTCAGTTACCTGCCCATGGTCGGTGGTTTCCTCCGGGTACCCCGATTTCCTCCACCATTAAACTCACTGCCCTACATGGCTCAGGTGCGTCAATAAATGGCTTTAGACACACACACACATTGTCTTATATACGTAAAAAATCATTTAGCTTTGAATTTGAAACTTGTTGTAGTAGCTAATAAAATCGACATCGTTAAAAAATTACAAATACCAAAACGCGTGTATAAACGATTAATTTGGATATGCTATATATCGATATTTCAAGGAGTAACCTCTCATCAGTAGCATTTAAATAAAGGTAATAACAAAACTACCGAACTTGAATGATCAATCTCATAGTCCAGAGAAAATGACAAAAACGAATCAGTGAAACCGGAGAACTGGTGGATCGCAATGGTCCTGACTTGGTACAGGCATTTCAAACGAAATGGTGGGTTAAACCAGGTTTTATGGCGCCAAACCTCCCTCTTCCATCGCGATCTTAGGATCCGGTAATGACCATAGAACACAACATAGTTGTGAGACACAATAGGGATATTGAGGTGATCATCTCAGTACAGCACACCAGTCAAACACTAATTAAAACAATTAACTATCATATCTTTTAACTCAATTTTGAACTTTTCTACTAGTGGCTGATAACGAAGAAAGAATTTTTTTAGTGATCGTATGAGACGTATTTTCTTATAGCCCTGCTTCAAAAGTCGGTCACGAAGAAATCGGTGTCTGATCAAAAAATCTGTGAAATGTGTGCAAGCTCTGGCATATCGAATAAGTTGAGAAATATAAACACCGTATGCAGGAGAAGTAGGTATATTGCTCTGTAGATTAGGAAAATTAATAATTTGAAAATTAAAATCGTCTCGTTTATCGTAAATTTTTGTACTGAGATGACCACCTGGGTCAAATTCGAGGTGCAAATCCAAGAAAGACGTGAAGCAATTAGATTCGGTGGTCTCTTTAATCTCCAATTCCGGAGGATATATTGAAGGAATCCAACTACCAAATGAAGTGTTATTGATAGAAAGGACATCGTCAATATATCTGAATGTAAGATTAAATGACCTTGCCTCTTTCATCTTCTTGTTCTTTACGAACAAAAACATTGGAAGGTCAAATTTCAAAACAGTTGAAAACGAAAAGTACTCAAAACCAAAACGTTCGAACAAGGAAGCCAAATCCAGCACCGAAGATATCGACCATGTGCATTGCAAGGAAAGAAACCTGGTGTTTTCATTAATTTTGAATTTAACAATCGGAAATTTCAGCGACAATATATTAGAAATTTTATGGTAATTCGTGTCAGACAAGTCTGACTACCAGGCTTGTGATTACCCTCGGGGACCTCTGGTCCACCAGCAGTGGTTATCGCCCAGTGGTTTCAAAATAACAAATACCAAAACGCGTGTATAAACGGTTAATTTGGATATGCTATATATCGATATTTCAAGGAGTAACCTCTCATCATTAGCATTTAAACCAAAACATTGGAAGGTCAGATTCCAAAACAGTTGAAAACGAAAAGTACTCATAACCAAAACGTTCGAACAAGGAAGCCATATCCAGCACCGAGGATATCGACCATGTGCATTACAAGGAAAGAAACCTGGTGTTTTCATTTATTTTGAATTTAACAATCGGAAATTTCAGCGACAATATATTAGAAATTTTATGGTAATTCGTGTCAGACAACTCTGACTACCAAACTTACGGACAGATAAACAATTACTGATTAAACTGTTTTTTGATCAAGAAGTTTTAAAACAATATGTATATATTCATACCTGTGTTCTTTGTGGAGATTTCAAGGACGTTGGTATAAGTGCTCGAGCTAAAGATATTTTGGGCATACATTCTCAGTGCATAAAACGTCCCCATATCTAGGTCATTTAGTGTGAACACAAAACTGCCACCTTTATAACTAGCCAAATTATTATCAATCTTTCTTGAAATCCATAGATTTGCTCCTATCCTTCGAAACTGAATTACAAAACTTTGTTCCGATCCACCATCAAACCCTGGCTTCCACTGCACTGATATACTACTAGTCCTAATGTCCGTTACATTGAATTGAGTTGGAGAATCTGGTGATTCTATAAAAATGTTATATATAAAAATATTTTAAAGTTTCTTACTGCATTTTGGTTCTTAAACAAAATGTTAAATTTTCATTGTCTAGGTCCAACTTTAAAACATTTACATGTTTATTTAAATTGAAAACCAGTCATTAAACACATTTAATTGGTTAATCTTTGGTTTTTGTTACCTGGTTCGTTAAAATCAAGAATCTGATTGGTGGAAAAATTCATGGTTTTCAATTAAGTGCATTTCTCTTTATTTTACAAATCAAATTGAAAAGTTAAAATTCGAGGTACACTTCCCACGAAAGGTATTTTAATTTTTAGAAATTTAAGAACTGACATTTTTCAACCATCCACGAAAGTTAGTACCCACGGACTAAATGAGTTCACGGTATATAAGAGAACAGCTCATCTAGATTTGATAGTTAATTACGCCATTACACAGGCAAAATTTAGACATACATTTACGTCTGACGTACGTTTGTAAAAACGTGCGTCTGACGTAGTGCATAAACGTACGTTAAACATACGTTTCTTACCGCTGTACGGTAAACGTACGTCAAATTATTGTAAAAACATATGTCAGACGTACGTTTTTTAAACGTGCGGTAAACGTACGTTTTCCATACGTCAGACATATAGTTTCCTTAAATGTATGAAGTTAGTAAGTTATTTATGTAGTGTGTTTTATTATGAAATAAAAATATTGCCAAGATAATTTTTTAACGTGCGTCAGACGTACGCGGTTAGAAACGCCAATTTAATATGCGTCAGATGACATGCGTTTAACGTACGCCAGACGCACGTTAAACGCAGTCAACATTTTGCCTGTGTACATTTGAATAATTTACTCAACTAAAGTTCGTAGGATCTGAGTTTGGGGATGAGTGATTTTCGTCAATTTTTTTGATAAACAGGACCTGATAAAGGTAAACAGTGTTCCCTAATGTTCAATATGGAGCTTTTTTATAGACGATTATACACTGTTTGGGTTCGCGACTAGATCGTGTAAGGTAAGTGTTGACAATTTAAATAAATATGTGTTTGAATAATATATTTTAGTGAAATGATTTTTTCCAACAGGTAATTATAAACACTAAATTCACTATGTGTTGACACGCAGATCGTACTAAAAGATTGTTAGCCTTAGGCTAAGAAAAAATCATTCCAATTTAATACATGTATCAATTTACTGTAGATATACTATTTATACAAACCCAATGATTTAAGTGTTACAACGTGATCCACCGGATCACCAACGCCATTGGAGACTATCAAAGTATAATTTGTAAAATCATTTTCCTGAAGGCTTCTTATAGTTAGAATCAGTCTATAGCAATCGGCTAATATTTCAACTCCGTGAAACGTGACATTTAAGATATCAAAAGCACCATACAGTTCGTATTTACTGCTTTGTGAAATTTGACTGCCATCTTTATACCAAGTAAACGAAGTGTATTGCGGTTCACTGTAAACACTAACATCGATTGTTACATCTTTATTCTTTTGTCCAAGCTTAGCTTGGTAATTCCCATTAAAAAATATTGGTGTAGCTGCGAATAGAAAAAGTGTCGTGAAGCAAATCAATTTGTGGTCCACGTTAGAGGAAAATCTTTGCAATTTACGGCCAGATTACAATTTGTTAGTTTTTCCCCGAAAAGCTCTTATTTACATGTACTTGGGCATGTCAAACTGACGTGAACCGTACAGACATTTGAGTTCGTATTACAATATCAAAAAAATAAACAATTATAACCCACATAAACTTTCGAACATATTGGTTATCTATTGAAAACACTGGTTCAAACTTAATTTGATAAATAACATTATTAATAACTGTGCTCATAGACATATATGGGATTTCTATTTTTTAGATGAGTGCAGATATTGGTTTGAAATAGGGTTTTCTTTTGTCTCCCTTTATCGGATTTGACATGCTGTATTAACCATGGGCAGCACGATAGGTGTGTTATAGTATAAAGGAACTTCTATTCCCTAATGACCACCTGACATCACTCTCGATATAACTTGAGTTCGCGTTGTTGATTGCTACTCAGTTTTTTTAGATTTGATGTTTTGTCTTTCTTAAGGATGTATTCTTCTGAGGGGTCACAATTTTTCTTAATCAAGTTTTTTTTCCCAAACCTACATTTTTCAAAATGCTAAGACCCCGAGAAAATCAAATTTACTCAGAAAACAATATGTTCGTGTGCATTTTAGTTCGCTACAGCCATTTAAAAAGTACCTATTTTGAAAATTGTCCCAAAATTTCATCATTTTTGGCCTATTTTGAGGCAATTTACTTTATAATATTAAGTTTCAAAATCAAGTTTTCTCACAAAGTTTCCATATTGATAGATTCCACGATTCTGAACAAATTTAATTCATAAAATGTATATGTCCATGATGATATAAGAAAGTAAAGTCCCGAAAATGTGTCTTTTTCTTAGGTCATTTTAAAGACACCATAAAACCGGTAAAAATCTAAAAGATTTTTCAAATTTTCTATCATACCAAAAGCTCAAAACTCTCCATTTTCGTTAAAAATAATTGGACAAATATATCTTTTTGACTATAGAAAAGAAATCATATGAATTGCATGCATATTTTGTTGGAAAAATGAATTTTACTACCCCTACCCTGAAATTGGCTACATTCAGACTGGGATCAATAGTCAAATTTGGTCAAAAATCAAAATATTGCATATCTCAAAACTTCATAATTTTGGATCATCATTTGATATATATCCACCAAATGTTTTCAATTATATGGCAAGGTTTAAAAATTATTCACGAACGAGATTTCAACGAGACTGAAAACTCAGAAGAATTCATCCTAAATGCTGTTCTCGTTCGTGTCACTAGTTTTTGTCTTTGCCCTTGCGGAATTTCGACATTCGAATGCCCAATTCGTGCCTCTTTGCTTTTTTAACACCAAAGAACATTTATTTAAATGAAAACAACATACCTTTGCTGACGATAAAACCCGATCCTGTTTGATCTAATTGATTCATGCTGTTGAATATACCATTACTAGCTTTACATATGTACTCTCCTGTGTCTTGGTATCTGCTATCTTCAGTTAAAGAAGGTAAAGTGATTGTGTGTCCTGCACTCAAATATCGGATATGATTACCATGCTTGGACCTGTGCTCCCATGGCTTAAATGTATATGAATTTGGGTTTCCATCCAATATGCACTGTACTTTTCTAACCAATTCATTTTGTTCAAATGACATGTTCTGTACTCTTATTTCAGGGGAATCTAAAATCAAACACTTATATAATCCAGCCCCGACGCCACAATCTTAAAAAATAATTAGTCTGAGAATATTCTTGACTCAATGTATTTAATATGGGAGTTGAGTAATTCTAATACTGAAGAATCTTTTTTGAGGCACCGGGGCCTGTTGTGATAAAATATATAAGCAAATGCAAAGTATTTGGGGCTCTCTTGTACAAGATCAAAGATAAAGTTGCAATCGGGGCAATTTTTGGAGCCATTTGTGACATTTTAAGACTCGCTTGTGATCAGAATCTTACTTCGTGACAATAGTGGCGTAAATCATTTTTTGGAGTGTCAAAAATTCTTAGATGTTTTGGAAAAACTTCGAGCATTTAAAAATACTTTCCAAACAGTTGACAGTTTATTTTTTCTACATTGTATACAAACCTTCCTCATAATCTAATTAAAAAGAAATTTGAATATTTAGTTAAATAGTGATTTGATCAATCTAAAAGTGATTACTTTTGTTCTAAAGTTTCCGGAGTATTGGGTAAATCGTTTTTCAGTAACGAAACCCATAAAGGCTATGTTAATTGGACTCACGTAGAAATGATCACTGCACTTAACTTTCTTTTACATGCATATAATATTTACATACGTTTTGAAAAAAAACCCAAATATATCACCAAGTTATTGGTATTCCCATGAGAACCAATTTTAGCAGATCTTATTCATATTTTTTGTATCACAATTTATGGCCAAACTACAAAAAGACACAAACAAACACCACCCTATTAACATTTTTAACAATACTTACAGATACTTAGACAACATCCTTGACAACCACAATTTCTCAAACTTTATAAATGATATCTATCCTAAAGAATTAACCCTTAATAAATCTAACTCGACCTGCGATAGATGACCATACTTTGGATTTAGATTAAAGCATTGTCAATGGAAAATTGCAAACTAAAGTATATAATTAACGTGATGACTTTTATTTCCCTTTTCTTGAAGGTGATGTACCTCTAGCTCCCTCTTACGGAGTGTACGTTTCACAGTTAGTCAGATATGCTCGAATTTGCGGTGGTGTTTCTGATTTTAATGACAAGAATCGTTTCAGTACAGAAAAATTACTAAAACAAGCTTATTGATACCACAAATTAGTCAAATCTTTTACTAGATTCGTTCATAAATATGGGTATTTTGAAAAAAAATAACTGTACACGTCAATTTTTGATTGTTAAATGAATATCACATCCCGAATTCTATGGAAATGTTGTTTATAAGGCACCTAAACTAAAAACAATCCTTTTGGTATGGTAATTTGGCTTAAAACATTATTAAAGCAAGGATATAAGTTCGAAGTTTTAGTAAAATCTTTAAATTTGGTGTTTTTTTTGTAGAAATATTGTTAATTTGATAGTAACTCTAAAACGTTAATATTTTACCTTTTGACCATTGTATTGTTTTTAAGCATTACATCAATCAAATATAAATTTTGTGATGATATAATACTAAATCATTAGATGTTTGAAGTGTTATGTTTGATTTAGAATTGATATGTTCGATTTATCAAAAGCAGTCGATAAATGCTGTCAGTAACTGCGAGTGTTCTTAATTAGAATGACAACAGAGTTCCTTTACGTCTCGTTGTTCTCGTATAGTACTCTTGTCTCATGTTCTCTGTTGGTTGATTGAACTTTTATCGATTTGATTCTTAAAGTGTGATATTTTTGTGCTTTGTACAAGATTAACAATAGGGGGAAAGTTGGACCCCGAAAACTAGTTTAACCCCGCCACATTTTATATGAGCCTGTCCTAAGCCCAGAATCCTTGTCAAAGCTTTTGTTTGACCCTGTCAACTATCTGTTTTTGTTTTATGATTAAAAATGTGTCTTTTGTTTATAATCTAGGGATTTGTTTGAAAATTATGTATTGTATTTTTAGTCTTGGGCCAATGCAAGACAGTGGGCAGTAACCTCGGGTCATGTTGAAGACTGCTTGCTGTTTTCCATTGTGATTTTTTAAATTGCCATTTCTTTAATGCTGGTTGTGTGGTGGACACTTATTTCGCTTCTCTTTATCTTCTATTAGTAATTAAGTCGCCCAAAACGAAGTTTGGAAAACTCATTGTTTTTACACTTTTTCTTATTAAGTCGCCCAAAACGAAGTTTGGGAGCTTTAGTATTATGTCTCCAAAACGAAAGTTTGAAGACATAATGTTTTACTCTGTGTCTTATAATTATTCTACAAAAGCCAAGAAGGCTCATACGAGATTCGAAATTCGAGATTCGAATTTTTTGCTTTTTCTAAATCTTTTCTACAAATCCGACCAAAACTAATACGTGTTTGTTGGAATATGAAATTAAATCAAGACGGGTAAATATACACGTTTATAAATTACCAATAGCAAACAAAATATTAATATATTAAAAAATATGGAATACACTGTTGAAAGTGGGGTCTTATGGCATTTGTTGGTGACCTTTTTGGATGGTTATTTATATATTGAATTTCGAGTTTCGAATCTCGATTAATGAACTTTGAATTTCAAATCTTGAATCTCGATTTTCAAATCTCGAAATTCGAAGTTTTGGCGTCGTGATTAATTTTGAATATATAGGGAAAGTGTATAATATTTTTTTTGCATTCGAAAAGTGTCTATCCTAAAACGACAAATCAGATGTCAAGGTCCAAATAAACAAATATTCTCTTAATAAAATTAGATTGATGAAAACAAATCATGAAAATCCGCCAAAAAATGACTACACAATATTTTTTCTTAAAAATGTAGATTTGGTTTATTCAACATGTTCAATAAAGAATTTTTATATTTAAAAGTCTGTAATACGTTTGGCACTTCAGTGTTTTTTTAAGTAAGAGAGCTATGTTTTTGAGAAAAATACTTACACTTTACATCAATCCGAACAGAAGACTTCACATAATTAATTCCAGTAGCGATGTTTTTGAAACCACATGTTATGTTTCTGCCATTATATTGTTTAGGAACTGTGAATGTCAGTGTTGATGTAGATATGTAAGTATCTGGCTTCGCAGGATCTGAACTTTGAGACACCACTGTTGAGCTTGATGTTATATCAGTATTGCTATCACCAAGTAACCAGATTCTCTCAACAGGAGGAGGACGGCTACCAGTACATGTACAAGTCAACACCAAGATTTTTGTAGATTCAGTGCTGATTGGATCTGGATTGAACGAAGGAGGCAGTGGTTTTACTGAAAACAAAGAACATAGAACCACGATCTTTTTAGTTATCTGACATAACAATTGTTTTATAATTTTTTATACATTGACTATGTAAATGTTACATGCATTTTCCAATTTTACTCTCTGTAAATACAGTCCGAAAACTGGTGGTAAATAAACGATAGAATGTTCTTCATCGGAAAAGACTGGAAAGTCAATCCGAATGATTTTCGTTGTTTCCAAGTGTATCAAAAGTTGTTTTTAGCGAATAAAATCATTCAAATTTGAGTTACACCCTATATTGTTAAAATAAATTATTTAAATTCATAAAAAAAAAATCAAAAATGTAACAAAAAAATTCGATTCATTTTAAATTTGGATAAATGTAAAATCAGAAGGGAGCAATAGAAATGCACATGGTTTGTGCAAAATTATTGTTTGCAAATTTTCATGCAAAAATATGCAATTTTTTATCTGCAAATTTTAAGAAATGTACTGCGAGAGATTAAGTCAAAATAAAAAAAAAAAAAGAAAAAAGACCGTTTTTTTTCCTATTCGGTCTCGTCAACCTTAGATTCAAGAATCCGTCATCGGTCCGGATTTTACATAAAAGGGAAGACAACTCTATACATTTTTTGACTTTTGTAATGGCTGACAGCATGATACAATGGCTACTTCTTTACTACATTTCACATTCACATGAAGAGTGATAGGCATCATTGAATTAATAGTGACTTTTTAAAATTGATTTTAATTGTGATGTGGTGTGCAGTATAAATTAAATGATGAAAAATAATCTTGAAAAAGAGCAATACCAAATGTCTTCTGATGCTGGATTGCCTTATTCCCCCCCCCCAAAAAAAAATGCACTACTGATAACTCTCTTTTTTAACTAAACCCCACCTGAATGGTACATGCATATTAAATAATTATCTGTTATGAAAGAAACATTAACCTAATTTCATATAGCTAGACATATTTATTTTCAATAAAAACAAGTACATATATGTCTTTCTGTCAATTTATTACTAAAAAATATCTTTTAAAAGAAATATTGTGTAATTTTAAGTATATCCATTTTTCTTTCAGCAGTGAAAATCATTAATTCCAAAACAGACTATAATTTCAAAATAGCTAGTAAGTTTAACATATGGACTAGAGTTATCTCTCTTTTATAGAAAAATCAAAGTCTGCCAATAATATCTTAATATAGAAATGGTTATTTTTAACAGCCAATAGCATTGCAGAAGTAAAGATCATGTGAGATAGTTAGGTGAAGGTCACCTTGTTACAATGTAGGAATTGAATTATTTGTGATTTTATTTTTTATATGAAGTAGCTATCAACCTTCTTTTTTTAAGTACACACTTCAACTGTTGCATTTAATAACGTCATAGAAAATGTTAACCTTTCACACCTGTGACCCTAAATGAGATTTGCTAAACGTGAATTTGCATTGTGTTTGACTAAATGTTCAATTCAGTCTGCAGTCATCCATTTCAAAAATAGGTATCCCTCCCCTTTATCAATTAAGGATAAAACTTGGTTATATCCCTTTAATTTTTTTTAATAGTAACACAATCAATTCAAATGGATTTTTTAATGCTACCAGTAAAATATAATTTTCACTTGAGTTCGCGTTGCTGAATGCGGTTTTGTTGTTATGTGTGTGTGTGTTTTATGTTGTTATGTGGTATGTTTTGTTGTGATGATTTTTTGTCTGCCGGTTTTGTCTTTGTCTTTACGGTTTTATGATACTGATTACCCCTTTGGTACACCTTTGGTTCTTTCAAACTAATATTCGTTAGTTAAGTTAATTACCTTACACATCAAAGCTTTAAATTATCCGTTATAATTTCAAAATTGACTAAACCCTAAGGTTCTTCCTACCCCAGACATAGGTTGATCATCTTAGTTAAAACTTTGTTGCCCAGTTCGGTATATGTTGGTTTTATTGTTCTATGCTCTTCATAATCATATATTTTTGGCTTTTTCAATATTTTTGGTAGAGCGCCTTTGATGAGTTTTGAATAGACGAAAAGCTCGTCAGACGTAGCAAAATTAATTGGCTTGAACTTTGTTGTCATTATAATTTTGAACACCCGTGGAGGTTAGCGCTGCTGGTGGAGTTTTAATTCCCCGAGGATAGCCAGCTCCGGCACCAACACAAAAGTGTTGGAACCCACATCAAAGCTTAAAATTATCCGTTTAATTTAAAAAATGACTAATCCCTAAGTTTCTTCCTATCCCAGACATAGGTTGATCATCTTTGTTAAAATTTGGTTGCCCAGTTCTGTATATTTTGGTTTTATTGTTCTATGCTCTTCATAATCATAAATATATCTGATGAGTCTTGAATAGACGAAACGCGCGTCAGGCCTGGCAAAATTTATTGTGTGGAAGAAGCAGAGGTACCAATGGGGTATCCGAATATCAAAAGTCCGAAAGGGCAGAGACAAAACCAGCAAACACCAACAAGAACGGGACAAAAACAGACAACATGTAAAACATGGAAACACAAAACAACTGAATATCAATCAACAACGCGAACTCTAGTCGAAACCAGAGTGAACTCAGGTGCTCCGGAAGAGTAAGCAGTTCCTGCTTGCTATAGCACACCCGTCGCGTTGCCAATAGTCCATTCAGCGTGTCAAATCCGGTAAAGGAAGACAAAACAACACCCTATGACAAACCAACATCTGCACTCATCTGAGAGATCGGAATCCCATATTTGTCTATAAGTGCATGATGTCTTCCGTAAAATTTCTTGAGTGAAGACAGCTTTGTTGTCATTTTAATTTTCACAAGTTTCGAGAATGAACTTACTGCATGTATTACCACCCTACCAAATGTACACTTGACATTTGATCGTGAGTTGTTCGCAAATGGCATAAATTAGGACGCCTCAAACTTTACATGGTAAGAAAAACATCATTATGAAATGATTATTTATTATTTAGTTGCACAGTTCGGGGGCCTGTTGATGAAGCTATATTGCAGTACCATTCTTTTTAAATTTGGTCCAGTCATTTTATCGTTGGACGTGTTTTAACAAGATAAAAGGGGGATGTCTTTAGGGTAAAAATTGCATTTTCTATGTTGTTTTCAAATAAGGTCGTGTTTTCTTCATTTATACACTTTTTTTCAAATGTTGCTTTAATAATTGTTCTCATTAAGGATTTAAATTGCTTAAAAATATGATTTTCGATGAATAAATAAGGAACACACAATTTGCATATGTGTAGATGAAGAACAAGCATTTTCGTTAAGAGGTTGTCCGTTTCCCAATGCTTGTTACAATTAGTTTGAGGCTAATGCGACTTTGGTTCGCGTTCCTGTGAAGGATGGAAGAAGTGCGTCTTCAAGGTTTGTCTATACAATGAACTGCGTGGTTGAAAAATGAATTGTCTTGAAAGTTTGAGTATTTTTGTCTATTGTTCCCTAGCTCTTGTTGATTTCATTTGAATGTTTATTGAATTGGTTATTGTTGTATGCTAAGTTTTGTGATTTGTTAAGGATTATTAATTCTTCTGTTAATGCCTCTTTTCAGTGTGAGATAACAAGGTTGAGATGCAAGCCCTTGCAGCGATCTCACACTGGTCAATCAACCAATCATAACCACCTTAACTGATATCCATTGATGATGTCGACTAATGAAATGCAATGTAATTTAAATCTTTCTGTTTTCAGTATATAACAATTTATTTTTCAGTATATAACAATTTATTTTTGAAAAAAATAGGTTCTAACGTGCGTTCTTGGAACACCGGCAATGATCTTTTACTCGTGATATAATTTCTATTGTCTTTATGCTCGTTCTGCTGCGCTCCACTTGCACAAAACCTGAAAATTTCTATCACTTGTAAAAGATCAGCCGGTCTTTTCTAAGAACTTATTCCATACTGCATTATCTTCTATTATGGGGGGACCGGGTCAAATAGAAACCAAGAAGACCCAGGGCAGTTATTAATATACCGTAACGATTGAGAAAAAGCATTTTTTTATTAGGAAGATGACCATTACAAGAGAATCTCAGGGGCCAGCACAAACCTCTTACTTGCCGCTTAAGCCATAACGATCTCTTTTATAAAGGGTTATCTGACAACTTCGACCCAATAAGGACTTTATTGACGTTAATGCGCTGAAATTTAATGCCTCCAACAGGTTTTCTTATTATGTAATATTCTTCATTCAAAAATGCAAGAACATGAAAACGCTATTTTTACCATAAATGGGCCTTTACTCCTATAAGGTATCATTTGCCGACTAAGACCAGACGTTAACGTCTAATTTCTAATTTTCTATAAAAAAAATAATTTCTATACCCTGTCACACGAAGTGCCGAGGTATTATGTTATACCCTCACTTTCTTTCGGTGTTTGTCCATCCGTCCGGTCGTCTGTCCGTCCCCGAAGGTTTCCGAGTGATAACTTAAAAATGCGTCAAAAGATTTAAATGATATTTTGCACAGTTGTTGTGAACAATAAAATACAGGTCAAGATTAATTTTCAGGATGATTAAAAAAATATTATTGAAGATTTGCCACTTTATATATAAATTTTCAAATTTCAAATTGATATACAAAGTATTTTATTGTTCAGTCATACATCATTCGTTCCCTCATTGGTTCAGAGGTTTCAGAGGAGAAGTGTTTTGATATTATTTACATACCACGGCGGATGAAAAGTGATGGCATAACTTATATGTGAGCTAAAACAAGGGCGATGATTAAAATTAACATGAAATGCAATCAAGTAGGATTTAGACACTGGAAAGTGAGGAATAGTTAAACAATGAATAAATTATGGTAATAATTTAAAAAATGAATAAATAAAATATTTAGTTTTATATAAATCAAGTCAAATGAAAAATATAGTCTGAGCCAAGTTAACTTTAGGTCGCTCTTGGCTTCAGCGCGGTTAATTTTAATTATTTTGTGCATAGTTTGTGTTACCGAATGAGCTATTTAAGTTGTATATCTATTATTACGATAATAAGCAAAAATAAACTTTTATTGAAGAAAAAGTTTAACTCTTAATTAAAAAGTTGTGTTCTTGACAACACATTGTTCATTTTTAACCTAAACATTGGACAGGGTGATTACGGTTTTTGTATTTTTTTGAAGACTGATTTTACATTTAAATCGTTTCCAACGTCCGGCAAGTTTTACTCGATTAGTTGATTTATGCTCCTTTGTTGGCCTTATAAACAACTGTTTACACAACATAATATATTCTTTAATAGCATAACGTATGATAATAGTAATAGTCAGATCCATGTGCAATAAATGAAAATTACAGATTGTTTATATGCTGACGCCATCGTTATTCTCATCGTCAAAAAATAAAAAAATAAAAAACACAACATATCTTTTCTGCAGCGGAAATGATTGGATAACACTAGATATTAGACTTAATAGTGGTCTAAACAATGGAAATAAACATTTTCTGTTCTATTTTCGGTAATTTGAAGATATTTTGGACAAAGGAATCCCCAACTGAAAATTCATGATCAGTAAAGCGTAATTTGAAAAAAAAAACACAGTATTTTATTTAGTCTTGCAGACCTATCAAATTTTTTACAAATGTGGAATTATTAATCTTTTGTTATATTTATGTAGACACCCAGCCCTAAGTTTTCCTGTCCCCTTCCATACGCACTTTGTGTGTTTCATGAAATTTGGATGCAAGCCCATATGTATTTGTAAGTCTCATGAAATTCGAGTGCACAAGTTAATTATGTACACCATTGTGAGGAACACAAGTTACATACATAAATTATATACATCCCTGTCTCTTCTCAGCCTCCCTGCCAACGCTTGATATGTAATGGCTTAGACATGCTGCCACATATCAAGGTTGGATACACCCGAAGGATACAGCGGCCAATTAGAACATAAGACAGGGAAGATAACAGGTTTATAAACACACCTGTAAATAAGATAAGATCAGGTTTGGGCAAAATAACCACAGTTTATTATTATGCAAATAAGGCTTTACACAAAATAATTGTCATTATAGCAAAACATGAATATAATGAAAACATTGAATACTGAAACTGTGGTTCTCCAAAATCAAACTAAACTACACATATTAAAACACACATTAACAAGTCAAACAAATGAAATACACATATTATCATAAGGGTAGAAACCAACCAAACCTATAGTGGTGTGGTGGGTGGGGAAAAATTTTTCCTTCAAACATAACATGTATGGCTACGGCAGCATTCAAATTCGAAGTGACGCTGGGGATAATTGATTCCCCAGACTCTGATGAAACCAAAGGCTATGATTGGACCATAATATGGCGGTATATTTGAAAGGTCTTCATTTCATTGGCTGACACTTGATCCTAGACTAAACATATTTGAATCAGAGGCGCATATACAGTAGGGAGCCAATATGATAAGAGAGTTTTGAAACATAATTGATATGCAATATATCACTGCAATATTGATAAAATATTTTAACAAAATATATACATTAATCTTTTGTTATATTTATGTAGACACCCAGCCCTAAGTTTTCCTGTCCCCTTCCATACGCACTTTGTGTGTTTCATGAAATTTGGATGCAAGCCCATATGTATTTGTAAGTCTCATGAAATTCGAGTGCACAAGTTAATTATGTACACCATTGTGAGGAACACAAGTTACATACATAAATTATATACATCCCTGTCTCTTCTCAGCCTTCCTGCCAACGCTTGATATGTAATGGCTTAGACATGCTGCCACATATCAAGGTTGGATACACCCGAAGGATACAGCGGCCAATTAGAACATAAGACAGGGAAGATAACAGGTTTATAAACACACCTGTAAATAAGATAAGATCAGGTTTGGGCAAAATAACCACAGTTTATTATTATGCAAATAAGGCTTTACACAAAATAATTGTCATTATAGCAAAACATGAATATAATGAAAACATTGAATACTGAAACTGTGGTTCTCCAAAGTGTATGATCGATTTGCCCAAACCTGTAACAATAAGTAGGGGTAGTATATATATACACAAGTTAAAACATTTCTTATATGCATTGTACAATAATTTCAGTCAAACATTCAATGTACATGTACTAAACAAATGTCCATAAGCGTAATTATAGATATTCATGTATTATACCAAAATTTTTACAAAGCCATTTGTATTTGTCAAAATGTTAAACCTGAGCGAGAGCTACATATTAATGCTGTTACTTAGGGATGAGGCAAACAATTTTATGACCTGCTGTTTGTGTTCAAAGGAGGGGTCTAAATATTTCTTGTATGCGTCACTTTTCCAGTCACCCTGAGACTGAATCATTTCTGGTGATACACCACACTGTAGCGCAAAGGAGGCCCCCTCTGCGAAAACTGTGCCCAGAGTATTTATTAATTTCATAGCCAAGATTCAAAAGGGTGTTTCATAGCCGGTTAAGAAACATGTTATATGTTAGTGGAACTGAAGTATGATTAATTTTGAACCAAAAAGCAGGGGCATCAGAACCTTCATTTGAGATAGGTGCAAGTTTAAAGGAAAGGAGTAATGCTTGAGCGGGGCATAAAGGCGATCCAACAATTCTAGGCAAAGGCACTTCAAGTTTTCTTTTCTTTTCCTGAATAGTCTTTGTTTTCCTTAAGGTAAGAATAACTCCCTCTTTTGTAAATTTGATATTTTTTCTTGACAAGTTGCGGTCAGAATAGAAACTCCGTAATGAAGGTGCAAATAAGTTGGACTTCCTAAAAAAGGAGAAAAATGCCACAAGACATGCAGACCAAAAGGTAATGTCAAAACTATTCTTTAAATTTAAAGTAGAAAAAAATTCAAAAAGAATTTTCAGAGTAATAGGCAGTTTAGGGTTTCTTTCTTCCCCTAAAACTCTTTTTGCACCTTTCAAAAGGGATTGAATAAAATGTGAATCTGCAGGATATGGGAGGCCTGCCTCCATGTGTAATAATTTAACAATGTTCAGGTAATTTATAATGGAGTTAAATCGTAATCTTAAAGAAAGGCTAGCAATATAACGTGCTAAGTTTTCCTTACTTAAAGGTACCAAAGGGATAGCTAAACTGGTGCAAAACTCTTTATAGGTTTTGAAATAGAGCATGTATGTACGTTTTGTAAAATCAGCAAAGACATTGCTTCTGTATTTAGCTACCAGGGTGTCCAACATTTGTACTCGAATTGCTTCCAGTGTGCCTACACAAAAGAAATGATATATATGCATAAGACATATGGTACTCCAAATGTTGTACAAAGAGTGGTTGTGGTAAATGATGTCTCAGAAATGAATAAAATGCTATAAATTCATGTAACCTACTAATGCAATCAGCCAGAGCATTTTTTTTCGATGGGACATAAACACTTTTTATATGGAAGTTAAATTTTGCTGACAGCCAAAACAAGTAACGTAAATAACCCATTAATGTTTTATTCCGTGATGTACCCTTGTTTAAGCTGGACACAGTAGTCATGTTGTCTGAGAACATAACCACACGCTTATTAGCCCACAAACGTTCCCATTTATTTGCTGCCAAAACAACAGTTAAAGTTTCCAATTCATTTATACGGAGGTTTTTTGAATTAGTAACATCAGTATTCCAATTTACATATAACCAATCTGATCCAAAATAGGCTCCACCCCCCTGAAGGCAAGCATCTGTTGTTACAGATGTGATTGGGACCTAATCTAGTATAAGGGATTTGCCATTGAACGTGTCTATAAAATTTCGCCACCACAAGATGTCTTGTAGTATTTCGCCTTTTAGCATAGCTTTATGCCAGTCGTGCTGTAATCGGGTTATAGTATCAATAATTCTGCGAAGGAATACTCTCCCGCCATGAACCACCGCTGGTGCCCAATTAAGTCTGCCTGCTATTTCTGCAATTGCTTTTTTGATGCACGTTTGCGTTCGCTAAATTCTGCTAGTTCGCATTTTAACTGCCTTAGTTTTTCTTGTGGGAGTCTAAACTCCATAGAAGTTGAATCAATCTCTACACCCAACAAGGATAATTTTTGTGTTGGATCAACAACTTTTTGCCAATTAATCATAAAGCCAAGTTTGCGCAATAAATATAATAGGGTATTTAAAGCTTTTTGACAGCGCTGTTTTGTAGGTTCGCATATGAAAAAGTCATCTAAATAAGCGACAATATTAAATCCTCTACAAGACATCATGCGTCGCACGGCCTGGGACAGCCTATGAAAAATATGGGGAGCTAGTTTTGAACCAAATGGTAATTTTGAATCGTAAAAAATGTATATGTATTTTCAACTGGAAAAGTCCATTTTAAGCCTGTCACCTGTTGGCTAATATTACTAATTTTAACTGATCGGTAAGCTGATTTTAAATCTACTTTAGCCATGAAACAATTTGGAGTTATCAGCTTAGCTGCATCATCTAACGTTTGAAATTTTTGTTTCTCTAGGTCATCCTCAAAGGAATTAACTGCAGAACCTTTAGGTCTGCTGCAATCATGTATGATTCGAACACCCCCATCAGGTTTAGGGATAATTCCCAAAGGGCTAATCATTCTGGGTGCAGTATCTGTTAAAACATAATTTCCACACTCTATTTCATTTAAAATTTGTTGATGAGCTTTAGCATATAGAGGTGAATTTGGAGAGGCAGAGGGATGATTTTTTGCTTCAATTTCTGAAGGGAGAATGTCTAATTTTGTGATTATGTCAAATCCATTTTGAATTCCTTTTAAACAAAACTCTTTATCAAAATCATTGTCCAATTTAATTTCCCAAGCTTTGAAATTAAGATCTCGCAGAGGTTTAACATTTAAGAGTTTTTTGTAGGGTTGGAATGAACAGCAGCAGAGTGACGCTGCCCACACCCTGGCACATTACAGACATGGTCATATCTGCATTGAGCCATTGGACAACCCAGTTTTGAGTTAAATTTCTTACAAATTTCTTAGCCATTTGCCGTATGAGAGGCATATGGCTTAGAACCCTTAGATGCAGAGGCACCTTTGACAATTTTCCCAACATTAATTACTGCCCTTTAACCTTAAAAATACAATATGTAAATGAGGGACATTTGTACCCCACCTAAAGCTATGCTTAGCTTGAAGCCTTCTATATTCTCTGTCATAAAAAAAGACAGATGTTACATCATGAGATAAAAACAATTGGTAAATATTTGAACAATAAGACATATAATCTAACATGTTCTCAAGACTCAGTGTTCCATCTTGAAGAAGTTGGTTCATAATAGCAATGCTTGCCAGGGACCACTGACTTATATTCAAGGATTCCAGCTTTGGTTTAGCAGGGCCGGATTTAAACACTAGTTGTCCTCCCTCCGAATTTGCCACAATATTTTCATCAGCACCATAATAAGCCCCTGAGTTTGTAAAAACAAACTCAACGATATCGTAATAGTTTGAGTTCTGGCGGCCTAAGGACTTTAAACAAACTTGAGGATCTTGGTATGAAAAATTTGTTAATGGAAGGTCCATTCCTGTCTTTGGTTGTGTGCTTGGGGCGGTAGCTCCCGTTTGTTGTAATTGTAGCTGGTTAAGGACTTCGTTGACATAGGCGTCTGATCCGTGTTGTTGTTGTGCCTGGGTGCGGCCATCTTGGGATGCGCGCGCATCGTTTCCTTCACAAGATGCCGAAAGTTCACCATTTTGAACAGCACTATCACTCCGCGTGACGAAAGTTTGTTTCACACTTTTCAAAAGCAGCTTTTGCTGCCCTATCGGAATTCTGCTCTCATATCAGCTTCATCAGCTTCTAACAACGCTAGAGCCTCCATGGAATCGAATCCTAGGTTCAGAATAGCAGTCGCTGTTGCCTCGCCAATTTTCTTTGCAGATGCCCACCGAAGCACTTTATCGACGTCGGTTAATGTCGACAAAGTTTGTGTTTCATCAGCCATTTTGCAAAAAAACTTATGTTACGAAATTAAAAGAAAGATAAAACAACGACACTGGCCTTCTACTTTGTTGAAATTGCAAAAAAAAGTTTACATTCCTCGGGGAAGCGAGCAAGCTTCACTTTGACACACGGGCATTATTTCGTCGCAAAAGTAGCATCCAACGCAACAACAGGAAAGTCAAGTTTAATGCATGTAAAAACATGGGGAAAGTCATATTCACATTCAATTATGTATTGTCGGAAACGTGAAAGTTCTTCCACTGTTAACAAGTACCACGACGGCAAAAGTAAACAGTTCCTGATGAATTCGGCATTTATTTCCATCATTCAGCTAAAACCATAAGCGTATATTTAAATTTTCCACAATATTAGAAAATTATTCTAAAAAATTTTCGTAAAACTTGAGAAAATTTTTTCTTTCAAACATAACATGTATGGCTACGGCAGCATTCAAATTCGAAGTGACGCTGGGGATAATTGATTCCCCAGACTCTGATGAAACCAAAGGCTATGATTGGACCATAATATGGTGGTATATTTGAAATGTCTTCATTTCATTGGCTAGACTAAACATATACATATTTGAATCAGAGGCGCATATACAGTAGGGTGCCAATATGATAAGAGAGTTTTGAAACGTAATTGGTATGCAATATATCATTGCAATATTAATAAAATATTTTAACAAAATATATACATTTTGTGTTTTAATTGATACAATTAATTTGGTTAATAGAATTATTTAATAATTGGACAACTATTTTGAATGTTACGGTACACAAACGAAAAAAATGGGTATCTTTTTGTAAGAAAAACAAAACTTTTCATAACGATAGCATAACATAATCAACGTAAGAACGACGACAGAGAACAAAAGGTTATTTTTATTTTGAGTGAACTTAAGTTTTTGTTTACACATATAAGCTTTAAGATATAAAAATGAATTAAAAGCGTGAAGGAGATATTATTTAAGTTTTGAATTATTGTATTTTCATGTTTCATTGCCTTGTAAAATTGTTGACAGTAGCATATTTCGTCATTCATTTTCCTTTCGATTTTGAATAGCAAAATGACCCATTTTCCTTTTCGTTATTTAATTTTCCTTTTCGATTTTTTTAATAGGAAAATGACCCATTTTCCTTTTCGTTTTTCATTTTAATTTCCTATTAAATTCGAAAAGAAATTTGAATGACGAAAAGTAAAATAAATAACGAAAAGGAAAATCACTTGGCTTAGGCTTGAAAAAGTTGTTTCACCTCTATATCTTCCAAGAATTTCTAAATTGGTTGATTATTATAATTTTTTTATCAAATTATGAATGTTAATGACCTGTCCATAAAAAGACTAGATATAATAATTAAAGATTACTCTATGCATAAAATTGTTAGAGTAAACTAAAGCCTATTTAAATTTTTGCCATTTATAAAAAAAAATTTGGTATTTGTTGAAGCATTTCTTTCATAGTTTTACATTGTTGTCTGGTAGATTGTCTGTTTATAGACAATTTCAAAACAGTAAGGAATAAACAGCATGTGTGGAATAGCAAAGGGTAATTTTGATATAACATATAACTGTTTACAGACATATTTTTATCTGTTTTCTAAACTTGATATCAAATTAATCTTTCTAACAGCAAAATAACATTGTTTATTATACCTAAAGTTGGCAATTTCTGTTTTGAAATAAGCTACTTACAGTTTAGATAGATATTTGCAGTATCTGTTAATGCCTGATATACAACATCAGGATAGTCAGCTTTACATGTCACAAATCTACCATCATATGATCTGTTTATAGAAGGTATAGTGTGTTCCTTCACTCCTCCAGTACCTGTATATTCAGGACCATTGGTTCCTATCTGTATTATAACATTAGGTCTGGGATCTCCCCCTACAGCTATGCATCTGATTCTCATATTCTGGTCTTCTATACCTTGTAGATTACCAATAACATTTTTGTTTTCAAAGCCAACACTGCTTGGTCCAACTACAATATAGAAACACACAAATGACCAGGCTAAAAACAATATTTTTCAATGTTAATGGACCTTAGTTTTTCTCTTGTATATGGTCATACTTAGTGACCTGTTTTTGGTATTTTGTCACTTCTTTAACTTAATTAAAGCAAATTGAGCAATATTTGATATAACATAATTTGTTTGTATACTAGTAACAAACTGTTGAAAAGAGCCAAACTGTTGGATAGAGCCAAACTATTGAATAGAGCCTCAAGTGACAAACAATTTACACACCTACTGATCATTTGGGAATTTAATTATAGAAAAATAAGCTTGCAGCATTTTACAAGTAATGGTAAAAAATTGTAGAGTGTATAAGAAACAATTTCTTATATCAGCATGTCAGTGAGAACACACGGTATAGGGCGAATTCTGAAAGCAGTATTCTAGATCTGATCCTCACAAACGAAGAAGACATGATAAGAATACTTAAGTACTATGTTCTTGGAAAAAGTGACCATTTTGGACTACAGTTTGAATATATGTTATTACGAAACACAGAGCACAAAAAGGTAAAGATGGAACTTCTTCAAGGGGGCTAGCAACAAATGAGCCAAAACCTAGATCTCCAATGGGTGGAAATTCTAAAAAATAACACATCAAAAGAACAATTCTTTATATTCAAATTTGAAAAATATAAGAAACAATGTATATCCCACAGCAACAGTGAGGCAACTGCTAAATCCAAGAAACATATCTATCTTCCTCTTATTGAGAACTCGATAAGCAGATTTAAGAGAATACATTGATGCTGGCAAAGATATAGGGAAACAAATGATCCAGAATTTACAAAACTAAGAAACAAAAGGGCGAATCAGAAAAAAAATAATGATCAATATGCGAACTCGAAAAGAAATGCAAAAACTGGTATACCTGAGCTTAAGATATTTGACAATGATGGGAGGCCTATGACCATGAAGTCAGACAAAGTGAAAGCAGAGTTACTAGTAAACTTCTCTAAAGGTGTGTTTATAGAAGAACCAGAGGGGGTCTACCAAAGATAAACTATATTAACCCTGATATAAAGAATGAAAGCACACTTAAAGAGAAGAAAGAAGGGGAAGTCAAGAAATTATAAAAAGACAGAAATCCAACTAAGTCCCCTGGGTGGATGAGATCCACCTCAATGCTCCAAAAGAGCTAAGAGAAATAATTGTTCTTCTCTTAACTATTATTTCTAACCAATCATTAATTGATTGTAAACTCCCTGACGAGTGGAAGCATTGGAACATATTAGCACTCTTAAAAACGGGGAAAAAATCTTATCCTGGAAACTATCGGCCAGTCAGTCTGACTAGCATCGAATGCAAAATTATGGAAAAATTGGTTAAAGAACAAATAGTGAACCATATGAAGAGATATATCTGGTAGATCTTCAACTCTACAACTACTTAAAGTCATTAACGAATGAACCAAGACGCTAGACGCGACGGAACTATATACATGGACTTCATAAAGGCCTTTGATAAACTCCCAGATAGATTACTCATTCTAAAAATGGAGAAATATCAAATTAACAGCTCCCTTACTAGATGGGTTAAGGACTTCTTGCATGACAAGACCCAAAGAGTGTCGGTCATTGGAGAAGAATCAAAGAGACCATAAGTAGCTAGTGGCATCCCAAAATACAAATGACAACAAAGTTCCAGACAATCAATTTTGCTACGCCTGACGCGCGTTTTGCTATTCAAGACTCATCAGAGGCGCTCTACCAAAAATATTGAAAATGCCAAACACTGTATGAATATGAAGAGCATAGAACAGTATAACCAAAAATACCAAACTGGGGAACCAAATTATTAGTAAGATATTCAACCTATGTCTGGGGTAGAAATAACCTTAGGGTTTAGACTATTTTGAAATTTAGACGGATAATTTAAAGCTTTGATGTATTCTCCAACTCAAAAGTGTTGGTGCCGGAGCGGGCTAACCTCGGGGAATTTAAACTCCACCAGCAGAGCTAACCTTTACGTGTGTTCGAAATACAAATGACAACAAAGTTCCAGACAATCAATTTTGCTACGCCTGACGCGCGTTTCGTCTATTCAAGACTCATCAGAGGCGCTCTACCAAAAATATTGAAAATGCCAAACACTGTATGAATATGAAGAGCATAGAACAGTATAACCAAAAATACCAAACTGGGGAACCAAATTATTAGTAAGATATTCAACCTATGTCTGGGGTAGGAAGAACCTTAGGGTTTAGACTATTTTGAAATTTAGACGGATAATTTAAAGCTTTGATGTATTCTCCAACTCAAAAGAGTTGGTGCCGGAGCGGGCTAACCTCGGGGAATTTAAACTCCACCAGCAGAGCTAACCTTCACGTGTGTTCGAAATACAAATGACAACAAAGTTCCAGACAATCAATTTTGCTACGCCTGACGCGCGTTTCGTCTATTCAAGACTCATCAGAGGCGCTCTACCAAAAATATTGAAAATGCCAAACACGGTATGAATATGAAGAGCATAGAACAGTAAAACCAAAAATACCAAACTGGGGAACCAAATTATTAGTAAGATATTCAACCTATGTCTGGGATAGGAAGAACCTTAGGGTTTAGACTATTTTGAAATTTAGACGGATAATTTAAAGCTTTGATGTATTCTCCAACTCAAAAGTGTTGGTGCCGGAGCGGGCTAACCTCGGGGAATTTAAACTCCACCAGCAGAGCTAACCTTCACGTGTGTTCGAAATACAAATGACAACAAAGTTCCAGACAATCAATTTTGCTACGCCTGACGCGCGTTTCGTCTATTCAAGACTCATCAAAGGCGCTCTACCAAAAATATTGAAAATGCCAAACACTGTATGAATATGAAAAGCATAGAACAGTATAACCAAAAATACCAAACTGGGGAACCAAATTATTAGTAAGATATTCAACCTATGTCTGGGGTAGGAAGAGCCTTAGGGTTTAGACTATTTTGAAATTAAGACGGATAATTTAAAGCTTTGATGTATTCTACAACTCAAAAGTGTTGGTGCCGGAGCGGGCTAACCTCGGGGAATTTAAACTCCACCAGCAGAGCTAACCTTCACGTGTGTTCGAAATACAAATGCCAACAAAGTTCCAGACAATCAATTTTGCTACGCCTGACGCGCGTTTCGTCTATTCAAGACTCATCAGAGGCGCTCTACCAAAAATATTGAAAATGCCAAACACTGTATGAATATGAAGAGCATAGAACAGTATAACCAAAAATACCAAACTGGGGAACCAAATTATTAGTAAGATATTCAACCTATGTCTGGGGTAGGAAGAACCTTAGGGTTTAGACTATTTTGAAATTTAGACGGATAATTTAAAGCTTTGATGTATTCTCCAACTCAAAAGTGTTGGTGCCGGAGCGGGCTAACCTCGGGGAATTTAAACTCCACCAGCAGAGCTAACCGTCACGTGTGTTCGAAATACAAATGACAACAAAGTTCCAGACAATCAATTTTGCAACGCCTGACGCGCGTTTCGTCTATTCAAGACTCATCAGAGGCGCTCTACCAAAAATATTGAAAATGCCAAACACTGTATGAATATGAAGAGCATAGAACAGTATAACCAAAAATACCAAACTGGGGTACCAAATTATTAGTAAGATATTCAACCTATGTCTGGGGTAGGAAGAACCTTAGGGTTTTGACTATTTTGAAATTTAGACGGATAATTTAAAGCTTTGATGTATTCTCAAACTCAAAAGTGTTGGTGCCGGAGCGGGCTAACCTCGGGGAATTTAAACTCCACCAGCAGAGCTAACCTTCACGTGTGTTCGAAATACAAATGACAACAAAGTTCCAGACAATCAATTTTGCTACGCCTGACGCGCGTTTCGTCTATTCAAGACTCATCAGAGGCGCTCTACCAAAAATATTGAAAATGCCAAACACTGTATGAATATGTAGAGCATTGAACAGTATAACCAAAAATACCAAACTGGGGAACCAAATTATTAGTAAGATATTCAACCTATGTCTGGGGTAGGAAGAACCTTAGGGTTTAGACTATTTTGAAATTTAGACGGATAATTTAAAGCTTTGATGTATTCTCCAACTCAAAAGTGTTGGTGCCGGAGCGGGCTAACCTCGGGGAATTTAAACTCCACCAGCAGAGCTAACCTTCACGTGTGTTCGAAATACAAATGACAACAAAGTTCCAGACAATCAATTTTGCTACGCCTGACGCGCGTTTCGTCTATTCAAGACTCATCAGAGGCGCTCTACCAAAAATATTGAAAATGCCAAACACTGTATGAATATGAAGAGCATAGAACAGTATAACCAAAAATACCAAACTGGGGAACCAAATTATTAGTAAGATATTCAACCTATGTCTGGGGTAGGAAGAACCTTAGGGTTTAGACTATTTTGAAATTTAGACGGATAATTTAAAGCTTTGATGTATTCTCCAACTCAAAAGTGTTGGTGCCGGAGCGGGCTAACCTCGGGGAATTTAAACTCCACCAGCAGAGCTAACCTTCACGTGTGTTCGAAATACAAATGACAACAAAGTTCCAGACAATCAATTTTGCTACGCCTGACGCGCGTTTCGTCTATTCAAGACTCATCAGAGGCGCTCTACCAAAAATATTGAAAATGCCAAACACTGTATGAATATGAAGAGCATAGAACAGTATAACCAAAAATACCAAACTGGGGAACCAAATTATTAGTAAGATATTCAACCTATGTCTGGGGTAGGAAGAGCCTTAGGGTTTAGACTATTTTGAAATTTAGACGGATAATTTAAAGCTTTGATGTATTCTCCAACTCAAAAGTGTTGGTGCCGGAGCGGGCTAACCTCGGGGAATTTAAACTCCACCAGCAGAGCTAACCTTCACGTGTGTTCGAAATACAAATGACAACAAAGTTCCAGACAATCAATTTTGCTACGCCTGACGCGCGTTTCGTCTATTCAAGACTCATCAGAGGCGCTCTACCAAAAATATTGAAAATGCCAAACACTGTATGAATATGAAGAGCATAGAACAGTATAACCAAAAATACCAAACTGGGGAACCAAATTATTAGTAAGATATTCAACCTATGTCTGGGGTAGGAAGAACCTTAGGGTTTAGACTATTTTGAAATTTTGACGGATAATTTAAAGCTTTGATGTATTCTCCAACTCAAAAGTGTTGGTGCCGGAGCGGGCTAACCTCGGGGAATTTAAACTCCACCAGCAGAGCTAACCTTCACGTGTGTTCGAAATACAAATGACAACAAAGTTCCAGACAATCAAATTGCTACGCCTGACGCGCGTTTCGTCTATTCAAGACTCATCAGAGGCGCTCTACCAAAAATATTGAAAATGCCAAACACTGTATGAATATGAAGAGCATAGAACAGTATAACCAAAAATACCAAACTGGGGAACCAAATTATTAGTAAGATATTCAACCTATGTCTGGGGTAGGAAGAACCTTAGGGTTTAGACTATTTTGAAATTTAGACGGATAATTTAAAGCTTTGATGTATTCTCCAACTCAAAAGTGTTGGTGCCGGAGCGGGCTAACCTCGGGGAATTTAAACTCCACCAGCAGAGCTAACCTTCACGTGTGTTCGAAATACAAATGACAACAAAGTTCCAGACAATCAATTTTGCAACGCCTGACGCGCGTTTCGTCTATTCAAGACTCATCAGAGGCGCTCTACCAAAAATATTGAAAATGCCAAACACTGTATGAATATGAAGAGCATAGAACAGTATAACCAAAAATACCAAACTGGGGAACCAAATTATTAGTAAGATATTCAACCTATGTCTGGGGTAGGAAGAACCTTAGGGTTTAGACTATTTTGAAATTTAGACGGATAATTTAAAGCTTTGATGTATTCTCAAACTCAAAAGTGTTGGTGCCGGAGCGGGCTAACCTCGGGGAATTTAAACTCCACCAGCAGAACTAACCTTCACGTGTGTTCGAAATACAAATGACAACAAAGTTCCAGACAATCAATTTTGCTACGCCTGACGCGCGTTTCGTCTATTCAAGACTCATCAGAGGCGCTCTACCAAAAATATTGAAAATGCCAAACACTGTATGAATATGAAGAGCATAGAACAGTATAACCAAAAATACCAAACTGGGGAACCAAATTATTAGTAAGATATTCAACCTATGTCTGGGGTAGGAAGAACCTTAGGGTTTAGACTATTTTGAAATTTAGACGGATAATTTAAAGCTTTGATGTATTCTCCAACTCAAAAGTGTTGGTGCCGGAGCGGGCTAACCTCGGGGAATTTAAACTCCACCAGCAGAGCTAACCTTCACGTGTGTTCGAAATACAAATGACAACCAAGTTCCAGACAATCAATTTTGCTACGCCTGACGCGCGTTTCGTCTATTCAAGACTCATCAGAGGCGCTCTACAAAAAATATTGAAAATGCCAAACACTGTATGAATATGAAGAGCATAGAACAGTATAACCAAAAATACCAAACTGGGGAACCAAATTATTAGTAAGATATTCAACCTATGTCTGGGGTAGGAAGAACCTTAGGGTTTAGACTATTTTGAAATTTAGACGGATAATTTAAAGCTTTGATGTATTCTCAAACTCAAAAGTGTTGGTGCCGGAGCGGGCTAACCTCGGGGAATTTAAACTCCACCAGCAGAGCTAACCTTCACGTGTGTTCGAAATACAAATGACAACAAAGTTCCAGACAATCAATTTTGCTACGCCTGACGCGCGTTTCGTCTATTCAAGACTCATCAGAGGCGCTCTACCAAAAATAATGAAAATGCCAAACACTGTATGAATATGAAGAGCATAGAACAGTATAACCAAAAATACCAAACTGGGGAACCAAATTATTAGTAAGATATTCAACCTATGTCTGGGGTAGGAAGAACCTTAGGGTTTAGACTATTTTGAAATTTAGACGGATAATTTAAAGCTTTGATGTATTCTCCAACTCAAAAGTGTTGGTGCCGGAGCGGGCTAACCTCGGGGAATTTAATCTCCACCAGCAGAGCTAACCTGCACGTGTGTTCGAAATACAAATGACAACAGAGTTCCAGACAATCAATTTTGCTACGCCTGACGCGCGTTTCGTCTATTCAAGACTCATCAGAGGCGCTCTACCAAAAATATTGAAAATGCCAAACACTGTATGAATATGAAGAGCATAGAACAGTATAACCAAAAATACCAAACTGGGGAACCAAATTATTAGTAAGATATTCAACCTATGTCTGGGGTAGGAAGAACCTTAGGGTTTAGACTATTTTGAAATTTAGACGGATAATTTAAAGCTTTGATGTATTCTCCAACTCAAAAGTGTTGGTGCCGGAGCGGGCTAACCTCGGGGAATTTAAACTCCACCAGCAGAGCTAACCTTCACGTGTGTTCGAAATACAAATGACAACAAAGTTCCAGACAATCAATTTTGCTACGCCTGACGCGCGTTTCGTCTATTCAAGACTCATCAGAGGCGCTCTACCAAAAATATTGAAAATGCCAAACACTGTATGAATATGAAGAGCATAGAACAGTATAACCAAAAATACCAAACTGGGGAACCAAATTATTAGTAAGATATTCAACCTATGTCTGGGGTAGGAAGAACCTTAGGGTTTAGACTATTTTGAAATTTAGACGGATAATTTAAAGCTTTGATGTATTCTCCAACTCAAAAGTGTTGGTGCCGGAGCGGGCTAACCTCGGGGAATTTAAACTCAACCAGCAGAGCTAACCTTCACGTGTGTTCGAAATACAAATGACAACAAAGTTCCAGACAATCAATTTTGCTACGCCTGACGCGCGTTTCGTCTATTCAAGACTCATCAGAGGCGCTCTACCAAAAATATTGAAAATGCCAAACACTGTATGAATATGAAGAGCATAGAACAGTATAACCAAAAATACCAAACTGGGGAACCAAATTATTAGTAAGATATTCAACCTATGTCTGGGGTAGGAAGAACCTTAGGGTTTAGACTATTTTGAAATTTAGACGGATAATTTAAAGCTTTGATGTATTCTCCAACTCAAAAGTGTTGGTGCCGGAGCGGGCTAACCTCGGGGAATTTAAACTCCACCAGCAGAGCTAACCTTCACGTGTGTTCGAAATACAAATGACAACAAAGTTCCAGACAATCAAATTGCTACGCCTGACGCGCGTTTCGTCTATTCAAGACTCATCAGAGGCGCTCTACCAAAAATATTGAAAATGCCAAACACTGTATGAATATGAAGAGCATAGAACAGTATAACCAAAAATACCAAACTGGGGAACCAAATTATTAGTAAGATATTCAACCTATGTCTGGGGTAGGAAGAACCTTAGGGTTTAGACTATTTTGAAATTTAGACGGATAATTTAAAGCTTTGATGTATTCTCCAACTCAAAAGTGTTGGTGCCGGAGCGGGCTAACCTCGGGGAATTTAAACTCCACCAGCAGAGCTAACCTTCACGTGTGTTCGAAATACAAATGACAACAAAGTTCCAGACAATCAATTTTGCAACGCCTGACGCGCGTTTCGTCTATTCAAGACTCATCAGAGGCGCTCTACCAAAAATATTGAAAATGCCAAACACTGTATGAATATGAAGAGCATAGAACAGTATAACCAAAAATACCAAACTGGGGAACCAAATTATTAGTAAGATATTCAACCTATGTCTGGGGTAGGAAGAACCTTAGGGTTTAGACTATTTTGAAATTTAGACGGATAATTTAAAGCTTTGATGTATTCTCAAACTCAAAAGTGTTGGTGCCGGAATGGGCTAACCTCGGGGAATTTAAACTCCACCAGCAGAACTAACCTTCACGTGTGTTCGAAATACAAATGACAACAAAGTTCCAGACAATCAATTTTGCTACGCCTGACGCGCGTTTCGTCTATTCAAGACTCATCAGAGGCGCTCTACCAAAAATATTGAAAATGCCAAACACTGTATGAATATGAAGAGCATAGAACAGTATAACCAAAAATACCAAACTGGGGAACCAAATTATTAGTAAGATATTCAACCTATGTCTGGGGTAGGAAGAACCTTAGGGTTTAGACTATTTTGAAATTTAGACGGATAATTTAAAGCTTTGATGTATTCTCCAACTCAAAAGTGTTGGTGCCGGAGCGGGCTAACCTCGGGGAATTTAAACTCCACCAGCAGAGCTAACCTTCACGTGTGTTCGAAATACAAATGACAACAAAGTTCCAGACAATCAATTTTGCTACGCCTGACGCGCGTTTCGTCTATTCAAGACTCATCAGAGGCGCTCTACCAAAAATATTGAAAATGCCAAACACTGTATGAATATGAAGAGCATAGAACAGTATAACCAAAAATACCAAACTGGGGAACCAAATTATTAGTAAGATATTCAACCTATGTCTGGGGTAGGAAGAACCTTAGGGTTTAGACTATTTTGAAATTTAGACGGATAATTTAAAGCTTTGATGTATTCTCCAACTCAAAAGTGTTGGTGCCGGAGCGGGCTAACCTCGGGGAATTTAAACTCAACCAGCAGAGCTAACCTTCACGTGTGTTCGAAATACAAATGACAACAAAGTTCCAGACAATCAATTTTGCTACGCCTGACGCGCGTTTCGTCTATTCAAGACTCATCAGAGGCGCTCTACCAAAAATATTGAAAATGCCAAACACTGTATGAATATGAAGAGCATAGAACAGTATAACCAAAAATACCAAACTGGGGAACCAAATTATTAGTAAGATATTCAACCTATGTCTGGGGTAGGAAGAACCTTAGGGTTTAGACTATTTTGAAATTTAGACGGATAATTTAAAGCTTTGATGTATTCTCCAACTCAAAAGTGTTGGTGCCGGAGCGGGCTAACCTCGGGGAATTTAAACTCCACCAGCAGAGCTAACCTTCACGTGTGTTCGAAATACAAATGACAACAAAGTTCCAGACAATCAATTTTGCTACGCCTGACGCGCGTTTCGTCTATTCAAGACTCATCAGAGGCGCTCTACCAAAAATATTGAAAATGCCAAACACTGTATGAATATGAAGAGCATAGAACAGTATAACCAAAAATACCAAACTGGGGAACCAAATTATTAGTAAGATATTCAACCTATGTCTGGGGTAGGAAGAACCTTAGGGTTTAGACTATTTTGAAATTTAGACGGATAATTTAAAGCTTTGATGTATTCTCCAACTCAAAAGTGTTGGTGCCGGAGCGGGCTAACCTCGGGGAATTTAAACTCCACCAGCAGAGCTAACCTTCACGTGTGTTCGAAATACAAATGACAACAAAGTTCCAGACAATCAATTTTGCTACGCCTGACGCGCGTTTCGTCTATTCAAGACTCATCAGAGGCGCTCTACCAAAAATATTGAAAATGCCAAACACTGTATGAATATGAAGAGCATAGAACAGTATAACCAAAAATACCAAACTGGGGAACCAAATTATTAGTAAGATATTCAACCTATGTCTGGGGTAGGAAGAACCTTAGGGTTTAGACTATTTTGAAATTTAGACGGATAATTTAAAGCTTTGATGTATTCTCCAACTCAAAAGTGTTGGTGCCGGAGCGGGCTAACCTCGGGGAATTTAAACTCCACCAGCAGAGCTAACCTTCACGTTTGTTCGAAATACAAATGACAACAAAGTTCCAGACAATCAATTTTGCTACGCCTGACGCGCGTTTCGTCTATTCAAGACTCATCAGAGGCGCTCTACCAAAAATATTGAAAATGCCAAACACTGTATGAATATGAAGAGCATAGAACAGTATAACCAAAAATACCAAACTGGGGAACCAAATTATTAGTAAGATATTCAACCTATGTCTGGGGTAGGAAGAACCTTAGGGTTTAGACTATTTTGAAATTTAGACGGATAATTTAAAGCTTTGATGTATTCTCCAACTCAAAAGTGTTGGTGCCGGAGCGGGCTAACCTCGGGGAATTTAAACTCCACCAGCAGAGCTAACCTTCACGTGTGTTCGAAATACAAATGACAACAAAGTTCCAGACAATCAATTTTGCTACGCCTGACGCGCGTTTCGTCTATTCAAGACTCATCAGAGGCGCTCTACCAAAAATATTGCCCAAAGGCAGCGTTCTGGGGCCAATTCTCTTCGTGATTTACATTTATTTAATGAAATGCCAGAATGTGTAGATTCCAGCACATTCCTCTTTGCTTATGACAAAAAGACCCCCCAAAAATGAAATTGATGAAATCAAACTCTAGGAAGACCTATTAAGTACAAGGTAGTCACCATATCAAGCAAAAGCAAACCTAGTAGCAAAAAAAACCTATCATTTATTGCGATGAAAACGTTAACGTCATGAATTTTGATATCTATCTGTCTGGAACTACCGCTAATCGGAAACCATGTGAAAACGAAAAACATGCCCCTCTTGGTCCTCATCTCTCCAAACCTTGCACATGCGAAACAGTAATACATCTTTCTTTTTTCCGGTGCTTCTTAGTACTAAGGTGCTGTTTTTTAAAGAGGAAAAATTAGTCTATAAAGCATGTATTTAAATGCAGTAAGTTGCTGAAAGTTTATATTATGGACAATAATAAAACAAAACCTTATGATCACGGTAGTGTGATGGGTTTGTTGCCCTGGAAACCCTCTACAGTGTCTGATGATTTCTGGAGTCATCCACTCTACGTGGTTCCTGACCAATTTTGTGTTCTAACAGTAGTGCTCCTCCTGTTCATGAGTCTTCTCCTGTCAGGACTTCCAGTTCTGCTACTCTTTAGTGTTTCTCTGCCAACGGTAACTCATACTTTTACTAGACTTGTGGATTCTTCCAATACATGTACGTCAGTGTCCACTTATGTCCATGAGAGTTTTCCAGTTGGGGCAACAACAACAACAACAACAACAACAATCTTTATTCTCATCACCAAATACATGTCCCCAAGAAGAACAAGAAAATGAGACCTGTTTTGGATCTGTCATTTCTCAATCAGTTCCTTATCATTCAAAATTTCAAAATGGAGACCAACTATTCTATCAAGTCTGCTCTTATTTTGGATATGTGGATCACTTCTTTTGATCTCACAAATGCTTACTTCCATATTCCTATAGTAGTGGGTTATCGGAGGTATCTCCGTCTAGTTTAGCAGGCAAAATGTATGCTTTCAAATCAATGCCTTTAGGCCTATCTACTGCACCTCTAGTTTTCAACAAAATTTTCCAAACCGTGGTATCTCATCTTCATTGCTAGTCGGTCTTCATACATTCGTACCTGGACGACTCCTTGGTCACTAACTTGTCTTGTTCCCTTCTTAATGAGCAGACTCGTTCAGTAATCAAGCTTCTTCTGAATCTGGGATTCCTGATTTCTTGGGAGAAGTCCAAGATCATTCCATCCCAAGATTTTATCTTTTTTGGTGAACAATATCGGACAAATCTAGGTCTAATCTCCTGTAGAGTAGGTAGACAAATTGTCCATTCTAGTATCCAATCTCAGTCAGTCAACTTCAGTGCCAGCCCGTCAGTTTCTGAAACTGACAGGTTTTGACATTTCTCTGACGGATGTAGTTCATCTTGGTCGTTTACACATTCTTCTTCTCCAGTGGTATCTTCTAGATTTTTGGCAACCAAGCTCTCAGTTGTGGGGAGAAATTCTTCTGACAGGTTTACCTCTATATCCACCAGATCCTAATCTGACCCTCTACACAGATGTCTTCCTGACAGGCTTGGGAACTTTTCAATAGGGCAAGACAGTGTCAGGCCATTGGTCAGTGCCTAAGTTGAAAGAACAAATCAATGTGCTCGGGATGAGGACAGTGCTCTTCTCTCTACAGCATTTCCAGTTTTTTCTTTGAGGTCATTCTCTGTTGCTTGCCACAGACAATACCACAAGAGTTGCATAAATCCAGAATCAAGAGGGAACTCATTCTTTGTCCCTATTTCAGATACGCAGGGACATCCTGTTATTCTGTTAAAGGCATATTGTCTACGGCAAACTCATTTTTTTACCCCCCAATTTTTTTGTGTCTATTAGACCGAAATGCAATAAAATGAATATTGTAAAACAAATTTGCCACACATTTTGACTCAAAAGTAGTTTATTTTGATCAAAATAGCTCAACAATAATGATTTATATTTTATTTACCTGCATTACGTCACATTGACACAGATTTAGACTGAGTAGTTTTAACGCAGACATTAATCGGAATCTCGGGTTTTGTCCCCGAATACATTGATATGTTGAAAAAATACCAATATGTTTCGTGTTTACCTTTTACATCACATTCAAAACTTAATACAGGCAATAATTGTCAGTTTTATTCATTAAGTAGCTCTAATATTCGGTTGCTGTTTCAATTTTCCTCCGAGCTAAAACTTCGAGAAACAGATTATGCACCACGTGAACTATGGAAGTTTTCAATCAAAGCAAGTGCGCATGCTTACAGCTCATCTACATCTCATGAATATGAATTTTTGTAAAGCTTTACAAATATTACATTTTTTTCAATTTTTGAAGCTATAAGGTACTCTAGTGGTATTTTGAACGTTTGTATCTTTCTAAATAAACAAAACAAATAGTCTGACGACAATTTTTGGGTTTAACAAAAAATAATTTTTCGTAGACAATATGCCTTTAAATCCAGAAGATTCTTCCCAAGATTCTGGTCAAGATTCACAGGGATGCTTGCAAGACCATTCTTATAGCCCCGGTCTGGCCTCGTGAATCTTGTTTCAGAGATCTTTTGCATCTCTGTTGCTCATGACATTTTCTTCCGCTGAGGAAAGACCATTTGCCTCAATTCAAAAAAAAAAGTTACATCAGGGTCTGGAAAAGTTGCATATTCACGTCTGGCTGTTGTCAGGAATTCCCTCAGAGAGGAAGGCTTTTCTGACAAAGCAGCCAGTTGCATTGAAGGGTCTCTCCGAAAGTCCACTGGAGCCGTTTACGACTCCAAGTGGAACCTATTCTGTTTTGGTGTGGTATACGGCAAATTGATCCTCTCCTAGCCTCTGTTAGTAGCTAGTAGATTTTCTTGTTTATCTTTTCCAAGATTAAAGGTTTTTCTCCTTCTACTGTTAAAGGTTATCGTTCGGCTATAGCTAGAACTATTTCCTTATCTGGCGGTACTGAATTTTCAAACAATGATATTTTATCCCTAGTAAAAAAAAAGTTGAGAACGCCCTAGGGAAAGACGGTTAGTGCCCAGGTGGGATCTGAGTCCAGTTTTACGAGTTTTTCAGTTTCCTCTTCGTGAACATTTAGATTCCATTTCTTTTAAGGATCTTATTATAAAGGCTGTTTTCTTTTAGCTTAAGGAGAAGTGATTCCCATGCTCTTTCCATCTCTAAGTCTTGTTTGCGTTTTTCAGCAGACAAGTTATCTTTTGACTCATCTCAATGATCCTTTTTTTGGCTAAAATAAGTTGCCTTAAGCTATCTTATTGTTGGCCCAGCTTTTCTTAGATCAGCTCACAACAATGGCTTATGTCCTGTTCTTACGTTTATTCAGTACTTGTCATCTTCTTCTCCTAATAGATCAGATGGCAATTCTATGAGTTTTGTGCCTATTAAAGAAGGTGTAGTCGATATTTTGGCTTAAACTTTTTCCTCCTGGATCTGCAAAACTGTTATGTTGGCATACAGATTGGCCTCTCCTGATATTTTGAAACGGCATCAGGTTAAAGCTCATGAGGTAAGAGCATTAGCTTCCTCCTGGAGTATTTTCAATTCCTTTTTACGGTCCATGCCTTTGCATTCTGACAATCTTTAATCTTTGGGTCCTCTAGTTTCTTCTCAAAACTTTTCCTCCCTCTTTCGGGTGATACAGTCTTAAGATAAATTATGTTATCAAAATTTATGAAGGAAGCGTATTTATTGAAATTAAATTATAATTTTTCACTTTTAAAAGGACCAGGGCTGATAAGACCTGTTTTGACCTCAAAATAAGCTGAAAATTGAAAGTTCTAGTATTCTACATTCACTGTGTTATTTTCTTAGGCAAGGGTTAGGGACATAATAAACAATGAAAATTATTTCAATCCATTTAATCTATATATAGAAACTGGCATTAAAAGTTGGAAGATTTTCAAGATTTTATCAAAATTAGCGGTTTTTACATTATTTTCATGCTTATTTTGTTTTCAATAGTAGTGTGTACAGCCATGTACCAAATAGATACTTTGGAAATATGTTTTTCAGGACCAACTTAACTTGTTACCAAAAGGATCTGTGGTACATGGGTGTTGCAGTCACTTTCCAGAGTGAAAATTATTAAAAATATGCTAAAAAACAGCCGATTTGGTCAATTTTGTGCAATTTGTTTAATTTTGACGTCACTATGACGTCACAGTATGGCCAAACATATTAAATTGTCTATGAGGCATTAAAGTACTGACATTTATCTAAGTCTTGTCACAAGTTTTACTTGAATTCCAATAAAAATAATTTTTGGGCAAAAGTGGCCCTTATCAACCCTAGTCCTTTATATTTGTAAAATAAATACTTACCTTCATAAATAAGAGATGCTACCCATTTTGGTCTCCCCTTCATCCTCCTCTATTGCATTCTTACCAACTAAAAAGAAGGATGTTATGCAGTTGGGAATGCGCAAGGTAAAGGGAGATGAGGACCAAGAGGGGTATGTTTTTTTGTTTTCCATTTTCACATTATTTCCGGTTAGCCTCTAGTTACAGATGAATAGATATCAAAATTTACGAAGATATTACTCTATTTTATTGACCAGGATGGTAATGGGTAAAACAATTCGGTCTTCTTCGTGTAAATCTCATCTAAAAGACTATAAATTCAAGCTCCGTCCATCATTTATTTTACAAGTAAATATTTTAAAAGTAAAAAATTATAATTTTATATAGCAACAAGAGAGAGAAAGTTCACCTGGAAAAAAGAGGAGGAGACACTGGGTAACTCAATTATCGCAACCAAAACCCCGGGGCCCGGAATTTTGTGATTTACGTTTAATGTGATACATTTGAGAAATCTCTATGTTTATTTGTTGAATGATTGTAAATAAAGCAAAAAGCAGTTTATTTTGTTAAATTAATAACGTTAAATTATATTTTCTTTAATCCGGATTTGTCCTGGTTAATAGAATCGTCTGACGCTAAAAACGATTCCTGGCTTAAAATACAGGCTTAGATAAGATAACAGGCCGATATATTGAAGATTTGTGACAAGTTTAACATTGAGTGACATTCTCCGATTCTGGCAAAAAGTGTTCTTTCACTTAGTATCAATAAATTTCCATGAAACACAATTTAGTTGCGAGTCTCCCAGCCGTGTAACAGTAGACGAAAACATGTGTTTTAAAACCCATATACAAAACCAGATAAATGAAGCCAACAGCATACTGGGCCTTATAAGATGAACATATAACCATCTTTATCAAATAAGCTTCAAGCACTGGTAAGACCAAACCTAGATTATGCTGAAGCGGTCTTTTCGCCCTACAAAGTTGCGCACATAGAAAAAAATGAAAATGTTCAGAGCAAGGCATCAAAACAAATATACCTTCGCTAAAAGACCTCACAGACAAATAAAGGCAGTTAGGCTTCAAAAGCTTAAAATGCCAACATTAAAATACCGAAGGCTTAGGAAATCTATGACAGAGACATTTAAGATAATGTCTGGTATATATAACATGGAGGCCACAGACGGATTTTTTCCATCTACATGTATTCCAGAAACCACAATGTAAGGTCACAATGTGAAAATATTGAAGGAAAGATGCAATTTGAACACAAAGAAGTTCAGTTTTACCTAAAGCAAACAACTGGAATAGCCTTCCTGAAAAATTTCAAAAAGTCCTCGAATTTGAAAAAGCCCAAGAAAATTATTAGGAAAACCAAGATAGTAAATTTTACTTCACAATGGAAATTGATAACATCCACATCAGAATTCACGTGAAGTCAAATATTCAAGTAGAGAACACTGAGGATATGGATATAGTGGCAGCAGAAGCAGCCAGCTTCAAATAATGATTCTACGATATCCTACCGCCCTACAGATAGACAGAAATGCTAGACTATTAATAGGCATGCTTTAATTCTTTAATATTCCTAAAAGAAGCTCTTCGACATACTTGGTAAGCTTTTAAAACTAGAAATATTTTCCGAGATGTTAGAAATTCCATAATTATCGAGAAATGTCTACAAAAAAGTTTTTTTCTCTCTCATAAATAAAGGTAAACAATGGTAAAAAAAAATGTTGATAATATATTGCATATTCAATTACTCTTGTAACAAGATTGTCTCAAAAGATGCAATATTGTTTGTTGAGAAGTTAACAAACAGATTAGAAAGCAGAGAAATCATGTTACCTATTATAGTGAGTGTTTTTGAAGGACTCACTTTACACAATATTAAATAACCGGATGACAATGACCGACCATCTTTTCTGCATTTAACTTCTGTTGGTTGTAATGAGCACTGTAATGTGACTGTAGACTCAACTTCTAATGAAACACAGTGCGTCGTGATTTTACCTGGAAATTGAAATTATATACTGATAACATTATCTTACCTATTACAGTAAGTGTTTGCCAGGGATCCACTCTCCCGCCAAGAATATAACACTGATATTGCCCTTCATCAGTCTTGGTCAGATTAGAAATAGTCAAATGGTACTTTCCATTTTCAACAGTAATACTCAGACGGTTTCTGAAATCTTCTGGTTTAATGCCAGCAAATATGATGTCTCCATAGGACAGTGAGTTAGTACTGTTAGCCCATGAAACTATTTCATTCTGCGTTGGTGATAGAGGACAATGCAATGTTACTGTAGAACCCACCACTGATGAAACAGCTTCAATACAGTAGACAGCTGGAAAATGATTCATTAAATGGCATTATACTTTTTATATGCATTTTAAAAAGTGTAAATAATAAACAGTTAATACAAAGAGTTGTCTCGCCTGATGCAGCTGAACACAATTTAGAATAAGCTTAGCCAACGTGTGCCCTGTTGTTTGACAGGAAAATTTTGAAAGGAACCGTATAAAAGAAGAAGGCACTTAAGATTTTGTTTAAATTGTGTGCCCTCCTGTTAACATTGGCACATTAGTATTAGCAATATAATCTCAAAGTCAGTAGACCGTGACTGCAAGAGCATTTGCTTGAAATGCTTTTTAAATTGATCTGCACTGACGATAATGCATAAGTGCATACTCATTATCAAAGGTGTACCACAACTGCTTCGTGTTAAACAGACTTAAGAAAAATAGGTTAACATTTGCTAAACCAGTGTAAAATTTCAAAGGCAGTAGACCGTCACTGCAGGAGCGTACAGATGAAATGCTTTTTTAAATTGATCTGAACTGGTGCTATTGCAAATGTATACCAAATATCAATGGTGTACCATAACTGTTTCATGTTAACAAGCGAAAGAAAAAGGTTAACCTTGCCAAAATCAGCGTAAGATTTTAAGTCAGTAAACCGTGACTCCAGGAGCATAAAGATGAAATGCTTTTGAAATTGATCTATAGTGATGCTAATGCAAGGTCATACCCAATATAAATGGTGTACCATAACAGCTTCATGATAAACAGACGTGAAACAAGGTTAACCTCGGTCAAATCAGTGTAAAATTTTAAAGTCAGTCGACCGTGACTGTAGGAGCTTATAGATAAAATCCTTTTAAAACTGATCTGTACTGATGCTAATGCAACTGCATACTTAATATCATTGATGTAACATAACAAGTTCACATAAAACAGACACTTTAGCCAATTTGAATCATAACTATTGGATCATAATGGATGCTGTGGAGGACTATGCCAGAGCGTAGATAAAGCATTTCCTGATCACATTGAAAACATTAACTCCTCTGACAATTTAAGTCCATTTGGAACCAAACTTGGTACTGTTGTTTACTAGCATTAGGTGTATAGAACTGATATGGGGATTTTTGGTTGGTTGTAAGACATGGCCGCTGTGGCTAAAAATAGAACATTCGGTTAAACTGCATTTTTTTGCTAATAACTCAAAAAGGGTGACAGATTTTTGAATTTTGATTGAGAACAAGATCCACCATATTGTCAGATGACCGACTTATTAAACTTATGACCCTTCAAGGTGAGCGATTTAGGTTCCTGGGAGCCTCTTGTTATGATTCAATGGAAGAAGAAACATAAAGAGTTACTGTCTTTGTACTTGATACCTAAACTTCATTAAAATCCGTACAAAGAAAATAAAGGAAAGGTATATAGCTGAATCTTTATCATGTTTAATTACAGAGATGTACGTTAAACTCGCTAAGATCTTGTCTGCTGTCAAAGAAAGACATGAAGTATACTGTGACACTATCTAGAATCGTAGTGGAATCAATAATATGTTGATTTTAAAGAACGTAAACGGTTTGTTAGATAATTCTAATCCCGATTATTCTCTGAAGTTCATTCTTTGAAAACTTTTTTTCAGCATAACCAAATTAACCGTTTTATACCCGTTTTAGTATTTGATTTTTAAACCACTGGGTCAATAACCGCTGCTGGTGGACCAGATGTCCCTGAGGATAACTACAAGCATGGTCGCTAGACTTGTTTAAAACTAATTTACCTTTAAATTTCTAGTATTTATGTTATTGAAATTTCCGATTGTTAAATTCAAAATTAGTTACCACACCAGGTTTCTCTCCTTGTACTGCACATGGTCGAAATCCTAGGTGCTGGATTTGGCTTTCCTGTTTGGATCTTTTGGCTTTGAGTACTTTTCATTCATTACTTTTGGTTTTTGACCTTCCAATGTTTTGATTCAAATGTTGCTGATGAGAGATAACTCTTTGAAATATTGATATACAGCATAAACAAATTAAACGTTTTCATACCCATTTTGGTTTTGAATTTTTCAACATGGTACACAACATTTGTCCACAAAAAACGTAAGTGTCTGAAAAAACTTCTTAAATAGTATTTTATCAAATTATAGAGAATAAGGATATATAAAGCATACAGTGTCTATATTTCACATCTTTTTAGATATGCCAGGACTTGTACACATTTTTTTAGTTTCAGTTCAAAAAATCTTCTTTGTTATCAGCAACTGGTGGAAAATTCAAAATTTTGTTAATTATTGTTTTGAATAGTGTTTGGTTGACTGTTGCACTGAGATGATGACCTCATTATTCCTATAATGTCTTCACAACTGGGTTGTGTTTTGTGTTACTACCCTAATATTGCTATGAAGAGTGGAGGTTGGCGAGCCATAAAACCTGGTTTAACCCACTATTTCTTATGAAATACCTGTACCAAGTCAGGACCATTGCAATCTTCAATTTCTCTGGTATGTCTAAATTTCAAAATTGTCTAAACTCTAAGGTTCTTCCTACCCCAGACATAGGTTGAATATCTTAGTAATAATTTGGTTCCCCAGTTTGGTACTTTTGGTTATACTGTTCTATGCTCCTCATATTCATACAGTGTTTGGCATTTTCAATATTTTTGGTAGAGCGCCTCTGATGAGTCTTGAATAGACGAAACGCGCGTCAGGCGTAGCAAAATTTATTGTCTGGAACTTTGTTGTCATTTGTATTTTGTTATGTATTTCCTCTTGGACATTTCAGATTGATCTTTCAAATTCAGTACTTTTGTTATTACCTTTTTGTTTCAAACGGGACTTCGATTTCCTACATCAGTACAGATGATTGTTTGTTATAAAGATTTAGTCATGTTCTGTACTGGGTTTTTACTTACTTTTTAAAAAAATGTTGATAACTCGGCGTGTGTGATTTACAAAGCAGGAACCGCTTAGTGTATTGACAATGCTTACCTCTTCAATTAGTTTTTACAAAAGGGATGGTAAAATATTCACATTTAGATTTTTGCGAAAATATTGTTATTTTTTTCTATTAAAGGAACTGACACATTTTCCATTTAATGTTTTAACTTAACTTTTTTTACATTGAGCATATAAATATCAATATATAAGCAGATTTAAAGACCATACGGCTATTAATGTTAATGAAAGGGTCACAATAAATAGTGACACGCATTTGTCCCGAAAGGATGATTAGTAAGATTTTAAAAGATATACTCACGTACAACCATTATTTGTAGAAATATCAACAACATTTTATTCATTCTGCTAAATCTTCTTCCGTGTTTCCATTAATATACCTTTTATGATTTAAATTTCGATTGGATATATAAAGCGTTTGCATACTACATAAAATTGTTTTTATTAAACAAAAACTTCCTTGTTCATGTAGTCCTGGTACTTTAAATCTAGGGGATAAAAATTATGTAGTTTGAAATGAAGAATATGCTTGGTAGACGGTAAAACGGGTGCGATTTCTTATTTTAAACAGCTCTTTATTGCAGGCTCATCAAAATGTATCACTAACCCTCTTTCAGTTCTGTTGGCTTCAAACTAACTGTAATAAAATCCGGCCTCCAGAAATATTTCGATTGTTGTTATTCTAGAAATGGTGTCGATCAAATGTGGATTCTGAAGAATTCGAAAGAACTTTTTGAGATTCTTTACTCGAATTCAGTTTCATTTTGCAACAGAATCAAAACTTTCGATTTCTCCAGTCTTTACACTTCTATTCCACATGAACAACTCAAATCACGATTGGCACAGATGATTACACGCAGCTTAGTAAAACAGAAAGGAAAACGCAGGTACAAATATTTTGTAGTCGATTACAGGAAGACAGTCAGATTTACTTTGTCATCAATGAGTCTAAGAAAAAAAAACAAATATACAGAATACCAAATACATGTAATCCACATGCTAAATTTTCTTATCGACAACATATTTGTTCAGTTTAGTGGACGTGTTTTTCAGCAAACAATAGGGATTCCAATGGTCACTAATTATGCACCTTTGCTCGCTGATTTGTTTCTACATTCATATGAAGCAGACTTTGTACAATTTCTTCTAGACAAAATAGGCTGTAGCTATAGACTAGCTCTCTGTTTTAACCTCATTTTCCATTATATTGATGATGTCCTTTTTACTAAACAATTCTCGATTTGGTGACTTCTCCATCTCATATATCCCCAGGATTTTGAGACAAAGGACACGATGGATTCTAGGAAGTCTGCTTCATATTTAGATCTGCATCTTGAAATTTACTCTCAAAGAAGACTTTCAACAAAGCCCCAAACAAACGTGATGACTTCAACTTTCCAATTGTCAACTGTCCCTTTTTGTTGCTCTACGATTGCTGTCTTAACTCAAGAAATATGTAGACAAATATGGGATTTTTATCTCTTAAATGAGTGCAGATGTTGGTTTGTCGTAGAAATATGTTTCGTTTTCTTTACCGGATTTGACACACTGAATTGAAAATTAGCAACACGACGGGTGTGCCATAGCAGACAGGAACCGCTTACTCTTTCGGAGCACATGAGTTCACTCATGTTACAACTTAAGTTCGCGTTGTTGATTTCCTTTTGGTTTATTTTGCGGTTTGTGTTTCTTCGTCATGTTCTTGTTCGTGTTTACCGGTTTCGTCGTTGCCCCTTCGGACTAAAGACACTCGAATGCCTTTTTGCCTCTCTTTAAATCATTGTATTAATGGATAAAAGGAAATGAAAAAACATCTTATAAACATTTGTTACTAAAAACAATAATTAATTTTGACTAAATAAATAATTGATATTTCGCTATATTCTTAATCTTTTAACTGATTTACCTTACTTTCTACAACACTATGGGTGACATTCCAGCATTTCAAGTACAGATAAAAAAGAAATTATATTTTACCTATTGTCAGAGTAAAGCCAACACACTATGGTAGAATATTTTTGCAGAAAAAGTGATTAAAGTTGAAGTAACTGAACTGTGTGAGCAATTTTTGCGTCAGACGTGTCGCTCTGCTAAGGAAATCGATGTAAGTCCCACACGCTCTGGAGTAACGAATCAATTGAGATACGTAAACTCCATAAGCCGGAGCGGACGGAATGTTGCTACACAAGAAGGGAAAGTTGACGATTGGAAAGTTAGAGTCATCAGGTTTGTCAACCTCTATTTGTCAAAGAAAACCAAACAAATACAAAAAATGACTTACAACATGTACAGAAGTAATGTGTAGTTACAAGCTTTATTAATCATGCTTTCACTGTCTCTTTTGCATGAAAATCTTGTGACATTTTTATACAGATCACTTACTTGTTTGTACCCTATGTAAATCCTGAATGCTTTTAACAATCAAATCAAATCAAATTTTTATTGTAGACAAAATCCCTATAGGGACATTACAAAACATGACAAAACATTACAGAGAGTACATACATGGCATAAGAATATGAACAATGTACATGTAACGAGATATAAAATCAATTTATTTTTCTCCCTTCCTCAGTTCTAATGACTGCTTTATGAAAGAAATTAAGGATTTCATATCTTCAGGTGTTAATGGGTTGAGAATATAAGACAGGTTTTAAAGTTGATTTAAATGTCAAAAGGATCAATATTATACATATTAAGGATATATTTATATCTAAGTTCTTTATTTATTTTAACAACCTCTTAAATTCTAAGACTTCTAACACCATCTAAGCTTCTAGAAGACTCTCGTTTGTATTAAACATAGAAAAGGTGAAAACAAAACTTACAAGTTATATGATCACTAACATATATCCAATGAAAAATACAAAAGAAGCAAAAACCTATCGGAGAAATTGAAGACCTAACTGACTTGATAAAGGCATATTAAGGTAGATGGGGTGTCTATTACTGAGCATCTTTTTGCACATCTATCAAAACTTTAGAATTAATTATGCTTTTTATTCTAATTGATTTCTATTGGTCTAAGTAAACATCAAAATTGGTGATTACAACAAAAGTTTGGATTAAATACACCTTCTTTCCAAATTTAATATTTTCCCGTGCTTTTTAAGGGGATATAATTTGTATAGAAATAATAGGAAAAAAATACATTTTTCACTTTTTTCCAAAATTTTGATGGTGAAATTTATTTTCAATTTAGTATATCTAAAAATCCGATGAAAACAAAGATTTTCACAAATTTTAAGAAAAATCTATGGAGTGGATTTTTTTAGGTAAAAGAAATTTGAATTTTCCCTTTTGATACTATATAAAAAGTACTGAAATCATCTATTTTTTTAAAGTCGTTTTTACAAAAAATTTCGTGGTGAAGTTTTAATTTTATTATCTAGATTTAAGGTATCAATCTAGGGCTAACTGTGGTCAAAATTTAGGACAATTCTATGGATAACTTTTTAGACACCACATCTACCTTAAGAAGGCGTCAAATCTCCATCTTTTATTGCGATCTTAGGGTCCGGTAGATACATGAAAAGAAAATTTCTTCTTTAATCAAACGTTTAACTGGTTTATGCTTACTGGTATTATTCCGTATTTCACGCAATACAAAGTATCAATTCTACATTACCGAAATAAACTGAAACGTGTGAGTGTTGATGGCCTAATGATGTTAGTTTCACCTTTAATAATGATGTCGCGTTTAGTTTGCCAACAAACGTAGTATTTTTCCGCATATTCAATACTGTCAATGTATATTTTTTAATGAGTTGTAGTAATTAGTTTTTGATTTATATTTTTGTATATTATTTAGCTAGATTTATAGTTTTAGTGATATGCATCGCATCTTATAATCTTAATCAGTGTTTTGCAAAGTGGGAAAAGGTGCAGAGATATCAGGTTTCATTTGTGGTTAAGTTCAGAGGATGCTTCATTTTTTGATGCTTACTGTCAAATACTTGTTATAATTTGATAAATTGATTCTTGATGTTGATTTGGTGTTAGTATTGAGTTCAATATAGGTTAAATATGCTGATTGGAGTGTTGACTGATTATTGGTGTGTAATATTATTGCTGTCATCAAGTTAGATATAGCAAATTATAAAAGGTTAACTTAGGTCTATGTTTATTATCAATGCAGGTGCGATTCAGACAGTTTGTCCTAGTATTGTTTACATGATCTTTACAATAGAACAATGAATCTGTATTAGACAGTCTAAGCTTACATGTATCACTTGTAGTGTGAACATGTATATATAGTAGTTTAGTATTAAACATATATTCTCTACAATGTGTATTATTGGAATCACTGATATGTAATAAAAACGTCTCATGGCCAAATGCAACATGGTGGCAGCGGTTAAACATTGAAAAGAGCACTAAGTTAATTATTTTAGCCGGACAATTTATTACAGTGACTGAAAATGGCAACATTTCAAGTAGCCGCTCCTGAAAGTTTCAATTTCTCTACTTCAGAAATGTGGACAAAATGGATACAGAGGTTCAACAGATTCGTTCAGCCTCTGGTCTTGAAGACAAATCGGGAGTCACACAAGTAAATTCACTGATTTACACGATGGGTCCGGAGGCAGATGACATTTTCGTATCGTTTAATCTCTCAGAGGAGAACAAGAAAAAGTACGACAACATAAAGGAAGCAATCACACAGCACTTTATCGTTAGACGTTATGTTATCTTTGAACGCGCAAAGTTCAATCGTAGAAAACAAGAAGATGACGAAAATGTGGAAAGTTTTATTACTTCACTGTACACACTTAGTGAAAATTGTGGATATGGCAATCTCCGTGATGAAATGATCAGAGACAGAATTGTGGTCGGAATTAAAGATTCAAACTTATTGTTAAAAATGCAATTAGATGCTGGACTAACTCTGAAAACAGCAACAGATATGGCCAGACAATCTGAAACGATAAAACGACAACAGTCATATGTGAGAGGTGATGGAGCTCCAACATAGATGAAATTCGTGACAGGTTACACGATGGCCACCAAGGCATAGTAAAATGTCGCGAGCGTGCAAAAGCATCGGTCTCGTGGTTAGGTTTAAGTACAAAGATCGAAAGCGTAGTAAAAAGCTGTCAGAAATGTCTCGAAAGTGCTAATGATAAAGCGGAACCGTTATTGTATACGGAATTTCCGAAAGGGCCATGGCAAAGAGTTGCATCGGATCTATTCGAGTTAAAAGGTCAAAAGTACTTACTCGTAGTGGATTATTATTCCAGACTTATTGAAATCGCAAGATTGACAAGTACAAGCTCACAAGTCGTCGTTAATCACTTAAAATCAATCTTCGCAAGGCACGGAATACCAGAAACATTCATGTCAGATGGCGGTCCTCAGTATGACTCAGCGGTTTTCAAATCGTTCGTAAGAGCGTATGGATTCGAACACGTTATGAGCAGTCCGAGATATGCGCAATCTAATGGCTTAGCTGAACGGAGCGTTCAAACAATGAAAAACATGCTCAGAAAATCTGGAGATGAATTGCGTTTGGCCTAACCCTTGAAATACCTCGGGGTATTTAGCACGAGATTTTTCAGCATCTGACTTGACGTTCGCGTTGACAGACGATACATTTACATTTACCTTGTTAATGATAGCTAATGCCTGAATAGCTGGCCTACCTAAAAGAGCTTTGGTTAATCCCTTCACTACATAAATATCCTGAGGAGAATACTGGTTTTTAGATTCTAACATACAATTTTGGTGTTACTATAAAAGACCCCTAAGTTTTCGGTTTTGGGTACTAGTAACTTTTACTTAGTTATTCCAAAGGAATTGCATAGAGATTGTTTGAAAGGTTGATATTTTGAGGATTTTTATACGACCGCAAATATTTGTGATCGTATTATGTTTTGGCGATTTCGTCGTCGTCGTCGTCGTTATTGTCGTTGTCGTCTGTAGACACGTTGGTGGGATAACTTGAGTTGAAATGAACCAATTGTTATTAAATTTTGGTATGATATTTGTTTCCACTAAAGAAAGGTTATTATCAAATTTGTTTTTTTAACCCTTACCGTTTCAGAAAAAATGGCAAAAAGAGGCTAAATGTGTGTGTTGACAAAACGTCTGTAGAATATTTAATTTTCATCTGATTTTGATCACTTCTTTTAAATTGTATTTCTCAATAAATTATGTCAACAAAATGTAACTACAGTTTTGATGTATCTTGCATCGTGACATTGCCATGAGGGATCAAAAAGGAGCCCCACCCAAAAAATTGACTTTCTTATTTGGGGTCTGTTTTTCATTTTCTTTTCATTGGAATTCTTGTACAAATCCCTGCCTGCATTTATCAATCAGATTTGCAATATCTCGTACAATTGTCGAGAATATAATGGTCAAATGGGCCAAAAAAGCCAATTATAAGAGTTTGTATCGACAAATGTTTTTTCTTTTTAAATAATTGTAGTGGGCTCACCAATTGTTACGTCGTTTTAGAATGATGTTTCTAACAACTGGAAAAAGTTTCCTCATGCATTAAGGGATTGTGGTCCCTACCGTTTCAGAGAAAAGGGACCAAAAATGGGTAAAATGGATGTTAAAACAAAACTGCTGTAGAACATTTATTTTCATACGATTCTGTTATTTTTTTCTTTCATTGAAAAAAAAAATGCAACGACAGTTTTTAGTAACACAATTACATTGATGTGAAGGGCCAAAAAGGGGCCACAAACAAACACTATCGACTTTTTGTTATTTGTGGTCCGATTTTCAAAATCTTTTTTCATTGTATTCCATGTAAATAAATCCTGATTTGCAATATCTCTTACATTTTTCAAAAGCACCTTTTGAGTCTTCCCTAAAGATTGGTATAAATGTATAAAAAAAGTATGCATAGAAAGTCCACCAAAGATTGCATGTGTCAAAAAGCTTATTGAGTCCACCATGGACTACATGTGTCCAAAACATTTGACAATCATATTGAGCCGCAAATGTACAGGGTTCACCATGTTGCGGTCATATCATGCTGCGCATGGTGTTCCTTTTTATTACATTAGTTAGATGTGTTCGATAGCTTGATATTGTGGTTATAATGAACTTTTAATGAACTGTCAGAATTGAATTATTTAGCTGTAGCCTACGCAGGTATAGCCAGTTTTGTGCTGTGAGATATATTAGTGTTTTGTAATTGTATTGTTACGCAGAATAAGTGACATTTTTCCTTAATTTTGAAGATTAATTTGTACACTCAAATTCAAAATTGTGTTACCTGATTGTAGAGTTATTGTGTATGCCATCATAACGTGTAAATAATAAACTGTAGAAGTAGAAAGCGCTTGACTCAAGCTAGCGAACAATTGTAGCGAACAATTAGCTAGCGAACAATTACGAGATAAATCTTAAACCCGAAAAAGTGCAAATAACCTAAACGTTCCAAAAACTTTAAAAACGTATAAAATAGATTTTACAAAGTTAAAATAGCCTCTCTATATTAAATTTGATCATTTGCAAAGAAAAAATCACATTATTGAATTTTCGAAAGCTGGCGAACAATTACAGCGAACATTTAAGGAAGTGGTGTTCCTTCAGTTAACTGTCTCTGGGAACGCTCCACAGAGATTGTGCCAGCATAAGGTGGCTGCCGTCGTATAGCCGACATGCAGGGCTATCTATCGACATTAACCGACATAGGGCTTGTCGTGCAAAATTTGGGGGTTTGGGTAGGGTGAAGTTGGTACATCGGTCCGTAGGGGGGCCTCCACTTTACTGTCTCTGGGAACGCTCCACAGAGATTGTGCCAGCATAAGGTGGCTGCCGTCGTATAGCCGACATGCAGGGCTACCTTTCGACACTAACCGCCATAGGGCTTGTCGTGCAAAATTTGGGGGTTTGGGTAAGGTGAAGTTGGTACATCGGTCCGTAGTGGGGCCTCCACTTTACTGTCTCTGGGAACGCTCCACAGAGATTGTGCCAGCATAAGGTGGCTGCCGTCGTATAGCCGACATGAAGGGCTACCTATCGACACTAACCGACATAGGGCTTGTCGTGCAAAATTTGGGGGTTTGGGTAAGGTGAAGTTGGTACATCGGTCCGTAGTGCCACGACAAGCCCTGTGTCAGTTAGTGTCGATAAGTAGCCCTGCATGTCGGCTATACGATGGCAGCCACATTAAGCTGGCAAAATCTCTGTGGAGCGTTCCCAGAGACAGTAAAGTGGAGGCCCCCCTTCGGACCATTTATACCAATTTCACCCTGCCCAAACCCCCAAATTTTGCACGACAAACCCTATGTCTAGATCTGTTAGTGTCGATAGATAGCCCTGCATGTCGGCTATACGACGGCAGCCACCTTATGCTGGCACAATCTCTGTGGAGCGTTCCCAGAGACAGTAAAGTGGAGGCCCCCTACTACGGACCGATGTACCAACTTCATCCTACCCAAACCCCCAAATTTTGCATGACAAGCCCTGTGTCAGTTAGTGTCAATAGGTAGCCCTGTATGTCGGCTATACGACGGCAGCCACCTTATGCTGGCACAATCTCTGTGGAGCGTTCCCAGAGACAGTAAAGTGGAGGCCCCCCTACGGACCGATGTACCAACTTTACCCTACCCAGACCCCGAACTTTTGCACAACAAGCCCTATGTCGGTAAGTGTCGATAGGTTGCCCTGCATGTTAGCAGTCAGGGGACCAAGTTGTACAAGTCAGAATGATCAGATTCAATTTTACTTGTACAAGTCAGATTAAACAAACTAGAGTTATCTTCTCTTTATTTTTTAGAAATTTCAATCTGACTTCTACGAGTAGAATATACTAGAATGTCTTTTTATCAAAGTCTCTTATCCAGAGATATTCAATATGGTTAAATTCCTTTTCTATATACTGAGATCTATTTATAAATCTTACAAAATAGTCATGGGTTTGTAATTTACATTTTTTGTTTTTATATCATTTTTACTTGTACAAGTCAGAATCAAAATTTTACTGCCCTCCTTTGGCAGTAAATTTCTCTACTTTGGCGGTCGTGAACACCATGGTCTTTGATTATGCTTAAATCATTAAATAACAATTATTTATCTAGTATAAACTACATTGGTGTTCAAAACCGTGGATATAAATGACAGTCTTAGATAATTAGCTATGAAATTCTTTGATGATAATTGAAACTTTACAGTCAATCTGTTTCATATTTGCTCATGATTCTTTCATCCTAAATGCAGGATGTCATTGTTGACCTTGTGAAATAATTTGAATAAGATGTATTGGTTTTGAGAAATGTTATTTCAAAAACATTGAATATTGGAGCAAATTTAATAGAAACAATTCTTACTCTAACAAGTCAGATTCGTTCTGACCCATAGAAGTCAGAATTGGATCTGACTCTACAGAGTAAGAAACCATAAATAGAATCTTACTGGTACAAGTAAGATCTATTCTAATAAATAAAGTATATTGCACTGTGGCTTGTGTATAAATAAAATAGATAAATAAATAAACCTTTGGACAGAAGACTCAACTCTGCTTCAGTCAAGCTTTCTCAAGCAGAGTTGAGTCTTCTGTCCAAAGGTCTTAATTTTGTTCCAACAACTTCCTTAGCAGACTCTTTTCAAAACCATTCTGACATCCAAAACTTCTTCAGACGCCTCCTCTTAAAAGCTTTTTTCCACGAGAAGGAAAATAACCAATTTGACGAGGAGGATAATGAAGCCGCCTCTTTGTTTCGCGATTATGGCAACAAAAAATCAAATTTCACTCCCAAAACATCCTGGTTTCCTGTTTTGGAGAAATATATCAAATCTTGTCTTAACCAAATTGATAATTTAAAAACCAAACCCCTCAAAAGACATAATCTGACTAGTAACCAACAAACTGCTCTCCGAAATTTAAAGACCCGCACAGACATAGTCATAAAACCTGCTGACAAAGGGGGTGCAGTGGTCGCTTGGGATGCCAAGTCTTATGTCTCCGAGGGCGATTTTCAACTTGCAAACCCAACATTCTATTGTAAGTTAAAAAACAATAATACTAAGAAAAATCAGCAACAAATCAAAGAATTTATTAAAACATCCGTGGAGAACAATGATCTTCCAGATAAAGCTAGAAACTTGATTGTCTCCCAGCCCAGGACATCGAGATTCTACATGCTTCCTAAAATCCATAAATTGGGAAACCCTGGTAGACCATAGTCTCTGCATGTAGTTGTCCGACTGAAAACATTTCCAGTTTTCTCCATAATGTTTTCATGCCAATAGTGGAGAACTTGCCCACCTATGTTAAGGACACTACTCATGCTCTTAATATCCTAGAGTTCTTTGAACCTGAAAATCCGAATGACTTTAGATTGTTCTCCATGGATGTTACTGCTCTCTACACTAGTATTCCGAACAACGATGCCGTGATCGCTTTAAAACATTTTTTGGACAGAAGACCCAATCCCTATGTGAAAACGGATGTCATCTTGAGATTAGCAGAACTTGTTCTCAATCTCAACACTTTTCAGTTTAATGGAGAGTTTTATTCTCAGTCTGGCGGTGTTGCCATGGGCACTAAGATAGGTCCTAGTTTCGCCTGTCTTTTTGTTGGGTATTTGGAAGAGAAAATGTTTTCTGAATACGTTGGTCCTGTTCCTGACCTTTACAAACGATACATAGATGATGTTTTCGGTGTATCCTCTGATAGTGAAGATGATTTGAACTCGTTCATCAGCTTTGTCTCTTCCTATCACCCTGCCATTCAGTACACCTTTACAATCTCGCAAGAGAAACTCTCCTTCCTTGACTTGGAATGTAGCATCCTTAACGGCAAAATAGAAACGTCCGTGTTCTATAAACCCACTGATGCACACTGCTACCTGAACTACCAATCTTGTCATCCCCAGAGCTGCAAAAATGCCATTCCTAGGTCTCAATTTCTGAGACTTAAACGTATTTGCAGCAAAGAGGATGATTTTAAAGTTCAAAGCAGCACTATGAAATCATTCTTTGTCAAAAGGGGATATCCTAACAACATCTTGGATAAAGCTATTGACTCAGTTTCCCGGGTGACACGATCCAAGGCTTTGGAGCCCAGGTCAAGACGCAAGAATGACCGTATACCTTTGGTACTTACATACCACCCTCATAACATCGTTATACGGAACATTCTGTTGCGCAATTTCAAGTCCATCGTCTTGAAGGACGAACACATGTCGACAGTGTTCGACTCGCCACCCCTGACTGCTTTTCGCAAAGGTAAGAGTTTGAGGCAACATCTTGTCTCCAGTTCATTTGACAAATCCAAGAGACGTCCTCGCTCTGACTTTTCAGGCACCAGGGGTTGTGGTCGATCAATCTGTGTCACATGTCCTTTTACCTGGGAGACTGAAGAGATAGTTGGCCCCTCCAACACCTTCAAGTTGAAGAACGGTTACACCTGCATCTCCGAAAATGTCATTTACGCCATCCGCTGTGCCAAGTGCCTTAAAATTTACGTAGGAGAAACTTGTCGTCGACTGGGTGACAGATTTGCTGAACACAGGAGAAGTGTTCTCAAATGCGACGATTGCCCAGTCGGCCAGCACTTTTCATTGCCAAACCATGGCGTCAAGGATATGCAGGTGACCGTTCTCCTTGAAACATGCACCGGCGAAAAACAAAGACAGTTCCTTGAGCAAAGAATAATCAACTTTTTAGGCACTTTTCAACCCTTTGGTATGAATGTAAAAAGACAGACCTTTTCTTAATATTTATAAATTAGTCATCAAGTTCAGGATTAAAATACCACGTGATGTTCTTCGAGTCAATTTTATGTCATTCTGTCCTCGTCAGTCGATGTATGAACATCTTTCTACTTTTAGCCCCTGAAGAAGGACTTTATGTCCGAAAATTTGGGCACTCTTGTTTTATTTGTTTTAAAGGTTTTATTTCTTTATATTTCTTATTTAGTTTTTACCTTTTAAATGTGGCTTCACCATCCATTTATTTATCTAAGATCTATTCTGACTTCTACAAGTTGGTCCCCTGACTGTATAGGATGCCAGCCACGTTTTTTAAGTTTTTGTACGTTTTGGTTATTTGCACTTTTTCGGTTTTTAGATTATCTCGTAATTGTTCGCTAGCTAATTGTTCGCTACAATTGTTCGCTAGATTGAGTCAAGCGTAGAAGCTCCAAGAAACGTATTACCAATTGCAACATCGAATAGAAAAAGGAGAAGCGTGGGCGTAAGCTAAGTATCAGTCGTCAAAATTATAGCCTGAAGCCTTTGCCAAACTCGACCGCCATTGCAATACATCTGAAATTAGAACTGCCGTGGTATTTTTCCCTGTCATGTTATTGAAATACCACGGTAATATATGCGGAAAGTCATACATGATGATCTACTACAACATACATTATCTATGTAGACATTGTTTTCGCCATTCAAAAATACACAGACACAGTTTTGTCATTTTTTTAAATTACAGAAAATATAGAGTACATGCGAGTGCTTTTGTGAAACAAGGCTGGTTGAATACATGACAGAAGCAGAGGTACCAATGGGGTATCCGAATGTCAAAGTCCGAAAGCGCAGAGACAAAACCAGTCAACACAAACAAGGCCAGGACAAAAAAAACAGCGAACATATAAAACACGGAAACACAAAAATCCCGTGCGGGGCCTGGGAGGCGAATAGGCCCGCAGCAGCGCTAAGCTTGTCGGTAAAAGTCCACTAAAGAGCGCTGACATCGGGGTCAGGCCGCTTTGCCCACAAAGCGACTGGGATGTGTGCCCCACGTGGTTGAATGGGGCAGCCCTGACATCGAGAGATGCGGGGTCGTCAGGCGATAATGCGGAAAACCTGACCGCAAACCATAGTGGTGCACCGTGTTGGGAAAATGTCACGTTCCTCGCACGTTAAAGAACCCTGCTGCAGGTCTCGGTAAGAGTAGGACCCGTAGGATCCCCATGCAGGAGGCAAAATTTCCCGTCCCTACCCATCACTCCTTTTTCCAGTGGCAGTCAAAACTCTCCTACCCGATTGGCCTTGTGTCCCTATTTCCTCCACTTCATCATCATTATGTTCATTGTATCACCACTTTCATCTTCATCTCCCGGATATAGCCGAAATCGCGCTGCTTGGGAGTAAAGCAATAACTAACTAACTAACTAACGGAAACACAAAACTACTGAATATCAACTAACAACGCGAATTCTCGTCTTTGATAATGTTTCTAATATTCTCTATTAACTTGTAATTGTCCTTTCGTTCGTGAAGATTTATGCATTTCATGTAAAAAGTGTGATTCTTGGTAAAGAGTATACTCAGGTGTTCCAGAAGAGTAAGCGGTTCCTGTCTGCTTCAGCAAACCCGTTGCGCTGGTACTTTCCAATTTAGTTTGTCAAATCCGGTACAGGAAGACAAAAAAACCTATGATAAACGAACATCTGCTCTCATCTGAGAAAATGAAATCCCATATTTGTCTATTAGTGTATGATGTCTTCTCTACCGTAAAATTGCTTGAGTGACGACAGCAAACGAGGAGCAACATAACCTTGTGATAACTATTGTTGTGTCAAACGTTAGGCTCTGCCTAGGAAATCGATGTATTTCCCACAAGCTCTAGATCTGGAGTAACGAATCAACTGTGATATGTAAATTCCGTAAGCTGGAGCGGACGGAATGTTGCTACACAAGAAGGGAAAGTAAACAATTGGAAAGTCGATGTCATCACATTTGTCATAGAGCTTTGTTGAGAGTCGTTGAGAGTTTATTTCGAGATTAATATCTAAATATGATATGACTTCCTAAAATCTGTGGTGTCTTTTATCGCAAGTTCCTGAGGATATATATTAAGAAGTCACCAAATCGAAAATTGTTCAGTAAAAGGACACCATTAAGGTATCGGAAAGTTAGGTAAAAGAAAGAACTAATCTACAATTTTGATGTCTAGAACAGGTTGTGAGAAATCCGCTTCATATGAACGAAGAAACAAATCAGCAAGCAAAGGTGCATAATAAGTGCTCAAGGAATTCCTATTGACTGTTGTCCACCAAACTAAAAAATAATGTGTTGTTGATAAGAAAACTGAGCATGTCGATTACTTGGTCTTCTGTGTATATATTTTTCTTTTTCAGACTCATTGATGACAAATTAAGTCTTAGTGTAATCCACTACCAGATATTTGTACCTGCGTTTTCAATTCTTTTTGAAAAAGCTGCGTTTATTCAGTTGTGCCACGCGTTATTTCAGTTGTTCATGTGGAATAGAAGTGAAAAGTTGGAGAAATCGAAAGTTTTGATGTTTTTACAAGATGAAATACAAATGACAACAAAGTTCCAGACAATAAATTTTGCTACGCCTGACGCGCGTTTCGTCTATTCAAGACTCATCAGAGGCGCTCTACCACAAATATTGAAAATGCCAAACACTGTATGAATATGAAGAGCTGATTTAGAGTAAAAAAAAAAACTCTATAAGTTTTTTTTTCGAATTTTTAAGGATCCACATTAGGACACCATTTCTAGAATATCAACAATCGAAATATTTCTGGAGGCTGGATTTTATTGCCGTAAGTATTCAAGTCAACAGAACTGAAAATCAACAGAATACACAAATAAGAAAAAGTACAGTAAAGATATCAGTATGCTAATGATGTGATTATGCATCTCTTAGCTAATTACACTAAGGAACTGTGCTTCAAGAAACACTTAAACAGTTGTTAGTGTTCCTCCTTTAAGACAGAGAGACAAACTATGTTGTTTTAAAGTAAATAAAATGGATAAGTTACTTTTTTTTCAAGAAAAAACACATACAATCAAAATAAGGTCAATGTGCTAGTTTTCATGCTAATATGATACAGGTTATACCTGATAAGCTCCCGCAGATAAAGTAACTTTCTTATATATATAGAAGCCTCATATTAAATGTCTTGCAAATTCCGACCAGTACCTCCCTGTGGTGCAAGACGGGCACTGTTCCAGCGACAACAAAGGATACTCTGGAGCAGCTAACACTGGCGGTGGTGTGTCATGGGCTGGACGACCCATGGCACATAGCGAGTAAATAGTCGATGCAGAGGGGCTTTCCCCTAGTCACGACTATAAATACCCATCAGTCATATTTTTGAAAAAAAGAACGAACCTGCAAACAGAACAATGAAGTGAATTGATTCGGACGCGGACCTCGAATAACGCATCCTTTAAAGAATATTTCTACTTTTGTTTTTGAATGCTAAGCCGGTTAGAGAGAAAATAAGAAAAACAAATGTGTTCACTGAGGACAAAGTAAATATAATGGCTACTGCATGTACTGGGAATGAAATTTGTCTGCTGAAGCGTTTGGTTGACAGTGCACCGCTTAAAGCCTTTTTGGGGGGTCTTCTTTCGCGAAGTTCCCGCGCTTCTGTTGTTTTGATGGACGCGACCTCTAGTGATAGAAGCCACCTGAAGTCCTAATTTTTTATTCGAATTCTTTACATTTAAAACATTTCATAGCTGGAAATACTTGAAATAATTTATATTAATACAATAAATATGTTTATTATTTTTTAAATTGAAAATTCAAAAAAAGGAATTTAATTTTGCATTCCGTGTTATTGGGTGCGGATTTCTGACTAGCTAATACGTCTTCCGGTTTAAGGCATCATATGTCAATTTAGCTCCCGCACAGCGGAACCTTATAAACACTTACAATTTAGGCGAAAAAAAGATTTTTCTAGAGTTTTAATTACTTTTGCATTGCCGCTGATTGGCAACTTTAAACTTTGTAAAATATATGAAAGAGTAAATAGCATTTTTTAAATCATTGTCAACTTCATATTTAGTGTACCTATTTTTGATAAAATTAAAACGAAGTAGGAGGGTCATGGGCAAAACATGTTAAGCTTTTTAGATGGATAAAACATGATGAGCTCAAAAATCTGACAAAATCCCAAAATATTAGGAGCAAATCTCCTTAATCAAATATCAAATTATTGTTTTAGTGCTAGAGACACCAGGGGATGGTGATCAATTCAAGGAGATACTTTATGTAATATAAAATGAATAAACTAGTACTCCAAAAATATATAAACAACAGGCTCCCAGGAGCCTGAATCGCTCACCTGAACTACACAGATACATATATTTTGTAGATATTATTGTGCTTAACCATATGCCATTTAAATTTCTGAAATAACTTAATTAGTTTTGAAGATATTGGGCTTAATAAGTGCAAAATTTAGCAAAAATTACGAAAAAGGGCTCCCACATCAGCAGTCATATATTTTCTGAAATTTCAGGACAGGTAGATCTTAATATGCTGATCACTTTTGATTCTTGCACAATTTTGATATCTGAAACCATTTTTGAGTTATTAGCAAAAAAATGAAATTTACTCCTATGTTCTATTTTTAGCCATTGCAGCCCTGTTTTTTGACGAATCAAAAATCTGAACGATAGAATTGTAGCATATAAGCTATTAAACAAGTGTGCCAAGTTAGGATGCAGTAGGTCTTACGGTATCAGACAAGTTAATCTTTGAAATTCAGGGAAAAAGTAATGAAAAATGGTAAATTTTGTTGTTTTAAGGACAATAACTCCTAAAAGAAATGGTCCTACAGCTTTGACCTATTACAAGAAATGTAGATCTCGATGTGCTTAATCAAATGCAATTTAAATTTTTGAAATATCTTGTATAGATTTCAAGATATATGGCTAAACAAGTGAAAAAAATAAAAAAATCCAGAAAAAGGGCAGTAACTCCTATGTTGATTGTTGGATCTTCTTGAAAATTTCAGAGCAGGTACATCTTGAGATGCTGATCACTTTTGTTACCCATCAGAATTTTGATATCTGTAACTATTTTTGAGTAATTAGCAAAAAACTGCAATTTACCCCTATGTTCTATTTTTAGCCATGGCGGCCATATTTTTTAACGAATTAAAAATCTGAAGGATGGAATTGTAGCAATTATGCTATTTAGCAACTGTGCCAAGTTTGGTTGAAGTTGGATGTATTCTGTCAGACAAGTTCATCTTTGAAATTCAAGGGAAAAGTAATGAAAAATGGTAAATTTTGACGCTTTAAGGGCCATAACTCCTAAAAGAAATGGTTCTACAGCTTTGACCTAATTACATTAAATGTAGATCTTGATGTGCTTAATCAAATGCAATTTAAATTTTTGAAATATCTTGTATAGTTTTCAAGATATATGGCTAAACAAGTGAAAAAAAAAAAAATCCAGAAAAAGGGCAGTAACTCCTATGTTGATTGTTGGATCTTCTTGAAAATTTCAGAGCAGGTAGATCTTGAGATGTTGATCACTTTTGTCTCCCATCAGAATTTTGATATCTGTAACTATTTTTGAGTAATTAGCAAAAAACTGCAATTTACCCCTATGTTCTATTTTTAGCCATGGCGGCCATATTTTTTAACGAATTAAAAATCTGAAGGATGAAATTGTAGCAATTATGATATTTAGCAACTGTGCCAAGTTTGGTGGAAGTTGGATGTATTCTGTCAGACAAGTTCATCTTTGAAATTCAAGGAAAAAGTAATGAAAAATGGTAAATTTTGACGCTTTAAGGGCCATAACTCCTAAAAGAAATGGTTCTACAGCTTTGACCTATTTACATGAAATGTAGATCTTGATGTGCTTAATCAAATGCAATTTAAATTTTTGAAATATCTTGTATAGTTTTCAAGATATATGGCTAAACAAGTGAAAAAATCAAAAAATCCAGAAAAAGGGCAATAACTCCTACATCGGTTGTTGGATCTTTTTGAAAATTTCTGGGCAGGTAGATCTTGAGGTGCTGATCACTTTTATTCTGCCAGAATTTTGATATCTGTGACCGTTGTTGAGTTATTTGCAAAAAACTGTATTTGACCCCCCTGTTCTATTTTAGTAACAGCGGCCATGTTTTTTGACGTATCAAAAATCCCAACGCAAACTTTTTGCACAATACCCTAAGAAACAACCATATCAAGTTTGGTTGCAATTTGCCAAGCAGTTTCAGAGAGGAAGATGCTTGAAAAAAGATAACGGACGACGGACGACAGACGACGGACGACGGACGCAAAGTGATGGCAATAGCTCACATAACCCTTCGGGTCAGGTGAGCTTAAAATACATAAGAGTTTTCCTTTATTAAAATATAAGAATCGTTTGCAATTATTTCAATAAAACTGCAAAGGTTGTTCACTATACAACTTTATCTTTTTAGGTCAATAAAAAAACTATTTCGGTGTTATGTGTGATGAGGTGTTTTTAGTATCAAACAGTTTATGTACTTCTCCAGTAAATTTTGTACATGTTACATAAAAGTTCTTATCATCCTCTACTTCTTCAGAGTCCGAATGAAAACAAAGTCTAAGTTGTGAAAGTATACCCTGATATCTACCAAATTCAATCCGCAAATGATGGGTTGATACTCAAAGTTGTGCTAGATTTCTCCTCCATTCAAATTTGTCAATAAAACTCAAATAATTTCCAATCCAATCAAATTTAAATTTACCATCTGAATTGTAAGACAAATGATTCTCCACTTATTTAATGAAATAAAATGTAAATAAAGTTTCTAATATTCTCTTTTAACTTGTTATTGTCATTAAGTCTTTTTGAGTTTATAGTTGGCTTTAAAAGCTGATTTTGAGCAAAGGAGAAAGTACCTGAAACACCAAAATATACACCTAGATGTTAACAGTGTTGTACATATTCCATATTAAACTCTTTGCATTTAAACACACGGTTACATATGATAGCATCAGCTAAGCATTTATTTAGACAGGTTCATATACAATTTGTACATGTATGTTTCTATTTGATAGAAAGGATATTCGGTGAAATTAAAGAATTATGCAATAGTTGTATGTGGTATTTGCCAAAAATACTTTTTTGAGACTAAAAATTTAACTTGCCTTATGGCTCGTGAAATTTTGTAACCAGTATTTAAAGAAGCATTTTTTGGACAAATACCGCTCACAAGTATTGTAATGTGCCTTAAAACTGTCTGACACTTAAATACATGTACATATATAACCTGATGCCATCTGATTTTGATAGTTATTTCAAGTTTTTATCGATTGAATGTATTATAGGATTTTCATCACATTTTGGTACTTAAAAACGATAAAATATATTTTTTTTACATACATATACAAAGTAGATGTTCCTATTATCTTTAATGATAAAACTGTTAATATATCCCTTTGACAAATTAGCTCAACTTATTTTGGCATGCAAACAATACTCCTTGCCAGATCGTCGTATGTAACAGACATTAAATTCATTGGTTTGAATAGAAATGGTTCACTTCATCTAAAATATAAAATGTTTATATATTTAACAGTTAAACAAAACAAAATAAATATTGAAGAAACACACTTCTTGTGTGTTATCAAAATGAAAAAATAAGTATACATAGACTTTTAAATTGTTTACTATAGATTTTCGAAATTGATACATACATTTTATGTTATCTGAGAAAAAAAATATCTTTACAATGTAGACTTTGTGGTATTCAATATTTTCACAGCAGGATTATTAGTAGTTTTGGCAAGTTGGTTTTAATAGGGATTATCAAAATCAGCAGATCAAATGCTATTATAGACTTCTTGTTTGCAAATGAATGTCAATTGTGTAAAATTACCTCTTTGTAAATTTGCATTCACCACTTGAGAATAGACATTCGGTTGATCCCTCATACCTAGTTCCTCGTATTCACTTAAGAGTTTAAAATATAAAATATATGGTTATGAGATGATATGCACATTAAAATATGAAGTTAAACAATGTAACTAGGTCATATAGTAAGTTCACTCCTCCTCTTTGCACTACTGATTAGTTGTAATGTATGTAACTTAAGTATGTTTTAGATAAACGACAAATGGTATTCTTTTTCAGACGAAATGTATTGATTTTCGGTTGTTAATCATATTGTGTGTTTGTTTGAAACCATTAATTGAGATCTAATTAAATGCATTAGGAAAATTTATATTTTAGACAGTAATAAAGACAAGAAAAGAAGAATGTTATTTTAGCTGCATTACACAATTAAGAATAAACTTTATCAAAACTGATTATATAATTATTACCTTGTTGTATTTATGTCTGAAAAAAGATCATAAAACTACTACAACTACTAAGGATATATAAAACAGTAAAATATGTTAAAAACTACAAAAAGAGGTCCTCTAATCAAAATCTTTATTGGGGGGGGAATGCACAAGCATGAATAAATATTACAAGACTTGTTTAAATCTTAAATTGAATTCAATTCCATTATGAGCGCGTAAAGTTTTGCAAATAGCAAAAAAAATTATTCTGGATATTTTTATTATTGAAAAAAGGAAGTTTTGCATACATAACAGCACCTTACAGATTATTGTCTATGGGTGTCTAGGATAAAACAATCATGGATAGACTTAAATTTGCTGTCTTAAAATATTGAATTTGAAATATTATTTAAAAATTAAACATGTGGAATAGCTTTGTTATATTTGACTTTATACTATTGTTGTTGAAATTAAATATAAAACCTTGCACATACATACATCTTTCCAGATGTTTATTAAACCATAATTAATTTACAAACCTGATGAACTGTGCTTAGTATGTTGAAAACTTTTGCTGTCTCCCGACACGTCTACGTAGTGTTGTATTTCATCTATTTCATTTCTAGGAATAAAGTAATGATGATATTATGTAAAAGATGAATGCATAAAATTGCATCGATTAATGTTTTACCAAAAATGCTTTCTACTATGTTGTGAATATAATAAAGCATTTAGTTATTTTTTTATCATGATCTTGCAGTTTTATCCTCATTTAAGCTTTCATTTTCCTTTAATAGTTTCAAATATGTGTCCTGATATGAGAAAGCTTACATTTTTGGTCATTCTTGTATGAAATATACTTATACTTACCTCTTGTCCTGAGGGTTTGCTGGAAGAGAAATGATACCAATGATATAAAGGTATGAAATAACGTGGGTATGAGATAGCTGCACATACTGTAAAAACAAAACAGATCAAAAAGTGGAAATAAATGTTTTTATCAGATCTCATATTACAATGTATCATTATGAGTGAAAAGTTTATGAATAAATAAAGATACATTCAATTATCAATGCAAATGTCAAAGGGTTTAAATGAATTTAATGTTTTTAATATAACATACCTTGTTTACATGTTTTAGTCTCCATAAAAGAACCACAATAACACCAAGCAGTATAAGTATAACAGTTGATAATACTCCAGCTACCGCAGCTACTGCCGATTTTAAAGATTTCAGGGTATCCGGTTGTCCTTGAATGAATTTAATATTGCAATACTAACATGTAAATAGTAAGATAAAGCACATATCTTCTTTTAATGTTTCATTAGAACAGTTGTTGTATTGTCTCTTACAAACTCTGATATGTAGGGTTCATTGGTAGACCTCGAATGAAATAGCCCATGTTCATTTCATACACAGTGTAAACGACATGTCATATCGTTTCACTTCAAATAAATGCCTGATATTTTACGCCTAAACTACACATCCATACAGTACGATTAAAGACCGAATTTGTACCATTCTATTCAAAGAGCCTATATCTACCTTTACATTACAGTGTTTAATAGCGTGTAATATCAGGATGATGTGTTAACACAATGTAAAATGTACTTACAGCATATGCCGTTTTTTTAACTTAAATTAGTCCAAAAATGTTCAACATTCGAAAAATAATTTTATTGGCAAAAAATAATCAATGGGTTTCATTTTGACACTTTTACGTTTATACTATTGTTATACTGCATGTAATATATTATCTTTATGATAAAAATATTGTTTTCGAAGGATCTTGACCGTCGGCAGGCTATACATGTAAAACGTTCATGACAACATAAACAATTAAAAATCTCTTCAAATGCACCACCTCAAAAGTTGAAAACACTCTTTTTTTTCATCTTAAAAACAGGATATTTAAATTAAACAATTCTTTTTATCTCATGTTATTTAAGCGTTTCAGCTACCTGCCTGACCAGTTGCTGCTACAGCAATATCTGTTGGAGAACTTGGGCTGAACTTGTTAACAGCAAACATCCTCAGATCATATGAAGTAAAACCAATCAAATTGTCTAGTGTGAACCTATGCAGACCATCCTTGATTATAACAACTGTGTTAGGTACGGATGCATTTTGCCACTCTCCTGTACCAGATATACGGTACTGAACAACAAAACTTTGTGGATGGCCTCCATCAAAGACAGGCTTCCATTCCACTGTAACACTAGTACCAACAACGTTTGTAATACTGAAGTCTGTAGGTGTATCTGGTGGACCTACAAGATTTTTGATTACGGTAAACAAAGAACACTAAAAACGTCTGTCAAACAACTTATACTTAATAGTTTAAAATGTAAAATAGAATATATTATAGCATGTGACATAATAGAAAGAAATGTATTCCTTAAAACCTTAAGCGAAATGATATTCTTAAACATATATAAAAAGCTTACTAGCAGATAACAATACCACTAAATGTTCCACTTGTCCACCAACACCATTGGATATCCTTACAGTATAGTTTGTAAAGTCATTTTCCTGAAGGCTTTTTATAGTAAGTGCCAGTTTGTATCCATCAACCTGTGCATTGACTCCATGAAAGGGCGTTGTGACATTAACAGGAGATTGAGATATCACATATTTGTTGCTTGGTGAGATAGGACTGACATCCTTATACCAGGTAAGTCCAGTGATTTTCGGTTCACTGAAAACACTGACTTCTATTGTAACATCTGTACGTGTCTGTCCTAGCACTGTTTGAGATTCTTTCAGGAAAAATGGGGTTGCTGTTGTAAACAGTAAAAAATGTAGACTTCTGATAGCTTAAAGTATGATTATTTCAAGGTGTCTCGAGGCTATTAAAAAGAACATCTTCCGTACATATTGATATTTTGTATAAAATTGATAAACTTACTGGACTTATCAAAAAACCTATATAGTATGATATATTTGATCAAATTAGCAGCAATTATAACACAACAAATGCCATATTATTTTTTTTAGAATTTCCTTTACTAAATCAAAGGGAGATAAATTATATAGAAAGAAAGGAAAAAATTTTAATTTTCCTGAATATCGTGAAAAATGAAAAGTAAACCTATATATTTTTCAGACAATTTCGAAGAGCTTTAGAAAAGGGACTTTTTAAAATTGTAAATGATTATTTTGAAGGAATTCTTCTTTAAGTGCTCTTTAGATTTTCTCCCTATAAATTTTAAATAAAATGTCGAAACTATGCTTATTAAGCAAGCCATTAGCGATCTTTAGTGAATGGTGACTCTCTCTTTTTATTTCATATTTTTATTTTCTATTGTTGTCAATGAAAAACAAAAACATCTATACTAGAATTATAATGCCCTACGCCTTTAAACTTAGTTAAAAATAAGAGAAAAAAACTAAGCTTACTACGCTTACCCCACTCCGCCCAACAAAAAACAAAACAAAAACAAACAAAACCCATCTTGATTTAAAAAAAACCAAAACAAATATAAGTACATGTATATGTTTTAAATTTTATCTGGATACCATTAACATTGATGCATGTTTTTTTATTACACCCACCTTTACTGATCACATAACCCGATCCCTTCTGGTCTAGTCGGCCCTGACTGTTCACGATTCCATTATTAGCAGAACAGATATACACTCCTGTTTCTTGGTATCTGACATCTTCTGACAAAAGCCCTAATGTTATTGTTGGAGCTGCATTCAGATACCGGATATGGGTACCATATTTTGATCTGTGTTCCCATGGCTTGCATGTGTAAGTAGGCGGATTACCAGCTAATTGGCATTGTATTTCTAGAGATGTTTGAGTCAAGTCTAGTGTTTTGTCGGGCACTGCTATTGTTGGAGCATCTGAAAAATTATACTTTCGTATGTATAAATGATGTACGATTATTAAATGGGCATTCTGCATGTATTTTTACAACTACAAATGTATGTCTGAGCGTAATTTTGAAGAAATTATTTATTTATAATTATCCATTCGATAATATGGTTTAAGCTTACTTTTGGTTATTTTCTTTTAATAGAACAATTTCTAATTTGGCTAAAACTCCTCGGTTTGTATTAACTTAAGAAAGTTTATGGCAGAGATCATGCGCTCATAGACAAATATTTCTCAGATGATAGCAGTTGTTGGTTTGTCATAGGGTATTGTTTCGCCCACTTGTTCGAATTCGACACTTAAGCAAAGCGACATACTTACTAAAGCAATAAGCACCCGCCTAATCTTCCGAAGCACTTGATAATGTAATCAATTGTTAGAACTTGAGTTCGCGTTGGTTGCTGTTCTATTGTTTTTATGGTTAAATGTTGTCTGTTTCTACGTGCTGTTGTTGTTCGTGTTTTATGGTTTTCTCTTTGCCTTTTCGGACTTTTGGGATGTGGATGCCCGTTAAGTACATTTCTGCCTCCTTCTCATTAATCAATACAGTACTGGAATATGGTTTAAAATCAATTATGAAAAATATTCTAAACATGTATTTGCTTCAGACATACATTTTACATCAATCTGCTTCGAAGACTGAATAAAGGTATTGCCAGAGGCCATGTTCTTGAACCCACATGTGATACTTTTGCCATTGTACTGTTTTTGTACAGTGTAGGTCAAAGTTGATGTAGCTTTGTAAGTATCTGCCTTCGATGAATCTTGAGTCGATGACAGTGTGGCATTGGATGTGATATCAGTATTACTATCACCCAGAAACCAGATTCTCGCAGTAGGAGCAGGACGACTACCAGTAGAAAAGCAAGTCAACACTAAAGGTTTGGTATCCTCAGTAATGATTGGGTCAGGACTGAAGGTAGGTGGTAGTGGTTTTACTGAAAATGAAATTAATCTTGCGGTCTTGGCAATCGTTTTAATTATAGTCAGTAAAACAAATATTTTATTTATATTTTTGTGTTCACTTTAAGCTCCTTATCGGTAAATGACATATCTTTTTGTAATACATTAAGGCGTATTTTACGTTAAATGTCTGTGAGAACTGACATATGCTCTAATTCACCATATTGTTCTTTATTGTTTAGTTTTAAAAATTAACAATATGGAAATAAATTTTTCTTCGATTTTCCAAATTATTACTAGATAAAATAATGAAAAGTCAAGTTTTGATATAATTTTGATTTGAAATTATTTAAATTTTAAAGGATTTTAGGGGCATGTTGTCCTGTTAAAATATATATATATGATTCATTTTTACAATACAAATTCATATCTTTATTCGATTCTAAATTATAGAATTACTTACAATACAAATAGATATTTTCTATATCTGTTAATGGCTGATATACAACACCGGGATAGTCAGTCCTACAAGATACAGGTGTTTCATCATATGATATGTCTATACCAGGTATTGTGTGCTCCACCACTCCATTAGTACCAATGTACCCAGGGCCATTAGTTCCTATCTGTATTATAACATTAGGTTTAGGATCTCCTCCTACAGCTGTACATCTGATTCTCAGGTCCTGTCCTTCTGTACCTTTTAGTTTGCTATCTTCCTTGTTATCAAAACCTACTCCAGTTGGACTATCTGAAAGCAAAAAAATGTACAATAGAGGATATTTTAATTGACATAACATTATACTTTGTATTGTTTTCAGTTTCAATACTTATTATTTCGTTTTACCTCAGCTCGATAATAGTTTGCAACCATGGAAGGCAAGTAACATTTACTAACGAGCGGACATGACGAGACGGAAGAGGGGGTTATATCCTGCATAAAGCAATGAGTGCTCAGAAAACAAAAGAGGGATAAACCTTAAATAACAACAAACTGGCAAGAATTCGCAAGAATATTTAATGCTTTGTACATGTTGTATTTTCTTGCAAAGTTGTCAACTTTATTCAGTATTCTCTGAAATCTCAATCCGAATATATCTTTATATAAAATTTAAAAGCATAAAAAACCAATCGCTGATAGTGCTTAATCATGTTGTTGCCATAACAATAGAGTCATGTACGCTGGGTGAAAATACATGTAGATTAATTAAAAATTATATAGTTTATAGCAATGGTTGATTAATTGATAAGGATATAGATTGTTCTGCTATGCTATTTATCTGTAGCGAAAACGACACTTATCAAGTTATTATTTACCTCATCAGTAATGGTGAAAATAAAGATAATCAATCAATCAAATGAAAGTAGTTTAATGTGCAATAAGAGATGTGAACTAGCAAAGCAATCCAAAATACCAATTTTAAATTTATTCGACTTCAAGTGGTTGCTACGTTCATATCGTTTTTTAACTTCTACTCTCATGGTAGGCGGCAAGTAGCGAAAATGGTCAATTATTATAAGAAAATATATTATGTGCACGCGATTATCATCGATTTATATGTGAAATTTTTTATAGTTGCATGTTTCACTTATGTAAAATGGTAATGGTCTTGTTCTTTTTTATATATGAAATTGTATTTACATGTATTTTTTAGTAACAATCCAATTGCCTGGATTTTATTCTGATTCTGATAAAAATGTCAACATTTATTTACTCTAGTAATGACATGAATACTAATGAACTTACCCATATGCAGAAAAAATTCTTTCCAGCTAAAGTATGGAAATAAGATTTGAAAACAAGAGGCTCCCATGAGCCTGAATCGCTCACCTGATCTCTGATGCTTAAGCCTCTTACCTAATGGGCAACTTGGTCTACATGTACTTGGTAAGTAAAATAAAAAAGTGTTAGAATAGAAAACACTCTTAAGATTTAGAATACAAAGTTACAGCTTTCCATTGAAAAAAAACCAAACAATTAAAAATTGATTGAAAACAGTTAAAGGGGGATAACTCTTAAAAGGTTGATGTGATAATTTTGAACTAGAAATCATTTTTTGTAGATCTTAATGAGCTGAACAATTTTGCAATGCTAGATTTTCCTCTAGCTCTTATAGATTTTACGATAAAGTTCAAAACTGCGAAAACAACAATTAAGGGAAAATAACTCCAATAAAGATTTGTCCAACAACTTTGACTCAATTGAGAGTTTTGTAGAGCTGTTGATGCTGAAGTGGGATGGTTGTTTCAGATTTTTTTTTTATCTCTTATACTTTTTGAGCTATAAGCATATATATAAGCAAAAATCTACGGTCTGACCCCTTGTTCTTTTTTTAGTAACGGCGGCCATGTTGGTTAGTCGGCATGCACAAAGTTCACAAACTTGGTAGAGGACAATCTAAAGATCAAATGTAATAAGTTTAAAAGCAACCCCTTCAGCAGTTTCAAAGAAAAAGACGGTTTTTGAAAAAAGTTAACAGACGACAGACGGACGAAGGACGCTTAACGAAGACAATAGAGGGTCAGGTGATCTGAACACGCCACTTCCTCGTTGATATCGAGCACAGCTCGCTAGAGGGCACGAAGTGTTCGTTTGAGAGGAGAGCTCTACAGTATTTGTTCCCACGAAAAAAAAAAGCCTAATGCTGATTATTGATTTTTCAGAACGCGCTCTCAAATTTTTAAGGAACGATATGAAAGTAGTTACCAATTTTGTAGTTGCCTTTAAAAATCATCTATAAAAAATAAATAAAGATAGAAATATATTCTGATGACAACCAGATTTTATTAAACAAATGTTTGTAACAAAAGTGGCCACATTTTTGTAGGGAATGTGGTTCTTAAAGGGAAAGTTCACAAAAAAATGAAAATTTGTCATATGATTTCTAATGCATTATCAAATCATGCTATATCATTTAAACTTTTATATTCAATTTAATAAGCTGACAAATATGGAATTTTATTTTTTATGTTTTGGTTTCTGTCATTTCAAATAACACAAAACATCTGAATACCACAAAGTCTCTTTTTGACAGTGACCCACCATTTACCATAGATTATTGAATTCCCAATATATATAATATTTTTTGTGTGCATCTATTTATGCATTTTAAATAAGTAATAGAAAATCCTTATTTAAATTAACAAAATTGAGTTATTCTATAATTAGTAATAATGATTTTTTGATATAAAAATCAATTTAGATAAGTCATTCTTAATAATTTAAGTCATGTTGTGTTGTGATAATCTTGGATATAAATCACATTATTGTTTTAAATGCTAGAATGAAAATAAAATGATTTATAGTACATAAAATTTTGTTTCTGAATGTTTGTATACTAGGTTTTGACACCTGTAGGTATTGATAATAAGAATTTCTTGTTTATTTCACCCTAAGTCAGCTGTGACTAATTACATTTATGTTTACCTAACCATTACACAGGTACCTGCTGAGAGACAATGACAATGAATTCACATTAATTAACACTTGTTGCAAACCCAGTGGGGGGTAGAAAAAGGATGACCTGTAATTTACATCATTATATCACAATTATTTTCAATGAAATATAGTGGCTCACATTTTAATACACAACTTCTTTCTTTATAGTAAATAGAAAAAAAATCTAATAGTATGATTTTAATTTCAATTAATTGATTATAAAGTTAAATTTAAAAGATAAAGATAATAGATTAATGAAATATTTTTTAATAGATTTTTACATAGAAATTAATTTGAAAATATTAAATGATCTTGTCGACTTTTGATTATTTCAATTATTTTGTTGGTTATTGGACATACCACATGATCACTTAAACGTTTGAACTAGTGTGATTTTTTGCTACTCCGTAGAGATTCTGATCAACTTAACTAGTCCCCTAATGTAGAGTAGGGGACTATTTCAAATAAATAATCCCCAATATCTTTGTTATAAGTTAAGATATGAGAGAACAAATTTGCACACTGTTATAAAACATTGTTTTGGACAATTTAAGACCATATGTCAAAAATCGTGAACTTACCCTTTAAGTTGGTATATTTTGATTTCTAAACGATTATATGAGGGTAGAAGAAAAGGGTCCATCTGTTTTGTTTCAAGTTGTATGTTAACAGTACTTTTTAACTCAAAATGTATGTAAATTCGAAACACAAAAATATTTGTCAATTTATAATTATCAAAATTATGCTGTGCTGGCATTTAATCAATGCACTTTTCATATTTACGACATAAAAATATATTTTACAATTTGTAATTATCAGAATTATGTGTGCTCACATTTAGGCGATGCTTATTTCATATTAACCACATTAAATTAAGCAAAATATTGTAAATAAGGTTGGAAAGTATTTTTTAAAAATGTCATACGGGATGAATTGATAGTGCTTTAAATTTGTTTAAAAAAAAACCAAAATATTACTTTTCTAAACAAATATGTCAGATATTTTTACACTGTTTTGTTAATATCAGCGTTGTTAAATATGGGTGTTGCATTAGTGTTCTTCGAGCCATCCAAAAAAATTATTCTTTTCGTAACTAATTCTGACAGAGCGTCAGTTTCTTTTTACTGTTCTTTCTTGGCCCATTTACTGGCCAAATTATTCATGACCAATAAGTTTTCAGAGACGGTGATGCAGCAATTTAATGGATTGCTTTCAATTATTTTCAAAAGAATATAAGCGCATGACGCCAATGCATAGCAACCTCACTTGCCACCTCAAAAGATACTTGTATTTTTTTATCATATCGAGTGTAAAATATAGGTTATCTCAATTGGCAAACATCAAAAGAAAATGCCGCAAATTGCTAATTATTGTTTTTGCTGACATCTGTTTTAATGTAACACTGTAAAATTCGGGAGTATTGTTCCATTTTAACCGGTCGATAGACGTGTTTTGCCATCATTGTTAATAAAACATGCTACCAAACGATTCAAAACCATATGACTCCCAAATATCACTAAAATAATCCGTGAACACATTGGCAATGTCTTACTAGGAGACGGTACGTGGTGTTAAGTAAGCTTTTTTCAACGGCTTAGTCTAATATGACTAATTGGCATATACATGAATAAATTCATATAATGTTTGATTAAGCGAATATCTGTTGGCGACCGACCTCTTAAATTTAACATTTATCTACCTCAAACTTGTTTGTCACTAAAAAAAATTCGAATTGTGGCAGCAATACATTAGAATACGGCTAGACTTTAAGTTATATTCTATGCGTTTTATGACATAGATAGTGATTTTTGTCTTCCCTTAAATATTGCAATGTTCCAAATCAGTTGGAAAATTGCAATATTTAAGGAAATTATTCCTACTTAAAAAAAATTCAAAAAGACATTGATGGAATATCTTAATTGCGTTAGTCCGAAAAATATAGAGGCGCATGAATTTACAACGAAATAAGCTATTCAAGATTTCTTTTAATTAGAATCAATGTTTCCGTTGTAAAAGACCAACGATCGTTGTATTTGGCAAAAATGATGGACCCAACATATTAGAATAAAAGCCATTTCCCTTTCAGCTGTTTGAACATATTTTGCTGAGAGCCTATGATGTAGTAGTAAACGAGTCGGGCTACTAACACAAAGGTTTGTGGTTCGATCCTCGTCCGGAGTGAATATTTCATGAATTGATTTTCCGAATCTCTCGTAATCCATAATATATACTGAAAATAGCTTAAAATGTTCATTTTTCTCAATCATTTCAAATTCAAAATTGTATGTTGAGTAATCTACATCTTAGAGGAACCATTAATCAACCCTGTTTTCGAGTGATTAAGCATACAAATCTAAATTTGTAAAGGTCTACCATGAAAAGTCAAGATAAAATTAACATGACAATTTGAACAAAGATAATTTTTAATGAAAAAAAATCATTTAGCTACATTTGTACAAAAAATTTCATTTTCCACCTTTAGATAGGCAAATTCTACCCTTATCGTGATTTATCCTTTGGCATAACATATAATACTGGATTTGATTGCAGAATCTTATCAATACATTCTTACCTATAGCCGTAAGTGTTATGAGGGGACCATTGTTTGTATTTATAAAACATTGGTATTGTCCTTCCTCAGGTTTCTTCAGGTCAGATAAGGTCAGATGTTTCTTCCCATTATCAGGAGTAGTACTTAGACGGAGTCTGAGTTCCTCTGGTTGTAAATCCTGCAATATTGACGATCCGTATGATAAAAGTTGGTTAGGAAGCTTTTTCCATGTGACATCGTTTGGTTGGCTTGGAGTTAGTGGACCTTCAAGTGTGACTGTAGAGCCCACTACTGAAGACATAGCTTCTACAGCAACATGATCTACAAAACAAAAATGTAACTTATGTAACTTAATACATGCACGAGGCGTTAGTTTGAATAGGTATGGGTCACATAGACTTAGTATTTACAAAAGGGATGGTAAAATATTCACATTTAGATTTTTGCAAAATATTGTTATTTTTTTTTTCTATTAAAGGAACTGACACATTTTCCATTAATGTTATAACTTAACTTTTTTGACATTGAGCATATTAATATCTTAATATAAGCAGATAAAAAGACCATACGGCTAATGTTTATCAAAGGACCGCAATAAAGTGTGACACGCATTTGTCCCGAAAGGAAGATTAGTAAGATTTTAAAAGAAAAAATATATATATTCTCACGTAAAACCATTATTTGTAGAAATATCAACAACATTTTATTCATTCTGCTAAAACTTCTTCCGTGTTTCTATTAATATACCTTTTATGATTTTAATTTCGATAGGATTTATAAAACGTTTGAATACTACATAAAAGTATTTTTATTAAACAAAAACTTCCTAGTTCATGTACAGATGGGACCAAACCTTACCTGTACAAAAGTAAACCAAAAGTAAACATTAAGGTTACTTTTCTGGTTTGGTTTGGTTTACTTGACTTAACTAGATAGTAAACTATGGTTTACTCAGAGTAAAGCGTGGTTTGCTTTATGAAATATTTTGAAATGAGGAATATGCTTGGAAGACGGTAAAACGGGCGTGATTTCTAATTTTAAACAGCTCTTCATTGTAGGGTCATCAAAATGCACCACTAACCCTCTTTCAGTTCTGTTGACTTCAATACTAACCGTAATAAAATCCAGAAATATTACGATTGTTGTTATTCTAAAAATGGTGTCGATCAAATGTGGATCCTAAGAAATTGAAAGAACTTTTGAAGATTCTTAACATCTTTCAACAGCATCAAATCTTTCGATGTCTCCACTCTTTACACTTCTATTCCACATGAAAAACTCAAATCACAATTGGCACAGCTGATTAAACGCAGCTTTTTAAAACAGAATGGAAAACGCAGGTACAAATATTTTGTAGTGTAGTATTTTGTTTGTATTTTGTAAGACAGTGACTTACTTTGTCATCAATGAGTCTAAGAAAAAAACAACAAATATACAGAATACCAAATAATCCACATGCTCAATTTTCTTATCGACAACATATTTATTTGTTCAGTTTGATGTGATGGTTTTATATCAAAATTACATTGAATATAATAGGAAAATGAACATAAAAAGTCATGTTTTTGAGCATTTTCATTCAATAAAAAATTATATACCGATCAATATTTAAAAAAAAACTCAAGACATATTCAAAATTAAATTCTGCGCATTTTGGTGTAAAGAAAGTCCTTGACTACGGAGTTCGTTTTCACGCTACAGACTTCCAAAGTGGAAATAAATGATAAAAATGGCGCATTTATGATGACGTTTTCGGCAACGTAAAAAAAAATAAAAATAGCGACGTTTATAAGTAAAATCAGTGTTGTGCTGTTTGATTGGGTTTGAACTCTTTTGACAGGATTCTTGAAGTGTAACAAACTATATTACCTAAGCATGTCGCTACTTGTATGTAATAAATTATACAGTATAAACTTATTATTTGTGTTGTCCGTTGAATGATACATGTACTTTGCAATCCGTAAATTTTCTGAGTATTTCTTTAAGCATTTACTACTACTACGTGAACTAAGTAAAAACGCTAATTTACAAATTTATGTACAAAGCTTTTGCCGTCGTCAGTTTTTTTTTCTTTATTTCAAAGGTAAATGAGCATATATAGTGTTCGCTTCCGTACGCCCGTTCGTAAACTCGTCAGTCCCAATTCAGTTTTACTTTCAGTTTGTCTTAATAACATACCCCAACTCTTACTAGTATATGAAAATACGCACTGATCGATTTCTTTTATATTTTCAAGATGGACAGTATTTTTGTAAGGTTAAATAAAAAAAATAACACGAAAGGGCTTCGTGTCGCAAAAATCACACCTGGTAATTGTAGTGTAGATTTTCATGAAATGATAAATTTCTATTTTTGCGTCTTTTCATGTCATGTTGTGTATCAAAATATTTCATTTTTCATATAGAGCTTTGATCTAATATTTTTAAACGATTTTAATTTATTTTCATCATCAACCAAAAAATTTCATATATTTTTACTTTATTTCCTTGCATTAGTTTTTACACATTCTTCCTGTATTTAAGATTAAGAATAAGGCAAAAACGACAATAGAGTCAATTAGACAAACATGTCAAAACTAAGTAATTTATATCATGTCTTTTCCTCTCTTTTGATCTTCTAATTTGTTGATCCGTCGCTAAGGCTTTTTAGTAAAAGGTGTTAACATAAGTTTTGAAAGTAGTTTTTAAAATCAGTTAGTGTAGAGTAGAGTGGATAGTTAGACACAAAAATGTAGGCACCGGGTTTATACCGCTCCGTGAGCGGTAACGTATTTGTATATATGTTTATTGTGGTTTTATAATATTTGCTAGACTTAAACAATAATAAATATGTGAACGTTCATGCATCCAGGACTTTCATTTCAAACAGTTTATAATTAGTTAGAATCAAGGACCAATTTCAACAGTTCATCAGATGAAGTCAAGAATTCTTATTTCTACAGTTTATGAATTTGGACTTTCGTTATATACACGTACATGCAGTTTTTTTTACAAGTTTCGAATTTTACAATTCGTAGTTTCATGAAACGAACCACTATACACCAAAATCCAACTATGATAATTGGTGCAGAAGAATGGCCGACCCGCGTTTCCTCAAGCTGCCATTTGAGATCTAGTTCCCCAGAAACAGTACCCAAGAATACGCCGTCCCGAACAACGGACTTTATAAACATTACATTTTTCGCTATTTTATTTATCAATTGTGTTAAAGTATGAAGTGAGATACTTAACGTTAGATACCCATCCGTGTGCCGTTGAAGCTGATACAAATTTAGACGATGAAGAAGACCTGTATTCGGATTTCCGTTTACCAGTATCTGTGGACCTCCTACTGGAAATATGACATTTACAGAGGACATTCCTTGGAGTGATGATTGCTGGTATTCCAGAAGACTCACAAATATGCACCGATGTCAGAATCGCACGACCCTTAGTCGCCTTTCATGACAAGCTATGCTCTGCTTCGGTCCTATTCGTCTCCCGGGTCCCGTCCGAGACTTAAATGATATTTGATCAAGGTGTAAAGTAAAGATGCATGTATCTGCTTATAGTTTTAGGGTTAAAGCTTTTAGAAATATATGTTAGTTTGTTAGCCTAAAACCTGGTTTAACCCATATATAATATCTTTTGAAATGCCTGTACTATAAGTCCGGACCTTCACGATCTTGAAATTTTCCGGTTTGTCTTTCTTGTTTTTTGTTTTGTCTTTTCTCTTGAACATTTGAGATCGCTCATCCAAGTACACTAGTTTTTTTTTGAATTTCTTTATATTCTTTGCATTTCAAAAGTTTGCCCGATTAACAATTTTTCATATGTAAAAATTTCCGTGACAAACGGATTGGTTCGTCCCCATGAGAAGTGAAACAGAATTCCATTAAGTTTTTTTAAAAATTAACATCATCATGTCTTCTGTCCACAAACTTATTTTTTTTCGAAATTGCCGACTATTTATAAAAAAAATAGCAAAAGAAAAGGATGCAGTATTGCCTTTTATGTAAACTTTTTTTCGAAAGTGGTTAACTTTTTGATTTAGTAATTCCTGCATATACGACCAAAAACATTGTATTTCTGCTGTTAATGCATTAATTATCCCTACGAGCGTCTGCATCGGCAAAAAATATCAGTAAAATATGACGACATGCTGAAAAAATTAAAATCGGAAACGAAAGTGAAGCGTCGAACGTCGCGCCATTTGAATGAGCACATTATGACGTTACGTAACAAACGCTAGAGGCGCTCAATTACGTATACTTTACCTTAAACAGAATTCTAATATATGCTACCATTTTTGAGCAATTTGCAAAAAACTGCTATTTACCCTGATGTTCTATTTTTAGCCATTTTTTTTTTGTCGAATCAAAATTTCGAACGATTGTTTCGTAGAGAACATACTACAAAGCAACCCTATTAAGTTTCATTACATTTGACTAGGCGGTTTCAGAGAAGAAGATTTTTGAAAAGTTGAACGACGGACGACGGACATCGGACGACAGACGCCATGTGATGGCAAAAGCTCACGTTGCCTTCGGCAAGGTGAGTTAAAAAGGAACCAAAAGGGGTAAAATGAATGTCAAAACTAAACTGCTGAAGAACATTTATTTTTCATACTATTTTGTTATTTTTTTCTTTCATTGAATTCTGTCAGAATCAAAATACATCGACATTGTTTACATCGACAGTTTTAAGTATCACCATTACATTGCTATGAAGGGCCCTAAAGGGGCCACAACCAAACAAAATCGACTTTTTGTTATTTGTGGTCCGCTTTTCAAAATATATTTTTCATTGATTCCATTTAAAAAAACCTGCTTGTGTTTTTTCGATCAGATTTGCAATATCTCTTACAATTTTCAAAAGCACCGTGTGAGATTTTCCTGAAGATTGGTATAAATGTATAAAAAATGCATGCAAAGTACACCAAAGATTGCTTGTAACTGTAAAAAGCTTTTTTAAGTCCACCATGGGCTGCATGTGTCCAAAGCATTTGACAACCTTTATTGGGCCGCACATGTACAGAGTTTACCATTGTACGGTCGTATCAGGCTGCGCTTGGCGTAGCTTTTAATAAGATGAGTTAGATGCGTTTGATAGTTTGATAAGTTTTTGGTTATAATGAACTTTAAATTTAATGTCAGAATTGAATGATTAGCTGCAGCCTACGCAAGTATAGCCAGTTTTTGTTCTGTGAGATATATTAGTGATTTGTTGTTGTATTTTTACGCAGAATCAGTGACATTTGTTTTCCTTAAGTTTGGACATTTATTTGTACACTCAAATTCAAAATGTGTAACCTGATTGTAGATTTATTGTGTACGGCATCATAACGTGTACAACGTGTAATTAACTGTAGAAGTAGAAAGCTTCAAAAATCGTATTACCACCATCGAACCCATAGAAAACGAAAGCGTGGACGAAAGCTAAGCATCAGTCGTAAAGAATTATAACCTAGAACCTTTGCCAAACTTGACCGCCATATCAATACATTCGAACTATAGCTGCCTTGGTATTTTCCTCTGTCGTTTTATTGGAATCCCACGGTATTATATACGGAAAGTCATGCATGATGATCTATTATACAATAGACTTTCAGACATTGTTTCGCCATTCAAGGAAATAAACAGACACAGTTTTGCCATTTTTTAAATCAAATAAAATAAAGAGTACATGCGTGAGCTTTTGTTGACAAAGCAGGTTGAATACACGACAAAAGCAGAGGTACCAATGGGGAAAGTCCGAAAACACAGTTAACACAAACAAGGACAGGACGAAAAATCAGACAACATATAAAACACAAAAACACAAAAACTACTGAATATCAACTAACAACGCGAATTCTAGTCTTTGATAAGGTTTCTAATATTCTCTATTAACTTTTAATTGTCCTTCCGTTTTGGTATATTTTCTATTTTTTTATGGAGAGAAGCACGTCATGAAGAATAATGCATTTCATGTAAAAGTTTTGATTCTTGTCAAAGAGTAAACTCAGGTGTTCCGGAAGAGTAAGCGGTTCATGTCTGCTCTAGAACACTTTCCAATATAGTGTGTCAAGACAAACAGCCGTAAATTGTCTTGAGTGACGACAGCAACCGAGGTGCAACATAACCATATGATGACAATTTATGTGTCAAACGTGACGCTCTGCCAAGAAATCGATGTATTTCCCGCAAGCTTTGGAGTAACGAATCAAATGTGGTATGTAGACTCCATAAGCTGGATTGGACGAATTGTTGCTACATAAGAAGAGAAAGTTAACAATTGGAAAGTTGATGTTATCACTTTTGTCATAGAGCTTTGTTAAAAGTCGTTGAGAGTTTATTTTGAGATTAATATCTTATTATGAATGCAGACTTCCTAAAATATGTTGTGTCTTTTATCTGAAGTTCCTGCGGATATATGAGAAGTCACCAAATTGAAAATTGTTCAGTAAAAGGCCATCATGAATAAAACGGAAAATGAGGTAAAAGAGAGAGCTAGTCTACGATCTTTTTTGTCTAGAACAGATTGTAAGAAATCAGCTTCATATGAATGAAGAAACAAATCACCAAGCAAAGGTGCATAATTAGTGCCCAAGGAATTCCTACTGATTGTTGAAAAACACGTCCACCAAACTGAAAAAAAAGGATGTTGTTGATAAGAAAATTGAGCATGTCCATTATTTTGCTTCTGTGTATTTGATTTTGTTCTTAAACTCATTGATGACAAAGTAAGTATTAGTGTAATCGACTACAAGATACTTGTACCTGCGTTTTCCATTCTTTTGAAAAAAACTGCGTTTATTCAGTTGTGCCAAGCGTGATTTTTTTCAGTTTTTCATGTGGAAGAGAATTGTAAAGTGTGGAGAAATTGAAAGTTTTGATGCTGTTACAAGATGAAACTGATTTAGTGTTAAAAAACTCAGTTTTTATCGAATTTGTGAGGATCTACATTTGAATGACACCATTCTAGAACAAGAACAATCGTAATATTTCTGGAGACTGGATTTTATTGCCGTAAGTATTCAAGTCAACAGAACTGAAAGTCAACTTAATACATGAATAAGAATAAGTACAATAAAGATATCAATAAGCTAATGATTTGATTATGCATCTCTTAGCTAATGACACCAAGGGACGGTGCTCAAAGAAACACTTAAACAGTTAGTGTTCCTCCTTCAAGGCAGAGAGACAAGCTATCTTTTAAGGGGGTTCGCTCCTTTATTTTAAAGTAAATAAAATAAATAAAGTTACATTTATTTTCAAGAAAATGGACACACAATAAAAATAAGCAAGAAAAAAAATGAAGGTCAATGTGCTAGTGTTCATGATATAAACACTTACAGTTTAGGCGGGAAAGGGTTTTTTCTAGAGTTTTTATTACTTTTGCATTGCCGCTGATTGGCAACTTTCAACTTTGGAAAATGTATGACAGAGTAAATAGAATTTCTTAAAACAGTAACAACTTCATATTAAGTGTACCTTTTATTGAATAATGAAATAAACAAGGAGGTTCATGGGCAAAAAATGTAAAGCTTACTAGATGGATAAAACCTGATGAGCTCGAAAATCTGACCAGCCCAAAATATTAGGAGCAAACCTCCTTAATCAAAATCAAATTATTGTTTAAGTTCTAGAGACACCAAGGGACGGTACTCAAGGAGATACTTTATTGAAATATAAAATGAATAAAATAGTACCCCTCCCCATGTCAAAACAAATTAAAAAAACATAAGAGTTTTTCTTTATTCGACGGTGAAAGACAGGAAACAGTTTTTGAAATATAAGAGTCGTTTGCAATTATTTTAATAAAACTGCAAAGGTTGTGAAATATACAACGGGTCATTAACATATTTTTTTCTTTATTATATATATCTAAAAAGTTATGACAATTTTTTGAAATAGCATCAAACAGTTAATGTAATTCTCCAGTAAATTTTGTACAACTTATGAACATTAAAAAATCCTCTACTTCTTCAGAGTCACAATAAAACAATGTCTAAGGTGTGGAAGCATACCGTGGTATGCCAGATTTAATCGGCAAATGATGGAATGATACTCCAAATTGTGCTACGCTTCTTTAGTGTAAAATTGCCAATAAGACTCAAATAATTTTCCAACCCATGACTAGTTTTAAATTTTCCCTCTGAATCGTAAGACAATCAATTCTCCCATAATTTATTGTAAGAATCTTTAATAATGTTTAAAATATTCCTTTTTAACTTGTAATTGTCCTTCCGTTTTTGTATGTTTTATTATTTTATGGAGAGAAGCACGCAATAAAGATTTATGCAGTGCATGTAAAAGTTTTGATCTTGGTAAGCATAATTTAAAAGCGGATTTGAAGAGAAAATCCTCCCGGTTCGGAAAGAACAGCAAAACTTGTGGTCTTTTTATGTACTCCAAGTGAAAAAATGTACACATTTTATATGCAATTTGTTACAAACAATGTTACAATAAATTTACTCAAGTGAATGACAACCATTTCTATATTAAGCAGTATAAAGGTTGTACAATCCTCATATATTACGGTCATATAAAAGAAAATGAGGCTTTGTTGTATAATCAAATACACTGATGTTAGTCCTTATATTTGGATTATAAGTCAAAAAGTCTTTTTGAGCCTTCTGAGTTTATAGTTTGCCTTTAGAGCTCATTTTTGGCAAAGGAAAAGGTACATGAAACACTAAAAAACACACCTATATATTAACAGTGATGCACATATTCTATATTGAACTCTTTGAACATAAGGTTACAAATGATAGCAACAGATAAGCATTCAGTTAGAAAGGTTTACATATTTTTCTATTTGATAAAAATAGATATTCGGTAAAGTTAAAGAACTATACGATACTTGTATGTGGTATTGCCAAAAATACTTCTTTCGAAACTTACGGCTTGTGAAATTTTTAACCAGTCTTTAAAAAAGTATTTTTGGACAAATACGGTTCCCAAGCCTTGTATAGTTCTTTAAAACTGTCTGACGCTTAAATACATGTACATATATGAAGTGCTGCATTCTTATTTTGAATATTAAAAACGAAAGAATATGGAATATCAAGTTTATCACTTGAATATATTGTTTTAATTTTTCATTACATTTTGGTACTTAGCAAATGACAAAAATATATTTTTTACATACATATACATAAATAGATGTTCCTACTAACTTCAGTGATAAAACTGCTAATATATCCCAAAAACAAATTGGCTCAACTTAGTTTGACAAGCAAACAATACACCTGGCAAGATTGTCGTTTGTAAAATACATTTAATTTATTGGTTTGAATAGAAGTGGTTCTCTTCACCTAAAATATAAAATGTTTATATCTATAGTTAAAAAAAGAAAAAACTAGAAGAAACACACTTCATGTGTGTTATCTAAATAATAAAGACTAAAGTCCATTGCAAATAGGACAGTCTCTCAGTTTCTCTTAATTTTCACGAATCAACAACTGTTTGATGAAATATGAAACCAGAATATTGTTCTAATAGACTTTCGGTAATTTTTTAAAGAATTAAAATTTGTAAGCATCCTTCCTATAATGCTGTGCATGGGTAAAATTTCACTTTCATCTAGTTTTATTGCGGTAGAATCCATAATCAACTAAGGTAAATCAAGGTTAACTTAAAGTAAATATGAGGTTCAGTGAAGGGTTTAAATGGGCTTAAATGATCTGTGTTATAACTTAACGACATGCGCACGTTGAATGCTTATAAGTGATTATGTTGCAACAATTTTCTCGTACTTTCTACCAGCTTATGTTGTATTTAGATAACAACAATACTTAGAAAAGGTCTATTATTGTGAAGTTTATTGCACTTATGACCTTAAAAGAACAAAATCGATAATATAACTCCTATATTTTCTTTCGAAGCATTGTTGGTGTTACGATATGATAACTACATTTCACGATAGACAATTACACCAAATTTTATCAAAATACGTTCAGCAGAGGAGTTATGTCAAAAAAAAATGCGAGACGGACGAACGGACGCACAGACAAACCGACGAACGAAAACCATTACTAAGTCCCTCCGTCGTGTTGCGGCTGGGGGCATTTCAAGAAACATTCATTGGAAAAGAAGAGATGTATGAAGAAAAATTCCCTTCTGCTAGTTTTCAAACCAACTACATGTACTTGTCACAGAGACTTAAAATTTGAAGTTTTCTTCAGTATGACGTTCTATATACTAGTATTGCAAAGTCGAATATCTACTCTATTTCTATCACTTTTGTTGTTGTTGTTGTTTTTTTTGGGGGGGGGTGCCATTTGATACTGAATGACTGGAGTGTCTCATAGATTTCTTGTTCAGCTGATTTATAACTGGTAACATACATTCAACAAAACAATTTATATCAAATACATGTACTTTAAGTATTTCACTTTTTTGCACCGCGACAAGAGGGTCTTGATATCCACAAAACTTTAGAAATATAGTCAAATAACGCATATAGAACTTCACTTATTTATTTATTTTTGCTCCCCGACTAAAGTGACTTAATAGTAAATATCGCAACTAGGTATTCACTTTTTATGCTTCGTAAATAACACCCCCTCCCCGAGATAAAACCACATCATTTTAGAAATGAACAAGTTACATTTAAAAGATATAGGCCGAGTAGTAACTTTAGTTATTAATTAAGGTTCCATTTTGTGCTACCTTATTTAGTCTAGTGATGAATACTTTTGTTGTCTTTCTGGGCATCCTTTCCCTTGGTGTTCCCCATTCTTGACATGAATTCGGACACATGACCTTAGTTGACCAATACACTGTTTAAAAGTACTAAGAATTGGCACGCTTTATTCACTGAATATTTTTCCTTTTCTTATACTGATCTTCAATAGAGAATAACCGGCTTATTCTGTTTTGCTTAATCAAGTTTGGATCGTTTATCCTACCTATTAATAACTGGACTCGTCTAAAGGGCACGATAGGTCAAAAATAAGTACCGTATGTTTACAATAGAAAATTTTTAAAAGTTGAGAAAAAACTTCTTATAAATCTAAATTTGCAAAAAGCGTTTAAAATAAATTACCGAAGATATCCGTGTTCACTTTCATAAAAGAGATTTGCCGCTAAACACACAAAGGGGAATGATATTTGTGAAAATGCGAGAGACTGTCCTTTTTGCAATGGACTTTAATACATAGACTTTCGAATTGCTTACTGTAGTATTTCGACATTGATACATACATTTTATGTTATCTAAGAGAAATGTCCTTTCAATGTAGAATTTTGTGGTATTAAATTATTTCACAGCCGGATTATTAATAGCTGTGGCACGTTAGCTGTTATAGCGATAATTAAAATCAGCAGATCAACTGTTATTTTAGACTTCCTTTATGTAAATGAATGTCAGTTTTGTTAAATTACCTCTTTGTACATTCGCATTCACCACTTGAGAATAGACGTTCGGTTGATCCCTCATACCTAGTTCCTCGTATACACTAACAAGATATTAAGATAAAGAAGATGGTGATGAGATAAATTGTACATTAAAATACGAAGTTAAACATCGTATTTAATATTATAAACTTTAAGGTTATTGTAGTAATTTTACACCACTGTACTACTGACTTGTTGTATGTGTCATAATTATGTTCTAAAAAGTACCATTGCTGGGATTTTATTTATACCATTTTTTTCATTTGGTTGAAGTCATTTATTGATACTGATCGAAGTAAATGCACTAGGAAAATTCATATTTTAGACACAGATGAATAAAAAGAAGTTTTTCATCTAAGCTGATTTTCAAAATTAAGTTTCAACCTTAAATAAGAATGATAATTATTACTACCTTGTTGTTTTTATTTCTGAAAAAAAAAATTACTACAACTAATACAAATGACAACAAAGTTCCAGACAATAAATTTTGCTACGCCTGACGCGCGTTTCGTCTATTCAAGATTCATCAGAGGCGCTATACCAAAAATATTGAAAATGCCAAACACTTTATGATTATGAAGAGCATAGAACAGTAAAACCAAAAAATACCAAACTGGGGGAACCAAATTATTACCAAGATGATCAACCTATGTTTGGGGTAGGAAAAACCTTAGGGTTTAAACATTTTTGAAATTTAAACGGATAATTTAAAGCTTTGATGTGTTCTCCAACACAAAAGTGTTGGTGCCGGAGCGGGATAACCTCGGGGAATTGAAACTTCACCAGTAGTGCTAACCTTCACGGTTGTTCGAAATATAAATGACAAAAACGTTCCAGACAATAAATTTTGCTACGCCTGACGCGCGGTTCGTCTATTCAAGACTCATCAGAGGCGCTCTACCAAAAATATTGAAAATGCCAAACACTTTATGATTATGAAGAGCATAGAACAGTAAAACCAAAAAATACCAAACTGGGGGAACCAAATTATTACTAAGATGATCAATCTATGTCAGGGGTAGGAAGAACCTTAGGGTTTAAACAATTTTGAAATTTAAACGGATAATTTAAAGCTTTGATGTGTTTTCCAACACAAAAGTGTTTGTGCCGGGGCGGGCTAACCTCGGGGAATTAAAAGTCCACCAGCATTGCTAACCTTCACGGGTGTTCGAAATACAAATGACAACAAAGTTCCAGACAATAAATTTTGCTACGCCTGACGCACGTTTTGTCTATTGTTAGGAACTATAATATAAATCAATTTTGTGAGGGTTAAGTTTTGCAGCTTACAAACAGCTTTTTCTAGATTTTTTTTGGAATAGGAAGTTTCGCATACATTAAAGTACATAACAACCTAACAGATTATTGTCTAACTAATTTTGCTGCCCTGAATTATAAAATCTAAAAACATTATCAAAAAATTTAACATGTGGAATAACATTGTTATATTTTATTTTATTGTTGATGAGATTAAATATGATACATGGTACATACACTCATCATTCCATATCTTTATTAATCATGATACATTTACAAACCTGATGAACTGTGCATAGTATCTTGTATACTTTTGCTGTCTCGCGACACGTCCACGTAGTGTTGTTTTGCATCTATTTCATTTCTAGGAAAATAGTAACATTGGTATTATGTAAAAGCTGAATACATAAAATTGCATTGATTAATGTTTTACCAAAAAAGCTTTCTACTATATTGTGAATATTGAAAGTAGATATGATAAAGCATTAAGTTATTTTGTATCATCTAGAAGTTTTATCCTCATTTAATCTTTCATTTTCAGTCTATAATTTCAAGTATGTGTCCGAATATGAGAAAGCTTAGATTTCGGGTCATTCTTGTATGAAATATAATTTCTCTAACTGTTGTGCAATTTTATCTAGTTCTCGCTAGATGATACTATTTTACGTATCACACTCCGCACGATGTGATATTCAACTTCAAGAAATTTGATTGGCTGTCCGCGCGAGACACTACAGCTAGATACGCATCTCGTGGAAAGCGTGTTTACTTTTGTTTGAACACCTGTTGATCTCGCTTGAACAAAAGGACTAACAAAATGCATACAAAAAATGCACAAAAACGTGTGTTTTGTGTTTTGTTGTTGTTGTTGTTGTTATAAAGTCTACTTCAAATTAAAATTTATAATAAAAGGTGACACTTTTTTATTTGACTTTTTTCACATGTTTGCTAAACGATATACATAGAGGATTATTTTCCTATTAGTTATAATGAAATAAGTAATTTGGGACTATACTTTCACGTAAGACAGTTATAGAAAAAGGTTTCACAACTACAAGTGATGAGATACGGATTTTTATCACACTTGTTAAATATTTGTCAAAGAAAACTCGCAAATGCTCGTGTCCTAATTTGACTAATATCTTACTCGATGTGATAAAAATCTGTATCTTATCACTTGTAGTTGTGAAACCTGTATTTAACTTACCTCTTGTTCTGAGGGTTTGCTGGAAAAGAAAGAAAACAATGTTATATGTATGAAATAACGTAGATATGAGATAGCCGCACATATTGTAAAAACAAAACAAACTAAAAAGTGAAAAAAAGTTTTTTATCAGATCACATATTACAATGTATTATATAAACAATTTTTTTTATGAGTGAAAAGTTTGTGACTTTATAAAGATACATTCAATTATTAACATTAATAATGCAAATGTTAAAGGGTATAAGTGAACTTAATGTTTGTAATATAACATACCTTGTTTACATATTTTTAGGCGCCATAAAAGAACCACAATAACACCAAGCAGTATTAGAATTACAGTTGATAATACTCCAGCTACCGGAGCTACTGTCGATTTTGAAGATTCCATGGTATCCGGTTGTCCTTGAATGAATTTAATATTGCAATACTAACATATGAATAGTAAGATAAAACACAAAACTTCTTATATTGTTTCATTTGAACAGTTGTTGTATTGTCTCTTACAAACTCTGATATGTAGGGTTCATTGGTAGACCTCGAATGAAATAGCCCATGTTCATTTCATACACAGTGTAAACGACATGTCATATCGTTTCACTTCAAATAAAATGCCTGATATTTTACGCCTAAACTACACATCCATACAGTACGGTTAAAGACCGAATTTGTACCATTCTATTCAAAGAGCCTATATCTACCTTTACATTACAGTGTTTAATAGCGTGTAATATCAGGATGATGTGTTAACAAAATGTAAAATGTACTGACAGTATATGCCGTTTTTTAACTTAAATTAGTCCAAAAATGCGCAATATGCAGCATTAATTGTTGTTCAACATTCGAAAAATAATTTTATTGGCAAAAAATAAACAATGGGTTTCATTTTTACACTTGTACGTTTATACTATTGTTATACTGCATGTAATATATTATCTTTATGATAAAAATATTGTTTTCGAAGGATCTTGACCGTCGACAGACAATTAAAAATCTTTTCAAATGCACCACCTCAAAAGTTGAAAACACTCTTTTTTACATCTTAAAAACAGGATATTTAAATTATACATTTTTGTTATCTCATGTTATTTAAGCATTTCAGCTACCTGCCTGACCAGTTGCTGCTACACCAATATCTGTTGGAGAACTTGGGCTGAACTTGTTAACAGCAAACATCCTCAGATCATATGAAGTAAAACCAATCAAATTGTCTAGTGTGAACCTATGCAGACCATCCTTGATAATAACAACTGTGTTAGGTACAGATGCATTTTGCCACTCTCCTGTACCAGATATACGGTACTGAACAACAAAACTTTGTAGATGGCCTCCATCAAAGGCAGGCTTCCATTCCACTGTAACACTAGTACCAACAACGTTTGTAATACTGAAGTCTGTAGGTGTATCTGGTGGACCTACAAGATTTTTGATTATGTTTAATAAAGAACACTAAAAACGTCTGTCAAACAACTTTTACTTAATAGTTTAAAATGTAAAATAAAATATATTATAGCATGTGACATAATAGAAAGAAATGTATTCCTTAAAATCTTAAGCGAAATGATATTCTTAAACATATATAAAAAACTTACTAGCAGATAACAATACCACTAAATGTTCCACTTGTCCACCAACACCATTGGATATCCTTACAGTATAGTTTGTAAAGTCATTTTCCTGAAGGCTCTTTATAGTAAGTACCAGTTTGTATCCATCAACCTGTGCATTGACTCCATGGAATGTGGTTGTTATAATATCACCGGCATTAGACATCAGATATTTACTGCCATGTGAGATACGACTGACATCCTTATACCAGGTAAGTCCAGTGAATTTTGGTTCACTGTAAACACTGACATCTATTGCCACGTCATTATGTGTCTGTCCTAGCACTGTTTGAGATTCTTTCAGGAAAAATGGGGGTGCTGTTGTAAACAGTAAAAAATATAGACTTCTGATAGCTTATAGTATTATTATTTCAAGGTATTTCGATGCTATTAAACGGAACATCTTTTTGTACATATTGATATTTTGTATAAAATTGGTTAACTTACTGGACTTAACACACAAAACCTATATATCATGATATATTTGATCAAATTAGCAGCAATTATAATACAACAAATGCCATATTATTTTTTTAGAATTTCCTTTATTAAATCAAAGAGAGATAATTTATATAGAAAGAAAGGAAAAAGTTTAAATTTTCCTGAATATCGTGGAAAATGAAAAGTTAACCTATATATTTTTCAGACAATTTCGAAGAGCTTTAGAAAAGGGACTTTTTTTAATTGTAAATGATTATTTTGAAGGAATGCTTCTTTAAAGGAATTTTGTCTACGAAAAATTATTTTTTTTGTAAAACCAAAAAACTGTCGTCAGACTATTTGTTTTGTTTATTTAGAAAGATACATACGTTCAAAATACGACTAGGGTACCTTATGACATTAAAAATTGAAAAATCTATAATATTTGTAAAGCTTTACAAAAAATCATATTCATGTAGATGAGCTGTAAGCATGCGCACTATACTTTCTTTGATTGAAAAATTCTCTAGTTTTGTACGTGGTGCATAATCTGTCTCTCGAAGATTTAATTTGGAAGAAAATTATAAGGACAACCGAATATTAGAGCTACTTAATGAATAAAACTGACAATTATTACATGTATTAAGTTTTGAATGTTATTGAAAAGGTAAACACGAAAAATATAGGTATTTTTTTCAACATATCAATGTATTCGGGGACAAAACCCAAGATTCCGATTAGTGTCCGTGTTAAAACCACTCAGTTTAAATCTGTGTCAATGTGACGTTATGCAGGCAAATAAAATATCAATCAATATTGTCGAGCTATTTTGATCGAAATAAACTACTTTTGAGGCAAAATTAGTGGCAAATTTGTTTTTCAATATTCATTTTATTGCATTTCGGTCTAATTGACAACAAAAAATTGGGGGGTAATAAAAGAGTTTGCCTTTAAGCGCCTCTTTAGATTTTCTCCCTATAAATTCTAAATAAAATGTCGAAACTTTGCTTATTAAGCAAGCCATTAGCGAGCTTTAGTGAACGGTGACTCTCTCTTTTTATTTCATATTTTTATTTTCTAATGTTGTAAATGAAAAACAAAAACATCTATAGTAGAATTATAATGCCCTATACCTTTAAACTTAGTTAAAAATAAGAGAAAAAAATTAAGCTTACTACGCTTACCCCACTCCGCCCAACAAAAAAACAAAACAAAAACAATCAAAACCCAAACAAAACAAATATAAGTACATGTATATGTTTTAAATTTTTTCTGGATACCATTAACATTGATACATGTTTTTTTATTACACCCACCTTTACTGATCACATAACCCGATCCCTTCTGGTCTAGTCGGCCCTGACTGTTCACGATTCCATTAATAGCAGAACAGATATACACTCCTGTTTCTTGGTATCTGACATCTTCTGACAAAAGACCTAATGTTATTGTTGGAGCTGCATTCAGATACCGGATATGTGTACCATATTTTGATCTGTGTTCCCATGGGTTGTATGTGTAAGTAGGCGGATTACCAGCCAATTGGCATTGTATTTCTAGAGATGTTTGAGTCAAGTCTAGTGTTTTGTCAAGCACTGTTATTGTTGGAGCATCTGAAAAATTATACTTTCGTATGTATAAACGATGTACGATTATAAAATGGGCATTCTGCATGTATTTTTACAACTATGTCTGAGCGTAAAACTTGAAGAAATTATTTATTTATAATTATCCATTCGAGAATATGGTTTAAGCTTACTCTTGGTTATTTTCTTTGAATAAAACAATTTTTAATTTGGCTAAAACTCCTCGGTTTGTATTAACTTAAGAAATTTTATGGCAGAGATCATGCGCTCATAGACAAATATTTCTCAGATGATAGCAGTTGTTGGTTTGTCATAGGGTGTTGTTTAGCCCCTTAACCGAATTCGACACGTTAAAATTTCCTTAAGCTACGCGACAGACTTGCTATAGCAATTAGCACCTGCCTAATCTTCCGGAGCACTTGATAATGTAATCACTTGTTTGAACTTGAGTTCGTGTTGATTGTTGTTCTGTTGTTTTTATGGTTAAATGTTATCTGTTTCTACGTGCTGATATTGTTCGTGTTTTATTGTTTTCTCTTTGCCTTTTCGGACTTTTGGCATGTGGGTGCCCTTTAAGTACATCTCTGCCTCCTTCTAATTAATCAATACGGTACTGGAATATGGTTTAAAAATCAACTATGAAAAATATTCCAGACATATATTTGCTTCAGACTTACAATTCACATCAATCTGCTTCGAAGACTGAATCAAGGTATTGCCAGTGGCCATGTTCTTGAACCCACATGTGATACTTTTGCCATTGTACTGTTTTTGTACAGTGTAGGTCAAAGTAGATGTAGCTTTGTAAGTATCTGCCTTTGATGAATCTTGAGTCGATGACAGTGTGGCATTGGATGTGATATCAGTATTACTATCCCCCAGTAACCAGATTCTCTCTGTAGGAGCAGGACGACTACCAGTAGATGTACAGGTTAAGATCAATGGTTTGGTATCCTCAGCACTGATTGGGTCTGGACTGAAAGTAGGTGGTAGTGGTTTTACTGAAAATGAAATTAATCTTGCGGTCTTGGCAATCATTTTAATAATAATCGGTAAAACAAATCTTTTATTTATATTTTTGTGTTCACTTTTAGCCCCTTATCGGTAAACGACATATCTTTTTGTGATACATTAAGGCGTATTTTACGTTAAATGTTTGTGAGAACTGATATGCTCTAATTCATCATATTGTCCCTTATTGTTTAATTTTAAAATTTAACATAGATATACAGTGTAAATTATTCTTCGATTTTCCAAATTATTACATAAAATAATGAAAGGTCAAGTTTTGATGTAATTTTGATTTGAAATTACTTTAATTTTAAAGGATTTTAGTGGCATGTTGTCCTGTTAAAAAAATATATATGATTTATTTTTACAATACAAATTCATATTTTAATATGATTCTAAATTATAGAATTACTTACAATACAAATAGATATTTGCTATATCTGTTAATGGCTGAAATACAACACCGGGATAGTCAGTCCTACATAATACAGGAATACCATCAAATGATCTGTCTATAACAGGTATTGTGTGTTCTTTCACTCCCCCAGTACCAGTGATGTTAGGACCAATTGTCCCTATCTGTATTATAACATTAGGTTTAGGATCTCCCCCTACAGCTGTACATCTGATTCTCAGGTCCTGTCCTTCTGTACCTTGTAGTTTGTTGTTAACCTTGTTCTCAAAACTAACACTTGTTGGACCAGCTGCGATATAAGAATATGTGGGTTACATTTGTACTATTCATTATATCTAAAACTGTAAATATAAAATCTATTCTAGAGTTTGTAAGTAAGCGTTTTTGGGATATTGCAAATTAAATGTTCGTTCTAAAATAAATTATAGCTTTAAAACATGAGCAATAAGCCTTAATTACTGATAGCAGACTTTAAAATTTTACACCGTCAAAAGTAACATCAGATGTTGAATTCAAAATACCGTTGATTAAAGTTGATGAAACAGAAATTATGCTCCAAGTATTAAATGTATCAAAAGCTACAGGATTGGACAATTTAGGCCCTTATTTTCTCATATTTAAGCTCCATGTATAACGTATTTGATTAACCTAAGTATTAGACAAGACAGCTTTCCTTCAAACTTAAAAGTTGCGAAAGTTACTCCACTTTTCAAAAATGGAGATGATTCATTACCTGAAAACTATAGACCAATTTCAGTCTTACCATTCTTATCAAAGCTTTTTGAGAAACACGTAGCCAAACATTTCTATTTTTATCTTTTCAAAGTACAAGTTGTTATTGCACGAATCACAATCAGATTCCAGGCATCAGCACTCGTGTCATACTGCATTAACTAGTTTAATTGATAAATGACTAAAATGTATATATGATGTTGATCTAGTTGGTTCAAGATTTTTAGATTTAGGAACACGCGAATCGATGTAGGTAATTTTTAGTAACACTTTATATAGGCGAATAGAGTCTTAAGATTTTTACTAACATGTTAAAGATTTTTCATAACCCTGATTTTATGTCGTATGGGAAGCTGTAGTGGATCTCCGCATTAACAGTTATTTACAATTTGTGTCAATGCGAAAATGTTTAAGCTCCATGAGTTCAACAATTCGATAATTTGACGAACGTACAATTTATATATATATTGATTAGACGAAACGCGCGTCAGGCGTAGCAAAATCTATTGTCTGGAACTTTGTTGTCATTTTTATTTCAAACACCCGTGAAGGTTAGCACTGCTGTTGGAGTTTTCATTTCCCAAGGTTAGCCCGCTCCGGCACCAACACTTTTGTGTTAGAGAACACACCAAAGAAGCAAAGGTGTACAAAAGGGGTAATCAGTATCATAAAACCGTGAAGACAAAGACAAAACCGGCAGACAAAAAATCATCACAACAAAACAAACCACATAACAACATAAAACACACACACATAACAACAAAACCGCATTCAGCAACGCGAACTCAAGTCGAAACGAGAGTGAACTCAGGTGCTCCGGAAGAGTAAGCAGTTCCTGCTTGCTATAGCACACCCGTCACGTTGCCAAAGATCGATTAAGTGTTGGTCAAATCCGGAAAGGATGACATTACAAAACTCTATGTCAAACCAACATCTGTGCTCATCTGAGAGATAGAAATCCCGTATTTGCATACAAGCACATGATGTCGTCTGTAAAATTTCTTGAGTGATGACAACAACCTGGGAGCAACGTACCCCTGTGTTAACAATTTGCTTTAAATTATCCGGTAAAATTTCAAAATTGTCTTTACCCTAAGTTTCTTCCTACCAAGACATAGGTTGATCATCTTAGTAATAATTTGGTTCCCCAGTTTGGTATTTTTTGGTATTGTTCTACGCTCTTCATATTCATAAAGTGTTTGGCATTTTCAATAATTTTTGGTAGAGCGCCTCTGATGAGTCTTGAATAGACGAAACGCGCGTCAGGCGTAGCAAAATTGATTGTCTGGAACTTTGTTGTAATTTATATTTCTAACATACCTGACGGTTAGCACTGCTGGTGGAGTTTTAATTCCCCGAGGTTAGCCCGCTCCGGCATCAACACTTTTGTGTTGACGAACACATCAAAGCTATAAATTATCCGTTTAAATTCCTAAATTGTCAAAACCCTAAGGTTCTTCCTACCCCAGACATAGGTTGTCCTTAGTCATTATTTGGTTTCTAGTTCGACATTTTTTTGGGTATTATTTTATGCTCTTTATAGTCCTATAGTGTTTGGCATTTTCAACTTTTGGTAGAGCGCCTCTGATGAGTCTTGAATAGACGAAACGCGCGTCAGGCGTAGCGAAATTTATTGTCTGGAACTTTGTTGTATTTTATATTTTGCATTGGAAACACTGCATCAAAATCTGAAATTGTAAAGTACGGAGTGCCACAGGGATCAATTTAAGGTCTTTTGCTTTTTATTCTATTTATTAATGATTTTCCATTGGAAAACATAAACTCGGAAATTGGTATGTATGCTGATGATACCACATTACATAAACATAGTAAGTCCACGTCAGAAATTGGAAATAATTTAAATCAAGATCTTGATGAAATATATAGTAAAGAATAACATGGTTATTAATCCTAAAAATCTTCTGTGATACTTTTAGGAACATCCCAAAGAAAAGCTACTGTAGATACGGAATGGAATATCATATTAGAAGATCATGCATTTGATGTTGTAGTTGTAGATGTTCAAAAATTAATAGGAATAAAAATTGATCATACTCTGGATTGGAAACGCCCATTTGTAAATCTATCAGTTCTAGACTATTTTTTGTCCAATAAGATAAAAAATATTAAGATACCAAATGTAGAGTTTTATTTTTCAATTCTTATATTCTGCCTATATTTGATGACTGTTGTACTATTTGGGGAAGTTGTTCAAAAGGTTCAATTCAATGGGTAAAAAATTACAGAAAAGAGATGCTCGTATAATTCTTGATGCTCCATTTCTTACACCATGAAAGGAAATGTTTAATTCTCTAAATTGGCTGTAGTGTGAAGACAGAGTTTCGTACATTGTATCATAAATTAGCTCTACATGTAGTTTATACAATTTTGTCTTAATTTGATGAGATGGTGTGAAACTGATGGCCATAAAATGCTGGAAAACTCTATGATACGTAATAAATACCATAGTTATACGCATTGGAACGTTGCAAGAACATCGTTTTAATACATAGCAAAGTGGTACAGTAAATTAAAATTTCCTACGTTTCACAATGCAAGGTATCCGTTTTGTTTTACTACATGTAGGTGTAACAACGTTTTCATGGAGTTGTACTGCATTTTTGTACGCATGTAATGGTTATATATTTTAGCCACGTTTGTGTCTTGTACACGATATAAACAAGCCAATAAAAGTTGTGTCCGTGTTTGTCTATGTATATAGCCGTTTTCAACTACGTGAAGATAGGTTTCGTTACGTTAATAGCCGTTGAACTTCGTTAAGAATACGTAGTAAAACGGAATACTCAAAAGGTGACGATACGGCTGGGGGTTAATTTTCAATAAAAGGAGTGAAATAAACATCTTTAACCAAAAAAAAATGATACTTTTACAGTTCGGCATTACGCTTGCTATCAGAATAGTCAAAGTTAAATTCCCCTAAATATCTTACTACACTTGATCGTAATTTATTTATTTCTACGGTTGTAATTTTTACTTTTGTGCGATTTGTTTTCTTAAAAATTTAGGCATCTTATAGACTTTATTACAAATAAATGGTCTTACCTATTACAGTAAGCGTTTGTTGAGGATGAACTACATTACCAAAAAAAAAAACATTGATAGTTTCCTACTCTTAAACAGGCCAATAATTTTCAAATGGTATTTTTCATTGTCAACAATTATACTAAAACGGTTTATTAATTCCTCTTGAACACCTCCTTATATGGAATCTCCGTATGACAATGACATGCCATCTTTTTGCCATGTGATTTTAAATGGTTCTGTCGGTTAAAGTAGAAACTGTTGACTACTGATGACATAGTGTGCGTTAAGACTACATCTGAAAATTGAAATAATATACTGATAAAGAAGTCTGTATCTTACCTATTACAGTAAGTGTTTTCCAGGGATCAACTATTCCACCCACAAAACATTGATATTGCCCTTCATCAGTTTTGGTCAGATTAGAAATAGTCAGATGATACTTTCCATTTTCAAGAGTAATACTCAGACGGTTTCTGAATTCTTCTGGCTTGATACTAGCATATATGTTATCTCCATAGGACAATGCATTAGTGCTGTTAGCCCACGAAACTCTGTCACTTTGCGTTGGTGATAGAGGACACCTCAATGTTACTGTAGATCCCATCACTGATGAAACAGCTTCAATACAGTAGACCGCTGGAAAATGATTCATCTAAAGGCATTTTACTTTTTATATGCATTTAAAGTGTAAATAATAAACAGTTAACACAGAGAGTTGTCTCTCCTGATGCAGCTGAACACAATTGAGAATAAGCTTAGCCAACGTGTGCCCTCCTGTTAACATTGGCACATTAGTATTATCAATGAAATCTCAAAGTCAGTAGACCGTGACTGCCAGAGCATACGCTTGAAATGCTTTTGAAATCGATCTGCACTGACGATAATGCATAAGTGCATACTCAATATCAAAGGTGTACCAAAACTGCTTCAAGTTAAATAGACTTAAGAAAAATAGGTTAACATTTGCAAAATCAGTGTAAAATTTCAAAGACGGTAGACCGGGACTGCAGGAGCATACAGATGAAATGCTTTTTAAATTGATCTGAACTGATGCTATAGCACATGTATACCCACCATTAATGGTGAACCATAACTGCTTCATGTTTAACAGACGTGAAAAAAGGTTACCTTCTGTCAAACCAGTGTAAAATTTCAAAGTCAGTCGACCGTGACTGTAGGAGCTTACAGATAAAATCCCTTTAAAACTGATCTGTATTGTTGCTAATGCAACTGCATACTAAATATCAATTGTGTAACATAACTAGTTCGCATAAAACAGACACTTTGACCAATTGTAGAGGCCGCCGCCGCCGGAATCATCATACATAAGTCTCGCCATTTGCAACATTCGTTGCAGGCGCGACAAATACAGGATATAGACACTTTAGACATTGGCAAAGGAAGAATATTGGCCCAAATGCTAAACCGATAGGCAGTGTGCAATTATTTAAGAAATAACATGATTGTTGCCAATAGTTTTTCTATTCAACAAACACAAATATATATTTGGAAAGTTAGATAAATATTTAGAGTTGCTATTTTTACCGGATAAAAACTTAAGGTACTGTTTTGCCTTATGTAGCCATCAATATAGTGATGTGAATGTTATGAACCTGTTTGACCCTAATGGTGAATATAAACGTAGTCATGGTCATAAGCGATCCAAGCCTAGATCTGTTGTCGCTCAAACTACCACCAAATGTCTATCACACATGTCTGATGATCTACTAACTCATCTACAACAACCGTTGGGTGTCCATTTATTTTCACTTTGAGTCACGACAGTTAATTACCTACGTGATCTTTGATTAAAAAAGGGGGTACTGATAAATTGAAGGACCATTGCAATCCCCAATTTCTCTGGTATGTCTATATTGTTATGTATTTTCTCTTGGACATTTCAGATTGGTCTTTCAAGTTCAGTACTTTTTTTATTACCTTTTTTGTTTCAAACAGGACTTCGATTTCCTACATGAGTGCAGATGAAAGTTTGTTATAAAGTTTTAGTCATGTTCTGTACTGGGTTTTTACCTACATTTAAAAGAAAAATGTTGATTACTCGGCGTGTGTGTTTTACAAAGCAGGTACCGCTTATATTGACAATGCTAACCTCTTCAATTAGTGTTTTAAAAAAGGATGTAAAATATTCACATTTAGATATTTGCGTAAATATTGTTATTTTTTTTTATTAAAGGAACTGACACATTTTCCATTAATGTTTTAATTTAATTTTTTTGACATTGAGCATATTAATATCTTAATATAAGCAGATTAAAAGACCATACGGCTAATGTTTATGAAAGGACCACAAGAAAGAGTGACACGCATTTGTCCCGAAAGAATGATTAGTATGATTTTAAAACAAAAAGTTTATAAATATACTCACGTAAAACCATTATTTGTAGAAATATCAACAACATTTTATTCATTCTGCTAAATCTTCTTCCGTGTTTTTATTAATATACCCTTTATGATTTAAATTTTGATAGGTTATATAAATCGTTTAAATACTACATAAAAGTATTTTTATTAGTTTTAAACATATTTATTTACCCTGGATTGGGAAACAATTTCTATGCTTATATAAATCCCTCTCCAGTTAGCAGTTTGCGAGTAAGGCCTTTGTAGCGGCCCCAAATTGAGCCTACTCTTATCGAACTCTACAAAGGGGTCTTTAACGTGCATGAGGTATTGCTCTCCACATACACGGGACAACCTTTTTTCGTCCCTTCCGAAGGACTAGCATCGTTCCTTGAGACCATCCTCGAAAATGGTGTCAAGAGAGAGTCGGAAAATTGGTTCATGCAATTTTCACCCCTGACGAGGATCGAACCACGAACCTCGGTGTTAGTAGCCCGACGCATTAACCACTACACCACCAGCTCTCTTATTTTTATTCAACCAAATACTTCCTAGTTCATGTAGTCATGTTACTTTAAATCAAGGGGATAACAATTATGTATTTTGAAATGAGGAATATGCTTGGAAGACGGTAAAACGGACGTGATTTCTTATTTTAAACAGCTCTGCATTGCAGGGTCATAAAAATGTACCACTAATCCTCTTTCAGTTCTGTTGACTTAAATACTAACCGTAATAAAATCCGGCCTCCAGAGATATTACGATTGTTGTTATTCTAAAAATGGTGTCGATCAAATGTGGATCTGAAGAATTTGAAAGAACTATTGGAGATTCTTTACTCGAAATCAGTTTCATCTTTCAACAGCATCAAATCTTTCGATGTCTGACTTACTTTCTAATCAATGAGTCTAAAACAAAACAAATATACAGAATACCAAATAAACCACATGCTCAATTTTCTTATCGACAACATATTTGTACAGTTTGGTGAACATGTTTTTCAGTAAACAATAGGGATTCCAATGGTCACTAATTAAGCACCTTTGCTCGCTGATTTGTTACTTCATTCATATGAAGCAGACTTCTTACAATTTCTTCTAGAGAAAATAGACCGTAGTATAGACTAGCTCTCTCTTTTAACCTCATTTTCTGTTATGTTGATGATGTCCTTTCACTTAACGATTCTCGATTTGGTGACTTTCCCCATCTCATATATCACCAGGATCTTGATATAAAGGACACAACGGATTCTAGGAAGTCTGCTACATATTTAGATCTACATCTTGAAATTGACTCTTTAAGTAGACTTTCAACAAAGCTCTATGACAAACGTGATGACTTCAACTTTCTAATCGTCAACTGTCCCTTTTTGTTAGCAACATTCCGTCCTGCTTTTGAAGTCTTCGTATCACATTTGATTCGTTACTCCAGATCCTGTGGGAATTGCACCAATTTCCTTGGCAGAGCGTCACGTTTGACAAAGAAATTCCTGACATGAGGTAATGTTGCTCCATGGTTGCTGTCTTCACTCAAGAAATTTAACGGTAGACACTGTACACTCGTAGACAAATATGGGATTTCTATCTCTTAAATGAGTGCAGATGTTGGTTTGTCGTAGAAATTTGTTTTGTTTTCTTTACCGGATTTGACATAATGAATTGGAAATTAGCATCACGACGGGTGCGCCATAGCAGACAGGAACCGCTTACTTTCCGGAGCACATTAGTTCACTCATGTTACGACTTGAGATCGCGTTGTTGATTTCCTTTCGGTTGATTTTGTGTTTTGTGTTTCTTCGTGCTGTTCTTGTTCGTGTTTACCGGTTTTGTCGTTGCCCTTTCGGACTATTGACACTCAAATTCCCTTTTGCCTCTTTAAATCATTGTATTAATGGATAAAAGGAAATACAAAAAAATCTTAAACATTAGTTACTTATAACAATAATTAATTTACTAAATAAATACTTGATATTTTGCTGTATTATTAGAAGAGTCATTTGAAAAAGCAAATGCATTTTATAGCTTTTCTCTAAATTTTATTTTTTATATCATCTTTAATCTACAATTCTTAATCTTTTGACTGGTTTTCCTTACTCTCTACAACACTATGGGTGACATTCCAGCATTTCAAGTACAAATAAAAATAAGAAATTATATTTTACCTGTTGTAAGAGTAAAGCCAACACATTATGGTAGAATATTGTTGCAGAAAAGGTGAATAAAGTAACTGAAATGTCGAGATAGGATGACAAAATTACAAATACCAAAACGCGAGTATAAACGGTTAATTTGGATATGCTATATATATATATCGATATTTCAAGGAGTAACCTCTCATCAGTAGCATTTAAATCAAAATATTGGAAGGTCAAATACCCAAACTGTTGAAAACGAAAAGTACTCAAAACAAAATCGTTCGAACAAGGAAGCCAAATTTAGCACCGAGGATATCGACCATGTGCATTACAAGGAAAGAAACCTGGTGTTTTAAACAATTTTGAATTTAAAAATCGGAAATTTCAGCGACAAAAATATTAGAAATTTCATGGTAAATCGTGTCTGACAAGTCTGAAGACTAGGCTTGTGATTACCCTCGGGGACCTCTGGTCAACCAGCAGCGGTTATCGCCCAATGGTTTCAAAATTACAAATACCAAAACGCGAGTACATGTATAAACGGTTAATTTGGATATGCTATATATCGATATTTCAAAGAGTAACCTCTCATCAGTAGCATTTAAATCAAAATATTGGAAGGTCAAATACCCAAACTGTTGAAAACGAAAAGTACTCAAAACCAAAACGTTCGAACAAGGAAGTCAAATCCAGTACCGAGGATATCGACCATGTGTATTACAAGGAAAGAAACCTGGTGTTTTAAACAATTTTGAATTTAAAAATCGGAAATTTCAGCGACAAAAATATTAGAAATTTCATGGTAAATCGTGTCTGACAAGTCTGAAGACTAGGCTTGTGATTACCCTCGGGGACCTCTGGTCAACCAGCAGCGGTTATCGCCCAATGGTTTCAAAATTACAAATACCAAAACGCGAGTACATGTATAAACGGTTAATTTGGATATGCTATATATCGATATTTCAAAGAGTAACCTCTCATCAGTAGCATTTAAATCTAAATATTGGAAGGTCAAATACCCAAACTGTTGAAAACGAAAAGTACTCAAAACCAAAACGTTCGAACAAGGAAGTCAAATCCAGTACCGAGGATATCGACCATGTGTATTACAAGGAAAGAAACCTGGTGTTTTAAACAATTTTGAATTTAAAAATCGGAAATTTCAGCGACAAAAATATTAGAAATTTAATGGTAAATCGTGTCAAACCAGGCTTGTGCATAATAATGACGACCAAAATTGTGATTACTCTCGGGGACCTCTAAATGTCAAAGAAAACCAGGCAAATACAAAAAATGTCTTACAACATGTATAGAAGAAATGTGCAGTCATAAGCCTCATTCATCATGCTTTCACTACCTCTTTTGCATGAAAATCTTGTGACATTTTTATACAGATCACTTACTTGTTTGTACCCCATGTAATTCCTGAATGCTTTTAACAACCTCTTTAATTCTAAGAGTTCTAACACCATCTTAGCTTTTAGGAGACTTTCGTTTGTATTAAACAGAGAAAAGATGAAAACTAAACTTATAAGTTATATGATCACTATCATATATACAATGAAAAATACAAAAACGCAAAAACCTATCGGAGAATATAGGCATATAAAGAAGGTGTCAAACCTTTTATTGCGTTCTCAGGGTCTGTTAGATACATGAAAAGTAAATATCTTCTTTAATCAACTTTTTAATTGGTTAGTTAAATCCAAATCGAATGGCTTAAAAACCAGCTTATTCTTTGACCGATGGAATCTTTATCTCGACCAAATCTTGACATCTACACAATAAGTTATCAGCACAGGTGATTTCAATTTTACGTGGACGAGAAAGATGATGCCGACGCTCTGAGATTTTTACAAACTTTGGACGCCTATAATCTTACGCAGCATATATCCACATCTACACACATGTACAATTGTGGAAATATTCCTGACTTATTCATCACAAGGTCTGAATCTAATATAATAATGAACAAGCCAACTGTTCATGGTCCCTATCGTTTTGATTCAAATGGGAACTCATTTTGCGATTCGAGCTGTGCTAGCGTTGTCAAAACCACCGTCCTTTAAAAAATTGGTATCTTTTCGAAACTGGATAAAAGTGAACCAATCAGAACTAGCAAATGACATTGCTCTGGAAATGCAATCCGCATAAAGTTCTTCTGTTGACGAATTAGTCGATCACTACAATTTAAATTTCCGTTCTGTTGTAGATAAGCATGCACCGCTTATCACGAAGTCGTTGATTGTTCGTTCAAACACACAATTCTACTCCGATGAGCTCTGCGAGTCGAAACGAGAGAGACAAAAAGCGGAAAGAGTCTATCGTGGAACTGGACTTGAGATTCATATTCAAATTTATAAAGAAAAGTGTAGTTTTACTGGAAAACTTATACATCAAACAAAACAGAACTATTTTTCGAAAAAGATCGAGGAGTGCAGCAGTGACACTAAGAAGTTGTTCAAAATATCGAACTCGTTAATGGGTAAACTTCAAATATCAAATTATTCTTTAAGTTCTAGAGACACCAAGGGACGGTGCTCAAGGAGATACTTTATTGAAATATAAAATGAATAAAACAGTACCCCTCCCCATGTCAAAACAAATAAACAAAACATAAGAATTTTTCTTTACTCGACGGAAAAAGACAGGAAAAAATTGTTGAAATATAAGACTCTTTTGCAATTATTTTAATAAAACTGCAAAGGTTGTGCAATATACAACTTTAACTTATCGGGTCATTAACCACAATTTTTCTTTATTATATATATCTAAAAAGTTATAACAACTTTTTTTAAGAATAGTATCAAACAGTTTTTTTACTTCGCCAGTAAATTTTGTTCAGCCTATATGAACATTTTAATCATCCTCGACTACTTCAGAGTCACAATAAAACAATGTCTAAGGTGTGGAAGCATACCCAGGAATCTACAAAATTAATCGGCAAATGATGGAATGATACTCCATGATGTGCTACGCTTCTCCTCCAGTGTAAAATTGCCAATAAGACTCAAAATTTTTTCCAACCCATGATATGTTTTAAATTTTCCCTCTGAATCGTAAGACAATTGATTATCCCATAATTTATTGTAAGAATCTTTAATATTGTTTTTAATATTCCCTTTTAACTTGTTACTGTCCTTAAGTTTTGGTATATTTTCTTTTATTTTATGGAGAACAGCACGCAATGAAGATTTATGCAGTTCATGTAAAAGTTTTGATCTTGGTAAGCATCATTTAACAGCGAATTTGAAGTGAAAATTTTCCCGGTTCAGAAAGAACAGCAAAACTTATGGTCTTTTTGTGTACTCCAAGTGAATAAATGTACACAATTTATATGCAATTTATTACAAACAATGTTACAATAAATTTACTCAAGTGAATGACAACCATTTCTATATTAAGCAGTATAAAGGTGGAACAATCCTCATATATCACGGCTTTATAAAAGTAAATGAGGCTTTGACGTATAATCAAATACATTGATGTTAGTCCTAATATTTGGGTTATAAGTAAAAAAGTCTTTTTGAGTTTAAAGTTTGCTTTCAAAGCTCATTTTGAGCAGAGTGGAAGGTACCCGAAACACCAAAATATACACCCAGATGTTAACAGTGTTGTACATATTCCATTTTGAACTCTTTCATTTAAACACAAGGTTACATATGATAGCATCAGATAAGCATTTATTTAGAAAGGTTTATAAACATGTATGTTTCTATTTGATAGAAAGGATATTCAGTGAAATTAAAGAATTATGCAATATTTGTGTGTGGTATTTGCCGAAATACTAGAAAATTAACTTGCCTTACGGCTCGTGAAATTTTTAACCAGTATTTTAAGTAGTATTTTTGGACAAACACCACTCACAAGTATTGTATAGTGCCTTAAAACTGTCTATCACTTAAATACATGTACATATATGAGCTGATGCCATCTGATTTTGATAGTTATTTCAAGGTATTATCGCTTGAATATATTATAGGGTTTTCATCACATTTTGGTACTTAAAAATGATAAAAATATATTTTTACATACATATACAGAATAGATGTTCCTATAATTTTTAACAATAAAACTGTTAATATATCCCGTTGACAAATTAGCTCAACTTATTTTGGCATGCAAACAATACTCCTGGCCAGATCGTGGTATGTAACAGACATTAACGTCATTGGTTTGAATAAAAGTGGTTCTCTTCATCTAAAATATAAAATGTTTATATCTATAATAGTTAAACAAAACAAAACAAATCTTGAAGAAACACACTTCTTTTGTGTTATCAAAATAATAAATACTTATACATAGACTTTTAAATTGTCTACTATAGTTTTCCGAAATTGATACATACATTTTGTGTTATCTGAGAAGAAAATCTTTACAATGTAGACTTTTTTTGGTATTCAATAATTACACAGCAGGATTATTAGTGGTTTTGGAAAGTTGGCTGTAACAGTGATTATCAAAATCAGCAGATTAAATGTTATTATAGACTTCCTGTTTGCAAATGAATGTCAATTGTGTAAAATTACCTCTTTGTAAATTTGCATTCACCACTTGAGAATAGACATTCGGTTGATCCCTCATACCTAGTTCCTCGTATTCACTTAAGAGTTTAAAATATAAAATATATGGTTATGAGATGATATGCACATTAAAATATGAAGTTAAATAATGTAACTAGGTCATATAGTAAGTTCACTTCTCCTCTTTGCACTACTGATTAGTTGTACATGTATGTAACTTAAGTATGTTTTAGATAAACGACAAATGGTTTTCTTTTTCAGACGAAATGTATTGGTTTTCGGTTGTTAATCATATTGTGTGTTTGTTTGAAACCATTAATTGAGATCTAATTAAATGCATTAGGAAAATTTATATTTTAGACAGTAATAAAGACAAGAAAAGAAAAATGTTATTTTAGCTGCATTACACAATTAAGAATAAACTTTATCAAAACTGATTATATAATTATTACCTTGTTGTATTTATGTCTGAAAAAGATCATAAAACTACTACAACTACTAAGGATATATAAAACAGTAAAATATGTTAAAAACTACAAAAAGAGGTCCTCTAATCAAAATCTTTATTGGGGGGGGGGGGGAAATGCACAAGCATGAATAAATATTACAAGACTAGTTTAAATCTTAAATTGAATTCAATTCCATTATGAGCGCGTAAAGTTTTGCAAATAGCAAAAAAATTATTCTGGATATTTTTATTATTGAAAATAGGAAGTTTTGCATACATTACAGCACCTTACAGATTATTGTCTATGGGTGTCTAGGATAAAACAATCATGGATAGACTTAAATTTGCTGTCTTAAAATATTGAATTTGAAATATTATTTAAAAATTAAACATGTGGAATAGCTTTGTTATATTTGACTTTATACTATTGTTGTTGAAATTAAATATAAAATCTTGCACATACATACATCTTTCCAGATGTTTATTAAACCATAATTAATTTAGAAACCTGATAAACTGTGCTTAGTATGTTGAAAACTTTTGCTGTCTCCCGACACGTCTACGTAGTGTTGTATTTCATCTATTTCATTTCTAGGAATAAAGTAATGATGATATTATGTAAAAGATGAATGCATAAAATTGCATCGATTAATGTTTTACAAAAATGCTTTCTACTATGTTGTGAATATAATAAAGCATTTAGTTATTTTTTTATCATCTTGCAGTTTTATCCTCATTTAAGCTTTCATTTTCCTTCTATAATTTCAAATATGCGTCCTAATATGAGAAAGCTTACATTTTTGGTCATTCTTGTATGAAATATACTTAAACTTACCTCTTGTCCTGAGGGTTTGCTGGAAGAGAAATGATACCAATGATATAAAGGTATGAAATAACGTGGATATGAGATAGCTGCACATACTGTAAAAACAAAACAGATCAAAAAGTGGAAATAAATGTTTTTATCAGATCTCATATTTCAATGTATCATTATGAGTGAAAAGTTTATGAATAAATAAAGATACATTCAATTATCAATGCAAATGTCAAAGGGTTTAAATGAATTTAATGTTTTTAATATAACATACCTTGTTTACATGTTTTTAGTCTCCATAAAAGAACCACAATAACACCAAGCAGTATAAGTATAACAGTTGATAATACTCCAGCTACCGCAGCTACTGCCGATTTTAAAGATTTCAGGGTATCCGGTTGTCCTTGAATGAATTTAATATTGCAATACTAACATGTAAATAGTAAGATAAAGCACATATCTTCTTTTAATGTTTCATTAGAACAGTTGTTGTATTGTCTCTTACAAACTCTGATATGTAGGGTTCATTGGTAGACCTCGAATGAAATATATCATGTTCATTTCATACACAGTGTGAACGACATGTCATATCGTTTCACTTCAAATGAAATGCCTGATATTTTACGCTTAAACTACACATCCATAAGGTACGATTAAAGACAGAATTTGTACCATTCTATTCAAAGAGCATATATCTACCTTTACGTTACAGTGTTTAATAGCATGTTATATCAAGATATTGGGTTAACAAAAGGTAAAATGTACTGACAGTATATGCCGTTTTTTAACAAAAATTGGTCCACTAATGCGTAATATGCAGCATTATTCGTTATCAAACATTCGAATAATAATTTTATTGGCTAAAAATAAACAATGGGTTTCAATTTTACTCTTGTACATTTATACTACTGTTATACTACATGTAATATATTATCTATATGATAGGAATATTTTTTTCGAAGAATCTTGACCGTCGGCAGGCTATACATGTCAAACGTTCATGACAAAATAAACAAATAAAAATCTATTCAAATGCACTACCTCGAAGGTTGAAAACACTCTTAACTTTTTTACATCTTAAAAACAGGATATTTTAATAATACAATTTTTTTTATCTCATGTTATTTAAGCGTTTTAACTACCTGCCTGACCAGTTGCTGCTACAGCAATATCTGTTAGAGAACTTGGGCTGAACTTGTTAGCAGCAAACATCCTCAGATCATATGAAGTAAAACCAATCAAATTGTCTAGTGTGAACCTATGCAGACCATCCTGGCTACTACCACCGCTGTTAGGTACAGATGCATTTTGCCACTCTCCTGCACCAGATATACGGTACTGAACAACAAAACTTTGTAGATGGCCTCCATCAAAGGCAGGCTTCCATTCCACTGTAACACTAGTACCAACAACGTTTGTAATACTGAAGTTTGTAGGTGTATCTGGTGGACCTAAACGATTTTAAATTATGGTAAGGAAAGAACACTCAAAACGTCTGTCAAACAATTTATACTTAATAGTTTAAATGTGAAATCAAAAAAATATTATAGCATGCGACATAATAGAAAGAAATGTATTCATTATAATCTTAAGTGAAATGATATTCTTAAACATATATAAAAAGCTTACTAGCAGATAACAATACCACTAAATGTTCTACTTGTCCACCAACACCATTGGATATCCTTGCAGTATAGTTTGTAAAGTCATTTTCCTGAAGGCTCTTTATAGTAAGTGCCAGTATGTATCCATCAACCTGTGCATTGACTCCATGAAAGGTGGTTGTAATAATATTATCGGAATTAGACATCACATATTTGCTGCTTGGTGAGATAGGACTGACATCCTTATACCAGATAAGACCAGAGAATTTCGGTTCACTGTAAACAATGACATCTATTGTCACATCACGACGTGTCTGTCCTAGCGCTGTTTGAGATCCTTTCAGGAAAAATGGGGGTGCTGTTGTAAACAGGAAAGAATGTAGACTTCTGATAGCTTATAGTATTATTATTTCAAGGTGTCTCGAGGCTATTAAACGGAACATCTTTTTGTACATATTGATATTTTGTATAAAATTGATAAACTTACTGGACTTAACAAACAAAACCTATATATTATGATATATTTGATCAAATTAGCAGCAATTATAACACAACAAATGACATATTATTTTCTTAGAATTTGCATTACTAAACCAAAAGGAGATAATTTATGTAGAAAGAAAGGAAAAAGTTTGAATTTTCCTGAATATCGTGAAAAATGAAAAGTTAACCTATATATTTTTCGGACAATTTCGAAGAGCTTTAAAAAAGGGACTTTTTTTATTGTAAATGGTTATTTTGAAGGAATTCTTCTTTAAGCGCCTCTTTAGATTTTCTCCCTATAAATTCTAAATAAATTGTCGAAACTTTGCTTATTAAGCAAGCCATTAGCGATCTTTAGTGAACGGTAACTCTCTCTTTTTATTTCATATTTTTATTTTCTAATGTTGTAAATGAAAAACAAAAAAACATCTATAGTAGAATTATAATGCCCTACGCCTTTAAACTTAGTTAAAAATAAGAGAAAAAAAACCTAAGCTTACTATGCTTACCCCACTCCGCCCAACAAAAAACAAAACAAAAACAAACAAAACCCACCTTGATTTAAAAAACAAAACAAATATAAGTACATGTATATGTTTTAAATTTTATCTGGATACCATTAATATTGATACATGTTTTTTTTTTTATTACACCCACCTTTACTGATCACATAACCCGATCCCTTCTGATCTAGTCGGCCCTGACTGTTCACGATTCCATTATTAGCAGAACAGATATACACTCCTGTTTCTTGGTATCTGACATCTTCTGACAAAAGCCCTAATGTTATTGTTGGAGCTGCATTCAGATACCGGATATGAGTACCATATTTTGATCTGTGTTCCCATGGCTTGTATGTGTAAGTAGGCGGATTACCAGCTAATTGGCATTGTATTTCTAGAGATGTTTGAGTCAAGTCTAGTGTTTTGTCGGGCACTGCTATTATTGGAGCATCTGAAAAAAAATTATACTTTCGTATGTATAAATGATGAACGATTATAAAATGGGCATTCTGCATGTATTTTTACAACTATGTCTGAGCGTAAACTTGAAGAAATGATTTATTTATAATTATCCATTCGAGAATATGGTTTAAGATTACTCTTGGTTATTTTCTTTGAATAAAACAATTTCTAATTTGGCTAAAACTCCTCGGTTTGTTTTACCTAAAGAAATTTTTTGGCAGAGATCATGCGCTTATAGACAAATATTTCTCAGATGATAGCAGTTGTTGGTTTGTCATAGGGTGTTGTTTCGCCCTTTAACCAGATTCGACACGTTAAAATGGCCTTAAGCTACGCGACAGACTTGATATAGCAATAAGCACCCGCCTAATCTTCCGGAGCACTTGATAATGTAATCACTTGTTAGAACTTGAGTTCGCGTTGATTGTTGCTCTGTTGTTTTTATGGTTAAATGTTGTCTGTTTCTACGTGCTGATATTGTTCGTGTTTTATGGTTTTCTCTTTGCCTTTTCGGACTTTTGACATGTGGATGCCCTTTTGGTAACTCTTTGCTTCCTTCTCATGTATCAATACAGTACAGGAAGATGGTTTAAAAAACAACTATGAAAAATATTCCAGACATATATTTGCTTCAGACTTACAATTCGCATCAATCTGCTTCGAAGACTGAATAAAGGTATTGCCAGAGGCCATGTTCTTGAACCCACATGTGATACTTTTGCCATTGTACTGTTTTTGTACAGTGTAGGTCAAAGTAGATGTAGCTATGTAAGTATCTGCCTTCGATGAATCTTGAGTCGATGACATTGTGGCATTGAATGTGATATCAGTATTACTATCACCTAGTAACCAAATTCTCTCTGTAGGAGCAGGACGGCTACCCGTAGAAGAGCAAGTCAACACTAAAGGTTTGGTATCCTCAGTAATGATTGGGTCTGGACTGAAGGTAGGTGGTAGTGGTTTTACTGAAATGAAATTAATCTTGCGGTCTTGGCAATCATTTTAATTATTATCGGTAAAACAAATCTTTTATTTATATTTTTGTGTTCACTTTTAGCCCCTTATCGGTAAACGACATATCTTTTTGTAATACATTAAGGCGTATTTTACGTTGAATGTCTGTGAGAACTGATATGCTCTAATTCACCATATTGTCCCTTGTTGTTTAATATCAAAATTAAACAATGTAGATATAAATTTTTCTTCGATTTTCCAAATTATTAAATAGAATAATGAAAAGTCAAGTTTTGATGTAATTTGATTTGAAGTTACTTAATTTTTAAAAGATTTTAAGGGCATGTTGTCCTGTTAAAAACTATATATATGATTCATTTTTACAATACAAATTCCTATTTTTATATGATTCTAAATTATTGAAGTACTTACAATACAAATAGATATTTGCTATATCTGTTAATGGCTGATATACAACTACGGGATAGTCAGTCCTACATGATACAGGTGTTTCATCATATGATCTGTCTATACCAGGTATTGTGTGCTCCACCACTCCATTAGTACCAGTGTACTCAGGGCCATTTGTCCCTATCTGTATTATAACATTAGGTTTAGGATCCCCCCCTACAGCTGTACATCTGATTCTCAGGTCTTGTCCTTCTGTACCTTGTAGTTTGTTATCTTCCTTGTTATCAAAACCTACTCCAGTTGGACCATCTGAAAGCGAAAAAATGTACAATAGAGGATGTTTTAATTGATATACTACTATACTTTGTATTGTGTTCAGTTTCAATGCTTATTATATCGTTTTACCTCAGCTCTACATTAGTTTGCAACATTGGAACGCAAGTAACATTTACTAACGAGCGGACATGACGAGCCGTAAGAGGGGGTTATATCCTGCAAAGCGATGAGTGTTCAGAAAATATAAGAGGGATAAACCTTAATAACAACAAAACTGGCAAGAATTTGCAAGAATATTTAATGCTTTGTACATGTTGCATTTTCTTGCAAAGTTGTCAACTTTATTCATCATTTTCTGAAATCTCGATCCGGATATATCTTTTTATAAAATTTAAAAGCAAAAAAAAAATCATTCGCTGATAATACTTCTTGTTACCATATCAAGTAGCGTCATGTACGCTAGGTGAAAATAAATGTAGATTAATTAAAAATTATATAGTTTTATAGCAATGGTTGATTAATTAATAAGGATATAGATGGTCCTACTATGATATTTATCTGTAGCGAATACGACATTTGACAAGTTATTAATTACTTCATCAATGGTGGAAATAAAGAGAATCAATCAATCAAATGGAAGTAGTTTAATGTGCAATAAGCGATGTGAACTAGCAAAGCAATCCAAATTACAAATTTTAAATTTATTCGGTTCAAGTGGGTGCTACGTTCATATCGTTGTTTCTAATTTCTACTGTCATGGTAGGCGGCAAGTAGCGAAAAATGTCAATTATTATAAAATAATACATGTATATTATGCGCACGCGATTATCATCGATTTATATGTGAACTTTTTTATAATTGTATGTTTCACTAATGTGAAATTGTAATGGTCTTGGTTTTTTTAATATATGTAATTGTATTTACATGTATGTTTTGGTAACAATCCAATTGCTTGGATTTTATTCTGATTCTGATAAAAACGTCAACATTTATTTACTCTAGTATTGATATGAACAATGATGAACTTACCTATATGAATAAAGAAGTCTTTCTAGCTAATTGAAGTATGGAAATAATATTTGAAAACAAGAGGCTCCCATGGACCTGAATCGCTCACCTGATCTCTTATGCTAAAGCCTCTTACCTAGTGGGCATCATGGTCTACATGTACTAGTTAAGTAACATAAAAAACGTTAGAATAGAAAACACTCTAAAGTTCAAGAATACAAAGTTACAAAGTTTTCCATTTGAAAAAAAAGGATAAACAAGTAAAACTTGATTGAAAACAGTTAAAGGGGGATAACTCTTAAAAGGTTGATCTTATAGAAAGAAGCAAAGGTGTACCAAAGGGGTAATCAGTATCATAAAATCGTAAAGACAAAGACAAAACCGGCAGACAAAAAATCATGAAAACAAAACAAACCACATACATGTAACAACATAAAACACACACACACATAACAACAAAACCGCATTCAGTAACGCGAAATCAAGTCGAAACGAGAGTGAACTCAGGTGCTCCGGAAAAGTAAGCAGTTCCTGCTTGCTATAGCACACCCGTCACGTTGCCGAAGATCGATTAAGTGTTGGTCAAATCCGGAAAGGATGACATTACAAAACTCTATGTCAAACCAACATCTGTGCTCATCTGAGAGATAGAAATCCCGTATTTGTATACAAGCACATGATGTCGTCCGTAAAATTTCTTGAGTGATGCCAACAACCTGGGAGCAACGTACCCCTGTGTTAACAATTTGCTTGTCAGCCGTGTAGCTCTATCAAGGAAGTCGTTGTACTCCCCACATGCTCTGGAATAGCGAATCAATTATGATACGTAAACTCCATATGCTGGAGCGGACGGAATGTTGCTACACAGAAAGGGAAAGTTAACTATTGGAAAGTTGAAGTCGTCACGTTTGTCATAGAGCTTTGTACAAAGCCTTCCTTGTGTGTCAATTTCGAGAAATAGATCCAGATATGAAGCGGACCTCCTAGAATCTGTAGTGTCCTTTATCTCAAGTTCCTTCGGATATATGAGATGTAAATAGTCACCAAATCGAGGATTGTTTAGTGAAAGGACATCATCAATATAACGAAATGTGAGATTGAAGGATAAAGCAAGTTTGTGGTCCTTTTTGTCTAGAAGTGATTGTAAGAAGTCCGCTTCATATGAATGAAGAAACAAATCGGCAAGCAATGGTGCACAATTTGTGCCCATTGGGATACCTATTGTTTGCTGAAAAACACGTCCACCAAACTGTACAAATATGTTGTCGATTAGAATTTTGAACTTAAATCGATTTTGTAGATCTCAATGAGCTGAAGAATTTTGCAATGCTTAATTTTCCTCTAGCTCTTATAGTTTTTTAGATAAAGTTCAAAATTGTGAAAACTGTCAATTTTGACAATTAAGGGAAAATAACTCCAATAAAGATTTGTCCCACAACTTCTGACCCCCCTGTTCTATTTTTAGCAACGGTGGCCATGTTGGTTGGTCTGTGTTCACAAATTTCATAAACTTGGTAGAAGACAATCTAAAGATTAAATGTACTAGGTTTGAAAGCAATCCCTTCAGTGGTTTCAGAGAAGGTTCTTAAAGAAAAGTAATCGGACGACGGACGCCGGACGCCTAACGAAGACAATAGAGGGTCAGGTGAGCTGAAAACTCCACTTGCTCGTTAATATTGAGCACAGCTCGCTAATTCGTGCGCGTTTGAGAGTAGAGCTCTACAATTTTTGTTCCAACGAAAAAAAAATGCATAATGCTGATATTGATTTTTCAGAATGTGCTTTCAAATTTTACAGGAACGGCATGAAAGAAGTTACAAATTTTGTAGTTGCCTTTAAAAATCATCTACGAAAAATAAATAAAGATAGTAATATATTCTGATGACAACCAGATTTTATTAAAAAATGTTTGTAACAAAAGTGTCCACATTTTTGTAGGGAATGTGGTTCTTAAGTTGGTATATTTTGATTTCTTAACGGTTTAATTCCTCATCTGAGACGTGGAACTCCGTCATATCAGGGTAGAAGAAAAGGGTCCATCTATTATGTTTCAAGTTGTATGTTTTAACTCAAAAGGTATGTAAATTCGAAACACAAAAATATTTGTCAATTTATAATTATCAGAATTATGATGTCCTCGCATTTAATCAATGCATTTTTCATATTTACGACAAAAAATTATTTTACAATTTATCAGAATTATGTGTGCTCACATTTAGGCGATGCTTATTTCGTATTAACCACATAAAATTAAGCAAAATATTGTAAATAAGGTTGGAAGGTATTTTTTTAAATTGTCATACGGGATGAATTGATAGTGCTTTAAATTTGTTTTAAAAAAAACAAATAATTACTTTTTTTAAACAATCATGTCAGATATTTTTACACTGTTTTGATAATATCAGCGTTAACGTTGTTAAATATAGGTGTTGCATTAGTGTTCATCGAGCCCTCCAAAAAAATTATTATTTTCTTAACTAATTCTTACAAAACGTCAGTTTCTTTCCACTGTTCTTTCTTGGCCCATTTACTGGCCAAATTATTCATGACCAACAAGTTTTCAGAGACGGTGATGCGGCAATTTAATGGAAAGCTTTCAATTATCTTCCAAAGAATACACGTATAAGCGCATGACGCCAATGCATAGCAATCTCACTTGCAACCTCAAAAGTTACTTGTATTTTTTATCATATCGAGTGTGATAGATAGATTATCTCAATTGGCAAACATCAAAAGAAAATGCCGCAAATTGCTAATTATTGTTTTTGCTGACACCCGTTTCAATGTAACACTGTACAATCCGGGAGTATTGTTCCATTCTAACCGCTCGATAGACGTGTTTTGCCATCATTGTTAATACAACATGCTACCAAACGATTCAAAACGATATGTATGGCACGCGATAATAACAAAAACCTGATAAACCACATTTATCGACCGTAAACTATAGTTTGCTGTTGATAAATTATAGTTTACGTTCGTGAAAGCAAGTTTATCAGCGGTAACTTTGGTTTGCGCGGTTCCATTGCTACTTTATCAACGCAAAACAGCATTTATCGGCCGTAAATTATAGTTTGCGGTTGGTAATCTCAGTTTACCGCCGATAAACTCAGTTTATCACCGATAAATTTAGTTTATCACCAAGAAACCCTAATTAGCATCTGAAACCCCCATTATCGACCGCTAATGATAAATTAAAAACAGCTGAAATTATCATTAGGATCAGCAAATTATAGTTAGCGAGTAATAAACCCAGTTTATCGACCGCTAACTACAGTTTACGGTCGATAAACTAAGTTTATGGGGTTTTTGTGACTGTTGCATGTCATACAGTTCAGCACCCAGGAACCCTTATTAGCATTAAAAATTGTCATAGTCGACAGCTAATGTTAATTAAACAAACTTGGGTTATCAGGGTTTAATAACTTACAATGCAAAGTTGTTTTACTGACTCGAGCGTCAGCCCATCCCACCCGTCTGTAATCATATTTTTGGACGCAAATCCTTTGAAACTACTTAGCAGAAATAAATGAAACTTGATATGCAAGAACTACACTTCAAAAAGTTGTGCATATTACCAGGAATATTTTTTCTGTAATTTTTTATAAAAGGCGTGACCCTTTCGACTATGAAAATCTTGAATTCTGCATTTCTAAGTTTAACAAAATCTTTTTATGGCATTCATTATCTTTACAATGCTTGTTGTACCTCAATAAAGGTTTTCCTAAAGGATAATATTGATTGAACTCGTGGGGTTTTAAGCACGCTTACTTAGCTTCTGTTATTGTTACTTTCCAAACCACATGACATATGCATAGCATGTAATAGCAATCGCATAATAAAGTATTTTATGGACCGTAAACAATAGTTATCACTCGGTTACTATAGTTTGCGTTCGTGAAACCAAGTTTATCAGCGGTCATTTTGGTTTGCGCGGCTCAAATGTTACTTTATCAACGCAAAACAGCATTTATCGACCGAAAACTATAGTTTGCGGTTGTTAAACTCAGTTTATCGGCGAAAAACTCAGTTTATCACCGAGAAACCCTAATTAGCATTTGAAACCCCAATTATCGACCGCTAATGATAAATTTCAAACAACTGAAATTATCATTAGCATCAGCAAACTATAGTTAGCTAGTGATAAACCCAGTTTATCGACCGCTAACTATAGTTTACGGTCGATAAACTCAGTTTATGGGGTTTTTGTGACTGTTGCGTATGACTCCCAAATATCACTAAAATAATCCGTGAACACATTGGCAATGTCTTACTGGGAGACGGTACGTGGTGTTAAGTAAGCTTTTTTCAACGGCTAAGTCTATTATGACAAATTGGCATATACATGAATAAATTCATATAATGTTTGATTAAGCGAATATCTACTGGCGACCGACCTCTTAAATTTAACATTTATCTACCTCAAACTTGAAATTTTTGATCCGAGTTTGTGACTAAAAAATTTTGAATTGTGGCAGCAATACATTAGATTACGGCTAGACTGTAATTTATATTCTATGCGTTTTATAACATAAATAGTGATTTTTTTCTACCCTTAAATATTGCAATGTTCCAACTCAGTTGGAACATTGCAATTTAAAGGGAATTATTCCTACTGAAAAAAAATCAAAAAGGCATTAATGGAATACTTTAATGGCGTTAGTCCGAAAAAATAAAGGCACTTGAATTTACAACGTAATAAGCTATTCAAGATTTTGTTAAATTAGAATCAATGTTTCTGTTGTAAAAGACCAACGATGGTTGTATTTGGTAAAATGATGGACCCACCATATTAGAATAAAAGCAATTTCCCTTTCAACTGTTTAAACATATTTTGCTGAAAGCCTGTGATGAAGCAGTAAACGAGTCGGGCTACTAACACAAAGGTTTGTGGTTCGATCCTCGTCCGGAGTGAATATTTCATGAATTGATTTTAATCCATAACTGAAAATAGCTTAAAAATGTTCATTTTATTCAAACATTTCAAATTCAAAATTGTGTCTTGAGTAATCTACATCTTAGAGGAACCATTAATCAACCCTGTTTTTGAGTCATTAAGCACACAAATCCAAATTTATAAAGGTATACCATGAGAAGTCAAGATAAAATTAACATGACAATTTAAACAAGGATAATTTTTAATGAAAACAAAATCATTTAGCTACATTTGTACAAAACTTTCATTGTCCGCCTTTAGATAGGCAAGTGCTTTGACATTACACGTAAAACTGGATCTGATTGTAAAATCTTATCAATAAATTCTTACCTATAGCCGTAAGTGTTATTAGGGGGCCATTGTTTGTATTTATAAAACATTGGTATTGTCCTTCATCAGTCTTTTTCAGGACAGATATGGTCAGATGTTGCTTGCCAATATCAGGAGTAATAGTTAGACGGAGTCTGAGTTCTTCTGGTTGTAAATCCTGCAATATTGACGATCCGTATGATAAAAGTTGGTTAGGAAGCTTTCTCCATGTGACATCGTTTGGTTGGCTTGGTGTTAGTGGACATTCAAGTGTGACTGTAGAGCCCACTACTGAAGACACAGCTTCTAAAGCAACATGATCTACAAAACAAAAATGTAACTTATGTAATTTAAAGCATGCACGGGGCGTTAGTTTGAATAGGTATGGGTCACATAAACCATTCAGCTGAGAATATTATTTTGGTATCAAAGTAGTAAATTGTTTGATATTTTGATCACAGCCAATTGTATCATATGGAAAAATAGAAATATAGTAAAATGTCAAAAAAGAATTTAACTGTCTCCAATCTCTTGAAAATGTGCAGCTGTTTTGATTTCCTACTGTTTTCGTTTTTATATATGTTCTTCTAAATTATGTCCCAATTTAGATTGTTATATGTTGCATCCCATTTTGCTTGGCAGTTAGGGATTGGATCATTTTTATAAAAGAATTGTATATTCTTTATTTGCAGTTTATTAACATCTATATTCACCTTGTTCGTTGTGAATTTGAATGATTTGAAATCAAATTTGAATTTCTGCTTTTTAAAATTGAGATGTTCATTTGATTTTAGTAAATTTACATAATCTTTACAGAACGCCTTCTTGGGTCTACTATACTGTGATATCCAATCCCTTTTATCCTAAGCTTCAGTAGAGTCTATGAAAGAACTAAGACTATTATCCCAAATGTCTTTCACCTTTCACTATTTGAACCCGCTTTTGTCAAAGTTTTCATAGAAAAGTTCTTTCCCATTAAACTTAAGCTGACTGTTGCCAAATAAGTTTGATTCAAGGAGTTATAATTCGGTAGTGCACTCCTGGCTGTACTGGAACACGTACACATAAAGTATTCCGAATCGATTTTTTCGTCTAGCCCCATCAAAAAGTATTTACCGATGGTTTTAGCAATTTGTTATACAATGGGATACTTATATAATTATAATAAGATCGGGGATTGTTTTTTCGTCTAGCCCCATCAAAAAGTATTTACCGATGGTTCTAGCAATTTGTTATACAATGGGATACTTATATAATTATAATAAGATCGGGGATTGTTTATGACTAATTAGTTAGTATATTTTCAGTCTATCACATGTTTGCATTTTTTAAAGTTTCTTACCTACTTGCTCGATGTTTTTTAAGTTTTGTACAACTTTCAATTGATTATACAAAATCCCATCAAAGGTGCTCGTCCTCGAATCCCATGTTATATCGATCATTGGATTTGAAATTGAAATGAGGGGTATAGCGGATAAATATGAAAAGCAAATAAATGACATTATGTTGCCATTTGTTTGGGACGATAAAACAAACCAAGTCGCAAGCAGTGATTTTGTTACCTTTTTTAAAAGCAGCCTCCTCCTTTTGAGTTGGGACATTTTATAGCAATTTTGGGAAAAAATATCGACAAAAAAACAGACAAAATCCTTGGTTGTTTAACAACTAAAAGACATATTTAGATGTTTTGTAAATTTATTTTGACACAATTGTTACTGATAGTGAAGAGTTCTACAGAATCATTTTTCTGTCAAACTGGCGTGTTGGATGTGTGCCTATCTGAACCCCTTTTGTGACAAATGGTTTAGCTGTGAAACTAGACGATGATGAAAACATTTCACAGTATTTACACAAAAAACCTGCTTTACTATTTGAATAGTACAACCAGTGGTACAATGTTTCATATTTGGCAGGATAAAATTTGCGTTGATCAATAAATATTTCACTGATACTAGGAGAGTCAGACTGACTGTCATTCAGTTTCCTTATTTTGGGGGAATCAGGATGTGTTTCAATATTTGATTCACGGTCACCGGATTTGTCAATGTCGGCAAGACTTGAGCAAGTAGAAACTACGTTTCCAATAATAACGTCAAGTATCGCCGTAACTACCCGCTTGGATTCAATTTTACTTTGCTGAGAAGCAGCTCCACTGACAGCAAATAATTCCTTTATTTTAAACGATCCCGCTGCATCACGCTTTGTCAGTTTTTGTGTGTAATATTTACAATTATGGGACATTATGTTTCCCGTTTTTTATTGGGTATATTTAAGATCGGGGAGCGAATCGAACTTTCTGATAGAAATTCCGACTAAAAAATCGTATTCACACCGAAGCCGGTGTCCTAAGATCCGGGTCTTCACATGTCTTAATCAACAATGCGCTTCAGGAAACGGAGAAAAACATTGAAAAAACGATGTTTGAAATGAATTAAAAGACAAGTAAATAAATCAATCGTAGCGTGATCACGTAGGAGAAAAACTTATACCTCCAAAAGGCTCCAACGCGTTGGGAATTTTAAAAATTTTGGGAAATAAATACACAAATTTGGGAAAACATATCTAGGGGAAACAGCCGATATTCGGAGGCAATTTGAGCCTAACAAAATCACTGGCAAGACGTGTTTTTTTTTTGTCTACCAAAAGAAAATGGGGGGATGGGAATGGTAAATTTGAAAGAATTGATGAAAGTGAAACATGTTAAAATATCTATTGGGTGTTACCCTCAGAGCTTGACAAATGGAACGCTGTTGGGAAATACTTTTTGATGGGGCTAGACGAAAAATTCGATTCGGAATACTTAATGTGTACGTGTTCCAGTACAGCCAGGAGTGCACTACCGAATTAGAACTCCTTGAATCAAACTTATTTGGCAACAGTCAGCTTAAGTTTAACGGGAAAGAACTTTTCTATGAAAACTTTGACATAAGCAGATTCAAAAAGGTGAAAGACATTTGGGATGATCTGTAAATGTCCATGTCCCAGGTAATAGTCCCGTGCGAGGCCCGGGTGGCGAATAGCCCCGCAGCAGAGTCTAGCTTGTCGTAAACTGTCTCGTATCTTGAGGTATTATTTAATGTACATTTTTATATTGTGTAGAGGTCATTCCCAAGCACGGCTCCCCAATTATTCGTTTACTTGTGTGCAATCAATTTGGTATAGTTTACAAATAAAAATATGTTTACTCTAAAGTTTTGCAAACAATGTTTAAAAATGAACTTTCATCATTTTTTTTTCTGTTATTTTATTTTTTTCTCGTTCACACCCGTGCGGATTCCGGATGGCTAATAGGCCCGCAGCAGCGCTAAGCTTGTCGGTAAAAGTCCACTAAAGAGCGCTCAGAAACCTGACATCGGGTCAGGCCGCTTTGCCCACATAGCGACTGGAATGTTTGCCCCAGGTGGTTGAATCGGGCAGCCCTGACAGCGAGAGATGCGGGATCGTCAGGCGATAATGCGGAAAACCTGACCGCAAACCATAGTGGTGCACCGTGTTGGGAAAAATGTCACGTTCCCCGCACGTTAAAGAACCCTGCTGCAGGTCTCGGTAAGAGTAGGACCCGTAGGATCCCAATGCAGGAGGCTAAATTTTCCCATCCCTACCCATCACTCCTTTTTCCAGTGGCAGTCAAAACTCTCCTACCCGATTGGCCTTGTGTCCCCATTTCCTCCACTTCATCATCATTTCATGTTCATTATATCACCAATTTCAGGTTCATCTCCCGGATATAGCCAAAATCGTGCTGCTTGGGAGTAAAGCAATAACTAACTAACCAAATTTTTCTCGTTCATACTTTGCGGTATTGAAGATAGAACAGGTTAGAAAAGTAGGATAAATTATTTATGATACACACGTGGCTAATTAATTAACCTGCTACTGATACAGGTACATGTATATGTATATTAGGTAATATCATATATCTGTATATTGAACACAGGTCTATGGTTATATACACGTCATACAAATTACATCCTGTCTCCTGCATACATGCAGAGTCATTTCCTACGGGTCAATTATGTGTGTTGTATTGAATTGGATTTCACAGCAGTTTGCAAATATGGACATTTTATAAAAGTCCCGTGCGGGGCCCGGGTGGCGAATAGGCCCGCAGCAGAGCCTAGCTTGTCGTAAGAGGCGACTAAGGGTCTTGGGATTCTGACGTCGGGTCAGTGCTCAGCCCACAGAGCGACCAAGTGTGTACCCTAGGTGGCTGAATAGGGTAGCCCTCGTCCGCGGGGGTTGTCAGGTCTATAATACGGAAACCCTGACCGCCGACCATAGTGGGCCAACGTGTGTGGAGAGTGCCACGCTCCATGCACGTAAAAGACCCCTTTGTGGACCGCCAAGTAGTGCACCACATAGGCTAAATTTTCCGCCCCTACCCACCTCTCCCCTTTTTCCTGTGGTTCTTCAAAATTTACCGGTCCATTGTTTCCCACCCCATCCCCATATTTCATTTATCATCATCATTTCATGTTCATTTTATCATCCTTTTCATGTTCATCGCATGTAAATAACCTGTATAGCGTTGCACGGGCGTAAAACACCAACTCACTCACTTACTCGATCCCAGGTAATACATATAATAATGATATTTCAAGAACGGGAGGACCAGCCTGTGGCTCGTAGACACATTTTCTAGTATATGGCTGAAATCCTTCTTTATTTTGTCTTAATCCTTCTGCCAAAACAACTTTAAAGGAAAACACCGACCCCCCCCTTTTTGAAGTTATATGATTGGTTCATTAATTCTCTTAAATAAATGTTCTCTCTGTTTAAATTTCGAGGAAAATGAAAGGAGGTCATATTTCTTTAAAATTGAACATGATGATGCAGATTCTTTTCTAGAGCACTCCCTCGACTGTAAATTCCTACTACATTTGTATGACTATCTTAATAAACTCAAATTAAAATAAAAGATAAATTGTTGGAACTAGCTACATGTACGTGTACACGAATGTGTTAACTGAAAAAATCACCAGGTTTCCTCGTGTGAAATAATGAAATCTTAGTATGTGGTCCGGTATTGCAAACTACGATATATATACAGACCCTACTGTTTTCAAAATTAATCTCCAAACAAAGCAGTGCTTTGAACTAAAAAAAAGACAGGATGTTGCTGTTGAAAGGAGTAATTTTTAAACCAAAATTTGCATAAGAGCGCAAAAAAATCCCATCTACTTTTTTCCCCGTTTATAAAAAGACAGGATTAGAAAAATACCCCCCCTTTCCCCCGTTAAATACAAATTGGCACTCTCTATTGATAAAAGACTAACCAAACACATTTTAAGTTGAGATTGTTGTAAAATGACTTACTCAACTTTTATTATGATTGAATGTGTCTAAAATTACTGATCAAACGCAAAATAGTTGCATTAGGTGAACAATGACTGATCCAACTCAGACAAAGTTTTAAAAGTTGTAAAAGGATTAACCTAACGCAATTTAAGTTGAATCAGTTGTAAGGCGTTTGACCCAACGCATATTTAGTTGGAATAACTGATTAAGGACTGTACCAACCCAACATTAGTTAAAACAATTGTCAAATGTTTCACCCAACGCATTATAAGTTGGAACAACTGTAAAAGGACTGAACCAACTTAAATTATGTTGAATTAGTTGTTAAACGACTGAGACAACGAAAAAAAGTTGGGTAAGTCACTGTTGGACAGAAGCAAGTAAAATATGTTTAATGCAGTCGAAAGAAACTGCTGTCACAACCCTGCCAAATGCCAACAGTCTTTTTGTCAGTACTTTTCGGTTATTATTTTTGATTATCAGTTGCATAACGCCTGACTATGGTACAGACAGTCGTTTATTTTGCCAGTAGTGATAATGCGAACGATGAAATGGCTTTCTGATAAACATCAAATCAAAGTAAATTTGTCAATAAAAAAAATACGAAATACTTACGCAAATAAGTTATTTGAAAAACAAACAGCACAGCCCATTGATTCATTTTAGAGTTTTAGGACAATACTTCCTTGTGAAGGTATATATACTAAAATCTATTTATATGCGATTTAAAACATGGTTGATCTTTAAGTATTCTCCATAACAAATAAATCGAAGTCGTTTTTAAAACATGTTTGAAGTGTGTGAAATGTGTGTGTCAGTTTTGTGTGAAGACGCATCACCAAATTTATGTGAAGTGTAGGGGCTTGTTTAGGGGTTGGGGGTCTCAATATCCCATATCCCTAAATATCCATTATCCCTTTAACGAAATCCGCAAATTTCCCTTTGAATAATTTTCTATAATATCCCATATCCCTGTAATTTTTCAAAAATATCCCAATAAATCAATAATTTTCAAAACCAATAAAAATGTGTCAAAAACATAAATCAGTTTTAAGGTATATTGTTTAAATGCTCTCAATCTTAGTAACTATATTTTACAATGAAGACATAGAATTATATTAATAAATTCATGATAGTTTACTGTATATCAGAAATAAATTTTCACTTATTTCCAACCCTTAATCCGTATAAACACTTTTACTCAAATATATGTTCAAAGACCATGTAATATGGTGCCATGTCTTGGCGTCAGTCGTAAGCTTTGTATGTCCTAGTCAACAAAGTCTCTATTGGGTAAAAATTAAAAGTTAAACATTCTTTTTGGCTTACAGCATGGCATGATCATCATTGCAGATAAAGTTGATTCAATGTTATGTACTTGCATTATAGATTAAAAATATTGCAGTTTGATGCCCCATTTGGCTCTAATAACATATTTTAGAGACATTAATATAAAATAATTACATGTATAAGTTTCCCGGGTAAGTTTCATCAAAGATCAAATGAGTAACCCCGAAACCTGAGAGCATGTATGGGAACTCAAATGGTAAAAAATAAAAACTAATCCTTCTTTAAAATTATTTTTGTAATTAAACGAAACAGAAAATGAGGAGTGAGTCTTTGGCTGAGTTTGGCGATTTTTTGTACAAGGTAGTATCAGAGAGCAGGGCATTGCACACAATCGTTACAGACCCTAACTCCTTATAAAGCACCTTAACAATGGGGTTTGACCAAAAACGAAGAATATGCATGGTGAATGTATATACAAATATGAGATTTTAAACGATAAAATATCATCGGAAACCATATTTAGTTTGTTTCTAAGCTCTAATCCTAATATAAAATAAGCATTGTACGGTGAGAATATTTTTTTAGTAAAACAGAATTTTGTCTACGTCATTAATTTTGACATCACAATTATGAAATTGAAAAAGGATGAAATAAGTGTTTGTTCACCATAAGCCCCAAAACAGCAAGATCATAAACAATTTTTTATATTGGTATTAAAATGCAAGGAAAATCCCTCGGCCATGAAACGATTTAACAAACACGCGCACTGAAATCGAGTCAATGAATTTGTCCCAAAAAAGCGAACTGTATACGTGCAAATGACATTAAAACAAACAGAAGTCTTTACATGTAAATACTCACGTAAAACTAAAATTTGTAGAAATATCAAACAAATCATATTCGTGTCTGCAAAATCTCTGCCGTGTTACTTTTATAGCTTTTATGATTTAAATAACGATATGTAAATAAAGCATTTGAATACCACATAGATTTATTTTTAATACAAGACTTGAACTATTAAAAACTTCCTAGTTTATGTAGTTAAGTTACTTAATAAAGAATACATTAAGATCGTGAATTTGGTTAGACAAATAAAACGGGCGTTGTTTATAACTCTTGTTTAGATCATGTTTTCAGCCGAAAAAAAATATAAATATGAGTATGATTACGACTATGATAGTTTCCAAATAAGTATACAAGAACGGTAAATAGTTAAGCGATAAATATGCTTTGAAAAAAAAACCATTAACTTATTTTAGGTTTTTACTTATCTTTTATTATATACATGTACAATATAAAATCACATTTTAAGCTAATGAAATCAGGTTCGAAATGACCTTGTCCTGGTACAAGGGTTTTGATAGAAATTGTGCATCATAAAATCTGCTATTCTTCTTTTGTTAGATAAAATCCAAATACCACATGTGGGTATAAAACGGTTAACTTGGTTATGTTGTATATCGACATTACAAGAAGTAACCTCTCATCAGCAGCATTTGAATCAAAGCATTAGAAGATTAAAAACCAAAAGCATTGAAAGAAAAGTACTCAAAACATAAGTTCGAAAAGGGAAACCAAAACCAGCACCGACGATATCGACCATGTTCAGTACAAGGAAAGAAACCTGGTGTTTAAAAAAATGAGTTTTTCACCGGAAATTTCAATGACAAAAACATATTATAAATTTATTGGTAAATTCGTGTCAGACAATTTTGATGACCAGGCTTGTGATGATCCTTGGGAACCTTTGGTACACCAGCAGCGGTTATCGACCGAGTAGTTACCAAAAGTAAAGGTAAGTCATTATCTCCGTAAAACACATTAATAGTTGATGGGGGATTAATAACTGATATTTAGCTTTTAACACATTCATACATCATGTACATGGTCTTCAAGTTAAGCACACGCTTCATACCTGCTGGTAAGACACTAATCATTCCCTTCAGCACGATCCATCAATCTGCTTCTGTAAGCAAGAGCCCGCATTTTTTTCGGTTGAATTGTCACTCCTTTTGGGAAGGCTTGGAATGACGTTAAAATCATAACGCAAAAATATATCATAAATATTTATTTTAAACAAAACATACAAAAAGGCCTTTAATGAATGCGAATGAAGGAACAGTTTTTTTGGTACATGAAATCTATTTTGCATAAGTGTGTCTCAATTCATTAGATGGATCATTGGTTTTCAAAATATCAATACATTTCTAATACAAAAAAAAACACAATTTAAAATCTGATAAGTGTCCTAATCATGTTAATGTTAAAAAGACAAAATTAGATCCCTAATATATAATATGGTAAATTCATTAAAATGTATTTTAGTCGTGCCGTACCGAAATAATCACGTTTCATGCAACTAGAAAGGGCTCCAGCTAATACCAAGTCAACGCAACTTTTTTTTCATAAATGTGGTATTTCTTTCTGCCTTGCTTTTCTTTTGACATGATCATGTAAAACATCCAAATAACGCAGTTTAATTTAAGTACTCACATATACAAAGTGTGGCCTTAATATTTCTACTTTTCTTCGCTTTAAAATAGTGCGTATCTACTTAAACTTACAACAAATCGATTGAAAATTTCTAAGAACAAAATATATAAGAAACTGTTACATTTTCATGATCAATTTTACAAAAGTATTGGTAATATATTCAAATTCAAATTTTCATCAAGAATCTTGATGGAATTCATACAAGCCTGTAGCAGTGGAATAATCCTGACCTATTTTTATAGGGAAGAATAAGCCTACTAAGAAGGAGTTTGTGTTACATGTACTAAGATAGAACAAAGGACAGGTAAAATAACATAAACTGGCTAAGCTTGTAAATCAGCAACTATGACACAAGGACAATCCAAATGATTTAGGATCATCAGAATTTTTCCAAAGACTCCTGGCCTAGGACAACCAGATATAGATATGCCGAAGCTGGTTTTGGGCCTTACTTTCCCTCTATCAATGATCGTTAACAAAGAACAAGAAAAATTTAAAGTGTTGTGTTGGATTTAAAAGCGATATATCATTTTTTTACATCAATTGATCAATGATTCTCAGAGCTGTTGGTAGCACCGAGTGTTTTATAGAGAGTTCCTGTACCGTTCGTTCCCCCCTTTTATATCTGCCTGTTCTTAGCCAAGAGTCGTTGACAAAGCTTTGGTTTGTATTTGTTTTTTATGTTTTCTGTTCTTCGTTTAAGAAGGGTGTCTATCTTTGACCATTTTAGGACTGGATTTGAATAATATGCATTATATGTAGACATTGGACCGATTGCAGAACTGCAAGTAGAGCCTTTTGACCACGTTGACGATCCTTCATTGTTGTTTTTCTAAATAACCGATTGTTATGTGAGCTGTGTTGCATTAGAATTATTCCTCATTTCATCATTTTCTAGCATACAATTTAAAAATCAATTCCATAAACGTTCAAATCAACAAGATTAACCATGCCAGTAGGCAAAAGAAATCAAAGCTTCGACAATTCATTTTGCCAACCACGCAGTTCAGCGAATAGTCTAACCTCACTTTGTCCACCCGTAACGTATGAGATATTAAACCTTTATGTTACAGAAAAACAACCCGTCAACATCTGCTAACGAGGAATCGGGTCATGGGCAACCTCTTTACGAAAAGGCTTGTTTTTTATCTACAAATATGCAAAGTTGTGTGTACCTTTTTTTCATTCAAAGTCATATCTTTAAGCAAGATAAATCTTTTATTAAGACTATTGTTAAGGTAACATTTTAAAAGGTGGATTAAGGAGGAAAACCCAACCTTAAATGACAACGGACATAAAGATGCTATGTTTACCCTCAAAACACCCCCTTATTATTTCAAAAAACCATCGAACGATAAAATGACTGGACAAATAATACTGCTTTATTAACTGGAGCCCGAACTGTAAAACTAAATTATAAATACGTATTCCAAAATAATGTTTAATTACCTTGCAAAGATTGAGGCGTCCTCTTTCATGCCTTTTGTGACCACATCACAGTTAGATATCCATTTTACATTGGGTAGGGTGTGAATGTAACTAACTTATATTCTAATTAATTGAGTTTAATTTACAAGTGATTTAAACTTGGCATGTTCTAAGCCAGGAATTTTTGTCAATGCATTTGATTGTCAATGTCATCTTTAGGTTTATTGTTCTATGTCCAAGAAATGGGTAGTTCATTATTAATTTTAGAACTGGTATTGAATCTTGTGTATTCAATTTTTAACTTGGGCTAATGCAATTCGACAAGCAACAAATCTGGTCCTGTTGAAGGTTGCTGGCTGTTTTCCATTGTGATTTTTATAATTTCCCTTTGTGTACGTTGGTTGTGTTGTTACACTAATTTCAGATCTCATTATCGTCTAACTAGATTTACCATAAATCCATAATAATATGTAAAGTAACTTATTTTAGATGATTAATTTTAAGCCTGTTGAAGCTTTATTTTCTTTTTTATAGTTTTTAGCATGACGTGTTGCGTCTTCTTCAAGTTCTTTACTCGATTAATTTTAAGCTTTCAATAAAGCTGTAAGTATTTTTTCCAGATTAATTTTAATCATTTTGCAGTTGTAAAGTTTTGTCGGACTAATTCAAAATCCAATAAATGTAGACTTTTTGTGGTCAATGTAAAACATGATGTACTGATGAAAGTTTTTCAGGTGTGAAATTGCCGTTAATAATATCCAGACACTGTTTAAGTCCATCGGCGAGGATCTGAATGAATGATTATGTACAATGTACGATAGTTTCACATGCTATTGACTCTGGGTGTAAGTTTTGTGTCTTATGGTGATCCTTATAATAATCACACAAAAACTTCAATACAGGAAACTGTCACACCTCTCCAAGTAAAGGCGAGACAATGCTTAATTGTTAAGAAATAAATACGACCTTCTTACCTACTTAGAAGGAATGTTTATTTGAGACCTAGCCTTTGATCATCATAATAAGAAGTTTCATAGTCCATCATTATACAAAAAAAGGAAGCAATGCGACCTTATTTAAAGAAAATTATTCTGCAGGGTTCGAGTCATTTTACATGTTTTAATCAAACACCTGGTTGTAGAAGGTTCGGTAAGATGCATCATTTCATATCTCTTATGTGCTGGGTAATCTGTCTGCTGATCATCGTACAAATGACCCTTGAATAATCAGGGTCTTATGTTTAGACCTGCATAAACAAGTTATCAAGGTGGCCAGTAGAAGGAATATTAAGCAAATAAAAGATTTGAAATGTTGTGGTCTGATTAGCCAAGAAGTACAATATTCCTTCTAAACTACAGGAGACATTTCTTAGCACTTTTCAATCATTATTCGTTAATTCATCTTTTTATATGAATTTATTGATAAGACAAATAAACCTGAATGAATCGTGAGAATTTAATCTTCATTTTATTGTTCCTACAGCTGTGTAAAATTTATGCAAATCTCTTGTAGCATTCTCAAGTTTTCATCATGAAACAATTTGGAAAAGACGTTAAGATACCTAGGGTATCCCATAATTAGTCGTCACTTCGTATGACTTGGTACATGTATGAAGATCAAAGCTGTTTTCATAACCACATTTTCCATAATGGACCTGCATTTTTTGTATTGTTAATTCAGCAAAATACGGAAATGTAGTAAATATACAAAATAATTTAGTTTTCCATGCTTTATTTTCACTGCGCCTTTCATATATTTTCTCCTTATGTGTATTTTGTTATTTCGTATTTCGTTTTCCTTATTTAATTGAGAAAAAAAACGACTTATTGTTCCGTTGTAAACAGAACCCAATTAAGGAAAATGTTATCAATTATTAGTTTCTTAGGAAATAAGAAAGGCATTATCTACATGTGCATAGCATGCAATAGTCCTGACCATTATTTCACTTTGGGATAAGAGAAAAAAATATACAAAATGTTGACCACTTTGGTCTTTCCTATACAGGGTTTATATTTTTCTGATGATAGATGTTGAATTTTCATAGCTTGGTTTAGTTGTTCACTTAATTGGTAGATGCTACTCGCTTTGTATTTTGTATATTATTTCAAGTTATGTTGGATAGATTTTTTTCCTTTTGAAGAGTAATAAGAATTTGACACTTTCGTAATCAAAATACCACAATAATAACAATTGCAAGACAAACATTAGTATTTTCAGATTTTGAGAGGACTTATAATCCTAGCCCTTTTAAAAGTATTCGACAAATAGAGAATAATAAATTGTAAGAGAAATGCTTTTTTAATTATTACTCGCATTTACCATGTTTCGAAATATATCTATTTATCCTGGATTTGAAAGCACTCTCTTGCGAGTATGGCATTTGGAGCGGCCCACATTGAGTCTACCCTTATCGAACTCAACAAATGTCTTAATTGTGCAAAAGGTATTGCTCTCGATTAACTGTACAACTTTTTTTCGTCACTTCTGAAGGACAAGCATCGTTCCTTTAGAGCAACCTCGCAAATGGTGTCAAGAGAGAAAAAGAAAGTCGGAAAATTGTTTCATGCAATTTCATTCCAGACAAGGATCCAACCACGAAAGAAAGTTATAATTGTTTGTATTAAATCAAAGTGTTGATAGGTTATTACAGAAACGATTTTTTTAAGCAAAACGCAGTTTCATATTTCGATTTGTTTATTTGTTATATGTACTATTTTAAACAAAATGACTGCAGATATTCTAAGATTTATTCTATGATTTGTAAAAGACATGTTTTGGTAATTTGTCTTTAATAGTTGTAAGAAATATGATTGAAAGCTCATTTACATATACATATGTATGGAAAGTAGATTGACTTCTCTGGGTTGAAAACACCAAATTATTGAGCATAATTTTGCTACCTCTCTTAGAGCTAATGCAATCGGTTTGTCATTACATTACTTTGAAGGTGCCATCAACTGATGTATCGACTTACTATCAAATAAATATAATTTATGTACAAGAACAATCATTAACCACAAGCCAACATTTTAAAACACGGTAACTTTTAAGAGTAGCGTTAAAAAACCAAGCTATATGTCATTTTAAAAGAAAAAAGTATCTAATCCCTCTTAGCTTATTAATAATTGATCTGGTTTCCAACGTTAGAGAATATATTAAAATTCGGTTTGTGTTCCACACCAGTCATATCTGTCGGCATTAAAATACCATCCAATCGTACTTTCTTCGTTTTCCTGTTTTACGTATTCATCATGCCTGGTTTGAATAAAAGTGGCTTTCGTCATCTAGAAATATAATGGAAGACATAAAAACAGCATATTTATTTCGAAATTTAGGATTAAGAAAACAATGTTAGCGTCATTACTGTTTGAATTTTGTGTAATGTAGTTTTAGAGTTGGACCAATGTTGGAGACTGTTGACTGTTTTCCATTGTGATTTTTTTAAATTGCCGTTTCTTTATGTTGTTTGTGTGGCGTACATTTATTCCACATCTCTTTATGGTCTATTATAGAAATTCATTATTTTTTTTGAATTTGTTTTTAACTATTTATTTTGCGTATGAAAATAACCTCGAATAGTGAATTGGTCCCATAATAAGATAGAGCTAATGCCAGCATAATATTTTATGATAAATGAAATGCCCAGATGAAATGATCCAGTTATCTTGCTAAGCAAACAAATCAGATTAGACAAATTTGTTTTTCATTAAATAGGTAAAATCATTTGTCAATCTCACCTCTTTGTTGTTGGCCGTTATCCACCTGCGAATAGATATTGGGTTGATGTCTCATTCCTAACTCCTCGTATTCAGCCCCTGGACTGAAACAAATAAAAAAGAACATAGGACAACTGCATGTAATTACTAGATGCTTTTAACTAAACTGACAAATCAAGTTTTTTTACTGATGTAATATAGGATTACACTGTATAATTATTCTGCATTTGAATTTATTATTATCTATCGTTTATTATCTTCGTTTGTAATAGTATTGTTTTTGGTGCTTTCTATAACAGGTAAAAGATGAATACATGTAGCAGCTGGTGACTAATCGACGGACGGGTTGTTTTAGCAAACAATTAGGATTCTAATGAGCATTTATTGTGCACCTTGGCTTTCTGATTTATTTCTTCATTCATATGAAACAGACCTCTTACAAACACTCCTAGACAAATAAATCATAGACTTCTTCTCTATAAATCTTACTTTCGAAACAGACACGCGAGGAAGACTTTCAACAAAGTTTTATGGCAAACGTGACGTCTTCAACTTTCTTCAAATTATTAATTTTCCTAATCTACAGAGCAATATTCCTACTTCCCCTGCATACGGTGTTTATATTTCACAACTTATTCGATATGCCAGAGCTTGCACACATTTCACAGATTTTTTGATCAGACACCGATTTCTTCGTGACCGACTTTTGGAGCAGGGCTATAAGAAAATACGTCTCATACGATCCCTTAAAAAATTCTTTCTTCGTTATCAGCCACTAGTAGAAAAGTTCAAAATTGAGTTAAAAGATTTGGTAGTTAATTGTTTTAATAAGTGTTTGACTGGTCTGCTGTACTGAGATGATCACCTCAATATCCCTATTGTGTCACAACTATGTTGTGTTCTATGGTCATTACCGGATCCTAAAATCGCAATGGAAGAGGGAGGTTTGGCGCCATAAAATCTGGTTTAACCCACCATTTCGTTTGAAATGCCTGTACCAAGTCAGGACCATTGTGATCCACCAATTCTCCGTTATGACTGATTAGTTTTTGTCATTTTCTCTGGACTATGAGATTGATCATTCAAGTTCGGTAGTTTTGTTATTACCTTTTTTTTCCTTTCTGTGTAGCAACATTTCGTCTGCTCCAGTTGCTAGAGTTTATCTCGTGAGGTCTTGAGTTCGTGTAGTTGATTACTATTTAGTTGTTTTTGTCTTTTTATGTTGTGTGTTTCTTCGATTTTTCTCGTTCGTGTTTACGGGTTTTGTTTTCGCACTTTAAGAATTTTGACCTTCGACAGCCCATCTGTACTTCTTTAGTTCTTTCATAAAAATAAAATGAGATGCCGGATATGGTCAATCGGTGTTTGTAAGGCTAGATATGTTATGGTACATGTATTGGTTTTATAACTATTTTAAAATCTTAAAATGCAAATAATGCTTGAAGAAAGTTAAAACTAAAATAAAAAAAAATCTGTTATTATGCTGCACATTTATTATCAATAAAATACCCTGTTGGCTATAACATTTACCTGGTTATATTACTTTCTGAAAAAAAACCAAAGCAAAACAAAATAGTAAACTGTGATAGTTACATAACAAATGTAATCAGAAGCATTTCAAAAAGGCATATATCAGAAAAGTCAAGCAAATCTTCACAACATCTAAATATCAGCTTAATCTTATATGTATTAAACCACATCAACTACTTAGCAGATACAGTTTTTATTATTCTAATACCGCTCTGTATTGAGTTTTCACTAAAAAATCAATGAACATTGTTGAAATTTCTAAGAACTATATTTTATATACTAATTTGTTTCATAATCAATTTGATATTTATATACACAAAGTACCAAAGTTGGTGACAATAAGACATGCAATTTTGTTAAACTGTATGTGGGTATTAAATGCATATATCTGTATTTAGATTTAATACCTGATGAACTGTGTACACTAGGTTGTTTACTTCTGCCGTCATCAGACACGTACATGTAATGTTGTGTCTTATCTGTTTCATTTCTAAAGAAGAGTTTTCAAATAGATAGAGTACAGTGATATCATATCTTAATAATATAGACTAATAAATTGATTGATTTGATAATAAAGTATTTCAAGTAATTAAAGTATTGAAGTTATATTTGTTCACGTTCCGTTTATGTTAAAACAAGTTAGAATTCGTCCTTTTGTCAATTGCAACACTTTAAAAAATATTCGTGTCTATATAAAGGAAACAATTACTTGCCTTTTGTGATGACATTGTGCTGCAATATAAAATATGCTTCAATGTATCAATTGATATGAAACCCCACAAAAATAAATTATCAAGGTAAAGTGGAATCTATAAAAAATAATAAATAAAACTGAATACTGTTCTTTAGAAAATTAAAGGTAAACTAAAATATCTATTAACTTTTTAGCGATACGTGTATGTACACTGATTGTCAACTATACTACAAATTTCTTTCAGAGTCATATTTAAAGTTGATAACTCTTATATAACAGACCTCGTTTACACATTTTACAGGCATTGAATCTCCATAAAAGAACGCCAATAACACCGAGCATTATTAGTATTACAGCTGATAATCCTCCAGCTACTCCGGCTACATCGGACTGTAAGGCGTTCAGTGTTTCTGGTAGATGTAAAATTGGTATAGAAAATACATATTGTTTGAAACATAATCATAAATGTTTTGGCCAAACTAAACAAACTAATCAAATAATATAGCATTATAGTAGAGACAATGTATTTATGGAATCTTTTTCAAGGCCGAGGTATTATTATTATAAAGATTTTATCAGACTAGCTCCACCCAATAATATAAAGTTTAAGCATACAAAAAATGCATTAATACTAATCAACTTTTCTTCACTATATTATTCTTAACTTTCATTTAACAACTGTTAATTATGCATACACAATATTATACCTTTGTGTCCAGTTGCGATTTCAAGTACATCTGTAAAAGAACTCGAGTCGTAAATATTTTCGGCATACATTCTCAATGCATAACACGTTCCCTCAGTTAGATCATCAAGTGTAAACCAATTTTTGTCGTCTTGAGAAATGATCATCATGCTTTCAACCTTTTGCAAATTCCACAAGGATGTTCCGAATTTACGATATTGAATGACAAATCTTTGTTCTGATCCACCATCAAATGCTGGTTTCCATTCCACTGATATACTGCTGGTCTGGATATTTGTCACATTGAAGTGAGTTGGTGAATCAGGTGGTCCTTCAGAGAATTAAATAGTGTAGTACTTTGATAGAAAATCGACAATACAAATAAACTCAAATTAATAGTTTTCGTAGAATAATGTTGGTCATGATTGCTTAAAACTGTAGATAAAATATTTCATAAAGGTAACATTAAAATTACCGAACTTGGATGATCAATCTCATACATGTATATTTAAGAAGAAAAGACAAAAAGGGCAAAGATATAACAGAAGTCTGAAGATAGCAATGGTCCTGACTTGGTTTAGAGATCTCAAAAGAAAAAAAAAAGTTTTTATATATAATAACTTGTTTGTTGGTGTTAACAAATTGATTTTAATAAAAAAAACAATAACGATGAACAAAAAGTAAGCTTTAAAGCGTTTATTAGATTGGATTTTATTCAATAAAACGTACATATTCAAAACTTAGAATTTACCATTTTAACCAGACTTTGTTGCACTAAAATTGACCAACATATCTTATTTCCACCAAGTTTTTTTTTGTACAAACACCATTAGAGGTTAAAAATCTAACTAATTTTCAGGTTCTTGACAGTTTATTTATGTTAATATGTTATCACCCAGTACTTTAATTAACATCATTTAAGGTGATACTGACAATATTCAGTGAATGAGACAAAACATACTAGTATTTACTGTCATATGATACAGACCTGTTACTAATATATCCGGAAGTTGGAGTGTGTGTGGTTATCTTCAACACCTAAATACTAACCCACAGATTTAAGTAGCACAGCATGATCCACTGGTTGACCAACACCATTAGAGATCCTTACAGTATAGTTTGAAAAGTCATTTTCCTGGAGGTTCTTGATAGTTAGTGTCAGTTTATATCCATCAACCTGTACATTGACTCCATGAAAGGTGGTTGTTATAATATCATCGGAATTAGACATCAGATATTTACTCCCATGTGAGATAGGACTGCTATCCTTATACCAGGTAAGTCGAGTGAATTTTGGTTCACTGTAAACACTGACATCTATTATCACGTCATTACGTGTCTCCCCAAGAACTGTTTGAGAGGAACCATTCAGATAAAATGGTGGGGCTGAATTAAACCATCAAGAAAATATTTGTAAACTTCTGATATGATAAATCATTTTAAACGAATGTTAAAATAAAATACTTTGAATCTAGAAATAGTAATGCTCCGCTGCACAGTTTACAATGTATACAATTTATGGGTTAAAAGACTTTTTCTTTGTCACAATACAAAAACAGGTAGCCGTTATAACACATATGACCGACTTACAATTTTTGGAAACATCAACTCAAAATCTTCAAGCAAATCGTAGAAAAAAATCAAGATAAATGTTATGTTCTGAACAAGGGTAAATAAAATAACTTCAACTTATCATTGTGGGGGAGGATAAGAAATCTTCAAATTTGTTGACGGTTTATGATGAAATACTTTCTAAAAGCTGTGTCGTTATTGATGACCTTAAACAAGTAAAAAATAACTACCTTTAAAGGATAATGTTTATATCAAACTTTTGACCAATAAATTGAGAGAATATAGATAAGTACCATCACCAACACGTTTTTAAAGAAATTATTCAATTAAAACTGACTTGCTGAACATATGTTAAAAATGAGCGATGAAAAACTCTAATTGCATCAATATCACATAAAATGTTAAGATATAAAGGACACCAATGTTCCCCCAAGGAGCTTTGACCAGTAGGGAAATGTTGGTGTTATATTTTCCTTTGTTATTGTTCATTGACGTATGCACCGATTGGACAAGAAATCAAAATTTGGAACATAAGATAACTTTATAAGGATGCCAAATAAAATACCGTTTTAAACCAAAAATGTTTGGTTTTGCTAAAATGAGGACGAGGAAGATAAAGAAAATATGTTTATGTTGAGAATTTTTCTACAAAATACATTTAAAAAGATTTACTATTTACTCCTATTTGAAAGTTCTATTTTATAAAGAAACTTCATCGACTGATAGGTCAAATGATATCTAAATGACTGGACCTGTTAAAAACAAGTCAAGTTTGAGTAAAAAAGCTTGACGAGATTTTTTCTACTGTAGGACACGTCAAAAACTGATTATACAATCTCATCTGTGTACAAGCAACATTGACAACTCTTGTTTTAATACCAACCTTTACTGATCACATAACCTGACCCGTTCTGATCTAGTTGGCCCTGACTGTTAACGATTTCATTAGTAGCAGTACAGACATATACTCCTGTTTCTTGGTATCTGACATCTTCTGATAATGGCCGTAATGTTATTGTTGGAGCTGCATTCAGATATCGGATATGTTTACCATATTTTGACCTGTGTTCCCATGACTTGTATGTGTAAGTAGGTGGATTACCATCTAATTGACATTGTATTTCTAGAGATGTTTGAGTCAATTCTAGCGTTTTGTTGGGCACTGCAATTGATGGAGCATCTGAAATTTATAAATCATGTAAAATTATAAAACGGTCTTTCTGCATATATTTTTACAACTATAGTAAAAATTATTTATTTATCCAGTCGAGAATATTGTGTTTGCTTACTCTATCTTTCTGTTCTTGTTTATTTTTTTTAACAAAACAATTTCTAATTTGGCTAAAACTCCACGGTTTGTCATCACTTAAGATATTTGTTGGCAGACATTATGCACTCATACACAAATATGAAAATTCTATTTCTCAGATGAGTGCAGATGTTGGTTTGTCCTAGAGAGTTGTTCCCCTTTACCGAATTTGACACGTTAAATTGGCCTTAAGCAATGCGAGAGACTTGCTATAGCAATCAGGACCATCCTACTTATACGAAGCACCTGATCATGAAATCACTTGGTAGGACTTGAGTTCGCGTTGCTTGTTGTTTTGTTGTTTGAATGGTTTTTGTTATCTATTTCTACGTACTGTAATCGTTTGTGTTTTCTGGTTTTATCGTTGCCCTTTCAGACTTTTGACATGTGGATGCCCTTTTGGTACCACTTTGCTTCCTTCTCGTTTATCAAAAAATTACAGGAAGATGGCTTAAAATCAATTATGAAAAATATTCTTAACATATATTTGCTTCAGACTTACATTTTACATCAATCTGCTTCGAAGACTGAATAAAGGTATTGCCAGAGGCTATGTTCTTGAACCCACATGTAATACTTTTACCATTATAATGTTTATGTACAGTGTATGTCAAAGTAGATGTAGCTTTGTAAGTATCTGCCTTCGATGAATCTGGACTAGATGACAGTGTGGCATTTGATGTGATATCAGTACTACTATCACCAAGTAACCAGATTCTCTCTATAGGAGCAGGACGACTACCAGTAGATGTACAGGTCAACATTAGAGCTTTGGTATCCTCAGTACTGATTGGGTCTGCACTGAAGGTAGGTGGTAGTGGTTTTACTGGCAAAAAGAAACATTATCTTGTGATATTGACAATCATCTTAATTGTTATGTGACATAACGAATCTTATAAAAGTCGTCGAGAATAAGATTTGCAGTAAACCGTATCGTACGCGAATGTTTTTATCGGTAATAAGCGGCTTTTTCCTTTGATCTCATCTGCCTGATATTTTTTAGTATCATGGACAGTCCGTGATACAAGAAAGTATCAGGTGGGAGCACTTGATAACTGTGACGTCATTACCGATAAAAAGAATATTATATACTTTCCTTTTTAATACTATCTATATCTAGGTGAGTATCAGACGAGTCCGGTATCAAAAAGGAAAGTACATAATATTCTATATGTATAACGACTTATATTCTGGGAAAATAATTATTTCTTTGAATTTGCAAAATCCTCAAGAACAAGTTAACAGGTTGACAGAAAGACAATCGATAATTTTGAGGTAACATATATTAAGATAATTTGCAAATTGATACTGTTCATTTTTCTGTTTCCAATTAAAACTTATATAAAATTCCCAATAGACTGTATAGATAGAAAACTATTAGATTAGATTTAATGCTTAAAAATGAGAACTAATTCAAAGGCTTTTTCAAGTTTTAAAGTAAGTATCAAACTGTCAATATTTCTACCAAAGAACACTAGATTCAAAGATTTAACAAAAATATTCAATTCATATCCTTTACTTAATGTTTGTTTGTCATAGGGTTTTGTTTTGTCTTTCTATACCGGATTGTACACACTGAACTGGATGTTGGCAACGGGACAGGTGTGCTAAAGTTTACTCAGTTCGCGTTGTTGATTGATATTCAGTGATTTTTGTGTTTCCATGTTTTTATAAGTAGTCTGTTTTCGTTGGTGTTAACTGGTTTTGTCTCTGTCCTTTCGGACTTTGACATTCGGATGCCCCACTAGTACATCTGTTCTTTTAATGATTTAAACAAATATAAATTTGTTTAATTTCTTTTACAGTGATTATTAATTGTAAAATTTCTCACAATCAAGATAGATATTTGCAACCACTGTTAAAGGTTGATACTGAACACCAGGATAGTCAGTACTACAGGACACAGGAGTACTGTCATATGACCTGTTTATAGCAGGTATTGCGTGTTCTTTCACTCCGCCAGTACCAGGGGTTTCAGAACCGCTGCTGCCTATCTGTATTATAACATTTGGTTTAGGATCTCCTCCTTCAGCTATACATCTAATTCTCAGGTCCTGTCCTTCCGTACCTTGTAGTTTGTTATCCACTCTGTTCTCAAAGTTTACACTGGTTGGTCCAACTGTAATATAGAAAATCGGGAAACTTAATTTTCAAGAAGCAAACAGAGCGATTATTTTTACTGGTTAAGAGCATAAAAAGGTCCAATTAATCTTCAAATTGTATAGAAATGTTTATTTTATAGATTTTTACAAAACAAACAGAAAGTAATCTAAATGGTACGCTTTGACACAAAGTTTATCATGGTCACCGTTATATTTTAATAATCTAATTAAAAAGATCTTCAGTTTTTGTCCCATATAGACAAAAAAATCTAGTTTAACTTCTGTTAGAGCAAATGCAAAGGTGTGCCCGCGAGAGCGGAGAGCTCTACAGCAAGTTCCCGCGAAAAAATTGCCTAATGCTGATATTGATTTTTTTTCTTCCGGATATGCTTCTCACAACTTCTTGTGCACACAGGTTAGATGTGAATTGGAAAATAATTACCAATATTGTTAATCGCCTTCCAAAAATTTTCTTTGTAATTCATTTTTTAAGTAAAGCAAATTTTATTCGTTTTTTTACATTTTCTTTTTACGCTCATTCGCCCCCAAATACCTCGTCCCAAACCGAACGTTCTAGAAAATGGACTGAAAAAAAAATTAAAAACAAATGCATCAAAAGTGTCAACGTCTTTTCGGGAATGGGGTCCTCTAGATCTTATATTCTGAATTCTAAACGATTTTATTCCTCAACTGAGGCGTGCAGCTCCGTCATATGAGGGCCAAAAAGGGATCCATTTTTGATTTTTCATGGTATAGGGGGAGCTTTCTTCAACTCAAAAGGTATGTAAAAATACAATTATGCTGCTCATTGACATCTTATGTTTTTGTTGTGCTCGCATTTAGGCAATACCTATATCATATTAGTAACTATATTACTGATGTTATTTCTTCTTCCTTCAAAGTTAATGATTGATTTTTTTTAATTTATGAATAACTATGATTATATGAGCTTGAATGGTTATTATGCAAATTCTGTTTTTTTTGTATTTCAAACCATAATGTATTCAATAATTATTTACAGTCTTGTACACTGATTTAAGATAGTTTCGGTTCACGTCAGTTGTAATAAAAATTTTCTACGTTTAAATACATCTAAACAATTGTGATATTGCCGTTCATTAGAATTTCAAGTATTTACCCTCGGCAAATTTCGGAGGCAAGTCTATATTCCTATATATAGCCTAGAAAAAGGATGGGGTACACAATTAAGTTGACTTTTCCTCAGTTCTGCTCAAATTCATCTTGTACCTTGATTTTTGAATTCTATTTAATATGTATCGTCCAACTGGAGGAAAACTACTAAATCCTATACTCGAATATCAAATGATTATTTCCAAGTTATTTGTTCATTACATTCATGACGTTTGACTGGTCATTTTTACATAATTCCAACCATGCACCCCGTTAGGAAGGGTTTTGCAATTTTGGTTCCATCAAAATATTTATTTTATTTGCTTTGCGGCATAATTTTTCTTTTAAATAGTACTCCATTCTGCTGAAATTCACCTCATTTGGTAAAATTTACTTGTTTTTTTATACTTGCAAATTAATGGTCATTAAAATTCCTAGCAATAATCCCATGTTAACATAGGAGGCTTGTCGGCAGGCCCCTTACGATTTCAATTTAAAATTATTATCCTTTAATGTTTTATTCAATTTCAAAATTTTTTGTTATGATTTCTTTATTTTAGATTTTCCTTTTAAATGTGGTTTACTTTCTAAACAATTCTTTGATTTCTTTTTATTTGAGCGGTTAAAATCGTCAAATTCCGCCACCTTTTGGTTTTCATATTATGCAAAGATAGCTAATTATTAGGTGGAAAAGATATGGTATCTAGAGGACCTCTGAATCCTTAATTAATAAGCTTCCGAAAGACTATAGCAATTCTGATCTTTAATATCTTTTTTATAAAAGGATATGGAGTAAATTAACATGAGACCATATCACATATGTAAACTCCAGCTGCAATTATTTTTATGAGCTGTATGGCCATTTCGGTATTGTATTCCTCATCAGCAGCACGCGAAGCCAAACAGGAAATCCATCATTCAAAAAAGTGTTGAAAAATGCATTACACCAAATGAAATCCTAATAATCAGTAATATCAAATATATCTAAGGAAAAACTACGATGGAGGGAGTAAAACCTCAGGTTTTAAAATTTACATAAATTAAGATAATGATAATAAACAAATTGTACACATGTACAAGTACGCAATATCTAAGAAAAATAAAGGACACGGGAAAAATGCTCTACTATCTCCAAACGGCAGTATAATACATTATTATTATTTTATATCTGAATACTTATGGCAGTTAGTGTTTGAACAGGACCAGGTGACTGAGCAATACATTGATATGTTCCTTCATCAGTCTTCGTCAGGTTAGATATTGTCAAATGACACTTTCCATCACTGTCAACAGTAATGCTGAGGCGTTTTTTGAATTCTTCTGGTTCTACATCCGATTGTATATTACTACCGTAGGACAAGGATTTGTCTCCCTTTGACCATGAAGTTGGTATTGTTGGTTGTATTGAACAATTCAACGTGACTGTAGATCCTAACACTGACGATACAGTATAGAGGTAGGCGATATCTAAAAAGTAAAGCTATGCTGTAAATATTGATATCTATTATTTCTTACCTATAACCGTAAGTGTCTGTTTTGGAGCAATACTTCCACCCATTACACATTGGTACTCTCCTTGGTCAGTCTTTATCAGGTTGGATAGAGTCAGATCGTACTTTCCATTACTGTCAACAGTTATACTTAGACGATCTCTTATTCCTTCGGGTACATCAGGAGGTATTTCATTTCCATCAGACAAAAGTTGTGTTCCCTTAAACCATTTGACCCTTTGCTGACCGCTAGGTATTAAAGGACATTTTAATGTAACTGGAGAGCCAACCACTGCTGATGCAGCTTGTACATAGTCTACATCTATATTTAAAACATACAAGAAAGTTCCAGACAATATTTTTTTGCTACTGATGAGTGCACACATAACCTCTACGGTAAGATATCTTGAAAAGCAGACATAAAGTTTACTTAAAGTTCACTTGTGACTGGTCATGCGACTGCTTTGAGCAGAGGCACGACTAGCGCCAAGTTACATTGTTTTATGTCCAGAAATGGGCCTTTCTTTGATAATCTATACTCTAGGGATTCGTTTGAATCTTAAGTATTGTATTTTTAGTCTTGGGCCAATGTGGGTCAGCGAGCGGTGACCTCTGGTCATGTTGAAGACTGTCGGCTGTTTTCCGTTGTGATTTTTTAAATTGCCGTTTCATTAATGTTGGTTGTGTCGCGTACACTTATTCCACATTTCTTTATCGTCTTTTGAAAAGCAATCATAATTCCTTGTCTACTTTTAAAAGCTGCCACGTTTTTATGACAGGTCTGGTCAAGTTAATTACGTGAGAGGCCGAAGTCCAGTTTGAGCAGACCTGTTACAATGACTGGTCTGATAAATCAAGTCACGACTTAATGAATGGTTATGGCCAGTCATAAAAAGCTTTGCAAGTGTGATTTAACTAGTCGTGAGTCAACAGAAGTTAGCTTGAATGTCTGCTAAAACAGACATGAGCAGATATGGAAAGCAGTCGAAAAGTTTACTTTATGCTAACTTTTGTACAGGTTACAATGTATGTCTGCACCCATTATACGTCTGACGCGCGTTTTGTGTAATCGAGACTGATCATGGGCGCTCTATCTAAAATATTGCACAGTATGAATATGAAAGGCATAGAATAATTAATAAAACCCAAAATATGTCGAACTAGAACGACTACAAAATGACAACCGTGTCTTACTATTCGTCTATCTGGGTTGAGAGGAACCATAAAGTTTTTAAAACTTTAGATCGACACGGATAACTTAAAAGCTTTGATGAGCTCTTCAACACAAAAGTGCTGAAAACAGAGCAGGCAGCAAGGTCAAATATGAAAGTAAAATTTGTCGAACCGACTTTTGACTTTTGAATTTGATTACGAATTATTATTTTAATATATTCTTGATGTCCTAAAAAATCATATTTTTTGTCAAAACTAAATCCTACGTCCTTTAGCACTTATGCATACTTGGTGTGAGTAAAAATCAATATCCAAATAGAATTTTCAAAAGATAAGAAAGTGAATTTAAAGCCTTTTGTTTCATGATTGCGCTTGCTTTCTTTAAATTCGTGGTCAAAATCTCCACAGTTTTTCTTTTTTATTGCGCGGTTGTTTTCCTTTGATCATAAAAGCATTATCAGTTTGTTTCAAATACGAACGTTATTCTCGTAACAATTTTTGCAGAACGAGATCAACATACATATTTTATATGTATAAGAATAACGTATTTGTATAAAACAGAAGAATTTTAGCTATTTTGCTTTTTAATTTAGGAAGACGTGCATTTAGGACATACATGTAGTATATAAATTATAAAAAGGAACAAGCCTAGCCTTCTCGTCAATTCTAAAATGGAACAAATACTTATGAAATGAATTTCGAAATATTCAAATTGATCACAATGATCGAGCATATATGTTTTTATGTACATGAATGGTGGTAAACTTTTTTTCAATAAAACATGATATATTGAATATTACATGTCCAAATCTGTACCACATGCTGTAAAAACCCCGAGACATCCATATCACCCTGAGGGCCATCGACCATAGAGGTGATATCATTCGAGGTTTCATACATGTACAGCATGTGGTACATATTTAACCATTTTCATTATATCATATATTTACATTGTAACGTTGTGTACTTACTAATGTAATTTTTTGGTAATAGGGGTTCGGTATAACCTAAGGTACCTAAGGTATGCGATATATGTCATGCAATATAGGTGGTGTGTTTTGTCTTATAAAACACATTAAAAGAATATAAAATTTTATGAAAAATTTATGATATAAAATGATGATAATTGCACATTGATCAAACAAAACTAAATATGGAATCAAAGGAGTGCCAATGGGACCTTCAAATACCAATATCTTAAAAGGTTAGACGAATTAAAATCAAAGCAAACAATATTACCAAAACCTTCAAATAACTTAAATGCAATTAAATCAAGTCTAAAGGACTTGAAACTCAGGTGCTAGACAAAGAATAAGAAGTTCCTGTTTGTTATTGTACAAATTGCAAAAGTCAAACAATAAGTGGTTTTGCTCAGAGCACATCCGATAAATGACGATCATTCAAACATTCTTTGACAAAATACATGTATATGTAGTCATCTGAAACCTTATCTTTTCCATAATGCATTTCGTACAATTTCATCACTGACCGACAACAACAATCGAGGAGCAATATAACCCTGTAAGCAACTTTTATCGACGGAAACAATGATACACACCGCAATCATTTAAATAACGAATCAGTTTAGAAAAGTAAACCCAGTAAAGTGGAAAAGAAGGAAGGTTGAACATCGGAGATGTCAAGTCATCAGGTTTGTCATTGAGCTTTCCAAAAAGTTTTCATTAGATGTTCATTTTGAAATGAAAATCAAAGTATAAAACAGACTTCCTAGAAGCAGTAGTGTCTATAATCTCAAGTTCATAGGGATATATTAGATGCAGAAAGTCATTCAATTGATCATTTCTAGCGAAAGAACATCATCAATATAAAGTAAGGTTAGACGTCAGGATGGGGCAAGTCTACGAACCTTTTTGCGTTTTGCTAAAGTGTTTGATAGAAGCCCGCGTCATGTAAATGAAGAACAAATAGAAAGCAATAACACAAGAGGCCATTAGGATGCCGATTACGTCAACGAAAATGTACAATATGTGATATTGACAAAAAGAAACAACCAAGGTGTATGAACGGGATAATCAAACATCATAATTCCGAATAGACAAAGACACAAGACAAATTTGGTAGACAAAAACTCATCACAACGAAGCGAACCACACAATAAACAAAACCACCCATAACAACGAAACCACTAAAAGCAACGTGAACTAATGTCAAACCCAGAGTGAACTCAAGCGCTCCGGAGGAGAAAGCAGTTCCTGCTAGCTATAGCACATCCTTCACGTTGCCAAGGATCGATTAAGTGTTGGCCAAGTCCGGAGAAGATTACATTATCAAACGCTGATATCAGGACATTTAACTTTTATTTCGAAGACGATGAAGGTCACGCCTCGTGTGACATCAATCAAATCACACCAAAATGAATGGTATAAACCTTTGCTGTTTAAGTATCATAAAGAAAATATACATAGGAAGAGTTGAACAAGATATGTAGACAGTGACTAATTGCATAATACAAATACACCAAAACGGGTATAAAAAGGGAACCTTTGGAATCATGTATATTCTTATTTCAAGGACTAATCTCTCATCAGCAGCACTTGAACCAAACCAGATGGGCAAAAACCAAAAGTATTGAACGAAAAGTATTCAAAACCAAAACAATTCAAACAGTAAAACCCAATCAAGCACATATCGACCATGTGTAGTTTAAGGTTCATGGTTACATTTCGAATAAAATGGTAGAAATTTGGCATATTTTTCTAGTCTATGTGCGACTTAAACGACACATATAAACACAAAATAAAGTGTAGCAGCGTCTAGATATAAAAATCGCCGTTTATTTTCTCACCCAGTTTACAATATTATAATACAATTCCAGTTAAATATACAGCTTTTGTTGTTTTCTCTATTCATTTTCTTTCCGTTCAAATTGTACAATATATAAAGCATGAATTACCCCTAAATAGCCTTCCATAAAACCGATTGTGAGTAGATTTAAAAACACCAATAATGAAATTACTTTGCACTCGGAGGCCAAATGACAGGGCATTGTTGATATTTGGCTATATTTGGGTGTTAAGAACATTGTATTCTTAAAAGTATACATTGTAGTTTTAGTATACACATTGTTGATTTAACTGTTAATTTCTTTGAAAATGTCATTTTATTGACACACTTGGCGTAAATTGTATTTTTTAACCCAATACACGATGTACTTTACGTTTCTATAATTTACGGTATATTGCTCATAACGGCGCTATTGTATTCTACGCTGTTTGCCGTAAACTTGAATGGGCTTTTCATTACGTGTTTGATTGTATGCAGTCAGAAAGCGTATCCAATTTTTCCATTGTTGCTATGATTTATCGTCAACAATCACAGGGGGAGATGATTAGATGGCGCCATTATATTTCCAACGCCAAAAAGTCCGCGAAATCGACCGCTACAAATATAATTCTTTATTGCTCTTTGACACTTTGTAAATTTAATATATACAAGAAAATACGGACTTTGGTTATTATTCTACTGTCTGGTTAAACAATACATTGATAAGAAACAACATAACAAAGAAATCCCGTACTGAATTTCACTTTTTTAAACAACAAAAATCGTCCTCTTGGAATTTCAAGAAAAATCGCTTTAAAAAAGAACTGGACGTTTTCGTCTCCAGGCATGTATCGGTAAAACTATACTCTTAAAAAAAGATTATTACTTTTTCTTTAAACAACAAAAGTTTCAAACCATCGTTTCACCGTCTTCACAGTAAAATTCCAATCGCCACCGACAATAACAATGTCATTAAGTCATCTTTGTTTACGTTGACTAAAATATATCGGTCTCTGTTTTTTATTTTTGCATTAATGAAATTCACGGTGTTGTAACAATATTAATAGTACGCTTTTACATTTTTCAACATTAAAACTTTTAACGAAATGGTGTTTTGTTTAAAATATAACAAATTAACAAATCTCCTACGGAACAGTTGGGTACCTCTCTTTTTTATGCGACCGCAAAATTTTTGCGATCGTATTATGTTATGGCGATGTCGTTGTCGTTGTCGTCGTCGTCGTTGTCGTCGTCTGTAGACACTTTGGTTTCCGTGCGATAACTTTTGTTGTAGTTAAACAATTGTTATAAAATTTTGATATGATGTTTATAACTACTTAAGAAAGGTTGGTATTGCATTTGGGGTTTCTGGCCCCTACCGTTTAAGAAAAAAGGGCCAAAAGGGGCAAAAATGGGTATATTGACAAAACATCTGTAGAATGTTTAATTTTCATCTGATTTTGTTCATTCTTTTTTTATTTTATTACTCGATAAATTCTGTCAACAAAATGTAACAACAGTTTTGATGTATCTTGTACCGTTACATTGCTATAATGTAAAAAAGGGGCCACACCCAAAAACTCGACTTTTTTATTTGTGGTCCGATTGTTCCATTTCATTGCTACAGGGGGGGGGGCTAAAGATGGGCCACCGAAATAAACTTTTTTTTTTATTTTTGGTCAGATTTACAAAATCTTTTTTCATTTGATTCCTTGTGAAAATCTCTGTTTTAATTTGCAATCAGGTTTGCAACATTTCTTACATTTTTAGAGAAATTAATGGTCAAAGGGCCAAAAATGTCAATTAATACATGTATATAAATATTTTTTTTTGTATTAGATGTTGAAGTAAGTACATATGTGTAAAATATGCATTTTAAAGTCCATCATAGGATGCATGTGTCAAAAAGCTTTGTAAGTCCACCATGGGCTTCATGTGACAAAAGCAATAGACTGTCCATATTGGGCTTCTAACGAACAGGGTTCTACTTGTTGCGGTCGTATCTTGCTGCGCTCGGCGTAGCTTTTCATTTGGAACCTGCCACTTCTTCAATATTCTTTTACAAATGAGAAGGACACAAGGATAGGACAGGTTATAACTGGAAACTCTTCCACAGTCACCTTTTCGATCTAGTTTAATTCTAACAAAATAAAAATCACAAGATTTTTCCATGTCTTTTAAGGTTAATACAGACAGGTGTCACATGACTTTTGTACCTTTCAAAATGCAAAATTTAAGACCAGTGTCTATAAAGTCAATAATAAAAAATAGAATATTTGAATTTATTGAAATGAGTAATAAAAATTCAATTGTTTAACAATTGCATTGATCGTTTCTTGAATAACGCAATTTTTGACAAAAACAAGGGAGATAACTCACTTCAAAATTACCCTAAATTTACAATGGAATTGAATAGTAGACAAAAATATAAGCTGGTGACCCACCGTTTTCTATGTTTTATTTTAATATATAGGTAAAAATATAACTTTTGACAAAATAAAAACAAGATCCTAATGTAAGGAATTTTTCTGAGACATGATTTTATGCCTAAAATTTTGCCTTTTCTATATAATCTATTGTAATTCAGGCATACTTTAACCACTTATATTGCAAAAACGAGCATGGTTACCTATCCTTATTTTTATTTTAAATAAAGGATATTTATAACATGTTTCATTTTAGACCATAAAATCAAATGTTTAATGACAGAATTTTTTTCCGTATAGGTGTCCACATTAACCTTAAGTTCAAACAAAAAAATATCTTCAAAGTTTTTTTTATGTAGCATTTTCTGTTGTTAAAAGTATTGAATAGCTCTTTTTAATTTTTTTTCCTACTCATCTTAGGCGGCTGCACACTTCATATATGATAAAGCCGCCGAATTTAAATAATAATACAACAAATGAAAATACTTATTAACTGTATGTAAGAAATCATTGCTACATTTCAGCAAGGAGACAGGCCTAACAGAAAACAGTTACAAACTTGTCTGAGGAGCAAAACTCTTTACTTTCCATTTCTCATCCAGGGCACTAACTTTTTAATGAATTATAATTATGAACAATTGAAAGTCTAAAATATATCTTGTGAGAATTTAGTCACACTTTTTGTCAACATTTAATCAGTGATAAAATGTTGTTGAACTTTCAAAGTTTCATGCTGAAATTATAATTTTGTTAATTATATTACATAAACAATAAAATTCGATAGACATTTTAATTTTTTATAGATGTCTTTTACCACAAACATTCAGCAAAATGCACAAGATTTATTAAAACTAGTAATAAAAACAAAAGATTACTTTACGTGAGAATATATATTTACTATTTAGAGGGGGAGAAGTTTGGGGCTGTCCAAGAAAAATAAATTTCAAATCAACTGAAAGGTTATATTTAATTCCAGACTTGTATTCTCTATTTAAAGAAGTAAATTTATTGTGAAAAAATAAGAAAATGCAAGACATAAAACATTTTCTTTCTAACTTGAATTATCATTATTATAAATGTCATGTCAGATCAGTTTAGTATGGCTAATTATACAGAATAAGATTAAGAAAAGAATGGCTTATTTCCTATCAAAGGAGTTTAATGTGGAACATGTAATGAGAATGGAATATAGTTTTTGGGAGAAGAGCGTGATGATATCCAATTAATAATCAACTTGAAGGATAATGCATATTTTGGCCAGAAAATGGACCTAAAAAGAACAAGAGAAAGAATGTGACGTTTTGTCAGAATGGGTAAAAGCTGTGAGGTCATTGGTTTTGAAAAGAATCAATTCTTTGAAAGGCTCAATGAGCACTAAAGCAACATCCATTTTCAGCAACGCTGATGTTGCCAAAGCATTGTCCACCTTACATGACAAATATGTGGTTGTACGTGCAGACAAAGCACAAAATAGCATCATTTTTGTGTGCAAGAAACACTATATTGACTGTTTGACAGCTGAATTTGGGGTTGATTGTACCAGCAATAGCACCACATACACGGCTACAACAGTGTCTAAGGAGGAAATCATTGACAATCACAAATCTGTCATTTCCTCCTTCGGCCTTTCTGTTGGTGGCAGTAATGATGGCATTCAATCCCTGTATTGGATTTCTAAATTACATAAAAATCCATACAAACAGCGCTTCATTGCAGGGTCATCCAAATGTACAACTAAGCCTCTTTCAGTTCTGTTGACTTCAAATAATTCTCGATTTGGTGACTTTCTCCATCTCATATATCCCCAGGAGCTTTAGATAAAGGACACAACGGATTCTAGGAAGTCTGCTTCATATTTAGATCTACATCTAGAAATTGACTCACAAGGTAGACTTTCAACAAGGCTCTATGACAAAGGTGATGACTTCAACTTTCCAATCGTCAACTTTCCCTTCTTGTGTAGCAACATTCCGTCCGCTCCAGCTTATGGAGTTTACGTATCTCAATTGATTCTTATTCCAGATCGTGCAGGACTTACATCGATTTCCTTAGCAGAGCGACACGTCTGACGCAAAAATTGCTCACACAGGGTTATGTTGCTCATCGGTTGCTGTCTTCACTCAATAAATTTTACGGAAGACATCATGCACTTATAGACAAATATGGGATTTCGATCTCTCAGATCTATGAGTGCAGATGTTGGTTTGTCATAGGGTGTTGTTTTGTCTTCCTTTACCAGATTTGAGACGCTGAATGGACTATTGGCAACGCGACGGGTGTGCTATAGCAAGCAGGTACTGCTTACTCTTCCGGAGCACCTGAGTTCACTCTTGTTTCGACTGGAGTTCGCGTTTTTGATTGATATTCAGTTATTTTGTGTTTCCATGTTTTACATGTTGTCTGTTTTTGTTCCGTTTCTGTTGGTGTTTACTGGTTTTGTCTCTGCCCTTTCTGACTTTTGATATTCGGATACCCCATTGGTACCTCTGCTTCTTACTCTTGATACATGTAAAAGTTGAATGTAAATTTATTGGAGGGGGTCAGAAATTAAGGGTCAAAACATTTTCATGCTGCCATAAATGAATTACCATGATTTCAAAATTCATTTTGCAACACAATTCCATTTGATAACTTTATTTTTCAAGAAGAGTGGCTATTTTAGAAATTAATAAAATGTAGCTTAACAAAATTTTGAGAGGAAATAAATAAATTAAAATGCTTTATGAAAATAACTTATAATTGATACAAGGCCCATGGGTTGGCATTCATGTCATCTCTCAATTAATATCATGGTTGAAAAAAGCATTCAAACTGTCACTATTCCATGGTCAACCCTGATACACAAGCATTAGCAGAATTTTTATTAGATTTGATTTTCTAATCCATGAATGACATGGGAGTTTGCAAGTACATGTACATGTAACGTTTTAGCTATATGCATGTAAAAAGTCTTTAATTTCCTTACCTTGTGCTCCTGAATTACAAAAAACATCCATAATATGTCTTGTTTTCAAATGTTTACATTTGAACCAATTTCAAGGTCGTTTTTAGAGTGATGCATGGCAAGGTGCTTGTGTACAAAGGAGAATAACTCTTTTTCATCGTCATTACGGAAAATGTAGAAAATTGTCCAAAATTTGAGACAAAAGAACTGCACGTTTTCGTCTACAGCTTTCAATCGGCTTCAAATTTGGTGGGAATGTCAAGAATAATAATAGGTTACATATAATTTAAATTGGGGCCATCACTCAAGCTGTAGACAAAAATATTGGCCAAAGTTGTAATGACATTTTTTACGGATAAGCTCGAAGGTAAGGGAAAAACAGTGATTTTGGGGTTATTTTGCTTGTTTTAACAAAACTAAAGGCAGGTAAAGCAAAGGGAAATACTTGAGATTAAGAAACAATTTTATTTTTTAAGATTTAAAATTTATTGTCTCTAAAAAAATAGTAAAAACCAGGACGGCCCGACTTTTGAAAATGAGCCCCATTTTTGACGGTCACGTGACTCCATTGTTGTCGATAAAAATGTCATGACCCCGAGGTTGGAAAATAGTTAGAGACGCATAGTTGTTAATTATCTCTGTTCATTTCTTATTTAGTTATTTTTTTTTGTTAGCGTAAAGATAGATTTCACATTTTATACAATAGTCTGCCAAATGTTAAACGTAATTCAAAATATTTTTATCTGTTTTATGAAGTGAAATATGTTCTGATGCTCTTAATGATTGTAAACTCTGATATATGCAGTTAATTTTTCTTTTGTTTATTTGTATATTTGTAGAGAATCGAATTAGCGAGAACGACAAAATAAAGCTTTGAAATGAAAAAAAATTCGTATACTTGACTCAAGTCATTTGCCGGTGAATCTTACATCGGGTGAACTGAAAAACGCAAAGAAAATGCCCCGTCAAAACGGATCAAGTGTACACGTACAAAATACTAAAAGTTTATGCAAAAAATATTTATTTAGACGCTGCTACGTCTTATTAAGCGATTGCATGTGTGTTTAGGCTCCACATAGACTGCAAAAAGACGTAAAATATCGGTCATTTTTTCCAAAGAGTAAAGATGAACCTTAAGGAAAGAAACCTGGAGTTTTAAACAATTTTGAATTTAACAATCGGAAAATTGAATGAAAAAATATTTAAATTTGTTTGTAAATTCGTATCGTATATTAATTTTAGGACTTATTTAGGAGCTTAGTGCCCCTCCTTCATAAAAGAACAATTTTGGTGTCATTATAATTTTGAACACCCATGAAGGTTAGCGCTGCTGGTGGAGTTTTAATTCCCCGAGGTTGGCCCGCTCCGGCACCAACATTTTTGTGTTGGAGAACACATCAAAGCTTTAAATTATCTGTTTAAATTTCAAAATTTTCTAAACCCTAAGGTTCTTCCTACCCCAGACATAGGTTGATCATCTTAATAATAATTTGGTTCCTCAGTTTTGTATTTTCTATTTTACTGTTCTATACTCTTCCTTATTATTATTTTTTTGCTTTTATTTTTTTTGACAGAGCGCCTCTGATGAGTCTTCAATAGACAAAACGCGCGTCAGGCGTAGCAAAACTTATTGTCTGGAACTTTGTTGTCATTTTAATTTTGAACACCGGTGAAGGTTAGCGCTGCTGGTGGAGTTTTACTTCCCGGAGGTTAGCCCGCTCCGGTACCAACACTTTTGTGTTGGAGAACACATCAAAGCTTTAAATTATCCGTTTAAATTTCAAAATTAAATAAACCCTAGGGTTTTTCCTACCCCAGACAAAGGTTGATCATCTTAGTTAAAATTTGGTTGCCCAGTTCAGTATATTTTGGTATTATTGTTCTATGCTCTTCCTTATCATTATTTTTTTGCTTTTCAATATTTTTGACAGAGCGCCTCTGATGAGTCTTCAATAGACGAAACGCGCGTCAGGCGTGGTAAAATTAATTATCTGGAACTGTGTTGTCATTTTAATTGTGATAAAATCGCTTCATGAAATTGAAGTATCAATCTTAAGTCAGTAAAACTCATTCATTATTTTTTTTTGTAAAAGAAAATAACCACCCTTGAGCTCATTACTCATGTAACTTAATATTCCAGACCGTACGCGTATTTAGACCGTATTTTCAAATACCTGTACGGTCTGGCAGTCTGACTTGCAATACCTAGATCAATAAATTGAAAAATGCATTATCTTTATTATATTGTACTAGTATAAAATTATGTTCACTGTGCGTGTAAGAAGCAACAGAGAAACATAGCTCCTTTTAACCCGATAACATCCAAATATTGCATGCACAGAGGACAATTTGACTTAGTTGATAAGCGGACGGATCGAGATGGTAAATACTTTTGGATTGGTCATTACATAGATCATTACACCAAATTAATTTTCTTCTAGGCATAGATTAAAACAATCTGCCAATGAAGTGGCACCCACGTATTTTCAGTTTGTTGGTGTTTAATACCCTTCATCGACGCACCTGGGCCACGTGGGGCGGTCAGATTTAATGGTGGAGGAAACTGGAGTACTCAAACGAAAGCACCAACCTTGGGTAGGTAACGGCAAACCTAATCACATACAGTTTGGAAAATCCTTTTTTTTGTAAATTACAAACGGGACTCGAACACCAGGTGAGAGGTGATCGGCTAGTGATTAATAGTGTGATATTTAAACCAGCGCCTAAGACTACTCGGCCACTCAGGAGTCTATAGTTGATAGAGAATCTGGAGATTTTCCACGATTTTTATGTAGGGTAAATTATATTTTAGGTAAAGATCAAGATCAAAATCTGTCGAAACATCTCATTGGAAAAACAACGATATCTGACCTCTCGCTGCTGTAAAACAAGCCAGTTTTTTTTACTTGCAAATAAAAGATGTAAGTGCATAGGATCATGTCAAAATAGAACCTTCTGTAAATATAAAAAATCTGGTGATCCTTGTTGCAGTAAGTGTTACCCTACACGTATTTGTGGAAATGTTCTGGTACATGACAATTGAACTTATTTCTTGAGCAATTCTAATACTTAAAGATGGCGATGAACGTCATGTTTTGGCAATTTTACTTGACATTTTTTCGTATTTTATAAACTAATTTAATTGAAATGCAATACATTGTTAATTAAACCGTTGAAGGTTTAAAATAATCCATTATTTCCTAATATTTTATGAATCATTTCAATTTTTAGAAATACCTAGTATATGGTCTGAATTCTTGTATGGTGCAACTTGTTTAAGACTATACGGGTATACTTGTACAGTCGGGCCGTACGCGAATGATTGGACCGTATAGGTATTCTCGTACGGTCCAGACCGTACGCGTACGGTGTGAATACCTGTACGGTCAGGAACATTTATATAAACATCTTAATTAAAATTTGACTGCAACCAAAACTGCATTTATTAGACCAATAACGAATGTTGCGAACGAAGAAACGGTTTCCTCAAGATAAAAATCAAATCAAGTTATTTTGTCAACAATTGAAAAATTACGAAATACTTACGTAAATTAGTTATTTGAAAAACAAACAGCACAGCCCATTGATTCATTTTACAATATTACAGAAATACTTCCTTGTGTTTGTATATATACTAAATATATTTTTTATAATACGGTTTAAATGATGGTTGATAAAATAGATCTTTAAATATTCTCCCATGGGTTTTAAAAATTAAATATAAATCAAGGTCATCTTCTAAACATGGTTTAAGGTGGTTCAAATGTGTGTGTTGGTTTTGTGTGAAAACGCTTTACTAAATCATTTGAAGTGTTGAGAAAATCCATATACTTGATTTTATTTATAAATCAGTGGATAGTTGCTTCTTACACGTAGATAGCTGAAAGTAACAGCGAGTGTTCTCAAGAGAGTCACATATGACTCTTTTTTTTTTCTTTACTTTTTTTTGTCTTAGGTTCTCTCTTGTTGAATTGATTTTTTATCGATTTGAATTTTACTTTGTGTTATTTTGTAATTAACATTTTGGAAGCTCGAAATTAAGAAACATTTAAGGAAAGTACCTAAACCCCGACTCAACCCAAAAAACGTTTCACCGAAGATAGATGTGTACATTACACATGGGTTTCTTATAATTAGTCTTTAATTGTGGACAACTGTATATATTAAGCATAAAAGTGCTTAATATAGTGCTATATATTCATATAGTGATTGGCATTTTCAATATTTGGGTAAAGCGCCTCTGAGCCGTCTTGAAAAGACAAAACGCGTAGCAAAAAATATTGTTGCAATTATTATTTCTAGCATACGTGACGGTTAGCACTGCTGGTGGAGTTTAAATACCCCGAGGCTAGCCCACTCCGGCATCAACACTTTTGTGTTTAACACGTCAAAGCTATAAATTGCCAGTTTAAATTTCAAAATTGTCAAAACCCTAAGGTTCTTCCTACCTAAGACATAGGTTAATCTTAGTCATGATTTGGTTAACGCTTTTGGGTTTATTGTTCTTTGCTATACATATTCATATAGTGTTTAGCATTTTCAATCTTTGGATATAGTGCGTCTTATGAGTCTTGAATAGATGCACGTGTCAGGCGTAGCAAAATTAATTGTCTGGACTTTTGTTGCAATTTTCATTTAAATGGGATTTTATAATTTTCAATGATTTTCGTATATAACTTTAACTTAAGTTATAACAAAACTGGAGGATCAATCTCAAATGTCTAATAGAAAGACTTTACAAGGTAAACATACCAGGGAAATTGAAGATGTCTGGCAAATGTATTTCAAATGACATGGTGGGTTAAGCAAGATTTTATATCACCAAAATCCCTCCTTCAATTGCTATCTTTGTGTCCGGTAGTAGCACAAAACACAACACGGTTGCGAAGATATAATAGGGATATTTGGGTGATCATTTCAGAACAGCAACCAGCCAGGCACTTATCAAATAATCACTAACCATCTCGTTCAACATAATTGTCTCGGGCATACTAGGTATTACTTGGTGGCGTTTAAATGTATAATACCTAGGTATGTCATATTTGGTATACAGACAATTTGTGTTGTGGTCTACACAACTTGGACATAATCTCATCTTTATAAGATGTTTATGAAAAAAGTGGATTATAACTCAAGACAACAAAGCCCGTTTGGTAAGGTGGTGTACAAAGTTGAAAGGGTTCAAATAGTGAACCTAAGAAAACTAATCAGATTAAAAATTATTCCACATTTTTTTGAGTTCTTTAAAATCCACATTAGATTGATTTCACTTTAGTGTCAAAATATGGCAAACCATGTAAAATGTGCAATCAAATCATGGCTTTGTATATAGTATTTTGTACACATATAATGTTGGATATATACATGTATACTTTAAACGAAACTACAACCAATATATTGAAACACAATTAAAAGCTTTATTTGGACTATGTAATACACTAGAAAAAAAAAACATTTATTATCCAAAATTTTACACTACATGTGCATTGCATTCATCTTGTTTTTGATTCTGTAAATCTGACCTGGATGACAATTTAAAACTCTGATTCTCGCAAAAAAAAAGAAACGGAGTTATACTCTGTGAAAAGGTAATAGAAATTACAATCTTAGCAAGAATGGAAGATTATGTAGTAAGAAATAGATAATGGATATGGTAAAGTACAGCTGCTGACTGGAACGTGTGTTATGTTTGACAGTATGACATCAAGTCTTTGTACTGCAAATAACATTGGAAAACCCAGCATGGTTTGAGCTGAATTTGAACCCATACCTCTACGGCACCTGTCGCCTAGCTGTCTCCAGTCTGTCGAAGATTCAACACGGCCACGGACACCGTTACAATAGGTGTAATTATCTCTTATAAAGTAAGGCAATATTAATTCATAGATTGATTTAATATTTTTTTTGCTATCAATAAAACAGAAATATGCTCAATTCTTAAAAACGAAAATTATGCAATTTATCTTGCAATATTTTAGTACCTAAACTTTTTGGGCACATAATTTTTACAGGGCAAAATAAACTCACCACGTTTTAACAGATTAAATTTCATTTCCGTCCCCATTTTAAATTATCGCATTCAATAGACAACTTAATTGACACCTGTAGATTTTGTTTGACAAATATTTTCTGGGTTGTCTGCATGATCAGTCCAAAGCAGATGCTTTTATAAAGAAACATATTCATCTTTTTCTTACTTCCTTATAAAGATGAACAAATTGTTGAAAAAACTAGACCTTGCATTATATTAAAAACATCACCTGATGGATTTTTATTTTTACTTATATCATAAATAATACATTAGCAACGATATTCAAATTAATTTAGTTTGCATAGTGATGTTTTAAAAGTAGGGCATGGCAAGCACCTTAAAAGTCCTTTTATATTTGTACCAGCATAGACTTAATGTAAGTATACTTTTAAAATACAAAGGTACGGCTTTTAATGAATATCGATAACATGAGGTTTTATGATTAATATACAAATTAAGCACCTAATTTAATCTGCAAATCATAAATAAACCACAGGGCAGGTGCAGGTATCCTACTCACATCACAGTATAATTGGAAAACATAACTATCTGTCACTATATAGAACATTTCACAATTATAGACTATTAGTTCTAAGGTATCATTCTTGTATATAAGCCTCTTTACGTTACATAATAAAATTAAAGTGAATGCGTGTTCCACGTCATTTATATATTTCGGTTGAGAACGAACACAAACTGATTGTATTTTCTTCTCTTTCAGTTTAATGTAGTATTCATCATGCTTGATTCAAATAAAAGTGGCTTTCATCATCTACAAGGTAAAAAATTAAGACATTAAATATCACATTTATTTCCTATCTTATTAATTCATTAATGGGAATGTGGAAGAATGAAGAGGAAAAGGGTACTGATGGGGCATTCAAATGTCAAACTTTCGAAAGTGCAATTAAAAAACCGAGAAAAGTATGAAGATACAGACAACACCAAGACAACTGAATAGAAACCAAAAAACGCAACCTTAAGTCGTAAGGAGAGTGAAGTTTGTTTTTAATGGCGTGTGGAGTTAGTAGATCAATTCCATGTGTTTCAGATGTATGCTGTATATTATTTTTAGATAGGGTGTACTTGTGGATAAGATTATTTTCCGTTTAATACTATTATCTTAATTTATGTCAATTCTAAAACCCAGGCTTATACTGCCTCCATCGTAGTTTGTCCCTAGATATATCTGATATTAAAGGTTATTCGAATTTCATTTTGATTTTATGTATTTCCAACATTTCTATTTTGATTTTGGATTTTCTAATTTTGGGTTTAAGCGCTGCTGATGAGGAATATTCTAAAATGGCCATACAGCTCATAAAAAATATTGTAGTTGGAGTTTACATAGGTGTTATGGTCTAATGTTCATTTACTCCATATCCTTTTATAAAATATTTACCCCTTTCTTGTCAGGCATTGACCACCTGGGAATAAACGTTGGGTTGATCCCTCATTCCTAATTCCTCGTACTCACTCACAGGACTTAATCAAATAAAAGATAAATATAGTATTATCACGCGTTGAAAATTATAGGCTTATTAAAAAGCTGACAAAATGTTTTTTATTTAATATTTTACATTTTTTTTAAACTCAAGACATTTGCCAACATGTATAATTAGGAAGTTTTGAATTAATACATAATAACTATGATTTAATAATATTTTTGTTTGATATAACATTGTTAAAAATAAATGGCAGATGGTTGATAAAAAAGAAATAAGATGCTGGAAATGTTGTTTGCTCTTGTTTGACGTAGTTTAAGGTAGATATCTTCGAGGCATAGTTTTACATAATATAATTGTAAATTTCTAAAAATGCAAATAATGCTTGAAGAAGGTTAATACTGAAATTAAATAGATATAAATTTATCCCAGCTCATTTTTTATGTTTTACATATATTTTGTTTTTGTAAGCATTAAAACAGCCGTGTTAACAATAAAAATCACCTGTCGATTTTCCTTTCTGAAAAAAAAAACCAAAGTGGTAAAATGTGATTGTTTAATGTGCAAACTTTGACACATTAGTCAAGTCAGATAAACATAAGCATTTCAAACGGACAAGAAGCGTGTAGACATTATACATAGCCAAGTAAATATCCTCATTTAAATAATTTATTTCAGCGGCCTGGTTTGGTTTACTTTTAATCTTGTTTTGTTTACTCTGAGTAAACTAAACTGGCAGCCTGGTTTGGTTTACTTCGACGTAATAAACTAAGTTTACTTTTCTGGTGGTTTACTTCGAGTAACCAAACTAGCCAAGTAGCTGGTTTGGTTTGCTTTTGAGAGTAAACTAAGTAGTAAACCATGGTTTACTCAGAGTAAACCAAACCAACATAACAGTACACAAATATTAAACTTTTGGTTTACTTCCTAAGTTTGGTTTGCATACAGGTTTGGTTAGGACCCATCTGTAAATAGCAATCCACATCGTGAACTCAAGTCGTATTGAGAGTGAACTTAAGTGATCTAAAGGAGTAAGCAGTTTTATAGAAATATCTATAATTCAGAATTAGAATGTAATAAATTCGGGTCATTCGTTTCGAATTTCTTTTTAGTAAAACAAAATCGAAAAGTGATTTTGGTCATTTCAATTGAGAACTAATGTCAGGTAAAATGTTCTAGACATGGCATGCCGAGGTATGATACACCTGTTATATTTCAAAAAAATAATATAAGAATAGAGCTAAATATATAATAAATATGTAAAATACTTTTAATTAGCAAGCTTACCTTTTTGCTGTTGGGCATTGTCCACTTGGGAATATACATTGGGTTGGTCCCTCATTCCTAGTTCTTCATACTCCACAGGACTTAAAAAATAAAAGATTAACATAGTATAAATTAAATGCCCATTAGAGAACTGATGAATTCTTTTATTGATTTAATATTTTTTAATAAACAACATGAGCTTACATGTATAATAAGAAAGTTTTGCATTTTAATAAATTGATTATCATTATCGTTTTGGAAAATCTTTTGTTTGCTATAACATTATTAGAACTATCTGCAAAACGTTAAAAAATAAATGGCAGGCGATTGATATAAAAAAAAAACAAGATGCTGTGTATATGTTTTTGTTATTGTTTTATGTTTTGTAAGCAAGATCACTTCAAAGCAATAGTTTTATAAGATTATCTAAAATGCAAAAAATGCTTGGAGAAAGTTAATACTAAAATTAGATAAAAAAATATTTTTTTATTTGAGTTCCTTTTATTATGTTTTACATATATTTAGTATTTCTTTTAACATTTAAAAAACTTTGCTGACAATAAGAATTACCTGGCTACATTCCTTTCTAAAACAATAAAATAAAAAAGTGAAAGGTTGTGATTGTTTCATGTCAAACTTTACACATCAATAAAGTCAGTTATACAAAAGCGCATTTCAAACGGACAAAAAACATATATAGAGTTTTTATATAGTCAAGCAAATATCTTCATCTAAATAATTCAGCTAAAATATTTTTTTTGCATGAAAACAGCATTTACTTATTAGCAAAAACTAAAACTTATCTTATTTTAATATGGTATGTTGAGTTTTTGTTAGAGAACAAATGACAATCTGTTTCATTATTTCTTAATGAACAAAATATTTTTTATATGTTTATGTTGAAATTTGACATCTGTATTATAAATTATTGAAAATAATCGAGAAAAGTATTGTTAACAACCCTGAATATTGCAAACAACGCCCATATTTTGTGTGATGAATTGTAAGATAATCTATAGAATATTTATTATACAAATTACCAAATGCAAGCGTCAATAAAACAGTTACCTGGTGATTTTGTAACTTTATGCATATATTCTAAAAAGTCTTTTTGATGGGAATAGGTGCACGCAATGTAATCTACATATATAAATAGTAAATTAAAAATTCACAATGATAACATCCAGAAGTCTTCAATGTTACCAGTGGTCGCTGCTCGCCGTTTTTCAATTGGCCCAAGATGAAAGTAAATTGCATACGATTCAAAATCAATCCTAATACTGTCATAAAAAAAACACTTTCTGAACATATAACACCTAATATAAAGACGAAGAATACAAACATAAGCTTTTACATAGTTTTCAGCTTAGGATATGAACATATAAAATGTGGCGTTGTTAAACTAGTAAACTAGTTTTTGGGTCCAACCTTCAAATTTGTATTACATGTATATACACAAAAACCTGTCGAACTGTGTACACTAGGTTGTTTACTGTTGTCATCAAGCACGTCCATGTAATGTTGTGTTGTATCTGTGGCATTTCTAGAAATATAAATTAAGATATTAGAACGTTTAAAAGATTAAGTTCTTAGTCACTTATTATTTAAGCTTATAAATTATATAAATAATTAACATAATAAATTGCATGTTGTTCGATTTGAAAATAATATTCAAGCATTTAAGAGTTACATTATTCGGTTTGCTTAATGTTATATAAATAAAATTTCGTTCGAATACTGTGGATTCATTTATTTTCGTGGGTACCAATTTTCGTGGTTTGTTGAAAAAGGACCATTTCGTGGAATCTTAAATTCGTCGTTCTGAAGTCTGCAGCATACAGATCAATGTTAAATTTCCTTATCGTGGGGTATTAAATTTCGTGGGTCAAAGCCGCCCACGAAAACCACGAAAATCGATACCCCACGAATAATGATGAAACCACATTATTCTTGCCTTAAACATTGTGTTAATAACTACTTTTACTTGCCGTTTATGCTGATATTTTGCTGCAATATAAAACATACGAGCATAAGAAGCAAAGGTGTACCAAAGGGGTAGTCAGTATAATAAAACCGTGAAGACAAAGACAAAACCGGCAGACAAAAAATCATCACAACAAAACAAACCACATAACAACATAAAACACACACACACATAACAACAAAACCGTATTCAGCAACGCGAACTCAAGTCGAAACGAGAGTGAACTCAGGTGCTCCGGAAGAGTAAGCAGTTCCTGCTTGCTATAGCACACCCGTCACGTTGCCAAAGATCGATTAAGTGTTGGTCAAATCCGGAAAGGATGACATTACGGAACTCTATGTCAAACCAACATCTGTGCTCATCTGAGAGATAGAAATCCCGTATTTGCATACAAGCACATGATGTCGTCCGTAAAATATCCTGAGTGATGACAACAACCTGGGAGCAACGTACCCCTGTGTTAACAATTTGCTTGTCAGCCGTGTAGCTCTATCAAGGAAGTCGTTGTACTCCCCACATGCTCTGGAATAGCGAATCAATTATGATACGTAAACTCCATATGCTGGAGCGGACGGAATGTTGCTACACAGAAAGGGAAAGTTAACTATTGGAAAGTTGAAGTCATCACGTTTGTCATAGAGCTTTGTACAAAGCCTTCCTTGTGTGTCAATTTCGAGAAATAGATCCAAATATGAAGCAGACCTCCTAGAATCCGTAGTGTCCTTTACCTCAAGTTCCTTCGGATATATGAGATGTAAATAGTCACCAAATCGAGGATTGTTTAGTGAAAGGACATCATCAATATAACGAAATGTGAGATTGAAGGATAAAGCAAGTTTGCGGTCCTTTTTGTCTAGAAGTGATTGTAAGAAGTCTGCCTCATATGAATGAAGAAACAAATCGGCAAGCAATGGTGCACAATTTGTGCCCATTGGGATACCTATTGTTTGCTGAAAAACACGTCCACCAAACTGTACAAATATGTTGTCGATTAGAAAGTTGAGCATTTCTATTATTTGATCTTCTGTAAATTTGGTTTTCTTGCTAGACTCTTGGATGACAAAGTAAGTCTTTTTATAACCGACTACCAAATACTTGTACCTGCGTTTTCCATTCTTTTTGATAAAGCTACGTTTGATCAGCTGTGCCAAACGAGATTTTAATTGTGAATGTGGAATTGAAGTATATAATGTAGAGAAATCAAACGTTTTAATGCTATTACATGATGAAAATGACTTAGAATGGAGATTTTCCATCAGTTCTTTAGAATTTTTGAGAATCCACATTTGATTGACGCCATTTCTAGAGTAACAACAATCGAAATACTTTTGAAGGCTTGATTTTATTGCCGTCAATATTGATGTTAACAAAACTGAAAGAGCCTTAGTTGTACATTTGGATGACCCAGCAATAAATCGTTGCTTGTATGGAGTTTTATGTAACTTTGGAATCCAATACAAGGATGGAACGTCATCGTTCTTTTTGAAATGCCAAAGGAAGAAATTACAGAATTATGATTGTTGATTATTTCCTCCTTTGACAGTGTTGTTGCTGTATATGTGGTGCTTTTGCTAGTACAACCAACCCCTAATTCAACTGTTAAACAATCAATATAGTGTCTTTTGCATACGAAAATGATGTTGTTAGGCGCTTTATCAGCAGGTACGACAACATATTTGTCATGTAAGGTGGACAATGTCTTCGCAACATCAGGGTTGTTGAAAATAGATGTTGCCTTGGTGCTCATCGAGCCTTTCAAAGAGTTAATCCTTTTCAAAACCAACGACCTCACAGACTTTACCCACTCAGAAAGAACGTCGCTTTCTTTTTCATGTTCTTTTTTGGCCCATTTTCTGGCATAGTCTTCAACTGAATCAATAATTGTTTTGAAATTATGGTTCCAGTTGAGTGCTCTAAGCTCACGATATTTTGGTCCTTTGGCCAAAACATCGCGGAGTTGGTCATTTTCCACTATGTTGAGGTCCCCGGTAATGACGTGGCCAGAGGAATTATATTTGAATGGGGATTTGATCAACATTATACCACACAAATGGTTAAACAACGATATTTAAGCAGGCTAAAAAGGGAATAAAAAATGTTAAGAAAAAGACTTAATAAATTAAATAGTCATTGTTCTTTCACATATTTAAAACTATTAATCAGTTAGCAATACAATGTCATGTATGTACATTGTTTATTAACTTGAATTCCAATATCTCAAAGAGTAGTACTTAACGTTGATCATTCTAATGTTACAAACCTCGTTTACACATGTTACAGGCATTGAATCTCCATAAAAGAACCAAAATAACTCCGAACATTATTAGTATTACAGCTGATAATCCTCCTGCTACTCCGGCTACATCGGACTGTTGAGCATTCTGTGTTTCTGGTAAATATGCATATTGTGATATAAAATTGGTATTCAACATTCATATTGTTGGAAAGATATAATAATAACGTTTTGGCTTGATAAAAATAATTTCGACAATGAAATGTTTTGAAAAGGAAAAGAGGTACCAATAAGGCATTCGAATGTCAAAAGTCCGAAATGGCAAAAACAAACCATAATCACAAACAAGCCCAGTACAAAAAAACCCACATGATATTAAACACACACACACACAATAAACAAATGATTCACAACAAACAACGCGAACTCAAGTCGTGAGGGAAGTGAACTCAGGTTCTTTGAAAGAGTAAGCAGCTCATTTTGGTTATAGAACACACGTGGCGTTGCTAACGTTCATTTTTGCGTGTTACATCCTGAAAAGGAGGACAAAACAAAATCCTGACGAATGTGCACTCATTTGAAATTCCATATTTGTATTTTAACGTCTCTGATGTCTTTCTTAAAAGTGAAGACAACAACACAGAAGCAACATGACCTTGTGTTAGTATTATTTCTTTCAGACGTGACCTGACGCTCTACCAAGGAAAACGAGCCCCACAAGCTCTGAGTTGTGATATGAAAAGAAAAGATCCGATTGAAAAAAGATAAAAAAAATCAAAAGTCTTACAGTTAAACAATGGTACAAATGGGTTTAAAAATGTATGACATTAATAAAAACACGGGGATGCTTAACTTTTGTTCAGGTGTATAGCTCCACCTTAAAGTGATTATAGATTTAATTTAGCATTTAGCAGCAAACTGTTTTATACTTCCTAATTCTTAACCACTTTTCAAAGAACAAGTGTTCCTTATGGATAAAAATATTATATACCTTTGTGCCCAGTTGAGATTTCAATCACATCTGTGTAAGCACTCGAGCTGTAAATATTCTCGGCATACATTCGGAGTGCATAACATGTGACCTTCGTTAAGTCATTAAGTGTAAACCAAAAGTTGTAGTCTTGTGTGTAGATCGTTGTGCTTTCAACCTTTATTGAATTCCACAGGTTTGTTCCTATGCCACGATATTGTATGATAAAATGTTGGTCTGCTCCACCATCAAATCCAGTTTTCCATTTCACCAATATACTGCTGGTCTGGATATCTGTTACATTGAAGTGAGTTGGTGGATCCGGTGGTCCTAAGAAAAAAAAAGTAGATATTTTGGAACAATGTAGGTAGAACGGTTTTCATTCTCGATCTAACAGTTTTACCGATTATAATTTGTTCTGCTTTATTCTTACAGTCACCGTAAGTCATAATTTTAATGTTAAAAACATTGTATCAAATAACGCTTCTGTTGAGAATTCATCAAATGGGGATAATTATAAACTGTTTAAAAAGCGCTAAAATGGGAGTCCTATCTTGGTGTTCTTTATGATAACGATTTGTATGTCTTTGTGAAGCTTAGGACATCTAACCATCGACTTCCTATAGAATAATGGAATTCATCACCCAGTTTCTTCTATCGATGGAGAAGTTTATCGAGAGAGAAAAGACATTGCAAGGGTAAGAAACTAGGTGATGAATTCCATTATTTGTTTGAATGTTCCAGCTTTGCTAATCAACGTAAAATATATATTGATAGTGTTTATAGAAATAGACTAAATGTTATGAAGTATGGTTCTTTGTTATCAACAGACAAAAAATCCATTTTATAAGATTATGTAAATTTATTGAGATAGTTTTTAAGAGGGTCTGTCCTCCCGGGTGACCTTCATTTTTTCCACAATGTAAATTTGTGTTTATTACCTTTGTATATTAGTTGTACGAAAAATAAAGATAAGAATAAAATGAAAAAATCCGAATGCGATCATGCAAAGTGTTTTTAGAAGAAAAATGTGTACTTGTAAATATAACGTTGGGTTAGATATGCAGAAAAAATACATAAAAAGCATTCTTATGATAACTTTATAAACTGATACCAACCGACAGATTTCAGAGTCACGATGTGTTCACTTTGTTCGCCAATCCCGTTAGAGACTCTAACAGTATAATTTTTAAAGTCATTTTCCTGAAGGTTCCTAATAGTAAGTGTCAGTTTATATCCATCAACTTGTACATTAACTCCATGAAAGGTGGTTGTAATAATATCATCGGAATAAGACATCACATATTTACTGCCATGTGAGATAGGACTGACATCCTTATACCAAGTAAGTCCAGTGAATTTTGGTTCACTGTAAACACTGACTTCTATTGTCACATCATTATGTGTTTGTCCTAGCACTGTTTGAGAAACCCCCTCCAGGAAAAATGGTGATGCTATAATAAACCATAAATAAACTTAACTTTTTATATATGGATAAAAATATATTATTTAGCTTTGACCTTAAATTGACTTGTTAACATTTCTAAAGATGTGAGTTTAATTTTTATTAAACACTTATAATATTTTCTATGAGACATTGAGAAATAAAAAGAAACTAGTGATGAAATGTGAAATAAATGCATGGTTCAAAAATAAACGTGTGTTTATACTTGATTTATGCCATGGAAAACAGCCTGCAGTCTTCCATTTAAGTAGTGGTCACTGCTTTGCGTCTTGCAATTGGCTATAGCTTTGAGTGTGAAAGATACACTCACTGACATCACCACTTGTTTTAGAAGTTATTGGATAGGTATTTGCATTTGAATTTTGATTTAAGCCAAGGAAATGGAGAAAATATTTGTTCAAAATCTATCATCTACATATTAAGTAGTAAACAAAGTACCCTTAGTCCTCATACATATTTGAAGTACACACCTCTACTAACAACATAACCTGATCCTTGTTGATAGACTTGGCTCTGACTGTTGACTATACCATTACTAGCAGTACAGACATACTCCCCTGTGTCTTGGTATCTCATGGCTTCTGATACAACTGGTAATGACTGTGTTTGAGCGGAATGAAGAGAACGAATTAGTTGTCCATACTTTGATAAATGTTGCCATTTATTAAAAGTATAGGTACTTGGATTTCCATTCAAAGAACATTGCAGTTCTCTGATCATATCACTCTGTTGAAATGTTTTGTTCTGAACTGTTATTTCAGGAGCATCTACAAAAAAATCAATACAAGTTTACCTATTGTAGGATGTATTATTGTGCTCATAGATTTTAGATAAAAACTTGAGATGTCTTACGAAAATGATAATGTTGTATCATTAGCGTGTTATTAATTTCCATTCTCTTCCGTCAGAATAATCTCATCTTGCATTTGCATACAAGGGTGGTCTTGCTTTCAAAGCAAAGAAGGAATTCCAGATATCAGTTTTAAAACCATTTTTTTTGTATATGCTTCATCGTTTATACTTTAAAAACTATTATCTACTTGACACAAAAAGAAAGATATCGATACCAAAGTATTTAAATGAATTTCGTATTAACTGATAAAAAAGTAACAATACACAGTTTAAAAAGATCAATTAAAGTTTTTAAAACTGAACATGTTAAAAGTGAAAAAATGCATTTGATATTTACAGAGCAATGGAAGTGCTACATTGTGCTTCTTTTAGTTTGTCCTATACATACACAATAGTTTTATAAAATCAACTTTCTGGCTTGACAACTATATTTTTGAAAATTGAGTCCATATCAAAATATAGGTGTGAATCCAGCACTAACTGTGCCAAAATGAAAACGTTTCTAATATTGAGCATATAAGTGGTTTTGACGATCCGACGTTCTTTGACGTCGACAAGTGCGGATGGAATTGGGAAGGTCGACTGAAATGACTTCTTAGACTTTTTCTTATCATGTTAAAATATAAAAATCTTGTTTTGATCTTTTTCAACTGCAAACGTACCAAAATCAATGCAAAATGTTGTTTGGATCACTTGTGACGTAAATGTTTTGTTAGGTTTAAGCTATAAATTATGCGGTTTCAGTTAGATGACTTTTAGGTTAAAATTTAGAATTCATGAAGGTTTTCACTTTATTGTTTTCGAAACAAAAACCGACATACTTTGATGACAACCACTTCATTTGAACGATAAATTATTTGTCATACATGTACCCACGCCAAAAGATGAAGGCAAGTTAATAATTTCTAGGAACTTTTGAAAAAAAAATCTTGGTACCGCTTCTTTTCTTGTTAGGCTAGTATATAATATATAACATACATTTGACGTTAATCTGCCTAGAAGACTGTGCAAAAGCGGTGCCAGTTACATTATTCCTGAAGCCACAGGTAATGGACTTGCCATTATATTGTTTATGAAAAGTGTAGGTCAGAGTAGATGTTGACACATAGGTATCTGGTTTTGAAGCGTCTGAACTTTGAGACACTGTTGAAGAATTGGATGTTATATCTGTATGAATATCACCCAGTAACCAGATTCTGTCAGAAGAAGCAGGACGACTACCCGTAGATCTGCATGTCAAAACTAGTTGTTTAGTATCTTCTGTGATGATTGGGTCTAGACTGAAGGTAGGTGACAGTGGTTTTACTGAAATGAATGACATACTAGTAGTCCTACTAATAGTGATCTTGAGGATTATGTTAAATATGATGAAAGACATCAGTTTTTTCCAATAATATGCATTGACTACGTGATTATATACTTTTATTCTTAATAATGTTTATGTCTTGATAGCACTATTATAGATGTTATAAATTATGTCTTAAACAATAATAAGTAGACGAAAACTACATAGTATCATGTATTTGGTTGAAGCAGATTACCGATATTGTTAGAAACCTATCTTTGTTTGTGTCCAAAACTTTAAGAATCAACTACACCGTTGCAGCACAATTAGTGCGAGAGGGTAAAATCATGGAATCCAGAGATATTAAACTGAAGCAAATACAAAGCTTCTAAAAGTACTCATTGACTCCAAATTGTGAGCAAAAATGGGAAAATTATTTTCAAAACAACGTCCAGTGGGGTCAAATATGGAGTGCATGGCACAACAACTTTGCACACCGAAAATGTAAACAGTTACAGTGGAAATTACTCCACAATATCATTTACACAGAGGAGTTATGACATAAAATTAACTTGTCTAATGGTTTATGTCATTTTTGTAAAGAAAGGGAAAGTTTATTACATTTATTTGTTAACTGCAAATCAGTTAATGAGGTGTGTGGGGATATTTTCGTATTAATTAATTCCTTATGCACTCGAATCGGTATAAATGTGGTGCAAAATACTGAAAATATCATAATATTGGGGATACAAAAGCTGGATGTTAAACACTTATTAGTTGAAACGGTCCTTTACATGGTAAACTGGGCAATATGGAAATATAGAAATATTGCTAAGTACCAAAAGAGAACCGTTTCAAAACAAATGATGATTAATGATATAATTTTCTGTAAAATTAACAGGGGAAATATTGGTGAAAATGTTTATGTTGAAATGAAGAGAGTCTTTGAATAGATTGGTAAATTTGCATAATGGGCAGCATTTTGTAGCTTGCCCAGGTTACACACTCCCATCAATGTACTTCTTTTTTCATGTTTTTTCCACGTATTACATGCTTTTGAATAGCTACATGTGTTAAAAAAGAAAGAAGAAAGAAAAAAAAACTACAACGTTGCAAAGTATACGGCTAATTTTAAAGGCTACATGCAATTTATTTGGAAATTTATGAATACATATTTTTTCTGTTTTCTATATTTGTATAAAATACAATTAGTTTTTTTGTAAAATACCGTGATATAAATGCAAATTGTGATGTTTTTTATTGCTCTTAACATGTTTATTATAAGTTAATTACAGTTAAGATATATATTTGCAGTATCTGTTAATGACTGATATACAGCATCAGGATAGTCAGTCCAACATGAAACAGGGCTACCATCATATGATCTGTCTATCGCAGGTATTGTGTGCGCTACTACACCCCCAGTACCAGTGATGTTAGGACCATTGGTTCCTATCTGTATTATTACGTAGGGTTTCGGATCTCCTCCTACAGCTGAACATCTAATTATTATATTCTGTCCTTCTGTGCCTTGTAATTTTTTATCTACTTTATTTTCGAGACCTACACTGGTTGGACCAACTGCAATACAGATACTACATATATAAGTTAGTATTATTTCTACAATTTACAATAAATAGTACTTAAACATTTATTTGGTTTTTACAATTAATCGGCAAAATAAAAAAATAATGAACGAACACTATAAAGAATTAACAAAAAATATCGATAATACAGTGTATTATGTACTACAGTAAAAGTCAATTTAATATGAGACAGGCAAGGCTTGAATGAAGGACACAGGTCCATAAATATTTTAGGAGCGAAATTAAGGAGACCATGAGGCTTTCCTCCAAAGAATGAATTATTGGTTAAAATCATGTAGATGCCTTGGTCTATCTTATTCATCTCCTTTTTGACAAAACTTTTATGATGCATTCATGGGTGCTTTTTATGTATTATTTTTTCCCAACCAAATGTCCTGTCTAGTGATTTCAGGATGAGGTGATGTTTTACTTGCGATAAGCTTTCAAAATGTACCGGCTTGTGCTATGAGTAACCCATCCTACTTTTATCGTCATTATATCATACTTCTAAAACACACATTAATATAACATATAGAACATGGTTAGCCTAGAAAGAAAAATACATATAAACACATTCACTGCCAGTTGTTTTAGTTCAACAGAGTTGCTTTTGTACATCTCTCGTTTGTTGTCTGTCATATTCGTTTTGGACAAGTGAGCGTAATACCAACTTTAAGTAATTTCAAAACTTTTGTTATAATCTTTCAGCTTATGAAAAATAGTTCACAACATTATAACTAAATAAGCAAAATTATATTAAAAAATATGGACATTAAAAAAATAAATTTATACGATGTAAGGAAAAAACATAGAAGTCACGATATTTCTTTAAATACATATGACATATGCAATTCAATCAGAGCATTGAACTGGATTGCAGTTGGCTGGTTGTTGTACTAAGATTATTACCTCGGCATCGCTATTTTGTCTTCACAATCGTGTTTTGTCTAACTATAGGTCGCAAAAATCGCAATTGAAGTAGTGGTTTGGCGCGCCATAAAATCTGGTTTAACCAACCATTTATTTTTAAATGCCTGTCCCATGTCAGAACCATTGCGGTCTTTAATTTTTCCGGTGTGTTTTCCGTGTTTAGTCTTTTTTCCTTGACATTTGAGATTGATCTTCCAAGAAAGGTAATTTTGTATTACCTTTATTTACAATAGCAGCCTCTGTAGTTAAAAAGTCAAAATGTCCATAAATGTGATACAGTTCGGCCTAGAGAGAATTATATAAACCCAGATGATTAAAACCGAAATTCTGTTTAAATTATTGTGAAATAGTTGGCAGAAAAGCTTTGCAAATAATACCAAAGACTTGTCAAGTTTATCAATTATATATTATTCATTCCTCTTAAAAAGATTGTTCAGTTTATTGCTAACTTTTAATTTCCTTCTATTTAACAGTTAAAAGAAATTGCATGGAGCAGACAGAAAATTAATAAACAGCTTCAAAAGTTTTGCTTAGTTTTTTATTGAGAAATAAATGTAAGAGAACTACTTAAAATTGAAAAAAAAAACTTACTAAAATTGTTCTTAATTTGTATTTATGTACTATTGGTGTGTTTTCTGTTTAAACTCTTATGAAATAATATAATGCAAACCTGATATCATTTCACAACCAAATTATACAAAATGAACAGAAGAAAGTGATATCAAAGACATATAACCTATAATTTGTGCAATTTTTAAAAAATAAGGAAATTCACACGATTACACTGTAAAACCTTTGAAGTCACTGTTAGTTTTCAAAAAAACCTACCATAACGTTTTCTTTTCGATAGAAAACTGCATACACAGACAATTCTGTTAACGTTAATTTAACGTTAAGAATTAACGTGAGATTGATGTTAATCGAGCTTCGATTGTTAATTTAATGTTAAAGTTTAACATTTGACGTCGCATAATTCAACAGGAAAATTAACGTTAAAAAGTTTAACACTAGATTAACGTTAATGTTTAACATTAAATTAACGGTAAACATTTGAACGTTAAACTAATGTTAATTTACATGTAACATTAAATCAGTGTGACGTTAACGTTAAATTAGTGTTAATCGAGCTTAACCTTAATTTAACGTTAAGACAAATTGCGTGTGTAAATATAGGCAGTGTCAAAAATGAGGACAAACTAATTATAAAATGTAAACACTCACGTGCCGGTAAACCGAGAAACGAAAAGAAACAAAGAATAACGGAACGGAAACAAAAACGAAAACCGTAAATTAAGCAACCAAAATCTGTAAAGATATGAAACGAAATCGAGCGAAACCGGAAAAAAAGAAAACTGAATCGATTTTACCCGAAACCAGTCGTTTTCTTAATTTACCGATTACGTTTTGTTTTCGTCTCGTTTTGGTTTCATTTCGTTTCACAGTGTACCAGTACACAGTAAAGGTTATGTTGATAACGGTTTACCAAAAGTAAATATTTATGCTGGACAATTATAAAAATGAAAATAAGATAATTTTATGTAAAGCTGCAAAATTTTGAATTTTTATGTCGGGAAAGATATGTTTTAGTAGGTATACTTTTGATTTATGTTCTTTTTATTCAATGTGAAAAAATGCGAAATTGATAGGTTCTATGTCTTTAATTAGTCGTTTGCAGATTTTCAGATGTCACGATTAATAGTAACGCGTTTGAAATGTTTCATCTAATTTGATTGATATTATCTTGCGTTGGTAGGATTGATCTGATTTTACTGCTTTCTAAAATCATGGTAGGAATTAAAATGAGTGGTTACATGTATATGTATGTTCCGGACCATATGAGTTTTGGGACCATACGCATATGGTCATGACCAAATAGATGACTGTTTTCGCTACATTGGACAAACATAAATTGTTCAACAGAGAAAACAGTCCGGGTTTTATAAATTTAAACAGGACAATAGTTGGTAAGCGAAAGAATTGAAATCACACCCTGGGACCTCATTTTGATACTGTATACCAAATACCCAAAGGTTGTGATGAGTTGTTGCCGAAAAAAAATATACCATCGACCAATAATGTAAAATAAAACTTAAGTTACCACCGTTTTCACAAAATGCCAAGTACTTCAAATAATAGGATTCTACGAATATTCTGATGATGGTAGTTTTAGAAAATTGATAGTTATGTGTGTGCGTATGGCATGATTTTTTTATATCAAAACTTTAGTTTTAGCGTCATGAAATTACCAGTAAAATATGCCGTTTTGTGGTCACAAAATGCACTTGAATTAGACAATGCTATCATTATCTTATCATTAACCTTTTTCAAATCGTCGTTTGAATACAAAATCTGTCCTAGTTAATATTCCATGTAAGGGTAAAAGTCTAGTTTACGGACAAACTATCCTAATTACTTCAATTAGATTTAAAAAAAAAACAATTTGTGTCAATTTTGATAACGGAAATGTTTTTTTTATAAATAAATCAAAAAACAGTATTTATGATTATCCTCAACCATATGCGTATGGTCCAGATACTAATATGGCCCGGAACATGTACATAGTGTAGTTGTCTGTAAATATATTTGTTAAATCTCTATTTAGGTAATCATTGCTTATTTGTATTTTGTTAATTCTATTTAATTTTTATTTTAAGTAATTAGGAAAGACCATAAAAAAGACTCATTCTAAACCAAAGCATTTAACTTTTTTTTTTAAATTTTACTTTCGTAAAAGAATGGATTCTTTTTGCGAAACTATTTTAAACGAACTTTTATAGACCATTCGACTTATTATGTCACTTCTTTATCAATCACTCTTAGAAACACACGTATCGAGTACAATAATTTTTGCTTACACTACATGTATATATAGGCACATTCAATCAAATATATTTTCTTAATCCGTTTAGCAGTTTCTTATAGAATTTTCTCACAGTCGGTCCTATTTTTTAGAAAAAAATATTTATCTGGAATCGCGTTTTCCTGGCAAAAGCTGAATAATAAGAAAAAATATATCAGTGCCAGTAAACATATGAGAATCGATACGCGTATCGCTTGCATTGTCAATCAGTTTTAAAATCCGCCATACCATTCCTTTAACGAAAACTTAACATTAACATTCATGCTGAAATGGGTTAAAACAAAATTCCGGGAAAACGATAAAAGAATTACTAATCTTACCTATAACAGTAAGTGTTTGATAGGAATCTGTTGTACCAACAAATGAACATCGATATCGACCTTCGTCATTCTTAACCAGGTTAGAGATGTTCAAATGGTACTTTCCATTGTCAACAGTAATACTTAGACGGTCCCTAAATTCTATTGGCCTTAGACCATCTAATATTTTGTCCCCTGATGACAATACCTGGCCATTTTTGTCCCATTCAATTTCAAATACTACTGTAGGTAGTAGTGTGCATTGTAGTATGACTGTAGACCCTTCTACTGACGATACAGCTTTACTGGACTCGACATCTACAATTGAAAAGGTAATTAGGTCATAATGCTACAATATCTTACCTATGACAGTAAGTGTCTGCTTGGGACTCTCTGTTACACCAACTAAACAACTATATGTTCCTTCATCAGTTTTCTTCAGGTTCGATAGATACAGATTGTACTTCCCATTGTCAATAGTAATATTAAGACGGTCCCTGAATTCTTCTGGTTTTAAATCAGCATTAATGTTAGGTCCAAAGGACAACGCTGTGATTCCTTTAAACCACTGAAGGGATGGTGTGGATGATAAATTACACTGTAATATTATGGTTGATCCTATCACTGAAGACACAGCTTTACTACAGTGGATATCTGAAATTTTGTGGACAGTTTATTTGTTAAGTTATTGTTTTTCCTGAATTTTTTTTTATATAACAAGTGTGGACTCTAATGCATATTGCCTAGCAAGCCGCTATGGACACAAAAAGCAATGGTCTGCTTTAGCAACATAAAAAAGACTTTATTATTTCTAGGTCCTGCTAAGGTTTATTGTTGAATTCTATAAGTAGCCTTTGTTGTACACATACTATAAAATCAATCTAAAATTAAGCCATTTTAAGATAAACATGTTGATGAATAGAAGTCATGTAAGCGTTTATCCTAAACATTATTTGTTTTTAGATCCAATACGTTGTACATGTAGGTTTATTATCTCCTATTTAGTTTAAAATAACTGCATCAAAGTTTGGTTATGTTAGTGGAGGACATAGAAAACTATTGCAAATAGAGAAAATCTGTTGCTTGCTTAAACCTTCAGCTCATCGAGCTCTACAAAAGTCTACCTTGGATCAAAGATGTCACAGTCTGTTGTTTATAGGTCTTTATATATACTTATAAATCAGCTTAATGTTTAAGTTTAAAAAAGTTTCAATCTTCAAATTATTCTGAGAACAAAAGCTACCAACGGGATTCTGGGAATACCGAAGACGAAAATCACACATATATTTTTGCCTAGAAATTTTTACAATTTTCGTTTTATAATATTATTATTTTCAACATTTAGTTGCATTTCAAGCATGCGAAGATGTATAAAAAAATCGTACATTGTTATTTTGACTTTTTCTAAGTGTGACCAAAAGGCAAACTGGACACATCCTTTTTTTGTATTTTTAGCTTTGGGCCAATGCAAGACGGCGAGCAGTGACTTATGGTCATGCTGAAGACTGCTGGATGTTTTCCATTGTGAATTTTTAAATTCCCGTTTCTTCATGTTGGTTGTGTCACGTACAATTATTCCACATCTATTTATAGTCTACTTTAATGGTTATCATTTGTCAGATCAGCCTATGATTTTGCAGTATATAATATTATATGAAATAAGTTTAAACCCAAATGTAGATCTCTTTATGAAAATTTGCAGTGTACATGTATGCCTTTAAATTTTTTACGTCTAATAGCAATTAATTATATCATAACTCAAACAGGGCCAGATCCAGAATTTTTTGAAAGGGGTTGGTCCACATAAAGTCCACTGCGGACGAATGACGAAAAGGGGGTGGTTCCAGACAAATTTTGCAGAAAACCTACACGTTACTTGCGAAATTTTTGGCGGAAAGGAGGAAAATTCCAACCTTGGACCCCCCCCCCCCCCCCCGGATCCGCCACTGCTCAAATATTTTTGATTGTCACCTATTCAAAACCCAATGTAGGTCTCTTTATGAAAATTTGCAATGTACATGTATGCCTTTAAAGTTTTTACGTCTAATAGCAACAAATTAAATTGTAACTCTAACAGGGCCAGATCCAGAATTTTTTGATAGGGGTTGGTCCACATAAAGTCCGCTGTGGACGAATGACAAAAAGGGGGTGGTTCCAGACAAATTGTGCAGAAAACCTACTCGTTACTTGCGAAATTTTTGGCGGAAAGGAGGAAAATTCCAACCTCGGATCCCCCCCACCCCCGGATCCGCCACTGCTCAAATATTTTTGATTGTCACCTATTCAAAACCCAATGTAGGTCTCTTTATGAAAATTTGCAATGTACATGTATGCCTTTAAAGTTTTTACGTCTAATAGCAACAAATTATATTATAACTCAAACAGGGCCAGATCCAGAATTTTTTGATAGGGGTTGGTCCACATAAAGTCCGCTGTGGACGAATGACAAAAAGGGGGTGGTTCCAGACAAATTGTGCAGAAAACCTACTCGTTACTTGCGAAATTTTTGGCGGAAAGGAGGAAAATTCCAACCTCGGAACCCCCCCCCGGATCAGCCACTGCTCAAATATTTTTGATTGTCACGAGACTAAAGCAAACTTATACAGGAACGTTGCAATCCATGTTCCGCACACAGGGGCTTGGATTCTCGTCATTTATATTGACTTAAAAAAAAATTCGACCCCCTACTCTATAGGTTCCGCACAGTTAAAATTATTTTCTGACATGTTTGTAAGTGTGGCGACTTTGGTCTCTGTGTGGTGAATCGACAAAATTATCAAGCAATGATAACATTTTCGAACAACCAATAACTTGTGACAAATAAGTTTATTTTTCTGGATCCCGCAATAGCTTTGTGAAAAATAGATAAAATTATTCATCCTTATTAAAATGACCTAGATCAAGACAAACGAATGACCCAATGTGGCTATTTGTCATTTTCTAATAAAAAGCTTCGCCGAGCGCAGCATGATACGACCGCAACATGTTGAACCCTGTACATTTTAGGCCCAATATGGATAGTCTATTGCTCTGGACACATGCAGCCCATGGTGGACTGACAAAGGTTTTTGACACATGCTGCTCTGGTGGACTTTCGACCCAAGGGGTAAAAGTATAAATTTTCAATTTTGTATTCTACTCTTGCAAAAAAATTGTCAAAATCAGACAAGAATTAAGAAAAATCAATTTCGGCCCCTTTTGGTCCCTTATTATGTAACAGGTGAAAAAGGGGTGGGGTTGCAAAAATAATTTCTCAAATTTGATTCACTTCTTGAAAAAAATAAACTTGCAAAAAAAAATTTCAAAAACAAACCAGAAATAAAAAAAGTTTTGATTACGGCCCCTTTTGGCCCCTAATTACAAAAAAAAGTGAAAAAGGGGATGGTCACAAAAATTAATTCTCAAATTTGGATTCACTACCTGACAAGAATAAACTTGCAAAAATTTTTTTTTAAATCGGACCAAAAATAAAAAAGTTTTGATTTTGGCCACATTTGGCCCCTAATTACGTAATAGGGGAAAAAGGGGAGGGGTCGCAAAAATTAATTCTTAATTGTGTAAATGAGCTGAACATTTAAGCAAGCAACGACTTCTCTCTACCTGCTATAGTTTTCATTTCATAGGCCAAAAACATGAAAAAAACATTATTTTAGGGGCTGTAGCCCCTATAAGGGGTCGTCTGACAACTTTGACCGTATGGAGTTTTTTGTAGAGCTAAATGAGCTGAACAATTATGCAAGCAACAGCTTTTTGCTATCTGCAATAATTTTCATACTATAGGGCAAAAACATGAAAAAATGCTATTTTTCACCTTTAAGGGGCCGTAACCCCTATAAGGGGTCTTCTGACAACTTCGACCAAATGGAGACTTTTGTAGAACTTTTGATCCTGAAGCAGTAGGGTGGCATCAGATTTCATATATCCTTTATACTTTTTGAATTACAAGCCAAAAACAGTAGTCTGACCCCCCTGGTCTATTTTTAGCCACGGCGGCCATGTTTTTTGACGAATCAGAAATTGAAACATAACTATAGTGCAGGACACCCTAATGATCAATCATACCAAGTTTCATTGAATTCTGTTCAGTAGTTTCAGTGAAGAAGATTTTGAAAAAGTTATTGCAAGAAAAAACAAAAAAGTTACAATTATGGCCCCTTTTGGCCCTTAATTTCCAAACGAAAAAAGGGGGGACTCCCAAAATCAATCCCATGCATCTTTTAATGGTAAGAAATATCATTGTCAAATTTCATTGCATTTGGATAACTAGAACTAAAGTTATCGTGTATACACTAAAGTTAACAGACGACGACGACAACGACGACGACAACGACGACGACAGCATCATACCATTATACGTCCGCAAATTTTTTGCGGTCGTATAAAAATCAATAAATGTGTGTCTGATTGACCTATATTTCTGTCTGTGATAATAAACTATCTTCAATGAACTAACATTTTGCAGCCAACAATTTATAAAACATGTGCACAACCTGATAAGTGACTACGCCATGTACGCTACATGATCTAGTTGAATCGCATTGTTCAATGTTGTTGCTTTAAAACACCGCCACATAAAAGCATGAAATACGAAATAGCTGTGTACAACTTTTTTGCATGATTTAACTTATTTTTGGTGTCCGATTAGTATTTTTGCCCTTTAAAACTTTATTCAATTAAGTAAATTTTTGCAATCCAAAATCCAATATCAATTTACATGTATACGCTAACGTTACGCAATAAATGCTTCACTGACTAAAATATAATCCGAAGCGGAACACATAATCTATACTGGTCGCGGCCATATTGTCTTGATGGAAATCCGAAGATTGAGAATCCGAATATAGCCACCGAGTGAAAAGTGAAAGTATGTACATTGCAAAGAGCTTTTGTAAATATAGAAACGACGGAAACAAACGACCTAATTCCAGTATCGCTGATAATCTTTTTATAATAGGTAGTAACAATTGAAATTACCTATTTTGTTAAATGTATTCGAGGTTTCAAAATACTTGGTGTTTTGATAAGAGTTACATCAGTTATTGCTAAGTAAACAGTCAGCTATATCATTGCTTTTTATATACGTAAGAGGTATCCGAGAGTATTTACAAGCTGTAAGGCATGTCTGACACGAATTTACCAACACATGTTAATATACCTCGACTTGTCATTGAAATTTTCGATTGTTAACTTCAAAACTGTTTAAACGACCGATAATCTCGGTGCTGGATTTGATTTCCTGTTCGAACGTTTTTGGTTTTTTTTACATTCCAATGTCTTTATTCAAATGCTGCTGAAGAGAGGTTACTTGAAATATGCATAAGCAGCATAATCAAGTATATTGTCTATGTTTATTTTATATTATGCCATATTTAATCACTTTCGTTTAAAAAATCCCTAACATGTATTTATGATTAAGATCAACAGAGCATCAACTAATGTAATAATCATCTAAGATCTCGTTTTTAGGCAAGCTTTAGCTGCCTTATGTAGTCATACGGTTACTTCTGGCTTTCGCGTTTTTTTTTTCTGTCTAGACGGAGTAATCTGCCTACTGTAATTCTTCATCTTCTATATTTCTTTTTAAAATTTGATACTATATGTTACAATTCAATGCTTTCTTTAAAAAAAATCTCCATTTTAAACGACACACAACAAGTTTTATTCATTCTATTGGAATTTACAAAACGAAGTTTTAAATGATCGGCTCAAGAACGTACATGAATATGAATCTGTAACTTCATTGGTCGTGCATTCTACCTTCAAATATTGCTGTTATTTCATTGGTTTAGTGTAGGTTAATTTCTGATTCATTCATAAAATTCAATACACAACTAATTCACTAGTATTACATGCCACGCTGGAGGAGTTCATTTTTGTCGAAGGGGGTTTTGAATCGATACCATTTGTGTACAATACAATGCATGTGCACCCAAAAGCACGACCGAAAGTTATAGATTGAATAATCTTCTGTGCCAAAGAGGGGGACTAGATTGTTCATTAACTTTTAAAAGATCTGCTTTCTTAGTGCCTACATATTTCGCTTGCCTTTTAACGCTTTAGCGCTTTGATTTACCTATCGTAACAGCTATAATTAGAAATAAGCATACATTATGTTGAAATTTATTTAGTTATTGTATAATTACCCGTTATAAAACACACTACAGATGGGTCCAAACCTAACCTGTATGCGCACCAGACTTATAAAGTGGACCAGAAGTCTGGTTCAGGTCTGCTTTTTTCTGGTCTGGTTTGGTTTTAGTGAACCTAGGTCTGCTTTCAAGTTCACTCCAAAAGCAAACTTTGCCCAAGGTCTGGTTCACTCTGAACTCAGGCAGACCAAATCTATAAAAACTGACCATTCCTTGAGTGGACCAGACTTAGAGCAGACCAAACTTAGGTCTGGTCCGCTCTAGGTCTGGTCCACTCTTGGTTTACTATATATTAAAAGCAGACCAGACCAGACTTAGAGCAGACCAAACTTAGGTCTGGTCCGCTCTAGGTCTGGTCCACTCTTGGTTCACTATATATTTAAAGCAGACCAGACCAGACTTAGAGCAGACCAAACTTAGGTCTGGTCCGCTCTAGGTTTGGTCCACTCTTGGTTCACTATATATTAAAAGCAGACCAGACCAGACTTAGAGCAGAACCAAACTTATGTCTGGTCCGCTCTAGGTCTGGTCCACTCTTGGCTCACTATTAAAAGCAGACCAGACTTAGAGCAAACCAAACTTAGGTCTGGTCTGCTCTATATCTGGTCCACTATTGGTTCACTATTAAAAGCAGACCAGACTTAGAGCAGACCAAACTGAGGTCTGGTCCAATCTGGTTCACTATTTAAAGCAAACCAAACCAGAGTTTTGACTGAACCAGACTTGTGGTGAGGTCTGGTCTGCTTTCCAACCAAACCAAACCAGAAAAGTGGACCTAGGTCTGCTTCGTGGATTGGTCAAGAGAAGTAAACCAGACCAGAAAACTGAACCACAGGTCCGCTCTAAGTTCACTTTTGTACAGGTTAGGTTTGGTCTCATCTGTATTTTAAAACTTTTAAGTATTTGTCTTATAAGTATGTTTCTACGAAAGAATGAGTAAGTACAAAATAATAACTTTTCAGTATTGAACTTTTATTTATGGGTTTTAACCTAAAACGAAGAATTTCAAAGGTAAAAACACAGCTCTGTCATGTAAATGTGCATGATGAATGTTTATACACATATGATATTTTAAACGATAAAATACCTTTTGTTTGTAAGCACTTATTCTAATAAATAATTATCATTGCACGGTGACAATTATTTTAACTAAGGCAAATTTTTGTCCCGTCATTAATTCATATCCCCATTTTGAAATTGCAACAGAATTAAATAAGTGTTTGTTCTCCGTGAGCACGAAAATTAGCTAGATTAAAAACATTTTTTTTCATATCGGTATAATTATGCAAGGAAAATCCCTCTGCCCTAAAACGATTTAACATAAACACGCACTGAAATCGAGTTAATGGATTTGCCCCCCCCCCCTCGAAAAAAAAAGAAATGTACACCTAAGATGCAATTATACAGAAGTTTATATATGTAAATACTTACGTAAAACTAGTATTTGTAGAAATATCAAACTTATTTCATTCATGTCTGCAAAATCTTCTTCCGTGTTACTTATATAGCTTTTATGATTTCAATTACGATATATAAATAAAGCATTTGAATAGTTTTTTTTTACATTCAAATCATGAACTATTAAAAACTTCCCAGGTTATGTAGTTATGTTATTCAAAAATGCTGAATAAAGAATACATTGTAATAGTGAATATGGTTAGAAAATAAAACGGATGTTGTTTACAACTCATGTTTGGAAAATGTTTTCAGCCGAGTAATGATATAAACATGAGTATGGTTACGACTTTGATTGTTTCCAAATAAGTATAAAAATTGGTAAAGCATGCTCTGAAAAAAAACAAAACAAAAAAAACATTAGGTTTTTTCTTAATTTTACGTTGAATGAACAGTTTATCTTTTATCTTTTATTTTTTATTATATACAATATAAAATCACATTTTAATTAACTAAAATTGGAGAAATCATGATCGAAATGGCCTTGTCTTGGTACAGGGGTTCTGATAGAAATTGTAGATAATAATATCTGTCCTTCCTCTTTCGTAAAGTAAAATGCAAATACCAAAAGCGGGTATAAAACGGTTAATTTGGTTATGATGTATATTGACATTTCAAGTAGTAACCTCTCATCATCAGCATTTGAATCAAAACATTAGAAGATCAGAAACCAAAAAGCATTGAACGAAAAGTACTTAAAACCATAAAGTTCGAACAGGGAAGCCAAAACCAGCACCGAAGATATCGACCATCTTCAGTACAAGGAAGGAACCTGATGTATTTTTTAAAATAGAGTTTTACATCGGAAATTTCAATGACAAAAAATATTAGAAATTTATTGGTAAATTCGTGTCAGAAAACTCTGATGACCAGGCTTGTGATTATTCTCGGGGAACTTTGGTCCACCAGCAGTAGTTACCAAAAGTAAGGGTAAGTCATTATCTCCGTAAAACACACGAATAGAACATGGGGGATTAATAACTGATATTTAGCTTTTAACACATTCATTCATCATGTACATGGTCTTTAAAAGTAAAAAAATTCGCATAGTAATTAAATGTTTTTTCCCAATAGAATGGAAACTATTACATATTATGTAAAGCTATTGCATGCTTTCATCTGCAGCTTATTGAGCTCTACAAAAGTTTCTATTGGGTCAACGTTGTCAGATAATTCCTCATAAAAGAGACACTAATGGCTCCTAAGATCTTCTTGTAATATTAATCTACCCGATAAAAAAAATACTTTTCCTCTACAGTTCGTACATAGATAACTGCCTCAGGTCTTTCAGCTTTTTATTTGACCCCACCTTTCATAATAGAGGATAATGTGATGTGGAATTCGTGTACGCGACACAGCATGTAAAACTAATGGAAATTAAATAAAAAAAAACAACAATAAGAAAATAGCCAGCAGCCTTCAACGAAACTACTAGGCGCTGCTTGCTGTTTTGCAATTTGCCCAAGGTCAAACATTGTAATGAATACAATTCAAATTCGGTTCTGCAATTGTTAAGGTAATACCCCTTCTATAAAATACAATAAATAACATGAACATGACAAGTATAAGCCAAAACTTTGCCAAAGACTATTGGCCTAGGACAACCAGATATAGATATGGCAAAGCGGTTTTTGGGCCTTACATTTCCTCTATTAATGATCGTTAAGCTTCATCTGTACCTTTTGTTAAAAATAACGAAATTTTCTACCTATTTTTTAGTATATGCAGAACAAAAACTATAAATAAAATAATAAATTAAATCATAGCTGGACCTAGATATGGTAATTTCTGATTCAATTTCTATCAATTTTTCATTTTAAGTTCCTTAAAAATAAAGATCTCTTTTTTTTCCTGTTCAGATTTTAAATTGAAAAAGGACAAACTATCCCTATTGTGCCTCTTACATGAAACGAAGTGAACACTTTTAGTTAAATCCCTAATTGAAAGTTGCATGAAATTTGAGGCCACAAGAAAGGGTGAAAGTGATATTAGCCTTAAATCAGGTGTTTTTAAAAGCGGAGAAAAAAGAGATCTCTAAAACAACGGATTTTTTCGGGAAGAATTCATAGAGAAAAGGTAAGACTTTTTAATATCTAGGTCCAGCTACACTTTATATTTCAATTTTATGTGCAGTTTTGGCTGTGCTTATACTGGAAATAGATTAAAAATAACGCCATGTTTTAAGGAAAGGTACAGATGAACCTTAACAAAGCACAAAACAATTTAAAGTGTTGTGTTCGATTTAAAATCGGTATATATTTTTTTTTACATCAGTCGATTAATGAATCTCAGAGCTGTTGGTAGCACGAGTGTTTTATAGAGAGTTCCTGTACAGCTCGATTGGTCTTGTTTTGTTTTGTTTCAGGTCTATGAACGTTAGTCGATTTGATTTTTATAGTGTTAATGTTTGTACTTTTACTGGGATTATTTATAGGAGGAAGTTTGGTCCTAAAAAAAAAACTAGTTTACCCCCACCCAATTATATATCTGCCTGTCTTAAGCCAAGAATCGTTGACAAAGCCTTTGTTTGTATTTGTTTTTATATTTTCTGTTCTTTGTTTGAGAAGGGTGTCTATCCATGACTATTTCAGGACTTGATTTAAATAGAATGCATTATATGTAGACATTGGACCGATTGCAGAACTGCGAGTAAAGCCTTTTGACAACGTTTAAGGCTGCTGGCGGTTCTCCATTGTTATTTTTCTGCGTCTGTGTGTGTGTTGTGTGTTGGTGTTTATCGCCCTCTATCGACGCACCTGGGCCATGTAGGGCGGTCAGTGTTTAATGATGGAGGAAACCGGAGTACCGGGAGGAAACCACCGACCTTGGGCAGGTAACTGACAAACCTAATTACATAGAGTAAGGGAAGTCCCTTTTTGTTAAATACAAACGAGATTCGAACACCATCTCAGAGGTGATCGGCTAGTGATCAATAGTGTTGTATTTAAACCAGCGTCTTAGACAACTCAGCCACCCAGGCCCCTGTTGTTTTTTTTTCAAATAACCGCTTGTTATGTGAGATGTGTCGCGTAGAACTACGGTATTCCTCATTTCATCATTTTCTAGCATACAATATAAAAATCAATTCGATAAACGTTCAAATCAGCAAGATAAATCAGTAGGCAAAAGAACTCAAATATTCGACAATTCTTTTCCCCAACCATGCAGTTCATTTAATAGCCTAATCGCAAACACGAACTTCGTCCACCCGTAACGTAATAGGTAAAAAACCTTTATGTTACAGAAAAACAACCCGTTAACATCCGCTAACGAGGATTCGGGTAAAAGTCCGAGACGCTTGGGGAACGCGAACTTAAGTCGCAATCGGTTTATACCAATTCCATCAAAGAAAAACAGACAACCGCTTTACGAAAATGCTTGTTATGCAAGGTTGAGTGTACCTGATTTTTACATTCAAAATCATATCTTTATGCAAGGTAAATCTTTTATTAGGACTATTGTAAAGGTAACATTTTAAAAGGTGGATAAAGGCGGAAACCCCAACCTTAAATGATAAAGGACATAAAAATGCAAAGCTTACCCTAAAAACACTCCTTTATTATTTCAAAAACACATCGAACGATAAAATGAACGAGAATAAAACTGCTTTATTAACGGGCGCCCGAATTATAAATACTTATTTCAAAATAATGTTTAATTACCTTGCTAAGTTTGAGGCGTTCTCATTCATGCCTTTTGTGGCCACATTACAGTTAGTTATCCATTGTACATTAGGTAGGATGTGAGTGGAACTAACTTATATTCCAATTTATTAATTTTAATTTACAAGTTATTTAAACTTGGCCTGTTCAAAGCCAGGAATTTTTGTCAATGCATTTTTTGTCCCTGTCATCTTTGTGTTTATTGTTCAAAAATGGGTTGTTCAAAAATGGGTTGTTCATCAATAATTTTAGAACTGGTATTGAATCTTGTGTATTTAATTTTTAACTTGGGCTAATGCAATTCGACAAGCAGCAACATCTGGTCCTGTTGAAGGTTGCTGGCTGTTTTCCATTGTGATTTTTATAATTGCCATTTGTTTATGTTGGTTGTGTTGTTACACTTATTCCAGATCTCGTTATCGTCTATTTACCATAAATCCATAATAATATGTACAGTAACTTATTTTAGATGATTAATTTTAAGCCTGTTGAAGCTTTATTTTCTTTTTTTTTATAGTTTTTAGCATGACGTGTTGCGTCTTCTTCAAGTTCTTTACTTGATTAATTTTAAGCTTTCAATAAAGCTGTAAGTATTTCTTCCAGATTAATTCTAATCATTTTGCAGTTGTAAAGTTTTGTCGGACTTATTTAAGATCAAATTAATGTAGACCTTTTGTGGTCAATGTAAAACATGATGTACTGATGAAACTTTTTCAGGTGTGAAATTGCCGTTAATAATATCCAGACACTGTTTAAGTCCATCGGCGAGGATCTGAATGAATGATTATGTACAATGTATGATAGTTTCACATGCTATTGACTCTGGGTGTAAGTTTTGTGTCTTATGGTGATCCTTATAATAATCACACAAAAACTTCAATACAGGAAACTGTCACACCTCTCCAAGTAAAGGCGAGACAATGCTTAATTGTTAAGAAATAAATACGACCTTCTTACCTACTTAGAAGGAATGTTTTACTTGAAACCTAGTCTTTGATCATCATAATAAGAAGTTTCATAATCCATCATTATATAAAAAAAGGAAGCAATGCGACCTTATTTATAGAAAATTATTCTGCAGGATTTGAGTCATTTTACATGTTTTAATAAAACACCTGGTTGTAGAAGGTTCGGTAAGATGCATCATTTCATATCTTTTATGTGCTGGGTAATCTGTCTGCTGATCATCGTACAAATGACCCTTGAATAATCAGGGTCTTATGTTTAGACCTGCATAAACAGGTTATCAAGGTGGCCAGTAAAAGGAATACTAAGCAAATAAAAGATTTGAAATGTTGTGGTCTGATGAGCCAAGAAGTACAATATTCCTTCTAAACTACAGGAGACATTTCTTAGCACTTTTCAATCATTATTCGTTAATTCATCTTTTTATATGAATTTATTGATAAGACAAATAAACCTGAATGAATCGTGAGAATTTAATCTTCATTTTATTGTTTCTACAGCTGTGTAAAATTTATGCAAATCTCTTGTAGCATTCTCAAGTTTTCATCTGGAAACAATTTGGAAAAGACGTTAAGATACCTAGGGTATCCCATAATTAGTCGTCACTTCGTATGACTTGGTACATGTATGAAGATCAAAGCTGTTTTCATAACCACATTTTCCATAATGGACCTGCATTTTTTTTGTATTGTTAATTCAGCAAAATACGGAAATGTAGTAAATATACAAAATAATTTAGTTTTCCACGCTTTATTTTCACTGTGCCTTTCATATATTTTCTCCTTATGTGTATTTTTTTATTTCGTATTTCGTTTTCCTTATTTAATTGAGAAAAAAAACGACTTATTTTTCCGTTGTCAACAGAACCCAATTAAGGAAAATGTTATCAATTATTAGTTTCTTAGGAAATAAGAAAGGCATTATCTACATGTGCATAACATGCAATAGTCCTGACCATTATTTCACTTTGGGATAAGAGAAAAAAATATACAAAATGTTGACCACTTTGGTCTTTCCTATACAGGGTTTATATTTTTCTGATGATAGATGTTGAATTTTCATAGCTTGTTTTAGTTGTTCACTTTATTAGTAGATGCTACTCGCTTTGTATTTTGTATATTATTAAGTTAGGTTGGATAGATTTTTTTTCCTTTTGAAGAGTAATAAGAATTTGACACTTTCGTAATCAAAATACCACAATAATAACAATTGCAAGACAAACATTAGTATTTTCAGATTTTGAGAGGACTTATAATCCTAGCCCTTTTAAAAGTATTCAACAAATAGAGAATAATAAATTGTAAGAGAAATGCTTTTTTAATTATTACTCGCATTTACCATGTTTCGAAATATATCTATTTATCCTGGATTTGAAAGCACTCTCTTGCGAGTATGGCATTTGGAGCGGCCCACATTGAGTCTACCCTTATCGAACTCAATAAATTTCTTAATTGTGCAAAAGGTATTGCTCTCGATTAACTGGACAACTTTTTTTCGTCACTTCTGAAGGACAAGCATCGTTCCTTCAGAGCAACCTCGAAAATGGTGTCAAGAGAGAAAAGGAAAGTCGGAAAATTGTTTCATGCAATTTCATTCCAGACGAGGATCCAACCACGAAAGAAAGTTATAATTGTTTGTATTAAATGAAAGTGTTGATAGGTTATTACAGAAACGATTTTTTTTAGCAAAACGCAGTTTCATAATTCGATTTGTTTATTTGTTATATGTACTATTTTAAACAAAATGACTGCAGATATTCTAAGATTTATTCTATGATTTGTAAAAGACATGTTTTGGTAATTTGTCTTTAATACTTGTAAGAAATATAATTGAAAGCTCATTTACATAAACATATACATATGTATGGAAAGTTGATTGACTTCTCTGGGTTGAAAACACCAAATTATTGAGAATAATTTTGCTACCTCTCTTTGAGCTAATGCAATCGGTTTGTCATAACATTACATTGACGCTGCAATCAACTGATGTATCGACTTACTATCAAATAAATATAATTTATTTACAAGAACAATCATTAACCACAAGCCAACATTTTAAAACACGGTTACTTTTAAGAGTGGAATTAAAAAAAAACAAGCTATACAGTCAAACCTGTCTAAAGTGTATGTCATTTTAAAAGAAAGTCTCTAATCCCTCTTAGCTTATTAAAAATTGATCTGATTCGCAACGTAAGAGAATATATGAAAAGTCGGTTTGTGTTCCACACCAGTCATATCTGTCGGCATTAAAATACCATCCAATCGTACTCTCTTCGTTTTTCCTGTTTTACGTATTCATCATGCCTGGTTTGAATAAAAGTGGCTTTCGTCATCTAGGAATGGAAGACATAAAAGCAGCATACTTATCTCGAATTTTAGGATTAAGAAAACAATTACTGTCTGAATTTTATGTAATGTAGTTTTAGACTTGGACCAATGCAAGACAGCGAGCAGTGACCTCTTGTCATGTTGGAAACTGTTGACTGTTTTCCATTGTGATTTTTTAAATTGCCATTTATTCCACATCTCTTTATCGTCTATTATAGAAATTCATAATTTTTTTTATTTTTTTTAACTATTTATTTTGCGTATGAAAATAACCTCGAATAGTGAATTGGTCCCATAATAAGATAGAGCTAATGCCAGCGAAAGCATATAATTCTATGATAAATGAAATGCCCAAATGAAATGATCCAGTTATCTTGCTAAGCAAACAAATCAGATTAGACAAGTTTGTTTTTCATTATAAAGGTAAAATCATTTGTCAATCTCACCTCTTTGTTGTTGGCCATTATCCACCTGAGAATAGATATTGGGTTGATGTCTCATTCCTAACTCCTCGTATTCAGCCCCTGGACTGAAACAAATAAAAAAGAACATAGAACAACTACATGTAATTACTAGATACTTTTAACTAAACTGACAAAACAAGGAAGACTTTCAACAAAGTTTTATGACAAACGTGATGTCTTCAACTTTCACTTTCTGTGTAGCAACATTTCGTCTGCTCCAGTTGCTAGAGTTTATCTCGTGAGGTCTTGAGTTCGTGTTGTTGATTACTATTCAGTTGTTTTTCTCTTTTAATGTTGTGTGTTTCTTCGATTTTGCTCGTTCGTGTTCATGGGTTTTGTTTTCGTCCTTTAAGAATTTTGACCTTCGACAGCCCATTTGTACATGTACTTCTTTGCTTCTTTCATAAAAATAAAATGAGATGCCGGATATGGGCAATCGGCGTGTGTAAGGCTAGACATGTTATTGTACATGTACTGGTTTTATAATTATTTCAAAATCTTAAAATGCAAATAATGCTGCACATTTATGATCAATAAAATACCCTGTTGGCTATAACATTTACCTGGTTATATTCCTTTCTGAAAAAAAAACAACAAAAAAAAACAAAAAAGTAAACTGTTATAGTTACATGCTCATGCCCATACTTTGACATATCAATAAAAAATGTAATCAGAAGCATTTCAAAAAGGCATATATCAGAAAAGTCAAGCAAATATTCTCAAAATTTGAATTTCAGCCTAATCTTATAATAATATGTATTTAACAACATCAACTACTTAACAGTTACAGTTCTTATTGTTGTTATACCGCTCTGTATTGAGTTTTCGCTAAAAAATCAATGAACATGGCTGAAATTCTTAAGAACTATATTTTATATGCTAGTTTGTACCAAAGTTGGTGACAATAAGACATGCAATTGTATGTATTAAATGCATATATCTCTATTTAGATAAAATACCTGATGAACTTTGTACTCTAGGTTGTTTACTTTTGCCGTCATCAGACACGTCCATGTAATGTTGTGTTGTATCTGTTTCATTTCTAAAAAAAGAGTTTTCAAATAGATAGAGTACAGTTGTATCATATGTAAATAATATAGACCAATACATTGCTTATAATAAAGTATTTAAAGTAATTAAAGTATTTTAGTTATATTTGTTCACGTTTCTTTTATGTTCAATAAAGTTAGAATTCGTCCTTTCGTAAATTACAACACTTAAAAAAATATTGATGTCTATATGAAGGAAACAATTACTTGCCTTTTGTGATGACATTTTGCTGCAATATAAAATATGCTTCTATGTATCAATAAATATGAAACCCCACAAAAATAAATTATCAACTAGGTAAAGTGGAATTTATAAAATAATAAATAAAACTGAATAAATTAAATTGCTACTGTTCTTTGGTAAAGGTAAAACTAAAATATCTTTAATCTGTTTAGCGATACATGTATGTACACTGATTGTCAACTATACTACAAATTTCTTTCAGAGTCATATTTAAAGTTGATAACTCTTTTATAACAGACCTCGTTTACACATTTTATAGGCATTGAATCTCCATAAAAGAACCAAAATAACACCGAGCATTATTAGTATTACAGCTGATAATCCTCCTGCTACTCCGGCTACATCGGACTGGGAGGCGTTCTGTGTTTCTGGTAAATGTAAAATTGGTATAGAAAATACATATTGTTTGAAACGTATAATCATAAATGTTTTGGCCAAATTAAACAAACTAATCAAATAATATAGCATTATAGTAGAGACATTGTATTTGTGGAATCTTTTTCAAGGCCGAGGCATTATTATTATAAAGATTTTATCAGACTAGCTCCACCCAATAATATAAAGTTTTAGCATACAAAAAATGCATTAATACTAATCAACTTCTCTTCACTATATTATTCTTAACTTTCATTTAACAACCGTTAATTATGCATACACACTATTATTTCTTTGTGTCCAGTTGCGATTTCAATTACATCTGTAAAAGAACTCGAGTCGTAAATAATTTCGGCATACATTCTAAATGCATAACACGTTCCCTCAGTTAGATCATCAAGTGTAAACCAATTTTTGTCGTCTTGAGAAATTATCATCATGCTTTCAACCTTTTGAAAATTCCACAGGATGTTCCGAATTTACGATATTGAATGACAAATCTTTGTTCTGATCCACCATCAAATCCAGGTTTCCATTCCACTGATATACTGCTGGTCTTGATATTTGTCACATTGAAGTGAGTTGGTGAATCAGGTGGTCCTTCAGAGAATTAAATAGTGTAGTACTTTGATAGAAAATCGACAATACAAATAAACTCAAATTAATAGGGTTCATGGAATAATGTTGGTCATGATTGCTTAAAACTGTAGATAAAATATTTCATAAAGGTAACATTAAAATTACCGAACTTGGATGATCAATCTCATACATGTATATTTAAGAAGAAAAGACAAAAAGGGCAAAGATACTACAGAAAACTGAAGATAGCAATGGTCCTGACTTGGTTTAGAGATCTCAAAAGAAAAAAAACGTTTTATATAATAACTTGTTTTTTGGTGTAAACAAATTGATTCTAATAAAAAAAAACAATAACGATGAACAAAAAGTAAGCTTTAAAGTGTTTATTAGATTGGATTTGGTTAAATAAAACGTACATATTCAAAACTTAGACATAACCATTTTAACTAGATTTTGTTGCACTAAAATTGACCAACATATCTTATTTCCACCAAGTTTTCTTTTTTTGTACAAACACCATTGATGTTAAAAATATAACTTATTTTCAGGTTCTTGACAGTTTATTTATGTTAATATGTTATCACCCAGTACTTTAATTAACATTATTTAAGGTGATACTGACATAATTCAGTGAATGAGACAAAACATACTAGTATTTACTGTCATATGATACAGACCTGTTACTAATATATCAGGTAGTTGGAGTGTATGTGGTTATCTTTAACACCTAAATACTAACCTACAGATTTAAGTAGCACAGCATGATACGCTGGTTGACCAACACCATTAAAGATCCTTACAGTATAGTTTGTAAAGTCATTTTCCTGGAGGTTCTTGATAGTTAGTGTCAGTTTATATCCATCAACCTGTACATTGACTCCATGAAAGGCTGTTGTTATAATATCATTGGAATAAGACATCACATACTTGCTGCTTGGTAAGATAGGACTGACATCCTTATACCAGGTAAGTCCAGTAAATTTTGGTTCACTGTAAACACTGACATTCATTGTAACATCATGACGTGTCTGACCAAGCACTGTTTGAAAAGATCCTTTCGGGAAAAATGGTGGTGCTATGAACAACATTAATCACTATGCGTGAATAATTATATATTTCTAATCTTTAACATTTTGTTAATAATTTTTTTTAAATCAAAGAATGTGTTTATTTAATAAGTCTTAGGAGATAAAGGAGAAGTAAATAAAAAATAATTTGATGTGGAATAGGTGTATGCATCAAAAATAAGCGTCCGTTAATAAAAAAATGCAATGGAAAACAGCAGTAGTTGTCTTAAATCGTAATCAGTGATCACATCATGCTGTCTTACAATTGGCTTGTAAAAAATCGTTAGATAGGTAATTTTATTTGAATTTGTACTTTTACTTCTAACATACAGATAAGTCAAGGAAATGAGGAAAAAATTGGTCAATAATATATCATCTTTATAAGTACTTTTATAAAACAAAGTATGCTTAGTCCTCACAAATACCTGTACTGACTACATAACCTGATCCTGTTTGATATACTTGGTTCTGACTGTTGACTATACCATTACTAGCAGTACAGACATACTCTCCAGTGTCTTGGTATCTGATGTCTTCTGGTACAACTGGTAATGACTGTGTTTGAGTTGAATTAAGAGAACGAATCAGTTGACCATTCTTTGATATATGTTGCCACTTCATGAAAGTATAGGTGGCTGGATTTCCATTTAAAGTGCATTGCAGTTCTCTGTTGTTTTCACTGTGCTGAAATGTTTTGTTCTGAACTGTTATTTCAGGGGCATCTAAAAAATAAAAAAAAACATACATGTAGTAATTGATGTTTATAGTATAAAGTAGTACTGTGGGATTTCTTGAGAAAATAGTGTTGTTGTACCCTTATGTGTGAGTCATTCCCCTTTTTTCTGTTTGAGTATATTTAATTGTACCCATAGATTTCTGATGGTGAAAGTACTAGCACATCCTGAATTGTATGAGAATGTTGTTAATAAAGCACTTAACTTTAAAGAAAATTCCATTGGTGTGTGTTTGTGTTGTAGTTTAAATCATTGGAAATGAAACAAACTTGTTTCAATTTAGCGCAAAGGACATGAATTAAATATTTTGTTTAAATCTTTTAATTTAGTGTTTTTCGTGGAAACATAAATAACATGTTGCTCCTCGGTTGCTGTCTTCACTCAAGAAATTTAACGGAAGACATCATGCACTTATAGACAATCTCTCAGATGAGTGCAGATGTTGGTTTGTCATAGGCTTTTGCTTTGTTTTCCCGGATTTGACACGCTGAATGCACTATTGGCAACGCGACGGGTGTGCTATAGCAAACAGGAACTGCTTACTCTTCTGGAGCACATGAGTTCACTCTTGTTTCGACTAGAGTTCGCGTTGTTGATTGATATTCAGTTATTTTGTGTTTCAATGTTTTACATGTTGTCTGTTTTTGTCCCGATCTTGTTTGTGTTCACTGGTTTTGTCTCTGCCCTTTCGGACTTTTGAAATTCGGATACCCCATTGGTACCTCTTCTTCTTTGATACTTACTATAAATATTGAATGAGTGTTTTAAGTAATTGTCATTTTAAACCACTATGGCGATCAAGTATATCGGTTTTGTGTGATGATACTCAACCAAACAATTAATTGTTTTAAGTGCTTTGTCGGATTGAAAATCGGTATGTTTGAAGTCGATAGCTGTCATTAACAGCGAATGTTCTCACTAATACCTGCAAAATGATCTGAAGTGGCCATTTAAGACCCATTTAAACTGAAAAATACATAACGAAAGAGTGTTCTGATCTGTTCTTGACAAGCTTTTACATATTTTATTTCAGATGTGTCTTGTTTTTGATAATCTAAATGTCTGTTTTAGAGAATATTTTAAGGTCTACTAATGCTTTGTTTGGGATTATTGATAATGGAAAAGTTGGGCCCAAAAACTAGTTTCAACCCGCCAATTTTTTTATCTCTAAGCGGTCTATCTTTGACTATTTCAAGAAAATGTTTGAATTACATGAAATTTATTTAGACCTTGGGTCGATTTCAGATCGGTGAGCACCTACTGGCCTCATTAATTGAAGGCTGCTGACGGTTCTTCATGTGTTTTATGTTTTCAATTATCACTTCTAAGGTGAGCTGTTTCGTGTAAGCTTATGCCATTTCTCATTATTTCATATGGAAGGGAAATTTTGCTTTCAAAGTAAAAAAGGAGTTCTTGATAATGATATTCAAATCACAAAATGCTTTTTTTACACTTCATGGTTCATACTTATATAATAATGTATAATATAATAACATACATTTAACATCAACTGTTTTAGAATACATGACAAAATCATTTCCACTAACAGCTGTGTTTTTGAATCCGCATGTGATGCTTTTGCCGTTATACTGTTTATGGACAGTGTAGGTCAGAGTAGATGTCGCTCTAAAGGTATCTGGTTGTGATGGATCTAGGTTGGAAGATACCACTGTAGAATGTGATGTTATATCTGTATTACTATCACCCAGAAACCATATTCTCTCTGTAGGAGCAGGACGACTACCAGTAGATGTACAGGTCAACACTAAAGGTTTAGTATCCTCAGTAATGATTGGGTCTGGACTGAAGGTAGGTGGAAGTGGTTTTACTGATAAAAAATGAAGTGTTGTCTTGTAAATTTAACTGTAGCAAGTATTTGCATATCTGAATCGGTTTGACTTTTGTTTTTTGTTTTTGTACAGATAAGATTGATCATCATTTTTGTGTGCAAGAAACACTATATTGACTGTTTGACAGCTGAATTGGGGGTTGGTTGTACCAGCAATAGTACCACATACACGGCTACAACCCTGTCTAAGGAGGAAATCATTGACAATCACAAATCTGTCATTTCCTCCTTTGGCCTTTCTGTTGGTGGCAGTAATGATGACATTCCATCCCTGTATTGGATTCCTAAATTACATAAAAATCCATACAAACAGCGCTTCATCGCAGGGTCATCCAAATGTACAACTAAGCCTCTTTCAGTTCTGTTGACTTCAATACTTACGGCAATAAAATCCGGCCTCCAGAAATATAACGATTGTTGTTATTCTAGAAATGGTGTCAATCAAATGTGGATCCTGAAGAATTCGAAAGAACTGATGGAGATTCTAAACTCTAAATCAGTTTTATCTTGTAACAGCATCAAAACATTCGATTTCTCCACACTTTACACTTCTATTCCACATGAACAACTGAAATCACGATTGGCACAGCTGATTAAACGCAGCTTTTTCAAAAAGAATGGAAAACGCAGGTACAAATTTCTTGTAGTCGATTATACCAAGACTTACTTTGTCATCAATGAGTCTAAGAAAAAGAACAGAAGACCAAATAATCGATATGCTCAACTTTCTTATTGACAACATATTTGTTCAGTTTGGTGGACGTGTTTTTCAGCAAACAATAGGGATTCCAATGGGCACAAATTGTGCACCTTTGCTTGCTGATTTGTTTCTTCATTCATACGAAGCAGACTTCTTACAATCTCTTTTAGACAAAAAAGACCGTAGACTAGCTCTCTCTTTCAACCTCACGTTCCATTATATTGATGGATGATGTCCTTTCACTAAACAATTCTCGATTTGGTGACTTTCTCCATCTCATATATCCCCAGGAGCTTGAGATAAAGGACACAACGGATTCTAGGAAGTCTGCTTCATATTTAGATCTACATCTAGAAATTGACTCACAAGGAAGACTTTCAACAAGGCTCTATGACAAACGTGATGACTTCAACTTTCCAATCGTCAACTTTCCCTTCTTGTGTAGCAACATTCCGTCCGCTCCAGCTTATTGAGTTTACGTATCTCAATTGATTCGTTACTCCAGAGCGTGCTGGACTTACATCGATTTCCTTAGCAGAGCGACACGTCTGACGCAAAAATTGCTCACACAGGGTTATGTTGCTCCTCGGTTGCTGTCTTCACCCAAGAAATTTTACGGTAGACATCATGCACTTATAGACAAATATGGGATTTCGATCTCTCAGATGAGTGCAGATGTTGGTTTGTCATAGGGTGTTGTTTTGTCTTCCTTTACCGGATTTGACACGCTGAATGGACTATTGGCAACGCGACGGGTGTGCTATAGCAAGCAGGAACTGCTTACTCTTCCGGAGCACCTGAGTTCACTCTTGTTTCGACTGGAGTTCGCGTTGTTGATTGATATTCAGTTATTTTGTGTTTCCATGTTTTACATGTTGTCTGTTTTTGTCCCGTTCCTGTTGGTGTTTACTGGTTTTGTCTCTGCCCTTTCGGACTTTTGATATTCGGATACCCCATTGGTACCTCTGCTTCTTTCGATAAGTCTGTTATTACCTTAAGGAGGTTTGCTCCTCATATTTTGAGTTTTTTGTCGAGATCCTCGGGGTTTATCCATCTATTATGCTTGAATTTTTTTGCCCATGAACCCCCTATTTTCTTTTTCTTATTCAAAAGTATGTCCACCAAATATGCACTTCACAATTTTTTATGAAATTTTATTTTCTCTGTCATACATTTCAAAGAGTTTAAAGATACCAATCTGTGGCAATGCAAAAGTAATGAAAAATCTAGAGAGAACGTATTTCCCGCCAAAATTATAGACGCTTATAGTATAAAAACAAGCACATGGACCTACATTTTCTTCTTGCTTATTTTGATCATTTGTCCATAATCTTTAAAACAGATGCAATTTTATCAATTTTTATTTACTTTGAGATACAGGAGCAAACCCCCTTAATTCAATGACTTATTTGCTTAGAACACTGATAATTTGCTGAACCTTTTATCATTCTTTGGAGTAATAAACATGTAAGATATTTAGTATTTCTTCGAATTTGAACAAAACAAACTATAAATCTCTTACCTACTGAACGAAAGGAAAGAAGCAAAGAGGTACCAAAGGGACATTCAAATGTAAAAAGTCAGATAGATCTTTATACATGTATAATGCAGACTTCCTGGAATCCGTTAGAAATTAGAATGACAACAAAGTTCCAGACAATAAATTTTGCTACCCCTGACGCGCGTTTCCAAGTCTAATTCTTAAATTATTCGTAGACAATAGGGCTGTTGAAAAGACATTGTTGTTTTTTTTTGTTTTTTTTTGTAAATGCACATTTTCCATCACATATTACGATTTAAATACAAATAACATTTTATTAAGATGTTTGCTTTACTTTATTGTAATCATAAAATTACTTACAATGAAGATATATATTTGCAGTATCTGTAAGTGGTTGATAGGTAACACCAGGGTAATCGGTTCTGCATGAAACTGCGGTACCATCATATGACTTATCCATGGCAGGAATTGTGTATTCATTTACTCCACCAGTACCAGGGGTTTCAGGACTACTGGTCCCTATCTGTATTATAATGTTGGGTTTAGGATCTCCCCCTACAGCTGTACATCTGATTCACAGGTCCTGTCCTTCTGTACCTTGTAGTTTGTTGTTGACCTTGTTCTCAAAACTAACACTTGTTGGACCAACTGTGATATTAGAAAATGTGAGTTACACTCTTGAATTCAATATGCCATAAAACAATTCACAAAGAAATCTACTCTAGATCTAGAGTTAGTCTTTAGGAATATATTATATATCATATCAAATATTCGTCAGGAAAATAAATCTTAGCTTTATAACATCAGAAAAAATTGGGTCTTATGACTGTAACCCCTTGTCATCTGATAGCCAATACCATGTTTTGCTATGGGAAACACTCAAAATCAACCAAGAAATGTAGCGAATAGAAGATAGGTGAAACATTAATTTGATATGCAGAAATCCTTTTTCAGTATGTTTTTCATCACTGCTCGCCAACTTATTTTCATAAAAAATTAGATTAAAATATTTTTTTATAAAAAAACCAAGCCCCCTTTTCAAGTTAAATGTATGGATGTCTGAAATTTCAAAATTCAATATCCAATTACGTGGTTCAGAGATCTCAGTTTAACAAACGGATGCTCACAGGAGCGTAAATCGCTCCCCCGACTTATGTGTCTGAACTATTTACATTTGACATTGGAGAGCTCGTCAGTTTAATAAGGGGTCATCTGACAGACAATATGGTTTAACTTAATGTAGTAATGTGTAAACTTATACTTTGGCAATTGAAATCTGTTTATTATTTTTGTATGGAAAACCCTAAGTGGAATAACTCTAGAAAAATAACGGTACTATAAAGTTTACTCTGTTACTCTGAGGTTTACCGTAGATTCGTAAAAAAATAGTTTACGAGCGCCGTGAAGTTCACAAAAATAAACATGGTTCCGACATACCATTTGATCCCTTATGGCGCTTCAATTTTCCGGACGCTTCAATAAGTCAGTGAACAGATTATGAGTACTTTTGGTCATGGACGACACAGATTTTTTCTTGTGTTTGTGATTGGGTTGTTTTTTCTAGTTACCATGGACTATTTACAATTCAAATATGATTTTGATAGAATTTTATCGAAACACACAGAGGCTAGAGGTAAGATGTAAATTAAACCCACTTTTTGTTTGAAATTTTTGATACTTAAGTGAATTTTTTCGGCAACATTCGGCTAGGGCTATTTCGAGCTGTTTCATATCCCGATTCCAATTTGTTTTATCCGCCTCTGACTTCCCTTTTTCCCTAGTTTTTGTCTCACCTGTGAAGCGGAGCGCGATATAGTTGGTACTTTACTGGCGACGGCGTTAACTTTTGTGTTAAGGCTTTATAAGTACCTCCATATCTTAAAAGCTGTTAGCCCTAGGTTAATGAAACATTGTATACAGATGTCTCACAAGTGGCTTTGCACAGTTGCATCACCATCTTTTGACTTTGACCTTAGTTTTCTGGTTGAGTAACTTTGACCTACACTACATATCATAGTAATGTTCAGGTTTTGCGAGCACTTCTACATGTACATCTCAAGAACAAAAAGTCATGAGATATTGAAGCTTAAATAGTAGCTTAGCACAGTTGCATCCTTACTATTGACGTTGACCTTGAATGCACGGTTGAGGACATTGAAAATTTTCAATGCATATAATAGCAATATCACCTTCATATCTCAAGAACTATAAGATTGAAGAAAGTTGGTATACATACGCCCAATAGTTGCTTTGATTGGGCTTGAGGAATAACAAGGTATTCCGATGGTGCCGGCGGGTCAAACATACGTTAGTGTTCACTGTGTTTTTTTTGTATTTCTATCAATGTTTCGAAATTTCTACGGCTTTCAAAAAAGATAAACAAAAATCTACGAAAAGCCACGAGTTAAATGTTTTAAAAATCTGACAGAGAAAACACCTGGCTGCTTTATTTTAAACTTACAGTATTTCCAATTTTCCAATAACACAGACATGTATAAATGCCTTTGTTATTATTAAAAACAGTGGCAATTCGACAACATGAACACTTTTTGACACAAATTAATTACTTACAAAAACTTATTTTGATTCGATGATAAACAGCGAAAACTGTTAAATCCATTTTTTTCTGTTTAAGATACACACTTATACATGACTATGGGACATATGCAAATACAATATCAAGTTGCATACGGCACTTTTTTTGCATTTTTTGCGTTGACATTGCTAGGCTATGCGAAAAAATTAAAAAGGCGAAAATATATTTGTCTTCTATTGAAGTATCTAGGACAAACATTACAGCACGAATTCAAAGCTGTGCGAACTAAAGTTCAGTCGTCCTTCTACGGACAAAAAAACAAGAGGCTCCCAGAAGCCTGAATTGCTCACCTAAAATAGTATCATAAAGCCTCTTCCCTACTGTGCAACATGGTCTACATCTACTTGATAACATTATAGAAACTAGTAAAGATAGAAAACGCTCTTAAGATCACGAAAACACAGTTACAAAGCTTTCCATTAGAAAACAAGCCAAAACAAATAAAAATTGATTGAAACAGCTAAAGGGGGTAACTCTTAAAAGGTTGATCTGACAATTTTTGCCTGAAATCAGTTTGTAGATCTCAATAAAGGTGGACAATTTTACAATGCTACACTTGTAACTTTTCCTATACTTCTTATTGTTTTTTAGAATAAAGTCCACAAACTGTGAAAATTGTCAATTTTGACGATTAAGGGGAAATAACTGTAATAAGAAGACGTCCCACAACTTTGACTCAATGAAGAGTTTTGTAGAGCTGCTGATGCTTAAGAAGGAAGGTTGCTTCTAATTTTCTATATTTCTTATACTTTTCATGCTATAAGCCAAAAACAATGGTTTGACCCTTCGTTTTTTTTAATTAACGGCGGCTATTTTGCTTGGTCAGCACGCATACATTTCACAAACTTGGTAGAGGACATCCCAAAGACCCAGAGTACAAAGTTTGAAAGCATTGACGATTTAGGGGAAATAACTCCTATAAGGAGTCGTATCACAACTTTGACTCAATTGAGAGATTAGTAGAGCTTTTGATGCTGAAGAAGGAAGGTTGCTTCGGATTTTCTCTATCTATTATATTTTTGAGCTATAAGCTAAAACCTATGGTTTGATCCCCCTTGTTCTATTTTAGCAACGGCGGCCATGTTGGTTGGTCAGCGTACACTAATTTCTTAAACTTGGTAGACGACATCCTAAAGATCAAGTGAGCAAAGTTTGAAAGCAATCCTTTTAGTGGTTTCAGAGAAGAAGATCTTTGGACGGACGGACGACGGACGCTTTACGATGACAATAGCTCACCTGGTCAGGTTAATATTTTTTTTTCGCTTTACAGAAAATAATGCGTAGAAAGTTTCTTTAAGACTGTTATATAATGTTTCGAGTGTTAATACCACGTGTAGAAGAAAAAAAAAACACAACTACATGTACTTATAAATAAGACAAATTTACAGTAAATAAGGTGAAAGAAAACTTAGTAGTTTTATCTAAAAGCCAGAGGTAAAATATTATAAATAGCATCCAAGGAACAAGTAAAAATTATTCTGGGAATAAACGAAGAACATACAATAAAATAAAAACAGTTTTACATTTGAAAGCTATTTCCATATAGGCTCAAAATCTAATCGCCAAATCGTTACTTAATTCAGATTTAGTGCGCATGATCTTGAAATTGAGAAGGGAAGATATAAAGGTGTTTAAGCAGAAAATAGAATATGTAAATTATTTGAAGTTTGAAGATGAATTCCACTTTCTTTTAAAATGTCCATCTTTAACAAAAATAAGAGAAATTTATATATACAAAAATTTAATAACAACTTTAAAAACCTAGGTCAACTATCAGATGAAAATAAATTCATATGTTTTTTTCCTCAGAGGACAAATTAGTTGCTGACATCCTTGCTCATATGTTACACTTTCTGTTTGAATAAAGAAAAATAATTTAAATAGCAAACAGAGTCACCCTCGCAAGGTAAAAATAAACAGAAAAAAAAATAATAATAGAAACAATAAATAAAAAGTAAATAGCCCATGATGAAATTTATCAGATATATTCCTAGGTCACAGTGAAAATCTCTTGTTTGCAGTCTTTCACTGTAACTATTTTTTGTTCTTCAGTGTATGCATTATCATATCTATTGCTAATCATAGTAGTTATTTTTTATTTGCACTATGTTTTTGTTTTCATAATTCTTGTAATTTTGATTCTCTCAAAGTGGGCATATTGATTGGTATAAATAAACAATGTTGTTGTTGTTGTTGTTGTTATAAGTAAGACATTTTTTTTATCTATCGGTTATTTTCAAGCAACATATTTTTTTATTCTAAGAAGGAACAGAACAAGTTAAATTTGATAAAAATGGTTACTTGAACATAATTAATTGAACTTTTGGTCTTTGACCTTCCAAGGTTTTGATTCAAATGCTGCAGATGATATGTTACTCCTAAAGATATCAATATACAGCATAACCCAATTATCCGTTTTATACCCGTTTTTGTATTTGTATGTTAGCATATTTTTTTTATCTAGATTTACATGTGTACCATCATTCAAGAGCTGGCAGCGCTAAATTTGTGCACCTAATTTACATGTGAAGGAAAAAAATCTCTTTTCTATACAGTAATCGTTGCAAATGAGCGTTCCTTTCTTAATGAGAGAATTGGTTCTTTTTGTGTGTTTGGATGCTTGCGATCAATCTTCCTGTGAACTCTTGAGACGCTATTGAAACTCACAAAATTTATCTTATCTTGTGCTCAACGGACAAATGGAGTATTTTATCTTCAAAAATTTTAAACTTTTGAACAAATGGAATAAATTGGATTGTAAATTAAAAGTGTTTTTTTTTTCAGTTGAATTAAACTTTTTTTTTAATTAGTTCATTTTTGTGACACTTTTTAAAGTTAACTTACAACTTCAAAACTAATTATTTCCAGGAAATTTCAAGCCAGAATTTGCCCTGAGAGTGTGTGATCTATTAAACTCATATTCATGGACCACTCATCATAATTATGAAAAATAGACAGAGCCGTGAATTCGTGAAAAAGTAATTACTCTTAAAACAATAGAATGACGTCATTAAAATTGTTTAAATATTTTGTAGATCATGATATGCTTAACAATATCGAATTTAATTTTCTGAAATATCTTATTTAGTTTTAAAGATAATGAGCTTAATATGTGCAAAGTTCACACGAAAAGATGAAGAAAAGAGCATTACCTTTATTATCCTAGATGGATTGTTGGATCTTCTTCAAAATTTTAAGTAAATCTTTAGGTGCTGATCCAGTTTCCTTTATCAGAATTAAGGAATCTGTCACGGTTTCAAGGTAATGCGAGCCATTGTCATCACTTGGCGTTCGTCGTCAGTTCTTCCGTCCGTCGTCCGTTATTTTTTTTAAAGGTTAACTTCTCTCACACCATAGATTCAAATGCAGCCAAACGTGGTACATGTGTTTATTGGTATAGGTGCTTCGAAACTATTGTTATGATTGTTTATTCGTAAAAAACACATTGCCACCTGGGCTTCAATAAAATTTTATCAAATATAATTTTAGACATTCAATTCAGGTGAGCAAGTCAGGCACTTGGGAACCTCTTGTTGAGTTATAAGAAAAAGACTGCAATTTACCCTTCTGTTCTATTTTTTAGCCACAGAGGCCATGTTTTACAGCCAATCAACAATCCCTTCATCAGTTCTGTACATCTAATGCTATAAATAAACATTCAACTTAAGTTTGGTTTAATTGGACTTAAGGTTTCAAAGGAGTTTATGTTTGAAAAAAATTCAGACGACGGACACCAATTGACAAAGATGGCTTATATGACTTTTCCGATGAGCTGAGTTAAAATCTAAAATCTTTTAAGCGTAATTGTATGCGTCGACTCTCTATATACAAATTAATTGAAAATGTCTTATAGCCGTTTGTTGTGCTATGTTAAGAATGCATAGTAAAACGGGATGCCCAAAAATGATAGTACAACTTCCGTTTTTATTCTCAATACAAGAGAGTAATAAATATTTTGAATAAAAAATGCATTTTTGCAGCTCGGCATTAGGCTCGCTATCAAAATAGTCAAAATTGATTTTCCTTCATCATGTCAATGTTCAAAATTTCTTAAAACAATCGATCGTGTTGTAATTTATTTCTTTGTAAGGTTTGATTTCCTTTTGTGTGTGCGATTATATCTTTAAACTATATGCTATATTTTTTAACCTTAATTACAAATGAATAGTCTTACCTATGACAGTAAGTGTTTGTTGAGGATTAACCATATTTCCAGAAAAACATTGATAGTTCCCTTCATCACTCATCAAGAGGCTAGTAATATTCAAATGATATTTGCCATTGTCAAAAACTATACTTAGACGGTTTTTTAATTCCTCTTGAACACCTCCTAATATGGAATCTCCATATGATAATGACATGCCATCTTTTTGCCATGTGACTTTAAATGGTTCTGTTGGTTGTAATGGGCATTGTAATATGATTGCTGACCCAACTACTGATGACCAAGAGTGCGTTAAGACTACATCTGAAAATTGAAATAAAATAATGATAAAAAAGTCTGTATCTTACCTATTACTGTAAGTGTTTGCCAGGGATCAACTGCTCCATCCACAAAACATTGATATTGCCCTTCATCAGTCTTGGTCAGATTAGAGATAGTCAGATGGTACTTCCCATTTTCAACAGTAATACTCAGACGGTTTCTGAATTCTTCTGGCTTGATACTAGCATATATGTAATCCCCATAGGACAATGAATTAGTGCTGTTAGCCCATGAAACTTTTTGAACTTGCGTCGGTGATAGAGGACACTTTAATGTTACTGTAGATCCCATCACTGATGAATGAGCTTCAACACAGTAGACAGCTGGAAAATAATTCATTTTAATTGCATTTTTGCATGCATTTCATTAAAGTGTGAGCAAATACAGGATATGGATACTATGTGCAATCCTTGGAAAATAAAATGAGTGTTGCTCATAGTTATATCTATTCAACAACAACAAATATAAAATAGGAAAGAGTCGAAAGCTTTACTTGATAAAAACGTGAGGTGCTGCAATGCCTTGTGTAGCCCTCAATACAGTTTAGATGTTGTTATGCACCTGTTTGACCCAAATGGTAGACATAAACGTAGTCATGGTCATAAACGATACAAGCCTAGATGTGTTGCCGGTCAACTAACACCTAATCTCTATCAGAAACGTAGATGATCTACTCACTAATCTACATCAACCGTTGGGTGGTTATCATGTTCTTACTTTTTTTTATTTTCACTATGATATTGAGATTTGGAATAAGTGTACGCGACACAACAAACATAAACAAAAAATCACAACGGAAAACAGTAACCATAGGTCACTGCTTACCGTCTTGAATTGGCCCAAGACTTATTATACAATACTACGAGTCACGACACCGAAAGACCTAAGTGATCTTTGGTTAGAAAAAAGAGGTATTGATATATTTTTTCCTTCTCAAAGACTTTTTTGCATCATTTGTGACATGGCCTTATTCCGTTTTTTAAATTGTAAGAAGTGAACCTCTAAGTACCGAGGACAGAAAATTATTCACATTGCGTTTAATAGCAAAGAATTTGACGTTATAAGGTCAGCAATGTTATAAATCATAAAGAAGTTTCATCTCAGTTTCCGCCTTTTAAAAATCAGTCAACACCAACTGTTTCCTACCGTTATACTTAAACCATAGGCGGTAAAATTTTCAGTGACAAAAAGGCATTGCAGAACCTAAATAATGAAGACTACCTAAAGTTCCCTCTGACATACGATTGCTCCAGTTCTCCCTTTGTCTATAGTACATCTGGTCATGTTATCACAGGTGATTTAAAAATAATTGAGAACAATTTATTACGAGATGTGGTTTCCCTTCGACCTTAATTCAGAGAGCCACAACGTAGTATTTGGAGCCATAACTTAAACAGCATTGACGCTGTTGATAACTTGGCCTAGAAAAAGCGGGAGGTGGATATATAACAAGAACTTGAGTCACTGTCAGACTGGGTAGGACCTATCCGATCTCTTGTACACAGCGTAGAAAATGGCTTTACCCTCGGCCACGTTCCGTATTTAGAGATCGTGCAGATCTAGGCTGTCCTTATTCCTTACCTGACTAAATATGTTGTCACATCTGCAGACAAGGTTCCCAACAGGCTATTTTTTTTGTATGTAAAGCACATTATTGAAAATGTCTGATTCAAGAATAAGGAATTGTCGGTAATTCTTCTGCTATTGCTTCATACATTCGGATTTTATTTGACATAAATGAGATCATAGCCAACCATAACTCTTTCATGTCCTCTTTAATTATACAATGGAAGAAGGAACATGAAGATACAGATACAGATAATTTTATTAACCAATCATGGTGCCTGCCCAAAACTGGGCAGTACAATCAATAAAATAATAAACATATATGATTAAGTGATTTGAATAAGGTACGCATACAATATTAGACATACAACATATATTACAAGCACACAAAATTAAGCATTAAAGAAACAAAAGTCAGAGACCTCACTGTGACCTGGAGGACATTGTATAGTAAAATTAAATTATTCCTGCAAGTTCTATTTTTTTAATTCTTGCTTGTAAGAATCTCCCTACGTTTTCAAAAAGGGAGTTTAATAACTTTGATAAAGTGGATATGACTATATGATCTTCAGAGGACATAAACCAAATAAATTTCATTTCATCTGAAAGTTTAGATATATTTGGGAAACATGATGTAAATTTGCTAATATATGGTGATCTTATACTGCTGAGGGTGTTACATTTCAAAAGAAAATGCATCTCATCTTCAATATCATTTGTGCAACATATTTTACATTTTCTGTTTTCAACTTTTATACCAGAATGTCGACCTCTTTCAATTTCATGATCGTGACAGCTCGTTCTAAATTTGGATATGATTTGTCTATCTTTTCTAGAATTTAGTTTTAAGTACGGTTCAAACATATAGATATTTTAAAATTTTCTATACGTTCTCAATTTGTTACCAGATTTGCCATTTATACCCAAGTTGCTCTCTATGTTAGATAGCCAATATTCTTGAAATTTTACAGAAAGAGAATGTTTTATTTTATTTGTGATGAAATTTTGTTTAAACCTGGTATGGTTTGAAAACAAATACTCTAAATTTAGGTATTTCAATATGCTCCTGATGTTACCAACCCAAGATTCTTGATTTGAATGTGATATAGATTCTGACATACAAATAGCCTCATATGATATAGTATTAGAGGGTTCAACATTTTTAACTAGATGTACCCAATAATTTATCATACTTTTAATTACATGAAATAGTACAGGAAATGACCCTAACTCTCCTCTACATGCTATATTGGAGGTTCTGGTATTTACTCCTAATGAATATTTGCATAATTTTGTATGAATCTTTTCTAGAATTAGATAGTCAGTCTCTCTAGTAATAACATTTGTTTGGTCTTTCTGTTTCCTATGTGGTATATTTGATTGGCCTTACTGTATGATTATAAATGTGTAGTAGAGTGTTTGGTTTAGGAAGTTCATGTGAAAAGGTCTTTCTTAATTTGAAAAGGGCTTTTAGTCCTTTATAATATAGATCTTTTTTAGTTTTTTGAAAACTCCCTGATGCCGAGAAATTGATTCCAAGACATGCGTAGTTTTGAACACATTCTAATGTTCCGTTACCTAAACTGATTTTTATATCTTTTCGGAGCCCTAATTTATTAAATACAAGCACTTTGGTTTTCTTAGTATTAACTGACAATTTTCAGTCAGAGGTATATTTATATAATTTGTTAACACAGTTTTGGAGACCTGTCTTAGATGATGATAACAGGACTACATCATCTGCATACATCAAAATATTTAAGGGATATGACTTCATGACTATTGGGTCACAAGTTTGGTCGAAATGTTAATTAGGCATGGAATCAGATTGTCTCCTTGTGTTACTCCTATATTTGATTTAAAGAGTTTAGTTCTATAATGATCTATTTTTACACATGTTTCTGTATTCATATACATGTTTTTAAGTACTCTATAGAATTTTGTTCCTATCCCGATTGATTTCAGTTTATAGAAAAGATGTAAATGTGAGACTGAGTCGAAAGCACGTCTTAAGTCTACAAAACAGGCATATAAGGGTTTTGAGTTATTTTGTCATGTTTTTGTATAATGGTGTTTAACACAAACATGTGATCTGTTGTGCGACATCCTTTAGTAAAGCCAATTTGTTCTTTCTTAATAATATTTTGGTTGTCTATGAATTTAGTCAATCTACTATTTAGTATTTGGTTAAACAATTTACCAATATTATCTGTTATTGTGATTCCTCTGTAGTTAGATGGTTCTGATGGTTTTATTTTATTCCCTAGATTATGATCAGTATCATCTGACTCATTCTTGAGTTTTTCTAACAGTTGCCAATAAGCTTTTGGATTTTGGTCATGTAAATTGTCCAGTTTATCAATGATTTCTTGCTTACATTTTCTAATTTTTGAGCGCTTAAGTTTTCTGTATGATTTGAGACATTTAAAAAAGGAACCGCGGATGTAAGGATCATTGCGATACTTTTCCATTAATCTGAATTTACAGTAGAATTCTTTTTTCATGTTTAATACATCTTGGTCTTGCCATTCTATTCTCCGTACCTTTTTCCTTTTCCTTACATTAGTTTTTGGTTTTCTAGTTATTCTTTTCAATGAAATATCTGCCGCCTTTAAAAAGATCTTATTGAGGTCATCAGCAGCATTTTCAAGAGCGTCTTGACTATATGTTTTTTCCTGAAAATCATTTACCAACATTTTAACTTCATTAGAATCTATAGCGTCTTGATATAAAGAGACTGAACTATCATCCCAAATGTATTTATTGGGCATTAGATCTAAATTTAAATCATTTTCATTTATTCTGGTATTGCATTTTAGCATACAGGATATCTGACAGTGATCTGAAAGGTCAGGTAAGTACTTATGTATTTGAAAATAGATTAAATTTGGAATTATGTCCTCTGACACTATCATATAATCCACTACACTACTACCGTTTGGTTGGTGACAGGTGAAGTAACCATTTAAATCTCCCATAGTTCTACCATTGAGAATTCTTAATGATGAGGTTATACAATGTGAAAGGAGTTGTCTGCCCCTGGTGCATAAAAATCCATCTTTACTTTTCCTTCTAATTAAAGGGAAATCATTCCTATAATTTTCAAATAATGGAATATGCTGATCAGAATCCATTTGAATATAGTCAAGTTTACATCCAATTCTTGCATTTAGGTCTCCTGCAATTATAATTTTTCCTAATTGGAAAATCTAACTATATCAGTTTCAATTTTTTCTAAGATGTCATAATTTAACCCTTTGTAGTATTGGGAATTTGCAGGTGGATCATACACAAAACATATGTATAAATTTTCATCAAAGCCAAAGAAACATTTATTGAGCATAATCCATATAAAATCATTTGTTGCATGTTCTAAGAATTTAACACCAGGTCTTATTCTATTGTGAATATATATTGATAAATTGAAGAGTTACCATATTTGTTCCTGATACCTAAACTTAAAAAAAAAACGTACAAAGAAAGGTATATCACTGGATCTTTGTCATGTTCAACTACAGAGTTGTCCGTTCAACTCATTAAAATCTTAAATGCTGTCAAAAACGGACAACAAGCATACTGTGACACTATTTTAAGTTTAGTGGAATCATTCATATGTGGATTTAAGAGAACGTAAAAAAGTAAAATACTGATCAATCTCTGAAGTTCATACTTTGAAACTTTGTACACAACATTGCTACATTAAAAACGTAAGTGTCGTCTTAAAATAGATTGGTACCTTCAATATATCCTTCAGAGAAAGAGATTAAAGATATAACCGAATCCAGTTGCTTAACGTCAATCTTGGATTTTTATGATAAACTTTAATTTTGAATTTATTAATTTTCCTATCCTGGAATGTAACATACTAACTTCACCTCCATACGGTGTCTATATTTCACAACTTATTCAATATGCCAGGCCTTGTAAACAATTTTCATATTTTATTATCCGAGACCTCTTTCTCCATAACAAACTATTAGACAAAGGTTATAAGAAAACACGTCTCATACGATCCCTGAAAAAAATATGCCTGCCTTATCAACGATTCAAAATTTCAACAAGTGAAAAATTCAAAATCATGTTAGACAAAATGGTTTGTAATGGTTTAGTGTTTAACTGGTTGAACTGGGATGATAGCTTTTTCATATATTTGATCCGACACCACTGTCTCAATGACCGACTATTAGATTAATTTTTTGAGGAAATACGTTTCATGTGATCCCTTAAAAAGTTCTTCTACGTTATCAGCAGCTGGTGGAAATAGTCAAAATTATTTTTAACATAATGGTTAGTGATTGTATTTATTAGTGTTTAGTTGGCTATTGTACTGAGATGATCACCTCGATACCCCTATTATGTCTTCACAACCATAAAATCTCTAAAATTAGCTCCTCTTTGTTATCAGCAACTGGTTAAAAAATTCAAAATCATGTTAAACGTAATGGTGAGCAACTGTTATGATAAGTGTTTAGTTAGCGATTGTACTGAGATGATAACCTCAATTCCTCTATTTTGTCTTACAACCATACGATCTCTAAACAAAGTTCTTTGTTTTTAGCAACTGGTCGAAAAATTCAAAATTATGTTTAACGTAATGGTTAGTATTTTTTTAATTAGGGTTTGGTTGGCTGTTTTACTGAGATGATCACCTCAATATCCCTATTAAGTCATCACAACCGTGTTGTGTTTTGTGTAACTACCCAAATATCGCAATTGCAAGTGCGGGTTTGGGCCATAAAACCTGGTTTAACATACCACCTCTTTTTAAAACGCCTGTACATTTGTACCAAGTCAGGATCATTGCAATATTCAATTTCTCCATAATGTTTCAATTGTTTTGTCTTTTCTCATGGACATTTAAAAACCTCCATATGGATGAAAAATGCGGAATGGGATGGTAAATGGTATCTCAAATAGACATTTGAGAACGAATCTCCAAGTTCGGTAATTTTGTTACCACCTTTATTTGTTTAACGCGGGATTTCGATTTCTTACATGAGTACTGATGATTGTTTGTTATAAAGATTTAGTCATGTTCTGTACCATATTTTACCTATATTAAATTATTAGTTGAAAGCTCGGCATGTGTGCTTCACCAAGCAAGGACCGCTTATTTACATTTATCACCTCTTCAATAAGTATTTACAAAAGAGATGGTGAAATATTCACATTTAAATTTATGCAACAATAATGTTTTTTTTCTGTTAAAGGAAGTGAAATATTTTCCATTAATGTTGCTACTGAACTTTTTTACATTGAGCGTACAAATATCTTAATGTAAGTAAATTAAATCAAAGTGCTAACACGTTAAAAGGCATGCGAAATATATAAAAAAGCAGATGTACCAATGGGGTATTCGAATGTCAAAAGTCCGAAAGGGCAGAGACAAAACCAGTAAACAACAACAAGAACGGGACAAAAACAGACAACATGTAAAACATAGAAACACAAAACAACCGAACATCAATCAACAACGCAAACTCCAGTCGAAACAAGAAAGAACTCATGTTATCCGGAAGAGTAAGCAGTTCCTGCTTGCTAAAGCACACCCGTGACGTTGCCAATAGTCCATTCAGTGTGTCAAATCCGGTAAAGGAAGACAAAACAAAACCCTATGACAAACCAACATCTGCACTCATCTGAGAGATCGAAACCCAATATTTGTCTTTAAGTGCATGATGTCTTCCGTAAAATATCTTGAGTGAAGACAGCAACCGAGGAGCAACATCACCCTGTGTGAGCAATTTTTGCATCAGACGGGTCGCTCTGCTACGTATATCGATGTAAGTTCCGCGCGCTCTGGAAAAACGAATCAATTGAGATACGTAAACTCCATAAGCTGGAGCAGACGGAATGTTGCTACACAAGAAGGGAAAGTTGACGATTGCAAAGTCGAAGTCATCACGTTTGTCATAGAGCCTTGTTGGAAGTCTGAGGTTTAATAAGTATTGAAATAGCAGATGTTTTCAAACTTAATGAACACTCTTGTGCCCCACCCTCTCTTTTGCACAGAATATTATTCAATGTATACATGAAAGAAGCAGAGGTACCAATGGGGTATCAAATGACGAATGTCAAAAGTCCGAAAGGGAAGAGACAAAACCAGTAAACACCAACAAGAACGGGACAAAAACAGACAACATGTAAAGCACGGAAACACAAAACAACTGAACATCAATCAACAACGCAAACTTCAGTCGAAACAAGAATGAACTCAGGTGCTCCGGAAGAGTAAGCCGTTCCTGCTTGCTTTAGAACACCAGTCGTCGCGTTGCCAATGGTCCATTCAGCGTGTCAAATCCGGTAAAGGAAGACAAAACAAAACCCTATGACAAACCAACATCTGCACTCATCTGAGAGACACAGAATCATATTTCAAATAAAAATTATACAAACTGTGGGGTAAACATGCATTGTATTGTACACAAATGGTAAAGATTCAAAAACCCCTTCCATAAAAATGATCTTGTCCAACAAATACTAGTATCGATCAGCATAAATTTGTATTAAGTGTGTATTGATTTTTATGAATGAACCAGAAAAGTAATAAAATATGGGCAATATTCAAAATACAAATTACAACAAAGTTCCAGACAATAAATTTTGCTACGCCTGACGCGCGTTTCGTCTATTCAAGACTCATCAGAGGCACTCTACCAAAAATATTGAAAATGCCAAACACTAATGAATATGAAGAGCATAGAACAGTAAAACCAAAAATACCAAACTGGGGAACCAAATTATTACTAAGATTATCAACCTATGTCTGGGGTAGGAAGAACCTTAGGGTTTAGACAATTTTAAAATTTAGACAGATAATTTAAAGCTTTGATGTTTTCTCCAACTCAAAAGTGTTGGTGCCGGAGCAGGCTAACCTCGGGGAATTTAAACTCCACCAGCAGTGCTAACCTTCACGTGTGTTCGAAATACAAATTTCAACAAATTTCCAGACAATAAATTTTGTTACGCCTGACGCGCGTTTCGTCTATTCAAGACTCATCAGAGGCGCTCTACCAAAAATATTGAAAATGCCAAACACTAATGAATATGAAGAGCATAGAACAGTAAAACAAAAAATACCAAACTGGGGAACCAAATTATTACTAAGATAATCAACCTATGTCTGGGATAGGAAGAATCTTAGGGTTTAGACAATTTTGAAGTTTAGACAGATAATTCAAAGCTTTGATGTTTTCTCCAACTCAAAAGTGTTGGTGCCGGAGCGGGCTAACCTCGTGGAATTTAAACTCCACCAGCAATGCTAACCTTCACGTGTGTTCTAAATACAAATTACAACAAAGTTCAAGAAAATAAATTTTGCTACGCCTGACGCGTGTTTCGTCTATTCAAGACTCATCAGAGGCGCTCTACCAAAAATATTGAAAATGCCAAACACTAATGAATATGACGAGCATAGAACAGTAAAACCAAAAATACCAAAGTAGAGTGCACGACCAATCAAGTTACAGATAAATATGTTTGTATGTTCTGGAGCCTATAGATCGTTTTGTAAATTGCAAAGTAATAAATACAGATGGGTCCAAATCTAACCTGTACAAAAGTGAACCAGGAGTAAACATTAAGTTTACTTTTCTGGTTTGGTTAGGTTTGCTTGACCAAACAAAATAGCAAACCACAGTTTACTCAAAACGAACCGTGGTTCGCTTTTTTTGAGTTTGGTTTGGTTTGAAAATTAAACCAAATTTGGTTTGAAAAGCAAACTAAACCAGACCAAGCCGTTGGTATGGTTTGCCCTGACCAAACAAATCTAATATGATGCTAAATATCTCAATTATAATTAGTAATTCGAATAAAACAAAAGGCAAATAAAATATTTGTTTAACGCAAGCGAATACCATGAAATATTTCAGACGTCATATTGCTTCGATTCTTTGAATAATCTGTCCATGCTTATGGTTTGCTCTATTTAGCAAACCAAACTAAAAACAAAACAGGCCGCTTGTTTAGTTTGCTCTTAAAACAACAAACTAGGGACCTGGTTTGGAACTCATACATATCTATTACGATGTTAAATGTTTAAATCAGAATGTGCAATTACGATTGAGACATTTAGTAAATAACTAGAAGAAACTTGTTGTAATTATGGTGAAAATACCAATTAAGACATTCTTAAATAACATTGGGTGTCGCACAAAGACAAAGAGTGATACAACTGTGACCTAATATTGTTGCTGATGTTCATCACTACTCAAGATGTTTCCACTGACCAAATATCACCCTCTACCACTTGTAGTTGCTGAGATATGGACCTCAACAAAAACATTAACTTGACCATTACGCAACATACGAACCAAACGCCATAATGTCCCCTCCCCAACTCCGTATGATGTCTGCATATAAACTTGCCACCGGTCATATGGAATAAAGTGTAACCATGCAAGGGTGCACGAAATGAGACAGCATCAATAATTTAGAACTCAACTATTATTAGGAAGCAATCATTTTTGGGGGCTTATGGATATTTTAAAGTCTGCCTTTTTATTTCGAGAAATGGAAAATCCAATGCAAGTTATTGCAGATCTACATATTTAACAATGCAGTAACTGATTTAATAATAATGATAGCCAAACAAATGACTTAATTAATAGAAACTCCGGGAGCATAACAGGTTTTACCTGCCTCATATTAATAAAAAGGTACTGAATCACCGGATATGTCGAGGTCCTGTAAAAATATATGCAAAAATTGTCGGATTGTCGAACGTGTCCAGTAAAATTCCCTTAGGTCTTGTTATTTTTTAAAAATCTATTATAGTTTACCATACATAAAAGAAATTTTCCATCTGAGATTCGAACCTGTGAACAGTATGATACAGTGTGAAATAGTTCCATAGTTCGGACTCCCTATAAAATTTTTAAAAAATGCAAGGCCCCTCTGAGTCTCTGAATGAAATGGTCCAGTCGTCCTCTACGTGATGTCGCAACAAATTATATTTTCTTAATGCAGAATGAGATGATTGAAAGTTGTCAGACAATAAAAGGTAACCAATTTCCTGAGGGCCCCTGAAGCCAGACCTTTTATACAACCAAAATGATTTCACCTATATAATGCCTGACCGATGACAGTTGCGTTTCCGAAATTAGCTAATTAGGTTAATCATTAACGAAGTGCAACAAAATGCATATATGCCAATCAAAAGGTAACATGGTACAACCATCGCAAATATTTGATATATGAAACTAAGTCGTAGCATTTGTTGATTAGGCTGCAACCCAGCTTAAAAAAACGGTCCATTATTTCAGTAGTATAGATATTGTTCATGAAAGGTAATTATTGAGACATATTTCGGGCATTCTTTCATGTCGATTCTATAAATCATATGCGTATGCTCGCGGTTTGCTCAGGGTCTGGTTTGGTTTGCTTTTTTTAAGTTTGATTTGCTTTGACCGAACAAAACCTAACAAAACCAGTCGTCTGGTTTACTTTTCGAGTAAACATTATAGTAAACCTTGGTTTGCTTTAGTAAACCAAACAAAATGAAAAGTATACTGAGACCAAACTTCTGGTTTGCAGTTTTAGTTAGGTTTGTATACAGGTTAGGTTTGGACCCATCAGTAAAACTGTTTGTGTGACGTTAAAAAATGGATATATTTAAAAATGCATTGAATTCTAACAAATTTGATCACATTTTGAAAAGTAATATGGAAAATAAGGAAAACAGTTGGCAGATTACTCCGTCTAGACTGTAAAAATATGCGAAGGCCAGCGGTAATCCTATGACTACATAAGGCAGCTTACACTTATGTTTATGAAAGGAGTGCAATAAAGAGTGACACGCATTTGTCCCGAAAGGGTGATTAGTAAAATTAAAAAGAAAAAAAGTTTATACATGTATATATACTCACGTAAAATTATTATTTGTAGAAATATCAACAACATTTTATGCATCTGCTAAATCTTCTTCCTTGTTTCTTTAAATAAACCTTTTATGATTCATTTTACAATGAAATATATAAGACATTTGAATACCACATAAAAGTAGTTTGATTTATTTTTATTTAATGATTAAAAACTTCCTAGTTCATGTAGCCATGGTACTTTAAAACTGCGAGATAAAGAATTTATGTTTTTTGAAATGATAAATATGGTATACAGTTAATTCAAAACAAACATGGCATGAATTCTTGTTTTTAATACATTTGTTCATTTGTATTAATGGATGAAAAGAAATGTTTAAAAATGTGTTACTTAAAACACTAACGAATTTTGACTAAAGAAATAGTTCAAGACATATTTCTCTATATTATTAGTAGAATCATTCGAAACGGCATATGCATCTTTATAGGTGTTCTCTAAATTTTATTTTGAATGAAACGTTAATATTAGCTTTTAATCTTCAATTCTTAATCAAACTTTTGCTTGCTTATTTGTTTCCTCATTCATATAAAGCAGACTTCTTACAATTTCTTCTACACAAAACAGATATTAGACTAGCCCTCTCTTTTAACCTCATGTTCCGTTTATTGATGATCTAATTTCACTGTACAATTCTCGATTTGGTGACTTTCCCAGTCTCATATATCCTCGGAAACTTGAGATAAAGGACACAACGGACTCGACTGAAGGAAGTCTGCTTCATATCTAAATCTTGATCTCGAAATTGACTCTCAAGGAAGACTTCCAACAAATCTCTCAGACTAACTTGACGACTTCAACTCTCCTTTTTGTATAGCAACATTCCGTCCACTCCTGATTATTGAGTCATCGTATCACAGTTGATTTGTTACTACAGAGCTTGCGAGAACTACAGTGATTTCCTTTGCAGAGCGTCACATTTGACACAGAAATTGCTAACACAGTGTTATGTTGCTCCATGGTTGCTGCCTTCACTCAAGAAATTTTATGGTAGACACCGTGCATTTGTAGACAAATATAGGATTTCTATCTCTCTCTCAAATAAGTGCAGATGTTGGTTTGTCGCAGAAATTTGTTTTGTCTTCCTTTACCGGATTTGACACATTGGATTTGAAATTAGCAACATGACAGGTGTGCTTTAGCAGAGAGAAACCGCTTACTCTTCCGAAGCACCTGGGTTCATTTTTGTTACTTCTTGAGTTCGAGTTGTTGATTTTCGCTCGGTTGATTTTGTGGTTTGTGCTTTTCCGCCTATTTTTGTTCGTGTTTACCGGTTTTGTCGTTGCCCTTTCGGACTTTTGACACTCGAAAGCTCCATTGGTGCCTTTTGCTTTTTTCACTGGTTTACCTTTTTCTTTTACAAAACTATGGCCGACATTTAGCGTGTAAGGTACAAATTAAAATAAGAAATTATATTTTACCTTATGTCGGAGTGAAGGTCAACACATTATGATGGAATAGATTTCCAGAAAAAAAATGAATAAAATTGAAATCATTAAAATGTCGAGATAGGATGACCAACCTCTGAATATCGAAGAAAAAACAAACACATACAAACGACTTACAGAAGAAATGTGCAATCATCACCTTGCATTCATCGTTCATTCACTGACTTCTTTTGCACGGAATTCATTTGACATTTTTATACAGATCACTCACATGACTTACATTGTAAATAACCGATTTAATTTTGTTTTTAGTATTATTACTTCACAAGTGCATGTTTGTAACTTCTGTAAATCGTGAATGATTATAACAACACCTTTAACATATATTATTTGAATAATTCATAAATATTTTAAAAAGTAGCAAGAGCAGTATTTGATTCAAAATAATTAAAAAGTAGACCCAAATTATCAAATGAACACCTTATTAAAGTTATTGTGTTTCGCTTACTGTTACATATTTAAATACAAATTATCACTTCTAAATTCTCGAACATAATGTATATGTGGGAGTATTCTATTATCAATGGTGGGCTTATGATGTGAATTCCACCTTATATATGATAATGCCTTGTTTAGGTTTGCAAACAAACGTAGAAATGTCTGCATATTCAATACATCTGAAGCTGTAGCTGCTGTGGTATTTTTCCGACGTTTCAACTGCCGTGAAATTTTATTAGATTAGTATCATGACGTCAAACACGTTGCTCTAATACATCATACATTAGATATTTATACTTTATTTTATTTCCATCAATCAACTGTTTTGAATGCAATGACAACATTTGTGATTTAAAACAGTACATAACAGAAAAGTTTTGCAATATTTACATTATAATCCCTTTATTTATATATTACATGTGTATTTATGTGGAACACGCATGGCTGACTACAGAATACATAAACAAGAATAAGTAAAAAAGGATATCAATATGCTAATGATATGAAAATGCATTTCTCAGCTATGGACATTAAAGTGCGGTGCTCAAGGAAGCACTTAAAAATATAGAAAAATAGTGTTCCTCCTCCAAGGCTGGAAGTGAAACTTTTAATCAAAAATCAAATTATTGTGTAAGTGCTAGAAACACCAAAGTTTAAGGAGATACTTTATAAAAACAATATGAAATGAATTGAATATTAGTCCTCGTGTCTTTAGCAAGAAAAAACATAAGTGTTTTCCTATTTTTATGGACAGGAACAGTTGTTACAACCTGTACCATATAAGACTCGTTTGCAATTACTTTTCAAATAAAATTGCAAAGGTTGTGCAATATACATTATTATCTTCACAGGTTATTAAGCAAAATATTTTTTTCCTTTACAATAATTATATAAGTTTTGAGATGTTTTTGAAATGGTATCAAACCGATCCTGTATATTTTGCCAGTAAACTTTGTACAGGTTATAGGAAAATGTAGCTAATCCTCTACTTCGTCAGAGTCAAATGAAAACAATGTCACAGATTCGGGGGTATACCCTGGTATCTACCGTATTCAATCCGCAAATGATAGGATGATACTCTAAGTGGTGTTAGGCTTCTAAAAAATTACCAATAAGACTCAAATGATTTTCAAACCCATGACTAGTTTAAAATTTGGCAAAAGTTTTAACTTTGCTCTCTGCATTGTTGGAAAATTTGTTTTCCCATGATTTAATGTAATATTATTTCGTTATGTTTCTAATATTCTTGTTTGATTTGTAATTTTCTTCAGTTTTTGTATATTTTTCTATAGTTTTATAAGAAGAAACTCTCCATGAAGGTTGATGATAATCATGTAAAAGGTTGGATCTAAGTAAGCATTATTTTTTAAAGATGTTTTCATTGTTTTGAAGCGAAACCAATAATTGATAATGACTTTAGCAATGTCAAAATGAAGTGAAAAACATCCTAGTTCGGAAAGACAGCAAATTTTGTTGTCTTTTGTGTACTCCAAGGACAAATGTACAGAACTGTATGTGCAATTTTTGAGAGTAATGTTACGATAGATTTTGTCAATAAAAGGAAAACAATTTCTTTATTGCCTGATTTAGTTGTTAATTTGAGGCCACCATGTTTGCTGTCAGAAATGTACCACTATAATGTGTAACCAGAACCCGTGCCTGCACCAAAGTTGTAAATAAAAACAATGTCAACCAGTTTGATAGTTGACAAGAACCTTTCAACTGGTTTTTAATAAATGGGTTTGCTAGTGGTTGCGTATCAGCATCACTTTTATTCACGCGCTTTTATTGTCTGTGTTAATTAGCTAAAGTTTAATGTTTGTCATTATATTACTAACAAATTATATTACTGAAGGAAGTAAATAAATGTATTTATTCAATGAATTAAATTTGCATCACAGTATTTATCATGTCTGTTTATGATATGTGAATTATAGACCGGGTATAAAATAATTGCTAGGTGTATAATCCTGTATAAATTATGTCTGCTTTTGATTTATTGACAAGCGTAGAGTTAAATGCACGAGAAAGATGTCAGAGGGTATTGATTGATTGATTGAGCAGGGTAAACTTATTTAGCGATGCACATTTTAGTATACCACGCTCACTTGCAGGAAGTGTGCAAATTAACAAAAATCTATTTGAAAATCATAATACGTGATGATTTTATACTGAGATCAGGCAAGCTTTTCTTGAAAGCTTATACTTGTTTAGCAGTATAAGGGTTGAAAAAATCCCAAGCCAAATAGAAGAAAAAAAACTTTATTGTATGATCAAATACATTGCAACTTGTCTTTAATTAAAGACTCAATAATTTGGCGCATGAATATTGACACAAACATATTAAATGGCTATGTACGGCCACAGCTAACTGCAAGAGAGGAATTGACAAGATATGGAAACAGAATGCCAATCACTGGGATATACGGACAAGTCTGTGCACCATTGGTAGGCAATGGGTGCTCATATTCCTCTCAGATTCCTGAAGAGAAGGAGGGACACAATATTCCAGTACGGCAGCTCATATTTTGTCACCCCATGGTGTATCTTTTTTATAACATGGAAGTGAAATTAATACTATTTTTGATTTAGATTTACCATGAATTTACTTTTATTATACATTACACTGGCAAAATCCAATCTGGTGACAGATCAGGACCGACCACTCATGGAGGCATGAGATGGTCTAGACCAACTTCCAACGGTAAAGCGTTAAAATTTTTAATTAACATCACATGGAGCAAAAACAGTGTCTCCCATTTGTTCAATATTGCCAAATGAGAGTTTCTATACACGCTCATACTTTACCCCAGCGGCCCACTTTTTCTGCCATTCTATCAATCTGAGTTAACATGGGCCAATTAGGGACATATCAGCATAGGTATAATTGAATAATTCAATATAGTAGAAACCATAAATATGATTTGTATTTCCCACCTAAGTAGACTATACTTCTTTAGTATTGCTGGACTGTTCATGCTTAATGAACTATTGAATAGCTTAAATTCTTCTGAACTGAGCATATATAAGATGTTAAACAATGCACTACTTTATGTATAAAAAATGAAACAACATAAATCATCAATCAACGCCTGAACGAATCTCCATAACTTATCTACTGTCTTTTAATGTTCATGTTGTTAAGTGATCCAAGAGTTGAACGCCCTGATTGAAACATGTTTTGCATTAATGAAGATATGTAAAATTTTCTTATTGTATCGCTAGTTTAATTCGGCATGCTTATAGTTTCAATCCAAGAAGTACGAGTACCTGTAAATGTTCAGTGTCTGCATTGAATTCATGTTTCTGTCGTTAAATATTTGTATTGTCAACATGTTCAGTAAAGCATGCAAATAATAGGAATCTAGTAAACATGGTTATATCAAGAATACTTACACAATCAATTGACTATCATAAAAATTTATGCAGAAAACAAATGTTACAAATTGAATAAGTTAAAGGGATATTGTCTACGAAAATAATTTTGTGTACTAACAAAAAGGCCTACAGAAAACTTGGTATTGTCTAATTCTAAACTTTAACATATAAACGACAACAAAATAAAGTTGTGGTACCCTATTGATTTAAAAACCGAAAAAACAATAATCAAAAGTTTTAGACAAAAAAAATCATATTCATGAGCTCTAATCCCGCCTCTAGCATCATGCACACTGTGTCAAACTTTGCTTCAACACTTTTACGGTTAATGCACGCTGTTAGCTATCTGTTTCTCGTCTCAGGTTTTAGAACGTATAAAAATGGCGACGATAACTGCAAAGTCTCCAAACAAAGAAAATGACAATATACCGGTAAATGAATTTGTTAAATTTGTCACTATAATAAAGTTGCCGGGAACAACTGAAACATATGAGATCCCGGCTAATGGCTGTATTAAATACATTAAAAATATGTTTGTTGTCACGAAGGTAAAAAAATAATCAACAACGTTGGTCTAATAATTGTGAGCGAAATTAACCAACTTTAATGCAATATGGTTTTAAATATAAACATGATACATGTTCAAAGTTATCTTTCATTACACTTTGGTCGAAATGACATCAAAAGATAGGAAGTCCGACGAAAAATATGTGAATTTTGTAGACAATATGCCTTTAAAGTGGCTCCCGCAGGGTTAAAAACGACCTGCGACCTTAGGGCTTTTTAAGAGCGACTTCCGACCTACAATCGACTAAAGATATGATCTTTAATATTCAATATACAGTTTAGCAGTCCGGAAAATAAAAGATGTGTAGTTTCATATTAAGCCTTTAAATGCAGAACAAATCAAAATTACAAGTAATAAAATCTTATATGAGATAAGGACAGTGTGTACTTATTCGGAAAATTCTTAATCGTTATGAAAGTGTCAACAGCTGAGGTTCAAAGACAGACGGGAAGACACAGTGATTTGACTTGTCACTTCATGCACTAGTTTAGGCTACCAAGTGCGATGAAAGTATAAGTAAAACAAAAACAAAGTTAAAGCAAACAAAAAAACACATTATAAAACACAACAGAAAAGTTTACTGAAATATAATATAACGAGCAGTACTAAATTTTAAATTAGAAATAAAATCTTTTAAGAATAACTCCGTTCGATGTAAAGTTTGTTAACACGGCATGTTCCATGTGTACATGTTTTAATAATATGTAGTTTGTACATTTTGAGTTTGTTTTCGTTTAACATGTTTACATGACATCAATGATTTGATTTGAATGTGATGTAACGTCGGTTAACAGGTGCCATCATGTGATTTTGTTGACATAATGCAAACAAGATGTGAATGACAAGATTTTGACATGTAAAACTTTTAATTCAGAAAGTAATACATATCGTGTATTTAAAATTTAATTGTCAATATACTGCCCTGGTATAAGCTGAGTTTAAGCTTTACTGTTCATGTAGATTTATTATTTGTGTTAAAGCTGCTATTCTTAATTAAACATAAACATGTACATGTACCTTGTACATGTACCTTGTACATGTACCTTGAATTATAATCTGATCTCGGAAATGTGCCCCCAAAAAGAAGATGCTACAATCCTGCTTTATCCTGATTCCTTGAAGCACCAGATAGCCCTATCAGCATCGTCCTGTACTTGACATCACGCGTCCTTATACATGTAGTAAGTTCTTCTTTTATCGTTTTGCCTTAGTAAGTTCTGTTTTTCGACATAAAGATATGTACAGACAGAGTTCAATTTTCTTTTTCCTTAATTTTTCGACAGAAAGTAAAAAAATTGTACCGACAGAGTTCAATCTTTCTTCTATTATCATTTTATCTTCATGGTCAAGTTGTTATGATTTTTTTCCAGGAAAGACGCTGGTTCCTTTGGTTTTACGATGGTTCAAACAGAAAGGTTCAAATTATTTGACAAAAATTAAAAGCAATGTTTGTTGATTCATTGTCCGACTGTTATACGATGTTGGCTGGATTACTTTCAAATTTTTCTCCAATAATGTCAAAACAACCGTCCTAAATTCTCACAATATACATGCTCCTTAAAATCAGCAAATTTGTCATCTAATCATAGGTTAGAATGAAGGATTGCTTGGATTTTAAAACACAAATTTTGTTTCATTCGTCCATCAATGTCAACATATGTATAAAACTATAAAACCCGGAACAAAAAAACGGATAGTAAATTACGGAGAAAAAAAATCGAAATTTTATTAATATCGCTTTCATTAAACTGGTCTATCTTATAAATAGATAAACCTCATTATATTGGGTTATAATTGAAAAGGGTCAATGTTTTTATGGAAAGGATATTAAGTAAAATTAAAGAATAGAGGTAATTACAAAATTACCGAACTTGGATGATCAATCTTAATGCCCCAGAGAAAAGACAAAACATGGAAGACAAACCAAACAGTTAAAGATCGCAATGGTCCTGACGTGGTACAGATATTTCAAATAAATGGTGGGTAAATAAGTTTTATGGAGCGCACCAAACCTTCCTCTTCCAATGCAATCTCAAACGCAACACGGTTGTAAAGACACAAAAGGGATAATAAGATGATCATCTCAGTACAACAGTCAGCAAAACACTAATCAAAACAATCACTAACACATACATTCAACATACTATTTGACAGTGGTTTACCAAGGACAAATAGTTCATCAGAATTCACTAGATTCGTATATGCAAAAAATAATTATATGGAAGATAATCACATACAAATAAACATCTTGTAATAATTTGCATAACTTCAAAATAAAAAAGTTTCCCATATACCTTAATAGAAAATCTTTATTGATTTCAATTATGGAGTATAATTGCATTGAATGAATAGCCTAATAGGTAACGATTCTTTTTACATACAATGAGATTGTCTCATCTTTTGTTTTAATTAAATTTTCTTGAATAGATACTTAGATATCTTTCAAGATCCGTCAATGCATTACCAATAGAGGGTCAGTTATATTTGTGAACAGAGGAATTTTCTCTTAAATATCCTTACTCCCACACCTTAACATATTTAAATCTGCATTTCTTTACCATTAGGGTAAAGGAAAACTTTTTTAATTTCTAGATTTGAAGCATGGGAAATTCAGACATATTAACATGAATTTATAATTGATTAATTTTGGTGCAATTAAAAAAATGTATAAATTGAATATCTGATTTTAAGTTAATTGCTTCCCTTGGTAGACAGCTGTCAAATGGACTATATTTGAAAAAAAATAATGCTTTTGAAGCTAATTATTCAACTCGCGTCACCGCGCATGAAGTTTTTGACCAGCCTTTTAAACAGTCTTTTGGGCACATACCGCTTAAAAGCTCTTTAAAACTCCCTGATGTAGAAATACATGTACATGCCTGTATATGAATTGCTGCAATCTGATTTTGATGCCACCATCAAGTTTTTATCATAACATTGTTTCACTCTACCTCTTGGAACCTCATTAATTTAGTAAAAAACTAACCTTTTACGTCACGTGTTCTCACTATCATTGTTTAACAAGAGTCGCCATTTTTTATTGCTAAAAACATTGCTGGATTAATATTTTCTTTAATTGTAAACTGACGTTTATAATTTATAATTCGGATTAACTGAGTACTCGAAAACGCGGATCTCGACGTGATGTAAATGATCCTACAAACTTAATAAAGAAAAGTATATCGAAAAATTAAAGAAAATTTGAATTTCAGTAAAGTCAACATGGAGACTTGACATGATAAGACAATTATACTTGGAAAATGTCAAAGAAGATTCTATTCCTGTGCAGGAAGTGTCTGTGGAAAATACGGAACCCGCTATTCCAACGGCAATGTCAGCAGCAAACACTAACTCTAGCGCCACCGAAGTTTCACAGGCCAACGCCAGTCTAGGAAATCGCATAAAATCTATCTTGAAGTAGACAACGACTGCTTTGAGGGCTGCAACAGAGGCGTTGTCGACAATGACTTCGATGGTTACAACTATTGTTCAAAATAAAGATACACTACCAGGAAAGGAAAAGGCAGGCAGGCCTAATGATTTAGCGTCCGCTTTTAATGCCACCTACGGTGCTATCAATATACCTGCACCTCCAACCGAGCAGACATTCCGGAAGGAAATTGACGTTACTAAAGGTACCGTTTATGCGGAAGATTTGCCTAAAATGGAGTATGTACCACCTATACTCAGAACTCAGATCCTTGAAGGTAAGGATATCAATCTAGCAAGCTTGGACTTTATCACGAACATACACGCAAGGACATTCAAGCTTGTCGGTCAATTAGTGATTAGTTAGAGTCCTGCTCATTTCAATTTCGAACTTCTTGCTTCAGCTTCAATGTTTATGGTGTCTGGTCTCATGCTTGGATAACCCATAAGCGCCTTGCACATCTACAAGGTTTTAGGTTATCAGCTTAAGCTAGAATTTCGATATACCAAGCTTGGTATTTTCGTTTATTCATCTTGACTGAGACAACTGTACGCCAAAATAATAGATATGTTTTTATGTAATTTGTTTAATTCTAGATTTATGTATATATATATATATATATCTTATAGTATTTCTATATTAAATAATAATACAAATGGCAACAAAGTTCCAGACAATAAATTTTGCTACGCCTGACGCGCGTTTCGTCTATTCAAGACTCATCAGAGGCGCTCTACCAAAATATTGAAAAAGCCAAACACTATATGATTATGAAGAGCATATAACAGTAAAACCCAAAATACCAAATTGGGGAACCAAATTAATACTAAGATGATCAACCTATGTCTGGGGTAGGAAGACCCTTAGGGTTTAGACAATTTTGAAATTGAAACGGATAATTTAAAGCTTTGATGTATTCTCCAACACAAAAGTGTTGATGCCGAAGCGGGCTAACCTCGGGAAATTAAAACTCCACCAGCAGTGCTAACCTTCACGTGTGTTCGAAATACAAATGACAAAAAAGTTCCAGACAATAAATTTTGCTACGTCTGACGCGCGTTTCGTCTATTCAAGACTCATCAGAGGCGCTCTACCAAAATATTGAAAAAGCCAAACACTATATGATTATGAAGAGTATATAACAGTAAAACCAAAAATACTAAATTGGGGAACCAAATTAATACTAAGATGATCAACCTATGTCTGGGGTTGAAAGACCCTTAGGGTTTAGACAATTTTAAAATTTAAACGGATAATTTAAAGCTTTGATGTATTCTCCAACACAAAAGTGTTGGTGCCGGAGCGAGCTAACCTCGTAAAACATATGCTCTATGTTTTGTTGTGTAAACATATATTATTGGATGTTTCGTCACTTTTTGGTACTTAGCAAATGATATAAAAGTTTTTACATTTTTATATCCAATACATGAATAAATAGTCCCATTATCTTTCTTGATAAGACTGGTATGTATCCCTTTGACGACGTGGTTCAATTAATTTTGAAATGAAGAATTACACCTTGCAAGAACGTCGTGTATCTGATATCAAAATCATTGGTTTGAATAAAAGTGGTTATCTTCATCTAAAATATAAAATGATTGTATCTATAGTTAAAAAAAATTAAAAATAAAAACAAACTAAAAGAAACATAGTTCCTGTGTGTTATCAAATAATAAAGACTATTACGTAGATTTTTAAATTGCTTAATATAGTATTTTGACATTGTTACATACATTTAAGGAGATACATGTACTATCATGTGGTTTATAATATTTTGAATACTTTTCAATAACCTCTGCCTTTATTAATTAATAAGCATTGGAATAGATTTGCCCATTAACCCCTATTTTCTTTTCATTATTTCGAATTTCATGTTTTAATACTTACAAAGAACAAATTTCAGCAAGATTTAACTATCATTTCCTTTCTTAATAGGTCAAAAACTGTGTCAATGTTTTTCCAATAAAAAATTCAGAGGAGTCCGATTTCCCGCCATTTTTAAAAACCCTTATATCTTTAAAACTAACTCATTTACATGTATTTTTTTTTTTCATTAATTTAACTTTATTGATAATTTCCGATTACGTGAGACCAATTTTAGGAACGTTAATTGATTTTTTTCAGTTGCGTATTTCCTCAATGTTATCTGAAAGAAATTTCTTTACAAAGTGTGGTATTCAATAATTTCACAGTAGTATCATAAGTATTTGAAGTATTTTTGGCAAGTTGATTATTAAAATCAGCAGATCACTTGTTTTAATGCAAATGAATGGTGATTTTGTTAAATTACCTCTTTGTACATTTGCATTCACCACTTGAGAATAGACATTGGGTTGATCCATTATACCTAGTTCCTCGTATTCACTTCTAAGACTTAAAATATAGAACATGGTAATGGGATAAAATTTACATTAAAATACGAAGTTTAACAAGGTATTTAATATTTTATAGTTAAATATAGTAAGTGTACCCCATTGGGCTACTGATTTGTTGTATGCGACTTAATTATGTTAAAAAAACGACAATTGCTGGGATTTTATTTATCTTTTATTCAGACTGAAATGTATTTATTTTCTGTCGTTTCTCATTTTGCGTGTTTGGTCGTTTATTGATATTGATCTAAATAAATGTATTATGTATATTTATATTTTAGACAATCATAAAGAAAAAAAGTATTTTATATTATTAATGCTTTTCAGAATAAAGTTTAAACCTTAAATATGACTATTGTTATAATTACTACCTTGTTGTATTCATTTCTGAAAAAGAATCATAAAATTACTTCAACTACTGTAAATGTATTTAAAACATTAAAATATGATTAAACAAGAGGCTCCCAGGAGCCTGAATCGCTCACCTGACATATGGACCTGAAGTAAAGGTTATTAGGCAAAATCTATTTGACGATGAAAGGGTCATAATATTAATAAGGGGGTCGTCTGACAATAGGGTGGATCTTAAGGTGCTGATCACTTTTGTTCTCAATCAAAATCAAAAAATCTGTCACCCTTTTTGAGTTATTTGCAAAAAAACGCAGTTTAACTTAATGTTCTATTTTTAGCCACAGCAGCCATGTTCTATTTTTAGCCAGAGCAGCCATGTTCTATTTTTAGCCACAGCCGCCATTGTTTACAACCAATCAAAAATGCCCACATCAGTTCTATACACCTAATGCTAATAAACAACAATACCAAGTTTGGTTCCAATTGGACTTAAAGTGTCAGAGGAGTTAACGAGGAAATGCTTTTTAAATGCTCAATTTTGACGTTCTAAGGGCAATAACTCCCAAAAAGAAAGGTCCCACAACGTTGACCCTATAATAGATTTCGTAAATCTTAATGTGCTTAACAATATCCAATTTAAATTTCTCAAATATCTTGTATAATTTTCAAGATATTGAGCTAAACAGGTGCAAACTCTGCAAAAAATCCACAAAAGGGCAATTACTCCTACATGGGTTGTTGGATTTTCTTCAAAATTTCAGAGCTGGTAGATCTTGAGGTGCTGATCACTTTTGTTCTAATCAAAATTTTAAAATCTGTCACCGTTTTTGAGTTATTTGCAAAAAAACTGCCATTTACCCCTATGTTCTATTTTTAGCTACAGCGGCCATGTTTTACGACCAATCAAAAATCCCCACATCAGTTCTATACACCTAATGCTAATAAAGAACTATACCAAGTTTGGTTTCAATTGGACTTAAAGTGTCAGAGGAGTTAACGTTTTCAATGTAATGAGGAAATGCTGTTTAAATGCTCCATTTTGACGTTCTCAGGGCAATAACTCCTAAAAGGAAAGAACCTACAACGTTGACCCTATTACATATTTAGTAGAAATTGATGTGCTTAACAACATACAATTTAAATTTCTTAAATATCTAGTATAGTTTTCAAGATATTGAGCTAAACAGGTGCAAAATTTGCAAAAAATCCACCAAAAAGGGCAATAACTCCTACATGGGTTGTTGGATTTTCTTCAAAATTTCAGGGTAGGTAGATCTTGAGGTGCTGATCACTTTTATTTCATGTCAGAATTTTGATATCTGTAGCCGTTTTTGAGTTATTTGCAAAAAACTGCATTTTACCCCTATGTTCTTTTTTAGCCATGGCGGCCATGTTTTATGACGAATCAAAAATCCCCACATAATTTCTAGGCTCCGAATGGTAATGAACAATCATACCAAGTTTGGTTGCAATTGGACTTATGGTGTCAGAGGAGTTAACGTTTTAAAAAGTTTACGGACGACGGACGACGGACGACGGACGGACGACGGACGCCAAGTGATGACAATAGCTCACATGACCCTTCGGGTCAGGTGAGCTAAAAAAACTACAAAAGCGTACTCCTCTTATCAAACTCTTTATCTTTTTTAAATGCACATGCATGTTAAAGTATAACATTTGTATATGTTTAATTGAAATATATTCAATTTCGAGCGGGTTAAACTTTGCAGATAACAAACAACTCTTTCATTTGGAATGGGAAGTTTCGCATACATTAAAGTACCTAACAACCTAACTGATTATTGTCTATGTGTGTCTAGGATAAATAGATAATGAATAAACTAATATTGCTGCCCTAAATTATCAAATTTAAAACATTATCAAAAAATTAAACATGTGGAATAACTATTAGTTTATTTTATTGTAAATGAAATTAAATATAATACATGGTACATACACAAATCTTTCTAGATCTTTACTAAATCATAAATTCACAAACCTGATGAACAGTGCAAAGTATGTTGCATACTTTTGCTGTCTGCTGACACGTCCACGTAGTGTTGTGTTGCATCTATGTCATTTCTAGGAATATAGTAATGTTGGTATTATGTAAAAGATGAATACATAATATTGCATTGATTTATGCTTTCTTCTATGTTGTGAATATCAAAAGTCAGAAATAATTTGGCATTTAGTTATTTTTTATCATCTTGCAATTTTATCCTCATTTAATCTCTTTTCATTTTATAATTTCAAGTATGTATCCGAATATGAGAAAGCTTAAATTTTGGCTCATTCTTGTATTAAATATGATTTAACTTACCTCTTGTTCTGAGGGTTCGCTTGAAAAGAAAGAAAACAATGATATAAATGTATGAAATAACGTGGATAAATGAAAGCCGCACATAGTGTAAAAGCAAAACATATTAAAAAGTGGAAAAAATGTTTTTTTTTTATCAGATCCCATATTATTCTAACATATTCTTATGAGGAAAAAGTTGATGAATATATGAAGGTACAATCAATTATCAACCTAATAATGCAAATTTCGAATGTGAACATAACATACCTTGCTTACATGTTTTTAGTCTCCTTAAGAGAACCACAATAACACCAAGCAGTATTAGTATTACAGTTGATAATACTCCAGCTACCGCAGCTACTGCCGATTTTGAAGATCCCATGGTATCCGGTTGTCCTTGAATAAATTTTATATTGCAATACTAACATATGAGTAGTAAGATAAAACACAAATCGTCTTTTATTGTTTCATTAAAACAGTTGTTGTATTGTCTCTTACAAACTCTGATATGTACAATGTAGGGTTCATTGGTAGACCTCGAATGAAATAGCCCATGTTCATTTCATACACAGTGTAAACGACATGTCATATCGTTTCACTTCAAATGAAATGCCTGATATTTTACGCTTTAACTACATATCCATAAGGTACGATTAAAGACAGAATTTATACCATTCTATTCAAAGAGCCTATATCTACCTTTACGTTACAGTGTTGAATAGCGTGCTATATCAGGATAATGTGTTAACAAAAAGTAAAATGTACTGACAGTGTTTGCAATTTTTTAAACTATAATTGGTCCAAAAATGTGAAATATGCAGAATTAATCGTTATAGAACATTTGAATAATAATTTCATTAATTAAAAATAAACAATGGTTCTCATTTTTACACTTGTACATTAATTTATACTATTGTTATACTAAAATGTTATCTATATGCTTAGAATATTTTTTTTCAAAGGATCTTGACCGTTGGCAGGCTATACATGTAAAACGTTCATGACAAAATAAACAAAAAAAATATTTTCAAATGCACTACCTCGGAGGTTAAGAACACTCTTAACTTTTTTACATCTTAAAAACTGGATATTTAAAATACACAATTTTTTATATCATGTTATTTAAGCATTATAACTACCTGCCTGACCAGTTGCTGCAACAGCAATATCTGTTGGAGAACTTGGGCTGAACTTGTTAACAGCAAACATTCTCAGATCATATGAAGTAAAACCAATCAAATTGTCTAGTGTGAACCTATGCAGAACATCCTGGCTACTACCAACTGTGTTAGGTACAGATGCATTATGCCACTCTCCTGCACCAGATATACGGTACTGAACAACAAAACTTTGTAGATGGCCTCCATCAAAGGCAGGCTTCCATTCCACTGTAACACTATTACCAACAACGTTTGTAATACTGAAGTCTGTAGGTGTATCTGGTGGACCTAAACGATTTTTAATTATGGTAAAGAAAGAACACTCAAAACGTCTGTCAAACAACTTACACTTAAGGACAGGTGTCATGTGACCAAGTACATCTAGATATGCAAAGAAAATGCTAGCATATCAATAAATACATAACAAAAATATTTAATGAGTTAATCAAAGATATGTTTAACATATAATAATAATCATTTAAACAGAGATATGACTATTTACTTAATAAATCATTGTTTTGAAAATATCAAGGGAGATAATCCATGTAAAATATGACCACCAAAATACAAAGAATTCTACAGGCAGATTCAAAACGAATTTGGTGACCCTCTATTTTCTCACTCTCATATCAAAATTTGCTTAATGGTAATAATTCTGATCTAATAAAATCAAATTTTTAATGTAACATTTTTTCTTGAGCAGTGATTTTAAGCATTTTATATGTCATTTCCTTTAATAGCCATTGTCATTAGTCAAACTTTGAACCCTTATACATGTATGGTAATACAAGCCCTGTGACCTATCTTTATTTTAGTTTGATATAAAAGATATCAACATTCTTTGATATTTAAGGCAAAAAAATAGATTTTTAATGAGCAGATATTTTCAGTCAGGTGTCCTCATTAACCTTAATAGTTTACATGTGAAATCAAAAAAATATTATAGCATGCGACATAATGGAAATAAATGTAATCCTTAAAAGTCTTCAGTGAAATGAAATTCTTTAACATATATAGAAAGCTTACTTGCAGATAACAATACCACTATATGTTCCACTTGTCCACCAACACCATTGGATATCATTGCAGTATAGTTGGTAAAATCATTTTCTTGTAAGTTCTTAATAGTAAGTGCCAGTTTGTATCCATCAACCTGTGCATTGACTCCATGAAAGGTGGTTGTGACATTAACAGGAGATTGAGACATCACATATTTGCTGCTTGGTGAGATAGGACTGACATCCTTATACCAGGTAAGACCAGTGAATTTCGGTTCACTGTAAACACTGACATATATTGTCACATCATTACGTGTCTGTCCTAGCACTGTTTGAGATCCTCTCAGGAAAAATGGGGGTGCTGTTGTAAACAGTAAAGAATGTAGACTTCTGATAGCTTATAGTATTATTATTTCAATGTGTTTCGATGCTATTAAACGGAACATCTTTTTGTACATATTGATATTTTGTATAAAATTGATAAACTTACTGGACTTAACAAACAAAACCTATATATTATGATATATTTTATCAAATTAGCAGCAATTATAACACAACAAATGACATATTATTTTCTTAGAATTTCCATTACTAAATCAAAAGGAGATAATTTATGTAGAAAGAAAGGAAAAAGTTTAAATTTTCCTGAATATCGTGAAAAATGAAAAGTTAACCTATATATTTTTCAGACAATTTCGAAGAGCTTTAAAAAAGGGACCTTTTTTAATTGTAAATGGTTATTTTGAAGGAATTCTTCTTTAAGCGCCTCTTTAGATTTTCTCCCTATAAATTCTAAATAAATTGTCGAAATTTTGCTTATTAAGCAAGCCATTAGCGATCTTTAGTGAACGGTGACTCTCTCTTTTTATTTCATATTTTTATTTTCTAATGTTGTAAATGAAAAACAAAAACATCTATAGTAGAATTATAATGCCCTACGCCTTTAAACTTAGTTAAAAATTAAGAGAGAAATAAACTAAGCTTACTATGCTCACCCCACTCCGCCCAACAAAAAACAAAACAAAAACAAACAAAACCCACCTTGATTTAAAAAACAAAACAAATATAAGTACATGTATATGTTTTAAATTTTATCTGGATACCATTAATATTGATACATGTTTTTTTATTACACCCACCTTTACTGATCACATAACCCGATCCCTTCTGATCTAGTCGGCCCTGACTGTTCACGATTCCATTATTAGCAGAACAGATATACACTCCTGTTTCTTGGTATCTGACATCTTCTGACAAAAGCCCTAATGTTATTGTTGGAGCTGCATTCAGATACCGGATATGAGTACCATATTTTGATCTGTGTTCCCATGGCTTGTATGTGTAAGTAGGCGGATTACCAGCTAATTGGCATTGTATTTCTAGAGATGTTTGAGTCAAGTCTAGTGTTTTGTCGGGCACTGCTATTGTTGGAGCATCTGAAAAAAAAAATACTTTCGTATGTATAAATGATGTACGATTATAAAATGGGCATTCTGCATGTATTTTTACAACTATGTCTGAGCGTAAACTTGAAGAAATTATTTATTAATAATTATCCATTCGAGAATATGGTTTAAGATTACTCTTGGTTATTTTCTTTGAATAAAACAATTTCTAATTTGGCTAAAACTCCTCGGTTTGTTTTACCTAAAGAAATTTTTTGGCAGAGATCATGCGCTCATAGACAAATATTTCTCAGATGATAGCAGTTGTTGGTTTGTCATAGGGTGTTGTTTCGCCCTTTAACCGAATTCGACACGTTAAAATGGCCTTAAGCTACGCGACAGACTTGATATAGCAATAAGCACCCGCCTAATCTTCCGGGGCACTTGATAATGTAATCAATTGTTAGAACTTGAGTTCGCACTGATTGCTGTTCTATTGTTTCATGGTTAAATGTTGTCTGTTTCTACGTGCTGTTATTGTTCGAGTTTTATGGTTTTCTCTTTGCCTTTTCGGACTTTTGGCATGTGGGTGCCCTTTAAGTACATCTTTGCCTTTCTTCTCATTAATCAATACAGTACTGGAATATGGTTTAAAATCAATTATATAAAAATATTCTAAACATATATTTGCTTCAGACTTACATTTTACATCAATCTGCTTCGAAGACTGAATAAAGGTATTACCAGAGGCCATGTTCTTGAACCCACATGTTATACTTTTGCCATTGTACTGTTTTTGTACAGTGTAAGTCAAAGTAGATGTAGCTATATAAGTATCTGCTTTCGATGAATCTGGACTAGATGACAGTATGGCATTGGATGTGATATCAGTATTACTATCCCCCAGTAACCAGATTCCCTCTGTAGGAGCAGGACGACTACCAGTAGAAGAGCAAGTCAACACTAAAGTTTTGGTATCCTCAGTTCTGATTGGGTCTGGACTGAAGGTAGGTGGTAGTGGTTTTACTGAAATGAAATTCATATTGTGATTGTGACAATAACTTTAATTGTTATCTGATATTACAAATCTTTCATTAATATTTTGCATTCACTTTTAAGTGTCTGTGAGAACTGCTATGCTGAAATTAACCATATTGTCCCTTATTGTTTGATTTTATAATTTAAAATTGTAGATATAAATAATTATTTCGGTTTTCTAAAACATTTAAGAAATAAGGAAAAGCCGAGTTTTGATGTAATTTTGATTTGAATTTACTTAAATTGTTAAGGATTCTATGGGCATGTTGTTCTCTTTAAAACAAGATTATATAAAATTCACTTTTACTTAAAATTATACAATTTAGAAAACAAATTTATTTTTCAATATGATTCTAAATTAAAGAACTACTTACAATACAGATAGATACTTGAAGAATCGGTTATTGGTTGATACACAACACCAGGATAATCAGTCCTACATGACACAAAAGTACCATCAAATGATCTGTCTATACCAGGTATTGTGTGTTCTACCACTCCCCCAGTACCAGTGTACTCAGGACCATTGGTTCCAATCTGTATTATAACATTAGGTAGAGGATCTCCTCCTACAGATGTACATCTAGTTCTCAGGTCTTGACCCTCTGTACCTTGCAGTTTGTTGTCTATCTTGTTCTCAAAACCAACACTAGTTGGTCCGACTTTAAAATAACAAAATGTGTGTAATAGATAATAGTAATAATCTCCCCCAGCATACAAATATTCACAAAGAGACCTTTGTAACCCTTGATTTTGTCAATCTAAAGTTATAAAAAAATCATCATAAAATAATTAACTTAATATTGATAAAAAAGTCAACCCCTAATGGCAAGACAGTTTTTAACAGCTGTACAAAACAATTTTGCATATATCCATGTAGGAGCGGTCGGTTCATATTCCATATAAAGAATTGCTGAAAAATTGGTCTGGCAAAAGTTGTCACAGCTTTATTATTATATCATAAATTGTTACTATGAAATAATTTATATTCCAGTAAATCTATTTCTTCGTTCTTAAATAAATATACATATCATATTCAAAATCATAACTTTAAAGCATTAGCACTGGAATCTCAGCGGCTTACGTCAGAACTTTATATAAATATTATATCGAAGTTCATATATCTAATTAAATCGGAATTGGCCCTTGTAATCAGCGGTTAAATGCTTAAAGAATCAAGGAATCGCAGCGGACAATGTCAAGTGTCATGGCTTCGAATTCAACAAAGCGATAGGAATTTCGCCTGCTTTGACAACTTGCGCATAGTTCCTAAAACACTTGCATGCGTGTATTCCAGTTAAACTTTATTTACAGATATTTTGAATTGGTAAATACATTGTAAAATAATTTATCATAGAACTATATGAAAGTTTCTGAAGTTTGAATTTCAAATGGAAGCCCCTCCTGTCATCTAAAAAAATTAAAGTATTTATTCAATAAAAAATAATCAAAAACATTTTTTTTATTTACGGTTTGAGGTCCATAAAATACATCTGACATGGTCTAAGAAAATGTTTCCAAGAGCACACGTGTATATTTTAATTCATTCTCCTAGATATGGTAAAAGATTAGCCAATCAGTATATATACTTGCCTGGTGTACATATCGTAGCTGTAATACTCATCATTAAAAAATAATCAATTTGAAATTGTTTCCTTTATCAATGCTAAAATGGTGCGCAAACATGTAGATGCAAATTCTTAAAGTGGTTTGCTTTGTGTTAAAATAAAATGAGAATTCTTGCACATACATGCATCTACAATATTGACTCAGATACAACGAGGTGTACATGTATGATGCATGTGTAGTGTCTGTATATTCGCATGAGTGTAAAATATCAAGTACGCAATACATATATACACAATTGCTGTTTGATCGAGTTCTGAAATGTAGTTTCAAGGCCTGACGTCTGTGTGAAACAACATTCGTTTTCTATGCTTGAAGCCTTTTTAAGGTAGACTGAGTGTCTATCACTGGGCATCTTTTTTGCACATCTATCATAACTCTAAATTTTATAATTCTAGCTATTCCAATTGATTCCTATTCGGCTAGGTAAACATCAAAAGTAATAATTACAACCAAAAGTTGGATTCCATACTTTCCCGTATTTCTAAGGGGAGATAATTTGTATAGAAATAATAGGTAAAAAACCACATTTTTACTTTTCTCAAAAAATTTCATGGTGAACTTATTTTTTTTATTTAGTATATCTAAAAATAAATACTAAACAAAAATGTTCACAAACTTCAAGAAAAATATATGGACTAGATTTTCTTAGATGAAGAAAACTTGAATATTCCCCATTGATCCTTTATTAAAAGTATTGACATCATGCATTTTACAAAGTCGTTTCTACCAAAGTTCCCCTGGTGAACTTTTAATTTGTTATCAAAATTCATAGTACCATTCTTGAGCTAACTGTGACAAAAATTAAGAAAAAAGTTAAAATTGTATACACCTCATCTACCTTAAGCATCACTACAAGGTAAAATGCGTGGCTAGAAAAAAACAAATGAGTGTAAAAATATGTCTCCATGATGAGACAATAAGTGTTAGTGTGTTTGCAACAATTGATATTGTTATAGTGTGTGGTGTGTGTGTGTGTGTGTGTGTGTGTGTGTGTGTGTGTGTGTGTGTGTGTGTGTGTGTGTGTGTGTGTGTGTGTTGTGTGTGGGAATGATTTAACTCTGTCATTTTTTTAATATCGTTTGCAGAAAATTATACACAAAACCTACACAAGTATTTGCATGATGGTCAGATATTAAGACTAGGTCCGTGATACATTCTCTAAATGAAGGTTAAGGTGACCTAAGTTTAGTACAGCAGCTGATAACTGTTCTCACTGACCCATGCCAATATCATTCCTCTATCATTTGCAGTTGCTCATCCATCCTAAGTCATTCGTGCAAAAATGTTGGCCATTGAGCCCTAATTTTGTCAGGAATGCTGGTTACTATCTAAGATGTTCCTACTGACCCAATACATCACCAAAACTTCAACCTGAGCCTTTAATGCAGAAAATTCGATCAAGGTGACCTAGTTTTGGTACGGATGCTGGTTACTATTCAAAATATACACACTGACCAAATATCATTCTTCCACCACTTGTAGTTGCTGAGATACATGTTGTCGCGAAGTACGCGAGATTATTTTAATATTTGTAGTTATGAGGATAGAGAATGCAAACAAATATTTACTGAAAACCACATTGTAGCATTCAGCAGACACAAAAACATCAAAGAATTTTTAACAAAATCACGTTTACCCAAGGTTTAAGTTGACCCCTGACGACGCAGACTTAGACCTTGTACGAAAGCCACGACGAAATTGAATCGAAGTCCTACTTTGAGCTGCAGAAACACCTATGGGTGTAGGGTCCGAGAGGTAGGCGCACGTGGCTGTTGGGCATCAATTTTATTTTATCATCTGTTAATATGATTTCTTACATTTTTTGGTCATTTCAAACTTTTATAACTTTTGGGACATTTTAACGTTTGGTCAACTTTACAATTTTCTTAAGTATTTTAAATGGGTTTCATTGCCAGGTAGAAAATTTACTTTGTTACAAAAACATAGAATTACTCAAATAACAAAAATAAATGTGTCTTGCTGTTCTCCGCCACATTGAATGGTGCCGGAACCCGGGAATGGCGTAGATAAATGGATAAAGCTGTGAACTAACATTTATAAACATTTCGACACTTGAGAAATCCAGAATTATATTGACAATGTCGGTTGTATATTTGAAAGGACTCACAACAAGGTATAAGAACTTGTTAAATGCCGAAATAAAAAGGCCGAACAACTGTTGACTGCACCAATTACTGATTTTGATTATGAGCCACAGATTCGTAAGGTAAATACAAGCTACAATAGACTATGTGAATTTGGTCCAATATTAGAAGACACATTAGAAAAACTGCCCCTTGCAATTGAAGATGCTAAGTCATCAGAAGAGTTGAAAAATTTTCAAGACCAAAATGAACTGTTTTTCAATTTATTGACTGAAATTTCATCTCGGAAGGATGAACTTAAATCACTGGAAATAGAACTTACAAAACGTCACAAAGAAATGACACATATGGAAGGAGATCAAAGATTAGATAGACTCATTGACTTACATTCACAAATGTTACAACAAATGCAAATACAACAACAAGAGCGTGAGGTACAAAGAAAAACAGACAATGCCCAAATAAACTCAGTGAACCTCCCAAACCTTGAAATTATATCGTACAGTGGTGACAAACAAAAATTTCATGAATTCGCAGATCAGTCTGATTGTACCATACATAAAAACCCACGACTTTCGAATATTGAAAAGTTCACCTACTTAAAAAGCAGATTATTTGGCATAGCTCAGAGTGCAATATCCGGACTGGCATTAACAACCGAGAATAACAACGTAGCCGTTGGCATTCTTGAGGAACGTTTAGGTGATAAACAAGCAGCTGTAGATTCTCATTACATAGAACTGATAAACCTCCAATCCGCAACGAATCGGACATTTGAACTTCGTGTTTTGTACGATAAAATCGAGAGAAACCTGAGAAGTCTAGAGGCACTGGGACAAAATATCGACCAGGAAGTATTTATATCGATGATTACATCAAAACTGCCGCGTGACGTAATGATACAACTCGAAATACAGAAAGGCACAGGTACTAAGTGGACAGTGTCGACACTTCGCGAGTTGTTGAAAGGGCACATCCAGGCACGTGAATCAGCAGAAAGTCACTCGAGACAAGACAAACCGAACGAACCGAAACCGCACGCACAAGCTCACACACAGTTCGCGCCTTCAAGATTTAGATCACCACCGACAAATCAGTTTAAACCGCGAGGCTCAGCCGAGGCGTTAGTTGCGAATACACAGGATCGCAGTCGAGGAAGCGAAACGAAAAAACTATGTATCTATTGTAAAGGTGATCATTGGTCCGATGAATGTACTGCTTATAGAACCGTCGAAGAGCGTAAGAAACAGTTAGCTGGATTGTGTTACGTGTGTTTGAAATCGGGACACCGTTTGCAGGATTGTAAAAGTGACCGAAAATGTGTTTACTGTGGTAAAACCAAGAAACATCACCGTAGTTTATGTCTGAAAAGATTTTTGAACAATGAAGTAGCGAATGTAGTCGAAGAATCCGCTGAAGTTCCGAATACTGAGTCGAACCTTCTTTCGTCCGGAGATATTGTCTTGATGCAGACCGCACAAACCGTTCTCAGTAATGTTTCGAATACGCGTGATGAAAAAACTCGTATACTGTTAGACTGCGGAAGTCAAAGAACTTATATTACCGAAACCTTAGCGAAACGACTCATGTTAAAACATGAAACCGTCGAAGAAATTTCTGTGGAAGCTTCGGGTCAGAAAAATCTAAAATTGTCAAAACTGCGAAAGTCCCGCTACAGATCAAACTAGCCGATGGAAGATTCATGAAAATATACGCTAACGTAGTACCAAGGATCACCGGAAGTATTTGTCGAAGACCAATTTCAATTGAACAGTCACAGAATTGGGAATACTTATGGAGTAACTTTAAACTCGCAGATACGCTTCCTACTGAACAAGAAACGTCAACGATTGAGCTGCTCATAGGGAATGATTATTATCTTGACGTGATCTTACCGGAAAAGTTTGAGATACAACCTAGATTATATTTAATCGGCTCGAAACTTGGTTGGCTGGTAACAGGACGCACCGCTGAACAGACTGAACGTCGCGACGAATACAGTATGTTGATTATGAACTGTGGAATCCAAACACAACCGTTGCCCGAATCGTAATGTATTACTTCCGTTGATCAATCGTTACCTGTTAAACCACCGATAGAGGATTTCTGGAATCTCGAGACAATCAGAATCCGCGAATGCGACGAAGTAATTTCCGACAATGCTAAAGCTCTGAATGACTTTAACAACTCTGTGAAATTCGAAAACAGTCGGTATTATGTTGCATGGCCTTGGAAAAACGAATAATGTCAGTTACCAGACAACAAAGATGTGTCGTATGGACGTTTCCGCTCTCTGTTATATCGATTAAAGGACAAACCGGAACTCTTTAAGAAGTACTGTGATACAATCGATGATCAGTTGAAACTTGGAGTTATCGAGAAGGTTGAACCCGGTGATGATAAAGACATGACTAGTATGCACTATATCCCGCATCATCCCGTTGTGGATCCGACGAAGCCTACAAAGGTTCGAATCGTGTATGACGCGTCAGCGAAGTCGAAATGCCAAAGTCCTAGTTTAAACGAGTGCATGTATAGGGGACCCGTCTTATTGAAAGATCTGTGTGGTTTGTTGATGCGATTTCGAATGTACCGATTGGCCGTCATAGCTGATATAGGAAAAGCTTTCCTGCAGCTGGGTTTGAGGACAGGTGATCGTGATGCAACACGATTTTATTGGATTAAAGACAGGACTTTACCGTTATTCGATATCAACAATGTGCAAACCTATCGATTTTGTCGCGTACCGTTTGGAGTAGTGGCAAGTCCGTTTCTATAAGCTGCAACCAATGACCTATATTTACAAAAATATGATACCGTGGCCGCAAGAAAGATGAAGGACACTATATTGGAGCTTATATTTATTTTAAGCGTGGTTTATTCATGATGACGTCCTTGCTCCTCCTTCTCCAACAAAGCACTCTGATTGGCTGTAGGCACATGTCAGTATGCATGGTTGTACTTCAGTAAGATTTTCACGATACTTCTTGCAATATGGACGTTTTTCCATTTTCATATTTTTAATTTACATTTGGAAATTTTAGATGTTTTTAGTCAATTTTATAAATCGAGTGTTATCATAGATGTCTCAACAAAACGTTAAAATAACAAAAGACCTGTGTAACATGGTTTACGATAATGTATTTGAAACATTGGAGTGCAGGTTTTTCTTTTCGTCATTTATAGCAGATGGTTCACTTAATTGTGGAAATTTCTAACGTTGATTCTAAAACTTGATTTAATTAAACAGCGCAAATGTGAATGAGAACGAGCTTTCGGAAATATCATATTTGTCAGACTTTTAGATGCAATCTCGTGGACGAAACCGTTTGGACTAATTTGGTGTTTATTCTAGACGCTGCGTCGGGACCAGTTAGACTTGTAGAATTACATTCCTTCTTAACGGTGCGCTCTTTTCCCGGCTCGTTTATTCAAACACCAGCACATAGGCAGACTATTCTCAGTGGCGCTACATCGGGACCAATAAGACCTGTAAGATAACATTCCTTTATATTGTGCGCTCTTTTACCGGCCTGCTAAATCAAACACCAGCACATAACAGACTATTCTAAGTGGCAATACATGGTGTGCGTTCCTTCCCCGGCTTGCTTATTCAAACACCAGCACATAGGCAGATTTTATTATTGAAGAAAATGCCATTCAGTTCTTGGAAAAAACAAACAATAACTTTTAAAGAACCTGTAGAACATTTGAAACGCAATTCGCCATTTTTATATCAACACCTACAAGGAGCGACTGAATATAGCAGGGGCCTCACATGTCGCAAGTATCTGCCACTTGACTGTGATGCGGGAAGTATAGAAAACTTGAATGTTATAAATCAACACTGACACTACATGTATCACAAACATTGCACTATGTCAATTTGTCAGCAATGGGCATAATCTGGACCTGGTCTAGGTAATTTTACAGCAAGATGAATTTTTTTCGACGACTTGTCCTTTAGCATCTATAACTCTCCGTGTTGATCTGTCGCACAATTTTTTTTTTCATCATTTGGTTGAGAATTAATGACGTTAGATATTATGGATGATTTAAAAGAATAAGGAAATTGGTATATAAATATATGAATACATAGAATGCATTATGTATTAATTGAATAATCATTTGGATAATTTTTCGGCTTCTCGTGTTTTGAAGAGTTTACATTCATGACATTTAAATAAACATTTGATCCAGGATCTCACAGGACGATTAATGACATTTCTTTCGTTTCGTCAGAATTTAAAAGCTTTGATGACCGATACACTTCGCCAAGGTGTGACTGACAAACAAAAGTATTTGTCCCTTTATTAACTAACCTAGAAAATACTTTAATTACCGAGTGATTAATGGAGCTAGAGGAGATGATGCGTTATTTATAGATGATAATGGCGATCCGTAAAGTATCAAAATTTAAACATTACTTAAGCAATTAGGATTTGATTGGACATTCTTTTCGCATAAGAGATGTAAACTCGTGCAACTTTAAATTATTTAGTGCGCCAGGATAACTGAACATGTCATGTTAGACAGGTGGAATCCAGACTGTTATAGAAGGTATATCAGAACATCCGATGAGGACACCAGACGGGCTTTGCTACAAATAAGCCGATGACTTTCGAATCCTTCGTGAATTAACTTGAATAATATCATTTTACTTATTACCTTGGGTCACATGAACCCCATAATAACTCCACAGGGAGAATTTTTTCCTAAGCTTAATATTTTTATAATTTCTATTCAAGAATCCATATATCTCTTTTTATATCTCTTTATTTCTCAATAAACCATATGCAATGGTACAGAGATTAATACATAAAGTTATTCTATTCTTTAATTTCTATTCAAGTATCCATGATGTTCGACTTACCATCACTGTTCAGTTTTAATCATATTTGTTAATGATTTAAGGAAGGGTATGTTTAAAAGGTATACTGATTGTTTTTTTTTTTTTTATTTTATTTTATTTATTTATTTATTTTTAAAAAACGGAGTATTTACAGTACCATCAATAGCATTATTTGTTTTTTTTTGAGATTTGGTGAATTTACTATTTGCATTCTAAAAATTATGACATTTCAGGTACGGTTTGAAATTTAAAAAAATCGAAACTTGAGAATCTATTTGTCCAATGACCATCTAAAAGTTTTATTTTTTTTAGGAATGCCAAATTTAAAGATTGTTTTACAGAACCTCTCTTTGTGAACTAATTTTTACGAAGTTTAACTAGATCATATTTTTCACATATTGAAACTTGTTTTGCAAAGATCAGGTTTTGACCCTTAATTATACAACGGAGATCCTTTCCTTTCAAGGAGCTGCTACCAGTGCGGGTTAAGCAGGATAACAAGATATTATGATTAAAGTTCTTGGTAGATATAAATCAGATAGTTATTGTAGATATTTACATATTTATCAGTCGTCAATTAGATGAGCTCAGAAAATTCGTAGCTTAGTTTCTTTTCATTATTATCAACATGTTATTAGTTTTACAAATTTTTGTTCTAGATTTATTTATTATTTCAGTTTTTTTTATTTTATTATACTGCATGCATTCATACACAAGTTAAAATTTCATTTTTATCGATGACTAGTTGAAGGTTGAACCCTTTCCTCACTCTCCTTTCTTGGGGGCACTCAGCTGATTCTCATCTGAGTTTTTTGGCCATTCATGAAACTTATTTCATTTATTCCCCCAAGAAATTATTTTTACCACCACCGTCAATTAAAACTAGAATTCCTAAACAGCCATGCTGCGCTGTACCAGAGCAACGCTTTGCTCCTTCGGAACGATGCACCGTTCCTGTTCAATTGACGGGAGTGTCTCTGCCCTTTAAGTTTGTTTAGCTTCTTACGAATGCTCAAAACTTTCACGGCAGAGGCCGGTCTAAATTTGTTATAGCTGAGTTGACTCCCAAGGGCCAAACTGTTCTTGTTTATTTTTATTGATCATAATAAATTTGTATATTTTATTTTTGTTTTTATCAAATATCGTCCCTATTGCAACTTATCTTACGAAGTAGCCATTTAATTGCTTTATCAGCTGTTTTGGTCTTGAGGTCGTAAACTCTATAAAGGAATTCTCTTGCACATGTATCAAAACATTCTTTGTTTAACTGGTGTGTCATTAGATGTTGTGAGGATCTGATTTATTGGTATTTTATGACTCTTGTGGTACACATCACTCTTTAGATACGAGATAAAGAAGTACCGAGGCATGAGACGATCACTAATTAACTTTTATACTCTTGATTGATAGTGTCATGGTCAATAGAAATAATATGCTTGAGACTATAACTCTACAGAGTCAACATTAATAAATGGAGCTTATATTTATTTTAAGCGTGGTTTATTCATGATGACGTCCTTGCTCCTCCTTCTCCAACAAAGCACTCTGATTGGCTGTAGGCACATGTCAGTATGCATGGTTGTACTTCAGTAAGATTTTCACGATACTTCTTGCAATATGGACGTTTTTCCATTTTCATATTTTTAATTTACATTTGGAAATTTTAGATCCGCCACCACCCCCAACCACTCACCTTCAACTTATCATCGATCTGGGAGTTATTCTTAGCTTTCATGAAATGGCCATTCATGAAACTTATTTCATTTATTCCCCCAAGAAATTATTTTTACCACCACCGTCAATTAAAACTAGAATTCCTAAACAGCCATGCTGCGCTGTACCAGAGCAACGCTTTGCTCCTTCGGAACGATGCACCGTTCCTGTTCAATTGACGGGAGTGTCTCTGCCCTTTAAGTTTGTTTAGCTTCTTACGAATGCTCAAAACTTTCACGGCAGAGGCCGGTCTAAATTTGTTATAGCTGAGTTGACTCCCAAGGGCCAAACTGTTCTTGTTTATTTTTATTGATCATAATAAATTTGTATATTTTATTTTTGTTTTTATCAAATATCGTCCCTATTGCAACTTATCTTACGAAGTAGCCATTTAATTGCTTTATCAGCTGTTTTGGTCTTGAGGTCGTAAACTCTATAAAGGAATTCTCTTGCACATGTATCAAAACATTCTTTGTTTAACTGGTGTGTCATTAGATGTTGTGAGGATCTGATTTATTGGTATTTTATGACTCTTGTGGTACACATCACTCTTTAGATACGAGATAAAGAAGTACCGAGGCATGAGACGATCACTAATTAACTTTTATACTCTTGATTGATAGTGTCATGGTCAATAGAAATAATATGCTTGAGACTATAACTCTACAGAGTCAACATTAATAAAACGTGGACAATGTTATCACCGGCGCCGATTCCTTAAACGAGATTAGACAGTTATACAGTGAATCAAAGAGAATGTTTACCGATGCATCTATGAACTTGAGAGATTGGTGTTCTTATTCAGCTGAATTCATGAAGGAAATTCCGGAAACCGATAAAGATAAGTGTGAAACCGTGAACGTGCTCGGGATGCAATGGAACGTGCCAACTGATAAAATGACGATTTCGTCACCGAAGTTCACCGCTTATGACATGCGACCGACAAAGCGTAAAATCCTACAGTCAATAGCTTCTGTGTTCGATCCGTTAGGTTTGTGTGCTCCAGTGACGCTTTTAGGTAAATTGTTCTTGCAAACCTTATGGAATTAACAACTCGAATCGGATGAAAAAATCAGTGAAGACGATAATGATACTTGGACCGAAATAGCAAATGACTTAATAGACGATATTGAGATGTGGAATAAGTGTACGCGACACAACAAACATAAACAAACAGCAATTCAAAAAATCACAACGGAAAACAGCAAGCAGTCTTCAACATGACCATAGGTCACTGCTTACCGTCTTGCATTGGCCCAAGACTTATAATACAATACAAAAGTATCAAAACCAATCCCTTAATCATCAACAAAAGACCCTATTCTTGACATAAAACAGTTAACATAGAATGACAAGGACAAACAAAGGCTTTGGCAAAGTTTCCTGGCTTAGGATAGGCACATATAATATGTGGCGGGGTTAAACTAGTTTTTTGGATCCAACCTTCCCCCTATCTATAAGCTTGCACAAAGCTGCATATAAAACACACTGTAAAACTCAATCGACAAAAGTTCAATTCAACAAGAGAGAACCTAAGACAAAATACTGTACGAAAACAACAAGACAAGGAGGAACTCTCTTGAGAACACTCGAAGTTACTGACAACTAGCTAAGAAACATTTATCGATTGATGTAAAAGAATCAAATAAATCAGTTCTAAATCCGACACCCCACGTCAAAACAATGAATGATTAAGAGTTGTATCACCATACAGAACCGACATACTTGATCGCTGTGGTGCTTAAAAATAATACAGTGGATACAAAGTGAAAATTTAACGTTTTAAAGTTACTATCAAGCTATCAATATTTCTGCCAAAACATACCAAATGCAAAGATTTTACTAAAACATTGAATTCGTATCTTTTTTTCAAAAGGTTCTTAAGCCAGTTTTTAATTTCCATAAGGTTGTTTTTGAATTTTTGTGCTTTATAAACTACATTGCTATAAAAATCAGGATGAGATATTCCTTTAACAATCAGAAATTTACGTGTACAAACAAATTTTTCGATGAGATGTCCATATTTAAAACAACTTCACACTGTTTCAATTGACCGTTGTGCAGGAATTAGCGAAACACAAGAACTTCAGTTACTTTGCTTCGGTGATGCCTCACTGAAGGCTTACGCGTGTGCGATTTACTTGCGACAAGTGAACACTGACACGTGCAGAACTGATTTGATATTCTCAAAAACAAGAATCGCTCCGGTCAGGGATGTCCAAAACAAGGGATGAGCAACTTCCAATACAGACTAACAAAAAGTCAATATTTTCTATGCCTCCCCATCTTTCTTCTTTATTTACACAAATTCTAAAAATTGAAGTTACACAATATTTATATCATTGGAAAGAGAAATTATTCAGAAATTGTCAAATATAAAATAATTTGGCAATCACATTGAAAATATAGAAATTATATTGAATAATGTAAAGATGGTCCAAATTTTTTAAGTAAAATTTTCAATAAATGTGCTAAATTGACAAGGAAAAAAATCAATAATTGCACATTTTTATCAGTAAGTGCCTCAGGGGAATTAGGTGAAATTGACAAATTTCTACCTGTTAATTGGCGGGCTTAATGGTATATTACAGTCATAAAACTTATATCACATGAAAGCCCTTTCTTTGGTCTGTTTATTGAATATAAATTTGTTTAGATTCACAATAAAATTGTTTATTAATTAAGCCCATGAAATAGCAAGAAATTCAAACTTTGATGTTTTTTTAAAGTTTTATTGAAGATAGGTAATTTTAATTCTTTGATATCTTTGGCATTTCTAAATATAGAAAAACGGAGTTTTTAATTAGCATTTGAGAAAATAATTGTCTTTCAGAGGATATAATTTCCATTTTGATACACCTATTATTTTCAGAACCAACCCTGGAGAAATTTAACCCTTATGAACCTTCTGAAAATGACATTGAACTTAAATACACCTAAAATTAAACATGAAAATTTTCTTTTTTTTTGAAGTTTGTTTCCCTTCACATGGCAAAATAGCTATTTTCCATTTTCCCCTCTTTTATTTGATATAAATTTCGTAAAAATCCGTTCAGTAGTTTTAATGCATACCCTGGAGAAAGTTGACCCATTTTCAACAGAAAACATGCAAAAATATGACAAAATCTCAGGTAAACAGAGGAGGCATAGAACATTGGTGATTATATACATATACATATCCCATCAGTTTTATTTAATCCCTGCTCCGGTTAAGCAACTCAGTATTCCGAAACTTGAACTTTTAGCCGTAGTCATATGCTTGCGATGCCTAGCATTTGTTAAGCAGTTGAAAGCTACCGTCAAAAACACAATTCTATGGACCGACTCACAATGTGTATTACACTGGATTGCCTCTGATAAGAGAGTAGACACGTTCGTAGATAACCGATTGCGATAAATTAGACGAAATAGAGACATCGATATCCGTTATGTGTCCTCGCAGGACAACCCCGCAGACAAAGCTAGTCGTGGTATTCATGTGACCGAATTAAAGGCTCATCCGTTATGGTGGAATGGACCGTCTTGGCTAATGTCGTCAGAGGAAGAATGGCCAAAGTGGTCGTACAATCATCTTAAAGAGCAACAATCCGTTGAGTGTTTTGCTGGGGAGCCTCCTAAAGGAAATTTTAGCGTTCAGATAGAAAATCTAGATAAACCGTTTGGAATAGATTATGAGAAATATTCAAGTTTGATGAAACTGTTGAGAGTTACCGCGTGGATAATGCGTTTCATCCAAAAACTAAAAAAAAAGGAAAGTGTGTCATGTCCGTTAACCACGAAGGAGATAGATCAAGCTAGAAACCGTTGGATTTTCTACATGCAAAGAAAGCATTTCTCGAATGAGATCGAACTGCTGAAAAAGAACAAAACAAACAACTTGATTCGTCAGTTGGGACTTACCGTGGATAATAACTCCGGATTAATCAGGTGTACTGGCAGATTGGAATACGCGGAAATCACCGAGGATGCGAAACGTCCGATTCTGATTCCAAAGAAAGACAGATTTACAAATCTGATTGTTAGCTCTTTTTATTGCAAGTTGTTTCATGTAGGAGTTGCTCAAACATTATCACAAATACGTCAGTGTTACTGGATCCCAAGTGGAAGATCTGTAGTCCGCAATGTGTTACGAAAGTGCAAACGTTGTATTAGATGGGAAGGTGGTCCGTACAAGATGCCGTTATTCCCACCCCTACCCAGCAAGCGAGTGTCCGAGTCCGTACCGTACACCAATACTGGAATAGATTACTTTGGACCGTTGTATGTAAAGACTGACAATGAACCTCGGAAAGTGTGGGTATGTCTGTTTACATGTCTCGTCGTTCGAGCAATTCATCTAGAGTTGATGCAAGATATGTCAACCGAACAATTCTTACTAGGATTTAGACGATTTACTGCACGTTGTGGTACACCGAAGCAGATAATTTCTGATAATGCGATGCAATTCAAAGCTGCTAGTGCTGTTGTCGAACAGGAATGGACTGATGTGATTTCAGATAAAGATACATTAAACTATGTTTCCAACCAAGGAATTGAGTTGAAGTTCATTGTGGAGCTCGCTCCTTGGATGGGCTGATATTACGAGCGCCTCGTGGGATTGGTGAAAAGATCACTTTGTAAGACAATGGGAAGATCACTCTTTAACGTAGAACAGTTGCAAACACTTCTGATAGAGATTGAAGCTGTTGTTAATAGTCGACCGTTGTTATACATCGGAGATGACATTTCCTCACAAACTGTATTAACTCCTTCATGTTTCCTGACTCCGAACAAATCAATAGGAATACCTGAAGAAATCATCGACTCAGATCCAGATTTTAAACCGCAGATGTCATGAGCTCAAAGGATAACCTCTTACAAATTTGGAAAAAGGGACAGAAACATCTTAATCGATTCTGACAAATATGGAAATGTGACTATTTGTTAAGCCTTCGTGAGAGGACTTCTACCCACTTGAAACAGAATCGGAAGCGTTCAACTTGTGAACCAAAGATTGGCGAGATAGTGCTGATAAAAGATGATCTTACAAGGGGAAATTGGAAATTAGGAAAAATTGTTGAACTATACACTAGTTTCGATGGACAAAAAGGATCAGCAAAAGTCTTGTTACCAACAAAGGGATGTCTAAATAGAACACTGAATTTTCTGTACCCGCTAGAGTGTGAAGAACTAAATATTGATGAAGAGTCCACCGAAACTGCAAAAAGTGACATTGAACCGACCAAGGACAATGAGATCAAACCGACTAGACGTGCAGCCGCCAGGGCAAGAGAAAAGATCAAACAGTGGACTTCTGATCCTTAATTAACATGTTGTGATTTGTGACTGTTTAATTTGTTTGCATTAATATGAGACTTTAAAGTTTAAGGGACTTTTCTTCTTTGTTGGGAGTGTCGCGAAGTACGCGAGATTATTTTAATTTTTGTGGTTAATTTTTATATATATTAATAAGATTTCTTACATTTTTTTGGTCATTTCAAACTTTTATAACTTTTGGGACATTTTAACGTTGGGTCAACTTTACAATTTTCTTAAGTATTTTAAATGGGTTTCATTCCCAGGTAGAAAATTTAATCTGTTACAAAAACATAAAATTACTCAATGTGGAAGTAAAAAATAACAAAAATAAATGTGTCTTGCTGTTCTCCGCCACACATGTATGGACTTTCACCAAAATTCAAATCTGAGTCATTTATGCAAAAAATGTACCCTTTTTTTGGTACAGATTTTGGCTACTTTCCAAGATGTATCCATTGACCCAATATCATCGTGTATAATCATGTGTAGTTATTAAAAAAAATGATAAATTGTGTACGTACGTAAGTATCCCCTTCCCAACTCTGTTGGACTCGCGGATAAATAGGGGGACCAAAAAATCACTACATTAATCCTTTAATGGTAACGGGCATCACTGCTTAGTTTCATTTGGTCAAGCAGAAGGAATGTCAGTGAGGGAGCAGGTGAAATGTTGGGCCACTATTTTTTTAAACGAGAAAAAGCCAGAAAATATTTTACAGACGTAAAAAGTCATGAAATAATTAACTGCCTTTGTATTAAGATAAATTTAAAGGTAAGGTCGCTTCTCTACATACACGACATTACCATTTAGAATTGAACTAGAGACTGAACTGCTAACCTGGTCTTCGATTATTCAAGTCTGCTGGTCTGTAAACGGGTCAATTTTAACGTTTGTTATGGGAACAACTCCTAAAAGGGAAGGCTCTACAACTTGATCCTTTTACATAATTTGTAGATTCTTATGCAATGAGGTGTTAATATTTTTAAGGTTCATCTTTACACTTCGGAAAATATGACCGATATTTTACGTCTTTTTTCAGTCTATGTGGAGCTAAAACAACACATTCAATTGCTTAATAAGGCGTGGCAGCGTCTAGATAAATATGTTTTTCGTTAACTTTTAGTATTTTGTAATTGTACACTTGATCCGTTTTGCCGGGGCATTTTCTTTGCGTTTTTCAGATCACCCAAATATAGCTAAATATCATCAATGCCCTGTCATTTGGCCTCCACGTGCAAGGTAATTTCATTATTGGTGTTGTTAAATCTACTCACAACCGGTTTCATGGAAGGTTATTTAGGGGTAATTCGTGCTTTATTTATGGTACAATTTGAACGGAAAGAAAATGAATAGAGAAAACAACAAAGGCAATCTTGAAAACTGGAAGGGAAAATGATCGGCGTTTTTTTATATCTAGACGCTGCTACACTTTATTTTGTGTTTCTTTATGTCGTTTAAAGAAGCAGAGGTACCAATGGGGTATCCGAATGTCAAAAGTCCGAAAGGGCAGAGACTAAACCAGTAAACACAAACAAGAACGGGACAAAAACAGACAACACGTAAAACATGGAAACACAAAACAACTGAATATCAATCAACAACGCGAACTCCAGTCGAAACAAGAGTGAACTCAGGTGCTCCGGAAAAGTAAGCAGTTCCTGCTTGCTATAGCACACCCGTCGCGTTGCCAATAGTCCATTCAGCGTGTCAAAACCAGTAAAGGAAGACAAAACAACACCCTATGACAAACCAACATCTGCACTCATCTGAGAGATCGAAATCCCATATTTGTCTATAAGTGCATGATGTCTTCCGTAAAATTTCTTGAGTGAAGACAGCAACCGAGAAGCAACATAACCCTGTGTGAGCAATTTTTGCGTCAGACGTGTCGCTCTGCTAAGGAAATCGATGCAAGCCCCGCACGCTCTGGAGTAACGAATCAATTGAGATACGTAAACTCCATAAGCTGGAGCTGACGGAATATTGCTACACAAGAAGGGGAAGTTGACGATTGGAAAGTTGAAGTCATCACAGACTAGAAAAATAGGTCAACAATCAACCATTATATTCGAAGTGTAACCATAAACCTTAAGATATGTGGATAAAATTTGCAAAATTTGAAAAAAAAAGAAAAAATTGCAATAAATTTTACATAGGTTGTTAAACTTTTAAAACAAAAAATCACAGCTGGTGCTGATTTCTTTTGCTCGAACGAGAATTTTGATATCTGTCACCATTTTTGAGTTATTTGAAAAAAAATCTGCTATTTACCCCAATGTTATTTTTTAAGATATTGCAGCCAAGTTTATCAACGAACCAAAAAATGTGAATCACGGTTTGGTAAAGGACATACTATAAAACAATCCTACAGTTTGGTAAAAGCGGTTTTAGAGAAGATGTTTGAAAAGTTGGACAAAGAGAAGCGATCAGTACGACGACGTCGAGTCTGTTTTCCGTAAGAAATTAATGTGCTAAAATATATGCAATTTATTTTTTTAGATATCTTATATTTTTCAAGATATTGGACTAACGAAGTGGAAAATTTGGAAAAAAAAATCAAGAAAGGGGCATTAAAACCTACATTGGTTTCCGGAACCACTAAAAAAGTTCAGCGCTGGTAGATCTTGATGTGCTAATCACTTTTATCTTAGGCCATAATTTTTTTGATATCTGTAACCATGTTGTAATAATGTTTTAACAAAAACTGTAATTTACCCCTATGTTTCATTTTTAGCCATGTTGAGTTTGAGCGGTTTTAGAAAATTAGATTTTGAAAAGTTGAACATACGACGACGAATGAAGGACGCAAAATAATTGCGAAAGCTCACATGGCCTTCGCCGGGTGAGCTAATCAAAATGTGTTACCTATAACAGTAAGTGTCTGAAGAGGATCCACTGCACCACCGACAGCACACTGATACTTTCCTTCGTCAGACTTCTCCAATTGAGATATGGTCAAATGGTATTTATTACTATCAATAGTTATACTGAGACGGTTTCTTAATTCGGTTGGTTGAAGATCGGACAATATTGATTCACCAGAGGACAAATACTGAGAATCTTTGGTCCAGGTAACTTTAAATGCTCCAGTAGGTTCTAGTGGGCATTGCAGTGTGATTGTAAATCCTACCACTGATGATAAAGCTTCAATAATAGGACCTGAAATAGAATAAAAATATTACTTGACTTTTACATCTACTTCTGGAAACATTGTTGTCTAAGGCTATACTGTAAGCGAATTCATTTTCGCGGTATCTTGAACTAGGACATATTCGCAGGTATCAATTTTCGCGGTTTTTAGTTGTAAACAATTATTTATGCTATGTTCATAATGTATTATCATTTGCATTTTTTACCACGCCCAAAAAGTCAACAATATATAAGTACCTCATTTCATGCACACATTTATAATTTTATATCAGAGTTATTCGCGGGAACTTATTTTGCTAGTCCTTTGGCAACCGCTAAAATAGCGAAAATTAGTACACCGCGAAAATTAATACGTTTTTATTAATTCAAAAACGTCTTATAAAGATATAGTTAAGATACGACTTGCCACACAATGGACCTAGTAAACTAGGCAAAAAATGAAACGATACACTTTAATTTATAAAATATCCGTAACGCTACATAACGAAAAAAACGGAGGTAACTTCTATTCAATATACTCATTTCTGATCACACAGGAGAGACAAAAATCATGTTTACCTAATTCTAAACCAAATTTTACATTTCTTCACTTTGATTTAGATGTTGAAAATCAAGTTTGCAATGTATTATCGTCCCTGACCGAAACATTCATTCTGAAAAACGAACAGCATTTTATAGGAATGAATAAATTAAAAGTTGTAATCAGTATTTAGAGACATTTTACAACCTGTAAATGATACCGAAATAGGATCTTTAGCAAACGTTACCGATGAGATTTTGTTATTTCTTTAAAACGTCGTTTAGTAAAATAAAAACGATGAACGTTGATCATAAAAAATCGGTTAAATTTTGATTCGTTGGTTCATAACCATGCTTCCTACATATCGTTATTCTTCTATTCTTCTACATATCTTCTATTCAATATACTTATTTCTGATCACACAGGAGAGACAAAAATCATATTTATCTAATTCTTAACCAAATTTTACATTTCTTCACTTTGATTTAGATGTTGAAAATCAAGTTTGCAATGTATTATCGTTCCTGACCGAAACATTCATTCTGAAAAACGAACAGAATTTTATGTAAAATGCCTCTAAACACTGATTACAACTTTTAATTTATTCATTCCTATAAAATGCTGTTCGTTTTTCAGAATGAATGTTTCGGTCAGGAACGATAATACGTAGTAAATTTTAAGATGGGTAAAACTGATAATAATCGTCATAACGCAAATGTACAATGTTACGTGATGCAGATAATGTTTTTTAACAATGACGTCAGATGGGCGTGACCGCTTACATACAATGTTGACCAATGTTACTGAACATTCGATTCAAAGCCATCAAAAACCATGTGTATATATTTTGCACTACTTACGAAGCGATAACGAAGAAAATGAAGCGGTAACGTCTATTTTTAAATGCGCATTGGTGTGGAATTTTATTGCCCCCGATTTTTGTTCTGCTACCTCTGGTCAAGTCTCTGGTCTATAAACATTTATGTCATAACTCTTTAAAGGTTTGTCCTCTATGTTACTAATATGAAAGTAGAGTTCCTTCTGCGTCTGATGTAAAATCGATGTTTTATTCAAAAGCTTCGTTTTTGGTCAAAATTGAAAAATGATGTAATGTTTTTTTTTCAAATTTGCCTTCAATATACAAATTTAATAGATAAACACGGTTGTTACATAATCTTTACAAAGAAATTAAGAAAATATTTGTTTTGAAAAATCTTATAAGAAAACCACATGGTATAAAAATAACCATCGAATCCACCCATTTATGGAATGGAAACCATGTCTCTGACATGTCTGAAATATAGAAGTCTATGAAAGAGCTACTATCATAATATTTAATTGCAAAACAAGCATTTTATAAGTGATAGAATAAAACTATTCTAAAACACAATAAAGATTTATTATTTTTAACACAATTGAAACAATCATGGAATATTGAAAAAAAAATACATATCATAATAATTTATTGCAAAACAAGCAATTTATCAGAGATAGAATAAAACAAGTTTCTTAACTTCTAAGGGACAGACCATTTAACTTGAAAGGGTGGCCTTGGTTTTTTGTTTTGACCAGAATTTTTTTTTCAAAATATTTATTTTTCGAAAGCGTCGCAACAGAATATTTTTTTTCATTATCAGCATTATTTTTTATAGCAGAAAAAACCAAGCCCCCCCTTCAAGTTAAATGGTCGGTCCCTAATAATCTACCCAAAAGTTATCAATCATGTCATGTCAATTGAAGCACGTGACGGAATTCACATCCACGGTTAGCCTATCGCTCCTCAGTCTTATCAAGACTCGAGCATAGCAAACATCTGTTTATAAAATCCTATGATAGAGCTTAATACATATGTGCAATATATCAATAACTTTTATTAAAAAAGATCAGAATTTGTGATTAATATACAAAAGTCAATTAAAGATTTGCTATCGAAATATTTTAATTGCAAAACAAGCAATTTTAGCAATACAAAAATACACAACAAGATTCTTGTTTTTTAAACACAAATAAATACAACTATTGAAAAATATCAAATTGACAACAAGCAGTCCTTTAATTGGGTCTTCCCCTAATGAGTCCGAACCCTAAATTCGGACGAAACATTGCATTAAAATGTACAGTACGCAGGGTCAGAGACATGGTTTCTATTCCATTAATGGGTTTGTTATATGGTTATTTTTATACAATTGGGTCAGAGACATGGTTTCCATTCCATATATGGGTGGATTCTATGGTTATTTTTATACAATTTGAAAGATCTCATTAGAAAACAAATGTTATACATAGTACATTTAAAATCTTTAATATCCGGGAAACATAAAATTTGTAAGCAAACCCGTAGCCAGGGGGGGGGGGGGGCGCGAAGGGTTCGGACGACAACCCCCCCCCCCCCTTTGGACAAAAAAGAGAAAAATATAGGGGAAACAATTTGTTTAAGCGCTAATAAAATAAGATATATTTTGGAAATTGAACCTTCGATCGAACGCATTCCCTCAAAATATTCTAGCTACGGATATTGTGAGTACAAGAATACACCATTTACATATAGTACTATAGTTTGTAGGTACAAGCCAAATATCGGAAATTTCGAATTTTAGTCCATTGTACGGAAGAAAGTTTACGTATTTAGTCAACGGGAAGTATTTGTGTAACGTGCATTAAATCGCTGTACACAATAATGATATTTATATAAGATGAAGATACATATCAAAAGACCGCAGATCGTAGTCGCCCAGACACCCGCGACAGAAGTCCCGCACATATCCATTCACAATTTAATGAAATCTCAAGTACTTGTTCTTGTATTCGGTAAACAGGAAATATTTAAGATATGCACTCTACTGCCAAATATCAATATACGGTGGAACGGAGGATAGTGCCGACGTGACATCTATATGACATCTAGAGGAACTCTGCACATTTGACCACGAAGGTTAAATGGTAAGATCTATTCGAACTAAAGTCTTCATATACTCACGTAACCCTATCATTTGTAAAAGTATCAACAACCTTTAATTAATTTCTGCATTTTTTTTCCTTATTACAGATATGATTTAAAATTCCGATATACCAATTAAAGACATACATGTAGAACCTATCATTTTCGCAATGTGTATGCCCCCGCGACGACATGTCGGGGGGCATTAAGTGTTACTCATGTCCGTCCGTCCATACATCCGTACGAATTTCCGTCAAGCCTCTCTCAGTAACCATACATGAGAATGATTTGAAACTTAAGATGGTTGAGTATGACAAACTATACGTCCTAAGCGATTTTGAGACCTGTCGGACATCAACTTCCTGTTTGGGACTTAGGCCAATGTCCGTCCGTCCGTACGAATTTCCGTCAATCTTTTCTCAGTAACCTTACATGAGAATGATTTGAAACTAGGTAGGATGGTTGAGTATGACAAACTATACGTCCTAAGCGATTTTGAGACCTGTCGGACATCAACTTCCTGTTTGGGACTTAGGCCAATGTCCGTCCGTCCGTACGAATTTCCGTCAATCTTTTCTCAGTAACCTTACATGAGAATGATTTGAAACTAGGTAGGATGGTTGAGTATGACAAACTATACGTCCTAAGTGATTTTGAGACCTGTCGGACATCTACTTCCTGTTTGGGACTTAGGCCAATGTTAAAATATGTGAACATGACTATGAAAATTTCCGTCAAGCTTTTCTCAGGAACCATACATGAGAATGATTTGAAACTAGGAAAGATGGTTGAGTATGACAAACTATACGTCCTAAGCGATTTTGAGACCTGTCGGACATCTACTTCCTGTTTGGGACTTAGGCCAATGTTAACATATGTGAACATAACTACAAAATGTATGACAATTTCGGTCAATCTTTTCTCAGGAACTGTATACCAGAATGTTTTGAAACTTGGTAGGATGGATCAGTATGACAAACTGTATGTCCTTAGCGATTTTCAGACCTGTCAGAAATCTACTTCCTGTTTGGGGCCAGCAGGGGCATCCGTGTCCCATGGACACATTCTTTCTTTATTTACATTTAATTAAAAGTACATATATTAAAAATATACTATCTAAAACTTACCTTTACCAACATAAAAACTAAATGTTTTGCAGTTTTCTGTAAAATAATCTTATTTTAATTATTCGCGTTGATTAAGTATTGTCCAGCATAAATATTTACTTTTGGTCAACTGGGTACTGTTAAATAAAGGTAATAACAAAACTACCGAACTTGAATGATCAATCTCATAGTCCAGAGAAAATGACAAAAACGAATCAGTCATACCGGAGAATTGGTGGATCGCAATGGTCCTGACTTGGTACAGGCATTTCAAACGAAATGGTGGGTTAAACCAGGTTTTATGGCGCCAAACCTCCCTCTTCCATTGCGATCTTAGGATCCGGTAATGACCATAGAACACAACATAGTTTTGAGACACAAAAGGGATATTGAGGTGATCATCTCAGTACAAAAGACCAGTCAAACACTAATTAAAACAATAAACTACCATATCTTTTAACTCAATTTTGAACTTTTCTACTAGTGGCTGATAACGAAGAAAGAATTTTTTTAGTGATCGTATGAGACGTATTTTCTTATAGCCCTGCTCCAAAAGTCGGTCACGAAGAAATCGGTGTCTGATAAAAAAATCTGTGAAATGTGTGCAAGCTCTTGCATATCGAATAAGTTGTGAAATATAAACACCGTATGCAGGAGAAGTAGGTATATTGCTCTGTAGATTAGGAAAACTAATAATTTGAAATTAAAAATCGTCTCGTTTATCGTAAATTTTTGTACTGAGATGACCACCTGGGTCAAATTCGAGGTGCAAATCCAAGAAAGACGTGAAGCAATTTGATTCGGTGGTCTCTTTAATCTCTAATTTTGGAGGATATATTGAAGGAATCCATCTACCAAATGAAGTGTTATTGACAGAAAGGACATCATCAATATATCTGAATGTAAGATTACATGTAAATGACCTTGCCTCTTTCATCTTCTTGTTCTTTACGAGTCCCTGAAGAAATTCAGTCTCGTAAGAGTATAAAAACAAATCGGCGAGGAGAGGAGCACAGTTTGTGCCCATTAAAATGCCGATTTGTTGTTGAAAAATCTCTCCTCCGAAGGTGACAAATATGTTGTCAATGAGGAAATCAAGCATACTGCAAACTTGTTCCAGTGTGTAACAAATTTTATCTTTGAAAGATGTTTTGGCAAAGAAGGTAGAATTATAACCCAAAACAACAAAATTCCTAGAGTTTGAAAAGGCTTTTTCGAGAAGTTTTTTCAGGCGACATTTTAGTTTTTCGTGTGGCAAGGTAGTGTATAAAGTTGAAAAATCGAACGTTTTCAAAGAGTGAACCTCAGAAAATGATCTAGATTTAAAATGATCTTACAAATCTTTTGAATTCTTCAAAATCCACATATGGTTAATTCCACTACGATTATAAATAGTGTCGCAGTATGCTTGTTGAAAGTGAGAAACGAAATGTAACCAAACGAGGCGAAGAGAAAACGAAATCGGTAAATTAAAAAAAAAATGACTGGTGTCGGCTAAAATCGATTCAGTTTTCTTTTTTTACCAGTTTCGCTCGATTTCGTTTCCTTTCTTTACAGATTTCGGTTACTGATTTTACTGTTTACGTTTCCTTCTTTACCGATCTTGTTTTTGTTTCGCTCCGTTTCTTTTGGTTACTTTTTGTTTCTCAGTTTACCGGTACCCGCAAGTGTTTACATTCTATAATTAGTTTGTCCTTTTTTTTTGACATTGCGTTTTTTCTTCAGTTTTTCGTCGAAAAGAATACTTTCTGGCATGTTTTTTGAAAATATAACAGTTTCTTCAAAGGATTTACAATGTATTCTTCAAATAGTGTGAATTTCATTATTTTACAAAAATTGCCAAAATGATAGGTTCTATGTCTTTAAGATATTCTGAAATAACATTGGATGTCGCAAAAAAAGACAAAGAGCGATACAACTGGTATACAGGGCAGGCTTGCGATGTATAGTCGGTCTTTGTTTGCAGACAGCGAATTTCCTTTTCGTTAAGTTCATGCAGTCACACATAGTCTTAAGGTGGCTTATGGATATTTTATAGGCTGCCTTTTTATTTCGAGAAATGGAAAATCGGATGCAAGTAATTGCAGATCTACATTCTTAATAGAAACTGATTTAACTAGATACCAGGGAGATGATAGCCATCTCCAAGGGCCCTGCTCCCATAAAAAATTGTGGACCGGCATTAAACTCAAACTTGATCTGTAACTCATCAAGGTAAACTCACATGCCAAAAATCAGTTCATTATCTATAAGCGTTTAGAAAAAAGTGCGGAAAACTGCAATTTTAGTGAATTTTCAAAGTTCAAAGGGCCATAACTCCCATAAAAATTTGTGGACCGGCACGAAACTCAAACTTGATCTGTAACTCATCAAGGTAAAGTCACATACCAAAAATCAGTTCATTATCTATAAGCGTTTAGAAAAAAAGTCCGGAAAACTGAAATTTTAGTGAATTTTCAAAGTTCAAAGGGCCATAACTCCCATAAAAATTTGTGGACCAGCACGAAACTCAAACTTGATCTGTAACTCATCAAGGTAAACTCACATACCAAAAATCAGTTCATTATCTATAAGCGTTTAGAAAAAAAAGTGCGGAAAACTGAAATTTTAATGAATTTTCAAAGTTCAAAGGGCCATAACTCCAATAAAAATTTGTGGACCAGCACGAAACTTTAACTTGATCTGTAACTTAGCAAGGTAAACTCACATACCAAAAATCAGTTCATTATCTATAAGCGTTTAGAAAAAAAGTGCGGAAAACTGAAATTTTAATGAATTTTCAAAGTTCAAAGGGCCATAACTCCCATAAAAATTTGTGGACCGGCACGAAACTCAAACTTGAACTGTAACTCATCAAGGTAAACTCACATACCAAAAATCAGTTCATTATCTATAAGCGTTTAGAAAAAAAGTCCGGAAAACTGAATTTGTTACGGACGGACGCACGGACGGACGGACAGACTGACTACTATAGGGCGTCCGCAACAAAGTTGCGGGGCCCTAATAATAATAAAAACGTAATCACCGGATATGTCGAGGCCCTGTAAAAATTTATGCAAAACTTGTCGGACAGTCCTGTAAAATTTTAAGAATTTTATTTTAGTTGAGCATACTAGTACATAAGGGAAAACCGTCCATCTGAGATTCGACCCTGTGAACAGTATGATACAGAGTGTAATAGGTCGGACTCCGCCATTGAAATAAAAAAAAAACTGCAAGGCCCCTCTGAGTTTCTGAATGAAATGGTCTATCTGTAATAGTTTCATTCTATAGGCAAAAAACATGATACAATGCTAATTTAGTAGCCATAACCCCTAAAAGGAGTCATTTGACAACTTCGACCCTTCGGAGACTTTTAAACAGCTCAATTAGCTAAACATTTAAGTAAGCAAAATCTTTTCTCTATCTATTAACATTCATAATCTAAAAGGCTAAAACCACTATTTATGGCGTTTACTCGTATAAGGGGCCCATACGGACAATTTTGTAAAGCATAATTAGCTGAAAAATATGTAATTGAAATTGTTTTAAAATCATATACAGTTCTTGAGAAATAAGACATAAAAGGTGCAAAAAAAACCCCAGAAAGAATACGAACAGAGGCACTAACCCCAACATAATTTGTTGGAATTTCGAAGTAGGTACATTTTGACGTGCTGATAACTTAACCCCTGCCAGAATTTTGATATCTGTCACCGTTTTAGATTTATTTGCAAAAAAAACTGCTGTTTTACTCCCCCCCCCCCTGCGGCGGCCATGTTTTTTTTAACAATTTTAAATGAGGATCGTTTGTAGACAATATGTCATATATCATTCCTACCAAGTTTCAGTCAAATTAGTTCAGTAGTTTCAGAGAAGAAGATTTTAAATTGTTTACAGACGAAAACTGACGACGGTGGACGCTTATAGTGATGGCATAAGCTCACATGGCCTTCGGCTAGGTGAGCTAAAAAGTTTAGTTTGACGAGAGCTATATTCATAATTGCTAATGCATATATACTCACTTTGAATCAGAATCGGAACAAACGCTAGAAAGAGATTATTGTTCATGTCTTCAAATTTCAAGTTAAGTTTTGCATTTTTCACGCAACCATTTTTTCATCTCAATAGTGTTCTTCCGTTCAAATGAAATCTCCTTCCTTGTCGATGTTTTGATAGTACTTAAATATAGGTGTTTTATTCATATACAGTACATTTAAATGATATTCAGTTGATCGGTTTTGCACGAACTATGATACTTTGCACAATATATAGTTACAAATATGGTTACATGTAAAGTTAATCATAATAAAAATATGTGTAATTGTTATTTGAAAAAAGGAACGGAATGAATGATTGATTATCTAACATATATCATAAATATATGAGGGTAAGTGAACCAACACTGTTTACGTTGATCTGACGGTAATGTTCCCTACAAGTAGATACCTATAGGTATGCGGGGCTGTCGTGGTAAGGGTAAACTAAATAAAAGTTGACAACAATTTTATTATTCTATTTTTGTTGATCAACTAGTTTCGCAGATACATGCCGTCATCAGGGCAATTAAACACAGAAATTACTGAGCTAAAGCAGAATGTGACGTCACAATACACATGCATGTTATTATAAATAAATAATGTTACTACATGTATCATATGTTGTTGTTTTTTTACATTAATAGCTCATATGTAAATGTTTTTGGCATTTCAAAATATTGATAAATGTATGAAGTAATATTATGTTTACACAGGTATATTTTTTGTGCTTTACTGTACATGTTTAATCTACATCTTCACATGTACATGTAAGTCAAATTATGCCATGTAAAAGTATCATATTCAGTGTTCTTCCGTTCAAATGAAATATTCTAAGGTTTACATGTAAGTACTTAAAATTAGACAATGCTTAAATCATGTAAATGATCAATAATGTACATCTACATAATACATGTTATATTCAATTGGTAATTTCCGTTTTGTATGGTTGAAAAGGATTCGGAGCTATATTTAATTCCATTAACTATATAATTGCTACATTCATTTCTCCGATATGTCTTCATTGTTTACTTTTTTCTCTTGATCATTTCAGATTGATCCTCGAATTTAAATAGTTTTTAGCTCATCTGACCCGAAGGGACAGGTGAGCTTTTGTCATCGTTAAGCGTCCGTCGTCCGTCCGTCCGTTAACTTTTCTTCAAACATCTTCTTCTCTGAAACCACTGATGGAATTGCTTTGAAACTTTGTACACTTGATCTTTAGGATGTCTCCTACCAGGTTTGTGACAATTTTGTACGTCGACCAACCAACATGGCTGCCGTTACTAAAAATAGAACAGGGTGGTCAGACCATAGTTTCTAGCTTATAGCACAAAAAGTATAAAAGATAGAAAAAAAATCCGAAGCAATCTGCCTTCTTCAGCATCAAAAGCTCTACAAAACTCTTCATTGAGTCAAAATTGTGAGACCACTCCCTATAGGAGTTATGTCCCCTTAATCGTCAAAATTTACCATTTTCGCAGTTTTTTTACTTTATCTTGAAAAGTGATAAAGGAAAAGTTAGCATTGCAAAATTGTTCAGCTTATTGAGATCTACAAAAATGATTTGTCAGATCAATCGATTAAGAGTTATCCCCCTTTAACTGATTTTTCTATCAATTTTGAGTGATTTTTTAAAATCCTATTCTCTGAAACCACTAATGGGATTGCTTTGAAACTTTGTACACTTGATCTTTAGGATGTCCTTACCAAGTTTGGGAAATTTGTGAACGTCAACCAACCAACATGACTGCCGTTACCAAAAGTAGATCAGGGTGTCAGACCATAGTTTTAGCTTATAGCTCAAAAAGTATAAAAGATAGAGAAAATCCGGAGCAACCTGCCTTCTTTAGCATCAAAAGCTCTACGAAACTCTCCATTGAGTCAAAGTTGAGGGACGCCTCTTTATAGAAGTTATATCCCCTTGTTCGTCAAAATTGACCATTTACACCGTTTTTGGACTTTATCCTAAAAGCCATAAGAGCTAGAAGAATACTTAACTTTTCAAAATTGTTCAGCTCATTAAGATCTACAAAAATAATTTCAGGGTCAAAATTGTCAAATCATCCTTTTAAGAGTTATCCCCCTTTAAGTGTTTTCAATCAATGCTAACTTGTTTATTTTTTTTTCAAGTGGGAAGCTTTGTAACTTTGTATTCTTGATCTTTAAAGTGTTTTCTATCCTAACTAGTTTCTTTAAATGTTACTTACCAAGTACATGTAGACAATGTTGCACACTAGGTAAGAGGCTTTAGCATAAGAGATCAGTTTATATATATTACCTTTACTAATATCTTAAAATTCTTAAAGATAAATTTGTCAAATCAACATTTCAAAATAATCCAAACAAATAATGTTTAACTTTATGTACGTGCGACACTCGTTTTTCTGCTACATGTACAGTCTCCACAAAGATTCCCACGTAGAATGCGGTACAATATTATCGGGAAATTTTGGAATTTTAAGACTATTATATACAATTCGAAAGTTTCTAATAAAAACCACGACCAAACAATAATTAGGAATAACGGGGCAAGGCATTTAATAGTTTAAAAAAATTAACTTAAATATAGCCATTAATTTTCTTCCAACAGAAAGGTGTTTTACATGTAACATTTAAAAAATGTATTGCCTTCTTTTACGATATGGTATCTCCCATAAGCTTGTCACTGGCAAAACGACAATTTGGAAACATGTTCTTATCCTGTCGTAGACATGTGTTTCTCTTTTGTTGATTTATATTTTAAATTAATAGTGACTTTTAAGCTTTTTAATGATCTGGTTATTTTTATATGTTTTCTTCGAGTCTTTTAATACATGTACTCTATCCTGCAATGATGTGATCAAGATTTTGTTACCTTAAATATTGGTCAAATAAATCAAACTTTATCCTAATAAAGGAATTTGTATCCAATTTCAACAGTTTCAAAGGTACAATTAGTTCCATTCTAAGCCTCCTTATTTTAAGAAAAAAAATATCCAAACTTAATGATAAGTATATCATAAAAGTTTCAAGTTTGATAGTTAATTATTGTGACCACGGTTTATCTTGTATTCAGATTATTTTATAGAGGCTGAAAATAAGGTAAAAGAAACAAATTTATTTTATGCTAATTTTGTTATTTTTTAAGGTCAGAAACATTTCTCAACTGATTTATAATCATTATAAAGTGAAATATAAGATTCATTAACGAAATCAGTGGTACGCGAATTGTACGTCCGAGTAGTCGCTGGCATATAGAATTAAAAATATTACCCAAAAATTTACCCCCAAAATACAACTTTTCTCTATTTCAGTGCTGTTCTTCTCAGTATTACAGGGGGGGGGGATATTATAGTAACTTGTCTATTGACTTTTTAACTGATTCCCAACGTTATAACCAAAATCCGCGTGCTATTATTGCCGCAAAATTGATTTGTTGGATAACTCCCTTTACTTGACATAGTGTATTAGATATTCTAGAATAGCGAAAAACTACAGGTTATACATGTATGTCTTTAATGATTCCGAGAAATAAGAAGAATTTTCCCATTGCAGATTTTTAAATTGCTGTTGATTTATGTTAGTTGTGTGTTGTATACTTTTTACACGCCCATCTCATTATCTATAAGCATACAAGTCTGCATATTTTTTTCTTCGTACATTTTCTTAATAAAATCACAAGTTCTGTAGTTATAAAAGATACATGCGTATAATTATGTGAAATCTATGTTTGATATTATTCATTCGCACCATGATAAAAATTACCAACAAAGTCTTTATCGGTTCCCTAAAATCTTTCTTTAATGCATAACATTCCACTTACTTGAAAATAATAAATTTGTCCTTAATTAAATACATTTTCTGTTTGCAACACAAATACATGCTCATTAAAAGGTAATTAAACGGTCACCTGGTCCTTAAGCCATAAGGATCTTCAGACGACGTCGACCCGATGGAGACTTTTGTAAAGCTAAATGAGCTGAAGCCTTAAGGAAGCATCAGTTTTTATCTATCTGCAATAGTTTTCATTCTTTAGGGCAAAAACATGAATAACGGCTATTATTCACCTTTAAAGGCACACAACCCCTATAAAAATTAATGTGACAGCTTCAACCCATTGGAGACTTTAGTAGAGCTCAATGAGACGAATATTTAATCAAGCAACAGCTATTTTGTATCTGCAATATTTTTGATTCTGTAGGGCAAAAACATGATTTATTTTTTATTTTTAAAGGATCATAACCCCTATAAAGGGTCATCAGCAGCTTTGACCCAATAAATACTTTAGTAGTGCTTACTGAGCTGAATGTTTAAGCAAGCAACAGCTTTTCTCTATCGGCAATACATGTAGTTTTTATTTTATAGGGCTAAAACATGGAAACCGCTATTTTCGACCTTTAAAGGGCCATAACTCCTTTAGGAATCATTTGAAAGCTTCTACTTAATGGAGACTTTTGTAAAGCTTTTGATGCTGAAGAAGAAAGGTTGCAATCAGATTTTCTCTATCTCATATACGTTCTGATTTGCAAGCCAAATACAGTTATCTGACCCCCCTTGTCTATTTTTAGCAACATCCATATTTTGTGACAGAACAAAATCGAAACACAAGTTTTGTGCTCAACAACCTAAGGATCAATCATACCAAGTTTAATTAAATTTTGTTCAGTAGTGTCAGAGGTGAAGATTTTTGAAAAATTGTTGACAGAAGACGACGATGACGACAGACGACGCCGACGACGACGGACGTCAAGTGATGACAATAGCTCACTTTGGTCCACCTAAGGTCCAAAACCAAAAATATTTATTTGCTCAAACAAAATTCTCATATTGTACTATATCATGCATTTTGTTTTGTGTTTTTTTTTTGGTGAGGTTTGCCTTTTCAGTGGCTTAATAAACAAATGCATCTTAACCGTACATATTTACGTCCAAAATTCAACAACTCATTTCTTTTTCATTAAATAAAATTTTCTGTAGGCATAAACAATACATTCTTTTAACATGTGTGATGTCTAATTTCTTCTATCTTTTGAATTTCACTACATTGAAAATCTTCATCGGACTCCTAAATTAGACTGTTATAATACATTACGCAGCTATTATTCTTTGGTCCCGTGCGGAACCCGAGGGCGAATAGTCCTTTTTAAAAAGTATTTTCCGGACGTGCAGACCTGAGAAATATTTTACTTATTCACTACAGGTTAACGACTTCCGGGTAGGCCTTTCCATTGAAAATCTGTTGAAATTAACTAAATTGGTCAACTTGTTAAAACATTTTAAATCTTATTGCCAAAGTCTAAAATTACTAAAACATACGTTAACATCCAAGACTTCACTCCAAACCAGTTTATTTGGACCGGGAATGGGAAATTACGCCAAAATCGGATAGGGATAAATTGATGTTTTTCCTTAGCTCAACGTTGTTTACACCATGAGGCCGACCCACAAAGGGAAACTACTCTTGCAAAAATGAAAACAAAAGAATCGGAATCGGAATTCCGGGTGACTTTTTGAAAAGGGCTATAGGCTCACAGCAGAGCTTAGCTTGTCGTTAGAGGCGACTAAGGGTCTTTGGATTCTTACATTGGGTTAGTGCTAGGCCACGGAGCAAACAGTTGTGTATTCTAGATAGCTGAATAGGATGTCCCTGGTCCGCGGAAGTTGTCTGGTCTATAATACAGAAATCCTGATCGCCGACCATAGTAGGCCAACGTGTGTGAAGAGTGCCACGCTTTATGCACGTAAAAGACCCCTTTGTGGACCGCCAAGTAGTTCACTACAATATTTTCCGCCCCTACTCACCTCTCCTCCTTTCCTATGGTCTTCAAAATTTGCTGTTCCTGTGTTTACCACCTCACCCTCATATTTCTTATTATCATCATTTCATGTTCATTTTATCATCCTTTTCGTGTTAATCGCCTCAATATAACCTATAAAGCAAAACACCTATTCACCAACTATAATTCTTTGGTAAATGGCCTTATAATTCCACAATTTTACAACTTATGTTTGTTCTTACTGAATAGCGTTTTGTTTAGTCATTGTATGTTCATGTCTTATTAATAGGCACGATTGTCTTATTTTAAAAAGTTCTCTGACATTTTGTTTAAAACAATGATGAAATTCCAGGTTGGCCGAATTGTACAAGGCTTTTGTATACGTAATGACCACTATTCAACTTTTCATGAATTTGCTTACTTCATTTACTTAGGACTACATAAGCTCAAATATGACAGGTTATTTTAGTTTGATTCGCCCTTGAATTTTAAAACTAGATGCGTTGGGTTTTTTTCTTAATGTATATGTATACCAAATGATACATGGTTTATGTATGGCAAAAACTTTATCTACCATACGCTGAGCTGGCCGTTACTGACGCAACGGGTGTGTTGAAACAAGAAGAATCTGCTTGCCCTTCCGGAGCAATGGAGTTTACTCTCATGAAAACTTGAGTTCGTGTTGTTGATTGCTTTTCAGTTAGTTTTGTGTGTTTTATGTTGTCTTTTTTTTAGTGCGGTTTTTGTTCGCGTTGACTAACCTTAGTTTTGCCTTTTTGACTTTGGACACACGAAAGCCCTATTGGTATCTCTATGACTCTTTCATAAGATACATTACATGAGATAGGCGGTCCATCTTTGTTTGTCTTAATATAACGTCACCCTTACTAATTAAACGTAGTGTCAGACATACATTACATTACTGAACACATAGTTGACATTAGGATAAATTTAAAACTTTATTTTCTCATTTTGTCTGTTTCTGGAGTCATTTTGTTTCTATTTTCAAGTATTTCATTCTGTTGAAGCTTTTCAAGGTTTTTCCTTGCAGAAGTTTGCAACAAACCGTTAAAAAATTAGAATGTTTAAGTGAAAATTGATGCATTAAAAACATTTTGCATCCATACAAAACATATTTAGGCCACATGTACACGAATGAAACAAATCTAAAACGACCAAATCATGTACTGGATCTGCCGAACACTTTAACAACAATAGGAATATTGTGGAAGATAATCTGAAAAAAAAATTCTATTTGCAACTTACATCTTTTAATTTGATTGCCTATAAAAAACCAAACCCTTAAACAATAGAAACAAGTAGCAAGTTAGAAATGTGTCATGATTTTTGTATTGTGAAAATATCCCCCACCATGTTCATCTTTTCAGTCTTTTGTCAGAAATCAGAATAACAAAAAAATTATTTACCAAAGGCATAGTTTTGTTATTGACAATTCATATTTTTACCATCCACTAACAAGTGTACTGTTACCTACACCATATTTAATATATCAATTTTTGTTTCAACAATAGTCTTTTTTTCAAGTGGTCCTTCAAATATAAATAGAGACACAAACAAGTACAAATACATCAACACGGAAGTAAATGTAGATCTACAGACATGGATACATGGGTTTTAGTAATCGGTTTTTGTATTATAGTGTCACGTAAGTTATTTTGCAGAACAACCACTAACCTACATGAATTTACTTTACTTGATGTTTTTTTGTTCTAACGCGTCCAGCCTTCATGGTTTCTCTTCCTAAAATATTTCATTCATAATGTTGTGTTTTGTTTTTTTCATATGTTTTCTCACATGGCTTATATTAACGTACATGTATGTCGGTATACATGTAAACAGGGCCATAGATTACTCTTACATTGCGATAGTACGTTACTCCTCATTCATTTTTTTTAATGGAGAAAAAAGAGATTGAAAAAAGTGTCAATAACTTCTACCTTTGCCACTGTCTTTCTGTAACATCACCTTTATTGTTTTAACGAAATAATAGTAAAAAAAAGGGTCTGATTAACAGTATTCATATAACATATTCAATTTATATCTATCCTAGGTATTTGATTAAATAGCAACAGTACATATTGCATGTATTGTTGCACATAATGCACTGTTTTCATCCCTGCATAGATTGTCGTTGAGGTTAAACTTCGTTTTCTGCTGTGGATGGCATTTTAAACATATTATTCCCCCCGTCACACTTGATAATGATCGTATTACGTTCATACTAAGTCCTAAAAAGTTATGAAACATGGAAAGAACTTAATGGTTGAATGTAGAAGAGACATGCTATCAAGTTGGTAGCACGACTATGATAAAGTTTCCACTACATCTTGAACACGTTCGTAAAGTTTTCACTGAACGTTAACAGTACGTCCAAGCGGCTTTAGCGCCGTTTGTTGTAAGTTTTAACTAAGTTTCCTGGCAGTTCACATGAATTGTACATAAGGTTTTCACTTTCATGTAAACCAAATTGGTTGTTTTCTGCCTTTAATGTACTCAAAAGACAAGATTCGTCTCTAATTTGATATTGGACTTTGCCAATTATATAAGTCAATAAAACTGCGAAAAATGTAGCGCTCAAAGCCGTATTTATGTAGATTCTGTAATTTCTATAAACATGTTTGAGGACTAAAATCTGTTCATCATTCTTTTATTTTAGCACTTTTATGCATCTTCTAAGGATGTACTACGGAACCATCCAAATAATTTTAAGATGGGGTACAACGTATACACATTTTCTTGCCCGGACCGACTTTCAATATCGTTTTTGTTTTATTTTTGTCCTGTCTTTCAGTTATTTTATATGTAGCCCTGTCCTGAATAACAGACAGTGGATATCCCGAATTATTTTTTTCTGACGAGGGATACAATCCTGCTTTTTAATGTCAAATTTACTTACAGCAATCATTTACATATCAAATGGATGTTCCCTTTATGTATAAAGATATGTGTCGAACCGATCGTTGACCGTGTTACAAAACAAACCATTAGCTCAAAAACTCGTTCAAGATCAATTTAGTGACACGAAATTACATTTAAAAAAATAGCTAACGATAGAAATGGTCCGATTTCGTTAAACAGAAAGTTGAGAGGCGACAGACCTGAAATAAACTCCCACGTTATAGGATACCTATGATGATGATGCATATCAAATATCAAGTGGCTGTGATAAGTTGTTACTGAGAAAACTGGTACGAAAATGGTCTTTTATTGAATATAAATGTAAAAAAAATACCTAAAGTCGATAAACAGAAAGTAGATGAGCGACAGACCTGAAATCGAATCTTATGTTATGGGAGTCCAGCTGAGGCTGCTTACAAAATACCACATGCATACAGTTTAAAGACTTCTGTTAAGCATTCGATAAGGGTTGTCTCAATGGGGGCCGTTACAAAAGCCATACTCACAAACCGCATACCGGATAGTAATTCACATAAGCATTAGACATGATTCACAATCCACGATAAATAAATATTCTCAAAGGTAGTCTCTAAAAGGGCTACACTAGCAAACTGGATAGGGATTCACATAAGATTCAGGCTTGATTCCCAATCCAAGATGAATAAATATGCTGAAACTATATACCAAGATACATGTAGTTGCTAAGAAAACTGTCGCCAGCCCGACATTCACTATTTTATAACTAGGAATTTTCACTCTGTAAAATGTGCCCTCTTGCTCGTATATTGTTGTACATTGTAAATGGCACATGGAGTATTTTTATGAATACATATATTGCAGGTGGTATTATCGGGCGAATAATCTTAAGTTAATGTGTAGTATGTATGCGCAATTCGTCTACTAGGGACCAATGGGAAATGCTCAAGACAAAAGTTGATCGATAACAATAATTCCCCCACCCCCTGGAAAAAAATAGAAAAAAAGAAACAAAATAATATAATCTGAGATAACAAAAAGTAGGTACCGGATCGTGTTTTCTTCAAGTGGACAAGAAAACAGTTTTCTTCAAACCACAAAAGACCTTGGTTTTCTTCGCCTTAAATTTTATTTTAAACAAGACAGGAATTCCTGGGTCGCCGCTGAGGGAAAGAAATTCTAAGACTGCTCGTTTAACAAGCAGTATATAAGTTGCAGACCTTGGAATGCATCCTATCATATAAAACCCATAACAAAAGCTGCTAACAATTTATCGAATGGTTGCTGAGAATTTGTTTAGATTTTTGTTTTATTTTTAACCCTACAAAAATTCCTAATCGGCTCGTTAAAAGGAGGTTAATAAGTGACAGACCTGAAAACGTATCCCACCATATGAACCTTTACCGAAGGCTGAATAACAAATATTGAGAACCTACGAATTCAATGTAATAGTAGCGGAGAAATATGTTACGAACATTTTTTCCAATTATTAACGTCCGGCATTTCTTTTTTTTCTTTTCCGTCTTGTGGCGAGAGATAAATATAAGAATTCAATAAATAAAGGTAAAAACAGGTTTCACAACTATAAGTAATGAGATGCTCGTGCTCGCAAATGCTCGTTTCCTAATTTGACAAATATCTAACTCGATGTGATAAAAATCCGTATCTCATTACTTATAGTTGTGAAATCCTAACGTGAAAGTGTAGGCCCCACGATGAAAATTAGTTAACCATAAAAACTTATAGGATAATTATCCTTTATGTATTTTGTTTAGCAAACATGTAAAAAAGAAGTCAAATAAAAAAGTACCACCTTTTTATTCATGATAAAATTTAATTTTAAGTAGACTTTATATCATAAAAAAACGTTTTGTACATTTTTGAATATATTTTGTTTGTCGATCAACAGGTGTTCAAACAAAAATAAGCATGCTTTCCACGAGATGCGTATCTAACTGCGGTGTCTCGCGCGGACAGCCAATAAAATTTATTGAAATTGAATATCACATCGTGTGGAATGTGTTACGCAAAAAAGTCGCATCTCACGAGAACTAGATAATAATGCACAACAGTTAGAGAATTACCAAACCAGGATGATCAATCTCAAATGTCCAAGAAGAAAGGACGGAACAAGGCAAAGACACTCAGCAGAATTGAAAATCGCAATGAGCATGACTTATAGTACCGATTGGGGACGACCATTTGCTTTTGAGGAGGGGGCCTGGCAGGTTTTGTAAATAAATATTCTTGCCTGGAAAAAGTTGAAATAAATAATCTGGTCTCTGTTTGCAAGAAAATAAATAATCTGAGCAAAAATCCTTTACAATTAAGCTAGTATATACAGAATATAAATAATCTGTCTCGACCAAAACTGCCCGTCCCCCTCAGAATCAAATTGTCGTCCCCTAAACAGAAAAAAATAAAGACCAGAAGGACCAACTTTTTATGAAGAAGTAGATTGCGGATAGACGATATGTAATCCCTGATTGATCCACGGCTAAAATTATGGTTTTCGGTTCGAACCTAGGGTATAGATTTGATAAAGCTATAGAGTACGTAGGAAGCCAATTTAAAATTATGTCAAAAAGTTATCTTAAAACTTACTGGAAATCGAGCGACATAGTCAAGCGCGGGGCCCGGGTGCCGAATAGGCCCACAGCAGAGACTGGCTTGTCGTAAGTTGCGACTAAGGATGTAAGAAGTCTGACATCCGGTCAGTGCTCAGCCCATAGAGAAAGAAAGCGTGTACCCTAGGTGGCTAAATAGGGTGGCCTTCGTTTGCGGGGATTTTCAGGTCTACAATACTAAAACCCTGACCGCTGACCATGGTGCACCAACGTGTTTTGAAAGTGCAACACTTCATGTACGTAAAATATCCCGTTGTGCACCACCAAATAGTGTAACCTTTTTAGTGTTAAGCTCAACTCACTCGCTCACTCACTCACTGACTCGAGCAACAGAGAACTAAATTCGTGTCGATTAGTGTAACAGTAGGGCTGGTGAATATGATAAAACCTCTGCAAACAAAATTCCAACGGTTTAAAGATGTCAGGAAATAACATCTATCTTAATATAAACCCTAAGGACTGAGAAACAGTATGCATGTACAATGTACGTTAACTATTCTGCTATTTCGAAAATGAGACATGATGGTGGTATCTGTGGTCTGACGTTAGACCATGAAAACAGTTTTACCGAAAGGCAGGACAGTTAGCATAACATGTCAATGCTTAATTTCAGATAATTGTAGTCATGCGATAAAATATATATATCATGATCTGCCGTCACATTAAAATGCCTTTTAACAGCTTCTTTTCAAAATAGTGAAGAATGGTTTAAACGACCAAACACCAAGTCGCATAGGGGAAATTATTCTACCCGATTACCTTTGAAAATGAGCAGAACCATATGCTTTATCTAGCTTAACTGCTAAAAGTCAGTTTTATAGGTAATCTAAATGTACATTTTAAAGATGGATGAATTTTTACCTTTTCAGATTTTAGCTTTTGCAAGGCTGTATCATCAGTAATAGGATCAACGATCACATTAAAATGTCCACTGTTACCAACACAAACCCAAAAAGTAATATGGTTCAAAGCAACTAATACGTTGTCTTATGGGGATCTAGTTCTTCCTGATTTACTACCAGAAGAATTTAGAGATCGTTTGAGTATTGCTTTTGACAATGGAAAATACCATTTGACCATATCTGACCTGAAAAAGACTGACGAAGGACAGTATCAGTGTATTGTGGGAGGAACTTTGGATCCTTATCAAACACTTGCCGTTGTAGGTAAGGCATACATACAATTAAGTCTTGTTTTCTTTTTGTTGTAGATGTAAGCTTTTCCAGAGCTGTATCAGCAATTGTTGGCTCTACAGTCACTTTACATTGTCCACTACACCCGACTGGATCATTTAAAGTTACATGGGCAAAAGAAAGTCAGCTATTATCACACGGGGAATCCATTCTATCCGGTCTCCAACCAGATGAATTAAGGAACCGCTTAAGCATCACTATGAACGATGGGAAATACCATCTTAAAATATCCAGCTTAGTAAAGGCTGATGAAGGACAGTATCAGTGTTTAATGGGTGGAACAGTAGATCCCTTCCAAAAGCTTACTATTATAGGTGAGCTGGGAAACGAATTAGCTTCAATCGGCTATATTGATACTCCTAATGCGAGAAGGGAAATCTTTCTACTTATACATAGCTTTTTGTTGAATTCAAAATCTGTCCACCTATTGTGATTAAAGACCAAACACACTATTGTTGCGCATCTTTTTATTTGGTAATATAACGTTAAATTACGGGAAACGTACGGACCGACTTTGGTAGACAAATTCGCTGAAATAATTGCATTGCAATCTTTTCTCAGTACCCCGTGATCACAAGAACATTTTTTGCGAACGACAATACTTAAAGAAAATAGCGTACAAAAATAATAAAACATATTTACTTTTTTAATTATTTGTCGATATGGCATGAATGGGTGACTAACGTCGTTTCAAAGTTTAATTTTTTTTAAAATATACAAAAGTGTCCAATATAAAATGATAAGTTTGTTTCCATTGCGTTTCAAAATAAGAAAAGACGTCGTTAACACTGGCATACTGAAGACAGTCCAAACAATTACAGTTGCATGACTTTCAGCACAGAAAAGGACAAAAGGTGGAAATGGTAGACAACAGTCTAATCCTTATCTATGTTCTACCCTTTTCTCCCAATGTTCTCTTCTTTGTCAACAATCATTCACCGTTATTTTTTTGGACTGTTTCCAGTTTGCTTAGCGGTCAAATATAGCCCATGATAAAAATGATTGTACTAATGTAAAACAATGGTTTTACACATAGTCTTTCGTTTATAATACTATTAGTTTATTGCATGGATCAGAGAGCCTTTCGATTGATGAGCAGCTTCCGTGGTTTTTTGTGGGTTAAAAAGTCCATACATAGCATTAATTATTCGTAAATCAAATGTTTTGCATGTTTCATATGTCGATAGAATAGACACTTGTCTATCATACAAAAAATAGTTTAATCGTCTACAATTTTATCTTTAAGTTGGATCTTCCATTGTTAGTTTTTGGTAACAAGGCAGATATGGTACTACAAAAATTAAAAACACCCTCAAATTTTCATGTTTAAATAGATACCACCGCTAGTAAGGTGGATTCACGACGATCAGGAAAGTCCAGTGAAGGATTCACGTAAAGTTGTATTTGGTAAGAGGATTCAGTTTTGTCGGGTTATACAAAAAAGTTAACAACTTTGTTTTGTTGCAAAATTATTGCCTTTCGAATAGTAATTAAATACTTAATTTTGCCTCTTTATTTGTTACACATATGACTAAAAAGTCGTAAAAGTATATATCAATCTGTTGTGAAATAAGGATATGATTCACGAAAAACATCAAGGTTGAATAATGTACATAAAGAAAACTATTTCATCAAATAGATGTGTTTTTATTTGCATAAAGTGTCTTTATTTTTCACCAAAGCAAGAACATCATATGTCTAAAAGACACATCGAAAACAATAAGTATACCTTAAAAAAGAGATGTAAAAATTGGTGAATAATGGTTTGGTAATAAGAGGATTCTGTTTTGGTAATGTGTGAAGTTCGGTTAAGTTTCGGGTTAAAAAAATAAATTTGTATTCATATGTATTAATATCTGTGTGCTACAAAAGAAAACCATGCTTAATGTGTTAATTCAGGCCCATAAAAGTGGTTTTATTCGACGAATGTCGACAATTCACCACATCATGCACATATAAAAACGATAAGATTTTCAACTTAATGTAATGTAACATAAATGAATAATACTAAGCAAATCAAAGACTTCTAAAAAATAAAAGTTTATTATATGTACTATTATGCGTATTGATTGCCTTGAAAATCAAGAATCTTTTTTTGTTATCTTGAAATCGTTTTAATCGTCAAACGTCTTCTTTTGCTTGTTCAAATGAAACACCAGAAAAACACGGCATCTAATAAAAGTAGTTGATTTTACTTTACAAACTTTTCTCGGCACATTTCTCATTTCCTGGTTTTAGATGTTGTTGAGGTTTTCTCTATGGATTGACACTAAGGTTTTGTCAGGTTGGGAAAAAAAATATTTCATGAGCGCTTTTAACGGTTTATGGGCGGCCCTTGGTGTGCTGGTCAACTCGTCCAATTGATAAAAAGAATCTGTCTTGACCCGTTGGTTTTGAAATAATCTTTTGTGTTTCAAGTAAACCCATTCTTGTGCAAGAGTTGCCGTATAATTTATAGAAACCCAAAGCTACTACTAAAGCATATGCATACAAAGTTTCGTCAACCAAGCACTTATATGCTACTTATAAGTACTCATTAGTTATTGCCGTCACTATCGTCGCCGCAGCTGCTGGCAGAGTAATACACTCTGATTCGCTAGCAAACAAAAAATACAGGAAAACAAAAAGCCGAGAGAGTGCATTCATATTTTACAGCACTTTAGATGAACATTTGGAGTATAAATCGTCACCAACTAATTTATCCATATGAATCGCCAGCCAATTTTTGCAATTAGAGTTAATTAAACCAGTTTTAACGAACTACCTAATGGAATATTTATTTTGTCTGTATGCAAGAATATATGGGAGATCAACAATTGATGCACAACAATTTCCCTAACAACAACTCAAAATGAGTAAAAGAGAAAACATGTTAGTGACCCGGAATAGATAATGAATATATTAAGAATCATATGTGGGGTCAAAAGGTCACCAGGCAATAGAATGTTGCCGGGCAATAGAATACCGGTACTTTCTATTTTCGATTTGTATGGCCCTACCACATATGTGGAAAGGCCATATAGTTTTACCCTTGTTCGTCCGTACGTACGTACGTCCGTAACACTTTGGTTAAGTTCTTGGTTACGGTCCATTTCTCGGATACTAGATGTTGAGGATCAATGATATTTCACCACTAGATGGATCTTGGGTAGGGCTACACCACCCACTAGAAATTATGTCACTGTGTCCTATCTTTTATGAATGAACGACTTTGGTTAAGTACTTGGTTAAGGTCCATAACTTGGATACTAGATGTTGGGGGTCAATGATATTTCACCACTAGATGTGTCTTGCCTAAGGTGACACTTCCCACTAGAACTTATGTCACTGTGACCAATATTTTACGCATGAATGACTTTGGTTAAGTTCCATTACTCGGATACTAGATGTTTGGGGTCAATGATATTTCACCACCTACATGGGGCATGGGTAAGACTACACCACCCACTTGAAATTTAGTCAATGTGACCTATATTTTAGTATGAACGACTTTGGTTTAGTTCTTGGTTAAACAGATTATACACATCATGGGTCAATGATATTTACAGAACGAGAGGGCCATCCTGTGGCTCATATACACATTTTCTAGTTTAATAAAATTTTCTATTACATATTTACATGTAGTTTTAATATTACATGTACGCGGCATTCTTAATATAAATAAATAATAACCCTTTTCTTATATTGTTCACCCCAACTTTTTTGGATCGCTTATGCACCTATATTTTTATTCCAAGATACACCCCCTTCTTCATCTTAAATTATTTTAAAAAGTAGCTACAGAAGTTCTTAACCGACAATAATATATAATATGTTAATGATTTATGTACATCTGAATTTGAATTATTTTCCTTCAATTGTACATTTTTTATCACTGTATATTTTTGGTTTTAATGTGTACAAATTCATTAGAAAAAAAATAACAATAAACTCCCAGGATCCTGCAACGCTCTCATCGTCCTTGGGCTATAATGTCGCTTCTATGAGCTACATTAACCCTTTAAAGAGTCACCGTAGAACTTCTACCTACTAAAGAATACGTTTTCTTTATCTGCAATACTCAACATTTTGTAGTGCAAAACATGAAAAACGGCATTTTTTGAACTTTGAAGAGCACCAACACCTATAAGGTTTCATCTGACATCTTCGAACCAATAAAGACTTTTGGGGAGCTCAATGAGCAAAATGCAACTGCTTTTCTATATCTGTAATAGTTTTTGATTCGGCAAAAACATGAGAAAAATGTATGTTTGATCTATAAAGGGCCATAATCTCTGCAATTGTCATCTGAAATCTTTGGACCATTGGAGACTTTTGAAGAGTTAAAGTACAAAATATTTAAGGTCTTTTACCATTGAATTTCACAAGATACCCGACGTAAATTCATCAACTAAATCTGTTATTTTAATAAATGACCCTAAATGAATGGCAGCAAAATTGGTCAAAAATGTAACTGATAAATACGTCATCTTATGCAATTCACCATAAAAATGTATGATATAACCCGACAAAACAGTACTCGCAACTTACCAAAACAGGAGTCTGTACTGTACAGTGTACATGACCAAAATGGAATCCTCTGAAATGGTGATACAAATTACCGTTTTGTTGTGTAAACTAATTTGATTTGAATTGTTTAATTTGAAGTACTCTACTTGCATGTTTTAATCTAGAACGATTAAAAAAAATGTGGCTATATATTGTGTGCTTTATCATACGTTTAAAGTGTGTAACTGACTTATAATTTAGAGTTAGAAAATGAATAACTCTTTTCGTCATAACTTTTAAACTTTTAATCATAAATGAACCAAACTTTCACATTTTATTGAAATCAATACAAAAATGCTTAATATAAGGAAGTATAGATAATACATCGCTTTATGTTTATTTACATTGCTTAGGTGTGTCCTTTATGTGCGTATTGTAAACAATATCGATCGAAAAAGGAACGAATTAAACCCACCAAATACAATTTTACGTGAATCCTTCACTGGACTTTCCTGATCGTCGTGAATCCACCTTACTAGGGGTGGATACATTTTTTTCTAGAAACTAAAGTGACGTTTAATTATAAAATAAATGGAATCTGACTGCATGTTTTAATAAAATGTCAGCCATGTAGAAATACTTTAAACATCGGCAAACAAGCGAAACATGCTTAAACGCTTTAACCATTTTGTTATTTTCTAGTTGGACCAACTGATGTAAGGTTAGAGAACAAGAATGGTGATGGTAATTTACAAGGTACAGAAGGACAGGACCTAAGAATCAGATGTATAGCTGTAGGAGGAGATCCCAGACCAGATGTTGTAATCCAGATAGGTACCAATGGTCCTGAAATAACTGGTACTGGGGGAGCGGCCGAACACACAATTCTTGGTATTGCTAGATCATTCGATGGTACTGTTGCTACATGTAGGACGGATTATCCTGGTGTTGTGTATGAATCATTAACTGATTCTTCAATTATCTATCTGAACCGTAAGTTTCTTTATTTTTAGTTGCTGTACATGTGTCAATTTAGATTTAATCACAAAAAATTTGTTTTACAAGTTTAACAAGATATTCATGCGGCGTTTATCGTCTACAAACAATTATGTACTACATGTACTTTGTCTTATACTGAAAACTGTCTTGTTTTTACTGGTAGTAAAGTTTTGAGTTCTACACAAAAAAAAAATATTCCAAATTTTGAATATTCATGTTTCAAAAATTTGAACTGACCAGATTTTGATTTCACTGAGACAGGTCACAAACGACAAGGCAAAGATGAAACACTGTCAATAAAGGTACATTGTGTAATAAAAAAAATTACCGAACTTGAAGAATTTAAGAACATTGCATTTATAATTTTCTTTTATAATTTCTCTTTCAGTGAAACCCCTGTCTCCTACTTTTAGTCCAGACCCAATCAGTACAGAAGATACAAAACCTCTAGTGTTAACCTGTACATCTACTGGTAGTCGTCCTGCCCCTACACACAGAATCTGGTTACTGGGTGATAGAAACACTGATATCACATCAAGCTCTACAGCAGTGGTTACAAGTCTAGACCCATCGTATTCAGATACTTATATAACTACATCCACATTGACATACGTCATGAAAAAACAATATAATGGCAAAAATATAACATGTGGGTTTACAAACATTATTACTGGGAATATGTTTATCAAGTCTTCCATTCAGATTGATGTTAAATGTAAGTTAAAGACTTTGTATGTACATGTATATAAAATATTGCAAGGTTGATATTACATTTCATGGTTCAAATTGATACATTTGTATATGTTACAGGGCAAAGTGGAATCCAGGGCGATCCGGAATCCTCCAAGGACACATTGGAATTCTAATTTCTCCTAGGACAAATTGGAATTCTGATTTGTCCTGGATTTAAACCAGTGTAAATCAGAATTCCAATTTGTCCTAGGAGAAATTGAGATATCCAGATTTGCCCTAAGACGATTCTGGATCCTCCTGACTCATTGTTTTAATATTGGTACACAATAAAATAATTTTTTTTTGATAATTATACATATTATAAATCCAAAAGATTTTAAAATGTAAGTTTTACTTATAATATTAACTGCAAGGCTTCTTTTAATTATTCATTTACCAGGAAAAAACTTAGTGTCAAGGATAAAACAAAAACCAGATTGTCATCAATGTTCATAAATAAAAATTATGTTAATGCGGGTTTTGTTTTTTTTTTTTGCGTTAAATTTTTGAAAATAAATAAAGATGGAGATTTGAAGTGGTATACTAAGATATTACGTATAAATGAAGATAGTTCAACTGTTTTAAGAATTATATTCAAAACTTTGTAAAAAAAGCCCTGGAAAAAATATTGTATCTGGATCTTAACATGACTTCATATAAATTCTTTTTTTTTAACTTTAATTCTAAATAATTCATATAAAATATCAAATACAAAAACAAATATTATAATTTTTGCACTATAATTCTATAAATCAATTATAATTAATAATACTTGTATTATGTTTTATTATTTTCATTTGTCCCGTGCGGGGCCCGGGTGGCGAATAGGCCCGCAGCAGAGCCTAGCTTGTCGTAAGAGGCGACTAAGGGTCTTGGGATTCTGACGTCGGGTCAGTGCTCAGCCCACAGAGCGACCAAGTGTGTACCCTAGGTGGCTGAATAGGGTAGCCCTCGTCCGCGGGGGTTGTCAGGTCTATAATACGGAAACCCTGACCGCCGACCATAGTGGGCCAACGTGTGTGGAGAGTGCCACGCTTCATGCACGTAAAAGACCCCTTTGTGGACCGCCCAGTAGTGCACCACATAGGCTAAATTTTCCGACCCTACCCACCTCTCCCCTTTTTCCTGTGGTTCTTCAAAATTTACCGGTCCTTTGTTTCCCACCCCATCCCCATATTTCATTTATCATCATCATTTCATGTTCATTTTATCATCTTTTTCATGTTCATCGCCTGTAAATAACCTATATAGCGTTGCACGGGCGTAAAACACCAACTCACTCACTCACTATTATTTTCATTTGAGTTTTAATAATTGCTATAAAAATGATCTTAGTAAATGCATTTAAGATACCAGTAAGATTCAGAATCCCCACATAACACAAATATCTAATGTGATTCTGGACCCCACTGAAAAATCAGGATGATCCAGAGTCTTCCTAGGACAAATCTGGATATCTCAATTTCCCCTAGGGCTAATTAAAATTCTGATTTACACTGGTTTAAATCCACGGCAAATCAGAATTCTTATTTGTCCTAGGAGAAATCGGAATTCGAATTTGCCCTAGGAGGATTCCGGATCCCCCTGGATTCCAATTCGCCCTGTAACATATATATGAAGATTGCAAATGGTCCTGACATGGTACAGGCATTCAAAAAGAAATGGTGGGTTAAACCAGGTTTAATGGCACAAGTCTTCACTTTTTCAGTGAATTTAGGGTCCAGTGGCAATGAGTCATTTCTCGAATCATTTCGTCCGACATAATATTGAATATTTTCTACCAGTGGCTGATACAAATTCACTCGGGCTTTAAATTGTGGTTCCTTGATAAATAATAATCACAACAAGGTTCCAGACAAAAATGTTTTGCTTTCCCCGACTCGCCTTTTGTCTATTCATGTTTCAAAGAGTAACCTCTCATCAGCAGCATTTGAATCAAAACATCCGAAGGTAAAGAAGCATAAGTATTGAACAGAAGTACTAGTATTAAAAACCAAAAACGTTCAAACGGAGAAGCCGAATCCAGGATCAGGCATATCGACCATGTGCAGTACAATCAAAATTTCGTTGACAAAATAATATTAAAATTTGTTGGAAAATTCGTGTCAGACAGGTCTGACGACCAGGCCTGTAATTACTCTCAGGGATCTCTGGTCCACCAGCAGCGGTTATCGACCAAGTGGTTTCAAAATACAAATACCAAGACGGGTATCAAACAGTAAATTTGGTCATGATGTATATGCATATTTCGAAGAGTAACCTCTCATCAGCAGCATTTGAATCAAAACATTAGATTGTCAAAAACCAATAGTACTGAACAAGAAGTACCCAAACATCAAAAATGTTCGAACAGGGAAGCCAAATCCAGCACAGAGGAGATCGACAATATACATTACAAGGAAAGGAGTGAAACCTGGTGTTTTAAACCAGTTTAAATTTAACAATCGAAAATTACGTTGACAAACCCTAGGGGACTTCTGTTCTACTAGCAGTGTTTATCGTAAATAACATACATACTTTAAGAAACATACTTTAATTTCCTAATTCAAATGCATTATTTTTTTTTCAGATGCACCAGAAATAACAGTACAAAACAAAACATTTGAGCCAAATGAGATCAACAGAGAGCTACAGTGTATACTGAATGGGAATCCGAATATCTTTACATTCAATAAGTGGGAACACAGGTCTAAATATGGCCAGCATATTCGGTATTTGAATGCCGCCAAAACTCAGACATTACCAGTTGTTTCACAAGCCATCAGATACCAAGACATAGGAGAGTACATTTGTACTGCTAATAATGGTATCCTTAATAGTCAAAACCAACTAGACCAGAAAGGATCGGGATATGTTGTCAGTAAAGGTATGTCTTTGATGTGTGAGGCTACAAATTTGTTTTTAAGCCAAAAAGATTTTAATTTTCAGACCCCCCGATAGTGTACCTAAACAACCAATTCTTTATTCTTGAGTTTATGGGGAGTATTGTGACTTTCTTGAGGGAGCTTAACGGCCGACGGGCAAATTTTTAAAACAGGGGTACGTTGCTCTGCGGTTTTTGTCGTCCCTGAAGAAATTTTATAGAAGGCATCATGTGCTGGTAGACAAATACGGAATTTTATATCTCAGATGAGCGCATATGTTGATGTGACAAACATTTTTCGTATTGCCATTCTTTCCGGATTTGACAAACACTAAATCGATCGTTGGCGACGTGACGGATGTTCTATAGTTAGCGGGGACAGCTTACTCTTCTGGAACACCTGAGTTCACACTCGTTTCAACTTGAGTTAACGTTGCTGATTGCGGTTTGGTTGTTTTGTTGTAATGATTTTATGTTTACCGAATTTGTCTTTGTTTTTTATTCGGATTGACGGCATCTGATTGCCCCTTTGGTATTTTTGCCTCTTTTCTGCCGTCTTTAAGAGAATTGTGTTTCTTTTAAGTAAAACTATCAACAGAACAAAGCTTGAGTAACACTTGTCGTTAGTAAAATCATGTTTTTTCCCTACATTTTAGCTCAACCATTCTTTTTGAAAGGAAACTATGAAACGAAGCTCTCCCAAGAAAATAAAGATGTAGAAATAAACGTCGATGTGTATAGCGAACCTCAATTTACCTCAGTAACTTGGTATAAAGATGGAAACCCTATCTTGCCCGGGAGTAAACATTCATTTTCTAACTCCCCAGTTATTGTCAATGAAATTTTTCATGGTGTAAATGTACAGGTTGATGGTTATCGGCTGGTACTCACTATAAGGAACCTTCAGGAAAATGATTTCACCAATTATATAGTGAGGATCTCTAATGGAGTTGGTGAAACAGTCGAGCACATGGTGGTTCTAAAATCTGTCGGTTAGTATTTATTAACGTTATTTTTAAATTATATACATGTATGATTTGCATATCGATATGTGTTCCGTGTTACTGCAAGTTCTTACGTGTGTAATGAAAGAATGCGGTTTGCAGCAATCAAACTTGGTTAAGTCCACCATTTCCGTTTTTATCTGAACTATGTCAAGATCATTGCGATTTTGATTTCCCGGCTTGTATAAGCATTGTTAATTTTTCTTGGAGTACATGTATCAAAGCATTTTCAAAATACAAATCGCCATTAATTGGCTGTTCGTGGGTGTTAATTAGCACGATCTTATAACGTTATCATGTTTCTTGTTTCTAGAATTATGAAGGCTAAACAAGTCAATAGAGAAGCGTTACCAGTGCATTATGCTTTGTCGTATGGAATGTCAAATATTTTACCGTTTTTGAGATTTGCATGACAAAGTTTTGCTAATGAAGTCCTTGATATATTTTGCAAAAACACCTAAGCATGAAATTGAAGCACCACAATTGACGTTGTGCATAAATTAATGGTGTTCAAAAAGTAGACTTTCGAATCTTTTAATTGGCTATGTAACGCACACTTTTTTGCATTTTATAATTCATATTTTACATGTATGGTACACATGTGCATAATTTTTGTTCAAGGCTCACCAGATTCACCGACTGACTTCAGTGTAACAAATAGCAAAACAAACAGCATCACAGTTAGATGGAAACCTGGCTTCGACGGTAGATCCGAACAAAGTTTTGTCTTACAATATCGTAGAATAGGAACAAACCAGTGGACATCAAGAAAGATTAAAAACGCTCCAATTGGTCCCCAAGAAGACGGTTTTGATTTTACACTTGATGGTTTAAATGAGGGGACATTTTATGCACTGAGAATGTATGCCGAAAATATTTTCAACTCAAGCTCTTATACAGAGGTCCTTGAAATCTTTACAAGCCAAGATGGTATGATTAATAATTTTAAGAATCTTATTTTTTTACGTTTGTGTAAAGGTCCAACCAAAACGGCTATTCATAAAGATGCATTAAAAACTAGACAATAAAGCCTGGATGTTAGTATTTTTTTTTTACATAGAAAATCATCTATTTTCAACAAAAGCGTGTTCTTCGGTGAAAATGACGTTTGTAATACTGCATACATACTGTATTTATATTCTTGCCACATAAAGACCAAAGCAGTTGGTGCATTCCCTGGTAGCTTTTACATAGACACATTTTTTTAATATGTAGTAAATTTGTGCCAGCACAATTTTTTAATAAGAAATAAATCATTTTAATGTTAGGAATTAAAACAAAATTCATTGAAAAAACTAAAGCTTTATTTCGTATGTTCTGTAGAAAAATTGTGTATACCACAATCTGTAGTAGCTGGGGTAGCTGGTGGGTTGTCATCTGTAATCATCCTTCTAATCGGAGTCATTGCAGTCCTTTTATGTAGAAGAAGTAGTTTTAATCAAGGTATTCCAAATATCAATTTTCATTAGTTCTTTGATCTTTAATTTTTAGAATAATTTATCGATATTTTTTTCTAATTGACTGTTTTAACATTACATGTACATTTATGGTATGATGCCTGAACAGAACAATGCTTGAAGTAAGGAGATTATTAATTTTAAAAGAAAAGGAAAACTGGAAAATATTGCAAGTGGCATTAAATTTTCAGATGGATGCCGAGAACATCAAACATAACAAAATATATTGGAATCGAAAGGAACAAGTAAAAAATGCACTTACTTAAAAAAGATCACTAGACTAAGTACTATATAAATTTATTAAATTTAATAGACAAAGTAGAAAATTCGGCAACTACAGAAAAAAACCCTAAAATAATAAAAACCATCCACTTTTTAAACACTTTTGAACTATTTGCCGAGCATGTTTTCAGTAGTAAATTAGTATTCTAATGGGCTCTTAGTCTGTACTGTTGATAACCATTTTGTTTGGTGTTTTTTTTTTAAAATAGCAATGCAAAAACAATATTTTTTTTTAACCACGAGAAAAACCGCACAGAACGCAACAAATGTACATAATCATTCAACCTAAATATTGTTGATGATGTCTTTTCACTAGATTTCTATATTGTTAACGAATGCATTTTAGCTCACCTGGACCGAAGGTCCATGTGAGCTTTTACCATCACTTGGTGTCCGTCGTCGTCGTCGTCGTCGTCTGTCGTCGTCTGTAAACAATTTTTCAAACGTTAACTTGTCCGACACCATAAGTCCAATTGCAACCAAACTTGGTATAGTTGTTGAGTGGCATTATGTGTACAAAACTATCGTTCGGATTTTCGATTCGTAAAAAAACATGGCCGCCATGGCTAAAAATAGAACAGGGGGGTCAAATACAGTTTTTTGCAAATAACTCAAAAAACAGTCACAGATATCAAAATTCTGGCAGAGGGTAAAAGTAATCAGCACATCAAGATCTACCTGCCCAGAAATTTTCAAAAAGATCCAACAACCGATGTAGGAGTTATTGCCCTTTTTCTGGATTTTTTCAAAATTTCGCACTTAATTAGCCCTATATCTTGAAAACTATATAAGATATTTTAAAAATTCAAATTGCATATGATTAAGCACATCAAGATCTACATTTCATGTAATAAGGTCAAAGCTGTAGAACCATTTCTTTTAGGAGTTATGGCCCTTAAAGCGTCAAAAATTACCATTTTTCATTACTTTTCCCCTGAATTTCAAAGATTAACTTGTCTGACACCATACATCCAACTTCAACCAAACTTGGCACAGTTGTTAAATAGCATTAATGCTACAATTTTATCGTTCAGATTTTTGATTCGTCAAAAAATATGGCCTCCATGGCTTAAAATAGAACATAGGGGTCAAATTACAGTTTTTTGCAAATAACTCAAAAATGGTAACATATATCAAAATTCTGATGGGGGGACAAAAGTGATTAGCATCTCAAGATCTACATGCTCTGAAATTTTCAAGAAGATCCAACAAACGACATAGGAGTTATTGCCCTTTTTCTAGATTTTTTTTCAAAATTTTGCACTTATTTAGCCCTATATCTTAAAAACTATACAAGATATTTCAAAAATTCAAATTGCCTATGATTAAGCACATCAAGATCTACAATTCATGTAATAAGGTCAAAGCTGTAGAACCATTTCTTTTAGGAGTGATGGCCTTTGAAGCGTCAAAATTTACCATTTTTCATTACTTTTCCCCTGAATTTCAAAGATTAACTTGTCTGACACCATAGGACCAACTGCATTTAAACTTGGCACACTTGCATAATAGCATATATGCTACAATTCTATCGTTCGGATTTTAGATTCGTCGAAAAACATGGCCGCCATGGCTAAAAATAGAATATAGGGGTAACTTGTAGTTTTTTGCTAATAACTCAAAAATGGTTACAGATATCAAGATTGTGGAAGCATCAAAAGTGATCAGCATATTAAGATCTACCTGTCCTGAAATTTTGAAAAAGATCTAACCGCTGATGTGGGAGTTATTGCCCTTTTTGATTTTTTTTCAAAATTTTGCACTTATTTAGCCCTATAGCTTGAAAACTATACAAGATATTTCAAAAATTTAAATTGCATATGACTAAGGACAATAATATCTACAAAATATGTGTATCTGTGTAGCTCAGGTGAGCGATTCAGGCTCCTGGGAGCCTCTTGTTTACTTATTATTAAAAATTTCGTTGTTAAACCATTTATTATTCATTTCAGCAAAATCTAATAGTCAGAGGTAGGTTATTATTATTTCTTACATGAATTTACATCTAAAACGTCCAATATCATACATAAAGGTCTAACAAATAATTTTGTTATATTTAAATTACAAATACCAAAACTTAGGTATAAATTGTTAATTTGGATATGCTATACATGTATATCGATATTTTTAACGTTTTAATCATAAAAACCAGTGTTAGTGTAAGCAAAATACAATTTATTAAACGGGTATTAATGATGCTCATTTCAAGTAGAATCATCTGTCAAGAAGCTTTTGAATCATATCATTATGTAATGTGCCGGGCTGTGTCGCATACACTTATTCCAAACCTCATTATTATACCCCGCACTTCAAAAGTGGGGGGTATATAGTGATAGGGGTGTCCGTCCGTCCGTCCTTCCGTCCGTCCTTCCGTTACACTTCAGGGTACCCATCTCTTATCCGCAACTCCTCCTAAACCCCTTGGTGGATTTTCATGAAACTTACACACAATCTTTGTGCCATAATGTAGATGTGCACCTACTATTTTTAACTTTGATCAGAATGGTTTTTGGAGTTTCCCATAGCAAAACATGGACTTAGCCATTCGCCTACATGGGGGTACCCATCTCTTATCCGCAACTCCTCCTAAAACCCTTGATGGATTTTCATGAAACTTACACACAATTGTTGTGACATAATGTAAATGTGCACTTATTATTCTAAAATTTGATCAGAATGGTTTTTGGGGTTTCCCATAGCAAAACATGGACTTAGCCATTCGACTACATGGGGGTACCCATCTCTAATCCGCAACTCCTCCTAAACCCCTTGAAGGATTTTCATAAAACTTACACCCAATCTTTGTGACATAATGTAGATGTGCACTTACTATTTTAAAACTTGATCAGAATGATTTTTGGGGTTTCCTATACCAAAACATGGACTTAGCCATTGACTACATGGGGGTACCCATCTCTTATCCACAACTCATCCTAAACCCCTTGATGGATTGTCATGAAACTTTTATACAATCTTTGTAACATAATATAGATGTGCACCTACTATTTGAAAGTTTGATCAGAATGATTTTGGGGTTTCCAATGGCAATACATGGACTCAGCCATTCGACTACATGGGGGTGCCCATCTCTTATCTGCAACTCATCCTAAACCCCTTGATGGATTTTCATGAAACCTACACACAATCTTTATGACATAATGTAGATGTGCATCTCCTATTCCTAATTTTATCTGATTTTTTTTTTTTGGGGGGGGGGGTATTTATTTGTGAGCTGCGGCTCACAGTTTTTTCGAGTTTTCTATTAAAAGGCAAAAAAAATGAAAGAAACGTACCTATGCCTAAAAGTTCGAACAGGAAAGTCAAATCCAGCACCAAGGTTATCGAACATATGAAGAATAAAGACAGATGAAAATCAAGGACATCGAAGAATATTGAATACTTAAATGATAACTTCACAACCATTGGTTACACTTAGTTAAAGAACCATCATACCTTTTATATATTATTTCATGTAACATATATTGCTTACCTTAACGAACCTTGTCCACCTAACGCATACCCTTATATCGCAAGACAGAAAACATGAAAGTTTCTACCAAAAAAGTCATGACATAACATTTGGTTTGAGAAAACACGTCACTAATCACATACTGCCGAACCTTTAATGATATCACCCTCTTTCTCCTGGCCTATACCGATTTATCGGGCTAATAAGGTATGTACGTGTAATGCTTATTATAATATTGTTTCAAATACAGAAAAGAGACAACACAACAGCACTACATGGATGTGTCTGAAGATGAAGAAAACGTTTCACCTTTTATGCAAAGTGAACCAGGTTTTGTATTCGATGAGCATAGATCCAAGTTATTTTTTGTATTTTGTTAGTAAACTTGACAAAAATGTACACATATACGAATGGAAATGTAACCCCATGTTTGGTTAGTGTTCTAAAACAGTTCTGATCAACCCTCTAACGTGCTTTCATTGTCAACAAACTTAGTTATCATATGCATGAGTCATACAAATGTAACAAATGATTGTCATTTGTTGTAAAACAATGTGCACCTCAAGACAGAAAAAAGACTGAAAGAAGAAATACATTCAATTAGGTCCTGTCGAAAAAAAAATGAGCGTTACATAACAAAAAAGCGCTGACTGAGAAAGACGACAAAAGAATAAAAGAACTGAGAACCCATATGAGAATCTGTGTATTGTTTTTCAACGAGTCTTTGCTTTGTTAATATTCAATATGTGATTGATTTATGAAATATTCAATATGGTCGACACATTTTAGAACATATTGTTTCTAATTTTATATATATAAAATAGTTATGTACCTTATCACTGTATAATAAAAATGTTGCACTGTGGCTTGGTTCTCGATCTTCAGATGATGTGTGTCAATCATATCTTGAATATTTGGACATAGCCGTTTACCTACGGTGGAGTAGCTAAAATATATGTCAATTCTATGAAATAAAAATTATCTTGCAGCAAAGGTCAATTTATAAAACAAAGGATCAGTAACACCAATGGAGCAGTCGACTGTCGTAAATGTCGTAAATTCGAAAGGCACAGACAACATCATTACAAATATAAACCATACAGTAATCAAAAACACATATTACAACCAAACAACAATTAGCAACGTGAACTCAAGTCGTAACTGGACTGATTTTAGGTGTTCCGGAAAATTTGACAACTCCTGTTTGTTATAGCACCGAATTGCTAATTTTAAAAGGAATATATGATAGAAACTGGAAAGTTGGAAATAAATTATCATTTTTATTTCAGAAAGAAATAAAACCAGGTAACTTTATTGATATTTGTTCAGATAACATTTTGAAAAGCATGTTTTTTGTAAGTTTAAGACACTGAATGAGCGATTTATATTCATTTTAAACAGCAATATTGATTGATTCGTTGGTAGAATTTATGGCGTTTTTAATGCACGCTGATCTAGGACGATAAGTTTATTGGTGTAGGAAAACCAGATTTTCCACAGAAAACAACCAACCTCGGGCGGCTTACTTACAAACCGGATTACATACAGTTTGTTTATTAAAACAACAACACTCTGCATAGCTAGTTTCGGTATTTGAACAAGTGATCTACACTACTTGCCAAAATGCACCAACAAATAAGACACCGAAATTAAATAAAACTGAATTAGTACTTGTATGTTACACAATCATTAAATTGTATCTTTCAATTCAATGTTTCTTACACGTATGTTATTGGTGTTTTTTTATCAATTACCAGTATATATGTTCTTATCGTTATCTTGCTTGTTCTCATTTTATAGTCCAGGTCAAGTGAGCGAATATGAGGAAATGGGATTGAGAGATCAACCTAATCTGTATTCTGAAATGAAAAATGTTGATGAACAAAAAGGTAATATTGAATATCATTCACAAAAATGCCAAAATAATTGTTGGAATAACACGCTTAAAACCATGTTGTGTTTTGTGTTGCCTTTGTTACGCGTAAGGCGAAGCAACATAAATATAGTTTTGATTCCTTTCAGTCGTTAAGATTAACACTCCTGGTGGAGTTTGACGTTCCTGAGCTTAGCCCACTCTGGTATCTAAACTTGTGTTTTAAAGAACAATCTAAAGCTTTGAAATTACAGATCTATGTGTCCAAACCTAACCTGCATGCATACCAAACTAAGAAAGAAAACTAGAAGTTTGATCTTCGTTTGCTTTTTAATTAGTTCGGTTTGATTTAAGCTAACCCAACTCTTCGTTTGATTTGGTTTGCTCTAGACTGCTTGCTGCTTGTTTTTACAGAGTCGAAACTTTGGTTATTCCTATCCCATACATGTACATCGGTTTCCACTGCGGCATTATTAGTTTTATAGTTCTACGTGTATGCTCCTCTTATTAATATAGCGTTTGACATTTTCAATATTTGGTTAAGCGCCTGTGATGAGTTTAATAAACGAAACTCGCGTTAGGCGTAAACAAAATTGTCTGGAAATTTGTGGTAATTTAATTGGATTGACCTCTACGGTTATAATGGGGGTTGTGCCATAAGCCTATTTTACCTCGCTATATTTTGCATGCATCAACCGAGTGTTTTTGTAAACTCGGCGAAAATAAGTTCAAATTGTGTTTCCTTATTTCGATAGAAAAATAATGTCAGATAAAACAATCATTTTGATTGCATTGCATGTGTAGCATTGTTAACAAAATTTCTTGTCACCAATTTCACAAAAAGCATAACAACTGGCAGTCATTCAATTTAAAGTATTTTAACTTTGATGTGTGCATTTCAAAGAAGAAATAACTACTAGTATTTCAACGAAGGTCTCGATATGAAATAATTTAAAGTGTTCTAGATGCGCGCCTCAACTGTCCAACAGTCGTTAAAGGCGTTAAATCCAATCGATGCATGACCAAAACTACAAAAATAAAAAATCGAAGGAAATCGGTGTTTATTGCTCCCGTCATCCATCGATTTATTCAATATAGGACCAACCATTTAACTTGAGAGGGAAGGGGCTTATTTTTTCTTAAAAAATTGAATCTGATTTCTTATGAAAAAGAATATTTTGGAATAAACTAGAGGCTCCCAGGAGCCTGAATCGCTCACCTGATCTCTTATGGTAAAGCTTCTTACCTAGTGTGCAACATGGTCTACATGTACTTTGTAAGTAACATTAGATAAACTATAGTAAGGATAGAAAACACTTTTAAGATCAAGAAGACAAAGTTTACAAAGCTTTCCATTAAAAAAACAAGTTGAAATTGATTGAAAACACTTAAAGGGGGGGGGGAGTTACTCTTAGAAGGATGATCTGACAATTTTGACCCTGATATCATTTTTGAAGATCTTATTGAGGTTTCTTTCCTTGTAATGCACGTGGTCGATATCCTCGGTGCTGGATTTTGGCTTCCTTGTTCAAACGTTTTGGTTTTGAGTACTTTTCGTTTTCAACATTTTTTTATTTGACCTTCCAATGTTTTGATATAAATGCTACTGATGAGAGGTTACTCCTTGAAATATCGATATATAGCATATCCAATTTAACCGTTTATACCCGCGTTTTGGTATTTGTAATTTAGTAACGGCAGCCATGTTGGTTCGTAGCCGTTCACAAATTTCACAAACTTGAAAGAGGACATCCTAAAGATCAAGTGTACAAAGTTTCAAAGCAATCCCATCAGTGGTTTCAGAGAGGGAGATTTTAAAAAAATCAGTTAAAATTGATAGAAAAATCAGTTAAAGGGGAATAACTCTTAAATGGTTGGTCTGACAATTTTGTCCCTAAATCATTTTTGTAGATCTCAATAAGCTAAACAATTTTGCAATGCTAACTTTTCTTCTAGCACTTACATTTTTCAAGATAAAGTCCCAAAACTGTGAACGATTAGGGGGAAATAACTTCTATAAGGAGTCAACTCTATGGAGAGTTTTGTAGAGCTTTTGATGCTGAAGAAGTATTTGCTTCAGATTTTCTCTATCTCTTATAATTTTTGAGCTATAAGCTAAAAACTATGGTCTGACCCCCCTGTTGTATTTTTAATAACGGCAGCCATGTTGGTTGGTCGATGTTCAAAAATTTCACAAACTTGGTAGAGGACATTCTAAAGATCAAGTGTACAAAGTTTCTAAGCAATCCTATCAATGGTTTCAGAGAAGAAGATGTTTGAAACAAAGTTAAAGACGGACGGACAGACGGACAACGGACGCCTAACGATGACAATAGCTCACAAGACCCTTTGGGTCATTTGAGCTGAAAAAGGGTCAAAGAGGCACCATAGGGTGTCAAAAGTCCAAAAGGGAAACCGTAACATGAGTGAACTCAGGTGCTCCGGAAGAGTAAGCGGTTCCTGTCTGCTAAAGCACACCCGTCATGTTGCTAATTTCCAAGTTCATTCAATTTCGGTAGTTTTGTTATTACTTTTATTCCAATTCAGTGTGTCAAATCCGGTAGTTAAGAGAAAAATTCTGAAGAATTATGCTGTATAAAAAAAACCGCTGATACCAAAAAAAAACCTGATGGAAAAAAAACTGACAAAAAAAACAGAGCCCACCCCTTCGAGTTAAACGGTCGATCTCTAACACATGACCACGAAATACATGATAGCACTATAGCTCAACTTATGGAACAACAACAGTCTTTTTAATAACAATAAAAATCCAAAAGACCTGAACCATGTGTACGTAACAAATATGCAATTTCTATTTCAGAAACAGATAAAACCAGGTAATTTTCATGATATTGGTCAGAGATATGCAATAGCTTAAAAGATACATGTTATTGAACTTAAAATATTGAATTTACGACTTTAAATGATGTAAATATTTTAATATTATTTAAATGTTGATTGATTGGCCTTTAAAATTTACGCCCATTTTAATGTACATTGGCTGCCTATGATGGATCATCAGTTTAAAGATGGAGGAAAAACTAATTTTCCACAGAAAAGAATCAATTTCGAACAGATAACTAAAAACATTGTAACACAGGTTATTCATATAAAAATGAACATTCTGAAAAGATTATTGCAGTGTACTATAAACCAGCAATTAAGACTACTAGTCCATCAATGCCCCTGTACAGATCAAGTTGAGCGTAGTCTGTCTTGTATGTAACAAATCAAAATTAAATTGTTCGTTTCGAAGTTTCTTATGTTAATCATGTAAGAAGCTGAGGTACTAGTGGGGTATCCAAATGTCAAAAGTCCGAAAGGGCAGAGACAAAACCAATGAAAGAACCTTAGTGAGCACGCTCACATACCCCACGCGTGCCGCTAATGGACTATCAATGTTATCCTTGTGGAATTAGTATCAAGCTACAGGAATCAATAATATTGAATGATTGTAAAAGTGAATGTGCAAGTATTTGAATATTATAACAAAGTTATGTCAAAGTTCTTAGTCCAAAGGGCCATAACTCCGACAAAAATTTGGGGATAAAAAATTCCTTGTAATATGCACAACAACATATCGTGTACTTCTTGCATACTAAGTTTCATTAAATTCTGTTAAGTAGTTTAAGAGGAGTGGCCATCACAAACTGTAATCATGATTTTCTGCAAATTTCTAAGTCCAAAGGTCCATAACTCCCACAAAAATTTGCGAATCAAAAATTCCCGGTAATATGCACAACTACATATGGTGATCTTCTTGCATACCAAGTTTCGTTAAATTCTGTTCAGTAGTTTAAGAGGAGTTGCGATTACAAACTGTAATCATGATTTTCTGCAAATTTCTAAGTCCAAAGGGCCATAACTCCCACAAAAATTTGCGAATCGAAAATTCCCCGTAATATGCACAACTACATATGGTGTTCTTCTTGCATACCAAGTTTCATTAAATTCTGTTCAGTAGTTTAAGAGGAGTTGCGATTACAAAATGTGATCACAGACGGACGGACGGACGGACGGACCAGTCAAAAACATTATACCCTTCGCAACTTCGTTGCGTGGGGTATAATAAACACCAACAAGAACAGGACAAAAACAGACAACATGTAAAACATGGAAACACAAAATAACTGAATATCAATTAACAACGCGAACTCCAGTCGAAACAGGAGTGAACTCCGGTGCTCCGGGAGATTAAGCAGTTCTTGCTTGCTATAACACATCCGTCGCGTTGCCAACTGTCAATTCAGCGTGTTTAATCCGGTAAAGGAAGACAAAACAAAACTCTATGACAAACCAACATCTACACTCATCTGAGAGATCGAAATCCCATATTTGTCTGTAAGTGCATGATGTCTTCCGTAAAATTTTAAACTTATAAAAGTATGTCATTGTATGTTCATATCGCTAAATATTTATTTCTTATTTCAAATTATAGTTCACGTCAAATGAGTGGGTACGAGGAATTGGGATTGAAGGACCAACCAAATGTCTATTCTCAGGTGGACAGTGCTAGTGAACAAAAAGGTAAGTTTGCATATACTTCTTAAAAAAAGATAATAAACAAAGCTCACTAACTGGGGTGATCAATCTCAATGTCTTAAAACAAAAGTCAACACAAGGAGAAGACAAAGCAAAGGAATTTTAAGATTGCAATCGTCATAACTTAGTATTGGCATTTAAATGAAGTTAACCCGGGTTATATGATGCAAAACCGCTCTCTTCCATTTTGATTTTAAGGTTCATAATCAGCAAATAACTGCGTTGCCTATTACAATGTATGATTCTACGGCTCTGTAAGATTGCAGATTTCCATAAAACCTGGTAAAACCCACTTTTCCTCTCAATGCCTGACATTAGATTTGAAACATTGCGGTTTATAACTTTTCCAGAATGATATTGCTTTTTTGTCTTTTTATCTTTGACATTTCAAGATTATTCGACCCTGGCCCGTTAATGTATTTGTTAAGATGAAATGTCACTTTTCAGGTTTATGTTTAAACAACACAAATTTGGATGATTTTTTGAGTGTATTCAGGCTCTGTCAATTATACTGATTGAAACAAGATGAGAATTACAATTAAAATGTATCAATTAAGTTGTGCATGTATCATAGCGAACGAATCTGATACTCCATCTACGAAAGAAGGGGGACGTATAGAGTTTGGATCTGAACGTCCGTCCGTCCGTATGATTGTCCCAAATGGTGCAAGATGGGGCATTTTGTCTTTCGCTTGTTTCAAATTACCATACTTTGCATTACACAAGTAATATACTGAGGCGGGTATCAATGAGGCTGCTATTTTGATTATGTTGTATATGCATTTTAATATAAATTTAACATTCTATCAGCAGATTTTAAATAAAAAATATAGAAAGCCAAAAACCAAAAGTTATACTTCTTGATTTTAAGGCCCGTACAAAGATGCAAATTAATCTTCATATGCATTACAAAGAGAGGAACCTGGTGTTTTAAAATTAACTTAAACATGTTTATCTTAAGGTATGTGTTAGATTGAAATTTGTTCTTTATTATATTTGTGTGTTTTCAATTTCATATTCCAGATAAAGACGAACAGTTATATTCAAATTAGCTGATGATTTTGATAGCAACAATAAAGCAAAGTTTTCAAGGAGTTGGCGCTAGTGATGGGTTTAATGAATTGAGATGATTGCTTTTTCTTTGAAGCTTAATCCTATATGGAGAAATGTATCACCTAGATTTAAATATTTTCATTACTGCATATCTCCATCCTCTTATTGTGTTGAAGTTATGAGGGACAGATAAAAGACTAAAATGAACTGGGACCATTATGAACATTTATTTATGAATTGTAAGATCTTGCTGTTTTAATAATAATGGCAATAATACTAACCTGAATGTTGTTTTATAAGAAATAAGATCATTTATATATTGTTAAGGGGAAGGTACATGCATCTAGGTAACTAAACATTTGACTACCACATAACAAGTTTAAATTCCCTCCTTATTCCAGATACTAGCTAGTAACCTAGAATTAGTTGCGTGACAAACTAATAATGTACCCTTAAGCAACCTACATGAATGTTGCCAAGCCGGGAGGGGCTTTATCATAATTCTGAAATCTAAGCAAAAATTTCAGTTCTGTATTCTAAATAATGTGGGAGGAGTTATGTAACAATGAAATGTGCCCTAAGGCTATCTATGTAGCCTAGTCGCTAGGAATATCATTATTCAATATCATTAACTGTAGTGCAAATTCTGAGCCAAGTGTCAGTTCCCTGTTGCATGACAAGGGAAAAATATGCGTTTTGGCTACCTATGTTGCCAAACCCCTAAGACCACACAGAATTAATCTCTTATTCTTTGGATTTTGACTTTTAAAAAAAGGAGCCAGCGAGCCAAATTTTTTTAAATTATTTTTTTTACAAAAGTCTGATTTTTTGGAGCAACTATTTTTTTTCTTGAGGCGAGCAACTTGTTTTTAAATTTTTAAAGTTTTTTTCTGCTTTTTAATGTTAAACTGATGCCAACGAGCGATTATTTTTATTTTTGTAGAAAATGTCTTGTGTTGTTTTTCTCTCTGAAGAGTTGGTGTATTGGCTTTCTATCAATAGGCTTAGGCAGACGAAGAGACAGTCCATAACACTCAGCAAGTACAACTATGTCCCCAAATGTTGCTGGCATCGCATAATTTTCAGATTTATTATTAACAATGAAAAAGAAAAACAACTTCCTTTCTTTTTCACGATAAAAAACACAAAAACAATAACAATTTGTAAATATAAAAAAAGAGTATTACAAAACAATCCTTGGTGAACTGGATGTTCATAGTTGGTGTCAACAATATCCCAGCATTGTCCTTGCACATAAGTTAGGGATTGTCCTTAATATTCTTTAATTCGAACCATGTTGTTGTTACATGTACATGTATATCTGAGGCCATCTGAGGTAAGATACCACAGGCTCTTGAATCTATCAATAAAGGGTGGTCAATTTGTATCGTGTATGACATCGTGTATGTATTTAAATAGATCAATGTAAGAGTCTTTGCAATTGCCGTATTTCGTAAAAAATACTTTTAACTTGGTGGCAACAGATTTCATTGTTTTCATTGCAGTGTTTTGTTTGAGGGGAATGAAACGGCATTTCAACCGTTTACGTCTTTTATCCAGAATCTTTCTTCAATATAGACCAATCGCGAGTTAATCCATTCCGGAACATTCCGAATATTAGAATGTCCAAATGTCAAAGGTCAACTGAGGTAAGATCTGACGTCAGAACTTTGGGAGCAATGGAAGCAACACGTTTACCGATTTATTTTAGGAAAATTTGAAAGAAAATTGAATAAAAAGTTTTGTTCATCCATTTTTAATGGTTAAAGAAATATAAAAACAAACATTTCCAAGGGATTGGAGAGAAAGGACAAGGTTTCCCTGTTTGATTTATCACAGAGTAGGTACAAGTTTTCCAGTAAAATCGAGGTAAAATGGCGGCTATTTTGGAACTCGCGATCCGGGTATTGGAGCACTAAAGTTAATCAACAAGCGATTAGACAAAACATAGTCAAGTTAATTGGATCACATGGTTAAAATCGGCAAATTAATGTCTGTTGACCTTTGCGAAAGACAGATATTTTTCAAACGTGGAGATAAAAGAAATTTTAATACAACTGCACGCTCCGGACACGGGCGGGTTTCCGGTAAATGAGGGCGGAAGAAATTTATATTTTTTTTAAAGGAAACAATTTCACGTTAACACTATTCGTAGGTACGTTCTTACACCAACAGCAAAACTATATCACTGCGCTTTCGCTATCTCGGGGATAGAGATAGTTTTTAACAATTATCAATAAGTAGCTTCAGATAATATTAAGTAGGTTCATCTTTGAGAAAATACGTCTATTTTAGAAGGTTTATCAAATGATACTGGAATTGACAACTGTTTATTCTTTTGCCGAATATTTTGTAACGTTTAAAAAGTAATATTTTGCATATTAATATTCCATGGAACTTGATTGGCTATCCGTGCGAGACACCACTGTAAGATACGCATCTTGTGGAAAACGTGCTTACTTCTATTGGTCACGTTTGGAAAAGAAGACAAACACAAAAGTCCACAAAAAACGTTTTTTTTATCTTATAAATTCTAACCTTGATTAATATGTATTAATTAACAAAAATGTGGTACTTCTTTATTTGACTACTTTTCTACATTGAAATTATCGAGATGTGGAAAAGGGGTACGCGGCACAACTCACATAACAAGCGGCAATTTAGAAAAACACAATTGACAACCGCCAGCAGCCTTCAACAAGGGCAGTAGGCACTGCTCGCGGTTCTGCAATCGACCCCTACCGGAAGCTGCACACCAAATATCGAAAGCCTACGTATAGTAGTACCTGAAAATTATGTTGCGAAATTTGTTTTATTTTTGACCATTAAAATTATCTAAGTCGGCTCGTTAAATATAGGAATTTGGTAAGCGACAGACTTGGAATCGCATCACACCGACGTATAAAACCCCTACCTAAACGCTGCATACATATATCAAATATAGAGATTGTAGCCCGGTTAGTAGGATTTATAATATATAAGAAATATGTTACGAAAAAAAGTGTGATGGAAGGACGGACAAACCGACGCACACACTGACTGCATATCTATGTCCCCGTCCGTGTTGCAGTGGGGCACAAAAACAACACAACAGTCTGGGCAATAAAGTATTAACACTTGGAGAATCTTTCAACAGAGTACTATATGATTGCATAACCCTGATTGTTAATGAACATAGATAATGTGTATCATACGAGAGGTATATACAGTGTCTGCATGGTAAAAGCTTCCCTTCCCGTGCGGGGCCCGGGAGGCGAATAGGCCCGCAGCAGCGCTAAGCTTGTCGGTAAAAGTCCACTAAAGAGCGCTCGGAAACCTGACATCGGGGTCAGGCCGCTTTGCCCACAAAGCGACTGGGATGTGTGCCCCAGGTGGTTGAATGGGGCAGCCCTGACATCGAGAGATGCGGGGTCGTCAGGCGATAATGCGGAAAACCTGACCGCAAACCATAGTGGTGCACCGTGTTGGAAAAAATGTCACGTTCCTCGCACGTTAAAGAACCCTGCTGCAGGTCTCGGTAAGAGTAGGACCCGTAGGATCCCGATGCAGGAGGCTAAATTTCCCGTCCCTACCCATCACTCCTTTTTCCAGTGGCAGTCAAAACTCTTCTCCCCGATTGGCCTTGTGTCCCCATTTCCTCCACTTCATCATCATTTCATGTTCATTGTATCACCACTTTCATGTTCATCTCCCGGATATAGCCGAAATCGTGCTGCTTGGGAGTAAAGCAATAACTAACTAACTAACTAACTAAGGTAAAAGCTTCCCAGTGTATGGTATATACATGATTAGGAATGGGGATGGTGATGGTTGATACTAAATTTGATAATTATGGGGAATAGAGTATCGTTTATTACCTAATACAATAAAATTTCCTTCTCTATTAACTATTGTTTAATTTTGACCATTCTCACATTTAACCGGGCAATAGAAAAGTGTTCTATTGCCCGGTGACTTTTTGACCTCACTTTTTATTGGACAAATGAAAATATCAATATTAATGAGATGATCCGCGTCATTAACGCACCCGTTTATCTCGCCTGTATTTAAAACGCAGTAAAGACAAAGATATTTAGATCGCCAAACGACAACATTACAAACATGGCTGTGGATGGTTCGGAAAGGTTTGTTTATATCGGAGACGAAGATTTGGAGCAACTTTTAGAAAATAAGGACTCCAATAACACAAAATCTTCTATCAGAGCATCTGTCAATATATTTCGGGAGTACTGTACAGTCACCGGAGCCGATTTCAATGAGGTAGAGCAACTTCCAGCGGGTGATTTGTGTACAAAACTAAAAAACATTCTACGCGGCCGTTCGTAATAAAAAGGGAGAACTTTATTCAAAGAAATCCATGAATAGTCTAAGGTATGGAATTCAGAAGCATTTCATTAAAATAAGGGATATTGACATTGTAAATCACGAACAATTTAAACCGGCCAACACTGCATTCATGGCAATGCTTTTCAAGTTGAAACAAGAAGGGAAAGGAGTGAGCAATCATAACTACCTATCATTGTTGAAGACCTTAGAAAGTTTTACGAGTCATTTGATCTTGAAAGCCCAAAAGATTTGCAAATCAAAGTTTTTGTTGACTATATGTTGTACTTTTGCAATCGTGGCCGGGAGAACTTGCGCGACTTGAAAAAAAAGTGACTTTCAGTTTCATGGAGAGGGGGGAAATAGATATGTTACACTGAGGGATGTTGCTACTAAGAATCATCGTGGCGATCAGAACAATGACACAGAGAGCCAAGGAGGACGTATATGCGCAGTTTCATCGAGTTTGATGTGCCCTGTCAAATTAGGAAAATATTTGAGTGTTCTAAACCCTGAATGTGACTTTCTGTGGCAAAGGCCAAAATCCAAGGAATCTAAATCGGAGAGTGTATGGTTCGACAAGGCAGCAGTGGGTAAAAACACCCTCGGCGATAAAATGAAAGCAATTTCATATATCCCCAGGAGCTTGAGATAAAGGACACAACGGATTCTAGGAAGTCTGCTTCATATTTAGATCTACATCTCGAAATTGACTCTCAAGGAAGACTGTCAACAAGGCTCTATGACAAACGTGATGACTTCAACTTTCAAATCGTCAACTTTCCCTTCTTGTATAGCAACAGTTCGTCCGCTCCAGCATATTGAGTTTACGTATCTTGATTGATTCGTTACTCCAGACCGTGCGGGACTTACATCGATTTCCTTAGCAGAGCGACACGTCTGACAAAAGATTGCTCACACAGGGTTATGTTGCTCCTCGTTTGCTGTCATCACTCAAGAAATTTTACAGAAGACATCATGCACTGATAGACAAATATGGGATTTCGATCTCTCAGATGAGTGCAGATATTGGTTTGTCATAGGATGTTGTTTTGTCTTCCTTTACCGGATTTGACACGCTGAATATGCTATTTGCAACGCAACGGGTGTGCTATAGCAAGCAAGAACTGCTTACTCTTCCGGAGCACCTGAGTTCCCTCTTGTTTCGACTGGACTTCGCGTTGTTGGTTGATATTCAGTTATTTTGTGTTTCCATGTTTTACATGTTGTCTGTTTTTGTCCCGTTCTTGTTGGTGTTAACTGGTTTGTCTCTGCCCTTTCGGACTTTTGACATTCGGATACCCCATTGGTACCTCTGCTTCTTTCACAGCGGTACGGCCTGAGTGCAGTGTACACAAATCACAGTCTTCGTGCCACCACAATTTCCCTTCTTGATGGTGAAGAATTTGAAGCCCGCCACATAATGGCTATTTCTGGTCACAAGTCTGAAGCAAGTTTAAGGAGCTATAGCCGGACAGATGCATCGAAAAAGAGGTAGATTGCTTCAACAATAACGGGAAAGCTCATAGGTAAATGTTCATAAATATACTATTAATCTAATTATAACAAACACATGTAAATGGTGCCAAACCTCCAATTTACATTGTTGCAACTGCATGCACTAGTCTGATAGGAATTTAACACTGAACTGCCATGAGACACGACACAAGTACAAATGTAAAAAGAAACAAATGTTGACATATTACATAGTAAATTAGCTGCATTATTTCCACAAGTACAAATGTACTGTACAAAAATTTGTTCACTACAATTTATGTACTAAAAATGTACAAGCACATTTTTACAACAATCCTTTATTCATGTTATTAATACATGTATATTATAAACTCTGCATTTCATGTATTGGTTGAAATCAGTTAGAAATATCCTCATTTAATATTCTTACAAACTGTAGAATATTGAATTTATTAATTTGATACATTTGTTACAGGAGACAGTGATGCACCTGTAGTGAAACATGTTAAGGTCGGCAGCGAATTCAACAATACCAGTACAAATGAAGGTAAAAATGAGTATATATCTATTAATTCAGACAGGGTTATTTGCAGGATTTCAAAGCTATAAACAAGTTTGACTTACAATGAACATATCCTTTATTTTGGAAAGTATTTTTAATGACTGAAATGACTGTGTGTGTATCAGGAAAATCTCTGTTTAAATTACCTGCTTAAATAAACATGTATCAAAATTACAAATACCAAAACGCGGGTACAAACGGTTAATTTTGATATGCTATATATCGATATTTCAAGGAGTAACCTCTCATCAGTAGCATTTAAACCAAAACATTGGAAGGTCAAAATCCAAAACAGTTGAAAACGAAAAGTACTCAAAACCAAAACGTTCGAACAAGGAAGCCAAATCCAGCACCGAGGATATCGACCATGTGCATTACAAGGAAAGAAACCTGGTGTTTTTATCAATTTTGAATTTAACAATCGGAAATTTCAGCGACAACATATTAGAATTTTTATGGTAATTCGTGTCAGACAAGTCTGACTACCAGGCTTGTGATTACCCTCGGGGACCTCTGGTCCACCAGCAGCGGTTATCGCCCAGTGGTTTCAAAATTACAAATACCAAAACGCGGGTACAAACCCTTAATTTTGATATGCTATATATCGATATTTCAAGGAGTAACCTCTCATCAGTAGCATTTAAACCAAAACATTGGAAGGTCAAAATCCAAAACAGTTGAAAACGAAAAGTACTCAAAACCAAAACGTTCGAACAAGGAAGCCAAATCCAGCACCGAGGATATCGACCATGTGCATTACAAGGAAAGAAACCTGGTGTTTTTATCAATTTTGAATTGAAAAATTTAAAAAAAGTCTTTGTCCTCCTAATATCTGCAAAATATGTTAAAAGTGCCACTTACACGTTTACAGCCCATTGGCTTAGTGCCAAATAGGTGTCTTGTGTCAACTTAATAACATGATTGATTTTATCCACTGAGATAGAATGTAGCCCAAGGGATTATTTTTAATCCGTACTTCTAGTCCCTTCTTTGTAACCATTGATATTCTCCAGTTTTTTCGTATTGGTTCCCATCTCCTCGTTCAAAGCCCCTCGTTCTTTAAACCCCACCCGTTTGATTAATTCCCGATTTAAGCCCATTCGACCCTCATATACCTTCTGTCCGCCGAACATATCAGAGGACTAAAAAACAGGAATTGTAACACCAGATTTAAAACGGTCTGCATTATTGGATTCAAATGGATAAATTCTATGACGTTCTAATTACAAGAACTTTACAAGTAGTGTACACAAAAGGGCAAGTGTATTCCAGTGTTCCTCAAGAATCAGTTCTAGGACCAAGTATGTTTTTTTTTACATTGGGAACTGTTTACCAAATAAACACGTGCAGATATACATTTTTCCGTAGTCTACATAACCATTATATCACAAACAGATTGTAGACCAATTGTGCTGACCTTTTGTAGGAAAAGGAATACAGGTATATACAATGTATAGATCACGCCTTCATACAAGCTAGGCAAGGAATAGGGATAGCATACCCCGTAATACAGAATTATTGAAACAGCATTATAATATATATAAAAGCCTAGTTTGTTATTTCCTAAAAATCACACGTATAATTTCTTTGTAAGACCATACGGTTGTGAATATTCTGAATATGCCAATATGAGAATTTCCTCAGAAACGCAACAACACATTAGTCATCAAGCAACACACAAAAACAAAAACATAACCAGAATGAGGATCTAGACACTCCAAGAATCAAGCATATGTGCTACATTCCTTTTATTAAAAAAACAGAAGCAGTTGAGTTAGAACTTCTAGAGTTATTGGTTGTATGTTAAACGCAACTGACATTGGTAGTGAATTATTTAATCGGTCGAAGCATTGCATAGGAATCCGATCAAGATGATGTTTTAACTTTTATCGTTATCGGTTCCAGGAATTTCCTTCATAAATTTAGGTGAATTTGAGCAGCAATCTTTTGGGTTTATATATTCGTAACTAGACACATTCTTCCATTAGCGGCAGGGTATCTTGACTTGGTTAACGTATTAGCTCCTGAATTGTTTAGACCCTAATACTTCCTGGTTGATATTTTGTCCAAGAAGCAAAGGTACCAATGGGGTATCCGAATGTCAAAAGTCCGAAAGGGCAGAGACAAAACCAGTAAACACCAACAAGAACGGGACAAAAACAGACAACATGTAAAACATGGAACACAAAATAACTGAATATCAATCAACAATGCAAGCTTCAGTCGAAGCAAGAGTGAACTCCGGTGCTCCTGAAGAGTAAGCAATTCCAGCTTGCTATAGCACATCCGTCGCGTTGCCAACAGTAAATTCAGCGTGTCAAATCCAGTAAAGGAAGACAAAACAAAACTCCAAGTTATTATAAGTCTTTTTTAGTTTTTCTCTATTTTATCATACGAAATTCAAATCTCTAGTTCACTGCTGGTTGGATGTTTGTCAGTTAACATAATGTTCATCACTGAAAAGTGTCTCAATAATGTCAAGCTGTAAATTTCAGTTGTTAATGTCAGTCTAGAAATCAAACTCAAAACTTTTCCTGCCTTTTTAGCAGATGAACTATTCAATATCCAAGATTTCTCGTTGTTGTATTTATATTTGTTGTAGCATTGGTGAATATAAGACAATGAGTCTATCGAAAAAGCAAAGTGGCACCAATAGTGCATTTGAGTGTCAAAAGTCCAAAAGAGGAAAACAACCATTAAACTTGAAGAAACACAAAACATGAGAAACTAAATCAACCAAACAAAAATTAACAACGCGAACTCAAGTCGTAACGAGAGTGAACTCAGGTGCTCCGGAAAAAGCAGTTCCTGCTTGCTTAAACACATCCGTCGCCCTACCAATTTCCAATTCAGTGTGTCAAATCTGATAAAGGAAGACAAAACAAACCTTATGACAAACGAACATCTGCACTCATCTGCGATATGAAAATCCCATATTTGTCTATGAGCGCATTATGTCTCCTGTAAAATTTCCTAAGTGAAGACAGCAACCGAGGAACAATATAACCGTGTGTTAGCAATGTTTGTGTGAAAAGTGAAGCTCTGCAAAGGGAATCGATGTAATTCCTGCAATCTCTGGAATAACGAATCAATTGTGAAACGTAAATTCCGTAAGATTGAGCGGAAGGAATGTTGCTACACAAGAAGGGAAAGTTGACGATTGCAAGTTTGAAGTCATCACGTTTATCATAGGGGTTTGTTAAAAGTTGTTCTTGAGTGTCTATATCGAGATGTAGATCTAAATAGGGAGCAGACTTCCTAGAATCCGTTGTGTCCTTTAATTCAAGTTCTTGAGGATATATATGATTGAGAAAGTCATTTAAGAAGTCACTAAGCGTGTGCTTCTTCGCCATGACTGCTTTTGTTCAATTTTGTGTACTTTCAGTTCACGTGTAGCAACACTCATGCCGTTCCAGGGTACGGAGTTTATTCACCACACGTGTTTCGTTATTCTAGAGCTTGTGATAATCGGTTTCCTTGACAGAACGCCCGACATGGAAATTGCCCACACAAGTTTAATCAAAACATCGGTGCTGGATTGGTTTCCCTGTTTGAACTTTTTTTTTGCTTTGAGTACTTTTCATTCAGTACTTTTGGTTTTTGATCCTCCAATGTTTTGATTCAAATACTTCTGATCAGAGGTTACTCCTTGAAATATCGATATACAATATAACTAAATTAACCGTTTTTATACCATTTTTTGTATTAATATTTTGCTCCTCGGTTGTTGTCTTCACTCAATAAAATTTATGGAAAACATCTTGCGCTCATAGACATATTAAGAAATGGATTTCTCTTTCAGAGCACTTGAGTACTTGAGCTCGCGTTATTGATTTCTATTCAGCTGTTTTTATGTTTAGTGTTTCTTGTGTTTACTTAAGGATGTTCGCTACTAATATTGAAAATAAATAGGTTTCAAATTTGATGCCTTAAATGAAAAGATAATAGTAAAAGGTATAAAATAAGCAAAAAAAAATTGATAGGTTCGTCACCTCGTTTTCAAGATAATTGACATTAAAGTTTTGGCGGGAAAAGGTTTTCTCTGACTTTTTCATAGGTTTAGCATTAGCACTATTTAGCTGTTAAAACCCATGACAGAATAAATAGGATTTGATAAAACTTGGTCTAAAACCTCTTTATGACATATTAAAGACATTAATAAAAAGAAAATACGGGGTTCGTGGGCAAAAATTTTAACCCTATTTTAATGGTAAAATTCAGATGATTCCGAAAAAATGACAGAAAAACCAAAACAAGACCAGCGAGCATCCTTAATGTCGTCGCCTTCCGTACGTTCAAAACATCTACCGCCAAATTGGTAAGTATTTGCTTCTGCTGAGATTTCGAATGATATGATTGTAATTCTCTGAATGTTGTCCAACATTTAGCTAGTTCTCACGCGCGGCTAACGGTGTGTGATCTGTTGTTTTTTTCATTTTACATGTACTCAATGGTTTTGATTCGTCTTCATTTTCAATGCTGATTGGTTAACATCTGCATCACAGGCACGACGTTACAAATTTGCATAAATTCATACGTCAGAATAGGCGTGACGTTCCTTTGCATATATGTATTCATTGTTTTACGGCATTGAAAAATTGTCAGAGAGCTTTCCAATTAAAATAATTCAATTTAACAGTGAGAGAAAATAGGTTGTACAACTATAAGCGATGATGATACAGATTTTTATCACACTGGTTAGAAATTTGTAAAAAAAAATCGCCAATGCTCGTTTCTTTAATGACAAATATCTTACTCGACGTAATAAAAATTGGTATCACATCGCATATACTAGTACTAGTAGTTGTGAAACCTGTATAGCTTTATCAGTTACTTAATTTAACCCCCCCCCCACCCCCGGCGTACGGTATCATTCATTTTGGTGAAAATCTGAAAATGACAGTATGAATATATATATACCTATTTTATTTATTTTATCTTCCACAGTGAGTAAATCAGAATGCAACCTTGTGTTTTTATTTCGGAGAAGATTCTAATATAATTAAAAAACAACGGCTCTAGTATTAAAACATTGATCAATTTGACTCGAGGTTTAAATGTACCAAAAGTTATACAAATTTAAAATTATCAAAAAAGTTCAGATCAAATAAAAAATATATACCCATTGCAATATTGAAATATTTCATCATAGAAAAATAACCTTGCGTGCTTAGTCTACTGGACACGTAATAATATAAATCCACTAAGTCAGCAAAAATCAGGCGACTGCAACAGGCATGATACATTGTAATGTGTTACCGAAAAGTAAAAAAAAAATGATGACAACTAATAATAATATTTATAATAGTTATGAATGAAATTCTTATATGATTAAAACATTATTTAAATCAGAAAATATACAATTTAATGATTAAGTATGAAGAATATTGGATTATGAATATGAATTCGTATCTCCATCGGTTTTAAGCAAAGATAATGTTTATATACATAATTTGAAATTTATAACTACATACATGTATAAATTAAACATCGGTTAAAAAAAAGATATACAATTAAATGATACATTTAAACCCATGTTTAATGCCGTTCCTTTGACATCGATGTCCCAATTTCTTCATAAGTTGTATTGCTAAAATAAAAAAAAAAATTCTGTCACCTGTGGGTTATGGAATCCGACCCAAAATTGCAATCCAAACATTAGTTAATCCTTTAATTGATCCCTGAGAATTCCGGCATTGATTAATCCGGTTAATCCTTTCATGCAAACAACATGTAGTTTTCTTTGTTTACACAGTCAAACATTTCAACAGTGAACTTCACACCACATTTCATTTCCCCATTAGTAATATTTATGCATATATGCCTTAGGTGGGAATTAGGTCTTCAATAGAGTAAGTATAGAGGTGAGAATAGATTCTTATAAATAAGTTAAGACAATTACATATTTTTATTACTCAAAATTTAGCTTTGATAAGATGACGTCGACTCCCAAAAAACGGATTCTAGATGTTTCTGATTCTCAAATTGCAAGTCATTCACCAAAACGCACTAGAAAGGATTTGAATTTGGAACTAAAATTGAAATTGATTGAAGATTCTGAGAAAATCCCAAAATTAACACACAAACAGTTAGGTGAAAAATACAGAATAGGAAGATCTACTGTATCAGATATTGTGAAAAGAAAAGACTTTTATCAACAGCAGTTCAATGAGAATGTAGAGGCAAAAAAGAAACGATTAATGGTGACTTCTAACTTTAGTGACTTAAATGAACTTTTATACCGATGGTTTACACAGGCAAGTTCTAATAATATTCCATTTAGTGGACCTATACTTCAAGAAAAGACACTTGAGCTATCAAAGGAACTAAACTTAGAGGATTTCAAGGCCAGTAATGGTTGGCTTGAAAGCTGGTAAAAATGGTTTTCAATAAAACAATATTCTGACTTATCTGCAACACTGTCACTTCTGATATTTTTTCTTGGTCCCAAGCTGTGTCGGATTAGACAGGTTCCACTGTATGTTGTTGAAAGTGTGAAAGTGTCGATAAATCACCGAATAACATCATTTTTGTGTGCAAAAAAGGTTTGATTGATTTTAAGTAACTAATTTAAGTTTCATAGTTCCATGGCTTAACGAACAAATTTTGACAACTTATTTTCGGATGAGCATTCAGGCATTAATATAGCGACTGCAAGGAGTGAAAAAAAGCTCTATATTTTGGGTTACACAAATGTACCAACCAAAGCATCACATACACAGCTAAACGAAGAAAAATGACAATCATAAATCGTTCATTTCCTTCTTCGAAAATGAGGAAATTCTATTCATGTATTGAATTTCAAAATAACATAAAAATTCACGAAAAAGTGCTGTGACATTTCAATGTACCACTAGGTCTCTTCCAGTTATGTAAACTACAATTCTGACGGCAACAGAATATGACCTACCAAAACTATTTCGATGGTTGTAATTCTAGAAATGGTGTCAATCAAAATGTCGGAAGAACTCTTCATGCACGTAAAAGACACCTTTGTGGACTGCCAAGTAACGCATCACATAGGCTAAATTTCCCGCCCCTATCCACCTCTCCCATTTTCCTGTGGTTCTTTAAATTTAGCAGTCCTTTGTTTCCCACCCCACCCCCATGTTTCATTTATCATCATCATTTCATGTTCATTTTATCACCCGCCTGTAAATAACCTATATATATAGCGTTACACGGACGTAAAACACCAACTCACTCACTCACTAATCAGTTTAATTCATCTTTTACCAGTATCAAACATGTTTAATATTTCTACACTATATATACTCCTATTCCAAGTGCCAAGCTCAATTCACAATTGACACCGCTGGTTTATAGTAGCCTTTTTAAAAAAAAAGGCTTGAAACGCAGGTACAAATATCTTGTGATCGGATATGCAAAAACTTACATTTTAATCAATGAGTCTAAGAAAATCAAGAAAGCTACAGATGACCAAATAAACGATATGCTTAACTTTCTTATAGACAACATACACTGTATTTGAAGAGTTTGCGATCGTTGGACGTGTTAATTGGCACACTATCAGCATTCCAATTGTCACTAATTATTTACTTGCTGATGCATTTCTTCATTTATATGACACAGACTCCTTACATAGACTTATAATCAGAAATGATTGTAAACAAGCTCTCTTTTCACCGCACCATCCGTCATATTGAGTATGTCCTTTCAGTCAAAAATCCTCGTTTCAGCGGCTTCTTTTATCTCACAAATCCCCAGAAACATGGGATAAAGGACAGTACTGATTTTAGGAAATCTTCATTATATTTAGATTTACTTTCCGAAATCGACGCTCAAGGAAGATTTCCGTCTGTGCGGGTTCAGCAGCAACACTAAGCTTCTTCGGTTAAATCCAATAAACAGGTCTAGAAACCAGACACTGGGTCAAGCCGCTTTGCCCGCGAACCGACCGGTATATGGACTCAAAGTGGTTAAATGGGGTAACCCTGACATATAGTTGCTATAATGCAAAAAAACCTTACCTCCAATCATACTTGTGTACCGTGTGAGGAAAAAATCTCACGTTCATCGCACGTTAAAGAAACATGCTGCAGTTCTCGATAAGAGTATGACCCGTAGCAAAACTAAATTACCTGTCCTTACCAATCACGTCCTCTTCAAGTGGCAGTCAAGACTCTCCTCTCCGTTTTCCAATTTCTTCCACTATATCATCATTCAATCTTTATTTTATCATCTCTTTTAATTTCATTTTCCGAATATAGTAGAAATCGCGTTACTTATGAGTAAAGCAATATATAACTAACAAACAATCCAGAAAGACTTCCAACAAAACAAACATGATAGCTTCAACCTTCCAATCGTCAACTTTTCCTTCTGATGTAGCAACATTACTATCGCTTATGGAGTAAACATATCACAACTGGTTACTTTTTAGAGCTTGTGGACATACATTAGGCGTCACTCTTTACATACAAATCGTACATAGTGATAGAGTGTTATGTTGCTCCTCGATTGCTGTCTCCACCAAGATATTTTATGGAAAACACTATTTGGTCATAGACTAATAAAATATTTCTATCCCTCAGATAAGTAAAGATGTTGGTTTGTCATGGAGTATAGGTTTGGTGTAACATTCCGTCTTTGAAACACTCAATTGACCGTTTGCAACTCGATGGGTGTGTTGCAACAAGCAGGAATTGCTAACCTTCCGAAACACTTGATTTTACTCTCGATACAACTTAAGTTTGCGTTGTTGATTGCTTTTCGGGGCTTTTGTTTTGTACGTTTTTGTATTATGTGTTTGTCCGTGCTTTTCTCGTTAGTGTTTGCTAGTCTTATCTTTTCCTTTTTGGCTGAATAGGGTAGCCCTCGTCCGCGGGGGTTGTCAGGTCTATAATACGGAAACCCTGACCGCCGACCATAGTGGGCCAACGTGTGTGGAGAGTGCCACGCTCCATGCACGTAAAAGATCCCTTTGTGGACCGCCAAGTAGTGCACCACATAGGCTAAATTTTCCGCCCCTACCCACCTCTCCCCTTTTTCCTGTGGTTCTTCAAAATTTACCGGTCCATTGTTTCCCACCCCATCCCCATATTTCATTTATCATCATCATTTCATGTTCATTTTATCATCCTTTTCATGTTCATCGCCTGTAGATAACCTATATAGCGTTGCACGGGCGTAAAACACCAACTCACTCACTCACTCACTCACTCCTTTTTGGACTTTTGATATTCGATTGTTCCATGGTACCTTTTTCCTTTCTAAAAAAGAGTAACTTAAATCTACTTGTGACTTTTAAATATAAACAAACATGCACAAATCGATAATGTTGCAGAGTTGTAAAAGCATACATCAATTTCAACAAAGTGGAATTTATTACATTGGGTGTAAAAATATCGAAATAAAATAACAGTGATAAATCATGATAGAAGTCTATTATAAACATTTTTTATGAATTAATTGACAACAAACAATCTAAACTAAATACTATACAGATGGAATTCCGATTCCTTTACAACTTTACAAAACCGCCTTCAGATGAAGCTGTTACAAAAATATATTACTATGCATGTACATAATTTCATAGTTTAATAACTTACTTTTCATTATCATTGCTTCTTGACATGGATTCTAAAAGAAAGCAAAAATGTATACAAAAACTACGAATAAGCATTATTGAGCAATTTATCTCCAATTATTGTAATCAATCAGCGTCTTCTATAAAATTTGAAAATCTTTTATAGTGCAAATTTTCTCAAATATGGAACTTTTCTGTATTGCTTATTGTTTTTGACTATATTTTTCGTTGTTTTTTCATTAGTATTACTGTGTTTTAAATATTGTTTGAGACATTGTTCTCAATTTTATCGTATTTGTATAAACCCCATTTCTTTTCAAGCCTAGTGCATGCATGCAATATCATATTGGATTAACTTGAATACCAGCTACAAATCTATATATACGTGGTAGAGAATGTGCCCACAGCAGAGCCTAGCTTGTCGTACCAGACGACAGGGTCTTGGTATTCTGACGTTTGGTCAGTTTTCAGCCCACAGAGCGACCAAGTGTACCCTAGGTGACTTAATAGGCTGGCTCTCGGTCTAAGGGGTTTTCAGGTCTATAAGAGGGAAACTCTGACGGCTGAACATAGTGGGTCAACGTATGTGGAGAGTGCATGCTTCATGCACCTAAACGATCTCTTTGCGGACCGCCAAGTAATGCACCACATTTATAGGCTAGACTCCCCATACCCACTTCTTCCATTTAAATGATGATCTTCAAAATTTGCTGTTTCCCATATTTTGTATCATCATCATTTTATTTTCATTTTATTATCCTAATATGTTCATCACCTTCAAATAACCTATATATATGGGAGGGCGTAAACACCAACTCACTCACTCACTGCTAAATAGAAAATCACTTAATTTTTATTAATTATGTCAATTTGCATGAATTTGGTTTTAGCAAAGACTTCAACGCATCAAAATACTATCGATACTGTGTCCCTGCACAATAGAATTGATACTCTACATTGTAAATACGTCTACTGAATTCCGTAGTTTTACAAAAAGTTCTTTACAGACATAAAAATGTATAAAGCAATAAACGATTTTATCTTACGTACAAAAAAACTCATTAACAGTTTCTTTTGTACGTGTACTTCAAAGACAACACTAGATGGAGCATTCCCGGAAGGCATATGTCGCCTGCGTATCTATGTTTTTTTGCCAAATAGGAAGTAGTTATTTCTCGGGCATAAAATCGCTTTACACCTTAAGTAATATGCAACGGAGCTACATAACAAATATCAAGAGGCTGTGGCATGAAGTTGCCTGGAAAACTGCGACAACAATTTGGCATCTATGTCCATTATATATAAAACATTAAGTAATCGTCAAACAGGAAGTAGTTATATTTCGGGCATAAAATCGCTTTACACCTTAAAGTACTATGCGATGAAGCTACATACCAAATATCAAGAGGCTGTGGCATGTAGTTGCCTGGATACTGCGACAATTTGGCATCTATGTCCATTATATATAAAATGTTAAGTATTCGTCAAACAAGAAGTAGTTATTTTCCGGGGCATAAATCGCTTTACATCTTATATTACTATGTGATGAAGCTATATACCAAACATCAAGAGGCTGTGGCATGTAGTTGCCTGGAAAACTGCGACGGATTTTTTTTCCAAAGTAACCACTATATGTCGCTTCTGCAACACGTTGCAGGCGACATAACAATGATTGGTGACGCAATTTATGATTTTTTTAACACGAATCCGCACATATGTTCTTTTCTTAAAACTCTTAGAACCGTGATTGTAACTGCATCGTAGAATTTAAGAAATGATCTCCTATTTTAAACAGCTAATGATCTTTTATACTTTCAGCAAAATTGACCAAAGGAATAGAAATGCATGAACTTGACTGTGATCTGGGTGCTTCTTGTCAAAACCTCATTATTTGCGTTGCCTATACTTTATAATATACGTTCAGATTTTATTTAAAATATGTTGTTTATAGTTTTCTTTTTTGAATATACTATAAAATGATAACAAGTAAATATGTGAGCTATTGCTCACTAGTAATACCCCCACTCCCCAAACAATGCCATGCATACAAATTTAAATACTCGGTAAACAGGAAATAGTCGACAAAGGGACATAAAATAGCTATATGCAAAATATCAGACCTCTATCTCTTGTAGTTGCTGAGAAAACTTTGACGAAAATGTTGAATGTATGTATGTGTAAAAACCTAAGTATTCGGTAAACATGAAGTAGTTGACCTAGGAGCATGAAATCGGTATGAACCATATGGTAGTATAGGAAAAAGCTATACGCAAAATATCACACTTCTGCATCATCTTGTTACTGAGAAAACCGTGACGGAAATTATGTTACGACGACGTACTGACGAACTGACGAACAAACGGACGGACAAAGGTAAAACAGTATACCCCCACTTTTCGAAGTGGGTGTATAATAAAAATACCTAGATTAATTTCACCAAGCTCGTTGTAAGGATTAGGTTTACTGGAAAATAGAAATAAAAAAAAGACATATAAAACAGAAAGTCACAACTATTAAAACAAAATATAAAAAGGGGGGAGGGGTATTACAGAACTATTGATCAAATGAATCACTGCAACTTGTTCACATCATTCAAAATACCAATACTGATTTGATGTGTGTATAATTTTTGTGTAATGCATTTAATTTGTTTATAATTTTAAATACTAATTGAAATTGTATGTAGTCTCCCGTTTCTCTTCCAGTTTATTTTCTTTGAATTTGTTTTCACATAAAAAAAAATGTATTTTGCCCTGTACATGTATCACGATTTGTAAGAATCATTGAAACGCGAAAAAAAAAATCAATTAGAAATTCCTAATTAGTACAACTCTTCGATGTTTATCAGGTATTTGGTATTTTGTAAAGTATGCAATACTAACTTTAAAACTTAATAAACAACGAACCTGTGAGCCTTATCGGGTTTTTCATAGTGTTCATTCTGTTTTTCTGTAAAATACGACAATGACAGTTAGTTAGTTAATTATTGCTTTACTCCCAAGCAGCACGATTTCGGCTATATCCGGGAGATGAACATGAAAGTGGTAATACAATGAACATGAAATGATGATGAAGTGGAGGATATGGGGACACAAGGCCAATCGGGTAGGGGTGTTTTGACTGCCACTGGAAAAGGGAGTGATGGGTAGGGACGGGAAATTTAGCCTCCTGCAAGGGGATCCTACGGGTCCTACTCTTACCGAGACCTGCAGCAGTGTTCTTTAACGTGCGAGGAACGTGACATTTTTCCCATAACGGTGCACCACTATGATTTGCGGTCAGGTTTTCCGCATTATCGCCTGACGACCCCACATTTCTCTACATTCAACCACCTGAGGCACACATCCAAGTCGCTTTGTGGGCAAAGCGGTCTGACCCGATGTCAGGTTTCTGAGCGCTCTTTAGTGGACTTTTACCGACAAGCTTAGCGCTGCTGCGGGCGTATTTGCCACCCGGATCCCGCACGGGTTTACAATGACAAAAAATAGATAAAACACAAACAAGATGTTAAAGGTCGATGTAATTGCACATTTTGAATGCGATATTAATGCACGTTCAATTGTAGTCTTACACAAATTTAATACATTTTGTAATTCACTATTTCTTTCCATTTGTTATAGATTAGAGGTATATTTTGGAAATTGATGAATTTTAATACGAGTTGATGGACTACAAAATTAAGATAAAACATTCTTAGTTTTGACTGTTCACAAAAGCTTTTTTTTCACACACACAAATCGCTTATTGGAAGTGTTTATCAAAAGTGTTTATCAATTTGAAATTTTTACTATTTTGGAAAAAAAATGAACATGTGGGTGTTAAAAAGATGTATTGCGATTTCAAAATTCAAGTTTTATTTTACTTTTTGTATTCGAATGGCAAAACATATTTTATGCAATTACCGAAATGTATTTTTGAATTGCAAAATTGAAATTCAACACATTGAGATGACATTCGAGTTAGGTATCTATTCTCTTTTTGTTCCTGGTTTATATACTAACTTTTCAAAACAAACCGAAAAAAGTAACGTCAGGTTCTGCTTTCAACTTACTAGTACCTTTCGATTTTCTTCTCAACTTTTTTATACAACAGATTACTAAAAGTATCGTTCCTTCCAACAGTATGATTCCACTTACTCCTATACCTATACCCTCTGCGTATGATAGAAACAATTTCGCATCAGTATCTTGGTTGCCTTAAAAATGAAATTAACTTATTATATGTATTATAAGTTGTTTTGTTAACGTTACAATGCATACTAACTCGTCATGGGAAAATGTCTGCATATTGATTTACATGTTAACTTTCTTATCGACAACATATTTTGACACACTAGGAAGGCTTTGTACAAAGATTTTTGACAAACGTGATGACTTCAACTTTCCAAAAGTCAACTGTCCCTTTCTGTGTTACAACATGCCGTCCACTCCAGCATATGGAGTTTACGTTTCACAATTGATTCGTTACTTTATAGCATGTGGGGAGTATAACGACTTCCTAGATAGAGCTACAGGGCTGACAAGCGAATTGGTAATACAAGGGTTCGTTGCTTCCAGGTTCTTGTAATCACTAGAGAAATTTTACGTAAGACATCATGTGCTTGTAGACAAATACGAAATTTCAATCTCTCAAATGAGCACAGATGTTGGTTTGCCATAGATTTTTGTAATGTCAACCTCTACGGATTTAACCAACACTAAATCGATCTTTGGCGACGTGACGGGTGTGCTATAGCAAGCAGGAACTCCTTACCCTTCCAGAGCGTCTGAGTTCACTCTCGTCCGACTCGAGTTCACGTTGCTGAATGTAACGTTGCGTTGTTGTTATGTGGTTTGTTGTTGTTGTTGTTGTTGTGTAGTTTGTTTCTTTGTGATGTTTTTTTTTGTCTACCGATTTTGTATGTCTTTGTTTTTCGGTATTATGATATTTGTATCCCCTTCGGTATACCTTTACTTCTCATACATGCTTTAAAACAAACGACCGTAAAATGTGTGCATTAAGAATGCAGAATGTTTCCCTTGTTTACAAACAAGAAGCACTTAGAAACCTAGATCGCTCATCTGGTTCTTAAGCTAAAGGGTATTTTCCATGAGCTTCTGCCACAATAAGGAGTCAACTGACAACTTTGATCGAATGAAAACTTTTTTTAGAGCTTAGTGAGCTGAAAGTTTAAGGAAACAACAACTTTCCATATCTGCAACAATGTTCATACATAAAGACAAAAACATGCAAAAACTCTATTTTTGACCTTTAAAGGATTAAGGATCATCTCACATATTTGATCAAATAGACGTTTGTAAAGCTAAATCAGTAGAGGGTTTACAACAGTTTTCATTCGATATGCCAAAAACATGAAAAATGTAATTTTGTACCTTCAAAGGGCAATAATCCCTAAAAAGAGTCATCTAACAAGTTCGACCCAATAAAGACTTTTTTAAATTATAAAAAAGGTAGGTTGCATCAGATTTGCTCTTTCTCATACACTTTTAGATTCACAAGCCACAAACAGTGATCTGACCCCATAGACTATTTTTATGAATTTTGACAGATCAAAATTCGAAACACACCTTTGGTGCAGGACACCTATATATAATATCAATCATGGAAAGTCTCATTATGTTCAGTTCAGTCGTTTCAGAGGAAGAGATGTTTTAAAATTTGTTAACAGACGACTGCGAATGGCAAGAAGCAGAGGTACCAATGGGGTATCCGAATGTCAAAAGTCCGAAAGAGCAGAGACAAAGCCAGTAAACACCAACAAGAACAGGACAAAAACAGAAAACATGTAAAACATGGAAACACAAAACAACTGAATATCAAGTCCGAAAGAGCAGAGACAAAACCAGTAAACACCAACAAGAACAGGACAAAAACAGAAAACATGTAAAACATGGAAACACAAAACAACTGAATATCAAGCTATGGCAAGTGATGGCCATAGCTTACATGTGCCAATGGGGGGAGCAGAGGTACCCATGGGGCATCCGAATGTAAAAAGTCCGATTGTGAACTCAGGTGATCGGGTAGATTAAGCAGTTCCTGGACCTTCGTTCCAGGTTAGCTTAATTTAATGAAGAAACAAAATGGATACGGACTAGAATATCCTAATTGTTATACTTACATTTTTCACAACATAATATTTCTATACTCATTTTATCTGATTGAATGTTTTCCATTTCTTCGATATTACCGGCTACACAGTACACAACCTGACCATCATCTTTCTCGTTTCCAGTATAGGAAAGCAAACTTTGGGAAATGTATTTGTTCCCATTCACCAATGTCACCCTATTTGTTGCATTTTTTGTGGCGTTTGAACCACCAATAAACCATTGTATAATGGCAGGAGGTCGCCCAAAGTCTGTTGTACAGGAAATGTTTATTGTCTCGCCTTTCATAAGTCTAACCGACGTACCATTTGTTGGTAACGAAATGGTAACTGCTGTTATAAATACTGTAAGAGATAATTAAAAATAAAGGTTATACATTTTACATTCTTTGTATATGTGTCAACGTCACACTTTCTCAATGCCAACTGAAATGGCTGTATAAACCAGTTTTTTTTTTTGCGTTAAACCTCTCTCTTTCGATTGATTTTAGTGTCTTGTATTTGACAAGGTGAATTGATATTTACGCAACGGGTGTGCTGCCATGAACAAGAACGGTTTATCCTTTCGAAACATCTGAGTTAATTCTCGAAACGACTAAGTGTCGTTGAATATTTTCAGTTGTTTTTTGTGTTTTTCGTTTTGTCGGTTTCTTCGTGTTGTTCTCGTTTGTGTTTAAAGATTTTGTCGTTTTGCTATTTCGAACTTTTGCGATTCGAATGCCTCATTGATACCTCTCTGCTTCTTTAAAACAATAAGGAATTGTTTTCTTTGAAATTATTTCTAAAATTTTCTTCCAATGACTAATAAAAAATGTTTTAAAAGACCGTATTAGTAGTTTTTCTTTTAAACAAAATCTTAAAAAGGTCGCGATCGGAGACAACGATGTAGGGTAAGAAAATCAGAAAATATTTTGGTAGCCTTGGCGCATCACATCTTATTATTTGTAAATGAACAAACCATTTGCCGCCGAGGTAGTTATATTCTTTTTAAATTGAAAAAAACCACATCATTCAAATCGTTTCTTTTGTTGTATAATTTTTGTTTGTTCTACTCGAGTCCTTTTTGAGATGCAATTTCAATACAGACGTTGAGGTAGCATAGTGGTTTCGTTATCTCTAAATTTGAGAAAAAGTCATTTTGTCACGTGCATTTAGCATGTTTAGGACATGTATAGTGCACCCAATTTTGCATTAATTAACTGTGGTATACTATGAAAGAAGCTTAAACTCACCGAGAATATTCACTGTTTTCCTCCTTGATGTGATTTTCTGTTCACCTTCAATATTGTTAGCTTCACAATACACGACTTTGTTATGGTCAGCGTCTCTCCCTGTATACACCAGTTTACTCGATGATATTAACTTGTTATCGTCTGGTTGTGGTGTCTGTGGTGTGGCCTGACTAGTTTCATTTTCTGATCCTATATACCAATGTATCCAAGCAGCAGGTCGTCCGGGGTCTGTTGTACACGTAAAAACTATCTGCTTACCTTCCACTACTGTAAGTTGATTATTTTCACTTTCGGGAGTGATTGTAATAACAGATATAGGCACTGGAAAACACAGATAGATGACAATTTATCACAGTGTATAACCGGAAAGTAAGCGATCACGGAAGTTGATCACTGTCCGGTGGTAAAATCCTAGTTGATTTAATAAAATGTATGATTTGGCCATGCATTTAAGCCCTTATTCACCCGAAACTACATTTTAAGAAAAAATGAAGCGTACAATTAGTTTCCAATTACCAATATATAATGTAGATGATTTAAATTTTCGAAAAAAGTGGTTTAATCATTGGTATTTTTGACAATGGAAACTCATTGCGGCGAAAGAAACAACAAATTAGTAGTGGACCACTTACATTGAAATAGTGCATTGCATCTCCATGTTTTTGATTGTTTATAATAATCGGATCTGTAAGAGCACTGCTCACTCCGTCTCTGTCCGACTAATTGCAACTGTACACAATCATAAATTGTTAGAAAGTTATATCTATCTGTCCGATTAATTGTTGGGTTGAATGTAGCAATAACAAGACAAATATTCTTACAGGCCATTATACAGCTTAGAACACATATAAAGGGTAGTAGCTTATCTAAACAAAGTATTGGAATAAGATCACACAAGATTACATTGCTACATACATGTATGTATATTGAGATTTACTAAAAAAAGAACATTTTTTGTAATTTCTCTTAAGTTGGAAAACATTCCAACATTCAAGCAAGTTATCGAATATAAACATATGATCATTCTTCTAAGCTTTGAATTGGTATCAATTAATTGGAAATTTTGGAGAGAATAAAACAATATTATACATGTACTAGGTAAAATCTCAGATTTGGAAAGTTGGCCTTTCTCTTAAAATCTATCTGACTTGACAAACTTTGCAAATGAAGATATGTATCTAGAGTTGATATACTGTTCTAAGGTTTTATATGCATGTATATGCCTCATTTTAGCCCGTGTGGCGAATATTCCCGCAGCAGAGCCTAGCTTGCTGTAAGAGGCGACTAAGGGTCTTGGGATTCTGACGTCGGGTCAGTGCTCAGCCAACAGAGCGACCAAGTGTGTACCCTAGGTGGCTGAATAGGGTGGCTCTCGTCCGCGGGGGTTGTCAGGTCTATAATACGGAAACCCTGACCGCCGACCATAGTGGGCCAACGTGTGTGGAGAGTACCACGCTTCATGCACGTAAAACCCCTTTGTGGACCGCCAAGTAGTGCACCACAAAGGTAGTACTCCACAATTAGGATTTTTTAGCAGTATTGTTTTCGTATGTGGCCCCTGTGAACTTTTTTGTTAAATGAAAATATTGATTCGTTTTGGTCTTAAAACAAGACAAATAAAAAATCGGGACCCGTTATATAAAAATTACGATTCACGGTTATTGTTTGAAAGAATAATTTCGAAAAAACCAATACCAATGATCATAAAGCGTCGCTTCCGGCTGTGCATGGTGACCAGCGGATGGGCTTAAATTTAAATGTGCTATTTTTAGATTTTTAAGTTTGAACAATTTTAGCGGAAAAAAGAGCCGAAGTCGGATAGGTTTATTTGGTCTTAAAAGAAAGGACTGTTTTCGGGCTTTCATTTCATACATGTTACGTTTCACCTGAACCGAAAGCTCGACTACTGGCAACGTTCAAAAAAAGGACAAAACCCCGATTTTTGCGTATTTTTGTCCCCAAATTTTTGACAAATGTTAAGAGTTGCTAGGGGCAACGAGTACAACAAAGAAACCAAATACGCCACTAAACACGACTAAACATGCCCGGAGTTTGGAACACCACCTAGTTTAAAGTGCAAATAGCAGTTTAAGCGATTACAAGAACCCGGGACAAAATAGTCAACATCGAGCACATGCAAAAATGAGCTAAATAAATTAATTGTGGAGTACTACCATATGGCATTATTCTCATTAAAATTTTAAGAGTATATCTTGATTTTAGTCCTTGGTTTAATTGTTGAAAATAAAGCTAATATATTTGAGAATTACTTGTTTAAAAAATTTTGGGAAAAATATCAGTTATTAAGCATAAATGCCCATAGCAACCAAACATGCTTATTTTTGAAAATATCGTCAATAACGTTATATTCTGTACGGCTGGTTATGCTGTATGTAACGCTAACTACGTTAATAATTTCCCCGGAAGAAATAAAAATTACACAATATAGTATATTTCCCCGTATGTAAATCATAAAATTGTAATTTTTAGTCGGCTTGAATAGAAAAACAAGGCATTATAGCTTGCTATGCAAATGTTTAGCAAATTTTGATGATGTGTTTCCATGGACGCCATTATTGTAGACTTTTTCACGGAAATCTTCCAAATTTTCACTAATAAGTTTGAAATAGGCTAGAAAATGACTTAAGCACAACAGAATACCAATTTTGTTACGAAAATACAAAATTTGATTCAAAACAAACGGGGAAAGAATCTAACGTTATTGCAGGAAAATGTCCAAAAAAGAGCTTGATCAGAAAAGGGCTTCCGTCTTTGAGCGTGCGTTACTATGGTAAAACATAAAAAAAATCATAATATCCGGTATTCCTCAAATGGTTACATACTCAAGAAGAGAAAAATGCAACTCATGTTAAATTTTCAAAAAATGCAAAAGCATTATGGTAGTACTCCACAATTAGGATTTTTTAGCAGTATTGTTTTCGTATGTGGCCCCTGTGAACTTTTTTGTTAAATGAAAATATTGATTCGTTTTGGTCTTAAAACAAGACAAATAAAAAATCGGGACCCGTTATATAAAAATTACGATTCACGGTTATTGTTTGAAAGAATAATTTCGAAAAAACCAATACCAATGATCATAAAGCGTCGCTTCCGGCTGTGCATGGTGACCAGCGGATGGGCTTAAATTTAAATGTGCTATTTTTAGATTTTTAAGTTTGAACAATTTTAGCGGAAAAAAGAGCCGAAGTCGGATAGGTTTATTTGGTCTTAAAAGAAAGGACTGTTTTCGGGCTTTCATTTCATACATGTTACGTTTCACCTGAACCGAAAGCTCGACTACTGGCAACGTTCAAAAAAAGGACAAAACCCCGATTTTTGCGTATTTTTGTCCCCAAATTTTTGACAAATGTTAAGAGTTGCTAGGGGCAACGAGTACAACAAAGAAACCAAATACGCCACTAAACACGACTAAACATGCCCGGAGTTTGGAACACCACCTAGTTTAAAGTGCAAATAGCAGTTTAAGCGATTACAAGAACCCGGGACAAAATAGTCAACATCGAGCACATGCAAAAATGAGCTAAATAAATTAATTGTGGAGTACTACCAAAGGCTAAATTTTCCGCCCCTACCCACCTCTCCCCTTTTCCTGTGGTTCTTCAAAATTAACCGGTCCTTTGTGTCCCACCCCACCCCCATATTTCATTTATCACCATCATCATTTCATGTTCATTTTATCATCCTTTTCATGTTAATCGCCTGTAAATACCCTATATAGCGTTGCACGGGTGTAAAACACCAACTAACTCACTCACCCATGCCTCATTTTCGTTACAAATAGTTATGATTGACAAACCATTACTACAGAATAAAACATTAAATAGTGCTCAAATCAGATGAATTTCAGGTGGCCACACCACTTCAAGTGTGCTGCTTTATGTAAATATATACAAGAGGCTCCAGGAGCCTGAATAGCTCACCTAGTCCTGATGTCGACCTTATAAAGACTTTTTCTAGAGCTAAATGAGCTGAACATTTAAGCAAGTAACAGCTTTTCTCTATCTACTATAGTTTTCATTCTGTAGCCGAAGGCCCAAATTATGAAAACAGCATTATTTTATGGGCCATAACCCCTATAAGGGGACATCTGATACCTTCAACCTTATGGTTTGCTTATTATACCGATCGATCGTATCAGTCAAAATAACGGATCGATAGCCCGGTTACCTATGGTATCCGTCATCCGTCCAATCCGTCCGATTCGTCATCAATCAGTCAACAACGCGTCACCAATCATTCACCAATCCGTCATCAATCCGGTCCAAACGCGTCATCAATCCGTCACCGATCAGTCATGGATCCGTCAAAGTGTTGCATTGATCGGTTCAAGTACTGTATGCATATTTACAGCGTTGCCAAATTTCCGGCTTTTATGCCACTCTACTTTGATATTTTTCTTGTTGTTATATGTTTTGAACACATCAAATCTATAAATTATCCGTTTCATAAAATTAAAGCTTCATGCGTTTAAAGTTTAAAATTGTCTAAACCCTAAAGTTCTTCCTAGCCCAAACATAGTTTGATATTTAAATATTCGTGAATTGTAATCCAGTTCGGTATTTTTGGTCACACTCTTAACTTTCGTACAATGTTTGGCATTTTAAACTTTTTTGGTAGAGCTCTGTAACAACGCGTCACAGAGCTCCCCTGATGAGTCTTGAATAGACGAAACGCGCGTAAGACGAAGAAAAATGTAGTGTCTGGAACTTTGTTGTAATTTTTTTTTATGGACTATGTGCATACAACTAACCAGCAATGACTAACGCATATTAAGGCAGTCCAATAAATATACGGTATACGATTGTTAATAAAGAAAACAGGGCAACAAAAAATACTGCTATCCGATTTTCAGCATTAACCATAGCCGGCATACTTCCGTTTATGAGCGAGTTTATAGATTCGAGGCTGTAAAAGAACTTTTTGTGATAACCTGCAATCACAGTCGCTAAGGCTAACCAAATTTCATAAACTAACTCACATCATAGTTAAGCTTTTATTATTTTGATTATGAATATGAGATATGGATTTACCAACAGATGACAGTTCCATTACGTCCATGATCTTGATCTAAATTCTTTTCAAATTATGGCCCTATCACAATATAACGTTTTATCCAACGTGTGCCGACGTTTAAGAATATATTTTTAACACGCTGGTGTGCGTTTTGTAAGTTTTGTAAAAGTTATGGACACGTTACAAACACGTTAGCGAACGTCAGCGTGCATTGGTGAACGTGGAGTGGGTTGCAAAATTTTGAACATGCTTAAAATTTCCGACGTTCGCCAACGTTAGGCATAAGTTAGAAGGACGTTATACACACGCTGACGAACGCTATGAAGTAGTTTTGCACACATCGAAATGCGTTTCTTGAACGCCGAACAAAAGTGAAACGAACTTATAACGTCAGTTCTAGCGTCAGTCTAACGACCAAGAAACTTTTTTTAAAGTGTTTATAACGTGTAGAGAGCGCACAGAGCGTCATAGTAACAAACGAGTAGCGCATCAACCCAAGAATTGTATAAGTAAAACTGAATTACAAGGGGGGAAGTCAATTTTTCAAGCTTAAAATAATTATTCAAACCTGAAACAATCTATTTACAAAAAAATAATGACCAAAGCCAAGAAAATAAATTGTAATGTAACGAGGATAACTTAGATGGCCTGGAATGGAAAGTAATTTTTGCAATTTTTTTTGTAATACACCCGTCGTGCTGTCGGTTAATATTTTTTGGTAAACAAAATACTCAAATACAACGAGTAACGTCATTCTATCTTCAATACTCATTTGAAATAATGTGTATTTTTAATATTCATTAAGCGCACGCGTTCTTCTCTATTAAGGACATCCGTCATGCTGTCGGCGATCATTTAGGATTAGTCAAGTGCAGTAAAAAGGATGCTAGGCAAACTCTTCAGTCCGGTATTTCTTACATGTATATACTTATTTGAGATTTTAACAGTTTGCTAACTAGCGCATGCATTCCTCTTAATATATTAAGGACACATCAAATTTGAAATATTTTATTACTTTAGACAGAGTGCAAAATCATCACTGACTATTGTGTAACTAGCGCATGCATTCGGAATTTCCTCTCAATATATTACGGACATATCAAATTTAAAATATTTTATTCTTTTAGACAGAGTGCAAAATCATCACTATTGTTTTAAAAAAAACGGCTTTAGAATAATTATACATTCATATTACCAGAACACCTAAAACCAATATTTTTATAAAGAAACTAAATTTACATGTATCTATATTTATTAATCAATCCATCAATACATTTTAGACAGATAATATATCTATTTGGGCTATTGTGAAATAATACTAAAGTAAAAAGAACAGAGTTCCTGGGTCTCCTCACGAAGAGCAAAAAATATAAGTTAGATGAACGTTATGAATGCGTTCTGCAGTCGTCACACATTCGCTAAACAATCGTCAAGTACGCCGGACAAGCGCTATAGATAAGTTTTGAATAAGTGCGTTGCAGGTAGTTAGTCTGACGCTTTATGGTCGTTCACCCAGATATTTTGTGAAACTTTTTACAGCCACTGCCAACATGTTCCAACGTTTTAGAAAATTATTCGAACGTTCGGCTCACGTTGGCTAAAACGTTATAGTGTGACAGGGCCATTACGGGGCCTTTACTGTGTTGAGCATATTCTTCGAAGTGAATACAAGTAAGAGAAAATTCAATGACTCAGATATCTCAGTACACTGGTTGTCCATGTGATAAGAAGACTTGTTTCAAAAGATTCCAAAGTCAATGGAAAACTCCTTATGAACCATTTTGGCATTTGCATTAATAAGTCATAAACAAGTGACATGCAAAAAGCAGTCCCAGAGTGCCCAGAGAGCCCTTCCTTTTATTATCTTGTTGAATGGATTTTCATTTTGTTATAAGATGTTATTAGATGAACACTGCTGCATGGTTTTTTACCCGAATCCAAAAGTAGAGACTATTTTGAGCTCTCACATTTATTCTGTAAAATAAATAAATGAACCAAATGCACTACGACATAAATTATCATGAAAATATGAAAATTTATTCATAAACTTTTTAATAAGCAACTTGTAGAATACAAAAAACCTGAGCTGTAAAGGAATGAGGAATACATGGAATTTGAAATTATAACTTTTTTATTCAAACATTCAGGTTTCAAAGCTGGCAATTAATCGGACACCCACAAAAAATAAACGACCAATTAATCGGACAGTAAACGATTATGCCAAAACTACAAAACTTGATGTTTTAAACAAAATTGCTTATTTCATCTTAAGCTTTCATTGTCAATGTAGAGAGTCTATCAATCGCCCTTTGAGATCACAATAAAAATATTAATTAAATCATTGCAGTTTGTGAGTAAATTCCAAATATGTGCTAAGTGGTGAAGGAAAAAATGTTCACACACTGGTGATCAATCGAAAAATTTTATGATTCTAAATCGTCCAGAATACAAAAAGAAACGTTAAAAAGTTCCATAAATGAGCAAGGTATAAAATGTACTTACCTTTGTTCCAAATCGATATTGTAGAGTGTTCATACAGCCTAAAAACCACAAAATCTGGGGGGAAAATAACATACAACTAGGATTTTTCCACCCGACAGTGATCAACTTCCTTGATCGCGTACTGTCCGGTTATAGACTGTGTTTATCTTAGAGATATAATTGTATCTAATCCGTCATTACTACATGAACAAAATATCGAATTAATTCGACAATTAAAAACGCCGCGTGGGTTTCCTCACTTTGTTAATCGTGTCTTATTATTATATTAGTACTCCCTCACGTTATGTAAAAGGCATTTTAATAAATTAACTAATAACTTAAATTATAGTTAGAATATTATATAGGGTAAATATAAACACATATATTGTAGTGATTATGTATACTTACATAGAATGCTTAACATAACATATTCTGACTTGATGTTTTGTCTTCCTTCAATATTGACAGCTTCACAATAAACAACCTTTTTATGGTCAGCATCTTTCCCTGTATACACCAATGTACTTGATGATATAAACCTTTCACTTAATACAGCTTGTGGAGGTTGTGGTGTGGCCTGATCGGTTATATTGTCTGTTCCTATATACCACTGTATCCATGCAGCAGGGCGCCCTGGATTTGTTGTGCATGTGATAGTCTGGCTTTTACCCATCACAACAGGCAGCAAGTTGTCATTTCCAACAGGAGCAATTTTAATATCCTTAATAGGAACTTGTAAAATATAAGAATAAATTGTAGTCAATTCATGTTGGTATAGATAATACATGATTTTATGCTACATATACTATTTAAAACCTCAATTCCAGGCACGTATTATTTGGGAAATCTTGGATGACATGTGAATTTATCCCATAAGCTTGAACTGCTTACATTTCCAAAGTACCCAAGTTTGTAAATGTTCCGCGTGTTCCTCATGTGCGTATTTGTTTCTTCTAAATACATAGCTACATATAGATAGAATGATGCATGATCATTATAGCGAGCACAGCTTGTAGCGGGCACCAGGTGCCCGCGAGACCGGAGAGCTCTAAAGCATGTTCCCGCGAAAAAAATGCCTAATGCTGATACTGATTTTTTTTTGTCCGGATATGCTTCTCACAATTTCACGTGCACACAGGTTGGATGTGAATTGGAAAATAATTACCAATTTTGCAAATCGCCTTCCAAAAATTTTCTTAAATTTAGAACAAGGAGAAAAGTGAAACACATTTTATTCATTTTTTGTTTACATTTTCTTTTTTTTACGCTCATTCACCCCAATTACCTTGTCCCAAACTGAACGTTCTAGAAAATGAACTGATTAAAATAAAAATAAATACGATCAAAACAGTGCACCAAAAGTGTCCACATCTCTTCGGGAATGGGAACAACCTCCTCTAGATCTTATATTCTGAATTCTAAACGATTTTATTCCTCATTTGAGGCGTGGAACTCCGTCATATGAGGGCCAAAAAGAAGATCGACCTTTGATGTTTCATGGTATAGGGAGGGAGGGCTTTCTTCAACCCAAAAGGTATGTTCATTGACATCTTATATTTTTGCTGTGCTCGCATTTAGGCAATGCCTATCTCATGTTAATTTAATAAACTCAGTTTGTTCAATTTGTTTTAGGCAGTATACCCGGTAGATGTGATACAATGAACATGGACCCGATGTAAGGCTTCTGAGCGCTCTATAGTGGATTTTTACTGATAAGCTTTGCGCTTTTTGGGGCCTATTTGCCACCCAGAACCCACACGGATCTATTTCATACATATATTTTAATATTTTAAGATAGCATAACAAACTGCCTACCCTTTCTAATTCTTACACCTGAGTCAACTTTCGTAAGGCGTTTCGACTATTGTTCACATTGCGGATTGCAATTATTATGATGTTTTTATTTGTTTGCTGAATGTGTTTTCGTTTTTTATTAGTCTTTTCTTTTGTGTCTTATACTAATGAGATATGTTCGCCTTTAGGGACGAATTTAATCTAACTTTGCCCGCCTGGGCTAAGTGAATTACCCGTTTTTTCTAATAAATTTGTAAAACCCTTTTATCTTCGAATGATTAATCTTTACAAAAACCACCACACACGTTGAAGGACTTTTACAGTACTGTGTATTATTCATAAGTGTTAATTTGTTTCGATTAATAATATCGCGTTTATACCTACTTTCAAAATACAAAGTGATAACGTTTGAAACTCCCCCTCCAAATGGGTCCTGGCATCTCCATACAGATCTATGATAACTGTCATTATTAAATGATCCCGGTATAGTCAAGTTGTAAATGCCAGTCGATGGAGAGCAAGTATAAATAAAATAGTTATTGTATGTCGATCCTGAAAACATACAACCTCCTTCAGAATCAGTCCCAGTAATTACTTTTTGAATTGAAAAATTTGCATCAAACATTATATATTGAGAGGATGTTTTACAAGTGAATGTGAACTTTTCTCCCATAATGGCTTTATTCCTGGATGCCTCCAATTGAAAAGCTAAAATTAAAGAATAATCAAAATAATGTATAAAAATATACCTGTTTGCCTCTTCAGTACAAGATACATGTACTTATTTATATTATGCAATTTTGCCTGACAAATATGATTGCATGAATGGAAGTTGTCTGCTAAATAAGCGCCACATCAGGTTAAATAGCATTAAACATGTACAATTTACTCATCGGGCACTGTGACAACCGTTATTGCTATATTAACCGTTATTGTAATAAAAATGGATTATTATTCGTACATGAAGGAATTTAATGTAATCCAGATATTATCACCAAAAACAAATGCATAATTTCACTAATTATGAAAAGATTTAAAGTTTACAAAATGTATTACAATAACGGTTGTTACAGTGCACCAAAGGCAGACAAAACAATCTACATTGATTGAAAACAAAATGAAAGGCATTGAATGGGCAGAAAGGGAATAGTAAAGGCAGTTTATAGCGAGCACAGCTTGCGTGGAGAGCTTAACTGCATGTGTTCCCGAGAAGAATTTGCCTAATGGTGATAAAGACATTTCATGGTCCGGAAGTGCAATCTAAGTTCATAGTACTGGCGTTAATTTTCAATAATATTCTTCTAAAATAAATTATGCGTTTTAATACGTAAACAAATTAAAATATTAGTGGGGCAAATATTTACTGAAAACGTAATTTATTTGCCCTTTTCAGTAATTTATGTACATTGCATTTCAAAGGAATAAATATTGTCTCCGTCGTTATTCAAACCATACCCGCCATTTTCAGGACCAACCAAAGAGTTTAAGGTTTCATTTGCCAAAATTAGATTTGGAGTATTTGAAAGCGCTTTGAATTCTGTGATAATCCAGTTTAAACATTTCTTCGTTATTGTTCTTTCTTTTTCCTTTTAACTGATGCCAATCGAATAATTATGCTTTGCTCGCAGCTAGGCAATGCCTAAATAATATTTACAATTAAGTTTGCAACATTTTTTTTATTTATCTTATATCATTGTTGTAAATTATTATTATGAACGTTATATTTACTCTGCTGTAGTGGATCCATTACCAAACATCAGGATACTTCGTACTGTTTTGTGCTTACGTATTTGCACATATAAACATAATTTATGTTCTTTTTCCAGGTTAAGAACTTAAAGAACTTACCAACGACAGAGATTACGATTTGATTGGCGCTAGTGCCTGGTTCTCCTACCCCATCCGTACATCTAACAAAGGTGTTATGCAGAGAATTTGTGACATAATTCCCGGGTATTCTTAAAGTAACCCGATGGTTTGGCTGCTCACAATTATAAGTGTAGTTCATATTACAGAATAAAAGATCACAATCTTTAATGATAATAATGCATTGTGTAACACCATTGAAAAAAAATCTCGTGTTTTCTGCTGTTTCTGGTGTTAAGCATGTTATGGCGTAATCTCTTCCAATCACTGCATTACCAGAAGGATTTTCTAATACAAAATTTGCTACAACATATAACATTACGGTTGAACAAAACTCACAATGACAGTTTTTACATATTTTGACACTTACTTGCATTTGTGTAAAATACTTTATGAAATTTAACTGAAATATTGTTTATGTTGAAATATTTATAATTTGATACTAAATTTAGAATGTAAATTGCCATTATTTTTCCCTGTGTTATGTTTAAGCATTGCAACAATCAAATATTGATACCGGTTTATATTGTACGCAATCAATATTTATTTGAATTTTAGATTTTTACAGCCCAATCCGTAACTTTTAATTGATCCAAATACCATTCACAATGGCACCGTAAACATAGAGTTGAAAAAAAAAATTTTGTTGACTTCAATACTGGTAATCTGGAATGGCCTTAGGATATGAAGCCGCCTAATGGAAAGGAAATTACAAAGCTAACCAAGCCCTGAAAGTCCACCGCCATCATGAAGAGAGACCAAGCAATTGAAAGACTGAGGTCGCTAAAGATAAAATAAAGAACACAGCTCTGACGATAGAACAACACAGACAGAGGCACAATGTACACAAAATGATACAAAAAAAAAAACAATACAGATTTCATCAGACCTACGCAGAGTTGGTAAACAAAGACGAAACGGTCCAATAGTAACTGGACCACTCTTAGACTACCAATTAACGTGCTACAGGAGCAATAAAGAAAGGAGATCACTGCTTGGGTTAACGGAGATATTATCTTGTGTTTTCTTCAATAGGAGGAAGTTTACATAGTACTACAAAACTTACTTGACCACATTTTATGTTACAAATGACAATTGAAGAACGAAAAAAGCAAAAATCGACATTCGATTGCGAATACCAAAGCTACAAGATGGTAAGCAGTGACCAATGGTCATGTTGAAGACTGCTTGCTGTATTCCGTACGTCGAAATATAAAAAAATGAAGCCCTTGTGTGTTGCAAATTAAGACGTATCATATACGACCTAGAATAAAACATGAAAATGTACACCCTTAAGCTATTGAATATAAATCAATTTTCAATAATGATGCATGTTATTGAACACAAGACATTAAAAATACACTTACCATGTATGAGTACTGGTTGTATATTTGATAACATAAACACAGCCAGCAGTTTGAATGAAAGGTCCATTTTACAATTACTTCCTTATTTTTATTTTAATCCAAACAAACATTTAAATATACTTGTTAAAAATAAGAAAAAGAGTGTACATCAAACGTGTTAATACAATGTCAATGTACTAAACATACGTACGCATCTTATACAAGGTTAACCAGTGTGGAACCAAGGCACTATATAATACTACATGATTGAATTAATCAACAATTAAAAAAAAAGTACTCAACCTGGATTTCGTGTTCTAATCACAAACTATAAATCAAGCACGGAAACTAGATTATAATAAATTATAAAGATCTATTCATTAAAAATGTTGAAACCACCTCATTTTAAAATTGTCCCGTGCGGGGCCCATGTGGCGAATAGGCCCGCAGCAGAGCCTAGCTTGTCGTAAGAGGCGACTAAGGGTCTTTGGGTTCTGACGTCGGGTCAGTACTCAGCCCACAGAGCGTGTACCCTAGGTGGCTGAATAGGGTGGCCCTCGTCCGCGGGGTTATCAGGTCTTAAATACGGAAACCCTGACCGCCGACCATAGTGGGCCAACGTGTGTGGAGAGTGCCACGCTTCATGCACGTAAAAGACCCCTTTGTAGACCGCCAAGTAGTGAACCACATAGGCCAATTTTTCCGCCCCTAACCACCATTTTCCTGATGTTCTTCAAAATTTACCGGTCCGCTGTGTCCCATCCCACCCCTATATTTCATTTATCATCATCATTTCATGTTCATTGTATCATCAGCCTGATAGCGTTGCACGGGCGTAAAACACCAACTCACTCACTCTATCATTTTAAAATTAGATTCTACAAAAATGAGGTCGTTGGAACATTATATAACGATATCAATTGTACATTTATAAAAAGACAATATATTCATAGAAGTACGAGATTGGTTACCAATTTCAATTCTTCATTCGTTTAATATCCGGTTAATTCGTGTTTTGGTATTCATTTAAATCCTACTTACATTCTATCTTTCAAGTTTGGAATTTGAGCCACAACTAAACCTTGTGATACTTGTAGCTAATTTCCCCTCTATAATACACACAGAGTTCCAAACTCAATTAAATGAGGTTGAAAGAAAATTATTTTAGAAATAAATATATGCTTTGACATATCATTCTATATAATCTATAAACAGCTATAGACTGCCACCGGCTAAAATCCATTCATTAAGCTTCGTTTGAAACTAGTGGGTCTTACAACCTGCTTATTTCTTTGTAAAAACCATCTCTCCTTCTCTCCTTGCTCAATTGACAGATGTCGAAATTAACGAAAAAAACGTTTAAAAATATAAATGCATGGCCATATCACTATTACAGTATAATCATTTTAATCAAATATTCGGACGGCAAGCGATTCGAACCATGCTTTTAAAAATAATACAATCTTCAAACATGTCTTTGAATTTATTAAAAAGACAGAAAGATTTCAAATGGTGTAAAGGAAGGCGAGCAGACATCGTTTGTGTGGCTCAGAACAAAACAAAACATTTACATATTATTCCTCTTTTATCTCTTTATACATTTTTCTTTACTAATATTACGACTGTTAGCTAAAAAAAAGTATTATTATGTATGTCGCATGTTTATACAATATATGTTATACTCATTAATTAGGAGAAGACCACGTAAGTTGGTATAACTTGTGTCCTATCCTTTTTGTTAATTATATGTATTCATGTATTAGCAAATAAAATATGTTTAAACTAAACTAACCATGCTTTTGATTCGTACATGTGTTATACATAAAAAAAAAATACGTATATGATTGGAAAGCAGGACTAATCTTATCATTACATTACCTCTTTTTTCATATATACATGTATAGGAACACTGAAAAGCAAATATGAAGTTATACATAATATATGTATTTCATGTACTAGTTTTTGTATTCAAGCATACCAAAAAGTTGACAGTTCGAAACATAGACACGATCATTTTTTGTACGGATGTTGGACTTTTTTTTGCAATTTTTATTTCTAACAACTCGCCATGATTTACGCTGCTGGTGAAGTTTTTTCCTTAAGTAACATGTATGAACAATGTTGTGTCGACAAATACTTCAGAGACATTGTTTACGCAATTGTAAAAACGAACAAACTGGAGGCTAGAGCGCCAAACTTTTGTTTTTAAAACACATGACGGCTAGTTTTATTTGTATTCCCTATTGTACATGTAAGTGCGCACTGAAGGACAAACACACCAACGCTTTGGAATCTATCGAATGCCTTTCAAAAATGTAAAGCCATAGCTTCCTTCGGCTCCAACAATAAGTTGATAACAGTCTGTTTTTGTGTATCAATTCGCTTTTTTACCTTTACATCGCCAGAGTCCCTATAACTGGTCATCTAAAAACTTCGACCGAACTTATGTTTAACTTCCATTCTGATATGTGTCTGTTGTATTTTCTGAGTTACATCCCAGCTCCTTTGTTCTAACAGGGGTGATCTGAGCCGGATCATCCCTCGGAATACCCTGTTCTACTTTTTCAACTCATTTGTTCCTTTTCTTTTGTTTTTCAAAGCACGTTTTTTGAGAAATGTTCACTAAGTTGAACATAGGAAAATTATAAAATCAACAACAAAGTTTTTTTGAAGATTGAAAAATAACATAGTTTCCACCGGGGTTTGAACTTCGGATCTCATTGTTCCAAGTCTACCTTCATATCCACTAGACCACGACACCGATGAAAAACCTACGCTAAAAAAATGTACATAAAGAATATTGAAGGGGCGCAATAAGGATATTCTATAATATATATTATAAAAATGTTTTCTATTTGATTCTAAATGCACAGAATGTATTCAGTATTTAATGTTTGTATTTAAATTTTACTTGACATATTTTGAAGGCTGGGATGTAAAATAGTTATTACATTCGGACTTGGTGATCTTTTACTGACACACCGCGTCCGAATGTAATAACTATTACTTATACTCCATTTTAAGTCTCAAACAGTGGTCATTTTTTAAATCCCTTTATAGAAATAAATATCGTTTGTTCTAAATATTTTATATATTTTGTCTTCCAATTTAGTCAAAGTAGTTCAGTGGTGAAGATTTGAAATTGTTTACAGACGATGACGGACAGTGGACGAGGACGAACGGCAATGGACGCATAGTGATAGCATAAGACCATATTGCCTTTTAACAACTGATATACATGTATGTCATCTAATCATTTTCTGTTTTCAATGGTTTGCCCATAACTTTGTAGTTAAGGTGTCGCCAAAATAAAACGATACCAAATATTTAAATCACTGCTTTATCAGTATGTCAAATGAGAAATATCAATCATCCCCCCTCCCATGCAGGGCCCGGGAGGTGAATAGGCCCACAGTAGAGCTAAGCTTGTCGAAAGAGGCGACACAGATCTTGAAATTCTGACGTCGGGTCAATGCTCATCCAATACAGCAACCAAGGTGTATGCCCTGGGTGGCTAAATAGGGTGGCCCTCGTCCCCGGGGGTTGTCAGGTCTATTATGTAGAAACCCTGAGCGTTGACCATAGTAGGCCAACGTGTGAGAAGAGTGCCACGCTTCATGCACGTAAAACAACCCTTTTTGGACCGCCAAATAGAGTACCACATAGGCTATTTTCTGCATTTTCTGCCACTACCCACCTCTCTCCTTTTCTTGTGGATCTTTAAAATGTTCTGCTCTTTTGTTTACTACCCACCCCCATCTGTCATTTATCATCATCATTCCATGTTCATTTTATCACCCCTTTCATGTTCATCGCTTTTAACTAACCTATATAGTGTTGCGAGGGCGCCAAGTATCAAACTCACTTACTCACTAACTCAATCATTAGTACAATGCAGAAAGACACATTTAGTTTTTGCAAACAAATTCTATTTTCAATTGGAAACAATTTAATAAAAAGGATTATAATTTAAGAGTAAGTAAATAGTCATTTATATATGAATCTATGATAGAAGTGCAAGTGAGTATTACTTCAACACCCGGGGAAGGGGTAATGTGCAGTTGGCCTGTTTTGCTGTTTTGAACTGGACCCTGTTAGAAATGCAAATTACAACAAAGTTCCAGACAATAAATTTTGCTACGCCTGACGCGCGTTTCGTCTATTCAAGACTCATCAGAGGCGCTCTACCAAAATATTGAAAATGCCAAAAACTATATGATTATGAAGAGCATAAAACAGTAAAACCAAAAATACCAAACGGGGGAATCAAATTATTACTAAGATTATCAACCTTAGTCCGGGGTAGGAAGAATCTTAGGGTTTAGTCAATTTTGAAATTTAAACGGATAATTTTAAGCTTTGATGTGTTCCCAAACACAAAAGTATTGGTGCCGATGCAGGGTAACCTCGGGGAATTAAAACTCCACCATCAGTGCTAACCTTCACGGATGTTCGAAATGCAAATTACAACAAAGTTCCAGACAATAAATTTTGCTACGCCTGACGCGCTTTTCATCTATTCAAGACTCATCAGAGGTGCTCTACCAAAAATATTGAAAATGCCAAAAACTATATGATTATATCGAGACATTTACAAAAGAAACGTACCATATTATACCAGGGGACGTTGTATGTCATACCCTGAACTGATCACGTCAAAATGTTTTGATTAGAATATTTTTATTGTATATATAGCTGCAAAATCGTACATGAACCACTTTTCAAACTTTCTCTTTACACCATTTGCAGAGGTGGTTTATAGGAAGGATGGTAGTCCTTTGAAAGGGAGGAATAAGGTTAACCCTTGTATGGAGAGAGGAATATTCCATGCACATTGAAGACCCCTTAGTAGAGTTTGATAAAAGTAGGTTCAACTTGGGCCGCTACCAAACCCACACTCGCAAACTTCAAGTTGGAGGGGGATTTACATAAGCATAACACTTGTTTTCAATCCATGCAGGATTAATAAATACTAAATAAATCGGAAGCCCTAAAATGCTTATACAGAATCAGTAGACACAAAAGACAAAGATATAAAATAAAAAAAAAGGTAACGCAAAACACGAATATAATACAAACGAAGCACCTAAACTAAATCAGTAAACAAATTCTATTTTCAATTGGAAACAAATATCCAGAACTATTCTGCCGGAAAGAGCTTGCGTAATGGAACCGTAACTCATCATAGTCAAATACGATACCCAGTACCATATCTACAGGTATAAGCGTTAAGGAAAAAAATAGAAAAAAAATCAGTGAATTTTAAAGTTCAAGGGGTCTTTCATCCAATATATATTTGCGGACCGGAACAAAACGTAAACTTAATAATATATTACTCATCATGTTAGACTCTCATATCAAATTATATTAGACTCGCATCTTTAAGAGAAATAACATGCTTTATAAATGTTATATCTGTATGCATGGATATTAAAAAATAAGTACAAGCGTCAAGTACAAGGACGCGTCTGAATCGGATACCGGTCACTCAGATTGTTCGTTTTGGATACCAAAATCCATAATATAGTAAAAATCAGAATAAGCGGTATCCTTTTTTAAAAATCTTTTAATACCACTCATTCAATTATAGAGAGACCTAAGACCAGGAAACTGGTTATTGTAATTATATAAATGATTTAAATCAATGAGTCTTTAGTACAGTTCCGTTATGATTGCTATATGCCTGTTATATATTCCTACAGAGGCAGCTGCAGAAGTTTCTCTGTAGAAAGGGGGAGGGGGGTCCATAGCTATAATCAGACGAATTTTGTCAAAATTTTGCATGACAATCACAAGTTGTTGCAACAAAAGGGGGGTCCAGATCCCCTTGACCCCTCTGGATCCGCCACAGGTTTAGGAGTTTTTGTCCCCCGCCGCAACGCGGAACAGCGACATATAAATGCCGGGCGTCCGTCCATCCGTCCGTCCATCTGTCCGTCTGTCTGTCCGTCCGTCTCTCAAGGCTACAAATTTTGTTGGATTTTCATGAAATTTATACCAAATGTTTATATCACTAATACCTTGACCATAAAAAAGACTGTTTTTTGGCAAAACAGACTTTGTAAGCGCTCTTACTAGTATCCCTACAGATGTTGACGGATTTTCATGAAATTTATTTTAAATGTTTATATCACTAATACCTTGGACAAGTTCGAAAATCAGCATTTTTCGATAATTTTTGTAGGAGTTATGGGACTTTAACCATAAAAACGACTGTTTTTATTGCTAAACAGACCTTGTAAGCGCTCTCATCCCTACAGATGTTGACGGATTTTCATGAAATTTATACCTCTGTGTTATTTGTAAAACAGATCTTGTAAGCGCTCTCATCCCTACAGATAATGACGGCTTTTCATGAAATTTATACCAAAGGTTTAAACCACGAATACCTTGGTCAGGTTTGACAATCAGCATTTTTCGATAATTTTGTAGGAGTTAGGGGACTTTGACCATGAAACGACTCTGTTTTTTTTGCAAAACAAACCTTGTAAACGCCCTCATCCCTACAGATGTTGACGGATTTTCATGAAATTTATACCAAATGTTTCTATCACTAATACCTTGGTCAAGTTCGACAATCAGCATTTTTTGATAATCTTTGTAGGAGTTAGGGGACTTTGACCATAAAAACGACTCTGTTTTTTTGTAAAGCAGACCTTGTAAGCGCTCTCATCCCTACAGATGTTGACGGATTTTCATGAAAGGATGGGTTGCGATAAGGCCCTATTTTGGCCCATCTGTAGGCGAAAAATAAAAAGTATTTCATAGCCTCTATTTTTTAACCTTATTTTGTAGCAAAATGATTGTACTGTTGTGAAAGACTACTTTTAAATCCTTTTGCATTAACACGGCTTGAAAAATCGTGTTCAAAATTGACCCATTTTGAATGAAAATTTCATCTTATTTTAAAAGAAATTTCAAGGTAGGGCTTCAATAAAGTGAAATTTTGTGCTTATATAGTTGAAGCCAGTGTTAACAATTCTACAAAAGGTTCATCATACATATACATCACTTTTAATAACAATTTTGAATTTGAAATGAACGCTAATCTCAAGAAAATCAAGGAAAACGGAGAGATTTCGCACAATTTTTAACTACTGACAACAAGTTAAAAATTATAGTCTTTTTAAATTTTCAGTATGTCTTGCACGCGGAACCAGCTTGGAACTTTCACAAAAAATGTGTTTTAGTAAAACACGTTTTTGAATAAAATATGGAGCAGGTTCCGGGTGCAAGGCTATACTTTCGGGAAGGATATATATCACTCATTTGCGCCACTTTCCCATTGGCTCAATGTTAAAATCATTTGTGGTGGTTCATTTACTAAAAAATAAAAAAGCTTTTAAACTACAGACGTTTATTTTCAAAAAATAGAAATATTTACCTTTTGAACAAGACATTTTATAAAAGAATTTACTTAATTTTATTTTTGACTTTCGCGGTGGGCTGAAAACGGGTCTTATCGCAAACCATCCTTTATACAAAATGTTTAAACCACTAATACCTTGGTCAAAATATACCTTGTTTAAAAATCAGATGTGTTTGATAATTTTTGCTTCACCGGTGGGGGACCCTGGAATTCGATTCTTGTTGTATTGGGGATATGCTATTCAATTGTATTTGCATGCTTGTATATCTCTCTGGACATCTTTTGCAATAATTAATGTATTTATTTATAGGTCTTTATAAATTCCCATTACGAATGCTGTATGGTAGAAGCACATACACGCTGTTCATTTTTTGTTTGATTTAATGCATTAGTTAAGATATATATGACACATATCTTTGGAAGTAGGGCTGATTTTATGATCTACATTTTGACTAGGTATTAGGTCACTGTGGCCTACATTTTATTTTACGTTAGAGTGACTACGGTTAATTTCTGTTTGTTGTTGTTGTTGTTGTTGTATGTATGTATTGCAGTTGTGTGACATGCACAACCCATAAATGATTAGAGTGTTATGACATTCGTTATCCTGGGTACTTTATCGAGTTTAAACTGTAAAACAACAAGGAAGTTTATTTACACTTTGCAACTTGCACTATGATTTACATGTGTGAATATTTCATTAACCAAATTTTTAATATTTTCATGGTTAAAACATTTGTAAAACATTAATTAACTCAATTTTCGCTCCGAATACATCAATAAATTTATTTAAAAGTATTAACTGTAATATTATTTTTGGTTTATAGAAGCAATTAACTACATTTGTAATGGTGCAACGGATTGTTCATTGTGCACCATAAAATAAAATAGTTTATGGTTCAATTAATCAAAAAAATTATTACAGTCAATTCTTAAATAAACAATGTATGGTAAGAGCGATAGGGGAAACGATTGATTTCTGTTCCCTGATTTAGTATATTGCTGTGCAAAAAATAATGTCGATTGGCTATTTTTTCCCTTTTTACTAATTTTTCAAATAATTTTATAAATATAAAACTTTGACGTTTTCAATATAAGGAAGAAAAGATGTGGTTTCTTCTAGTTCGACCTTCATATTAATGTTGTATGCTGTTTTTTTTTTTCATACACTAAAGAGAAAACGATTAATGAAAGTACAAAACCTTTGACAAATAACAGAAATATACAAAACATCGGCAATTGTAAAATGTTTGACAACATTTAACTTCTTAATGTACATGTATTTTAGACATTAAATTCCTGCACAAATGGCGGGTTTTATAGCTGTTTCCCTATTCATTGAAATGCTTAAAAAAATAAAAAGAACATAAATCTGTTGTGGTATTTTTAATGCAAACATATATTGAAACAACATTTAAAATTTAAACTATCTAGCGGTTTTAACTTCCGGTATATAATTTGACAGGAATTTCTTTATGCATGTTGTTAATTTATTTGGTAAAACTTACAAGTGATTTGCACGAAACTGTGTCCTGCATCGTTCATTGCATTTCGATGAATGAATTCTCGAATCAAATTATTTTTTCTAGGTCGGTAATTTATTACGAATAAAATGATATCTTATTTTTGTCGTTGCGATCAACTATAGATACAAATTTTCATATAAATCCTTGCGTTGGAGATTTTTGGAATTATTTCGTCTCGTCAAAAGAACGTATATTTATATCCACTACGTCAAAGGCATTGAATGTCGCAAAATATATTGATAATTGGTTGTTTTCTATCGCAAAAATAGCTTGTATTCGGGACTTAGTGAAATGTATGTCTAAGGATTTTGGGGTGGCCTTTTCGAACCCTCCGTGTGTTAACCTTTGCATATGTCAGTCAATATTAATGTATAAGACACAGGTTATATAAGCATAGAAGGTCCACTACGTCTAACTTACAATCGTTATCCTTTACACTCGATGGGCCACGTTAACAAACACAAAAATGGTAGACACTGAAGGAAGCATAATATTGCTCTTTCATCGCCCTAAAGATCGAACGATTGGTTTTTTTCATGCATGTAAACTGTTAACGCTGTGTAACTTTAAACTAGAATGACGGTCTTCCATGGAAGACGTATGTCGCCTGTGTCTTAAAATATTCGGTTAACAGGAAGTATGTGAGTTACGGGTATAAAATCGCTTTACTCCATAAAGTACCAAAGGAAGAAGTTTCATACCAAATATCAAGAGGTTTTGATTTGTAATAGCCAGGAATACAGCGACGGAAATTTTTATGACGCCACAGGACGACGAAAAATGACGGATGGTGCCAAACTACCCCCTATATGTCGCTTCTGCAACACGTTGCAGGCGAAATAATGATAAAACTTGTTTTTTTTTATACAAAACCTTGTTAAAAAGATACTTTAAGATGTCAACTTTAAGTTTACTTGAATGTTAGTATATAAAGTAGCTACTCCAACAAAACATTTTATAAAGAGATTTCTTATTTTGAGATATTTCACTTCTTAAATTAATGGTGTTCCTAACGTAGATGAAATGAGAAGTGGTATCCCTTGTATTTGTGCAATTTCTGTCAAAATACCAAGTTTTAATCTATTTGATAAATGCACATTGGTGCACGCCCGATTTAAATTTTGTGTTTTTTGCTATTTTCTCTACTTTTTAAAGACTTTTTTTTCTGAAAAAATAATTGCTAACAACGACCAAAGCGCCGTAACTCTATGTCATTTAATTTCGGGAAACAGTTTAAACCCATTATGAGGAAAGGTAGAAACAATTCGACTGACCGGAAATGAAAAAAAAAGCACAGGATGTTAAGATTTTCATTTTTCAATAATTTTGTACTCCGTGCAATTTAAAAGCTTTTAAAAAAAGAAATATATTTTTCTGTTTCTGAAGCAGATACCTATCGTTTTAAGTTGCTTTCATGAATGAATTTGACAATTAAAATTTTTAGTTGGAGTAGCTATATAAAGGCAAGGTTTCCTGAATCTCTTAATGAAACATCTGGCACATTTATCTTCCCTTGGCGAATATACTTGATTCAACCTACTCCTACCAAATAAAATCTGTAATTGCAAAAACAAGTTTTGCAAAGAACAAGTTAAAATTATAATGAATATGTTTGTTTTTGTTGATGCAATGCCCATGTTTGCTTTGTGCTGGAAGTTCAAGAAGGTAAAGTTGTATGTTCGATATTGATCCGACTTGATTTTCGACTCTGAAAGTATGGAAACTTTTAATCGTTTTTGTACATCAGTAACCTACTCAAAATCAATCAAGATGTATCTCGTTAACCTTCACGTGTTGTTCTTAAACCATTTTATAAAAGTGCATTACATGTAACGAGATAAATATATTGTGCAAAATCTTCAATTAAGATTGCCGTAATGCATGTTTTTTAATGACATTTAGTAGTCATCCCTATGAGAATAGGATAATTTTTAACATGGGCTCTATGGGATATTTCTGTGAGGAATTTTTCAACAAGGGTATCGTTCTACAGTACGATTAATTATCTACGGTCAAGAAAAGACAGAAGTATTAACCTGAGGTCATTATGTTGCATTTATATATATCTAAATAGCCTCGTCAAATAGCTTACTAATCAACAGTAATTAATTATCTAAAAAGGAAGTTGTAGGTCGGAATTGTGAAAATCTAGGTTTATTCTACCCCCTTCACATATAAGAAAATCTCTTACGAGTTGTTACGATTTTCAAAATGTATAGTTTTATGAGTTCTTGCGAGACGTTCGTTCAACCTTCAACGATCTTTTTCCCGAGTTGTCACAATTTCATGAGTTGTGCGGAATTTTACGAACTCCTGTCCAGCGACGATACGAATTTTGTTTTCGATGTGTTTACGAGCATGTAACGGCGTCTTTACGATTTCTTTACGAGTGAATTGCGATATTGAAAAGTTTATCTTAACTAACTCGCAAACCAATCGTAAAGGAAGTCCTTTGTAAGGTCTTTTCGAGTTAGTTACAAGTAAAGGCGAGTCATTTATGATCTCTACGAGTTCTTTACGAATTATTAACGATGTGTTTACGAGTTAAATTATGACAGTGGTGCTAATTCGAGTAACAAAAAGTGCTTTACGAGTCTTTGCGATGAAACTGGTAAGAACTCGTAAAGAAATTTCGTATATGTGAAAGGGGTACACTCCCAGCCTGAATCGCTCACCTTGTCTTGATGTCAACCCTATGAAGAACTTTGTAGAGCTGAATAAAATAAACATTTAAGCAAGCAGCAGCTTTTCTTTTTTAGCAATAGTTTTTATTATGTAGGCCAAAAACATGCAAAATGTTATTTTAAAGGCCGTCTGAACACTTTGACTCTACAGAGACTTTTATTACGGGCTTAATGAACAGAACATTTAAGCAAGCAACAACTTTTCTTTATCTGCTATAGTTTCATTATGTAAGCCAAAACATGAAAACATGTTTATTTAGGGGCTGTAATCCCTATAAGGGGTCATCTGACAACTTCGACCCTATGCAGACTTTTGTAGAGCTAAATGAGCTGAACATATAAGCAAGCAACAGCTTTTCCCTATCTGCAATATTTTTCATTCTTTGGCCCCAAATCACTATTTTTCGCCTTAAAGGGGCTGTAACCCCTATAAGGGGTCATCTGACAACTTCAACCCTAAGGAGACTTTTGTAGAGCTAAATGAGCTGAACATTTAAGCAGGCAACATATTTTCTCTATCTACAATAGTTTTCATTTTATAGGCAAAAACACTATTTTTCGCCTTTAAGGGGCTGTAACCCCTATTATGGGTCATTTGGCAACTTCAACCCTATGGAAACTTCTGTAGAGCTAAATAAGCGGAACATTTAAGCAGGCAACAGCTTTTCTCTATCTGCAATAGTTTTCAAATTCATAGGAAAAGCAACATTTTCCACCGTTAAAGGGTTTTAACCCCTATAAGGGTTCATCTGACAACTTTGACCCTATGAAGACCTTTGTAGAGCTAAATGAGCTGAACATTTAAGCAAGCTAAAGCTTTTCTTTATCTGCAATAGTTTTCATGCATTCTATAGGCCAAAAACACTATTTTTCGCCATTAAGGGGCTGTAACCCCTTTAAGGGGTCATCTGACAACTTCCACCCTGTAGAGACTTTTGTAGAGCTAAATGAACTGAACCTTTAAGCAAGCAACAGCTTTTCTCTATCTGCAATAGTTTTTATTCTATAGGCCAAAAACATTTTTTATCCTTTAAGGGGCTTTAAATAAGGGGTCATCTGACAACTTCAACCCTATATATGCAGATTTTTGTAGCGCTAAATGAGCTGAACATTTAAGCAAGCAACAGCTTTTCTCTATCTGCAATAGTTTTCATTCTATAGGACAAAAACATGAAAAAAAGGCTATTTTTGACCTTTAAAGGGTCATAACTAATAAGGGTTCATCTGACAACTTCGACCCAATGGAAACTTTTGTAGACCTTTTGATTCTGAAGAGCTTAAGATCCTTCGGATTTTTTCTAATTGTTATGGTTGCTGAGTTATAAGCCATTTTAAGTGGTTTTACCCTATGTTCTATATTTAGTATTTAATCGAATCATTTCAAAATGAGAATGGTTTGTTGCCAACATGTCATATATTATTCCTGCAAAGTTTCAGTTAAATTGGTTTAGTGGTTTCAGAGGAGAAAATTTTTGAAATTGTTGGCGGACGACGACGGACACATAGTGATGGCATAAGCTCACATGGCCTTTGGTTAGGTGAGGTAAACACGTAATTATCGAAATTCGGGATTTGAAATTCGATTTAAGAGATTCGAAGTTCGAGATTCGAGATTCAAGATACAAGATTCAAAATTCGAGATACAGGATTGGAGTTTCGAATTTTGAAATTAGAGATTCAAGATTCAAAATTCAATATACTAATAGCCATCAAAATAGGTCACCTTTGTTGTCATCATGCAACTCTAAAAGGAAAATCTTAACATATTATGCACTTACAAAATTTTATTGGTCACTTGTGATGATTTAAAGGTCGCTTAGAATTAAATGATGGGTTGCGATAAGACCCTTTTTCAGCTCACCGCGAAAGTCAAAAATAAAATTAAGTAAATTCTTACACAAAATGTCTTGTTGGAAAGGTTAATGTTTCTATTTTTTGAAAATAAAGGTCTGTAGTTTAAAAGCTTTTTTATTTTTTAGTAGATGGTGCTTGAAATGAACCACCGCAAATTATTTTAACATTGGTCTATGGGAAAGTGGCGCAAATGAGTGTTATATATCCTTCCCTAAAGTGTAGCTTTGCACGCGGAACCAGCTCTATATTTTATTCAAGACTTTGTATTACTAAAACACATCTTTTGTGAAAGTTTCAAGCTGGTTCCGCGTGTATGACATACTGAAAATAAAAAAAAGACAATATTTTTTAACCTTTTGTCAGTAGTTGAAAAATGTGCAAAATATCTCCGTTTTCTTCGGTTTCCTTGAGATTAGCGGTAATTTCAAATTCAAAATTGTTGTAAAAAGTGATGTATATATATGATGAACATTTTATAGAATTGTAAACACTGACTTCAATTATATTAGCACAAGATTTCAATTCATTGAAGCCCTACCCTGAAATTTTCTTTATATCAAGATGAATATTTCATTAAAAATGGGTCAACTTTGAACACGATTTTTCAAGCTATGTTCGTGCAAAAGTATTTTAAAGTAGTCTTTTACAATGGTACAATCATTTTGCTACAAAAATAGGTATAAAGTAACAGGCTATGAAATACTTTTTATTTTTCGTCTTAAGATGGGCCAAAATAGGGCCTTATCGCAACCCATCCTTTCCATAGAAATTTTCATATCAGAAAGCTCAAATTTATGATGACCTTGACCTTAAGACACTGTACCCTGGAATTATTTCAGTGTCATTTTCAGTTTATAAAATGTCTGTTAAAATTAAGAATCATCAAATTCAACTTAAGTATATCGTCAGCCCCGCCGATGCCCATCCACGCAAAGTTTACATATTATAACCTAGATTTTCATTATTCCGGTCATACAATGTAAACACCCTACAACTTCCAGGTTTTATAATCAATAAATGTTGGTTAATATGCTATTTTGCGAGGTTATTTTAGGCCTCATAATGCCCTAAGGTTATAAATATGACTTTTCTTGAACGTAGATAATTGGTCTTAATATAGTACGATACCCTACTCGAAAAATCGCTCCTCCGAGATCATCCATAGAGCCCATGATAAAAGTTATCCTACTTTTATTCTCATAGGAATGATTATTATATTTGATACGCTCCCCCGGATAGAATTACCCACGCTGTATCATTCAGTTTCTTCTTGCAAAATCATCAAAACTTTAAATTTCTCCACTCTTGATACTTCTTTTCCGCATGAACAACCCAAATCGCGATTGGCACAGCTGATTTAACGCAACTTTTTTCAAAAATAATGGGGAAACGCAGGTACAAATATCTGGAAGTCGATTACAGTAAGACTTACTTTGTCATCAACGAGTTTTAAAAAAACAACAAATATACAGAAGACCAACTAGTCGACATGCTCAATTTCCTTATCGACAGAATATGAACGTGTTTTTCAGCAAACAAGAGGGGTTCCAATGGGCACTAATTGTGCACCTTTGCTTGATGATTTGTTTCTACATTCATATTAAGCAGACTTCTTACAGTCTCTTCTAGACATAACAATCGTAGACCAGCTCTCTCTCTCTTTCAACCTCATGTTCCGTTATATTCGATGATGTCCTTTCACTTAACAATTCTAGATTTGGTGACTTTCTCCATCTCATATATCCCCAGGAGCTTGAGAAAAAGGACACAACGGATTCTAGGAAGTCTACTTCATATTAAGATCTAAATCTCGAAATTGACCCTCAAAGAAAACTTTCAACAAAGCGCTATGACAAACGTGTAACTTCAACTTTCCAATCGTCAACTTCTCCTTGTTGTGTATCAACATTCCGACCGCTCTTGCTTATATGGATTCTTCGTATCACAGTTCATTCGTTACTCCAGAGCCTGTGGGAATTACATCGATTTCCTTAATTGACTGAGCGTCACATTTGACACCAAAATTGCTGACACAGGGCTATGTTGCACCACGGTTGCTCTCTTCACTCAAGAAATGTTACGGTAGACACCGTGCACTCGTAGACAATTCTCTCAAATGAGTGCAGATGTTGGTTGGTCGTAGATTTTTTTTTTTTTTTTTACCGGAATTGGAAATAAGCAACACGACGGGTGTGCTTTAGCAGGCAGAAACCGCTTACTCTTCCGGAGCACATGGGTTAATTCACTTTTGTCACGACTTGAGTTCGCGTTGTTGATTTCCGTTCGGTTGATTTTATGTTTTGTGTTTCTTCGTGCTGTTTTTGTTCGTGTTTACTGGTTTCGTCGTTGCCCTTTCGGAATTTTGACCTTTGGATACCCCTTTGGTGCCTCTTTGGTTTTTTGACTTACTGACTAATGAAATTAAGATATGTAAACCACAAGTCATTCATTTTTTTTAAATCACAGGGGCTTGGATTCTGGTCATTTATACGACTTTAAAAAAATGTACCCCTATTCTATAATACCCACAAAGGAGGAAAGCCGCAATCTTGGCAAAACTTCACCCACCCCCTTCGTAGGCTTATATTCTTCTATGTTAAATGAAAAATTTTTTTTAAGACTTTTTACGATGTTTGATCAAAATGAACGGAAGTGATTCGTGATTAGCTTTTTATTGAAAGGGAATTTTGTAAATTTACAGAGGTTACTTGGTTTGGTTAACACAAAAAAACACATAAAGATAGAAAATCCCAAAGAACAAAGTGGAACAAGTCACTCGAATTTGTAATAAAGCAAAATTCATGCGTCGGACAAAGATTTATTTGACCTTATTCATTAAGACAATGTCATTACCTCAACTGTTCAACGATTTTTCCAGAATTTTATTACTATTATTGCAAGTTTTGACTATGTAAAAGAACATCGTATGGATTTTTGTCCTTTTCATTTTACGTTGGACTTATGGTGTCAGAGGAGTAAACCTTTTAAAAAGTTAACGGACGACGGACGGACGACGGACGCCAAGTGATGACAATAGCTCACCTGACCCTTCGTTTTATACCTTGCTTGCTAATACAATGCACTTATCACACAAAAATCGTAAATACGTTAATTGCGTACAAATCCTACAAATTAATATGAAAAGTAAAGCTCGTCTTAATTTTAGTTCAAACATGACACTGTAAAACTTATGCTAGGAGTTCTGGAACCTATCACCAAATATATAGATTGTCATAACTGAGGCTTAGCATGTTGATATTTTAATCATCTTTTGTTGTTGTTGCTGCAAAAAAAAACACACACACAGAAATTAATGAAATTCATTGTTGTATCTATTTTGAATGCTTTATAAGCTTAATTATATCTTAGGCCTCAAACGTCGGATTTTTGGAGTCTAAAAATTGTTGACAAAAAAAAAAGGAAATATAAAAAAGACAAAACTTCCCGCGTCTTGACGGTATTTCTGAGTCTGCATTAAAACATTTTTTAGTACTGCATGCATTAATTAATATATTTATGCTTCGTTTTCATGCATTTAACAGTTATCATGTTGTTAGACTACATCTTGTAAGTAATTTCAGTTATAATTATCAAAACACGTTTTCGGAATATCAGAAAGTAATATGAACGGTCATAATATATGACATCTTTATTGTGATTAACAGAGACGATGCCACGTGAAATACGGTATTTCGTTGGGTCAACCGGTAACTGTTGGATCGCATGGTTAGGTCAGAATTTCAACATGAGATCTTATGTCTTTTTCATCTTTTGTGAATTCGATATAATATTACATTTATCACTCAAGAGTGACCAAGTGTGTACCCTATGTGGCTAATTAGGGTGGCTCTTGTCCGCGGGGGTTGTCAGGTCAATAATTAAACACTGACCGCTGACCATAGTGGGCCAACGTGTGTGGAGAGTGCCACACTTCATGCACGTAAAAGACCCTTTTGTTGACAGCCGAGTAGTGCGCCACTTACATGACTTAGGCTAAATTTTTCGCCCCTACCCACCTCTCTCCTTTAACTGTGATTCTTTCAGATTTGCCGTTTCTTTGTTTCCCACCCCACCCCCATATTTCATTTATCATCATCATTTCATGTTCATTTTATCATCCTTTTCATGTTCATTGCCTGTAAATAATCTATGTAGCGTTGCACGGGCGTAAAACACCCAACTCACTCACTCACATTTATCACCCTTGTTGGTTATGACCCAGAGCTTCGTTCCCTCGAAAAATGAGATCACCCTCGGGTGACCCTACTTTCTCAGGGAAAAAAAGGATATGGGTTAAACACCAATTCGGATGATAATTGTATAATATTCTTAAATGAGGCCTAGAATCTGAACGCGCTCCCATTAATTGGGTTATCTATATATATATTTTTTTAAGTTTCCGCTCACTTGGTGAAAATCATCTCGCCTACAAAATTGACTTTTCTCAAAAAACAACAAAAAACTAGAACTAAACGTTTTGCGCATTCGTTGCCTGTGTTTGCCAAAAATGTCCGACGAACGAGGAGTCGATTTGGAATGGCCTTATATCTTTTACAGCAATAGATAAAGTCTAAACATCAAATTACTTTATATTTAATAAAGAATAATCAACACCAACATCACAGATGAAGAAAACTACTAGGCATAACCATATATTTTCAAAACATGAAATTTATCTCTATATTTACAAACAGTGCCAATATTCGTAAAAAAATAATTCGAAATTCGAATATATAAGTGTTTAAATTGTTTATCTTGATAATAGACCTGTATATTAAATAGATTTGCAACTTGTTTGTGTGAAAATATCACTGGTTGATAAATGAGAGTAAGTTTATTTTTTAAAGTACTTTTATGCCTTTCTATGGAATTAATCAGAATAAATTGCATTAAATAGAGAAAGGATTAAGGAATATCTGTGTCAAAATTTCATTTAATTTGGTTGAGAGATAAACGTTTTGTGACAATTTGAAAAGAAAACTTTACGAAAATTTTGCAAAATACTGTATTTTCATGAAAATAAGGGTAGTATGGGCTCTTTTGAAACCCCTCTAAAGTGATAAAGGTTATAAGGATTATTTTAACACATCAAAAATCTCAAAACATTTAAGGATGGCTGTAAAAAATATCCATGTTAAAATCTTTAACGGTTTTTGAGATATTACAGTATAAAGTTGTACTTTTTAAATTGTTTATTTTGTACGAAATCTCGTTTATTTGCATGAGATATTGTGAGATTTCAAAAATTTGCAAATCTATTTTATATACAGGTCTATGTTTTGATTTAGTACGAAAAAAATAAAATATTTCATACGCACAATATTTATCAATTATCGACATACCTATTCTTATGATGATCTTATGACTAAATCGACGTTAACGTGTGCATTGGTGTATCAAGTTCTTCATAATGACCCCTAGGGTAAGGTTAAAATAACTTAAAACGGGTAATCAAGTAATGACAAGCAATTAAGTTGTAGCATACACCTTTTTGGCGTGGCTTATTGTGAGAATGACAGTTTAATGTTTTTAGTCTAAAGAAAGTCTAAAGAACTTTGCAGCAGTCTTAAATACAAATCTTCATCTCATCAGTCGTGATGAGAGTATACCTAACCTCACTCTCCTAACTTTGTATGTACAGTCAAATGATTGCAGTTTTGGCTCTATATTGTTATTTTCTTACATGCATGTTTATGAATCAGCTGATTTTGTCTTTGTCTCATTGGTGGTGTCTTATGCCCCTTTTGAAAATTGAATAAAAAACATCTATTTGTTAAAGTGTTTTTTGTTTTTGTCTTATTAAAAAAGACAAACAAACCAAAATGATTAATGCATATAAAACATGAAATTTGACGTTTTGAAAGTCAGTTATGATTAAAAAAAATTGCTAATCAAGTACCTGTAATCGTCAGAATCTTGTCGGTTTTCATCTGAAATAGGTGAAAATACATGTACATTTACAAGACATGAAGGATAACAGATAAATGATACATTAATCAAAATAGCGGCTGTAGATAAATTAAGTTTTGATAAATTTGTAAATCGCTTCTTTATGATATAGAGAAAAAGGGGTTCGTTGGCAAAAAGCGAATAATTTATATAATATAATACCATCGCGTGAGACTTTGCCCGACATACACATATTTTGAAATAGTCAGAAATCAGAAAGGATATATTTGATGGATCAGAAATTGTTTCCAGCAATACAGCATGAACATATGAAACTTTGTACCCAATAATACGCTCTCTAAAGGGAGTGACAACGAGAGAAAAGTCTATATGTTTAGTACGATGACCTAAATTTTTCTTCAATGTCTAGTTTAGCACTCATGATTTCAGTGTCATCTTAACGGTTTTTTTTTCTTTAAAAATTTCGAACGTCATTAGGCGCACACATGACCCACAAGAAAAGCAAGTTGTAGTTTTTAAAATTTACTTTATATTGTAAACTTTTTTAAGATACAATAATGGGTAAAAATGCCAATATTTAAGCAGTACTGTTTCCCGAACGTCCATCGTCTTTTTAACGCTTTTTTCTTTGAAATGCTAAGACGTCATTCAAATTGTACCAAGTATTTATAGATACAGACACATTTTTACTTTGGGAGTGTAACATGTTTAACCTGTCTCAAATTAACAACTATGAATAGAAAAGTAGCTGCGTGACGAGTGTTTAAAAAGAGTGACAGAATATTTTAAAGCCTATGGCAAACATAAACATTATATTTCAGAGGTCGTCCATAAATATAATTCAGAAAGCATTAAGTCCATATAAAGCTTTTTTTTTCAAATTCCAGCAACATAAATTTAGGAGTATATGTACATGTGTAGCTGTATAATAAGTGTTACGGACGGGTATAGGTTAAACAAAGTAAATCAAGAGGCTTCAAAACGAATTTTACATACCTCCTCTAGATCTTATCTCACCTAACTCATTGTATACAACTGTTTGTCTGAAAAAAAATTGATATACCTTTAAGGTTCTAGAATCCAGAACACAAAATTAATACACATATGGGTGTCATTAAAATAAAACTTTCTGCATGATGTTATTTATGCAAGACATGGGACTAATTAAACTTCAATGTAATGCATTGAATACCATTACTTTAATTTGAGAAAACTTGCATAAAATAGTCATTACCATTACACGCATTTAAAAAAAATCATGCATTGACCTACCAGTACATTTTTAAGTCTCGCTATGTCATCTATGATACTTCACTTTTTGACTTTTTGGGGGTAATTTCTAGAAAACCTTAAATTAGAACTTTGGCATCTTAATAGAAGAAAATGAGATGTTGAATAAGTGTACGCGACACAACCTACACAATAAACGTTAATATAAAACATCCACAATGGAAAACAGTCAGCAGCCTACAATGTGACCAGCGGTCGCTGCACGCTGTTTTACAATTGGCCCCTGGATTGAAAATGAACTACATATGATTCGATCCCAATCCTAAAGTGCAATGAAAGACCCCCTTCTTGACAAAAAAATCAAAAAAAACAAAAAAAACAATTAACATAAATTTGACTTAATACAAACAAGCTCTGATAAAGATTCCTGGCTTAGGACAGGCACATTAAAAATGTGGCGGGGTTAAAATAGTTTTTTGGCGCCAACCTTCCCCCTATTGATAATCAATAACAAAGCACAATTAACACAGTAAAAATCAAATCGATAGAAGTTCAATTCAACACGAGCGTATCTGAGACAAAAGTACAGCAATTGATTAACGGGGCGTAGAGTGGCAGCTTGCTAAGAAGCATCCATCGACTGATGTAAAAAATTCAAGTATGTCGACTTTAAATCCGACACAACACGTCAAACAATTCATGATTTGATGAATCATCCCCACACAAAACCGACACACTTGACCGCTGTAATGCTAAAAAATGACACAAGTATAAAAAATATAAAGTAAGAATCAAATTATCAATATTTTTACCAAAGAAGACTAAATTCAAAGATTTTACTTAAAATTTCATTTCAAAACCTTTATCAATAAAGTTTTAAGCAAAATTTGTCATTCCCAAAGGATTGTTTTTGAATTTATTTGCTTTTAAAACAGCATTACCGTAGCAATCGGGATGGGATATTCCTTTATATCAAAATTCGACGAGTACAGTTAAATTTTCCAATAAGATATTGATATTTATGATAAAACTTACTAAACGACTTCACTAAATTGTGGTTACGATATCCCTGTTTTAGTATTTTTATGTAATACACCGGTTTTTTATCACGAAAATCAGACACACTGCAGATCCGAGCATATCTTACCAACTGTGAAACATATACTCCGTAAGACGGAGCAAGTGGTACATCTCCCTCTTGAAAAGGGAAATTAACAATAGGAAATGAAAAGTCATCCCGTTTATCATATATTTCAGTGTGTAATTTTCCAGTGATAATATTTAAATTTATATCTAAAAATGGGCATCTATCACCGGTTAGGTTAGATTTATTCAAAGTTAATCCCTTGGGATATATTTCCGTAATAAAATTAGAAAATGTGGGATTGTTAGTGAAAGAATGTCGTCTAAATATCTGTATGTATAATTAAAAGTTTCAATAAGATGTTGTCCTTTGGGGTCTTTTTGAAGTTTTGCCATTAATTGGGATTCATAACAATACAAAAAAGGTCAGCAATAAGTGGAGCACAATTAGTTCCCAAAGGGCACCAATGACTTGGCGATAAATTGTTATCCCAAAACGAATATAAATGTTGTCCAAAAGATCATTTAAAGCAGTTATCATTTCTGCATCAGTCCAATTGATGTAACCTTTATGAATCTCATTGCTAAAAAAAAAACGATTTATTAACAAATAAAAAAAAACTTTAGAGCAGATATATAGTAACTTTTAGATTTATCGAAACACCATTTTAACAGATATTCAAGTTGTTTTTTTATGAGATAGTGAGGAAGGTTAATGTAAAAAGTAGAAATATCGTATCTATCAACTGTATGGTAAGTACCTTCAAAAGCGCGAAGTTTGTCTAAAACATCGAGCGAATTTTTCACACTCCAAAAATAATTTATACCGCTGTTTTCAAACACCTTTTCGCACTATCGAATAATAAATTCTTTCATAGTAGTCAAAGCAAGAGAAAGGACTTTAAAAATATTAGTGAGAGAACACTTACTTGAAGCAGATATAAAACGCCAGCTAAGCAGGCAGGAAACTTATTTGGATGTTTATTTGTCACAACCATGTTTATATTTGCACAAAAATTAGAAAACAAACAGACAAATTCAAAATACTCTATTATTTAGCTATTTATAAATTTCCACAATGAAAATGTATTAATTTTACATCACCTGCATTTCTCAGTATGGAATGACATTGGCATTTAAGCTCGGGAAGATAACAAATTGAAATCTATTCCATGGGTTGTTGGGGTGAGATCGTTTGGGGGATTTGATTGTATTTCCCGCCATTTTCTGCACATATACAGGCTTTTTTTTAAATCCTAAAAATCCAAATGGAGAAGAGCTTTTTTTGAATGATAGTATTTTTGGTCTCGTGCAATTTGGCAGACTCTGTACATTAGTGAGTTCGCTTTTCTCGCATTTCTATGCATAAGTGTTTAGACATTGGAAAACTTGATAATGCCTGTAACAAAAACATTTTTTTTTCTATTAAAAGATAATGGCCAATGCTTCTGTCATGTACTTACACAGTTTCTGGTTTGGCTTTGTCATAAAAGGTTTTGTCTGTAAGAGAAACATAAATTATTTCGAAATAATTAGAATGATACTTCTCCTATTTTATAATTCATAATTCAATGTGTAAGCATGCAGGTTTATTGCAATTAGCAATACCTCAACAGTTCTATTGCAGATCCGACAAAGCATGCTTGAACAGACCTTATAATGCAAGAAGCAAAGGTGTACCAAAGGGGTAATCAGTATCATAAAACCGTAAAGACGAAGACAAAACCGGTAGACAAAAATCATCATAACAAACCAAACCACATAACATTAAACACACGCACACACATAACAACAAAACTGCAAAGTCGAAACGAGAGTGAACTCATGTGCTCCGGAAGAGTAAGCAGCTCCTGCTAGCTATAGCACACCCGTCACGTTGCCAAAGTTGGATTAGGATTGGTCAAATCCGGAAAGGATGACATTACAAAATCTATGTCAAACCAACATATGTGCTCATCAAAGAGATAGAAATGCCGTATTTGTAAACCATCAAATGATGTCTTCCGTAAAATTTCTTGAATGATGACAACAACCTGGGAGCAACGTACCCCTGTGTTAACAATTTGCTTGTCAGCCGTGTAGCTCTATCAAGGAAGTCGTACTCCCCACATGCTCTGGAATAACGAATCAATTGTGATACGTAAACTCCATATGCTGGAGCGGACGGAATGTTGCTACACAGAAAGGGAAAGTTAACTATTGGAAAGTTGAAGTCATCACGTTTGTCATAGAGCTTTGTACAAAGCTTTCCTAGTGTGTCAATTTCGAGGAATAAATCCAAATATGAAGCGGACCTCCTAGAATATGTAAATAGTCACATATTGTTTAGTGAAAGGACATTATCAATATAACGAAATGTGAGATTGAAGGATAAAGCAACATTGCGGTCCTTTTTGTCTAGAAGTGATTGTAAGAAGTCCGCTTTATATGAATAAAGAAACAAATCGGCAAGCCATTGTGCACAATTTGTGCCCATTGGGATACCTATTGTCTGCTGTAAAACACGTCACCCAAACTGTACAAATATGTTGTCGATTAGAAAGTTGAGTATTTCTATTATTTGATCTTCTGTAAATTTGTTTTCCTTGCTAGACTCTTGGATGACAAAGTAAGTCTTTTTATAACCGACCACCAAATACTTGTACCTGCGTTTTCTGTTCTTTTTGATAAAGCTACGTTTTATCCACTGTGCCAAAAGAGATTTTAATTGTGAATATGGAATTGAAGTACATAATGTAGAGAAATCAAAAGTTAAAATGCTATTACATAATAAAAATGACTTAGAATGGAGATTTACCATCAGTTCTTTAGAATTTTTGAGAATCCACATTTGATTGACGCCATTTCTAGAGTAACAACAATCGAATTACTTGATTTTATTGCCGTCAATATTGGTGTTAATAAAACTGAAAGAGGCTTAGTTGTAAATTTGGATTACCCAGCAATAAATCGTTGCTTGTATGGAGTTTTATGTATTTTTGGAATCGTTCTTTTTGTCAACAGAAATGCCAAACAAAGGAAGAAATGACAGAATTATGATTGTTGATTATTTCCTCCTTTGAAAGTGTTGTTGCTTTGTATGTGGTGCTTTTGCTAGTACAACCAACTCCTAAATCAGCTGTTAAACAATCAATAGTAGTGTCTTTTGCATACGAAAATGATGTTGTTAGGCGCTTTATCAGCAGATACGACAACATAATTGTCAAGTAAGGATGACAATGTCTTCGCAACATCAGGGTTGTTGAAAAAAGATGTTGCTTTTCAAAGAGTTGATCCTTTTCAAAACCAACGACCTCACAGACTTTACCCACTCAGAAAGAACATCGCTTTCTTTTTTCATGTTCTTTTTTGGCCCATTTTCTGGCATAATTTACCCCATGATTGTTTAGTCAATATGCCAAAGCAACAACCCTTTTAAACATTGTTATATTTCCCTTATTATATAGTTTTGGTATATATCAGTTTTACCTATGCCTCATGCACTTTCCTGGTCATTTTGTCTTTTGCATGATTGCTTATTGCACACTGTGGTTTCATTTTTATTTATTACGTATTTACTTTCGTGGTTTTCGTGGGTGGTGTTTACCCACGAAATTCGATACCCTACGAAATGGATATTTAACATTGACCTGTAAGTTGCAGACTTCAAAACTTCACGAACTGATCCTTTTTCATCAAGCCACGAAAATTGGTACCAACGAAAATTAATTGATTTACAGTACAATGTTAAACAAGTTCAATCGATTATCTTAAGTAAAAAATATTTGGCGTATTTTTTGAGGTTACGAATAGATTTCGCGTTGTTAATTGATATTCAGCAGTGTTTGTATTTCCTTGTTTTATATGTTGTCTTTTTTGTCTTCTTCTCGTTGGTGTTTGCTGGTTTTAATTGTCTTTATTCTCTCGGACTTTTGACATTCGGATGCCCCTTTGGTACCTCTGCTTCTAACGCATTGAAAATAAATGTGTTTTATAAGTTAATATTTACTAAAGTTGGGTCTGATTGAAACCAGCAAATTTGGGGCGAGAAAAGTGATTTTGGTAGACAATTTAAATGAAAGGTTGAAACGTAAATGTGGCTCAGGTTTTATATATACACTTGAACAAAAGTTAGGGACCGCCTGAAAATCAACAAACTTTTCAAAGTAAACCTATCAAATAAGAATAACCAGGGGATAAATAGAATTGTCATCAACCCATCTTTGGAATTTAACGAGAATAACAGAAAAGATTCTAAAAAAAGTCTGGAAATGTGCAAATACTTTTGCTAGGTGAAAAATATCTAGGCAAAAAAAGGGGGGTATAATTTTTTTCACAATATGTGAAAAATTAAATGATATTTAACTTGAAAATTTTATTCTATCGTTTAACAAGAGGTTCCCAGGATCCTGAATCGCTCATCTGGTTTCAATGACTTTATGTAACAATATCTTACTTTGCCAACACCCTATCATGACAATGAAACAATTGGAAAGCTCTATTAAGCAATGCATTTAAGCAAGTAAATGTGTGGCACAATCTTCTATGAAACACAATCTAAATATCACATACAATCTACTTATTTTGCCATTTAACGGGCCATAACTCCTATAAAGGTAATTTAGGCCTAGTGAACAACCTTTAGTTCTAAATTAGCTGAACATTTAAGCAAGCAACAGTTTTTCTCTATCAGCAATATTTTCATTCTATAGGCAAAATACATGATAAAATGAAATTTTGGGGACCGTAACCCCCCCCCAAAAAGGTTTGATCCTATGGAGGCTTTTCAAGAGCTCAATTAGATAAACATTTAAGCAATCAAAACCTTTTCTCTCACTACTAACGTTCACAATCTATAAGGCTAAAACCACTAGTATTTTTGGAATTTAAGGGGCCATAACCCCTATAAGGGGTCATCTGAAAATTTCGGCCTAATGGACAATTTTGTAGATTTCAATTAGCTGAACATTTAAGCAAGCAAAACCATTTTTTTATCTATAGTTCACAATCTATAAGGCTAAAACCACTATTTTGGTGTTTTAAGGGGCCATAAGCCCTAAAAGGAGTCATTTTAAAACATCAACCTGAAGGACAATTTTGTAGATTTCAATTAGCTGAACATTTAAGCAAGCACAACCTTTTCTCTAAATTCTATAGTTCACAATCTTTAAGGCTAAAAGCATTATTTTTGGCGTTTAATGGGACCATAACTCCTTTATTGGGTCATCTGACAATTTCGACATAATGGACAAACTGTTGAGCTTATTTGATCTGAAAACCCGTGCGGGTTCCGGGTGGCGAATAGGCCCGAAGCAGCACTAAGCATGTCGGTAAAAGTCCACTAAAAAACGCTCAGAAACCTGACATCGGGGTCAGGCCGCTTTGCCCACAAAGCGACTGGGATGTGTGCCCAAGGTGGTTGAATGGGGCAGCCTTGACATCGAGAGATGCGGGGTCGTCAGGCGATAATGCGGAAAACCTGACCGCTAACCATAGTGGTCCATCGTGTAGGGAAAAATGTCACATTCCTCGCACGTTAAAGAACCCTGCTGCAGGTTTCGGTATGAGTAGGACCCGTATGAATCCCATGCAGGAGGCTAAATTTCCCGTCCCTACCCATCACTCCTTTTTCCAGTGGCAGTCAAAACTCTCCTACCCGATTGGCCTTGTGTCCCCATTTCCTCCACTTCATCATCATTTCATGTTCATTGTATCACCACTTGCATGTTCATCTCCCGGATATAGCCGAAATCGTGCTGCTTGGGAGTAAAGCAATAACTAACTAACTATTTGATCTGAACGATATGCTTTTAAAATTACTTCAATATCTTATATAGTTCTTGAGATATTTTACAAAATAAGTGAAAAGAGCAGAAACACAATTCAGAAAAGGGTCAATAACTCCCTCACGGCTTGTTGGAATTTCTTCAAAATTTCGGAGAAGGTAGATCTTGACATGCTGATCACTTTCATTTCCACTATAATTTCAATATTTGTCACCATTTTTGAAAAAATTGCAAAGACTGCTGTGTCCCCTATTCTATTTTAGTTTAGTTTAAACATATTTATTTAGAAAAAAGACAAGCACCGTTATACATTATGAACAAGCAATACAAGAACATGGATGGGATTCGGAAACAAGAAAACTTATATAAATCCGTCTCCCTTACACGATATGAACAAGCACATATTATATGTAACATCAACAATGACTGTCCTAGCACATTATAAAGTTCTTAAATAAAAAAAAATGTTTTGTAAACTGCTTAACTGCCCTGTTCCCTGTACTGCGCTGCCACCGCTAATCAAAAGAAAGAACTATATAAGAAGTTCCACATGTACACTTATAAATAAAGACTCTCGACTATAAATAAAAATTGGTTATTGAAATCGTTTAGTCTTTTTAATATATTCGGTGGTTAGCTCGAAAATTTGTTTGTTTTCATCATCTGAAAGTAGACCATTTCCAAATAAAAGAGTCTGATAATCATAATTTTGTAGTAATCCAATAGTAATGGGTCTTATTAAAGAATAATTACTGCATTCTTCTAAAAAGTGTTTCGTGTTTTCTTCACGACCACAGGAGCACAGATTATTCTCACGCAATTGTTTTTGGAAAAGATGGTCATTTAGAGAGCCACTTTTCATTCTTAATCTCGAGAACAATATTTGTTCACTTCGTGAACCATAATTGTAATATTTAGGAACTTTACAAATATTATTGTTGAGATAAGTTTTCAGGTGAGATTTGGAAGGATTTGATGTAACAATTGAAGGTAGGTTATTCCAGGCTTGAATTGACGACGGTAAAAACGAATTTTGATAGTAAGAAGTTCTAGTTCGTATAGTTCTAATGTTTTCGGACTGTCTTGTCCTGTGGTCGTGAATATCATGATTTTGTTTAGGAACTAATTCAGTCTCATTGAAATACATTTGGTGAAATTTTAATATTTTTTGCTTATCGCGACGGCGTTGCAGAGTTTCCCAACCCGTTTCTTCGTACAAAAGCTGTCTCGAAGTAACCTTTGTGCCACCGGTTACAATGCGAGCGGCTTCGTACTGCAAGTTTTCGAGTTTGGCTTTTAAGTATTCAGGGGCATTGTCCCATTCTATATTAGCATATTCCATCAATGGTCTAACAAATGAAAAATAAATTTGTTCTAACGATTTCCTTTTGAGTGTATACTTTAATTTTTTTATCAGACCTAACCTAGGCGAAACTTTTCGAATAGTTGCATTTATATGTTCATTCCAGGATAGATCTTCAGATATCGTTAAACCTAAATGTTTGTGGTTCTCAACATCTTTAGTTAAAGCATTATCCATGTAAATAGGGGGATGGTTGGGTTTAAAATTCTTTTTGGAAATAGTCATACACTCGGTTTCACTTGGATAAAAGGTGACTAACCATTGTTTTGACCATATGTTGATTTTCTTGATTTCGACATTTAGAAGTTCACTTGTTTTATAAGGATCATCAACGACAATATAGAGTGACGTGTCATCAGCAAAAAGTTTGATTTTACATTCAATATCATCTACTGTATCATTAATATAAATTAAAAAGAGAATAGGTCCAAGGATAGAACCTTGTGGAACTCCAGCCTGTATGGATAGTAAATTTGAACTTACTCCATTAATAACAACTCTTTGTGACCTAAATGAAAGATAGCTTTCAAACCATTTAATCAGTGATCCACGTATACCTATACGTTTTAGTTTAAAAAAAAAAGACCTCTGTGCCAAACGCGGTCAAAAGCACGGCTAATATCACAAAAAAAATGCACGTACTTCTTTTCCGTCGTCAATGGCTTTGCCAAAGTCATTTAAAATACTAATTAGTTGGTTGACTGTGGAGTCACCTGGAATGAACCCTGACTGAAATTTAGTTAAAATAGAGTTGAATGTAAGAAAATTATACAATAACTTAAAAATACACTTTTCCATTACCTTCCCAATTACAGATAAAAGGGAGATAGGTCGATAATTGGAAATAGATTCTGGAGAACCTTTGTTCTTAAATACGGGTATAACATTAGCGATTTTCCATTGTTCAGGAAATTCATGCATTTGTAACGATTTATTGAATAGTTTGGCAAAGGGATACCTCAAGACAGCCGCATTTGATTTAAGTATTTTAGGATGAATAAAATCAGGACCACACGCTTTTGATGTGTTCAGATTTAATAGAACATCTTCGACATCCTGCTCGGTTACGACGATCTCTGGTAGCAAAGGTATTTCGCTACTAAGATTAGGATTGGGTAGGAAAGAAAGAGATTCATCTACTGAGGATTGCTCCGAAAAATACATGTAAAACAGGTTAGCTTTATCAAAATCGCCTTCCGCAACTACATTGTTATGGTGAAGGGGTGGAATATCTTTGCTTTTTACCTTCTGGCCGATCATTTCTTTCAAGATCTTCCAGTAACTTTGTGGTGAAACGTTTGTTGACTCTAGCTTTTCAGTTTGTTTATTTATATATAATTGTCTAGCACCACGTACAGCTTGTACGCATTCGTTACTCACAGATCTAAATTTCTGCCAGTCGGCTTCCCTTCCAGTGCGTTTTGCTTTTGAATGCAATCTCTTACGTTTACGAATGAGGCATTTAATATAACTGTTTATCCAAGGGAGGTCATGTTTTCTAATTTTGACTATTTTACTTGGGATTGCCCTGTTCGTGGCCATCATTAATTTATTTGCTACGTTATCGACAGCCAAGTCAATATTAAAATTGTCTTTCAGACTATCCCAATCTGTTTGAGCATGTTCGTTAATCAGTAGTTCTTAATTACCAAGGTGGTTTTGCCATATCTTCCTAGATAGCGTTTGTTTTGGATCTTTTTTTACATTTGAAATAGCCGTTATTGGACAATGGTATCTTACGTTACTGATCAAAATATTTTCGCTAACCTCAGCGCACAGGACCAAGTCAGGATCATTTACAAGCACAACATATAACAGGGAAGCCGATGACTCGCAATAAAAAGTTGGTTCTTCAATCTGTTGATAAAGATTGTTTTGCATACAAATATCACGTAAATTTTGTTTCCGTGCATTTAATTGGTCGTCATTAAAATCCCCACATATAACCACTTTGTTGAATCGAGAGTTTAAAGCTTGGTCGATAGATTAGTTAATATGGTCCCATATAAAATTTTCTGCGTCAGGGGGCCTATAGTACACTCCAAATAAGATATCAGTACTTTTAACATGTACTTTTACCCACAGGCATTCAACCCCGTTTATATCAAACTCTGAAGTAACTTCACTAAACAAGTTATCTTTAACATAGATAGCAACCCCTCCCCCTATTTTGTTACGTCTGTCCTTACGGTATGGCTTTTTGAACGTTTCAAGACAAATATCTGAATCGTCTGAATTTTCATTAAACCATGTTTCAGTAAATAAAAGAATGTCTCTATCCCCTAGTTCTGCCTGAATTAAATTCCTCTTAGATGAGAAGCTTTATACATTCAAACAAGTAAATATTAAGAGATCGCCGCCACCGAGCATGGCTTGGTCGACTTCATTTTCCTCATATGTACTACTTAGTCTATCTATATCACCGCGAAAAACGGGACCCAGATTTTTGGAAATATCTCCGGATCTATACAAAAGCAAAAATAACCACAGCAATACATTATATGATAATATAATAAAACAAACAAATGTTAAACAGTGATATAAACTTGAATTTGGTTTGATTGATTTGTCATTCTTAGGATGTATTAGCGTTTTGAGTACTTCAGATGGGTTGTATTTACATATTATAAAAGCTAAAATATACAAGGACAGTCCGAACTTGCTATTAATACTGACAAAAGTGATAAAGATACAATCGAGAAAGTTTAAACGCATCTTTTTTGGAACTCTCAATGATCGACAATAATGCACTCCCACCCTATAGGTCGCAATATCAATGTACATCGTAATATTGCAAAATAAAACATGTTTGAGACCTATAGGACACGGTAGCGGTGTGTAATAAACATGGATGGAGCGTGGCAGCAAGAGAGACGGGCATAGTACAGTCAAGCAAAAAAACATAACAAAATGATAACAAAACACAAAAAGTACATAAACATAAATCATAACAATAGCACAAGAGTTACCTCCCCTTTCCCACTAAGACTTATGAAATGTTAAAACTGGCAAGATCTTTTGCTCTTCATTAGTAAAAGTATAAGGCTAATCAATTAACTTGAAGTATACATGGCAATGATATTGCCACACTGATTTGAGCGTAAATAGAATGAATGATACTTCTTTATATTTTATGTAAAAGGCTTTAATTTTAAAGTGTCATGAACACGGCCTCTTTTGTTTAAAGATTGTAAATTAACATGGAGAAGATAAAAGAGGGAGAGAAAAGTTGTTAAACACAACAGGTTCAAGTAAAATAAACCAATTATAAAACTTAGAAAATATATATAAATGAATACATTTTAACATTATATATAGGAAAAGTTAGCATGGGAAAATTAACCAACTAAACCAAACACAACTTCCTCTGTAGGACATTCATTTTCAGCATTTGAAGCTCCAGTGGTGCTACCATTGCTTGCATACTCCATAATGTCTGAAACCGTTTATTTATAGGCCCTTATGTCGCGCAGCTTCTCATCAATATCTGGACCAACAATATCAATCAGTGCATCCATTTGTCGAACAACTCGTCTAGATCCGTTGTTAGTGATAATAAAAATTTTCCCATCGACTACCCAGGATGCTTTAAGCTGTTTCTTCCGTACCATTTCTCTTGCCTTATATGCGACTTCGTCCCGTGCCTTGGTTAAGTCCTGATTAATAGAGACTGATCGAAGCTCCTCTATGTCTTTTAGATTTTTGGCTGAGCTTAAAATGCCTCTCTTAAGTTCATGGTTTCGGAATCTAGCTATAATCTGACGAGGCTTAGTTGGGTCTAGCTTTCCTGTCCTGTGGCTTACGTCAATAGCAGTAGTCGAGATTTTGACCCCGATCTTCTTTATAATGTCAACTACTTTAGATGTTGTATTTTCTCCGTTTTCATATCGAACGCCACTGAATCTTAAAAGACCCTTTCTACTGTGCTGCTCGAGGTCGTCATATTTGTATCTTAATTTCTGATTTTCGTACCTGAGCTTATCTATTTGACTTATTTTCTCCTCTAGCTCTGCGTTTCTCGCCTCGAGTGCCTCGATCCTACGTATAATAGGTTTTTGTGTTTCATTCACAACTTGCCTCACTGTGTTTTCCAAGTCAACTTTGAGGATGTCTTTTATTGTATGGGCAATGCGCATAATGTCTTCTTCGGCAAGGGAAACTTTCGGTAGGGACATTTCTGAGTCACTAGAGCAGTCGGAAAGATCGGAATCCGGAAGGTTAATTTCAGAAGTGTTAATTTTCTGTTTTTTAGTTGATTCTAACTGGAGTGAAGGCGATGGCTTCGATGAGAACCTTCGTCTTCGCTTTTTAGAATTGTCGTTTAGAGGTGTTTTTGGTCAGTGTCATCTCCCTTCATTTATTAGCAATGGTCAATTAGTTGGTCAATTTAAAGTAAAGTTACTTTAAAGTTTATTTTAATAAGGTTTACATGAATCGAGTTTCACACAATGTTCTAGATCTTGACCTCTCTCCTCACACTGAAATGTTTATCCTATTTTCTAGCCTTTTCGAAGAAAAAAGGAGGCATATTTGAAAATAACGAATATTGTTCGAATCAGTTCATAGTTTTGTATAATTTGAGGAGGTCTCGAGGCTGTTTGACAAGGTGTTTACATACTTTTTAACTAGTGCGGGTTGACCACTGTTGATGGTTCACCGGTGCGTATTTTTAGCAACGACGGTCACGTTTTTTATCTGATTAATCTAATATGAGGATCGTTCGTATTAAAAGCGAAAGAATATGGAATATGTGCCAAAAAGACACGATCCACATATTGAAATGGTTTTAATAAATGTGCTAAAGCAAAATTTCACTGCGTGTGAAGCGCTTTTCTGGATTAACCTTCATCAGACACGCTAGGAGTATAAAACTTGGAAAACCGGTAGAATATGAGATTTCTTAAAAAAAAATACAACAATGACCAAACAGATAAATTTATCTATTTTTTAAGAAACAGCCAAACGTTATCAAATTTTGGAAATATGTAAACTGTGTCTTTCCAACACATATTCTAGTACTCGAAAATATATAAGAGCATACATGTCATATACATGTATTAAATGCCAAGTTTCAGTCAAATTAGTTCAGTAGTTTAAGAAAATAAGATTTTTGAAATTGTTTACAGATGACGACGGACGACGACGGATGCAAAGTGATGGCATTAGCTCACATGGCCTTCCAGGTGAGCTAAAAGTGATAGTTTTTTTTTTAGTTTATGTCATTTTTCACACGAAATAACGTTCAAATCTTTTTAAAAGTTAGAAAAAATGTGACCGATATGAATGCAAGAATATAACTACCTGTACTTAGTCGAAGTTTTTGCTGGAACTTTATAAATATAACGAAAGTAACGACTGATACTAGCAAACAGATTCCAAATCCTGTGCCAACGCCTGCTCCGAATGTTAATTTTGATTGCTCTATACTCATAATATCAGGTCTGTTTATTTTTTCTAGAACAAAAATATGTTAATAAATAGAAAAACATATTCAACATTTTCTTTATTATAAATTTAATATTTACCTTATAGAAAAATTAATATTGATTGACATTGCTGACAATGGTATAAATTTCCAATGGACATTTTCTAATTGTTAGAAGAAAATCAGATGTGTAAGCGACGCAATTTACATATAAATGGAAATATTAACATCCACAATGAAAAACAGCAAGCAGACCTCAATGTCGCCAGTGGCTGCTGCTCGCCGATTTTAAATTGGTCCTAGATTAACAATTAAATAAAAAAAAATATTCCTATAAATGTCACATATAAAATGTTTGAATGATATTATTAACACAATTATTACCACGATGTCTTAATATTGTTAATTATCAAATTGATTAGGGACTTTGAAAGTGATGAAGTTTTGAAATTAATGCCCTAAATCACAATGCAATAATAGAAAAAATACAATGAAAACCTTACGCAAAAGAAAATAGTTACCGTGCAAATTAATGTGCCTTACTTTGATGGTAAAAATCCGAGGATTTCGAAAAAATATAAAAAATCTCAAAAGCTGACCCTCAAACAAAACATGTGATTCGTTTAAGTCTTTCCACAAAAGAGAAATTAGCCGCTTTTTACGAAATGTATTGCCAAAAAAAGATATTACTTGTTTTGTTTTTGAACCTTTTATTCAAACTTATGGGTGTAATGAAAATTACTAAACGACTTATTATTTTTTTTAAAACTTTTTAATATTTTTAAGATTGCCTTCACTTGGCGTCCGTTGTCCGTCCGTCGTCCGTTAGCTTTTTTCAAACATCTTCTTCTCTGAAACTGTTTGGCCAAATGCAGCCAAACTTGAAATGGTTGTTCCTTAGGGTATTTTGCAAAAAGTTTGCATTGGGATTTTTGATATGTCAAAAACATGGCCGCTGTTACTAAAAATAGAAAAGGGGGTCAAATACAGTTTTTTACGAATAACTCAAAAACGGTCACAGATATCAAAATTCTTGCAGAGTAAAAGTGATCAGCACCTCAAGATCTACCTGCCCAGAAATTTTCAAGAAGATCCAACAACCAATGTAGGATTATTGCCCTTTTTCTGGATTTTTTTTCAAAATTTTGCACTTATTTAGCCCTATATCTTAAAAACTATACAAGATATTTTAAAAATTAAAATTGCAAATGATTGAGCACATTAAGATCTACATTTCATGTAATCAGGTAGCTGTGGAACCATTTCTCTTAGGAGTAATGACACTTTAAGCGTCAAAATTTACCATTTTGCATTACTTTTCCCCTGAATTTCAAAATTAACTTGTCTGACACCGTAAAACCAACTGCATCTTAAATTGGCACACATGTTTAATAGCTTATATGCTACAACTCTGTCGTTCAGATTTTTTATTCGTCAAAAACATGGCTGCCATGGCTAAAAATAGAACATAGGGATAAATTTCATTGTTTTGCTAATAACTCAAAAATGGTTTCAGATATCAAAATTGTGCAAAAATCAAAAGTGATCAGCATATTAAGATCTACTTGTCCTGAAATTTCAGAAAAGATCTGACTGCTGATGTGGGAGTTATTGCCCTTTTCGTAATTATTGCTAAACTTTGCATTTATTAAGCCCAACATCTTGAAAGCTAACTAAGTTATTTCAGAAATTTAAATCGCATATTGTTAAGCACAATAATATCTACAAAATATATGTATCTGTGTAGTTCAAGTGAGCGATTCAGGCTCCTGGGAGCATCTTGTTGTCGATCTAAAACCGTATACCACAAGCCTCAAATAAATACATTGTACCATTTTTCACCAATTGAAATCAAATAATAAATTAATATAGAAAGTCCTAATTTACACTATTCGTAAAATAGCATAGCTCCTTTACCTCTTCGCTAGGTTAAACATTTGACTTTGAGATTTTTTACCCAAAATTAAAAGCCATTAACTCATTAGTTTTACGGTGGTTAAGGATGTAAGTTTTAATAAACAAAATATCTTTATTAATGTATCAAGGCAGTCAATAACTATAAGGCAGAAACCATTTCAAAATCGGTAGGTATCTTCCCTTTCTTAAAACATTTACTGCGTACATGTTATTTCAAAAGAAAACTAGCCTAAAGTAGCGGATCAACATTTTAACATTTATAATGACCAATGTCAATTGCTGGCATTGTGGAACCCCGGCAGAATAATAAACAAAATTCAATCAAATAAAAAAGCTGATCTGAACAATAGATTTTATAAAAAATATTCTCAAAAGATTTAAATAACGATACTTCCACGCTTTTAGGGGTAGCTGGTATAAAACGCGTTAAGGACTGAATGAGGTCAATAACATGGACATCCATCACCTTATACATATTACTAAAAAGTGGGAGGTTATAAAATGTCGTACTTACTCGTTGTACTGCAGTTTGCAGTCGAATCAGAAATAGTTGTGCCATACAAGTTAGATGATTCTACTTGTATTATATAATTTGTATCAGACATTATATTACTGGTGGCGAATGTAACCATACTATGTAAACCTGGATCAATGATTGCTTCATCAGACCGGGAAACGTCATTGGTTTCTACATTAGTCCATACAACATAAAAAGTCTGAATTGCACCACGATTGAAATTTGATCGCCATGAAACAAACATGACGTTCACATCACAAAATGTCGCTACATGTGTTGGCTTTTCCGGTCGATCTGAAAACATATATTATTGAAATAAAAGTATAATATTAAAAAAGCTAGCTTCATCATTCATAAATTGCAGAGCTAATTTTCATAAGTTTTTAGATATATATATAAAACGGTTCATTCTTTTATGAAATTATCGTAAGTTGATAGACCTGCATAATAATGATAATTCAATATTATTAAAGCATTGCAATTTTGCTTTTTCACGTCATTATAAAGTCCGTCGATACTTTGTGTTTTTATTTGATATGTGTTACACGTGTAGATAGTATATTGTGAGACTTAGGTGTTATTACTTTTTGATTCTCTTAATGAATTGTGTGAATACAATATTAGATAAAATGCAATAGGTAAATATGCTCCAAAAGATACAATATGTAAATAATCATCGAAATAAGAATTGTTAAGTGACAGGACATCATCAAACAACTAAATGAGAGAGGTTTATGGGACGTCAGCAGAAATGACAAAGAAAGAAATGTCAGATTAATTGAAGACACGTTTTTATTATTTTGTAACTTACGTTTTAACTTGTAGTTTTGCTTGGTACTTTTTTACAGGTATGACAGCACATTTTTCAAGTAAAGTGAAAGACATTTTCCCTATTATTTAATCTTTTTTTTTGTATGGTCTTCTACCATGTTTCATTTTGTTTTAAATTAAAACAAACTAGGAAAACATTTTGTAAAAATAGCTTGTCTTTGTTTTTTTTTATTGGGTGGACCTGGCTTGGGCGCCACAAAACATAAAACAAATACTTAAGTCTGACAATATTCTTATTTTCCATGGCGACTTCAATGAAACCTTTCTTATTTGATGACGTCTCTTAAATCTAATTACAAAAAACAAAACAAGTCTAATATTTAAGATATACAAACCAGCTTTAAATATAGAATAAGCAGTGTTCTCCATTCGCCATTTAAGCCGGGTGTGCCGACCACCTTTTTTCCAGAGCCGACCACCTTTCCTTTTGGTAAGGTGGTCGGCAATTTTCAAAAAAATCCATGTTTAATTAGGTCTTTTGTTACTAATTAAATGAAGACATTGAGTGACACTTATATAACCCAAGCCAATTAAAACCACAGATCGATAGGTGAACAGCAAACATAAAAGAAATTTGCCGACGGAGGTGCTAAGAATAATTTATTGTATGTAAATTTCTTATCATCCAATCAAAAATGGGGAAAATGTAAATACAAAATGGCTGGCACGTGTCCAGAACGACATGCATCCATGTGGCCTATTCAAAGGTTTTATTGAAAGAAAAAGAATATTGATATTTACCTTCAACTTAGAAATAGTTTAATCCACAAAACAGGACATAAAACATTCAATAAAGTTTGAATATTTGCTGACAAAACTTCTGCAATGCTAATGAAGGATCAAGTGTGTTTGTTTACATTTGAGCTGTGATCATGTGACTTTTTGGCGGGAAAATTAACAATATTGGCTAACTAAAAGGAAAAGAAAGATAACTCTAGCCCAAAGCCTAGATTTAATTCAGGCTATTTTTACTGTATCTTTGTTTGTATACTGTGCATTTTATGGTTTTATTAAAACAATCACTCTCTCTGATAAAGGGTTTCAGGGGCGGACCCAGAATTTTTTTTAAACGGGGTGTCCTCAGAACAAAGGGGGGTCCAAATCTAATTTGACAAACTCTGCCAACAGTTTGCATGAAATCATTTTGCAACAACAAAGGAACCCAGACCCCCTGAACTTCCCTCTAGATTGGCCTCTGAAAAATACCTGGTTGATAAGGGTTAAGCAGTAGAAAAAACCCGGTTGGTAAGTGGTTTTTCAAAACACCCACCTTACCTTTTTGAAAAAAGGAGAACACTGATAAGTATGAATAAAGGCTTCACCAAAGCCGTTGTAACACCTGATAAAGTATTTGCCAACATCATCCTTCTGGATAGTTTGTTTTTGATACTGGGACACATACAAAAATTTGTCTATGCTGTAAGTTTGTATATTTGCTAATGTTGTGTTTTGACCTGTTGCATTTCTCTGAAAGATCCATGTTATCGTTGGTGGAGGGTTAGATATAAAATAAATAGTTATGTCTAAGAATGTCTTTCCAAACTCTCCAACTCCCAATGAATCGGGTAGGAAGTTTGTTGGATAAGGTTTAGCACCAACTGAAAGATAAAATCATTTATTTGAACTTTGAAATCAATAGTTGGCAAATATATTTCAGGTTAGTGAGGACAGGACTGTGTCATGTGATCAAAAACAGATAAAAATGCAAAACACATGACTGTGCAAATGTCAATAGATAGAAGAAACCTGTGTTAGATAGTGGTCGCCACGCCTACAAAGCGCAGATGGAAAAGCTCCTTTCACTCGAATTGTTGACTACTCAACTCTTATTTATCCCACGGAACTTGAGATAAAGGACACTACAAATTGAAGTCCGTCGGCTTTATATTTGGATTTATATCTAGAAATTGACACACTAGGAAGGCATTGTGCAGACCTCAAATACAAATAATATTTATTTTAGTTTCCAATCGACAATTTCCCCTTTCTGCCTGTCAACATTACGCCTATGGATTTTACGAATCTCTTATTCGTTATTTCAGAGGTTGTTGGGAGTATTTGGACTTCCTTGATAGATCATTATTTCTGACAGGCAAATTGGTTACTTAGGGTTCTATTGCTCCCTTTCCAGCTGGTTGTTGTCGTAATGCAAGTACTTTTACAGAAGACAGCTTTTGTTTGTAAACAAATACGGGATTTCTATCTCTCAGATGAGCGCAGATGTTAGTTTTTCATAAAGATTACATTTCGTCTTCCTTGCCGGATTTTAACTACACCGAATCAATCGTGGGCAACGTGACGAGCATGAATTACTTATTTTCCTGGAGTACCTGAATTCATTCTCGTTTCGATTAGTTCTTGAGTTAACGTTGCTGATGGTGGTTTTGATTTAATATATATGTATTTTATGCGGTTTGTTTTGTTGTGGTGATTAAATGTCTGCCTTTATTCGAAGCTTGTGTACATCAATTTCCGAGGTTAAAGACTATGATTTATTTGTTACAAAGTTTTGAATTTACTTACAATACACATCTACAATGACCTGAGCAGTTCCTGTAACTTGTACACTGACTCTATCACTAGATAATAATGTTTTGGTAATAGTACAAATGTATGTTCCGTCGTCTTCTCTTTTGATATTGACAAGAGTTAGGTTTTTTCCTGTTTGTTTAAATGTGCTATCGTTAATTTTTGTCCATGTCACTTCGTTATCATCAATAGGCGGATTAGACTCGCCATCACATGTTATAGACAAGGTTGATGTTTCATTAATTGCTTTGTTGTTCAATGTTTGCATGTAGACTCCATCTGAAAAAAAAAGTTGCAGCAATGCGTGTTCGTTTGTGAGATATTTTTCTTGTGCCTTTTAGAATAAAACAAAATAAAAAAATACATTATTTTAAAAAATAACCACTATAAAGCATAGCAGAACAAACATAAAAAAAAATTGAATTATTGTGATCTAAAGGTGGAATAATGGTGCTTAAGGTTTATGGTTACAATTCGAACTTCGAATAAAATGGTTGATATTGGACCTTCTAGTGTATGCAGCTTCAACTACACATAGAAATGTACAATAAGGCGTAGTACATGAAGCGTCTAGATATAAAATTCGCAGATCATATTACGTATCTTGCATGTTAAAAGGTTACATATGATGTTTTCTCTATTCATATTTTCTCTTAAGTTTTAACATTTATTTAAATATAGCATGCATTGTGCTTTAATGGCCTTCCATATAAACGTTTGTGATTAAATTTAAGAACAGCAATGATGAAATTAGAAACATATTTATCTGAACAAAGCCTTGTTTAGCAATAATGTATGAGTAGTTTACTCAGAAAGTAGAATGAAAAAAACATTTTAATCAAAGTCTATAAATGAGCATGAAACGTTCTTGTTTAGTTCAATATTCAAACATTCCGCCCGCTCCAGCATATGGGGGTCTGTGTATTACAATTGGTTTGTAATTCCAGAACTTGTTAATAGTATTTTGACGTCCTTGTTGGAGCAACACAGCTAAAACAGGGATACACTGTTCCCAGGTTGTCATCACTCGTAAAATTTTAGGGAAGACATCATGTCCTTGTACATTAACACGGGATTCTATAATTATCTCTCAGATAAGCGCAGATGTTGGTTTGACATAGTTTAATTATGTTATCCTTTCCTGATTTGATCTTTGGCAATGTGACGGGTGTGCTAAACAGGAACTGCTTACTCTTCCGGAGCACCTATGTTCACTCTCGTTTTGACTTAAGTTCAGGTTGCTTATTGCAGTTTGAATTGTATGTGTGTCATTTGTTTTTTAGTGGTTTGTTTTGTTGTGATTATTTCGCATGTTTTGTCTTTTCGAAATAGTGATGTTTGATTACCCCTTTGGTACACCTTTGCCTCTTTCGAGGTAAGTAAACTTATGCATGTGATTCTTGTCAATGCAATATGTTTGAACGAAACCTATCAGTGACAAAATAATATCTTGCAAAATTTATAAATCAGAAACATATTTATCTATACGATGCTTTGTTAAGCAATTTCATGAGTATTTTGCACAAAGAGACAAAATCCCTGAAAGAAGGTTGCATGAGATTTTCTTTATCTCTTATACTTAGTTAGTTAGTTAGTTATTGCTTTACTCCCAAGCAGCACGATTTCGGCTATATCCGGGAGATGAACATGAAATTGGTGATACAATGAACATGAAATGATGATGAAGTGGAGGAAATGGGGACACACGGCCAATCGGGTATGAGAGTTTAGACTGCCACTGGAAAAAGTAGTGATGGGTAGGGACGGGAAATTTAGCCTCCTACATGGGGATCCTACGGGTCCTACTTTTACCGAGACCTGCAGCAGGGTTCTTTAACGTGCGACGAACGTGACATTTTTCCCTACACGGTGCACCACTATGGTTTGCGGTCAGGTTTTCCGCATTATAGCCCGACAACCCCGCATCTCTCGATGTCGGGGCTGTCCCATTCAACCACCTTGGGCACACATCCCAGTCGCTTTGTGGGCAAAGCGGCCTGATCCGATGTCTGGTTTCTGAGCGCTCTTTAGTGGACTTTTACCGACAAGCTTAGCGCTGCTGTGGGCCTATTCGCCACCCGGAACCCGCACGGGTATATCTCTTATACTTTTTTTATTCAAAAGCCAAAAACGGTTGTATGACGCCTTAGGTTTTTCTTGGCAACATCGGCAATGTTTTAACCGATCAAAACTAAAACAAACTTTTGTGCAAGTCACCCTTAGAATTTATCATGAAAAATTTCATCAAACTATGTTCAGTTGTTTTAAGAAAGAAAGTTTTTGAATATTGTTACCATAGGTCAGACGACAGACGACCACCACCAATTCCACTACCACCACCATGACGGATGCAAAGTGATGGCAAAAGTTCACTTGGACCTTTGGTCCAGATGGTTTAAAATGAGTAAAAATATAATTTTTGTGTAACTTTCAGAACATACATCATTTCTTGTAATGCTTACACAATATATCCACATTCTTCACGGAGGATTTTTCTGAGGTTCCCAGAGCGTTGATCCCTACACATTCATAAGCCCCAGCATCTGACCTTGATACTGGCGTTATTGTATATGTGGTACTGTTCACTGATGTAATCTGTTGGTTGTTTTTGTACCAGATGTAGGAGGTAACATTAGGATTGGCATCAGTAACTGTACATGTTAGTTGTATGTTTGTACTGTTCTCTATTACCAGGTATGGATTGTGGTCCGGACTAATTGCTACAGATGGTCGATCTAAAACATATATGTTTTGACTTCATGACTCATCGTTTGGTCTTGAAAATTCTCAGGATGGGTTTTGTTTTTCTTAATGATGGTATAATAAAACGCTTATCGAAAATAAAATAGTTTAAAACTTACGCTTGGAATGCAAAAAAAAAATAGAAAAGAAGCTCGGCACAGGTAAAAGCACATAATTTTGATAGATGAGGTGGCTATCGATACTCTCGTTTTCAAAATAAATAAAACTCAGTGTAATATTATATTTCTTAAAAAAAGATATTTCTTAAAAACTTCAAGTATTTTTTTTCCAAAGAAATTCTCTGATTTAAGAGGGAACTTGCAGGTGATCACATGACCAGCCAAAAATAAATTTAAACCTACCATTTAATTAATACTAAAAGGTTTTCAAGATTTTAAAATTTTATGAAAAAAAAATATAGTGATGTATTTTTAACTTTGTTTTGATTTAAACACATTAAAACGTACTATTTTTGTCTTGATTTTGTATAATTTTTTTTTCATAAAGTATTTTTCAAACCTTACGGAATCTCATATTTCTGGATTTTGACAAAGGGAGATAATTTATTAGTAAATTTGCAAGTTTTTGACCACTTTTTGACATATTTTTGTGTTTATCTGAAAAACTAACTCAGAAGCACCCCCTTTTCTTCTTATCAGTTTAAAGCAATATAACAGCCCAATATAATATCAAAAAATTACAAAATTCTATTGATAAGATTTTTGTAAAATCAGAATTTTCCTTTAAAATTTTGAACTTTCTTTAACATTTCAATGTAAAAAGGTCAACCTTCGGAATCAGTTATCTCGAAAGCTAACTCAGAAGCATGTCTTTTTCGAATTGAATTTTCAAAGTGTATCACTTGATGTATCGTTTTACAAATTTTAGAGAAAATCTATTGACGGGAAAATTTTGTTGTTTGGTGCAAGTACCCCCTTAAGCAGTTAAGAAAACGAATTCAAAAGACGGATTTCTTTCCTTGTAGTGCACAATTCAATATTGTCGGCGCTGAATTTGGCTTTCCTGATATAACTTGTTTTTGTTTTGAGTACTTCCGTTTAATAATTTTGGACTTTGACCTTCCAATGTATTGATTGAAATGCTGATGATGAGAAATATGTCCCTTAAATATGCATATACAGCATAACAAATTGCGTTATGAAAACAGATTTCTATCCATTCTATTAACTTTTTTTTCAACTATCTGAAAAAAGCTTTTTTTACACGATACATGTATCTTATGTATATTTATCTTTTTTTATTAAACTTTCTTTATCATTATTATGCATTCCTTAAGTCATCAAAATGAGTTCAAACAGTCATGTGAATGGTTATCCAACAACAATGATCATCACCATGTTTTAAAAAGCATAAAACGTTATAAAATACTGAATTCTTAATATTTGTGAAATTATCGACAAAATTGGAAATAATTGTTTTAAATGCTGACGATACGATTAAAAGAAGAACCATCTACTATTGGCGTCCAAATTATAGAAAATTGATGCATTCATGTTAAACATACAAACACATACAGAAAACATCAAGTTGAACAGCTGTAGATCCTGTCACCTTTACAGATTGCCCATTACTTGGTTGAAGATTAAGTTCCACTGTGCAAATATAGGTTCCAATGTCAAGTCTGTTGACATTGCTGATATTTAAGGTTTTACCAATGTGGCTAAATGTATGGTTGTTCTGTTTGGTCCATGTTACATCATTGTCTGTTATACGCGGGTTTGATAGTCCATTACAGGTAACCAATATGCCTCCACTTTCATTAACTTCCTTATTATCTATTGAAAATAATGTAACACCGTCTGAAAAAAAGAAAATTAATGAAAGGAATCAATTTATTTGAATGCATCATAAGTTTATTCATTTTATATTCAAAGATATCAAACAGGTATTGAGATTTACAAATCTGTCTTTATGCCTTTGCATTGTAGTATCCATTCTTATTTGTCTTTAAACACATCTAAAATATACTTGATGAGCGTGTACTTACATAAAACGTCCATAAGCACATTCTCTGATCTGTCAGACGATCCCACACTATTGATGGCATTGCAAGAATAGTTTCCTATACTGGACTTGGTTACTCTAGCTAAAGTCAGTGTAGAACTAGATTCAGAAAGAACGAGAGAGTCATTTTGATACCATTCGTATGAGATAACCGCTGGGTTAGCTTCATCCACAACACATGATATCCGTAAGTTTGTTGCATTCTCAATCACTTTATATGGTGTAAATGTTGGTAATACAGAAACAACTGGGCGAACTAAAAATAGTTTGTAGTATATGAAAAAGGTAAAACAAAATTTCATGCCTTAAATTTCCTTTATAAAATTCAAAACAAGAATACATGTGTTTTTTCCTTAAATTCTACAAAATGCATTTACAAACATATTTCCTTAAATCGAACAATTTTTACATGGGCATTTCCTTTGAAAAAACTTCCATTGCCAAAACAACTTCTAGGTAAAAAAAAAGTCATTAAATAATGTTAACCAACAATGGTATTTACTTACATTGAATATTAAGTTGCACATTTTCTGAGATAGTGGTCTCATTTCTAGTACCAGTACAGGTTATTTGTTTTCCATTATCTTGTTTATCAGCGGTATACACTAGCGTACTTGTAACATCAGGAGCATTACTGACAGGTGGCGCTGTAGTCGGTAAAGGATTTCCATCGATCATCCATGACAGGGAAGCTTGAGGAATACTAGAGGCTGAGCAGGTAAAGGTCAATGTTTCTGATTGTCTCAAAGTTACTGTTCCGTTTGGTTGAATTGATATATACTTTAAGGTTACTGTAAAATTCAGAAAATATACAAAATGATTAAGATAGAGAAGTAACGATCGGAAGCATGTTAATGTACGACTATCTATTTTTGTTTCAAACATAAATCATTTACAATATTTCAGACAATTTTCGAAAAAAAATGAAAGGTGAAACATGGGCCATATCTGCAGTATAGACGTCGTGATATATTGTACATGTATGCTGTTAACATGCAAAGTTTTACTATTTTGATAATTTTCGCTTTATTTGCAAATAAATGTATAGAATATACCGCAAAGGTTTCCTTTTTCGCGAATATTTTATTGTATTGCTTTAAAAATTATAAATCAGAAAATCACTATCTGAGTTGATCTTTTGCGAAATGCTAAACTCTTCCGGAGCACCCGAGTTCACTTTCGTTTCGACTGGAGTTCGCGTTGTTGATTGATATTCAGTATTTTGTGTTTCCATGTTTTACATGTTGTCTGTTTTTGTCCCGTTCTTGTTGGTGTTTACTGGTTTTGTCTCTGCCCTTTCGGACTTTTGACATTCGGATAACCCATTGGTACCTCTGCTTCTTTGATGCAAGCGATACAATCCACAATTAAAAAGCGGCAGCTAGAACTTTACAACAAAAAACAGCCAGCAGCCTTTAAAATGATCGTCGCTGGACAATAAAAGACTGAATCAATGATTTAAGTACAAGCATTGGCTATGCAAAGGATTCCTGGCTTAGGACAGATTTGAAATGTGGCGAGGTAAGCATGGTGTAAGTAAGTTTTGGGTTGTGATTAGCTCACGCATTTAAAATGCAAAAGTTATTTTCATACAAATGTATAAATATCAATACATTGTTTATTTTTAAAACTTACATACGATATTAACTCTCCAATCTGTATTCATTATCCCCGTTTGACCAGAGTATGAGATACCATGACGTATGATTATGCCATTATAAGACAGATCGGGATTATTTATTATAAAATCATAAGGTCCGTCCACCGAATCACATCTACTCTCAAATCGATCGTCTGTTGTCTTGGAAAAAACTGTACAGTTTCCGCCATTATTGTAGTACGTTATTATAGGACTGGCCAATCCACCGATAGATGTTGACCATGTAACCAGCTCCATAGTCTTAGTGCTATTCTTGTTAGCATTTATAGTATATCTTGTCTTGTATGTCACATCAATTGGTGTATTGCACATACATGTTTTCACTTAAAATAAAATTGAACATAATTTGCTACATGTATTTAGTAAGAAGAGGAAACTGCAAAGTACAAGAATGTGCTGAAATTTGAAGAAAATGTTTAAGTATCATAACTAAATCAAACTATTTTATATGTTAACAATTTATAATTCAATTTTAGCAATGGATGTAATTCTAATGAAAAACTGACCCAAACATTTCAAAGTTATCTATGTTGTTAAAGGGCATCTGAGTCACAATACTCGTTTAAAAAATCATCATACAACTTCAACTTTGACAATTAGGAGCCAATTTTTTTATAATGGGTCATCTGAGAGCTTCCATTAACGGATTATTCTGAAGAGCTAAATGATCTAAAAGATAAAGCAAGCAAAAGCTTTTCTCTATCTACAATAGCATTGATTATAGGGGCAACCCCCTATAAAGGAAAATAACCTCTATGAGGGATCAACTGACAACATTGACCCGACGGTAATTTGTAGAGCTCAATTAGCTGAATATTTTAGCGGGAAACAGCTTTTCTACATCTGCAACGATTTTTGTGTTATAAGCCATAAACACGAAAAATGCTATTTTTTATCTTTAAATGGTCAGGAACCGTATACGGAGTCATCTGACAACATCACCCCTATAGAGACTTTTGTAGAGCTCAATGAACTGGAGATTTAAGCTTGCAACAGCTTATCTCTATCCTCAAAGTTTTTTTAGGCCAAAAACCTGACAAAAATGTTACTTTTGACATTCAAAGGGACAAATCCCCTATAAGGGGTTATCTTACAATTTCGACCCTATTGAGATTTTTAGAGCTCTATGAGCTGAAGGGCTAAGTAGGCAAGATATTTTCTCTAACTGGAATATATTCATTCTATGCCAAAAACAGGCAAAAGCAAAAATTTTCACCTTCAAAGGGCGATAACATCCTTTAAGGATCATCTAACAACTTCTACACAACGGATACTTTTATAGGGCTTTTGATAAGATCCTTCAGATTTTTTCTATCTGTTTTAGTTTTCATGTTACATGTATAAATCTTTAAATGTAGTTTTACCCTATGTTCTATTTTAAGCAACAACGGTCATGTTTGTCGACAAATCAATAAACCGAACACAAATTGGCCTGATTAATACTAATATCAATTTTTGGAAAATTCCCTTCAGTGGCTTCAGAGACGAAGATTTTTGAAAAAGTAACGGGCGGAAGACGGACGCATGCCGATGAAAATAGCTCACTTCGGGTCAAGGGAGCTAAAAAAATTATTGTTGGCACCAACATAATGATCGAAGGAGGAAATGACAGATTTGTGATTTGTTAATAACTTCCTCTATTACTTTGCTGCAATATTGACTTCGTGACTCATAATTACTTAGTGTTTTAGTCTTAATTCTTTCCCCATCGTTGATCGCACATCTGTCATTCTGTTACGAAAATTGTAGACCCTAACAATTTAGCGAACACAAGTTAAAGTCGGCTCGTTAAACAGGAAGTAGTCGATCGAAAAAACCTGAAAACGTATATCTATATGGGAATCTTACTTGAAGCTACATACCAAATATCAAAAGACTATGATAGATAGTTGCTAGAAAATCTGTTACGGAAATTTTTATCACAGATTGGCTTTCGAACTCTCGGACAGACCTGTTAAAACAATATACCTTTTGCAACTTCGTAAAGTGGTTTATAATTATCTGTTTCTTTGTTTGACAATACTTACTTATATCCGTCCTTTCAAAATTGTTGTTGAGGTTTCCCCAGCAACATACATGAGAGTGAATTGAAAGACAAACTTATTTCTAAACAGTTATTCAAAGTAAATGTAGCTGTGGTATTTTATCTGAATTAAACTTAAAAAAAATTGTCCTTTAAAACGATTTTTTAAATAACTAAATAAAAATCTTTTTTCATAAAAAAATAATGAGTTCGGTTCGAAACTTTGTTACATTTACTTAAAAAGGTCGATTCGCAAAATTTTAAGAGAGAATGTATATTATTTTTAAAACCAAAACAAGATAGCAATTGAATTGTGTTTTAAGTACAAGAAGGTGAATCAATTCCATTGTGGATTAATTCAAAAACAAATATAGCATGAGGAAATATTTTAAAATATGCTATGGTACAGTCTGATATATTTCCGAGTACAAATTGTTAATTCAATTAGGTCTCAAAACCAAATCACACATGCAATTATGTATTTACTATACCATGTAGGTATTCAATGTTACTAAGACACTACATTTGTGTTAAATAAACATGTTGATCGTATTTCAGATGCACTTTGGAAAGCAGCAAACAAATTTTAAGGCGTTAATTAATCAAACTTTATACTTTCAGATACTTACGAATTTCTGTCATCCAAAAAGTCATCAGCATTTGACTAAGGTATTCCATTTCGTTAAGACTTTCTAATAAGGAAGTTTAAACTCTTCAGGTTATTCGCTATGTTATAAATATTGAATGGGGTCCTAATGGGGGATGTGTACGTGATTAGATGGCTAAATCATAAATTATGATTAAAATACTTTATTGCAACACAGGTTTATAACAATATTTTTTTCGATTTTGCTCCGACCTTCCAATTTTGCAATATTTTTTGAAAGATCAGTTTTATACATTATAGAACTCTTTCAAAAGGATAATGAATGTCAATAATTTATTCTCCCTTTCAAATATGGTATATACAATACTAATCAGATTTTTCTATAACTTTGTGCAATTACAAAAGAACTTTGGAAAATGCAATAATCGGGGACGTGGGCATAAATTATCTCACCAGGTTGATGACGTAACGTTTTCTTTTTCGATTAATTATTTAGCGGAAAATGTCATTTTGCATCTTTAAACTTGAATTTTGAGCTGGACACCCATTAAACTGTTGGCTCTTAACCATTCATATAACTAATTCAATCATCAAGTAATGCATATTAATTAAGATTCATTCTGGAATTATGATTTTTCAGAACTAAAAATAGGAATCAAATATTACGAAATGTTATTTGGGATACGAATCTAATCAAGGTTTCCCGTTTATACAGTTTCAAGAATTTCAGTTGTCAATGACTGGTTTCCGGCTTATTATGTGGAAGCCATATGATATTCACGTATTTCGGTTGACGGGTTCCTGTATAGTAGCTGGCCGTCGTGTGCTACTTTTATTTTCGTTAGAAATTATCGATTTACGGCATAATCAAGCATTTTAGGACTCGAACGTGACATGATGACCTTGTCAGTACCATGTAATTGACAAACAATCTGTCCACGATGGCAGTATCGCGTATTAGCTCTCGTTCAATATGGACAAGAATTGGTTGCGGACGGACTTTTTGTGATAGGGGACTATTAAGCCATACTAGAGATTTATTGACTTGCTACGTACATGTACTAGGCACGGTTGCTATCATAACCGTAACACCTTTTCAGGAGAAATTATCGATGAACCAATGTTCATGTACAACATGTATGTCGATAACTCGTTTATTAACCTTTATTTAACCTGTATGGACTTTGTAACTGTAAATTCTATCATCAAATTAAAAGTTCAATAAAATTTTAAATATATATTTTTTTCATTAAAATTGCAAAACTGGAACATTGAAATAATGTACATGAAATAAACAAATTAGGGAAAAATTAACAACTATAACTACATGTTTAGTTAAAACCCTTTGATTTATCGGTTATTGATATTTTATACTTGTCTTAAAGCATTTTGTAGTACAATGTATTTAAATTTGAAACACCTCCAACCCCTCAAAAATCACCTTAAACTAGAAACCTGTGAGCAGCTTGGCACAAATGATTACACAGTGAGCACCCTTGCACCTGAGATGTCGTGGAATGACAGACGAACACCCCTTCAATAAAATACCCCCTTAATTTTCAATCGGGGATATAATAATGTGCATTTTAGGGTTGATTGGTTGCTACATTTAATTTTTGGCTTAATAAATATTTGGGTTTTTTACAGCCCTGCTAAAAAAAACAGCCGATTAGATTTTTCCTATTCTGTTCTATGAAATTTATTATCATCATTGAAACGTATTATTATACCCCCACTTCTAAAAAGGGGGAAATATTCCCAATTACTTGTCCTTTGTCCATCCGCCTGTCTCTATCTGTTTGTTTAAAATTTTTGTAACTTATATCCTCTGACCTTGCGTTAGGATTGACTTTCAATTTGGTTAACAGCGTTAGCATAATGTCATTGAGTCACCCACTTCGTGTTTTCCGAGCCGACTAGATTGTAAAGGGTTAAATGAAAGTCGTTAATTTATATATATTAGACAACAGTGTCATATAGAAGAAGAGATAAGTTCGAAGCAGATATTTGTTCGTCTCTGTGACCGCTTCACTTACGTACACAGACAAAGTGAATTCCCCCAAACTATACAAAGTTGAGATGCATTTTAATCTGAGTTAAATGTATAGTTAATATTATCATAACAAACTTTTAAGGTGACAACCATTAAACTTGAAAACGAGAAAGGAGGGGTCGTATTGTTTTCATTATAAATTTTGGTTTTGAGGAAAATTATTTTGAGAAAACCAGAAGTAAAGAAAAAGATTTAAACGGTTAGAGCGTTGAAGACAAAATATATTATTAAGAAGAATTTCTGCTAATTGAACAAGAACGGAATTAGGGTCCCCTGGCGAGCGCAAAAAAAATCTAAGTTGGCTCGGTTAACGTATATAGGACCAGGGATCTGAATGTAAACTAACATTTGAATGGCGAATGTCATTATTAGAGGCGATTTTGCTATATTTCTTCAATGTTTATTTGATAGCGCGCTTAAAGTTAATAGTAACGCGTTACTTAAGCATAGTAGCGCGTTATTTCTCTAAAGTAGCTCTTTACTAGCTTCTTCAAGTTGGCGCGTTAGTTCTTCAATGTAACGCGTTTTTTTTTTTCTTCAAAGTAACGTGTTAGTTGATTGTAGTAACGTATGAGTTGTTAAACATGTTAAAAGTAGCACGCATTTTTCTGGGAAATAGCGCGTTAGTTTGCTAAAATAAAGCATTACTTCTTCAACGTAATGCGTTCCTTTTTTGAAGTATCGCATTAATTGTTTGAAGTAACGCGTTACTTAGGAGAAGTAGTGCGTTAATTGTATAAAGTTTAAAGTAGAGCGTTAGTTGTGAACAGTAACGCGTTACATCTAAGAAGTAGCGAGTTACAAATGTAGTTGTTAGAAGTAACACGTTACTTATGAAAACTAGCGCGCTACTTCTAAGAAGTAACGCGTTAGTACTAGTAGCTCGTTACAAACAGCGCAATTGTGACATGAACCGCCACTCATACATATTTACGTATTTATATTTATACAATAAATTTATTACTTGTTTGGATATAAAATTGTATCTGTCGAGATGGACAACAGAAACAATAAAAGCGCTAAAGCGTTTAAAGGCAAGCGAAATATATAAGTACTATAATAATATATGTATTCTATGTTAAATTACTTGTTCAGTATACATGTATTTGCGAAATAATAAGAAAGAATTGGCATGCAAATGTCATCAAAGTTAATGAACGCAATTAGGTATCTTGTAAAAACGGTATCGATTGAAACACCCCTTCGATTAAAATGCACTCGTCCCAAGGATGTGTATCGTGTACTGAATTTAGGAAGGGAGAAGATAGAATCCTTGCATTGACCAATCAAATAAGAAAAAATCTTATTCGAACCAATCAAGAAATAGATATATACATTATGAATATTCTATCACCTTTAACTAAATAGTTCGTAGTGTAAAATGCAAAGGAATAAATAAAACTTGTGCTGGTCATATAAAATGCCAATAAAAATGGAGATTTGTAAAAGTGTGTATCATGTTAACTATTATTGAAAACATTATAGAATATAAAGCATTTTATTCAAGACTGGATGCAGGAAGATCACTCCGTCTAGACCGGAAAAAAAACGCGAAAATCATTACTACTCTATAGACTCCATAAGGCTTTGCTGCGCTTGCCCAAAAATTATGCACACGTTTACGTTTTACAAAGAACAGTTTTGATTGGTACACGATAATGAAACAAGCATTCTGATTGGATATTAGTATATATTGAATTTCGAATCTAGAATTCTCTAATGAGCCTTTAGACTTTCGTAGTTTTATGAACACAAAGAGAATGATAAAATGAACATGAAATAATGATGCGAAATATGGGATAGCAAACAAAGGAGCATTAAAGTTTGAATACCACATTAAAAAGGGAGAGATGGGTAAGGGCGGTCGACAAAATGGATTTGTTACGTGCACGAATCGTTTGACCACTATGGTCTGCTGTCAGGCTTTTTGTATTATCGACCTACATGTATAACTCCTGTCGACGAGGGCCATTCTATTCAGCCAGCTAGGGCGCGTATTTGGTCTCTCTGTGGGCTGATCAGAAAGTGTAACCCGATGTCAAAATCAGAAGACTCTTGGGCCTTTTACGACAAACTATGCTCTATTACGGACCTACCTCGCGTTGATCAAAACGTATAAGAGAAAGAAGAAATCTAAAGCAACTTTCCTTTGCTGTCAGTAGACCTCTTATTAGAGTTATGGCTCCTTAATTTTTAATATCTTTGGTTAGAAGAATGGAATACATACAGATGCGCATAGAAAAGCTGTCACTTACGTTAAACTTCATAAATCTGCAATTGGTAGAAGTTGCCAGATGATCATTTATTGGGGTTATTAGAGCCTCTAATATTTTATCTATTTCATTTGTTTATCAAGCTGAACGTCGTTCTATTATATTATCTATATTAGACATGTACCATATGTACTACCATGGCATACCACCATAACTTGTGTATCTTCGAGCCTGCCTAAGTATATAACACCGATTTACTAACACCAATTTTTGAAGTCGTCCGTGGTCGTGTGGAATCCTCGACGGACTGGAGACTGCTAGGAGACAGGTACCGCAGAGGTATGGGTTCGAATCAAGCTCACACCCTGTTGGATTTTTACAAAGACTTGATGTTATGTTGTCAAACATAACACAAGTTCCAGTTAGCATCTATACCCTACCATATCCAATATCTAATTCAGCTGTAGACAGTGTTCATTTTTGTTGCAACGCACTCGCAACTGCACTCCTTAACTGAAAGAGGTCGGTTAAGCAGTACACTATGCTTATTTTTCTCCTTGTGGCCATGGGTTCCAATAGATTACACATTACGTTATTTGAGAGTAAATCTTCAACATATAAACCACCAAACGTCGCTCCCACAATAATGTAAGGGGTTATAAACCATTATTATGATAACTTATTTTTGTTTTCGGATTATCGGACCTTCAGAATATTTTTTTTTTAAAAAAACACTTCGACTTTTTGATCTTCAGACAATTGGACCTTTGGACTATTGGACTTTCGAACAATCAGACATTTGGACCAAATGAAGTGTCGTAACCACCAAGTTGAGAATCTGTACGAAATAGACATGTCGATGAGATTTTCTGCAAAGCACAATTTTACTATAAGAAATGAGAATTTTCGTACATAGTGCACTGTTAACATTGTCGATTTAGTAAGTATAGTTATGATATCTTATTATTACTTATTTAACTATATGTATCTGATATTGATTTAAACGTATAATGGATTTTTTCGTAGTTTGTCTTGTATATGTGTAGTGTAGTATTTGAATTGTCGCTCTTTAAAACTAGCAGGAAGCTTATTAAAATGATCTTGAAGTCACTTTCTTTTAGTAAGTATAATGTTTTCATTTTAACAATCTTTAAATTGAATTTATTTTCATGTGTTTTTAAAAAAAACTTTGCAATGATCAGGAATAAACTAGATTTTGTTTTCTTAATTTTTTTGTTTTTGGAAAATAGACATATACATGTACATGTACAATGTATAAAAATCGATCTCGTATTCATAGATATACTGGTTTTAAAACAACAAACAAGAGGCTCCCAGGAGCCTGAATCGCTCACCTGGTCTTGATGTCAACCCTTTGAAGACTTTTGTATAGCTAAATGGGCTGAATGTTTAAGCAATAAAAAGCTTTTCTCTATCTGCAATAGTTTTCATTCCAAAGCAAAAAACACAATTTTTCACCTTTAAAGGGCCATAACCCCTTAAAGGGGTCATCTGACAACTTAGACCCTAAGACGACTTTTGTAGAGCTAATTAAGCTGAACTTTTAAGCAAGCAACATCTTTTCTCTATCTGCAATAGTTTTATTTCAATAGGCCAAAAACACTATGTTTGCCTTTAAGGGGCTGTAACCCCTATAAGGGGTCATCTGACAACTTCAACCCTATGAAGACTTTTGTTGAGCTAAATGAGCTGAACTTTTCAGCAAGCAACAGCTTTTCTCTATCTGCAATAGTTTTCATTCCAAAGCAAAAAACACAATTTTTCATCTTCAAAGGGCCATAACCCCTTAAAGGGGTCATCTGACAACTTCGACCCTACGGAGACTTTTGTAGAGCTAAATAAGCTGAACATATAAGCAAGCAACAACTTTTCTCTTTCTGCATTAGTTTTCATTCTATAGGCCAAAAACACTATTTTTGCCTTTAAGGGGGCAACCCCTAAAAGGGGTCATCTGACAACTTCGACCCTAGGAGACTTGTGTAGAGCTAAACGAGCTGAACATTTAAGCAAGCAACAGTTTTTCTCTATCTGCAATAGTTTTGATTCTGTAGGTCAAAAACTCTATTTTTTGCCTTTACGAGGCCATAACCCCTATAAGGGGTCATTTGGAAACTTCGACCCTATGGAGACTTTTGTAGAGCTAAATAAGCTGAACATTTAAGCAAGCAACAAATTTTCTCTATCTGCAATAGTTTTCATACTATAGGGCAAAAACATGAAAAAACGCTATTTTTCACCTTTAAGGGGCTGTAACCCCTGTAAGGGGTCATCTGACAACTTGGACCAAATGGGGACTTTTGTAGAACTTTTGATGCTGAAGCAGAAAGGTGGCATCAGATTTCTCTTATCTCTTATACTTTTTGATTTACAAGCCAAAAACAGTAGTCTGACCCCTCTGGTCTATTTTTAGCAACGGCGGCCATGTTTTTTCGACGAAACAAAAATCCCCACATCAGTTCTGTGGGGGATACCCTAGAGTACCACCAGACCAAATTTGGTTTGAATCTGTGCAACCGTTTCAGAGGAGAAGAAGTTTGAAGAAAAGTTAACGACGACTATGACGACGACGGACGACGACGACAGACGCCAAGTGATGGCAATAGCTCACATGGCCTTTGGCCAGGTGAGCTAAAAAGTTAACATCATAGCTAGTTATTTTTGTGTTTCCCTGTTAAACATGTCTGTTTTTGTCCCGTTCTCGTTGGTGATTACTGGTTTTGTTTCTGCCCTTTCGGACTTATTCGGATACCCCATTGATTCCTCTGCTTCTTAGTAGGTGTTGAGAATTGCCGGAATATATGACGTAGGCATCGGCCTTGTCGTCTAGTTTCCAGTGACGTTATGAATCCGTGTTTTATGTTATATATTTGTCATATCATAGAGTCTGATTAGAATTTGAACCGGAAAGTCGTATTTTATCTATAGAGAAAACCCAAACACAAAGCAAAGCCAACACCAAATACAACATTTGGTGCCGTGACCAGGATTATTTATTTGTCCATACATTTTAAGCATTTCCTCGTCGTTTGACAATCGACAGATGATATTTTTCATCATGTGTTCTACTTTGTCTTTATTTGTCGACATTTTTTTGCAGTTTTCTTTCCATGGTAGCTTTTAAACGTATTCCCCATCCTCCTTTGAAATTGAAGTCTCTATTCAGTTATCCATTGCATCGGCCATTTGGTTGTTCGTTTCTATCTCTTTTGTATCTGCAAATATGTTTTTTATTTCTAATTTGGCCATTTTCTGTAATAAGAATACATTTAACATTGCAGTTGACTGCTTTCCTGTAGTAGCTGGTACTGGTTCTGATAACGAATACCGGTAGCATATTTCACAAAAAAGTGGGTCTCAAAAAGTTTGACTTCCTTCAGCATTAAAGCATCCAAAAGAGTAAAGTTAGACCGGATAGTATTGTGACCAACGATACGCTTTCGTGCATATCAAAGCTGTTCTTGCTACCTTTTTTTACACAAAAAGCAGACATTAATGGTAAGATGCTGTCGTATTTGTAAGCCATTGTTAGTGATTCCCTATGAAATTTTATAATAACTATGTGTTAAGCAGTCAAACATGGCCACGTTGGTTACGTTCGTTACTTGTTTTAAAGGTTACTTTCGTTTTGGTTGACCAAACTTTCTTTTACAAACATAATTTTTTCCTTTTAAAATAAGATTGACTACGATAATCCTATCTCTTTCCATTAAGAAATATGAGCCTACATGGAAAATGAGAAAAACAACTTTAAGTTAGTTTTGCTACCGCAATACAGTGTTTAGCTGCTTTATTTCTGATTGACCGACGTTATTATCCCGATATTAGCTCGCTCCGGCATGAACACTTTTGTGTTGAAGAACACATCAAAGTTTTGATTTATCCATTTGAATTTTCAAAATTGTTAAAACCCTGAGGTTCTTCCTACCCGCAGACAAGGTTGATCTTAGTCAAAATTAGGTTTTTTGTTTTGTTTTATTGTTCTATGACTTCATATTCATACAGTGTTTGGCATTTTTAATTTTTGGGTAGATCACCTCTGATGAGTATTTTAATAGACAAATGCACGTCAGGCGTGGCAATATTTATTGTCTGGAACTTATACTTGTATTTTTGATTCATAGCAGTTGTATTTCTATACTGAGCGTAAAGTGTTTAATATGTCGCGCTCATTGCGATCCCAGGTATCTAGTTGAACATGTCACGGGTCTTAAAATCACTGTAAATGTTAATAATAATAACCTTTAAGCTTGCATATTTTATATATTTCAACATATGAAACCGTTTATCAAAATGTAAATTTTTATAAGAACTAAGAAGAAACATGCAAATTAAGATAGATACATAGAGGAAAGCATGTTTAATTATAATACATCACACGTATCCGATACTATTACCGACATTTTTAAATCAATTTATATTTTGGTAGACATGATGATAATAATTCAAAAACAATTTAAACTTTACAGCTATTAAAATAATCGCCAAAAATAACACAATAACAAACGTGTTTGACACAATACCTAGGTACATTTGAAATGTCGTTATGCAATTTATGGCAGTCTTATGGTTACCCTGGCCATCAATGTCCTTAATTCGCGAAGAAATGCGTTTGGAAAAGTTTCTGGTAATGGTTTTGGGAAGGTTTTTTATATTAAGTTTATTGTCTTTTCTCTAACTGTTGTGCAATATTATCTAGTTCTCGCGAGATGAGACTATTTTGCGTATCACACTCCGCACGATGTGATCTTCAATTTCAAGAAATGTGATTGGCTGTCCGCGCGAGACACTGCAGTTAGATACGCATCTCGTGGAAAGTACTTACTTTTGTTTGAACGCCTGTTGATCTCGCCTATATATAAAAAGACAAATAAGATATATCCAAAAAAAAATGTACTTAAACGTTTGTTTTGGTTATAAATAGAAAATAAAGAGATGTGGAATAAGTGTACGCGACACAGCCCACAATTAAACGGCAATTTAGAAAAACCACAATGGACAACCGCCAGCAGCCTTCAACGAGGCCATTTGGCACTGCTCGCGGTTCTGCAATTGGCCCATGGTCTAAATAAGATGGATATAATTCAAATCCAGCCCTGAAATAGTCACAGATAGACCCCCTTCTTAAACAAGGAACAGAAAACATCAAAAAGACAAGTACAAACGAGAGCTTTGTCAAAGATTCCTGGCTTAGGACAGGCTAGTATACTTTTAATAAAATTTTATTAAAAAAGGTGGTACTTTTTTATTTGACAACTTTTTTCGCATGTAAACTAAACAATATACATAAAGTATAGAATTATTTTCCTATTAATTAAAATTAAGTAAGTAATTTTGGGTCTATACTTTCACATTAGACAGTTAGAGAAAAAGGTTTCACAACTAGAAGTGATGAGATACGGATATCTATCACACTCGTTAGATATTTGTCGAAGTAAATGCTCGTTTCCTAATTTGACAAATATCTAACTCGATGTGATAAAAATCCGTATCTCATCACTTATAGTTGTGAAACCTGTATTTCTCACCATCTTGTGAAGAATTGGAGAATGTACTAGTTAGCTGTTAGCTGTAGCTATGGCTAGCTTGACAATATCATGCATATGTCTTTGCAGATCGTTATAATTACTTTTTGTGTAAACATGTCTTAATGTTACAACCTGGCACTTCGGCAATAATATGAAATGTGATTATTTTCAGCAACAGATTACCACGAAATACGCGGTTTTTTTTAAACTACATGTTGTCATTCTTAAAGCTGACTACTTTTTTCCAATTTATAAGTAAGGCTGGGAATGACATAATAGATGAAAAATCAATCACACTTTATCATTATATAGAGGTTCTCCTAACGACTTTCCTCACATAAATAAAAGTTATGATTTAGGACTCGGGTGGCCGTGTTGCCGCACCGGAACTTGCTCCCCTCTATCAATGTTTTTAGAGGCAATTTGCGGTACGAAAGAAAACATGTTTTTTGAATCGCACATTGACTCCAACAAAATATTGATAGATGAAGCAAATCCCTGCCGTCTGCTTGATAAATCGAACTTAAGAACATTAAGTATTCTAGAGGTCAAGTCAGGCCTCTTTTCCATTCATATTTAACGTTGTGCCCCTTAGATGATTGAAAATAATGGGCTTGTCATCTTTCATGCCCGGGTCCAGAAAAAAACCGATACAAGTTATAGTAGTTTCCTATTTAGGAAAATGGCACAACTCGTACCATTTTTCACAACACTGCATCGTGTATCGATGACTAGGGTCAGAGATCATCAGAGTAGACTCAATTGCCTAGAATAACCCATTCCTCCGTTATCTAGTTTCAGCAGAATCCCGTTGCTTGGTGGGTATTGTTTAACCATATAGTGTATCATGTGTATAGCTATTTATTACCGTTATCATTCTATTATACTAAAGGAAATGTTGTGCACTTAGTAAATCATTCCAGTTTGGTAATGTGACCCTCTAATTTGTTGCTTTGGGAAAATGATATATTTAATGATATTGTTTTTATTATTATTTTTGCTTGATTTATTGTGTAATTTACTGTTTTTATTCATTTTTAGATTCCTCGAAAAGAAAATGACTCTATTAACATACGCTTTCGCTTTGCTTTTCTTTAAAGTAATAACATCATTTGGTAAGTAGGAATAAATGCCTATGCAGTCTAAAATAATCCCTGATATCATTTAAACACATACTTGTATATAGTGCTACTCAGAAAGCAGATATTTTGCTTTACCAACATCTTACACTGAAGATATTTAATAGGCAAGAACAATATCCTAAAATCATACATGATCAGTAGCAATGTTGATTAATAGAAAATTGAAGATTAAAGATTGTTATTGTCCTCATTTAATTTGGTACAAGCGAAATGATGGGTTAAACAAGTTTTTTTTGTGCGGAAGAAGCGGGGTTAAGGTCATCGGTTGCTTTCGATTGTTGTTGTGCAGTCGTCATTTCTATGGTAGCCTCAGCAGTCTGTCTGGGTGCTGCCGATGGCGAACTCTCACGCGTAGATGGGGCCAGAAAACAATTTGGTATATATGTCGTCGTCATCACTTCTAAATATGGCATTAGGACTCACTATTCAGGGAAAGTATTCTTCTTTATCTGACTGTTCTGAAACGGTGTAATACTTTGTTGGTATTGGTAATTTTGACCTGGGCCGAACACTAGAGTTTTTTGTGTTTTCACGGATATTTCGGTTGAATATTTTTGTTAGCTCCTTTTAAAAGCCTTTTATGGTAGACATATTGATAACTTGATATTTCAAAATATTAATAAGCTTTAAACCGATTGTCATTTTTAAGGAATGTCAGACATATCGGCCTAAGGACAAGACGACCCGACTTTATCCTGTTTATACTTTTGCCTTCGGCGCGTTTTTACACTTATTTGCTATCTTAAATGTAAATACAAATGTACGAATACTGTTCACAAAGTTTTGCATTTTTTTACTTAACGTTACCAAAACACCAAAGGTAACCTTCTTATTTCATTTTGACAGGATCAAACAGAACACATATAAATATGCAAACAATTGGAATTTCTTTCTCTTTCCAAAACTTGTACAGGGACCTGCCTACATTGTATAGAGATGTAGTTGTCAATATTTTATCTTTAAGATATTGATGTATTATTCTTTGCATAAATGTTGCTCTATATATCTGTTAAGAGTTAGGGTTAGTTTAGTTTTAACGGATTATATAATACGTTTATTTTCTAACAGGTCAATTAGTTAAAATAACTGGAAGCAACGGATTCAAATGCGGTAATAAAGAAGTTCTTTCATGCAATGTATCACCTTTTACCGCTGTTGCAACCTGGAGCAATGACGGTGTTACATCATTAATACAATGTTCAAATAGCGGTAAATGCTTGCCGGCAGCAAACGTCAATGTTTCTCCTCTTACCTATTCGGCAGATTCAAGCCATATTTATGTGACAATAAACCCATACAACGAATCTTTGGCTAGAACTTGGATTTGTTCGCATAATAGTGTCAGTGACAAGTTTACAATTACACCAGATTGTAAGTACCTTTATTAGATAGAATCAGTACATATAAACATTAAACTGAGATTGCTGTTAATGTACATAGTCTTTTATATAATTGATGTTCATGTGCTGGTCTAATCCAATGTACATACGGTGAACTAACTCAACATCAACGGTTCGTTAGATTAGTTTGGTTTTTGTTTTAAAGTTAAGTTAAACATCTGTAGTTTGAAAGAAGCAGAGGTACCGAAGGGGTATCCGAATGTCAAAGGTCCGAAAGGGCAAAAACCAGTAAACACGAACAAGAACGGGACAAAATCAGACAACATGTAAAACATGGAAACACAAAATAACTGAATATCAATCAACAACGCAAACTCCAGTCGAAACAAGAGTGAACTCAGGTGCCCCGGAAGAGTAAGCAGTCCCTGCTTGCTTTAGCACACCCGTCGCGTTGCCAATAGTCCATTCAGCGTGTCAAATCCGGTAAAGGAAGACAAAACAACTCCCTATGACAAATTAACATCTGCACTCATCTGAGAGAACGAAATCCCATATTTGTCTATAAGTGCATGATGTCTTCCGTAAAATTTCTTGAGTGAAGACAGCAACCGAGAAGCAACATAACCCTGTGTGAGCAATTTTTGCGTCAGACGTGTCGCTCTGCTAAGGAAATCGATGTAAGTCCCGCACGCTCTGGAGTAACGAATCAATTGAGATACGTAAACTCCATAAGCTGGAGCGGACGGAATGTTGCTACACAAGAAGGGAAAGTTGACGATTGGAAAGTTTAAGTCATCACGTTTGTTATAGAGCCTTGTTGAAAGTCTTCCTTGAGAGTCAATTTCGAGATGTAGATCTAAATATGAAGCAGATTTCCTAGAATTCGTTGTGTCCTTTATCTCAAGCTCCTGGGATATATGAGATGAAGAAAGTCACCAAATCGATAATTGTTTAGTGAAAGGACATCATCAATATAACGGAACGTGAGGTTGAAAGAGAAAGCCAGTCTACGGTCTTTTTTGTCTAGAAGAGATTGTAAGAAGTCTGCCTCATATGAGTGAAGAAACAAATCAGCAAGCAAAGGTGCACAATTAGTGCCCATTGGTATCCCTATTGTTTGCTGAAAAACATGTCCACCAAACTGAACAAATATGTTGTCAATAAGAAAGTTAAGCATGTCGATTATTTGGTCTTCTGTAAATTTGTTCTTTTTCTTAGACTCATTGATGACAAAGTAAATCTTGGTTTAATCGACTACAAGAAATTTGTACCTGCGTTTTCCATTCTTTTTGAAAAAGCTGCGTTTAATCAGCTGTGCCAATCGCGATTTCAGTTGTTCATGTGGAATCGAAGTGTAAAGTGTGAAGAAATCGAATGTTTTGATGCTGTTACAAGATGAAACCGATTTAGAGTTAAGAATCTCCATCAGTTCTTTCGAATTCTTCAGAATCCACATTTGATTGACACCATTTCTAGAATAACAACAATCTTAATATTTCTGGAGGCCGGATTTTATTGCCGTAAGTATTGAAGTCAACAGAACTGAAAGATGCTTAGTTGTACATTTGGATGACCCTGCAATGAAGCGCTGTTTGTATGGATTATTATATAGTTTAGGAATCCAATACAGGGATGGAATGTCATCATTACTGCCATCAACAGAAAGGCCGAAGGAGGAAATGACAGATTTTTGATTGTCAATGATTTCCTCCTTAGACAGTGTTGTAGCCGTGTATGTGGTGCTATTGCTAGTACAACCAACCCCCAATTTAGCTGTCAAAAAGTCAATATAGTGTTCTTGCACACAAAAATGATGTTATTTGGTGCTTTGTCTGCAGGTACAACAACATATTTGTCATGTAAGTTGGACAATGTTTTGGCAACATCAGCGTTGCTGAAAATGGATGTTGCCTTAGTGCTCATTGAGCCTTTCAAAGAATTGATTCTTTTCAAAACCAATGACCTCAGCTTTTACCCATTCTGACAAAACGTCACATTCTTTCTCCTGTTCTTTTTTGAAGGAATGAGATTTTTTGCTAATAATAAAGGCTTTGATTTGAATCCACCACAATGTATTTTAGAACGGGGAAATTGTTGGACAATGAACAGTAATAAATAATCACATAGGTTGCTGGTGTTCTAAATTGTGATATTCAAAACTGCTGATAGTTTGTGGAGTTTGTGTCACGTACATTTTTACAACATCTTTTGTTTCGTATTACATGTATGATGTATGGACTATCCCTTGTTGAAATTCATCTTAAACTTTTGTTATTTCATTTACTCCTTTATTTGTAGAAAGTTAGTTAGTTAGTTAGTTAGTTAGCTATTGCTTCACTCCCAGGCAGCACGATTTCGGCTATATCCGGGAGATGAACATGAAAGTGGTAATACAATGAACATGAAATGATGATGAAGTGGAGGAAATGGGGACACAAGTCTAATCGGGTAGGAGAGTTCTGACTGCCACTGGAAAAAGGAGTGATGGGTAGGGACAGGAAATTTTGCCTCCTGCATCGGGATCCTACATTTTTCCCAACACGGTGCACCACTATGGTTTGCGGTCAGGTTTTCCGCATTATCACCTGACGACTCCGCATCTCTTGATGTCAAGGTTGCCCATTCAACCACCTGGGGCACACATCCCAGTCGCTTTGTGGGCAAAACAGCCTGACCCGATGTCAGGTTTCTGAGCGCTCTTTAGTGGACTTTTACCGACAAGCTTAGCGCTGCTGCGGGCCTATTCGCCACCCTGAACCCGCACGGGTTATTTGTAGAAAGAGATTTTGATTAAAAAAAATGGAGGTCGTCTGTATAGTATACAATAATCACAGGACGTCGTTAAGGCGTCTGTAATAGACGTCGCACTGAAGACATCTCAAAGACGTCTGTAGGAGACATCATAAAGACGTCCTGCAAAGACGTTGTGTCCATGTCGCAAAAAGACGTCAATGCAATTTGCAAAAACAACCAGAAAAAAACGTTTTCGCGACGTCCGCATGTTACGTCTTTACAATGTGAATACAATCAGTTTTGCCTGCTGGGAAGTCAATGGTATTTTGAATTGTCATAAGAAAATAAAGATAAGGTAATTCGTATAACAGTTTTTTTTTCTTTTTAAATTATTTTTAAAACAATATCTTTCCTCCCCAGGTTTAACAACGCAGAGCTCAATCAACAGAACGGAACCACAACATCAATCATTAGGGAATGGTTTAAATACATTGGAGATAGTCTTTCTCTGTCTTGGAGTTTTGTTTGGCGGAATAGTGATAGCGGTACTTGGTATATTTTGTTACTGTCGAAAAATAAACTAAGACTATATGTAAGGCTGAAGAGAAAACGGAGAAATGGATCAAACAACTTTTATAATATAGACATTTTACTCAAAATTTCAAATTTTAATAATGTGTTAACTAAATATTTTTTTTAAATGATAATTTCATGAGCTAAAGGTCCCATTTTTCTATTTATTTTGTAACAAACCAGTAATTATGCTACATATAACCATTTATATTGTTATATTTAAGTGAAATCCTCATAAAATGTTTCCTCCTACAGTCCCTGTATAGTAAAAGCTTCCCAATCTATGGTATATGGGGGATGGGGAATGAGGATAGGAAGGTGAATAGTACATGGAAAATGGGGAATGGTATCGTGTATGTGGATGGGGAATGGTAAATGGTATCTCGAATTTTATTGGTCCATTGAATGGTAAATGGGAATGGGGATGGTAAATGTTCTTTCAAATTTGATTTCTCCATTTTCAAATAGTAAATTTAGATTGTAAATGACAATATAAAGCTTAATTCAAACTTTCAATATTTTATAGAAAAAAATATGTTATTGTAAGTAATCATATGTAGATACTGGCTTACAATAAATATAAATAAACTGTGCACTAGTCTTCTTCTTTCCTCTATATCTTCCTCCATTAGTTGGAGTACCCACATTAATCTGTGGTTTAATAAATTAAAAGGTAAAAATATCATAAACAATATTTGAGATTTTAAGGTTTAGCGCGGGACAACCACACTAACCAATGTTTAATGTGAGGTTTAGCGCGGAACATCCACACTGACCTACGGATGCATGAGCCAAAAAATTGATAGGTATAGCGCGGAACAACCACACTTACCCTACTATGATTGGAAAACCAGTAATTAGTTGAAATATTTTACAATGAACAATAAACCAAACGTTTTTTATAAGCGTGATGAATTTCTTTAGTGGTAGGTGTAGCGCGGAACAACCACGCTCACCTTTCGGGTTGATTGAGATTTACACATGAAACTGTCTAAAAACGATAAAATATACATATGAATGATATAATGATGTGTTTGATTGGGTAAAACATAAAACACGAAGATCTCTATTTACAGTTCGCCTTACAGCGTCAATTTCCCTAAAAAAACAATGGTGAACACTGGTAAAGCGCTCATCCTTTTATAAATTAAGTACTTTGATTTTATTAAATGGTATAGCGCGAAACAGCCACGCTTACCAGTATAGATATAGTGAAGACTGATCATGAGTTTATTCTGGATTTAAAAAGATGTTAATAAATTGAACAATATGGAAGACACTGAATTAGACATTGCTGGTATAGCGCGGAACAGCCACGCTTACCACTACTATAGCTCATTAATGTATGAGACTCGCTTCAAGTGGAGTCTATAACACATATTCCTGCACAGGTTCTCGAGTTTACATAGGAAGGGTTGGTTATGGGGAAGTATTCCCTGGGTTACTAGTTATTCAGCATCTAATAGAAGTCGGACTAAACTCTTCCTGTCTGAAAAGTTCTGAGACCATGATGTAGAACCTATTTCCTCAATGACATAACTTCTTATGAGCGCTAACGTTTCGCTGCGAATTTCTAATAACGCAGGACAGCGTGTTAGAAAGTTTACAATTTCTTCTTCCTCGAGTTGGCAATTTGGACAAGTTGAATCCAGATTTTGATTGGAAAGTCTGGCCTTATGCTTTTGAAAGATATATGTCCCAGTACATAGCCTTGCTTTAACTGCTGCTTTTCTCTTTTCACCAACATTGGACTGTGGGCTGCTCCAAACAAGATGAGTTTTTCCGATGTTCATGCTAGACGTATCTAAATATTGGAGGGTCGATTTTCCAATAGCTTCTGATCTCATGTTGTTGAGCCAAAATTCATTAATAGCATTTTTTGCTTGAAACTTTCATGGGATAGAAGAAAATGAGATGTGGAATAAGTGTACGCGACACAACCTACATTATAAACGTATATTTTAAATATCCACAATGGAAAACAGCCAGCAGCCTTCAATGTGACCAGCGGTCGCTGCTCGCTGTTTTTCAATTGCCCCTTGGGTTGAAAATAAAATACATATAATTCAAGCCAAATCCCAAAGTGCATTAAAAGACCCTCTTCTTGACAAAAAAAACAATTAACATAAATTCGACTAAATACAAACATAAGCTTTGATAAAGATTCCTTGCTTAGGACAGGCACATTAAAATGTGGCGGGGTTAAACTAGTTTTTTGGCGCCAACCTTCCCCCTAATGATAATCAATAACAAAGCACAAACTAACACACAGTAAAAATCAAATCGATAGAAGTTCAATTCGACAAGAGAGTATCTGAGACAAAAAGACAACAAGTAATTAACGGGACGTAAAGATACTCTCTTGAGAAGTTACTGACAGCTAGCTAAGAAGCATCCATCGACTGATGTAAAAAAATCAAGTATGTCGATTTTAACTCCGACACAACACGTCAAACACTTATGATTTGATGATGCATCATCACACAAAACCGACACACTTGACCGCTGTAATGCTAAAAAATGACATAATTATAAAAAGGCAATTAACATTTTAAAGTAAGTATCAAATTATCAATATTTTTACAAAAGAAGACTAAATTCAAAGATTTTACTAAAATATCCATTTCATAAGCTTTATTTGATAAAGTTTTAAGCCAATTTTGCATTCCCAAGGGATTGTTTTTGAATTTATTTGCTCTATAAACAACATTACCGTAGAAATCTGAATGGGATATTCCCTTTACAATCAAAAGTCGTCGTGTACAGTTAAATTTTCCAATAAGGTATAGATATTTATGATAAAACTTAGTAAACGACTTCATTAATTCGTGGTAACGATATCCTTGTTTTAGTAATTTTTTTGTAATACACCGGTTTTTATCATTAAAATCAGACACACCACTGCAGATCCGAGCATATCTTACCAACTGTGAAATATATACTCCGTAAGACGGAGCAAGTGGTACGTCTCCCTCTAGAAAAGGAAAATTCACAATAGGAAATGAAAAGTCATCCCGTTTTTTTTTTGGTATTTTTTCTCCAAGAAGAACAGAGATATGAGGGAACCCACACATTTCAAGAATTCTTGCAATCCTGTTGTAGAATGTCTGGTTGTGTGAGTGTAAGGCAAGTTGTCTGTCCAATAGTCTTTTGAGGTTGATGTTTTCGGATGTGACTATGGAGTAGAATAGGCTCAACGCACGCTTATGTAGTTCGGCCTCGATTGGAAGTGCACCCACTAATAAGTACACCGCTGATAGAGCTGTCCTTGTTGGTAGCGCCTGGATTTGTCTCAAAAAGCCAACATGGAAGTCGGACAGTTATTTAATGTCACTTTCAGAGAGAGGTAGGGTTTCCAAGCTGTATAATAGTCTTGGTAAAACATAAGTTTTGTAGATAAAGAACGAAATTTTCGGGTTGAGCCCATTAGTACCATACATGCCGATATTCATAAGGCTATACGCTGTTCTTCTAGCTAAGCTAATGCGATCTTGTATATTAACTTTGTTTTCCTTCGTAGATGCTCGAGTAATCCCAAGGTGGGTACCTTCGTTTACTGATGGTAGTTTTTATCATCCTTTTCATGTTCATCGCCTGTAAATAACCTATATAGCGTTGCACGAGCGTTAAACACCAAACTCACTCACACTCACTCACTCTTTTCATTATTTCTACATAATGTCTTAATAATTACACATATACAAATTTCAGCAAATTTTAATCATTAACTAGTCGAAGCAGCCACGCTGCATATCCCCGCGCTACTCTGGTGTTTGATAGTATAAGGGCAAATAATTGAAAGAAAGAAACTATGACTATAATGAGCATAACTAGAACTATCAAATGTATATGTATTAATATGAGACTTTTCCCTGGTAGTGGGAGTGATAGTAATGTAAAGAATTATGCATGACGAAGGAATGTGCCCTTAGGCTACCTATGCAGCCCAGCTTCTAGGAGCCATATCAAAATTCCGAAACTTTCGGCAGAATCTACATCCATTGTAAAACTACTGAGCCAAGTTTCAGTTTGGTATTCCAAATAACCTGGGAGGAGTAGCGTAACGAAGGAATAATGTGCCCTTAGGCTACTTATACAGCCCAGCCCCTAGGGGTCATATCAAAATTCGAAAACCTTTGACAGAATCTACATCTATAGTGCAACTACTGAGCCAGGTTTCAATTCGGTATTCCAAATAACCTGGGATGAGCTGTGTCACGAAGGAATAATGTGCCCTTAGGCTACCTATGCAGCCCAGCCCCTAGGGGTCATATCAAAATTCCGAAACCTTCGACAGAATCTACATCCATAGTGCAACTACTGAGCCGAGTTTCAATTTGGTATTCCAAATAACCTGGGAGGATAGAAGAAAATGAGATGTGGAATAAGTGTACGCGACACAACCAACATTATAAACGTATATTTTAAATATCCACAATGGAAAACAGCCAGCAGCCATCAATGTGACCAGCGGTCGCTGCTCGCAGTTGCGTGACGAAGGAATAATGTGCCCTTAGGCTACCTATGCAGCCCAGCCCCTAGGGGACATATGAAAATTCCGAAACCTTCCGCAGAATCTACATCTATGGTGCAACTACGGAGCCAAGTTTCAGTTTGGTATTCCAAATAACCTTGGAGGAGTTGCGTGACGAAGAATGTGCCCTTAGGCTACCTATGCAGCCCAGCCCTTAGGGGTCATATCAAAATTCCGAAACCTTCGGCAGAATCTCCATCATTAGTGCAACTACTGAGCCAAGTTTCAATTCGGTATTCCAAATAACCTGGGAGGAGTTGCGTGACGAAGAAATAATGTGCCCTTAGGCAACCTATGCAGGCCAGCCCCTAGGGGCCATATCTAAATTCCGTAACCTTCGGCACAGTCCCCACCTACAATGCAATTACCAAAGTTTCATCTTTCTACTCCCAGTGGTCACAGAGATTATCCTGGACATTAACGCCATACGTACGTACGTACATCGAACAGCAAAACATTATCCCAGCGCTTTCGCAAGCGCGGGGATAATAAGTCCAAAAAAGTTTCAATGTTATTCCAATGCAAAATCCACAGGATTCCGATTGCCCGCCACTTTAAAAAAAAACTTATATCTTTAACACCAACTCAGTACTTATAATTTTTTTCTTTGATTTAACTTAAGTTGTGTTTTTCTGACAAGAAAGACCATTTGTAGGAACATTTAAAAACTTTTATTTTACCTTACTGAATTAGTAATTGATTTTATTGGATGAAATAAGGTCACGTGACGTGAAATTATCTGGGTGTTTTTCTTCAAATTCAAAACAAAGGAACAGTATAAGAAAAGGGGAAAGGTGGGTAAGGGCGTAAATTTACCCTATGTGTTGCACTACTTGGTGGTCCACAAATTAAGGCGTCTTTTACGTTCAAGAAGCTTGGTACTGACCACACTAGTCAGCGATCAGGGTTCCGTATTTTAGACCTTACAACCCGTGAGGACGAGGGTCCCCTTTTCAACTACTTTTCAACTACTTAGGGTACACACATGGTCACTCTGTGGGCTGGACACTAACCCGATGTCAGAATCCTAAGACCCTTAGTCGCCACTTACGTCAAGCTAAGCTCTGCTGCAGGCTTTTTCGCCTCCTGGGCCCAACGCTTTTTAATACAAAATTTAAGTATGTTCTTTTTGCGCTTTTGTGTACCACGAAAGATTATGATTATATACTTTTATAACAAAACAGAGATTGGTGAATCAAAAAAGTTGGTTAATTTGCAAACTGTATATCTTAAGCTCACCATGGACACATTTTCTGTTTTCTAGTTATTTTAAGGGATGGTTTTCGCGAACATTTTTTGTCCAGAGCAGCAAACTTTTTTTTAGATTTGAAGAAAGGGAAATACATAAATGAATAATACAACTGAATACCACAAATGTTGCATGCCAAAGTAATTTAACACCAGAAAAACAGCAATCTAGGCAAATGTGAACAATTCTGTTAAACGAACGCACAAATGTTTTATATATATATCTTTATTCTCTAAAACCAAAATACAATGGTACAGAGATAGTGTGAACTAAACAGAAACATTATGATACAATATAAATTAACTATACATTAAAGTTACATACATAATGAGGTACACATATATATAAACAAAGTTTTACCCCGGAGATTCTATCTTTTTGTTGATAATCCTAATAAATTTGCAAAGATTATTGAGGTCTGGAAGATGTTTACTGTTCATAAGTTCATGAAATTTAAGAATATTTGGTCTATGTCTAAATTTTACCCTCAATAAACGACTCCTGTCAATATCAAATGCTCGACATGAAAAAATATAGTGATATTCGTCCCCAATATCTTGTGAATTACATAATAAACATTTACGATCTTCTCTGGCTATATTTTGCCATCTACCAGTCTCAATAGGATACTTATGGTTCATAATTCTAAATCTACATAATGTTACTATATTTTTATCGTCAAGTAGGTCAAAATAATGTTCAAATTCTAGTTTATCTTTATAAATTCTGTAATTTAAAGACTTTGGTGACTCTTGCATACCAGCATTCCACGTTTGTTGGAACTGGTCCATAAGATTTTGCTTTACTAAACTATACAACCAATTTATACTCACAAATTGTTGATTTATAAAAACATTTGATAAACCACATTCATCAAAAATAGATTTCACATATTTCAGCCACGATATATTATCAGCATATTTCGTCAAAGAAAGGTGATATAATATTGCAGGCAGCTTATCTTGTTTACCAGTAACTAATTTTGCCCAGTACTTTACAGTTCTAATGTTTTGAAATATATATTTATTTTTAACCCAATCACGCCTGGGAAACTCGAAAGTCGCAATCAAAATTCCGGACCCGGAATTTTGTGATTTAAATTTAATGTAATAGACTTGAGAAATCGAAGAATGTCACTCCATGTATATTTGTTGAATAATTGTAAATAAAGCAAAACAGTTTATTTTGTTAAATCAATAACGTTTAAATACATTTTTCCCTAAATCCGGACTTGTCCTGGTTAATAAAATCGCCTTGACAATATAAAATCGATTTCTGTCTTAATATACAGGCTTAACTATTATTTTTTGTCTAATATTATTTAAGATCTGTGAAAAATTTTACAAGGAGTGACATTCTCTGATTCTTGCAAAAAGTGTTCTTTTACTAAGTGTCAATAAACTTCTGGGTAATAGTATTTGGTTGCGACTTGCGAGTTTTCCAGCCGTGCCAATGAATGAAGTTAAAGACTTTCGAGTGGCTTTATTTTTATCAGTTTAATCGTATTTATATGTTTTTTGTCCTTAAATAAACATATATTATAGGTGATAATGTTACTTTGATATCTTGATTTTTCTGTATCATTAAATCAATGTAAAAAAATGTGTCCCTCCCGGTCTAGTTTGATGTGGTATCTGCATGTATTTAGTTTAATGTTTTTTTCCTTTTTTTCCCTTTTTTATTATTGGAAGCTAGTACATTGTATTTTAGTTTTAAGTCTATATACTTAATATTTTGAGTCTTTATTAAGTATATTATGTATTGTAACAACATGTTTATGAACATGTAAATTATTTATATTTGTAAAACGTGTACAAACACTTCTTTGTTGTTGAACGTTTAGAAATAATTCCACATGCTTTAACTTATATTTTGAATAACAACAGTTTACTTAGGGACGGACCATTGAACTTGAAGGGGGGCTTGGTTTTTTTTGATTTGGTCATTTTTATGTTTGCGCGGAAAAGATTTTTTTTTTTCGAAGGCGTTGCTACAGAATTTTTTTTTCATTATTAGCATTATTTTATATGGCAGATATCCTTCTTCAGAATATTTTTTTCTTACTCTCTGCTGCCAAAATATTTTTGTCATCAAAAATAATTTTCAGAATATTTCTTTGGGAAAAAACCAAGGTTCCTCCTTCAAGTTTAATGGTCGGTCCCTTAACAACTGAAATGCTATATCAACATGTAGTCACATAGATGTCGATTTCAGGTCTGTCACTTATATGCTTTCTCTCCCCGATGTAGATAATTTTAATAAATAACAAACTGTAACGAGTTGTGGAATAAGTGTTCCCGACACAACCTATACACCGTATGGACTCGTGAGCGGAGGAAAAGATTATTCACGTACATGGAAATGGTTAATAACACACTTTGAAAAGGGATAAATCGATTGAAAATAAAAGAGGGTATGTTTGAGTATCATTTTTCTTTACCCATTTGAATTTAATATTAAATGCCATGGCTCACGGAACACTTGAAACCATTCCCGTTCTTAAGATGCAAGATATTTATCGATAGAATGTTTTAGTTTTCTTCCAACTTTATGACAAAATGATGTGACAAAAAAAATAACCATAAAACATATTTTCTCTTACGAAATTACTCTTTTAAAGAATATAATGACTGTGCATATACGTGCTTTTAAGAATATGAAATATACCAAAATACCGTTTTTTTATAGGCATGAATCTTATGATTAAAGTTATGCCCGAAAATTAAAGTAACGCCGTCTGAAAAGGAAATCAACCGGTAACGAATATAAAAATGGTCAAGAAACAACATGATTAATGCTGGAGGAGATAGTTAAATGGCCGTTTTTCATTGTGATTGTTTAAATTGCCGTTTCATAAATGTTGGTTGCGTTGCGTAAACTTGTTCCACATCTTTTTATCGTCTATATAACGGTTATTCCGATAGAATCAACAGCCTGTGTAACTCAATTTGTAAATCTACTAGTCAGTGTCCATGTACCAAATGAGAAATCACCGGAATACTCGTTGCTAAGCAACTAATAAAACACGTGAAAGCAAAATGATTAAGCATGAAGTGGAACTTGCCTGCAATAATATGTCTGAGTTTGAAAACCGATGTACCTTTATTTATTTTTTGAGAACCTCTCATAAATTGCACCGACGTCCATTGGACATCGCAAAATCGGAGGTAATGCCTAATATGGTGAAAGGTTTTTATCTTTACTTTAGGCTAAAGAAACATTTTCTTTGCTAAAATATATTATAACTATTATATGATTTTTCAAAGTATAACAATAAAAAGTTGTTGGAAACGGTGGTACACTGGTAGGTCTTAGAAGACAAAGACGATATTTTAACGTTATTGGACATTCAAATACGGAAAGAAAGGACGTTTAAAGACTGCCGGGCAAAAAAGGTACAAATCAAATTGAATCGTTATCTAAAAATACTGCTTTGACTTAATAAGTCAGGAATCCTAATTTATGAACACTTTTTATCATCTTGTGTCTTCGGCCATTTCAATGTGATATTAAGCATATTGAAACATGACAACGATTTAATTCAAATATACGTTTGAGAATAGAAAGTATTTATCAAATTCATTTTACACATGTAAAACCCGAAACACAAAACGTGTCCATTTTAAAACTCTGTCTCTGTGACCCTAATAAATCGAAAGAAAACTCCTTGGCAAAAGTTAGTTTCAACGTCGACTAGATTGTCTGACATTCAACTCCATTGCTCACTTTAAAACAATCCACGTGAAATTTTGTCAGCACTATGCATCAGTATCAGTTTATTTCCTTCATTTAAGAATTAAGGTTAGTGAAGACACCTGTCATGTGACCAAAAACAGATAAAAATGCAAAAAACAAGTGCAGACGTCACAAATAGCTTGAAACTTGTGTTAAATAGTTTGATTTAATAAAACTTAACCAAAATCAATTATTTTTAATACAAACAAAACAACCATTCCTTCATAAATATTTTTTTCAAATAAAACAAAGGAGATAATCCACTTGAAAAATGACAAAAAATTGCAAAGATTTGTGTAGTAGAGAGAAAAATAAGCTGTTTTTATTGTTTTATTTCAAAATATATTGTATTTCATTGATTTTTATTATATAAAAATAAAATTTAAATTCGTGGATTTTATCTGCGACAAGATTTTATGCTAATTTTTTGGCCTTTCCTATATAATCTATAGTAATTTGGGACAACTTTGAGCCTAAATATTGGAAAAACAAGTCTGGAAAGGGGGTCCAATATTTTTACACAAGATAAAGTATACACCTAATACTAATATATAAAAAAATTGGGCATTTTAAATTCGGAATTATTTTTGGGGTCAGGTGTCCTCACTAACCTTAAGAAGTACAATTTTTCCAGGTAAATTACCAATAAGAAAGAAAACAAGACTATGGCTCTACAGACCAAAACAAAAATATGGCACTAAAAGACAATCATTAGCAGAACCCACCAGTGACCCTACGTACATACCAACAAAAAATATCGCTAAGAAAAAGAGTCTGAAAATAAAGATACAACGATAGAATATTCGAGTGATGCTATTTTAAAATCCCAAAAAGATGAGTGATGCAAATTCATCTTATTCAACGGATGACAATCAACATCAACGAAACCAGTCAGTCTTACAATTATATCAAAAGCATCCCTTGATACTGTTTGGATTTGTAATTTAATACAATTTAACTTATAAGTCACATAATATTAGGAATTGCGATGTAAGCTTCTTCAAATCTGGACACTGTATGTCCGATTAGAAGTGGCGCAATCAAAATTGTGCTGATTAAATCAGTCACTGAATTGCCCCGTATTACAAAGGAGATATATAACTTAATCAATACAAGCATTAATTTTATAATTCAAAATAGTCAATAAGCAATTATAGTTTATTTTGTATTGGACTAAATGTTAGTTTGTAGAAATTCAACTCTTTCAAATTAATTGTATGCTGGAATTCAGTAAACAGTTTTAAGAAATTCCTGTCCGTGATTGTTGGTAGTTAAGTTTAAAGCCAAAAGTTAACACCAAATTTGATAGAAATTAAGACAAGCAAATACGTCAAATTTCTACGCGTGCTATCTTAATTTGACAATCTCTTTTCGTTTGCCTGATAATTTAATTTATGTTCAAAACAGTAACACATATTTATGTAAAGATGTATGTATTTATGCAACTAAAGATTGGTTTTCATGTGTTTGGTTTTTTTTTTCGCTTCATGTATATGCAACATTTGATTAAAAATAATATTATATGAGAATAAAAAACAACTTTTTTTTTTAACAAATTGTGCTTTATTTGCATTATTATATTGTAATATATTACGCATTGACCCTTTTTAGCTTTTCTCACGTATTTTTCAACCTTTTCGTCCTGCGTTATATGTGCATCGGCATTTACAAGCGATATATAAGATAAATGAACTCATTTATCATGTTAAAATATTCCATGTGATAATGATTGTTCTAAGAATATTGACGTGTATGAGCAGAAATGTGTGTAAAAACTTTTTTGTAAATAAATTCATATTCCAATTGGAGTATTGATTTTTTAAATAGGTTGTGGAACAAATCGTTCAATAATGAATTATAATGCCAACAAAATTAAACACCTGAAGGTATAAGGTGTTCCGTGCAATAACATATGTTTCTATATAAGAATGGCTGCAGGGCTTATTATGGAACTTTTTGATGACATATTGCTTTTTTGGAAAATTTTACCTTTTCAAAGTGTGTTATTTACCATTTCCATGTGCGTGAATAACCTTTTCCTTCGCTCACGAGTCCATACGGTGCTATATGGTTATATAAACGACATTTAAAAACATCGACAATGGAAAACGGCCAGCAAGCTTTCAGTGTGACGTTAATTTTATAAAATTTCGAATGTGGTATAGTGGAATATCAATTTGTGGAAACAGTATGTTGTAACAAAACACCCTTATGATGAGTGCATTTTCATTAAAAGGATTAACGTTACATAAAGTGGATCAAAGTCAAATCTAATATCTTTTAATTTGGAAAAGACATACAAATGTTTATACAAAAATTGCTAAAACTAATATTAATTAAATGTATCGACAAGGTAAACCAAGACGCAACAACAAACGAACAACAACAGCAATTTAAAAGTAAAAAAAAAGAACACAATTGGGAAATGAAATATAAATATTGAAATATAAAGTCGAAATATGTGCAAAATATAAAGTTTTCCTATTTACACGCATGCCATAATTAAAATATATAAGAACATACATACACCCCAAGCTTGGAGACGGTTTAACAGCATCCACACGGCACAAGGGACACAATTTAATGTGGAATACATGCACGAGAAACATCCCACATAAGCAAGCGGAAATGTTTAACATATATAATGAAAAACAAAAGCTAGCAGCTTTTAACGAGGCCAGTAGACGCTGTTCGTGTTGTTTTGCGATTGGTCCAAGATCAACATATATTTATTCAGTTAAAATCAAGTCTTATAATTATCAATGAAAACACATTCTTACAGATGGACTTGCTCCCTCTATCATTTTTTTTCTTTTATTCAATATGATGTATTCTTGTCAGGTTTCGGTCTCATTAAAACTCGTTTGAAAATAACTTTGAAATAATTCAAAATTTATGAACAATGGTAATGATTTGTTTAAAATATTTGTATACCATAAAACTGTGTAAAAATAATTATGAATTTTTAACAAGTAGTTTTAGAGTAATCCCCATTAAAACATTTAGACCCTAAATTGCTGGTGAATTCAGATAAGATATTCCTAAAATAGGGGTTGGGATGGAAAAAGTCATCTCATTAAAAATATTCACTAGTCATTTATATTTGCTTCCCAAAATATTTGATTAGATATTTCCGCAATAGAGACCACAAAGCTAAATCAAATGAAGTTTTAACCATCAGCTGCAAGAAAATTGTTTTTTAGCATGTTTAGGGAAATTTGGAACGGAAAAAAATACCCCTTAAAATACATGAATATGGGGCAAAACTTTCTCAAAGCCAAACGTACATATGAGATTTTTTTAGTTATCTGATATATTTTTTTTACCAGATAAAACCTATCAGAAAGTATAAGAAAAAAATTAATACTTTAAAAAGTTTGTCATGAAAATAGTAAAAGTCTGGGCAAAATGGCTAAAAATGAACAAAATCGTCAAAACTGGCCATCGTTTAACGTCTACAGCAAAGAAAATGCGCAGCAACCTATGGATTTTCCTTCATACATTGCCTTTGTAGGGTCAGAACATTGCAAAAATCAAGTTTAGAGGTCTAAAATTTTAGCTCCTGACCAGTGTACATTCTTAAATAATTCATCAAATAACTTTCCCGTTATAATTCGTTCTTTTCCAAAAACAACAAAATTCATCTCCCTTTAATGGGTATCGGTTTCAAATCGGCCTCTGTTCAGGCAAATTTATAAAATTGGACAAAAGTGAAGGGGGTAGTGTTTTTTTTTCGTTCCGCACATTTACTTAATTGAATAAAGTTATCATGGATAAAAATGACACTTAACGATAAGTGAATAATTTAATTTAACTAGATCATGTAGCAGTCACTTTAGCAGATCGTGCACATGTTTAAGCGTACTTATATATTTTTAGACTGCAAAATTGCAATTAATTGATTACGAATATAATAGAATGCTGATGCAAAAATAGGTCAAATAGACACGCACAAATCTAGCAAACTAGTGACGAAATAGCCACATTAGGTCATTCGTCTGGCTTGGTTAAGTTTATTGTCCCCCGCCGCAACGTGGCGTAGGGACTTAGTAATGGTCTCCGTCCGTCCGTCTGTCCGTCCGTCCGCCCGTCACGTTTTTTGTGGGTGCAACTCCTCGGACACTACTGAACGGATGTTGCTGAAACTTCACACACTGATAGGTACAATTAGTAGATGATCATCCCATATTTGAAATTTTCAAAATGGCCGCCGTTTCCATGGAAACTGAAGAAAGGTCAAAATATAGGACATTCAATATCTCGGTTACCTAGGTGCACAGGGTTCTGAAATTTTGTAGGCTGATAGACCAAAAGGTACTCTATATTGATACGAAAATAAATTTGAAGTGATATTTACGGTTTTTGAGTTTTTTATGAATTTGTGATTTTTCAGTCCGAAAAATGGGACTTTGTCAAACGTTTTTGTGGGTGCAACTCCTTGGATACTACTGAATGGATGTTTCTGAAACTTTACACACTGATAGGGTACTGTTAATAGGTGATCATCCCATATTTTACAACCTATTTGTATCGTTTCTCAGAGAATGTATTGCTTGAATTGACATACCACACAACTTTTATGCAGCGGCGGGGGACACATGGCTACGCGTAGCAATCTTGTTTAAATATATTTAGTTGTTATTATCTTTTTGTCACAGACCTATTTTGGGATCCGCAAAAATGAATATAATTGAAATATAGGTATTTGTCACAAAATATTGTTTGGTGAAAAAGTTTATCATTGCTTGATAATTTTGTCGGTTTACATGACTTATCCTAGGATTCATCACACAACTAGACCAAGGTCGCCACAAGAAATGTGTAAATTACATACACGTAAGAAAATAATTTTAAATCGATCGTGTACAAGTTTGTTTGAGTTCCTATCTGACTTTCCTCTGTGAAACTTGAAGGGAAGGACAATCTGTGATAAGGTTACAATCAATACTATTTGAAAACCCCTTTTTGCAAAAACTATCGCAACTTTCGTGTTGGTTTCGGCAAAACTTGTCTGTCACCCACCCCTTTTCGTCCATAGTAAACTCTATGTACATGTGGATCCTCTTTTCGAAAAGTTGTGGATCTGCCACCTCCCCTGTTTGAGTTATACTGATTAATGATATAATCAATTGTTACAAGACGAAAAAGTTTAAAGGCATGCATCACACATTTCCATAAAAAGATCAACATTGAGTTCTGACTGATTTACATGTATTGTATATATACTTCAAAATCGTTGGCTGATCTGACAAAAATGCTGAATGTAGGATAATCTTTATAAAGGGCAGTGTATGATTTTTTATAGATATCGTCGCATGCTTTGGAGGCTTTGAACCTTAGGCAATCTTTGTAGGCGTCTGCATAATATAACTGCAACTTCATGTTAAGAAATGATAATATTATACATTGATGATTGAAGAAATGCAACACATACATGTATATGTTTGATTTTCGTCTTCGATATTCGAAGAGTCCCGTTTTTTGCTTCTGTTCTTAAAATAATTTGATCCTGTTCAATGAAATATCAATTATTCATTTAACAGGAAGTAGATGATAAAGGTAATAACAAAACTACCGAACTTGAATGATCAATCTCATAGTCCAGAGAAAATGACAAAAACGAATCAGTCATACCGGAGAATTGGTGGATCGCAATGGTCCTGACTTGGTACAGGCATTTCAAACAAACTGGTGGGTTAAACCAGGTTTTATGGCGCCAAACCTCCTTCTTCCATTGCGATCTTAGGATCCGGTAATGACCATAGAACACAACACAGTTGTGAGACACAATAGGGCTATTAAGGTGATCATCTCAGTACAGCAGACCAGTCAAACACTAATTAAACAATTAACTATCATATCTTTTAACTCAATTTTGAACTTTTTTACTAGTGGCTGATAACGAAAAAAAAAATTTTTTAGTGATCGTATGAGACGTATTTTCTTATAGCCCTGCTCCTAAAGTCGGTCACGAAGAAATCGGTGTCTGATAAAAAAATCTGTGAAATGTGTGCAAGCTCTAGCATATCGAATAAGTTGTGAAAATATAAACACCGTATGCAGGAGAAGTAGGTATATTGCTCTGTAGATTAGGAAAATTAATAATTTAGAAATTAAAATTTATGATTTATAATCATAAAAATACACCAAATAACATACTTTAGAAAAAAAAGTACATGCAAAATATCAAATAGCTGCTAATAATGTGTAGTGTCCTAAGAGGCTTGTGTAAAGTCACAAGACGACGAATAGCACAAAAATGAACACTTTGAAGATGAAATAAAAACTACGAATACATGTGGCAAATCTGATTTGGATCTAACGGGCGTATATCCATAATCTTTACATAAAATGACCATACCAAGTCAGGGTCATTGCAGCAATGAATTTCACTTGAAATAAGGTAACCTTCTAAAGGAATCCATGGTATATGCTTCAATGCCGATACCAACATCAATGGAAGGGTTTAAGGTCAAATTTGTTTTATTTTCTCTGAAAATTCAAAGAAATCCAAGCAGTGGCGGAATGAGTTTCAAAACGTTATTTCGTCTACTTATTTGAACATTTTTGATAAATGAAATCTATTGCTCGGTATTTTTTTCTGTTTCTTTATTTTGATGAAGTGTAGGAAATGGGGACACAAGGCCAATCGGGTAGGAGAGTTTTGAATGCCACTGGAAAAAGGAGTGATGGGTAGGGACGGGAAATTTTGCCTCCTGCATGGGGATCCTACGGGTCTTTCTCTTACCGAGACCTGCAGCAGGGTTCTTTAACGTGCGAGGAACGTGACATTTTCCCAACACGGTGCACCACTATGGTTTGCGGTCAGGTTTTCCGCATTATCGCCTGACGACCCCGCATCTCTCGATGTCAGGGCTGCCCCATTCAACCACCTGGGGCACACATCCCAGTCGCTTTGTGGGCAACCCCGATGTCAGGTTTCTGAGCGCTCTTTAGTGGACTTTTACCGACAAGCTTAGCGCTGCTGCAGGCCTATTCGCCTCCCGGGCCCCGCACGGGACGCAGTCCTTTCGAACAAACAAAATTATTCTTGATTGTCAACAAAATGAAAGTATTATCTAATTATTTAAAATTACTTCGATTGACTTTGGTTTTAAGCCAACAATACAAATTTTGAATATTGGTGAAGCTCATTGTTTTTTAACTTTAAAAATTAAATCCTGTATATGGTCTGTACATTTAATTTACATGTAAAGAACATATAATTGTCAATAGTAGATTATCTAAGCCGTACAACAATGACATGTAATCATTATTCCTTGATAGATTCATCCTTGATAAACTCCTGTGGGTTAGGTAAAGACAAGTTTTTTTTATAACATTAATAATTAAGAAAGGGAATGAACAATTGTTAAAATGGTTCGGTATTCGGATAACTGTTTTTTACAGTTTGAATTACTACAAATCGTATAAAAAAGTCTATGGGACTTGGAAATCTGTTCGGATTATTGACAATTTTGGTTTTTAAGGGTTCAACTGAACAGTGTCCAATAAATAAATGGTGAATCTCCACATTCCTATCTCCAAGATAGTATTTAAACACAACGAGGCGTATAGTACAAATACGATATCCATAATCAAATCAGTTTAGGTCAATCAAGGTCGCCTTTTTTTTTACACATTTACTTTGTAGAAAATGCGCAATTTAAAATCGATCAAATATTATGTGATCAAACCCATTAAAGGTGTAAAATTGCATAAAAGTGTACCTCTTAGAAATAAGTCTCAAATATTGTTGCCCTTTATGACTTGCAGACGAAAAACTTAAACAAAAGAATTGTCCCGTGCGGGGACCAGGTGGCGAATAGGCCCGCAGCAGAGCCTAGGTTGTCGTATGAGGCGACTAAGGGTCTTGGGATTCTGATGTCGGGTCAATGCTCAGCCCACAGAGCGACCAAGTGTGTACTCTAGATGGCTGAATAGGGTGGCCCTCGTCCGCGGGGGTTGTGAGGTCTATACACGGAAACCCTGACCGCCGACCATAGTGGGCAAACGTGTGTGGAGAGTGCCTCGCTTCATGCACGTAAAAGACCCCTTTTTCGACCGTTAAGTAGTGCACCACATAGGCAAAATTTTTCGCCCCTACACACCTCTCCCCCTTTTCTGTGGTTCTTCAAAATTAACCGGTCCTTTGTTTCCTACCCACCCCCATATTTCATTTATCATCATCATTTCATGTTCATTTATCATCCTACTGTAAATAACCTATATAGCGTTGCACGGGCGTAAAACACCAACTAACTCACTCACTCACTAAACAAAACATTTAAACTTAAAATTAAAAAAAAATCTATAAAAATATTCTATTTATCAAATAAAAATATTCTATTTATCAAATAAAAATATTCTATTTATCAGATAAAAATATTCAATTTATCAAAAGAAAAACAAGGATAAATACCAATTATAATACAAAGTACAAAGACAGGAAGACTAAACGACTGATATCTGCGGATAATCAATGAATTTCAAAATACTAGATATTGCATGAACAACTCTGATCGATTATGTGTGCGATGTGTGGGCTTTGATAGTGCTGACTAAAATACACGTATACATGGCAACCCCTATTTTCGTTTTTGTAATAGATGAATGAAGCAGAGGTACCAATGGGGTATCCGAATGTCAAAAGTCCGAAAGGGCAGAGACAAAACCAGTAAACACCAACAAGTACGGGACAAAAACAGACAACATGCAAAACATGGAAACACAAAATAACTGAATATCAATCAAGAACGCGAACTCCAGTCGAAGCAAGAGTGAACTCAGTTGCTCTAGAAGAGTAAGCAGTTCCTGCTTGCTATAGCCAAAAGTCCATTCAGCTTGTCAAATCCGGTAAAGGAAGCCAAAACAAAACCCTATGACAGACAAATATCTGCACTCATCTGAGAGATCGAAATCCCATATTTGTCTATAAGTGCCTGATGTCTTCCGTAAAATTTCTTGAGTGAAGACAGCAACCGAGGAGCAACATAACCCTGTGTGAGCAATTTTTGCGTCAGGTGCTAAGGAAATCGATGTAAGTTCAGCACGCTCTGGAGTAACGAATCAATTGAGATACGTAAACGCAATAAGCTGGAGCGGACATACACGATGATAGTTTATACAAACTGTGCTCATGATACGAATGCTGTTTTAAACCCACACATCCATGGGTGATCACCTGGACAGTAATAACAAGGAACATAGGAAAATATGTTCATAAGTTTAAGCTATATTTACATAGACGCCAATCAGTCCAACAAGCAAAATGAAGCATTTGCATGCAGACAATTGACAACACAAAACTAAATAAATTGTCAACATTCAAATACCAGAACGAGTAAATTAAGCCTATGTTGTGCCCTTCTTGATTCACATGAGAATGATTTACTGTATGAAATGTGGCACACCCAACACAAGTCCCATTAAGTTCCCAATCAGGCATTTTGGGACAACAATGTCCTGAGGACGATTCGGCCACTTCTACAACCACGAGACCCAAATTCATCTCTAACTTTCCTGCAGGATATTTGCGACCCGGGGTCCGCACTAAACTATTCACCCATATAACTCTTCAAGGACGAATACCGAATTCAATACTATACATATACAATTAAGGTTAATGAGGACACCTGACCCCATATTAATGCCGAATTTAAAATTTCCAATTTTTTTTATATATTAGCATTAGGTATATACTTTATCTTGTGTAAAAATATTGGACCCCCTTTCCAGGCTTGTTTTCCCAAACTTTAGGCTCAAAGTTTTCCCAAACTACTATAGATTATATAGGAAAAGCCAAATAATTAGCATTAAATCTTGTCACAGAAAAAATCCACGAATTTAATTTCTATTTTTATTCGATAAAAATCAATGAAATACAATATATTTTGAAATAAAACAATAAAAACTGGGGTCACAAGCTTACATTTCTGTCTAAAATACAAATCTTTGTAATTTTTAGGTCATTTTTCAAGTGGATTATCTCCCTTGTTTTATTTGAAAATTTTATTTATGATGGAATGGTTGTTTTATTTGTATTAAAATTAATTTATTTTGATTAAGTTTTATTAAATGAAACTATTTAACACAAGTTTCAAGACATTTGTGACATTTGCACTTGTTTTTTGCATCTTTAGCTGTTTTTGGTCACATGACAGGTGTCCTCACTAACCTTAAAGTCTTATAATATTACTTTTGTATTCGTTTGGTTTTGGTTTGTTAAAATTAAAAAAGAATACATGTGTTGTTCAACTGGTTTAAAACGTCAAGTTCGATTCTGAATATTTTATACGTCAATAAGTGACCATAACACTAAGTGAGTTTGTGTGTTTGGAGAAATGGGACGGGGGAGGAAACATACGTCTTTATAAAACATAATGAACTAACCAGCACACAGCTAGTATTTAGTGATTTTATTTCACGAAATTGGGTTAAAGGACCGTCGATGGCTTGTTAAGTCCCCGACCACGAAGTGTCGGAGGACTTATTGTTTTTGCCCAGTTTCTTATTATTATTATTATTATTATTATTATTATTCTTATTTCAATTTCCTATTTATAGATCTAAAGTTTGTCCGACATATCTCGTAAAAACGCTTTGGCGAATCAAGATGAAACCTTTTTAGATGGTTAGGGGGTCACTCATAGATGGGCCATCGACTTTTAAAATTTTCAAGATGGCCGCCATTTCAAAATGGCCGCCTGCGGAAAAAAGGGGCGGAAAATTTTTTTTCGCCTGATCGTCTTGAAAATGGGTTATCTGGGTAAAGTGGGTATGCTGATTATCATGGTGCGACCGGATTTTTTCTACGACCTGCCAATTTTTGGCAATTAGCCGCCGAAATCGCCAAAAACTCGACTTTGTCAAATATCCATGAAAATTGTTATACTAGATAAAATGATTATGCTGATCATCATTGGGCAAGCACGGTTCTTCAATAAGTAACCAATTTTTGGCAATCCGCCAAAAAAATTGGCAATCTGCCAAAAGTCGCCAAAAATTTAAATTTGTCCAAATTACATAAAAATTTGTATACAATGTAAATTTGATATGCTGATCATCATGAGGCAAGTAAAATGTTTCTATGATTAGCCATGTTTTGGTATTTTGCAATCCGCCAAAATTTGGGGACGGGAGGGGACTTTTATGTGACTTGCTTGCAATCACAATTATAGCTAGTTAATATATTGTTTTGAATTGGTGTATGTTTGTATTTTTAAAAACGTTTAGAGAATGTTACCTACATGCGTCACTTTTTTGAGGAGTAAATATGATTTTCTTCTTTTTTTCTTAGTGAGTTCTTACATGTTTAATTTCAAATGATTCTGTTTAGATAAACAACTTCGAACAGCTGTAAAGAAACGTATAATATAAATCTTAATCTACAGTTTTCAGCGCATATAAAAAAGGAATAATAATATGAAATGTGTGGGTGTTCAAAATCCAAGCGGCCCACGATCACTTAAGTGACACCCCCCTTGAGTTTCCCTATTTATCTAAAAATTATCCGAGAAAAAAAAATATAGACATTGGATTTTGTATCAATTTTATATGAATATTCATGACCTACCTAAAATCGGTGAGAATTAGAATCAATCGTATAATACCGGTAATTTGGTTTATTTTAAGGAGTTACCTACAACGATGAAAGACACCACATTAACAACACACTCCTTAAACATGTTCAAAATCATGTCAGACCAGAATTTTAAGTTGAAATGATAAAATCAACAAAACGTACACCTGTATCGAAACAAGGAATATAAAAACATTTTATCACCAAACATACCAGACCAAGTGTTTCACAAATATGGTCATAACATTTCTTTTATTTCATTGTTGCTTTTCTGCTTCATACATGTATATGCTTATCCTAACTAATAAATTATTAAGCCTGAAATCAGTTTTACAAGATTTTAACAGAATCAGGTGGTTAAATCCATTTATAGATATTTATGATATTTAAACTATATATTAGACACGTTATTTATGATATGTAAATTATATTAGACACGATCATGCCGTTACTTTGCTTTTAATGATCAGTTGTCCTTGAACCAGAAAAAATGGTTTATCATATTTAAATCAGTTATTGATTTTTACAAGGTTTTAAATTTAGTTTGACCTGGATTTTACCCAATTACGTTGTATTTTAAAGATTAGGTGGTGTCTCTTCATGGAATGCCGAACATGATAGTTTGAAAATGGAGAGTTTTAAACTTGCCGAACTTAAATAAATAAGGCCAAATTCAAATAAAAATATATAAAAAGCAAGTTTGGGAGAACATTTTTCTAATAATTGGGAAAAAATATTAGTAAACATAACATTTATTTTAAAAAATGAGATTTTAATCTAATATGTTGCTTATAAACGTTATTTTAATGTGATAGGAAGTAAAATGACATGATAATCTGCTTAACTTGAATTTTGTTAAAACTAGAGTGAATTTGAATAATGTTATTTTTATCTTGAATATTGAAAGTAACTCAAAGGTTCCAATGGGGCATTCGAAAGTCAAATGTCTGAAATGGCAAAGAACACAAAGAATAAAACAACACAAACACGAACAAAAAGAACAAAACGACAATCAGCATCACGAACGAAAGTGAACCTGGGTGTTGCGGATGGGTAAGCAGTTCTTGCTTGTTGGAACACAATTGTCGCGCTGCCAACGGTCAATTCCGTTTGTCAAATCCGGCATAGGACAAAACAAAACACATTGTCAAACTAACCTGAGAGATGAAAATCCCATATTATTCTACAAGCGCATGCTGTCTCCCGATTTATTACAACACTTGAGATGAAACATACCCTTATTTACCAATTGTTGTTTCAGAAGTGACACTATATCAAGCAACTCATGATATGTTCCGCAACCTTTGACAGAACGCATAAGTTCTAAGTAAGGGGAGGTAATTGGTAACAAAATTGCTTACAGGACATGATTGAAGGAGGAACCACTGTAAAAAAAGCGCCAGTATAACAATTATGTAGATCAATATACAAGCATACAATCAAATACGTGATTTATTGTTGACAAAAAGGGGAGAACAGAAGAGGGGAGGGAAACATATAAATGAGTCCAAACTAGGCGAAGTTCCGAATGTAAAGCATATAATATAACACAGTCTGGCGCCACCACTTTCCTTTATCCTCTAAAATGTAAAACCATCATAGGGTAGACTGCCCTCCGGTTTTAAGGGGATTATTATGCCCCTGCACATAGGTGAATCCAAATGAATTATTATTGAAACCGTCACAGGGTAGACTGCCCTCGGGTTTTATGGTGATTATTATGCCCCGAAATGCACAGATCACTCTAGCATGTCTAGTACAGAACATAGTCGTTCAACTTCTTAGGTAGGCATCGCTTACGAGGAGGGCGACTAGATACATTGGACTCCGAAAAACAAGAAACATCCATATTCGCTTCCAAATCGGAGAAATTGTCACTATTTCCCTCCTGAGAGTCATAAATCATCAACTCTGGATCATAGTCGTTTGCAATGATAACGGGTTTTGGAGGTGGAACTGATATTTCCAGCGGAATATCTGGTGTGGCGGGCGGAACGTGAAGTATCTCTTGCTTATCCCTCTCGCTCTCTTCGTCAGAGTCCAACTCGATTGTGGGTTCTTTCGTTAAAGCTTTGAAGGGTGTCGATAACTTGAAACAATCAGAGCACTTTACACGATATGAATTGTTCCTGAGCTGGTTGCCTATAAACTTACGAATATTACACCATGGAAACTCCAATTTCACTACAATGTACCTTTCTCGAGCATTTGCTTTGTTGAGGTCTTTTCGAAGGTAAACAATGTCGCCTAATTTTAAATCAGGAGTAACCGGAGATTGATTTGACGGGCATTTTGCATTTTCACTTTGTACATGGTTTGTCGATCTTTGAATTTGTTGGGCTGAAATTAATTTCTAATCCTCCAAAGGAATTTGTCTATTTGAGAACTGATCTCGTTGCACCCACATTTCTCTAGAAGACAAGCCTCGTTTGCGAATACGCGTATTTAGACGGGCGGTTACTATTGCGAGATTCATTGGAGTTAGTATTTGATGAGGTGATGAGTCAGCTCGAAGAATTTCACCCTCTAATTCCTGTATAGCTTTTTCAGCGACCGGGTTTTTGTTGAGATTTTTGGCACGTCCAAGTTCTATTGATATACGGTGACGAGCTAACAACTGGTCATCTACCAATGCTTTGAACCCTGGAGCTGGATCGGTTCTAATCACGGCGTACGGACCATCAAGCGGGTGAACCTCTGCTAATAATTGTATGATAGAGTCACGTAGGTCATGATGACGTTCGCTTTCTAGCAACTTAGTGAATGTAAACGAGGTAACACATTCTCGAATTACTAAAACAAGTTGACGTTCCCGCTTCATTACATCGGCAGCAAAAGCTGATCCAACGGTTTCTGGTGGGTCCTCGGAGCTTTGCTCCTCGCGTACTTTTGGTGCCTTTGCCAGGGATGCACACTGATGGCAACCTTTAGTGACCATGTCTATTGATTTGTCCATATCCAAAGCATAAAAATATCTCTGTACGACGGCTTTTAACTGGCTAACGGAAGGATGTCCCAACTTTATATGTATAGAGATCAAAAGTCCATCGAGAACTTGTCGGGGAACAACAATACATTCCTGACTTGGCATAAACGGCAGGTTCCTTTTAACAATAATGAGGCCGTCTCGAGAGAGTGAGGCTATGTTTAAGTATCGCTTTATATCCTTTACGTTGGTAAGCTTCTTAGAAGGTCTTGTGCCTTGGCGAAGGTGTGGAACAGTACGACGGAGATCAGCACACTCCGATTGAATTGACAACCAAGCAGGTCTAGTTGTAAATGGACATTTTACGGATCCGTTAAGGATATCCTCAGTAGTAATGTGACGCACTACAGATTCTTCCTGATGACTTATGTAAGAACAAATCTGACAGTTTTGGTTCGAACACTCTGGTGCATTTCTGCTAGCGAAATCTGATGGAAGGATTGCTGCTCCAGAAACATTACGAATTGAAACCTGGAAGCGACTTGCGGTTGACAGGAAGGTTGAAACACGCGGACTTGATGAAAATTCACCTCTGCAAAGCTTTCAAATGCTTGAACGCATGGCTTACTGTCGGTAAGTATACATGCAGATGTGGACGATTGGATAATGTAAGGACTGTAGTGTTTTATTGAGGCAGCGATTGACAAGGCCTCAATTTCACATGGTAACCAACGATTTTGGTTCTGACGGAGTCTTGCGCTAAAGAAACCAGCTACATGAAGCTTATCGTTTCTGTTGACATAAAGAGTAGCCCCTAGACCTCTACTTTTCGAAGCACCATCAGTAACAATCCATAGTTGATCAGACGGACGGGGAAGTGTTATTGAGCGATTTGAAGTTAAGGCAATCTGGGCGTTAGAAAAAGCACTTACGAGATCGTCAGTCCAAACAATAGAGTCCTTTGATTCACCTCCAGCTATGACTGCGTCTAAAGGAGACAGTATTTCTGATGTGTTCTTAATAACACGGGAAAGCACTTTGTATGCGCCTATGAATGAGCGCATCGCGGTGACAGTTTTAGGCGGTTGGCATGTAGAGAGCGTCGAAATACGATGAGGACTAGCACGGATACTCCCCTGTTCCCATATCCAGCCGAGAATTGATGCTTGCTAAGGTGCGATAATAGTCTTAGTAGCTGACAAGTTGAGGCTGCATGAATGAAGCGCTTCCAAAACACGTTCGAAATTTGTGAGAAGCTCCTCTGGTGTATTTCCGCCACAATAAAGATCATCTGCGATTTTAGCGACAGTGCCATCTTGAACTAGGTGTCCTAACACTCTACACGTGAGTTCTTCAAGTGCTGTCTCAGAACCAGGCATTACCATTGCTGACCGTACATAAACTCGTACACCACGGAACGGAGTTGATACACCACAGTACTTCATTGAGTCCTTTGATAATGGAATTTGATAGAAGAATTTTGTCAAGTCAGTAATAATTATATACTTCCAATGCGCAATTTGCCTGAGAGTTGAATCGACGTCAGGCATCAATGACGGTTGAGGTTTGCTATATCTACCGACATCTGCAAATGCTGTGACAAGTCGAAAAGAACCATTTGGCTTTTTTACAAGAAACGACGGATTTAAGTACTCCACAGTAATTCCTAACTCCTCTGGGCGTTTGAAGACACCGATTTGTTCAAGTTCATCAAATTTGTCTTGAAGACTAGATAACTGAGATTTTGCATATTGTGGAAGTCGTCCTTTGCGCTGAGGAGGCTGTACTGGACCCATATTCACCTTTGCTTCCAATGGGCCGACTGCACCATTGTAACCTTTAAAGTTCGGATCGAAAACGTCATCGTACTTTATGATTAGAGATTTAAATTGATCTCTCATATCGGTTGACAACAAACCATCTGGGTCGACACGGACTTGATCGGAATGGGTTGACTTTTTCATGTTTACACTGGTCGCTTTAGGTTGAGCGTTTGATGCAGGTTCATTCTCCACGGGACAGTAAGTAGCACGAACGTGACAAAAATGTTCATTTCTTTTAAGAAGCATTGGCTCGTTTGATAAATTTGGGATTCGCAAATTTCCACCTACACTTAAAATCAAAAATGGCTGCGGCCAAGAGTTGTTGTCTGAGTCTCTGGTATGTGGCTCAACCGAAAATATGTTATCTGGGGAGCTCATGTCGGTCGGTAACATTACATCAATGAAGTCTCCGGGCCAAAGCGTAGTTGATGTTGAAGGTGCACGTGCAACGTGAGCACGACGGATAGCGTGATTCGGAGCTAAAGTGCTCGGCGAGCCGTAGTAGTATACATGATCATTTCCGATTGACACCTCATGACGAGCTGGTCGTGTGGCAACGTCATTTACCTCCATGAATGGGATACCGGCTAACACATCTGTATCTAAGTGTTCGACAACTAACCCTTCAAAATACAATTTATGATTGTCACGTGTAAACGTGATTCTAGTTTCCCCGACTATGTTTAAAGGAGAAGAACCGTCTGCTTGGTGAGCAGATTGAGAGCTTGCGATGACTTTCGCATTCAATTGTGCTGCAGTTGAAGCACGAATCATATTACCGGTGGCGCCACTGTCGACTGTTAGACGAACCGGAACATGGCCACAGTACGTGTCAAGATAAGGAGACTGTCGAACTTGAACACGGTTAGTAGATACCGATGCTTGTTGAGGCTCTTCCTGAGAATAGTGTAAGTCAGAATCATCAAGGGTAATATCATCAATACATGTAGCACGGGCCCTTGCCAAAAACTGTCGGTCTTGTTGCGGTAAATAAGTACACTTACTAAGGAAGTGGCGATAAGGACGCCCTGCGGCTTTGCAAAGCGGACACGACTTTTGGTTTGGTTTAGACCAAGCTTGACTTGACTGCGGTTTTTGACGTGGAAAACTTCTGACAGCTGTTCGCATGGCTTTGGCATCATCTGCTGTGCGCAACTCTTCTAAAAGTGAGTCCAGTGCTTGCGAAATTTCAGGTTTTATTGAAGCTAAAGTTCTTGCTCGTAACTCAGTACCATATCTCTGTTTCACAAGTTTAGGTAAGTCAGGGTTTATTAATCTGAGCCATGTTAAGACAACTAGATTTTCGAGTGTAGGGGAGAGCTCCTCATCTTCGGTTATTGGTTCATCATGGTGTTTGATGCCCATATCCTGACGTAACAAGCTATCCTCGATGAATGCAGTGAGTCTTTGGAACAAATCTTCTGGTCTCTCTGTAGGATCATATCGAATAGAATCAAAGTCAATAAAATGGCCACCAGTAATTTTGAAACCGTAGTGAAGGCGGATTGTTTGCCAAATATCGTCAACTGAAGTAGAGTTTTTAACAATAGTGTTTCTGGATATTACTGGACAAAAATTTGCAATTTGTCCTAGCATCAACTCAAGAATGTTAACCTTTTGCTCACGGGTTTTTCTTTCAGCTTCAGCTACTTCCTCGCCATCGTTTACGAAGCCTGTGTGAGGTGTAGTTTTGGTCTTATTCTGCCATTTAGATCCAGCCACGAGAAAGGGGGCAAAGTTTTTGTCTAATGAAAGGCTGTATATTAAGTTTTGTCTCCAGTTTTCAAATGAGTTTACAGTTTCATTTTTGGTAAGGCACCATTGTTTTGGTGCGCGGGTAGAATTTGCCATTGTCACTGTTTTTGTTTAGTACACTTGTATCCACGGTAATAATTCTATTACGAAATGAATTACACGGGTCTATATCGAGCGTGGGACGTAATCTCGCTGCCACCACGCCAGTATAACAATTATGTAGATCAATATACAAGCATACAATCAAATACGTGATTTATTGTTGACAAAAAGGGGAGAACAGAAGAGGGGAGGGAAACATATAAATGAGTCCAAACTAGGCGAAGTTCCGAATGTAAAGCATATAATATAACACAGTCTGGCGTAGAATACCTAGCACGGATAACATGGTTGTAGTAAAATAACCAACTGGACATAATCAAACAACACATGTTGAAAAGGGTATATAACAATTTAACTCATTTGTCACATAGGCAAAATATTTGTTTAAAAGGAGAAAAAAAAATGAAAAACAAGATGGATCATTAAAATCATTACAAAGATTATTCTTCGGTATTGGACCTCTATAAGGGTTGGGATGCCCCCCTTAGATCAAACATCAAGGTACTCAGATTGAAGACATGTCAAAAACCAAAGGAGTTTAGTGGGTTTCAATTTGAGCATTTTTTTCTCGATATCAGCCACTGGTACCAAAATTGAAAATCATTTAAGATAAGATGATCATATGATTCATGATTGCTTCAACTAGTGTTTGCATGTTTGTTGAACTGAAAGGATCAACTCTTAAATAACAAACATGTCTCATAACCGTGTTGCATTTTGTGTAACCGGTCCTTAAGATCACAGTTTCATAAAACCTAGTTTCATCTGCCAAATGTTTCAAATGTTTGTTCTATGTCAGGATCATATCGATCTTCAATTTCTGTGATCTGTCGTTTTTTCTTCTGCGTATATGCAACTGATCATCCATGTGTGGTAGTTTTCTTGTTACCTCTATTTTTAATATCTGGACCTCTCTCACAAAGGTTTGGTTATCGGGAGGGATGTGTCATGTCGGATATCAATGGATAGTCCTTTGTGAAAAGTCGACGGGATCTGTGTGGTGTATATATATGCATTTAGCACATTATTGGCAAGATAAATTTTTTTTGGAGAACATCTATATTCGCTTTGGAAAACAAAAGTTATCTGGATTCTTGTGGGAACTAATTGTACAACACTTATAGCCGACCTTTTCTTATGTTGTTATGAATCATAATTTATGGCTTAAGGTCCCTCAAAAACACCATCTCATTGATACTCACATACTCAGACGACATTCTTGCACTAAATAAGTTCACATTTTCTAATTTTATGTCCGATATTTTCCAAAAAATTAATCTTGAATAAATTTATCGCCACCGGCGATAAATGTCCATTTCTGGATTAAGATTTAAGTATATAACTTAGAGGGAATCTCTACGGAAACGTTGTTTATTATGCACTTAAGTTAAAAACAGTCCAATGGGAACGAAGAACTTTAAACTTATTATTATTATTGATTTGGTAAAATCTTTGAAGTCAGTCTTCTTTGATAGAAAAAAAGATAATTTGATACCTTCTTCAATATGTCATGTATGCTACATGCAATTGTCTTATTAAACATTTGTCATAGAGCTTTGTTAAAAAGCTTCCTTGGGATGATATTTCGAGATGTAGATTCAAATATGAAGCAGACTTCCTAGAAACCCAGGTGTCCTTTCTCTCAAGTTCCTTGGGATATATGAGATGGAGAAAGTCACCAAATCGGGAATTGAGCAATGAAAGGACATAATCAATATAACGGAACGAGAGCTAATCTACGATCCCTTTCTTGTCTAGAAGTGATTGCGAGAAGTCTGCTTCATTTGAATTGCTATCGTTTGCTAAAAAAAACATGTCCCATCAAACTAAACAAAAATGTTGTCTATAGGAAATGTCGATTATTTGGTCTTCTGTAAATTTGTTCTTTTTCTTAGACTCATTGATAACAAAGTATTTTCGACTACCAGATATTTGTACCTGTGTTTTCCATTCCTTTTGAAATAAACTGCGCTTAATCAGTTATGTCAATATTATTTGAGTTGTTCATATGGAATAGACGTAAAAAGTGTAGAGAAATCGAAAGTTATGATTCTGTTACACGATGACATTTACTCAGAGATTAGAATCTCCATCAGTTCTTTCGAATTCTTAAGGGTCCACAATTGATTTCAAGAACCCCAAACAATAGAAATATTTCTGGAAACTAGATTTTATTGTCGTTAGTATTGAAAAAAAAACAGAACTAAAAGAGGTTAAGTAGTACATTTGGATGACCCCTGCAATGAAGCACTGTTTTTATGAATTGTTGTAAAATTTAGAAATCCAATACAAGGATTGGATGTTATCACTTTAGAACCATCAGAAAGTTGGGCCTAAAAGCCCCCAGCCACATTTTATATGTGCATGTCCTTAGCCAAAGATTCTGTTTGTCCCTATGCTTTTCGTGTTAAATGTTCTATGTCAAGAAAGGGTCGGGTCGGTGATCATTTTGGGATTGGTATTGGTTCTTATGAATTGTATTATTCGTCTTGGACCAATGCATGCCGACGAACAGGGACTATTGGTCTCGTTGAAAGCTGTCATCTTAATTTCCGTTTTTTTATGTAGGTCATACAGGTTGTGTCGTGTACACTTATTTCACATCTCATTATGAGCGTTTTTGCTTTTTAAAAGTACCAATGAAACATACGAATGTCTAAGGTCTGGTACAATATAAATTCATCCTTTAAAGGGGGATTTATGTCTGGCTCTAGGGCTCTGGCCTGCTTTAGGTTCGGTCAACTCTAGGCCTATTTTCAAAAAACAGAGCAGACCTGACGTGTAGTCTGCTCTAGGTTTAGACTACTCAAGTTTCACTCATGAAAGTTCGATCAGAACATACATGTAGGTCTGGTCCACTCTAGCTTGGTTCACTATTGAATGAAACCAGATCAGAACCAGACTTGTGCTGAGGTCTGGTCTTCTTTCCTAATCAAGCTCAACTAGATATTCGAACATAGGTGCACTTCTTGGTTTCGTCAAGAAAACCAGACCAGACCATAAAAGTCAACCATATGTCCGCCCTTATTTCACTTTTATACATGTTATGTTTCTTTTCATCTGTATGATTACAATAACGGTTAACAAGCTGCTATATAAATAATTTGACCATCTTGTGCTACGATATCCGAATCTCAAGTTAGTTTTGTCTTTGTTGGGAACACACTAAAACCATCAAACTTTTGGTTAAAATGTCTTAGATGAAGTCCTTTGGAATTGTATTACATCTAAGATGAGTTAAGAACCTTTTAAATTTAAAATAAATTGAGGTATTTAATTTCTCCGGGATGTTCTTACCTGTAAATGAGTAGACCTTCTTACTGCATCAATGTGTAACTTTTGACCAACCATAACTGATATTGTTTTCGCTATGTTATCATTGTGACATTAATAAACAAAACATTTTAAAAAGGTTCTAAGTTTATTATTCAAACGAAAAAAATATGGCATGTAGTACAAGTACAACGATAACACTAAGTATATTTGTATCGAAGTTGAAAGAACACACGTATAAATTCGGTTTCATATATCCGACTATGGAAGGGAAGGGGCAGATGCAAACTCTTTAGACAATTTTAAGAATAATTTTATAGACATTGTTAAATTACGTATTACCAATTTTCACAACCCTTTTTGTAGAATTTCGACCCGACACTAACACCAACAAAATTAAGTCAAAACTACGTTTGCTAGGTTCGCGGTATGTTGTTGTTCCTGCGGAGAAAGCAGCTAACAATGTTGTGTTGGTATGACGGAAGTATTACCTTGACGTTTTAAGCAATGCAAATACTGGCTCATGCACCTTCATCCCTGTTCAGTTTTCGTACGCAAGTATTATTGACGATCATATCACAGCAACAACAGCACTGCAAGCAGCCTCTACACACAATAAATTACCCACTATGTACTGGATACCGAAAGTACACAAAAACCCATATAAATCCCGTTTTATTTCTGCTTCTAGTAAGTGTTCTCTGACCCATATTTGTAAAGTTATCTCTCTTGCTTTGACAGCAATGAAATAGTTTATCATTCGATACTGTAACAAAATGTTTAAAAATAGTGGCGTAAATCATTTTTAGAGTGTCAAAATTCACTTGATGTTTTGGAAAAACTTCGAGCATTTGAAAATACTTTACAGACAGTTGACAGCTACGATTTTTCTACTTTATATACAAATCTTCCTCATAATCTAATTAAAAAGAAATTTGAATATTTAGTTAATAGTGCTTTGATAAATCTAAAAAGTGATTACATCTGTTCTAAAGTTTCCAAATTGTTTGGTAAATCGTTTTTCAGGAACGAAACCCATAAAAGCTATGCTAATTGGACCGACGTAGAAATGATAACTGCACTTAACTTTTTTTTAGATAATATTTACTTACGTTTTGGAAAACAAATATATCGCCATGTTATTGGTATTCCAATGGGGACAAATTGCGCCCCACTTATAGCAGATTAATTTTTATATTGTTATGAATCACAATTTATGGCAAAACTGCAAAAAGACACCTGATTGACATTTTTTAACAATACTTACAGATACTAAGACGACATCCTTGCTCTTAACGACCCCAATTTCTTTAACTTTATTAATAATATCTATCTTAAAGAATTAACCCTTAATAAATCTAACTCGACCATTTATGTATTTAGATTTAAGCATCGTCAATGGAAAATTGCACATTAAAGTCTATGATAAACGTGATGACTTTTCTTTCCCAATTGTAAACTTTCCTTTTCTTGAAGGTGATGTACCTCTAGCTCCATCTTACGGAGTGTACATTTCACAGTTAGTCAGATATTGTCGATTTTGCAGTGGTGTTTCTGGTTTTAATGACAAAAACCGTTTCATAACAGAAAAATTGCTAAAACAAGGTTATCAATACCACAAATTAGTCAAATCTTTTACTAAATTCGTTCATAAATATGGGTATCTTATTGAAAAAAATAACTGTACACGTCGTTTTTTTAATTGTAAAAGGAATATCACATCCCGAATTCTATGGAAATGTAGTTTATAAGGCACATAAATTCAAAAACATTCCTTTTGACATGGTAATTTGGCTTAAAACATATTAAAGAAAGGATTCAAGTTGGAAGTTTTAGTACAATCTTCCAATTTGGTGTTTTTTTTTGGTAGAAATATTGATAATTTGATAGTAACCCTAAAACGTTTACTTTTTGATTATTGTATTGTTTCGAAGCATTACATTGATCAAATATGTCGGTTTTGTGTGATGATATAATGATGAATCATTAGTTGTTTGAAGTATTATGTTGGATTTAGTATCGATACGTTTGATTTTTTAACATCAGTCGATAAATGCTTCTTAGCTAGCTGTCATTAACTGCGAATGTACTCAAGAGAGTTCCTTTACGTTTCGTTGTTATCGTTTCATAGTACTCTTGTCTCAGGTTCTCTCTTGGTGAATGGGAATATAATCGATTTGATTTTTAAAGTGTGTTATTTTTTGTGCTTTGTACAAGATAAGCAATACGGGGAGGTTGGGTCCAAACCAACCAGTTGAACCCCGCCAAATTGTGTATGTGCCTGTCCTAAGCAAGGAATCATTGTCAAAGTTTTTGTTTGTCCTGTCAACTATCTGTTTTTTTTTTCTTTTATGTCCAGAAATGGGTCTCTCGTTGATAATCTAGGGATTTGTTTGAATCTTCTGTATTGTTTTTATTTAGTTTTGGGCCTATGCAAGACAGCCAGCAGTGACCTCTGGTCATGTTGAAGACTGCTGGCTGTTTTCTATTGAGATGTTTTTTTAAATTGCCGTTTCTTTAAAGATGGTTGTGTCGCGTACACTTATTTCACATCTCTTTATCGTCTACTATATGATAATTGTGTGGCACCAGATCTAACTTATAAAATTATATGTTCAGAGAGCAAGACACAAGCAAAATGATAAAATCAAATCTTGGAGAAAACATGAAATATGTGAGCCAATGCTCACTAGTTATACCACTGCTTTCACTACTATGTGATGTACTAGGTATGAAGTTTACAGCAAACAAGAAGGAATTGTTTGATAAATCAAGAAATGTATCCCAAAATACATTATGTCCATATCAAGCTTGTTATCAAAAAGTAATAACTGTAAAAGTGAACTCTTACTAAGTCTCCCAAGCAAAGTAATAATAATATAATTATAGGTTGAGGATCTCAATAGTTTTAAAGACATTAGATATTTTGTCAAATGAAAGATTGAGGTATAACCACTTTAGACACCTCTATGGTACCGAATGATTCGTCTTACTATCAATACTAATAAAATATATACTTATAATAATATATAGGGCTGGGATTTCAAAGGTTTTCAAGATATAAAGTATTTTGTCATTTGAAAGGGTGTTAAGCATTACCCCCATAAACCACTTTATGGTACCAAATGATTCGTCTTACCATAATGACTGAAAATGTATATGGTAATATGGTGAGGATACTCACAGTTTTCTAGATATCAAGTATTTTGTCATATCAGGGATGTTAGACATGGCCCCCTCAGACTCCTCTATGTTGCCAAAGGACCATAAGGACAAAGAATAAATATGGTTATATGGTGCGGATCTTAATGGTTTTCAAGATATGAAGTATTTTGTCCATTTTTTAGGGGATGGGCATAACCCCCTCAAACCACTCTATGGTAACAAATGATTAGCCTTACATTCAGGACTACGAATATATATGTTTTTAGGGTGGGGACCATTTTGACGTATTAAAAAAATATCAATTTTTGAGATATTTCGAAGGGCGTGGCACAGCCCCTGGGGATAACTCCACTTAAAAAATGGTAAAGAACAACAACTCAAATGGTTCTATAATTGTGCAAAATTTGAACAAAAGCCGTCAAGTATAACATATATAAAGAACAAAAGTGTCATATATGTAGTAGATGACTTATGAGTAAATAAAAAAGGACGGAAAGTGGGACGGAACCTCGGAACTACGCAACTTCGGAACTAAGGATCCTCGGACGGACACAGTTAAAACAGTATACCTCCCTCTTCTTCAAAGCGGAGGTACAAAAAATGTATGATAAACAGGCAAATACATGTAAGTTTTCAGAGAAAAGTATTTTACTTTAAACACCATGTACGATTAATGATAAAGGCATACATTTTTGACACTGATTATTTTTTAAGAATTAAAATAATGTAAAAAAAAAGAAACTGCTTTCAACTTATTCCAATGGAAAGTTCAACAGATAAAAATAAACGACCAGCGATAAAAAAAGACATTAAGTTTCGACTTTTGTAGAGCTAAATGAGATGAACATTAAAGCAAGCAACAGCTTTTCTCTATCTGCTATAGTTTTCATTGTATGGGCCAAGAGCATGAAAAACGTTATTTTAGGGGCCGCAACCCCTATAACGGGTCGTCTGACAACTTCGATCCTATTGAAACTTTTGTAGAGCTGAATGAACTGAATATTAACGCGAGCAACAGCTTTTCTCTATCTGCTATAGTTCTCATTCTATTGACAAAAAACATGAAAAAAAACGCCGTTTGAGGGGCCGTCATCCCTATAAGGGGTCATCAGACAACTTCGATTCTATTGAGACTTTTGTAGAGCTAAATGAGCTGAACATTTAAGCAAGCAACAGCTTCTCTCTACCTGCTATAATTTTCATGTCATAGGCCAAAAGCATACAAAAAATATTTTTTAGGGGTCGTAACCCCTATAAAAGGTCATCTGACACCAAGCAACAGCTACTCTCTACCTGCTATTGTTTTCATTCCAAAGGCCAAAAACATGAAAAAAACGTTATTTAATAGGCAGTAACCCCTATAGGGGTCATCAGACAACTTCGACTCTATTAAGACGTTTGCAGAGATCAATGAACTGAACATTAACGCGAGCAACAGCTTTTCTCTATCTGCTATAGTTTTCATTCTATAGGCAAAAAACATGAAAAAAACGTTTTTTTTCTAAGGGGACGTAATCCCTAAAAGAGGTCATCTGACATCTTCGATTCTATTGAGACTTTCGTAGAGCTAAATGAGCTGAACCTGCTATAGTTTTCATTCTAAAAGCAAAAAAAAAAAACAACATGAAAAATGTTATTTTAGGGGCCATCTGACAACTTTAACCCTAAACAGATTTAAAAAAATCAGAGCTTAATTAGCTGAACATTTAAGCAAGCAACAGCTTTTCTCTATCTGCAATAGTTTTCATACTATAGGGCAAAAACATGAAAAAATGGTATTTGTCACCATTTCGGCGGCTGTAAGCCCTATAGGGGTCATCTGACAACTTTGACCCAATGGAGACTTTTGTAGAGCTAAATGAGTTGAATTTTTAAGCAAGCAACTGCTTCTCTCTTCCTGCTATAGTTTTCATTCCAAAGGCCAAAAACATGAAAATCGTTATTTACGGACAGTAACCCCTATAAGGGGTCATCTGACAATTTCAACCCTATGGAGACTTTTGTAGAGCTAAATGAGCTGAACATTTAAGCAAGCAACAGCTTTTCTTTATCTGCAGTAGTATTCATACTATAGGGGAAAAACATTACAAAATGCTATTGTTCACCTTTAAGGGGCTGCAGGCTGCATCCCCTATAAGGGGTCATCTGACAGCTACGATATAACGGAGACTTTTGTAGAACTTTAGATCCCGAAGCAGTTGGGTGCCTCGGATTGTATCTATCTGTTTTACGTTTTGAATTACAAGCCAAAATAAACAGTAGTCTGACCCCCTTGGTCTACTTTTAGCCACGGCAGCCATGTTTTTGACGAATCAAAATTCGAAACACAACTAATGCAGGATACCCTAAGGATTAATCATACGAAGTTTCATTGAATTCTGTTCAGTAGTTTCAGAGGAGAAGATTTTTTTAAAAATTGTTAACAGACGACGACGACGACAGACGACATCGACGACGACGGACGCCAATTGATGGCAATAGCGCACTTGGACTAAAAATAACGTACCAACAAAATCTATTGAAAGCGGCATTAAGGAAATAAATATTACAATCATCTTTAAAATATGTTGTGACCTGATCGAACTACAAAAAACAAAAACAAATTGTTGAGCATTATATTTGTTAGCACTTATGAGAATTTAAAACTACATATATCCAGTTATAAAATTGTTTAAATTCACTGTCAGAGGAGCAGTGTTTATAGTCTGCTTAAATAAGACAAGAACAAATAAATTTAAGCAGATACGTTAAAGTACAGAAACAATATGATCCAAAAAAACTAATGTTCTATCATATACATGACTGATCTTTTTCTTTACTTGGGTTTCAAACCTTTAAGTTGTCATATGTGTTATCCTCTTTCATCTTTGTAATTTTACCAGGACCTTATTAAAAGGAAGAAAAAAAAACGATTAACACTTCAAAAGTTTCATTCAAAGCTTTGATCAATATTAAAATGACAAAAAAGTTCCAGACAATAACTTTTGCTACGCCTGACGCGCGTTTCGTCTATTCAAGACTCATCAGAGGTGCTCTGCCAAAAATATTGAAAAAGCCAAAAAAATATGATGCTTAAAAGCATAGAACGATTAAACTAAAATATACCAAACTGGGTAACCAAATTATACCTATGTCTGGGGTAGGAAGAACCATAGGGTTTAGTCAATTTTGAAATTTAAACGGACAATTTAAAGATTTGATGTGTTCTCCAACACAAAAGTGTCGGTGCCGGAGCCGGATACCTCGGGGAATTGAAACTCCACCGGCAGCGCTAACCTTCACGGGTGTTCAAAATGACAACAAAGTTCCAGACAATAAACTTTGCTACGCCTGACGCGCGTTTCGTCCATTCAAGAATCATTAGAGGTGCTCGGCCAAAAATATTGAAAAAGGCCCACCCCGCCAAAAAAAAGCTTCGATCAAAGTTACTTAAGTACATATATATGTGTAGATGTTGTACTGTGGTTTTTACGTGACTTTGCATGCTGAATATAGTTTAGTTACGATGTGTTCGTCTGTTTTTGTTTGATATAATACCACTGGGTACTTTAGGGCTATAAATTTTAAATCTGGCAAAAAGTAAAATTTAAACCAAGACATTTGTTTGTTATTTCATATATAGATACATGTATGTTTCAATATATACTTTTTATTTTGAATCATGTAAAGGTTTTTATATGCCGCTTGATGAATTTAGCTCTTACCAGCATCCTATCTTCCTTGAACATTTAAAACATATCTGTCTATTTCTGACTTTTACAACATAAACCAGCAAATTACAAGCGTCTAGTTAATTCTTATTTAACGAGGTGTTTCAATACCTAAAATGCATGTTTTAGCTACATAGAAAAACAACATAATTAATTAATTAATAATAATGTAGGTGTTGATGAGCACTACTGTGTTCACGTAGGACACTTAGCTGAACAATAATAGTGAGTGAGTGAGTGAGTTGGTGTTTTACGCCCGTGCAACGCTATATAGGTTATTTACAGGCGATGAACATGAAAAGGATGATAAAATGAACATGAAATGATGATGATAAATGAAATATGGGGATGGGGTGGGACACAAAGGACCGGTGAATTTTGAAGAACCACAGGAAAAGGGGAGAGATGGGTAGGGGCGGAAAATTTAGCCTATGTGGTGCACTACTGGGCGGTCCACAAAGGGGTCTTTTACGTGCATGAAGCGTGGCACTCTCCACACACGTTGGCCCACTATGGTCGGCGGTCAGGGTTTCCGTATTATAGACCTGACAACCCCCGCGGACGAGGGCTACCCTATTCAGCCACCTAGGGTACACACTTGGTCGCTCTGTGGGCTGAGCACTGACCCGACGTCAGAATCCCAAGACCCTTCGTCGCCTCTTACGACAAGCTGGGCTCTGCTGCGGGCCTATTCGCCACCCGGGCCCCGCACGGGACCTGAACAATAATAATTTAATTAATTATAAATCAGGAGTTAAAGTTTCCCTATATTCTATATTAAAATCACCTTTTTTAAGGATTTGCATATTTTCATAACATTTTGGATGTTTGAATTTTCGTCCAGTTGCATGCTCCAATTCATCATATTGATTTCTTTAAAAAGCAAAACATATAAAAATTATTTAATTAAGTCATCACCTGTAATTTTACAATAAAACAAAATTTTAAACCAAAATAGAAAGCTAAAGCTACACCGAGCGCAGCAAGATACGTTCGTAACATGTGACATGTACAATGTTTACCCTGTACATTTGCGGCACCACATGTATTGTCAAATGCTTTGGACACATTCAGCCCATTGTTGTCTCACAAAGCTTTTTGACACATGCATTGTTTGGTGGACATCCAAAACATATTTGATTTTTTAAATACATTTATACCAACCTTCAAGAAACCAATAAGGTGGTTTTGGCGCCTTTTATTCCCTTTTTTTTCAAAAATAGTAGGAAATATTGCAAATGAATGAACACTGTTAATAGGGATTTTTTGTAAGAATTCCAATGAAAAATAATTTAGAAAATCGGACCACAAAAAAAGTCGATTGTTTGGGTGTGGCCCCTTTCTAATCCATCGTAACATTGTAACGATGTAAGATACTTCAAAACTGTTCTTACATTTTACTGACAGAATTTATTGAGTAATACAATGAAAAAAATTATACATGTCAATACAATCGTATGAAAAAAAAATGTTATAATGTTTTACACCAGTTTTGTTTTAACATCAATTTTACTCTTTTTGGTCCCCTTTTCTTTGAATGATAGGGGTCAATGCAATCCTTAATGCATAAGGAAACGTTCTCTAATGGGTTAAACATTATTGCAAAACAAGGAAACAGTTGATTAGCTTACTAGAATTATTTGTTTTAATAATCGAAAATGATGTGATGTGGAATAAGTGCACGCGACACAGCCAACCAAAAAAAAAACAATGAAAAACTGCCAGCAGTCTTCAACAAGGTCAGTAGGCGCTGCTTGCAGTTCTGCAATCGGCCCAAGGTCTTAATAAAATGCACACAAGTAACCATTTGTTGAGACAAAACTCAATGATTGGCGTTTTTGGCCACTTTGACCCCTGCATTTTCAAAAACGGTAGATAAAAGTTTTATTGAGGAATTCAATTAAAAAAAAAATTTAAAAAATGATCAAAATCGGATGAACCTTAACATTCTACGTTTTGTCAATACACCCATTTTAGCTTCTTTTGGCCCTATTACTAGAACGGTAGGGAATGGAAACTATTTATGCAATACAAACCTTCATTTAGTTATTTCAAACATTATATAAAAAAATTATAGCAATTGGTTCACTACAACTAAAGTTATCGCACGGAAACCAAAGTGTCTACAGACGACAACGACGACAATATTGCAATAACATAATACGATTGCAAGAATTGGCGGTCGTATAAAAAAATATCCATCTTCCGTTTACGTTTTGATTTTCATTTTTGAAATGTTTCATGAAAAAATCATGAAAATAATTAAAGGAGAAGAAGTTCAAAATACATCTTCCTGGTGGTAGAAAATATCAATATTCCCTAATATACATCAAAACAAACTTTACTAATGCACTTTTTGTCTATTTTTTCACACGATAAACTGATACGACTTTGAAATTACAGAATTAAAATGAACATACATTTCAGGTCTGGAAAGTATTTCACAAGATAAGATGACTTCCTTGTTCGTGCACTTGTCTGAGGCTTTAATTGTACATGTACAATGCATAAAACTATACGAAACAAGAACTTATGGAAAATAATGAGATTTGAAATAAGTGCAGGCAACACAGGTCACATAACCTTTGTCAAACATTCTTTGCTTTTTCTACATGTGCGAATTACTTTACCTAGTATCTACTGTATCCTGCGTAGTGTTTCCTAGAATGTAAGAAATGCATAATTCAATTTAACATAAATATTCACCTTTGACACAAATAAAAACAACGTGAATAGGCTTAAAGCAAAGAAACCGCATTTAAAAAAATGTTCTTGTTTTTGTAACATATGTACACACGTTGCGTAATAATCTAGTTATTCATTGTATGTTTAGTGCGGTAAATGACGTCTATTCAAATCCTACAGCTGCATTCAACTAAGAGACAGAATAACGTCTACGAGTTAATAAACGAAACCAACCAAAAGGCCTTGTATCCAGCAAACTTTGTAAAAGATCTGGTGATGTTTTGGGAAAATCATAATAATCCACATGTTATGTAGTGATAACAGAACTACGATAGACCGGAAGTGAAATTGTTTTTTTTTACAATTCTCGATTAAAACTACAAATATCATAGTTCAAAGTTGGCATATCTCAGTTCCAAGTTTAAACTTCTCACTTCCAGGTTGACACTTCTTAGTTCCAAGTTTTTTTTCTTAGTTCCAAATTGACATTTCTTAGTTCCAAGTTGAAAATTTCACTTCCCAGTTGGCATTTCTTACTTAGAAGTTGACGTTTTTGCGAATTGTTAACTTTGAACTAAGAAATGTCAACTTGGAACTATATAGAAATGAACGACTGCATAACTTTGTCATATAAATTGCTAATTTAATTCTAAATGAACTTTGTCGACTTAGTTTTTTTAAGGGCGTGTTTTACGTTACGGCGATTTCTCGGAGAACATTCATTATAGAAAGACGAGGCTAACACATTAAATTAGGCATGTTTTAAAATAGAATAAAAACGGTAAATTAATGAACAATTTGTGACAAGCAGTTTTAGCAAAATATAAAAGAAACCCGTTAGTGAGTTTGATGTTAATGTTTTTACGTTACGGCATGATGCCGTCGTGCATAGCAGTTGTTCATAAGACACAACGTCAAAAACAGGCTTGGTTAAAGAACCATGCAATGTTTGAAAATATATATCTTAGCTTTTATTGAAGCACTGCTGCTTAAATTTTAGGAGAAAGTTTTTAATTTTCTGAATGTTCATTAAACAAAACATATATTCTAAAAATTGAAAATTTGAAATATGTGACCATGACTGAAAAAATGGGTCCAGATGAGGAAAAAACATAATTTGAGTTTTTTGTATTTTTGTGATCCAATACAAATGAAAAAGCTTATGTGAAAATTTCATGTTGATATACCTAATAGTTTTCGAGATACAATCATTTAAAGTTACTATGTTCAAACACCAATTAGACAGATTTTGTGAATGATTTTTCTTCATTTATTTATGATAAATATACATTTTCTCTTGTTTTTAAATGTTCATTTTTTTATTTGTTTTTTGATATAATGTAATGATATTTGGCAGCCATGAGTGCTATATGATATATTTTGATATTGTATAGTGAAAAAGACTTATGACCTTGACATTTGTCCTCAAGGTCAAAATTATCACACAAATACTCTTTTGCTAGAATTTTCATCATTTCGATCAAGAATTTCATATACATTGTTTTTTTTTTCTAACATAATAAAGCATATAGCTACCATCTCTACAAAAAGTGGACCTTAATATATATGTGACCTTTAAATTAACTTTCAAGGTCACCCATGACCAAATAAAGCATTTAAAACTATTTGTTTTTATGTCATATTTATTGGATATTTCATATTTTTTCTTTTCATATGTTGATGTAAAGTTTCAATTTATAATCTTATCCATGTATTTTAATGCGTGAATTATCATTCTGTTTAATTACAAGTACTAAGACACCCTCAAAACAGTTTTGTTCATCTAGACAATTAAATCATAATGTGCTGAATATCCTTCCCAGATATGAACTGATGAAAGTTGCAGACATGACAGATAAGGGATGCTATATTGATACAGTCACATTTGTTTAGGTCAGAATTAAAATGTTTTACCTGCTGTATATTTGTGTACTAAACAATAACTTGCATTTGATTTTCGAATTAAATAGAAGGTTACTTTGTGTATCCAGAGACCAGTATTTTTTCAACAAGTCATGAAAGTGGAATTCTGTTAAAAGGAGCAAAAAGGCACCAATGGGGCATTTGAGTGTCAAAAGTCTGGAAATACATTTAATGAACAAACTTGTTTGTTGTCTTTTCTTAGTTGGTTTTGTTTGCATTAAATACAATATGAGATTTAAGATTAAATTTTAATTCAGTAATGCTTTCTTCCTGCATCCTGCTGTTAGTTTGCTTTGGTTTTCTTGCTTAGTCAGATCAACTTCAACTTTATGAACAGTTGGTTTAGGACAGGTAAGTTCCTTGGCTACATCTGAGTAGCAGTATTGTCGGATGTGTTCATACAAATACCACTGTCTGGCTGAGTCAAGTCCTTTAACTACTGTGACACTTGGAAGATCATTTGCTTGTGGTAATCTGTTCTTTGATTTTAGCAGGTTAAATTTAAATCCACAAGACGATGCACTTTCTTTGCACACAACAACACCAGGTTCCTTATTATCAATATAGAAATGATGATAGTCAGTTATATGCTTTAATGGTTTGAAAAAACTTTGCAAGAATGATCTCCATTCATAGAATGTGACTGGGTCTTGAGCATCATTAACCATATGTGGTATGTTGTGTCCACTTCTACTGGATCTTTCAACTGTACTAGCAACCTTTAAAAATTAAAAAGTATATCAATATTATTTTTGACTTTTTTACTTTTTACATACAAAACATTTATAAAATTGGTAACATGTTTGGCTTATGATTTTTGGACCATCTGAGTTCATTCTGGTTACAAACAAGGTGTATTGCTGAATGCAGTTTAGTTAAAATGTGTGCTCATTGTTTCATTGTTGTTGACTTTGGTATCATACTTTTTTATACTGCTCCATTAGTTTTTCATTGCATATACATCAATTTAAGCTTTATAATGGTTTTTATCAATACAATTTAAGTATACATGCACATGTACCTCATTAATTGTTTCTGCAGTTGAGTTCCTCCAATGCATTTTCCATATACCAAAATGCCAATCAGGTTCAAACTTTGTATGACCAGCCTTCATCAAATTTCTGTAGGAACACTACAAATACTACTTTGGCTGCACTGACTCGTCATTTTTGTTCATTTACCGCCATGATTTCTAATGTAAACTAAAGGGGCGCAACTCAAAAATTACCTATACGTAAAATTATTTATAGAATGCAATAGAATCAATACGGAAGTATATTAAATAATTTTAATCGATCTGTTTATCTTTATCTGAAGATTTGATCATTGAACTCAGTTAAAAGGGATGATAAGTCGACTATCTCTGTCCATTATTTTCACTGATCAGCAGGTGCTTGTTCTAATTTGATTTTTTTTGTGACGTTGAACTTTGCGACGTCACAGTGAAAAATAGCAATCGCCGCATCTGGCCCCATTTTGTCAGACGTGGTCACAATTATAAGTTTCTAACACATGAAAATGTACCTTTTTACGGAGAATGAGTGACAGATGAATGACAATGAAGAATTGTTCCCTTCTGGTGAATGAAAAACATAATCGATAGCGAAAGATGGTGAAAAGATAAACTGGTTTAGTTTTTTGTCTAGAAAAAAAATGGAAGAGGTCTACTTTATATGTACCAAGAAGCAAATTAAAAAGAAATAGTGCACAAAACTAATATGTTTCAATAATGATAACAATTGTGTGTTGAAAAAGACATCCGATAAACTATATAAATATGGGGTTCACCAGTTAGTTGGGCATGTCTTTCAATTAACTTTCAAGTTAATTTGATTATTTTAATAACCTCACGAATAACAAAATAAAATTCAATTATGATAGACTACGGAGTTATGATTATAATAATGCCTTGACAACATCAATGTTACTGAAACGTAGTGCTCATCGAGCCTTTTAAAAGAGACAGTTAATGCAAAAACCAAAGATATTTCTAGATTAAGAAAGGCACCACCTGATTTTACGTTCCTCATTATTTAAATGTGACATACATAAGAACAGGACGCTTGACCCTTGCGAAATGAGTTATTGAGTATATTTAAGCATGATGAAGTGGTCAGGCAATACCATTCCCTTTATACAAATTATGATTAAAACAAAAGAAAACACTTTAAGGCCCATAAGCATAGCAGTCACGTGACTTGTGAAAAGTCACATTAATCTGTACTAATAAATCCATGAAGTTCTAGACGAAATTATGGTCCCATTTAAGATAGAAGAATATTGATAAGTCCCAATCCTTTTTTTAATTCTATAATCCTTTAACCTTAAGTGTAAGGTGAATAGGAATGCCTGGTCAAAAGTATGCGTTTCCGTCTTTCTTATTCGAAAAGGGTCGATCACATTCTAATAATTGAATTAGGAGCTAAAAGAATATTGAAGGACAAAGTATTTGAGACAAATGACTTTTTTATAATCACATTAATCCGTACAATTATATCAAGGGAGTGCTGAACGTTGTATAGACTTGCATCCATTTAATGTTAGTTACTCTGAAAGTACGTTTACCCTAGGAATATTGTTTAATAATTTCCTAGACTAGTTATCCACTTATATTATATTAAAAAATATGGTCCCATTTGAGAAACAGGAATATTGTTGAATTCCAATTTAGTTTAAACGTTAATAATCCTATAATCCTATGACACGTCGTAAAGGTTTCTTACTACGTGTGTGCGTTTCCGTTTCTTTCTTAAAAACACCCGCTTCAAGGACAAGATGAATTACAAAAAAACATCAATACAACCATAAGGTGTTGTAGTTTCTAATCGCCAAATCAAGTATTCCCCTTCTCATTTTAAGAAAAGGTGAGCTTTAAGTTAAGTCATTGGTCGGAAGGTAGTGTCTGTTAAGGAATGGGACCTTTCATATGTAATGAAATAAATTGGAACTTAACAGTGTTTATGTTGAATTATACTTATGGAAATTGTTTTGAATTGCTTAAATGACTACAGGGGATAACTCTTAAAAGGTATGGCCCTAGAACTTTGACCTTATATAAGAAGTTTGTAGATCGTAATTGGCTTTACAATTTGCAATTTAAATTTTTCAAATGTCTTGTAAAGATTTCAAGAGATTTGAGCTTCATCAGTACAAACCTCGGGAAATAATAAAGAAAAAGGGCAATATCTCCTACACAAGTGGCTAGATCTTCTTCAAATTATCAGCGCATGTAGATCTTAAAATTCTGAACACTTTTGATATGCATAAAAATGTTGATATCTGTCACTATTTTTGAGTTGTTTGCGGAAAACTACATTACCCTTTGTTTTTAGCAATAGCATCAATGCTTTTCAACAAAGTTAAAATATATCACACATGCTTATAACCAGCTATATAAAGTTTGATGTGAATATCTCCTAAAAGGGGAGGTCATACAACCCTTTTTAGTAAATTGTGTTGTGCGTAACAATATGTAATTTAAATTTCTGATATATTTTTTACAGTTTTTATGATATTAAGCTTAATAAAATTTGGAGAAAGAAAAGCAAGAAGAAGGGCAAAAACTCTTATAGTGATGGTTGTATTTTTTTAATTAAAATTGCATGGCAGGTAGGTCTTGAGGTGCTAATCATTTTTACACTGTCTGGATTTTGATATCGGTGACGGTGTTTGATTTTTTTTTGGGTCAGGTGAGCTAGAAACAATAGGTTCAAATAAGTCTTTTTAGTAAGTTATCTGTGCTATTGGATATGTCCTTCTTATTCAAAGAAAAGCTGCTTCTCAGCTCTTGACATGAGCTTGTCTTACGAGTCCGCATAGAACACAGGCGCATCATGTACAATTTACTATGCATGCATTGAAAAACATTTGTATTTTATTTATAATAGATAAATGAGAAAAAAAAATGGTATACAATTGTTTTGAAATATAAAACCCTAAAAGGCTATTAGATTATAATGTTAATATTTAAAAGGAAATTATCTCTTATAAATAATTATGTCGAATGCTGCTTTTACTAGGTTTCTCGACTAGCAAGCGTTACTCTTTCAAATTATACGCATTGGTCACGGGTCAATTGTTTAAACCATACGTACATGTAAAAGAATGATAAACCCGTATTCCAGTAAATTTTGTAAATAGAACAGAGTAATAATTTACCAGGGGTAAACTTGTTTATTAATAACCGCTGCTGGTGGACCAGAGGTCTCCGAGGGTAATCACAAGCCTGGTAGTCAGACTTGTCTGACACGAATTACCATAAACTTTCTAATATATTGTCGCTGAAATTTCCGATTGTTAAATTCAAAATTTATGAAAACACCAGGTTTCTTTCCTTGTAATGCACATGGTCGATATCCTCGGTGCTGGGTTTGGCTTCCTTGTTCGAACGTTTTGGTTTTGAGTACTTTTCGTTTTCAACTGTTTTTGAAATTGACCTTCCAATGTTTTGGTTTAAATGCTACTGATGAGAGGTTACTCCTTGAAATGTCGATATATAGCACATCCAAATTGACCGTTTGTACCCGCTTTTTGATATTTGTAATTTTGAAACCACTGGGCGATAACCGCTGCTGGTGGACCAGAGGTCCCCGAGGGTAATCACAAGCCTGGTAGTCAGACTTGTCTGACACCAATGACCATAAAATTTCTAATATATTGTCGCTGAAATTCCCGATTGTTAAATTCAAAATTTATAAAAACACCAGGTTTCTTTCCTTGTAATGCACATGGTCGAGAGGTTACTCCTTGAAATGTCGATATATAGCATATCCAAATTGACCGTTTGTACCCGCGTTTTGGTATTTGTAATTTTGAGTTTCTAAATTACATGTCTTAGCACATCTCTCTACGAATTTAACCATAGTTAGAATAAAAAAAAGTAGTATGACTATGAATACATGTATGATAGTTTTCGAAAAAGTCTAATGTTTCCTTTTGCTCTATATAACATGAACTCCCATAGCTAATGCCATACGTATTTCATAATCAGCCAACGTTTATAACAGGAAAACATGGCCTATATTTAATTCTCTTCAAATATATTTTACGTTACAAACTTTAATGTATACAGATGGGTCCGAACCAAACCTGTATGCAAACCAAACTTAGAAAATCAACCAAAAGTTTACTATTTGTTTACTCTCATGTTGGTTTGGTTTACTCTGAGTAAACCATGGTTTACTACTAAGTTTACTTTTAATGGAAAACCAAACCAGCTATCTGGCTAGTTTGGTTTACTCAGAGTTAACTTAGTTTACTACGTCAGAGTAAACCCATGCAGCAAGTTTAGTTTACTCAGAGAAAACCAAATAATATTAAAAGTAAACCAAATCAGGTTGCTGGCTTGGTTAACTCTGAGTAAACTAAACAAGGCCAAGAGTAAACCAAACCAGACCGCTGGTTTGGTTTACTTTGAGCGAGCATGCGCAGTAAAGAATAAACTCTTTACTAGCCGATCTGTGCGTCACGCTTATTCATAAATTTAATTCATCATCTCTACTTTATTATTATTTTGTCAGGCCGGTGGTTTGGTTTACTCAGAGTAAACTTAACAAGATTAAAAGTAAACCAAACCAGGACGCTGGTTTTGATTTTTCTGTGTAATCTAACCACTATTAAAAGTAAACCAAAGCAAGATGCTGGTTTCGTATACTCTGAGTAAACTAAACACGATTTAAAGTAAACCAAACTAATGACCTGGTTTGGTTTACTCAACTAAGTTTAGTTTACGTCGGAAAGCAAACCAAACTAGAAAAGCAAACCACGAAACCATGGTTTACTACCTAGTTTAGTCAAGTAAACCAAACCAAACCAGAAAAGTAACGTTAAGGAGGAACTTGCAGGTGATCACATGACTAGCCAAATATGAATTTAAACTTAACATTTAATTTAATGCTGAAATGTGTTCAAGATGTTGAAATTCTATTAAAAAGTTCCATTAAGACGTATTCTAAACTTTGTTTTGATATTAAAAGCATTGAAACTATTTTTTCTTTATTTTGTTAATTTTATTTTATAAAGTATTCTTTAAACCTAATGGAATCTCATATTTCTGCATTTTGACAAAGGGAGATAAATTATGACTAAATTTGCAAATATTGGCTACTTTTTGGCATATTTTTGTGTTTATCTGAAAAAAATACTCAGAAGCACCACCTTTTCTTCCTATCATTTTAAAGCAATAAAACAGCCCAATATGATATCAAAAATTTACAAAATTCTATTGATCATTTTTTTGTAAAATCAGAACTTTTCTTTAAAATTGTGTACTTTCTTTAACATTTCAATGTAAAAAGCCAACCTTCAGAATCAGTTATCTCGAAAACTAACTCAGAAGCATGTATTTTTCAAATTGAATTTTTAAAGTGTATCTATTAATGTGTCTATTTACAAATTTTAAAGAAAATCTATTGACAGGAAATTTTTGGTGTTTGGTGCAAGTACCCCCTTAATGTTTACTTTTTGTTTACTTTTGTACAGGTTAGGTTTGGTCCTATTTGTAAATATAAACTTGTAGTCAATTTGAATCAAAACCGGTACATATATCACTAAAAGCAGTTTATTTAAGATCATACGATGAAAGCTTAAAAGGACGTGTAGGAGCAAAGAAGTATCAATAGGGCATTCGAAATACAAATGACAACAAAGTTCCAGACAATAAATTTTGCTACGCCTGACGCGCGTTTCGTCTATTCAAGACTCATCAGAGGCGCTCTACCAAAAATATTGAAAATGCCAAACACTGTATGAATATGAAGAGCATAGAACAGTATAACCAAAAATACAAAACTGGGGAACCAAATTATTACTAAGATATTCAACCTATGTCTGGGGTAGGAAGAACCTTAGGGTTTAGACAATTTTGAAATTTAGATGGATAATTTAAAGCTTTGATGTATTCTCCAACTCAAAAGTGTTGGTGCCGGAGCGGGCTAACCTCGGGGAATTTAAACTCCACCAGCAGTGCTAACCTTCACGTCTGTTCGAAATACAAATGACAACAAAGTTCCAGACAATAAATTTTGCTACGCCTGACGCGCGTTTCGTCTATTCAAGACTCATCAGAGGCGCTCTACCAAAAATATTGAAAATGCCAAACACTGTATGAATATGAAGAGCATAGAACAGTATAACCAAAAATACAAAACTGGGGAACCAAATTATTACTAAGATATTCAACCTATGTCTGGGGTAGGAAGAACCTTAGGGTTTAGACAATTTTGAAATTTAGACGGATAATTTAAAGCTTTGATGTATTCTCCAACTCAAAAGTGTTGGTGCCGGAGCGGGCTAACCTCGGGGAATTTAAACTCCACCAGCAGTGCTAACCTTCACGTCTGTTCGAAATACAAATGACAACAAAGTTCCAGACAATAAATTTTGCTACGCCTGACGCGCGTTTCGTCTATTCAAGACTCATCAGAGGCGCTCTACCAAAAATATTGAAAATGCCAAACACTGTATGAATATGAAGAGCATAGAACAGTATAACCAAAAATACAAAACTGGGGAACCAAATTATTACTAAGATATTCAACCTATGTCTGGGGTAGGAAGAACCTTAGGGTTTAGACAATTTTGAAATTTAGACGGATAATTTAAAGCTTTGATGTATTCTCCAACTCAAAAGTGTTGGTGCCGGAGCGGGCTAACCTCGGGGAATTTAAACTCCACCAGCAGTGCTAACCTTCACGTCTGTTCGAAATACAAATGACAACAAAGTTCCAGACAATAAATTTTGCTACGCCTGACGCGCGTTTCGTCTATTCAAGACTCATCAGAGGCGCTCTACCAAAAATATTGAAAATGCCAAACACTGTATGAATATGAAGAGCATAGAACAGTATAACCAAAAATACAAAACATATCAAAAGTTCAAAAACTTATTATATGTTCAAATGAAGCATACATTGTACAAGAGCTCAACAAGTATCTTAAAAGATAGATTTCAAACTCAATCAATAGACGATAATGAGATGTGGAATAAGTGCACGCGAAACAACCAACATAAAGAAACGGCAATTTAAAAAATCACAACGGAAAACAGCGAGCATTCATCAACATGACCAGAGGTCGCTGTTCGCCGTCTAACATTGGCCAAAGACTAAAAGACTAAAGATCGTGAAACTCTTGAGTGTCTCTCTTTCTTGCTTGACAAATATGTTGTCACACCTGCAGACAAAGCTTTAAATGATATAGTTTTTATATGTAAGCGCATAACTATAAATGTCTGATTCAAGAATAAGGCATAGATGGTAATTCTTCTGCTAGTGCTACATACACTTGGACATCATTTGACAAAGATGAGATCATAGCCAACCATAACTCTTTCATGTCCTCTATAAATTCTATAAATATATCATTGAAAAGTGAACACGAAGAGTTACCATATTTGTACTGGATATCTAAACTTAAAAAAAAATCCTTACAAAGAAAGGTATATAGCTGGATCTTCATCGTGTTCAACTACAGAATTGTCCGTTCAACTTACTAAGATATTGTCTGCTGTCAAAGAAGGACAACAAGCATACTGTGACACTATTTATTATAGTGGAATAAATTAATCATATGTGGATTTTAAAGAACTCAAAAGATTTGTTAGATAATTTTAAATCCAGGTCATTGTCTGAGGTTCCTTCTTTGAAAACTTTCGATTTTTCAACTTTGTACACCAAATTGCCACACGAAAACTTAAGTGTCTACTGAAAAAACTTATTGAAAAAGCCTTTTCGAACTCAAGGAACTTTGTTGTTTTAGGCTCTAATTCTACATGTTTTTCCAAAACATCTTATAAAGATAAGATTTGTTACTCTTTGGATCAAGTTTGCAGTATGCTTGATTTCCTTATTGACAACATATTTGTCACATTTGGAGAAGAGATTTTTCAACAACAAGTCGGCATTCAAATGGGCACAAACTGTGCTCTTCTCCTCGCCGACTTGTTTTTCTACTCTTACGAGACTGAATTTCTTCAGGAACTTGTAAAGAACAAGATGATGAAAGAGGCAAAGTCATTAAATCTCACTTTCAGATATTTTGATTACATCCTCTCTGTCAACAACTCGTTGTTTGGCAGATAGATTTCTTCAATATATCATCCAGAGCTAGGATTAAAGAAACCACCGCATCCACTTGCTATACATCATTCTTAGATCTTCATCTCGAATTTGCCCCGGGTGGTCATCTCAGTACAAAAAAATACTATAAAAGAGACGATTTTACTTTTAAAATTATTCATTTTCCTAACCTGAAAAGTAACATACCAACGTCACCTGCATACAGTGTCCATATTTCGATATGCCAGGGGTTGTACACATTTTTCGGATATTTTTGATCCGACACCGCTTTTCTCCGTAACTGACTATTAGACCAAGGTTATAAGAAAATACGTCTCATACGATTTCTAAAAAAAATCTTTCTTCGTTATCAGCCACTGCTTTAAAAATTCAATATCATATTAGACAAAATGGTTAGTTCTTGCTTTGATTAGTGTTTGGCTGGTTGATGTACTGAGATGATTACCTAAGCATCCATAACATGTCATCACAAACCTGTGTTTTGTGTAACTACCGGACCCAAAGGTCGCAATGGAAGAGGGAGGTTTGGTGCGCCTTAATACCTGGTTCAACCTATCATTTCTTTTGAAATGCCTTAACCAGGTCAATACCATTGAGATCTTCATTTTGTCGGGTATGTTTTCCTTGTTTTGTCTGGTCTTATGGACATTTGAAATTGATTCTCCAAGTTTTGTTATTTTGTAATTACCTTTATTTTTTTACAAAAGATTCAAAACCAATGCCTAAATTTTCAACGAAACAAACACCATTTCTGGACAGAACAATAAACAAATAGAAGCCAAAGACAAACAAAAGCTTCGAGAAAGCACAAATAAAAAGTGGCGGGGTTAAACTAGTTTTTTTGGGCCAAACCTTCCCCCTATTAATAATCCTGTAAAAAGCTCAAATATAACATAATCTTAAAATCAAATCGATAAAAGTTCAATTCATCAAGACATTACCTGAGACAAGAGCACAATATAAGAGAACAACGACACAATGAGGAACTCTCTTGAGACCACTTGCAGTTACTGACAGCTAGCTAGGAAGCATTCATCGACTGATGTAAAAAAGAATAAAACATATCGATTTAAAATCCGACACAACACTTTAATGATTTAGTGTTATATCATCACCAAAATATGATATATTTGATCGCTCTAATGCTTTAAAATGATACAATAGTCAGAAGGTTATAGATTAAGTTATAAAGTTACTTTCAAATTATCAATATTTCTACCAAAAACACTAATTTTAAATATTTTACTAAAACTTCTGACTTGTATCCTTTCTTTAATAAGTTTTAAGCCAAATTATCATGTCCATATGATTGTTCTTGACTTTCTGTGCCTTATAAACAGGGTTTATTATAACAAAAAGCACTAATGATAAGTGCACCTCCGTATAAGGGACTCGCATGAGAGATACATATAGTGTCACAATCTAATCTGATTTTATTTAACTTAGAAATATGTATGGAAAATAGTTTACATCCGTTATTTTTAAATAATTTAATACGATCAGCAATGTCGAAATCGGACGATGTTGTTTTCTAACATTACCATTTATTTGTCTATCATTCCACCATGTGTTCCGTTTACGAGGACTTACTAAACTCATGACATAAATATTAAAAGATCTAGATATGTTACCCTATCCTATAATGTTATCGTTTGTAATTTTTTTTATCAACTTGAGTTTCACAAACCGTCGTGACTTGCGAAACTCTCGTTCACTTGATTTTGGATCTTTTTGAATTATTTCAAGAGGTTGAACTCTGATATATTTGAGGTTATGACCATGCTTATTAAAATGTTGATACAGGAGACACTTATATATTTTTGAAACGACGAAAACGATACGGATGTTCCGAATTTGTTTTTGATAAATACCTACACGTTTCCCATACGTTCTGGATATTGCAGCCAGGTTTAGATCAAGTTATTATTAAGTAATGTAAATTATTAGTTCGTCAATTTACATCTTGGGCTAAATTTATAGAGAATTTGCGACTGTTTAAAGGAGATTGTACAGTGGTGTCCCTTATCAAAATGTTACATGTCTGTCATTTAGAAGCATTGCAATGTAGATTTTAAGGATATCCACGACATGAGTTGTTGAAAGTTCTATCGATGAAATAACCGTATAAGTTGTTTTTTGGCGAGTATCTTATTTTCGTTTTTTTGCGATAGTTTACAACTCGCGAAAATATAGTATCGCGAAAATAGAATTTCGTAAATAATATATGTACAGTGTATTCTCTTTTATTGGAAATCGCAAAAATTTAATTCCGCGAAAAAGAGATCCTCCATTTTTTTTTTAAAATCCGCGAAATTTAGTTCCCGAGAAAAAACTACTTATACGGTATTAGAAATTTGATTTTTGGTTATTGTGGATCGAAAAGTGGGTTTGTTTCTACTTCTAATGTTGTAAGGGCGACAGGAATTAATATGGAAATAAAAAAAGTTCTGTTAGTAGTGGATATCCTATAAAGGGGTTTATTATAAAGAATTTTTTACCGTTTCTTAAAATCATGATATGTGTCGTAAGAAGAGAAAGGGGTGTCCAATGAAAAATAAGGATGACAAGAAAACAAATGTACTTACAATAAATATATATATGAAAAGTGGGGTCTGGGTGGCCGATTGGTCTAAGGCGCTGGTTTAAAAACAACACTATTGTTCATTAGCCGATCACCTCTCAGTCCCGTTTGCATTTAACAAAAAAGGGACTTCTCCAACTGTATGTGATTAGGTTTGTCAGTTACCTGCCCAAGGTCGGTGGTTTCCTCTAGGTACTCTGGTTTTCTTCACCATTTAAACTGACTGCCCTACATGGCCCAGGTGCGTCGATAAAAGGCGTTTAACACCAACACAAACACACACACACACCCATATATGAAAAGTACCATAGACTAAAACTTCCTACAAACACTACTATTGATTCTCGACAAAGCAATATAAAACATGTAAAACGCAACGACATAAAAACAATTACAGGGATTAATAGTACAAGACGGACATTTTACACGACAATAGAAATGGGCGAACAAAATGGTGGTGTATAAAGTATGAGGTAAGAAGAAAGCTATGAAAGCTCTATCTCGTGTACAAGTATACCAACATGAAAATATATAAGAGCATACCTTTGAAAAATGTTATTTTTAAATAAAAGTAAGTTTTAACATAAAGGACAGAGAATTAGCATTAATATAATATAATCATTTGTTTTTCTTATATTTGTTTTTGAAATATCCCATAATGTTACGTACCTGGATTGATTTCTCCTAGTTCATTATATATATTTCTGGAGCTAAACAAAAACACAATCATTGTTTATATATACAATTTAGATTCAAATATGTTGCTTTTGTAATAGACATATCAAGTTCTTTTTAGTTTGTAAAGGCCTATTTGACATCACAATGTATTTAACACGGTTGGTTGAACGTGGGGGATATTAATTTTGTTCGATCGATGCTTTTTTCTTGATCAATTAACTGCCGTTTGGTGGTAGGTACATGTACCATATTTAAAAATACAAAGCTGTCATTGTTGAAACTGTGGCTATGGCACGCGACAGTCACAAAAACCCAATAAACTGAGTTTATCGACCGTAAACTATATTTAGCGGTCGATAAACTGATTTATCACTCGCTAACTATAGTTTGCTGATGCTAATGATAATTTCAGTTGTTTGAAATTTATCATTAGCGGTCGATAATGGGGGTTTCAAATGCTAATTCGGGTTTCACGGTGATAAACCGAATTTATCGGTGATAAACTGAGTTTATCGGCGATAAACTGAGTTTATCGATGATAAACTGAGTTTATCGGCCATAAACTCAGTTTATCAACCGCAAACTATAGTTTACGGTCGATAAATGCTGTTTTGCGTTGATAGAGTAGCATTTGCGCCGCGCAAACTAAAGTAACCGAGTGAACTATGGTTTACGTTCTATAAAATAGTTTATTATGCGGTTGCTAGTGCATGCTATGAATATGTCATGTGGTTTGGAAAGTATCAATAACAGAAACTAAGTAAGCGTGCTTTCATACCCTACGAGTTCAATTAATATTATCCCCGAGGAATACCTATTGAGGTACAACAAGCATTGTAATAATAATTTGCATGTACTTCTTGCATACCAAGTTTCATTTATTTCTGCTAAGTAGTTTCAGAGGACTTGCGTCCTTAAAATATGATTACAGACGGGTGGGATGGGCTGACGCTCGAGTCAGTCAAAAACAACTTTGCATTGTAGGTAATAAAACCCTAATAAACCAAGTTTGTTTAATTAATATTAACTGTCGACTATGGAAATTTTCAATGCTTATTAGGGTTCCTGGGTGCTGAACTGCATAGCATGCAACAGTTACAAAACCCCAAAAACTGAGTTTATCGACCGTAAACTGTAGTTAGCGGTCGATAGACTGGGTTTATAACTCGCTTACTATAGTTTGCAGATGCTAATGATAATTTCAGTTGTTTGAAATTTATCATTAGCGATCGATAATGGGTTTTTCAAATGCTAATTAGGGTTTCTCGGTGATAAACCGAATTTATCGATGATAAACTGAGTTTATCGGCGATAAACTGAATTTATCAACCGCAAACTATAGTTTACGATCGATAAATGCTGTTTTGATTTGATAAAAAAGCATTTGCACCGCGCAAACTAACGTTATCGCTAATAAACTTGGTTTCACGAACGTAAACTATAGTTAGCGTGCGATAAACCCAGTTTATCAACAGCAAACTATAGTTTACGGTAGATAAATGTGGTTTATCAGGTTTTTGTTATTATCGCGTGCCATATGTGGCCCTTTTAAAAACTCATCCGGAATTCCCATTTTGATTCTATAATTGCAATTTTAAAAGAGTTGTTTTCCTTTGTGGGTCGGAAAAATGATGTGAACAATGTTAAGCTAAGGAAAACATCAATTTTTCCATATCCAATTTTGATGTAATTTCCCCCTTCTCCATTTTAATAAACTGGTATGGAATGAAGTCTGAAATGTTGACGATTGTTAACGATTGTTTGGAAGGTTAAAATTTTGGCAGACAGATTGAAAATGTTTTAACAATTTGACCTTTTTTTTAGATAATTTGAACAGTCAGGGGACCAACTTCTACAAGTCAGAATAAATCTTACTTCTACCAGTAAGATTCTATTTATGGTTTCTTACTCTAAAGAATCAGATCCAATTCTGACTTCTACGGGTCAGAATGAATCCAACTTGTTAGAGTAAGAATTGTTTCTATTAAATATGCTCCAATATTCAATGTTTTTGAAATAACATTTCTCAAAACCAATAAATCTTATCCAAATTGTTTCAAAAGGTCAACAATGACATCCTACATTTAGAATGTAAGAATCCTGTGCAAATAGGAAACAAATTGACTGTAAAGTTTCAATTATCATCAAAGAATTTCATAGCTAATTATCTAAGTCTGTCATTTAAATCCACGGTTTTGAACACCAATGCAGTTTATACTAGATAAATAATTGTTATTTAATGATTTAAGCATAATGAAAGACCTTAGTGTTCATGACCGCCAAAGTAGAGAAATTTACTGTCAAAGATGGGCAGTAAAACTTTGATTCTGACTTGTACAAGTAAGATTGATATAAAAACAAAAAAAAAAAAAATTACAAACCAATGACTATTTTGCTAGATTTATAAATAGCTCTCAGAATATAGAAAAGGAATTTAACCATACAGAATATTTTGAGATAAGAGAATTTGATAAAAAGACATTCTAGTAAAATCTACCTGTAGAAGTCAGAATGAAAATTCTAAAAATAAGGAGAAGATAACTCTAGTTTGTTTAATCTGACTTGTACAAGTAAGATTGAATCTGATCATTCTGACTTGTACAAGTTGGTCCCCTGACTGTTGAACATATTTTCAATGGTTAGGCCGACCCGGAAGTCGTAAACCTCTATTGCATAATTAAAAGATTTCTCGGCTACGCAAGTTCAGAAAATAATTTATAAAAATGACTATATTAATTTTATACAATGTACTGTACCTCGTATCCAGCTGGGTGGATTCATACACGTCTTTTTTATCTGCAAATTGTAGGGCACATACAAAAATAAATCTTTTGAATATAAGTTTTAAAAAATAAATAGTCTAAGAAAATAGTCAACGTTCCTCTTACAAAACAGTAATGGATCGTAAAAACGATGCAGTACACTAAAATATTAAAAAACAAGTCTAGAAGATGTACTTAACACTACCAAAAGATGTTAAATAGAATATAAATTTTAGATTTTTCGGATATTCGTATATCTTTCTTCAGTAATTTCAAACGCTATGACGTATTTTTTTTGTTAAAAACACTGTTGATGGTAGACGTACACAGTGAATATTTCTACGCACACAAGGTAATGAAAATAAAAAAAATGTAAAAACACAGACATATTAATTTACAAAACTTAAAAGAACGTATTTACAAGATATCTGAAAAAGTACTAGTTTGTTACACTGTAGAAATTGATGATGTTTTAAGTTTTTTCATTGATTCCGTAAGGGTGTCTGGTTTCCAGCTTACGTATCCAAAAGCTTTCTCGTGCCAACTTATCACTCTTAGACCAAGTGGGGATGTGGTCTATGATAGTGATAGACATCTCGTAAAGGTCTTCACTAGTGTGACCATTGGATCGCAGATGACGGCTAACAGGTAGGTCCGGCTTGCATTTATAGTCAATGCGATGCAGATTCATCATTTTACTGAAGTGCTGTATAGTTTCACCAACGTATTGTAATCCACATCGGCACTGGAGGAGGTATACCACATTTTTGGTTTGACAATTTACATCGCAAAAGATATTGTATACCCTTCCAGTGGATTTGCTGGTGAAATTTTGTGTTTGCAGCATTTGTTTGCAAGTAAGACATATTTTTTGCTCTCATCTGTTACAAAATTCTTTGGTTGAACGAGGTTTCAGATCAACACTAGCTCGAACCAACATGTCACGAAGGCTTCTTGGTCGACGGATAGCACAGATAGGGGGCTCGGGAAAGATCTTGGATAGTGTCGGATGTTTACGAATTTCATCCCAATGACTTCTAATTATTTTGGAGAGTGAACCAAACGACGGATGGTAAGTGATGACGAGGCGAATTCGTTTGTTCTTCCTTTTCTTTTTATACTGCAACAGGGACTGTCTAGATGGTTGTACAGCCTGTTGAAATCCTTGCTCTATCACTTCTTTTTTGTACCCGCGTCTGGAAAGGTTGGGTTTTCAACTCACCTATGCGTTGAGTTGCGGTGTCGTTAGATGAGCATATTCGACGGATTCTGAGAGCCTGACTGTAGGGAATGCCGTTTGTGCAATGTTTCGGATGACAGCTAAGAGGAGAGAGATATTGATGTTTATCAGTAGGTTTACAAAATAAATCAGTAGTCAAACTCGCTTGAAGAGAGTGGATGGCATTCTTTCTTCAGATGAAATGTTGCGAGTTTTTGGGGAAATATTATTCGACAGATGGATGGCATCTCATATTATGTTTTCAATAACATTCGTTTAAGTGGCCGATTTACTTGGCCTAGGAATCCATGAGCTTTTTTCTTAAATTTCTGGATGACACCGCTCTCCTCATCAGAATCACTGTCAAGCGAGAGATGACATTGTCATAAAACCTGCAGACAAAGGCAGTGCCGTTGTAGTCATGACCAAAGATGACTACATTGCCGAAGCAAACCGGCAACTTTCCGATCCACGATTTTACAAAAAAATAGATTCTGACCCTACCGCTGAATTCAGCGCCTAGATCACTTTAGAATTGGAAAATTAATCTAAAAACGGTGATATTGACAAACATCAATTAGAGTATCTAAAACCTGAAAAAAAGCAAACCTGGTCGCTTCTACTTACTTCCAAAAATCCATAAGGTTAATAATCCGGGCAGACCCATTGTTTCTGCAAACGGTCACCCAACAGAAACAATCTCAGAATTTGTCGATTACCATCTCCGACCGCATGTTCAAAATTTACCATCATCCATCCAAGACACCACCGTCTACCTAAAGAAATTGGAATCCATGAAACCGCTCCCTGATGGCATGTTTCTTGTCTCTCTTGACGTTACGTCTCTTTATACCAACATCCCTCATGATGACGGTATAGAGGCATGCAGAGAAACTTGGGATTCTCGCAATGTTTTGGAACCATCAACTGAAGGCTTAGTCAAACTTCTGATCCTTGTTTTGGAATGTAACAATTTCACTTTCAATGGGGATAACTACCTTCAGTTTAACGGTACAGCTATGGGGACCAAAATGGCACCATCTTATGCCAACATTTTTATGGGCAAACTTGAAAAAAATTTTTATCCACAACTTTGTCAACACCTTTCTCCTGGTTCCGTTTTATAGATGATGTTGATATGAAATGGACCAGATCCCAACTAGAACTTGACAATTTCATACTTCATGTTAATAGCGCCTATCCTAGTATAAAGTTCACACACGAAATTTCGGACTCGAAAATGTCGTTTTTAGATACTACTTCAACAATCAAAGATGGTGTTCTCTCTATTGATTTATCTTGTAAACCTATTATGTCATAGCGTTAGAAATTACTGAAAACGGAAGACGGATATAACCTAAAATTTATATATTATTTAACATCTTTTGGTAATGTTAAGTACATCTTCTAGACTTGTTATTTAAAAAAATATATATATACTTTTATATTATCATTTAAAGAAAACTATTAGAATAGAATGGATACAAATGTATGTACAAACTTAAAGGGTCTTACAATAAAGGTAGAGTTAAATGATTCGTTGCTGGAATTTTACTTGACAGGAGCTAAAACATTAAGTGCATTTATTTGAATATTGTTAATTTAAAAATTTTTGGTTTGGCCTGTAATGCAAATTGAACAAATGTGTAACAATGCTTACTCCCTTTTGCTTTTCTGAAACGTTTCAGTAAAATATAAAGTGAGATGGCTACTGTTCCAACAACAACTATTATTCCTATACCAGCTCCAACTCCTGATCCAAATGAAAGCTGTTCTTCCTTAGGCAATGGAACTTCTTCTAAAAAAAACAATTATACACAATTTGTAAACGCACAGATAAATTCATAGTTTCTTGTTATAAAGGAATAAAAACAACAAATTTATGGCTTTTCAAACAATGGTGTTTACAAATCTAGCCTAACAACAAGCTTTAAATTGACAAAAATATCAAATACAATTGAACTAGCATCAAAGCAAATAGGAAAAGACAACACAAAGCAAAGACACATCAGAGAAATTGAAGATCGCAATGTCCTGACTTGGTTCAGCCATTTCAAAAGAAATGGTGGAATGAATAAGTTTTTATGGCACCAAACCTCCCTCTTCCATTGTGATCTTAGGGTCCGGTAACACAAAGCACAACACGATTGTGTGACATAATAAGGATAAAGAGGTGATCATCCAAGTACAATAAACTGTCACACACTAATAGAAACAATCAAGAATCATTTCAACTAACAAACTCTTGACTTTTGCTACCAGTGGCTGATATCGAAAGCAAAACTATCTGAACAAATATTACAAGCCGTGGCATATCGAATAAGTTGTTAAACATACATCCCATATGCTGGTGAGGTTGGTATGTTACTCTCCAGATTAGGAAAATAAATAATTAAAAATTTAAAGTGTTCCTTTTGTGGTATATTTTGTGCAGTAATGGCCATGCAAGTGAAATTCGAGATGCAAATCCAAGAAAGACTTGAAGCAAGTACATTCGCTGTTTTCGTTAATATCAAGTGGATTACTTGAAAGAACTTATCTAGCACACAAAGTGTTGTTGACAATACGGACATCATCAATATATCTGAAAGTGAGATTAAAGGGTCTAGGTTCTTTTATTTTCTTGTCTCAACGAGCTTCTCAAAATAAGAATAGAAACAAGTCGGCGAAGAAGGGGCAGAAGGTGGGCCCATTGGAATCCCAAATTATTGTTGAAAATTCTCTCCTCCAAATGTGACAAATGTGTTGTCAATAAGGAAATAAAGCATGCTGCAAACGTTGTCGCCCATGGTGTAACAGATCTTATCTTTATAATATGTTTAAGAAAAGAAAAAAAATATAGGCTAAAAAACAAAGTTCCTAGAAAAAGAGAATGCCTTTTCATTAGCTTTTTTCGGTCATCATTTTAATTTCTCGTGTGGTAAGGTTGCGTATAATGTTAAAAACAAAAAAATAGATAACTTAGGTCGCGTTGACACTGAGCAAAACTCAAAGTTTTGTCGTCCGCACTTATATTAAACAACAATGCGTTCACACTGTAAAAATTCGATGTTTACATGTAGTTTAAATGTTGTGTTCATAACATGCATTCGGTATTTAATGTAGACCTTGTGTGGGTTTCAAGTACAAGGAATTTGGCACATTTCTTTTGAATAAACGGCATGTATATGCCTTTCTTTCTTTTAAAAGTTTTATTTTGAGTACAACATATCGTATATTCCAGTTTTTTCTGGGATGAGTGAAAAAGAGGGGTACATGTAATTTTTATATAAGTATGCATACGTACGGCAAAGCGGGACAGGATTACATGAAAGATGATGCCCAGTTGGATCTTACTTTTGTGGGATCAGGAAGATGAACAAAAAGGGTTATAAAATGAGCGTGAGATGATGATGAAGTGGAGATAAAAGTCCAATAGGGATAAGAGTTTTGACTACATCAGGGAAAACCCAGGATGGGTAGCCTCCTGCATGGGGACCCCACAGGCCCTTCTCTTATCGAGACCTGCAGCAGGGTTCTTTTATGTGTAAAGAATGTGACTTTGTTCCAAGACGGTGCACCACTGTGGTTTGCAGTCAGGTTTATTATTATTATACATTAATTTTGTAGCCTGACGACCCGGATTTCATCGACAAGGATTCACTATTCGACCACATCGACTACACACACCCCGATGTCAGGTTTCTGAGCTTTCTTTTGTGGACTTTTACTGACAAGCTTAGCGCTGCTGTGGGGCTATTAACATATGTTTTCTGTACATTTAAATTACAAATACACTTGCATTTTATTATGCGAACAATTCTTATGTCAAGTCATTTAATTTAGGTTTATCAATGAGAACAAATTAAGTTTGAAACTATTTTTAGCACAAAAACTACTTCTACACATGTTTACTCAAAACAACTTAAGTGTGACAACCAATGTATTAATAAAGGTATGATAGAAGCTGAGGTACCAATGAAGCATCCGAATGTAGTTCGGGCAGAGACAAAACCAGTAAACGTCAAGAAAACAGGACGATGAAACAGACAACATAAAACACAAAAAAATACAAAAAAGACAAATCAAAAGTCATCAACAACGCGAATTCAAGTGATAATTAAATAAAACTAAGGTGCCCCAGAAGAGTAAGCAGTTCCTGCATGTACTTTGTAAAGCATACCCGTCGTTTTGCCAATACTTAATTTAATGTATCAAATCCGGTAAAGGAAGACAAAACAAAACCGTACGACAAACCAACATCTGCACGCATCTGATCTGAGAAATAGAAATTCCATATTTGTTTATGAGCGCATGATGCCGCCATAAAATCTCGAACGAGGACAGTAACGGAGAAGCAACATGAAAGTCCAACAACTTGACGATTGTATTATAAAGTAAAAGTCATCACGGTTTTGAAATTTCGAGATGTACATCTAAATATGAAGCAGATATGCTAGAATCTGTTTTGTCATTTATCTAAAGCTCCTTAGGATATATGATATGGAGAAAGTCACTAAAGTCAGTGAAATGACATCATTAACGGAAAGTGAGGTTTCAAAAGAGAGCAAGTCTACGATCTATTGTGTTTAGAAGTGATTGTAAGAAGTCTACAGCTTCATTTGACTGAAGAAACAAATCAGCAAGTAAAGGTGTACAATAAGTGGTCATTGGAATACCTATTGTTTTATGAAAAACACCAAACTGATCAAATATCCTGCCTATTAGAAAGTTGAGCATGTCGATTATTTGATCTTCTGTTCTTTGTCTAAGAATCGTTGATGACAAAGTAAATCTGGGTATAATCGACTACCAGTCATTAGTACCTGCAATTTCCATTCTTCTTCAAAAAGCTACGTTTAATCAGCTGTTCAAATCGTGATTTGAATTGTTCATATAGGTAGAAGTGGAAAAGTGTGGAGAAATCGAAAGTGCAAAAGGAAACTGATTAGTGTTAAGAATCTCCATCCCTTTTTTTTCCGAATTCTTCAGGAACCCATTTATTAGACACCATTTCTAGAATTACAACAATCGTAACTATAAATATTGAAGTCAACAAAACCGAGAGGTTAAATTGTACATTTGGGTGATCCAGTAATGAAGTGCTGTCTAACAGATGTTTATGTAATTTAGGAATCAAATAAAGGGTTGGAATGCCACCATTTTCAGCATCAACAGAAAGGCCAAAAACAGAAATGATAGAGTTTATGTTCGTTTAGACAGCGTTGTTGCTGTTTATGTGGTGCTATCACTATCGCTACTTGAACGGACATAATCTACTTGACAGCTACTTGTCTAGATTTACTGGACTCTCAAAATGTCAAGTGTTTTAAGAAATTCAGTATATTCTTCTTGCGATAAATCAAGTAAACTCCAGTCGTGTCCAGTAAATTCAAGAGGTATTACACTTTACACTACTGGATCGCCCTTCAAAATAAAGTAGTATGCTCAATTTGAACTTTAACTATTAACACTACTGAACAATTTACATGGTCAGTGTAAACAGACTAGTCAAGTAAATTATAAAAATAAGATTTTTGGCTTTACTAGTGTATTCCAACCAATCCTTTATTCGACAAAACAGACAATGAAGCAAAGGTGTAACAAAGGGGTAATCAGTATCATAAAACCTTAAAGACAAAGACAAAACCGGCAGACAATCATCACAACAAAACAAACCACATAACAACATAAAACACACACACACATAACAACAAAACCGCATTCAGCAACGCGAACTCAAGTCGAAACGAGAGTGAACTCAGGTGCTCCGGAAGAGTAAGCAGTTCCTTCTTGCTATAGCACACCCGTCACGTTGCCAAAGATCGATTAAGTAATGGTCAAATCCGGAAAGGATGACATTACAAAACTCTATGTCAAACCAACATCTGTGCTCATCTGAGAGATAGAAATCCCGTATTTGTATACAAGCACATGATGTCGTCCGTACAATTTCTTGAGTGATGACAACAACCTGGGAGCAACGTACCCCTGTGTTAACAATTTGCTTGTCAGCCGTGTGGCTCTCTCAAGGAAGTCGTTGTACTCCCCAAATGCTCTGGAATAGCGAATCAATTGTGATACGTAAACTCCATATGCTGGAGTGGACGGAATGTTGCTTCACAGAAAGGGAAAGTTAACTATTGGAAAGTTGAAGTCATCACGTTTGTCATAGAGCTTTGTACAACGCCTTCCTTGTGTGTCAATTTCGAGAAATAGATCAAGATATGAAGTGGACCTCCTAGAATCTGTCAATGTAATGATTTTGTACACAAAATTGATGTTATTTGGTGTTTTGTCTGCAAGCAAAACAACTTATTCGTCATGTTAGGTGGACAATGTTTTGGTTACATCAGCTTTGGTGAAAATGGTTGTTGCCTAAGTGCTTATCCAGCCTTTCCAAGAATTGATTTTTTTCAAAACCAATGACATCACAGCTTTAACCAATTCTTAACAAAACGTCAAATTCTGTCCTCTGTTCGTTCTTGACCGATTGTCCTGTATAGTTTTCTACTGAATCCATAATTGTTTTAAAATTATGGCTGAAGTTGATTCGTCTTGGCTCATGATATTTAGGTCCTTTAGCCAAAACATGCTTCGATCATGTTATAGTCCCTCAGCTTTTTCAATAGTAAACAGTTTGCCTTATTCAATACCATATTGAGATAAATAGATATCGTCTTTAAAAACCGTAACCGAAACTTCTTGTGTACCGAAGATTTAAGCGATTTTAATTGAATGTTTCTTGAGATTTTTTATACTATTTAAGTCGCTACAGGTGCTGAAAGTAAAATGTTCTGCCTGCTTCAGTGTCACTTATTATCATACATAATAAAGGTAATAACAAAACTACCGAACTTGAATGATTAATCTCATAGTCCAGAGAAAATGACAAAAACGAATCAGTCATAACGGAGAATTGGTGGATCGCAATGGTCCTGACTTGGTACAGGCATTTTAAACGAAATGTTGGGTTAAACCAGGTCTAATGGCGCCAAACCTCCCACTTCCATTGCGATCTTAGGATCCGGTAATGACCATAGAACACAACATAGCTGTGAGACACAATAGGGATATTGAGGTGATCATCTCAATACAGAAGACCAGTCAAACACTAATTAAAACAATTAACTATCATATCTTTTAACTCAATTTTGAACTTTTCTACTAGTGGCTGATAACGAAGAAAGAATTTTTTAGTGATCGTATGAGACGTATTTTCTTATAGCCCTGCTCCAAAAGTCGGTCACGAAGAAATCGGTGTCTGATCAAAAAATCAAAATAAATAACAGCTTTGTTTTTTTTTTCTAAATTTCTGCTTGTTATTTGAGTTGTGCTGCGTACATTTATTCCACATCTCATTAATTTATATTGCTATGAACTAGCCTTTTTATAAGGCTCTCAGATGGTAAATGGCAATACCCTCTTGAATTATAAATAAATAATAATGATATGAGGTTCTTATATACCGCTTTTCACAACAGTTAAGTCGTCTCAAAGCAGTTCACCGTTCAGGCGCTGACAGCTATCATTCAACATTTACATTACTACCCAACCACGTACTCATTTACAGCTGAGTCGACTGGAACAATTAAAGTAAAGTTTCTTGTTCAAAGATACAACACGATAGTGCCGGTGAATGGATTCGAACTCACGACCCTTTGGTCGCCAGTCCAACGCCTTAACCATTACACCACCGCATCTTAATATAGGCCCGTAGATGATCCATCTGCTATCAGGTTTTCATTTAATAGAGGGGTTTACTGATTATGTCTGCAAGAAACAACTTACATTGTAACTAAAATCTATGACGCACTTATGTTAATAATTTTAATAAACTTTACTCTTACAGAACTTCAAATCGTGATTACTACTTTTACCAAAATCACGGTGTCATTAACTAATTGCGCATTAAAAAAAAATAACGGCATGAACAAACAAGCTTAAGATCAAGTCATAACAGTTTGGTTCATCCATTTGTTTGGCTTAACTTACTTGTATTGTTAACAATCGGCTAACTGATTCTCTGGAATTTTTATCCATTGAAAAATAATATACAATAATAATGTTTAATTTTACCTGAGTTTGTCAGTGTGATACAATTAACTGTTTCCTTGGACTGGGTTGATCCATAAGTATTTGTTGCATTTACATGGACATGGTATCTCGACAAAGGGCTTAAGCCTTGTACAGTAACAGTTTGGTACCTATTTAATCCTGGGTCTTCTTTCTCAACTGAATACTGAACATCGTGTGTAAGATCGTGACGGACGACGGCTTGAAATGTTTGAAAATCCTCTTTACTGTCACTACCCCGGTAGTTTGATTTCCATGATACAATCAGAGATGTAGATAAACAACTGACCGTTATATTTCCTGGTGGATACGGTCGTCCTTAATAGACAAAAAATATAAAAATCATGTTGAAATGTTTATGTTCAAATTTGAGGAAACAAACGACGTTTAGATACCCAAACGAGATTTTGGCATAGATAAAGTTATCAATAATGACAAATCACACAGTAGACTTAATCACGAAGAGCATGTCGCGATAAAAGAAGACCTTAGAATCATCATGCAGGAGGCTAAATTTCCCGTTTCTATTGATCGCTCATTTTTTTCCAGTGAAAGTAAAAACTCCCCTCCCCGATTGTCATTGTATCCCCATTTTTCAAACACTTTTGCATTGGTGATAGAAAAAAACAAGGAATACAAATTAAAACAAAGTTCCAGACAATAAATTTTGCTACGCCTGACGCACGTTTTGTCTATTCAAGACACATCAGAAATGCTCTACCAAAAGCTGAAAATACCAAGGACTATATGAATATCAAGAGCATAGAATGGTAAAACTAAACATGTCGAACAAGAAACCAACTTATGACTAAGACCTACCTATTTCTGGGGTAAGAAGAACCTTAGGATTTGATAATTTAAAAATCTAAACCAATAATTTATAGCTTTGATGCGTCGTCAGCACAAAAGTGTTGATGCCGGAGCGTCCTAACCGCGGGGAATTAAAACTCCACCAGCAAGCAGCTCTTGTCATCATGGGTGTGCTAAAGCAAGCAGGAACTGCTTACTCTTCCGGAGTTCGCTCTTGTATCGACTGGAGTTTGAGTTGTTGATTCACATTCAGTTATTTTGTGTTTCCATATTTTACATGTTGTCTGTTTTTGTCCCGTTCTTGTTGGTGTTTACTGGTTTTGTCTCTTCCCTTTCGGACTTTTGACATTCGGATACCCCATTGGTACCTCTGCTTCTTAGAAATACAAATTGCATTAAAGTTCAAGACAATAGATTTGCTACGCCTGACGCGCGTTTCGTCTATTCAAGACTCATATCAGAGGCGTTCTAACAAAAGTTGAAAACATACAGGAAAAATTGATGATCGGGATGGTCCTCACTTTCGAAAGAATTTGTTGGTTTAACCAGGTTTACGGCACTAAACATCCCTCTTCCTTTCTGATTGAAGTCCACAACAACACAATTGCGAGAAACAAAACGAATATTGAGATGATTAGCTGAGTACAACGACAAAAACAAAAGTTATCAAAACAATCAATAGCAATTTCGTCTAACAAAATTTTGAATTTGTCAACCAGTTGCTGATGATGATTATAAAGGGTGAATCCAAAAAAAAATGAAGCCTTTTAAATAATCAGTCATATTTTATCTCCAAGTTGCAATAAAATGACGTAGGCCAAAATGATTGTTGCAAAATTGACTTAATTTTTGCCAAATTGGTTGGATTATAACAAATTATAATGAAATGGTGCTTAAAAAACACCCCAAACATGTAAGGAGTGTGACGCCTTTTGCGTGACATTTAAAAAAAATGTTTTTTCAATTTTTTTTTCATAATGCAGCAAGGTTATGAATAATAACATCACTGGGATCTATGGTATATTGGCATCATTTTTCAGTATCTTGATGTATTGTAAGTAGAAACAATGTCCCATAGAGAAATTAATTGTCCAGGTACTACATGAAAATTTTAGGTAAGAGAAAATGGGAATTCCAAAATAAGACAGCTACTAACAGAGATCCAAAAGAAATAAAGTCTCCAACTTTACTGCAGTGAATACATAAATATATACCCTGCCTGTATGGACATAAGTTACATCATCTGTATGCATAGGCCATAAATTATCTTAATTCTAAGAGAGGTTCCATCAAATGTAAGGAGTGTGACAATTGACTTTAAGCTTCAAATATTTTTACAGGATGGTTTTCAATTTTATATTTTTTTTTAATTTTGATACTCCCAGTAGTTCTTATAATAGGGAAAAGAGAAAAAAATATACAAAACTTTGTTGACTTTCATCAAATTTTAGTTCTAGGACCACTATAGTGATGTAAGGAGTGTGGCACCTTAATAATGTCATTGATTTAATGGCTTTAATGTTGAATATTACATTTGATAACATAAACATTTTGTGATTAGAACCCAAGAGTAACATATAGTAACCATTTTTAAGTTTAAAATGATACATACATACATTCTCATGTTCAGGATTTCAAATAATATCTTCAAAAAAAGATTAACAATGACTAAAAAGTCCACACCAAATTCCTAAATTGCCATAAATAAAGGTAATTACAAAACTACCGAACTTGAATGATCAATCTCATAGTCCAGAGAAAATGACAAAAACGAATCAGTCATACCGGAGAATTGGTGGATCGCAATGGTCCTGACTTGGTACAGGCATTTCAATCGAAATGGTGGGTTAAACCAGATTTTATGGCGCCAAACCTCCCTCTTCCATTGCGATCTTAGGATCCGGTAATGACCATATAACACAACATAGTTGTGAGACACAATAGGGATATTGAGGTGATCATCTCAGTACAGCACACCAGTCAAACACTAATTAAAACAATTAACTATCATATCTTTTAACTCAATTTTGAACTTTCGTACTAGTGGCTGATAACGAAGAAAGAATTTTTTTAGTGATCGTATGAGACGTATTTTCTTATAGCCCTGCTTCAAAAGTCGGTCACGAAGAAACCGGTGTCTGATAAAAAAATCTGTGAAATGTGTGCAAGCTCTGGCATGTCGAATAAGTTGAGAAATATAAACACTGTAAGCAGGAGAAGTACGTATATTGCTCTGTAGATTAGGAAAATTAATAATTTGAAAATTAAAATCGTCTCGTTTATCGTAAATTTTTGTACTGAGATGACCACCTGGGTCAAATTCGAGGTGCAAATCCAAGAAAGACGTGAAGCAATTAGATTCGGTGGATTCTTTAATCTCCAATTCTGGAGGATATATTGAAGGAATCCAACTACCAAATGAAGTGTTATTGACAGAAAGGACATCGTCAATATATCTGAATGTAAGATTAAATGACCTTGCCTCTTTCATCTTCTTGTTCTTTACGAGTCCCTGAAGAAATTCAGTCTCGTAAGAGTATAAAAACAAATCGACGAGAAGAGGAGCACAGTTTGTGCCCATTGGAATGCCGATTTGTTGTTGAAAAATCTCTCCTCCGAAGATGACAAATATGTTGTCAATGAGGAAATCAAGCATACTGCAAACTTGTTCCAGTGTGTAACAAATTTTATCTTAAAAAGATGTTTTGGAAAAGAATGTAGAATTATAACCCAAAACAACAAAATTCCTTGAGTTTGAAAAGGCTTTTTCGAGAAGTTTTTTCAGGCGACATTTTAGTTTTTCGTGTGGCAAGGTGATGTATAAAGTTGAAAAATCGAACGTTTTCAAAGAGTGAACCTCAGAAAATGCTCTAGATTTAAAATGTTCTAACAAATCTTTTGAGTGTTTCAAAATCCACATATGGTTAATTCCACAACGATTATAAATAGTGTCGCAGTATGCTTGTTGACCTTCTTTGACAGCAGACAAGATTTTAGTTAAATGAACGGACAGCTCTGTAGTTGAACATGATGAAGATCCAGCTATATACCTTTCTTTGTACGGATTTTTGTGAAGTTTAGGTATCCAGTACAAATATGGTAACTCTTTATGTTCCTCTTTCATTGGAATATTGAAAGAGGACATAAAAGAGTTATGGTTGGCTATGATTTCATCTTTGTTAAATGTAGTCCGTGTGTATGTAGCACTAGCGGAAGTATTACCATCAATGCCTAGTTCTTTTATTAGACAATTGTAATAATGTGCTTTACATACAAAAACTATATTATTGGAAGCCTTGTCTGCTGGCGTGACAACATACCTGTCATGTAAGGAAGAGAGACAATTGAGAGCTTCACGATCTCTAAATACAGAAGAAGGCCGGGGGTTCACACAATTGCGAAGTTTGTCTATTCGGCTTCGTACAAGAGATCGGATATTCCTTACCCAGTCCGACAGTGATTCATATTCTGGTTCTTGGTCCTTTTCCCTATTTATCCAGGCTCTAGCATAGTCCTCCCTGAACACTATCGAGTCTGCAATCATCATAAGTCGATAAAAAGTATGTTATAAAGGCCCGTGTGGAACATGGGTGGCGAATTAGCCCGACACAGATCCTAACTTAACTAAGGGTAAGTGCTCATCCCTTAGAGCGACCAAAGTGTGTTTTTTAGGTGGCTTTTTAGGTTGGCCCTAGTCCATTATTGTCCGCTGGGTTCGTATTGTCTAAAATACAGAATGCCTGACAACTGCCCATATAAAACCAGCGTGTGATGCAGTGCCATGCTTAATGGAAGTAAAATATCCATGTGTGTGGACCGCCAGGTAGTGTATCACATCAGCTAATTTTTAGTCCATACCCACCTCTCCCCTTTTTCCAGTGATCTTTAAAATTTACTGTTGTTTTATGTTTCCAAACCCATGCCTACATTTCCTTTCAACATTTCATGTTCATCGCCCTTATATATCCTAGAACAAAGTAGAGCAGTCTGGCGTTAGGGTCTATGATTTTATTTTTACTTATTGTGAGTATTATATAAAAAGGGTACATGTAGAACCTAGCTATATTACCATGCATACTTTTGTATGTATATGTATATATCAAGTAACAAATCGAGGTTCAAAATTGTCTTTATTTATTAGCAAATAAAAAAGTGAATGTCAGAATTTGTATATACTCACATTAATTAAAAAAAATGTTTCAAACGCCCGTGGTAGAGCGTAAAAAATCCAACTTTAGCACTCTAATACTACAAAAAGTGCGTCAAACACATACTAGATAGATATATTTTTAATATCGTATTTGTCCGTTACCAACATAATAGCTTAGCAGTTAAGTGCATCGTCACTGCTTTCGACTTTGCAGTTTCAAGTATCAATTCTGTTTATTAAATATTAGAAATTCTCGGAGCATAATGCATTTTACTTAAAAAGATAAAATGGAATATCTGTAATTTTTATTTGTCATCGACTAAACCCCAAAAGAATTTTCGACATGATATTCGTCATTTTGGAAGCAATAAAAATAATCAGAAAAATCTTCCGCCATCTTGTGATGCTCGTAGCTGCCGTTACGAGCAGCCACCAACCGCCAGTGATAGAACTCCATCGTCAGAAGCACTCTGGCAAATGGCATCTAGTCCAATGCAACGTTTATTAGGAAAATATCTCTTTTTTGCTAACCTGGTTGATGTCGTGATGAAGCAGGAACTGAGCTTCGCGCGACCTCCGGCTTTTAACCCATCTTGTTCTTCATCAAGTATGTGGTGTCTTTCAAAATTGTCCACGAAGGAGAGGTATTTGATCAAGACGCTTGCAAGAAATAGACATGAGGGACACACGTCGATATTTGGAGGCCTTTCTTAATTTACTTGCACGCTGTCGGTCATCTTTTAGTCGTCTGGTACTTTTTCATTGGTCGATTGAGTGAGTGAGTTGGTGTTTTATGCCCTTACATCGCAATATAGGTTTTATTAAAGGCGTTGAACGTGAAAAGATGATGAAATAAACATAAAATGATAAGGAGAAACATGGGGTGGGATGGGAAACAAAAGGAACAGGAAATGAAGACCATATAAAAAGATTGGAAGTGGTAAGGATCAGACATTTAAGCTATGTGGTGCAATGCTTGGCCGTAACAAAGGGTATTAGTGTTTCTGTATCATAGACCTGACAACTTCCGCCCGAGAGAAACCCTATTAAGTCACCTTGGGTACACACTAGGTTGCTTTATTGGCTGATCATTGACTCGAGGTCAAATGAATACAAGATTTAGTTTCAAATGCTATTGAAGTAAAACTATTAATTTAGTTAAATATACTATATAAAACATATATAACATTTCAGTCTGATGATTTTATATTTGTTACAAAGTGGGAAATTGCAAACTGCAACTTTATTACAAACTGGGTTGGTAACTTTAACGCAGTTTGTAATACTAAATATATTCAAATTGAACGTGACATTAAATAGTTAAGAGAAAAAAATTGTCTTATTTAGGACTTAATGCGTTGACGAAGTGACGATAACATAGAAATTCAAACAAAATAACCTATTTGAATTTTTCATTACAAAGCGAAACTTTATTACAAACCGGGTTGCCCCATGCGGCCTATCAGTAGTTAAAAAAAATGTGGAAACATGTCGCGACCAAACTTACATCATATATTTTCGCTACTTTTCGTTCAAAAACAGTTCTTGTTCTTAAGTTAAATATTTTGCTCTTTCTCTTGTATTTAAATTTATAATTAATCATGGTTCATTTGAAGGTTATCTTCATGTTAAAATATGATTCATGGTTAGTAAATTTCAAAAAATCCTACAAATGCAAAGAGTGACAGATAAATCGCACCTTTGCACGTTTTGCTAGATTCGAGGCTAGATCTCCCATTAAATGATATGAATGTCCCGTTTTGATCTATTCCAGTGTTAATCTGGAATGGTGTTCTCGAAGTTTTCCTAAGAAAAGCCCTCAAAAAGTTAAGTTTCTTAGACAGACTTTAGGAAACAAATAGGAATGACTAAAGAAATAATTAGGGGTGTTTTACTTGGTGATCAACAAATGGGTCTTACGTGCATGAAGCATGGCACTCTCCACAAACGTTGGCCAATTTTGGTCAGCCGTCAGGGTTTACGTATTAAAGACCTGAGAACAGCCGGGAACGAGGGTCCCCCTATTTCACCACCTAGGGTACACACTTCGTCGCTCTATGGGCTAAGCACTGCCCCGATGTCAGAATCCCAATCCCCTTAGTAGCCTCTTACGATAAGCTGCTGCGGGCCAATTCGCTCACCGGACCAGATAATATGAAGAAAAATAGGAAGAAAATAAAACAATACTTACAGAAGAAAATATATTATATTTTATATATAACATTTCTTATATAATTTAATTTATTAATATATATCCTTCAAAATCTAATCCTGCCAAAACATTGGTGTTTCTTGCATCGGTATGACATTATTCCAGCTATTCGTTTTTTAAATTCTAGAACATATATATGGGTAAAAAACCATTTTGAACGTCAGGTGTCCTACATTTAAGAGAAAAAATACGGGGTATCCCAAATTGAGAGACGTTTGATAACATAACTTAACGTTAAGAAGCCTCTTAAAACGGTCTTGGGTAAGGTTATACAATGTTTTATGAAAAAAAGATAAATAATTATGATATCGTTCAATGATACAAATAAAGGCTATATAAAAAATTAGAGTTAAATTATTACTAAAATATAAGTTTGAAATGACATAATTAAAAAGGATTTTATATTATAAATATATGTACCAGTATTAGTTTGCTTATTTACGTATATTACGAGTTTTTTTAATTCAGAATTATTTTAAATAAGCTGATAATTTGCGTCCTTGGGTGAATTTAGGTATCGGAATACACGGAGGGTTTGTTAATTTTTGTAGTTACAATAAACATGTCAGAACGTCTTGAAACTCATCATACCAATTCAAAAAAATATTTCAAGGACCAAGAACCTGAGCTTGAATCACTGTCGGACTGGGTAAGGACTATCCGATCTCTTGTACGATCCCGAATAGACAAACTTCGCAAATGTGTGAACCCCCGGCCTTCTTCTGTATTTAGAGATCGTGAAGCTCTCAATTGTCTCTCTTCCTTACATGACAAGTATGTTGTCACGCCAGCAGACAAAGCTTACAATAATTTAGTTTTTTGTATGTAAAGCACATTATTTTAATTGTCTAATAAAATAACTAGGCATTGATGGTAATACTTCCGCTAGTGCTACATGTACATACAAACGGACTACATTTAACAAAGATGAAATCATAGCCAACCATAGCTCTTTTGTGTCCTCGTTACCATATTTAAACTGGATACCTAAACTTCACAAAACTCCGTACAAAGAAAGGTATATAGCTGGATTTTCATCATGTTCAACTACAGAGCTGTCCGTTCATTTAACTAAAATCTTGTCAAAATCTTGTCTGCTGTTAAAGAAGGTCAACAAGCATGCTGCGACACTATTTACAATCGTAGTGGAATCAACCATATGTGGATTTTGAAGAACTCAAAAGATTTGTTAGATCATTTTAAATCTAGATCATCCTAGGTTCACTCTTTGAAAACGTTCGATTTTTAAACTTTATACACTACCTTGCCACACGAAAAACTAAAATGTAGCCTGAAAAAACTACTCAAAAAAGCCTTTACAAACTCAAGGAATTTTGTTGTTTTGGGTCATAACTTTACATTCTTTTCCAAAACATCTTTCAAAGATAAAATTACAACAAGTTTGCAGTATGCTTGATTTCCTCATTGACATCATATTTGTCACCTTCGGAGGAGAGATTTTTCAACAACAAATCGGCATTCTAATGGGCACAAACTGTGCTCCTCTCCTCGCCGATTTGTTTTTATTCTTATGAGACTGAATTTCTTCAGGGACTTGCAAAGATCAAGAAGATGAAAGAGGCAAGGTCATTTTATCTTACATTCAGATATATTGATGATGTCCTTTCTGTCAAAAACACTTCATTCGGTAGATGGATTCCTTTAATATATACTCCAAAATTGGAGATTGAAGAGACCACCGAATCAAATTGCTTCACGTCTTTCTTGGATTTGCGCCTCGAAATTGACCCAGGCGGTCATCTCAGTACAAAAATTTACGATAAAAGAGACGATTTTAATTTTCAAATTATTAGTTTTCCTATTCTTCAGAGCAATATACTTACTTCCCCTGCATACGGTGCATATATTTCACAAATTATTCGATATGCCAGAGCTTACACACATTTCACAGACACCGATTTTTTCGTGACCGACTTTTGGGGCAGGGCTATAAGAAAATACGTCTCATACGATCCCTAAAAAAAATTTCTTTCTTCGTTATCAGCCACTAGTAGAAAAGTTCAAAATTGAGTTAAAAGATATGGTGGTTAATTGTTTTAATTAGTGTTTGACTGGTCTGCTGTACTGAGATGATCACCTCAATATCCCTATTGTGTCTCACAACTATGTTGTGTTCTATGTTCATTACCGGATCCTAAGATCGCAAAGGAAGAGGGAGGTGTGGCGCCATAAAACCTGGTTTAACCCACCATTTCGTTTGAAATGCCTGTACCAAGTCAGTACCATTGTGTTCCACCAATTCTTCTGTATGACTGATTCGTTTTTGTCATTTTTCTCTGGACTATGACATTGATCATTCAAGTTCGGTAGTTTGTTATTACCTTTATTCACAGATACAATGTGCCATCAGTTTTAAAAAAATATAAATTCCTTTAATACAAATTCATTTTTACCACAGGATTGTTTCTACAACTAAAGCAGCTTAATTTAAAAAAAAAATATTTACTTCTATTTTCCTCACTTATTTTAAGATTAGATTAAACACTCAAATCTGCGCGCAAGAAAACTTTGAAAAATTCTTTTTTTTGTTAATAAAGATTTTTTTGCTATTCAATAAACACATTGATAACGCATTTTTTTCATTTATATATTTGGATCTGGCCTAGGCCGGTCCTTTGATCTTCAATAAACATCCAATAACGCTTGAACATTGATCAATAGCAGAAAAGTTAAGATGTACTTTAAGGTGTCAAACGAGTTTTTTTTCACTTGATGAACCAATAATCGTTGTCAACCACAACCAAAAAGACAGTCCAAAAAACTTTACCTGATCATGACGTAAAGAAAACAATAGGTGTAAGTTGTAAACAGCAGTTTAAAATATTCAAGTATTTGTCAACCTATTTTTCTTATTATCCTAATCTTGTAAAAAACATACACCATAATTTTTATGACATGTTTTCAGTTTTCCAGCTGTATAGCATAGCCGGTAATAACGAAAGCCCAGAAAGCTCATTCGAGATTCGATTTTCGAAATTCGAGATTTAGAATTCGAAATTCGAGATCCGAATATCGTGATTCGAAATTCGAAATTCGAGATTCAACATACTTATACCAAATCAAATTGCGTGTTTTATAATCCTGTACCAATCAAAATAGTTCTTTTAAAACATAATTGTCGAAACTCGAGATTTGAAATACAAGATTCGAAATTCGAAATACGAAATTCGAAATTCGTAATACAAGATTCATAATTTCGTAATACAAGATTCGAAATTTCGAAATTCGAAATACGAGATCCAAAATTCAAAATTCGAGATACGAGATTCGAAATTCGAGATTCGAGATCCAAAACTCGAAATTCAGAATCTTTGCATTTCTAATCTCGAATATTGTATGAGCCTTCTAGGCTTTGCAGGTATTACCCTACGTAAAGAAACATCTTTTAAAGCATTTGAACCCTTTTACCCCAAGAAACAGTTTAAAGTTCGGAAATTTTGCGGCGTATCTTTCAATTTTATGTTGAATGTGACCCAATGATGCATTTGCCGTTTGTATTTAACACTACTAAATTAAAAGCGTTTTTCTTTTATCAACATTACGATTTGTTAAAACAACATCCACTGTAATGTAAGAGAGCCGGTGGTGTAGTGGTTAACGCGTCGGGCTACTAACATCGTGATTCGTGGTTCGATCCTCGTCTGGGGTGAAAATTTCATGAACCAATTGTCCGACTCTCTCTTGACTCCATTTGCGAGGATGGTCTCAAGAACCGATGCTAGGCCTTCGGAAGGGACGACAAAAGGTTGTCCCGTGTATGGGAGAGCAATACCCAATGCACGTTAAAAACCCCTTTGTAGAGTTCGATAAGAGTAGGCTCAATGGGGGCCGTTACAATGGCCACATTCGCAATCTGCTAGCTGGAGAGGGATTAATGTAAGCATTAAGCTTGTTTCCCAATCCAGGGTAAATAAATATGTTTAAACTAATGTTTCGTAGGAAAATAAAAACGTGTTTTACCGTGAATGCCTCAGTCGTCTGTCTCTCGGTTGACAGATTTGTTCTCTTTATTGGGAAGGTTTTTTTTTGCTGAAGCCCTCACCTGCTCCCGGTGGAATTATCAGCAGAGATATCTACGGCCTGTTAATGTAAAATTGTTCAAATACCAAGAGTTACATTACCTGTAAAATCTTGGAAATTCTTGCATCGGAAAAGTAATGAAATTTGAAGATTTTTAAGGATAGGTTTGTTAGACTTAAGAACAGAAGCAAACACAGTACATGTACGTCTAAACACAACACAGGACTCCTTAGTGCACTAAGGACTCCTTAGTGCAATAAAGGTAATAACAAAACTACCGAACTTGAATGATCAATCTCATAGTCCAGAGAAAATGACAAAAACGAATCAGTCATACCGGAGAACTGGTGGATCGCAATGGTCCTGACTTGGTACATCCCAAATGTGCACTAAGGACATGATGCATTTGTTTAAGGCCAACCACAATTTTGTTAAAGGGGGAGGGTCAGACTTTGCTTCAATTTTAGTCAACATTGATGTATTTAAACAGAAAATTAGCGATGATCGCTAAGGCAGGGCCTCAATCATATTATAGACTGGGCTTAGGAACCGACCATTCAACTTTAAATGAGGGGGTTTATTTTATGTTTTGGCCGGGAAAATATTTTTTTATAAAGGAAAAGAGACAACATATTTTATTATTTATTCATAATGAGCATAATTTTATATAGAAATTCTTCTTTAAAATACTTCTTGCTCTCAATCGTTGCTGCCAAAATATTTTCTCTAGAATTTTTTTCCCTGAAGTATACAAAGCGAAGAATAACGTATCCGCTTGAAAATGGTAATAGTGTAAAATGCGTATAAACAAGTGTGGTAAGGGTGTATTTTAGATAAGTCTTGGGTATTATAGACCCGTTGTAATTTGAATCTTAAGAGAACCATAGACCTGTAAACAAAGTGCTATATATAATACCATTTTTTCATATTGAAAGATACATTTAAGACAGAAAAGAAGTTTTCTTCATTGTTTGTATGGAGAAGAGATATATCGTTACGCTTGTACGTCCGTGCATCCAATCGCTGGTCTATCCGTGACATTTTGGCCATTTTGAATACTACATAATGGATGCCAATGATCTTTGATGATATTTCAATACTAGATTTGATTCGAATAGCAACACACGACCCAAAAGAAAATATGTCACTGCGTCCTATATTTACACATGAACGAGTAAATAATATTTAAACACTAGGTGGGTACCGCTACCGCCCACTTTAATTCGGGTGACTGAGAACTTCATGTTTGACGGGGGTGATATTTCAAGTACGGACGGTTCCCCGTTGATCAAAGATACATTTTCCTTCTATTTTTATTATTATTTGTAGTGTTTTTTCCTCTCTAATGATTTTCATTTGTATGAGAATTCTAAACATAATTATATCCGAGTTTAAATATTGACAATGAAAACGTAAGTTTAACAAAGTCATAGTATATCTTATGCATGTTGAAACAAAATATTACTTAATCTTTATTTTTAACAACAAATATCAGCGACTTTTAGAACTTGTGTCAGAACAGTTTCTCTCATTTTTGAATAGAAGATTTTTCCAGTTGCTTAACGAATAACGGCACGTGACAGTTATCAACTTGTGAGTCTGATTCTGATAGAAAAATATGTGAAAATAAAAACCAAAGAACTCGCGCATTCGGTGTGTCGGGCTAGGTTATTAAAAATTCTTTATACAAAGCATTGAAAGCATTATAATTCAATGATAGTTAAAATATTTTTGTCTTCGCAAAAAACTACGAAGATGAAGGACAGTTAATAATAGTCTATTATTTCCTGCTTAAGTTTATGACAGTTCAAGACAGAAAACAAGAATCTGTCATGACCTATTATTTCTGCAGCAATTCACAACAGTGCATAACAGTTAGTGGATATCTTATCAAAAACCACCTTTAACTATGCCAATGGTGGACAGTGCATAATAAGTAATGAAAAATTGACAATTGCTGCCCAAAATTGTTACGGACCAGGACAGTGATAAACAATACAGGTAAATTTGTTGAATACTTCCCAAAATTTTAACAATTAGGACAGTGATTAACAATCTAAAGTCTGTCACGACCTATGGGAAACTGTACCAATGTCGGACAGTGCAGGCCAATGTAGGACAGTACATTTTAGGCGGAAGGTAATCACTGTCACAAACTGTCCTTGATTGTATAGGGCGATAATGGTAATTCACTGTTGTTTCGCAGTAGTTTCAAAGTAAATAACAGTGCAAGGCAGTAAAAACATGACTGTGCCTAGTATAAACAATACATTTGTTGGTTCATAATGACTGATGAATCTTGAATATACGAAATTGCTTGATGATACTTTGCTAATATTTTGATTGCAAATGTTAATATTCAAGATTGTTGATCACTTGCATCTAGAATTTAGCAGATGCTTTCTTATGAATCTTGGGAATTTATTGCAAAAACTTGTATTCCATGCATTAACCATTAACAGTTACTTTGTTATTAATTAGACTTACGTTTTGACTCGACCAAATATATTCTTGTCATGACCGGGTTCACACCATTGTTTACAGATAAGATATATTCCCCATAATCAAACTGCTGAAGACTCTGTTTATAAACAGTTGTCACCTGTCGAAAAACTGAATATGACGCTGTACTGGTAACTTTAGCGCTATCAAACACCCATGATATTTGAGGACGTGGATATGAAACAAGGTGAACTGTAACATTCAACGCTTCATTTTCGCCAATGCCGATCTTTTCGGAGGAAGATAAAGTCTCTTCAATTCTTGGGCTACCTGTAATGTTTCGTGTAAAAACTGAACTGCAAAATCTTATAGAACTTACAAAGTAATTCCATCCCCTTAAGAGGAGTGGATGTTAAGAATTTGATAATTTTAACAATTCTATTCTGCTGCGTTTGATGATTTTCACTTTTTTTTTATTATGTACATGTAGTTTTATATTGCTTTGCATTTTCTTGATTATTAACATGTGTATAGTTTCCTATGTCCATCAGGAAAATGAATGACTTAAAGGTATCAAACAGAATGAAAAACTTCAACTTAAACCTGAAACTGGTAAATATAGTAAATTAAAAAAGTAAGCCTTGCGCTAACCTATAAGCTTAGCGCTAACTGCTTTTTGTTTTTTCTCTGTCCAACCGGTATCTGCAACGGGCTTAAAACGCCTGCGATATTTATGTGTTTGGTGTGTTTTTAGTTGAACAACATTTAAAAGACACAAATATGCTATCCCTGTTTCGATCCGTGTCGCAAATAAAATTACATAAGCACTAACCACTCAGTAGCATGATGACGAACAACTGAGATTTGTGTAAAAGGAATTTTAAATGGCAAAGTAACACCTTCATGCTGTATCTATAGAAATAGAGCGTACTTTTGCAAACTTACATTTTACGTAAAGGTTGAAATTCTTGGTATCAGTCCCAAGGTAATTTATGGCTTCACATGAATACATGCCAGTATCATAACAGGTCGCTTGATTCACTAAAAATGACGATTTATTCTTCAAAGAATGTTGTTCCTTGTTATCAAACTTCCAAACGAGTTCTGGTGATGGTTCTCCATCAGCATTACATGTAATATTAATCTGCTCAAGTTCCTTAATAGTCGAGAATCCCTCTAATGACATAATGGCAGCAGGATCTGAAAACGGGACATTGTCAAAATTATTATATACATTTTTTGTAAAATCAAGACAAAGCTATCGAACATCTATACAGAATGATACCTTAAGATAATAGACTAGACTGTTTGTCCATATAGAAAACAAAAAAGATAAGATAAACGAACTTGAAATACAATGTATTTGTCGATCTTTCTTTTTAAACAATTAAACTTACAATTGACAGCCACTGCAACTGCGATGACAAGTCTGTTGATATAGTTAGACGCATTACATCTATAGACACCAGCCTGTGTACGTTTGATGTTCTGTAACCCCAGTACATTAGATGATCCTACTTGTTGTCCATTAGGTCCTGTCCATACCACAGTACAGCTAGGTCTACAGTCAGATTCACATGTTATATCTGGTATCGACTTGTTCTCTACAACTGTGTAACTCGGTGTATCAGGTGACAGAGTGATACTTTCTGGTCCGTCTAGGGAGAATAGATTTAAAGTAGGTTTGGCTACAGATTTATAGTTTAAGAAGAGATTAATATAGGCCGAAAACAGCCCGTTTGATACAATATAAGTCTAAGGATCAGCTGGTAATTATACTAATGTTTAATGAAACACATTTTTTTACCAGTTTTGGTATTTGTATTTTAAAACATACAAACAATTTAACATTGAACAATAACAATAATTTAAATGTATCTATGTATTTGTGCGTTTCTACAAGCAGTAGGATTTGAATTACACATGTATATCTCAAATACGAAAAGACAGAAACAAAATCGGAGAACATAATATCATAATAGCAAAACAAACAAATCAACACACAACAACCAAACCACAATCTTTAATGTGAACTTGAGTCAAAACAGGAGTGAACTCAAGTGCTACGGAAGAGTAATCAGTTCATGTTTGCTGTAGTACACTCGTAACGTACCAACGTAACCCTGTGATGTAATATCAAGGAAACCACAGTACTCCGATCAAAATTGTAAACCATCTTCTCGTTAAAACCACCTAAAAAGCCCTATAGGTAGCGACCGCTTACATCATGGTCCATGCATGACCCCAAATTTATGCGGCATTTTGTTTATTTCTTACAATAAGCTTTGACCAGTCAAGGAAAAGCGACTAAACAAATATCGCTTTAAAATAACGCCTTTGCATAAAACCTCTTGAAAAACGAATCAGTGTTGATACATAAAATCCGTTAGCTGGAGCGAATGGAATGTTGCTACACAAAAAGAGAAAGTTGACGATTGGAATTTTGAAGCCATTGCCTTTGTTATAGATCTTTGTGGTAAAACTTTCTATTGTGTCACTTTCGAGACAGAAGTCCAATTTGAAGTGGAAGTCCTACTAAAATCTGTAGTGTCCTTTATCTCAAGTTCCTGTTGATATCTCCATATCGAGGATTGTTTAGTGAAAAGGCATCGTCAATATAACGATATTTGTGATTGTAGTTTAAAGCAAGTCTCCAATAGTTTTTGTCTAGAAGTGATTGTAGGAACTCCGCTTCAAAATAATGAAGAAAAATATTGACAAGAAATGATGCACAATTCGTGCCAAATTGGATGTCAATTGACTGCTGAATAACACGTCCACCTCGATAAGAAAGTTGAGCATTTCTATTAGTTGACATTCTGTTAATACGTTATTTTAACTATACTCATTGATGGGAAAATAAGTCTTTTTATAATATTTTATCAGATCAAGGGTTCAAATCTCGGTATGGTAAAATTGTTATAAAAAGTGTTGAATGTCAAACATGCATTCTTTGTTTCTTTTTGTTTTCAAAATGTTTTAATTCAGCATTAAATATCGTTGGAAGAAAAATAACTGATAATCATATTTTATACAAAAACAACCCAATATGGAGTACAAAACTGGCCAATATTAGAGAAAACGGCACTTTTAGGAAAATAACACTTTCCAAAACGTGATACCTGTGATACCTGTGGGCCTGGACATGATTTTGGGAGCACGGGAGAGAGGGGGTGGGAGAAGGGAGAGAGGGGCGGAAGAACGAAGAGAAAGGGACGGGAGAAGGGAGAGAGGGGGCGGGAGAAAGGTGAAAAGGTGAGGGAGACGGGAGAAGAGGGGCAACAGAAAAGAGAAAGCTACCCCTGTCCAGTCCCCCATATCTAGACGTCACACTTGTATTATAACATAGAAAAAAAATAACACAAATATATCACAACGTTAATCACAAAGACACAAAGAAAACAAATCTAATCTGTTTGTCGCACATTTCAACTATAATAACATAACATTCATTTGGTGCACTTGGCAAAAAGCAATCTTTTTTTCGCGTTACTTTAAGATTATAATAATATAGATGATCCGTTTCAACTATTTTGAAACAGGGGATGCAAATTAGTAGTTTTACCATATTACCTCTGAAATACACTTATGTAAAAGGAGCTTAATATTGATAACTCAAATTTAAGACTTAAAACATACAGTTCACATAGAGACCAAGGTCTATAAATCGTTCTCCGATTCCGTTCCGTGCTCTACATCTGAACGTCCCATGATCACTCTTGGTCACAGACGGTATAGACAGTGTATCTCCCTGTATAACAGAGCTATCTGGTCTGGTCCATTGGTACTGACAGCTGGGATCACATACAGCAGAACATCTGACGGCATCTAAGCGTTCCCCTAGTATCTTTGTTACTGTGGTAGCTGCTGGGACTAGGGTTAGTGGATCGTCTGGACCGTCTGTCAAAACATTAATCAGATTTATGCAATAGATCAGATTGTCAAGGAGTTTGTAAAACGGATCAGTGGTCATATTAAATGACAAAAAGATCAGTACAATGACCAAGGAATAAATTACATACAGCAGATCATGTAACCGTCATCCAAGCGTTCTTCTACGATCTTTTTATTAGTTTCTGCTTTATTTTATGGTAATGGCATTTATAGAAACAAATGAGCAAACGTTAGAGCTTAAAAGCAAAGAGGCTGTAAACCATTTTAGTAATTTTAGCTTTTAAATTTCACAATGTATTGTCTTTTGATACAGTGATAAATTGTGTTAGCAGTGAACACCTATAATGGTTACCTGAAAACTTACATCAAATTGAGAGCTTCTTAAGGTTGAACATTTGTTTGACATTTTATCTTTAAAACGTCGGTTATATTTGTTACAGTACATTTTTGGTTTAAACTATAAGCCGTAAAAGATTGTTTAGTCCCATGCTTTATTTTCATTAATGGTCATCATGATATTTGACGATTCAAAAATGAAAATAATAATTTTGTAAAGTACACTGTAAACAACAACAATCACACAAGGAATATTAGTGACATTTAGTCAAGTTGTTTAAGCAAATAATATTTTGAAAAGTTGAACGGACGGACGGCAGATGTCAAGTAATGGCAGTAGCTAACAAGACCTTTAGCAACATGGAGAAAAAACTAAATCAGTTTGAGCATGCCCTACGTACTTGAAGCGACTTACACGTTGCATTAACTGTAATGGTCGTTGTAACGGCACTGATATAGTTAGATGCATTACATCTATAGACACCAGCCTGTGTACGTTTGATGTTCTGTAACCTTAGTACATTTGATGATCCTACTTGTTGTCCATTAGGTCCTATCCATATCACTGTACAGCTAGGTCTACAGTCAGAGTCACATGTTATATCTGGTATAGAAGTATCCTCTACAATTGTGTAGCTCTGGTTGTCAGGTGATAGAAAGATAGCTTCTGGTCCGTCTGCAATATGTTGTTCATGTACATGTATTGAACGTAGTTTTGGACGACTTATGATCATTTATATTCTTAACAACACAAGAACCACTTTAAATTGTTCTATTAGGTTTCATACTTTTATCAATTCATTTATAATAAAAGGTAAATGGTAGGTTGTGATAAGACCCTTTTGGCCCATTTAAAGCAAAAAAGTAAAATGTATTTGAAATCCTGTTACTTTAAACCTTATTTTTTTCCAAATAATTGTACTTTTATAACAGAATATTCTTTGATAATTTTGCATAAAAACAACATTAAAATTGTGTTTAAAATTAATCCATTTTGAATGACAATTGAAAATTGAAACTTTCAAGGTAGACCTTTATAAAATTTAAATTGTGTGCTAAAACACTTGAAGATATGGTTAACCAATTCTTTCAAAGGTTTCTCATATATTATAATAACTTTGAACGAACAGTTTTCAATTTGAAATGTACGTTAATCTTAATAAAAATGAAGAAAACGCAGATATTTTGAATATTTTTTAAACTACTGATTACTAAAAAAAATACAATATTATTAAAGTCTTTTTAATTTTTCAGTATTTCTTGCACACAAAAACATCTTGAAACTATCACCAAAAATATATTTTAGTAATACAAGTATTTGAGAGAAAATAGATATGGAGCTGGTTTCACGTGCAAGACAATACTTCCGAAAAGAATATATATCACTCTATTTCGTCACTTTTCTCCCATAGCTCTTTCATGTCATCTTTCAATATTCTTATGAAAAGGGAACATAAAGAGTTACCATATTTGTACTAGTAACCTAAAGTTCACAAAAAATCCGTACAAAGAAATGTATATAGCTGGATCTTCATCATGTTCAACTACAGAGCTGTCCGTCCATTTAACTAAAATCTTGTCTGCTGTCAAAGAAGGTCAACAAGCATACTGCGACACTATTTATAATCGTAGTGGAATTAACCGTATGGGGAGATTGAAGAACTCAAAAGATGTGTTAGATCATTTTAAATCTAGATCATTTTCTGAGGTTCACTCTTTGAAAACGTTCGATTTTTCAACTTTATACACTACCTTGCCACACGAAAAACTAAAATGTCACATGAAAAAACTTATAGAAAAAGCCTTTTCAAATTCTAGGAATTTTGTTGTTTTTGGTTATAGCTATATTTATGATGTCCTTTCTGTCAATAACACTTGATTTGGTAGATGGATTCCTTCAATATATCCTCCAGACTTGGAGATTAAAGAGACCATCGAATCAAATTGCCTCACGTCTTTCTTGGATTTGCACCTCGAATTTGCCCCAGGTGGTCATCTCAGTATAAAAAATTACGATAAAAGAGACAATTTTAATTTTCAAATTATTAATTTTCCTAATCTACAGAGCAATATACCTACTTCCCCTGCATACGGTGTTTATATTTCACAACTTATTCGATATGCCAGAGCTTAAACTCATTTTACAGATTTTTTTTTATCAGACAATTTCTTTGTGACCGACTTTTGGTGCAGGGCTATAAGAAAATACGTCTCATACCATCCCTAAAAAATTCTTTCTTTGTTATCAGCCACTAGTAGAAAAGTTCAAAATTGAGTTAAACGATATGGTGATTAATTGTTTTAATTAGTGTTTGACTGGTCTGCTGTCCTGAGATGATCACCTCAATATCCCTTTTGTGTCTCACAACTTTGTTGTGTTCTATGGTCATTACCGGATCCTAAGATCGCAACGGAAAAGGGAGGTTTGGCGCCAAAAAACCTGGTTTAACCCACCATTTCCTTTCGAAATGCCTGTACCAAGTCAGGACCATTGCGATCCACCAATTCTCCGGCTCCGGTATGACTGATTCGTTTTTGTCATTTTCTCTGGACAATGAGATTGATCATTCAAGTTCGGTAGTCTTGTTATTACCTTTATTTCCATTGACACAATGTTTTGTGATTTGCGATGGTTCATTTCAAGCATCATTTCTTGAGAGAGGAAAACATTCATACTCATGGCGTTTATTTTTCAAAAAATACTAACAGTTTCCCTTCAAACAAGATATTTTGTGATATAATTTATCTTATGTTTTTTTATTTCAACGTTGGGCTGAAAAGTAGTCTGATCGCAACCCATCCTTTAACCAAACCCAATAAAAACACAAGCCATTTTCTGAAATTGACACTGACTTGCTGGACTTGTTTACTGTGTGAACTGTTTAATACGGAATCCGAGGAAACAAAGTCTTATATTCGTCAATTCAATGTCAAATGCGTCTTTTCGGAAAACTAAATGGAGCCGTCCCCGGAAGTCATTTTTCGCCTGCGTATCTTTGTTTTTTTTTTTGTAAACAGAAAGTAGATGAGTTGTGGGTATGAAATCTGCCTGCTGCATGTAGCCCGGACTAAAGTGAAAAGGAACAAGTCCATTATTTTAAAATCTTAAATATTCGTCAAACAGGAAGTAGTTATTTTTGGGCATGAAATGTCTTAATACCATATAGTACTACAGGATGAATCTTCATGCAAAATATCAAAAGCCTGCTGCATGTAGTTGCTTGGAAAAGTTCAACGGAAGTTTGTATTCAAGTCCTTTATATATAAAATCTTTATGTATTCATTATACAGGAAGTAGTTATTTTTCTGGCTTGAAATCGCTTTACACCATATAGTACTATAGAATGAAGCTGCATGCAAAATATCAAAAGCCCGCTACATGAAGCTGCTTGGGAAAGTGCGACGTAATTTGTATGAAAGTCCTTTAAGTATTCGTTAAACAGGAAGTAGTTAATTTTCTGGCATAAAATCGCTTTACCACATATAGTACTATAGGATCAAGCTGCATGATTGTAAAGTTTCAAGAGCTTGCTGCATGTAGATGTCCGAAAAAAATGCAGCCATTTTTTGTGACGCTGCAGGACGCAGGACGCAGGATGCAAGACGAAGGATGGTGCTAAAGTGATCCCTATATGTCGCTTGTGCAACACGTTGCAGGCGACATAAAGAATAAGAAAAGCCTTTTTCTTGTTGTCGCAATAAACATTTAAGTAAGAATAAAATTTTCTTTGATTACTGAATTCACGTTTTAAACATATTAACTCGTACGTATGAGAAAATACCTTAAACGTATGAGATAATTACTCATGCGTATGACTTATACCTGATACGTATGAGTTATATCTCATACGTATGCGATATATCTCAAACGTATGAGTTGTTATATTTTTCCTTCGAATTATATCTCATTTGTATATATTATTATTTCATATGTATACATTTGTATCTTTTAAGTATTAGTTTCTATCTCATAGGTACGTATGACTTTATATATATCGTACGTATGACATATTTCATACGTATGATTTAAATCCCAAACGTATGAGTTATTTTTGTTATCATGTGGCAACAACACACTTCATGAACTTGATGAAATGCTACTTTCAATAGGATGGTTAATTTGATTCAGCTGTATATGCAAATTTCAAGAAATAACCCTCATCGGTGGCATTTGAATCAAACAATAATTTGAAGGTCAAAAATATTGTATCAGGAAAGCCAGAACAGAACATATAAAACTTGAAAGTTGTTAACTATAAAACATTACATCGAATAAATTGTTTTTTGCAGAAGATAATGAATATTGTTAAAAAAATAGACTTAATAAAACATACAGCTAACAGTCAGATTAAGGTCTATAGTACTTTCACCGATTCCATTCCACGCTCTACATCTGAACGTCCCATGATCACCCTTGGTTACAGACACTATAGACAGTGTATCTCCCTGAATAACATTATTGTCTGGTTTGGTCCATTGGTACTGACAGCTGGGATTACATACTGCAGAACATGTAACGTCATCTAAGCGTTCTTTTAATATCTTTGTTACTGTGGTGGGTGCTGGGTCTATGGTTAGTGGATTATCTGGGCCATCTATTATAAAATGCAAAGAAGTAAAACCGATACCTTCAAATAGTAAACGCATGCTGGCCGTAAAGTTTGTGGACAATCTATACAAAATGAACAATTTAATTGGACAAGATTCATAATGATTTTTAAGAAGTCTCATATTTGTGTGCAAAATTCAAGACCACAAACTATGAGTCGTATTTTTATGATTTAGAAAAGAAGTAAGTTGGATAAATCATCCGGAGCATTACGTTTACATTTTAAAACGATGTATTTTATATACATACAATTGTTGACTTGGATAATTTTGAATGAATAACATTTGTATTTCTTTATGTTGCTTTATTTCTGAAGACCTTGGGCATATCGCAAAAAAGCGCATTCTTGCCTCGTTGAAGGCCACTGACTGTTTTGCATTGTGTTTACTACTTATTATAAAAAAAACGTTGTTTGTGGGATACTGAGATTAGGTCGTTTGTTTCCGTCGTTTCTATGTTTACCAAATCTCTTTGCAATGTACATACTTTCACTTTTCACTCGGTGGCTATATTCGGATTCTCAAACTTCGGATTTCCAATCAAGGCAATATGGCCGCGACCATTAGATTTATGTGTTCCGCTTTGGATTATATTTTAGTCAATGTAGCATATCTTGCGTAGCTTTAGCGTTATGGATACTGGATTTTGGATTGCGAAAATTTACTTAATTGAAAAAAGTTTTAACTGACAAAAATACTATACGGACACCAATTGCAAAAATAAGTAAAATCGTGCAAATAAAGTTGTACACAGCATCTATGTTTTTCATGCCTTTATGTGGCGGTGTTTTAAAGCAACAATGTTATTTCAAATAAAAATCATGTAGCGTACATGTACATGGCGTAGTCACTTGATCAGGTCATGCACATGTTTAAGCGTACTTTTTTATAAATTTATGAGACTGCAAAATGTTAATTCATTGAATAAAGTTTATTATCACAGACAGAAATAATGCTTATGCAAAATAGGTCAATCAGACACACACAATTTAAGCATTTTATTGAATTTTAGAAAATGACAAAATAGCCACATGGGTCATTCGTCTGTCTTGATCTAGGTCATTTTTATATGGATAAATAATTTTATCTATTTCTCACAAAGCTATTGCGGGATCCGGAAAAATAAACTTAATTGAAAAATAAAAATAAACTTATTTGTCACAAATAATTGGTTGTTCGAAAATGTTATCATTGCTTGATAATTTGTCGATTCACCACACAACGAGACCAAGGTCGCCACAACTACAAACATGTCAGAAAATAATTTTAATTGTGCAGAACATGGATTGCAACGTTCATGTACAAGTTTGTTTTAGCCTCTATCATAAAGGGAGGGACAATCTTTGAATAGGTGACAATCAAAAATATTTGAGCAGCCGCGGATCCGGGGGGAGGGGGTGGTCCGAGGTTGGAATTTTCCTCCTGTCCGCCAAAAGGATAACAATAGCTCACATGTATCTTTGGTCCAGGTGACCAAAAACAGAGCTGTGATCTCACATAGTTTTCAGTAAAGCAAAGTTGTTGTTTTATCAACAAATCACGTTTCTAGATCATTGAGATAAAATTACATGTACATGTCTGTGGCATCAGATTCCGTGTAATTGTGCGTAAAACTAAAACGGAAATTTTGTATATAAGCCCATCATCCATGAAATTTCAAGCATTCATTTAACAGGAAGTATAAATGAATAATGAGCATAAAATCACTTTACACCATATATAAACTCTAGTTAAAACTGAGGTACATGCCAAATATCAAACGGCTGTTAATTATGTTTAGTATCCTGCAAGGCTGTATCTTGTAAGTCACAAGACGATAAATAGCGCCAAAGTGGCTTCTATATGTTGCTTTGTAACACGTTGCATGTAGACAAAAATTACAAATAAGTTCAAGAAGACGGCAAATCCTAACCCAAATAATTCAGTCATTATATTTTACTCCCTACGGTCTTTACACACCACCGAAGTAAAAATGTATACGAAAACGGAAAGGGCTTCAAATATTCGAGTTATGCAAATCCGAAACCACATCTAACGCGTATTTCTACATTAACATGTAATGCCTATACTAAGTCAGGATAATTGTCATGATTGCGGTCTTGTATTTGTCCTGAAATGGGGTAACCTTCAGAACGGATCCAGGGTTTATGTTTTAATTCTGAGTCCAGTGTCATTGGAAGGGTTAAATGGAGAATTCTGTTAAATTCAAGACGAAAATTTAAACAAATTCGAGGAGTGGCGGAATGAGTTTCAATCGACTTTTCCTCTCTCTGGATCCAACAATAACCTTATTTTTTTCTACTTTTTAAGATTAATCAAATCTACCGCTCAGTATTGTCTTCATTTTCTTTGTTCTGCTAGATTTCTAAAACAAATCTGTTTTAATTTTGGGACAGAATATCCTGCATTGTTGACCTCCACTAACATAACCAAACTTTGATGAAGTTATTTAAAACGAAATAGGAGATTATAAACCTACATGTACAATGCTAATAATTGATCTAAAACAAATAATGTTTAAGATTAACACTAACATGACTTCGATTCATCAATATGTTTATCTTAAAATGGCCTAATTTGTGATCGATTTTATAGTATGTGTACAGCACAGGACACATATAGAATTCAACAATTAACCTTAGCAGGACCTTTTTTATGTTATTTCCATGGTTAGTTCTGTAAATTTTAAGTTCAGCTTTTTCCGGTTTTTAGCACAGTCAATTTTAGGCTAATATTACTGACAACCTTGCACGTAGCCTCAAATCCCATGCGACATTTAATTATAGTTTAACTAAAAGTGTTCACAAACAAGTCAATTGAAAAGTACAATAGGGAAATTTTGTCCTTCTTCAATCTTCCATTTTAAACGGGAGAAACTGTACCAAACTACTATCTTCTACTAAAATAGTGCCTTAATATAGTAAGGAGTGCCCATATCTAGGTCCTACGATACTTTATCAGTCCTTATTAAGTATTTATAATGATATGTCGTCTAAGCTGTACATGTACTAAGATTTTCTTCAAAAATTGACACCGTCCTAGTGACCCTTAAAATTGCATCTAACGCGATTCATGTACACAACACAAGCACATACTGTAATAAAGCTGACCTTTGCTTTTTGTGTCCATAGCGGCCTGCTAGGCAATATGCATTAGAGTCCACACTTGTTTTATATATATAAATTTCCGCTTATTATGTGGTCTAAGTTGCGTACATTATTCCACATCTCATTATCTTATGGTACAATATTAATTCGAAGGTGACCTTGAGTCTAGACGATGACGATATTATGCTCAGCATACGTTATACGATGAATTGTAAAACAGTTCGACGAAGACTTCACGTTAAATGTTTAAGTTAGTTTAATTCAAGAATAAGAGTTCCAACCAGGTATAAGGCATTGGCCTATAAATCTTGCATCAGAATGGCAATCACAGATGCCTAGAAAAGCAAAGCAACACAATTGGATTAAAGTTCCCAACAAGTGATTAAAAAAATCACAGACTTTCTACATTGTAATTCTAAATCAATCAACTTTAAATTGTGTGCGTTCCGTTATTTTTAGTACTGGTGGTGTTTGCTCAACAATTCTCGATTTGGGAAATTCTTTCAAAAATTAAAATTAAGGAGATCAAATCTGCTTCAGATTACTCTTTAAATCTCTACATCAAAGCTTCAGCAGGAATTTATTACAATTATGATATATTATTAACTTTCTATTTTCATACATATCTTCTAATATTTATATTATATTTTATTCTATTTAGGTATTAATTACTTCAGGGTAGTGATTTCAAAGTTAAATGTTTTCCTTTATGCTAGCGTCACACTGTCTCAATTTTGACATACGATTGACAGACGAATGTGAACATTTTTACTTCGTTCGAAGTCAGTCCCGAACTTTCTCAAAATCAAAATCAAAACCGAAGGCTACTAGTATACGATTAGAACCGATAGCTAATGAGTAGAAAAGTACCACATACTAATAGCTGCAAACCGATTACGAAGTCGTTACGATGTTATCAAGAATTAGATCCGAAGGAGAAACGAAGTTATACGATGGATGTGCGACGTTGTGTTAAGCATACGATAAGCCAACGATGCATCCCGATGGGTATACGAAGTATGAAATGGAATATAAGATTATGATATAGTTCAGTCTATATAAACTGTGCTTTGCTGCTTCTAATTAGTATGTATGGGAAACGAGTTAAAAGGAAGGGTATCCAAGAACACCCCTGCTGTCCCTGATGACGACCAGTAAGAGTAGATGAGACATTTGATCTAAAGCTAATATAACATCTTTACCATCTATAACTATAACATCTATAAAATCTTGTACAAAGTCAGGACAATTGCGATCCACCAATTCCCCGGTATGAATGATTCGTTTTTTGTCATTTTCTCTGGACTATGAGATTGATCATTCAAGGTCGGTAGTTATGTTATTACCTTTATCTTTATTTGTAAAGACTGTTAAGATAGAACAGAAAAAAGATGATGTTCTTTTATCTTGTGTTGTTTGTGCCTTGTGTGAGTTGACCGAGGCACACATAATCTGAAAACAGCAGGTATATGTTGTAACTATGTAGAAACATTACAACAAAGTGTACACTGTTATTGCAAATCGCGATATTTAAATATGACAACCCGTTTTGCAATAAAGTGTGAAATGTAATAACGCGGTTTGCATGCTTCTGGTTTCGACCAATATAAGTAGATAATATATATAAATTTAATATTTAAAGACTAAAGATAGCAAAGGAAACTGGTATTACAATGTACGCGAGAGTACCCCGTTATAACGCGAAAGAAACGCGTAATTATTGAAAAATAGTGTGCTATTACGTAAAAATTGATAAAAGCGCGTTATACGCGGAAATTATTTTTTAGATTACCAAAAAAAGCCAATGGGCTTTCGTATTTTTAGGCATAAAGTTCAACAATTTAAGATGTTGAGAACGTATAGTTCCTTACCGCTTCCATATCTAAAAATCCAAAGATCCCTTAAACATTTGCGGACTGAAACGGAACGTAAACTTGATCTGAAACTCGTAATGGTGGACTCGCATACAGTACATACAACAAAAAGCAGATTAATAACTTAACCCTACGTGTTTACATGTAGAAAAAGTGTGGGAAACTGAAATTACAGTGAATTTTCAAAGAGCAAAGGGTCCTAACTCCTGTAAAAATTTGCGGAGCGGAACAACTTTTTTTGGAATTAAATTCCGTATACATATTTATAAAAAAAATATCTTAGTAACATTCATGACATATTTACCTCAGTGTTATAAGCTTTACGTTTTAATCCTTTTGGTGCGGGAGAGACAAATATGTCTAAATCTGTGCACTGTGAATGGGACATAAATATCCTTAGCGGTTTACTGCGGGAAGGACAAAAATATCTCAATAAAGCGGGTATAAACGGTTAATTTGGTTATGCTGTAAATCAATATTTCAAGGAATAATCTCTCATCAGCAGCATTTTAATCTAAACATTAGAAATTCAAAAACCCAAAGTATTGAACGAAAAGTACTCAAGTTCAAATTAATTTTGCTATGCAAACCGGTGTATTTTGTAATATCAGTGGTTTTTGTAAAAATTAAAAATAATTGTGTTGCAGTTGCAGAGCATGACACGTCATTATCAAAATGCGTTACTACACTACAATGACGTCAAATGTTAGTTTTAACCCGCACCAAATCTGTTAAAGAACTTGATGTTAAAGTAAAGTTAGTTTACATGTATACTGTAATTTCATCATTTTATGTATTAATGCAAATATAGGGATCGCATGTACATAAGTGGTTACACTAAATCCCTGAACTTTAAGTGATTATACTATATCCTTGAACTTATAGGGATGACACTTAATCCTTTGCTACACGCATTCCCTGTAACATATATAGAGGTGTTCTGCAAATAATTTTTTTAAACCATTGGTTTTTATAGAGGTTTTCTAAAAATCAGTGTTTTTAACCATTTTAAACTATTGGTATTTTTAGTGGGAAAATCAATATTCTTAAACTATTGGTAATACCGTATCAAAGGGTTGCTTAAAAACCTGGAAAGGACTAGCAATAACATTTTGCCAGGTTTATCATAAAGTAAAACCCCTTTCAATATAGAACAGAATAATGAGTAAGTTCCTTAAACAAATCAAACGCAGCCATTTCCAACCTCTGATACACACTGCCTTTATATGTTCATTTTTATTTTCATAATAAATCTGTTCAAGATTATAGATTATATCCATGATTAAAATAATATCTTAATTGGTAATATGCTCTTAAAATGAATGTAAAACTGTATAACTTTTATAAACTTTAAAGAGTCTAATCAACATGGAAACGGTAGTGACTATATTGAAACTTTTGATAAAGTCGTGCACAATTTAAAATTTAAGAGTTTTTTTAATTCAGGCTTTAACATTTTATTTGTTTAAATAAAAGTTCTCCTCAATTTTGAGCTCACAACATATTTATTTGACACGAAATATTTTTTTTGAAATCTTTGATGAAATTATACCTTAGGATTGATTAATTCCTGTTTAGTGTTTAGTATATTTTAGCCCTAAATCATCCATGATGGTGTAAGCCTCGCATCTACGATGCTTGCTATCAATAACACAATATAATTCTAAGCCTTACATGTTACATTAACTGTTATAGTCGTTGTAACGGCACTGATAAAGTTAGATGCATTACATCTATAGACACCAGCTTGTGTACGTTTAATGTTCTGTAACCTCAGTACATTAGATGATCCTACTTGTTGTCCATTAGGTCCTGTCCATATCGCTGTACAGCTAGGTCTACAGTAAGAGTTACATGTTATATCTAATATAGACGTGTTCTCTACAACTGTGTAACTCAAGGTTGCAGGTGACAGAGTGATACGTTCAGGGCCATCTAGAGAATGTAAAATTTGTTCGTGTTATACTAATATAAAAAGACTTACTTTGTCATCCAAGAGTCTAGCAAGAAAAACAAATTTACAGAAGATCAAATAATAGAAATGCTTAACTTTCTAATCGATAACATATTTGTACAGTTTGGTGGACGTGTTTTTCAGCAAACAATAGGTATCCCAATGGGCACAAATTGTGCACCATTGCTTGCCGATTTGTTTCTTCATTCATATGAAGCGGACTTCTTACAATCACTTCTAGACAAAAAGGACCGCAAACTTGCTTTATCCTTCAATCTCACATTTCGTTATATTGATGATGTCCTTTCACTAAACAATCCTCGATTTGGTGACTATTGACATCTCATATATCCGAAGGAACTTGAGATAAAGGACACTACAGATTCTAGGAGGTCCGCTTCATATCTGGATCTATTTCTCGAAATTGACACACAAGGAAGGCTTTGTACAAAGCTCTATGACAAACGTGATGACTTCAACTTTCCAATAGTTAACTTTCCCTTTCTGTGTAGCAACATTCCGTCCGCTCCAGCATATGGAGTTTACGTATCACAATTGATTCGCTATTCCAGAGCATGTGGGGAGTACAACGACTTCCTTGATAGAGCCATACGGCTGACAAGCAAATTGTTAACACAGGGGTACGTTGCTCCCAGGTTGTTGTCATCACTCAAGAAATTTTACGGACGACATCATGTGCTTGTAAACAAATACGGGATTTCTATCTCTCAGATGAGCACAGATGTTGGTTTGACATAGAGTTTTGTAATGTCATCCTTTCCGGATTTGACCAACACTTAATCGATCTTTGGCAACGTGACGGGTGTGCTATAGCAAGCAGGAACTGCTTACTCTTCCGGAGCACCTGAGTTCACTCTCGTTTCGACTTGAGTTCGCGTTGCTGAATGCGGTTTTGTTGTTATGTGTGTTTGTGTTTTATGTTGTTATGTGGTTTGTTTTGTTGTGATGATTTTTGTCTGCCGGTTTTGTCTTTGTCTTTACGGTTTTATGATACTGATTACCCCTTTGGTACACCTTTGCTTCCTTTATGGCAAAGTAATTTTTTAAACATCTCTCTAACTTACAGTGCACCAAAATACTTTCCATGACTAAACACTGACAAAGACAAAAAAATTAATCCTTTAGAAGCTTCGCTACCTAGGGTTTTATGACCTTTAATTTTACCAGGCACTGTGAAAACTTAATCCTTACCACAAAAAGAGTGGGGATGTCTGTGTCAGTGGTCAATCATGGGAAGTCCCTTGGTGTACTATATCAAATATTTGCAAAGAAGCAAAGGTGTACCAAAGGGGTAATCAGTATCATAAAACCATAAAGACAAAGACAAAACCGGCAGACAAAAACTCATCACAACAAAACAAACCACATAACAACATAAAACACACACACACACACAACAACAAAACCGTATTCAGCAACGTGAACTCAAGTCGAAACGAGAGTGAAATCAGGTGCTCCGGAAGAGTAAGCAGTTCCTGCTTGCTATAGCACACCCGTCACGTTGCCAAAGATCGATTAAGTGTTGGTCAAATCCGGAAAGGATGACATTACAAAACTCTATGTCAAACCAACATCTGTGCTCATCTGAGAGATAGAAATCCCGTATTTGTAAACAAGCACATGATGTCGTCCGTAAAATTTCTTGAGTGATGACAACAACCTGGGAGCAACGTACCCTTGTGTTAACAATTTGCTTGTCAGCCGTGTAGCTCTATCAAGGAAGTCGTTGTACTCCCCACATGCTCTGGAATAATGAATCAATTGTGATACGTAAACTCCATATGCTGGAGCGGACGGAATGTTGCTACACAGAAAGGGAAAGTTAACTATTGGAAAGTTGAAGTCATCACGTTTGTCATAAAGCCTTGTACAAAGCCTTCCTTGTGTGTCAAGTTCGAGAAATAGATCCAAATATGAAGCAGACCTCCTAGAATCTGTAGTGTCCTTTATCTCAAGTTCCTTCGGATATATTAGATGTCAATAGTCACCAAATCGAGGATTGTTTAGTGAAAGGACATCATCAATATAACGAAATGTGAGATTGAAGGATAAAGCAAGTTTGCGGTCCTTTTTGTCTAGAAGTGATTGTAAGAAGTCTGCTTCATATGAATGAAGAAACAAATCGGCAAGCAATGGTGCACAATTTGTGCCCATTGGGATACCTATTGTTTGCTGAAAAACACGTCCACCAAACTGTACAAATATGTTGTCGATTAGAAAGTTGAGCATTTCTATTATTTGATCTTCTGTAAATTTGTTTTTCTTGCTAGACTCTTGGATGACAAAGTAAGTCTTTTTATAACCGACTACCAAATACTTGTACCTGCGTTTTCCGTACTTTTTGATAAAGCTACGTTTAACCAGCTGTGCCAAACGAGAAAAAAAATATCTAAAATATCGAAAACACTAGGTTAAATACAAATTTAAATGTACAGGTATGCAACAAAAAGTGTTTTCAGAATAAAGGTAATGAATATGGTCTATGGGGAGAAGTATCGTGTATGGGGATTGGGATAGTAAATATGAATGGTATATGGGGAATGGGTATGGTAAATGGTACTTCGATCGTGATTGGTCCATGTTTTTAAAATAGTAGTAGTATCTTTAAAAAAAGATAAAATCGTACAAACACCTTTATGTTTGATTAAATATTACAATTGTGTGTTGTTTTTAACTACGGCATAAGATTTGTTCACATTGTTTTTGAATATTTATTATTAAACTTTCGGATAAATATAGTATATAGAATACAACTCTTTTGATTAAAAATTAATTAAATAAATAGAAATTAATATTTATTTCTCTTTTTATTTTATCTAATCATAAAATTAATAAATAAAAGAATAATTAATCAAATAATATAGATTTATAGTCGATAATAAACAATTGCATTGTAGGTATTGTGATAATATATGATGCATGGGGAATGAAATGGAAAATGGGGATGGAGGTGGTAAATGGCGTATGGGGTTAGGGATTGTAAATGATGTATGGGTTGATATATGGGGAGAGAGGGAAGATTTTAACATACAAGTACTGTAAATTGACTGTGTATGATGCCTTTCATCAAAAGACGTATTAACTAGTCACAATTCCGCACCCAATAGCAGGGAATGCAAAATTATTTCCTATTTTGTAATTTGCATTTTAAAAAGATAAAATACGTTATTATTGTTACTAATATGAATCTTCCAAGCTATGAGATGATTAGGACTTCGGTCATATTGTATATTGATGTCATAACTGTTCAAAACAAGATGACAGAAGCTCGGTAACCTGTCATTCTAGTTTAATTTCGCGAAACAAGACCAAAAATGGGTCTTTCGTTGATAATTAAGGGATTGGTTTTGAAACTTACGTATGGTATGTTTAGTCTTTGGCCAATGCAAAACGCTGAGCAGTGACCTTTGGTCATGTTGAAGACTGCTGGCTGGTTTCCATTGTGGTGATTTAAATTCCCGTTTCTTTATGTTAGCTGTGTCGCGTACGCTTATTCCACATCTCTTCATGTACCTTGAATACAGTACTGTTTACACTGCTCAGCTGTATCTTTAATCAGGTGGATCCAGCTGAGCAGTGTAATTGGCACACATCAACCAAACAAATTACTTGAATAGCAGATATAGTTCATTCCTTGCAGTCATTACATTAACGTATTAACGAAAATGAAAGAAGAAATCCTTAAATATTGTCTTCTATGACATCTATAACATATATCGTCTATTTTATTCTTCCTGCCCCAGACATAGGTTGAATATCTTGGTAATAGTTTGGTTCCCCATTTTGGTATTTTTGGTTATACTGTTCTATGCTCTTCATATTCATACAGTGTTTGGCATTTTCAATATTTTTGGTAGAGCGCCTCTGATGAGTCTTGAATAGACGAAACGCGCGTCAGGCGTAGCTAAATTTATTGTCTGGAACTTTGTTGTCATTTGTATTACCATATATTGTGACGTCGTTTTGAAAAAAAAAACTTCTTGTTCTGTTTTCAGGTGCGTCCCTTTTTTTAAAATCTTGCAAAAGCTTGCATTTCTTGCTCTTATTTAGAAGATAGTGAGTTCTTGCTTTAATTAAAGTATGAGGTACCATTATCATATATAAGAAAGACATTTTATCTGCGGGAGGTTATCAGGTTCAACATGAGCGAACTAAAAAAAATAAGGACTTTCAAACCTTTATGTAATAATTATTAAGTTCGCCAGTTACCTGGCGAAGTTCGATGGTTTCCTTCATCATTTTTATTTGACCGTCCTGTATGGCCTGTGTGTGTAGAAAACGCTGCTATACATGTATATTTAACATAAAACCTGCTTAATATTGCACTCAGTCTCTATAGTCCTTTTAAAAAGTATTTTCCGGACGTGTGGGCCAAAGAAATATTTCAATTTCGCACTACAGGTTTACGACTTCCGGGTCGGCCTCCCAATTGAAAATCTGTTGAAATTAACTTAAATCGTCAACTTGTTAAAACATTTTAAATCTGCTTGCCAAATTTTTTAACTACTAAAATATGCGTTTACATCTAAGAATTCACTCTCAACCAGTTTATTTGACTCGGGGAGGGGAAATTACGCAAAAAACGGATAGGGATAAATATATATTTTTCTGAGCTCAACGTTGTTCACATCATGTGACCGACCAAAAAAGGGAAGCTACTCTTGCAAAAATGAAAATAAAAAAATCGAAATCGAAATTCCGGATGAAATTTTGAAAAGGGCTATATGTAAAAAAGTTAAATAGTCACCACTTAATGACACCGCGGAAAACAAAACAAAAATTACTTGCGCGCATCTCCATATCATACAATTTCCTACATTTAAAGTTTCATCAAAGTAATATGGTTTAGGAGTATTTGAGCTCACTGGTTATGGGAAAAGACTGGGGTTGCTAAACCCCCAAACTGTGTAAATGTTCCGGACCATATGAGTATCTGGATCATATACGCGTATGGTCATGACCATATTAGTATTTATACTCATATGGTCGGGCCGTACGCGTATGATCGGGCTATTCAGAAAATAAATAAAATAATTGATAAAAAACAAAAACATTTACATTATCACATTTTGTACATTTTGTTTTAATCAAATTAGATTATTTGGATAGTTTACAAAAAAAAATTATAGTATTTACCCATTGTGAAAAAAAACGACATACTTAGAAGTAATTTCATAAAACAAATACCCAATTGTTTAATTTTAAAATTATTTCATACGCCATTGACCATTGTAAAAATACTTGGCAATTTGTGAAAATGGTTGTTTATTTAGTTAATTTAACCAAGTACTGTTTTTAAATTTATGAAATCCAGATTATTCTCTCTCTGAACAATTGATGTGTTTGAATTAATATAATCTAGTATTGCGAAAACAGTGAGGTTATTTTTTTCATTTTATTCCACTTATAATTGTTGTTTTATTTAGTTGAAAAATTATGATCCAAATTCGTATAAGGTCTGGCCCGTCATATCCATACGGTCATGATTATAGGCGTGTGGTCCAAATACCCATATGGTCCGGAACATATATATGTATAATATATAATAATCTAGAAGCTCCAGTGTCTCAGCACTTGAGGGTTCTTGTATTATACATTTCATATAAAGTCATTTGGGATGTTTTTTGTCCAAAATGACGTCAACGTGTAACAGAAACCTGTTTCACTCCTCCCGGTAGCTAATTGGTCAATGATCAGGGCAAGAACGATGCCCAGTATGTTTAACACACAGACGACCATCATTTCTTTTGAAATGTCCGTACCAATCACAATCATTTCGATCTTCAATTTCCCCGGTGTATTTGCCTTGTTTGTCTTTTCCTCTTAGACTTTAAGTTCGGTAGTTTGTATTAACTTTTCTTGAATATTTTTTAGTAAATTTGAATGACAGATAAAAATTTTCCTTCTATTTCGTTATGATCGCTCACTCTGTAAAGTCTATAAATTAATAAAGCAGTTATTTAATGCCTTTTCATGGAACAGTCAAACTATTATTCCCTTTGTGCTAAGGAGATACTTTAGGAACTCTTGCCTTCGTTCGGACTGCGTTCTCGGGCAAAATGTTCCTCATCATCTACATCACCTCGAGATGATATTTTTAACTGCTTCATGAACAGACATTTAACAACTGTATACTGTCATATCGATTTTCAATTGAATATTTTATTAACCGGTGTTTCACTGTCTTTCTCTAAAAGAGTTATAATTAAACACATACAGTTAACAGTGAGACTAAGGTCTATTGCCCGTTCCCCGACTGCATTCCATGCTCTACATCTGAACGTCCCATGATCACTCTTGGTTACAGACGGTATAGACAGTGTATCTCCCTGTATAACAGAACTATCTGGTCTGATCCATTGATACTGACAGCTGGGATTACATCCAGCAGAACATCTGACAGCATATAAGCGTTCCCCTAGTATCTGTGTTACTGTGGTAGCTAATGGGTTTAATGTAAGTGAATCGTCTGGACCATCTGTTAAAATACAAGTTAAAATGATTTTAAAGATCATTATGTAAAGTAAATTTGTACAACCGATCATTGGTCAAACATCATGGTACACATGATACAAGTCGCTTTGCATTGGTCAAAGACTAAAAATATACTACAAAAATTCAATATCGCAATACTCAAATTACCAACAAAAGATAGAACGATAAACGCAAAGACGACAGGGCAAAAAACAAGCTTTGACAAAGATTCCTTGAACTAGTTTTTTGGACCCAACCTTCCCCCTATCATCAGTGATAATCTTGCACAAAGCACAAAAATAACACACTCTAACAATCAAATCGATACAAGTTTAGTTTATTTCAACAAGAGAAAACCTGAGACAAAAAACACTATATGAAAACAACAAGCCGTAGAGCTCTTTTGAGAACAATCGCAGTTATTGATAGGTAGCTAAAAAGCATTTTTCAACTGTTGTAGAATTAAACATATCGATTCTAAATTTGACGCAACACTTCAAACAATTAATGATTTAGTGTTATATTATCGCACAAAACAGACATATTTAATCCTTGTAATGCTTAAAAATAAAACAATGGTCAAAAAGTACTAAATTAACGTTTTTAAGTTACCATCAAATTATCAATATGTCTAGAAACACAAAAAATAAAGATGTTACTAAAACTTTCAACTTGTATCATTTCTTAAATAAGTTTTAAAGTCAATTTTTACATCCAGAGGATTGTTACTTTAAAGATAGGTTTAAAATTAAGAATATTCTTTTCAACTATTTTAAGTAGTAAAAAAACATAGACACCCTTGTAGTTCTAGAAGTATCGGTCATGAATTTAAAGCACTCGACACCAAATAAGAGTTAAATGTATATACATGTACTTACAAGTTACATCTAAAACAGCATCGGTCGATTGGACATCAATTCCATCGCTGCTTGCACTGCAGTACAAGGTTTTCGTATTATCTGTTTTCATTGCTATATATCTCAGAGTACTTGTTACGGTGTTGTCTTGCGCTGTGTTTGAGTTTTCCGTGGTGACAGAACCATCTTTGTACCACCTAATTACAGGTTTGGGAGAACTTGTTGCCTGACACTTGAAATCCCTGTTTGTTCCTTGCTCTACTGTAACCACATAAGTAGGTGTCAGATTCACACTTGTTAATTTAACTGAAAAAATGTTAATAAGATGAATTTTGAATGGTGTATTGAGTAAACATGTTTTATATGAGTTCTTTCATAAAGCGATATATTGATCTTTGAAGTTTTTATCATTTTTACATGTTTCCGGCAGTTCCACACACTTATGTAATAGCTTTGAAAACCCAAGGTTATCTACATCACCAGTTAATACTTTATATAAACCATAGAACGATCTGGTTGTAGTTGTATTTAACAAAAAATAAAAAGACAATAATTCAAAGTAAACAAGTCCCTATTTAGCAGATATCTTAAGAGATTGAAAGCTTTTCGCCTGCCTTTTTTTATTCTTTTGAATATTTGCCCCAGTTTATACGTGTATTATACTGAACACAGTTCTTTTCTGGACATAAGACAATTTGACTTATTCACATCTATTCCATTTGTGAATAGATGAATTTATCATGAAACACTAGTATTGTCCCTTGTCAGTGCTGCAAGTACTTTGAAATTTCTAAATTATCTCCCTTGGTGAGTTATCTCCCCCTTTCATATATAAGGAATTGCTGCGCAAATTTCAGTCTCTTTTTGCGCTGAAACCTGCCTGGTAAGATGCACTTCACATGTGATGCATACAATTTTCAAAAAGCCACGTGGTCATTTAAAAATTATTTGCAAAATGACATTAACTTTCATGGGTGAAATATAAATGTAACACAAACATCAAACTTTAAAAATATTAATTTCTCCGGGTTAATCAATGCCTTTTGTCAGCTTTGTCTTTTGACTAAATCAAACCTTTGCCATCTTGGATGCCCATAAGTTGCATGTTTAAGAGTTGATTTTTGCAGCCAGTCAGCCACATATTTTACCTAAATATAAACTATCTTTTATAGTTAAAATACTGACACCATTTAGTATTCTTTATATTTTCAAATTAATCGGAAGAACCAAGACCATGTCAACTAGACGTAGTAAGCGGAGAAGTAAAAGTGTCTATGCTTCGCCACCAGAGCCAGAGAATCAACCACAACCCAGTAGCAGCAAAAAAGGTCGTTCATCTGTTGCAGTACCCACACAAGATTCAGATGCTACATGTATATTGCCCCCTCGGGTCAATACTGAAATCCAGCCTGACCACCACCAAGGTATAAGTGGTTCCTCAAATGCAACATTACAACCTCCAAACACAATTGCTCAAGGAAATCCTCAGGCACACAATAACCAAACAAATAATACTATAAATCCAAACAATTTAAATGTTCCTCAAATTGAGCAGGTACAAAGCATTCATGCTCAGTTAGGGTTGAACGTATCCCAAACAATGAAAACTAAAATCAGCAATGGGGAATACGTGGATTTAGGAAACCTTATAGATCCAAACCACCCATCCCTTAAGGAAGAAAAAACAGTGGTAATGATTGATGGGGTTCTAACCACTAAAGAGAAACCTAAACAAACAATTAACTCAATTGAGAAATGGACAGATGCTTTTTTAGTTTTTACAAGCATATATATAAGTGTTCACCCTGAAAGAACACAAAGTCTGTTAAAATATATGCACACTATAAGGCTTGGTGCAGCACGAATGCGCGGATTGGGTTGGAAAGAATATGACCAACAATTTAGACTAAAAATGGCATTTGACCCAACCAAACCATGGGATACTGTTGATAGTGAGTTGTGGTTAATGTACATGATCAGCGATGGTAGCAATACATCAAACAATGTTCTTGCACCATCCAAAAACACATGGCAAATTCAAACCTTTAACAAATGTTACAGTTTCAATTATAAAGGTTCATGTGATCGCCACCCATGTATGTACCAACACTTATGCTTTAAATGTTCTCAACCAGATCATCCATTTCTATCATGTCCCTTAAACAGAAGCCAGCCCCCAATGGTGAATCGACCTTTTCGCCCTAGAACACCCAACCAATACTTTGCCACTCCCCCCACAAGACCCCCAAGGTACATGTATGGCCAGCCAAGAAATGGCCCAGCCTTCCAGACACCCAGACCTCTTGGAATTAGGAAATTCCCCAATCAAAATTGAGCCATTGTTAAAGGAACTTGAGGCATATCCATTAAAAAATGTTGCGCTAGAATTAAGAGATGGGTTTGTACAAGGTTTTAGTTTAAAATACACTGGTCACAGGAAGCATAGGGAAAGTCGGAACCTTAAGTCTGCCTATGAACATAAAGAAGAATTAATGAATAAAGTTAAAAAAGAAATAGAGCTAGGTCGTATAGCAGGCCCCTTCGATTCTCTGCCCCAACCTTCAGGTATCGCCAGTAGGCATTGTTCCCAAGTCTGATGGCATATCCTGGAGGCTCATTACACATTTGTCTTATCCCCGGTCTTTTGGAATTAATAATTATATTGATCCTGAATTTTGTTCGGTCCGTTACACGTCATTTGATAGGGTTGTTGACATGATAAGTTCTTTAGGCAAACATGCTGAATTGGCCATTGTAGATATTAAAAGTGCATTTCGGCTTTTAAGAGTTCATCCAGATGATTTTGAGCTTCTTGGATTTAAAATTGATGATAAATATTATGTTGACAAAAATTTGCCCATGGGCTGTTCAATATCATGCAATTTATTTGAAAAATTTTCTTCGTTTTTGCATTGGCTTGTTGAAAATAAATCTGGTTTGAATACCCTAGATCATTATCTTGACGATTTCATTTTTGCCGGAAAATCAGGGTCTAATCACTGTAAGCTTCTAAGAGACACCTTTGTAGATTCCTGTGAAAATTTAGGCGTGCCGCTGGCAAAAGAAAAATCAATAGGTCCAACTACAGTCTTAAAATTTTTAGGACTCATCATTGACACAGATGAAATGCTCATAAAAATTCCAGATGAGAAAGTAGTCGAATTGACTAAATTATTAGAGTGTTATGTAAACAAAAACAGAATCAAATTGAGAGAACTTCAATCTTTAGTAGGGTCACTAAATTTTTTCTCAAAAGCTATAAGGTGTGCTCGAGCATTTAACAGGCGTTTTTATGAATTGACTGTAAAAGCAAAACTTCCCCATCATTCAATTAAAATTACACAAGAAGTTAAAGAGGATATGCATGTTTGGTTGAAGTTCCTTAAAAAATTCAATGGAATATCTTACTTCCCTGAAAGTCACTGGTCGGACAGTACAGTGTTGCATTTGTACACTGACAGTTCCACAATTGCAGGGGGCGCATATTTTGATAAAAAATGGGTTTGCATAACATGGCCACAATCATGGAAGGAAACTGAAGTAATCAGGGATATAAGTTTCCTAGAGTTTATACCAGTAGTACTTGCCTTGGAATTGTGGGGTAACCCATTGAAGAACAAAAAGATAAAATTGCATATTGACAATTTGGGATTGGTTGAAATAGTAAACAAACAATCCTCAAAATCAAAACGAATCATGTACCTTATGAGATTATTTGTTTCCTACATTTTGAAACACAATATTATTTTTCGTGCATGTCACATAGCAGGTGTACATAACGATAAAAGTGATGCTATTTCTCGACAGGACTTAAACAGATTCAGGAGGTTAGCACCTGATGCCAACCCAGAACCGGAGAAAATTCCAAAACATTTTCAAGACATGATTTGCAACATGAGGCTGACAGATTGTTAGAATGTTCATTTGCCCTAAATTCACACAACTCTCACATTGCTGGCTTGTCAGCATTTGAACAGTTTAGTTGCATAATGCAGACAACATTTGGCCACCAAAAACTGATGATATTGTGCAATTTATTGCATTCCTATCCCTTAAAAACTTATCACATAACACGGCTAAATCCTACATATCAGCAATTAGCTATAAATGCAAAATCTCTAATAATTTTGATATTACGCAGCAGTTCATTGTAAAGAAATGCCTTGAAGGCATGAGAAGGACTAAGTCTAAGGCTGATAATAGGCTCCCAATTACAGAAGATATATTAATAAATATTGTGTCCAAATTGCCAGGAATATCATTTAACTTGTATGAAAATAAGTTGTTTAAAGCAGCCTTTATAGTAGCATTCTGGGGGCTATTTAGAGTAGGGGAAATCACATTAACAAAAGGTAGACACGTAAGTCAGATAATATCCCATAGCGAAGTTAATTTTGAAGGGGACAATCTGATCATTTTGGTGTATTTTCAAAAACTGACCAGGCAGGGAAGGGCCATCAAGTTATATTGAGAAAAAATGGAGGTATATTATTTCCGGTATCAACCTTAAAAGATTTTTTAGAATCTAGACCTAAAATAGAAGGCCCATTATTTTGTCATTTTAATGGGGATCCTATTACCAGATTTCAATTCTCAGCATTACTTAACAAGTGCCTGCCAAAGAATGGCTCAAACTTTCAGAAGTTTACTTCACATTCCTTCCGCATAGGTGGGGCCAGTTATATGGCAAGAAAGGGATATTCAAATGAAGAAATTATGGCTAAAGGCCGTTGGAAATCGGGATCATACAAAGGCTATATTCGTTAATTTAATGTTTTGTAGGTCCTGTAAGAGTGTGGATATTGGGATCGTCCATTGTCAAAAAAGGGTTTCTACATTCCAGAGGGAGATTGGGTGGTCCTAATCTCGGATTTGATATATCTGAAGTTGAAATACTTTGGCAAGGCTATAGCGGGTTGAAATTGACCCAGGTGACGGAAAAACTTATTACCTTATCCCAGATTTTTGAAGACCCAAATATGATAATAATTCACTGCGGGGGGAATGATCTAGGGGAGCTTAAGTTGCATGAGGCAAGGAAGCTTACCGGTCGTATATTGGATTTTGTAAGGGGTAATTTTCCTCACACTCGTGTGGTGTGGTCACAAATACTCCCCAGAAATAACTGGAGGTTTTCCAGCGATATCCTTGCAATGAACAGAGCTAGACAGCGACTTAAAAGTTTCGCAGCAACAGCTGCAATTAGGCAGGGGGGATATTATGTAAGGTATCCAGACATCAAATTAACAAATAATTACTTGTGGGCAAATGATCAAGTTCACCTTTCATATTCTGGCAATGAAGTATTCCTTGACAATTTGAAAAGGGCCATCTTTACATTTTTAACGACAGATGAATTTGTATTTCCCTTAACCACTTAAAACAAATGTAGGGTTTTGAGAGTTGTGTGTATATAGGTTGGACTCGGCTTAATTGGATAGGATAGGCGACGCTTCCCCCACTGTGTGGCGGAGGTCATAACATATTGAACATGATTATGACCTTGTGGCCATGCGCGTCACCTTTAATCTTGACAACTGGTCACCCAGGGTCAAGTGCAATTTTGATGTTAACTTTTTTATTCACTGGATTAATGTGAATTAATGTAAATGTAAATAATTCATTGTTTTATCACCGTTGCCAAAGAAATTTAATTAATTGAATATTTTGATGCTAATAGTGAAGCTAAAGTTGCAAGAGTTATGTGCCTTTGAATGAACATTTTTTGTGATTGATAATATTGAAGCTCAAGTTGCAAGAGTTACAGTATGTGCCTTATATGAACATTTTTTGATAATATTGAAGCTCTAGTTGCATTAGTGCCTTAATTGCTGTATATAGATGTTTGAAGATTTTTGATTTGTTTGCTGGGGCTGCAGCGTACAAGTATTTGTTGGCAGCCCCATTTTTTGGAAAATTATTATTAACGTTACAGCCGAGTCCAACACCGCCATTTTACACCGCCTTGTAACATTCAATTACTAATTAATAAATGTAAACTTAGTATTGTTTTTATTTACATTGTATGCTCAAATGAAAAAATGGAATAAATGACATGCACAATTTATGTACAAGTTGCAAGAAACAAAAATACACAGAAAATAGAAAAAGTAAATTGTACATGTATGTATTGAAAAAGGCTATTAAAAATTTTTTTAATTTGTCCGTTCCTAGAAACATGAAAAGTGGTTTTGTAGAGCTTTCCAGGCAGGTTATATGTTTTGGTTCGTCCTTTGGGTTTTCTCTGATAATCACATCTATTCCATTTGTGAATAGATGAATTTATCATGAAACACTAGTATTGTCCCTTGTCAGTGCTGCAAGTACTTTGAAATTTCTAAATTATCTTCCTTGGTGAGTTATCTCCCCCTTTCATATATAAGGAATTGCTGCGCAAATTTCAGTTTCATTTTGCGCTGAAACCTGCCTGGTAAGATGCACTTCACATGTGATGCATACAATTTTCAAAACCCACCCAACTTCCACCCATACATGTAGTTATAACTTGTATAAATTTCACAATAATTCAAAAACACTTGTTACTTTAAGTATCTGCCTTTATATGTTTATAACTTTAATTATTTGTAAGAAGATACTGCTGCTGTTTGTTATATTTTGCAGAACTTGGCGATGGTAGAATATTGAACAGATTCTGATTGCATTTGAGTCATTTCGTCATATTTCCACAAGGATGTACTTTCATCAACCTGTCATAGACGAAACCATTATCCAGGATCTACCTACCGGCTCGGCTGTCAACTTGATTCGCGTGGATTCAATGTTTTTGAAGTCGTGAACTAAGTGCGTCACCTTTAATCTTGACAACTGGTCACCCAGGGTCAAGTGCAATTTTTATGTTAACTTTTTTATTCACTGGATTAATGTGAATTAATGTAAATGTAAATAATTCATTGTTTTATCACCGTTGCCAAAGAAATTTAATTAATTGAATATTTTGATGCTAATAGTGAAGCTAAAGTTGCAAGAGTTATGTGCCTTTGAATGAACATTTTTTGTGATTGATAATATTGAAGCTCAAGTTGCAAGAGTTACAGTATGTGCCTTATATGAACATTTTTTGATAATATTGAAGCTCTAGTTGCATTAGTGCCTTAATTGCTGTATATAGATGTTTGCAGATTTTGATTTGTTTGCTGGGGCTGCAGCGTACAAGTATTTGTTGGCAGCCCCATTTTTGGAAAATTATTATTAACGTTACAGCCGAGTCCAACACCGCCATTTTACACCGCCTTGTAACATTCAATTACTAATTAATAAATGTAAACTTAGTATTGTTTTTATTTACATTGTATGCTCAAATGAAAAAATGGAATAAATGACATGCACAATTTATGTACAAGTTGCAAGAAACAAAAATACACAGAAAATAAAAAAAGTAAATTGTACATGTATGTATTGAAAAAGGCTATTAAAATTTTTTTTAATTTGTCCGTTCCTAGAAATATGAAAAGTGGTTTTGTAGAGCTTTCCAGGCAGGTTATATGTTTTGGTTCGTCCTTTGGGTTTTCTCTGATAATGTGTTATCCATCATATTATACAAATTAATTCATCTAAAAACATTCTTTTCTGTAATTTTTATTCAAATATTATTCCATTAAAAAAATATTATCTAAACAAAATATTTTATACCACTAGATAATTGTTACACGTGCATTTGTCAAATGTTAATGAAAGTGGGTCTCTTAGAATTAGAGTAGAAGAAGCTCACTCCTAGGAGCACACGAATCGATCCGAATAATTTTTACTACCACTTTATATAGGCGAATAGTGTTTCAAGATTTTTACTTACATGTTAAGGATTTTTCATAACCCTAATTTTATTTTGTATGGAAAGCCGCATTAACAATTTATTTACAATTGGTGTCAATGGGGAAATGCTTAAGTTCCATGAGTTCGACAATTCAATAATTTTACTAACGTACAATTTATATTCCGAACGAGCGCAGCCTTAATGATTTTTAAGAAAAGTTATTTCATTCGATTTGCTTTGATAAGTATAAAGTTAACGCAGTTGAATACAAGAGAAATCTTTTGCGGAGTTTAGTAAACAAAATACCTGGATCGAATCGCGTGTTCCTAGGCGTGAAGCTTATGTTAATTTTATACATCTGTTTTACAATATGTTAAAATGTTTATCAATTAGGAAAACTTGTTTACATCAACTTGTGACAATTTACCAATACTGTGATGCTATAATGAAATTAAGTAAACTTTATTACAAGTTTGCAAATCTAGATAAGGGATAAAAAAACTCACTTTTGATAAAAAGAGTGTATATCTCCTCTAAAATCTGTGCTCCATTATTCCCGTAACAGGTATAGACAGCAGCATCTGATGTTTGTATGTTAGATATCTGTAGATTATACTCTCCAGCTGTGTGATTTCCAGTGATACTTAGCCTGCTACTCTGATTTAGATTTGGGTTTATCTGTGTACCATCAGATAAAGTAGCACCCTCTGGTCCACCACTCCAAATTATCTTTGACAGTCTTAACCCACATAACAGTGTTCCTGGTGAGTCTTCGTAGAAATAAAAATCTTTTCCAATAACTATAAATAAAATACAATGATTTAGAAATATGTTTTACACATGTTTATACTAATACCGCTTAGCTAAGAAACGCATTCGAAACAAAACAAAAAGAAATTCAACGAAACGATATATAGCAAAACGAATTGATATACAATTAATCGAAAAAATAAATCGCTGGAAAAACGTTTTCAAATTCATTCAATACCTTCTTTGATTATCACAAATACGTCATGTTAAATACCGATAAACTATCTTCTTTGCCCTTTTATAGAGAGGTCGCAAAGAATGATGTATTTGTCTTCACGGGAATAACAGGCTAAGGTTGACAACTGGAAATCTGACGAATGTCCAATTTAATGATTTAACAAAGAAAAATACCATAGGAGAAAATGGTAGACAGCAGTTTAGGATAAGGAGGTTATCTAATATTTCCTCATATTGTTATTTTTAGATATCAATCATAACAATATATTAATTGTTTTGGAATGTCATCATATTTCTAGTGTTAACGATAGCCAGTAATATCCCAGGTTTTTGGTGGGCAATCATGCGACATTATCAAAAAATTGTAAGGAACTTAATTGAGTATAGTTTACTTGTGCATGAAATTTCACAAAGAAGAGGACAACAGGAGAAAAAGATAGACAGCAGTCTTATCCTGGTCTAAAGTCAATCTTTTTCTTCTATCGCGCTCGTCTTTGTCAAAAAGCACAACCCGTTAATCTTTTGGACCGTCTTCAGTTTGCCAGCAATAGAGCGATAGAGCCTGTATATTCCCGCGTTATTTAATCAATTTGATGATTTCTGAACGCAAAGAATGGAACTGTTATAACGGACGAACGGAACCAATCAACACTATAAATCTTGCACTTATTAAACGGGGAATATAGACAAAACACTGTTATAGTATCTGTGCATTAAATGTATTTAGCCCTTGATGCTTTGTGTGGTGCATGATTCGGATGTTATCTTGTTTCCCAGAATAAGCAGACTGAGTTTAATAAGCTAGAATATGAAAAGACGAAAGGTGTGGCAAGAAAACTCCTCTAGTCCCTGACAGCATAGAACTCCTATAGTCCTTGACAATTCTGTGTCCTGACAGTTCTTGGCTCTGACATATTCTGAAAGTTATAAATGACCCCATGTGTTCTTTGTTATTATAAATTGTCAGCATTTCTTTTATTTTGTTTTAGAAATTAATAGGTTTCTGTTATGATTGTCGATGGCAGTGCAACCTTTTTTACTTTGGGCAATGAACCAGAATAGTTCTCAAATTGGCAGAGTTTTGAACTGTCAGGGGCTGTCAGAGCTTAGAACTATCAAAGCGCAGAACAGTTAGGAGTTGTTGGAGCTTAGTTCTAAATCTGTCATTGAACATGACTGTCCAAAACTGTTATATGACGTCATAAACTGTCCTATGAATGTCAGCAGAACAGAATAAGAACAGATTCCTGACAATTTTATAAAGTTTTAAAGAGATGGTTAAACTGACCTCAACATTACGCCTTTCTTTTTTTATACGACCGTATTTTTATGCGATCGAAGAATGTTATGGCGAAGAAATTGTCGTCGTCGACGTTGTCTGTGGACACTTTGGTGTAAAAACGTAAGTTGTATTTTTCATTTTTTTATGAAATGTTGATATGATGTTTGTTACCGCATAAGGAAGACTGGCAATCAGGATCTCGGATGTTTTGTTCCCGGAGACTTTAATACGGTGACAAATTAAACAAAGTCAATGTAAACTATCTAAATCATCTTCATTTATTATATACGAGCCACAAATGTCATTTTATTTCTTTGGCGACTTTCGCGTTTTCGTCGTCGTGAATATTTCTACGGACTAAAACCTCGAGATTCAGTGTACTGGCCGCGATTTTGTAACGGATGTTATGAAATAATCATATTGATGATCTCCCTTGGATGAGAAAACTTTTATATTTTAACAAACTTTCCATGAAGGATTTCTACCAGAATTATGAGAGACGTTTGGACATTTTATAACTTTTTCAATTTCAAGTGATGATTATTGTGAACTTTTTGGACTTTTGCCATTATTATGGAACCAAGGCACCACATTGAAAGAGAACTGTGAACTATTGAATTGTTTAATTCATATTTTGTACGGAGTTCGAATTGAACCATAGAACATCTACTTTGTTCTGATCTTAGTACCTTCAAAAAGTGTCAAACTTATGCAAGTGAGTATTCTTACAGTGTATAACCGGACAGTAAGCGATCACGGAAGTTGATCACTGTCCGGTGGTGAAATCCTAGTTGATTTTTAAAAAATGTATGATTTTTCCATAAATTTAAGCCCTCATTCAATCTGAACTAAATTGTAAGAAAAAAATGAAGCGTACAATTTGTTTACAATGTTATTTATCACTATTCAAATTAACAATATATAGTGTGTTTGATTTAAATTTTCGAAAAAAAAGTGGTTTAATCATTGCACTAGTAAGCCGTTAAAAGTCTGAAATGGCCAAACAATATACTTTTTAACTGAACAAATCTTTTCCGATTCTCGTTCAGATAATTTAAGATATTCAGTTTATATTCATATCAATCATCATTACAGTCGGTTCAGATCCGTTCAGACAAATTCAGTTTGTTCAGACTATCGTACGTTAATTAGTGTTAAGATCTGTCAAGACTACTTAAGTAATTATCGGATCGATAACATTTAATTGAATTTAGATTCGTTTGGACCGTGTTAAGATGTGTTAAGATAATAAGAGTTACATCCCTTTGTACTATCAAGACAACCTATAGTGAATCGAATAATTCAAGCCACATCCGTCTTTGCATACTTCTGTAAAGCAAGTAGCGACTACAGGGAGGGAAATAAAACGACTGAATTATTCAGGTTAGGTCTACAGATTTCGGGCATTTATATTGATAAGATTCTTCGACGACTTTCATTTTAAATTTGGTCATTACTTGTTACTTTAGTGGGTGGAGCCGTGCGTGATGTCAGCTTCAACTTAATTTAATGAAATTCTCGCGATCTTACGCGAGTTAAATCTTATTTATATTTTTTATTGCGAATGTAAATTATAATTATATTAAATCCATGCATGCGTCTTTGAACAACTAGAACGTAAACGATTCCAATCAGTAGTCAATCCCTACAAAGTGCGACACGACACGAAATGTTTTTGCGTGACAACAGTAAGGTTTTTGCGGTGATAGATAAATTTTACATACGACAAAAATGAAAACCTACCAATTATCAGTGTCTTAATGAACGAAATAGGTCTTTAAAAAGTATTGACATTTAACCCTGTATTCTTACGAATCGCTAGGTATATTTTTTAAATAAAAATGTTAAATAAAGAAGAAAAAACATAAGATTTCCATCTTGTAAGCCTTGTTTTTTCTACCTTCAGACGATTTATGACAAGGAACCTCACCGTAATGTAAGTTTTTCTATACCTATATAGACTTCACATATTTGCCAAAACTCATGACTTAGAATCAGTCTTCTGTTACAAAGCAAAAGAACAAAAATGCCAACCATTTTGCCAACACTATTTTGGTAAGGTTTTTTCGTGTGTTACCTTTTGCTATATAAGGTTTTTTAGTGTGTAGGCGACGGTTTTTGATGAAGGAAGCAAAAACGGTTTATTCGGGTTAAAGTTGATTTTTGTTTTGATTAAATTGGTCTTGAAAATACAATTAAAGAGTTTTTGGTTTTCTTTTATTAAATAAATAAACAACAGACTGATAAATGGGTATTTTACTGTTAGTTTTATAACGAAATCGTGCAACAAATATAAAAATCTGCACAAGAATAGTATTCAAATATTGTACCGTCGATTTATATAAAACTTTTGAAATTACTGTAATAAAAATAGAGGCGGAAATACCGAACAATTTTATATAGGAAATGTTATTTTACACTTTCATTTCACAACCTCATTCACAATATGAAAGAAGCACGGGTATCAATGGGGAATCCGTATTTATACATCCTAAATATAAATGTATAGACGTTGGGTCACAGTACTTACATTTAAAATTATAAATAAAACATTAGGTTAGTTTCACAATGAATGTAGTTAATTCGCTAATTATAGTTGCTTGACTCCAAATCAACACCACTTCGGCTATCATGAAGATGAACATAATTCGCGGTGTTAAAATGAGCATAAAAGGACAGTGAAGTGGTGGATCGCGGAAATGCCGGAGGGAAAGACCATTCGGGATGAGAATTTTCTCTGTTACTTCAAAAGGTTTAGCATAGGCGGATATCCAGGGGGGACTGGGGGCCCGGGCCCCCCTTTTGGCGGAAAATTTGTTTATTTGGTTGTATATATAGAAAATCATTGAAGCGTGACCAAAGCGGGCCCCCTCTTAGGCCAGTCAGTAGGCCCCTCTTTTCAGAATTTCTGCATCCGCCTCTGTTTAGAGATGGGTAGGAGCGGCCGGACTATCAACCTCCTGCAGGGCGATCCTACGGGTTTTTCTTTTAACGGGACCTGCAGTTGGGTTCTTTAACACGGGGTATGAATGTGGATTGCGATCAGGTTTTTCACATAAGATTATGGCGTGACGACCCCGGGTCTCCCGATACAGCGAGTACGGAGTGATATGATTTTCATGGAGCAATCTAAAATTGTCGAACATGATGGTAGATATCAAACTTTTCCTTCATCATTTATTCGTGACAGTTTATAGCAGACATGTATGCTGTTGTCAACGGAGTATATATCGGGTCTCATTGTTAGCAAAGGAGTAGAGCCACGAAGGCCCTAAATCGGCCCGGTATTTTCACTTTTTTTTCAACTACTATAACTTGCCAAAAAAATAACTAGAATATGTTAAGGTATGAACAAACTTTTCATATCTGTAAGATTTATCAAATTATTTACACCACAGGTTCAGCCTTGAGACTTTAAACATGCCATAAATTTGAAAAAATCCTAATTTTTCACACATTTTCACTGGTTTATCTGCATATTTTGTCAGAATTAGTATTGGCCACATTTCTCGACCATCGTAATTTTTTGATAATTATTTTATAATATCATAATTAACATTTCTATCACAAAATAATTTTGGTCGACAGGTGTGGCCCATTTCATATTCATAAATTTATACATGAAAATCAAGGAAAACTGTCACAAATTGTAATTTTTCACAAAATAGTCTATTTTTTACCTCACTGCTCTCCTTACTGACAAATAATTGAAGGAAAAAATATTGCAATTCATGAAATATAAAGACTAATGAACATAAATAAAGCAACTTCAAGCAAATATATCAAAGTTGAATTTTTGGGCCATTTTGGTGCCTTCGTGGCTCTACTCCTTTGGACTTTCTAAGTAGTAAAACAAAAAATCTATGGACGACTTTTTCAACTTGTTTATTTGGAATGATCGTCCACAGATTTTTTGTTTTACTACATAAAAAGCCCAAATTTGCTGAGCATGGAGCCCAATATATATTTAGTTGACAACAAAATGCATGTCTGCTATAAACTGTTATGAATAAATGATATAAAAAAAGTTTGACATCTACCGTCATTTTGACAATTTTAGATTGCTCCGTGAAAATCTTATCGCTCCGTACTCGCTGTATCGGGAGACCCGGTGCATGCGGTGTGGACCCCGGCTTTCATTATGACAGGGCTGTCACATTCAACCACCTGAGGCACACACCTCAGCCGTTTGAGGGCAAAGCAGACTTCTCACATGTCAAGTTTCTGCGCGCTCATAAGTGGACTTTTTCCGCGCTGCTACAGGCCTATTCGCCACCAGGAACCCACACGGGGTTTAAAATATAAGTTTAAGATTGAAATTGTTTAAAATCTTAAGATATAAGATATAAGTATATATTAAGCATAAATTAATACAATTTCAAAAGCATTCATGGATTTTGTTTTAGTGTAAAAGCTTTTAAAGGGCGTACTTTCGATTTTTGTAAAAATTACATTGAGGTCATTGTTGTTCTTAAAAAAAATCTAAGAACAACTGAATTCTAGGTCAGCAATAAAACAGTTACTAGCGATGGGTGTATATTTTTCGTTTTCTCCGAAGGGAAAATATTTGACAGGGACATATTTGATTTTTACCCCCTTTTGACCCCTAATTTCTAAATGAAAAAAGAAGGGGACAAACAAAATCAAACCTAACCTTTCTTTTATGGCAAGTGACATTACTGTAAAGTTTCATAGCATTTGATCAACCACAACAAAAGTAATTGTGGAAACTAACTAAAAAATCGTTTTTTGGTCAATTTTGGGCCCCTTATTTCTAATCGGAATTATAAAATGACCCATAAGGAGAGGTGCACATCTTCAATATATCTTGATCACTGTGTAATATTTCAAAAAGATCCAGTGTTCTGATTACACAAGACAGGCACTCCTACAGTGCGACGGACGGACGTATAGACGGACGGAGTGGCCCGATTACTACACATGTTTTCTCATTCGGTGACGCAGGTAAAAACCTAATTATAAGGAGGAAACCGTCGCAGTCTTAGGCTGTGTCACTCAAAAACCGTCACAGGTTCCCGAACAAACCTTACATTATTCACGAAAAAACCGTAACGTGTTTGGAGGAAAATGTAAATTACTTCAAGGTATCTTTAGGTCTATTTGCAAGAAAGATGCTAAACGTTTCAGATTTGACAAAAGCGTCACAAAAACTTTTTTTGTTCATTTTTACAATTGTTTTTTGACGAAATAATGATATTTTTGAAAATGGTGACAATGTTTTTTTTTGACAATTAAATGACTTTGAATTGTGTCAAAATTCATTAAGTATATGTTTGGTATATTTTTAAAAACACTTGACATATTTTTTTTTCAAATCAATAGGTCTATAAACAAAACTGACCTTGAAAAACTCAATATCGTCTTAATTTTCCTCTGTTTTTCCCACAATGCATTTAGGAGATCAGCAAAAACCTTACTGTTGTCACGCAAAACCAAATTTATCGTGTCGCACTTTGTAGGGATTGGTATTATTTTAAATCATATTGCTTGATTTTTGAACTCGGTTCTTGTTTCGTGTCAATGCATGTGCGCTAATGAAATCATTTGACTTAAAAATTCTTAAAACAAAGTTGTAGAACGTCAACTTTATGTTTTATTTTATTTCGTGACCTTCTTCTGTTAAATACCGGCTTGTATTTTAATATAAATACTATAGATGTTGTTTATATACCATAACTACACTGTCTCTATCTTCTGTGAATATACAAACAGGTGTATCCGACATAAACGCGACAGGCAGTGGTGGTCGTGTGTTACTCTATTATTACCGGTACACTAATTAACTAACTGTAAACAGGTAAACCAAAGAACATGTTGGGATGCAAGAACATTAAAAAAATGATGATTTTAAATCTTTTATATACAGCTCAATATCAAATATAAATTGTTGCGGGTAAAACTATTGCGGGACAGTCACTGCTTCGGACCCTGCACCTTTAAACCTAAGTTTCGTCTATAAAATGTTTACCACAGAAAAGCGACAGAATACACGACTATCGTACCTAACTGCAGCATGCATATAATAACTCCTAAAACATGAGGATTTTAATAGTAAGACAGATACACATCCGAACATTTAGACTCGGCATATTCATTAAATGGATTATTGCACAATTTATTCGCGGCTGCATTGCATTATACTGTTTTAAATGTGTAAACTTTTATCAAGATAAATGTTTTGATTTAATTGCGACGGAAGATCCCAGAACGCCCTCACCTCTTCCCCACAAACAATTTGTAATTCTTATGCAGATTTGTTTTTCAAAACTGGCCTGGAAACCCCCGCCCTTTATGTTGACCCGTCCCATCTACTATTTAAAGTCAAAATGTGATAATAAATGATTTATCAGTATTCATTTGTTGTCTTGTATTTCATATATCAACATAAAAAGATAACCCCCATTCGTTCCTGTTCTTCAAATAGAAGGAAACGCATAAGACATATTTTGGCGGTTCCACTACCTGCAACACCTTTTTAAGATCCGGCACTGCAGGTTTAACCAGTTGAATTAAATTGATAGCCTCAAAATAAAATATTTTTAATAAAACGCTACACGTGTACTATGTAATCGATTTATTGAGTAATAGCAGGCTTGTCATCCAAGGAGAATATTATCGGCTATATATAATCTACCGCTGGCAAACTGAAGACAGTAAAAAAAATAATGGTGTATGATTTTGAAAAGGAGAACAATATGAGAAAAACGCATACAACAGACTAGGTTTAGACTGATACTTACCATTTCTACCTTTTGTCCTATATTTTATTGTGAATAGTCACGCACGGGTTAAATTGAAAATGTCTTTTAAGCTTTCATTGTAAAACTGTTTAACCAATGGCATTGCCTTATATCATTTGCAAGTATCGTTTTAAAACCACCCCAAGTCATATTTTCTACTGTATGTTTAAGTATGAGTTTTCTATAAAGAAAACTTGAACGACGCTGGCTGTTTTCCGTTTTGGATTTTCTAAAGTGTTGTTAATATTGTAGGTTGTTTCCTTTTCACTTATTCCACGTTTCATGGTCTTGAATTAGTGCCAATACTATTTACTACTATAGATCCACATGTACTTCACTAAAATTATCCACCCTTTAAACAATAAAGAGATTCAAATGAATGTTTTTGTCATTTTCAACCTGAAAAAAGGGAAGTAAAAGACAATGTCAATTTTTAATTGGTTAATCTTAAATATTTCTATTTTCAGTGTATTTGATATACATTCTCTCTTTCATATGAACAACCCAATAATCATTCAATGTTCATCTTTTTTAAAGTGAGTATTGAGATAAATAATCAAGTTCTTTAACACAGAAGCGTCAAATTGGTTCTTTATTTCTGGTTCCCGAAAACAAAAAACCTTTTACATACATTGGTACTGAAAAAGGCATAAAAATTATTTTTTTTAGAAATCTTATTCGTTCACAAATATGCTTGAAATGTCTGAGAGTGAAATATTGTGAAAATAATGATTTTAGTCTTTAACGGTATCAAACCATAGTAAAAGACATGATTATGTTACAAATACTATTCCTTTAAAATTCAAGTCATGAATTCACCCAGTGAAGTCACAGTCAAGATCTTCTATTTTAACGACTGAAAAGTGATAAATATTCTATTTTTAGCTACTCAAAAAAGTCATTTTTCAACAATTTTGAGGTTAAAATACTCTCTGCATAATACTGCATTTGATACATTGTATCCCTGGCCAATCAAAATGAAGATAGATTTAAGCCATACATGTATTCTATTAAAATATTAATTACATGTACATTTATCAGTTTAGTTGATAATTTCTTAAAATTGACATGCAGAATGTGTATAATCTCATAAGTCTTCTTTTGAATTACATGTACTTGATGAAAGCCAACCATGCCATATTGTGTCTTAACTTGTACAATTTATCTGTACATGTTGCAACATGTACAATATTGCAACTTAAACACAACATATGCATGCTTAACGAAACAGCAACCTAAAAAAATCAAAAGCGTACACTAAAACAATCAAAATTTACTAGCCGTATGTCTCTTTAAATTAAGAATGAAGGTGTCCAGTTCAATTCCCAGCTCTATTTTTTTTCAAAAAGTACCCAGTTGACCAATATAGGCATATGTCATCCCGCCCTAACTCTACCTTGTCAGGAAAATATCAAAGGGGGTTCATTGTGCTACAAAACCTATGCTTCCGATACAAATGGACTGTTCCTGTTTTATGTACAGTACCCTATGGACTTTTATAGGCATATGCCTCCCTTACCAGGCCTCCCCTACATTTTCATATTTCAAGACGGCATGGGGTATTTAAGGGGATCCTTGCGCTTTGAAACCTGTTAGTTTTAACCTCATTATATATACTATGATTTTCTGACCGCGCCTAGATTCGGAACTGGACATTTACAATAGATCTGGCCTGGTGGAGCATGTAGTCCACTGATCTCTTTTACTCTCCTCTGGTCCTTTCTCCATTAAAATGGCGAATTGATTTGTGGATCATTATCAAAAGCGAGCAGGTCACAAGCGGGCAGATCTTTTTTGACCGCATCGACTCTAAATATTTTTTTTATTCGTCCATGAAAAGAATATGTTAAAAAAACAATAAACAAACATTTCATTCGGTTGACTCGGAACTTAAAGAAAACGCATATGTTTTGGAAGGAATCACAACGTAAACAAATGTTTGTATTAAAAGTGTCGGCTTTTTCCGGAATGGGATTAATTAGATCTAATATTTTGAATTCTAAAAGTTATTACTCCTCAACTTCGTCAATATGAAAGCCACAGGTAGAAATGTGTCATATCTCAAAACGTTTGGTAAAGGAATTTTGTCATGGTTTAGTCAAGGGCGTCATGGTTTGTACAAGGGAAATTTGCATAATGTCGTCTACAAAAATGAAATCATGATTTTTCCGGACACAAAAGGCGTTTTCGGGCATTTTTAAAGACAAGATACATTTGTACTAAAATATGGCACATGTAAATGATGGAATATACTCGCTAAATCATTCAGGAAAAATAGTTTTGTTCAATTGATAAAATAACATTATTTTATGTTCCAAGAAAATAGTAAAAGCGAGATGTTGCTCGAAATCAATCATTTACTGTGCATACAATCTTCTGACACATTTTGCAACGTGATTAAACGCTTACAAAGCATGCATCGCGGTTCAGAAAATGTATTTACCGCCACTTTGTGGCTTGATTATTTATTTATTACTTACATGCACCAGATGCATACACAGTCTCTTTGGACAGATTACTTTCTTAAAAAATCCTTTGGTGTATTGAGCAGATTTAATCCAATTGTCAGAATATTTTTTAGCAAAAAAAAACTGCGGCCATCCCCTTTTAGAATCAAATGGTCGTCCCCTTATTGATTTTAATTGTGTAAAAAGGCAATCGTACAAACTTGGCTTATTATTCGTCTTGATTGATATGACGTTTTTTGTTTGTCAGAATTTGATTTGTTTTCATTTAATTGTTAATTTTAATTTTTAAACGACAACTGTATCGAGTTTGGTTCCAATAATAGGACTTATGGTGTCAGAAGAGTTAACGATTAAAAACGTTCACGTAAGGACAACGGACGCCAAGTCATGACAGTAGATCAACCAACCTTTCGGGCCACGTGAGCTGAAAAGGATAAAAATATAGACAAAAGGTATTAAGGCTCGGTCACCCAGACGCTTATCAATAGATCCATTACCTATTGTGTAAGTGTACGTTCGGAGTACTTTCTGGCTATATCATAATGCTCGACGAAAATCATTCATCCGTAGGTTCAGTATATTCTCTGTCTATATGGTTTAGTGATTTTATGCAAATACAATAGCAATATAACTTATCGAATCGGTGCGAGTTGTTACAAAATATTTGTTGTTTTATCATAAAACATTCTATTGTTCTACAAGTAGTTATAAAAGTCCGAGGATGACCAATGAAACATGGAGTTTCCTGAGTTGGTTTAATGAATCGTTAATGCTAAACACCTCATATACGCACAGTGTAAAGGTAAAACGGTATAACGATCCCCACCTAGTGGTTACAAAAATAAATTCGTGTTCCCAAGAATCGTACCATGTGAGTTTGGGTGCGAGACTACAAATAATCAAATTATTAATTTTCATGGCTATCTCGGCCTTCACATAAATACGAGATTTCTACCAGTTCTTACGAGTTTACAACTCGTATATATTTGATCGCAATTTTAAAAGACTCGTTATTTACTCGTCAAGAACTACTGAAGTTTTACAGGATGATTAATTACAATGCCACAGTTTAACTCGTAACTCGCTTAGTAAGAACCCTTTGTGATTTTTTTTTCCAATTTCGCATTTCACCCGTAAAAACATAAAGAGACCGTAACATGCTCGTTAGTTTTCAGGAATTAAATTCCTTATAAATCGTTTAAATCCACAAATAGCTCGTTAAAGGTTGAAAGAAAAGATCGTAAGAAATAGTAAAACTTTCAATTTTGAAAATCGTAATCACTCGTAAGAGAATATCATATATAAATAAAGGTAATAACAAAACTACCGAACTTGAATGATCAATCTCATAGTCCAGAGAAAATGACAAAAACGAATCAGTCATACCGGAGAACTGGTGGATCGCAATGGTCCTGACTTGGTACATGCATTTCAAACGAAATGGTGGGTTAAACCAGGTTTTATGGCGCCAAACCTCCCTCTTCCATTGCGATCTTAGGATCTTAAAAAAGAAAAAACTCAAATACAGAAACGAACAAAAACAAAACAAATTTTTAATTATAATTTTTTAATTAACAAAACATGCCACGGAAATTCGAAAGTCTTTGTCGTTTAAAACTTAGCAGTGATAAAAAAAACGTCAGATTGAATTTTTTATTACTTGAAGAAAAACAAACATTTGACAGTTATTTCACTTGTTTACCGATGTAAAACAAACATCATAAAAGAAAAAAATACACATTTCACTATAATCTTGATTATAAGATAAAAATACTATAATATATGAGAGTTTATTGCAATTTTAAGAAAAGCAATAAAATTGAAATGGGTGAATCTAACTTTGTAAAGTTAACTAACTCACCAAAACTCAGAAAACAAACGAAAATAAAACATTTTGAACGTATTTCCATGTTGAGTTTATTACATATTAACCACTTCCTTGTTAAGAATATATAATTATGTTATATATGAAATTTTATCGCCATTTTAAGAAAAAAGTAAAATTGAAATGGGTTATTCTAACTTTTAAAAGATAACTTACTCACCAAAAACTCAGAAAACAAACGAAAATGAAACATTTTGAACGTATTTCCATGTTGAGTTTATTACACATTAACCACGTCCTTGTTAAGAATATATAATTGTGTTATATATGAAAGTTTATCGCCATTTTAAGAAAAAAGTAAAATTGAAATGAGTTATTCTAACTTTTTAAAGATAACTAACTCACCAAAACTCAGAAAACAAACGAAAATGAAACATTTTGAACGTATTTCCATGTTGAGTTTATTACACATTAACCACTTCCTTGTTAAGAATATATATGCAATGTAAAATTAAATACCCACTGAATCAGATAAACCAAACACGTATCGTTCACCTGCTGTGTATACTATATAGTTTTTTGTAGGTTACTAAAGGACGGTAGGTCGTGTCCGACGACAGGATTTTTTTTAGAGGCGTGTCAAATTTTAAAGAGAATAATTAATAAAAATGTAAACTTTGGTGATATCTTGTGATTTTTTACTGAAACGAAGAAGCAAAGCTTCCAAAGGGGTAAGCATATTTTAGTATTACCTTTTTTTTATAACCACACAAATTCAAAAAAAATATATGTGATTGTTAAATTAAAATGTGGGCTTTTTGGAGTTTTTATCTTATTGCATTTTTCACCATTTAAATGACAAATATTTTTAAAGTGATTGCTAAGCATTAATATGAGATAGTCATTGCCTATATGCAAGCACTATATATAATTGATCAGTGTTGCTTTTTCGAATACATTTACATACCTTTTGAGTTAAAAATGGCTTCCCCCACACAACATGGTACAGCACAGATGGAACAAAATTTTTGCACTCATATGGCGGAGTCCCATCCCTCAATTGAGAAACACAATCGTGAAGAATTCAGAATATAAGATCCAAAGGACCCCATTCCCGAAAAGACATGGTCACTCTTAATGCAAATATCTTTATCGTTATTTTTATTTCGATCAGTGCATTTTTAGAACGGTCAGTTTGGGACGAAATGCCTAGGTCGAACGAGCGTAACAAAGAAACAGTACAAAAAATGAATAAAATTCGTTTAGTTACTTTAAAAAAATAGTGAACAATCAGAATGTTTTTCTCCTTGTTCTGTATTTAAATTGATAATTTTTTGATGGGCGACTGGCAAAATTAGTAATTATTGTCAAATAAAAAAAAAAAAATGTAGCATTAGGCAATATTTTTTACGGGAACTTGCCGTAGATATCTCCGTTCTTGTGGGCACTGAGCTGTGCTCGCTAATAGTGAACATCAATGTTATATAATGGCACCTTTAATTTTGATGCCAAAAAGATGTGTCTTACATTTTTATAAATAAGAATGAAACACCTGTCCAGGCTTGTTCAAAATGCGTCCAGGTTTTTCCAAGAGATGTCCAGGTATTTCATAATTTAGATAGACAGTTTGTGCGTGTTTTTTTTTACCTCTTACATCATATTTTTAAAAGACATTGTATATTAAAATAATAAGAATACGGTACTATCATTTCAGGGGTTTTGAACAAGAACGCGTCAAATAAAGAATTAAACTTTATATAGCCTATATAAACAATTGACACATACAACCAGAACCAATTGGTCTATTGTCTAAGCATAACTACCAACTGTTATACAATTAAAAATAGCCTCTTTGAACTATTGGATGAAAATGTTTGTGTTGCGACAGGCATACAATGATTACAGTTCCGGAGTTTCCAAGTTTGCCTTTTTCTACCTGACTTGTAGTTGTTTTTTCGATGCCTTTGTTTGTATCATAAAGTCGTCGTCTTTCATGTGTGCTGTTTTAACCTTTATGTCAGAACTATTAGACTCCAATGCCCTTTTAGTACTCTTGAATTTTCAACAGCTTTGTATTTTGTATTGTATCTAATTCAAAGACCCAAAAAACTTCATAAGAGTATGCTCCCGTGCAGGACGCGGTAGGCAGCTCAGAAACCTGTCATCTTGTCAGGCCGCTTAAACCACAAAGCGACTGAGATGTGTGTCCCAGGTTGCTGAAAGGGGCAGCTCTATCATAATAAATGTCGGGTGGTTACGCTTTACTGATGCAGAAAACTTGACCCCAAACCATAGTTGGCAACGTGTGTAGAAAGTACTATAACACCGACTTTCTTTCTCGAGTACTGTAACTAAAGATGCTGCGTGGGCTCCTTGAGCAACACCAGTGGATCAACAAATAACTGAATAAATGTGAATCTCGAAATCTAGCAAATACTAGTATATATCTCTAACGACAAAAAATAACACTGGTTACCGCGAAATATAATATATTCTTGGATACAATTTTACATGGATGGTGCTTACAGTTCGATACTAAAGTCCAATCTGCCAAAGAAAATTTAAAACAGACTGTATATGATACAAACAAATTAACGTAATTTAACATGACACATATGTCCCATGTAAAACTTATATTAAACAGATTAAAAAGTTAGCACTTTGACTGAATTACCTAAAAAGCAAAATACAACAATTACTACTTATATAAATGATGCTATAACAGGATAGGCCTATTGAAATGATCTAATTGACAAATAAATGGACACGTATCACTACTGACAATATAAACGACTGTCTGTACCGTAGTCAGGCGTTATACAATTGATAATTAAAACTAATAACCGTAAAATACTGTCAAAAAGTCAGGGTTGCACGGCAGTTTCTATCGACTGCATCAAACATATTTATTTGCTTCCTTTCAACAATGACTAAACCAACTTTTTTTTAGTTGAGTTAGTCGTTTCACAACAAATTCAACTAAATTTAAGTTGGTTCAATTCGTTTACAGTTGTTCCAACTTAATATGCGTTTGGTAAAAAACTTAGCAACGGATTAAACTTATGTTGCGTTGGTACAGTCGTTTAACAGTTGTTCCAACTTAAAATGTGTTGGGTCAAACGACTTAAAACTGATTTAACGTAATTGTTACAAATACCAAAATGCGGGTATAAACGTTTAATTTGAATATGCTATGTATCGATATTTCAAGGAGTAACCTCTCAACAGTAGCATTTGATTCAAAACATTGGAATGTCATATTTCGAAACTGTTGAAAACGAAAAGTACTCAAAACCAAAACGTTCGAACAAGGAAGCAAAATTCAGCACCGAGTGTTGATTTAGACTTTTCACAACTTTTAAAGAAGCAAAGGTGTACCAAAGGAGTAATCAGTATCATAAAACCATGAAGACAAAGACAAAACCGGCAGACAAAAACTAAGTCTTAGTTGGGTCAGTCATTATACATAAACTATTTTGCGTTTGATAAGTAATTTTAGACACAATAAAACTTTAATAAAAGTTAAGTTAGTCATTTAACTACTATTTCAGCTTAAAATGGGGATATGGTTAATATAATATGAGGATGGTAAATGGTGTATGGAGATGGGGGTAGTTTATGGTGTAAGGGGATGATATATGATACAAGTGAAAATTGGGCGAGAGGAAAGCTTATACCATATCAGTACTGTAAGGTGTCGTTCCGGTCCGCAAATTTTTGAAGCCTTTGAACTAAATCACTAAAATTTCAGTTTCTCACACTTTTTTTCTAAACTCTAATATATTTATTAAACTTTTTTTACGTTCCGTTTCGGCCCGCAAATGTTAACGGGATCTTTGGACTTTTAGATATGGAAACGGTAAGAAAGTTATGTATTGTAAGGTGAACACTATAGAATCCTTTGCAGCAGCTAAAATTGTTAAATAAAAAATAAGAACGCCCATTGAGCTCAATTTGGTAATCTAAAAAAAAACGTGTTATAACGCGCTTTTATCAATTTCCCCCTAATAACATGCTACTATTCCGTAAAAAGCATTACTTTTGCAAAACTTTCGTAGACTTTAGCAGAGCTAAACAAATCAAGTAACATCATGTTTCTTTCCTATCTTCCGTGTCTACATATCTTCTATACTGTTCGTCATCAGGGACACACAGCGTTGGTATACTTAGGGACCCCTAGTTTTATTTTTATCCATATATATAGATATATATAGTTCAATGGACAAATTGTAGACTGAGCTATAATTATATTACAAAACACTTTATTACATTTCTCACAAAACGGGTCGTCGTATTTTATTAAGGCGGTTTGCAATAACAATGTATGCTTTGGTGTAATGTTTCTACATAGTTACAACATAATCTTGCTATTTTCAGATTATGTGTGTGTCGGTCAACACAAGCAAGACACGAACAAAACAAGATAAAGTAACAGTATCTTTTTTTCTATTCTATCTTAACAGTCTCTACATATTAGCATTACATCTAATGTCTCATCTAATCTTTCTGATCGAGATCATGGACAGCAGCGGCATACTTGTTAATGGGTTGATTAATATAGGATAAATGAGGCAGCGGTAGACAACAGTCTAATCTAAATTTTATTATGCGTTTTCTTCAAAATAATAAATTAATAATAAATTAAATTATAATAATATATTAAAACAAGGTGATGTCGTCCATTATTATGTTTTCGTTATTAGATAAAAGGAAGATGTTATCTCCGTGGGGCCTCCAGTCGTCTGTCCCTCGGGGAGAAGATGTTTTCTACGTGCAAGCAACAATGTTTGACAGCCTGTCTTCTCTGGGAGATGTTTGTTTTTCTAGAACATCCCGCCCGCAATTTTATATTACGAGAAAACCATCTACCCATGCATAGACCAAATATTTAAGCATATTCTTGCTAAATTAAGACTAACAACCTTTTAAAGCTTTCTTAAACGCGAGAATCCGTTTGCACCAATTACAGATTTGAGAGGTAACAATTGTGCTACATGTTTTAAAGTTAGATGTTTGATATGCGCCAGTTTTCGGAACTGATTTGTCCCAATTTACCCAACCTTTGCATACAAATTTCAAAGATATTGTATAGTTTGTAAGGAACCCCCTCTTTCAGAATAAATTATTACTTAATGAATTAAATTTAAACCTTAAAGGCTATAACAACACAGTGAGGAAAAAAAAAACAGTAAAGTCTGAAAATAACCCCCCCCCCCAACCCACCAAAAAAAAAAGAAAAAGTGTGGTGCAAATGAAACACTAGTGCTATTTCCCCTCTCTTAAAACATGACATATTCAAATTCAAATTATATTCATATTCATACTTCATTCAATATTTATTGATTCGAAAAAGAAGCCATTTTTTTCGTGAGAACAATTTTACGATTTATTGTAATGTTCATTCACACTAGGTATTATCTTCATGTATCAACACCCCAGTGGGCACTCAAGGTTGTTAACGTTGAAAATAGGTTGAAATTTAGTTGCAACGTCAGTCAACCTATTTCAAAACGTTGAAACAACGTTGATAATGTAAACGTTACAACTAAACACGTTAATTCCCCGTTGAAAAGAAGTTGTCTGTTTCAACGTTTACATAGGTTAAACTATCGACGTTGAATCAACGTTGATGATTAAAACGTTACATTTCAACACGTTGATCACAGGTGGAAATAAACAGATTCAACGTTTATATAGGTTTAACTCTCGACGTTGAATCAACGTTAATGCATAAAACATACCATTTTAACACATTGAATCCACGTTGAAATCAGGTTGCAAGTTTCAACGTTGAGAATAGGTTAAATTATCGACGTTGAAACAATGCCGACAATTTTAACGTCGCGTATACAATGATGAATAAACGTTGCAATTTGCTTTGTAGCTAACCGTTTTAACACATTGCATAATATGTAGAGAAAAACTATTTTTTAATTCTATTATATTCAGGATGCATAATCCCGAATGAGAGAAAAAAAGCACCACATACATACACATTTTTTAAATAAAGTGATCTTTAAAGAGATGATTGGCGTTCGAAAAGAAGTAAGAAGGGGGCAAAGCAAAGATGAAAAAACAGCTTAAACTATATGCAAGCTGTTTTCCATTGCGATTTTCTTTTCTAGTTGTTGTTTGTTTTTAGTTTTTGAGTTTACTTTTTCCGGTATGTTGTTTGCCTTGCCCATACATGTTAAAGGTACATTACTTGACTTATTTAATTTATGCTTAATTCGATTTCGAGCATCTCTTGATATCTCTGCTTGAAAAGTCGGGGGGCATATAGTGATAGGAGTGTCCGTCCGTGTGTCCGTCCGTCCTTCAGTTTCATCTCGGGGTACCAATCTTTATCTTCAACACCTCCTAAACCCTTTGAATAATTTTCATAAAACTCTCATCTTTGTGACATAATGTAGATTTGCACCTTCTAGTACGTATTCTAAAATTTGATCCGTTTCCAATAGCAAAACATGGACCTGTCTGTCTGACTGAAGAATGTACCCATTTTTTATCTACAACTCCTCCCAAACCCCTGACTGGATTTCTTTAATAAACTTTCGCTGTGACATATTGTCAATTTGCCGTGACCTCTTATAATATTAAATGTCTTCCGTTTTAGGGGCGGGGTTAATCATTAGCGAGCTGTTGCTCACAGTTTTTTCTTGTTTATTTGAGACTGGTCATATAATAATAGCCCAGAACTTTGCGGTCCGAGTAGTTGTCGATATAATATGATATTAACTAATCGATGCGATTGTGTTCTATGTTGGTGGAATTTTATATTATGAAAAGGAAATTCGTGATCTTTTTTTCTTTTCCTTAAAGCGTGATATGAATCTCTGTCAACTTGCCATTTTATTGGGATTTGATTAATGTAAATAGAACAGATATAGGGATATAGGCACTTTAAATTCCTCTTTAAATAAAACATTCAAAAACACTTTGTTGCGATTTTGTTTTGGTTTTGTTTTTTTTTATAAAAGGACTAGCTGTTCTGCCCTTTTATTTCAGTTTGACAATACCCCCATTTTTATATTTTGAACTTTGCTGCTATATCCGAAAATGTCCAAATAGTCCCCCCTCTTTATATCTTTTACCTTGCTATATACGAATAAATATTTTGTCTCGTCTGGACCCCCTCGTTGAATATTGAACAGATTTACTGTTTATAGAGGTTTATATTTTAACTTTGTTGTCATTTTTTTTTAACACCCGTGAAGGTTAGCACTGCTGCTGAAGTTTTATTTCCCTGAGGTTAGCCCGCTCCGGCACCAACACTTTTGGGTTGGAGAACACATCAAAGCTTTAAATTATCCGTTTAAATTTCAGAATTGTCTAATCCCTAGGGTTCTTCCTACTCCAGACATAGGTTGATCATCTTAGTAATGATTTGGTTCCCCATTTTGGTTTTTGGTTTTACTTTTCTATGCTCTTCATAATCATATAGTGTTTGGCATTTTCAATATTTTTGGTAGAGCGCCTCTGATGAACTTTGCTACCAAAATATTTGGCATCATGCAAAACGTTGAGGAAAACAAACAAGCCCGCCTCTTCAAGTCAAATCGTAGGTTTCTTATAAAAAGTGATTTAAACCAAGATGCATAATTTTTCATACTTCTTTATAAATATTTATCTTTTGATCAGTTAATAAGAAGTTAACCGGTTGAAATATTGCTTCTATATGTTTTTTATTGTGGGATTGTGTTTAGTGTATGCTTTAAAATATAAAAAACAAATGTAATTAACCGAAATATTTCTATGTGAACTCAAAAATTTCGACTATAGGATGAAGCATTTTATCCTTATGTTCAAACATGTTTTCTTTTCAATGGGATGTCGCAGATTTATACAAAGCTCGATTTTTAACCATACAAATAACCGCATCCTTCTATGTATATATAGCGGTTCAATAAGTAAAAGTTAAAACGTTGAGTCTAATTATCATTTTTCATTTGTTTATTGTAGAAATGTGCCTAAAAGCATTGAGGACAAACAGTCAAGTTTCGTGATGCAGACAGTTTTAATGTTCAGTTGATGGAAATTTGTGTAAAATTGGCTAGAAGTAAAAGAAGCACACACACTGACGTAAGAGGAATTCGACCATGTCAGGAAACCATTGCAGGAATATTTTTTACTCAACTAGGCCGTCAGTCCGATTAGACATATGACTGTGTGAAAATATGGAAACTAAAACCTGATTGGGGAAGCTAACCATTACCTTGTCTATGCACGCATTTAAGAGAATGGACTCAGACTGTTCACCTTCAACATAGATATTTCAATGACTTCGATCCATAGCATTTTTGACTTTTGTCAGCTTTTTCCTGGTATATTGAAAACAAAAAGACAATATTGAGATTTTTCATGTGTATTGTGAAGAGGGAGGACACGACACTTTTGTATATCCATGATAAATGTCATAAGAATAAATAAAAACACTATATTAGGTGGAAGCTTTTATTTGTTTTTGCATCATTCTTTAAATGTTATGCTATGGAATTTTTTCTTGCTGTCTGTCTTCTGTATAATATTGTTCAACTGTTATCAAGTCAAATTCTAGGTCACCTGGCCAAAGGCCATGTGAGCTTATGCCATCACTATGCACCGGCGTCGTCTGTCGTCTGTTGTCCGTTAAAAATTTCAAAAATCTTCTTCTCTGAAACCACTGGACTCATTTAACTGAAACTTTGCAGGAATGATATATGATATGTTTGCAACAAACGATACTCATTTGAAAATGGTTCGATAAAAAACATGGCCACTGTAACTAAAACTAGAACATATGGTAAAATCGCTTAAAATGGCTTATAACTCAGCAACCAAAACAGATAGAAAAAATCCGAAGGATGAATCAAAAGCTCTACAAAAGTCTACATTGGGTCAAAGTTTCAGATGACCCTTGATAGGGGTAATGGCCCCTTTAGGGTGAAAAATAGCGTTTTTCATGTTTTTGGCTTATAGAATGAAAGAAGCAGAGGTACCAATGGGGTATCCGAATGTCAAAGGTCCGAAAGAGCAGAGAGAAAACCAGTAAACACCAACAAGAACAGGACAAACACAGACAACATGTAAAGCATGGAAACACAAAACAACTGAATATCAATCAACAACGCGAACTCCAGTCGAAACAAGAGTGAACTCAGGTGCTCCGGAAGAGTAAGCAGTTCCTGCTTGCTATAGCACACCCGTCGCGTTGCCAATAGTCCATTTAGCGTGTCAAATCCGGCAAAAGAAGACAAATCTACACCTTATGACAAACCAACATCTGCACTCATCTGAGAGATAGAAATCCCATATTTGTCTACAAGTGCATGATGTCTTCCGTAAAATTACTTGAGTGAAGACAGCAATCGAGGAGCAACATAACCCTGTGTGAGGAATTTTTGTGTCAGACGTGTCGCTCTGCTAAGGAAATCGATGTAAGTCCCGCACGCTCTGGAGTAACGAATCAATTGAGATACGTAAACTCCATAAGCTGGAGCGGACGGAAAGTTGCTACACAAGAAGGTGAAGTTGACGATTGGAAAGTTGAAGTCATCACGTTTGTCATACAGCCTTGTTGAAAGTCTTCCTTGAGAGTCAATTTCGAGATGTAGATCTAAATATGAAGCAGACTTCCTAGAATCCGTTGTGTCCTTTATCTCAAGCTCCTGTGGATATATGTGATGGAGAACGTCACCAAATCGAGAATTGTTTAGTGAAAGGACATCATCAATATAACGGAACGTGAGGTTGAAAGAGAGAGCTAGTCTACGGTCTTATTTGTCTAGAAGAGATTGCAAGAAATCTGCTTCATATGAATGAAGAAACAAATCAGCAAGCAAAGGTGCACTTTGTGCACTTTGAAAAAAGGTGCAAAGGAAAACTTTTGCAGATAGAGAAAGCTGTTGCTTGTTTAAATGCTCAGCTCATTTAGCTCTACAAAAGTCTCCATAGGCTCGAAGTTGTCAGATGACCCCTTCGGGGTTACAGCCCCTTAAAGGCAAAAAATAGTGTTTTGGCCCCTATAGAATGAAAACTATTGTAGAGTTCAGCTCATTAACGTCTACAAAAGTTTCCATAGGGTCGAAGTTGTCAGATGACCCCTAATACAGCCCCTTAAATGCGATAAGTAGTGTTTTTGGCCTATAGAATTAAAACTATTGCAGATAGAGAAAAGCTGTCGCTTGCTTAAATGTTAAGCTCATTTAGCTCTACAAAAGTCGTCATAGGGTTGAAGTTGTCAGATGACCCCTTATGGGGATTACAGCCCTTAAATTAACATATTTGCCTGTATTTGGCTTATATAATGAAAACTATAGCAGATAAAGAAAAGTGGTTGCTTGCTTAAATGTTCAGTTTATTAAGCTTTTAACAAAAGTCTCTATAGAATCAAAGTATTCAGACAGCCCTTAAAATAACATTGTTTTTGGGCCTACAGAATGAAAACTATTGCTAAAAAGAAAAAAAGCTGTACGTTGCTTGGTTAAATGTTTAGCTTATTTAGCTCTCCAAAGTTCTTTATAGGGTTGACATCAAGACCAGGTGAACAATTCAGGCTCCTGGGATCCTCTTGTTGAACTTGCTATACTTCTTGCCTTGCCTGTGGGCGATGATTGTCTGATTTTTTTAACAAGTTATGGGCCATTAATATTTGGTATGCAGTTGCATAAGTATCAGTGCAGATCAAAATCAAAAGCTTTCATCTGTATGTTCCTAAAGCCACGATCGAAGGACTAAAATACTGACTCATTCAAACAATACAACAAACAAAAACACATCATCCATCCGTCTAAACTGCAATCAGCAACATGAACTCATGACAAAGCGAGATTTTCACTTCTACGTCATAGCTGGGATAAAAACGAAACAATTTTTAACTGCATCTCAGGTTACACAGCGTATACATTTATAGAGCATCAAACGGCGTATACATTTTTAGTGGACAGTTCATAAGTATTTAAAAGAAATCAAAAACCCCTTTGTATATTTATATACACGGTCACACTTGTAATAATAATAATAATAAGAAGAAGAAACCGAGCAAAAACAATATGTCCCCGACACTTCGTGTTCGGGGACATAATAATAATAAGAAACGGTACACAAACAGTAAGTCCCCAAACGTTGTTTGGGGGACTTAAATATCTCCCTTAGATTCTTTTATAAATAAAATGTCCCACATGCATAAACCTATGAATAATTATACTTAGTTTTTATTTTTTTCTCATTAGTACTAAACTTTTGAGACATTCATGTAAGCCATTTTCAGTGAAGAATGCCAGTAGCCCGATTTCGGCTTTATAAAGGATATTGACATGACTTGATAGGTAGGAGGAAACAAGGACACAAGGCTCATCGGGGATGAGATTTTTTACTGCCAGTGAAAAAAGGAAGGATAGGTAGGATCGAGCAATTCATTAAGTAGTCTTTTGCAAGGGAATGCTACAGGTCCTACTCTTATCGATCTGTATCGGGGTTCTTTAACGAGCAAGGAACGTGACATTTTGCCCAACACGTTGCACTACTATGGTTCGTGGTCAAGGATTATTCATTATATAGCCTTAAAACCCCGGCTTGCACAATGACGTGGATATCCAATACAACTACCCGAGGCACACATCCTAGTTGCTTTTTGGACAAAACGACCAGATCCGACCTCAGAGCGCTATTTAGTAGATTTTTTTTACCGACAATCTTAGCACTGATGCATGTCTATTTGATACACGGAATCAAGAGCGGTTATGTTAAAGCACAAGAAGTCATGTAGTTGAGCTCATTCTTCAAGAAAAGTTACGATTTGAATTAGCGTTAACATTCTCATTCATTGCCACATGCTTTAATTTCGTTATCGTTTGTTTAATTTGATTTATATTCTTTGTCCTTGCAACTTTTGACATTCGATTGCTCAGTGGGTACATTGTTGCCTCTTGTAGTGAGGTTTGTTTGCTATCTAAACGTCTGATAGCTTCTTACCTCAAGATTATTTTTTTTAACCAAACTCCGTAAAAGTGATCATAATCTTGATATTGAAATGGTGAGATATTGAACAATTATGTATACAGCATGCAATATTTCAGATAAAGGCATGTCACTTTATTTTACATGTTCTATAATTGAAAGAACGAGGAAAAACTTATTCATTAGATGACCCTAGCTTTATTAATGATTTAGAATTTGAACAGCAATTAAAACTGCTAGAAGAGGTCTCTTAACATTATTTATTTAATTTACTTCAATATATCGTATACAGTTCTATATATAAGTCTTCGTCACAAACATTTTGTATATGTCGTTTAGCTTTCATAATAAAATCAAATGTGGCCGTAATCAGATATCCGAGATAAGTGCAAATTTCAAAATACTGTGCGATTGAATCGGATATCCGAGATAAGCGCGGTTTCCGATTTAGTCGAAAGTACTCTGCGATTAAATCGGATATCCGATATAAGCACAGTTCCGAGATAGTAGTATAACAGACGTCATACTGAAATCTTTACATCTATTCTGTTAACTTACATGTATTTCGTTGTTGTCTATTCGGACATCCAACTGACTATTGTTATTCATTTGTTTATATACGTTTCGACCATAAAATCAAAGGGTTTATTTGTTTATCCTGTTTTCGTTAACGCTGAAAATCTGAAGGCAGATCAGTAAAGTACCATTACAGTGCACGATTTTTATCAAAGAAAAGGACAATGGGAGTCGTTGTAGACAACAGCTTGAACTTATCAAACTGTTGTCTACCACCGTTTCCCCTTGTCCTGTTTCTGGTTAAAATATAACACTTTAAATTGTTTTTAACTGTCTACAATTATGATGTTAACTATAGCCGGTACAACCCTGTGTGAAAGGATGTTTAATTGTCAAAAATAAAGCCGTTCCGTGACTATATACCGGTTCCCAAACATGTTGGGTATTTTACAAAGTTTAGTTGTCTCTCATGATCATTCAAATTGGTTTGTGTAATCTTTAATGAAAAAAAATCAAATCTATTTTATTTTGATTATTATTGAAATTACCGATTGCCAAATTAAAATAATTGATAACACGTTTCTTTCCTTATACTGTCAATGTGCTGGAGTTGGCTTCCATGTTCGAGCTTTTTGGGATCGAGTGATATTCCTTCATTAATTTTGCTTTTTTACCCTCCAATGTTTTGATTCAAATGATGTTTGTGAGATGTTACTCCTTGAAATATGCATAATCTGCATAATCAATTTAACCAGTTTTTATACCCGCTTTTGTTATTTGGTAATTTATGCTACATGTATGCACTTAAGTGTTACATGTATACATACATACGATTTCGTTTTGCCCCTTGAACCTTTGTATTTACATTTAGATTCATCAATTGATTATAATATCGCTAAAATTAACAAATTGTACATATACATGTAGTATGTTGTCTAAGAAAGCTATAAGAAAATCTTTAACTCTTATTTGAAAATTAACTTCCCAATCTTTGGCAAATTAATATTTTAAATTAAAAAAGTAGGAAATGCTAAAAATTAATCTGATATCTGCAAAATCGCTCTGTTTTAATAAGTATTTTTAAAACTTATACAAGGTTTATTTCTATTTTGGTTTGATATAGTAAGAATATTTTTATGTCAATTCAATTAGCTTTTGTTTCTTTATATTTATCTAATCAAAAATGAAAAAAAAAATTATTGAAATATGATACTTCACATAAAGTGATCTAGTGATACACGTAAGGAACATGCACGCTACAAGCAGCAAAGCAAACAGTAAATTTGACGAATTCAATTGAATTATGCTTGTTTAGTAGTGCCCCTCTATGTGCCCCGTATATTTATGTGACATAACATCATAAAGATTTTTTTTAATTGTTACGTTACAAAATAAGAAATATCCAATTGGCCAATATACTGGTCGGCTGGCAATTATTGACGCCTGTTCAAGGCCAAAATATTGTCCCCGTGGCACAGAACTCTTTAATAAATTCATTCTATTAAAAAAGCATAAATAGTGAGAATCAAGATATGAATTTAACTTCAAAATATTGATTTTCACAAAGTCAAAGTCAAATCTTTGCCAAAACTTTGTTAGAACAAAAGGGTAATGCCAACTTGGGTCTAACCAGAGAACATCCTAAGAAATATTGATCCATATAGTTAAAATCATATTCAAAGGAGTAAGAAGTTTAAATTTAGCATATTCCCTTTAAGCTCTTTTAAATAAAAATAATGTTGCGACAAAATGCAATATAATATACCAATTTATTATTACATATACAAGTGTGGACTCTAATGCATGTTGCCTAGCAAGCCGCTATGGACACAAAAAGCAAAGGTCTGCTTTAGTAACATAAATAAAAAAGACTTTATTATTTCTAGGGGCTGCTAAGGTTTATTGTTGAATTCTATATGTAGCCTTTGCTGTAAACATACTATAAAATCGATCCAAACTTAAGCCATGTCGATGAATCTAAGTCATGTAAGTGTTTATCCTAAACATTATTTGTTTTTAGATCCAGTATAAGCATTGTACTATCTCCTATTTAGTTTAAAATAACTGCATCAAAGTTTGGTTATGTTAGTGGAGGAAATAGGAAACTATTGCAGATAGAGAAAAGCTGTTGCTTGCTTAAACCTTCAGCTCATCGAGCTGTACAAAAGTCTCCATTGGATCAAAGATGTCACAGTCTGTTGTTCATATATACTTTTAAATCAGCTTAATGTTAAAGTTTTAAAAGGTGTCAATCTTCAAATTATTCTGAGAACAAAAGCTACCAACGGGATTCTGGGAATACCGAAGAAGAAAATCAAACATATATTTTGCGCCTAGAAATTTTTATAATTTTCGTTTTATAATATTATTATTTTCAACATTTAGTTGCATTCCAAGATGCGGAGATGTAAAAAAATGTACATTGTTATTTTGACTTTTTTCTAAGTGTGACTAAAAAGGAAACTGGACTCATCCTCTTTTGTATTTTTAGTCTTGGGCCAATGCAAGACGGCAAGCAGCGACTTATGGTCATGCTGAAGACTGTTGGCTGTTTTCCATTGTGATTTTTAAAATTCACGTTTCTTTATGTTGGTTGTGTGGCGTACAATTATTCCACATCTAATTATCGTCTACTTTAATGGTTATCATTTGTCAGATCAGCCTATGATTTTGAAGTATATACTATTATATGAAATAAGTTTAAACCCAATTGTAGATCTCTTTATGAAAATTTGCAATGTACATGTATGCCTTTAAATTTTTTACGTCTAATAGCAATAAATTATATTATAACTCAAACAGGGCCAGATCCAAAAAATTTTGAAAGGGGTTGGTCCACATAAATTCCGCTGTGGACGAAGGACGAAAAGGGGGTGGTTCTAGACGTTACTTGCGAATTTTTTGTCGGAAAGGAGGAAAATTCCAATCTCGGACCCCCCCCCGGATCCGCCACTGCTCAAATATTTTTGATTGTCACCTATTCAAAGAATGTCCCTCCCTTTATGATATAGACTAAAGCAAACTTATACACGAACGTTGCAATCCATGTTCCGCACACAGGGGCTTGGATTCTGGTCATTTATATTGACTTTTAAGTCGCCCCCCCTACTCTATAATCCAAGCCCCTGTGGTTCTGCACAGTTAAAATTATTTTCTGACATGTTTGTAGTTTTGGCGACATTGGTCTCTGTGTGGTGAATCGACAAAATTATCAAGCATTGATAACATTTTTGAACAACCAACAACTTGTGACAAATAAGTTTATTTTTCAGGATCCCGCAATAGCTTTGTGAGAAATAGATAAAATTATTTATCCTTATTAAAATGACCTAGATCAAGACAGACGAATGACCCAATGTGGCTATTTTGTCATTTTCTAAAAATCAATAAAATGCTTGAATTGTGTGTGTCTGATTGACCTATTTTGCATAAGCATTATTTCTGTCTGTGATAATAAACTTTATTCAATGAATTAACATTTTGCAGTCAAAAATTTATAAGAAAGTACGCTTAAACATGTGCACAACTTGATAAAGTGACTACGCCATGTACGCTACATGATCTAGTTGAATCGCATTGTTGCTTTAAAACACCGCCTCATGAAAGCATGAAAAACGAAGATGCTGTGTACAACTTTTTTGCAAGATTTAACTTATTTTTGGTGTCCGAATAGTATTTTTGTCCTTTAAACTTTATTCAATTAAGTAAATTTTCGCAATCCAAAATCAAATATCCATTATGCTAAAGCTACGCAAGATATGCTACACTGACTAAAATATAATCCGAAGCGGAACACATAATCTACTGGTCGCGGCCATATTGTCTTGATGGAAATCCGAAGATTGAGAATCCGAATATAGCCCCCGAGTGAAAAGTGAAAGTATGTACATTGCAAAGAGCTTTTGTAAATATAGAAACGACGGAAACAAAAGACCTAATTTCAGTATCGCTGCATTTTTCTTTATATAGGTAGTAATTTTCGTTTATAAAATAACACGATTCCATTGCATTCTGCGCATTTATTAACCGACTATCAATCAGATCTGCCAAATGAGAGTTAAATACTTACATCTTACATCATAAATAGCATTGGCCGATCGGAGGACAGTTCCATCGCTGCTTGCACAGCAGTACAAGATTTTAGTATTATATTGCTGAATATCTTAGATAACTTGTTACGGTTTCGTCTTGTGTAGTGTTGACGTTTCTGTTTGAAGTGAACCATATAAATACCACTTATCCCCAGATATAGTTGTACGGACTCAAGTGTATATATGCTAATGAAAAATTTCAAACTTCAAAGTTTTCTTAACATATATGTAACGTGTTCTATAGATCAATGCAAAGTGTTATAGATCCGTGGTGAAACAAGACTAGGTTTGTAAACATAGGCATTTTTACTGTCGGCACTAGGATACAACGAACACCAAGTTGGCAGTGTCACAGATGATACATGTATGTCACAGGTTAATCTACTTAACTCTTGAAGCAGGATAAACACATTTAAATTTAGAAATGATCAAAGGTTATATCTGGCCCCTTCATTAATTGTGCAAAATACCGACTGGTTAAGACAAGCATGACTGACCAATAGAGGAGAACAGGTTTTGCCGCGCCTTACACAATATTTTTAAAGGTAGGCCTCCTTCCTCCCCTCGCTGTGAATTCGCCATTTAAAAGTTTTGACTGATGTCCATCAATCAGGCAGTGACTATCTCATATTAAAGCGATGACGACCTACATGACTGGTAAACATTTTATATAAATCACAAAACAATTTTTTTTAATTGTATTGAACATATATAAAAATTCATTTAAGATTGAAGGAAACAAGGTACATGTAATTTAAAAAAAAACGTTTTAGCGGAATAAATTTTGTTTCTGCAGGATTTTAAACCCGTTAAAAATTTAATTTGGTATGTAACGCTCAATTTGATTGGTTGGACCAACCCATGTTATTTTGTATAATAAGGTTTGGTCTTCTGACGTCACTAACACCTTCATCCGCCACGACATTTTCGAAATAGTCCTTATGATTTTTTGTTGTTGAATACTCGATAGTTAATATAAATCTTACGAAATTAAATTATAAGGAATGACTTTAATAGTTGGTCTTTTATAGGGATATAAATTGGGTAGGGTCGTTTTACGCTCTACATAAAGCGTAAAACGACCATACCCATTTTATACCCGTATAAAATGACCAACTATTAAAGTCATTCCTTAATTAAACAGCTTTATATAATAATCATGAGAGAGCATAAGAATATACAAAAGACTTTAATTTGTGACGAATGATATTACCCATTATTTGACATCAGCAGTTGACTTTGTATAAGTATAAGCTTTTTTCTGATGCTTTTCCTTTAGAACTTTTAAGTAACTATAGGCCAATATAATGAGACTGCTAATCGAATAAATGAAGGTTTTGTTAAGAAACTCAAAATAAAAGACACTTATGTAATGTCATAAATTTGTTTAAATCATGCTAGAACATTTAAATATTTTGATTGTTTATTTTAACTTTTCTACGACACTTCGTGGTAGTTTGTCAATACTGTCACCATGACGGTAATGGTATAAATGAAACAAAATTAAATTCATTACAATTTATCCAAACCTACTTTTCATCAAAAGAATGTGGGTCTCCACTAAAACCTGTGTTCCATTATTCCCAGTACATGTATAGACAGCAGCATCAGATGTCTGTATGGTATTTATCTGTAGATTATACTCCCCAGCAGACTGATCTCCAGTGATACTAAGTCTGCTACTCTGGATAAGGTTGGGGTTTATCTCTGTACCATCAGATATAGTAGCATCATCTGGTCCTCCAGACCACCGTATCTTTGAAAGTGGTAACCCACATAACAGTGTTCCTGTTGATCCTTCGTAGAAATAAAAATCTCTAGCAGAAACTGAAAAAGTAATAAAATAGTTTTATTTTAAAATATATTTCTTCTTGACGCGGATTCAATTGATAATAAACTGACCATCTGGTGTGTGTGTTACGTTCGTCCAAAATGGCGTTTAACCCAACCACTGAACCGCTACAATGGCCTATTTTAGTAGCTTTTTTTCAATATATATTTAGTTTTTAAATATTATTCGTGTACATTGGTGATTAATGTGAAATAAAATCACAGGTTGCAGTAAAGACAATTTATTTCATAAATTATTTTGTGGAATTTGTACTGGTTCATGAATATTCATATAGCATGAGAAAAGTTAAACCAATCAAAATTGAGGAGGTGAGGCTTATGTTTAATAAACGCAGAGTGCGCTCTGATTACGTATTGAAAATTTGTTCTGTAAATTTTATACGAATTGCAAATCATTGCAAATTGATTATTATAATTGTTAAAACATTATAAAAATGTCTTGTGATCATTACAACTTTCGAGACCATAGTTTAACAATTTAATGTGATAGTATATAGCTTTATATATTTGTGAGAATAACCAACTTTAGAGGTAAGATAAGTTATAATATCTTTAATTATCGATAATGAAGGTGTTAATCATCGGTAGTTCTCATATTCGGCGCATTGGTTGCATTTGTGGAAATTTTGGTTTACCACAACATGATGTACGTTTTAAAGGTATAAGTGGTGGCTGTGTAAATGATTTGTTTAATATGTTGCAGGATATTAACGAATTTGATCCTGAAGTCAATTTTATTCAGATAGGTGGTAATGACTTAACACATTATGAAAAATCAGCTGTAAAGGTTGCAAGGGAAATATCGCAACTTATTTTGCATTTGAAATCACGGATTGTAGCCGTGGGACTAAATTTCAGAAGAAACAAACTTAGAAAATCTAAAGTGTCTGTTGAAGCATATAATTTTAAGGTATCATGCCTTAATGCAATTTTAGAGAAAAAGGCTGGTCTTGAGAATACCTTTTTGATATGGAAGCACAAAGGTTTACAGCATTCAAAAACTAATATTTTTGATAATGATGGAGTTCACCTTAATAGAATAGGGTCTTTTAGATTTTATCGTAGTTTAAGAGGGTTTGTTATAAGTTGTGCAAATGGTACAGTACGATAGACATTGACTATTTTTATTTTGAGTTATTGGATATGGCAAATGAGGCTTTAAGTCATTTAATATACCAGTATTGGCAAATTGAGTCGATTGCATGATATGTTTTTAGTAACATTCTATACACATGGAGTCGTTTTTTCAATACATGTGTTTTGTTGCTTAATCGTATTATGCACATGGGGACGTTTTTCTATATATTACCATGTGTTTATTAATATTATACACATGGGGCCGTTTTCTCATTACCATGTGTTTTGTCGCTTTATCATATTATGCACATGGGGACGTTTTTATTTGTATATATTACCATGTGTTTATAAAATACTTATACACAGGGAGTCGTTTTCTCATTACCATGTGTTTCAGTTGTTTGTAATATTTTATCACTTGGAGTCGCTAATTCAATCTATTTGCCACCTTTTTTTTTTGTTGCTTTATCATATTAAACACATGGGGACGTTTTTTGTTTCAATTACCATGTGTTTATTGTCACTACATTTATGTTAGTGGCCAAAATAAACATTGCATGTTTAAATTGTCATAGATATATATTAAGGTATATAGTTATACCTTTATACTTCAAATTTTCAAAAGAACTCTGCCGATTAGTTTATCTTGCAGAATGCCTGGCTCCCGAGTAACTCGGGAGCGAAGAACGAAGAGGACAACTCCAACTGCCCCGTCGGACGAAGGCCGAAAAAGAACAAGTGCAAACAAAAACAATAATGAAAAGGAAGCGGAAGGAGACATTGTCGGAACATTAAAACTTTTGACTGAAAGTTTCACCAGTTTACAAAAAACAATCGTGGAACATTTCAATACACAACCACAAACGTCCCTCAGTGGAAACAACGATAATCGAGTTTCAACATCAACTTCCACGGAGGCTTACGCAAACGCTGGAAACAACATAGAGTGTGTCCCCATCTATACTTCAACAGCCGATGTGCCAACCACAAGTTCAAGTACTGACAATTCTTCTATTCCATGGAGCTTTGCAAATACAAGATTGAACAATGATACATCTATTGGATCAAGGGGAGTTTCTGAACTTCAAATGCAGGACAGTCAAAGAACACTGAATAACTTTAACGGTAATTCAAGTAATTATGTTCATCAAAATGTCCCATTGTCTACCCAGGTGCCTGAAAAAATTAAATCTCAAATTTGGGCGGGGGATTATGTAGACCTCAATTGCATACAGGCTGAGGAAAAAGAATTCAAACTGGTTTTGTTAGGTTCAGTAAAGGATGCCCAAAAGTTAGGGTTCAAGGAAGAAAGTAGTAAAAAACTACAAAACATAGATCAGTGGTTATCGGTGTTCTTCATCTATATGTCGGTATATTTGCAAAGGTACCCAACTGAAAGTGAGGCTATGTTGCGGTATATTGAAACTGTTAGGCGTCTTGAGAAAAAGGGGGGAAATTGGCGGTTCTATGACGAACAATTTAGGAAGCTAAAAAGAACACTGGGTCTGTAATGGGATAACAATCATCAATCCCTGTGGTTAGATGCTCGGCTTGATCAAGCAAATGTGACATTCTCTAAGCAGCAACTGCAGCCCCAGATAGAAATTCCAAACGGCTTTTGTCAAATACACCACTCCGAAATTTCCTGCAAATTTCCTTGTAAGTACAGTCATAGATGCTTTAAATGTACTTCGATGCATCCATCAATCACCTCTTGTCCTTCAACTCAAGGTTCGGGTGCAAATATGGGAACATCAAATGATAAATTCCGCATGCCAAAAGCCCCAAACGAAGTACGACAAGCCAATGCGAGTCAGTACTATCAACAATCTCTTAGCGCACCCACACAGCACAATTTTTGGAGCTTTCGCCCAAACAATAGAGGAAATAGAATATGATCTCCCAACTCCTGTAGACCCTAAAGTTCTGAGCTTCTATTTACTAGGTTATGATCAAAAGATACACGAATATTTGGTTAAAGGTTTTACGCTTGGCTTTTCAGTTCATTGTCAAAATTTTGCCCATCACAATCTAAGATCAGCACTGGAAAGGCCATTGGAAGTAAACACGAAAATTGAGAAAGAGATAGAACTTGGAAGAATAGCAGGCCCATTTCAATTTCCGCCTTACAAAAATTTACATTTGTCACCAATCGGGCTTTGTGCAAAGAAACAAACAAATTCTTTTCGTTTAATTCAACATTTATCGTACCCACAAGGATCATCTGTGAATGATCATATACCAATTCAATTTTCAACCGTACAATACAATAAATTAGAGGATGCAATTAAAGGAATTAAGAAAATAGGTACTGTCGCATATCTTGCAAAAATTGACATTGCATCAGCATTTAGAATCATTCCGTTGAGACCAAAAGATTACCATCTGTTTGGAATTAACTGGGAGGGAAAATACTATTTTGATAAATGTTTGCCAATGGGGTGTTCTTCTTCCTGTTATATTTTTGAAATATTAAGCTCTGCTATTGAGTGGTTAATTGTCAACTATATGCCCAATGCTTTGATATACCATGTTTTAGACGATTTCTTTTTTGTGTGTAAATCAGAACAGGAGTGTAAAAATAGTCTTGATATTTTTCGAAGGATATGTGGGAATATTGGTATTCCAATTTCTGAGGAGAAAACAGAAGGTCCCAGTACCACCTTAACTTTTTGGGGAATTGAAATTGATACAGTTGCTCAAATAACTAGACTTAGAGAAAAAATAATTAAGTGTAGTTCGATGATTCAAGAATTTTTAAGGAAGAAAAAGGTGACTCTTAGAGAGTTACAATCTCTTTTGGGTCTACTTAATTTTGCATGTCAGGTTATTTTACCAGGAAGGCCATTTTTACGTCGGTTGTTCGACCTAACTATTGGGATAAAACAACCGTTTCATCACGTTAGATTAAGAAAACATTGTAAGGAGGACTTGCTTGTCTGGCTTAACTTTTTAAAAGATTTCAATGGAAAATATTTCTTTTTTGATGACCACTGGGTTACCTCCGATACTATCAAGCTTTTTACTAATGCTTCGGGTTCAATTGGCTATGGTGCCGTTTTTGAAAAATCGTGGTTTTATGGAAAATGGAACAATGAGTGGTTAGGGCAGAACATTACCTTGCTCGAGTTTTACCCAATAGTCCTTGCGTTTGAAATATGGGGACAGTTTTTTACAAACAAGTCAATTTTAATTATGTGTGACAATCAAGCACTGGTCCAAGTTATAAATAAACAAACGAGCAAGGAACCAAAAATCATGTATTTAATGAGACGATTAGTATTTCAAAATTACAAATACCAAAACGCGGATATAAACGGTTAATTTTGATATGCTATATATCGATATTTCAAGGAGTAACCTCTCATCAGTAGCATTTATACCAAAACATTGGAAGGTCTAAATCCAAAACAGTTGAAAACGAAAAGTACTCAAAACCAAAACGTTCGAACAAGGAAGCCAAATCCAGCACCGAGGATATCGACCATGTGCATTACAAGGAAAGAAACCTGGTGTTTTTATCAATTTTGAATTTACCAATCAGAAATTTTAGCGACAATATATTAGAAATTTTATGGTAATTCGTGTCAGACAAGTCTGACTACCAGGCTTGTGATTACCCTCGGGGACCTCTGGTCCACCAGCAGCGGTTATCGCCCAGTGGTTTCAAAATTACAAATACCAAAACGCGGATATAAACGGTTAATTTTGATATGCTATATATCGATATTTCAAGGAGTAACCTCTCATCAGTAGCAAGCACTTAAATTAAACATACGTCTGAAAGCACAATAACAATATTTAAATACAAAAGAAAATATATTAAGCGATGCACTTTCTCGTTCAAATATTCAGGTTTTCAAGAAGTTTTTGCCTACAGCAGACGCAAATCCAACGAAAACACCACCACTCCCTTTGTTGCCCACTTAAATGAAGTTGCACAGGAACTTTTAACATCTTCACTTGCAGTATCAACTAGAAAATCTTATACAAGAGTTTGGAAACTGTTTACTGAATTCTGTGACAAACATTTAGATCAAAGTGATGCAAATATACCAGTAGCCAATGCAACGGTTGTTTTATTTTTAACTTATATGTTTCAAAAAGGTATGAGCTCTGCGACTCTTTTATCTTACAATTCAGCATTAAGCTACGTGCATAAAATGTTTAATTATCCTGATCCATCATCTTCATTTGTTGTAAAACAACTGCTAAAAGGGGGTTTAAAATTACGACCAACAAAGGAAAGTCGATTACCTATTACAAAATCATTACTTGACAGAATGTTAACCATTCTGCTTACATATGAAAATGGTTTTTATCAATCGTTGTATATCGCTATGTTTTTGACAGCTTTTTATGGGTTTTTGAGGCTTGGGGAATTTACTTTCTCGTCAGATACAAATAATTGCTTAAAGATAAATGACATTGTACTTTCTACAGATAACTCTATCGAATGCCTGCTTATAAACTTTAAATCATTTAAACATTCCGCTCCAGGTTCAGTCTCTAGTATTGTTATAAAATCCCAATATCCATTAGAATTTTGCCCAATAAAATGGGTTAAATCATTTCTTACATATAGAGGAAAAAATGAGGGCCCTTTGTTTTGTCACCCGAATTTAAGTCCTATTTCAAGGAAGGAATTCGGGGATAAATTAAAAGAAGTACTTAGCAAATTGGGCGTGAATAGCGATCTTTATACCACACACAGCTTTCGATATGGTGCCTGCACTATGGCAATGAGATTAGGTTTGACAGATTCTCAGTTGAGATCTCTAGGAAGATGGAAATCAAATGCATTTTTGAATTATTTAAGACCCGGTTAATGACACAAGTCAACATCATGTGAGCACGAGCCGCAGCGGTTGCTGATTTATGTTGTTCTCCCTTGGGAAAACGTAAGATAATTTGATAATGAGGTTTTAATAGGGCACAGTTTAACAAAGAATTATAATAAATCAGGCATCTGGGATTGTAGGTGAAATATAATGTATTTGTCTAGATAAGCTAATCGTGTGTGAAATTTAACAGACAGTTAATGCTATGAAAAAATATGTAGACTCTGAACTTGCCATTACAATTTCTGTATGTAATAAATTAAATTCTGGTACTTTATCGCTTTCCCTTTTCTCCCTGACAAAACAGGGTTTTTGGGTTTTAGTGCGAATTTACCAGTCTATTGTGTGATTTTGAGATTTGTATATGAATTGTATGAATTAACTTGTATTTTCCTCTTGTAATTAGTCCGGTATATATATATATATTTTTTTACTGGTCACACAGCTCGGGTGGGGAGGACCTGCATGGTCCAGTGGCGCTTTTTGATCCCCACCTTCGCATTATTCATTATTGTTTATATAAATTTTATATGCTTGCTATCAGTATTAATTATCAATAAAATATTGGTCGCCTTTCAAGGTGGGTCTTTTACGCCAATATTGGTGTTTGTTTTTGTTCTCATGAAAATGCGAACGAGCTCGCCGTCGAAGGGAATTATTACACAAAGACAATTTATTTCATAAATTATTTTGTGGAATTTGTACTGGTTCATGAATATTCATATAGCATGAGAAAAGTTAAACCAATCAAAATTGAGGAGGTGAGGCTTATGTTTAATAAATGCAGAGTGCGCTCTGATTACGTATTGAAAATTTGTTCTGTAAATTTTATACGAATTGCAAATTACCACCTCCTCCCATTTCCACCACCCAATATTTTCAGCTAAGGATATTTAGTATAAAAAAAAAGTAGATAAGGCCATGTAGGTTATTAGGTTTATTTTGCGTAACTGCTTTATATGTTTTATACTCTATGTATATATCAGTTAAATGTAATATTATGTAACATTTGTTTTTCGAACTTTTACAAATTTATCATATTTGAGGTTTTATTATTGTGTTATGTATCTTTAAGGTGGCGCTTTTTGATCCCCACCTTCGCATTATTCATGTATTGTTTATATAAATTTTATATGCTTGCTATCAGTATTAATTATCAATAAAATATTGGTCGCCTTTCAAGGTGGCTCTTTTACGCCAATATTGGTGTTTGTTTTTGTTCTCATGAAAATGCGAACGAGCTCGCTGTCGAAGGTAATTATTACACAAACAAACAGTGACTACATTTCATTGCAGATTTAACGATGTAAATAAATAAGAAGCGAATAAATACCTATCATGGGACATCTAAATATCGAAAGGCAAAGCCAAAAATTAAAACTCGTAACACAAAACAATACATATAAATTTACTACAGTCACTGTGAATACCTTTTTTATTCGTGGGGTACAATTGTTCGTTGTTTTCGTGGGTACGAGGATCAACTAATTTAAGAATCCGATGAAATAAAAACCCCTTTGAAATGCTACTTTGATATGCTCTACCTTGTGAATCAGTGTTCTATGTCTTGTTACACATGTATAAGTTAATTTCAATTAGTAAACTTACATGCCTCGAATACTAAAGTCAATTATTAAATATATCTTAGAAATGTTGTTGTCATGTATCTTAGTCCATTTTATACATACTGTCGGTCTATTTAAAGGTTTTGTTATAACATACTTTTTTCTAAAATGTTTTGAGGTTCCTTTTATGAATGAAAAAATGTACCAATTGATGCCGTCAAATTATGTCCTGTCACCTGAAGCTATAAGTAAACAGTTCTCTCTTTTATATAAACACCCCAACGATATATTTTTTTTTCTTTTTTGACAAGCTTCAATCAACTAGGGACTAGTCAAATGATTTTCATGCCTTAACAGTGATTTGAATATTGAGGCAGTTGATCACTTTCAGTCTTTTTTGACACAGAAGCGCCATATTCCTGATCCCCGATTCCCGATTCGATTGTTATTGAAGGAAAAAAACAGTTCCTTACGCAATACCCATTTCCTTTCTCATTTGTATATAAACCAATAAGAAATGAATTAAGCTCTAAAGAAAACCAGAAAAACCTTTACTTAACCGTCGAGAAGCAGACTGGATCTTGAAAAAGATGCAAGGTTATCAAAAATCTTATAACAAAGACCAAAAGCATAACACAACAGTAGGGTGATCAGGTGTTAACACTGGTCGATTCTTTCCACAGGGTAATTTCAAGCACTTGGGAGGGCGTATATATTTGAAACACCCCCAAAAAATGAGTACACGACGACCTCAATGAAATGAACATGAAATGATGATGACCATGAAGTCGAAAAAAATAAGTACAGGCTCTCTCTATAACAATTATTAAATTTACTTATCATATTCTCAAATATAGAAGTCAAAAGTCAAAAGACGAAAGCGAAAGCAAAGCAAAGTAAATGTTAGGAGCTACATTAAATTTGGATGCTCAATATGGCCATTTCGAGAATTTATCTTATCTTCAGCGGAGCGAGGGAAAAATGTTGGAAGTCCAGATCTAAAAAATGTCTTTCACAAGAATAACAACATCAATTTCTGCGAACGCTGTGACGTAATAGTCTTCGTAAAAAAAAAACCAACTACATAATGATTGTGAATAAGGATCAAATTTAAAGTACTCAAAACCAAAAAAAGTTCGAACAGGAAAACCAAACCCAAGGATATCGACCATTTGCAGTACAAGGAAAGAAATCAAAATCTAAATAAAAAGATACGAATTTAGAGTTCAAAAATTGAAAATATATTACATATATTTGTGATGTGTTCTTTGATACATAAGATTGGATTTTTGAGTTATGGAAAAGTAACTTAAACCTGAAGGTAAAGCTGATTTGGGACAGCCGAACTAACCGGTAGACATACAGACAGATCAATTCTTATTAAAACAAGATCTTCATATACATATTTACATGTATTTTCAACTACGTGTCTAAGCCTAGAAAACGTAGTTCGAGTTAAATATATTTTTTAAATGAGTGGCGTAATATTTAACATTTATTACCCTTTCGAAATCAATTATAACAAGGGGCTCCCAGGAGCATGAATCGCTCACCTGATTTCAATGCTTTTTTACATAAAAAGGGCTGTAAGTTTATTAAGGGGTCATCTGACAACATTGATTAACTTAATGCATTAAATTAAGAGTTCAATTAGTTTGACATTTTAGCAATCAAAAGCTTTTTTTTATTTTTGAACAGTTTGCCAGCTGTAAGGCTTACACGTTTGTTGTGGCAATTAAGGAACCACAACTTCTATAAAGGGTCAATAAACAATTCCCATCATATTGAATTTTTGTAGGGGTAAATTAGCTAAACGGTATTGTAGCTAAAAGTTTTTTTACAGCTTAAATGATTTGCAATACAAAAGGAAAATGTTGTGAAAATGGACAATTCTAAGGGGAATAACTCCTAAAAGTAAAAGTCCTACAACTTTGACCTTTTCCAGATTTTGTTGATATTTATGTGCTTAACAACGTGCAAAAAAAAATTATCAAATAACTTTAATAGTTCTCGAGCTTAATAAAAACAAAATTCTCAAAAAAATCAAGAAAAAGGGTAACAACTCCTGCATGGGAAGCTACATCTTCTTCAAGGTGTCAGGCAGGGAGATTTTGAGGTGCTAAACCCATTTTCCTCTCAACGAAATTTTGATATCTGTCACCATTTTTGAGTTATTTGCAAAAAAAACCCTGACATATACCAGTATGTTCTATTTTTAGCCATAGCGGCCTTTTTTTTTTACGAACCAAAAATCCAAACAATTTTTGATTGCAATCATGCCAAGGAACAACTATTCTTAGTTTGGTCGCTATTAAACTTATGGCGTTAGAGGAATTAATGATTTTAAACAATGAATAAAGACTGCAAAAATGGTCAATTTTGGTATTTTAAGGGGAATAACTCCTAAAAGGAACAGTCCTACAGTATTGACCAATTATTTTTTTGTAAATTTTGATGTGCTGAACAATACACAATTCAAATTTCTCAAATAACATTAATGATTTTCTAGATATTAAGTATACAAAGTACATTTTTTTTAAAAAGCTAGGAAAAAGGGCAATAACCCCCACTTTGGTAATTGGATTTTCTTGAAAATTTCAGGATTGGTAGATCTTGACGTGTTAATCACTTTTATTTTGCCAAAATTGTGATATCTTTAACGGTTTTTAAGTTATTTGCCAACAATTGTAAATTGACCCCTATATTCTATTTTTAGCCATGGCGACCATGTTTTTTTACGAATCAAAAATCAAACTATCGTTTTGTACAAATACAGCCACTAAACAACTGTACTAAGTTTGGTTACAATTGGACTTATGGTGTCGGGCAACTTAACGTTTGAAAAAATGTTAACAGACGACGACGACAACGGACGCCAAGTGATGGCAACAGCTAAAATGGACCTTCGGTCCAGGTGAGCTAAAACAGTTGTCCAAAGTATTAATAGTCATAAATAGGTATAACCAAACATTCATTGTAGATATAAATAAAAAAACTATAACAACATGAACAAATTACAAACATGTTTGCATATAATCAAATTTTACTACGTGTATATGTATGTCTCTTAAAATTACGAACGAAGGTGTCCGGTTCCATGTCCAGCTCTATTTCAAAAAGTATCCTTTGGACCATTATAGGCATAAGCCGCCCCTTTCCCAGCCCAACCCCTGCCTTGCCAGTTGCATATTAAAGGGATCTTGTGCTACAAAACCTATGCTTCCGATACGAACATGTTTTAGGAAGGAATCAAAAGGTAAACAAATGTTTATATGTCCACATCTTTTCGGGAATGGGGTCCTTCAGATCTTATGTTCTGAATTCTTAAAAAATTAATTCCTCAACTGAGACATGGAACTCCGTCATATGGGAGCTCAAAAAGAGGGTCCATCTGTTTAGTTTCATGTTACATGTGGAAAGTATTTATCAAATCACACAGTCAAAATGTATGCAAATGTAGTACATTTATTTGAAATACAAACATGTTGGTCACCTTATAATTATGCTGTGCTTTAGGCAACGCCTAAATAATATTATTATACATATCCAGGGCCAAATAAATAATATGCTTCCAGACCGCTACCGACTCGGAACCAATCATTTACACGAGATCAGAACTAGGGGCTATACCCCCTTTAATATCCACTTATGCCAAACTCGATTGAGAGAAGCAGAGTAAGTTGTGGATCATTATTTTTAATCTTTTCAGGGCCAATTATTGAATATAATATGATTTTCGGGCCGCTACCTGTTTGGAACCGGACATTTACAGTATTTTTTATTTGATTTGATTATTTAATATGTAGATATGGCCTAGTGGGGTATGTAGTCCACTAACACCTCCTTTTTAGCTCACTTGGACTGAAGGTTTTCAGGTTTCAGAACCTTATGTAAGTACTAATACCACGAAGCTGTTGAACAATCTGATCTTGGTTTGAGTTGAAAATTTTGAGTTGTTCTAAATTTTACTTAATCGTCGAAATTGGTGTTTTCCTTCCCAAGTCTGTTGTTGATATCTTCATTGCAACCTCCTTTTGATGTTACAATGCCCTCAAGATAAGTAAGTTTCAACGTCTTCTATCTGCTGATCTTCAATTTTTACTGGATTTCGTATTGTGGTGTTAAGTCGCATTACTTAAGTTTTCTTGATGTTGATTTTTTGCGTTTTCGTTAAGTCTCTGAGTTTAATTTTGGATGTCTTGGTATTTTGATGCCAAGAGTGCCAAAATCGTCTGCACAATCCAAGTCTTCAAGTTCATCTTATACAAGTTGGTTCTATTTCTGTTGTTTTTGTCATGATGTAGTCGATAACTAGGAGGAGTAGGAATCCTGATATAGTGCAGCCCTGTTTCACACCAGTTGTTACCTTGAACCACTCGGATTCTTCGCCATCCACAAAAACAGTACATTGGAATGTGTCATAAAGGAGTTTCATCATTTTGATTAACTTCGCTTGGATTCCATAATGCCTCATGATGGACCATAGGCTGTTTCAAACGCCTTTTCAAAATCAACATAGGTGACGAAAAGGGATGCGTTCCATTCATTACACTGCTCTAGTATGTTACGCAATGTGAAACGTTGTTCAGTTGTGCTTCTTCCCTTTCTAAATCCAGCCTGTTCCTCTTGCAATTTGTCTTCTATCCCATTTTGTATTCTCTGGGTAATCACTCTTAAGAAGATCTTACTTGGAACAAATAGTAAAGTGATGCCTCTGTAATTATTACTATTGCCTTGTCACCTTTTTGGTGATTTTTACTATTAATCCTTTGCTCCATTCTTCGGGTTTTTTTTCTTTGTTCCAAATAGCAGTGAACAGTTGTACAAGTGAATTGACTGTTGTTGTCGTATTTGCTTTAAGAATTTCAGCTGTTATTTCGTCCATTCCTCCCGATTTGCCATTCTTTAGTTTTTTGATTGCTCTAATTATTTCATCCTTCTCTATGACACATTTGTTGATCTCATCTATCAAGTTGTCGCCATTCTCTACTATTAGTGGGTTATCTGGCTGTGGTCGATTTAGGACATTGCTGAAGTGTTATTTCCATCTGTTCTAAATTTCAGTCTGGCTCCTAAGGATGTTTCCATCTTGGTCTTTTATTGTTGGTGTTTCTGTTCTCCTATCATTACTTAACACCCTCGTAACCTCTTAAACTGTTTTCATATGACCATTATTGGCTGCTGTTTCTTTCTTTGAAACTACTGAACATAAGTTAATGAAACTTGGTATAAATGATCCTTAGGGAGTCCTGCATCAAACTTGTGTTTCAATTTCGTTAAAAAACATGACCACCTTTGCTAAAAATAGACCAGGGGGGTCAGACTACTGTTTTTGGCTTGTTAATCAAAAAGTATAAGAGATTGATGAAATCTGATGCCATCCTACTGCTTCAGCATCAAAAGTTCTACAAACGTCTTTATTTGGTCGAAGTTGTCATATGATCCCTTATAGGGGTTACGGCCCCTTAAAGGTGAAAAAAGCGTTTTTTCATGTTTTGGGGTTATAGAATGAAAACTATTGCAGATAGAGAAAAACTGTTGCTTGCTTAAATGTTCAGCTCATTTAGGTCTACAAAAGTCTCAATAGGGTCAAAGATGTAAGATAACCCCTTATAGGGATTACAGTCCCTTTAAGGCGAAAATAGTGATTTTGGCCCATAGAATGAAACCTATTGAAGATAGAGAAAAGCTGCTGCTTGCTTAAATTTTCAGCTCATTTAGCTCTACAAAAGTATTCATTGGGTCGAATTGTCAGATGAACACTTATAGGGATTACAGCCCTTTAAAGGCAAAAAAATGTGTTTTTGGTCTATAGAATGAAAACTTTTGCAGATAGAGAAAAGCTGTTGCTTGCTTAAATGTTCAGCTCATTTAGCTCTTCAAAGGCATTCATAATGTTGAAGTTGTCAGGTGACCTCTTATAGGGATAACAACCCCTAAATTAACATATTTTAATGTATTTGGCTTATATAATGAAAACTACACAGCAGATAAAGAAATGGAAACTATTACTGAAGAAGAAAAGCTGTTGCTTGCTTAAATGTTCAGCTTATTTAGCTCTACAAAGTTCTTCATAGTGTTGACATCAAGACCAGGTGGGCGATTCAGTTGAAATATTCACAAAAAATCGTAAACGTATCTTTAAACGTAACGTATATTTACGGCGCATTCGGTATTCACAAAGAATCGTAGTCGTAAATTACGTGTGAAAATGCACGTAAAACCACGTCTGCTATTTAGCTATCGTAAATATGGCCGCAGTTATATATGCACTCCAACATAGACGAGGATTAAGAAGAGAGAGAATATTTAGAGATCGAACGAATCCGTTAGAGATATATACAGACCAAGAATTGATAGGAGACAGATTTATATAAGCACTCTGTGCTTGTTTCTGAATCCTTTTGTTTAATATGTTATGTTATATTTAAATGTATGTATGTCATTTCTAAATAAATATGTTTAAACTAATTGATAGCTAGGTATGGATTCCCCAGGAGAAGCCTAGAGGATCTCATCAACCGTTTAGAACCCCAGTTGAGAAGACCAACCGGACGGTCTATGTCATTGAGTCCTGTAACACAGGTATATGAAAAGCAGCAAGTACAAACGGTTGCTATATAATTTATAAACAAATCTAAAACAAAAAGGGGAACAACTCAATAGAAAGTTTGTAAAAGCTAACCGAAAACGGGTACATTTTCGTATTTCACATACTTTATTTGTTCTTTGTAGTTTTGCTTTTTCATACCCCATCTACAAAAATATTGTGTTCGGATCCGTGGGCTCCAAAGATTCAAACACTTTATTTCTGAATTAAAATACCCCGAGTACGATGATTTAAGTAATGTTCAAACATTAACACAAGGTATGTTGCGAGATGGGACATTACGTCTTCTTTTATAATATTTTTTTATTTATCAAAACTCCTTGCTTTTCATTTGTTAAATGAAATCTTCATTGAAAGTTTAAGGGAAACACTTTTTTGAAAAAAAAGCATGTAAAAGGGTTATGATTCAATAAAACAAATAACTAGCATCAGTACACTAAGCAAGAGATAAAACAAGAGAAAGGATATTGCGAAACAAAAACAAAATACAAATAATAAAACAAACGAATAACGACAAAAAAAAAAACAAAAAAACAACAACAAAAAAACGATAAATCCAAGTAAGGGTCAAATCACTAGCTGGGTGTAAGTGACCTTTGTGTGAAGCACCTTTCTCTGGCGCCCCTAATGATAACAGATAGCAATTTATTGACTTCTAAAGTTATCTCGCTTACAGCGGTCACTTACATCATTAAACGGGAAGGTTTTATTATTAAACATGACACGCCATTTTTTAAAAGAACTTATTCTTATTTTATACATAAATTAAACAAAAATTGTAAACAATGATTTTGAGATCTCGACGAAATATACATGTAGTTAGATGATTTGGTAAACAGTGTATTCTAAATTCTGATTATTTTATGTAATTTACCTATTAGTAAGGCATATAACTTTTAAATTGTACTAAATTTCGATGTTTAAAAGAAACATATATGTAAGGAAAATGTAAGTACAATGCACTATTTATAAATAATATTAATTGTAGCAATAGAGTGTAACCGACTTTTTATGCAACCACCAAATATATATCAAGTTCCTTTCTACAGAAACAATCCAAAGGTTATGAAATCTAATAAATGATAAGAATATTCAATATTTAGTAATACTAACAACAACAACAACAAAAAAAAGAACAAAACTAGAGAACACACGAACACTAGCTGTTGATTCCGTTTGTATGTTTCAAATTTCGAAAATCGAGCGAGTTACTTTGAGTTTAACGCCCTAACAACATTATATTCATTTGAGCGAAAAAAAAAATCATTTGAGCGATTTTTTTACAGGTAAATTAAAGGTTAATATTGCTTTTACGGGTAAAATGTATATGACGTTACGCTTGTGATTGCGTCCTTTACGGCAACGACAGATTTCGACGTTTTATTTTAATTCTTTTATTTTAGCTTTGCTGCCTATGTACGGTTTTTTACCTGCGTCGCCGAAGGCGAAAACAGGTTTAGTAGTCGGGTCACTCCGTCCGTCCGTCCGTCTGTCCGTCCGTCGCGCTGTGGGGTGCCTGTCTTGTGTAATCTGAATCTGAAAAGCCAAACGCTAGAACTTTCTGAAATTTTACACAGTGATTACAGATATATTGAAGATGTGCACCTCCCCTTTTGGAGTCATTTTATATTTCGTTTAGAAATCAGGGGCCCAAAAGGGGCAAAAAAGCGACTTTTTTATTTGTTTCCACAATAACTTTTGTTTTGGGTGGCCAAATGCTATGGAACTTTACAGTAATGTTACTTACTATAAAAGGAAAAGTGGGGCTGATTTTGGGTGTCCCCGCTTTTTCGTTTAGAAATAAGGGGCCCTAAAGGGACAAAAAAAGCAACTTTTTTATTTGTTTCCACAATAACTTTTGTTCTGGTTAACCAAATGCTATGAAACTTTACAGAAATGTTACTTACCATAAAAGAAAGGGCATGGCTGATTTTGGGTGTCCACACTTTTTTCGTTTAGAAATTAGGGACCCAAAAGGGGCAAAAAACCGACTTTGTTATTTGTTTCCACAATAACGTTTGTTCTGGTTGACCAAAGGCTATGAAACTTTACAGTAATATTACTTACCATAAAAAAAGGGCATGGCTGATTTTGGGTGTCTCCTCTTTTTTTTTTTGTTTAGAAATTAAGGGCCCTAAAGGAGCCAAAAAAGCGACTTTTTAATTTTTTTCCCCAATAACTTTTGTTTCGGTTGACCAAATGCTATGAAACTTTACAGTAATGTTACCTTCCATAAAAGGAAGGGTGGGGCTGATTTAGAGTGTCCCCTCTTTTTTGTTTAGGAATGAGGGGCCCAAAAGGGGTAAAATTGTTACTTTTTTTTATTTACGGTGCAATTTAGAATTTTTTTACAAGTTAAGGGGAAAATACATGTAGAAACTTTATTTTTTTATATATTTTTAATATTGGGTTGCATGTGACAAATATGCTTTGTAAGTCCACCATAGGATGCAAGTGTCAAAAATTATTGAATGTCCATATTGGACCTAGAATGTACATGGTTCAACGTTTTGCCATGCGACGCAGGGCCAGACATCGATTGGTCTTGTTTCTAGCGTGGACTGTAATGCGTTATAAATTTTTTTCAAAGCTCTGTATTTTGACATTCCATATGTAGCAAGGTCCTCAGCATTAATCTGGTCTACATCATAACCTTTTCACTTTTTTTAAACTTTTTGTCGGTATTTGCTTTTAAATAAATACTGTGTTAGTTTCTTTTCTTTGGCGTTGAACCCTATTATACAATTCGCTCCTCATGTTTTTGATTTCTTCTTTTTCACTGATCTTGTTTGCATATTTTTCTTAACTTTTTTCTTTATTTCTCTCCATTTTAACTTTTCAACTCTTTGCCGTATTTTGCCCTTTTTGGTGGATTCGACAAATTTAGTTGGTCAAAAAATATTTAAGTTAAGTAAGTATTTATACATTCATTACTTCGAGTTAGATTGGTCTGAGACAAGATATGATTTTCTCAGTATTGGTTTATGCTTCATGAATCATGTTTATAACGTATATATAGCGTACGTAACGTTAAAAAATGACGGATTGGACAAATCGTGGGACTTTTGCTTTTGCTTAGATTTCCAATTTTTCTAATCGGTAAGCAGTTCATTTTGATAAGTTTTTATCTGAAATATCGGAACTATCCGAAAATAACTTCGTTTTTACAAATTGAATAATTGTTCTTTCTGAAATTACTTTATAATTCTCATGTTTTCTTTCAAAACAGCTAAAAAATGGGTTTGGACAAACTGTGGGACTTTTTCAAAATGATACTATATTATTGTTTTAAATGCAAAATGTTTGTGATTCCACAGTAAACTTGTTGAATAAATGAACTTTTACTTGATGTCGACAATAACAGAAGAAATATTTTACTAAACTCTCAAATAACCTCCTGAAATTTATTAACTCATGACTATGAGAAATCTGCCCCAAAACGACGCATTACATTTTTCTTGAAAATCACTTTTTACTCTTTTTAAACGCTATTTTAAGAAAATATCATAAATAATATGTGACGTAGCTGCTTTATGCAAAAGTTTGTGAATTTCAGACTTGTAACAAGACCACAAGACCGTTTCGTTAGTTCATGTAGCCTAAGTTACATGTATGTTACGCTGGACATGCGTTTTTCATTACGGAGTTTTTTTTTATATATTGTATATTTTCTTTAAAGAAAAGAATATTGCACAGGTTATACTTTAAAAAGTTATGCTTTCACGATTATAACAATATGCAGGTTTAATATATTTATTGTATTAAAGCCTGTAAAAGAAAAAATTCTCGACAGGAACATGCGGTATTTATACATAGACGCATGATATCGTGCGTAACTTAAGTCCTTTTTGTAGAAATTTTATAGTCATTTACCTATAATTACCTGTACAGTCCATCAGCCAACTCTGAAAAGACGTCATATTTAAAAGTTGAGTGGATACCCCTGTAGACCGAATTTTTATGGTACAAAAATTTAGTATTACATCTAAGCTTCATAATTCCAAATGTTATACTTGTATAAAATATGCGGAAAATAGCGTAAAAATCATTTTTCTGGACCCTCTGGTGAGCAATTGAAAAGTAGTCATTCATTTATTTTCAATAAATTGAACATGGGGTTGAAAACTTCAATTATATACAGTTTTATAAATCTATAGTATGCATAGGGATTATTGACTTAGGAAAAGAATTCGCATCATAACAATGTCTTAAAAAGATATTTTTTAGATTTAAAATTGCTAATTATTAGGTTCAAAATTTCCCTATTTTTACAATTTGCGAATGTCTTCCTATATTTATATTCCCCCTGAAAATTCTTTTTATAAATCTGAAGATGCCTATAATGAATTGGAGCAGGATTTCATGAAATTTTCACAAAATCACAATCTTATTCTCCTCAACGGAGATTTCAATAGTAGGACAGGCATAGATCAAGATTTTATTGAAATATTAGAGGAAAACCATAGTCCATTTGATAATTTAGTTAATCATGCAAATAGTCTACAACTTTATGACATGCTTTTGAAGAGAAACAGTCAAGATCATGTTAATAACAATTATGGTAACCAGCTACTTGATTTTTGTAAAAATAACAATTTGTTTATATTAAATGGTAGAGTTAATGGTGATAAAACTGGTAAATTTACCTGTAGACAATCTAGTGTTGTTGACTATTTTATTTGTTCTGTAGATTTTTTGTCATATATTGATAGTATGAATGTAATAGATTTCACATCATTGTTCTCAGATGTCCATTGTCCTATTTCTCTTTCATTCAATGTCACGGCCTCAGCCACTGACTCTCTCACAGATGAGCATCGTGGTGGCGGCTGTGACAGGAAGAAGATAAAGAAATGGGACAATGAGAAAGCTGACGAATATAAAGAAAGCATAGATATAGAGAAACTCAATAAAATAGTTGAAGATATCGAACATCTTGACCACGAGAATGTGTCTGAGCAAACAATTAACGATTTAGTAGAAAATATTAGTAATGTGCTTACCGAACCTGCCGAACATGTATTTGGTACATACACTCCGAGTAATAACCCAAATAAAAAAGTCAGTTCTGTAGAAAACAAACTTTGGTTTACCCAGAATTGCTGGAAAAAGCGTAAGGCTTTCACCATCGCAAAAAGACGTCACAAAAATAAAAGATGCGACGTGAGCAAACAAGAATTGCGATTAAAAGAGCGGGAATATAAACAAGAAATGAACAAGGCTATTGTAGAACATCAGAGAAAACTCAGAAAGAAGCTCAAAATTCTTAAGAGTAGTAATAATAAAGAATATTGGAATATTCTGAACGCAAAACGAACGCGTAGAAATGCCCCAGATATACCTATTAATAAGCTATATGAATTCTTTAAAGATTTAAACAACGACGATAACAATGAAGAATTCCCATATGATATACACAACGCTGATAATGAGCCAAATGCTTTCTTAAATGATGAGATTTCTGAAGAAGAGGTTTTGAAATGTATCAAAAATTTAAAAAATGAAAAAGCATGTAGTGATGATCAAATCATTAATGAATATATAAAGAATACTTGTCACACACTTATGCCAATTTATCTCAAATTTTTTAATTTAGTTTTTAACTCTGGAATAGTCCCTGAAAGCTGGTTAATTGGGACCATACTCCCATTTTACAAGAATAAGGGTGAAAAAGCAGATCCTAAAAACTATAGACCTATCACGATTTTAAGCTGTATGGGGAATTTGTTTACTTCCATTCTCAATTCTAGGTTGAATGCTTTTTTAGAAGATTCTGCTTTACTTAACGAAAACCAGTTTGGGTTTCGAAAAGGGTATTCTACTATTGATAGTATTTTTACACTTCATCTATTATATGAACTCCCTAAATACCAAAAGAATAAGTTATATTGTGCATTTATCGACTTTGCTAAAGCATTTGACACCATTTGGCGGCCAGGTTTGTGGTCAAAATTGCTTGATTCGTCTATTAATGGAAAAATGTACAAAGTGATATTTAATATGTACAAAAATATTAAATCCAGAGTTTTTAATGGCATGGAGTATTCAGACTTTTTTCCCTGTAATGTTGGTGTACGGCAAGGTGAAAGTTTATCACCTGCATTATTTTCCCTATATGTTAATGATCTAGAGAGTTTTATGGAAAGAAATAATATTCATGGGCTACAAAGTATATACTGTCTATGGGTGTATTTCATGACTTATCTGACCTATATCTCAGTACCTGTGTGTGAGGTATCTTTGCTGTATACAGTCTGTGGGTGTATTTCATGACTTATCTGACCTATATCTCAGTACCTGTGTGTGAGGTACCTCTTCTTTATACTGTTTATGGGTGTATTTCATGACTTATCTGACCTTTATTTAAGTACCTGTATGTGAGGTACCTCTGCTTTATACTGTCTATTGGTGCATTTCATGACTTATCTGACCTATATCTCAGTACCTGTGTGTGAGGTACCTCTGCTATAAACTGTCTATAGGTGTATTTCATGACTCATCCAACCTATATCTTAATACCTGTGTGTGAGGTACCTCTGCTATATACTGTCTTCAGGTGTATTTCATGACTTATCCGACCTACATCTCAGTACCTGTGTGTGAGGTACCTCTGCTATATACTGTCTACAGGTGTATTTCATGACTTATCCGACCTACATCTCAGTACTTGTGTGTGAGGTACCTCTGCTTTACACTGTCTATAGGTGTATTTCATGACTTATCTGACCTTTATCTCAGTACCTGTTTGTGAGGTACCTCTGCTTTATACTGTCTATGGGTGTATTTCATGACTTATCTGACCTATATAACAGTACCTGTGTGTGAGGTACCTCTGCTATATACTGTCTATGGGTGTATTTCATGACTTATCTGACCTATATCTCAGTACCTGTGTGTGAGGTATCTTTGCTGTATACTGTCTGTGGGTGTATTTCATGACTTATCTGACCTATATCTCAGTACCTGTGTGTGAGGTACCTCTGCTTTATGCTATCTATGGGTGTATTTCATGACTTATCTGACCTATATTTTAGTACCTGTGTATGAGGTACCTCTGCTATATACTGTCTATTGGTGTATTTCATGACTCATCCATCCTATATCTTAATACCTGTGTGTGAGGTACCTCTGCTATATACTGTCTACAGGTGTATTTCATGACTTATCCGACCTACATCTCAGTACCTGTGTGTGAGGTACCTCTGCTTTATACTGTCTATAGGTGTATTTCATGACTTATCTGACCTATATCTCAGTACCTGTGTGTGAGGTACCTCTGCAATATACTGTCTATGGGTGTATTTCATGACTTATCTGACCTAACTCTCAGTACCTGTGTGTGAGGTACCTCAAGTATATACTGTCTATATGTGTATTTCATGACTTATCTGACCTATATCTTAGTACCTGTGTATGAGGTACCTCTGCAATATACTGTCTATGGGTGTATTTCATGATTTATCTGACCTATATCTCAGTACCTGTGTGTGAGGTACCTCTGCAATATACTGTCTATGGGTGTATTTCATGACTTATCTGCCCTATATATCAGTACCTGTGTATGAGGTACCTCTGCTTTATACTGTCTATAGGTGTATGTCATGACTCATCCGACCTATATCTCAATACCTGAGTGTGAGGTACCTCTGCTTCATGCTGTCTATAGGTGTATTTCATGACTTATCTGACCTATATAACAGTACCTGTGTGTGAGGTACCTCTGCTTTATACTGTCTATGGGTGTATTTCATGACTTATCTGACCTATATCTCAGTACCTGTGTGTGAGGTATCTTTGCTGTATACTGTCTGTGGGTGTATTTCATGACTTATCTGACCTATATCTTAGTACCTGTGTGTAAGGTACCTCTGCTTTATACTATCTATGGGTGTATTTCATGACTTATCTGACCTATATCTCAGTACCTGTGTGTGAGGTACCTCTGCTATAAACTATCTATAGGTGTATTTCATGACTCATCCAACCTATATCTTAATACCTGTGTGTGAGGTACCTCTGCTATATACTGTCTACAGGTGTATTTCATGACTTATCCGACCTACATCTCAGTACCTGTGTGTGAGGTACTGAGATATAGCTTTATACTGTCTATGGGTGTATTTCATGACTTATCTGACCTATATCTGAGTACCTGTATGTGAGGTACGTCTGCTTTATACTGTCTATGGGTGTATTTCATGACTTATCTGACCTATATCTCAGTACCTGTGTGTGAGGTATCTTTGCTGTATACTGTCTGTGGGTGTATTTCATGACTTATCTGACCTATATCTCAGTACCTGTGTGTGAGGTACTGAGATATAGCTTTATACTGTCTATGGGTGTATTTCATGACTTATCTGACTTATATCTGAGTACCTGTGTGTGAGGTTCGTCTGCTTTATACTGTCTATGGGTGTATTTCATGACTTAACTGACCTATATCCCAGTACCTGTGTATGAGGTACCTCTTCTATATACTGTCTATGGGTGTATTTCATGACTTATCTGACCTATATCTGAGTACCTGTGTGTGACGTACCTCTGCTTTATACTGTGTATGGGTGTATTTCATGACTTATCTGACCTATATCTCAGTACCTGTGTGTGAGGTACCTCTGCTATATACTGTCTATGGGTGTATTTCATGACTTATCTGACCTTTATCTCAGTACCTGTGTGTGAGGTACTGAGATATAGCTTTATACTGTCTATGGGTGTATTTCATGACTTATCTGACCTATATCTGAGTACCTGTATGTGAGGTACCTCTGCTTTATACTGACTATGGGTGTATTTCATGACTTATCTGACCTATATCTCAGTACCCGAGTATGGGGTACCTCTGCTATATACTTTTTATGGGTGTATTTCATGACTTATCTGACCTATATCTCAGTACCTTTGTATTAGGTACCTCTGTTATATACTGTCTATAGGTGTATTTTGTATACTGCATGTACACGTACTGTAACATGCAGTTTTTTACCATAAAACTTATGTGTCATGCCGGTGTTACAGCTGTAGATACTAGTTTTTCCACCTACTCATACCCCGGAAAATTAATACATACTGAGATTTCTTCCACCCCCCACCCCCCCGGGAAAATGAGTATATACTAAATCCCCCTAAATATTAGAGGTGGTTGAGTATTTACCTGGTTTTCCTCCTGGTTTTTGCCATAATACTAGAATTTCCCCCTTCCTTAATTTTTATTCACCAAATGTTTCTGTGTATAAAAAAAAATCTGAATAATCTAATCTAAAAAATCTAAATTCGATCAAGTAAATGAAGATGAGCGGTTAGTTGGATATTTAAAGCATTAACAACACAGTAGCTATGAAGAATATCAAAGGAATAATCGAAAAATATTGGACTTAGAGGGGGGGCAGAAAATACTTCGTGGCCCTCTTTCATTCCAGTTATATTTAATTAATCCAAATTCATTGTGATTTTTTTTCTTCTGGGAAGGATTTATTTTTTTAGATACTTTCATAATGTCTTCCATATGATTTATATGTTCTTGGAAAAGACCAACTGATCTTTTACGAGTCAAAGACTGGTTCGGTGTGAGTTCGATAAATTCCATGTTGCTATAAACCAATGATATTGATAGCAAGAAGATTGTCTTTATTTGGACTGAAGGACATCATTAAATCTGAAGAAAGACCATATATCCCAATATTTTTGAATCTTTTATTAATTTATTTTTTTGATAAACTTTAAACATTTTATTTTTACTTTGTAATCTGGTTTTACCTGCCGTATCTTTAGTCATTGTATACTGATTGCTGGCTGTTTTCCACTGTTGATTGTTTTAATTGTCACTGCGTCGCGTACAAAACGTTTAATCCAAATAAAGATATCATAATCATTATGTCCAAAATTGAATATATTTGCAAATTTATGGTAAAATAGAGACATAATATTGATTTAGGTCAAGTCTAAAATGATGCTCTAAAATCTGTCTCCGAGAGCTTCAAATGGGCTTTGATTACTTTTCATTCAATTCTTTCGTTTTTTTGACCTTCGAATGTTTTGATTCAAATGCTGCTGATGAGAGGTTACTCCTTGAAATATCGGTATACAGCATAACCAAATTTACAGTTGTTTATCCGTTTTGGTGTTGCCTTTTGAAACCACTGGATCAATTACCACTGCTGGTGGACCAGAGGTCCCCGAGGGTAATCACTAGGCTGGTCGTCAGACTTGTCTGACACGATTTTACTAATAAATGTCTATTATTTTTGTCATTCAAATTCCCGATTATTAAATTCAAAAATGTTGTTAACACCAGGTTTCTTTCCTTGTACTGCACATGGTCGATATCATCGGTGCTGGTTTTGGCTTTTCTGTTCGACATTTTTGGTTTTTTGTACTTTTCATTCAATGCTTTTTGTTTTTGACCTTCCAATGTTTTGATTCAAATGCTGCTGATGAGAGGTTACTCCCTGAAATATCGATATACAGCATAACCGAATTAACAGTTGTATACCTGTTTGGGTATTGTATTTTGAAAATATTAAACGTTAAGGTTGAAAAAAAAAACTTGAACCAATTGAATAAAGAATGGATATTTAGATTCAAATGGAAAATAATGTCATTTAGAGAAAGTAATTTTAAAAGTTGCGTGGCAATAAATGTTTAATTAGATGAAACATTAAAGCTGTAATCAAAATAAACTTATTAATTTACTTTCTAGATTACTTCATCAAGTATAAATCTACTTTAAAATTTGCGGGTAGTTTGATTTTATCCAAAATCGTTTAAATGCATCCAAATTGTTTTGTTACCCAATCCAGGATACATAAAATAAATACGTTTAATGCCCCCGTCACACTGGATAAAGTTCCTACTACGTTCTTACTAAGTCCTAAAAAGGCATAAAACGTGGAAAGAACTTGATGAACGTATTAAAGACGTACCAGAAACTTGTATGGTCGTAGTGCGAACTTTAGTGGACGTAGTACGAACTTTCTTGGACGTAGTGCGAACTTCAAGAACGTGAAGGACGTGGAATAATTTTGAACATGTTCAAAACAAACGTAGTGAGGACGTGGTTAAAGTTTGCACTACGTTCGCCGTACGTTTTCACTACTATTTCATATAACGGTACTTTTCGTTCAAGGTTGTAGCACGACCATAAGGAAGTTTCTACTGCGTCCTAAACACGTCCGTTAAGTTTTTACTACGTTGACAGTACGTCTTAGCGGTTTAAACGCCGTTTCTAGTAAGTTTTTACTAGGTTTTCTGACCAGTTCATATGAATTTGTACAAAAGGGTTTGGATATGTATTTTTAAAAATCGGCTTTCCTTGCCCGCCGGAAGAGGAGTCTTTTATTCTGCATTTAATACACAAAGGACAAGATACTTTTTTAAATAATTATTATACTTAGCCAATTATATCAGTCAATATGTAATACTGTAAAAAAATGTCGCGCCCTACGCCATACATGTATATATGTTAATTCTGTATATATCTTTATCAAAGCTGTTGTTTGTCAAGAATGGGGTTTTTCATGGACACTTTTGGATTAAGCTTGAATCATATGTAGTTCTTTTTTTTCAATACAGGGCCAATTTCAAAACAGCGAGCAGCGACTGCTGGTCACATTGTAGGCTGCTGGCTGTTTTCTGATGTTGATTATTTAAATTGCATGTTGTTAAGGCTGTAGGTTGTGTCGCGTATTCTTATTCCACATCTCATAAATTTCTATCTACATAATTTACTGACTGAATCTTTACATCTACGAAATGTTATATGATGCATACTGATAAATAGACATGTTTTAAGCATTTCTATACACGGTCTAAGGGTGTACAACGGAACGATCCAAATTGTCTTTGGTTGGGGAATGGATATGTTCTTGTCCATACTGATTTTTCGTTAGTTTAATTTTGTCTTGACTTTTTATTAGTTCAGTGGGTATCCTGAATTATTTTTCTGACGAAAGATGCAATCCTGCCTTTTGATGTCAAATTTATCCATAGCCTACACTTACAAATCAAATGGGTGTTTCATTAATTTGGGTATATGTGTTGAGAAAACAAAAAAATAAAAAAAGAACATTTAAAAAATGGGTCAAACATAGACATGGCCGGATTTGTTAAAAAGAAAGTAGATAAACGTCAGACTTGAATGGGAGCCCATGATGATGTTGTATACCAAATATTAAGCGCCTTTGATGAGTAGTTAGTGAAAAAACTAGCACGAAACATTAGATTGTCTACTTGTCAACAAATCAAAGTCAGTAAACAGGAAGTAGATGAGCGACAAACCTGATATCGAATCGTAAAAGCCCATGCTGATGCTGCTTACTAAATTACCCATGCACGTTAAAGTAATTTTTTGTAGAGTTCGATAATAGTAGGCGAATGGGGCGGGCTACAATTGCCACACTGGTCGGCAAACTGCAAACGGGAAGAATTCACAAAAGCATCAAGCTTGTTTTCGATTTCAGAATTAATCAATACGTTTATAAACTACCATATATCCCTGGAATTTTCATACATGTTGCAATAATTGATATGCATTGAAAAACTAAACGTTTATAACAATGCTTGTTTTGTACAATTATTTTTTATTTAAATATTTCCTTCCTATCAACCCAGATCGTGCTTTTACCGTTCACATGAACTCAAACGGGTCGATGTGTATTAACTGAATCTTACCTAAAAATACACTTGTAGTTTTATAAGATAATTGTAAGTTTTATATAAACTATCAATAATCGGTTTCTTTTTTTTTATTTCAAGCATTACTCAAATTTAAAAAAAATACTGCTTTGAATGTTCAATTTAACAAGTCGATCAAATATTGGAATTTATCGAAGTATAGATTTTAGTTATCTCTCTTTGACCATTTTATCTAGGGCCTTATACGAAGGTGCCTGACAGAAAGGTGCTCCACACGCAGCTAGTGATTTGACCCCGTCTCATAAATCCTGACTAATTTATGTCTAAAAAAAATCGAATAAACACTAAACGATGTACGGTAAAATTGTTAAATTCTTTTCTTAAATAATAAATGATAAAAATAATATTGTCGTGAAAAACTAATTTTATCGAAAGAAAATTATATAGTTTAACTTCTTTAAACGCATACTACGATGTATGCAATTGGTGCAGAAGAGAGCTGACCTTTCAGATATCCGACGAAGTCCGAAAACCGGATTGATAACTTGTCGGTGTTGTTACAGCCATCATTAGGCCGAAAATACAAATGAAAACGAAATTGCAAAGCAAAACTAACAAAAAAACAGAACCAAATTGAAATATTCATATTCAAAGTACCAAAAAGTAACAACAAGAAATCTGTAATCCACTGCTCTTTCAGCGTGATATACCCCTGCTAAGTCAGTAAACTGGAAGTTGATATCCGACAGACCCAATTTCCGTAAATTTAGCGATATAGAACTCGTACTGAAGTTATATATACTAAACTTCAATTCACTGTAATTAGAAATGGCTGAGAAAAATGTTACGAAAGTTATGTTGCGGACGACGGAAGGACGGACAGAGGCACCTATGTAAAATGTGTTTAATGTGGTATGGATGGACGGACATCTTAATTACTCTGTGTAGGGTCACTCTATCACAGAACATTAACACACACGTTTGAGACACCCTAAAATTGGATGTTCACAATAATGCTGCTGTCACCGGGTGGCCTTAAACATTTAGAAAATGTTAGCAGTTCTTTAATTTAACCATATTTTATTGTCATAAAACAAAGACAAGGGAATAACTAGGATTCATCTTCTTCAACTTAGAACGTCTTCTCCCATACAAAATACACACATTGCATTAAACAGACAACAATAATTATACAACTAAAATAAGTTTGATATCAGTGATTTTTTGCGTGTAAAGTCTTGTCAAGTAGACAATACAAAATGGAGGATTAATTACTTTTGTTAAGAAATTAGGGGCCATAAAGGTACAAACTCCAAACTATTTTTGTTGTCAAATTAAAACAAATTGCTAATTAATTTTTGTCAAGTAATAAAATTACAAACTGGGGATTACTTTTGTGACACTCAATGCCATTAGGGACAAAAAAATGAAAGGTAGCAGATACCCTTAATTAGGGGGACCAAAAAGGGTAATATGTTTGTAATTTTAATTTATTTTGGTCTGCTTTTGAAAAAAAAAAAAACAAACTCCTTGTGAAATGCGAGTGGAAAGTCCACCAAAGGCTGCACGAGTCAAAAAACTTTGTCAGACCAACATTGGCTGCATGTGTCCAGAGCAAATGACTATCCATATTGGGCCTAAAATGTACATGGTTCAACATGTTGGGCTCGATCAGTGAAGCTTTTTATTGTGCCCCGCCTACGAAAGTAGAGAAGCATATAGTGTTCGGATCTGTTTGTTCGTCCGTCCGTCCCAAATTCATAAATTCCTAATTCCTGCTTAATGACAATTACCACATAAATCATATTGGTATAATAGTTGCACCTAGTGATGCTGAGCACAATGCATGCTCCGGATGCTTGGTGTGACCTATATTTTCCGCATGGATGAACACTCACAGAAGAAAGGTTCAAGCCCATTCCTGCTTACTGACAAGTGCCACACCAACCATATTGGTCTAGTAGGTGCACCTGGTAATGCTAAGCACAATGCACGCTTATGATGCTGAATTTGACCTATATTTTCCGCATGGATGACCACTTACAGAATAATTGTTAAAGTTCATTCCTGCTAACATGCAAGTACCATAACTCACCAAAGTGGTATGGTGTGTGCCTCTTGGCAAGATACATGGTTCAGATGCTGGCTGTTACCTTCTTTTTTGCATGAATGAGCACTTAAAACTTTGAAAATTTAAAGTAATTCCTGCTTAGTGACAAAAATGCGTTACGATGTGAGCTTTGTAATTGACAGATTACCTAGCTGTAAGATAAATATAAAGACGGGGCACCGTGTCTGTTTGACACATTTTCTTGCTTTTATGATATTTCAATCATTTGTATGCATATATGCATTTTTTATTAATCTACATTTTCTCTAAAATTATAGCAATTCGTCATGTTTCAGGTCCTCTCTACACTAAGATTCCTTGCCAAAGGAGACTTCCAGTCTGAGACAGGGGATTTGCATGGCATATCACAGGCAAGCATGAGTAGATATTTGATGCCAGTTGTTGATGGAGTCAACCAAGCACTGAGGAACATTAATTTTCCCGTTGACAGAAATGAAATCATTTCGAACAAGGAAGGATTCCATGCCATCGGAGGGTTTCCTAATGTCGTAAGTGCCATTGATGGGACGCTGATACCTATTCAGGGCATGGATACAGATGAGGAGCATCTATTTTTGTGCAGAAAAGGTTTTCATGCCCTGAATGTGCAAGCAGTTGTAGATTCAAGAATGAGGTACATATTGTCAAATCATTAGAGTATAACAAGAACAGATTCTACGTCCCCCGCCCGTTTAGTGTGATAAAAATCGAAGTCGGTTCATTAAACAGGAAGTAGATGAGCGACAGATATAAAATCACATCTCGCCATATGGGACACCTACCTGAAGCTGCATTCCATATATCGAAATCCTATGATTAAGAGTTGCTAAGAAAACTGTTACGAAGTTGATACATATATATGGAACTGAATTGAAAACGCTGCTAAATATTTTGTATTTAATAAAGCTTAGATATGATCTCGCCTTTTTTCAGATTTACCAACATAGTGACACGATTTGGGGGAGCTACACATGATGCCTATATCCTTGCCCAATCTAATGTCCCTAACATAATGGAAACATTTCCTGGTGGAGGATGGCTTCTTGGAGATAGTGGCTATCCCATCAAAAGATGGCTAATGACTCCTATTGCCAACCCAGGAACAGACCAAGAGAGAAAAAGGTACAATAGGAGCCATTGCAGTACCAGGAACATTGTGGAGAGGTCTTTTGGTGTGCTTAAAGCTAGATTTAGGTATATAAACAGCAATTTATAAAAATTTGAGTCTTTTTCAAAATATTTTGCAATTAATGATATTTTGTTTTATAGTTTTATAGTAAAGCTTTCATACATTGTACCAATTTACGAAATAAATCACAACAAAATAAAGATTTAAGTTGTATCAGGTTTAGAGTTAAAAAAACAATGCTTTCATGCATTGACTAGGGCAAAAAACTTAAGGTTTGTATGTCAATATAATATTTCATTGAAAATTTTTAATCAGATTGGACCCCATTTTTTTTGTTGTATACCAATCATCAAGAGGCTGAGAAAAATGAAACAGAAATATTTCCTACATCCACTGTTTATTGCAGTTCATATTCCATGTGTTACCTTTTTACAGATGATTACACAAGACGGGTGGTGCATTGCCATATAGACCAGGGAGATGTGCAAGGATTACAGAGGCATGTTTCAGACTACATAACAAGGCCATTGATGAAAGACTTCCCCATCCTGATATAGGGGATATTCGAAACCAACACTCGAATCACCAAGTTGAGGAGTTAAACGCTGAGGCAGTGAGAATCAGGGAGATGATAGTGAGACGCTTTTAGTTGATTCACGTCAATTACTAAATGATAATAAAAAACCTAGAATATTTGTTAAAATGTATTTCATGTATTTATTGATGTATTTGATCTTAGTTTTGATGTAGGAAAACAAACAGCAACTACTGTTTCTATCTTAGTATTCCCATTTAAGTGAAACAGACACTAAAAATTCATATACATGTATGTGATAAGACGATAATAATATGTGGAATGAGTGTACATGACACAATTTAAATAAACAAACAGCAATTTAAAAAATCCACAATGTAAGACAGCCAGCAGTCTTCAACATGACCAGTGGTCACTGTTCGCAGTTTTGCATTAGCCAAAGAATAAAAATATATTCATAAAATTCAATACCAATCCCAAAATTTTAACCAAAAGACTCATTTATGGACATAGACAAAAGTACATCTACATTTGTCACTATGGTTATGTATAAGTTTTATGAAAATTAATTAAGTGATTTAAGAGGAGTTGCTGATAAAGAATGAGTACTCTTAAGTAAAAACTCATAATGACAGATGTAAATCAGGGGTTCTGATAGTGTCAAAAATAAACTGATAGATAACATATTGAACCAATAAATTTTTATGCCCCGCGATGACATGTCGGGGGGGCATTAAGTTTTACTCATGTCCGTTCGTACAGAAAATGTCTGACAAACTAAAAATCTATTTGGAATGACTTTAAGATAAAAGAAAATTAACATTCTGCAAATGCTGGATTACAAAGTAAAAATTGTTTTAAAGTGTTATGGATTTCTTTTATCGTTGAAAGTTTTTCTCTTTCCAGCTCCAACCTTTGCCTTTTGATTTTTAGTTTTTCTTTTTCATAAAAAACTAATCTTTCCACCATGTCACTTTCATCTCTTCCTGAAAAAAAACCCAAAACAATTCATCAGTTGTATTTCATAGACAAAGTAAAAAATACATGTGTAAAGAAACCCTATAAAGTATAAACAGAGTACATGTATGTAAATGGAAAAAGTTATCATTTTTACTGAAGCAAGGACTTGTCAAGGATTTCAAATGTTCATTTTTAATACCATTAAATTTAAAATAAAATATCATTATGTGTGTAGATTGGTTGCATATTACAAAACAAAATTTCATTGTGTTTTTCCTAAATTACCGCTTGTTATGTGAGCTGTCTCACATACACTTATTCAACATCTCATTATTTTTTATTATTCCTATATTTTTTTGTAAGAGTTTTGGCCCTTTGAACACATAAATTTTAATAATGCTTTTAATATGTGCCTGCTTATCTTGCAACAATATAAACCATCATTGACCATGGTTAAGAATTACTGTGGTTTCATTATTATTCGTGGGGTATCAATTTTCGTGGTTTTCGTTGGTAGTCTGGACCAATGAAATTTGATACCCCACAAAAAGGAAATTGAACATTAATATGTATACAGCAGATCACAGAACCACGAACTGGTCCTTTTTCATCGAACCTCGAAAATTGGTACCCACGAAAATAAAGGAATCCACAGTACTTGTGAAACATATTCAATTAAACATACTTTTCTTAGAAACCCTCCCTCTTGATCTTGTATTGGATTCGTCCTCAATGTCTTGTGATTCTGAAAAAGATCAATCATATTATATACAGTATGTACAGTTATACAGGTTAAATCAATTCATTGCTGGTTGTTTAAAATCCTGTAATTGATAATGCAATCAAAAACAGGACACAAAAAAGTTGTAACATCTAAATGAAAGTTTAATATAAAGCAAACTCAAAAGACCTAAAAGAAATGAAAAATGATGTTAACAAATAATTAGAATAAAACATTAAGAATTAACATGCCCAAACAATTTTATTACGTGTAAACAGACATAACAGACCCAAATCTATTTTATTAAGCTTAAGATATTCTTTGCATAAATTTGATGATTTTAACAGTTATTGGGCTGTTTAGAATTACACATGTATGAAATTACCTTCAGTCTCTGATGAATCCATCAATGCAGATGGAGTAGCAGATGTGGACAGAGAAACAGAGACGGATGGGGCAGCAGATGCGGATGGAGGAGCAGGCATGGATGGAGCTGTAGATCTGGGTGGGACAGAAGATCTGGATTGAGCAGCATAGGTTGATGACTCAGTGGACAAATGTCTAGGTGGAGGAGAAGGCATGGATGGAGCTGTAGATCTGGGTGGGGCAGAAGATGTGAATTGAGCAGCATAGGTTGATGAATCAGTGGACAAATGTCTAGGTGGAGGAGAAGGCATGGATGGAGCTGTAGATCTGGGTGGGGCAGAAGATGTGAATTGAGCAGCATAGGTTGATGACTCAGTGGCCAATTGTCTAGGTGGAACAGCAGACATGGATGGAGCAGCAGAGAAAGATGAAGCTACACTCATGGATGGTACAGGAAATAAATGTGATGAATCTGTAGAGGCTGTAAAAGATAAAGATTATAAAAACATGATATACACATGCATAATTTAGTAGTTCTTTGCTTTACTTTTGTTCTAGTTATCCGAATGCTATGACATTTGACAATGATGTTTCTTACTATAAAAGGATGGATGGGATTGATTTTGGGGGTCCCCCCTCTTTTCATTCAGAAATTAGGGGCCGAAAAGGGGCCAAAGTTGCAACTTTTTTGTTTGTTCTCACAATAACTTTTGTTTTGGTTAACCAAATGTTGTGAAATTTTACAATAATGTTTCATACCATAAAAGGATGAATGGGATTGATTTTGGGGGTCTTGTTGGATCTTCTTGAAAATTTCAGGGCAGGTAGATCTTGGGGTGCTGATCACTTTTACCTTGTGCCAGAATTTTGATATCTGTCACCGTTTTTGAGTTATTTGCAAAAAACTGTATTTGACCCCCCTGTTCTATTTTTAGTAACAGCTGCCATGTTTTTTGACGTATGAAAAATCCAAACGCTAACTTTTTGCACAATACCCTAAGGAACAACCATATCAATTTTGGCTGCATTTGGCCAAGCAGTTTCAGAGAAGAAGATGTTTGAAAAAAGCTAACGGACGACGGGCGACGGACAGACGCAAAGTGATGGCAAAAGCTCATATGACCCTTCGGGTCAGGTGAGCTAAAAAAAGACATATAGGAAAAACACAGTTTCAACACCATTTATTGTTACTTATTTCTCACACAAATGGACTAACAATATCCAAACTTTGACCAAAAACATACATAATATTCCTTGAAAAATTTGTGATACATTCATGACATTGATGTAAAATGAAGGATATGTCAGGGACTTTGTTTTTGATGTAAGGTTAATAAAAGTTTGTAGTAAAGTTTATATTGATATGATTACCATTTGGACAGCTACTGGTATCAACACCTTCATCTAGTCCTGAGATGGCAACTGGAGACAGAAATCTAAGAATCTATATAGAAAATAGAACAATAAAAAGTTTGTTCAAAAAGATCCAATGATAGCAAAATAATTAAAGTTACCCAAAATAAACTGAAACTGTAAATATGTTGTACATGTACATATATATTAAAATCTCTTGACTAAGTGATTAATAATGCTTGAGCAACATAGCCTTTTTGAAGCTTGTCTCTAGATTTATAAGTGTTTTTACTCCTTCATTTTGAAAATTCTTTGTCTAACCATACATTTCTTTGCCTTTCTAATTTAGATGGTGTGTGGCAATCATTGTATCCCTACCACTTTTTCCCAGGGCTTAAAATATGTTTCTGGTGGTGGTCCTTCCCCTGTCTTTCCACTCAGCTTTCTTCTCTCTCCTTCCTTTTTCTTCACCAGAGACTGGGCATCCTGCCATTTCTTTTTTATTTCATCCACAGTTCTCTGTGTTTTAAAACTGATTACATTTACTCTAAAATAAACAAAAAATGGCTTTAAAAAACATGCAGTTGCACACCTATTGTCATGTTCAACCTTTGCATCTATAAGTAAATATACATGTACGGGTATGTCAAGGTAACATTCAATTCTTTTTTTTTCTTGTAAAAGGTTCATTTGTAATTGTGTGTACATGTATCATGTGTATTAAGGGGTTTTAACAAAAATGACTTGTTGCTTCACTCAACTATCATAACTATAAGACAGGAACTTATTTATAACTTATAAAAGCTTAACACATCTTTCAGTCAGTGGTTTAATTATATGACTTTAAGAAATTAACATGATTAAATTGTACTTGTTTACTATATGTACTCTGCATGTATATCTTATTTTCCATCTTATTTTGAGAGAGGATGTATATAAAGGCATAGCCTGTTGTCTGATCCTTTTATAAATAATCAAAATGTTTTGAATGAAAAAGACAGGAACTGCTTACATTGAGCTTCTATGTTCACGCTCATTTTGACTTGAGTTCACGTTGCTGACAGTGGTTTGATTGTAATGTTTTTTTAACTTTTTGTATGTTGTGTCTTTTGTTTTGAGATAAGTAAGTAAAATTTTATTTTGATTCGGCACGATAAAAACGATAGAACACAAGCTTTTAACCGAATAAAATCTAAATGTGATCATTTGCCTTTTTTGGACAACTGAAATTTTATTGCCATGTAAATTCACCTTCACATTAGTAATCAATCATAATAATGTACCATTGTACTTTCTATCAGAGAAATACAATATCAGAAAAGAAAACTAATGAACATTTTGATATTGTATTTCACTGTTTACACCAACAACAGATAGGGCCTATGAGAAAATTGAATTATTTCAGTTAAGGGGATACGTTACTTTGGTCGACCATCTTACTTTTCAAAACAAATTTGCATAATGAATGGTAATACTATGACGCATTGAAATATTCATTTGAAATAGGGGGTCATGGATCGATTTTTCAAGTTATTTCAATTTTAAATTATCGTTTTTGGCGGGAAATTTGTATAGAAGTAATGGGAAAAGATCAAATATTTTCAAAATTTTGTTATTCTCTATTGATTAAAACAAAATCTTTTCATTACATCTCAACCAAAAACTAACACAAGAAAGTCCAAATCTTTCTCTAAACAACGATATATATTTTGTCATAGGTCATGGACCATCTTTTTTCAAAAAAATACATCAAAGATAAACAATAACGTTAAAGTTCAACGCTGTTCAAGTAAAATTGACGTTGCGTTTCAAATCGAAAATGGACGTTTTTCTGTTTCACAGGTAAATTTTATCGATAACGTCGTTTTTAACGTAACGTATCCCCTTAAGGCATAACGTTACAGTACCCAAATTGCAACAACTTTGACGGTTTTTGTCCTGTACCTTTATCTGGACATGATTGCTTAAAATTTTGGTCGGCTGTGTTTTAAGAGTAAGGTTTACTGTATTTATCCATACAAAAAATAATTTTAATATTTGATACACAAATGTCATAAAACAGATTGAAAGACACCTGGGAATGACCCTAATATTTCGCATCAGGGGTACCCAAATTGCACATGGGGGAACGGGGGTAAAAATTTTTCTTAAAAATCTTGCTTCATTATTGAAAATAATTACTTTAATTTATTTTTATTAAAAAATCCACTCAAGAAAAGGCATGTTAAAAAATTTTAAAAGCATTTTATGACTCCTTGTCAGATCTTTGGATGATTGCACAGTGTTTCCCTAAAAAGTCTATATAATTGTATATTTTCTTGTTTGCAGCTAAAACAGAAGTACATGTATAGACATGCAAAGTTCAATGATTGGGAAGGCAGGGGGGCATGGGCCATTGGTACATCAAAAATGAAAATGGCCCCCTCTCATTTTAAAAATTTATATAGAATATTAAGATATGGCCCCTTGAAATTTTGATTTTTTATGAAAAAAGTGGTAAATGGCCCTTTTGCAAAAAAATCCTTCCCACTCCCTGAAAATTTGTTGTAAATGTATCATTTACATCTTTAAAATATGTAAAAACACTAAATACATTTTTACACAACTGACCTGAAAACAAAGTTAACTTGAAGTCTTATAATTTATGCCTCCATTACGTCAACTATTGCGGACGTGATAGAAGGCACTTTTATTTAAGTTCCGGGTTGAGATGTTGGAATATTCACATGAATTTTGCTGTCTGAATAATTTGGCACAAATGATATTTAACAAAATGAAAAATATACAACAATTATCATGATTTTCAACATCAATCAGAAGTCTTGTCTGTCATATGGCAATTTACAATGCGGAGCCATATTGAATAAGGTATGCCACTGTCAATACAATGGTTTTATTTCTATCAGAAATGACTTTTTAATTCATATTTTCGTTGAATACCTTAGAAAATACTCAAATGTTAATAATGTAAAATAAAAACTAGTCTTACTAATCAATCCTGTTATTTTGGAACAGGTTTATGTAGAGTACTAGTGTTGCAATTTGGGTACCTGTTGCAATTCCGGTAGCATTACGTTAGCCATTTTCAAAGTTTAATATGATATTAGCAGAAAATCTAGGCGTGCATGACTGAGCATCTTTAGTTTGGCACTGGGAAATTGACACCCCTCAAAAAACAGTTAGAATAATCGTTAGTATCGGACGAAGTCCGACTAAGTGTAGAATATATGTCACATGACAAGTGTATTAATGTTGCAAACCGGATGTAACATTTTCTAAATCAATCCCATAATCCCTCGAAGGCCAGCTTTAGCTGTGTTTTCGCATAAGAAACTTAAAAGAAATTATGTTTTGGCGAAGCCAAAATATAATTTCTAAAACAATTAAATTTTCAAACGATTTTTTTCAAGTATTACTTTTGTTTTGTGTATGCGAAATTGAAACTTTATTCGAAACGTTGGTCAGTGACCTACAAAAAACACCATAACAACGGATTCCAATATGGCGACGTGTTTACATGACGACACACTAAAATTTTATTAATATGATGCAGGTTAAACCTGTGACGCTCCCTTAGTTTGAACGTATCCTTAAATATTTTCCAAGCTAAAATAAGTTTTCAAATGGGCAATTAATTGAAACAAATTCTTATTCGAAAATAAAAACAAAGTAGCTTTTCCTGCTTTTCTTGTTGGTCCTGTGTGCGCTTAATGACGTCAGGAATTTTCAAAGAAAATAGCGTTAAAAAGACGCAGAAAGTCCGGGAAACCGCGCGTGGTTTACCGGATGTTGAAGGAAAATTGAGCCCATAGTACAACTAGAATATTGACAATTCTACCATTATCGCTCCCTTCGGGAGCGTACTAAATGACAGCTATAACAACATGACACCATGTCAACGTAATCAATATGGGAATGTTTACGTACGAACAATAATGCACCATAATAATAAAATAAGCCTTGCGCTGATTTAGCTAATCTCAGCCTATGACAAATCAAAATTTAAAAATGGAAAGAAAGGGTCCTACCTCAGATGCTGAGATGTATCCTTGAACGTTTTCAATCCTGCGTGATATCCTCAAACCTTCATGCCGTTATTTTCTGCCAGGTTTCTAAATCGATCTCCTGGTGTCAATACGACCGAAAATTAAATATTGACACCGAAAATCTTCAACCCTGACGACATGGGCCAATACTAGGGTTGCACAATATATCCGTTCTGGATTTGACTTGTCATTTAGACGAGGTCATCAGGGGTCACGGGGAGGAAAAACGACGTCATTCAACATGGGACAAAGGGAACGGCATTTTCTATCAACAATTCTTTTGTAATTATTCAACATACGTTTTCAACTGACAAATAAACCAACCATCAACATTTCCAACCAATAAAAAATCAATCTTGAACGGAAATAAAGAAATAACTTTCTTCGTCCATTAGCATGTTGGAACCAGTTTTTTTACCAGTTCCTCCTCTTTTGGCTAAATTAGTGACCAATCCTGCAAATGCGCAACGCGTGTATTGCAGAACCACGAGCAGTGCCAAATGGCCTCGTTGAAGGCAGCTGGTGGTTGTCCATTGTGGTTATTCTAAAGTGCCGTTTAATTGTGGGTTGTGTCGCGTACACTTATTCCACATCTCATTATTTTCTATATTTTGATTGTTTGTTGTCTATTGAAGCGCGAAATCCTCTGACAAGGAAATGACGTCATGAAGAAGTTAATTCGTCCCCGCTTATTATTTTAAAGATTGCATAATTACTGATCCAAGGTATATTTTAACAAGAATGCCAATGCCATGGTTGTCCAGGGTGATTAAAATCTTAGACTAAAATAAAAGAAGGGCCGGGCTTTTCATCATTGACATATAGTTATTCTTTAAAAGTTTTTTTTTTTGACTTCGTCCGATTTTAGGCTAAAGCCTACGCCATATTATTTTCATATTCTTTGCGATCGTTTTGATAATTTTGGGGGTCGCAACTTTAATTTTTAAACTCAGAGACATAAATATTATTTCAGGTATATCTATAAATAAGATATTGATATGTGTGTGTGGGGGGCGTGTGTTAAAGTATATTTAGTTTTCTCCAAAGTCTTCATAGTTCAAAATTCGGAGCCGGAAGCAGGGTGAACGTTGTTCCGCATCCAGTGGAGAGGGTGAAGGTCACTTAGTGGGAAAATATCTGATAACCGAAAATATAAAATAGACAACCATCGCTCCTACCAACAATAACATGCAACATGGCTGACACTAACACTGACGATGACATGGATGGAACTGATGAAGTAGAAACTGGCACTAACAACCATGAAATGCAATGCATAGAAAGGATCACATGACAAAGCATACGAAAACTCGGACGGCACATGCAAAACAGTACAACACAAGCCCCAGCGATGAAACATAACAAGTCAAATAGTCGTGCATGCATACAATAACAATAACAAAACAATACTACACACAAGTAGTGAATACAGTACATTTAAAATAATAATAATATATGCATTCATAAAAGCACTACTAATTATTAGGCAAGACATATATAAGTATGATAAGCACTATAGATAGAATAGATATGCCTAAACAAGCCTCATTAATTTATAACTATTTATTTTTGTATACAATATCAAACATTATTTAAAAATTTTCTGTTTATGGTTACCTAGCAATATATGATATGTACAGTTTTAGGGGTTGGGGCCGTACAGGTAAGCAGTCTTTGAAACTCTGATGCTTTAATTTAGATTGAACAATACTATTGGGGCTCTCGCAGGGTACAAGGCAAGGAGGAACTCTCTTGAGAACACTGGAAGTCGCCATTTAAAAGCCCTCAGGTCGGAGGTCATTTTTAACCTCGGGGAGCCACACTATTGTGAAAAATAACTTTCCAAGACACCTAGCTTATCAAGTTAAATTAAATATTTATATGACGTCAGGAAAACGATATTCAAGAGGCAAAACAAATGTGTCAGTGAGACAGTAGAATGCTGTAACTACGAGCTCCATTGATTTAGCAGGAGTAAAGAATTTTAGAAAAGAATACCCCTTTGTGTTAAACAACTTAGTCTGTGTATACTATATATATCCCCTAATCACATTTTTTGAATAAGAGACTCCCATTAACATGTCACAAAAAATGTGTCAGTTTCATATAACACATGCATGGTTTCACATGCACGGTATCACATGAAATGGTAGGGCCTTACTTGTAACAAGTCAGTGATTTCCTATATAATCAGCTATTTTTACACCAGGGTTGCCCTCCTTCTTGCCACTTCTGGATGTTCCTCCTTTTTTACATGCATAGTAGGCATACATGTATATGCAAAATTTGTCATGTTTTTTTATAGCTTTATAAGGCATACATTTAGCTTATTTCTAAATCCTACAAGTATTTAGCAATGCACGATTCTAGCTTGTCACCGTTTTCTTAAGATTTTAGACAATGCATTTACTTGTTTTTTAAGCTACTCTTATCAATGCTTATGACACGCCATTTTCATATTTAATCAACACTGAAGATATCTCATATATTCAATGATATCATATATAATATATAAAATATCTCATATAATAAAATATATAAGATATATCATATATCTCATGTAAAATTAATATATATGATATCTCATTTAACATGTTTAATAAATGAGATATCTTAACTTTAACTCTGACTCGAACTCGATGATTACCTACATCAGATGGGGAATAGTTACCCAAATGGGTAACTTCTCTCCAAATTAGTAACCATGTTATAATTACATAGAAATATTATTTTTGATATTATTTTTACTATTATTAAAGTCTACAGACAAATCTGACATCCACTCCAGTACAATATAACATTCACTTGAGTATTGTATAACGATTAATTTAACTCAATCAGTTCTTCTTATCTTTCTTACTATTAAAGTCTACAGACAAAACCGACATCCATTCTGGTAGCCTATAACATCCACTTGAGTATTAATTTTGTTATATATGCATATTGGAAATATTATGAAAGAATTGTAATGTTAACTTTAGAATAATATTTTTCAGTTCTTGGATCCATCTATTTAAAAGTCATTCAACTGACCTTACAGGCTTTGTCAGCAGCCTGCAAGACCTTAGGGAATTGGTAACAGAGTTTGAACTTGCCACATTCTCCCGCTTTATAATACACCGTACCAGGAAAGATTTTGGTGGCTCTATTGGTAATTATAGAATTCACAATTACTATCATCGGTTGATTTGTACTTGAATTTTTTGTCCTCAGTGTGAATACATATTCTTCTATGAATATACTTTAGATGAGCTCATCAATTAAGTTATATGAATGAACAATAACTAAAAGCACATATTGAAAATATAATACTGTGAAAGTACGTATTATAATTCATGGTTTTAATTTTGTAGATTGGCATATAACTGAATTCATGAATTTGTGGTTTAATCTGATTTTCTATCAAAAGCAATGTATTTTTTTTTTGTTCGTTGGGAATTTAATTTCGTGCTTTGTCTCATCCACGAAAATCATGAAAAATGGTACCCCACGAATATTAATACTTTTGTTTAAAACATATTTATTTATCCTGGAATGGGAACAAGCATAATGCTTCTCTTATATTAATACTTTCACAGTATGGGTTTGTTAATCATGTTACTGGAGGTATTAGGGATTTCTAATTGTTATTATGAAGAGAAGGAACTTTATAAATTATATCAGACAATTACGGGTAAAACATTTTAAGCACAACAAATTTAGGTTTATTTAGGTATGAATAAAGATCAAACAATATTGATGCTTAACTGATGAATAGTAATGTAATACTTATAGTAGACCTGTACATTTTATAATTACTGATGCTCCTTTTTAGCCCATGTGGCCCAAAAGCCATGTTAGCTATTGCCATCACTTGGTGTCCGTCGCCTGTTGTCTAAACTTAAAACGTTAACTCCTCCTAAACTACTAGATCGATTTCAACCAAACTTAAAAAAGAATTGTTCTTTAGGGCATTTGGAACATTTCTATTGATTGAAAGTTGGCTGCCATTACTATAAATAGAACATTGGGTCAGAGTAGATTTTTGCAAATAACTTGAAAACAAAAGCACATATAAAATTTCGGACATAAGGTAAAAATGTTCATCACGATAAGATCAACTAGTGTGCAGATTTTTGTTATGATCTGACTACCGCTGTAATATGTAGTAGGCATTATTGCCCTTAAAATGTCAAATTGTCCAATTTTATACTTTTTAAGGCTATTAATGAAAGGAGATAAATAATAAATGTAAGAAGAAAATTTGACCTATCAATGTGCCAATCAGACAAATAATAGGAGAATTATTGCCCTTTTAAATAGGAGTTTGTTATTTACAAATTTACACTTTTCTTGCAAAGCTAAACTGTGCAAAATTTTAGGTCAAATGGGTGCCCTTTAATGGTTATTTAGTTGGAATCCCAGGTGAGCAATATAGGCCCTATGGACCTTTTTTTATTATATCATGTTTATATAGACTTGAAGAAATATGAAGGGAAACTACACTGGTATGATGTCCAGAAAGAGGCCCATCCAAACATTGTATTTGATGGCATTCCATTCATCATAATGGGCACCCGTGTCATGGACTGCCAGCATGGTAGAAACTATGATGGAAGAAGAGGAAAAGAAAGGAAAGAACGTCAAAATAAAAAAAAGGTTAGATAAAAGTGGAATACTTTTACAAACAAATAAACTTGAGTTTGTTGATACAGGAGCGGATCCAGGATTTCAGGTTGTGGGGATTTTTTTTACAGAAAATTTTGCTGAGCGTCAAGCGAGGCGTGAAATGATTTTTAGTGTTTTAGGATGTTGATTTAATACAAAAAAACATTTTTTGCCGGTTTTAGTGGGGGCGTAGGCCTGGTATGCCTTTCCTTGGATCCGTGCCTGTGATAATATAAAATTATAACTTCAGTGTTACAGTGATAGTGTTATGAAAACTTAACAATTGAAAAAGATCAAATTGCTGTTACAGAAATCAAACTATGTTACCCAGTTTATGTGCTAGTTTGTTGTGTTCTTATGTTCAAATAAGATATTTAGAGCCCCTCATTGAAGATGTGGATGCCCTATTGGCCTATAGTTTTCACTTTGTCTGTCTGTCTGTCTGTCCGTCCCTCAACAATTCTTGTGAACACTAAAACCCAAGTCTATTAATAATACGGATTTGAAGTTTTGTAAGCTTGTCATGATTTGCATAGTAAAATTTCATGCTTCAAATGTAGTCCGTGAGATAATTTTTGGAAAAAAATTTCATTTTTGACATGTTTGATAGAAAAGTCACAAATTTTGAGAACACTAAAACTCAAAACCTATTAATAGTAATGAAATTTTGTACCATTTCTGTGTAGCATATCAAGATTTGCATATTAAAATTATATGTTTATTAGTTCGATAAATTTAAAAACATTTTTATTAATTTCCTGCTGGGTCCTTCCTGAATTTGTCAGTACTCTAGTTGAAGTCAAGAAATGCCTAATAAATGACTACCCATAAGGGTGATTTTTTTAATGTCATTATTATGTAATACAGGATGAAGAGCATAGTTACAGTGTAAAAAGGAGAAGGCTTGTACAAACAACCAGAAAGTTAGACTGTCAAGCAAAGCTTTACATAAGACATATTGTAAAGTTTCCAGGATTTAAGGTTTGACTAGCATCACTTCAGCAATCTTTAAAAGCATTCACTATTTCCATTTCTGAGATATTGGACGTTTACTGACATGCATTGCCCTTTGGGCGAGTTGTACCCTAAGAGGGTCAAATGAAACAAGAATGGAAATATATTTAAAATGATTGCTAATATAACATGTACATTGTAAATCAGAAAATCATTTATACTGCATAACTTGCCCAAACCCAAGTGAAATTACAATAGACAAATGGGAAATAGTTTTTGCGAAAGAGTAAGGATACACAAACATTAAGTACACCAATCGGAATACAGGAACATTTGCATCAGACACCATTTAGCTATATGTGCTGGAGGAAAATTAAAAATATTTCCATTTTGTAAATTACCGACAGGAATTGACAGGAAATTTATAAACAAAAACATTTGACGCTAAATTAAACGCTTAATAAACCTATTAAGTATAGAATAACGTCATAAAAGACTAATCGCTATAACAATGTTCATAGCACCATTCAATCTTGACTGGTCCTGAGATAGATGAAAGTACTACACTCCTCTTGTTAATTCCTACTTTAAATATTATATTCATGATACATTTTGATTTATATATTGAAATACTATTGCTAAATTAAATAAAAGGAATGCATTTGAAATTTGTTGCTTTTCTCAAAAGTAATAACAAGTGTGATATGTAAAAAATCATATATCAATTATGTTAAGGTCTTGTGCAAATTGTTTTTTTTTTAAAAAAACCAAAATGTGTTTTCTAAGGTCCAAAAAGATAGGCAAGTAACTAAGTATTATTGGCAGAAAAAGAGCAATAGTTGTATGTTGTAACCACCTTTTCTGTACAAAAGTGTTGGCTAAGTTGTGTATATTTATAGGTCCATGATGTGAACAACAAGCATGGAATGAGTGCCATGTCAGCACAGCTCAAGTCTGCTATGAAGAACCAAGATGATATTGTCCTTGAGCACCAGTACCATGTTGAGCTGTCTACACAGCATACAAACCATATTGAGGGACAGGTTTGTGTGCTTAGTGATTTGAAGCTTACTTGGCCAAAGTTTGTACATCTGTCCCAAAATATCTGCAATTAATCCTGTGTTTGACAGTGTTGTGATAGTAACAATAATTTAAAATTGCAATAACTGCCTTATGAGAGTTTAATTATTATTAAATTAAAGTGTTTTCCATGAAATGAAAAAAACTTTATTGTTTTTCTTTGTTTTTTTCATTATTCTTTTCTTCCGTACAAAAGTTTTTTTTTTAAATAACCTATCTTTTCAAAATGTTGTGTACTACTAAATAAAATTTTATGAAACTTAGTATGTAATATTACACCATATAAAGATGTGCAGGAATATCTTTTTTGTTAGCTCACCTGGACTGAAGGTTTTTGTCTGATTTCAATGAATTTTGTTTTCTAGGCATACTTTATTGATCTGAATTGAAAGAAATACTATCCAAGGCGATTTTGGGCAACTTGTGTGTTGGCATCCCAACACAAATTATTGCTAGTTATTATTATTATTATTATATTTGAATGAAATAGACAAGGCAACTTTTAGTATTACAGAAATCATTTGAAAAATAATTTGAAAACATTTTTATGTTGACTTGAATGTGCATTTTTGAAAAGAAAGTTTCAAATTTACAATCATAGGTGTAGGACTTAGAAATTGTTCTAGTATCAACTTTTTGTCTTTTGTATCTTTTCAGATGGCAACTAGTGTTCAGACAATCGATAAGAGGTTGTCTGAATACATTCACCAAAAAGTAAAAGAGGAGAGTGTGTTCAGTAGCCGGGAAATGAAACTGTTGTGTGAAGAATATGTAAAGACTAATCTTTTTCAAGGAAAAAGATTACCAGCAAGACACAACACACGATTCTTCCCAACACTGTCCCAAATAAGAAATCATATGGTTCAAGCAACCATGCATTGCAGGTATTATACATTTCTGTATTTTATTTATGTGGGAATAAACTAAAATATGGGAACATATCAAAGAGACTTCAACACTTATCTCAGTAAAAATGTTATTCTAAATCTACTAAATGTAAATCTTACAATGTTTAGTATAGCTCTCACTCAAAAGGTTGATTTTATGCATTGGGTAAAATGAAGTGCAAAATAATTGTATGGAGAAGAGAAATTTGTGTTAATAATGTATTGAGATAGTATACCCGGGTGCTGTGAGCAATATGCATTGTAAAATATGGATAGTTATATGGCTTTACTACATATGTAAATTGACACCTTTAAAGAGACAAAGTGCATAGATGATCTTTAACATAATTTAGATAGTCTTGAATATGTGACATGCATTTTCTGTTGTATTGAAAAGCTGAACATTGGAACAATACTAAGACTACTGTCATAGTGTAATAATTGATTAAAGTTACAAAATGTTTTATCAATTGCAGAGACAGTGCCATGGATCAAGACCAACTGCATGAAATGGTTCTGAAATGGCAAGATACTACAGATGACTTCATAGAGTACAGGAGGAAGTCAAATGCTACTCAGGCAAATACAGAACAATATACAGACTGTGATAGTGACAATATAATACACAACTTAAGTCAACAAGAGAGTTCATTCTTGTATGTCCATATGACACGTTGGCAGCAGAGACTTCTTCTTCGCTATGGACAAGAACTTGTTTTGCTTGATGCCACATACAGAACGAGTAAATACTCTCTTCCGTTGTTCCTTTTGGCTGTCCCTACCAATGTGCATTACATTGTAGTTGCCTGCTTTATCGTTGAAGTAGAAAGCACAGAAGCTATTTCTGAAGCCCTCAAGGTAATCAGAAAATGGACTCCAGAATGGAAGCCAAGATATTTCATGACCGATTACAGTGAACAGGAGATACAGTCTGTGGAGACAACTTTTAGAGGTATTAATGCAGAATCCATATAAATTTTGAAAAAAATAATACAGAATTATCAGTACATTTTCATGTCCATGTAAATGTGTAAATTTCATACAATGATGCCAAATGTCAGAAAAGCCCTTCACACACAGTGAAAAGTTTGTTTTTAACATTTATCAATGTCCTGTCAATATGTGGATTATGTCTTTCTTGCATATATTTCATGTTAATAGTTTTATAAAGCACAAGAAGACAGTATTAGGTGCTATTGTAATTTTACTTGTAGAGTTTTATAACAGATAAATATGAAAAAAATTGTGACAGATGCACTTATACATGTAGATGTAGACTAGCATTTCCATGTCCTGCTTTGCTCAATGGAAGGACATATTATACCCCCAATTGTAAGAAAGGGGGCTATATTGCAATCACCTTGTCCCTCTATCAGTCTTTCTGTTCTCAGCTTCTACTGAAGGGATTGATGAAGTACACAACTTTTCTGAGCCAACTTAGACTTTTTAAGGGTAAACAATTGGAATGTTTTTGTAAAACAAAATATCTCAGCTTCTACTAAAGGGATTGATATCAAACAGCTTCACCATGATGAGTTGTACCGTGCCTACCCATTCCAGCTCAGTGGGGTTATGCTTAGCACAACTAAGTGCAACCCCTTGTTTCTTAGCAATTATTAATTGTAGGCTATTAATATTTGGTATACAGCTTCAGGTAGGGGCCTCATATGGTGTAATGTGTTTGCAATACTTCCTGTTTTTGAACCAACTTAGAATTTTGTCTCCTCGGCATTCTGCTCTTTAGTAGTATAGAAAATGCTTTTCTTCTTTTGCTTGCAATAAGAAATTGTTTAAGTTTTTAATGCATTCAACATGGAAATAATCTATTTTCTTCCATTTCAGATAATTTCTGTTTTACATGTGGACTAAAAGAATTTTTTGAAATGGGGCCAATTACAGCACAGCCTTTATGTGAGAAAATGACAAGTAAGAAAACAATTTATATTAGGATTTTTTTATTAACCTGTTTATGTTTTAATTCAACATGGACATGATATAAAAGATGCATTAAGATTATCCAAAATTATCTAGACTTGTTTTATCTTGTAACTGCATATACATGTACTATATTCTGTCAGAAATAATATTGATTTTATTACGTTTTTTTTGCGTTTCATTGTCCCATGCTTAAATAAAGGCAATGTAGAAACCTAGTGATGGTTGGACAAATATGCTTTGCATTGTTTTGGCCTGAGTTTGTAGGATTATGAATCATTGCTAATATGTTTAATTGCACTCACCCTGACACAAAATATGATGATGATGTCTTTACATACATGTATGAACATGGCCACAGGTTTGTAATTAATGTGTTTTTTTTTATCATAATAGAGGTGTGGCCAAATTATACAGTTGGTCAACAACAAGACCCCTATGAAATGTACACCAAAATCATGGAGGAAGTACAGGCCAAATGCTTTAACAAGTAAGTTTATACCTTAGAGAAGCAATGAGGCAAGTCTGAAATATTGAAGACAAAACCAGAAAACGAGTTCAACAAAGACATTCAAAGATACAAACAACATAAAATTACAAAAAAAAAAAATAACTAAATGACAACTAGCAACATCAACTCAAATAGTAATGAGTAAACTCAGGTGCTCTGGAAGAGTAAGCAGTTCAAATGACAAATGATATTTAAACCATACACTCGTGGAATACTGGCTTTATTCAATAATTTTGACTTTTAAATTCATATTCACCCCTCCTTATTAGTTGTACTATAAGTATTTTATTCCTTTTTTAGATTAACCTGCATGAGTGATAAACGTCGGATTTTCTACGGCCAGTTACAATATTCATGTAAGTTAATTGCATGCATGTAATATTATTTGAATACATATTGCAAAATTTTCTTTTCATAAGGCAAAGCTTAATATTCCCTGTGCTTTAGGTAGGATTTATATTACAAAGTCAGAAATAATTGACTGGTGACCAGTCATTAAGTAGAGGCCAGACAGAACTTATTGTTCTTCCAATTGCCCTCATGTCAAAATTGAAAAGTCAAGACTGTTTAAATTTGTATAGTGATTTTTTTAAATTAAAAACATGCCGCGGGCCTAAAATAAATGAGGATATTAGAATAAAAATTAATAAAAAATATTTCGCTTGCTCCCTCCCTTTTAAAAATATAAACATCATAAGAACAATGATTCTGTGTGTCCTAAGATTGTATCTACAGTTTTACCATGGAGTTATTAAGCGTCTTTTCTTTCCAGGCCAGTTGCGCATCTATATCAGTTTTTGAAACAAGTTTTTATTATTACAGATTCTTGCAAAACATGTGGGTCCAAATCCAACTCTACAGCACCGTTTACAGATTTACCACTCTCTATTGTAAAGGTAATTTCTCTTTCAGTGTCAAATCAAGAAATCAATATTTTCAAATCAGACACAGTGATCTATTGCAGAATCAGAATAAATTTGAATGAAATTAAGCTTTTTTTTTATTGCTTTGTCCCATAGTTAAGTCGACCATTTATTAAAAAAAACTTTTGTTCAAATATCATTTGACTACTTTTTTAAAAGTTGTTGGTGTGGTTAACTTATTCAGAAGGGAAAGAGCATGGAGTATGATGTATAGAATGCATCCAAGTTTCAGTCATATCGGGATAAAGAAGGTCCCTGTTGTTTAGTCATAGATTGTTTTAAGATAAAATTAATGTACTTTTTTTCTTTTCATTGCAGCATCAGACATTAAGCCAGTGTTTAGAAGAACATTTAAGTGAAGAAAAAGTTGACAAAACGTGTTTATGGTAAAGCAACATCCTAGGCTCTTAACAATAATGAAGTTTGTTCAGTAACAGTTATGCTATAATTATTACTATTTACTATAAACATTGAAATTTTCACATGATTATATTTTAAGTTTTTTTGTGGGGGGGATAACTTTGTTTTTCTTTTGATTATATAAAATCTACATGAAATGTTATGAACTTAATTTTTGATATGAATTTTGTTTAACCTGAGTAACTCATTATACAATTTGCAATGACAAAAGTTTTTGTTACAGTATATTTGAGTACACAAACAATTATCAGGTTATTTCTTTAAGTAATTTTCATATTTTTTATTTTTTTCCACAGTTGTAGAAAAAACACAGAACATAGCAGATTATTGCAGCTAAAATCTGTTCCAAAGAATTTGGTGCTAAACCTCAATAGGTATATACTAATTATTTGTAAAATAGCTACTATAAAAGACAGTGTGACTTGACAACGACAGTGGGCTGCATAACACCTTAGTTAAGCTCTTTGTTTCGGTTCATATCTTGGGTACTTCATGTAGTAAGGTTATGATATTTCACCAGTATATGTGTCTTGGTAAGTGCATGTATAACACAGTCCACAAAGTATAAGGTAATGTTGACCTACATTTTATGCCCAAATGACTTTGGTTAGGTTCTTGGTCCATATCTTGCCATTTTTATGTGTACATACAAAATGTTTCAATTAGGGGAGGCCATCTGTGGCGAAGAGTTAAGATTAGACTATGAATTTTTTCTGTTAGACATCAAAGGTATAAATCTATCGACAGTAAAGGATGGCAGTTATTTTAAAGCCTACTAAAGATATAAATACAATGTATAGCTAATAAATAAAAGTATAATGTTTCAATGAATTTAATAAAATATAAACACTGCCATTAATAATTAAGCTTTTATTTGATTTAACAAGATTAGAGAATACTTTCACATTTTAATTTCAATAGTGCAATAGACATACAATTCTAAAATGTATGAAATTATGTAATGACTGGAACTGTAATCCATTTTTATTTTGTAGGTTTACAAACGCAAGGAAAAAAGTAATGAAAAAATTGACCTTCACCTCAACTTAAATCTGAGACAATATGTTGTAGAAAATGGGGTATGCATAGCATTTAATAATTTCAAGACACATTTCAATTTCACTTAGTTTAAACAGTTAATTATTATAGGATTGAATACAATATTTTGTAGTTTCATTTTATAATTTGCAGGACATAGGTGTTATTTTACAGGCTGTGGCAGCAGCAATACCTTTTTTTAAGGTTTTATTAGCACCTCCATATCTCAAGAACTATAAGTCTTATGTTAATAAAACTTGGGGTGCATATGCCTCAGTAGTAGCTTATTATATTTGCATCCTCATCTTTTGACCTTGACCTTGATTTTCCATTTGAGTGACTTTGACCATTTCCAATGGACATAATAGCAATGTTAAAGTTTTATGAGCACATTCATGTCTCAAGAACTATAAGTCGTAGGTTAATGAAACTTGGTATGTATATATAGAAGCTTAGCACATTTGCATCCTCATATTTTGACCTTGACCTTGATTTTCTGGTTGAGTGACTTTGACTATGTTCAATACATTTAATATCAATATTAAGGTTTATGAACACCTTATGATCTCAGAAACTAGAAGTACTCATATATTTATCCAAAATATAGTGGAAATAATCAAGGAATTTTTGTTTCAGAACGTGCAGACAGGGGAGACATACTTTAGTGTTAACTCTTGTTTTAAGTAAATTGAGATAGCTTTTATACACAAACAAATCTACCAAAATATGCAATCCATCTGATATGTTTTCTAAAGTTTTTGCAACTGCAATGCTTATTTTCTGAAATGTTTTTATTATTGTCCTTGTTAGGGGCTGCAAATGCTCATGATTTTATGAAAATTTAAAGCCTGGTATCACATGTTCTTTTAATTTTTTTTGTTGTTTTCACACAAAGTAAAAGCATTGTAACTGTAATAATATAAATTCTGATCTATAACAGAAAGAAGAACACAAACTTGACTTGTTTGGTGTGGTGATTCATAAGGGCCAGACCCTCAGCACGGGGCACTATATCACACTGGTGAAGTTTGGTACTGATTGGTATAGAGTGGATGACATGAAGGTTTGTCTATAGGTCACTTGGTTCATTTGAAAATTATTTGATATACAAAAAGTCTTTTATTTTTCAATCAACATTTTCACACTTCATATAAATATTTGTAAACTTAATTTAGTATATATACATGTACATATATAGATATATATTAAGAAGTCAGACAAAAACAGAAATTAGGGTGGCATTAAAGTGCATCAAAATCTGATGAGGAAGTCCCAAGGGAAAATCCATAGGACTAATTTACAGAAAATTAAAGAATACAAAAAAAACACAAATACAGCTGTCATGAATATTCACTTCTTATTCTTCACCTCTCTATTTTTTCATTTATACATGTATGTTATTGTAATTTATATCATATTTTTTTTTCTTTCAGATTCAAAAGTTTTCAACAGGTTTCCTTGGTGTAATTGATGGCCAACCAACAATGTTATTTTATAGAACTTTAAAGAGACCGTATGTGACCGAATAGATGACTAGAGTGGATAGTGTAGGGAGACAATCCACATAATTAAGCAGAAATTTATGACGGGGATATATTTTGTACAGTATACATGTATGCACATGTACAGTTTTGTGTAACATGATATAGATAGATCGATCAGACATAATGTATTAATTGTTTATGATGTATAAGACATTGATATATATTGTACAGTATATGTATAGTGTTGTGTATGAAGATAAAGTCTAGATTGGATGTTATAGATGGCCAGAGTGGATGTTAACATTATAAAGATAGATCAGACACAATGTATGAAGTGTTTATGATGTAAATGATGGAGAAATATATTGTACAGTATATGTATAGTGTTGTGTATGAAGATAAAGTCTAGAGTGGATGTTATAGATGGCCAGAGTGGATGTTAACATTATATAGATAGATCAGACACAATGTATGAAGTGTTTATGATGTAAATGATGTAAATTATATCTACCAAAACAACAGATTTTGTGAGAAGGAATAGAGATCTTAAATTGGATATATAAAGATTTTTTATTTTAATTTGTGAGATCGAGATTTTAAATTTTCACTGGTAAGATTTTTATGATATTGGCTTGGTAATGATCAGCGATAAAGATCGAGACGGTTACGTGATGGTTCATGTTATTTCTTTGTGGTTATCAGATATTTTCCCACACTGACCTTCACCCTCTCCATTGGATGCGGAACAACGTTGATCAAAAATAACGTAGGCGGAAATAGCCGAGTGGTGTTCCGATTGAGTACCCACGATCCGTCATTTTTGACCTTAGGCGGAAATGGCCGAGCGGAGTTCCGATTGGGTGGGTACTAAAACACGGAACACGGAACGGAACACGGAATACGGAATACTACGGATTGAAACACGGAATATGGTAGTACTCCACAATTAATTTATTTAGCTCATTTTTGCATGTGCTCGATGTTGACTATTTTGTCCCGGGTTCTTGTAATCGCTTAAACTGCTATTTGCACTTTAACCTAGGTGGTGTTCCAAACTCTGGGCATGTTTAGTCGTGTTTAGTGCCGTATTTGGTTTCTTTGTTGTACTCGTTGCCCCTAGCAACTCTTAAGGTAGTACTCCACAATTAATTTATTTAGCTCATTTTTGCATGTGCTCGACGTTGACTATTTTGTCCCGGGTTCTTGTAATCGCTTAAACTGCTATTTGCACTTTAAACTAGGTGGTGTTCCAAACTCCGGGCATGTTTAGTCGTGTTTAGTGTCGTATTTGGTTTCTTTGTTGTACTCGTTGCCCCTAGCAACTCTTAACATTTGTCAAAAATTTGGGGACAAAAATACGCAGAAATCGGGGTTTTGTCCTTTTTTTGAACGTTGCCAGTAGTCGAGCTTTCGGTTCAGGTGAAACGTAACATGTATGAAATGAAAGCCCGAAAACAGTCCTTTCTTTTAAGACCAAATAAACCTATCCGACTTCGGCTCTTTTTTCCGCTAAAATTGTTCAAACTTAAAAATCTTAAAATAGCACATTTAAATTTAAGCCCATCCGCTGGTCACCATGCACAGCCGGAAGCGACGCTTTATGATCATTGGTATTGATTTTTTCGAAATTATTCTTTAAAACAATAACCGTGGATCGTAATTTTTATATAACGGGTCCAGATTTTTTATTTGTCTTGTTTTAAGACCAAAACGAATCAATATTTTCATTTAACAAAAAAGTTCACAGGGGCCACATACGAAAACAGTACTGTGAAAAAATCCTAATTGTGGAGTACTACCTAACATTTGTCAAAAATTTGGGGACAAAAATACGCAAAAATCGGGGTTTTGTCCTTTTTTTGAACGTTGCCAGTAGTCGAGCTTTCGGTTCAGGTGAAACGTAACATGTATGAAATGAAAGCCCGAAAACAGTCCTTTCTTTTAAGACCAAATAAACCTATCCGACTTCGGCTCTTTTTTCCGCTAAAATTGTTCAAACTTAAAAATCTTAAAATAGCACATTTAAATTTAAGCCCATCCGCTGGTCACCATGCACAGCCGGAAGCGACGCTTTATGATCATTGGTATTGATTTTTTCGAAATTATTCTTTAAAACAATAACCGCGGATCGTTATTTTTTATATAACGGGTCCAGATTTCTTATTTGTCTTGTTTTAAGACCAAAACGAATCAATATTTTCATTTAACAAAAAAGTTCACAGGGGCCACATACGAAAACAATACTGTGAAAAAATCCTAATTGTGGAGTACTACCATAATGCTTTTGCATTTTTTGAAAATTTGACATGAGTTGCATTTTTCTCTTCTTGAGTATGTAAACACTTGAGGAATACCGGATATTATGATTTTTTTTATGTTTTACCATAGTAACGCACGCTCAAAGACGGAAGCCCTTTTCTGATCAAGCTCTTTTTTGGACATTTTCCTGCAATAACGTTAGATTCTTTCCCCGTTTGTTTTGAATCAATTTTTGTATTTTCGTAACAAAATTGGTATTCTGTTGTGATTAAGTCATTTTCTAGCCTATTTCAAACATATTTGTGAAAATTTGGAAGATTTCCGTGAAAAAATCTGCAATATGGCGCCCATGGAAACACATCATCAAAATTTGCTTAACATTTGCATAGCAAGCTATAATGCCTTGCGTTTCTATTCAAGCCGACTAAAAATTACAATTTTATGATTTACATACGGAGAAATATACTATATTGTGTAATTTTTATTTCTTCCGGGGAAATTATTAACGTTGTTAGCGTTACATACAGCATAACCAGCTGTACAAAATATAACGTTATTGACGATATTTTCAAAAATAAGCATGTTTGGTTGCTATGGGCATTAATGCTTAATAAGTGATATTTTTCCCAAAATTTTTGAAACAAGTAATTCTCAAATATATTAGCTTTATTTTCAACAATTAAACCAAGGACTAAAATCAAGATATACTCTCAAAATTTTAATGAGAATAATGCCATATGGTAGTACTCCACAATTAATTTATTTAGCTCATTTTTGCATGTGCTCGATGTTGACTATTTTGTCCCGGGTTCTTGTAATCGCTTAAACTGCTATTTGCACTTTAACCTAGGTGGTGTTCCAAACTCCGGGCATGTTTAGTCGTGTTTAGTGCCGTATTTGGTTTCTTTGTTGTACTCGTTGCCCCTAGCAACTCTTAACATTTGTCAAAAATTTGGGGACAAAAATACGCAAAAATCGGGGTTTTGTCCTTTTTTTGAACGTTGCCAGTAGTCGAGCTTTCGGTTCAGGTGAAACGTAACATGTATGAAATGAAAGCCCGAAAACAGTCCTTTCTTTTAAGACCAAATAAACCTATCCGACTTCGGCTCTTTTTTCCGCTAAAATTGTTCAAACTTAAAAATCTAAAAATAGCACATTTAAATTTAAGCCCATCCGCTGGTCACCATGCACAGCCGGAAGCGACGCTTTATGATCATTGGTATTGATTTTTTCGAAATTATTCTTTAAAACAATAACCGCGGATCGTTATTTTTTATATAACGGGTCCAGATTTTTTATTTGTCTTGTTTTAAGACCAAAACGAATCAATATTTTTATTTAACAAAAAAGTTCACAGGGGCCACATACGAAAACAATACTGTGAAAAAATCCTAATTGTGGAGTACTACCATAATGCTTTTGCATTTTTTGAAAATTTGACATGAGTTGCATTTTTCTCTTCTTGAGTATGTAAACACTTGAGGAATACCGGATATTATGATTTTTTTTATGTTTTACCATAGTAACGCACGCTCAAAGACGGAAGCCCTTTTCTGATCAAGCTCTTTTTTGGACATTTTCCTGCAATAACGTTAGATTCTTTCCCCGTTTGTTTTGAATCAATTTTTGTATTTTCGTAACAAAATTGGTATTCTGTTGTGATTAAGTCATTTTCTAGCCTATTTCAAACATATTTGTGAAAATTTGGAAGATTTCCGTGAAAAAATCTGCAATATGGCGCCCATGGAAACACATCATCAAAATTTGCTTAACATTTGCATAGCAAGCTATAATGCCTTGCGTTTCTATTCAAGCCGACTAAAAATTACAATTTTATGATTTACATACGGAGAAATATACTATATTGTGTAATTTTTATTTCTTCCGGGGAAATTATTAACGTTGTTAGCGTTACATACAGCATAACCAGCTGTACAAAATATAACGTTATTGACGATATTTTCAAAAATAAGCATGTTTGGTTGCTATGGGCATTAATGCTTAATAACTGATATTTTTCCCAAAATTTTTGAAACAAGTAATTCTCAAATATATTAGCTTTATTTTCAACAATTAAACCAAGGACTAAAATCAAGATATACTCTCAAAATTTTAATGAGAATAATGCCATATGGTAGTACTCCACAATTAATTTATTTAGCTCATTTTTGCATGTGCTCGATGTTGACTATTTTGTCCCGGGTTCTTGTAATCGCTTAAACTGCTATTTGCACTTTAACCTAGGTGGTGTTCCAAACTCCGGGCATGTTTAGTCGTGTTTAGTGCCGTATTTGGTTTCTTTGTTGTACTCGTTGCCCCTAGCAACTCTTAACATTTGTCAAAAATTTGGGGACAAAAATACGCAAAAATCGGGGTTTTGTCCTTTTTTTGAACGTTGCCAGTAGTCGAGCTTTCGGTTCAGGTGAAACGTAACATGTATGAAATGAAAGCCCGAAAACAGTCCTTTCTTTTAAGACCAAATAAACCTATCCGACTTCGGCTCTTTTTTCCGCTAAAATTCTTCAAACTTCAAAATCTAAAAATAGCACATTTAAATTTAAGCCCATCCGCTGGTCACCATGCACAGCCGGAAGCGACGCTTTATGATCATTGGTATTGATTTTTTCGAAATTATTCTTTAAAACAATAACCGCGGATCGTTATTTTTTATATAACGGGTCCAGATTTTTTATTTGTCTTGTTTTAAGACCAAAACGAATCAATATTTTCATTTAACAAAAAAGTTCACAGGGGCCACATACGAAAACAATACTGTGAAAAAATCCTAATTGTGGAGTACTACCATAATGCTTTTGCATTTTTTGAAAATTTGACATGAGTTGCATTTTTCTCTTCTTGAGTATGTAAACACTTGAGGAATACCGGATATTATGATTTTTTTTATGTTTTACCATAGTAACGCACGCTCAAAGACGGAAGCCCTTTTCTGATCAAGCTCTTTTTTGGACATTTTCCTGCAATAACGTTAGATTCTTTCCCCGTTTGTTTTGAATCAATTTTTGTATTTTCGTAACAAAATTGGTATTCTGTTGTGATTAAGTCATTTTCTAGCCTATTTCAAACATATTTGTGAAAATTTGGAAGATTTCCGTGAAAAAATCTGCAATATGGCGCCCATGGAAACACATCATCAAAATTTGCTTAACATTTGCATAGCAAGCTATAATGCCTTGCGTTTCTATTCAAGCCGACTAAAAATTACAATTTTATGATTTACATACGGAGAAATATACTATATTGTGTAATTTTTATTTCTTCCGGGGAAATTATTAACGTTGTTAGCGTTACATACAGCATAACCAGCTGTACAAAATATAACGTTATTGACGATATTTTCAAAAATAAGCATGTTTGGTTGCTATGGGCATTAATGCTTAATAACTGATATTTTTCCCAAAATTTTTGAAACAAGTAATTCTCAAATATATTAGCTTTATTTTCAACAATTAAACCAAGGACTAAAATCAAGATATACTCTCAAAATTTTAATGAGAATAATGCCATATGGTAGTACTCCACAATTAATTTATTTAGCTCATTTTTGCATGTGCTCGATGTTGACTATTTTGTCCCGGGTTCTTGTAATCGCTTAAACTGCTATTTGCACTTTAACCTAGGTGGTGTTCCAAACTCCGGGCATGTTTAGTCGTGTTTAGTGCCGTATTTGGTTTCTTTGTTGTACTCGTTGCCCCTAGCAACTCTTAACATTTGTCAAAAATTTGGGGACAAAAATACGCAAAAATCGGGGTTTTGTCCTTTTTTTGAACGTTGCCAGTAGTCGAGCTTTCGGTTCAGGTGAAACGTAACATGTATGAAATGAAAGCCCGTAAACAGTCCTTTCTTTTAAGACCAAATAAACCTATCCGACTTCGGCTCTTTTTTCCGCTAAAATTGTTCAAACTTCAAAATCTAAAAATAGCACATTTAAATTTAAGCCCATCCGCTGGTCACCATGCACAGCCGGAAGCGACGCTTTATGATCATTGGTATTGATTTTTTCGAAATTATTCTTTAAAACAATAACCGCGGATCGTTATTTTTTATATAACGGGTCCAGATTTTTTATTTGTCTTGTTTTAAGACCAAAACGAATCAATATTTTCATTTAACAAAAAAGTTCACAGGGGCCACATACGAAAACAATACTGTGAAAAAATCCTAATTGTGGAGTACTACCATAATGCTTTTGCATTTTTTGAAAATTTGACATGAGTTGCATTTTTCTCTTCTTGAGTATGTAAACACTTGAGGAATACCGGATATTATTTTTTTTTATGTTTTACCATAGTAACGCACGCTCAAAGACGGAAGCCCTTTTCTGATCAAGCTCTTTTTTGGACATTTTCCTGCAATAACGTTAGATTCTTTCCCCGTTTGTTTTGAATCAATTTTTGTATTTTCGTAACAAAATTGGTATTCTGTTGTGATTAAGTCATTTTCTAGCCTATTTCAAACATATTTGTGAAAATTTGGAAGATTTCCGTGAAAAAATCTGCAATATGGCGCCCATGGAAACACATCATCAAAATTTGCTTAACATTTGCATAGCAAGCTATAATGCCTTGCGTTTCTATTCAAGCCGACTAAAAATTACAATTTTATGATTTACATACGGAGAAATATACTATATTGTGTAACTTTTATTTCTTCCGGGGAAATTATTAACGTTGTTAGCGTTACATACAGCATAACCAGCTGTACAAAATATAACGTTATTGACGATATTTTCAAAAATAAGCATGTTTGGTTGTTATGGGCATTAATGCTTAATAACTGATATTTTTCCCAAAATTTTTGAAACAAGTAATTCTCAAATATATTAGCTTTATTTTCAACAATTAAACCAAGGACTAAAATCAAGATATACTCTCAAAATTTTAATGAGAATAATGCCATATGGTAGTACTCCACAATTAATTTATTTAGCTCATTTTTGCATGTGCTCGATGTTGACTATTTTGTCCCGGGTTCTTGTAATCGCTTAAACTGCTATTTGCACTTTAACCTAGGTGGTGTTCCAAACTCCGGGCATGTTTAGTCGTGTTTAGTGCCGTATTTGGTTTCTTTGTTGTACTCGTTGCCCCTAGCAACTCTTAACATTTGTCAAAAATTTGGGGACAAAAATACGCAAAAATCGGGGTTTTGTCCTTTTTTTGAACGTTGCCAGTAGTCGAGCTTTCGGTTCAGGTGAAACGTAACATGTATGAAATGAAAGCCCGAAAACAGTCCTTTCTTTTAAGACCAAATAAACCTATCCGACTTCGGCTCTTTTTTCCGCTAAAATTGTTCAAACTTCAAAATCTAAAAATAGCACATTTAAATTTAAGCCCATCCGCTGGTCACCATGCACAGCCGGAAGCGACGCTTTATGATCATTGGTATTGATTTTTTCGAAATTATTCTTTAAAACAATAACCGCGGATCGTTATTTTTTATATAACGGGTCCAGATTTTTTATTTGTCTTGTTTTAAGACCAAAACGAATCAATATTTTCATTTAACAAAAAAGTTCACAGGGGCCACATACGAAAACAATACTGTGAAAAAATCCTAATTGTGGAGTACTACCATAATGCTTTTGCATTTTTTGAAAATTTGACATGAGTTGCATTTTTCTCTTCTTGAGTATGTAAACACTTGAGGAATACCGGATATTATTTTTTTTTATGTTTTACCATAGTAACGCACGCTCAAAGACGGAAGCCCTTTTCTGATCAAGCTCTTTTTTGGACATTTTCCTGCAATAACGTTAGATTCTTTCCCCGTTTGTTTTGAATCAATTTTTGTATTTTCGTAACAAAATTGGTATTCTGTTGTGATTAAGTCATTTTCTAGCCTATTTCAAACATATTTGTGAAAATTTGGAAGATTTCCGTGAAAAAATCTGCAATATGGCGCCCATGGAAACACATCATCAAAATTTGCTTAACATTTGCATAGCAAGCTATAATGCCTTGCGTTTCTATTCAAGCCGACTAAAAATTACAATTTTATGATTTACATACGGAGAAATATACTATATTGTGTAATTTTTATTTCTTCCGGGGAAATTATTAACGTTGTTAGCGTTACATACAGCATAACCAGCTGTACAAAATATAACGTTATTGACGATATTTTCAAAAATAAGCATGTTTGGTTGCTATGGGCATTAATGCTTAATAACTGATATTTTTCCCAAAATTTTTGAAACAAGTAATTCTCAAATATATTAGCTTTATTTTCAACAATTAAACCAAGGACTAAAATCAAGATATACTCTCAAAATTTTAATGAGAATAATGCCATATGGTAGTACTCCACAATTAATTTATTTAGCTCATTTTTGCATGTGCTCGATGTTGACTATTTTGTCCCGGGTTCTTGTAATCGCTTAAACTGCTATTTGCACTTTAACCTAGGTGGTGTTCCAAACTCCGGGCATGTTTAGTCGTGTTTAGTGCCGTATTTGGTTTCTTTGTTGTACTCGTTGCCCCTAGCAACTCTTAACATTTGTCAAAAATTTGGGGACAAAAATACGCAAAAATCGGGGTTTTGTCCTTTTTTTGAACGTTGCCAGTAGTCGAGCTTTCGGTTCAGGTGAAACGTAACATGTATGAAATGAAAGCCCGAAAACAGTCCTTTCTTTTAAGACCAAATAAACCTATCCGACTTCGGCTCTTTTTTCCGCTAAAATTGTTCAAACTTCAAAATCTAAAAATAGCACATTTAAATTTAAGCCCATCCGCTGGTCACCATGCACAGCCGGAAGCGACGCTTTATGATCATTGGTATTGATTTTTTCGAAATTATTCTTTAAAACAATAACCGCGGATCGTTATTTTTTATATAACGGGTCCAGATTTTTTATTTGTCTTGTTTTAAGACCAAAACGAATCAATATTTTCATTTAACAAAAAAGTTCACAGGGGCCACATACGAAAACAATACTGTGAAAAAATCCTAATTGTGGAGTACTACCATAATGCTTTTGCATTTTTTGAAAATTTGACATGAGTTGCATTTTTCTCTTCTTGAGTATGTAAACACTTGAGGAATACCGGATATTATGATTTTTTTTATGTTTTACCATAGTAACGCACGCTCAAAGACGGAAGCCCTTTTCTGATCAAGCTCTTTTTTGGACATTTTCCTGCAATAACGTTAGATTCTTTCCCCGTTTGTTTTGAATCAATTTTTGTATTTTCGTAACAAAATTGGTATTCTGTTGTGATTAAGTCATTTTCTAGCCTATTTCAAACATATTTGTGAAAATTTGGAAGATTTCCGTGAAAAAATCTGCAATATGGCGCCCATGGAAACACATCATCAAAATTTGCTTAACATTTGCATAGCAAGCTATAATGCCTTGCGTTTCTATTCAAGCCGACTAAAAATTACAATTTTATGATTTACATACGGAGAAATATACTATATTGTGTAATTTTTATTTCTTCCGGGGAAATTATTAACGTTGTTAGCGTTACATACAGCATAACCAGCTGTACAAAATATAACGTTATTGACGATATTTTCAAAAATAAGCATGTTTGGTTGCTATGGGCATTAATGCTTAATAACTGATATTTTTCCCAAAATTTTTGAAACAAGTAATTCTCAAATATATTAGCTTTATTTTCAACAATTAAACCAAGGACTAAAATCAAGATATACTCTCAAAATTTTAATGAGAATAATGCCATATGGTAGTACTCCACAATTAATTTATTTAGCTCATTTTTGCATGTGCTCGATGTTGACTATTTTGTCCCGGGTTCTTGTAATCGCTTAAACTGCTATTTGCACTTTAACCTAGGTGGTGTTCCAAACTCCGGGCATGTTTAGTCGTGTTTAGTGCCGTATTTGGTTTCTTTGTTGTACTCGTTGCCCCTAGCAACTCTTAACATTTGTCAAAAATTTGGGGACAAAAATACGCAAAAATCGGGGTTTTGTCCTTTTTTTGAACGTTGCCAGTAGTCGAGCTTTCGGTTCAGGTGAAACGTAACATGTATGAAATGAAAGCCCGTAAACAGTCCTTTCTTTTAAGACCAAATAAACCTATCCGACTTCGGCTCTTTTTTCCGCTAAAATTGTTCAAACTTCAAAATCTAAAAATAGCACATTTAAATTTAAGCCCATCCGCTGGTCACCATGCACAGCCGGAAGCGACGCTTTATGATCATTGGTATTGATTTTTTCGAAATTATTCTTTAAAACAATAACCGCGGATCGTTATTTTTTATATAACGGGTCCAGATTTTTTATTTGTCTTGTTTTAAGACCAAAACGAATCAATATTTTCATTTAACAAAAAAGTTCACAGGGGCCACATACGAAAACAATACTGTGAAAAAATCCTAATTGTGGAGTACTACCATAATGCTTTTGCATTTTTTGAAAATTTGACATGAGTTGCATTTTTCTCTTCTTGAGTATGTAAACACTTGAGGAATACCGGATATTATTTTTTTTTATGTTTTACCATAGTAACGCACGCTCAAAGACGGAAGCCCTTTTCTGATCAAGCTCTTTTTTGGACATTTTCCTGCAATAACGTTAGATTCTTTCCCCGTTTGTTTTGAATCAATTTTTGTATTTTCGTAACAAAATTGGTATTCTGTTGTGATTAAGTCATTTTCTAGCCTATTTCAAACATATTTGTGAAAATTTGGAAGATTTCCGTGAAAAAATCTGCAATATGGCGCCCATGGAAACACATCATCAAAATTTGCTTAACATTTGCATAGCAAGCTATAATGCCTTGCGTTTCTATTCAAGCCGACTAAAAATTACAATTTTATGATTTACATACGGAGAAATATACTATATTGTGTAACTTTTATTTCTTCCGGGGAAATTATTAACGTTGTTAGCGTTACATACAGCATAACCAGCTGTACAAAATATAACGTTATTGACGATATTTTCAAAAATAAGCATGTTTGGTTGTTATGGGCATTAATGCTTAATAACTGATATTTTTCCCAAAATTTTTGAAACAAGTAATTCTCAAATATATTAGCTTTATTTTCAACAATTAAACCAAGGACTAAAATCAAGATATACTCTCAAAATTTTAATGAGAATAATGCCATATGGTAGTACTCCACAATTAATTTATTTAGCTCATTTTTGCATGTGCTCGATGTTGACTATTTTGTCCCGGGTTCTTGTAATCGCTTAAACTGCTATTTGCACTTTAACCTAGGTGGTGTTCCAAACTCCGGGCATGTTTAGTCGTGTTTAGTGCCGTATTTGGTTTCTTTGTTGTACTCGTTGCCCCTAGCAACTCTTAACATTTGTCAAAAATTTGGGGACAAAAATACGCAAAAATCGGGGTTTTGTCCTTTTTTTGAACGTTGCCAGTAGTCGAGCTTTCGGTTCAGGTGAAACGTAACATGTATGAAATGAAAGCCCGAAAACAGTCCTTTCTTTTAAGACCAAATAAACCTATCCGACTTCGGCTCTTTTTTCCGCTAAAATTGTTCAAACTTCAAAATCTAAAAATAGCACATTTAAATTTAAGCCCATCCGCTGGTCACCATGCACAGCCGGAAGCGACGCTTTATGATCATTGGTATTGATTTTTTCGAAATTATTCTTTAAAACAATAACCGCGGATCGTTATTTTTTATATAACGGGTCCAGATTTTTTATTTGTCTTGTTTTAAGACCAAAACGAATCAATATTTTCATTTAACAAAAAAGTTCACAGGGGCCACATACGAAAACAATACTGTGAAAAAATCCTAATTGTGGAGTACTACCATAATGCTTTTGCATTTTTTGAAAATTTGACATGAGTTGCATTTTTCTCTTCTTGAGTATGTAAACACTTGAGGAATACCGGATATTATTTTTTTTATGTTTTACCATAGTAACGCACGCTCAAAGACGGAAGCCCTTTTCTGATCAAGCTCTTTTTTGGACATTTTCCTGCAATAACGTTAGATTCTTTCCCCGTTTGTTTTGAATCAATTTTTGTATTTTCGTAACAAAATTGGTATTCTGTTGTGATTAAGTCATTTTCTAGCCTATTTCAAACATATTTGTGAAAATTTGGAAGATTTCCGTGAAAAAATCTGCAATATGGCGCCCATGGAAACACATCATCAAAATTTGCTTAACATTTGCATAGCAAGCTATAATGCCTTGCGTTTCTATTCAAGCCGACTAAAAATTACAATTTTATGATTTACATACGGAGAAATATACTATATTGTGTAACTTTTATTTCTTCCGGGGAAATTATTAACGTTGTTAGCGTTACATACAGCATAACCAGCTGTACAAAATATAACGTTATTGACGATATTTTCAAAAATAAGCATGTTTGGTTGTTATGGGCATTAATGCTTAATAACTGATATTTTTCCCAAAATTTTTGAAACAAGTAATTCTCAAATATATTAGCTTTATTTTCAACAATTAAACCAAGGACTAAAATCAAGATATACTCTCAAAATTTTAATGAGAATAATGCCATATGGTAGTACTCCACAATTAATTTATTTAGCTCATTTTTGCATGTGCTCGATGTTGACTATTTTGTCCCGGGTTCTTGTAATCGCTTAAACTGTTATTTGCACTTTAACCTAGGTGGTGTTCCAAACTCCGGGCATGTTTAGTCGTGTTTAGTGCCGTATTTGGTTTCTTTGTTGTACTGGTTGCCACTAGCAACTCTTAACATTTGTCAAAAATTTGGGGACAAAAATACGCAAAAATCGGGGTTTTGTCCTTTTTTTGAACGTTGCCAGTAGTCGAGCTTTCGGTTCAGGTGAAACGTAACATGTATGAAATGAAAGCCCGAAAACAGTCCTTTCTTTTAAGACCAAATAAACCTATCCGACTTCGGCTCTTTTTTCCGCTAAAATTGTTCAAACTTAAAAATCTAAAAATAGCACATTTAAATTTAAGCCCATCCGCTGGTCACCATGCACAGCCGGAAGCGACGCTTTATGATCATTGGTATTGATTTTTTCGAAATTATTCTTTAAAACAATAACCGCGGATCGTTATTTTTTATATAACGGGTCCAGATTTTTTATTTGTCTTGTTTTAAGACCAAAACGAATCAATATTTTCATTTAACAAAAAAGTTCACAGGGGCCACATACGAAAACAATACTGTGAAAAAATCCTAATTGTGGAGTACTACCATAATGCTTTTGCATTTTTTGAAAATTTGACATGAGTTGCATTTTTCTCTTCTTGAGTATGTAAACACTTGAGGAATACCGGATATTATGATTTTTTTTATGTTTTACCATAGTAACGTACGCTCAAAGACGGAAGCCCTTTTCTGATCAAGCTCTTTTTTGGACATTTTCCTGCAATAACGTTAGATTCTTTCCCCGTTTGTTTTGAATCAATTTTTGTATTTTCGTAACAAAATTGGTATTCTGTTGTGATTAAGTCATTTTCTACCCTATTTCAAACATATTTGTGAAAATTTGGAAGATTTCCGTGAAAAAATCTGCAATATGGCGCCCATGGAAACACATCATCAAAATTTGCTTAACATTTGCATAGCAAGCTATAATGCCTTGCGTTTCTATTCAAGCCAACTAAAAATTACAATTTTATGATTTACATACGGAGAAATATACTATATTGTGTAATTTTTATTTCTTCCGGGGAAATTATTAACGTTGTTAGCGTTACATACAGCATAACCAGCTGTACAAAATATAACGTTATCGACGATATTTTCAAAAATAAGCATGTTTGGTTGCTATGGGCATTAATGCTTAATAACTGATATTTTTCCCAAAATTTTTGAAACAAGTAATTCTCAAATATATTAGCTTTATTTTCAACAATTAAACCAAGGACTAAAATCAAGATATACTCTCAAAATTTTAATGAGAATAATGCCATATGGTAGTACTCCACAATTAATTTATTTAGCTCATTTTTGCATGTGCTCGATGTTGACTATTTTGTCCCGGGTTCTTGTAATCGCTTAAACTGCTATTTGCACTTTAAACAAGGTGGTGTTCCAAACTCCGGGCATGTTTAGTCGTGTTTAGTGCCGTATTTGGTTTCTTTGTTGTACTCGTTGCCCCTAGCAACTCTTAACATTTGTCAAAAATTTGGGGACAAAAATACGCAAAAATCGGGGTTTTGTCCTTTTTTTGAACGTTGCCAGTAGTCGAGCTTTCGGTTCAGGTGAAACGTAACATGTATGAAATGAAAGCCCGAAAACAGTCCTTTCTTTTAAGACCAAATAAACCTATCCGACTTCGGCTCTTTTTTCCGCTAAAATTGTTCAAACTTAAAAATCTAAAAATAGCACATTTAAATTTAAGCCCATCCGCTGGTCACCATGCACAGCCGGAAGCGACGCTTTATGATCATTGGTATTGATTTTTTCGAAATTATTCTTTAAAACAATAACCGCGGATCGTTATTTTTTATATAACGGGTCCAGATTTTTTATTTGTCTTGTTTTAAGACCAAAACGAATCAATATTTTCATTTAACAAAAAAGTTCACAGGGGACACATACGAAAACAATACTGTGAAAAAATCCTAATTGTGGAGTACTACCATAATGCTTTTGCATTTTTTGAAAATTTGACATGAGTTGCATTTTTCTCTTCTTGAGTATGTAAACACTTGAGGAATACCGGATATTATGATTTTTTTATGTTTTACCATAGTAACGCACGCTCAAAGACGGAAGCCCTTTTCTGATCAAGCTCTTTTTTGGACATTTTCCTGCAATAACGTTAGATTCTTTCCCCGTTTGTTTTGAATCAATTTTTGTATTTTCGTAACAAAATTGGTATTCTGTTGTGATTAAGTCATTTTCTAGCCTATTTCAAACATATTTGTGAAAATTTGGAAGATTTCCGTGAAAAAATCTGCAATATGGCGCCCATGGAAACACATCATCAAAATTTGCTTAACATTTGCATAGCAAGCTATAATGCCTTGCGTTTCTATTCAAGCCGACTAAAAATTACAATTTTATGATTTACATACGGAGAAATATACTATATTGTGTAATTTTTATTTCTTCCGGGGAAATTATTAACGTTGTTAGCGTTATATACAGCATAACCAGCTGTACAAAATATAACGTTATTGACGATATTTTCAAAAATAAGCATGTTTGGTTGCTATGGGCATTAATGCTTAATAACTGATATTTTTCCCAAAATTTTTGAAACAAGTAATTCTCAAATATATTAGCTTTATTTTCAACAATTAAACCAAGGACTAAAATCAAGATATACTCTCAAAATTTTAATGAGAATAATGCCATATGGTAGTACTCCACAATTAATTTATTTAGCTCATTTTTGCATGTGCTCGATGTTGACTATTTTGTCCCGGGTTCTTGTAATCGCTTAAACTGCTATTTGCACTTTAACCTAGGTGGTGTTCCAAACTCCGGGCATGTTTAGTCGTGTTTAGTGCCGTATTTGGTTTCTTTGTTGTACTGGTTGCCACTAGCAACTCTTAACATTTGTCAAAAATTTGGGGACAAAAATACGCAAAAATCGGGGTTTTGTCCTTTTTTTGAACGTTGCCAGTAGTCGAGCTTTCGGTTCAGGTGAAACGTAACATGTATGAAATGAAAGCCCGAAAACAGTCCTTTCTTTTAAGACCAAATAAACCTATCCGACTTCGGCTCTTTTTTCCGCTAAAATTGTTCAAACTTAAAAATCTAAAAATAGCACATTTAAATTTAAGCCCATCCGCTGTTCACCATGCACAGCCGGAAGCGACGCTTTATGATCATTGGTATTGATTTTTTCGAAATTATTCTTTAAAACAATAACCGCGGATCGTTATTTTTTATATAACGGGTCCAGATTTTTTATTTGTCTTGTTTTAAGACCAAAACGAATCAATATTTTCATTTAACAAAAAAGTTCACAGGGGCCACATACGAAAACAATACTGTGAAAAAATCCTAATTGTGGAGTACTACCATAATGCTTTTGCATTTTTTGAAAATTAGACATGAGTTGCATTTTTCTCTTCTTGAGTATGTAAACACTTGAGGAATACCGGATATTATGATTTTTTTTATGTTTTACCATAGTAACGCACGCTCAAAGACGGAAGCCCTTTTCTGATCAAGCTCTTTTTTGGACATTTTCCTGCAATAACGTTAGATTCTTTCCCCGTTTGTTTTGAATCAATTTTTGTATTTTCGTAACAAAATTGGTATTCTGTTGTGATTAAGTCATTTTCTAGCCTATTTCAAACATATTTGTGAAAATTTGGAAGATTTCCGTGAAAAAATCTGCAATATGGCGCCCATGGAAACACATCATCAAAATTTGCTTAACATTTGCATAGCAAGCTATAATGCCTTGCGTTTCTATTCAAGCCAACTAAAAATTACAATTTTATGATTTACATACGGAGAAATATACTATATTGTGTAATTTTTATTTCTTCCGGGGAAATTATTAACGTTGTTAGCGTTACATACAGCATAACCAGCTGTACAAAATATAACGTTATCGACGATATTTTCAAAAATAAGCATGTTTGGTTGCTATGGGCATTAATGCTTAATAACTGATATTTTTCACAAAATTTTTGAAACAAGTAATTCTCAAATATATTAGCTTTATTTTCAACAATTAAACCAAGGACTAAAATCAAGATATACTCTCAAAATTTTAATGAGAATAATGCCATATGGTAGTACTCCACAATTAATTTATTTAGCTCATTTTTGCATGTGCTCGATGTTGACTATTTTGTCCCGGGTTCTTGTAATCGCTTAAACTGCTATTTGCACTTTAAACAAGGTGGTGTTCCAAACTCCGGGCATGTTTAGTCGTGTTTAGTGTCGTATTTGGTTTCTTTGTTGTACTCGTTGCCCCTAGCAACTCTTAACATTTGTCAAAAATTTGGGGACAAAAATACGCAAAAATCGGGGTTTTGTTCTTTTTTTGAACGTTGCCAGTAGTCGAGCTTTCGGTTCAGGTGAAACGTAACATGTATGAAATGAAAGCCCGAAAACAGTCCTTTCTTTTAAGACCAAATAAACCTATCCGACTTCGGCTCTTTTTTCCGCTAAAATTGTTCAAACTTAAAAATCTAAAAATAGCACATTTAAATTTAAGCCCATCCGCTGGTCACCATGCACAGCCGGAAGCGACGCTTTATGATCATTGGTATTGATTTTTTCGAAATTATTCTTTAAAACAATAACCGCGGATCGTTATTTTTTATATAACGGGTCCAGATTTTTTATTTGTCTTGTTTTAAGACCAAAACGAATCAATATTTTCATTTAACAAAAAAGTTCACAGGGGCCACATACGAAAACAATACTGTGAAAAAATCCTAATTGTGGAGTACTACCATAATGCTTTTGCATTTTTTGAAAATTTGACATGAGTTGCATTTTTCTCTTCTTGAGTATGTAAACACTTGAGGAATACCGGATATTATGATTTTTTTTATGTTTTACCATAGTAACACACGCTCAAAGACGGAAGCCCTTTTCTGATCAAGCTCTTTTTTGGACATTTTCCTGCAATAACGTTAGATTCTTTCCCCGTTTGTTTTGAATCAATTTTTGTATTTTCGTAACAAAATTGGTATTCTGTTGTGATTAAGTCATTTTCTAGCCTATTTCAAACATATTTGTGAAAATTTGGAAGATTTCCGTGAAAAAATCTGCAATATGGCGCCCATGGAAACACATCATCAAAATTTGCTTAACATTTGCATAGCAAGCTATAATGCCTTGCGTTTCTATTCAAGCCGACTAAAAATTACAATTTTATGATTTACATACGGAAAAATATACTATATTGTGTAATTTTTATTTCTTCCGGGGAAATTATTAACGTTGTTAGCGTTACATACAGCATAACCAGCTGTATAAAATATAACGTTATTGACGATATTTTCAAAAAAAAGCATGTTTGGTTGCTATGGGCATTAATGCTTAATAACTGATATTTTTCCCAAAATTTTTGAAACAAGTAATTCTCAAATATATTAGCTTTATTTTCAACAATTAAACCAAGGACTAAAATCAAGATATACTCTCAAAATTTTAATGAGAATAATGCCATATAATGCGTTTGCATTTTTTGAAAATTTGACATGAGTTGCATTTTTCTCTTCTTGAGTATGTAAACACTTGAGGAATACCGGATATTATGATTTTTTTTTATGTTTTACCATAGTAACGCACGCTCAAAGACGGAAGCCCTTTTCTGATCAAGCTCTTTTTTGGACATTTTCCTGCAATAACGTTAGATTCTTTCCCCGTTTGTTTTGAATCAATTTTTGTATTTTCGTAACAAAATTGGTATTCTGTTGTGATTAAGTCATTTTCTAGCCTATTTCAAACATATTTGTGAAAATTTGGAAGATTTCCGTGAAAAAATCTGCAATATGGCGCCCATGGAAACACATCATCAAAATTTGCTTAACATTTGCATAGCAAGCTATAATGCCTTGCGTTTCTATTCAAGCCGACTAAAAATTACAATTTTATGATTTACATACGGAGAAATATACTATATTGTGTAATTTTTATTTCTTCCGGGGAAATTATTAACGTTGTTAGCGTTACATACAGCATAACTAGCTGTACAAAATATAACGTTATTGAGGATATTTCAAAAATAAGCATGTTTGGTTGCTATGGGCATTAATGCTTAATAACTGATATTTTTCCCAAAATTTTTGAAACAAGTAATTCTCAAATATATTAGCTTTATTTTCAACAATTAAACCAAGGACTAAAATCAAGATATACTCTCAAAATTTTAATGAGAATAATGCCATATGGTAGTACTCCACAATTAATTTATTTAGCTCATTTTTGCATGTGCTCGATGTTGACTATTTTGTCCCGGGTTCTTGTAATCGCTTAAACTGCTATTTGCACTTTAAACAAGGTGGTGTTCCAAACTCCGGGCATGTTTAGTCGTGTTTAGTGTCGTATTTGGTTTCTTTGTTGTACTCGTTGCCCCTAGCAACTCTTAACATTTGTCAAAAATTTGGGGACAAAAATACGCAAAAATCGGGGTTTTGTCCTTTTTTTGAACGTTGCCAGTAGTCGAGCTTTCGGTTCAGGTGAAACGTAACATGTATGAAATGAAAGCCCGACAACAGTCCTTTCTTTTAAGACCAAATAAACCTATCCGACTTCGGCTCTTTTTTCCGCTAAAATTGTTCAAACTTAAAAATCTAAAAATAGCACATTTAAATTTAAGCCCATCCGCTGGTCACCATGCACAGCCGGAAGCGACGCTTTATGATCATTGGTATTGATTTTTTCGAAATTATTCTTTAAAACAATAACCGCGGATCGTTATTTTTTATATAACGGGTCCAGATTTTTTATTTGTCTTGTTTTAAGACCAAAACGAATCAATATTTTCATTTAACAAAAAAGTTCACAGGGGCCACATACGAAAACAATACTGTGAAAAAATCCTAATTGTGGAGTACTACCATAATGCTTTTGCATTTTTTGAAAATTAGACATGAGTTGCATTTTTCTCTTCTTGAGTATGTAAACACTTGAGGAATACCGGATATTATGATTTTTTTTATGTTTTACCATAGTAACACACGCTCAAAGACGGAAGCCCTTTTCTGATCAAGCTCTTTTTTGGACATTTTCCTGCAATAACGTTAGATTCTTTCCCCGTTTGTTTTGAATCAATTTTTGTATTTTCGTAACAAAATTGGTATTCTGTTGTGATTAAGTCATTTTCTAGCCTATTTCAAACATATTTGTGAAAATTTGGAAGATTTCCGTGAAAAAATCTGCAATATGGCGCCCATGGAAACACATCATCAAAATTTGCTTAACATTTGCATAGCAAGCTATAATGCCTTGCGTTTCTATTCAAGCCGACTAAAAATTACAATTTTATGATTTACATACGGAGAAATATACTATATTGTGTAATTTTTATTTCTTCCGGGGAAATTATTAACGTTGTTAGCGTTACATACAGCATAACCAGCTGTATAAAATATAACGTTATTGACGATATTTTCAAAAAAAAGCATGTTTGGTTGCTATGGGCATTAATGCTTAATAACTGATATTTTTCCCAAAATTTTTGAAACAAGTAATTCTCAAATATATTAGCTTTATTTTCAACAATTAAACCAAGGACTAAAATCAAGATATACTCTCAAAATTTTAATGAGAATAATGCCATATAATGCGTTTGCATTTTTTGAAAATTTGACATGAGTTGCATTTTTCTCTTCTTGAGTATGTAAACACTTGAGGAATACCGGATATTATGATTTTTTTTATGTTTTACCATAGTAACGCACGCTCAAAGACGGAAGCCCTTTTCTGATCAAGCTCTTTTTTGGACATTTTCCTGCAATAACGTTAGATTCTTTCCCCGTTTGTTTTGAATCAATTTTTGTATTTTCGTAACAAAATTGCTATTCTGTTGTGATTAAGTCATTTTCTAGCCTATTTCAAACATATTTGTGAAAATTTGGAAGATTTCCGTGAAAAAATCTGCAATATGGCGCCCATGGAAACACATCATCAAAATTTGCTTAACATTTGCATAGCAAGCTATAATGCCTTGCGTTTCTATTCAAGCCGACTAAAAATTACAATTTTATGATTTACATACGGAGAAATATACTATATTGTGTAATTTTTATTTCTTCCGGGGAAATTATTAACGTTGTTAGCGTTACATACAGCATAACTAGCTGTACAAAATATAACGTTATTGAGGATATTTCAAAAATAAGCATGTTTGGTTGCTATGGGCATTAATGCTTAATAACTGATATTTTTCCCAAAATTTTTGAAACAAGTAATTCTCAAATATATTAGCTTTATTTTCAACAATTAAACCAAGGACTAAAATCAAGATATACTCTCAAAATTTTAATGAGAATAATGCCATATGGTAGTACTCCACAATTAATTTATTTAGCTCATTTTTGCATGTGCTCGATGTTGACTATTTTGTCCCGGGTTCTTGTAATCGCTTAAACTGCTATTTGCACTTTAAACAAGGTGGTGTTCCAAACTCCGGGCATGTTTAGTCGTGTTTAGTGTCGTATTTGGTTTCTTTGTTGTACTCGTTGCCCCTAGCAACTCTTAACATTTGTCAAAAATTTGGCGACAAAAATACGCAAAAATCGGGGTTTTGTCCTTTTTTTGAACGTTGCCAGTAGTCGAGCTTTCGGTTCAGGTGAAACGTAACATGTATGAAATGAAAGCCCGACAACAGTCCTTTCTTTTAAGACCAAATAAACCTATCCGACTTCGGCTCTTTTTTCCGCTAAAATTGTTCAAACTTAAAAATCTAAAAATAGCACATTTAAATTTAAGCCCATCCGCTGGTCACCATGCACAGCCGGAAGCGACGCTTTATGATCATTGGTATTGATTTTTTCGAAATTATTCTTTAAAACAATAACCGCGGATCGTTATTTTTTATATAACGGGTCCAGATTTTTTATTTGTCTTGTTTTAAGACCAAAACGAATCAATATTTTCATTTAACAAAAAAGTTCACAGGGGCCACATACGAAAACAATACTGTGAAAAAATCCTAATTGTGGAGTACTACCATAATGCTTTTGCATTTTTTGAAAATTTGACATGAGTTGCATTTTTCTCTTCTTGAGTATGTAAACACTTGAGGAATACCGGATATTATGATTTTTTTTATGTTTTACCATAGTAACGCACGCTGAAAGACGGAAGCCCTTTTCTGATCAAGCTCTTTTTTGGACATTTTCCTGCAATAACGTTAGATTCTTTCCCCGTTTGTTTTGAATCAATTTTTGTATTTTCGTAACAAAATTGCTATTCTGTTGTGATTAAGTCATTTTCTAGCCTATTTCAAACATATTTGTGAAAATTTGGAAGATTTCCGTGAAAAAATCTGCAATATGGCGCCCATGGAAACACATCATCAAAATTTGCTTAACATTTGCATAGCAAGCTATAATGCCTTGCGTTTCTATTCAAGCCAACTGAAAATTACAATTTTATGATTTACATACGGAGAAATATACTATATTGTGTAATTTTTATTTCTTCCGGGGAAATTATTAACGTTGTTAGCGTTACATACAGCATAACCAGCTGTACAAAATATAACGTTATTGACGATATTTTCAAAAATAAGCATGTTTGGTTGCTATGGGCATTAATGCTTAATAACTGATATTTTTCCCAAAATTTTTGAAACAAGTAATTCTCAAATATATTAGCTTTATTTTCAACAATTAAACCAAGGACTAAAATCAAGATATACTCTCAAAATTTTAATGAGAATAATGCCATAATGCTTTTGCATTTTTTGAAAATTTGACATGAGTTGCATTTTTCTCTTCTTGAGTATGTAAACACTTGAGGAATACCGGATATTATGATTTTTTTTATGTTTTACCATAGTAACGCACGCTGAAAGACGGAAGCCCTTTTCTGATCAAGCTCTTTTTTGGACATTTTCCTGCAATAACGTTAGATTCTTTCCCCGTTTGTTTTGAATCAATTTTTGTATTTTCGTAACAAAATTGGTATTCTGTTGTGATTAAGTCATTTTCTAGCCTATTTCAAACATATTTGTGAAAATTTGGAAGATTTCCGTGAAAAAATCTGCAATATGGCGCCCATGGAAACACATCATCAAAATTTGCTTAACATTTGCATAGCAAGCTATAATGCCTTGCGTTTCTATTCAAGCCAACTAAAAATTACAATTTTATGATTTACATACGGAGAAATATACTATATTGTGTATTTTTTATTTCTTCCGGGGAAATTATTAACGTTGTTAGCGTTACATACAGCATAACCAGCTGTACAAAATATAACGTTATTGACGATATTTTTAAAAATAAGCATGTTTGGTTGCTATGGGCATTAATGCTTAATAACTGATATTTTTCCCAAAATTTTTGAAACAAGTAATTCTCAAATATATTAGCTTTATTTTCAACAATTAAACCAAGGACTAAAATCAAGATATACTCTCAAAATTTTAATGAGAATAATGCCATATGGTAGTACTCCACAATTAATTTATTTAGCTCATTTTTGCATGTGCTCGATGTTGACTATTTTGTCCCGGGTTCTTGTAATCGCTTAAACTGCTATTTGCACTTTAAACAAGGTGGTGTTCCAAACTCCGGGCATGTTTAGTCGTGTTTAGTGTCGTATTTGGTTTCTTTGTTGTACTCGTTGCCCCTAGCAACTCTTAACATTTGTCAAAAATTTGGCGACAAAAATACGCAAAAATCGGGGTTTTGTCCTTTTTTTGAACGTTGCCAGTAGTCGAGCTTTCGGTTCAGGTGAAACGTAACATGTATGAAATGAAAGCCCGACAACAGTCCTTTCTTTTAAGACCAAATAAACCTATCCGACTTCGGCTCTTTTTTCCGCTAAAATTGTTCAAACTTAAAAATCTAAAAATAGCACATTTAAATTTAAGCCCATCCGCTGGTCACCATGCACAGCCGGAAGCGACGCTTTATGATCATTGGTATTGATTTTTTCGAAATTATTCTTTAAAACAATAACCGCGGATCGTTATTTTTTATATAACGGGTCCAGATTTTTTATTTGTCTTGTTTTAAGACCAAAACGAATCAATATTTTCATTTAACAAAAAAGTTCACAGGGGCCACATACGAAAACAATACTGTGAAAAAATCCTAATTGTGGAGTACTACCATAATGCTTTTGCATTTTTTGAAAATTTGACATGAGTTGCATTTTTCTCTTCTTGAGTATGTAAACACTTGAGGAATACCGGATATTATGATTTTTTTTATGTTTTACCATAGTAACGCACGCTCAAAGACGGAAGCCCTTTTCTGATCAAGCTCTTTTTTGGACATTTTCCTGCAATAACGTTAGATTCTTCCCCCGTTTGTTTTGAATCCATTTTTGTATTTTCGTAACAAAATTGGTATTCTGTTGTGATTAAGTCATTTTCTAGCCTATTTTAAACATATTTGTGAAAATTTGGAAGATTTCCGTGAAAAAATCTGCAATATGGCGCCCATGGAAACACATCATCAAAATTTGCTTAACATTTGCATAGCAAGCTATAATGCCTTGCGTTTCTATTCAAGCCGACTAAAAATTACAATTTTATGATTTACATACGGAGAAATATACTATATTGTGTAATTTTTATTTCTTCCGGGGAAATTATTAACGTTGTTAGCGTTACATACAGCATAACCAGCTGTACAAAATATAACGTTATTGACGATATTTTCAAAAATAAGCATGTTTGGTTGCTATGGGCATTAATGCTTAATAACTGATATTTTTCCCAAAATTTTTGAAACAAGTAATTCTCAAATATATTAGCTTTATTTTCAACAATTAAACCAAGGACTAAAATCAAGATATACTCTCAAAATTTTAATGAGAATAATGCCATATAATGCTTTTGCATTTTTTGAAAATTTGACATGAGTTGCATTTTTCTCTTCTTGAGTATGTAAACACTTGAGGAATACCGGATATTATGATTTTTTTATGTTTTACCATAGTAACGCACGCTCAAAGACGGAAGCCCTTTTCTGATCAAGCTCTTTTTTGGACATTTTCCTGCAATAACGTTAGATTCTTTCCCCGTTTGTTTTGAATCAATTTTTGTATTTTCGTAACAAAATTGGTATTCTGTTGTGATTAAGTCATTTTCTAGCCTATTTCAAACATATTTGTGAAAATTTGGAAGATTTCCGTGAAAAAATCTGCAATATGGCGCCCATGGAAACACATCATCAAAATTTGCTTAACATTTGCATAGCAAGCTATAATGCCTTGCGTTTCTATTCAAGCCGACTAAAAATTACAATTTTATGATTTACATACGGAGAAATATACTATATTGTGTAATTTTTATTTCTTCCGGGGAAATTATTAACGTTGTTAGCGTTACATACAGCATAACCAGCTGTACAAAATATAACGTTATTGACGATATTTTCAAAAATAAGCATGTTTGGTTGCTATGGGCATTAATGCTTAATAACTGATATTTTTCCCAAAATTTTTGAAACAAGTAATTCTCAAATATATTAGCTTTATTTTCAACAATTAAACCAAGGACTAAAATCAAGATATACTCTCAAAATTTTAATGAGAATAATGCCATATGGTAGTACTCCACAATTAATTTATTTAGCTCATTTTTGCATGTGCTCGATGTTGACTATTTTGTCCCGGGTTCTTGTAATCGCTTAAACTGCTATTTGCACTTTAAACAAGGTGGTGTTCCAAACTCCGGGCATGTTTAGTCGTGTTTAGTGCCGTATTTGGTTTCTTTGTTGTACTCGTTGCCCCTAGCAACTCTTAACATTTGTCAAAAATTTGGGGACAAAAATACGCAAAAATCGGGGTTTTGTCCCTTTTTTGAACGTTGCCAGTAGTCGAGCTTTCGGTTCAGGTGAAACGTAACATGTATGAAATGAAAGCCCGAAAACAGTCCTTTCTTTTAAGACCAAATAAACCTATCCGACTTCGGCTCTTTTTTCCGCTAAAATTGTTCAAACTTCAAAATCTAAAAATAGCACATTTAAATTTAAGCCCATCCGCTGGTCACCATGCACAGCCGGAAGCGACGCTTTATGATCATTGGTATTGATTTTTTCGAAATTATTCTTTAAAACAATAACCGCGGATCGTTATTTTTTATATAACGGGTCCAGATTTTTTATTTGTCTTGTTTTAAGACCAAAACGAATCAATATTTTCATTTAACAAAAAAGTTCACAGGGGCCACATACGAAAACAATACTGTGAAAAAATCCTAATTGTGGAGTACTACCATAATGCTTTTGCATTTTTTGAAAATTTGACATGAGTTGCATTTTTCTCTTCTTGAGTATGTAAACACTTGAGGAATACCGGATATTATGATTTTTTTTATGTTTTACCATAGTAACGCACGCTCAAAGACGGAAGCCCTTTTCTGATCAAGCTCTTTTTTGGACATTTTCCTGCAATAACGTTAGATTCTTCCCCCGTTTGTTTTGAATCAATTTTTGTATTTTCGTAACAAAATTGGTATTCTGTTGTGATTAAGTCATTTTCTAGCCTATTTCAAACATATTTGTGAAAATTTGGAAGATTTCCGTGAAAAAATCTGCAATATGGCGCCCATGGAAACACATCATCAAAATTTGCTTAACATTTGCATAGCAAGCTATAATGCCTTGCGTTTCTATTCAAGCCGACTAAAAATTACAATTTTATGATTTACATACGGAGAAATATACTATATTGTGTAACTTTTATTTCTTCCGGGGAAATTATTAACGTTGTTAGCGTTACATACAGCATAACCAGCTGTACAAAATATAACGTTATTGACGATATTTTCAAAAATAAGCATGTTTGGTTGTTATGGGCATTAATGCTTAATAACTGATATTTTTCCCAAAATTTTTGAAACAAGTAATTCTCAAATATATTAGCTTTATTTTCAACAATTAAACCAAGGACTAAAATCAAGATATACTCTCAAAATTTTAATGAGAATAATGCCATATGGTAGTACTCCACAATTAATTTATTTAGCTCATTTTTGCATGTGCTCGATGTTGACTATTTTGTCCCGGGTTCTTGTAATCGCTTAAACTGTTATTTGCACTTTAACCTAGGTGGTGTTCCAAACTCCGGGCATGTTTAGTCGTGTTTAGTGCCGTATTTGGTTTCTTTGTTGTACTGGTTGCCACTAGCAACTCTTAACATTTGTCAAAAATTTGGGGACAAAAATACGCAAAAATCGGGGTTTTGTCCTTTTTTTGAACGTTGCCAGTAGTCGAGCTTTCGGTTCAGGTGAAACGTAACATGTATGAAATGAAAGCCCGAAAACAGTCCTTTCTTTTAAGACCAAATAAACCTATCCGACTTCGGCTCTTTTTTCCGCTAAAATTGTTCAAACTTAAAAATCTAAAAATAGCACATTTAAATTTAAGCCCATCCGCTGGTCACCATGCACAGCCGGAAGCGACGCTTTATGATCATTGGTATTGATTTTTTCGAAATTATTCTTTAAAACAATAACCGCGGATCGTTATTTTTTATATAACGGGTCCAGATTTTTTATTTGTCTTGTTTTAAGACCAAAACGAATCAATATTTTCATTTAACAAAAAAGTTCACAGGGGCCACATACGAAAACAATACTGTGAAAAAATCCTAATTGTGGAGTACTACCATAATGCTTTTGCATTTTTTGAAAATTTGACATGAGTTGCATTTTTCTCTTCTTGAGTATGTAAACACTTGAGGAATACCGGATATTATGATTTTTTTTATGTTTTACCATAGTAACGTACGCTCAAAGACGGAAGCCCTTTTCTGATCAAGCTCTTTTTTGGACATTTTCCTGCAATAACGTTAGATTCTTTCCCCGTTTGTTTTGAATCAATTTTTGTATTTTCGTAACAAAATTGGTATTCTGTTGTGATTAAGTCATTTTCTACCCTATTTCAAACATATTTGTGAAAATTTGGAAGATTTCCGTGAAAAAATCTGCAATATGGCGCCCATGGAAACACATCATCAAAATTTGCTTAACATTTGCATAGCAAGCTATAATGCCTTGCGTTTCTATTCAAGCCAACTAAAAATTACAATTTTATGATTTACATACGGAGAAATATACTATATTGTGTAATTTTTATTTCTTCCGGGGAAATTATTAACGTTGTTAGCGTTACATACAGCATAACCAGCTGTACAAAATATAACGTTATCGACGATATTTTCAAAAATAAGCATGTTTGGTTGCTATGGGCATTAATGCTTAATAACTGATATTTTTCCCAAAATTTTTGAAACAAGTAATTCTCAAATATATTAGCTTTATTTTCAACAATTAAACCAAGGACTAAAATCAAGATATACTCTCAAAATTTTAATGAGAATAATGCCATATGGTAGTACTCCACAATTAATTTATTTAGCTCATTTTTGCATGTGCTCGATGTTGACTATTTTGTCCCGGGTTCTTGTAATCGCTTAAACTGCTATTTGCACTTTAAACAAGGTGGTGTTCCAAACTCCGGGCATGTTTAGTCGTGTTTAGTGCCGTATTTGGTTTCTTTGTTGTACTCGTTGCCCCTAGCAACTCTTAACATTTGTCAAAAATTTGGGGACAAAAATACGCAAAAATCGGGGTTTTGTCCTTTTTTTGAACGTTGCCAGTAGTCGAGCTTTCGGTTCAGGTGAAACGTAACATGTATGAAATGAAAGCCCGAAAACAGTCCTTTCTTTTAAGACCAAATAAACCTATCCGACTTCGGCTCTTTTTTCCGCTAAAATTGTTCAAACTTAAAAATCTAAAAATAGCACATTTAAATTTAAGCCCATCCGCTGGTCACCATGCACAGCCGGAAGCGACGCTTTATGATCATTGGTATTGATTTTTTCGAAATTATTCTTTAAAACAATAACCGCGGATCGTTATTTTTTATATAACGGGTCCAGATTTTTTATTTGTCTTGTTTTAAGACCAAAACGAATCAATATTTTCATTTAACAAAAAAGTTCACAGGGGACACATACGAAAACAATACTGTGAAAAAATCCTAATTGTGGAGTACTACCATAATGCTTTTGCATTTTTTGAAAATTTGACATGAGTTGCATTTTTCTCTTCTTGAGTATGTAAACACTTGAGGAATACCGGATATTATGATTTTTTTATGTTTTACCATAGTAACGCACGCTCAAAGACGGAAGCCCTTTTCTGATCAAGCTCTTTTTTGGACATTTTCCTGCAATAACGTTAGATTCTTTCCCCGTTTGTTTTGAATCAATTTTTGTATTTTCGTAACAAAATTGGTATTCTGTTGTGATTAAGTCATTTTCTAGCCTATTTCAAACATATTTGTGAAAATTTGGAAGATTTCCGTGAAAAAATCTGCAATATGGCGCCCATGGAAACACATCATCAAAATTTGCTTAACATTTGCATAGCAAGCTATAATGCCTTGCGTTTCTATTCAAGCCGACTAAAAATTACAATTTTATGATTTACATACGGAGAAATATACTATATTGTGTAATTTTTATTTCTTCCGGGGAAATTATTAACGTTGTTAGCGTTATATACAGCATAACCAGCTGTACAAAATATAACGTTATTGACGATATTTTCAAAAATAAGCATGTTTGGTTGCTATGGGCATTAATGCTTAATAACTGATATTTTTCCCAAAATTTTTGAAACAAGTAATTCTCAAATATATTAGCTTTATTTTCAACAATTAAACCAAGGACTAAAATCAAGATATACTCTCAAAATTTTAATGAGAATAATGCCATATGGTAGTACTCCACAATTAATTTATTTAGCTCATTTTTGCATGTGCTCGATGTTGACTATTTTGTCCCGGGTTCTTGTAATCGCTTAAACTGCTATTTGCACTTTAACCTAGGTGGTGTTCCAAACTCCGGGCATGTTTAGTCGTGTTTAGTGCCGTATTTGGTTTCTTTGTTGTACTGGTTGCCACTAGCAACTCTTAACATTTGTCAAAAATTTGGGGACAAAAATACGCAAAAATCGGGGTTTTGTCCTTTTTTTGAACGTTGCCAGTAGTCGAGCTTTCGGTTCAGGTGAAACGTAACATGTATGAAATGAAAGCCCGAAAACAGTCCTTTCTTTTAAGACCAAATAAACCTATCCGACTTCGGCTCTTTTTTCCGCTAAAATTGTTCAAACTTAAAAATCTAAAAATAGCACATTTAAATTTAAGCCCATCCGCTGTTCACCATGCACAGCCGGAAGCGACGCTTTATGATCATTGGTATTGATTTTTTCGAAATTATTCTTTAAAACAATAACCGCGGATCGTTATTTTTTATATAACGGGTCCAGATTTTTTATTTGTCTTGTTTTAAGACCAAAACGAATCAATATTTTCATTTAACAAAAAAGTTCACAGGGGCCACATACGAAAACAATACTGTGAAAAAATCCTAATTGTGGAGTACTACCATAATGCTTTTGCATTTTTTGAAAATTAGACATGAGTTGCATTTTTCTCTTCTTGAGTATGTAAACACTTGAGGAATACCGGATATTATGATTTTTTTTATGTTTTACCATAGTAACGCACGCTCAAAGACGGAAGCCCTTTTCTGATCAAGCTCTTTTTTGGACATTTTCCTGCAATAACGTTAGATTCTTTCCCCGTTTGTTTTGAATCAATTTTTGTATTTTCGTAACAAAATTGGTATTCTGTTGTGATTAAGTCATTTTCTAGCCTATTTCAAACATATTTGTGAAAATTTGGAAGATTTCCGTGAAAAAATCTGCAATATGGCGCCCATGGAAACACATCATCAAAATTTGCTTAACATTTGCATAGCAAGCTATAATGCCTTGCGTTTCTATTCAAGCCAACTAAAAATTACAATTTTATGATTTACATACGGAGAAATATACTATATTGTGTAATTTTTATTTCTTCCGGGGAAATTATTAACGTTGTTAGCGTTACATACAGCATAACCAGCTGTACAAAATATAACGTTATCGACGATATTTTCAAAAATAAGCATGTTTGGTTGCTATGGGCATTAATGCTTAATAACTGATATTTTTCACAAAATTTTTGAAACAAGTAATTCTCAAATATATTAGCTTTATTTTCAACAATTAAACCAAGGACTAAAATCAAGATATACTCTCAAAATTTTAATGAGAATAATGCCATATGGTAGTACTCCACAATTAATTTATTTAGCTCATTTTTGCATGTGCTCGATGTTGACTATTTTGTCCCGGGTTCTTGTAATCGCTTAAACTGCTATTTGCACTTTAAACAAGGTGGTGTTCCAAACTCCGGGCATGTTTAGTCGTGTTTAGTGTCGTATTTGGTTTCTTTGTTGTACTCGTTGCCCCTAGCAACTCTTAACATTTGTCAAAAATTTGGGGACAAAAATACGCAAAAATCGGGGTTTTGTTCTTTTTTTGAACGTTGCCAGTAGTCGAGCTTTCGGTTCAGGTGAAACGTAACATGTATGAAATGAAAGCCCGAAAACAGTCCTTTCTTTTAAGACCAAATAAACCTATCCGACTTCGGCTCTTTTTTCCGCTAAAATTGTTCAAACTTAAAAATCTAAAAATAGCACATTTAAATTTAAGCCCATCCGCTGGTCACCATGCACAGCCGGAAGCGACGCTTTATGATCATTGGTATTGATTTTTTCGAAATTATTCTTTAAAACAATAACCGCGGATCGTTATTTTTTATATAACGGGTCCAGATTTTTTATTTGTCTTGTTTTAAGACCAAAACGAATCAATATTTTCATTTAACAAAAAAGTTCACAGGGGCCACATACGAAAACAATACTGTGAAAAAATCCTAATTGTGGAGTACTACCATAATGCTTTTGCATTTTTTGAAAATTTGACATGAGTTGCATTTTTCTCTTCTTGAGTATGTAAACACTTGAGGAATACCGGATATTATGATTTTTTTTATGTTTTACCATAGTAACACACGCTCAAAGACGGAAGCCCTTTTCTGATCAAGCTCTTTTTTGGACATTTTCCTGCAATAACGTTAGATTCTTTCCCCGTTTGTTTTGAATCAATTTTTGTATTTTCGTAACAAAATTGGTATTCTGTTGTGATTAAGTCATTTTCTAGCCTATTTCAAACATATTTGTGAAAATTTGGAAGATTTCCGTGAAAAAATCTGCAATATGGCGCCCATGGAAACACATCATCAAAATTTGCTTAACATTTGCATAGCAAGCTATAATGCCTTGCGTTTCTATTCAAGCCGACTAAAAATTACAATTTTATGATTTACATACGGAAAAATATACTATATTGTGTAATTTTTATTTCTTCCGGGGAAATTATTAACGTTGTTAGCGTTACATACAGCATAACCAGCTGTATAAAATATAACGTTATTGACGATATTTTCAAAAAAAAGCATGTTTGGTTGCTATGGGCATTAATGCTTAATAACTGATATTTTTCCCAAAATTTTTGAAACAAGTAATTCTCAAATATATTAGCTTTATTTTCAACAATTAAACCAAGGACTAAAATCAAGATATACTCTCAAAATTTTAATGAGAATAATGCCATATAATGCGTTTGCATTTTTTGAAAATTTGACATGAGTTGCATTTTTCTCTTCTTGAGTATGTAAACACTTGAGGAATACCGGATATTATGATTTTTTTTTATGTTTTACCATAGTAACGCACGCTCAAAGACGGAAGCCCTTTTCTGATCAAGCTCTTTTTTGGACATTTTCCTGCAATAACGTTAGATTCTTTCCCCGTTTGTTTTGAATCAATTTTTGTATTTTCGTAACAAAATTGGTATTCTGTTGTGATTAAGTCATTTTCTAGCCTATTTCAAACATATTTGTGAAAATTTGGAAGATTTCCGTGAAAAAATCTGCAATATGGCGCCCATGGAAACACATCATCAAAATTTGCTTAACATTTGCATAGCAAGCTATAATGCCTTGCGTTTCTATTCAAGCCGACTAAAAATTACAATTTTATGATTTACATACGGAGAAATATACTATATTGTGTAATTTTTATTTCTTCCGGGGAAATTATTAACGTTGTTAGCGTTACATACAGCATAACTAGCTGTACAAAATATAACGTTATTGAGGATATTTCAAAAATAAGCATGTTTGGTTGCTATGGGCATTAATGCTTAATAACTGATATTTTTCCCAAAATTTTTGAAACAAGTAATTCTCAAATATATTAGCTTTATTTTCAACAATTAAACCAAGGACTAAAATCAAGATATACTCTCAAAATTTTAATGAGAATAATGCCATATGGTAGTACTCCACAATTAATTTATTTAGCTCATTTTTGCATGTGCTCGATGTTGACTATTTTGTCCCGGGTTCTTGTAATCGCTTAAACTGCTATTTGCACTTTAAACAAGGTGGTGTTCCAAACTCCGGGCATGTTTAGTCGTGTTTAGTGTCGTATTTGGTTTCTTTGTTGTACTCGTTGCCCCTAGCAACTCTTAACATTTGTCAAAAATTTGGGGACAAAAATACGCAAAAATCGGGGTTTTGTCCTTTTTTTGAACGTTGCCAGTAGTCGAGCTTTCGGTTCAGGTGAAACGTAACATGTATGAAATGAAAGCCCGACAACAGTCCTTTCTTTTAAGACCAAATAAACCTATCCGACTTCGGCTCTTTTTTCCGCTAAAATTGTTCAAACTTAAAAATCTAAAAATAGCACATTTAAATTTAAGCCCATCCGCTGGTCACCATGCACAGCCGGAAGCGACGCTTTATGATCATTGGTATTGATTTTTTCGAAATTATTCTTTAAAACAATAACCGCGGATCGTTATTTTTTATATAACGGGTCCAGATTTTTTATTTGTCTTGTTTTAAGACCAAAACGAATCAATATTTTCATTTAACAAAAAAGTTCACAGGGGCCACATACGAAAACAATACTGTGAAAAAATCCTAATTGTGGAGTACTACCATAATGCTTTTGCATTTTTTGAAAATTAGACATGAGTTGCATTTTTCTCTTCTTGAGTATGTAAACACTTGAGGAATACCGGATATTATGATTTTTTTTATGTTTTACCATAGTAACACACGCTCAAAGACGGAAGCCCTTTTCTGATCAAGCTCTTTTTTGGACATTTTCCTGCAATAACGTTAGATTCTTTCCCCGTTTGTTTTGAATCAATTTTTGTATTTTCGTAACAAAATTGGTATTCTGTTGTGATTAAGTCATTTTCTAGCCTATTTCAAACATATTTGTGAAAATTTGGAAGATTTCCGTGAAAAAATCTGCAATATGGCGCCCATGGAAACACATCATCAAAATTTGCTTAACATTTGCATAGCAAGCTATAATGCCTTGCGTTTCTATTCAAGCCGACTAAAAATTACAATTTTATGATTTACATACGGAGAAATATACTATATTGTGTAATTTTTATTTCTTCCGGGGAAATTATTAACGTTGTTAGCGTTACATACAGCATAACCAGCTGTATAAAATATAACGTTATTGACGATATTTTCAAAAAAAAGCATGTTTGGTTGCTATGGGCATTAATGCTTAATAACTGATATTTTTCCCAAAATTTTTGAAACAAGTAATTCTCAAATATATTAGCTTTATTTTCAACAATTAAACCAAGGACTAAAATCAAGATATACTCTCAAAATTTTAATGAGAATAATGCCATATAATGCGTTTGCATTTTTTGAAAATTTGACATGAGTTGCATTTTTCTCTTCTTGAGTATGTAAACACTTGAGGAATACCGGATATTATGATTTTTTTTATGTTTTACCATAGTAACGCACGCTCAAAGACGGAAGCCCTTTTCTGATCAAGCTCTTTTTTGGACATTTTCCTGCAATAACGTTAGATTCTTTCCCCGTTTGTTTTGAATCAATTTTTGTATTTTCGTAACAAAATTGCTATTCTGTTGTGATTAAGTCATTTTCTAGCCTATTTCAAACATATTTGTGAAAATTTGGAAGATTTCCGTGAAAAAATCTGCAATATGGCGCCCATGGAAACACATCATCAAAATTTGCTTAACATTTGCATAGCAAGCTATAATGCCTTGCGTTTCTATTCAAGCCGACTAAAAATTACAATTTTATGATTTACATACGGAGAAATATACTATATTGTGTAATTTTTATTTCTTCCGGGGAAATTATTAACGTTGTTAGCGTTACATACAGCATAACTAGCTGTACAAAATATAACGTTATTGAGGATATTTCAAAAATAAGCATGTTTGGTTGCTATGGGCATTAATGCTTAATAACTGATATTTTTCCCAAAATTTTTGAAACAAGTAATTCTCAAATATATTAGCTTTATTTTCAACAATTAAACCAAGGACTAAAATCAAGATATACTCTCAAAATTTTAATGAGAATAATGCCATATGGTAGTACTCCACAATTAATTTATTTAGCTCATTTTTGCATGTGCTCGATGTTGACTATTTTGTCCCGGGTTCTTGTAATCGCTTAAACTGCTATTTGCACTTTAAACAAGGTGGTGTTCCAAACTCCGGGCATGTTTAGTCGTGTTTAGTGTCGTATTTGGTTTCTTTGTTGTACTCGTTGCCCCTAGCAACTCTTAACATTTGTCAAAAATTTGGCGACAAAAATACGCAAAAATCGGGGTTTTGTCCTTTTTTTGAACGTTGCCAGTAGTCGAGCTTTCGGTTCAGGTGAAACGTAACATGTATGAAATGAAAGCCCGACAACAGTCCTTTCTTTTAAGACCAAATAAACCTATCCGACTTCGGCTCTTTTTTCCGCTAAAATTGTTCAAACTTAAAAATCTAAAAATAGCACATTTAAATTTAAGCCCATCCGCTGGTCACCATGCACAGCCGGAAGCGACGCTTTATGATCATTGGTATTGATTTTTTCGAAATTATTCTTTAAAACAATAACCGCGGATCGTTATTTTTTATATAACGGGTCCAGATTTTTTATTTGTCTTGTTTTAAGACCAAAACGAATCAATATTTTCATTTAACAAAAAAGTTCACAGGGGCCACATACGAAAACAATACTGTGAAAAAATCCTAATTGTGGAGTACTACCATAATGCTTTTGCATTTTTTGAAAATTTGACATGAGTTGCATTTTTCTCTTCTTGAGTATGTAAACACTTGAGGAATACCGGATATTATGATTTTTTTTATGTTTTACCATAGTAACGCACGCTGAAAGACGGAAGCCCTTTTCTGATCAAGCTCTTTTTTGGACATTTTCCTGCAATAACGTTAGATTCTTTCCCCGTTTGTTTTGAATCAATTTTTGTATTTTCGTAACAAAATTGCTATTCTGTTGTGATTAAGTCATTTTCTAGCCTATTTCAAACATATTTGTGAAAATTTGGAAGATTTCCGTGAAAAAATCTGCAATATGGCGCCCATGGAAACACATCATCAAAATTTGCTTAACATTTGCATAGCAAGCTATAATGCCTTGCGTTTCTATTCAAGCCAACTGAAAATTACAATTTTATGATTTACATACGGAGAAATATACTATATTGTGTAATTTTTATTTCTTCCGGGGAAATTATTAACGTTGTTAGCGTTACATACAGCATAACCAGCTGTACAAAATATAACGTTATTGACGATATTTTCAAAAATAAGCATGTTTGGTTGCTATGGGCATTAATGCTTAATAACTGATATTTTTCCCAAAATTTTTGAAACAAGTAATTCTCAAATATATTAGCTTTATTTTCAACAATTAAACCAAGGACTAAAATCAAGATATACTCTCAAAATTTTAATGAGAATAATGCCATAATGCTTTTGCATTTTTTGAAAATTTGACATGAGTTGCATTTTTCTCTTCTTGAGTATGTAAACACTTGAGGAATACCGGATATTATGATTTTTTTTATGTTTTACCATAGTAACGCACGCTGAAAGACGGAAGCCCTTTTCTGATCAAGCTCTTTTTTGGACATTTTCCTGCAATAACGTTAGATTCTTTCCCCGTTTGTTTTGAATCAATTTTTGTATTTTCGTAACAAAATTGGTATTCTGTTGTGATTAAGTCATTTTCTAGCCTATTTCAAACATATTTGTGAAAATTTGGAAGATTTCCGTGAAAAAATCTGCAATATGGCGCCCATGGAAACACATCATCAAAATTTGCTTAACATTTGCATAGCAAGCTATAATGCCTTGCGTTTCTATTCAAGCCAACTAAAAATTACAATTTTATGATTTACATACGGAGAAATATACTATATTGTGTATTTTTTATTTCTTCCGGGGAAATTATTAACGTTGTTAGCGTTACATACAGCATAACCAGCTGTACAAAATATAACGTTATTGACGATATTTTTAAAAATAAGCATGTTTGGTTGCTATGGGCATTAATGCTTAATAACTGATATTTTTCCCAAAATTTTTGAAACAAGTAATTCTCAAATATATTAGCTTTATTTTCAACAATTAAACCAAGGACTAAAATCAAGATATACTCTCAAAATTTTAATGAGAATAATGCCATATGGTAGTACTCCACAATTAATTTATTTAGCTCATTTTTGCATGTGCTCGATGTTGACTATTTTGTCCCGGGTTCTTGTAATCGCTTAAACTGCTATTTGCACTTTAAACAAGGTGGTGTTCCAAACTCCGGGCATGTTTAGTCGTGTTTAGTGTCGTATTTGGTTTCTTTGTTGTACTCGTTGCCCCTAGCAACTCTTAACATTTGTCAAAAATTTGGCGACAAAAATACGCAAAAATCGGGGTTTTGTCCTTTTTTTGAACGTTGCCAGTAGTCGAGCTTTCGGTTCAGGTGAAACGTAACATGTATGAAATGAAAGCCCGACAACAGTCCTTTCTTTTAAGACCAAATAAACCTATCCGACTTCGGCTCTTTTTTCCGCTAAAATTGTTCAAACTTAAAAATCTAAAAATAGCACATTTAAATTTAAGCCCATCCGCTGGTCACCATGCACAGCCGGAAGCGACGCTTTATGATCATTGGTATTGATTTTTTCGAAATTATTCTTTAAAACAATAACCGCGGATCGTTATTTTTTATATAACGGGTCCAGATTTTTTATTTGTCTTGTTTTAAGACCAAAACGAATCAATATTTTCATTTAACAAAAAAGTTCACAGGGGCCACATACGAAAACAATACTGTGAAAAAATCCTAATTGTGGAGTACTACCATAATGCTTTTGCATTTTTTGAAAATTTGACATGAGTTGCATTTTTCTCTTCTTGAGTATGTAAACACTTGAGGAATACCGGATATTATGATTTTTTTTATGTTTTACCATAGTAACGCACGCTCAAAGACGGAAGCCCTTTTCTGATCAAGCTCTTTTTTGGACATTTTCCTGCAATAACGTTAGATTCTTCCCCCGTTTGTTTTGAATCAATTTTTGTATTTTCGTAACAAAATTGGTATTCTGTTGTGATTAAGTCATTTTCTAGCCTATTTCAAACATATTTGTGAAAATTTGGAAGATTTCCGTGAAAAAATCTGCAATATGGCGCCCATGGAAACACATCATCAAAATTTGCTTAACATTTGCATAGCAAGCTATAATGCCTTGCGTTTCTATTCAAGCCGACTAAAAATTACAATTTTATGATTTACATACGGAGAAATATACTATATTGTGTAATTTTTATTTCTTCCGGGGAAAATTATTAACGTTGTTAGCGTTACATACAGCATAACCAGCTGTACAAAATATAACGTTATTGACGATATTTTCAAAAATAAGCATGTTTGGTTGCTATGGGCATTAATGCTTAATAACTGATATTTTTCCCAAAATTTTTGAAACAAGTAATTCTCAAATATATTAGCTTTATTTTCAACAATTAAACCAAGGACTAAAATCAAGATATACTCTCAAAATTTTAATGAGAATAATGCCATATAATGCTTTTGCATTTTTTGAAAATTTGACATGAGTTGCATTTTTCTCTTCTTGAGTATGTAAACACTTGAGGAATACCGGATATTATGATTTTTTTTATGTTTTACCATAGTAACGCACGCTCAAAGACGGAAGCCCTTTTCTGATCAAGCTCTTTTTGGACATTTTCCTGCAATAACGTTAGATTCTTTCCCCGTTTGTTTTGAATCAATTTTTGTATTTTCGTAACAAAATTGGTATTCTGTTGTGATTAAGTCATTTTCTAGCCTATTTCAAACATATTTGTGAAAATTTGGAAGATTTCCGTGAAAAAATCTGCAATATGGCGCCCATGGAAACACATCATCAAAATTTGCTTAACATTTGCATAGCAAGCTATAATGCCTTGCGTTTCTATTCAAGCCGACTAAAAATTACAATTTTATGATTTACATACGGAGAAATATACTATATTGTGTAATTTTTATTTCTTCCGGGGAAATTATTAACGTTGTTAGCGTTACATACAGCATAACCAGCTGTACAAAATATAACGTTATTGACGATATTTTCAAAAATAAGCATGTTTGGTTGCTATGGGCATTAATGCTTAATAACTGATATTTTTCCCAAAATTTTTGAAACAAGTAATTCTCAAATATATTAGCTTTATTTTCAACAATTAAACCAAGGACTAAAATCAAGATATACTCTCAAAATTTTAATGAGAATAATGCCATATAATGCTTTTGCATTTTTTGAAAATTTGACATGAGTTGCATTTTTCTCTTCTTGAGTATGTAAACACTTGAGGAATACCGGATATTATGATTTTTTTTATGTTTTACCATGGTAACGCACGCTCAAAGACGGAAGCCCTTTTCTGATCAAGCTCTTTTTTGGACATTTTCCTGCAATAACGTTAGATTCTTTCCCCGTTTGTTTTGAATCAATTTTTGTATTTTCGTAACAAAATTGGTATTCTGTTGTGATTAAGTCATTTTCTAGCCTATTTCAAACATATTTGTGAAAATTTGGAAGATTTCCGTGAAAAAATCTGCAATATGGCGCCCATGGAAACACATCATCAAAATTTGCTTAACATTTGCATAGCAAGCTATAATGCCTTGCGTTTCTATTCAAGCCGACTAAAAATTACAATTTTATGATTTACATACGGAGAAATATACTATATTGTGTAATTTTTATTTCTTCCGGGGAAATTATTAACGTTGTTAGCGTTACATACAGCATAACCAGCTGTACAAAATATAACGTTATTGACGATATTTTCAAAAATAAGCATGTTTGGTTGCTATGGGCATTAATGCTTAATAACTGATATTTTTCCCAAAATTTTTGAAACAAGTAATTCTCAAATATATTAGCTTTATTTTCAACAATTAAACCAAGGACTAAAATCAAGATATACTCTCAAAATTTTAATGAGAATAATGCCATATAATGCTTTTGCATTTTTTGAAAATTTGACATGAGTTGCATTTTTCTCTTCTTGAGTATGTAAACACTTGAGGAATACCGGATATTATGATTTTTTTTATGTTTTACCATGGTAACGCACGCTCAAAGACGGAAGCCCTTTTCTGATCAAGCTCTTTTTTGGACATTTTCCTGCAATAACGTTAGATTCTTTCCCCGTTTGTTTTGAATCAATTTTTGTATTTTCGTAACAAAATTGGTATTCTGTTGTGATTAAGTCATTTTCTAGCCTATTTCAAACATATTTGTGAAAATTTGGAAGATTTCCGTGAAAAAATCTGCAATATGGCGCCCATGGAAACACATCATCAAAATTTGCTTAACATTTGCATAGCAAGCTATAATGCCTTGCGTTTCTATTCAAGCCGACTAAAAATTACAATTTTATGATTTACATACGGAGAAATATACTATATTGTGTAATTTTTATTTCTTCCGGGGAAATTATTAACGTTGTTAGCGTTACATACAGCATAACCAGCTGTACAAAATATAACGTTATTGACGATATTTTCAAAAATAAGCATGTTTGGTTGCTATGGGCATTAATGCTTAATAACTGATATTTTTCCCAAAATTTTTGAAACAAGTAATTCTCAAATATATTAGCTTTATTTTCAACAATTAAACCAAGGACTAAAATCAAGATATACTCTCAAAATTTTAATGAGAATAATGCCATATGGTAGTACTCCACAATTAATTTATTTAGCTCATTTTTGCATGTGCTCGATGTTGACTATTTTGTCCCGGGTTCTTGTAATCGCTTAAACTGCTATTTGCACTTTAAACAAGGTGGTGTTCCAAACTCCGGGCATGTTTAGTCGTGTTTAGTGTCGTATTTGGTTTCTTTGTTGTACTCGTTGCCCCTAGCAACTCTTAACATTTGTCAAAAATTTGGGGACAAAAATACGCAAAAATCGGGGTTTTGTCCTTTTTTTGAACGTTGCCAGTAGTCGAGCTTTCGGTTCAGGTGAAACGTAACATGTATGAAATGAAAGCCCGAAAACAGTCCTTTCTTTTAAGACCAAATAAACCTATCCGACTTCGGCTCTTTTTTCCGCTAAAATTGTTCAAACTTAAAAATCTAAAAATAGCACATTTAAATTTAAGCCCATCCGCTGGTCACCATGCACAGCCGGAAGCGACGCTTTATGATCATTGGTATTGATTTTTTCGAAATTATTCTTTAAAACAATAACCGCGGATCGTTATTTTTTATATAACGGGTCCAGATTTTTTATTTGTCTTGTTTTAAGACCAAAACGAATCAATATTTTCATTTAACAAAAAAGTTCACAGGGGCCACATACGAAAACAATACTGTGAAAAAATCCTAATTGTGGAGTACTACCATAATGCTTTTGCATTTTTTGAAAATTTGACATGAGTTGCATTTTTCTCTTCTTGAGTATGTAAACACTTGAGGAATACCGGATATTATGATTTTTTTTATGTTTTACCATAGTAACGCACGCTCAAAGACGGAAGCCCTTTTCTGATCAAGCTCTTTTTTGGACATTTTCCTGCAATAACGTTAGATTCTTCCCCCGTTTGTTTTGAATCAATTTTTGTATTTTCGTAACAAAATTGGTATTCTGTTGTGATTAAGTCATTTTCTAGCCTATTTCAAACATATTTGTGAAAATTTGGAAGATTTCCGTGAAAAAATCTGCAATATGGCGCCCATGGAAACACATCATCAAAATTTGCTTAACATTTGCATAGCAAGCTATAATGCCTTGCGTTTCTATTCAAGCCGACTAAAAATTACAATTTTATGATTTACATACGGAGAAATATACTATATTGTGTAATTTTTATTTCTTCCGGGGAAAATTATTAACGTTGTTAGCGTTACATACAGCATAACCAGCTGTACAAAATATAACGTTATTGACGATATTTTCAAAAATAAGCATGTTTGGTTGCTATGGGCATTAATGCTTAATAACTGATATTTTTCCCAAAATTTTTGAAACAAGTAATTCTCAAATATATTAGCTTTATTTTCAACAATTAAACCAAGGACTAAAATCAAGATATACTCTCAAAATTTTAATGAGAATAATGCCATATAATGCTTTTGCATTTTTTGAAAATTTGACATGAGTTGCATTTTTCTCTTCTTGAGTATGTAAACACTTGAGGAATACCGGATATTATGATTTTTTTTATGTTTTACCATAGTAACGCACGCTCAAAGACGGAAGCCCTTTTCTGATCAAGCTCTTTTTGGACATTTTCCTGCAATAACGTTAGATTCTTTCCCCGTTTGTTTTGAATCAATTTTTGTATTTTCGTAACAAAATTGGTATTCTGTTGTGATTAAGTCATTTTCTAGCCTATTTCAAACATATTTGTGAAAATTTGGAAGATTTCCGTGAAAAAATCTGCAATATGGCGCCCATGGAAACACATCATCAAAATTTGCTTAACATTTGCATAGCAAGCTATAATGCCTTGCGTTTCTATTCAAGCCGACTAAAAATTACAATTTTATGATTTACATACGGAGAAATATACTATATTGTGTAATTTTTATTTCTTCCGGGGAAATTATTAACGTTGTTAGCGTTACATACAGCATAACCAGCTGTACAAAATATAACGTTATTGACGATATTTTCAAAAATAAGCATGTTTGGTTGCTATGGGCATTAATGCTTAATAACTGATATTTTTCCCAAAATTTTTGAAACAAGTAATTCTCAAATATATTAGCTTTATTTTCAACAATTAAACCAAGGACTAAAATCAAGATATACTCTCAAAATTTTAATGAGAATAATGCCATATAATGCTTTTGCATTTTTTGAAAATTTGACATGAGTTGCATTTTTCTCTTCTTGAGTATGTAAACACTTGAGGAATACCGGATATTATGATTTTTTTTATGTTTTACCATGGTAACGCACGCTCAAAGACGGAAGCCCTTTTCTGATCAAGCTCTTTTTTGGACATTTTCCTGCAATAACGTTAGATTCTTTCCCCGTTTGTTTTGAATCAATTTTTGTATTTTCGTAACAAAATTGGTATTCTGTTGTGATTAAGTCATTTTCTAGCCTATTTCAAACATATTTGTGAAAATTTGGAAGATTTCCGTGAAAAAATCTGCAATATGGCGCCCATGGAAACACATCATCAAAATTTGCTTAACATTTGCATAGCAAGCTATAATGCCTTGCGTTTCTATTCAAGCCGACTAAAAATTACAATTTTATGATTTACATACGGAGAAATATACTATATTGTGTAATTTTTATTTCTTCCGGGGAAATTATTAACGTTGTTAGCGTTACATACAGCATAACCAGCTGTACAAAATATAACGTTATTGACGATATTTTCAAAAATAAGCATGTTTGGTTGCTATGGGCATTAATGCTTAATAACTGATATTTTTCCCAAAATTTTTGAAACAAGTAATTCTCAAATATATTAGCTTTATTTTCAACAATTAAACCAAGGACTAAAATCAAGATATACTCTCAAAATTTTAATGAGAATAATGCCATATGGTAGTACTCCACAATTAATTTATTTAGCTCATTTTTGCATGTGCTCGATGTTGACTATTTTGTCCCGGGTTCTTGTAATCGCTTAAACTGCTATTTGCACTTTAAACAAGGTGGTGTTCCAAACTCCGGGCATGTTTAGTCGTGTTTAGTGTCGTATTTGGTTTCTTTGTTGTACTCGTTGCCCCTAGCAACTCTTAACATTTGTCAAAAATTTGGGGACAAAAATACGCAAAAATCGGGGTTTTGTCCTTTTTTTGAACGTTGCCAGTAGTCGAGCTTTCGGTTCAGGTGAAACGTAACATGTATGAAATGAAAGCCCGAAAACAGTCCTTTCTTTTAAGACCAAATAAACCTATCCGACTTCGGCTCTTTTTTCCGCTAAAATTGTTCAAACTTAAAAATCTAAAAATAGCACATTTAAATTTAAGCCCATCCGCTGGTCACCATGCACAGCCGGAAGCGACGCTTTATGATCATTGGTATTGATTTTTTCGAAATTATTCTTTAAAACAATAACCTTGGATCGTAATTTTTATATAACGGGTCCAGATTTTTTATTTGTCTTGTTTTAAGACCAAAACGAATCAATATTTTCATTTAACAAAAAAGTTCACAGGGGCCACATACGAAAACAATACTTTGAAAAAATCCTAATTGTGGAGTACTACCTAAACAACTTTGCCAAGTTTGGTTGAAGTTGGATGTATGGTGTCAGACAAGTTAATCTTTGAAATTCAGGGTAAAAGTAATGAAAAATGGTAAATTTTGACGCTTTAAGGGCCATAACTCCTAAAAGAAATGGTTCTACAGCTTTGACCTAATTACATAAAATGTAGATCTTGATGTGCTTAATCATATGCAATTTGATTTTTTAAAATATCTTGTACAGTTTTCAAGATATAGGGCTAAATAAGTGCAAATTTTTTTTAAAATCCAGAAAAAGGGCAATAAAAGAAGCAAAGGTGTACCAAAGGGGTAATCAGTATCATAAAACCGTAAAGACAAAGACAAAACCGGCAGACAAAAATCATCACAACAAAACAAACCACATATGAACATAAAACACAAAAACACACTCCTACATTGGTTGTTGGATCTTTTTGAAAATTTCTGGGCAGGTAGATCTTAAGATGTTGATCACTTTTACCCTTGCCAGAATTTTGATATCTGTGACCGTTTTTGAGTTATTTGCAAAAAACTGTATTTGACCCCCCTGTTCTATTTTTAGCCATGGCGGCCATGTTTTTTTACGAATCAAAAATCCGAACGATAGTTTTGTACACATAATGCCACTAAACAACTATACCAAGTTTAGTTGCAATTGGACTTATGGTGTCGGACAAGTTAACGTTTGAAAAATTGTTTACAGACGACGACAGACGACGACGACGACGACGACGACGGACGCCAAGTGATGGTAAAAGCTCCCATGGACTTTCGGTCCAGGTGAGCTAAAAAGGTCAACCACTTTGATTATCAATTTAAAATCCCAAATAGCACTGACCTGATGACGCTTGTTGATTTGATCTTATTTTATAACGAATTTCAATTTTCTGACAAGTTTTATGTACAAATTATTGGTGCTCCACAAGGAGGAATTATTTCACCAACTATAACGGACTTACATCTATCGAAAATACTAAAACAGATACTTGATAAATTTGAACATAGGAATAAAATTAAATTCCTATCTCAGTATAGAGATGATGGTGCGATGGTTGCAGAGTGCAACCACTCTCAAATTGAAAACTTCTTTGAAATAGCCAACGGTATAGACCCACTTTTGAAGTTCTGAAGTTGAGGTCACATACTTAGACACAGAAATATACAAAGGGGATCGTTTCAATACTAGTGGTATATTAGATATCAGATCACATGTTAAAGTGACTGAAACGTATCAATATCTTCCCACTAGCAGTTGCCATCCAAAACATACTTTCAAAAATATATCAACCACTGAGACAATTCGTCATACAAGAAATAATAGTTGTAAAAAACAACTTAAAAAACACCTCAATACACTTGAGAACAAACTAGTAAATCGAGGGTATAAAAGAGCTGATACCAGAGAGAACATACTCAATACGGTTGAAAAAGTTGATAGACAAATAGCTCTGTCTAATAACTAATACAAAACAAACATACCATTGACATTGGTAACTAAATATAACCCATGTGTATTGCATCTTAATAGAATTATTCGTGCACACTGGGACAAGCTATTAAAAAATGAAAGATGCAAAACTATTTTTAGTAAACCGCCTATCATCGCATACAAGCGAAACAAAAATATCAAAGATTACCTAGCCAAATTACGGCATTAGGTTTGTTTAATGTGGGAGACTTCTGAGAAGGGACCCACGCTTGTGCAAATTATTTAAAGCACAGAGCAAAAAATCCCGAAACACCGTTAGTCCTTGTTACTATTATAAAAAGGGCATTCTAATTGAGACTCCATGGTTTCTTTATATAAAGCGGTGTAAAGTCTTGAGACATTATTATGCGTGTTGGTAGATGGATTTCTGCCATTTGTGTCCATGTTCGAGGGCACTGACATGCTTTCAATATGGTATGCAAATGTACTTTATTAATATTTAAGTCTTGAGACATTATTATGCGTGTTGGTAGATGGATTTCTGCCATTTGTGTCCATGTTCGAGGGCACTGACATGCTTTCAATATGGTATGCAAATGTACTTTATTAAGAATGAAAAAAAAAATGCAGCTTCGAGTGACAGAAAATATTCTAAAGAAAGAATTCAATTAAAAAACAAAATTGAAATTTATGAAAAAAAAATTGTAATGGCGCGTTTAAAAGTAAAAAGGAGCTTATTATTTGAAAGATGAACATTAACATAAAAATAAATCGAAAGCAAATTTATGATTCCGATGGGCAAAACCTGCGCTCCCTTCTAGTTATTGTTTTCATGCTATTACGGGACTGTTTTTTTTTGTTCAGGACCTCGTTAAGAACAAGAAAATAAAAGAGGCAAGGTCATTTTATATCACTTTCAGATATATTGATCATGTCCTTATTTAGATAATCAAGGGCAAGTTTAACGGTTGTCAGACCTAAAATTTTAAAAATATGACAATTGAGGTAATTTATGGAGCAATTGTCATAGTCCTGGGGGTTAAGAACAATTCTCAGCGGGCGAGGGGGGGTTGAACACCAAAGGGGGGAGGGGCGACTCCCATTAGGAAACCACCCTGAAGCACCTTTTTATTCCCCAACCGAACGAAAAACAGGCCAACGGTTTACACATGAATTATATTTGCAAAAATAAGCCCAATCGTGCTATCATGCCCAAAGTGAAGAGATGGGAAAGGGAGGTCACCAATATGACACAGAGGCATCAAAATATGTCTACATGTAGGGAATGGTTAAGAAAAAAAATTTTGTTTTGCATTGAACCAAAATGTTGAAATGTTTCTATAATTATGATAATTCTCTACTCAAAAAATTGTTTTTCGCAAGTACAAGTTTTAAGAAGAACAGTTACCTGCATATCGCGGACGCTGTTCGGCAGACAAAAGTGCTGACCGATTGGGCAATCTCCACATTAAAAAGAACAACTCCGTCTCTGTTCTTTTATTTACTTATTGTTGTGAGCAACAATTATCATCTTTGATTACAATGTGGAAAACCTGGCTGCTAGAAATGTAACAATAGAGGTTCACCGTGTTGAGAAAAATATCATGTTGCTGTAGGTCTCGATAAGAGTGGAAAACCTGGCCGATAGAAATGTAACCATAGAGGTTCACCGTGTTGAGAAAAATCACACATTCACGCTGTAAGTCTCGATAAGAGTAGGAACCCCCTGCTCAATTTTCCTTACCTACCCCTCCTTTTTCCCACTGGACTCTAATCTCGGATTGTCCTTTTGTCCCACTTTCTTCCACGTCATTATCAATTCTTGTCCATTTTATCATCCCTGTAATGTTTATATCCTTGATATAGCCGAATCCCCGCTGCCTGGGAGCACTGTGCTTGGGAGAAAGCAGTATTACTCTATTTTATTCACAGGGTTAAGTGAAGCTTAATATTCTCGGTATTTTTGGTAGGATTTAAATGAAAAGTCTGAGACCAACCCGGTCAATAAAAACGAGAATATTTAAGGCAACATTTATATATCCGGGATAGTTGTTGTACACTTAGTGTACAGTTTTTCAACAACACATTATAGTTTATTGCTTATTCTCAATCTGTTTCTTTTTATGAGGATATACTACACGATCCCTATTATTTCACAAGAATGCGGAATTCTAAACTCCTATCTTTAGTAGAATAGGGTGATTGGATTATCTACCTTGGTACAAAATTCATGTCTTTCTAGTAACAGCTGTACAGTGTGGATTAAATATTGTTACAAGTAAATATTTATCAAATCTGAATAATTTACTTCGTTTTCATATCAAGCATGATATTATTCTTGGTCATATTATTACTGCAGCACATCTGGATTGTATCGTGTCAAGGTATGTACCCGTTTTTATTATTTGTATTTGTATATATTTTTCTATTATTTTCAAAGCTTGGCACATCCACGAGTATTTAATTTTTTGTTAACATTTGGTAAAAAAAATATGATTTAATATGGCGTAGGCTTTAGCCTAAAATCGGACGAAGTCAAAAATAATAAAAATAAAAAAATGAATAAATATATGTCAATGATGTCCCGGCCCTTCTTTAAAAATAGTATAAAATTTTAATCACCCTGGACAACCATGGCATTGGCATTCTTGTTAAAATATACCTTGAATAAGTGATTATGCAATCTTAAAAATAATTTGTGCAAATACCATCCAAATGTATATTTGAGGACAACACTAGGGGACGAATTGACTTCTTCATGACGTCATTTCCTTGTCAGAGAATTTCGCGCTTCAGTAGACAACAAACAAAATGTCAACATTCATTCAGCCAGGTTTTGAAGATTTTCGATGTCAATATTTAATTCTCGGTCGTATTGACACCAGGAGATCGATTTAGAAACTGGCGGAAAATAACGGCATGAAGGTTTGAGGATATCACGCAGGATTGAAAACTTTCAAGGATATATCTCAGCATCTGAGGTAGGACCCTTTCTTTCCATTTTAAAATTTTGTTTTGTCATAGGCTGAGATTAGCTAAATCAGTGCAAAGCTTATTTTATTTTTTGATTATGGTGCATTATTGATCGTACGTAAACATTCCCATGTTGATTATGTTGACATGGTGCCATGTTGTTATAGGTGACGTCATTTAGTAAAATTTTAGTGTGTCGTCATGTAAACACGTTGCCATATTGGAATCCGTTGTTATGGTGTTTTTTGTAGGTCACTGACAAGTTTCAATTTTCGAACAAAAAAACTTGAAAAAAATCGTTTGAAAATTTATTGTTTTAGTAATTTTGGCTTCGCCAAAACATAATTTCTTTTAAGTTTCTTTTGCGAAAACACAGCTAAAGCTGGCCTTTGGGGGATTATGGGATTGATTTACAAAATGCTACATCCGGTTTGCAACATTAATACACTTGTCATGTGACCTATATTCTACACTTAGTCGGACTTCGTCCGATATTAAAATATGTTCAACAAATCTTTAAGACTTTTGCATCTCTACATCTAGGTAGGTGACATATCATTTTTACTGGTATGGGGCTGGCTATTTAGAATTGAAAGTTGAAAAATATTTTGATCAATCCCTTGAAATGTAAGAACATTTTTAGATCCCCCCTCTTATAGTTGTGGAAAAAAATATGACCCTCACAATTTTGCATCTTAAGTTCTACTACAGGTACAATATGTATGCATGTATATTGTGTTATACTTAATGTAATTGAGTGTGAATAAACACCAGACTTATTTTAGATCATTTATGCATGAACAATGAGACGTTTTTAGAAATTGGAGCTAGTGTTAGTAAAACAAAATTCTAAGGAAAATCTGTTGCTCACAGATGAAAGTGTGCAAATAAGCGAAAAGTTGATAACCCGAATGACAAAATGTGACCATGGCACACAGATGCCGCCGCGTATAGCCCGAAAGAACCGATATGAACAGTACTCATATATCGGCATAAAAACGCGGTGGTATAATAGCCATGTTAAGGCATTTGACTGGCGACCGACGGGTAATAATTTATGAACCGCTTTAAGACGACTTTACTGTTATGATAAGCAGTATCATAAGAATCTTAAATTATAATTTTTGAACCACCCTGTTGAATTTCAAATCATTCTCATATTAGCTTTCTGTGAAAACCTTAACAATTTTTTTGTATAGACCCTATCCAAAACAGAAAATACTGGTCCAACAGGTTAAAAAGTCACAAAGGACTTAAAATTTGTGATACTGAATTACCCTGCAAAATTTCAAATCCTTTAAGGTAGCAAGGTACCAAATAGGTACATGTACGTGTGTGAATTCATCGCCTGTGAAGGGAAGATACAACACAGGAGTAAAAACATGGCTTTTTACGTGGGGTTATAAATGAAAAATGATTTTTGGTAGAAATATTGCATAGTCATGGCAGTGAGTTACGTCTTTATTCCACATATGAAACGTGATTTAATCATGTTTATATTATTGTTAAAACGCATTTAAAAAGCGTGAATTTACCCGTGCGGGTTCCGGGTGGCGAATAGGCCCGCAGCAGCGCTAAGCTTGTCGGTAAAAGTCCACTAAAGAGCGCTCAGAAACCTGACATCGGGTCAGGCCGCTTTGCCCACAAAGCGACTGGGATGTGTGCCCCAGGTGGTTGAATGGGGCAGCCCTGACATCGAGAGATGCGGGGTCGTCAGGCGATAATGCGAATACCCTGACCGCAAACCATAGTGGTGCACCGTGTTGGGAAAAATGCCACGTTCCTCGCACGTTAAAGAACCCTGCTGCAGGTCTCGGTAAGAGTAGGACCCGTAGGATCCCCATGCAGGAGGCTAAATTTCCCGTTCCTACCCATCACTCCTTTTTTCCAGTGGCAGTCAAAACTCCCCTACCCGATTGGCCTTGTGTCCCCATTTCCTCCACTTCATCATCAATTCATGTTCGTTGTATCACCACTTTCATGTTCATCTCCCGGATATAGCCAAAATCGTGCTGCTTGGGAGTAAAGCAATAACTAACTAACTAACTAAAAAGCGTGAATTTTCAGGTACATATACTATAACTTATTATATAGATGCATATGAAATACCGATTTTTCCCAGTGAAATAAAATCTGGTAAATTCACAGTGTGAAATAACAAAAATATTTTCACACTTGCGTCCTTTCCGGTCAAACTCAATTATGACGTCGTGAATTGTATTGCGTTGTCGGCATGACTCCTGCGGTCTAAATTCATACGCCATTCAAATAAATTTATTAAAAACTATTAAATATTAAATTTTATCTATGTAATAAATACGATAATCAATTAAAAAGTCATTTGTTCAGAGAACAAATGTGAGGTCTTTCCCATGTTCTTGTTAGTTTTATGGTAACCGTTATGTTTGGTTAGGCTATTTGAGTCTGATTTTGACAATAATATTAAACTATTAGTTGCGAAAAATGTTCTAGAGTAAAGAGCAGTGAGTCTGAAGTCAGAAAAAGTATGGTTGCTAAGGACTTTTATGACGGTTGCTATGAACTAGGGGCTACTTCCGGTTGAAAAAACTTAACCCTACACTCAAAAAGTAGTCTTGATTTAGAATATATATGGTTGCTATGGACTTTTCATTAATGTTACCTTGTTGCTAGGAAATGACCTTGACCTATGACCTTTGACCCTGGACTCAAATTGTAGCTCTTAATATACTGATTTATTTAAGTATACATGTTTACTATACTATCTGTTATGGTTTTCAAGTTATTGGCAAAAAAACGCGTTTTGCGAAACTTGTTTTAGCCGTTCAACCAAATCATGTACTGTTTGGGTTTAAATTGTAGGTAATTGAATTCTCTTTCAAATGAATTCTATGTTTCATTCATCATCTTTTATGGTTTAAAAGTTATAAACAAAAAATCATTTTAAAAATAAGAATCAAGGGCGATAACTCAAAAACGACAAGTTTTACGGTTTTGCACCTGAATCACTTTTTGTAGATTTCGACATGGCGAACATTTTTTTCATGTATTGTCTGCTTCAATTTTGTACGGTTTAAGTGTTATTTCATAAAAACTGTTTACGGTGTCAGCCATTTTGAAAATGGCTGCCCGTAACCATTCGACTTTGGTCTTAAGTTGAAAGACATATAATGACGGTCACAAAAACCCATATGTTTACTATATTATCTCGACAGTTTAAAAGTTATAAGCCAAAAACAGATAAGCCGAAACGCGTTAAGGGCCATAAATCGAAAATGGTTTGTCGTTCAGTGTTCGACCCTTTATATCAAAAAAAAGGTCTAAATGAGACGAGTATTTTTCCCATTACATGTCTGCTTCAATTTTGTATGGTTTTTCAGCTATACTGCAAACAAGGTGTGCCATGACCTCTGACCTTGAGATTTGACCTTTGACCTTGATATTTTTGGATGCAACATATGTCACCTAGGATGATTGGTGAAGGTCCCAAGTCTCTAGGACTAACCGTTTTGCAGAAAAAAAATTGACGAGTCGCAACACTTTTTGAGTCAAAAACGCGTAACCAGGAAGTTGATTGAAAAAAAAAATGCGTGACGAATCATGACCAGGAGTCTAGCAACATTTTCCCCACTTCAGATTTTTGATAACGGTTACGGTTTTTGAGTTATTTGCAAACAAGTTTTTTGGGTTAGGGGCATTTAACTCCGTTACTAAAAATAGATCGGTTTGGCAGGGTCAGTCAAAGCGAGTCAGGGTATGACCGAATAATGGTACCAAGTGTCGTAAAGTTATGTCGCGACACTTTTGTTATAGTGACCGCGGAAAAGAATAATAATAATAATCAGAATAATAATAATAATCAGAAGAAATACAATAAGGTCTTTCCACTGTAGTGGGAAAGACCTTAATTAGGTCTCATGAATAACCAAAATATGATCACTCGTGAGGTAACGCATTGAGATTTAACTCGTGCGCGGAACAAGTTCCGCGCACTCGTATAAATCTGTGTGCGTTAACCGACTCGTGATCATACTTTGGTTATTCACTCGACCCAATTAATTATCCTATAAATAATTTTTTGCTCCGTAAAAGACGGGACCATATAGTTTCGTAACCGGTAAAAATATCAATATACATTTTATTTTCTTCTGAATAGAATTAAAATCCAAAATTTTAATTTTTAGACATACAGAAAATTATGAATTTTGACAAGAAAGCATTGTTTTCAATGGGAAAATCTTTGTATTTTGCACTCTTGAGGTGTTTTAATGTGCGGTTTCTGAGAAAAGCTTGAATGAAATTTCCCATCGGCACAGATGGTGGCCTGGCAAATCTGAAAGTCGCAAACGACATTCAATTTATGATACTGGACTACTCTCCCAAATTTCTTATTTTTATGTGCGTTTTTTTTTTGGGGGGAGGGGGGTTAAAAGCTTGAAGGACATTTTTAAACTTATTTCCACACTTGCCCATTCCAAAACATGATATAGTCACACGGTTCAATCGACATTACAATTTTTCTGACGTGGCGGAATTATAAGTCAACTTTTCTGACGTGCGAGTTAGAAAATGCAAGAAAAACAAAAAATAAACAAGGTTATCATTTTCTTTGATATCAGACTCTGGATCAAAAACAATCTAATTTAAATGTATATAAACATATACTCAAATGTGAATTACAACTGAGAACATTGAGCAAAAGTCTCACGAAATGATACGGATGATCGCGGATAACCTTAATCAATGGAAAAGTGCGCATTAAAACGGTCAATTCAAAAATTACATGACTGTTCCAAAATACAGTTGAAACTGATATGGAGTCAGTTTTTGACATGGTTTCGTTTTTAATACATAAAACCAATTGGCTACACAAAAACATCATTACATTATAGCTCAAAAAGTAATAGAAAACACATATTCAAATCTATTAAAAAGTTGTTCGTAAGAAACCAATTCCTTTCTACATCCCAATTCAGAGTAAGCTGTGCAGGGATACAATTTTCTACGTTACTAATATTCAGCACAAAAACAAAACCAGGTAACTTTGAAGATTAACATAATTCGGAAGTGCTATTTATTATGTCATCACCAAAAATAAGCTATCGTCTTAAAAACGAACAACCGCCTAATAGTGCACCAAAAAGCCTAACTTGAGTTTCCGCTCCTACCCACCTCTCCCATTTTTCCTGTGGTTCTTCAAAAATTAGATGCTACTTTGTTTCCCCACCCACCCCCATGTTTCATTCATATCATCATCATTTCATGTTCATTCTATCACCATATATAGTGTTGCGAGGACGTAAAACACCACCTCATTCACTCACTCACGAAAAGCAACAATAAAACCCGCGTTCTATGCGTTCGTCATCCGCGGTCCTTTGTGTCCAAAAATCATAGTAGACCAATCAAAATATTGGAAATGCTCAGTTGGTTCGATGTGACCAAATACCCGGTGTGATAGAAGATAATGAGATATGGAATAGGTGTACGCGACACAACCTACAACCTTGACAACAATTTAGAATATCCACAACGAAAAAACATCCAGCAGCCTTCAATGTGACCAGCGGTCGCTGCTCGCTGTTCTGCAATTGGCCCTGGATTGAAAATAAACTGCATATGATTCAAGCCAAATCCTAAAAAGTGTAAATGAAAGTTACCCTTCTTGATAAAAAAAATCGACAAATACAAACATCAGATTTGATAAGGATTCTCAGGCTTGGGACAGGAACATTTAAAATGTGGCGGGGTTAAACTCGTTTTTGGGGATCTTAGTCTAACAAGCGGGGGAGGGGAGGGGCATTATTGCCCGTGATATAATTACCAGCTTAAAGTTAAAAAATCTGTCAAAGTAAAAAATGACCGCATTTCGTTAAACTGGAAGTAGGTGGGCGACAGACCAGAAATCAAATCTCACGTTATGGGACTTTTCCCTAATGCTGTATACCAAATATCAAGTGGCTGTGATTAGAAGTTGCCGAGAAAACTGTTATGCAAATCTTTGCCCCGCGCGCCCGACCGCCCGACATTCACCATTTTATTACCCTGATTTTTCACTCAGTGAAATCCGGCCAATAAGCAATCAACATACACTGCCTATTTTTTTTAAATCAAATTCATACATATATGTATGAATTTAATTTAAAAAAAAAACTATGTAGTAAAAGCTTCAATGTATCTTGTTATGAAATCTCGAGAGTATCGAGTGTGATTATTAGCTTAATTTAGAAAGGTACTCGATTAACCTTTTTTGTGCAACTGTTGTTCCGTCCCGTCAAAAAGAGTGTATAACATTATCCACCACGTCAAAAACTTTGCTTGTCGTACAATGTTTGGATAAAAGTATATAACAAAACCGATTATGGCAAAACAAATCACATATCTGGTCAATTGCAAATTTAGTATTAGGAGGTTGAAATTTTACTTCTTGGTCATGAATTAAGTTTGTTTGTTATAGCTGATCGTATTTCGGCAGAGTGTTTGAAGCACGTGATGCATGGATTTGTATGAAAGAAACTACAATCGAAGACAATGCTGACTGCTTCGGACTGGGCTATATTTCATTCTAATATATTTTTGGAAAGTAATAAATTTTGTACTTTTTCCGGTGAAATTTCATAATTTTAACATGTTTTGTTCCGCTCGCAACTCACTACGGTATGTCGGTTATCCGCACGCATGAAAATCTGATATATCGATTGTACCGTGTGATAGTGGTTTCACAGGTCTAGTAGTCGCTTAAACGAACGCACAATTAATACGCATGTAATTTATTTGTACTTAACCCTTCTGACAACTTTCAAATCATTTCCATGTATAGTTTCAAAGAAAAGCCGTAAATTTGTTCATACCGACGGACATGGGTAACTTAATGCACCCGGCATGTCGTGGCGGGAGCATCAAAAGAAACTGTTGAGAAGATTGGTAGATTGGTACTACCAGAAACATTTAACAAATGTTGTCAGAATATTTAAGTAATAGTTTTTACATGATGACGTGGTGTGTCAGTTAAAGATCGCCCCGACAGCCGGAGGGCGGACGGGGTGATATTACTGACACATCAAGTCCGAATGTAATAAATATTTTACATCCCCGCCTTCATAATTAGTCATGTAGATTTTAAATACAAACATTAGAAATCATACTGTGCATTTAGAATCGAATAGAAACATTTTTATACCATATAATATAGAGTATCCCTATGGGGCCCCTTCAATAATCTTATTGTATAAGCTTTTAGCAAAGTGATGTTCTAGACATTTCAAGAATGTAAGGTGACGACCATCGTTCAAATCCCAGTGGAAACTATGTATTTTATACGACTGCAAAAAAGATTATGGTCGTAAAATGGTATGATGTTGTCGTCGTCGTTGTCTGTACTCTATAGTTTACCATTTACTTTAATTGTAGTCAACCGATTGCTATGAAATGACAATGAAGTTCCTTTCCATAAAAAGATGGATGGGATTGATTTGGGGGTCCCCCTTTTTTCGTTTAGAAATTAAGGGTCAAAATGCTACTTTTTTGTTTAATCCCACGATAACGTTTTTTCTGGTTAACCAAACGATGTGAAATTTATAAAAATGTTATTATATATTTATACCATTAAAGGATGAATGGAATTGATGCTTGGGTCCCCTTTTATTCGTTTATAAATTAGGATTCTAAAAGGGGCATAAAATTAAAATTACTTATTTGTGTCCGCAGCATCTTTAGTTCTAGTTGACCATTTGCTATAAAATTTTGGCAATGATATGCCTTACCATTAAACTATTTTTACATAAAAAATCAAAAGAATTTTATGACAAAAAGCAATTTTACGATAACACGATTACCAGGTATTTTCTGAGTGATTGAATGGTCAAGTACCAAATACCTGACCCAGGAAACGTCGCGACATGTACCTAACCAGTGTTTACGTTTTATAATTAGCTTGTCCTCTTTTTTGACAAAGCATTTTTTCGTACCAGGTTTTGCCTTCCATACGAAACACGGCGGTTATATTCTCCGGCTCCACCAACTTCTTTAGAAATTTCACCACGAACTTCCTTGGATTATCCGGTAGGCTGTCTGTAAAGGAAATCCTTAGGCTCGACTTCAAAATCTCCTCGTCAACCATTTCCATATATGAGATTGATTTTGAGATCTCGCCTTTTTTATTGCGAAATAAGGGGTCCAAAAAGGGCAAAAAATGCAACTTTTATTTATTTCTGGTCCGATTATGAAATTATTTTTGAAATGTCAAGTAGTGAGTAAAAAAATCATTATCATGTACAGTTTCTAAGAAAAGCCGTAAATTTGTCCAGACCGACCGACATGAGTAACTTAATGCACCCGGTATGTCATGGCGGGAGCACCAAAAGAAAATGTTGAGAAGATTGATATTACCGGAAACATTTAACAAGTTTTGTCAGAATATGTCAGTTTTCATGGTAATGGTAATTACATGAGGACGCAGTGTGTCAGTAGAAATCGCCCCTACGACCGGAGGCCGGAGGGGGTGATATTACGCAAAGGATATAAGCCCTTAACAGTCTATTCGGTAAAATATTGGACTTATATTTTTTCCGAATGCCATGTTTAAGGCTTATATCTTACTTAAAACACGGTTTTATGCATACAAACTTCTATATTTAAGCACAACACGATCAAAAATATATTTTTAATAGCGAGCAGAGCTCGTAGCGGGCACGAAGTGCCCACGAGAGCGGAGAGCTCTACAGCAAGTTCCCGCGAAAAAATTGCCTAATGCTGATATTGATTTTTTTTGTCCGGATATGCTTCTCACAATTCACGTGCACAATTCATACAGGTTCGATGTGAATTTGAAAATGATTACCAATTTTGCTACTCACCTTCCAAAAATTTTCTATGTAAATTTGGAACAAGGAGAAAAATATTCTGATGACGCTGAGTTACTACATTTTTTCAGTAAACAAATTTAATTCATTTTTTTTGCATTTTCTTTTTTTACGCTTATTCGCCCCAAGAATCTCGTCACAAACTGAACGTTCTAGAAAATGAACTGATTAAAATAAAATACCTATCGACGATAACGATCAAAACAAAAAGGGCAAAAATGTAACTTTTTATTTCTGATCCGATTTTGAATTTTTTTTTTTGCATATTAATTCTTGTCAAATAGTAGATACAGAATGAAGGATTAATTGTCGCACCCCTTTTTAGCTCGCCTGGCCAAAGGCCATGTGAGCTATTGCCATCACTTGGCGTCCGTCGTCGTCGTCCGTCGTCGTCCATCGTCGTCCGTCGTCGTCCGTCGTTAACTTTTCTTCAAACTTCTTCTCCTCTGAAACAGCTGAACAGATTCAAACCAAATTTGGTCTGATGGTACCTTAGGGTTTCCCCCACAGAACTGATGTGGGAATTTTTGATTCGTCGAAAAACATGGCCGCCGTTGCTAAAAATAGACCAGGGGGGTCAGACTACTGTTTTTGGCTTGTAAATCAAAAAGTATAAGAGATAGATGAAATCTGATTCCACTCTACTGCTTCAGCATGAAAAGCTCGACAAAAGTCTCTATTTGGTTCAAGTTGTCAGATGACCCCTTATAGGGGTTACAGCCCCTTAAAGGTGAAAAAAAGCGTTTTTTTCATGTTTTTGCCCTATAGTATGAAAACTATTGCAGATAGAGAAAAGCTGTTGCTTGCTTAAATGTTCAGCTCATTTAGCTCTACAAAAGTCTCCATAGGATCGAAGTCGTTTGATGACCCTTAATAGGGGTTACGGCCCCTAAAATAACCGTTTTCATGTTTTTGGCCTTTAGAAAGAAAACTATAGCAGATAGAGAAAAGCTGTTGCTTGCTTAAACGTTCAGCTCATTTAGCTCTACAAAATATAGAGTTGACATCAAGACCAGGTGAGCGATTAAGGCTCCTGGGAGCCTCTTGTTTCTGTTATCCTTTCAGGGACTATTTATTGTCCGATATCAAAATTTTGTTTTGCTTATTAATTCTTATCAAGGAGCGAACTTATAAATTTGAGGATTATTCATATGACACTCACCGCCCCCTTATTGTCATTAGGGGCAAAAACGAAAGGTAGCAGATATCCTTGATAAGGGGTGCAAAAATGTAAAATTTAGTAACTGTAATTAATTTTAGTTTACCTTTGAAAGAAAAATGGATTCGTTCTGAAATGTACGTGGAAAGCCCACCAAAGGCTGCATGTGTCAAAAAACTTTGTCAGTCCACCATTGGCTGCATGTGTCCAGAGCAATTGACTATCCATATTAGGCATAAAACGTACAGGGTTCGACATGTTGCGGTCGTATCATGCTGCGCTCGTTTATATGTGGTCCGATTTTCCAAATCTTATTTTCATTTGAATCCTTGTAAATTTCCACTTGCATTAATTTTTTAATTAGATTTACAATATGTTTTACTGCTTTTGGAAAATGCATAATATAGGTTTTCTTGAAAGGCTTGTATGAGTATATAAACGTAAAATTCAAATATGCATTGAAAGTCCACCTAAGAATGCATGTGTCAAAAAGCTTTTTGAGTACACCATGGGCTTTTGACAATCCATATTGGGCCTCAAACCTACAGGGTTTAGCATGTTGCGGTTGTATCATGCTGCGCTCGGCATAGTTTTTTTTTATTAAAATGCATAGCTAGTTACGAGTTCTTACGATATTTTTTATCCAACCACTTTTACGGCACCATGTATTTTACAGAGTGGAGAATGGAGCCATTTTTGATTTGAATTTCAGTATATAATTACCATAGATGTAATTTTATGTGGTGGAATTGTGTACGCTCTCCCAAGTGCTTGAAACCCCCTGTGGAAAGATTCTCCTAGTGTTAACACTCAAATAATCATCTGACTGTTTCGTTATTTTACATTTATGTATTTATTTAATTTGTCATATGCTGATTGATCCTTATATACTCTGGTCAGCTACATCAACATACATCGATGTCGCAACCCTTAATGTCAAAATAACCCTTAATGTAAAAGTTTTTACATTAAGGGTTGGAAAGTTACTTCTGATATAACAAGTGCAACCCTTAATGTAAAAAAAAAAATTTACATTAAGGGTTAATAAGTATCACTACAACCCTTAATGTAAAAACTAAGCTGTGTAGAATAGGATAACAGACATAACTTATTTTTATATATATTTGTTTGTAGGAATTTGTGTATTTGTGAAGGTTCTTGTGGGCTCTTATCAGCTAATAAAATTTATGCTCGTATAGTTTCCTATAGTTTTAAGCAAGGGTTGAAGCCGTTTTAGTGAATGCCAAAGCGGGACTAATCGACTAGTGTTTGAAAATACCGTGTTTATTGTATATACCCCTGCTTCGGAGAGGAAGGTAAAATTGGTTTACATTCGTCCGTTTATCCCCCTGTCATTTTGTCTACAACATAATTTGTATTACAGTTTTCCTAGCAACTACAGTTCACGGTGACTTGAAATTTGGTACACGGCTTCGGTATGAGGTCCTTAATTTCGAGTGTGTAAAAATAATACTTATTGTATAATGCTTTACACTAAGGGAAGATTTATTACATTAAGGGTTGCAAGCCTTAATGTAAAAAAATTAAATGTAATATAAATAATGCAACATTCAGGTTTTGAACGTCACTCGTCATTAAAAAAAACCTTATTTTATAATTTTTTACACTACGTTTTAATGTTTTTGTTTTACATTAAAGGTTATTTTTCATAAGTAGCTTTTCCTACATTAACTTAAAGGGTTAGTTTTTTTACCCCGCCACACGAAGTGGCGAGGTATTATGTTATACTAGTACCCTCAGTTTCGTTGGATGTCTGTCCGTTCATCCGTCCCCCGACAGTTTCCAGATGATAACTTGAAAACGCGTCAAGGGATTTGAATGATATTTTGCTCAAGCATCACAAAAACTCAATGGGATGTCTGAAGTGTTCTAGATACCATAGTTATTGAGAAACAGTGAAAAATACTTTTTCAAGTAAAATGACACAATATTTGTATAAAACTAATTCATTGTCTGACTCCATTTTGTCAAATTTTACTTATGACTCTTAATGTAAAAAAAATACATGTGACGTTCTAGCCCTTAATGTAAAAAGTTTTTACACCAAGAGTTGTTTTTAACAATAAGAGTTTTTATCAGATTTGTATAACCCTTAATGTAAAAAATTAACCCTTATTGTAAATATTTTTACAATTAGGGTTATTTTTACATTTAGGGTTGTGACACACCTTATTATGGGATGTTAAGATAAAAGATGTCATCACAGATAACTTTTTTTAAAACAATAGAGTTATAATTACAGATTTTCAGTAAGACCCGGGCAGTAAGAGCTGTCATAAAGTAAGATGTATGTCCTATTAACCACGTATGGTTTAATTGCCCATGCAGTCACAGACAGTGGAATTATAATTAAAATTGTTAATACATTTAAATGACAGTAACCTGTACACCGGTCTGCACATTACCTGTACAGGTTAAATATGTTGAAATGCCAAAAATATAAAAATAATAGAAATTAAGTCACTTCAAATTCCTTGCTGAATCTGTTTATCAGTTGCTGTCTTGCTGGCCAAGGTAACAAATTAAGTACCACTTTTTATTAGAATCATGCAAAGAGCGGTTCATGGGTGAAAAGCCTACACCAATTTATTTTTGATGTGTTACTCCTACTAGCACACTGCTTTGATTTTTTGTGCTCTTTTTCCCAACTAGCCCTGGTCCTTAGAGAAAAAAAATATATATATATCTTCATTACCGAAGTAAATAACTATAGGTTTACAATTCAAAATTACAATTTTAACAAGATCTTTACAAAATATAGTAATGAAAGTCAAAAGGCAGTGATACAATATTAAAAATTAATAATTACAACAGTTCTTCCCTTAATTTAAATGCTCTGCATATGAATTTTCCCAAATTACACAGCTCTTTAACATAATTAAAGCTCATTAGTTGAATAAACTTATACATCGATGGTTTCCTCCAATAGTAGGGTTTAATCAAATTAACTCTTAGACCATGATAAACTTTACATTTCAAAATAAAGTGCAGTTCATCCTCAATTTCTAAATTACATAAAGAACAATATATTATATATAGAATGCATTGGAAAATGTCAAAAAGGGAGATAACTCTTAAAATTGTCAATAATTTCATTAAAACCATTTTTAAAAAATGCAAGATTTTTCCCAGCACCAGGCAGTTATGAGCAAATTGTTACTTTTCTTATTTTATATTCTTTGAACTATCTTTCGTTAAAAATAAACCACTGTAGCCTATTTTTGATGAATCACTTTTCTTCAATTTTGCATGATTCTTAGGTTGACTACTACTTAATGTTTTGTTGAAGACGTCGTGGTAAACACTTTTAAAAATTTCGGCTGATGGAAATAAATACATGGTGCCCTTTTACGAGCTATTTCCGAGCTTTCACGGTTTCTTAAGATGAGCGGAAATTTTACGCACCCCTGTCCAGCGACGATACAAATTAGTGTTTACGAGTGTTAAGGTGTCTTGACGATGTTCTTACGAGTGGAATTCAATATAGTAAAGGGAATCGTAAATAGCTCGCAAACAACTCGTATAGAAATCATCTGCAAGGTGTTTCAGAGCTACAAATGTAGTTAAGAAAAACCGCGAGTCATATACGATTTTTACGAGTGATATGCGATGCGTTTACAAGTTAGATTATGACATTGTTATTTTTTTCAACTTGCAAAAGTTTTATGATGTCATGATTCAAAAATCCTCGTAAAACTTGCACGAGTTCATACGATTTCACACAAGAATTGCCAGTAGATTGCAAGTCTTTGCAATTGAATACGAGTTGTTAGCTCGTAATTGATTGTGGGAAATCCACTTGTGAGGAGATCACGTAGACACAGGGGAGAATCGGTAAAAAATTATCGTGACTAATTTTCCTATGGCGGTCAAGTATTGTGCATGATCGCAAACAATTCTGTACCGGATCGCGAACACACATATTTTTGTTTTATCATTGAATAAACTAAAAATTAAGAAATTACAAACGTCATTAAAAAAATTTTAAAGTGTCGGCCAAAATAGCTATGTTTCCTTTACAGATAAACATTTTAACATTCTATTTTTCGTAAAAGCGTAAAGGTGCTATCCTATACCCAACGATTATCACATGAAAATTAAATGGAAAAGCTTCTTTTTTCAAATAAGAAATATTAATCTTATAAAAAAGCGGAATAGATTTTGATATTTAACATTAAAAAAGTATCTAAATATAAAATATATAGTTCATATATTTAACTTAAATTGAATATTTAGGAGGAAAAAAAGTGTCAAAACGATTAAGAATCTGCCTTTCATGATTGTGAACAATGTGGTACCTGCAAAATTTGATCGTCAACAGGAAAGCGTGACCCCATTATATATATATATACATATTTTAAACTACGCCTTCGATTAAATTATATCTTTTCTAAACTGAAAACATTGCTATTAGACGATTTTGCATGGTTGTCTCCCAAATTGGATCTTTTAAGATTACTTTATCTTTTCCACCATTATTTAAAGATAACTCAGCGAATGACACATTGATATCATTCGAATTTATATATTGTTTCGAATGTGACGAATTCTCGCGGAGGGCGAGACATGCATTACCTTCCTATGGCGGTAGAGTAACGTGTGCGAGACGTTTGTAGAAGATGAATAACTTGAACAGTATACACATGTAATACCTATGCATTTGATATGTGATATGTAGACACTTTGGGTTGTGGTCTACGTAATTGCCACCATTTCGTGTGACATTGATACAAGTTAATGCTTTAACGACTTTATTAACTTAAATCTTTTTCTAGTCCCTAAATTTCTTTGTAAGAATTTTTTGAAAAATGAATGTTCCATATGCCATGTACATATGCGTCTGATATTAAGTAGACACATGGGATGTGGTGTATACACAGCTAACACTATGCCATATGAATACGACCCCATATCTTACTTTAACCACTCTGTGAACATAGGATTATTTGGGATTTATGAATTTTTTTTAGCTTATTTTGCTTGACAGCTAATTGTTTCGAAGCATTACAGCGATCAAATATGTCGGTTTTGTATGATGAGATAATACTAAATCATTTGTTGTTTGAAGTTTTATGTTGGATTTAGAATCGATATGTTTGATTTTTTACATCAATCGATAAATGCTTCTTAGCTAGCTGTCAGTAACTGCTAGTGTTCTCAAGGGAGTTCCTTTACGTTTCGTTGTTCTCGTATAGTACTCTTGTCTCAGGTTCTCTCTTGGTGAATTGAACTTTTATCGATTTGATTTTTAAAGTGTGTTATTATTTGTGCTATGTACAAGATAAACAATAGGGGGAAGGTTGGGCAAAAAAAAAAATAGTTTAACCCCGCCACATTTTATATGTGCCTGTCCTAAGCCAGGAATCCTTGTCAAAGCTTTTGTTTGCCCTTGTCTACTATCTGTTTTTTTGTTTTATGCCCAGAAATGGGTCTTTCTTTGATATTCTAGGGATTTGTTTGAATCTTATGTTTTGTATTTTTAGTCTTGGGCCAATGCAAGACGGCGAGCAGTGACCTCTGGTCATGTTGAAGACTGCTGGCTCTTTTCCATCGTGATTTTTTAAATTGCCGTTTCTTTAATGTTGGTTGTGTCGCGTACACTTATTCCACATCTCTTTATCGTCTATACTATAACAGTTTCTTAGGGAGGAAAGAAGCAGAGAGGTATCAATAGGTCATTCGATCGTCAAAAGCCTAAAAGGAAAAAGACAAAATTATTAAATCCAAACGAGAACAGCACAAAGAAACAGACAAAATAAATTTCACAAAGAAATGAATAGCAATATACAAAGTTAACGTGAAGTAGTGGCTGGAAAGGAGTAAACATTTATTTTTATTTAGCTATTTCAATTGTAATTTTTGTTTGTCATCGATATGCCACATGTACTTGAGTGTTGACGTTTTGAATATCTACAATATGAGCAAGACCCTTGCGTTTTTAAAGAATGACAATGTAATGTAGTGTACACCGGTCAGTGTAAGCAGTGTTTATTTTTATAGAATTGCTAGTAGATTAAAACATTCAACTTTCTCAAATAGCAGTATATTACTTTCAATAAAATTTAATCTGTTTCGTTTGATTGATACATGTAAATATTTCATCTTCAATTAATGTTTAACTTTAAGACTTCATTATTTTCAACATTCGATATGGACTATTTAAAATTTGTTCACGATCATTGTTCACGATCAAAAATCAATGGTACCAAATTGTTTGCGATTCCAAAAACAAACAAAATATACAAACAATATACAGTTTTGCTGTTACATTTAAAAAAGATATATTTTCTAGTTATTGGTGAATGAGATAAATGATATTCAAATCCAAATCACCATATTTCATGCATGGTAACATTAAAATGAAACATAACACGCATGTTTTGTTTACAAAATGCTTTAAAATTTGACCTCCTCATATCAACATACTATCTGACTTTTCACATTTTGAGAAAGCTATTCAATTTGAAATAAAACGGCTTTCATGTTTCAATTTTGAAGTTAAGCCATTTTACCAGACATAATTAGTTTTTATGCCCGCCAACAAAGTCGGGGGCATATCGTTTTTCGGTCTGTTCGTCCGTCCTTCCGTCTGTCCGTCCGTCACGTTTTAGTTTTCCGCACTTTTTTTCGGCACCCTTGCATAAATTCAAAATTTTTGGTATGTGAGTCTACCATGATGAGTTACAGGTCAATATTGAGTTCGTTCCGGTCCACTGATTTTGACCTAAATTACGACCCTTGGACTTAGCAAATTTTGTAAAAATAACAATTGTCCGCACCTTTTTCGACATCCTTGCATATATGACATTGTAATAAGATTTTTGATATTTGAGTCTACAATGATGAGTTACAGGTCAAGTTTGGGTTTCGTTCCAGTCCACTGATTTTGACCTAAATTACGCCTTGGACTTTTTGGAAAAAAAAAAAGTTTTCCGCACTTTTTATCTCACCTGACCCGAAGGCATACCAAAATTCTGGCATTTGGTAAAAGTGATCAACAACTCAAGATCTACCTACCCTGAAATTTTAAAGAAATTCCAACAATCCATGTGGGAGTTATTGCCCTTTTTGTGGATTTTTTGCAACTTTTACACCTGTTTAGCACAATATCTTGAAAACTATATAAGATATTTGAGAAATTATAATAGCATATTGTTGAGCACATCAAGATCTACAAATGATGTAATAGGGTCAACGTTATAGGACCTTTTCTTTTTTGGAGTTATTGCCCTTTAATTTGAACATCAAAATTGAGCATTTTCACAGCATTTCTTCATTACATTGAAAATGTTAACTCTGCTGACAGTGTTAGTCTAATTGGAACCAAACTTCGTATAGTTGTTTATTAGCATTATGTGTATAGAATTGATGTGGTGAGTTTTGATTGGTCGTAAAACATGGCCGTTGTGGCTAAAAATAGAACATAGTGGAAAATTGAAGGTTTTTTTTGCAAATAATTAAAAAACGGTGACAGATTTTTAAATTTTGATTGCAAACAAAAGTGATCAGCACCTCAAGATCTACCAGCTCTGAAATGTTGGAGAAGATCCAACAACCCATGTAGGAGTTGTTGCCCTTTTTGTGATTTTTTTTTGCTAATTTTGCACCTATTAAGCTCAATATAGTAAAAACTATATAAGATTTTTGAGAAATTTAAATTGCATATTGATAAGCACATCAAGATCTACAAAATATGTAATAGGGTCAACGTTGTAAGGCCCTTCCTTTTAGGGGTTTTTCCCCGTAGAACATCAAAATCGATTATTTTCACAGCATTTCCTGATTATATTGAAACATTAAATCCTCTGACGCCATAAGTCCAATTGAAACCAAACTTATTATGTTATGCCTAATAACCTTTACTTCATACATATATGTCATGTGAGCGTTTCAGGCTCCTGGAAGCCTCTTGTTTTAGACATCCTTGCATACATTCATAAGATTTTTGGTATACATATGAGTCTACCATGATGAGTTACAGGTCATGTTTGAGTTTCAATCTGGTCCACTGATTTTGACCTTAATTACAGCCCTTGGACTTAGCAAATTTTGTAAAAATAATAGTTTTCCGCACTTTTTTTCGACATCCTTGCATATATTCTAAAGGTTTTTAGTATGTGAGTCTACCATGATGTTTTACAGGTCAAGTTTGAGTTTCGTTCTGGTCAACTGATTTTGACCTAAATTACAGCCCTTGGACTTGGCAAATTTTGTAAAAAATAACAGTATTATTTTAATTGCCAGCGGGGCATCAGTGTCATCTTGACACATTTCCTTGTTTTAATGTTACTTTATGAAACGTTCTAGAAGAGAAAAAAGACTAACCTCCTAGGAAAAAAAATAATACTAGTATGTGTTGTTCACGATCCGGTACAGAATTGTTCGCGATCATGCACAATACTTGAAAACCATAGGAAAGTTGTTCACGCTCATTTTTACCGATATACCGATTGTCCCCTGTGGTAGATAAAATCGGTGGAATTCCGGCTACATACAATACACACAAATGGTACTCCAATTTCAACAGCTTTATTTTAGCGATCTGTAGACTGGCATAACTGATATAACATACAAAATACAACAATAGAATATAACATGAAAATACAAATTAACATGTAAACAGATTAATCAGGTCTCTAGCGCGTTAAACAAACATTAATAACAATAGACTTAATTTAAATTAAGATACATGTGTAGGACGAACCAGACAACAAACAACTTATAAAAGATTTTTAATAACTTTATTGAGGGGGGATCAATATATTTTTGCAATACGGATGAAAATTACGCGAAGGGGTCATTTTTTAAAATTGCAGTATTGCATGTTTGCAGTCTACACCCTTCCCATCTGTTGAACATGGTGCATTTGCAAATCTTGGCTTCTGTCTGATCAACGTGGTTAGCATTCTTTGCTTCTGACTTTTGCATTGATGCAATGATCTTTTTGTCGGATGTGTTCTTTATCAATTAAAGCTACAGTGTTTTCTAAAAAAAAGTTACTGGAGAATAGTTTTTCATTGCTGTTAATAATAAAATCAGGACCACTTGACAAAGCTCCTTCACCTTTACAAGTTTAATAACCAATACATGTTTATTAACAATATATTTAGGATTTTAGTTAAAGATTCTGACAACACTTGTTTAATGTTTCTATAATACCAATTCTCAACTCTCAACAATATCTTGCATGCAAGCTCAGTATTATAGTATTATTGCGTAAAATTTTCCATATTGGCTTAGTTATTGGTCCAAGGCTAGTCATATTTGACTGAGGCGAAGCCGAAGTCCAATATGGCTAGCCGAGGACCAATAACTCAGCCAATATGGATAAATTTACGCAATTATACCTTTATTGACTAACCTAACCAATATGGCTGACATGCCATATTGACTAGTCCAATATGCCATATTGACTAGTCCAATATCCATATTAGACGGATAAATTACATATTGGCGTAGTTTTGTGTTTATATAGTATAGGCTGTTTTCATCATATTTAGACAAATATTTTTATGTTAGTCAATAAAGGTCAGAAAAATTATAACTGTTTTCATTTTCGCAGATGTTAGTTAATGTATTTTTATGTCCCCACGACGGAGGATATTATGTCTATCTGTCCATACAAATTTCCGTTTTTTCTAAGAAACTGTACATAAAATGATTTTAAATTTGGTGGTTCAGTATTACAAATTGTGCATCATAAGCGACCTGTTTAAGAAGGGGTCTTTCTATGACTATTTCAGGACTGGATTTGAGTTATATGCATTTTGTTTAGACCATGGGCCAATTGCATGACCGCGAGCAGCGCCCACTGGCCTCGTTGAAGGCTACTGGCGGTTGTCTTTTGCGGTTTTTCTGAATTGCCGCTTGTGGGCTGTGTCGCGTGCATTTATGCCACATCTCATTATTTTCTATATCAGACTTGTCGAACCAATTCTTTTTTGGGACTGGGCCGATATGAACATTTTGTCAAGATTTTGTTTAGAAACCGTACATTAGAATAATTTGGCAATGTAGTTCAGTATCACAAATTGTACATCTTTTGTGATCATCGGATTCTAGAAAGTCTGCTTCATATTTAGATCTACATCTCAAAATTGAAACTTTCCAGTCGCCAACTTTCCCTTCTTGTGTAGCAACATTTTGTCCACTCCGGCTTATGGAGTTTTCGTATCAGTTGATTCGTAACTTCAGAGCTTGCGGAAATTACATCGGTTTCCTTGGCAGAGCCTCACGATTGACACATAAATTGCTAATACAGGATTATTTTGCTCCACGGTTGTTGTCTTCCCTCAAGAAATTTTACAGTAGACACCGTGCACTCGTAGACAAATACGGGATTTCTTTTTATCAAATGAATGCAGCTGTTGGTTTGTCACTGTTCTTGTTCGTGTTTACCGGTTTTGTCGTTGCTCTTTCGGGTTTTTGACACTCGAATGCGTCATTGGTGCCTCTTTGCTTCTTTCAGACTTTCTTGACAATTTTTTCTCAAAACCTTCACAGGAAATGATTATAAATTCGATTGTTTTTCTACCTTAGTGATGTTCAGATCTGTCAGATTTTCACTTCCCGTTTAAGGTGCTTCGAAGAGGCATCACACTCTGTCTTTGTGTCCTTTCGTTTGCCCTTACAACTTATTTATCTTTTATATGCTAATTCTGTTATAATTAAAACGTACTCTATATACCTAAATGTATAGCTATAATGCCAGGTGCGGATTCAGGCGGAGGCGGACCCAGTGCCCCCTCCCTTAAATGTGAAAAAAATCGATTATTTATTATGAATTCAATAAACAAGAGGCTCCCAGGAGCCTGAATCGTTCACCTGACATATGTGCCTGAAGTAAAGGTTATTAGGCAAAATCTATTTGACGTTGAAAGGGTCATAAGATTAATAAGGGGGTCATCTGACAATATTGTGGATCTTAAGGTGCTGATCACTTTTGTTCTCAATCAAAATCTAAAAATCTGTCACCCTTTTTGAGTTATTTGCAAAAAAATGCAGTTCAACCTAATGTTCTATTTAAAGCCACAGCGCGCGGCCATGTTTTACAACCAATCAAAAATCCCCACATCAGTTCCATACACCTAATACTAATAAATAATAATACCAAGTTTGGTTCCAATTGGACTTAAAGTGTCCGAGGAGTTAACGTTTTCAATAAAACGAGGAAATGCTTTTTAAATGCTCAATTTTGACGTTCTAAAGGCAATAACCCCTCAAAGGAAAGGTCCTACAGCGTTGACCCTTTTACATATTTTGTAGATCTTGATGCGCTTAACAATATGCAATTTAAATTTCTCAAATATCTTGTATAGTTTTCAAGATATCGAGCTAAAAATGTGCGAAATTTGCAAAAAATACACAAAAAGGGCAATAACTCCTACATGGATTGTTGGATTTTCTTCAAAATTTCAGAGCATGTAGATCTTGAGGTGCTGATCACTTTTATATCGCCAGAATTTTGGTATCTGTAGCCGTTTTTGAGTAATTTGCAAAAAAACTGCATTGTACCCCTATGTTCTATTTTTAGCCATGGCGACCATGTTTTACGTTGAATCAAAAATACCCACATCAGTTCAAAGCACCGGATGCTAATGAACAACCATGCCAAGTTTGGTTGCAATTGGACTTATGGTGTAAGAGAAGTTAACGTTTTAAAAAGTTTACGGACGACGGACGGACGCAGACGGACGACGGACGCAAAGTGATGACAATAGCTCTAAAAAGGCCAAAATCGGCTGAACTCGTAAAACTTTTGCGAGTTGAAAAATTGGCCTTGTCATATATATACTCGTTAACGCATTCTACCTCTCGTTAAGAACTCGCGGTGATCGTAAATGACTCGCATTTACTCTAATACTCCCTTCACATATACGAGATTTCCTTAATACCCCCTTCACATATACGATATTCTCTTACGAGTTGTTACGATTATCAAACTTTATAGTTTTACGAGTTCTTGCGAGATTTTCTTCCAACCTTTTACGATCTATTTCCAAGTTGTCACGATTTCGTCAGTTGTGCGGAAATTTTTCGCACTCCCGTCCAGAGACGATACGAATTTTATTTTCGAAGTGTTTACGAGCATGTTACGGTGCCTTTACGGCGTCTCTACGGAAAAATGCGATATTGGACATGATATCGTAACTAACTCGCAAACCACTCGTAAAAGAACTCCTTTGCAAGGTCTTCCCGAGTAAGTTACGAGTAAAGGCGAGTCATTTACGATCTCTACGAGTTATTTGCGATGTGTTTTTAAAAATGACATTGTTGTTTTTTTCAACTCGTAAAAGTCTTACGAGGATTTTAGACATGTCATAAATCCTCGTAAAACTTTCACGAGTTCTTACGGTTATACACGAGCTAGAAAGACTTGTTTACGTGTAACAAAGAGTGATTTACGAGTCTTTGCGATCGATTTAGAGTTGAAAACTCGTAAGAACTCGTACGGAAACCTCGTATATGTAAAGGGAGTAATAGAGTTCTTACGAGTTTACAACTCATATTCGATCACAAAGACTCATTTTTTAGATCGTGCGAAATCGTAAAAACTCGTTAAAGTTTTACAAGGATTTTTCAAAAATCATCGTAAGACTTTTCCGAGTTGTAAAATACGGAAACGTCTACGTGCCATTATTTGCGTTGTTCGACTGTTCATAAAACGTAAACACTTCACGAGTTCTTTCAGTTATTTGATATTATTACGTGTTCGATTTCACACAGTATCGTGATATATACCAATGTTTAAGTGTTTTGTATTATGTATTTGTATTTTGCATTCCACGGAAATCTCACTTGACTTTGGCAGTTCTGAAATGTTAATGAGATTATCTGTTGGTGTTCATCTTTTTAATTCTTTATTTACGAGAAATCTAACCCATGTTTTTTTACTCCTTCAATAAAAACGTGAACTTTTAACAAATTATTTTTTCTTATACGTTTTTATTGAAAGAAATAAGTGAACATGAGTTAGGTATCTCGTAAAAATAAGGGTGTAAAAGATGAACTCTTGAAGTTGATCTCGTTAAGATTTCTGAGCGGCGAAAGTCAAGTCAGCTTTCCGTGGAATGTAAAAAACAAATGCGTTGTATAAAACACTTAAAATTTGTATATAACACCATACTGCTTGAAATCGAACACGTAATAGTATCAAATAGCTGAAAGAACTCGTGAAGTTTTTACGTGTAATGAACAGTCGAACATCGCAAATTGTGGCACGTAGACGTTTCCGTAGTAAAAACATCAATGACACCATTTAACTCGTTATCACATCGCAAATATCTCGTAAAGAACTCGTAGAAATGGTAAATGACTCATCTTTACTCACAACTAACTCGGGAAGACCTCTCAAAGGAATTCTTTTACGAGTGGTTTGCGAGTTAGTTACGATATCATTGATTTAAATATATGCTATTTACGGAAACGTCTTTGTGCCATCATTTGCGTTGTTCGACTGTTCATATCATGTAAAAACTTCACGAGTTCTTTAAGGGCCATAACTCCTATAAGAAATGGTTCTACATCTTTGACCTAATTACATGAAATGTAGATCTTGATGTGCTTAATCATATGCAATTTGAATTTTTGAAATACCTTGTATAGTTTTCAAAATATAGGGCTACATAAGTGAAAAATTTTGAAAAAATCCAGAAAAAGGGCAATAATTCCTATGTCGTTTGTTGGATCTTCTTGAAAATTTCAGAGCAGGTAGATCTTGAGATGCTTACCACTTTTGTCTCCCATCAGAATTTTGATATCTGTTACTGTTTTTGAGTTATTTGCAAAAAACTGTATTTGACCCCCCTGTTCTATTTTTAGCCATGGAGGCCAAATTTTTTGACAAATCAAAAATCCGAACGATAGTTTTGTAGGCCATACCCTAAAGATCAACTACACTAAGTTTAGTTTCAATTGGAGTTATGGTGTCAGAGGAGTTAACGTTTGAAAAAGTTTACGGACGGACGACGGACGCCAAGTGACGCCAATAGCCCTTCGGGTCAGGTGAGCTAAAAAGAATATAAGGCAATTAACATTTTAAAGTAAGTATCAAATTATCAATATTTTACCAAAAAAGACTTAATTCAAAGATTTTCCTAAAATTTCTGTTTCATAACCTTTATTCAATAAAGTTTGAATCCAACTTTTCATTCCCAAAGGATTGTTTTTAAATTTATTTGCTTTATAAACAACATTACCGTAGAAATCGGGATGGATGGGATATTCCCTTTACAATCAAAATTCGACGTGTACAGTTAAATTCTTTAGTAAGGTATAGATATTTATGATAAAACTTAGTTTAATTTGTGATAACGATATCCTTGTTTTAGTATATATTTTTGTAATACACCGACATCATTAAAATCAGACACACCACTGCAGATCCAAGCATATCTTACCAATTGTGAAATATATCCTAAGACGAAGCAAGTGGTACATCCCCCTCTGGAAAAGGAAAATTAACAATAGGAAATGAAAAGTAATCCCGTTTATCATATATATTAGTGTGTACTTTTCCATTGATTATACTATCTAAAAAATGGGCATCTATCATCGGTAAGGTAAGATTTAATCAAAGTTAATTCCTTGGGATATATTTCCGTAATAAAATTAGAAAATGTGTTGGGATTGTTTAGTGAAAGAATGTCGTCTAAATATCTGTATGTATAATTAAAAGACAATGAGATGTTGTCTGTTGGGGCCTTTTTGAAGTTTCGTCGTAAATTGGGATTCATAGCAATACAAGAAATGGCCAGCAATAAGTGGAGCACAATTAGTTCCCATAGAAATACAAATGACTTGGTGATAAATTGTTCTCCCAAAACAAATAAAAATGGTGTCCAAATGATAATTTAAAGCAGTTATTATTTCTGCATCAGTCTAATAGAAGTAACCTTTATGGGTTTCGTTACAAAAAAAAAACGATTTATTAAATAATTAAGAAACTTTATAGCAAATATAGTCACTTTTAAATTTATTGAAACACCATTTAACCAGATACTCGAATTGTTTTTATACGACCGCAAAAAAAACTGCGGACGTATTATGGTATGATGCTGTCGTCGTTGTCTGTTAACTTTTTAGTGCTAGTGCAATAACTTTAGTTCCAGTTATCCGACTGCTATGAAATTTGACAATGATGTTGCTTACCATAAAAGGATAAGTGGGGTTGATTTTAGGGGTCCCCCATTGTCTGTTTTGAAATTAGGGTCCAAAAAGGGTCTAAAAATACTACGTTTATGTTTGTTGGCACAATAACTTGCGTTCTAATTATCCCTTTGCTTTTTAATGTGACAATAATGAATGGGATCACTTTTGGGGGTCCCTTCTTTTTTTGTCTCGAAATAAGGGGCCAAAAAAGGGGCAAAAAGATCTTTTTTTCACCATAACTTTGGTCCTAGTTGGCCTATTGCTGTGAAATTTGTCAAGAATGTTTCTTACACTCACAGAATGAACTTGATGAATATTCGCGCCCGGTTTTTCACCGTTATGTAATTAGGGGCCAATTTCAAAACTTTTTTATTTGTGGTCCGATTTTGAAAATTTTGTTTTAAAGTCAATATGCGGTACGAAAAAAAAACAACTCGTACTGCACATTGACCCTAACACAATAAAGATACAGGGGAGCAAGTCCCTGTGAAAAGACGTAATTAGTTTAGTTTGAAATTGTATGTAAAATTTGCAAAACGTACTTCATTTTGCATGTTTAGTCATGTCAAATAGTCAATACAAAATAGAGGACTAATACTTGCATCCGACCTTTTTCCGTTATGAAATTAAGGACCAAAAAGGACCAAAATTCAAAACTTTTTATTTATCGTCCGATTTAAAAAAAAATGGCTAATTAATTCTTGTCAAATAATGAATTTACAAAGTTGAAGGTTAATTTTGTGACACTTCCTTCCCCGAATTGCAGCTAGGGGCATAAAGAGGCAAAATGAAAGGTAGAAGATGCCCTTAATTTGAGGCCAAAAGAGGTAATATTTTTGTAAGTGTTATTTATTTTGATCTTCTTTTTTTATGATTTTTTAATGAATTCCTTGTGAAATTCGGGTGGAAAGTCCACCAAATGCTTCATGTACCCAGAGCAATTGACTATCCATATTGGGCCGAAAACGTATAGGGTTCCACATGTTGCAGTCGATGAAGCTTTTTAGTATATATAAATCTTTTCCAGCCAATACTACGAATAAGATATATTTGTAAAATGAAAATCTTCCCAAACCTTGCAAAAAAATGGTCACTGTGCATTGTTTACTGTCTGCTGGATCGGGAAATACTTTGACGGATAAATGACGTCACGGAATACGTAGCTAAAAAAGATTTTTCGTCCCCGTCGAACGTAGTCCCAAAATATCTCGTTGCTACAGGTAGTTGAACATATGACCAGCCAAAATGAAATTTAAACTTGGTATAAAATAAGTTATTGAAAGGTTTTTGTCTCTCCTGCGACGAATAGTCCTGGAAGGGGAGCAAAGGTATTTCTTTGCTGCGGAGGCGGCGGCGTAGATTTTTTATTAAGACTTAAGTGGAAAATGAATTACTTACAAAACAATAATTGCTGTGCTTCTGATATTTTGTATACAGCTGACAGTTAAGGTTATGGTGGTCTATGCAACTGTTTACTTATCGTGTGACTCTGGTCCCAATCTCATGCTTAAGTGACTTTGTGAAATGTGAACTTTTTCAGGCTGTTATCTTTTTTCATTGTAAGACTTGTTCTTGAAGAGTATAATTGCAAGTCATCTGATAAAGAGGATATCGACGAATAAGATTATAGCCTATGCATCCGGTACCAAGTCCTGTTACCTTGACGCCATTTTTTCACTTCGTGACTGTTAATGGTGAATATGTGTGTGTGTGGGGTGTGTGCCTGTGTGTGTGTCTGTCTTTTATGTTAAGTCTGTTTCTTAGTGTCTATGATATCGAGAACCACTTAACTTGGTCCACACATTTTATTTGGTTGTTTAATATCATTTAATTCACCTACAACATGACCCTGCCATTAATTAACTCTTATCTCAAGAACTTAAGGTCCAGGTTAACCTTGAAGGCGTTTAGCGATGGTGTCAAATGACGAGATATACTTTTAGTGGCCACACTTGTTAAAATTAAAATTCTCTAATATTTAAAAAAAAATCTAAATGATTTTTTCATACATTTGTTTTGATACTAAAGCATTGAAACTATTTTTTCTTAATTTTGTAATATTGCTACAAACATTACTTTTGAACAATCATGTAACATTATTTTCAACATGATATTTAGTTTAAGTCATATAATAATCAAGTATATAGTAAGTCCCACTATTTCTAATGTTGCCTTACTTTTGGTGATTTTCATTAATTCTCTTTTGTGTTATGAAATCGGACAGTAGTATTGTGTCTTGTCATCCTTTTTAGCTCAGAAGAAACAAACCTTGAGTACGATCTCATCACCAGAACTACATCATAAATCCTTTTAGTGACAGACCCCTAAAAATCTTAGGCCGTAAACACAGAATAAGTTGATTTGTTTAAAAAAGGCATGAAAGGGATTTTTATCTATGACTGGAGCATTTAACTACGTCGAATTACATTCATATTTTATAAAAGAGAATAAAGGTTGCTTACATTACATTCCAAACGAGATGGAAAAGTACCGGTAACTCATAGTCTTAATCTAAGTTTAGGTTGCGTAAGGTTCATGTAAACATTTACCTCAAATGGCTTAAATTTAGATCGATTTTTCATTATGTGTACAGGAAAGACTGCATATAAAATTCAAAAATAATCCGTAGCAGGACCTAGATATATTAATGTCTACTAGTATTTTATTTTTATTAATATCTTTATGATTAAGTCTATTATTTCAAAGTTCTGCTTTTTACGTTTTTGAGCAAAACCGATTTTATCCAATAGAGGCCAAACATAACAAACACATATATATAGGTTGGCATATTTTGGACCACAGTATATTTATTATACAATTACATATTTCTGTATCGATCGATATTGGCAATTAACTGAATACTTTAACAGTCTATATCTGGCCATGCAAGCTGACCCCAATGACCTTGAAAGTATGCCCCACAGCCCAGCTCTGGATTGCCTGACGCGTCAGTGAACAGCTGTAAAAAATTGCTAGTGAGCCATAGATGTTCTGGAAAATAACAGAAGCCATTGAAATTATCTAAGAAAAATAATAACATTTGAACATCAGCCTTAACCTCTTTGTTGATTTTTACCTTGTAATAAGGTTTATTACGCCTAACAGAGCCAAGTAAGTCATAAAATCTCCGAATAAAGGCACGAAGGGCTGGAATAGCTCTGGCACAGAAAGATAATAGACCTGTTACAGACTCTAAATCTTTAACCAACATACTACGCTTTGACAGCATGGGATACAGTTGCAAGTGCAATTTTTTAAGTTTATCTTTCGAAATCCGAACTAATTGTAGCACAGTATCAATAATGTGACCAAGAAAAGGTAATATCGTAGTGGGTCCCAGGGTTTTATCATCAGCCAGGGGAACTCCCAACTCAGTACACAAGGCAGTGAATGTTGACATTAATGTTTCACAATCTGTAGAGAATTCAGACCCCATGAAAATATAGTCATCCAAATAATGATCTAAGTTTTCTGACCCAGTACGTACGTCCACTATCCACTGCAAAAAAATTGCAAATTTTTCCCATACATTACAAGACAGTGATAATCCCATGGGCAAATTTTTATCAATAAAATAAAACCCTTCATATTGGATCCCGAGGAGGTCAAAATCTGCGGGATTGACAATGAGCAGTCTAAATGCAGACTTTATGTCAATCTAGTCAAATGAGGTATATTGAACTTTGCAAAATTTTTCATCAATGAAAGAATTGACACTACTATCCGGTGGATAAGAAAGGTGTGTAATTAAACGCCAAGAGTTATCTGCTTTCGGAACCAACCCAATCGGTGAAATTCTTAATGTGGAAATAGGTAAATTTTTAAACGGACCTAACATCCTACCCAAATAAACTTCCTTCATTAATTTAGCCATGGTCTCCTCTTTATGGGTTATTGCAGATAATAAATTAGGAGCTGTTGTATGTAATCTAGGACCAGTATAATTTATGCGAAAACCATTGTTAAATCCTTCAATTAGTTCATGAGCATCAGATCTTTTGGGATAGTATTGAAGCAAATATGTCAAATGTTGTACTTTAATTGGGGTGTAACCTTTGTCCCACAGACGAGGCAGCAAATCTTGGTCTCTGAGTTGGTTGATGGTTTCTAAATGAATTAAAAACAGTGGCATTAGGTCTAGTCATCCTATTTGGGGGATGTTTGAATTGGTTTACTTGCCCTGCTGAATTTACATTTAAAGGAGCCCTGCAAGACAGAACTGGATGGTTCTCATTACACCTCAAACAAGTGTGACTATAGATGCATGTTTGACGATCACACCTGTTGTTGTAATTAAATGGATAACACTTAAGGATGTTCCCGTAATATTTTTGACTGCGATATGCATTGTGAGGATTAAAATTAGTTTGATTGTCATTCATAAATAAGAGCCAGAGCTCCATGTCAACTTCAGCCCAGGAGCTGTGAGGATTGTTTGCTTTCCTCAATCGATATTGTTCATCGTACGTGATCCAACCTAAAGTGTTACGTGCTGCTCCCTGACGTACCACATACAAATATTTTAACAAATCCTGAAATCTAGCACTATGGACAGAACAATAAATGCTTATATAAATTATGAATGCATTTGTCCATTGCTCAATAGAGAGATATTTTGATTTTGGATTTACATTTTGTATGATTATTTCACCATTTGAAAGCACCAACTTTTGTACATTAGGCGAATGAACATTGTTAATTAAGGAGGCCATGTCTATATATTCTCCTTTTATAATTTTTTCTTTAATATTTTGTGGAACTGTTTACCCTACATCATTTGTTATGCTGATTACTGGTGATGGCTGGTAGTTTACTGCATTTACAGGTTGACCAGGCAGTACATTTGGCAATGGCATACATGTTTGTGTATTATAAGAAATAATCGTTGGTGCTTGTGTACCTGTATAAATATTGTTTTGGTTATTTGGTAAAGTATAAGTGGATGTAGCTATATTAAATGTCAGAGGCATTACATCTTGTGTATTACCTATGTTAGAAGGCACACCAGCAACAGTCGGTAGGTTATCATTCATGACATTGGAAGTCGATGCACATGTAGAAGGCTGTAGATGAATTTGCGGAACTGTAACCGTGTTGGTGGGGACTTGGTCTGGAACAGCAGTAGATGGGGTTGGTGTCGGTGTCCTCGGGTTGGAACCTAATGATCTGTTGGATCTGGTCCTTGTGGTGCATGATTCAGCTAGACGATATGGCGCCTTCCTGGTTGTCCGTTGACTTCTCCTTACGTAGGACATTTTCTAGAACTCAAAATACATAAGTTTAATCAATACAACATCAAACATTATACTGTGGCCATTTTATATATTATACACATGTTTACAAAAAATGTATGTGCACAACAAATGCCAGAAAACTACATGTACCTTTTTTTTTACAATGAAAATGATACAAAGTCTATGTACATCTGTAGGTGCATAGTTTTTATTGTCAAACCTTGTAAAATAACTTTAGTATTAAATATGCTGCTTAACATACGAACATTGGTATTTATAGCTGGCTGATAATATACGATAAGATAGTTAACGATATTATACACAACTCTATGACAAGGCACATCACACACCGACACATACATAAAATTACCTATAATACAATTAACCTTTGCAGGAGAGAGCTATTCACTGTTATTAAAACTTACTCAAATTTGGCACACCAACAACCTTAAACATAAAATCAACTTGATCAATCTGTACACCATCTAAGGCCGAATCCAGACTGAATAGCAAAGTTTTGTCTACCCATTTTAAAAATATTTTATGGAGAAGAAATTGAGATAAATTCATATGTCTGGATTCAACCCTGAACGATTCAAACAAATATGACATAATATAAATTTAACAGATGTTTATAATATCGATTCTTATAACATGCAATGGTTTAAAACGTGGAAAGCCGTAACGGTTGAACAAGATCCACAAAATCTATTTATATTTTAGAAAGAACTTCAATAATTATCGTCTTTGATTTAAACAATTTAAAGGAAACCATTTTCCAGCAATTGTCAACACCGATGGCTTGGGAAAGAAAAATTTTTTTCGAGATAATTCTTGTACCTGACTCGATTCTGGCTAGCAAATTTTGAAAAGGAAGTAGTACCGTGACGTCATTCATACTAAAATAAAGATCGCAAATCCCCGAAGGGGCACTGAATGACAAGAATAAATGAATTTATGATTCAGTGTAAATAAAATATCAACTTATACAATCAAACTCAAACATCTATTTGTCCTTCATGATAATAGAATTTAAAAATTATTATTTTAAATTTTATTATGTAAAAAAACACTAACACCCTTGAGCGTGGCATAACAAATTATGGGACATTTAATTATAATTCACCAATATGTCAGTTGAGAGGTACACTAGGGATATTTTGTCCTTATTCAAAATACAATTTGAGCGCAAAAAAACTGTACCGACAATACTGTGCTATCTTCAACAATATTAATGCGTGTTCCATATCTAGGTCCTACTATACTTTATTTGACCTGATGATATGCCGTTTGGGCTGTACATATACTAAGATTTTCTTTAAAAAAAATAAAGTGTTCTGATGGACTTTTATCCTAGATACAGTACTTGAACCGATCAATGCAACACTTTGACGGATCGATGACTGATCGGTGACGGATTGATGACGCGTTTGGACCGGATTGATGACTGATTGATGACGGATTGGTGAATGATTGGTGACTGGTTGTTGACTGATTGGTGACGGATCGGACGGGTTGGACGGATGACGGATACCATAGGTAACCGGGCTATCGATCCGTTATTTTGACTGATACGATCGATCGGTATAATTAGAAAACTCTTCTGTGAAACGAAGTTATCGTTTTTACCTATACGTTTATTACATGTACATAACGCAACACAAACCAGTGACGGCGTTAATTTAATTTGTTTTAAATAAATTATGCTAAGTAAGACGTACATGTTCTATTTAAATATGTTAATATTATTAATCTAATGAATTTAATAATTGTTAACATAGTTCTTCCTTTAAACTAAATAGGCAAAGTTCGTGTTCTTTTCTTCCATAAAAATAATAATAATATTATTTTATTTTATTTGTTCTGATTTTTATATACAAAAACAGAAACTGTTCTGAAAAAAATCTGTGAAATGTAAAAGGGTTCTGCTTAGAATGATCATTTCAACAATTTGTAACATATATTCAACAACAAAATATTCAGGAGATATCAATAATCTAGTAAATTTCTTATGTGATTTATATGAAACTTTAGTAAAATCTTATATTTGAGCATGAAATTATATGACGGTTAAATAAAACTTACAAGAAATTGTTTGCGAAACAACTTTTTTCATCAGATTTGACACATTAATGGTATGTTCAGTTGAAAAGTTGCATAACTACATATTGCTGACTTAAAAAATAAGGTTCATATAGTTAAGTGATAATAAAGAAAATTTGTTCGCAAACGAATATAGATCACATTTGCAAATTTCTGATGTAAAATACATGAAACTTTAGTTAAATCTCATATTTTAGCTTAAAATTATATGACGGTTAAATAAAATTGACAAGAAATTGTTTGCGAAACAACTTTTTTCATCAGATTTGACACATTAATGGTATGTTCAGTTGAAAATTTGGATAAGTACATATTGGTGCCTTAAAAAATAAGGTTCATAAAGTTAAGAGATTATGAAGAAAATTTGTTCGCAAAGGAATATAGATCACATTTGCAAATTTCTGATGTAAAATATATGAAACTTTAGTTGATCTTATATATTAGCTTAAAATTATATGACGGTTAAATAAAACTTACAAGAAATAGTTTGCGAAACAACTTTTTTCATCAGATTTGACACATTAATGGTATGTTCAGTTGAAAATTTGCATAAGTACATATTGGCGCCTTAAAAAATACAGATGAGACCAAACCTAACCTGTATAAAAGTGAACTTAGAGCGGACCTTTGGTTCACTTTTCTGGTCTGGTTTAGTTCTCTTGACCAAACCAAGTAGCAGACCTAGGTCCACTTTTCTGGTTTGGTTGGTTTGGTCTGCTTTTAATAGTGAATCAAGAGTGGACCAGACCTAGAGCGGACCAGACCTAAGTTTGGTCTGCACTAAGTCTGGTCTGCTTTTAATAGTGAACCAAGAGTGAACCAGACCTAGAGCAGACCAGACCTAAGTTTTGTCTTAACTAAATCTGGTCTCGTCTGCTTTAGATAGTGAACCAAGAGTGGACCAGACCTAGAGCGGACCAGACCTAAGTTTGGTCTATTATAAGTCTGGTCTGCTTTTAATAGTGAACCAACAGTGGACCAGACCTAGAGCAGACCAGACCTAAGTTTGGTCTTAACTAAATCTGGTCTCGTCTGCTTTAAATAGTGAACCAAGAGTGGACCAGACCTAGAGCGGACCAGACCTAAGTTTGGTCTGCTCTAAGTCTGGTCTGCTTTTAATATTGAACAAAGAGTTGACTAGACCTAGAGCAGACCAGGCCTTGAGCGGACAAGACTTAAGTTTGGTCTGGTCTGCTTTCAATTATGAACCTAGAGCGGGCCAAACCTAAGTTTGGTCTGCTCTAAGTCTGGTTCACTAAAAGAATGGTCATGATGCAGAGGTCATAGTGAACCAGCCCAAGGGCAAAGTTTACTTTTGGAGTGAACTTGAGAGCAGACCTAGGTTCACTGAAACCAAACCAGACCAGAAAAAAACAGACCTGGACCAGACTTCAGGTCCGCTTTATAAGTCTGGTTCGCATACAGGTTAGGTTTGGACCCATCTGTAAGGTTCATAAAGTAAAACTTAAGAGATTATGAAGAAAATTTGTTCGCAAAGTAATATAGATCACATTTGCAAATTTCTTATGTAAAATATATGAAACTTTAGTAAAATCCTATATTTGATCATAAAATTATATGACGGTTTAATAAAATTGCCAAAAAAATGTTTGCGAAACAACTTTTTTCATCAGGTTTGACAAATTAATGCTAAGATAAGTTGAAAAGTTGCATAACTACATATTGCTGACTTAAAAAATAAGGTTCATAAAGTTAAGAGATTATAAAGAAAATTTGTTCACAAAGGAATATAGATCACATTTGCAAATTTCTTATGTAAAATATATGAAACTTTAGTTAAATCTCATATTTTAGCTTAAAATTATATGACGGTTAAATAAAATTGATAAGAAATTGTTTGCGAAACAACTTTTTTCATCAGATTTGACACATTAATGGTATGTTCAGTTGAAAATTTGGATAAGTACATATTGGCGCCTTAAAAAATAAGGTTCATAAAGTTAAGAGATTATGAAGAAAATTTGTTCGCAAAGGAATATAGATCACATTAGAAAATTTCTGATGTAAAATATATGAAACTTTAGTTAAATCTTATATTTTAGCTTAAAATTATATGACGGTTAAATAAAATTGACAAGAAATTGTTTGCGAAACAACTTTTTTCATCAGGTTTGACACATGAATGCTAAGATAAGTTGAAAAGTTGCATAACTACATATTGCTGACTTAAAAAAAAAGGTTCATATAGTTAAGAAATAATAAAGAAAATTTGTTCACAAAGGAATATAGATCACATTTGCAAATTTCTGATGTAAAATATATGGAACTTTAGATAAATCTTATATTTGAGCATAAAATTATATGACGGTTAAATAAAATTGACAAGAAATTGTTTGCGAAACAACTTTTTTCATCAGATTTGACACATTTATGGTATGTTCAGTTAAAAATTTGCATAAGTAAATATTGGCGCCTTATAAAATAAGGTTCATAAAGTTAAGAGATTTTGAAGAAAATTTGTTCGCAAAGGAATATAGATCACATTTGCAAATTTCTGATGTAAAATATATGAAACTTTAGTTGATCTTATATATTAGCTTAAAATTATATGACGGTTAAATAAAACTTACAAGAAATTGTTTGCGAAACAACTTTTTTCATCAGATTTGACACATTAATGGTATGTTCAGTTGAAAATTTGCATAAGTACATATTGGCACCTTAATAAATAAGGTTCATAAAGTAAAACTTAAGAGATTATGAAGAAAATTTGTTCGCAAAGTAATATAGATCACATTTGCAAATTTCTTATGTAAAATATATGAAACTTTAGTAAAATCCTATATTTGATCATAAAATTATATGAAGGTTTAATAAAATTGCCAAGAAAATGTTTGCGAAACAACTTTTTTCATCAGGTTTGACACATTAATGCTAAGATAAGTTGAAAAGTTGCATAACTACATATTGCTGACTTAAAAAATAAGGTTCATTAGTTAAGAGATTATAAAGAAAATTTGTTCGAAAAGAAATATAGATCACATTAGAAAATTTCTTATGTAAAATATATGAAACTTTAGTTAAAACTCATATTTTAGCTTAAAATTATATGACGGTTAAATAAAATTGACAAGAAATTGTTTGCGAAACAACTTTTTTCATCAGATTTGACACATTAATGGTATGTTCAGTTGAAAATTTGCATAAGTACATATTGGCGCCTTAAAAAATAAGGTTCATAAAGTTAAAAGATTATAAAGAAAATTTGTTCACAAAGGAATATAGATCACATTTGCAAATTTCTTATGTAAATATGAAACTTTAGTTAAATCTCATATTTTAGCTTAAAATTATATGACGGTTAAATAAAATTGACAAGAAATTGTTTGCGAAACAACTTTTTTCATCAGGTTTGACACATGAATGCTAAGATAAGTTGAAAAGTTGCATAACTACAATATTGCTGACTTAAAAAATAAGGTTCATATAGTTTAGAGATAATAAAGAAAATTTGTTCACAAAGGAGTATAGATCACATTTGCAAATTTCTGATGTAAAATATATGGAACTTTAGATAAATCTTATATTTGAGCATAACATTATATGATGGTTAAATAAAATTGACAAGAAATTGTTTGCGAAACAACTTTTTTCATCAGATTTGACACATTTATGGTATGTTCAGTTGAAAATCTGCATAAGTAAATATTGGCGCCTTATAAAATACAGAAAGGTTCATAAAGTTAAGAGATTTTGAAGAAAATTTGTTCGCAAAGGAATATAGATCACATTTGCAAATTTCATATATAAAACATCTGAAACTTTAGTAAAATCTTATATTTGAGCATAAAACTAATGACGGTTGAATAAAGTTGACATGAAATTATTTGCGAAACAACTTTTTTGATCAGATTTGACACATTAATGCTATAATTATTGAAAACTTGAATAAGTTCATATCTTAAACTTGAAAAATAAGGTTATATAACCATCAGGTCTATGGTATAAGAAATTAAAAATCTGATGTTTGAGCTTAATATTATATGATGGTTTTATAACAATCACAAAAAAAATTGTTTTCAAAATAACTTTCTGACAAGATTTTAAATGAGGTATTTCAAAATATAATATATTTGAAATAAAAAATCGTATGAATTTTTGCATTTTAAAACAGAAATGTGTTATGTCTTCCCAGGTAGAACAGAAACATGAAAAAAACGTGAAAAAAATGTTTCCAAAAAGAGTTTGAAAACATTTTTTTGAAATGTTATTTTTACGCGAAAGTGTATGGTTGCAGAAATGTAAAAAAAACGTTTTACAAAACTGTTTACTTAAATGTTTTGAAAACGTTTTTCTAAAACATTTTCAAGAAATGTTATATTAACATATCTTCAAAACATGGCAGAAGCATGTTTTTACTACATGTTTTAAACATTTTTCGAAACATTTTTGAAACATATTTTGCAATGTTTTTTTAAATGTTATTGTGAGATGATTTTCATGTATTTTTGTCGTAGAATCTTTGGCTTTGGAAAAAATTACTAATACCTAAGAACATCCAATCGAAAAATTCAACGAAATTGAAAGGAAATAAGGCAAAATATAAGAGCGAATAATGCAGAAAATCACAACCAAGTCACAAAGCGAATTAATCCAATTGCAGCTGTCCCCAGAAAAGTTGACTATTTAAAACTTTTGCATGCTCTTCGACAAAGAACAATTTTTCATATTTGTATTGTAGTGCAATAAGAAAACTAAAAAAGAGTTATGTCCATAACAACACAATTTTTTTAAAGCAGAAACTTTATATGTTTTTTTATAAATCCATAGCATAATTAGAATGAAAAATATCCTCTTGAGAATATGGAATAATAATCCTCAAATCTTTTCATTGTTCTCATCTTACCTGAAAATAAAGTACAAGGCGATTAAATATTATACAAAAAGAAAAGTTTGCTTCCTCTCACTAAAATATTTATTCTTAATTCAAATTTAATGTCTGGAACTTTGTTGTCACTTGAATGTCTTAAAAACCTAATAGTTATTTTATCTGAAATGACATATGATAACATAAATTTCAAAGTATTTACTACAAAATAATGCAGTTAATAAAGAAGTTCTTTTAAGATTATTTGAATAAATGCAAATCACAATTAAGGATCCTTATTAAATATTAACATGTGCAATTAAACTTTAAATAAAAAACAGTATTATACATGTTTACTTTACTGAATTTAAAGCTAATCTTTAATTTGTACTTACAATCTTTAAGAGTTGTGAATCATTCAAGATGTGTTTCCTTTCTCTTGAACGACAATACACTAATATCGATAAAGATTTGTTTCAAGACTTTAACACACAGCATGTGGCACACCACTAAACTTACAGATATCTGGTTGTTACCATGGTTATCTTACTGATAGCGACGAAAGATTATTTTCTATTCAAACATCTGGGGCAAATTAGTCACAGTATCACTCCTGTTAAGTAGCGAACATGTCATCATAGACAGTTAACAATAAATAGTGTGTAGTTATCAAAATTGATTACCATTCTCTTTATTCTGTTTGTTATTTTTTTTTATCATTCATGCAGAGATTTTAAATGCAAATATCGATCTATAATAATAGTATTTTTTTTTATTGCGACATGAAAAAAAAACGCATATGAAGATATGGAGATAGAAACAAGAAAAAAACTAATTATAAAAGAAGATAAGTATATTATAAGTTAAACTGGACTTATATTAATGGTTGATGAATTAGGATAAAAATAAGTTTTTTACTACATTTTTCACTATGATATAATGTATAAGCAGATTAATAAATCATCATTTGTAAAAGGCAGTTTTCATATCCTTACGAAAATTGTTTTCTTTGTCAGTTGTAATTAAACATATATTATCATTTTCAAAACATGCATTTAAGACGTTTTAATTTGATATTTGAAAACATTATTATCCCATTCAAAAATATGTTTGAAAGTTCTTATGATCGAAAGGATGAAAACTCGAAATGTTTTAAAATTAAATGTTTTAAAAACATTTTAATGACATTTTCCAAAATTGTTTTATTATTTTTATATTACATAGTACAAACATCCCACTAAAATGTTTTATCGGAATAAAGTTTTTACTTTTGTTACAGTGCATATCAGTGAACATAATGAAAATGTTTAAAATACATTTAAAATAAATGTTTTACAAAGAGCACAAGAAACTATCCAAGCGAAACATTTTTTTTACGTCATATAAACATATCATTAAAATGTTTTATCGGCATGCTATTTTCACTAAAACAGAACATATCTGTGAACATAATGAAAATGTTATTGAAACATTTGAAAAGAATGTTTTACAAACAGCACAAGAAACTATTCGAGGGAAATGTTTTCTTCGCATTATTAAAACATTTTCATAAATGTTTCAGTAAACCCTTTTTACACTGATTTTTGAAGATGTTCCTGGACTGTTTTTAAAACATTTTGTTAAAAATTAAAATGCTTTAAAAACGTTTTTAAAACGTTTTAATAAGAATGTTACAGAAAACCCCAGTTAAACCTTTATTAAAATGTTACGAAAAGGGTCCGTGCTACCTGGGTTAGTTTACATTAAAGTTTGACTTTAATATTTATTTAAGCACAATTCGGCTGTGCTTTGTAATATTCTATTTCCTTTTATTAATATAAAACTTGTCAAATGTCCCGCTTTTACATTTATTTATATAAGTTTCTATTTCATTCAAAGATTTTATGCATTCGATCTAGGAGTCACGTGATACAATAAGCGAAACGAACTTAAAAATTCCGTATTTTAGATTGAATTGACGCGTGACGGATTGGTGAATTGCATCATGGGATGCATTTGACGGATAGGATCGGACGGATTGGTGACTGATCGATGACGGATTGGTGACTGATTGATAACGGATCGGTGAATGATTGAGACCGGATCGATGACTGATTGGTGACTGATTGATGACGCGTGACGGATCGCAAAAACTGTTGCATTGATCGGTTCAAGTACTGTACAGCACAGTTAAACTAGGAGTAAGTAACTTAAACTAAGATTTTTTTCATAAAAGTGGTTACGGCGTGTCATACAGATATTGGTTTGTAAAAAAATTCTGCATTGCGTTCCTTTAAACAATTTAACATATTAAGAACGAGCCATTCACAATGCGACAGGTGTCGTTGTCTTTTTGGACTTAAACAGTTTGCAAGGGCATATCTGATAAACAGTTTTGTAAGGCGATCTGAACTCGTAAGTCCTCTTATGAAATAACCTCATGTTGATTAAAACGACAAAAATGTAAAAAAAAATAAGAAACTTAACACCTTTTTTTTTCATTACAGTTTCATTGTCGTTGGATACTACAATATTATCAAATCAATTTGAACCATTAGTAGGAAAAAACGTTCGCCTTAATTGTACCATAACGGGTTCATGCTGCACAGGAAGTACACGATCATGGCGGAAGGATGATGGAACCGGAACCTTTGTTATTTTATTAAGTGATGGCGTTTCTTCCAATCAGGCGAAATATGAAGAAAATCTGCTTGAGACGTCAAATCAATTTAATTTGATTATAAAAGATTTTGACGAAAATAGTGATTTGGGAACCTACCGTTGCGTCTATGGCTTTAATCAACAGGACCAAAATCTTCAGATGGCTGACGGTCTTCATTGTAAGTATTTCAATAACGTAGAATTATTGACCACCTATGTTTTTAAAGTGGAAAGTACTTTATCAACCTATTTACAGTTCAACACATATAAACAATTCAAATATATTTCCTACACTTGCATGACTTGTCAGCAATCTCATTATGAAAGATTAAAAAAGGATTCGTCTTGATTTTGAGTTTGCTGCTATATTCGGAGCGTTTCGTTTTTACCAATTGCGATATTATTCTACAACATTAAGTAAATGCTTTTAAAAAAATTCGTTTGAAACCATTGCGATCCACTAATTCTCCGGTATGACTGATTCGTTTTTGTCATTTTCTCTGGACTATGAGATTGATAATTCAAGTTCGGTAGTTTTGTTATTACCTTTATTTAAAAACTATAGTAACAAATGTAAAGCGTCGTTTGTAATGTTATTATTATTAGCAGTATTATTTGTTCTCTGCATATAACTTAATATGCTTGAGGTCACGTTTAAATTGTCGAAAAAATCTTGTAGATAAAAATTTAATTGTATGGTTTAAAAAGCAAAATATGTTCATATCCTTAGATCTTCATTTTTGATATCACAACTGATTCGTTATTCCAGAGCTTGCATACTACTTACATTGATTTTCTTGAGAGAGTGTCAATCATGTTTGACACGAAATGGCTAACACGAGGTTATGTTGCTTCTCGTTTGTTGTTGTCACTTAGGAAATATGAAAGACATCATGCTTTCACAGACAAATATATTATTTTTATCTCTGAGATGAGTGCAGATGTTGGTTTGTCAAAGGGTTTTGTTTTTTTCCCCTTTACTGAATTTGACATGCTGAATTTGCCGTTTGCAACGCGACGGGTGTGTTGCAACATGCAGGAACTGATCACTCTTCCGGATTACCCAATTTGACTATCGTAACAACATAAGTTCGCGTTGTTGATTGCTATTCAAAATATTCTTTTTTGTGTTTTTTATATTGTGTGTTTACAGGTTTTAGTTTTTTCCTTTAAAACTTTTGACATTTGAATGCCACATTGGTACCCTTCATAAAATCTTGTCACAGAAAAAAGTTCTACTCTTTTGATGATTTCGTTGTATATTCTCATCAGATTTAATATTAAACATAAGGATCAAAGGAGCCCAAATCGTCGCCCTTTTAATCCTTAAGCCATAAGGTTAAATTCCTTATATGGATCATTTGACAACTAGAACCCAATGGATACTCTGTAGAACTTAATGGTTTTGGAAAGCAACAGCTTTTCTCTATCTCTAATACGTATATTTTATAGGACAAAATTTGGAAAAAGGCCCTTTTCACAATGAAAGAGCCATAAGTGGTCATTTGACAACTTCAACACTTTTGTAGAGCTCTATGAGCTTAAGGTGTCAACAAGTTTTCATTCTACTGGGTATATACATGAAAAAACTTTATTTTGACCTTAAAAGTGTCATAATTCCTATGAGGAGTTGTCTGACAGCGTTTAACCAATGGAACCGTTGAAAAAACTAATGAGCTGAAGGTTTAACAGAGCAACAGCTCTTCTTTATCTTTATTAGTTTTCATTCTATCGGACAAGACCATGGAAAACGGTATGTGTTGCCTTTTTAAGGGCCATAACACCTGTAGGGGGTAATCTGACAACTTCAAACCATAAAATACACTTCTGTACAGCTTTTGATTTTGACGAGCTCAGATCTTTTTGATTTTTTGTACCACCGCTTTTTTTTGGAGGGGGGCGATCGTTTTATGTTATTGCGAAGTCTTCGTTGTCGTCCAAAGACACCTTTGTTTCCGTGCGATAACTTAAATTGTAATTGGCCAATAGTTATACAATTTTGATAAGATGATTTTAATCACTAAAGAAAGTTTGGTATTGCATTTTGGGTTCCTGAACCCTACCGTTTAAAAAAAATAAAATGAGTATAATGTCAAAAGGTCTGTAGAATGTTTATTTTTCATCTGATTTTAATCATTCCTTTTTATTTATTTTTCAATAAATTCTGTCAACTAAATGTGACAACTGATTCATGTATCTAGCACCATAGCATTGCTACACAGGGTAAAAGTTGGGCCAGGCCCGAAAAATCAACTTTTTTATTTGTGGTCCGATTTTCCAAATTTTTTTTTGTTGGATTCCTGGTGAAAATCCCCGCCTGCGGTTTACATCAGATTTGCAATACATCCTACCGTTTTCGAGAAAGGGATCAAAAGGGGCCAAAAAGAAAATTTTAAGTGTTGGTTTGAACAAATGGTTTTATGCATATTAAATGTAGTGGGTCAGTCAGTTGTTATATTGTTTTACTAGTAATGTAACATACACCTCGCCATAAGTTAAGCAACACCTGTATTCACGTTAGTACAGCGTCCATATTTCAATAAACAATATCATGAAACTTGGCTATTATTTTCTTCCATACGTTTACATTAAAGTCTGATTCTAATCAATCATGGTACAATTTTTGGCTTTTGTAGAATATTCAATATTGGCAAACAAATCAAGCAATCCAAAAATAAGAGTGTTGTATCAGTTACAACTTTTGAGTTGAGTGCATTAAGAGTTTTGATGATTAAAACCATACATTTCTGCTCTTTTGTTACAATTAGGATGTAAACATATCACATCCAACATTTTTGGATTGTTTTTCCGGTTTGAGACCTAAAAATTGTAAAGGAATTAAAGCTTATTTTTCTTGGCTTTTGCATGGTACCAAATGCTGGCTTGAGATTTTTTACATTTATTGATTTTAGAGGTGATATTTTGGTACTCATAACAAATGATACTCATATAATCGTTATGGAAATCTCATAGTGGGAAATTTTTAATTGATATTTTTCAGTTTTTCGATATTTTCGTTTTTTAGCATAATTGTAACCAGTTCTCTTACCAGAAGTAGAAGTTAAATTTGATATTTTATCAATATGGATGTGGTTACTTTTACCAATGATAAAGTTTTGCCTCACACAAAAACTTAGGAATTGAACATTTTCATTCCAATAACAGATTTTAAGTATCCAACCTCCTTTTTAGCTCACCTGGACCAAAGGTCCATGTGATCTTATACCATCACTTGGCGTCCGTCGTCGTCGTCGTTGTCTGTCGTCGTCGTCGTCGTCTGTTAACAATTTTTCAAACGTTTACTTGTCCGACATCATAAGTCCAATTGCAACCAAACTTGTAGGCGAGCGGCGGAAAGGGTCTTGAAAAAAATTTAAATTACCCAAAAACCTCATGGGATATTTTTAACTATATTGATAGTTTAATATTTTAGCTTTAATAATATCGATGTTTGCTATTTGAAATCTGGTCAGAACATGAAAAAATTAAAGGTCATAGGTCACTACCCAAAATCTAAAAGTTTGAGTCTGCAAACATTAAGGCAACTAAAATGTTACAAAATGTGGTTAAAAGTTAGAAAATAAAGACTAAATATTACTTACGTTGAATTTTGGTCTCTTTGAAGAAATTTATTACGTCAATTTTTCTATTTTTAGAAAAAGGTCAAATTATTTTGATTTTTTGTATAAAAGTTTGAATTGCGAAAAAAAGAATTCACATTTTCACTTACTTGTTTCCTCTATTTGTAAAACATTTTCTTATCTTTCGTTTGTATAAAAAATAAATGGTTCAAATGTGTTCATTGACTCAAAAACACCACATTTGTGGATTATGCCAGAATGTTAGGTTTTTAATAAAAAGTGTACTGAGTTACCATTAACAAGTTTAAAACGAAATAGGAATCAAAAACCAACAACAACATCTTACATCCATCTAGTTAAGTAGAAAACAATAACTTCGCACAGAAAAAGAAAGAAAATCGTCGAAAAACTAACTAAAAACACATAAGAGTTAAGTGGCGAATAGAGGTTTTAAAAACTTTTAAGTTTTATAACTTAATAACTTAAGTTTTATAACTTAATAACAAACCTTGGGCGATATTTCGGACTTAATAGAAAGATAAGAGTTTTGGCTTTCAGAACATATTAGTTTGACGCCTCTAAAATGGTCAGAACATTGTGCAATTTGAGCTCAAAGATTAGAACTTTTTAAGCGTCAGTCATAAGTTCAAAAGACGACCAAATCATTGTACAATGGCGGCTCCAGCAGGTGGGGTGTTCCGGGAGCCCCTTAATGTCGCTTAGTGACAAAATGTTAAAAAATATCTTATAGATTTCAGGCAAAACTGTCATGAACATCTTCAACAACAATGCTTTATGAAGAGCCCTCCCCCTTTTTTTCGAAAATTTCTTGATTTGCTCCTGGATGCTAACGTGCACAGTTTATGCTTTTAGTTTCAAATAGATGGTCTAGTAACATAATTTCAAATATTTTCGCCAAAATATACGGCAGTAATTTATTATTTTTCTGCAATCGAATTTTTATTCAGTTCAACATAACAAACGCACCTCAAAAGTCAAGTACATCTTTCACAAATTTTTAAAACTTTTCTTTTATCAAACATCGCAGGTTAAAAATAAAAGCAAAAACCAAATAATAAATTTCTTGTGTTTACACAAACCCAAAACTAGCACATATTCTTCAAAATTACACTAAAAAATGAAAATTCTTACAATTACTAATCAATCAGATTATAGTTAAAATGTAAATACGGGACACTCCGACAGTTTTCCGAGTCATCTGCAGTCAATTTTTTCAAAATCTTACATATTCAATTAAGTATAACTTTATTATCATTCGTCAGAAGTATGCAGTTTTAGCTAAAAAGTAGCCTTACAACATTTTCTTGATCTAAGTATACAATTTGTTTGGTTTTAATGGCAATTAATGTTGCAAAAGTTAAAATTAACGTGTATTTTTGCTACTTTTATTTGTGATTTTTAATTCGATAAAAAATGTAGAAAACTATTATTGTTTTTGAAAATTTCAATTGCAAACAAAGAATTGAGCAAAGTATTTCATGATGTGATTTACAATTTTTGTCCGTGTGTGTTTCTTTAGGTAAAAAAAAGTTTTAAAAATCTAGGCGTTAAAGATTTTCATAGGGTACATGTACAAAACAACATTTTTTAATATCTTCTGACCATATTCGACTTGCCAAACATATATATCAATAAAATAGAATAATCAACCTTTTATTTGAGTTCAAAAAATCTCATGAGGTTTTTGGGTAATTTAAACTTTTTGATTAGACTACTTTTTCGATATCCGCCGCTCGCCTATTAGTACAGTTGTTTAATAGCACTATGTGTACAAAACTACCGTTCGAATTTTTGATTTGTAAAAAAACATGGCCGCCATGGCTAAAAATAGAACACAGGGGTAAATTGCATTTTTTTTGCGAAAAACTCACCAACGGTAACATATATCAAAATTCTGGCCAGGTAAAAGTGATCAGCACCTCAAGATCTACCTACCCAGAAATTTTTAAGAAGATCCATTAACCGATGTAGGAGTTATTGCCCTTTTTCTGGATTTTTTTTCAAAATTTTGCACCTATTTAGCCCTATATCTTAAAAACTATACAAGATATTTTAAAAATACTAATTGTATATGATTAAGCACATCAAGATCTACATTTCATGTAATTATGTCAAAGCTATAGAACCATTTCTTTTAGGAGTTATGGCCCTTAAAGCGTCAAAATTTACCATATTTCATTACTTTTCCCCTGAATTTCAAAGATTAACTTGTCTGACACCATACATCCAACTTCAACCAAACTTAGCACAGTTATTTAATTGCATAAATGCTACAATTCTATCGTTCATATTTCTGATTCGTTAAATAATATGGCCGCCATGGCTAAAAATAGAACATAGGGGTAAATTGCAGTTTTTTGCGAATAACTCAAAAATGGTTACAGATTTCAAAATTTAGATGACAACAAATGTGATCACCATCTCAAGATCTACCTGCTCTGAAAGTTTCAAGAAGATCCAACAATTGATGTAGGAGTTATTGCCATTTTTCTGGATTTTTTCAATTTTTTTCACTTATTTAGCCATATATCTTGAAAACTTATATCTTGAAAGATATTTCAAAATTTTGAATTGCATATGATTAAGCACATCAAGATCTACATTTAATGTGTTTAGGTCCAAGCTGTAGGACCATTTTTTTAAGGAGTTATTGTCCTTAAAACAACAAAATTTACCATTTTTCATTACTTTTCCTCTGAATTTCAAAGATTAACTTGTCTGACACCCTAAGACCAACTGCACCTTAACTTGGCACACTCGTTTAATAGCTTATATGCTAAAACTATATCATTCAGATTTTTGATTCGTCAAAAAACCTTGCTGCCATGGATAAAAATAGTACATAGGGTTAAATTTCATTTTTTTTTGCTTAAGACTCAAAACTGGTTTTAGATATCAAAATTGTGCAGGAATCAAAAGTGATCAGCATATTAAGATCTACCTGTTCGAAATTTCAGAAAAGATCTGACTGCTGGTGTGGGAGTTATTGCCCTTTTTCGTATTTTTTGCCAAATTTTGCACTTATTAAGCCCAATATCTTGAAAACTAACCAAGATATCATAAATTTAAATTGCATTTGATTAAGCACAATAATATGTTCAAAATATATGTATCTGTGTAGTTCAGGTGAGCGATTCAGGCTCCTAGGAGCCTCTTGTTTATGGATATTCAAACAATTAAAATGCTTTAGTGTCGTCTTTTAGGTTTAAACATGTGTTTCAGTGTTAAGCAAAAAATTGAATTTGTTTTAAACAGAAAATCTTACACGTTTTCAAAATTTGGCTTTTTAAACATTTTTCATATTTTTTATGATAAAAACTGATTAAGTCCCTTTGCTGATCACAATAGATGCAACCTGAGTTTGACACCAGTATTTTTTTGTTTGTATAGTGATACTTTGTCTTCTTTGAAAACATTTTATGTATTGATAAATTGTTATAAGCCTACAATTGACATTGAAAGTTAAACTTTTTAAACGCTATTTTTCTTTGTTTTAGACCCTTTCAAAAAGTTAGATTTTCATGACTTGCAAACATTTCTGATAAATTTTGTTTAGCCCATTACACAATTAGAGTCTATACATTGAAGTGATAACTTTTTTGATTTTCCATCTATTTGTATTATGTGAATATTTTGAGGCATGAAATGATTATTGGTTAAAAAAGATGGTGTTGCTTAACTTATGGCGATGTGTATATTTCTAACTACTAGAGAAAGCTTCCTATTGCAATTGTGGTATGTAGCCCCTACTACTCCATAGAAAAGGGGACCAAAAGGGGTTAAAGTGATGTTTAAACAAAACTGTTGTACAAAGTTCTATTTTCATCTGATTATGATAAAAAATAATTGTATTCCTCAATATATTCTTTTACTAAATGAGTCAATGGTTTTTATGTATCTTGCTCTACTACATGTACACTGGTAGGGAGGTCAAAGTTGGGCCATTCCCCAATTTATTTTTTCAGGGGGTCCGAATTTTAAAATCTTTTTTTATTGGAATTCTTGTGAAAATCCTTGCATGCATTTTTCAGTCAGATTTGCAGCATCTGCTATTTTTGAGAAATGAGGGGTGAACGGGACCAAAACGCTACGTCATGTCACGCTTGATAATCCTTTGGGTTCTAGACTACTATTAATCAAAGATTGGATTTGCCTTTGTATACCTTTAATCAATTGCATTTTATTAGTACTGCAAGATTGAAAATATATAGAATAAGTTTAGAAAAAGTAAATTCACAAAAGTGAACTTACACTAAAATATACCTTTCATCAACTTCATTAAATGTAACTTGATCAAAATGATAACTTGTACGTTTTGTCCCTTGTTAAAATGAGATAATTAATATAATGTATATAATAATTTTATAAACGTTAACAAACTAGGGGTGAGAAGGTTTATGCTGCATTAAAACATATTTTCTCTAATTCTTATCCGATTTAACTATTTCCTAACCAGTATTTCTTCTCTCTAGAGAATTTTAAGTTCTCATTTATTGATTGGTCAATTTTACAGTAGGCGTGGAAGAAAAAACATTTGCCGATAAATATAGATAGTCACAATATATTTTCTGACACAATTGTTATTATTATGTTATTATAAATTATGTTTGAGAATACCAAAAAAAACCTTAATGTTTAAATTACTTTTATTAATTTAAAACTCTTGATAGCGTAATAATATACTGACCAAATCAAATTAAGGTTAGGAGAAATTAAACTTTTACCAAAATGAATTACATTTCTATTTGGTTTTCCGGGAAATTAGAGAAACAGCGTCTTCCATCATTTCACGTGGATAGTTGAATGACAGAATTTTAAACTCAGAGTCTCGAGCTTAAAATTCCATCATTTAACTATCTTGGTTCAGAAATCTGATAATCCACTTAAAACAATGTAAGAAGCTATATTTTTCTTAACTTTATTTATTGACCACAGATAAACCTTCTGGGGCTGAAATAAAAGAGACTTTTAACAACTTTTCGACCTCGTCATCAACTTTTAGCTATTCAGTTAACTTGACATCAGTTTATCCAGCTCCATCTTCATGTAGCTGTTTGTATAATGTAAGTATATTTCCTGATAATATAAATGAGCCTTCCATTTACAAACTTTGATTTGCATAGAACATCATTTACTTTTGAAGGAGTCTTCTCATCAATGCATTTTTGAATGAAAAATGGCATGGTTATCAATTGGCAAACACTTTTACTTTTTAAAAGAAATTATCAAACAAAACCACACGCACTTAAAACGTGTATTTTACTCTCTTTCTTTGTTTACATTATACCAGTAAAGAATCATTTTAATCAAATTATCTAGAGTTTGGCTTTAGTGTGGAGTGGATATAGCAGCGAAAATTCGGATGACCATGATCCAAATGCATGTGACCAAAACAATTTTTTGCTTACAGGGAGTTGACCTTACTTCCAGTTTGTCAATTTCAAACGGGGATAACGGAGTGCTCAAATATGCAGAAATTGACTTGTTAAACGTGAATCAAGCGTGCCAAGGAGTTTTCAGCATAACCTGTGACATTGGGATATATACTGGACAACAAATCGTCAGCTTTACACCATGTAAATACCATGACATGGATAAAGTCTCAGACATTTTTTTTCGCACATTGAATTAAATGGTGAAGAATTAACTCAATACTGCACACATTTCTATTTTAGAATAACTCCTTTGCACATGTAACATAGTTTTAGTCTAGTAAGGTGTCGTCACTCTTTGATTAAAGCGAATAAATATTGTGTTTGATTTTAGGAATAATTGCCCGTTAAGGATGTTCGCTACATCTAGTATTATTGAAAATGAATAGTTTTAAAATTTGATGTTTTAAATGAAAAGATAATAGTTATAGTTATAAAATAAGCAGAAAAATTATAGTGTCGTGGAACGTTTTCAAGACAATTGACCAAAAGCTTTTGGCGGGAAAAGGTTATTAGGTTTAAGTGCATGTCTCAGAGAAAACCATGCAGTTTTGTCCAGAAGCAATATTTCCATGGCTATGAAAGCAATGTTGTAACTTAGAGTCCTTCATGGAGGTCTTTATTTCGCAAATATTTTTTTTTGAAAACTTCAACATGGCCGAACTTTGGGCCTTAACCAGTATAACTGCATTTCTTTGCCAAATCATCCTTATTGAAAGCAAAACGTCAACTTTACTAAGGTTTATTTTGTCCCAATGTCTTCTGATAATCTAAATTTGAACTTGAAATCTTTTAAGGGTCATGCTTGGCTTTCAATTGCAAAAGAAATTTTAAAAATCATATATTCCATTACCAAGCACCCTAGGGGGTAATATTGGCAATTTGCCAAATTGTTCAAAATCATCAAAATGCTTATTTTTAACTTTTAATTTTGTCCAAGGCAGGACTCTTGAATGAGATTCTTTCTAATATTCAAATATTTAATACTTACAAGGTGAACATGTTAAAACTGCAACCATGGATCGTGTATTCTAGCTTCGGTTCAAGTCTGTGAAATGGGTTGGTTTCGATTTTGGTTGCAAATTTCCAATTTTTGACAATTTTTGTAAAAACATGAAAGTGTTTAATTTCAAACAAAATGCATTTTTTGATAGTGACATTATAGTTTGTAAGAAGTGCAATAGCTGTACATGTCTTGACTTTGCACAAAATGTTTTAATCGGGGCTCAAAATATGAAATTTTAAAGAAATAATGGAAAAATAAAGAAATTTTTAGTTTTAGATGATCATAGCAGAACCATTAAAAGTCAGGTGAAATGTGATGATTATGTATTTAAAAGAACCCTTTGTGGTCTTCAGGAAATGATGTTTACAAATTTCCTTGTTGTCTTTTTTGTCATGATACAGGCATTCAATAAGTTATCTTGGGCCATTCCGTGTAGTACCAAAATGAGCTCTAGGGCCCTTTTAGTATTAATCTTATGCAATAGTTCTTCAATGCTGAAAAAAGTCTTTTTATTTATCTCTGTAGTATGTCTAGGTTTGCATGTAGAAAAACAATATCAAAAGAATTAGTCTAGAGGTGACTTGAAAAAAATAAGTCAAATGTGACAAAAAGCATCATGTGACCAGACTTGCCATCTACCCTTAAAAAATCGGATCACAATTTTAAAGAAAAAAAATATGTATCAGGCAAAGCAGTTTTTTGTACTTTCCTTTACCTAATTTTTACACTAAAACATTGTCTCAAATACATTCCAGAAATCAATATTTTCAGAGGTAGAGGGGTTGTTTGGTCAGATGTTGCTTTTCCCCTTTTTTGACCAAATCTTTTAATGATGATCTCCTGACAGATTCTTTTGATTTTATGTGCCTAAATGCAAACCTAGACATACTACAGAAAAAATAAATAGACATTATTTGCATTGAAGAACTATTCCATAAAATTTATACAATAAGGGCTCTTGAGCTCATTTTGGCACTAAACGGCAATTGCCAAAGATCACTTATTGAATGCCTGTATATTGCCAATTTTACCCCCTATGGTGCTGGTTAATAGAAATAATGATTTTAAAAATTTCTTTTGCAATTAAAAGCCAAAACATGACCCTTTAAGGATTTCATGATCAAAATTATGATAATCTGAACACATTGGCACAAATTAAACCTTAGTAATTCAAGTTTTGCTTTTAATAAGGCTGATTTGGCAAAGATATACAGTTATATTGGTTAAGGCCCGAAGGTCGGCTATTTTGAGTTTTTCAAAAAAAATATATTTTGCCAAACGAAGCCTTCCATGAAGGGCTTTAAGTTATACCATTGCTTTCATTGCCATGAAAATATTGCTTCTGGACAAAATTTAGGATTTTGCATGGTTTTCTCTGAGACATGCACTTAACATTAGCACTATTAACCTGTTAAAACCCATGACAGAATAAAAAGGATTTAATAAATTTGTTTACCACTTCTTTATAACATATTAAAGACATTTATATAAAGAAAATAGGGGGTACATGGACAAACAAAAATTATAATCTTAATTTGGGGGAAAAACACAGGATTCCGAAAAAATGACAGAAATCCAATATTATGACCAAAGAGCATCCTAAAACTTTTGAAATTTCAAACAAAATATATATCTTATATACTCTTCAAAAAAAGTTACGCATAGATTGAAAATTCCCCGTAGGTTTAATGCAAATCGAAACAATTTCAAAACATTATTGCCGAGCTGTTCTGCGACCGATTTTCACGAAATAAAATCCAGTAAAAAGAAAACAAAATGAAGATTGTTTGATTAATTTAGACCAAAATCCTAACTTCAATGGTTTTTAAGACATTGTGAGTAGAACACGACTAGTGTTTTTCACGGAACATTTTGCATTGGTTTAAACGGGAAATTGAATCGTAAAATGTACACTTGAGTTCTACTTGCAATATCTTAAAAAGCAGCGATGTTACGATTTTACCCAAAATTAAACAAACAATCTCTATTTTGTTTTCTTTTTACTGGATTTTATTTCGTGAAAATCGGTTGCAGATAGATATATAGATATAAATAAAAATGTAAATTGCGAAATTTAACTTGATGAAATTATTTTTTATTCCTGAAAAAAAGCTTTAAATTCATATGATATCAATAATACAACTTTTTATTTGGTAGACACATTTAATTTATATACCTTGTTTATTGTTACTGTGAATTAAAAACAATATATTAATAATAAAATTCTCCCTGGCCTTATTCTATCTTGTTAAGAGTATTCGTTCCTGTCTGATTTTGGTGTGGCATGAGGGTTTGTTAAGGTAAGTGAGGATATCTGACCCCAAGAAATAATGCTGAATTAAAAATTTCGAATTTTTTTAAAATATATATTGATATAAGGTACTAGTATATAATTTTTCTTATGTAAAAATACTGAACCTCTTCGCAATGCTAAGGCTAAAACTTTTCCCAAATTACTTTACCTTATTATTATATAGGAATCCAAATAATTAGCATGAAACTTGCCTCAGAAAAATTCTTCGTATCCAATTCATCTTTTTATTTGATCAAAATTGATGGTTTACGGTATATTTTGAAATAAAATAATTAAAAAGAGGGTCATCAATTTATTGTTTTATACAATCCATTTTTCTCATGAGTTATCTCCCTTGTATAATGAACAATGGAATGGTCGCTGCATATGATTGATAATCAATGGATTTTGATTAAGTTTTAATCAAAATGATTATATATATATATATTGATACAGCTTGCATGTTTGCATTTAGGCTATTTATGGTCATATGACAAGTGTCCTCACTAAGCTTTAAGTGATTGTTTGTGTGAAAAATACACATTCATATTTTTTTTTTCAAATATACTTTATTTGTTCACACTTTTCAATAATTTTGTTTGTTCAGTACATTAAGATACAAACTAAGAATTGTTTTGTTAAGAATGTGACTCATAAATCGTTTCTAATAATTGACCACTTAAAATCACATAGAAATAAGCTTTAAAAAGACGCTAGTTGCAAATTTTTTCTACAGGTACATTTACAAGTACTGTAGCTACTAGTTCCACAACCAGATTGACATCATCTTCACATACAACAGTGTCAAACATAGACCCGAGTGATGATTCTTTCAAATTTGCAAAATAATTATTATTACCATAGTGTCAGTCGTTATTTTGTGCATCGTCATACCAATTAAAGTATGGGAAAAGAATAGAAAGAAAATCAACCCTTCAGGAACTAAATGATCAACTATGTTATTAGCCATTGCGTAAATGTTTGTAACATTTATTAACTATTTGGTTTCTACCTAAGTTTTAACGCATATTTAGAAGGTATCAAATGAAGTGTTTGTCTTTTGCGACGATTTCAGTTTAATCAAATATTTAATAGGGTTGTGGTGAACAAGGTGAAATTGGGGGGTTTATGATAAGATCTTTCTAGGTGTGCAACATTTTTTTTTATTTAATCACCTATTTAGACAGATTAAAACTAATACTTAAAGGTCAAAAGAACATTTATGAATTGTCTAATGCACAATGAGACATTATGAGCATAGGGTATATGAATAAATTCATTATGTATATGTTTGCTAATTACTAAACTATGTAATGCATATACAAGAAGCAAGAAAGAAGAAAATGCCTGACACTAATCGTATGAATTTACAATAGCAATTAAAATAATTTTGTTGATGATCCTCTAAAGACATCTCCTTCCAAGGTACATCAGACCAAAAAACAGATGGGTTAAGTGTATCAGCAAAAATAGGAATTGCTATAATTGGAGTTGTAGTGTTTATTGTTGTTATTGGTATCATTGTTGTTTATTTCAAGCAGAATTTATATAGAAACACGACCTAAGACCTCGTGGATCTATTTGGACTTTGCGTTATTTGTGATAATCAAAACAGTATTTTGGGAGCGCCCATTGAACTCGTAGAGGTTCGCGCTTTTTTTAAGGCACCATCGCCATTTTTTAAATTGTATATGGCAGAAATAGTTCGTTAGAATATTTCGTTTGTTTTAACCTCTGGTGCCAAAATATTTTTTTCATCACAAACAGATTCAGAATAGTTTTTAGGAAAAAACAACCAGTCCCCCCTCTCAAATTAAATTGTCGGCCCCTTAAATGAAAATAAAATGCACGACCTTTCTATTTTTAGCTCACCTTGCCGTAGGCAATGTGAGCTTTTGCCATCACTTGGCGTCCGTCGTCCGTCGTCTGTCGTCGTCTGTCGTCTGTCGTCCGTCGTTCAACTTTTCAAAAATCTTCTTCTCTGAAACCGCTTGGCCAAATGTAATGAAACTTAGTAGGGTTGTTCTGTAGTATGTCCTCTACAAAACTATCGTTCGAAATTTTGATTCGACAAAAAACATGGCCGCCATTGCTAAAAATAGAACATAGGGGTAAATTGCAGTTTTTTGCAAATTACTCAAAAACTATTACTTATAGACAAAACATAATTACAAGATTACAAAACGTGAAGTTGAGACGACAGGGCGTAAAGCTAAAACGCCAACACGTAAAGTAAAAACGACAACACGTAAAGTAAAAACGACAACACGTAAAGTTAACTTGACAAGACGTAGTGTTTACACAACAGAACATAAAGATTTAGTCAAATAAAGTAAATATCAAATCACTAAAAGTAAAAACATATAGACCACAAGTAACTTAATATGCTCATCATAAGACAGTTTTGGCGTTCCACATGGAACATCTCACTTTCATGTTGGTATTTCTCAGATCAAATTTGGAACTTCCAAATAGTAGATATGAAATGCCAAGTTTGAATTGCGAAATGTCAAATTCAAAATGTCAACTCGAAAGTGGGACATTTGTATGTACTACGGAGAAAATCTTTTGTACATATTTCGTTCATTGGAAATGTGCTATTCTGTAACATATTATTGTACTTATTCCTGTATTATTGTCGTCAGAGAGCGTACGTCATCAGTATAACTATAAACGTCTCTAAACTTAATAGAAGAGCCATCCCCCTTCAACGTTGCAAATCCCTTAAACATTCTTCAATAAGTTAAAAGTTTAGTTTTATATGGGTTGAAAATAAAAGTTACAAAATGTTAAAGCGTCTCACATGGATTAATACTTCTTTAACCGGGCTAGATTTCAGAAATGAAGATAAGTATTTAACCAACCTTGTTTTAAATGTTTTGTAAACGTTTCAAAAGCTTCCTTTTCATTGTTAAAAAACATTTGAACGATTCGAAACACAATTTTAATTTTCCATTTTGAGATACTTCACGAAAGGATTACGCATTCAACATCGCGAATCCTTAAGAACTTTTTTTACCTTTTATCAAAGATCGGGATTCGATATTGTATACCATAACAGCATCGCATTTTGGTGATATCTTTTTTTTTTAATTTGAAAAGCATTTGCAATCAGATATTAGGCTGCCAAACTGATAAATTCTACTCTTATTTTATCAAAGTGATTTGCTATGCTAAATACTTTACAATACAACGTGCATGTAATACCTGTTTTAAATAAGTTCCTAATTAATAAAACATCTAAGACAGTTAAAAAGAATTCAGATAGTTTGTTTTTTTGGTGTTCGTGTTAGCGCTGGCGTTGTCGTCGTTGTTGTTGTCTGTTAACTTCAGTGTCTCAACAATACTTTTTGTTCTGGTTACACTACTGTACTGCTGTGATATTTTACAATAATATATCATAATGTAAAAGGATCAATGGGATTGATTTTGGGGGTCCCCCTTTGTTTGTTTATACATATGGGACTACAAGGGACAAATTATTCAAATATTTTATTTGTTCCCACAATAACTTTAGTTCTGGTTGGGCAATTGCTAATAAATTTGACAAGGATATTTTTTACCATTAAATCACAGATGGGAATAATTTTTTGGGACCCCTTTTTTCATTTAGAAATAAGGGATCCACAAGAGGGCAAAAAATGCAACTTTTTTTTTATTTCTGGTTCAATTTTGAATTTTCCAGTTAATTATCTCCATAAGTAGATAAAAATGAAGGATTAGAGTTTGCGGCCCCTTTTTATCGTAAAAGGGACAAAAATTGAAACTTTTATTTATTATCTGTTTTATAGTTTTTTTGCTAATTCTTGTCAAGTATGGGATTGGCAAAATTGAGGACCAATTTTACCCCTATTACAGTTAGAGACCAAAAAGGGGAAATACTTTTGTAACTGTAATTTTGTCTGCTTTTAAAAACAAAATCTATTTGAACTCTTTGTGATTTGGGTGGAGAGTCCACCAACGAATGCATGTGTCAAAAAACTTGTCAGTCCACCATGGGCTGCATGTGTCGGGGGCAATTTACTATCCATATTGGACCTCAAACGTACAGGGATCAACATGTTGCGGTTGTAGTGCTCGGGTAAGCTTTTTATTGATGTTTTACCTGCCTCACCTTTTGTCATTTAGTCGCGTTATAAGTATGTCTTACGAAATCTGAATCTCAAAAACTAACCATTAACTTTTCTGAAAATGCACACAGTAACATTCTGCAGATGTGTACATTTCCTTTTGAAATCTTTTCATCATCTTGTTCAAAAGAACAATGTAGGGGTCGGAAGGAGGCAAAAATGTCTCATTTTTATTTGTTTCACCAAAAACTTTTGTTCTGGTTGACCAAATGGTATGAAACTTAAAAATGTTGTTGCTTACTATAAAAAAGACTATAAATGATTTTGATCCCCTTTTTAGCTCAATTGGTCAGTGCTTTCAATATGTGTCCGTCGTCTGTAAATTATTTTAAGAATCTTCTCTGAATCAACTGAACCAGTTAAACTGAAACTTTGCAGGATGATATAGAACATGTTGACAACAAACGATTATCTTATTGAAACGAATCAATAAAACATGACCGTTGTTTCTGAAAATAGAACATAGGCTTTTCAAAACAAAAACTGTTCAAAAGACTCCGTTGGGTCCAAGTTGTCAGATGACCCCTTGTAGTGGTTATGGCCTTTTAAAGCTCAGAAATAGCGTTTTTTTAAATGCTTTGCCCTACAAAATAAAATCTATCGCAGATAGAGAAAAGCTGTTGCTTGCTTACTTCTTCAGCTCCTTTAACTCTACAAAAGTCTCTATTGGATGGAAGTTGTCAGATGACCCCTTAAAGAAGAGACCCTTATGGCTAAAGGTCCAGGTGGGGAATTCAGGCTCATGGAAGCGTTTCGTTATATTTGTTCCCTCAATTTCATTGGCTTTTTAACCCATTGCTGTGAAATTTTACAGTACTTGTTTTTGCCATAAGATGATGAATGGTGTAGAATTCGATTTTTTTTTGCATATAGATATAAGGACCCAAAAGGGCCATTTGTTTTATATCCGGTTTGATGTTTTATAGTACGTTCTTATCAAAACACAGGAGAGAATCGGTTTATCGGTTTGAAATGATCGTGAACAATTTCTCTATGGCTTTCAAAGATTGAATTATGATCATAAACAAATCGGTATACGGATCGTGAACTAATATTTTTGAGAAAATATTAAACTTTTCTTCAATTCATGTTTATTATAATCAATATTAATATATTTATATTATTTTAAATGTGTCAAATTTTAATATAAAATAGGCATTGCCTAACTGCGAGCACAGCATTATTCAGATAATTAAAAGGTTGACAGAAATTTTTGTAAATACATGTGAAAAAATAACTCTTAACATCACAACATGAAACAGAACAGATGGATTCTATTTTTTACTCTTATGTGACGGAGTTCCACGCCTCAGTTTAGGAATAAATCTATTAAATCAAAATATCAAATCTAATGAACCCCATTCTCACAAAGACGTGAACATAGTCATTTGTTTACATAAAAGTAAATTGAACATATGCGAGGTGCATTTTGGGAAATTTCCAAGTTACCCAAATGAAATACTTTGATTGATTAACTTTAAACAGAAGACATATAAAGTTAATAACGTGTTTAAAGTGCAATTGTAATCACATTTCGAATCGATGCAATTGAAATATAATCTTACACCCCAGTTCTATTGTTTAAAGTACAACGTTCATTTTCAGAAACTTTCTTTGTGTTAATAACTCTTTTGTTCTAAGAACAATAGGCTTCATTCACAATGACAAAAGCAGGGGTTTCCAGATACCCCTGCTTTTGCGCTTGTGAACACACCTCATGTTCATAGAACAAAACAGCTACTCACACAAAGCAACTTCTTTAATAGCCAGCCCAGGGTATCTGAGAAGGGAATGGAAGCAGTTCACTATATAAGGTTTAAATCAATGATAATTTAAAAGTAGCAAAATTTTTAAAAAATATAAAAATAATACAAAACTTAAAACAATGAAAATAAATAAACAAAACAAAGCAAGAATATGTCAAATAGACATACTGCCCATCTCGCAACATTTGAGACGGACGAACAAATGGACGGATGGACGAACGTAATCGGCGACCATATGCCCCATCGATTTCGTAGTTGGGTCATAAAAATGGGTCAAAGATACAAATGGCCGGATTTTGTTAAACAGGAAGTAGGTAGACAATAGACCTGAAATTATTCCAACAGTATGGGATGGGACCCATGCTGATTACCAAATATCAAAAGATGTAATAAGAGGTTGCTGAGAAAACTGTTAAGATAATTGTCTATAATCGACCATTGATGTAAAAAAAGTAATTCAGCAAACAGGAACATGAGGTAAAGACTTAAATCGAAATCCACAAAATGGGACCTCGTTCTGCATATCAAAATACAAAATATCAAATTAAAATGAATGAATTTTCTTAAAATATGCAATTTCTTCAACTAAAATTACCAGCTCTCAGAAATCAACAATATTGTAAAGGACAACGGCCAAAGCACACCCGTCGTCCTTGATGGTCATATAAAATTAAATGAAACTTAAAAGTCACTTTAGAAGTCTTCACTGTTCTAATCAGCATGATAGAAAATCATCAGTTATTTGTAAAGAAATTAAGGTATTTAATCTGTTAAACAAGTTGATTAATCTGTTTTAATCCTAAAACATCTCAGTTGCATAAAATTTTGAATTAACGAGGCCCAAAGTGGGGAAGAAAAAATTCAGGATAAATGTTTACTAACTCAATTTTATTGATAATGCCACATTTTTTTGCTTTCTATATAAAAAAATGAAAACTAGTTTTGTTCTATGTTTCCTGGGGTGTAAGTTAGTTATACCATTCGGTATATAGTGTTTATGAATAAGAAACTCCTCGCGGACCGGAGTCTTATCCAGAAACACCTTTACCTCATGGTATAACTATTACTGAAATTGTCGTAGTTATTTTTACTTTTGTGCATTTTCTAGAATTTGGGACGGGATGCTTGGGGCGATTGAACGTAAAATAGAAAAGTAAGAAAACATTGATAGAAATTTGGTTACTACAAAAATTGAAGCAACTCATTGTCATCAGAATATTTTTCTCCTTAAACTCTTTACCCAAAGTATGTTTTTTGTATGCGACCAGCAAAAAGGGTAATAATTTTAACATTCACTTACCTTCACTCCGGATTCCTTTGAAAAGCATATCCGAACAAAAAAATCAATATCAGCATTAGGCAAATTTTTCGTGGGAACTTGTCGTTGAGCTCTCCGCTGTCGTGGACACTTCGTGTCCGCTACGAGCTGTGCTCGCTATTATATAGAATTATCAAAAAGTGTAATATTCTTTTATAAAATGTCTCCCGCTTGGTTTGGTCAATACAAAGCAATTTGTTTTATTTTATGTAAAGTATTTTTTGAAAGAAATGGAACTGTTTTTTTTATTTAATTGGTTTTTCAAGTATTTGTGTAATACGAAAAGGTGTTTAAGGATGGTCACTCTACAGTCCCTGTATAGTAAAAGCTTCCCAATCTATAGTATATGGGGGGATGGGGAATGGGGATGGGGATAGGGATGGTGAATAGTACATGGTATATGGGGAATGGTATCGTGTATGGGGATGGGGATAGTAAATATGAATGGTAAATGGGGAATGGGGATGGTAAATGTTATTTAGAATTTTATTACGCCATTTTTTAAATAGTAAATTTATAATGTAAATGACAATATAAATCTTAATTTAAACTTTCAATATTTTGAATAAAAAATATTTTATTGCAAGGAATTCATATGTAGATACTGTCTTAAAAAATATAAATAGACTGTGTACAAGTTACCGCAAAGTTCAGGATCAAAATGACGTACATGTATGTTGTTTTAAGTTACGGCCCAAGATCTCTGTGGAAATTGCTTACATTATTTTTCATATTGTTATTAATAATTCTAGAATAAATGAACTATACAACTCCTGAAATTAAATTTTTAATAAATAAATAAAAATAAACACTTATATTTTGATATTTCTTTCTAAATTGTTTATATGTACTGGCTGATACAAATATAAACAGACTGTGCACAAGTTACATGTACCAGAAAGTTCAGGATCAAATTAATGACGTACATGTATGTTGTTTTTAATTACGACCGTAGATCTCTATGGAAATTTCTCACATTATTTTTGATATATTATTAATAATTCTAGAATAAATGAAATACAACTCCTTTTAAATTAGATATTAAATAAATAAATAAAAATAAACACTATATATATTTGAATATTTCTTTATAATTTGTTTATAAATAAATATATAATTAAATTAATAAGTAAATTAAATAAGATTGTCGCTAATAAACAATGGCATTGTGGGTATGGGGAAAATTTATGATGCATGGGGAATGGAATGGTAAATCGGGATGGGGATGGTAAATAGTGAATGGGGATGGGGATGGGGATGGTAAATGGTGTATGGGGATGGGGATAGTATATGGTGTATGGGGATGGTATATCGTACAATGGTAAATGGGGAGAGAGGGAAGCTTTTACCATACGAGTACTGTAAATGTTTCAGAATTTCAGTCTAATTGTTCTTGATACAATCTCATGGTTGGTTTTCAGTGGTGGGAGACCATCCGGACTCACCCTCCCCCCCGGGTTTGAAACGGCGTTTCGACTCTTATTTTTTTTACAACGCGACGAGCCTTATCAATGGTCTACGCTAAAAACAAAAACAAAAACATCACAATGTTCAAGTTATTTTTGAAAGGAGTCAGATTTCCCGCCTCATTTTCGACGTCATATAGCTCGGAAACCAGCACACTGACCGATATAAATTTCTTTTTGTCATTTTGATTACGTGGATATTTATCTATCATTTCAATCACAAATTATCAAATTTTTGATATTAAAAAAGTTCAGGAGTGACAATCCTTAAGTTAGACTTTTCAACGCTGTATCATTTTCCTAGTAAACTGGGTGCATTCATTTCCAAAAATAAGAACAGTTTTGACTAAAAACATTGTTTGCTTTATTTGTGCTTTGTCGTATGTAGTGTTTGATGTTACTGTGCAACTTTTAAAGGTGCTTCTTCATAAACATTAATTTATTTTTTTTATTTGGTTTGCTTAATAACGGCATGAAGCTCAAATGTATTTGCTTTCTTATTGAGATAATATGTATAAAAAATTATTTATAAGAAATGATCATAATATTTTTTTTTCTGTCTATGAATAAATAACATAAAAAATGTGAAACAGACTGTGTAACCAAGCAAGTAAATTACACAAAATGTGCCACATTTTAGATAGAAGAAAGCAGCTTACGCAGTATTTGCCACATTTTTAATGTTATTTATTCATTTAGTGTTCATTTCATAAAAACAGATGTGGTTATTTATTTGATTTTTTCAACACTGTAGCATAACAAATGCCTTTACACTTCACAGTTTTCGACTTCTGAAATATCAAACGTGTAAAATTTATAATGCTTTAATGGAAACCGCCCTATGTGCTATTAAAATTGTATTCTCAAAGGTTTTGAAGAAAAAAAAGTAACAATAGATCTTTACATATCTTTAACAGATCTGGATTATCAATGAAGTGCATTCTATAAAATCTATCGTTCTGTGTTATACAAGTGAAAATTTCAATACTTTAACAGTTCATATACTAGAATATATTAATTTTTTTCTCTATTTTTCATTTTTCCACAAGCTAAGTCATGACAGAAGACATAATGCTAGTTCCTTTTTCCTACTATTTGGAACTGTTTATTATACCCCATGCGTTTGGGCGGTATATAGGAATCATCCTGTCTGTCTGTCTGTTTGTCTTTCCACATAAAATGAGCGCTTCTCCTCCTAAACCGTTTATCAGATTTCGATGAAAGTTTACATGAAGGAAGTACATCATATCTAGATGTGCATGAATAATTTCGTAGCAAAATTTATTGTCTGGAACTTTGTTGTCATCTGTATTTCGAACACACGTGAAGGTTAGCACTGCTGGTGGAGTTTAAATTCCCTGAGGTTAGCCAGTTCCGGCACCAACAATTTTGAGTTGGAGAATACATCAAAGCTTTAAATTATCCGTCTAAATTTCAAAATTGTCTAAACCCTAAGGTTCTTCCTACAACAGACATAGGTTGAATATCTTAGTAATAATTTTGTTCCCCAGTTTGGTATTTTTGGTTATACTGTTCTGTGCTCTTCATATTCATACATTGTTTGGCATTTTCAATATTTTTGGTAGAGCGCCTCTGATGAGTCTTGAATAGACGAAACGCACGTCAGGCGTTGCAAAATTTATTGTCTGGAACTTTGTTGTCATTTGTATTTCGAACACACGTGAAGGTTAGCACTGCTGGTAGAGTTTAAATTCCCCGAGGTTAGCCCGCTCCGGCACCAACACTTTTGAGTTGGAGAATACATCAAAGCTTTAAATTATCCGTCTAAATTTCAAAATCGTCTAAACCCTAAGGTTCTTCCTACACCAGACATAGGTTGAATATCTTAGTATTAATTTGGTTCCCCAGTTTGGTATTTTTGGTTATACTGTTCTGTGCTCTTCATATTCATACAGTGTTTGGCATTTTCAATATTTTTGGTAGAGCGCCTCTGATGAGTCTTGAATAGACGAAACGCGCGTCAGGCGTAGCAAAATTTATTGTCTGGAACTTTGTTGTCATTTGTATTTCGAACACACGTGAAGGTTAGAACTGCTGGTGGAGTTTAAATACCCAGAGGTTAGCCCGCTCCGGCACCAACACTTTTGTGTTGGAGAATACATCAAAGCTTTAAATTATCCGTCTAAATTTCAAAATTGTCTAAACCCTAAGGTTCTTCCTACACCAGACATAGGTTGAATATCTTAGTAATAATTTGGTTCCCCAGTTTGGTATTTTTGGTTATACTGTTCTGTGCTCTTCATATTCATACAGTGTTTGGCATTTTCAATATTTTTGGTAGAGCGCCTCTGATGAGTCTTGAATAGACGAAACGCGCGTCAGGCGTAGCAAAATTTATTGTCTGGAACTTTATTGTCATTTGTATTTCAATACTCTCAGATATCATTCAGGGGAGACAATTGGACTTTTATTATTTAATATAGTACTGAAGGGAGATTTCGTAAGCACAACTCCTCTAAAACCACTTGACGGATTTTGATTAAACTTTACATGAAGTAAGTACATTATTTGTAGATGTGCATGAAGAATTTTAATCATTCAGGGGAGGTAGTTTGACTCAAGGTTATTTTGGCAGTATTGAGTCTAATATGAAGCGGGGGTATCCTTCTGTGAACTCGCTGATAGAATTTCTTGTTTAAAATATTCGTGATAGAGAACTAAGTGCATTGCTTTTAATATATACAATGTATAATTATATGCGCTTTTTGTAATAGGGCTTTTATATTCAGGTGGTTTCCAGTTTTTTTTTACGTTATTGTTTAACTTTTATTGGTGCTTATAAATAAAAAGTTCAAGAATTGTATTTGTTTTGTTTAATCAATGCAAAAATATTCAACCAATCTTTATTTATGACCGGAGCTTTTAAATAATATATTTCGATACAACATGGAAATTTGAACAGTATCTTGTCTAAACCCAATGATTCGTCCTACCCCAGACATAGGTTGATCATCTTAGTAATAATTTGGGTTCCCAGTTTGGTATTTTTGGTTTTACTGTTTTATGCTCTTCATAACCATATAGAGTTTGGCATTTTCAATATTTTTGGTAGAGCGCCTATGATGAATCTTGAATAGGCGAAACGCGCGTCAGGCGTAGCAAAATTTATTGTCTAGAACTTTTTTGTCGTTTGTATTTCGAACACCCGTGAAGGTTGGCACTGCTGGTGGAGTTTTAATTCCCTGAGGTTAACCCGCTCCGACACCAACACTTCTGTGTTTGAGAACACATCAAAGCTTTAAATTATCCGTTCAAATTTCAAAATTGTCTCAACCCTAAGATTCGTCCTAACCCAGACATAGGTTGATCATCTTAGTAATAACTTTGGTTCCCAGTTTGGTATTTTTGGTCTCTTCAAAATCATATAGAGTTTGGCATTTTCAATATGTTTTGTGGAACGCCTCTGATGAGTCTTGAATAGACGAAACGCGCGTCAGGCGTAGCAAAATTTATTGTCTGGAACTTTGTTGTCATTTGTATTCCTCTACAGAAGAAATCAAGGTACAATATTTATACAATGTGTATAATAAAATAAATCCTGTAATCATCCCATGCAACCCCCAAAGATCTGTGTCATCTTTACTCTATAAATTACATTTAATATATATGACGTCGGTAGAAAAATAATCCGATGAAGGTTCACAAGGCCAAACTGAACCTTTTTAAAGAAAATCCTAATACATGTACAGCCAAAACGACATATGATCAAGACAAATAAACTGTAGTAATGCCTTATTATGGACAAATCTTACAATATTGACTGATTTGCTTATTTGAAGATTGTACAGTTTTACATGCACCTTTTTTCTCGTTCGGTTAGAATTTCGAATAAGAATAAATATCACTATTGTGCCTCTCAAATGACATATTGGTTTGTTTAAAAAATAATAGAATGTCGAATGAGATTTGAGGCCATGTGAAACGGTGTTGGCGATATCAACCGAAAATCAACTGTACTCAAAAAAGGGGGAAATTTCCTAGGTGGTCAAGGTGGTCATTTTCAAAGATAAAGTAGCAAACGAAATACAAATAGGCCAACAGAAAATAGAAAAGAGGACTTAAGATCTGTCATGTAATGGTAGTGTGGAACGATTAGTGCATAGACATTGCTACAAAATCGGAGAAAATCTCTTGTCCGTTGCTGTTGACATAATATTTCCTGTCATACAAACATTTTTATTGGTTCACAAAAAAGTGATCACAAAGCGGAAAATTATGATTCCAAGTTAAGTAAATAACGTTTCAATTAGCTCAAAAACACTTTCGGGCTTAAACTAAGACGACAGTAATCTAAATTTGAAATATAAATGGCCTTCAATTATGTTGCTTTGACCACTATTTTGGGTGTAAAATTGGAGATATTTTATCTGGTCACAGGATTAAGTAGCCATGCTTACCGCATCATCTGTTATTATTTTACAGATACATGTACAATGTACATGTTTTAAATATAATTATTAAGACATATGAACAATATTCAAGATTTTGAGGAATCCGAAAGGAGAGGTATAAAGTGTCAAGAAAAAACAGTTATATTAGTTTTCCATCGTAACTAGTCGAAATTGTCCAATGTAGATATTTTTATATTAAAAAACTCTTAGACAATAAAGTGAGCCTATCTAACCATACTTATAAATATAAATGTATGTGACTTTGTCTATATAAGGACTAGGCAACGTGGACTTGACTTTATATGATCTTTATTTGACACCTTCAGTATATTTAATGTTTTATATTGAAAGGGTTTAGATGACCTTGACCTTGAAATAATTCCAATTTCAATTTCAGTCTTAACGATGTGTTTCAAAGATATTTTTATGAACTTAAGAAAGTAGTAGTCTAATTAAAAATAATGAACAGTAACCATAGCAAATGTTACGAAATATGTATAAGTGTGTGGTTCATATATTTATGTATATACTTGATTGTGTATTTTTGTCATAAATCCAATATTGTGATTTATATGGCAATATCAGCTGATTGATTATTATATTTGTTGTAAAAAGTGGATCAGAAATGATTTCATAACATGAAACAATAAGAGTAAATTCTATAAAATGTTCATAAATAAACACAGAATAGCATTGGTTTTGTAAAGTTAATGGCGTATTATATGAATGAAAGATCAGGATAACATCTATAACAAATGTTAACTAACTATTAGTGTGATAAGATAACTGCATTGCAAATGTTTTATTTGTATCGATAAATATTCACGCACCTCGAAGGTCATAATAACCGAAATATTTCATATTTTTCTTTATGATGGATAAAAATCAAAATCAGAAGAAATTTACAATCGAATCTTCGAATAATTTTGCCCATCAGTTTCCAACATTGTTACAAGAAGGAGAGCTGATAACTTTTGTAGATACCTATCTGAATTGCCTTATAAGGTAAAATAAGAATTTTATTCGAACATATCAAATCAAATTAAAGGACTAATTTTAATGTGTGTATTAGCTTTATTATATATAATACAAATAAAGTGACATTTATTTGAAAACGTTAAAATATAGTTAATATTTATTTAAATTTACAAACTTACGTTTAAATAAGTTATTACGCCTATGACCTTACAAAACTATGCTATTCGGTGTTGTTTTTATAAATATTTTATAAAATAAATTCTTATTGATTCAGGTATTGAACCAACCACTGAACCATCCCCTGCAACAGAAACAACTACAAATTCGGAAACAACCCAAAGTACAGAAAGGCCAAGTTCTATATCCGCTCAACATCCAAGGAATAGGTTACACTCAGAACGAACAGATGATGTAAGCAGAAATACAGTCATAATACTCTCTACAGTTTTGCCTGCTTTCGGAATATTCGTTCTTCTGGGGGCAATTTTAGCTAGAGCATGCATTCATCAAAATCATAATAAAACGAAGGATTTAGAAAGAAATGGAAAAGAGGTTACAAAAGACCGAAAGAATCAAAATAAAAAGATAAGAAAACAATCAATACAAAAAGAAGAACAAAAATATGATGGAGAAAAAAAAATGCCCAAGCAAAATAGAACAAAAATACACAGAAGGAAACAAACGACCAAAACAAAAAGAACACGAAGATACAAAAGAAAGAAACCGACCAAGCAAAAGAGAACAAAAATACAACAACCAAATGCACCAACCCAGTGGTGTAGCAGATGAATACTATAACTACCGTAGCGGCAGAAGACATTTTATTGCGCAAACTCGTCCAATCATTGATAATTCACTTATGTATCCTTATGAAGCAACTAGAAGAACAGAGGGCTATCAATACTACCCAGGACACTACAATTATCCATACATGCAATATTGATCGTTTTTTTAGGACAAAAATACCAGTCAAGAGATCTAAAATATTTAAAATCATAATTTACAACCGCAATTGATTTTGTTTTGTTTTGTTTTGTTTTTTTTTGGGGGGGGGGGTGAGGGGGTGATTTTGCGATCGTATAACGGTATGGCGTTTTCATCGTCAACACCTCCTATCGTCTTTGAACAATAAGATGTCAAATTGGCGCAAATTGTCAATTATGTAAGATTGACTGGACAATTTTATCTATTTGCATCAGTCAACCATATATTATGACATTTTATTTTGATGCTTCTAACCGTTAAAGGCATTTGGAGTTCAGATCCCTACTGTTTTAAAATAGAACCAAATTGGTGCATTGACCATGTTGACATAACTGCTTTAGAGTGTTATTCTTTTATTTAACTTTATTTTTCCTTGTATTTTATAATTACTTTTTTAACAAAATGTTCAACAGTTTTGATGTTTCTTGTAATGCCACGGTGATCTAGAAGCTTAAATCTGGATAACGCTTAAAAACTTAACGGTTTTGGTTGTAGTCCGATTTTTCATTATTTTTCATTGTTTTCTATCCGAATTAGTTTCTTTAATGTTATTTACTAGGATATGTAGACAATGTTGCACACTATGTTAAGAGCTTTAGCAATTAGGAACAGGTGAGCGATTTAGGCTCCTTAGAACCTCTAGTTGGTTAAAGAATACGATATAGGGTTTGCAATATAGGGTCTGCTTTAAAGGGAAGTCTCTCTCTTGACACCATTTGCGAGGATGGTCTCAAGGAACGATGTTAGTCTTTCGGAAGGGATGGAAAGGTTGTCCCGTTTAAGGGGAATACAAACCCCATGCACGTTAAAGACACCCTTGTAGAGTACGATTTGGGGCCGATACAAACGAACACTTGCAAACTGCAAACTGGATAGGAATTCACATAAGCTTCAAGCTTGTAATCCAATCCAGCATAAATAAATATGTTTACACTATAAAGGGTAGTGGTGTGTTCATATATAGGGTATTAAAAAAACTGTTTTAATGCAAAATGAATATATAATGAATAGTTACATATATTATATAACTACAATATAACTTTAAACACATTGTAATAAACACATACTACTGTTGTGGCTATAATTCGTGTATACTAATTTCCTAAACGAGATAAAATATATTCCTATTCTTATTGTTAACTTTGTACTGTTTGTTTAATTTGTACTGTATACATATCAGTTTGAGCTTTATGATATATGAGAATCTCTACAAGTATGCAAAAGTCACTGACAAAAATTGTGCACGTTTGTAACCAATTCAAAGTAATATATTTTTTTTCTTTTTGATAAATATTATTTCATTGTACAATCTTGGGATTGAAAACAAAAAAAAAAAACCAAATAAATTCATATATATTTAATTAACTTTATTGTGTCTTTTTATTTCATATGATGTTAGTCCATAATTGGCCGTTTGGTGTAATATCTTAGACATCGGTGTTCAAATAATTAATCTACAGACCCAAGTTGCTTATATTGTAAGATGACAGACGTTTGACCTGTTGATTGAAGTAAATTAAAAGTCATTAATTAAGACGGGCTAAGAATGGAAAGGTGTGATAAAATAAAAAGACAGTGATGATAGATGGAGCGGGAAAATTGGCCATCATTAGGGTTTATTAATTAACTTAGAGACCAATTATCATTATTTCATCAGTCTATCGTATAGAGCTTTCTTTAAAAGCATAGTTAATTAACCTTACAAGAAAAGAGCTAGTATTTAGAAAGGATAATCAAATGTTTATAAAAATTGCTTCTTCGTCTTAAAAAAGTTAGCGAGCATCTGGTAATGTAAAAACTTATATGTCAAAAAGGATCTGTCATGCCCACAGGAGGCTTCATTGCTCGATCCTACCCATCCCTTTATCCAGTGGCAGTCAAAACTCTCATCATAGCATCATGTGTCCCCATTTCTTCCATTTCATCACCAGAGTAAAATTCGAAAGTAGATTCGGTTGTAAATCTCTTGAGGATAAATTTAGGGAATCCAAATCATTGATGAAAGATTATTTGAAATAATTCTTTTTTTAAAGCAATTTCATTTTATTGCAATACTTATAGGTAGCTTTCTATAATGCAGGCATTATTTTTTTATTGATTAACCCTACATTTGTCTCATTACAAAAATCCGTCGATTTATTTTAGTTAGACCAATGTACATGCTAAATGTATGTTGACTGAAGTTAAAATATCTTCTGATCGCTCATTTGTATGTAAGACCATCCATTCAAATGCTGTAAAAAGCGCTCATTCTTCATAAAAAATTATATTACTTCACAACGTTGACTTGTTCTATGTCCGTTTGAAATGTTTTTTTTTTTTTTTTTTTTTTTGAAAAAAAACAATATATTTCTATATTTTACTAGCTTATATTTTACTATTTTTCTCAAACACCGAAAGATCCACTATTACGTTTTCTCTTGAACTTGTTTCAGCTGATAACGAAGAAAGAATTTTTTTAGGGATCGTATGAGAAGTATTTTGTTATAGCCCTCCTCAAAAAGCTGGTCACGAAGAAATCGGTGTCTGATAAAAAAATCTGTGAAATGTGTGCAAGCTCTAGCATATTTAATAAGTTGAGAAATAGAAACACCATATGCAGGGAAAGTAGGTATGTTGCTCTGTTGATAAGGACAATTAATAATTTGAAAATTAAAATCGTCTCTTTTATCGTATTTTTTGAAAATATAGACTAGGGCTCAGATCTATGTTTTGGCTGGTAAATTAAAAAGTTAAAGATCAAGAGAAAATTTTATGCAATTTTCTTCTTCAGCACCAAAAGCTCTACAAAAGTCTATATTGGGTCGAAGTTGTCACCGATGACTCCTTATAGGGGTAACGATCCTTTGAAGGTAAAAAATAGCGGGTTTTCATGACGCGTCAGGCGTAGCAAAATTTATTGTCTGGAACTTTGTTGTCATTTGTATTTCGAACACACGTGAAGGTTAGCACTGCTGGTGGAGTTTAAATTCCCCGAGGTTAGCCCGCTCCGGCACCAACACTTTTGAGTTGGAGAATACATCAATGCTTTAAATTATCCGTCTAATTTTCAAAATTGTCTAAACCCTAAGGTTCTTCCTACCCCAGACATAGGTTGAATATCTTAGTAATTATTTGGTTCCCCAGTTTGGTATTTTTGGTTATACTGTTCTATGCTCTTCATATTCATACAGTGTTTGGCATTTTCAATATTTTTGGTAGAGCGCCTCTGATGAGTCTTGAATAGACGAAACGCGCGTCAGGCGTAGCAAAATTTATTGTCTGGAACTTTGTTGTCATTTGTATTTCGAACACACGTGAAGGTTAGCACTGCTGGTGGAGTTTAAATTCCCCGAGGTTAGCCCGCTCCGGCACCAACACTTTTGAGTTGGAGAATACATCAAAGCTTTAAATTATCCGTCTAATTTTCAAAATTGTCTAAACCCTAAGGTTCTTCCTACCCCAGACATAGGTTGAATATCTTAGTAATTATTTGGTTCCCCAGTTTGGTATTTTTGGTTATACTGTTCTATGCTCTTCATATTCATACAGTGTTTGGCATTTTCAATATTTTTGGTAGAGCGCCTCTGATGAGTCTTGAATAGACGAAACGCGCGTCAGGCGTAGCAAAATTTATTGTCTGGAACTTTGTTGTCATTTGTATTTTACCTATAGAATAACTATTGCAGATAGAGAAAAGATGTTGCCTGCTTAAACCTTCAGCTCACTGAGCTCTACAAAAGTCAACATTGGGTCGAAGTTGTCAGATTGCCCCTTAACGAATAATAGCATATAGAAGAGAGTCTCTTTGCTTAAAGACCAGTTGAGCGATCAAACTTATAAGGGACTCTAGTTCTTGCTAAATGATACAAAAGATTAAAAAAAACGATCGTTCGTCTTTATCTCCTGCAACGTTTTTCTAAAACAGCATATACAATAAGATATATGTAAGAGTCTTGCAATTTTCATCTCATTTGGAGTGATCCAAATTTAACTTTAGGGAACTTTAGGTCGCTAGCGGACTTAAAATAATTCTAGGTAATTGAGAATGTATTTTGCTATTTTCAAATAAAATTATGCGGTACATTTTGCAATTAAGGTAATATTTCTTTTAAACAAATATTGCCAATAGATAAAAAATATTTGAATAAATATTTTTTTAAATACATGCATGTTTTTGTTAAACAAAAAATATTTTTTTCAAATTGAATTCAATCATGCAAATTAATAAACATTTTAAAATAAACAATTATTTAAAACTGATTTTTTGCTATTTTTATCTCTATTTATATAATGATTTTATTCATATTCAATAATATAATGTAGTTTGCTAAAGACCAGGACGGGATATGCTAATAAAATAAATCTAAAATTTACAAATCTTGAAAAAATAAAAACGTATTCTTAGAATAAATATTTCATGTAAGTAGATAAATATACTAATTTTAGTAAATTGATAATTTAATTAGCTTTAAAAAAAATTGTATTTAATAATTAAATATTCTTTTTATAAAATCATTGAACAAATAATGTTAAGATATAAAAATAAATAAACAAAAATATTGTTTTATATAAATCGAGTCAAATGATAAATAAAATCGTAGCCCTGTAAATTTTAGGTCGTTCTTGGCTTCAGCGCGGTTAACTTTAGGTCGCTCTAGGCTAAAGTTAACTTTAGGTCGCTCTTAGGCTAAAGTTAACTTTAGGTTGGTTCTAGGCTAAAGTTAACTAGCAGAGCGGTCAAGAAGAACAGACCGTGCAGAAGTTTGCTATTACAGTTAACTTTAGACCGGTCAAAAGTCTGCCTATAAAGCAGACCTCAGTTAGCTTTAGGCAGACAAAAAGTTTTTTTCTAGTTTACTTGACATACAGGTTATGTCTGGTCGTATCTGTATTTCTGGTTATGACTTATTGTAAATAATATTTCAAACAGTAAAAATATCGTTAAAGATTAGGTAATCCCTATAATTCCTTCCTTTCTTGTAAAATCTTTCCAAAATCTGTTTACTCTCCAGGTGTTACAACGGAGAGCCCCATCGACACGACAGAACAACAACAATCATCTCGGGGTTTAAGTACTTTGGAAAAGGGTTTACTCTTTGGTGGATGTGGTCTAGGATTATTGATAGTGGTTGTTATAATATGTTGCTGCTGCAAAAGAAAATGTTGTTGCTGTCCTATATCAAAGAGAGAACAAAAAAATGAACCAAAGACATCTAATAATAAATCTAATGTTAAAGAACATGACGAAGTTCTCGATCAAACTTCGAATCTTTAAGTATATAGAAAAGAACATGACGAAGTTCTCGATCAAACTTCGAATCTTTAAGTATATAGAGAACATATATTATAACTTAATTAAAAAGTGGTGATTAATTGATGACCAACTGTGACAAATTTGTCTGGCATACAATTTATTAAACATACCATTTTATATCATAGATATTTCATACATTGATCAAATGAAATTTATCATTGATTAAATGAAATTTTATATATGTATTTATCAAATTAAATTTTACGTTTATCAAATGTAATTTGAAAACAAAAACTTATGCATTTACATAAGATTAAACCAAAGCATTGCAACAAGGCCGAACAACAATGTATTCTGTTTACGCTTTCCCTGCCTACCTTTTTTCTGCATACTCCAGCTAATTTTATTGATATTTGAAGGCAAAATGTCGCAAAAAGTTTTCTTTTCATTGAAAAATATTCATGTTTAGGAAATGTTTTGCATTTTACAGAAATACGCATTGAAATAATTAATTTTCAGTTAAAGTTACATTTGCAATAATTTACCTGTCTTAAATTTATACTTTGAATGTCACAATAGACATGTTTTTTTTTGGTTTGTAGTTTTGTTAAAATGTGTAGTAAAGATTTAATAAACAAGCATTTGATATATTTTCGGACATTTTTCGTTAGAATACGAAAAAATGTTATCCATGGTGGAAAATGCAAAAAAAAAACACCAAAATTCATCATTTGTGAATAAGATACAGTTAAAGATGTTTTTGCCAACTTTAATATTGTTACCTGAAGGAAAAATAATGGTACAAGGACAGTTAAAAGATGATCAAATGTTATTATTTTTAAACTTAAAATAAATTAAATAACTATATATTATTTGAACACATTACATGTTTGTTAATTTTATAATGATTTTTCATTGAGGTGCTTATATTTACGTATTTTTATTTTTTTTATTGATTCATATTGCCAATATAATAATTTGACGTAGTGCAATTTAGAATGTCTTATATAATTAGTGCTTAATATTTGATTTGATTTTTAATAAAAAAAATAATAACGGAATGTTGCATTGATCTATTGAAAAATGCTTTTTTGCACTTACTTTTGTTAGGGGAACCCAAATCTACTTTATAAAAGAGGATTATAACAGTTTGTGCCTCGGGTTGAAAAGTTTAATTGAAATTGATGGTAAGAAGGTATTTCAAAGACGCAACACACGCCAAACTCAAATCAATATGTTGTATTAATGTCGTGTGTGGTCTTATCGAAAATCGCCTCTTTGTCAGCTGAAGAATGGGTCTTGTCAAATGCTTTGTGTCGATGTGAAACATTGTAACATTGTTTGTATCAATTTAAACGTTATTTTTCCTTAAACAATTCTTTGATTTCCATCACAGATCCTCTCCCTCCCCTGCCCGGTAGACCAAACATCAGACGAACAATACGCTTCTATTACAGAATTATATAAAGAGTATCTGACTTGTAGAGTGTTGAAAATGGATTTCTTGTGGTTACAAAAGTCATCGAAGCATTGTTGTTTCCTACAAATAAATATTAACAAAAAAGTGATGAAGATTTACATGTGCACTATGTTATGACTATACGGTGACGGCATTTGAAATGTAAAATTGTGTTTACTCTTCCTGAGTATTGTATTGCTAATTGTAATGTTTAAGATAGTAAAAAGATAAGTTGGGTAATCAAGGAAAATAAGTGCATAATATAGAGTAAACCTCGTTTAAGCTATATGAACCTATACAGACGTCTAATAACTAATAAACTTTTAACAACATACTCATGCTACATGTATAAACTAACACCATAGTGTAAAATAAGATAATTCAGATATGAATAAATAATGTCAAGTGTGTGGTTCAGCCACAACTGTTATTTGCCACAAGTATTTAATTTTGTTGAAAAAAGAAAAAAATGGTTTTATTGTGCATTGAGTTATTAAACGATCATGTGGGAAATAATTCTATTCTTAAACAGTTTATGTAGCCCAGAAGTTCAAGTTAAGCTGTTTGTATTATGCGACTTTGGGGTAGATTGATTCGATCCCATTGTCAAGGAAGAAACACTTAGGAAGGAAAATTCAGTCCGGAGAAATTGACTATCCCAATAGTCCTGACCTTGTACAGTCATCTTAAATAACATTGTGGGTCAAACGAGGTTTTATGGCACCGAACCTTTCTGCCGTTGTGATGTTATGGTTCGGTAGTGAGATAAAACACAACACGATTGAAATACATAAACTGAGGTCATTCTGTCAAGCATAAGCAACAAATATGACTAAGATTACGAAAAAGGTCGTTTCACTAGTTTTGCTTTGGTGAACAAGACAGTTTTAAATTTATTTCCTCCCTGCTTTAAGAATGTTTATATGTCATTTAATTCTGTTTTTAAAGTTTTAGTACGTGCATAAGGAAAACATTGTTTACCCCGGTATGTTTTACCAACTTAAACCAATGCTTCTTGTCTTGACCTTTCGGAAACAAAGGCAAACCACAGTGACACAGTGCACATACTCGGCTTAAGCGTGTGCACTTAAATAAATTATTATATTCCCCTCTCCTGACCAATAATAGCTTTAGTCATGTAAATTGATCAGTTCTCCTTCTAGGTCAAATTTAGTTTTATAAGAACAAATAGGCAAGCATTAGCTAAAGTTTTTGGCACATTTCTTAATAAACTACATTAACTCTCCATTAGAAGAAAATTAGATGTGGAATAAGTTATCGCAACCAATCAACATATATAAACGACAATTTAAAAAACAAATTCCAAATACAAAACAGCCAGCAGCATTCAATGTGACCTGTGATCGCTGCTTGCTGTTTTACCATTGACCCTAGATTAAAAATATATTATGTATTATTTAAAACGAATGCAATAAATATCAAAGAAAGGCACCTTTCTTGACAAAAAAGGCACAAAAATGACACACAGTAAAAATCAAATTGATCGGATAAAAGTTCAATTCAACAAGAGAGAACCAGAGATTTAGAAACAGCAAGCAAAAACGGAATGTAGTTAAAACAAATAAAGTTCACTAGAATTATGTGGTTACAAGACTGAAATTTTATACATACTTTTTTAGTAGGACAAGAAAACTATTAAACTACACCAAAGTGTCATTTCAATTTTTTTAGTTTTCGTTATTATGTATAATTTTTATTTTGCATTGTTGTGGTAGCTTCTTTGATTTCTTGTAATTTGATTTTTTAAATATTTTTTGCTTCATGTCAACAACTTTATTTCATGTAGGTTTCCTTTAATTTAATTGATTTTTTTCAAACTTTGACAAACGGTAAATCTTTCTTTTGGACATTCATGAGGAAATAACATTAAGAGGCCAACAATGGCACTGTAAATTGACCCAGACCTAAAATTATCAGATACTACAACTTGGTTGACATAAAACCAGATTTTAATTGTTGCAGGGTTAGACCTATTTCCCCATATCGGTACACAACTAACGGTATTTAAACGTTTAATTTGATAATTTTATAGACACGGCGGTTATCAAAAAGACGCCTTAACTCTTAGTAAAGGGCTTAAGGCTCATCGATACGATAACCTTATAATTGCTTTATTTTTAAGTCGATTATTCAGTGCGTGTACAGCACAAATCGAATTAAAAAATTAACCGTAGCAAGACCTAGATATATTAATTTCTTATTAATTTTTATTAATATTTTCATGATCTTTTATATTTCTGCTTTCCCCCTATTTTTGAGCTAAGCCGATCTTAGGTTATTATCACTAACAACCTTGCACGTGGCCTCACGCATCATGCCACATTTAATTTTAATTTAACTGAAAGTGCTCACCAACATGTCAGTTGAGAGATTCAACAGGGATATTCTGTCCTTATTCAAAGTACACTTTGAATGCATAAAAACTGTACAGACAAAACTGTACTAAACTGTACAGACAAAACTGTACCATCTTCAATAAAATAAATGTGTCAATATGATTAGGTGTGTCCATTTCTAGGTTCTACTATACTTTATTTGAATTGATAATATACCGTTTGAGCTGTACATATGCTAAGAATTTCTTTAAAAAAGTTCAAACTGTCCTGATGAACCTTAATTCATAATTTTAATTATCAGCGTCATAGCGTTTAAAGCCCACAATTTTGTCATATTGCATGGATACATAGATATTAAAAACAATAAAATGAATATTGTGTCATAGCATCCAAATGCAGGTTTTCGTTTAAATATTAAAATTTAAATATTAAAATACAAAGGCTCATAGGTTGTTGCCATATTTTTAAAAAGATTGAATAATGCGTTGAACTGTCATCGACTAAAGATTAAACAAAAGTTAAAGGTTGTACTTGGAATGGAGAGCTGATCACCACCTTGTTGTAGAATTCGGAATTTTCTGATAAGGTAAATATATTCCTTTAAAAAATTTTAAGGTTCAAATAGCGTAAAAATAAGGCATGGATTTGGAAATTTTAGAATCATGTATTTGTGTTCGTTATATTGACTCGCGTTCAACTGCTTGACAAACTTAAGACTAACTTTTTTCCTTATGAGTTATTTGTACCGTTTACACATTAATCGTGATATCTCACAATATTATATACAAAGAATATAATATATGTACAACGCTTTTAACACAAATAACTGTTAAGCAAATTATATATTTTTAACATATTTATGTTTATTATTCAATATTTTTTTTTAAATTACTTGATTTTTTCAGGTGCTGACTCAACAGCTGAATCACTTACTACAACGAATATTGAAACACCAACTTCCCAACTGTCTACAACTACACAGACAAAAGAAACACCAGCTTTGTCAAACTCTAAAATAACATTTTTTACCAACACTGAAACAACTTTTTCTACTAACTCTGAAACAACAGCTTCTACCAACACTGGAACAACCTTTTCTACCAACTCTGAAACAACAGCTTCTACCAATACTGAAACAATAGTTCCTACCAGCTCTGAAACAACAGCTTCTACAACTACTGGAACAATAGTTCCTACCAGCTCTGAAACAGCAGCTTCTATCAACACTGAAACAGCATTCTACCACCTCTATAACAACAGCTACTACCAACTTAAAAACAGAGGGTTCTACCAACTCTGAAACAACAACCTCTACAAACTCTAAATCAAGTACTCCTTTCAACTCTGAAACGACAGCTACTACCAACCTAGAAAAAACATTTTCAACAAACTCTGGATCAGCACTTTCTACTTCCTCCGAAACAGCAGCTTCTACCATTACTGGAACAATAGTTCCTACCAGTTCTGAAACAACAGCTTCCATCAACACTGAAACAACAGATTATATCAAGACTGAAATAACAGTTTCAACCACCTCTGAAAGAACATTTCCTACCCTCGCTGAAACTACAGTTTCTACCAAAACTGAAATATCAGCTTCTACCAACTCTGAAACAACAATTTCCACAAACTCTAAAACAAAAGTTTCCACTACCTCTAAAACAACCAACACTGAAACATCAGCTTCTACCAGCTATGAAACAACGCTTTTTACCAACTCTGAAGCAACAGCTTCTACCAGCTCTATAACACCAGATACTACCAACTATAGAAAAGCAGCTTCTTCCAACTCTAAATCGACAGCTACTACCAACCCTGAAACGCAAGTTACTACCAACTCTGAAACGAAAGCTACTACCAAATCTGAACAAACATTTTCTACCAACTCTAGAACATCTGAAACAACCGCTTTTACCAATACTGGAATAATATATCCTACCAGCACTGAAAAAACAGCTTCTACCAGCACTGAAACAACAGCTTCTATCAATACTGGAACAATAGTTCCTACCAGCTCTGAATCAGCAGCTTCTACCATCACTGACACAACAGCTTCAACCACATTTATAAGAACTTTTTTTACCCACACTGAAACCACAACTACTACCGACACTGAAACAACAGTTCCCACCGACTCTAAAACAATAGCTTCAACAACCCCTAAAACATCATTTTCTACCAAAACCGAAACTACAGGTTCTTCCAACTCTGAATCATCAGTTCTCCCCAATTCTGAAACATCAACAAACACTTATACAACAGCTTCTACCAATTTTAAATCAACAGCTCCTACCAACACTGGTCAAGTTTCTATTAACTCCGACAAACAGTTTCTTCCAACTCTAAAACAACAGTTTCTACCAACCCTGCAAAATCACTTTCTTCCAACTCGGAATTAGCAGTTTCTTCCAACTCGGAATTAGCAGTTTCTACCATTTCTGAAACAAAAGCTTCTACTAACTCTGACACAACAGTTTCTATCAACTCTGAAACAACAGTGGCTATTAATTCTGAAACAGCACCTTCTACCAACCTTGAAACAACAACTTATAATTATTCTGATACAACAACTTTTACCAACTCTAAAACAACCGTTCCTTCCAAGTCTAAAGCAGTTGTTACGTCCAATTTTAGAACAACTTCCGCTTATCATTCTGAAACGACTACAGCTACCTATTCTGAAACGATTTCAGAGGGTAGTTTGGGTGAAAAATCAAACAATACAGCAGATAATCAAAGCACAGAGACAGTCATAATAGTCGGTACTGTCATTTCTATTGCCGGGTTAAGTATTCTCTTGATTGCAATTTTGGCAACTGTATGCAGCATGCAAAAACGGAAAGAAAACAAAGACGATTTAGAAACAGATGACAAAAATAGAAATACACGAAAGGGGGATATATATCAAGGTGGAAAAAATAGAAAAAAACATGGTTATAACAAACAGGCATATGGCTTTTGTGGGATTGATAGTTGGTCTGAATGTTCATATGACTACGACGATTATAATAGCAGCAGAGGACAAATGAAGATGAAAAATAAAAACACGTCATATTATTCAAGTCGTATTCCCATTGCTTTTAACCCATCATATACGCATGGCTCCCATGGATTAGGAAATCAACACTTCAGCTTTTATACAGGAAAAAGCTAGTTACTATCTTTGGAAGGATTTTATTCACATATTTTACAAACTGTGTTCTATTTTGTTTGATACATTTCTTTATAAACAGAGTTTTTGGTTTCGTTTTCGGTTAACATTAAACTTCATTTTGCTTCATGTATATATATGACACGGTTGAACGGTAGAAAAGTTTGATACATGGTTCTTGGACAACGTTTACACCACAAGTAATTATCAAGTTGGTGGTGGTTTTATGCACAAATAACACATTTCTGATATTCTTGATATTCTTGTCATGTCAGAATCATAATACTCGTTTAGATTCGAAATTTATTGATAACCGAACAATAGAAAATTAAACATAGTATTTTAAAGCTCCATAAAAACTCATGATTCTTGGAATACCTTAAGGAGGTACATGCCACATGCATCAAATTTTTCCTGTCAATGAATTTTCTTAAAAATATTTTAATGAGTGGACCATGACAGGCTCTTTGAAAATTCAATTTAAAAAGGATATGCTTCCCACTTGGTTTTTGATATACATGACTCCAAAGTCGGGTTGATTTTCATTGAAATGTTAAAGAAAGTTACCTTTTTCAAAGGAGTATTGTGTCTGTATAAAAAAATATCAATGACTTTATGTAATTTTTTTTGTTTTTTATAGGCCTGTATAACGCATTAAAATGAAGAAAAAAAGGGTGCCTCCCATTTTGTTTTCTGATAAAGAGAAGAGTGTGTCAAAAAGTGACCCAAAATGGCATATTTTAACACAAATTATCTCCCTTTGCAAAAATGCAGAAAACAAGATTTTTCTGGGTCTTATGATTATTATTATCAAAATTAAACCAAAATTTTCAAATCACACTAAAAGTCTTAAGCATGTAGTTAAAAAAAATGAAAATATCTTTAATTTAAGAAACCTTGTAAAACAAATTATTACAGAAAATTGAATTTTAATTTTGGCTGGTCATGTAATCACTGTCATGCACCCCTTAAAGTTGTGACATAGTTAAGTTATCATTTTGCTATGAAAAGATTAACTGGTTCTTATGAGTTAAAAGGGTAACACTTATAATAAATGTTGATTCTTATGACATTAAAATATTAATATATAAAGTTGAGTCAGTACTTCCATGCAGTTACATTGATTTGCATGTCTTTTTGATCTGCTGTTTGATCCATGGTTATATTTGTTCTTTCTCTTTAGTTCATTTTTTCAAACAGAAAAAAAAACCAAGTATGTTCATTCTAATAGTGGTATCAAAAGGACAAGATAACATTTTAACTGGGTTTACATTGCAGAAAGGTCGATATGTCATTTCGTCCATTTTTATTTATTCTCAAATTGTAGATTTTCAGGAGCACAAAATAGGAATAGTTTCTTTTTTTATTTGTAATAAACTGTAATGTCACTTGTTAAAAGTGCATTTTATTTGAAATTGAACACAAGAATGTTTTACAAATAATTGCTGAAAACAATTGCATGATGATTTTTTTACAAAACTCTGAGACCTGTGTAACTTTATAAACCTGTTGCGATATCTGAACTCGTTTGCCGTAGATTTAAAACTTAATTTAAGCCAAAATTGAAAATATATTTTTTTAAATATTTAAGAAGTTACCAATTTACACTTTATGGTGCAGAATAATGTAATTATTATTATTTAGTAAAACAAAACTGCAATTGAAAGCCAAGGTATTATCCTTCTAAGATATAATGATTGAAAATTAGGTTGGACAAAATAAAGCGCAAAGTAATCTTATTTTTATGTTTAGTTAAGCTATTTTTGCCAGAAATGCAGATACTAATATACTTGTTAACCAGTGGGTTAGCCATCTTAAAATCCTAAATTTCCCGGAACAAAAATTGCCAAAAGAAGTTTATAAGGAAGGGCTTTCAGTTGCAACGTCCTTTTTTTTTTTTAGATATGACAATATTGCTTGTGGACAATATTTAGGATTTTGATTGGTTTTCTCTGAGATAGCACTTAAAAATATATACATATATGTAATACAATATTAATATTCATCTTTGTTTTAGTATGTTTTCCCAGATTTTTGTATCCTAGTGTTTGAATGACCAAATATAAAGTCATAATTTTGTTTTCTGTTTGGCATTTTATATTCTATTGTTCAGTGTTCTCTCTTTATATTCATATAGTTTTTGGCATTTTCTATCTTTAGATAGAGCACCTCTCGTGATTCCTGAAAAAAAGAATTATGTCAGGCGTAGCAAAATTTGTTGTCTGGATCTTTGTTGTATTTTCTTTTATTATTCTATTTTACCTGCTTCTTGTTGTGGCTTTAAATTGTTTACCAAATATCAATAAACAGTATACAATTGCAATTACTGTGTGCCTCTATCAACTCTTTTTTGGTATTATATTTTTCCCAATATCACTCTATCAACATTATAATGTATTTATGGTATTATGATAGATACTTTCCTTGCCTTTTTCAATTTTGCACCATTTACATGGAAGCCACAAAACTTGCTATATCATGTTAAAAGAACAAAAGTTATTTGCGCAATTAGTACATACATGAATTTCCTAAATCTGTCGGTAAATTTGTGTAATTACTGGGCGTTTTAGGAAATACGTGTATTTTCTGAGTTGATCAGTAAATTCGTGTATATACTTTTTTCATATTTTACACGTTTTTTTATGACGCCAAATACTTCAGTTATAGACACACATAAAAAAATATGAATCAGTGTGGATTATAAACTTCAATTGTTTGAAGGATGGTAGCTGGTTGTATTTGTCAATGTGATATGCCATATTTTTTATCAAGGTTTTAATAAGAGTTTACTTAATAAAACTAAATATATATTTGATTGTAAGTTTTGTGAAACCTTTTATTTTTTATTTTCAACAATGATCAAAGAGAACATCCTTAAAAACTACTTGGCGCTACAAAATGTACTGATGTGATGTCTTTCAATACAGATCCTCATTTATATCACAAACACATCATAAGGTTAACTAATTTAACTCGATTTAACATGAATAACGCTTTGCTGAACACTCATACGTTTACATCTCCGCTGAACAAAGTTTGAGGGTACATACAGATTACCCTGCTGTCTGTCGGTCGACCAAGGCTTCACTGGTCTTACATAATACTTATGGGAGTTAATCGGCCTGGGCCTTACTTCATAGATTTTGCTTGCAGTTCTTGTTCTCATTTTTAAAGTCTACTGCAGACCTATCCGTGCAGGTTCGGTTGGCTTAAATGCAAAAATGCGTTAAATCTTGTCGGCCAAAGCACACCAAAAAGCGCCCTAAACCTGACATCGGATCATGACGCTTTGCTACAAGAAGCCCAATGTGGTAGAATGATGTAATTAGGAATGCCGGGGTTTCAGGCTTTTATGCGGAAAACATTAGCACTAACCATAGTGGTGCATGATGTGTCGGGAAAAATGTTACGTTCTTGCACTTTTAATTACCCTCCTGCAGATTCCGGTCGCGTGTATTTACAAAATCATAAAATACAGTGTACATGCTAAAGTGGGAATGGAGCTAATGAACATGAATTTCTGTAAAGTTTTACAATTATTTTCAAATGGTTATTGTTTTTCTATTGTCTATATCTAAAGGCTATCAGAACTTTTTTTTCATAATGTATGTAAATTAGATAAAAAAAAAGTTGTCTGTTAGCCCTTTTTAATTTGTGAGGACAAACAAATTATACCTGATATAGCCGCATTCGTGGTGCCTCTTTTAAGTAAATTAATTATAAACTAACCAAATGTTTTGCGGGGGCGAAATTTCTTAAACACTTTTGAAAAGTTTAATTTGTAAATGAAATATTGCCTTACAAAATGAAATTATTGCTATTTGTATTAATGAGAAATTAAACAACAAGCTATTTTACAATCGAAAATTCTGAAAATATGTATAATTCACTTACAAGTACAATTTTTTAAAGTGAAAAATGCTTATAACATTGTAAATTCACTAATTTACTAAATTTCAGTAAATACGCTTATTACCTGATTACACAAATTTACTGTGACATATACATTTTATACAATATAAAATTGCAATACATTTTTGTTAGACATATTTCCACATCCTTCCCTTTCTGTATTACCTTTAAATTTCTAAATTACAAAGAAAAGAGTCAGGTTATTTTTCCATCTTAGGTTAAGTTACATCCACAAAACCAACCCTTCAGACTACATAATCTGATCCTGGTCCTAGCAGTTGGTGGGATGAAAGCCTTTTTGGACTTGGTCCTCGTCGTTATGAAATACCTATCATCTGTGTTGTTGTGATTGTTGTGATTGTTGTTGTGGTACGCGTCATAATCAAAATTACCATAAAATGCAGGAAGAACCAATCTAAAAACACATTCGCCGAACAAAATAATGCGATGCTGATGGATGAAAAAACTTTAGAAAATGATAAAAACGAATCAAAAAAGAAAGGAACAAATGAAGAAAAGGATAGTGCATATCGAATGGAAGAGAAGAATAACATTGAATCTGGAACACAATCGATGACCGATAGTGCATCTGGGGAAAGAGGGGCGAATAATAGTGCACCTGTGATAAATTGGACGAATGACAATGTATTTGGAATAAATGGGACGAATTATAGTGCATCTGGAAAAAATGGGACGAATGAGAGTGCATCTGGAAAATAGTACACCTGGAATTGAATGGACGAATGATAAGAAGTTTCAAGAAAATGAACAAAAATATAGGTTTTAACAAAAGCAATCAAACAATAGTTCATTTCAAATGGCAAATGTGTTCTTAAAAGTTATGTTAACCCTGGATCAACTATATGTATACGCATTTGTTTAATCAGGATTTAGTCATAATTATATATACGCACTCCGAAAAAAGTTAAATATACCGTTTAGTTCGTCAGTACCATAAGAAATGACAGTTTGGTGAAAAGTTCTCTTCTTTTAAAAAGGTGGAAAGTATGGATCGTTTAATTAAAAAGGGCTATTCATCTTAAGTAACGATTACTTGATTTTAAATGTGTCATTGTGTTTTTCACATTTTGGCTGAAAACTTCATCTCTTACATATGATTGATCAACCATTACAAACTAAAAACTTTCACAACGTACTTACATGTTGGATATACGTTCTTATTTTTAATACATTACTTCCAATATGTACCCAAAAAATCATTTTTTTCTACAAATGTCTTCATCAGCATGCATCGCTTACGGCATTATTTTATGGTTTTGCTTTAAGATGGCAATAAAGAGCTGCCGATCATGAATAGGAAGAGAACGCATTAGAAGATTTCACCCAAAAACACCCAAAAAATATTTTCAATTCATTTAGAAAGCGGAATGGTATCAACGGGGCATTAGAATGTCAACACTCCGAAATGTCACAGACAAGAGCAGTAAATACGAAGAAACGGACAGCACAAAAAGCACTAAATAGCAAACAAAACAAAAATAACCGTAACGAGTTCGCGTTGTTGTTTGCTTTTCAGTTGTTTTAATGTGTATTAAGGATGATGGCTGGTCAGTTTTTGAGATTTCTGTCAGATTTTCGGAATCCTCTGGATTTTTCCATCAAAATACAGATAATATTTTTGCCCAGTAACACCCTTTTTTCTTTTTATAATACTATTTATTGAGTCATTAGGAGTAAATATACAAAGTTTTAAAAAATTATTGGTATTTCTTCATGGGTTTTTACACTTAAACAAGTCTAATGTAAACCTATGAAAAAGTCAGAGAAAGCCTTTTCCCGCCAAATTTTTAACGCTTATTTTCTCGAAAACGAGTTCAGCAATCTATTAATTTTTTTAGCTTATTTTATACCTTCACCTATGGCCTATCCATCAATACATAAATTTAGATACCTTGTTATTTTCAAACTGACCAGCAAACATCCTTAAGGGTTTACAAAAAATGCTCAAAGGTAGACTTGGAAAAATAGGGTAGTGTTTAACTGTTTTCGGAGTGTACAGTTAATCTTGGTGCTTTTTACAAATATATATGCAAATGAATTTATTAAATAAAACATTTTATCTATCAATTGATATTATTTTCTTTGTTGTTTTAAATAATCTTTAGAAGCGTTTAAGCAGTGCAGTTGAAACAGTATAGGAAATAAATTAAAATATTGATTGTTTAAGGTTTTGAAAAAAACAAAATTTCAGAAAGGCATTGAATATGCTATGAATGCACTTACGTTTAGTATGATAAAACAGGTTAACTAAACAAAAACCTACTGCACATTTTAAGATACTTTCGAAGGGAATCTTTCTTTGACAATTTGGGGGATTCGTTTTGTATCGTGTGCATGAGCCAATTGCAAAACGGTGAGCAGCGACCACTGGTCACATTAAAGGCTGCTGGTTGTTTTCCATTGTGGTTTTTTTTAAATTAATGTTGATATATGTAGATTGTAGGGTGTAGGTAATCATCGAGTTCGAGTTCGAGTTCGAGTCAGAGTTAAAGTTCGAGTTAGAGTTCGAGTTACAATTCGAGTTCGAGTTGGAGTTCGAGTTAAAGTTCGAGTTATTTTTCGAGTTCGAGTTAAATTTTGAGCTAACTCGAAACAGTAATTTTCATAGACATAGTCGAGTTACGACTCGAGTTACGACTCGAGTTAAAGTTCGAGTTCGAGTTAGAGTTCGAGTTACAAATCGGGTTCGAGTTAGAGTTCCGACCTAAAGAAAACCTATTTTTAGCAAACTACAACACTTTCCACGAGAAAAAATAATAATTCAGACATCTATTATGTTGTGCTGTGGTTTAAGAAAAAAAATATGTTAATTCTCCCAACGACGAGACAATACTTTGAAATACCTTGGTTTATTTTGTTGCAAAAAAAAGGCCGCGTTTACAGAAAAAAGAAAAAAAAATAGTTTTTAGGTGGAGAAGGACAGTGGTCATGTGACTTGCCCAAAATAAAATGAAATATGAAAATAATTTGAGATTTTTGTGTTTTTATAATCTTTATTCACAGTTTAGTCACATCTTATCAATATAATTAAAAATTGTATTCTAAAAGTAGTATAAATTCTTAGCTAAAATAAAAGTGATTTTTTTTTTATGTGAAGGGTCCTTATCGTTTAATGCATACATTTAGTACGTACTTTAACAATAATTAAATTTATTCTAAAATATTTATTTTCAGACAAATCAAACGCCAAGTTCCTAAATTGTAAGTTATAGTTGAAGATAAATAATGAGCCGAAAGATAGATTTGAGACAGTGGGACTTTTGTTTATAAAAAATCACTTGAAATATTTGCCTTTTTTAATTTGATGCTTTAAATTTGTTTTAAGGTAGATGGGGTGTCTATCACTGAGCATCTTTTTTGCACACCTATCATAATTTTAAATTTTATGATTCTAGCTATTCTTATTGATTTCTTTTCAGCTAAGTAAACATCAAAAGTGACATTTACAACAAAATTTTTGATAAAATACACCTTCCTTGCGAATTTAAATATTTTCTCGTACTTTTTAAGGGGAGATAATTTGTTTAGAAATAATTAAGAAAAAACACAATTCTCACTTTTCTCAAAAAATTTTATGGTGAATTTTATTTTTTATTTAGTGTATTTATACAAAACAAAGATTTTCACAAATCTTAAGAAAAATCTTTGGAGTTGATTTTCTTAAATGAAGAAAATTTGAATTTTCCCTATTGACCCTATAGTAAAAGAACTAAAATTATGCATTTTTCAAAGTCATTTTAACAAAAATTCCTCTGGTGAACTTTTAATTTTCTTATTGAAATTTAAAGTACCATTATTGAGCTAACTGAGGCCAAAATTTAAGAAATTTCTATGGATAGATTTTAGACACCCAATCTACCTTAAGCGTATATCCGTTTGGTTCAACTGTCAATAGTAACTGGAAATGGATATATAACTACATTACTAAAGCACAGACGGGTTCATACGAGATTCGAAAATAAAAATTCGAGATTTAACAATCAAAATTCTATATTTTTTAATCGAAATTTGAAATTCGAAGCTCGAAATTCGACATTCAAAATTTAATATACTTATAACCAAACAGATTGCTTATGACATTATCATCTATCAATCAGGATAGTCATTATAAGTGTTGCGGCTTTTAGCCATGTGCCATTTAGAGTGACTTTTATTAACTTCGCAGGTACAGGTAAGTCGTTAATTGTGCCTTATGTTATTTAGGTACAACTAAAATGATACGTGATAGATTGTGAAATGATGCATACGTCTCGCGAATCAACGCGGTGGGAGAACTTATCGTCTCCGGTTCAACTGCAACTGGAGCAGCTAACTCTTGCGGAGGTATATATATCATGAGCTTGGCGACATTTGGCAAGTTTTAAAGCTACGGTTTCTAGCCTTAAGTCACGGCTATCAACTTCCTCTTGATTGCTATGATTCGTACGTTCCTGGAAGGTTCCTGGACAGACATTACATTTATCATTATATCACTTGTTTTTTTTTTTTTTTCATTGGTGGAAATTTACTTAGTATATAAAAACTAATAGTTAGTTGATGATAAAATATACGAATAACTAGACTTATACATGTAAAATGGATGTTCCGGCATGATATAGTATTTTTGGGCTTGTTGCCAAATTCCACACGACTTCTTTAAAACCGACAAGAAAGGGATGACCCTATAGAGTTTTGCCACAGCAGCATTTTATCAAATCCGTATTATAATCAATAGTCGGGTGATTGGAAATACATAATAAAGCTATACAGGACTGACCAAGATTCATACACTATTTGACAAATGTAACTTTAAATCATGTTGGAATTATATGTTTAAATTACCAAGAGGCCTGAGTGGCGGAGTGATCTAGGTCGCTCGCAGGTTAGTTAATGCACTTTTCCGGAAAATCGTCCGTTTCCCGACCCTTTCAAACATAAAAATTAAAAATCAATTATTAAGTTATTCTATATCGAAATGAACAGAAATTTGATATGTAGTTAGAAAATATGTAAATGCGTTAAAATGCTGCTGATATAGTACCATATTTAAGTATCCATGGCAACCATTTAGTCTGCAACATGGCTTTTCTCGGATTTGGAAATTGAAGTTTAACACTCCGATAAGCACCACCGAAATGATTAAAAATCATTTATTTGGGTTCGTTTTTTATCGATTTATTTGGATTCGGATGCTAATTGTTGATAATATGAGAAATTCTTTTAATTTTTGGACAAAAAGGGTAAATCAGAATGAGAAAAACCTGCGTTTTTCATTTTGATATCAATTTTTGTTACAACTTTCAAAAATACAAAAAATGAGCAACAATTCTAAAATTCCATATGTTATGATATATTGTGTGGTGAAATTCTAAAACAATCAATGTCGATCTGCGGGGTGCTAAAACCGATTTAATAAATGAAGTATCAAATTTCGGCTGATTTGCCTATAAGGTAAAAGGAGCGGGACTTAGTTTTCAATAGCAAATTATTTTATTCGTATTTTTTAACTATGGAGTAATATTTATAAAAAATAATGGTTCGGATAACTGTAAATAATTATGTCAGACTACATAAGATATCAAAATTACAAATATTAAATCGAATCTATATGGTACAGGCATTTTATTTTTCGGAGTATTCGTCGCAATAAGGGAGATAACTCTTGGATACTTTTTTTAACTTTTTTTGGACTTACGTCATTAACATCGCTGCGCTGGTTTGAACCACACTATTGATTAAGTTGATCACCTCTCAGCTGTTGTTCGAGTCCAGATTGTAATTTACAAAAAGGGACTTCCCCAACTGTATGTGATTAGGTTTGTCAGTAACCTTTCCAAGATTGGTGGTTTCCTCCACCATTAAAACTGACCACCCTACAAACACACACACACACACACACACACACACACATTCTAAATTACAAATAACAAAACCTAGTAATATATTGAGTTAATCATGTTAACTAAAATTATAGAATATAGTTAGAATTGGGGATATGTTTTGAAATTCAATGTTGGTCAATCTGATTGACTTTTATATAATTATTGACATTTCTAACAATACTTACAGATACTTAGACGACATCCTTGCCTTTAACAACCCCAATTTCTCTAAATTTATAAATGACATCTATCCTAAAGAATTAAGAATTAACCCTTAATAAATCTAACTCGACCGGCGATAGATGTCCATTTTTGGATTAATATTTAAGCATTTTCAATGGAAAATTGCACAATAAAGTCTATGATAAACGTGATGACTTTTTTTCCCAATTGTAAACTTTCCTTTTCTTGAAGGTGATTTACCTCTAGTTCCATCTTACGGAATGTACATTTCACAGTTAGTCAGATATGCACGAATTTGCAGTGGTGTTTCTGATTTTAATCCTTGTCTTGTTGTTTCCGTAGAGTATTTTGTCTTGCAAGACGGTAAGCAGTGACCTATGGTCATGTTGAAGACTGCTTGCTGTTTTCCGTTGTGATTTTTTGAATTGCTGTTTGTTTATGTTTGTTGTGTCGCGTAGACTTATTCCACATCTCAATATCGTCTATTTAATGACAAAAACCGTTTCTTTACAGAAAAAATGCTAAAACAAGGTTTTCGATACCACAAATTAGTCAAATCTTTTACTAAATTCGTTCATAAATATGGGTATCTTATTGAAAAATTTTACTGTACACGTCGTTTTTTGATTGTAAAAGGAATATCACATCCCGAATTCTATGGAAATGTAGTTTATAAGGAACGTAAATTCAAAAACAATCCTCTTGACATGATAATTTGTCTTAAAAACTTATTAAAGAAAGGATACAAGTTGGAAGTTTTAGTAAAATCTTTAAATTTGGTGTATTTTGGTAGAAATATTGATAATTTGATAGCAACTCTAAAACATTAATCTTTTACTTGTTGACTGTTGTATTGTTTCGAAGCATTACAGCGATCAAATATGTCGGTTTTGTATGATGATCATTTGTTGTTTGAAGTGTTATGTTGGATTTAGAATCGATATGTTTGGTTTTTTTACATCAATCGATAAATGCTTCTTAGCTAGCTTTCAGTAACTGTGAGTGTTTTCAAGGGAGTTCCTTTACGTTTCGTTGTTCTCGTATAGTACTCTTGTCTCAGGTTCTCTCTTGGTGAATTGAACTTTTATCGATTTGATTTTTTAAGGGTGTTATTTTTTGTGCTTTGTACAAGATAAACAATAGGAGGAAGGTTGGCCTCAAAAAACTAGTTTAACCCTGCCACATTTTATATGTGCCTGTCCTAAGCCAGGAATCATTGTCAAAGCTTTTGTTTGTCCTTGTCTTCTATCTGTTTTTTGTCTTATGTCCAGAAATGGGTCTTTCTTTGATATTCTAGGGATTTGTTTGAATCTTGGGCCAATGCAAGACGGTGAACAGTGACCTCTGGTCATGTTGAAGACTGCTGGCTGTTTTTCTTTGTGATTTTTTAAATTGCCGTTTCTTTAATGTTGGCTGTGTCGCGTACACTTATTCCAAATCTCTTTATCGTCTATTATAAGAATATTGAATTATGAACTTCGAATCTCGAATCTTGAATATCGAATTTCGAATTTCAATAATGCACGTATTTACATTTTAGGGGACTATTTTGTTTGGTACATGATTATGAAACAAGCAATCTGTTTGGTCATAAGTATCTTGGATTACGAATTTCGATTTTTTGCATCTCAAATCTCGAATGAGCCTTCTGGTCTTTCGTATTGCATAGATTGAGTTTTCGCAACATGTTTCTGATTGTTTGCTTCATAAATTCTAAGTTAAAAATATTTAGTCAGCATGTACAAATAAACATAAAGCTATTACACCATTCATATGAAACATTTGATTTGCTTTTTTACCAACCTAACAATGAAATGAATGTCTTTTGTAGGGTTATTAACACTTAGAGGTAAGAAACGATATTAAATTTAATCACTTTTGATTTTTAAAAATCAATGATAAGAAATAATAATAAAAAAAACAATTGGGAAAAGTTAAACATAAGGCAAACGTTTTCTCGTCTTTATTTTTACTTCATTTTGATAGATAATGGTACTTTCATCAAATGTCTAAATGACAACCTAAAATAGGTTGTTGCATTTAATGCTAAATGACAACCTAAAATAGGTTGTTGCATTTTATGCTAAATGCTGTTAAAAAATTTCCGAGTACTTAGACTCAAAACATACTTGTTTTTAATCTGAATTATATTGTCTGTATGTCTAATATAATTTTGTTGTCTGTTTTGTAGAAAGTTTTTGCTGTGGCTGTTTTTGCTCTCGCTGTTGCTTTGGTAAGTGAAATCTTCCTATAGTTTCAGATATATTGAACCGTTATGGGGTTACTAGATGCAAATTTGTAAATAATAAATGTCGTTACCAAATGTTATAACCATGGGTTCAGGTCAGTTTAGACACCTTAATCTCGTCTTATATAATAAACATTATTATACCCCACACAACAAAGTTGCGAAGGTTATAATGTTTTTGACAGGTCCGTCTGTCCTTGATTAAAATTTTCGTATCAAATTCGTCTTATATGATCTCTTTTCTCTAAATGTCAGCCACTAGCAGCTAAATTCAAATTTATTTCACTTGAAATGACTCGTTTAGTTTGTGACAGTTTGTTGTACTGAGATGATCACCTCTGTGTTCCTAATATGTCTCACAACGCGTGTTGTGTTTTTGTGTTACTGGACTTAAAGATCGTAATGGAAGATGGAGGTTTAGCGCAAGCTGCGATCTTCGATTTCTCTGGTGTGTCTTGCTTTGTTTTGTCTTTCCGTCTTTGATGTATGAGCTTGATCATCCTAGTTTGGCAGTTTTGTTGGTGTCTTTATTTACAAAAGGGGTACAATAAATATCCTTAACATGAAAAAAGAAATGGGGTTAGCAACGTTCAAACGAAATAATAGGTAAGTTAAGTTTGCAGATATCTGGAAACAAGTCATGGTCCAAAGAGGGCTTAAAACAATGTGTACAAGCTGTCTAAACATATTTTCTCCATACGTCAGTCAGTAAGTACGCAATTATAGAATATCAAAGTGTCAATGTAATTAATCCCTCAACTACACATTCATCATGGATACGAAACAAAAAAAATGAAAGCTGAGTGGTTGACACTAACCTAACTAAAACTTCACATTAAGATAATATACGTGTAAAATAGTCAAGAGTTACTCTAGCCGTTAGATTTATATTTTATATTAACATCTGTAATACAATGACAATTTCGCTTTACGTCTAGTGTTGCAGTGAATGTTATTCCTTATTTGTACATCCTCGCGATCAGGAATAGATTAATTGCAAAAAGAATAGAAATCAAAAATACAACAAAGTTCCAGACAATCAATTTTGCTACGCCTGACGCGCGTTTCGTCTATTCAGGACTCATCAGATGCGCTCTACCAAAATATTGAAAAAGCAAACGCAATATGATTAAGAAGTGCATTGAACAATTAAACCAAATATGTCGAACTGGGAACCAAATTATAACTAAGATTAATCTATGTCTGGGATAGGAAGAAACTCAGGGTTTTAACAATTTTTAAATTTATACAGATAATTTGAAAACTTTGGTGTGTTGTTCAACACAAAAGTGTTGATGCCGGAGCGGGCTGACCTTGTGGAATTAAAACTCCACCAGCAGCGGTAACCTTCACGGACGTTAAAAATCAAAAATACAACAAAGTTCCAGACAATACTACGCCTGAACATCAACTCACTTTCTGTATAAATGTTTTTAGTTGGTTCTAGGGCTACCAAATCAAAACCTTCCGTAAGTCTAGGATTCAATAACTTCTATTAATCATATTGACAATTAGTAATATCAATATACCGGTAATATAGTAAAGGACGTTCGCTGGTAAATTTCAAAATAACAATGTGATATTATATGATTCTATTATAATACATGTATTAAATAAATTCATATTATAAGTAACACTTATAATATAAATATAAAGAAAAAAAATCTACAACAAAGTTCTAGACAATTAATTTTACTACGCCTATTCAAGACTCATCGAAGGCGCTAAATCAAAAGTTGAAAATTCCACACTAGCATAGTAACAATATCCAGGTGTCACATTAATACAAAACAAAACATAACCTGCCCGGGTTTAAACCATAAAAGGATTTCAATATTTCACATTCTCGTTACTTCTAAACATCACCTAAGTATAACAATCAGACTGTAAGGCTGACTCCAGCATTACTTCACATCCGTGGGTAAAACAGGTAATTGAGTCTTAATGTTCATATGTCAAATCTTCTGTTTAGTTTATTATCTAGATGTCTAAATTCTTTCTTAAAAATGCAAATTTTAATTACTTTTTTTATAATCAATCAGTCAATCAAATTTATTGTCATATAAACATCTAGACAGAGTTTGTGACAAAAACAAATAATATAACAAAACAACAGTAGAAAAACTGTCCAACTTCAGATTTTAAAATTGAAGGGAATTATAACCAAAACATATTATAAATAAGATATCAAAGGAAAGATAGACCTATCAAATGAGAGTTAAGGACCAAAGTAAAGAAATAAGAGAGGCTCACTGTGGCATCTATCAAACCATACATGAAACATTAAATGTACCATTATACAATGATAACATGACTTAAACAAATACAAACTGTATCTATCAGACTGCACCTTGACACACCATTACATTTGTTTCAACCAACCCGATATTTTTTTAGAAACCATGTTTTGTTTTTATTTAAGTCCTTAAGTGATTTTCTCCGACTTTATTACCCTTACCTTCCCGATATCATCGAAAAAGAACAAACCTTTTTTAATGATATTATGATCATTTGTCAGTAATTTAATAATCAGCTGGTTTACACTCTTATATCCTTAGTGCGAAAAATTAAATTAAACATTTCAATATTTTTTTTATTTCCAGCTTGTTTATATTTTGCTGCTTTTTAGAGCTTAATGTTGATCAGGGCAAATTTGCTTTTACCATGTGAAATACGTGTATATCGTATGAAATTTAAATTAAAAATCATGAAGAACACTTCCATTTCAGACGAAGAAGAAGGTAAGTTTTCATATTTTAATATTTAAAAAACTTCAAAACACTGAAAGAAAATATTAGAATCATGTAAAAATGAAAAGTTACAAAATGTAATTGTAATTACCTTATCAAATGAGTCATGGATTCTTATAATTTAAAATAGAAATCAATCAATCTTAATTTTTTCCTGCCCTTTTTATTTGGGCGGTGTTCTCGAAGCTATCTTAGGACTTAGACGTGTCTATAGACCATCTAAAGACTCGCCATAATCTTAAGTCGTGTTCTCGAAGCAGTCCTATTTTAAGCTTTTGTCTTCTTTTAGGATAAAAACTAAGACACTAAATTTGATGTCTTTAGACCATCCAAACTTACATTTTACTTATTTTATAAACTTTAACTCACTATATTTTGTCCAGGTGTTCACCTAATGACATTTAATCATCGATTAACCTGTTTTCAAGGCATCGTGCATGATTTTAATCTTTGAACTTATTTTCACATACTTCGATGACCCAGTATGTTGTTTTAATTATTTTAGGACAACGTGGGTATGAATTTAAAATAAAAACTGTAGCTAATAAAGTGTTTACTTTTAGCTTTAGCATTCAAATCGTAGCCCTTTTGGTGTACATTCAGAGGAATATATTCTTTAAAAAAGTAAATTATTAAATTTTGTTAGAATAAAAATTGTATTAAATCTATATTGAGACGTCCTAACAAAAGACGCGTCTAAAATAGTTTCGAGAAACAGATTAGGATGGTCTAAAGATGGTCCAAACTAGGTCTTGACTTTAGACGCGTCTTTAGACAAATTTTAGGGTACTTTCGAGAACACCGCTCCAGGATTTTTTTTTGCGCACGGAAGCGTAAAAAGATTAATATGTTGCTCCCTTTAATCAAATCGACAACAAATGTATATAATTTTCTTTCAGGTGGGTTATGTAGACGTCCCTTGATGTGCGAAAAACTTTGTTGGAAATGTTGCAAATGTGAGTTACCCAGTGATTACTTCTACTTCATTTGTACCTCTTAAGAGCCAGTCTATGAGAAAACCATGCAGAATTGTCTAAAAGCAATATTTAAATAAACCTTTCATACTTAGTATATGGGTTAAGTACCCAACAAAACCTTCTCCAAAAAAATTTTTTTTTTGTTTATTGGTATACTTTTACTGTTATGGGCATGTTACTAAAAATAGAATTCTACCGTGAAATTTACCCAGAAAAATGGCTATATTTGCACAAGAATGGCAACTTTTCCAAATAAATTGTTAATATATAGAACTGACTTGTGTTGTCATATTAGAAGTTTACCTGGATCTTTTTTTTCTACAACTTTCATAATGTCACATTCTCTCATGTCATCGGTGCAAAAAGGTCACCAAATCATGACCTTTGAACTTAAGGTGAAAATGACTAAAAAAGTCATTTTTAGAATGCCAATACAACAGAACGAGGGTATTTCTAGAGGTTAGTTTTAAATTTGAACATAAGTTCACATTCATGTCTGCAAAATATCAAAAAATTGTCGATGGCAAAAAAACTTGTCTTTGTGTAATGCGGGGGTCAAATGTGCCCAAGTGAGATAATTTGGATTTTTACCCAAAATCTTATATTATGAAATTCTTTATGATTTTCGGTAAACAATTTCTTATCTACAGGGCTAGGCTTTAGATATTTGACATGAGGGTTGCACATTTTAAATTGAACAGTTACAATCATTAAAGAACTTGTTAAATGACCTTGAAAATTGACCTTGAGGCCAAATTTATGAATGATGTAAACAAAATCTGTGTTCATCTTGTACTATTTCATGCTAATTTGTCTTTGTACCTCGATCTTTATGAATTGAATTTAGTAGTGTACCATGATTTACAAATAGTGTCTTTAAGCATGTTAAGTAGAGTATCTGAATAGCTTCTAATTTTAGTTACAAATTATAACAAATTATATTTTTAGACATGGTTTTTCAACAATAAAAAAGCAAAATATGATGAAAATGTATGAATATTGACATCATTGACTGCACTTTTCTCGTTGCCATCCAATGTTAATCAACATAATATGTAGAAATGATGCTTATGGACCCTTTTAAATCATAAATATATTCATACATGATGATTTAAATGATTAAATGAATTAAGAGCAAAGTGCCAAGTTCTTAGAGTGAAAGCTGTACGGCTCACATGTATGACCATATTAATATATGCAAATAAACAATCTTATTCAGAGGTTTTGCTAGAGATTAAGTGACTCACTAACATAGCAAATTATCAAAACTGTCTAAAGGAAAAAGAGATCTTATTTCAAAGGGAGATAATTTGTTAACATATAAATATACCAGTTAAGCAATTTAAAAATGGTTCATTGTATATGATCATTTTTGCACTTTCTTTTGTATTTGCTCTTTTGATAAACAAAACTCTTTTTTTTCACTTTTAATAAATAAAATATGAGCAACAGTAAGTTACATAGCTTAATCATTCTTTAAACAAGGAATCTGTGAACCAATTCAACTCTCAAGTGATACCCCTTCATTCATAACTATGCATACTGTAATAAACAGTGTTTTCCGGAATAGAAAATAGATATCTGATGGATCTTAAAATGTTTAAAAAAATATATGATAAGTTGTTTAGATGTTTATAATGTGTAATAGATGATGACATTTGGACCCATGTGATAGAGAAAGATAGACGAGGTTTACAACTGGTGTTACAATTTCTGTTTTTCATTTCAACATATTCAAACTTAATAATGATGTCATTTGTTAATTCTGCTGCTGTTGCTTGAATTTTCACACTTTCAATCTCTTCCAATACACTTTAAAGTTCAACATCTTTAATCTCACCCTCTTCTACCTTGACCAAGGTGACATTCCTAGGCTTTTATTCTCCAATCTTATGAAGCTTGCAAACAAACTTCTTATCTTAGACGGACTTAGCCATACTTCTGGGATGAATGTCTTTGTGTCATTAGTATTGCTCAAAACTTTCAAATCTGAGGATAAATGCTCATAGTTGGGTCTCTTTTCAGTGGAGTTGTAAGTCTCCTATAGAGTAAAGTTATATTGTTTTACTCCAACACTGAATCGTTTCTGATGGTTTATTAGACTTTTATTCCATACCTTCTTGAACTACGACTTCTGTGTTATTTGTTGATTGCAACAAAACTTTAAAGATTTAAGTGATGGTCAACTGAAACACATTTTTCTGATTATAGAATCTTTACCTTGTCAAATGAATTCTCATTGTAACCAAAGTCATGTTTCCCAACGCAAATATGGTATTCACTTGCAAGTAAATGGTGCTTTGTAAAGACCTTTCTGCAACTTTGTTCAGGACAAGCAAATAATCTATCTTTGCTTTGAGAAAAACTTTCTTCATTATCTTCTGACAAATCTGGAATGTCATTATTTTAGTATTAATTTCCAAATCTTGATTCATTTGAATAGGGAATAAATGTTGCAACGATCCAGGCACAAAAGTTTCTGATTCGGCAAATGTGGTGAGTACCTAAAAATAAATAAATTTGATTAAAATACTGCAATTTGACTGGACGAGAAAAAATTTCCATATCCAAATTAACTAGAAAATGTGTCAATGAGCCACATGATGGCTCTTCCGTTCTTGAAATATCATTGACCCTCAATGTGAATTACCTGGGATATGGACCTTTACCAAGAAATTGATCAAAAGTGTTCATGTGTAAAATATAGGTCGCTGTGACCTTATCTCTGGTAGTGGTGCCATGTTACCAAGACTCATTGAGTAGTGAAATATTATTGACCCCTAACATGTAGTATTCAAGATATGGACCCAAACCAAGAACTTAACCGAAGTTGTTCATGCATAAAATATAGTTCACAGTGACCTAATTTCTAGTTTGTGGTATGGCCCTACCAAAGACCCACCTGGTGGTGAAATATCATTGACCCCCACATCTAGTATCCGAGTAATGGACCTTAACGAAGAACTTAACCAAAGTGTTACGGACGTACGGACGGATGGACAAGGGTAAAACTATATGGCCGATCCACATGCGTAGTCGGGCCATAAAAAAAAATCATGGGGAAACACCCACTTTTTACAGAAAGTGCAACCATTTTAGTTCTTTTAAAAGTAAAATTTTCATTTTTTTAATCGTTTCGAAAATTTATTTACAAGGTATGATTGTAATTAAGTATTCGCTAAACAGGAAGTAGATGACATACATGTATATTGTAGCCTAGAAGCAGAAACTGGGTATACATGTACACCATATGATACTGTAAATAAAGCTGTAAACTAAATATCAGACCCTCATGTAGTTGCTTAAAAAATTCTGACAGAAATTTTTATGGTGGATTGAACGAACGAAGGAACGAACAAATGGAGGGAGAGAGGGACAAGTATACCCCTTTTCTTCTTAGTGGGGGTATAATGATGCAAAAAGTAGTTGCTAAGAACACTGTTAGGAAAACCATTTTCCCTTCCACCACCTAACATTTATTATTCTATAAGTGGATTTTTTTTCTGTTTAAAGTGCCCATTTTGGTTTTGAAAAAAAAACATGTGTATATGATGTACATGTACATGTACGATTGATATAAACCTGTGAAAAAAAAGTGCAAAAAAACTCACCTTTTTCCATGTTCTGAATCATTTACTTTAGAAAGCAGAGTAACACTCAGCAGGGTTTGAAAATACATGTACATATACATGTAGCACGTGACCCAAGGCCAACGTCCCCTAAACAGTATTACTCAATAGAGTTATATAACTATTATGATGGGTTACTAGAAATTGTTCTTCTCTTAGTAACTAAGTGATCCATACGGGTTAGCCATCTTACTTTCATTCTGGGCTTCTGGGCCAAAATATTTAGTAAAAACATAGACCTGTATATTTACAGGTCTATGGTAAAAACCCCAAACAGTAGAAGGGGTACTAAAAAAATAAAGTGACCCCCCCCTTTTGGACAGTCATGATTATTTCTATTTTTTTAGAACGTTTACCTGATGCAAAATCTGTCTTAAACAGTCTTTAACCATCGTTCTTCACACAAGGATGGGTTGGCTCCTCTGTCTGCAATGGCTTTACTGTTTACATTATGGTCTGGCCCTGGGTATGTACAGCATGTTTTACCCCTTCTCCAGTTCAGTCCCAAATATGCCCGATGTGATTCACATATTTGAAGGTGTAAACAGTTTTTATCAACATTAAAAATACTAATCCTATTAAAAGTCAAGAGGGCTTCAGGGCAGTCATACTTTTGGAAATGGTTTTCCTGAGATATTATACTTCTGATGCCTTTTATATTCCATTCAAGTACGCTAAAGTACTTTTATTACATTCTAAAATTGGTACAAATTTTCCTGTCGAGCTCCAAGTCACTTTTGCATTATTAAAAGAAGTTAACACACAAGATTCACTGCTCATTTAACCAAAATTTTAAATTAGTTGTTGACAACCTTGTTGTTGACATTTGGGGTAAAAAAATATCGGGGAATGAAACGGGTTATAAAATGAAAAAGTGGGTATCTGTAACAAATGAATACAAAAAGTCTAAAAACCATGAAAACACTTAGCAAATAATTTATATTAGATCCATAATTGATGTTTTGCAAATAAATTTGGAATTCTATAGAAATTTAAGGGTGTTATTTGAAGCAATTTAGTGAAAGAAGCATATTCAAGTGTTCTAAAAGTAAAACTTTATTCAGTTTTTAGATGTAAAATTGAAGAACTTACAATTATTTGCCAACAACAGTTTTTTTTTTATATTTGAAAAAGCTAAAATCATATTTTCGAAGGTGACTTAATTTAGATAATCATTTTATCCTCGCTCTGGAATACAGCTGCTCAAAGTGAGCTTAAATGTTACTTTTGAAAATGGACCCCATTTTAGAGCCCCTCCGAAGGATTAAAAGAATTGAAAACTCAAAATCTTGCATTTTTTGCAAATTAACTTTAGTCACTTTAAGATATTATAAGTGTAAAAAAATATATATCTGAGCCATATCATCTGCATTCGAATAAGAAAATTGGGTATTTCATGGTTAAAATTCAACCACTTTTTTATCAAATATGCAAATAAGGTGTTACTAAAAATAGAAATGGTTTTGAAAAAAAATAATAATAAATTTTCGTCTCCCTAGGTCTAAGGATGTTAAAAAACCATATGAGCAAAAAAAGTTTTGGTTACCCTTTTAAACCATTTTGAGGATTTTGCATGGTTTTCTCATAGACTGGCTCTTAATAAATGAACTTTTAGTTGACACATGAAATGACAAAAAATAACCGATTTCAAAAGTCTGTTACAAGTAACTATTTTTTTTTATAAAAGGTTTTATCATGTTGAACAAAAGGCGATTTTTATATGGAATATTTGAACAGCAAAACATGTAAATAAAGACGGAAATGATCAGTATGTTATCCTTTCCAGACCAGATTGATGAACCTACCGGGGACACAAAGCACACCATTACATTGTTAGATAAAGATAAAAAGGCATATACGAGACTTTTAGATGAAGAAATTACATGGCACTTCCAATGCAAAACTGTGACAAAAACCTATATGATTGAGATTGATCATTCATATGCCACTGTAACAATAAAACCTGTATCAGAAAATGACACTGGCTTCTGGACACGTTTAATACGGGATGAAAAAACATCAACATATGATATAAGTGGTACTTTGCTTGAGGTAACGTAATACTGGTAAAACAAAACACGATGAAGACATAATAGGGATATATTGAAGTGATCAGCTCAGTGCAATAATCAACCAATCAGTTATCACTACTGGAGTTCGCATTGTTGATTGATGTTCAGTAATATTTGTATTTTCATGCTTTACATGTTCTTTTTTTTGGACCATTCTCGTTGGTGTTTACTGGTTTTGTCTATGCACTTTAGGACTTTTGACATTCGGATGCCCCACTGATACATCTGCTTCTACGTTTTACATAGTTTTGATTTTCCACTAATGGATTATACCGATGATTTTTTTTAGAGATCGTATGAGACGTATTCTCTTATGACCCGGGTCTAATAGTCGGTCACAGAAACAACTGCCTCGTACACAACATGTGAAAAAATTGTACAAGCCCTCGCATATCAAAGAAATTGTGAAATATAAACACCCTAAACAGGTACATATGTTACTTTCCAGGTTAGGAAATTAATAATTTTCAAATTAAAGTCGTCTCTTTTATCGTCAATCTTTGTACTGAGATTACAACCCTGGTCAAATTTAAGATTCAAATCCAAGACTGAGGTGAAGCAATTGGATACGACGGTTTCTTTAAAATCTAACTGTGGAGAATATATCGAAGAAATCCATCTAAAAAATGAAGCGTAGTTGACAAAAAGGACATTATCAATATATCTGAAAGTGAGATTAAAGGACCTTGCCTCTTTTATCTTGTTCTTTACTAGTTCATGAATAACTTCAGTCTCGTAAGAGTATCAAAACAAGTCAACGAGTAAGTCTTGGTCTCGTGTTCATTTGCTTCATATCCTTTCATAAATTATATATTACAGAAGTTTGTTTTTAATGCCGTGTGGAGTTAGTAGAAAAATTCCCCGTGTTTAAGATATATGCTCCTTATTTTTTAGATACCGGTATGGCAACAGGGGTCATTTTAAAATTCTCTCAAATGAAATGTCCCCGGGGTCAATGTACAAATAATAATAAAATTACCGAACTTGGAGAATGAATCTCAAATGCCCATAAGACGAGACAAAACAAGGAATACATATCGGTACAATTGAAGATCGAAATGGTCCTGACTTGGTATAGGCATTTCAAAAGAAATGGTGGGTTAAACCAGGCGCGCCAAACCTCCTTCCATTGCAATCTTTGGGTCCGGTAGTTATACAAAACAAAACAGGTTTGTGATGACATATTAGGGATGCTAAGGTGATCATCTCAGTACATCAACCAGCCAAACACTAATCAAAGCAAGAACTAACTAACCATTTCGTCTAACTTGATATTGAATTTTTCTACCAGTGGCTGATAACGAAGTAAGACTTTTTTGAGAGATTGTATGAGACGTATTTTCTTATAACCTTGGTCTAATAGTCGGTTACGGAGAAAGCGGTGTCGGATAAAAAAATCTGAAAAATGTGTGCAAGTCCTGGCGTATCGAATAAGTGATGAAATATAGACACCGTATGCAGGTGACGTTGGTGTGTTACTTTTCAGGTTTAGGAAAATTAATACTTTTAAAATTTGAATCGTCTCTTTTATCCTAAATTTTTGTACTGAGAAGACCACCCGGGTAAAATTAGAGATGTAAATCCAAGCATCCCTTGAATGATCCAAGAATGATGTAAAAGATTTAATTTTGTTTTAATCGTTTTAACCGAAAAGCACAACTAGTACCTAAAGCTTTCTACCGATTAAGTATGAAAAAGAAACATTTTGTGTAAGAAGAAGATAAATGAACAATTCAGGTTTTGGTTTCATTGAAGAGTGCCGATGAGAGAAATAAGGCTTTAATCATTTTAATCTGCTGTACTGAGATGATCACCTCAATATCTCTATTGTGTCTCACAACTATGTTGTGTTCTATGGTCATTACCGGATCCTGAGATCGCAATGGAAGAGGGGAGTTTGGTGCCACAAAACCTGGTTTAACCCACCATTTCGTTTGAAATGCCTGTACCAAGTCAGGACCATTGCGATCCACCAATTCTCCGGTACGACTGATTCGTTTTTGTCATTTTCTCTGTCCTATGAGATTGATCATTCAAGTTCGGTAGTTTTGTTATTACCTTTATTTCCATGGGATGCACGCATGATTTTAGAAATATTAAAGAAGTGTAACTTTTTATTCAGGTCAATGATATTAAATGATTTACCTTGCAAAATAATACAAAAATCACAAGTTTTTTTTCACAATGTCAACAGGTAGAAGATTATGAATGCAAAAGCAATACATGTAAATATGCCGGTTTACATCGCATTTGCTAGTGTAAGCAATGTAAGAATGACAATTTACAGATTTACTACAAGAAACCTTCTCAGGGCTGTACTTGTACGAAAACAAGAATATGATATATTACAGGAAAATATTAAAAACCTAAATACTACATATAACAAATGCTTATGTTCCCAAAAGTACAACAGATTGTTTGAAAACTTAAAGGTAATAGTGATTTCTTGTAATCTAAACAATTTTGGTCGGCAGGGTTTTACTAGTAGGTTTCATATCAATATATAGATATATAAAGAATTCTGATATCACATTTGATGAAACATACTTTAGAAAAATTTGGACTTGGCCTTATTTTTTTCACGCTACCTAAATTCCACATGGGGATAAAACTTTTTTCTCGTAAAAATAAATCGAAAATAAGTGACACCAATTATCCAAGCATCCCTTGTTTGATGGATCCAAAACCAAATTTATTTATTTAGAAACAATTTAAAAATTGGATTGTTCTCGTTTCTAAAGTTTTCGACTTCAAAAGATTAGTTAGAGTAAATATTTATTTTTTTTTTAAATCCATTCGAGGAAAACTAGTTTATTTGTTTAAAAGGCATTTCATGGCTGTTGGCAGGATTTAGATAATTAAGCACCATATCCCTAAAACGGCATTACAACTATTTATTTCCTTGTTAACAGCTTAATCAGTGATATTAACCATTCACAGACCGAAAATGATTGACATCTCTCTTTTCCGTTACTTTTCCATAGGCTCAATTGAACAAAATCCATTTGCGGTTTTCATTTCCAGCAGCATTAGAAATAGAATTAACTTATATACTGCAGGCGGTAGCTTTAAAGAAAAGAAACATTCAACGTTCGAACTAGACGTTTTGTGAGCCAATTAACCTAACTTTATTTTTGACTTCAGTGGTAGGCTCAAAGAGGTCTTATTGCAACCCATATGTTTAAGTTCAGCATGATAAAGGATCAATTGCGTTGAAAAGTAGCTTTAAAAGTCTATGGCCTTATGACAACATCGACCCCATAGAGACTTTTTAGAGCTTTTGAAGAGTCTAAATTCCATCATATTTTTTTCTTATTCGTATATTTTTGAATTGTAACCAATTCTAAATGAATTATTTTCCTGCTTCGAAGATGAGGGTGGTATTTTATTTTACGTTTATCAGTTCGTAATTGTTATTGCCATGTGAAGTAACCGTGAACAGAACTAAAAAAAATCGATCAACGGGTGATATAGCAAAACGGTTTACCGTGATCATTTCTATAAATCTACATACCATTGTCATGACAAATTGGTCAATTTCAAACATGATAATCCAATTGATTTTATAACGAAGTGTTTTACCCTATTATGAAAGTACAATGATTTACCTAAAAAATACGGGTATCTCGTAATGAGCATTACATCGTTTTTTTTTGCGATTCTAAATGGGAAAAAAAGCTTTATTCTTTTCTAGACATATTTGATTAATATCTATTCAAAGCTATTTTTGAAGATTCTGTTTTTGTATCTCAACAAAATTAGACTAAATATTAAATTGTAAATATGAAGAGATAATATTTCAATTTCTCTTTGAGTAGTCAAATTGTGTTATGTCCCCGTATATATTTATGCAATAAATAGACAGTGTAAGAGCACGCCCCTTTTCTACCGTTTTCTTACATTTTACAGGTGTTGTGACCATAAAAGGATGATTAATTGATTTTTGGTTAATTTTTCAAAAATACGTATAACAAAATAAAAAAGATACTGCAGTATAAATAAAATAATAGTACACCGACTCGACATATAATTGTTTTAATACGAATTCGACCCGAAACAAGAAAACACTCGGGGGACCCTCGCGTTTTCCTGATTATAAGCCCCAATTAGTATAATTTATTTATGTCGAGTCAGTGATATATTATTATATATAAAGTTGTCTCATAAAACCTATAAAATAAACTGAAAGAACCTTAGGTAGAAAAATAACAAGAGTTGACACTAAAGTATGTCTCGCCTGTCGTCACCATCATAGAACTCATTGAAGGTCTAGCTTGGCCTTCAGAAAGGTTAAGGTCAAGGTCAAGTGAGAGATGACAGAATTCCATTTAACCATGACAAAAAAGTCTTAAGTGTGTTCTAGATACCATAGTTATTGAGAAACAAGGAAAAAAGACAAACATTCACTAAATCGTTCAACCATGAAAATTGGCTCATGGTCACATTACATGGTGACGTCAGTTGTGAATACCATTGTCCCCAAATATCAGATGCCTTGCTATAATATTATACTTTTCACTTAACTCAATTTTTCATCCAAAAATCAATTAGTTTACAAAGTCATTGAACCGTGAAAACGGGGTTAGGGTCACACAAAATGGTGTCAGTTGTGTCGACCAAAACCCCAAATGTCTGTAAACCAAATATCAGATATAAAGCTATTATATCTTTAACTTAATTTATTTTCCACAAAAGTTTTAATTGTCCCAAAAATCATCCAGGTCCACAGAGTAACTGAACCATGAAAATGGGGTCAGGGTCAATGGCATCGGGCCCGATGCATAGACCATAGCCCGAAATGTCTTTTGGCCCGAAAAAACATCTAAGTTCACAGAGTCGCTGAACCATGAAATTGGAGTCAGGGTCAAATGGTGCCAGTTGCGTAGACCATAACCCCAACTGTCTGTATACCAAATATCAGATTCCTAGCTATTATACTTTTCTTGAAATTCATTTTCCACAAAAGTCTTACAAAGGGGTCTTTTGGCCCGAAAAACATCTAAGTTCACAGAGTCACTGAACCTTGAAATTGGAGTCATGGTCAAACGGCATGGCGCCAGTTCCGTAGACCATAACCCCAACTGTCTGTATACCAAATATCAGATGCTATAATACTTTTCTTGTAATTCATTTTCCACAAAAGTCTTACAAAAAAGTTTACGCCGCCGCCGGAAAACAATACCTATATCTCGCCTTCAGCGACTAAAGTCACAGGCGAGACAAACATAAGGTTACATACAATTTACGGAAAGTGCAACTGAATTCATGATCTTAAACACTGTTACAGGGAAGACAACCCTGACATTTGCCACGGACTAGGCATCGACAAATAAACACGTTCAATTAAAACAAAATTGGCAATTTCGAAATATGGGATTTCGATCTCTCAGATGAGTGCAGATGTTGGTTTGTCATAGGATGTTGTTTTGTCATCCTTTACCGGATTTGCCACGCTGCATTGACTTTTGGCAACGCGACGGGTGTGCTATAGCAGGCAGGAACTGCTTACTCTTCCGGAGCACCTGAGTTCACTCTTGTTTCGACTGGAGTTCGCGTTGTTGATTGATATCCAGTTATTTTGTGTTTCCATGTTTTACCTGTTGTCTGTTTTTGTCCCGTTCCTGTTGGTGTTTACTGGTTTAATTTGTCTCTGCCCTTTCGGACTCTTGATATTCGGATACCCCTTTGGTACCTCTGCTTCTTTCGAAGCTATGGATTATTTGATATACTGAAGCGTAAAAGAGATAAAAAAGTTTTTTGACATGAATTATACCACATAAAAAATACGTGTATGAATTATTTTTCAATAGAAGTATAAATCAGCTTAAAATATATAATATATGTGAACAATGATGCTTACCTTTAACCTCAAGCAAAGTACCACTTATATCATATGTTGATGTTGTTTCATCCCGTATTAAACGTGTCCAGAAGCCAGTGTCATTTTCTGATACAGGTTTTATTGTTACAGTGGCATATGAATGATCAATCTCAATCATATAGGTTTTTGTCACAGTTTTGCATTGGAAGTGCCATGTAATTTCTTCATCTAAAAGTCTCGTATATGCCTTTTTATCTTTATCTAACAATGTAATGGTGTGCTTTGTGTCCCCGGTAGGTTCATCAATCTGGTCTGGAAAGGATAACATACTGATCATTTCCGTCTTTATTTACATGTTTTGCTGTTCAAATATTCCATATAAAAATCGCCTTTTGTTCAACATGATAAAACCTTTTATAAAAAAATAGTTACTTGTAACAGACTTTTGAAATCGGTTATTTTTTGTCATTTCATGTGTCAACTAAAAGTTCATTTATTAAGAGATACAAATGAAGTAGAAGTAATCACTGGGTAACTCACATTTGCAACATTTCCAACAAAGTTTTTCGCACATCAAGGGACGTCTACATAACCCACCTGAAAGAAAATTATATACATTTGTTGTCGATTTGATTAAAGGGAGCAACATATTAATCTTTTTACGCTTCCGTGCGCAAAAAAAATCCTGGAGCGGTGTTCTCGAAAGTACTCTAAAATTTGTCTAAAGACGCGTCTAAAGTCAAATTTTGAGACCTAGTTTGGACCATCTTTAGACCATCCTAATCTGTTTCTCGAAACTATCTTAGACGCGTCTTTTGTTAGGACGTCTCAATATAGATTTAATACAATTTTTATTCAAACAAAATTTAATAATTTACTTTTTTAAAGAATATATTCCTCTGAATGTACACCAAAAGGGCTACGATTTGAATGCTAAAGCTAAAAGTAAACACTTTATTAGCTACAGTTTTTATTTAAATTCATACCCACGTTGTCCTAAAATAATTAAAACAACATACTGGGTCATCGAAGTATGTGAAAATAAGTTCAAAGATTAAAACCATGCACGATGCCTTGAAAACAGGTTAATCGATGATTAAATGTCATTAGGTGAACACCTGGACAAAATATAGTGAGTTAAAGTTTATAAAATAAGTAAAATGTAAGATTGGATGGTCTAAAGACATCAAATTTAGTGTCTTAGTTTTTTTTTATCCTAAAAGAAGACAAAAGCTTAAAATAGGACTGCTTCGAGAACACGACTTGAGATTATGGCGAGTCTTTAGATGGTCTATAGACACGTCTAAGTCCTAAGATAGCTTCGAGAACACCGCCCAATAAAAAGGGCAGGAAAAATTTAAGATTGATTGATTTCTATTTTAAATTATAAGAATCCATGACTCATTTGATAAGGTAATTACAATTACATTTTGTAACTTTTCATTTTTACATGATTCTAATATTTTCTTTCAGTGTTTTGAAGTTTTATAAATATTAAAATATGAAAACTTACCTTCTTCTTCGTCTGAAATGGAAGTGATCTTCATGATTTTTAATTTAAATTTCATACGATATACACGTATTTCACATGGTAAAGGCAAATTTGCCCTGATCAACATTAAGCTCTAAAAAGCAGCAAAATATAAACAAGCTGGAAATAAAAAAAATATTGAAATGTTTAATTTAATTTTTCGCACTAAGGATCTAAGAGTGTAAACCAGCTGATTATTAAATTACTGACAAATGATCATAATATCATTAAAAAAGGTTTGTTCTTTTTCGATGATATCGGGAAGGTAAGGGTAATAAAGTCGGAGAAAATCACTTAAGGACTTAAATAAAAACAAAACATGGTTTCTAAAAAAATATCGGGTTGGTTGAAACAAATGTAATGGTGTGTCAAGGTGCAGTCTGATAGATACAGTTTGTATTTGTTTAAGTCATGTTATCATTGTATAATGGTACATTTAATGTTTCATGTATGGTTTGATAGATGCCACAGTGAGCCTCTCTTATTTCTTTACTTTGGTCCTTAACTCTCATTTGATAGGTCTATCTTTCCTTTGATATCTTATTTATAATATGTTTTGGTTATAATTCCCTTCAATTTTAAAATCTGAAGTTGGACAGAACTGTACCAAGGTTGGTTGAAGTTGGATGTATGGTGTCAGACAAGTTTATCTTTGAAATTCAGGGGAAAAGTAATGAAAAATGGTAAATTTTAACGCTTTAAGGACCATAACTCCTAAAAGAAATGATTCAACAGCTTTGACCTAAATACATAAAATGAATATCTTGATGTGCTTTATCATATGCAATTTGAATTTTTTAAATATCTTGTATAGTTTTCAAGATATAGGGCTAAATAAGTGCAAAATTTGAAAAAAAAATCCAGAAAAAGGGCAATAACTCCTACATCCGTTTTTGAATCTTTTTGAAAATTTCATAGCAGGTAAATCTTGAGGTGGTGATCACTTTTATCTAGCCATAAGTTTGATATATGTTATCATTTTTGAGTTATTTGCAAAAAACTGTAATTTGACCCATATGTTCTATTTTTAGCCACGGCTGCCATGTTTTTTTTATAAATCAAAAATCCGAACGATAGTTTTGTACACATAATGCCACTAAACAACTGTACTAAGTTTAATTGCAATTGGTTTTATGGTGTCGGACAAGTTAACGTTTGAAAAATTGTTTACAGACGACGACGACGACGGACGCCAAGTGATGGCATAAGCTCACCTGGCATTTGGCAAGGTGAGCTAAAAAGTAATGTTCTTCACACGTTAAAGAACCCTGCTGCATGCCTTGTTTAGAGAAGAACCCATAGGATTCCAATGCAGGAGGCTTCCCATCATTCCTTTTTTTGAGCACACGGCAGAACCATTATGGAGAAAAACATTGTTAACGGACGATACATGCAATTTTTTCACGGTTTATGTCAATTTTCAACTTTTAATCTCGAAAATATCAAAAATATGAATGAAACAAACTTTAAAAACATGCCAAGTATATAAACAAGAACATATTGTATAAGGATTTAATTTCTTTTTGTCGAACACAATGGTATTTTTTTAAATCATTCACGAACGGTGTGCTCGATTTGATTACATTGACACGGACAATTCAAACTGGTTAATATAAACAGGCCTGTATAGAGTAATAATCTGGCAAGTTATGCTTCTATATAAGTAAAAGAAGTTAATAAAGTTTTGTTTAAATGAAAATATCAATATCCAATAATAACGTTCAATATTTTTTATATATTTCAAGCATAACAAAATGACTCTTAATACATGCAATAAAACTTGGTAACGGACCGATACATGCAAAATAATTGCGTTGCAGTCAACAGGTGTAACTGAAATACAATTAAGAGGTACATAATTTGACAGTGTTCTGATGATACAAATACAAGACAGGTCACTCTTGTTATGTTGACTGCAAAAAGTAATACATAATGTCATCGTTAATATTAAGAATTCATAGTAAACACAAAACATCAAAAATCATTGGAAAAACTATTCTACATAATGCTCTATTTACCACAACATCAAAATGTCAGCGTTCAGACGGGGAATAAATTCTGTAATGCATATTACAAAGTTTAAAACAACAACTTAATCCCAACAAATAATTCAAATATAATAAAAGGTTATAACAAAACGACCGAACTTGAAGAATCTATCTGAAACGTGGAACTGGAAAAACAAAACAACGCAGACACACCGGAGAAATAAGAGATCTTTATGGTCTTGATTTAGAACAGGCCTTTAAAAATATGGTTGAACTTGGTTTAAATGCACCAAAACCTCCTTCATTCATATAGCTAAAATAACGGATATTTATAATAAATGTGTGTTTTACACAGATTTACTTCAGCTTTTACCAGTGGAACCCAACTTTTTTTTCATTCCAGATAATTGCATTTATTTATTAAACTGTTATATTTAATATTAACATGAACATGAAGCAGTCGCACATAACAGCAAATCTTCTTGCCCGTTAATAAAGGTAATAACAAAACTACCGAACTTGAATGATCAATCTCATAGTCCAGAGAAAATGACAAAAACGAATCAGTCATACCGGAGAATTGGTGGATCGCAATGGTCCTGACTTGGTACAGGCATTTCAAACGAAATAGTGGGTTAAACCAGGTTTTATGGCGCCAAACCTCCCTCTTCCATTGCGATCTTAGGATCCGGTAATGACCATAGATCACAACATAGTTGTGAGACACAATAGGGATATTGAGGTGATCATCTCAGTACAGCAGACCAGTCAAACACTAATTAAAACAATTATCTATCATATCTTTTAACTCAATTTTGAACTTTTCTACCAGTGGCTGATAACGAAGAAAGAATTTTTTCAGTGATCGTATGAGACGTATTTTCTTATAGCCCTGCTCCAAAAGTCGGTCACGAAGAAATCGGTGTCTGATCAAAAAATCTGTGAAATGTGTGCAAGCTCTGGCATATCGAATAAGTTGTGAAATATAAACACCGTATGCAGGAGAAGTAGGTATATTGCTCTGTAGATTAGGAAAATTAATAATTTTAAAATTAAAATCGTCTCGTTTATCGTAAATTTTTGTACTGAGATGACCACCTGGGTCAAATTCGAGGTGCAAATCCAAGAAAGACGTGAAGCAATTTGATTCGGTGGTCTCTTTAATGTCCAACTCCGGAGGATATATTGAAGGAATCCATCTACCAAATGAAGTGTTATTGATAGAAAGGACATCATCAATATATCTGAATGTAAGATTAAATGACCTTGCCTCTTTCATCTTCTTGTTCTTTACGAGTCCCTGAAGAAATTCAGTCTCGTAAGAGTATAAAAACAAATCGGCGAGGAGAGGAGCACAGTTTGTGCCCTTTGGAATGCCGATTTGTTGTTGAAAAATCTCTCCTCCGAAGGTGACAAATATGTTGTCAATGAGGAAATCAAGCATACTGCAAACTTGTTCAAGTGTGTAACAAATTTTATCTTTGAAAGATGTTTTGGAAAAGTAGGTAGAATTATAACCCAAAACAACAAAATTCCTAGAGTTTGAAAAGGCTTTTTCGAGAAGTTTTTTCAGGCGACACTTTAGTTTTTCGTGTGGCAAGGTAGTGTATAAAGTTGAAAAATCGAACGTTTTCAAAGAGTGGACCTCAGAAAATGATCTAGATTTAAAATGATCTAACAAATCTTTTGAGTTCTTCAAAATCCACATATGGTTAATTCCACTACGATTATAAATAGTGTCGCAGTATGCTTGTTGACCTTCTTTGACAGCAGACAAGATTTTAGTTAAATGAACGGACAGCTCTGTAGTTGAACATGATGAAGATCCAGCTATATACCTTTCTTTGTACGGATTTTTGTGAAGTTTAGGTATCCAGTACAAATATGGTAACTCTTTATGTTCCTCTTTCATTGGAATATTGAAAGAGGACATAAAAGAGCTATGGTTGGCTATGATTTCATCTTTGTTAAATGTAGTCCGTGTGTATGTAGCACTAGCGGAAGTATTACCATCAATGCCTAGTTCTTTTATTAGACAATTGTAATAGTGTGCTTTACATACAAAAACTATATTATTGGAAGCCTTGTCTGCTGGCGTGACAACATACCTATCATGTAAGGAAGAGAGACAATTGAGAGCTTCACGATCTCTAAATACAGAAGAAGGCCGGGGGATCACACATTTGCGAAGTTTGTCTATTCGGCTCCGTACAAGAGATCGGATAGTCCTTACCCAGTCCGACAGTGATTCAAGCTCTGGTTCTTGGTCCTTTTCCCTCTTTATCCAGGCTCTAGCATAATTAAAGTCTAAAATACTGCCAAAGTCTGGAAGGGTCCCGTCGGCAAACATCTAAGTGTTTTCAGAGCAGTATTAGTAAAAAGTTGTTTTTCAGTTATTGTTCACTAAGTCCAATTTGAAAATCCGTGATTTTCTATGAACATTTTTTTTCAAACAAATTTTATGGATTTGCATGAAATATGTTTTAATATACTAATCATGACATGCTACACTGAACCTACCCTGCAACTTTATCAGAAGGATATTGTAAATAGTTTTGGCGCTAAAGTGTTCACAAAGCCCGTTTCAAAATCTATCAAAATTATATAAGTTTTTCCAACTGTACAGAACTGTATTGTAAGAAGTTTTTAGTTTAAGGTATATTTTTCACAAGAGTTGTAGACGGGCAATAGGACGGACGGACAACTTGAAAACTTTAGGGCGACTCTCTACCACTTGCAGATTCTTAGCTATGGACATTTGCCAAAAACTGTAACCAGAGTTATACATGCTGAAAATGTAAGTCAATATGAATTTATGTTAATGCAGATGCATAATATTGTTATTCACGACAAATGGAACAAACAGGTGACCTACATAACACACATTAGTAACACTTTGGATACATGTACGATTGACGACTTATCCAAATAAACAGAAAACGCAAAATTATTTATTTTCTATCCAATCTTAAATCATGATTAGCCAATTCACTTGCAGATGAAGACATTTGAACCATCTAAAAAACTTTAACTTGAGTCATTTATGTAGCAATGTATTAAGTCATGCTGACAACCATTATAGATGTACATACCCCTGACCTTTAAGATACACGATATGGTTCTGCAGCTTTTGACATAACTAAAACCATTACGTACATGAAGCTTCATACGAACGAACACACCAATAGCCATCTTACAATTACAAGAAAGGAGAAGGTTGTTGCATCCACCTGGCGGCACCAGAACTGATATTGATTCTTTTTTATTTAATATTAATAAATTTAACTCGGACTGTCGTTTGCAGTTAAGACACGACGTTCATACGACAGTCGCTAACAAAGTATATACACGCACAATTTGTCTGATACATTATAAATCATGCATGTATTCGTCCGTAACGTAGATTATTTGCATGTACCCCTTTTTCTTGGACAGCGACATGCTTTGCAGTCCATGGCTTCTTGAATAAATTGATGAACAACCTATTCAATTTAAAAAATCATTAAAAGAGCACAAAACTTTTAAAAAACATAAAAAAGTGGTTTTTGCTACACGTTGCTCGTATTGAGAGTGTGCTATAGTACGAGGGTAGGCTATTGGTTTGTTAATGTTCTCGAAAACTAGATGGCCGATTTCAATGTTTCAAACATAAATATTTAGCTAGTTCATTTTTCTTTATACTGTACGCTTCAGTTTTTCTATTATTATTTGTAAACAAATAAAATGTCTTACCTTTTCTGACTATATCCATCCCAAATTGTGTATTTTACCTGTGTTTTAATCCGTTTCAACGATTTTACGTCTATGTCCCGTCCGTCAACATTATTTCTCGTCTTAATGGTTCTGCCGTGTGTTGAGTGACAGTCATCACTCTTGTCCCCAATTAAAATTGCGTCCCCGTTTCCTCCATTTCATCATCATTCATGTCAATTTTATCACCTTTTCATGTTCATTTTTTTCTGATATAGGCCCACAAAAAATAGATCCGATTTGGCAACACCTTTAATGAAATCCCGCTTTGCCGTACATATACATTATTATTTTTTAACTCACCCGAGAAAATGATCGTATATACGATAATATCTACTTAAATCAAAGCTTTGCAATGAAAGTTATGCATATGCATGCCGTTTATTCAAAAGAAATATGCGAAATCCATTGTACATTAAACCCACACATGGACTACATTAAGTATCGAATGCACATTTAAACTACATATAAACATCGAAATTTTACAGTGTGAACGCATTGCCGTTTAAAGACATAGAACCTATCATTTTGTCAATTTGTAAAAAATAATGAAATTCACACTATTTGAAGAATACATTGTAAAACCTTTGAAGAAAATGTTAAATTTTCAAAAAATCTACCAGAAAGTATTCTTTTCGAAGGAAAACTGAAGAAAAAAACGCAATGTCAAAAAAGAGGACAAACTAATTATAGATAGTAAACACTTGCAGGTAGCGATAAACTGAGAAACAAAAAGTTACCAAACGAAACGGAGCGGAACAAAAACGATGTCAGTAAAGTAGGAAACGTAAACAGTAAAATGAGCAACCGAAATATATAAAGAAAGAAAACGAAATCGAGCGAAACTGGTAAAAATAGAAAACTGAATCGAATTTAGCCGACACCAGTCGTTTTTCTTTATTTACCGATTTCGCTTTCTCTTCCCCTCGTTTGGTTACATTTTGTTTCTCAGTTTAACAGTACCCTGTTTACCAAAAGTAAATATTTGTCCTGGACAATACTTAATCAACGCGAATAATTGAAATAAGATTATTTTTTTAGAAAACTGCAAAACATGTTTTTATGTTGGTTAAGGTAAGTTTTAGATGGTATAGTTTTAATACATGTACTTTTTATTCAATGTAAAAAATTGAGATTTTGATAGATTCTATGTCTTTAATGCTAGTGCGGACGACATTTAAACTACTATGAGTTTTGCTCAGTGTGAACACGGCTTAAGTGAGTTTGTGTGTGTGGAGAAATGGAGGGGGCGTACGTCTTTATACAACATAATGAACCAACCAGTACACAGTCATTATTTATGAAATTGGGTTAAAGGACCGTCGATGGCTTGTTAATATATTGTTTTGAATTGGTGTATGTTTGTATTTTTAAAAACGTTTGGAGAATGTTACCTACATGCATAACTTTTTTGAGGAGTAAATATGATTTTCTTCTTTTTTTCTAAGTGAGTCCTTACAATGTACATGTTTAATTTCAAATGATTCTGTTTAGATAAACAACTTTGAAAAGCTGTAACGAAACGTATAATATTATTCTTAATCTACAGTTTTCAGCGCAAATAAAAAAGGAATAATAATATGAAATGTATGAGTGTTCAAAATCCAAGCGGCCCACGATCACTTAAGTGACACCCCCATGAGTTTCCCCATTTTTCTAAATATTATCCGAGAAAAAAAATGTTTATCGACATTAATTTTTGCATCAATTTTATATGAATAATCATGACCTTCCTAAAATCGGTGAGAATTAGAATCAATCGTATAAAACCGGTTATTTGGTTATGATGTATATGCATATTTCAAGGAGTTACCTTCAACGATGAAAGACACCACATAAACATGTTCAAAATCATGTCAGACCAGAATTTTAAGTTGGAGTGATAAAATCAGCTAAACGTACACCTGTATCGAAACAAGGAATATAAAAACATTTTATTACTAAACATACCGGATCAAGTGTTTCACAAATATGGTCATAACATTATTTTTATTTCATTGTTGCTTTTCTGCTTCGAACAATACAATGCAATACAATACAATATTTATTTGTTTAAACACATTTACAATAAATGGTTATAACACAAGTTTATAACAAACGAAAAGTTAAATCAATGTACAATACTGTTAATAATAACAAATTTACAAATAGTAGATTGAAACTTATTGTTTCAGGTTTCTGGAGTGCCGGTGACATTTGGAACAACTTGACATTTATTAATATATTCAATTAGAGATTTAAGTAAAATCAGAGATTTACTATTAAAAACCAAAAACAAGTTGTTTTTAGTTATAGATGTGATGTTTTTATTCAGTTGGTTTTTAATTTTGAGTAGAAATTCTTGTCTAAAGTTTATAAAGGATGGACAATTTATAAAAAAGTGCTCCTCATTCTGAATTTCAGAATTTGTACATTTAAGGCAAATTCTGTTATTTTTTGGAATATTTTTGTACCGCCCTCTTTCGATTGCGAGAGAGTGGGCACTGATCCTATATTTACATAATGTGGACCTATCTGCTTTATATTTGCAGATATCTACGTATGGGGTCTGAAATTTAACTTGTGCATATAGTTGTAAAATTCAAGCTTTTTATTTTCTCTAAGAATTGATTGTTGCTTTTGGATAGCTTGATCCTGAATTCTTTGCTTTATACATGTCAAGTTATGTTTAATATTTTGTGGATTAAATGTTAAAAAATGAAACCTAGTTCTCTAATTATTTTTGACACATAAGAGATCCATTTATTATTTTGAGGAATATATTTATAAACTTTTTTGACAAGTGTGTCAGAAGAGCTTGATATATGTTCCCAGAATTTGATCATTAATGTTAAAATTTTTACTTTGAGAGGGTACATGTATATGCTTATCCGAACAAGTAAATTATTTAGCCTGAAATCAGTTTTACATGATTTTAACAGAATCATGTGGTAAAATCCATTTATAGATATTTATGATATTTAAACTATTATATTAGACACGTTATTTATGATATGTAAACTATATTTGACACGATCATGACGTTACTTTGCTTTTAATGATCAGTTGTCCTTGAACCAGAAAAATGGTTTATCATATTTAAATCAACTATTGATTTTTACAAGGTTTTAAATTAGTTTGGCCTGGATTTTACCCAATTATGTTGTATTTGAGAGATTAGTACTGTGTCTTCATGAAATGCCGAACATGATAGTTTGAAAATGCACAGTGGAAACCTGCCGAACTCAAATAAATTTGGCCAAATACATACAAAGAAATATATAAAAAGCAAGTTTGGAAGAACATTTTTTAATAATTTGGATAAAATATTACATAACATTTATTTCAATAATGAGATTTTCATCTAATATGTTGCTTATAAAAGTTTTTTTTAATGTGATAGGAAGTAAAATGACATGATAATCTGCTTAACTTGAATTTTGTTAAGACTAGAGTGAATTTGAATAACTTTTATTTTTATCTTGAATATTGAAAGTAACTCAAAGGTTCCAATGGGGCATTCGAAAGTCAAATGTCTGAAATGGCAAAGAACACAAAGAATAAAACAACACAAAAACAAACAAAAAGAACAAAACGACAATCAGCATCACGAACGAAAGTGAACCTGGGTGTTGCCGAATGGCTAGCAGTTCTTGCTTGTTGCAACACAATTCGTCGCGCTGCCAACGGTCAATTCCGCTTGTCAAATCCGGCAAAGGACAAAACAAAACACTTTGTCAAACCAACATTTTTACTCATCTGAGAGATAAAAATCCAATATAATATTCTACAAACGCATGCTGTCTCCCGAGTCCATACAACACTTGAAATGAAACAAACCCGTGTTGACCAATTGTTGTTTAAGAAGTAACACTATATCAAGGAACTCATGATAGGTCCCACAACGTATCAGTACTAAGTAAGGGTTGATCATTGGCATAGAAAATGCTAACAGGGCTTGAATATAGGCGGAACTGGTGTATAATGAGGGTAACAAGCGCGGATTACATTGTTGTTGTAAAGTAACTCACTGGACATAATCGCATAAAGTTGAAAAGGATGTATTTCAATTGAACTCAGTCGTTACCAAGGCAAAATATTTGTTTAAAGGGAGAAACATCGTGTAATTAGGGTATTTATTAAAATCGTTATCAAAATCATGCTTTGGTGTTGGATTTCTATATTGGTAGGGTAGCTCCCATAGTTCAAACATCGAAGTATTAAAATTGAAGATATTTTGCAAATCAAAGGAAACCTATCGTTCAGTGAGTTTCAAATTGAACTTTTTCCTTCGATATCAGCCACAGGTTCCAACATTTAAAAAAAATCATATAGAATGATTCATGGTTGTTTCAATTAGTTTTTTTTTGTTTTTTGTACTGAGAGGATCACCATGTTATCACGAACGTGTCTCATAACCATGTTGTATTTTGTTTAACCGGACTCTTAGATCGCAATATATAATGAGTGCCATAAAACCGGGTTTCGTCTACCATTTGTTTTAAATATTTGTTTTATGTCAGTATCATTGCAATCTGCAGTGTCTCCGGTATGTCGTTGCTTTGCTTTTTCTTTTCTTCTTGGATATATGTGATTGATCATCCCAGCTCGGTAATTTGTTGCTACCTTCATTTCATACATTTGGACCCCTCTCGGAAAGGTTTGGTCATCGGGTGGGAGGGGTGTAATAATAGTGTTAATGGAAGTTAGTCATGTTGAATATCATTGGATAGTTCTTTGTGAGAATCTTTTTTTGTCTTTTTTTATATTTTTATACTTTATACTTTTTATACTTGTTGAGCAATGCATTAATAATCAATAAATGTTTGCAGTGTTGAGTGGGGTTTAAAATCTTGTTTTTTCACATCAGTCGACAGTAGCTTCTAAACTACCTGTCAGTAAAAGTGAGTGTCCTGTTTTGTTGTTGTTGTCATTTTTGAATTGAACTTTTATTGATTTGACTTTTATTCCGTGTTATTAGGTTTTATTCCGTGTTATTGGTTGCTTTATTAAGGACTATCAATAGAGGTTAGTAGCAAAGAGACACCAGTTCGAGTGTCAAAAATCCAAAAGGGCAATGACAAACCAGTAAACACAAACGAGAACAGCACGAAGAAACAAAACACATAGAAAAAAAAGGAAAAAAAACAACACCTGAACAGGAATCAACAACGCGAAATCAATTTGTAACGAGAATAACCTCCGGAGGAGTTAAGCAGTTCCTGCTTTTTATAACAGCTCCACCGTGCTACCCATTGTCAATTCAGCCTGTGAAATCCAACAAAGGACGTCAGAACAAACCCTATGACAAGTGGTTTAATTTTGGCTAATGTTAACGGGTCCTGCGAAAATAACTATCTTACGCAGATCATATACAAACACATTCAGAAACCGCGAAAATATTTCACATACCTTATGATATAAAAACCGCCAAAGTTTATCCCCTCGAAAAAACCTGCTATACGGTATCTGTCTATGAGCGCTTGATGTCTTCCATGAAATTTCTTGATTAAAGACAGCAACAATGGAGCAACGTTAACTTAATTTAGCAATTTTTTTATCAGACGCTGGTTAAAAAAATATACATTCCCTGTATTGGATTTCTAAATTACATAAAAAATCATTCAAACAGCTGTTCATTTCTGGGGTCATCCGAATGTACCACTCAACCTCTTTTAGTGCTGTTGATTTTAATACTAACGGCAATAAAATCTTGTCTCCAGAAATATTTCAATTATTGGTATTCTAGAAACTGATGGAGATTATAATCTCTTTCTAACCACTTTCATCGTGTAACATCATCAAAACTTTAGGTTTCTCTACACTTTATACGTCTATTCCACATGAACAACTGAATTTATGATCGGCACAACTGATCAAACGCGTTTTTTTTTCAAGGAATTGAAAACACAGGTACAACTATCTTGTAGTCGATTACACTAAGACTTATTTTGTCATCAATGAGTCTAAGAAAAAGAACAAATCTACAGAAGACCAAATAATCGACATGATCAATTTTCTTATCGACGACATATTTGTTCAGTTTGATGGACTTTTTTTCAGCGAACAATAGGCATTCGAATGGACACTTATTGTGCATCTTTGATTGCTGACTTGTTTCTTCATTCATACGAAGCGGACTTCTTACAATCTGTTGTAGAAAAAAAAAGATCGTAGACTGGCTCTCTCTATTAATCTAAATTTCCGTTAAATTGATGATGTCTTTTCACTGAACAATTCTTGATTTGGTAATTTGGTGACTTTCTGCATTTCATATTTACTCAGGAACTTGAGATTAAAGACACAACAGATTGTAGGAAGTCTACTTCATATTAAGATTATCTCGAAATAGACTCACAAAGAAAACTGTCTACAAAGCTCTATTTCAAACGTGATGACTTCAACTTTCCAATTGTCAATTTTCCCTTCTTTTGTAGCAACATTCAATTCCGTTCGATCCAGCATATGGCGTGTTCGTATCACAATTGATTCGTTACTCCAGAGCTTGCGAGAATAACTTCGATTTCTTTTTCAGAGCGTCACATTTGACACAAACAATGTTATCAAAGGTTATGTTGCTTATTCATTCAAGAAATTTTACGGTAGACATAGTGAATTCATAGACATGTATGGGGTTTCAATCTCTCAGATGATTGCGTCCCGTGCGGGTTCCGGGTGGCGAATAGGCCCGCAGCAGCGCTTAGCTTGTCGGTAAAAGTCCACTAAAGAGCGCTCAGAAACCTGACCTTTGCCCACAAAGCGACTGGGATGTATGCCCCAGGTGGTTGAATGGGGCAGCCCTGACATCGAGAGATGCGGGGTCGTCAGGCTATAATGCGGAAAACCTTACCACAAACCACAGTGGTGCACCGTGTTGGAAAAAAAATGTCACGTTCCTCGAACGTTAAAGAACCCTGCTGCAAGTCTCGGTAAGAGTAGGATCCGTAGGATCCCCATGCAGGTGGCTAAATTTCCCGTCCCTATCCATCACTCCTATTTCCAGTGGCAGTCAAAACTCTCCTACCCGATTGGCCTTGTGTCCCCATTTCCTCCACTTCATCATTATTTCATGTTCATTGTATCACCACTTTCATGTTCATTTCCCGGATATAGCCGAAATCGTGCTGCTTGGCACTGCATGAAATGTCCAATTTAATCTGCCAATAAACTGGTCTTAAACTAGGTCTAAATTCTAAATTTATGTTAGTAGGCTACAGTTTAACATCATATTAAATTTCCAGTTTAGACCAAGTTTTATTTTAGTTTAGTCAAATGATTAAATTCCTGAGTTTTGTCATAGTTTAAGCCTTCCATAAACCTCGTTTAAATTTCTAGTTTGAGTCGAATATACGTTTGACTTAAATGTAATTATATCTTAAATTTACAATAAGTTGCATTATGTGTAAATTTCAAATAAATTTTTAATTTAATGCAAATATTTCTTGGTTGCTACCAATTATAAATCCCAAATTTATACAGATAGTAGTAATTGTAAATTTTTAGTTTATTGCGTGTATAGTGCGTTTATTTTTCCATAAAATCTGAGATTTAATACAAGTTGCATAGCTTCAATTTTGAGTTTATTGGATATATAATGAGTGTTTTTGGCCTATATCCAAAATTTGACACCAGATATTTATGGTTTAACATTGAGTTTATTTTACGTATAATCTGGGTTTTTTTTTTAACTATATCCAAGATTTAAAGCCGATTTCGTAGCTTTTGGATATATAATAAGTGTTTTTATACCGAAATTTTTATTGCACGTATAAATAGTAGGCTTCTTACTATAATGCTACTATATCCAATACTTAAATCCTGATTTGGCATATATTTTCAGTCAAAAGCTTTTATATATTTATCTATTCATGTATTTATACAAAATACTTTTTTAAATTGTTGATCTTGCAATTATTCTTTTCATAACGTTAAACAATATTTTGCAACAATAATGTAAAAGAATAAAAATTAAATTATATCCTTTGTAAAGGGGACCTTAAAAGGTAATGTCTAATATTCCAACGCAATCATATTCTTTTTATCTTATGAGTAAGTGTTCTGAGCTTGGTTTCCTGTTGTTCTATATATTAGTGCTGGTTATAATTAGTTGAAACATAGCTGCAGTTATCGCTCTTTGTACTTCATATTTTGTCGTCCTACGTATTTTCACATCTGAAGTTGTCTCCCATTGTCCATCCACTTCTCAAAAGTATTACTCTTTGTATTTTACACGTTTTTGTTTTTGCTTTGACCCATATGGGTGTATTTTGCGCAATAAAGATTCATTGTACTTGAACATTGTTCGCACTAAAACATTACTGTGTGTTATCTCCCATCGTACTGCAACGATAATTATTATACTTATGATAAAGCAGACTTACATTTATTGAGATATGTAAATAATAAAAAAAATAATAAATGTAACTCCCAAAACAATGATATATACGAGGATGTACACAGCCCACGTCTCTCCATATATATTTGGGTACACGCGTACGGCTGAGAATTTCAAAACATCTCACAACAGAGCAGTCTCATTAAAGTCCTACCTATTCGTTTCTTGAATGCCAATAGTCGTGGTACAATCTTATTAAGATCATTGACATGTCAGAATTGTGATTAATGGCATCCCAGAAGGACATTTTGTCTTTGTTTGTAATGCTGCAGATAGTACAGAAGTAAGAAATAAAACCAAATTGACAGGTGGGGATCAGATTTAGTACTTGTGTTGTACCCATAAATATAATGTGTGTGGAACCTGCACTACATTGACATAGCTGATCAAATGAACAGTCAAATTATACACTAATAAATAAGGTTTACTTAAAATACATTTGCAAGTCAAATATAAAGTTCACGCTGAAGTTTAAAAAAAGATCAAAAGTTTCACGCACACTAGATTGATAATAATATTAGTTATAACAAATAAATATAAGTATCCCATTTTTAGTTCTAATGACTTTTTGATAACAAGTCTTCTTACGGTGGCAGTGACATGCAACATATTTGATTTTATTTCAAATTATTTCTATTTTTTATGTTGCAGATGCGATGTTACTCATCTAACAAAATAAACAGTTATTTTTGTTTTTATATTTCGGTAGTATTGTTTCTCCAAATATTGTAAAACTTCAGTCTTTAAAGTAGTATTCTGCGCTTTTATCATTTTTTTCCGCAATGCTTTTACATACATATATATATGTAAAAGTAGAAGTCTAGATTAATCCCATCTTAGATGTTAATTTTGTGAATGAAAATTTTTTTTTTGACATTTTTAGACTCGCTCTGTTTCATGGGTGTCCAGCCCATGACACACCACCACCAGTGTAAGCTGCAACAGAGTAGCACAAATTGACATCATTGCAACGCCATAATTCCAAAAAAAATGTAAAAATAATAAATTGTTTTGTAACAAGCAATCATTCTAGACTAATAAGAGACAAAAGGCTTATCTGAAAAATTAACAAATTTGAAAATATCCCAAGATCATAAGGACCAAAATAAGCTGTTGTGAACCTTTTCCTTTAATAGTTGACCAGGTTGTGGTCAAATAACCGACGTTTGTACAGTTTACGCACCATAACCTTGTCAACTATTGAAAACATTCCTCATAATCCAATATTAATTAAGGATGTTTGCTCATGAAGTTTTGGATTTTGGCGAGATTTTTGAGATTTTACCATGCTTGAATATTTTTAGCACATAATCCTCCTATTTTCATGATGTAATTGGAAACTATACCATTTGAAATATCTATAGGCAAAATCTTATAAAATTCTAATTATTTTGAGGTACGTACACTATATATGACGGACATAAGGTCCCAATGCAAAAAAACCCATCCGTTTTAACAACTTTTTTGACCCGACAAACAGTAAGTGTATATCCATCAAGCCTGAAAAGTGGAGACACAGTACCGTACAAAACATCATGATAAAGGTTCATACCAAATTTCAAATCAATCCCTTCAGTAGAAGCTGAAAAATGTGTGACGAAAATTATAAATGTGTACTTTAGCTGAAAAATCACCTAAGTCGTCTCGACAAACAGGAAGTGGATATCCGACAAACCTGATAAGTGGAGATAAGGTACAACTCATCATGATGACAGTGTTTATGAAATTTCAAATTCAATCCCTTCAGTTGCAGGCCAGCAAAGAATTCGAAATATGTGACGAAAATTTTGAATTTTGTACTTTTTATGTGCAAAAATTGCCTAAGTGGGCTCGGATCTCCTATCAACCTGAAAAGCTTCTATGCCTTTGACACCATTATGTGGAAGATGCATACCAAATTTCAAATCAGTTCCTTCAGTAGGAGAAGAGAAAAATGCTGTGACGGGCGGGCAAGGTGATTATAACCCCCTCTCTAAAGAGTCGGGGTGTAAAATGGCGCGGGGAATTCAGGTTATAGGATGCAACAGGCCCATCATGCAGATCAATAATGATCAAAATAATTTAATTCTATTTATCCGAACTCGAAAACTATATCTCCTGTGTCATGTCTGTATAGTCTATTGAATGCGGGATGAACATCAATTTTCCGATACCTTTTATACGTTTATTTAGCTTGCTACAGTGTATATATCTTGTTTGAAATCAGCTATGTCATGTACACTAATTGCATGGGCAAAGGTACATGTATACTTTAATATCGTCTATGCAAATGCAAAACACATCATTGTTTCATTAGTAACTACGTGCTAGTAACAAAGAGATCGGATTTTTATGTTAACTTTGTGTTATTTTTCAAAGTAATTTTAATTCATAGTTTCATTCCGCTCCACTCATATTAAAATAAAGATTATAACTTTAATAAAATGAATAAAATTTAATAAAAAAAAAAACTTGTACATGTAAGACCCGTGGAGTAACCCATTAGTATATGGATCATTTGATTTTGCAGTCAATTAAAAATGTCAATATTGTTCATACATTCACAATCTATTGTATATCTGGCTCGACTTCATACTGATGATATAAATCCACTTCTAAAAGAGGCGTTTGAACTAACTAAGATCTTAGATTCAAACAGCATTTATTCTTGGTACACCTATGTAAAAGATATTTCTCCGAACCAAGAAAAAGGAGAAAATATTATTAATTGTAAAACAATGAAAAATGTTAAAAGCTTAAAATCTAGTATAAAAGTAGAAATAAATGACAAGTTCAAACATTTATTCTCTGATAAAATTCAGGGTTTTGATGAAAATAATAAGCTCTTTCTCTATAAAAAACTAAACCATACCTTAGAAGGAGAGTATTATTTGTCAGAATCTTTATTTCTTTACTAAACTTAGAATAAGTGATCATAATCTGGAAATTGAGAGGGGAAGATATTTCAAAATTCCCCGCCATGACAGATTATGTAAAACTTGTAATATTCTTGAAGATGAAATGCATTTTCTTTTAAATTGTAATATAAATAAAACAATCAGAGAAAACCTTTTTAATTTAATAAGAACAGATGATTCAAATTTTATTAATATGTCAGATGAAAATAAAATGGTCTATTTGCTTAACCCAACAAATCATAATCATATAAGAATGTTTGGCTTCTTTTTTAAACAGTCATTAGAACTGAGGGCAGAGGTCGCATAACTTGCTATATGTTTATTTGTCTAAAATAATATTATCTTCATGTTTACATTTAAATATGATATGTATATGTTCTGTCACAAACTGTTTTTGTATGTTTATATGACAATAAAATTATCATTAGTTAAACACATGTCTTAGCTATTTTGAATATGGTAACAAATAAGTAAACAGATATTGGAACAGTTATATTTTTAAAAATAAAACTGCCTTATGTTCATCGTGTACTGTTTTACAACCTTAGATTGTCTAACTCGGCAAATAAGAAGTAGATGTAAGACAAACCCGTAATTGAATCCCGCGGTTCGCGACACCAAAATGAATTAAGTTGCACACCTAATACCATGAAGCTGTACTGCATAGTTTCTGAGAAATTTGTTACAAAAATTTAACATTTACCCTGTTGGAGAAAAAAATTGTTAAGTCGGCGAACCGGAAATAGATGTTCGACAAACCCGAAATCGAATCTCGTGGTCTAGGACTCCAATGTGAAGTTGCACACCTAATATCAAGAAGCTGTGATGCGCAGTTTCTGGGAAATCTGTTACGAACATTTAACATTGACCCTATGGGAAAATATACAGGCAGTAGTTGTCGGACAAACGTGAAACGGCGCATATTCCATATTCTATCGTTTTTATATATATTAAGTTTCTTATACTTAACTATCTGATCAGTTTCAAGCCTGGTTGTTATATTTAATGCAAACATTAACGGTTGTTGACAATAGCTTGGCGGAAATCTGTATGTACGAAAAGATCGTTGAAGTCACAAACAGGTAGTTAAAGTCCGACAGGTCTGAAAGTCGACTAGGACGTATAGTTAATTGTCATACTGAATCATCATATCAAGTTTAAAATCATTCTGAAAAAAAAACTTGACGGAAATTTACATATCCATTTTCATATCGGTCCAACCCCGATCAGGAAGTAGAAGTCCGACAGGTTTAAAGCCAACTAAGAGCCTATATCTTATCATATTGAACTCAAGTTTCAAATAATTTTCATGTACTCGTACGGTTTCTGCGAAAAGCTTGACAAAACCATTGTGTGTACGTAACCGAAGTACATTTTCAAGTTCAAACAGGAAGTTAGTTTAAACATATTTATTTATCCTGGATTGGGAAACAATCTTAATGCTTATGTAATTCGCTCTCCAGCTAGCAGTTTGCGAGTGTGGCCTTTGCAGCGGCCCCCATTGAGCCTACTCTTATCGAACTCTACAAAGGGGTCTTTAACGTGCATGGGGTATTGCTCTCCACATACACGGGGCAACCTATTTTCGTCCCTTCCGAAGGACTAGTATCGTTCCTTGAGACCATCCTCGCAAATGGTGTCAAGAGAGAGTCGGAAAATTGGTTCATGAAATTTTCACCCCGGACGAGGATCGAACCACGAACCTTGGTGTTAGTAGCCCGACGCGTTAACCACTACACCACCGGCTCTCTATAAACAGGAAGTTGAAGTCCGACAGGTCTGAAAGTCACCAATCATGTGTAGTATGTCGACCACAGTATCAAATTTAAATTATTCTGATGTATGGTTTCTGCGATAAGTTTTACGGAGTATATGTATTTTAAGTATTTTTTTTTTAATTTGGTCCAGTCCCAAACATGAGGTTGAAGTCTGACAGACATGTCTGAAAGTCTCCTAGGACGTATAGTTTGTCATACTGAACCATCCAACCAAGTTTTAAATCATTCTGAAGTATGGGTACTGAGAAAAGTCACTTTAAATGTATAGCCTTGTCCAACTGAACCATCCTACCAAGTTTTGGAGCATCCCTTTCTTTCATTTCCTTATACTGCACATGGTCGATATATATCCTCAGTGCTGGATTTGGCTTCCCTGTTCGATTTTGTTTAGATTTGATTACTTTTCATTTTCAATAGTTTGGTTTTTTACCATGAAAGGTTACTACTTGAAATACACGATATGTGTACCCCTTTTTGTCCAACGGCCCATACCCAGGTATTGCAATTAGGCACGCCAAAAATCATTTTGACAGACTTTTAACATACACTGTAAATATTGTTAATAGCATTTGAGTTTTATTGTTCATAAATTCCAATTCTCAAAATCTGTGATTTTCCATCAAAAAAAGAAGTTTTTTTCCAAAAATATTAAACACATTTGCACGAAATTGAAATATGCAAATCATGACACGCTACTTAGCATTTGTACAAATTTCAGAACTGCATTGTTAATAGTTTTTGAGTTTTAGTGTTCACAAAGTCCAATTCTCAAAATCTGTAATTTTCCATCAAAAATGAAGTTTTTTCGTAAAACATTAAACACTTTTGCACGAGATTTGAATATGCAAATCATGACATGCTACTTAGCATCTGTACAAATTTTCAGAACTGTATTGTTAATAGTTATAAGTTTTAGTGATCACAAAATCGAATTTACAAAATCTGTTATTTTCCATAAAAAATCTAGTTTTTTTCCAAAATTTTTTAACAGATTTGCACGAAATTTGAATATGCAAATCATGACATGCTACTTAGCAGCTATTCAAAGTTTCAAAACAGTTTTGTTAATAGTTTTTTAGTTTTAGTGTTCACAAAGTCCATTTTTCAAGTTTTTTCCAAAACTATTTCAAATTTTTGCACGAAATTTTAATATGCGAATCATGACATGCTACTAAGTAGCTGTACAAAATTTCAGAACTGTGTTGTTAATAGTTTTTAAGTTATAGTGTTCACAAGAATTGTTGACGGACGGACGGACAGACGGACGGACGGACAGACGGACAAAGTGAAAACTATAGGGCATCGGCATCTTCGATGCGGGGCCCTTATAAAAATCTGATATCTATCGTTTTATTAATCTTATTTAGACCGACTTTGAATTTGAAAAGGATGACTTGCTTTATCCTAAAAGTTAAATTTTAAACCCGATTTTAAATAGCAAAATATTTTGTCAGCAGACAATAAGGATATTTTGAAGAATAATTTCAACTAAAATTTTGAATGGGAAACAAGGGTGTTGCAGGTAAAATAACCGGTTACGACCTCTCGACAGACATGTTAGATATACCCTCTGCTTGTCCGTCTTCCGATGGTTTCCGAGCGGCGAGCGATAACATTTTACAAACTGTTAAGTACAATTTTCATATTTTTATGCATGTAAATGTACTACGTATAGTGTGCGTGAAATATGGACGAAACGGACAATGCCTCTCTACATGTCTCAATGGATGACAGAATATATTAAAAAACATACATTCATAAAAATCGAAACCAAACAAAAATCTGATATCTGTCGAAAACTTCCAATTCATCTTATTTGAACCGACTTTCAATTTACAATCTTGACTTGTTTTTCCTAAAAGTAATTAAAATGTTGAACACGATTTTCAATAGCAAAATATTAAGACAGCGGACAATAAGGATATTCTGACGAATAATTTCTGCTAAAATTTTGAAATCAAGATAATTTCCAAACAGATTAATATTTTCTTTCCAGAAAAATAATCACCCCCTTTTTACAACAATTTACAAAGTTTAAACTTATTTTGAAATGAGAGTCAGAGTGAAATGAAGTCAATCGAGAGCCTGTTCATCATAATAGAGATTTACAACTTCAGGCGGGAACCATGAGAAATATGTAATCTCAAATTGTGTTAATTAATCAAACGGAAGTATCAAGCAGTTAAATATGACTTTACAATGTTACATTGTACTGGCCATTATTCAAACTGGCTTGCGATCTACGGGTGATTAGATAAATTGATGAACAATTGATCAAACAAAGACTTTCTTTATAGTTTGAGGTTTTAGAAATACTATAGGAACACATAAATGATTGAATTTATTGCATGTCTCCAGGACTTGAAATGGCATCTTCAATGCCATCTGTGTTCAGAGGAAAAGAAAAAAAAACTTATTTGATGTGTGCAATGTTGCCTTCTATGCTGTTTTCATTAAATAGTTCCTTCTCCTATTTGATTATGATATATTTTGACTAAGTTAAAAACCAAAAACAAAAACAAAACAACCTGTTTAAGAATTAATAACATTTTCACAGTTACAATGTATTCTAATGTTACAATTATAGTAAGACTTATGCAAATACCAAGGGTGTCCAAAATCACTAAATATTTTTTTTTAAATGCCCGCGCCGTGTCATATACACACATGTTTATGAAATTCGACAAGAAGGTTTAATATAGGAAAAAGGCAGATAATTTAACTTAAAGAATGCCCCCTTTTGATAATAGCTACAGATAAGTTCAGATTTGTTTTGCTATGCTGCCCCCGGATGCTGCCACATGAAAATAAATATCATCAGATCATATTTTTGTCCCACGACGCAACGCGATGGAAGGACTTAGTAAGGGGACGACCATTCGATTTTTAGAGGGGGCTTGGGAGATTATACTTATTTTCTATTCATTCTATTTAAAATAGTACAAAATCTGGGAACAGATTATTTATTTTCTAGGGGGGTCACCAAAATTTTTTTTATTTTTAACTTTTTGCCGACCAGATTATTTATTTCCAAAATCTTCCAAGCCCTACCCTTCAAAATCAAATGGTCGTCCCCTATAGCTAGTTGTCTTAATCCGTCAGCCTGTCTCACATTTATGGGTACAACTCTTTACAAAAGTACAACTCAACAGATTTTGATGACGTTTTGTACGCTTTTTTGTCAATGTGCAGTATATTGTTGATCATACCGCAAGTCCATATTGATTTGATAAATTTTGTAGTAGCAATGCGACTTAATAGATTTAATTTGATAACTTTAGACAATAAGAACACTTTGTAGGCGCAACATCTCTAAAACTGTTTAACGGACCAAAGCGTTTTTCCAAATTCCCGGTCATTGAAATGGTAATTCATCATGCAGCTGCAATCAATAAACACCATCTCTATTATTTCTCTTCCCTTTACACATAGTTGATAGTCATGCATAATGTCTTCATAAATTTCTAACCAATTACATGCACGTATGTATTCAATCGTTTTATTGACCCTTTCTCTAGAGATGTCATGTTTAAAATTGTTCACTGTATTTTACCAACAAATGGTTTAATGTATTATTATAATATCTATATAATATAAGATATATTCTCAGATAAAAGATGGTCTTCAACTTTTTCATATCATTGGGACCAAGAGAAATCTAAAATTAAATTAAGTGATTTTATATCAAATAGACAAGTAATAGAAGATCTTGTTGATTTTGAACTGAAAATTTTTTCAGATGATCAAAAAGGTGTTGATGCCGCAACAAATAAATTAACAAAATATTTTTTATAGAATGTCTGATTATTCTTGTAAAATAAAGAAAAAAAGAAAAACTAAGAAAGTTAAAACAAAACAAAAATGGTCAGATAATTCTATTTTAGAGTTGAAACATCAAATTAATTTTATAGGAAAAAATATAAAAATCAGTCCATATAATGAAGAATATAAAATAAGGTACCACACACTTTTAAAGCAATTAAAGAGGACATCAAAATTTAAAAAGGCTCAATATAAACAAAATTTATATAAAAAACTTGAAGGCTCATTTAGTCATGATAAACAGGAATATTGGTCTATATTAAAAGATATGAAACATGATGTAACACACAAGGAAGAAACTGAAGAGGAAATATTTAAAGAATTGACTCCTCTTGAAAACCACTTTAAAAATCAAGGGAATTGTAGTACAACTAATAAATTATTCCAAAACTATGTTGAAAAAGAAACAGAAAATGGTGAAAAAAACATAAAATGGAATGAAAGCACTGATAAACCTATAACTTGTGAAGAGGTTAAAATTATCCTTCAAAAATTAAAATCTGGCAAAACTAGTGGACCTGATAAGATAATAAATGAAATACTAAAATACAGCAAAGATGTCACGCTTAAATCTCTGACAAAACTTTTTAACATGATTTTAAAATCAGGATATTATCCCCAAAAATGGGAAGAATCCTATATAATACCTCTACACAAATCTGGAGATAAATTGAATCTAAATAACTATAGAGGTATCTCATTGATGAGTTGCCTCTCAAAAGTTTTCAGTGCTATTCTTAATGCAAGGCTAACCAAATTTATGGAAAACAAATATAATAATTCCCAATTTGGATTCAGAAGTAATCATAGGACTTCTGACAGTCTTTTTATTCTTAAATCTTTAATAAATAAATATCTTCATAAAAATAAAAAAAAGTTTTATGTATGTTTTGTTGACTTACAAAAGGCCTTTGACTCCCTTTGGAGAAATGGCCTTCTTTATAAGCTTAAAAATATGGGAATTGGACAAAATATGTACAATATAATTAAAAATCAGTTTAAGAATACCTTGGGCTCATTAAAACACCAAAACTTTATTTCAAGTCCATTCAAAATAGATAAAGGAGTGAGACAAGGAGACTCTATTAGTCCCACTTTATTTAACATTTTTATTAATGACTTAAGCGACATATTTTCTAACGCTACTTGTGAACCTTTAACACTATTAAATTCAAAACTTGGAAGCTTACTGTTTGCAGATGACCTTATCATTCTATCAGAGAGCAAAGAAGGCATGCAAAATAGTTTAACAAATCTCTCAGAATATTGTGATAAATGGCAATTAACTGTAAATGCCAGTAAAACTAAAACTATGATTTTTCAAAATAAACCTGTTAATATACCAACTTCATTCACAGAGTATAAAAATATTCCTATTCAGAATGTAAAAGAATTTAGATACCTGGGATGCTTAATAAACAGCAATGGTAGTCTGATAAACAGTACTGTGGATATGACAAATAAGGCCAGAAAAGTACTTTTTACTGTGAAGGGGTATACATCAGACTTAAGTCAAATTCCTGTGAAAGTTTCATGCAATATATTTGATACACTCATTCATCCTATTTTAACTTATAATGCTGAAATAAGCTTCATGGACCATTATTTGAAATATTATAGAGCCAAACTTAGAGCTCACAAGAACAATCTAGAGGTAGATCCCAATACGTTTATAGATAAAACACCTATTGAGAAGCTACATCTAAGTTTTTGTAAAAATACACTTGGAACTAAGAGAAGTTCCTCAAATTTAGCAACTAGAGCTGAACTTGATAGACTTCCTGTTGAATCCAATGTAAAAATACAAGCCATATCATATCTTGCTAGACTCTATAGCAATGATATTAATCCAATACTAAAGGAAGCCTTTCAACTAACAGAAAAACTAGATGTTGAGGGAACATATTCTTGGAACACTTTTGCAAAAAATATTTTGGAAGAAACTAATATACAAAAACATCAGTTAGTAAACTGGGATCCAATAAAAAAATTAGGTCATGTTAAAAAAACAATTAAAGACAATGTGACCGAATATTATAAAAAAATAAATATTAACAAAATAGAAAATTTAACAGAAGACAATAAATTGTTCTTATATAAAAGTATTAAAGTAACAAAAAATCAAATGGAGTTTTACTTAAAACATCCAAATAAAAAAGTACGTCAAAACATAACAAAGTTTAGAATTAGTGACCATAAATTATTTATTGAAACTGGTAGATATTTAAAAATTCCCAGGCATTTAAGACTATGTGAAACCTGTAATACTTTAGATGATGAGCAACATTTCTTTTTAAACTGTACAATTAACAAAAAAGAAAGGGAAACATTACTTAAAAACCTTTTAGATTGGTATCCAAATTTTGATCTGCTTAACAATAATGAAAAACTAATAAAAATTTTAAACCCGTCAACACCTGAAGAAATTGGGATTATTGTCTCTTTTATAGATCGGTCATTAGAACTGAGGAAGGGAGAGCCTAGTTAGTTCCAATATTTAATATAAAATGTTTATATTACTGACTATATGTTTGTTTCATATTCTTCATGTCAATTTGTTATTATTCATGTATGTCGTTGTTTTATAATGTATGTCATTGTCAATTGTTTTGTATTGTATGCCATGACTGTACTAGTCTCTAGTTGCATTAATAAACAATATAAAAGCAACAAATGCACTTTTTGTGTAAGGTACCCAGAAACTATAGAACATTTATTTGTCAGCTGTAAAGATGTATTACATTTATTTTCATTGCTAAAGAATTGGATATTTGCTTTATCTTCTGGTAGTTTATTATTGTCATACCAGCATATATTATTTAGGAATGTAAAAGTGTATGGCAAGAAACAAAAGAGTTTAATCTTGTTATTAATTAGTCTCTATTGTAAAACAATATGTCTTAGCAGGAATATGAAAAAAATTGACAGAAAACATGTATTACCTAATGATATTTACATGTTCTTTTTATATCAGCTGAGATTAAGAATTATGTCAGATTTTATTAGAATGTCTGAAGTTGATTTTGTAGAATTCTGGTGTTTAACTGATTTATTCTGTAACATTGATGATGATAATCAGTTGGTAATTAAGTTTATATAGAACCTTTTTAACCATTGTGTAAACTACAAGACATACGATTCCTATTCAATGCTAAAGTTATAGTTTCATTCAATTGTTTCTTTCAGATATCTAAATGTAAAAAAGAGATGTTTTGTTACATATGAAACTGCATTGCCTTGTTCAATGTGTATAATGATTAACTTCTTATTGATGATACAATGTCTCAATCTGTGATATTATATTTTATATGCCACATTGTATCTTTCGGAAATAAAAGTTTGAAATATAAAAAAAAATTACATGCACGTGTTGTAGAGGGTTGCCACCTTGCATACATATATTTTCGGTTGTTTTATGAAACAACATGCATGGTGTATAGCATTTGCAAGGTTCTAATCACAAGCCTGGTAGTCAGACTTGTCTGACACGAATTACCATAAAATTTCTAATATATTGTCGCTGAAATTTCCGATTGTTAAATTCAAAATTGATGAAAACACCAGGTTTCTTTCCTTGTAATGCACATGGTCGATATCCTCGGTGCTGGATTTGGCTTCCTTGTTCGAACGTTTTGGTTTTGAGTACTTTTCGTTTTCAACTGTTTTGGATTTTTACCTTCCAATGTTTTGGTTTAAATGCTACTGATGAGAGGTTACTCCTTGAAATATCGATATATAGCATATCCAAATTAACCGTTTATACCCGCGTTTTGGTATTTGTAATTTTGAAACCACTGAGCGATAACCGCTGCTGGTGGACCAGAGGTCCCCGAGGGTAATCACAAGCCTGGTAGTCAGACTTGTCTGACACGAATTACCATAAAATTTCTAATATATTGTCGCTGAAATTTCCGATTGTTAAATTCAAAATTGATGAAAACACCAGGTTTCTTTCCTTGTAATGCACATGGTCGATATCCTCGGTGCTGGATTTGGCTTCCTTGTTCGAACGTTTTGGTTTTGAGTACTTTTCGTTTTCAACTGTTTTGGATTTTTACCTTCAAATGTTTTGGTTTAAATGCTACTGATGAGAGGTTACTCCTTGAAATATCGATATATAGCATATCCAAATTAACCGTTTATACCCGCGTTTTGGTATTTGTAATTCTAGGTGGTCGCCAAATTCCTAAGTATATAAAAGCTTACAAATTTACTTGTTTCTAAGAGCTTTTTCTACTATTTTCTTGAATGAGGGCAATTTTGAACATCCGAAAAATGTGTTGCAATTACTTTTTATCAAGATCCATTGAGACATATTATATCAATGAAGAAAAAAAAAAACAATTACCAATGTAAGAATAAAGTGTTCGGTTCATAAAAAGAAATTTTGAAATGATTTCGTTTTACATTTTCATCATTTATAATTCAATATGAGTTATTAGGGTGCAAAAAATACTTGTAATTCATTAGCAGCTAGACATTTAACTCAAACTCTATTCGTAACTCTATTATTTCAATAAAAGTGCTGTTTCAGGTATGCACACCTTTCAACTCGGACTCTAACTCTATGAAAACCTACACTACATGGATTAACGCATGGTTGTACAGGGATGGAGTAATAAACGACTTTTGGCTCGTATGCGATGAAAAGCGTAACCCGAAGGAAAATGATTTCTGCAATAACCGCGAGATGAACGTGAAAGGATGAATGATGAGGAGGTGAAGGAAATGGATACAAAAGGCAAATGCGACTGCCTCTTGAAAAAGGGGGACAAGGTGATGGGTAGGGATGGATAATGTAGCCTCATTCAGGGGGCCCTAGGGGCCCTCTCTTATCGGGATCTGCAGCAGGATTCTTTAACATGAAAGGAACGTTAGGTTGCTTTGCCGTCATATTTTAAGAAGTATAGCCCGTTGATAGATGGGCGCTGTTCTATTCAACCAATGGGGACCATATTAAAGCGGCCTGATCCAAAGTCTGGTTTCTGGGCGATCGTTAGTGGACTTTTACCAACAAGCTTAACGCTGCTGTGAGCCTATACACCCCCCCTGGAACCCACACGGAGTGTTAACTTTTGTTTAAAGTAAAGATGTTAAGGTGAAGTCCAAGGTTGATGTATGCATTAGCCCCAATTACAGTAGCTTCTAAAGTGTAGTTTCATCTCCATTGCTTGCACTTGAGCTTGATTTTCAGGTTTTACAATTTTCAATGCTTATAATACTTGTAGCAGGTTTAATGATTCCTGTGCACCTCCATATCTTAGGAACTATAGTTCCTAGGTTGATGAAACTTGCATTGGTATACAAATTAGTATATGCTTTAATAACAGCTTACTGCGGTTGCATTCCCATCTTCTAACCTTGACCTAATTTTTCGTTTAGGTCACTGACAGATTCAATACATAAATTTTATGAGAACACTGTTCTCTATCCATACCTCAAGGACTATAAGTCTTATATTACATGTAAGTTTATAAAACTTAAATTCATATTTCATATTCATATGCCCCATTAATAGTTTACAACAGCTGTTTCCCCGATCTTTTGACGTTGACTTTTATTTTCAAGTTTAGGGACTGCATATATGAGCAATGTTGAAGTTTTATAAACCCTTTATGATATCAGAATCTGAAACAAAAAATAAATGTACACGAAAAAATCTCATCTGAACAAACTCAGAATAGCCAAGTGATGGATGTGAATATGGCGCATTGTACGTAATATTCTATATGTGCCTCTTTGGAATCTTTGACAAAGCTTTCGTTTGTACTTGTCTTTTTGATGTTTTCTGTTCTTTGTTTAAGAAGGGGGTCTGTCTGTGACTATTTCAGGACTGGATTTGAATTATATGCATTTTATTTAGACCATGGGCCAATTGCAGAACCGCGAGCCGTGCCTACTGGCCTCGTTGAAGGCTGCTGGAGGTTGTCCTTTGTGGTTTTTCTTAATTGCCTCTTGATTGTGGGCTGTGTCGCGTACACTTATTCCACATATCATTATTTTCTAGTAAACAAAAATACAAGTATAGGCTATATTATATGTGTGTTTATTGAAACGGCATCATATCGCGTTCATATATCTAATGATATTTAAAAGACTGAAACTATAAACCTGAAACTATCAATTCTAGTCATATTTTCACCATTTTCTTTGCAGTTCCTTGAAAAAAATTGTGCATTGGATCTATTATTGCCATTCGAATGGGACCAAAATAATCCAGATCCCAAAGTGGGGAATATCGAACCCCATATCTACTTTCCAGTTTTTCCCGTTCTGTCAGTGTCCTATAGCAGATTGAATTTCAGCTATATTTTGTTTTATTTCTAATTTGTCTCTTGAAATCCAGTTTTCCACATCAAACCATCCGTAGTCCATCTTTCCAAATTCGCCAGGGAACTCTTTAGTGCACTTCGAACATCCTATTCTTGCATTGTGCCCCAAAAAACCACAAAGTCTACGTGTGGCTGGTATGTCACATCCTACACACATTAATGCAGTCTTGTACGTTTTTTTCTCTTTGTTACTTTGGTATGAAGTCAGTTTGAATCCTTCATCCCATGATACTTTCAATTCATCAACAAGGGGCGAAACAAAGCTATGAACCTGTGGTTCACCACCGAAATCGGGAATAATACCCAATAAAATCACATTTTTCAACTTAAATCGTTCAGATCTAGGCAAATTTAAGACGACGGCATACATGACACCAACGGAATAGTTGACATGTTCAAATGGTTGAAACCAGTCCAGGTTCAGCATTATACCATATAATTTCCTTCACTTTTAAGAAAGCTTTCTTTCTCTGTTCCTTTAAATTCTTTCCATATTTTGCCATCAAATATATCCGTTAAAACTCCTGGTTCTTGGTTCCGTTTCCGCCATTTCTCACAGTCATTTTCAAAGTCTGGTGTGCTTAATAAACGACTAATTGATTGTTCGAGAGGTTTGTAACAGTAGGTTTTAAAGGGGTAAAAACTTTTTGAACCGTCGAGTAATTTTACTGTTTTTAAAAGAAGCTCTCCACAAGGGCGTCGTCTTGCTCGCTGTGTGTGATTAGGAAACAAGACATTCGAACATCTTGCGGACTGCTTTTCACCTTCAACGTTTCTGTGAATTACGCCTGTGGAAATTGTATCAAGAACCCATATTTCGAGCGTTTGTGCAGTATCGTCACATCACCGCCATTATATACGGTAATGTTTACACCATGTACTTTCAATATACCCTGTCTATGTAAACGGAAGCGCAAAATTCTTTGCTGTAAACGAATTCTTAATTGATTTCATCCATGGGGGTATATTTGTTGCATACATGTAACAATTTTGAATGCATTTAACGAATAATATACTATTTCCAAAGTAGTTATTTTAAATGATTTGCACAAACTGTTTGAATGTTGAACGTTAAAGAATATTGGGTGAGTGAGTGAGTTGGTGTTTTACGCCCGTGCAACGCTATATAGGTTATTTACAGGCGATGAACATAAAAAGGATGATAAAATGAACATGAAATAATGATGATAAATGATATTTGGGGATGGGGTTGGACACAAAGGAACGGTAAATTTTGAAGAACCACAGGAAAAGGGGAGAGGTGGGTAGGGGCAGAAAATTTAGCCTATGTGGTGCACTATTTGGCGGTCCACAAAGGGGTCTTTTACGTGCTTGAAGCGTGGCACTCTCCACACACGTTGGCCCACTATGGTCAGCGGTCAGGGTTTTCGTATTATAGACCTGACAACCCCCTGCGGACGAGGGCTACCCGATTAAGCCACCTAGGGTACACACTTGGTTGCTCTGTTGGCTGAGCACTGACCCGACATCAGAATCCCAGGACCCTTAGTCGCCTCTTACGATAAGCTAGGCTCTGCTGCAGGCCAATACGCCACCCGGGCCCCGCACGAGACTTAAAGAATATGGTTTCAATATTGAAATATGAATATTTCGAATGTTGAACGTTTTTGAAAATTAAAAAAAATATATGGAAATCCAATATATCATTGAATAAATATATCATTATCAAATGATGGGTAAAACCACATTTAAATGGGAAAACCAGAACAGAAATACATTTAAGGAAGACAAATTTAAACTGCCCAAATTTTCGGGTTAGGTGAGCTAAAAAGAGGTTGGCTGGGAAACGATTGACGATAATTGAACTTGGGACAAAATTTTGCATTATAAAAGCTAATCATAATAATGTCAAAATGGGTATGTTTTCATATTTCGCGATGCATAAACTCTGATGAGGCCTCATAAACGACTTACTCTTGACGGATATGAATTGAATTTTTAAATGATGATATGTTTGTTCTAATTTTCAAGATGGCTACATTGAAAAAAATATCTCTTAAATTTAAATTTTTGGTAATTTCTTGAAACTAATTTAACTCAAGAGGAGGAGATGAGCGTATAGCGAAATTGGGTGGTTACAAAAACCCTCATGACCCTACTTATAATATTATTTTGAAACATTATAATGTTGGCATGCTAAAACATTGTACAAGATGGTTCGAAGATGAACTTTATTTCACCCTTGAATCCTTGAGAAGTATTACGCAAAAAATTTAGAAGTGGGGATTTCGATAGCATAGTTAATGAGCTGTTCTAATAAAATAATTCATCTGCGCCACTTTTATTTAATGAAGAATCGTTACTTCCTCTTGAGATCCCGTCAAAACAAATGGTCTCTTGTATGCAACACATCTAAGACACCTCCAGCTGTGCATATAAAATACTGAGGTTTTTCCTTGAAGATGGTTAAACGAAAAAGTGACCACAACATGTATTTGAAATATACACGTATAAAGTTTTCAAAAATAACGACTTAAATAAATATTCTTATTACTACCATCTTCAATATCAATCAATATGTTTAAACTCTTGCGTTTACAGATGTATGTGTGCAGTGCATACCAATATGAAAACTGATGCAGACGTAATTAGTGGTCAATTTTGTATAAGACTGTGTTTGATAGTGGTCGTATTATGTATTTAACCCACCCACGCCTTTCGTTTTTCCATTCAAATGAGTTTTGAAAAAAATAAAAATACGAGGTATTCTTTTAAGGGGGGGTCCGCGAAAAAAAAAATTACATGGCGTTAGGGGAGGCGTCACGGATATGGTCGAAGCTGCTTTTTGTTTCATTTGCATATTATGTAGACTTTTCATTATGAAGTCTTGAAAAATACACCTTCAAATGCAGGATTGGGTACAATTTATCAAATTAGGTACCGAAATATATATAATTTGACTGTGTCATTTATTCCCAAAACTTCTAAAGCTATTTAAACTTAAATGACTGTCGTGACTGTATTATTTATATTATTTTGTGGAATTGTCAGATTTGATATACTTTGCTATAGTTTCAATTGTCAATGTTGACTTCCTAAATATATGTATGGATATTCAATTTGCATCAAATATATATGAATTGGTGTTTATACATTATCTAAGTTTGAACTCTATATGAATGATGCTGGCGGCACACCTGTACCCATATTCCAATGAATTGACCTTCAATGAATGCAGGTTTAGTTAGTACTTTTGTATTTTGGAAAACACCATTTCTATCAATTGTGCTGTAAAAGACCCAAAATTATCTCCAAAATCAACACCGAACTCAACCCCTTAAACTGACTCCAAAGTCCATTCCATATCCTCTAAAAGACTCCAATCTGTAAGATACATGGTGCCTTTTCTTACCGCGTTTAATATATTTTAAAAATCCTAGTTGTTCTTTTATCTATGAATGCAGTTACATGTAGGACCTCTACATTGATTTAAAATCGCCCTTTAGCCTCAGACATGTTATAGATCCATGAAAAAATATCTTAATTTTGTGGTTTTTACAAATATTTGTATCTAAATTTCCGAATTAAGACTTTACATTGGAAATAAATCTTTTCTAGATTTATTTGTTAGATTTTGAGAACAGATTTTAATATAGTGTCATCTTTGCTAGCCTTACGATCCGGTCTCCCTCTTCTTCACGCCTCTTGAAAGGGGGGGGGGGGGCGGATCGTAACCCTTTGCTAGCGAAGATGGATATAGTGTATATATCAGAGAAAATAATTTGATACACTAGTCGTGACCATGATCCATCGTTGAAATTACACTAACAATATTATAGAAATGTGCATGTGACAAAAAAGGCACACAAATACAAGACATAAATTTCAATTTAAGTTATATTAAATAGACATGGCTTTCATTCCTGTCTTCACCTTAATGTCAACAAAGCTTCAACAAGTGGTAAAAAGCCTCAAAAATATTCTTTTCTCTGACATACAATATATTTTCCACTCAAGTTAAATATTCTGTCTCCTGTTGTAACATACACATGTATGTATTATAAAACGAGATGACCATTTGATTCTGAGGGGGGGAGGGGCTGGCAGTTTCGGTCGAGACAGATTAAAAACACCAGGTTTCTTTCCTTGTAGTGCACATGGCCGATGTCTTCGCTGCTGTATTTGGCTTCCCCGTTCGAACTTTTTGGTTTTGAGTACTTTTCATAACAAAAGTCTTGGTTTTTAACCTCCCACTGTTTGATGCGAATGCTGTTGATGAGAGGTTACTCCTTGAAATAGCGATATACAGCATAACCAAATTAACCACTTATACCTGTTTTTGAATTTGTATTTATTTTCAAAAATGTTTGGGCCAGAATATGCACATTCAATGCCTTCAATTTTGCCATATGACCAATTTTAAATTAAAACTAAAGTACAGTAACAGCTGAGATAATGAAACAAATAAATTGTTTTCTTTCTACTGGATTTTATTTCGTGAAAATCGGTTGCAGAATAGCTCGGCAATAATGTTTTGAAATTATTTCGATTTGCATTAAACCTACGGGGAATTTTCTATCTATGCGTAACTTTTTTTGAAGAGTATAGAAACCGATAGAAAGAGATAAACGAGAAATGGAATGTTTCAGAAAATGAATGTCATTTCTTTTTTTCATTGTAAAATATATGTTACTATCAGACCTCATTTGATCAACTGTTGAAATGATAAACATTAAAGACTTTTATACAGTGTCTGATATTGAAAAAAAAACGCATGCAGTAAAAATTATTTTAATCCATCAACACCAGAAGAAGTCAAACAGGCATTAGAAAATAGAACTGAATTGAGAAAGTATCAATGATGCATCTAACAAAATACACGATATAATAGAAAATGTCTGTAAAGTATCATTGAAGAAAAAATCAAAAAAGGTTATTAGAAATCAAAGTGAAAAATGGTATATATGACAATGACTTCACGGCCATATGAAAAAGCATATATTATGTCAAAATATCCTAAAGACCCCATTGGTAGGGGATCTTTTTTAAAACTAATAAAAAAATATTCCAAACTGAGGAAAAAGAAGAAAAGCGAATTCAAACAAAGTAATTTAGACAAACTTGATAATCTTCAATCTAATAACCCTAAGGAATACTGGTCATTAGTTAACTCCCTTCGCAGTGACACAAGAGAACCCCCAGAAAGTAATATTGATGGTCAAACATGGTTTAACTATTTTTTTAAACTATCCTCGACTCCATACCTGAAAATATTAAGTATAGATTAAACGATATTGAAAAAAGGTGTTTTTGTCCTCTTGATTTTGAAATTACCCATAAAGAATTAACTAAGGCTATATCAAAATTGAAAAACAGTAAGAGTCCAGGTTTAGATAATATTAGCAATGAAATGTTGAAGGCAGCCAAATCATACATAAATCCTAGATTAATGTCCTATCTTTTAAAGCGAAAATCCTAAGAAACCAGAAAACTATAGGGGAATTGCAAATAACAACAGCTTAGGATAATTGTTCAATATTATTTTCTGCAACAGATTTGATTATTTTTTACTTGAAAATATTGTTATTCATGAAAGCCAGATTGTATTTTCAAAAAAATCTCGTACTTCAGATCATCTTTTCGTTTTAAAATGTAACATCGATAAATGTATCTAAAAGAGGGTGAAAAGAAACTTTATGCATGTTTCGTGGATTTTCGCAAGGCATTTGATAAAGTTATACATGCTGGTATTATGTTGAAATTATTGGAAAGAAATATAAATGTTTTTTGTCTCGCCTGCGACGAATAGTCACGGAAGGCAAGACATAGGTATAACTTTCCGGCGGCGGCGGCGTAAACTTTTTTGTAAGACTTTTGTGGACAATGAATTGATCGAAAAGTATAACATTTAGGGCATCTGATATTTGGTATACAGACAGTTCATGTTATGGTCTACGTAACTGTCACCATGCCATGTGACCCTGACCCCATTTTCACGCTCCAGTGACTCTGTGAACTTAGGTCTTTTTTTCAGGCCGTAACCTTTTTTGTAAGATTTTTGTGGACGATGAATTGCTGGAAAAGTATATTAGCTCTAGGCATCTGATATAAGGTACATGTATACAGACAGTTTAGGCTATGGTTTACGCAACTGTCACCATGCCGCGTGACCCTGACCCCATTTTCACGCTTTAGTGACTCTGTGAACTTAGGTCTTTTTTTTCAGGCAGAAAAATTTTGTAATACGTACGTGTATAGACAATGGATTGCTTGAATAGTATAATAGCTAGGCATCTGATATTGGGTATACAGACACTTTTTGTGTTTATATCAAGAAATGAAAGCTTAGGTAGTTGATTTAAGTGATGGTGCCGGCAGGCGAGACATACTTTTAGTGGCCACACTTATTTCTGTAGAATATTAAAATGTATGTACTCAAATGACCAACTTTGTGTAAAAATAGAGATCAAGATGACAGACTTTTTTGTTGCGGAGTTGGGAGTTAGGCAAGGAGATGTTTTAAGCCCTAACGTGTTTAAATTTTTCATAAACAATCTTCCATGACTCCTATTAGAAAAAAAAAACTAATTCTGTATAATTAAATGACAAACCAATACCTTGTTTATTGTATGCGGATGACTTAGTTCTAATGTCAAACTCAAAAACTTATTTACAAAACAAACTGAATATTTTACAAACTTACTGTAAGGAGTGGTGTTTTGATATAAATGTGAATAAAACCAAGGTGATTATCTTTAACAGCACAGGTAAAGTTATCTACGAAAATTTTACAATTGGTGACCATTCAATCGAATGTGTTAAACATTACAAATATTTGGGAATAACACTAATAAATACTGGTAATTTCACAGAAGCAAAGAAGAAACTCTATGACAAAGCTCTTACAGCTAGTTTCAAATGATATAGAGTTATGCGTGCCATAACCCCTTCAATAAAAAGTATTTTATATATTTTTTATCACACGATTAAACCAATTATTTTATATGGGTATGAAGACTGGGCTATGATGAATATAACTCAAGAGAGGAAACAGTCTAATTTATTCGAAAACTACAAAGAATGGGAACATGAAAAGTAAAACATTAAGTATTGTAAATATATTTAAGGTGTATCAAAAAATACAACCAATTAAACAGTTTTATCTGAGTTGGGGAGGTTCCCTCTGTATTGTGATGTTGTACTCAAAATGATTACGTATTGGCATAGACTCGAAAACTCACCATCTGAGCATATGGTGAATATAAAATTAACAAAAAAGTTAAAAGTTAATACTTGGTGTTCTAATATTGTTCCCCTGTTAAAGGGTTTGATGAATTAGGCCTAAAATGGACATTTGCAAAAACTAATATAGTTAAGATAAACCCAATATTAATCAAGAAAAAAATAAGAGAAAACTTTTTAAAACAGTGGTCAAAATTCAAAGAATCATATAATCAAGAACAAGGTAAACTTAAAACTTATTTTAAGCTTAAATCAAATTTTGAATATGAAAGTTACTTTAATAGATATTAATAATAAAGATAAACGGAAAACTTTTACAAAATATCGTGTCAGTGATCATCTACTCAGGATAGAAACGGGTAGGCATGAAAGAAGACTAAATAAGAACACTGGACAATTAGAAATTCTCCCCCGCAGTGAAAGAGTCTGTCTGCAATGTTCAAATGATTGTATAGAGGATGAATTGCATTTTTTTATTACAGTGTCAATTGTACTCAATTATATGAAGATGTTCGAAAATTATTTCTTGATAGCTTATTTTCATCTTTCAAAAATCTTTCAATCACTTTATAATTCACATAACGTACACATATGAATAATGACACATGAAGATATTATGTTCAATATGAAACTGATAGAATACATTGAAAAGGTATATTCAGTACGGAGGTCAAATATAAAAAAATAGATATCTTTTTATGTTTGACATTTTATCACAGTGCGTTTTATCACATTATCATGTAGACTGACTCTTCCCAGGGACAATTCCTAAATGTGCTTTTAAATAAAACACAATGATGAATGAATGATTGTATGCGTATCGTTTAATGTATACTGTATTGTGCCTGAAAAGGCCCTTTGATTAAGAAATATTTTTTTTTAAAAACATTTATTCTATACCTCCCCTTTTCAAATCTACCTTACAGAACTTTAATGGTATGAATTTTGGTCATATAAAAGAGAAAGACAAATGATATGTTTTTTAACTATTTTATATTACAGTTCGGGCCATTTTTCAATGGTTGGGAAAATATTTCTAAACTTAAACATTTGTACACATTAAATATAAATTGATGGTAATTGCACACATGCGACGCAATTCAGGGAAAAAAAAATCATAACACTTCGTCTGAAGTTAAATAAAAATGATAATATTGGCATACTTGAGGTCATTGAGTCAGGTTAAAATTTTCCAAATTTTGGGGACTAAAACTATAGAAAACTACTGCCTATTGGTTTAAATCATAGCTGTTTGTACTGAAGAATATCATTTTAAGTCGGATTTGATGGTTTGAATGGTTTTATTTAGCCTACAGGGCCTGAAAGTTTCTTTATTTCCCGTTAATTTTCTTGCATTCACAAATCTACACCCGTGCTGTTGGTTACTACTAAACCGGTAGTCTATACTTTTTATGGAAAATCACAATTAAAAAAAAATGTAAATTTTTTGGGTAAGGGGTAATATTTTCTTGGACTGAAATTGAAAGAAAATGTTCAACCATAGAAAGCTTAAACATCATGCTTTCTAATGATACTTAAAACCACCCTTATGTGATCCCGAAAAGATATTTTAAGGCAACGATGAATTGTGGAAATTAGGCACGGATATGGTGACAAAAAGACCAAAAAGTCAAAGTACGTCAGAAAATTGTATACGTGTTGAAACTAGAGATAAAGAACTATCGAATACAATTTGGTCGATCAGAGAGTGGTGTGCACGGTGGGTCACCGCAGATAATGGAACTTCCTAAGACTCTACATTAAGAGTGCATTTCATTCTAACATCAAATTTTGTCAATGATGAACATCGTTTTCTCTCGCTTACTAAACGGATCAATTTCAGAATGAAACGCGTCGTTGAAAATATGCAATAAACTTCTGTGTAACCACGTGGTAAAACTGAAAATTTGTAAACAAAAACATTACACAGAATAACGGGGACGGATGCATAATCCATTACGCGACGAATGTTAGAATGAAACATGTTGCTGAACGAGTTAAACGATAATTTCTAAACGACTACACGGGTATTTTGCGAGTAGTGCGTTCACATCAACGTTGACATCGTTGACATAAAAATGTTAGAATGAAATGTAATAAACGACTGCGGAATGAAATGCCCTCTAAGTCAAGAGCCGGTTTGTTATTTTCTAATTTTCTTTTATTAAAGGGGTAAAATGCTATGAAAGACAATATTTGTCGGTCAACAGGAAAATGGCAGTCATCTGTGAGAGAGTAATGCCAGAGAGGTTATAAACACAGTTTGTGACAATGTTAAAATAAAAACCACAAAATCTAAAAAACAAACACAAAGCAATATATTATCTATTTATTTAATAAAATTAAAAACGAAAGAAAAACTTTCTTTTAGTCTCAGGTCCTCAGCTCTGCTGACAGTTTTATTGGTAATCGTTAATTTTATCTGATTAAAATTTCTAGGATTAAGAATAATTTTAAGTTTTTATAAATCATTATATGTTGTAAATTTATCTTCAGTTAGTTAGTTAGTTATTGCTTTACTCCTAAGCAGCTCGATTTCGGCTATATCCGGGAGATAAACATGAAAGTGGTGATGCAATGAACATGAAATGCTGATGAAGTGGAGGATAAGAGGACACAAGGCCAATCGGATAGGAGAGTTTTGACTGCCACTGAAAAAAAAGGAGTGATGGGTAGGGACGGTAAATTTAGCCTCCTGCATGGGGATCCTACGGGTCCTACTCTTACCGCAACCTGAAGCAGGGTACTTTAACGTGCGAGGAACGTGACATTTTTTCCCAACACGGTGCACCACTATGGTTTGCGGTCATGTTTTCCGCATTATCGCCTGACCACCCCGCATCTCTCGATGTCAGGACAACCCCATTCAACCACCTAGGCACACATCCCAGACGCTTTGTGGGCAAAGCGACCTGACCCGATGCCAGGTTTCTGAGTTTTGACAGGAACACAAACTTTTAAACTTTCAAAAGGCGTGAAATGTACACTAATTGTTGTCTCTTACACATATTCTCCATATCCATTTGATTTTTGATTTTTATATAATGTAAGCTAGGTTCTGAAATTTTATAAGCGATATCAATTTTTTAGGGTTTTTAAGCTACTTGACTGTTTATTTGAATGTTGGTTTTCTGTCTTTTTACTATTATAATGCAAGGTTGATTTAATTTAAATTAATGATGAAATATCATTTTACAGAAAAGTTCGTACATGTTTATAGTAAACTTCGGCTATAAAGTTATATTATACTCAAATGTGAACTATGATATCAAGTACTCTTATCGGGATCATGCATCAAATTCCACAGACCAAAGGGAGATTACCTCATTTCTAAATAAAGGTAATAACAAAACTACCGAACTTGAATGATCAATCTCATAGTCCAGAGAAAATGACAAAAACGAATCAGTCATACCGGAGAACTGAAGAAGATTCTTATTGAATATGTACAGTTATAGTTTTAAATTGACTTGAGTTTGAAATCCTATTCGAATTGAATATAATTTATTACAATATTTCAATGAGCAAAGCTGGGCAAAGGCATCCACGAACAAAGGAATCCATTGCATCAGAAGCTAGATAATTCAATATGCAGATAATTGATAAACATGCATCAAAATGTCCAGTTATGGTCTTAGTCTTTGTCCGGTGTCTTCCTTTTTCGTTCCTTTGTGAAAGCGTGTCTTATCAATCTCAACATCGCTCTGAAGGAAAGTGCACAAGTTGAAAGAAGCAAGAGGCACCAATAGTGCCTTTCAAAGTCTTAAGTCCAATATAACAAAGACAAACAAAACAAGCACAAACTAAAAACAATAGAATCTCAGCTGACAAACTGTTGAACTCAGTCATATGCAGAACACGTACATATGGCATATTTATTTTTATTTAACTTTGATAAATTTTAATTTTATTATAGGAGTTAGTATAAGTCTTCCTTTTCCATAGTAAAGTTTTATATTGTATAATAAATTCATATTATACTTTACGAACAGTTTATAAAAAATTTATTTACATCTAGGGTAATTTTAATAATTATTCTTCAAATTTACGTATATTTTATTTGCAATTGACAATAACCACGTGTATATAAAAGCATAAAGTAATAAAATATGTGTGTATAGGATTACCATAAATCCCAATAAATCCGGAAAATCCTTAAAATTTATGCAACCATAAATACACGCAATACTTCGTTAAACTTACATATATTTAAATAAATGTAAAATATATTAAGTCGTTAAACATAACATATATTCAAAATATAAAACTAGCAGTTGATAAATAAATTTGATTAAATTCTTAGTAGATTCAACATATAATGAGGAAATAAACTAAAAGTTTAAAATTGATTAAATCATTACGAAACTTGCATAAATCTTTGGTTTAGTATTCCAAATAAATTTGATTATACTTTACATAGAAACGAGCATAAATTAGTACTAAATTTTAAACATGAAATTTAATCAAATTTATGCAAAACCTAAATTGTCTTAAATGTCTCATTTCATGCAGTGTGGGAGTAAAGCAATAACTAACTAGCTAACTAACTCTCAGATGATTGCAGATGTTGGTTTGTCATAGGGTTTTGTTTTGCCTTCCTTTACCAGATTTGACACACTTAATTGGGAATTGGCATCGCAACGGGTGTGCTTCAGCAGGCAGGAACCATTTGCTCTTTCGGAGCCCATGAGTTTGCTTTGTTATTTAGAATTAAGAAGTTTTGTTTTGTTCTCGTGTTTTATATGTTGTCTGTTTTTTCGTCCTGTCCTAGTTTGTGTTTACTGGTTTCTCTGCCCGTTCGGACTTTGACATTCGGATGCCCCATTGGTACCTCTGCTTCCTTCTATGTCTACAAAGAGTTTTCTTTCAAAAACAGAAATTGGTTGATATGTGGACTATATAGACCCCCCCCTCTTTATCTGATAAATTTTTACTGAGGATTTTAATATAACTTTTGATAAAGTTTCACAATATTATGATAATGTCATACTAATTGGAGACTTAAATTACAATATGTTTAATGTTGAAAAGAGTTCACCTGTAATGAACATGTGTGATATCTTTGAATTTTCAAAGGATGGGTTGCGATAAGGCCCTTTTTCAGCCCACCGCTAAAGTCAAAATTAAAATAAAGTAAATCTTTTCACAAATTGTCTTGTTGGAAAGGTTATCATTTCTATTTTTTTAAACGAACGACTGTAGTTGAAAAGCTTATTTTATCTTTTAGTAAATGAAGCTTGAAATGAACCACCGCAAAAAAAATTTAACATTGTGCCTTTGGGAAAGTGGCGCAAATGAGAGATATATATCCTTCCCGAAAGTATAGTCTTGCACGCGGAACCAGCTCCATATTTTATTCAAAAACTTGTATTAGTAAAACACATCTTTTGGTAAAGTTTCAAGCTGGTTCCGCGTGCAAGGCATACTAAAAATTTAAAAAAGACTATTATTTTTGAAGTTGTAATCAGTAGTTAAAAAATGTGCGAAATGTCTCCGTTTTCTTCGTTTTTCTTGAGATCAGCGGTCATTTCGATTTCAAAATTGTTGTTAAAAGTAATGTATATATATGATGAACCGTCTATAGAATTGGCAACGGTGGATTCAAGTATATTAGCACAAAACTCTAATTTTTGAGCACCTGAGTTCACTCTTGTTTCGACTGGAGTTCGCGTTGTTGATTGATATTCAGTTGTTTTGTGTTTCCATGTTTTACGTGTTGTCTGTTTTTGTCCCGTTCTTGTTTGTGTTTACTGGTTTAGTATCTGCCCTTTCGGACTTTTGACATTCGGATACCCCATTGGTACCTCTGCTTCTTTGAAGCCCTACCTTAAAATTTTCTTTAAATCAAGACGAAATTTTCATTCAAAATGGGTCAATTTTGAACCCGATTTTCGAAGCTGTGTTCGTGCAAAAGTATTTAAAAGCAACAGTACAATCATTTTGCTGCAAAATAAGATATAAAGTAACCCGCTTGTAAACATTTTATATTTTTCGTCTATAGATGGGCCAAAATAGGGCCTTATCGCAACCCATCCTTTGTTTAAAAATGCAACCTGCTTCACTAAGAATGCAGATCCAACTCTTAATTGAAGTAATTTTTTGACCAACAGGCCAAATCTTTGCCAAAATATAACAAACTTTAACTGTGGTCTCAGCAACTGTCACACTATTATTTCTTTTCAATTGAAAGGATATGTACCCAAATTGAGAAGGGAATACATTAAGTATAGAAGTTTCAAAAATCTTGAAAATGAAAATTTTATTAATGATTTGCACAAAATAGATTTTGATAGTTTAAATGCCACTGAAGATGTAAATCAGGCTTATTCAAATTTTCAATCTGCTTTTATTGAAGTTATTGATACACACATTCCAATAAAACAGAGAAAACCTATTCAATCTCCAATACCATATATGAATAAAAATTTAAGAAATGCTATTTATAAAAAAAGAATGTATCACAACAGATTTTTGAGAAACAAAAGTGATTCAAATTGGGAACTGTATAGAAAACAAAGAAATTTAGTAAATAAATTGAAAAGCAAGTCTATTAAAACATACTTTTTTGAAAGAACTGCTGGAGGTCCTAAATCACAAGATTTTTATACCACTGTTAAACCATTTTTATCATCAAAAAGACCAAAGGGTAACAACAACATTATACTACATGAAAATGATAATATAGTAAATGACTCCAAGCAGGTTGCTGAGATTTTTAATGAGTTTTTTTATCAATGTAGCAAAAGACATTGTAGACAAGAACATCAATATAAATGAAAACCATCCAAGTATAGTAAAAAATACGGATAACAAATCAATATCAGATGAATTGGTTTTTACACCTGTAGATGAATCTTTTGTGAACAAACAATTAAGCAAATTAAATATTAAGAAAGCAACAGGCTATGATGAAATTTCACCTAAAATATTAAAAATAGCCCAACCAGCTATTGTTGCCCCAATCAAAAATCTAATAAACAAGTCGGTTGGAAGTTCATTTTTTCCAGATCAATTAAAAAGAGCCCAGGTTACACCTTTGTATAAGAAGAATAACAATCTTGAAAAATCCAACTACAAGCCAGTTAGCGTACTCCCATGTATTTCAAAAATATATGAACGAGCCATTCATGATCAGCTGATGTCTTTTTTTCGAAATTCATTTTCATCCACTTCTCTCAGCATTTAGACCTGGTTTCGGCTGTCAAACAGCATTACTTAAAATTATTGAAGAATGGAAGAAAGCTCTTGACCAAAACAAGTATATTGCTGCCATCTTAATGGACCTTTCTAAAGCGTTTGATTGCTTGCCACACGATCTGCTTATGCTGAAACTAAAAGCTTATGGCCTTAGTGATAACTCTATCAAATTACTTAGTTATCTTGATAACAGATAGCAATGTATCAAAATTGGAAGTACATGTAGTAGTTGGTTGAATCTTTTCAAGGGTGTTCCGCAAGGCTCTATTTTGGGTCCTGTCTTATTTAATGTTTTCATAAATGATATTTTTCTTTTTGTTGATAATAGTACAATTTATAATTATGCAGATGACAATACTGTATCAACAAGTGATGATAATTTAGAAACAGTCATACATGATCATGAAAAAGATAGCTTGGCACTGATTAACTGGTTTTCTGTAAATTTAATGAAAGCTAACCCGGATAAGTTCCAAGCAATAGCAATAGGGAAAAAGACAAAAAGCCATAATATATCTTTTGACTTAAATAGGATAAAAATTAAGTGTGAAGAAAATTTAAAACTTTTGGGTGTTACAATAGAAAGAAGCAAAGGTGTACCAAAGGGGTAATCAGTATCATAAAACCGTGAAGACAAAGACAAAACCGGCAGACAAAAAATCATCACAACAAAACAAACCATATAACATATAATAGACTCAGATTTAAATTTTGACAACCATATTTCAGAAATTTGCAAAAAAGCCTCAAGACAATTAAATATATTGAAAAGAATGGGTAAATATCTCAACAGACTAGGACAGCTTACTGCTTATTACTCATTTATCCTCTCAAATTTTAATTATTGACCTGTAACATGGCACTTTTGTAGTGAATCAAATGCTAAAAAAATGAAAAAATCCAAGAGGGCTCTTCGTTTTATTTATGAAGATTATATAAATAGTTATGAATATTTATTAGAGAAATCTGATTTACCCTCTCTCAAAGTACGGCATATAAAAGCCATAGCTGTTGAGACTTTTAAAATCATCAGCAAGATCAGTCCAAGCTATCTACATGAGCTTAAAGAATTATAATGTCAAAACTATAACTTCAGGTCACAGAACACAGCAACAATACCAAGAGTTAATACAACAAGGTATGGATTAAAATTCTTTCGTTATAATGCTGCGGTAATCTGGAACGAGCTCCCAAATCATTGTCGTTAAGATATGTCTGTCGAACAATTTAAAAAGCTTATACAAACTTGGGACCCTGATGGGAGATCGTGCCAGTGCTGTGCATGTATTTAGTGCTTTATATGTTTTGCTTTTTGTGTTGCTTAATTTTACTTTTAAGTGCTTATTCAGTTGCTTATTTTATTTCAATGTCTTTCTACATTTATTTAATGCTTTTTAGTTGCTAAACTAGACCTCTTTTTATATCTTATTTTGTTATATATATAACTGATGCAGTAAGGCAGGAACAGGTTGGCTCGTGGCCTGGCATCCTTTTCTAGCTTGCTGTTTTAGTACTACTGCTGTTTCTGTGCGTACCAATTGATTTTTACTAATGCTGTGCTTATATAATACTGCATGATAATTTCTTCGCATTACTTATATAGCTTTTATGTCATGTCTTAATTAATTATGTGTATTAATATATGTATGCATGTATTTTATTGTCTGTGTATATTTTTATGTCATGTTTTTTAATATGTAAAGTCGATTTAAAAGCTCATTAGAGCTTGTGTTACTTTTGTTATATATGCATCGACTTTAAATGAAACTTTGATTGATTGATTGATTGATTGATTGATTGAGAGGTCGGGTCGGTGATAAAGCAAGGATTGGTATTGCATCTTATGAATTGTATTAGAAGTCTTGGACCAATGCATGCAAGCAAGGAGGCAGTATTTGTCTTGTTCAAGACTGCCATCTAAATTGTTGTTTGTTTATGTAGGTAATGTGATTTGTGTCGTGTATACTTATTCCATATCTCATTATCGCCTTATTTGGTTTTTAAAACAGACCAGTCAAAACTAAACTCTTGTCTGATTTAAGTCTGGTCCACTCTAGGTTCATTTTAAAAAGAGCAGAGCAGAACTTAGGTGTGTTCTGCTCTAGGTTCGGTCCACTCACGGTTCACTCGTGAAAGCAGTTCGACCAGAACTTACTTGTAGGTCTGGTCCACTCTAGTTAGGTTCACTATTGAAAGCAAACCAGACCAGAACCAGGCTTGTGCTGATGTCTGGTCTGCTTTCCGAACCAAACTAAACGAGAAAAGCGTACATAGGTATACTTCTATGTTTGGTCAAGAAAACCAGACCATACCATAAAAGTAAAGCAAAGGTCTGCAATTTCACTTGTGAACAGGTTAGGTTTGGTCTCCTCTGTATGATCAACATAATGTCGTAGATGGACTCTCTTGATAATGTATTACTTCTTAGATGAGTTAAGAACCTTTTAAATTTGAAATGGATACTTTTGAGAGGTGAATACCTACCTGTAAATTGGTAAACATTCTTACTGCATCACTGTGTAATTATTAGTTTTGATCTTTAATTGGCCCATCGTTATTGATATTGTTTTCGCTATGTAGTCAATGTGACATTAACAAACAAAACATTTCAAATGGTTCCTTATTTAGTATTCAAACGATAAAGATATTACAAATTGCAATTACTACGATAACACCGAGTATATTTCTATCGATGCTGAAAGATTAAATGTACAACCAAAATTTAGTTCGTTATATCCGACTACTATTTAGAAAGTTGTGATCACCAGAACTATCTTTTAAATTGATATCTTCAGAAAGCAAAACACAAGCAAAATGAAAAAAAAATCTTTTGGTGATACCCCCACTTTCAAAACTATGCAATGGGTTAAATATAAAATTTACAGCAAACAGAAAGTAATTTTTAATGGATCCAAAAAGGTATCCCACATTATATGGTGTCCATACCAAGCTTGTTACCAACAAATTATAACTGTAACAGCGCAACTGTTACTAAGTCTCCCAAACAAAGTTTCCCAATTACGATTTCCATGGAATCCTCTCAGAAACCTATGCTACGAAATGCTTCGTCTTATCATAAGGAGTAATAGTTTATATGATTATATGGTGGGGATCGCAATAGTTTTAAAGAAATTAAGTATCTTGTCAGTTGAGGGAGTGGAAATGACCCCCTCAGATATCGCTATGGGACTAAATGATTTGTCTTACCATAAAGACTAAGAATATATATAATTTTAGGGTGGGGATCTCAATGGTTTTCAAGATAAAAAGTATTTGGTCATTTAAGGGGGTTGGACATGACCCCTCAGACCACTTTATGGTACCAAATGCTTTTCCTTACAATAACGACTAAGAATATCTATGGTTATAGGGTGGGGAGCTCAATTGCTTTTGACATTTTCAAAGTATATCGAATTTTGAGGTATTCCGAGGAGCATGGCACAGCCCCTGAGGGGGGGGGGGGGCTACACTCGCAAACATGATTAGCACCAACAACTCATAGGGTTCCAGCATTGAACAAAAACCGTCAATTAAAACATGTCTAAATTGCAAATGTGTCGTATAAAAAAGTGTTTACTGTGATGGAAAACTTTCAAGTTCTCGGAAAACTGGAAGTAGTTTTTTGAATGACTTAAATGCATCATGGCCATATAAGGCACGAACCATTTTCTTTTGGTGGGGGTGGGGGGGCTGGGATTTTTTTCAAAAAAAATTATTAATTCCAATTTTTACAGAAAAAAAATAAAAATGCTCCAAATGGAGCTGAAAAAAAAAATATTCATAAATTTCCAAAAAAAATATATACATCCTTTGAAATCAAATGATAAACGCCTGATTTTTTTTCTGCCTCGCTTCGCTGGGCATTCAACACCTTATTCATCATTGCCTTTTGCTAAAGTTTCAAATTTTGAAATTATAATGTGCTACGAAATAGTATCACTTTCAATATATGTTTAGTACATGCATACATTGATAGTTTTGTTCTGTTATGGTATAAACCTCTCCTGTATGACTCCCAATCAGGATAATTAAAAGTTACATTGCATTTCTTAGACCTTGCAAGAAGTTGAGAAGGGTGCAATGTTTTAGACTGGTCCGTCAGTTTGTTTACCCAAGGGATCAAATTATTTCCGTAACTGATTATTCGGAAACTATTGACCTAAGGCTTTCAATATTTGGAATTTATCTATGGTTGAATACGTTTTCTGATCTACATATCGTCTACAGGTCTAAGTTTTTCCCCTTTGCATTCAGAATATAGACTCTATATCATTTTGTGATGTCTGTCAGTTTCCATGAGCTTCAGCCACCATCAGACAACCTGGTATGAAGAATGAACATTTGAAGTGTGTACATCTTAGACACTGTTGTCCCGCTTGGCAAATAAAATTATGTTTATATTGTTGAAAAACCTCCCCATCCCACTGGTAGATCCAGATATGTCTATAAGACGGCATTGGTCAATCTTTACAGATTTCTTATATTACACACTGCATTCTTGTGTTGTTTAGTAGTTCATATGATGTTTTTTTTAAATGAATTATGAAATCTAAATATCATGATTAGCTTTCATGAAATCACATGAATGGATGATTTTGCATCATTTACCCAAGAGCTTTTGAGGCCTTCAGCGATTCCCATGTCTGTTTAGTATGCTAGTTATTTTGCAGGATCCATAACCAAATCAAAAGCTTGTTTTTCTATGATCCCTTATTGGCTTCAACTTGTACTTTTCTTTGTCTTATTTCATCCCCTGACTTGCTGTTTCAGGGAAATTAACTTTTGAAAACTTTGAAGCCAAAATGTGAACCTATAAGATAACCATGTGATACTGGTAAGTCCCCTATGTGACAAGGTTACCAGGACAATTACAAATGAATATATTGCTTTCACTTCTAGTCTTATGAACTTATAGAAGAAGATTTCACATATTGAAAAAAAAAGTATATTTATAAAAGAAACAAATTTTGGATTTTGGATATCCAGCTATTTGACTTTGTCTATTGTCCATACTGAATGTTTATTTTGGGGGATCCTGGTTTTTAATTATTTTCATTTTTTTACTTTGTGCTTTCATAAAGGTTGGCTGACATATTCGCCATGTCTCCCTATATCCCATTTCTCCTATAAATATATATATGTTTTGAATATGCATGTATTCAAACTCAAAATACTATAGTCCATTGTTCATTTCATCTCCACCGAGAGTTTGTCTGTTTGACTTATTCCACAAATGATCACATATCCCATTTGTCTTTAAAATATATGACTGTTACCCGCAATGAGAATAAATTAGTCAAAGAACTGGCCTAATCCACACCATAGATAAAAGACCTGTAAACTTACAAATAGAAAAACAAATGTAAAACAAAATATAAATTTTCTGAATATGTCTGAAAAAAAAATTATGATTTTGCTTTGGGTAAAAAAAAATTGTAACTGATTTGGACAGAAAAAAAATAACATCAGGTTACAAAATCCCAGGCCCCCCACCGTATGAAAATGGTTCATGCCTAAAGATTGTCACTTGTCACCAAGTATCAACAACCTAGGACTAATAGTAAATGAGTTATGGTGAGTGAACGAAAAACGCAAGGAAAGTGGGACAACATTACCGAACTTCGGAACTACGGATAATCGGACAGACACAGATAAAACAGTATACCCCTCTTCTTTGAAGCAGGGGTATAATGAAAAAAATAATTATTTGTAAATATTCAAATATTACTTTTCACTTTAAAATCACGTACGATTTATGATGAAGACATAAATTTGACTCTTAGTAACTTTTAAGAATTATGTAAACATAAACTGCTTTCAACCTATTTCAAGGGAAGGTTTAACAGCTAAAAATAACGACCTGCAATAAGAGAGGCTTTATAGAGGCGACTTATCTCTTCCAGTTGTTAAAAAATGACATGCTAAGAAAATTCATTAAAAGCGGTCATAAAGAAAATAAACATGAAAATCAACCTTAAAATATGTTGCGAACTGGTCAAACCACCTTCAGTTGGTAAATATTAACATAATATATTCAAACCTATTAATTGTTACAATTTTCGGTCCAAAACAAATTGTTGCGCATATTAAGCAGTATTTGCGTTAGTTAGCACTTTAAAAACATTAAAGCCCCATAATTCACAAAGCAAAAACCAATTACACAATTTTATATCTTGTTTTAATTTATTTCAGAGGAGCAATTTGTAAGTCTGCTTGAAAAAGTCAGTTAAAATTAAAAAGCAAATATGTTTAGGCGCAGAACTAATATTTTCCCAAGAATCTAGTTTTTTATCATCCATAATCTAGTCTTTACTTGGGTTTCATACTTTTAAGTTGTCATATGTGTTCTCCTCTTTCATCTTTGCAATTTTAGTATGACCTAGTTTAAAAGAAGAAAAATAAAAACAATTAACGCGTTAAAACTTTGATCAAATTACGTAAAGCATGTGAATATGTTGTACTGAGGTTCTCACGTAGATTCAAATATCAATTGTGACGGTGTGGTGTTTTGACTTTTTTCTCTGATTTTAAATAATACAACTTGGTAATTTTAGGGATATGAATTTAAAATCTTCCCAAAAAAAACCAAACAGAATTCATCTTAAATTTTAAAAATATAATATACTTTTAAATATACTTTTTTTTTAATTTGAATCATGTATTGGTTTTTATATGGTGGTTGAATCATGCAAGGGTTTTATATGGTGGTTGAATCATGTAAAGGTTGTTATATGGTGCTTGAATCATTTAACGGGTTTTATATGGTGCTTGACGAGTTAAGCTTTAGCCAATATCATTTCTTCCTTAAGCATTTAAAAATATATCTATTTGAGACTTTTTACAACATAAACTAGCGAAATACAAGCACAAACGCCTTCCTTATTTTAATTTAACGAGGTGCTTCAATACCTTATATGCATGTTTTAGCTAAGCAGAAATGCAAAATTGCATTGTGTTGTAAAGTTTTTAATGTCATAATTTTGACTCTTGTTTCGATAGGTGTTTATGCTTGCTACACTAATTGCTTTGAAATTATTATGTTATTGTTAATTACACTGTTGTGTTTATTTGGTACACATTTAAAAGTTGCTAATAAATAGGAGGTAAACCATTCCTATTTTGACTAACCTTTTTTGAGGATTTGTGTATTTTCATAAAATTTTGGAAGTTTAAATTTTCCTCCAGTTGCATGCTCCAATTCCTCATATTGATTTCTTCAGAAAGCAAAAAAAGAAATCAGTTAAGCTATCACATGTAATTATACAATAAAACAATTTAAAACAAAACAAAATCTCAAGTCATCTTTTAAAAGAAACAATAAACATATAATTGTTGTAAAAATGCAGATTATTGATATGCACAGACACGCTATGCTATGTTCATCTGACGTCTATGTTTTTAATTTTATTTTTTGAAATGTTTATTAAAGGAGAATGATTTCAAAATACATTTTCTGCTTGGTAAGAAAATGCAATGTTCCTCAATATATATTCAATGCAAACAAACATTACTAGATTAATGCACTTTTTGTCTATTTTTTCTTAGTTTTGTAATTTTGTTGTTGATAATTTCGACTGATTTACGCCAAAACACAGATTTCCAGACAGAGATAAAGTGCTGTATGTTTAATTAGTGAGTGAGTGAGTTGTGGTTTTACGCCCGTGCAACGCTATATAGGTAATTTATAGGCGATGAACATGAAAAGCATGAGAGCCAGTGGTGTACTGGTTAACGCGTCGGGCTACTAACACCAAGGTTCGTGGTTCGATCCTCGTCCGGGGTGAAAATTTCATGAACCAATTTTCCGACTCTCTCTTGACACCATTTGCGAGGATGGTCTCAAGGAACGATGCTAGTCCTTCGGAAGGGACGAAAAAAGGTTGTCCCGTGAATGTGGAGAGAAATACCCCATGCACGTTAAAGACCCTTTTGTAGAGTTCGATAAGAGTAGGCTCAGTGGGGGCCGCTGCAAAGGCCACACTCGCAAACTGCTAGCTGGAAAGGGATTTACATAAGCATTAAGCTTGTTTCCCAATCCAGGATAAATACATATGTTTAAACTAACATGAAAAGCATGATAAAATGAACATGAAATGATGATGATAAATGGAATACGGGGATGGGGTGGGAAACAAATTAAAAGAACGGTAAATTTTGAAGAACCACAGGAAAAGGGGAGAAGTGGGTTGGGGCGAAAAAAATAGCCTATGTGGGGCACTAGTTGGCGGTCCACAAAGGAGTCTTTTACGTGCATGAAGTGTGGCACTCTCCACACACGTTGGCCCATTATGCCCGGCGGTCAGGGTTTCCGTATTATAGACCTGACAACCCCCGCGGACGAGGGCCACCCTATTCAGCCACTTAGTCGCCTCCTACGACAGGCTAGGCTCTGCTGCGGGCCTATTCACCAACCGGGCCCCGCACGGGACTATCGTAAAATTAAAAAAGACACGATATACTGATTAGACAGAATTGGAGTTCAAAATAACAAAATGAAAATGTACATACATTTCAGATCTGGAAGGTGTTTCAAGAGATAAAATGGCTTTTCTTGTTCGTACATTTGTCTTAGCTTAGGCTTTAAGTGTACAAGTACAATGAATAAAGCATTACGAAACAAACTTTTAAAGAACACAATGAGACGTTTAATAAGAGTACGCGAAACAGCTCACATATCTTTTGTCAAAAATTATTTGTTTCTTTTCTACGTGTTTATACAGCCTATTCATTTGGAATAAGAATCCGATTTGCATTGCATGCGGTTTATATTCAAAGTGTAATTAATGTCAAATTATTTACCTAGAGTCTACTATATCCTGCGTTGAGCTTCCTAGAATATAAAAAATACATCATTTAATTTAATAAAAAATTCACACAGTCGACTCAAATTTGTACAACACAAAAAATTTACAAACAAAGAATCAGCATTTAAATACTTAAGGCCAGGAGCCTGAATCACTCATCCCACTTCAAAAACTGATGGAATAAAAATAATTTTGGGTATCTGAGGTAAAAATCTCCATCAAAGGATCAGCATACAATTTCAACCTTATAACGAAAGCTTTTGTAGAGCACATATATAGCTACACATTCAAGCAAACAAAAGATTTTCTTAATCTTTTAAACGTTTAATATGTAAGAATATGGAATATGTGCCAAAAAGACACGATCCACATACTGAAATGATTTGATAAATGTACAAGAGCCAAATTTCACTGCGTGTGAAGCGCTTTTCTGGATTAACCTTCATCAGACACGCTAGGAGTAGAAAACTAGGAAAACTGGTAGAATATTAGATTTGAGAAAACAAAAACAGAAGCCAAAAATATTACAACAATGAACAAACAGATAAATTTATAATTTTTTAAAGAAATAGCCTAACGTTATCAAAATTTGGAAATATGTAAACTGTGTCTTTCCAACACATATTCCAGTATTCGAAAATATATAAGAGCATACAACTGAAGCACGGGGAAGCTTTCTACGACATCCACACGGCACTAAAGCCAAACTCTGAAATAATATTAAAAGGCAATAACCAAAAACTTGACATATAGGGGTCATAACTTTTATAAGGGGAGCCATTTGACTAAGCTTCAGTTAATGGATACTTTTAAAAAAAAACTGTTCTTGTTTTTGCAACATTTTTACAACCGTTTCGTTCAAAACGATTAATTCATTGTATGTAAATCCGGTGGAGGGTATCCGTTCTTATCCCATAGCTGCGTTTAACGGATGAATAGAATACCGTCTATGAGTTGATCAATGAAAACAAACACTAGCCATAAATCCCGAAGTCAGAAAATGTTGTGAACGATTTTGAGCTGTCTTGGGAAAATCATGATATTTTCCACATGGTATGCGATACTTAAACACCATAAGTTGGAGTACAAGATTTACGTGTAATGTAAAGGCGACAATTGAAAGTTGCATTTTCACGTGTGTAATAGAGCTTTGAATCTGACTGTCAGAGTCAAATACGAAGTAGACATATTAAAATTCTGTATTTTCGTGTGATTTAAAGATGAATGAAATCAAGAAGGGTACCACTCTAAGACAGCGAATGCTGTAAACGAAAAAAATCTATAACGAAAGAAAGGTGAAAAGATAAAATGGCCACCCATGCCCACATTTCTAAATTGATGCCTCACCTCTGATTGAGGGGGGTAAATCCATTATATTTTTTAACTAACGGATTTAGGGGCGTGAGGTTTTTGCCCCTTGTAAAATGTATTATTATGTCAATTTAAAGGTCACGAATGTGTTAAGCAATGCCCAACCCCCTTTTTCAGCAGAATTTCCGGCACACTAATGTCGATGGTGCAGACTGGAATGTTACTGTTTATAAGTCTTTGTCCGTCATCATAAGTTAAGTGTTTGGTAGGCGACTCCTGAAATCTACATTATGCACTGTAGACGATCGTAGTTGTAGTTGTTCAAATCTGCGGTAACCGATTAACATTGTGTCCTTAAATGTGTCAGTAAGTTTTGTTAACAACCCAGTCTTTTTCTCCACGATTCTACATAAATTTGTACATATTGAACACGCTAGAATGTCAACTAGAAATAATTATTTACTTTTGACACTAGTTTTAGTTCATTCAAATTTCATATTGCGTTTGTCGTATGCTTTCATATTTTTATATTTAAAAAACTAGGTTCAAAACATGCGAAATTGTTACAAAGGAATATTTAAAATTGTGGGACATCTAAAGAAATAAAACCAATAGAAAAAAATGAAATGAAATGTTGAGGCCAATAAAAATTAAGCTTACGGGTCATATGACTTCGGCAACGTCACATTAATTATTTCAAATATATCCAGGGAGTGCTAGACGTAATTATGGTCCCATCTAGGCTACATGGATATTGAACAATCCCATTTTTTTGATAAATATAAGTAATCCTGCTATCTTATGACACAACATGAAATGTTTTTACTACTCCAAAGTAAGCGTTTCCGTCTCTCTCATTCAAAACGATTTACCCTCAATGTTTAGGTTCGAATGCTGCAGATGTGAGGTTATTCCTTGAAATAAGCATATACAGCATGACCTTAATGCTGGCATCACACTATCCCGATTTTGACCCCGATGGAAACACGATTATGGATATTTTAAAAATCGGGAGTGATCGTATTCAAATCGCGCTATTCGTGTTGCCATCTTTTACCATCGTAAAACCATCGGCTGAAATATTCCAACTTCGGGAGCAACTTCGTAATGCCTTCCTAATTTTTTAACATGTTAAAAAACTCCCGAAGGTTCGTGCGAAGGTCCTTGTAAATGTTGTGTTCGTTAATCCATCCTTTCTATCGTAATGCCTCCGTGTAAGCATCTTCTGATTTCGTGTTGCCTTCGAAGTGTCGTCGGCTTAATTTATCTTACGATGGCGGCACGAATAAAACAAGAAGCTCTCCGAAGGTGGTGCGAAGGAAACACGGCGTCGCAAAGACCTCGCTTTGTATTCGTATATCCGTCGTAACTAATGTAATGGCATGGAGATGGAAACACGGCACTGGTCAAAGCAGTACGATTTCTGAAGTAAAAAAAAATATCAAACGTGTCAAAAGTGCCTTATAGGGACATTTATCAATCCATTTCAGTTAGGGGCGTGTTACAATAAATCTTTCAGAAAAAGAAAAGTTAGTACATGTATAGCTCTGTTTTTTTCCCCTCATAATTAAAATGCAGCAGGAGGAAGACTTTAAAGACAGCAGCTTATGATAAAAGTATCCTCATTAATTCTTTATTCATATTTTTTTTAGTTTCGAAAAATTGATAAAGGAAATTAAAAAGAATTGAAACTAGAATGATCAGTCTCAAAAGTACAAGAAGAAAAGACAAAACAAAGCGAAGACAGTCTGGATCTAGAATCTTCTGACGCTTTTCTTTTCGTCCTGTTCTTTCCAGCAAGGCGCTTCCCTCTTTCGCGTCCTCGTCCAGGCTTTTGTGGCACCTTTTAATGCTTAAATTTCAATATCAGAAATAAAGGTTTAAACATTCTAAACATAATTTAGTTTTTATCAGTCCCCTACCGACAACAGCCGAAGGGCACTTTAGGTTTGCACTCCGTCTGCCCGTTCGTGTGTCTGTCCAGCCCGGCCGTCTCGCTGTCACAATAACTTTTTCGCACTTTTTTAAAATCCTTATATATAGATATTAAACTTTAAACTGATTTTTGGTATGTGAGTCTTACCATGATGAGTTAAAGATCAAGTTAACGCGTTGTTCCGGTCCGCAATTTTTTACAGAGTTAGGACCCTTTGAACTTTGGAATTTCACTGAAATATCAGTTTCCCTTATTTATAGTTATTAAACTGCTTTTTGGTATGTCCTGTATGCCAGTCCACCTTTATGGGTTACTGAGATCAAGTTTACATTCCGTTTCGGTCCGCAAATATTTACGGGACCTTTGGACTTAGATACCGGTATAGGACCGGTAACGAAGTTATGTGTTATAAGGTGGACACGCTTTGTTCAAGAATCGTTCGTAACAGCTAAAATTGTTGAACTTTCTACATAGTTACAACATATTCTTTTTTTCAGATTATGTGTGCTTCAGTCAACTCACACGAACAATAGAAGATAAAGTAGCGTCATCTTTTTTGTTCATCTAAACAGGCTCTACATATTAGCTTTAGATCAAATGTCTTATCTACTCTTACTGATCGACATCAGGGAGAGCAGGGGTTTGCTTGGAGAGCCATCGTTTTAACTTGTTATCCATAGATACTAATTAGAGGCTGCAAAGGACAATTTATATAGACTAAATTATATAACCTTATTGCAAATCGCGTTATTATATTTCATACTTCGTATACCCATCGTGATGCTTCGTAGACACATCGTATGCTAAACACGACGTCGTACAGCCGTCGTATAAATTCGTGTCTCCTTCGGATCTAAATCTCGACTAATCTTGATAACATCGTAACAACTTCGTAATCGGTTCGCAGCTATTCGTATGTGCTACTTTTCCGATCGCTTAGCCATCGGTTCTAATCGTATACCCTTCGGATTGGATTTTGATTTTTAGCAAGTTCGGGACTAACTTCGCACGAAGTTGAAATTTTCACATTCGTGTGTCCATCGTATGTCAAAATCGGGACAGTGTGACGCCAGCATAAAAAAAAACTGTTTTATTCCCGTTTTGGTTTTTGCGTTTTGAAACCACTAGAGGACCCTGGTTCCCCAAGGGTAATGATAAGCGTGGCTATACTTGTCTGAAAGGAATTATATGATAAATTTTATTAAATTCAAAATTGTTTAAAACTCCAGGTTTCTTTCCTTTTACTGCACATGGTCGATATCCTTGGTGATGGATTAAGCTTCAGAATGTAAGATCAAAAGGACCCCATTTCCGAAAAGACGTGGACACTTTTGATGCAAATGTTAACTGTTTTGGTCGAAGTTATTTTTTATTTTAAACAGTTCATTTTCTAGACATTTTCCGTTTGGGACGAAGTACTTGGGGCGAATGAGCTAAAAAAAATGTAACCAAAAAAAAATACAATTTGTTTACTTAAAAAATGAAGTAACTCATCGTCATCAGAATATTTTTTCTCCTTGTTCTATATTTACATAGATGATTTTTAGAAGTCGAGCAGCAAACTTGGTAATTATATTCAGATTCACACCGAACCTGTATAAACTGTGAGAAGCATATCCGGGCGAAGAATAATCAAAAATATCAGAATAGGCAAATTTTTCGCGGGAACTTGCTGTAGAGCTCTTCGCTCTCGCGGACACTTCGTGCCCGCTACGAGCCGTGTTCGCTATAAGCTTTTTAATGAATTTATATAATTATTGAAATTATTGAAGCTGCTAGTAAAAAAGGGCATTTACAAGCTTTGCAACATATACCGTATTGCGAGTTTGTTTTTGCGGCGGTAATTGTTCGTGTGTCACGAGGTATGTGGAAAAAAAATCGGGTTTTGTTTTCGCAGTTTGTGAATGTGTTTGTATCAGATAATTTCAAATAGATCGATATTTTTGCATGATTTATTTTCGAGATTTCCGTAGACCCACAAAAAAGCAAAAGTTAAACCTACCCGAAAATAACCCTCTTTACATGCACAATAGTACATGTAGTATTGAATGAAGCAATATGACAATATCATTATCCTGCCTTGCATGTGTGTAGTTTCTTTAATGATTTTTTCTAATGGACGAATATAGCAATTCCTCTTCCTTTCTTAATGAAGGGCATTTGAATATTAATAAAAACATTTGTATTGTTACATGTACATTTATTTTCAAATATCACATTATATTACGTACCCGGATTGATTTCGCCTAGTTCATTATATAGATTTGCAGAGCTAAACAGAAACAAAATCATTGTTTGAATATAACTTAGATTCATGCATATGACTACTTGGAATCTGTTGATTCTGGTTTTAACATTTTTACTTTGTAAACGCCTTTTTATCATTGTTATGTTTTCAACGGGATTGGTTGAATGTGGAGGACTTTAATTCTGTGCTAAAAGCTTTTTTCTTGAGCTATTTTTAAACATACTTAAATACTTTAATACCACAGAACCGCGAGCAGCGCCTACTGGCCTCGTTGAAGGCTGCATGCGGTAGTCCAATGTAGTTTTTCTGAATTGCCGCTTGATTGTGAGCTGTGTCGCGTACATTTATTCAACATCTCATTATTTTCTATTCAACTTCAATTTTTGTTGTGGACTATTCCATTGAAATACAAAGCAACCATTGTTATTTTACACACTGCACTGTACCTCGTTTTTAACTGGGTGGATTCATATGTGTTCTTTTTATCTGCAAATTTAAAAGCACATAAAAAATAAGATATACTAAAAAAATATAATTAATATTAATATTTATATTGTCATTTTTTAAACAAATTTTAAAGGGTCTTACAGTTTCTTATTTACAAAACGCAATAGATTGGATATATTGATTATATTGTTTATATATTTTTAATTAAGATATCAAAAATGTGTTACAATACTTTCTCTCTTGTGCTTTTCTGAAGAAGCTTAAACATAAAGTGTATTTGTTTTGCATATATTTAACTTTAAAAAAATAAACATTAGTTTTGTCTGTAATTCAATCTAAACAAATATGTGTCAATGCTTACTCTCTTGTGTTTTTCTAAAACGTTTGAGTATTATATAAAGTGTGAAAGCTACTGTTTCAACAACAACTATTAGTCCTACACCAGCTCCAACTCCTGACCCAAATGAAAGGGTTTCTTCCATTGGCAAGGGAACTTCTCCTGAATTAGAATGAAAGTTTCTAAAATCATAATTTATTGACATATATGAAAAAAAAATGACTCTTCAAAACATAAAAAATGAAATACTGCCTAGGGTCTAACGTAAAAACATACTTAAAAAACACTTGCCATGAACATATAAAATTGTGTTTTCTATCAAATTATAAAACTACAGAACATGTAAAACATGTGTACATCGTTTTCACTGACCACTTATCTCTGTGGAGTCTGATAACAGTGTATGTAAACACTAATACCAAGATATGCATATTTTCCAGCTAATCACGTGATTTTCAAGCTGTGATGTCAGAGATGTGAAGTTCTCAGCAGCTTTTTATCTGATAATGAAAATTTTTTATTGTTTTAGAAATTAATAAAGATAATCTTAGTTGTGTTAATTTTACTAACCCCATTCCATCTTTATAACTGTGAGAGTTTAACAAGACATTGTTTTAGTAATGAAATGTTTTAAAATGCCTTATTGTCATGATTGTGTTGTGTTTAGTTGCAATAGTAATATTAAAAATTAGAAAAACTTGCATTGGTTTAGATTTCCTCGAGATCAGGGTAGATTGAAAACATGGAATCATTATTGTCGGAGACAAAATTTTGTCCCATCAAAACATTCCAGAGTATGTGGAAACAATTTTCTGCTGCTCAGTTTAGTTGAGACCCTTTAAAACTGGCAGAATATGGATATACAGGGGCAGGGATTGCTTTGAAGGACGAAGCTTTTCCCGAAATCCCTATTGATAATCAGAGTCTTCTGCTGCGAAAAAAAACCAAGACCGCCTACGAGAAAAAAAGAAAGGGCGAGGTATAAGCATACGATCATTAAACATCAGAATTGTAACCCCCTTCCGAAAACAAGAGGCTCCCAAGAGCCTGAATCGCTCACCTGAACTACACAGATACATATATTTGTAGATATTATTGTGCTTAACCATATGGGATTTAAATTTATGAAATATCTTGGTTAGTTTTCAAGATATTGGGCTTAATAAGTGCAAATTTGGCAAAAATAAGGGAAAAGAACAATAACTCCAACATCAGCAGTCAGATCTTTTCCGAAATTTCAGGACAGGTAGATCTTAATATGCTGATCACTTTTTGATTCTTACACAATTTTGATATCTGAAACCAGCTTTGAGTTATTAGCAAAAAAATGAAATTTGCCCCTATGTTCTATTTTTAGCCATGGTGGCCATGTTTTTTTACAAATCAAAAATCTGAACGATAGAGTTGTAGCATAATTATAAGCTATCAAACAGTGTGCCGTTTCAGACAAGTCAGGGGAAAAGTAATGAACAATGGTAAATATTGACGCTTTAAGGGCCATAACTCCTATAAGAAATGGTTCTACAGCTTTGACCTATTACATGAAATGTAGATCTTGATGTGCTTAATCATATGCAATTTGAATTTTTAAAATATCTTGTATAGTTTTCAATATATAGGGCTAAATAAGTGCAAAATTTTGAAAAAAATCCAGAAAAAGGGCAATAACTCCTATGTCGTTTGTTGGATCTTCTTGAAAATTTCAGAGCAGGTAGATCTTGAGATGCTTACCACTTTTGTCTCCCATCAGAATTTGGATATCTGTTACTGTTTTTGAGTTATTTGCAAAAAACTGTAATTTGACCCCTATGTCCTATTTTAAGCCATGGAGGCCATATTTTTTAAGGAATCAAAAATCCGAACGATAGAATAGTAGCATTAATGCTATTAAACAACTGTGCCAAGTTTGGTTGAAGTTGGATGAATGGTGTCAGACAAATTAATCTTTAAAATTCAGGGTAAAAGTAATGAAAAATGGTAAATTTTGACGCTTTAAGGGAAATAACTCCTAAAAGAAATGGTTCTATAGCTTTGACCTAATTACATGAAATGTAGATCTTGATGTGCTTAATCATATGCAATTTGAATTTTTAAAATATCTTGTATAGTTTTCAAGATATAGGGCTAAATAAGTGCAAAATTTTTAAAAAATCCAGAAAAAGGGCAATAACTCCTTCATTGGTTGTTGGATCTTTTTGAAAATTTCTGGGCAGGTAGATCTTGAGGTGCTGATCACTCTTACCCTTTGCCAGAATTTTGATATCTGTGACCGTTTTTGAGTTATTTGCAAAAAACTGTATTTGACCCCCCCCTGTTCTATTTTTAGCCATGGCGGCCATGTTTTTTTACGAATCAAAAATCCGAACAATAGTTTTGTAGGCCATACCCTAAAGATCAACTACACCAAGTTTGGTTTCAATTGGACTTATGGTATCAGAGGAGTTAACGTTTGAAAAAGTTTACGGACGGACGACGGACGCCAAGTGACGCCAATAAAAACGACAAAAATAAAAATTGTTTATGACGTAATTCTTTTAAAAAAATGTTTGTAAATCACAACACTCAGAAAAGTGGTTCATTGGTAAATTAAACCCTTGTCAACCATTTACATTATATCTATATAATTATGCTTAAATCATGTTTAATTATCTTCGATTTTGTGTATAATCAACCATTAAAAATAAATATTTTTGTGACATTTTTTCAAGACTAGCACTAGGTTCGTGATTTTTTTGAATGATTTTTAGGTACTTGAAGCAGCCATGAGTTCCAACGAACAAGACAGAGCGGAAAGTCCAAATGAGTTAGACTTTATAGATATGGTCGTGCTAAGTTCACAGAGAACAGATACTGGAATTAATACTGAACAACCAGAAACAAAATCAATTAAGAGCCAAACAGACCCCCTCCTAATAAAACTCGATGTATACAGGTTCGCCCGACAACGAATGAAATTGGAATACAGTGTGATTTAATTTTACCTTCACCTCTCTCTTTCCGTTAGCATACTGGTAACACATGACGACGATAAAGATGAAAACTGTAATGAACCTGAGTCTGATGTTTCAAGTATACACTGTAATGATGATTGTGGCTACGAGCCTGACAAATCGTTTGTTGAAACCGATGAAGATGAAACCACAAATAATCGTCTTTAGATATACGATATTGAGATGTGGAATAAGTGTACGCGACACAACAAACATAAACAAACAGCAATTCAAAAAATCACAACGGAAAACAGCAAGCAGTCTTCAACATGATCATAGGTCACTGCTTACCGTCTTGCATTGGCCCAAGACTTATAATACAATACAAAAGTATCAAAACCAATCCCTTTATCATCAACGAAAGACTCAATTCTTGACATAAAACAGTTAACATAGAATGACAAGGACAAACAAAGGCTTTGGCAAAGTTTCCTGTCTTAGGACAGGCACATATGAAATGTGGCGGGGTTAAACTAGTTTTTTGGATCCAACCTTCCCCCTATTGATAAGCTTGCACAAAGCTACATATAAAACACACTGTAAAACTCAATCGACAAAAGTTTAATTCAACAAGAGAGAACCTAAGACAAAATACTGTACGAAAACAACAAGACAAGGAGGAACTCTCTACGGAATATCCGGAAGAAGAGAAGTACTACCTTGTGTCAGAGTCGTCATTGTGTCAAGTTTTATCGAAATGCAGAATTTGCAGAGCTAGAAGCACTTCAATTATTGAATATAGTAAAGGAACGATGATTTCCACATGCTCTGTATGTCCTCCTGACCATACCTGGAAGTGGAACTCTCAGACAATGCACTACAGACTTCCTTGGGGAAACTTTCTACTATCCAGTACAATCATGTTAAGTGGAAATTCAACAGCAAAGACGTTAAGACTATTGAGCCACATGAAAGTACAAGCCCCATGTTCACGTTCTGTTTCGAGACTACAAGCAGCCTTTACTATTCCATCTGTATTAGAAGAGTTCGACGACAAGCAATATGACTTGCTAAATGCACTAACAGATGTCACCAGTCCATCAGACATGGACTTGAAGTTTTTCATTCTGTCGTGAATGAATTTGCCCCAAAGAGTACTCATTTTTTCAAGAACGCAATGTAAGCTAGGTAACCAACATAATGTCATAATTACAAATTTTACCAGTAATGAAAGTGTATTGCCGTTTTATATTATAATACATTTGTATTAAACAACATTTTACATGAATTCCTATTTTTGTGATTTTGTACATTTTTAACCTTAATTTTAAGACTTTGCTGCTTTGCATTTCAATGAGAACGGAAACAGACAACAGGCAACAAAAAGAGTTGGAACAGCACAATTGAGTATGTTCTACCCAAAAGCCAAAAAAGGAAATGCATATGTTGTGAAATCAAAAAGGACAACGCAAACTTTTGGTATGTTCAATTGTACAATAATATTTACCATAATGTAACAAAGATCTATTGAAATTTTCGATAATCAAAACTGTTAAAACCTTTAAATTGTTTTACTACATCTCATTTACATGTAAGATATATTTACTGTCTAATTTACATGAACGATATAATCAACAGTGGTTTTCAGAATATCAATAGTCAATGCGAAGTATAGTAACCATATAATTATCATTGTTTCTGTTTTAATTGAAGCATACATTGAAGATCTTATACACAGAATTTTTCGTGACGTCAACAATATGACACAGTCTCTGCTGCATACGAGGATAACTCAATTGGATATCCACAGCCACAACCACTGACCAGCTCCTTCGTGCAATTCGATAAAGATGACCTGAAACAGAATCGGGCTTCAAGATTTAATGTCACAATCTAGACAATGCTGTACAATAACATGTATTCGTGGTCGTGCATATTTAAAACCACAGTAGATTCAGATGGATATGCTTCTCTGATTGTTTTTCATGCACAGGATGGGATCACTTTTCTGGGCCCCTTTTCCAAGGTGGTGCCAAATCCATCCTGTAAAATTTCTGTATGCCATATAGCAATACATTCTGTAAAAAAGAAACAAATTACTTTTCAAATCGTTTTTTAGGGGGGCGTAGGGGTTTTTTGGTAAAACATATAAAAATACAATTTATTGTTCATTGTGTCATACATGTCTTAAAATGTTGCTTATTGTTATAGTTTAATAAAACTCTACATGTATATCAAATGTACACGTATGCTCATCACTTAATGGAGCTTGCACATAAAATGGATTTGGTGATGCACTCTTATCATATCTTTACGGTATTTTGTTGTAGTTTTGTATAGCTTAACTAATAAATGTAATTGTTACAAGCTTTAATTTGTGAATGAAAATACGTTTTCCAATTTATAAAATAAATTAATCCATTGGATGAAGATCTGACTAAACAATACCTTTGACGCCAAGATTAAAGAAAATCAAACTTACTAATTTATAGGTTCATTGTCATCTATTGAACCCTCACTGCAGACATATTCATATAGCCAGGTCTCGACTACATGTCTGTACAGGCAGTTCCCAACAAAGCCCTCATGCTCAGTAATACAAGTTATATCAGCTTCTTTGAGTTTTTCATCTACCGGCCCAACCTCATGGCAACAAACACATTCTGTTCTTGTTGGCATAGTCATGCAGTTATTCCAATCACACCTTCAATTCCCGTTAAAAACCAATAAAATTACAAATTAAAGAATATAATTATACCAAATAAACAAACTTTGTGTTGCTGCTTACAACACAATTGTCAGAAATGAAATCCTTACACTACATCGTATGTAATACGTGCATAGTATTGAAAAAGTACATGTACATGTATACATGTATTTCATTGTACTACTGATGTACTTGATGTTCCAGTAATTTCAAGAGTGTAAACATGTGGATTACCGGCATATTAAATGTTATTTAGCTAAATTTATGGTAATCTTGAGATAAATAGGTTAGTGTAAGCACTGTATCAGTATGACTGCTGCTTTTTACTCCTACTGGTTTGAATCCATATGAAAAACAAATTTAACTCACACTTGCAAAGTGAGGAGGGTTTATGTGATTCCTCGAGTGTATGCATCACGATCAAATATAAATGTAATATATGAAAACATGGCATGCATGCACTGCCTACAACCCCCCCCCCCCACAAAAAAAAAAAAAACAAAAAAAAACAAAAATGTTTACTGTAATTTTTGTTACCAATGTTAAGATCTAAATTACATTTATAATCGTTTCATTATAAATTATCTATTTCATGGGGTACATACCATGCTAAGTTGTCCGTTCTTACATCAGCTTGGGCATTCTGTCTATCCTGATCTTCATTGTCACTTCCACTTTCATGACTTGCATCATCGTCATTCCCCCTTTCAGCAGACGATTCAGTATTCCTAGGTGCACTCGACATCGGCTCGAATTGGTAATGTTGAATAGTACCTAGCGGTTGAGAATACAAAGCATCCTCTTCCTCGAATTTAATATTATTTGCCATTCTAACGGTTTAACTTTTTTGTTGACACTCTTAAATATCGCGTCTGTTGAAAAGATTCACATCTATGACGTATCACTTCCGCTTTTGGTGTTGCTAATTAATTGTCGACAACTACCGATAAAAGTCGGAAATCTTTCAAAATTATCAGTTATCGAAGTAGGAAATAGGTTACACAAACGAAATGAAATGCGAGTGTGGTTTTAATTGTTTTCATTTATATATACTCTATGTTTTGATTACCAATGTGTCAAGTGTCATTTAAGGTGGACAAAACATGATTTACATTTGAATAAGCATTACATCAAATTAATAAAGAAACATATAAGAGAGAACTCGAACAGAAAGTTTTTTTTCATTTATAGCATTATTTTATATAGCAGATATCTTTATTCAAATTGTCTACTTATAAATAAAAAAGTACTATAGCAAGAAAAACGTCAAAGTACTGAAATCTTCATTCATGTATGAATATAGAAGATAATGAGATGTGGAAGAAATGTCCTGGACGCAGTCTACATACATGTAAACCATCGGCACAGAATTTGTTGCTAACTTTATAACATTGGAATTAAACACAACAATCACTTCGATATCTTATTTTTATTCTGATCATTTTGACTACAATTAGAGTATTTATATCATAGAACATCTCCGGTTGCTTCGTTCCACGTTTGGCGCAAATTTACAGTTACAATAACAAATAAATTACATGACACAAAGAGGAGCAATTATAACAATAGTCTCGAACCCAAACTCATACTACTAAGGAAGTGAGTCTGGGAAAACACCTGTTGATTTCCCCTAACCACTAGGTGGCGATCGTTATACCTTTTAACCTTTACCACGTGTGTATATGACGTGTTTAGCATACAAGATTCATTTCAATCTGAAATGAACCAACTTTAAAAACTCAACGTTTCATTGGTCTTCCTTGGTTTTTGACAACTGGTTCTGCAAAATCGAGAATCGGATTGGTCAAACGTGCATGGTTCTGTAATCAAGAATGTCCCAATTTTTAACTCCAATAAACATAAACAATTTCCAAAACCAGGTGAACGCCCGTGAGTACAATTTAACGATAAAACGATTTTTTTTTATTGTTAACAAAACCAACTTGTGTTCAAAAATGTAAAATAGGATGTTTTATTGTAAAATAAGAAATATTATGTTATAAAAGAACAAATCACACCAATTGGAGAAGTTATCTCGCTATTGCATTTGCATAAAATCACTGAACCATATACACAGAATTCTGAACATACGTTTGAGTGATTTTCGTCGAACATTATGATGATAAAGCCTGAAAGTACTCCGAACGTACACATAACAAAATAGGTAATAGGACTGTCCCAGACTCTTATCATCTATTGATAAGCGTCTGGGTGATCGAGACTATTATAACAATTAAAGGTTAACGGAAAACAGGAAATTTTAATTTATTCCCTTTGGTACACCTTTGCTTCTTACAACACCCCCGCGGAAAAGAATTCACAGAAATGTTCATAGAATGAATAATCAGCGTTGTATCTATCATCAAATATAGCATCATTTACTACTCGAAATGTTCTTGTTATGGACAATAACAAAGTCTGTGTGATTTGTAAATATTGTGACAGCTCAAAGGATCGTTCAGAATTAACAAGTTGACCATCATCACTCACAAGTATTGTAGAAATCGCATCATCCACCGAATCTCCACCATCATCTGTGTTAATTTGAAAACCTCCATCATCTTTACCACCTATCTTAACTTCACCATCTGTATCACCTATCTTAACTCCACCATCTGTATCACCTTAAGTAACACCTTCTGTTGATTTTTTTGTTGTTGATTTCATTGTTGTTGTTGTCAAAATACTGTTCAGCATCAAAGGGCTGTTCTCCGGTACAGTCAGAAAGGTGGTCAGAACGAGACAAAAGAGTATGCGCTCTTCAGTAAATAAGGTAGAATTTGATTCGGGATGTTTACGTAGTAACTATGGGCATCAAAAAGTTTTTTAGAGCAACTTTTAAAATAAAATGTGATATAAAATATGTAAAATGAAAGTAAACAACACAGAATTTGCCTTGGTTTATCAAATATGCAGCGTGAAAAGAGCACATTACTCATGTTAAGTGATACTATTAAGTCTGATTTCCTTTGTGACAAAAAAAAATCATGCTCCTTAAAATCTGAAAAAAAATATATCCAACAGATAGGACTCCATTCTTTCTAATAAAAAATTCCTGAACCCGTCGCTATAGCGGTATTGATAAAAATGATTGTCAAAGTTGTGCTAATTTCATAAGTTATTTGTGAATCCCCAATTCTTAATATAGAAATTTCATTCATAAAATAAATAAACATTGAGAGTATCTCATACCCAGCTAAAAATCGACTTCCTAGAAGTTTCCTTTTTTCTTTAATTCTGCAATATATAAGGCCTTAACTGGTGAAACTGTTTAAATTTTACTTTTTATTAATATAATGCATGTCTTTATAATAAAATGATAAAACGTAAATGTAAAATGACGTTTTAGAAGGGGTAGGTCTATTAAGTGAGGTTTGTTCGATTTTTAAAACTCTAAACCTCTCCCTTCATTTGCTTAGCAACGTTTTAGACTCGCTTGTGACCAAAAAAAAATTTCTCCGATTTCCTTAAAATTTTGTCAACAAAAAAAGCATTAGATTGGTCGGCATCTGTCACAGTATGTTACCCGTCGCACTTACCAATATTTTAAATTCAACATGCTTATCAACTTTATAGAGTTCCGGTTATTCCTTGGAGATAATAAATTCCTTTTTTGCAACAAATTATTATTCTATGCGTAAAACATCATAACTAAGAAAAAAGAATAATATTTTGTCCATTCACTTGTACCTGAACTTGAAATTAACCATGACCTACTTTTTATTAATCAAAAGATTAAGTTGGTGATTTCAGCTCATCGCATCATTCAGAATGATGTGTTTTTCGAATCAGGTTACACATACAAATTATTTACAAGGGAGATAATATTTTGTCACCACCTTTCTGACTGGGTAGGTTTGTAGATGTCGTACCCATCAATGAGATCGAAAATGGTCTCGTCTTCAGAAAAGTCTTCATAATAACCGACATTTTCGTCCAGCTTAACTCGCCGTCTGTCTCCTATTGCTCCAATTCTAGCGTCTATGTCCGAAAAATGATGACCATTCTTAGGATGACTAAAAATGTAGTCTAGTCTGATGAAAGTATTTCCACACATTTTCTCTATACACTTCCAATATTCTACATTTCTGTGTTTTTCTGTTCAATGTCGTTTCAGGTTACGTTTATATTTATATTCACAATTACAAATAGCACACCGATACATTTTCTACGGTCAGTTAAACACATTTAACAACACTAAAATAATCACTCGAATATATATTTAAACATTTCCCGCCAATAAAATGCGCATGCAATTGTTCAACCTTTAAATTACTCCGTTGATTTCAAAAGACTCCGTTGATCTTCATGATTTACTTTGACCTGCTCCGTTAATGCGTTATTATATCTAAAACGAATTTGTTGACATCAGATAAAGAAATGAAAAAAACGAAACAAACACAATATGAAAGCAAAGATACAGTTCACATAGTAAGAAACTAGTTCAAATTCAACGCACAACTGGCATCATTAAGTATGTCCTTTATTTTTTCAATTTGCCACAATAGCTGTTTGTCTTATTGGCCTTCCATCAACACAAGATTCTCACTAAAACCATCTTCCTTTGTCTCAGCATGCACTTGTAATGGATCCAGCAAATTCAATGGTCTTCCAATCAATTAACGTTTGGAATTTGAATCTGTGCTGACTTTATCTCATCATCATGACTTTTATTCAGTCAGTTACTTTTCTTAATTACCATAATCCCCTCTGCATATTGTCCCTAATAATCACCATATCTCCAATCTTTGGTTTTGAATGACTCTGAATTCTTTTTTTTTTCATCTATTTTTGACTTCTTTCCCTCAAGCTTGTCAAAAATTCATTCTACCAAACTTTCCAAAATGATTCAAGAATGCGTTGGCTTTTCTTCCACACTTTTTTTCAAATTTTCTGCATACGTTTCAATTAATTTAAAATCTAGATCTTTTTATAAACTAACAATTGGAACTTCTATATCCTTATTCGTATTCATGAAATGTCGCAGAATAAGATCTAGAATAATTGAAGAGTCAATATATTCTCCGACATACACAAGGGGTCTACTATTTACTACTGCTTCTACTTCTTTGAGAATTGTTTGCAACTGAATGTCAGTTACTAACTTTGTCTTCGAAGTTCTTTTTTTAACGACCTTTTCACTAATCCGACCATTCTGTTATACATGCCTCCCATCCAGGGTGCAAGTTCTGTTATAAACTTCCATTCTATACCTTTGGAACAAATATAATTTTAAATTTCAGCACCGTCAATCACAGATTTCCTCACCAGATCAATTGTAGCCTTTGCACTTTTGAACTGCTTTGCATTATCACTGAACAAATGTCGAGCTGTACCTCTTACAGCAATAAACCTCCTAAATGCCAATAAAAACTCGTCTGTGCTCATATCGATAACTAGCTCATGATGAAATGCCCGTATTAACGAAGCAAGTGAACAAACATATCCATCTCTTTACTCTTTCTCTCATTAACTTCACGTAAATAGGTCCTAGGTTATCGAATCTTGTCGAATGGAAAAGAATTGTTCTTGAAGCTCTCAATGATGGATAAGGGGCCATCTGAGGCAACTGATATGGCCCACCTTCATATCTCGAGACATCTATTCAAGATACGTTTCATAGTACCTCTACGGCCTGGAATCCAATACTTTTGCCGAAGAACACCCAACTCCTCTATGAAATAACTGCTTGTGAATATCCTGAACTATCAAAGTAGCAATCATTTCTCCCTTTCCGAGTAAAACCGGATTTTTTGCTCCTTGACTAAGTTCACTGTTCTCTGGTCGTCCGTTGCATCTCAAAGGTCCTGCTTCTTCTTTGAATGTTCCAAGCTGTTGTTGTAAATTATTCTTCTTTTTTGACACAATATCTATAAAACTTCTGGAAAGCATTTATGCTGTACATTGGAAAACCACATGCTTTCCGCCTCCTGGATTTCTTTACTATCTAAATGAGAATTAATTGCACACTCGAGCCGTCTTGTTCTTGAAATGGATCTATTAATCCAATCAGTGACTCTAATTAGTTTATAGAACGATAAGTATCTATTACTATCAATTTCAAATGGAGATTGTAATTCACTGCTTTCATGACAATGAGGACTACTCGTGCATTGAGTAGATTTTTATTCCGACATACATTTCTGGTTCACAACTGTTTCACATTGAGTAGATTTTTATTCCGACATAAATATCTGATTCAAAACTGTTTCATCTTCTTTGTTATCAAAACGCCATAAGCTCTCATTCTTTGTAATCCACGAAGGACCATTCCACCACAACTGTTTTTTTTTTAAATCTGCAACAATTGATTCACGAGTAGCAATGTCTGCTGGATTTTCCTTCAATGGGACATATTTCGATTTTATATCACTATGAAAAATTATCTCTTTGACTCTATTATTAACAAACACAGATAGTTGTATTGTTGACGTTAACCATTTGAGAACACACTGCGAATCGGTGAAAACATATACATTTTCAATTGGCAGCATTAATTCCTTCTTTACAAAATCAAGTGACCTTACACGCAATCAGATACATGTAGCCACCAGTTCTAGCCGTGGAATCGTCAATTTTTTCACAGGTACCAGTATTGACTTTGCAAAAACAACATCACAATTCTTGGTATCACTCGTTTGAAGCAAGTATATCACTGTTGCATATGCTTTGACAGAAGCATCACAAAAACACAAAACAGAATAATGAACGTTTCCTGTATTTTCGCATCAGGCTATACATTTAGGGAAACTAATTAAACAGACTTCAAGAATATTTGATTCAATGTTTTTCCTTACTTTACTTCTTCATCTGATATCTCATCATCCCAATCCAACTGTTTAATCCATAGACTCTGTAGCAGTATCTTTCCTTGAATCAGAATAGGACAAAACAACCCCGGAGGATCAAACACTTCTGATAACCCTTTCAATGTTGATCGTTTCGTCATAGTAGTCAACTCCATTTCATTCTTATGTTTAAAACTAAGAAGGTCTGCACCATTATCCTACACATGACGTCATAAGACTTTTATGGACTGAACATTTGTGTTGTCTTCTTTTGAAAAAAAATCATTAATTTCTCTACAGTTTGATACCCATTCTCTTAGTTTCATCGCAGCGTCACTGAATACATTCTTTGACTCTTTGTATATATCAACTGCTTTTTCTAAAGAACTTGCTCCATATATAACATTATCTACACATATATTATCTTTAATGGCCATAGCAACAGGAGTAATGTATGTATCCAAATGATTCTCTATCACTGCCCCAAGAAAAAAGGGACTATAGACTATTCCAAAAGGTACCCGACGGAATCTGTACTCTTGTATGTTCAGATTTGTTAATATTGGGTTGTCAATGTCCTTTAACTACAAAATCGTGTAACATCTCTATCTGGTTCTTGTAATCCTACTTGGAAAAACGCCTTTTCTATGTCCGCCACTAAAGCGATTGGTTCTTCAAAAGATTAAGACATTCATTCAAGCTTCTATCTTCATTCTTACATTTAATAAACACAATGTGTAGTTTTGTGGTTTCTTTCTGTGGCGTTAAAACTGCCTGATGGGTAATGTAATGAATGATATCTTCATTTTAACACTTGTTCACTTTTTCTATTTCCTTTCGACAGTATGTTTAGTAAAACATCGTATACATACTGCTTTATAAAATTTGTTCTTCATTCTTGCTACACATGATTTTAACCTCCCCAAGGAAAGATCTCTGTTTTATGGTATATTTTCCACCTCTTCTTTCCATGGCCACTTTACAAAGTATCTGCCATTTTCAAATTTTAAACTATCTTTGAATATTTCCATAGCCTTGTTTGTCAGCTGGAAAATCAATAGGGTCATTAATGCCAATGGATTCTACATTCCAAAAAACAGTAAAATCTGCCTTACTTGGTACAACATCATCTAAACTTGTGAAATGCATTGACTCCGTCACATCATTCCCATAGGTGAGAATAAGCATGTTAGTTGCGTTTCCATTTTCACACTTTCCCGTCGATCTACCTGTAACTATCCAGCCATCCTTTGATGCTAACAAATACAGGCCAGGCGATAAGACATAATGAAATCCAAATAGTAGTCATTACATTTAAGCAGACTACATTCACAGAAAAGCCCATAATACTTCCATCTTTCAATCCAAATTTTAATTTTGTTTTCTTTTTGTTTTGTCGACAATCGATGACTTCGGAACACAACTTGAAATCTTCTCCGATAACACTATCAATACTTTCGTCGTCTTTATCCATTAAACTCGCATATTTTTTTCACTTTGATCCTCCAATTTGTTTGAAAACAATTTTATTTTTTCCTCACACTTTGTAGCTTTCAACACTAATTCCAACATCATATAAACTTGTGAAATGCATTGACTCCGTCACATTATTCCTTTAGGTGAGAATAAGCATGTTAGTTGCGTTTCCATTTTCACTTTCCCGTCGATCTACCTGTAACTATCCAGCCATCCTTTGATGCTAACAAATACAGGCCAGGCGATAAGACATAATGAAATCCAAATAGTAGTCATTACATATAAGCAGGTCGACACTTGTTTATTCATCTACTGTTGCAATGTCATCCGCTAACTGCACATCTTTTATCAGATGTTTAAGGTCAATCACAGATTTTTTATTCATTTTTCTCCCTAGAATTGATCCAATTATTACAGGAACTACATTCACAGAAAAGCCCATAATACTTCCATCTTTCAATCCAACGTTTAATTTTGTTTTCTTTTTGTTTTGTCTTCCTTTACCGGATTTGACACGCTGAATAGACTATTCGCAACTCGACGGGTGTGCTATAGCAAGCAAGAACTGCTTACTCATCTGGAGCATCTGAGTTCACTCTTGTTTCGACTGGAGTTCGCGTTGTTTGTTGATATTCAGTTATTTTATGTTTCCATGTTTTACATTTTGTCTGTTTTTGTCCCGTTTTTGTTGGTGTTTACTGGTTTTTTCTCTGCCCTTTCGGACTTTTGATATTCGGATACCCCATTGGTACCTCTGCTTCTTGCACAGTAAGTAGTTATTTTTAATTTTTTTTGACAAACCTTTGTTTATATGTTTTGAGGTTTCGAAGGAATCCCAAAGTTCTGACCATCTCAATTCATATCCCTTGAATGATTTTAGTTCTAACTTCGGAAATTTCACTGCACAACTTTCCTGCACTCTTCTTTTATTAGATATCTCTTGTTGATTTATTTGACTTCTAATAATTTCTTGCATTCCTCTTTGAAGTTCTATCAATTGATCCGGAATAGTTTCTTTCTCTTTTTCCTAATTTTTCTTAACTCTAAAGAACAATCGATGACTTCGGAACACAAATTGAAATTTTCGCCGATAGCACTATCCATACTTTTGTCTTATTTATCCATTAAACTCACATATTTTTTTCACTCTGATCCCCCAATTTGTTTGAAAACAATTTTATTTTTTCCTCACATTTTGTAGCTTTCAACACAAGTTCCTGTTTCTGTGACACTTGAACATCTGTTGATAATATCCTTCCAGCATTTTTTTATTTCTTCTTGTATTAAATGTATTCCTAAATCTGGTACGAACACCTTTGGCGTAACTCAAGGTTGTCATTCTGCTCCCGGGTCCCGGCACCCAACAATATTTCTTACTTTATGACACGGAATTGAACACAACAATTACTTCGATATCTTATTTTTATTCTGATCATTTTGACTACAATTAGAGTATTGTTATCATAGATTTAGTTAGTTAGTTAGTTATTGCTTTACTCCCAAGCAGCGCGATTTCGGCTATATCAGGGAGATTAACATGAAAGTGGTGATACAATGAACATGAAATGATGATGAAGTGGAGGAAATGGGGACACAAGGCCAATCGGGTAGGAGAGTTTTGACTGCCACGGGAAAAAGGAGTGATGGGTAGGGACGGGAAATTTTGCCTCCTGCATTGGGATCATACGGGTCCTACTCTTACCGAGACCTGCAGCAGGGTTCTTTAAAAGTTAAATGTTCGGTCCCTACTTTGTTCTACCAAGATATTAATAAACTATGCTACATATGGGATGGACAATTATATCTCTGAAAATGTTTCGATGATCAAACTATGTCTGGGTTAGGAAAAACCTTAGGGTTTAGTCAATTTTAAAATTTTGACGGATAATTCAAAGATTTGATGTGATATCCAACACAAAAGTGTTGGTGCCAGAGCGGGCTAACCTCGTGGACTTAAAACTACACCAGTAGCGCTAACCTTCACGGGTGTTCAAAATTTAAATGACAACAAAGTTCCAGACAATAGATTTCGCTACGCCTGAACGATAAGTGAACAAACTAGAGTCGAAATTTTAATTGACATTGGAAAGCTTACAGTGTCACACCATAAATTGCAAACATTAGGCTACATGAATTCGGTTGTTTTCACTCAAGAAATTTGATGGAATATAAATATGGGATTACTATATACATGTAATAGATGAGTGCAGATGTTGGTTTGTCAACTTATGTTGAATTAACTTTGTCTTCCTTTATCAGGATTTGACACCCGAATTGACCACTAGCAACGTGACATGTGTGGTAAAGGAAGCAAGAACGGGTCACCCAACCGGAGCATCTAAGTTCACTCTCAATTTGGCTTTCGTTCGTGTTGTTAATTGCTTTTCAGTGGTATTTGTGTTTTTTATGTTTTGTGTTATTTCGTGCTATTCTCGTACATGTTTATCGATTGGACTTTAGACATTCGAATACCCCATCGGTGCCTCTCTTGCTTCTTACACGTCAAGTTAGAAACTTTAAAAAGTTTATTACCACCTGCATAAATTGTGACATGTCAATACCCTCTTTAAATGTTAGCCATCATCTTGTTTTTATCTCAGATACTTTAAGGGCGAGAAGGACAGTGGTCATGTGACTTGCCCAAAATAAAATGAAATTTAAAAATATTTTTGAGATATTTGTGTTTTTAGAATCTTTATAACTAGTGTAGGCACATTTTATCAATATGATTAAAATTTGCATTCTAAAAGTAGTATAAATTCTTAGCTAAAGTATTGCCAAGGGAGGTAATTTGACAAAAATCGTGAAAAATCGTTTTTTGCTCCTATCTTTGCTTGTACGTAAAAAATAGGGGAAGAACCCCCACTTTAAATTGATTTAAGATGATGAATTGTTGCAAGATCTATAAAATGTCAAAAAATGACGGAAATCTATTGACAGGAAAAAAAGGAATGGAACATTTTTGTGTGTTTTATGGCTTTCCCTACACAATGCATTACTTTTTAATCAAATTATGAAAGATAACATCATTTTGGACATTTAAGCCAATTTTAAAGAAAATCTATTTTGGACCTAAGTGCCACGCTCTACCTTAAATTATAAAAAAAAAAACTTACATTGTATAAGACGGTTTAAAGTATTTTTGTGTGGAAGAATCCACTTACATTGTATCTGAAGTCTACGGCACAGTTTATTAGTTCTAGTAAATTAATTATTTTTAACCCTTATAAAACTTCAAATTGCAAATACTACTCTAACCAAAGGCACAGCGACACTAACTAAATGCACGTTCAACACTTTTCACTGCACAAACAACAAGCTAAAACACAAGTCATTACAGTTTTGATCATCTATTTAAGTACGTTCGGCTGAACTTACTTGTTAACAACCGGCTTACTGATTCTTCTGAGTTGGTTGATCCATTGGAAAATAATATACAATTGTAAGTTTATATTTTACCTGGGTTTGTCAGTGTGATACAGTTTACTGTTTCCTCAGACTGGGTTGATCCATAAATATTTGTAGCATTTATATGAACATGGTATCTCGACGAAGGACTTAAGCCTTGTACAGTAACAGTTTGGTACTTATTTATTCCTGGGTCTTTTTTCTCAACTGAGTAGTATACATCTTCAGTAATATCGTGACGGACGACGGCTTGGAAAGTTTGAAAAAAATCTTCACTATCACTACCCCGGTAATTCGATTTCCAAGATACAACCAGAGATGTAGAAAAACATCTGACCGTTATATTTTCTGGTGGATACGGTCGTCCTTAAAAAAATATAAAAAATAAGTGAAAATGTAAATTTTTATAGAAAAAAAGCAACTCTTTCATTGACCATTAGGTCATACAGATGCTACAGAGACATTTTTTTAGCAAATGACAAAAGAAAAAACAACATAAAAAAACAAGAAGAACAAATAAACTTAAAATAACACATCCATAGCTTCCAAATAGAAATCAACTACATAAACTCAGTTCTAAACATTCATTATCTCAGATGTTCCGGAAAGGTAAATATTCAACGCTACTGACACATTGCAAACGATCCATTTGCTGTTGAAGTTTATTTTTATTTCTCTAACTGTTGTGCAATATTATCTAGTTCTCGCGAGATGGGAATATTTTGCGTATCACTCCGCACGATGTGATATTTCAGTTCAAGAAATTTGATTGGCTGTCTGCGCGAGACACTGCAGTTAGATACGCATCTCGTGAAAAGCGTGCTTACTTTTGTTAGAACACCTGTTGATCTCGCTTTTTATAAAAAGACAAACAACATATATAAAAAAATGCACAAAAACGTTGTTTATGTCTTTTTTTTATAACAAAATTATAATAACAAGAGGCTCCCTGGAGCCTGAATCAATTACCTGACATATGTGCCTGAAGTAAAGGTTATAAGGCAAAATCTATTTGACATTGAAAGGGTCATAAGTTTAATAAAGGGGTCATCTGACAATATGGTGGATCTTAAGGTGTTGATCACTTTTGTTCTCAATCAAAATTCAAAAATCGGTCACCCTTTTTGAGTTATTGGCAAAAAAATGCAGTTTATCCCAATGTTCTATTTTTAGCCACAGCGGCCATGTTTTACAACTAATCAAAACTACCAGATCAGTTCAATACACCTAATGCTAATGAACAACAACAATACCAAGTTTGGTTCCATTTCGACTTAAAGTGTCAGAGGAGTGAACATTTTCAATGTAATAAGGAAATGCTTTTTAAAAGCTCAATTTTGACGCTCTAAGGGCAAAAACTCCTCAAAGGAAAGGTCCAACAACGTTGACCCTATCACATATTTTGTAGATCTTGATGTGGTTATTAATATACAATTTAAATTTCTGAAATATCTTGTATAGTTTACAAGATATTTGGCTAAACAGGTACAACATTTGCAAAAAATCCACAAAAAGGGCAATAACTCCTACATGGGTTGTTGGATTTTCATCAAAATTTACGAGCTGGTAGATCTTAAGGTGCTGATCACTTTTGATTCCAACCAAAATTTTAAAATTTGTTACCATTTTTGAGTTATTTGCGAAAAACTGCCATTTACCCCTATGTTCTATTTTAGCCACAGCGGCCATGTTTTACATCCATTCAAAAATCCCCAGATCAGTTCTATACACCTAATGCTAATTAAGAACTATACCAAGTTTGGTTCCAATTGGCCTTAAAGTGTCAGAGGAGTTAACGTTTTCAATGTAATGAGAAAATGCTGTTAGAATGCTCAATTTTGATGTTCTAAGGGCAATAACTCCTAAAAGGAAATGTCCTACAACGCTGACCCTAATACATATTTTGTAGATCTTAATGTGCTTAATAATATACAGTTTAAATTTCTCAAATATCTTTTATAGTTTTCAAGATAAGGGGCTAAAAAGGTGAAAAAAATTGAAAAAAATCCAGAAAAGGGACAATAACAAGAGAGTATTATGTTTCTAAACTAAACGCGAAACAAAAACGCAGGTCGCGCTTAGATGTTCAGTATTTGCGTCATTTACTACATTAATCATATACACATGTATGACTTACTTCCTCAAATGCTTGGAAAGCATATAACAACAGGAATTACCCGAGTTATACTATAAATACAGGTTTCACAACAATAAGTGATGAGATACGGATTTTATCACATCGAGGTAGATATTTGTCAAATTGGGAAACGAGCATTAGCGAGTTTCCTTTGACAAATATCTAACGAGTGAGATAAAAATTCCGTATCTCATTACTTGTAGTTGTGAAACCTTTTTCTCTAACTGTCTAACCTGAAAGTATAGGCCCAAAAAATTCTTACTCTTAGGAGAACAATCCTATATGTATTTTGTTTCATTTTAGCAAACATGTGAAAATAGCTATAGCAGTCAATTGAAAAAGAATCCACCTTTTTAGCTCACATGACCCGAAGGGTCAGGTGAGCTATTGTCATCAATTGGCGTCGTCTGTCCGTCGTCCGTCGTCCGTAAACTTTTTAAAACGTTTACTCCTCTGATACAAAAATTCCAATTGAAACCCAACTTGGTGTGGTTCTTGATTAGCATTCGTTGCTTAGAACTGATGTGGGGATTTTTGATTCGTCGTAAAACATGGCCGCCGTGGCTAAAACTAGAACATAGGGGTAAAATGCACTTTTTGCAAATAACTCAAAAACGGCTTCAGATATCAAAATTCTGGCTAAGTAAAAGTGATCAGCATTTCAAGATCTACCTACCCTTAAAATTTGGAAGAAAATCCAACAACCCATGTAGGAGTTATTGCCCTTTTTCTGGATTTTACATTTTACATTAGATATAATCAGCTCAACATTAATGAGTACAGATGTTAGTTTTTCGTGGAGTGTTTGTAGCCTTGTTTGTTTATGCCTGTTATTTTTTATTTTACCTGCTTTTAATATAACGTTTGCAGCATGATTGGTATGTTAATACAAGAAAAAACTGCTTACAATCCCAAAACATCTAAGATCATTCTAGTTTCCACAGAAGTACACGTTGGTGTTTGCAGTTAATTTGCTTTGTGACTAATCCCTAGTGTTGTGTGCATTTTTTACATTTTTTATCTGTTTTCGCCTTTTTATCAGCATTGTTTATATCTACTGATGATGCAGTCTTTCAGACTGATAGTATTTAAATGTCCCTTCGTAACTCTTTTGCATCTTCTTATTCTGTTTCTTTATGGTGTGAGAAAAGTTTTGCAATGTATTTTTTATTGTATAAGCAGGGTGGGAAACGTACGTCATCAGGACGTATTCTACGCACATTTTTGCCGTGAAAAATGGCAGACAAGTCCAGTTCAAGACACTCTTGCATGATTAAAGTAAGATACTGATGTGTTCGATGAATTGTATAAAGCCTAACCGCTAGTCCCTTTTGTCTGTGGCTCCCACAGGGTTAAAAACGACCTGCGACCTGAGGGCTTTTTAAGGGCGACTTCCGACCTACACTTCATAAAATCGACCTACGCCTAAAAACGACCTGCAACCTCCGCCAAATTATGCCTTTTAAAAGCGACCTTGCGACCTGAGGGGGGTACCCTGTGGGAGTCCCATGTCTACCTAAGGTCAACATCTACAATATGTGTGAAATAGTTTTTGTTTTCTAAAATACTTCGACAATTTGTAAGTTGTTGACAACGTTTCGTATAATTATGTTCAAATTAAACTTTCACACACACAAAAAAAAACATAATTATTTACATTGAAAATTTCAATATTTTTTATAAAAGTTGTTGTACACTCAAAATAAGAAAACGTTGTTGGCCACACACACTTTGTTGGATGTAAAAAATATCAACTGTAGCTTTCTGATTTTCAGTTAAAAGAAATACTGAATATGTTCTTTTTGTAGAGATTGGCTTGCAAACTCTTAAATTAATACTATTAAACCGTTTACAGAATTCTGAACCCCAGTAAATGTACATCATGTAGAAGAGATAGAAAAAACATTCTTACAAAATGAAAGTCCTTGTTGACAACACAGTGCAATAAACAGCACTGGATCACGAGAGAACTATGTATATATAAAGACGTTCATGCGATCACATTCGACCACGACCACTTACTAGTATATTGAACTTATTTGACCAAAAACAAAAGGCAGCTATGAAGCTTTATCAAGAACGAGAGAACCTGCGCATTGGCATGGCCACGGCCAACTTACATGTAATATTGGACCCGTGCGGGGCCCGGGTGGCGAATAGGCCCGCAGCAGAGCCTAGCTTGTCGTAAGAGGCGACTAAGGGTCTTGGGATTCTGACGTCGGTTCAGTGCTCAGCCCACAGAGCGACCAAGTGTGTACCCTAGGTGGCTGAATAGGGTAGCCCTCGTCCGCGGGGGTTGTCAGGTCTATAATACGGAAACCCTGACCGCCGACCATAGTGGGCCAACGTGTGTGAAGAGTGCCACGCTTCATGCACGTAAAAGACCCCTTTGTGGACCGCCAAGTAGTGCACCACATAGGCTAAATTTTCCGCCCCTACCCACCTCTCCCTTTTTCCTGTGGTTCTTCAAAATTAACTGTCCTTTGTGTCCCACCCCATTCCCATATTTCATTTATCATCATCATTTCATGTTCATTTTATCATCCTTTTCATGTTCATCGCCTGTAAATAACCTCTTCTTCTTCCAATACTGTCCACATTCAACTCTTTGAATATTCTGACAGGTGTGCGCATATGGTTAAAAACTGGATAAAAACATTTTGTATGCAGATTTAGATGGTACTTGTCACTTGAGCTTTGAAGGACTCAAGTGACTCTGCTCCGGCGATGTCTGGTGGTAGTTTGTTCCAATCCTTCCTTTCGGACTTTTGACATTCGGATACCCCATTGGTACCTCTGCTTCTTCACAGTATTGACGAAGAAGGACCATTTCCTGCTGTCTTTTGTTGCTCTTTGGATTTGGAAACCATGTGTACTGCCTAATCTGGTGCTCCTTGTTGGTCTCTGTAGATATTTTGTTTTGTCAATGGCAACCAGATCGTTGGTGATTTTGTACATCATGATGAGTCTTGCTTCTTTTCGTCTAGTTTCCATACTTTTCCACCCTAGTTCTTTGATCATTTCGCTGACACTTGATCGGTTTTTATACTTTCCTGTCACATATCGTGCTGCTCTCCTTTGCACCTTTTCTATTTTGTCCTTATGGTTTTGTTGGTATGGATCCCACACAGTTGTAGCATATTCCATTTGTGGTCTGACTAGACTTTTATAAGCCTGTTCTTTGATGGATTTGGATCCTATATGTAGATTTCGATGTAGGAATCCCAGGCTTCTACTCGCTTTGTTGCTGATGCTGTTGACATGTTCACCCCAGTCTAGATCGTGTGTGATGGTACATCCCAAGTACTTTACTGATGTTTCATGCCTGAGTTTATGACCATGCAGTTTGTATTCATGTATCCTTGGATTTTTCTTTTTGGTGACTGTCAGTACACTGCATTTTTCTGGATGGAACTCCATTTTCCATGATCTTTCCCATTCTTCAAGTTTCTCTAGATCTTTTTGGAGCTTCTTGCAGTCTTGCTCAGATGTTATTGTCATGTATATGACTGTGTCGTCTGCAAATAGTCTTACTTTTGAGTGTAGGCCTTTTGGTAAATCATTTATATAGAAAAGGAAGAGGCTTGGTCCCAGGACTGATCCTTGTGGTACTCCCGATTCTACTTTAACCTTATCAGATGATTTTCCTTCCACAACTACTGTTTGTGTTCTATTTGTGAGGAAGTCTTTTATCCAACTGTTTGTTTCATTTCTAATACCGTAGTGATGTAGCTTGTGTAGTAGCAGACTGTGGGATACCTTGTCAAATGCTTTAGAGAAATCTAAAACTATGATGTCTGTTTGTTGTCCATTTTCTAAATTCTTTGTTATATCATCTATGCATTCTAGGAGTTGTGTTTCACACGATCTTTTACTCCGAAATCCATGCTGTAGTGGATATAGTATATTGTATGCCTCAGCGTGCTTCATGATGTTGCTTGTTACAATATGTTCTAGGATCTTACAACATATGCAGGTGAGAGATATTGGCCTGTACTTTGCTGGAACATATTTCTGGCCTTTTTTGAAAGCTGGTGTGATGTTTGCAGTACGCCAGTCGTCTGGTATTTGTCCTATTTTCATAGAGATGTTAAATATGATTGTTAGTATAGGTGCAATTTCACAGGCTAGCTCTTTTAGTACAATAGGTCTTATATTGTCTGGCCCAGCTGCTTTATGTGGATTAAGGTTCTTGAGCTGTTTTTCCACACCTGGACAAGTGATTGTAATCTTGTCGCTATCTGGATATTTATCTGATGTATCAGGCATTAATCCTTTTTGTGTGAATTCCCTATGGCTAATTGGTTCTGGTGCTGAGAAAACGGATTTGAATTGGTCGTTCAGGATGTTTGCTTTATTGATAGGATCTGTTTCTAATTTCCCATTTCTCCTCAGAGGTGCTACTCCAGTTTTGTCATTCTTTTTATGCTTGATGTAAGTCCAGAATCTTTTTGATGTTGATGATGGTTTTAACTGGTCATTTATTTCTGGTGTTACTATTTCTTCAATGTATTTCCAGTAAGACTGTCGTAATTTCCTCTGTACTAGCTGTTTTAGCTGTTTGAATCTGGCGATGTCTCTTTGGTGATTTGTCTTCTTTTTCTTTTTATAAGCCCTGTCCTTACGTCTAATGAGTTGTTTTATTTCATGTGTTATCCATGGATTCTTATCTTTGTTCTTACATATTTTGGTTGGTACGTGCTGGTTGACGCTATTTTCTATGCCTTCTTTAAACATGTTCCAAAGTTTGTTTATGTTGGTATTTTTGTTGCTGCTTTCTTTAATTATATCTTCATGGAGGATCTTTATGTCATCTTTAAGACTGTCTCATTTTGCTTTCTTATATAGTTGTATCTTACGTTGTATTTGCTTGTTTTTGACTGAATTTGTGTTCATCTCTGCATATACAGCATCATGATCTGAGATGCCTGGTATTACATCTATTCTCATCATCTTGCTTGGACAGTTTGTAATTATTAGGTCTAAGGTGTTGTTGTTCCTTGTTGCCTCTTGTACCATTTGTGTTAGACCATTATCATCAAGTATATCTGTTAGTTGGTAATGTTGCTCTGGGTGTGCTGTTCCTTGGCGTATCGTTTTTGTTGACCAATTCCATCCGGGTAGGTTGAAGTCCCCTCCAATCAACAGACAGGCATTGTTTGATGATGCTCTATTTACTGAATCTTCAAATTCTTTTAGACTCTCTTTATTTGATGTTTTGGGGTTATAATATGAGCATATGTATAGATCTTTTGTTCCTTTTTGCTGTATCTTTGTCCATATGATTTCACAATTTGTGTCAAGTTCAGGTACTTCTGAGCTCAGGTATTTATTGTGTACAGCTATTAGTACTCCTCCTCCTGTTTTGTCTTTTCTGTCCTTTCTGTATATATTATACTCTGATAGTAGTATCTGACTATTGGTTATGGTGGAGTCTAACCATGTTTCTGTCATAATGATCACATCTGGCTTTGTGCTGTCAATCATATTTTGTACCTGGGGTTGCTTATTTCTCACTGATTGGCAGTTTATATTTATGATTCTCATAGGTGTAAATAAATTTTTGTCTTCTTCATTCTTGCCTCTCTTTGGTGTAGAAGTGTGTTTTGGTCTCACATTTTCTTGTTGTGATATACTACTGATATCAAGCTGTTCTTCTGAAAGTAAGCTGAAGCTGTTGTTGACTGGTACAGCGGTTGAACCGTAGCATAGAGAATTGTAATTTGGATTATCGCATATTATACAGTCCCATCGTACTGAAATGTTCCTATCATCTACAAGGTAGCTATATGTTTTGCTATGGATGTCCTGACAGTGGATATGGAACCACTGATCACAAGTATCACATCTAATTGCTCTGTCATTCCATGTGACAGGTTGGTCGCATGTTCCACATGGGTATATGGTACTGTCGTTATGTGTTGGTCCTGGATTTGGATTTATGTCATTTGCGTTTGCTAGTAGTATAAATAGTAGGTATGCTGTTGGTGATCTGCATTTATATGGATATCTTAGTATGGATGTAAGTTGGTTACCTATCATGAAAAGGCAGTGTTCATTATCATGTGCTATTTTTATCTTAGTCTCTTCTTTATATTGATTTATTCTTTTGTTGATATTCATTATGGTGCATATGATGACTATAATTGCTGTAAGGAACCTCATTTTCCCTCTGTTGCACTTGGTTGGTAATACACAATAGGGGCTGATAAGACGAACTCACCTATACCCCCTACTATGAATACTTTTAATTGCTGTGCTCAAGGTATTTGGCTCCTCTGGGTTATTACTGTAAATTATACCGGTATCCTTGACTCCTGTCGTGTACGTACAGTAGAGGCTGATAAGACGAACTCACCTAAACCCTCTCCTGCAATACTACTGTATACCTCATTTTAGTATATGGTTTAGGATAGGTTGTAAGTAATAAGCAATCTAGAAGGATCTACTGCACTCACCTATATTTATTGAAGTTGGTTTACAATATTGATTCCAGTTCAGTTTCTTCAACTTGTAGTTGTATAAATTCTGTTTGGTCGTTAATATGGTAACACTCTCTATATGTGTCTATGAGTAGCTGTTTTGTTATCACAAGGCTGAGTAGTGTCCCTGGGTGTACGCCGTCTTTCTTGTTATATGTGATGTTGATAGATTTCCTGTATTTGCCCCTCTTTATCTTCCTGTTTCTAAAGTAATGTCTGCCTACTTTGACTGTTGTGCTGTTGTTTCTCTGGCTGAGTTGCTCTATCTTTGTGTTGAGTGATTGTATTTGTCTTGTTACTATGAAATCTTCTGCTTTAAATGTTTCAGCTTTTGGGTGTCCTTTATGTTTGTTATAGTTTCTAATGGATAGTATAGGGCAGTCTACCAGTTTTATCTCTGCATCTGGATATCTATCTATGATCTTGATGGCCCTTTTATATTCCTTTACAATCTTATTGACGCTTTTGTTACCTTGGTGTCTTAATTTGATGTATCGTCCTGTTTTCTTGGTCAGGTCACAAGTCCCTGCCCACAGGTATATAATTATATGATGATGTCTTTTTATTGCTTTCTCTATTCTCTCCTCAATCAAATCGACTAGCTCAGCAGTTCTTGCTCCTGATTTGCACCACGATTCTAGTGGAAATTCATTATCCTGACAAGCATTCCTCAACGTGAAGCCTTTGCTGTCGGATACTAGTATGGGCACCTTGTATCTGAAACCACTTGGGATTTGGGGTTGATCTGCAATATACCTCTTGAGCTTGTTGCTCATACCAATTTATAATACTAATTTTATGAATAACTGGGTGATATTTCAAGGGATATTGTCGTTTTCTCTTGTTATTTTTCTTCTCTGTTTTGAAAAGCCGCCATTCAGTTTCTGCACATGCGCACATTCTATACCTATATAGCGTTAACGTTGCACGGGCGTAAAACACCAACTCACTCACTCACTCACTACATGTAATATTGGTGGAACAAGGGGTTGCACTAAGTCGTGCTAAGCATACAGTACCTGTATGGTAAAAGCTTCCCTCTCTCCCCATTTACCATCACACCATTTACCATCCCCATACACCATATACATCCCAATCCCCATCCCCATACACCATGTACCATTCGCGTCCCCATCCCCATACACGATTTACCATCCCCATCCCCATTTACCATTCTATATTCCCCATACCCATAATGCAATTGTTTATTTTTATCGATGATACATGTATTAATTTGTTTTAAGGAAATTATTACGATATTTAATAGTTTAAATATCTATTAATGTTTTTATTTAGTTTACATGTATAAATATCATACTGGTGACATAGAAATAATAACTATAACTTAATTTTCATAACACAAAATTTACTATCGCATTTTAATATTTTCAATATTAAATAATAATTGAAAATGTTTCATTTTAGTAATAACTAAAGCTGTTATTATCATCTTTTAATGAAACCGTTATTCAAAATCTAAGAAACATAATTATAATGTCTATAATAATAATTTTAATATATTACGCAACTTTTTAGTAAAATATACATGTATATGGCATAACCTGTATAAAGTCAACATATTTATATTTTTAGTTTATCTAAGCATATATGTTTCAAATCTAATGAAATAACTTGTTTCGCAATCAATTTCTTGTCAATTTGATTAAGCCGGCATATAACTTGGAGCTCAAATATCAGTTTTTACTTGAGTAACTAATATTTTACATATAAAACTTGCAAGAGTGATCTAATACTCCTATGCAAACCAATTTTCATTATACATGTAGTTTCTTAACTATGAACCTTATTTTTGAAATAATTGATACATGTATGCACATGGCTATGTATATTTTCAACTTATCTTAGCATATATGTTTCAAATCTAATGAAAAAACTTGTTTCGCAATCAATTTCTTGTCAATTTTATGAAGCCGGCATATAATTTGGAGCTCAAATATCAGTTTTTACTTGAGTAACTAATATTTTACATATAAAACTTGCAAGAGTGATCTAATACTCCTATGCAAACCAATTTTCATTATAGTTTCTTAACTATGAACCTTATTTTTGAAATAATTGATACATGTATCCACATGGCTATGTATATTTTCAACTTATCTTAGCATATATGTTTCAAATCTAATGAAAAAACTTGTTTCGCAATCAATTTTTTGTCAATTTTATTAAGCCAGCATATAATTTGGAGCTCAAATATCATTTTTTACTTGAGTAACTAATATTTTACATATAAAACTTGCAATTGTGATCTTAATACTCCTATGCAAACCAATTTTCATGATTATAGTTTCTTAACTATGAACCTTATTTTTGAAATAATTGATACATGTTTGCACATGGCTATGTATATTTTCAACTTATCTTAGCATACATGTTTCAAATCTTATGAAAAAACTTGTTTCGCAATCAATTTCTTGTCAATTTTATTAAACCGGCATATAATTTGGAGCTCAAATATCAGTTTTTACTTGAGTAACTAATATTTTACATATAACAATTGCAAGTGTGATCTTAATACTCCTATGCAAACCAATTTTCATTATAGTTTCCTAACTATGAACCTTATTTTTGAAATAATTGATACATGTATGCACATGGCTATGTATATTTTCAACTTATCTTAGCATATATGTTTCAAATCTAATGAAAAAACTTGTTTCGCAATCAATTTCTTGTCAATTTTATTAAGCCGGCATATAATTTGGAGCTCAAATATCAGTTTTTACTAAAGTAACTAATATTTTACATATAAAACTTGCAAGTGTGATCTTAATACTCCTATGCAAACCAATTTTCATTATAGTTTCTTAACTATGAACCTTATTTTTGAAATAATTGATACATGTATGCACATGGCTATGTATATTTTCAACTTATCTTAGCATATATGTTTCAAATCTAATGAAAAAACTTGTTTCGCAATCAATTTCTTGTCAATTTTATTAAGCCGGCATATAATTTGGAGCTCAAATATCAGTTTTTACTAAAGTAACTAATATTTTACATATAAAACTTGCAAGTGTGATCTTAATACTCCTATGCAAACCAATTTTCATTATAGTTTCTTAACTATGAACCTTATTTTTGAAATAATTGATACATGTATGCACATGGCTATGTATATTTTCAACTTATCTTAGCATATATGTTTCAAATCTAATGAAAAAACTTGTTTCGCAATCAAGTTCTTGTCAATTTTATTAAGCCGGCATATAATTTGGAGCTCAAATATCAGTTTTTACTTGAGTAACTAATATTCGAAATAAAAACTTGAAAGTGTGTTCTTAATACTCTTATGCAAACAAATTTTCATTATAGTTTCTTAACTATGGACCTTATTTTTGAAGTAGTTGATACATTTATGCATATGGCTATATGTATATTTTCAATTTTTCTGGGCATAAAAGTTTTTAAATCTAATAGAAAAAACGTATCAGGTGTAATATCGTTGCTTTTTTCTTAAATGCTATATATTATTATTCAATATTACCTAAAATACTAAGAATTAAAATCTTAATGTAAACAATTTTTCATTGTTATATATACGGCGAAATGTACGTCACAATTTATTTATTCTTGAACATTTCGTTTATAAAATTCTTTCATTTATTTCAGTTATATATCTTATTTTCAATACTCGGAACTGATAGAGTATTATTGGATTTGGTTTGAGTTTGTGATAAGGTTCTGCGTGCGCTGAAAGATATAGTGCGTGATGAATGTTCAAATATTGAACGTTTTTTATTCATTAGTTACATCTACTGTTGGTCTGAATTTAAACTTTTCAAAATAGCGTTGTTCCATACCATTATAATGATAATTGAATGGTTAGTTTCAATTTTGTCAGCCAGTTGTGTATTCCTACATCTGTCCTAGCTGGACGACACTTTCTCCATTCGAATTTTATGAACAGTTATACACCATTAAATCCCATGCTTTGCTGTTTTCATCTAGAGATTTTTTTTCATAAAATAGTTATACTATCTATTTTTGATATATATTTTAGGTATTATACATGAACTGGTCACTTATTTGACAAAATTTCGACAACTGCCCATCCCCCTTTTTGCATTTTTTGTGTATTCTCAACAGCCGGGATCAAACTTTTATCAATGCATATATATGTACTAAATTCATTACCTAATCAAATCAAAGATTGTACATACATGCAGCATACGAGATTCAAAACGTAAACAAATGTGTTAGAAAATTCATCGATCTATAAATAACTTTGTATATACATCTTCCTCAATTGATATTGATCTATAAATACATTTGGTGTGCACACATACGAGACAATTATAAAACATTTCATTGATCGTTGATTGATTTGCACTTGTGTGAATGCGGCGAGGTTTTTTTTCAGTTTTCTGGATGATTATTAGAATGTAGTTTGTACATTCCGAATTAAAATAGGTGGACAGATTAGGGACTGCATGACCATTTATTAACAATACTTGTTTTTTTTTCCTTCATTATTTTGTATGAAAAAAAATATTTTTGAAGCAGAGGGTAGGTAAAAATATTCTGAAGAAGGATTTTTGCCATATAAAATAATGCTATTAGATACGGACCATTTAACTTAATTAAGGGGGGCTTGTTTTTTTATCAGAATTTTTTTTCACAGAGCGCGGACAAAATACTTATTTTTCAAAGGCGTCGCAACAGAATATCTTTTTTCATTATCAGCATTATTTTTTATAGCAGAAATCCTTCTTCAGAATTTTTTTTTACCCTCAGCTGCCAAAATATTTGTTTCTTCAAAAATAATTTTCACAGATTTTTTTTTATTTTTTTTTTGGAAAAACCAAGCCCCCCCTTTCAAGTTAAATGGTCGGTCCCTTAATGAAACAATATTCAGTCGCATCACCTTCGATAAATATATATTTTTTTCTTGCCAAAACGAAAAATTAAGCCCCCCCCCCCTTTCAAGTTAAATGGTCTGTCCCTGACGGCTTAATTTGTTATTGGTCAATGCTATGTTTTTAATTCGAAAATTTGGAAGTTTTTACTTGTATAATATTCAGTACAACTGTTAAGTTTTATTTACTAATTTGTGACATTTATTTTTTAGAAAGCCTCCAAAGTATCAAAAACTCTTTAACATGCTTGAACTTCATTCAAAATCCCATTAAACTATATATCTGACCGTGTGTTGTTAAGAATTTAAAGCGACATTATATTCGGCACATAAATGAATGTTAAAAAACTAAAAAAAAACTTATTAAAGCAAGAACTGGTACCCTGACTTTAAGGTGTTTACTTTTCTTCTTGTCTTTTTACGTCTACTGAATCGTGATTTTGTCGTGTCATTTTATATAATAAATTTTCCGATTTTCGAACGACCCACTGGTACTTCTTTGCTTCATAAACAACTCGTCTATTAAAAAATGTCATTATGTCACTTAAAACTATATTCGACCGTTTGTAGTACTAAGTCTTTACACAAAAAATATTCGTAATTTGGTTAGCTATAGCTATTGCTTTTCTAATACATATCCGGGAGATTATCATGTAAGGGGCGATACAATAAACATGAAATGATGATGAAGTGGAGGAAGTAGAGACAAAAGGCCAATGGGCAAGGAGAGTTTTGTATCACTGGAAAAAAGGAGTGATGGGAAGGGACTCGCAATTTTGCCTACTACAGGAGGATCCTACGGGTCCTATATACGCTCTCACGGACACCTGTTACAAGGAACGTGACAATTTTCCCAACAGAGTGCACCAAAATAGAAATGCGTCAGGTTTTCCGTATTATAGCCTGACGACCACGGCATTCATTATGACATTGCTGCCCCCATTCAACCACCTAGGGCGCACATCCCAGTCGATTTGTGGGTAAGCTGCCTGACCTGATATCAGGGCTTTGAGCGCTGCTCGGTGCACTTTTTCCGGCAAGCTTAGCGTTGCTGCGGGCCTAATCGCCTCCCAGGACCCGTACGGGTAAAATATTCGGCACATATAACTACTTTAAAACAAACAAACACATGTATACTAATGTTTAATATTTAAAAGATATAATAATGTTTATAAAAAAGCAGGAACTGATAATCCTTTATAGAGAACACTGACTTCAAAATGCTAATTAATATTTAGTATTTTGTACGGTAATTCATGGTAAATGTCGGGTGCAGTGTCGGATCTAGAAGGGGGGTCCGGGGGTCGGAACCAGTATGTGGGACCCCCCCCCCCTTTTCGAAAATTTCTGGATCCGCCCCTGGGGTGGCTAAAGAAATTTTCGTAACAGGTTTCTCAGAAACTACTGATCCCAGCCACTTGATATTTAGTGTACAGCATCAGGATGGAGTCTTATACCGTGTGATTTGATTTAAGATCTGTCGCTCATCTACATCCTGTTTAACGAAATCCGGCCATTTCTGTCTGGTAATTCTTTGCTTTTTAAATCAAACACAAATGAACATATGTTTAACCGAGTATCTTTGGATATGGGTTTATACCCATATCTTTTCTTGTTATAATTAGTTGTATTCAAATAAAAGATACATGTACAAATTTATCGTAAAAATGCCGTTATTACAAATGTAATATGAAAAATGTCTTTAATCAAGAAATTCCTTGCTTTAATGTATAAAGTTATTTTCATACACTCAACAAACAAAACAACTATATACGTTAATCATCCTCGTGTACACGTAGTAATATTATGGCAAGCCAACGTGGACTTTATTCCCTTTTTAGCAACATGTGGTTAAATATTTATTGAGATCAATAATTATTTAATAACATGTTAATAATTCATTTATTGAGCTCAATATTTATTTATTAACATGTTGCAAAATCAACACGTGCAAAATGCAACATGTTAGTAATTAATAATGGTATACCATTATTTATTTATCAACACGTTATAAAATATATACCGATTATAAGGAAATATTGAGTACCATATTTAATTATTCACATGTTAATAAATGGCGAGTACGTATTGGGGCGATAACATCATTCTGTCTTTGGATAGCAATTCGTCCCAATTTGTTCAACGTAATCATGATTGTTTTTTGTTGGAAGGTGGTTAGGCTTCCCATGTTTGTTTTCATTATGTAAGGCCTTTTTTTAGATCAAACAGATGAAAAAAAATCCAAATAGATGGTCAGATAAAACAATAACTAAATAATTTTGTTTGCGTTTTGGTTTTGTTTGTTTGTTATGTTTTTTTTAATGGGTGAAACCTTGTTTGACACTTTCGCTGTATGACCATGATGATCTCCGATGACTCTATTTCAGGTGTTTTACAGCACCTTACACCCAATTTATTATTATCACCCCTATGACATGTCCGATAACAAAGGTATAATCATAACCTGTGCAATCGCCAATCGTTACAAAAAATAAATTGGACCGTATGACGTAACACTATATATTAAATTACTTAGAATTTACAATGAAATTTTTAAATGTATATAATAGGTCATAAAACTGAAAAATGAAATATTAATTGCATTTATTGTATATTTGGTTCATTTGAATTGGTATTGAAAAATGCCTCTCCTCCTAAAACCAAAAAAATCATTAGAAAAAAAAAGAACCCAGACTGAACGAAAATAATTTATAATGTAAATTATTGTTTTATCTAATTAAAGCTAGAAAAGACGCTCCCAAGAGCCTTAATCGCTCACCTGATCTTTAAGCTATAAGAGAATCTTCTACATGTATTAGTTATTGCCCATATAAGGGGTCGCGCCTGACAATTTTGACCCAATAGAAATTTTTGAGGAGCTTAACGAGTTGCGGGTTTCAGCAAGCAACAGCATTTCTCTATCTGCAATAGTTTTCCACTTAGGGTCCAGGATTTTCTTTTTTTAATAGGCACAGGATACGGTTACGGCAAATTTGGGCAAAATCGTAACAATAAGAAATTCTTATTGTTACGGCAAAGACGAAAATCGGAAACGGATGACGGAACTGAGACCGAATCATTTACGACCGTAACAAAAAGAACTTTCTTATTATTACGGCACTTATTTTTACGGCAAATCGATCTTGAATAAACAGTGGCATAACATTTTATTATTTTTATAATACAAGCGGGCAAAAATATAATCTAAATTTAACTTAATTAAAGATCATGAAGATATTATGATAAATTATGGCACATGCGACACAACAAATAAATGGTTGTCTGTTTTTTTTTAATCCTGTACCATTCAAGGCACCTATCACAGATGATGGTAATGATACGTCTACTTCTGTTTTGAGTATCCAAGCCCGGTATATGACAATAATCGTCATCCGGTTCGTATTCGTCTTCCAATAAAGTTCAAACCGCCAGAAGGCGTATTGTCGAACTGAGTGGTGGTGCACACAAACTCTCAATTTACAGGTGCAGATTAAAAAACCAATATATACTATTAAAAACAGGACTGCTTCGCAGATTATCTGAGGGTAGTCTTCTGCAGTTCCTCATTCGTCCATTATTCACAATTTTTTTAAGTATTAGATAATTCTTAAGAACATATAAAGGGATGTATACAGTTGGGGAGTTCTTTATTCGGGACGCTTCCTAAAGCAAAATGTTTTATTCAACAAATAGTAAAGAGAATTTTTATCAAATATCATTAAACTGTCGATGGAATGAATGTATTCTTTTATTATTATTGTTTACTTATTACTATTTTACTTACTATTTTAAGCGGAAGAATTATCTCTTCTGCATAATATTTTCATAAATAAATTTGCCGTAATAATAGTTGCCGTAATAATAAGAATAATTCTTAGTGTTACGGTCGTAAATTATTCGGTCTCCGTTCCATCGTCCGCTCCCGGTTTTCGTCTTTGCCGTAACAATAAGAATTTCTTATTGTTACGGTTTTGCCGTAATCGTATCCTGTGCCTTTTTTTAAATACAGGAGATGAACATTTTTATATACACGTTATTTATATTTAAAACAGAAAATCATTGACCCAATTAGTGCCTGTGAAGTTTTCATTCTATATGGGGAAAACATCACTATTTTTGATCTTTAAAGGGCCATAACCCCTATAGTGAGTGAGTGATTGAGTTGGTGTTTTACGCCCTTGCAACACTATATATAGGCATAGACCTGTATATAAATAGATTTGCAAATTGATGAAATCTCACAATATCTCATGCAAAGAAACGAGATTTCGTACAAAATCAACAATCTAAAATGATTCTTTTTTACAGCCATTCTAAAATAATTTGAGATTTTACATGTGTTAAAATAACTTTTATAACCTTAAGCTATTTAGAGGAGTATCAAAAGAGCCCATACTACCCGAGTTTTCATGAAAATACATTATTTTACAAAAATTTTGTAATGTTTTCACTTTAAATTGTCACTAAAAGTTTATTCCTCAACCAAATTAAATTAAATTTTTACACAGATGTTCCTTAATCTTTTCTCTGTTTAATGCAATTTATTCTGGTTGATTTCATAGAAAGGCATAAAAGTAGTCAGAAAAATAAACAAACTCTCATTTATAAACCAGTGATATTTTCACACATATACTGGACAATTAACAAGTTGCAAATCTATTTAAGGTGGCTCATCCCTTTTACCACGCGCAACGTTATGCGCATTGCGGTTGAAAAATTATTTGGGACGTTTCGGAACGTATTTTTGACGTTACAATCGAAATTTACGCTAAAGCGTCGACGAAATGAAAGAACGTAAAAAACTAAACGTCCGTCGCTAACAGGAATGTTTGAGAATTTCAAGACCGCATCTTCCGTTATTATTAGAAGTTGATGGAAAAGTGATTCGGAGAAAGTTGTCTTTTAGAAAAGCGATGTTTTGCATAAAATTAGGAAAGCCGTTTAATAAAATGACATCTGTTTCCATTCTATAAAAAGACATTTCATCGTATGTTCCATTGTCGTTCTACTGCTATTAAACTGTCTCCGAGCATTTCTAAAACGAATAGATCGTTGTCTTTTAAAGTAGTGCCAACTGTGTGGGTTTTCAGTCCCTTTTAATTAGCAATAAAAAACCTCCCCTCTTTTTGAAAAAAAAATAAATAAAAAGCCCGATTCTGTAGATGTTAGATATCTGCATTTTTTATATCATTATATCCTCCGTTCGGTTTGGTGTTTGTCCGTTCGTTTCCTCCATATCCGAGATAACGACAAATTAATCCGTTCAAACCCACATTTTCTTGAAAAGTTTATACATACAGTTGTTTCAGTTTTTTTACCTATAGCCTTTTACGCCAAAATCGTCGACAGTTTTTAAAACGTACGCCTAAATAAAACAAACTATAGTAAGTTATATGTATAGTAATTTTTTTTGTAAAGGTGACAAAACCAATGCGATACAGAAGTATCTGAAAACTGTTTGTCATATGAACGATTTTAATTCATTGTCAAGGACCAAAATGCTTGACAGAATTTTCTAATGTACGGACAGGAGTTTAAATATGAACAAATCATAATCCCCTCGAAAATGGAACAAAAGGGGATAATCGATTTCAAAAAGATTAGTCCAAACAGATAGTCATGAAAAAGCAGATGGATCATGGTTCAAATTAGGAATACAGATCGAGATGATGTAATACGTTAAACGGGTGTATATTTCCTCTTATATATGATAACAATACAAGTAGTTGCTTGACTAAAGGACAAACAAACAAAAATAAACTTCTTACTCACAGGGCTTATTATTAAAAAAAAACACAGCATAATCCCATTATATTTTTCATTACAAATCAGACGTATACCGTGACAGAACAGAATTTCTGTGGGTCTCCCGCATAGCAAAAAAAAAAAAGAAGAAAAAAAGAAAAAAAAGTCGGTTAGTTAATCAGAAGTAAAAAGAGACATGAAAAGGCATCCAACTATATGAGACCCCTACCAAAGACAGCTTACCAAATATTGAAAGCCTACAACTTTCTTGATATCTTTAGGATTTTGGTTTTGAATCATACGCATTGTATTTTTTTAATCACAGATTTTGGTTTTGAATCATACGCATTGTATTTTTTAATCAAGGGTCAATTCATTCGTAATTAAACCGGCGATCAGCGATCAGTGGTCATATTGAAGGCTGTTTGTTGTTTTTCATTGAGATTTTGTTTAAATTGTCATGATTGCGGGTTGTAGCGCATAACCTTATTCTTCTATTTACGAAAAAGCGTGGCGTCGGCAGACAAAAAACTTAGAACGAAAAAAAGTTCCGTACAAAACTATAATGTGTTTTAATGAATATCGATCGTTACGGGTGTGCTATAGCAAGCAGGAGCACCTGAGTTCACTCTCAATACAAGATTGGTATTGATATTCAGTAGTTGTTGTCTGTTTTGTTTTATCTCTGCCCTTTCGGACTTTTGAAAGTCGGATGCCCCATTGAAACCTCTGCTTCTTTCAATAGAATTCCCCATAGGTTATAGTTGTTTTTGATTATTTCTTCAGGTACAAATAACTGAAGTCCGAAAATTTTATCGGTCAGGGTTTGTTATTTCGCAAATAAATATATTATACCCCCACTCGTAAGAGAGTGGGCTATATTGCAATCACCTTGTCCGTCCGTCCGTCCGGTTCAATTTATCTGCTTCTACTGAATGGATTGGTTTCAAATTAAGTACACAGTTTCAGCATGATGAGTTAAACCGTGCCTCCCCTTTCCAGGTCAGTCCGTCATGTACTTCCTGTTTCCGAGCCGACTTTGACTTTTTAAGGGTAAAAAATTTGAAATGTGAAATTTTTCGTAAAATATTTCTCGGCTTCTACTGGATGGATTGGTTTCAAATTTGGTACACAGCTTCAGCATGATGAGTTATACCGTGCTTCCCCTTTCACGGTCAGTCCATCATCAACTTCCTGTTTTCTGAGCCGACTTACTTAAGACTTTTTTATGGGTAAAAAATAGAAAATTTTCGTAACAGATTTCTCGGCTTCTACAGAAGGGATTTATTTCAAATTTGGTACACAGCTTCAGCATTATGAGTTGTAATGTGCCTCCCGTTTCCAGGTCAGTCAGTTATCTACTTCCTATTTTCTGAATGGTCGAGTGAGGGTATGCTTAGCACGACTAGTGCAATCCCTTGTTTTATTTTTGCAATATTTGTTCTGATGTTTCGGTATCATACATGTATATGACGAAAATAGACCAAGAACATGTAGAATAAGAACTTCCCATTGTGCAAATATCTACACTAAAACTGAAGTAAATTAATCAAGACAAGTCAAAATGAAGGACCGGATCATCATAAATAAAAACAAATTGTGTCTGTGGTCTAGCTGTCTGTTCGCCCCTAACATAGACACTTGTGCATTCATATCCTATTAGAAAGCAGCTTCACAATTACAAACAAAATCGAAATTCAATTGCCATTACAGATTAGAAAATTTCAAGCTCAAAATATCAGTTTAGCAATGTTGTGTTACCTCTAACCTAGATCTTACACATATATGCAAGTGCAATGACACTGCAAACGGCCATTATTTGACAAATTCGTTTTTTTTGACAAGATGCGTGTCAAAAACTGAATTTTTTATGCCCCCCTTTTCTGTGATCAATCAACCTTGAAGTTGATGAAAAATGTCTGTTTTTTTATATCCTGATCATATGTATATGTATATAAAGTTTAATGATAATTAGATAACTTCCTTCATGGTAAAGTACATGTAGTACAAACCTGTAAGTAAACATGATTTGCGACAAAAGGACCCTTACACTTTAGTAGAAAGGGCAACAAAATTGATTTTGCACATTTTTTTCCCTAACTTGAACATCCCATGAATGACAATGGATGCATCAGGAATAATATTTTATCAGTTGTGACTTCAACACTGAACAATGTATCTTATGTATTCATCATTTAAAGATGAATGTCACAAGGATGGATATCTTTATGCTTTATTCATGTTACAATGTATTTTTCAAATCTATTCTTCAGAAATAAACAATTTATTTAATTTTGTCTGTCACTGTACTCTGTACTGTAGCTTAAATGTTCATGTTCCATGCTTCTCATTATCAAAATGTAGAAATCCTCCATGTTCAAATATGTGAAAGAAAAGCACAAGGCTATCAAAAGATAGAATCAATATATTATATAATACGATATATAACTTAGTATTACAAACATTGAGCATAATGTAGCTTATTTACAGGTGATCACAGATGATCTTGGGTATTTTTTTTCATACCACAAATACATTTGTAACATGTACATTTTGTAGATAAACAAACACAAAATCCATACATATTGCTACATACATGTATGTTAATCCTCTATAATTACCAAATATGATTGCAATAAAACATTTACCAGTTCACATGTAAATTTAAGAACATTTTAAGGGTGTCATTCCTTGGAACATGATACAAAATGCAATTAAGAATAGAAATATTTTCTTTTGACATTTGATGTTTGAAGGAAAGCATCACAATATTTATCCTTTCATGTTAGATATTTAAGAAATGGATTAATTTAATTTCTTTTAACATGAATAGGGGACGACCATATGATTTTGAGGGGGGGGGGGGGCTGGCAGTTTTTGTTAACAAATATGCTGGCCTGGAAAAAGTTGAAAATAAATAATCTGGCCTCTGTTTGCAAGAAAATAAATAATCTGTCCCAAGATCCTTGCTCAATCAAGCTATTGTATGCAGACAATAAATATTCTTGTCGCGTAGCGGCGAAAATTAAATATTTTGGCCCTCCAAAATTTTGAAAATAAGTAATCTGTCTCGACTGAAAGTGCCAGGTCCCCCTTCAGAATCAAATGGTCGTCCCCTTATGGACAAAATGTTTTACAAGTGTTTAAAAGAACACTGCAAACACTCAGAATATTGAAGATTATAAATATTTTTGCTATATTTGTACGGTGTACATGTAGTTTGTAACTTTAATGACCATATCCTTCAGTACAATACAAATCAGTGTTTTTGCACTTGTTTATCCATGCATGCGGCATGTACACAAACATCAATTGATAGTTTCGGTTAACATCCCATTATCCTATTCAAATTGCCTTTCACACATTCATCTTAAATTTTCAAAAAGCATTTTGGGTGTGCATAAAAGAAGTGTTAATTTTGCAGTTTTATCAGAACTTGGTAGATACCCACTGCATTATGATATTTTAAAATGTTTGATTAGATATTGGTTCAGGTTGGAGAATCTTGATTCTTTCCCATTACTTAAAGATGCATATGCCTGCTGCAAAACTATACATGATAACAACAAATTGTCTTGGTACTCTGTTGTTAAAAAAGCATTAGACTATTTAAATATAAATTTAGAAAGTAAAATTTATGGACCATATACATTTAAGAACTTTTTAAAAAAGAAAATTCAGATAAAATATTCAGCTGAATGGTATAAATCACAGAATAAATTAAAAGATGGTAAACTACAAACTTTTTTAAAAATTAAAAACAATTTTGGTTTTGAAAATTATTTACAAGAAACAAAGAAATTTGAAATAAGAAAAGCTATTTGTAAACTTAGAATATCTTCACATAAATTAATGATTGAAGTTGGTAGACATAACAATATTCCTAGAACAGAACGTTATTGCAAAAAATGCAATACGGGTGAAATTGAAGATGAAACTCATTTTTTAATTGATTGTAACCATTTTCAGCAGGAAAGAGAAATTTTATTTTCATTTATTGAGAAAGAAAATAAAAATTTAGAAAATCTAAACTCTGAACAAAAACTTATTTTTTTACTTACTTCTGAAGATCCAATAGTGTTAAATGCAGTGGGTGAATTTATTTTTAAATACTTATAAATTTATATAGAATCATCTTGAATATTATGAAATCTGTCTTGCTACTCTGATATGTGATTGTAACTCTTTAATTATTGTTCTTTTCTCTTTAAATGTTATATGTATACTCATGCTGCCCCTTGTTGGGCCCTTGATTGGAAAATAAAATATGTTCTATGTTCTATGTATAGTAGAGGCTGAACATCCATGTACAAGCTTGTGCATCACACTCACACTGTCACAGGCAAAATTAAAGTGATATTTTGTTTTTGTATGTTGTTTTTTTTTTTTTGCAAATTCATATTTACTCAGTTAAAAATATTTACAAGTCGTTTCGGATTGATTTCAACAACAACAACAAATATATAATCCGTGACGGGGATGATCATTGATGCACTGTTGCAGAACATGAAGAATGATTGTTTGTTGTCATTGTTTTGAAACGACCCCCTTTTACTTGATACTTACTTGATACTTGGTGGGTGAAAAGGATCTAGTGTCGATCCCCTCTCATCTTCAGGGTTCTCTTGAAAGAGGATAGGCTAGTTGCTTGGACTGTCGCTTCACTGAGGCTATTCCATCGGTCCACCACACGGTTACAAAAGTAAAACTTTCTGATATCTGTTCTGCTGTGTTCCTTGCTGAGTTTTAATGAATGACCTCTTAGCTCACGTATTGGATGACTGAACAGAAAGTGAGATGGTGTTTTGACCAGCCCATGCAGATATTTGTATGTTTCGACCATATCGAAGAAGTCTCTTCTAGATTTAAGAGAAGGCAGTTGTATATCAGTTTTTGACAAATCCAAGCATCTTTTCTGAATTGATTCCAGTTTGTTTATGTCAGTTTTTAACCACGGGCTCCACACTGGGGAGGTGTATTCGAGACCCGGTCTGATAATAGAAGTATACAGTGTTGTTATTTTCTTTTGAGTTAGAGATGTAAAGCATCGTTTAATAAGTCCAATTTTCTGGTTTGCTTTCATGGAAACTTTATGAATATGTTCTGACGGTTTGAGACTAGAGTTAATATATACTCCAAGGTCCTTTTGGGTAGTGACGCTTGATAGATACACTCCATTTAACGAGTAGAAAAAACGAACAGACTCACGTATTCTTAGCACCACACATTTCTGAGCATTGAAATTTAAAAGCCATAGTTTTGACCAGGCAGAAAAGTTGTTTAAATCTTGCTGAATTTCCTGACAATCGTCTATGGAAGCTGCAGGTCCATACAGTTTTGTATCGTCTGCGAAATGTTTGGCAGTTAGTTTTGCAAAAGAAGGAAGGTCATTTACATATAAAATAAAGAGAAGTGGACCTAATATGGATCCTTGCGGTACTCCGCTGGTTACTTCCTTCCAATCGGAACATCCATTTCTAAGTAAAACACGTTGCTTTCTGCCGGTAAGAAAATTTCTAAGCCAATCTAAGATATATCCTCTAATGCCATAGTGTTCTAATTTAAAAAGAAGGCGTTGGTGTGGTACGGTGTCGAATGCTTTGGCAAAGTCGAGGTAAATAATGTCTTCTGGTATATTTTTATCAAATGAGAAAGTCCAATCGTTGAGACTTTCCAAGAGTTGACTTATACAAGAACATTGTTGCTGAAAACCATGTTGGTCGCATGAAATGATGTTATTCTCTTTAACAAAATGTAACAGTTGGTCCTGAAGTAGTCGCTCAAGAAGTTTGGCTACTTGGCTAGTTAGTGTGACTTGTCTATAATTCTTACATTGGCGCCTAGATCCTGCTTTAAATATTGGTGTGATATTTCCTAACTTCCAATCCAAGGGGATAGTTCCAGTTTGAATAGAGCTGTTAAAAAGTTTACAGAGAGGCAACGCAAAGTTTGGGGTCTTCTTGAGGACATTTACATGTATATTATCTGGGCCACTAGACTTGAATAGTGTTAGGCTGGAAATCCTTTTCCTTACTTGTTCAACAGTAAATTGTGTAAAAGTAAAATGATTGTCAATTCTATCATTGCTTATAGGTATAGTATGATGTAATGGAGGCTCATCTATAAGTACAGAGCTAAAAAAGTCGTTTAAAGCCCGAGCTTTATCCTGGTCATGGTTTAAAGTATTTCCGTCGACCTCAAGCATTTCAACTGTTGAAGAAGTCTTTGTAAAGTTTCTTGTATAATTAAAAAATCGCTTTGGATTATCTTTTAGAGAATCTACTAGTTTATCTTCATAATCAGACTTTGCCCTTTTCAAGGTATCTTGGTAATTCAGCTTACTATTAGCATAGTCCATTAAGTCACAGTTTAGTTTTCTTTGGCTATACTTTTGGAATGATTTTTGTCTTTTGTATCTAGCACGACGAACAGACTTAGCACGAATCCAAGGGGGATCAAGCTTAGCACCTTCTTTAATAATTTTGTGGGGAACATATTTGTCTACTAATGAATCATATACTCGTTTGATAGTGCCCATTGATCTTTAACAGATTTTCCATCAAGTAATGCATTCCAATTAATATTTCCTATTTCACTATTTAAACCATCATAATCACCACGACTATATAGATAAATTTTGCGTTGTTTGTAATTAACTCTCATCTTCGGGAAGGAAATAGTGAAAGCTATGCTCTTATGGTCACTAGTACTAAAATTTTCATCAACTTTAACATTGTCGATTATATCTAGGTTTGAAGTAAGTAATAAATCTAAGATGTTGTTGCCCCTAGTCGGTTCTTCCACCATTTGATACATCGAATTTTCCTCCAGAACGTTTATAAAGATATTGTCTAGGTCGTGAGGGGAGGAGTATAAACTCCAGTTAATGTCTCTAAAATTGAAATCGCCTACTAAAATAACATTCTCATTGGTGCATGCTTTATTTATAGATTCACAAATAGAAAGTACATTGGTATGCTTGCCTCTATCAGGTCTGTAAGCTGCGCCAAAGATTATATATTTGCCTGGGGTAGGATTAAGTTTGCACCATATGATTTCGGCCCTCGCATCAGCTTCATGATATTCGACAGGATTAAGATCATTTTTCACAAGGATCAAAACTCCTCCTCGACCATCGATACTGTATGTCCCTGGGTCATAAAAATCAACATTACGGTCAAGCCTAAAGATTTTATATGTATCAATATAAAATTCTGAGTCCAGTACATTGTTATCGAACCATGTTTCGCAGACTGCAATAATATCAAGCTTCTCACTTAGTATAGTGTCCTTAAATTCATTGAATTTATTATGAAGACATTGTGCATTAAAAAACTTAGCTTTCAAAGAACTGTCAACTGAAAGTTTTAAACAAGAACGAACGTTAGAACTATTAACTTCAGTAACGCAACGATTTAACGTATGTACAATGGGTTTCTTAGAAGAATTCAATGACGTACCTGGGTCCCTAAAGGGATGCCAGGCGACGGAGATTTCTCCTGAGGTTCTGGGTGCCCTCTGATAAGGTTTGGACTAGTGATGTCAGGCGTATCATTATGTGATCTGGTATAGTCATGATCATGCAAATTTTGTCCAGATCTAGCGTTATCTTGGTACGGATGATGGTTAGTAGGATTTCGACGATTACCCTGAGTACGACTTGTTTCTCTCTTAGCTTGGTTTAGTTTTCGTTGTTTACGAATGTGTGCCTCGCGTTCTCTTTGAAGCACTGTCAAGTCAGGATTAATGTAAATGTCAGTGGTATTTAAGTGTTCACTACTAGCATTTCTAAAATTTTTTGCAAGGCCAAGGACTTTCTTTTGTTCCTGAGTTTCACTAAATTTCAGTCTAAGAAGGCGCGGACGTTCATCGTCGTTTTTCTTACCGATTCGGTGGGCTAAGACCGGCTTAATTTCAGGGACACCTAGATGAGACAACAATTGCTTAGCATCGTCTATGTTGGATTTGTTAGTTTCGGGCATTCCACGGACTACTATGCTATTTTCACGTTTTTGTATTTCAAAAGGTTCATTGATGACATTGTCCAATTTATTGGCAAGAACACGAACATCTTCGGCCAGACCATGAATGACTAAACGGTTCGCTTCTATAGATGCTTCCATATCATCGGTTGAAGCTTTGTCGGCTTTACGTGCTAACTCATTCTCTATTTCAACAAATTTTGCGTCGTATTTCTTCATGTATTCCGCGCAACGTTCCTCAATTTCAAAGTCTGCACGGACACATTTAATGGCAGTTTCTTTGCAGGCAAAACAAAACCAACACGCGTCTGAATGGTCTCTATAAAATGTATACTCAGATGCATTCATTTTAAGGCAAGGCGTACAAAAATAAAGTTGACAACGGTCACATTCCATAAGGGTATCACTCTCTTGATCAAAGTTTTTATTACATAATTTACAGTTCCAGATCTCTTCACTTACAGATCCCAGTATATCAAAGGAGTTTGCGGTTTTTCTACGAGGTAGCTTAGATGATGGAGAGATTTTATTACTGACTAGATTTTGTTGTGAGCGTGCCTGAAGGTCTTTGGAATTTTGGGAGTTACCAATTTTGGCTGAGCGTGTAACCATGTTTTTTGAACCATGTACTGATGGGGGACCCATTTCTTTCTATGTAAATGTCAGATAAAGGTTTCAGTTTGGTTATAGATCACATAGATAATGTTTTTGGACACTGATGAATCTAGATTGTCATTTTTTCACACAGGGCTATTTTTTCCACACCATCTTCAGACCGGAACCTTCGCTACCGCTAGGATTTTACGTAAATTTTAAGAATAATTACTCACCACGAACAAAATAGATTCATTAAAGATAAATGATACATCCATTTGGTCAACAAAATGTACGTCCAGTATTCCTGGTATCCTTCAATCAAGGTAATTGCACGTTTGTTGATCGGCACAACTTGCAAATGGCGACCGCCATGTATTTTGACCTTGATAAGGGACGTAACTCAATTCCCGCCAAAATGTCATCTGTGTTAGCGAAATAACTAAAAAAGGGCGTTTTTCTAGTTTAAATACTCGGATTTGACAAATAACTGATTTCAACTTATAGTTCATTAAAGATAGTTTGAGAAACGATCTACATGAAAATATTATCAATACATTTGAATACAACAATAAAGATTTTAGAAATTTTGGTTTTTTGGGTGCAGGGCACACACTTCCCTCTATAGAGCCCAAACGAACTCGGTGACCCCCTTTTTTCTTTCTCTTAAAATGAACCTTATATCGATGACTTAAAAATATTATTTTTTTGAAAAATTCTATGAAATAGATTTTTTATTATTAATCGAAATTCGTTTGTTTTTGCTCAAAACTAGAGGAAAAAAATCGCCAAATTTATGACAAATCTGTAAATAGAAAACTAACAACCTACCTTTCAAATCTGTTGACTGCTAAAACTTGTTCACTAGTATGTCTTGATTGAATATAACCCAAATTTACTGTTAGAGAACCAAAGTCTTTTTGTCTGTAATTACCTTTTGAAGGATCCATGAATGGCCAAGAAAGTGCCAATTTTACGAACTTTGATAGCTTCTACAGAAAAAACGAGCACGGTGACCCCCCTTTTTTATTCAATTTTCCGATGCAGCTTATCAAACTACATAACATATATCAAAATAAAAAAAATCTATGAAAACTCATAAAAGGGATGAGCCACCTTAATATACAGGTCTATGATATAGGGAACTGCAAATTGAAGAACCACAGGAAAAGGGGAGAGGTGGGTAGGAGCGAAAAATTTAGCCTATTTGGTGCACTACTTGGCGGTCCACAAAGGGATATTTCACGTGTATGAGGCTTGTGAATATATTTATGTATACTGATTATATATGTCTGTATTTGTAAATGCCCTTTGTGGGCCCTTAATTGGCTAATACAATTTGTATCTTGAAGCTTTGCACTCTCCACACACGTTAGCCCACAATGGTCAGCAGTCAGGGTTTCCGTATTATAGATCTGACAACCCCCGCGGACGAGGGCCACCCTATTCAGCCACCTAAGGCCGGGCACACACCTTGGTCGCTCTGTGGGCTGAGCATTAACCCGATGTCAGGATCCCAAGACCGTGGCTTGGTCGCCCCTTACGGCCTTTTTGCCGGCCCCGCACCGGACCATAACCCGTATAATGGGACGACTTCGACCAAATGGAGACTTTTGTAGAGCTTTTCATTCTGAATAGCATAATATTCTTCGATTTTTTTCTATCTGTTATAGATTTTACCATAATGTTCTATTTAAGTAACAGCGACCGAGTTTTCTATCGAATCATTTCAAAGTGAGGATCGTTTATTGCCAACATGTCATATATCATTCCTGCAAAGTTTCAGTTGATTCAGAAAATTGTTAATGGACGACGACGGACGCATAGTGATGGCATATAAGCTCACATCGCCTTTGGCTAGGTGAGCTAAAAAAACTGCGAGCAGCAGCTAACATATAAATATCCCCAATGAAGGATCTTTAAAATAGGAGGCATATATCTACATTATGTCACAGAGATTGTTTGAAAGTTTCATAAAAATCCAACAAGGGCTTTATGAGGAGTTGCGGATAAGAGATGTGTACCCCTTGTTATCAAATGGCTAAGGTCATGTTTTGCTATATGGCAAACCCTAAAAATCATTGTGATCAAGTTCTAAAATAGGAGGTGCATATCTACATAATGTCACAAAGATTGTGTAAAAGTTTCACGGGAATCCATAAATGGGTTAGGAGGAGTTGTGTATAAGAGATGGGTACCCCATTGAAGTCAAACAGTTAATTTCAGGTTTTGCTATAGCAAACCCCCAAAATCATTATCAACTTTTAAAATACGAGGTTCACATCACATATATTGTGTGAAAGTTTAAGTAAAATCGATAAAGGGGTTTAGGAGGAGTTGCGGTTAAGAGATGGATACCCTGAGGTGTAACGGAAGGAAGGAAGGACGGACTGACTATATATTCACAACTTTTTAAGCAGGGGGGGTGTATACAAAATTCTGTATAATCATTATTATGCTCCTTTAATAATGAGGAAAACTTAAATAACAGAATTTGTTTTGTCGGGATAAAAGGACGTTTCCTTGAACAATTGTCTACCATTTATAGTTTAATGCTGAACAATATAATGCCGCATACGCGTTCTTTGATTTTTACAAAGATTTTTATAAAGGTTGTAATCAATTACATGCATATCATACAGTTCTCACGTACTGAAAACAAATTACGTATAACAGAGTGCCAATTAAAAAAATCAAATTGTGCTTGCCATTTATTTGGACTAAAGACGATTCATTACAGACAGACAGACAGCCAGACAGAAGTACATTGTACGGTGCCACGGTCTTATAATACTTGTAGTTGTAGGGATATATTCTTAATAAATAGTATTTATTAAACCAATGTATGCAATGCATCCAAAGTCTGGTGTGTCGGCGACATTGTCTCTAATTAGGGCCCGCCACAAAGTGACTGTCGCCCTATATTAACCAGTCTGTCCGTCCGTCCGTAACAAAATCAGTTTTCCGCACTTTTTTCCATACCCTTTCAGAAATTGGGCTGATATTTTGTATCAGAGTCAAGTATGATGAGTTACAGATCACGTTTCTTTCCTGTCCGCAACCGTTTTTTTGGGAGTTATGGCCATTTGAACTTGGAAAATTCACTGAAATTTCAGATTTCCGCACTTTTTTGTAAAGGCTTGCAGATAATGAGCTAGATTTTGGTATGTGAGTCTACCATGACAAGTAACAGATCAAGTTCATGTTTTGTTCCAGCTGTCCGCAAATTTTTATGAGAGTTATGGTCATTTGAACATTAAAATACGTGTACATTTACTATCCACCATGGACCGCATGTAACAAATGTTGAGGAGGTGGATAAGGGGGCGGGAGCCCGGGAGTGGAGGCGAGGGGGAACCGGGAGTTGAGGGGCAGGGAACCGGGAGTTTAAGGGGAGGGAAGCGGGAGCGACAGGATCGGGAATAAATTGAATTAAGGGAGGTATGGAAATCGATTAGACTGACTATTCATAAGTTTTAACCAATTTGCATCAGTTATTTTTGTTTTCATTGTTGTTTTGATCGTGTTGTATATTTTTTAGCACGTTTCCGTGTCAGTACAGTGTATATTATGAATCTGGATAATTGTTTTAATGAAAGATGTTTAATATTGGGTATGCAGTATGAGCATGAGGTCCCATACCCAAGGATGCAATTTCATGCCTGTCGCTTCTGTATTTCCTGTTTGCAGACTCAGTTTATTGACTAAGAGCAAATTATTTGTGATGTTTTTATTAGTTTTTGGCAGTTCTGAGATAATCACCTTAATTTGCCTATTGTGTCATACTGCCAGACTTAAATATTGCAATGGAAGAAGTTATTTGCCATTGAATCGGATTCCTGTACTAAGTCATGACCATTGTGATCTTTAATTCACTGGTTTACTGGTTTGCCTTCTTTTAGTTTTGCCTTTTCTCTTTGGACATTTAAAATTGGACATCTCAGTTTGGTAATTTTGTTTTTACCTGTATCCTTATGTAGCATTCTTGTGTCCGCTCCAGCTTATAAAGTTTACATATCACAACCGATTCGTTATTCCAGAGATTAGATGGGACATATTTTGATTTCCTTGATAGAGTGTCACCCTTGAGCCGGTAGCAAATTGATAACACGGAGTCGTTGATTGTCTACACTTTTAAGAATATTAATGGAAGACATCATGCACCCATATAGCTATAGACCAATATGGATTTCATTTTCTAGCTCACATGGTTGATCATGGTTTAGTCATATCCTCCCTCAGCGGAATTAAAACGCTGAATTGACAGTCAGCAACGCAACAGGTGTAATGTAACAATTAAGTAGGAACCGCTTACTCTTCCGTAGCACCTGAGTTCACTCCCGTTCAACTAGCGGGCCCTTAGAGATGGCTGTCATCTCCCTGATATCTAATTTGGAACATCTATACACTTAGAAACAGTTCGAATTGATATTGATATACTAGACTGTTCGTTTATCAAACTAGAGACAGTACGCCATGAAATAGATTGGAAAAATTGACCAAAAGAAGTATTTTTTTACATAATTTTAATATTTTTATATTCTTACGAAAGTTCAAAATCTTTACGTAATGAATATTGTAGACTATCAGTAACAAACAACTCTATTCAGCACTAATACTATAAGACATTAGAACAATTTTCAACGGGGAGGTTTATCGGACTATTGGGCTGTCGACCTAATGGGTTGTCAATAAAGCTACAATTTAATGCAGAATTGGTCTCTTGTGGTATGTAGAGATTGAAAAAATTTTACTCGCGTTTGAGGTGTACGCAGTTATTTATGTGATACATTCTTTTAATAGACAACATTTGTTTTTACCCTGCAACATAAAATATTTATTATTTTATACAGATTCCATCTGTCTTTGGAATCACATATCTGTTTCGTTCGTTGTCCGTCCTTCCCTCTGTCTGTCACGCGATGGGTTCCGTAAATAAATAAAATAAATAAATAAATAAAATCTTGTTGCAAAAAAAAATATTAGGAGGTAAATGTTACGGACCAGATAGGGACCAATTTTTAAGTATTTTTTTTTCATTTTCCACCCGTGAAATATTGAAACAGAAACTTTAAAATGTCATCTCATATTTAAATTTGTATAACCGCAAAATTTTGCGATCGTAAATACTTGTATGTTATGGCGATGTCGTCGTTGTTGTTGTTGTAATCATCGTCCTCGATGTCGACGTCGTCGTCGTCTGTTGACACTTTGGATTCTGTGCTTAAGTTGTGGTTGACCGATTGTTAGGAAATTTTGATTTGATGTTTTTATTACTAAAGGAAGGTTGGTATTGCATTTGGAGTTTGAATTTGGCCCCTACCATTTCAGAAAAAGGCCAAAAATGGGCTTAAATAGGTGTATTCACAAAATTTGTGTGGAATGTTTGTTTTTCATCTGATTTTGATTTTTTTTTATTCCTCGATAAATTCTGTCAACTAAATACATGTATAACATTGGTTTTGATATATCGTGCAATCAACAAGAGATAGTCTGGACGAATGGTTTGATGCAAGAACTTTAGTTGTAGTGGGTCATGCAATTGTTATGTAGTTTTGTGATATTGTTAGTAACCACTAGAGGAGGCTTGAACCAGTGGCGGATCCAGAAATTTCGAAAAGGGGGCACTGGCTGGATTATGGGGGAGGAAGGGACTTTGGTCATGCTTCAATGATTTCATATACTAGTATATCCAATCAAAATTTTCCGCCAAAAAGTGGACCCAAACACCCCTCTGGATCCGTCCCTGGGCTTCAATTTACATTTGGGTTTTGTAAGCCCTAACGTATTATTTAGAAATTAGGGGTCAAAGGAGCAATAAACATCCATTATAAGAGTTTGCCTTACATTGATATAAATATGTCAAATATGCATTTTCATTGAAAGTCCACCACAAAATGCATGTGCCAAAAACCTTTCTGAGTCCATTGTGGGCTGCACTTGTAAAAAATCTTTGTGAGTCTTTCATGGGCTGAATATGTCCAAAGCAATTGACTATCCATCCTCGGCCACCAACGTACAGGGTTCAACATGTTGCAGTCGTATCAGAGGGGGTCAAGGGGGGTTCCAATAACACCTTGACAGGGAATTGATTTTCCCAATAACAGATAACAGAGAATTATTATTTTGGACTGAGCATTTCAATTTAGCTAACATACTATTTTTAATAACAGATAACATAAAATTATATTATTCAATAACAGGTAACAGTAAACTGAATTTCTTCAATAACAGTTAACACAGAACTGGTCAATAACAGTTAACATTAAATCTGATATCTGCAATAACAGCTAACAGAGAACCAATTTAAGCCAATAACACAGGAACAGCTAACCCCCTTGCCCCCCCCCCCCCTCGTATCATGCTGCGCTCGGTGTACCTTTTCTTAATTCATCAATAAAGCATGTAATTGTCAGGCAATTGGTACTAGAAGAACGATTTAGGTTTTGTTGCCAGGTTGTATATTTAATGAAACTTGTGCACTTGCATATTTACTCCATAATCCTTTTATGCCCCGCGATAACATGTCGGGGATGGGTCCATCAAGATTAATTTCTCAAAAATCGAACAGGAGATAATGTGACAGAAAGATAAGATACAAATGATTTGAAATTTGACAGGATCTAGTATGGCAAAATGTACATCCTAAGCGACATTCAGGCCTATGGGACTTCTATTTCCTGTTTTGGACGATGACTATATGATAATTTACATGACAATCTCCGTTAAACTGTTTTATGCCACATCTACGTCCGTCCGTCCCAAATGTTGCAAGGTGAGGAATTCTGTCTTTTGCTCATATTCTTGTTTCATAAAACAAGTAAACCAATTGTTATAAAAATTTGAAATGATGTTTGTAAACACTAAAGAAAGGTTGGTATTGCATCTGGGGTTTCTGGTCCCTACCGTTTCAGAAAAAAGGGCCAAAAGGGGCTAAAATTTGTGTTTGACAAAATGTCTGTAGGATGTTAAATTTTCATCCGATTTTGATCATTCTTTTAATTGTATTCCTCAATATATTCTGTCAACAAATTGTAACAACAGTTTTGATGTATCTTGCACTTTTTTTATGTGTGGTCCGATTTTCAAAATCTTTTTTTTTATTTTTTTTATTGGAATCCTTGTAAAAATCCCTACCTTGGGTTTTCAAAAGGGGGAAAGACGCCAATTATAAGAGTTTTTCTTGGTAAATTTTATTCAAAAATTTGAGTTGTAGTAGGCTGACCAATTGTTACGTTGTTTTAAAATAATGTGTGTGTCTCACCCCTAGAAAAAGTCTCCTCATGCAGTAAGGGATTGTGGGCCTTGCCGTTTCAGAGAAAAAGGGACCAACTGCCGTAGAACATTTATTTTTCATACGATTTTTTTCATTTTTTTAATTGTATTTCTCAATAAAAGAATAAGATATAACGGCAGTTTCAAGTATCTTGAAATGTTACATTGCTATAAAGGGTCAAAAAGGGGCTACACCCCAAAAAATCTACTTTTTTATTTGTGGTCCGATCTTCAAAATCCTTTTTACCTTGTAAAAATCCCTGTCTGTGTTTTTTTCAATCAGACTACGACGAGCTGCATGTGTCCAAAGCATTTGACAATATATATTTGGCCGCAAACGTACAGGGTTCAACATGTTGCAGTCGTATCATGCTGCGCTTGCCATAGCTTTTTATTGAAGTGTACGATAGGACAAGCGCCCAACTACACGACCCCGTGGACTTTTATTTTTTCAGATCCGTCTTTCGTTCTAAGTGGACCAAACATCGCTATACTGACACTGAAAGCATAAAGTATGGACCACAGTCGATACTGGTCCAACACTAGTAGGTAAAGCCCAATATTGAAGGGTACGACAGGACAATGGGCCAAGAACACGACCACGGTGGACCTTTTATTTTTTTTTTCATTGACCCGTTCTTCTTTTAGGACTAGATGACTTTACATCGCTATACTGACACCCAGTGCATACCGTATGGACCACAGTCGGTACTAGTTCAACACTAGTAGGTGGGCTCCATTATTAAAGGGTGGGACAGGACAAGGGCCAAAGCACACGAACCCGCTGTACCTTTATTTTTTATGGACCCGTCTTTCTTTCTAAAGGGATCAAACATCGATATGCTGACACCCAGTGCATAACGTATGGACCTAAGAGGGGTTAAACATCTCTATATAGACATTAAATGCATTACGTATGGACCACAGTCCTAGACTAATAGGTGAACCCCATTATTTAAGGGCAAGGCAGGACAAGGGCCCGAGTACACGGCCCCGGTGGACTTTTTTCATGGACCCGCCATGGACTAAAAATCAACTTACTGACACCGAGTGTATAACATTTGGACCACTGTCAGAACTGGACTAACACTAGCTAAATATATAGTAGGTTGACTCCATTGTTGATAGGCTATCTGTTATAAATAAACAAAACGGTTAAAACAGGGATGTCCAAAGCAGTTTTATTTAATCCCTAGTTAAAACAATAAAAAATGAAAGTTGAATTACCTTCAATAAGACCATGTTTTAGAGATTCGTGGGTATTACATGTATATATATATATACCAGTAAAAAGAACAAAAAAGTAAAAAAATGCTAATACATATTTGAAAAATATTTCATATCTCAATCTCCTACTTAGTCGATTTCATTGGTTTCCGGATTAATAGAATAAAAAAACCTGCTACCTAATAGGAAATTTCCGATTTAAGCGCAGATCCGGGTACAACTAAGGGGCATTCAAATAATTACAGGCTTAGTTAAAAAGTGACAAAACCAGGAGACGCAGCTGAAAACACCAATAAACAGCTATTAGCAATGTAACATTGTAAACTTGTGCCATGAACATACATGCACTTGTGTGTACAGAAGTATTCAATACATAAACAATATAATAAACCACATTACCCAACAGAGAGAGAACATAGATTTTTAAAGTTTTGAATTGGTCTCAGTTTCCCATGAAATGTCCATAGTGAAGCCAGGAGACAATATAACACATCAAACCATTGGGTGTAATATCATGTGACTGGTGAAATAGTAAACCATCTTATAATACATGTACATTTTGTATTGATTATTATCCAACAAGTACAACATTTTAAAAAAGCAAAGGAACATTTTAAATAAGCATGGGGCACAAACTCCAACAGTCATTGTGGTCGTCTTTAACTGGATTTGACCAATACTTAATTGATCGTTGGAAACGTGACGGATGTGCTACTAGAGCAAGCAGGAACTGCTTAACTCTTTCAGTTCAGAGTACACGAGTGAACCCTCCTTTCGACTTGCATTCACGTTGCTGATTGTGATTTGGTTGTAATATGTGCTGGTTTTTTTTATAAGGTGGTTTGGTTTTTTTGCTGATGATTTTGTATCTACCAAGTGATTTTGTATCTAACAAGTGTGAGGTAATCTATCTATTTTGTCTGTTTTTTCGGATTAACAAAATTGCAATTTCTTTGCTTCTTTGCACCATTCACCACTTGATGTCCTTCCGTCCATGTCCACCTCGGTTTACAAAGACATTGTATCGTCCATTACCTCGCTGTCCGTCTGTCAATGCCCTTAGTTTACATAGATTTATGTATCGTCCTACTCTCGGCGTGTGTCTGACAATGTCATTCAAACTACTTTTTTTATCATAAAAAAAAATCCAGGGTGCTCTTATCAACATGTTATCCTGGATCAAACAGACTTACATCCATAACAGATTTAGTTGATTAGACGATCATTTAGCGAGTTACATTTCGAGCAATCATCTAGAGTATACAAATATCATTTCAACAGCAACCCATAGGAACGACTTCGCCCATATGTTTAACATCTTTAAATGATCTGGAGCACAGCTGACCTTAGACCCCGGCTTTAGACCAACAATAATTGCCTTCCCTGAAATCTTTCATGAAAAACTGTACCACAAACATTCCGAATTGCAAAGACCCCAAACAAATAAAAAAAAACAAACAAACAAAAACAGACAAGAACAGCAGTCCAAGGGCACACTGAATAAAACCAGGATTCTAGTAAAGTGACTTATCTCATAAACTATATGTGTTTTGTAAAATTGTATAATTTATCTTGTGTTTAAGATTCATCTTTAATGTAACATTTTCAAAAAAAAACTATCTAAATTTTAACTACCCTATTTCATTTTTATTGGCTTTCGAATACAAGTAGCAAACATTACAATTACCTGATAATTAATTGACACCTATATTCCAAAAATACCGACCGCCAATGACCACAGCCGGTATATTATCGATAAGAAAAACACTTTCTTCAAAATATCATTTTTTTATGTGTTTTTTTTTCATTGCTTTTATTCTTACATATAGAATGATATTGAAAAATCAATTCAGTTATGTCTCTCTAGGGCTAACTGCACTTAGGGATTGAATGCACTTGCGGTGATAAAAAGAATTTTAAAAATTAATGAACCAATGAAATATGTGTACAAAACTTATTTTATTCATAAAAATCCAAAGGGTATATATATTGTACTTACTCATGTTACTTGCTTAACACCAAAACATTATTAAAAAGGGATATCATAAGTACATATCTAGGGAGCCAGTCCATTCGGTATTTAAATGCTCCGAAAAATATTGAATTTTCCCTCAGAATTTTAGCATTTATGATTAATTATGAAATTAATAATTATATTAGTTTCATTTTATTTTAATTAAACCATTTAATTGTATTTACTCAATTATTTTGTTCATTAATCAATTGTCGACTGATAAGATTACATGTAAACATAAAACGATCTTATATTGTGGACCGGAAGATATAATTTATTGGGCCGACATGTGTACAGCAATATCTCGCCATTTATGGAACTCCGTAATTATTTTACAACACGTTATTAAATACCCTATTTATTAACATGTTGTAAAATAAATATTGAGCTCAATAAATGAATTATTAACATGTTATTAAATAATTATTGGTCTCAATAAATAATTTACAACATGTTAATAAATAGGGAATAAAGTCCACTTTGGCTTGCCATATAATATAAATATATTCGTTTTATATATTTAATGCAACAGACATCTACCGTATCATCTACAGTTAAAATGACCAAATAGATTTACAATTATTCTATTATTATATCATTTACCATCCCCATTTACCATTCGATGATTCGGTAGACCAATCAAATTCGATTTACCATTTACCATCCCCATTCCCCATTTACCATCCCCATTTATGATCCCCATCCCCATACACGATACTATTCCCCATACACCATCCCCATACACTATACTATTCCCCATATACCATTTACCATTCACCATCCCCATCCCCATCCCCATTTACCATCCCCCCATTTACTATAGATTGGGAAGCTTTTACCATTTAGGGACTGTACCCCCACTCGGCCATTCAGAAAACAGGAAGTAGATGACCGACTGACCTGGAAAGGGGAGGCATGATACAACTCATCATGCTAAAGCTGTATACCATATTTGAAATCAATCCCTTCTCTAGAAGCCGAGAAATCTGTTACGAAAAATTGTCTATTTTTGACCCCATTAAAAGTCTAAGTCAGCTCAGAAAACAGGAAGTAGATGATGAACTGACCTGGAAAGGGGAGGCACAGTAAAACTAATCATGCTGAAGCTGTGTACCAAATTTTAAACCAATCCATCCAGTAGAAGCCATGAAATCTGTTACGAAAAATTTCACTTTTCAATTTTTTTACCCTTTAAAGTCTAAGTCGGCTCGAAAAACAGGAAGTAGATGATGGACTGACCTGGAAAGGGGAGGCACGGTATAACTCATCATGCTGAAGCTGTGTACCAAATTTGCAACCAATCTATCCAGTAGAAGCCGAGAAATCTGTTACGAAAAATTTCACATTTCAATTTTTTTCCCCTACAAAAGTCTAAGTCGGCTTGGAAAACAGGAAGTAGATGATGGACTGACCTGGAAAGGGTAGGCATAGTATAACTTATCATGCTGAAGCTGTGTACCAAATTTGAAACCAATCCATCCAGTAGAAGCAGAGAAATTGAACCGGACGGACTGACGGACAGACGGATGGACGGACAAGGTGATTGCAATATTGCCCCCTCTCTTACGAGTGGGGGTATAAAAAGCTGTGTACAAAATTTTAAACCAATCCATCCAGTAGAAGCCATGAAATCTGTTACGAAAAATTTCACTTTTCAATTTTTTTACCCTAAAAAGTCTAAGTCGGCTCGAAAAACAGGAAGTAGATGATGGACTGACCTGGAAAGGAGAGGCACAGTATAACTCATCATGTTAAAGCTGTGTACCAAATATAAAAACCAATCTATACAGTAGAAGCCGAGAAATCTGTTACGAAAAATTTCACATTTCATTTTTTTTCCCCTAAAAAAGTCTAATTCGGCTTGGAAAACAGGAAGTAGATGATGGACTGACCTGGAAAGGGTAGGCATAGTATAACTTATCATGCTAAAGCTGTGTACCAAATTCGAAACCAATCCATCAAGTAGAAGCAGAGAAATTGAACCGGACGGACAGACGGACGGACGGACGGACAAGGTGATTGCAATATAGCCCCCTTTCTTACGAGTGGGGGTATAATTACGTACCTTGATACAAATATGAAGGCAACAATAGTGAACAATCAATTTTTATCAGTTTTCACCGCTAAGAACTAAGAAGACATATTTTTCGGCCTCAAACCTGACCAACATCTTAATGTCCTAGGCGATAATCAAAACAGAATAGAAGAAGATCTAAACAGCTTCAATCCACACAAAGCCAATGGACCTGAAAAGTACTGAAAAATATGCGAGACTTATAAAAAAGACTCAAAGCACATATCATGAGCTCTTACACTTCTGTTTTATGCCTCAAAGACCAAAACACAGTACATTTGTACCAAGTGATTTGAAGCAGGCAACATCACGTCACTATTCAAGAAAGGAACTTGAAGTGCACCAGTATTTTTTTCCTTCCAGTGTCCTTAACATTGGTTTGCAGTAAAGATTGTCAACATCAATGTTTTAGCCACTTGAACAATCACCGCCTAATAGACATTTTCACTGTAAGCCGAAACCGAATCCGTAACCAAATTCTAAACCGAAACCAATAGTATAGAACGCGAATACTGTAGCATTATCATCATTTGCTTCTTTGTGATGTCCAAAGAGCGTTTTGTTTATAGTTTATTAATTATGTAATGTTGCTTAGTCATTATAATATATGGTTTACCCACTATATTATGTGATTGTGTACTGAAATGAACCATTTGAAAGTTTGAAAAAACAAAGGTAAAATCAGTAAACACAAATAAGTATAACGCAAAGAATGAAGTAACACTAGAAGTTTTGTCATTTTCGTTTGTTTATTTATAAAATTTGTGTGTTGTTACATGTACAAAATGCATCATGTTCATTCTTTATGATGTAGATGCATAACGCTGTTTTAGACATAGGGAATTAGGGAATAATAAGGACTACTGTTAATCAGATATGTATTTGATTTGTAAATAACATTATTTTATTTATTTTATGATATAGGCTTTATAAGCTGACTATTTAAACCAGCAACAACTTTTCTCATTCAGCAATAATTTTCATTCTGAGGAAAAAACGTGTAAAATGTCATTTTAGGGGCCGTAACCCCTATAAGAGGTCATTTGACAACTTTAACACTATGGATACTTTTTAGAGCTTAATGAGCTGAGTATTTAATCAAGCAATTGCTTTTCTCTATCTGCATTAGTTTTCATTATTTCGGCCTATACATGTATCACTATTCTTCACCTATTAGGGGATTGTAACCCTATTAGGGGCCATCTGAAAACTTCGACCTTATGAAGACTTTTGAAGAGCTAAATGAGCTGAACATTTAACCAGGCAACAGCTTGTCTCTATCTGCAATAATTTTCGTTCTATAGGCCGAAAACATGAAAAAAAAAACTTATTTTAGGGGCCGTTACCCATATGAAGGGTCATCTGACAACATTGTTTTCATTATATATCGGCCTATATCACTATTCTTCACCTCTAAGGGGATTGTAACCCTATAAGGGGCCATCTGACAACTTCGACCTTATGAAGACTTTTGTAGAGCTAAATGAGCTGAACATTTAACCAGGCAACAGCTTGTCTCTATCTGCAATAATTTTCATTCTATAGGCCGAAAACATGAAAAAAAAAACTTATTTTAGGGGCCGTTACCCATATGAAGGGTCATCTGACAACATTGTTTTCATTATATCGGCCTATATCACTATTCTTCACCTGTAAGGGGATTGTAACCCTATTAGGGGCCATCTGACAACTTCGACCTTATGAAGACTTTTGTAGAGCTGAATAAGTTGAACATTTAACCAGGCAACAGCTTTTCTTTATCTGCGATAGTTTTCATTCTATAGGCCAAAACATTAAACAAAACTTATTTCAGGGGCTGTAACCCATTTAAGGGGTCATCTGACAACTTCAACCTTATCAATGGTATCGTAGAGCTAAATTAGTTGAACATTTAGCAAGCAACAGCTTTTCTCTATCTTTAATAATTCTCATTCTAAAAACCAAAACATGAAAAACGCTATTTTCCATCTGTTAGGGGCTGTAACACCTTTTTGGGATTATCTGACAACCGCGACCAAATGGAGACTTTTGTAGAACTTTTGATGCTGAAGCAGTAAGGTGGCATCATCCCCGTGCTTCAGTTGTATGCTCTGATATATTTACGAGTACTGGAATATGTGTTGGCAAGACACAGTTTACATATTTCCAAAATTTGACAACGTTTGGCTGTTTCTTTAGAAATTGATAAATTTATCTGTTTGGTCATTGTTGTAATATTTTTTTGGCATTTTTTAAAATCAAATCTAATATTCTACCGGTTTTCCAAGTTTTATACTCCTAGCGTGTCTGATGAAGGTTAATCCAGAAAAGCGCTTCACACGCAGTGAAATTTTGCTTTTGTACATTTATTAAAATCATTTCAATATGTGGATCGTGTCTTTTTGGCAAATATTACATATTCTTTCGTTTTTAATATTATTTCAGAGTTTGGCTCTTGAGTGCCGTGTGGAGGCCGTAGAAAGCTTCCCCGTGCTTCAGTTGTATGCTCTTATATATTTTCGAGTACTGGAATATGTGTTGGCAAGACACAGTTTACATATTTCCAAAATTTGACAACGTTTGGCTGTTTCTTTAGAAATTGATAAATTTATCTGTTTGGTCATTGTTGTAATATTTTTTTGGCATTTTTTTTTAATCAAATCTAATATTCTACCGGTTTTCCAAGTTTTATACTCCTAGCGTGTCTGATGAAGGTTAATCCAGAAAAGCGCTTCACACGTAGTGAAATTTTGCTTTTGTACATTTATTAAAATCATTTCAATATGTGGATCGTGTCTTTTTGGCACATATTCCATATTCTTTCGTTTTTAATATGTTTAATCTTTTATAGTTTTTGATTTACAAGCCAAAAAAAAAAGTCTGACCCCCTTGTCTATTTTAAGTAACAGCGCCCATGTATTTTTCCGAATCGAAAATCGAAACACAAGTTTGGTGCAGGATACCCTAGGAATCATTCATACCAAGTTTCATTAAATTCTGTTCATTAGTTTCAGATGAGAAGATGCTTGAAAAAAATGTGAACAGACGACAAACGATGACGGACGCCAAGTGATAGCAAATAGCTCACATGGATCCTAGGTCCAAGTGAGCTAATAAGTACTAAAATGAATGACATGACACAAAGAAACAAGTAAATCTGTGAGCTAATGCTCACTAGTGATACCCCCGCTCCCAAAACTAAGCCATGCATACAAGTTTAAATACTCGGTAAACAGGAAGTAGTTGACCTAGGAACATAAAATCACTATGCACCATATGGGACTTAAGGATAAAGTTGTATAAAAAATATCAGACCTCTATCTCATGTAGTTGATTGGGAAACTGTGACGGATATTTTGCATTTTTGTCCATTATGTGTAAAAACCTAAGTATTCGGTAAACAGGAAGATACAAAATATCAGAACTCTATCTCATGTAGTTGCTTAGAAAACTGTGACAGAAGTTTTGTTACGGACGGACGGACGGACGGACAAGGTAAAACAGTATGCCCCCCTCTTCTTCGAAGGGGGGGGGGTATAATTATATATACTTTGATAAATCATTTACTGTTGATGTAATGGAATAAAAGCGTTGAGTGACTTTTCTTACTTGTAGCTGGTAAAATTTCATTGTTATATTAAAGAGCAGTCATTTTCTGTGATTAATCCACACACAAAATTTTAACTATAAGTTTGTAATTCCTTGTGTTAAGTAATCAACCCGTCAAGAGTTTAGAAATATTAGGCTTCATGGCATTATCAAGTAAGTATGTTACCAAGTCAATCATTTTTTTAATATTTGTTTTTGATAGACACATTATATACTAAAGTTGCTTCGCAAATCAGTGTGTAACAAGATACGTTACATATTTTACGTTTTATACTTCTTGAATTGCACTTGATCTATTTTTAGATGATTTAAGGGGGTTTGCTCCTCTCTCATAAGGACTTTTTTTCATTATGTTACATCACGTTTACAGATTATTGACAAATAATAAAAATAACCAAGTAAAATTGTAGGTCTGTTTTAACGCTATTAGCGATTATAATTTAGGCGAAAAGGATTCTCTCTAGAATTTTCATTACTATAACATAGCTGCAGAATGGCATCTTTAACCTTATAAAATGTGTGACGGAGTCACTAAAATTTCATAAAAAAATTAAAATGCATTTTAAATGAACACATTTTTTAATAAAAATAGAAAATAGCACATTCATGGGCAAAAAATTGCAAGCATAATAAATTGGCAAAAGCATGTAATAATTTTAATTCACAGACTTACTCTTTACAGACATACATGTAGCACGTGTAACTACTATTAATTAAACTTACGTTTTAGTTCTACTAAAAATGTTCTCGTCAAGGTCGGGTTTACACCATTGTCAACTGATAAGACATATTCCCCATAATGAGACTGTTGGAGATTTCGCTCAAAAACGGCTGTCACTTGTCGAAATACTGAATAAGACTCTGCACTGGTAACTTTAGCATTGTTGAAAACCCATGATATTTGAGGACGTGGATATGCAACAAGGTAAACTGTAATATTCAACGCTTCATTTTCACCAAGGCCAATCTTTTCTGGAGAAGATTGTGTTTCTTCAATTCTTGGACTACCTGTAATAGTTCATTAAAAATTCATTAAATTACTAAATGGAAAAGTGCAATTAGTAGCTTACAGTAAAACTGCGATTACAATCCTGTGTAATAAACACATTTGAGACTTTTCCTGATGTTTCATATTGCCTCCAGATATTCAACAAAGATTAAGAAAAATGCTGTTAAATGCTTAAAAATGAGCATTTCTTCAATAAATCCGTTTTTAGAGAAACAAGAGGCTCCCAGGAACTAAATCGCTTACTTTGTTTCAACGACTTAATATAACAATATTTTACTTTACCAACACCCCATTATGACAATGAAACCATTGAAAGGCTTTATGAAAAACGTGATGACTTCAACTTCCCAAATGTCAACTTTCCCTTCTTGTGTAGCAACATTCCATCTGCTCCAGCTTATGGAGTATACTTATCTCGATTGATTCATTACTCCAGAACGTGCCGGATTAACATCGATTTCCTAAGCAGTGCGTCTGACGCAAAAATTGCTCACACAGGGTTATGTTGCTTTTCGGTTGCTGTCCTCACTCAAGAAATTTTACGGAAGACATCATGCACTTATATACAAATGTGGGATTTCGATCTCTCAGATGAGTGCATATGTTGGTCTGTCATAGAGTTTTGTTTTGTCTTCCTTTACGCTGAATTGATTGTTGGCAACGCGACGGGTGTGCTATATGAAGCAGGAACTTCCGGAGCACCTGAGTTCACTCTTGTTTCGACTGGAGTTCGCTTTGTTGATTGATATTCTGTTATTTTGTGTTTTTGTGTTTTACATGTTGACTGTTATTGTCCCGTTCTTGTTTTTGTTTACTGGTATTGTCTCTGCCCTTTCGGACTTATGAAATTCAGATACATCATTGGTACCTCTGCTTCTTTCAATCTAGCTAAGCATTGAAGCAAGCAAATAGGTGGCACAATCTTCTATGAAACACAATCAAAATATCACGAACAATCTATTTTTTTTTGTCATTTAAAGGGCCATAACACCTATAAGAGTCATCTGATAATTTAGGACTTGTGGACAATTTTGTTGATCTCAATAAGCCGAATATTTTAGCAAGCAACAGCTTTTCTCTATCTGCAATAGTTACATTCTAAAGGCAAAACACAAGATAACATGCTAATTTAGGGGCCTTAACCACTGAAAGTGGGCATCTTACAACTTCGACCCTCAGGCGACTTTTGAAGAGCTCAATTAGCTAAAAATTAAAAAGGAAAACCTTTTCTCTACCTACTAACGTTCAAATTCTTTAAGGCTAAAACCACTGTATTTTAGGTGTTTTAAGGGGCGATAACCCGTATAAGGAGTCATTTAAAAAAATCATCATAATGGACAATTTGGTAGATCTCAACTCGTTGAACATTTAGGCATGCTTTTCTTCTAAAAACCATTATTTTTGGCGTTTTAGAGGCCGTACATGTAACTCCCACAGGGGTCATCTGACAATTTCGACCTAAAGGACAATTTTATAGAGTTTTTAGCTGAACAATATGCAATTGACATTATTTCAATATTTTATATAGTTCTTGAGATATGAGACAAAATAAGTGCAAACAGCAGGAAAAAAATAAGAAAAGGGGCAATAACTTCCAAACGATTTGTTGGAACTTCTTCAAAGTTTCGGAGTAGGTAGATCGTTACGTGCTGATTACTTGAACTATTCCCAGAGTTTTGATATTTGTCACCGTTTTTGAGTTACTTGCAAATCACTGCTGTTTTACCCCTGTTTTATTTTTAGCAATGGCGGCCATGTTTTTATCTGATCAATTCAAAATGAAGGTCGTTTGTAGCCAACATGTCATTTATCATTCCTACTAAGCCTATGTCAAATTTGTTTAGAAGTATCAGAGAAGATTTTTAAATTTGTTTACTGAAGACGACGGACGGCGGTTAACGACGCACGCATAGTGATGGCATCCACCGGATGAGCTTAAAACTGAGTTTCAGTAGTGCCTGACTGCTAAGGTACACATGTTTGTTTTAACTTTAGTGATGTTCGATACTGATTTTGAAAATAAATAGTTTTCAAAGTTAATGCCTTAAATGAAAAGCTCAAGACTTCACTTTCAAGATAATAATGTTAAAATTTTGGTGGGAAAAGGTTTTTTTCTGATTTTTTCAAAGGTTTAGCATCTCTTGAAACCCGTTAATTAGTTATTGCTTTACTCCCAAGCAGTACGATTTCGGCTATATCCGGGAGATGAACATGAAAGTGGTGCTATACAATGAACATGAATTGATGATGAAGTGGAGGAAATGGGGACACGAGGCCAATCGGGTAGATGAGTTTTGACTGCCACTGGAAAAAGGAGTGATGGGAAGGAACGGGAAATTTAGCCTCCTGCATGGGGATCCTACGGGTTCTTCTCTTTCCGAGACCTGCATCAAGGTTCTTTAACGTGCGTGGAACGTGACATTTTTCCCAACACGGTGCACCACTATGGTTTGCGGTCAGGTTTTCGCGGGTATGTTAATGAAGATCCGATAATTTTTTCCAAGGAAACTATAACTCTTCTATCCTCATGAATATTTATTAGCTGTATGGGTTGCCCCTTACGACGCGATATTTTTCTTTCATTTTATTCTATCACACTCTCAATAAAATGTATTTCGTTCTCATATTGACTTAAAAGCTAATATTATTTCCAAAAGGACCCCTTGATTTATTGTAAATGGGCAAATATGTTAAACCTGACAAAGGATAAAATACGCCAAAAGCCGTGGGCGTGTTTCTATGACCATATTTGAAAAATCAATATCGGAAAAGTGCGTGTACGTTGTTATGACGTCGTCCATTTCGTCTTAGTGACGTAGGTGTGTCAACGAGCACCTGTTTTTAACAAAAAGTCAATTTTTACATCTAAAGATGATGACCTTATTGACAGAGCACTGCATTAATTCTATCATTGGGAAACAAGATTAACATTATTTTATTGCCGATGCAGTAAAATCGCTAAACCTTGCTGCCTTTTCTACCCAGAGTTGACAGTCATACTCATAACGTTACATGTGATGAATGCCATGCCACTAAGGGTATTAGGAACACATCAGTAAAAAGTCTCCTAACGAATGTCTAGTAAACGGATGACGAAACAAAAAAGACTAACTGACATCTATATAGTCCTGAGGGCTATCAGTTCGAGCGGTGATTTCGGTCGATAATTTATACAGCATGTGGTACCTACATGTATTTAGCCTTATCATAATTATTAAATCATATATTTACATTTTAACTTTTTGTAATCACTTTTGTGTTTTTGTGATAAAGGTACGATATTGGCCATGCTATATAGCGTATGTATTATAGGTCATGTGAGGTAGGAGATGTGTTTTGTCCTGTATTACATAATCAAAAATACTATATAATTACTTGAATATATAATATCTTAAAATATTAAAATAACTTGCATTTTACATAAAGATTAAGATTCCTAGTATCCATCCTAAGGTAATTTGTGGCTTCACATGAATACGTGCCAGTATGATAACAAGTCGCTTTATTCTCTATAAATGACGACTTATTCTTCCAAGAATGTTGTATCTCGTTATCAAACTTCCAAACCATATCTGGTGTAGGTTGACCATCAGCTTTACATGTCATATTAATTTGTTCATATTCATTAATAGTTGTAAATCCCTCCAATGACATAATGATGGCAGGATCTGAAAATGAACAAATTTAATTTGTTTTTCATTGGAATAAAAATAAATGTCCCTTTCTTTGTGTAGATTACATGTATCAGAAGTAACGGAATGTTTAATTATTATGTGAAAAAAACTCGGTTAGAAAACCAACGATTAGGTGAAAAGCTAAAAAAAGAATTCTTGGTTTTATTTAAGCAACCAACTTACAATTGACAGTGACTGATACAGCGATGGACATGATGTTGATATAATTAGAAGCTTTACATCTATAGACACCAGCCTGTGCACGTTTGATGTTCTGTAACCTCAGTACATTAGATGACCCTACTTGTTCTCCAATAGGTCCTGTCCATACCTCTGTACAGTCAGGTCTACAGTCAGAGTCACATGTTATATCTGGTATAGACGTGTTCTCTACAGCTGTGTAACTCTTGGTGTCGGGTGACAGGATGACAGAATCTGGTCCATCTAGAAAATGTTATAAGATTTTAACTTAAAAAACAATCATACAACAAACAGAGGACGTTAATAGCAACAAGATAGTACATATTTTGCATCCACCTATCGCATGTATGACAAGACCAACACAGATAGGCAAATATTGACAGAAAGATGAAATAAAACGTTTGATATAACAAAAATACAAAAAAACGTCTGCAAAGTCAAAACTATAGTGACCTTAAGATCTACGGAAGTGTGAACAGATCATTTTTAACTTGCAAACATTTTATCTACATAATTTATTCCTCTTTTGCAAAGCATTCAACCCATAAAACACCCATGCAATGTTCTTGATGATAGTTTTGCAGATTTTTTATTCTAATTGCGAACAACATTATGTTCCTTACAAAACATTTTGAATCAGGCATACAAGGAAGTTACGCCAGGAATTTGTCATATATTCTCTACAAAATAATAATAATTATTCTAAAAAGTTACAAAAGAGAAGCATGTCATTTCATTTAAATGTTTTATTTTTTCTATTTGAATAAAAGTTGTAAAAAATAAAGATAAAACATTTTCCGATTAACACATAGATTATATCACATATTCGAATTTTGTTATTTTTAAACAACATACAATTAACATTAAGGCTAAGGTCTATAGTCCATTCACCGATTCCATTCCACGCTCTACATCTGAACGTCCCATGATCACCCTTGGTTACAGACAGTATAGAGAGTGTATCTCCCTGTATAGCAGAACTGTCTGGTCTGATCCATTGGTACTGACAGCTGGGATAACATACAGCAGAACATGTAACGTCATCTAGGCGTTCTCCTAGGATCTTTGTTACAACGGTAGCTGATGGATCTAATGTTAATGGGTTGTCTGGTCCATCTATTGCACAAATGCAAAGAAGTATAAATAAGACATAAAAACTTTGAAACTGTAGAGTGTATTAGTATTTGGTTTTCGTATGAGCTGTCCAACTATATTAGATCAAAGTTGTACGCTGCATGCAAACTATACACCTTCAAAGTTTACAAAACAAGCCTTTTAAACATTTGTTTAATTATTCTTTTTGTCAATCTGAAGAAATTGACGAGCGAGTTGGCGTTTTAAGTCCTTAAAGCGATTTATTAAGTTGGCGTTTTTTAGCCTTATAAGAAATATATTAAGTCATACAAAGAAGGCGATAAGCATGAAGTTGGTGATAAAAAAACTTGAAATGATAATGAGAAATATGGATGTGGAATGGTTACTTAGCATTCGAAATAAAACCCACTGGAAACGAGGAGATGTTGGTAAGGGATTCTAGCACTTTGGTGCACTATTTGGCGATTTAAAGAGGAATCTTTTACGTGCACTTTGCATAACATTCTTTAGACACTAAAAACACCCCAACAGACAAGGACCACATTATTTATCAATTTTAGACTCATAGTCGACTTTTACAACAAGCTATTTTCTGCCGGTCGTCTATTACATGTAGCAAAACGGGCCCAACACTAGACGTCTGGTGAGATATCGTATTTGCAGTTGTATCACTTTAAATTGAAAAATATGATTATGATCATTCACAATGTACACAAATTAGCTTACATGTAACATTCACTGTAATTGTCGTAGTAACGGCACTGATATAATTGGACACTTTACATCTATAGACACCAGACTGTGTACGTTTGATGTTCTGTAACCTCAATACATTAGATAATCCTACTTGTTGTCCATTAGATCCTGTCCATATCTCTGTACAGTTTGGTCTACAGTCAGAGTTACATGTTATATCTGGTATAGACGTGTTCTCGACAGCTGTGTAACTTAAGCTCGCAGGTGACAAGATGGTACGTTCTGGTCCATCTTAAGAATGTACAATGCATATGTAGTAAACATTTTGAATTGATACATTTAATACTTATTAGAATAAAAATGAACTATTTTGAGAATCATTTTCCTTTATAATTTAACCAAGTACATGGGTTTTTTTGTTATTTTTTCTATATGTTCAATTCGCCTATAAAAATGAACCAAAAGGTTTAAACAGATTTCCAAATAAAGAAACAAACTTCAGATAAATCTGCAAATTTTGGTTTTGTTTCATTAAATTTGTTGAGAAATGGCCTAGGAATAAATTAATAAATTTTTGGTTTTACTGATCTATGCTCTTCATATTCATATAGTGTTTGGCATTTTCAATATTTTTGGTAGTGCGCCTCTGATGAGTCTTGAATAGACGAAACGCGCGTTAGGCGTAGCAAAATTTATTGTCTGGAACTTTGTTGTCATTTGTATTTAATAAAAAAATACTTTTTCATATGATTCAGAAGAATAAAGGGAAAAGAGTTAAGCGTGAAGTACGTTTGCACTGTATTTTTGAACGGGGATTCAAATTAGTAGTTTTATCATATAAGCTCTGAAATACACTGTAAATAGTTCTTACTATTTACATGTATAACTAAAATCTAAGACTTAAAAACATACAGTTAACAGTCAGTCCCAGGTTAAGAGTCCGTTCACCAAATTCATTCCATGCTCTACATTTGAACGTCCCATGATCACTCTTGGTTACAGACGGTATAGACAATGTATCTCCCTGTATAACAGAGCTATCTGGTCTGATCCACTGGTACTGACATCTGGGATTACATACAGCAGAACATGTCACGTCATGGCGTTCTCCTAACATCTTTATTACGGTGGTAAGTGCTGGGTCTAAGGTTAATGGACTGTCTGGGCCGTCTGTCAAAACATTAATAAGAACTATGTAATAGATCAGATTGTCAAGGAGTTTGTAAAACTGTAGTCACATCTGACGACACAAATAAACCGTGCAATGGCGGCGAAATAAATAACATAAAGCAAAACATGTTAACGTCATCTAACGTTCCCTTGGGATTTTGTAAAAGTGTCTTGATCTTGTGTCAATGGCTTGTATAGAAACAGAGAGCAAAAACTACTACATTAAAGCATTGTTTGAATTTCATAATTTATTTTCTTTTGAAAATCTGACTAATTGTTTCAACAGTAAAACAATATTCATAAATGCCATGATTGATAAATTTACTTCAGATTTTCAGTATGTGTTGCCTACAAACCAATCGTCAGAGGCAATATTTTTATAAACTAGGCCTATCTTTCTTCGTGCAAGTTACTTTGACATTTCAACAATAGCTTTCTATGAGTATGAATGGCTCATCTGATCTTTAATGATACTAATATGATCAGATGAATTTTTTTTAAAACTAAGGTAAAAATTTGCAAAATTATGATATACAAAACATAAGCAGGTTAACTTATAAAGGTTCAAAATCACTAAAATTTGTCATCTGACACATTAATACATTTGTAGAGGTTTTGAGGCTGGTCGCTTTTCTTCATCTGCAATAGTCAAACGCACGATTTTTACCATTTAAGGGCCATAACCTCGAAAAGGTATATAATCTGGCAACTTCAACCGAATGGCGTTTGTGAAGCTATTTGTACTGAACAATTAAGCAAGCAACAGCTTTTCCATGTCTGTAAAGTTTTCATTCTTTAATACTAAAAATGATGTATATCTTTTTTGAGGGCCACAAACGGAGACTTTTTTAGAAACCGAACTGAACATATTTGCAAACAATATATTTTCTCTATTTCCAATTTTCATTCCATAAGCCATAACACAAGTTTTGATCTTGTAAGGACTATAGCCCCTTAAGATGCTTATCTGACTTTTTAAAACAAAGTAAAGATTTTATAGAGCTTTCTGATCTGAACATTAGAAAAAAAAACTTTTCGTCTATGTAATAAGCAAATAACTCGTTTTTTGACCTTTTAATAACAATGTCGCCAATAAAAAGGTCGTCTCACAACTTGCACCAAATTGAATAGAAAATAATGAGATATGGAATAAGTGTACGTGACACAGCTCACATAACAAGCGGTAATTTAGAAAAACCACAACGAAAAACTGTCAGCAGCCTTCAACAAGACTAGATGGCGCTGCTCACAGTTCTGCAATTGGCCGAAGGTCTAAAAAGAGCAGATATTTCAAATCCAGTCCTCAAATTGTCAAAGATTCCTAGCTTAGGACAGGTACATTTTAATGTGGCGTGGTTAAACTAGTTTTTATGCCCAAACTTCCCTTATTATAATCCTAGACAAGCACAAAAAATAACACACAATAAAAATCAAATCAATCAACGTTCATTTCCACAGAGAGAACTTTAGACAATAAAGAATAAACGAACGGTAGACGAACTCTGAAGACTCGCTGTTACTGACAGCTAGCTGAGATGCATCAATCGACTATTGTAAACAATCAAATCAAATCCGACACAACACTTCAAACTTCATACTTCAAATGAATTGGTGGAGTATCATCACATACAACCGACATACTTGATCGCTATAATGCTTAAAATGAGAATTGATTCAAAGGCTTTATAAATTTTAAAGTTGGTATCAAATTGTCAATATTTCTACAAAAGACTCAAAGATTTAGCAAAAACTTTCAATTTATATCCTTTGCTTAATATATTTTGAAGCCTGTTTTTCATTTCCAATTACTTGCTTTTGAATTTGTGTGCTTGATAAACAACATTACCGTGAGATTCAGGATGTGATATTCCTTTCACTATCAGAAATCGCCGTATATTTAATTTTTCAATAAGAGACCGATACTTATGGAAGAATTTCGAAAAAGATAGCTTCTTGAGGCTAAACATTTAGGTGACTTAATTTTGTTGAGGTTTTAATAAAACATCGGTTTTATTTGTTACAGTATATTGTTTTCAAAACTATAAGCCGAAAAAGATTGTTTTACCCCATGTTTTATTTTTTATTAAAGATAATAATAATGATAATTGTCGATTCTAAAATGAAAAAAAAAAGTTTTGTAAAAGGCAAAGTTAAACAATATCAATAATACATGGAATATTAGTTGCAATTAATCAGGTTGTTGGGGAATATTTTTGAACAGTTAAACGGACGGACGGCAGATGTAATAGAAGTAGCTAACAAGGACTATAGCTACGTGGAATAAAAATGTATCAACTTGAGCATGGTTTTGTACCTATGGCAACTTACATGTTACATTAACTGTTATGCTTGTTGTCATCGCACTGATATGATTAGACACATTACATCTATAGACACCAGCCTGTGTACGTTTGATGTTCTGTAAGCTCAGTACATTAGATGATCCTACTTGTTGTCCATTAGGCCCTGTCCATATCATTGTACAGCTTGGTCTACAGTAAGAGTGACATGTTATATCTGGCATAGACGTGTTCTCTGCAGCTGGGTAACTGATGATGACGGGGGACAAAGTGATACGTTCTGGTCCATCTAGAAACACAAATCTATCTAATTGTTGAAATTATGTAGTACAATGTATTGGTTTTGCATACTTAATTACAAATACCAAAAAGCGGGTATAAACGGTTAATTTGGATATGCTATATATCGATATTTCAAGGAGTAACCTCTCATCAGTAGCATTTAAACCAAAACATTGGAAGGTCAAAATCCAAAACAGTTGAAAACGAAAAGTACTCAAAACCAAAACGTTCGAACAAGGAAGCCAAATCCAGCACCGAGGATATCGACCATGTGCATTACAAGGAAAGAAACCTGGTGTTTTCATCAATTTTGAATTTAACAATCGGAAATTTCAGCGACAAAATATTAGACATTTTATGGTAATTCGTGTCAGACAAGTCTGACTACCAGGCTTGTGATTACCCTCGGGGACCTCCGGTCCACCAGCAGCGGTTATCGCCCAGTGGTTTCAAAATTACAAATACCAAAAAGCGGGTATAAACGGTTAATTTGGATATGCTATATATCGATATTTCAAGGAGTAACCTCTCATCAGTAGCATTTAAACCAAAACATTGGAAGGTCAAAATCCAAAACAGTTGAAAACGAAAAGTACTCAAAACCAAAACGTTCGAACAAGGAAGCCAAATCCAGCACCGAAGATATCGACCATGTGCATTACAAGGAAAGAAACCTGGTGTTTTCATCAATTTTGAATTTAACAATCGGAAATTTCAGCGACAAAATATTAGACATTTTATGGTAATTCGTGTCAGACAAGTCTGACTACCAGGCTTGTGATTACCCTCGGGGACCTCCGGTCCACCAGCAGCGGTTATCGCCCAGTGGTTTCAAAATTACAAATACCAAAAAGCGGGTATAAACGGTTAATTTGGATATGCTATATATAACTTAAGAATTTCTTTTGTTTTAATAATATTTAACCAACACAATGCATGCACTGGCCTTATATATTTTAGGATATCGTTTTTTGTTGTATAAATAATTGACATTGTGGTTAATGGCATTATGTCTGATTACCAAGATTTCAGTACATGAATTATATTAATTGATCACGTGCAGCAGTTGAAATAAAGATCATATGTCCAAATATAAAAAAAAAGAATAGCCTTAGGCACGCCGAGTAAATTGATGACTGCTTAGTGCTGATTTGGTTCAATCATTTCATACAAAATGGTGTTTAAATAGCTCAAAATGTGCTTCTTTCATTGCGATAGTAGTGTCTGATACTTATAGTTACAAGACATTAAACACGTTTGTGAGTTACAATAGCTGATCCGTTCCGGAAATGCGGGATGTTATAATGTACTAATGTCACAGGCCAATAGAAGAAAAAATGACATTAACAAACACTGGAGCAATGGGCATTAGAAGGCTTTTTTCTTTATTTCATTTAAAATGAAAACGGAAGGGTTACATGTAATAAAAAAATCGTCTAGTTTGTCAATATAAATGGGACCAAAAACTATAAAAAACCAAGTATTTCCAACAGATTGAAGACATGAATGGTAATTCAATAATCTCATTCAACAACATATTTTACCCAGTTTTATAACAGAATCGAAGGAAAATTATATGCAACCCATCTCTAGGATATTGAGGTCATCATTGCAGCACACTTGATAGCGAAAAAAATATATAAAACAGTTGCAAATTATCGTATATAACATTGAATACAGATATGATTATTAAGACTATAGGTTGAAAATCATTGATCTGAAAGTCGGCCACGGAGGCAACGGTGGCGGGTAAAAGAAATTATTGTGGAACATACATTTAATAAGAACATGAATATTTCTTCGAGTTACAAAAATAATATTTTTTAAATTATCATCGTCTCTAAAAACACATAATTATACGGTATTTAGATTTTTGATATGTCATAATGGCATTTATTATATTTGGTGTACTCGAATTACACAATAATAAAGTGTGGTATCATTCTACATACAGATAACAGTAAGAATTATGTTTAAAGTCTTTTCCCCGATACTATTCCAAGCTCTACATGTGAAGATCCCATGATCACTCTTGGTTACAGACGGTATAGACAGTGTATCTCCCTGTATAACAGAACTGTTTGGTTTGATCCATTGGTACTGACAGATGGGATTACATACAGCAAAACATCTGACGTCATATTGTTCTCCTAGTATCTTTGTCACCGTGGAAGGAGCTGGGTCTAAGGTTAGTGTGTTGTCTGGACCATCTATCAACACATAGATAAAAGTGATTTGAAAGATCACAATGTCAGAGAAGTTACATTAACAGATCATTAGTTAAATGCCATGGTTAACATGATCATGTAACATTGGAATGGTCAAGAAATAAACACGTGTAATGCGCTTCCTACAGATGGGTCAAACCTAACCTGTACAAAAGTGAACCGGGAGCAAACATCTAGTCTACTTTTCTGGTGTGGTCTGGTTTGCTTGACCAAACAAAATAGCAAACCACAGTTTACTCAAAACAAACCATGGTTCGCTTTTTCTAGTTTGCTTTTGTTTGAAAAGCAAACCAACCCAACCCAGGCGGCTGGTTTGGTTTGCTCTGACCAAACCAAACTTTGACGCTGGTTTGGTTTGCTCTAATTAAACCAAACTTGGGTTCTGGTTTGGTTTTCTTTGACCAAACCAAACTAGGGCACTGGTTTGGTTTACTCTTACCAAACCAATCTAAAATGATGGTTAATATCTAAATCATAATAAAATCTTCAAGTAAAAAATATATGATGTCGGACGTAGTATTACTTCGATTATTTGAATCATCTGCGCATGTTCATGGTTTGCCCCTAGGAAACCAAACCAAACCAGGCCCCTGGTTTGGTTTGTTCTAAAAATAGAAAACTTCGGTGCTGGTTTTGGTTTACTCATACAATACAAATCTAATATGATGTTAAATGTTGAAATCAGAATTTGTAGTTCGATTGAGACATTTAGTGAATAATATTTGTTCATGAAATGTAACAATTGTGAAATAGTTCAGACATTCTTTCACATCGATTATATGAATCATCTGCGCATGCTCGCGGTTTGCTCAGAGCAAACCAAACCAAACCAAACAAAACTAGGGCACTGGTTTGGTTTGCTTTTTAAAGTTTGGTTCGCTCTGACCAAACCAAACCAAACCAAACCAGCCGTCTGGTTTACTTTTCGATTAAACATTAAAGTAAACTTTAGTTTGCTAAAGTAAACCAAACAAAGTGAACAGTAAACTTAGACCAAACTTCTGGTTGCTATTTTAGTTTGTTTTGCATACAGGTTAGGTTTGGACCCATCTGTAAAATACAAAACAAAAAAAAACTCCAATGAATCCCAATTTACGTCTTTATTTAGGATTTCGAACAAAATGGTATAAAATAGACTAAAGAATAATGTTTTGAATAAAACATGTGGTAAATTGTAAACTAAAGAAAGTAAATAATGAAGAAAAGGTTTACCAGTGCAACAATCGAATGTCACTGGTCCGAGATGACAGAACAAACCGGAAGACCAAGAAGTTTGGCAAATAAACATATAGCACATCAATCACGACGCAAAAGATCGGTTCAGTACGGACGAAACCAGTCAAAGAATGACAACACAACGCTATAATCACAGTACTTAAAAGCTATTTTTTGTACAAGTAAAAAAAGATACCATAATATACATGTTATAACGATTACTTAAATGAGAAAACGGCAATGCCAAAATATCGATTCAAGTTTATCAGATTGATTGCTTATGCATGTACATACATTTTATGGTAAATCAGCATATTTTGCTTTTGAAAAATAATGACAATTTTACTTATTCAAACTGTCCTGGAACCTGCTGTTTTTAATTATTTATGCCAAATTTATCTTTAAACCTACATTAGAATTTGATCGTGTAAGGTGTTCAAGATTAAGTTCTTCTTATTAAGAAAATTCATAACCATATTTGTTTTTTAACTTTGTTTTGATACTCAAAATGTTAAATTTATTTTTCCTTTGTTTTACATATTATGTTATAATAATAAAAAAAAACTAAACGAAGAGAAATCTATATTTCATTTTCTTTTGGAAAAGAGAGATAATTTATCAATAAATTCACCAATTTAAATAACTGTTGGGAATTTTTTATTTGCTATCCTTTTCAAGCAACATAACAACATAAAATTACGAAACGATTTCAAACAGTTATAAACCTTATAAAAACTGATCAGTTTCCCTTCATGATCTTGCACTTTATTGAGCATATCTGTGTAAAAAGCCTACATTTAGAATAAATTATCTCGAAAACTTAGTCCGAAGTTTGTCCTTTATATTTGATTTTCAAACTGTATTTCTTGATGTGTCTTCTTACCTATTTTGTTGAAAGTTATTAAATAAAAAAATTGTGTGTGTATGGCGCAAATACTTCTATAAGTTAAAAAGTGTCACACGTTAGAACAAAAACATTCTGATTGTATATTACATGCATTAAGAATATTAAGTAATGATTTTTTGTTAGATACCAATTCAATATACATGTAGTGAATGAGTGAGTGAGTTTGTGTCTTACGCCCGTGTAACGCTACATAGGTTATTTACAGGCGATGAACATGATAAGGATGATAAAATGAACATGAAATGATGATGTTAAATGAAATAAGGGGATAAGGTAGGAAACAAAGGAACGGTAAATTTTGAAGAACCACAGGAAAATGGGAAAGGTGGGTAGGGGCGGAAAAGTTTGCCTATGTGGACAACTACTTGGCGGTCCACAAAGGGGTCTTTTGCATGAAGCGTGGCACTCTCCACACACATTGGCACACTATGGTATTCCGTATTATAGACCTGACAACCACCGCAGACGGGGGCACCCTATTCAGCCACCAAAAGTACACTCTTGGTCGCTCTGTGGGCTGAGCACTGACCAGACGTCAGATCCAAGACCCTTAATTGCCTCTTACGACAAGCTAGGCTCTGCTGCGAGCCTAATCGCCACCCGGGCCCCGCACGGGACCGAGTTCAATATAATTCTTGATCATTAATTGAATACTTACATGTAATATTCAATATTGCATCGGTCGATTGGAGATCAATTCCATCGCTGCTTGCACTGCAGTATAAGATTTTAGCATTATCTGCTTTCATTGCTGTATATCCCAGAGAACTTGTTACGGTGTTGTCTTGTGTTGTGTTTGATGTTTCCGTTGTGACAAAACCATCTATGTACCATCTAATGACAGGTTTGGGAGACCTTGTTGCCTGACACTGGAAATCCCTGTTTGTTCCTTGCTCTACTGTAGTCACACCAGTTGGTGTCAGATTCACACTTGTTAATTTAACTAAGAAAAATGAATTTTGCATGCTGTATTGCAGAATCTGAGTTTTGAATAATTTTCCAAAAGAATAAATCTATTCTATAAAGTAGCTGGCATATTTACATATTTTCCTCTTTGTACCAGTAACACATATAAAAGACTGTCCACAATACTAGTTACAACTTTATATAAGATATCATTTTGTTGTAAATGTATTATGACATCCTCGTTCAAGCTTATTTCAGACATGTTCAATTGGAAATGTCTTTTTAACTTTCATTGTAAAACTTTTGAGCCAATGGTGTTGCCTATCATTATTTGCAAGTATCATTTTAACACAACTGCAAGTCATATTTTCTACTGAATGTTTAAGTAGGAGTTTTCTATAAAGAAAACTTGAAGGACGCTGGCTGTTTTCCGTTGTGGATTTTCAAAAGTGTTGTTAATATTGTAGGTTGTTTCCCTTACACTTATTCCACATCTCATTATCTTGTATTAGTGCCAGAAATATTTACTGCTATATATCTACATGTTCTCAACTAATATTATTCACCCGTTAAACGATATAAAGATTAAAATGAATGTTTTTGTCATTCTCAACCTGAAAAAAAAACAAGTAAATGACAGTATCAATTTTATATATTTAAACGGCTTGTTAAATCATTGACTTTTGTTTGTCTATTATAACTTTTATAGGACATCCTTGGCATGTTATCAATACTGTGATGCTATAAACGAAAGAAGTTATATCCATAACAATTTAATCAAACTAACTTTTAATGAAAATATTATGTATCTCTTCCAAAACCTGTGTTCCACTATTTCCACCACATGTATAAACAGCAGCGTCTGATGTCTGTATGTTAGTTATCTGTAGATTAAACTCTCCAGCAGACTGATCTCCAGTGATACTTAGTCTTCTATTCTGGTTAAGGTTGGGGTTTATCTGTGTACCATCAGAAATAATAGCATCCTCTGGTCCTCCACTCCATTGTATCTTTGATAGTCTTAACCCACATAACAGTGTCCCCGTTGATCCTTCAAAAAAATAAAAATCTCTGGTAGAACCTGAAAAAGTAATAAAATGATTTTATTTTTTTGTAACACGGATACAATTGATTAAAAAAACAGACCGGCTGGCGTGGCTTACGTTTGTCCAACCAATTAATTGCTACAATTACATTTAAGTTGTGTTTTTATATATATTATTTAGTTTTTAAATAATATGCATGTACATTTGTGATGCAGATTTAACGTTGTTAATAGATAAGAAGCAAAAACATACCTAAACATGAGACATTTCAGTATCGAAAAGCAAAGAAAAAATAAGTTGGACAATAGAAAAATAGTTGATCAAAACAATAGATGTTTGATTACTACAGCAACTGTGAATTCCTTTTTATTCGTTGGGTGCAACTGCTCGTTGTTTTCGTAAGTACATTGTACATGTAGGCAGGTCAACTAAATTAAGAATCCAATGAATAAAAGCTCGTTTGGAATGCTAATTTGATGAGATTTACTTTGTGAACCATTGCTCTATGTCTTTTTATATTCGTTCATTTGAGTTTGAGAACATACATGGCAAACTACAGTCAATCATTAAATATATCTTAGAAATTTTGTTGTCATGTGTTTTTTTCTCCATTTTCTGTGTATTTAATATACAGTTCTCTCTTTCATATAAACAACCAAATTATAATTTTATCTTCATCTTTTTTAAAATGACTATTGAGATAAATAATCAAGTTCTTTAACACAGAAGCGTCAAATTGGTTCTTTATTTCTGGTCCCCGAAAACAAAAAACCTTTTACATACATTGGTACTGAAAAAGGCATAAAAATTATTTTTTTTTTAAGAAACCTTATTCATTCACGTATTTGCTTGAAATGTCTGAGAGGTAAACATTGTGAAAATAATGATTTTAGTCTTTAACGGAATCAAACCATAGTAAAAGACATGATTATTGTCATTCGCCTCGGCGAATGACATATAGAGATGTATAAAAGTTTTGAAGTCGCTGCATGGTAAAGTTTTGTTAAACTTGATGTAAACATTGTACAACGTAAAAATCGGCTAATCTAAAAATAATTAAATAATTTAATATGTGATCATTATGCTACACCATCTGCATGCTTTATTTACTTTAAGCAAACATGGCCCTCTTTGAAATGTGTGTAATCTAATTCTATTTTAAATAACGAGTTAGAATCTTAAAGAAAAGAAAACAGTATTAAAATGTACACTTTACTTTATAAATATCTATGAATCGAGCTTAGTAGGTCAATATGTTACACAATCCCGATCAACCTAAAATGTTTACAGTTGAACCGTATTAGTTCCCGTTTATTTTCAACAATCATTTATCGTTGCAAATACGGTTTTGCGGGGAAAGAATCGAGCTTAGTAGGTCAATTTGTTACACAATCATTGTAATCCCGATCAGCCTAGAATTTTAACATTTGAACCGTATTTGTTCCCGTTTATTTTCAAATAAGGTTAAGTTTCATAATAAAAATAGAAACTCTAAGAATAAAACACACAAGTGTTTTCTTCCCAGGACCCAGCATTTCTTAAAGCTAAAATTTGTAACAAAAAATAATAATTAGGCTTGTCTTAAGATTAAAGATCTAGCTGTGTCTTAATATGTCTATAATAATGTATTTTTTACGAAGTAAAGAAGATTTTGATTTCTAGAGGTTTCCTTTCTTAAATTCGGAATGCTTTTCACAGCAGCTAAGAAATCTAATCAAATTTCAAGAAATACCTAGAAGGGCACATTTATTTTCTGTAACAAAAAAGCTCTTAGACTAACTATTATTTCATGTGCTTTGACACGCAATTCGTCTACTTAATCAAGTTGGGTGTACATGTTTATTTAGTTAATTTGCTACTTTAAAGCTCAGTTCATGGTTTTTACTGTCAAATATGTAGCATATACTGTGAACTTTGGTATTTGTACTATAAAAAATAAATATCATTTATGATATTTTATTTTAAAATCAAGTGAAAATATAGTTCCTTTGATAGTAAACAATATTCTCCACCAAATGAGCTATGTATAGATGAGCAAATGAAACTTCAACTATTGCAACCTACCCACAAGCAACTCATTAGAAACACTGAAGTAAAACGGTCATAACTAAAATATGAAGAGCACAAGATAAGCACTGAAAAATATATCAAATAGAATAAATTGAGACTATCGTCAACGTCTTAGAAAAAGACCAAAGCCTTAGGGTTTGTATTATTACTTAAAATTTTGAAAATTTCTACTGAAAATGTTTGATTTGGATGTTAAGTTGTGTCAAAAATTAAGTGATTTAATGTGTGTTGCTTATAGGAAAAGTGGGTAGGGCGAAATATTCAGCCTATAGCGTGCACTTCTTGGCTGTCAGCAAAGAGAATTGCAGGAAACATGACATTCCCCACAAAATCTAAAGACCCTTAGCCGCCTTTTACGACAATAAAGATGGTTTCTGTTGTAAGCCTATTCCCCATCCGGGACTTGACCACTGATAAAGTGAAATGTTTGTTATAACAAGCAGAATTTCAATATTGTTTCCACCGGAACACTTAAACTCACCTATGTTTGGACTGTATAGTTAATGTTGTTGTTGCAGTTAAAGTAAGTTGTTTTTGTAATTGCATTTTGTTTTATGTGCACCTTTCTATTGTGCCCCTACGACCACAAGTTTTACTTTTGTCCGCCCGTACATGTACGTCATTATGAATTTCCATCAAGCTTTTTTTTCCCAGAAACTGTACATGAGAATAGTTTAACATTAGGTAGGGTGGTTAACAAGTTCGAGTCTTCTCTCTTTATCCACAAAAAAACGTTTCAAATTGACACATTTGTATGACGAATTGATAGAGTTGATCATAGACCTGTATATAAATTTAATATACAGGTATATGAGTTTATGAAAAAAAGTTTTAATTGCTCTTTTTCCTTAAGTTTGTTGAGTTTAATAATTCTATTCCAAATCCAGTTTCCTAACGATATTTCTTAATTATTTGATTTCTTTGAAACGTTATAAAATACCATTTATCATACACTATTTTGTCTTATTATATAATTCTTATTCTTTAAGAACACCAAACGAATGACCTCAGCTTTTTTAAAAAGCTAATCTTGTGTAACAAAGATTCAAAGGTCATTTTTCAACAATTTTGAAGTTGCGATCGATTAAGAGTTGAAAACTCGTAAGAACTCGTAAGGAAATCTCGTATATGTGAAGGGGGTATAATACTTTACTTGATATCCCTTGCCAATCAAAATAATCAAAATGAATATAAATAATATACCCCTTCACATATAGTTCTTACGAGTTTTCAACTCGTTTTCGATCGCGAAGACTCGTAATTCACGCTTTGTTTCTCGCAAACAGGTCATGAAAGTTTTACGATGACATGTCAAAAATCCTAGTACATGTAAGACTTTTACGAGTTGAAAAAAAACAAATGTCATAATTTAACTCGTCAACACATCGCAAAAAACTCGTAAAGATCGTAAAGGACTAGTTTTTACTCGTAACTACTCGGGAAGACATCACAAAGGAAATCTTTTACGAGTGGTTTGCGAGTTAATTACGCTATCATTTCCAATATCGCAATTCACTCGTAAAGACGTCGTAAAGGCGCCGTAAAATGCTCGTAAACACTTCGAAAATTAAATTTGTATCGTCTCTGGACGGGAGTGTGAAAAATTTCCGCACAACTGACGAAATCGTGACAACTCGGAAATAGATCGGTAAAGGTTGGAAGAATATCTTGCAAGAACTCGTAAAATTATATTTTTTTTTTAAATCGTACCAACTCGTAAGAGAATATCGTATACTAGAATATGAAAGGGGTGTGTCATACATGTAGACAAATAAACTATTAATTACATGTTCACATTTAGCAGTTTATGTTAAGGTGATTATTTCTTAAAATTGACATGCAGAATTTCAACAAAATGTGTATTATCTCATAAGTTTTCTTTTGGATTACATGTACTTGATGAAAGACAACCATGTCATATTTTGTCTTAACTTATAGAATATTGCAACTTGTACACAACATATGCATTCTTAAAGAAACAGCAACCTTTAAAAAGTTTAGAAGCGTCCACTAAAATAATCACGATTTACTGGCTGTATGTCTCTTTTAATTAAAAATGAAGGTGTCCAGTTCCATTCCCAGCTCTATTTAAAAAAGTACCTAGTTGACCATCATAGGCATATGCCATCCCGCCCTCCCCTACCCCCTACCTTGTCAGGAAGATATCAAAGGGGGTTCATTGTGCTACAAAACCTATGCTTCCGATACAAATGGACTGTCCCTGCTTTATGTACAGCTTTATTTAACAAGAGGCTCCCAGGAGCCTGAATCGCTCACCTGACATATGTGCCTGAAGTAAAGGTTATAAGGCAAAATCAATTTGACGTTGAAAGGGTCATTAGATTAATAAGGGGTTCATCTGACAATATGGTGGATCTGTGGATCTTAAGGTGCTGATCACTTTTGTTCTCAATTAAAATCTAAAAATCTGTCACCCTTTTTGAGTTATTAGCAAAAAAATGCAGTTTAACCTAATGTTCTATTTTTAGCGACAGTGGCCAAGTTTTACAACTAATCAAAAATTCCCACATCAGTTCTATAAACCTAATGCTAATAAACAATAATACCAAATTTGGTTCAAATACGACTTAAAGTGTCAGAGGAGTTAACGTTGTCAATGAAATGAGGAAATGCTTTTTAAATGCTCAATTTTGACGTTTTCAGGGCAATAAATCCTAAAAGAAAAAGTCCTACAACGTTGACCCTATTACATATTTTGTTGATCTTGATGTGCTTGACAATATGCAATTTAAATTTCTCAAATATCTTGTATAGTTTCCAAGATATTGAGCTAAACAGGTGCAAACTTTGCAAAAAATCTACCACAGCAGCCATGTTTTACGACCAATCAAAATTCCCTACATTAGTTCTATACACCTAATGCTACTAAACAATAATACCAAGTTTGGTTCCAATTGGACTTAAAGTGTCAGAGGAGTTAACGTTTTCAATGTAATGAGGAAATGATGTTAAAGTGCTAAATTTTGACGTTCTAAGGGCAATAACTCCTAAAAGGAAAGGTCCTACTGCGTTGAACTTATTACATATTTTGTAGATCTGGATGTTCTGTTCTTAACAATATGCAATTTACATTTCTCAAATATCTTGTATAGTTTTCAAGATATTGAGCTAAACAGGTGCAACATTTGCAAAAAATCCACAAAAAGGGCAATAACTCCTACATGGGTTGTTGGATTTTCTTCAAAATTTCAAGGTAGGTAGATCTTGAGGTGCTGATCACTTTAATCCTGCCAGGATTTGATATCTGTCACCGTTTTTGAGTTATTTGCGCACAACTGCAATTTACCCCTATGTTCTATTTTTAGCCATGGTGGCCAAATCATCAATCCAAGCAGTCGTGTTGTACACCATACCCCAAAGAATAACCACACAAAGTTAACTTACAATCTGACTTATGGTGTCAGAGGAGTTAAAGTTTCTAAAAGTTAACGGACGGACGACGGACGCCAATTGTCGGCAATAGCTCACCTGACCCTTCTGGTCAGGTGAGCTAAAAAGTACCCTATGGACTTTTATAGGCAAATGCTTCCCTTCCCCAGCCTCCCCTACATTTTCATTTTTCAGGATGGCAAAGAGGGGGGTATTTGAGGGGATCATCGCGCTTCGAAACCTGTTAGTTTTAACCTCATTATTTATAACTATGATTTTCGGACCGCGCCTAGATTCGAAACTGGACATTTACAACAGTTCTGGCTTAGTGTAGGATGTATCCCACTGGTCTCTTTTACTTACGTCTGATGCTATCGCGATTAAAACAGGTGGATTAAGTTGTGGATCATTATTAATAGCGAACAGCTCATAAGCGGGCAGATCTTATTTGACCGCGTCGATTCTAAAACATTTTTTTATTCGTCCATGAAAAAATATGCTAAAAAATACGCTAAACACGTTAAAACAATGTGTTTTCAGTTAAAAAAAATAATAAAAAAACATTTCATTTGGGTGACACGGAACTTAAAGAAAACGCATATGTTTTGAAAGGAATCACAAAGTAAACAAATGTTTAAATTAAAAGTGTCGGCTTTTTTCGGGAATGGGATCAATTAGATCTTACATTTTGAATTTCAAAAGTTATTACTTCTCAACTTGGGCATGAAATTCCGTCATTATGAAAGCAGATAAAGATACTGTCCATGTGTGCAGTATCATGTTGTATGTTGAAATCTTTTTTCAATTCAAACAGTGAAAATGTATGTGAATTAAGTACATGTATTTGAAATACAAAATATTGGTCAACTTATAATTATGTTGTGCTCGCATTTATTCAACGCCTGTATGATATTAATATTATACATATCCCGGGCCAATCATTGTATATAACATGATTTTCAGACCACTTCCCGATTTGAACCGGACATCAGCAGATGATCGGCACTAGTGGATTAACCTCCTCTAAAATCCAAGGCCAATCATTTTATATTGTTCAGACCGCTACCGGTGGAGAACCGGATATTAACAGTTGATCGGGGGCCATGTGAGGCTTGGTAGTTCATTGGACCGCTTTAATTTCCTTCTAGCCCCATCTCGATTGAATGGGTTTGAAAAAGTTGTGGATTGTATATACCTGTCGATTGCCAATCATTTTATATACATTTGTGATATGGATTTCGAACCGCTGATGGTTCGAAATCGGACATCTACAGTATATCGTGTCTAGTGCATGTAGCCTTTAATTTCCCCACCTCGATTAAAAGGGACATAAAAAGTTGTGAATCATATTTTAAAATATCTATTCAGGACCAATTATTGGATAAAATATTATAAGTTTCGGACCGATACCGGATCGGAACCAGGCATTTTACTATAAAAGATGGTTAAGGGGAGTTTAGAACCATTTTCTATAACTTGTGACTTTGACTATTGACTTCAAAATCAATCGCAAACATGGTTATGTTCTGTAAAGCGATTATAATTGTAAGTTTCATTATATTCTATCAAGGCGTTCAAAAGTTACGCTCCGGAAATTTAAACGGATGGACGTGAAAGCAAATTCTATGGTTCTATTATTTCCCTAATTTGCCAAGGGTAGGAGAGAGTTGCCATAACTTTTATCGGGAAGGACAACTAAGGCTACAACTTATTTTTATTCCTTTTCATGGTCTGTTATCAATGATCCAGAGAGAAGTGGATATAATGTCCTGGGGCCTGTTTAACAAAAGTGTCTTATGACTAAGACTTGTCTAAAGATGGTCTATAGACAAATCTTAGTCCTCATTCTGTTAATTTATCGAAGACGTCTTATTTTTAGACATCGCAATTTTTTCATCCTTACATTAAGACAACAAATTAGTAGTCTTATGGTGATCTTTAGACATAAAAACATACTAATATTTCTAAAAGTAAACCTTTACTTAATACATCTTCCGTATTTTTTTCTGCGGTACAATGTGTACATAGTATAAGGTCATCTGCTAATTATTCGAGTACATAAAGACCCCTGAATGCATACTTAATTTTGCACGTGAATTACACTAAGTGTAACGTGACCGGTTCTTAATTTGTATGTATTGTTTTGACCAACTTGATTTTTGTTGATCATATTGCATCGAAGTTGTTTACACGATATTTTTCTTACTGAACGGGGCTCATTGACCATTAATAAGTTTGTTATTTTTATAACCCTTAATTAGTTAAAGTTTCAATGAAAATTTAAAAATTGAAACTAAATAGATTTTTACTTTCATTTCTGTTTATTTGCCATCATATCGATAAAAATGCTTTGAATGAAATAGTGATAATGTTTAAAATACAAATGACAACAAAGTTCCAGACAATAAATGTTGCTACGCCTGACGCGCGTTTCGTCTATTCAAGACTCATCATTTAACTGCAGTTGTAATATATAACATAGCGAAAAAAATACATTACATGTATTTCATTCTTGTCAAAAACTATTAATATTAAACCGATGCGAACATTTAATTGTGACCACCAAAAAGACCATCTAAACTAAGATACCCATAAGATAGCTTTGTTGTGTGGTAAGATGGTCAAAAGACCATCTCAATTCTACCTCTTATGCATGTCTTTAGATAGTTTTGTTAAACAGACTCCTGGTTACAAATTAAATTTTCATTCAAAATAAATGAAAATACGACACAAAAACTTTCAATATTTTGAATGTTTCCATAATTTAATTGATCACATGTTGCAGTTAAAGTCAAATTACTCCAAAAAGTGTCTGCAGTACATGTATATTGTTATCAAACACATAATTTTCATTAGAGGACTGTCAACTGATTCTAGGGGGTGGCAGTTTCGGTTGAGTCATATAACTTGTTTTTAATTTTGCGGTTCAGGAAATGTATTTACCGCCGCTATGTGGCTTGAGTATTTATTTTCTACTTACATGTACCAGATGCATACCAAGTCTCTTTGGACTGATTACTTTTTTTTTAAATTCCTTTGAAGTATTGAGAATATCTAATCCAATTTTTGTCTATGTCAGAATATTTATTTTGTAAAAAAAAAAAAAAAACTGCGGCCACCCCATTTCAGAATCAAAAGATCTTCCCCTTATTGATTTTGATTGTGTAAAAAGGCAATTGTACAAACGTCTTGATTGATATTAGTAGAGTAGACGGCACCTTGATTTGAAAAATTTAATGTCCCCACCGAACATACTCACATATTATATATCGTTGGAAAGAGCAGGACCTAAGCAATCGAAATATGCTTGTCGTAAGAATCAGAGTTGATCGAGTTTTCAGAAATTCAAGGTCAAAGGTCAATGGACGAAAAAAACTAAAAAACAACCGTAAAAGTGTTTTTCATTTCCGTATTTATTTGTGGTCAAAATTGTAACAGCTGATCGGAAATATATGAAATAATGTCTAAACAAATATTTTAATTGAAAATGTTTCGATAGTACTACCGTTTATCATTAAAAATTCAATAAATTTACATGAAGGTCGAATTTCCCCCCTTTTTCTGGAGGAATTTTCTGCGCTATTATTTTTTAATTTAAATATAATTTTCTGTTTTTGTTTCAAGTTTGTCTTACAGTAAACATAACAAATATGTTTTCTAAAATGTTATTTGGCCATAAAATCATTAAAAACTGTGTTTAAGAGATCCTTAAAAAGGGGGGATATTAAGAACAATAGAGTAAAACAAACCTTCTAAACTAAGTTGACACATTGTTAAATGTTCTAATGCTTTTTACCATTTATATCAATACATTTAGGGCAAGTAAGGTTTATAGGCCTACTTTATTCGTTTTTTAGGACTTCAAGCCTCACAGGGCGAAAGTGCTTGTATCCGTTAACAAATTATTTGCGTATTCTATGCGTATTCAATTGAAAACTAGATGTATACGCTTTGTTAACGCTTACGTATTTAGTTGAAAACGCATAGAATACGCCGCTTTGTTCACAACGTAAACGTAACAACCGAATACGATATGTTTACGCAAGAAGTGGAAACGCAGTATTCTTCAAAATTACACAAAATACGCAAATACAGATTCATTTGGAAACAACGTCGTATGTAAACTCCAGAATACGCATTGCATATTCACTTTATTAAAACGATTGTATAATTTGAATACGCAAGGACATTTTCAATGTATGCTTTCAAAAACAAAACTACGAATACGTTGTTGTGTTTTAGCTTGTATTTTTGTTGGTGTGTATCAACTAGAATACGCAAACGTTTTCAGAATAAAATATTCAGGTTAAAAATACGCTAGGTACGAACATGTGTATTCTAGCGCTTTAATGATATATACTTATATTTTTCACTGTATTTTTTTTTTCGGGGCTGTATAATGTAGCCGGTGGGGAGGGGGGGCTGAAATGGATAAAAAATTATATGCATTTTATCAATTGTTGTTTAGTGCTAGTTATCAAGTCAGCGCTCATGTCATTTTTTAAATAATTTATTATAGTCCTGTAAATATATCTTTAAAAATATTCAACCGCAACACAGACGTAAGGACGCTTTTATTTGACAGCATTTTTCATTCAACTGTTACTTTATTTTTCTTTATAACACTAGTCCTTTAACAGTGCCGAATGTTATCCTTTCCCTTTTCACGCAACTAACTGATAATTTATATAACGCAGAACCGTCATGATCGTTTTATATTTATAAAAACTTCCATCGTGTGTACCGGGCTTTCGGGTGTCACTATTTTGCTAGAAAAGTATAGATACATCCATTCACAAATACATCAAGATGTCTAATGACAGAATAGAACAGTCGGTTTAATGCCTTAACAGTTAATTAAGGCCATGAAATTTATTGGTCGAGAGATAATATTCATGTCTGTTTAGAACTACCATGAAAATTAAATTCAATTAGCATGGTAACACAAGGTGTAGAAGGAAACGCAGGGTGTCGATCCATTGTCAATTGTTTATTGTTTAATTTTCCAGACGGGAGATATAATATTTTTCATGATTTGCTATTCAAGACCTACTGTAAATAAAAAAAAAATAAATGAAAATGTATGCACACACAAGCATGACAGAGGGAGACAAACGGTTAATAGGGATAATTTCAATGATTTCATATTTGAATTAAAACTACAATAACATTATTTAAATTTAGATAGGAAGGGTTCTATATTTAGCTGCAGTCAAATAATTAAAAGGAATGGTCCGACAAGAGCATATAAAATCAAAGTACAAATAAAAAAAGTCACCGACCAATTTAAGGAACCGATCATTTACCTTAAAAAAAGGGGGGGGTGGTATTTCCATCTGGTCAGAAATCAGTTTTATATTTTTTAAAGGCGCCATCATAGAATTTTATTTTAATTACATATATTAATTACATTATCTATACATGGCAGAAATCCTTCTTCGGATTTTTTTCTTAACCTTTGTTGCCACATTTTTTTTTCATCAAGTTTCAGATTCAGAATATTTTTAAAGGAAAAGTTAAATGATCGGTCCCTTATGGTACATGTTGCTCTTTGCCTTACATCCTTTTTTGTATTTCATTGCCCGCCAACGAAAGTTGCAGAACATAGAGTTTTCGGATGTACCCGTTCCATGGTACTACACCCTAACCCGAATAATTCATCCGTTATATTTCACTACCTATGGTCATGACATTAACATTGTCCGCTGTAGCAAACGAAGACGGAAATGGCTTGAATTATTCGAGTTAGTTACACCCGCTATCCTTAAATTTATGTTTAGAAAAACAGTAAGTCGTAGGAAAGTAGAACCAATGTATGATCACAGGCGCTTTCAACAATTTTGCGTGTGTGATTTCAGACCCAGTTACATACTGCAACCTTACAAGGATTTTATGATTTTGTATAGCTTCTAGTGGCCTGTGGTTTTAGTGGTGGATGGAGAAGGGGTTTGGGAGTTGGAAACCCCTTTTTTTCGGAAATCGGAAAATTGTTGAAATATTTCGTTTAGAATTTCGGAAAATGGGCCTGCAACTCCCTTTTAAATAATACTTCCGTAAATAGACAGAGGTCCTTTCTATAAATTATCTGCATAAAGGTGGTAGACATCAAATCATCACAAAAACAAACCATACAACAAACAATAACACATATTGCCACCGATCAGTAGTCAGCAACGTGGTCTTATTAAATCGAAACGAGAGTGAATTTAGGTGCTCCGATTCATCTTATCTGTAAGCGATGGTCATTAAAATTGCATAGATAGAATACAGCTTCATTTAACAAACAAGGATCCCCATGCAAGAGGCTAAATTTCCCGTCCCTACCCATCACTCCTTTTTCCAGTTGCTACCCGATTGCCCTTGTGTCCCCATTTTCTGCACTTCATCATCATTTCATGTTCATCTCCCGGATATAGCCGAAATTGTGCTGCTTGGGAGTAAGCAACAACTAATTAACTAATCTTCCCCATTCGCCCGACATTCACTATTTTATAACCCGGATAATCCTGCCAAACATGAAGCTTTGTAGGTTGAAAAGTGAATTCAGATTTATATATCACTATAGTGTTTCTCCATCTATTAATTTACTATCATAGATGTTCAAAGTCAAAAAGTTATTTAAAACACCCTTTAAAAAGTAAGGGGCTATCCACAAGTTGCATACAAATCGGTTAAAGAAAAATATAACAAATACTATCATACATTGCTAGACAATTACATACTCAATACATTTGGTGCCCCCTTGTTTTTAAAAAGTCCGTGTTGTGTCTTGGGAAACCCCAAAATCATTCTGATCAAATTAAAAAATTATAGGTGTACATCTACATTATGTCACCAAGATTGTGTTAAAGTTTTATGGAAATCCACCCTGAGGTGTAGCGGAAGGACGGAAGGTCATATAACTTGATAAATACATAAGATTCATGCAGCCTATCGTTCTTGCCCACAACTTACCTACATATTGTAATCGTCCACACTCCTGTCCAAAATACCAGGGGTGCCAATATAGAATGACTGATTATACCTACAGAACTTTATAGAATTTGATTAAAGTTACACATAATATTTTGAATATTACACCATTGATTGTTGAATACAAACAATTTTAATTAGAGTCTAATTAGGGGTTTACTCGTGTGAAAACAGGGACTTTGCATATTTGGACGAAGGTGTACCTTTCTAGTAACCACTATTGCTTCTACATTATTGCACGAATCTCTTTGAAAATTTCACACACATGTGGTCGCATGTTGTTATTTTTGTTTTTACCTATAAGATTTTGATAAGAATTATAAAAGGGGACGTTGATAAGTGAAACAAGTGTTTTGTCATCCGTACACAAAATGTGTTATTTTACTCTTATCGCCAATTTTTTCCTTTGAACCATCTTTGATTGTTTCGAAATTCAGGTATTTTCTTTTCCTTAATGTGTAATTGTAATATTTTTGTTTTAGATTGTATCTAGAAAATCTTTGTGGTTTTATACTGACTAAAACTTATCAAAGCCACCCAAGGACCGTACAGTTCTAATCCACCACAGATTCGCCATCTGTGCTAAAAATTTCATAAAACTTAGTCAAAAGTATTGTTACATATTGTTGTTCAACATATCTATTTACCTCATTCATTGAATGAAAAATAAGGATTCGCCATAGTAAAGTAAGGAAATTTTTAGGCTAAGGTGAGGGGGTATCCCACTCTTAGCCTCAACAACTCCTTTATAACTGCTTCAAATTTCACAAAACTTTACAGAATCTTTCTCACATAATGATACTTTGATTTTAAAAGTTTATTTTGTATAAAACCTGCTAAAAATGTTTGTAGTATGGTAATATATCGTATTTTTGATTTCTGGCCATGAAAAAAACACAGAAAATTTTCGCTATATCTCATTAACGACAATTACAAATTTGATAATTTTTGGACAAAATCTTGGTAACATTATTTTGATTCACAGATTATGATTATTTTTTTGTTCAATCTCGAATTCAGCGATTCCTTCAACAAATCATTCAAGAATGGCTTTTGGACACAAGGGCACTAATTGTCTATAATTGTATATGTCCTGATAAACGTTAACTTATGCTTGAAAATTAACGAAATGTCTAATAAATCTTTTATTTTATATAGTGTCATAATTCCCTTTGTGATCGATGTTCAGTAAAACATGGAATGGCCATTTTTTAACTAGAAGTACTAGTCTGTAATTCACAATAATTCCTTGATGAGTCGCATTCAAATATCAAAAACGAAATGTACCTCAAAACCAATTAAAAATAAGAAGGGTATTTTTACCAACAGTGCGTATAATGATTGTCGGCTCTTCTGATACAACTTTGTCCCAATCGTGTGAATAACACCCCCTTTTTGGGCTTGATGGCCCAATTTTAACAGGACTACTAACTGAATCCATTGATTACGGTGCTTTTGACCTTTGAAATATGAAGACACAAGAAAACGAAAATCAACACAATAACAAATTAACAAATCAAAACCACACAAAAACACAAAAAATATCGTAATTTGAAACAAAACAAGCAAATTCATAATACACGATTTGCTTTTAACTATAGTGTAAAAGACGTAACAAGTACGGAATTAAGGTTTCCGGACCACAATTGACATATTTAAAATAATAGTTTTTCCTCGTTAAAATCAAAACTATTCGTCCTATCACTATAAAATTGGGGAACAATTAGTTTGTAGATGTGTCAATACGACATATTAAGTTCAATAATGATGCTTAAAGAGTTTTAAAATGGTAAGTTAAAATCGCCTTGATTTTGCTAATATTTTAGACGTTTTTCAAATCGTAATTTGAATACAAAGATGCACCCTCTAAGTAAACCTACTGCATTGGTAGTCAAGATATGTCTATTTTGTAGGTAATAAATGCAAAATCAACGTGAAAATCTTCTTATCTGCTTTGAATATGATGTTATATTGTCATACTATGAGACAGTTGATCGAGGGTACCCCTACTTAACGTAATATTTAGAAAAACTCGACCATACGAACTTCTTACGACAAGTAAAATATCAAACTAGAAGCGTGTACCTTTCGTTTAAGCCCAAAATCAACAGTATGTTCTTTCGGGACATTAAACTTTTAAATAAAGCGTCTTTTTACATTCCGTCTACTCTACTATATGACGACTTCCATCACAGGGCGAAAGTGCTTGTATCCGTTAACAAATTATTTGCGTATTCTAAGCGTATTCAATTGAATCCTAGTTGTATACGCCTTGTTTACGCTTGCATATTTAGTTGAAAACGCATAGAATACGCTCATATGTTCACAACGTAAACGTAACAACCGAATACGATATGAAAACGCAAGAAGTGGAAACGCAGTATTCTTCAAAATTACAAGAAATACGCAAATACAGATACATTTGGAAACAACGTCGTGTGTAAACTCAAGAATACGCATTGCATATTCACTTTATTAAAACGATTTTATAATTTGAATACGCAAGGACATTTTCAATGTATACTTTCAAAAACAAAACTACGAATACGTTGTTGCGTTAAAGCTTGTATTTTTGTTTGTGTGTATCAGCTAGAATACGCAAACGTTTTCAGATTAAAATATTCAGGTTAAAAATACGCTTGGTACGAACATGTGTATTTTAGCGCTTTTATGATACATATATTTTTTTCACTGTATTATTGTTTTTCGGGGCTGTATAATGTGGCCGGTGGGGGTGTGTAATGGATAAAAAAATATGCTTTTTTTAATTGTTGTTTAGTACTAGTAATCAAGGGCTTATGTCATTTTATTTTTTTTATAATTTATTATAGTTCTGTAAAGATATCTTGAAAAAAAATTCAACCGCGACACAAACGTAAGAACGCTTTTATTTGACAACATTTTTCATTCAACTGTTACTTTATTTTTCTTTATAACACTAGTCCTGTAACAGTATCCGAATGTTATCCTTTTCCGTTTCACGCAAGGTTCTTCGTAAATAACGTTAACTAACTGATAATTTATATAACGCAGAACTGTCATGACTGTTTTATATTCGAGTGTCGCTATTTTGCCAGAAAAGTATAAATACATCCATTCAATAACACATCAATATGTCTAATGACAGAATAGAACAGTCGGTTTAATGCCTTAAGAGGCTGTCCATGAAGAAATCAGGCAAAAGCCTACAGAAGCTTGCACATGAAGAATTTTATCCCAGCAAATTTATTGTTTTAATATATTGTTGGACTTATATGTAAAACAAAAATCACCAGGATTCGTTTGAAAGCTTCATGGATGACTTGTGATTCAGCCTTAAAGTTCATGAACAAAGCAACCAAATTTTGCAAATTTCCAAGAGTTATTTCCCTTTTTCTGCATATTTTCAATGCATTCTATATAAATTTTATCTAAGTTATCACTTCAATAAACCAAAAATCTGCATTTGTTTTGGGGAATGGATGTTAACCTGATGTGAAATCTATGAAAATTTTTGAAAAACAAAATTTGTCATGTGCCAGCTATTGCCTGGATTTTGCTTGGACAGCCTCTTAACATAATTTAATTAAGGCCATGAAATCTATTGGCCGAGAGATAATATTCATGTCTGTTTAGTACTTCCATGAAAATTAAATTCAATTAGCATGGAAACAAAAGATGTAGAAGGAAACGCAGGGTGCCGATCCATTGTCAATTGTTTATTGTTTAATTTTCCAGACTGGAGATATAATATTTTCCATGATTTGCTATAATTCAAGATCTACCAAAAATATAAAGATGTAAATAAAAAAAAAATAAATGAAAATTTATGCACACACAAGCATGACAATTGGAGACAAACGGTTTATAGAGAATAACTAAAATGATTCCATAATTGAATTAAAACTACTATAACATTATTTAAATTAAAATAGGAAGGGCTCCATAAATAGCTGCAGTTAGACATTTAAAAGGAATGGTCCGACAAGAGCATATAAAATCAAAGTACAAACCAAAAAAGTCTAATTCAAGGAACCGATAATTTACCTTAAAAAGGGGGTGGCTTGCTAATTTCATCTGGTCAGAAATCAGTTTTATATTTTTTAAAAGCGCCATCATAGAATTTTATTTTAATAACATGTATTAATTACATTATCTAATACATGGTAGAAATCCTTCTTCGAAGTTTTTCTCTTAACCTCTTTTGACAGATTTTTTTCATCAAGACTCAGATTTTGAATATTTTTTTAGGAAAAGTTAAATGATCGGTCCCTTATGGTACATGTTGCTCTTTGCCTTACATACTTGTTTGTATTTTATTTTTTTATATTTTTTATTTCACTCCCTATGCTCATTACATTAACATTGTCCGCCGTAGTTTACGAAGACGGAAATGGCTTAAATTATTCGAGTTAGTTACACCCCGCTTTCCTTAAATTTATGTTAAAGCTGATTGTTTAGAAAAACAGTAAGTCGTAGGAAAGGAGAACCAATATATGATCACGCTTTCAACAATTTTGCGTGTCGGAATGCAGACCCAGTTACATACTGCAACCTTACAAGGTTTTTATGATTTTGTATAGCTTCTAGTGGTCTGTGGTTTTAGTAACGGATGAAAAAGGGGTCTGGGAGTTGGAAACCCCTCTTGTCGGATTTTTTTTTAAACATTTCGTTTAGAATTTTGAAAAATGGGCCTGCAACGGAGTCCCTTCTAACAATACTTCCGTAAATAGACAGAGGTCCTTTCTATAGATTACAGTTGAGCCCAGTTCTAACATCTCTACTGTCCAGCTCTCCTGACAGTTCTAGAACTGTTCTAACCCTGGACAGCAGCTGTCATAACATGTTCTAGGGTAGAACTGCCATAACCTGTTCTAACCCATGACACCTTTAGAGCTATTCTAGGCCCTGACAGCTTAGAACTGTTCTAGGCCCTGACACCTTAGAACAGTTCTAGCCTCGGACAGTTCTGCACTCTGACAGTTCTAAATGACGTCACGCGGTTATAAAAATACTCCTAATTCGGAAAATGCGCATATTTTCGGCATTATTATTTAATGAAATTGATATATAAATTTATTTTTACCAGATAATTCTTTATTCTATACTGTTCTGAAATTGTCACAATCAGAACTGTCAGGGGGTAGAACTGTTTGAGGCTAGAACAGTTCTAAGCTGTCAGGGCACAGAACAGGTTAGAACTGTCAGGGCGTATGACAGCTTTGAACTGTCAGGGGTTAGAACAGTTTTAAATTTGTCACGGGATAGAACTGTCCAGAACTGTTCTATGACAGGACAGGGCTTGTCATAAACTGTCCTAGAACTGTCAGCAGAACAGAATTAGAACAGATTCCTGACAGTTCCTGACAGTTCTAAAGAGATGTTAGAACTGGACTTAACTGTATCTGCATAAAAGTGGTAGACATCAAATCATCACAAAAACAAACCATACAACAAACAAACAAAAACACATATTGCCACCGATCAGCAATCAGCAACGTGATCTTTAGTCGAAACGAGAGTGAACTAAGGTGCTGCTCCGATTCATTTATCTGTAAGCGATGGTCATAAAAATTGCATAGAATACAGCCTTCATTTAACAAACGAGGATCAACTACTGCTACTGATGAGAGGTTACTCCTTGAAATATCGATATATAGCATATCCAAATTAACCGTTTATAACCGCATTTTGGTATTTGTAATTTTGAAACCACTGGGCGATTACCGCTGCTGGTGGACCAGAGGTCCCCGAGGGTAATCACAAGCCTGGTCGTCAGACTTGTCTGACACGATTTACCATAAAATTTCTAATATTTTTCTCACTGAAATTTCCGATTTTTAAATTCAAAATTGTTTAAAACACCAGGTTTCTTTCCTTGTATTGCACATGGTCGATATCCTCGTTGCTGGATTTGGCTTCCTTGTTCGAACGTTTTGGTTTTGAGTACTTTTCGTTTTCAACAATTTAGGAATTTGACCTTCCAATGTTTTGATTTAAATGCTACTGATGAGAGGTTACTCCTTGAAATATCGATATATAGCATATCCAAATTAACCGTTTATAACCGCATTTTGGTATTTGTAATTTTGAAACCACTGGGCGATTACCGCTGCTGGTGGACCAGAGGTCCCCGAGGGTAATCACAAGCCTGGTCGTCAGACTTGTCTGACACGATTTACCATAAAATTTCTAATATTTTTCTCACTGAAATTTCCGATTTTTAAATTCAAAATTGTTTAAAACACCAGGTTTCTTTCCTTGTATTGCACATGGTCGATATCCTCGTTGCTGGATTTGGCTTCCTTGTTCGAACGTTTTGGTTTTGAGTACTTTTCGTTTTCAACAATTTAGGAATTTGACCTTCCAATGTTTTGATTTAAATGCTACTGATGAGAGGTTACTCCTTGAAATATCGATATATAGCATATCCAAATTAACCGTTTATAACCGCATTTTGGTATTTGTAATACTGACTAGTCAAAGAAAAAGTTTTTTATCAATCTTTTGTTTTTCTCTTTGTAATAATTTATTTTTTGAACTTCCATGATGATCCAATTTATCTAAGCGTTTGAGCAAATCAAAGGCGACATTAAAATCATTTGCATTTGCCCCATCGACAGAAACTAATAGTTTTCAAAAATGATTAAAAGGGAATTTACATGTAATTTGAATAGGAAAAGTGTCACGTTCCTCGCACGTTCAAAAACCCTGATGCAGGTCTCGATTAAAGTAGGACAAGGATCCCCATGTAGGAGGCTAAATTTCCCGTCCCTTCCCATTACTCCTTTTTTCAGTGGCAGTCTCCTAACCGATTGGCCTTTGTGTCCTATTTCCTGCACCTCATCATCCGTATCACCTCTTTCATGTTCATCTCCTGGATATGGCTGAAATCGTACTGCTTGGGAGTAAAGCAATAACTAACTAACTAACTCTATTGCGGTGACGGCGGCGTCTACAATTGTTAACCTTTTTGGTTAAGTATGTTTAATGTAAAATAGTTATATTACATCATTTATATTGGGTACGCAAATGCTTTAGCATCAGTGCAAATCAATTTGAAGAACATTTTATCTGTATGCTCCTGCAGTCACGGTCCACTAACTTTTGAAATTTCTTACTGATTTGCCCGATATTAACGTTTTTGTTTAAGTCTGTTAAATGTGAAATAGTTATGGTACATCATTGATGATGTGTTTGCAGTTGAATGAGCATCAGTACATATCAATTTCAATTGGAATTTACATGTAAGCTACCCCGTGCAGGGCCCGGGAGGCGAAAAGGCCCGCAGCAGAGCCTAGATTGTCGTAAGAGGCGACTAAGGGTTCTGGGGTTCTGACGTCGGGTCAGCGCTTAGCTCACAGAGCGACAGAGATGTGTACCCTAGGAGGCTGAATAGGGTGGCCCTCGTCCGCGGGGTTTGTCAGGTCTATAATACGGAAACCTTGACGACTGACGAAAGTGGGCCTACGTGTGTGGAGAGTGCCTTGTTTCATGCACGTAAAAGATCCCTTCGTGGACCGCCAAGTAGTGCACCACATAGGATAAATTTTCCGCCTCTACCCTTTTCCTCTGATTTTTCAAAATTTGCAATTCATTTTTCCCAACCCATCCCCATATTTCCTTTCTCATCATCATTTCATGTTCATTTTATCATCCTTTTCATGATCACCTATATAGCTTTGAAAGGGCCTAAAACACCAACTCACTCACACCCGTTATCTATATGCTCCTGCAAACACGGTCCACTGACTTTGAAATTTCTAACTTATTTGGCCAATGTTAACGTTCTTGGTTAAGTTTGGTTTATGTAAACAAGTGATATTTGGTATGCAGTTGCATTAGCATCAGTACAGATCAAGCCTAGACAATTTTATCTGTATGCTCCTCCAGTCACGGTCCAGTGTTTTTGAGATTTTTTACTGATTTGAAATGTTCACGTTTTTTCCAACGTCTTACATCATATGTTGTGTGCAGTTGCATTACAATCAGTGCAGATCAATTTCAAGTGGAGTTTATCTATATGCTCCTGCAGTCACGGTCCACTGACTTTGAAATTTCTAACTGATTTGGCCAATGTTAACGTTTTTGGTTAACTCTGTTTTATGTGAACAAGTAATGGTAACATCATTGATAATTGGTGTACGGTTGCATTTGCATCAACACAGATCAATTTCTTGAGTAATTGCCAGTACTGTAGTTACTTATAACTTTTGCATATTTATTTGTAATTGCCAGTACTATAGATACTTATAACATTTGCATTAATTTTGATTTAAAGCTGCGACAGGCGAGACATATCTTATTCCCCTATTATAACCAGTCAGAAATTATCTAGGCAACTGACACTTTTTCGAATGTAGAATCTTGACAGAATTTGTTTTAAATCAAAACAAATATATCTAAGCCAAAACAACTAAATTATTGTTTTATGTGCCGTCCACTGCCTGGCCCTTACCTAGAATACTACTAAAACAGATTGTTATATTTCTGTCTTTTGTTTTCAAATGACAAAACAGTCATATCTGTAGAAGTCTGATAAATTGATATTCAACTAAAATGATTTTAATAAGGTTTACATTTAATAAGAGAAACCAGAATCCAGTAATCTATAAAGGAAAAACTTTTAGCTTCTTTTTTGGAGGGGGGCGCTTGCGTCCAGTTCAAAATATACATTCGCGGATAAATTGTTGTTGGTTGGACATTTGGAAATTATAAATATTTCTTTTCAAATCAAATAAATTGTGTCCATAGCATGTACATTGATCATCATCATCTTAATATATACGTTAGGGACCAATGATTTTCAACTGTTTTTTTTTCTCCTAGTACATTTCGTTTAGAAGCAAATAAATTTATTAAAAACCCTTCATTGTGATAAAAGACTTTGAAAAAATGTTGATATTCCCTAACTTTTGTCCAAGTGTATAGATTAATTATTGCGACTTTTAAGTTATTACTGGGTCCAGTTTTCACAAGTGTTTAATCTGTCCTTGATTATATAACAGCCACATAGTGTTAATTGTACAGTGATCATTCATCCTTATCGCACCACGGTGTTAATTTAAAACAGAAATTCCTAATCAAGTCATCGTTAATAAACGTCTTCGGTGTATAATTATGTTGATACGCTACTATGGTAGAATACATTTATATTATTTTGTGATGAATACTTTTTCTAATTCAGTGAAAAAAAGGTTACAATTTATTACAAAAAAGATGTAACGCTATCTTATCCGTGAAGATTTAAAAATTAGTACGTGTAAAACTATTTGAAAAATATCTTTGACTTATATATAAATGCATTGTTTATAAAATTCGTATGAGTATTCTATATGCATCGACATTAAGTAATGTCATATGGATATGCCGATATTAAATATCTTCTTATTTGCTGCATGATCTGTGATAAAAGTCAAAAGCTCAGAGAAACAAAGTGTGGAAAAACGTCACATGTAATTTTTTTCAGTTGCTTATTCAAGATGTTAACATTCTTACAATACCCAAATTAAATATGATTTATAAATTAAACAAGGGATGGATGCAAATTTTTGTGAAGAAATTAAACAGTATTGTAGGTTTTCAAGGAATTACTAATATCATTTTTCATTCAATAACAAATTTTAAACATAGCAAACGGAATCACACAATGTACATTTTAATGCAAAAAAGGCTTCAAAACGCTGGAAACAACCAACGAATGTTAATTTCTTCTTGCGGATACGTTTGATTAATGCTTTTTCTTTTTACAAATGAAAACAAAAGAAAACAGAAAATATGCAAGCGTATTTATTTTTATAAATATGCAAAACAAACGCATCCGTATTCTGGTGTTTTTGAGGTTATTACGAATAATAAAGAAACTATGGAGCGTATTCAAAGTATTCTGTAATTTGAGTATCCGTTACGTAAACAGAAAATAAATGTGCGTATTCTTGATTTTTATAATACGCAATAATACTTTCCGGCATATTTTCTGCGTATTCATAATGTTTGTATACGCTGAAATACGTTCACTGTCTATACTGCGTATTTCAAAGTGTTACGTTTACGTAGCGAATACGCAGATGTGTGTCAGATGGATACAAGCACTTTCGCCCTGTGCATTTGTCAGAATTTAATTTGTTTTCATTTTATTGTTGTATTTTAATTTTTAAACGACAATTGTACCGAGTTTTGTTACAATAATAGGACTGATGGTGTCGGAAGAGTTAACGATTAAAAATGTTTACGTAAGGATAACGGACGCCAAGTGATGGCAGTAGCTCAACCAACCTTTTGGGCCACGTGAGCTGAAAAGTGTAAAAATATAGACAAAAAATATTTTAGGCTCTGTCACCCAGACGCTTATCAATAGATCCATTACCTATTTTGTTAAGTGTTCGTTCGGAGTACTTTCTGGTATATCCTAAGTGAGATCTCGCGAGATGTTAATCTACTCTACCCATTCATGTTCGCGCCTTCAAGGTGCACGGACCTCTTAGTTTGATCCATGGTATGTACACTCTTTAAATATTTTTAAAGGCCAGTAGTTAAGGACGAAGGCCGTTTTTATTTTTTGGATTTATCTGTTTTAGAGGTTAGTAAAAAGGCCAGTAGTTACGGACGAAGGCCATTTTATTATTTTTTAGACTGAAGGTTAGAGAAAAGGCCAGTAGTTACGGACGAAGGCCATTTTATTATTTTTTAGACTGAAGGTTAGAGAAAAGGCCAGTAGTTACGGACGAAGGCCGTTTTATTATTTTTTAGACTGAAGGTTAGAGAAAAGGCCAGTAGTTACGGACGAAGACCATTTTATTATTTTTTAGACTGAAGGTTAGAGAAAAGGCCAGTAGTTACGGACGAAGGCCATTTTATTAATTTTTAGACTGAAGGTTATAAAGAAAAGGCCAGTAGTTACAGACGAAGGCCATTTGGTTAATGTTTAGACTGAAGGTTATAGAGAAAAGGCCAGTAGTTTCAGACGAAGGCCATTTAATTATTTTTTTTAGACTGAAGGTTAGGAAAGGCCAGTAGTCATGGACGAAGGCCATTTAAAAAAAAAACATATGTTCTCTATTTTCGAGACTTAGGGATAGTCTTATTTTTTGTTATCAATATGCTGGTAGTTATGGACGAAGGCAATTTTTCACTATTTTATTGTTTTACCCTTCGTATGTTAGATTGGAGCCATTAGTTGATATTTTAAAGGTTTTGTGTTTTTTATTATTTTCGAAGTAAAGTCTATAGTTTTGAGGAGTATGGGAAAATGTTGATTAAAGGCTCCTTAAGGGTATTTGCTTATTTTCTATCGTATATGGTTATGCTGTGTGCGTTTTGTTTGTTTTTTTTAATATAGACCTTGACCTTGTTTACCTGTATTAACCGTTATAAGGTCGTTTTTAAAGTGCGAGTGCACGTTGTTCATTTATGGTATGAATGTTTGTCACGATGTATGTCTTGATGTGGTAAAATGTTTTATTTTTTCCTGGAAGGTTTGTGTTCTTTACAAGCACTTAATTTCACGTACATAGCGTTTTAAATAGATTAATTTTATTTTTCAGATGGCGACTCCAACCCCTTAAGGTGAAACATTCATTGATTGGAAAATTGATAATTCCGGTTATTAACCAGGTGAAGCTACACGAAGATGAAGCTTCTTTTGAATTTGCCAGATTGAAAAAAGACCACCCCCTGGAAAATTATACGTTGAATGAACTACATTCAGAATTTGAGCGATTAACAGGTAGAATAAGATTTAAGTTGTTTGTTTGTTTTATACAATGCGTTATATCTTTTTCTAAAAAGAATATATTTTTGTTAGTGATTATTATCAGTTTCTAAAGTTTTAAATATATATTGAATTTGTGAAATTCAACAGTACTAAAACTCCGTGTGCAGCGACATACAAAAAAGGGGGAGCGAAGTGAGAGATGTAGTTTTGATTGGATTGTGGCAATTAAACTATAATGGCAATCCTTTTTTTTACAGGGGATACAGTTAAGGATGTTATACCTCTCACAGGGAAAGAAGACAATATTTCAACTGCTAGACTTCTACTACATTACTCTATTGTGCAGGCTAACGTTGTTGGAAGTCCTAGGGGGCAGAGTTTATCCTCTAGTACAGGCTCATCGTCACACACGCCTAACACTCCAGTTTCCTCAGGTATTTTTACAGTATTGTTTCTTTGGTTTTATTATATGTTTGTGTTTTTCTCTTGTTTTCTTATGATACAAATATAAGCAATTTTATTGTGTAGTTTTAGGATCATGGAACTATTAGTTGCATTTTCAGTCAAGGATTCGATACTCAAATCATTTGGGCATTTGGAGTAAAAAAAAAGACAAACAAAAAATAAAAAAGAAAAGAAAACGGCCAAATCAGTTTTAAATTTGGTTTTTCCTTATATTATCATTTTAATCTTTTAGATCACTCACAAAAGCAGAAAAATTTAGAGGAACGTCTGGAAAAGATGGAGGATAATTTTCAGAGTTTGAAGTCGCAAAAGAGGGAATTACAGGTAGAGGAAGCTCTTAGATATATTAGAGTATTAGCTAGCAGACCAAAACTCACAGCACCTCATGTTCTTATCGCAGCTATTGAGTCCATGGTTGAGGTTGCCACTAAAAATTCCCATAAAGATGTTGATTTCTTTACAAAATCTTTGGCATATTGTAGAAAGTACGAAGATGCAGAAGATCGCTGTGGGTTAGCGTTAAAACTTTTTGGGTCATCTGAAGATAAAAAAATTGCTTCTGCAGTCTCTGAATGGGCTAAGAGTAGAAAGTATGATACTGAGAAGACATCTAAGGAGTTTCAGCCTCCAAATTCTGTTCCGCCCTTCCAAGCGCAATACTATCCCCCTTTTTATGCCGGTGGTAATGTTAATTCGTATGGTGTGGGCTTTCCTTTTGGACCAGTTCCGTACCAACAGAGTTTCCCTCCTAGGGGTAGGGGACCCTATGCTAGAGGCCGTGGTAGAGGCAGAGGTCAAGGGAATGTTTGCTTCTGCTGCAAGGAAATTGGACACTTTGTCTCATCTTGTCCTAAGATTGAGCAGCTTAAAAAATAAGATGTATACACATGTAATTCTTTAAATATTTTTGTTTATGTTTTGTCTTTTCTATTGCTGGTATAATTCATTATTTGTGATTTTTTAATTTTGTAAAAGACACATTTTATTAGATGCTTAGTTGTTAACCCAAGGGGTGCTAACCCCTAGTGATCTTGTGTTCTCGCGGGTTGACTTTCTGAGTGTCTCCTTCTGTATTTTGCCCTTTCTTATTTTTATAGGATAATTGTACTCCGGTTCAAACCAAAAGATACAAAGTTAATTGTGATATCTCAGATTGGGAGTTGGATTGTGACTTTGACCCTTCTAATATTTCTCAAAGCATTAATTGTAACTGGGTAAATTACAGAAGGCAGACACTCGGAAATTCAACTCGCCAACCATCGGCGGAGGAGGTTGCTGCTGGATCTGCTTTTAATCTTGATAATCTAAATTTTCGTGACCCAGATCATTTTATAGCAGGTCAATTGCATACGTGTAAAGGGGAATGGGAAAAGATTAATCCTAACCCGGAGGTTAAAAAATGGATTATGGAAGGGGTGGATGACATTTTTCCGCCCGTTTAAAGGAAACTTTAAGAATGAAAGTTTTAATTCCGATCGGCCTCCCAGTAAAGAGTTTCCAAATGCTTTGAACTGTAAGGACTTTGTCCCCTTTATTGTGGAAACTTTAACGGAAAGAATAAAAAATGGTTCTTTGTCGGTAGTTGGAAAAGTTGGGGAGTGCGATCCACCGTTTTTGGTCCTACCTTTGACTATAGAGCCTGAGAAACCGCGTTTATGCCACGATGAGCGTTTATTAAACCTCTGGATTAGAGATTGTCCTTTTTATTTAGACACGTTAAGAGATGTTCCGAGGCTAATAGGAAAAGATAACTTTATGTTTTCTCTAGATGATAAATCCGGATATGATCACTTGTGGTTAAACGAGAACTCTAGAAAATATTTCGGTATCCGGTTTGGAATTTGGTATATGGTATTCAATGTTATACCGTTCGGCTTTAAGCTAGTGCTTATGTCTACCATACTACGGGACTTGCACCTATCAGTTACTGTCGGTCTTTAGGCGTTCCTTGTTTATTATACATTGATGACCAGTTATTAACCGAATGGTTGGAGTCTGTTAATGGGAATTGTAATCCTGACCCTCCTTTGGAAAGAGTTGAGAAAGCATTTAAATCGTTGTTTATAGTTTGTGAAATTTTGGTGAGATTAGGGTATTTTTTGAATCTATCGAAATGCGTGTTTGAACCAACTCAGGTATTAAAGTTTCTTGGTTTGTTAATAAATTCCACCTTAATATTAGACATTTTCACTGTAAGCCGAAACCGAATCCGAAACCGAAATCGAAACAGAAACCAAAAGTATGGAACGCAGATACTGTGTCATTATCATCATTTGCTACTTTGAGATGTCCAAAGAACTTTTTATTGTGGTTTATTTATTATGCATTTTGTTTAGTCATTATAATATATAATATTATATATTATATACCCATTTTGATATGGGCTTGTGTACTGAAATGACGCATTTGAAAGTCTGATAAAGCAATGGTGAAATCAGTAACACGAATGAGTATAACACGAAGAATCGGGTAACGAAAAAAACAACTACCTAACGTCAATCAGCATTGCATTTTTAAATCAATTACAACAAGTGCTGACTGTGTTGGGGATGCCCAACACAAAAATGTCTCCCAAACGAACCCATTTTGACCTCGTATTATGATTCGCCATCTTTTAAAACCCCTAGATACAAAATTATGTCGATATCGAAGCATTTTGACGATTTTCGCATTTTCGTGCCCGAAAAATCACATTTTCGCAAATAACTCGAAAACCGTAAATATCGCTTCAAATTTTTTTTTCATATTATTGAAGAGCTCCTTTTGCTCTATTCACCTACAAAATTTCAGCCTCCTACGCATCTAGGTTACCGAGATATTGCAACGTCCTATATTATGAACTTTCGCTAATAACGCGGAAACGGCGGCCATTTTGAAAATTTTTAAAAGGTTGTGCACTCCTCCAGTAACCCATCTACCATTATACCATGTTTCGTTCAAATCCCTTTAGGCATTTCCGAGAAAGGTGCCGGACACGTTCATGGCGGAGAAAGAAGAAAAAGAATAATAACTAGAATTGCCATTGCCAGCAATAGCAGATGTCGACCATTGCCTTATCTTTAACGACATATTTGACACTGTATGGCAGCCATTTAGTGTTTTTGTTTGTTTGACTCCATATCCCCACTCGGTATCCTTCATACGTCTTTTAAAATATCTAGTTTCTTCCAAATAAAATGTTCTATATAATTCAAATTTATACCATGTCTTCTCAAACTTTTTTTTTCTTATTTCTAAGTCTAAATTAGAATATTTCCAAGTTTGTGTTTATCCACTGTTAAGAAATTTTATTATTAATAGATGATAATGTCAGGTTTGTAGACTTTATTTTGGCTATAAAAACATAGGGTTAGTTTCATTCCCCTATACAGAAAATTCACTTTTAAATAACAAGCTAGCAAAATTGGTTTTCAAAGAAAGGCAAGGGATGAAAAATTAGAAATATTTACACAGTTGATAGCTCTGCATGTAGCATAAATGTATTGGAATGTGTTTTTTTTTTATTCAAAAGACAGCAGAGCTACTTACTCCATTTTTCAAGCCTCAGTCCATTTCATATTGCTTTGGTTTTGGTAGACATAATTACTTTAGTCCCATTTTTTCAAGTAAATGTGGTCGGATCTTCCTTAAACTTGGTCAACATGTAGAACTAAGGCTAGTGTATCCATAAAATACAAAATTATACCAATTGATGCCCTAAAGGGGTGTCAGGGGGGTCTCAAAGTTGCCAGGAGGGTCCAAAAAGCACATTGCTTTCGTACCAAAATCTGTATATCTTGAAAACGGTTAACTTTAATGATATGAACTATGCATTTTATAAGTAGCACATTACATGCCTCACATATATACGGCATGCAATTAAATGTACGATCTAAAATGGTGGACCAGAGGTGTCTAAAATAGGGGTGGGGTCACCCTAGCAAAAATGAACAAGTGGGAATATTTTGAAAACCGTACAATGGATTTCTGCAAACCTGACACTAAAGTAGTAGCCTATTTAATGATACATACAAATAAAAGATTAATTTTGTTCTATGTGTACAGGTTTTTTTTTAAAGATTTTTTTTTATTTAATTTTTTTATTTCTTAATGAAAAAAAAAAATTTAAAAAAAATTGGGAAAAAAAACTGTTTAAGTTAGCAAAGTTTGGTTTTCATCAGTAGACACGGGGCATTTTGTTTGGCCCGGTAGCCAATTTTGAAAAGATTCAGACAAACTTTACAAAAATTATTCCATTTATTAATATTTTAATGAAAAAAAAATATTAAAAAAATCTGGAAAAAAACCTATTTAAGTTAGCAAAGTTTGGTTTTCACCAATGGACTCCCAGCATCATGTTTAGTCCAGAAGCCAATTTTGAAATGAATCTGACATACTTTAAGAAATTAGCCGATTTTTTTGTCGGCCATTTTGAAAATGACGAAATGCAAAAACTTATAGCGTATCACGCACAACTTCACATAGCAACCATCCTTTCTACCAAGTTTCAGTTCTTTACTTAAATCGCTTCTATAAAATAATCTCCGGACAAAATTTTGAAATCCAAAAAACAGAATAACAATATGTCTTCCGAAATACTTCGTTTCGGTCGACATAATTAGTCCCATTTTTTCAAGTAAATGTGGTCGGATCTTCCTTAAACTTGGTCAACATGTAGAACTAAGGCTAGTGTATCCATAAAATACAAAATTATACCAATTGATGCCCTAAAGGGGTGTCAGGGGGGTCTCAAAGTTGCCAGGAGGGTCCAAAAAGCACATTGCTTTCGTACCAAAATCTGTATATCTTGAAAACGGTTAACTTTAATGATATGAACTATGCATTTTATAAGTAGCACATTACATGCCTCACATATGTACGGCATGCAATTAAATGTACGATCTAAAATGGTGGACCAGAGGTGTCTAAAATAGGGGTGGGGTCACCCTAGCAAAAATGAACAAGTGGGAATATTTTGAAAACCGTACAATGGATTTCTGCAAACCTGACACTAAAGTAGTAGCCTATTTAATGATACATACAAATAAAAGATTAATTTTGTTCTATGTGTACAGGTTTTTTTTAAAGATTTTTTTTTATTTAATTTTTTTTTTTTAATGAAAAAAAAAAATTTAAAAAAAATTGGGAAAAAAAAACTGTTTAAGTTAGCAAAGTTTGGTTTTCATCAGTAGACACGGGGCATTTTGTTTGGCCCGGTAGCCAATTTTGAAAAGATTCAGACAAACTTTACAAAAATTATTCCATTTATTAATATTTTAATGAAAAAAAAATATTAAAAAAATCTGGAAAAAAACCTATTTAAGTTAGCAAAGTTTGGTTTTCACCAATGGACTCCCAGCATCATGTTTAGTCCAGAAGCCAATTTTGAAATGAATCTGACATACTTTAAGAAATTAGCCGATTTTTTTGTCGGCCATTTTGAAAATGACGAAATGCAAAAACTTATAGCGTATCACGCACAACTTCACATAGCAACCATCCTTTCTACCAAGTTTCAGTTCTTTACTTAAATCGCTTCTATAAAATAATCTCCGGACAAAATTTTGAAATCCAAAAAACAGAATAACAATATGTCTTCCGAAATACTTCGTTTCGGTCGACATAATTAGTCCCATTTTTTCAAGTAAATGTGGTCGGATCTTCCTTAAACTTGGTCAACATGTAGAACGAAGGCTAGTGTATCCATAAAATACAAAATTATACCAATTGATGCCCTAAAGGGGTGTCAGGGGGGTCTCAAAGTTGCCAGGAGGGTCCAAAAAGCACATTGCTTTCGTACCAAAATCTGTATATCTTGAAAACGGTTAACTTTAATGATATGAACTATGCATTTTATAAGTAGCACATTACATGCCTCACATATATACGGCATGCAATTAAATGTACGATCTAAAATGGTGGACCAGAGGTGTCTAAAATAGGGGTGGGGTCACCCTAGCAAAAATGAACAAGTGGGAATATTTTGAAAACCGTACAATGGATTTCTGCAAACCTGACACTAAAGTAGTAGCCTATTTAATGATACATACAAATAAAAGATTAATTTTGTTCTATGTGTACAGGTTTTTTTTTAAAGATTTTTTTTTTATTTAATTTTTTTATTTCTTAATGAAAAAAAAAATTTAAAAAAAATTGGGAAAAAAAAACTGTTTAAGTTAGCAAAGTTTGGTTTTCATCAGTAGACACGGGGCATTTTGTTTGGCCCGGTAGCCAATTTTGAAAAGATTCAGACAAACTTTACAAAAATTATTCCATTTATTAATATTTTAATGAAAAAAAAAATATTAAAAAAATCTGGAAAAAAACCTATTTAAGTTAGCAAAGTTTGGTTTTCACCAATGGACTCCCAGCATCATGTTTAGTCCAGAAGCCAATTTTGAAATGAATCTGACATACTTTAAGAAATTAGCCGATTTTTTTGTCGGCCATTTTGAAAATGACGAATTGCAAAAACTTATAGCGTATCACGCACAACTTCACATAGCAACCATCCTTTCTACCAAGTTTCAGTTCTTTACTTAAATCGCTTCTATAAAATAATCTCCGGACAAAATTTTGAAATCCAAAAAACAGAATAACAATATGTCTTCCGAAATACTTCGTTTCGGTCGACATAATTAGTCCCATTTTTTCAAGTAAATGTGGTCGGATCTTCCTTAAACTTGGTCAACATGTAGAACTAAGGCTAGTGTATCCATAAAATACAAAATTATACCAATTGATGCCCTAAAGGGGTGTCAGGGGGGTCTCAAAGTTGCCAGGAGGGTCCAAAAAGCACATTGCTTTCGTACCAAAATCTGTATATCTTGAAAACGGTTAACTTTAATGATATGAACTATGCATTTTATAAGTAGCACATTACATGCCTCACATATATACGGCATGCAATTAAATGTACGATCTAAAATGGTGGACCAGAGGTGTCTAAAATAGGGGTGGGGTCACCCTAGCAAAAATGAACAAGTGGGAATATTTTGAAAACCGTACAATGGATTTCTGCAAACCTGACACTAAAGTAGTAGCCTATTTAATGATACATACAAATAAAAGATTAATTTTTTTCTATGTGTACAGGTTTTTTTTTAAAGATTTTTTTTTATTTAATTTTTTTATTTCTTAATGAAAAAAAAAAATTTAAAAAAAATTGGGAAAAAAAACTGTTTAAGTTAGCAAAGTTTGGTTTTCATCAGTAGACACGGGGCATTTTGTTTGGCCCGGTAGCCAATTTTGAAAAGATTCAGACAAACTTTACAAAAATTATTCCATTTATTAATATTTTAATGAAAAAGAAAATATTAAAAAAATCTGGAAAAAAACCTATTTAAGTTAGCAAAGTTTGGTTTTCACCAATGGACTCCCAGCATCATGTTTAGTCCAGAAGCCAATTTTGAAATGAATCTGACATACTTTAAGAAATTAGCCGATTTTTTTGTCGGCCATTTTGAAAATGACGAAATGCAAAAACTTATAGCGTATCACGCACAACTTCACATAGCAACCATCCTTTCTACCAAGTTTCAGTTCTTTACTTAAATCGCTTCTATAAAATAATCTCCGGACAAAATTTTGAAATCCAAAAAACAGAATAACAATATGTCTTCCGAAATACTTCGTTTCGGTCGACATAATTAGTCCCATTTTTTCAAGTAAATGTGGTCGGATCTTCCTTAAACTTGGTCAACATGTAGAACTAAGGCTAGTGTATCCATAAAATACAAAATTATACCAATTGATGCCCTAAAGGGGTGTCAGGGGGGTCTCAAAGTTGCCAGGAGGGTCCAAAAAGCACATTGCTTTCGTACCAAAATCTGTATATCTTGAAAACGGTTAACTTTAATGATATGAACTATGCATTTTATAAGTAGCACATTACATGCCTCACATATATACGGCATGCAATTAAATGTACGATCTAAAATGGTGGACCAGAGGTGTCTAAAATAGGGGTGGGGTCACCCTGGCAAAAATGAACAAGTGGGAATATTTTGAAAACCGTACAATGGATTTCTGCAAACCTGACACTAAAGTAGTAGCCTATTTAATGATACATACAAATAAAAGATTAATTTTGTTCTATGTGTACAGGTTTTTTTTAAAGATTTTTTTTTATTTAATTTTTTTATTTCTTAATGAAAAAAAAAATTAAAAAAAATTGGGAAAAAAAAACTGTTTAAGTTAGCAAAGTTTGGTTTTCATCAGTAGACACGGGGCATTTTGTTTGGCCCGGTAGCCAATTTTGAAAAGATTCAGACAAACTTTACAAAAATTATTCCATTTATTAATATTTTAATGAAAAAAAAAATATTAAAAAAATCTGGAAAAAAACCTATTTAAGTTAGCAAAGTTTGGTTTTCAGCAATGGACTCCCAGCATCATGTTTAGTCCAGAAGCCAATTTTGAAATGAATCTGACATACTTTAAGAAATTAGCCGATTTTTTTGTCGGCCATTTTGAAAATGACGAAATGCAAAAACTTATAGCGTATCACGCACAACTTCACATAGCAACCATCCTTTCTACCAAGTTTCAGTTCTTTACTTAAATCGCTTCTATAAAATAATCTCCGGACAAAATTGTGAAATCCAAAAAACAGAATAACAATATGTCTTCCGAAATACTTCGTTTCGGTCGACATAATTAGTCCCATTTTTTCAAGTAAATGTGGTCGGATCTTCCTTAAACTTGGTCAACATGTAGAACTAAGGCTAGTGTATCCATAAAATACAAAATTATACCAATTGATGCCCTAAAGGGGTGTCAGGGGGGTCTCAAAGTTGCCAGGAGGGTCCAAAAAGCACATTGCTTTCGTACCAAAATCTGTATATCTTGAAAACGGTTAACTTTAATGATATGAACTATGCATTTTATAAGTAGCACATTACATGCCTCACATATATACGGCATGCAATTAAATGTACGATCTAAAATGGTGGACCAGAGGTGTCTAAAATAGGGGTGGGGTCACCCTAGCAAAAATGAACAAGTGGGAATATTTTGAAAACCGTACAATGGATTTCTGCAAACCTGACACTAAAGTAGTAGCCTATTTAATGATACATACAAATAAAAGATTAATTTTGTTCTATGTGTACAGGTTTTTTTTAAAGATTTTTTTTTATTTAATTTTTTTATTTCTTAATGAAAAAAAATTTTTTTTAAAAAATTGGGAAAAAAAAACTGTTTAAGTTAGCAAAGTTTGGTTTTCATCAGTAGACACGGGGCATTTTGTTTGGCCCGGTAGCCAATTTTGAAAAGATTCAGACAAACTTTACAAAAATTATTCCATTTATTAATATTTTAATGAAAAAAAAAATATTAAAAAAATCTGGAAAAAAACCTATTTAAGTTAGCAAAGTTTGGTTTTCACCAATGGACTCACAGCATCATGTTTAGTCCAGAAGCCAATTTTGAAATGAATCTGACATACTTTAAGAAATTAGCCGATTTTTTTGTCGGCCATTTTGAAAATGACGAAATGCAAAAACTTATAGCGTATCACGCACAACTTCACATAGCAACCATCCTTTCTACCAAGTTTCAGTTCTTTACTTAAATCGCTTCTATAAAATAATCTCCGGACAAAATTTTGAAATCCAAAAAACAGAATAACAATATGTCTTCCGAAATACTTCGTTTCGGTCGACATAATTAGTCCCATTTTTTCAAGTAAATGTGGTCGGATCTTCCTTAAACTTGGTCAACATGTAGAACTAAGGCTAGTGTATCCATAAAATACAAAATTATACCAATTGATGCCCTAAAGGGGTGTCAGGGGGGTCTCAAAGTTGCCAGGAGGGTCCAAAAAGCACATTGCTTTCGTACCAAAATCTGTATATCTTGAAAACGGTTAACTTTAATGATATGAACTATGCATTTTATAAGTAGCACATTACATGCCTCACATATATACGGCATGCAATTAAATGTACGATCTAAAATGGTGGACCAGAGGTGTCTAAAATAGGGGTGGGGTCACCCTAGCAAAAATGAACAAGTGGGAATATTTTGAAAACCGTACAATGGATTTCTGCAAACCTGACACTAAAGTAGTAGCCTATTTAATGATACATACAAATAAAAGATTAATTTTGTTCTATGTGTACAGGTTTTTTTTTTAAAGATTTTTTTTTATTTAATTTTTTTATTTCTTAATGAAAAAAAAAAAAATAAAAAAAATTGGGGAAAAAAAACTGTTTAAAATAAAAATGACAACAAAGTTCCAGACAATAAATTTTGCTACGCCTGACGCGCGTTTCGTCTATTCAAGACTCATCAAAGGCGCTCTACCAAAAATATTGAAAATGCCAAACACTATATGATCATGAAGAGCATAGAACAATAAAACCAAAAATACCAAACTGGGGAACCAAATTATTATAAAGATGATCAACCTATGTCTGGGGTAGGAAGAACCTTAGGTTTTAGTTAGCAAAGTTTGGTTTTCATCAGTAGACACGGGGCATTTTGTTTGGCCCGGTAGCCAATTTTGAAAAGATTCAGACAAACTTTACAAAAATTATTCCATTTATTAATATTTTAATGAAAAAAAAATATTAAAAAAATCTGGAAACAAACCTATTTAAGTTAGCAAAGTTTGGTTTTCACCAATGGACTCCCAGCATCATGTTTAGTCCAGAAGCCAATTTTGAAATGAATCTGACATACTTTAAGAAATTAGCCGATTTTTTTGTCGGCCATTTTGAAAATGACGAAATGCAAAAACTTATAGCGTATCACGCACAACTTCACATAGCAACCATCCTTTCTACCAAGTTTCAGTTCTTTACTTAAATCGCTTCTATAAAATAATCTCCGGACAAAATTTTGAAATCCAAAAAACAGAATAACAATATGTCTTCCGAAATACTTCGTTTCGGTCGACATAATTAGTCCCATTTTTTCAAGTAAATGTGGTCGGATCTTCCTTAAACTTGGTCAACATGTAGAACTAAGGCTAGTGTATCCATAAAATACAAAATTATACCAATTGATGCCCTAAAGGGGTGTCAGGGGGGTCTCAAAGTTGCCAGGAGGGTCCAAAAAGCACATTGCTTTCGTACCAAAATCTGTATATCTTGAAAACTGTTAACTTTAATGATATGAACTATGCATTTTATAAGTAGCACATTACATGCCTCACATATATACGGCATGCAATTAAATGTACGATCTAAAATGGTGGACCAGAGGTGTCTAAAATAGGGGTGGGGTCACCCTAGCAAAAATGAACAAGTGGGAATATTTTGGAAACCGTACAATGGATTTCTGCAAACCTGACACTAAAGTAGTAGCCTATTTAATGATACATACAAATAAAAGATTAATTTTGTTCTATGTGTACAGGTTTTTTTTTAAAGATTTTTTTTTATTTAATTTTTTTATTTCTTAATGAAAAAAAAAAAATAAAAAAAATTGGGAAAAAAAAACTGTTTAAGTTAGCAAAGTTTGGTTTTCATCAGTAGACACGGGGCATTTTGTTTGGCCCGGTAGCCAATTTTGAAAAGATTCAGACAAACTTTACAAAAATTATTCCATTTATTAATATTTTAATGAAAAAAAAAATATTAAAAAAATCTGGAAAAAAACCTATTTAAGTTAGCAAAGTTTGGTTTTCACCAATGGACTCCCAGCATCATGTTTAGTCCAGAAGCCAATTTTGAAATGAATCTGACATACTTTAAGAAATTAGCCGATTTTTTTGTCGGCCATTTTGAAAATGACGAAATGCAAAAACTTATAGCGTATCACGCACAACTTCACATAGCAACCATCCTTTCTACCAAGTTTCAGTTCTTTACTTAAATCGCTTCTATAAAATAATCTCCGGACAAAATTTTGAAATCCAAAAAACAGAATAACAATATGTCTTCCGAAATACTTCGTTTCGGTCGACATAATTAGTCCCATTTTTTCAAGTAAATGTGGTCGGATCTTCCTTAAACTTGGTCAACATGTAGAACTAAGGCTAGTGTATCCATAAAATACAAAATTATACCAATTGAAACCCTAAAGGGGTGTCAGGGGGGTGTCAAAGTTGCCAGGAGGGTCCAAAAAGCACATTGCTTTCGTACCAAAATCTGTATATCTTGAAAACGGTTAACTTTAATGATATGAACTATGCATTTTATAAGTAGCACATTACATGCCTCACATATATACGGCATGCAATTAAATGTACGATCTAAAATGGTGGACCAGAGGTGTCTAAAATAGGGGTGGGGTCACCCTAGCAAAAATGAACAAGTGGGAATATTTTGAAAACCGTACAATGGATTTCTGCAAACCTGACACTAAAGTAGTAGCCTATTTAATGATACATACAAATAAAAGATTAATTTTGTTCTATGTGTACAGGTTTTTTTTTAAAGATTTTTTTTTATTTAATTTTTTTATTTCTTAATGAAAAAAAAAATTAAAAAAAATTGGAAAAAAAAAACTGTTTAAGTTAGCAAAGTTTGGTTTTCATCAGTAGACACGGGGCATTTTGTTTGGCCCGGTAGCCAATTTTGAAAAGATTCAGACAAACTTTACAAAAATTATTCCATTTATTAATATTTTAATGAAAAAAAAAAATTAAAAAAATCTGGAAAAAAACCTATTTAAGTTAGCAAAGTTTGGTTTTCACCAATGGACTCCCAGCATCATGTTTAGTCCAGAAGCCAATTTTGAAATGAATCTTTAAGAAATTAGCCGATTTTTTTGTCGGCCATTTTGAAAATGACGAAATGCAAAAACTTATAGCGTATCACGCACAACTTCACATAGCAACCATCCTTTCTACCAAGTTTCAGTTCTTTACTTAAATCGCTTCTATAAAATAATCTCCGGACAAAATTTTGAAATCCAAAAAACAGAATAACAATATGTCTTCCGAAATACTTCGTTTCGGTCGACATAATTAGTCCCATTTTTTCAAGTAAATGTGGTCGGATCTTCCTTAAACTTGGTCAACATGTAGAACTAAGGCTAGTGTATCCATAAAATACAAAGTTATACCAATTGATGCCCTAAAGGGGTGTCAGGGGGGTCTCAAAGTTGCCAGGAGGGTCCAAAAAGCACATTGCTTTCGTACCAAAATCTGTATATCTTGAAAACGGTTAACTTTAATGATATGAACTATGCATTTTATAAGTAGCACATTACATGCCTCACATATATACGGCATGCAATTAAATGTACGATCTAAAATGGTGGACCAGAGGTGTCTAAAATAGGGGTGGGGTCACCCTAGCAAAAATGAACAAGTGGGAATATTTTGAAAACCGTACAATGGATTTCTGCAAACCTGACACTAAAGTAGTAGCCTATTTAATGATACATACAAATAAAAGATTAATTTTGTTCTATGTGTACAGGTTTTTTTTTAAAGATTTTTTTTATTTATTTTTTTTATTTCTTAATGAAAAAAAAAATTTAAAAAAAATTGGGAAAAAAAACTGTTTAAGTTAGCAAAGTTTGGTTTTCATCAGTAGACACGGGGCATTTTGTTTGGCCCGGTAGCCAATTTTGAAAAGATTCAGACAAACTTTACAAAAATTATTCCATTTATTAATATTTTAATGAAAAAAAAAATATTAAAAAAATCTGGAAAAAAACCTATTTAAGTTAGCAAAGTTTGGTTTTCACCAATGGACTCCCAGCATCATGTTTAGTCCAGAAGCCAATTTTGAAATGAATCTGACATACTTTAAGAAATTAGCCGATTTTTTTGTCGGCCATTTTGAAAATGACGAAATGCAAAAACTTATAGCGTATAACGCACAACTTCACATAGCAACCATCCTTTCTACCAAGTTTCAGTTCTTTACTTAAATCGCTTCTATAAAATAATCTCCGGACAAAATTTTGAAATCCAAAAAACAGAATAACAATATGTCTTCCGAAATACTTCGTTTCGGTCGACATAATTAGTCCCATTTTTTCAAGTAAATGTGGTCGGATCTTCCTTAAACTTGGTCAACATGTAGAACTAAGGCTAGTGTATCCATAAAATACAAAATTATACCAATTGATGCCCTAAAGGGGTGTCAGGGGGGTCTCAAAGTTGCCAGGAGGGTCCAAAAAGCACATTGCTTTCGTACCAAAATCTGTATATCTTGAAAACGGTTAACTTTAATGATATGAACTATGCATTTTATAAGTAGCACATTACATGCCTCACATATATACGGCATGCAATTAAATGTACGATCTAAAATGGTGGACCAGAGGTGTCTAAAATAGGGGTGGGGTCACCCTAGCAAAAATGAACAAGTGGGAATATTTTGAAAACCGTACAATGGATTTCTGCAAACCTGACACTAAAGTAGTAGCCTATTTAATGATACATACAAATAAAAGATTAATTTTGTTCTATGTGTACAGGTTTTTTTTTAAAGATTTTTTTTATTTAATTTTTTTATTTCTTAATGAAAAAAAAAAATTTAAAAAAATTGGGGAAAAAAACTGTTTAAGTTAGCAAAGTTTGGTTTTCATCAGTAGACACGGGGCATTTTGTTTGGCCCGGTAGCCAATTTTGAAAAGATTCAGACAAACTTTACAAAAATTATTCCATTTATTAATATTTTAATGAACAAAAAAATATTAAAAAAATCTGGAAAAAAACCTATTTAAGTTAGCAAAGTTTGGTTTTCACCAATGGACTCCCAGCATCATGTTTAGTCCAGAAGCCAATTTTGAAATGAATCTGACATACTTTAAGAAATTAGCCGATTTTTTTGTCGGCCATTTTGAAAATGACGAAATGCAAAAACTTATAGCGTATCACGCACAACTTCACATAGCAACCATCCTTTCTACCAAGTTTCAGTTCTTTACTTAAATCGCTTCTATAAAATAATCTCCGGACAAAATTTTGAAATCCAAAAAACAGAATAACAATATGTCTTCCGAAATACTTCGTTTCGGTCGACATAATTAGTCCCATTTTTTCAAGTAAATGTGGTCGGATCTTCCTTAAACTTGGTCAACATGTAGAACTAAGGCTAGTGTATCCATAAAATACAAAATTATACCAATTGATGCCCTAAAGGGGTGTCAGGGGGGTCTCAAAGTTGCCAGGAGGGTCCAAAAAGCACATTGCTTTCGTACCAAAATCTGTATATCTTGAAAACGGTTAACTTTAATGATATGAACTATGCATTTTATAAGTAGCACATTACATGCCTCACATATATACGGCATGCAATTAAATGTACGATCTAAAATGGTGGACCAGAGGTGTCTAAAATAGGGGTGGGGTCACCCTAGCAAAAATGAACAAGTGGGAATATTTTGAAAACCGTACAATGGATTTCTGCAAACCTGACACTAAAGTAGTAGCCTATTTAATGATACATACAAATAAAAGATTAATTTTGTTCTAAGTGTACAGGTTTTTTTTTAAAGATTTTTTTTTATTTAATTTTTTTATTTCTTAATGAAAAAAAAAAAAATTAAAAAAAATTGGGAAAAAAAAACTGTTTAAGTTAGCAAAGTTTGGTTTTCATCAGTAGACACGGGGCATTTTGTTTGGCCCGGTAGCCAATTTTGAAAAGATTCAGACAAACTTTACAAAAATTATTCCATTTATTAATATTTTAATGAAAAAAAAATATTAAAAAAATCTGGAAAAAAACCTATTAAAGTTAGCAAAGTTTGGTTTTCACCAATGGACTCCCAGCATCATGTTTAGTCAAGAAGCCAATTTTGAAATGAATCTGACATACTTTAAGAAATTAGCCGATTTTTTTGTCGGCCATTTTGAAAATGACGAAATGCAAAAACTTATAGCGTATCACGCACAACTTCACATAGCAACCATCCTTTCTACCAAGTTTCAGTTCTTTACTTAAATCGGTTCTATAAAATAATCTCCGGACAAAATTTTGAAATCCAAAAAACAGAATAACAATATGTCTTCCGAAATACTTCGTTTCGGTCGACATAATTAGTCCCATTTTTTCAAGTAAATGTGGTCGGATCTTCCTTAAACTTGGTCAACATGTAGAACTAAGGCTAGTGTATCCATAAAATACAAAATTATACCAATTGATGCCCTAAAGGGGTGTCAGGGGGGTCTCAAAGTTGCCAGGAGGGGCCAAAAAGCACATTGCTTTCGTACCAAAATCTGTATATCTTGAAAACGGTTAACTTTAATGATATGAACTATGCATTTTATAAGTAGCACATTACATGCCTCACATATATACGGCATGCAATTAAATGTACGATCTAAAATGGTGGACCAGAGGTGTCTAAAATAGGGGTGGGGTCACCCTAGCAAAAATGAACAAGTGGGAATATTTTGAAAACCGTACAATGGATTTCTGCAAACCTGACACTAAAGTAGTAGCCTATTTAATGATACATACAAATAAAAGATTAATTTTGTTCTATGTGTACAGGTTTTTTTTTAAAGATTTTTTTTTATTTAATTTTTTTATTTCTTAATGAAAAATTTTTTTTTTTTAAAAATTGGGAAAAAAAAACTGTTTAAGTTAGCAAAGTTTGGTTTTCATCAGTAGACACGGGGCATTTTGTTTGGCCCGGTAGCAAATTTTGAAAAGATTCAGACAAACTTTACAAAAATTATTCCATTTATTAATATTTTAATGAAAAAAAAATATTAAAAAAATCTGGAAAAAAACCTATTTAAGTTAGCAAAGTTTGGTTTTCACCAATGGACTCCCAGCATCATGTTTAGTCCAGAAGCCAATTTTGAAATGAATCTGACATACTTTAAGAAATTAGCCGATTTTTTTGTCGGCCATTTTGAAAATGACGAAATGCAAAAACTTATAGCGTATCACGCACAACTTCACATAGCAACCATCCTTTCTACCAAGTTTCAGTTCTTTACTTAAATCGCTTCTATAAAATAATCTCCGGACAAAATTTTGAAATCCAAAAAACAGAATAACAATATGTCTTCCGAAATACTTCGTTTCGGTCGACATAATTAGTCCCATTTTTTCAAGTAAATGTGGTCGGATCTTCCTTAAACTTGGTCAACATGTAGAACTAAGGCTAGTGTATCCATAAAATACAAAATTATACCAGTTGATGCCCTAAAGGGGTGTCAGGGGGGTCTCAAAGTTGCCAGGAGGGTCCAAAAAGCACATTGCTTTCGTACCAAAATCTGTATATCTTGAAAACGGTTAACTTTAATGATATGAACTATGCATTTTATAAGTAGCACATTACATGCCTCACATATATACGGCATGCAATTAAATGTACGATCTAAAATGGTGGACCAGAGGTGTCTAAAATAGGGGTGGGGTCACCCTAGCAAAAATGAACAAGTGGGAATATTTTGAAAACCGTACAATGGATTTCTGCAAACCTGACACTAAAGTAGTAGCCTATTTAATGATACATACAAATAAAAGATTAATTTTGTTCTATGTGTACAGGTTTTTTTTTAAAGATTTTTTTTTATTTAATTTTTTTATTTCTTAATGAAAAAAAAAAATTTAAAAAAAATTGGGAAAAAAAACTGTTTAAGTTAGCAAAGTTTGGTTTTCATCAGTAGACACGGGGCATTTTGTTTGGCCCGGTAGCCAATTTTGAAAAGATTCAGACAAACTTTACAAAAATTATTCCATTTATTAATATTTTAATGAAAAAAAAAAATATTAAAAAAATCTGGAAAAAAACCTATTTAAGTTAGCAAAGTTTGGTTTTCACCAATGGACTCCCAGCATCATGTTTAGTCCAGAAGCCAATTTTGAAATGAATCTGACATACTTTAAGAAATTAGCCGATTTTTTTGTCGGCCATTTTGAAAATGACGAAATGCAAAAACTTATAGCGTATCACGCACAACTTCACATAGCAACCATCCTTTCTACCAAGTTTCAGTTCTTTACTTAAATCGCTTCTATAAAATAATCTCTGGACAAAATTTTGAAATCCAAAAAACAGAATAACAATATGTCTTCCGAAATACTTCGTTTCGGTCGACATAATTAGTCCCATTTTTTCAAGTAAATGTGGTCGGATCTTCCTTAAACTTGGTCAACATGTAGAACTAAGGCTAGTGTATCCATAAAATACAAAATTATACCAATTGATGCCCTAAAGGGGTGTCAGGGGGGTCTCAAAGTTGCCAGGAGGGTCCAAAAAGCACATTGCTTTCGTACCAAAATCTGTATATCTTGAAGACGGTTAACTTTAATGATATGAACTATGCATTTTATAAGTAGCACATTACATGCCTCACATATATACGGCATGCAATTAAATGTACGATCTAAATGGTGGAACAGAGGTGTCTAAAATAGGGGTGGGGTCACCCTAGCAAAAATGAACAAGTGGGAATATTTTGAAAACCGTACAATGGATTTCTGCAAACCTGACACTAAAGTAGTAGCCTATTTAATGATACATACAAATAAAAGATTAATTTTGTTCTATGTGTACAGGTTTTTTTTTAAAGATTTTTTTTTATTTAATTTTTTTATTTCTTAATGAAAAAAAAAAATTTAAAAAAATTGGGGAAAAAAACTGTTTAAGTTAGCAAAGTTTGGTTTTCATCAGTAGACACGGGGCATTTTGTTTGGCCCGGTAGCCAATTTTGAAAAGATTCAGACAAACTTTACAAAAATTATTCCATTTATTAATATTTTAATGAAAAAAAAAATATTAAAAAAATCTGGAAAAAAACCTATTTAAGTTAGCAAAGTTTGGTTTTCAGCAATGGACTCCCAGCATCATGTTTAGTCCAGAAGCCAATTTTGAAATGAATCTGACATACTTTAAGAAATTAGCCGATTTTTTTGTCGGCCATTTTGAAAATGACGAAATGCAAAAACTTATAGCGTATCACGCACAACTTCACATAGCAACCATCCTTTCTACCAAGTTTCAGTTCTTTACTTAAATCGCTTCTATAAAATAATCTCCGGACAAAATTTTGAAATCCAAAAAACAGAATAACAATATGTCTTCCGAAATACTTCGTTTCGGTCGACATAATTAGTCCCATTTTTTCAAGTAAATGTGGTCGGATCTTCCTTAAACTTGGTCAACATGTAGAACTAAGGCTAGTGTATCCATAAAATACAAAATTATACCAATTGATGCCCTAAAGGGGTGTCAGGGGGGTCTCAAAGTTGCCAGGAGGGTCCAAAAAGCACATTGCTTTCGTACCAAAATCTGTATATCTTGAAAACGGTTAACTTTAATGATATGAACTATGCATTTTATAAGTAGCACATTACATGCCTCACATATATACGGCATGCAATTAAATGTACGATCTAAAATGGTGGACCAGAGGTGTCTAAAATAGGGGTGGGGTCACCCTAGCAAAAATGAACAAGTGGGAATATTTTGAAAACCGTACAATGGATTTCTGCAAACCTGATACTAAAGTAGTAGCCTATTTAATGATACATACAAATAAAAGATTAATTTTGTTCTATGTGTACAGGTTTTTTTTTAAAGATTATTTTTATTTAATTTTTTTATTTCTTAATGAAAAAAAAAATTTAAAAAAAATTGGGAAAATAAAACTGTTTAAGTTAGCAAAGTTTGGTTTTCATCAGTAGACACGGGGCATTTTGTTTGGCCCGGTAGCCAATTTTGAAAAGATTCAGACAAATTTTACAAAAATTATTCCATTTATTAATATTTTAATGAAAAAAAAATATTAAAAAAATCTGGAAAAAAACCTATTTAAGTTAACAAAGTTTGGTTTTCACCAATGGACTCCCAGCATCATGTTTAGTCCAGAAGCCAATTTTGAAATGAATCTGACATACTTTAAGAAATTAGCCGATTTTTTTGTCGGCCATTTTGAAAATGACGAAATGCAAAAACTTATAGCGTATCACGCACAACTTCACATAGCAACCATCCTTTCTACCAAGTTTCAGTTCTTTACTTAAATCGCTTCTATAAAATAATCTCCGGACAAAATTTTGAAATCCAAAAAACAGAATAACAATATGTCTTCCGAAATACTTCGTTTCGGTCGACATAATTAGTCCCATTTTTTCAAGTAAATGTGGTCGGATCTTCCTTAAACTTAGTCAACATGTAGAACTAAGGCTAGTGTATCCATAAAATACAAAATTATACCAATTGATGCCCTAAAGGGGTGTCAGGGGGGTCTCAAAGTTGCCAGGAGGGTCCAAAAAGCACATTGCTTTCGTACCAAAATCTGTATATCTTGAAAACGGTTAACTTTAATGATATGAACTATGCATTTTATAAGTAGCACATTACATGCCTCACATATATACGGCATGCAATTAAATGTACGATCTAAAATGGTGGACCAGAGGTGTCTAAAATAGGGGTGGGGTCACCCTAGCAAAAATGAACAAGTGGGAATATTTTGAAAACCGTACAATGGATTTCTGCAAACCTGACACTAAAGTAGTAGCCTATTTAATGATACATACAAATAAAAGATTAATTTTGTTCTATGTGTACAGGTTTTTTTTTAAAGATTTTTTTTTATTTAATTTTTTTATTTCTTAATGAAAAAAAAAAATTTAAAAAAAATTGGGAAAAAAAACTGTTTAAGTTAGCAAAGTTTGGTTTTCATCAGTAGACACGGGGCATTTTGTTTGGCCCGGTAGCCAATTTTGAAAAGATTCAGACAAACTTTACAAAAATTATTCCATTTATTAATATTTTAATGAAAAAAAAAATATTAAAAAAATCTGGAAAAAAACCTATTTAAGTTAGCAAAGTTTGGTTTTCACCAATGGACTCCCAGCATCATGTTTAGTCAAGAAGCCAATTTTGAAATGAATCTGACATACTTTAAGAAATTAGCCGATTTTTTTGTCGGCCATTTTGAAAATGACGAAATGCAAAAACTTATAGCGTATCACGCACAACTTCACATAGCAACCATCCTTTCTACCAAGTTTCAGTTCTTTACTTAAATCGCTTCTATAAAATAATCTCCGGACAAAATTTTGAAATCCAAAAAACAGAATAACAATATGTCTTCCGAAATACTTCGTTTCGGTCGACATAATTAGTCCCATTTTTTCAAGTAAATGTGGTCGGATCTTCCTTAAACTTGGTCAACATGTAGAACTAAGGCTAGTGTATCCATAAAATACAAAATTATACCAATTGATGCCCTAAAGGGGTGTCAGGGGGGTCTCAAAGTTGCCAGGAGGGTCCAAAAAGCACATTGCTTTCGTACCAAAATCTGTATATCTTGAAAACGGTTAACTTTAATGATATGAACTATGCATTTTATAAGTAGCACATTACATGCCTCACATATATACGGCATGCAATTAAATGTACGATCTAAAATGGTGGACCAGAGGTGTCTAAAATAGGGGTGGGGTCACCCTAGCAAAAATGAACAAGTGGGAATATTTTGAAAACCGTACAATGGATTTCTGCAAACCTGACACTAAAGTAGTAGCCTATTTAATGATACATACAAATAAAAGATTAATTTTGTTCTATGTGTACAGGTTTTTTTTTTAAGATTTTTTTTTATTTAATTTTTTTATTTCTTAATGAAAAAAATTTTTTTTTTAAAAATTGGGAAAAAAAAACTGTTTAAGTTAGCAAAGTTTGGTTTTCATCAGTAGACACGGGGCATTTTGTTTGGCCCGGTAGCAAATTTTGAAAAGATTCAGACAAACTTTACAAAAATTATTCCATTTATTAATATTTTAATGAAAAAAAAATATTAAAAAAATCTGGAAAAAAACCTATTTAAGTTAGCAAAGTTTGGTTTTCACCAATGGACTCCCAGCATCATGTTTAGTCCAGAAGCCAATTTTGAAATGAATCTGACATACTTTAAGAAATTAGCCGATTTTTTTGTCGGCCATTTTGAAAATGACGAAATGCAAAAACTTATAGCGTATCACGCACAACTTCACATAGCAACCATCCTTTCTACCAAGTTTCAGTTCTTTACTTAAATCGCTTCTATAAAATAATCTCCGGACAAAATTTTGAAATCCAAAAAACAGAATAACAATATGTCTTCCGAAATACTTCGTTTCGGTCGACATAATTAGTCCCATTTTTTCAAGTAAATGTGGTCGGATCTTCCTTAAACTTGGTCAACATGTAGAACTAAGGCTAGTGTATCCATAAAATACAAAATTATACCAGTTGATGCCCTAAAGGGGTGTCAGGGGGGTCTCAAAGTTGCCAGGAGGGTCCAAAAAGCACATTGCTTTCGTACCAAAATCTGTATATCTTGAAAACGGTTAACTTTAATGATATGAACTATGCATTTTATAAGTAGCACATTACATGCCTCACATATATACGGCATGCAATTAAATGTACGATCTAAAATGGTGGACCAGAGGTGTCTAAAATAGGGGTGGGGTCACCCTAGCAAAAATGAACAAGTGGGAATATTTTGAAAACCGTACAATGGATTTCTGCAAACCTGACACTAAAGTAGTAGCCTATTTAATGATACATACAAATAAAAGATTAATTTTGTTCTATGTGTACAGGTTTTTTTTTAAAGATTTTTTTTTATTTAATTTTTTTATTTCTTAATGAAAAAAAAAATTTAAAAAAAATTGGGAAAAAAAACTGTTTAAGTTAGCAAAGTTTGGTTTTCATCAGTAGACACGGGGCATTTTGTTTGGCCCGGTAGCCAATTTTGAAAAGATTCAGACAAACTTTACAAAAATTATTCCATTTATTAATATTTTAATGAAAAAAAAAATATTAAAAAAATCTGGAAAAAAACCTATTTAAGTTAGCAAAGTTTGGTTTTCACCAATGGACTCCCAGCATCATGTTTAGTCCAGAAGCCAATTTTGAAATGAATCTGACATACTTTAAGAAATTAGCCGATTTTTTTGTCGGCCATTTTGAAAATGACGAAATGCAAAAACTTATAGCGTATCACGCACAACTTCACATAGCAACCATCCTTTCTACCAAGTTTCAGTTCTTTACTTAAATCGCTTCTATAAAATAATCTCTGGACAAAATTTTGAAATCCAAAAAACAGAATAACAATATGTCTTCCGAAATACTTCGTTTCGGTCGACATAATTAGTCCCATTTTTTCAAGTAAATGTGGTCGGATCTTCCTTAAACTTGGTCAACATGTAGAACTAAGGCTAGTGTATCCATAAAATACAAAATTATACCAATTGATGCCCTAAAGGGGTGTCAGGGGGGTCTCAAAGTTGCCAGGAGGGTCCAAAAAGCACATTGCTTTCGTACCAAAATCTGTATATCTTGAAGACGGTTAACTTTAATGATATGAACTATGCATTTTATAAGTAGCACATTACATGCCTCACATATATACGGCATGCAATTAAATGTACGATCTAAATGGTGGACCAGAGGTGTCTAAAATAGGGGTGGGGTCACCCTAGCAAAAATGAACAAGTGGGAATATTTTGAAAACCGTACAATGGATTTCTGCAAACCTGACACTAAAGTAGTAGCCTATTTAATGATACATACAAATAAAAGATTAATTTTGTTCTATGTGTACAGGTTTTTTTTTAAAGATTTTTTTTTATTTAATTTTTTTATTTCTTAATGAAAAAAAAAAATTTAAAAAAATTGGGGAAAAAAACTGTTTAAGTTAGCAAAGTTTGGTTTTCATCAGTAGACACGGGGCATTTTGTTTGGCCCGGTAGCCAATTTTGAAAAGATTCAGACAAACTTTACAAAAATTATTCCATTTATTAATATTTTAATGAAAAAAAAAATATTAAAAAAATCTGGAAAAAAACCTATTTAAGTTAGCAAAGTTTGGTTTTCAGCAATGGACTCCCAGCATCATGTTTAGTCCAGAAGCCAATTTTGAAATGAATCTGACATACTTTAAGAAATTAGCCGATTTTTTTGTCGGCCATTTTGAAAATGACGAAATGCAAAAACTTATAGCGTATCACGCACAACTTCACATAGCAACCATCCTTTCTACCAAGTTTCAGTTCTTTACTTAAATCGCTTCTATAAAATAATCTCCGGACAAAATTTTGAAATCCAAAAAACAGAATAACAATATGTCTTCCGAAATACTTCGTTTCGGTCGACATAATTAGTCCCATTTTTTCAAGTAAATGTGGTCGGATCTTCCTTAAACTTGGTCAACATGTAGAACTAAGGCTAGTGTATCCATAAAATACAAAATTATACCAATTGATGCCCTAAAGGGGTGTCAGGGGGGTCTCAAAGTTGCCAGGAGGGTCCAAAAAGCACATTGCTTTCGTACCAAAATCTGTATATCTTGAAAACGGTTAACTTTAATGATATGAACTATGCATTTTATAAGTAGCACATTACATGCCTCACATATATACGGCATGCAATTAAATGTACGATCTAAAATGGTGGACCAGAGGTGTCTAAAATAGGGGTGGGGTCACCCTAGCAAAAATGAACAAGTGGGAATATTTTGAAAACCGTACAATGGATTTCTGCAAACCTGATACTAAAGTAGTAGCCTATTTAATGATACATACAAATAAAAGATTAATTTTGTTCTATGTGTACAGGTTTTTTTTTAAAGATTATTTTTATTTAATTTTTTTATTTCTTAATGAAAAAAAAAATTTAAAAAAAATTGGGAAAATAAAACTGTTTAAGTTAGCAAAGTTTGGTTTTCATCAGTAGACACGGGGCATTTTGTTTGGCCCGGTAGCCAATTTTGAAAAGATTCAGACAAATTTTACAAAAATTATTCCATTTATTAATATTTTAATGAAAAAAAAAATATTAAAAAAATCTGGAAAAAAACCTATTTAAGTTAACAAAGTTTGGTTTTCACCAATGGACTCCCAGCATCATGTTTAGTCCAGAAGCCAATTTTGAAATGAATCTGACATACTTTAAGAAATTAGCCGATTTTTTTGTCGGCCATTTTGAAAATGACGAAATGCAAAAACTTATAGCGTATCACGCACAACTTCACATAGCAACCATCCTTTCTACCAAGTTTCAGTTCTTTACTTAAATCGCTTCTATAAAATAATCTCCGGACAAAATTTTGAAATCCAAAAAACAGAATAACAATATGTCTTCCGAAATACTTCGTTTCGGTCGACATAATTAGTCCCATTTTTTCAAGTAAATGTGGTCGGATCTTCCTTAAACTTGGTCAACATGTAGAACTAAGGCTAGTGTATCCATAAAATACAAAATTATACCAATTGATGCCCTAAAGGGGTGTCAGGGGGGTCTCAAAGTTGCCAGGAGGGTCCAAAAAGCACATTGCTTTCGTACCAAAATCTGTATATCTTGAAAACGGTTAACTTTAATGATATGAACTATGCATTTTATAAGTAGCACATTACATGCCTCACATATATACGGCATGCAATTAAATGTACGATCTAAAATGGTGGACCAGAGGTGTCTAAAATAGGGGTGGGGTCACCCTAGCAAAAATGAACAAGTGGGAATATTTTGAAAACCGTACAATGGATTTCTGCAAACCTGACACTAAAGTAGTAGCCTATTTAATGATACATACAAATAAAAGATTAATTTTGTTCTATGTGTACAGGTTTTTTTTTAAAGATTTTTTTTTATTTAATTTTTTTATTTCTTAATGAAAAAAAAAAATTTAAAAAAAATTGGGAAAAAAAACTGTTTAAGTTAGCAAAGTTTGGTTTTCATCAGTAGACACGGGGCATTTTGTTTGGCCCGGTAGCCAATTTTGAAAAGATTCAGACAAACTTTACAAAAATTATTCCATTTATTAATATTTTAATGAAAAAAAAAATATTAAAAAAATCTGGAAAAAAACCTATTTAAGTTAGCAAAGTTTGGTTTTCACCAATGGACTCCCAGCATCATGTTTAGTCAAGAAGCCAATTTTGAAATGAATCTGACATACTTTAAGAAATTAGCCGATTTTTTTGTCGGCCATTTTGAAAATGACGAAATGCAAAAACTTATAGCGTATCACGCACAACTTCACATAGCAACCATCCTTTCTACCAAGTTTCAGTTCTTTACTTAAATCGCTTCTATAAAATAATCTCCGGACAAAATTTTGAAATCCAAAAAACAGAATAACAATATGTCTTCCGAAATACTTCGTTTCGGTCGACATAATTAGTCCCATTTTTTCAAGTAAATGTGGTCGGATCTTCCTTAAACTTGGTCAACATGTAGAACTAAGGCTAGTGTATCCATAAAATACAAAATTATACCAATTGATGCCCTAAAGGGGTGTCAGGGGGGTCTCAAAGTTGCCAGGAGGGTCCAAAAAGCACATTGCTTTCGTACCAAAATCTGTATATCTTGAAAACGGTTAACTTTAATGATATGAACTATGCATTTTATAAGTAGCACATTACATGCCTCACATATATACGGCATGCAATTAAATGTACGATCTAAAATGGTGGACCAGAGGTGTCTAAAATAGGGGTGGGGTCACCCTAGCAAAAATGAACAAGTGGGAATATTTTGAAAACCGTACAATGGATTTCTGCAAACCTGACACTAAAGTAGTAGCCTATTTAATGATACATACAAATAAAAGATTAATTTTGTTCTATGTGTACAGGTTTTTTTTTAAAGATTTTTTTTTATTTAATTTTTTTATTTCTTAATGAAAATTTTTTTTTTTTTTAAAAATTGGGAAAAAAAAACTGTTTAAGTTAGCAAAGTTTGGTTTTCATCAGTAGACACGGGGCATTTTGTTTGGCCCGGTAGCAAATTTTGAAAAGATTCAGACAAACTTTACAAAAATTATTCCATTTATTAATATTTTAATAAAAAAAAAATATTAAAACAATCTGGAAAAAAACCTATTTAAGTTAGCAAAGTTTGGTTTTCACCAATGGACTCCCAGCATCATGTTTAGTCCAGAAGCCAATTTTGAAATGAATCTGACATACTTTAAGAAATTAGCCGATTTTTTTGTCGGCCATTTTGAAAATGACGAAATGCAAAAACTTATAGCGTATCACGCACAACTTCACATAGCAACCATCCTTTCTACCAAGTTTCAGTTCTTTACTTAAATCGCTTCTATAAAATAATCTCCGGACAAAATTTTGAAATCCAAAAAACAGAATAACAATATGTCTTCCGAAATACTTCGTTTCGGTCGACATAATTAGTCCCATTTTTTCAAGTAAATGTGGTCGGATCTTCCTTAAACTTGGTCAACATGTAGAACTAAGGCTAGTGTATCCATAAAATACAAAATTATACCAATTGATGCCCTAAAGGGGTGTCAGGGGGTCTCAAAGTTGCCAGGAGGGTCCAAAAAGCACATTGCTTTCGTACCAAAATCTGTATATCTTGAAAACGGTTAACTTTAATGATATGAACTATGCATTTTATAAGTAGCACATTACATGCCTCACATATATACGGCATGCAATTAAATGTACGATCTAAAATGGTGGACCAGAGGTGTCTAAAATAGGGGTGGGGTCACCCTAGCAAAAATGAACAAGTGGGAATATTTTGAAAACCGTACAATGGATTTCTGCAAACCTGACACTAAAGTAGTAGCCTATTTAATGATACATACAAATAAAAGATTAATTTTGTTCTATGTGTACAGGTTTTTTTTTAAAGATTTTTTTTTATTTAATTTTTTTATTTCTTAATGAAAAAAAAAATTTAAAAAAAATTGGGAAAAAAAACTGTTTAAGTTAGCAAAGTTTGGTTTTCATCAGTAGACACGGGGCATTTTGTTTGGCCCGGTAGCCAATTTTGAAAAGATTCAGACAAACTTTACAAAAATTATTCCATTTATTAATATTTTAATGAAAAAAAAAATATTAAAAAAATCTGGAAAAAAACCTATTTAAGTTAGCAAAGTTTGGTTTTCACCAATGGACTCCCAGCATCATGTTTAGTCCAGAAGCCAATTTTGAAATGAATCTGACATACTTTAAGAAATTAGCCGATTTTTTTGTCGGCCATTTTGAAAATGACGAAATGCAAAAACTTATAGCGTATCACGCACAACTTCACATAGCAACCATCCTTTCTACCAAGTTTCAGTTCTTTACTTAAATCGCTTCTATAAAATAATCTCCGGACAAAATTTTGAAATCCAAAAAACAGAATAACAATATGTCTTCCGAAATATTTCGTTTCGGTCGACATAATTAGTCCCATTTTTTCAAGTAAATGTGGTCGGATCTTCCTTAAACTTGGTCAACATGTAGAACTAAGGCTAGTGTATCCATAAAATACAAATTTATACCAATTGATGCCCTAAAGGGGTGTCAGGGGGGTCTCAAAGTTGCCAGGAGGGTCCAAAAAGCACATTGCTTTCGTACCAAAATCTGTATATCTTGAAAACGGTTAACTTTAATGATATGAACTATGCATTTTATAAGTAGCACATTACATGCCTCACATATATACGGCATGCAATTAAATGTACGATCTAAAATGGTGGACCAGAGGTGTCTAAAATAGGGGTGGGGTCACCCTAGCAAAAATGAACAAGTGGGAATATTTTGAAAACCGTACAATGGATTTCTGCAAACCTGACACTAAAGTAGTAGCCTATTTAATGATACATACAAATAAAAGATTAATTTTGTTCTATGTGTACAGGTTTTTTTTTAAAGATTTTTTTTATTTATTTTTTTTATTTCTTAATGAAAAAAAAAAAATTTAAAAAAATTGGGAAAAAAAAACTGTTTAAGTTAGCAAAGTTTGGTTTTCATCAGTAGACACGGGGCATTTTGTTTGGCCCGGTAGCCAATTTTGAAAAGATTCAGACAAACTTTACAAAAATTATTCCATTTATTAATATTTTAATGAAAAAAAAAATATTAAAAAAATCTGGAAAAAAACCTATTTAAGTTAGCAAAGTTTGGTTTTCACCAATGGACTCCCAGCATCATGTTTAGTCCAGAAGCCAATTTTGAAATGAATCTGACATACTTTAAGAAATTAGCCGATTTTTTTGTCGGCCATTTAGAAAATGACGAAATGCAAAAACTTATAGCGTATCACGCACAACTTCACATAGCAACCATCCTTTCTACCAAGTTTCAGTTCTTTACTTAAATCGCTTCTATAAAATAATCTCCGGACAAAATTTTGAAATCCAAAAAACAGAATAACAATATGTCTTCCGAAATACTTCGTTTCGGTCGACATAATTAGTCCCATTTTTTCAAGTAAATGTGGTCGGATCTTCCTTAAACTTGGTCAACATGTAGAACTAAGGCTAGTGTATCCATAAAATACAAAATTATACCAATTGATGCCCTAAAGGGGTGTCAGGGGGGTCTCAAAGTTGCCAGGAGGGTCCAAAAAGCACATTGCTTTCGTACCAAAATCTGTATATCTTGAAAACGGTTAACTTTAATGATATGAACTATGCATTTTATAAGTAGCACATTACATGCCTCACATATATACGGCATGCAATTAAATGTACGATCTAAAATGGTGGACCAGAGGTGTCTAAAATAGGGGTGGGGTCACCCTAGCAAAAATGAACAAGTGGGAATATTTTGAAAACCGTACAATGGATTTCTGCAAACCTGACACTAAAGTAGTAGCCTATTTAATGATACATACAAATAAAAGATTAATTTTGTTCTATGTGTACAGGTTTTTTTTTTAAAGATTTTTTTTTATTTAATTTTTTTAATTCTTAATGAAAAAAAAAATTAAAAAAAATTGGGAAAAAAAAACTGTTTAAGTTAGCAAAGTTTGGTTTTCATCAGTAGACACGGGGCATTTTGTTTGGCCCGGTAGCCAATTTTGAAAAGATTCAGACAAACTTTACAAAAATTATTCCATTTATTAATATTTTAATGAAAAAAAAAATATTAAAAAAATCTGGAAAAAAACCTATTTAAGTTAGCAAAGTTTGGTTTTCACCAATGGACTCCCAGCATCATGTTTAGTCCAGAAGCCAATTTTGAAATGAATCTGACATACTTTAAGAAATTAGCCGATTTTTTTGTCGGCCATTTTGAAAATGACGAAATGCAAAAACTTATAGCGTATCACGCACAACTTCACATAGCAATCATCCTTTCTACCAAGTTTCAGTTCTTTACTTAAATCGCTTCTATAAAATAATCTCCGGACAAAATTTTGAAATCCAAAAAACAGAATAACAATATGTCTTCCGAAATACTTCGTTTCGGTCGACATAATTAGTCCCATTTTTTCAAGTAAATGTGGTCGGATCTTCCTTAAACTTGGTCAACATGTAGAACTAAGGCTAGTGTATCCATAAAATACAAAATTATACCAATTGATGCCCTAAAGGGGTGTCAGGGGGGTCTCAAAGTTGCCAGGAGGGTCCAAAAAGCACATTGCTTTCGTACCAAAATCTGTATATCTTGAAAACGGTTAACTTTAATGATATGAACTATGCATTTTATAAGTAGCACATTACATGCCTCACATATATACGGCATGCAATTAAATGTACGATCTAAAATGGTGGACCAGAGGTGTCTAAAATAGGGGTGGGGTCACCCTAGCAAAAATGAACAAGTGGGAATATTTTGAAAACCGTACAATGGATTTCTGCAAACCTGACACTAAAGTAGTAGCCTATTTAATGATACATACAAATAAAAGATTAATTTTGTTCTATGTGTACAGGTTTTTTTTTTAAAGATTTTTTTTTATTTATTTTTTTTATTTCTTAATGAAAAAAAAAAATTTAAAAAAAATTGGGAAAAAAAAACTGTTTAAGTTAGCAAAGTTTGGTTTTCATCAGTAGACACGGGGCATTTTGTTTGGCCCGGTAGCCAATTTTGAAAAGATTCAGACAAACTTTTCAAAAATTATCCCATTTATTAATATTTTAATGAAAAAAAAAATATTAAAAAAATCTGGAAAAAAACCTATTTAAGTTAGCAAAGTTTGGTTTACACCAATGGACTCCCAGCATCATGTTTAGTCCAGAAGCCAATTTTGAAATGAATCTGACATACTTTAAGAAATTAGCCGATTTTTTTGTCGGCCATTTTGAAAATGACGAAATGCAAAAACTTATAGCGTATCACGCACAACTTCACATAGCAACCATCCTTTCTACCAAGTTTCAGTTCTTTACTTAAATCGCTTCTATAAAATAATCTCCGGACAAAATTTTGAAATCCAAAAAACAGAATAACAATATGTCTTCCGAAATACTTCGTTTCGGTCGACATAATTAGTCCCATTTTTTCAAGTAAATGTGGTCGGATCTTCCTTAAACTTGGTCAACATGTAGAACTAAGGCTAGTGTATCCATAAAATACAAAATTATACCAATTGATGCCCTAAAGGGGTGTCAGGGGGGTCTCAAAGTTGCCAGGAGGGTCCAAAAAGCACATTGCTTTCGTACCAAAATCTGTATATCTTGAAAACGGTTAACTTTAATGATATGAACTATGCATTTTATAAGTAGCACATTACATGCCTCACATATATACGGCATGCAATTAAATGTACGATCTAAAATGGTGGACCAGAGGTGTCTAAAATAGGGGTGGGGTCACCCTAGCAAAAATGAACAAGTGGGAATATTTTGAAAACCGTACAATGGATTTCTGCAAACCTGACACTAAAGTAGTAGCCTATTTAATGATACATACAAATAAAAGATTAATTTTGTTCTATGTGTACAGGTTTTTTTTTAAAGATTTTTTTTTATTTAATTTTTTTATTTCTTAATGAAAAAAAAAAATTAAAAAAAATTGGGAAAAAAAAACTGTTTAAGTTAGCAAAGTTTGGTTTTCATCAGTAGACACGGGGCATTTTGTTTGGCCCGGTAGCCAATTTTGAAAAGATTCAGACAAACTTTACAAAAATTATTCCATTTATTAATATTTTAATGAAAAAAAAAATATTAAAAAATCTGGAAAAAAACCTATTTAAGTTAGCAAAGTTTGGTTTTCACCAATGGACTCCCAGCATCATGTTTAGTCCAGAAGCCAATTTTGAAATGAATCTGACATACTTTAAGAAATTAGCCGATTTTTTTGTCGGCCATTTTGAAAATGACGAAATGCAAAAACTTATAGCGTATCACGCACAACTTCACATAGCAACCATCCTTTCTACCAAGTTTCAGTTCTTTACTTAAATCGCTTCTATAAAATAATCTCCGGACAAAATTTTGAAATCCAAAAAACAGAATAACAATATGTCTTCCGAAATACTTCGTTTCGGTCGACATAATTAGTCCCATTTTTTCAAGTAAATGTGGTCGGATCTTCCTTAAACTTGGTCAACATGTAGAACTAAAGCTAGTGTATCCATAAAATACAAAATTATACCAATTGATGCCCTAAAGGGGTGTCAGGGGGGTCTCAAAGTTGCCAGGAGGGTCCAAAAAGCACATTGCTTTCGTACCAAAATCTGTATATCTTGAAAACGGTTAACTTTAATGATATGAACTATGCATTTTATAAGTAGCACATTACATGCCTCACATATATACGGCATGCAATTAAATGTACGATCTAAAATGGTGGACCAGAGGTGTCTTAAATAGGGGTGGGGTCACCCTAGCAAAAATGAACAAGTGGGAATATTTTGAAAACCGTACAATGGATTTCTGCAAACCTGACACTAAAGTAGTAGCCTATTTAATGATACATACAAATAAAAGATTAATTTTGTTCTATGTGTACAGGTTTTTTTTTAAAGATTTTTTTTTATTTAATTTTTTTTATTTCTTAATGAAAAAAAAAATTTAAAAAAAATTGGGAAAAAAAAACTGTTTAAGTTAGCAAAGTTTGGTTTTCATCAGTAGACACGGGGCATTTTGTTTGGCCCGGTAGCCAATTTTGAAAAGATTCAGACAAACTTTACAAAAATTATTCCATTTATTAATATTTTAATGAAAAAAAAAATATTAAAAAAATCTGGAAAAAAACCTATTTAAGTTAGCAAAGTTTGGTTTTCACCAATGGACTCCCAGCATCATGTTTAGTCCAGAAGCCAATTTTGAAATGAATCTGACATACTTTAAGAAATTAGCCGATTTTTTTGTCGGCCATTTTGAAAATGACGAAATGCAAAAACTTATAGCGTATCACGCACAACTTCACATAGCAACCATCCTTTCTACCAAGTTTCAGTTCTTTACTTAAATCGCTTCTATAAAATAATCTCCGGACAAAATTTTGAAATCCAAAAAACAGAATAACAATATGTCTTCCGAAATACTTCGTTTCGGTCGACATAATTAGTCCCATTTTTTCAAGTAAATGTGGTCGGATCTTCCTTAAACTTGGTCAACATGTAGAACTAAGGCTAGTGTATCCATAAAATACAAAATTATACCAATTGATGCCCTAAAGGGGTGTCAGGGGGGTCTCAAAGTTGCCAGGAGGGTCCAAAAAGCACATTGCTTTCGTACCAAAATCTGTATATCTTGAAAACGGTTAACTTTAATGATATGAACTATGCATTTTATAAGTAGCACATTACATGCCTCACATATATACGGCATGCAATTAAATGTACGATCTAAAATGGTGGACCAGAGGTGTCTAAAATAGGGGTGGGGTCACCCTAGCAAAAATGAACAAGTGGGAATATTTTGAAAACCGTACAATGGATTTCTGCAAACCTGACACTAAAGTAGTAGCCTATTTAATGATACATACAAATAAAAGATTAATTTTGTTCTATGTGTACAGGTTTTTTTTTAAAGATTTTTTTTTATTTAATTTTCTTATTTCTTAATGAAAAAAAAAATTTAGAAAAAATTGGGAAAAAAAAACTGTTTAAGTTAGCAAAGTTTGGTTTTCATCAGTAGACACGGGGCATTTTGTTTGGCCCGGTAGCCAATTTTGAAAAGATTCAGACAAACTTTACAAAAATTATTCCATTTATTAATATTTTAATGAAAAAAAAAATATTAAAAAAATCTGGAAAAAAACCTATTTAAGTTAGCAAAGTTTGGTTTTCACCAATGGACTCCCAGCATCATGTTTAGTCCAGAAGCCAATTTTGAAATGAATCTGACATACTTTAAGAAATTAGCCGATTTTTTTGTCGGCCATTTTGAAAATGACGAAATGCAAAAACTTATAGCGTATCACGCACAACTTCACATAGCAACCATCCTTTCTACCAAGTTTCAGTTCTTTACTTAAATCGCTTCTATAAAATAATCTCCGGACAAAATTTTGAAATCCAAAAAACAGAATAACAATATGTCTTCCGAAATACTTCGTTTCGGTCGACATAATTAGTCCCATTTTTTCAAGTAAATGTGGTCGGATCTTCCTTAAACTTGGTCAACATGTAGAACTAAGGCTAGTGTATCCATAAAATACAAAATTATACCAATTGATGCCCTTAAGGGGTGTCAGGGGGGTCTCAAAGTTGCCAGGAGGGTCCAAAAAGCACATTGCTTTCGTACCAAAATCTGTATATCTTGAAAACGGTTAACTTTAATGATATGAACTATGCATTTTATAAGTAGCACATTACATGCCTCACATATATACGGCATGCAATTAAATGTACGATCTAAAATGGTGGACCAGAGGTGTCTAAAATAGGGGTGGGGTCACCCTAGCAAAAATGAACAAGTGGGAATATTTTGAAAACCGTACAATGGATTTCTGCAAACCTGACACTAAAGTAGTAGCCTATTTAATGATACATACAAATAAAAGATTAATTTTGTTCTATGTGTACAGGTTTTTTTTTAAAGATTTTTTTTTATTTAATTTTTTTATTTCTTAATGAAAAAAAAAATTTAAAAAAAATTGGGAAACAAAACTGTTTAAGTTAGCAAAGTTCGGTTTTCATCAGTAGACACGGGGCATTTTGTTTGGCCCGGTAGCCAATTTTGAAAAGATTCAGACAAACTTTACAAAAATTATTCCATTTATTAATATTTTAATGAAAAAAAAAATATTAAAAAAATCTGGAAAAAAACCTATTTAAGTTAGCAAAGTTTGGTTTTCACCAATGGACTCCCAGCATCATGTTTAGTCCAGAAGCCAATTTTGAAATGAATCTGACATACTTTAAGAAATTAGCCGATTTTTTTGTCGGCCATTTTGAAAATGACGAAATGCAAAAACTTATAGCGTATCACGCACAACTTCACATAGCAACCATCCTTTCTACCAAGTTTCAGTTCTTTACTTAAATCGCTTCTATAAAATAATCTCCGGACAAAATTTTGAAATCCAAAAAACAGAATAACAATATGTCTTCCGAAATACTTCGTTTCGGTCGACATAATTAGTCCCATTTTTTCAAGTAAATGTGGTCGGATCTTCCTTAAACTTGGTCAACATGTAGAACTAAGGCTAGTGTATCCATAAAATACAAAATTATACCAATTGATGCCCTAAAGGGGTGTCAGGGGGGTCTCAAAGTTGCCAGGAGGGTCCAAAAAGCACATTGCTTTCGTACCAAAATCTGTATATCTTGAAAACGGTTAACTTTAATGATATGAGCTATGCATTTTATAAGTAGCACATTACATGCCTCACATATATACGGCATGCAATTAAATGTACGATCTAAAATGGTGGACCAGAGGTGTCTAAAATAGGGGTGGGGTCACCCTAGCAAAAATGAACAAGTGGGAATATTTTGAAAACCGTACAATGGATTTCTGCAAACCTGACACTAAAGTAGTAGCCTATTTAATGATACATACAAATAAAAGATTAATTTTGTTCTATGTGTACAGGTTTTTTTTTAAAGATTTTTTTTTATTTAATTTTTTTATTTCTTAATGAAAAAAAAAAATAGAAAAAATTGGGAAAAAAAACTGTTTAAGTTAGCAAAGTTTGGTTTTCATCAGTAGACACGGGGCATTTTGTTTGGCCCGGTAGCCAATTTTGAAAAGATTCAGACAAACTTTACAAAAATTATTCCATTTATTAATATTTTAATGAAAAAAAAAATATTAAAAAAATCTGGAAAAAAACCTATTTAAGTTAGCAAAGTTTGGTTTTCACCAATGGACTCCCAGCATCATGTTTAGTCCAGAAGCCAATTTTGAAATGAATCTGACATACTTTAAGAAATTAGCCGATTTTTTTGTCGGCCATTTTGAAAATGACGAAATGCAAAAACTTATAGCGTATCACGCACAACTTCACATAGCAACCATCCTTTCTACCATGTTTCAGTTCTTTACTTAAATCGCTTCTATAAAATAATCTCCGGACAAAATTTTGAAATCCAAAAAACAGAATAACAATATGTCTTCCGAAATACTTCGTTTCGGTCGACATAATTAGTCCCATTTTTTCAAGTAAATGTGGTCGGATCTTCCTTAAACTTGGTCAACATGTAGAACTAAGGCTAGTGTATCCATAAAATACAAAATTATACCAATTGATGCCCTAAAGGGGTGTCAGGGGGGTCTCAAAGTTGCCAGGAGGGTCCAAAAAGCACATTGCTTTCGTACCAAAATCTGTATATCTTGAAAACGGTTAACTTTAATGATATGAACTATGCATTTTATAAGTAGCACATTACATGCCTCACATATATACGGCATGCAATTAAATGTACGATCTAAAATGGTGGACCAGAGGTGTCTAAAATAGGGGTGGGGTCACCCTAGCAAAAATGAACAAGTGGGAATATTTTGAAAACCGTACAATGGATTTCTGCAAACCTGACACTAAAGTAGTAGCCTATTTAATGATACATACAAATAAAAGATTAATTTTGTTCTATGTGTACAGGTTTTTTTTAAAGATTTTTTTTTATTTAATTTTTTTATTTCTTAATGAAAAAAAAAATTTAAAAAAAATTGGGAAACAAAACTGTTTAAGTTAGCAAAGTTTGGTTTTCATCAGTAGACACGGGGCATTTTGTTTGGCCCGGTAGCCAATTTTGAAAAGATTCAGACAAACTTTACAAAAATTATTCCATTTATTAATATTTTAATGAAAAAAAAAATATTAAAAAAATCTGGAAAAAAACCTATTTAAGTTAGCAAAGTTTGGTTTTCACCAATGGACTCCCAGCATCATGTTTAGTCCAGAAGCCAATTTTGAAATGAATCTGACATACTTTAAGAAATTAGCCGATTTTTTTGTCGGCCATTTTGAAAATGACGAAATGCAAAAACTTATAGCGTATCACGCACAACTTCACATAGCAACCATCCTTTCTACCAAGTTTCAGTTCTTTACTTAAATCGCTTCTATAAAATAATCTCCGGACAAAATTTTGAAATCCAAAAAACAGAATAACAATATGTCTTCCGAAATACTTCGTTTCGGTCGACATAATTAGTCCCATTTTTTCAAGTAAATGTGGTCGGATCTTCCTTAAACTTGGTCAACATGTAGAACTAAGGCTAGTGTATCCATAAAATACAAAATTATACCAATTGATGCCCTAAAGGGGTGTCAGGGGGGTCTCAAAGTTGCCAGGAGGGTCCAAAAAGCACATTGCTTTCGTACCAAAATGTGTATATCTTGAAAACGGTTAACTTTAATGATATGAACTATGCATTTTATAAGTAGCACATTACATGCCTCACATATATACGGCATGCAATTAAATGTACGATCTAAAATGGTGGACCAGAGGTGTCTAAAATAGGGGTGGGGTCACCCTAGCAAAAATGAACAAGTGGGAATATTTTGAAAACCGTACAATGGATTTCTGCAAACCTGACACTAAAGTAGTAGCCTATTTAATGATACATACAAATAAAAGATTAATTTTGTTCTATGTGTACAGGTTTTTTTTTTAAGATTTTTTTTTATTTAATTTTTTTATTTCTTAATGAAAAAAAAAATTTAAAAAAAATTGGGAAAAAAAAACTGTTTAAGTTAGCAAAGTTTGGTTTTCATCAGTAGACACGGGGCATTTTGTTTGGCCCGGTAGCCAATTTTGAAAAGATTCAGACAAACTTTACAAAAATTATTCCATTTATTAATATTTTAATGAAAAAAAAAATATTAAAAAAATCTGGAAAAAAACCTATTTAAGTTAGCAAAGTTTGGTTTTCACCAATGGACTCCCAGCATCATGTTTAGTCCAGAAGTCAATTTTGAAATGAATCTGACATACTTTAAGAAATTAGCCGATTTTTTTGTCGGCCATTTTGAAAATGACGAAATGCAAAAACTTATAGCGTATCACGCACAACTTCACATAGCAACCATCCTTTCTACCAAGTTTCAGTTCTTTACTTAAATCGCTTCTATAAAATAATCTCCGGACAAAATTTTGAAATCCAAAAAACAGAATAACAATATGTCTTCCGAAATACTTCGTTTCGGTCGACATAATTAGTCCCATTTTTTCAAGTAAATGTGGTCGGATCTTCCTTAAACTTGGTCAACATGTAGAACTAAGGCTAGTGTATCCATAAAATACAAAATTATACCAATTGATGCCCTAAAGGGGTGTCAGGGGGGTCTCAAAGTTGCCAGGAGGGTCCAAAAAGCACATTGCTTTCGTACCAAAATCTGTATATCTTGAAAACGGTTAACTTTAATGATATGAACTATGCATTTTATAAGTAGCACATTACATGCCTCACATATATACGGCATGCAATTAAATGTACGATCTAAAATGGTGGACCAGAGGTGTCTAAAATAGGGGTGGGGTTACCCTAGCAAAAATGAACAAGTGGGAATATTTTGAAAACCGTACAATGGATTTCTGCAAACCTGACACTAAAGTAGTAGCCTATTTAATGATACATACAAATAAAAGATTAATTTTGTTCTATGTGTACAGGTTTTTTTTAAAAGATTTTTTTTTTATTTAATTTTTTTATTTCTTAATGAAAAAAAATTTTTTTTAAAAAATTGGGGAAAAAAAACTGTTTAAGTTAGCAAAGTTTGGTTTTCATCAGTAGACACGGGGCATTTTGTTTGGCCCGGTAGCCAATTTTGAAAAGATTCAGACAAACTTTACAAAAATTATTCCATTTATTAATATTTTAATGAAAAAATTTTTTTTAAAAAAATCTGGAAAAAAACCTATTTTAGTTAGCAAAGTTTGGTTTTCACCAATGGACTCCCAGCATCATGTTTAGTCCAGAAGCCAATTTTGAAATGAATCTGACATACTTTAAGAAATTAGCCGATTTTTTTGTCGGCCATTTTGAAAATGACGAAATGCAAAAACTTAGAGCGTATCACGCACAACTTCACATAGCAACCATCCTTTCTACCAAGTTTCAGTTCTTTACTTAAATCGCTTCTATAAAATAATCTCCGGACAAAATTTTGAAATCCAAAAAACAGAATAACAATATGTCTTCCGAAATACTTCGTTTCGGTCGACATAATTAGTCCCATTTTTTCAAGTAAATGTGGTCGGATCTTCCTTAAACTTGGTCAACATGTAGAACTAAGGCTAGTGTATCCATAAAATACAAAATTATACCAATTGATGCCCTAAAGGGGTGTCAGGGGGGTCTCAAAGTTGCCAGGAGGGTCCAAAAAGCACATTGCTTTCGTACCAAAATCTGTATATCTTGAAAACGGTTAACTTTAATGATATGAACTATGCATTTTATAAGTAGCACATTACATGCCTCACATATATACGGCATGCAATTAAATGTACGATCTAAAATGGTGGACCAGAGGTGTCTAAAATAGGGGTGGGGTCACCCTAGCAAAAATGAACAAGTGGGAATATTTTGAAAACCGTACAATGGATTTCTGCAAACCTGACACTAAAGTAGTAGCCTATTTAATGATACATACAAATAAAAGATTAATTTTGTTCTATGTGTACAGGTTTTTTTTTTAAAGATTTTTTTTTATTTAATTTTTTTATTTCTTAATGAAAAAAAAAATTTAAAAAGAATTGGGAAAAAAAACTGTTTAAGTTAGCAAAGTTTGGTTTTCATCAGTAGACACGGGGCATTTTGTTTGGCCCGGTAGCCAATTTTGAAAAGATTCAGACAAACTTTACAAAAATTATTCCATTTATTAATATTTTAATGAAAAAAAAAATATTAAAAAAATCTGGAAAAAAACCTATTTAAGTTAGCAAAGTTTGGTTTTCACCAATGGACTCCCAGCATCATGTTTAGTCCAGAAGCCAATTTTGAAATGAATCTGACATACTTTAAGAAATTAGCCGATTTTTTTGTCGGCCATTTTGAAAATGACGAAATGCAAAAACTTATAGCGTATCACGCACAACTTCACATAGCAACCATCCATTCTACCAAGTTTCAGTTCTTTACTTAAATCGCTTCTATAAAATAATCTCCGGACAAAATTTTGAAATCCAAAAAACAGAATAACAATATGTCTTCCGAAATACTTCGTTTCGGTCGACATAATTAGTCCCATTTTTTCAAGTAAATGTGGTCGGATCTTCCTTAAACTTGGTCAACATGTAGAACTAAGGCTAGTGTATCCATAAAATACAAAATTATACCAATTGATGCCCTAAAGGGGTGTCAGGGGGGTCTCAAAGTTGCCAGGAGGGTCCAAAAAGCACATTGCTTTCGTACCAAAATCTGTATATCTTGAAAACGGTTAACTTTAATGATATGAACTATGCATTTTATAAGTAGCACATTACATGCCTCACATATATACGGCATGCAATTAAATGTACGATCTAAAATGGTGGACCAGAGGTGTCTAAAATAGGGGTGGGGTCACCCTAGCAAAAATGAACAAGTGGGAATATTTTGAAAACCGTACAATGGATTTCTGCAAACCTGACACTAAAGTAGTAGCCTATTTAATGATACATACAAATAAAAGATTAATTTTGTTCTATGTGTACAGGTTTTTTTTTAAAGATTTTTTTTTATTTAATTTTTTTATTTCTTAATGAAAAAAAAAAAATAAAAAAAATTGGGAAAAAAAAACTGTTTAAGTTAGCAAAGTTTGGTTTTCATCAGTAGACACGGGGCATATTGTTTGGCCCGGTAGCCAATTTTGAAAAGATTCAGACAAACTTTACAAAAATTATTCCATTTATTAATATTTTAATGAAAAAAAAAATATTTAAAAAATCTGGAAAAAAACCTATTTAAGTTAGCAAAGTTTGGTTTTCACCAATGGACTCCCAGCATCATGTTTAGTCCAGAAGCCAATTTTGAAATGAATCTGACATACTTTAAGAAATTAGCCGATTTTTTTGTCGGCCATTTTGAAAATGACGAAATGCAAAAACTTATAGCGTATCACGCACAACTTCACATAGCAACCATCCTTTCTACCAAGTTTCAGTTCTTTACTTAAATCGCTTCTATAAAATAATCTCCGGACAAAATTTTGAAATCCAAAAAACAGAATAACAATATGTCTTCCGAAATACTTCGTTTCGGTCGACATAATTAGTCCCATTTTTTCAAGTAAATGTGGTCGGATCTTCCTTAAACTTGGTCAACATGTAGAACTAAGGCTAGTGTATCCATAAAATACAAAATTATACCAATTGATGCCCTAAAGGGGTGTCAGGGGGGTCTCAAAGTTGCCAGGAGGGTCCAAAAAGCACATTGCTTTCGTACCAAAATCTGTATATCTTGAAAACGGTTAACTTTAATGATATGAACTATGCATTTTATAAGTAGCACATTACATGCCTCACATATATACGGCATGCAATTAAATGTACGATCTAAAATGGTGGACCAGAGGTGTCTAAAATAGGGGTGGGGTCACCCTAGCAAAAATGAACAAGTGGGAATATTTTGAAAACCGTACAATGGATTTCTGCAAACCTGACACTAAAGTAGTAGCCTATTTAATGATACATACAAATAAAAGATTAATTTTGTTCTATGTGTACAGGTTTTTTTTAAAGATTTTTTTTTATTTAATTTTTTTATTTCTTAATGAAAAAATTTTTTTTTAAAAAAATTGGGAAAAAAAAACTGTTTAAGTTAGCAAAGTTTGGTTTTCATCAGTAGACACGGGGCATTTTGTTTGGCCCGGTAGCCAATTTTGAAAAGATTCAGACAAACTTTACAAAATTATTCCATTTATTAATATTTTAATGAAAAAAAAAATTAAAAAAATCTGGAAAAAAACCTATTTAAGTTAGCAAAGTTTGGTTTTCACCAATGGACTCCCAGCATCAGGTTTAGTCCAGAAGCCAATTTTGAAATGAATCTGACATACTTTAAGAAATTAGCCGATTTTTTTGTCGGCCATTTTGAAAATGACGAAATGCAAAAACTTATAGCGTATCACGCACAACTTCACATAGCAACCATCCTTTCTACCAAGTTTCAGTTCTTTACTTAAATCGCTTCTATAAAATAATCTCCGGACAAAATTTTGAAATCCAAAAAACAGAATAACAATATGTCTTCCGAAATACTTCGTTTCGGTCGACATAATAACAAGTGCTGACTGTGTTGGGGATGCCCAACACAAAAATGTCTCCCAAACGAACCCACTTTTGACATCGTATTATGATTCGCCATCTTTTAAAACCCCTAAATACAAAATTTTGTCGATATCAAAGCATTATGACGATTTTCGCATTTTTCGGCCCAAAAAATCACATTTTCGCAAATAACTCGAAAACCGTAAATATCGCTTCAAATTTTTTTTCGTATTATTGAAGAGCTCCTTTAGCTCTATTCACCTACAAAATTTCAGCTTCCTACGCACCTAGGTTACCGAGATATTGCAATGTCCTATATTATGAACTTTCGCCAATTACACGGAAACGGCAGCCATTTTTAAATTTTTTAAAAGTCCCTCAACAACTCTAGTAACCCATCTACCTTCCTACAATGTTTCGTTAAAATCCTTCGAGGCGTTTTGAAGAAAAGGTACGGACACGTTCATGGCGGGAGAAAGAAGAAAAAGAATAATAACAAGTGCTGACTGTGTTGGGGATGCCCAACACAAAATGTCTCCCAAACGAACGCATTTTTGACACCATATTCTATTTCACCATTCATAAAAACCTCCAGATACAAAATTTTGTTGAAATTGAAGCATTGGTTGAAATTGGTCAATTTTTACAACTTTGGATGGCGGACATTTTTAAATGGCGGCCATCTTGAAAATTTTATTTACAGATTTGAGGTCGCCTTACCCTGTTCTGTTAATATACTAAGTTTCATGCAAATCGGTTGACATTTTCAAATTTTGCCTATTTTCAGTAGCAGCCATTTTGAAAATGGCGGCCATCTTGAAATTTTTTTTTCACCAATCAAGTCCTTTTTAATTTTGTCAATGAACGTCCAAATTTGGTCGAAATCCGTCCAGTAGTTTTTGAGATAATTTTGGGGTACCCTTATGTAATGGTGGCCATTTTGAAAATGGCGGCCATCTTGGAAATTCCGAATAGGTTAGGATTTACTTCAAAGACCCATCTACCATCATACAATGTTTCGTGCAAATCCGTCAAGCCATTTCTGAGAACTCGCATGGACAGTTTCATGCCGCGGAGAAAGAAGAAAAAGAATAATAATAATAAAAATAATAATAATAAGAAACGGAGTAAAAACAATATGTCTCCAAACTTTCGTTTGGGAGACATAATAATAATAATAACAAGTGCTGACTGTGTTGGGGATGCCCAACACAAAAATGTCTCCCAAACGAATCCATTTTTGACCTCGTATTATGGTTCGCCATCTTTTAAAACCCCAAGATACAAAATTTTGTAGAAATTGAAGCATTTTGATGATTTTCGCATTTTTGGGCCCGAAAAATCACATTTTCGCAAATAACTCGAAAACCGTAAATATCGCTTCAAATTTTTTTTTCGTATTATTGAAGAGCTCCTTTTGCTCTATTCACCTACAAAATTTCAGCCTCCTACGCACCTAGGTTACCGAGATATTGCGATGTCCTATATTATGAACTTTCGCCAATTACACGGAAACGGCGGCCATTTTGAAATTTTTGAAAAGTCCGTCAACAACTTCAGTAACCGATCTACCTTCCTACAATGTTTCGTGCAAATCCCCCTATGCGTTTAAGAGAAAACTACCGGACAAGTTCATGGCGGGGAGAAAGAAGAAAAAGAATAATAATAATAATAAGAAACAGAGTAAAAACAATATGTCTCCAAACTTTCGTTTGGGAGACATAATAATAATAATAATAATAATAATAAGAAACAGAGTAAAAACAATATGTCTCCAAACTTTCGTTTGGGAGACATAATAAGAAACGGAGTAAAAACAATATGTCTCCAAACTTTCGTTTGGGAGACATAATAATTTGTGTTGGGTTTTTTTCTTTGTTAATTTATAAAATTTGTTACTACATGTAAAAATGCATCATATTCAGTCTTTTATGATGCAGATGCATAACACTGTTTTGGACATAGAAAATTACGTAATAATCAGTGCTACTGTTAATCAAATATGTATTTAATTCGTAAACGATTTTTTTCCGTGTCATTCTAAGTCTTTGTGTTTGTTTTTGTTTGCTACAATGTGTACTTCATGTCATTCGACAATTGTGAGCCTGATACTTCCGATCAATTTCCTTTAGCAGCAATGAACTCAACTTGTTTGTCCATGGCCTTGTTGCTTGAGATACTAGTAGTTGATACGTTTTTACTTTTCTATTCAATTTTGATGATAATAAATTTTATCTAGATTTTATGAAAAATGTTTGTTGCCACCTCTCTACAACATCCTAGTCTTCTTGTCTGAAATACTTAGTTCTTGGGATTGATCTGTGCATTAATGTGTTTAGCAAAAAACGAATATCCCAATATGTGTATTTTTATTGGATGTCTTTTTTATATGCCATGTATAACAAAGGTCTAATGATAGCGCATTGTGGAACACCTATGAGTGTATGGTTCTATTTGACTCGGATCGATTCTTCAAGCTAAATAGTTTCGTTATTGATTTTATTTATCCCCCGTTTAAAATCTATTGATGAAATAGGGGCACTTTTATGTTATATGTTTTAATCTTGAATATCTTTATCATTATCCAATTTTGAATGACAAGAATTGACAGTACCTTTGTCGGAAGAAAGAGGCCCAATGGGGCATTCGAGTGTCAAAAGTCCGGAAAGGCAACGACAAGATCGGTAAAAACGAACAAGAACAGCATGAGGAAACACAAAACACATAATCAACTGAACAGAAATGAATAACGCGGACTTTACAAGAATAAACTCATGTGCTCTGGAAGAATAAGCGGTTCCTGCCTGCTATAGCACACCCGCTCCGCTGATCACTTCCTATCCATCTTTGTCAAATCCGATAAAGGAAGACAAAACAAAACTGTGACAAACAAAAATCTGCCGCATCTGAGGGATAGAAATCCTATATTTGTCTACAAGTAAGTGGTATCTACCACAAAATGTTTTAATTGAAGACAACAACCGAGAATCGACATTATCCTATGTTAGTAATTCCGTGTCAAACGTGACGCTCTGCTAGGGAAATCGATGTAATTTCCGCAAGCTTTGGAGTAACAAATCAATTATGATACGAAATTTCATAAGCTGGAGCGGACGAAATGTTGCTCTACAAGAAGAGAAATTTGATCGTTGAACAAGGAAATGACGCAAGAGACACTGACGGGCTAACAGAGAAATAAGGCTTCATTAGGCACCCAGAAGATGCATTGACGTACAGATTGATGCATGAAATTAACGTTGATGATCAATCCTATCTGTCGAAAAAACAAATCTGGCAAATTCCACCGGAGAAACTGAAAATTGCAGCTGTCCTGACTTGATAAAGGAATCTAACGAATGATGGGTAAAACCAAGTTTTATTGCGCCAACATTTTTCTTCCCTATTGTTCGAAGGGCCCAGTAGTAACACGAAACACAACACTACCATAAGATACAAAAGATACAAAAGACAGTGAAGATTATCACCTTAGAACAATAAACAACTAAAAATAATTAAACCAATCAGGAGTCGTTTAATCAGACATGATTTTGAATTTGTATACCAATGTAAGATATTGAAAGGAAACCCTTTTTCGAGGTCATTACATTATATTCAGTCAACTGTAAGAAGATAATTGATCTATTCATCAGAATTCTTGAAAGATAACCGCTAATACACCAACATAAGAGCTGAATTAAAATGCTGACACTCGCCGAGTAAACATATGCACAAATAAATTCGACTTTTAAGGTTTAACAATTAACATTTAATCGGACATTCAAAGTTTCAAAAAATAAATGTTTTCTTAACAGTTGAATTCAGTTTCGGTTTCGATTTCGGTATCGGTTTCGGTTTCGGCTTATAGTGAAAATGTCTAATAGCATTTCTTATTCCCGATGAGAATAAACGAAAGTTCGCTGAAATAGGAGAGAACATTTTGCAGTCAAAGTTTGTAACCTTGAAAACACTTCAAAGGATGGCCGGTAAATGTATTTCCCTTTTTCTTGCTGTTCCTTCTGCAAAACTTTTCACTAAGGAAATTAATAGAGCTATTAGTATATCGTCAAGGAATAGTCGCCCCGTTAAGTTGACTGCAGAATTATTGGAAGAAGTAAAGTATTGGCGGTTTCTGGATTCATGGTCCGGTTGTTTTCCGTGGAAGACTGAGAGGCATCTTCAAATTAGTCTCGCTACAGATTCGTCTAAATTTAAATGGGGAGCCATGATACTTAGTAATGAAAATGAGGAATTTTCAGATCTTTGGGAAAAAGGAGACAATCGCCAAATTCATTTAAAAGAGGCACATGCACTTCTTAATGCGTTACTTAGTAAATTTGAAACATTAAGGAACCATCGGGGTGATGTCTACTCTGATAATTTAGCATTAGTCCAAGCTTGGGAGGGACAAAAAGGAAAAGATATTCATATGAATCGATTGCTGAAAGACATTTTTTGTGTTTGTGATCGAGGCAATTTTGATTGAAAGGTACACTTTGTTCGATCTGAGTATAATCCAGCTGATTCATGTTCTAGAAGTCTATTGGTTTTAGATGCTACGCTTTCAGAGAAAAGTTGGAAATTTATTCAGGACAATTTTGGACCGCATACTTCTGATTTAATGGCTCTAGACTCTAATACGTTGACGGACACAGGTGGCAACAAACTGAGGCATTTTACACCCTTCCCGTCTCCAGGTTCCGCCGGAGTAAATGTTTTTGCCCAAGATTTATCGAACGAAGTCTTACCATATGTTTTCCCCCCGTTTTCCCTGATACTTCCTATCTCAACATTATTGAGTAATCAGAAGGTAAATGTTTGTACCATTGTTGTTCCGGTTATAACTCCCTACCCGACCTGGTGGCCAATTTTCTGGAATCATGTGTGTGAATGGATGTATCTAGCAAAGGCTGGGGACATGAATGTACTCCTTTATCCTACTAAGGACGGATATACACCAAGTAGTTCTGGTTTGAAACACGACCTTTTAGTTGCAAGTCTTAGGTTTTGAATATAACTTTTTTCTTCCAGATTAATGGTGGTAGTAATATTCCTCATATATGGCAACCGGCGAGAAGATGTACAAGATGTAAATATCCTAATGACATGTTGTTTAAATATTGTCAAATGTGTGGTTTACGTACTCATCTTATGGACAATACATCACATTCTTCTACTGCTGATGATTACAACATAGATTTAAGAATCTCAACTTTTAGAGCAGTTAGTGGGTAATTCAAGTTATAACAAGAAAAAACCTAAGTTGCAAAAGGAGTTTGAATTATTTTTAGAAAAACAGAATAAATTTACGTTGTCCGCAGCTTCCCCTTATGATATTCGTCGTTTTCTTGTAGAAAAGGATTCTAATGGGAAAACTCAAATACATGAAATAGACTGTCAAAATTTGGGCAAAACTGGTATATTTGATTGTGGTTGTCCAAAACGACTTTCTTTGGGAACAGTGGAATCTCTCATTGGTCAGTTAAAGGCTATTTTCAGGGCAGTTTGTGGGGAATTCTGGAACGAAGCAGAGTCTTGTGGTAATCCAGTTAGTAGTGACCTTGTTAAACGTTACTTGGATGCCATAAAATTAGAGCAATCGCAAGCACATGTTTCACAAAAGTAGGCAAAACCTTTATTTTTAGACAAATTCAAAATCCTTTGTACACATTTAGAAAGCCAATTGGCATCATCAAAGTCATTATTTGAAAAATTTGCTTTGTTAAGGGATCAAGCTTTCTTCAAAACTTTATTTGTTGGTGGTGATAGAGCCGGTGATCTTGCTCAGTGTGTAACACAAGAAGTAAAACGATTGCACGATAATTCAGGTTTTATGTTTTGTCATACTGTGGGAAGAACGTTCAAAATTGGTAAAGTAAATGAGTTTACATTAAAGAGGGTGCCAGATTCCGACATTTGCCCTGTGTTCGGTTTAGAAAAATACATTTCCGAATGTAAAAAAATTGGCATTTCCTTGAACACGGGTTATCTGTTTAGGTCTCTTAGTCCGTCTCGTAAGCAGGTTTTGGATGCTCCAGTGACGTCATCCTGCATGGCTAAACGATACAAGAAGTATCTTAAAAGTTTAGGGGTATTTGAAGGGGAGACGTTACATGGCATAAGGGCGGGTTGTGCAATTACCCTTGCAATGAGTGGGGCTGGTGAATCAGCAGAGAAAATAATGGGTCATATTGGTTGGTTCTCTCGGGGTTCTTTGGAAAGATATAGCAGGATGTCTCGTATGATGGATAATAGTTCTGTAGCCTCATTATTTTCAAGTATTACTGAGACCGACACTTCCCATGGGACCAATTTGTTTAATGCATATGGCAGCAAGCAGTCTCTTCCTCAAGCGTTTCAATAGAACTTTTGTAATGTAATATTATAGTATTTGTATTTATTGTGCGCTATGATTGCTGAAAATTTGTTCTTTTTCACTTTTCTAAATGTAATGTTATAAACGACCGGGTGATTTCGCTACATTTTCTATTTGCCTTATTATTTAATATTAAGATATTATTAGTATTGGGAATCACCTCTTCGTTTTAGCAAGTTTTCTTTCTTGTTTTTGTTACATTTCTAATAATGTGTTTATTATGTATGTTGGTGAAGGTTTTGTTTGTGACAAATTATAATTGAAATACAAAGTTTGTACATAAAACAATATGAATTAAACTATACAAGTTTCTTTTTCATGTTTTTCTCCCTTGTTCATCGAACGTTGGTTTAGTAATTTGATAATGTAGTTCCACCTCAATTCATCGGGATGCAAATCTTTTTTCTGATTAGAACAATATGTGGTTGTGCCAAGGACATTAAATTGTGGTATAAGTGTATGTGACAAATTTAGGCTGAAGAGAGGTTACTCCGATATCTATATATAGCACGTCCAATGTATAGTTTTCAAGATATTCAGTTTTTGAATGCAAATTCTGAAAAAAAATTCAATCGGGAAAAGGGTAACAACTCCTACATGGTTAATTAACTAATTACAAGCACCCGTCTTGGTAATTGGAGCAATGGAAAACAGTTGGCAGCTTTCACGATATTGTGGATGTTTCATATCCAATTTTGAATGAAATACAGAAAAAAAAAATAATAATAAACAAGAAATCATTGTCATAACGCTGGGGTAATTGGAAGTTTTCTGTTGAAGACGAGGAAATTCCGTTTATTTTGAAATACCCGTACAATGTACGATCTAGATAAAAGAAAACAGAATGTAATGTAAACAGCAAGCAACCTTCAATTTGATTCCCACAAGGTACCCCACACAAGTCGCAAAGGTCACTTGTCAAATCCCCTAGAGTGGTATCTTCTCTATATGTTGAGTTGTGGGAGTTTCATGTTTGATACTCTGTGTTTTGGTAATCGTGTCAAGTCAAAACCCTTTGGAGCTTACATTCGAGATTAATAATTAGTTTTGGGATAAGTATTGGGAAGATTCGGGTTGAAATGGATTGGGTATTTCAAAGACATTTTATAAGTTGTCATGATTATCATATTTTCCCCAATACTCAATAATATCATTCACATCGAGCGCAATGTCACTTAGGATAGTGTCATATCCTAAGTGAGATCTCGCGAGATGTTAATCTACTCTACCCATTCTTGTTCGCGCCTTCAGTGGTTAAGGAATATCTGTGTTTTGTCCTCTTATTGATTGGTTTGACTAAAGTTTTGGTGTATTGGTTTTCACTATTAATGTCGTCTTTTTCCAAACCCGCGCACCCTCCCGGTTGACTATGTGACATTGCTCTTGACAAGATTGATTATCATATTTTCCCCAATACTCAATAATATCATTCACATCGAGCGCAATGTCACTTAGGATAGTGTCATATCATAATGTTCGATGAAAATCACTCATCCGTAGGTTCAGTATTATCTGCCTATATGATTTAGTGATTTTATGCAATACAATAGCAAGATAACTTATCTAATCGGTGCGAGTTGTTAATATTTCTTGTTTTATAATAAGACACCCTATTGTACATTTACTGAACAAATATTGGTTTTGTAAACAATAAAAAATAGTTTTATCATTAAATTAAACTCTCTAATGGGATACTTTTTGGGCTTTTTGAACTTTTTTGAGTTTTGTTTAGTGGAGTCAAAATCAAGGATAACGATATATTTTCGACCAATCTTATTTTTGATTTTATAGAACTGCTAGTTGTTATATAAATCCGAGGATGACAAATGAAACATGGAGTTTTCTGAGTTGGTTTAATGAATCTTGAATGCTAAACACGTCATCTACACGCGTTGATATAACGATCGCCACCTAGTGTTTCCGAGACTCGTACCCGTGTGAGTTTGGGTGCAAGACTACAAATAATCAAATTAGAAATATTCATGGCTATCTGGGCCTTCACATAAATACGAGATTTCTTACTAGTTCTAACGAGTTTGCAACTCGTATATATTTGATCGCAATTTTTAAAGATTCGTTATTTACCCTTCATTTTTTATAGTTCATGTGAAGTCGTCAGATGATGAATAATAACCTTGCCATAATTTAACGCCTGGGAAATTCCAAAGTTTTTTTTTAAAGACAAACTTTAAAACGTGTGATAAAAAAACGTCAAATTATTTTTTTCATTACTTGAAGAAAAACACGAACTCGGCAGTGATTTCACTAGCTTTTCGATGTAAAACCAACATCAAGTTATTATTTCTTAAAAGAAAAAAAACACATTTCACTATAATCATGATAAGATAAACAATATTCTAATATATGAGAGTTTATTGCAACTTTAAGAAAAACAATAAAATTGAATGTGAATCTAACATTGTATGTTGCGTTTATTACACATTATCCACTTCCTTGTTAAGAACATATATGTAAGTTTTTCGCCATTTAAAAGAGTAACATTGAAATGGGTTATTCTAACTTTGTAAAGATAACTAACTCACCAAAACTCAGAAAACAAACGAAAACGAAACATTTTGAACGTATTTCCATGTTGAGTTTATTACACATTAACCGCTTCCTTGTTAAGAATATATATGCAAATGTAAAATTAAATACCAGCCAAACACGTATCGATTACCTGCTGTGTATACCATATATTTTTTTTAGCTCACCTGACCCGAAGGGTCATGTGATCTATTGTCATCGTTAAGCGTTTATCGTCAGTCCGTCCGTTAACTTTTCTTCAAACATCTTCTTCTCTTAAACCACTGATGGGATTGCTTTGAAACTTTGTACACTTGATTTTTAGGATGTCCTTTACCAAGTTTGTGAAATTTGTGAACGTCGACCAACACACATGGCCGCCGTTACTAAAAAAAGAACAAGGGGGGTCAGACCATAGTTTTTAGCTTATAGCTCAAAAAGTATAAGAGATAGAGAAAATCCGAAGCAAACTTTCTTCATCAGCATCAAAAGCACTACAAAACTCGCCATTGAGTCAAAAATGTGGGATGACTCCTTATAAGAGTTATGTCCCCTTAATCGTCAAAATTGACCATTTTCACAGTTGTTGGACTTTATCTAGAAAAAATGTAAGTGCTAGAGGAAAAGTTAGCATTGCAAAATTGTTCAGCTCATTGAGATCTACAAAAATGATTTTAGGGTCAAAATTGTCAGATCAACCGACCTTTAACTGATTTTTCTATCAATTTTAACTGATTTTTAAAAATCTTTTTCTCTCAAACCACTAATGGGATTGCTTTGAAACTTTGTACACTTGATCTTTAGAATGTCCTCTACCAAGTTTTAGAAATTTGTGAACGTGAACAAGCCAACATGGCCGCTGTTACTAAAAAAGAACAGCGGTGTCAGACCATAGTTTTTAGCTTATAGCGAGCATCGCAGATGACAGCCCTACGGCATTGTGCATGTTTTGAGATGTGCCAGAAATATACTGACGATAAAACCGGAACAGGTTTACTTTTGCGGAGTGAACAAAATAATAGACACGGAGCAAGTAAAACAATCCAACCTTCTGGGCTTTTAAAAATACATCATAATCTGTTATGCAAAAATAAAAAAAAAATAAAAAACAGTGATAAAACCCTCATTCATCCACTTGTTTATTTTTACACACACATTTTTATTTAAACACCATTCGGTCTTTTCCGCCGAAAACATGATTTTCCGGAAATTACCGACCTAGCTTTGGCAAAATCGTCCCATTGACTAGTCAAACCAAATGCAAGATACTGACCAAGCTTTGTAAAATACAAGTAAGATAAAATAAGATAAAGAAATACATAAATTTACTGAATAAAATTTACTCGTAATAATAAATACAAATGACAACAAAGTTTCAGACAGTAAAATTTGCTTCGCTTGACGCGCGTTTCGTCTATTCAAGACTCATCAGAGGCGCTCTACCAAAAAATATTGAAAATGCAAAAAACTATATGAATATGAAGAGCATAGAACAATAAAACCAAAAATACCAAACTGGGGAACCAAATTATTACTAAGATAATCAACCTATGTCTGGGGTAGGAAGAACCTTAGGGTTTAGACAATTTTGAAATTTAGACGGATAATTTAAAGCTTTGATGTTTTCTCCAACTCAAAAGTGTTGGTGCCGGAGCGGGCTAACCTCGGGGAATTAAAACTCCACCAGCAGTGCTAACCTTCACGTGTGTTCGAAATACAAATGACAACAAAGTTCCAGACAATAAATTTTGCGTCGCCTGACGCGCGTTTCGTCTATTCAAGGTTCTTGAAAGGTTCTTTCCTTAAAATGAAAGAAGACTCCCATCCTGTGGGGTTTCACTCACTTTCCTCAGTCCCGCATGATATTTTTTACTTTACCGTTTTTTTCCGCCAGGTTTCTTAATGTACCTTCCGTTACCAATGCTTTAAATAAAACACTGATACTCAGAAAATCTCACAAAACCTGACAGAATCTGAATGTTGTTTTGGTCTGCTGAAGAAGCGCGAAATACTCTGACAAGAAAATGACGTCACGTAGTCCATAAAATGGATAATTTCGTCCCCGCTTAATGTCATCCCAGAATGTTACAGGATTTATTTTTTTTGCACAAATAATTGAATTTTTAATAAGGAGTTATTGATCCCAAATATTTTAACAACAACTTTCTCAAGTGCATATGATTTGGGTTGAGTGGCGTCAGACTTTGCTACTATTTAATTCTTTTTTTTAAGTTCCCTCTTAACGTTAAACGTAGCTGATCGAGCACATGGATTATTTTTAAAGTTATATAGATTTTTGATGCTCGCTAAAAAGGCAGGGCCTTAATCATATTAGCTCAAAAAGTATAAGAGATAGAGAAAATCCAAAGCAACCTATCTTCTTCAGCATCAAAAGCTCTACAAAACTTTCCATCGAGTCAAAGTTGTGGGATGACTCCTTATAGGAGTTATTTCCTCTTAATCGTCAAAATTGACCATTTTCACAGTTTTTGGAGTTTACCTTCAAAGCCATAAGACCTAGAAGAATAGTTAGCATTGCAAAATTGTTCAGCTCATTAAAATCTACAAAAATGATTTCAGGGTCAAAATTGTCAGATCATCCTTTGAAGAATTATCCCCCTTTAAGTGATTTAATCAGTTTTTTTTTGTGTGTTTTTTTTTCAAATGGAAAGCTTTGTAACTTTGGATTCTTGATCTAAAATGTGTTTTCTAGTTTCTTTAATGTAACTTACCAAGTACATGTAGACCATGCTGCACACAAGGTAAGAGGCTGTAACATAAGATATCAGGTGAGCGATTCAGGCTCCTGGGAGCCTGTAGTTGTAGGTTACTAAAGGACGGTAGGTCGTGTCCGGACACAGGCTTAATTTTTTTAGAGGCGTGTCAAATTTTCAAGAGAATAATCAATAAAAATGTAAACTTTGGTGATATCTACTGACTTTTTATTGAAACGAAGAAGAAAAAGCTCCCAACGGGGTAAGTATATTTTAGTATTACCATACTGTATAACCAGACAAATTTCATTGCCTATATGCGAGCACAGCATCAATATAAGTTGATCCGTGTTGTTTTTTTTCGAATTCATTTACATAACTTTTGAGTTAAAAAAAAAGGTTCCCCCATACAAAATGGTAGAGCACAGATAATACTTTTTTGCACTCATATGGCGGAGTTCTAGGAGAAACACAATCGTTAAGAATTCAGAATATAAGATCTAAAGGACCCCATACCTTGTTCTTTATTGAAATAGATAATTTTTGAAAGGCGACTAGCAAAATTTGTAATTATTTTCAAATTACACCGGCCCTGTATAAACTATGAGATGCATTTCTGGACGAGAAAAATCTATATTAGCATTAGGCAACTTTTTTGCGGGAACTTGCCGAAGTGATCTCTGCTCTTATGGGCACTGAGCTGTGCTGGCTAATAGTGTACATCATTGTTATTTAATGGCACCCTGAATCTTGATGCCAAAAAGGTGTGTCTTACATTTTTATGAATTAGGATGCAATACCTGCCCAGGCTTTTTTAAAATGCGTCCAGGTTTTTTCAAGAGAGGTCCAGGTTTTTTTCATAATTTAGATAGACAGTTTGTGCGTGTTTTTTTACCTCTTGCATCATATTTTAAAAGACATTGTATGTTAAAATTATAAGAATATGGTACTATCATTTCAAGAGGTTTGAACAAGAACGCGTCAGTTAAAGTCAAGAATTAAACTTTATATCGCCTATATAAACAATTGACACATACAACCCGAACCTATTAATCTACACCCGGGTTAACCTAAGATCGTGAAGTCGGTGGTTATCGTGAACTCGGTTAGGCAAAATGTAAACAAACGAGAATTAACCAATGGGAAAAGAGAAATTTCGACTAAAATGTAGTCGTTAACGCGGTTAATGTTATCGTCCAACCCGGTTTGTTCCTTTTTACTGTTATCGTGAACAGCGAATTTTTATAATGTAATATGTACCAAAAGCTTTTTTCTCTTATCAAATAGTGTTAGTTCAGATGTTTGAAACCTATGTTAGTGTAACAAATTAACTTTTTGGTCTTTGAAATTAAGAGTATCTCTTTAACAGATTAAGGAAAGAAACCAAAAAGGGTAAATATAGGTAAAATTACCGGACTATAGTAATATACATGTATGATACTGTAGTAATGTTGTCAACCATACGCAATTTACAACCCTCCAATTAATTACAGCCGGTGTTTGGGAAACTTGGGGTATATACATGCGTTCGATTATTTATTTCTGACCCTGTTAAAGTACTTTATAAAGATTTATCTTACTTTTTTTAATTTACTTTTCCATAACAACTTAGTTTAATTGTTTTGGTCGTGGTCCAAAATCTTGGAACTATATAAAAACGGTATTGCAAATTGCAACTTCGCATTCGGGTTAAATTTAAAAGCAAAAAAGGTTAACAAAATCCTTAAACGGACAGACACACGGACACGAATAAGTATCATTAACATAATAAACAAACAGCTTATTCAATATTGGCACTATATACATGTGTAGTACAAATGTACAACCAATTAACTTTGTTTATAAAAAAAATACACCATCTCAAGACTTAGTGACTGTCTTTTTGTTATACAGGAAGTAGATCGAGAGCGACAGACCTAAAATCAAATCCAATGCTATGGGACTGCTTACTTATGCTACATACCAAATACCAAAAGGCTGCGATAAGTAGTTGTTGAGTTAATTAATATTTTTCTTCGTTGAATCCAACAAAAGAGGGACATTTGCGACCCTTAATCATATCATAGACCTTTATAATTAATTCTCAATCTTATGGCAGTCGTTATGTACAGAATATTTAACATGAAAAAGGGATTCACTTGATTCCGAATCCGTGCGGTGCACGGGAGAGGAATAGGTCCACAAAGGCGCTAACCTTGTCGAAAGTAGTCCACTAAAGAGCGCTCAGAAACGCCTGATATTGGATCCGTTCGCTTAGCCCATATAACGACTGGGATATGTGCCTAATATGGTTGAATGGGGCAGCCCTGTCATAATGACCACGGGAGTCATCGTGCTATAATTCGGAAAACCTGACCGCAATTTCAAACCATAGATGGTCAAGGTGAGTGGATAGGGCCTGTGGCTGATTCAGATATTGTGAAAAGGGAGGGCGCGCAATTAAAAAAAGTCTTTGGGACTTCTTATTTAATACAGTTTCGAACCAAATTTTCCTGTCAAACGGGAGGGTGCGCGCCCGGCACGCCGGTCCTTAAAACAGCTTTGATTAGTCATGCTTAATGCACGTAAAAGATCACTTTGAGGATCGCCAAGTAGTTCATCACATACAGGCTAAATTTTCCGGCCCTAACCACCTCGCCCTTTATCCTGTGGTCTTCAAAATTTACAGTTCTTTTGTTTCCCACCCAAACCCTTTTTTTCTCGCTCAGTGTGTGTCGGTTCAACCAGGATTCCGTATTGTACTTTCGACAGATATTTGAACCTGGTTAAGGGTTGGCTATATCCCACTCTGTTTAGTGTTCAAACTAGTATATGACCTCATTTCTGGACGGGTACATGTAAGGGTTCTTATTTGTAAGTCACCATAGGTTAAAGTTTCAGATTATGCGAATTTTTTTTGGGGGGAAGGGTTTCGTTATTTTCTTGGTACATTGGCCTATGGTGCAGTGGAGGTACATTAGCCTGTCTTATGAGTTGGTACATTTCCTTCTAGTTTATGGTCGTACATTAGCCCTTTTGCATGGCATACATGAGGCTGTGCTATGGATGCTTTGTCTTGAGTCACAATTCAATTGGTTGTTTCAATTAGTTCTTGTCCTGATTATGATTGAAATAATGTTGACCGAACATAAAACAAATAACAAACAAACAATTCTTGGCTCCTTGCGAAACAAAAAAAAACATTTGTGCAAAAGTATGCTGTTATAATCGTATACAAATACTTTCAGTGTGTAGGTCTATGATAATAATGTACTGGCAACGCAATAATGATAAACTATAAGTATTTCGTTTAAACTAGTTTTAGTTTGTCATCAAATTAATGCTCGATTGATTCAGTCCAGAAAAGCAAGAGGTATATAGGTTGTACACGTTTTTTTGTGATTTTAAATCTTTTTATTTTGTCACAATTTGTATATAATATGAATCTGCACGCCCGTTTATTATTTTATGGGGTGTTAACAACTATTAAGGAAATACCTTTTACATGTATGTATTTTTTAATGATCATAGTGAAAATGCTTCATAAATCGTTAGTGTGCAAATCGGCGGGAATTCCGTTCCAAAACGTTCATTGTAAACCTTTTGTTATAGTTTTCTCAACAGAATAGTGTCATTAAAACATATGCAGTACGTTTTAAAATTAAAAGTTACAGTTGAAGGCATATGCAACCATGTTATGTTGACGATAACTTAAACCGAGTTAAACGATAACAGCTTTGATTTTTAACCGCGTTTACAACTACAATTTAGTCAAAATTTCTCTTTTCCTATTGGTCAATTCTCGTTTGTTTACATTTTGCTTAACCGAGTTCACGATAACCACCGACTTCACGATCTCAGGTTAACCCGGGTGATCTATTGTCTAAGCATAACTACCAACTGCTATACAATTGAAAATAGCCTCTTTGAATTATTGAATGGAAACAAAATGTGTGTGTTGCGACAGGCAGAAAATGATAACAGTTCCGGAGTTTCCAAGTTTGCCTTCTTATACCTGACTTGTAGTTGTTTTTTGGGTGCCTTTGTTTGTATCATAAAGTCGTCGTCTCTCATGTCTGCTGTTTCATCCTTTATTTAAGAATTATTAGACTCGAATGCCCTTTTAGTACTTCTGAATTTTCAACAAATATGTATTATGTAATGTATCTAATTGACTATTGAAAGACTCGAAAAACTTCATAAGAGTATGCTCCCGTGCAGGACGCGGGAGGCGAATAGGCTAGCAGCGCTCAGAAACCTTGTCAGGCCGCTTAAACCACAAAGCGACTGAGATGTGTGTCCAAGGTTGCTGAAAGGAACAGCTCTATCATAAAAAATACCGGGTGGTCATGCTATACTGATGCGGAAAACTTGACCCAAAACCATAGTTGGCAACGTATGTAGAGAGTGCTATCACAGCGACTTTCTTCATCCAGTCATGTGCGTTGTTTCCTGGAGCAACACCAGTGGATCAACTAACAACTGAATAAATGTGAATCTCGAAATCTGCCAAATACCTCTAACAACAAAAATAAACACTGGTTACCGCGAAATATAATATATTGTTGGATACAATTTTACATGGATGGTGCTTACAGTTCGATACTAAAGTCCAATCTGCCAAACAAAATTAAAAACTATAAATATGATACAAACAGATTAACGTCATTTAACATGACACTTATATCTCAAAACATGTCAAACTTACATCAAACAGTCTGAGATTAAAACGTTAGCACGTTGACGGAATTACCTAAAAAGCAAAATACAACAATTACTACTTATATAAATAACGCTAAAATAGGATAGGCCTATTGATATGATCTAATTGACAAATAAATGGACATGTATCACTACTGGCAATATAAACGACTGTCTGTACAATAGTCAGGCGTTATGCAACTAAAAATTGAAATTAATAACCGTAAAATACTGTCAAAAAGACTGTAGGTATTTGTCAGGGTTGCACGGCAGTTTCTATCGACTGCATCAAATATATTTTATTTGCTTCTGTTCAACAATGACTAAACCATCTAAATAAAGTTGAATTAGTCGTTTCTCAACTAATTCAACTTAATTTAAGTTGGTTCAGTTGTTTTACAGTTGTTCCAACTTAATATGCATTTGGTAAAACACTTTACAACTAATTCAACATATGTTGCAATGGTACAGTCATTTAACAGTTGTTCCAACTTAAAATGTGTTGGGTCAAACGCCTTACAACTGTGCGGGGCCCGGGAGGCGAATAGGCCCGCAGCAGCGCTAAGCTTATCGGTAAAAGTCCACTAAAGAGCGTTCAGAAACCTGACATCGGGGTCAGGCCGCTTTGCCCACAAAGCAACTGGGATGTGTGCCCCAGGTGGTTGAATGGGGCAACCCTGACATCGAGAGATGCGGGGTCGTCAGGCGATAATGCGGAAAACCTGACCGCACACCATAGTGGTGCACCGTGTTGGGAAAAATGTCACGTTCCTCGCACGTTAAAGAACCCTGCTCCAGGTCTCGGTAAGAGTAGGACCCGTAGGATCCCCATGCAGGAGGCAAAAATTTCCCGTCCCTACTCTTCCGGAGCACCTGAGTTCACTCTTGTTTCGACTGGAGTTCGCGTTGTTGATTGATATTCAGTTATTTTGTGTTTCCATGTTTTACATGTTGTCTGTTTTTGTCCCGTTCCTGTTGGTGTTTACTGGTTTTGTCTCTGCCCTTTCAGACTTTTGATATTCAGATACCCCATTGGTACCTCTGCTTCTTAAATGAATTAAGAGCTCTTCAATAAAAAAAGTCTATAACAATACCAGGACTACTCAAAATGTCAATAATCCTCTATTCAAGTGGAAAAGTTTAACAATGGATCTATATAAAACTATAATGTTTGTTTGTTTGTTGTTTGTTTTATGTCCAGTCAACAATATTTCAGACATAATCAGGACAAGAACTTATTGAAAAACAAATTGAATTGTGTAGACCCACCCAGGAGACAGCACCCATAACACAGACCCATGCATGTCATGCGAAAAAGGGCCAATGTACGACCACAAACCAGAAGGAAAACGAATCAACTCACAAGACAGGCCAATGTATCCTCAACGCACCATAGGCCAATGTACCCAGAAAGCGACGAAATCTCTCCCCAAAAACTTCACACAATCTGGAACCCTTACCTTTAGTGACCAACATTGGAGAACACTTACCTGAAATGAGGTAATACTAGTTAGAACACTTACCTAAGTGGAATATAGCCAACCCTTACCCGATTTTACATAATCAACCCTTATCTGTCGAAAATACAATGATGAATCCTGATTGGACCTACACACACTGAAGGAGAAACGTGGGGGTGGGGTGGGAACAAAGGAACTGTAAATTTTGAAGACCACTGGAAAAGGGGAGTGATGGGTAGGGAGTTTCTCAGCTGCTGATGGATACTGGATGTGCTAATCAGTTTTATGTTGACAAATATTACATTTTTCCAAGTCAGCACAGAAGATTTAGGGAATAAGGGGGTGATAAAACTAGCAGACATAGCTATCATCTATTTGTTGCTGACAACTTTCCATTAAAAAAAAAGAAATTATTGTTAAGCAAAAAATCTGAAAATATGCATTTTTGATATGTATTCATTTAATTAAAGAACATTTACGGTAATTACAGCTTGTTCGGTATTTTGTTTTAGGCATTTACGGTAATTTGTCTTCTAGAGATATTGAGGGCATTTTCGGTAATTGTTAAATATACTTATCTCTAGGTTTCATTATAGGATACTTAAATGTGTAGGCATAATAAAGGGTATTTTACAACAAACATTTGCTGTTATTAAGACAACCACATAATTTTGCATAGAAGTCTAACTTAACATTTTTTTTATCAAATTCCGTGGAAGGAATGAAAGTTTAGACTAAAATTGGCAAGGAAATATGTAAATAAAGGTGATGCTAGAAATAATACTCAATTGCTAAAATATATCACATGACCTTGTATATTTATATAAAATTTAAGACTTTTTGTTTTCAAAGGCAGAATCTGAAATAAATCATTAAAAACCTGAAAATGTCCACTATTTTACCGGAAGTAGCATTATTTGTTATATTCTATGTGGCTTTAGCCTCATAACATGTCATATGAAAAACAATAGCCCAAATCTGTCACTGTATGAAGAAGAACTGCAATTTTATAGAGGTAGTATACAGATTTTGCAGTGGTGTCGGCCATATTGAAATTTACCGAAAGTAAGGGATTTATGAGATGGGCTCCCGATCTTAAATGAAAGAGTGATATCTGAAGATTTTTTGTACCAAGTTTCATGCTTGTAACAGCTGGTGCACAATTCTTCTGAAATATGCTTGAAGCTGCCGGACTAGTCCTGGAAGACCGGTTACCTGGCTGTTGAGTGTTCCGTCACGCATTTCTATGTTTGAATGAGATTTGTAAATTATTTATCATTAGACTACATGTATATGGAAAACTTTTTTGTTTGAGAAGAAAAATTCTTGTTTCATGTCAGAGTTCATATGATATTAATAGTTTATTTTTCAAAAGACAAAAAAAAATAAAAGGATTTTTTTGTTGATTTATAGAACTCAAATGGACTTTTTTATACATTGAATTATATACAGTTCACTAACTAAGCATAGTTTCTAGATATCATATTTATACATGCATGATAGAAAATTGTTAATTTACATCAAATAAATCTTCGGACAAAAAAAATTTTCTGCGTCTATCTAAGACTCATCAGAGATACTCTTGCCAAAAGGGTTGAAATGTCAAACACCACATGAATATGAAAACCATCTAAGAGCATTAAACCCATTATTTAAAGTTTGATCATTCAGTCATGTACATGTAGTTACTGAACATCACAAACATTTTTAACCCAATCTTTTTTAAGCTCTGACAGTCATGACAATTTGGTTTTCAAATCTGTATTATTTTTTAAAATGAATTCTAAATATTTACAGAAATGTCTTCAGATGGTCTTCAAAGAACTTGAGTTGACTAAGTTGAATCAGCAGCTAGAACTTATAAAAGAAGATGACATATAAGTTTTTTTTCATATCTTAATTATGTCGGGGTTAAAATGTGATTATATGTTCATAGAAAGTGCCAAGTACATGTTTTAAAGTCCAGCTTCTTTGTTAATTTGTTTTCTCAAATTGTGAATGACAAGATAAAAAAAGAAAAAAGAAAAGACCATACAAATACGTTTTTAGGCAAAAATTATCAGTTCTAAATGAAATAAGAAATGAAAAATTAACATTGATTCTCTGTAAATATCATCCATATGTTCAAAGGGTATGGCTCGCATAGTTTCAGAAAATAAAGAAACTTTGGATGTGAGGTCTTTACTATGTGTTATTAAAAATAGGTAACTGGGTGGATTTGAGTAACTGTGTTATGGCAACCAGCTCATTTTTCCGCCAAAAATTACCTAATTTCAATCTAAAAAATGGGCATTGAATTCTGATATATTGAGAGTGTACAGACCTTTTTGACTTTTGTTGTCACACTTTTCAAATTTTGTTAAAATATTTTTTTTTTCAAAAAAGTTTATTTGTGGCATAAACTATGACTTTTATTAACTTCGGAACTTGGGTAGGGCATGCTTACCTTGAAATATTGAATTTCAAGCTATATTTAAGGAACATCATTTTTTTTAAGGCAGCCACATATGGGAAAAGTATATGCATCACCATGCAAATATAACACCATACTATCATTATACGAAAATAAAATTCTTGGGGCTTTTTAGTTTTAGTACTCACGGTCGTTATACTTGTCCTGCGACAACATGTTTTCTACCGATTTTTCTGCTTGTTTTCTACCGATGATCCTTGTTTTCTACCGATTGTTTTTTTAGAAATATGAAAAATAACGCTTATTTTTAACATTTGAATACATCCTATGAGAGAAAATGCAATAAATGATCGTTTATTTGTAAAAGAGCCATTTGCTTTTTCATATAACTAACAGGTTTAAGAAATTTGATATGTCCTGGTTTTCTACCGATTAGTTATGTTTTTACTGTGTTTTCTACAGATGAGTCCTTGATTTCTACCGATGATCTAATTTCATATAACTACACATTTTGGTTGTTTCTAAAGGCATACATGTTGTATACACCGTAAATGATTGTGTTCTACAGTGAAGCTTCATCATACTGTTGTATGGAACGCCATTTTAACCAAAACCTTGGTATCTATAGGATACCTCAGATAACTGGGGGTTTACTGGCAGCTATCTGGGGGTTTTCTGGACGAAACTCTCAATTACATCAGGTGTTAAGAGTTATCTTGGTAACTGGGGGTTTGCTGTCAGCTTTCACATTTAGATACCTAATTAAACCCCCTTCTACCTACAGATATTGTAGTCCCGTGCGGGGCCCGAGTGGCGAATAGGCCCGCAGCAGAGCCTAGCTTGTCGTAAGAGGCGGCTAAGGGTATTGGGATTCTGACATCGGGTCAGTGCTCAGCCCACAGAGAGACCAAGTGTGTACCCTAAGCGGCTTAATATTGTGGCACTCGTCCGCAGGGATTGCCAGGTCTATAATACGGAAACCCTGACGGCCGACCATAGTGGGCCAACGTGGGAGGAGAGTGCCACGCTTCATGCACGTAAAAGACCCCTATTGTGGACCGCCAAGTAGTGCACCACATAGGCTAAATTATCAGTCCCTACCCACCTCTCCCCTTTTCCTGTGGTTCTTCAAAATTTGCAGTTCCTTTGTTTCCCACCCCAACCCCGTGTTTCATTTATCATCCTCATTTCATGTTCATTTTATCATCCTTTTCATGTTATAACCTATTTAGCGTTGCACGGGCGAAAAACACCAATTCACTCACTCACATATATTGTAAGTTCATGCTATTTAACTCTTTGAAAGCAGAATTTATCAATGTAAAGCTGAAAACTATCAATTCCTCAAAAAATAATACAAAGCTCAGCTTCCAATAAATTATTTTTGAAAACTCTTAATAGCAGGAGTTTTTGTGGTATCCATGGGATAGCTGATAGTAAACCCTCAGTTACCTGAAATTACTCTAAATACCTGATGTAATTAAGAGTTTCGCTCTGAAAACCCCCAGATAGCTGCCAGTAAACCCCAAGTTATCTGAGGTATCCTATATGTTACCATGGTTTTGGTAAAAATGGCGTGTCATACTGTTGTAAATGTACAGATCAATTTCAGCCCGAGAAATTCATGTCTCAGTCTCAGCATTTCTAGATATAACAGTGAAATCTGGTATATGGAGGATTATTTCCCATTATATATAAAGCACTTCACAAATCTAATATAAGTGGAAAAAATGTTGATATACTATCATTTTCTGATAAGCCAGCTTTTGAGAAAATACACATTTATTTAAATTTTATAAAAGTGTTCTTTGTGTGTGCAAAACAGTTTTTGCTCATGAACCTCCTTTTTTCTTTTTATCGTCAATATTATGTGTTCAATAAAATATACAGTTTTAAAATTTGTCATGAAATGTCATTTAATGTATCACATTATCACATCGGTAGAATGCCAGGACCATCGGTAGAAAACCAGGACACATCTTTAGAAAACCAGGACCATATTTTTTTTAAATGATCGAAAAATCAAAAATACGCCATTTGTAATGAAAAGTGATATGTCTTTAAAAATGTCCGACTATTTAGAACATGGAGCATAATTTTCAGCCCAGTGAATGGTAATTTAAAACAGATATTCATGATTATCTGAAAAAAGGGAAATTGTCTCTTGCTTGAAAAAATAAACAATACCCTTACTGTAATTTTATGTGCATACTTAAAACAAAATGATGTAAATTAAACTAATATTTTTATAAGTGCCATAATAGCCGGGTATCATAGTTTTGAAAAAAATCGTCTGCCAGGTTTATTTTTTTATCACCACATCGGTAGAAATCTAGGACTTCGGTAGAAAACGAGCAGAAACATCGGTAGAAAACATGTTGTCGCAGGACAAGTATAACGACCTTGGTACTGTTACAATGGAAACAAAAAGTGTCATTTTCATATTTTTGGATTTTGAAAGCTTTACTTAACATCAACATATACACCTATATCACATCAAATCCAGACAAGATGAATACTATTGCTATACATCATATGACTACCAAAATACCAGAAAAATAAATTTTGCAATATCTCAAACATTTTTGCTTTGTTACCATGGTAACTATTGCCGCTAAAACTAGTCTAGATCAGTGTATATTGAATGTATCGGAAACTTTTAAGCTAAAATTCTCCTAAAACATAACAAGATAGCCATCATATCTATTATGTGTGTGTAACCCTTACACTACACTCCCTGAATCATTGAACGTTCCCTGGCACACGGTACACGATGAGCGGTACACGGTACACGGAACGGAATCTCAATATTAAGTTAATGAATGTAATATTACATGTAATAATAATTTAAATTACGATTTCTTATAAAGTATTTTTTTTATTCTTGACTCATGTTTCTTTGATACGAAATCTATATATCAATCTTTCTATTTTCTAATACAATCATTATGTTTAATAAACTTTATAAATTATTTTGTGTTTAAAAAAAAAGAATAATTCACGGCTTTGTACGATCTTGTCTGAAAGGTTAATTGTTAAACAGCTATACCTCAAGAAATTCATGTCATTGAGCGATCGGAAAAAAATAAAATACATATACAAATGTATGTTTAATGTCATAATATCTTATAAATAATATGAGTATTTTCAATAACGCTGTTATTCATAAATAATATGTTTCCGAAGCATAATTTTAACAACTTTACGGTGCAAACCCAATTATTATACATTACATGTAGCAATCTCATTTATCTTTATTTTGTATGAACTTAATTGTATTTGGCTAAGCGAAAAACAGGTAAACGTCAGCGGATTAGAAAAGTTTACGCCAGTACGTATACACAGAGGATGCAAAGGGGGACGTTTTGCTCCCTTGTGTGAGAAAATGTGCACTATTCCAAGGGATTTTTTGTCAAATTTTGTTACCGTGTCCCAACGCCATGACATTATTTTAAATATTTTAAACACGTCAGAGCATGTCAAATCAGTACAAGACGCGAATTACATGATAAAGGCAAGTTTGTGACAAAATATATTCGAATCACATGCACGACACGTGTCCTTCAAACAAGAATACAGTTTGTACGCCCAAAGGACATAATGCCCGTCTTGCAAAATTTTTTCGAATGCAATAACTTACCCAGTAGAATACATGTAAATCATGATGACTTGGTATGCTCACATCTTTATGTCTTTGTGTAAAAAGTTTCATGATGATATCGTACTTTTTTCATAAAAAAATCACTTAAGGTTCATCTTTACACTTCGGAAAAAATGACCGATTTTTTTACGTCTTTTTTCAGTCTATGTGGGCCTTAAACTACTTATTCAATTGCTTAATAAGGCGTTGCAGCGTCTAGATAAATGATTTTTGCATAAACTTTTAGTATTTTGTATGTGTACACTTGATCCGTTTTGCCGGGGCATTTTCTTTGCGTTTTTCAGTTCACCCAAATATAGCCAGATATCAACAATGCCTTCTCATTTGGCCTCCACGTGCAAGGTAATTTCATTATTGGTGTTATTAAATCTACTCACAATCGGTTTTATGTAAGGTTATTTAGGGGTAATTCATGCTTTATTTATGCGGCAATTTGAACGGAAAGAAAATGAATAGAGAAAACAACAAAAGTAATCTTGTAAACTGGAAGGGAAAATGATCGGCGATTTTTATATCTAGACGCTGCTACACTTTATTTTGTGTTTTAGTGTACGTGTCGTTTAAGTCGTACATAGACTAGAAAAATAGGTCCAATATCTACCATTTTATTCGAAGTGTAACCATGAACCTTAAATTTATATGCGAGCGAAGCGAAACTCACTATTGTACAGAGTCTGCCAAACCGCACGAGACTCAAAATACGATGGTTGAAAATAAATTCTGTCTCGCTACTCGGAATGCATTGGGAATTTACGAAAATACCGGGTCTCGCGTTAGTGAGATTTTTTATTTTCGATTATTTATTTACAAACGGTAACAAAACAAAAACTTTTCTTGTTGTTAATGACAATAACTTTCTCAATAAATAATAACTATCTAACGAACGAACACTAGGTAATTGTTTTGTTTTTACAGAAATATGGCTTTCTCTCGCGAGAATTCGTGACCTTTTACCCATAGTGCATAGTCATGCGCAGAAAAATGGTGGGAGTTCTGTCAATCAATTTTCGGAACTTTTCATAACACAGATTCATTAAAATAAAGTGATCAGCAACTGTTTTTCTACATATGTATGATAATTTGGTCCTACCTGATCTGAAAATAAAATCCTAATCCATCCTTATCCTATGTGGCCCCTCAAACTGACAAAGTTAAATGATCATTTGGATACGTCGTCATTTTCCACCAGGTTTCTAAATAATTTTCTTTGCAGACAGTACTTTGCAAAATTTTATAGATACGGGTATACAAAAAATATAACAAAACCTGGCAGAAGAACGGTGACATTTTGATGTCGTCTGCTTGTCGAATGATATGATGTGACTGAAGGGTCGATTAAGTTATGGATGATGTTGTCCCGGTCGCAAACCATATTTTGGCGTTTTTACGGATAATGCATTTTTTTCAAATAAATTATTAAATTTTTATCCAAAAGTGGATCTTAGCTATTGATCCAGTCGAGGGAATTTTGACATTTTTTCCAGATACAATTAAGATTAAACCAAGTTTTGGTTGCACCTATTATATTGATGTTGTATCTTCGCGAGCTTTTAGGTCAGAGCCATTATCATATCAAGTTAACCTACTTATAAGTATAACACAACCTTTTTCTGTGATCAACCAAACATGAAGTTGATGAGAGAGGTACAATTTTATATAGATTTTCAATTCTTCATGTCCTAATGTATATGAATATAAAGTCTCATGCATAATGGTTGGCCTATAATGGTCATGCAGTCATCAGACTTTCCGTAATATAAGTAATATAGACCTGACAGTCCCTGCGGACGAAGGCAACCCTATTTTCAGTCATTTAGGGTCGCTCTGTGAGATGAGCATTTCCTGGTGTCAGAATCTCAAGACACTTGGTGGCCATGGATCTCTTCTACTGACAAGCTGGGCTCTGCCGCTGGCCTATTAGCCACCCGGGCCCGCACGGGATGCCCTGTCTTACGTGTTCGTTTTGCTTGTTTGTTTAACCCACTTTTGTTATAATACTAAAAGTCTTCTGAAAATGAAAATTGGTTTCGCCGACATTTTTCAACATTCGATCGTTTGACCGGGCTGAAGTTAGCTTATTATTCATTTTTCATTATTCATTTTTCAATAATGAATAATGACTTGGTTCATTATTCATTATTCATATTTTTATTTGAATAATGAAAAATGAAATAAGTTAAAGTTCATTATTCGTATGAATAATGAAAAATGAAAAATCAAAGGTGAGTTACCTCATGAAAAATATTTTTTTTCTTAAAATCAAGACAACTAATAAAACTTTATTGTACGATTTCACTATCAAAGCGCGTGCCATGATGTACAAATAATGAATAAAATGTTATCATTCCTTTATCATACACTGTTCGAAAGTAACAAAAAATTATCTATTTTAATGAAGAGCGAAAAGACTGTAACAAGTGAAAAAAACCTCACTATTCTGTTTTGCACCAAGACTTGCCTCCCGACTGGTACCCTCGAGCTTTACCCTTAAGTGGATTTTTTTATATACATGTAAATATTCTCATCAAGAAATTTAGCTTGATGCAGGAAATCACATTTTCATACTTGTTTGACAAGTATTCGGATTCGGTAATCGTCCGAAAATGTCATTATATACAATAAACGGGCCTGCATAGGTATATAAGAAATGGTTCTCAACTCCCCCCTTTCTTTCAATCCGTTGGGGACAAGGGGGATCTAGAAGGGAGATGAGTGGCCTACACTCCCAACCCGGTGGGATATGGGGCAACTCTCCCGATCGGATTCGGTAATCGTCCGAAAATGTCATTATATACAATAAACGGACCTGCATAGGTATATAAGAAATGGTTCTCAACTCCCCCCTTTCTTTCAATCCGTTGGGGACTAGGGGGATCTAGAAGGGGGATGAGTGGCCTACACTCCCCACCCGGTGGGATATGGGGCAACTCTCCGGATCGGATTCGGTAATCGTCCGAAAATGTCATTATATACAATAAACGGACCTGCATAGGTATATAAGAAATGGTTTTCAACTCCCCCCTTTCTTTCAATCCGTTGGGGACTAGGGGGATCTAGAAGGGGGATGAGTGGCCTACACTCCCCACCCGGTGGGATATGGGGCAACTCTCCGGATCGGATTCGGTAATCCTCCGAAAATGTCATTATATACAATAAACGGGCCTGCATAGGTATATAAGAAATGGTTCTCAACTCCCCCCTTTCTTTCAATCCGTTGGGGACTAGGGGGATCTAGAAGGGGAATGAGTGGCCTACACTCCCCACCCGGTGGGATATGGGGCAACTCTCCGGATCGGATTCGGTAATCGTCCGAAAATGTCATTATATACAATAAACGGGCCTTCATAGGTATATAAGAAATGGTTCTCAACCCCCCTTTCTTTCAATCCGTTGGGGACTAGGGGGATCTAGAAGGGGGATGAGTGGCCTACACTCCCCACCCGATGGGATATGGGGCAACTCTCCGGATCGGATTCGGTAATCGTCCGAAAATGTCATTATATACAATAAACGGGCCTGCATAGGTATATAAGAAATGGTTCTCAACTCCCCCCCCCTTTATTTCAATCCGTTGGGGACTAGGGGGGTCTAGAAGGGGGATGAGTGGCCTACACTCCCCACCCGGTGGGATATGGGGCAACTCTCCGGATCGGATTCGGTAATCGTCCAAAATGTCATTATATACAATAAACGGGCCTGCATAGGTATATAAGAAATTTGTTCTCAACTCCCCCCTTTCTTTCAATCCATTGGGGACTAGGGGGCCTAAAATGGGGATGAGTGGCCTACACTCCCCACCTGGTGGGATATGGGGCAACTCTCCGGATCGGATTCGGTAATCGTCCGAAAATGTCATTATATACAATAAACGGGCCTGCATAGGTATATAAAAAATGGTTCTCAACTCCTCCCTTTCTTTCAATCCGTTGGGGACTAGGGGGATCTAGAAGGGGGATGAGTGGCCTACACTCCCCACCCGGTGGGATATGGGGCAACTCTCCGGATCGGATTCGGTAATCGTCCGAAAATGTCATTATATACAATAAACGGGCCTGCATAGGTATATAAAAAATGGTTCTCAACTCCTCCCTTTCTTTCAATCCGTTGGGGACTAGGGGGATCTAGAAGGGGGATGAGTGGCCTACACTCCCCACCCGGTGGGATATGGGGCAACTCTCCGGATCGGATTCGGTAATCGTCCGAAAATGTCATTATATACAATAAACGGGCCTGCATAGGTATATAAGAAATGGTTCTCAACTCCCCCCTTTCTTTCGATCCGTTGGGGACTAGGGGGATCTAGAAGGGGGATGAGTGGCCTACACTCCCCACCTGGTGGGATATGGGGCAAGTCTCCGGATCGGATTCGGTAATCGTCCGAAAATGTCATTATATACAATAAACGGGCCTGCATAGGTATATAAGAAATGGTTCTCAACTCCCCCCTTTCTTTCAATCCGTTGGGGACTAGGGGGATCTAGAATGGGGATTAGTGGCCTACACTCCCCACCCGGTTGGATATGGGGCAACTCTCCGGATCGGATTCGGTAATCGTCCGAAAATGTCATTATATACAATAAACGGGCCTGCATAGGTATATAAGAAATGGTTCTCAACTTCCCCCTTTCTTTCAATCCGTTGGGGACTAGGGGGATCTAGAAGGGGGATGAGTGGCCTACACTCCCAACCCGGTGGGATATGGGGCAACTCTCCGGATCGGATTCGGTAATCGTCCGAAAATGTCATTATATACAATAAACGGGCCTGTATAGGTATATAAGAAATGGTTCTCAACTCCCCCCTTTCTTTCAATCCGTTGGGGACTAGGGGGATCTAGAAGGGGGATGAGTGGCCTACACTCCCCACCCGGTGGGATATGGGGCAACTCTCCAGATCGGATTCGGTAATCGTCCGAAAATGTCATTATATACAATAAACGGGCCTGCATAGGTATATAAGAAATGGTTCTCAACTTCCCCCTTTCTTTCAATCCGTTGGGGACTAGGGGGATCTAGAAGGGGGATGAGTGGCCTACACTCGCCACCCGGTGGGATATGGGGCAACTCTCCGGATCGGATTCGGTAATCGTCCGAAAATGTCATTATATACAATAAACGGGCCTGCATAGATATATAAGAAATGGTTTTCAACTCCCCCCCTTTATTTCAATCCGTTGGGGACTAGGGGGATCTAGAAGGGGGATGAGTGGCCTACACTCCCCACCCGGTGGGATATGGGGCAACTCTCCGGATCGGATTCGGTAATCGTCCGAAAATGTCATTATATACAATAAACGGGCCTGCATAGGAATATAAGAAATTTGTTCTCAACTCCCCCCCCCTTTATTTCAATCCGTTGGGGACTAGGGGGATCTAGAAGGGGGATGAGTGGCCTACACTCCCCACCCGGTGGGATATGGGGCAACTCTCCGGATCGGATTCGGTAATCGTCCGAAAATGTCATTATATACAATAAACGGGCCTGCATAGGTATATAAGAAATGGTTCTCAACTCCCCCCTTTCTTTCAATCCATTGGGGACTAGGGGGATCTAGAAGGGGGATGAGTGGCCTACACTCCCCACCCGGTGGGATATGGGGCAACTCTCCGGATCGGATTCGGTAATCGTCCGAAAATGTCATTATATACAATAAACGGGCCTGCATAGGTATATAAGAAATGGTTCTCAACTCCCCCCTTTCTTTCGATCCGTTGGGGACTAGGGGGATCTAGAAGGGGGATGAGTGGCCTACACTCCCCATCCGGTGGGATATGGGGCAACTCTCCGGATCGGATTCGGTAATCGTCCGAAAATGTCATTATATACAATAATCGGGCCTGCATAGGTATATAAGAAATGGTTCTCAACTCCCCCCTTTCTTTCAATCCATTGGGGACTAGGGGAATCTAGAAGGGGGATTAGTGGCCTACACTCCCCACCCGGTTGGATATGGGGCAACTCTCCGGATCGGATTCGGTAATCGTCCGAAAATGTCATTCAATACAATAAACGGGCCTGCATAGGTATATAAGAAATGGTTCTCAACTCCCCCCTTTCTTTCAATCCGTTGGAGACTAGGGGGATCTAGAAGGGGGATGAGTGGCCTACACTCCCAACCCGGTGGGATATGGGGCAACTCTCCGGATCGGATTCGGTAATCGTCCGAAAATGTCATTATATACAATAAACGGGCCTGCATAGGTATATAAGAAATGGTTCTCAACTCCCCCCTTTCTTTCAATCCGTTGGGGACTAGGGGGATCTAGAAGGGGGATGAGTGGCCTACACTCCCCACCCGGTGGGATATTCGGCAACTCTCCAGATCGGATTCGGTAATCGTCCGAAAATGTCATTATATACAATAAACGGGCCTGCATAGGTATATAAGAAATGGTTCTCAACTCCCCTGTTCTTTAAATCCGTTGGGGACTAGGGGGATCTAGAAGGGGGATTAGTGGCCTACACTCCCGACCCGGTGGGATATGGGGCAACTCTCCGGATCGGATTCGGTAATCGTCCGAAAATGTCATTATATACAATAAACGGGCCTGCATAGGTATATAAGAAATGGTTCTCACCCCCCCTTTCTTTCAATCCGTTGGGGACTAGGGGGATGAGTGGCCTACACTCCCCACCCGTTGGGATATGGAGCAACTCTCCGGATCGGATTCGGTAATCGTCCGAAAATGTCATTATATACAATAAACGGGCCTGCATAGGTATATAAGAAAGGGTTCTCAACTCCCCCCTTTCTTTCAATCCGTTGGGGACTAGGGGGATGAGTGGCCTACACTCCCCACCCGGTGGGATATGGGGCAACTCTCCGGATCGAATTCGGTAATCGTCCGAAAATGTCATTATATACAATAAACGGGCCTGCATAGGTATATAAGAAATGGTTCTCAACTCGCTCATTTCTTTCAATTCGTTTGGGACTAGGAAGATCTAGAAGGGGGATGAGTGGCCTACACTCCCCACCCGGTGGGATATGGGGCAACTCTCCGGATCGGATTCGGTAACGTCCGAAAATGTCATTATATACAATAAACGGGCCTGCATAGGTATATAAGAAATGGTTCTCAACTCCCCCTTTCTTTCAATCCGTTGGGGACTAGGGGGATCTAGAAGGGGGATGAATGGCCTACAATAAAAAATTATATCATTGGAAAGAAGGAAAATTTTTCTTTTCAAATATAACTATAAGATTATTCTACAACAAAAATTAATCCCACAATAGAATTTGTTTGAAAAAACTCCTATATATTTCATATAAAATATTTTATCAGTGTCTATCGGTTATCTTACGCATGCGCAATAAAAATTATCACCGATTATTGACCTTGGCATTGCGTATAATGCACTTGTTTCGGGTTCTCTCTTGGTGAATTGAACTTTTGTCGGTTTGATTTTTAAAGTGTGTTTATTTGTGATTTATACAAGATTATCAATGGGGGAAGGGTTGGTAAAGAAAAACTAGTTTGACCCCGCCACATTATGTGTGACTTTCATAAGCAGGAATCCTTGCATAAAATATAAAATATGAAATTTGTTTTTTTCAAATCAGTCGATAAATGCTTCTAAGTTAGTTGTCGGTAACTGAGAGTTCTTCTACGTCTCCTTGTTCTCGTATAGTGCACTTGTCTCGGGCAGGATTCCTTGCCAAGCTTTTGTTTGTCCCAGTCATCTATCTGTTTATTATTCTTTGTCCAGAAATGTGTTTTTGGTTCATAATTTTGAAATTAGTTTTGCATCTTATGTATTGTTCTTTTTAGTCTTCGACCAATGCAAGATGCAAGCAGTGACCTCTGGTAATGTTGAAGACTGCTGGCTGTTTTTCATTTTTTTTATATTGCAGTATCTTTATATTTGTTGTTTCGCATAAACCTACTAGTATACCACATCTCTTTATCGTCTATAAAATATGTAATTTGTTTCGTGTAGGATTGATTGCGCTGATCAGCGCTGGTACGCACCAACACGACCTATCATCATTCAGTTGATACCCAGATTGCATGAAAGCAGATTTATAAATTAATTCAAAAGCAATGACTGATTGTTAAACAAATTAAGCATCCATGGGTAATATAGAAAATTTTATGCATTTAATTAGAAAAGAACCCGATGTCAGGATCAATGTAGATAAAGATAACAACAAGTCTACCGAACTACTAGTAAGTGATCTCATATATCCAAGAAGAAAAGACAAAACAAGGCAAAGAAATGACAGAGAAATCAATGATCACAATGGTCCTGACTTGGTACAAGCATTTCAAAAGAAATGGCGGGTTGAAGCGGCAAGTCGACAATTTATAAAGACAATTGATCTACACATTAATATGGACTTGTGTCAGAGTGTCCGGCAGCAAATTTCCGTCCTTTTTCGTCATGAAAATGATGCAATTTTTTAAACAAAAAAAAACCATTGCAAAATTGCAAATCATTTTTGTCTCGCCTGCGACGAATAGTCGCGAAAGGCGAGACATAGGTTTACTTTTCGGCGGCGGCGGCGGCGTCGTTAACTTTTTTGTAAGACTTTTGTGGACAATGAATTGCTTAAAAAGTATAATAGCTAGGCATCTGATATTGGGTATACAGACAGTTGAGGTTATGGTCTACGCAACTGTCACCATGCCATGTGACCATGACACAGTTTTTACGCTCCAGTGACTTTGTGAATTTAAGTCCTTTTTTCAGGCAGAAAACTTTTTGTAATACTTGTGTTGACAATGAATTCCTTGAAAAGTATAATAGCTAGGCACTTTTTTTGTGTTTATATCAAGAAATGAAAGTTTAGGTACATGTAGTTGATTTTAGTGATGGTGCCGGCAGGCGAGACATACTTTTAGTGACCACACTTGTTTATGCTAACAACCATAATACGAAAAGGCAAGAATTTCTTGTATTGTCACGGTCAATACTAAGATTTCTATGAATATTGAGGAATTCAAATTTATGCTCTAGTAATATGTTTCCATTTGCGTTGGGTTTTTAGCTCACTTGACCCGTGAGCTATTGTCATCGTTAAGCGTCCGTCGTCCGTCCGTCCGTTAACTTTTCTTCAAACATCTTCTTCTCTGAAACCACCAATGGGATTGCTTTGAAACTTTGTACAATTGATCTTTAGGATATCCTCTACAAAGTTTGTGAAATTTGTGAACGTCGACCGACCAACATGGCTGCCGTTACTAAAATTGAACAGGGGGGTCAGACCATAGTTTTTAGCTTCTAGCTAAAAAAGTATAAGAGATACAGCAAATCTGAAGTAACTTACCTTCTTCAGCATCAAAAGGTCTACAAAACTCTTCATTGAGTCAAAGTTGTGGGATGACTCCTTATAGGAGTGATTTCCCCTTAATCGTCAAAATTGATCGTTTTCACAGTTTTTAGACTTTATCTTGTAAACTGTAAGTGCTAGATGTTTGTTTGTCATAGGGTTTAGTTTGGTCTGCCTTTATCGGATTTACTCTCAAGGAAGACTTTCAAAATGGCGCTATGACAAACTTGATGACTTCAACTTTCCAATCGTCAACTTTCCCTTCTTGTGTAACAACATTCCGTTCGCTCCAGCTTTTTGGGGTTTACGTATCTCAAATGATTCGTTACTCCAGAGCGTGCGGGACTTACATCGATTTCCTTAGCAGAGCAACACGTCTGACGCAAAAAATTGCTCACACAGTGTTATGTTGCTCCTCTGTTGCTGTCTTCACTCAGAAAAATTTACAGAAGACATCATGTACTTATAGACAAATATGGGATTTCGATCTCTCAGATGAGTGCAGATGTTGGTTTGTCATAGGGTTTTGTTTTGTCTTCCTTTACCGAATTTAACACGCTGAATGGACTATTGACAACGCGACGGCTGTGCTATAGCAAGCAGGAACACCTGAGTTCACTCTTGTTTCGACTGGAGTTCGCGTTGTTGATTGATATTCAGTTATTTTGGGTTTCCATGTTTTACATGTTGTCTGTTAGTGTCCCGTGCTTGTTTGTGTTTACTGGTTTTGTCTCTGCCCTTTCGAACCATTGACACACATTCGGATACCCCATTGTTACATCTGCTTCTTACAACACAGGGATTTCCATTTCTTATCTGCAACTCCTCCTATACCACTCATTGTGTTTTCAAGAAACTTTGACACAATATTTGTGACACAATGCAGATGTGGGCCTCTTAACATTAAAAAAAAATTATCTGATTTGATTTTGTGGAAGCGGGGTGTATTTGCTTGCAGTTTACTTTTAAATCTAAAGAGATTAATTTATCGGTTTTGAGTAAGTTAGCAAAAGTCAGTGTTATTGTCTTTCCAAATTGGCTCGTTCAACAGGAAGTAGGTGATCCAAAGACTCGAAAATGTATCCCGCAATATGGCACCCCACCTAACGCGTACTAAATATCAAAAGCCTATGATTATTAATTGCTGCAAAAATATGTTACGAAAGTTTTCAACCCTGAAAATTTAGTGAAAAAAGTCTAAGTTAAACAGGAAGTAGATGATCGACAGATCCCAAAAGGTATATGGGACCCCTACGTTAAGCTTCATACAAAATATTAAAGCCTAGAATTATTAGTTTCTATGAAATCTGTTATAGGAATTTTGATGACGGACAGATGGACTGATTGACAGACGGACTAGTCAAAGCAGAAAAAATACAGGACATGATTAACATTACCAGCAGTGAATAGACCATTTATAGAGAAATAAAAATTTACTCTGACAAATCTGATCATATGAACAATTTATGCAATTTTTGACATTTTGTTTTCCTGGTAAAAGTCTTATTTTTCCTCCATTCCTAGAGTACAAAATTGAATATGTCCTTCACACAAAGAAAAGTTTTCTACATCTGAAAAATAAAAATAGTCTTATTAGAACTTTAGCAAGTCATCAGAGTCTGCATGTGTGTTGGAGTTTAATACCCTTTATGGACGCACCTGGACACCAGTGTTTAGTTTTTACCATAGCCCATGACAATTTTTGGATTTGATTAAGACCATTTTATATGTCACAAGGGCCATAATTTTGCCAGACAGCTAAGACACACATATTAAAGGCTGCTGTTTTCTGTTGTTGATTTTTAAATTACTGCTGACTAATTATGTAGATTGTGTACAAGTCTTGTGTACTAACTTCAAATCTCATTGCGAAATTTCTTCCTTAAAAATAGAAACTACAAAGTCATGTGCATGTAGATAATTTCATCATTGTATGCGGACACGCACTGGCAAGATTCATTAAAAACTGTGCAGGATCACTTTGCAGCTCATGCAGATAATGTGCATGCATGTACTTTTAAATATGATTCCTTCATAAATATAAGAACAAACCTTATAATTACTGTACAACAGTTAAAGTTTTTCTATATTTTCTAATCCGCTGTGTCCTCAAATATAGTACTGTATTCAAAGATGAATCCATTGTTCTTGTAGTCGATACACTTCATGCTTTATTCACATGGTCTCATACCGTCTGGCAATCAATCCTGAAAGTAAATAATGCATAAAATGCAAAAATATAATCTTTTTGTTGTTTGAGGGAGCCCCCCCTCGAAGGGGGGTATATGCTAATTAATAAGTTAACTTAAAAAGACACAATTATTAATAAAACTATACTGTACTCAACAGGCGCGGATTAGACGGGGGTACACCCGGCGTGCACTCCCTCTAAAATTTGTAAAATATGATTTTTTGTCATTTTAATAATTGTGATTTTCTGGAAAAAAATACACCTTAATTTTTCAAATATTTTCTTGAGTGCGTCCCCTCTAACATCAAATCCTGGTTCCGCGCCTGCTCAAGAATAAATGTATGACCAAAACATGAAAGTAATTTTACCCCATATTGCGAAAAAAAATGTAAATTTATAAAACATTATATCAGGGCTTTTACTCTTCCGGAGGACCTGAGTTCACTTTTGTTTCGACTGGAGTTCGCGTTGTTGATTGATATTCAGTTATTTTGTGTTTCCATGTTTGTACAAGGAATGTCTAGAAAATCCGGTCACTGACCCTCAGTCTAACATTTATAGACTCACTGCTATCGTTCTTGATATCGGTTACAACCGCTTATTCAGACCTGTTGGAGTTCCACACGAAAACAGTAAAGACAATCGTTCCTTTCTTTCACTTCCATTTTTAAACAAGGGGTTAGATGCTATTAATTTAGGAAATATTTTACACCACAAATCTGTTACGGAACATATTCCTCCTTACTTCAAAGATAAAAGCATTCCCATTACCTCTTATTCCTACACTTCCACCATTGCACCTAAGGTTTTCAACTATAAACAAGTGTTGCTGGATTTCCAAATCAATGACCTCAAAGCAAAACCTCCAGACTGTACCTGTGAAAAGTCCCCATTCAAATATGGTCCCTCTGGCCACGTTATCACTGGTGACCTCAACATCGTGGAAAATGACTTACTTCGCGATGTTTTGGCTAAAGGACCTAAATATCGTGAGCCAAGACGAATCAACTGGAGCTATAATTTCAAAACAATTATGGATTCAGTTGAGGACTATGCCAGAAAATGGGCCAAAAAAGAACAGGAGAAAGAATGTGACGTTTTGTCAGAATGGGTAAAAGCTGTGAGGTCATTGGTTTTGAAAAGAATCAATTCTTTGAAAGGCTCAACGCACTAAAGCAACATCCATTTTCAGCAACGCTGATGTTGCCAAAACATTGTCCACCTTACATGACAAATATGTTGTTGTACCTGCAGACAAAGCACAAAATAACATCATTTTTGTGTGCAAATAAAGAAGGAATGTGTCCATGGGACACGGATGCCCCCGCTAGGCCCAAAACAGGAAGTAGATGTCTGACAGACATGAAAGTCGCTTAGGACATACAGTTTGTCATACTGAACCATCCTACCAAGTTTCAAATCATTCTCATGTATGGTTCCTGAGAAAATCTTGACGGAAATTTTCAAGTCATGTTCACAAATTTTCCAATCGGCCTAAGTCCCAAACAGGAAGTAGATATCCGACAGGTCTCAAAATCGCTTAGGGCGTACTGTTTATCATACTGAACCATCCTACCAAGTTTCAAGTCATTCTCATGTACGGTTGCTGAGAAAAGCTTGACGGAAATTTTCATAGTCATGTTCACATATTTTCACATGGCCGAAGTCCCAAACAGGAAGTAGACGTCCGACAGGTCTCAAAATCGCTTAGGACGTATTGTTTGTCATACTGAACCATCCTTACAAGTTTCAAGTCATTGTCATGTACGGTTGCTGAGAAAAGCTTGACGGAAATTTTCATAGTCATGTTCACATATTTTCACATGGCCTAAGTCCCAAACAAGAAGTAGATGTCCGACAGGTCTCAAAATCGCTTAGGACGTACTGTTTGTCATACTGAACCATCCCACCAAGTTTCAAGTCATTCTCATGTACGGTTGTTGAGAAAAGCTTGACGGAAATTCGTACGGACGTACGTACGGACGTACGTACGGACGGACATGAGTAAAACTTAATGCCCCCCGACATGTCGTCGCGGGGGCATAAAAACACTATATAGACTGTTTGACAGCTGAATTGGGGGTTGGTTGTACCAGCAACAGCACCACATACACGGCTACAACACTGTCTAAGGAGGAAATCATTGACAATCACAAATCTGTCATTTCCTCCTTCGGCCTTTCTGTTGGTGGCAGTAATGATGACATTCCATCCCTGTATTGGATTCCCAAATTACATAAAAATCCATACAAAACGCTTCATTGCAGGGTCATCCAAATGTACAACTAAACCTCTTTCAGTTTTGTTGACTTCAATACTTACGGCAGTAAAATCCGGCCTCCAGAAATATTACGATTGTTGTTATTCTAGAAATGGTGTCAATCAAATGTGGATCCTGAAGAATTCGAAAGAACTGATGGAGATTCTTAACTCTAATTCAGTTTCATCTTGTAACAGCATCAAAACATTCGATTTCTCCACACTTTACACTTCTATTCCACATGAACAACTGAAATCGCGATTGGCACAGCTGATTAAACGCAGCTTTTTCAAAAAGAATGGAAAACGCAGGTACAACTTTCTTGTAGTCGATTATACCAAGACTTACTTTGTCATCAATGAGTCCAAGAAAAAGAACAAATTTACAGAGGACCAAATAATCGACATGCTCAACTTTCTTATTGACAACATATTTGTTCAGTTTGGTGGACGTGTTTTTCAGCAAACAATAGGGATTCCAATGGGCACTAATTGTGCACCTTTGCTTGCTGATTTGTTTCTTCATTCATATGAAGCAGACTTCTTGCAATCTCTTCTAGACAAAAAAGACCGTAGACTAGCTCTCTCTTTCAACCTCACGTTCCGTTATATTGATGATGTCCTTTCACTAAACAATTCTCGATTTGGTGACTTTCTCCATCTCATATATCCACAGGAGCTTGAGATAAAGGACACAACGGATTCTAGGAAGTCTGCTTCATATTTAGATCTACATCTCGAAATTGACTCTCAAGGAAGACTTTCAACAAGGCTCTATGACAAACGTGATGACTTCAACTTTCCAATCGTCAACTTCCCCTTCTTGTGTAGCAATATTCCGTCAGCTCCAGCTTATGGAGTTTACGTATCTCAATTGATTCGTTACTCCAGAGCGTGCGGGACTTACATCGATTTCCTTAGCAGAGCGACACGTCTGACGCAAAAATTGCTCACACAGGGTTATGTTGCTCCTCGGTTGCTGTCTTCACTCAAGAAATTTTACGGAAGACATCATGCACTTATAGACAAATATGGGATTTCGATCTCTCAGATGAGTGCAGATGTTGGTTTGTCATAGTGTGTTATTTTGTCTTCCTTTACTGGATTTGACACGCTGAATGGACTATTGGCAACGCGACGGGTGTGCTATAGCAAGCAGGAACTGCTTACTCTTCCGGAGCACCTGAGTTCACTCTTGTTTCGACTGGAGTTCGCGTTGTTGATTGATATTCAGTTGTTTTGTGTTTCCATGTTTTACGTGTTGTCTGTTTTTGTCCCGTTCTTGTTTGTGTTTACTGGTTTAGTCTCTGCCCTTTCGGACTTTTGACATTCGGATACCCCATTGGTACCTCTGCTTCTTTACTTGGTGTCTGTTTTTGTCCCGTTGCTGTTGGTGTTTACTGGTTTTGTCTCTGTCCTTTCGGACTTTTGATATTCGGATACCCCATTGGTACCTCTGCTTCTTTTAAAAAGATTGAGTCCCAAGTTTAAGCAACTTTAAATATGATACATGTAGCTGGTTATACAATCAAATAGCTTCAATTTTTCCCTTGGCAGTCTTAATAATTGTACATGTACATGCACTGTATGTACATGTAAATAATGTCGATTGTCTTTACTAAAAGTGCTAAAGTATTTGAGTTTTCTCATAAACCGTGCAAATATTATATGTTATGTATGTGTTTCACATTTTTTCTGTTCCATTCATTTATCAATGATAGGCTGTTATTTGTTTGCCGGGAACTCGGGATTTTATAGATAAAACTCCGGAAATTCGTAATTTTTAGGTAGCATGATCTAGAATTGTTGTTTATGTCACTGGGAAAGCAGGATTTGGTATTTATTTTAACGGGAGTGTGGGCTGAGACCCCCTCCTGACCACCCCATCATAGGGCTAAAAGAATTTCTAAACAAAGGCTCGGATTTAGGTACGAAGCAAACTGCTCCTGAATTTTCAAATTTTCTTCTTTAACATGTTTAACATGTTAAAAGTTTTACTACAAGGAAGTTTTTGCTTCCAGAATTTTCTGAACATGAGAGAATGATAATATTTTTTGCCGAAATATCAACAAATCCACTTCTTATTTTGTTTAAACAAGCAAATGTTTGACCCTGGTAGATATTCCTGCAAAGTAAGAATCTAAATATTATTAAGGGGAGAGGGGATGTCAGTTTAGCTATTGGGTCTAGTCAAATTATTTATTTTCTAAATTTTCTGGTCAGAAAAAATATTTTCTTCATACAGCATGTACAGTACAATACAAAAGCACATATTTCTAAAAAAAAATTATTGGAGACCTTAGAGGACAGATGTTTTTCCCCTTTTTTCCAGCCAGGCCAAAATATTTATATACATAAAGTGTCAGGCCCTCCCCTCAAAATCATATGGCGGTTCCCTCACTACATTTTAAATGTATCTATGCTATAGAGTAAAGCCTTTCTGAACCAAGGTTGTATTGATCTGAAGTTGAACAGCTTACCAGAAGTATGGTAAAAAAAACTTGCAGAATAGTACATGTAATATCCGTACCCATGATAGACTGCTTTTTTTTTGGGGTATTTTTAATACAAATATTTCTTTATATTTTGTTTATTTCTGCTCCACAACTTTAATGTCAATATATTACAAACAAAAAGTATGATCTGGTTATCCACCACTGAAGCTGCAAATTTGAGACACACATTCATTTGCTCCCACAGAGGGATTCTAACATCATATTTTTGTCACATCAATAACAAAACCGCCTGCACAAAGTCAAGGAATTAGATAGAACGACGACTTACATGTAGACCACTTGTCCACCTACGCTTTATAAAAATAAAGTTTCATTAACCAGGTGATATTTTCGTCGTAAAGCATATCTAAGCCTTGAACATTAGTACATGATGTATTTACGCAGGGACTTTTTTTGTTATCTGGAAATGAAGTAAAATTCAAATAAACATTTGAATATAAGTTCCCTCGAAACATAAAACGACAACGTAGTAACATATATTGTACTCTTTGTTTAAACAGAAATATAAACTTTTCTGATAAAAAAGATATATCGTCATAATGATTCATATTATACATGTAGCTGGTATTGTACAGCAGTAGACCTATAATCGTGTATTGCTAACCTTATGTTTTTGTATTTATTACATACTCCATGTACTACATACACAAACTAATCAAAATAAACACATGTATAACATTGTTTACTGCCTTGTGGTTTTCTGAAACGTTTCAGTACTATATAAATTGAAATAGCTACTATTTCATCAATACCTATTAATCCTTCACCAGCTCCTATACCTTTCCCAAGAAAGGGATTATTCTTCAGACAAAGACGTTTCTGCAAAAAAAAACCATTAAATATGATTAAAAAACGTACGTGGAGATGAAAACTTTTGTTAACCACATTTTCTTGAATATGACCTAAATCGGATATCGGTTTAATGTGTACTGTTTACAATATTAAAATGGACCATAGTATGAAGTCAATCCTCAAAACAGACGTTTTACTCGTTCTAATGTTCGTTTTTCTTTTCATCCGTAATGTTTTATCAGGCTTGTCTTTTCCTACTGATTATGTCTTACCCTTTCGGACTGGTGGTATTTGAATGTCCTTTGACACTTCTTTGTGCCTTCATTTTTTTTCGTTCTGTAATAAGAAAAGGGTCGAAGTCTATTTTTTTTAATGCATAAAGATTTTATTTAAAAAAAATTAACGTGTATCCCAGATAGCAAGGAGATATCGGCCCGATATTGGCTGTGTATCGGCTGTTATATCGGGCCAACATCGGCTGCCGGTATTGGCCCGATAACATTTTGCTCATCGGGCCGATATCATTTCGATTGTTTGGCTCGGCGTACGGCCGATATCAGCTACCCAGTTGCCAATCGCATGCCAATGGCTAGCCAATACGCTTAATGTTTGGTTTGGTATTGGGCCGATATCGGCTCCCCAATAGCCGATCGCTTCCCATCGGCTTCCCAATTATGCTTTATAAGGCTTTTCACCTGCTCTTAATATAAAATGTTTTTAAATATTCCTTTATTTTAATAAAACAAATCCCATATTTTAATTAAAAGTCCATAATGATATCCGACTGTATGATAATTCTGTTGTGTGAAACCATGTCTTCTAATCACTGTATCTAAAATAAAATAAAACACGCATGAAAACCACTAGAAAAATATGACTGTCAAAACTTTATTGAATTGGACGACATTCTATAAATTAGACTTCTCAAGAGTGAACAAGAACAGAAAATAATATATGAAGCAGATCAATATGCATTTCCTATTCTCTTATTTTTAATCTACAAATGTTAACATGCATTTGCAAGGACAAAGACTTAAAATATAACATACAATACTCATAATTACAACACTGTCTTGGCTCCGAGAATTCAAATTATACACAAGATAAAGTTTACGCAATTTGATAGTACACACATGTGCACACGTTCACTTCTTATTAGCATATCTGGATCACTAGGGAGTGATTACCCTACTATTTTGATACTAGAAAAACGCGTGTTGCCGAGTAATTATTAAAATAGTACACACAGTGTACTAAATTAAATAAAGATAAAAATATAAATAATACATAGAAACATATGAAGTATAACATGTAAAATTCATACCGAGATTCATTTTACGTTTCAATCATTGTATTTAAATAAAAACACTATTATATTTAATTAAATATGTTAACCAAAAGTAAAAAAAGGTATGTCATTTAGCTAAGATAAAATATAAGAACATTTTACGACCTTTTCCAAATTTTATAATTATTGTAGAATATACAAAAGCGGCAATATTGGGCCAAACTCGGGCCGATTTTAGCCATAAAAGGTATCGGCTACCAATAATTGGCCCAATTTCCGAAAACGGTAGGTTTGGCTCACTTCTTTGGGCCATTGTTGGCCCGATTCCTTGAAGCCAACAGTTGGTTGAATGCTATTGGCCCGATATTGCCCCAACTTAACTTGGCCGATGCCGATAGGATGCCGATGGTGCCGATAGAATGCCGATATCGGACCGATTACTTCCTGCTATCTGGAATGAAACACTTTTTAGCGTAATATTTAGTTTATACCTACAGTTAGCAAATACCTGAAACATAAACATTATATAGGTTATTTTAAGTTTTTTATTAAGCTTACTTATACTGAATTATCCTCAAAAGGCATGAATTCAGAAAAAAAACGTATATTTACTGATTCGAATATTTTAGAATAAAAATTATCAATGGCCATTGGCTAAATATGATTCGATAATCAACACTAACGTGTTTTGTACATGAATGATTAATACAACTATATTATATAGAAGTGTATTTTATTAATATATTTCTTCATTTTTTCTCAGCATAGTTATAAAAAATGTCATACGGGAAAATATATGGCGAATTGCGTCGGCCTAGACTAAACTAAACTAAACTACACTAATGAAGCCACATGCCTTATTCATTTTGTGTACAGTAAGCGTGCGAAAAAGCTATTATAATTATACAGATGCTAACTCTTCACACATTGAATGGATGAATGACGAAATAATAGAAATATGTGGCCAATGAATGGTGAAATAGAATAGATGAATAAAAAACACTATATCAACCTGATGAAAACAATGCAAATTAGTATATTTAAATTATTGAAACTATATAAACCTGATACAATAAAACCAATGAAAATTATGTATCTACTTATTGTGACGACTACACGATTTTACATGTATAACAATATTGTAAGGTATTGAGCTCGACTGTTTTGATATCGAAGTTTATTGTGTCAGAATTTTGAGCTTTACAAACAACTTATATTCAAAAGATACCGTGACCTTTTTTTAAAAGACCACAATCCATTTACTATCGAAAAAGACGCGCAAACATAAAGGTTGATAACTGTGAAAAAAACTTGTTTTTCAAAATTAATTGACAAATGTTTTAACTAACACTTTGCGAATAATTAATGCAAACCCTTAATAGTCATTGAAAACATTAATACATCTTTCATTTTTATGTTATTCAATAAACATGTTCAATATTTAAAGACTATTGTAAACTGATTGAATGTTATTTTGTGTGTTTGAATATATATATTTTAAACCGTCGTGTTATTACATTTACCTTTGTTTATCAATGATACATTTTGTACGATAACCGGTGAATTGTATCCAACCATGTGATGCTAAAATGAATCAAAAGTAAAATATGTTGCATGATTAGCAAACTTACTTTTGATAAAAAGAGTATGTGTCTCAACTAGAGCCTGTGTTCCACTATTCCCACCACAACTATAGACAGCAGCATCTGACGCCTGTATGTTAGATATCTGTAGATTATACTCTCCAGCAGTGTGATTCCCAGTTAGTTGCAATCTGCTTCGCTGCTGAATTCCTGGATTTATCTGTAAACCAACTGATATAATAACATTTTCTGGTCCTCCACTCCATCTAACATTTGTCAGTCTTAATCTGCACAACAATGTTCCTGTTGATCCTTCGTAAAAATAAAAATCTCCAGCAGAAACTGAAAAAAAAGTAATATGATTTATGTATATTTCCAAGTGTGGCTTTATATGTAAGTACGTGTATACTAGGGTTTCTAATTTGTTGAAACTATCTACGTATTGACAACTTAAATATATACACTGTACGCTATTAAAATCACAGGAACGTGTTATCCTACTGGGTCACCAAACGTAGTCTTGTCCTTACTTGAGTTCGTGAAGCACTTTGCAATTTAGTTTAGGTGTATATTCTCTTGCAGTATTACTTCCTCGTTATATACCAGCTATATGAAGATGTGCTTTAAATAAAAAAAATATTTATTTCGTTGATCCATTACAATTTTGATTTACTAGTGGCTAACTTTTTATTTCCACTACGTTGCTGCTGTATTATTGCATCTCGGTTGCTGCTTTCAATACAGAAATGTTACGGAAGATATCATGCGCTCATATCCAAGTATGGAGTTTCTATATATCAGATGAATTTGTTCTGTCCTCTTCTGAAATGACAATTGGTAACACGACGAGTGTGCTTCAGCAAGCAGGAACAACTTACTCTTCCGAACAACTTGAGATCACGTTGTTATAATCTGTTTCGTTGCTTTTTGGTTTTGTGCTTTTATGGTTTTTTTCGTTGTTGTTTTCTTTCGTGTTTAATGTTTTGTCGATGCATTTTCGGACCTTTGACACTCGAATGCCTATTGGTGCATCTTTGCTTTTTTGAAAAAAAACAAATTTCAAAGAAAAATGATATCAGTTTGCTCTAAGTTTCGGAATATCTTACAATATTAGTATTTGGTAACTGATTCCAAAATTTGTGTCCTTGGTACTTGAGTTTCAATCAGACAAAATATTTTCTCTTATTAAAGGAAAAAATAAAAAATCCTTCATACGCTTCTGAAAATCATATCTTGAACGACTTAACTCAAACCCTGCACAAATATTTTGAATAGGTTGAAGTTTTATTAATTCATATTGAGCAAATCCATACGAAATTATACTACAATAATCAACATTTGAAATTACTAGAAAAAATAACAGATAATCTGTAGCATGTTTGACAAATATTTCTGATACTCATAACTTTAAAACAATAAATCATTCCTGTGTCACACGTTCGTTTAACAGGTTTTTAAAAATTTAGAGACTTATCTTAAAAAGCACCATGGTATCTGATACAAATTTTTGATTTAATAACCGCACTTGTTATTGTTATTTATCGTAATCGATTTCCAGAGAGAAAAAAAAAATCAGTTTTTTAATGTGTTAACAACGAATTAGACCTTTTATGGCTCTATAATACCGACGACTTCAACGTGGCTGGGTCGAAGTGGTTGGGTAGACTTGGGTAAGATCAGTTTAAACGAGCAGCAAGCTTCCGATGACGTTAACATCAGATTCGTAAGTATCTGCTTCCGGTTACCATACGGTTTTGTCACAATATCAAAGCTACTTTGAAATTCAGGAAAATTCTTCCCGATAAGCAGCCGTTTTGAAGAAAGACTTGATGTCTTTACCAGAAAACCCGACGATTGGAATAACATCCCAACTAACTTGAAGTCAGCTGATTGAGGAAAGTTTATTTTTGCAACCTTCCGAAATACAAGATAGCGATTGGTACTTCGTAAAACTATTGCTAAACCGTCAGTCAGAGAAAACATACAAAACCCGACATACTCTTGTGAAACCTGAAACTGAAAGAGAGATCCAAAAACGCTGATACCTGTATTCACATGAACATGTAAAATACCAACTTAGAAGGTGCATTTTTCCAACTTTCCATCATAGCAAAACCTGACTTAGTTCATTGTTGTTTTCATGGCTGCTGACATCAAACATCATGGGCAGAAATCAGCATCTATGTGCTCACCTATTAATGTTTACAAAGACGCTGAACTGGTCATTTTCTTGTAAAATCAAAGACTTACATTTGGCAATGATATAAACTGCCTTATACATTTATAACAAAGTCTGCGTATAAGTGCAAATGCTCAACTGAAGCCTTTTTAGATGAACTTGGACTTCTTGTAGTTGGTAGACGCAGATCGTTCGACACTTTACTTACAAACAAACAAAAAACAAAAACAAAAAAGCTCGTTTAATTAAGTTTGTTAACAATAACAGAATATAGAACCTGCATAAAAAAAATCCTAGAATATGAAAGACAAATAACCTTAGATTGCATTACGTGAAAGAAGCACATGTCACAAGATACGGCTTGTAAATTCCACATATACATAAATAAGTAGTGTAGATTTTAAAAAATCGAGTGTTAGAGATGTTTATGAAGTTTATTTGCAATTAATTAAAAAACAATGAAGTAAAACTTTGTAAATGCAAATTACAACAAAGTTCCAGCACGTCTGATGCGCTATTCATCAATTCAAGAGTCATAAAAGACGCTCTACACAAACTATTGAAAATGCTATACACTATATTCTAGATTATCAAGAGCATTAACTAAAACCAAAATTACCGAACAGAAAAACCAAATTATGACTAGGAATAATCTATGTCTTTGGTAGGCAAAACCTTAGGGTTCAGACAATTTTGAAATTTAAACGAATAATTTATAGCTTTGATGCGTTCTTCAACACGAAAATGTTGATACCGGAGCAGGCTAACCTTGAGGAATAAAAACTTCATCGGCAGCGCTATCCGTCACGGATATTAGAAAAGAAATTCCAACAAAGTTTCAGACAACAAATTTCGTAACGCCCGACCCGCGTTTCGTCCATTCGAGACTCTCTTCAGAGGTGTACTACCCAAAATATTGAAAAAAAACCAGACGATTAAATATGACTTACTTACCAAAACTCAGAAAGCAACTAAAAATAAGTGATTTTAGATGAATTTCCATGTTTAGTTCAATACGTAGTATGGACTTCCTTTATTAATGTATGTAAAATCAAATACATATCGAATCAGATAAGACAAGTACGTATCGATTACCATCAGAAAAAAAAACGCCTAAACTATAAAGTTAAGATAAAATTTATATCATCATAGTGCTTTATTATTTATCTCTCTATAAAAAAAAATATATCTGTTAGGCAATACTTGATTCTTTTGTAAACAAAAAAGACCACTAAATCTTTTCCTATCGATCTGGTTTTTTTTAAATTCTTATGAAAGATTGAATTTAAACTCAAGTGTAGCTATACATTGTTAATTTGAAAGTTCAGCTTTATATGTTTTTTTTTCTTTTTTGGTAATTTTTTTGAAAATTCAATATTTTATCATCCTATGTCTAGTCGATTGCAATTATTTTGTTAATTATTTTTTTTCGAATTTTATTGTGCATGCTAAATGCTTACTTGCAAGGTTTTCACCAAGCTTATATAAATGTATGAGGTATATATATCACGCTATATATATTTTTTTATTATTAATATATATACTGTTCTTTATACTTACTCTTCAACATATTATTTTGATTTTTCTGAATCATTGAATCAATGTACAAAATGTATCCCTCCCCGTCAAGTTGGATGTGGTATCTGCATGTATTTAGTTAAATGTTTTTTTTTCTCCTTTTTTTAACTTTTTTTATTATTGGAAGCTAGCACATAGTATTTTAGTTTTAATTACATATACTTAATTTTTTGAGTCTTTTTTAAGTATATTATATATTTTAACAACATGTTTATGAACATGTGAATTATTTATATTTGTAAAACGTGTACAAATACTTCTTTGTTGTTGAACGTGACATCCTAGAATTTTTAAAGTAAAATACAAAGGTCGAATTTAAGTAGCTATAAATTAAGAATGCCTTATAATTTAGTAACGAAAGTGTGCTAAACTAATAGAGAATCTTTCAGAGATAATATTTTGGACAAAATATAACAATATTCGAAAAAACGGCATTGTGTCATTTTTATTTTACCGATCTTTTGAACGTTTTTATTAATGCTTGTTTCTAAGGTAAAACAATGCGACGTCTTTTTTTGAAAAAAATAGGCCAGTCGATGTAAAAGGTTTTTCACTTTTAATAAACAGCCAGGTTTATGTTCTTTTAGGGCATGTATAGCACTATAGAGGATTTATTGCAGGTTTGAGTCTAATCTAGGCTTGAATTATAACAAAAATGTGTAATTTTTAGTGTTTTTTTCATGTATAATTTGTTTTCGGAGTTATCGGTTTGTAATCAAAAGATCTTATTTTTGAAAATAACAACTAACTGGACGATAATCTATGGAATGTAAGGATTTCAACGATGTATGACAAGTGTTACATGTAATAGTGTTAAATATAATTTTAGAATAGTCATTGGTAGAAGCATATGTGCTGCAAATCTATGGACGTTTCTGACGTTTTACCCAGAAGTGTGTTTTACTACCATGAACGTAATTGTCAACAATTATACCAGCATTGAACGCGAACTAAATACCCATGTTGATTGGTGGAATCAAAGCTATATCAATAAACAACAGATTAGTTAATATTTTTTTGGAAAATATAAGTCGTCTTGGAAAAAGGCCAAAGCAACCAAAACAGCATATTTAAAAAAATCGAGCGAAAACGTTACGTAACGTTTTGCCAACTTTTCAGCTATATCGTTTCTGTTTTTATAAAGGTGAAAACGACCAAATAGGCAAAATCTCTTTAAAATATAAGTTTAATAATATAGATACTTATTTGTTTGCTGAACCTTTTCGACAGAACTCCGTATTTTTTATTCAAAATGTGGCGATTTTGTCTCTTAGGAACACGATATTCAAAAGTGTCGTACTTGGTCTTTACTTTGCAAACTGTGTTAATTTGATAGGGAAAATCTCCCCGGACTTAAAAAAAATAATCAATTAGAAGGTAATTGTCAATTATTTTATAAATAAATAACAAAAATATGTAAAAAGGTTGATTTTCATCTAAGAAACAAAAAGACACCATAATATGGTATACTTTTCAAAATACGGTCAAAAGTGAAAATAGGGTTCCAACTTTGACTGGCCATAACTTGGCTTATATATGACCTATATAAAGAAATTGCCAAATGTCATTTTGTTCCATATATAATCAAGTTTTGAAATTTACACAACACTTAAATACATAAAAAAAATGTTTATCTATTAAGGTAGTAAGACACAGTTCGGTTTTGTTTACAAATTAGTTTCGGAGAGTGACATCCTAGTATTTTTAAAGTAAAATACAAAGGTCGAATTTAAGTAGCTATAAATTAAGAATGCCTTATAATTTAGTAACGAAAGTGTGCTCAACTGTTAGGGAATCTGTCAGAGATAATATATTGGATAAAATCTAAAAATATTCGAAAAAAACGGAAGTTTAGCGTCCCTTTTCCGGCATGGTGTCATTTTTATTTTACCAATCTTTTGAACGTTTTTATTAATGAAATAAAACATGTTGCACTGTGGCATGTGTATAAATAATATAGATAAATAAATGGATGGTGAAGCCACATTTAAAAGGTAAAAACTAAATAAGAAACATAAATAAATAAAACCTTTAAAACAAATAAAACAAGAATGCCCAAATTTTCGGACATAAAGTCCTTCTTCAGGGGCTAAAACATAAAAAGATGTTGACACATCGACTGACGAGGACAGAATGACATAAAAATGACTCGAAGAACATCACGTGGTATTTTAATCCTGAACTTGACGACTAATTTATAAATATTAAGAAAATGTCTGTCTTTTTACATTTATACCAAAGGGTTGAAAAGTGCCTAAAAATGATTATTCTTTGCTCAAGAAACTGTCTTTGTTTTTCGCCGGTGCATGTTTCAAGGATAACTGTTACCTGCATATCCTGGACGCTATGGTTTGGCAATGAAAAGTGCTGGCCGACTGGGCAATCGTCACATTTGAGAATACTTCTCCTGTGTTCAGGAAATCTGTCACCCAGTCTACGATAGTTTTCTCCTACGTAAATTTTTAGGCATTTAGTACAGCGGATGGCGTAAATGACATTTTCGGAGATGCAGGTATAACCGTTCTTCAACTTGAAAGTGTCGGAGGGGCCAACTATCTCTTCAGTCTCCCAGGTAAAAGCACATGTGACACAGATGGATCGACCACAACCCCTGGTGCCTGAAAAGTCAGAGCGAGGACGTCTCTTGGATTTGTCAAATGAACTGGTGACACGATGTTGCCTCAAACTCTTACATTTGCGAAAAGCAGTCAGGGGTGGCGAGTCGAACACTGTCGACATGCGTTCGTCCTTCAAGACGATGGACTTAAAATTGCACAACAGAATGTTCCGTATAACGATGTTATGAGGGTGGTATGTAAGTACCGATGGTATACGGTCATTCTTCCGTCTTGACCTGGGCTCCAAAGCCTTGGATCGTGTCACCCGGGAAATTGAGTCGAAAGCTTTATCCAAGATGTTGTTAAGATGTTGTTTGACAAAGAATGATTTCATAGTGCTGATTTGAACTTTAAAATCATCCTCATTGCTGCAAATACATTTAAGTCTCAGAAATTGAAACCTAGGAATGGCATTTTTGCAGCTCTGGGGATGACAAGATTGATAGTTTAGGTAGCAGTGTGCATCAGTGGGTTTATAGAACACAGACGTTACTATTTTGCCGTTAAGGATGCTACATTCCAAGTCAAGGAAGGAGAGTTTCTCTTGCGAGATCGTAAAGGTGTACTGAATGGCAGGGTGATAGGAAGAGACAAAGCTGATGAACGAGTTCAAATCATCTTCACTATCAGAGGATACACCGAAAACATCATCTATGTATCGTTTGTATAGGTCAGGGACAGGACCAACGTATTCAGAAAACATTTTCTTTTCCAAATACCCAACAAACAGACAGGCGAAACTAGGACCAATCTTAGTGCCCATGACAACACCGCTAGACTGAGAATAAAACTCTCCATTAAACTGAAAAGTGTTGCGATTGAGAACAAGTTCTGCTAATCTCAAGATGACATCCGTTTTCACATAGGGATTGGGTCTTCTGTCCAAAAAATGTTTTCAAGCGATCATGGCATCGTTGTTCGGAATACTAATGTAGAGAGCAGTAACATCCAAGGAGAACAATCTAAAGTCATTTGGATTTTCAGTTTCTAAGAACTCTAGGATATTAAGAGCATGAGTAGTGTCCTTAATATAGGTGGGCATGTTCTCCACTATTGGCATGAAACATTATGGAGAAAACTGGAAATGTTTTCAGTCGGACAACTACATGCAGAGACTCTGGGGCTACCAGGGTTTTCCAATTTATGGATTTTAGGAAGCACGTAGAATCTCGATGTCCCGGGTTTGGAGACAATCAAGTTTCTAGCATTATCTGGAAGATCATGGTTTGATAAATTCTTTGATTTGTTGCTGATTTTTGTTAGTATTATTGTTTTTAAATTTACAATAGAAAGTTGGGTTTGCAAGTTGAAAATTGCCCTCGGATACATAAGACTTTGGAGCCCAGGTCAAGACGCAAGAATGACCGTTTACCTTTGGTACTTACATATCACCCTCATAACATCGTTATACGGAACATTCTGGTGCGCAATTTTGAGTCCATCGTCTTGAAGGACGAACACATGTCGACAGTGTTCGACTCGCCACCCTGACTGCTTTTCGCAAATGTAAGAGTTTGAGGCAACATCTTGTCTCCAGTTCATTTGACAAATCCAAGAGACGTCCTCGCTCTGACTTTTCAGGCACAAGGGGTTGTGGTCGATCCATCTGTGTCACATGTGCTTTTACCTGGGAGACTGAAGAGATAGTTGGCCCCTCCAACACTTTCAAGTTGAAGAACGGTCATACCTGCATCTCCGAAAATGTCATTTATGCCATCCGCTGTGCTAAGTGCCTTAAAATTTACGTAGGAGAAACCTATCGTAGACTGGGTGACAGATTTGCTGAACACAGGAGAAGTGTTCTCAAATGCGACGATTGCCCAGTCGGCAAGCACTTTTCATTGCCAAACCATAGCGTCCAGGATATGCAGGTAACCGTTCTCCTTGAAACATGCACCGACGAAAAACAAAGACAGTTTCTTGAGCAAAGAATAATCAAGTTTTAGGCACTTTTCAACCCTTTGGTATAAATGTAAAAAGACAGACCTTTTCTTAATATTTATAAATTAGTCGTCAAGTTCAGGATTAAAATACCACGTGCTGTTCTTTTAGTCATTTTTATGTCATTCTGTCCTCGTCAGTCGATGTGTCAACATCTTTTTACGTTTTAGCCCCTGAAGAAGGACTTAATGTCCGAAAATTTGGGCATTCTTGTTTTATTTGTTTTAAAGGTTTTATTTATTTATATTTCTTATTCAGTTTTTATTAATGCTTGTTTTTTTAGGTAAAAAATGCGACGTCATTTCTTGAAAAAATAAGCCGGTCGATGTATAGGTTTTTCACTTTTAATAAAGAGCCAGGTTTATGTACTTTAAGGCATGTATAGCACTACGGAGGATTTAGTGCAGGTTTGAGTCTTATCTAGGCTTGAGTTATAACAAAAATGTGTAAATTTTAGTGTTTTTTCATGTATAATTTGTTTTCGAAGTTATCGATCGGTTTGTAATAAAAAGATCTTTTTTCGTAAATATCAACTAACTGGAATATAATCTATGGAATGTAAGGATTTCAACGATGTATGATAAGTGTTTATAGTGTTAAATATAATTTTAGAATAGTTATTTGTAGAAGCATATGTGCTGAAAATCTATGGACGTTTCTGACGTTTTACCCAGAAGTGTGTTTTACTACCTTAACACATATTTTGAATAATAACCGTTAATTTAGGGACGGACCATTGAACTTAAAGCGGGGGCTTGTTTTTTTTGGTCATTTGTTTTTGCGTGGAAAATATATTTATTTTTCGAAGGCGTTGCTACAGAATATTTTTGTTCATTATTGGCAATATTTGATATGGCAGAAATCTTTCTTCAGAACATTTTTTTCTTACTCTCTGCTGCCAAAATATGTTTGTCATCAGAAATAATTTTCAGAATATTGCTTTAGGAACAAGAGACTCCCAGGAGCCTGAATCGCTCACCTGACATATGTGCCTGAAGTAAAAGGTTATTAGGCAAAATCTATTTGACGTTGAAAGGGTCATAAGATTATTAAGGGGTCATCTGACAATACGGTGGATCTTAAGGTGCTGATCACTTTTGTTCTCAATCAAAATCTAAAAATCTGTCACCCTTTTTGAGTTATTAGCAAAAAATGCAGTTTAACCTAATGTTCTATTTTTAGCCACAGTGGCCATGTTTTACAAACAATCAAAAATGCCAACATCAGTTCTATACACCTTATGCTAATAAATAACAATACCAAGTTTGATTCCAATTGGACTTAAAGTGTCAGAGGAGTTAACGAGGAAATGCTTTTTAAATGCTCACTTTGGACGTTCTAAGGGCAATAACTCCTCAAAGGAAAGGTCCTACAACGTTGACAATTTAACTCATTTGTCACATAGGCAAAATAATTGTTTAAAAGGAGAAACAAAAATGAAAACCAAGATGGATCATTAAAATCATTACAAAGATTATTCTTTGGTATTGGACCTCTATATGGGTTGGGATGCCCCCCTTAGATCAAACATCAAAGTATTAAGATTGAAAACATGTCAAAAATCAAAGGAGTTTAGTAGGTTTCAATTTGAGCATTTTTTTCTCGATATCGGCCACTGGTACCAAAATTCAAAATCATTTAAGATAAGATGATCATATGATTCATGATTGCTTCAACTAGTGTTTGCATGTTTGTTGAACTGAAAGGATCATCTTTTAAATAACAAACATGTCTCATAACCGTGTTGCATTTTGTGTAACCGGTCCTTAAGATCGCAGTTTCATACAACCTAGTTTCATCTACCAAATGTTTCAAATGTTTGTTCTATGTCAGGATCATATCGATCTTCAATTTCTGTGATCTGTCGTTGCCGTGCTTTCTCTTTTCTTCTGCGTATATGCAACTGATCATCCATGTGTGGTAGTTTTCTTTTTACCTCTATTTTTAATATCTGGACCTCTCTCACAAAGGTTTGGTTATCGGGAGGGATGTGTGAAAATAGTGTTGATGGCAGATAGTCATGTCGGATATCAATGGATAGTCCTTTGTGAAAAGTCGACGGGATCTGTGTGGTGTATATATATGCATTTAGCACATTATTGGCTAGATAAAAAACATTTTGGAGAACATCTATATTCGCTTTGGAAAACAAAAGTTATCTGGATTCTTGTGGGAACTAATTGTACAACACTTATAGCCGACCTTTTCTTATGTTGTTATGAATCATGATTTTGGCTTTAGGTCCATCAAAAACACCATCCCATTGATACTTTTAATAACACATTCACATACTCAGACGACATTCTTGCACTAAATAATTCCACATTTTTTAATTTTATGTCCAATATTTTCCAACAAATTAATCTTGAATAAATTTATCGCCACCGGCGATAAATGTCCATTTCTGGATTAAGATTTAAATATATTACATGAAAAAGATTTTGCATCAAACTATATAATAAACGTGATGACTTGTCATTCCCTAATGTAAACTTTTTTTTTATTTCAAAGTTAGTAAGATTTGCTATGATCTGCAGTAGTTGTTCTTAATTAAATGGGAAAAAAACTGTTTCAGTACATGAGAATTGTTTAACAAGGCTATCGAACTTTCTACTGTAAAGGGAATCTCTACGGAAACGTTTTTTATTATGTACTTAAGTTAAAAACAGTCCAATGGGAACGAAGAACTTAAAACTGATTACTATTATTGATTTGGTAAAATCTTTGAAGTCAGTCAGATAGAAAAAAAGATAATTTGATACTTACTTCAATATGTCATGTATGTTACATGCAAATGTCTTTATTAAACATTTGTCATAGAGCTTTGTTAAAAAGCTTCCTTGGGATGATATTTCGAAATGTAGATGCAAATATGAAGCAGACTTCCTGGAAACCCAGGTGTCCTTTTTCTCAAGCTCCTGGGGATATATGAGATGGAGAGAGTCACCAAATCGAGAATTGTGCAATGAAAGGACATACTAGTAATCAATATAATGGAACGAGAGCTAATCTACGATCCCTTTATTGTCTAGAAGTGATTGCGAGAAGTCTGCTTCATTTGAATGAAGAAACAATTCCACAATTGCTATCGTTTGCTTAAAAACATGTCCCAACAAACTAAACAAAGATTTTGTATAAAGGAAAGGTTAGCATGTCGATTATTTGGTCTTCTGTAAATTTGTTCTTTTTTTTTGGACTCATTGATAGCAAAGTATTTTCGACTACCAGATATTTGTACCTGTGTTTTCCATTCCTTTTGAAATAAACTGCGTTATGTCAATATTATTTGAATTGTTCATATTGAATAGACGTAAAAAGTGTAGAGAAATCGAAAGTTTTGATTTTGTTACACGATGAATTTGACTTTCAAGAACCCCAATAATAGAAATATTTCTGGAGACTAGATTTTATTGTCGTTAGTATTGAAATAAACAGAACTAAAAGAGGTTAAGTAGTACATTTGGATGACCCCTGCAATGAAGCACCGTTTTCACTCATGAAAGCAGTTCGACCAGAACTTACATGTAGGTCTGGTCCACTCTAGTTTGGTTCACTATTGAATGAAACCAGATCAGAACCAGACTTGTGCTGAGGTCTGGTCTTCTTTCCTAATGAAGCTCAACTAGATAATCGTACATAGGTGCACTTCTTGGTTTGGTCAAGAAAACCAGACGAGACCATAAAAGTCAACCACAGGTCTGCCCTAATTTCACTTTTGTACATGTTATGTTTCTTTTCATCTGTATGATTACAATAACGGTTAACGAGCTGCTTTATAAATAGTTTGACCATCTTGTGCTACGTAATCCTAATCTCAAGTTAGTTTTGTCTTTGCTGGGGACACACTAAAACCATTAAACTTTTGCTTTAAATGTCTTAGATGAAGTCCTTTGGAATTGTATTAATTCTAAGATGAGTTAAGAACCTTTTAAATTTAAAATAAATTGAGGTATTTAATTTCTCCGGATTGTTCCTACCTGTAAATGAGGAGACCTTCTTACTACATCAATGTGTAACTTTTGACCAAACAGAAGTGATATTGTTTTCGCTGTGTTATCATCGTGACATTAATAAACAAAACATTTCAAAAGGTTCTAAATTTATTATTCAAACGAAAAAGATATTGAATGTAGTGCAATTATAACGATAACACTAAGTATATTTGTATCGAACTTAAAAGAACACACGTATAAATTCGGTTTCATATAACCGAGTATGGAAGGGAAAGGGCAGATGCAAAATCTTTAGACAGTTTTAAGAATAATTTTATGGACATTGTAAAATTACGTATAACCCATTTTCAAAATTATTTTGTAGAAATTGGACCCCACACTTAAACCAACAGAATTAAGTCAAAACTACGTTTTTCAGGTTCGCGGTATGTTGTTGTTCCTGCGGAGAAAGCAGCTAACAATGTTGTTGTGGTATGACGGAAGTGTTACCTTGACGTTTTAAACAATGAAAATACCGGCTTATGCACCTTCATCCCCGTTAAGTTTTCGGAAGCAAGTATTATTGACGATCATATCACAGCAACAACAGCACTGCGAGCAGCCCATACACACAATAAATTACCCACTATGTACTGGATACCAAAAGTACACAAAACCCATATAAATCCCGTTTTATGTTTGCTTCTAGTTAGTGTTCTCTGACCCATATTTCTATTTTGGAATGTCAAAAATTGACTTTATGTTTTGGACAAACAAACGGGACAAAAACAGACAACATGTAAAACATGGTAACACAAAATATCTGAATATCAATCAACAACGCGAACTCCATTCGAAACAAAAGTGAACTCATGTGCTCCGGAAGAGTAAGCAGTTCCTGCTTGCTATAGCACACCCGTGGCCTTGCCAATAGTCCATTCAGCGTGTCTAATCCGATAAAGGAAGACAAAACAACACCCTATGACAAACCAACATCTACACTCATCTGAAAGATCGAAATCCCATATTTGTCTATAAGTGCATGATGTCTGCCGTAAAATTTCTTGAGTGAAGACAGCAACCGAGGAGCAACATAACCCTGTGTGAGCAATTTTTGCGTCAGACGTGTTGCTCTGCTAAGGAAATCGATGTAAGTCCCGCACGCTCTAGAGTAACGAATCAATTGAGCTACGTAAACTCCATAAGCTGGAGGAAAGTTGAAGTCATCACGTTTTTCATAGAGCCTTGTTGAAAGTCTCCCTTGTGAGTCAATTTCTAGATGTAGATCTAAATATGAAGCAGACTTCCTAGAATCTGTTGTGTCCTTTATCTCAAGCCCCTGGGGATATATGAGATGGAGAAAGTCACCAAATTGAGAATTGTTTAGTGAAAGTACATCATCAATATAACGGAAAGTGAGGTTGAAAGAGAGAGCTAAAGTTATGAATCACAATTTATGGCCAAACTACAAAAAGACACCTTATTGACATTTTTCAACAATACTTACAGTTACTAAGACGACATCCTTGCTCTTAACGACCCAAATTTCTCTAATTTTATAAATGATATCTATCTTAAAGAATTAACCCTAAAGAATTAACCCTTCATAAATCTAACTCGACCGGCGATAGATGTCCATTTTTGGATTTAGATTTAAGCATTGTGAATGGAAAATTGCACATTAAAGTTTATGATAAACGTGATGACTTTTTTTTCCAAATTGTAAATTTTCCTTTTCTTAAAGGTGATGTACCTCTAGCTCCATCTTACGGAGTGTATATTTCACAGTTAGTCAGATATGCTCGATTTTGCAGTGGTGTTTCTGATTTTAATGACAAAAACCGTTTCATAACAGAAAAAATGCTAAAACAAGGTTATCGATACCACAAATTAGTCAAATCTTTAAATAAATTCGTTCATAAATATGGGTATCTTATTGAAAATTTAACTGTACACGTCGTTTTTAGCTCACCTGGCCAAAGGCCAAGTGAGCTTATGCCTTCACTATGCGTCCGTCGTCGTCCGTCGTCTGTCGTCGTCTGTCGTCCGTTAACAATTTCAAAAATCTTCTCCTCTGAAACAACTTGATTCGTTAAAAAACATGGCTGCTGTTACTAAAAATAGAACATAATGTAAAACCACTTAAAATGGCTTATAACTCAGCAACCATAACAGATAGAAAAAAATACGAAGGATCTTAGACTCTTCAAAATTAAAAGCTTTACATAAGTATCCATTGGGTCGAAGTCGAAGAGGAACCCTAATAGGGGTTATGGCCCTTTAAATGTCAAAAATAGCCTTTTTTCATGTTTTTGCCCTTTAGAATGAAAAGTATTGCAGATAGAGAAAAGCTGTTGCTTGCTTAAATGCTCAGCTCATTTAGCTCTACAAAATTCGTCATAGGGTCAAAGTTGTCAGATGACCCCTTATAGGGTTTACAGCCCCTTCAAGGCGAAAAATAGTGTTTTTGGTCTATAGAATGAAAACTATTGCAGATAGAGAAAAGCTGTTGCTTGCTTAAATGTTCAGCTCATTTAGCTTTACAAAGTTCATCATAGGGTAAAAGTGGTCAGACGACCCCTTATAGGGGTTACAGTCCCTTAAAGGCAAAAAATAGTGTTTTTGGTCTATAGAATGAAAACTATTGCAGATAGAGAAAAGTTGTTGCTTGCTTAAATGTTCGGCTCATTTAGCTCTACAAAAGTCTTTATAGGGTCAAAGTTGTCACATGACCCCGTATAGGAGTTACAGCCCCTTAAAGGCGAAAAATAGTGTTTTTGGCCTATTAAAATGAAAATTATTGCAGAAAAAGAAAAGCTGTTGCCTGCTTAAATGTTCAGCTCAATTAGCTCTACAAAAGTCGTCATAGGGTCGAAGTTGTCAGATGACCCCTAATAGGGGTTACAGTCCCTTATTAAAGGCGAAAATTAGTGTTTTTGGCCTATAGAACGAAAATTATTGCAGATAGGGAAAAGCTGTTGCCTGCTTAAATGTTCAGCTCATTTTGCTCTACAAAGTTCTTCATAGGGTTGACATCAAGACCAGGTGAGCGATTCAGGCTCCTGGGAGCCTCTTGTTTGATTGTTAAGGGAATATCACATCCCGATTTCTATGAAAATGTAGTTTATAAGGCACATAAATCCAAAACCACTCTTTCGACATGGTAATTTGGCTTAAAACATATTAAAGAAAGGATACAAGTGTGAAGTTGTAGTAAAATCTTTCAATTTGATGCTTTTTTTGGTAGAAATATTGATAATTTGATATTAACTCTTAAACGTTTATCTTTTACTTTTTGACTATTACATTGTTTCGAAGCATTACATCGATTAAATATTTTTTTTAACAACAATCATATCACTTTATTATTGCAAGCTGATAACAATTAGTACGAAGCGTACAGCTTCCGCTTAGTACTCCCTTTATATTAATTACCGAACAACTAAGGAATTGTTCAATAAATATTATATTATTATGTTAGTGTTCAGTATACAATGCATAGATTTATACAATACATCTTTTCTTACATATACTCTGTCTCGTTTTGAGTTCAAAATGAAGTTATAAGCTAATGTTTTAAATTTCTGAAGTGCTTTATCTGAAATGATTGTATTAAATGCCAAATAGGTTAAGTTCGGGAGTATAAGAGATTTAAAAATTTTTTTCCAGTTCGAAATTGTTTTTTCACACTTTGAGAATTGTCGATCAAAGTTCTGTTTATTGCATTCTTCACTGTCATATCCAAAGTAGACACCTAAACATTTAATTGGTTTGGTACACCAGTTTATATTTTCAAGTTTGTCTTTACTATGTAATAGACGGCCAAGCCAAATGCCTTCTGTTTTATTCCTGTTAAGGACTAATCCTGACAATGAACCAAAGGTTTTAATCATGTTAATTGATAAAGTAACGTCTTTTTTAGCTTAAAATAAGATTGGTATCATCAGCCAATTGACATATTTATAGAGTATTAGTTTGTCCATCTATTTTGATTTCAAGACCTTTCAAGTCTTCGTTGTTTCTGATTTGTATGGCCATTATTTCAACTATTTCAACTGCTATAACAAACAGAAGAGCTGATAAATGGCATCCTTGTCTTATGCCTCTAAATATTTTAAACTTATTTGATATCCAGCCATTGTTACAAACACATCCTTTCATATCAGTATATAGCAATTTTACCCAGTTTTTAAAGTTGTTCTGAAATCCAAATTTATTCAAAGATTTCATCATAAACCTCCACTCAAGTGAGTCAAAAGCCTTTGTGAAATTCAAAAATAAAATGGCTCCATCAACCTTAAAAGTTTCAGAGTAATCGATAACATCTTGAATTTGCCTTGTATTGAATCCTATATATCTATTTTTAACATTACCTTTCTGATCATGATGTATGATTTTTGGTACGGTACTCGTATGGTAAAAGCTTCCCTCTCTCCCCATTTAGCATTGTACGATATACCATCCCCATACACCATATACTATCCCCATCCCCATACACCATTTACCATCCCCATCCCCATCCCCATCCCCATACACTATTTACCATCCCCATCCCCATTTACCATTCCATTCCCCATGCATCATAAATTTTCCCCATACCCACAATGCAATTGTTTATTAACGACAATCTAATTTAATCTTCTTATTAATTTAATCATATATTTATTTATAAAACAAATTATAAAGAAATATTTAAATATATAAAGTGTTTATTTTTATTTATTTATTAAATATCTAATTTAAAAGGAGGTATATTTAATTTATTTTAGATTTATTAATAATATATCAAAAATAATGTAAGCAATTTCCATAGTTATCTTCGGCCGTAATTTAAAACAGCATACATGTTCGTCATTAATTTGATCCTGAACCTTCTAGTACATGTAACTTGTGCACAGTCTGTTTTTTTTTATCAGCCAGTATCTATAAACAATCTAGAACGAAATATTAAAATATAAGTGTTTATTTTTATTTATTTATTAAAAATTTAATTTAAGATGTTGTAGTTCATTTATTCTAGAATTATTAATAACATATAAAAATAATGTAAGCAATTTCCATAGAGATATTGGGCCGTAACTTAAAACAGCATACATGTACGTCATTTTGATCCTGAACTTTGCGATAACTTGTGCACAGTCTATTTATATTTTTTTAAGCCAGTATCTACATATGAATTCCTTACAATAAAATATTTTTTGATTCAAAATATTGAAAGTTTAAATTAAGATTTATATTGTCATTTACAATATAGATTTATTATTTAAAAAATGGCGTAATCAAATTCTAAATAACATTTACCATCCCCATTCCGCATTTACCATTCAATTGACAAACCAAATTCGAGATACAATTTACCATTCAATTGACCAATCAAATTCGAGATACAATTTACCATCCCCATTCCCCATTTACCATTCATATTTACTATCCACATGCCCATACACGATACCATTCCCCATAAACCATGAACTATTCACCATCCCTATCCCCATCCCCATTCCCCATCCCCCCATATACTATAGACTGGGAAGCTTTTATTATACAGGGACTGTAATAAAGGCTTTATTCTTTGAGCTAAAACATAAGCAAGCAATTTTAAATCGTAGTTAAACAAAGTAATTGGTCTGTAATTATCCCAGGAGAACGGATCGTTTTTCTTATATATTAGAGATATGAGTCCAACTTTTTGGGAATTAGACAATTGACCTTTATTATAGCAGTGATTGAAGACTGGGACAATAACTTGTTTTAACTCTTCCCAAATTTTTTTTATTAAACTCTACATCCAGACCATCTGAGCCGGGTGATTTGTTTAATTTAATTTTGAATATAGCTTCTGTAATTCTTCGATTGTAACTAGCCCTTCACAAGATTTACTTTCTTCTTCTTTCAAATGATTTTGAACTTCCATATTTTTAAAGTAGGTGTTAATATCTTCTTCATTAGGGTTGGTGCTTGTATATAGTTTTTTATAATAGTTAAATTCTATATTTAATTGTTTTTCCTGATCGTTAGTGAGTGCACCTTTTTCATTATAGAGTTGGCAGATGTTTTTTTTTGTTTGCCTTGTTTTTTCTAATGATAAAAAGTATGCTGAGTTTTTCTCCCCTTCTTCTATCCATTTTACTCGTGATCATATTTGATTGCCTTTTATTTTTTCATTATAAAGTAAATCTAACACCTCTTCAACTTTTTCTGTGTTATTTACTAGTTCAGTTCTTTCTCGGACATTGGTATAAGAATCTGTATTTAGTTTGTTATTTAATAGATTTGATTTTTGCTCTAACATTACAGATATATCTTTTTTTCTTTTTAGATTTAACTTTGCAGTAGTCGGTTGTTATATCTCTTACGTCAACTTAAAAGTTATCCCAGAGGAGTTCTAAATCTGGGTGAGTATTCATTTTTATCTTGTATGATCTTATTAGGTTAGAGATAAGACTAACATAATTATTGTCTTCTAGAATACTCGAATTTAATTTCCAGTAGCCTTTGCCTTTTGTTCCTCTGTAAAGGTTTATTTTAAGTGAAACCGCATTGTGATCATTTAATTTTGTAACTACTGGTATTATATCACATGATATAGTATTTTTATATATATCTTCAGAAACTAAAAAATAGTCTATTCGTGTTGCTTCTGTTCTTTTTTATTAGACCAAGTATAGTGTATTTTGCTTTTATTTTTTTTCTCCACACATCAGTAAGTTAAAGGGACTTTTTTACTTTAATTAAATTTGAAACTGGATTTTTCCCTTTTTGCTTCATTTGTATATTTTTTGTATCATTTGTTGTTAATATATCGTTATAGTCACCACCTTTTATCACTTGGCCAGTACTATTCTCGTTAATACGGTGTAAAAAATTTTTGAAAAAAGAGTTTCGATTTTTTTTCATTATTACGGGCGTATATGTTTGCAAGCATTATATTTGTTTCATCTAATTCTATATTTAGTAATTTAAATCGGCCTTTTTTGTCATGGTATTCATTTAGTATTTTATAATTTAACTTTTTTGTTTATCAGACTGGTAACTCCTCTTGAATTACTTGCACCGTTGTTAAATATATATTCTTATCTACTTCATTTTTTATTGACTAATTTGTCCGTAAAATGTGTTTCCTGTATTAATAAGATGTCACATTTCTGTTGTTTGGACCATTCATATAGTTTTATTCTTTTTTTTCAGATTGTAGGAGCCCTTTGCAGTTAATACTGCATAAATGAATTCGATTCCTATTTCTTTTCATGATGGTAAGTTTTAGTTATTTTATGTCAAATTTGAGTTATCATTCCTTGCATTTTACAATCAAATTTATGCACATACATTGAGTATACAATATGGTGTTTACTCTGTCTCATTACGAAAGTTTGTATTAATTGAAAAAGGGTCATCATAGTGACTTTGTCCTTAGACTCTTGAGTACTTCCAAAGTACTCAGATTCAAGAAAAACATATAACTTGCAAATACACACGTAAAATACACATTGATAAAGAACAAATACAAATAAATTACAAATTTTGCTACTGGTGCAGCATGATTGAATATACATGTATTTGTATTTAAATATATACATGTAGGAATATTTACAAATATAAAATCAAAGGTTTTTATTTATTTTTTTTGTATAACATCAAACAATCCTTTCTAAAAAAAAGAACTACTATATAAAGGGAAGCAACTCTAAAGGTTTGGAATTTTCATAGTTATAAAGATATTTTAAGTTGATTAATATGTTTTCTTTTACAGTTTCCTTTGAGCTGATATTTAAATCGCCAAATACGCCAAGAGGCCAATTCAAAAGCAATATTGATTTTTTTCTGTCAAAAAGAGGACTGATGAAACAGAAAACAGGATAGACATGAACTACAGAGACTGTACTTTCTAACATAATTATGAATAATGAGCAAACTATAAATGTCAAAATCTTTAGTCTAATGTAATAAATAAAAAAAGAAGTTTACAAAGTTCATCTTATTTTGTAGAAAGCCATTTTATTAACATGCTTACTCTTAAGTTAACTCTTTTTTTTGTCATTTCTTTCATTGTCATGTAGGATTTCTGTAGGAGTAGTTGGCGATTTTGCCAATCTAGGATTGGGCAGCTGTTTATTAGGTGTTTGAGTTTTTCCACTCACGAAACTTGTGATTGGTCTTGTCCTCTACCAGCTCGATGTTTTCTGCTTTGGCTTGATGGAACTTTAGCACTACCAATCGATGGTACATTGGTATGGTGTACTGCTGGTGCATGACCCTGTATTGGTCCTGTAAGAATCGATTGAGGGGGGTTCAGTGCGATCGGTGTCTGGATGGACTATTTCAGTCGATGCAGTAGTTGGCTGTTGTGTGCAGTCATCATCCCAGCCTGTAATATTGAGATCCTGTTGACTTACTTCACTGTCTGGCCTTTGACTATCCGAAAACATACCATTTGTACACATACCTGATTCGCCACAAGATTTGCAACGCCAGTCGTTATCACATTCACTTGCACGATGACCATTTTCTAGACACTTTGAGCAATTAACATAGCGATTGTTAGCATTTGGCTGACCTCTGTACATGAAAGTAGCTCTGTATTTGCCTATGGGTATTTGTCTTGGTAAGTCTTTCGCTAAGGAAGGTCCTTCGCAGATGACAATTTGATCTCCTGTTTGACAATTAGTGAGCATATTTTGATATCGAAGTCTTTCTAGAAAGTGTTTGAGAATGACGCAGCCATATTGCTCTAAGGCTTAAAGAATCTGGCCATCATCTGCACTCAGTGGCACATCTTTGACTCGGATTCGAATGTCAGTGTTTTTTCATAAGTACTTCCTCTAGGATTTCTTGAGTAAACATTAATGGTCCTATTTCTAAACTCTAATCCTTGAGAGAGCAAGGTTTCTCTTTCCTTTTCCTCATCTGGGTAAATCCACCAAAGACCTCTGGTTCTTTGTAATCCTTTTATATGGTGGTTTGGTATGCATTTCCCTACTACTTCGCAGACTTCATCTATTGTAAGATACAGGGCCTTGATAGGGTTGTCGATACCTCCGAAGTCATCTGAATCAAGTATGAATACAGGCTTTACTGATGATAATGAGTTGGGGTCATCTGACTTGGGCCCGTTTTTGAATGCATCGGCATAGGACGCCATATTGGGTGGGTCACCAGAATCTGACTTTACCATTTTCTGTTTTTTCACTGTTTATATATATATTTCAACGAAAATAGCTGATGATATATCACAACAGACTTCTACAGATGGGTCCAGTCCTAACCTGTACAAAAGTGGACAAAAAGCAGACTTTTGGACAGCTATTTTGGTCAGGTCAGGTCAGCTTGAGCTGTCCGGAAAGTGAACCTTGGTCTTATGGAGTGGACCACGGTCCGCTTTGTCTGGTCAAGTTCACTATCTTGACAGGACAGGAGCTGACCTGACCAGAAGTCTGGTCAGCTAAAAGCTGTCCTGACCTAAAGTCTGGTCAGCTTATAGCTGTCCTGACCAAAAGTCTTGTCAGCTAAGAGCTGTCCTGACCAGAGGTCTGGTCAGCTACCACCAGACCAGACCTGTGGTCAGGTCAGCTTAAAGCTGTCCGCGGATAGGAAATAAAAATGACAACAAAGTTCCAGACAATAAATTTTGCAACGCCTGACGCGCGTTTCGTCTATTCAAGACTCATCAGAGGCGCTCTACCAAAAATATTGAAAATGCCAAACACTATATGATTATGAAGAGCATAAAACAATAAAACCAAAATTACCAAAATGGGGAACCAAATTATTACTAAGATGATCAACCTATAAGAAAGCAAACCAAGAACAAAGTCTGCTATGAAAGCAAACTTCAGACCTGTCCACGGTTCACTAAGGCTGACCAGAATGCTGTCCAGAGTGAACCAAGAACTGACTTTTGGACAGGTTCTCTGGTTTACTTGCCATACAGGTTAGGACTGGACCCATCTGTATAGAAGCGATCCTGCTAGGATCTTCTCAAATTTAAGTTGATAAGCAACTAATAGACTTAGAAATTCGGCAGCAGTCACAAACCCATTACCATGGTTAGGGGCATGTAACTCAATTTTTACATCGATAAATTATGTCGGTTTTGTGTGATGATATAATACTGAATCATTAGTTGTTTGAAGCATTATATTGGATTTAGAATCGATACGTTTGATTTTTTTTTACATCAGTCGATAAATGCTTCTTAGTTAGCTGTCAGTAGCTGCGAGTGTACTCAAGAGAGTTCATTTACGTTTCGTTGTTATCGTTTCATAGTACTCTTGTCTCAGGTTCTCTCTTGGTGAATTGAACTTTAATCGATGTGATTTTTAAAGTTTGTTATTTTTTGTGCTTTGTACAAGATAAGCAATAGGGGGAGGTTGGGTCCAAACCAACCAGTTTATTCCCGCCACATTTTGTATGTGCCTGTCCTAAGCCAGGAATCTGCCGTTCCTTTAATGTTAGTTGTGTCGCGTATACTTTTTTCGCATCTCTTTATCGTCTACTATATGATAATTGTGGGCACCAGATCTAAATTATAAAATCATATGTTTAGAGAGCAAGACACAAGCAAAATGATAAAATCAAATATCGGAGAAAACATGAAATATGTGAGTCAATGCTCATTAGTAATACCACTGCCTTCACTACTATGTGATGTACTAAATATGGAGTTTACAGCAAACAAGAAGGAATTGTTTGATGAATCCAGAAATGTATCCCACAATACATCATGTTCATATCAAGCTTGTTACCAACAAGAAATAACTGTAAATTAAGTGAACTCTTACTAAGTCTCCCAAGTAAAGTAATAATAAATTTAATTATAGGGTGAGGATCTCAATAGTTTTAAAGACATTAGGTATTTTGAGGAATAACCACTTTAGACACCTCTATGGTACCAAATGATTCGTCTTACCATCGATACTAATAAAATATATACTAATAATAATATATAAGGCTTGGATTTCAATGTTTTCAAGATATAAAGTATTTTGTCATTTGAAAGGGTGTTAAGCATTACCGCCATAAACCACTTTATGGTACCAAATGATTCGTCTTACCATAATGACTGAAAATATATATGGTAATAGGGTGAGGATCTTGACAGTTTTCTAGATATTAATTATTTTGTCATATCAGGGATGTTAGGCATGACCCCCTCAGACTCCTCTATGGTGCCAAAGGACCATAAGGACAAAGAATATATATGGTTATATGGTGCAGATCTAATTGGTTTTCAAGATATGAAGTATTTTGCCATTTTTAGGGAATGGGCATGACCCCCTCAAACCACTCTATGGTAACAAATGATTCGCCTTACAGTGAGGACTACGAATATATATGTTTATAGGGTCGGAACCTTTATTGACGTACATGTATTAACAAAATATCAATTTTTGAGATATTTCGAAGGGCGTGGCACAGCCCCTGGGAATAACTCCACTTGAAAAATGGTAAAGACCAACAACTCGAATAGTTCTAGCATTGTGCAAAAGTTGAACAAAAGCCGTCAAGTATAACATATTTAAAGAACAAAAGTGCCATTTGAAAGTGTAATAGATGAGTTATGAGTAAATAAAAAGCGGACGGAAATTGAGACGGAACCTCGGAACTACGCAACTTCGGAACTGAGGATTCTTTGACGGACACAGGTAAAACAGTATACCTCCCTCTTCTTCGAAGCGGAGGTATAATAAACAGGTAAATACATGTAAGTTTTCAGATATAAGTATTTTACTTAAAACACCATGTACGATTAATGATAAATGCATTTATTTTTGACACTGATTATTTTTTAAGAATTAAAATAATGTAAAAAAAAAGAAATTGCTTTCAACCTATTCCAATGGAAAGTTCAACAGATAAAAATAAACGACCAGCGATAAAAAGTCATTTAAGTTACGACTTTTGTAGAGCTAAATGCGATGAACATTAAAGCAAGCAACAGCTTTTCTCTATCTGCTATAGTTTTCATTCTATGGGCCAAAAGCATGAAAAAACGTTATTTTAGGTGCCACAACCCCTATAACGGGTCGTCTGACAACTTATTGAGACTTATTGAGACTTTTGTAGAGCTGGATGAACTGAACATTAACGCGAGCAACAGCTTTTCTCTATCTGCTATAGTTTTCATTTTATAGGCAAAAACATGAAAAAAACGTTATTTAAGGGGCTGTCATCCCTTTAAGAGGTCATCTGACAACTTCGATTCTATTGAGACTTTTGTAGAGCTAAATGAGCTGAGCATTTAAGCAACCGCTTCTCTCTACCTGCTATAATTTCCATGTCATAGGCCAAAAACATAAAAAATATATTATTTTAGGGGCAGTAACCCCTATAAAAGGTATTCTGACAACTTCGACCCTACTGAGACTTTTTTAGAGCTAAATAAGCTGAAAATTTAAGCAAGCAACAGCTTCTCTCTACCTGCTATAGTTTTAATTCCAAAGGCCAAAAACATGAAAAAAAAAACGTTATTTAATAGGCAGTAACCCCTATAAGGGTCATTTGACAACTTCGACCCTATAGAGACTTTTGCAGAGATCAATGAACTGAACATTAACGCAAGCAACAGCTTTTCTCTATATGCTAAAGTTTTCATTTTATAGGCAAAAACATGAAAAAACGTTATTCAAGGGCTGTAATCCCTATAAGAGGTCATCTGACAACTTCGATTCTATTGAGACTCTTGCAGAGCTAAATGAGCTGAACATTTAAGCAAGCAACAGCTTCTCTCTACCTGCTATAATTTTTCTGTCATAGGCCAAAAACATAAAAAAATATATTATTTAAGGAGCCGTAACCCCTATAAAAGGTAATCTGACAACTTCGATTCTATTGAGGCTTTTGTAGAGCTAAATGAGCTGAACATTCAAGCAAGCAACAGCTTCTCTCTACCTGCTATACTTTTCCTTTCATAGGCCAAAAAAATAAAAAAATAAAATTATTTTAGGTGCCGTTACCCCTATAAAAGGTCATTTGACAACTTTGACCCAATGAAGACTTTTGTAGAGCTAAATGAGATGAAATGTTAAGCAGGCAACAGCTTCTGTCTACCTGCTATAGTTCACATTCTAAAAGCAAAAAAAAAAACATGAAAAATGTTATTTTAGTGGCCGTAACCCCTATAAGGGGTCATCTGACAACTTATGACCTAAAACGATTTTAAAAATTTTAAAGCTAAATTAGCTAAACATTTAAGCAAGCAACAGCTTTTTTCTATCTGCAATAGTTTTCATACTATAGGGCAAAAACATGAAAAAAAAATGATTTTTTTCACCATTAAGGCGGCCGTAAGCACTACAGGGATCATCTGACAACTTCGACCCACTGGAGACTTTTGTAGAGCTAAATGAGTTGAACTTTTAAGCAAGCAAAAGCTTCTCTCTACCTGCTATAGTTTTCATTCCAAAGGCCAAAAACATGAAAATCGTTATTTTACGGACCGTAACCCCTATAAGGGGTCATCTGACAACTTTAACCCTATGAAGACTTTTGTAGAGCTAAACGAGCTGAGCATTTAAGCAAGCAACAGCTTTTCTTTATCTGCAGCAGTATTCACACAATAGGGCAAAAACATGAAAAAATGCTATTTTTCACCTTTAAGGGGCTGCCACCCCTATAAGGGATCATCTGACAGCTACGATCTAACGGAGACTTTTGTAGAACTTTAGATCCCGAAGCAGTTGGGTGCATCGGATTTTATCTATCTCTTTTACGTTTTGAATTACAAGCCCAAAAAACAGTAGTCTGACCCCCCCCCCCCTTGGTCTAGTTTTAGCCACGGCAGCCATGTTTTTGAGGAATCAAAAATCGAAACACAACTAGTGCAGGCCACCCTAAGGATTAATCATACAAAGATTCATTGAATTCTGTTCAGTAGTTTCAGAGGAGAAGAGTTTTTTTAAAAATTGTTAACAGACGACGACGACAGACGACAACGATGGACGCCAAATGATGGCAATAGCGCACTTGAACTAAAAATAACATACAGTACTTGAACCGATCAATGCAACAGTTTTTGCGATCCGTCACGCGTCATCAATCAGTCACCAATCAGTCATCGATCCGGTCTCAATCATTCACCGATCCGTCATCAATCAGTCACCAATCCGTCATCGATCAGTCACCAATCCGTCCGATCCTATCCGTCAAATGCATCCCATGATGCAATTTACCAATCCGTCACGCGTCAATTCAATCTAAAATACGGAATTTTTAAGTTCGTTTCGCTTATTGTATCACGTGACTCCTAGATCGAATGCATAAAATCTTTGAATGAAATAGAAATCTATATAAATAAATGTAAGAGCGGGATATTTGAGTCTTCCAGAATTCCGACCAGTACCTCCCCGTGGTGGAAGACGGGCCCTGCTCCAGCGATAACAAAGGATACTCTGGAGCAGCTAACACTGGCGGTGGTGTGTCATGGGCTGGACGACCCATGGCACATAGCGAGTCTATACCGATTGGTATATAAGTCGACGCAGAGGGGCTTTCCCCTAGTCGCGACTATAAATACCCATCAGTCAGGGATATTTGACAAGTTTTATATTAAAAATAAAAAATAGAATATTACAAAGCACAGCCAAATTGTGCTTTAATAAATATTAAAGTCAAACTTTAATGTAAATTAAGACATAACACATTTCTGTTTTAAAATGCGAAAATTCATACGATTTTTGATGTCAAATTTATTATATTTTGAAATAAATCATTTAAAATCTTGTCAGAAAGTTATTTTGAAAACAATTTTTTATGATTGTTTTAAAACCATCATATAATATTAAGCTCAAACATCAGATTTTTAATTTCTTATACATTTGTAGCTTTCATAAGAAATGTTTGGTCTTAACATTTCTATAACGGAAATAAATTTTTTTCATAATCTCTTAAAAATGGTTAAATAACCTTATTTTGCAAGTGAAAGATATGAAGTTATTCAAGTTTTCAAAAAATTATAGCATTTATGTGTCAAATCTGATGAAAATAGTTGTTTCGCAAACAATTTCATGTCAACTTTATTCAACCGTCATATAATGTTATGCTCAAATATAAGATTTTACTAAAGTTTTATATAAGAAATTTGCAAATGTGATCTATATTCCTTTGCGAACAAATTTTCTTTTTTATCTCTTAACTATATGAACCTTATTTTTTAAGTCAGCAATATGTAGTTATGCAACTTTTCAACTTATCTTAGCATTAATGTGTCAAACCTGATGAAAAAAGTTGTTTCGCAAACATTTTCTTGGCAATTTTGTTAAACCATCATATAATTTTATGCTCAAATATAAGATTAAACTAAAGTTTCATATATTTTAAATAAGAAATTTGCAAATGTGATCTATATTCCTTTGCGAACAAATTTTCTTCATAATCTCTTAACCTAATGAACCTTATTTTTTAAGGCGCCAATATGTACTTATGCAAATTTTCAACTGAACATGCCATTAATGTGTCAAATCTGATGAAAAAAGTTGTTTCGCAAACATTTTCTTGTCAATTTTATTTAACCGTCATATAATTTTAAGCTAAAATATAAGATTTTACTAAAGTTTCATATATTTTACATCAGAAATTTGCAAATGTGATCTATATTCCTTTGCGAACAAATTTTCTTTATTATCTCTTAACTATATGAACCTTATTTTTTAAGGCCCTAATATGTACTTATGCAAATTTTCAACTTATCTTAGCTTTAATGTGTCAAACCTGATGAAAAAAGTTGTTTTGCAAACATTTTCTTGGCAATTTTATTAAACCATCATATAATTTTATGCTCAAATATAAGATTTTACTAAAGTTTCATATATTTTACATCAGAAATTTGCAAATGTGATCTATATTCCTTTGCGAACAAGCTTTCTTTATTATCTCTTAACTATATGAACCTTATTTTTTAAGTCAGCAATATGTAGTTATGCAACTTTTCAACTTATCTTAGCATTCTTGTTTCTAACCTGATGAAAAAAGTTGTTTTGCAAACATTTTCTTGGCAATTTTATTAAACCATCATATAATTTTATGCTCAAATATAAGATTTTACTAAAGTTTCATATATTTTAAATAAGATATTTGCAAATGTGATCTATATTAGTTTGCGAACAAATTTTCTTCATAATCTCTTAACTTTATGAACCTTATTTTTTAAGGCGCCAATATGTACTTATGCAAATTTTCAACTGAACATGCCATTAAAGTGTCAAATCTGATGAAAAAAGTTGTTTCGCAAACATTTTCTTGTCAATTTTATTTTACCATCATATAATTTTAAGCTAAAATATAAGATTTAACTAAAGTTTCATATATTTTACCTAAGAAATTTGCAAATGTGATCTATATTACTTTGCAAACAAATTTTCTTCATAATCTCTTTACTATATGAACCTTATTTTTTAAGTCAGCAATATGTTGTTATGCAACTTTTCAATTTATCTTAGCATTAAAGTGTCAAACCTGATGAAAAAAGTTGTTTTGCAAACATTTTCTTGTCAATTTTATTTAACCGTTATATAAGTTTAAGCTAAAATATAAGATTTAACTAAAGTTTCATATATTTTAAATAAGAAATTTGCAAATGTGATCTATATTCCTTTGCGAACTAATTTTCTTTATTATCTCTTAACTATATGAACCTTATTTTTTAAGTTAGCAATATGTAGTTATGCAACTTTTCAACTTATCTTAGCATTAATGTGTCAAACCTGATGAAAAAAGTTGTTTCGCAAACATTTTCTTGGCAATTTTATTAAACCACCATATAATTTTATGCTCAAATATAAGATTTTACTAAAGTTTCATATATTTTAAATAAGAAATTTGCAAATGTGATCTATATTCCTTTGCGAACAAATTTTCTTCATAATCTCTTAACTTTATGAACCTTATTTTTTAAGGAGCCAATATGTACTTATTCAAATTTTCAACTGAACATGCCATTAATGTGTCAAATCTGATGAAAAAAGTTGTTTCGCAAACATTTTCTTGTCAATTTTATTTAACCGTCATATAATTTTAAGCTAAAATATAAGATTTAACTAAAGTTTCATATATTTTACATCAGAAATTTGCAAATGTGATCTATATTCCTTTGCGAACAAATTTTCTTTATAATCTCTTAACCTAATGAATCTTATTTTTTAAGTCAGCAATATCTATTTATGCAACTTTTCAACTTAACATACCATTTATGTGTCAAACCTGATGAAAAAATTTGTTTCGCAAACATTTTCTTGTCAATTTTATTAAACCGTCATATAATTTTATGCTCAAATATAAGATTTTACTAAAGTTTCATATATTTTACATAAGAAATTTGCAAATGTGATCTATATTCCTATGCGAACAAATTTAACACAGTGAATTAAAAGAAAATTAAAATAAAATTTACTAGATTATTGATATCTCCTGAATATTTTGTTGTTGAATATATGTTACAAATTGTTGAAATAATCATTCTAAGTAGAACCCTTGAACATTTCAAAGATTTTTTCAGTACAGTTTCTTTTTTTTGTATTTAAAAATCAGAACAAATAAAATAAAATTATATTATTATTATTTTTATGGAAGAAAAGAACACGAACTTTGCCTATTTAGTTTAAAGGAAGTACTATGTAAACAATTATTAAATTCATTAGATTAATAATATTAACATATTTAAATAGAAAATGTACGTCTTGTTTAACACTATAGCATAATTTATTTACAACAAATTAAATCAACGCCGTCACTGGTTTGTGTCGCGTTATACATGTTATAAACGTATAGGTAAAAACGATAATTTCGTTTCACAGAAGAGTTTTCTAATTATAACGATCGATCATATCAGTCAAAATAACGGATAGATAGCCCGGTTACCTATGGTATCCGTCATCCGTCCAATCTGTCCGATCCGTCATCAATCAGTCAACAACCAGTCACCAATCAGTCACCAATCCGTCATCAATCAGTCACCAATCCGGTCCAAACGCGTCATCAATCAGTCACCGATCAGTCATCGATCCGTCAAAGTGTTGCATTGATCGGTTCAAGTACTGTACCAAGAAAATCTATTTAAAGCGGTATGAAGGACATAAATATTACAATCATCTTTAAAATATGTTGTGACCTGATCGAACTACAAAAACAAAAACAAATTGATGAACATTATATTTGTTAGCACTTATGAGAATGTAAAACTACATATATCCAGTTATAAAATTGTATATCTTGTTTAAATTCACTGTCAGAGGAGCCGTGTTTATAGTCTGCTTAGATAAGACAAGAAAAAATAAATTTAAGCAAATACGTTAAAGTACAGAAACAATATGATTAAAAAAAAACTAGTGTTCTATCATTTGCATGACTGTTCATTTTTTTACTTAGGTTTCAAACCTTTAAATTGTCATATGTGTTATCCTCCTTCATCTTTGTAATTTTACCAGGACCTAATTAAAAGGAAGAAAAAAAAACGATTAACACTTCAAGAATTTTATTCAAAGCTTTGATCAATATTAAAATGACAACAAAGTTCCAGACAATAAATTTTGCTACGTCTGATGCGCGTTTCGTCTATTCAAGACTCATCAGAGGCGCTCTGCAAAAAAAAAATTGAAAAAGCCAAAAATATATGATGCTGAAGAGCATACAACGATTAAACCAAAATATACCGAACTGGGTTACCAAATTATACCTATGTCTGGGGTAGGAAGAACCATAGGGTTTAGTCAATTTTGAAATTTAAACGGACAATTTAAAGCTTTGATGTGTTCTCCAACATAAAAGTGTCGGTGCCGGAGCGGGCTAACCTCGGGGAATTAAAACTCCACCAGCAGCGCTAACCTTCACGGGTATTCAAAATTAAAATGACAACAATGATCCAGACAATAAATTTTGCTACGCCTGACGCGCGTTTCGTCCATTCAAGACTCATCAGAGGTGCTCGGCCAAAAATATTGAAAAAGTCCCCCCCCCCACCCCGTAAATTTAACTTAAGTACATATATATGTGTAGATGTTGTACTGTGGTTTTTACGTGACTTTGCATGCTGAATATAATTTAGTTACGGTGTGTTCGTCTGTTTTTGTTTTATATAATACCACTTGGTACTTTTAGGGCTATAAATTTTAAATCTGGCAAAAAGTAAAATTTAAACTAAGACATTTTTTTTGTTATTTCATATATAGATATGTTTCAATATACTTTTTATCTTGAATCATGTAAAGGTTTTTATATGGCGCTTGATGAATTTAGCTTTTACCAGCATCCTATCTTCCTTGAACATTTAAAACATATCTGTCTATTTCTGACTTTTACAACATAAACTAGCGAATTACAAGCGTCTAGTTTATTCGTATTTAACGAGGTGTTTCAATACCTAAAATGCATGTTTAGCTACATAGAAAAACAACATTGCATGGAGTTGTAAAGTTTTTAACGTCACAAATTTTACTATTGTTTTCATAAGTGTTTATGCTTGCTCCCTTTACTGAAATTGTTCGAAAAAATTATGTAGTTGTTAATGAGCACTGCTGTGTTTATGTAGGACACCTAAGCTGAAAAACAATAATTTAATTATAAATCAGGAGTTAAACTATCCCTATATTAAACTCACCTTTTTTAAGGATTTGCATATTTTCATAACACTTTGGATGTTTGAATTTTCGTCCAGTTGCATGCTCCAATTCATCATATTGATTTCTTTAAAAAGCAAAAAATATAAAAAAAATAGTTAATTAAGTCATCACCTATAATTTTACAATAAAACAAAATTTAAAACCAAAATAGAACGCTAAAGCTACACCGAGCGCAGCAAGATACGTTCGTAACATGTGGCATGTACAATGTATACCCTGTACATTTGCGGCACCACATGTATTGTCAAATGCTTTGGACACATTCAGCCCATCGTGGTCTCACAAAGCTTTTTGACACATGCATTGTTTGGTGGACATCCAAAACATATTTGATTTTTTAAAATACATTTATACCAACCTTCAAGAAACCCATAACGTGGTTTTGGCTCCTTTTATTCCTATTTTTTCCCAAAAATAGTAGGAAATATTGCAAATGAATGAACGTTGATAGGGATTTTTTGTAAGGATTCCAATGAAAAATAATTTAGAAAATCGGGTCACAAATACAAAAGTCGATTGTTTGGGTGTGGCTCCTTTCTAATCCGTCGTAACATTGTAACGATGTAAGATACTTCAAAACTGTTCTTACATTTTCCTGACAGATTTACAATGAAAAAAGTATATACATGTCAAAACAATCGTATGAAAAAAATGTTTTAATGTTTTACACCAGTTTTGTTTTAACATCAATTCTACTTTTTGGTCCCCTTTTCTTAAATTATAGGGGTCAATGTAATCCTTAATGCATAAGGAAACGTTCTCTAATGGGTAAAACATTATTTCAAAACAAGGAAACAGTTGAATAGCCCACTAGAACTATTTGTTTTAATAATCGAAAATGATGTGATGTGGAATAAGTGCACATAACACAGCCCACAAAAAAAAACAATGAAAAACGGCCAGCAGCCTTTAACAAGGTCAGTAGGCGCTGCTCGCAGTTCTGCAATCGCCCCAAGGTCTTAATGAAATGCACATAAGTAACCATTTGTTGAGACAAAACTCAATGATTGGCGTTTTTGGCCACTTTGACCCCTGCATTTTCAAAAATGGTAGGTAACAGTTTTATTGAGGAATTCAATTGAAAAAAAAAAAGATTTAAAAAATGATCAAAATCGGATGAAACTTAACATTCTACGTTTTGTCAATACACCCATTTTAGTCTCTTTTGGCCCTATTACTAGAACGGTACAGAATGGAAACTATAAATGCAATACAAGCCTTCATTTAGTTATTTCAAACATTATATAAAAATTTTATAGCAATTGGTTCACTACAACTAAAGTTATCGCACGGAAACCAAAGTGTCTACAGACGACAACGACGACAATATTGCAATAACATAATACGATCACAAGAATTGGCGGTCGTATAAAAAAAACACGCTATGTCCATCTTCCATTTACGTTTTAATTTTCATTTTTGAAATGTTTAATGAAAAAAAAATCATGAAAAAAATTAATTAACATGATTCAAGGAGAAGAAGGTCAAAATGCATCTTCCTGGTGGTAGAAAATAGCAATATTCCCTAATATACATCCAAACAAAGTTTACTTATGCACTTTTTGTCTATTTTTTCTTAGTCTTGTAATTTTGTTGGTCGATTTATTCATTTTTTATTTAATGCACTTGCACACGATAAATTGATTAGACTTTGAAACAACAAAATGAAAATGAATATACATTTCGGGTCTGGAAAGTATTTCACAAGATAAGATGACTTTCCTTGTTCGTGCACTTGTCTGATGCTTTAATTGCACATGTACAATGCATAAAACTATACGAAACAAGAACTTATGGAAAAAAATGAGATGTGAAATAAGTTCAGGCAACACAGGTCACATAACCTTTGTCAAACATTCTTTGCTTTTTTCTACATATGTGAATTACTTTTTTACCTAGTATCTACTGTATCCTGCGTAGTGCTTCCTAGAATGTAAGAAATGCATAATTCAATTTAACATAAATGTTCACCTTTGACACAAATAAAAACAACATAAGAGGCTTAAAGCAAAGAAACCGCACTTAAAAGATGTTCTTGTTTTTGTAACATATGTACACACGTTGCGTAATAATATAGATATTCATTGTATGTTTAGTGAGGTAAATGACGTCTATTCAAATCCTTCAGCTGCATTCAACTAAGAGACAGAATAACGTCTACGAGTTAATAAACGAAACCAACCAAAAGGCCTTGTATCCAGCAAACTTTGTAAAAGATCTGGTGATGTTTTGGGAAAATCATAATATACACCTGGAAAAAAGTTAAGCACCCCTAGACTTTTTGTGGTTTTCCATGATTTGAAATAATTTTAAATTTCATGAGTTTGGCCAGTTTAAATGTTTCAATTTGTGATTGGAAGGATGATAGCTTTCGGTTAAAAGCACATTTTCGCCTTGAAAAGCGGGAGATAACTCTTTAGGAAATAAGACACCAAACTGGTAGAAAAAAAACAAGGATTCCACCAGTCCTTCGTGCTAAAGGTGGACATACTCGAAATTGACTCTTTGACGATACAGTACCAATCTTTTGATTACGATTTACCTTTTCAAGTGCGATTTGACAATTAATTAAAAGTTTTGAGCTTCAGGGGACCATACTTTTCTAAGACCATATTTATATACAAAAGCCATCATTTTTTACATGTCGTCTTATGAACATAAACAAAATCGATTTGTTTGTTATAAACATGTTAAATTGTGCTTAACAGTGCATATTTTAGTTTGCAATACAAATTTACAAAGACTATCCGTTAATAAATGGTTAAAAAGTGTTTTGACAATGCATAATTTTAAAAAATCATGGGGGTGCTTAATTTTTTCCAGGTGTATATTTTCCACATGTTATGTAGTGATAACAGAACTACGATATATCGGTAGTGTAATTGTTTTTTTTTACAATTCTCGATTAGAACTACAAATATCATAGTTCAAAGTTGGCATATCTCACTTCCCAGTTTACACTTCTCACTTCCAAGTTGAAATTTCTTAGTTCAAAGTTTTTTTTTCCTGGTTCCAAGTTGATATTTCTTAGTTCCTAGTTCCAAGTTGAAATTTTCACTTCCCAGTTGGCATTTCTTTCTTAGAAGTTGACATTTCTGCGAAATGTAAACGTGGAACTAAGAAATGTAAACTTGGAACTAAGAAATGTCAACTTGAAACTGAGAAATGTCAACTTGGCACTATATAGAAATGAACGAATGCATAACTTTGTCATATAAATTGCTAATTTAATCCTAAATAAACTTTGTCGACTTAGTTTTTTTTAAGGGCGTGTTTTACGTTACGGCGATTTCTCGGAGAACATTCATTATAGAAAGACGAGGCAAACACATCAAATTAGGCATGTTTTAAAATAGAATACAAATGGTATATAAATGAACAATTTGTGACGAGCAGTTTTAGAAAATATAAAAGAAACCCGTTAGTGAGTTTTATAATAATGTTTTTATGGTACGGCTTGATGGCGTCGTACATAGCAGTTTTTTTATAAGATGCAACGTCAAATTTAACAGGCTTGGTTAAAGAACCATGCCATGTTTGAAAATGTATATCTTAGCTTCTATTGAAGCACTGTTGCTTAAATTTTAGAAGAAAGTTTTTAATTTTCTTAATGTTCATTAAACAAAACAAATATTCTAAAAATCGAAAATTTGAAATATAAGTTTCTGACACATGAAAATGTACATTTTACCGGAGAATGAGTGACAGATGAATGACAATGAAGAATTGTGCCCTTCTGAGACAGTGATTGGAAAACATAATCGATAACGAAAGATGGTGAAAAGATAAACTGGTTTAGTTTTTTTGTCTAGAAAAAAATGGAAGAGATCTACTTTATATGTACCAAGAAGCAAACTAAAAAGAAATAGTGCACAAAACTAATATGTTTTAATAATGATAACAATTGTGTGTTGAAAAAGACATCCGATAAACTATATAAATATGGGGTTCACCAGTTAGTTGGGCATGTCTTTCAATTTACTTTCAAGTAAATTTGATTGTTTTAATAACCTTACGAATAACAAAATAAATTCAATTATAATAGACTACGAAGTTATGATTATTTTACATGTTAGTTGAATAATTCCTTGACAACATCAATGTTATTGTAACGTAGTGCTCATCGAACCTTTTAAACGAAGCGGTTAATGCAAAAACCAAAGACATTTCTAGATTAAGAAAGGCACCACCTGATTTTACGTTCCTCATTATTTAAATGTGACAGACATAAGAACAGGACGCTTGACCCTTGCGAAATGAATTATTGGGTATATTTAAGCATGATGAAGTGGTCAGGCAATGCCATTCCCTTTATGCAAATTATGATTAATACAAAAGAAAACACTTTTAGGCCCATAAGCATAGCAGTCACGTGACTTGTGAAAAGTCAAAATAATCTGTACTAATATATCCATGAAGTCCTAGACGAAATTATGGTTCCATTTAAGATACAAGAATATTGGTAAGGCCCAATCCTTTTTGTAATTCTATAATCCTTTAACCTTTAATGTAAGGTGAATAGGAATGTCTTGTCAAAAGTATACATTTCCGTCTTTCTTATTTGAAAAGGGTTGATCACATTCGAATAATTGAATTAGGAACTAGAAGAATATTGAAGGACAACGTATATGAGACACATGACTTTTGTATAATCACATAATCCGTACAATTGTATCAAGGGAGTGCTGAAAGTTATAGAGACTTGCATTCATTTAATGTTAGTTACTAGCTCTGAAAGTACGTTTACCCTAGGAATATTGTTTGATAATTTCTTAGACTATATAGTTATCCACTTATATTATATTGAAAAATATGGTCCCATTTGAAAACAGGAATATTGTTGAATTCCAATTAAGTTTAAACGTTAATAATCCTATAATCCTATGACACGTCGTAAAGGTTTCTTACTACGTGTGTGCGTTTCCGTTTCTTTTCTAAAAACACTTGCTTCAAGGACAAGATGAATTACAAAAACATCAATACAACCATAAGGTGTTGTAGTTTCTAATCGCCCAATCAAGTATTCCCCTTCTCATTTTAAGAAAAGGTGAGCTTTAAGTTAAGTCATTGGTCGGAATGTAGTGTCTGTTAAGGAATGGGCCCTTTAATATGTAATGGAATAGATTGGATCTTAACAGTGTTTATGTTGAATTATACTTATAAAAATTGTTTTGAATTGCTTAAATGACTACAGGGGATAACTCTTAAAATGTATGGCCCAAGAACTTTGACCCTATTAAATATTTTGTAGATCGTAATTGGCTTTACAATTTGCAATTTAAATTTTTCAAATGTCTTGTAAAGTTTTCAAGAGATTTGAGCTTCATCAGTACAAACTTCGGGAAATAATAAAGAAAAAGGGAAATATCTCCTACACAAGTGGCTAGATCTTCTTCAAATTATTAGCGCATGTAGATCTTAAAATTCTGAACACTTTTGATATGCATAAGAATGTTGATATCTGTCACTATTTTTGAGTTGTTTGCGGAAAACTACATTACCCTTATGTTGTTTTTAGCAATAGCATCAATGCTTTTCAACAAATCTAAAATATATCACACATGCTTATAACCAGCTATATAAAGTTTAATGTGAATATCTCCTAAAAGGGGAGGTCATACATCTTTAACCTTGTTTAGTAAATTGTGCTGTGCGTAACAATATGTAATTTAAATTTCTGAAATATTTTTTACAGTTTTAATGATATTAAGCTTAATAAAATTTGGAGAGAGAAAAGCAAGAAGAAGGGCAAAAACTCTTATATTGATTGTTATTTTTTTAATTAAAATTGCATGGCAGGTAGGTCTTGAGGTGCTAATCATTTTTAGACAATAAAATAAGTAGGTTGGTTAAACCACACATAAAAGGTAAAAATATCAAATATAAAACTTATATAAATTAATAAAGAATACATCTAAAATCTAAAAAGCCCAAATTTTCGGCTTTCAGCCTTCGTCGGGGGCGGAGCAAAGAAAAAAATCACGACCGCCACGGTCTGAGGACAACCAACAAGTGAATATAGTAAAAAGTGTTCACTCGATAAAATGTCTGGATTCTGATATCGGTGACGATGTTTGATTGTTTTGGGTCAGGTGAGCTAGAAACAATAGGTTCAAATAAGTCTTTTTAGTAAGTTATCTGTGCTATGGGATATGTCCTTCTTATTCAAAGAAAAGCTGCTTCTCAGCTCTTGACATGAGCTTGTCTTACGAGTCCGCATAGAACACAGGCGCATCATGTACAATTTACTATGCATGCATTGAAAAACATTTGTATTTTATTTATAATAGATAAATGAGAAAAAAATGGTATACAATTGTTTTGAAATATAAAACCCTAAAAGGCTATTGGATTATAATCTTAATATTTAAAAGGAAATTATCTCTAATAAATAATTATGTCGAATGCTGCTTTTACTAGGTTTGTCGACGAGCAAGCGTTACTCTTTCAAATTATTCGCATTGGTCACGGGTCAATTGTTTAAACCATACGTACATGTAAAAGAATGATAAACCCGTATTCCGGTAAATTTTGTAAATAGAACAGAGTAATAATTTACCAGGAATAATAACCGCTGCTGGTGGACCAGAGGTCCCCGAGGGTAATCACAAGCCTGGTAGTCAGACTTGTCTGACACGAATTACCATAAAATTTCTAATATATTGTCGCTGAAATTTCCGATTGTTAAATTCAAAATTTATGAAAACACCAGGTTTCTTTCCTTGTATACACATGGTCGATATCCTCGGTGCTGGCTTTGGCTTCCTTGTTCGAACGTTTTGAGTACTTTTCGTTTTCAACTGTTTTTGAATTTGACCTTCCAATGTTTTGGTTTAAATGCTACTGATGAGAGGTTACTCCTTGAAATGTCGATATATAGCATATCCAAATTGACCGTTTGTACCCGCGTTTTGGTATTTGTAATTTTGAGTTTCTAAATTACATGTCTTAGCACATCTCTCTACGAATTTAACCATAGTAAGAATAAAAAAAAGTAGTATGACTATGAATACATGTATGATATTTTTCGAAAAAGTCTAATGTTTCCTTTTGCTCTATATAACATGAACTCCCATAGCTAATGCCATACGTATAACAGGAAAACATGGCCTATATTTAATTCTCTTCAAATATATTTTACGTTATAAACTTTAATGTATACAGATGGGTCCGAACCAAACCTGTATGCAAACCAAACTTAGAAAGTCAACCAAAAGTTTACTATTTGTTTACTCTCATATTGGTTTGGTTTACTCTGAGTAAACCATGGTTTACTACTTAGTTTACTTAGCTTTCTGGCTAGTTTGGTTTACTCAGAGTTAACTTAGTTCACTACGTCAGAGTGAACCCATGCAGCAAGTCTAGTTTACTCAGAGTAAACCAAATAATATTAAAAGTAAACCAAACCAGGTTGCTGGCTTGGTTAACTCTGAGTAAACTAAACAAGGCCGCTGGTTTGGTTTACTTTGAGCGAGCATGCGCAGTAAAGAATAAACTCTTTACTAGCCGATCTGTGCGTCACGCTAATTCATAAATTTAATTCATCATCTCTACTTTATTATTATTTCATCAGGCCGCTGGTTTGGTTTACTCAGAGTAAACTTAGTTTAATACGTCAGAGAGAACCCATGCAGCAAGTTTAGTTTACTCAGAGTAAACCAAATAATATTAAAAGTAAACCAAACCAGGTTGCTGGCTTGGTTAACCCTGAGTAAACTAAACAAGGCCAAGAGTAAACCAAACCAGGCCGCTGGTTTGGTTTACTTTGAGCGAGCATGCACTGTAAAGAATAAACTCTTTACTAGCCGATCTGTGCGTCACGCTAATTCATAAATTTAATTCATCATCTCCACTTTATTATTATTTCATCAGGCCGCTGGTTCGGTTTACTCAGAGTAAACTTAGTTTACTACGTCAGAGTAAACCCATGCAGCAAGTTTAGTTTACTCAGAGTTAACCAAATAATATTAAAAGTAAACCAAACCAGGTTGCTGGCTTGGTTAACCCTGAGTAAACTAAACAAGGCCAAGAGTAAACCAAACCAGGCTGCTGGTTTGGTTTACTTTGAGCGAGCATGCGCAGTAAAGAATAAACTCTTTACTAGCCGATCTGTGCGTCACGCTAATTCATAAATTTAATTTATCATCTCTACTTTATTATTATTTCATCAGGCCGCTGGTTTGGTTTACTCAGAGTAAACTAAACAAGATTAAAAGTAAACCAAACAAGGACGCTGGTTTGGATTACTCTGTGTAATCTAACCACGATTAAAAGTAAACCAAACCAAGATGCTGGTTTCGTTTACATTTAAAGTAAACCAAACTAATGGCCTGGTTTGGTTTACTCAACTAAGTTTAGTTTACGTCGGAAAGCAGACCAAACTAGAAAAGCAAACCACGAAACCATGGTTTACTACCTAGTTTAGTCAAGTAAACCAAACCAAACCAGAAAAGTAACCTTAAGGAGGAACTTGCAGGTGATCACATACCTAGCCAAAAATGAATTTAAACTTAACATTTAATTTAATGCTGAAAGGTGTTCAAGATGTTGAAATTCTATTAAAAAGTTCCATTAAGACGTATTTTAATCTTTGTTTTGATATTTAAAGCATTGAAACTATTTTTTCTTTATTTTGTTAATTTTATTTTATAAAGTATTCTTTAAACCTAATGGAATCTCATATTTCTGCATTTTGACAAAGGGAGATAAATTATGACTAAATTTGTAAATTTTGGCTACTTTTTGGCATATTTTTGTGTTTATCTGAAAAAAACTAACTCAGAAGCACCACCTTTTCTTCCTATCATTTTAAAGCAATAAAACAGCCCAATATAATATCAAAAATTTACAAAATTCTATTGATCAAATTTTAGAAGTTTTCTTTAAAATTGTGTACTTTCTTTAACATTTCAATGTAAAAAAGCCAACCTTCAGAATCAGTTATCTCGAAAACTAACTCAGAAGCATGTATTTTTCAAATTGAATTTTTAAAGTGTATCTATTGATGTGTCTATTTACAAATTTTAAAGAAAATCTATTGACAGGAAATTTTTGGTGTTTGGTGCAAGTACCCCCTTAATGTTTACTTTTTGTTTACTTCTGTACAGGTTAGGTTTGGTCCCATTTGTAAATATAAACTTGTAGTCAATTCGAATCAAAACCGGTACATATATCACTAAAAGCAGTTTATTTAAGATCATACGATGAAAGTTTAACGGGACGTGTAGGAGCAAAGAAGTATCAATGGGGCATTCGAATATCAAAAGTTCAAAAACTTATTATATGTTCAAATGAAGCATACAAGAGCTCAACAAGTATCTTAAAAGATAGATTTCAAACTCAATCAATAGACGATAATGCGATGTTGAATAAGTGCACGCGACACAACCAACATAAAGAAACGGCAATTTAAAAAATCACAACGGAAAACAGCGAGCTCTTCAATATGACCAGAGGTCGCTGTTCGTCGTCTAACATTGGCCAAAGACTAAAAGACTAAAGATCATGAAACTCTTGAGTGTCTCTCTTTCTTGCTTGACAAATATGTTGTCACACCTGCAGACAAAGCTTTAAATGATATATTTTATATGTAGGCACATAACTATAAATGTCTGATTCAAGAATTAGGCATATATGGTAATTCTTCTGCTAGTGCTACATACACTTGCGACATCATTTGACAAAGATGAGATCATAGCCAACCATAACTCTTTCATGTCCTCTATAAATTCTATAAATATATCATTGAAAAGTGAACATGAAGAGTTACCATATTTGTACTGGATATCTAAACTTAAAAAAAAATCCGTACAAAGAAAGGTATATAGCTGGATCTTCGTCGTGTTCAACTACAGAATTGTCCGTTCAACTTACTAAGATCTTGTCTGCTGTCAAAGAAGGACAACAAACATACTGTGACACTATTTATTATCGTAGTGGAATAAATTATATATGGATTTTAAAGAACTCAAAAGATTTGTTAGATAATTTTAAATCCAGGTCATTGTCTGAGGTTCCTTCTTTGAAAACTTTCGATTTTTCAACTTTGTACACCAAATTGCCACACGAAAACTTAAGTGTCGAAAAAAACTTATTGAAAAAGCCTTTTCGAATTCAAGGAACTTTGTTGTTTTAGGCTATAATTCTACATTTTTCCAAAACATCTTATAAAGATAAGATTTGTTACACTTTGGATCAAGTTTGCAGTATGCTTGATTTCCTTATTGACAACATATTTGTCACATTTGGAGAAGAGATTTTTCAACAACAAGCCGGCATTCCAATGGGCACAAATTGTGCTCTTCTCCTCGCCGACTCATTTTTATACTCTTACGAGACTGAATTTCTTCAGGAACTCGTAAAGAACAAGATGATGAAAGAGGCAAAGTCATTAAATCTCACTTTCAGATATTTTGATTACGTCCTCTCTGTCAACAACTCGTCGTTTGGTAGATAGATTCCTTTAATATATCCTCCAGAGCTAGGATTTAAGAAACCACCGAATCCACTTGCTATACATCATTCTTGGATCTTCATCTCGAATATGCCCCGGGTGGTCATCTCAGTACAAAAAAATACTATAAAAGAGACGATTTTAATTTTAAAATTATTCATTTTCCAAGTAACATACCAACGTCACCTGCATACAGTGTCCATATTTCTCAACTAAGTCGATATGCCAGGGGTTGTACACATTTTTCGGATATTTTTGATCCGACACCGCTTTTCTCCGTAACCGACTATTAGACCAAGGTTATAAGAAAATACGTCTCATACGATTTCTAAAAAAATCTTTCTTCGTTATCAGCCACTGGTTTAAAAATTCAATATCATATTAGACGAAATGGTTAGTTCTTGCTTTGATTAGTGTTTGGCTGGTTGATGTACTAAGATGATTACCTTAGCATCCATAACATGTCCTCACAAACCTGCTGTGTTTTGTGTAACTACCGGACCCAAAGGTCGCAATGGAAGAGGGAGGTTTGGTGCGCCTTAATACCTGGTTCAACCTCACGTTTCTTTTGAAATGCCTTAACCAGGTCAATACCATTGAGATCTGCATTTTGTCGGGTATGTTTTCCTTGTTTTGTCTGGTCTTATGGACATTTGAAATTGATTCTCCAAGTTTTGTTATTTTGTAATTACCTTTATTTATTTACAAAGGATTCAAAACCATTGCCTAAATTTTCAACGAAACTAACACCATTTCTGGACAGAACAATAAACAAATAGAAGCCAAAGACAAACAAAAGCTTCTACAAAGCACAAATAAAATGTGGCGGGGTTAAACTAGTTTTTTTTAGGCCAAACCTTCCCCTATTAATAATCCTGTAAAAAGCACAAATATAACATTATCTAAAAATCAAATCGATAAAAGTTCAATTCATCAAGACATTACCTGAGACAAGAGCACAATATAAGAGAACAACGAGACAATGAGGAACTCTCTTGAGAACACTCACAGTTACTGACAGATAGCTAGGAAGCATTCATCGACTGATGTAAAAAAGAATAGAACATATCGATTTAAAATCCGACACAACATTTTAATGATTTAGTGTTATATCATCACCAAAAAATGACATATTTGATCGCTCTAATGCTTTAAAATGATACAATAGTCAGAAGGTTATAGATTAAGATATAAAGTTACTTTCAAATTATCAATATTTCTACCAAAAACACTAATTTTAAAGATTTTACTAAAACTTCTGACTTGTATCCTTTCTTTAATAAGTTTTAAGCCAAATTATCATGTCCATGTGATTGTTCTTGACTTTCAGTGCCTTATAAACAGGGTTTACTAGAAAATATCAGACAAGAGCCGTATCGTAAGTAATGTTGACATAATGCCGTTTACCTGTTACGTTCTAATGTCAATTAGTCGGGCATAAATTCTTGTTATCTCCCTTTTAATTATAATACCTTATATGGCTAAACTGTAAACACTGCTCACGAAAAGATTTATTTTTCAAACTTGAATCAATGTATCATAGAAGGAAGAAAAAAGGGGGAGGGCCCAAGCACATATTTTGTTTTCGGTTTATACTTTTAGTAATTTCGGAATTTTCCCAGAACATTGGATTTTTTTTATCAAAACTTGATCAGCCGTAAACATCTCTGATCCCATCTGTTAAATAGGATGTGGGGTAATGATGTGCAGTACAAAAACAAATCATAATGTCCGTCCTCGAAGATTCGTCATTTTATTACCTACAAGTACAAATCTTACCAAAGCAATTTTTCGTCGATCGGCTTTTTGTAAAGCATCCAATCCGAATTCCGTCGATGTTTTGTATCCCTATTTTACACGTTCAAATAAAAATTCAATTCAAATCATAATTTCATGTCAAAAATTTTAATCAGGAACATTCAAAATATATTTAAAGTTTCTGCTGTGGCATATCCAGAAACAGGATGTTCCAGAGGAGGGGGTTCGAAACACACCCTATCCTTTGCAAATTTTGTAATATTTTCGTGCAGATTTTAGGCAAAAATGGCCTGGAACCCTCTTTAGTAGACAATAGGCTTTCAAAATTTCAAAATTCATGTACCAAGTCAGGACCATTGCTATCTTCAATTTCTATGGTATTTTTACCATCCATGTTTCGTCTTTTCTCTTGGACAATGAGATTGATCCTCCAAGCTTGGTAAGTTTGCTATTACATTTATTCATCAATCAAAGATTCATTAGATGCGATTTATCCAAAAGATTGACAATACCAATCATTAAAATCATTGCATCCCCAATACAAATGTATGCCGCACTTAGTCTATTTAAAAAAAACAACCGACCATTTAACTTGGAAAGGTGGGGGGGGCTTGGTTTTTTCCCAAAAGATATTTTTGAAATTATTTTTGATAGAAGAATATTTTGACAGCAGAGGGTTAGAAATTAAGAAATAAGAAAAAAAATATTCGAAGAAGGATGTCAGCTACATAAAATAATGCGAGAAGCAGAGGTACCAATGGGGTATTCGAATGTCAAAAGTCCGAAAGGGCAGAGACAAAACCAGCAAACACCAACAAGAACGGGACAAAAACAGACAACATGTAAAACATGAAATAATGAAAAATGAAAAATGAAACCAAAAAACATAAAATATGAATAATGAAAAAAAAAATTCTGTCGCGATGCCTTCAAATTTTTTTTTAAAAAATTCTTTCAAGTTAAATGGCCTATCCCTTATGTCTGGGGTAGTAAGAACCTAATCATTTTGACAATTTTGAAATTGTAACGGAGAATTTCATTGCTTTGATGTGTTTGTTAACAATCTAAGTATTGATGCCGGAGAGATTGAAAATACCAAAAATGCACTAGATACGAACATGAAGAGCACAGATTCTAAAAACAATATATGTCGAGCAAGAACCCAATTTCGACCCAAGATCGGCCAATAACATTAGAGAATTTTGAATTTAAACGGATAATTCTAATTTCATTGCTTTGGTGTGTACGTCATCAGGGTTTTTTGACACTCAAAGAACAAGAAATGTTAACTTTCTTTTAGAATGAAACTTAAGTTTATTTTTAATATATACCTCAAATATGCATTAACATGGTCAGCTTCAGCTAATTAATGATTTTACTTACGCCCGCTTTAGATTTGATAATTTTAGTTTGTGTTAATAATAAATAATCACCAACTGAAAAAATTAGGGGTCGATTTTAAATAATAAGTATAAACTTCCAGTATGGTTTGTTTTGGATGAATTGCTCTTCTGCATAAATATGAAGGTCGAAAAGCGGATGAACACAGGGATTCTCACATAAAATACCAAAAAAGATCTCAACAAGATTTTCATTTGCAAGCAATTAGACCCAAATTACAAATTTTTTGTTAAAAATGGCGACAGCCCATGTAAGTTTTTGAGTTACATATAGATCTATATATTCCAATGTCTCACATGTCCACATTTAAACCTTTTGAAAGGGTTCCTATGAATTCCAATTACAGTTGTATTTCATCTCAACCTCTTGACTCTCTGAATTCTCCATTATTTATGGTAACGGAGTGCGGAATTTTGTGTTCGTATCCGTCCGTTCGTTCACTATGGCAAGTTAATAACCTTTAGATTAATGTTATTTTCCATAGTTATTTTCCATTTATCATGAAACTTTATTTATATTTGCATACTAGTATATATAGTAACAGATTTATGATGAAATGAAAAACCAAAATATACTCCTGAGAAAAAAACTTTATAATACGAGTGTATGATTGAACATTGCAGAATAAGGGACATGGTGCGATGATACGGGGCGAATAGGGACGACATGTCTTTGGATATATTCTTACTTACAACTATCAGACAATGAATGGTATAATTCTAATAAAGAAACGGAACAGTCGCACACGACAGCTAATCCCTTCGCCCGTTACATTAAAATGTAAGTGGAACAGATGTCAATTACTATCCAAGATATACCGACTTTCCAAATATCATTCCTCTTCTTATTGGAATTGCCGAGATATGTGCCTTAACCAAAAACTTTAACCTGAATCATTCATCTCAAAAATGTAGGTCAAGGTGACCTTATTTGGGTACGGATGTTGGTTACTTTCCAAGATGTTCACACTGACCCAACATCATTTCTCTACCACTTGCAGTTGCTGAGATTTGGACCTAAACCAAAGTCGTTCATGCGGAAAATATAGGTTAAGGTGACCCAATTTTGGTACGGATGTTGGTTACTGTCCAAAATGTACCCACTGACCCAATATCATCGCTCTATCACTTGCAGTTGCTGGGATATGGACCTTAACCAAAACTTTAACCAGTCATTCATGCGGAAATATAGGTCAATGCCACTAAATATTGTACTGATTCTGACTACCATCAAAGATGTACCCACTAATCAAATATCATCCCTCTATGATGATTATTTGCCAAGTTATTGACAAAACAAATACCATTACGTACATATGTACGAACGAACGAACGTACGAACGTATGAACGAACGAACGGACGTATGAACGAACAAACCAAACGCTATATCCGCTCCCGAACTCCATTTGGCTTGGGGATAAAAAAAAGATACCCAACATTTCTATATTTTTATAGATGAGATTAAGAGAAAGGGGTCCCTAAACGATTCGCACAGTTGTTGTGAAACCCGTTTCTGTATGATTTTGTAATATATTAAAAGACTTTTGCTGTGGTCATATAAACTTGTATTTGTTAAAACTTCCGTTTTTGCCTCAGTTTTGTTCAATGGTGTATCCATTAATAAATCGGAAGTAGATGGTACATACAATGAATGAAAGTTGCAATAAATATACAAACTAAAACATTTGCTACGACTGACGCAAGGTTTGCATTTCCGCTGTATCCAAAAAGAAAAAAAAAGCCAAACACTATATATAAAGAACATAGCACGATGAAACAAAAGAAAACAAGAAATCTGTGATCCAATGCTCACCAGTAATACTCCCGCTTTCACAACTACTACTAGTATGCAATGCGTTTAATATCAAGTTTACAGCAAACAGGAAGTAAATGTTCGATGGATCCAAAAAGGTATCAATACATCATGTCAATACCAAGCTTGTTACCAATTATCAGCATCCTAGGAGTTGAATTTGCATGTAAGCGAATGAAATGTGCAACAGTTTTTTGTTTTAGTTTCCGGTTAACAGGAAGAAGAATAATTGATGAAAGGATATGGATTAAATGGAAATAACACTACAACACATATGTCGACTCCAACTGCAATTAATTAAGAAGTCCGATAGATAAAAAATATATCCCACAATATATCATATCCATATCAAGCTTGTTTCCAAATTTCAGCAACCTAGGAATAATAGTTGCCAAGCCAAGTTATATGCAAATGAAAAACTGGGCAGAATTAATTTTGTGTGACAGAAAAAATTTAAATCTTCGATAAACAGGAATTAAATGTCCGATAAATCCAAAAACGTATTCCACAAAAGACCATGCCATAACAAGCTTGTTTCCAAATATCAGCAATCTAGGAATAATAGTTAAAACAGTATACCCTCCTCTTCTTCGAAGCGGGGCATAAAAATGCCAATTGAATACAAAATTTGAAATTTGTTTTAGATGAGTCAAAAATGTGCCTGAGGTAGAAATAAACCACATGTAACTTAGGGAGCGACCATATGATTTTGTTTTGGAGGGGGCGGGGTTTGTGGGGCTATGGTAAAATTTGAAATAAAAAAGCAGTATGCCAACAACAAACAATCAGAAAATAAAAATGCAGGACAACGGCTTTGATATAAAAAAGGTATGGTCTTTTTTGCTGTACATTTTTTATTTGATTTTAAAATTCAAAATAGTTCGCAAAACATCCAGGCTTTGATTGTTCAGATAATAAATAGGCTGGATGAAAAACATATCAATAACACCATTAGCCCCATAAAAATCGAATGATCGTTCTCTTAAATGTACGAATAGGTGCTTAAGATTTTATTAAATTCATACCAAATGTTATTCAAATTCCACTGTGATGCATAAGAAGAGGTTATTTGGACAGTCTAACAGACAATTATCTACAAATGTACATGTAGCTACTGTTAAACTTTTTTTTGTAAAAAAAACTCTTCTACACAAATGTTCAGTACTTACAATCAAGTTTACTATACGTGGGATTTTTGATACCAAATTCCATCAAAAAGGTAATAAATATATGTTTGACATTCAACTAGCAACACAATCCGCAACAAAGTAAGTTACTCTGCAATAAATTTTATTCATTAAAACAATGGAAAATTTTTAAAAATTGATAAAAAAAAACCTCCAGAATAAAAGATGGGGAGCCTGTGTGAATATTTTTAAAACAAAGGTTGAAACGGAGGAATCGCTAAATTATAAGATGTATTTTATTTTTTTTTTAATTTTACATATTTATACCCCCCACAACAAATAATAATAATAATAAAAATAATACTAATTAAAGAAATAAGGAATTAAAAAAATGAATTTATATAAATACAAAGATTTATTATAATATATAAAATAAATAATAAATAAACAACGATAAATGAGAGTTCATATGCATTATACCATAGATGTATATACACGTTCAAATCTAGTGCGGATCAATTAAGACACCTGGCATAAGGAATGTAATGATTACGTCGTTTTTAGACTTCTTTGGGCAACTTAACGATACGTAGATACGTACGTCGCTTCTCCGATTATCTCTAGTATAACAAAAAGCACTAATGATAAGTGCACCTCCGCATAAGGGACTCGCATGAGAGATACATATAGTGTCACAGTCTAATCTGATTTTATTTAACTTAGAAATATGTATGGAAAAAAGTTTACATAAAAGATCATGTCTTCCGTTATTTTTAAATAATTTAATACGATCAGCAATGTCGAAATCGGACGATGTTGTTTTCTAACATTACGATTTATTCGTCTATCATGCCACCGTGTGTTCCGTTTACAAGGACTTACTAAACTTATGACATAAATATTAAAAGATCTAGATATGTTACCCTATCCTATAATGTTATCGTTTGTAATTTTTTTATCAACTTGAGTTTCACAAGCCGTCGTGACTTGCGAAACTCTCGTTCACTTGATTTTGGATCTTTTTGAATTATTTCAAGAGGTTGAACTCTGATATAATTTAGGTTATGACCATGCTTATTAAAATGTTGATACAGGAGACACTTATATATTTTTGAAACGACGAAAACGATACGGATGTTCCGAATTTGTTTTTGATAAATACCTACACGTTTCCCATACGTTTTGGATATTGCAGCCAGGTTTAGATCAAGTTATTAAGTAATGTAAATTATTAGTTCGTCAATTTACATCTTGGGCTAAATTTATAGAGAATTTGCGACTGTTTAAAGGAGATTGTACAGTGGTGTCTCTTATCAAAATGTTACATGTCTGTCATTTAGAAGCATTGCAATGTAGATTTTAAGGATATCCACGACATGAGTTGTTGAAAGTTCTATCGGTGAAATAACCGTATAAGTTGTTTTTTGGCGAGTATCTAATTTTCGTTTTTTTTGCGATAGTTTACAACTCGCGAACATATAATATCGCAAAAATAGAATTTCGTTAATAATATATGTACAGTGTATTCTCTTTTATTGGAAATCGCAAAAATTGAATTCCGCGAAAAAGAGATCCTCCACTTTTAAAAAAAAAAATCCGCGAAATTTAGTTCCCGAGAAAAAAACAACTTATACGGTATTAGAAATTTGATTTTTGGTTATTGTGGATCGAAAAGTGGGTTTGTTTCTACTTCTAATGTTGTAAGGGCAACAGGAATTAACATTGAAATAAAAAAAGTTCTGTTAGTAGTGGATATCCTATAAAGGGGTTTATTATAAAGAATTGTTTACCGTTTCTTAAAATCATGATATGTGTCGTAAGGAGAGATAGGGGTGTCCAATGAAAAATAAGGATGACAAGAAAACAAATGTAATAACAATAAATATATATATGAAAATGGGGTCTGGGTGGCCGAGTGGTATAAGGCGCTGGTTTAAAAACAACATTGTTGTTCATTAGCCGATCACCTCTCAGCTGGTGTTCGAGACCCTTTTGCATTTAACAAAAAAGGGACTTCTCCAACTGTATGTGATTAGGTTTGTCAGTTACCTGCCCAAGGTCGGTGGTTTCCTCTGGGTACTCTGGTTTCCTTCACCATTTAAACTGACTGCCCTACATGGCCAAGGTGCGTCGATAAAGGGCGTTTAACACCAGCACAAACACACACACACACACACCCATATATGAAAAGTACCACAGACTAAAACTTCCTACAAACACTACTATTGATTCTCGACAAAGCAATTTAAAACATGTAAAACGCAACGACATAAAAACAATTACAGGGATTAATAGTACAAGACGGACATTTTACACGACAATAGAAATGGGCGAACAAAATGGTGGTGTATAAAGTATGAGGTAAGAAGAAAGCTATGAAAGCTCTATCTCGTGTACAAGTAAACATGAAAATTTATAAGAGCATACCTTTGAAAAATGTTATTTTTAAATAAAAGTAAGTTTTAACATAAAGGACAGAGAATTAGCATTAATATAATATAATCATTTGTTTTTCTTATATTTGTTTTTGAAATATCCCATAATGTTACGTACCTGGATTGATTTCTCCTAGTTCATTATATATATTTCTGGAGCTAAACAAAAACACAATCATTGTTTATATATACAATTTAGATTCAAATATGTTGCTTTTGTAATAGACATATCAAGTTCTTTTTAGTTTGTAAAGGCCTATTTGACATCACAATGTATTTAACACGGTTGGTTGAACGTGGGGGATATTAATTTTGTTCGATCGATGCTTTTTTCTTGAGCAATTTACTTCCGTTTGGTGGTATGTACATGTACCATATTTAAAAATACAAAGCTGTCATTGTTGAAACTATGGCCCTTTTCAAAAACTCATCCGGAATTCCCATTTTGATTCTATTATTGCAATTTTAAAAGAGTTGTTTTCCTTTGTGGGTCGGAAAAATGATGTGAACAATGTTAAGCTAAGAAAAACATCAATTTTTTCCATATCCAATTTTGATGTAATTTCCCCCTTCTCCACTTTAATAATCTGGTATAGAATGAAGTCTGAAATGTTGACGATTGTTTGGAAGGTTAAAATTTTGGCAGACAGATTGAAAATGTTTTAACAATTTGTCTTTTTTTTAGATAATTTGAACATATTTTCAATGGTTAGGCCGACCCGTAAGTCGTAAACCTCTATTGCATAATTAAAAGATTTCTTGGGTATGCAAGTTCAGAAAATAATTTATAAAAATGACTATATTAATTTTATACAATGTACTGTACCTCGTATCCAGCTTGGTGGATTCATACACGTCTTTTTTACCTGCAAATTGTAGGGCACATACAAAAATAAATCTTTTGAATATAATTTTTAAACAAATAAATAGTCTAAGAAAATAGTCAACGTTCCTCTTACAAAACAGTAATGAATCGTAAAAACGATGCAGTACACTAAAATATTACAAAAAAAGTCTAGAAGATGTACTTAACACTACCAAAAGATGTTAAATAGAATATAAATTTTAGGATATTCGTATATCCTTCTTCAGTAATTTCAAACACTATGACGCCTTTTTTGTTTGTTAAAAACACTGTTGATGGTAGACGTACATTTTTTTAATTTTCATTACCTTGTGTGCTCAGCAATATTCACTGTGTACGTTTACCATCAACAGTGTATAACAAACATTTTATGACTGATCGTACATGTATTTGTCATTTTCTCTGGACTATGAGATTGATCATTCAAGTTCGGTAGTTTTGTTATTACCTTTATTTATGTCAAAGCGTTAGAAATTACTGAAAACTGAAGACGGATATAACCTAAAATTTATATTTTATTTAACATCTTTTGGTAATGTTTAGTACATCTTCTCGACTTGTTATTAAAAAAAATATACATATACTTTTATATTCTCATTAAAAGAAAACTATTAGAATCGAATGAATACAAATGTATCAACAAACTAAAAGGGTCTTGCAATAAAGGTAGAGTTAAATGATTCGTTGCTGGAATCTTACTTGACCGTAACTAAAACATTAAGTGCATTTATTTTGAATATTGTTAATTTCAAAATATTTGGTTTGGTCTGTAATGCAAATTGAACAAATGTGTAACAATGCTTACTCCCTTGTGCTTTTCTGAAACGTTTCAGTAATATATAAAGTGAGATGACTACTGTTCCAACAACAACTATTATTCCTATACCAGCTCCAACTCCTGATCCAAATGAAAGCTGTTCTTCCTTAGGCAATGGAACTTCTCCTGAAAAAATATCAATTATACACAATTTGTAAACGCACAGATAAAATCATAGTTTCTTGTTATAAAGTAATAAAAACAACGAATGGCTTTTCACACAATGATGTTTACAAATCTAGCCTAACAACAAGCTTTAAATTGACAAAAATATCAAATACAATTGAACTAGCATCAAAGCAAATAGGAACAGACAACACAAAGCAAAGACACATCAGAGAAATTGAAGATAGCAATGTACTGTTGGTTCAGTCATTTCAAAAGAAATGGTGGAATGATCCAGTTTTTATGGCACAAAACCTCCATGTTTCATTGTGATCTTAGGGTCCGGTAACACAAAGCACAACACGATTGTGTGACATAATAAGGATAAAGAGGTGATCATCCAAGTACAATAAACTGTCACACACTAATAGAAACAATCAAGAATCATTTCAACTAACAAACTCTTGACTTTTGCTACCAGTGGCTGATATCAAAAGCAAAACTTTCTGAAAAAAAATTACAAGCCGTGGCATATCGAATAAGTTATTAAACATACACCCCATATGCTGGTGAGGTTGGTATGTTACTCTCCAGATTAGGAAAAAAAATGATTAAAAATTTAAAGTGTCCTTTTTGTGGTATATTTTGTGCAGTAATGGCCATCCAAGTGAAATTCGAGATGCAAATCCAAGAAAATCTTGAAGCAAGTACATTCGGTGTTTTCGTTAATTTCTAGAGGATTACTTGAAGGAACCTATCTAGCAAACAAAGTGTTGTTGACAATAAGGACATCATTAATATATCTGAAAGTGAGATTAAAGGGTCTAGGTTCTTTTATTTTCTTGTTCTCAACGAGCTACTCAAAATGAGAATAGAAACAAGTCTGCGAAGAAGGGGGAGAAGGTGTGCCTATTGGAATCCCAAATTGTTGTTGAAAATTCTCTCCTCCAAATGTGACAAATGTGTTGTCAATAAGGAAATAAAGCATACTGCAAACGTGGTCGGCCATGGTGTAACAGGTTTTATCTTTATAAGATGTTTAAGAAAAGAAAAAAAATAAAGGCTAAAACAACAAAGTTTCTAGAAAAAGAGAATGCCTTCTTATTAGCTTTTTTCAGTCATCATTTTAATTTCTCATGTGGTTAGGTGGCGTATAATGTTAAAATCTAAAAAAATAGATAACTTAGGCCGCGTTGACACTGAGCAAATTTCAAAGAAGTTTTGTCGTCCGCACTAACATTAAACAACAATGCGTTCACATTGTAAAATTTCGATGTTTAAAATAATGTAGTTTAAATGTTGTGTTCATAACATGCATTCGGTACTTAATGAAGACCTTGTGTTGGTTCAATGTACAAGGAATTTGGTACATTTCTTTTGAATAAACGGCATGCATATGCCTTTCTTTCTTTTAAAAGTTTTATTTTGAGTACAAAATATCGTATATTCCAGTTTTTTCTCGGATAAGTGAAAAAGAGGGGTACATGTAATTTTTATATAAGTATACATACGTACGGCAAAGCGGGACAGGATTACATGAAAGAGGTTACCCAGTTGGATCTTACTTTTGTGGGATCAGGAAGATGAACAAAAAAGAGTAATAAAATGAGCATGAAATGATGATGAAGTGGAGATAAAAGTCCAATACGGGATAAGAGTTTTGACTACATCAGGGAAAAGCCAGGATGGGTAGCCTCCTGCATGAGTACCCCATAGGCCCTTCTCTTATCGAGACCTGCAGCAGGGTTCTTTTATGTGTAAAGAACGTGGCTTTGTTCCAAGACGGTGCACCACTATGGTTTGCAGTCAGGTTTATTATTATTATACATTTGTAGCCTGATGACCCGGCTTTCATTGACAAGGATTCACTATTCGACCACCTATGGGCACACACCCCGAAGTCAGGTTTCTGGGTTTTCTTTGGTGGACTTTTACCGACAAGCTAAGCGCTGTTGTGGGCCTATTAGCATATGTTTTCTGTACATTTAAATTACAAATACACTTGCATTTAGTTATGTGAACAATTCTTAGGTCAAGTCATTTAATTTAGGTTTATCAATGAGAAAAAAATAGGTTTGAAACTAGTTTTTAGCACATAAAACTACTTCTACACATGTTTACTCAAAACAACTTCGTTGTGACGACCAATGTATTTAATAAAGGTATGATAGAAGCTGAGGTACTAATGAAACATCCGAATGTAGTCCAAAAGGGCAGAGACAAAACCAGTAAACGCCAAGAGAACTGGACGATGAAACAGATAACATAAAACACAAAAAAAAATACAAAAAATACAACTTAAAAGTCATCAACAACGCGAATTCAAGTGATAATGAAATAAAACTAAGGTGCTCCAGAAGAGTAAGCAGTTCCTGCATGTACTTTGTAAAGCACGCCCCTCGCTTTGCCAATACTTAATTTAATGTATCAAATCCGGTAAAGGAAGACAAAACAAAACCGTATGACAAACCAACATCTGCACTCATCTGATCTGAGAAATAGAAATTTCATATTTGTTTATGAGCGCATGATTCCGCCATAAAATCTCGAGCGAGGACAGCAACCGAAGAGCAACATGAAATTCCAACAACTTGACGATTGTAAATTAAAGTAAAAGTCACCACGGTTTTGAAATTTCGAGATGTTCATCTAAATATAAAACAGACATGCTAGAATCTGTTGTGTAATTTATCTAAAGTTCCTTAGGATATATGGTATGGAGAAAGTCACTAAAGTCAGTGAAAGGACATCATTAACGGAATGTGAGGTTTCAAAAGAGAGCAAGTCTACGATCTGTTATGTTTAGAAGTGATTGTAAGAAGTCTGCAGCTTCATTTGACTGAAGAAACAAATCAGCAAGTAAAGGTAAGTGGTCATTGGAATACATATTGTTTTATGAAAAAACACTAAACTGATCAAATATGCTGTTTATTAGAAAGTTGAGCATGTCGATTATTTGGTCTTCCGTTCTTTGTCTAAGACTCGTTGATGACAAAGTAAATCTGGATATAATCGACTACCAGTTATTAGTACCTGCGATCGATTTCCATTCTTCTTCAAAAAGCTACGTTTAATCAGCCATCAAATCGTGTTTTGAATTGTTCATATAGGTAGAAGTGGAAAAGTGTGGAGAAATCGAAAGTGCAAAAGGAAACTGATTAGTGTTAAGAATCTCCATCACTTTTTTTCGAATTATTCAGGAACCCATTTATTAGACACCATTTCTAGAATTACAACAATCGTAACATTTCTGGAGGCCGGATTTTATGCCATGAATATTGAAGTCAACAAAACTGAGAGGTTAAATTGTACATTTGGATGATCCAGTAATGAAGGCTGTCTAACAGATGTTAATGTAATTTAGGAATCAAATAAAGGGTTGGAATGCCACCATTTTCAGCATCAACAGAAAGGCCAAAAACAGATATTATAGAGTTTCTGTATGTTTAGACAGTGTTATTGCTGATTATGTGGTGCTATCACTATCACTACTTGAACGGACATAATCTACTTGACAGCTACTTGTCTAGATTTACTGGATTCTCCAAGTGTCCAGTGTTTTAAGAAATTCAGTATATTCTTCTTGCGATAAATCAAGTAAACTCCAGTCGTGTCCAGTAAAATCAAATGGTATTACACTGTACACTACTGGATCGCCCTTCAAAATAAACTAGTATGCTCAAATTGAACTTTAACTATTAACACTACTGAACAATCTACATGGTCAGTGTAAACAGACTAGTCAAGTAAATTATAAAAATAAGATTTTTGGCTTTATAAGTGTATTGCAACCAATCCTTTATTCGACTGTCAAACAGTCAATGTAATGTTTCTTGTACACAAAATTGATGTTATTTTGGTGTTTTGTCTGCAAGACAACAACATATTCGTCATGTCAGGTGGACAATGTTTTGGTTACATCAGCGTTGCTGAAAATGGATATTGCCTAAGTGCTTATCCAGCCTTTCCAAGAATTGATTATTTTCAAAACCAATGACATCACAGCTTTAACCCATTCTTAACAAAACGTCAAATTCTGTCCTCTGTTCGTTCTTGACCGATTTTCTTGTATAGTTTTCAACTGAATCCATAATTGTTTTAAAATTATGGCTGAAGTTGATTGGTCTTGGCTCATGATATTTAAGTCCTTTAGCCAAAACATAGCGAAGCAAGTCACTGTCCATGATGTTGAGATGACCAGTAATAACATGGCCACAAGGACTATAATTAAATGGGAACATTTCACATGTACAAAAACAGTCTGGTTTTGCCTTGATGACATTGATTTGGAAATCCTGCAACACTTGTTTAATTAGTTTTTTAATTGTTTAAGATCTTAGGTGCAATGGTGGGATTATATGTATAAGAGATGATGGGAATACCTTTATCTTTGAAGTAAGCAGGAACATGTTACGTAACAGATTTGTGATGTAGGATATTAGCTAAATTTATAGCATCATTATATACATATGGAAAGTCAAATTGATCCCTGATAATGCTTCGATCATGTTAAAGTCATTCAGCTTTTAAAATAGTAAACAGTTTGCCTTATTCAATACTATTTTGAGAAAAAATTATATCGTCTTTAAAAACCGTAACCGAAACTTCTTGTGTACCGAAGATTTAAGCGATTTTAATTGAATGTTTCTTGAGATTTTTTATACTATTCAAATCGCTACAAGTGCTGAAAAACAGTTTTCTGCCTGCTTCAGTATCACTTGTTATCATACATAAATAACAGCTTTGTTTTTTTTTAAATCACCGCTTGTTATTTTAGTTGTGTCGCGTACATTTATTTCGCATCTCATTAATTTATATTGCTATGAACTAGCCTTTTTATAAGGCTCTCAGATTGTAAATGTCAATACCCTCTTGAAATATAAATACATAATAATAATTTGAGGTTCGTATATACCGCTTTTCACAACAGTTAAGTCGTCTCAAAGCGATTCACCGTTCAGGCGCTGACAGCTATCATTCAACATTTACATTACTACCCTACCACGTACTCATTTACAGTTGAGTCGACTGGAACAATTAAAGTAAAGTTTCTTGTTCAAGGATACAACACGATAGTGCCGGTGACTTGATTCGAACTCACGACCCTTCGGTCGCCATCCCAACGCCTTAACCATTACATCACCGCGTCTTAATATAGGCCCGTAGATGATCCATCTGCTATCAGGTTTTAATTTAATAAAGGGGTTTACTGATTATGTCTGCAAGAAACAACTTACATTGTAACTAAAATCTATGGCGCACTTATGTTAATAATTTTAATAAACTTTACTCTTACAGAACTTCAAATCGTGAATACTACTCTAACCAAAATCACGGTGTCATTAACTAATTGCGCATTAAAAAAATAAACGGCATGAACAAACAAGCTTAAGATCAAGTCATTACAGTTTGGTTCATCCATTTGTTTAGCTTAACTTACTTGTAGTGTTAACAATCGGCTTACTGATTCTTTTGATTTTTTTGATCCATTGAAAAATAATATACAATTATTAATAATGTTTAATTTTACCTGAGTTTGTCAGTGTGATACAGTTAACTGTTTCCTTGGACTGGGTTGATCCATAAGTATTTGTTGCATTTACATGGACATGGTATCTCGACGAAGGGCTTAAGCCTTGTACAGTAACAGTTTGGTACCTATTTAATCCTGGGTCTTCTTTCTCAACTGAATACTGAACATCGTGTGTAAGATCGTGACGGACGACGGCTTGAAATGTTTGAAAATCCCCTTCTCTGTCACTACCCCGGTAGTTTGATTTCCATGATACAATCAGTGATGTAGATAAACAACTGACCGTTATATTTTCTGGTGGATACGGTCGTCCTTAATAGACAAAAATATATAAAAATCATGTTGAAATGTTTATTTTCAAATTTGAGGAAACAAACGAAGTTAAGATACCCAAACGAGATTTTTGCCTAGATAAAGTTATCAATAATGACAAATCACACAGTAGACTTAAGCACGAAGAGCAGGTCGCGATAAAAGAATGACTCGTAGAATTATCATGCAGGAGGCTAAATTTCCCGTTTCTATTAATCGCTCATTTTTTTGCCAGTGAAAGTAAAAACTCTCCTCCTCGATTGTCATTGTATCCCCATTTTCAAGCACTTTTGCATTGATGATAGAAAATAAAATACAAGGAATACAAATTACAACAAAGTTCCAGACAATAAATTGTGCTGCGCCTGACGCACGTTTTGTCTATTCAAGACACATCAGGAATGCTCTACCAAAAGCTGAAAATACCAAAGACTATATGAATATGAAGAGCATAGAACGGAAAAAATAAACATGTCGAACAAGAAACCAACTTATGACTAAGACCAACCTATTTCTGGGGTAGGAAGAACCTTAGGATTTGATAATTTAAAAATTTAAACCAATAATTTATAGCTTTGGTGCGTCGTCAGCACAAAAGCGTTAATGCCGAAACGGCCTAACCGCGGGGAAACTCCACCAGCAAGCAGCTCTTGTCATCATGGGTGTGCTATATCAAGCAGGAACTGCTTACTCTTCCGGAGTTCACTCTTGTTTCGACTGGAGTATGAGTTGTTGATTGACATTCAGTTATTTTGTGTTTCCGTATTTTACATGTTGTCTGTTTTTGTCCCGTTCTTGTTGGTGTTTACTGGTTTTTTCTCTTCGCTTTTTTTCGGACTTTCGACATTCGGATACCCCATTGGTACCTCTGCTTCGTAGAAATACAAATTGCATTAAAGTTCAAGACAATAAATTTGCTACGCCTGACGCGCGTTTTGTCTATTCAAGACTCATCAGAGGCGCTCTACCAAAAGTTGAAAACATACAGGAGAAATTGATGATCGGGGTGGTCCTGACTTTCGAAATAAATTGTTGGTTAAACCAGGTTTACGGCACTAAACATCCCTTTTCCATTCTGATTGAAAAGTCCACAACAACACAATTGCGAGACACAAAACGAATATTGAGATGATAAGCTGAGTTCCAACAACAAACCAAACAGTTATCAAAAGAATCACTAGTAATTTTGTCGAACAAAATTTTGAATTTGTCAACCAGTTTTCACAAGAGACATATTTTTTGTTAAATTATCAAATATCTGTTGCTAAACCAACAGTCTGTCACGCAGACGCCGATGTCGTATAAAAAAAGACCTGAAAAATTGTAAAAGCCCTGGAATAAGTCGTGAGAAAAAAAACATTTTGTCTAAAATTACTCGACAAACTAACAAGAGGCTTTAAGGGGCCTGAATCGCTCACCTGAACTACACAGATACACATATTTTGTTGATACCATTGTGCTTACATATGTAATTTAATTTTTTGAAATGTCTTGTATAGTTTTCAAGATATAGGGCTATTTAGGTGCAAAATTTGGAAAAAATACAAAATGGGCAATAACTCCCACATTAGCGGTCAGATCTATTTTAAAATTCCGGACAGGTAGATCCTAATATGCTGATCAATTTTGATTCTTGCACAATTTTTATATCTATAACCATTTTTGAGTTATTAGCAAAAAAATCATCTGCGTTAACTTGAAAACTGTATCTTTAGGTCAAATCTTTTCTTTTGTGCAAGATGGCCTGTGCATTGCATTGCATTTTTTCTAAGTGAAAAATTGTTTTATATGTCAAGTATGGATCTAAATATTCTAGACAATTATTTAAAATAATCTAAAACATTTTTATAGTGAAGCAGTATAAAGAAGAAATACAATTTATTCGAAGTTAAGAGCAAAATCGTTTCAAGAATAAGAGAAAAAGTTATTAGTTTAAAGGCATTTCAAGGATAAGAAAAGAGCCTTACAAACGATCAAAATTGTTCAATAGCGAATTTTCAGTTCTATTAAATATTGATGGGTTATTTAATTAGTTGCTTTACTCCCTCAACCTTTTTTGACAAGCTTAGCGCTGCTGCGGGCCTATTCGCCACTTGGAACCCGGACGGAATAATATTATTTGTAATTCTGTAGACGTTATTAAAAATCTCTTTTTAGTACCTTTTTTAATTAAAACTTTAAAAGTTTTTAAAGGTAAAAGTATTCAAACCCAAATGTTCGAACAGGAAAGCTTCATCAACCCTGCACCATGTTAAACAGGACTAGGTTTAATGAACATGATGTCTGCTCCAGCGGCATTCTTATACTGTCTTCACTAAATTAATATTGATGAATATACGTTTGGGTGTCGATTCGTGTTTCAGTTTATACAATTTGAACTATGGATTTAGCTTTTTTTTATATAAAATAATTTAAATCTTTCCAAACGAAACTAGAAAACGTAAAAGACGTATACGCTGTTCTCCATGTCTTCAATTTCTTTGCACAATTTGTTTTGAAATACATGTAATAATGAATGATAATAAATGAACACTATTGAGTCTGAAATCATCATTAGTCGATAAAAAGTATGTTATAAAGGCCCGTGTGGAGCCTGGGTGGCGAATTAGCCCAATTTAACTAAGGGTCTTGCAATTTTGACATTGGGTACATGTAAGTGCTCATCCCCTAGAGCGACCAAAGTGTGTTCTTTAGGTGGCTTTATAGGTTGGCCCTGGTCCATTGTTGTCCGCTATGTTCGTATTGTCTAAAATACAGAATGCCTGACAACTGCCGATATTAGACCAGCGTTTGATGCAGTGCCATGCTTAATGGAAGTAAAATATCCATGTGTGTGGACCGCCAGGTAGTGTATCACATCAGCTAATTTTTAGTCCATACCCACCTCTCCCTTTTTTCCATTGATCTTTAAAATTTACTGGTTTTTTATGTTTCCCAACCCACGCCTACATTTCCATTCAACATTTCATGTTCATCGCCCTTATATATCCCAGAACAAAGTAGAGCAGTCTGGCGTTAGGGTCTATGCTTTTAGTTTTATTCATTGTGAGTATTATTTAAAAAAGGGTACAATCATGTAGAACCTAGCTATATTACCATGCATACTTTTGTATGTATATGTATATGTCAAGTTACAAATCGAGGATCAAAATTGTCTTCATTTATTAGGAAGTAAAAAAGTGAATGTCAGAATTTGTATATACTCACATTAAATAAAAAAAATAGTTTCAAACGCCTGTTGTTGAGCGTAAAAAATCCAACTTTCTCACTTTAATACTACAAAAAGTGCGTCAAACACATACTAGATATATTTTTAATATCGAATTTGTCCGTTAACAACATAATAGCTTAGCAGTTAAGTGCATCGTCACTGTTTTCGACTTTGCAGTTTCAAGTATCAGTTCTGTTTAATATTAAATATTAGAAATTCTCGGAGCATAATGCATTTTACTGAAAAAGATAAAATGGAATATCTGTATTTTTTATTTGTCATCGACTGGACCCCAAACAAATTTTCGACATGATATTCGTCATTTTGGAAGCGATAAAAATAATCAGAAAAATCTTCCGCCATCTTGTGATGCTCGTAGCTGCACGATTCAAAATGGTCCAAGAAAGAGCGGTGTACAATTTGATCAAGACGCTTGCAAGAAATAGACATGAGGGACACACCTCGATATTTGGAGGCCTTTCTTAATTTACTTGCACGCTGTTGGTCATCTTTCAGTCGTCTGGTACTTTTTCATTGGTCGATTTAGTGAGTGAGTTGGTGTTTTATGCCCTTACATCGCTATATAGGTTTTTTTAAAGGCGTTGAACGTGAAAAGATGATGAAATAAACATAAAATGATGATGAGAAACATGGGGTGGGGTGGGAAACAAAAGGAACAGGAAGTAAAGACCATAGAAAAAAGATGGGAAGTGGTACGGATTAGACAATTAAGCTATGTGGTGCAATGCTTGGCCGTAACAAAGGGTATTAGTGTTTCTGTATTATAGACCTGACAACTTCCGCCCGAGAGAAACCCTATTCACCTTGGGTACACACTAGGTTGCTTTATTGGCTGATTATTGACTCGAGGTCACATGAACAAGGTTTAGTTTCAAATGCTATTGAAGTTAAACTATAAATTTAGTTAAATAAACTATATAAAACATATATAACAATTCAGGCTGATGATTTTATATTTGTTACAAAGTGGGTTATTACAAACTTCAACTTTATTACCAACTGGGTTGACACCTTTAATACAGTTTGTAATAACAAAAATACATGCATACAAGGTTTAGTTCCAAATGACTTTGAAGTAAAACTATACATTTAGTTATATATACCCTTAGAAACATATTTTTTATGATAACTGTACAAAGTTTGGCAAAACCATTCTGTTGGATGATTTTACCTTTGTTACAAAGTGAGTTATAACAAACTTCAACTTTTTTTACAAACCTGGGTTACCAGCTTCAACGCAGCTTGTAATAACAAAAAATTACAAGATTTAGTTTCAAATGCTATTGAAGTAAAACTATCAATTTAGTTTAAAATACTCTATAAAACATATGATAACTGTACTAATGTTGGCAACACAATTCAGTCTGATGATTTTAGATTTGTTACAAAGTGGATAATTGCAAACTGCAACTTTATTACAAACTGGGTTGGTAGCTTTAACGCAGTTTGTAATACTAAAGATATTCAAATTAAACGTGACATCTCGAATTTTGAATTTCAAATCTCAAATATCGAATTTCGAATCTCCCATTTCGAATTTCGATACTCGTATATTAAAGATCAGAAAGCTCATTGGAGATGCGATATTCGAAAAAAATTCGAAATTCGAAATACGAAATTCAAAATTCGAGATATAAGATTCGAAATTCGAGATTCGAGATTCAAAACTCGAAATTCAGAATCTTGCATTTCGAATCTCGAATCTTTATGAGCCTTCTAGGCTTTCGTAGGTATTACCCTACGTTAAGAAACATCTTTTAAAGCATTTGAACCCTTTTACCCACAGAAACAGTTTAAAGTTCGCAAATTTTGCGGCGTGTCTTTCAATTTTATGTTGAATGTGACCCAATGTTGCATTTGCCCTTTGTATTTAACATTACTAAATTAAAAGCGTTTTTCTTTTATCAACATTACGATTTATTAAAACGACATCCACTATAATGTTTCGTAGGAAAATAAAAACGTGTTTTACCGTGAATGCCTCAGTCGTCTGTCTCTCGGTTGACAGATGTTTTCTCTTTTTTGGGAAGTTTTTTTTTAGCTGAAGCCCGCACCCACTCCCGCGGGAATTAACAGCAGATATATCTGCCGCCTGTTTATGTAAAATTTTTGAAAATCAAGAGTTACATGCACATTACCTGTAAAATCTTGAAAATTCTTGCATCGGAAAAGTAATGTAATTTGAAGATTTTTAAGAATAGGTCTGTTAGACTAAAGAACAGGAGCAAACACGGTACGTCTAAACACTACACAGGACTCCTTAGTTCACTAAGGACCCCAAATGTGCACTGTAACAACCGTTATTGTAATAAAAACCGTTATTGTAATAAATTTTGTTATATGAATTAAAAGTGGATTTTTTTATTTTACGTGAAGGAATTATTTGTAACTAAGACATTATCACCAAAAATAATTGAATATTTTAATTAATTATGAAAATAATTAACATTTAAAAACAGTTTATTACAATAACAGTTGTTATCACAATAACGGTTAGCATGCTCAACCGTTATTGTAATAAACTTTTTATATCGAAAATTTACATTTTTTTAATAAATTTTACTTCTTAGTTGAAGTCAAAATATATTTCATGATTGCTTAATACCGATATCAGTTGTTATTATTACTATTATAACCAAAGGAATGACTTTGATTTTTTATCACAATAACGGTTGGCGACCTAAATCCTTATTGTTAGAACAACAGTTTTGGTAATAAACTTTTTCAATCAACCTAATTTCGTCTTTAAATCATCCAAAATGACTAATAGTTGCGGAAAATTGGTATTTCAGTCATTTTAAACAGTTTTTTTCTTTATTTTCGAACTAATTTCAGAAATTAAGATTTTCTTACAATTTTGGCTAAGTGTCCCATATATTCTGAAAATATGAATATATTGTCTGAAATGGATATAAATGAACTAGTAGTACTTGAATATACTAATTGATTCATATTCAAGTCATTTTGAGTCACTTCTAAACAAAATATGTCTTTCAAGTTTTTATTACAATAACGGTTGACGACCAAAATCCTTATTGTAACAACAACCGTTATGGTAATAAACTTTTTAAATCAATCTTATTTTGTCTTAAAAACATCCTAAATGACTTATAGTCGCGGAAAATTTGTATTTCAGTCTTTTTAAACAGTAATTTTTATATTTTCGAACTAATTTCAGAAATTAAGATTTTTTCTTACAATTTGGGCTAAGTGTCCCATATATTCTGAAAATATGAATATATTGTCTGAAAAGGATATAGATGATCTACTGGTACTTGAATATACTAATTGATTCATATTTAAGTTATTTTGAGACACTTCTTAACAAAATTCATCTTTGAAGGTTTATTACAATAACGGTTGACGACCGAAATCCTTATTGTTACAACAACCGTTATGGTAATAAACTTTTTCAATTAATCTTATTTCGTCTTTAAAACATCCTAAATGACTAATAGTCGCGGAAAAATTGTATTTCAGTCATTTAAAACAGTAATTTTTATATTTTCGAACTAATTTCAGAAATTAAGATTTTTTCTTATAATTTTGACTAAGTGTCCAATATATTCTGAAAATATGAATATATTGTCTGAAAAGGATATAGATGATCTACTAGTACTTGAATTTACTAATTCATTCATATTTAAGTCATTTTGAGTCACTTCTTAACAAAATATGTCTTTGAAGTTTTTATTACAATAACGGTTGACGGCCGAAATCCTTATTGTAACAACAACTGTTATGGTAATAAACTTTTTAATCAATCTTATTTTGTCTTTAAAACATCTTAAATGATTTATAGTCACGGGATATTGGCACTATAGTCTTTTTAAACAGTTTTCCTTTATTTTCAAACCAATTTAAGAAATTAAGATTTTTTTCTTACAATTTTGACTTAGTGTCCGATATATTCTGAAAAGAATAAATATATTATCTGAGATGGATAAAGATGATCTACTAGTACTTCAATATACTAACTGGTTCATATTTAAGTCGTTTCGAGTCACTTTTTAACAAAATATGTCTTTGAAGTTTTTATTACAATAACGGTTGACGACCGAAATCCTTATTGTAACAACAACCGTTATGGTAATAAACTTTTTTAATCAACCTTATTTTGTCTTTAAAACATCTTAAATGATTTATAGTCACGGAAAATTAGCATTATAGTCTTTTTAAACAATTTTCCTTTATTTTCGAACCAATATAAGAAATTAGGATTTTTTTCTTACAATTTTGACTAAGTGTCCGATATATTTTGAAAATACGAATATATTGTCTGAAATGGAGTAGATGATCTACTAGTACTTGAATTTACTAATTCATTCATATTTAAGTCATTTTGAGTCACTTCTTAACAAAATATGTCTTTGAAGTTTTTTATTACAATAACGGTTGACGACCGAATTCCTTATTGTAACAACAACCGTTATGGTAATAAACTGTTTTAATCAATCTAATTTTGTCTTTAAAACATCCTAAATGACTTATAGTCACGGAAAATCTGCATTTTAGTCTTTTTAAACAGTTTTCCTTCATTTTCGAACCAATTTAAGAAATTAAGATTTTTTTGTTACAATTTTGGCAAAGTGTCCGATATATTCTGAAAAAAATAAATATATTATCTGAGATGGATAAAGATGATCACTAGTACTTGAATATACTAATTGATTCATATTTAAGTTATTTTGAGACACTTCTTAACAAAATATGTCTTTGAAATTTTTATTACAATAACGGTTGACGGCCGAAATCCTTATTGTAACAACAACCGTTATGGTAATAAACTTTTTTAATCAATCTTATTTTGTCTTTAAAACATCGTAATTGACTTATAGTCACGGAAAATCTGCATTTTAGTCTTTTTAAACAGTTTTCCTGTATTGTCGAACCAATCTAAGAAATTAAGATTTTTTTCTTACAATTTTGACTAAGTGTCCGATATATTTTGAAAATACGAATATATTGTCTGAAATGGATATAGATGATCTACTATTACTTGAATTTACTAATTCATTCATATTTAAGTCATTTTGAGTCAATTCTAAACAAAATATGTCTTTGAAGTTTTTATTACAATAACGGTTGACGGCCGAAATCTTTATTGTAACAACAACCGTTATGGTAATAAACTTTTTCAATCAATCTTATTTCGTCTTAAATCATCCTAAATGACTAAAAGTCATGGAAAATTTAAATTTCATTAACTTTCAACAATTTTCCTTTATTTTCTAACTAATTTGAAAAAAAAAACTAGAATTTGTGTTACAATTTTGGCTAAGCGTCAGATTTATTCGGAAAATGTAAAAATATGATCTGCAATGGATATAGATGTTCTACGAGAATTTAAATGTACTAATTAATTCATATTTAACTCATTTTGAGTCACTGCTAAACAAAATTTCACCTTTGAATTTTTTTTTACAATAACGGTTGACGACCGAAATCCTTACTGTAACAACAACCGTTATGGTAATAAACTTTTTGAATCAAACGTATTTCGTCTTGAAATCATCCAAAATGACTAATAGGCATGGACAATTGGTATTTCAGTCATTTTAAACAATTCCTTGCATTTTTTTGCAAAGTATGGAATACATTTTAGAAGGATGACGAAATAATATAAAATGGATAAAGATAATTCACTTGTACTATACTTGTTAACTTTAAGTTCATTTGTAACTGGATATGCTACGGCTTGTACAGACGCAATACTGGTTCCAAGTTAACTTCCAAGTAAAGCAGTCCAAATTACAGGTCTGCTTTTAAGAGCAGTCTCGTTCTTTTGACAGATCTGGTCAAGTTAACTTCGTGACAAGTCTGCTATTTAAACTGATGCTAAAGCTTTAACAGTACAAAGTTCATGTTCTACCACCCAAGCTGTCGTCGGTATTGCTTTTTAAATGCAATTAAGTTTTTTTATTAAACCGATTTATCCGGTTTGAGCAGACTGTTGAAATGTCTGGTCTGGTTAAAGCGGTCACGACTTTGCGTCTGGTTATTACAAGTAAAAAAAGCTGTCGCAAATCTTTGACCAGTCATGAGTAAACGCAAGTTAACGCGAATGTCTGCTATAGTAGACATGAGTAGACATGGAGAGCATTCGAAAAGTTAACTTTATGTTAACTGTCGCATAGTTTATGTGCGAACCCATCTGTAGCTTATAGTCCAGTCGATTTGTGAAAAAAATGAAAAAAATATAGTAAAAGCATGAAATAAGGCATATTAGTGGAAAAAAGCATACTAATTAATATTAGCTATGGACCCATTTGAAAAGTCAAAATGGCGACCATTTTCAAGATGGCCGCCAGATGGAATATAAAATTCCGAAAAAAATTAAATCGAAATTCATTAAAACTATCATTTGAAGAGGTCTTATATTTGCATATTGCCTTTATTTATCTTATAGTACTAAATGATGTATAGCAATGTTGTGCATCTGCATGTAGATCAACTTGCACACATATCAATCTGTTTTATGCGTGAAACAGAACTTTTATTAAGTCACGTCCAATCAGAAAGGACCATCTTTTAAGTTAAGCTAAAAGTTTTTACTTTGAAATTGCCTTCATGGTCTTTCCCTAATAATTTTTTCATTCATAAGAACGGAGAAGGGGTATGAAATTAAATGCAACCCTACTTAATTCCGTATTCTTACTAAAACACTCAGACTCAATGTCACAAAAATCATTCTTATGATTTACTTTTCTTTAGATGTTGTCTCATTAAGCAATCTTTAATTAACATGGTCTTTATTCTATGCATATTAAATTGACATAATGTGCTCATAATGACTACGATCGGCACCAAAGTATTACCTTCAACTCCACTTTCCCATAATTAAATTGAGGTAATAACAAAATAACCGAACTTGGGGGATCAATCTCAAATGTCCATGGGAAAAGACAAAACAAGGAAGACATACCGGCCAAACCTCTCCCTTCCATTGCAATCTAAATGAATGTCATTCACGCATGACTGTGTCTAATTCTTAAGGTATAAGAATGCAGCATAAAGATATTTTAGATCATCTGTACCTAAAATTTAAGCTAGCTAGTTTTAAAAGTAAAACACTTTATGAAAATGATGAGCATAGATAATTGGCCAGAGGGCACCTACTGAGATTACGACTCTTTCAAAGTCAAAAATAGCGGTTTTGTCATGTTTATAACCCATTGAAAATATACCTATTGCAGATTAAGAGACTTTTCTGTTCCTTGTTTAAACTTTTAGCTTATTAAGCTCTACAAAAGTGTCCATTTGGTCGAAGTAGTCAGAAGAAACTTTAAAGAAGATGCCTTTTACAGCTTAATGAGAACGGGTGATTGATCCAGACTCCAGTGAGACGCTTGATTACTAGATGCAAAGCAAAAGTTAGTTAGTTAGTAAGTTAGTTATTGCTTTACTCTCAAGCAGCGCGATTTTGGCTATATCCGGGAGATGAACATGAAAGTGCTGATACAATGAACATGAAATGATGATGAAGTGGGGGAATCGGGGACACAAGGCCAATCGGGTATGAGAGTTTTGACTGCCACTAGGAAAAGGAGTGATGGGTAGGGACGAGAAATTTACCCTCCTGCATGGGGTTCCTACGGGTCCTACTCTTTCCGAGACCTGTAGCAGGGTTCTTTAACGTGCAAGGAACGTGACATTTTTCCAAACACGGTGCACCACTATGGTTTGCGGTCAGGTTTTCCGCATTATCGCCTGACGACATCGCATCTTTCGATGTCAGGACTGCCCCATTCAACCACCTGGGGCACACATCCCAGTCGCTTTGTGGGCAAAGCGGCCTGACCCGATGTCAGGTTTCTGAGCGCTCTTTAGTGGACTTTTACCTACAAGCTTAGCGCTGCTGCGGGCCTTTTCGCCACCCGGAACCCGCACGGGTGCTAAGCAAAAGAGCTAAACCCCTGTAATGAACATATGTAGTCTTTAATTTTGTGGAACTTTTTTGCAGTGTTTTTATTTTACATTAGAACTTTCAAAGTGTTTTTTTTTTGCCGGTATCTAATTTTTCCTTTTTGCAGTGGTTTGCATCCCGCAAAAATATAAACCCTCGAAAATAAATTTCGAAATAAGCATGATAAGTATATGTACAATCATACTCGAATATAAGTAATCGCTAAAATTGAATTCCGCGAGAAAAAACCCATTTTTAGCTCACCTGGACCGAAGGTCCATGTCAGCTATTGCCATCACCATCCGTTAACATTTTTCAAACGTTAACTCCTCTAACACCATTATTTCAATGGCTTTTAAATTTTGCACAGTTGTTAATTAGCATAGGTAGTATAAAACAAGTGAAGGGATTTATGATTCGTCGAAAAAAATGGCCGCCAAGGCTAAAAATAGGACATAGGGGTAAATTGCAGTTTTTTTGCAAATAACTTGAAAACGGTTACAGATATCAAAATTTTGGCTAGGGTAAAAGTGTTCAGCACCCAAAGATCTACCTGCCCGGAAATTTTCAGGAAGATCCAACAACCAATGTAGGAGTTATTGCCCTTTTTGTTGATTTTTTACAAATTTTGCACCTGTTTAGCTCAATTTGAGAAATTTAAATTGCATATTGTTCATGTTAGGCACACCAAGATCTACAAAATATGTAATAGGGTCAACGTTGTAGGACCTTTCCTTCTAGGAGTTATTGCCCTTAGAACGTCAAAATTGAGCTGTTAAAAAGCGTTTCCTCATTACATTGAAAACGTTAACTCCTCTGATACATAAGTCCAATTGGAACCAAACTTGGTATTGTTGTTTATTAGCATTAGGTGTATAGAACAGATGTGGGCATTTACGATTAGTTGTAAAACATGGCCGCTGTGGCTAAAAATAGAAAATTGGGTTAAACTGCATTTTTTTGCTAATTACTCAAAAAGGGTGACATATTTTTGAATTTTGATTGAGAACAAAAGTGATCTATATCCATTTCAGACAATATATTCGTATGTTCAAAATAAATCGGACACTTAGTCAAAATTGTAAGAAAAAAATCTTAATTTCTTAAATTGGTTCGAAAATAAAGGAAAACTGTTTAAAAAGACTAAACTGCAGATTTTCCGTGACTATAAGTCATTTAGGATGTTTTAAAGACAAAATAAAATTGATTAAAAAGTTTATTACCATAACGGTTGTTGTTACAATAAGGATTTCGGTAGTCAACCGTTATTGTAATAAAAACTTTAAAGACATATTTTGTTAAGAAGTGACTCAAAATGTCTTAAATATGAACCAGTTAGTATATTGAAGTACTAGTAGATCATCTTTATCCATCTCAGATAATTTATTTATTCTTTTTAGAATATACCGGACACAAAATCAAAATTGTAAGAAAAAATTCGTAATTTCTTGAATTGGTTCGAAAATAAAGGAAAACTGTTTAAAAAGACTATAATGCCGATTTTCCGTGACTATAAATCATTTAAGATGTTTTAAAGACAAAATAAGATTGATTTAAAAAGTTTATTATCATAACGGATGTTGTAACAATAAGGATTTCGGTCGTCAACCGTTATTGTAATAAAAACTTCAAAGATTAATTTTGTTTAGAGGTGTCTCAAAATAACTTAAATATGAATCAATTAGTATATTCAAGTACTAGTAGATCATCTTTATCCATCTCGGAAAATATATTCATATTTTCAGAATATATTGGACACTTATACAAAATTGTAAGAAAAAATCTTAATTTCTGAAATTAGTTCGAAAATAAAGGAAAACTGTTTAAAATGACTGAAATACCAATTTTCCGTGACTATTAGTCATTTTTGGATGTTTTAAATACAAAATAAGATTGATTAAAAAAGTTTATTACCATAACGGTTGTTGTTACAATAAGGATTTCGGTCGTCAACCGTTATTGTAATAAAACCTTCAAAGACATTTTGTTCAGAAGTGACTCAAAATGACTTGAATTTGAAACAATTAGTATATTCAAGTACTAGTAGATCATCTATATCCATTTCAGACAATATACTCATATTTTCAGAATATATGGGACACTTAGCCAAAACTGTAAGAAAATCTTAATTTCTGAAATTAGCTGAAAATATAGAAAATAACCGTATAAAATGACTGAAATACCAATTTCCCGCGACTATTAGTCATTTAGACTGTTTTAAAGACGAAATAAGATTGATTGAAAAAGTTTATTACCATAACGGTTGTTGTTACAATAAGGATTTCGGTCGTCAACCGTTATTGTAATAAAAACTTCAAAGACATATTTTGTTAAAAAGTGACTCGAAATGACTTAAATATGAACCAGTTAGTATATTGAAGTACTAGTAGACCATCTTTATCCATCTCAGATAATATATTTATTCTTTTCAGAATATATCGGACACTAAGTCAAAATTGTAAGAAAAAAATCTTAATTTCTTAAATTGGTTCGAAAATAAAGGAAAACTGTTTAAAAAGACTAAAATGCAGATTTTCCGTGACTATAAGTCATTTAGGATGTTTTAAAGACAAAATAAGATTGATTAAAAAAGTTTATTACCATAACGGTTGTTGTTACAATAAGGATTTCGGCCGTCAACCGTTATTGTAATAAAAACTTCAAAGACATATTTTGCTAAGAAGTGACTCAAAATGACTTAAATATGAACAAATTAGTATATTCAAGTACTAGTAGATCATCTATATCCATTTCAGACAATATATTCGTATTTTCAAAATATATCGGAAACTTAGTCAAAATTGTAAGAAAAAAATCTTTCCTAAATTGGTTCGAAAATAAAGGAAAACTGTTTAAAAAGACTAAAATGCAGATTTTCCGTGACTATAAGTCATTTAGGATGTTTTAAAGACAAAATAAGATTGATTAAAAAAGTTTATTACCATAACGGTTGTTGTTACAATAAGGATTTCTGTCGTCAACCGTTATTGTAATGAAAACTTCAAAGACATATTTTATTAAGAAGTGCCTCAAAATGACTTAAATATGAATGAATTAGTATATTCATGTACTAGTAGATCATATATATCCATTTCAGACAATATATTCGTATTTTCAAAATATATGGGACACTTAGTCAAAATTGTAAGAAAAAAATCTTAATTTCTTAAATTGGTTCGAAAATAAAGGAAAACTGCTTAAGAAGACTAAAATGCAGATTTTCCGTGACTATAAGTCATTTAGGATGTTTTTAAGACAAAAGAAGATTGATTAAAAAAGTTTATTACCATAACGGTTGTTGTTACAATAAGGATTTCGGTCGTCAACCGTTATTGTAATAAAACCTTCAAAGACATATTTTGTTAAGAAGTTACTCAAAATGACTTAAATTTGAATGAATTAGTATATTCAAGTACTAGTAGATCATCTATATCCATTTCAGACAATATATTCGTATTTTCAAAATATATCGGACACTTAGTCACAATTGTAAGAAAAAAATCTTAATTTCTTAAATTGGTTCGAAAATAAAGGAAAACTGTTTAAAAAGACTTAAATGCAGATTTTCCGTGACTATAAGTCATTTAGGATGTTTTAAAGACATAATAAGATTGAATAAAAATGTTTATTACCATAACGGTTGTTGTTACAATAAGGATTTCGGTCGTCAACCGTTATTGTAATAAAACCTTCAAAGACATATTTTGTTAAGAAGTGACTCAATAAGACTTAAATATGAATGAATTAATATATTCAAGTAGATCATCTATATCCATTTCAGACAATATATTCATATTTTCAGAACATATCGGACACTCAACCAAAATTGTAAGAAAAAATCTTAATTTCTGAAATTTGTTCGTAATATTGAAAATAACTGTTTAAATTCACTGAAATACCAATTTTCGGCGACTATGTGTCATTTAGGATGTTTAAAGAGAAAACAAGATTGATTGAAAAAGTTTGTTACCATAACGGTTGTTGTTACAATAAGAATTTCGGCCGTCAACCGTTATTGTAATAAAAACTTCAAAGACGTATTTTGTTTAGAATTGAATCAAAATGTCTTAAACATGAATCAATTAGTATATTCATGTACTAGTAGATCATATATATCCATTTCAGACAATATATTCGTATTTTCAAAATATATCGGACACTTAGTCAAAATTGTTAGAAAAAATCTTAATTTCTTAAATTGGTTCCGCAAATAAAGGAAAACTGTTTAAAAAGACTAACATGCCGATTTTCCGTGACTATAAGTCATTTAGGATGTTTTAAAGACAAAATGAGATTGATTAAAAAAGTTTATTACCATAACGGTTGTTGTTACAATAAGGATTTCGGTCGTCAACCGTTATTGTAATAAAAACTTCAAAGACATATTTTGTTCAAAAGTGACTCGAAATGACCTAAATATGAACCAGTTAGAATATTGAAGTACTAGTAGATCATCTTTATCCATCTCAGATAATATATTTATTCTTTTCAGAATGTATCGGACACTAAGGCCAATTGTAAGAAAACAATCGTAATTTCTTAAATTGGTTCGAAAATAAAGGAAAACTGTTTAAAAAGACTAAAATGCAGATTTTCCGTGACTATAAGTCATTAAGGATGTTTTAAAGACAAAATAAGATTGATTAAAAAAGTTTATTACCATAACGGTTGTTGTTACAATAAGGATTTCGGCCGTCAACCGTTATTGTAATAAAAACTTCAAAGACATATTTTGTTAAAAAGTGACTCGAATGACATAAATATGAATTGATTAGTATATTCAAGTACTAGTGGATCATCTATATCCATTTCAGACAATATATTCATATTTTCAGAACTTATCGGACACTTAGCCAAAATTGTAAGTAAAAATCTTAATTTCTGAAATTTGTTCGAAAATATAGAGAATAACTGTTTAAAATTAAAATACAAATTTTCAGCGACAATTAGTCATTTAAGATGTTGTGAAGACGAAATAAGATTGATTGAAAAAGTTTGTTACCATAACGGTTGTTGTTACAATAGGGATTTCGGCCGTCAACCGTTATTGTAATAAAAACTTCAAAGACATTTCTTGGTTTTAATAGTAATAATTACAACTGACATCGGTATTTAGCAATCCAGAAATATATTTTGACTTCAACTAAGAAGTAAAATTAATTCAAAAATTTAAATTTTACGATTTAAAAAAGTTTATTACAATAACGGTTGAGCATGCCAACCGTTATTGTGATAACAACTGTTATTGTAATAAACTGTTTTTAAATGTTAATTATGTTCATAATTAGTTAGAATGTTCAATTAGTTTTTGTGATAATATCTTAGTTACAATTAATTCCTTCGCGTAAAATAAAAAAAATCACTTTTAATTCATATAAAAAAAATTATTACAATAACGGTTGTTATTACAATAACGGTTGTCACAGTGCACTAAGGACATGATGCATTTGTTTAAGGCCAACTAGATTTTGTTAAAGGGGGAGGGTCAGACTTTGCTTCAATTTTAGTCAACATTGATGTATTTAAACAGAAAATTAGCGATGATCGCTAAGAAGACAGGGCCTCAATCATATTATAGACCGGGCTTAGGAACCGACCATTTAACTTTAAATGAGGGGGTTTGTTTTATGTTTTGGCCGGGAAAATATTTATTTTTAAAGGTAAAGAGACAAAATATTTTATTATTTATTCATTATGAGCATAATTTTGTATAGAAATTCTTCTTTAAAATACTTCTTGCTCTCAATCTTTGCTGCCAAAACATTTTTTTCAAGAAAAATGTTTTTCCCTGAAGTAAACAAAGCGGAGAATAGCGTATCCGCTTGAAAATGATTATAGCGTAAAAGGCGTATGTACAAGTGTGGTAAGGGTGTATTTTAGATAAGTCTTGGGAATTATAGACCCGTTTTAATTTGAATCTTTAGAGAACCATAGACCTGTAAACAAAGTGCTATAAATAATACCATTTATCGTATTGAAAGATACATTTAACACGGAAAAGAAGTTTTCTTCATTGTTTGTATGGAGAAGAGCTATATCGTTACGCTTGTACATCCGTGCATCCAATCGCCGGTGTATCCGTGACACTTTGGTCATTTTGAATACTACATAATGGATGCCAATGATCTTTGATACTATTTCAATACTAGATTTGATTTGAATAGCAACACGTTACGCTTGTACGTCCGTGCATCCAATCGCCGGTGTTTCCGTGACACTTTGGTCATTTTGAATACTACATTGTACATAATGGATGCAAATGATCTTTGATAATATTTCAATACTAGATTTGATTTGAATAGCAACACACCACCCACACGAAAATAGGTCACTGCGTCCTATATTTTACACATGAACGACTATGTCTTATTTCTTTGTTTACTTAATGTTCAAGTTTGCTATTGCTACATGCATGTTTGGAGTAAATAAATTTAAACACTAGGTGTGTACCGCTACCGCCCACTATAATTTGGGTGACTGAGAACTTCATGTTTGACAGGGGGGGTGATATTTCAAGTACGGACGGTTTCCCGTTGATCAAAGATACATTTTCCTTGTATTTTTTATTATTATTTGTAGTGGGTTTTTTCTTCTCTAATGATTTTTATTGGTATAAGAATTCTAAACATAATTATATCCGCGTTTAAATATTGACATTGAAAACGTAAGTGTAACAAAGGCATATTATATCTGATGCATGTTGAAACAAAATATTACTTAATCTTTATTTTGAAAAACAAATATCAGCGATTTTAAGAGCTTGTGTCAGAACAGTTTCTCTCATTTTTAAATAGAAATTTGTTCCGGTTGCTTAACGAATGACGGCACGTGACAGTTATGAACTTGTGAGTCTGATTCTGATAGAAAAATATGTGAAAATAAAAACCAAAGAACTCGCGCATTCGGTGTGTCGGGCTAGGTTACATGTATTAAGGATTCTTTGTACAAAGCATTGAAAGCATTATAATTTAATGATAATTAAAATATTCTTGTCATCGCAAAAAACTACGAAGATGAAGGACAGTTAATAATAGTATATTATTTCCTGCTTAAGTTTATGACAGTTCAAGACAGAAAACACAAATCTTTCATGACCTATTATTCCTGCAGCAATTCACAACAGTGCATAACAGTTAGTTGATATCTTGTCAAAAACCACCTTTAACTATGCCAATGGTGGACAGTGCATAATACAGTACTTGAACCGATCAATGCAACAGTTTTTGCGATCCGTCACGCGTCATCAATCAGTCACCAATCAGTCATCGATCCGGTCTCAATCATTCACCGATCAGTCATCAATCAGTCACCAATCCGTCATCGATCAGTCACCAATCCGTCCGATCCTATCCGTCAAATGCATCCCATGATGCAATTTACCAATCCGTCACGCGTCAATTCAATCTAAAATACGGAATTTTTAAGTTCGTTTCGCTTATTGTATCACGTGACTCCTACATCGAATGCATAAAATCTTTGAATAAAATAGAAATCTATAAAAATAAATTTAAGAGCGGGATATTTGACAAGTTTTATATTAATAATAAAAAATAGGATATTACAAATCACAGCCAAATTGTGCTTAAATAAATATTAAAGTCAAACTTTAATGTAAATTAAGACATAACACATTTCTGTTTTAAAATGTGAAAATTCATACGATTTTTGATGTCAAATATAATATATTTTGAAATAAATCATTTAAAATCATGTCAGAAAGTTATTTTGAAAACATTTTTTTATGATTGTTTTAAAACCATCATATAATATTAAGCTCAAACATCAGATTTTTAATTTCTTATACATTTGTAGCTTGCATAAGAAATGTTTGGTCTTAACATTTCTATAATGGAATTAAATTTTCTTCATAATCTCTTAAAAATGGTAAAATAACCTTCTTTTTCAAGTGAAAGATATGAAGTTATTCAAGTTTTCAAAAAAATATAGCATTTATGTGTCAAATCTGATGAAAATAGTTGTTTCGCAAACAATTTCATGTCAACTTTATTCAACCGTCATATAATGTTATGCTCAAATATAAGATTTTACTAAAGTTTTATATATTTTATATAAAAAATTTGCAAATGTGATCTTTATTCCTTTGCGAACAAATTTTCTTTTTTATCTCTTAACTATATGAACTTTATTTTTTAAGTCAGCAATATGTTGTTATGCAACTTTTCAACTTATCTTAGCATTAAGGTGTCAAACCTGATGAAAAAAGTTGTTTCGCAAACATTTTCTTGGCAATTTTATTAAACCATCATATAATTTTATGCTCAAATATAAGATTTTACTGAAGTATCATATATTTTAAATAAGAAATTTGCAAATGTGATCTATATTCCTTTGCGAACAAATTTTCTTCATAATCTCTTAACTTTATGAACCTTATTTTTTAAGGCGCCAATATGTACTTATGCAAATTTTCAACTGAACATGCCATTAATGTGTCAAATCTGATGAAAAAAGTTGTTTCGCAAACATTTTCTTGTCAATTTTATTTAACCGTCATATAATTTCAAGCTAAAATATAAGATTTAACTAAAGTTTCATATATTTTACATCAGAAATTTGCAAATGTGATCTATATTCTTTTGCGAACAAATTTTCTTTATTATCTCTTAACTTTATTAACCTTACTTTTTAAGGCAGCAATATGTATTTATGCAACTTTTCAACTTAACATACCATTAATGTGTCAAACCTGATAAAAAAAGTTGTTTCGCAAACATTTTCTTGTCAATTTTATTTAACCGTCATATAATTTTAAGCTAAAATATAAGATTTAACTAAAGTTTCATATATTTTACATCAGAAATTTGCAAATGTGATCTATATTCCTTTGCGAACAAATTTTCTTCATAATCTCTTAACTTTATGAACCTTATTTTTTAAGGCGCCAATATGTACTTATGCAAATTTTCAACTGAACATGCCATTAATGTGTCAAATCTGATGAAAAAAGTTGTTTCGCAAACATTTTCTTGTCAATTTTATTTAACCGTCATATAATTTCAAGCTAAAATATAAGATTTAACTAAAGTTTTATATATTTTACATCAGAAATTTGCAAATGTGATCTATATTCCTTTGCGAACAAATTTTCTTTATTATCTCTTAACTATATGAACCTTATTTTTTAAGTCAGCAATGTGTACTTATGCAACTTTTCAACCTATCTTAGCATTAATGTGTCAAACCTGATGAAAAAAGTTGTTTCGCAAACATTTTGTTGGCAATTTTATTAAACCGTCATATAACTTTATGCTCAATATTTAAGATTTTACAAAAGTTTCATATATTTTAGATAAGAAATTTGCAAATGTGATCTATATTACTTTGCAAACAAATTTTCTTCATAATCTCTTAACTTTATGAACCTTATTTTTTAACGCGCCAATATGTACTTATGCAAATTTTCAACTGAACATGCCATTAATGTGTCAAATCTGATGAAAAAAGTTGTTTCGCAAACATTTTCTTGTCACTTTTATTTAACCGTCATATAATTTTAAGCTAAAATATAAGATTTAACTAAAGTTTCATATATTTTACATCAGAAATTTGCAAATGTGATCTATATTCTTTTGCGAACAAATTTTCTTTATTATCTCTTAACTTTATTAACCTTACTTTTTAAGGCAGCAATATGTATTTATGCAACTTTTCAACTTAACATACCATTCATGTGTCAAACCTGATAAAAAAAGTTGTTTCGCAAACATTTTCTTGTCAATTTTATTTAACCGTCATATAATTTTAAGCTAAAATATAAGATTTAACTAAAGTTTCATATATTTTACATCAGAAATTTGCAAATGTGATCTATATTCCTTTGCGAACAAATTTTCTTCATAATCTCTTAACTTTATGAACCTTATTTTTTAAGGCGCCAATATGTACTTATGCAAATTTTCAACTGAACATGCCATTAATGTGTCAAATCTGATGAAAAAAGTTGTTTCGCAAACATTTTCTTGTCAATTTTATTTTACCGTCATATAATTTCAAGCTAAAATATAAGATTTAACTAAAGTTTTATATATTTTACATCAGAAATTTGCAAATGTGATCTATATTCATTTGCAAACAAATTTTCTTTATTATCTCTTAACTATATGAACCTTATTTTTTAAGTCAGCAATGTGTACTTATGCAACTTTTCAACCTATCTTAGAATTAATGTGTCAAACCTGATGAAAAAAGTTGTTTCGCAAACATTTTGTTGGCAATTTTATTTAACCGTCATATAACTTTATGCTCAAATATAAGATTTTACAAAAGTTTCATATATTTTAGATAAGAAATTTGCAAATGTGATCTATATTACTTTGCAAACAAATTTTCTTCATAATCTCTTAACTTTATGAACCTTATTTTTTAACGCGCCAATATGTACTTATGCAAATTTTCAACTGAACATGCCATTAATGTGTCAAACCTGATGAAAAAAAATGTTTCGCAAACATTTTCTTGTCAGTTTTATTTAACCGTCATATAATTTTAAGCTAAAATATAAGATTTAACTAAAGTTTCATATATTTTACATCAGAAATTTGCAAATGTGATCTATATTCCTTTGCAAAACTAAATTTCTTTATTATCTCTTAACTTTATTTACCTTACTTTTTAAGGCAGCAATATGTATGTATGCAACTTTTCAACTTAACATACCATTAATGTGTCAAACCTGATGAAAAAAGTTGTTTCGCAAACATTTTCTTGTCAATTTTATTAAACCATCATATAATTTTATGCTCAAATATAAGATTTTACTAAAGTTTCATATATTTTACATAAGAAATTTGCAAATGTGATCTATATTCCTATGCGAACAAATTTAACACAGTGAATCAAAAGAAAATTAAAATAAAATTTACTAGATTATTGATATCTCCTGAATATTTTGTTGATTATATATGTTACAAATTGTTGAAATAATCATTCTAAGCAGAACCCTTTAACATTTCAAAGATTTTTTCAGTACAGTTTCTGTTTTTGTATTTAAAAATCAGAACAAATAAAATAAAATTATATTATTATTATTTTTATGGAAGAAGAGAACACGAACTTTGCCTATTTAGTTTAAAGGAAGTACTATGTAAACAATTATTAAATTCATTAGATTAATAATATTAACATATTTAAATAGAAAATGTACGTCTTAATTAACACTATAGCATAATTTATTTAAAACAAATTAAATTAACGCCGCCCTGGTTTGTGTTGCGTTATACATGTTATAAACGTATAGGTAAAAACGATAACTTCGTTTCACAGAAGAGTTTTCTAATTATACCGATCGATCGTATCAGTCAAAATAACGGATCGATAGCCCGGTTACCTAAGGTATCCGTCATCCGTCCAATCCGTCCGATCCGTCATCAATCAGTCAACAACCAGTCACCAATCAGTCACCAATCCGTCATCAATCAGTCATCAATCCGGTCCAAACGCGTCATCAATCCGTCACCGATCAGTCATCGATCCGTCAAAGTGTTGCATTGATCGGTTCAAGTACTGTAAGTAATGAAACATTGACAATTGCTGCCTAAAATTGTAACGGACCAGGACAGTGATAAACAATACAGGTAAAATTATTGAATACTTCCAAAAATTGTAACAATTAGGATAGTGATTAACAATCTAAAGTCTGTCACTAACTATGGGAAACTGTACCAATGTCGGACAGTGCAGGTCAATGTAGGACAGTACATTTTTGGCAGAAGGCAATCACTGTCACAAACTGTCCTTGATTGTATAGGGCGATAATGGTAATTCACTGTTGTTTAGCAGTAGTTTCACAGTAAATAGCAGTGCAAGGCAGTAAAAACGTGACTGTGCATAGCATAAACAGTCATTTGTTGGTTCATAATGATTGATGGATCTTGAATATACGAATATGCTTGATGAAACTTTGCTAATATTTTGATTGCAAATCTTTATATTCAAGAGTGTTGATCACTTGCATTTAGAATTTAGCAGATGCTTTCTTATGAATCTTGGGAATTCATTGCGAAATCGTGTACTCCATGCATTAACCATTAAAAGTTACCTTGTTATTAATTAAACTTACGTTTTGACTCGATCAAAAATATCCTTTTCATGACTGGGTTCACACCATCGTTTACAGATAAGATATATTCCCCATAATCAGACTGTTGGAGACTCTGTTTATAAACAGTTGTCACCTGTCGAAAAACTGAATATGACTCTGAACTGGTAACTTTAGCGCTATCAAACACCCATGATATTTGAGGACGTGGATATGCAACAAGGTGAACTGTAACATTCAGCGCTTCATGTTCGCCGATGCCGATCTTTTCGGGAGAAGATAAAGTCTCTTCAATTCTTGGGCTACCTGTAATGATTCGTGTAAAAACTGAACTGCAAAATCTTATAGAACTTACAAAGTAATTCTCCCCCTTAAGAGAAGTGGATGTTAAGAATTTGGTAATTTTAACAGTTCTATTCTGCTACGTTTGATGATTTTTACTTTTTTTATTATGTACATGTAGGTTTATATTGTTTTGCATATTTTCTTGATTATTAAAATGTGTATAGTTTCCTTTGTCTATCAGTAAAATTATTTAGTTAAAAGTATCAAACAGAATGCAAAATTTCAACTTAGATGATGTAGTAAATACAAAGGTAAGCCTTGCGCTAACCTTTAAGCCTAGCGCTAACTGCTTTTTGCATGTTCTCTGTCCAACCGGTATCTGCAACGGGCTAAACACGCCTGCGAAAGTAACACCGTCATGCTGTATCTATAGAAATAGAGCGTACTTTTGCAAACTTACATTTTACGTAAAGGTTGAAATTCTTGGTATCAGTCCCAAGGTAATTTATGGCTTCACATGAATACATGCCAGTATCATAACAGGTCGCTTGATTCACTAAAAATGACGATTTATTCTTCAAAGAATGTTGTTCCTTGTTATCAAACTTCCAAACGAGTTCTGGTGATGGTTCTCCATCAGCATTACATGTAATATTAATCTGCTCAAGTTCCTTAATAGTCGAGAATCCCTCTAATGACATAATGGCAGCAGGATCTGAAAACGAACACATTGTCAAAATTATTAAATAAAATCAATACAACGCTATCGTAAATCTATATAAAATGTTACCTTGAGATAATAGACAAAAACTGTTTGATCATATAGAAAACAAAAAAGATAAGATAAACGAACTTGAAATATTTGTTGATCTTTCTTTTTAAACAGCTAAACTTACAATTGACAGCAACTTCAACTGTGTTGACAATTCTGTTGATATAATTAGACGCATTACATCTATAGACACCAATCTGTGTACGTTTAATGTTCTGTAACCTCAGTACATTAGATGCTCCTACTTGTTGTCCATTAGGTCCTGTCCATATCACAGTACAGCTAGGTCTACAGACAGAGTCACACGTTATATCTGGTATCGACTTGTTCTCTACAACTGTGTAACTCGGTGTATCAGGTGACAGAGTGATACGTTCTGGTCCGTCTAGAGAAAATAAATTTAAAGTAGGTTTGGGTACAGATTAGTTTAAGAAGAGATTATCATAAGCCGAGAACAGCCTATTCGATACAATATTAGTCAAGTCTAAGGATCAGCTGGTAATGTTTTACCGAGTGTAATTTGAAACACAATTTTATACCCTTTTTGGTATTTGTATTTGAAACATACCAACAATCATACAAGGAACAATAACAGTAGTTTAAATGTATTTATGTTTTTGTGCGTTTCTACAAGCAGTAGGATGTGAATTACGCATGTATATCGTAAATACGAAGACAGAAACAAAATTGGAAAACATAATATAATAAAAGCAAAACAAACAAATCAACACACAACAACCAAACAACAATCACTAACGTGGACTAAAGTCGAAACAGGAGTGAACTCAAGTGCTCCAGAAGAGTAATAATTTCCTGCTAGCTATAGTACAATCGGCACGTACCAGCGTAACCCTGTGATGTAATATCAAGGAAATCACAGCACTCCTCAAAACATTTGGAATAACGAATCAGTGTTGATACCTAAACTCCGTTAGCTATGGCGAATGGAATGTTGCTACACAAAAATAAAAAGTTGACGAATGGAAATATGAAGCCATTGCCTTTGTTATAGATCTTTGTTGTAAGTTTTTCTAGTGTGTCGAGACAGAAGTCCAATTTGAAGTGGAAGTGTTACTAAAATATGAAGTGATGTTTATCTCAAGTTCCTATTGATATCACCATATCGAGTATTGTATAGTGATAGGGCATCGTCAATATAACGAAATTTGTGATTTAAGGTTAAAGCAAGTCACCAATCCTTTTTGTCTAGAAGTGATTTTAGGAACCCCGCTTCAAAATTTATTGTCTGGAACTTTGTAGCAAAATTTATTGTCTGGAACTTTGTTGTCATTTGTATTTCGAACACACGTGAAGTTTAGCACTGCTGGTGGAGTTTAAATTCCCCGAGGTTAGCCCGCTCCGGCACAAACACTTTTGGGTTGGAGAATACATCAAAGCTTTAAATTATCCGTCTATATTTCAAAATTGTCTAAACCCTAAGGTTCTTCCTACCCCAGACATAGCTTGAATATCTTAGTAATAATTTGGTTCCCCAGTTTATTATTTTTGGTTATACTGTTCTATGCTCTTCATGTTCATACAGTGTTTGGCATTTTCAATATTTTTGGTAGAGCGCCTCTGATGAGTCTTGAATAGACGAAATGCGCTTCAGGCGTAGCAAAATTTATTGTCTGGAACTTTGTTGTCATTTGTATTTCGAACGCACGTGAAGGTTAGCACTGCTGGTGGAGTTTAAATTCCCCGAGGTTAGCCCGCTCCGGCACCAACACTTTTGAGTTCGAGAATATATCAAAGCTTTAAATTATCCGTCTATATTTCAACATTGTCTAAACCCTAAGGTTCTTCATACCCCAGACATAGCTTGAATATCTTAGTAATAATTTGGTTTCCCAGTTTGGTATTTTTGGTTATACAGTTCTATGCTCTTCATGTTCATACAGTATTTGGCATTTTCAATATTTTTAGTAGAGCGCCTCTGATGAGTCTTGAATAGACGAAACGCGCTTCAGGCGTAGCAAAATTTATTGTCTGGAACTTTGTTGTCATTTGTATTTCAAATCAATGAAGAAAAAATATTGACAAGAAATGATGTACAATTCGTGCCAAATTGGATGTCAATTGACTGTTGAATAACACGTCCACCTCGATAAGAAAGTTGAGCATTTCTATTAGTTGATATTCTGTTAATACGTTCTTTTTACTATACTCATTGATGGGAAAATAAGTCTCTTTTATCACATTATGAACGTTAGTAATAGAGATCAAGGGTTCAAATCTCAGTATGGTAAAATTGTTATAAAAAGTGTTGAATGTCAAACATGCATACTTGCTTTTTTTTGTTTTCAAAATGTTTTAACTTCAGCATTAAATATCGTTAGATGAAAAAGAACTGATAATCATATTTTATACCAAAACAACCCAATACGGAGTACAAAAGTGGCCAATATTAGAGAAAACGGCACTTTTAGGAAATACAAGATTGCTACGCGTAGCCAATTGTCCCCCGCCGCCGCATGAAAGTTGTGTGGTATGTAAATTCGATCGATATCTTATCTGAGAAATGATAGAAATTGGTTGTTTTGGAGACGAAATCATTCAGTCAAAACTAGGAAGGAAATCAATGAACATAAAATTGTTTTGACAATGTCCCTTTTCGGACTGAAAAATCACAAATTCGTAAAAAACTCGAAAACCGTAAATATCGCTACAACATTATTTTCGTATAATTATAGAGTACCTTTTGCTCTATCAGCCTACAAAATTGCACCTAGGTAACCGAGAAAATGAATGTCCTATATTTTGACCTCTCTTCCCCGTTTTCATAGAAACGGCGGCCATTTTGAAAATTTCAAATATGGGATGATCACCTACTAATAGTACCCTATTAGTGTGAAAAGTTTCAGCAACATCTGTTCAGTAGTATCTGAGGAGTTGCACCCACAAAAACGTTTGACAAAGTCCCATTTTTCGGACTGAAAAATCACGAATTCGTTAATAACACGAAAACCGTAAATATCGCTTCAATTTTTTTTCGTATTACTATAGAGTATCTTTTGCTCTATCAGCCTACAAAATTTCAGAACCCTGTGCACCTAGGTGACCGAGATATTGAATGTCTTATATTTTGACCTTTCTAACCTTTCTTCCCGGTTTCCATGGAAACGACGGCCATTTTGAAAATATCCAATATGGGATGATCACCTACTAATAGTACCCTATCAGTGTGTAACGTTTCAGCAACATCCGTTCAGTAGTGTCCGAGGAGTTGCACCCACAAAAAACGTGACGGACGGACGGACGGAGACCATTACTAAGTCCCTCCGACGCGTTGCGACGGAAGACAAAAATATTCCAAAACGCGATACCTGTGGGCCTGGACAGGATTTCGGGAGCACGGGAGAGAGGGGACGGGAAAAGGGAGGAAAGGGCGGGAGAAAGGAGAGAAGGGACTGGAGAAGGGAGACAGGGGCAGGAGAAAGGAGAAAAGGGGAGGGAGACAGGAGGAGAGGGACAGCAGAAAGGAGAAAGCTACCCCTGCCCAGTCCCCGATACCTAGACGTCACACTTGTATTATAACTTAGAAAAAAATAATACAAATATATCACAACGTTAATCACAAAGAAAACAAATCTAATCTGTTTGTCGCACATTTCAACTATATTAACATAACATTATTATTTGGTGCACTTGGTCAAAAGCAATCTTGATTTTTATCGCGTTATTTTGAGATTATAATAATATATATAATTCGTTTTAACTATTTTGAAACAGGGGATGCAAATTAGTAGTTTTACCATATTACCTCTTCAGTACACTTATGTAAAAGGAGCTTAATATTGATAACTAAAACTTAAGACTTAAAAACATACAGTTTACATTGAGACCAATGTCTATAAATCGTTCTCCGATTCCGTTCCATGCCCTACATCTGAACGTCCCATGATCACTCTTGGTTACAGACGGTATAGACAGTGTATCTCCCTGTATAACAGAGCTATCTGGTCTGATCCATTGGTACTGACAGCTGGGATTACATACAGCAGAACATCTGACGGCATCTAAGCGTTCCCCTAGTATCTTTGTTACTGTTGTAGCTGCTGGAACTAGGGTTAATGTATCGTCTGGACCGTCTGTTAAAACATAAATCATAATTAATCAATAGAACAGTTTATTAAGGAGTTTGTAAAACGGATAAGTGGCATATCCTATGACAGAAAGGACCTGTACAATGACCAAGGAATAAATTATATACAGCAGATCATGTAACCGTCATCTAAGCGTTCTTCTACGATCTTTTTATTAGTTTCTGCTTTATTTTATGGTAATGGCTTTTATAGAAACAAAGGAACAAACGTAAAGGCTTGAAAACAAAGAGGCTTAAAACCATTGAAATAATTTGAGCTTTTGAATTTTACAATGTATTGTCTTTTGATAAAGTGATTAATTGTGTTAGCAGTGAACATCTATTAAATGGTTACCTGAAAACTTACATAAAATTGAGAGCTTCTTGAGAATCAACATTTTGTTGAGATTTTATCTTTAAAACGTCGGTTATATTTGTTACAGTATATTGGGTTTTTTAAACTATAAGCCGTAAAAGATTGTTTTGTACCATGCTTTATTTTTCATTAATGGTGACCATGATATTTGTCGATTCAATAATGAAAAGAACAGTTTCGTAAAATAAATCGTAAACAACAAGAATCACACAAGGAATATTAGTGGCATTTAGTCAAGATGTTTAAGCAAAGAATATTTTGAAAAGTTGAACGGACGAACGGCAGATGTCAAGTAATGACAGTAGCTAACAAGACCTTTAGCAACGTGGAGAAAAACAAAACCAGTTAGAGAGGTACCTAAAGCGACTTACATGTTACATTAACTGTAATGGTCGTTGTAACGGCACTGATATAGTTAGTCGCATTACATCTATAGACACCAGCCTGTGTAAGTTTAATGTTCTGTAACCGCAGTACATTAGATGATCCTACTTGTTGTCCATTAGGTCCTATCCATACCACTGTACAGCTAGGTCTACAGTCAGAGTCACATGTTATATCTGGTATAGATGTGTTCTCTACAACTGTGTAGCTCTGGGTGTCAGGTGATAGAATGATACTTTCCGGTCCGTCTGCAAGATGTTGTACATGAACATGTATTGAACGTGGTTTTGGACGACTAATGATCATTAATATTCTTAACAGCACAATAACCACTTTGAATTGTTCAATTAGGTTTCTTACTTTTATCAATTCATTTATAAAAAAAGGTAAATGATAGGTTGTAATAGGTTGTTACTTTTTTGGGCCATAAAGGCCCATTTAAAGCCGAAAAAGTAAAATGTATTTGAAATCATGTTACTCTAAACCTTATTTTTTTTCCAAATGATTGTTTTTTATAAAAGAATATTCTTTGATAAGTTTGCATAAAAACAACATTAAAAATCGTGTTTAAAATTAAGGTAGACCTTTATCAAATTTAAATTGTGTGCTAAAACACTTGAAGATATGGTTAACCAATTCTTGTAAATGTTTCTAATATATTTACATAACTTTAAACGAACAATTTTCAATTTTAAATGTACGGTAATCTTAATAACAAGAGTTAACACTAAAGTATATCTCGCCTGCCGGCACCATCAGAAACAATTATTATTTTTTACTTCCACTATATTTTGAATTTACATGGATTTTCAGTTTCTGGAATCAAATGATGTTTATAGAACTTTAACATTGCTAATATATGCAACAAAAGTCACCAAAGTCACGCAACCAGAAATAAAGGTCAAGGTCAAAAGATAGGGATGCAACTGTGCTCAGCTATTAATAGGGCATATGCATACCACGTTTAATCAATCAGGACCAATAATACTTGAGATATTGAGATGTTTGCAAAACCTTAACATTGGTATTACATGTATATGTATCGAAAATTGTCAAAGTCACTCAACCGGAAAATCAAGGTCAAGGTCAACAGATGGGGATATAACTGTGCTAAGCTATTACTATTACAAATGCATATAAGTTTCATCAACCTAGGACTTATAGTTCTTGAGATATGGAGGTGCTCAAAAAACTTTTCCATTGCTATCATATGTATTGAAAATTGTCAAAGTCACTCAACCGGAAAATCAAGGTCAAGGTTAAGAGACGGGGATGCAACTGTGCTAAGCTGCTACTGGGGCATATGCATACCAAGTTTCATCAACCTAGGACCTATAGTTCTTGAGATATGGAGGTGCTCGCAAAACCTTTCCATTGCTATTATATGTATTGACAATTTGTCAAAGTCACTCAACCGAAAAATGAAGGTCAAGGTCAAAAGATGGGGATTCAACTGTGGGCTACCACTGGGGCATATGCATACCAAGTTTCATCAACCCAGGACCTATAGTTGTTGAGATATGGAGGTGCTCATAAAACATTTCCAAAAAGTTAACGCCGCCGCCGTCGGTAAAGTAACGCCTATGTCCCGCTCTGCTTCGCAGGCGAGACAAAAATGAAGAAAACACAGATATTTTAAATATTTTTAAACTACTGAATACTAAAAAAATATAATAGTCTTTTTTAATGTTCAGTATTTCTCGCACACAAAAACATCTTGCAACTATTACCAAAAATATATTTTAGTAATACATTTATTTGAGAGAAAATAAATATGGAGCTGGTTCCGCGTGCAAGAAAATACTTCCGAAAAGAATATATATCACTCAATTTCGTCACTTTTTCATTGACACAATGTGTTGATGATTAGCGATGGTTCATTTCAAGTATCATTTTCTTGAAAGAAAAAAAAACATTCATACAGTACAAAAACCGGTGGACAATAGAATGAGAGCTCTTCATCGGAAAAGATAGGAAAGTCGATTCGAATGTTTATTCTGGTTGTCAAGTGAATTAAAAGTTCATTCGATTTTAAGTTATGTTGTTTAAATAAACTATTTTGAATTAGAAGGAGTTTATAAAAGTAACACATTACATTTATAATGTTAACGTTTATAAAAAATTCTGAAAAAAATCCACTATTTTTTTAACAGTATTTCTTTCCATCTGCAAATTTTCAGACATGTACTGCAAGAAATTAAGCCAAAATAAAATAAAGAAAAAGACCCTTTTTTCTAGTCCGTCTTGACAACGTTCTTATTGAAAGTACACGATTTACCTGTTGAATTTGAATACGTCATGGAACATGTTTACCTTTTTGACCAGTTTCCGTAAATTGGGATTAACAACAGGTGAGTTTTCATAGCGTTGGATTAGTTATCCAATTCACTACGCAGTCATCTGCCTCAAATTCTATAGAATGTTGAATATCAATGAAATTGAAAGATGTTCAAGGGACGCAATTACCAAGTTTTGTCTTAGCAACAGATCCAAATGAATTGGGTCATTCTATCATGCCAGTAAAACCAATATATATCTTTAGTAAAGATAATTACCTAACATTTCCACGAGGTTCGAGAATGTACTGCAGTTATTACGCCTTGTGTAATTTTTTAAAGTTTGAATTGACATTTTTTTTCCTTTCCAACGTCGGCCAAGTTTTATTCCAATAATTCAACCACGCGTCTTCGTTGACAGTTAAAAAACAGTTTACATAGCAGAAAAGATTTCTGAATAACATAACATGTGTCACGTGTACGATGACAGTCAGATCCTATTGCAATGAATGCAAATAGTTGATTGTTTATATTTCACCGCCATCGTCATTAACATCGTCAAAAATTTAAACACCCCAAGATTTGTTTCTGCAGGGGAGATAATTGAATACCACTAGATATAAGACTGCATACTCATGACCTCGATTTTCAAAAAAATACATTACCCTGCAAAACAAGACATTTTGTGACATAATTTATCTTATGTTTTGATTTCAGCGTTGCACTGAAAAGTGGTCCTATCGCAACGTATCCTTTTTAACAAACCCAATAAAAAAACAATCCATTTTCTAAAATTGATACTGACTTGCTGGACTTGCTTACTGTGTGATTTTTTTTAATACGGAAGCCGAGGAAACAAAGTCTTTTATTCGTCAATACAAAATGCGTCTTTTCGCAAAATAAAGATGAAGCCTTCCCCAGAAATCATATGTCGCTTGCGTATCTTTGTTTTATTTTGTAAACAGAAAGTAAATGAGTTATGGGTATACAATCTGCCTTCTGCTTGTAGCCCGGACTAAAGTGCAAAGGAAATGTGTACACAAGTCCATTATTTAAAAAAAATAAGTATTCATCAAACAGGAAGTTGTTATTTTTGGGGCATGAAATTGCTTTACACCATAAAGTACTACAGGATGAAGCTGCATGCAAAATATCAAGAGCCTGCTGCATGTAGTTGCTTGGAAAAGTTTGATGGAAGTTTGTATTTAAGTCCTTTATATATAAAACATTTAAGTATTCGAGATACAGAAAGTAATTAATTTTTGGGCATGAAATTGCTTTACACTATATAATACTATAGAATGAAGCTGCATGCAAAATAGCAAGAGCCCGCTGCATGAAGCTGCTTGGGAAAGTGCGACTTAATTTGTATTAAAGTCCTTTAATTATTCGTCAAACAGGAAGTAGTTAATTTTCTGGCAAAAAATCGGTTTACCCCATATAGTACTATAGGATCAAGTTACATGATTGTAAAGTTTCAAGAGCTTGCTGCATGTAGATGTCCGGCAAAATGCAACGCAAATTTTTTGTGACACCGCTGGACGCAGGACGCAAGACGACGGATAGTGCCAAAGTGACCCCTATATGTCGCTTCTGCAACACGTTGCAGGCGACATAAAAAATGAGAAAAGCTTTTTTCTTGTTGTCTCAATAAACATTTGGGTAAGAATAAAATTTTCTTTGATTACGAATTCACTTTTTAAACATAATAACTCGTACGTCTGAGAAAATACCTTAAACGTATGAAATTATAACTCATGCGTATGACTTATACCTGATACGTATGAGGTATATATCATACGTATGCGTTATATCATTCGTACGAGTTATATCTCATTTGTATAAATTATTATTTCATATGTATAAATTATTATCTCATAAGTATTAGTTTTTTATCTCATGGGTACGTACGACTTAAACGTGTGACTTGTATCCCAAACGTATGAGTTATTTTTGTTATCATGTGGCAACAACACACTTCTTGAACTTGGTGAAATGCTACCTTATATTAATTTTGAACTAGTTTTCAGAGATGTACACATGTTAAATTGTAAAAGTTTATGCTTTATGTACCAATTTTATGACGTTAATATAATTTTAAGAATACATGTAGTACGTTATTTTGCTATATATTCTTTTAAAATGTTGATGTTATAATTAACACATTTATGAAGTACTTAGGTAGCATTCAATAGGATGGTGAATTTGATTCAGCTGTGTACGCAAATTTCAAGAAGTAACTTTCATCGGTGGAATTTGTATCAAACAATAATTTGAAGGTCGAAAATTTTATATCAGGAAAGCCAGAACAGAACATATAAAACTTGCTAACTATTAAAAACATTACAACGAATAAATTATTAATTGCAGAAGACACGGAATATTGTTAAGAAAATTTAGACTAAATAGAACATACAGTTAACAGTCAGATTTAAGTCTATAGTACTTTCACCGATTCCATTCCACGCTCTACATCTGAACGTCCCGTGATCTCCCTTGGTTACAGACACTATAGACAGTGTATCTCCCTGAATAACATTATTGTCTGGTTTGGTCCATTGGAACTGACAGCTGGGATTACATACTGCAGAACATCTGACGTCATCTAAGCGGTCTTTTAATATCTTTGTTACTGTGGTGGATGCTGGGTCTAAGGTTAGTGAATTGTCTGGGCCATCTATTATAAAATGCAAAGTAGTAAAATCGATACCTTCAAATAGTGAACGTACGGCTGGCCGTAAAGTTTGTGGACAATCTATACAAAATAAACAATTTGATTGGACAAGCTTCAAAATTATTGAAAAGAAGTCTCATATTTGTGTACAAAATTTAAGAACAAACTATGAGTCGGGGTATTTTCATGATTTAGAAAAGAAGTAAGTTGGATAAATTACTCAAAATTAAAACAATTTCTTTTATATACATTCGATTGTTGACTTAGATACTTTCGAAAGAATAACATTTATATTTCTATATGTTGCTTTATTTCTGAAGACCTTGGACACATCGCAAAGCAGTGAACAGCGCCTTCTTGCCTTGTTGAAGGCCACTGACTGTTTTGCATTGTGTTTTTATATATATAAATTTCCGCTTGTTATGTGGTCTAAGTTGCATACATTATTCCACATCTCATTATCTAATGGTAGAAATTAATTTCGAATGTGACCTTGAGTCTAGACGATGACGATATGATGATCAGCATACTATATACGATGCATTGTAAAAACAGGTCGACGAAGACTTCAAGTTACATGTTTAAGTTAATTCAATTCAAGAATAAAAGGTCCAACCTGGTATAAGGCATTGGCCTATAAATCTTGCATCAGAATGGAAATCACAAATGCTTAGAAAAGCAAAGCAACACAATTGGATCAAAGTTCCAACTTCAGCAGAAATTTATAACAATTATGATATATTATTAACTTAATATTTTCATACATATAATATAATATTTATATTCTATTTTATTATATTTAGGCATTAACTACTTCAGTGTAGTGACTTCAAAGTTCAATAGTTTCCTTAATGCTAGCGACACACTCACCCGATTTTGACAAACGATTGACACACGAATGTGAAAATTTTAACTTCGTGCGAAGTTAGTCACGAACTTGCTCAAAATCTAAATCAAAACCGAAAGTTATACGATCAGAACCGATAGCTAAATGATAAAAAAGTAGCACACACGAATAGCTGCGAACCGATTACGAAGTCGTTACGATGTTATCAAGAATTAAATCCGAAGGAGAAACGAAGTTATACTGTGGCTGTACGACGTTGTGTTTAACATTCGATGAGCCTACGATGCATCCCGATGGGTATACGAAGTTTAAAATGTAATTTAAGATTATGATATAGTTCAGTCTTTATAAATTGTGCTTTGCTGCTTTTAATTAGTATATATGGGAAACAAGTTAAAAAGAAAGGCTCTCTTAGGCCCCTGCTGCCCCTGATAAAGCCCGATAAGAATAGATGAGACATCTAAAGCTAATATAGCATCTATAACATCTATAACAGTTAAATATGTAAAGACTGTTAAGATACAACAGAAAAAAAATGATCTTACTTTATCTTGTGTTGTTTGTCCCTTGTGTGAGTTGACCGAGGCACACCTTATCTGAAAACAGCAGGTATATGTTGTAATTATGTATAAACATTACAACAAAGCATACACTGTTATTGCAAATCGCGATATTTAAATATGACAACCCGTTTTGCAATAAAGTGTGAAATGTTATAACGCGTTTTGCATGTCTCTGGTTTCGACCATTATAAGTAGATAATATCTAAATTTAATTTTAAAGACTAAAGATAGCAAAGAAAACTGACATTACGCGAGAGTAACCAGTTAAAACGCGAAAGTAACGCGTTATTAACAAATAGTAGCGTGCTATTACGAAAAAAAAATGATAAAAGCGCGTGATACACGAAAATGGTTTTTTTGATTACCAAAAGGAGCCAATGGGCTTTCGTATTTTTAGGCTTGATCTGAAACCCGTAATCATGGTGGACTTGGATACAGTACATACAACAAAAAGCAGATTAATAACTATAAGTGTTTAGAAAAATAATATGGGAAACTGAAAATTCAGTGATTTTTCAAAGTTCAAAGGGTCCTAACTCCTGTAAAAAATTTGCAGAGCGGAACAACACGCTAACTTGATCTTTAAATGTTCATGGTATACTCATATACCTAATATCTTTATCCATGTACATGTATAAGGTTTTTTAAAAAGTGCAAAAAACCTATTGTGACAGCAAGACGGCCGGGTCGGACAGACACACAAACGGGCAGAGGGAGTGTAAACCTAAAGTCCCCTTCGGTTTTTGGTTGGGGACTGATAAAAACTGAAGTAAGTTTAAAATGATTATACTTTTATTTCTGATATGGAAATTCAAATAATAAAAGATGCCACCAAAGCCTGGACGAGGACGCGAAAGAGGGAAGCACCTGGCTGGAAAGAATAATCATTCTAGTTCCCAAAAGTTATTTTCTTTTTTTTTATTTTTGGAAACAAGAAAATTATGAACGAAATAATTCATAATTATTGGTACTTGTATCACAAGCTGCTGTCTTGTAAGTCTTCCTCCTGCTGCGTGATAATTAAAAAAAGCTTAGCTAAATGTACTTGTTTTTTTTTTCTGAACACCCCATACCTGAACTAAAGATTAACTGAAATTGATTAGTAAATGTCCCTATAAGGCACTTTTGACACGTTTGATATTTTTTTACTTCAGAAATCGTACTGCCCTGAACAGTGCCGTGTTTCCATCTCCGTGTCATTACTCTATGCCATTACACTAGTTACGACAGATATACGAATACAAAGCGAGGTCTTCGCGACGCCGTGTTTCCTTCGCACCACCTTAAAAGAGCTTCTCGTTTCATTCGTGCTGCCATCGTAGGATAAATGAAACCGATCACACTAAAAAGGCAACGCAAAATCAGAAGATACATTCACGAAGGCATTACGATAGAAAAGATTGATTAACAAACACAACACGAACAAGGACCTTCGCACGAACCTTCGGTAGCTTTTTAACATGGTAAAAAAATTTGGAGGCACTACGAAGTTTACTCTGAAGTCAAAAAATTTCCACAGAAGGCGCTACGACGGAAAAAGATGGCAACACGAATAGCGCGATTTGGTAACGATCAGTCCCGATTTTGAAAATATCAATAATCGTGTTACCATCGGGGTCTAAATTGGGATAGTGTGAAGCCTGCATAAAGCTGAACAATTTCGTATACATATTTATAAAAATATATATATATAAGTAACATGCATGACCTATTCACCTTGATGTTATAGGCTTTACGTTTTAATCCTTTTGGTGCGGAAGAGACAAATATGTCCTAATCTGTGCACTGCGGATGGGACATAAATATCCTTTGCGGTTTACTGCGGGAAGGACAAAAATATATATTTTACAAAATATAAAAAAGGTGCGATTTCTTCAATATGTATGCTAAATACAAGTACTAAAAACGGGTATTAACGGTAAATTTGGCTATGCTGTATATAAATGATTCAAGGAGTAATCTCTCATCAGCAGCATTTTAATCTAAACATTGGAAAAAAACAAAGTATTGAACGAAAAGTACTCAAGCCAAGGTGCATCAAGTGTTTTTTTTTTGTAAAAAATAAAAATATTTGTTTTGCAGTTGCGAATCATGAAACGGCATTATCAAAACGCGTTACTTCACTACAATGACGTCAAATGTTCGTTTTAACTCGCACCAAATCTGATAAGGAATCCGATGTTAAAGTAAAGTTAGTTTACATGTATACTATTATTTCACCATTTGATTTATTAATGCAAATATAGGGATTGCATGTACATAAGTGGTTACTTTAAATCCCTTAACTTTTAGTGATTACACTATATCCTTGAACTTATAGGGATGAAACTTAATCCTTTACTACACACATTCCCTGTAACATACATGTATAGAGATGTTTTTTTGCAAATCAATTTTTTAAACGATTGGTTTTGATAGAGATTTTTACAAATCAGTGTTTTTAAACTATTTTTAGCTTTTGTTTTTGTTTTTTTTTTTTAGAGGAAAATCAATATTTTTAAACTATTGGTAATACCATATCAAATGGTTGCTTAAAAAACCTGGAAAAGGACTAGCTATAACATTTTGTCAGATTTAGCATAACGTAAAACCCCTTTCAATATAGAACAGAATAATGAGTAAGTTCCCTTAACAAATCAAACGCAGTCAGTTCCAACTTTTGATACACACTGCCTTTATTTGTTCATTTTTATTTTGATTATAAATCTGTTCAAGATTATAGATTATATCCATGATTTAAATACTCCCTGGTTGGGTATATGCTCTTAAAATGAATGTAAAATTGGTTAACTTTTATAATTTTAAAAGAGCCTGATCAACATGGAAACGGTAGTGACTATATTGAAACTTTTGAACTTAAAATTTAAGAGTTTTTTCATTCAGGCTTTATTTGCTTAAATAAAAGTTCTCTTCAATTTTGAGCAAACGACATATTTATTTGACAAGAAATATTTTTTTCTTTTAAAAACTTTGATGAGATTGATTAATTTTTGTTTGGTGTTTAGTTTATTTTAGCCCTAAAGAATCCATGATGGTGTATGCTCGCATCTACGATGCTTGCTCTCAAAACCGCGATGCAATTCTAAGCCTTACATGTTACATTAACTGTAATAGTCGTTGTAACGGCACTGATATAGTTAGACGCATTACATCTATAGACACCAGCCTGTGTACGTTTGATGTTCTGTAACCGCAGTACATTAGATGATCCTACTTGTTGTCCATTAGGTCCTATCAATATCACTGTACAGCTAGGTCTACAGTCAGAGTCACATGTTATATCTGGTATAGATGTGTTCTCTACAACTGTGTAATTCAAGGTTGCAGGTGACAGAGTGATACGTTCAGGGCCATCTAGAGAATGTTAAATTTGTACGTGTTATACTAATATGGCAAAGTATTTTTAAAAAAAAATCTTTAACTTACAGTGCACCAAAATACTTTCCACGACTAAACACTGACATAGACATAAAACTTAATCCTTTAGAAACTTGGCAAATATATCAAATATTTGCAAAATTTATCTTAAATATCGAAAACACTAGGTTAAATACAAATTTAAATGTACACGAGTCGTATGCAACAAAAAGTGTTTTCAGAATAAAGTAAATGATTATGGTATATGGGGAATAGTATCGTGTATGGGGATGGGGATAGTAAAAATGAATGGTAAATGGGGAATGGGGTGGTAAATGGTATCTCGAATTTAATTGGTCCATTGAATGGTTAAAGGGGAATGGGGATAGTAAATGGTACTTCGATTGTGATTGGTCCATTTTTTAAAAAAAGTAGTATTATCTTTAAAAAAATGATGAAATCGTAAGAACACCTTTATGTTTGATTAAATATTGCTAACAACATATTTGATTCGAATATTATTATGTATTGAAGGAATGCATAAACATACACTAACTAATAAGAAAAATGGTGCGTCATTTACCGGAAAGTTCAAGATCAAAATAAATGACGTACAGTTGAGGCCAGTTCTAACATCTCATTAGAACTGTCAGATACTGTAATGAATCTGTCCTTATTCTGTTCTGCTGACAGTTCTAGAACAATTTATGACAAGCCTTGTCCTGCCATAGAACACCTCTGGACAGCTCTACAATCATGTACCCTGTCACAGACATAGAACTGTTCTAAGCTCTGACAGGCTACAGCTGTTCTAAGTCCCTAACGGACTAGAACTGTTCTAAGTCGCTGACTGGCTAGAACTGTCCCTGACAGATCCTGACAGACTAGAGCTGTTCAAAGTCCCTGGCAGTTTTATAATTGTCCCAAGTCATACTTTTTGAAAAGATTTCACACATATATAATAAAGAAATTTTACTGTTAATGGGTTAATTGATTATATGCGCGGAAATGTAGTCTGATTTTTCCGGACTTAGGGCGTTTTAATTTAACCGGATGTTTTGAAATATCAATTTTAATGTAACACAACTAAAAAGTAAGTATCAAAGAATGTGTATTTCTTATTTTCGACAGAACATCAGTCAAAATAAGCACATACAGAACACCCCTTCTTTCTAATATTGTTTTTCTACACCAGCATGACTGCATGTCTTGATATTTGTCATGTTTGTCCATCTAACAGTGTCTAAGACATCTTAAGGTTCTTCGAAATGAAAAATGGCTTCCATGCATTGTCAATACAAAACTTTCAAAAAATAAACAGATTGAGCAAATGATGTATTTTGTTCCAAACCTGTTTAATTAGATTTAACTTACCAATACCCAGAGCAAGCTAGTATCTAAAATCCCACAATGAGTCTAAATTTAATTTTATTTACATAAACATGAAAGGTGCGTCTGATTACTATCCTACTATTCGAGCACACCCTTACAAATATTTAATATTGTACAGTACCTGTATGGTAAAAGCTTCCCTCTCTCCCCATTTACCATCACACCATTTACCATCCCCATACACCATATACTATCTCCATTCCCATACACCATGTACCATCCCCATCCCCATCCCCATACACCATGTACCATTCGCGTCCCCATCCCCATACACGATTTACAATCCCCATCCCCATTTACCATTCTATATTCCCCATACCCATAATGCAATTGTTTATTATTATCGATAATACAAGTATTAATTTGTTTTAAGGAAATTATGACGATATTTAATAGTTTAAATATCTAATAATATTTATTATTTAGTTTACATGTATAAATAGCATACGGGTGACATAGAAATAATAACTATAACTTATTTTCATAACACAAAATTTACTATCGCATTTTAATATTTTCAATATTAAATATTAATTGAAAATGTTTCATTTTAGTAATTACTAAAGCTGTTATTATCATCTTTTAATGAAACCATGTTATTCAAAATCTAAGTTATAATATATTACGCAACTTTTTTAGTAAAAATTGATCTTGAACTTTTCTAATTACATCCAATGTATGACATATAGATCTAGGCATAACCTGTATAAAAGTCAACATATTTATATTTTTAGTTTATCTAAGCATATATGTTTCAAATCTAATGAAAAAAACTTGTTTCGCAATCAATTTCTTGTCAATTTTATTAAGCCGGCATATAATTTGGAGCTCAAATATCAGTTTTTACTTGAGTAACTAATATTTTACATATAACAATTGCAAGTGTAATCTTAATACTCCTATGCAAACCAATTGTCATTATAGTTTCTAAACTATGAACCTTATTTTGAAATAATTGATACATTTATGCATATGGCTATGTATATTTTCAACTTATCTTAGCATATATGTTTCAAATCTAATGAAAAAACTTGTTTCGCAATCAATTTCTTGTCAATTTTATTACACCGGCATATAATTTGGAGCTCAAATATCAGTTTTTACTTGAGTAACTAATATTTTACATATAACAATTGCAAGTGTAATCTTAATACTCCTATGCAAGCCAATTGTCATTATAGTTTCTAAACTATGAACCTTATTTTGAAATAATTGATACATTTATGCATATGGCTATGTATATTTTCAACTTATCTTAGCATATATGTTTCAAATCTAATGAAAAAACTTGTTTCGCAATCAATTTCTTGTCAATTTTTTTAAACCGGCATATAATTTGGAGCTCAAATATCAGAAATTACTTGAGTAACTAATATTTTACATATAAAACTTGCAAGTGTGATCTTAATACTCCTATGCAAACCAATTTTCATTATAGTTTCTTAACTATGAACCTTATTTTTGAAATAATTGATACATTTATGCATATAGTTATGTATATTTCAACTTATCTTAGCATATATGTTTCAAATCTAATGAAAAAACTTGTTTCGCAATCAATTTCTTGTCAATTTTATTAAACCGGCATATAATTTGGAGCTCAAATATCAGTTTTTACTTGAGTAACTAATATTTTACATATAACAATTGCAAGTGTAATCTTAATACTCCTATGCAAACCAATTTTCATTATAGTTTCTTGACTATGAACCTTATTTTTGAAATAATTGATACATTTATGCATATGGTTATGTATATTTTCAACTTATCTTAGCATATATGTTTCAAATCTAATGAAAAAACTTGTTTCGCAATCAATTTCTTGTCAATTTTATTAAGCCGGCATATAATTTGGAGCTCAAATATCAGTTTTTACTTGTGTAACTAATATTTTACATATAGAACTTGCAAGTGTGATCTTAATACTCCTATGCAAACCAATTTTCATTATAGTTTCTTAACTATGAACCTTATTTTTGAAATAATTGATACATTTATGCATATGGCTATGTATATTTTCAACTTATCTTAGCATATATGTTTCAAATCTAATGAAAAAACTTGTTTCGCAATCAATTTCTTGTCAATTTTATTACACCGGCATATAATTTGGAGCTCAAGTATCAGTTTTTACTTGAGTAACTAATATTTTACATATAAAACTTGCAAGTGTGATCTTAATACTCCTATGCAAACCAATTTTCATTATAGTTTCTTAACTATGAACCTTATTTTTGAAATAATTGATACATTTATGCATATGGCTATGTATATTTTCAACTTATCTTAGCATATATGTTTCAAATCTAATGAAAAAACTTGTTTCGCAATCAATTTCTTGTCAATTTTATTACACCGGCATATAATTTGGAGCTTAAATATCAGTTTTTACTTGAGTAACTAATATTTTACATATAAAACTTGCAAGTGTGATCTTAATACTCCTATGCAAACCAATTTTCATTATAGTTTCTTAACTATGAACCTTATTTTTGAAATAATTGATACATTTATGCATATGGCTATGTATATTTTCAACTTATCTTAGCATATATGTTTCAAATCTAATGAAAAAACTTGTTTCGCAATCAATTTCTTGTCAATTTTTTTAAACCGGCATATAATTTGGAGCTCAAATATCAGTTTTTACTTGAGTAACTAATATTTTACATATAACAATTGCAAGTGTAATCTTAATACTCCGATGCAAACCAATTGTCATTATAGTTTCTAAACTATGAACCTTATTTTGAAATAATTGATACATTTATGCATACGGTTATGTATATTTTAAATTTTTCTGGGCATAAAAGTGTTTAAATCTAATAGAAAAACGTAAAACGTATCAGGTGTAATATCGTTGCTTTTTTTCTTAAATGCTATATATTATTATTCAATATTAACTTAAATACTTAGAATTTAAATCTTAATGTAAACAATTTTTCATTGTTTTCATTATACAAATATATATACGGCGAAATGTACGTCACAATTTATTTGATCTTGAACATTTCGTTTATAAAATTCTTTCATTTATTTCAGTTATATATCTTATTTTTATAATAGTTGTATTCAAATAAAAGATACATGTAAAAATGTATCGTAAAAATGCCGTTATTTAAATTGTAATATGAAAAATGTCTTTAATCAAGGAATTCCTTGCTTTAATGTATAAAGTTATTTTCATACACTCAACAAACAAAACAACTATATATACGTTAATCGTCCTCGTGTACACGTAGTAATATAAATATATATTCGTTTTATATATTTAATGCAACAGACATCTACCGTATCATCTACAGTTAAAATGACCAAATAAATTTACAATTATTCTATTATTATATCATTTACCATCCCCATTTACCATTCGGTAGACCAATCAAATTCGATTTACCATTTACCATCCCCATTCCCCATTTACCATCCCCATTTACGATCCCCATCCCCATACACGATACTCTTCCCCATACACCATCCCCATACACTATACTATTCCCCATATACCATTTACCATTCACCATCCCCTTCCCCATCCCCATTTACCATCCCCCCATTTACTATAGATTGGGAAGCTTTTACCATTTAGGGACTGTACCTTTAAAGACAGTTTTTATATGTAATTATTTCTAGCTTGCTTTAGATAAGACTGTAAAACATTGATTTCAAAATACTTTAAGCAAAATACTTATTTCATCTAGGCTGTGTATTTTTTGAAAGTTTTGTATTGACAATACATGGCAGCCATTTTTCATTTAGAAGAACCTTAAATTATGTTACAACTTACACGCCATGTACTTTTGGCTTTCTTGTACTATGTCAAAAGACACTTTATAGCCATCTAGGGGCGGTAAAGGGTTATTGTCTTGAAACGTAAATGTTATCCACAATTTTATTTGACAAGTTTTTTTTTATTTGATTTTTCTTTCTGATATTATCGTGTTGACATGGTTGACCATGCTTCGTTGTTTTGTTTTTTAGCCCTGTGTTTTTATGTTGGATCACCCAATTATCATGCGTGATTGTCTGATTTGCTTCAAAATCTGGAACGTGTTGAAATCAGTTTATATATATTTTTTAACTATTAAAAATAACAAGAATTTGACTGAATTCCACAATTACAAAAAATGTAAATGTATTCAAATTCATTTTCACATGTTTCATGATTGGCCATTTTTGTAACTCGTGCTTCGTGTTCAGCATTTCTAAGCAGATGTTTTTGTGTTGGGATTCCCTGTTTACCACCTTCTTTATACATCAATGTATCATAAGATGAAACTTTGGATCCCTGTAGCCATTGTAGTTATGAGGCGACAGTAGATAAATGATTTATAGTACATGTATTTAATTTTGAAATGTCAGAAGAAGAAGGAAAAAAAAATCAGTAAACAACAAAGGAAAATCAAGAATAAAATACTTCCAGATAACTTGAAAAACACAAAAAGCATCAAACCTCAAGACTTAACTGCAATTGTTACAGTAATTAAATGTACATGTTAATCAGCCTACACAAGACTTACATGTACATGTATGTCCTACTCAGGTGCTCCAATATCTACGAGTTATAACAGATCATTATCAAGGCACTTGTCCCTTTGCCAACGATCAATTCAGTGTACATGCCAAATCTTGTACATTTTTCTTTTTAGAAATATGTCATGTCAATGCCACTAGCCAACTTGTCGAATTTGAGTTGAAAAGATTTTTTGCAAGATCAATTTATATGTAAGTTGGTTTTTTTTGGCGAGCTGAAAAATTAAGGGTTTACATGTACATTAATATCAATCTTTTATATGTCAAATTTGTTTATGTTTATAGAAGGATTCACTTACTTTCCTGTATGTATGCCAATATCGACAAATGGAAAATATTATGGTGGTCTGGGTATTTTTAGAGTAAAAATCAATATATAAAGATATTGCCTATAATGACTATCAATGGATTAAATTTGAAAAAAATATTTTTTTATCTACAGAAAGATGTCTATTTTTGTGCAGCATATATACCCCCTGCAAATTCATCATACTATATAAAACATGATTGTGATATTTTATTAACTATACAGAAAGATAGAATATTGTATAAACAGATGGGGGATATATTACTGTGTGGTGATCTGAATGCACGCACATCTAACGAAGCTAGTACTATTGTTGGTGATGACTCCTTGTATCTTTCTGTGTCAGATTCATACCAACCAGATTTAAGTTAAGGGGAAGAAGAACCTTAGATTTAACTTTATTTGAGAGAGGTAAAAACTGTTAGATATTTGTATTGATAATCAGTTGAGAATTGTCATTGGTAGATGTATTTGGTGATTTTTGGGGGAAATACACTTGTTTTAATACACATGGTCATATATAGCACGGTTGATTACTTTATTACAAATGAAAAATTGTTTAACCAAATTTTATACTTTGAGGTATCTGTTTTTTATTAACTTTTTCAGACTGTCATTGCAAGATATCATGGTCAATATTGGCAAAATTTCAAATAGAATAAAAAATCACAAACTAAAATTCATAAAGTACCATTAAACTATAGTTGGAATGAGAAGTCAGCTCTAAAATTTCAGAATATTCTTGCATCAGATGAGTTTCAAAAGAAAATAACGCGGCGATGTTAATGACGTTAGTCCCGCCAAAAGTTAAAAAAAATATCCAAGAGTTTTCTCCTTTATTGCGACGAATACTCGGAAAAACAAAATGCCTGTAACATATAGATTCGATAAAATATTTGTAATTTTTATATGTCATGTAGTCTGATATAATTATTTACAATTATCCGAACCATTATATTTTATAGATATTACCCCATAGTTATAAAAACCCGAATAAAATTATTTTCTATTGAAAATTAAGTCCCGCCCCTTTTATCTTATTTGGCAAATCAGGCGAAATTTGATACCTCAGTTCTTAAATCGATTTTAGCACCCCGCACCACACAATAGATCATAACATGTGGAATTTGAGAATTGCTGCTCATTTTTTTTTTTTGTATTTTTGAAAATTATAACAAAAAAATGATATCAAGATGAAAAACGCTGGTTTTTCTCATTCTGATTTATCCTTTTTGTCCAAAAATTAAAATAATTTCTCATATTTCAACATGTATCAACAATGATTATCTAAATCCAAATAAATCGATAAAAAACGAACCCAAATAAATGATTTGTATTCAATTCGATGGTGCTTATCGGGGTGCTAAGCTTCAATTTCCAAATCCGAGAAAAGCCATGTTGCAGACTCAATGGTTGCCATGGATACTTATTTATGGAACTATATCAGCAGTATATTAACGCATTTACGTATTTTCTAAATACATATTAAATTCATGTTCATTTCGAACTAAAATAACTTTATAATTGATTTTTATTTTTTTATGCTTGAAAGGGTCGGGAAACAGACGATTTTCCGGAAAAGTGCATTAACAAACCTGCAAAGTAAATTTATTGAACAGGATGTGAAAGAATCACCAGATAGTAAAGATAAACTGGGTTTTGACCTAAATGAAATCTTTATTCCAACGGCTAAATTGTCTTTGAGTAAACCATCTAATAAAAAGAGGGAAAAACGGTTTGACCATGATTTTTGTCTCGCCTGCGAGAAGGCGCAATGTCGCAAAAGTGATTCTGGCGGCGGCGATGGCGGCGGCGGAGTCCACAATTGGTTAAAGTTTTTGCTTAAGTCTGTTTTGTGTGAACTAGTTATGTTACACTATTGATATTTGGTATGCAGTTGCACCAGCATCAGTACAGATCAGTTTTAAAAGGATTTCACCTGTATGCTCCGGAAGTCACGGTCTACTGACTTTGAAATTTTACACTGATTTGGCCGAGGTTAACCTTTTTTCTTAAGTCTGTTTAGCATGAAGCAGTTATGTTACACCATTGATATTTGGTATGCAGTTGCATCAGCATCAGTACAGATCAGTTTTAAACGGATTTTACATATATGCTCCTGCAGTCACGGTCTACTGACTTTGAAATTTTACACTGATTTGGCCGAGGTTAACCTTTTTTCTTAAGTCTGTTTAACATGAAGCAGTTATGGTTCACCATTGATATTGGGTATGCACTTGCATTAGCATTAGTACAGATCAATTTCACAAGCATTTCATCTGTATGCTTCTGCAGTCACGGTCTACTAACTTTGAAAGGATGGGTTGCGATAAGACCCTTTTCCAGCCCACCGCGAAAGTCAAAAATAAAATTAAGAAAATTCAATCACACAATGTCTTGTTGGAAAGGTTTATATTTCTATTTTTTGAAATAAACGTCAGTAGTTGAAAAGTTTATTTTATTTTTTAGTAAATGGTGCTTGAACAGAACCACCGCAAATGATTTTAACATTGTGCTTATGGGGTAGTTGCACAAACGAGTGATATATATCCTTCCCGGAAGTATAGCCTTGCCTACGGAACCAGTTCCATATCTTATTCAAAAACTTGTATTACTAAAATACATTTTTTATGAAAGTTTCAAGCTGGTTCCGCGTGCAAGACATACTGAAAATTAAAAAAAAATCTATAATTTTTGAACTTGTTGTCAGTAGTTAAAAAAATGTGCGAAATCTCTCCGTTTTTTCGTTTTTCTTGAGATTAGCGGTCATTTCAATTTTAAAATTGTTGTTTAAAGTGATGTGTATATATGATGAACCTTTTATAGAATTTTAAACACTGGCTACAAGTATTCCAGCACAAAATTTCAATTTATTGAAGCCCTATCTTAAAATTTTCTTTAAATCAAGATGAAATTTTCTTTAAAAATGAGTTAATTTTGAACCCGATTCTCGAAGCTGTGTTCGTGCAAATGTTTTTAAAAGAAGTCACTTACAACAGTACAATCATTTTGCTTCAAAATAATATATAAAGTAAAATGCCATGAAAAACTTTTTATTTTTTGCCTTTAGATGGGCCAACCCATCCTTTTACAGCGATTTGGCCTAGGTTAACCTTTTTTCTTACGTCTGTTTATCATGAAGCAGTTATGGTACATCATTGATATTGGGTATGCACTGGCATTAGCATCCGTACAGATCAATTTCAAAAGTATTTTATCTGTATGATCCAGCAGTCACAGTCTACTGACTTTGAGATTTTACACTTTTTAACTTTTTACTTATGTCATGAGTGTTTTATATAAAGCAGTTATGGTTCACCATTTATATTTGGTATGCAGCTGCTTAAGCATCAGTTAAGATCAGTTTAAGGAGGATTTTTACTTCATTTTATACTGTGTCCAGTTGCGACAGGTGAGACATGTCTCTGTGTTAACAGTTTATTTTAATATGAGACAAAGTCTCATTTGGTAGAGCGCCTCTGATGAGTCTTGAATAGACGAAACGCGTGTCAGGTGAAGCAAAATTTATTGTCTGGAACTTTGTTGTCATTTGTATTTCGAACACACGTGAAGGTTAGCACTGCTGGTGGAGTTTTAATTCCCCGAGGTTAGCCCACTCCGGCACCAACACTTATGTGTTGGAGAAAACATCAAAGCTTTAAATTATCCGTTTAAATTTCAAAATTGTCTTAACCCTAAGGTTCTTCCTACCCAAGACATAGGTTGATTATCTTAGTAATTATTTGGTTCCCCAGTTTGGTAAATTTGGTTTTACTGTACTATGCTCTTTATAATCATATAGTGTTTGGCATTTTCAATATATTTGGTAGAACGCCTCTGATGAATCTTGAATAGACGAAACGCGCGTCAGGCGTAGCAAAATTTATTGTCTGGAACTTTGTTGTCATTTGTATTTAACAGGAAACTCTTTGTCAGTTTTTCTAATAATCCTGAAGAATATTGGAATTTAATTAATGAAATACAGGAGCAAAAGAAGGAAAACTGTGCTTCAAATGTTGATACTGATTAGTGGTTTGATCATTTTCAAAATTTGCACACTGCTGTTGATGATAAATTTAAGGAAAAGCTTGAAACTGTTGAGAGATTATTGAATGAAAAGGAAAAACTATCGACTCTAAATGAGTTGGATATAGAAATATCAAATAAAGAGGTATGTGAAGAAATATCTAAATTAAATTGTGGTAAGGCAAGTGGGCCTGATCTCATATCAAATGAGATGCTTAAATCAAGTCAATCTTTTATATAACCTTGTCTTCATAAAAAAAAATCTATGTTTAAAGAATGGGGTGTATCCTACATCTTGGGCAAATGGGTATAGTTCACCAATATTTAAATCTGATGAACCATTCAATCCCAATAACTATAGAGGTATTACTATTACCAGCAATATTGGTAAATTGTTTTAAAATATTATTAACACAAGACTTGAAGTTTTTTTTAAAGACTCACAATTTTATTGACCCATCTCAAATTGGATTTACAAAAAATGCACGACCTGCAGACCATGTATTTATTTTAAAAACATTATTGGAAAAATATTGTCATCATATATGTTAACATAGGCACCAAATTTTATGAAATTATATCAGAAATGCATGAAAAAAGTCAGGTTAGTGTTAAAACAGGAGATACTTTGACAGATGCTTTTTTCATTAAATAAGGAGTTCGACAGGGAGAAAGTTTTAATCCTGCATAATTTTAAATTTTTATTAATGATCTTCCAACTTACTTACAGTCTTGTAAAGATGAAGTATCACTTCATGTTCAAAATCTTAACTGTTTAATGTATGCTGATGATGTTTTCTAAAACACCCGAAGGTCGACAAGAAAGACCAAGAAAGCTCGAAATGTTTTGTAATGACTGGTGCTTAAAGGTAGATATTAAAAAGACAAAAATAGTAATTTTTAATAAAGCTGGTAGAAAAATTCAGCATACTTTCCATTTTTAAAATAACTTAATTGAATGTGTTTCTAGTTATAGGTACTTAGGCGTATATTTTACTGCATTGTGGTCCTTTAAATTCCTTTAATGAGGAATGAACTTTATAACAAAGCTCTAAAAGCATATTATAAGTTGAGATGTGATTTTTTAAGCTTGAATCCAAGAGTCAAGTCTTGTCTACATATCTTTAACCATACACATTAGCCGATACTGTTATATATTAAGAAATATGGGGAAGATATTGTGCATCTATTACTAAGATCAGGTCAAATATCTTAAAAAATGTAGAGTGTGAAAAACTTCACACTAAATTTGATAAGAATATATTAGGTGTTAATAAAAAGAGTGTCAATTTTGCTGTTTTATCAGAGGTTGGTAGATTTCCATTATATAATGATATTATCAAATCAATACTAAGATATTGGTTTAGGTTAGAGAATATTTCTACTGAATTTATATTGTAAAAAGATGCATATCTTAGTAGTCAAAACTTGGATAGTCACAAAAATGGTCTTGGTATACATTTGTTACCAAATAATTCAAAAGTTTAGATATTGATATAAGTAAAAGAAATTTTGAAAAAGGTACTGTTACAAATCTCATTGAAAAACATTTCAGAAGTAAACTGATTGAAAACTGGCATGTTCAAAGAGATGAAAAACTTGAAAGAAAGATTTCTACATATTTGAAGTTTAAAAATAATGTTTGCTTTGAAAATTATCTTAATTTTGTTAAAGATTTTAACCAAAGAAAAGCATTGAGCAGATTTAGAATTTCTGCACATAGATTTCAAATTGAGACTGGACAGTTTACTTATACTCCTAGATCCAAAAGAATTTGTCAAAAATGTTCATCTGGAGATATTGAAGATGAAATTCATTTCTTATGCTCGTGTCAATTTTTTTTAAGTTAAAAGAGCTGATTTATTTAGTTCGGTCTCAAACAAATATCATAATTTTTTCAAATCTTAACACTCTCAAAAAATCATTTTTTTTGTTTTACTTAGTATGGAAGACCCTAAGGTTTTAACTGTTGTAGATTTATCATTGACAGTAACATTTAATAAAATGTGTGATTTTTTGAAAATGAATGTTATAAATTGGATACTACTCTTAGTTTTATGTGTAAGTTGATTGTATTTGTTTAACTATCAATTATGTTCTTTCTCTCATCATTGTAATCTCTTATTGCTCCTCCTGGGCTCCTGATCTGGAATAAAATGATGTTTATGTTTATGTTTATGTTTATGCATAGAAAATCCACAGCGTACAATATATACATGTACATGTATATGTGTTCAAAAAGCATTGTCAATCCACATTGACTGCATACATACATGTATGTGATGAAAGTAGTTCACATCTTCACTATTCTTATTTGGCTATCAACAAACAGTGTTCAACATCTTGTGTAAAAGGGCTCATAGAGAATGACATATGGATTGACAAAGGATATGAAGGTCTAGATAAGACAGTTGCAAGCAGACAAATTTCAAAAACGAATCTGGGAAAAATGTTAAAGCCAATGAATATCCTATTTTTTTAAATAATTTAATAAATTGTATGTTAACATGCAGCATGCCTTATACAACTTACAAGAGAAAAAAATATTCATGCTGTTCGAATGCAAAAATTATATTTGAACTTTATGTAGAATGTTTATGAAATAGATAAGATAAGATAAGAAAGATTCATTTGAATTCGGATTTGCAAACAACAATAAACACAAGCTCTCAAGAGCTTTTTTCCGAATAAAAATATTGAAAATACTTATTTATGATTTATACTGGTTACCAAAAATTACATGGAGGTATTCCTCACTCAATTATTATCTTTAATAAAAGAAAAAAATGCATTTTTGCTAGAAGATAATGAAGTGTGGAATAAGTGTGACATATATGTGACATTCATAAAACCTATGTACAATATAAATGGCAATTTTAATATCCGCCATGAAAATCAACAGCCTGCAGTGTGACTAACTGTCACTGCTTACGTAAGATTCTTTTTCGTGTTTTATGCCCAATCTACACAAGTAGGGTGCATATAGTGTTTTGGTTTGTTTGTCCGTCCGTCCCAAATGTTGCGAGAGTGGCATTATGGCTTTTTTACATACTCTTTTTCATTTCGTATATGTTGTGTTTTATGCCATCACCTATAAACATAGAAGATAATACAGTATTTAGTACGTTAAGTCTGTCCCTATTCGGTTGTACCTTTAGGTTGAAGTTATTTTTTCCATATTATGAGATTGCTATATATAATTATCAAGCTATAGATTTTTATGCCCTAACCACTTATGTAGAAAGCACATACATGACATATATACATGTACAGTTGTACCTTTGTCTGTCTGTACGTATGTACATTGTACGTTCATAAAACTTTGGTTAAGGTCCATATTTTAGGTACGTATATGTACTACAGTACATTCGGAGGGAATTTTTTAATGACTCCAGGAAACTCCAAGAAAAGCAATAAAAATCTAGGAGGGTTTTAGGAGTATTCCCTCCAAAGGGTCATAAATTACTCCTATCTTGGAGTTTTTTATTGCCCTGAAAACCTTTTGAAATAGCACCTATTTCCTGTCTTTCTTGTCAGGTGAAACTGATTATTATACAGAAGATAATAAACAACTCCAAAATACTCCGAAAAAGGTAATAAATTTCTCCCAGGTGGGAGAAATTCCTTGGAGAATTTTAAGAGTTTACTTTGTGAAACTCTGTGAATCACTGGACACTGAAAACAGAGTATGAGAATCAATCCTCTCTGAGTGTACTGTACATGTTGGGAGTCAATAATAATCCACAAGATGTGTATTTGGTAGCTATAGAATGACACAATCCACTAGATAATAATTAGGTCACTATGACCTATATTTTACAAATGATTGATTCTGTTAAAGGTCTTTATCTTACATACTACATGTTAGGGCGCCATGGAATTTTACCACTAGATGTGTTTTGGATAACCAACACCACTCAATAGAAATTAGGTCATTGCCACATATATTTTACGAATTAACAACGTTGAGAGTGATGTAGTTCTTCTAAGGATAAATGAGAATATGAGGTGATGCTCTAACCAAACAGTTAAAAACCTATACACATGTACATACATTCATGTAATAAATATGAATAATACATGTATGATTACAACAGAGCAACAATGTACATGAGAGGTGAAATAAATACACATTTCACAACAATCGAAAAACAGCCATTCTAAAACATACAAATGAAAGCCTGCACTCTTCAAATCAAACATTAATAAGACCATTTATAATTTGTCACCAGGCTAAATGTACAACAAGAGGCTCCCAGGAGGTTGAATCGCTCACCTGGTCTTGATGTCGACCCTATAAAACTTTTCTAGAGCTAAATGAGCTCAACACTTTAGCAAGTAACATATTTTCTGTATCTACTATAGTTTCATTCTGTAGCCATAGGCCAAAATCATGAAAAATGTTATTTTAGGGGCCATAACCCCTATAAGGGGTTATCTAACAACTTCAACCCTATGAAAACTTTTGTAGCGCTAAATGAACTGAACATTTAAGCAATCAACAGCTTTTCTCTATCTGCTTTAGTATTCATTTTAAAGGCCAAAAACATGAAAACACGTCATTTTAGGAGCCATTAACCCTGTAAGGGGTTATCTGACAACTTTGATCTTATGGAGACTTTTGTAGAGCTAAATGAACTGAACATTTAAGCAATCAACAGCTTCTCTCTATCTGCTAAAGTTTTCATTCCATAGACCAAAAACATGAAAGAACGTTATTTTAGGGGCCGAAACCCCTTAGTATAAGGGCACATCTGACAACTTCGACCATATGGAGCCTTTTGTAGAGCTAAATAAGCTGAACATTTAAGCAAGCATCAGCTTTTCTCTATCTGCTATAGTTTTCATTCCATAGGCCAAAAATATGAAAAACGTTATTTTAGGGACTGTTACCCCTTTAAGGGGTCATCTGACAATTTAGACCTTTTGTAGGGCTAAATGAGCTGAACATTTAAGCAAGCAACAACTTTTCTCTATCTGTCATAGTTTTGATTCTACATTGTATAAGCCAAAAACATGAAAAAAATATATTTTGCACCTTTAAGGGGCCGTTACTCCTATAAGGGGTCATCTGACAACTTCGACTCAATGGAGACTTTTGTAGAGCTTTTGATGCTGAAGCAGTAGCGTAGCACCACATTTCATCTATCTCTTATACTTTTTTTATTTACAAGCCAAAATAAGTAGTCTGACCTCCCTGGTCAATTTTTAGTAACGACGGCCACGTTGATAAGACGGCGGTCACTATTTGTACAATCTTGGTAGAAGACATCCCATAGATGAAGTGGGCAAATTTTCAAAACAATCCCTTCAGGCCTTTTGGAGAAGATTTTCAAAGAAAAGTTAACGACGACGACGACGACGGACGACGACGGACGCCAAGTGATGGCAATAGCTCACATGGACCTTCGGTCTAGGTGAGCTAAATATGTATATATGCTACATGTGGAAGACTTGACCATTCGAATTCTCATCACCAGCAAGACATGTATACAGACAAAAACAATCAGAACATACAGGTACATGAAATATAAAAATTTTGTTTATAAGATTTTAATGCAATTGAAGATCATTGTCTAATTCGAAAAGATGCAGAGTAAACGGCCGAACGTAGGTTTCCGAGACTATTCTTTCCTCGGTACGATATTTGAATAAGAATCGGTCAAAATATTTGAAGTCGGATGTCAATAATGTAAAAAAAAAACTTTCCGGAACTCTGCAACTTTACAATTATTTGATGAAAATACTATGAAATCCGATAGATTTCCTTGAGACATTTTTACAAACAATTTAAATGGCTGGCATTGACGTCATTTAGATCTGTCAGGGCTTAGGACAGTTCTCACCTGTCAGGGCGTAAGACAATTTTAAATCTGTCAGGGGGTGTCAGGGCAAAGAACAGGTCTTCCCTAGAACAGTTTAAAACAGCTGCTGTCCAGGTATAGAACAGTTCTAAAACAGTCAGGAGAGCCGGACAGTAGAGATGTTAGAACATATTTTAACTGTATACAATTGTGTGTTGTTTTTAACCATGGCATAAGATCTGTTTACATTTTTTTTTAATATTTATTATTAAACATTCGGATAAATATAGTATATTGCATCAAACTCTTTTGGTTAAAAATTAAATAAATAAATAGAAATCAATATTTATATCTTATTTTATATTATGTTATCATAAAATTAATAAATAAAAGAATAATTAATCAAATAATATAAATATATAGTCGATAATAAACAATTGCATTGTGGGTATAGAGATAATATATGATGCATGGGGAATGGAATGGTAAATGGGGATGGGGGTGGCAAATGGCGTATGGGGTTAGGGATTGTAAATTAAATGATGTATGGGGATAATATATGGGGAAAGAGGGAAGCTTCGTTTCATACAAGTACCGTAAATTGACTGTGTATGATACTTTTCATCAAAATACGTACAAGCTAGTCACAAGTCCGCACCGAATAGCAGGGAATGAAAAATTATTTCCTTTTTTTTTAATTTGCATTTTAAAAAAGATAACATACGTAATTATTGTTACTAATATGAATATTTTGAGTCTCCAAAGCTATGATATGATTAGGACTTCGGTCATATTGTATATTGATGTCAAAACTGTTCAAAACAGGATGACAGAAGCGCCGTAACCTGTCATTCTACTTTAATTTCGCGAAACAAGACCAATATGGGTCTTTTGTTGATAATTAAGGGATTGGTTTTGAAACTTATGTATTGTAAGTCTAGTCTTTGCCCTATGCAGGACGGCGAGCAGCAACCTATGGTCATGTTGAAGACTGCTGGCTGTTTTCCATTGTGATAATTTAAATTCCCGTTTCTTTATGTTGGTTGTGTCGCATACACTTATTCAACATCTCTTCATCGCTTATTAGCACACGTCAACCAAACAAATAACTTGAATAGCAGATACATTTAATTCCCTGCAGTCATTACATTAACCTAGTCCGCCTCGTGAAACAAATTTGATTTGATATTTTCTCTCCAGCCTTTGCATTCGAAAATGAAAGAAAAAATCCTTTAATGTTGTCTTCTATGACGTCTATAACATATATCGTCTATTTTACCGTATATTGTGACGTCATCTTGGTTTTTTTTAGCTTCTTGTATTGTTTTCAGGTGCGTCACTTTTTAAAATCTTGCAAAAGCTTGCATTTCTTGCTGTTATTTTAAAGATAATGAGTTCTTGCTTTAATTAAAACATGAGGTACCATAATCATATATAAGAAAGAGAATTTATCTGCGGGATGTTATCGGGTTTAACCTGACTTTTAAACCTTTATGTATGAATTATCAATTTCGCCAGCTGTTACCTGGCGAAGTTCGATGGTTTCCTTCATCATTTTTATTTGACCGTCATGTATGGCTTTTGTGTGTAGAAAACGGTGCTATACATGTATATACCCTATTACATAAACATAAACCTGCTTTATCTTGCACTTAGTCTCTATAGTACTTTTTAAAAAGTATTTTCCGGGCGTGCAGGCCAAAGAAATCTTTTAATTTCGCACTACAGGTTTACGACTTCCGGGTCGGCCTCCGAAATGAAAACTTGTTGAAATTAACAAAAAGCTACAAATTGTTAAAACATTTTAAATCTGCTTGCCAAAGTTTTAAACTACTAAAACTTACGTTTACATCTAAGAATTCACTCTAAACCAGTTTATTTGACTCGGGAAGGGTAAATTACACCAAAAACAGATAGGGATGTTTTTCTTAGCTCAACGTTGTTCACATCATGTGGCCGACCCAAAAAGGGAAGCCACTCTTGCAAAAATGAAAATTAAAGAATCAAAATCGGATATCCGGATGACTTTTTTAAAAAGGAATCTATGTAAAAAGTTCAATAGTCTCCACTGAATGACACCGCGGAAAACAACAAAAAATCCACCTCCATATCATATAATTTCCTACATTTAAAGTTTCATCAAAGAAATGTGGTAAAGGAGTATTTGAGCTCACTGTTTATGGGAATACATATAGGACCAAACATAACCTGTACAAAAGTAAACAAAAAGTAAACATATAGGTTACTTTTCTGGTTTGGTTTGGTTTACTTGACTAAACTAGATAGTAAACCGTGGTTTGCTTTTCTAGTTTGGTTTGCTTTCCGAAGTAAACTAAATTAGAAGAGTTAACTAAGCCAGGTCACTAGTTTGGTTTACTTTTGATCTTGTTAAGTTTACTCATAGTAAACCAAACCAGCGGCCTGGTTTTGTTTACTTTTCTTTTTTAGTTTACTCTGAGTAAACCAAACCAGGGGCCTCGTTTGGTTTACTTTTTATCTTGTTTAGTTTATTCTAGGTAAACCAAATCAGCGGGGCGTGGATAAATTGAATACTCCCACTTCGAACAGGTATCCGATAGTTGATGAAATAATAATAGAGATGATGAATTGAATTTTTGAATAAGCTTGACGCGCAGATCGGCTAGTAAGGAGATTATTCTTTACTGCGCATTATCACTCAAAGTGAACGAATCTGGCGGCCTGGTTTGGTTTACACTTAGTCTTGTTTAGTTTACTCAGAGTAAAACAAACCAGCGACCTGGTTTGGTTTACTTTTAATCTTGTTTTGTTTACTCTGACGTAGTAAACTAAGTTTACTTTTCTGGTGTGGTTTACTTTGAGTAAACCAACTAGCCAGAAAGCTGGTTTGGTTTGCTTTTGAAAGTAAAATTAGTAGTTAATCATGGTTTACTCAGAATAAACCAAACCAACACGACACTAAACAAATAGTAAACTTTCGGTTTACTTTCTAAGTTTGGTTTGCATACAGGTTAGGTTCGGACCCATCTGTAGACTGGGGTTGCTAAACCCCTAGACTGTGTATATGTTCCGGACCATATGAGTATCTGGACCATATACGCGTATGGTGATGACCATATGGGTATTTATACTCATATGGTCGGACCGTACGCGTATTATCGGGCTTTTTAGAAATTAAATAAAATAAATGATAAAAAAACAAAAACATATCCGTTATCACATTTTATACATTTTGTTTTAATCAAATTGAAATTATTTGAATGGTTTACAAAGAAAATATAGTATTAACCCATAGTATCAGTTAGGAAAAGATATTTATACAAAAGACGATATTAAAAAGGTAAATAATAAGATAACTGATTGACTTGTTCAATGACATTTTGTGAAAAAAAAACAGCATACTTTACATGTAGAAGTAATTTCATAAAACTAATACCCAATTGTTCAAATATAAAATTATTGCATTCGCTATTGATCATTGTAAAAATACTTGGCAATTTGTGATAATGGTTGTTTATTTAGTTAATTTAACCAAGTCCTGTTTTTTAAATTTATGAAATCAAGACTATTTTCTCTCTGAACAATTTATGTGTTTAAATTCAGTCCGAAAACCGGTGGTAATTAAACAATAGAATGAGAGCTCTTCATCGGAAAAGATAGGAAATTCTCGAATGTTTATCCTGGTTGTCAAGTGAATTCAAAGTTCTTTTTAGCAAAAAAGTTAATTCGATTGTTTAAGTTATGTTGTTTAAATAAACTATTCTGATTAAAAAGAGTTTATAAAAGTAACAAATTATATTTATAATGCGTGTTATTATGTGGATATTTATAAAATGCATACGGTGCAACTGAAATGGATCGCACAACATTAACGTTTATTAAAAAAATAGAAAAAAATACACTATTTCTTTAAATGTGTATCCTCCGATCTTCAAATTTTTAGACATGTAATGCAAGAGTTAAGCCAAAAAAATTATAAAAAGACCCGCTTTCTAGTCCGTCTTGACAACCTTCTTTTTAAAAGTACACGATTTAACTGTTCAATTTGATTACTTCATCTAACATGTTTACCGTTTCGACCGATGTCCGTAAATTAGGATTAACAACATGCCAATTCAATCTTCAGTCATCCGTTTTAAAAAAGAAGAATGCTTCCCTTTTATCATGTTTATTTATAATTAAAGATAAAACTTGGTTGTGTCCCTTGCATGTTTTTCATAGTTACACATTCAATTCAAATTGATCTTTAAATGATAACAGTAAAATGTGATTTTTAAACTAATATCTGTCGTAAGAAAAGGTAATAATCTAACATTTCCACATGTTTCGAGAATGTACTGCCGGTATTACGCCTTGTGTGATTTTTTAAAAGTTGAGTTGACATTTTATTTTTTTTCCAACGTCCAGCAAGTTTGACTCGATTTGTTAAAATATGGACTTTTGTTGACCTTATAAACAACTGTTTACACAACAGAAAATATTCTTTTATAACTTGACATATCCCACGTATAATTAATATAATAGTCAGATCATTGCAATAAATAAAAATAGATGATTGTTTATAGGCCGACGCCATCGTTGTTATCATCGTTAAAACTTTAAAAACCGATAAGCTGTTTTCCGTATGGGAGATAATTGAAAACCACTAGATATTAGACTGAATTGATATAATCTAGAAATGCGAAAACAGTGAGGTTATTTTTTTTCATTTTATTCCACTTATAATTGTTTTTCTATTTAGTTGAAAAATTATGATCCAAATTCGTATATGGTCTGGCCCGTCATAGCCATATGGTCATGATTATAGGCGTGTGGTCCAAAAACTCATATCGTCCAGAACATATATAATTATAATATTTAATAATCAAGAAGCTTCATTTTTAGCATTCCAATGTCTCAGCGCTTGAGGGCTTTAGATGTTTGATTCATTGAAAAGTGTTATTATTATTATTGTTGTTAACTTATACTATACATTTTTCATATGAAGTAATTTTGGATGTTTTTGTTTGTTCCAAATGACATCAGCGTTAAATGGAATCCTGTTTTACTCCTCCCGGCAGCTAATTGATGAATGCCCAGGGCAAGAACGATGCCCAGTATGTTTAACACCCAGACGACCATTATTTCTTTTGAAATTCTCGTATCAATCACAACTATTTCGCTCCTCAATTTTCCCGGTGTAATTGCCTTGTTTGTCTTTTCCTCTTGGACTTTAAGTTCGGTAGTTTTGTAATCAACTTTCTTGAAGATTGTTTGTAAATTTGAATGACAGACAAAACTTTTCCTACTATTTCGGTAGGAGACATAGAAGATCACTTATGTGATCACTCACTCTGTAAAGTCTATAAATTAATAAAACAGTTATTTAATGCCTGTTCATGGAACAGTCACACTATTATCCCCTTTGTGCTAAGGAGATACTTAAGGAACTCTTGCCTCTGTTCGAACTGCATAAAGTTCCTCATCATCTACGTCACCTCGAGATAATATTTTTAACTGCTTCATGAACAGGCATTTAACAACTGTATACTGTCATCTCGATTTTCAATTGAATATTTTATTGACTGGTGTTTTACTGTCTTTCTCTGAAAGAGTTATAATTAAAAACATACAGTTAACAGTGAGACTAAGGTCTATTGCCCGTTCCCCGACTTCATTCCATGCTCTACATCTGAACGTCCCATGATCACTCTTAGTTACAGACGGTATAGACAGTGTATCTCCCTGTATAACAGAGCTATCTGGTCTGATCCATTGGTACTGACAGCTGGGATTACATACAGCAGAACATCTGACGGCATCTAAGCGTTCCCCTAGTATCTTTGTTACTGAGGTAGCTAATGGGTTTAAGGTTAGTGAATCGTCTGGACCGTCTGTTAAAATACAATGATTTTAGATATCATTATGTAAAGTACATTTGTACAACCGATCATTGGTCAGACATCATGGTACACGTGATACAAGTCATTTTGCATTGGTCAAAGACTAAAAATATACTACAAAAATTCAATATCGCAATACTCAAATTACCAACAAACGATAGAACGATAAACACAAAGACGACAGGGCCAAGAACGAGCTTTGACAAAGATTCCTTCAGCTAGTTTTTTTGGACCAAACTTCCCCCCTATCATCAGTAATAATCTTGCACAAAGCACAAAAATAACACACTCTATCAATCAAATCGATAAAAGTTTAATTTAATTCAACTAGAGAAAAACCTGAGACAAAAAACACCATACGAAACCAACGAGTCGTAGAGGAGCTCTCTTGAGAACAATCGCATGTAATGAGAGATAGCTAAGAAGCATTTATCAACTGTTGTAAAATCAAACATATCGATTCTAAATATGACACAACACTTCACACAATTAATGATTTAGTGTTATATTATCACACAAAACCGACTTATTTGATCGCTGTAATGCTTAATAAAAATAATACAATGGTCACAAAGTAATAAATTAAAGTAACCCTCAAATTATCAATATGTCTAAAAACACAAAATTTTAAGATTTTAATAAAACTTTCTACTTGTATCATTTTTTGAAAAAGGCGTTAAAGTCAATTTACCACCTCCAGTGGATCGGTTTTGAATTTTCGAACTTCAAGGAGAGGTTGAAATTAAGAATATTTTTTTTAACTATTTTAAAGTAAAAAAAAACATAGATACCATTGTACTTCTAGAAGTATCGGTCATGAATTAAAAGCACTCGACACCAAATAAGAGTTAAATGTATATACATGTACTTACAAGTTACATCTAAAACAGCGTCGGTCGATTGGAGATCAATTCCATCGCTGCTTGCAATGCAGTACAAGGTTTTTGTATTATCTGCATTCATTGCTGTATACCTCAGAGTACTTGTTACGGTGTTGTCTTGTGTTGTGTTTGAGGTTTCCGTAGTGACAGAACCATCTATGTACCACCTAATGACAGGTTTGGGAGAACTTGTCGCCTGACACTGGAAATCCCTGTTTGTTCCTTGCTCTGCTGTTACCACACCAGTAGGTGTCATATTCACACTTGTTAATTGAACTGAAAAATGGTTTTATTCAGTTAAATTGCCAAATCTGCGTTTTTAATAAATTTTCAAAAGAATAGATTTATTCAATAAAGTCGTTGGCATATTAACATATTTTCCACTCACACATATATATAAGACTGTCTACAATATTAGTAGCAACTATATTTCAAAACAATTATGGATTCAGTTGAGGACTATGCCAGAAAATGGGCCAAAAAGAACAGGAGAAAGAATGTGACGTTTTGTCAGAATGGGTATAAGCTGTGAGTCATTGGTTTTGAAAAGAATCAATTCTTTTGAAAGGCTCAGTCAGCACTAAGGCACCATCCATTTTCAGCAACGCTGATGTTGCCAAAACATTGTTCACCTTACATGGCATATATGTTGTTGTACCTGCAGACAAAGCATCAAATAACATCATTTTTGTGTTCAAAAAACACTATATTGACTCTTTGACAGCTGAATTGGGGGTTGTTTGTACCAGCAATAGCACCACATACACGGCTACAACACTGTCTAAGACGGAAATCATTGACAATCACAAATCTGTTATTTCCTCCGTCAGCCTTTCTGTTGTGGCAGTAATGGGACATTACATCCCTGTATTGGATTCCTAAATTACATAAAAATCCATACAAACAGCACTTCATTGCAGGGTCATCAAAATGTACAACTAAACCTCTTTCAGTTCTGTTGACTTCAATACTTAAGGCAATAAAATCCGGCCTCCAGAAATATTACGATTGTTGTTATTCTAGAAATGGTGTCAATCAAATGTGGATCCTGAAGAATTCGAAAGAACTGAAGGAGATTCATAACTCTCAATCAGTTTCATCTTGTTACATCATCAAAACATTCGATTTATCCACACTCTACACTTCTATTCCACATGAACAACTGAAATCGCGATTGGCACAGCTGATTAAACGCAGCTTTTCAAAAAGAATGGAAAACGCCGGTACAAATTTCTTGTAGTCGATTATCCCAAGACTTACTTTGTCATCAATGAATCTAAGAAAAAGAACAAATTTACAGAAGACCAAATAATCGACATGCTCAACTTTTTAATTGGCAACATATTTGTTCAGTTTTGATGATGTGTTTTTTCAGCGAACAATAGGGATTCCAATGAGCACTAATTGTGCACCTTTGCTTGTTGATTGGTTTCTTCATTCATATGAAGCAAACTTCTTGCAATCTCTTCAAGACAAAAAAGACCATAGACTAGCTCTGTCTTTCAACCTCACGTTCCGTTATATTGATGATGTCCTTTCACTAAATAATTCTCGATTTGGTGACTTTCTCTTGCTACACAAGAAGGGGAAGTTGACGATTGGAAAGTTGAAGTAATCACGTTTGTCATAGAGCCTTGTTGAAAGTCTTCCTTTAGAGTCAATTTCGAGATGTAGATCTTAATATGAAACAGACTTCCTAGTATCCGTTGTGTCTTTTATCTCAAGCTCCTTGGGATATATGAGATGGATTCCGTCCGCTCCAGCTTATGGAGTTTACGTATCTCATCTGATTCGTTACTCCAGAGCGTGCGGGATTTACATCGATTTCCTTAGCTGAGCGACACGTCTGACGCAAAAAATTGCTCACACAGGATTATAGTGCTCCTCGGTTGCTGTCTTCACTCAAGACATTTTACGGAAGAAATCATGCACTTAAAGACAAATATGGGATTTCGATCTCTCAGATGAGTGCAGATGTTGGTTTGTCAAAGGGTGTTGTTTTGTCTTCCTTTACCGGATTTGACACGCTAAATGGACTATTGGCAACGCGATGGGTATGCTATAGCAAGCAGGAACTGCTTACTCTTCCAGAGCACCTGAGTTCACTTTGGTTTCGACTTCATTTCGAGTTATTGATTGATATTCATATATTTTGTGTTTCCATGTTTTACATGTTTTTGTCCTGTTCTTGTTGTGTTTACTGGTTTTATCTCTACCATTTAGGACTTTGACATTCGGATACCTCATTCGTACCTCTGCTTCTTATAAAAATCATAGAAAAAACTTTGTAGCAATTGTATTATGAAATCTAGGTACAAGCTTATATTAAATGTTAAATTGACAAATGTCTTTTTTTTCATTATACATGTAAAACTGTTTAACTAATGGTGCTGGTTATCATTATATGTGAGTATCACTTTGACACCACAGCAAGTGATTTTTTGTATAATGAGTTTTTTGAAAAGAAAACTTGAAGGCTGCTGGCTGTTTTCCATTGTGTATTTTTAACTTTGTTATTAATATAATAGGTTGTGTCGCGTAAAATTATTCCATATCTCATTTTCTCTAATTTTCGTCCGATTTATTAACATCAACCAGTTGTGGTTGAGTTATGTCTCACCTCTAGAGAAAATTGTGTTCTCAGCGTCATTGCACGTGCAATTGATGAAAAAAAAAATGATGAACCTTTTTGATTTTTTTTACCTATAGACATTAGAGAATAAAAAGCTAGCCGAGCAGGCCATAATGCAGAAAACCTGACCGCAAACCATAGTGGTGCACCGTGTTGGGAAAAATGTCACGTTCCTCACATGTTAAAGAACCCTGCTGCAGGTCTTTAGGTAAGAGTAGGACCCGTAGGATCCCCATGCAGTAGGAGAAATTACCCGTCCCTACCCATCACTCCTTTTTCCAGTGGCAGTCAAAACTATCCTACCCGATTGGCCTTGTGTCCCCATTTCCTCAACTTCATCATTATTTCATGTTCATTTTATCACCACTTTCATGTTCATCTCCCGGATAAAGCCGAAATCGTGCTGCTTGGGAGTAAGGCAATAACTTACTAACTAACTAACAGCTAAATTTCTTGTGTAAATCCATTTGCCTTGACTAACTTCTAAAAATGGCGTGTTTTGCCCTTTCGACCTCTTATATTTCAAAAATAGTAAGAGATATTGCAAATCTGATTGAAAATGCAGGCAGGGAATTTCACAAGGATTCCAATGAAAAAAATATTTTGAAAATCGGACCACAAATTAAAAGGTTGATTTTTTGGGTGTGGTCCGTCTTAGGCCCCCTGTAGTAATGTAACGGTTCAATATACATCAAAACCATTGACACATTTTGTTGACAGAATTTAATGAGGAATTCAATAAAAAAAAATATCTAAATCAAATAAATAATAAGCAGTCTTCAACAGTTTTGTCAATACACCCGCTAAAGCCCCTTTTGGCCTTTTTTCCAAAACAGTAGGGGCCGTCAACGCCAAATTCAATAGGAACCTTCCTCTAGTGTCAAATGTCCCCAGACGACGACGACGACGACAACGACAACGACGACATCGCCATAACACTATACGATCGCAAAGATTTTGAGGTCGTATAAAAACCTTCTCCAACTTAATTCTCGATGATTATGGAATTTCTAACATCTCGGGAAATAAATTTGATGTTTTAATCGCTCGGCAAGCCTCGCCATTAAAATAATCAAATTTATTTCCCTCGATTTTAGAAATTCCATAATCACCTCGATCACGTTGTAGAAGCTATATATCTTCTAACAGTCTCAGAAATATGTAATATTATTATACTTCAGTAGATTTGTTCTATATATAATACAGGTAAACATTTTAACTATTTCATCTTGAATTTGGTAAAAGTACTATTTTCCTGGGGATATAGTAAAAACTATTTCCCTATGATAATACTATTTCGCGGGGTTTTTGTATGATTGGCAGAAGGCGTGGCTAGAGTACCCTGTATACAAAGTAAAGAGTGAGCAGTAGGTGTGGCTTTAGTTAAGATGTTTACCGATTCAGTATAATAAAACAATTGTTCAATGGTCATTCGGAAAACAGTACATGTGTTTCTCCTCGGTACTTACCATTTCCCTTGGAGCTACGCGCCCCGTGCAATAGTAAGTACCTCGTTGACCAGTAAACAATTGTATACTATATATCTACATGTAATCCGCCATTCATCCTTTTAACAGTATAAAGTTTCAAATGAAGGTTTTTTTCGTTCCCAATCTGAAAAAAAGCAAATTGAAGACAATGCTCATTTTATATATTGTTTTACATCTTTACTTTAGTTTGTAATAGCAATTTTATCAAGCTTACTTTTAATAAAAAGATTATGGTTCACCTCCAAAACCTGAGTTCCACTATTCCCACCACATTTATAGACAGCAGCATCTGATGCCTGTATGTTAGTTATCTGTAGATTATACTCCCCAGCAGTGTGATTTCCAGTGATACTGAGTCTGCTACTTTGTTGTAGTGCTGGGTTTATATGTGTACCATCAGATATAATAGCATCCTCTGGTCCTCCACTCCATCGTACCTTTGACAGTCTAAACCCACATAACAGTGTTCCTGTTGATCCTTCATAAAAATAAAAATTTCTTGATGAACCTGAAAAACGTTATAATTACATCTAAGATTTTTCATATATATCTAGTTTTTAAATAATATCATGTACATTTGTGATGCATTTTTAACGTCGTAAATCAATAAAAAGGAATGAAATACCTATTCATGATACATTTCAGTATCGAAAAGCAAAGAAAAAATAAGATTGACAATAGAAAAAAAGATGATCAAACAGAATTCCTTTTTATTCGTTGGGTACAATTGCTTGTTGTTTTCGTAAGTACATTGTAAATGTAGGCAGGTCCACTAATTTAAGAATCCAATGAATTAAAGCTCGTTTGAAACGCTAATTTGATGAGATTTACTTTGTGAACCATTGCTCTATGTCTTGTAATATCAGTTTATTTCAGTTTGAGAATATACTAAAATCAATCATTAAATATCTCTAAGCGTTGTCATGTGTTTTTTCCCCATTTTCAGTGTATATAATAAACAGTTCTCTTTTTCAGATAAACAACCAAATAATAATTTTATTTTCAACTTTTAAGTGAAAACTGAGATAGATAATCAAGTTATTTCACACAGAAACGTCAAATTGGTTCCTTATTTCTGGTTCCCGATTCTAATGTGACTTTTTCGGAATTAACAGTTCCCTTTATCATATACATGTGAATGAATGAACAACAAAATTGAGAATAAGGATTCGTCCCTATTCGATATTAATCTAAAACTAAGGTGCATGTAGAATAAAGCGGTAATGTGCAATAATCAATTAAAAATTTAAATCTCATAATAAGATACGAATTATTAATTAAAAGAAAAATGAAGAGATGTTCCATAGGATCATAGTGCATATACTTATGATGTGTTCTTTGATGCATTTGATTGGAATTTTTAATCATGGAAAAGTATATTAAATCTGCGGGTACGTCTGATTTAGGACAACACAACCGAATTAAAGTATAGACATACAAACGGTTTAAATCTGTACTACTAAAATAACGAAGCGTTTTTTGTTAGCCGGGTTGCAGCCTAAACAACAAATGCTACGACTAAGCTTCATATATTAAAAATTGGGGATGGTTGTGCCCTTTAAAAATTTCAGTAACATATATGCAATTATGTCTGCAGTTTGCTAATTTACCTAATTAATTGATCCGGAAACGGTAAAGCCGTTATCATTCCGGAATTACACTCCAGCGGTCATACTAAAAAGCGATAGGAAGCGTTCGAGCGGGCATTTGGCGCCCAAGACTTAACAGTTTATTCTTATGTGAAAATGAAAAAATAATGGCACACATGTATAAATTAATTGTTACAGAATTATTTAATCAATCGCTAATAATACTTCTAAAATAATGAAGCGTTTTAGTTAGCCGGGTTGCAGCCTAAACAACAAATGCTACGACTAAGCTTCATATATCAAAAATAGGGGATCGCCATGATATATTTAGATCTATATTGTTGATCACGAAACAAATTAATTGAGGTAGAATGCAGCAATCTGATTGACCGAGAAATTAATAATATTTTCCAACAGACAAAAAAAAAACAGAATAACATAATTACATGTATTGATAATTTACTCCGCGCAAGATACTCCATCTTAAAGTGATCTTTTAACAGAGAATTTCATGTTTAATGTTTATTTGAAATTAATTTATAAGAAATGAATGTAAAATATTTTGTTTATTGGGGTATAACCTTAATTTTCGCGTAGCACATTTAAAAAAGTCTGCGGTTAGAAATGTAAATTTATATGATCAAATATATTTTCAATGCCGGTTTGATGTTTTGTCCCCCTCTTTTACAATGTTTGAATTATTACCCCTGTTAATAGACGAATTACAAAAAAAAATCCCACAAAACTCTTTCATTAATTATGATTAATATTTAAAAGATTTTATATAATAGATTATATTGGTAAGTTTACTTTATGTATAAAATGGAAACAAAAAATGTTTTACCGTCAAACAATTGTAACTTGATAACAAAAATGAAAACAATTTAAAATTTATCATATTGTAGGTTTTTTTTCACTTCGTATAAAATTAGCCTCAACGATGTCAATGAATTGACAAAATTGCGAAGCGATTGATTGAAACTTATCCTGCCTCTGGACATTTTTTTTTAATTTACAGGTGGGGTAACACGCAATAAAAGATTGTAATAGAAACAAATGAGATATGGAATAGGTACGCAACACAGCTCACATAACAAACGGTAATTTAGAAAAACCACAATGAAAAACTGACAGTAACCAAAAACTTATTAGAGTTAAATAATACCGTAGAACCTTTAATTTGCGATTAGCAAAACCATGTAAGGTCACGCAAATGCAATGTTTAATTGCGTAATATTTTGTATAGCAACCAACGATTGATTTTCCCGCGAATTCGCGGGTTTTTCCTAGTATTATTAAAACAAGATCCTTTTATACATTTGTATCCCCAACTACGTCTCTACGCCTGGCAAACGTAGTTAGAGATTAATATTTTGAGATTGCGTAATACTTAATATATATTTCACTTTTAAGATAAGTAATAAAAGAGACGTCCGAAGTCTGACAGGTTTAAACAAAAAATTATTGTAGATATAAAAAATACAGACATTTATATTTCGAGTTCGAGTTGCACCTTTGTACATGTTGCAACATGTACACATCAATTGTACTAGTAAAGAAAAAAATGAATGCCCTCTACATTATTAGACACGACTTATTTTTTGTTATCATACATGTAAATGAGAATGGAATATTAAAGAAAACGTGTGTCATGAAGTTCACATTAAAGTCTTTTATATACAACCAGTTGTAATAACTTCCATTGCATAACGATGGTAACATAAGTGGTCGGACTTTGATGTCTTGATATCACCAACAACACTTAGATTTGGCGCTTCAATAATATACATGTACATTGATTGACTTCAATAAAGTTGAATACCAAGTTTTATTAACCCGAATAAAATTGTATTTGCCGAGCCAACGGCGAGTTGGATATTACCTTTTAAAGTTGATATTACCGATATTTGCTGACATAAAAGTCTATTAATGTTTTATGATGTGACCCGAAAATAAGTTAAATGATAAAAAAGAAAGAAAACGAAAACCCTTTACATTCATTGGCATACAAAATCTATTTTTTTAGAAACCGTATTTGTTCACAAATATGCTTGAAATGTCTGAGAGTAAAATATTGAAAAAATAATGATTTTAGTCTTTAACGTAACCAAACCATAGTAAAAGACATGATAAATTCATGTCATAAATGTACCCAGTGACATCACGGTCAAACTTATATTTTAAAGAATGAAAAGTGACAAATATTCTTCTTTTTTTTTTTGGCTACTTAAAAGTAAAAACATTTAAAAGTCATTTTTTCAACAACTTTGAGGTTAAATTATATGAGAGCGTATCGAGCTCTCTAATGTAGAAAGTTTGCCAAATTGCACGAGACTCAAAATAATATGGAAGAAAAATCGTTCTGTCACCGGAAACATTCGATTCTTGGAAGTTTTCAAAAATGTCGGCGCGTGCCGAAAAATTGCGGGAAATAGTAATACATCGTCCCAAATTATCTCGTCCCAGGCATTATTCGAAATTTTCAATGGAATTTTCTACGCGAGCTTTTAAGGCGATGTCTTTCTTATATCATAAAATACTACTTGATATCCCTGGCCAATCAAAATGAAGATAAATATTAGTCATATGTGTATTTTAATATATTATTAACACGACGGATGTGCTATAGCAGGCAGGAACCGCTTACTCTTCCGGAGCACCCGAGTTCACTCATGTTATGACTTGAGTTAGCGTTGTTGATTTCCGTTCGGTTGATTTTGTTTTTTGTGTTTCTTCGTGCTGTTCTCGTTCGTGTTTACCGGTTTCGTCGTTGCCCTTTCGGACTTAAGACACTCGGATGCCCCATTGGTGGCTCTCTCTCATTAATTAAATGTCATATGTGTATTTTAATATATTATTAACACGACGGATGTGCTATAGCAGGCAGGAACCGCTTACTCTTCCGGAGCACCCGAGTTCACTCATGTTATGACTTGAGTTAGCGTTGTTGATTTCCGTTCGATTGATTTTGTGTTTTGTGTTTCTTCGTGCTGTTCTCGTTCGTGTTTACCGGTTTTGTCGTTGCCCTTTCGGACTTAAAACACTCGGATGCCCCATTGGTGGCTCTCTCTCATTAATTAAATGTACACATTTAGCAGTTTAGGTAAATATTTCTTAAAATTAACATGCAGAATGTCAACAAAATGTGTATAATCTAATATGTCTTCTTTTGGTTAACATGTACTTGATGAAAGACAACCATGTCATACATGTATTTTGTCTTAAATTGTACAATTAATCTGTACATGTTGCAACATGTACAATATTGCAACTTGTACACAACATATGCAGGCTTAAAGAAACAGCAAACTAAAAAAGTTCAGAAGCGTACACTAAAACAATCAAAATTTACTAGCTGTGTCTATTTAAATTAATAATGAAGGTGTCCAGTTCCATTCCTTAGCTCTATTTTATGAAAGGTACCCAGTTGACCATTATAGGCATATGCCATCCCGCCCTCCCAACATCCCCTACCTTGTCAGGAAGATACCAAAGGAGGTTCATTGTGCTACAAAAACTATGCTTCCGATAAAAATGGACTGTTATGTACAGCTTTATTTAAAAAGTACCTTATGGACTTTTATAGACATATGCCTCCCTTCCCCAGCCTCCCCTTCATTTTTATTCTTCAAGATGGCAGGGGGGGGTTTGAGGGGATCCTCGCGCTTCGGAACCTGTTAGTTTTTAGTGACACCGCATTGATTCTAAATCTTTTTTTTATTCGTCCATGAAAAAAAAGTATGCGAAAAATGACGATAAACACGTAAAAACAAAAAAAATTCAATAAAAAACTTTTCATTCGGGTGTGTCGGAACTTAAAGAAAACGCACATGTTTTGAAAGGAATAACATAGTAAACAAATGTTTGTATTAAAAGAGTCGGATTTTTTCGGGAATGGGATCAATTAAATCTTATATTTTGAGTTCTAAAAGTTATTACTCCTCAACTTGGGTCAATATGAAAGCAGATAAAGATATTGTCCATGTGTGCAGTATCATGTTGCATGTTGAAATCTTTCTTGAATTCAAACAGTGAAAACGTATGTGAATTAAGTACATGTATTTGAAATACAAAGATATTGGTCAACTTATAATTATGCTGTGCTCGTATTTATCCAACGCTTGTATGATATTATTATACATATCCCGGGCCAATCATAATATACAACATGATTTTCAGACGGCTTCCCGATTTGAACCGGACATTGGCATATGATCGGAACTAGTGGCTTCACCTCCTCTAAAATCCAAGGCCAATCATGTCATATTGTTCAGACTGCTACCGGTTCAGAACCGGATACATGTATTTACATGATCGGAGGAGACGTGAGGCTTGGTCGTCCATTGACCAGCTTTGATTTCCTTCTAGTCCCATCTCGATTGAAAAGGTCTGAAAAAGTTGTGGATCTCTATTTATAAAATGTATATGCCTGTCGATTGTCAACCATTGTATATACATTTGTGATATGGTTTTCGAACCGCTGATGGTTCGAAACCGCACATCTACAGCATATCGTGTCTAGTGCATGCAGCCGTTAATTTCCCCACCTCGATTAAAAGGGACGTAAAAAGTTGTGGATCATATTTCAAAATATCTATCCAGGACCAATTATCGAATAAAATATTATGAGTTTCGGACGGATACCGGTTCGGAACCAGGCATTTTACAATAAAAGAAAATTTAGGGGGATTTGAGAACCATTTTTCTAGAATTTGAGACTTTGACTATTGAATTCAAAATCAATTGCAAATAGGGTTATGTCCTGCAAAGCTGTTATAATTGTAAGTTTCAAGACATTCCATCAAAGCGTTCAAAAGTTACGCTCCGGAAATCTAAGCGGATGGTCGTAAAATCAAATTATGTGGTTCTATTATTCCCCAAATTTGCCAAGGGTAGGAAAGAGTTGTTCATCAGGAAGGACAAATTAGGTTACAACTTAAATATGTTATTCTTATCATATCTTATCAATGATCCAGAGAAAAGTGGGTATAATGTCCTGGTTACAAATTAAGTTTTCGTTCAAAATAAATGAAAATACGACACAAAAACTTTCAATACTTACCGGTTCAAAAAATGTATTTACCGCCACTATGTGGCTTGAGTATGTATTTTACTACTTACCTGTACTTGATGCATACTAAGTCTCTTTGTACAGATTACTTTTTTAAAAATTTCTTTGATGTATTGAGCATATTTAATTCATTTTTTTGTCTTTGTCAGAATATTTATTTATTTTAAAAAAATGCGGCCACCCCCTTTCAGAATCAAATGATCGTCCCCTTATTGATTTTGATTGTGTACAAATGCAATCGTACAAACTTGGTTTATTATTCGTCTTGATCGATATGACGACTTTTATCTGTCAGAATTTAATTTGTTTTCATTTTATTGTTGTATTTAATTTTTTTAACGATAACCGTACCGAGTTTGGTTACAATAATAGGACTTATGGTGTCGGAAGAGTTAACGATTAAAACTATTTACGTAAGGACAACGGACGCCAAATGATGGCAGTAGCTCAACCAACCTTTCGGGCCACGTGAGCTCAAAAGGGTAAAAATATAGACAAAAAATATTTCAGGCTCGGTCACCCAGACGCTTATCAATAGATCAATTACCTGTACGTTCGGAGTACTTTCTGGCTATATCATAAACATGTAAACAATGAAAATAGTTTTATCATTAAATTAAACTCTCTAATGGGATACTTTTGGGCTTTTTGAACTTTTTTGAGTTATGTTAGGTGGAGTCACAAAGATTTTACAGATCTACTAGCAGTTATAATAAACTGTAAACACAGAGACATGTCTCGCCTGTCGCAACTGGACACAGTATAAATAAAAAAAGTAAAATCCTCCTTAAAATGATCTTTACTGATGCTTAAGCAGCTGCATACCCATACCAAATATAAATGGTGAACCATAACTGCTTTATATAAAACACTCATGACATAAGTAAAAGATAAAAAGTGTAAAATCTCAAAGTCAGTAGACTGTGACTGCAGGATCATACAGATAAAATACTTTTGAAATTGATCTGTAATGATGCTAATGCAAGTGCATACCCAATATCAATGATGTACCATAACTGCTTACGTTAAACAGACGTAAGTAAAAAGGTTAACCTCGGCCAAATCGGTGTAAAATTTCAAAGTCAGTAGACCGTGACTGCAGAAGCATACAGATGAATAGCTTTTGAAATTGATATGTACTAATGATAATGCAAGAGCATACCCAATATCAATGGTGAACCATTACTGCTTCATGTTAAACAGACTTAAGAAAATGGTTCACCTCGGCCAAATCAGTGTACAATTTCAAAGTCAGTAGACCCTGACTGCAGGTGCATACAGGTGAAATCCTTTTAAAACTGATCTGTACTGATGCTGATGCAACTGCATACCAAATATCAATGGTGTAACATAACTGCTTCATGTTAAACAGACTTAAGAAAAAAGGTTAACCTCGGCCAAATCAGTGAAAAATTTCAAAATCAGTAGACCGTGACTGCAGGAGTATCAAGGTGAAATCCTTTTAAAACTAATCTGTACTGATGCTGTTGCAACTGCATACAAAATATCAATGGTGTAACATAACTAGTTCACACAAAACAGACTTAAGCAAAAACTTTAACCAATTGTGGACGCCGTCGCCGCCGCGGTCGCCGCCGCCGCCGGAATCACCATACCTAAGTCTCGCCTTTTGCGACATTCGTCGCAGGCGAGACAAAAATCCGAGGATGACCAATGAAACATGGAGTTTTCTGAGTTTGCTTAATGAGTCTTGAATGCTAAAGACGTAATATACACACGTTGTAAATGTTATACGGAATAACGATCATAAGGACATCTTAAAGACACCGTAACATGCTCATAAGTTCTTAGAAATTGAAATTCTTATAAATCGTTGAAGTCCGCAAATAATAAAGGTTGAAAGAAAATATCGTAAGAACTAGTAAAACTTTCAAATCTGAAAATCGTAATCACTCGTAAGACAATATCGTATAAACAAAAAACAAAAGCAAAACTCAAATAAAGAAACGAACAAAAACAAAACATACCGCTTCGAGGAAGAGGGGGGTATGCTGTTTTACCCTTGTCCGTCCGTTCATTCGTCCGTCCGTAACACAACTTCCATCACATTTTCTAAGTAACTACATGAGATATAGGTCTGATATTTTGTATACAGCTTTATCCTATAGTGCCATATGGTGTATACCGATTTTATGCTCCTAAGTAGTCTACTTCATGTTTACCGAATACATATGTTTAACACATAATGGACATAAATGCAAAATTTTCGTCAAAGTTTCCCAAGCAACTACATGAGATAAAGGTCTGATATTTTGTATACAGCTTTATTCTATAGTGCCATATGGTGTATGTCGATTTTATGCTCCTAGGTAGTCTACTTCCTGTTTACCGAGTACTTAGGTTTTTACACAAAATGGACATCAATGCAAATTTCCGTCAAAGTTTCCCAAGCAACAACATAAGATAGAGGTCTGATATTTTGTATACAGCTTTATCCTATAGTCCCATATAGTGTATAGCCATTTTATGTTCATAGGTCAACCACTTACTGTTTACCAAGTATTTTAACTTGTATGAGTGGCTTAGTTTGGGGAGCGGGGGTATCACTAGTGAGCATTAGCTCACAGAGTTACTTGTTATAATTCCTGACAACAGCAGAAAACGGAACATGCCTGTGGGAAATTCAAAAGTCTATGCTTTAACAGACAAACTTTAAAACGTGTGATCAACCTATTTCCACGTTGAGTTTATTACACATTATCCACTTCCTTGTTAATTAAGAATATACCATTCTGTTATGTATGAAAGTTTATCGCCATTTTTAGAAAAAGGTAAAATTGAAATGGGTTATTCTAACTTTGTAAAGATAACTAACTCACCAAAACTCAGAAAACAAACGAAAATGAAACATTTTGAGCGTATTTCCATGTTGAGTTTATTACACATTAACCACTTCCTTGTTAAGAATATATATGCAATGTAAAATTAAATACCTCCTGAATCAGATAAGCCAAACACGTATCGTTTAACTGCTGTGTATACTATATAGTTTTTTTTAGGTTACTAAAGGACGGTAGGTCGTGTCCGGCGACAGCCTTTTTTATAGAGGCGTGTCAAATTTTAAAGAGAATAATCAATAAAAATGTAAACATTGGTGATATCTTGTGATTTTTTACTGAAACAAAGAAGAAAAGCTCCCAACGGGATAAACCTATTAAAGTATTACCATATTTTGTAACCACACAAATTAATGTGAGTGTGAGTGAGTTGGTGTTTTACGCCCGTGCAACGCTATATATAGGTTATTTACAGGCGATGAACATGAAAAGGATGATAAAATGAACATGAAATGATGATGATAAATGAAATATGGGGGTGGGATGGGAAACAAAGGACCAGTAAATTTTGAAGGACCACAGAAAAAGGGGAGAGGTGGGTAGGGGCGGAAAATTTAGCCTATGTGGTGCACTACTTGGCGGTACACAAAGGGGTCTTTTACGTGCATGAAGCGTGGCACTCTCCACACACGTTGGCCCACTATGGTCGGCGGTCAGGGTTTCCGTATTATAGACCCGACAACCCCCGCGGACGAGGGCCACCCTATTCAGCCACCTAGGGTACACACTTGGTCGCTCTGTGGGCTGAGCACTGACCCGACGTCAGAATCCCAAGACCCTTAGTCGCCTCTTACGACAAGCTAGGCACTGCTGCGGGCCTATTCGCCACCCGGGCCCCGCACGGGCTACCACACAAATTAAAAAAAAAAAAAAAAAAAAAAAATACCACACAAATTAAAAAAATATATATGTGATTGCTAAACTAAAATTTGGGCGTTCTGGAGTTTTTATCTTATTGCATTTTTCACCACTTAAAAGACAAATATATTGAATGAGATTGCTAAGCATTAATATTAGATAGTCATTGCCTATATGTGAGCACAGTATAAATATAGTGATCAGTGTTGTTTTTTCGAATTAATTTACATACCTTTTTATTTAAAAAAGACTTCCCCCATACAAAATGGTACAGCACAGATGGGACAACATTTTTGCACTCATATGGCGAAGTTCCATGCCTCAATTGAGAAACACAATCGTTAAGAATTCAGAATATAAGATTTAAAGGACCCCATTCCTGAAAAGACATGGGCAGTTTTGTTTGTCATTAATTTTATTTCGATCAGTGCATTTTTAGAACGGTCAGTTTGGGACGAGGTGCTTAGGTCGAATGAGCGTAAAAAAGAAAAAGTACAAAAAATGAATAAAATTTGTTTACTTAAAAAAATAGTAACCAATCAGAATATTTTTCTCCTTGTTCTGTATTTAAATAGATAATTTTTGGAGGGCGACTAGGAAAATTGGTAATTATTTTCAAATTAAAAAAAGAATCAATATTAGCATTGGGCAATTGTCTACCAGAACTTACCGTAGAGATCTCCGTTCTTGCGGGCACTGAGCTGTGCTCACTTATAGTGAACATCAATGTTATATAATGGCACCTTGAATCTTGATGCCGAAAAGTTGTGTCTCACATTTTTATGAATTTGGATGAAATACCTGTCCAGGCTTTTTCAAGATGCGTCCAAGTTTTTCCAAGAGATGTCCAGGTTTTTTTTCCATAATTTAGATAGACAGTTTGTGCGTGTATTTTTTTACCTCTTACATTATATTTTTAAAAGACATTGTATGTTAAAATAATAAGCATACGGTACTATCATTTCAAGGGTTTTGAACAAGAACGCGTCGGTTAAAGTCAAGAATTCAACTTTATATGACTTTATAAACAATTGACACATACTATCAGAACCCATTAATCTATTGTCTAAGCAAAACTACCAACTGTTATACAATTAAAAATAGCCTCTTTGAATTGTTGGATTGAAACAAAATGTTTGTGTTGCGACAGGCAGAAAATGATTACAGTTCCGGCGTTTCCAAGTTTGCCTTTTTCTACCTGACTTGTTGTTGTTTGTATGTGCCTTTGTTTGTATTATAAAGTCGTCGTCTCTCATGTCTGCTGTTTAAACTTTATTTCAGAATTGTTAGACTTGAAAATTTTTTTAGTACTTCTGAATTTCCAACAACTATGTATTTTGTATTGCGTCTAATTGACTATTGAAAAACTCGAAAAATCTTCATAAGAGTATGCTCCCGTGCAGGAAGCGGGGGGCGAATAGGCTAGCAGCGCACAGAAACCTGTCATCTTGTCAGGCCGCTTAAACCCAAGTTGCTGAAAGGGGCAGCTCTATCATAAAAAATACCGGGTGGTCACGCTATACTGATGCGGAAAAATTGACCCCAAACCATAGTTGGCAATGTATGTAGATAGTGTTATCACAGAGACTTTTTTCCTCGAGTCTTGTGACTAAAGATGCTGCGTGGTCTCCTGGAGCAACACCATTGGATCAACTAACAACTGGATAAATGTGAATCTCGAAATCTGGCAAATACCTCAAACAACAAAAATAAACACTGGTTACCGCGAAATATAATACATTGTTGGATACAATTTTACATGGATGGTGCTTACAGTTCGATACTAAAGTCCAATCTGCTTAACAAAATTAAAGACTATATATGATACAAACAGATTAACGTACGCAGGTTGGTTAATGCATTTTTCCGGAAAATCGTCCGTTTCCCGACCCTTTCAAACATAAAAAATTAAAAATCAATTATAAAGATATTTTATATCGAAATGAACAGGAATTTGATATGTATTTAGAAAATATGTAGATGCGTTAAAATACTGCTTAGATAGTACCATAAATAAGCATCCATGGCAACCATTTTGTCTGCAACATGACATTTCTCGGATTTGGAAACTGAAGTTCAGCACCCCGATAAGCACCATCGAATTGATTAAAAATCATGTATTTGGGTTCGTTTTTGATAAATTTATTTGGACTTAGGTGCTTATTGTTGATACCCAGACCCTTTTGTAGTAGTATCGTAGTTGAGTTTTAGCATATTTTTAGTGGAATATATTTAAACCTTGTAGTGGTAGTCTAGCATGAATTCAGCAGGACTATTAGCAATAATCAGTACCACTAAATTTCCACTACATGTATAGTAAGACTCTTGCTAGAATACTACTGTCGTGTGTCTCATTTGCATATTTCTTAGCCAATCGAAGCTAAAATTTACTGACAGTATATAATTAGTGGAATTTCTAGCATGTTTTTAGCGTTTCAATTATTTAAATTAGTTTGACACCAGAATGTAGTGGATTGCATTAGTATGAATCTAGCGTATTATGCAAATTAGTTACTAGCACTAATTAGTGGAAAAAGTAGCAGAATGTAGCGGATAGATTAAATGCTGTATATGGTGATATTGAGAAACATGTAGCATGGTTCTAGTGGTATATTTGCATTAAACAGTGGTCAATTTAGTAAGATCTAGTGGTATTTCTAGCAGTTGTGTAGTGGTTATTTAGCAAAAATTAGTGGCATTTTAGCAGACTTTTAGTGGTACTCCTAGCAAAAATCAGTGGAAATTTAGCAGGCTTGTAGTGGTACTCCTAGCAAAAAACAGTAGTATTTTAGCAGGTTTTTAGTGGTACTTTTAGCAAAAATCAGTGGTATTTTAGCAGGCTTTTAGTGGTACTCCAAAAAATATTCAGTGGAATTAATATCTTTTATTGAACTGTACATCTAAACCGTTGCAAGTCCAGGCAAACTATGCAAAAATTACAGATCCAGTGCACACTTTCAATATTGAAAATATTGCTGATACACGCTGTTTTATTCAAATTTCACAATGTATAACTAAGTATATTTTCCATGTCAAGTTGAATGGTTTTTTTAATATTCCATACAACAACAATACTATTCAATTCCAATTTTGTCCAGTTGAATTTACACTTTAAAACACATTTTTGCTAAAGTGACAAATAAATTTTTTCGACACATTTCATACTTTACACATATTGAATATGCTGCATTCAATTTTCAAGTATCCGTTGAATCTACACTTTAAAACACATTTTTGCTAAAGTGACTAATAAGATATTTCGAGACATTTCATTCTTTCAACATGTTGAATATGCTGCATTCGATTTTCGAGTATCCACATCTACTAGTATTCATTTAAAAAACAAAGAAAATCTGTAAAATTACTTTGCTTGCATTGCCTTCACAAAGACCTCGGGACAAAGGCATATGTTATAATTTTCAAAAACCGTTGAAACATTTGATTGGCTAGACAATAATTAATTCAATTAGAATACAAGTATTACAGATTCCTTGACCACATCCAGATGGACTTCATGCTGTTTATCTGATAAACTTATCTGATAATTTAATGTAGCTATAATTAACATGTATATGTATTTATCAAATTGATAAATGATGCACGGAATTAGTATTGGATAACAGGAAAAACAATTTAATACTTGTTTTATAACAAATTATTTATTTAAAAGAATGATGATTTTGTTCTAAAACCATGCAACAAAGTCAATCTCGAGTAGCGAATATATATGATTTTAGCATTTATTCATATTTTATCTTGCTTTTTTTCGTATATTCTATAATTTGTAACTTACAGGTTCATAAACAATATTTTTATTCTTTTGTGTTAAAGCATGCAGTTAATATTTTTGTAACTTTATTAAGGACACTTTAGTTAGGCCTTTGAATATATCAAGTTAATTCAGTTTGTGTAGCGTATTTTAGAAGTTCATATTTGTTAAAACTAACAGAGTTTTCCTAGTAGGAATTTAGTACCGCTCATTGTCCACTGATTTCTTATTTAAATTTATTAAATCTAACTTATAAGTTTATTTAGCGTACTTTAGCTAGGCCTATAAATGTATTGAGTTTTTGTAGCGTATTTTAGCAGTTCATATTTGTTTAAACTTTCTAACAGAGTTTTCCTAGTAGGAATTTAGTACCGCTCATTGTCCACTGATTTCTCATAAATTATTTTATCTTTATGTAGTGGAAAATTAGTGGAAATAGAGGCGAACCACTAGAAACCGCTAAATTTATTAGTGTATTTTAGTGGTATTTAGAATTGGATGCTAATTTTACACTGTCAGTAACAGTAGATATCAGTGGCAGATTTAGCGGAAGTTTAGTGGAACTAATTATTCCGCTAAAATATAGTGGTAAATTAGTGGACTTTGTCTAGCTGCTAATTTACGCTGTCAAATTCACAGTGCAATTTTAGCATGATTTTAGCTGAAAATTAGTTCCACTGTTTTCTTGTAGCGGTGCTACAATTTGGTCTGGGTAATGTTAAGAATAATTTTAATTTTTGGACGAAAAGGGTAAATCAGAATGAGAAAAACTGCGTTTTTCATCTTGATATCAATTTTTTGTTATAATTTTCCAAAAAAAAAAACAAAAGAATGAGCAGCAATTCTCAAATTCTATATTTTATGATCTATCATGTGGTGAAATTCTAAAACAATCGTTGTCGATCTTCGGGGTGCTAAATCCGATTTAAGAAATGAGGTATCAAATTTCGTCTGATTTGCCAAATAAGGTAAAAGGGGCGGGACTTAATTTCCAATAGAAAATTCTTCTATTCGTGTTTTTCTAACTATTGAGGAATATGAATAAAATATAATGTTGTTTAAGATTTTTTATCTTTATCTCTCAAAGCAAAAGATTGCCATTGGCCATTGAAAGTAGATCATAGAAAATGAATTCAAGCCAAATGACACTACATGTACCTATCAACATGTTCAGCAATATTTTCCGAAGCACTTCTGTTGTCAAGCTGTAACCTTTAGGATATATGCAAACAAGTGATACCGTATCGAATAATCAGACCGGTATCTGTCGGTCTCACATAATCAAATCACTATTTTGCCCGTTTCAATTTGTATCCATCACGAATAGTTCTGCATTTTCTCATGGGCAAGACCCCCCCCCCCACTTTGCACTTAATTATTATATAATGGATTAAACTGATCTTCCTATGATACCTTTATGTTTACATCAAGTGGTTCATAAATACACAAACTTTGTGTTAATCCCGGGGTGTTAATAGCGAAATTGTGTATACAAAAAGTAATTTTGCGTTACAATTTTGCTTTAGAAATAACCCCTTATTTACTTGAAGAAAAATTAACACACTATGCCAACAATCATTTCCGGCAGGAATTTGAACATCAGCCGTCCAAAATATATTGACATTTATCATAATATTTTGTAAGAAACATGGTCAGTTTTCAGAAAAATAGACCGAATCAGGGCCGTCGCCGTCTTTTTTAGTTATTTAAAGGGCCAAAAAATTTAATTTAGAACTATGAAATTTACATGAAAATACACACGTTTTTCTCCCGTTTCAATCCAAATAAGTGAATAACTAGCAAATGTCAGTGGTAGTGCCAAACAAGACATTTCTTTTTTAAATAACTTCTACTATATTTCTACCATATTTCCAAATTGGGAAACTAACACCTTTTTGTCGGAATGCCAGCTAAGGTCTTCAATGTGATGAAAAAATTTCATGCAATCTGTTTTCCTTGTGTCAGTTTCTTTTGTCTGGTTTTCCATTTTTGTAATACTTGTTATTTAAGAGACTTTGCAAATAAATAACGTCTTTCTGCATTCGTCTTGTATTTCGATACTCTGGATCATCCCTTCTATGAACACGAGAATTATGCGATTAGAGCCGCAAAATCACATCATACTTCTTAAATAAAAATTTAACAAAAAGTTCGAAGACGGTCATCTAACACGGCCCAACTAACTTATAATGTTAGATTAGTCTCTGTTCGGAGTTTTTAATTACATGTCTACGGGAGTTTTCTATAGTGAATCCGCCATTTTGTTTCGGTCCTGAAAAGGGTTGAGATTCTATACTAGGAGTTAACGCCACCAAATCCCTGTGACGTTTGAAAACAGCATCTAAAGAGACGTTACTCTTTTTGAATTTCGATTTTAAAAATACGTGACTTCCAACGTGAACAGAACAATTTCTTATACAAATAAATTATTAACATCACTGTGTTACCACAATAGACACAATATCTACGACCAGCTAACAGTAAATGATAATAGATTAACAATGCAATTTAGAAAGATATCTAGAACAGAAGAGAGTTCAGCACATGCGCAGATCCTTGATATCCGGTCAGTACAGGGTTAAGTCATGAACTTGCACTTTACTCTTCCCTATTTTCTGTGAAACCTTCCCGTTTCCCTGTAGATATCCCATGGGGGTAGATAATTACCCTTCACGGGACCTTGGGTTTAAACCCTCAGGAAAAAATTCCCATTCAAGATCGCCATTTCAGTACTCACCGATTGTCTTTTTCTCAGCTTGAATTATATTAGGAGTCACCAAAAAGTTTTTATCAAAATTAAAATGTCAAAAAATTATATTTCTGTTAAAAATATTACCGTTCATAGTCAGTGTAAACTTTTCAAACATCTCTGTAAAGCATCAATACTACTTACACCCACAGGCCATACAGCCTGAGGGGATTTTCCATTAATTCCTTCAATGAAGATCTCGTGGACATTGGATCCCTGGCACGCTGCATCAATCCCTTTGTACACTTCAAAAAATCATCGTGGATGACCATTTACGGATGATGGAACATAGGAGGGTCTAAAGTACAGGCATAATTCTCCTGTAGTTTCCGGTCCGCGGGAAGCCTGTCTATTGTCTTCAGTATTACCCAAAAAAAATTCAGCACGGCTGTGATATATCCAAAATACACCTGTTAGAATTCCTCCTTCCAGGAGCAGGCCTGTCCCTTTCTCCCTGTAATACACTGAAGATGAATATGGGAACTCCTTTTAAATCTTGCCATACACTCTCTCACACATTGAGTTTGGGCTCTTGTGCCTCGCCAGTCTCCCTTACCCTCTTGTTAATGCACAACAAACGGAATGTTCTGGTAATTACAGCTGGCTATACGCCAGTTCCACCGTAGAGTGCTGGGCTCGATATGTTGTTTTGGAGATCCTAGCGAAACATCGAATCTGACTTTCCCAACAGCTTGTATATCCTGCTGTAGAATGTCACCAAACGGTTGACTCGTTCATCACCAAACTGCCTTGCCTTATTTGGATGACAACCCTTCGCCATTCGTCACCCTGTGTTTACCTCATTGTGGCCATGTCTTTCGGTCAAAACATATAACTTATAAAATCTTTCATATAACATATAACTACCCCATATATGATGAACACCTTAAACATGTTAAGGCCTCCGTGGGGATAATTGCACCCATACGATATCTTGGTTCGATCTGCTTTTGTACTATAAATCCCTGTATGTTATGCCCCATCTACGAAAGAAGGGGGTATATAGTGTTCGGGTCTCTTCCTTTGTCCGTTCCAACTTTTGAAATTGGGCATTATATTTTTGTTATTTATTATTTCATGCTATTTATTTTACCCCCGCAAACAAAGTTTGGGGGTATATAGAAATCACTCTGTCTGTCTGTCCGTCTGCCACATTACTCGTAAGCGCCTCTTCCCTAAAACAGCTCAACGGAATTTTATTAAATTTTACACGGAGGAGAACATTATATGTTAATGTGCATTAAGAATTTTCACAGCTCTCGGATATCATTCAAGGGAGATAATTGAACTTAGACGTTTTAAATACTGTATTAAATTGGAGACCTCATAAGCGCAACTCTTCCACAACCTCTCAACGGAAAACTGAATGTGGTGTAACTTAACATGAAGGAAGTACATCATATGAATATGTGCATGAAAAATTTTCAAAGCTTTTGGATATCATTCAGGGGAGATAATTGGACTTAGACTTATAAATACCGTGTTTAATGGGACACAATTGTAAGCGCACCTCCTCCTAAACCTCTCAACGGATTTTGATGAAACTTTACATAGATGTACATGAAGAATTTTCAACGCTCTCGAATGTCATTTAAGGGAGATAATTGGACTTAGACGTTTTAAATACCTTATTTAATGGGAGACCTCGTAAGCGCAACTATTCCACAACCTCTCAACGGATAACCGATTTTGATGAAACTTTACATAAAAGAAGTACAATGAACATCTTATGAATATGTACATGAAGAATTTTCAACGCTCTCGGATATCATACAGGGGAGATAATTGGTCTTAGACTTTTGAAATATAGTGTTCAATGGGAGACATTTTAATCAAGCTCAACTCCTCCTAAACCGTTTGATGGATTATGATCAAACTTTACATGAAGCAAGTACAACAAATGTACATAACTAGTAGATGTGCATGAAGAACTCTATTCGTTCTCGGATATCATTGAGGGGAGGTACATGTAATTGGACTTTATGTGTTTTTTGAAATACTGAGTCCAATATGTAGCGGGGCTATCCTTTTGTGAGCTCGCGCACAATATTACTTGTTTCATTTTATTTTTTAGACTATTTTTTGTTCTTTTTCTATTATTTTGTTGTTCATGTTAATTGTTTTATGATACTGAAGTATAACCGTTTTTTTTTTAAATTATCTGAATTTCTGCATTTTTGTCTTCATTTTACTGTACATGTATATTGGCTAAGAATGTTGAATTTCTTCTTTTTACTTGGGACACATGTGCATGCATTTCAATGACTCATTATTTTTGGTCTTGTTTTATGGCAACAAAACCTTTATGGTGTTAATTATCTAATTTGAAGTCTAGTTAAAAGTGCTTTTGAAAATTGGGTATACAGAAATTGTATATTCTTTACCCTAAGCTTAAATATTCGGCTTTGGTTCAGAAAACAAGAAAGTAGGTGCTTAACTGAGATAAAAATGGCTGGCACGGTATAACTCATCATTCTAAAGCTGTGTACCAAATGTAAAATCAATCCCTTTAGCAATGTATTACGAAATTTTGTATTGGACGTCCGGACGTCGTGTATATATAATTATGCCAATAATAAGACAGAAAACAGATAACATCTGATACTTGATGACATAATGATCTAATTATTTAAATACCGTAATTGTTAAGTGATTTATTTCTAATGAAAGGCAAAGGTTAACTACTCAACATTTAAATTAAAAAAATAATTAATCTGAACAAAAACCAAGCACCACCCTTAATTTTGTTCATTAAATTAATTAGCATGATGATTAGAAAAGTCATATGTTTTCAGGTGTTTTTTTTTTTGGGGGGGGGGGGGATATTTTCTGTTGTGTGAAGAAAAATAATCTTTCAATTCCATCATGCTCGTGCAGTCTAATTAAATTAGATCAATTTTACTACTGCGGTTAAATTGTAATTGGGTCATTCCCAGACCCTTTTGTAGTAGTATCGTAGTTGAGTTTTAGCATATTTTTAGTGGAATATATTTAAACCTAATTACAGCAATAAATTATGTTTGACCTGCAACACTGTCATTGTGTCTGGTGTATAAGCGTATTTTTTTTTGTTGGAATAGAGGTCAAGATAACGTTCTTTAATGCCTATTGCCATCACTTTACTTCCGTCGTCGTTGTCGTCTGTCGTCTGTCGCCGCCTGTTGACTTTTTTATTATCACATTTTGATGGGGGTAATGGCCCTTTGAAGTTATACATTTTCTAAAAATCCACAATAATCACCTTGTCAACGCAACACCTCAAATATTGCTGAACAGAATTCAATGAAACTCGGTATGTATAAAGTACATCCACATCCATTCTATAGTATACCTATAACTAAAAAGAGCTGTACGCAACACCATTATCGTGTGTACAAGTGTAGGAAGTAAACCATTTTACCAGAAATTTTGATCCTCAAAATTTGTGTGATTTGTGGACCTTTAAACCTTTAAATTTTGTGGAAAACGAGAGGAGACATCGTACAGTCAGCAACAACTTTAATTCTTTGGGTACACTGCACGAACGTGATGGTTTGAATTTTGATCCTGTAAAATACATTGCCGCTATTACTGAACATGGGACTTATGGTATAATCAATTTAAATTGAGAAAAAAAATAATTGGCTTAAAAACGTAAAAAAAAAACAACACCATGAAGGAACAAGGGGCTCACGTGAGCCGGAATCGCTAACTTGTTTGCCGCAATGCTATTTTTAACCTTGAAAAATGCCATAGGCCCTATAATGGCAATCATACATAACCGTTTGACGTTCAGAATGTTTTATGTTTTGCCCTGTAGAATGAGTAATCAATATGCACATGGGTGCAAAAGCTGAGTTGCCTTCCGGAAACCACTTATTCAAGAAACATTTTTTCAGTCGCTTTGACCTTGACCTTGAACGGATTTATCCCAAAATCTATAGGGTTCCTTCTCTTATAGTATGTAACAATATCTTAAAGTTTCAATATAATCGGTTCAAAACTGTTTGAGTTTTGGCCCGGAAACCACTAATTTAAAGAATTTTCTACCGTTTTTCTGTCGCTCTGACCTTGACCTTGAATGGATTTATCCAAAATCAAAAGGGATCCTCCTATTATGGTATGTAACAATATCCTGAAGTTTCATCAAAATCAGTTTATAACCTTTTGAGTTATGGTCCGGAAGTCAATTGTTGACAAGTGCCTGTTCATGCCTCCCCCTTTTTGTGCTATGTGCATTCATTGTGTCAAAATCGTCAAATCACTAAGATAATAACTTTTTTAGTGCTGGTAGCAATATTTGGAGTGGAATTTCACATTTTTCCTCACTTTAATCAGAAGGAACACGCTTTTCTCATTAAACTTCGCATGTTGCTGAAAAAGCCGTCATCATCGCGACCCATATAAAGATCAAGAACGACGTAGATTTTTTTCACAAAAAAAAACGTTTTTGTGTAAAAGTTAATTTGCGTTTCGGGGTATGAAATAGAATTTGATGTAAGGAAATAATATCCCTATAAGGATATAATATATCTGTATGCTCTATTAGAGAACTGCCGACATATCTTGCACAAAGAAGCAGAGGTACCAATGTGATATCCGAATGTCAAAAGTGAACTCAGGTGCTCCGGAAGAGTAAGCCAAAGGTATGAAAAGTCTTATAGATACAACTTCTCCCCACTTTTCAACCGTCAAAAACATACCGTTAAAAAATTACCAAACTAGAGGGTGTCACAGCCCTTTTGGTACGCGAAAAATATAAAAAGACAAGAAAGAACCTTAACATACCTGCGGAATTGAGGTATATTATGAGGTGCTGATCACTTGTAATGCGCTAAAATGTTAATATTTGACGTCGTGTCTTAGTTTAAAAAACGGTATTTGCCCCTTATGTTTTATTGTTCGACATACATGTACCTAGCATCTTTTTGGCCAGTCAAAAATGCAGACAATGAAAACATTCAAATAAATGGATTTCCCTTAGTCGTTTTAATAAATCGCTCACTCAAACCAATCAATGTCAAAATAAATTTTACACGCACTACCTTTAAATGACAAAAAAACATTGTCAACCAAGAGTAGTGACTTTCTGAGTGAATCAAGTTTGTGACAGGGCAATTTAAGGTCGTAAGTAGCAACATGTTTGTAATAAAGTGACATTTAATAAAAGTCGTACTTGAACGTCTCACGTGCCCAGGTATTCAAAAGTTTGTCATTGGTTAAACCTTTGATTGTTACATAAAAAAATATGGAAGGTATTATTGCAATGACCCTAAAGATGGATGAAATACCACTAATGGTGTAAAAAAAAAGAGCTAAGACCGATGTTAAGTGTATGACCCATCGGATCAAATGAGCTAAACATCATTTGTTTACAAATGATCGAAATGCCAAGACAATTGAAATTACATTCATATAAAACACTAATTTTATTGTTTTTTAAAAGAACAAAATGCTATGCAAATACATTATGAGAGGGTTACAATAGCTACACACATACATTAAGCATGTTAAGAGTCGGTCATTAATTAAAGTAACAGTTTGAAATTATTTTACAGTAAGCAAACGAATGGTTAAAAAAAAATTACATTAGAGGTTAATAAAGGAATATCAGTTGCCAATTTTTCTTTACATTTTGCAATTTTACGAGTTTTTAACACATGTCGTCACATGTAATAAGGAATGGTGTCAATTACTTTCAAATGTAATAAAGGAGACTGGGATTCTTAACCGGAACATCTTTTTCAGTCATCTTGCTAATTTTTAACATTTGTTTCAGTTTTAAAAACTTGATGTAAAAAAATGAGTTGCGATAAGGCTCTATGTTTGCCCATCTAGAGGCGAATAATAAAAAGTATGTCTTTACCTGTTACTTTATATCTTATTTTGTAGCCAAATGGTTGTACTGTTCTAAAAGAATACTCTTTAATTCATTTGCATACACAAAAGTTGGAACATCGTGTTCAAATTGACTCAATTTGAATGAAAATTTCATCTTGATTTAAAGGACAAATGACATGATTTTATATTTTTCTGTAAAAAGTAGTATACAGCCTATCAAGCCAAAGTACACAAACTATTTTATTCTGTCTACACATAAATACTTGCAAATGTGATAACAAGTACAGCTAATTTCAAAGTAGGCGGAGCTTCACGTGTATGCATATTTCTAGAGATAAGATAACGGTAAATGGCTGCTGACTTCATCTATGGGATTCATGTTGTGTGCGATATATAGATTATCGTGATCATAACAAAGTATTGTTTCTCCCTGATTAGTCAGTAAATGTAATTGAAAAAAAAATCTAATGAAGTTATATATTCTTCATAAAAATGTCGTATTGTGCAGTTTTTGGGTGCAACAGTAATTCAAAAAGGGATAAAGGAATATCATTCTTCAGTTTCCCAAAGGACAATAGACGAAAAACTTGGGTCCATTATTGCGAAAGGCTTAATTTCGAGCCGACAAAGCATAGTAAAATATGCTCCAACCACTTTTCGGATAACCTAATAGCGCGTAATCCGGTGAAAATGCAGGAATACGGATACGAAGGGGCTCAAATTCGTTTGAAAAACGATGCTATACCGGACATTCGTTTTGATGTACAGGAGAAAGATGCTGCAAAACCAAGAGTTGCTTACGCTTAAAGACGAAAATTAGAGGTTTGTTTATTATCTTATTTATTTACTTGAACTAAGTGTTTTACTTTCACTTGCAATTTAAGTTCCCGAGACCCGACGATTTGTTCAAAATCCATTTCGACATAATATTCCAACATCTGTCAATAATGACCTGTCCGCTATATATAATTTTCGTACTTAAATATGAGTAACATTTTTTTTTACTTTATCGGAGTTCTCTAAACCACGTAAAAAAAAAAACGCTCGCGTCTCTTTCATACGCTATCTATATATCTGGGAATTTCGATTTTAGATTTATGTGACAAGTATTGCTACTGATTTATTTTGTGAATAATGAAATTTAAGAAAGATCAAGTAATCATTATCTATTTGATACATGTACAAACAACCTGAGATGTACATTAAAAACGAAAGAATATGGAATATGTGCCAAAAAGACACGATCCACATATAGCGACCTCAGCTTGAAGCCTGTTTGACATGTATCAATTATCGATCCAATGATGGCATGCTGACATAATCAGATTTGTCTGTGCATCCTTCTTCATAAATACAAGATGAAAAGTAAACAATGGGCTCATTATATATGAATAATGTTGAATAAAACGAAAATATATATAAAAAAGATACGTAAAAAAATTAATTAAATTTCGAATTTTTTAGTTTATAGCATGAATTATCTTGTCCGTTTTATTCATAAAAATTGCAAATTTATTATAACTTATTTTAGATTCTCGAAACTGCTATGGGTGAAAGTTCCAACCTAGATCACGAAAGCAACACTGAAACTTTTGAACCTGAAATTGAAACTTTCGGTCTGGCTACTTCGTCATATGCTCCTGCTTCTTGTAGTACAGATACTAACGATTTGATACAAACGGAAAATCAAAAGACACAAACGGAGAAAATGACAAAAATGAAGACAAGACGGATTCAAGCAAAAACTATATCTGTCCGTGAAATAGGTATCCAATGCGAATTGGTCGTGCCTTTAGATTGTACAAGAAATGAGTACATCAGCCAAGTTAATGATGATTTCACGCCACAAATGTCATCAACTTTTGTGTGCGATGGAGAGCCAGATGAGGAGTTAAACATGGCTGTACATACATTTAGCAGCCCAAGTGAAGATCAAGATGATCCTGATCTAGATCCAGATTTTGATCCTTCGTCCGATTTCCTGGAGTCGTCATCAGAGGAAGATGAGACAATGCAAGATGAAATTGAAAACTACAAACTAGAAAAGACTGATGACCCAGTTAATGAAAATTATTATTTGGTGTCGGAAAGCAGCTTAACAGATATACTTTCCTTTTGTAGACGATGTGGTAAAGAATGCACTTCGTTCATTGAGTACACTAAAGGGACGCTCATTTCGACATCGTCAGTATGTGCAGATGGTCATGTAATGTAATGGAATTCTCAAGCTATGCATAATAAACTTCCATGGGGCAACCTTCTTACAGCTAGCGCCATTGTATTCAGTGGATGTAATACTGCAAAGGTGTTGAGAATGTTCAGCCACATGAAAGTCCAAATGATTAACCAAAGGACTGCAGCTAGACTACACAGCTCTTATACAGTTCCGGCAACTATAGAGGAATTTGATGACAAACAAGCCAGTATATTGCAAACGCTTCGAGGTATTAGTCTTTTTGATCATTTTAAATGACTTTAATTAACAAATTATTCAAATTGTCGTTATTAATAATAAGAAATATCAGAACCGATGTTTAGCAATTATAAATGTTTTTTCATTGCTTTTACTGTTTACCCCAACGGAACACCTGATTTGACTCTCGCTATGAATTCTCTGCTTCTTTAAACATGTGTTTAGTTTTAGTGTTTACTTTTAACCGACAGGAAAGGAAGTTGTGCTTGGTGGTGATGGACGCTGTGATAGCCCTGGGTACAGTGCAAAGTTTGGATTCTACACCTTGATGGATCTTGATTCATGTAAAATTGTGGATGTTCGCTTGATACAGGTATATTATATTGGTTGATTCATTTATAGATAAAAATAAAGATACATATATTTTAAAGCTAGCTAAATATGTTTTTTTTAAATACAATTTTGTAATAAATAAAAAACTTAAATAATAAATATTTTCAAGGTATGATTAACAAACTACATGGTAACATAAAATTCAGTCAAATGAAGTAAAAGGATCGACACATATGGAGCTTGAAGGTCTAAGAAGAGGGTTGGACTATTTGACTCGCGTTGGCAATCGAGTCAATGTGACAGCACTGGTAACAGACAGACATGTAATGATTAAGAAGTACATGCGAGAGAACTACCTTAATATTAAGCACTACTTCTACGTATGGCATATTGCCAAAGGTGAGTTTATGCTTTTATCTATTTTAATTTGTAATTTCTTTTTTATTTTGTTTGTTATAGATTGGGGTAGCATAGATGTTCATATTAAAGGATAAGCAAAGTGCAACTTTTCTTCTATTCAGACTTTAATTTTAGAGCAGAAATATATACTTTCAAACTGAAAGTTAATTTTCAATAAAACGTTTTTTTATCTTGTTGCCAGGAGTGTCCAAGAAGCTTGAAGTTGCGGCAAAGAAGAGAGGTGCTGGAAATATAAGACCCTGGATTAAAAGTATAAGCAACCATACGTATTGGGTAGCAGCTACAGGTGGAGATGATGGAGACGAAAAACTAGCAAAATGGACTTCCATCACAAACCACATTAGAGATATCCATCGCCATGAGTCAGAATTGTTTCCACAGTGTGAACATGGACAGTTAGAGGAAGATCTAGACCGTGAATGGCTTCAAGATGGTAAAATGGCTTTTTGTTTTCTTTTTCATAGAAATTTTAAATTTATAAACCTTTTTTTTTAAATTATCATGGTCTTAGAAAACTTGTAAAATTATCTTTCGATTGTTATATTTTATAATTGATATCAAACTTATTTACGGTACATGGAAAGATTATAATTATTCTACATGTATTTAAGGTTCAAGTAGCTTCAAACTTGTGAAGGATGTTGTAGAAAGTCCATATTTACTACGAGACATTCCTAAACTGTCACCAGTCCATCAGACCTATGGATTAGAGGTGTACCATTCAGTGCTTAACCAGTTCGCCCCTAAGAGCACCCACTTCTTTTATGCTTCTATGATGGCAAGGAAAATAAATACAAATGTGTGCAGAATTCAACTAAAACATGGCATACTCATGATACTGTAACCTTAATGTTCAAATAATGTGCTGCTGGAAACTGCTTACTCTTCAGGAGCACATAAGTTCACTCTCTTTTCTAATAGAGTTCCTGACAAAAAAATACATGTACATCTGATTATCAAATAAATGTTCATTGAAATCAATATAACTTTTATAAATCTTAAACTTAAATTTTTTTTAACAGAACCTATGTAGCAGCCCTTCATTTCAATGAAAATGGAAACAGGCAACAAGCCGAGACAAGAGATGGTGAAGGGCGTTGGAGGAAATCATTCCCAAAGGCAAAAAAGGGGGAACATTGTGTTGTAAAGGCACAGAGAGTACCAGCAACTTTCGGTAAAACATTCATTTCATTACATGTACATAAGTTACATGTTGCTTGAGAAAAAAAAAGTAATAATGCTTTGTTTTCTTTTAATATATTTCTATGTAAATGTACATTTAAATACCGGAGAGCAATTATATACATGTTTATAATGTTCATAATTGAACATTTATCATGTTCATAATTTAATGCATTTGTATCTTATTATCATTATTTTCCAGACTATGTACATGATTTGATGACACGAGTATTCCGACGCAGACATATGTATGATTCCATTGCTGCAGCAGCTGAGGATTTTAGATTGGGTTTTGATAAACCTGATCCTCTGACATCTTTGTATCAGAATGTTGACAAAGATTTTCTGATACGGGAAAGACAATCCAGATTTGTCAACTAGTAAGATATTACGGTCGGGCATATTTGAACCCAGTGTATTCTTCAGAAGGGTATGTCGCACGTATCTTCATCACGGCACAAGATGGAATCACCTTTCTTCTACCTTTTCCCAAAATATGCCAAATCCACCTGGTAAACTGTCTGTATGCAATGTATCTGTACAATCTATTAAAAAAAGAAAATATCATTTATGAATTTTGTGTGTGTGTTTATATCTATTTCTTGTTTTCATATTGTTGTATTTGATGTAATGCTCTGCTAATTATATAAAACTTTTATTTCTTAACAAAAAATAACATTACGTATTTTATTGTGATCAAATTGAACAGAAAATGTTTTATTTAAAAAAATAAAAATGATGTTTTGTTACATGCTCTTCAATCTTTTTTAATATATGCAGTGTGATGAATAAATTATTACATGTAGACTGATCATTTTGTGTTAAGTGATTGCACTTATTTACTTACTCATGAATTGGCTCATTGTCTTCGATAAGTCCATCAACTTCAACAAATTGATACATGGCAGTTTCAACTACATGCTGATTCAAACAGTTTCCAATGAACCCTTCATGCTCTGTGATGCATGTCACACCCTCTTCTTCAATTTTATTATTAACAGGATCAATTTCGTGACAGCATACCAATTCTGTTTGAGATCGCATCAACCCACACTGTTGACAATCACACCTGAATAAATGAAATATTAAAAATGAATAAACGGGGTGCATATTAAAGTATGCTGATACAGCTGTATAATAAACATAATAACATTTTAAGTGCAGTTTCTATGTACTTAACATATGATGCAAAAACAATTTAAATTGCTTTGGGGTTCATTGTGATGAATAATACATACATTGGAATATAGGATATATAAATTTTATGTGAAATGCCAAAAAATAGAAGGGTAAAAAACACAAACAACTGCTACATGTACATGTAATGCAAGATGGAAGAATATGTGGAACAAGTGTACATGCCAAGACCTACTTCATTAAGTGGCGATAAATCTACGATTAACAGCAAGCAGCATATAAATGCTTGCCTATAAAAATTATTGCATATTATTGCTGAGAAAATAATAGACCCTTTCACGGTTATTGCAGCCATATTGAATAGGGGCAAAAATTCTGGAAAATGTCATAAAAACAGCTCTATTGCTTAGCAACACACATATATTTTCCCGATTTTGTATAATATTCTCTCCTCCTTTCAAAAAAATTGCCCCCTATCCAATATGGCTGCAATAACCGTGAAAGGGTCTATTATGATTTTCTCAGATTGTAACAATAGGGGTCTGTGAAGGAGATTGGGCTTGAACATGGTGTCTCCAGTAAAAAAGGGTAACTTAAGACAAGGGATGTTGACCGTCTTTGTCCTTTTGTAATTACATGTATGTCAATATTTATTACAACAAACCATAAAGTCTTCATGCATGATTGTCTGAGGGCATAACATGCACATCATGCATGTAGAAAAACAATATGTCGCACACAACTTTTGTATCGTATGGACTTATAATTTTCAACAGACATATTTATTTAATCGTAAACAAAGTCAACATGATCAACGAAACATACCAAGCCAAGTTATCCAATCTGTCTCCATTCGGTATGTTGTCTTCATCATGGTCATCAAACTCAGACCCAGATTCACTTTCCTCTGGTATGTCCGGGTTTCTCTCGTCGTCAAATGTTATTTGGCTACGCCTCGGCTCAAATTGATATGGTCTGATGTTTTGTGGACGTTCTTGGTTTAATTCATCGTCGCTTAAATCCATTCTTTCCCTTTTCTTTTATCGTATAAATTCTTTGTCGAGTAATGGCTGCCTAATAAACAAGTCCCTAAGATGACGTCAGAGGTCGTTCGTGTGTTCAGCTTATTAATTGTCGATAATTTCCGGCAGAAGTCGGAAATAGAGAAATTGATTACTTTATTACATTGAATCCCTCGCTAACGTAACGACATTTACATAAACGAATGATTTATAACAACTTTATTTAAACTTTTAAGCGATTTTTACAAAAAAAATGTAATCATGTCATTTGTCCTTTAAAGAATATGTCAAGGTAGACCTTCAATACATTCAAATTTTGTGCTAATAAACTTGAAGAACTATAGATCACTCATTTTGACCAATGTTCCATAGGCGCTATGTTAAAATCACATGCGTTGGTATATTTCAAGCACCATTTACTAACAAATATAATGAGCTTTTATACTGTAGAAGATTATTACATCTTCCTTTCGAACAAGACATATTTAAATGATAATGAAAATGAAAACCTTTTTCAAATTGTACAAAATTATATCATTAAGTCCAAAAGATTTAATTAGACATTATGCCTACAGCTTATCACTTGCATTTCATCAAACTTACATTCATCTTTTACTCATATTTTTTGCTATTGCATTGTATTATCATATGTTGTATGCTTTTATCGCCCATCATCTATTGAAACTTCTTTCCTTCTTTCCTTTACTTAACTTTATCATTGCACTTCTTCATATTGTCTATAAGTTATTGTATGTGCACCTTGATTGTATAGATTGTTGTTAATATGTGTATTAAGGAGACAGATTAACATAAGCATTCTTGCTTGTTTCTGAATCCTTTTATAATATGTGTTGAAACATTCATCTTGTACTATATATTATGTTGTACAATGTCTTTTCTTTATTTAATAAATATGTTTATACTAAGACATTTTGTGGTAGAATTTATCTTATTTTATTTTATTTTTGACTTTAATTGTGGGTAGAAAGGGGGTGTTATCGCAACCCATCCTTAATTTCTTTATTATATTTTATTAATAACTAAATTTCTGGATAAACATTTCGAATGATATTAAGCCTTTTTTAGCTCACCTGGCCAAAGGCCATGTGAGCTTATGCCATCACTATGCGTCCGTCGTCGTCTGTCGTCCGTTAACAATTTCAAAAATCTTCTTTTCTGAAACCACTGAACTAATTCAACTGAAACTTTGCAGGAATGATATATGACATGTTGGCAACAAACGATTCTTATTTTGAAATGATTCGATAAAAAACTTGGCTGCTGTTACTAAAAATAGAACATAGGGTAAATCATTTAAAATGGCTTATAACTCAGCAACCATAACAGATAGAAAAAATCCAAAGGATCTTAGGCTCTTCAGAATCAAAAGCTCTACAAAAGCCTCCATTGGGTCGAAGTTGTCAGATGACCCCTTTTAGGGGTGACAGTCCCTTAAAGGTGGAAAAATAGCATTTTTTTCAAGCTTTGGCCTATAGAATGAAAACTATTGCAGATAGAGAAAAGCTGTTGCTTGTTTAAATGTTCAGCTCATTAAGTTCTACAAAAGTCTCCATAAGGTCGAAGTTGTCAGATGACCCCATATAGGGGTTACAGCCCCTTAAAGGCGAAAAATAGTGTTTTTGACCTATATAATGAAAATGATTGCAGATAGAGAAAAACTATTGCTTGCTTAAATGTTCAGCTCAATTAGCTCTACAAAAGTCACCATAAGTTCAAAGTAGTCAGATGCCCCCCTTATAGGAGTTACAGCCCCTTAAAGGTGAAAAATAGCGTTTTTTCATGTTTTGGGAATATACATGTACAATGAAAACTATTGCAGATAGAGTAAAGCTTTTTCTTGCCTAAACATTCAGCTCATTTAGCTATACAAAAGTTTTCATAGGGTCGAAGTTGTCAGAAGACCCCTTATAGGGGTTACAGTCCCTTAAAGGTTAAAAATAGCATTTTTTCATGTTTTGGGCCTATAAAATGAAAACTATTGCAGATAGAGAAAAGCTGTTGCTTGTTTAAATGTTCAGCTCATTCAGCGCTACAAAATACTCTTTAAAGTCAAAGTTGTCAGATGACCCCTTATAGGAGTTACTGCCCCTTAAAATCGAAAAATAGTGTTTTTGGCCTATAGAATGAAAATAATTGCAGATAGAGAAAAGCTGATGCTTGTTTAAATGTTCAGCTCATTTAGCTCTACAAAAGTCTTAATAGGGTCCAAGTTGTCAGATGACCCCTTATAGGGGTTACAGCCCCTTAAAGGCAAAATAGTATTTTTGGCCTATAAAATGAAAACTATTGCCGATAGAGAAAAGCTGTTGCTTGCTTAAATGTTGAGCTCATTTTATCCCTACAAAAGTCTCCATAAGGTCAAAGTTGTCAGATGCCCCCTTATAGGAGTTACAGCCCCTTAAAGGTAAAAAATAACGTTTTTTCATGTTTTTGACATATACATGTACAATGAAAACTATTGCAGATAGAGAAAAGCTTTTTCTTGCTTAAACATTCAGCTCATTTAGCTATACAAAAGTTATCATAGAGTCAAAGTTATCAGATGACTCCTTATAGGGGTTACAGCCCCTAAAATTTGAATAATAGTGTTTTTTGCTTATTTAGAATGAAAACTATATCAGATAGAGAAAAGCTTTTTCTTGCTTTAACATTCAGGTCATTTAGCTATACAAGAGTCTTTTCATAAGTGTTGACACCAAGACCAGGTGAGCGATTTAGGCTCCTGGGAGCCTCTTGTTTTTTTAAATTAGTTTATAGGGAACTAAGTGGTGGCAAAGAAATGTATGAAAAAAGCAGATTTCATCAAATATCTCGAAAAGGTGTTCTGTGTGTCCATGTTTTTACAACTGAAATAAAAAATGTATCCAATTTTGATATTTTAAACAAATTTGTACAAATATCTATGTTAGGTTTTAAAAAACGTGCATTTATGGGGTTTTCCTATACAATCTATACAAGTTTCTTAAAGATTGAAACCCAAATTATTAAAAAAGAAATAAGCACCGTGACCTAATGTTTTAATTGTCTATTTTCAATGCTCATACCAATGTCAATCAAGAAAAAAAAGAAAAAAAAATACTATGTCAAAGTTTTAGACCCCAACTACCTGAAATACATTACAGTTACTTTGCTTTTAAAATAAAATCAATAACATTTAAATTACAGTGTACTATTTTAAATTTTAAGTGATTACAATAGATTAGTTTTCATTAATGTAATCATGAAATTCAATACAAATGATTACACATGCCTTTTAAGAACCAATAACTGAATTAGACAAGATTGATATGCTATAGATTATGTGGTTTTTAAATACATGAAAATCAGTGTTCTGTGGACTGGTATTTTCTGCAAGGAACCTGAAATTGCAGATTTAACGCATCTATGAGCTTTTAACCATGTTAACCTCGGGGTCTTTTTTCTGTTGACCGAGGAGCATGAACATGCAAAACTTAGTCACTTGACTTGTACCCAGGTAGAACGAACCCTTTTTGGGTTTTTCCGAGGACCAAAAAACATTTCAGTATAACGTTTTTAAAATGTTTTAAAAATGTTTCGATTTTTGTCAAAACGTTATAAAAACGTTTAAAAAATGTTTTTCGCAATAACCTCAAATGAGTTTTACAAACTCTTTAAAAAAATGCCTAAAAATGTTTTAAAAACATTTCGATAGAACATAATTTAAATGTACATCCAAAACATTTTTTTGGAACATTATTAAATTGTTTATAAAACATTGTCAAAAACAACATTCACCACATTGTTTAAAAAACATTTCTTTAAAACATTTCAAAAGTTCTTTTGAGAAAGGTTAACATAACATTCATCTAATTGTTTAGTAAAAAGATTAGGAAACATCAACATTAGGTTTCTCTAAACTGTTTGTGTAAAACGTTTGAAAAATATTAATTAAATCATTTAATTTTAACTAAAAATTGACCATCAGGCAGTTCGTTAGGATCATAAGTTTTTGTTGTATATATAATCGGATGGACAGGGGGAGGGGTCCTTTTCCCCCGCTCCCCGTCCAATCAACCCCCGTACACCCGTTCCTCCTAGCATTCCTCCCCCGTATCTCCGCTCCCCGTCCCTTTCACCCCCGCTCCTCACCCCCTCTACACCCGCTCCCCCGCCCCTTCCATCCCCGCTCCTCGCCTACTCAACCCCCGTACGTACCCCCGTCCCCCCTGTCCGCCCCCTCATAAAAACTATAGATATTCGTCTTTGAAAGTTTTGAAACGGTTATATTGCAACCATAATGTTTTGGAAAGGTTATATATCCATTAATAGACGCATCATATTTCAAGTTCTTACATATGCATTATTTTCTTATCAAAGAAGTATTGATTTTAATAATACAAAATCTGACCTATCTATAATTGTAGTCAACATGCAGGTCAAGGCATATTGCATAAGCAAGATTCATCATTCCCACATGTTAATATCTATGGGTCATTATCTATGTCGTCACCATAGAAACAACCAGAAATTTGTAAGATTAGCGGTGTGCCACATCCTGTGTTGACATCAATAGAACAAACTTTATCTGTACCAAGCATTTTATAGTGAATGTGCGCGCCCCAAATAAGAACAAAGAAGATGTCAAAAGATTCATTTAAAGAGAAATTACAGCAAGATGTAAGTAATAATATTTCATGTTAATTCAGAGGTACTAATTTAAAGCCATTGACATATCATTATTTTAAAGACATTGCTGCATTTCTATAATTTCTATTGGTAGTACATGTAACTGGAAGAACTTTTTTTTTTCTCACTTTGCACAACACTGGCAAATAAAAGATCTTTTCGCCTTTCGTAGTCATGCAATAGGACACAATTTATGTTCACGCGATGCAAATATAATATACATTTTATAAGAAATCAAGTATTTAACTTGAAGGGGGGCCTTGGTTTTTTCCAAAAAAAATATTCTGAAAATTATTTTTGATGAAAAAATATTTTGGCAGCTGAGGGTCAGAAAACAAATATTCTGAAGAAGAATTTCTGCTATAAAAATAAGGCTGATAATGAAAAAAAATATTCTGTCGTGACGCCTTCGAAAAAATAAAGCGGAAAAAAAATTCTGATCAAAACAAAAAACCAAGACCCCCCCTTAAAGTTAAATGGTCCGTCCCTTATTTTTTTCAAACTGACTGCGTCCTTTGAAACATTGGAACATCGATAGGTAATTATTGTTCATACATTCATAACCTTGTTTGTGATTGTTTAAATAAGTTGAATCAAATTAGTGGCATTAGTGAAACGGTCCCCTTAACTTGAAATTGATTAGAACGATCCAACAAATAATAAAGCTAAAATGTTGTCAGAAATGGTAATTGTTGGCAACGCGATGGGTGTGCTATATTGGTTTGACGCGTCAGGTAAGGGAGCTAGGTTAGACACACAGAAATCCCTACCGATGCGCTGGGGTCAGCGTTACAGAATGCTAGAACACATCCTTCCCGTGTTTTGGTGGCGGGTTGTTTTACGTCACATCGTGAAGGTTGTCTTACTAAAGGATGTAAAGATAGCATATAGATACAGGTATTCAGTGATTTTTGTGTTTCCATGTTTTACATGTTGTCTGTTTTTATTCCGTTCTTGTTGGTGTTGGTTTTGTCCCTGCCCTTTCGGACTTTTGACATTCAAATACCTCATTGGTACCCCTGCTTCTTTCTTACCAAACTTATTTTCTTTTTTTATTTTTAGATGCAGGCAGGAAAGCCTATCATAAGACTTTGCCCGTGGAGGGACTAAAAATGAGGTGTTTGACACCCTAAGGGTTGCTCCTAACAAGCCTGGAGGATCAAATTATGTGAAGGTATATATTTAAACATATATGTACTGATTTATTTGAGGTGCATTAACAAGATCGCATCTCCTCAGAAAGTGTTGAACAGAATTTCATGAAACTTGGTATATAGGTAAATAAAGGTAATAACAAAACTACCGAACTTGAATGATCACTCGCATAGTCCAGAGAAAATGACAAAAACGAATCAGTCATACCGGAGAATTGGTGGATCGCAATGGTCCTGGCTTGGTACAGGCATTTCAAACGAAATGGGGGGTTAAACCAGGTTTTATGGCACCAAACCTCCCTCTTCCATTGCGATCTTAGGATCCTGTAATGACCATAGAACACAACATATTTGTGAGACACAATAGGGATATTGAGGTGATCATCTCAGTACAGAAGACCAGTCAAACACTAATTAAAACAATTAACTATCATATCTTTTAACTCAATTTTGAACTTTTCTACTAGTGGCTGATAACGAAGAAGGTAGTAGCTTTCCAAGAAACACGCGAATCGAGCCAGGTAATTTCTTCTAACACTTTAAATAGGCGAATAGTGTAAGGTAATTTCTACTAACATGCTAACAATTTTTCATAACCCTAATTTTATGTCGTATAGAAAGCCGTAGTGGATCTCTGCATTAACAATTTATTTACAATTGGTGTCAATGGGGAAATGTTTAAGTTCCATGAGTTCGACAGTTGTCTCAACGTTGATCACCTAATGTTGTTTCAACGTTGATAATCGATGTTGTTTCAACGTTGATAATCAATGTTAATTCAACGTTGACAATTAATGTTGTTTCAACGTTGACTATTAATGTTGTTTTAAGTCCATGACTGACAGAACCTATCATGCATCTTTCTGGTAAAAAATATAACAATGGACCAACAATTTTAATTATGAGGCACTCATATTGAAGATACTGGAAACGGTCCCACTTTTATTAAAAAAATTTCAACAAACATTTACAAAAAAAGTTAACACTGCTGGATGTCTCAACAAAATCCAAAACTCCTCCTGAACCACCTATACAATTCCAGGTTTCAAGGTGAGATGAATGTACTAGTAAAGCACAAATGAAAAAGCCCACAAAATTTTATGATCATCAGACTTGTTGTTCCTGAAAAATAGTTCTTATAAAACTTTTATACTGCATTGTAATGTATTGAAAATGATCAGTCACTCAATTGGAAAAACAATCTCAAGGTCAAATGACGATAAGGAGCAAGTTTATTCAACCTTCTGATATAAAGATACTCATACAACTTGAGAGTAAACTCCTCTGCAAAGAAAGCAAAACCTATCTATCTCTTGATTCGCAGGACATATATATCAATAAAGACACAATTCAAGTAAAAGTTTATCAAACATATATTTATACATTCATTTACATTGTACAAAAGGTTTTGTCCATAAAAATTATATGTACATGTATAATCTGTCCATGGAATAAAAAATGAGTTCATAAATACTAAAGTCTCTGGCTGTCTGGGTTGAACAATTAAATCTTTGCATACATTTCTTTCAAAAAAAGTTCTTTTATAAGAAAATAAACTGATGCATATGGTCCCATTTCTCAATAAACACTTAATACTCAAGTCATTTAACCATAAGCTGTAGATTTTATGCCTTGTAAAGTGTGCTGTCCTAATAAAGGGATGGTGATGCAAGAATATAATAATTCAAATCAATAGACCCTTTCTGTGGGGAATATGTGCTCCACATGTTTTTCTCTGTCTAACTTGTGATTAATGGCTTTACTATCTGTACTTCTTAATAAATCAAAATATTTTCAATAAATAATGACAAATGATCAAATTCAAATTCACAAAGAAAAGAAACTTCATGTTAACCTTACATTATATATGTACACTTTCTTATGATTATTTACAAGTACATCTATTCTTAAATTGGGCATAGAAATTACAAAATTGTAGCTGGTTATAAACGAAGTCCTTAATCTCCAACAACATTGTTCTTCACTCTCATCGGAATATTGAGGTTGCACTATTTCCTCTGACTGTCGTTCTTCTAGTTGATCAGTGTTACTTTTTTCGGTCTACCACTCAAGCATACATGTATTTCATGAAATGACTCATTACATCCTCAATAATAGCAACAGTGGCTGTTGGATGAACTTGAATAATTACTTCTGCAAGAAAAAAATGTTCCCCCATTAAACATGCTTCTATAAGAATTCAATATATCTCTAATATATACAGTACACTCAGAAAGGATTGATTCTCATACTCTGATTTCGGAGTGAATTTTTTTAATGACTCCAGGAAACTCCAAGAAAAGCCATAAAAATTTAGGAGTGTTTTAGGAGTACTCCCTCCAAAGGGTCATAAATTACTCTGAGCTTGGAGTTTTTTATTGCCTTGAAAACCTTTTTGAAGTAGCACCTATTTCCTGTCTTTCTTGTCAGATGAAAATGATTATAATACACAAGGTAATAAACAACTCCAAAATACTCCGAAAAAGGTAATAAATTTCTTCCAGGTGGGATAAATTACTTGGAGAATTTTAAGAGTTGACTCTGTGAAACTCTGTGAAACACTGGACACTGAAATCAGAGTATGAGAATCAATCCTCTCTGAGTGTACTGTATAAGGCTGATAAAATTTTAAAAAAATTAAAGAAACAATTATGATAAAATCTGTTCTCTAGAATATTCCTTCCATATACATTCAAAGTCACGACAGTGGCATACATGTACCTTACACTTTGAAGGGAATACAAAAATTCACAAAATATTAATGTTTGATATTTTTTTAGATACATGTTTATCTATACATTTGTACAGAGTTCGCAAAATGTGTCGGACCTATCAGACCTGACTGGTAAAGTTACAGCAGGTCTGGCACTTTAAACTATGTCTGATAGATTTTAGTATTTTTTTAGAAAGTTGTAATAGATAGGACCAGTAAAAAAATAGGTCCGACAAAAGATTCCATTTTGACGACCTATGTCTGACGAAGATATTTTTTAAGATTGCGAACTCTGTTTGTATATTCAAAAGCACATGGTCACGTTTCATTACTTATATTTACCTTTTTATTGTCTTGCAAAGGGTATTTGTTGCAAATCAAATTATGTTGTTTTTCCTTTGACGTTCATCTTGGCTCCTAAGTAACATATTAACTCCTTATTCAAACATCTGTAAAAAAATGACAACTTTACATGTCACACCAATTATACAATAAAAACTTGATTTTTTTAATTCCAAAGCCAGTGACATTTACACCACTGCCTTGCTGCTCACACAATAAATGCAACATTTTTTATCCCAATCTAATATTGATACAAAGATAAAGTCTTATTTTTTATGGGGGTCCAGGAGATGACAAAACCAGGACTTTAAAGAAATAAGAAATTTATATTGATTTCAAATAATGAACTTGCCAAAAGCAAATTCTTTGAATTTAAGATTATTCACAGTACTTGGGAAATCTGTAAGGTACATGGACTAAGGTCCATCGATGGGCTTGATCTACATTTTTGTAACTAAATTACAAATCAAAATAAATCAAAGTATAATTATATTGTTTGTGTTTAATCTTTTTATTTTGTAAAAAGTAGTACAGCAAGCTAAATTGGGTGTCACAATATCAGATAAGAATTTTAGCAGAATATAACAAAGTCATAAAGAATAACAATAGTCAGCCATTAGGTGTAACACTGAAAGAATCTGTCCGGGAGGGTGCATATGTGTACAACACTTTCACACATAAAATTAAACAAGGTCAATGATTAACCGATTACCATGATAGTAAAATAATGAACATAAGACAATGATTATGAGCCAAAAAAAATCATCCAGGTTTCACTATAAATGTATGCATTATCTAATTTACTAATAATATTAACAAATATATGAGTCAAAAGTTGAAGGCGAAAGCAAATGTAAGGAGCTATAGGCTACAGAAATTTGGATGTTAATATGGCACGTCTGCTTTCTGTCAGTTTAGTTAGATTTTATCTGGTTTTCTTCAGACCCTAGTACATATTGGATATAGATATTTATTCAATCTATTTCTTTGAACCTCGAGCTATTTGTGAAATGTCTGTATACATGGACAAGACTATGGATATGTACAAATGTAGGAAATCATAACCACATACATATTTTACATGTACATTTTCTATTTATTACCATTATGTACAATTCCTTTTTATGTTTGAGTTAAATTTGTAGAAAATTACCAGTCACACTTACCCTTTCATCACATTCTTTATGTGACCCCCCTTTTGTCCCACTACCAATTTTCTTTATAATATTTTTCTGAAATCAAAATTATATACATGTATATAATAAATGATACGATAATAATCTAGGCGATAATGAGATAATAATCTGTGTACATTTAAGTATTTTTTCAATTGAATTTTACATTTACTGCATACGATTCTTTTGATTTAGTAACTGCAAGGAAAAGTTTTTAGTTCACACGTTACAATAACTAGAAAAAACTTGCAACAAAACTCCATGAAAATGTGGCTTAAAGATGAAATAGTTGCATCAAATTAAAGTCAACCATGTGTTGTAAAAACACACTTAAACTCACCTATAATTTTGTTTAGAACATTCTCATACTCTAAAGTATTGTTGAACTCGCTTAGCTCTTCCATCATATTCAATTGAAACTCTTCCATAATTACCAGTTTGTTGGCAGTTATTGATAAGAGTTCTGAGTAGGTCTCTTGGTTGTACTTGTAGATCCCTTCTTTGAAATCCTTAAATGTAAAAATTGAGATCTTATAAACATAACAAAATATTTGGTTAAAATGTACGTATATATAGATGCTAATATCAATCCCTCTCCAGCTAGCAGTTTGCGAGTGTGGCCTTTGTAGCGGCCCCCATTGAGCCTACTCTTATCGAACTCCACAAAGGGGTATTTAACGTGCATGGGGTATTGCTCTCCACATACACGGGACAACCTTTTTTCGTCCCTTCCGAAGGACTAGCAACGATTCGCGAGGCCATTCTCGCAAATGGTGTCATGAGAGAGTCGGAAAATTGGTTCATGAAATTTTCACCTCTAACGAGGATCGAACCACGAACCTCGGTGTTGGTAGCCCGACGCATTAACCACTACACCAACGGCTCTCGAACGCAGCATGAGGCCGAAACACTTGTAAATGTATTAATTTCTATTTCATTTTTTACATTGTTTATTTCAAACAAGAGAGAAGCAAAGGTGTACCAAATGGGTAATCAGTATCATAAAACCGTGAAGACAAAGACAAAACCGGCAGACAAAAAATCATCACAACAAAACAAACCACATAACAACATAAAACACGCACACATAACAAAAAACCGCATTCAGCAACGCGAACTCAAGTCGAAACGAGAGTGAACTCATGTGCTCCGGAAGAGTAAGCAGTTCTTGCATGCTATAGCACACCCGTCACGTTGCCAAAGATCGATTAAGTGTTGGTCAAATCCGGAAAGGATGACATTACAAAACTCTATGTCAAACCAACATCTTTGCTCATCTGAGAGATAGAAATCCCGTATTTGCATACAAGCACATGATGTCGTCCGTAAAATTTCTTGAGTGATGACAACAACATTGGAGCAACGTACCCCTGTGTTAACAATTTGCTTGTCAGCCGTGTAGCTCTATCAAGGAAGTCGTTGTACTCCCCACATGCTCTGGAATAACGAATCAATTGTGATACGTAAACTACATATGCTGGAGCGGACGGAATGTTGCCACACAGAAAGGGAAAGTTAACTATTGGAAAGTTGAAGTCATCACGTTTGTCATAGAGCTTTGTACAAAGCCTTCCTTGTGTGTCAATTTCGAGAAATAGATCCAAATATGAAGCAGACCTCCTAGAATCTGTAGTGTACTTTACCTCAAGTTCCTTCGGATATATGAGATGTAAATAGTCACCAAATCGAGGATTGTTTTGTGAAAGGACATCAATATAACGAAATGTGAGATTGAAGGATAAAGCAAGTTTGCGGTCCTTTTTGTCTAGAAGTGATTGTAAGAAGTCTGCTCCATATGAATGAAGAAACAAATCGGCAAGCAATGGTGCACAATTTGTGCCCATTGGGATACCTATTGTTTGCTGAAAAACACGTCCACCAAACTGTACAAATATGTTGTCGATTAGAAAGTTGAGCATTTCTATTATTTGATCTTCTGTAAATTTGTTTTTCTTGCTAGACTCTTGGATGACAAAATAAGTCTTTTTATAACCGACTACCAAATACTTGTACCTGCGTTTTCCATTCTTTTTGATAAAGCTACGTTTAATCAGCTGTGCCAAACGAGATTTTAATTGTGAATGTGGAATTGAAGTATATAATGTAGAGAAATCAAACGTTTTAATGCTATTACATGATGAACATGACTTAGAGTGGAGATTTTCCATCAGTTCTTTAGAATTTTTGAGAATCCACATTTGATTGACGCCATTTCTAGAGTAACAACAATCGAAATACTTTTGAAGGCTTGATTTTATTGCCGTCAATATTGATGTTAACAAAACTGAAAGAGGCTTAGTTGTACATTTGGATGACCCAGCAATAAATCGTTGCTTGTATGGAGTTTTATGTAACTTTGGAATCCAATACAAGGATGGAACGACATCGTTCTTTTTGTCAACAGAAATGCCAAAGGAAGAAATTACAGAATTATGATTGTTGATTATTTCCTCCTTTGACAGTGTTGTTGCTGTATATGTGGTGCTTTTGCTAGTACAACCAACCCCTAATTCAGCTGTTAAACAATCAATATAGTGTCTTTTGCATACGAAAATGATGTTGTTAGGCGCTTTATCATCAGGTACGACAACATATTTGTCATGTAAGGTGGACAATGTCTTCGCAACATCAGGGTTGTTGAAAATAGATGTTGCCTTGGTGCTCATCGAGCCTTTCAAAGAGTTAATCCTTTTCAAAACCAACGACCTCACAGACTTTACCCACTCAGAAAGAACGTCGCTTTCTTTTCATGTTCTTTTTTGGCCCATTTTCTGGCATAGTCTTCAACTGAATCCATAATTCTTTTGAAATTATGGTTCCAGTTGATTGCTCTAGGCTCACGATATTTTGGTCCTTTGGCCGAAACATCGCGGAGTTGGTCATTTTCCACTATACTATGTTGAGGTCCCCGGTAATGACGTGGCCAGAGGGATTATATTTGAATGGGGATTTGTCACAAGAACAGTCTGGTGGTATTGCCTTGAGGTCGTTGATTTGGTAATCCCGCAAAACTTGTTTGTAGTTAAATACCTTAGGTGCAATGGTGGAAGTATAGGAATAAGAAATGATGGGAACACTTTTGTCTTTGAAATAAGGAGGGATATGTTCTGTAACAGATTTATGGTGTAAAATGTTTCCTAAATTTATGGCATCCAGACCTTTGTTTAAAACTGGAAGAGAAATGAAAGAGCGATTGTCCTTGTTGTTTTCGTGTGGAACACCGACTGGTTTGAATAATCGGTTGTATCCAATGTCAAGAACAATGGCTGTAAGACGGTACAGGTTGGATTTAAAATCAGTTACTGGATTTTCGAGACATTCTTTGTATAGTGTGTGCAGTTTGGAAAGAGAAATAGAATACAATTTAGTTCGAATGTGATGAATCCCGAGAGGTTGTTGAATAGACGAAAGCAGTCCATTGATAGACACGTCATGTACCTTCGGTGAATTGTACTTCCGATGTCCATGACTGCGTTTGTGCCTTTCCTGCTGTCCAAAAAGATTCATCACATTCACATCATTGCATCTTGGACTTGATAAGTTCCCTAAACTGCCAATGTTGTCGTTGCAAACATAAGGTAAAGCGGTGCCTAACCTTCTTATCCAGAATTCTTCTCGTTGTTTTCGAAATGAAATATTTATATGTATTAGTCAATCTTAAGATTTTCTTTACAATGGGCTGTTGTAATCCTTCTGTTACATGTATATATATAATTTCTTTCAAAGCCAACTATATCCCCTGATTTATATATCACAGTGACAAAATTTCTTTATTAGGCACATCTTCCTATGATTCACTTCCTTTGTGCAAAATTTCATTAAAATGTGTCGAGCAGTTTAGGATGTCCATCATGAGTTGCGCTTACAGCTTAAGGTATGAGGACAGACGGACAGACAGACAGGGTGATACCTATATACATTGTACCTTCCAAAATGTTTCAACAGGTACATGTACATGTATTATCATCATATTACAGTCATTACAAATATCCGCTGGACACTGGACAAGTGTGTAAAAAAAATCACTTGGTCCAGTAAAATATTTTGACTTTTTCCATTGCAATATACATGATTACAGGACATGTCCGGTAAAAGAGAAAAATACTTTAGAATCAATGATATCACACATACACATAATTAGTATGACCACCAAAACTGTCAGGCCTCCAATCAGAATAAAATGGTTGTACAATAGTTAAAGGTTTGAAACCATCCCATCATACATGTATGTGATTACATGTACATGTACATTTGTACCTGAAGCTGCTCAATTACAAAAGAATCAGAAGGGGTATTGAATAGCTGAAAAATTCATTTCTAAATTACATTTTAATAAAATATTCAACCCTTAAGTTAAAAAATTCTAGGTTGGCTTGTTGGGGCTCCCGCAGGGTAACCCCCTCAGGTCGCAAGGTCGCTTTTAAAAGGAGCATGAGGTCACAAGGTCGTTTTTAAAAGGCATATTTTGGCGGAGATCGCAGGTGGGTTTTTTGGCATAGGTCGATTTTATGAAGTGTAGGTCGGAAGTCGCCCTTAAAAAGCCCTCAGGTTGTTTTTAGCCCTGCGGGAGCCACCTTGTTATATGATATATGTACAAAATGTATGTATATGACAATTTTATCCTAAAAAAACATATCCCATAAAATGACACCCTTCCTGAAGCTGCATAAAAAGATATTTGTTATGAAAAAACAAGTTGCACAAAAACACATCCAACACATTATCAGTGACTGTTGCGGTGGGGGACAACTAAGATTTTACAAAGTCAGAGAAGGCCCTGTCAACAAAATATCCTGGTTTATGAAAATAATTCAATGCATGGATTTACAATGTACTTGAAATTTACATACATATATGGACAGAAACTGTATTAAATTTAAGAATCAATCTTTTTCAAGACAGCTAGTTCATGAGTGTTTTACCTGGCTGTGACATCAAGAAATTTCTGAAAGATTGACAAACAAGTGCTGGGAATGCGCATACATTGTACAATAGGTTATAAGACAACTATATCCCCTGATTTATATATCACAGTGACAAAATTTCTTTATTAGGCACATCTTCCTATGATTCACTTCCTTTGTGCAAAATTTCATTAAAATGTGTCGAGCAGTTTAGGATGTCCATCATGAGTTGCGCTTACAGCTTAAGGTATGAGGACAGACGGACAGACAGACAGGGTGATACCTATATACATTGTACCTTCCAAAATGTTTCAACAGGTACATGTACATGTATTATCATCATATTACAGTCATTACAAATATCCGCTGGACACTGGACAAGTGTGTAAAAAAAATCACTTGGTCCAGTAAAATATTTTGACTTTTTCCATTGCAATATAAATGATTACAGGACATGTCCGGTAAAAGAGAAAAATACTTTGGAATCAATGATATCACACATACACATAATTAGTATGACCACCAAAACTGTCAGGCCTCCAATCAGAATAAAATGGTTGTACAATAGTAAAAGGTTTGAAACCATCCCACCATACATGTATGTGATTACATGTACATGTACATTTGTACCTGAAGCTGCTCAATTACAAAAGAATCAGAAGGGGTATTGAATAGCTGAAAAATTCATTTCTAAATTACATTTTAATAAAATATTCAACCCTTATGTTAAAAAATTCTAGGTTGGCTTGTTGGGGCTCCCGCAGGTTTACCCCCTCAGGTCGCAAGGTCGCTTTTAAAAGGAGCATGAGGTCACAAGGTCGTTTTTAAAAGGCATATTTTGGCGGAGATCGCAGGTGGGTTTTTTGGCATAGGTCGATTTTATGAAGTGTAGGTCGGAAGTCGCCCTTAAAAAGCCCTCAGGTTGTTTTTAGCCCTGCGGGAGCCACCTTGTTATATGATATATGTACAAAATGTATGTATATGACTATTTTATCCTAAAAAAACATATCCCATAAAATGACTCCCTTCCTGAAGCTGCATAAAAAGATATTTGTTATGAAAAAACAAGTTGCACAAAAACACATCCAACACATTATCAGTGACTGTTGCGGTGGGGGACAACTAAGATTTTACAAAGTCAGAGAAGGCCCTGTCAACAAAATATCCTGGTTTATGAAAATAATTCAATGCATGGATTTACAATGTACTTGAAATTTACATACATATATGGACAGAAACTGTATTAAATTTAAGAATCAATCTTTTTCAAGACAGCTAGTTCATGAGTGTTTTACCTGGCTGTGACATCAAGAAATTTCTGAAAGATTGGCAAACAAGTGCTGGGAATGCGCATACATTGTACAATAGGTTATAAGACAACTATATCCCCTGATTTATATATCACAGTGACAAAATTTCTTTATTAGGCACATCTTCCTATGATTCACTTCCTTTGTGCAAAATTTCATTAAAATGTGTCGAGCAGTTTAGGATGTCCATCATGAGTTGCGCTTACAGCTTAAGGTATGAGGACAGACGGACAGACAGACAGGGTGATACCTATATATATTGTACCTTCCAAAATGTTTCAACAGGTACATGTACATGTATTATCATCATATTACAGTCATTACAAATATCCGCTGGACACTGGACAAGTGTGTAAAAAAAATCACTTGGTCCAGTAAAATATTTTGACTTTTTCCATTGCAATATACATGATTACAGGACATGTCCGGTAAAAGAGAAAAATACTTTGGAATCAATGATATCACACATACACATAATTAGTATGACCACCAAAACTGTCAGGCCTCCAATCAGAATAAAATGGTTGTACAATAGTAAAAGGTTTGAAACCATCCCACCATACATGTATGTGATTACATGTACATGTACATTTGTACCTGAAGCTGCTCAATTACAAAAGAATCAGAAGGGGTATTGAATAGCTGAAAAATTCATTTCTAAATTACATTTTAATAAAATATTCAACCCTTAAGTTAAAAAATTCTAGGTTGGCTTGTTGGGGCTCCTGCAGGGTAACCCCCTCAGGTCGCAAGGTCGCTTTTAAAAGGAGCATGAGGTCACAAGGTCGTTTTTAAAAGGCATATTTTGGCGGAGATCGCAGGTGGGTTTTTTGGCATAGGTCGATTTTATGAAGTGTAGGTCGGAAGTCGCCCTTAAAAAGCCCTCAGGTTGTTTTTAGCCCTGCGGGAGCCACCTTGTTATATGATATATGTACAAAATGTATGTATATGACTATTTTATCCTAAAAAAACATATCCCATAAAATGACACCCGTCCTGAAGCTGCATAAAAAGATATTTGTTATGAAAAAACAAGTTGCACAAAAACACATCCAACACATTATCAGTGACTGTTGCGGTGGGGGACAACTAAGATTTTACAAAGTCAGAGAAGGCCCTGTCAACAAAATATCCTGGTTTATGAAAATAATTCAATGCATGGATTTACAATGTACTTGAAATTTACATACATATATGGACAGAAACTGTATTAAATTTAAGAATCAATCTTTTTCAAGACAGCTAGTTCATGAGTGTTTTACCTGGCTGTGACATCAAGAAATTTCTGAAAGATTGACAAACAAGTGCTGGGAATGCGCATACATTGTACAATAGGTTATAAGACAGTTAAATGCATATGAAGGCAAGATCAAATTCAAGAAAAAACAATGTTACCTTAACATGATGTAGAACATGTTACATGTACATGTGGATATAATAAGGGATATATGATGTGGGGGACTGAAGTGGTTTAAAAATAACTGTTGATTTTTAATGCAGTCAAGTTCACTTCTCAGCTGAAGAAATGGTCAAATTCAAATAATTTCCTTTCCAAATCCAAAGAAACGAAGCTCTTTGACATAATTACATTTGATAGATTTAATTTATATTTACATGTACGTGTACATGTAGTTTAGAAAATCCCATCATGAAGCTACATGTAAGTGTAAAATTTTGATGGTGCAGATGAAAATTTCATTTATGAAAAGTATTTATACATGTACATGTACAATGAAGATATGTACTCTAAAGTGACAGATACAGTAATTTCAAAAAGGGGCGGCGCCCACTGACGGGGGTCAACTAAATTGGTTGCTTCAAGCTTTTATATCCAACCAAAATGAAATTTTTCAAAAAAAAGTAGGGAAGGGCTGGGATATGAAATATCTTATAGGAATGAAGTTAAGTGTATCGATCATGTGTAACATTGTTTGTCATTTTTTCTTAAATTTGTAACTGCATTAAAACATGCATGTTACAGTATGTAGTTTGCTATTTGTCATAATTTGATTTATAAATGTGATGTTTCTAGAATGCAGTCAAGTTCACTTCTCAGCTGGAGAAATGGTCAAAGGCAAATGATTACCTTTCCAAATCCAAAGGAACGAAGTTCATCTGACATACATACATATATGATTATACAGTGGATTCCTCTTATTAGCATAATTTGTCAGAGAAAATTATGCAATTAACCGAATGCCCCCATAAAGTGAAATGTCAATTTCAAACAGTAAATACAAAGACTTTATACAATTTTGTCTAATTATCAAATGTGTTGAGTAATGAGAACAGTCAGGTGACACTTTTATTGTATCCTTATGCTTGTAAAACAAATGTGACATAATTAAATGACAGTTGTAAACACATGTTTTGATAACTTATCAAACACACTTCAAAGACCTCGTTAAGAAAACATATTATTTTGACGAGTATCAAAGTGATTTTTGAAAATGTTAGTCAATTAACAGGAATTTTGTACTTTTTCTCAGATTTTCAATGCAATTAAATGAAATTTTTAGCATTGAAAGTATAGAAAAGGTTTTGGTGTTTTGAAATCTGAGTAAATTAAGAGGACTATTCTAATAAGAGTTAGTAGATTAATTGGAATCCACTGTATTAAATTGATATGCATCAACATGTACATGTACATGTACCTACATTTAGTTCTTTAAAATCCCCAAGTGAAGCTATGTGTAGGTGCGTGAATGTAATGTATATGAAGGGTATATATACATGTACAATGAAGATATTATGTACTCTATAGTGATAGATGCAGATATTTCCAAGGGGGGGGGGGCACTGACAGGCTGAGGGGGTCCACTTTGTTCATGCTTCAATAATTCTTTTATATGTCACACCATTTTTTTCCCCAGTAAAGGGGGGGGGCTTGGATATGTGGTATTTTGTAGGAGTGTTGTCAAGTTTATGTCATTCCTGCTCATTCTTCGTTTCAGTAAATTGTAATCTTTGGATTGAAAAAATGGTCAACGTACGTATCATTGGCCTGTATATCAATAATACCAGTGAATAAAACATGTACGTCTATTTTGGTATACATTTAACACTTTTCAAGTTTATTTGGTTACAGTATGTTTTTTAATGTTGTCTTTTCATTGTGTATAATCTGAAGAATTGTCTTGGTTATTTGATCTTTACATGTAGCCAGGGATTAAATAAAACTGATTTTGGACATCCCTGATGTAGCCAAGTTTGGCAAGGGATTAAATAAAACTGACTTTTTGGACATCCCTGGTTTGGCCAACACTTTCATGAATGGTCATTATTACTTTTAAGAAAGGAGGGGGTCACCAAATCAAATCAAATCAAAATTGATGTTTCCCGCTCTTCGTGCAGAGAGGACGTGTTTATTTGGCTCTCCAATTTTATGTGTTAAAGTTTTGGACTCCAAATTGTGCTTTTATTTTCTCTAAATTTGATGGATTTTAACACAGGATTATGCATATTTGCATTTACTTTGGAATTATTTTTGTTTTATGGACGTCTACTCTCTCGATGATGGAAAACTTGGGACTGTTGGTCAACTTCCATACTGGTTCACATTGAATACTATGGAATGTCGGACAGACCTCTCATTTACATGCAATAGATGTCTGTGGGGTCTGGTTGTTCCCCTGACATGTTCGGTGGTTGCTTTCGGAGATCGGCAATTGCAGATTTTCCGCTTTCCTCCACCTTTAACGCAACTGAGCATTTAACGTCATTGGTTTGGATAGAGTATTGTCCTAACCGGTTCTTGTTCTGCCTTGGCTTTTAGGGGGGACTTCTTGCCTAGAGTACTTTTTGTATTTTTTTCACTTTTGCACTCTTTGAGGATGTGTGAGTGTTGTGTGTGTTTTATTTTCACCTTTTTATTTGCATTTTGTCTGTACCTCTTAGGTAAGTGTTAGGTCCAACAATGCTCACATTAATTGCACTGGTGCAAGTCTTAAATGTTCCACTCTACGCCTATATATTACGCTATATGGTGGTGCTCCTAATAGAGGAGGGACAAATCTAAGATACATACAATCCATAATGTACATGTACATGGTTAAGGCCCAATTACAAACACTGAAACAGATATAATAACAGTAGGTCCAACGAAGCAAAATTGATTATTCAAGTCGACGAGAAAAGACCCCATAAAGGCACGAAACAACAAAATCATGTATGCATAATTTAGTCAAAACACACAAAACTATGATAAAAAATCATGTAGGGCCTCGCCGTATGCATCTTAAAACATGTCCGTCTTAAACACATATCAAATAAATAAATTATAAATATAATGTTGTAAAATTGTGAAGATATCTTACCTTTCTTACTTGATTTCACACTGAAATTTGTGATTGAAATTCTGAGGCGTTGATTTCTGATTTTCTTTGTTCTAGACGCGCGGGAAATGCACGAGTATTCTATGAATACGCGTGCGCGATTGTGGAATGTGAAACGGAAAGTCACGTGGTTTCCGAATAAAACACATTAAATTGTAAGGTTTTTTTCCCATATATATAATAATTATTTGAAATGATAATAATTAATGAAATGTATTTAATTCGGAGGTTTTTTTTGTATATATTATCGACTCTAGTCATCTATGAAACTAAAAGGGGGAATCCGAATGTTACGCGATGTCAAAAAGGGGGGATTCGAAAATATTAACCTCTATAAACAGTAAATCTGTTAAATATTCCACGAGAGGGGGTCCAGACAGGACACAAATATTTATTTGCATATAGGGGTCCATATAGAAAGTTTAAAAACACTAGAGGCTTCCAGGAGCCTGAATCGCTCACCTGATCTCTTATGCCAAAGTTTGAATTTTCACAAACTTTCAAGTATACAAAGTTGCAAAACAATCCTTTCAGTGGTTTCAGAGAAGATTTATGGAAATCAGTTTAAATAAATAGAAAAATACAGTTAAAAGGCAATAACTCCTGTAAGGACCTTTTGATGCTGAACATGAAAAGTTGCTTCAGATTTTCTCTATCTCTTATACTTTTCGAGTTATAAGCCAAAAACAATGGTCTGACCACCCTGTTCTATTTTTAGCAATGGTGGCCAGGTTGGTTGGTCGACATGTATATAATTCACAAAATTGGTAGAGGACATCCTAAAGATCAAGTGTACCAAGTTTCAAGGCAATCCCTTCGGTGGTTTCAGAGAAGAAGATTTTTGTAAAACAGTTTAAATTAATGGAAAAAACAGTTAAAGGGGAATAACTCTTAAATGGCTGATCTGACAATTTTGACCCTCAAATCATTTTAGTAGATCTGAATGAGCTTAACAATTCGGCAATGCTAACTTTTCCTCTAGCTCTAACGGTTTACAAGATATTGTCCAAAAACTGCAAAAATGGTCAATTTTGACGATTAAAGGGCAATAACTCCTATATTGAGTCGTTTCACAATTTTGACTCAATGGAGAGATTTGTAGAGCTTTTAATGCTGAACATGAAAAGCTGCTTCGGATTTTCTCTATCTCTACTACTTTTTGAGTTATAAGCCAAAAATAATGGTCTGACCTCCCCCCCCCCCTGTTCTATTTTTAGCAATGACCGCCATGTTGTTTGGTCAACGTGTATATAAATCACAAACTTGGTAGAGGACATCATAATGATCAAGTATACCAAGTATCAATGCAATCCCTTCAGTGGTTTCAGAAAAGAAGATTTTTGAAAATCGTTGTAAATTATTGGAAAAAAAACAGTTAAAGGGGAATAACTCTAAAACGGCTGATCTGACAATTTTGACCCTAAGTCATTTTTGTAGATCTGAATGAGCTTAACAATTCTGCAATGCTAAGTTTTCCTCTAGCTATAACAATTTTCAAGATATAGTCCAAAAACTGCAAAAATGGTCAATTTTGATGATTAAAGGGCAATTACTCCTATAAGGAGTCGTTTCACAACTTCGACTCAATGAAGAGATTTGTAGAGCTTTTGATGCTAAACAAGGAAGGTTGCTTCAGATTTTCTTTATCTCTTATACTTTTTGAGTTATAAGTCAAAAACAATGGTCTGACCCCCCTGTTCTATTTTAAGCAACGGCGGCCATGTTGGTTTGTCGACATGTATATAATTCACAAACTTGGTAGAAGACATCCTAAAGATCAAGTATACCAAGTTTCAATGCAATCCCTTTAGTGGTTTCAGAGAAGAAGATTTTTGAAGAAAAGTTAACGGACGGACGGACGACGGACGGACGGACGACGGACGCTTAACGATGACAATAGCTCGCATGACCCTTCGGGTCAGGTGAGCTAATAAAAAGGGGGGACCGATTGATCATTTTCGGATATAGTAGCAAAATTCCAAATATAAAAATTTGGGGGAGGGGGGTATTGTTAAACTGAAATAAAAGGGCAGAACAGCTAGTCCTTTTATAAAAAAAACAGAACAAAAACAAAAGCGCAACATGGTGTTTTCGAATGTTTTATTTAAAGAAGAATTTAAAGTGCCAGATACCCCTATATCTGTCATATTTACATTAATCAAATCCCAATAAAATGGCAAGTTGACAGGGATTCCTATCAAGCTTTAAGGAAAAGAAAAAAAAAGATCACGAATTTCTTTTTCATAATATGAAATTCCATCAATTTGGTCTGAACAAACCAGAGAAGAACAACGTACATAGAACACACACACATCGATTAGTTGATATCATACTATATCCACAGTTACACAAACCGCAAAGTTCTGCGCTATTAATATATGACCAGTCTAAAATAAACAAGAAAAAAAAAACTGTGAGCAACAGCTCGCTAAAGAATAACCCTGCCCCTGAAACAGAAGACATTTAATATTATAAGAAGTCATGGCAAATTGACAATATGTCACAGCGAAAGTTTATTAAAGAAATCCATTCATGGGTTTAGGAGGAGTTGCAGATAAGAAATGGGTACCCCTTTAAGTCACACAGACAGGTCCATGTTTTGCTATGGGAAGCCAAAATAATACGGATCAATTTTTTGAATACGTAGAAGGTGCACATCTACATTATGTCACAAAGATAAGAGTTTCATTCAAATTGTTCAAGGGGTTTAGGAGATAAAGATTGGTACCCCGAGATGTAACTGAAGGACCGACGGACACACGGATGGACACTCCTATCACTATATACCCCCGCGACTTTTCAAGCAAGGATATCAAAGGATGCTCGAACTCGAATTAAGCATAAATTAAATAAGTCAAGAAATGTACCTTTAACATGTATGGGCAAGGCAAACAACATACAGGAAAAAGTGAACTCAACAACTAAAACAAACAACAACTAGGGAAAAAAATCGCAATGGAAAACAGCTTGCATATAGTTTAAGCTGATTTTTCATCTTTGCTTTGCCCCCTTCTTACTTCTTTTCGAACGCCAATCATCTCTTTAAAGTTCACATTATTTAAAAAAAAATGTGTATGTATGTGGTGCTTTTTTCTCTGATAGTCTCATTCGGGATTGTGCTTCCTGAATATAAAAGAATTAAAAAATAGTTTTTCTCTACATCTAATGCAATGCGTTAAAAGGGTTAGCTACAAAGCAAATTGCAACGTGTATTCGTCATTGTATGCGCGACGTTGAAATTGTCGACATTGTTTCAACGTCGATAACTTAACCTATTCTCAACGTTGAAACTTACAACCTGATTTCAACGTGGATTCAATGTGTTAAAATTGTATGTTTTAAGCATCAACGTTGATTCAACGTCGGGCGTTAAACCTATATAAACGTTGAATCTGTCAACTTTATTTCAACGTGGAATCAACGTGTTGAAATGTAACGTTTTAATCATCAACGTTGATTCAACGTCGATAGTTTAATCTATGTAACGTTGAAACTGTCAACTTCTTTTCAACGTGGAATCAACGTGTTGAGTTGTAACGTTTACATTATCAACGTTGTTTCAACGTTTAAAATAGGTTGACCGACGTTGCAACGGCCATTTTGACCTGAAATCGCGTGATTTTTAAGTCAAGATCATGTGATAAAATGTGTAATACTGACAATTATTTACATTGGTTACGTACCGATCCCGTGGTGCTAAATCAATAATCTTGTTAATGAATTAATGAATATTGGTTCTCAAGAGTTCACCTTTTTATGAATTCAGTTTATTCGAAATTCTCAACGCAACAAGATGTCTTAAAAACGAAAAACTTGGAATTAGAGGATCAATTCACTAATGACTTTATGATGGGAACCCAGAAACAGTCTAGAATAAGTGACTTTTTGGGGGCTATCTAGTTAACTTATATGCGTATAAACAACAGTGGAAACACAATGTACTGTATTTTAAAAAGTATTCATTGACATATATGTACATGTATTTACAATGTATTTCATTGATTTCAATTGATAATAAATATTTTATTTTTTTAAACTTTTTATTGAATAATACAAATAAAAACAATATCAGTATACATACACTTGCTTACTACAATATACATGGATTTATATACTACATGTGTCTAGTCTAATATCTTTAAAATAGATCCCATATATGAAACCTCAATTAAGAGGTCACCTGTCTATAGAGGTCACTTTTAGTTTTCCCCTTAGGTGACTGCTTAAGACAGGTTTGACTGTATGTCCATTTCTTTGACTCAAATATTTGTAATAAAACTATTTTTATTGTTTACAAATCCGAAAATTGAATGTCTACTCACACAGCAAACACTTCGATTCATTAATTTATCGGGCCATTGTATTTGCATTATTCACTGAACCATAGAAACAAAAATCGGGAACTGCATATAGTCTATCAGCTAGGTCCAGACAAAATTGAGGTTGCATGATACCCATGTAGACCACATTTTTATTTCATAAATCGAAGATTATATGTATATAAATTGTTTGAAGTACGATAAATTGCGCGGAAAATAGTACAACAAGGGGCCCTTTTTGGGTACTGTAGGACTGGAAAAATCTTATCTAAATTGAAATCGAGCAATACTTTTTATTTCTCATGAAAATATTGTATCAAGCTTCTGTTTTTTCCCCCTTAAGACTTCAAACCTAACTAAACATGTTGAAGTCGTCGAAACGACCGTATAAAATAATAGAAACAGTAGGACATAACTCTATAAGTGAAAAATAAGCTTTTTCAAATTTTATCAATTAATTTGCTGCTTTAAATACTGTTAATCTTTATCATTTAATATATTAGAATCGTTACTTAATATCTAAAGAACTATATATATTCAAATAGACAGCTATTTCTGTACCGGAGAATTAAAAATGACAAAAATCCGTCATAAGCCATTTTCCGCTTCCTGTCTAGTTCGTGGTCTATATTTATCATATAAATTCTTTTAAGTTTATTTCGAAAATTTTGTCAATTAGATCGCATTTTAAACGTATTATTATTGTGCTTAAGCTATCAAGTGTTGAAGTGTAAGATCTGAACTCCTAAAATAAAGGTAATAACAAAACTATAGAACTTAGAGGATCAATCTCAAATGTCCAAGAGAAAAGACATAACTGAAAAATTGAAGATCGCAATGGTCCTGACTTGGTTAAGGCATTCTAAAAGAAATTATTAGTTTAAACCAGGTTTTACGGCACCAACCCTCCCTCTCTCATTGTGATCTTAGGATCCGGTGGTAACACAAAACACAACACGGTTGTAAGACAAATTGGAGATGACAATTTTGAATAAAATATCAAGAATCATGTGTTTGCGATTGCTTTAGAATCTAGAAACCATACATCCGATATCACTGCGCATAATATATTTTGTTCAATTTAAAAGTATAAGCGCAGAAAAAAATGAAAAGGTTTCTTTCCTCGCACTGAACATCGTGCCACCCCTTTTCAAACCTATCAGGCAAATTCTTGCTTTCCTGTGATATTTTCAGCTAAACCTTCCAACCCACTTCTTTCTAGTTTAAGTTATTGATGATTTGTATATTATGCACATTTAACTTATTTAAATTAATTTTAGTAGTTTTTAAACCACACTTTTACTTTATATTTAACTTCATGCATGTTATAGATTTACGTTCATTTGTAGAAGTTCAATATAAGAGATTAAGTCTCCCTCTTTAATGCACTATGGAGAGACTAAACTAATATTATTAACAAAGATAACCACAAAGTGGCAATGTAGTATGTTTATCCATCGGCTTGGGTAAATTTTCGTCTAGATTTTCCGTCTTATCCGTCCGTCAATATATTAGGCTTTCAAACTGACCATACGTGTAACAATTATCTGGCACAGGACCGTGCAGAACAAAAGATATAATATTTTGCAATCGGACCTTAAGATCTTGACCTATTAGCAGTGGTACATCCGGCACATTTTGTAAATGTTGAAAGCTGCATAACATGTTCGTTCAATACTTTTTTTTACCTTCCAATATTTTGATTCAAATGCTGCTGATGAGAGGTTACACCTTGAAATATGCATATACAGCATAACCAAATTTACTTTTTTATACCCGTTTTGGTATTGTATTGGGAGAGCAACCCTACATTGCCATCTTAATTAAGCTGGACAATATTTAAAAAATAAGCAAAATACCTAATATAATTGATTTTTGTGCACTTGAGCAAGATTACTAAATAATAAGGAGAAGATTTTGACAAATATACTTTGTCTTAGTCTGATGCCACTATTGAATTCAACAGTGACTTTTCAATATTATGTTTCATATATATGGAACATTCAGGCATGAATTTTTTTCTATTAAGCATTGGACTTCTTTTACAAACTTATATGCTGTCTATTCACAATCAAACAGGAAAAGCCACCCTTTGAAATTCATAATTATTACACGGCTTACCGATATAACAAAGAAGTTTGAAAAACTGAGATGTGTCTGTTTTTTTAGCATAATGATTCGTATTTGTACATTAGATAGAAGTACTTTAAGGGCACTTTTGTTGATTTAAAAGCATTATTAATTATTACATTTTCCCCTGTATTTTTATAAAACTAAAAACTAAGCCCCCGCTTAACACACTATTCTGTGTGACATTATGTAGATGTGCTGCTTCTATTTTAAAAATGTGACCCCGTCTCTTTAATATTCGCAGCTTTTTCTAAACCCCGTGATGGATTTTCGTGAAACTTTAACACAATCTGTATTTGAAAATGTGATCAGAATGATTTTTGATGTTTCATAGCAAACCATGGGCTAAGCTTTTTGACTACAGGACGGTACCATTTTCTTATCCGCAGCTTTTCATAAACTCCTTGATGGATATGAGGCTTTAACACAATCTGTGTGACATACCGTAAATGTGCACCTCTGATTTTAAAATTTGTTCAAAATGATTTTTGGTGTTCCACAAACAAAACATGGACTAAGCTGTTGCTACAAGGGGGTACCCATTCATTATCCGCAAATCCTCTTAAACACCTGAATGGATTTTGATGAAACTTTCACACAAGCTTTGTTACATGACTTAGATGTGCACCGTCTATTTCAAATTTCTTCTGATAAATTGGAGCCGGTTATTTATTGGTAAGTTTTTTTTTGCATAGTTTTTCTAGTTAGCTTGATGTTGAGTTTAGCGTTATATCTCAAAACACTAAGTAATGCAAATATATGCCATATGTTATTTTACTAAAACGAGCCCAATGCATGATGGCACAGCAACAGAAATAAGCAAAATTAATAAGCAAAGTTAATTAATTGCATATAAAAAAAATTCCTAGATATGCGGAAGGAAAAACAAAAGTTTTTATCTTATTTTATTTTCTGCAATTAAGTACTCAACCAATCAAACCGATTTACCCATTTTTTTTATTTTCATGCTTAGATATCTTTAAAAAAATTATTAAACTATTTCAACATAAGGACTTTAGTGATTATGATCTTTAATAGGCATACCATATCAAAAGTAACGGTTCATTGTTTATTAAAAGTCAAACACACCATAGGTAAAATAAAATCGAACGAACCGAAAGAAGACGGCTTTTTATAACACAGGTTTGTTGAATTAACAAAACATATAAATAATACAAGGACTAAATATGCATTTACTTTTATAAAAACATATTTGATGTCTCGAAAAAAACAACTTAGAATGTATTTTTATTGACCTTGACCCGAGTGATGTTAAAAACTGATCCGGACCGGTGTAAGCTTAAAAATCCGTTAAATTTAATTATTGACAACAAAATATGTAATTTCCATTTTTTAATAATATGGGGTTGTATGTATTGAATCAAACATTGCATATGCAAAGTTGTTGCGACAATAAATTTTAAATACCAAAAAGACGATTTCTTATTAAAAGTGAAAATGTGTGTAAATTTTGAATTAAACTGGACCATATTTATTTAGATTTTTGATTTTTTAAACTTGCTGTTAATATATCAACAAAATGATGTGATTTGTTCTATATCTATGTACATTTGATAAATTTGTTTTAAATTTCATATACACGAAGAGGTAGCCACAAAAGTTTGACCCTTTCGTATACATACAGTTGAGTCCAGTTCTAACATCTGTTTAGAACTGTCAGGAATCTGTTCTAATTCTGTTCTGCTGACAGTTCTAGGACAGTTTATGACAAGCCCTGTCCTGTAATAGAACAGTTTTGGACAGTTCTATCCCGTGACAAATTTAAAACTGTTCTAACCCCTGACAGTTCTAAGCTGTCATACGCCCTGACAGTTCTAACCTGTTCTGTGCCCTGACAGCTTAGAACTTTTCTAGTCTCGGACAGTTCTACCCCCTGACAGTTCTGATTGTGACGATTTCAGAACAGTATAGAATAAAGAATTGTCTGGTTAAAATAAATTTATATATCGAGTTTCATTAAATAATAATGCCGAAAATATGCGCATTTTCCAAATTAGGAGTATTTTTTATAACCGCGTGACGTCATTTAGAACTGTCAGGGTGCAGAACTGTCCAAGGCTAGAACAGTTCTAAGGTGTCAGGGCCTAGAACAGTTCTAAGCTGTCCGGGCCTAAAATAGATCTAAAGGTGTCATGGGTTAGAACAGGTAATGGCAGTTCTTCCCTAGAACAGGTTATGACAGCTGCTGTCCAGGGTTAGAACAGTTCTAGAACTGTCAGGAGAGCTGGACAGTACAGATGTTAGAACTGGACTCAACTGTAGACGCATGGTTTAAAACAAATATTTTTTTCACAAATTTCCGCATCTTTTAAATTAGTACAACAAACGGATTTGATATTACACTTTGATATAATGCAATAAAATTTCGGTCTACAAGGGTATCACACGAACTTATGAATAAGACCTCTTTTTCGACTTGGCTGATGGACTAATAGTGAAACAAAAGTTTTCCGATTATACACATTACAAAACAGGTAATGATATTTTCAATGCTGGTCTAAATGTACTTAGGGTTCGATACTAAAAGTTTTATCAATTCTTAATGGCAAAAATTACATTATGCGAACGTTAAACAATCAATATCTAGTAAAAACGAAAACTAGAGGCTCCCAGGAGCCTGAATCGCTCACCTGATCTCTTATGCCAAAGTTTGAATAAATTTCACAAACTTTCAAGTATACAAAGTTGCAAAACAATCCCTTCAGTGGTTTCAGAGTACAAATGACAACAAAGTTCCAGACAATAAAATTTGCTACGCCTGACGCGCGTTTCGTCTATTCAAGACTCATCAGAGCCGCTCTACCAAAAATATTGAAAATGCCAAACACTGTATGAATATGAAGAGCATAGAACAGTATAACCAAAAATACCAAACTGGGGAACCAAATCATTACTGAGATATTCAACCTATGTCTGGGGTAGGAAGAACCTTAGGGTTTAGACAATTTTGAAATTTAGACGGATAATTTAAAGCTTTGATGTATTCTCCAACTCAAAAGCGTTGGTGCCGGAGCGGGCTAACCTCGGGGAATTTAAACTCCGCCAGCAGTGCTAACCTTCACGTGTGTTCGAAATACAAATGACAACAAATTTCCAGACAATAAATTTTGCTACGCCTGACGCGCGTTTCGTCTATTCAAGACTCATCAGAGGCGTTCTACCAAAAATATTGAAAATGCCAAACACTGTATGAATATGAAGAGCATAGAACAGTATAACCAAAAATACCAAACTGGGGAACCAAATTATTACTGAGATATTCAACCTATGTCTGGGGTAGGAAGAACCTTAGGGTTTAGACAATTTTGAAATTTAGACGGATAATTTAAAGCTTTGATGTATTCTCCAACTCAAAAGCGTTGGTGCCGGAGCGGGCTAACCTCGGGGAATTTAAACTCCACCAGCAGTGCTAACCTTCACGTGTGTTCGAAATACAAATGACAACAAAGTTCCAGACAATAAATTTTGCTACGCCTGACGCGCGTTTCGTCTATTCAAGACTCATCAGAGGCGCTCTACCAAAAATATTGAAAATGCAAAACACTGTATGAATATGAAGAGCATAGAACAGTATAACCAAAAATACCAAACTGGGGAACCAAATTATTACTGAGATATTCAACCTATGTCTGGGGTAGGAAGAAACTTAGGGTTTAGACAATTTTGAAATTTAGACGGATAATTTAAAGCTTTGATGTATTCTCCAACTCAAAAGCGTTGGTGCCGGAGCGGGCTAACCTCGGGGAATTTAAACTCCACCAGCAGTGCTAACCTTCACGTGTGTTCGAAATACAAATGACAACAAAGTTCCAGACAATAAATTTTGCTACGCCTGACGCGCGTTTCGTCTATTCAAGACTCATCAGAGGCGCTCTACCAAAAATATTGAAAATGCCAAACACTGTATGAATATAAAGAGCATAGAACAGTATAACCAAAAATACCAAACTGGGGAACCAAATTATTACTGAGATATTCAACCTATGTCTGGGGTAGGAAGAACCTTAGGGTTTAGACAATTTTGAAATTTAGACGGATAATTTAAAGCTTTGATGTATTCTCCAACTCAAAAGCGTTGGTGCCGGAGCGGGCTAACCTCGGGGAATTTAAACTACACCAGCAGTGCTAGCCTTCACGTGTGTTCGAAATACAAATGACAACAAAGTTCCAGACAATAAATTTTGCTACGCCTGACGCGCGTTTCGTCTATTCAAGACTCATCAGAGGTGCTCTACCAAAAATATTGAAAATGCCAAACACTGTATAAATATGAAGAGCATAGAACAGTATAACCAAAAATACCAAACTGGGGAACCAAATTATAACTGAGATATTCAACCTATGTCTGGGGTTCTTTTCTGGAGAAGATTTTTGAAAATCAGTTAGAATTAATGGAAAAAAAACAGTTAAAGGGGAATTACTCTTAAACGTTTTGACCTTGAAGTCATTTTTGTAGATCTCAATGAGCTTAACAATTCTGCAATGCTAACTTTTCTTCTAACTCTAACGGTTTTCAAGATATTGTCCAAAAACTGCAAAAATGGGCAATTTTGATGATTTAAGGGCAATTACTCCTATAAGGAGTCGTTTCACAACTTCGACTCAATGGAGGGATTTGTAGAGCTGTTGATGCTGAACAAAGACGGTTGCTTCAGATTTGATCTTTCTCTTATACTTTTCGAGTTATAAGCCAAAAACAATGGTCTGACCCCCCCTGTTTTTTTTAGCAAAGCGGCCATGTTTGTTGGTTGACGTGTATATAATTCAAAAACTTGGTACATGTAGAGGACATCCTAAAGATCAAGTATACCAAGTATCAATGCAATCCCTTCAATGGTTTCAGAGAAGAAGATTTTTGAAAATCAGTTAAAATTAATGGAAAAAACAGAAGGGGAATAACTCTTAAACAACTGATCTGACAATTTTGACCTTGAATCATTTTTGTAGATCTCAATGAGCTTAACAATTCTACAATGCTAACTTTTCCTCTAGCTCTAACGGTTTTCAAGATATTGTCCAAAAACTGCAAAAATGGTCAATTTTGATGATTAAAGGGCAATAACTCCTATAAGGAGTCGTTTCACAACTTCGACTAAATGGAGAGATTTGTAGAGCTTTTGATGCTGAACAAGATGGGTTGCTTCGGATTTTCTTTATCTCTTATCCTTTTCGAGTTATAAGCCAAAAACAATGGTCAGACCCCCTGTTCTATTTTTAGCAACGGCGGCCATGTTGGTTGGTCGACGTGTATATAATTCAAAAACTAGGTACATGTAGAGGACATCCTAAAGATCAAGTATACCAAGTATCAATGCAATCCCTTCAATGGTTTCAGAGAAGACGATTTTTGAAAATCAGTTAAAATTAATGGAAAAAACAGAAGGGGAATAACTCTTAAACAACTGATCTGACAATTTTGACCTTGAATCATTTTTGTAGATCTCAATGAGCTTAACAATTCTACAATGCTAACTTTTCCTCTAGCTCTAACGGTTTTCAAGATATTGTCCAAAAACTGCAAAAATGGTCAATTTTGATGATTAAAGGGCAATAACTCCTATAAGGAGTCGTTTCACAACTTCGACTAAATGGAGAGATTTGTAGAGCTTTTGATGCTGAACAAGATGGGTTGCTTCGGATTTTCTTTATCTCTTATCCTTTTCGAGTTATAAGCCAAAAACAATGGTCAGACCCCCTGTTCTATTTTTAGCAACGGCGGCCATGTTGGTTGGTCGACGTGTATATATTTCAAAAACTTGGTAGAGGACATCCTAAAGATCATGTATACCAAGTATCAATGCAATCCCTTCAATGGTTTCAGAGAAGAAGATTTTTGAAAATCAGTTAAAATTAATGAAAAAAAAACAGTTAAAGGGGAATAACTCTTAAACAACTAAACTGACAATTTTGACCCTGAATCATTTTTGTAGATCTCAATGAGTTTAACAATTCTGCAATGCTAACTTTTCCTCTAGCTCTAACGGTTTTCAAGATATTGTCCAAAAACTGCAAAAATGGGCAATTTAAATGATTCAAGGGCAATTACTCCTATAAGAAGTCGTTTCACAACTTCGACTCAATGGAGGGATTTGTAGAGCTTTTGATGCTGAACAAAGAAGGTTGCTTCAGATTTTCTCTATCTCTTATACTTTTCGAGTTATAAGCCAAAAACAATGGTCTGGCCCCCTGTTCTATTTTTAGCAAAGGTGGCCATGTTGGTTGGTCGACGTGTATATAATTCACAAACTTGGTAGAGGACATCCTAAAGATCAAGTATACAAAGTTTCAATGCAATCCCTTCAGTGGTTTTAGAGAAGAAGATCTTTGAAGAAAAGTTAACGACGGACGATGGACGACGGCCGGACGACGGACGCCTGACGATGACAATAGCTCACATGACCCTTCGGGTCAGGTGAGCTAAAAAGCACTAATATGGTAACGTGAACAAGAACTACATTGTTCATTTTTATCAATTTCTGGGTTTCTTTCCTTCAATCCTTAATATCGTCGTAAATGGTGCTACTTCTTTCAGTCTTCTCAGGTAAGTCTAGTTGACAAATAGAAAAAAAAGAATATAATTGGTAATAGAAAATATAGCACCGAAACAAAATTTTTGATTTCAAATCCAATTTCCTGACTAAGTGTACTTTCAATTCCAAAATTTTGCGAACTGTTTGTTTTCAATCAATGTTTTTGGAAATATGATCAAATTTAAAACGTCCTCATTTCTTTCGTAAATCCCCGAGCGACAAATTATGATATTTTTGTTGTTATAAAGTGTTCTTTAACTTTTCTTTCGGTAGAAACTATTTTTGTGTGTCAACTAAATGAAATAGTGCTACGTCACCATACTGACCTGATAGATCAGGCGATACAAATCTGTTCATGATACAGTAAATTTTCTATGAATGCATGTTAATGCACATCAGAAAATAAATGTTAAACTCATTACTTAAGCATATATCTGGTGCTGAAAATTGTAGATATCAATTTCTATTTTATTTTGATCAATTGTACTTCACTCTTACTTAATTATTAAAAAGATCTCTTCTGCCCTTTTAGATTGCAACATGGACAAAATATCCCTGTTGGACCTCTTAATTAACCAAACACGTGACTGGATGATGGAATAGCGAGATTTGCAGTACCGCGAGAGCATGTGGTGATATTAGCCCAAACATGGCTGTTCCCAAAATCGGGGAAAGATTCTTTAAAATAATACTTTAAGAGCTCGTCATGATAAGTATTTGGGAATCAAATAATCATGAGTGTTTTTGCTTTGGTTATAATTAATTATAACTAAAAACCACACCATTTAAAAAAGTCTTTAAATATTGGCAATCGGGTATGTTAGAATCAAATAATCACTTTAAATGACTCTTGCAATCAAATAAGTACCTTGAAAATGGATCAGTTATCAGGTTATCAAGAACGGAACGAAGATGTACATGCTTCTTTTTACGCTTTTTTAAAAAAAATTATTTACAGATTCTTCTTGCAAATGTTCACTCGCTCGCTACCTATTTTTCTAAAAGTATCCGATGAAAGAAAGAATTAATTTGGAGTGATGTTTCTGGTTTTAATTATTACAGACACTAAAACAAGGTTTTCGATAACACTTATTAAAGTATTGCAAATGCCGACCAGTACCTTCCTGTGATGCAAGACGGACACTGTTCCAGCGACAACAAATGATACTGGTGGTAGTGTGTCATGGGCTGGACGACACATGGCACATAGTGAGTCTTTAATAGTCAATGCAGTGGGATATTCCCCTATAGTTACGACTATAAATATCCACCAGTCAGTCGACACAAATTAGTCAAATTTTAATTTTGAAACTTCGTGCATAAAAATGGATATCTTATTGAAAAATGTAATTGTACGGGTCGATTTTTTAATCTAAAAGGAAAACCACAACCTGATATTATGTTTATCAAACACGAAAATTTAAAAAAAAACGGGAGATGTCAAATTGGCATCAAAACTTACAGAAGAGGTGCGAGTTGATTTTTTTAGTGCAGTCTTTCAATTTTGTGTTTTTAATAGAAATATTGATAATTTGATGGTAACTTTAAAACATTTATGTAAAACCTTTTGACTATAATTGTATAATTATTTTTCAACATTACAGCGATCAAATATGTCGGTTTTACGTGATAGTATAACACTAAATCATGAATTGATTGAAGTGTTCTTTCGGATTAAAAATCGATATATTTGATTTTTTACATTAGTTGATAAATGCTTCTGAGCTAACTTTCAGTAACTGCGATTGTTCTCAAGAAAGTTCCTATACTATCGGTTTTTTTTGTCTCAGGTTCTCTTGCTGATTTGAACATTTATCGATTTGAGTTTAGAGTGTATTATTTTTCTTCCTATTCAAGATTATCAATAAGGGGAGGTTGGGTCCAAAACACAAGTTTAACCCCGCCACATTTTAAATGTGCCTTTCCTAAGGCAGATGTCTTTGTCGCAGCTTTTATTTTACCATGTCATCTTTGTGCTTACTGTTCTATGTTTGGAAATAAGTCTTTCGTTGTTAATTTTGGGATTGATATTGATTTCTTTCAGTCTTGGACCAATGAAGGACGGCGAGCAGCGACCTCTGGTCACATTGAAGATTGCTTGCTGTTACCATTGTGAATTGTTTAATTTATGCTTTGTTTGGCGTGGCATACACCTATTTCACATTTCCTTACCGTCTACGTTTTTTTTTTCTTGTCTCTAAAGACAACATAACTGATCAACACTACAAATTGCAACAGATTTGAAAGAATATACTTTGTTGATACTGGTAGAATACATACCTCTTGTATTTACATTCAAACCAATCTGCTGTTTATGTTCTTTGTTTTCATTTAGAACACCATATTGATCACTGTTAAACAAAACAAATAACTATAATAAAAGGTCCCATTCACATTTCTATTGTTACATGTAAAATCGTGTTTTATATCAGATATTGCAAACGTATCCATTTAGTTGTATGAATCATTCACTTACTTAAATTAACATCAAGTACATGTTTAAAACCCATTTTATATGTTTTATTCTTCCAACCTTGGAAAGGCGTTTTGACATTTGTGGGACCAACAATATTTAAAATACACCAGGACAGCTGACGTGAAATCCTTCAACCTTTCTCTGCTGGGTATTCAGTTAAAATGTTTGACCCAGCAATCAAGGTTTCTTAAAACAAAACGATATTTCATTCACTGTTGAAAGAGTTTACGTTAAATTAAATAACTTTATATAATAAAAAAATAATATGAATAAAATGAACACACGGTTGTAAAGCCGTATTTTTAGTGTAAGTTATGAATACATTTATAAAATTTTAACTGAAATTGGCCGATGTTTACGTATCGCAATTGATTCGTTATTCCAGAGCATGTGGGGAGTACAACGACTTCCTTGATAGAGCTACACGGCTGACAAGCAAATTGTTAACACAGGGGTACGTTGCTCCCAGGTTGTTGTCATCACTCAAGAAATTGTACGGACGACATCATGTGCTTGTAAACAAATAGGGGATTTCTATCTCTCAGATTAGCACAGATGTTGGTTTGGTTACACGTCTGTAGTCCGACAGCCCAATAGTCCGACAGCCCAATAGTCCGACAACCCAATGGTCCGACAGCCCAATAGTCCGACAACCCATTGGTCCGACAACCCAATGGTCCGACAACATACAAGAATCCAGTCGATCAGACCGATATCGAATATAAAAAAAAACTGTGAGCAGCTGCTCACAAATGAATACCCCACCCCGCCCCTAATCAATCAGAAGATTTTCAAATAGATGGTGCAGACTTACGTTATGTAGCAAAAATTGTGTGAATGTTTTATGAAAATCAATTGAAGGGTTTAGGATACAGCGGGTAAAAGATGGGTACCCCCTTGCGTAAAATGAAGAAGTTCATGTTTTGCTACGGGAAAACATGATATTCATTTTGATCAAACTTTAAAAAAGTTGCACATCTATCATGTCTTTATTATGCTTCAAACATCGTATAAAAGTTTCATGAAAGTTCATTGAGGAGTTAAGGAGGAGTTGCGGAGGAGGGATGGGTACTCTCTGGTACATGTAGTCGAATGTAGGCGAAGAAAAATGTGATGGTTGATAAAATGATCATGATATAAAGAGAAATATGAAAATCGGATGTGAAATAATGAAGCAGTAAAATTGAAAGCCACTAGAAAATTGAGAAGTAATAAATGGTGTTAAAACTGTGCAAATGTGGTGCATTCGAAACGGGGCATGATACCATTGCTCTCTTAACACAGGTTTTCAGTGTTAAGATTTGACAACCACCGAACACATGAGCCAACCTATTCAGCCACCAAGGTACAAAACCTGATTGCTCTGTGATAAATGTGGTAAGAGCACTGATTATGACCCATTGTCACGGAATACCAAGAAACCTAGTCGCCTTTTTCGACAAGCTGGGCTCTGTTGAGTACACCGGGACCCGCATAATAAGTGAATGACATTGTTCATGAAATTTTACAGACATAAGCATACGTATACTAATATGAAATAACAAAACAAAACACCATAAAAATGTATCCATCCTATTAACAACATGACGGTGAGCAAACGGTGGTGAAGTTGTTAATGTGCAGTGCTTCTAACACCAAAGGGCGTGGTTCGATCCTGATTAGGGTAGAAAATTTCACAAACCAAGTTTTCAGATTCTTTCTTGACAACATTTGCGAAGATGATAAAGAAAAATGCTGGTCATTCGGAAGCGACGAAAAAATTGACCAACATAAGGCTCAATGGGGAACGCTGAAAAGACCACATTCGAAAACTGCAAGCTGGAGAGGGTTTGTTTCCCAATCATAATAAAAATTGGTTAAAACTAACAACTTGACGGGAAAAAGCAGCTTATTGAGTCCATATCTTCCAATCCCAGTTACAGTCAGTGTGTAACCAATAAAAAAATTCTTTAAACCATGCAACCTCGTGACATATGGTATTTCATCGTCAGAAATGAAGTAGGGGGCTGTATCTTAATCACACGTGGGGTTTACATAGCATGAGGCTGAATGGCAGGTATGCTATTGCAAAAAAAAACAAAAAACAAAAAGCAAAAATAGAAAAAACTGTCGCTAAAGGTATTTAAGTTCATTATAATCATTAAATTAAAGTTTGTTTTTACCTGCAAAACGATGTCTCCCCCTAAAGTTCTAAGTTCAAAGTTCAATAACTCCCACAAAAATTTGAGGATAAAAATTTCCTTGCATAATAATGCACAACTACATATGGTGTCCTTAGTTTCATTTAATTTGGTTCAGTATATAGTTTAAGAGGAGTTGCGCTAGCTGAAAAAATGATAAATGAGGATTTTAGGAAATTTGTAAGTTCATAACTTCCACAAAATTCGAGGATCAAAAGTTTTCGGTTATATGCACAACTTCATATGGTGTTCTTCTTATGTTTCGCTGATATTCGGTTCAGTAGTTTCAGAGAAGTTGCACTGACAATTAACTTTGTGACGGACAGACAGACGGACGGACGGACGGACGGACAGGACAGAACAAAACCAATATGTCTCACCACAAAAGTGAGTGGAGACATAATAAAGGTAACACAAAGTTACCAAAACTTCATGTCAAATATAAACAGGAGGTGTGTGGCATGTAGTAGCTTATTTTCTGTGTATATATGTAACGGGGCAGTTTTGAATCCAGTGCGATCCGAATCCTTCTAGGGCAAATTTGAATTCCGACTTCTCCTAGGGCAAATTGGAATTCTTATTTGCCCTGGATTAAAACCAGTTTAAACAATTATCATTTCTCTGGTATTATTTGATTCAACATTTTTATGAAACCTTAGCATTACAGCAGGAACATCTGAGTGTGTTGCATTTTCCTTAACAGTCTTCATTTATTGAGCGATTTTTTTCGGTGTGCAAGCCTTGATATGGGAAATTTGAGACAATTGAGATTTATGGCATTTAAACCTGGAAAACAAATTGTCATTAATGCGATAAGGTCATTTTTCAATATGCTGTTTTTTTAGAAAAATATAAACACTGATTTTGAATCACTTACAGCTTTGTTTTAATATCTTTGCAAGGAAAATTTTAGAGTCTGTGTTTGTTCGATCAAACATGTGCATTTAAATTCAAACTGTATCCCCAAAAGTATAATGATTCCTTCAAAATGTTTTGACGAACGCGACGGCGTTTTGCTTCGTGCATATAGTTAACCATTGGATTATCTGGAATACCATTATTTGATCTTTTCATGTAACAAAAATTGATTTTTTTTCATTTATTTTTATTTTTTGTCAGTAGTTTTTATCAAAATTTATTGTAAAAAAAACCTTAGATTAATTTATTTTGAGAATTTAAGACAATGTCCTTTAAAAAAATTCAAACAATTCTTTTTATTTCAAAATATAACTTTTCAATGTTCAGTCAGTGGGATCCGAAATCCTCCTAGGCCAAATCAGGATATCTCAATTTCTCCTAGGACAAATTGGAATTCTGATTAGCACTGGTATAAATCCAAGGCAAATCAGAATTCCAATTTGTCCTAGAAGAAATCGGAATTCCAATTTGCCCTAGGAGAATTCCGGATCACCCTGGATTACAATTTGCCCTATTTTATGTCCCCTGGTGACCACTGCATTCATGGAACAACTACACTTCCATTTGTGCTTTGGTCACGGGGAGAACTGTACAGTATATACAAACATATAATCTAAATAGTATATTATCAATGCTGCTACTTCGAGTATAGTTATTGCAGTCCTGAAGCACCGCCCCCTGGTGACCATAGCATGTATATGACTGTATCTTGTATATGTGCTCTGGTTACAGGGAGGGCTGCTAAAATAAAATAAAATAATATTAATAACAGTCATTGTTGTAGCTTGAGGTATTAATTATTAATCTCTCTTTATATCCAGGCTTCCATCTAAATATTTTATATGGCATCTTAACCCATTATATAATGTAACAATCATACCTTAATAATTGTATACTTTATTATTTGTTTTACTTGTTATTCATGTTATTTATTTATAATTAATCATTGTAATGATCCTGCCCCTTGAGGGACCATGATTGGAAATAAAATATGTCTTAATGTCTTAATGTCTTAATAATATACATTAGTCTTCATTAATTGGGCGATTATTTTTTTATATTTACTCTTTTTATTTCTTTTTCTAAATAGAGAATGATTCATAAGATAAGTACGTAAGATATTGATTGAAGGCATGAATTCTTCAGTTTATATCTTAATTAAAGTTAATTATAAATGAACAAAATGAAATCATTGCCAATATTCATATAATTTGATTTCTATTAGCATTCATTTGAAGTCAGGATTGTATGCTGAGAGGTTTTGTGTTTATTTGGTTGTGTTAATCATTATCAAATACATGTGTATTAGCATTGTCGGACTATCGGGTTGTCGGACCAATGGGTTGTCGGACTATTGGGTTGTCGGACCAATGGGCTGTCGGACTATTGATTGTCGGACTACCGGGATGTCACAGTTGGTTTGACATAAAATTTTGTAATGTCATCCTTTTCGGATTTGACCAACACTTAATCGATCTTTGGCAACGTGACGGGTGTGCTATAGAAAGCAGGAACTGCTTACTCTTCCGGAGCACCTGAGTTCACTCTCGTTTCGACTTGAGTTCGCGTTGCTGAATGCGGTTTTGTTGTTATGTGTGTGTGTTTTATGTTGTTATGTGGTTTGTTTTGTTGTGATGATTTTTTGTCTGCCGGTTTTGTCTTTGTCTTTACGGTTTTATGATACTGATTACCCCGTTCGTACACCTTTGTTTCTTTCGTTACATTTGAACAACTCTTTATGTTCGGTCATTCACAATTTTCAGCAATGACTGCATTTTATCCAGACTTTTTTGTTTGCTCGTGTCTGCTTTAATTGTATTTTGATTTGAACCAAAATATCTTTTTATTTGTATTAGACCAGTGAAAATATGCAAAGAACCAAAGTAGATTAACAGTTAATTTAATTTACATACTCGTAAGTCCTGTGATATGCGTACATGTTTGGCAGCTTAAGTTTGACCTTAATTTAATTTAATTTATACATATTGTACATGTTGGCGTGTCACAAAAGTTTAGTATTCATTTAGTATTCATTCAGTCATATTAGAGTTAACGTAAATTAAATGCCTGCTACAAATATATGATCATGTTGTTCCTTATATTTATTTTGCTTCCCTAATATGTAGCCATATAAATTAAATTATATTTACCTTTTACGCGACCTTTCCCTCTCCCTATCTGAAAAAAAAGATATTTTTTTTTACATTATTGATTTATATTATAAGTTTAAGAATTTTATTCCCCCGTCACACGGGATAATAGTACTTTCTTAATTAAACCGTAAAAATCGTAGAACTTAGAAAAAAACTTATTGAACGTAGTAAAGACATGCTAGAAACGTAAATGGTCGTAGTGTGAACTTTATATAATTTAGTATAGACATAGTTCAAATTTCTAGGACAGAAAAGACGTGGAATATTTTTCACATGCTAAGACAAAAGGTAGCGAGAACTTGGAGATGTCAAAACGTGCCTACTGAAAACGTATTGAGAACGGAATGGCCGTAGAAAGAACGTAAAGGGAACGAAAAAAAAACGTCATGAACTTGGCACCGACGGTAAGATTTTTATTGCCGTATATGCTATTTTTTTACGTCCTTATTTTTTTCATAACGATTTCAGATAAAGTCAATTTTTTTATCAAGTTTATAGCATGACCATGATATAGTTTCTACTTTTAACGTCATTAACACTTTCGTAAACAAACCTACTTGAAATACACGTACTACAGTGCGACGTCAAAAGTATTACTTGCTTTGCACTTTTCTCTTGATAATTCATATAAAATATTACTTTTTACTAAAAATTATTCCCATGTCATTTCTCAACATATTTTCATGACATGAATACCAAAATATGCAGAACTACAAAATGTATCTTAAGTTTGTTTGTTTATTTGGAAATCTACTAAAACCTATTGGTTTGTCTTCATACGCAAGGAAAACACAAAAAATAACAAATATTTGGTTAAATTATAAAGGTAAATGATTCCTAAAATATTTCATTTGTGCTTTTTAATGTTTGCTTTTTATGAATTTATCTTTTCATACCTTTTGTTTTATCTGCGGTCTTTTGACTCTGTTTTATTTCCAATTTTGATTTAATTATTATAACATGTTGATGTCCCGATTATGACTGAAATATCGCCGACGGGACACTAAGCAATCAACAATCAATCAATCAATCATTAACTATGATAAAATATAATCCACCAAACAGTTTATGATGCCAAAATATAGAAATAAATTCGAAATATTGCTGCATCTCTTCGGTTTTATTTCATAAAAAAAATGGTTCCAAATGACTTGGTAATAATTTTTTTGAAAAAAAATGTGAATTAATATGAAAAATAATGTAAAAAAAATAATTAAAGCGTGAAATACTTTTGACGTCACACTGTGGAGGTGTGTCATTCCAAAAACCCTAACAACGTGTAATAAACTAACGGCTCCGAAGTGCCTAAATCGCTCACCTGATCTCTAATGCTAAAGTCTCTTAACTTGTGTGCAACGTGGTCTACATGTACTTGTTAAGTAACATTAAAGAAACTAGTTAGGATAGAAAAGACTTTTAAGACCAAGAATTTCTTTTTGAAAAAAGAAAAAAACATTTTAAGTTAAAATTGATTGAAAACACTTAAACGGTTGATCTGACAATTATGACCCTGAAATCATTTTTGTAGATCTCAATGAGCTTAACAATTTTGCAATGCTAACTTTTCCTCTAGCACTTACAGTTTTCAAGATAAAGTCCAAAAACTGTGAAAATGGTCAATTTTGACGAATAAGGGGAAATACCTCCTATAAGGAGTCGTCCCACAACTTTGACACAATGAAGGGTTTTGTAGAGCGTTTGATGCTGAAGAAGAGTAGTTGCTTCGGATTTTCTCTATCTCTTATACTTTTTGAGCAATAAGCTAAAATCTATGGTCTGACCCCCCCCTGTTTTATTTTTAGTAACGGCGGCCATGTTGGTTGGTCGACGTTCACAAATTTCACAAACTACTTGCTAGAGGGCATCCTAAAAATCAATTGTACAAAGTTTCAAAGCAATCTCATTGGTTGTTTTAGAGAAGAAGATGTTTGAAGAATTGTTAATGGACGGACGACGGACGCTTAATGATGACAATAGCTCACCTGACCCGTCAGGTGAGTTTAAAAGTACGGAGTTTTTTTTCAATAAACTTAATACGTCTGAAGATTATTGAGATTTATAAGTACCTTTACCTTCAAATAGCCTAATTTTGGACCCATTTTTCAGTAGGAGTACAGCAAAGACTGCTTGATATGAGATTAAAAAAAACCTAGCAGCAGTCCCTAGATATGAATTTAATACATTCCTAATAATTTTGTATAATATCTTTAAGGCCAATTCAATTCTGGTGTTCGAGTACTGGCGATTTTAGTTTAATATTAATTTCTTAGGACATACAATTAAAAATGTTCAGTAACATGTCATTTGTGAGGTACAATAAGGATTTTTTGTCTTTCTGAGGTCATTACCAATCAATTCCTCGTTCGTTGGAATCCCCGCGTCTTCAAAATTTCGACAATAAGTTTATCAATAAATCTCCACACGCCCTGCCAAGATTACCTCGCGTCTTATTCTAAAATTATGTCAAACATTTTAGCACTACATGCTTTTGAAACTAAGGTCATATATATTTTAATGAATTTTACAGTTTTTATATCGTTAGAAAATCGTCTGTATTTTTATCAATGATAATAAAAAAAGATGCAACCCGCTAGGTGGAAATCCTTTCCGGTATGATAAATGAATAAAATTATAATTTCGTGTGCACGGACCTTGTTTTTTTCCAAAATTTCCAACGAATGAGCAATAGATTTCGAGAGCCCTGAATGAAAAAATATTGTACCGAAAAAAACTGTTCTATCTTCAACTAAAATGTGTTAATATAATAAGGTGTGTACCTTCTTCGGTCCTACTACACTTTAGTTGTCCTGATAAAACTTCGGATGTGCTGTTCATCTATATTATTATATTAATAGACTTTTTTCTATGTTCGGATTTTATTCCTTTCACAATCTACTACATGATAAGTTTTTGTTATAAACATAAACAATAAACAGTGTACTTTATCACTATTGAATATTTCATTTTTCGACAAAACGTAAAAAAAAATACGGAATATTGCCAATCTTGATTTTTAAATTACAAATAAAACTTCGTTTCTATCCCCTATATTTAAGCACCCTTCAGATAATTAAGATAATAAAACAAGAATACGAAGCAAAAAAAAAAAGAATAATAAAATAAAAAGGAGTTAGTAAAATGTTTAACTGCAGTCCAAGAAATAGCGTTTGGGATTTAAAAATAAATCAGATCCGAATTCTATCCCAATATTTTTAAACCGTCCCTATCTGATGATCACTAAAAGTAAACTGAACTGATCAACTTCAATACAGGTATATGGTATGTGTTACATTGTACCTTTGTTAAGCACCCTTCAGGTAGATAGATAGAAATAATAAAACACTAAACGTAACAATAAAAAAAATGAAAATAAGTTAGCAAAATGTCCAACCGCAGTCAAATAAAGGTAATAACAAAACTTGAATGATCAATCTCATAGTCCAGAGAAAACGACAAAAACGAATCAGTCATACCGGAGCATTGGTGGTTCGCAATGGTCCGGACTTGGCACAGGCATTTCAAACGAAATGGTGGGTTAAACCAGGTTTTTTGGCGCCAAACCTCCCTCTTCAATTGCGATCTTAGGATCCGGTAGTGACCATAGAACACAGCATAGTTGTCAGACACAACAGGGATATGGAGGTGATCATCTCAGTACAGCAAACCAAAGATATAGCTTTTTGCGAATTTAAAAATTTCAGGTCCGAATCCATTATTTTCAAATATTTTACAGTAAAGGTTATGTTACAAAATTTGCCAAAATTCACAGGACCGAAACGATTTTAACAAGCCAAAACCTGTCGGACTGGTGCTAATTTGTAGATTGCAACTGACAACCAGTTCATCTAAAACTACACTAAAAAACTTTGGAAAAGATACAGGCTCTAAATACAACAAGAATGCTACACGAAGCCAAGTTGAAGGGGTTCCATATAGGATCAATGAACATTAAGGAGATAATACATGTAAAATGAACATGACTTGAATTGAAATGATAATGAGAAATATATTGGGGGAGGGGGTAGGGTATTTTAATTCACTGTTTATGGTTAATTTTAATTTAGGCACAATGAAAAAAAAAACAGTATCAATACCGGTAAATGAGCAAAACAGTGGTTCAATAATGTTTGAGTGAGTGACTGTGTTAGTTGGTGTTTACCTCCTCCTCTATTTTTATGTTTAATGAGAGTGGCAAAGGGGACACTAGAAATATGTTTCCAAACACGAAACACGGGGCAAAAATACAGACAAAACAGAGCACGTACATCTATGTCTATAACAAAAACGTGAGAAATCAAAATCACGAAACCATCCAAAAACAGACCGTCGAAAACGTTGCACGAAAATAAACATACATTTATCCCCCTTTCATTTTTTATACGCAAAATAAAAAAAAAACAGTACGGGTACGGGTAAATGAGCAAACAGTGAGTACATTATGATGTTTGAGTGAGTCAGTTAGTTGCACAATATAGGTTATATATGATATGGGCGATAGACATTAACGAGATAATGTAAGAACATAAACTGATGAGAAATATAACAGGAGGTGTTGTGGTAAACAAAGGGACAACGAATGTTGAAGACCACTTGAAATATAAAAATGGACGGAAACACAACTTGGTGACCGACATAAAGAAAAAAAACTATGTGCATCTATATTTATGTTAGCCCATTATTGTCAGCATTCAGGTTTTCAGTTATAGACCTAAATTTCCCAGGTCCCATATCGATGGAAATGTTCAAGCTAATTACCCGCGAATTCGTGGGTGCCTTCTAGTATACTGTAAACTGGGACATTTTCGCACCATCTTTTGGCGGAATTTTTGTTCAACTATTGTTGTCCATAGATTATAATGAAAGACAGATTTATTCACACCATTCAATTTTTGCGCTAGCAATTGCATCGGAGACGGAAAAATCGCCATAATAAAACTGCCGTCAAAATTTCACGGTTTACAGTACCAAGATTTTCTTTTTAAAAAATCTGTCCTGATGACTCTTAAGAGAATTTCCATGTAATGCCAGTATCATTTCAAAGAGGTGTGGCGTGTCCTGTCTCATTTTCAATTATTGAGTCGCTGTTGACCCATCAATCACCAAAATAGCACTAGTTTATTGTTTTTTTTATCTCGGAAAAGTCAAAATAAGTAAACTTGAAACCTTTCTTAGCAAAGCAAAGTTGATTGGATGATCAGTATTTTCTAAATTGATGTCATGGCAACAGGCGAATAATAGGAAGGTTTTTTTATTGTAAAAGCCCCAGGATTGGTACTTGTATGAAAAATCTATGTGCATCACCTATTACTTTTGCTATTTACTGGGTATTTCTATTCCCGTTCAACAAAGCATGAAATTGATATGAAATAAAATTCATATGCGTCCATTACAAAATAATCCAAAATTTTATATCTGCCGCTGTTTTCAGAAAATGCGCCTTTATTGGACTTTCAAATATAGATATGATTTTGTTTCTCCTTCTAGGGCAACTTGATAAAAGCTTTGACATTCACATGTTCTTCAATGTTATTTTATTTTATATACATCTATACAAAGTTTGTATTGTGATAAGTCTCTTTATCATAAAATGGTTTGTTTTATACTAGATATGAAGCAATTAAAGACCGGCACTCAGGTATATAGTTACGTTTATTTTATGACTAAAATTTATCTTCCTTTTGATTGGCCCAGGATATCGTGAATAGTATTATGCAGGAATAATGATAACCTCAACTCAAAGAAACTAATAATAGGCTGATAAAAGGTTTTGATTTTTGAGTCTCTAGAAATAGAATATTTATCACTTTTCAGTCGTTAAAAATAGAATCTTGACTGTGACGCCATTGGGTTAACTTCTGAACTCAATTTATCAAGACGAGTCTTTCTTTGTAAAAATGCATATGTTATTATATGGTTTGATATTGAAAACTTAGATCCAAATTTCACTCTCGGGCATTTCATCATATTCGTACAACTACGGTTTTTAGCAAACTAATATTCTTTCAGTACTAATATGTGACGGGTTTTCATTTTTTTTTTCTTTATTTTTTCCACTTGTTTTTTGATAGTCATAATTTGAAATAGGCATTGCCTAACTGTGAGCACAGCAAAATTCTAATAATAAAAGGTTGAAAAATATTTTTTTGTAAATACATGTGAAAAACAACTCTCCACATTCATGACATTATAACATGAAACAGAACAGATAGCTTCTCACATATATGACGGAGTTCAAAGCCTCGGTTGAGGAATAAAATATTTGAGAAATCAAAATATCGCATCTAAAGAATCCCATTCCCGCAAAGACGAGGACACTTGGAAACTTAAACATTTGTTTAGGACTAGTCATTTGTGAACCTTAAATTAAAAACATATGCGAAAAGCGTTTTGATATTTCCAATTTACCCGAATGAAATGTTTTGATTGTTTAATTTTGAACAGAATACATACAAAGTTAAGGTGTTTAAAGTGTCATTGTAATCATTTTTAATGAACGAATGAAACAGATCTGATTTCGAATCGATGCAGCGATTATCATGATTATATAATCTGAAATCATCGTAGTTATTTTTATTTTGGTGCATTTTCTAAAACGTTCAATTTGGGACGATATGCTTGGGGCGATTGAACGTAAAAGAGAAGCATATCCGGACAAAAAAATCAATATCAGCAATAGGCAAATTGTTCGCGGGAAAACATTCTGTAGAGTTCTCCGTTCTCGCGGGCACTTCTGCCCACTACGTGCTGTGCTCGCTTTAAAAATATTCAAAGACTTTGATATCAATGAATACCAGTTCAATCAACCCTAAAAATGATATCCACCTTGACGTCGACTCAGTGAACATAATTTTCTTTGGGTTGATAAAACCTTTTATTCACCTCTTTCAAAGCCAATAAATGTATGAAGATAAGTTCCTGATACCAATAATTTAATATTGCCATAACTTTAATAGTATTGGCCGTCTGATATTTAGAAAAATACTTTAAATTCGTATCAGATGAATTTGGATATTTCAACTGTATGACCGTTGACCTTGGATTTCTTTATGAAAGCACAAGTATGATATGCGACAGCAATTTAATTTTGAAAGAAAAATGATTCTTACATTTCCATGTGACACCTAAGTCATTAAAACTTTCAGAAATAACTGCTCTACTAAGGAGCGTAACGAATATACTACCAACGTTTCAAGTGGAACAGGGTATAAAACATTATATAGTGCATTTTGAATTATCGAAAAATTATTACAACGAAATGTTTTACATTATTGTTTGGTTAAGCAGTAGCGGCTCCAAGCTTAAGGGGTGTCACCCGGTGCACGTGACACATCCTTGATGTTCACAAGTATGGTTTCACTGGCACACTTTCTATATTAATCGATTGCACAAGTCTAGCTTGATGGATAGCTACATGTAAATTGCTAAATAAACATGCCATAGGTTAATTACAATGAACTCTTGTGACAACACTCAATTTACCTTTTATTAATTAAGTTCTTTTGATCAGTGATCGAAGTGTAAAGTTTTGATAGATAACATTTTATATAAATCACATCTTAATGGAAAAAAGGGCGTTAATCACTGGCATACAAAAATTTCTGCATGAATTCCAACATTCTTGAAAATTTTATTTGAGCCATGTATTATACTGTTCAGAAATTTTAAGAATTATACTGAAATTCATTAGATGCATTTATGTATAGATAATATGACGAAACCTTGTCCCCTGAAACATTGAATGTTTAATTGTACTACGTGTTCACTTGCCGCAAAAGCAATGAGAGTCGATATTTGGTACAACCATCATCCGTCTATCAATGATCCTTTTAGGAATCTCACCAGGGACCGACTTTCTGGTTGTCAAAAACCCGTTCAGTTTCGGCTGGCAAATAAGCCCACAACAGCGCTAAGTCTTGTCGAAAGGGCCTACTAAAAACCAGTCAGTAACCTGACTAAGATGGGTGCACCAGGTTGTTGAATGCGACAGCCTTGTATGTCATATTGAATACCGTCGAATCGTCAGGCTATAATACGGAAAGGATATGGTGAGCTGCAAAGTTAGAAAGGGTGTCCGTGTGCCAACAGTGATGAAAATCATCTTTTTAAAGCCGTTGACACCGGACAATCCAGCATGGGGTTGAGCTGGAATCGAACCCATACTCCAGCTCAACCCCATGCTGGATTTTCCGGTGTCAACGGCTTTAAAAAGATGATTTTCATCACTATTGGCACACGGACACCCTTTCTAACTTTGCAGCTCACCATATCCATTATATATTATATCAATCACTTTACAGAGCTGTGCGCAACACCATTTATCATATAATACGGAAAACCTGATGGCTATCCATAGTAGTGCACCGACAGTGTTGGGGAACATTCCTCGCATATTAAAGAACCCTGTTGCAGGTTTCGCTAATAGTAGGACCCGTAGGATCCTCGTGCAGGAAGCTGATTTGTAAGTTCATACCCATCAATTCTCAGTTTTCCAGTGGAAGTCGGAACTTTCTTCCCTGATTGCCCTTGAGTTCCTAATATCTCCATCGCCATTTCATGTTCATTGTGTCACCCCTTTCATGTTTATCCCACTGATATAGCCGCCGAAATTGTACTACTTGGGAGTTTTGAAAGAATTTCGCAACCTGCTTCTCAAGCTAGTCTATTTTATACGAATGATTATTCTGCCACCATAGAAAGATCTATATACGACATTTGATTGCCTCTTGAATACGTCTTCGCTCTTTCCATGCCCTTTTTCCATATTGCCACTTTTAAAGCTTGGGTCATGACAATCCAACACACAGTTTTAAATTTTTCACGTTTGGGCTGATAGGGGCTGCTTCGGAGGCTGCACTTGCAACTGCATGAACTTAAATTATACTCTAACAAAAGAACTATATTACCGACTTTAAAATCTCTATTTTGTTTAATACTAAGCATGTTAGTTAACAGGGGAGATTGCCATGTTAATAGAATGATTTTGTTTCTTAATCTTGGTCTTTATGACTTAGTTTACGTCATTTGGCGACACGCCCCTGTTAAGGTTTAAGATAATATAATAAATTTAAGTATGAACCAAATGAAGTGATATGATTTGAAAATAATTAATTGATATGATTTGAAAATAAGTAATTACTTACCTTTACCAATTTCTTCAAGTTCGTTATACTCATTTCCACTGCTTGAAAAAAAAAAAAGAAATAGTTATAGTTTAAATAACGAATGATTCCGAACATGAGGAAATATTCAACAAGTGACCGAACAACCCAATAATTCACAAGTGCGCTGAGGGCTAGATTGAATTAATTTGTTAAGGTTGTTCGGTCACAAGTTGAATGTTTACCATATTCGGAATCTTGAGTTAGTTATACTATTTATGACATAGATAAATCTTAAATTATAACTTTAATTATTGATAATTGAATTAGACAAATTTTTGGTTTGACTGTTTCCAAGCAAGCGCAATGGTTTTTGACGTCATAGACGACGTTATAGTTAAAATTTCGTGCGTTTTTAGTTATTTCACTGAGTGTGATAAACGATTTCTGTTCATTCGGAAATCTCGATATTTCACTGCTATCCATGTAATAATTCTATTTTTGTTTTTTTTAGAATGGTGCTGGTTTTTTTCTACTTTTGCCAATATTTTGAGTTTGTATTTGACAAATATCATTTTTTTTACTCTTATGAATATTAACCTTAGAATCATTATAGCACGCGTGGTACGGCAGGCAATAGTAAAATAAGTATATCAACAGTAAACTATAGTTTGCATACGTAGCCCAAACTTTTAAGTTGTCGGCGATAACTATACCGAAACGATACGGAAAACAAGTTTTTTTTTTACTCGTCCATAACAACCGATAAAGAGTTAATAATTAATTTTATTCTTTATCAAAGTTAAATTATTTATTCACAATCAAAGTTTAACTATTTAGTCCCACACAAAAGGTAAATTACTTTGTTTTGATTGACCAAAAGGTAATCTGATAATAAACTTTACAAATACAAAATATTTATACCCGCGTTTTGGTATTTGTAATATAAAACCTGAGTTACCCAAACTGATTTCTTTTTCCCTTCAATTTAGAAATTTTACACATGGAAAACCTGTCTATATAGTTTTCAGTGTCAAAAGCTTTTAGTTTAGATAAGTTTAAACAGTAAGAACTCTACCTCTTTTTCAAAATTCATATCTAAACAAAGACAATTGGCTTTAAAATATTTGATACATATCAAGTTTTTGAATATCCCAATGTGTTATTACAAAAATAAAAGTAATAAAAGTTAGTATCACGATTTACATGTTGATAAAAGGAACATGAAATGGTGCCGAGAAACATTGGGAGGGTGGGAAACAGAAAAATAATAAATTTTGAGACCCCTAGTAGAATAGGAAGATGTGGGTGTAGACACATAATCCTTTGTGGTTCCTTGCTTGACGACCCACTATCGAATCCTTTACGTGCATAAAGAGTGGCATTCTCCGCACAAGTAAACCCACTATGATCAGCGTTCAGGATTTCAATATTATGCCCTGACATTCACCGGGATGAGGGTCACCTTATACGGCCATCTAGGGTAGTACACACCTAAGGTGACCTTAACAGATCTATGGTCTGAGTACTAGTCCAATGTTATAATCCTAAGACAACCAGTCGCCTCTTACCTCAAGTTTGACTATGGTGCGGGCCTATTAGCCAACCGGGCATTGCAACGTATGTTTTAAAATGATTATTTTTCAAACAACTTCGAAAATATCGTTTGGACGTTTTCAACTTACATATAGACTTTTTTATTTAATTACAGGCATTGTATATATCTGTTTAATCTTTCAAAGTGCTTTGCATTAATAAAGACGCGTTCCGATAATAGTACGTATCTGAGCAGGTTTTAATTGACTGCAATGATTCACGTCGTCTTGAAAGAAAGATCCTGACAATTCTAACAATAACTTTGAACAGATTTGTCTAGTGAAATAACCGTTCCAGACTATTTCTTAAGTAAAAAAAAAGATAAATAAATGGTTGGTGAAGCCACATTTTAAAGGTAAAAACTAAATAAATATAAATAAATAAAACCTTTAAAACAACTAAAACAAGATTGCCTAATTTTCGGACATATTAAAGTCCTTCTTCAGGGGCTAAAAAGTAAGAGATGTTCACAAATCGACTGACGAGGACAGAATGACATAAAGACGACTCGAAGAACATCACGTGGTATATTAATCCTGAACTTGATGACTAATTTATAAACATTTAGAAAAGGTCTGTCTTTTTACATTTATACCAAAGGGTTGAACAGTGCCTAAAAAATTGATTATTCTTTGCTCAAGAAACCGTCTTTGTTTTTAGAAATAATGATGATGTCCTTTCTGTCAATAACACTTCATTTGGTAGATGGATTCCTTCAATATATCCTCCAGAATTTGAGGTTAAAGAGACCATCGAATCAAATTACTTCACGTCTTTTTTGGATTTTCACCTCGACTTTGACCCAGGTGGTCATCCAAGTACAAAAAATTACGATAAAAGAGACGATTTTAATTTTCCAAATATTAATTGTCCTAATCTACAGAGCAATATTCCTACTTCCCCTGCATACGGTGTTTATATTTCACAAGTTATTCGATATGCCAGAGCTTGCACAGATTTTTTTTACAGACACCGATTTCTTCGTAACCGACTTTTGGAGCAGGGCTATAAGAAAATACGTCTCATACGATCCCTAAAAAAATTCTTTCCTCGTTATCAGCCACTAGTAGAAAAGTTCAAAATTAAGTTAAAAGATATGGTGGCTAATTGTTTTATTTAGTGGTTGACTCGTCTGCTGTACTGAGATGATCACCTCATTATTCCTAGTGTGTCTCACAACTATGTTGTGTTCTATGGTAATTACCGGATCCTAAGATCGCAATGGAAGAGGGACGTTTGGCGCCATAAAATCTGATTTAACCCACCATTTCGTTTGAAATGCCTGTACCAAGTCAGGACTATTGCGATCCACCAATTCTCCGGTATGACTGATTCGTTTTTGTCATTTCCTCTGGACTATGAGATTGGTCATTTAAGTTCGATAGTTTTGTTGTTACCTTTATTTCGCCGGTGCATGTTTCAAGGAGAAAGGTAACCTGCATATCCTGGACGCTATGGTTTGGCAATGAAAAGTGCCAAATTAAAATAAATGATTTTTTTTTCTTAAGTCTTAGTGTTCTGTAATGTTGGTTACCAAACTGTAATATAATTCAAGCGTGATCGTGGTCTGCAGTGTGGAAATCGTAAAACAGTTTCATACCATAAACAAATGAAATTTATGTACATTATGTTTCCACGGTGTTTCCCTATACAATCCGATACAACAGTTAGTCGGCATCTAAGAACTCCCGAACACACTCCAAAAGACATATGCCATGTTTTTTATCAGAAATAGAGGATACTTCCGTAATAAACCGTTAAAAACCCAAAATCCATATATATGTGATTAATAAGATAAGAAAATGTACAGGTTTAAGCTCAATATCGTATTGATGTGACTGGAAAATTTATTTTGTTTTCACAATTTATTCATTTTTATTTTTATTTTTATGTATAAACGTTCATTTTACCAATAACTATCTTTATTTATTAAAAATCAGTACATTTCCCTTTTACTTAAAGTTTGTTTACTTTGAACAATTTTTCCTAATCGTATGTCAATTTAGCATTGGAGGAAAACTTTCATTTCGTGTTTAAAGTATTTGCATTTTGTGTCAAAATACCTTCCGATAAAAAGTTAAACACAAAACTTTTACATGTGGTTGCTCAAAGAAGAGAAAAAAGTCCCTACGACAAACAAATTATGTAATCGTCCATCTATTTTTTAAATGTGGATCTAATTACATTTTACCTGATATAATTCGTCGATGATTCATATGTAGCATCTGAAAATAACCAAATGTTAAAAATCATATAAATATTTCTAAAAATGATCATTTCGAATCACCTTTTTATTTGAACACCCATCGATACTTTGTCACATTATCATGATTGGAGTGCATTATTTTGATCTGAATCTGTATTCCATTTAGTGCAGTTGTCTCATTGAATATTTCCATGTATAAAATATGCTGCCTCTTCAAATAATCGCATCTTGCAGGTGTTTTTCATCTCGGATTGAAAAATTTTGTATCCTCAACTTACTTTCGTCTTGACAAAAGTCTTGTATTTTCACGAACAGTTACAGTTGAGCCCAGTTCTTACATCTCTACTGTCCAGCTCTCCTGACAGTTCTAGAACTTACTGTTCTAAGCCTGGACAGCAGCTGTCATAACCTGTTCTAGGGTAGAACTGCCATAACCTGTTCTAACCCATGACGCCTTTAGAGCTATTCTAGGCCCTGACAGCTTAGAACTGTTCTAGGCCCTGACACCTTAGAAAAGTTCTAGCTTTGGTCAGTTCTGCACTCTGACAGTTCTAAATGACGTCAGCGGTTATAAAAATACTCCTTATTCGGAAAATGCACATATTTTCGGCATTATTATCTAATGAAACTCGATATATAAATTTATTTTAACCAGACAATATTCTTTATTCTATACTGTTCTAAAATCGTCACAATCAGAACTGTCAGGGGTAGAATTGTCCGAGGTTAGAACAGTTCTAAGCTGTCAGGGCACAGAACAGGTTAGAACTGTCAGGGCGCATGACAGCTTAGAACTGTCAGGGGTTAGAACAAATTTAAATTTGTCACGGGATAGAACTGTCCAGAACTGTTCTATGACAGGACAGGGCTTGTCATAAACTGTCCTAGAACTGTCAGCAAAACAGAATTAGAACAGATTCCTGACAGTTTCTGAAAGTTCTAAAGAGATGTTAGAACTGGACTCAACTGTAAAATATTTTGTCATGCACCACGTTTAACATAGACAAAACCCCGTACATGAACTATAAAACAAAAAACAATCGCAAAAAAAATATAAAAATAAGCTTAAATTATTGTCCAAAATTATGTACACTGGTTTTGATCACATGCTTAAAGACATAGAACCTATCAATTTCGCATTTTTTTCACATTCAATAAAAAGAACATATATCAAAAGTATACATTCTAAAATGTATCTTTACCGATATAAAAGCTCGATCTTTTTGCGGCTTTTTAAAAAATCTACATGTATACTACTAAAACAAGAGGCTCCCAGGAGCCTAAATCGCTCACCTGGTCTTGATGTCAACCCTATATTTTGTAGAGCTAAATGAGCTGAACATTTAAGCAATCAACAGTTTTTTCTTTATCTACTACAGTTTTTATTTTTTAGGCCAAAAACACGAAAAACCGTTATTTTAGGGGCCGTAACCCCTATAAGGGATCATCTGACAACTTCAATCCTATTGAGACTTTTGTAGAGCTAAATAAACTGAACATATACGCAAGCAACAGCTTTTCTCTATCTGCAATAGTTTTTATTCTATAAGCCAAAAACATGAAAAAGGTTATTTTAGGGGCCGTAACCCCTATTAAGGTTCATCAGACGACTTCGATCCTATGGAGACTTTTGTAAAGCTAAATGAGCTGAACATATAAGCAAGCAACAGCTTTTCTCTATCTGCAATAGTTTTTATTCTATAAGCCAAAAACATGAAAAAGGTTATTTTAGGGGCCGTAACCCCTATTAAGGTTCATCAGACGACTTCGATCCTATGGAGACTTTTGTAAAGCTAAATGAGCTGAACATTTAAGCAAGCAACAGCTTTTCTCTATCTGCTATAGTTTTCTTCCTATAGGCCAAAAACATGAAAAAAACATCATTTTAGGGGCCGTAACCCCTGTAAGGGGTCATCTGACAACTTCGACCCTATGGAGACTTTTGTACAGCTAATTGAGGTGAACATTTAAGCAAGCAGCAGCTTTTCTCTATCTGCTAAAGTTTTCTTCCTATAGGCCAAAAACATGAAAAAACATCATTTCAGGGGCCTTTACCCCTATAAGGGGTTATCTGACAACTTCGACCCTATGGAGACTTTCGTAGAGCTTAATGAGCTGAACATTTAAGCAAGCAACAGCTTTTCTCTATCTGCAATAGTTTTCTTTCTATAGGCCAAAACATGAAAAAACATCATTTTAGGGGCCCTAACCCCTGTAAGGGGTCATCTGACAACTTCGACCCTATGAAGACTTTTGTACAGCTAATTGAGGTGGACATTTAAGCAAGCAACAGCTTTTTTCTATCTGCTAAAGTTTTCTTCCTATAGGCCAAAAACATGAAAAAACATCATTTTAGGGGCCCTAACCCCTATAAGGGTTCATCTGACAACTTCGACCCTATGGAGACTTTTGTAGAGCTTAATGAGCTGAACATTTAAGCAAGCAACAGCTTTTCTCTATCTGCAATAGTTTTCTTTCTATAGGCCAAAACATAAAAAAACATCATTTTAGGGGCCCTAACCCCTATAAGGGGTCATCTGACAACTTCGACCCTATGGAGACTTTTGTAGAGCTTAATGAGCTGAACATTTAAGCAAGCAACAGCTTTTCTCTATCTGCTATAGTTTTCTTCCTATAGGCCAAAAAACATGAAAAAACATCATTTTAGGGGCCATAACCCCTGTAAGGGGTCATCTTACAACTTCGACCCTATGGAGACTTTTGTACAGCTAAATGAGCTGAACATTTAAGCAAGCAACAGCTTCTCTCTTCCTGCAATAATTTTCATTCCATAGGCCAAAAACATGTAAAAACATTATTTCAGGGGCCGTAACCCCTATAATGGATTATCTGACAAAATACAAATGACAACAAAGTTCCAGACCATAAATTTTGCTACGCCTGACGCGCGTTAACTTCGACCCTATGGAGACTTTTGTAGAGCTAAATGAGCTGAACATTTAAGCAAGCAACAGCTTTTCTTTATCTGCAATAGTTTTCTTTCTATAGGCCAAAACATGAAAAAACGCTATTTTTCACCTTTAAGGGACTGTAACCCCTATAAGGGGTCATCTGACAACTTTGACCAAATGGAGATTTTTGCAGAGCTTTTAATGCTGAAGCAGTAGAGTGGCATCATATTTAATCTATCTCTTATACTTTTTGATTTACAAGTCAAAAGCAGTAGTCTGACCCCCTGGTCTATTTTTATCAACGGCGGCCATGTTTTTCGACGAATCAAAAATCCCAACATCAAATCTGTGGGGGATACCCTAAGGTACCATCAGACCAAATTTGGTTTGAATCTGTTCAGCGGTTTCAGAGGAGAAAAAGTTTGAAGAAAAGTTAACGAAGACGGACGACGACGACGGACGACGACGATGGACGCCAAGTGATGACAATAGCTCACCTGGCCTTTGGCCAGGTGAGCTAATAATGGAACGTTTTTTGTTAGCCGGGTTACAGCATAAACAGCAAATGATACGACTAAGCTTCATTTATCAAAAATAAGGTATAGCTGTTCCCTTTGAAAATGTCATTAGCGCATATGCAATTATGTCTGCAGTTTGCTAATTAACCTAATTAATTGATCCGGAGAAGCTATAGCCATCATTGGTCCGGAATTACACGTAAGAACAAGTTTCTGGCAGTCTTACTGAAATGCACAAGGAAGCGCCCGAGTGCTTATTTGGAGCCCGAGACCATAAAAATTATTGTAATCTGAAAACGAAAAAAATAATTGTTTATAAATTGTTACAGAATTATTAAATCAATCGATATATCAACAAAAATAGAATATTTTCCAATAGACAAAAACAATGAATTATCGCTTGATAATTTACTCTGCACAAGTTATCCGTCCTAATGAGTTGTTTTTAACAGAAAACTAATTTATAATTAGAAATTATTGTAAATTATTTTGTTTATTGGGATAAAACCTTAATTTTTGCGTGACACATTTAAAAAAGTCTGCGGTTAGAAGTGAAAAATTTATATGATCAAATATATCTTCAGTGCCGGTTCGATGTTTTGTCTCTCCTTTTTTACAATGTTTGAAATCATTTCCCCTCTTTTGAGACAATTACAAAATAAATCCCACAAAACTTTTCATTAATTTTACTAAATATTTATTAGATTTTATATAACAGATTACTAGTATATTAGTAAGTTTACTATAAAAATGTATGCAAAAAATGTTTAACCATCAAAAATTGTAACTTGATAAAAAATGAAGACAGTTTAAAATTTATCATATTGTAGTTTTTTTTTTCTACATGTAAAATTAGGCTCAACGATGTCAATGAATTGACAAAATTGCGAATAGATTGATTGAAACTTGCCACTGGACATTTGCTACAATTACAGATGGGGTAACAAACAATAAAAGATAACAAACAAAAAACTTATTTAGAGTTAAATAATACCGTAGAACCTTTTATTTGAGATTAGCACAACTATGTAAGGGCATGCAAATGCAATGTTTTTATATTTTTAGCAACGCAACGATTAGTTTTCCCGCGAATTCGCAGCGCGTTGTCAAGCATAAAAAAAATCTTGGTAAACCGTTATTCACATGACCTTTACTGGGTACTTGTAAACTGGGAAACGAAATAAAACCAAAACGAGACAAAAACAAAACGAAATCGGTAAATTAAGTAAACAACTGGTGTCGGGTAAAATCGATTCAGTTTTCTTTTTCTCCGGTTTCGCTTGATTTCGTTACCTATCTTTACAGATTTTGGTTGATTAATTTACTATCTTCGTTTCCTTTTTTATCGATTTTTTTTTCGTTCCGTTCCGTTATGGTTTATTTCCTTTTCTCAGTTTATCGGCACGCAAGCAGGTGCTTACATTCTATATTTACTTTGTCCTCTCTTTTGACACTGCATATTTTTATTCAGTTTTCTCTCGAAAAGAATACAGATAGCTGCACACATAACCTGTACGGAAGTTAACATAAAGTTAACTTTGTGACTGCTTTCCATGTCTACTCATGTCTGCTATAGCAGACATTCAAATTAACTTGCGTTAACTCATGACTGGTCAAAGCAGACGTGTGACAGCTTTTTTTATGAACGGTCATAACCAGTCACAAAGACATGACTGCTTTTACCAGACCAGTCATTGCATCAAGTCTGCTCTTACCAGACATTTTTTTAATAATGCAAGGGTTTCAATTTAAAATAAAAAAAATATCTTTAACATAAAAAATTAATTTCAAATACTGTTCATGCAAAAGACCTTAAAATTTGTCTTTTTACATTCAGTTTTTTAAAGCAGACATTTCACGAAGTTAACTTGACCAGACCTGTCCTAATTATGTGACTGCTTTTAAAGCAGAGGTGGAAGTATGACTGCTTTTCAAGTTAACTTGGAACCAGTCGCGCGTCTGGTCAAAGCAGTCGCATGACCAGTCGCAAGTGAACTAGTAGTTAACTTGATGTCTGCTTCTCAAGTTACCTTACCGTACAGGTTATGTGTACACCCATTTGTACTTTCTGGAAGGTTTTTTTTTAAAGTAACAGTGTCTTCAAAGGTTTAACATTGTTTTCTTCAAATAGTGTGAATTTCATTATCTTTTTCAAAATTGCTAAAATGATAGGTTCTATTTCTTTAACTCGGTAATAACTATAGTTGATCAATATGAAATGACTTTTTCTTTTTAAATTTACCTGTTCGTTTTTGTCTCTGCATGCACTTACACCCCAAAAATGTCATAAGCACAACAAACATGCTAATACCAGCTCCAATACCGATTCCAACTCCATAAGAAAATGGTTCTTTTGGTGAAAGTTCGAGTGTTGGTGAGTTTTCTAATGAGACATAAATATATAAAACATTAACTATTCAATTATTCATGTTTTAATTGTATTCGGTAATGTATTGTAAGATTAGAATCTACAAAATAAAAACGTGCAAACTATTATTCGATTTTTATATCAATTTATAGATAAATACAAACTGCCAAAAAACATAGTTAAAGGTCCTGTAAGACCTGTTTATCCTTGCTGTCTTCGTGCATGACTACGATTCTCTCTTGTTTAATAAAACGTTAATTGATTGGTTCATATATAATGTTTTAAGGTGAAATATTGGTTGCTCAGCCCTGCAAATTCCCATAACTATGTGTTCATCCTAGGCTAATGAATGTTGAAGTATTGTTTGTGATTTATTTGTTAAACTACACATGTAAGGGAATAGCCGTATTATAATTAAAACGTGGCTGCGTAAAACGTATCATATACAATGTACATGTGAGGTATTGTAGCGGAAAGGGTATTTCTTAATGACTATTAAATTAATTTTAGAGTTCAAACTGGCTCAATGAGTGTGAATAGCTCACCTATAGTCCGTTTGAGTTTTATAAATCAACGAAAAATAGCTTGTAAATTTACGTCTTGCATAATACTTTAACTATTTTAGTATGTCATGACTTTTTAATGGCATACGAACTCAGGCAAAAAAAATCAAAATTTTTGCATTAATAATTAAAATGTCTTCCTTAGACCTAAATAGTAAAAATGGACCAAAAATTCATAGAAATCCATGGGAGTACAACCTTGTGACCAGGAACAGCATTTGCTCCGTAAAGCTTTAAAAATCCTTTGTGGAGCTAATTGGTCATCTAATCTCCTATTATTAGTCCTTTCAATTATGTTCAGGTGGGCCCAACACCTGGCTGTTCCGTCAGATACACACACCATTTAAGGTATTATCAAAATTAGTGAAATATTAAGCATTCGACCATATCACCCCTAGTAAGGTGAATTCACGACGATCAGGAAAGTCCAGTGAAGGATTCACGTAATGTTGTATTTGGTGGGTTAAATTCGTCCCTTTTTCGATCAATATTGTTTACAAAACACACATACAATGCACACCTGAGCATTGTTAATAAACATAAACCTATGTATTATTTATATTTCTTTATAATTTACATTGTTGTATTGATTTCAATAAAATGTGAAAGTTTGGTTAATCTATGATTAATGGTTTAAAAGTTATGATTAAAAAGGTTATTCATTTTATAACTCTAAATTAAAAGTAAACAACTCATTTCAAACTTATGATAAAGCATGCAATGTGTACCCACGTTCTTTTTAAATCGTTTTAAATTAAAACATGCAAGGAGAGTACTGCCAACTGTTTAAGAAAATCAAATTAGTAAACACATCAAACCGGTAATTTGTCACACCATTTTAGATGATTCAGTTTTGTTCAGTTATAGACTTCTGTTTTGATAAGTTGTGGATACTGTTTTGTCGGGTTATATCATACATTTTATGGTTATTTACATAAGATTGCGTTATTATAAGTAGCATAATTGACCAATTTTACTGTAACTCATTTCGTGTTATCCAGGAACTAACAGAATTCGTTAATTCGGATACCATGCATGCTTACATTCCAAATTTTGTACTTGTTATATGCTTACAACCTTTGGGGTAAAATTTGCTTTAATATAGCTATAATAGATTAATTTCTTCATTCATATGATGCAGACTTCTTACAATCACTTCTAGACAAAAAGAATCGTAGACTAGCTCTCTCTTTTAACTTCACTTTCCGTTACATTGATGATGTCCTTTCACTGAACGATTCTCAATGCTCATTTATCGTCAGAAACTTGAGATAAAGGACACAACGGATTCTAAAAAGTCTGCTTCATATTAAAATCTAAATCTCGAAATAAACTCCAATTGAAAACTTGAAACAAAACTCTTTAAAAAACGTGATGACTTCAATAAATATTCAAATCGTCAACTTTTTTACTCCTTGTGTAACAAAATTCCATTTACTCCAGCAAACGGAGTTTAAGTTCCACAATTGATTGAGAGCTTTCGGTAATATTACATCGATTTCCTTGGCAGAGCGTCACACATATGACACAAAAAGTGCTAACTCAGGGTTATGTTGCTCCTTGGTTGCTGTCTCGACTCAAGAAATTTACGGAAGACATCATGAGCTCAAAAACAAATATGGGATTTCTCTCTTTCAGATGAGTACAGATGTTGGTTTGTCAAAGGGATTTGTTTAATCTTCCTTTACCGGAATTGACACGCTGAATTTGAAATTGGCAGTGCGACGGGTGTTAAATAGCATGCATAAAGGAACAGATTACTTTTCCGGAGCACACGAGTTCACTTTCGTTCGACTTGAGTTTGCGTTGTTGATAACTGTTTTGTTCATTTTGTGTTTGCTTTAAATTTTGTGTTTCTTCGTGCTGTTCACGTTCATGTTTTCTTTTTTTTTTCGTTGCCCTTTTTGACTTTTAACACTCGAATGCCCCACTTGATTTTTGTCAAAATACTTGGAGTTTTTGCAAATACTTATAAGTAAGAATTAAATCAATATGACCCTAAAATATCTTAAAATGCTCCTTAAACGTATCTTAATTTAATGTTTGAATCGATTGGAATTAAATGCCTCATCTCAGATTTTTCTAGATCTTGAAGGGGGTGCATTTACATGCAGTCTCATTTTTGAAACGAACCTGCGTTAGCAATGACTGTGAATTGGTCGCCCTTATATTCCTCAAACAGACACATTTCATTTCGTTACAGTATTTACTATTTTCGAATTGCAAATTCTCCGTGCGGGTCCCGGGTGGCAAATAGGCCCGTAGCAGCGCTTTAGCTTATCTGTAAACGTCCACTTAAAATCGCTCAGAAACCCTTCGTCGCATCAGGCCGCTTTACCCAAATAGCGACTGGGATGTGTGCCCCAAGTGGTTGAATGGTGCACCATTCATATTGAATGCCGGGATCGTCAGGCTATAATGCGGATAACCTGACCGCAAACCATAGTCGTGCACCGTGTTGAAAAAAAATAACCCAGCTGCAGAAGAACCTTATGTAGGAAGCTTAATTGTCCGTCCAGGCTACCAATAAATCCTTTTTCCAATGGCAGTCAAAAACTATGATATCCTCGCTGATTGGCCTGATGTCCCCATTGTTAACTTCATCATCATTTCATGTTCATTGTATCACCCTTTTTATGTACATCACCCGAGAGTTCGGAGTAAAGGCAAAACTTACTAACTAACTAACGAATTAAAAAAAAACGGGATGGGGGATTTATTTATAGATAAATGAGTTGGTGCTTCCGTAATTTGAGACCCATGCTTGATATCTGAGGTGCTTTTTTTCGGGGGTAGGGGTTTGGCCTGCGTGGCAGGGCGGGCAATAAGTGTTACTTTGCAAGCGGTGATGACGACGGCGTCGGCGTTTAATGCTATCAATTTTTCAGTGTTTAAGTTATATGAGCACCTTATGTTGACGAAACTTGGTATGCATATGCCCGAGTAAAGTAGCTCTGGTTTTGTTTTTAATTCAATAGAAGTTCTTGCACAAGATCGGGTTTACTTGAAACACATTTATCCTCAAAACAAAGAAAGATTCCTTCTGTCCGTTTGACTAGTTGACCGGGACATTTAGGACCGTCCATAAACTACAAAAGCGCTCATGAAACAATTTATTAAAAACTTACAAAACCTTAAGGTTTCCAGAAATTTGTATCTCATTTCTCATCAGGCGTAGCAAAATTTATTTTCTGGAACTTTGCTGTAATTTCTATTTCAGATGGATATGAGTAAGAGAAACTCAACCAGGAAATGAGAAATGTATCAAAAATCATTTTGCATTCGCTTGTAAGACAATAAATTTTAAGATGAAATGGTAGAATTTTTAAAATTTTCTATAACCGTTGGTATAGGGATAATAAACTCTTAATGATCTTTTTCGCTTTCGAGCATGTCTCGAAATTCAACCAAATATGCAAAGCCTTGATTGATGTACATATTGATTGTATTATTTTCGCTCATAATAAGCATCTTATGTTTAACACAAACCTTTGATTGATCTTGTCTTATTCAATTTTGTCTTGTTACAAATGAGTCTTTTCACAATATTTTAATTTCTTAATGTGGATATTTAACTTAACATTGTAAGTATGACTATGATTATCTTTAGTTATACAGCATTTGCCCACAGATATTAATACATATAAATTTAAATGTTTTTAAAACCGATACTGAACCGAACTCTGTGCATTACCAAACCAGAATCCTCTTATTACCAGAACATTATCCGCAAATTTTTACATCTATTTTTTTAAGATATACCATCTTTTTCAATACAAATTTTCAACTTGTCTCTAGTACGTATAATAGTCTTGCTTTTATGAAAAATATAGACACTTTATGCAAACAAAAACACAACTATCTGATGTTATAGTTTTCGTCATGAACATAATTCAACCTTGACGTTTTTCGTTAACTGTAACTTTGTTTCAAAACAGATTTGTATATGCTTTTACGACTTTTTAGTTTTTTGTGGTACAAATAAAGAGACGGGATTAAATTGATCATTTAACTTTCGAAAGACATTAATTTTGCAACAAAACAAAGTTGTTTACTTTTTTATTTAACCCGACAAAACTGAATCGTCTTACCAAATACAACTTTACGTGAATCCTTCACTGGACTTTCCTGATCGTCGTGAATCCAACTTACTAGGGGTGCATAAGGAAAACTTTTTTGTTTTAGAAGATAACATCTTGGTTTTTGTTATCAGAGTTCGTATACGAATAAAAAGTTTATTTGTGTTTAAAAAGTAAATTTTATTTGAGAGACAAAAAAATTAAAAAGAATTTTCGTTGATTTATAGACCTCAAATGAACTATAACTTAAATCACTGAATTGAAATGCTATTGGGCGAAAACACCATTTAGCCTTTTCTGATTATCTTCTTTTGACATTTTAAGGGAATTCATAAAATGAACGGTCCTACATATTTTGTAGCTCTTGATGTGCTCAACGTTATGCAATTTAAATGTCATAAATTTCTTTTATAGTTTTCATGAACTTGAGCATACAAATGCAAAGTTGGAGAAAAATAACATGAAAAAAAAGCAATGACGACTACACTGGTATTTGAATCTTCAATTTAAGAGAAAGTAGATCATAAAGTTCTGAAACTTTTTTAATCAATCAGAATTTTAATATCTTTGGTGATATTTAAATTGTTAACAAAAAAAACTGTGATTTACCCATATGGTTTATTGAAGCCACGACTGCCATGTTTTACAACGAATTAAAAATCCCCGTTTCAGTTTTATGCACCTGATGATAAATAAAAACCCATGATACATTTTATCACGTTTGGTAACAATTCACGTTTACGGACAACGGATGGCAGACCTTGACAACAGCTCACATGATTATTCGGTTGAGGAGAGATTTACACTGTATAAACATTTAAACATCTAATTATCCAGTTTGCATGTGATACATGTGCATTCATTTGAACATGAATTATCTCATAAACTCGCTGTTTGGAATGTCATTTAACAAGATCGAAATTGCAATTAAGGAAAATTTTTTGCCCTCATGACGACAGGTTGAAAGACATTAAGTTTTACTCATGTCCGTCTGTCCATAAAAAAAATCCGTCATAGTTTTCTCAACAAGAGGCTCTCAGGAGCCTAAATCGCTCACCTGACTTATGTGCCCGAACTATAGGCTATTTTGCAAATACTATTCGATATTAATCCTTTTCTAAGCGGAATAACTTATATAAGCAAAAAAAAACCAGTTATTTACTTAGGCTATGTTTTATTTTTAGCCATGACGGCCATAAGTCCATGCTGTGCAAACCAATCAAAAATCCCCACATCAATTCTAAACATTAAATGCTAATGAACAAATATACCCAGTTTGGGTCCAATTGGATTTCCGTTGTCAGAGGAGTTAACGTTTTAAATGTAATGAGTAAAATCTGTGAAAATGGTCAAATTCAACGTTCTAAGGGGAATAACTCCTAAAAGGAATGTCTTTACAATATTGACCCTATCTCATATTTTGGAGATCATGAGGTTCTCAACAATATGCATTTTTTAATTCTAAATATATTTCAGATATTAAGATTAATCGAAAAATATTAAAAATCATAGAAAAGGGCAATAACTTCAACATGTATGGCACGCAACAGTCACAAAACCCCATTAAACTGAGTTTATCGACCGTAAACTGTAGTAAGCGCACGATAAACTGGGTTTATCTCTCGCTAACTATAGTTTACTGATGATAATGTTAATTTTAGTTGTTAACCAGAATGGAATTCCAGGGTCCCCCGCCGGTGAGTCAAAAATAATCAAACACGGCTGATTTTTTAAACTTGACCAAGGTATTAGTGATTTGAACATTTGATGTAAATTTCATGAAATTCCATAAACATCTGTAGGGATGAAAGTGCTTACAAGGTCTATTTTGCATAAAATAGAGCCGTTTTTATGGTCAAAGTCTCCTTACTCCTACAAAAAGTATCCAAAAAATGCTGATTTTCGAACTTGACCAAGGTATTTGTAATATAAACGTTAAATATAAATTTCATGAAAATCCATGAACATCTGTAGGAATGAGAGCGCTTACAAGGTCTGTTATGCAATCAAACAGAGTCTTTTTTATGGTCAAAGTCCCGTAACTCCTACAAAAATTATTGAAAAATGCTGAATTTTGAACATTATCATGGTATTAGTGATATAAACATTTGGTATAAACTTCATGAAAATCTGTCAACATCTGTAGGGATGAGAGTGATTACAAGGTCTGTTTTGCAAAAAACAGAGTCTTTTTATGGTCAAAGTCCCGTAACTCCTACAAAAATTATCGAAATACTGATTGTCGAACTTGACCAAGGCATTAGTGATATAAATATTTGGTATAAATTTCATGAAAATCCAACAAAATGTGTAGTCTTGAGAGCGCTTACAAGAAGTGTGACGGACGGACGAAAAGACGGACGGACGGAAGCCCAGCATTGCTATGTCCCCGTTCCACATTGCGGCGGGGGACAAAAATGTATCATTAGCTGTCGATAATGGGGGTTTAAAATTCTTACTAGAGTTTCCTGGTGAAAAACTAAGTTAATCGGTTTTAAACTAAGTTTATCGACCGCAAACTAGAGTTTAAGGGCGATAAATGTTGTTTTGCGTTGATAAAGTAACTTTTTCGCTTAGTAAACTAAAGTTATTGCTGAAAAACTTGGTTTTACGAACGTAAACTATAGTTAGCGAGCGATAAACTCAGTTTATCACCAGTAAACTATAGGTTATAGTTTGGCATATGTTAAAACGATGGTTTACATTTGCCAAAATATAACCTAAGCGCCTTTCAGACTAGTTTGACTTCTATTTCATGTTTGAAAACCGTGAGGGCATTCGTGTCTCATGGACACATTCCTTCTTTATTTAGAATAACAACTCAATAAATGTCCGTTGGTTAATAAACAACACAGAAAAACACGTCTTTTTTAAGAGTAAAGGACAAAATGGAATTTTTAACCTCGAAATCCTAAAAGCTAACATAAGCAGCTGATACAATTGAAACGTGCTTGTTATCGTTACTCAAATTGATTTAGGGTTTGTCTAAACCGATATAGAAAGACAAAATACAGGTAGTAAAGTCTCCAAATTAAGAGTTGCATCTCTGAACTGGTATGTAATGATACATTGTTCATAAATGTAAGGGTATTTTATAATAAACTGTTGAAAGTTTTTTAATTAAATATTTCTTTAAGGGGGCGGCTTTCCTAAATCTCAATTAATTTACTTTCCAAACGCTAAAAACAAGCATGTACCTTCCTAATGACCAGAATCCCTAAATAGGCCATCTGATTACTTTGAACTTAGAAAATAAAAACTAATTTTTGTTGAACAGAAATATAATCAAAAACAGTATCGACAATAGTTTTAACTCCATAAGCATAACCACGATTTTCGACCATTTAAAGATCATAAACCGAAAAAAGTGATCATTACACTATTAGGACTCAAAGAATGATTTTCGAAGATATTTTTGAAACTTTAAGCAAGCATCGCGTGTTTTTTTATTAGCAATATTTTCCATTTGGAGACACCGTTGTCTTCGTGATCGGCTTTTGGGCCAAGGTTATAAGAACATACGTCTCATCCGGTCTCTTAAAAGGTTTTCTTTCTTGATATCAGCCACTGGTAGCAAAACTCAAATTATGTCATTATATGATATGATTCGTGATTGTTTCAATTAGCTTGTGACAGTGTGTTGTAATAAGATCATCACCTTTTTATATCTATTTTGTCCCACAACTATGTTGTCTTTTGTGTTACTAGACCATTAGATCGCAATGGAAGAGGGAGGGTTGACGCAATAAATCATTGTTTAAACCACCATTTCTTTTGAGATGCCTATACCTAGTCAGGACCATTGCGATCTTCAATTTCTCAAGTTTGTCTTTGCCTTGTTTTGTCTTTGCCTCTTGGATTCATGAGATTGATCACCTCAGTTTTTTCTTTTTTTCATTACACAAGACGAAAACTTTAATTTGAAAAAATGTAACTTTAACAAAGGGGGTAACATTTATAGTTTTTGATTTCAAAGCGCCAACGATCCATTGGATGTGTTTTATCTTGAGCTTGATGATGAATCTCGATATGATCATTTTTAGTCATATAAATAGGTTAACAAAATAAAAAATGTACTCACGTTTTTGCTCTATTAAAAACCTCTTAATATTTTTTGACTGAATGCTGTTGTTAGCGGAAACAAAGTATTCCCCAAAATCAGACGCTTCAATATTGGGTTTGAATATTGTTGAAACATGACGAAAAATTGAAAAGGACTCTATGCTTTCTAATGTTGTGTTTTTAAAAAACCACGCTACATTTGGTTTCGGGTACGCAACGAGTACAACATACAGAAGCAAATCGTCACTTTCCTCCATTCTCATAACATCAGCGGATGACATTTCGTTTTCAAATCGTGGTCCACCTTCAAGAAATAATGAATCATTTTTAAAAAAATTAAAAAAAAATATTTCAGTATACTTAAGATTTCTCCTAAACTTCTACAATTCTTGGAGAAATATCATAAAATTTTCTATTTTGAAAAATTCTCCGCACTATTATTACTATTTATATTAGGTAAAAAACGATCTAGTCTTTGTTTGAATTAATTTGAATGATTGGAGTCAAAAAGCTAACCATTCTTGTTTTTGAGAATACACTTTTTCCAACTGTTTGAACAATAAAGTTTTAAGCCTTGAACATTTAAGCCTTTACTCCATGCTGTCTCCCCTGTGCATCTAAAGATAGATTGAACACATCCTGAGGTCAAAATAAAGGACAATTTTTTGGGAAAACAAATATTTTCTTATCAATATTTTAAGTGTCAACCCAGCAGGCACACAACGTTGAATAAACGTTATAATCATGTTGAAAAATGATGCTGCTGCTGATGAGGAATATTTTTTCGAAATGATCATACAGCTCATAGAAAAATAATTGGAGTTGGAGTTATGGACGTCAAGTTGGTTACTTATTCCTTATTCCCTATTCGTTACTTATTCCCTATTCCCTATTCGTTACCTATTCGTAACTTATTCCCTATTCCCTATTCGTTACTTATTCCCTATTCCATATTCGTTACCTATTCGTTACTTATTCCCTATTCCCTATTCGTTACTTATTCCCTATTCCCTATTCGTGACCTATTCGTTACTTATTCCCTATTCCCTATTTGTTACCTATTCGTTACTTATTCCATATTCGTTTCCTATTCATTACTTGTTCCCTATTCCCTATTTGTTACTTATTCTCTATTCCCTATTCGTTACTTATTCCATATACCCTTTTCGCTACTTATTCGTTCAACGAATGAAAAACAATAGGTAACAGGCTTTTCACAGCTGGAAAACACATGCGATCGGCACTTTATTGTCATTAAAAGATTAGTTATGTCAAGTCTGACTGCCTGTTACCTCACTTGTACCAATAAAAAGTATTTTAGTAGGGCCGATATACGCTAGATCGAATAGGAAACGAATAGGTATCAGGCTTTTTGCAGTTAGAAGACACATGCGATCTGCATTTTATTGTCATGAAAACAAAGATTATGTCAAGTCTGACTGCCAGTAACCTCATTTCTCCCAATAACAAGTTTGTAAGAAGGGCCGATATACGCTAGTTTGGATAGGCAATATATGGTAAAGGAATAGGTAACAGGCTTTTCACAGCTAAAAGACACATGAGATTTGAACTTTATTGTCATGGAAAGATTAACCATGTCAAGTCTGATTGCCAGTTGTCCCATTTATCCCAATAAAAAAGTCTTTAAGTAGGGCCAATATACGCTTGTTTGAATAGGCAACGAATGGGAAACAAATAAGTAACAGGCTTTTCACAGCTAAAAGACACATGAGATCTGCATTTTATTGTCATGAAAAGATTAACCATGTAAAGTCTGACTGCCTGTTACCTAAATTATCCCAATAAAAAGTATTTTAGTAGGGTCGATATACGCTAGTTCGATTAGGCAATGAATGGGAAACGAATAAGTAACAGGCTTTTGATAGCTAAAAGACTCATGAGATCTGCACTTTCTTGTCACGAAAAGATAGATTATGTCAAGACTGACTGTCAGTTACCTCATTATCCCAATAAAAGGTCTTTTAGTAGGTCCAATTTACGTTAGTTCGAATAGGCAACGAATGGGAAACGAATAGGTAACAGGCTTTTCACAGCTTAACGACACGTGAGATCTGCACTTTATTGTCATGAAAAAATAGATAATGTCAAGTCTGACTGCCAGTAACCTCATTTATCGAAATAAAAAAATCATTAAGTAGGGCCTATATACGCTTGTTTGAATAGCCAACGAATGGGACACGTATAGAATAAGTAACAGGCTTTTCACAGCTAAAAGACACATGAGATCTGCACTTTATTGTCATGAAAAGATTAACCATGTCAAGTCTGACTGCCTGTTACCTCAGTTATCCCAATAAAAAAGTATTTTAGTAGGGTCGATATACGCTAGTTCGAATAGGCAACGAATGAGAAACGAATAGGTAACAGGCTTTTAAAAGCTAAACGACACATGAGATCTGCACTATATTGTCATGAAAAGATAGATTATTTCAAGTCTGACTGCCAGTAACCTCATTTATCCCAATAAAAAATCTTTTTGTAGGGCCAATATACGCTAGTTCGAATAGACAACGAATAGTAAACGAATAGGTAACAGGCTTTTCACTGTTAGAAAACGCATGCAATCTGTGCTTTATTGTCATAAAAAGATAGATTATGTCATGTCTGACTGCCAGTAACCTCATTTATCCCAATATAAAGTCTTTTAGTAGGGCTGATATACGCTTGTAGAATAGGCAACGAATGGGAAACAAATAAGTAACAGGCTTTTCACAGCTAAAAGACACATGAGATCTGCATTTTATTGTCATGAAAAGATAGATTTTGTTAAGTCTGACTGCAAGTAACCTCATTTATCGAATTACAAAGCCTTTAAGTAGGGCCGATATACGCTAGTTCGAATAAGCAACGAATGGGAAACGAATAGGTAACAGGCTTTTCACAGTTAGAAGACACATGCAATCTGCACTTTATTGTCATGAAAAGATTGATTATGTCAAGTCTTACTGCCAGTAACATCATTTATCGAAATAAAAGTCTTTTAGTAGGGCCGATATACGCTAGTTCGAATAGGAAACGAAGTGGAAACGAATAGGTAACAGGCTATTCACAGCTAAAAGACACATGAGATCTGCATTTTATTGTCATGAAAAGATAGATTTTGTTAAGTCTGACTGCAAGTAACCTCATTTATCGAATTAAAAAGCCTTTAAGTAGGGCCGATATACGCTAGTTCGAATAAGCAACGAATGGGAAACGAATAGGTAACAGGCTTTTCACAGTTAGAAGACACATGCAATCTGCACTTTATTGTCATGAAAAGATTGATTATGTCAAGTCTGACTGCCAGTAACATCATTTATCGAAATAAAAGTCTTTTAGTAGGGCCGATATACGCTAGTTCGAATAGGCAACGAATGGGAAACGAATAAGTAATAGGCTTTACACAGCTAAAGGACACATGAGATCTGGACTTTATTGTCATGAAAAGATAGATTATTTCAAGTCTGACTGCCAGTAACCTCATTTATCCCAATAATAAGTCTTTTCTAGTTCGAATAGGTAACGAATGGGAAACGAATAGGTAACAAGCTTTTCACAGCTTAACGACTCATTAGATCTGCACTTTATTGTCATGAAAAGATTGATAATGTCAAGTCTGACTGCCGGTAACCTCATTTATCCCAATAAATTTTTTTTTGTATGGCCGATATACGCTAGTTCGAATAGGCAACGAATAGTAAACGAATAGATAGCAGGCTTTTCACTGTTAGAAAACGCATGCGATCTGTGCTTTATTGTCATAAAAAGATAGATTATGTCATGTCTGACTGCCAGTAACCTCATTTATCCCAATAAAGTGTCTTTTAGTAGGGCCGATATACGCTTGTTAGAATAGGCAACGAATGGGAAACAAATAAGTAACAGGCTTTTCACAGCTAAAAGACACATGAGATCTGCATTTTATTGTCATGAAAAGATAGATTTTGTTAAGTCTGACTGCAAGTAACCTCATTTATCGAATTAAAAAGCCTTTAAGAAGGGCCGATATACGCTAGTTCGAATAAGCAACGAATGGGAAACGAATAGGTAACATGCTTTTCACAGTTAGAAGACACATGCAATCTGCACTTTATTGTCATGAAAAGATTGATTATGTCAAGTCTGACTGCCAGTAACATCATTTATCGAAATAAAAGTCTTTTAGTAGGGCCGATATACGCTAGCTCGAATAGGAAACGAAGCGGAAACGAATAGGTAACAGGCTATTCACAGTTAGAAGACACATGCAATCGGCACTTTATTGTCATGAAAAGATAGATTATGTTAAGTCTGACTGCCAGTAACCTCATTTATCGAATTAAAAAGCCTTTAAGTAGGGCCGATATACGCTAGTTCGAATAAGCAACGAATGGGAAACGAATAGGTAACAGGCTTTTCACAGTTAGAAGACACATGCAATCTGCACTTTATTGTCATGAAAAGATTGATTATGTCAAGTCTGACTGCCAGTAACATCATTTATCGAAATAAAAGTCTTTAGTAGGGCCGATATACGCTAGTTCGAATAGGCAACGAATGGGAAACGAATAAGTAACAGGCTTTTCACAGTTAGAAGACACATGCAATTTGCACTTTATTGTCATGAAAACATTGATTATGTCAAGTCTGACTGCCAGTAACATCATTTATCGAAATAAAAGTCTTTTAGTAGGGCCGATATACGCTAGTTCGAATAGGAAACGAAGCGGAAACGAATAGGTAACAGGCTATTTACAGCTAAATGACACATGAGATCTGCATTTTAATGTCATGAAAAGATAGATTTTGTTAAGTCTGACTGCAAGTAACCTCATTTATCGAATTAAAAAGCCTTTAAGTAGGGCCGATATACGCTAGTTCGAATAAGCAACGAATGGGAAACGAATAGGTAACAGGCTTTTCACAGTTAGAAAACACATGCAATCTGCACTTTATTGTCATGAAAAGATTGATTATGTCAAGTCTGACTGCCAGTAACATCATTTATCGAAATAAAAGTCTTTTAGTAGGGCCAATATACGCTAGTTCGAATAGGCAACGAATGGGAAACGAATAAGTAATAGGCTTTACACAGCTAAAGGACACATGAGATCTGGACTTTATTGTCATGAAAAGATAGATTATTTCAAGTCTGACTGCCAGTAACCTCATTTATCCCAATAATAAGTCTTTTCTAGTTCGAATAGGTAACGAATGGGAAACGAATAGGTAACAAGCTTTTCACAGCTTAACGACACATTATATCTGCACTTTATTGTCATGAAAAGATTGATAATGTCAAGTCTGACTGCCAGTAACCTCATTTATCCCAATAAAAAATCTTTTTGTATGGCCGATATACGCTAGTTCGAATAGGAAACGAATAGTAAACGAATAGATAACAGGCTTTTCACTGTTAGAAAACGCATGAGATCTGTGCTTTATTGTCATAAAAAGATAGATTATGTCATGTCTGACTGCCAGTAACCTCATTTATCCCAATAGAAAGTCTTTTAGTAGGGCCGATATACGCTTGTTAGAATAGGCAACGAATGGGAAACAAATAAGTAACAGGCTTTTCACAGCTAAAGGCAGTTTTTTTTTCGGGAGTTTTTTTTTACAAAGAAATAGAAGTTCTAATTGGAATCGTGAATGATTCACCACTATTTAGACATAGAATGATCATACATGTACTGCCACGGCACTGTATACCAAGACTGTCTTTTTCTGTTGGTTTAAATATATCAGACACATCCCTGCATTTTAGTTGCACGGCACATGATTATTGCATAGTTTTAGGTGAAAGTCACACGAATATTGCCAATATGTGGATAAAAACAAAATGAATCTTATAGATATTAAATTGTACAAAAACAATTAATTTAATAAAAGGACATCGTAAAATTAAAAGAAGAAAGAAAACTGTCAACAAAATTTTGAAAAAGTCGGCGACGTTGGTTTCGGTCTCATAAAAGTTTGTATAAGGAAGGTTTGGCATAACTTTATTTATTCACCCGCTCAAATATTTTATGCTTAATAACTTGACATAAAAACAAAACAGTACTTGACAAGTAATCGCCGGGGTAAAGCGTGCGACGTTTTTTTTTTAATTTTGTATGACATGACAAAATACCCTTGGTGAGTTAAGTCACCTGAGTGTTTGACGTTAGCGGCGATGACAAATCACGGCGTTACATGCCATCTTTAGATGAAAATTCCAAGCTTTTAGGAATAGTCTTCGAAAATAAAACCTACATGGTCGAATTCAGAAAATTATGTAGTTTTCAAAAAGTTCTGGCCGATAAATCAAATGCATACATTTTGAACAAAAAGTGATGATTAATTCGCAAAGAAATGCTCATTTTCAATTCTCCTAAACAAATTATTTAATATTAAAAATATTTCCGACCAGATTTTAGCAACCGGCCAGAACTTTTCAAATACAAGGCAGTTTCCTCCAACTCGGTGCCAAATTTCAAAAAAATCCGTCCAGTGTAAAGGGTTGGAAAATAGCCTTTAACGAATTTACATTAAGTTACCCCTTTTGTCGGTGACATTACACCTTGATGTTTCCAAAAAATAAAAAATAGCAGAAACGAAAGTGAAACCAAAGGACATTTCAATATTTTTATTCAAAGTTGTATCTGACAATTATTATGACGAAAATATCCGCTTCAAAGTATACTTTCATTGAACATCGATTTTGTATAAAATATCGCGGAACTCCATTAACATACCCGCGTATGGCCAGCTATATCCTTAAGATGTGTATGATAGGCTGCTACTTCCGGTTATGGAATTTCGTTCCAATTGTGTGGAATGAAATCGCATTCGCTGAGCTTTGGTAAGTTAAACTGTGTGTTGTCGTGTACAGATTTAATCACAAAGTCGTGTGCTACTCTTCCAGATGCTTGGACTCCGTCAGGGTGTAGTGCTCTAATGGACCATCAATGTTGAACACGTCGAAGAATTCTGACGCAGCCAACACCTATTAATTTAGTCAGCGATGACGGCATACATTCGATGGATGTTTGAAGGATTGCCTTTCTGGAAGACATCTTCTTGAAAGATTTTGGCACAGGACTTGCCGCCGCTGTGTGGGTCTCCACATATGTCAGTGAATGTGGTGATAACGTTTTCGTCAGTATTAGTCCTGCCGGGGTTCCCTGGCTCCCCGCCTTTTTGTTAGAAGGGTCTGCGGGATAGTCCTGTATGACTGTACTGGTCAATGTGCAGTGCTGTTGCGTGGTATTTGCTCTTGCAATCACTGCATGGAGAGAATTCTTGACAATCACGGCTTATGTGGCTGTTGGAGCGACAACACTTGTAGCATATGTTGTTCCCCTTAAGAATCTTCTTCCGCTCGTCAATTGGGTTGGCCTTGAATTTGCGACATTCATTCAACTGCTTAGACTTGTGAAGAATGCAGCGTTCCTTGGGGTCTATTGAATTCCCTGACTGCTGACTTGAGCCGTCCGTTTCCTCTGTGTCTGTCTCGTGGACGCTGACTGTTCGCTTAGTTTGAACGTGTCGCTTCGATACGGAGCTGGGAGTCCCAGTTTTATATGAGACGACTCAAACATTAAGCCTGGGTTGTTCTTGATCTTGCTGATATCTTTAATGAACTGCAAGAACACTGAGAAGGGTGGGTACGTGACACCATACTGCTTCATGTGGTTGGCAGCTGTCGATACCCATTTCTCTTGTAGTCCGTAGGGCAGTTTGCTAACTATGGGTTTAATTCCCGATGATGTATCAAAGTAACCCAAAAGCGTGTGGTATTCGGGGTTCTCCTTGATAAACTGTATCTCAGAGAGAAGGTCGGATAGTTCATATAACTTTCTGTTATCCTTGTTAGAAAGATTTTGAAAGCTTCCAAGTTTCTGTTTGATGGACTCTTCGACCATTTCCGGTGCACAATACCGTTCGCCGAAACGTTCCGAAAGACTTCTGAGTCCTTCTAAAGGGTTGGCAATGCTCGATGCCTGAATGCTGACGGCATAACATGCTGACTCGTTGCCTAACCATTTGACAAACAAGTCAAGTTCTTCTGAGTCGAAGACTTCAAGCTCGTTCACGACATACTTGAATTTGTTTTTCAAGGCTTGGTGTGAATCGGCCTTGTCGTTGAAGGTAGACAGACATGAGAAAAGGGTAACTTTCTTAGCAGGAACTTTGTAATGTCGGGCGTCGTGTTTGGTTCCTTGGCTGGAGCTGCCCATGTTGTTGACCTATGTTGTGTTTGAACATATTCTGGAGCATGGCGATTCAATGAAGGCATCGATCCGGTTTTGTAACTACTGGATGTTTGAGGAAATGACACTGTCATGGCAGCCTTTCTGTACTCATCTGACTTGAGCAGTGTCCCTTTTTGACGTGAACACGTTTTTCGTATCAGGTTCATGTCGTGGACGAGAGCGGAAATATCCTTGTATCCCACGTGTCTTGAAGACTTTGCTGGTTTTGTAACGTTGAAATGAGCCGTTACCTTAGGTTTAACTTCGGATTCAGACCCGATATTTGTCTCTACTTTGACTGGTTGTGGGTTTCCAGTTTTGAAATATGCTGTGTTACCTAAGTCTGGACTATATCGAGTGGGTCCATCTTAGGAAATGAAGATATGTCATCCAAATTTTGGCTTTTGGAGTGGTCTTCGTGTTTCTCTAGGGCATTTGCTTCTGCCACGGCTACTGCAGCATCCTGTTCAGTTTGCAGTAGTTTGATTTCTGCCTCGACCTTTGCCTTTTTGTGAGCCGCTTCTGCTGCTATTAACTCCATTTGTCCTTTGCCCTGTGCTTTTCTTGGTCGATGTCAGCCTCTTGCATTTGTAGCATGGCTTCCCCTTTTTGCATACTCAACTTTGGCGAATGCGGCTGCAGCTGCTGCACGCTTCATTTGTATCGTGCTGATGGAACCAGAAGACCCTTGGCTATTGCTTTTCCCGGTTTTACGGGATTTTCTTGACGACCTTTCCACAACTACGGAGCCAGTTTCCATAAGCGAGGATAGCATTGACTTGGCTGTGTCAATTGCTGCTTCCGCTATTTTGCAGTAGGCCGATGATGTTTTAGTGAACAGGTCGAGGTCCTTCATGCTCTCGGCTGTTCTCTGTGACGTCAGAAATTCTACGTAGCAGCCCCTTTGTCGGCGATACTTTTCATAGGTGGTGATAATTCGCTCTTTTAGCGTAGCCAGGGCGTTTTCTTCATTGGAGAGCTCAAGACATCTTGGTTGAAAGCGTAGAGCTTGTTCCATGGGCGCTTTACCTGCTCAGCGTGTTTAAGGCTCTGGCTCTCATAGTTATTTTCCTTTTTTCGTTGAGGGTGTGAATGCGCTGCTCTTTGTCTGACTCAGTTTTTTAGTAGCCTCTGTGTTTGGCTGTTGTGCCTCAATATATTTACCTTGATCCATTTTAGTGTTTGATTCGGCTGACATTCTTTAAACAAAGGTGTGCCCGTTACTGTTTAAACGTAAGAGCATACAATTTATACGCAAGGGCAGGTGATCCTGATGGCCTATTTCTACCTATGATGGGATCCTGTCAGGTGGCTATCTAGATGTAGGACTGGCGTGACAAAATAAGTATCCCAATGTGGTTTTGAGATCCGGTTGAAACACCAGAGGGCTATGGAATTTCAGTTGTTTGAGGTTGTGTCAAATGCTGGAACAATCCTCCTCCCAAAAATTGATGACCCTTTTGTTTTCACTATATTACTTCTAGCTAGGAAATTTTGGCTGAGACCACAGGCGATCTGTCACTTTTTCACTGTACCGACTTATGATCGGCAAGTTGAACCATCACAACAAGGAAGTTTAAATCCATAATTATAAATAAACTAAGAATGTTGTGACAGTACAGTGCTCAGTTTCAGAGCAACCGAGTCGTGGCCCTCGTCCGCGGGGTTGATCAGGTCTTGAATAGGGAAACACTGACCGCTGATCATAGTGGGCCAATGGTGTGGAGAGTGCCACGCTTCATGCACGTAAAATGTTCATTTGTGGTCCTTCAAGTAATGCACCACATAAGCTTAATTTTCAACCTCTACCCACCTCTCACCTTTTCCTGTGGTGTTCAAAATTAATGCTCTCATGTTTCCCACTGACTCAATATTTCTCAACATCATCATCATCATCATCATCATCATTTCATGCATGTTAATTTTATCATACCTTTAAATAACCGATATTGCAACCCAATCCTTCCACTCGTTTGTTCGAGATATTGTAGACATTGACTTTGGCTGTATAATATCATCGAGATTAAGCAAAAATAATATAAAGGAACAGTACCCAGGGTGATTAGCTTCTGTTTTTGAAATTTCCGGTTGTTAAATTTAAAATTGTGCTTAAAACACCAGGTTTCTTTCCTTGTACTGACGTCATTATATCCTCGGTGTTCGATTTGGTCTTCTCTGTTCGAACCTCAGTTTGGAGTTGCTTGAAAAAATTTAGGCAAATAAAGGTAATAACAAAATAACCGAACCTGGAGGATCAATCTCAATATGTCCAAGAGAAAAGACAAAACATGGAAGACACACCGTAATAGTTATAGATCTACAAATTGACCTGTCAGCGTATATTTGCGAAATATTCAATACGTTGAAGTAGACCAATTAAACAGTAGAAGAGACGGTTTGCTGCATGTAATTTATTGTGGTATATGTGAGTACTTTTTCATTTAGTGGCAAGGGGTCAAAAAGAGGTCATTAAAAAGAATCACAGAAAACCTGGGACAGAGATTATTGTACGAACCAAACGGACGGAAACTGGAACTGTGAAGAGTTTGGTCAAACTCTTCAAAGTTCGAGTTTCCGGTCAAACACCTTGTTCATAAGGTTCGCATAGTTATCACACTTCTCTCATGCAGTTCCTTTAAATCTTCTTCGCTTTAAAATACTGAGTAACAATTTGAACCGGTAGTACATGTACAACAAATTCAAACAACAGTATTATATTTGTTTTAAATTTATGAATTAGGAAGAATTTGCGCATTATTCTAGCAACGAGCCGCACAATTTGATTTCCATAAAAAGCAACGAGCCGTACAGTATCAAAAATTTAGTGCTTGATTTCAAATGATTCTAGTCCTTTTATTAACAAACATAAAAGATTAAAATTTGAACTAATAAGACATAAAAGGCAAAACTTTATTTTGCTGTGTTAAATTGTCAACGTTCAATAAATAAAGACGATCAAAACACGTGTTTTTGCTTCAAATTTACCTTTTTTTTAATTTAAAAAGTATATAAAAAGATGCATGTATTATTAATGGTATGTGTTTAAGAAGTAACACTCTAGAAAAATTACAATTAAACGCCCACCTAGTTAGAAAAATATGCCTATTAAATTTCATTTTTTTGCAATTCCGTAATTATTCCGGTTCTGGATTGCACTACTTCCGCAATGCACTGTACGGGGGTTGAACACCATGGTACCACCCTATCAAGATATAAATCGTTTTTATAAGAAAAAGCTTAACGGAAATTTATACATATGAACCTATATCTGCTTGTCCGTACCCAAAACAGGGTGTAGAAAGTCGTATAGGTCTAAAAGTCACTTAGAACGTACAGTTTGTCATACTGAGCCATCTATCTAAGTATCATATCATTCTCAATCACGATTTCGGGAAAGATTGACGGGAAATCGTACGTATGTCTGTCCGCCCGTACGATTTCTGTCGGTCCGTACCCAAAACAGAAAGTTGAAATTCGACAAGTTTGATAGTCGCTAAGGACGTACAGTTTGTAATACTGAACCAACCTACCAAGTTTCAAATCAGTATCCATGTACTGTTTCAGAGAAAAAGCTTAACAAAAATTTGACGTACATTTTATCTCAACCTAGTCCCAAATAGGAAGTAGGAGTTCCACAGGTCAGAAAGTCGCCAAAAACTTACAGTTTGGCATACTGAACCATCCTACCACGTTTCAAAGCATTCTAATGTACATGTAAGGTTTCTTAGACAAGTTTGACGAAAGTTCGTACGTACATGAGTAAAACTGATTGCTCCTCAACATGTCGTCGCGGAGGCATACAAATGGATGTAAATTAGCCATGAATATACTTTTGAATGTCATCAAATATAACGAGATGAAGAAAGTAAAAATCGTCATAATATAAATATGGATTTCATTTTTTTTTTTGTTTCTGATGTTTATGTTTGTTTTGTTTTCAATTTATTAGTTGGTCTTCGGTATATCAAACAACTTACATATTACTTTAACATTGACACTTTTTGTGTCCTTCCTCAAATAGTTCGAAGCCTCACACGAATACGTGCCAATGTGATAACAAGTTGCTTGGTTCACAAAAAATGACGACTTATTCCTCATCAGGTGTTGCTCCTTGTTATCAAATCTCCAAACAATTTCTGGGGTAGGTTCTCCGATAGCATTGCATGTAATATTTATCTGTTCATATTCTTTGAAAGTTGAAAATCCTTCTATTGAGATGATGGTAGCAGGAGCTATATTAAAAGTTAAGAAAATGATTTGTGATAGAGTTTATATAACTAAAATGGTGCTCACCTATAGAAGTCATATCTTGCATGCGTCTTACGATATCCAGTAAACAGGCAGTAGATGAGTTACGGCATAAAATTGCTCTACACGTTACATTTTTATAGGGGAAAGCTACATGCCAAATATAAAGAGGCTGTGGTATGTGTTGCCGGAAAACTGCTGCGGATATTTTGTGATCAGGACGCACCAAGTGGAATTGCGCCCAAGTGGCTTCTACATGCCATTTGCCACACGTTCCACTCGTTAAATATTTTCAAATTGGCGGGGTAAAATAAGTCTAACAGTACCAACCTAGTCCTTTGCATAACAGTAAAAATAATCAGTTTCTAACACAGAAAAACACGAATCATTACGAGTTCAATATAACCAAAATTAACCTTTACAGAAACACTTTTTTGAACTGTCTAGAGAGGGCTCACAGCCACTTGCAACTATCTTAGAATCAGCTATTAAATGATGACTCAACAATATCGATGGTTAAGGCTACAACACTTTCGCTGCTGAGACAATTGGAATCCTTTGAAATCTGGTTTTATCTATAATTTCTAGATAGGTTCTCCAGTTTGATATTTTTGGTTATACTGTTCTATGCTCTTCATATTCATACAGTGTTTGGCATTTTCAATATTTTGGTAGAGCGCCTCTGATGAGTCTTGAAAAGACGAAACGCGCGTTAGGCTTAGCAAAATTTATTGTCTGGAACTTTGTTGTCATTTGTATTTCGAACACACGTGAAGGTTAGCACTGCTGGTGGAGTTTAAATTCCCCGAGGTTAGCCCGCTCCGGCACCAACACTTTTGAGTTGGAGAATACATCAAAGCTTTAAATTATCCGTCTAAATTTCAAAATTGTCTAAACCCTAAGGTAGTACTCCACAATTAGGATTTTTTCACAGTATTGTTTTCGTATGTGGCCCCTGTGAACTTTTTTGTTTAATGAAAATATTGATTCGTTTTGGTCTTAAAACAAAACAAATAAAAAATCTGGACCCGTTATATAAAAATTACGATCCATGGTTATTGTTTTAAAGAATAATTTCGAAAAAATCAATACCAATGATCATAAAGCGTCGCTTCCGGCTGTGCATGGTGACCAGCGGATGGGCTTAAATTTAAATGTGCTAATTTTAGATTTTTAAGTTTGAACAATTTTAGCGGAAAAAAGAGCCGAAGTCGGATAGGTTTATTTGGTCTTAAAAGAAAGAACTGTTTTCGGGCTTTCATTTCATACATGTTACGTTTCACCTGAACCGAAAACTCGACTACTGGCAACGTTCAAAAAAAGGACAAAACCCCGATTTTTGCGTATTTTTGTCCCCAAATTTTTGGCAAATGTTAAGAGTTGCTAGGGGCAACGAATACAGCAAAGAAACCAAATACGGCACTAAACACGACTAAACATGCCCGGAGTTTGGAACACCACCTAGTTTAAAGTGCAAATAGCAGTTTAAGCGATTACAAGAACCCGGGACAAAATAGTCAACGTCGAGCACATGCAAAAATGAGCTAAATAAATCAATTGTGGAGTACTACCATATGGCATTATTCTCATTAAAATTTTAAGAATATATCTTGATTTTAGTCCTTGGTTTAATTATTGAAAATAAAGCTAAATTAATATATTTGAGAATTACTTGTTTCAAAAATTTTGGGAAAAATATCAGTTATTAAGCATAAATGCCCATAGCAACCAAACATGCTTATTTTTGAAAATATCGTCAATAACGTTATATTCTGTACAGCTGGTTATGCTGTATGTAACGCTAACAACGTTAATAATTTCCCCGGAAGAAATAAAAATTACACAATATAGTATATTTCCCCGTATGTAAATCATAAAATTGTAATTTTTAGTCGGCTTGAATAGAAACGCAAGGCATTATAGCTTGCTATGCAAATGTTAAGCAAATTTTGATGATGTGTTTCCATGGACGCCATTATGGTAGATTTTTTCACGGAAATCTTCCAAATTTTCACAAATATGTTTGAAATAGGCTAGAAAATGACTTAAGCACAACAGAATACCAATTTTGTTTCGAAAATATAAAATTTGGTTCAAAACGAACGGGGAAAGAATCTAACGTTATTGCAGGAAAATGTCCAAAAAAGAGCTTGATCAGAAAAGGGCTTCCGTCTTTGAGCGTGCGTTACTATGGTAAAACATAAAATAAAATAATAATATCCGATATTCCTCAGGTGGTTACATACTCAAGAAGAGAAAAATGCAACTCATGTTAAACTTTCAAAAAATGCAAAAGCATTATGGTAGTACTCCACAATTAGGATTTTTTCACAGTATTGTTTTCGCATGTGGCCCCTGTGAACTTTTTTGTTTAATGAAAATATTGATTCGTTTTGGTCTTAAAACAAAACAAATAAAAAATCTGGACCCGTTATATAAAAATTACGATCCATGGTTATTGTTTTAAAGAATAATTTCGAAAAAATCAATACCAATGATCATAAAGCGTCGCTTCCGGCTGTGCATGGTGACCAGCGGATGGGCTTAAATTTAAATGTGCTAATTTTAGATTTTTAAGTTTGAACAATTTTAGCGGAAAAAAGAGCCGAAGTCGGATAGGTTTATTTGGTCTTAAAAGAAAGAACTGTTTTCGGGCTTTCATTTCATACATGTTACGTTTCACCTGAACCGAAAACTCGACTACTGGCAACGTTCAAAAAAAGGACAAAACCCCGATTTTTGCGTATTTTTGTCCCCAAATTTTTGGCAAATGTTAAGAGTTGCTAGGGGCAACGAATACAGCAAAGAAACCAAATACGGAACTAAACACGACTAAACATGCCCGGAGTTTGGAACACCACCTAGTTTAAAGTGCAAATAGCAGTTTAAGCGATTACAAGAACCCGGGACAAAATAGTCAACGTCGAGCACATGCAAAAATGAGCTAAATAAATCAATTGTGGAGTACTACCATATGGCATTATTCTCATTAAAATTTTAAGAATATATCTTGATTTTAGTCCTTGGTTTAATTATTGAAAATAAAGCTAAATTAATATATTTGAGAATTACTTGTTTCAAAAATTTTGGGAAAAATATCAGTTATTAAGCATAAATGCCCATAGCAACCAAACATGCTTATTTTTGAAAATATCGTCAATAACGTTATATTCTGTACAGCTGGTTATGCTGTATGTAACGCTAACAACGTTAATAATTTCCCCGGAAGAAATAAAAATTACACAATATAGTATATTTCCCCGTATGTAAATCATAAAATTGTAATTTTTAGTCGGCTTGAATAGAAACGCAAGGCATTATAGCTTGCTATGCAAATGTTAAGCAAATTTTGATGATGTGTTTCCATGGACGCCATTATGGTAGATTTTTTCACGGAAATCTTCCAAATTTTCACAAATATGTTTGAAATAGGCTAGAAAATGACTTAAGCACAACAGAATACCAATTTTGTTTCGAAAATATAAAATTTGGTTCAAAACGAACGGGGAAAGAATCTAACGTTATTGCAGGAAAATGTCCAAAAAAGAGCTTGATCAGAAAAGGGCTTCCGTCTTTGAGCGTGCGTTACTATGGTAAAACATAAAATAAAATAATAATATCCGATATTCCTCAGGTGGTTACATACTCAAGAAGAGAAAAATGCAACTCATGTTAAACTTTCAAAAAATGCAAAAGCATTATGGTAGTACTCCACAATTAGGATTTTTTCACAGTATTGTTTTCGCATGTGGCCCCTGTGAACTTTTTTGTTTAATGAAAATATTGATTCGTTTTGGTCTTAAAACAAAACAAATAAAAAATCTGGACCCGTTATATAAAAATTACGATCCATGGTTATTGTTTTAAAGAATAATTTCGAAAAAATCAATACCAATGATCATAAAGCGTCGCTTCCGGCTGTGCATGGTGACCAGCGGATGGGCTTAAATTTAAATGTGCTATTTTTAGATTTTTAAGTTTGAACAATTTTAGCGGAAAAAAGAGCCGAAGTCGGATAGGTTTATTTGGTCTTAAAAGAAAGAACTGTGTTCGGGCTTTCATTTCATACATGTTACGTTTCACCTGAACCGAAAACTCGACTACTGGCAACGTTAAAAAAAAGGACAAAACCCCGATTTTTGCGTATTTTTGTCCCCAAATTTTTGGCAAATGTTAAGAGTTGCTAGGGGCAACGAATACAACAAAGAAACCAAATACGGCACTAAACACGACTAAACATGCCCGGAGTTTGGAACACCACCTAGTTTAAAGTGCAAATAGCAGTTTAAGCGATTACAAGAACCCGGGACAAAATAGTCAACGTCGAGCACATGCAAAAATGAGCTAAATAAATCAATTGTGGAGTACTACCTAAGGTTCTTCCTACCCCAGACATAGGTTGAATATCTTAGTAATAATTTGGTTCTCCAGTTTGATATTTTTGGTTATACTGTTCTATGCTCTTCATATTCATACAGTGTTTGGCATTTTCAATATTTTGGTAGAGCGCCTCTGATGAGTCTTGAAAAGACGAAACGCGCGTTAGGCGTAGCAAAATCTATTGTCTGGAACTTTGTTGTCATTTGTATTTCGAACACACGTGAAGGTTAGCACTGCTGGTGGAGTTTAAATTCCCCGAGGTTAGCCCGCTCCGGCACCAACACTTTTGAGTTGGAGAATACATCAAAGCTTTAAATTATCCGTCTAAATTTCAAAATTGTCTAAACCCTAAGGTAGTACTCCACAATTAGGATTTTTTCACAGTATTGTTTTCGTATGTGGCCCCTGTGAACTTTTTTGTTTAATGAAAATATTGATTCGTTTTGGTCTTAAAACAAAACAAATAAAAAATCTGGACCCGTTATATAAAAATTACGATCCATGGTTATTGTTTTAAAGAATAATTTCGAAAAAATCAATACCAATGATCATAAAGCGTCGCTTCCGGCTGTGCATGGTGACCAGCGGATGGGCTTAAATTTAAATGTGCTAATTTTAGATTTTTAAGTTTGAACAATTTTAGCGGAAAAAAGAGCCGAAGTCGGATAGGTTTATTTGGTCTTAAAAGAAAGAACTGTTTTCGGGCTTTCATTTCATACATGTTACGTTTCACCTGAACCGAAAACTCGACTACTGGCAACGTTCAAAAAAAAGGACAAAACCCCGATTTTTGCGTATTTTTGTCCCCAAATTTTTGGCAAATGTTAAGAGTTGCTAGGGGCAACGAATACAACAAAGAAACCAAATACGGCACTAAACACGACTAAACATGCCCGGAGTTTGGAACACCACCTAGTTTAAAGTGCAAATAGCAGTTTAAGCGATTACAAGAACCCGGGACAAAATAGTCAACGTCGAGCACATGCAAAAATGAGCTAAATAAATCAATTGTGGAGTACTACCATATGGCATTATTCTCATTAAAATTTTAAGAATATATCTTGATTTTAGTCCTTGGTTTAATTATTGAAAATAAAGCTAAATTAATATATTTGAGAATTACTTGTTTCAAAAATTTTGGGAAAAATATCAGTTATTAAGCATAAATGCCCATAGCAATCAAACATGCTTATTTTTGAAAATATCGTCAATAACGTTATATTCTGTACAGCTGGTTATGCTGTATGTAACGCTAACAACGTTAATAATTTCCCCGGAAGAAATAAAAATTACACAATATAGTATATTTCCCCGTATGTAAATCATAAAATTGTAATTTTTAGTCGGCTTGAATAGAAACGCAAGGCATTATAGCTTGCTATGCAAATGTTAAGCAAATTTTGATGATGTGTTTCCATGGACGCCATTATGGTAGATTTTTTCACGGAAATCTTCCAAATTTTCACAAATATGTTTGAAATAGGCTAGAAAATGACTTAAGCACAACAGAATACCAATTTTGTTTCGAAAATATAAAATTTGATTCAAAACGAACGGGGAAAGAATCTAACGTTATTGCAGGAAAATGTCCAAAAAAGAGCTTGATCAGAAAAGGGCTTCCGTCTTTGAGCGTGCGTTACTATGGTAAAACATAAAATAAAATAATAATATCCGATATTCCTCAGGTGGTTACATACTCAAGAAGAGAAAAATGCAACTCATGTTAAACTTTCAAAAATTGCAAAAGCATTATGGTAGTACTCCACAATTAGGATTTTTTCACAGTATTGTTTTCGTATGTGGCCCCTGTGAACTTTTGTGTTTAATGAAAATATTGATTCGTTTTGGTCTTAAAACAAAACAAATAAAAAATCTGGACCCGTTATATAAAAATTACGATCCATGGTTATTGTTTTAAAGAATAATTTCGAAAAAATCAATACCAATGATCATAAAGCGTCGCTTCCGGCTGTGCATGGTGACCAGCGGATGGGCTTAAATTTAAATGTGCTATTTTTAGATTTTTAAGTTTGAACAATTTTAGCGGAAAAAAGAGCCGAAGTCGGATAGGTTTATTTGGTCTTAAAAGAAAGAACTGTTTTCGGGCTTTCATTTCATACATGTTACGTTTCACCTGAACCGAAAACTCGACTACTGGCAACGTTCAAAAAAAAGGACAAAACCCCGATTTTTGCGTATTTTTGTCCCCAAATTTTTGGCAAATGTTAAGAGTTGCTAGGGGCAACGAATACAACAAAGAAACCAAATACGGCACTAAACACGACTAAACATGCCCGGAGTTTGGAACACCACCTAGTTTAAAGTGCAAATAGCAGTTTAAGCGATTACAAGAACCCGGGACAAAATAGTCAACGTCGAGCACATGCAAAAATGAGCTAAATAAATCAATTGTGGAGTACTACCTAAGGTTCTTCCTACCCCAGACATAGGTTGAATATCTTAGTAATAATTTGGTTCTCCAGTTTGATATTTTTGGTTATACTGTTCTATGCTCTTCATATTCATACAGTGTTTGGCATTTTCAATATTTTGGTAGAGCGCCTCTGATGAGTCTTGAAAAGACGAAACGCGCGTTAGGCGTAGCAAAATCTATTGTCTGGAACTTTGTTGTCATTTGTATTTCGAACACACGTGAAGGTTAGCACTGCTGGTGGAGTTTAAATTCCCCGAGGTTAGCCCGCTCCGGCACCAACACTTTTGAGTTGGAGAATACATCAAAGCTTTAAATTATCCGTCTAAATTTCAAAATTGTCTAAACCCTAAGGTAGTACTCCACAATTAGGATTTTTTCACAGTATTGTTTTCGTATGTGGCCCCTGTGAACTTTTTTGTTTAATGAAAATATTGATTCGTTTTGGTCTTAAAACAAAACAAATAAAAAATCTGGACCCGTTATATAAAAATTACGATCCATGGTTATTGTTTTAAAGAATAATTTCGAAAAAATCAATACCAATGATCATAAAGCGTCGCTTCCGGCTGTGCATGGTGACCAGCGGATGGGCTTAAATTTAAATGTGCTAATTTTAGATTTTTAAGTTTGAACAATTTTAGCGGAAAAAAGAGCCGAAGTCGGATAGGTTTATTTGGTCTTAAAAGAAAGAACTGTTTTCGGGCTTTCATTTCATACATGTTACGTTTCACCTGAACCGAAAACTCGACTACTGGCAACGTTCAAAAAAAAGGACAAAACCCCGATTTTTGCGTATTTTTGTCCCCAAATTTTTGGCAAATGTTAAGAGTTGCTAGGGGCAACGAATACAACAAAGAAACCAAATACGGCACTAAACACGACTAAACATGCCCGGAGTTTGGAACACCACCTAGTTTAAAGTGCAAATAGCAGTTTAAGCGATTACAAGAACCCGGGACAAAATAGTCAACGTCGAGCACATGCAAAAATGAGCTAAATAAATCAATTGTGGAGTACTACCATATGGCATTATTCTCATTAAAATTTTAAGAATATATCTTGATTTTAGTCCTTGGTTTAATTATTGAAAATAAAGCTAAATTAATATATTTGAGAATTACTTGTTTCAAAAATTTTGGGAAAAATATCAGTTATTAAGCATAAATGCCCATAGCAATCAAACATGCTTATTTTTGAAAATATCGTCAATAACGTTATATTCTGTACAGCTGGTTATGCTGTATGTAACGCTAACAACGTTAATAATTTCCCCGGAAGAAATAAAAATTACACAATATAGTATATTTCCCCGTATGTAAATCATAAAATTGTAATTTTTAGTCGGCTTGAATAGAAACGCAAGGCATTATAGCTTGCTATGCAAATGTTAAGCAAATTTTGATGATGTGTTTCCATGGACGCCATTATGGTAGATTTTTTCACGGAAATCTTCCAAATTTTCACAAATATGTTTGAAATAGGCTAGAAAATGACTTAAGCACAACAGAATACCAATTTTGTTTCGAAAATATAAAATTTGATTCAAAACGAACGGGGAAAGAATCTAACGTTATTGCAGGAAAATGTCCAAAAAAGAGCTTGATCAGAAAAGGGCTTCCGTCTTTGAGCGTGCGTTACTATGGTAAAACATAAAATAAAATAATAATATCCGATATTCCTCAGGTGGTTACATACTCAAGAAGAGAAAAATGCAACTCATGTTAAACTTTCAAAAATTGCAAAAGCATTATGGTAGTACTCCACAATTAGGATTTTTTCACAGTATTGTTTTCGTATGTGGCCCCTGTGAACTTTTGTGTTTAATGAAAATATTGATTCGTTTTGGTCTTAAAACAAAACAAATAAAAAATCTGGACCCGTTATATAAAAATTACGATCCATGGTTATTGTTTTAAAGAATAATTTCGAAAAAATCAATACCAATGATCATAAAGCGTCGCTTCCGGCTGTGCATGGTGACCAGCGGATGGGCTTAAATTTAAATGTGCTATTTTTAGATTTTTAAGTTTGAACAATTTTAGCGGAAAAAAGAGCCGAAGTCGGATAGGTTTATTTGGTCTTAAAAGAAAGAACTGTTTTCGGGCTTTCATTTCATACATGTTACGTTTCACCTGAACCGAAAACTCGACTACTGGCAACGTTCAAAAAAAAGGACAAAACCCCGATTTTTGCGTATTTTTGTCCCCAAATTTTTGGCAAATGTTAAGAGTTGCTAGGGGCAACGAATACAACAAAGAAACCAAATACGGCACTAAACACGACTAAACATGCCCGGAGTTTGGAACACCACCTAGTTTAAAGTGCAAATAGCAGTTTAAGCGATTACAAGAACCCGGGACAAAATAGTCAACGTCGAGCACATGCAAAAATGAGCTAAATAAATCAATTGTGGAGTACTACCATATGGCATTATTCTCATTAAAATTTTAAGAATATATCTTGATTTTAGTCCTTGGTTTAATTATTGAAAATAAAGCTAAATTAATATATTTGAGAATTACTTGTTTCAAAAATTTTGGGAAAAATATCAGTTATTAAGCATAAATGCCCATAGCAATCAAACATGCTTATTTTTGAAAATATCGTCAATAACGTTATATTCTGTACAGCTGGTTATGCTGTATGTAACGCTAACAACGTTAATAATTTCCCCGGAAGAAATAAAAATTACACAATATAGTATATTTCCCCGTATGTAAATCATAAAATTGTAATTTTTAGTCGGCTTGAATAGAAACGCAAGGCATTATAGCTTGCTATGCAAATGTTAAGCAAATTTTGATGATGTGTTTCCATGGACGCCATTATGGTAGATTTTTTCACGGAAATCTTCCAAATTTTCACAAATATGTTTGAAATAGGCTAGAAAATGACTTAAGCACAACAGAATACCAATTTTGTTTCGAAAATATAAAATTTGATTCAAAACGAACGGGGAAAGAATCTAACGTTATTGCAGGAAAATGTCCAAAAAAGAGCTTGATCAGAAAAGGGCTTCCGTCTTTGAGCGTGCGTTACTATGGTAAAACATAAAATAAAATAATAATATCCGATATTCCTCAGGTGGTTACATACTCAAGAAGAGAAAAATGCAACTCATGTTAAACTTTCAAAAATTGCAAAAGCATTATGGTAGTACTCCACAATTAGGATTTTTTCACAGTATTGTTTTCGTATGTGGCCCCTGTGAACTTTTGTGTTTAATGAAAATATTGATTCGTTTTGGTCTTAAAACAAAACAAATAAAAAATCTGGACCCGTTATATAAAAATTACGATCCATGGTTATTGTTTTAAAGAATAATTTCGAAAAAATCAATACCAATGATCATAAAGCGTCGCTTCCGGCTGTGCATGGTGACCAGCGGATGGGCTTAAATTTAAATGTGCTATTTTTAGATTTTTAAGTTTGAACAATTTTAGCGGAAAAAAGAGCCGAAGTCGGATAGGTTTATTTGGTCTTAAAAGAAAGAACTGTTTTCGGGCTTTCATTTCATACATGTTACGTTTCACCTGAACCGAAAACTCGACTACTGGCAACGTTCAAAAAAAAGGACAAAACCCCGATTTTTGCGTATTTTTGTCCCCAAATTTTTGGCAAATGTTAAGAGTTGCTAGGGGCAACGAATACAACAAAGAAACCAAATACGGCACTAAACACGACTAAACATGCCCGGAGTTTGGAACACCACCTAGTTTAAAGTGCAAATAGCAGTTTAAGCGATTACAAGAACCCGGGACAAAATAGTCAACGTCGAGCACATGCAAAAATGAGCTAAATAAATCAATTGTGGAGTACTACCATATGGCATTATTCTCATTAAAATTTTAAGAATATATCTTGATTTTAGTCCTTGGTTTAATTATTGAAAATAAAGCTAAATTAATATATTTGAGAATTACTTGTTTCAAAAATTTTGGGAAAAATATCAGTTATTAAGCATAAATGCCCATAGCAATCAAACATGCTTATTTTTGAAAATATCGTCAATAACGTTATATTCTGTACAGCTGGTTATGCTGTATGTAACGCTAACAACGTTAATAATTTCCCCGGAAGAAATAAAAATTACACAATATAGTATATTTCCCCGTATGTAAATCATAAAATTGTAATTTTTAGTCGGCTTGAATAGAAACGCAAGGCATTATAGCTTGCTATGCAAATGTTAAGCAAATTTTGATGATGTGTTTCCATGGACGCCATTATGGTAGATTTTTTCACGGAAATCTTCCAAATTTTCACAAATTTGTTTGAAATAGGCTAGAAAATGACTTAAGCACAACAGAATACCAATTTTGTTTCGAAAATATAAAATTTGATTCAAAACGAACGGGGAAAGAATCTAACGTTATTGCAGGAAAATGTCCAAAAAAGAGCTTGATCAGAAAAGGGCTTCCGTCTTTGAGCGTGCGTTACTATGGTAAAACATAAAATAAAATAATAATATCCGATATTCCTCAGGTGGTTACATACTCAAGAAGAGAAAAATGCAACTCATGTTAAACTTTCAAAAATTGCAAAAGCATTATGGTAGTACTCCACAATTAGGATTTTTTCACAGTATTGTTTTCGTATGTGGCCCCTGTGAACTTTTGTGTTTAATGAAAATATTGATTCGTTTTGGTCTTAAAACAAAACAAATAAAAAATCTGGACCCGTTATATAAAAATTACGATCCATGGTTATTGTTTTAAAGAATAATTTCGAAAAAATCAATACCAATGATCATAAAGCGTCGCTTCCGGCTGTGCATGGTGACCAGCGGATGGGCTTAAATTTAAATGTGCTATTTTTAGATTTTTAAGTTTGAACAATTTTAGCGGAAAAAAGAGCCGAAGTCGGATAGGTTTATTTGGTCTTAAAAGAAAGAACTGTTTTCGGGCTTTCATTTCATACATGTTACGTTTCACCTGAACCGAAAACTCGACTACTGGCAACGTTCAAAAAAAGGACAAAACCCCGATTTTTGCGTATTTTTGTCCCCAAATTTTTGGCAAATGTTAAGAGTTGCTAGGGGCAACGAATACAACAAAGAAACCAAATACGGCACTAAACACGACTAAACATGCCCGGAGTTTGGAACACCACCTAGTTTAAAGTGCAAATAGCAGTTTAAGCGATTACAAGAACCCGGGACAAAATAGTCAACGTCGAGCACATGCAAAAATGAGCTAAATAAATCAATTGTGGAGTACTACCATATGGCATTATTCTCATTAAAATTTTAAGAATATATCTTGATTTTAGTCCTTGGTTTAATTATTGAAAATAAAGCTAAATTAATATATTTGAGAATTACTTGTTTCAAAAATTTTGGGAAAAATATCAGTTATTAAGCATAAATGCCCATAGCAACCAAACATGCTTATTTTTGAAAATATCGTCAATAACGTTATATTCTGTACAGCTGGTTATGCTGTATGTAACGCTAACAACGTTAATAATTTCCCCGGAAGAAATAAAAATTACACAATATAGTATATTTCCCCGTATGTAAATCATAAAATTGTAATTTTTAGTCGGCTTGAATAGAAACGCAAGGCATTATAGCTTGCTATGCAAATGTTAAGCAAATTTTGATGATGTGTTTCCATGGACGCCATTATGGTAGATTTTTTCACGGAAATCTTCCAAATTTTCACAAATATGTTTGAAATAGGCTAGAAAATGACTTAAGCACAACAGAATACCAATTTTGTTTCGAAAATATAAAATTTGATTCAAAACGAACGGGGAAAGAATCTAACGTTATTGCAGGAAAATGTCCAAAAAAGAGCTTGATCAGAAAAGGGCTTCCGTCTTTGAGCGTGCGTTACTATGGTAAAACATAAAATAAAATAATAATATCCGATATTCCTCAGGTGGTTACATACTCAAGAAGAGAAAAATGCAACTCATGTTAAACTTTCAAAAAATGCAAAAGCATTATGGTAGTACTCCACAATTAGGATTTTTTCACAGTATTGTTTTCGCATGTGGCCCCTGTGAACTTTTTTGTTTAATGAAAATATTGATTCGTTTTGGTCTTAAAACAAAACAAATAAAAAATCTGGACCCGTTATATAAAAATTACGATCCATGGTTATTGTTTTAAAGAATAATTTCGAAAAAATCAATACCAATGATCATAAAGCGTCGCTTCCGGCTGTGCATGGTGACCAGCGGATGGGCTTAAATTTAAATGTGCTAATTTTAGATTTTTAAGTTTGAACAATTTTAGCGGAAAAAAGAGCCGAAGTCGGATAGGTTTATTTGGTCTTAAAAGAAAGAACTGTTTTCGGGCTTTCATTTCATACATGTTACGTTTCACCTGAACCGAAAACTCGACTACTGGCAACGTTCAAAAAAAAGGACAAAACCCCGATTTTTGCGTATTTTTGTCCCCAAATTTTTGGCAAATGTTAAGAGTTGCTAGGGGCAACGAATACAACAAAGAAACCAAATACGGCACTAAACACGACTAAACATGCCCGGAGTTTGGAACACCACCTAGTTTAAAGTGCAAATAGCAGTTTAAGCGATTACAAGAACCCGGGACAAAATAGTCAACGTCGAGCACATGCAAAAATGAGCTAAATAAATCAATTGTGGAGTACTACCATATGGCATTATTCTCATTAAAATTTTAAGAATATATCTTGATTTTAGTCCTTGGTTTAATTATTGAAAATAAAGCTAAATTAATATATTTGAGAATTACTTGTTTCAAAAATTTTGGGAAAAATATCAGTTATTAAGCATAAATGCCCATAGCAACCAAACATGCTTATTTTTGAAAATATCGTCAATAACGTTATATTCTGTACAGCTGGTTATGCTGTATGTAACGCTAACAACGTTAATAATTTCCCCGGAAGAAATAAAAATTACACAATATAGTATATTTCCCCGTATGTAAATCATAAAATTGTAATTTTTAGTCGGCTTGAATAGAAACGCAAGGCATTATAGCTTGCTATGCAAATGTTAAGCAAATTTTGATGATGTGTTTCCATGGACGCCATTATGGTAGATTTTTTCACGGAAATCTTCCAAATTTTCACAAATATGTTTGAAATAGGCTAGAAAATGACTTAAGCACAACAGAATACCAATTTTGTTTCGAAAATATAAAATTTGATTCAAAACGAACGGGGAAAGAATCTAACGTTATTGCAGGAAAATGTCCAAAAAAGAGCTTGATCAGAAAAGGGCTTACGTCTTTGAGCGTGCGTTACTATGGTAAAACATAAAATAAAATAATAATATCCGATATTCCTCAGGTGGTTACATACTCAAGAAGAGAAAAATGCAACTCATGTTAAACTTTCAAAAAATGCAAAAGCATTATGGTAGTACTCCACAATTAGGATTTTTTCACAGTTTTGTTTTCGTATGTGGCCCCTGTGAACTTTTTTGTTTAATGAAAATATTGATTCGTTTTGGTCTTAAAACAAAACAAATAAAAAATCTGGACCCGTTATATAAAAATTACGATCCATGGTTATTGTTTTAAAGAATAATTTCGAAAAAATCAATACCAATGATCATAAAGCGTCGCTTCCGGCTGTGCATGGTGACCAGCGGATGGGCTTAAATTTAAATGTGCTAATTTTAGATTTTTAAGTTTGAACAATTTTAGCGGAAAAAAGAGCCGAAGTCGGATAGGTTTATTTGGTCTTAAAAGAAAGAACTGTTTTCGGGCTTTCATTTCATACATGTTACGTTTCACCTGAACCGAAAACTCGACTACTGGCAACGTTCAAAAAAAGGACAAAACCCCGATTTTTGCGTATTTTTGTCCCCAAATTTTTGGCAAATGTTAAGAGTTGCTAGGGGCAACGAATACAGCAAAGAAACCAAATACGGCACTAAACACGACTAAACATGCCCGGAGTTTGGAACACCACCTAGTTTAAAGTGCAAATAGCAGTTTAAGCGATTACAAGAACCCGGGACAAAATAGTCAACGTCGAGCACATGCAAAAATGAGCTAAATAAATCAATTGTGGAGTACTACCATATGGCATTATTCTCATTAAAATTTTAAGAATATATCTTGATTTTAGTCCTTGGTTTAATTATTGAAAATAAAGCTAAATTAATATATTTGAGAATTACTTGTTTCAAAAATTTTGGGAAAAATATCAGTTATTAAGCATAAATGCCCATAGCAACCAAACATGCTTATTTTTGAAAATATCGTCAATAACGTTATATTCTGTACAGCTGGTTATGCTGTATGTAACGCTAACAACGTTAATAATTTCCCCGGAAGAAATAAAAATTACACAATATAGTATATTTCCCCGTATGTAAATCATAAAATTGTAATTTTTAGTCGGCTTGAATAGAAACGCAAGGCATTATAGCTTGCTATGCAAATGTTAAGCAAATTTTGATGATGTGTTTCCATGGACGCCATTATGGTAGATTTTTTCACGGAAATCTTCCAAATTTTCACAAATATGTTTGAAATAGGCTAGAAAATGACTTAAGCACAACAGAATACCAATTTTGTTTCGAAAATATAAAATTTGGTTCAAAACGAACGGGGAAAGAATCTAACGTTATTGCAGGAAAATGTCCAAAAAAGAGCTTGATCAGAAAAGGGCTTCCGTCTTTGAGCGTGCGTTACTATGGTAAAACATAAAATAAAATAATAATATCCGATATTCCTCAGGTGGTTACATACTCAAGAAGAGAAAAATGCAACTCATGTTAAACTTTCAAAAAATGCAAAAGCATTATGGTAGTACTCCACAATTAGGATTTTTTCACAGTATTGTTTTCGCATGTGGCCCCTGTGAACTTTTTTGTTTAATGAAAATATTGATTCGTTTTGGTCTTAAAACAAAACAAATAAAAAATCTGGACCCGTTATATAAAAATTACGATCCATGGTTATTGTTTTAAAGAATAATTTCGAAAAAATCAATACCAATGATCATAAAGCGTCGCTTCCGGCTGTGCATGGTGACCAGCGGATGGGCTTAAATTTAAATGTGCTATTTTTAGATTTTTAAGTTTGAACAATTTTAGCGGAAAAAAGAGCCGAAGTCGGATAGGTTTATTTGGTCTTAAAAGAAAGAACTGTGTTCGGGCTTTCATTTCATACATGTTACGTTTCACCTGAACCGAAAACTCGACTACTGGCAACGTTCAAAAAAAGGACAAAACCCCGATTTTTGCGTATTTTTGTCCCCAAATTTTTGGCAAATGTTAAGAGTTGCTAGGGGCAACGAATACAGCAAAGAAACCAAATACGGCACTAAACACGACTAAACATGCCCGGAGTTTGGAACACCACCTAGTTTAAAGTGCAAATAGCAGTTTAAGCGATTACAAGAACCCGGGACAAAATAGTCAACGTCGAGCACATGCAAAAATGAGCTAAATAAATCAATTGTGGAGTACTACCATATGGCATTATTCTCATTAAAATTTTAAGAATATATCTTGATTTTAGTCCTTGGTTTAATTATTGAAAATAAAGCTAAATTAATATATTTGAGAATTACTTGTTTCAAAAATTTTGGGAAAAATATCAGTTATTAAGCATAAATGCCCATAGCAACCAAACATGCTTATTTTTGAAAATATCGTCAATAACGTTATATTCTGTACAGCTGGTTATGCTGTATGTAACGCTAACAACGTTAATAATTTCCCCGGAAGAAATAAAAATTACACAATATAGTATATTTCCCCGTATGTAAATCATAAAATTGTAATTTTTAGTCGGCTTGAATAGAAACGCAAGGCATTATAGCTTGCTATGCAAATGTTAAGCAAATTTTGATGATGTGTTTCCATGGACGCCATTATGGTAGATTTTTTCACGGAAATCTTCCAAATTTTCACAAATATGTTTGAAATAGGCTAGAAAATGACTTAAGCACAACAGAATACCAATTTTGTTTCGAAAATATAAAATTTGGTTCAAAACGAACGGGGAAAGAATCTAACGTTATTGCAGGAAAATGTCCAAAAAAGAGCTTGATCAGAAAAGGGCTTCCGTCTTTGAGCGTGCGTTACTATGGTAAAACATAAAATAAAATAATAATATCCGATATTCCTCAGGTGGTTACATACTCAAGAAGAGAAAAATGCAACTCATGTTAAACTTTCAAAAAATGCAAAAGCATTATGGTAGTACTCCACAATTAGGATTTTTTCACAGTATTGTTTTCGCATGTGGCCCCTGTGAACTTTTTTGTTTAATGAAAATATTGATTCGTTTTGGTCTTAAAACAAAACAAATAAAAAATCTGGACCCGTTATATAAAAATTACGATCCATGGTTATTGTTTTAAAGAATAATTTCGAAAAAATCAATACCAATGATCATAAAGCGTCGCTTCCGGCTGTGCATGGTGACCAGCGGATGGGCTTAAATTTAAATGTGCTATTTTTAGATTTTTAAGTTTGAACAATTTTAGCGGAAAAAAGAGCCGAAGTCGGATAGGTTTATTTGGTCTTAAAAGAAAGAACTGTGTTCGGGCTTTCATTTCATACATGTTACGTTTCACCTGAACCGAAAACTCGACTACTGGCAACGTTAAAAAAAAGGACAAAACCCCGATTTTTGCGTATTTTTGTCCCCAAATTTTTGGCAAATGTTAAGAGTTGCTAGGGGCAACGAATACAACAAAGAAACCAAATACGGCACTAAACACGACTAAACATGCCCGGAGTTTGGAACACCACCTAGTTTAAAGTGCAAATAGCAGTTTAAGCGATTACAAGAACCCGGGACAAAATAGTCAACGTCGAGCACATGCAAAAATGAGCTAAATAAATCAATTGTGGAGTACTACCTAAGGTTCTTCCTACCCCAGACATAGGTTGAATATCTTAGTAATAATTTGGTTCTCCAGTTTGATATTTTTGGTTATACTGTTCTATGCTCTTCATATTCATACAGTGTTTGGCATTTTCAATATTTTGGTAGAGCGCCTCTGATGAGTCTTGAAAAGACGAAACGCGCGTTAGGCGTAGCAAAATCTATTGTCTGGAACTTTGTTGTCATTTGTATTTCGAACACACGTGAAGGTTAGCACTGCTGGTGGAGTTTAAATTCCCCGAGGTTAGCCCGCTCCGGCACCAACACTTTTGAGTTGGAGAATACATCAAAGCTTTAAATTATCCGTCTAAATTTCAAAATTGTCTAAACCCTAAGGTAGTACTCCACAATTAGGATTTTTTCACAGTATTGTTTTCGTATGTGGCCCCTGTGAACTTTTTTGTTTAATGAAAATATTGATTCGTTTTGGTCTTAAAACAAAACAAATAAAAAATCTGGACCCGTTATATAAAAATTACGATCCATGGTTATTGTTTTAAAGAATAATTTCGAAAAAATCAATACCAATGATCATAAAGCGTCGCTTCCGGCTGTGCATGGTGACCAGCGGATGGGCTTAAATTTAAATGTGCTATTTTTAGATTTTTAAGTTTGAACAATTTTAGCGGAAAAAAGAGCCGAAGTCGGATAGGTTTATTTGGTCTTAAAAGAAAGAACTGTTTTCGGGCTTTCATTTCATACATGTTACGTTTCACCTGAACCGAAAACTCGACTACTGGCAACGTTAAAAAAAAGGACAAAACCCCGATTTTTGCGTATTTTTGTCCCCAAATTTTTGGCAAATGTTAAGAGTTGCTAGGGGCAACGAATACAACAAAGAAACCAAATACGGCACTAAACACGACTAAACATGCCCGGAGTTTGGAACACCACCTAGTTTAAAGTGCAAATAGCAGTTTAAGCGATTACAAGAACCCGGGACAAAATAGTCAACGTCGAGCACATGCAAAAATGAGCTAAATAAATCAATTGTGGAGTACTACCTAAGGTTCTTCCTACCCCAGACATAGGTTGAATATCTTAGTAATAATTTGGTTCTCCAGTTTGATATTTTTGGTTATACTGTTCTATGCTCTTCATATTCATACAGTGTTTGGCATTTTCAATATTTTGGTAGAGCGCCTCTGATGAGTCTTGAAAAGACGAAACGCGCGTTAGGCGTAGCAAAATTTATTGTCTGGAACTTTGTTGTCATTTGTATTTCGAACACACGTGAAGGTTAGCACTGCTGGTGGAGTTTAAATTCCCCGAGGTTAGCCCGCTCCGGCACCAACACTTTTGAGTTGGAGAATACATCAAAGCTTTAAATTATCCGTCTAAATTTCAAAATTGTCTAAACCCTAAGGTAGTACTCCACAATTAGGATTTTTTCACAGTATTGTTTTCGTATGTGGCCCCTGTGAACTTTTTTGTTTAATGAAAATATTGATTCGTTTTGGTCTTAAAACAAAACAAATAAAAAATCTGGACCCGTTATATAAAAATTACGATCCATGGTTATTGTTTTAAAGAATAATTTCGAAAAAATCAATACCAATGATCATAAAGCGTCGCTTCCGGCTGTGCATGGTGACCAGCGGATGGGCTTAAATTTAAATGTGCTATTTTTAGATTTTTAAGTTTGAACAATTTTAGCGGAAAAAAGAGCCGAAGTCGGATAGGTTTATTTGGTCTTAAAAGAAAGAACTGTTTTCGGGCTTTCATTTCATACATGTTACGTTTCACCTGAACCGAAAACTCGACTACTGGCAACGTTAAAAAAAAGGACAAAACCCCGATTTTTGCGTATTTTTGTCCCCAAATTTTTGGCAAATGTTAAGAGTTGCTAGGGGCAACGAATACAACAAAGAAACCAAATACGGCACTAAACACGACTAAACATGCCCGGAGTTTGGAACACCACCTAGTTTAAAGTGCAAATAGCAGTTTAAGCGATTACAAGAACCCGGGACAAAATAGTCAACGTCGAGCACATGCAAAAATGAGCTAAATAAATCAATTGTGGAGTACTACCTAAGGTTCTTCCTACCCCAGACATAGGTTGAATATCTTAGTAATAATTTGGTTCTCCAGTTTGATATTTTTGGTTATACTGTTCTATGCTCTTCATATTCATACAGTGTTTGGCATTTTCAATATTTTGGTAGAGCGCCTCTGATGAGTCTTGAAAAGACGAAACGCGCGTTAGGCGTAGCAAAATTTATTGTCTGGAACTTTGTTGTCATTTGTATTTCGAACACACGTGAAGGTTAGCACTGCTGGTGGAGTTTAAATTCCCCGAGGTTAGCCCGCTCCGGCACCAACACTTTTGAGTTGGAGAATACATCAAAGCTTTAAATTATCCGTCTAAATTTCAAAATTGTCTAAACCCTAAGGTAGTACTCCACAATTAGGATTTTTTCACAGTATTGTTTTCGTATGTGGCCCCTGTGAACTTTTTTGTTTAATGAAAATATTGATTCGTTTTGGTCTTAAAACAAAACAAATAAAAAATCTGGACCCGTTATATAAAAATTACGATCCATGGTTATTGTTTTAAAGAATAATTTCGAAAAAATCAATACCAATGATCATAAAGCGTCGCTTCCGGCTGTGCATGGTGACCAGCGGATGGGCTTAAATTTAAATGTGCTATTTTTAGATTTTTAAGTTTGAACAATTTTAGCGGAAAAAAGAGCCGAAGTCGGATAGGTTTATTTGGTCTTAAAAGAAAGAACTGTTTTCGGGCTTTCATTTCATACATGTTACGTTTCACCTGAACCGAAAACTCGACTACTGGCAACGTTAAAAAAAAGGACAAAACCCCGATTTTTGCGTATTTTTGTCCCCAAATTTTTGGCAAATGTTAAGAGTTGCTAGGGGCAACGAATACAACAAAGAAACCAAATACGGCACTAAACACGACTAAACATGCCCGGAGTTTGGAACACCACCTAGTTTAAAGTGCAAATAGCAGTTTAAGCGATTACAAGAACCCGGGACAAAATAGTCAACGTCGAGCACATGCAAAAATGAGCTAAATAAATCAATTGTGGAGTACTACCTAAGGTTCTTCCTACCCCAGACATAGGTTGAATATCTTAGTAATAATTTGGTTCTCCAGTTTGATATTTTTGGTTATACTGTTCTATGCTCTTCATATTCATACAGTGTTTGGCATTTTCAATATTTTGGTAGAGCGCCTCTGATGAGTCTTGAAAAGACGAAACGCGCGTTAGGCGTAGCAAAATTTATTGTCTGGAACTTTGTTGTCATTTGTATTTCGAACACACGTGAAGGTTAGCACTGCTGGTGGAGTTTAAATTCCCCGAGGTTAGCCCGCTCCGGCACCAACACTTTTGAGTTGGAGAATACATCAAAGCTTTAAATTATCCGTCTAAATTTCAAAATTGTCTAAACCCTAAGGTAGTACTCCACAATTAGGATTTTTTCACAGTATTGTTTTCGTATGTGGCCCCTGTGAACTTTTTTGTTTAATGAAAATATTGATTCGTTTTGGTCTTAAAACAAAACAAATAAAAAATCTGGACCCGTTATATAAAAATTACGATCCATGGTTATTGTTTTAAAGAATAATTTCGAAAAAATCAATACCAATGATCATAAAGCGTCGCTTCCGGCTGTGCATGGTGACCAGCGGATGGGCTTAAATTTAAATGTGCTATTTTTAGATTTTTAAGTTTGAACAATTTTAGCGGAAAAAAGAGCCGAAGTCGGATAGGTTTATTTGGTCTTAAAAGAAAGAACTGTTTTCGGGCTTTCATTTCATACATGTTACGTTTCACCTGAACCGAAAACTCGACTACTGGCAACGTTAAAAAAAAGGACAAAACCCCGATTTTTGCGTATTTTTGTCCCCAAATTTTTGGCAAATGTTAAGAGTTGCTAGGGGCAACGAATACAACAAAGAAACCAAATACGGCACTAAACACGACTAAACATGCCCGGAGTTTGGAACACCACCTAGTTTAAAGTGCAAATAGCAGTTTAAGCGATTACAAGAACCCGGGACAAAATAGTCAACGTCGAGCACATGCAAAAATGAGCTAAATAAATCAATTGTGGAGTACTACCTAAGGTTCTTCCTACCCCAGACATAGGTTGAATATCTTAGTAATAATTTGGTTCTCCAGTTTGATATTTTTGGTTATACTGTTCTATGCTCTTCATATTCATACAGTGTTTGGCATTTTCAATATTTTGGTAGAGCGCCTCTGATGAGTCTTGAAAAGACGAAACGCGCGTTAGGCGTAGCAAAATTTATTGTCTGGAACTTTGTTGTCATTTGTATTTCGAACACACGTGAAGGTTAGCACTGCTGGTGGAGTTTAAATTCCCCGAGGTTAGCCCGCTCCGGCACCAACACTTTTGAGTTGGAGAATACATCAAAGCTTTAAATTATCCGTCTAAATTTCAAAATTGTCTAAACCCTAAGGTAGTACTCCACAATTAGGATTTTTTCACAGTATTGTTTTCGTATGTGGCCCCTGTGAACTTTTTTGTTTAATGAAAATATTGATTCGTTTTGGTCTTAAAACAAAACAAATAAAAAATCTGGACCCGTTATATAAAAATTACGATCCATGGTTATTGTTTTAAAGAATAATTTCGAAAAAATCAATACCAATGATCATAAAGCGTCGCTTCCGGCTGTGCATGGTGACCAGCGGATGGGCTTAAATTTAAATGTGCTATTTTTAGATTTTTAAGTTTGAACAATTTTAGCGGAAAAAAGAGCCGAAGTCGGATAGGTTTATTTGGTCTTAAAAGAAAGAACTGTTTTCGGGCTTTCATTTCATACATGTTACGTTTCACCTGAACCGAAAACTCGACTACTGGCAACGTTAAAAAAAAGGACAAAACCCCGATTTTTGCGTATTTTTGTCCCCAAATTTTTGGCAAATGTTAAGAGTTGCTAGGGGCAACGAATACAACAAAGAAACCAAATACGGCACTAAACACGACTAAACATGCCCGGAGTTTGGAACACCACCTAGTTTAAAGTGCAAATAGCAGATTAAGCGATTACAAGAACCCGGGACAAAATAGTCAACGTCGAGCACATGCAAAAATGAGCTAAATAAATCAATTGTGGAGTACTACCTAAGGTTCTTCCTACCCCAGACATAGGTTGAATATCTTAGTAATAATTTGGTTCTCCAGTTTGATATTTTTGGTTATACTGTTCTATGCTCTTCATATTCATACAGTGTTTGGCATTTTCAATATTTTGGTAGAGCGCCTCTGATGAGTCTTGAAAAGACGAAACGCGCGTTAGGCGTAGCAAAATTTATTGTCTGGAACTTTGTTGTCATTTGTATTTCGAACACACGTGAAGGTTAGCACTGCTGGTGGAGTTTAAATTCCCCGAGGTTAGCCCGCTCCGGCACCAACACTTTTGAGTTGGAGAATACATCAAAGCTTTAAATTATCCGTCTAAATTTCAAAATTGTCTAAACCCTAAGGTAGTACTCCACAATTAGGATTTTTTCACAGTATTGTTTTCGTATGTGGCCCCTGTGAACTTTTTTGTTTAATGAAAATATTGATTCGTTTTGGTCTTAAAACAAAACAAATAAAAAATCTGGACCCGTTATATAAAAATTACGATCCATGGTTATTGTTTTAAAGAATAATTTCGAAAAAATCAATACCAATGATCATAAAGCGTCGCTTCCGGCTGTGCATGGTGACCAGCGGATGGGCTTAAATTTAAATGTGCTATTTTTAGATTTTTAAGTTTGAACAATTTTAGCGGAAAAAAGAGCCGAAGTCGGATAGGTTTATTTGGTCTTAAAAGAAAGAACTGTTTTCGGGCTTTCATTTCATACATGTTACGTTTCACCTGAACCGAAAACTCGACTACTGGCAACGTTAAAAAAAAGGACAAAACCCCGATTTTTGCGTATTTTTGTCCCCAAATTTTTGGCAAATGTTAAGAGTTGCTAGGGGCAACGAATACAACAAAGAAACCAAATACGGCACTAAACACGACTAAACATGCCCGGAGTTTGGAACACCACCTAGTTTAAAGTGCAAATAGCAGTTTAAGCGATTACAAGAACCCGGGACAAAATAGTCAACGTCGAGCACATGCAAAAATGAGCTAAATAAATCAATTGTGGAGTACTACCTAAGGTTCTTCCTACCCCAGACATAGGTTGAATATCTTAGTAATAATTTGGTTCTCCAGTTTGATATTTTTGGTTATACTGTTCTATGCTCTTCATATTCATACAGTGTTTGGCATTTTCAATATTTTGGTAGAGCGCCTCTGATGAGTCTTGAAAAGACGAAACGCGCGTTAGGCGTAGCAAAATTTATTGTCTGGAACTTTGTTGTCATTTGTATTTCGAACACACGTGAAGGTTAGCACTGCTGGTGGAGTTTAAATTCCCCGAGGTTAGCCCGCTCCGGCACCAACACTTTTGAGTTGGAGAATACATCAAAGCTTTAAATTATCCGTCTAAATTTCAAAATTGTCTAAACCCTAAGGTAGTACTCCACAATTAGGATTTTTTCACAGTATTGTTTTCGTATGTGGCCCCTGTGAACTTTTTTGTTTAATGAAAATATTGATTCGTTTTGGTCTTAAAACAAAACAAATAAAAAATCTGGACCCGTTATATAAAAATTACGATCCATGGTTATTGTTTTAAAGAATAATTTCGAAAAAATCAATACCAATGATCATAAAGCGTCGCTTCCGGCTGTGCATGGTGACCAGCGGATGGGCTTAAATTTAAATGTGCTATTTTTAGATTTTTAAGTTTGAACAATTTTAGCGGAAAAAAGAGCCGAAGTCGGATAGGTTTATTTGGTCTTAAAAGAAAGAACTGTTTTCGGGCTTTCATTTCATACATGTTACGTTTCACCTGAACCGAAAACTCGACTACTGGCAACGTTCAAAAAAAGGACAAAACCCCGATTTTTGCGTATTTTTGTCCCCAAATTTTTGGCAAATGTTAAGAGTTGCTAGGGGCAACGAATACAACAAAGAAACCAAATACGGCACTAAACACGACTAAACATGCCCGGAGTTTGGAACACCACCTAGTTTAAAGTGCAAATAGCAGTTTAAGCGATTACAAGAACCCGGGACAAAATAGTCAACGTCGAGCACATGCAAAAATGAGCTAAATAAATCAATTGTGGAGTACTACCTAAGGTTCTTCCTACCCCAGACATAGGTTGAATATCTTAGTAATAATTTGGTTCTCCAGTTTGATATTTTTGGTTATACTGTTCTATGCTCTTCATATTCATACAGTGTTTGGCATTTTCAATATTTTGGTAGAGCGCCTCTGATGAGTCTTGAAAAGACGAAACGCGCGTTAGGCGTAGCAAAATTTATTGTCTGGAACTTTGTTGTCATTTGTATTTCGAACACACGTGAAGGTTAGCACTGCTGGTGGAGTTTAAATTCCCCGAGGTTAGCCCGCTCCGGCACCAACACTTTTGAGTTGGAGAATACATCAAAGCTTTAAATTATCCGTCTAAATTTCAAAATTGTCTAAACCCTAAGGTAGTACTCCACAATTAGGATTTTTTCACAGTATTGTTTTCGTATGTGGCCCCTGTGAACTTTTTTGTTTAATGAAAATATTGATTCGTTTTGGTCTTAAAACAAAACAAATAAAAAATCTGGACCCGTTATATAAAAATTACGATCCATGGTTATTGTTTTAAAGAATAATTTCGAAAAAATCAATACCAATGATCATAAAGCGTCGCTTCCGGCTGTGCATGGTGACCAGCGGATGGGCTTAAATTTAAATGTGCTATTTTTAGATTTTTAAGTTTGAACAATTTTAGCGGAAAAAAGAGCCGAAGTCGGATAGGTTTATTTGGTCTTAAAAGAAAGAACTGTTTTCGGGCTTTCATTTCATACATGTTACGTTTCACCTGAACCGAAAACTCGACTACTGGCAACGTTCAAAAAAAGGACAAAACCCCGATTTTTGCGTATTTTTGTCCCCAAATTTTTGGCAAATGTTAAGAGTTGCTAGGGGCAACGAATACAACAAAGAAACCAAATACGGCACTAAACACGACTAAACATGCCCGGAGTTTGGAACACCACCTAGTTTAAAGTGCAAATAGCAGTTTAAGCGATTACAAGAACCCGGGACAAAATAGTCAACGTCGAGCACATGCAAAAATGAGCTAAATAAATCAATTGTGGAGTACTACCTAAGGTTCTTCCTACCCCAGACATAGGTTGAATATCTTAGTAATAATTTGGTTCTCCAGTTTGATATTTTTGGTTATACTGTTCTATGCTCTTCATATTCATACAGTGTTTGGCATTTTCAATATTTTGGTAGAGCGCCTCTGATGAGTCTTGAAAAGACGAAACGCGCGTTAGGCGTAGCAAAATTTATTGTCTGGAACTTTGTTGTCATTTGTATTTCGAACACACGTGAAGGTTAGCACTGCTGGTGGAGTTTAAATTCCCCGAGGTTAGCCCGCTCCGGCACCAACACTTTTGAGTTGGAGAATACATCAAAGCTTTAAATTATCCGTCTAAATTTCAAAATTGTCTAAACCCTAAGGTAGTACTCCACAATTAGGATTTTTTCACAGTATTGTTTTCGTATGTGGCCCCTGTGAACTTTTTTGTTTAATGAAAATATTGATTCGTTTTGGTCTTAAAACAAAACAAATAAAAAATCTTGACCCGTTATATAAAAATTACGATCCATGGTTACTGTTTTAAAGAATAATTTCGAAAAAATCAATACCAATGATCATAAAGCGTCGCTTCCGGCTGTGCATGGTGACCAGCGGATGGGCTTAAATTTAAATGTGCTATTTTTAGATTTTTAAGTTTGAACAATTTTAGCGGAAAAAAGAGCCGAAGTCGGATAGGTTTATTTGGTCTTAAAAGAAAGAACTGTTTTCGGGCTTTCATTTCATACATGTTACGTTTCACCTGAACCGAAAACTCGACTACTGGCAACGTTCAAAAAAAGGACAAAACCCCGATTTTTGCGTATTTTTGTCCCCAAATTTTTGGCAAATGTTAAGAGTTGCTAGGGGCAACGAATACAACAAAGAAACCAAATACGGCACTAAACACGACTAAACATGCCCGGAGTTTGGAACACCACCTAGTTTAAAGTGCAAATAGCAGTTTAAGCGATTACAAGAACCCGGGACAAAATAGTCAACGTCGAGCACATGCAAAAATGAGCTAAATAAATCAATTGTGGAGTACTACCTAAGGTTCTTCCTACCCCAGACATAGGTTGAATATCTTAGTAATAATTTGGTTCTCCAGTTTGATATTTTTGGTTATACTGTTCTATGCTCTTCATATTCATACAGTGTTTGGCATTTTCAATATTTTGGTAGAGCGCCTCTGATGAGTCTTGAAAAGACGAAACGCGCGTTAGGCGTAGCAAAATTTATTGTCTGGAACTTTGTTGTCATTTGTATTTCGAACACACGTGAAGGTTAGCACTGCTGGTGGAGTTTAAATTCCCCGAGGTTAGCCCGCTCCGGCACCAACACTTTTGAGTTGGAGAATACATCAAAGCTTTAAATTATCCGTCTAAATTTCAAAATTGTCTAAACCCTAAGGTAGTACTCCACAATTAGGATTTTTTCACAGTATTGTTTTCGTATGTGGCCCCTGTGAACTTTTTTGTTTAATGAAAATATTGATTCGTTTTGGTCTTAAAACAAAACAAATAAAAAATCTGGACCCGTTATATAAAAATTACGATCCATGGTTATTGTTTTAAAGAATAATTTCGAAAAAATCAATACCAATGATCATAAAGCGTCGCTTCCGGCTGTGCATGGTGACCAGCGGATGGACTTAAATTTAAATGTGCTAATTTTAGATTTTTAAGTTTGAACAATTTTAGCGGAAAAAAGAGCCGAAGTCGGATAGGTTTATTTGGTCTTAAAAGAAAGAACTGTTTTCGGGCTTTCATTTCATACATGTTACGTTTCACCTGAACCGAAAACTCGACTACTGGAAACGTTAAAAAAAAAGGACAAAACCCCGATTTTTGCGTATTTTTGTCCCCAAATTTTTGGCAAATGTTAAGAGTTGCTAGGGGCAACGAATACAACAAAGAAACCAAATACGGCACTAAACACGACTAAACATGCCCGGAGTTTGGAACACCACCTAGTTTAAAGTGCAAATAGCAGTTTAAGCGATTACAAGAACCCGGGACAAAATAGTCAACGTCGAGCACATGCAAAAATGAGCTAAATAAATCAATTGTGGAGTACTACCATATGGCATTATTCTCATTAAAATTTTAAGAATATATCTTGATTTTAGTCCTTGGTTTAATTATATAAAATAAAGCTAAATTAATATATTTGAGAATTACTTGTTTCAAAAATTTTGGGAAAAATATCAGTTATTAAGCATAAATGCCCATAGCAACCAAACATGCTTATTTTTGAAAATATCGTCAATAACGTTATATTCTGTACAGCTGGTTATGCTGTATGTAACGCTAACAACGTTAATAATTTCCCCGAAAGAAATAAAAATTACACAATATAGTATATTTCCCCGTATGTAAATCATAAAATTGTAATTTTTAGACGGCTTGAATAGAAACGCAAGGCATTATAGCTTGCTATGCAAATGTTAAGCAAATTTTGATGATGTGTTTCCATGGACGCCATTATGGTAGATTTTTTCACGGAAATCTTCCAAATTTTCACAAATATGTTTGAAATAGGCTAGAAAATGACTTAAGCACAACAGAATACCAATTTTGTTTCGAAAATATAAAATTTGATTCAAAACGAACGGGGAAAGAATCTAACGTTATTGCAGGAAAATGTCCAAAAAAGAGCTTGATCAGAAAAGGGCTTACGTCTTTGAGCGTGCGTTACTATGGTAAAACATAAAATAAAATAATAATATCCGATATTCCTCAGGTGGTTACATACTCAAGAAGAGAAAAATGCAACTCATGTTAAACTTTCAAAAAATGCAAAAGCATTATGGTAGTACTCCACAATTAGGATTTTTTCACAGTTTTGTTTTCGTATGTGGCCCCTGTGAACTTTTTTGTTTAATGAAAATATTGATTCGTTTTGGTCTTAAAACAAAACAAATAAAAAATCTGGACCCGTTATATAAAAATTACGATCCATGGTTATTGTTTTAAAGAATAATTTCGAAAAAATCAATACCAATGATCATAAAGCGTCGCTTCCGACTGTGCATGGTGACCAGCGGATGGGCTTAAATTTAAATGTGCTATTTTTAGATTTTTAAGTTTGAACAATTTTAGCGGAAAAAAGGGCCGAAGTCGGATAGGTTTATTTGGTCTTAAAAGAAAGAACTGTTTTCGGGCTTTCATTTCATACATGTTACGTTTCACCTGAACCGAAAACTCGACTACTGGCAACGTTCAAAAAAAGGACAAAACCCCGATTTTTGCGTATTTTTGTCCCCAAATTTTTGGCAAATGATAAGAGTTGCTAGGGGCAACGAATACAACAAAGAAACCAAATACGGCACTAAACACGACTAAACATGCCCGGAGTTTGGAACACCACCTAGTTTAAAGTGCAAATAGCAGTTTAAGCGATTACAAGAACCCGGGACAAAATAGTCAATGTCGAGCACATGCAAAAATGAGCTAAATAAATCAATTGTGGAGTACTACCTAAGGTTCTTCCTACCCCAGACATAGGTTGAATATCTTAGTAATAATTTGGTTCTCCAGTTTGATATTTTTGGTTATACTGTTCTATGCTCTTCATATTCATACAGTGTTTGGCATTTTCAATATTTTGGTAGAGCGCCTCTGATGAGTCTTGAAAAGACGAAACGCGCGTCAGGCGTAGCAAAATTTATTGTCTGGAACTTTGTTGTCATTTGTATTTCGAACACACGTGAAGGTTAGCACTGCTGGTGGAGTTTAAATTCCCCGAGGTCAGCCCGCTCCGGCACCAACACTTTTGAGTTGGAGAATACATCAAAGCTTTAAATTATCCGTCTAAATTTCAAAATTGTCTAAACCCTAAGGTTCTTCCTACCCCAGACATAGGTTGAATATCTTAGTAATAATTTGGTTCTCCAGTTTGATATTTTTGGTTATACTGTTCTATGCTCTTCATATTCATACAGTGTTTGGCATTTTCAATATTTTGGTAGAGCGCCTCTGATGAGTCTTGAAAAGACGAAACGCGCGTCAGGCGTAGCAAAATTTATTGTCTGGAACTTTGTTGTCATTTGTATTTCGAACACACGTGAAGGTTAGCACTGCTGGTGGAGTTTAAATTCCCCGAGGTTAGCCCGCTCCGGCACCAACACTTTTGAGTTGGAGAATACATCAAAGCTTTAAATTATCCGTCTAAATTTCAAAATTGTCTAAACCCTAAGGTTCTTCCTACCCCAGTGATAGGTTGAATATCTTAGTAATAATTTGGTTCTCCAGTTTGATATTTTTGGTTATACTGTTCTATGCTCTTCATATTCATACAGTGTTTGGCATTTTCAATATTTTGGTAGAGCGTCTCTGATGAGTCTCGAAAAGACGAAACGCGCGTCAGGCGTAGCAAAATTTATTGTCTGGAACTTTGTTGTCATTTGTATTTCTTTGAAATGCCGTTACTAAGCCAGGACCATCGTGCTCTTCAATTTCACCGGGATGTCTTTGCATTGTTTTGTCTTTTCTTCTTTTATATATCAGACTGATCATCTCAGTACGGTTAATTTTGGTTTCATTTTCCTTATTTTCCATTAAAAGTTAACTATTTTTATTTTATTGTAGAGTATACGTATAAAGGTAAACATTATGTGAACAACCAAAACTCTAACCGACTTTTTCTCTTTTTGAATAGATTTTTTTATATAAAATTTAATACATAAAATCTAAACGAGTTCAGACTCGTTTTAAAGTGAACACCGTGTTTATTTTGAAGACAACTTACTATTAACTGTAACTTCCAAAGCGATGGTAATTGAATTGATAGCATTAGCCACTTTACATCTATAGACGCCAGCCTGTGTACGTTTGATGTTCTGTAACCTCAGTACATAAGATGATCCTACTTGTTGTCCATTAGGTCCTGTCCATATCACAGTACAATTTGGTCTACAGTCAGAATCACATGTTATATCTGGTATTGACATATTCTCTATGGTTGTGTAATTCAAGGCGTCGGGTGACAAAGTGATGCTTGCTGGTCCATCTTGAAATATATAAATAATAATTATGATTATTTGACTTTTGTTTAACGTTTAACGTGCTACACAATCTTTCTTCCGAAGGGTGTGTTTAAACAAAAATATTACAGTAAATTAAAACATCAATTGTTTAAATAGTCTTATATGTATGTGAAGGGAGGTCTAGATTTAGCTTGAAAAAAAAAACGGTCTCAAATTGTCTAATTTGTGGCTATTGGCGATGTGTATGGGTACAGTACTTTAAGAACTCGTGTGATAAAAAATAATAGCTCCGAACAGTAGTTGGAATCAATGACACACTAAGTACACTAAGTATATTTTTTTTAACTTTTCTATCATTTAATCACTTATAAGTTGCAATATCGTTTTACATACAGTTAACAGTAAGACTCATCTCTATAGTCCTTTCTCCTATTCCATTCCAAGCTCTACATCTAAATGTCCCATGATCACCCTTGGTTACAGACGGTATAGACAGTGTATCTCCCTGTATAATAGAACTGTTAAATTTGGTCCATTGGTACTGACAGTTCGGACTACATACAGCAGAACATGTGACATTATAGCTTTCTCCTATTGTCTTTAGTACGGTGGTTGGTGCTGGATTTAATTCTAATGGACTGTCTGGACCGTCTGTAAAAATGTTTTAATTGACTTCCGGTTTATACGAATGTTAAAAGAATCATCAAGCGCATGTAATGATGAGTTTGGCAATAAATTTCTACAACTATATTTTCATTATAAGGAAATAATTTCAACAATAATATCTAGATACATGTATTGATATGGATAACAAGTATGCCCTTCTTCTAATCGACTAATTTTAATGCATCACCAGACCAAATTTCTTTTGAACAACCACTAAAACAAGAAAATGAATGTTATTTTGCTATTAATGTTCTCCTTACTGCCGTCCCTGTCATCACTGTTTTATTAAGGATGAATTACTTCGATGCAATCCTCAAAATTACAGTACATGTATTATGCATCATTTTGTAAATTAACAATATGAGTCGGGCAGTTATCAGAATAAAAAAAAATGTATGGCAGAGAGCCAGTGCCGATGTAAACTTAGAGTATTTTTTATTATAATACTTCTCAGGTATATGATATGGATACTTTTCAGCTCATACCCATGACCAAGGCCATACTATTATCCTTGTGTCCGGCCGTTTAACCAAGACTTCAAAAAAATACGTGTTGCACGGTCATAACAGGACTTCTCGGAAACAGTTTTCCCTTGTCTTCAGACATTAGTAGAAAAATGAAGTTAATTACTAGCTTTATAGTTCATGATTTTTCAAACAAATTGCGCTGACTTGGATAGTTTTGCCGTTTTCAATTCTTATCCTGTAAATACTCTCTGTTTTTTAATAAACATCACTAATGAAAGAAGAGAAGTTTTGTGCCATTTACATTCAAACATTTCAATTTTTTATTTGACTTAAAATGCACGATCTTTTACCTTGTTACATGTATATATACACCAGGAAAAAGGTTAAGAACCCCGATTTTTTTAAGTCGTACATTTTCCACACACTTTTTTCCCATTATTTAATCAAAAGATTGATACTGTATCGCCAAATGCAAAGAGTCGATTTCGATTATGCGCACCTTAAACACGACTAACTGCTTGAAATCTTTGTCTCATACTGCCAGTTCGACGTCTAATTTCTTAAAGAGTTATCGGTCGCTACTCAAGGCGAAAATGTGGATTTAACCAAAAGCTCATACCCTTAAAATCATATGTTAAAGAATTAAAACTGATCAAAGTCATGAAACTAAAAAATAATTCCAAAGCATTGAAAAGCACAAATATTCTAGGATAGCTTTACTTTTTTCCAGTTGTATATTTACTCTGTAAGTATAAATTTAAATCAAATTCATTTTGTTTTACTACAAATGAATTATGCTATAACTAGAACGAAAAAGTTCCTTCAATATATGTTCAGAGTCAGTTTGTTTCATTTTTTGTCTCTAGTTTTATAATAACCTGCTTTTGTCCGTATGGACAACTTTAAATTGTCCATTCCACTTAGGTAAATGTCAGACTTTATTGTTACATTTGATACACAAAGTACTTTTTTGGTTTAACCGCAAAAAAAATAAATTGTATATTAAGATTAAACACGCTTAAATATTTTAGCTCGCATGCCAAATTGCTAGGTGAGTTTATGCCATCACTATGCGTCCGTAAGCTGTCGTCGCCTGTATCTTCTACTCTGAAACAACTAAATTAAGTAATTTCACTGAAACTTTACAGGAATGAAATATGAAAAGCCACAAAAAGCGACAAACGATATTCATTCTGAATGCATTCGATAAAAAAAACATGGCCTCTGTTACTAAAAGCAGAAAACGGGGTAAAATTACTTAGCTCAGCAACTATAAAAGATAGAAAAAAAATCCGAAGAATCCAAATCTTTCAGAATTTAAAGCTCTACTAAAGTATCTATTGGGTCGAAGGTGTCATCTGACATCTAATTAGAAGGGTAATGTCCCTTTAAAGCTACAAAATAGCGGTTTTACTGTTTTTGACTATAGAATGAAAAGTATTCCAGAAAGACAACATCTGTTGCTTGCTTAAACCTGCACCCCATTAAACACTAAAGTAGATATAACAGTCTTTAAGCGTCATAGATGTCAGATGACCTTTTTTAGGGGTTAAGGCCGTTTAAAACTCAAATTAACATTTGTTTTCATACATGTGATTCTCCCGCCGGGAGACGAAATCTCCCGACTTTTTTATCCGTCTCCCGTTCTCCAGACTTTTTGTGTAATCTCCCGCTTTTCAAGACATGGCAAAATTTAAATTTTATAGACATTTTAATTGATCAGTCATAAAACATTTCCGGTGTTTTAGGGGTTTGTCGATTAGGTAGACGTTGAATTAACAGGTATAGGTGTTAATTAAAAGTTTATTGCCATAATTGACCCGATGATTGTATAAACAGTTTGAGATTAATCAGTGAAGCCATGTATATTTGGCACACGCTAGTGCCCTCAATTGTCATTGAAATGCAATTTTAATGAGCGTTGAAAATCTCCCGCTTTTTTGTCAAATCTCCAGCCAAAAAATTCAAAATCTCCAGCTTTGTCATCACAGATCCGTCACATGTATGTGTTTTTTTTATTTTTAGTCCCATAGAATGAATAGTATTGCAGATAGAGAAAAGTTGCTGATTGTTTCAACCTTCAGATCATTGAGTTCAACAAAATTATCCACGGATTGAAGATTTCAGAAGACCCGTTATAGGGAATATGGCCCTTTACAGGACAAAATGGCATCTTTTGTGTTTGCCTTATCGATTAAGAATATTACAGATATATCAAATCTTCTCTTTGCCTATACCTGTGTCTACATCGGATGTGGTATGGAAGCATGAACTGATTACTCTTCCAGAGCACTTGAGTTAACTCTCGTTACGACTTAAGTTCGCGTTCGGACTCGACAATGAATGTCTCATTGTTGCATCATTGCTTTTAGTTTCAATTTGCTTTAAGTTTTAAACAGACATTGATTGGTTAAGGTAAGCGATTCAGGATCCTGTGTTTTTCATATTTCAAAATCTTCTATCATATAACACCTCGTATATAATCGTCATAAGAAAATAAGTAGATCTAAAGTGCATCAGTGTACGTTTATATTTGCATATTAATTGACACGGTTACCTTTCTGTGCTTTTTTAAGTTTGATAGTTAAAAAGTAAAAGATTGACATTATCTAGTAATTTATACATATAATGTCTCTGTGCGTCACTACATATAGTTAAGTAAAACATGATAAATATATTTGCATATCACATTTTCATATTGATTTGGTGTCAGATTTACTGTATAAAGTATGCGGAGTCCGGTTAGCGAATAGGCACGCCCAGCAGAGCCTTAATTGCCATAAGACTTTGGGCCTTTGAATTCTGACCTCGGATTACTGCTCAGCCAAGGAATGACCAAGGTGTATACTCTAACCGGGTAAATAGGGTTACCTGCGTCCGAGGGGATTGTCAGATCATGATTTTGCATACCTGACCGCTTGCCATATTGGTTCAACTTGTTTAGAGTGTGCCAGGCTTCATGCATACAAATGACCCATGTGTTGATTGCCAAGTAGTTATCAACGACGCCTAAACTTTTCACTCCTACTATCGATGTCCCCATTTTATAGTTGCCTTCAAAATGCTCCGCTGTTCCTTTGTTTCCCAACCCATCACAAATTATTTCTCTTCATCAATACATATTCATTTTCAATATGTTTCATGTTCATCGCCCTTATACAGATGCCTTTGAGACCAAACATAACCTGTACAAAAGTGAACTTAAAGCAGACCTCTGGTCCACTTTTCTGGTCTGGTCTGGTTTTCCTGACCTAAACAAGTAGCAGACCTAGGTCCACTTTTCTGGTGTGGTTTAGTTCGGAAAGCAGGCCGGATCTCACCACTAGTATGGTTCAGTCAGAGCAGACAAGACCAAAGTTCAAATCTGGCCTGCATTCAATAGTTAGCCTAGAGTGGACCAGACCTTTTATCTATAGCTAGTCATACTTTTAGTTTTATCTGCGGTCTTTTGACTTTGTTTTAATTTCAATTTTTATTTAGTTATAAGAACTTGTTTATTTCCCAATTATGGCTGCAATATCACCGACGGGACATTAAGCAGACAATAATCAATAAATCAATCAATCAATCATTGAATCAAACACACACATTTTTCAATTTGTGTCCACCGATTGTACACAAAGTTTAAAAACAGCATAGCAAAAAATGTGGACAAAATATAACTCACATGTTACGTTAACTGAAATTGCTCCTGTCGTTCCACTAATCTCATTAAAAGCATTACATCTATAGACCCCAGATTGTGAACGTTTGATGTTCTGTAACCTGAGTACATTAGATGATCCTACTTGTTGTCCATTAGGTCCTGTCCATATCACTGTACAGCTAGGTCTACAGTCAGAGTCACATGTTATATCTGGCATAGACGTGTTCTCTACAGAGGTGTAACTCTGATAGTTAGGATACAATGTTATACTTTCAGGTCCATCTTTAAAAAAATAAATATCAGTTAATACAAATAAGGAAATAACAAAATAACATAACTATATTATGCAGCAGAAGAAAAGTCAAAGTAAGACAGAGACATACTGAGAATCGCAATAGTCTTGAAATAGACGTTTCTTGTTTCGTGTTTTTGGCTAGACTAAACAAAACGAATGATTGCACTAAGTCCTGCTAAGCATGAACACAAACTAAAGCATTCAGAAAACAGGTTTGAAGATGTCCGACCGACCATAGAAAAGAGATACAGATAACTTATTTTAATAAGCATATTTTAAATAGATTCCTAATACTGAATGGCAGAAGCATCGAATTAATTGAATGATATTTTGATTGAGCCATTATATATAGAAACCAACATAAATTGTTGAACAAATAGGCCAGTGAGGCAAAATATGCATCTATTTATTTTTTAACGCTAAAGTATGAATAGGACAATGCTGAAATAGGAGCCATCAGAAGCATTGAAATACAAAATGTATCATAGAAAAATTACATGGATATACACCCGGCCCATTGGACCTATAAGTCACCTTAGAAAACATATATAAAAATTAACCGCTTTAAAGGGCCTCCCCTATAACCCCGAAACAAGGTTATCTGACAGCTTAATATCAACGGAGACTTTTGTAGAACTTATATTAAGCTAATGGTCTTGAATTACAAGCCAAAACAATAGCCTGATCCCACTGATCAATTTTAGAAACCGCGGCCATGCTTTTTGACGAATCAAGAATCCAACCACAGCATTATTGACTGTAAAAATGGGCCGTAAAATTATCATACAAGATTAACCAATAAGATGCGGACAAATGAAAAGTAAAATTCGATGAAGTACAGTACATATCTTGTATACATACAGTTAACTATTACATTAAGCTCTATAGTCCCGTCACCTATACCATTCCACGCTCTACATCTGAACGTCCCATGATCACCCTTGGTTACAGACAGTATAGACAGTGTATCTCCCTGAATAACATTATTGTCTGGTTTGGTCCATTGGTACTGACAGCTGGGATTACATACTGCAGAACATCTGACGTCATCTAAGCGTTCTCCTAAGATCTTTGTTACTAAGCTTTGTGCTAAATCTAAGAAAAGTGAACTCTCTGGTCCGACTGAAAAATTACAGGAACATAAATTTGGAGTTTTAACCATTTACGTCAATAAACTGAGACCCTTCCTCCAACATTTCCCTTTATCAAGAACATACATCCTAAAAGTAGTTTTGTAAATAGCGATACCCTGCCATTTTAAAATTTGAATAAACAAAGGTCAATGTTTGAGGTACCGGTAGGTTTTTGAGATTTTTTTTCAAAATGGTTGATCTTTTATTTTGGGGTGGGGCTTACCTTAGAGCTTGTGTTAATTGTTATATGGTCGATTTAAAAGCTCATTAGAGCTTGTGTTAATTGTTATATATGCATCGACTTTAAATAAAACTTTGATTGATTGATTGATTGGTGGATGGCTATGGATTTTCCTACCTCCATGTAATAGATTTTTTTTTAGCCTGATCTATTTTTTTTTATTTCAAAAATGACTTTAATATACTTTTGATGGGTGTTGCTAAAAGGCGGAACGGAAAACGGAACGAAAAACGGAAACGGAAAAACGGAATTATAAATAATTGAAAATATCGAAATTTTTATTTTTAATACCTCGCAATGTAGTTATTTTCTAATGCCTATAACGATTTTCACTACTTTACACATTTACTGTTTGACATTTATATATGCAAATTTTAATTTAAATGTAAATTGTTCACCTTCAAGCATATACATGTATAAACTATATCAAGAAAAGGATCAAACATCCCCCATTGCTATCAAAATATTTTGTAATATATAATCTGTACATTTTTCTGTTGTCATTGCTTAACATTTTCTGATCCACATCCTTGCAGTTGCTGTAGTGCCGGGGAAAACTACAATTATTTACTTCTAGCAAAGTGTTTCAAACTTCCAGTCCCCGAGGGTAATCACAAGCCTGGTCATCAGACTTGTCTGACACGATTTACCATAAAATTTCTAATATTTTTGTCGCTGAAATTTCTGATTTTTAAATTCAAAATTGTTTAAAACACCAGGTTTCTTTCCTTGTAATGCACATGGTCGATATCCTTGGTGCTGGATTTGGCTTCCTTGTTCGAACGTTTTGGTTTTGAGTACTCTTCGTTTTCAACAGTTTTGGAATTTTGCCTTCCAATGTTTTGATTTAAATGCTACTGATGAGAGGTTACTCCTTGAAATATCGATATATAGCATATCCAAATTAACCGTTTATACCTGCGTTTTGGTATTTGTAATTCCATGTAAGATTTTCACGATATTTCTGTTTTAATTTTTCGTTGTCAAATATGTGATTTATTTCATTGCATACACTTGAAGATAATGAATACTGATTTTATATATTTTATCCGCCAATATGTCATGCAGCTATACTGACTTTTCGTTTGGCTATAATTGCATAATACAGAGGACGGGTTTTTAATGGAAGAGTGGGGTTTGATGGTCAGGGATGAACCTTCTATTTTGTTTTGAATACCTGTACCGATTTACTGAGGACCATTGCAATCCTTAAAAGCTGTTAAAGTTGTAATCTATATTTGTAATGCATCTTAGACTTTCGAAATTATCTTTGCCTATCTCACGACATTCACCTATACATCTTTCAATTTCTCCGGCATGTAGTTGGCTTTTTTCTTAGACATTTGGGATTGATCATCCCAGTTCGCAGTTTTGTCATTACCTTTCTTAACATTGAAATGTTGGTCAATGGTACAAAGTAAAAAAATAAAATGAACCGCAAATTATAGTTATTTGAGAATATAAACAAAAATCTTTTAAAGTCAAAAATGACCGGATTTCGTATAACAGGAAGTAGGTGAGCGACACACATGAAATCGAATCCCATATAATATGATGCTGTATACCAAATATCAAGTGGTTGCGATAAGTAGTTGCTGAAAAAACTGTTACTAAAATTTCTCCCCCGCCCGCCCGACATTCAGCATTTTATAACCCGTGAAATCCGGCCAAAAAACTGAGGAATGATGAAGGGGTATGGAAATTTAAGTCAATACATGGCGGTATCTTACAACGTATGTACTTCATTTTAGTGAATAATGTTGGTTTCTTTTTTTAATTATAGATATCAAAATAAGTTATGAAAAGAAGATTTTAATTAAAATCGAAAGGGAAAGAAAACGCAATTTCAAAGTACCAATGGAACTCTCATGTGATCATATACATGTACTAACGCGATTTCCATCCCTCAGATGTGGGTTTGTCATATAACTTTTGTATGTTCGTCCTTTACCGGATTTGATGTGCGCTAAGTTTCCCAATGGCAAAGCGATTGGTGTGCTGCAATAGGCGGGAATTGCTATTACCCTTCTGTTCAGTCTCGTTGACGTCAGTAACGTTGCTGATTGCAGCTTACCTTGATGTATGTAAGTGTATATGAGTTTTTTTGTTATGTTGTCGGTTTCTTTTTGTATCAACTTATTTTGTCTTTGCATTGGTGGACTTTTGATCGAGACATACGAATGTCCAAATCGGTACTTTTATGACTATCCTTGCAAATAGTGCCAAGAGAGAGTAAAACATTGGTTCTCTCACGAGAAGCCTACCACGGACCTTGTTGTTAGTGGTACGACGCTTTTACCACTACAACCCCGGTCCCCGATTCATGTTTATACTTGGAACATCAGCGCAAAAACAATATATAGAAAATGTCTTGATAGGTGTATTAAAACAATCATACATGAATCAGCGGCAATAAAAAAAACAGCTACCTTTAAGATTATTTTTTAAACAGTAAAATAAAGCAGTAAGAAAAGGAAGATGTAAAGATTTTTATCTTATATCTAAATAATGACATGGAACCTTTATCTTCTGAATATTAAAAGAAACTAACGCAGTGCGCGGTTTTGAATAGCTTATATATATATTAATATCTTAATTAAATATTTCCTACACGTGTATACATAAACATTAAGAATTCAATGTGTTAACTAGTGAAAACCCCTTTTTAGCATTTAGAATTGAGAAAATTGCAAAATAAATCTATAAGTTTTAATACATATATTAATTTTTAATTCTGTTTTTCCGTTTCCGATTTTCCGTTCCGCCTTTTAGCAATACCCCTTTTTCTGATCCCCATAGTTACTATGTAAACATCCCGAATCAAATTTTATCTTTTATACCGAAGAGCGCATGTTCTTTTATCTCGTTCTGACCACCTTTCTGATTGGATAAAGTAGATATCCGACATGCAATATTGACTTATCGGAAATCATTTTCCTCTAGTTATCCCCGAGCACAACGGGGTTAGGGAGAGAATGTACATTGGTACATTATTTTTCTTTTTTGTCCATTTTAATATAAATTTTCAAAAAAAAAAAAAAAAAAAACCTACCCATATTGTTTGCACATCAACGTACATGTACACCATTATACAGGAAGTTACATCGCCCCCCCCCCCGCCCCAGGGGTGTCTGATGAAGGTTAATCCAGAAAGCGCTTCACACGCAGTGTAATTTTGCTTTTAAATTTGATGATGTATAAAAACTATGTCATTGTGTGGATCGTGTCTTTTTTGGCACATACTCCATATTCTTTCTGTTTAAAATTTATGTCACATTGACTCACATTTTAATGTAACGGATGAACGGAATAGCTGCATGTTGTGTGAAGCTGAACATTTTTTTATTCAAACCTTAAATGACGAGTTATCTATTTTCAATATTAAAAGTTACACTGGTTTGGCGTTTAATACTTTACAATTTAGTTACGCTCATTAAAGATGGTATTCGTACGGTTAAACAAACGTTATACATGTATATGTATGCGTTCATTAATGGTCAAGCATGCGTTCGGCAAGCATCAAAGCACCGGACTACTGTCAACGTCACATTGTCATTTGTTCTTACACGTTTAATGATCACCATAGATACGCTGTAAACACAGATGGGTCCAAGCCTAACCTGTGCAAAAGTGATTTACTTCTCTAGTTTTGTTTAGTGTGCTTGACAAAATTTCGGGCTGATAGCAAACCCTAGGTCGCTAAAAGCAAACCGTGGTTCACCTTTTTCAGTTTATAATGGAGAACAAAACAAACAAACTTGACCGCTTGTTTGATGTGCTTGGGACCAAATCAAACCAGGTCGTTGATTTGGTTTGCTTTTGACCAAACGAAACGTGATTGCTGGTTTGGTTTGCTTTCAACTAAATCAAAGCAGGTCGTCATAACAGCAACGTAATCCTGGAATTTTACGAATGACGTCATGTTTCCAAAAAGTAACGGAACGGGGTGTGACAAATTACCAAAAGCCGGTATGATAAAGCTTTATCAGCCTCGAAAGATGAAAACAAAGCTTTATCAGCCATGGAGCAGGAAAAACTCGAATAAATCCTTGAAGTTTCTTTATTCATGAACACTCTTTAAGCGCGTCTTGGATAGCTTTGAGAGACATATAAATTAGAAGGATCTATAAACATGATAAAAGTTCGAATCTACAAGTGTTTAAATCGTTCAGTATGGTGTTATGAGCCTAATTGACAACTGGACTAGCAAGCGCTTATATCATGCAATGCATACAAACGACTTGACAGTAAGTATGGAGAGAAGTAGAGGCACCAATTGGGTGTTCGAATGGCAAAAATCCGAAAGGGCAAAGAAAAAAAACAAGTAAGCACCAACGAGAACAGGATAAAGAAACAAACAACATAAACAACAAAAATACAAAAAGAACTGATCATGAAAAGCAATCTATAATGCGAACTGAAGTCGTAACAAGAGTTAACTCAGGTGCTCCTGAAGTGTAAGCAGTACCTGCTATTGAAAACGTCCTATACACAAATGAGTCGCATATGCCTCTATTTTACATGTTAAATTCTCCGGACTTGTTAAACGGGTCTTTTTTTCTAGTTTAACCCGTAGATGTATATTGTATAACCCATTGATAAAGTTCCTAGGCAACATCAAAGGTACTATGAGCGTTGTAATTGTTTTGACACTTATCTGATGACAGACCGCGAAGATGCGAATTAAAGATTAAAAGTCTACTCTTTCTCTTGAATTGTTTTTGCTGCTTTTTTTCTTTCTTTTGCTGGTTAGATATAGTTTTCAAAACTAAAGTTGTAGGGTTTTTTTTTTTTTGCTCTTGTCAATAATTGTTTTCAAAACTTTGTGCATGCACTTTCACGTCTGATTGTTGTATCATTGTCAAGGGTCCATAGTGCACGACTGCTGTGTCTTACAGTATGTTTGTATGACTAAAGTTGACTTCTTTATAGACACTCATTGTTTCCGTCCTGACCAAAAAATATGGTAGGATTTTCTCCACCACTCTCCTATAGTAGCATTTAGTAAATTCCGACGATTAGAGGCATTTTGATCATTTTGGGCCATCAGCCCAGTACACATCTGCTTTTGTGTTAACAGATCTAGAGCTTGTGAGTAATACAAGTATTTTAAGAGATATGAAAATGACTCACGGATAATTAGTGCTTGTACGTTATTCAAATGACAACAAAGTTCCAGACATTAATTTTTGCTAAATGGAAATGGAAACTTGTTATAAATTCATATACTTATATTTATTTCAAGTATCAGATTCCATATCCTTGTAATGTTACAACTTATACGTTAACTGTTTGTTTTCCATGACTTAATGAATATATTTAATCAAGTAAACTTACATTTAATATTTAATATAGCATTCATGGATTTTAGAACAGTTCCGTCGCTGCTAGCATTACAGTACAATATTTTAGTATTATCTTCTTTCCTTCCTGTATATCTCAAAGTACTTGTTACAGTGCTGTTTTCTGTTATAGATGAGCTTTCTGTAATAGGTGAATACCAGCTAATGACAGGTTCAGGAGAACTTGTTGCCCGACACTGGAAGTCCTTGTTTTCTCCCTCCTCTATTGATATAACACCAGCGGGCGTCAGACTTACACTTGCAAGCTTGACTAAAATAAGTAAATTGCTAAGTAAATGCACAATGCAGTACGATACATGCATGAAACAATAAACGATTTTAACATAAAGAGAAGCACAATTCATTAACTGTTTATATTCATTACAGATGATCTATCAATGCAATTTGGTGTCAAAAGTATTTGGTTTATTGGTCTTTTGAAATATTTCTATTTTATCGTTTGTTATCACTCTGTTTAACTTAAGCCCCGTCACACTGAACCACGACCTTACGACATCTTTTTCTGAAATCGTGGAACATAGTCGTGTTTTCGTCCTGGGGTTGTGGTGGTCGCAGTGTGAACATACTTGGTCGTGGGTGACTACAACTGCGCTACGTGAATTTTAATCATATTCAAAATATTCGCAGATTGGTCGTGGTAAAAATAGAGCGTACTAATATCGTAGTGAGATCGTGTCAAGATATCAGAACAGTCGGCTTTAGTCGTATTGATATCGCGGAACAAGAGTGATAATGTCGTACCTAAATTGATAGCCAACACCACGGCGGTAGCGCTACGCTCGTGACACGTTCATATCACGATTATAGTAAGACCTATTAGATCATACTACGATGATCCTACGACAAATAAGATCATAACACGCGTCTTTGGCGTTCTTAGTATGATCTTACTAAGATCTCTCTGCGTTTTGCATACACCGTTGATTCATGTGTCTGTTGCATTGACAACATTAAATGCATAAAAGTATCATTTTTTTCTAGCTTAAATACTCATTGGCAGCATGCCTTACTTACTTTTAGTTTTGAAACAACAAGCTTTCGCATAACAAAACTAAAAATTATATATTTTGAAAAAAACCCACATTAAATAAGTCTTGATTTTGGATGTTTATTAAGGGCGTATACATTCACAGGCGTTTGAGGCTAGGGTTTCGTTTCTTCATTGTGTGTATATGAAAAAAAAATCTGGCCCTCACTACATGTATATATAGATACATATATTACTATATTTCCACGTGATAATAGTTGTATAGTGAGGGTCAGAATTTGTTATATGCACACAATAAATATCAAGTAACAAAAATAGACCAAAACGACTACATGGACTATGCGTTCATGTAAAATAGATAGAAGCTATCTCTTGTTTGAATTTTATACCATTATTAATATTTTTTATTATGTCAATGAAAGTGTTCCATATATAGTGATTGAGTTTGGTGGAATACTCACGACAGCCTGTTGCCAATGGTGTCATTATTCATCGATTTGGAGCGCCTCTCCTATCATATATAGTTTTTTACATCGTTTTTGTGTTAACCTTGCACATGTCTCGCAAATTGAATGCATAGTGCAAATATATGGGACTTTTAAGAATTGAATATAAAAATATATGATCATCTAAGATTGACAAAATTAATGAACACTAATGTATTAGTCAAAATTGGTTAAATGTTGACTGAGACTTGCAATATATACAAATTTACGAAGACAGCTGATGTCGACCGTCGACTTATACGACCGTCCATGTAAGTGGTTCTCATAAAATTCATCATCTTAACGCCACAACACTTTTTGATATAATTACAAATCATGAATCTTTCCTCTCCAGATGTCAAGAAATTAAGAAGGGAAAATGAGAGAGGTTGTGAATTTCAAAAGCAGCGGTGACAAAAATTTTACGGTAAAATAAAATGAATTTACAGAACGTACATATACATAAGAAACTCCACTTTGTTTGTGTTGCTTACCATGTTAAACAGGTCGAGTCATCTAGAAATTTTTTGACCTATCAATCAATCAAAATTTAAAAAAAAATGACCTTTGAAATGGGGAAAAATAGACAAAAAAATTTGAAGATTTTATACGAAAGTTCTCAACATAAACATTTTCTTTAACATCCTCGCTCATATTTTGTCAATACCGAAAAGTTTTGGTTTTAAACGTTATTTTATTTTGCACGCGTAAATTCTCCTTATAAAGTAATGTTATGTTCTTCATTTTGACTTCTATTTCATTTGGTTTATTGGTCACTGGACAATAACAAAGTTAAACATAATATAAAATCTCCCTACTGGTCAACGCTCCTCGGGGAAAAATTGGTGTCCCTTATACTATAACTTTTTATCTGATCTTGATGCAAATAGACCAACAATTTTTTTCACCGCTCATTTTTAAAATTTTTTCATCGAGTCAGTTTTTGTTGAATTATTTCTCAAAAATCACGTGTTAATGATCGTAGTTATTTATATTCTCTCTAAAACCATTGGTTAAAAGTTTGATGTAAACACTTGCCTTAAAAGGTAGATTCTTCGACCTGTTAAAGGAAATTCATTTATATTTTCAAATCATCTAACATTTCATGACTAGCGTGGCAGTCTTTGTAAGCGTAGTACAATCGTACCGACCTAACACAAGTGATTTTCCTTTTCGTTTTTCTTTTTTCGTATTTCAATTTTTTTTTTTCAAATTTTTTTTTTCGATTTTTTTTTTTTTTTTTTAGATTTTGAATAGGAAAATGACCCATTTTCCTTTTCGTTTTTCATTTCCCTTTTCGATTTTGAATAGGAAAATGACTCATTTTCCTTTTCGTTATTCATTTTCCTTTTCGTTATTCATTTTCCTTTTCGTTTTTCATTTTCCTTTTCAAATTTTTTTTTTCGATTTTTTTTTTTTTTTTTAGATTTTGAATAGGAAAATGACCCATTTTCCTTTTCGTTTTTCATTTTCCTTTTCGATTTTGAATAGGAAATTGACTCATTTTCCATTTTCCTTTTCGTTATTCATTTTCCTTTTCGTTTTTCATTTTCCTTTTCGATTTTGAATAGGAAAATGGCCCATTTTCCTCTTCGTTATTCATTTTCCTTTTCAAATTTTTTTTTTTAAATTTTTATTTTTCGATTATTTTTTTTTTTAGATTTTGAATAGGAAAATGACCCGTTTTTCATTTTCCTTTTCGATTTTGAATAGGAAAATGACTCATTTTCTTTTTCGGTATTCATTTTCCTTTTCAAATTTTTTTTTTCAAATTTTTTTTTTCGATTTTTTTAAAAATTTTGAATAGGAAAATGACCCATATAAATCTCAAGGTTATTTTTCAAATTTGTTGACTTTTCAAAACGTTAGACCCCCCCCCCAATTTTAACCCTAATAGTTGTAATGTTACAGTCCCACAAATATGTAAATATTTCTTTCAACCAAGCTTCGATTTGAAATTTTGAACCACTGTAATTATTTACAGTCTTCTACTGTGAATTGCAGAATATATAACCTAAAAATTGTTAATTTTGGAAATACATTGTATTGTTTGTTATCGTAATTTGTTGAATTAATTTCTACTTAGTGTTTCAGCTAGAGTCATAAGAGTTCAAAATGTTCAAAATGTTTAGGTTCACCAATATGTTATGTACGGAAGCTTATTAGGGACATGCATAAAAAAAAATTCGCGGCGGCGAGTTACTATTTCGCCCTGGCCACTTATTATTTCGCCGCGGCGAGTTACTATCTCGCCTCGGCGACTTATTATCTCGCCCCGGCGACTTATTATCTCGCTGCGGCGAGTTACTATCTCGCATCGGCGACTTATTATCTCGCCCCGGCGACTTACTATCTCGCCCGGCGACTTATTATCTCGCCCCTGCTAAATACTATCTCGCCCCGGCGAGTTACTATTTCGCCTCGGTGACTTACTATCTCGCCCTGTCGAGTTAACTGTCTCACCCCGGCGACTTATCCTTTAAAAAAATAGCGGGTAACGAAAGATTTTTGCCCATTTTTTCCCCGTAAAAATCGGCTAACCCATTACGGAGTTATTGCTCTTTTTGACATCTTTTGCCGATTTTTACTTTTATAACTTCAACAAGAGTTAACACTAAAGTATGTCTCGCCTGCCGGCACCATCAAAAACAATTATTCTTTCTTACTTCCACTTTATTTTGAATTTACATGGATTTTCAGTTTCTGGGATCAAAATATGTTTATAGAACTTAAACATTGCAAATATATGCAATAAAAATAATCAAAGTCACTCAACCGGAAAAAATCAAGGTCAAGGTCAAAAGATGGGGATGCAACTGTGCTAAGCTACTACTTGGGCATATGCATACAAAGTTTCATCAACCTAGGACCTATAGTTCTTGAGATATGGAGGTGCTCGCAAATCTTTTCAATTGCTATTATATGTATTGAAAATTGTCAAATTCACTCAACCAAAAAATCAAGATCAAGGTCAAAAGATGGGGATGCAACTGTGGTAAGCTACTACTGGGGCATATGCATACCAAGTTTCATCAACCTAGGACCTATAGTTCTTGAGATATGGAGGTGTTCATAAAACTTTTCCAAAAAGTTAACGCCGCCGGTAAAGTAATACCTATGTCCCGCTCTGCTTCGCAGGCGAGACAAAAATCTTCTCTACAACTGCCTGGACAAATGCAACCAAACTTGAAACTTGATATATTTGTTTCTTAGGGTATCCTCCACGGAACTGATGTGGGGATTTTTTATTCTTAGAAATTCATGGCCGCCGATTCTAAAAATAGAACATTGGGTAAAATAGCACTTTTTGTTAAAATAACGCAAAAATGGTTAGGTTAAGCCACATTCTTTGAGGGGTAAACAATTTCAGAATGATTAAAACTACCTGTGGACAAATTTCTGTAAAAATCTGATAACTGACGCTGGAGTAATTGCCCTTTTTGTCGGTTTTTGCTAATTTTTAGTTTGTCATTGCTTGGCGTCCGCCATCGTTGTTAGCAACTTTTAAATCATTTTATACAAAACCAGAAGGCAAAAATGAAGTAAAATTTGGCATAAATGTACCTTAGGGTATTATGCAAAAAGTTTGATTTGGGATTTTTTATCCATCCACAAATATGGTGGCTGTTGCTAAAACTAAATGAAGCCTTCCCCGGAAGGCATATGTCGCCTGCGTATCTATGTTTTCTTGTAAACAGGAAGTAGACGGGTTACGGGCATAAAAACTCTCTATACCATATAAAACACTAGAGGCTGAAGCTGTATGCAAAGTATCAAGTGGTCTGACTCTTGCATGCAGTTACCCGAAAAGTGAGACGAAAATTTTGCGTATATGTTCATTGTATATAAAACGTTAAGTGGTCTGTTGCATGCAGTTACCCGAAAAGTATGACAAAAAATTTGCGAATATGTTCATTATACCCCCCGCAAACAAAGTTTGGGGGTATATAGAAAACACCCTGTCTGTCCGTCCGTGTTTACATACACATACATATGTGGCTACAATTTAGTATTTATAATACTTATGTGGCTTTTTTCTCTTATGAGTCTAGTCACACAAGAGACCAAGTTGGACAGTTATTTTTAGCATTCTTGGACAATTTAAAATCATTTTTAAAAAAAGACTCTCTGTATATGGATTTAAATGTCCAATTAAATGGAAGTCCAATTTGGATTAACATTGATTTACCTCCCTTAGACTGGTTTTTAAAAGGTCGTTTAAAAAAAGCGCCAAAATAACTAGTTTTCCCGCGAGTCCCGAGAAGTTCCGAGTAAAATTGACGCTGTCGGCCGCCATGATGGTGGGAAGAAAACAGCCAAGAAAACGTCGAAATAAGTGAGTATTTTGTTTTACTACCCATGAAGAAGAAATAAAGGGGCTATCCTTTTTATGTGGCTTATATTTTGGTGATCGATATATTTTTAAAATGCCGTCTATTTTTGTTTTAAAATTTGAAGAAACAAGCGGAATATCGTCATTTGATCACATTCATCAGTATGATAATGGTTGGCTTCTTTGCTACGACAGCTGGGCAGAGTTTACGATTGAAATACTGCTATTAGCAGATGCACGTGTATTTTTTCAAGAATTTAATACTTCAAGATGCAGATGAGGTTCTAAGACCATAAGATTTTCGGGAGGATTGGGGGGGGGTAGACTGAAACATCTGTGCTTATATATTTCACTATTGTATGTTTTCTTTTCTTTATTTAGACGTTTATTATTATTTTTTTATTTTTTACTGCTGCGCCATGTGGGGGGGGGGCTGTCCATGGGATATTTTGAAAAATTTCTGACCCTGATTTTTGTTAAACATTTTTTCGCTCTCCCAAAAATTTCCAGAGAAATGGTTGGTTTAACCAGGTTTTATGATACCAAGATATCAATTGGTGTAATAAGCCAGTTAAAAGTCTTGGTGTATACTTTGGCTATAATATAAAAGAATGTCAAAAGCTTAATTTTGAACGACAAATGTTAAAATGTGAAAAAATTATTTCCTACTGGAATAAAAGAAATTTGAGCATCTTGGGTAGAGTAACAGTATATAAATCTCTGATACTTCCAAACCTAACATACCTAGCTTTCAACACAATAATTTCAAGTGATGATTTACAAAATTTTAAAACATTAGTATATAGTTTCATATGGAATTCTAAACCAGATAGGGTTAAACGATTAGTCTTAGCTAAACCATATGAAAAGGGTGGCTTAAACATGATTGATATTGACACTTACATACATGTACAATCTATACATATAAACTGGGTATCCAAGAAGAAGAAAAAAAAATAGAAAAAAAAAATAGAAAAAAAAGAAAAAAAAGGTTTTATGATACCAAGCCTTTTTCTTCCGTTGCGACCCGAGCGTACAGTAGTAACAGAAAACACAACACGGTTAAACGTTGTGAGACACATAAGATATAGAGATAGTAAGGTGATCATCTCAGAAAAACAAACAACCAAAACTAATAAACAATCACGATCCATTTCATCTGACAAGTTTTTGTCCGCAATGGCTGATATCGAGGAAAAACTTTGTAAAGACTGTATCAGACGTATATCTAGTTCATGGCGGTCAAGGAGACAACGGTGTTGGGTAAAAAGACATAAAATGACATATGTTCACCATATGCAGATGTTGTAATGGTTACTTAATTAATAGACGTATAAAGAGACGCAACTAGCAAACTTGGGTGACAATTTTGTGACATTTTGATTTTAAACATGTTTGTCTGTTTCAAATGCATATGCATGTAAATCTGTTTACGTTATGTTTGCCACTGTGACAATAACCGTGTCGGGGGCATACCGTTTTACTTATGCACGTTTGTCCGTACGAAAATTTCTGTCTTGCATTTTTCGGAAACCATACATGAGAACTACTCATATTTGAAATTTGGGTGGTTAAGTATGACAAACAGTATTTTCTTAGACATTTTAAGATCTGTCGGATTTCTACGCCCTATTTATCGGCCGGCCGATATGTGAATTAAATAAAATAAATTGCCTCGGGGTTTGTTTTCACAAACTGTGCAAGAAAATGTTTTAAAACTTGACAGGCTCTTCAGTATACTGAATTGTATGTACTAAGCGATTTCTGGAACTGTCCGACTTCAATTTCCCGTTTGGTACTCGCATGCTGAGCCGATATGAAAAGTGGTATACAAATTCCCGTTAAAATTTTCCCAGAAACCGCACATGAGAACGATTTAAAATTTGGTTTTGAAGTTCAGTATAACAAACTATAGGTATTTAAATAGGCAGTGTCTGCGCGTCCACGCCGCGTGGACGAATAGACTACAGGCTGCGCGTCCACGCTTCCGGAAAAACACATAAAAAACTGACTTTTTTCCGGAATACAACTGTAATCGTATACGAGTTAATTAAATATGCAGTAGCTTATTCAATGAAAGTGATTGTATTACAAAAACTTAAATATTACAAATCCGACCATTGTGACTTTGACATTTTTTTTATAATAGAAATATTGTTTTTATAAATCCAAATGTTTGAAATCAAAATAAAATTCGAATGCTAAAGTATACTTATTTTATGTGTGCACGAATATTTCAAATCATGTTCATATATATATTTATTCTCACATAGTCCAATACATTGGTACAGAGAAAAACATAACAGAATAAAATTAAACAAACTACAACATTAACAAATATTTTGGTAGCAGTTTTTTGCGGTCTTCAGCTATTGCCGCACATTGAAGCATATAATGAAATTCGTCCCCTAAGCTATTAATATTATTACATAGGTTGCAGTGTCTATTTTCCCGATTTATATTTTTCCATCTTCCCGTTTCATGTTCACATTTATTTATTTTCGATTTTGAACAGTGAGATTTGTACTGTTCTGTACTTGGAGGGGGTCATGGTATTTGCAGTTAGTGTTATTTTAATTTTTATTTATATAATTATTTTTTAATATGTAAATTTTAATGAAAATTAATTGTTCAATGAATTAAGAATTTGAATTAATGCGGAACTTTTTCCCACCATGTATACATGAATACTGAATCCGAACATATTTAAGATCCTATTTCATTTGACATTTCTATTTGGATTTCTTATATATAAAAGATTATATGTCCCCGGGCATTTAAAGTAAAGTTTATTATTTACAATCACGAAATTACCAAAAACTTACGGAAAACTCCGTTTTAGGTATTTTTCTGAAAGCGGGACGCGCAGCCTGTAGTCTATTCGTCCACGCGGCGTGGACGTGCAGACACTACCATTTAAATATGGAACGCCATAGCTGCCTTATGATGATGCGTTTCATTATGTGATGATACTTCTTCATTATGTGATGATACTTTGTCATTATGTGATGATACTTTGTCATTATGTGATGGTACTTTGTCATTATGTGATGGTACTTTGTCATTATGTGATGATACTTCTTCATTATGTGGTGATACTTTGTCATTATGTGATGATACTTCGTTATTATGTGATGATACTTCATCATTATGTGATGATACTTTGTCCTTATGTGATAATACTTTGTCTTTATGAGATCAAAGGTTATTATTATGAACAGCGCTAAAAAATATTCTTTTCTTATGACAAATATTTTGTTCGACGCGTAGTTTTTCTGTATATCCCCCCCCCCCCCCCCCAAAAAAAAGTTTCCAAATTGTCGGTTTCTCGAATTTCAAATTCATAACCAATACATAATTTATTATATATAAAAACTTTGTAAACAGCATGTTTCTTCTTTAGTGGTTAATAACTTTGTTTTTTTCACTAGTGTTGATAGACGCGACCTCTAGTTATAGATTGTATTTTTTCTGTTATTTGAATGAAAGACGCTAAAACCCAAACAGTTTAAAACATAGATTTAAATCCCGAACTTAAAATGAAGAACTTAAAAAACATGTTAATGAACCTTTAATTAAAACCGCATGAAAGAAGAGAAATGTTGTTTACAAAGTTTTATCTTTTGACTTTGTTTTATATCAACGTGTTATTTACATAATTATTTAAACTTGTTTGCGTCCCGATGAAGGCTTCAATATCGCCGACGGAACATTAAACAAATAACAATCAATCAATCAATCAATCAATCAGTTTACAAAGTTTTAATATATAATAAATTATATAGTGGTTATTGATTTGAAATTCGAGAAAGCGACCTTTTGGAAACGATTTTTCTTTGGGGGGTACACAGAAAAACTTCCTGTAGAACAAAATATGAAATGACTATTTTTTCAGCGCTGTTCATAATAATAAACCGAGATCTCATAAAGAAAAAGTATCATCACATAATAACAAAGTATCATCACATAATGAAGAAGTACCATCACATAATGACAAGTATCATCACATAATGAAGAAGTACCATCACATAATGACAAAGTATCATCACATAATGAAGAAGTATCATCACATAATGACAAAGTATCATCACATAATGACAAAGTATCATCACATAACGAAGAAGTATCACCACATAATAAAGAAGTATCATCACATAATAACAAAGTACCATCATATAACGACAAAGTATCATCACATAATGAAACTCATCACCATAAGACAGCTATGGCGTTCCATATTTAAAGGTATTTTTAGAGACCTTTTGGTTGTTTCTGACTTCTACTTCATGTTTGACGCTGAACTTAGTATACCCCGCTTCCCTATGAAACGTAGATTTAAAAAAAAAATCAACAGTAAATCTTAAATAAATTACTTTACAACAAACATAGAAAAGAATTATTAATAATGTTTGTAAACAAGTTAAAATTCATAGGAGGATTAATTATGCGAATATTATATGTGTATCAGTCTACCTAAATATGTCGGCCAAAGTTTGTCATTAGTCAAAAATTATCAACTATTTGATTTTAATGGGGGAGGGTGGGCTATGGATATTTTCTTCCTGCGTTTTTATTTTCGGAAAAAAAACTAGCCTATTTTTTATGTGCGGTAGCACGCGCATTTTGTTTTATTTTCAATCTTTTATAATTTTTTTTAGCAAAAAATACCATCCTGCCTTTTTTAGCTCACCTGGCCACAGGCCAGGTGAGCTATTGCCATCACTTGGCGTCCGTCGTCGTCGTCGTCCGTCGTCGTTAACTTTTCTTCAAACTTCTTTTCCTCTGAAACGGCTGAACAGATTCAAATCAAATTTGGTTTGATGGTACCTTAGGGTATCTTTCACAGAACTGATTTGGGGATTTTTGATTCTTCGAAAAACATGACCACCTTTGCTCAAAATAGACCAGGGGGGGGGGGCAGACTACTGTTTTTGGCTTGTAAAACAAAAAGTATAAGAGATAGATGAAATCTGATGCCACCCTGCTGTTTCAGCATTAAAAGCTCTACAAAAGTCCACATTTGGTCCAAGTTGTCAGATGACCCTTTATAGGGGTTAAAGCCCCTTAAAGGTGAAAAATAGCGTTTTTTCATGTTTTTGTCATATGGTATGAAAACTATTGCAGATAGAGAAAAGCTGTTGCTTGCTTAAATGTTCAGCTCATTTAGCTCTACAAAAGTCTCCATAGGGTTGAAGTTGTCAGATGACCCCTTATAGGAGTTACGGCCCCTGAAATAATGTTTTTTCATGTTTTTCTCCTATGGAATGAAAACTATTGCAGATAGAGAGAAGCTGTTGCTTGCTGATAGAGAGAAGCTGTTGCTTGCTTAAATGTTCAGCTCATTTAGCTCTACAAAAGTCATCATAGGGTTGAAGTTGTCAGATGACCCCTTATAGGAGTTACGGCCCCTGAAATAATGTTTTTTTCATGTTTTTCGCCTATGGATTGAAAACTATTGCAGATAGAGAGAAGCTGTTGCTTGCTTAAATGTTCAGCAAATTTAGCTGTACAAAAGTCTCCATAGGGTCGAAGTTGTCAGATGACCCCTTATAGGGGTTACGGCCCCTAAAATGATGTTTTTTCATGTATTTGGCCTATAGAAAGAAAACTATGGCAGATAGAGAAAAGCTGTTGCTTGCTTTAATGTTCAGCGCATAAAGCTCTACAAAAGTCTCCGTAGGGTTGAAGTTGTCAGATGACTCCTTATAGGGGTTACAGCCCCTAAAATAACGTTTTTTTTGTGTTTTTGGCCTATAGAATGAAAACTATAGTAGATAAAGAAAAAAAACTGTTGCTTGCTTAAATGTTCAGCTCATTTAGCTCTAAAAAATATAGGGTTGACATCAAGACCAGGTGAGCGATTTAGGCTCCTCTTGTTAATTCAAAGCACTGTCCTGCCATTTTATTTCTGGATGTTTGCCATCCTGCCTTTTTTTTCAAAGTTCACCATAGCACCCTCCCTTTAAAAATCAAATGATCGCTCCCTAACCAGCCAAAGATTATTCTTTCTGGAAGTTATATTTTCATATACTGTGTTCATATGTTAGAATAAAGTTGTTGCAAAAAAAGGGGTCACTTTTTCTTTAAATTTTGAAAAAAAAAAAAATTGAAAAGGAAAATGAATAACGAAAAGGAAAATGGGCCATTTTCCTATTCAAAATCGAAAAGGAAAATGAAAAACGAAAAGGAAAATGAATAACGAAAAGGAAAATGAGTCATTTTCCTATTGAAAATCGAAAAGGAAAATGAAAAACGAAAAGGAAAATAAGTCATTTTCCTATTCAAAATCGAAAAGGAAAATGAAAAACGAAAAGGAAAATTGGTCATTTTCCTATTCAAAATCTAAAAAAAAAAAAATCGAAACAAAAAATTTTGAAAAAAAAAAAATTGAAAAGGAAAATGAGTAACGAAAAGGAAAATGGGCCATTTTCCTATTCAAAATCGAAAAGGAAAATGAAAAACGAAAAGGAAAATGAATAACGAAAAGGAAAATGAGTCATTTTCCTATTCAAAATCTTTAAAAAAAAAAATCGAAAAAAAAAATTTGAAAAAAAAAAATTGAAAAGGAAAATGAATAACAAAAAGGAAAATGGGCCATTTTCCTATTCAAAATCGAAAAAGAAAATGAATAACGAAAAGGAAAATGAGTCATTTTCCTATTCAAAATCGAAAATGAAAATGAAAAACGAAAAGGAAAATGGGTCATTTTCATATTCAAAATCTAAAAAAAAAAAAATCGAAAAAAAAATTAGAAAAAAAAATTTTAAAAGGAAAATGAATAACGAAAAGGAAAATGGGCCATTTTCCTATTCAAAATCGAAAACTTAAGGAAAATGAAAAACGAAAAGGAAAATGAATAACGAAAAGGAAAATGAGTCATTTTCCTATTCAAAATCGATAAGGAAAATGAAAAACGAAAAGGAAAATGGGTCATTTTCCTATTCAAAATCTTAAAAAAAAAATATCTAAAAAAAAATTAAAAAGGAAAATGAATAACGAAAAGGAAAATTGGCCATTTTCCTATTCAAAATCGAAAAGGAAAATGAAAAACGAAAAGGAAACTGAATAACGAAAAGGAAAATGAGTCATTTTCCTATTCAAAATCGAAAAGGAAAATGAAAAACGAAAAGGAAACTGAATAACGAAAAGGAAAATGAGTCATTTTCCTATTCAAAATCGAAAAGGAAAATGAAAAACGAAAAGGAAAATTGGTCATATTCCTATTTAAAATCTAAAAAAAAAAAATCGAAAAAATAAAATTTTGAAAAAAATAAATTGAAAAACGAAAAACGAAAAACGAAAAGGAAAATCACTTGTGTTAGGTATCGTACCGACCGTAGTACAAGAGTAATGGAAGCGTAAAACGATCGTAAATATCCCTGTTAATGCATAGGTAGCACGTACCTGGTAGTGGTATAATCGTGGTTTGGATGTAGCAAAGTCGCTGAAGCAAGGTAAGTAGTAGGACTCGTGGTTCTCGTCTATTTAATGAGGTTAACAGCATTTGCGCATGCCTGTGACGTCATATCCTCTTCCGGTCCATCGTCTTGTTTCCGGTTCGGCCATTTTGCTTCCGGTCAGCCATCTTGAATCTCGGCGGCCATCTTGGCCCGAGTCGGCCATCTTGCTTCCGGTTCGGGTGACGCAACATCCGGTAATTAAGGTGAGATAATTCCGCAAAGTCACCGTACGGTAAAAGGCTTGTAACTAAGTTATTCTTTGATCGATGCCTTTCGGGTTTGTTGCGTTTTCTTTAGTATGACAATGTCTCTTTGATGATTTTCTTTGTGTTCTTCAGTGGTCATTAGAGGATTGACCAGTAGATGACCATACTTATTTCTTATCAAAGGTGGGGTTGTCGTATATCGTTGGAAAGGTAGCCAGGTGTAGTTGCCATTGCTGAGTTGTTTGAGTGGGTATTGGTCAGTGGTCAGTCAGGGCTTGACCAATAGGTGATCCCTTTTTCTACTTGTTATATAATAAGCGTGTAATATGTCATTGTAAAGCTTGTGATGTCTAGTTATATATTCTTTCTTTCGTGTCAATCTAAGGGAAGTAACTCTTGGTTTCTACTGTATTTTGAGTCTTGTATTTGATACCGTTTTGTAAGGAATTTGCCGGGCTTTGTAGGGTAGGCTTTAAGTACTGGTTTGATCTTTTTATGGGGTGTAAGGGATAACAAATCGATTTTAAGTTTCGATACTTTTTTTTGATCACATTGATAGGTTTCAGTCTTCATCATCGTCTTCTACACTCTCGTCGTCAGGCCGGAACTGTTTTATTTTCTCATCCAGCAAGTACTTTCTCTTCTCAGTAGCGTATTTCCAAGACTCTTCATACTCATAATCTTCATCGTCCCTCGGTCGTTTTGCTGTTTGTTTGATCTTCTTGTGGAGTGGATCTCGTGCCATTTCTATTTGACACATAATGTAATTGACGTAGCGATTTTTTAGAGCTTCTCTATAGAGCGGGTGCAAATCCAAGTCATCCTTTGATATTGCCTCTTTTTCGTGGTGACCTTTTTCCGTGTATTCATCCACTTTCATTTCGTGTTCGTCTTTGTAGGTGATCATCACTTTGCCAATAAAGCCACCTCACGGATCAAACTGTTCTCCGGAGTAAGTGTCTTCGTCTTCAGACAAGTCTTCACTTTTTTCTGATTCCGTATCCTCCTCTTCCTCTTCCTCAGTTTCCCATTCCGATTCCTCCTTTAACCATTCCGGTTCCTCCATTTTTCTTTGATGCTTCTTTTCTTTGTGTCTCTGTAGATTGAACAACTTTTGGCTTGTGTATTCACATTCGTCGTAATGGTACATCTTTCCTTCTCAACAACCAGGTTCTATCTGATGATTTTTGTTCCGTCCTTGTAAATTTATCTATCACTCCTGAATAGTATAACATGTTGTTAACATAACCCTCATTGCCGGTGCGGATTTGATCGGATCTTTTTAAATTGTCTTTCTTTCCTTTCTGTTCATAGGCAAAGAATGCATTCCTCAGTTTTGCTAAGCTCTTTCTCTTGTATGCAAGCTTCAATGCTTTAAATCTGCGTCATTCTTTAAATATTTGCTTGCAGTCTATTCACGGCACAATTAAATTTTGTTTCGATTTATAAAACTGATCTTTTGGCTTTCTCTCGCCGCATTTACGACAAACACGTTCCCCGTTCTAACTTTCATTGTTCTTTTCTATGAGTTTTGGAAGATAGTCCATTACATTTACGTGCGTCTTGTTCGAATTCTTTCGAGCCACTGACAACATTGTTCATTTATTTTGCCTTTTCAAAATTGTATCGTCCAATCAGCGCTCAGCATTTTATCACGTGACTTACTCTTTGCTCTTCTTGCTCTTTTGTTTGCTCATTTTGCTCTTTTGCAGCTCATCTTACTCTTTTGTTTGCTCATCTTGCCCTTTTCAGCTCATATCGCTCTTTTCTTTGCTCATCTTGCTCTTTTCCTTGCTCATCTTTCACCTTTTCTTGCTCATTTTGCTCCTTTTCTTGCTCATCTTGCTCTTTTGCAGTTCATTTTGCTCTTTTGTCTTGCTCGTTTAGCTCCTTTGCTTGCTCATCTTGCTCTTTTGCAGCTCATTTTGCTCTTTTGCCTTGCTCATCTTGCTCTTTTGTTGCTTTTGGGGGTTCTTTTAACTATTTAAGTCACTCCAGCAGCAGCAGCATTCGTTTTACCCCCCTTCTCCCCCTTTCACTTACGCAGCAGCAGCAGCAGCCGTTTTACCTTTTCCCCCTTTTCACTTACGCAACAGCAGCAGCAGCAGCAGCCGTTTTACCTTCTTCTCCCCCCATTCACTTATACAGCAACAGCAGCAACCGTTTCCTTACCTTCTTCCCCTTTCTTCCAGTTGTGTTTAAGCTTTCCTGTGTAAACTTGTACACCCCACCCCTTTTTTTGTCAAGCAGGGAGTCCAGACCACTTTATACTTTTAATTTTCCATAGGCCCTGTGTTAAATTTGATAGCGACTCGTGTCATCCCCCAGATCTCAGCAATGAAGTCGTGTGTAGATTCAAAGCATTGAAGCTTGCATACAAGAGAAAGAGCTTAGCAAAACTGAGGAATGCATTCTTTGCCTATGTATGGGAAGGAAAGAAAGACAATTTAACAAGATCTGATCAAATCCGCACCGGCAATGAGGGTTCTGTTAACAACATGCTATACTATTCAGAAGTGATAGATAAATTTACAAGGACGGAACAAAAATCATCAGATAGAACCCGGCCGTTGAGAAGGAAAGATGTCACATTGCGACGAATATGGATACACAAGCCAAAAGTTGTTCAATCTACAGAGACACAAAGAACAGAAGCATCAAAGAACTAGTGCTGACTGTGTTGGGGATGCCCAACACCAAAATATCTCCCAAACGTACGCATATTGTCACTCTTGCATGAATTTTGACATCGCATCCTAACTCGCCATCATTTGAAACCCCTAGATCTAAAATTTGGTCGAAATCGTAGCATTTTGACAATTTTCCCATTTTTGGGACCGTAAAATCACATTTTCGTGAATTACTCGAAAACCGTAAATATCGCTTCGAAATTTTTTTTGTATTATTAAAGAGCTCCTTTTGCTCTATTAACCTGCAAAATTTCAGAACCCTGCGCACCTAGGTTACCGAGATATCACAATGTCCTATATTATGACCTTATATTATTTCCATGGAAACGGCAGCCATTTTGAAAATTCTGATTTTTGCATTCCCACCTTTGAGACCCCCTCTACCAACATACAAAGTTTCATGAAGATCCATTCAGTAGTTTTTGAGAACCGGTCCGGACACGTTCATGTCCGGAAGAAAAAAAAAGAATAACTAGATGTGATTGTGTTGGGATGCCAACACAAAAGTCAACGCCCGTTTGAACTGCATGTCTTTCGAAGCGACGTATTGAACTGCATCACCATATAAAATTGTGTTGAAATCTGTCAAATAGTTTCCGAGATCCCCCCTTTTTTAAATTTTCGATGGCGGCCATTTTGAAAATGGCGGCCATCTTGATTTTTTCGAATTGGCCATTCAACTTCCCTTACTCCCAGTTACCTGAAAACCAAATTTCGTTGCAATCCGTCAAGTAGTTTTAGAAATATCAAATTTTTCAATTTTCGATGGCGGCCATTTTGGAAATGGCCGACGCGCGAATTTTTTTCTTGGTAAAAAACCCATCTACATATGATGGTCTATTAATATACCAAATTTCATGCAAATCCATCGAGGTTTAGGTAGAAAAATTTAGCGGACAAAATTTCGGTCAATTTTTGACGGCGGCCATTTTGAAAACGGCAGCCATCTTGAATTTTTTGTATCCACCATTCAACTTCCCTTACTCCCCTCTACCTACATACCAAATTTGGTTGAAATCCATCCAGTAGTTTCCGAGATAATTTTTCGGTGTCCTAATTTGAGGGCGGCCATTTTGAAAATGGCGGCTATTTTGAAAATTTTAAAACCATGAGGCCCACCTACATATGTGACCCTATATATATTCCAAGTTTCATGAGAATCGTTTCAGACACTTTTCCGTAATCTTGCGGACAAAGCTGCGTCAGAGAAAAAAAAAATAATAATAATAAGAAACGGTGCAAAAAAAATAAGTCTCCGACACTTCGTGGTCGGTGACTTAATAATAATAAGAAACGGTGCAAAAACAATAAGTCTCCGACACTTCGTGGTCGGTGACTTAATAATAAGAAGAAACAGAGTAAAAACAATATATCTCACAAACATAGTGTTTGGGAGATATAAAAATGGAGGAACCGGAATGGTTAAAGGAGGAACAGGAATGGGAAACTGAGGAAGAGGAAGATGAAGATACGGAATCAGAAAAGAGTGACGACTTGTCTGAAGACGAAGAAACTTACCCCGGAGAACAGTTTGATCCGTGGGGTGGCTTTATTCGTCACTTTCTTATAGTGAAAGGAATATCACATCCTGAATTTTATGGTAATGTTTTTTATAAAGCTCACAAATTTAAAAACAATCCTATAGAAATGAAAAATTGGCTTCAAAATTTATTACGGAGAGGATATGAAAGGAATATCTTGGTTAAATCTTTGAATTTAGTGTTTTTTGGCAGAAATATTAAAAACTTGATACTTGCTTTAAAACTTCTATAAACGTTTTTACTATTGTCATTTTTAAGCATTATAGCGATCAAGCGTGTCGGTTTTGTGTGATGACACTTCACTAAATCATTATTGTTTGAAGTGTTGTGTCGGATTTAAAATCGATACGTTTGATTTTTTTACATCAGTCGATTGATGATTCTAAGCTAGCTGTCAGTAACAGCGAGTGTTCTATAGAGAGTTCCTTTACCGTCCTTCTGTTTGTTCTTGTTTTTTGTCTTAGGTTCTCTCTAGTAGAATTGGACTTTGATCGATTTGATTTTTATTGTGTGTTTAGTTTTTGTGCTTTGTCTAGGAATATTGATAGGGGGAAGGTTGGGCCCAAAAAAACTAGTTTAACCCCGCCACATATTACATGTGCCTGTCCTAAGCCAGGAATCTTTGACAAAGCTCTCGTTTGTACTTGTCTTTTTGATGTTTTCTGTTCCTTGTTTAAGAAGGGGCTCTATCTGTGACTATTTCAGGGCTGGATTTGAATTATATGCATCTTATTTAGACCATGTGCCAATTGCAGAACCGCGAGCAGTGCCAAATGGCCTCGTTGAAGGCTGCCGGCGGTTGTCCATTGTGGTTTTTCTAAATTGCCGTTTAATTGTGGGCTGTGTCTTTATTTTCTATTGACTTTATTAAGTGATGATCAGATATAAAAACGAACACGAAAAGAAATTGGATGAATACACGAAAAAGGGTCACCACGAAAAAGAGGCAATATCAAAGGCTGACTTAGATTTGCTCCCGCTCTATAGAGAAGCTCTAAAAAATCGCTACGTCAATAACATTATGTGGCAAAAGGAATTGGCACGAGATCCACTCCACAAGAAGATCAAACAAACAGCAAAACGACTGAGAGACGATGAAGATTATGAGTGTAAAGAGTCTTGGAAATACGCTACTAAGAAGAGAAAGTATTTACTGGATGAGAAAACAGTTCAGGCCTGACGACGAGAGTGAAGAAGACGATGATGAAGACTTAAACCTATTACTGTGCTCAAAATAAAGTATCGAAACTTAAAATCGATTTGTTATCCCTTGCGCCCTATTAAAAAGATCAAACCAGTACTTAAAGCCTACCCCACAAAGCCCGGCAAATTCCTTACAAAACGGTATCAAATACAACACTTAATACACAGTAGAAACCAAGAGTTACTTCCCTTAGATTGACACGAAAGAAAGAATATAAAACTAGACCTCACAAGCTTTACAATGACATATTACACGCTTAGTATACAACAAGAAGAAAAAGGGATCACCTAATGGTCAAGCCCTGACTGACCACTGACCACTGCCGATTCAAACAACTCGGAAATGGCAACTACACCTTGCTACCTTTCCAACGACATACGACAACCCGACCTTTGATAAGAAATAAGTATGGTCAACTACTGGTCAAGCATATAATGACCAATGAAGACCATAAAGAAAATCATCAAAGAGACATTGTCATACTAAAGACAATGCAACAAACCCCAAAGGAATCGGTCAAGGAATAACTTAGTTACAAGCCTTTTACCATACGGTGACTGCGGAATTACCTCCCCTTAATTACCAGATGTTGCGTAACCGGAAGCAAGATGGCCGACGAGAGCCAAGATGGCCGCTGTGATTCAATATGACCGACCGGAAGCAAAATTGCGGACCCGGAAGCAAGATGGCCGACCGGAAGTGGATATGACGTCACAGTCATGTGCAAATGCTTTTAACCTCATTAACTTCCTGAGAAATCATAGACGAGAACCACGAGTCCTACTACTAACGTACTGCACTCTTGGTGGTTGTGGTATATGTAGCATCGTACTAAATTTAACAATTGGTCGTAGGACTGTCGTACTTGTAGTCACACTGGCTACGCTTTAACGAAATTGACTCTACTATGACAATTAAAGGAGAGCGAAGTAAGATCGTGGTCAATGTGACGGCGGCTTGGGTAAAAAGCAAAGAGACACCAATGGGGCATTCAAGTGTCAAAAGTCCGAAGGGCAACGACGAAACCGGTAAACAAGAACAAAAACAGCACGAAGAAACACAAAACACAAAATCAATCGAACGGAAATCAACAACGCGACAGTAGTTACAAGAGTTAACTCAGGTGCTCCAGAAGAGTACAATTTGCGATCCTTAATTATTCAATTTTAAATTATTTGTATTTCCATTGTTTGCATTAAAAATATATATTTTACATTTTCGTTTTATCCTTCTTTCGGAAATAAACAAACATTAAATGTTAACTGATCCACGAGTAATTGTGTTGAGTCCTCTAAGTTAGTGTTTTATAAAATTGATGAGTGCTGAATTTGCATTTAATTATAAAAACCTACCTTTGATAATAAGAGTGTGCATCTCCTCCAAAACTTGTGTTCCATCATTTCCATTACATAAATAGACAGCAGCATCTGATGCCTGTATGTTAATTATCTGTAGAGTAAACTCCCCAGAAGACTGATCTCCAGTGATACTTAGTCTGCTACTCTGTTGCAGTGCTGGGTTTATCTGTGTACCATCAGATATAATAGCATCCTCTGGTCCTCCACTCCATCGTACCTTTGACAGTTTTAACCCACATAACAGTGTTCCTGTTGAGCCTTCGTAGAAATAAATTGCATTTTGATATTCTGAAAAGATAAAACTGATCAGTTTTTCATCTTACTACATTTAATCAGTGTACATCAAATTAATAAAAAAATCTTAGTCTGAAAACAAAATACCGACTATACAATCAAACCGACGCTCATTGTAAAATCTGTTTAGTTTACCAATGTACATATATTCGGTAAATAAGAAAACATCTTTTTTTAAATTATCTTCTCAATAAAATCATAATAGTAACGTTTGAATAAAACAAATCATAGTACGAAGTTTAAAACCCATGTCATTTCGTCTATATTCTGGTTACCAGTGGTGCAATAACCTATACCACAAGATAACCGTTTTAATTTTCTAAGCACTGCTGGCGGAGTTTAAATTCCCCGAGGTTAGCCCGCTCCGGCACCAACACTTTTGAGTTGGAGAATACATCAAAGCTTTAAATTATCCGTCTAAATTTCAAAATTGTCTAAACCCTAAGGTTCTTCCTACCCCAGTCATAGGTTGAATATCTTAGTAATAATTTGGTTCCCCGGTTTGGTATTTTTGGTTTAATTGTTCTATGCTCTTCATATTCATACAGTGTTTGGCATTTTCAATATTTTTGGTAGAGCGCCTCTGATGAGTCTTGAATAGACGAAACGCGTGTCAGGCGTAACAAAATTTATTGTCTGGAACTTTGTTGTCATTTGTATTTCGAACACACGTGAAGGTTAGCACTGCTGGTGGAGTTTAAATTCCCCAAGGTTAGCCCGCTCCGGCACCAACACTTTTGAGTTGGAGAATACATCAAAGCTTTAAATTATCCGTCTAAATTTCAAAATTGTCTAAACCCTAAGGTTCTTCCTACCCCAGACATAGGTTGAATGTCTTAGTAATAATTTGGTTCCCCGGTTTGGTATTTTTGGTTTAATTGTTCTATGCTCTTCATATTCATACAGTGTTTGGCATTTTCAATATCTTTGGTAGAGCGCTTCTGATGAGTCTTGAATAGACGAAACGCGTGTCAGGCGTAACAAAGTTTATTGTCTGGAACTTTGTTGTCATTTGTATTCCCAATATATTTTGAAAATGCTAAATAAAATAGCTTTGCATTATGGTTTTTAATTCTACAATTTTCTTGTTTAAATTATATTAAAAAAAGTAAAAAGTGCATTATCAACCAGATTTTTTTAACAATACCTTTGATAAAAAGAGTGTGTGTTTCCTGAAAAGCCTGACCCACACTATTTCCAACGCATCTATAGACAGCAGCATCTGATGTCTGTATGTTAGTTATCTGTAGATTATACTCCCCGGCAGTGTGATCTCCAGTGATACTTAGCCTGCTACTCTGACTTAGTGCTGGATTTATCTGTGTACCATCAGATATAATAGCATCCTCTGGTCCTCCACTCCATCGTACCTTTGACAGTCTTAACCCACATAACAGTGTTCCTGTTGAGCCTTCGTAGAAGTAAAACTCTCTAGCGCAAACTGAAAAAAAATATTCCAAACAGTTCATGAGAAAAAGTAGTTCTATCCTTGACAAATCATTCATTTGTACTTGTCTTGTTGTTTTTTGTTCTCTGTTTAAGAAGGGGGTCTATCTGTGATTATTTCAGGACTTGATTTGAAATACATGCATTTTATTTAGACCATGGGCGAATTGCAGAACAGCGAGCAGCGCCTATACTGTCCTCGTTGAAGGCTGCTGGCGGTTGTCCATTGTGGTTTTTCTGAACTGCCGCTTGATTGTGGGCTGTGTCGCGTACACTTCCACATCTTATTATTTTCTTTTTTTTTGCAGAGTTTGTCTCCTGTGCCGTGTGGATGCGATATAACGTATTCCCGTGCTTGAGTTGTATGCTGTTATATATTTTAATGATGGTATTTTTTTACACGAGAAAGCTTTCAATATTCTCAACCACCTCGTACTTATATTTCATTTTTATTTATTGCTCACTTCGTAATTCTATAATTCACTAAATTGTTTTGCTTTATTCTACTAATCCCTGTATTTTTCCCATGTTGTCGCGTTTATTATGAACGTTGTCGGGAATCATTAGTAGTTTTAGCAAGACTCTTTTGACTGTGATAATTTTTTTTATTATATAATGCTGAATGCATATATTTTTCGGTCCGGTCCTGTTTTGTCACTGAACATCCGTTTCTCATTTTGATTTTACGAAATGGTAAAAATATAACTAGAGGCTCCTAGGAGCCTGAATCGCTCACATTGTATTCGATGATACTTATAAGCTGGCTATTTTAACAAAGGACTGCTACTCTGTGGAATTATCAATTTTAATATTCTAAGGGAAACAACTCCTATCAAGAAAGGTCTTACAACTTTGACCCCATAACATAATTTTTAGATCTTTATGTGCTTAACCATATGCAATTTAATTTTTTTTCAAATATCTTGTATAGTTTTCAAAATATTAGTCTAAAAAGAGCAAAATTTGAAGAAAAGAAAAAACAAGAAAAGAGGCAACAACTCCTACAACCATTGTCAGATCTTCTTCAAAACTTCAGGGTAGGTAGATCTTGATGTGCTGATCATTATTATCCAAACAGAATTTACATATCTTATACCATTTTGTAAACAATTTCCAAAAAACTGCAATGTACCCTTATGTTCTATTTCTAACCATGGCTGCCATGTTTTTTTTGGTTGAATCAAAATTTTGAACGATAATGTTGTAGATCACATACTACAGAAAAATCCTGCTAAGTTTCATTTCATTTGGCCAAGCGGTTTCAGAGAAGAAGACTTTTGAAAAGTTGAACAAAAAGCTGTGAAAATGGTCATTTTTTATGATCCAAGGGCTATAACTCCTAAAGGAACGATCCCACAAACTTTGACTCTGTTACAACTTTTGTAGATCTTGATGTGCTTAGTCATATGCAATTTATATTTTTGAAATATCTTTTATAGTTTTCAAGATATAGGGCTAAATAAGCAAAATTTTTGAAAAAATCCAGACAAAGGGCAATAACTCCTACTTCGGATGATGGATCTTCTTGAAAATTTCTTGGCAGGTAGATCTTGAGGTGTTGATCAATTTTACCCTATGCCAGAATTTTGATTCCTGTTACGCTTTTTGAGTAATTTGCAAAAAATGCAATTTCCCCCTATTTACCCCATTACATTTGACTAAGCGGTTTCAGAGAAGATGATTTTTGAAAAGTTGAACGACGGACGACAGACGACGGACGACGGACGCCAAGTGATGGCAAAAGCTCACATTGCCTCATAACTTAAAATCACAAGCTAGGATATCCACATCCAACATAAACCTTCAATCCAATATAACCAGCCACTCTTCCCATACCGTCAATACTTTTAAACCATCAGTCCAATCATCAAAAGCCACGCAAAACAATCTACATTACACATGCAATACGTTTAATAGCTCATTTCGTGATATCCTAAAGTCTTACTAAATGACAAACATGCAACATGTTAATCAGAAACACCACTGTTACATCTAATATAAATGGAGGAACTTTATCTACAAAATTGACCCAAGATGTTAGCTGACACACAACAAATTTAATTTATTTAATAACGTGATCCGAACTTAATTGTAATATTCAGTGTGTCGGGGAAACTGGTAGGTATTTGTCGAAAAGAACATCTGAACATCTTTATCGCTTTCGTCGCTTTAAAAAGTATAAAAGCTATCTTTATCAACACTTACATAAACATAACCACAACATTGAATATATTAAAGTCCAGCCTCTTGAAATTATTATTGGGAGATTTAAATTTAAGTAAAAGACACATTCGTAGAGAAAGGCGACTTGCTGGACTTGATTCGATAAAAAAAAACTGCAGACAGCATACCCTCACGGTCTTAATGAAAACATAATGGGACAGGGTAGCATATCTAGATTATCAAATATAAATGTCATGAATTAAAGCGATTCCTCGTAAACGGAACAAACGGTCGCATGGTAAACGAATCAATTGTTATGTCAGAAAACAACATCGCTCTGAATCTTAGTTACCAAAATCTTAAAGAATAATGGACGTCATCATCGGTTTTGTAAATTATGTTCAATAGCCATTTCTAAATTAAAAAGTACCCGTTTGGAATGTAGCACTATACCTCATTGAAGTACAATATATGAAGGTGCACTCATCATCTCTTCTTTTTGTTACTATAAACTGTTTCCCAAAATTGAAAACCCAGATGTTTATAAAATTAAGCTACATTAACAGAGGACTATATCTAGTATATTTATGGACCCTAATATTTAAGATCTCTTTCCACCTTATTTTTCTTATATCGAACCGCCTCAGGTATCTTATAAATATATGACACCTACACGTAACATTATTTTTATATCCCACGCAACGAAGTTGAGAAAGGTATTATGTTTTTGACTGGTCCGTCCGTCTGTGATCAAAATCTGTGATCGCAACTCCTCTTTAACTACTGAACAGATTGTAACGAAATTTGGTATGCAAGAAGTACACCATATGTTAATGTTTATCTTACCAGGAATTTTTGATTCGCAAATATCTGTAGGAGTTATGACCCTTTGGACTTAGAAATTTGCAGAAAATCATGATTAAAATTTGTGATTGCAATTCCTCTTAAACTACTTAACAGAATTTAACGAAACTTGGTATGCAAGAAATACATGTAGTTATGCATATGAAAAGGAATTTCTGATCCGCAAATTTTTGTTGGATGGCCCTTTGGACTTTTTTTAATTTTTGAAATTTGCAGAAAATCATGATTACAGTTTGTAAACGCAACTCCTCTTAAACTACTAAAAAAAAATTAACGAAACTTGGTACACAAAATTTAGTTGTGTATATCACCAGGAATTTTTGATCCGCAAATTTTTGCGGGAGTTATGGCCCATTGGACTTAGAAATTTGACATAACTATGTTATGATATTCAAATACTTGCACACTCACATTTACAATCATTCAATATTATTGGTTCCTGTAGCTTGATACTAATTCCTCAAGGATAACATTGATAGTCATATAGCGGAACGCGTGGGGTATGTGAGCGTGCTCACTAAGGTTCTTTCATTAACTATACAAAAACTACAACTGATGAAGAACTAGACACGAATATTCCTTTGTCATGTGACTGTGCTAAATCTGATTTCAGATATGCTCCTTGTGATCATGTTGTTACCGGAGACCTTTCAATCGCCAATGACCCTAATGTTATGAATTTCTAGAAAAAAAAAGGACCAAAGTTTAGACCACCTGCAAAAATTAATTGAAATTTCTGCCAAATCTGTATAAAAACTTCCCTTCTCTCTTTTTGCAAATCTTTGACCAGGAGAGAAGGGGCCAACTCAAAATCTCTAAACCATTCTTTAAATAAATTTATGACAATTGTTCAACTCAGAAACTGCCAATTTCAAAATTCATTTGTAGCGAGCACAGCTCATAGCAGGGACGAAAGAGCGGAGAGCTCTACAGCAAGTTCCGCGAAAAAATTGTCTAATGCTGATATTGATTTTTTTGTCCGGATATGCTTCTCAAAAGAATCCGGTTCGTTCAATCGCCCCAAGCCTGTCGTCCCAAATTGAACGTTATAGACAATTTGAAATAAAAAAGACGATTATTCCAGATTAGATTTAACTGCATCTAATTGAAATCAAATCTGTTTTTTTTATCGTTCATTAAAAAATGTTAACAATGGCACTTTAAACACGTTAACTTTATATGTCTTCCGTTCAAAATTAATCAATCAAAATATTTCATTTGAGCAACTTGGAAATTTACTCAAGTCAAAAGGCACATCACACATGTTTTTATTTTAAGGTAAACAAATGACCAGTAAACAAATGTTTTAGTATCAAAGTGTCCACGTCTTTGCGGAAATGGGGTTCATTAGATGTGATATTTTGATTACTAAAACATTTTACTCCTCAACTGAGGCGTGGATTTGCGTCATGTGAGAGCAAAAAGAGGATTCATCTGTTCTATTTCATGTTGTAATGTGAAAAGTTTTATTTCACATGCATTTACAAAAAAATATTTGTCAACCTTTAATTATCAGAACTATGCTGTGCTCGCAGTTAGGCAAGGAGTATTTCATGTTAGATTTAAGGCCTATTAATTACCTTAATCGAAAAAAGTCAAAAATCCGTTTACATGGATTGCGATACGTGTTTGTTCCCGCCGATAAAGCGGCTAACAATGTCGTTGTGGTATAACGAAAGTATTACCTTGAGGTTTTAATGCATGAAATAAAAAAATCGAACACTTTCGTTCCCGTGCATTTAACAGAATCAGGTATCATTGACGATCATATCATTACATATCATAGCGACCACAGCACTTCAAGTTGTCCCGACATACTATAAGTTACATAATATGTACTGGATACCTAAATTGCACAAAAATCCACATAAATCTCGTTTAATCTCTGCTTCAAGTAAGTATTCTTTAACACTTATTTCCAGAGTTCTATCTCTTACTTTAACTACTATGAAGGAATTTATTATTCAATACTGTGAAAGGGTATTCTAAAACAGTGGAATTAGTCATTGTTGGAGCGTGAAAAATTCTCTTCATGTTTTGGACAAGCTTTGGGCATTTGAAAATACTTTCCATACCGTTGATAGTTACGATTTTTCTACTTTATATACTAACCTACCGCATAATCTGATTAAAAAGTAAGGATGGGTTGCGATAAGACCCCTTTTCAGCCCACCGCAAAAGTCGAAAATAAAGTAATTTCTATCACAAAATGTATTGGTGGAAAGGTTAATATTTCTATTTTATTTTTTGAAAATAAACGTCTGTAGTTGAAAAGCTTATTTTATTTTTAGTAAATGAACCACCGCAAATGATTTTACCATTGTGGCTATTGGTAAGTGGTGCAATACAAATGACAACAAAGTTCCAGACAATAAATTTTGCTACACCTGACGCGCGTTTCGTCTATTCAAGACTCATCAGAGGCGCTCTACCAAAAATATTGAAAATGCCAAACACTGTATGAATCTGAAGAGCACAGAACAGTATAACCAAACGAGTGATTTATATCCTTCCCGGAAGTATAGCCTTGCACGCGGAACTAGCTTCATATTTTATTCGAAATCTTGTATTACTAAAACACACATTTTCTGAAAGTTTCAAGCTTGTTCCGCGTGCAAGACATACTGAAAATTTTAAGACTATAATTTTTTAACTTGCTGTCAGTAGTTAAAAAATGTGCAAAATCTCTCCGTTTTCTTCGTTTTTCTTGAGATTAGCGGTCAATTCAATTTCAAAATTGTTGTATAAAGTGATGAATATTTATGATGAATCTTTTATAGAATTGAAAACACAGGCTTCAAGTTTTCAATTTGTTGAAGCCCTTTCTTTAAATGTTTTTGTAATCAAGATGAAATTTTCATTCTTGAACCTGATTTTCGAAGCTGTGTTCATGCAAAAGTAAAAAGTAGTTTTTCACAACTTATTCCTAGCAACTCGCTAATCGGACCAGGTAATTTTTACTAACCTCGGTAAGTATTTTTCTTATAATTTAATGCATCATGGGAAATATTAGACGACTGTTTACAGTATTTGGAATGAAAGACATTATGAACGGCAGCTATTTTATTTTTTTTGCTAAGTATGAAAGTTTTTGTTGTATATAAAATGAGAAGTGTTCGTGCATTGTAAGAAGCAGAGGTACCAATGGGGTATCCGAATGTCAAAAGTCTAAAAGGGCAGAGACAAAACCAGTAAATACCAACAAGAACGGGACAAAAAACAGACATGTAAAACATTGAAACACAAAATAACTGAATATCAATCAACAACGCGAACTCTAGTCGAAACAAGAGTGAACTCAGGTGTATTGTTTTCGGCATTTTTCATTTATCATTGCGTTCGAAATTATCAGTTGTCCACAATGACCAATTACTTCAATTTAAACTGTGAAATCCGAATTTTGGCACATTTTTTTTTTCGTTGAACATATTTGACAACATTCACAACAAAACTTGTAACAATTTAGGGCCAAATGACATATCGTTTATGGAGATATGGTCAATTTAACGATTAAGTGCTACTTATTTTATGTAAACGCGCGCAGTACTTTTCTTAAAGGGCGACCGGTTTTTATTATAATAAATGATGCATGCGAATGATTTCGATCTCCTCTGACAGCGACAGATTTTTGACATTCGAGTACGATGCTTAGGGACGGACCATTTAACTTGAAGTAGAGGAGTTGTATAGATGTGGTAATTAGGTCGTATTTTTTTCGGGCCCAGCGGGGCAGAGCAGCCCTCTACGCAGGTCTGTGACGTCATATCCACTTCATGTCCTCCATTTTGAATCTTCTGCGCATGTATATCTGCTTCCGGCGGCCATTTTGGATCTCGTCGGCCATCTTGATTCCGGTAGGTGATTTTCTTTGTGGTGTTAAGTGGTCATTTGAGGCTTGACCATTAGGTGACCATTTTATATTTTTTATCAAAGGTGGGGTTGTCGTATATCGTTGGAAAGGTCACAAAGGTGTAGATGCAATTTCTGAGATGTTTGAGCCGGTAGCGGTCGATGATCAGTCAGGGCTTGACCATAAGGTGACTCCTTTTTAGATCACCTGGACAAAGGTCAATGTGGGTCAAATTTGTCATATAACTCTTATAGGGGTTACGGCCCTAAAATAATGTTTTGTCATGTTTTTGGCCTATAAAATGAAAACTATAGCAGATAGAGAGAAGCTGTTGCTTGCTGAAATGTTCAGCTTATTTACCTCTACAAAAGTCTTCATAGGACCGAAGGTGTCCGATGACCCCTAATAGGGGTTATGGCCCCTAAAAGGTGAAAAATAGTTGGTTTTTTTTTTGCTAAAGGATGAAAACTATTGCAGATAGAAAAAAGCTGTCGCTTGCCTAAACATTCAGCTCATTAAGTTCTACAAAAGTTTTCATAGGGTGGAAGTTATCAGAACCCCTTATAGGGGTTTTGGCCCCTAAAATAACGTTTTTTTTTCATAATTTGGGCCTATTCGGCTACAGAATGAAAACTATAGTAGATAGAGAAAAGCTGTTACTTGCTTAAATGTTCAGCTCATTTAGCTCTGTAAAAGTCTTTATAAGGTCGACATCAAGACCAGACGAGCGATTCAGGCTCCTGGGAGCCTCTTGTTCTTTTTGTTGTTTACTAAGCGCAGAATATGTCATTGTAAAGCTTGTGAGGTCTAGTTTTGAATGCTTTCTTTTGTGATAGTCTAAGGGAAGTCACTCGTGGTTTCTACTGTGTTTAAAGGTTTGTTTTATAAGGAATTTGTAGGGCTTTGTGGGGTAGGGATTAGCTATTCTTTTGATCCCTTTTTATAGGGCGTTAGGGATAACAAAATTGTTTCATTATTTAATCTTTTCAAAATTTTATCGTCAATTATCTGTTTTTAATTCATCACGTGACTTATTCTTTTCTCTTCTCGCTCCTTTACAGCTCTATTTACTCTTTTCCTTGCTCATCTTGCTCTTTTCCTTGCTCATCTTGCTCTTTTGCAGCTCCATTTGCTCTTTTGCAGCTCCTTTTGCTCTTTTGCTGCTTTTTGGGGTCTTTTAACTAGTTTGATCACCCCACGGCAGCAGCAGCAGCAGCCGTTTAACCCCTCCCCCACCTCATTTCCCTCTTCATTTGTCCCGTGCGGGACCCGGGTGGCGAATAGGCCCGTAGCAGAGCCTAGCTTGTTGTAAGAGGCGACTAAGGGTCTTGGGATTCTGACGTCAGGTCAGTGCTCAGCCCACAGAGCGACCAAGTGTGTACCCTAGGTGGCTGAATAGGGTAGCTCTCCTTTCCTCATTTCCCTCTTCATTTTACCTCCTCCTCCTCCTCCTCCTCCTCATTTTCCTTTATTTCATTCCTCATTTTCCCTCCTCCCCCTCTTTCTCCTCATTTCCCTTTTCATTTCCTCATTTTCCCTCCTCTTTCTCCTCACTTTCCCTCGTTTCCCTCCTTATTTCCTCATTTTCCCTCCTCCTCCTCATTTCCCTCATCATTTTCCCTTTTTTTCCCTATTCCTCCTCACTCTTTCTACTCGAGCAGCAGCAGCAGCTGTGTTTTCCTTTTATGTTTTATAAAAAACGAAAGAATATGGAATATGTGCCAAAAAGACACGATCCACATATTGAAATGATTTTAGTAAATGTACAAAAGCAACTTAACTTTAACTTGTACACCCCCCTTTTTTTGTCAAGCAGGGATTCCAGCCCACTTTGAACTTTTATTTTCCAATGGGTCCTGTTTTAAATCTGTTGGCGACTCTTGTCACCCTCAGATCTCTGCAGTTAAGTCGTGTGTAATCATGCGGAACTAACTATTCCATTGAGATCATTTTGTACTTGATGAACCAATATCTTCTAACCAGTTCAAACCGGTTTCTATTCATTCCGATACTATCCCTTTATCTATTCTAAACCCTGACCCCATTCTAACCCTAACCCTAGCTATTCTAGTTTATAATTCTAACCCTAACCCTAAACCCTTACCCTTACCTCTAGTCCTAATCTCTTACCCTAACCTTTTCCCTTTTCAGTTCTATTTTTATGCCTTACCCCAGTTCTATCTCTAACTCTCTTTGATAGTGTTGTCATTTTATTTCTAACCCTATCCCTAAGCTCTCTTCACTAACTCTAACCCTAACCCTTTCTCTTTCCATTTCTATTTTTTAACCCTTATCCTAATTCTAATTCTAAGTCTCTTTGTCTTTGTTTACATTGTATTTTTAACCCTAACCCTGACTCACTCTTCTCTAACCTTAACCCTTTCTCTTTTCAGTTCTATTTTAAGCCCTTATCCCGATTCTAACTCTACCTCTATTTGCCTTTGTTGTCATTGTATTTCTAATTCAAACCCTAATTCTCTTTTCTGCAACCCTAACTCTCTCTTCTCTAACCCTTTCTCTTTCTATTTCGTTTTCTTAGTTAGTTAGTTAGTTAGTTATTGCTTTACTCCCAAGCAGCACGATTTCGGCTATATACGGGAGGCGAACATGAAAATGGTGATACAATGAACATGAAATGATGAAGTGGAGGAAAAAGGGACACAAGGCCAATCGGGTAGGAGAGTTTTGACTGCCACTGGAAAAAGGAGTGATGGGTAGGGACGGAAAATTTTGCCTCCTGCATGGGGATCCTACGGGTCCTACTCTTACCGAGACCTGCAGCAGGGTTCTTTAACGTGCGAGGAACATGACATTTTTCCAAACACGGTGCACCACTATGGTTTGCGATCAGGTTTTCCGCATTATCGCCTGACGACCCCGCATCTCTCGATGTCAGGGCTGCCCCATTCAACCACCTGGGGCACACATCCCAGTCGCTTTGTGGGCAAAGCGGCCTGACCCCGATGTCAGGTTTCTGAGCGCTCTTAAGTGGACTTTTACTGACAAGCTTAGCGCTGCTGCGGGCCTATTCGATTCCCTGGCCCCGCACGGGATATTTCGTTTTCTTAAAAACATTTACTCTAATCCTAACATAAATTCTCCTCTGCTGTGTATAGTAAGGAGGAGGGAAAATGAAGAGGGAAATGAGGTGGGGGAGGGGTAAAACGGCTGCTGCTGTTGCTGCTGCCGTGGAATGAACTAGTTAACAGACCCCAAAAAGCAGCAAAAAAGCAAGATGAGCTGCAAAATAGCAAGATAAGCAAGGCAAAGAGCAAAAAGAGCTGCAAAAGAGCAAAATGAGCAAGGTAAAGAGCTGTAAAAGAGCAAGATCAGCAAGGTAAAGAGCAAAAAAGAGCAAGATGAGCAAGGAAAAGAGCAGGATGAGCTGCAAAAAAGCGAGATGAGCAAGAAAAGGAGCAAATGGAGCTGCAAAAGAGCAAAAGGAGCTACAAAAGAGCAAATGGAGCTGCCATAGAGCAAGATGAGCAAGGAAAATAGAGCTGTAAAGGAGCGATAAGAAAAGAATAAGTTACGTGATGAATTAAAAACAGATAATTGGACGATAAAATTTTGAAAAGATTAAATAATGAACAATTTTGTTATCCCTAACGCCCTATAAAAAGGGATCGAAAGAATAGCTAAAGCCTACTCCACAAAGCCTGACAAATTCCTTATAAAACAAACCTATAAACACAGTAGAAACCACGAGTTACTTTCTTTAGACTATCACAAAAGAAAGAATTTAAAACTAGACCTCACAATCTTTACAATGACATATTACACGCTTAGTATACAACAAAAAGAAAAAGGAATCACCTAATGGTCAAGCCCTGACTGACCACCGACCACTACCGACTCAAACATCTCAGAAATGGCATCTACACCTTGTGACCTTACCAACAATATACGACAAACCCAACTTTGATAAAAATAGGAAATGGTCACCTAATGGACAAGCCTCTAATGACCACTGAGATCACAAAGAAAATCATCAAAGAGACATTTTCTTTGCAACAAACCCAAAAGGAATCGGTCAAGGAATAACTTAGTTACAAGCCTTTTACCGTGCGGTGACTTTGTGGAATTACCTCCCCTTAATTACCAGAAGCAAGATGGCAACCGATATTCAAGATGGCCGACCGGAAGCAGATATACATGCGCAGAAGATTCAAAATGGAGGACCGGAAGTGGATATGACGTCACATACCAGCGCTGAGGGCTGCTCGGCCCCGCTCGGCCCGACAAATACGTCCTAATTACCACATGTATTATACAGGGGGCTTGGTTTTTAGATTTGAACAGAATTTTTTTTCTGCTCTGGGCGCGGACAAAATATTTATTTTTCGAAGGTGTCGCGACATAATATTTTTTTTCATTATCAGCATTATTTTAATAGCAGAAATCCTTCTTCAGAATATTTTTTTTCTTACCCTCAGCTGTTAAAATATTTTTTTCATCAAAAATAATTTTTAGAATATTTTTTATGGAAAACCAAGCCCCCCCTTCAAGTTAAATGGTCGGTCCTTTATCAATACTGCAAGTGAAATTTAATGGCATCCAGTGCTAACTTATTTGAATTAAATGTATAATATGAATTGTTAGTTGAAAACACAAAATTAGAAGAAGGTTCATAATATAAAAAGAAATCGTGCTCGGTCTGTTTTTAATAGCAACATTGATTCAAAGGAAAATTTTTAATGGGCGCAAATTCGAACTCAATCCTTTCATAAATCATCTAACAGGAATATAATTTATGCATTACGTTCCAATATGACGTTGACAATTTCTTATAATTGTTTTCTTGTATATATTTCAGAATGTTAAATGCAATAATTTTGAAAACTGAAACGAAAAAAAATCGGACGTAATTTTACATCCAATTCAATCCAACAAAGAAACTAATTATTGAAAAAGAACTTTAAATCCATTAAGAAATATTAACGTTAGTGACCAACCATTTAATTTTTATATGGAGGGGGTGGTGAAATTTTAAAAAAAGACAGGGTTTTAGTTTTGGCTGAAAAATTCAAATAGCTCAAAAATCCAGGCTCAGCTTTACCCGAAAATAACTAGAGGCTCCCAGGAGCCTGAATCGCTCACCTGGAAATGACTAGTCATACATGCCATCATAAGAGGATTTTGACAGAAATGTAAATTTGTTGATGATGAATAGAATGTGAGTAAGGGTGAAATATTCCCAATGATGCATGTGCACATTCATAAACATGATGGTCAGCCACTCAGAGTGTGAGATATATTCAGTTAAACATTAATCTGAATGTGAAAAATACAAGAAAGGTAGGTCGCAATTTAAGAATCTAAATTTCCTGGTAATATGCACAACTACATATTGTATCCTTCCTACAAACCAAGTTTTGTTGAAATCTATTCAGTAGTTTCAGAGGAGTTGCGGTGACAAGGTGATAAGAGATCATTTTCATCAAATTTCTAAGTGTAAAGGGCCATAAGCCGCACAAAAAAATCCAGGATCATTTTTTTTTTAAGTTTCGCTGAGATGTTTTCGTTTTTCGACGGTTCCAGTCCGGTTTTAGTCCCTTTCCTCTATAGAGGCCGCCAATTTGTTGTTTACAACTGTCTATCGCGTGTTCAATGGCTGTTTTTCTCCGGAATTTCACATCTACGGCAATAATGTTTGCTTGCCTTTTCGTTTTAGAGATCAAATTTTATGTTAAACAAAAATTTTCTCAAAAGGTAGGGTCGGCAGTTAAATACTAGGGTCGGTCGGTAACCTGAAACACATCTATTTTTTTCTGGTTTTAGAGATGAAGATTTTTGAAATTGTTAACGGACGCATAGTAATGGCACCTGTTTTTCCTGAGACATTGCTGCCCGTAAAATAACACATGATTTTAATAATATCGCTTGCTTACACCAAAGGAATACCTTGTTATTCATTTTATATCCATTGATGTATGAGCTGTTATGTTGAGAAAACCTGATCTAAAAGTACCCTACTTTTCAGGCATGAAATCAGAAACACACATACTTTTTTGGCCTTAACCAAGGGCTTGACTTTCATTTCCTGGTCTTTTAAAAAATACCATTGCTATTGTTATGTAAAGAAAATCACACGACTTAAAAATCAAGGTCGAGGTAAAAAGACAGGGGTGTAACTGACTGAACTGTGCTTTGAATGTTGGTGCTATTTGAGCATGTGCATACCAAATTTCATCACATAGTACAAGTGACAAACCAATTTGTCCCAGAAAGACCCAGACACATTATGATTTAGAAGAGAAGAACAGTTAGTGCAAAACTGAAAACCAAAGGATTGGCTGCGATAAGACCCTTTTTCAGCCCACCGCGTAAGTCGAAAATAAAAAATAAAGTAAATTCTATCACAAAATGTATTGGTGGAAAGGTTAATATTTCTATTTTTATTAATAAACGTCTGTAGTTGAAAAGCTTATTCTATTTATAGTAAATGGTGTTTGAACTGAACCATCGTAAATGATTCTACCATTGTGGCTATGGGAAAGTGGTGCAAATGAGTGATATACATATCCTTCCCGGGTTTATAGCCTTGCACGAGGAATCCGCTCCATATTTTATTCAAAATCTTGTTTTACTAAAACACACCTTTTCTTAAAGTTCAAACTGGTTCCGCGTGCAAGACATACTGAAAATTTTAAAAGACTATAATGATTTAACTTGCTGACAGTAGTAAAGAAATGTGCGAAATCTCTCCGTTTTGTTATTTTTGAGATTAGAGGATATTTCAATTTCAAAATTGTTGTATAAAGTGATGAATATATATGATGAATCATTTATAGAATTGTAAACACTGGGTTCAAGTATATAAGCAGAAAATTTCGATTTGTTGAAACCCTACCTTGCTTGAAATGAAGATGAAATTTTTATTCAAAATGGGTCATCTTTGAACCCAATTTTTATTGAACTTCGCAGATACGCAAATTGATGAGTCATTAAGTGTGTCTTATCATGACCTATGTAATTAAAGGATACCTAAGATGATAGGTGATATAAATTGAAATGATTTGCCAATGGGCGTCAGTCGAAGAACCTGTAAGTTGTGAGAGACGTTTCTTGGCTCTGGTTTAACTATAACTCTGGTGGTGGTGTGTCATGAGCTGGACGACTGGTGTCATACGTCGAGTATTAAAGTTATCATTCGCTACATGTAATAGGTATGTTTGGGCATGATATAGCAATTTTGCGTTTTTTGCCGAAAATCGGCGCTCCTTTTTTAACCCAAAAGAAAATGAAAATTAAAAACTACGAAACCTTTTTCTGAATCTGCCACAGCAGCATCTGATTCAAATCGTATAATAATCAACCATCAGGTGATTGGGAATACACATTAACGTCAATTATCTAAATCTTTTATACAAATCCGACTAAGGCTCATTGGTGTTTTGCAAAATATAACTTTGAATCATGACAAATAATCTAATTAATATTGTGGATTCTCTGTTGTAACTGCGGTTTTCTGGAATTCAACGGTGACCTTTTTTGTTCGTTATTAGTATAGTATATTGAATTTCTAGTTTCGAATTTAGAATCTCGTATCTCGACTTTCAAATCTCGAATCTCGTATTTCGAATCTCGTATTTTGAATCTCGAATTTCGAATTTCGAATCTCGAATTTCGAATCTCGAATCTCGAATCTCGTATCTCGAACCTCGTGAAGATTAGCACTGTTGGTGGAGTGTAAATTCTCCGAGGTTAGCCCGCTCCGGCACCAACATTTTTGAGTTGGAGAATACATCAAAGCTTTAAATCGTCCGTCTAAATTTCAAAATTATCTAAACCCTAAGGTTCTTTCTACCCCAGACATAGGTTGAATATCTTAGTAATTATTTGGTTACCCTGTTTGGTATTTTTGGTTATACTGTTCTATGCTCTTCATATTCATACAGTGTTTGGCATTTTCAATATTTTTGGTAGAGCGCCTCTGATGAGTCTTGAATAGACGAAACGCGCGTCAGGCGTAGCAAAATTTATTGTCTGGAACTTTGTTGTCATTTGTATTTCGAACACACGTGAAGGTTAGCACTGCTGGTGAAGTGTAAATTCCCCGAGGTTAGCCCGCTCCGGCACCAACACTTTTGAGTTGGAGAATACATCAAAGCTTTAAATCATCCGTCTAAATTTCAAAATTATCTAAACCCTAAGGTTCTTCCTACCCCAGACATAGGTTGAATATCTTAGTAATTATTTGGTTACCCTGTTTGGTATTTTTGGTTATACTGTTCTATGCTCTTCATATTCATACAGTGTTTGGCATTTTCAATATTTTTGGTAGAGCGCCTCTGATGAGTCTTGAATAGACGAAACGCGCGTCAGGCGCAAAATTTATTGTCTGGAACTTTGTTGTCATTTGTAATTCGAACACACGTGAAGGTTAGCACGGCTGGTGGAGTGTAAATTCCCCGAGGTTAACCCGCTCCGGCACCAACATTTTTGAGTTGGAGAATACATCAAAGCTTTAAATCATCCGTCTAAATTTCAAAATTATCTAAACCCTAAGTTTCTTCCTACCCCAGACATAGGTTGAATATCTTAGTAATTATTTGGTTACCCTGTTTGGTATTTTTGGTTATACTGTTCTATGCTCTTCATATTCATACAGTGTTTGGCATTTTCAATATTTTTGTTAGAGCGCCTCTGATGAGTCTTGAATAGACGAAACGCGCGTCAGGCGTAGCAAAATTTATTGTCTGGAACTTTGTTGTCATTTGTATTTCGAACACACGTGAAGGTTAGCACTGCTGGTGGAGTGTAAATTCCCCGAGGTTAGCCCGCTCCGGCACCAACACTTTTGAGTTGGAGAATACATCAAAGCTTTAATCCATCCGTCTAAATTTCAAAATTATCTAAACCCTAAGGTTCTTCCTACCCCAGACATAGGATGAATATCTTATTAATTATTTGGTTACCCTGTTTGGTATTTTTGGTTATACTGTTCTATGCTCTTCATATTCATACAGTGTTTGGCATTTTCAATATTTTTGGTAGAGCGCCTCTGATGAGTCTTGAATAGACGAAACGCGCGTCAGGCGTAGCAAAATTTATTGTCTGGAACTTTGTTGTCATTTGTATTTCGAACACACGTGAAGGTTAGCACTGCTGGTGGAGTGTAAATTCCCCGAGGTTAGCCCGCTCCGGCACCAACACTTTTGAGTTGGAGAATACATCAAAGCTTTAAATCATCCGTCTAAATTTCAAAATTATCTAAACCCTAAGGTTCTTCCTACCCCAGACATAGGTTGAATATCTTAGTAATTATTTGGTTACCCTGTTTGGTATTTTTTGTTATACTGTTCTATGCTCTTCATATTCATACAGTGTTTGGCATTTTCAATATTCTTAGTAGAGCGCCTCTGATGAGTCTTGAATAGACGAAACGCGCGTCAGGCGTAGCAAAATTTATTGCTTGGAACTTTGTTGTCATTTGTATTTCGAACACACGTGAAGGTTAGCACTGCTGGTGGAGTGTAAATTCCCCGAGGTTAGCCCGCTCCGGCACCAACACTTTTGAGTTGGAGAATACATCAAAGCTTTAAATCATCCGTCTAAATTTCAAAATTATCTAAACCATAAGGTTCTTCCTACCACAGACATAGGTTGAATATCTTAGTAATTATTTGGTTACCCTGTTTGGTATTTTTGGTTATACTGTTCTATGCTCTTCATATTCATACAGTGTTTGGCATTTTCAATATTTTTGGTAGAGCGCCTCTGATGAGTCTTGAATAGACGAAACGCGCGTCAGGCGTAGCAAAATTTATTGTCTGGAACTTTGTTGTCATTTGTATTTTTCGAATTTCGATAATTACGTTTTTTAAAAGAACTATTTTGTTGGCACATGATTATAAAACAAGCATTCTGATTGGTATATTGAATTTCGAATCTCGAATTTCAAATTTTGAATCTCGTATCTCGAAACTCAAATTTCGAATCTCGAATCTCTTATCCGCCTTCTGGGCTTTCGTACATAAGATCGATACCCTGTTTTGCTAAAATGACTTCGGTTACCGTAATTAAATTTCTAGATTTCAAATATTTTATCTTTATTTGTCAAACAGGTATGAAAATGGCATTTTCTGCACCAAACAAAATTACTTAATGAGAATATGTAGATATGAATTCAACCAATAGGGTCTATCTAGCTCGATGTTTCCAGCGTAACATGCCATTATTCAAATAAAAATATAAATAATGAATAATCAATCAAGTCATTATTCATTATTGAAAAAATGATAAAAAGAAAAATGAATAATGAGCTAACTTCAGCCTGGTGCACAGGTTAAACATAGAGTTTTGTAATGTCACCCTTTTTAGATTTGACCAACACTGAATCAATCTTTTGCAACGTGACGGGTGTGCTATTGCATGTAGGAAATGTTAACTCTTCCAGATCACCCGAGTTTACTCTTGTTTCGACTTGAGTTCTTGTTGCTGAATGCAATTTTGCTGTTATGTGTGTTTTTGTGTGTGTGTGTGTGTTTTTTTCTTTGTAATATTATTTTGCCTATCGATTTTGTTTTTTTCTTATCGGTATAATGATATTTCATCACCCCTGTGGTGCACCTTTGCTTCTATCAAGTCTCGAATCCCGAATCTCTACTTTTGACTGTCTAATTTTGATTCTCGAAACTTGAATTAGCTTCTTGGGCTTTCGTAATAAAGAATTATCTTATCAGGGGCGGATCCAGGATTTTGTCAGGGGGTGTCACCAAATGACGGTAAACCATAAAGTTCAAGATTAAGAAACAAAATCAAACTCGATACAGTGTTAAAAAAATATAATCTTTCCATTGTCAAGTCGATCATATCTAGTTATTATGTTAAATTATAACTTGAGGTCATGCAATCGACTTCAGATTGTAAGTGCAGCCTACACATGAACAATGTTAAACTTGTTGGATTGTCAGGACCCAAGCTTTATAACGGGCAATGTGGAAAAAAGCATGAAAAAGCAAAGACGCTTTCAAGAGGTAATCAAATGTCGTATATTGATCGCTTTATGGTGGGTGAATTATCATTCGTCTATAATAGACTTAAGAAGCAGGTGTCAAAGTTCTTTGACAACTAGATTTATTAGTAAGTATAAGTTAATTGCTTTACTCCCAAACTGTACGAGATTAGCTATATCAGGAAGATCGACATGGAAAGGGTGACAAAATGAACTTGAAATGATGATAAGGTGGAGGAAATGGGAGCACAAGACCAATCGGGGAGAAAATTTTCGAATGTTACTGGAAAAAAGAGTGATGGCTATGAAAGGACAATTCAACCCCCACATAAGTTCTTACAGGTCCTATTTTTATCGGAATCTGAAGCAGGGTTCTTTAACGTGAGAAACTTGACATTTTCTTCGAAACAGTGCACCACTATAGTTTGTGATCAGGTTTTCCGAATTTTAGCTTGATGACCACGGTATTCCATATGACACCATATGGTACACACATCCCAGTCAGATTTCTGAGCGCTTAGTTGATTTACCGACAAGATTTATAGCGGGTCACCAACCAAAACCTCCATCACGTTTTTGACAACCAGAAAGTCGGTCCCTGGCGAGATTTGTAAAAGTTTTTTTAGACGGTTATTAGATGATTTTGTACACATAAAAATATGGACTCTCTTTGCGTTTTTTTTGGCAACACATTTAACAAAGAATTCAATAATATTTTTTTTTAATCATAGATACATTTTTTTTGTAATTTATAATCGTCCCAGTAAACACATTTGAACAGTATAAGTTCCAAGAATGCTGGAATTCATGCAGAGCGGAACTTCTCATATACGAGTGCTGTATGTACACCGTTTCTCTTGAAAGATGTGGATTTTTACAAATTATACATTTAAAAGAGCCTTATTAAAACGTAGGTTGCTAATGTTAAAATTTTACACGTCGATCACTGATGAAAAGAACTTAATTCACAAAAAAATGAAATTGGTGTTGTCATAAGCATAATTAACCTTATTTAGCAATTTATTTGTAGCCACTAAGGTTACCTTATCTTAAGTTTTCTTAAAATAAACAACGTTGAGGCGACCAAGATCTAGGACTAAAAATGGACATAAAATTTATAGGACATCCTTACTATACTTTGGATGTAAAGAGTTTCCACAATGCCACATACATGAAACCAAAACAATAAAAACATTGAAACTGCAAGGAACCTCATGACTCTTTGTTTAGTTCTTACATAAGCATTTTTTTTTACAATTTAAAATAAACAGAGACAATTAAAAGACAAATAAAGTCTGTAAATGATATATATCACAAACTTACCAAAACTAAGAAAACAACTGAAAATAAGACATATATTTTCCATTTTAAGTTAAAAAACACATAATTAACTTCCTTAATGAAACCGAAAAAAATAGCGCCTTTTACTTCCCATGCGGATTTTAATCGAATATCTTTTTTAAACGACACTGACAGGTAAAATGAAGTGGTTAAGAGAGCAACCCTTTAGTTTTATGGGGGTTGCAATACGGCGCTATGAATATATTTTTCGTCCTGAATTGTATTGTAAAAATCTGAAACCGATTATTTAGCGCAATATTTTCGAGGTTTTTTTTATTTACAAATGTTCCATATAACATCCATGAATACGGAAGCATATTTATGAGTATTTATTTTATTTTTTACACATTTCCGTAAAATTTTACACATTATTTTGTAATGCTGGCGTCACACTATCCCAATTTTGTCACCGATGAATACACGATTATGAATATTTTCTAAATCGGGGGTGATCGTATCCAAATCGTGCTATTCGTGTTGCAATCTTTTACCATCGTAGCACTGTGACAACCGTTATTGTAATAAAATTTATTATATAAATTTAAGTGGATTTTTTTTTATTTTACGCGAAGGAATTAACTAAGATATTATCACCAAAAAAATTGAATATTTTAACTAATTATGAAAATAATTAACATTTAAAAACAGTTTATTACAATAACATCCATTATCACAATAACGGTAGGCATGCTAAACCGTTATTGTAATAAACTTTTTTAAATCGTAAAATTTAAATTTTTGAATTAATTTTACTTCTTAGTTGAAGTCAAAATATATATAAATATATAAAACTAGCGGTCTGGTTTGGTTTACTCTTGGCCTTGTTTAGTTCACTCAGAGTAAACCAAACAAGCGACCTGGTTTGGTTTACTTTTAATATTATTTGGTTTACTCTGAGTAAACTAAACTTGCAGCATGGTTTGGTTTACTCTGACATAGTAAACTAGTTTTCTCCGAGTAAACCAAACTAGCCAGATAGCTGGTTTGTTTTTTTTAAAGTAAACTTAGTAGTTAACCATGGTTTACTCAGAGTAAACCAAACCAACATGACAGTAAACAAATAGTAAACTTTTAGTTTACTTTCTAAGCTTGGGTTACATACAGGTTTGGTTCGGAACCATCTGTACGTGTGAGAGTTTATTTTTTTTAAATTGGGCCATTTTATTTTTAATTCAACAGAAAAAATAATACCAAATTTGTAGTGGTGAGAACTACTCTGGTCAATCTTATACTTACGGTATCGTCGTAACAGACGTGTGTAAATTTTGTAGTGTTAATTTTCTGGGCTTTATTACAAAACTAAGGGGTACAGCTTACTTAAACAGGCAAGAATCTGTATTGTATTGAAATATTGTCTTTGTGCGTCTAATTACGTCATACAATGCACCGGAAGTAAATAACAAAAACAAAAACGGGTATAAATCCGGATTCACGGCATGATAAACTTTGTACATTTTGTGCACTCAAAAGATGTTTGATATTGTGGACTCAATCCGACTGACTATTTATGTCAGAAAAATATTTATTCATTCAAATTTATAATATATGAAACACATTTTATCTTAATCTCTATATATCTTTCAAGTAAAGGTTAGTAATTACAATCATGTCAAGTAATACGTTACAATGAGGTAATAATGTAAGTAATATAGCAATACAAATAAGCAATCCATTTGAGTAAATGCAAGTATAATAAATTAATTACACACAATCATATCAAGCAATAAGAAGCAATGTTGTGTTGATTTTAAGTAATGGGAATAAAGGGAAGTAAAACATTCAAGTAATCATAGGTAACCGTAACGTCTTGTAACCCAATTTCGGCATGCTACCCAAATTCTGCATTTCTGATTTAAAACGTCAGGGTGAATACATATTAGAAATTCGGCATAATTTTTATTCATAATAAGAAACTACGGGATCTAGTGAACATGATGAAACCAAAAACCTCAAAAATAGATTTATTTTTAGACCGCAAATCAATAAAATACTTCCTTGTATGACGTCATTTTCAACGTCCTAAATATTGACGTAGCTTAGTGTAAACATATTTATTAATTAATTTGCAAATACATTTTTCAAATATTAAACATGAGACAATGTGACAATAATACAACAAATTAATCACGGGATTCAGAAACAAGACTTGACGCCTTATATAAATCCGTCTCCCGGAATACATTTAATTACCATAATCATAGCATAGACGGGTTGCGCATTTGCGGGATCAGTCACTAATTTAGCTAAAAGAGGATGAACTGGTAAAAAAACTGGTTCCAACATGTAATGGACGAAGAAATTAATTTCTTTATTTCTGTTCAAGATTGATTTTTAATTGGTTGGAAATGTTGTCCGTGGGTTTATTCTTCAGTTGCAAATGATTTTTACCCATATATTGTATAATTACAGACGAATCGTTGATAGAAAATGCCGTTCCCTTTGTTCCATGTTGCATGACGTCATTTTTCCTCCCCGTCACCCCTGATGACGTCGTCTAAATGACGAGTCAAATCCGGAACGGATATAATGTGCAACCCTAGTATTATCCGAAATAACTCAGGAATCGATTTAGGATACAAAAAGAAAAAACAAAACATGGACATGATTTACGATATTGAGTGCAAATGTGCAACGTGCAGTGAAATACGGAGGTACGTGTGCAATTGTAGGTGCATGCGAGATGATTGATGTTATTTATTTTTGCCTGTTCACCGTAGTTCGTCGGTAAAGTATTAAAGCGCTTACTTCTGATCAAAAAATTTTGAACGCTAAGAAACAATTGAGTATTCTCGTCATCCGATATACCATCGACTCCAAAAAGTAATACTTCAGCAGATAATCTTACAGGGACTTGAAAATCTAAAACCAGTTGCTGTCTTAATGGTTGGTATAAGGGACATTTTAAAAGATAATGAGCTCGTGTTTCTACAGCACCACAGCGGCATAAGGGTGATGGAATAAGTTTTTGTCAAAATGGTCTTTGTTTAGTTCGCTACATCCTAAGCGAAGCCTTGCGTGTAAGATTTGACCCTTTCGGGATTCACAATAGTAAAAAGCTGGTATTTTATGTAGCTTGCGACGGTGCCTTTATTTCCAAACATCGAAAAAGACACAAAATCATCAATAAATTGAAACTTATTTAGTGATTTTTTTAGTAATGTTTGGAATTTAATAGATTTCATGTGATTTATCTGTAAGTACATGCATTATCTGTAAAGTTTTGTAAATTTTATGCCGAAATTGGGTTGCATCGTCGAAACAAAAATGTAGTGAAGTAGGGTATGTTTGTCAGCATTTCACAAAGACACAACAAAATTCAGGAATAAACCTTTTCGCTAAATTTACAACAGGATCGATGTTGAAGATTTCCATGGTAAAATTTCAATATCTTACTGCGAGTAAAATAATTATGACATAGACAAAACCTGAAAAAAACTGTCGAATTTGGGTTACATGACGTTATTTGTTGAGTAATTCAGATCATGTTAAGTAATTGCTAACAATTGAGTAATAACTTCAAGTAATTAAAGCAATCCTTTTAAGAAATTGCAAGTAAAACTTAAGTATATTTGAGTAATATATATGTCTCTTTGATGATTTGCCTAGTGGTCTTCAGTCGTTATAAGAGGTTTGACCATTTGGTGACCATTTTTATTTCTTATCAAAGGTGGGGTTGTCGTTGATAACATATTTGGGGTTTGTATACACACTTAACCCTTATACAACCCTATCAAAAAATTGTAGCAATAGTCTCACATGAGTCTGCACAGATCGCAGGCGAATAAGCAGTCAACTGGGTAGTTTTAACGTATGTTTATGTAGATTACCTTAACCTTCTGAATCTGCATCTGAATCTGAATCTGAATAAATACGATGCAGGACCAATACTGGTATAGACGCATCGGAAGAGAGCTGCTGCTTTAGTAGCAGGTCGGGAGAGCTTCCTTGAAGCTCTCAACTGTCTTTCTGCGCACTGTGTCTTCCGGTGACTTATTCCAATGGACTATTGTGTCAACAAAGAAAGAGTTCCTGTATTGGCTGCATTTTGACGGCGGTATGATAAAAGTCCTGGTGTTGTTTGTTTCCTGACAATCTATGATGTTATTTGTCAGGCAGTCTTTGTACTTGACAGCACGGATTTGCCTCTTTGGTCTAGCTGGTCTGATGTAAGCGTCCTGGTCTACTGCTGGTAATAACCCCTCCACTACTTTGTATAGGAACACTAATTTCGCGTTGGTTCTTCTGTCTCGTAATGATGGTAGATCAAGATCTTTAAGCATGTTCGTAACTGCTCCCTCTTGGCGGCTTTTGTAGTCTCCTGTGATGAATCGTGCCCCGTTTCTTTGTACTCGCTCGATTTTATCTATGTCCTTTTGAAGATACGGATCCCATACAACTGATCCATACTCCAGCGCAGATCTGACAAGTGCGATGAAGGCTGTTTTTCGGCATGACATAGGACAGTTTTTAAGGTTGCGTCGTAGAAATCCAAGGGTAGAGCTTGCCTTGCTTACGGTTTTTGCAATATGTTTAGACCATACCAAGTCTTCCGAAAGGAGAACGCCTAGGTAAGGATTTTCAGTGACCTGTTTAAGGACTGTGTTGTTGAGGTTGTAGAGGCTGTTGGATTTTGCCTTTATGCTCATGACATAGCACTTTGTGGCGTTGAAGCGCATTCCCCATTTTAATGCCCATTCTTCCAGGTTTTTCAGGTCGTTTTGAAGTATTATGTGATCTTCATGGCTTTTGATGGTTCGATAGAGTAGACAGTCGTCTGCAAAGAGCCGTACTTGAGACTTCACACTGTCGGGAAGGTCGTTGATGTGACACAGGAACAGTAAGGGTCCAAGAACCGTGCCTTGTGGTACACCAGATTCTACTAATGCGTTATTGGAATGTTCACCGTCAACTACTACCCGCATTTCTTTTTTGGTAAGAAACGATGTTAGCCATTTATGGATGTTTCCTTTGATACCATACTTTTCTAGTTTATGGAGTAGTCGGTCGTGGGGAACTGTGTCGAATGCTTTAGAAAAATCAAGTATTATCACGTCTGTTTGCTTGTTTTGGTCGTGCGATTGTAGCAGATCGTTTAATGTTACAATTAGTTGTGTCTCGCACGTGTAGCCTGATCTAAACCCATGGTTTAAGGATGTAAGGATGTTGTGTTCTTCTAGGTGCGACAGCATATGTTTGCAAATGATATGCTCCAATAACTTGCAAGATACTGATGTCAGGGATACGGGTCTATAGTTTTCGGCCTTGTGGCAATGTTATCTTGCTTCTTTGCTTTTGCATATCTCCAGAAAGGTTTGCGATCGTTCTTCATTCAGCCGTCATTTATGATGTTATTAATGTACTCATTCTCTGCTTTACGAAACTGCTTTTTAAATTCTCTCTGATGTTTCTTGTATTCTGTCCACTGCTTTGATTTTTTCGCCGCTCTGTATAGTCTTTCTTTCCGTCTTAGCATTCTTCCCAGACTTCTGGTCATCCAAGGAAGGTTGTTTTTCTTTTTAAATACTTTGGATGGTATGTTCTCATCAATGGTGGTTTTAAGTCTTCCTTTGAAGTGTTCCCAAATATCGTTCATGCTGATGCTTCCCCTCACCATTTCTTCAATTTCCTTACATATTACATCTATATCCTTGTTTATGTTATCCCAATTTGCCTTAGAATATAAGAAACGCTTCTGTGGTTTGGTCTTGTTGTATGTTGGTTTTATTAGCGCATCGGTGATAATGATGGCATGGTCCGACAGTCCTGGTATATTTGTCGATGATTTAACTAGGGATGCGTTCGTGGTAGATACTAAGTCCAGCAGGTTGTTCTCTCTAGTCGGTGTATCATGGACTTGTGTAAGGTTGAATTCATTACATATGTCAATAAGTTTCTGTTGTACATCTTTATCATTAGTTTTGTTGTTGAGATCCATGTTATTCCAGTCGATGTCTGGGCAGTTGAAATCACCTGCAAGTATGATATGCTTAGGCTTATTGCTATTAATTTTCGCAATTGACTCCGTTAGTTTCTCTAGATCTTGTATGTTTCTATGTGGCATATAGAATGATGATATGTATAGGTCTTTGCTGTTCTGCAGTTTTATTTTGACCCATTCAATTTCACATTCCGTAACTGCTTCCGGTTGTTCTATAGATACAAGGTCAGAGTGAGCTGCTATAAAGACACCTCCTCCTAGGGTCCCTCTATCGTTTCGGTACACTTTGTAATTATCAGGGAATATCTCGGATGATTTAATTGATGTTGGTGATGGTGGCTTGCCTGGTTTGATGCCTCTCAACCAGGATTCTGTACCGATGATAATGTCTGGTTTGGTATAATTTATTACGGCTGCAAATTCAGATGTTTTATCTCTTAGACTTCTTCAATTTAATGTCATTATCCTCAAGTTGAGTTTGTTTGGGAATGTGAAGACATCTGATGTTGAGTTTACGCTATCATTATCTGAGCCATTTAGATTTCTCTGTGAATCTGGGTTTCTTCTTTTCTTGGTGTTGTTCATATCTTTATTTTTCGGGCTACTGGTGTGAAGTGGGTTGAATGCGCTGTTGTTGCTTTTTATCGATTCCATAGTATCATCAATGTAAGATAGTGGTGTGAACACATTTGATGTAAAGAGTTCAAAGCCTCTGTATGTGAATGAGTCAACATTCATGCTGTCACATTTACAACACATCCACTGACCATTACTTCTCTGTAGAAGTTCGTAGTCTTGTGTACAAAGTTCGATGCATGATTTATGATGCCAGACATTACAATCATCACAGCATATGCCTTCGCAGGACCATGTGACTGGTAAGTCACACAGACCGCATGGATTTACTGTTTGGTTCTTAGGACCTGGGTTGGTTTCAATGTCTCCAACTAATAACAGTATAATGATCCATATCAGACTATTTTTCGTGGACAATTGGGTGGTTCTTGGTTGAAGCGGTTGATGGTATTTGGATTTAAGATGTCTGATTGATGCTAATGTTATGTTAAGTTTGGATGATAATCTTTGATCTAGGCTTTCTTGGTTTGGCTGGTGGGAGTATTTGAATAGCAGCAGCACTAATATGCATAACAGTTGCAGCGTGAGGTTCAGCTTGTGGGTCATGGTGTTGTTGTAGTATAGTGTAGAAAGCCTACTCTGACTACAAGTAATTTGACCTTGTCAGGGATTTGGTGTAGTTTAGTGTAGAAAGCCTACTCTGACTACTATTGCAGTTTAGTGTAGAATGCCTACTCTGACTACAATGGCCTGACTTTGTCAAGTAAATGGATTTGTAGTTAAGTGTAGAAAGCCTACTCTGACTACTATTGCAGTTTAGTGTAGAATGCCTATTCTGACTACAATGGCCTGACTTTGTCAGGTAAATGGATTTGTAGTTTAGTGTAGAAAGCCTACTCTGACTACTGTTTTCTGGTGATGTTTTGTTGATCTTCTTGTAGTTTAGTGTAGGAAGCCTACTCTGACTACAATGCTCTGGTGGTGTTAAGTTGATCTCTTTGTAGTATAGTGTAGAAAGCCTACTCTGACTACAATGCTCTGGTGGTGTTAAGTTGGTCTCTTTGTAGTTTAGTGTAGAAAACCTACTCTGACTACAATGATCTGATGATATGGAGTTGATCTTCTTGAAGTTTAGTGTAGAAAGCCTACTCTGACTACAATGTACTGGTGGTGTTGAGTTGATCTTTTTGTAGTATAGTGTAGAAATCCTACTCTGACTACAATGTTCTGGTGACGTTGGGCTGATGTTCTTGTAGTTTAGTGTAGAAAGCCTACCCTGACTACAGAACCCTGACAGTGTTGTAGGTATTGTGGTGTTGTAGTGTAGTGTACTCTTACTACAGTATCTGAATGGTGTTGGAGATGAAGATTGGAGCAATATGTAGTTTAGTGTAGAAAGCCTACTCTTACTACAGTATTTTCGAATGTTAATCAGGTTGGTGATGGGAAACTGCACTGATTTAAGTGATATAGTAAAGACTGAACAGTCAACTTACATGTATTAATGCCAGCAGTCTTTCTGTATTTGGATTGAGATTCTTTTAAGCCAGTTCTTTGCAAGAGTTGGTGATGGATGTACTCCGTCTCTATAGAGGTTGATGTTGTACGTCTTTCTTTGGGTTAACTCTCTGTTTTTCCCTTTTTTGTACTTGGGATTTTTGAACAACGTAAGAGAAAAGTTTTGCGAGTGGCTCCTTAGGCTATTGTTCATATAACGTATTAGTTTATTGAGGCTGTCTATCTGGTTCCACAGGTCTTGGTCTTGCTCATGGAATATATCTGGATGTTTGTGGTGTTTGTGGTAGTTCCAATGTTCTATTGAGTAGGGGGGTATTTCAAGAATGGTAAGTTTTGAGCCAGGGAATAGATTTATTGTTTCGGCAATAAGTTGGTAGTATGTCAGTAGATCTTGGACAGTTTCCTCACTTTGGGTTGTTAAAGAAATGTACTTTGAACTTCTGTCTAATGTTGTAAGGTCATTTGTTCCAAGCCAGACGTATAGGTGGATATTACCAAAGTCAGAAATAATCTTTTCTATGTCACTTAGCCAGATTACTTGATCATATGTCTTTGCCCCACTGACACAGCACCATTCGATTGATTGATCAACTGGGTTGTTTGTGATATGGTGTTTTAGGGTCAGACCTTTACTATCTGACAAGATCACTGGGACTAAAGTTATATTTCCTTGTAAAGGTTCACGAGGTATTTGATTAAAACTAACAAGTTTGGAAAATGACATTTAGTAATTGACAATGTTTTGAAAATGGCGGGGTGAACTGTCAACACGATCGATTTGTTGACAAAGTGTTTATGAAGGGATATTATCCGTTTTTGATGGAAATAAGTTTGTAAAATCCTAAAAACAATGTTTGTGGATGACTTTATGACACTTTTGGTAACACTTAATGATTAAATTAATCGTTTTCTTCTGTATTTCTTCTCTCTGATTTTTTTCCGTCTTGACACTTTTTGCGCATGCTCACCTTCTTCTTTCCGATTTGATTTGTACTGCGTGTTAGTTTGTTCTTTGTTATTGATTATCAATAGAGGGAGGTTGGGCCAAAAAAAAAACTAGTTTAACAGCGCCACATTTTAAATGTGCCTCTCCGGGAATCTTGATCAAATCTGATGTTGTATTTTTCAAATTTTGTCTTTATTGTTTTTGTCAAGGAGGGGCTTTTCATTGACACTTTAGGGTTTGACTTGAATCATATGTATTGTATATAATCCAGGGCCAATTGCCAAACAGCGAAAAGCGACCATTGTCACATTGAAGGCATTGTGGATTTTTTAAATTGTTGTCAATGTTGTAGGTTGTGTCGCGTACACTTATTCCACATCTCATTATCTTGTATCACTTGGTTTTCTAAGATATATTTATTCAAAGCAAAATAATCTTTAATTTTTATTTGTGTAAATAATCTTTTTCATTCGTCTTTTTCATTTAAATATATGAAGCTCAATTATCTGAACATTTCAACATGCAAATGGTTTTCATGACAGAAACAACTTTAAACCAACAATTTGTCATTTTAATTCTTATAAGTTAGAGTTTTGACTGATTGGGAAAAAATCCCATCATTCCTCATTCTTCCGCTCGGCTTGCATAATGAAAGTCATGTTTTTATATTCGAAATTTTTGATCCATTGACATGTATTTCTTAGGTTTAAAACCGATTTATTTTGGCACAGAGTGCACAAATCATTCAATTTCAGATATAAAATGAATATACAAGGGACAAAGTCCAAAGGAAAAGGCAGTCCGTCTGCTACAAAAGCCTTTTGCCAAGATAGCAAGAAATTTCTTCAAGAATATAAAATTCCCATAAAGGCTCGATAATCAAACTATAGGGATTCTTCTTAAGACGATTCAGATCCATATGAAATATTCTCGGACGAGGAAAAGTCAGAGTTTGAAGACGGGGAAATTCTCATAGCAGACTTTGAACAAGAAAAAAGTCACAAAAGTGAAATGTAGATGATGGCTCAGATTAGGAGAAATTTGATTCTACGAATAAGAAGTTAGAGCTTGTAATGACTGGTAGCAGGGTGCGGAATGTTAAAAAGAATTTTTCAACGTACATCAGTGATGAATGTATTAAGGACACAGTTTTGCTAGACACACCTGTGCCCATGAACAGCTCTCTGGCCCCACCCTTTGTCGACGATTTTGTCGAAGGCTTGATTGGCAGTCACAAGACCACGAAGTTCATTAATTAGATATATTGCGTGACAATAGCCTTGGATACATCCAGAAAAAGGTCAGTCATAGAATGACGTCCCTAAACGAGGTTTGGCAGATGTCAATAACTGAGGTTCCAACCTCATTGAAAGAATTGTGCTGTTGGTTATCCAGGTAAACGTAGCTTGTTTATTCGAAAATTTAATGGCAAAATTTAATAAGGAATGAAGTTTGCAAAAGAAACAACATGAAAAGAGCTCGGGAAATGTCCAAAGAAATGGGAAAGGACAGAAAAACAAACGTAGAGAGAGCTCGTCAAGAACGGAAATCCTGGTCTCAAAAAGAGAAGGTATGTATGCCTTAAAATTTATCAATGGTTCAAATCCCCCTAGGGGGTTGACTCCAGTACTTCACAGAAAACTGGGTGAAAATAACAAAAGATCAGAAAATTCAACTCGTACACAATAGAATTTCAAAAAAAACTCATCTAAATACAAATAAAACTTTCACATTTCTCAGCAAGGGGAAAAATAAGCATATCTTAAGAAATAGTAGAAAATGCTAAAAAAGGGGCAATAGAAGAAAAAAATGTCCAGACCAATACCAATTTGTGTGCCACTTATTTATAAGACCCATGAAAAATTAGGGGGGGCCAATCTCGAACCTAAAAAGTCTGAACAAATCAGTAAAGTACCAAAACTTCAAAATGGAAGAGTTCCAGACTGTGAACAAACTAATAATTAAGGGGTGACTGGATGTGCAAGACAGATCTGAAAGAAGCCTACATATGCCTACCGACTCTAGAGCAACATCGCAAATATCTCCGGTTTCAACACGGTCAGAAAATATACCAATATCGGATATTATTCTTTTGGCCTGGGATCAGGTCCCATAATCTTCACAAAGGTAATAAAACCCATAATAGTCCTTATGAGGCGAATCGGCTTTTGACTAGTCATATGCAAATACTTAGACGATATATTGTTGTTAAATCAATCAAAGGAGGGGCTAGTCAGAGTTAAAAACACTCTGATATGGAGCCTCGACGGTCTGGGGTGGATACTAAAGTGGACGAAATCAATAACAGTTCCATCTCAAACGATGTAATGTCTGGGAATGACAATAGATCATTAGAAATGATAATCTTGCTTCCAGTGTCGACATGTAAGGGCATAATAGAGAAATGTCAGAGGGTTCTCGAATCAGATCAAATATAAATTAACAACCTGACAATAGGAACGTTAAACTTTAACAGTAGAAGCGGTATTTTCAGCAACGTTCTACATAAGGGAATTACAAGTGTACAAAACCAAACGTCTGTTTAAAACGCCCAATTATCAGGCTCTTGTCAGTCTCCCGTTAGAATGCAAGATCAAAATTCAATGGTGGATTCAACATCTCGAACACAAGAACAGAAAGCGTTCGATTTCTCCTAGTCCAGACATAATAATAGAAAGCGACGCCTCATTACGGGACCAGGGGGAGCAGTAGACGTGACGAAAAAATTCAAAATTGGTGTTCCTGGGGGCGTAAGCGAACAACCGAACATATGTTTTGGAGCTAAAAGCGGCGAAGTTTGGATTAATGTCACTAACACTAGTAAAGTATTTCCGGATTTGATTGCCCATTTTGGTATTAAATCCATTTGAAATAGATTAAAAATTTTAGAAATGCATTGATTTAGATAGCCTACTCTATTTCAATCTTAATTAATCAATTTGTTATCTAAATCAATGTAATTTGAACCACTATCCTTGCAGTGAATCAATCTTAATCAGCTTACAATCTAATTAGAAACCTATCTTGCATCGCTCCCGGTTTTTTGTTACGTTGCGTGTGAAATCTAACGAAATCCGCTTACGGGTCACATGCAGGTGATCCTGGAGGTGTGTCTTTTTTGACCAATCAAATCGAGACTTATCAATGTAGAAAATTTCGGCTGCCGGTCAGTCAATATCGGAGTTTTTCCTAAGTATGAACAGGTGTTCCGAACAAATTTCTTTACTTCCGGTTGTCAGAAAAATCAATAGAAAATTTCACAATATTCGAAGAATCTCAGTTTTTTATTGAAAATGAGAGTTGTCAAAAAAATTTTGACATTTGAAGTTTGAAGTTTGATCTCCGCTACAAAAATGAAAGTTCCAAATCCAATTACACCTCGGAAAACGTATTATAGTTCTAATATGAGAATGGTTCTGTCCTAAACGCTCGCGAAGATACAAAATCAACATAAATTTTGTTTGATAATAGGGACAACCTAAACTAGGTCGAACCTTAATTTGATCTAAAAAAATAACCTCAGCTGGTTCAATAGATAAGAGGGTCTACTAATGGTTAAAATCTAATAATTTGATAAAAGAATATTATCCTAAAACAATCGTCAATATATGGTCCGCGGCCGGGACGATATGATTCATAGCTTATACATAAATATCAATCTTTGACGTCATTTTATCCATCTGTGACGTCATATCCAGCAGATTGTAAACATGAAGACATCAAGAGGTCAACGTTATTATGCCAGATTTTGTGAGATTTTCTGAATACCCGTATCTAATTGTTTATGTTCAGTACTGGCTGCAATAGATTGATTTAAAACCTGGTGGAATATGACGACGGTCAATGATTGGATTGATTATTTGACAGGTAGGACCAAATTATCATACATAAAACAGTTAAAAACAGTTTCAAACTTTTTTAATAATGAATCTGTGATATGAAAAGTTGTGATAACTTAGTTTTAGGGACGATGTGATCTGATAGTTCCTGCCATTTTTCTGCGCATAACTGTGCACTCTTGGTTAAAGGTCACTAGTGAATTGAAATCTCGCGCGAGGGGGGCATATAAAAAAACTTAAAAAACTAGCGTTCGTTCGTTAGATAGTTATTATTTATTAGAAAGTTATTGTCATTAATAACAAGAAAAGGTTCGGTTTTGTACCCGTTTGTAAATAAATACGCAAAAATACCACCAGCGTCAAGTTGGTTCAATATTCAACATTCAACATTCAACATTCAATTTTTTTTTTGTTAGTTCAACATTCAAAATTTTTCTTCGTTCAATATTGAAACAGATTTTGTTTCAACGTTCAACATTCAAATTTTTTTTACTTCAATATTGAAACAGATTTTGTTTCAACATTCAACATTCAAATTTTTTTTACTTCAATATTGAAACAGATTTTGTTTCAACATTCAACATTCAAAATTTTTCTTACTTCAATATTGAAACAGATTCTGTTTCAAAATTCAACATTCAAATTTTTTTTACTTCAATATTGAAACAGATTCTGTTTCAACATTCAACATTCAAAATTTTTCTTACTTCAATATTGAAACAGATTCTGTTTCAACATCCAACATTCAAAATTTTTCTTAGTTCAATATTGAAACAGATTTTGTTTCAACGTTCAACTTTCAAAATTTTTTTACTTCAATATTGAAACAGATTTTGTTTCAACATTCAACATTCAAAATTTTTTTACTTCAATATTGAAACAGATTTTGTTTCAACATTCAACATTCAAAATTTTTCTTACTTCAATATTGAAACAGATTCTGTTTCAACATTCAACATTCAAAATTTTTCTTACTTCAATATTGAAACAGATTTTGTTTCAACGTTCAACATTCAAAATTTTTTTACTTCAATATTGAAACAGATTTTGTTTCAACATTCAACATTCAAATTTTTTTTACTTCAATATTGAAACAGATTTTGTTTCAACATTCAACATTCAAAATTTTTCTTACTTCAATATTGAAACAGATTCTGTTTCAACATTCAACATTCAAAATTTTTCTTACTTCAATATTGAAACAGATTTTGTTTCAACATTCAACATTCAAAATTTTTCTTACTTCAATATTGAAACAGATTCTGTTTCAACATTCAACATTCAAATTTTTTTTACTTCAATATTGAAACAGATTTTGTTTCAACATTCAACATTCAATTTTTTTTTACTTCAATATTGAAACAGATTTTGTTTCAACATTCAACATTCAAAATTTTTCTTACTTCAATATTGAAACAGATTCTCTTTCAACATTCAACATTCAAAATTTTTCTTAGTTCAATATTGAAACAGATTTTGTTTCAACGTTCAACTTTCAAAATTTTTTTACTTCAATATTGAAACAGATTTTGTTTCAACATTCAACATTCAAAATTTTTTTACTTCAATATTGAAACAGATTTTGTTTCAACATTCAACATTCAAAATTTTTCTTACTTCAATATTGAAACAGATTATGTTTCAACATTCAACATTCAAAATTTTTCTTAGTTCAATATTGAAACAGGTTTTGTTTCAACGTTCAACATTCAAAATTTTTTTACTTCAATATTGAAACAGATTTTGTTTCAACATTCAACATTCAAATTTTTTTTACTTCAATATTGAAACAGATTTTGTTTCAACATTCAACATTCAAAATTTTTCTTACTTCAATATTGAAACAGATTCTGTTTCAACATTCAACATTCAAAATTTTTCTTACTTCAATATTGAAACAGATTTTGTTTCAACATTCAACATTCAAAATTTTTCTTACTTCAATATTGAAACAGATTCTGTTTCAACATTCAACATTCAAAATTTTTTTACTTCAATATTGAAACAGATTTTGTTTCAACATTCAACATTCAAAATTTTTCTTACTTCAATATTGAAACAGATTCTGTTTCAACATTCAACATTCAAAATTTTTCTTACTTCAATATTGAAACAGATTTTGTTTCAACATTCAACATTCAAAGTTTTTCTTACTTCAATATTGAAACAGATTCTGTTTCAACATTCAACATTCAAAATTTTTTTACTTCAATATTGAAACAGATTTTGTTTCAACATTCAACATTCAAAATTTTTCTAATTTCAATATTGAAACAGATTCTGTTTCAACATTCAACATTCAAAATTTTTCTTAGTTCAATATTGAAACAGATTTTGTTTCAACGTTCAACTTTCAAAATTTTTTTACTTCAATATTGAAACAGATTTTGTTTCAACATTCAACATTCAAAATTTTTTTACTTCAATATTGAAACAGATTTTGTTTCAACATTCAACATTCAAAATTTTTCTTACTTCAATATTGAAACAGATTCTGTTTCAACATTCAACATTCAAATTTTTTCTTACTTCAATATTGAAACAGATTTTGTTTCAACGTTCAACATTCAAAATTTTTTTACTTCAATATTGAAACAGATTTTGTTTCAACATTCAACATTCAAATTTTTTTTACTTCAATATTGAAACAGATTTTGTTTCAACATTCAACATTCAAAATTTTTCTTACTTCAATATTGAAACAGATTCTGTTTCAACATTCAACATTCAAAATTTTTCTTACTTCAATATTGAAACAGATTTTGTTTCAACATTCAACATTCAAAATTTTTCTTACTTCAATATTGAAACAGATTCTGTTTCAACATTCAACATTCAAAATGTTTTTACTTCAATATTGAAACAGATTTTGTTTCAACATTCATCATTCAAAATTTTTTTACTTCAATATTGAAACAGATTTTGTTTCAACATTCAACATTCAAAATTTTTCTTACTTCAATATTGAAACAGATTCTGTTTCAACATTCAACATTCAAAATTTTTCTTAGTTCAATATTGAAACAGATTTTGTTTCAACGTTCAACTTTCAAAATTTTTTTACTTCAATATTGAAACAGATTTTGTTTCAACATTCAACATTCAAAATTTTTTTACTTCAATATTGAAACAGATTTTGTTTCAACATTCAACATTCAAAATTTTTCTTACTTCAATATTGAAACAGATTCTGTTTCAACATTCAACATTCAAAATTTTTCTTAGTTCAATATTGAAACAGATTTTGTTTCAACGTTCAACATTCAAAATTTTTTTACTTCAATATTGAAACAGATTTTGTTTCAACATTCAACATTCAAATTTTTTTTACTTCAATATTGAAACAGATTTTGTTTCAACATTCAACATTCAAAATTTTTCTTACTTCAATATTGAAACAGATTCTGTTTCAACATTCAACATTCAAAATTTTTTTACTTCAATATTGAAACAGATTCTGTTTCAACATTCAACATTCAAAATTTTTCTTACTTCAATATTGAAACAGATTCTGTTTCAACATTCAACATTCAAAATTTTTCTTACTTCAATATTGAAACAGATTCTGTTTCAACATTCAACATTCAAAATTTTTCTTAGTTCAATATTGAAACAGATTTTGTTTCAACGTTCAACTTTCAAAATTTTTTTACTTCAATATTGAAACAGATTTTGTTTCAACATTCAACATTCAAAATTTTTTTACTTCAATATTGAAACAGATTCTGTTTCAACATTCAACATTCAAAATTTTTCTTACTTCAATATTGAAACAGATTTTGTTTCAACGTTCAACATTCAAAATTTTTTTACTTCAATATTGAAACAGATTTTGTTTCAACATTCAACATTCAAATTTTGTTTACTTCAATATTGAAACAGATTTTGTTTCAACATTCAACATTCAAAATTTTTCTTACTTCAATATTGAAACAGATTCTGTTTCAACATTCAACATTCAAAATTTTTCTTACTTCAATATTGAAACAGATTTTGTTTCAACATTCAACATTCAAAATTTTTCTTACTTCAATATTGAAACAGATTCTGTTTCAACATTCAACATTCAAAATTTTTTTACTTCAATATTGAAACAGATTTTGTTTCAACATTCAACATTCAAAATTTTTTTACTTCAATATTGAAACAGATTTTGTTTCAACATTCAACATTCAAAATTTTTCTTACTTCAATATTGAAACAGATTCTGTTTCAACATTCAACATTCAAAATTTTTCTTAGTTCAATATTGAAACAGATTTTGTTTCAACGTTCAACTTTCAAATTTTTTTTACTTCAATATTGAAACAGATTTTGTTTCAACATTCAACATTCAAAATTTTTTTACTTCAATATTGAAACAGATTTTGTTTCAACATTCAACATTCAAAATTTTTCTTACTTCAATATTGAAACAGATTATGTTTCAACATTCAACATTCAAAATTTTTCTTAGTTCAATATTGAAACAGATTTTGTTTCAACGTTCAACATTCAAAATTTTTTTACTTCAATATTGAAACAGATTTTGTTTCAACATTCAACATTCAAATTTTTTTTACTTCAATATTGAAACAGATTTTGTTTCAACATTCAACATTCAAAATTTTTCTTACTTCAATATTGAAACAGATTCTGTTTCAACATTCAACATTCAAAATTTTTCTTACTTCAATATTGAAACAGATTTTGTTTCAACATTCAACATTCAAATTTTTTTTACTTCAATATTGAAACAGATTTTGTTTCAACATTCAACATTCAAAATTTTTCTTACTTCAATATTGAAACAGATTCTGTTTCAACATTCAACATTCAAAATTTTTCTTACTTCAATATTGAAACAGATTCTGTTTCAACATTCAACATTCAAAATTTTTTTACTTCAATATTCAAACAGATTCTGTTTCAACATTCAACATTCAAAATTTTTCTTACTTCAATATTGAAACAGATTCTGTTTCAACATTCAACATTCAAAATTTTTCTTAGTTCAAAATTGAAACAGATTTTGTTTCAACGTTCAACTTTCAAAATTTTTTTACTTCAATATTGAAACAGATTTTGTTTCAACATTCAACATTCAAAATTTTTTTACTTCAATATTGAAACAGATTTTGTTTCAACATTCAACATTCAAAATTTTTCTTACTTCAATATTGAAACAGATTCTGTTTCAACATTCAACATTCAAAATTTTTCTTACTTCAATATTGAAACAGATTTTGTTTCAACGTTCAACATTCAAAATTTTTTTACTTCAATATTGAAACAGATTTTGTTTCAACATTCAACATTCAAATTTTTTTTACTTCAATATTGAAACAGATTTTGTTTCAACATTCAACATTCAAAATTTTTCTTACTTCAATATTGAAACAGATTCTGTTTCAACATTCAACATTCAAAATTTTTCTTACTTCAATATTGAAACAGATTTTGTTTCAACATTCAACATTCAAAATTTTTCTTACTTCAATATTGAAACAGATTCTGTTTCAACATTCAACATTCAAAATTTTTTTACTTCAATATTGAAACAGATTTTGTTTCAACATTCAACATTCAAAATTTTTTTACTTCAATATTGAAACAGATTTTGTTTCAACATTCAACATTCAAAATTTTTCTTACTTCAATATTGAAACAGATTCTGTTTCAACATTCAACATTCAAATTTTTTCTTAGTTCAATATTGAAACAGATTTTGTTTCAACGTTCAACTTTCAAAATTTTTTTACTTCAATATTGAAACAGATTTTGTTTCAACATTCAACATTCAAAATTTTTTTACTTCAATATTGAAACAGATTTTGTTTCAACATTCAACATTCAAAATTTTTCTTACTTCAATATTGAAACAGATTCTGTTTCAACATTCAACATTCAAAATTTTTCTTACTTCAATATTGAAACAGATTTTGTTTCAACGTTCAACATTCAAAATTTTTTTACTTCAATAATGAAACAGATTTTGTTTCAACATTCAACATTCAAATTTTTTTTACTTCAATATTGAAACAGATTTTGTTTCAACATTCAACATTCAAAATTTTTCTTACTTCAATATTGAAACAGATTCTGTTTCAACATTCAACATTCAAAATTTTTCTTACTTCAATATTGAAACAGATTTTGTTTCAACATTCAACATTCAAAATTTTTCTTACTTCAATATTGAAACAGATTCTGTTTCAACATTCAACATTCAAAATTTTTTTACTTCAATATTGAAACAGATTTTGTTTCAACATTCAACATTCAAAATTTTTCTTACTTCAATATTGAAACAGATTCTGTTTCAACATTCAACATTCAAAATTTTTCTTACTTCAATATTGAAACAGATTTTGTTTCACATTCAACATTCAAAATTTTTTTACTTCAATATTGAAACAGATTTTGTTTCAACATTCAACATTCAAAATTTTTCTTACTTCAATATTGAAACCGATTTTGTTTCAACGTTCAACATTCAAAATTTTCTTACTTCAATATTGAAACAGATTTTGTTTCAATGTTCAACATTCAAAGTTTTTCTTACTTCAATATTGAAACAGATATCAGTTCAATATCAATAAAGAGAAATCAATTCTACGAATCTATTGTTTAGAAGTGAACGTAGAGAAACAAATCTGCAAGCAGAGCCACAATTCACAGGAATGTCCATGTTGAACATACATGTATATGATGTCTACCAGAAAGTTGTGGATTTGTTTTCAGTAGTTTTCAGCGTGCGGGACTTACATCGATTTCCTTGGCAGAGCGACACGTCTGACACAAAAATTCCTCACACAGGGTTATGTTGCTCCTCGATTGCTGTCTTCACTCAAGAAATTTTACGGAAGACATCATGCACTTGTAGACAAAAATGGGATTTCGATCTCTCAAATGAGTGCAGATGTTGGTTTGTCATAGGGTGTTGATTTGTCTTCCTTTACCGGATTTGACACGCTGAATGGACTATTGGCAACGCGACGGGTGTGCTATAGCAAGCAGGAACTGCTTACTCTTCCGGAGCACCTGAGTTCACTCTTGTTTCGACTGGAGTTCGCGTTGTTGATTGATATTCAGTTGTTTTGTGTTTCCATGTTTTACATGTTGTCTGTGTTTGTCCTGTTCTTGTTGGTGTTTACTGGTTTTGTCTCTGCTCTTTCGGACTTTTGACATTCGGATACCCCATTGGTACCTCTGCTTCTTTCACGTTGATTACAAAATAGTTTTGTTATAATTGATAACGGGATATTATACCACTTACTTGTAAGACAGTGTGCTTTATTGCAATCCGTGTTCGTCTATCGTTTCTCCTTCCGGTACAAGCATGTTTCTCTGTTGCCTTCTACAATGCTTCTACTGAACGGATTGGTTTGAAATTTGGTGTACTACTTAAAGACGATGAGTCAAATTGTACCGTGCTTTTACTTTCATGGTTATATTTCCTGTTTTCCCAGCCGAATTAGACATTTTGAATGTAAAAATATATAGTTTTGCGTAACACTTTTATCTGTACCTACTGTAGGGGTTGGTTTTCGTATGAAGTACATATGTTTAGCTAGTCCCTATGTGTCACCAGATCAGTGCAAGTATTTAATTGCATGCTGTAACCATGACAGGAGTCCCAAACAATTTAAGCTAGATGTCTTCTGTTAAAATATCAACTTGAGTTCTATATTTTTTTAATATTGTCCCCGCTTTGAGATAACTTTAAATGTGTTTTATCGGTTCTTTGTAATTGTTTTATTTGTCCCAGCTTTGGATATTCTGTATGTTCAGTATACAATATTCAACATCTGGGTTCAAGAATTATCGTTTGAAGTACACTCTCGTTACGACTTGAGTTCTCGCTGTAGATTGATATTCATTGATTTTTGTATTTCCATGTTTTACATGTTGCCTGTTTTTCCCGTTCTTGTTGGTGTTTACTTGTTTTGTCTCTTCCCTTTTGGACTTTTGACATTCGGTTACCCTTTGGTACCTCTGCTTCTTTCTTAAAATACTTGTTTAAGATTAAGATAGAGATGGTGGTCATCTTAAAAAAATGTCCCAATATTGATGTTCACCTGTTAAAAGGTAAACAACATACCTGCGAACATGTCTTGTTACAATTAATTAAGCTTAATTATTAAAAATAAATAAAATAGCTTAAACTAGGAAAATGATGTATGAATGAATTGGGGGAAAATAATTTCCTGAAATTATGCTAAAAAGAAAACTAATATAATGTAACTATAGTTACAATTACTAAAAGTAAGTAGCCCCAAACATGTTAAGATTTATTAAAAAGGTGTTGAAGGGGATGGAGGGTGGGGAAATTTCGAAACAAGAAAATAATTTAAAAACTCCCAAAAAACTAAAGCTGCTATTTCTTTGTCTTACTAACTAAACTGTCTAAAAATAGCTGTCTGATCGTTTAACATGCGACCCCCACATCTGGCAATACTTTAGAAGCAAATACAAATGAAAAGCTAATTCATGTATAAACTATAATTTAATAAATTAAATTCACTTTTACACATGGTTATTCATGTCAGGTCGCACAACTGCGTATGACTCCACAATCAATTATATGTGAGAAAAGAGCAATGACCTGGCTGTTTCATCTTGTTCAATGTGTAGCGTACCATGTTTCTTGTAAAAATATGTATTAAGTTTCATGAATGATCACTTTAGCAGGAATTGTGTTAAGACAAAAATAAAAGTACATATTTTTATTATTACTTCTAAAAAATAACAAATCTATAAACTAATACATTTTTATACATGCATAATTATGTAATAATAATCTCAAAAGTCCTATAAAAAACAATACCTATACACTATAACTAATTTGGCTTCTTGGGGGCTACTCACAATACTAAGCATTAAAAACTCACAAGTACCAATCTATAAAACTACTACATGTAATTAATTATAATTAATTGATAACAGCTAATATAAAAGCAATAACGAATGTGGTAGAATAGGCGGTGGAAACACGCCTGAAAAACGTAGATTCAAGGCGGAAGAGTCACGCCTGTCTAATACCTATTAAGTAAATTTTTGAAAATTTTGAAAATCAGGCGGTAGAACCCAGGCCTGGGGCGGATGATTCCAGCCCGTGTAAACCCAAATTGCCAGTAGGAGATCCATACTGACTACAGCTGCCAAATTCGGTCAGTAATATACGGAAATAAAGAAGAAATTCAGGCGGTAGAACCCAGCCTGAGGCGGAAGATTCCTGCCCAGTTAAGGTAAACAACATACCTGCGAACATGTCTTGTTACAATTAATTAAGCTTAATTATTAAAAATAAATAAAATAGCTTAAACTAGGAAAATGATGTATGAATGAATTGGGGGAAAATAATTTCCTGAAATTATGCTAAAAAGAAAACTAATATAATGTAACTATAGTTACAATTACTAAAAGTAAGTAGCCCCAAACATGTTAAGATTTATTAAAAAGGTGTTGAAGGGGATGGAGGGTGGGGAAATTTCGAAACAAGAAAATAATTTAAAAACTCCCAAAAAACTAAAGCTGCTATTTCTTTGTCTTACTAACTAAACTGTCTAAAAATAGCTGTCTGATCGTTTAACATGCGACCCCCACATCTGGCAATACTTTAGAAGCAAATACAAATGAAAAGCTAATTCATGTATAAACTATAATTTAATAAATTAAATTCACTTTTACACATGGTTATTCATGTCAGGTCGCACAACTGCGTATGACTCCACAATCAATTATATGTGAGAAAAGAGCAATGACCTGGCTGTTTCATCTTGTTCAATGTGTAGCGTACCATGTTTCTTGTAAAAATATGTATTAAGTTTCATGAATGATCACTTTAGCAGGAATTGTGTTAAGACAAAAATAAAAGTACATATTTTTATTATTACTTCTAAAAATAACAAATCTATAAACTAATACATTTTTATACATGCATAATTATGTAATAATAATCTCAAAAGTCCTATAAAAAACAATACCTATACACTATAACTAATTTGGCTTCTTGGGGGCTACTCACAATACTAAGCATTAAAAACTCACAAGTACCAATCTATAAAACTACTACATGTAATTAATTATAATTAATTGATAACAGCTAATATAAAAGCAATAACGAATGTGGTAGAATAGGCGGTGGAAACACGCCTGAAAAACGTAGATTCAAGGCGGAAGAGTCACGCCTGTCTAATACCTATTAAGTAAATTTTTGAAAATTTTGAAAATCAGGCGGTAGAACCCAGGCCTGGGGCGGATGATTCCAGCCCGTGTAAACCCAAATTGCCAGTAGGAGATCCATACTGACTACAGCTGCCAAATTCGGTCAGTAATATACGGAAATAAAGAAGAAATTCAGGCGGTAGAACCCAGCCTGAGGCGGAAGATTCCTGCCCAGTTAAGGTAAACAACATACCTGCGAACATGTCTTGTTACAATTAATTAAGCTTAATTATTAAAAATAAATAAAATAGCTTAAACTAGGAAAATGATGTATGAATGAATTGGGGGAAAATAATTTCCTGAAATTATGCTACCAAAATGAACGAATACATGTAATGTGTGAGTGAAGCCCCCAAGAAAAATACAACATTAATTATAATAACATATTATAGATTAGATCATGTAATAGATAAAATAATATGACATAAAATAGTTCAAATACACAGCTAAAGACACATATCATTTTGTGCCCTTTCAATAACCTTTGGGTCCACTCTGATGTATCGCATGTAACAGTCTGAAGACCACCTACCTAAAGTTTTAATAATGTGGTCTTCTACACCAGCTGCTGCAGCGGAACTTGCAGCTCCTATCCTAAAAGAGTGACCTGTATACAAACTAGCATTTAAACCTAATCGACCTAGTATGATCTCATTTAAATAACGAATAAAAATATTACGAGATAATGGACCAGCTTCAAACTCATCATTAGTAAACAAAGGGGCGCTAGAAAGTGCTCCGCTAGCATATCTGCTACGTAAATACTCTGCCATCTCTCTTACAGGAGAGAACTTACAATTCTCAAAAATCTTAACATTCACTCCTTTTTTGAAAGGATCACATTTAGAAGACATCAAACGTAAAGTGAAAAAGGCTCCAGACGATTCTACACACACATCTCCTAAGGAAAGGAAATTTAAATTATTTACACCATCACAAGTAAATTCTCCGCAACGGAGAAAGCCAAAAAAGGCTAACTTGAAAATACATTTTAACATAGTATCAATAAATGGGGAAAAAACTCCTACTGATAACGAAGAACACATTTGATCTAATAGATTAGCTGTAATTGGCAATCTCTCATTTGATCGATTATCTTGTAATTTTTTGACTCCCTTTAAAATATAAGCCAACTGGGAAGAACTTTTTAAGGGATCGTTGTGACAATAACGAATGTAGAAGTATCTAATACCAGCTAAATACAGTTGAATTGTATCGTGTTTTAAACCTAACACATTTTTACAATAAGAAACAAATAATACAAAATGATCCTCTTTGACATGAGGATAAATTCCATTAGCATTAAATAATTTACAATCAATCATATTATTCATCAACAGAAATTTATTAAACCAAGATAAACCAGTTCTGTAAACACGCAATGTGTTTTGACTTAAAGATGCGTCCCATAATTCGTCTACCTGCAGGGAAGCTACAGCATTATCTCTGAAGGCTGGAGGCACGGCGTGGGAATAGTTTCTGATGTTGGGGCCAATGCCCTGAATCTTTCCATCTGAAAACGAGAAATCGCATCGGCTATATTATTATTAATTCCAGGCACATGTCTAGCGTGAATCACAAAATTGTACATTGCTGAGTGATACGTTAGCTTTCGCATGAGTTTCATGATGCTTAGAATCTTAGATCTGCCTTTATTAATAATTTCAACCGTAGACATGTTGTCACAGTAAAATAAAATTCGCAAGCGACACCATTGATGGCCCCAAAGCACACATGCCATAACGATAGGGTATAACTCGTAAAAGGCCATAGAGGTTTGCTCTTCCTTAAGCACTGAATCGGGAAAATACCCTTGAAACCACTTATTATGAAAGTATCCACCAAACGATTTATCAGTAGCATCAGTAAATAACATTAAATCTGCAGCTGTCGTGATGTCATCATTTAAGAAGAAAGATACTCCGTTCCAATCTTTAAGAAACATCGACCACATCTTAAGATCTGATCGGCACATGCTATTTAAGAAAACATTATGTGATAATTTAGATACTGAAGATGATAACTTTATCAGATACGAAATGAATGAGCGGCCGGGGTGAATAACCCTACAGGCGAAGTTGAGGTGGCCAAGAATTCTTAATAGTTCACGCTTGGTGCAAGATTTCTTCTTACAAAAGACATCGATCATTGCCTGACCCCAAGGGGTCAGGCAGTATAAGATTTAGTTGTTACATGGAGGCTGCCATGTTTGCTGTCAGGAAGGTACGGCTAAAATGTGTAATCAGATCCCGTACCTGCTCCCAAATTTACATTATTCACTGTAACAATCATTGTGATAGTTAAACCGCTTTTTGATATATGGTTTTGCTACTCAGCATCACTTTTATTCACCTGCTTCTATTGTCTGTGTTAATTACTTGGCTAAAGTTTAATGTTTGTTATTATATTACAAACAAATTGCCCTACTGAAGTAAATAAATTTATTTATTCTTTTAATTAAATTTGCATCACTGTTCACATCATTAATGAATAATTATTTTGTTTTGTGTATATTATCAGTTAAAAATTAATTGTCATAAAGTAAACATGCATGCACATCAGCATGCACCAGCTAACAAATAAGTAGGTCATAAGTGTAAATAAAAATTGATGATGGTGTTTTCTATTTAAACTGGAACAGCTATCAAGTGTGTTAATTTTACATATAATTCATTGATATAATTAATTGATTTATTTAGCTTAATGCATGAGAAAGATGTCAGAGGGTAATGAATGATTGATTGATTGATTTTGCCTATACTGTGGAGCAAGGTAAACGCACATGTACAGTTTCTTTTTTCTTAAATACTATGCTCAATTGCAGGAAGTGTGCCAATATCAAAAATCTATTTGAAAATTAATAAACATAATAATTATATACTGAGGTCAGGCAAGCTTTTCTTAAAAGCTAATACTTGTTTCAGAAATACGCTTCACTTTATCTAACGGTAGCCGTGCCTCCATTCGTATAGAATCGAGAATTATACCAAGATATTCTAGAGATGTAACTGGACCCTCCGTTTTCTTATCAGATAGTGGTATACCGAGGGAATGAAACATATTAAGAAATTTAATCTTAACATCAATCGCAGGAGAATCAGCGGGTACAATCACTAAAAAGTCATCCAAAAGATGTAAAATATTATCAATACTATAATTGTGTTGTGCAATCCAGCATAAAGCCGACGAAAGCTGGTCGAAAATCTTGGGACTCGAACGACTCCCGAAAACTAAACGATTAAAATAATAATACTTCCCATCCCACTTGATACAATGATAGGGCCATAAATTTGGAGAGATAGGCATAATTTTAAACGCATCCGTGATGTCTGTTTTAATTAACAAGGCACCAACACCTATAGACTTTATAACTCTAATTGCGTCATCGATGGTGACATAATTCAAGGAAAAGTCTTCTTTACAAATCAACTCGTTAAGACTGGGGTTGTTATTGTCGTCATGGGGTGCAGACAAGTCAACAATTAACCTCTTCTTAAGACTGTATTTGCTTATTGCTAAACCTATAGGATTAACACGATAGGAATCAAACGGAATATTCGTAAACGGGCCTGACAAATAACCTCTTTGAAGCTCCGTATCAATTAACTCAGTTACAGATTGTTTATCGTTTAAGGCTGAACGTAAATTTTTGCATACAATAGAGTTTTGAGGCAGATGATTTAAACCTGTGTGAAAGCCGAACTTTAATCCAGAAATCAGATAGTCGGTAAATGTACGGTCGGGATGTAATGAAAGTTCCTGTTCCAATCGATCTATAATAATAGGAGTTTGAACTTGTCTAACACTGAAATCTTTCATTTCTTCATTACCTGGGTCCCACTTTTCTGAGACCCAAACATCTCGTTTTTTGAAATCGGACAATTAAGTTTTGAATGCTCTCCTTTGCAACTAAGACAAATATGTTGGTTTCGGCATCGCGGTGAAGCACAACCCCTAACGCCATTAAAGTTATTACAAATCTCTCTGCCTAGATAAGTAACCCGATCTCGACCATACACATCTGCAACGTCATCAACTCTATTAAGAGATCTACTGGAATTTCTTTGAATAAGCATTTGACTGCAAACGCCCGATGAATGAAAAGAACTTCCGCAAAAGTTGCAACTATTCGGTCGTGCATTAGCAAATATGTTACAAAACAGAGTATTGTTTCTGATAGACCAGTCGATAACTAAATTATTAAACCTCAAATGTGCTGCGGCATCAAGGGAGAATTTTTTGTGATACTCGTAAAAGCCCTTCCCGGGGTATCTTGTGGCCATTTCGACAATATCTCGTTCATAGAGGTCCAATTCTTGGCGCGTATGGGGATATGCTGCGCACATAATGTTCTTATATATGCCGAATGCTTGAATAAATTCCCCTAGGGAAAGAGACCTGCTTACACGGGGGTCTGGCCTAGCTGACTTAAGCCCGTCCCCCTCAACGCTCTCTATGACGCCTGATCCCGTATAGTAGGGTATGAGCAAGGTAGATAAGTTTATATCCCTACCTGCAATAATGTTCTTCCTTAACTGTGGAGAAATAGATTCCACAAATGGCAGTGATTCTGCCGAATAACCTCTAGAAGTTCTAATAAAGTTACCTTTAGCCTGTTCCTCACTTCCGGCTGCCGCTGATGGTCTTGCAGCAACCGAATTTAATGCCGAGTAACCAGAGTCTAAGTTGTAAGACGGCATACTATCCCCTACGAAGGATACCACTGAAGTATCAGTAGACTTAGAACTCGATGATAGGGGCACTGAATGTGAAGCAGTATTTGAAAGGCTATTGACTTTATTGGTTAATAAAGTTACGTTCTGTTGCAACGATTGCACGGTATTGGTGAGACTGACCACAATGTCTGTCAGGGCTTTCTCTGTAGATGACTGGGAGCCACCATTATTGTTTACAAGCATTGCATCATGGGATCGCGCACTGCCGTCCTCCAGCGTGGAAGGTGTGGCGTCAATATTACTCCGCGACACATCCGAAACAGTAGATTTTAAGCGATAAATCCTTAATAATGTAGCTTTTCTAGCGTTACTAGGATATCTAATGTTTTTTCGTTCTAATTCGAGACGTAGTCGATCGACGGACCAGTTTTCTGGTAATTCTTTGTCTACAGAAGAATGTGACTTATCACGAATTGGTCCCATGGTTGTGCACGAAAAAAAGTTCTCAAGTATTAACTCCAATATCACAAATTAACAATCGATTTTAATAAATCCAAGCAAGTCCATATCGTAATTTCATACACAAACTATTAGGAGCAGTGTCGTAGTGTTTAACAGAAATTTCGAAACAAGAAAATAATTTAAAAACTCCCAAAAAACTAAAGCTGCTATTTCTTTGTCTTATAGTCCATTTGAGTTCTATAAATCAACGAAAATTCTTTTAAATTTTTTTGTCTCTCAAATAAAATTTATTTTTTAAACACAAATAAACTTTTTATCAGTATACGAACTCTGATAACAAAAACCAAGATGTTATCTTCTAAAACAAAAAAGTTGTCCATATGGTATAATGCTAAATATTTCACCAATTTTAATAATACCTAAAATGGTGTGTTTATCTGACGGAACAGCCAGGTGTTGTGCCCACCTGAACATAATTGAAAGGACTAACAAAAGGAGATTAGATGACCAATTATCTCCACAAAGGATTTTTAAAGGTATACGGAGCAAATGCTGTTCCTGGTCACTAGGTTGTACTCCCATAGATTTCTCTGAATTTTTGGTCCATTTTTACTATTAAGGTCTATGGAAAACATTTTTATTAATCATGCAAAAATTTTGAAATTTTTTCCCTGAGTTCGTATGCCATTTAAAAGTCATGACATACTAAAATAGTTAAAATATTTTGCAAGACGTAAATTTACAAGCCATTTTTCGTTGATTTATAACACTCAAACGGACTATACTAACTAAACTGTCTAAAAATAGCTGTCTGATCGTTTAACGTGCGACCCCCACATCTGGCAATACTTTAGAAGCAAATACAAATGAAAAGCTAATTCATGTATAAACTATAATTTAATAAATTAAATTCACTTATATTTCGTTACAAAGTTGAAACTGACCTACATAGTAACGCTTTTTAATTTCCGTTCTTCATCATTTTAAAGTCGCAAGGAGGCCTCCAAGCTGGGGCAAGCGCTTACCCGAGGCCTCTTGCATTTTAAGACAAATATTCATCAAATGTCCGGTGTCCGGAAAGTGATTTCCCAATATCTCATATCCCTGTACATAAAATGGGTGTACATATCTCATGTCCCAGTAATATGACTCAAAAAGCCCGTATCCTATTAATATCATATGTGAATGAATATCCTCAAGGAATAAAATAGAATCTAATCTAATCCCTTGGTATCCTATATCATATATAAATATGCTTTTAACATGCGTTCATGAACGGATTACTGTTTGGTCTACATTTTAATTTAGTTAAAGTTATCGGTTTCATATTTAAACTCACGCTCTTCCTGATTTCCTTATTCCAGAATGAACTGGTTCCACATTTTAGTCCATGTTTAAGATATGCCTCTGATGAATATCAAATAAGGAACCAGTTACTTATTGGACATTCAGATTTTGAATTAGGAAATGGTTACGTATTCGACATTCCACATTTCGCTCCTTGTTTTAAGATATGCCTCTAACGAATATCCGATAAGGAAGTGAGAACTGGTACATTTTGTAACATATTCGATATTGATATTTTAGACAGGGAACTTTGCTGCTTATTTTATACCTTATTTTGTTATTCCTTATTTCTAGTTGAAAATATTACTTATTCGTATTCTTATTCTTATTCCTTTTCCTATATTTAAACTGTAATTATTGTTTCAAAAAGTATATCACTACGAACATATCATTCTTGGTTCATTATTATTTTATCTGTGAAATATGCTTATACATGTAATAAACATAAACAAGTGGCTTCCGGGAGCCTGACTTTCTTACTTGTTCCTAAGGGCTATAAGGGTCTTTTCTATATGGGGTCATCTGACAATTTTAATTAGAAAGAGACTTTTGTAGAGCTTAAAATAAGCTGAAGGTTTAGACAAGCTACAGCTTTTCTATATCTGCAATAGTTTTTATTCTATTGGGGGAATCATGGAAACCGCTTTATTAACGTTTAAAAAGGCGATATGCCCTATAAGGGTCCATCTGACTTCCACCCATTGGAGATTTTGTAGAGCGTTTAAGCAGGCAACAGTTTTCTCTATTTGCTATAATTGTTATCCTATAGTGCAAAATATACACCTGGAAAAAAGTTAAGCACCCCTATGATTTTTTAAAATCATACATTTTCAAAACGCTTTTTGACCATTAATTAACTGATAGTCTTTGTAAATTTGTAGTGCAAACTTAAATATGCACTGTTCGGCCTAATTTAACATGTTTATAGCAAATAAACAACTCTTTTTATGTACATAACACGACATGTAAAAAATGATGGCTTTTGTACATAAACATTTAAACATTTAAGTCACAGGCCTATAGTTTTATTGCTTAAATAAATAGCAACATATGGCGAGAGAGCGTTCCAATATAGCCCGTTTACAATTTACCTTTTTGTTTGCTTTTGCTGATAAAAGGATATACCTGGAGGCAATAATTCTTATAAAAATTGATTGACGCAGACTTTATCCAATAAGCAGTTGAAAATTAGGGCAAAGTGTTAAAATCCCCACCCCTTAAAGACAATTTTATGAGTAAACGAAAATCAATTAGAATAAATTATTTGAACAGAAAGGCAGTACTCGTAAGTCTTTTCAAGAATACTTAATTTGTAGAAATTCAATATGGCTTCTTAAAGAATATGGTTTTAACAACAATAACTTTCATCCACTGAGAATATTCATCATTAATTTCTAATAAATCAAATTAAACTAATTTAGTTTAAGACCAGAGACTCAGTTGAAAATACGATCGCGCTGTTTTCTTTATATACACTCGGACAAAGTAAAAGACCACTTTTTTGCCACAGTTTTGTCTTTTGATTTACAACTATACAACAATTAATGTTACCTTAAGCTTTCGCTTCACTGTTTTATTTTTTCTATGAAATCACTTTTTTTGGTCATAGTTGGCTTTTTCGAATATGAGAAAATTAATGAAGAAAATCCACAAAAAGTGTGCACTTAAACTTGCGTGTAGCTGTGATTTTCATCCTTAATGCGTATGAAAACACTCCAATCTAAAAAAAAATATCATTTTAAGACAACTGTTACAAGCTAAAACATTTTGAAACGCCATATTTACCGCTAATTTGTTTTACCCTGTGCATGTTTTTTTAATAACAGGCTATTGTTAGAATTTTTTTAATTATTTTTTTATGAAAGATTGACCAATCCTTCAATTCATCTTATCCGTATCCATCTCTCATATATTGTACGTTTTAAGTTATCTTAAACCCCGTCTTAAACTCTTGTCCTAGCATGTAAAATCAACTGGTTTAAAGGGCAAAAACATATGTATTCTGTGTCAACCAACACAAACTTCGGGTTTCCACTTATTATATTTTATGCTTATGGTTTTGATCTAACGTTGTTTTTTCCTTAAAATTTTATGTACAAAACACTGAAACAATTATAAGCAAACGTTAACGTGATGTCATCAGAATTTTTACACTTCTAAACATTGTAGTGAAAGAGAGGACCTTGCTGTGTCATTCAATTGTTACTCTGAGTGAATATATTAAAACAGGCCAAATTTATTTATAGCGTCTAATAAAAACAAACTCCTACTAAATTACTTATTTTGCCACAGTTAACTAGAACATGAAGAACAGTATTGAACGAGAAATAAAAAAAATAAGAAGCAAAGGATCGAGTACCAACGCAACATTCCAATATCACAAATCCGCAAACGCCACCACATACAGAAGACATATATGACCTCACCAAAAGGGTGGACAAATCATTTTCACAAGACAATACAAAAACTGCAATGAGCATTGAAACAGGAGATTGAACTCAAGTGTCCCCGATACGTAGGTACATACATTTACATGTAGGAGTTGCCAAACAGGTCTAGGTTGAATATTATTATTATACCTCCGTTATAATGCCTAAACATGGTTCATCAAACTAGCGACATTTTAAAATAGCGACAATAAAAACGATTTTTGATTTCAATAGTCGAAACAGCGATACATTTAATTTATTTTTCTTGAAATCAAACACCAAAACAGCCACATAAGATTTACAGGAAGACATTAAAGAAAATGCGCAAAGACTAAATATTTAATATAAAATAAAATTAATTGTATTTTTAACTTAACTTTGCCCCTTTTTACATAAATATAAATTTAAAAAAAATAATTAAAGTTTGGAACAAAGATAATGTTTCAAGTACATATATATTTGAACGTGCAATTGCATTCGTAAATTTTGAAAAAAAAGTGTATACCATATCATAGATTCATTTTATGTCAAGTTCTTTTTATGTCAAGTCAGTTTTTTTATCCACAAATCTAGTTGTCTGTGTCATGTATTGGTCAGTCTTCTTAGTGTTACTTGCTTGTGTTACATATTACTTGCCATCTTTTTCATAATTTAAAATATCCATGTAAATGTCGCTATTTTGACAAAACAAATTGTCGCTGTGTCGCTGTTTCGATATATTACTTTTTTGAAAAAAGTAAATGTGTCGCAATATAGAAAATGTCCGTAAGAATAAGATCAAGAACCCATGAAGGGCATTATGTTACTATGTTACATAACACGGATATGTTGTCAATATTTTTAGCCAGGGTAATCGCTAGCGATTAGCCACGGCTATAGCTACGATAGCCTTTCGGTAAGCTAGCAGATGGTTTTTTCCGGCGGTTCACAAAAAAACCTATTAATTGAAGTATCAATACACACAAGCAATAAAGTTCCTTTTCCAGATCTGTTTTTTTTTTCGTCGCTTTACTCGCAACTTATTTATTAAGTGTTCAAAAGTATGGGATAGTATTCAATGATTGATAAAGAATACAAAAGCGAATTGATATTTTGTTTATAGCAGTGTTCGTCGATCTCATTAGTGATGTAATATTCACTAATTTGCATCTCATTACGGGACAGGATAATTTACCCTAAGTTCAAATCCTCATAACTTTTTATTTTATCAGATAACATGGTTCTGTAAACGGTTCATTGGAGAAGAATTTATTCATTTTTAGCTCACCTGGACCGAAGGTCCATGTGAGCTTTTACCATCACTTGGCGTCCGTCGTCGTCGTCTGTCGTCGTCTGTAAACAATTTTTCAAACGTTAACTTTTCCGACACCATAAGTCCAATTGCAACCAAACTTGGTACAGTTTTTTAGTGGCATTATGTGTACAACATTTTTGTTCGGATTTTTGATTCGTAAAAAAACATGGCCGCCATGGCTAAAAATAGAACAGGGGGGGTCAAATTACAGTTTTTTGCAAATAACTCAAAAACGGTAACAGATATCACAATTCTGACATAGGGTAAAAGTGATCAGCACCTCAAGATCTACCTGCCCAGGAATTTTCAAGAAGATCCAACAACCGATGTAGGAGTTATTGCCCTTTTTCTGGATTTTTCAAAATTTTGCACTTATTAAGCCCTATATCTTGAAAACTAAACAAGATATTTTAAAAATTCAAATTGCATATGATTGAGCACATCAAGAACTACATTTCAAGTAATTAGGTCAAAGCTGTAGAACCATTTCTTTTAGGAGTTATGGCCCTTAAAGCGTCAAAATGTACCGTTTTTCATTACTTTTCCCCTGAATTTCAAAGATTAACTTGTCTGACACCATATATCCAACTTTAACCAAACTTGGCACTGTTTTTTAATAGCATATATGCTACAATTATATCGTTCGGATTTTTGATTCGTCAAAAAATATGGCTGCCATGGCTAAAAATAGAACATAGGTGTAAATTGCAGTTTTTGCTAATAACTCAAAAATGGTTACAGATATCAAAATTCTGATGGGAGACAAAAGTGATCAGCATCTCAAGATCTAGTTTCAAGAAGATCCAACAACTGATGTAAGAGTTATTGCCCTTTTTCTGTTTTTTTTCAACATTTTTCACTTGTTTAGCCATATATCTTGAAAACTATACAAGATATTTCAAAAATTTAAATTTCATATGATCAAGCACATTAAGATCTACATTTCATGTATTTTAGATCAAAGCTGTAGGACCATTTCTTGTAGGAGTTATTGTCCTTAAAACAACAAAATTTACCATTTTTCATTACCTTTTTCCCTGAATTTCAAAGATTAACTTGTCTTACACCGTAAGACCAACTGCATTTTAACTTGGCACACTTGTTGAATAGCTTATATGCTACAACTCTATTGTTCAGATTTTTGATTTGTCAAAAAACATGGCCCCCATGGCTAAAAATAGAACATAGGGGTAAATTGCATTTTTTGGCTAATAACTCAAAAATGGTTTCAGATATCAAAATTGTGCATGAATAAAAAAGATCAGCATATTAAGATCTACCTGTGCTGAAATTTTGGAAAAGATCTGACTGCTGATGTGGGAGTTATTGCCCTTTTTCCTAATTTTTGCCAAATTTTGCATTTATAAAGCCCAATATCTTGAAAACTAACCAAGATATTTCAGAAATTTAAATCCCATATTGTTATGCACAATAATATCTACAAAATATATGTGTCTGTGTAGTTCAGGTGAGCGATTCAGGCTCCTGGGAGCCTCTTGTTTTATAATACCATAATTGATTTTGAAAATAGGGCTTAAAAATATTTAAGTCTCCCAAACGAAGATTGGAGACGTGTTGTTTTTGCTCAGTTCTTATTATGTCCCCGACATATTGTTTTTGCTCGGTTTCTTATTAAGTCGCCCAAAACAAAGTTTTGGCGACTTATTGCTTTTACCCCGTTTCTTATTATTCTTTTTATTATTATGTCCCCGAACACGAAGTGTCGGGGACAAATTGTCTTTGCTCGGTTTCTTATTATTATTATTATTTTTTTATATATATATTATTATTATTCTTAGTATTCTTTAGTGTGAACTTGTTTACTAGATTTAAAGAACATCTTTCAAGGTAGGAAGCTGAAACGTCATATATCAAGAGTATGGAGTGTGAAATTGTGTAATCAGGTTTTTTTTGTCAAAATCAAACGACCCCTTATAGGGTAAATAGGGGCCTGAAAATGGCTCCTCGAAATCAAAGTTTTATTTTAAGCGGCATTTGTAAACCAGCGGGAATATTAAAAATCTGTCTATATATAAAATAGGTATTTACAAGAGGTATCATTCAAAAAAAGAATTTTGAAAAACGGACTTACCGTTTTCAATTTTTTGCAAAAAACGAAAAACAAAATTTAAAAGGGAGGTATTCCAAATTGGATTTTCGGAAAATTTTTAAACTTTAGTTTTCTTAAATTTTTTGATCGGCGCTGCCACTTCCGGTAAAAATTCAACTTGCTCCGATTTTAACGAAAATTGATATCTAGGGGTTTGAAAGGATGGCGAATTTAGGTGTGCTGTCGAAAATGTCGAAAAATTCAAAATGGCCGCCACTTCCGGTAAAAATTCTCCTTTTTTTTTTTTGCTCCGATTTTAACGAAAATTGATGTCTAAGGGTTTGAAAGGATGGCGAATTGAGGCGCGTAATCCAAAATTTCGAAAAATTTAAAATGGATGCCACTTCAGGTAAAGATTGAAATCGCTCAGAATTTAACGAAAATTGATTTGGAGGGGTTTCAAAGGATGCCAAATTGAGGCCCGTTGTCGCAAATGTCGAAAATTCAAAATGGCCGCCACTTCCGGTAAAAATTCAACTTGCTCCGATCGAAACGAAAATTGATATTAAGGGGTTTTGAAGGATGGCGAATTGAGGCGTGAAATCAAAAATGTCAAAAAATTCAAAATGTCCACCACTTCAGGTAAAAATTCAACTTAGTCCGATTTTAACAAAAATTGATATCTAGAGGTTTAAAAGGATGGCATATTGAGGCACGTTGTTGAAAATATTGAAAATTTAAAATGGACGTCACTTCAGGTAAAAAAACAACTTTGATCCGATTTGAATGAAAATTGATATCTAGGGGTTTCATAGCTGGATATAAACAAAGAGGGGTACGTGACGGGACATTTGTGACTCGCTTTGCGATCACAATTATACCTAGCTATTATTATTATGTCCCCGAACACGAAGTGTCGGGGACATATTGTTTTTGCTCGGTTTCTTCTTCTTATTATTATTTTTTTCTCGGTATTCTGGAGTGGTGAACTTGTCCACTTCTTTTAAGGTAGGAAGCTGAAACTTCATATATCAAGAGTATGGAATGGGAGATTGTGCTTTTTGTATTTTTCGCCGAAATCGAACGACCCCTTACAGGTCAAAAAAGGGCCTCAAAATGGCTCCTCGAAACCGAAGTTGAATTTTTACCTGGCATTTCTGATCCCGCAGGTGTAGGAAAAATTCCTTTATAGGGTAAGTGTAGACTTTTAATACCTTTCATTTAAAAAAAAAATTGAAAATCGGACTTACGGTTTCCAAAATTTTGCAAAAATACGAAATTTATTTTTTTTGTCATATTGAGTTATCTTTCTTTGTACATTGTATGTAAAAATTCTCAACTTTGTTATTTCTGAATGAAAATTGGTTTACAAGGTAATAGTGGTATGCCGAGTTCATTTTTGGATTCGAAAAAAATTTTTGGCGGCCATTTTCAAAATGGCGGCTAAAATGGCCACCATTTTCCCGCCCAAATTTAAACTTGCTCCGATTTTGATGAAAATTGGTATATAAGGTAATAGTGGTATGGCGAGTTGATTTTTGACATCAAATTTTTTTTTCGTCGGCCATTTTCAAAATGGCTGCAATTTCCCGCCAAATTTAAACTTACTCCAATTTTAATAGAAATTGGTGTATTAGGTAATAGTGGTATGGGGAGTTGATTTTTGACATCGAAATTTTTTTATTGTCGGCCATTTTCAAAATGGCCACCATTTCCCGCCAAAATTAAAGTTACACCGATTTTGATGAAAATCGGTGTTTGAGATAATAGTGATATGCTGAGTTGATTTTCGACATCCAATTTTTTATTAAGCCGGCCATTTTCAAAATGGCCGCCGTTTCCCGCCAAAATTAAACTTGCTCCAATTTTAATGAAAATTGATAAACAGGGTAATTGTGGTATCAAATTTTTTTATGGTCTCATGCAACAGCTTTTGGATGCGACTGTGTGTCTCTTCTCGACTATATGAGATTAAGGGAGAATAATATCTCATATGGATGTCAACCAAAAGCTTATCCGTAACGTTTTTAGCGTTTCCTTGAAGAGTGGCTCCATTGTGGAGGACGAGATCGGTAGTTAAGCTCACAAGTCACCACAATAGTTTACAAGTACGCTACCATCGCTTGTAAAAAGGGTGCTTCAATGGAATGATAAGGGTGTCATTGCTTCCTAAAAAGTGTTCCCACAAATGCCAGATATATTGTCAAAGAGGGGTCTGCACCAATACTAAGCGATACTTAATTTATTTTACTTATGATTTAATATAATTTCGAATAATGTGGTATTCAATTATCTCCCCTTTTTTCGAATTTTTGCAAAATTTTGAAAACGGTAAGTCCGATTTTCAAAATTCTTTTTTTGAATGATACCTCTTGTAACTATCTAATTTATATATAAACAAATTTTAAATATTCCAGCCGGTTTAGAAATGCTGGTAAAAATTAAACTTTGATTTCGAGGAGCCATTTTCAGGCCCCTTTTTACCCTATAAGGGGTCGTTTATTTCGTACAAAAAAATCAGGTGCAAAATTTCATGCTCCATTCTCTGGATATATGAAGTTTCAGCCTTCCACCTTGAAAGATGTTCGAAAAAAAACATGGACAAGTTCAAGGTCAGAAAACCAAGAATAATAAAAAGGAGAATAACTAGAATTGCCATTGCCAGCAATAGCAGATGTCGACCGTTGCCTTATCTTTTACTACATATTTGACACTGTCGGCAGCCATTTTAATGATTTTTTTAATATTTGACCCTATATTCCCACTCACCATCTTTCAAACACCTCAAATATCGAGTTTCGTTAAAATCTGAGAATTTTCAATAATTACGGAAGTGGCGGCCATCTTGATTTTTTTGGAATTTTTGAACTCGTCATAATTTGAAACTCCTAAATATAAAGTTTCGTTAAAATCTGAGAATGTTCACTTTATACGAAAAATGGCGGTCATTTTGAATTTTTCGACATTTCTGACCTCGCGTATCAACTCGCCATCCTTCATATTGCTTAAATATAAAGTTTCATTAAAATCGGATGATGTTCAATTTTTAAGGGAAATGGCGGCCATTTTGATTTTTTTGAGATTTTTGAATCGGTCATCCTTCAAAACTCTTAAAAATAAAATTTCGTTAAAATTTTGAAAAAAAAAAAATTTGGGAAGTGGCGGCCATTTTGAATATTTCGACATTTCTTACTCCGCGTATGAACTCGCCATCCTTCATATACCTTAAATATAAAGTTTCGTTAAAATCGGAGAATGTTCAATTTTACGGGAAATGGTGGCCATTTTGAATTTTTCGACATTTTTTTCGTCACGCCTCAACGGGCCATCCTATAATATGGCGTAAAATAAATTTTTGTTTCAATCCGAAAACGCGACTTTTTTAACGTAAAATGGTGGCCATCTTTGAAATGGCAGCCATCTTGGTTGCGAAAATTTCTACCGCAACAGATATCATGATCACGTATCATCATACCAAGTTTGGAACCGCAATATAAAACGGTTCTTTAGTTATGGTCTGGACAACATTTGGCGACAATAATAAGAATAATAAGAATAATAAGAACTAGGTATGATTGTGTTGGCATCCCAACACAGAATGTCTCCCAAACAAACTCCCATTGCCACTTATCTCTTCAGCATGTCAAAAAACTCCTAAATATCAATTTTCATGTAAATCTGAGCACCTTGAAAATTTTGCAGCCATCTTGGATTCAAATTGCCGCCATCGTCAAATTTTAATTTTAGGTATAGAATATTACTCACAACATCATAATCTATCAGTATATCAATTTTCATGTAAATCTGAGCACTTTGATAATTAGGCGACCATCTTGGATTCAAAATGGCCGCCATCGTCAAATTTTAATTTTAGGTATAGAATATTACTCGCAACATCATAATCTATCAGTATATCAATTTTTATGTAAATCTGAGCACTTTGAAATTTTGGCGGCCATCTTGGATTCAAAATGGCCGCCATCGTTAAATTTTAATTTTAGGTAAAGATTATTACTCACAACATCAAAATCTCTTAGTATACCAATTTTCATCATAATCAGACCCCCTTTCAAATTTTGGCGGCCATCTTGGATTCAAAATGGCTGCCATCGTCGAATTTTAATTTTAGTTGTAGAATATTACTCGCAACATCATAATCTATCAGTATACCAATTTTCATCATAATCAGACCACTTTGAAATTTTTGGCGGCCATCTTTGATTCAAAATGGCCGCCATCGTCGAGTTTTAAATTTAGTTGTAGAATATTACTCGCAACATCATAATCTATCAGTATACCAATTTTCATCATAATCAGACCACTTTGAAAATTTGGCTGCCATCTTGGATCTAAAATGGCCGCCATCATCAAATTTTATTTTTAGTTATAGAATATTACTTGCAACATCATAATCTATCAGTATACCAATTTTTATCATAATCAGACAACTTTGAAATTTTCATTAAAATTTTGACCCGATTATCTCCCTTGAAATCACTTTTTCATTTATATCTCGAAAACCGTAAATATCGCTTCAAATTTTTTTTTCGTATTATTAAAGAGAATATTTTGCTCTATATGTCCACAAAATTTCAGAACCCTGCGCACCTAGGTTACCAAGATATTGCAATGTCCTATATTATGAACTTTTCGCGTTTCCATAGAAACAGTGGGCATTTTGAAAATTTTAAAAAATGTTTGCAAAACTTCAGATCACCCTTAATATGTTCCCAAAGTTTCATATTGATTGGGCAAAGCATCTCTGAGAAAACGTGCGGACAAACTAGCACGGAAAGAAAAAAGAAAAAAGAAAGAAAAAAGAAGAAGAAGAACTAGAATTGCCATTGCCAGCAATAGCAGATGTCGACCGTTGCCTTATCTTTTACGACATATTTGACACTGTCGGCAGCCATTTTAATGATTTTTTTAATATCTGACTCCATATTCCCACTCGCCATCCTTCAAACACCTAAAATATCAAGTTTCGTTAAAATCTGAAAATTTTCAATAATTACGGAAGTGGCGGCCATTTTGTTTTTTTTTTGGAATTTTTGAACTCGCCATCAATAGAAACTCCTAAATATAAAGTTTTGTTAAAATCGGAGAATGTTCACTTTTTACGGAAAATGGCGGCCATTTGGAATTTTTCGACATTTCTCACCTCGCGTATCAACTCGCCATCCTTCATATTCCTTAAATATAAAGATTCGTTAAAATCGGAGAATGTTCAATGTTTACGGGAAATGACGGCAATTTTCAACTTTTTGAAATTTTTGAATCGGTCATCCTTCAGAACTCTTAAAAATAAAATTTTGTTAAAATTTTGAAAAAAAAATAAATTTTGGAAGTGGCGGCCATTTTGAATTTTTTGAACTCGCCATCCTTTGAAACACCTAAATATAAATTTTCGTGGAAATCGGAAAATTTTTCATTTTTACAGGAAGTGGTGGCCATTTTGAATTTTTTGACATTTCTTACTCCGCGTATGAACTCGCCATCCTTCATATACCTTAAATATAAAGTTTCGTTAAAATCGGAGAATGTTCAATTTTTACGGGAAATGGCGGCCATTTTGAATTTTTCGACATTTTTTTTGTCACGCCTCAACACGCCATGCTATAATATGGCGTAAAATAAATTTTTGTTCAAATCAGAAAACGCGACTTTTTTTACGTAAAATGGCGGCCATCTTTGATATGGCAGCCATCTTGGTTCCGAAAAGTTTCACCGCAACAGATCTCATGATGACGTATCAACATACCAAGTTTTGATCCGTAATATGAAATGGTTCATTAGTTATTGGTCGGACAAATATAAGTCGGATTCAATAATAAGAATAAATATTGATGATATGATCTCAGAGATCATGAATGGCTCCCAAACGACGGCACCATGTCGACAACTGATATCTGGAATACATGCCATATCATTCAATTGAATTAAATACAGTGGGAAATCAAATTTCATGGAGATCAGACAAAGTGTAGTGAAAATGGTCGCCATAGGAAATCCAGAAGTCAAATCAATATTGAAGTAAAAAAATTTTGAATGTTGAATGTTGAAACAAAATCTGTTTCAATATTGAAGTAAGAAAAAATTTGAATGTTGAATGTTGAAACAGAATCTGTTTCAATATTGAAGTAAGAAAAATTTTGAATGTTGAATGTTGAAACAGAATCTGTTTCAATATTGAAGTAAGAAAAATTTGAATGTTGAATGTTGAAACAAAATCTGTTTCAATATTGAAGTAAAATAATTTTGAATGTTGAATGTTGAAACAGAATCTGTTTCAATATTGAACTAAGAAAAATTTTGAATGTTGAATGTTGAAACAAAATCTGTTTCAATATTGAAGTAAAAAAAATTTGAATGTTGAATGTTGAAACAAAATCTGTTTCAATATTGAAGTAAAAAAAATTTGAATGTTGAATGTTGAAACAGAATCTGTTTCAATATTGAAGTAAGAAAAATTTTGAATGTTGAATGTTGAAACAAAATCTGTTTCAATATTGAAGTAAAAAAATTTGAATGTTGAACGTTGAAACAAAATCTGTTTCAATATTGAACTAAGAAAAATTTTGAATGTTGAATGTTGAAACAGAATCTGTTTCAATATTGAAGTAAGAAAAATTTTGAATGTTGAATGTTGAAACAAAATCTGTTTCAATATTGAAGTAAAAAAATTTTGAATGTTGAATGTTGAAACAAAATCTGTTTCAATATTGAAGTAAGAAAAATTTTGAATGTTGAATGTTGAAACAGAATCTGTTTCAATATTGAAGTAAGAAAAATTTTGAATGTTGAATAATGAAACAAAATCTGTTTCAATATTGAAGTAAAAAAATTTTGAATGTTGAATGTTGAAACAAAATCTGTTTCAATATTGAAGTAAAAAAATTTTGAATGTTGAACGTTGAAACAAAATCTGTTTCTATATTGAAGTAAGAAAAATTTTGAATGTTGAATGTTGAAACAGAATCTGTTTCAATATTGAAGTAAGAAAAATTTTGAATGTTGAATGTTGAAACACAATCTGTTTCAATATTGAAGTAAAATAATTTTGAATGTTGAATGTTGAAACAAAATCTGTTTCAATATTGAAGTAAAATAATTTTGAATGTTGAATGTTGAAACAAAATCTGTTACAATATTGAAGTAAAAAATTTTGAATGTTGAACGTTGAAACAAAATCTGTTTCAATATTGAACTAAAAAAAATTTTGAATGTTGAATGTTGAAACAGAATCTGTTTCAATATTGAAGTAAGAAAAATTTTGAATGTTGAATGTTGAAACAAAATCTGTTTCAATATTGAAGTAAAAAAAATTGAATGTTGAATCAAAATCTGTTTCAATATTGAAGTAAGAAAAATTTTGAATGTTGAATGTTGAAACAGAATCTGTTTCAATATTGAAGTAAGAAAAATTTTGAATGTTGAATGTTGAAACAAAATCTGTTTCAATATTGAAGTAGAAAAATTTTGAATGTTGAATGTTGAATTCAATATTGAAGTAAAAAAATTTTGAAAGTTGAACGTTGAAACAAAATCTGTTTCAATATTGAACTAAGAAAAATTTTGAATGTTGAATGTTGAAACAGAATCTGTTTCAATATTGAAGTAAGAAAAATTTTGAATGTTGAATGTTGAAACAAAATCTGTTTCAATATTGAAGTAAGAAAAATTTTGAATGTTGAATGTTGAAACAGAATCTGTTTCAATATTGAAGTAAGAAAAATTTTGAATGTTGAATGTTGAAACAAAATCTGTTTCAATATTGGAGTAAAATAATTTTGAATGTTGAATGTTGAAACAAAATCGGTTTCAATATTGAAGTAAAATAATTTTGAATGTTGAATGTTGAAACACAATCTGTTTCAATATTGAAGTAAAAAAATTTTGAATGTTGAACGTTGAAACAAAATCTGTTTCAATATTGAACAAAAAAAATTTTGAATGTTGAATGTTGAAACAGAATCTGTTTCAATATTGAAGTAAGAAAAATTTTGAATGTTGAATGTTGAAACAAAATCTGTTTCAATATTGAAGTAAAAAAATTTTGAATGTTGAATGTTGAAACAGAATCTGTTTCAATATTGAAGTAAGAAAATTTTGAATGTTGAATGTTGAAACAAAATCTGTTTCAATATTGAAGTAAAAAAATTGTGAATGTTGAACGTTGAAACAAAATCTGTTTCAATATTGAAGTAAAAAAAATTTGAATGTTGAACGTTGAAACAAAATCTGTTTCAATATTGAACTAAGAAAATTTTTGAATGTTGAATGTTGAAACAGAATCTGTTTCAATATTGAAGTAAGAAAAATTTTGAATGTTGAATGTTGAAACAAAATCTGTTTCAATATTGAAGTAAAAAAATTTTGAATGTTGAATGTTGAAACAAAATCTGTTTCAATATTGAAGTAAGAAAAATTTTGAATGTTGAATGTTGAAACAGAATCTGTTTCAATATTGAAGTAAGAAAAATTTTGAATGTTGAATGTTGAAACAAAATCTGTTTCAATATTGAAGTAAAAAAATTTTGAATGTTGAATGTTGAAACAAAATCTGTTTCAATATTGAAGTAAAACAATTTTGAATGTTGAACGTTGAAACAAAATCTGTTTCAATATTGAAGTAAGAAAAATTTTGAATGTTGAATGTTGAAACAGAATCTGTTTCAATATTGAAGTAAGAAAAATTTTGAATGTTGAATGTTGAAACAAAATCTGTTTCAATATTGAAGTAAAATAATTTTGAATGTTGAATGTTGAAACAAAATCTGTTTCAATATTGAAGTAAGAAAAATTTTGAATGTTGAATGTTGAAACAGAATCTGTTTCAATATTGAAGTAAGAAAAATTTTGAATGTTGAATGTTGAAACAAAATCTGTTTCAATACTGAAGTAAAAAAATTTTGAATGTTGAATGTTGAAACAAAATCTGTTTCAATATTGAAGTAAAAAAATTTTGAATGTTGAACGTTGAAACAAAATCTGTTTCAATATTGAAGTAAGAAAAATTTTGAATGTTGAATGTTGAAACAGAATCTGTTTCAATATAGAAGTAAGAAAAATTTTGAATGTTGAATGTTGAAACAAAATCTGTTTCAATATTGAAGTAAAATAATTTTGAATGTTGAATGTTGAAACAAAATCTGTTTCAATATTGATGTAAGAAAATTTTGAATGTTGAACGTTGAAACAAAATCTGTTTCAATATTGAAGTAAAAAAATTTTGAATGTTGAACGTTGAAACAAAATCTGTTTCAATATTGAAGTAAGAAAATTTTGAATGTTGAACGTTGAAACAAAATCTGTTTCAATACTGAAGTAAAAAAATTTTGAATGTTGAATGTTGAAACAAAATCTGTTTCAATATTGAAGTAAGAAAAATTTTGAATGTTGAATGTTGAAACAGAATCTGTTTCAATATTGAAGTAAGAAAAATTTTGAATGTTGAATGTTGAAACAGAATCTGTTTCAATATTGAAGTAAGAAAAATTTTGAATGTTGAATGTTGAAACAAAATCTGTTTCAATATTGAAGTAAAATAATTTTGAATGTTGAATGTTGAAACAAAATCTGTTTCAATATTGATGTAAGAAAATTTTGAATGTTGAACGTTGAAACAAAATCTGTTTCAATATTGAAGTAAAAAAATTTTGAATGTTGAACGTTGAAACAAAATCTGTTTCAATATTGAAGTAAGAAAAATTTTGAATGTTGAATGTTGAAACAGAATCTGTTTCAATATTGAAGTAAGACAAATTTTGAATGTTGAATGTTGAAACAACATCTGTTTCAATATTGAAGTAAAATAATTTTGAATGTTGAATGTTGAAACAAAATCTGTTTCAATATTGAAGTAAGAAAAATTTTGAATGTTGAATGTTGAAACAGAATCTGTTTCAATATTGAAGTAAGAAAAATTTTGAATGTTGAATGTTGAAACAAAATCTGTTTCAATACTGAAGTAAAAAAATTTTGAATGTTGAATGTTGAAACAAAATCTGTTTCAATATTGAAGTAAAAAAATTTTGAATGTTGAACGTTGAAACAAAATCTGTTTCAATATTGAAGTAAGAAAAATTTTGAATGTTGAATGTTGAAACAGAATCTGTTTCAATATTGAAGTAAGAAAAATTTTGAATGTTGAATGTTGAAACAAAATCTGTTTCAATATTGAAGTAAAATAATATGAATGTTGAACGTTGAAACAAAATCTGTTTCAATATTGAAGTAAGATAAATTTTGAATGTTGAATGTTGAAACAAAATCTGTTTCAATATTGAAGTAAAAAAAATTTGAATGTTGAACGTTGAAACAAAATCTGTTTCAATATTGAAGTAAGAAAATTTTGAATGTTGAACGTTGAAACAAAATCTGTTTCAATATTGAAGTAAGAAAAATTTTGAATGTTGAATGTTGAAACAAAATCTGTTTCAATATTGAAGTAAGAAAAATTTTGAATATTGAACTAACAAAAAAAAATTTGAATGTTGAATGTTGAATGTTGAATATTGAACCAACTTGACGCTGGTAAAAATACCGGGTCTTTTCGTAAATTCCCAATGCATTCCGAGTAGCAGACATGTTTGTTTTCAATTCTCGTATTTTGTGTCTCGTGCAATTTGGCAGACTCTCTACAATAGTAAGCTTTGCTTCGCTTGCATAATATCTGTGTTATTTGTGTATTTCATACAAACAGAAATAACTGCAACTGGTGCACGAATGTAAAAGAAATTTACAAATTGAAAACTGAAATTGAACAATGAACGAATATAAAACATTAAAACAGTCATCTCAAATTTTCAATACGAACATGAATCCATAAATGGAATATGTACCAAATGCTATGGCCAAGTTGAGAAAGTGCTGAAATTGCAAAACGATTTTATGAAGCTGCAAGTTGAACTGAATGAAACAAGGGACAGAGTAAGAAAATTATATAACTTGACCTACACAAAATCGGCAGGTGAAGAACAACGGCACGAGAAAAGACTGCTACAATCTCCACTCTGATCAACCTCGAAAACAAAAAGGTCAGACTTTCCAGCCAATGTGTCTGTGGTTTCAATGGTGGCCATGCCATCATTTGATCAGCTTATGGCAGAACAAGCCCCAAACACTGTCACAGAAGTTGTTACACTGTCACAGAAGTTGTTAAGCCAAAACCAAGATGATCACTGTCATTTAGTTCTAAGGAACCTGGTGCTGAAAGTGACGATTCTGTATTAGTTCTGGGAAGTTGAAGTAATATTATTTTCATCATTACATTTTAAACAGTAGCTTGTGCATCTTAAGTACTAAAACATAATTAGACAGTGAGTTTTATTAATGTTTATATTAAATTAAATATGTATTTATTTTGGTAAAACATGATAAAAGACATAAACAGCTTTAATGTACATACAATGTGTAAACTGTATACACTATATATACAGTATACATTTGTACATGCATGTTCATATTTTAATTTTTGGTGACAACACATTAACTCACATTTCAAATAAGAATAGAAAGTAAAAGTCACATTAGAGAATGTTTTAACATTTATTTTGTTCCCTGTTTATGATCAAGGCCAAATAAAGTGTGTTTTGGGTAACCCGTCCCTACCTATTATTTCATACTTACCCTTTTGTACAACAAGGATTGCTAAAGCCGGAATCGCCCCCCCCCCTTTTACTCCAATGTGAAAAAAAATTAATTAGTTCATACCTACCCTAGTCTATTTTTTTTTTACTCTGGACACACATTTTTTTTTGCCGAATCTATTTTCACGGTCGTTATACTTGTCCTGCAACAACATGTTTTCTACCGATGTTTCTGCTCGTTTTCTACCGATGTCCTAGATTTCTACCAATGTGATGATAAAAAAACAAACCTGGCAGACGATTTTTCCAAACAATGATACCCGGCTATTATGGCACTTATAAACAAACTAATTTAATTTACATTATTTTGTTTTAAGTATGTACATAAAATTACAGTAAGGGTATTGTTTATTTTTTCCAGCAAGAGACAATTTCCCTTTTTTCAGATAATCATGAATATCTGTTTTTAATTACCATTCACTAGGCTGAAAATTATGCTCCATATTCTAAATAGTCGGACATTTTTAAAGACATATCACTTTTCATTACAAATGGCGTATTTTTGATTTTACGATCATTTAAAAAAAATATGGTCCTGGTTTTCTAAAGATGTGTCCTGGTTTTCTACCGATGGTCCTGGCATTCTACCGATGTGATAATGTGATATATAAAATGACATTTCATGACAAATTGTAAAACTGTATATTTTATTGAACACATAATATTGTCGATAAAAAGAAAGTGGAGGTTCATGAGCAAAAACTGTTTTGCGCACACCAAGAACACTTTTACAAAATTTAAATAAATGTGTATTTTCTCAAAAGCTGGCTATCAGAAAATGATAGTATATCAACATTTCTTCCACTTATATGAGATTTGTGAAGTGCTTTATATATAATGGGAAATAATCCTCCATATACCAGATTTCACTGTTATATCTAGAATTGCTGAGGCTGAGGCATGAACGCATTTCTCGGGCTGAAATTGATCTGTACATATACAACAGTATGGCACGCCATATTAACCAAAACCATGGTAACTATAGGATACCTCAGATAACTTGGGGTTTACTGGCAACTATCTAGGGGTTTTCAGAGCGAAACTCTTAATTACATCAGGTATGTAGAGTTATTTCAGGTAACTGAGGGTTCCTATCAGCTATCCCATGGATACCACAAAAACTCTTGCTATTAAGAGTTTTCAAAAATAATTTATTGGAAGCTGAGCTTTGTATTCGTTCTTGAAGAATCGATAGTTTTCATCTTTACATTGATAAATTCTGCTTTCAAAGAGTTTAAAAATAGCATGAACTTAAAATATATGTGAGTGAGTGAGTGAATGAGTTGGTGTTTTACGCCCGTGCAACGCTAAATAGGTTATTTACAGGCGATGAACATTTAAAAGATGATAAAATGAACATGAAATGAGGATGATAAATGAAACATGGGGTTGGGGTGGAAAACAAAGGAACTGCAAATTTTGAAGAACCACTGGAAAAAGGAGAGGTGGGTAGGGACTGAAAATTAAGCCTATGTAGTGCACTACTTGGCGGTCCACAAAGGGATTTTTACGTGCATGAAGCGTTGCACTCTCCTCACACATTGGCCCACTATGGTCGGCCGTCAGGGTTTCCATATTATAGACCTGACAATCCCTGTGGACGAGGGCCACCCTATTCAGCCACTTAGGGTACACACTTGGTCGCTCTGTGGGCTGAACACTGACCCAACGTCAGAATCCCAATACCCTTAGTCGCCTCTCACGACAAGCTAGGCTCTGCTGCGGGCCTAGTCGCCACCCGGGCCCCGAACGGGACTACAATATCTGTAGGTAGAAGGGGTTTAATTAGGTTCCTATGTGAAAGCTGACAGCAAACCACCAGTTACCAAGATAACTCTTAATACCTGATGCAATTGAGAGTTTCGTCCAGAAAACCCCCAGATAGCTGCCAGTAAAACCCCAGTTATCTGAGGTATCATATAGATACCAAGGTTTTGGTTTAAATGGCGTTCCATACAACAGTATGATAAAGCTTTACTGTACAACACAAGCATTTACGGTGTATGTATGCCTTTAGAAACAACGATAATGTGTAGTTATATTAAATTAGATCATCGGTAGAAATCAAGGACTCGTCTGTAGAAAACACAGTAAAGAACATACCTAATCGGTAGAAAACCAGGACATATCAAATTTCTTAAACCTGTTAGTTATATGAAACAGCAAATGGCTCTTTTACAAATAAACGATCATTTATTGCATATTCTCCCATAGGAGGTATTCAAATGTTAAAAATAAGCGTTAATTTTCATATTTCTAAAAAAAACAATCGGTAGAAAACAAGGATCATCGGTAGAAAACAAGCAGAAAAATCGGTAGAAAACATGTTGTCGCAGGACATGTATAACGACCGTGATTTTAACATTTGTTATTTTATATATGTTTATGTACATTGAATTTAGACTTAACATGCTAAATACATCTCAGCATTTTTCTATTCTTTTTATACAATGTACATACATGTACATGTGTAGATACACTTACATATACTTTTATATATCTTAAATTTGATTATCGTCAATGCAAACTCATTACTATTGAAAATTTGATAAAGTAAGGTAACCGGTTGTATAATACATGTGTAGTTTGTTGTACATATACATACTAAGAGATTAATATGCATGCACCGACAAGATGTTTCAATTTATTGCAAATTTAAATCAAAGCGCTCAAGCGGTAAATTGAAAAGCTCAATCTAAGTACTAAAATAAAGAACGATCTGTTTTTCACCAACTTGAAACATAACAGTTTTGTTCGTTTGCTCCGTCCACTTAAACATTTGTTATGAAATCCGTAATTTTGGCTCAACCCACTCAAATGTATATGACGTATTGATTAAATTAAAGGTAAAAAGTCAACAATACATAAGTGCACATCGGAAAACCACTCAGCCTTTTTTCCCGAAAAAGGCCGAGTGTTTTTTTCCGATTGCGACTTTAGTGTATCGATATTTGAAATGTAGTGAACATTTATATCGTATTTATTTTAGGGGTATAAAGATATACCTCTTTAAACATTTAAAAACATTGAAACAATAATTATACACGATGAATTGTTCTATAATAGATCCTCTGGTAGGAATATTGCCTGACCGATTTACCCTGTCTAGACGATAAAAAAACGCGAAAATCAGAAATCTATATGACTACATAGAGCTCTGCTCAAAAATGAACATGTACACTTGACAGTATACATTTACACTTGTAACATGTACATAGCTACATTGTACATGTAGAAGTTAATATTTAATATTAATTTATTAAAAGTGTTCTATTATTTTTGCATTGAACCCATGCTCAGTAATTTAAAATTTGTTGGATCTGTTGATTCTGAGGAAACATGTTACTTTATGTATGATTTATTATTATTATTCGAAAGAAATACAGAACATACTACATGTACATAAATCAAGCAAATTCAGACAAATTCTAAATGCAGTTTTAAACTTGTAAATTATTTTGAACTTGCAATGACTTACATGTACAACTCTTCAGAATCAATGGCATTGTTATTTCTAACTTATATTTAACTAGATTTTACCACAAAATATGAAAATTCATTTGCATGATGTTGAGTTTGTATTTCTAGTTTTCTTTGTAGATTAGCAGATATTTAACCAGATTTAACTTAAATGAAACAAGTTTAATACAGCATTCAGCCGTTTGTTTTTTATTATGTAAATTGAAAGGTAATAAATCGAGTTTTAAGTTTTGATACATTAAAGAAACAGATATACTGTAGTACCATTTAGGATCTTACATTCTTACATGTACAGTATATGCTTTAATACATGTATCACAAACATACAGACGGACATACATATAGGAAGAAATATATCAAATGTATAATGTGCATGTAAATAAACACAATTCATAATCACATTTTAAACATAAAAATGGAAAGAGAGAAGTTCTTTTAAAAAATAATTTTTATGTTGTTTTGATATTATGAAGACATCACAAAGACCACTTTAAAAATGGATCAAACGTTGACAGATTTGCAAGTTACTGCAACACAGGTTTAAATAAACATGAATATTCATACAAATATATTTTGTTGCGTGTATGAATAATGTTTATTGTATTAAAAAATCAATTTTATAACTTTGAAAAAAAAATGAAGAATTTCTCAGATTTATGGAGGGTATTATCAACCTAACTTGTATGATTTTTGACATATTACTCAAGATTTATATATATTTTAGATGATTATATATTACCTGCACGGGAAGAGGACAACATTTGTTACAGATGTTACACATAGAAGTATCTGTAGGGCCATTTATAGACGACAGAATGTTGAACAAATGATCATTGAGACATTAAGCAAGTCACTTCCTGACATAGTGACTGCTGCAACAGCAGGAATTGTACCCTAAGAGTTCGAGGCAATTTGTAAAAGAGGGTCAGGAGCATTACTAATGGGTCTTTCTTGGTCACAAGAAATACGACAGAGGATTATGGACTGTTTGAAGGGTTTATTATAACTCTGTTCAAGAGTTTGTTTATCTCTTCTCTATCTCGCGATTCTCTCTTCCATATCGGTAGTCGTCTTGTTGGTTGTTGTATCATAACAGATCTTGTGTTGATTCGATGTCTGTTCCGCCCTATATATTCTTCCAGGTCCTCTAATTAAGGTTTATAATTTAAAAAGCAGATAATTATTGTTTATGTTTAAGGTGTCATAACTCCTATAAGGGTCATCTGACAAATTTAAACCATTGACAATTTTGAAGAACTCATTAAGGCCAGTTAAGCTTCATCTCATGTGGTTCACAACCTATTAGACAAATCGAATATTATAACACCTGTAAGAAGTCATCTTCCAATTTCGAACTTATGAAAAACTTTGTAGAACTTTCCAAGACAAACAATATGCAATTTAAATTAGTCAAGGGTGATTGCTGTTCAGCATTTGAGATTTCTGTCAGATTTTTGGAATCCTCTGGATTTTACCATTAAAATGGTGATAATTATTTTGCCCATTAACCCCCTATTTTCTTTTTAAATTATCATTCATTAGAGCATAAAGGGCTAACTAACAAAGTTTTATAAATTTCTTGTTATTTTTTCATAGTTTTTTACACTTAAACAAGTCTAATTAATGTTAAACCTATGAAAAAGTCAGAAAAATCCTTTTCCCGCCAAATTTTGAACGCTTAATATCTCAAAAACGAGTTCGGTGACCTATGTATTTTTTAAGCTGATTTTGTACCTTTACCTATGGGCTATTCATTAAATATATCAATTTAGAGACCTTGTTATTTTTAAACTGACCAGCGATCATCCTTAAATATCTATATAATTTTTGATATATTATGCAATAAATTACAAACGTAAAAAAATGTCCAGAAAAGGGCAATTACTCCTACAGAAATTGTTCAACTTCAATAAACTGTCATGGTAGCCAGATCTTGATGTGCTTAGCACTTTTATCTATGAACGTTTTCAGTTATTTGCAAACAACTGCTATATGATAATGTGTTTGTATTAGTAACCATACTTTGGTAAGCTATTGACACAACTTTCAAAGCCGTCTTATTGTCCTACAACAATCCATTGTTCTACAACGTTCCAAGCAATACATTTTGTAACGCAAGATGCGCGTTTCGCCTGTCAAAGGATTATCGGAGGTGCTCTAACCTATCGTTAAATGACAAATGATTAGCACTATTTAACAGAAAAATAAACATATGCCGAATAAACTAAGACCATACTAGTGTGTGCATTATGCGTCATAGTAATATGATAATGGCTCTGCCCTAAAAGCTCGCGAAGATACAAAATCAATATAATAGGTGCAACCAAAACTAGGTTAATCGATCCTTCAGTCACATCATATCATTCGACAAGCAGACGACATCAAAATGTCACCGCTCTTCTGCCAGGTTTTGTTATATTTTTTGTATACCCGTATCTATAATTGCCAAGTACTGTCTGCAGAAAATTAATTTAGAAACCTGGTGGAAAATGACGACGTATCCAAATGATCATTTAACTTTATCAGTTTGAGGGACCACATAGGATAAGGATGGATTAGGATTTTATTTTCAGATCAGGTAGGACCAAATTATCATACATATGTAGAAAAACAGTTGCTGATCACTTTATTTTAATGAATCTGTGTTATGAAAAGTTCCGAAAATTGATTGACAGAACTCCCACCATTTTTCTGCGCATGACTATGCACTATGGGAAAAAGGTCACGATTTCTCGCGAGAGAAAGCCATATTTCTGTAAAAACAAAACAACTAGTGTTCGTTCGTTAGATAGTTATTATTTATTGAGAAAGTTATTGTCATTAACAACAAGAAAATGTTTCGTTTTGTTACCGTTTGTAAATAAATAAGCGAAAATAAAGAATCTCGCTAACGCGAGACCGGGTATTTTCGTAAATTCCCAATGCATTCCGAGTAGCGAGACAGAATTTATTTTCAATCATCGTATTTTGAGTCTTGTGCAATTTGGCAGACTCTGTACAATAGTGAGCTTCGCTTCGCTCGCATATTATATACTTCAGACTTCAGATATGTATTTTCCGGAAACTGTACATGTGTTCCCCGACATTGGGTTTTAAATAGTTTGAGTGATTGTTTTGGAGTTTTGAAGTCGTGCTAATGAAGAAATAAAGATGTGACATATGAACGGTAGTTTATCTCCAATTCCCGTATAGTGAACCTATTTACCTCTCGCATTTTAAGAATAAAGGTTACATGGTGAAGAACCCGAAGGTAAGTTGTCAATTTAAGATTGCAATTGAGAATTTCTGACGATTTTCTTTACCCAAAATTGAAAAAAAAAGTTGTCTCCTGCATCACCACGTGATCACATGTTCTGAATCTACACATTTGTAAGTGAGGTCTTCCTTATTACACTGCCATAATCACTTACATTTTTATTCTATGACCTCTATATATGTGCCAACAGTATGTGGGATCATTCTCATTACTGCGTGATGTCTTATTTAGATGAAACATTTAGCAACATATCCGATTCTAACTTTTCACCCGATTATGCTACACATTCTGACCAGTTTTTAGAAGATAACCAATTCCATGTCACAACATTAGATCATTCAACTCATACAAGTGTCCATTCAAATGTAAATTCTGACTCTGAGGACGATCATTCTTTAGACCCTCCAGACACAACCCCACAGTTTTGCCCCACATTTGATCAACATCAACAAGAAAATTATAGATCATATACTTCGAGAGTTCCTAAACACACTGTCCCAGTTATGGAGAAACTAGCTGTATGCCGAAAATTTGTTTGGCACGAGAATGGGTCTATTTTTCTTCATTTGTTTGAATCATTTTCTACACTTCACAATAATATAGATTCCGAATCCAAACGCAAAACAGCAGCGTTCCACCTGCACCTTACGGGCCCTGCTGTCACTTGGTTTAACTCGTTATTATCAGGACAGAAAAGGTCATGGAAACATTTTGTTACACTTTTTAAAGTAAAATGTTAATTTAGATTGGAATAACCTGACTGTTTTGATGGAAAATAAAGTTTTGAGAATCTCAAGTTGGCACATGGCCAATCACTCGAGCACTTTCATTGTCGGTTAGTTGAAAAAAGCTCAATTGTCAAAACCAGATTTCGAAGTCATGTGCAAATTTATCAAAGGACTTCAAAAAATGCTAGCATATTTGGTAAGGGCCGGTTCTCATATGACAAGTTCAAGTGCACTCTCTGCTGCAAAAATGGGTGAGGCATGTGAGTATTGCGTTCATGACGATATAATTGTTTCCGCTGAACCTTATGAACACAGATCGGCGGGGACCAATAAATCAGAACTGTTGGAATCACAAAGTAAGGTCTATCATTTAACTGATGTGGTGGAAAAATTGACAGTGTCTCAAATAACATCATCCTGTTGTCGCGAACAAGTCGATTAAATGACAATAGTCGAAACACGAGATAAAACTTTTTTAAGCAAGACAGACGAGAACAAAATTCAAACGTGACAGAAAACGCACCGTTTAGATGTTATAAATGCCAGGGTAAGAATCACATCCAACGAAAATGTTAATAGAACGGCCAGGGACAAGCAAATTCGAGCGTTCAGTGACAGCTTTGTTCTGAGTACGGATATGAAGCATTCCAATGCGTTAAGTTGGGAAACATTCCAAACCCGAGGGACGTAGGGCACGCCCACTTGGGCGGACAGAATTAAGTCCCAGACAACGCAGTCCATCTCCGAGTCGACCTAGGAATAACAAATTACGCACAAATTATATTTCAAATCAATGAGCCTGATAATAATTCGAAACAAAAATTTCTATATCTTCCTGCCAATATTGATAATATTAGAATTGCTGCTCTAATAGATTCCGGATGCTCAATCAATGTAATGTCTCAACAACTGTACGCGTACGACTCGATTTTTTCACAAAACAAACATTCTTTTCAGCAACTTAACGATAATAACGATTGTGGTTGTCTTTAAACTTCAGATTTGTATGTGAGATCATTCTCACTACTTTTTTTTAATAACAATGCAATAAACAATAAGTTTTCCCGTGAGATCTTCCTCATGGATTTCCATGAAACTTTGATCATAACCGGTTCGATCTTTAACCAGACAGTTTATTGGCCTTTTCGGTGTCTAGCGTAATGCATTGAAGAAAACAGATATAATTCGTGAGATCTTTCTCGCAATTCGTGTTTTTTTAACTTAAACTATTTGATAATTGTTTGTAATATGTTTTGAAACTTTTTGTTGTTTTTTTTTTTCATTTGAATTGATACAATGTTGTCATTTGCGCCAAATATTTGTTTTCGATTCGTACTTATAGTACTAAAACATGTAGATAATTTTTTTTGATTTTTTTTCCTCATATGAAAACGATCAAAAGATATTTGACAGATTTTTTCTTTCATAACCTCGATTGCATATTTATGTATAGAATTTACAAAATTTTCAATATTTTATTAACTTAGAGAGACAACATTTATTTCGAAGGTGTCTGATTATTTTTTTAGAGAGTGTTTATTGAACCATTGAACGGTTACATGTTGGTAGTTAAACATATCCGTTTTAATGAAATCCATGTTCAGTGGTGAACAAGATTGCTACGCGTAGCCATGTGTCCCCCGCCGCCGCATGAAAGTTGTGTGGTGCTGTATGTAAATTCGAGCGAGATATTCTCTGAGATACGATAGAAATTGGTTGTCAAAATATGGGATGATCACCTACTAATAGTACCCTATCAGTGTGTAAAGTTTCTGGAACATCCGTTTAGTAGTTCCGAGGAGTTGCACCCACAAAAATGTTTGACAAAGTTCCATTTTTTTTTTTGGACAGGAGAATCACAAATTCGTAAACAACTCGAAAACTATAAATTGGACGTTTTCACAAAATGTCCACTTTTTTTCATGGCAAAATAAAAAAATGCAATGTTGATGAAATATCCTTTTAATTTGAACTACATTTTCTTTAACCTTTATTGTGACAGAATACAAAATATGCAACCTTAAATCCAAGTGTAATGTGGATAAAAAACTTGGAACATGGGTTACAAAAAAGTCCACTTCGCAACAATATTTTAAGACATTATTTTTTTAACAAATTGCATCTTAAATAAAATTTCTTGACAATATATGTAAAATTCAGCACAACGCATGCAATACCACTGTTAAATTTGAAAATTTTAGTGCAAAAAATAAACTAAAACAATTATTCAAAGGCGTGATTTTTGAAACGTTAAGAAAAATGTAACTTTAGACTGAAAGCAATTTGGGGCATATAGCTTTAATAAAGTTCTAATAAAGTTAAATGATTCTTCAAATCAATCTATAAAGGACCAATGAAAAAAGATATGCTTTTAAATAATAGTTTTTCGATCATTTAAAAAAGTGAGGCACGTTGCATAGTGGACATACGTATGTTGCGAAGAGGACATTATTTCAAAAACTTTTGCTTTTTTAGACTTCGAGGCGCTCTGTAAACTGTTTGGTTCATTGAAACGATTTTAATATTGATTAGAATAGGCTGTGAAATACATTATTATGTGCTGCTTATGATCTTTTTCTGTGAAATTCAAGTTTTTGTGCCAATTGTCCACTTCGCAACGCACTGTCCCCTATGCAACGAAATGTGTCCACTGTGCAACGACATTTGTCCACTTCGCAACGAAACGTTTCACAGTGGACCGTTGCAAAGTGGACATATTTACACATAAGTCAACTTTTTGTTTTATTTGAATGCCATACTAATATATTTTTTCTTAATTTGGTCAGATCACTCGGTTTTCTTTATAAATATCGAAGAATTTGGTGCCTTTCTACTCAAATTCTTAAAAAAAAATACCCGTTGCGAAGTGGACAAAACCAAAAATATCATAGTGAAAGGTCATACTAACTGCCTTGAAACATACACAAAAATAGCACCCTCGATTATGTTTTTGCCGCCATATAAATTTTAGTGGCGTTAGTTATAACGAAAAATAAAAATATTAGAATCAAGATACATGAAAGATTTGATTTTCATCAATTATTGTTGTTGTTGCGAAGTGGACATGTTTTTCATGGACACACACTTAATTGCTTATAACAACGTTTAAGGAGAGCCTAGCTTAAAGTAAAGACGTTTGTTTTTAACTATGAATTTAAGTCAGCATATATCCAACATTAAATACTTAAAAAATTGATCAAAATTGGTTGGAATTATAAAGAGATGACTGAAATTATTCATATGGACACGATCTTGGCGGATTTTTTGTGTCATTTTGTTTCAATTTTTAAGATTTTCTGATTACATATTGAACTTTACCTTATTGCTTTCCCAACTTAAAAGTACAACGAAAACAACGAAAACAATGACACTTAAAATTATACGCAAAATCTAATTTTAACATCACTGTACATCGTGGACACAAAATTGGACATTTTTTTAAATCCGCCCATATATTGCTTCAAATTTTGTTTTCGTATTATTATAGAGTACCTTTTGCTCTATCAGCCTACAAAATTTCAGATCCCTGTGCACCTACATTGTAGGTAACCGATATATTGAATGTCCTATATTTTGACCTTTCTTCCCCGTTTCCACAGAAACGGCAGCCATTTTAAAAATTTCAAATATGGGATGATCACCTACTAAATACAAATGACAACAAAGTTCCAGACAATAAATTTTCCTACGCCTGACGCGCATTTCGTCTATTCAAGACTCATCAAAAGCGCAAAAAATATTGAAAATGCCAAACACTGTATTAATATGAAGAGCATAGAACAGTATAACCAAAAACACCAAACTGGGCAACCAAATTATTACTAAGATATTCAACCTATGTCTGGGGTAAGAAGAATCTTAGGGTTTAGACAATTTTGAAATTTAGACGGATAATTTAAAGCTATGATGTATTTATGTACCCTATCAGTGTGTTTCAGCAACTAGTGTCCGAGGATTTGCAACCACAAAAAACGTGACGGACGGACGGACGGACGGAGACAATTTGAGTGCTAATACAAGTATGATCAGCAATTTCGATTACGTATTGCGAAGATAATAGGCGATCATGGTCTGTTATAGATGGCTAATTATGGCTACAGTTTGTTTCAGTGATAGCTGGACAACGTGCTGACACAAAGGCTCAGTCATTCATTGAACCATGCTATGATTTTAAATTTAAGGGGGTATTCTTCTGAGGTTTCAGTCTCGTTGAAATCTCGTTTGTGAATAATTTTTAAACATTGCCTTATAATTGAAAACTTTTGGTGGATATATATCAAATGATGATCCATCTAGATTTTGTCAAAAAATTATGAAGACATGATTAGTAGTTTTTGAGATATGCAACATTTTAATTTTTGACCAAATTTGACCATTGATCTCAATCTGAATTTGGCCAATTTCAGGGTAGGGGTAGTAAAATTCATTTTTCCAACAAAATATTCATGCAATTCATATAATTTCTTTTCTAAATTCAAAAAGATATATTTGTCAAATTATTTCAAACGAAAATGGAGAGTTTTGAGGTTATGGTATGATAGAAAATTTGAAAAATCTTGATTTTTACCAGTTTTATGGTGTCCTGAAAATGACCTAAAAAGGCACATTTTTGGGACTAAACTTTCTTATATCATCACGGACATATACTTTTTTAAAGTTAAATTTGTTCAGAATCATGGCATCTATCAATATGGAAACTTTGAGAGAAAACTTGATTTTGAAACTTGATATTTTAAAGAAAATTACCTCAAAATAGGCCAAAAATGATGAAATTTTGGGAAAATTGTCAAAATAGGACCTTTTTAAATGGGTGTAGCGAACTAAAATGCCCACGGACATATTGTTTTCTTAGTAAATTTGATTTTCTCAGGGTCTTAGCATTTCAAAAATGTAGGTTTGGGAAAAAACTTGATTAAGAAAAAAATTGACCCCTCAGAGGAATACATCCTTAAAGGTGTTTGCAGTCGAAATAATTGTTTGTATAAGCATTATTGCTTAAAAAATTGCCTAATCCACCCTTTCTCTCATTGTGTTAAGGATTTGACAAATACTTATCAAAGAAATGTAAGAAGTTATTTTGCTGGGTCAAAAGCCAAGTTTACCACATAGATAGAATTCATCTTCTATTAGTCATCAAATACCAAATCATAGCATACCAAGACAACCATTTAATTCGAATGGAAGTCAAAACTTTCGTTTTCAACAGCCTCGCTTTCGAGGTCAAATGTAACATTTGCCACGCATACAGTTTTGTATTTGTTTTCTTCTTTAACAGATAAAAGACAATTTGGTGTGTGGAATTTGGGCTTTTCACCCATAAAATTACATAATTTAAATAATTTGTTATTAAACTATTACGATAGTCATTAAGGCAAACTTTTATCAGATGGTTTCCGTTACGGCTTTCATATAAATTATTCTGGCCCAAGGGTTCCGTACGAAACAAAAAAAAATAAAATTTGTTCTTGAACAACCTACATGATGTCGCGTTGAAAAAGGTTTTATTAGAAGTAAATTGTGGTCGAATAGAAGGCCCTTTCTTACGTAAACCAATATCTAATCTTATAATATCGCCAGTTGGCTTTGTACCAAAAACGACGGTTAAAGATTAATTACCAATTTGTCTTCTCCCCGTAATACAGGCGTTAATGATTACATGGATAAAAGAAACAAAGGTGTACCAAAGGGGTAATCAGTATCATAAAACCGTAAAGACAAAGACAAAACCGGCAGACAAAAAACCATCACAACAAACTGCATAACAACATAAAACAAACACACACACATAACAACAAAACCGCATTCAGCAACGCAAACTCAAGTCGAAACGAGAGTGAACTCAGGTGCTCTATGTCAAACCAACATCTGTGCTCATTTGAGAGATAGAAATCCCGTATTTGTATACAAGCACATGATGTCGTCCGTAAAATTTCTTGAGTGATGACAACAACCTGGGAGCAACGTATCCCTGTGTTCACAATTTGCTTGTCAGCCGTGTAGCTCTATCAAGGAAGTCGTTGTACTCCCCACATGCTCTGGGATAACGAATCAATTGTGATACGCAAACTCCATATGCTGGAGCGGACGGAATGTTGCTACACAAAAGGGCAAGTTAACTATTGGAAAGTTGAAGTCATCACGTTTGTCATAGAGCTTTGTACAAAGCCTTCCTTGTGTGTCAATTTCGAGAAAAAGATCCAAATATGAAGCGGACCTCCTAGAATCTGTAGTGTCCTTTATCTCAAGTTCCTTCGGATAAATGAGATGTAAATAGTCACCAAATCGAGAATTGTTTAGTGAAAGGACATCATCAATATAACGAAATGTGAGATTGAAGGATAAAGCAAGTTTGCGGTCCTTTTTGTCTAGAAGTGATTGTAAGAAGTCTGTTTCGTATGAATGAAGAAACAAATCGGCAAGCAATGGTGCACAATTTGTGCATATTGGGATACCTATTGTTTGCTGAAAAACACGTCCACCAAACTGTACAAATATGTTGTCGATTAGAAAATTGAGCATTTCTATTATTTGATTTTCTGTAAATTTGTTTTTCTTGCTAGACTCTTGGAACTTTGACATCCGTTTGACATTTTTACAAATCCTCATTGGTTGATAACTTTGGCGGGAAACATGTGACACTTTCATTATTTCAACATCCTCGCACAAGGCTGGAGGTACTTTACGTTCTGAGGACTTTAACGATAAAGGTAAAAGTTTAATATTTTTAATTTTTAGCTCACCTGGACCGAAGGTCCAAGGTCCAGGTTAGCTATTACCATCACTTGGCGTCCGTCGTCGTCGTCTGTCGTCTGTCGTCTGTCGTCGTCGTCGTCTGTCGTCGTCTGTTAACAAATTTTCAAAAATTTTCTCCTCTGAAACTTCTGAACAGAATTCAATGAAACTTGGTATGAATGATCCTTAGGGTGTTCTGCACCAAACTTGTGTTTCGACTTTTGATCCGTCAAAAAACATGGCTACCGTTACTAAAAATAGACCAGGGGGGGCAGACTACTGTTTTTGGCTTGTAAATCAAAAAGTATGAGAGATAGATGAAATCTGATGCCACCATACTGCTTCAGCATCAAAAGTTCTACAAATGTCTCCATATGGTCGAAGTTGTCAGATGATCCCTTATAGGGGTTACAGCCCCTTAAAGGTGAAAAATAGCGTTTTTGCATGTTTTGGCCTATAGAATGAAAACTATTGTAGATAGAAAAGCTGTTGCTTGCTTAAATGTTCAGCTCATTTAGCTCTACAAAAGTCTCCATAAGGTCAAAGTTGTCAGATGACCCCTTATAGGGGTTACAGCCCCTTAAAGGCGAAAAATAGTGTTTTTGGCCTATAGAATAAAAACTATTGCAAATAGAGAAAAGATGTTGCTCGCTTAGATGTTCATTTATTTTAGCTCTACAAAAGTCTCCATAGGGTCGAAGTTGTCAGATGACCCCTTATAGGGGTTACAGCCCTTAAAGGCGAAAAATAGTGTTTTTGGCCTAAAGAATGAAAACTATTGCAGATAGAGAAAAGCTGTTGCTTGCTACAATGTTCAGCTCATTTAGCTCTACAAAAGTCTCCATAAGGTCAAAGTTGTCAGATGATCCCTTATAAGGGTTGCAGCCCCTTAATGGTTAAAAATAGCGTTTTTGCATGTTTTTGGCCTATAGAAATGCAAAACTATTGTAGATAGAGAAAAGCTGTTGCTTGCTTAAATGTTCAGCTCATTTAGCTCTACAAAAGTCCCCATAGGGTCTAAGTTGTCAGATGACCCCTTATAGGGGTTTCAGCCCCTGAAAGGCGAAAAGTAGTGTTTTTGGCCTATAGAATGAAAACTATTGCAGATAGAGAAAAGCTGTTGCTTGCTTAAATGTTCAACTCATTTAGCTCTACAAAGGTCTCCATAGGGTTGAATTTGTCTGATAACCCCTTATAGGGGTTACAGCCCCTTAAAAATTGAATAATAGTGGTTTTTTTTATTATTTAGAATGAAAACTTTTGCAGATAGAGAAAAGCTTTTTCATGCTTAAACATTCAGCTCATTTAGCTATACAAAAGTCTTCATAGGGTTGACATCAACACCAGGTGAGCGATTCAGGCTCCTGGGAGCCTCTTGTATTAAGACCAAGAGGGTCAGAAAGTAAAATAGGACAAAGAGGGTCAGAAATTAAAATAGGACCAAGAAGGTCAGAAATTAGACCGAGAGGGTCAGGAATTAAAATAAGACCAAGAGGGTCAGATGTTAGAAATTAGCTTAGATTTATGTGTTTTGATATATATATCAAATGTGAATAGTTTGTTATATATGATGAAATTCGTCTTTGCATTACTTGCGACGTTTCGTTAAATGTGATGGAAACTTGCTTGTGACATTTTTTTATAATAAGCAGAGGCACCAAAGGGGCATTCTAGTGTCAAAAGTCCGAAAAGGCAACGACAAAACCGGTAAACATGAACAAGAACAGCACAAGGAAACACAAAACATAAAAACAACCGAACAGAAATCAACAACGCGAACTCAAGTCGTAACAAGAGTGAACTCGAATGCTCCGGAAGAGTAAGCGGTTCCTGCCATATCAGGAAAATAATTATTAATGTTTTTCTATTATCATTTGGTAATTTCAGTAAAACTCAGTCTTTCCAGTCATTTTCTGAGAAATTAAATTTGACCTGGCTGCTTCGTGGCCTTGAAATGCACGTTTTTGTTGAGTACGTGTTTTCATTAGAGTCGGGGATAAATTAATGCATTTGTTTATTTATAAATTATATATATATATAGAGCATGCACTTTTATGATTTAAGTTTGGTCGGAAATTCCTGTTTAAAATGACAAAATTCATTACTTTGTCCAGCAGTTTTGGAATAGATAATTGCAATAATTTGTAATATGACCTAGTGTGAATGGTCAACACACATAAATGATAATTTTCGGGCACGTGTACTTTTAGGAAGTATGACAAGTTTACATTACGGTTCAGTTATTGAATTGAATAGACATGGTTATGGTATACCTGTGTATGTTGACCGTTAGTTAATTAAGGTCTTTCCCTTTCTGAAGGAAAGACCTTATTGTATTTCTTCTGATTATTATTCTTTTCAGTTTCCGACGCCAAAAAAGTGTCTTGACCGATCTAAACGAAATTTGGCACACTTATTCAGTTTTGCCTGGAATAGAGCAGGTTGACCCTGTGAGCGTCAGCTCCTTATAGTTTTGGCGCAATAACCTCTCTTGTGCATCTCATTTACTTTTTTAAGTTCGTCAGATATGGAACCTCTCTTGTGCATCTCATTTACTTTTCTAAGTTCGTCAGATATGGAACCTCTCTTGTGCATCTCATTTACTTTTCTAAGTTCGTCAGATATGGAACCTCTCTTGTGCATCTCATTTACTTTTCTAAGTTCGTCAGATATGGAACCTCTCTTGTGCATCTCATTTACTTTTCTAAGTTCGTCAGATATGGAACCTCTCTTGTGCATCTCATTTACTTTTCTAAGTTCGTCAGATATGGAACCTCTCTTGTGCATCTCATGTACTTTTCTAAGTTCGTCAGATATGGAACCTCTCTTGTGCATCTCATTTACTTTTGTAAGTTCGTCAGATATGGAACCTCTCTTGTGCATCTCATTTACTTTTCTAAGTTCGTCAGATATGGAACCTCTCTTGTGCATCTCATTTACTTTTCTAAGTTCGTCAGATATGGAACCTCTCTTGTGCATCTCATTTACTTTTCTAAGTTCGTCAGATATGGAACCTCTCTTGTGCATCTCATTTACTTTTCTAAGTTCGTCAGATATGGAACCTCTCTTGTGCATCTCATTTACTTTTCTAAGTTCGTCAGATATGGAACCTCTCTTGTGCATCTCATTTACTTTTCTAAGTTCGTCAGATATGGAACCTCTCTTGTGCATCTCATTTACTTTTCTAAGTTTGTCAGATATGGAACCTCTCTTGTGCATCTCATTTACTTTTCTAAGTTCGTCAGATATGGAACCTCTCTTGTGCATCTCATTTACTTTTCTAAGTTCGTCAGATATGGAACCTCTCTTGTGCATCTCATTTACTTTTCTAAGTTCGTCAGATATGGAACCTCTCTTCATTTTTTTTAGAATTTGAATCGTTATTCACGTAAGTATTTTTTTTTAATAATTTAAATTGTTTGCTATAGAAATACCCGTAAGATGCAAATAATATTTCATAGGTTTTGTTTTTCATAATAGTTTAATGATCTTATGAGTGCATGAATTGACATACCTAATATAGTGTCATTTTTTTTACAGACGCCAGAAACTTTGCTCAAAAGTACAATTGTAAATATACTGAAACATCAGCCACATTAAATCACAATGTTGACGAACTTCTTGTTGGTGTCCTTAAACAGATTAAAGACAAACTAAACCCTGAACTCATCATGGAGTTTGACAAATCTGCTGAGAAGAAAAAAGGACCCAAGGGACTTCTCAATTCCTTGTTTAAAAAGGAATAAATCTACACATGATGTTTTCTTAGATCTTAGATGAACTAATTAAAAGAAGTGGATTACTTTATCAGTCGAGAAATAAAGAGAAAAGTACTGAAACTTGGTGGTTTCGAGAAGGTATCAATCGTCTGTTTTGGATTAGTGACTTGAAGGAAAGACAACTTAAAAAAACCTTTGCCTTACGTTTATTCAGACGCCTACTGTGATATGTTTTTATATCATGATTTATATCAATCAGATAATTTCAGACTGGTTTGAACATTTGTGTCTATTTTTATTCCATTATATCTTTACATACTTTTTTTAATGAGACATCGTTTTTATACTTTTGATAATAAAACAATAATACAAACACATTTGTTTTATTTGTGCTGATACAATCAAATATTCGATGCTAATGTTATATAAGCAAAATAAAGGTAATAACAAAACTACCGAACTTAAATGATCAATCTCACAGTCCAGAGAAAACGACAAAAACGAATCAGTCATACCAGAGAATGTCTGATCAAAGAATCTGTGAAATGTGTGCAAGCTCTGGCATATCGTATAGTTGTGACATATAAAAACCGTATGCAGGGGAAGTAGGTATATTGCTTTGTAGATTAGGAAAATTAGTAATTTGAAAATTAAAATCGTCTCTTTTATCGTAATTTTTTGTACTGAGATGACCACCTGGGTCAAATTCGAGGTGCAAATCCAAGAAAGACGTGAAGCAATTTGATTCGGTGGTCTCTTTAATCTCCAATTCTGTAGGATATATTGAATAAATCCAGCTACCAAATGAAGTGTTAAGGACAGAAAGGACATCACAATATATCTGAATGTAAGATTAAATGACCTTGCCTCTTTCATCTTCCTGTTCTTTACGAGTCCCTGAAAAAATTCAGTCTCGTAAGAGTATAAAAACAAATTGGCGAGAAGAGGAGCACAGTTTGTCCCCATTAGCATGCCGATTTCTTGTTGAAAAATCTCCCCTCCGAAGGTGACAAATATGTTGTCAATTAGGAAATCAAGCATACTGCAAACTTGTTCCAGTATGTAACAAATTTTATCCTTGAAGGTTGTTTTGGAAAAGAATGAAGAGTTATAACCCAAAACAACAAAATTCCTAGAGTTTGAGAAGGCTTTTTCGAAAAGTTTTATATAAGCAAAGTTCCATCAGATTTAAACAAATAAACAAAGTATAAAACATTTTCATCCGGGAACATTATTTAGAGCTTATTTTTTTTCCAAAATACGAATTACAAAGCTTAATATTGACACCTGACATTTGAAAATTTCAGTTTATGCAAACGAAATCGATTATATGTTAGAAAAATCAATAGCTTTTTCATCCATCATTTTTTTTTCTTAATTTGACATAGAAAATAATGTGATTTGAATATGTGTTAGCGACACAGCCCACATGACAAGCGGCAATTAAAAAAAACACAATGGACAATTGCATGCAGCCTTAAACAAGGCCAGTAGGCACTGCTCGTGGTTCTGCATTTGGCCCATGGTCTAAATAAAATGCAGATACCGTATAGCAGGAAATTTTCGCAAGGTTCTAATTTTCACTATATTCGCGACTATTACTCTATCGCGAAATTTAGAAGCCGCGTAAAATGGAATCAAATTAAATTTGTGTTTAGAATGTTATTCAATCGCAAAAATAAATGTCCGCGTACGTAACAACTAAGTCATTTCGTATAAAATTGCAAAATTTGCACGCCGCAAAAATAACCCGCTATACGGTGAGTCAAATGCAGTCCTGAAATAGTTACATAATATAAGTCCCTTCTTAAACAAAGAACATAAAATGTCATAGTATTCTACTGTAAGATTATGTATCTTTCTTAGGGTTTCTTCTGTTGATTGTGGTTGATTCGACAAAATCAAAACAAACAAACAAAAAGAAAGAGGAGGGTTAGGCGTCATGAGCTCAAGTTTAACTGTCACATAGAATTAATTTAAAAATAATGGTAATAACAAAATTGCTGAACTTGGAGTATCAATCTCAAATGTCCATAAGAAAAGGCAAAATAAGGAAAATTTGGAGATCACAGTGGTCCTGACTTGGTACAGGCAATTGAAAAGAAATGGTGGGTTTTATGGCATGCCAAACCCCCTTCCATTGCAATCTATAGGTAAGTTAGTTACACATAACAGAACATGGTTATAAGGACCTAATAAAGACCTTGAAAGTTATTGAAATTACCATGTGCTTTTGATTTTATGGGAAAAGTAAAGAAATCAAAGAGAATTTTGATTTTTAAGTTTTTAGCTGTAAAGTTATTAAGGAAAACTGGAAAGTTAATTATTCAGAAATGTTTTATAATTTTTAAACTTAGAAAATATTGAATTTTCAATCAAAACAGTGAAATATTTTATTGTTCAATGAAATCTGAGAGTTAAGCAATTTTTGTGCTTAGAATTCATTTATAGCCAAATATTTTCAGCTTTAGACAACAGTAATGTTTAGTACTAGACGAATGCCTAAGGTGTTCAAAGTCAGTCGATACTAATCTGTTGAAAAGCTATATTTTGTCAAGTACAGCCAGTTATATTTGTGACTTTGAAGTTCAGCAATTTAAGATTATTTATATCCTAAGCTTTAGACAACAGTAATGTTAAGTACTAGACAAGCACCTTGGTGTTAAAGTCAGTCGATACTAATCTGTTGAAAAGCTACTTTTTGCACAAGGGAGACACTTAGTCGATTTCAATATTTTGTCACTTTTTACATTGCTTTTGACGTCTAGTTTTATTATATAAAGTACAAATAAACAGTTAGGGAGGCTCTTGAGTCTCATTTACAAGTACACTTTTAAGCTACGCTAGCCGTTTGGGTATACTAGAGCTTTAAAGCTGTGCTTCTGTAAATTTGAAGTAAAGTGGTTAACTATAGGGAATAAATAAAGTATAAAATAAAAACAGTACTCTGTTGAGCTACGCTAGCCGCTTGGGTATACTAGCGCTCATAATTGTGCTATATAACTTTGCAGTAGGACTATATAAATAAAGTTATAAAATTGATAGGGAGACTCTATTGTCTCATTAAAAGTGCATTCCTAGAGCTACGCTAGCCGTTTGGGTATACTAGCGCTCAAAGTCTGTACTCCTGTAAATTTGGAAAAAATTAGGATTTATTAAGAATAAAGTTTTACATATAAACTGTTACTTTAAGCTACGCTAGCCGTGTGGGTATACTAGCGCTTAAAGTTAACTTTAACTATAAAGTACATACCATAAGTTACTTTTCTTAAGTAAAGCAAGTGATAAATAATAAATAACCTATTTTTCAAGCTACACTAGCCGTGTGGGTTACTAGTGCTTGAAGAAGTAAATAATAGTTGAACAGTGAATATTTTCAATATCATTTTATTGAATAAAGTGCTCTTTTAGATTATTTATTAATGCCTGGCTGTTACTATTTTTGGCTATATCTTAGAAAGATTTTTACAAGATTACAGTACATTTTTATTGTTAAATCTGTATGTTCCATGATATTGAGCAATAGTGCTATCTGGATAATGTAGCGACCGAGCGACCTAGGTGACAAGACTTGACTGCAACTAAAGATGGAACTGCGGAGAATGTCGTGTTATGTACTCTTATTCCACTATGACCTTGACCCTTGACTGACTGATTAACAGACTGACTGACTGACTGGCAGACTGACCTTCTATGAGACTGATTAATCAAGATATATATCAGTTGAATAATTTATTATGAGAGAATATTTCTTCCTACAGATGATGTCCTTAAAATGATGGACTTGGTTTTAGAAAATAATAATTTACTGCTGCAGTAATGATATTATAGAAGCGCCAAATGGTGCCTTGTAATATCATATGAGATTTTCGTTAGCTATTATTTCAAGAATGTTGCCAAAAACTTCCGTTGTTTATTCTTACATTTTACCAAGCAACATAACCCTGTGTGAGCAGTTTTTGTGTCAGTTGTGTCGCTCTGCTAAAGAAATCGATGTAAGTCCCGCACGCTCTGGAGTAACGAATCAATTGAGATACATCAACTCCATAAGCTGGAGCGGACGGAATGTTGCTACACAAGAAGGGAAAGTTAACGATTGGAAAGTTGAAGTCATCACGTTTGTCATAGAGCCTTGTTGAAAGTCTTCCTTGAGAGTCAATTTCGAGATGTAGATCTAAATATGAAGCAGACTTCCTAGAATCCGTTGTGTCCTTTATCTCAAGCTCCTGGGGATATATGAGATGGAGAAGGTAACCAAATCGAGAATTGTTAAGTGAAAGGACATCATCAATATAACGGAACGTGAGGTTGAAAGAGAGAGCTAGTCTACGGTCTTTTTTGTCTAGAAGAGATTGTAAGAAGTCTGGTTCATATGAATGAAGAAACAATTATTTAAACTTTGTTTATATATATTCACAATGGTTATAACGACTTTATTTTTTTTTACAGGAAACTACTGTTAGACCGACTGCCAAATCTGTTTTATATCATGTATTGTGCATCATCTATGGTTGAGTAAGCTTTTGAAATCCATCAATATTAAAAATTAAATGATTGGATTTAGCAGACACTAGGGATTGAAACCGTGAATGTTAAGTGTCCTTTCTTGCTGTAATATACATGAAGATCAGAATCTATATCGTTGTGATTTTAATTATTTTTCATTATCTTGATTATTACAAAATGAAAATTGTCAACTAATTTACTGAAGACAGAAACACTTTGTGTTCATCGTGTACATGTACAAGTACATTGGATTGGAGAGAAGTTACACTCAAGTTTATTTTCAACAACACGTACAGATGTCTTTTTTTAACATTCAAATTGAAATATTTTTACCATCTACATGCAGCTTTGGAGAAAAAGAAAGCAAGTTATAAAGGCTACATTAAAGGAGATAAAAAAGCAGAAGAAACTGTCCATTGGTCATGTTACATGTATATAAAATATATTACACAGTCAGGTGACAGTGAATCATGTAAGACTTATTTATCCCTAGCAACCTTAGCAAGGTACATATTAATATGTAATTGTTTGTGTCTTTTGAATAAGAAAATTGTCCCCCCATTTGTAGGGACACATATTGTTTGTGTTGTGTCTGTCTGTCAATCACAAAGTTTGTCATTGCAATTCCTCTAAATGAACATAATTCAACAAAACTTGGTAGGTAGGAAGAATACCATAATGATTGTACATATCACCAAGAAATGTTTACCTTTATTTTCTTGTGGGAGTTATGACCCTTTGAACTTAGAAATTTTCAGAAAATCCTTCTTATTATAGTTTTCGCTCGACTCCTCTTAAACTATCCACTCAACCGTGGTCCAAGACAATGGTACATATATGTACTGTAGCTTGTATACCATATTATGTAGTTGTGCATATTACCAAGAAATTTTGATACTCAAAATTTTGTGGAAGTAACATACCTTTGAACTAATACTTTAGGGGAAATAAGGGAGACAGACAAAAACAAACCTTAATTTTCTTATCTGATTTGAATTCTGTTCATTAATACATATTGTAATCATATGTACATGTATGATACTGTTTATATTAAGAGACGAAACACAAGTAATGTGTAAAGAGTAGGTCTGTGTATTACACCTGCTTGCAATGTATGATTATATACAGGTAGTAATAGGGCCTTAGTTGAACTAAAGTAACAAATACATCATGTACAGTACATGGTGTATTTGTTACTTTACCTTTCAATGACATAATTTTATGAGCTTTTTTCATCAGAAATGACACAAAATTGCTATCATAAGTTGAAAAGTTGCATAAATATATATTGGTGACTTATAAAAAAGGTTCATAAAGCTAAGAGATTATGTGGAAAATTTGTTTGCATATAAATATAGATCATATTTGTAAATTTCTGATGTAAAATATATGAAACTTTAGTAAAATCTTATATTTGAGCATTACATTATATGACGGTTTAATAAAATTGGCAAGAAATTGTTTGCGAAACAACTTTTTTTATGTTTGACACATTAATGTTATGATAATATGAAAAGTTGCATAACAACATATTGAAGACTTAAAAAAAGGTTCTTATTTGAAAGTTTATTAAGAAATAAGAAATATTAAGAAATTTATTTCCATTATAGAAATGTTAAGACCAAAAACTTCTTATATAAGCTACATATGTATAAGAAATTAAAAATAGTATACATGTATGACGGTTTAATAACAATCACAAAAAATTGTTTTCAAATAACTTTCTGACAAGATTTTAAATGAGGTATTTCAAAATTATATTTGACATATGATATCGTATGAATTTTGCATTTTAAAACCGCAATTTGTAATGTTTTTACATTAAAGTTATATTTTAATATTTATTTAAACACAATTCGGTTGTGCTTTGTAATTTTCTATTTTTTATCATTAATAAAATACGCATCAAAAGTCCAACTTTTACATTGATTTATACAAATTTCTGTTTTATTCAAAGACCTTACGCAATCGATCCAGGAGTCACGTGATACAATAAGCGAAACGAACCTAAAAATTCCGTTTTTTAGATTGAATTGACGCGTGACGAATCGGTAATTGCATCATGGGATGCATTTGACGTATAGGTTTGGACGGATTGGTAACTGATTGATGACGGATTGGTGACTGATTGATGACGGATCGGTGAATGATTGAGACCGGATCGATGACTGATTGATGACGCTCGACGGATCGCAAAAACTGTTGCATTGATCGGTTCAAGTACTGTGTACAGACAGTTGGGGTTATGGTCTACTCAACTGGCACCATGGCGTTTGATTCTGACCCCAATTTCATGCATGTTCAGCGACTCTACGTTAAAAAACCCCTTTGTAAGACTTTTGTGGAAAATGAATTAAGTGAAAAGTATATTAGCTAGGCATCTGATATTTGGTATACAGACAATTTGGGTCATGATTTATATAATTTGGGCCATGCCATTTTACTCTGACCCCATTTTTATGGTTCAGTGACTCTGTGGATCATTTTTCGGGCCAAATAACCTCTTTTTAAGACTTTTCACGAAAATGAATTAAGTAAAAAGTATAATAGATAGGCATCTGATATCTGGAATACAGACACCTGGAGTTATGGTCTACATTGTACGCAACGGACACCATGTCCTGTGACCTTGACACAATTTTCATGGTTCAGTCACTCTGTGGACTTAGATGATTTTTGGGACAATTAAAACTTGTGTCGAAATTAAATTGAGTTAAAAGTATAATAGCTAGGAATCTGATTTTTGGCATACAGACATTTGGGGTTTCGGTCTTCACAACTGACACCATGTTTTGTGACCCTGATCTCATTTTCACGGTTCAATGAATTAGTGAATGTTGGTCTTTTTTCATTGTTTCTCAATAACTATGGTATCTAGAACAAACTTCAGACATTTTTGTGATGGTTAAATGGAATTTTGTCATCTGTCACATAAGGTAGTACTCCACAATTAATTTATTTAACTCATTTTTGCATGTGCTCGACGTTGACTATTTTGTCCCGGGTTCTTGTAATCGCTTAAACTGCTATTTGCAGTTTAAACTAGGTGGTGTTCCAAACTCCGGGCATGTTTAGTCGTGTTTAGTGCCGTATTTGGTTTCTTTGTTGTACTCGTTGCCCCTAGCAACTCTTAACATTTGTCAAAAATTTGGGGACAAAAATACGCAAAAATCGGGGTTTTGTCCTTTTTTTGAACGTTGCCAGTAGTCAAGCTTTCGGTTCAGGTGAAACGTAACATGTATGAAATGAAAGCCCGAAAACAGTCCTTTCTTTTAAGACCAAATAAACCTATCCGACTTCGGCTCTTTTTTCCGCTAAAATTGTTCAAACTTAAAAATCTAAAAATAGCACATTTAAATTTAAGCCTATCCGCTGGTCACCATGCACAGCCGGAAGCGACGCTTTATGATCATTGGTATTGATTTTTTCGAAATTATTCTTTAAAACAATAACCGTGGATCGTAATTTTTATATAACGGGTCCAGATTTTTTATTTGTCTTGTTTTAAGACCAAAACGAATCAATATTTTCATTTAACAAAAAAGTTCACAGGGGCCACATTCGAAAACAATACTGTGAAAAAATCCTAATTGTGGAGTACTACCATAATGCTTTTGCATTTTTTGAAAATTTAACATGAGTTGCATTTTTCTCTTCTTGAGTATGTAACCACTTGAGGAATACCGGATATTATGATTTTTTTTTATGTTTTACCATAGTAACGCACGCTCAAAGACGGAAGCCCTTTTCTGATCAAGCTCTTTTTTTGGACATTTTCCTGCAATAACGTTAGATTCTTTCCCCGTTTGTTTTGAATCAAGTTTTGTATTTTCGTAACAAAATTGGTATTCTGTTGTGCTTAAGTCATTATCTAGCCTATTTCAAACATATTTGTGAAAATTTGGAAGATTTCCGTGAAAAAATCTGCAATAATGGCGTCCATGGAAACACATCATCAAAATTTGCTTAACATTTGCATAGCAAGCTATAATGCCTTGCGTTTCTATTCAAGCCGACTAAAAATTACAATTTTATGATTTACATACGGGGAAATATACTATATTGTGTAATTTTTATTTCTTCCGGGGAAATTATTAACGTTGTTAGCGTTACATACAGCATAACCAGCTGTACAAATTATAACGTTATTGACGATATTTTCAAAAATAAGCATGTTTGGTTGCTATGGGCATTAATGCTTAATAACTGATATTTTTCCCAAATTGTTTTAAACAAGTTATTCTCTAATATATTAGCTTTATTTTCAACAATTAAACCAAGGACTAAAATCAAGATATACTCTCAAAATTTTAATGAGAATAATGCCATATGGTAGTACTCCACAATTAATTTATTTAACTCATTTTTGCATGTGCTCGACGTTGACTATTTTGTCCCGGGTTCTTGTAATCGCTTAAACTGCTATTTGCAGTTTAAACTAGGTGGTGTTCCAAACTCCGGGCATGTTTAGTCGTGTTTAGTGCCGTATTTGGTTTCTTTGTTGTACTCGTTGCCCCTAGCAACTCTTAACATTTGTCAAAAATTTGGGGACAAAAATACGCAAAAATCGGGGTTTTGTCCTTTTTTTGAACGTTGCCAGTAGTCAAGCTTTCGGTTCAGGTGAAACGTAACATGTATGAAATGAAAGCCCGAAAACAGTCCTTTCTTTTAAGACCAAATAAACCTATCCGACTTCGGCTCTTTTTTCCGCTAAAATTGTTCAAACTTAAAAATCTAAAAATAGCACATTTAAATTTAAGCCTATCCGCTGGTCACCATGCACAGCCGGAAGCGACGCTTTATGATCATTGGTATTGATTTTTTCGAAATTATTCTTTAAAACAATAACCGTGGATCGTAATTTTTATATAACGGGTCCAGATTTTTTATTTGTCTTGTTTTAAGACCAAAACGAATCAATATTTTCATTTAACAAAAAAGTTCACAGGGGCCACATTCGAAAACAATACTGTGAAAAAATCCTAATTGTGGAGTACTACCTAACCTTGACCTTAACTTTTCTGAAGGCGCAGCTAGACCTTCAATGAGTTCTGTGATGTTGCCGTCAGGCGAGACATACTTTAGTGTCAACTCTTGTTTTGTATCAGAGCTAAACTGTTACAGTTGCCTCTTCATCTTTTCTTCATTTTCACCACGAGTTTTCAATTTAGCAACTATTGTTTGCCCTTATAGTTAAAGGTCAAGGTCATATACTGTTATAAAGAAACATAATGAACAAAAAAGAGTATAAGGATATGCATATATGCACATTAAAATATATAAAATTCTGAGAGAGAATAATGTTATGTCATTGAACAAAAAGGATTTTTTGTTCAAATGTCTCCGGTTCATTGCCATGGCGCTACATTAATACTGCATCATTAATAAACTACATCCACTTACCACATTTACTTTGTGTAACAAAGTGTTTAACAATGATTTCTGATTTGCCAAAAGCATTGTTTATTTGATTAATTATGCTACCATTGCACATTAGCAAATTTATGATAAAACCGTGTGTCATAAAAATGGTTTCCAAGAAAAAAATTGGTTGCTATGGAGGTTTTAGCTAATTATATTTTAATAAATCATTGTATCAAAAAATGTCTGTCGGATATTCTTATTTTGTTTTAATGTATATAAAGCTAACCATTATCATATATTCCAGGTCATTAAAGCCTTTGACAGTCGTGGGACATTCAAGATTTTTCCAAATAGGACTTGAAAAATTCAATACTTTTGACCTAATAAAAAAAATTAAAAACACCTGACTACCCATTGTGTTTTGATAAGTTACAGGACAATGTCTTCATTTTAGTGTATAGAAAAATATCAAGCTGTGTTGCGTTTTTGAATAACTGACCTTAAAAAAGCTTACATTTGTACAGGTTTAGGTCCAGCAAAAACCTTATGTTCTTTTTGTTACCATAACAACCATGTATGTTTTTGAAAAAAAATATAAACTTACTAGTATGTTCTATTTTAATTCCTTTGAATACCCCATTATAAAAAAGATGCTTACATTTACCAATTTTAAGTTATAAGAAAACGAAATGGTCCAACATTAAAATATTTTACTTCCTTTTCATTAGTTATTAGTCATTTTTTGTTTCTCGTTGCCATATAAACTCATTATTTTAATAGAATGTTTTAATTTGACCTAAAATATGTTTGTAGAACTTATTATAATGTATTTAGGTGGTTATTTCAAATTTTGAAATGTTTGACCTTCCATTTGAATCTCAATTGTTACTGACAGGGTCACTTAACTACATAAAAGTTTACTTGGTATTGCAGCGACAACCATAAAAAAGCATTCATGTTCCATTTTTTTGCATTGATATATACAATAATGAAAGATATGATATAGCTTCTCGATACAATGAATGCTACATTTAATATCTGTTTATTTCATTTTTTTATTAATTTCTTTTTCCATGACTTGTATGTGATTTGTTTTGGGATACTTTATGTGAAATGATTGATATTTGTAACATGTACATGTATAACTTGCTATGATGTGTATGTCTGAATTCATTGTTGCTCGAAAAATGGGATTTTTTCTCTGAAGCGGGGGTATATTATATACTTCAGAATTCAGATATTTTATTTCCGGAAACTGTGTTTTCCGAGATTGGGTTTTAAATAGTTTTAGTCTAGTGATTGATTTTGGCGCAAGTCTTGCTAATGGAGAAATAAAGATGTGACATATGAACGGTAGTTCTATCTCCAATTCCCGTATAGTTAACCTATTTACCTCTCGCATGAAAAGAATAAAGGTTACAATAGAAATCCCTAGTGGCTAAAAATAGAACGTTCAGAGCTTCTGTTTCTAGTATTCGAGAGTATGTTGGGTGTTCTATATCCATAAAGCAAATGTACCAACCATCCAAATGTCAAAAGTCCGAAAAGGCAGATACAAAATTAGTCAACACAAATGAAAACATGACAAAGAAACAGAAACATAAAACATTAAAATACAAAAACAACTGAAATGCATTCAACAATACGAGCTGAAGTCGTAACGATGGCTCTGGAAGTGTAAGCAGTTCCTGCTTGCTATAGCAGTGTATTGAGGAATCGCTGTGAAAAACAGTTGAGTAGTACATACGGTATTCTTGACTGATGCCGTAACAATGAACTGTGAGGAAAACAGATGAAAGAAACATCCGGAATGACATATGTTTTACAAAATGCTAAAGCAAGTACCTTTTATTCTATCTTTTCAGACGAAAAATGATTCTAAAATGTTTCTGGAAGCTGTTCATGTGTAAATAACTAAAGACAACAAAGCAAAAATAGTTTAATCAGTTCATTATACAAAAGTATGAAAATTCATAAATAAGGAAAATTTTACATACAAGTCTTCAGACAAAAAAAATTAATTCAAACAAAATATATTAATGCTATGACTAAACACTGCTTGTTACAAAACGGTTATACATTGTCTTTAGATATACAAGTACAACATCAACGTACTAGTTGAATTAAACATATGCACTAGATTTTTAGTACATATGCTCTCGTTGAGTAATGTTCTGTTTCACGCGCTGTGCTAGTTAAGTAGTGCACATGCAACTGTTAAGTAGTACAATTGCAGCAGTTGTAAAGTGTATACTCCCTTGTTTATGTTTAGGTACGTTCTAAATCAAAACGACATGGAAATGGATTATAAATGTGTAAATTGCAAAGAACCTTTAAATTCATTTTTGGATCTAAATATGATCAATGCATACCTATCTACCCTTTTTTTCTTGCATCACACCAGAAACATTAATACTTTGTTTTAAAAACCTCAGTGCAGGAACCGAACTTGGTTATTTTTGCGCTTGAAGGAGAACTAACGTGGCTTTACCATTTAACAAGACGGCTGATGGCATTTACGGATCCCTTTTGTAATTATCTTCAAGATGTTTCCAATCTACATATTTCCTTGTGAAAAGTTAATGTTTTTGTAAGGTTGGATCTTGTAGCTTCTAAAAATATTATTTATTTTATTTCAATAATGTTTGTTTTAACAAAGTATATATTCGAATTTGTTTGTTTATTGGTAAAAAACCTTTGGAGGAAACTGCATGCGCTATAGTTTTTCTATACTTCCTGATTTTGATTTTTTAGTAAAGTTCATGTGATGAAATGGATAATTGAAGACACTTTTTAAATCTAAATTTTGTATTTCTTAATCTGTTATTTCTTTCTCTTGAATAATGTTTCACAGCAAAAACAAATTACAGGTGAAACCCAAGCTTAATTTTTATAATGGGTTAATGTTATCTACTGCATATTTAGAAAAGTGACTTTCGACATGCAACGATCAAATATTACAATCTTATTTTAAAGACATAGAACCTATCATTTTGGTAATTTTTAAAAAATAATGAAATTCACACTTTTTAAATAATACATTGTAAAACCTTCGAAAAAATGTTAAATTTGAAAAAAAAATATCAGAAAGTATCCTTTTCGATGAAAAACTGAAGAAAAAAGCGCAGTGTCAAAACAGAGGACAAATTAATTATAGAATGTAAACACTTGTGGGTGCCGGTAAACTGAGAAACGAAAGGTGACCAAACGAAACGGAGCGGAACAAAAACGATATCGGTAAAGAAGGAAACGTAAACAGTAAAATAAGCAACCGAAATCTGTAAGGAAAGTAGAACGAAATCGAGCGAAACTGGTAAAAGAAGAAAACTGAATCGATTTTAGCCGACACAATTCGATTTTCTTAGTTTACCAATTTCGTTTTCTCTTCGCCTCGTTTGGTTACATTTCGTTTCTTAGCTTAACAGTACCCAGTTTACCCCAAAAATAAATATTCATGATGGACAATATTTAATCAAAGCGAATAATTAAAATAAGATTATTTTATAGAAAACTGCAAAACATTGAGTTTTTATGTTGGTAAAGGAAAGTTTTAGATAGTATATTTTTAATAAATGTACTTTTTATTCAATGTAAAAAAATGCAAAATTGATAGGTTCTATGTCTTTAAAAGCATCATCACGATATTCAACGATACATAAAGAATTTAAAGTTGCAAAAAAATCATTGTTGTATTCAATCTGAGAAACAGGAATACGTTTAAAAAGCAGGAATTCATGCACATTAGAGGTAAAGTAAAAACAAAATACATTGTGTTATCCTTCTAAAATACACATGTAAATACATTTAGACAACATACTTCTTTGCAAATGAGACACACGTGTTTCATTTTTTAAATTTACAACTTGTAAAAAAACATGCATTGGATTGATTGATTGATTGATTGATTGTTAGTTGCTAAATGTCCCGTCGGCGATATTGCAGCCATCATCGGGACATAAACAAGTTGAAATAATTATGTTAATAACATGTTAATATAAAACAAAGTGAAAAGACCGTAGATAAAACAAAAAGTATGCCTAGAAAATAAATAGATAAAATAATCATTAAAAAATAACACTTAAACAATAAAACCATTTAAAGCAATAGGAAAACAATGAACTTAACAAAAATAAGCTTAATATCATGTATAATGACAACAAATTAACTTTCAAATGGTGATTACAAGAACTATAATTTTGAATACTGACCGATGTCTTCCAAAAAGGATAAAATGGCATCGGCTGGGATGCCGCTAAACAAATCGTGCATGGATTAACAGTTGAAATACTTCATGAGAATTGGAGCATAGGTTTAGATAAACAAAATATAGGCATAAGTACAGAAGATAGCAAAATAGGCCTCGAAAGCTCTATTCAAAGCAAACTCCAAATTATTCTTTTTCAGCCTCTTTTTCTTGTTCCTCATCATCAGATGGAAGAGGGTCTGCTTTTTTAGTAAAGTCAATTATCGAGTAGTTGTTCCGATTTTCAGCACCTATGATGACAAAACCACTCCCACTAGGTGTTAAATCTAGATCTGCATATATGAGACCGTCCTTGTTCTGTTTATAAAAATTACATCCAAATCACAAAAAGAAGATGATTAATAGTAAATAAATTTCTAAGCATAGTAGGCAAAGTAAGATGATTACTTACCCGAGAAATTGACGACTGCAAGGATATTGGCATTTCGAAAGAGTGGATTTAAGTTTTTAGTGACAAAACTACCACTTTTATTGCCATCATCGTGTTCGGTGATCTACAATCAATTCTTATTCAAACAACTATTTATCATAACATTTGACAAGTATCAGCTTTCCAAAAAAGCTAGCTGATATGAGATGTGGAATAAGTGTACACGACATAACCTACAATATTACCGATATTTTTTTAAGCATTCATTAATTATGAGTAGTGTTTTTACTTGTCAAAAGTGATAATTTGCCCAACATAGTGTACTACTGTGGGTTTTGATCTTTAACGTTGTTAATTTTAATATTTCTATTTTTAACATGGTTTATTATATAGCATTACCAAATTGCTACTTTTTATTTAATTGTTACTTAAAACGTTGCTCTAGCGTCGTTTGTCCATTAATGTATTTATAGTCCATGAATGTGCGTATGTATGGCAATACCTCCTGCACTTTTTAATACAGCCTATCTGGCCAAGTAATCGATAATGCAATAGTCAAAATCTTAACCAAATTACTTCTGTTAACGAAATGTCTTCCAAATCATCCCGCCATATTTGTACGTAACTGATTTGCTAGTGATTTGGTTCTTAAATCAGTTTCAAATCAACGTTCCAAATCACTGAAAAAATATTTGGAAGCGATTTGATTTCTGTCAAGTGCAGTTGTCTCCCATATTATACTACCCACTCGTGAGTATGGAAAGGTGGCTATATTGCAATCACCTCGTCTGTCCGTTTGTCTGTCCGTCCGGTTGGATTTCTTGCCTTCTACAAAATTGATTGATTTCAGTTTTGGTTTACAGTTTCAGCATGATGTTTTGTTCCCTGCCTCCCATTGCCAGATCAGCCTTATCTTCTGCCTATTTTCGAGGCTGTCTTAGACTTTTTAATTATGTCAAATATACACATTTTTTCTTAACAATTTTCTCAGCTTCTATATACATGTATATTGAAGGGATCTATTTCAAATTTGGCACACAGCTTAAATTTGATGAATCGTACTGTGCCTCTCCTTTCCAGGTCTGTTTTACAAATGGTCGATTTGAGGTATCCTTTTCATAACTTAGTGCAACCCTATGTTGGACCTCAAAAGTACAGGGTTCAACATGTTGTGGTCATATCTTGCTGTATTTGGCAAAGCTTTTTATTCTTGTTAATTAGGGCCGGAAATCCTATTGTCTTCACTTTGTCCGTGTGTCAACATTAAAACTTAGTCTATAAAACTATTATCAACACAGTTCTGAAATTGTGTACAGCTTCTTAGTAGCATGTCATAATTTGCATATTAAAATTTCATGCAAAAATGTGAAATATTTTTGGAAAAAAAACTTTTAATTTTTTGTCGAAAATTACAGATTTTGAGAATTAGACTTTGTAAACACTAAAACTCAAAAACAATTTACAATACAGTTCTGAAACTTTGTACATTTGCTAAGTAGCATGTCATGATTTGCACATTAAAATTTTGTGCACATTCTAGATCTGTTTAATATTTTTGGAAATAAACTTTTTTTGATTTTCGGGGCCCTTTCTGACAGTATTCTAGTTTGCCATCTGACGGACCTACATTTGTTTACATATACATGTCGTCAGTAGAAAGTGTTTTTTGCAGGAAAGATTTGAAGGCAGGAAGATGGAGCATTTTTTCCTTAATGACACACTGTGAAGATCTGTGGCAATGAAGGATAAATAATATGAAAATGGCTCTGCCCTAAAAGCTCGCGAAGATACAAAATCAACACAAATTATGTTGATGCAATTTGATAAATAAGATAAAAGGTTCAGCCTAATCTGCGTCGAACCTGAATTTGGATCTGGAAAATATTGTCAAAATACTCTTAGCTGGAACAATATCTAAGAGGGTCCGCTAGTGATTAAACATTGAATATTTTATTCGAAAAAAAAAATTAATGTATTATCCTAAAAAAACGTCAAAATATGGTTTGTGATGTTTCTTGGTAAACTTGATGAGTTTTGAACACATTGATAGAAATTCATTGGTTAGTTTATTATGAGTCTGAAGTGTTAGAAATCAACATGTTTTACAATGTTACGTTTAGGTTAGACTCATGTTATAATCTGACGTTAAATATGTTGTTACTTTTACGTTAGACTAATGTTACAATCTGACGTTAAATATGACGTTGCTTTTACGTTAGACTACTGTTATATTTTCGACGTTATATATAACGTTACATTAACGATACAAAAACTCCACAAAATGACGTAAAATTAACGTTATATTCTAACGTAAATGTAACATAAAATTTACGTTACTTTAACGTTATAATAACGTTAAATTGTTTGCTGGGCATCTGGAAAATGGTGGCCATTATTGAAATTCCGATAATTCCCCGGAGTCGCCATCACCTTTATACCCTAAATACCCAGATTTGTTAAAATCGGACAATGTTTACACCTTCATATGATATTTTGTGTTGTTAATTAATATGTTAAACCTTTTGTCTTAATTATTTTACCACAAAATCACTTATTAAAGGAAATTACTTGAAATGACTTGAAAATACACAGGGAAATTTTGTTCACGTGAAATTCACGTGAAATCAGGGTTAACGTGAATTTAATGGGAACCACTACGTGAATTGAGCAATTTAAAGTGAATTTCACGTGAAATGTATTTGACGTGAATTTCACGTGAATTTAACTTTAATATAATGTGAAACTCACGTTAATTGCAAGTTAACTTTTTCACGTGAATTTCACATGAAAAATCTGAAAAATGAGAATTGTTTTTTTAATATTTGTAGAATTGCATGATAGTTATAGAACATAAAAAATGTTAAGAACTTTTTTTCACGTGAAATTCATATGAATTTTTTCATGTGAATTTCACGTTACATTTCTCATCTAGCGTGAAATTCACGTTAAGGTTTTTCACGTGAATTTCACACTAATTTCACGTGAATTTCACGTGAACAAAATTTCACTGTGTATGGTTAACCTAAAAAATAACCTTAATGCTACCACAGTTTTACAAAAATGTAAAAAAAATAGTTTTAATGCAGAAGTGTTTGTTAGTTTAATAAGGTTTAGCTAAATAAACACTGCTAATTTTTTTTTGCACGGAATTAATTTGTACATATACTGATAGAGGCTTTTAAAGTCTTTTATTTGTACCTATATAGTTTTAATGTTTGGAAATTATATAAGTAGGCCATTTCCATTTAGAATATCACTATAGACAAGTCGCACACAATTATTCCTACTAGTATATTAAAGCAAATATTAAAATAACTTCATCAAATAAGGGATGAAACTGTCTAACATATTATTTTGATCCGATGCATCCCGCTTGCTAAATGTATCTGATACACTTGTATACTACACATTTCATTCCCTCTAATAACAGAGAAGCAGAGGTACTAATGGGGTATCCGAATGTCAAAAGTCCGAAAGGGCAGATACAAAACCAGTAAACACCAACAAGAACGGGACAAAAATAGACAGCATGTAAAACATGGAAACACAGAATAACTGAATATCAATCAACAACGCGAACTCCAGTCGAAACAAGAATGAACTCAGGTGCTCCGAAAGAGTAAGCAGTTCCTGCTTGCTATAGAACTCCCGTCGCGTTGCCAATAGTTCATTCAGCGTGTTAAATCATGACAAACCAACATTTGCACTCATCTGAAAGATCGAAATCCCATATTTGTAAGTGCATGATATCTTCTGTTATCAAAAGTTTTACTTTCAGAACAGTAAATGTACATGTAGATAATATATATTTTAGCATTTTTTATAGTACTTATTTGGGATAGCAGGTCAAAATAAAATGGTATTCATTTCTTCCTTTTTTCTTTTTCTTTTTTTTTTCTACCTACCAGATCTGAAACAGCAAAATACACATTAATTTTGTGGCTTACAAAAGTGGAGGTTGACTTAACTGAATTGAGCTTATAGATGCTAGTGCATAAAGATTGTAGCAAATTTTCCATAAAATGAAATTTTGGTTAGTTAAAGTATTCATGCAATAATAAACTTTATATTTGAAATTTGATCATAACAAGTAAGCTGTTAAAATAGACCGAAACTGTGTAAGGACGAGCACATTACAGAATTGTATTAAAAGGTCAAGGTAATCAATTAAAAACAAAACAAAAGTGAAACAAGACGAAGAAAAAAAGCAAAACTTTTTACATTATAACATTTTTCAGGTAGTTTCAATATTTAATTAAAATGCACACATAGATTTAGGAAATTGTTTATATACAACAGATTTAAAAGAAGTAAAATCAATTGGTCAGTTTTTAGTGCACCACTCCTTAATATATGTAAAATGATAATTGACATTGATAAAACATTTTACAATGAATTATTTTAATTCCCCATCATGTATGCAAATGCATCGTAAAAGCATGCATAGACCATATGTTTGTTCACATTCATTTTAGATTTTTTATGCCCCATCTATGAAAAGAAGAGAGAAAGTAGGGGGAATATAGTGTTCGGGTCTGTCCGTTCGTTCGTCCGTCCAAAATTTGCAAGATGAGGCATTATGTCTTTCGGTCATATTCTCGTTAAGTATTTTTTTCACAGCTCAGTTTTGTGATATTAATATTATACAATGGTTTATTCTATTAAAAAAAATCACAACATTGTGATAATGTGAATTGTTTCTATAATGACGAAACATGGAATGCGATGAATGGTATTCTATCTTTGATTTGTCATTGAATCTGAATATTATTTACTTGTCCTTTGATTCAATACCTAATATATGAATTATTATTGTTATATGGTTATTCGCTTGATAATTATAAGTTAAAGACTTAAATGATGACTTTACATATGTCATGTACATGTATGTGTAAATCATGAGCCATTATTATCTAATTTTAAATATATCATTATATATGCAAATACATTTTTTATATCAAACATGTTCAAAAGTAGCTATAGGTTATCGATTGAGACATTATCAAAACTGAGCTAGACTCTATTTTCTTATATCATGTATATCATGTATATTGAAATTGCTTTGAACTTTTCCGGACTGTTAAGAATCGTGTTAAGACCAAATTTCTACATGTCCAGACTGTCAAGAATGTGTCTAGAAAATATTTATATATGTCGAGACATTTAAGAATGTGTCGAGTCACAATATCTTCATGTCCAGACTTTCAATAAGTGTTGAGACAAAAATTTTACTATTTAGAATGTAAAGACTCCAAAACATGACATGTCGAGACAAATGTCGAGACTCATCAAAACATATTGCTTCAAAATCAGAATGTCGCCTCATATTGATACAAATTCCTACAAAAAATGGACTTTACAGACAAACAATACTTTGAAGTGGAATTCGGTTGGGGTTAGAGTAATGGTTAAAATAGAACTAAAAAGAGAAAAGGTTAGAGTTAGAGAAGAAAAAAGTTAAGCTTATAATTAGGGTAAGGGTTATAGAAAACAATAGGGTTAAACTTAGGGTTAGGGTAAGAAATAAAATGACAACAAATGCAAAGAGAGTTAGTGTTAAAATTGGGGTAAGGGTTAAAAATAGAACTAAAAATGATTAGAATAAGAAAATAAAGATTAGAATAAAGGTAAGGATTGGAAATAAAATGACAACAAAATCAAAGAGAGTTAGAATTGGCTTGGGACTAAAACAAAAACTGAAAAGAGAAAGATTTAGGGTTAGAGTATGAGGTTAGCATTATGATAAGAAGTCAGGGGTAGAAGTACAAATGACAACAAAGTCAAGGAGAGTTAGAGTTGGAATTGGGATAAGGGCTAAAAATATAACTGAAGAGGGTTAGGATTATAACAAGTTGAAACCGTTTGAACTTGGAAAGAAGATATGGGGTCATCAAGTGCAAAATGATCTCGGAAGTTCAATAAGTGACAATAAGGCTGCACACGACTTTCCTGTGTGGAGTTATGAAAAGGGGCAGCGTAGCAGGTGTTGTTGACATTACAATCTATGTCACATTAAAAGTGCAAATGACTGGAGTAAGGGTAAAAAGAAAATGACCAGAAAACAACGGTCTGACAGATAGCGTTTGCTTCAGTGACAGAAACAGAAACTGTTGCTCGAAAAACATTGGGTAAAATAGCTGCTGCTCGGGTAAAAGGGCAGGGAAGAATGCTTAAAGGATGTGAAAGTAAGTTTCAGTCTACATCCTCGCTGCTGTTCGCGTAAAAGGGAGTGTATTTTCAACTTATTTAAAAGAGTAAGAAGAGCTGCAAAAGACCTAGGTGAGCTGCAAAAAAAAAGCGAGATGATCTGCAAAATAGCAAGATGAACAAACCAAAGACCAAGGTCAGCAAAGAGATGAACAAACAAATTAGCAAGATGAGTTGCAAAGGCCCAAGCAAAAGGGTAAGACATGTATTAAAATGCTAAAAGATCATTGGATGATACAATTGTGAACAGGAAAAAATAAAATAACAAATTAGTCAGTGGCTCGAATCTATTTGAACAAGTCGCCTGTTAATGTAATGGATTATCGTTTTAAAACATCAAAAAGAACATTGAAAGTGAGGACGGAGAACGTGTTTGTCGTAAATGTTGGGAGAAGAACCCAACCAAATAATCAGTTTTACATGTACAAATCGAAACAAATTGTGTCTTGCAAGGATTGCCGGAAAATATTAAGAGATTAGTGCAAGTTTAATTGTATTGACTTGCATACAACAAAGAGAGCTTAGCAACGTTGAAAACGAGAATTCGTTACCTATATACAGAATAAACAGAGGAATCGGATACGGAATCAGAAAAGGAGTCTGATACGGAATCGGAAAGTGACGGTTTGTCTGAGGACCAAGAGACTTATCCTGAAGAACAGTTTGATCCATGGAATGGCTTTATTGGAGAAGTGATGATCAGCTACAAGGACGAACACAAAAAGAGGATGGATTAATACAGATGGGTGCATACATAACCTGTACAAAATTTAACATTAAGTTAACTTTGTGACTGCTTGGCATGCATGCTCAGGCCTGCTTTAGAAAACATTAGCTTGCGTTAACTCATGACTGGTCAAAGCAGACTTGAGACAGCGTTTTTATGGCTGGTCACAAAAAGTCAAAAAATCATGGCTTCTCTAATTAGACCAGTCATTGTAACAGGTCTGCTCTTACCGGACTCACTTTGATTTTTTATTTTTTATGTAAAAACTGTTTATAACATTAAAAATAAATTTCGATCGGTGCTTGAACATGAACTTTGTCCTGTGAAAGCTTCATTCTATAAAGCAGACCTGTTACGAACTTGACCAAACCTGTCGTAAAGCGACTGCTTTTAAAAGAAGACATGGATTTATGACTGTTTTTTCAAGTCGCTCGTCTGATCAAAGCAGTTGCATGATCAGTCACAGGTGAACTTTTGTCTGCTTTTCAAGTTAACTTACCGTACAGGTTAGAAATGCACCAACCTGTAGATGGAAAGTGGTCACCACGAAAAAGAGACAATACCAAATGCTGACTGGCATTTGCCTTACAGAAAAGCACTGAAAAATTGTTAATTTTAGGAATCACTTACTCTTCCGGAGCACCCGAATTCACTAATGTTACGACTTCAGTTCGCATTGTTGATTTCTGTTCGGTTGTGTTTTGTGTTTCCTCGTGCTGTTCTTGTTCATGTTTACCGGTTTTGTGGTTGCCCTTTCGGACTTTTAACACTCGAATGCCCTATCAGTGCATTTTTGCTGCTTTCAATAACATATGTGGCAAATGGAAGTGGCACGAGACTCACTCCACAAGAAGATCAAAGAAACAACAAAACAATTGAGAGACGATGAAGATTATGGGGATGAGGACTCCTGGAAATACGCTACTGAGAATAAAAAGTACTTGTTGGATGAGAAAATAAGAGTACAGAACTGACTCACCCATGCCCCCGGTTTTGAAACGGCGTTTCGACTCTTATTTTTTTATAAAGCGACGAGTCTTATCAATGGTTTTCGCTTTTTCGTAAATAATTGTTGGACCATACACCGTTATTTCTATTTGTAAAGTGTTTTATAAAGTAATGTTGTTTTAATAAACTAATTTGGTTCAATAAGTAATATGAATTTATTTGTGGTTACATGTGTACATATCAGCTATTTCAAATCGACTATCTTAGATTGCGATGCCTTTTGTAAGCGATGATTGGTGGTTGTGAAAATAATCTTGCACAGTCGGTATTGTTTGTGATTAATTGCCAATGTTTGAGTTATTTGTTTTTAAGTCTATGCACAGCCGGGTTGTATCTAGTTACCATCACCAGACGTTTAGAAGTTTTGGTTTTAAATGATTTTAATAAGTTGTTTCTATTGAATGATTGTGTCCCGTTAAAGATTGTATTGATTTCTTGGGATTTGTAGTTTCGTTTCAGTAACCTGTTTTTGAAGTCTTTTAATAGATTTAATAAATCTGGCTGGTTATTAGTATTACGTCTATGTCGAATTACTTCTCCTTTTATTAGTCCTGCAAATAGTTTTTTTTAGGATGAGCGCTTGTTCTATGCAAAAAACTGGAAAGTGTCAGACAAAAAGCGGTCACCAAATGGTCAAGCCACGAGTGCCCGCTGACCATTATCAACTCAACTTAGAAATGACACTTATGAATGATACTTTTTAATGATAAACGATATGATAAAAATGTGACTTTTATTAAAGAAATTAGAAATGGTCACCTATTGGTCAAGTCCATAATGGCCACTGACGACCACAAGGAAAATAAAAAAGGAAAAATTATCTTACTTTAGACCATGGAATAAACCCGTAAGGAATCGGTCAATGAATAACTTTTTAAGGTATGATTTTAGTATGATTGTACTCTTATGTCGCATTACCCCGCCCCTTTGTAGGGGAATAATCTGATACGAAGTGACACTCTGGAGCTCTTGTATTGTTTGAAATGTTTGAAAAGTAATGTTTTCAGCAAAAATAATGTATTAGGTATTCTTTAGAAAAAAAATAATAATTTAAATATGATTTTTGAATTGTTAATATTTTTTTAAAGATGACAGGGAAAGGTCCTGAATTAAGTGCAAAATTATAATGTTTGTAAACAAGTCCACGTGAAAGCGCAAAAAATGCTGCAAGACATGATGGTTTGTTTAGAGGAACCAGCTGTATTTCTAATTTATTTTAAAAAGTTATGACAGATTTTTATTTTTAATGTAGATTTTTCAGAATATCCAAATTTGGCCAAGTATTGATGTATGTAGGCACATAATTACTGAAATCATTCCTTAAGTTCAAAAGCATTTTATCGCGCGGAATTACCTCCCCTTTATTTACCGGAAGCAAGATGGTCAATATCGGCCTGGAAAGGATATGACGTCACAGACATGCACAGGAAATCCAAGATGGTGGACCTGAAGTGGATATGACATCACAGACGGCTAAACGCCCTTAATTGTCATGAGAAATAATAAATGACACAAAACATGTATACTACTAGCTTTGGATGACAACGGAAATTTCAAATCTCATCTTAAGATTTTATTTTTATTTTGATACATTAAAACAATCGAACAATTAAGATAATTATTTATGTTTTTGAAGCATCAGAAACCAAGACTATGTAATTCTGCATAATCTAAGTATTTTTTAAGGTCAGATGGAATAAAATAAAAGCAATCCAAAAAATATTTGGAAAGAATTACAAAAACTCGGGTACCACAAACAGAAATCAAACCCGAATGTCATTTGAAAATTATTATGATAGTAAAAACTAATATCATTTTTCAATGATTTTTTTTACGTATACTATAGCCTCAAAATAAGTGGCAATGTTATCCACCAGTTCAGGTATTTATAATGCATCTTCACATATTAATAAATTGTTCAATAATAATAGAAAGAAGTCCGATGTAAGTTTTATCTTGAAGCACATGTCTTAAGATTTTGTATTTAAGGAATTATGTAATCTTAATATATAGTTCTGGAATACATTGTAGGTGGCATTCCAGTTAGGGTTTTAAAATATGCAACACCTGTGGAAAAGGTTCCTATAACTTTAAATATAACCATTTCGGAAGAAGCTGTTTCCGACGAACTGAAATTAGCAACAATGAAGCCTCTTTTTAAGAAAAATGACCACCAGTAGCCTGAAAATGATAGACCCAGTCAGTATTTTGAATATTGTGTCTAACATTTTAGAAAAAAAAGCTGTTAATTGTCAGCTTGAAAAATTTCCAAAAAAGTCCAACAAGATATTATTATGAATTTCAATCAGGCTTCAGAACTTTATTTTCATCTGATTCTTGTCTTATTCATCTCATTGATCATATCAAATCTCAGACCAGGGTATTATATACTTGAATGGTCTTGTTTGATATCCAAAAAGCTTTCGATACTGGTGACCACAAATTATTCTAAAAACAATGCAGTTTATTGGTTTTAAATTGATTTCATAATTTTAATCATGTTTGATGGTAGACGTCGGTTGGGAAATGTCAATTTGATAAAGTCAGACAAGAGTGCGGTTGTTTATGATGTTTCTCAAGGAAGTTTTCTTGTTCCTTTATTGTTCTTGATATATGTCAATGACTGCCATGTTCTGTTCTATACAGATAACACCGCAATACTCTTCCCGCATAAAGATCCATTTGTTTTTATATAAAAAATATCAGATGTTGGAAAGTTGCCATGAATGGCTAGTTGACATCAAGTTATCACTTCATCTCGGCAAATCAGAGAGTATTAATAATCTTAAAAATGGTATTGAAAATTTTTTACAAGTGTTAACATTTGGATATATATACTGGTTCATCTTTGCATCATCCAATTTGTCAGTCCCTAGAATATGTGCATTTTTGAGACTTTTTGTATATAAATATGGATGTCTTACTTTGACATCAGCAAATTGTTTTAGACATTTCTCAGAAATTTATCATTGAACAACAACATGAAGAAACTACTTTTCCGGACTTATCTTCGTGCAAAACCTCTTTATTTGACGGAATCTAAGCTAGATTGGAAGTGATTTTTGGATAGAATAATGTAAAATACTATGGATTTAGTTATTTTCGTTGGTACCAATTTTCGTTGTTGAGCGAAATCACAGTAACTTGTTTTGTCCTAAATTAAATGCAGATGGATTAAAAAGGATGTTTTTGGAGAAAAAGGAAAACTTGAAAAAGATTAAGAAGATGCTAGATAAATCAATTCAATACAACCTTTCAGACTTTTGACCGACTACTGCATTTTTCATTAAAACTTATAACAAAATATTTTGGGCTTCTGAACAATTTTCGGCGATTTTTTGCAGATAAATATTGATGTCTAACTATTTGCAACAAAAAGTCGTTTAAGACATTTGTCAGAAACTGTCCACTGTCCACTGAGCAACAATAGACAGAAACCACTTGTCCGTGCAGAACTCTATAATTTCGCGGTATGAAAGCTAGATTGTATTTTTTCCTTATTTTGAAGGCGATAGACCTCTAGCTCCCTCTCACGTAGTGGACATTTCACAGTTCGTCTGATATGCCCGACTTTGCAGTGGTGTTTCTGATTTTAATGATACAAACCGTTTCATTACAGAAAAATTACAAATACCAAGTTATCTATACCTCAAATTAGTAAAATCTTTTACAAATAGCGTTCATGGTATCTATTCAAAACTTTAACTGTACGCGTCGACTTTTTATTGTCAAAGGTAAATAACACCCTGATTATTATGGAATTGTTGTTTATAAGGCTCAGAAATAAAAAAAAACTTAAGACATTGTTATTGGGCTTCAAAACTTTTCAAAGAAAGGATACGCGTTAGAAGTTCTAATTAAATCTTTAAATTTGGTGATTTTAGTAAAAATATTGATAATTTATAGTAATGTTAAAACGTTGATTTATAACCTTTTGACTATTGTTTCATTTTTAAGCATTACAGCGATCAAATGTGTCGGTTTTGTCTGATGATATAGTACTAAATCATTAGTTGTTTGAAGTGTTACGTCGGAATTAGAATCAATATGTTTGATATTTGTACATCAGTCGATAAATGCTTCTTAGCTAGCTATCAGTAACTGTGAGTGTTCTCAAGAGTGTTCCTTTACGTCTCGTTTATCTCGTAGTACTCTTGTCTCAGGTTCTCTCTTGATGAATTGGACTTTTATCGATTTGATTTTTAGAGTTCGTTATTTTTGTTCTTTGTACAAGATTATCAATAGGGGGAAGGTTGTGCCCCAAAAAAATAGTTTAAACTCGCCACATTTTATATATGCCTGTCCAAAGCCAGGGATCTTTGCCAAAGCATTTGTTTGTCTCTGTCATCTCTCTGTTTATTGTTCTATGTCCATAAATGGGTCTTTCGATGATAATTTAGGAATTTGTATTGAAATTAAGGTATTGTATTTTTTGTCTTGGGCGGCGATCAGCAATCTATGGTCATGTTGAAGACTGCTGGCTGTTTTCCATCGTGATTTTTTAAATTCCTGTTTCTTTGTGTTTGTTGTGTCGCGTACACTTATTCAACATCTCTTTATCGCCTATTGTTAATGATTATTTGCTGAAATAGTGTAAATTAATTTTGTTTTATTCTAAATTAAAAGACGAAACATTGGTTTTAGAAGATTTTTTAGGGAAACTAAATGGAAAAGCTTGACAAAGATTGAAAAGATGCTAGAAAAATAAATTCTATACAATCTTTCAGACTTGTGACGGACTACTGCATTTTAAATTTAAAAATGTTTTTGACTTCTGAAAAATAAATAAAGTTTTGTATATTTATAACAAGATTTATTCAACAAGAAGGTAAATCTTACTTTGGCACGTGAATAATTCAGCCCTTACTACATGTATGTGATCACATCTTGTTTGAGTATCAGTAGGTACTTGAACCATGCTTACTGCTGTTATTGTATATCTACTGTAATAATCATACATACCCTATAGGGTTGATATGTGTTACTTCTTGCTGCCGTGTCGTCTTTGGTTTTACAAACATTAGCATATGTTTCTCCTGCATCTTCTTTTTTCTCGAAGTCTTCCGGATTTTCGTAAACATTGTCTGTAGAAATAATATCAAGACTTTTCTAGTAACTTATATACTTGAAAAGGTGAAGCAGATTATCATGTGCTTTTTAATTATTACTGCAAAAAAGGATTAATTTTAAATTTTCATGTGTAAGTTGGTACACCTCGAGGATTTCATGTAAACTCAAGATAAATCGTTCTATTGAAATCTGCCACAATAGAAGATGATCTCTGTGATCAGTCAGATTCATACCTTCAATGACCTAGTTAAATTGTTTTCGATGGAAATTTTCTCCTTGAAGGAAAACAAAAACTCCTACACTGAATGAACAAAAAAATCCTTAAAAACTTCTATAAACTCATACTTCTGAACATCAATGATATAAAAAGTCACTTACTTTAATCCCAGGTATCTCTTTTTTTAATGTAATGACTATTCTTTTCATATATTTTTACACAGGTATAAAGAAAAAAAGGAGTAAGTTGTCGTCATAATATAAATCAAAGTTCGTATTACTAAATATTTTAAGTTAAGGTTTTATTGTAATTAAGGGCATGACATAAAAGATTTATAGGTTCCTACATAAGTTCTTGGAAAAAACCGGCTGATCTTTCATGAGTGATATAATTTTTCAGTCTTTTGCGAGTGGAGCGCAGCGGAACGAGTCAAAAGACCTAAACAATTCTATCATGAGTGAAAGAGCATGGCCGGTGGTCCAAGAACTTGTGTAAGTACCTATTTCTTCCGTAAAAATGTATTTTTTATATTCTGAAACCTTAGGTGACTTCCAACAAACAGAACCTAATCGAAACTTTCAATTATACTTTTAGATATTTAGATGACATTCTTGCACTCAACAATCCTTCATTTTCTAATTTTATTACAGATATCTATCCTTCTGAATTAACCTTGAACAAATCTAACGTCACCGGTGATAGATGTCCTTTTTTAGATTTAGATTTAAGTATTATTGACGAAAAATTACATACCAAAGTATATGATAAACGTGACGACTTTACCTTCCCTATTATAAATTTCGATGATGGCTTTAAAAAGATGATTTTCATCACTGTTGGCACACGGACACCCTTTCTAACTTTGCAGCTCACCATATCCATTCTATATTATACCAATTACTTTACAGAGCTGTACGCAACACCATTTATCATATATATGCTTATATTACTATACCAGTTGCGATCCAATTCTCTATCTTTCTCTCCCTACCCACCTAATGCTCATCGTGTACTGTGTTACAACCTTAGATTGTCTACGAGGAGGCTTAACTAGTTAACCGAAAGCTAGATTTTTATCTAGCCTAGGTGGTCTAGTGGTCTAGGGCGCTGGACACAGTGCAGGCGAAGTTGCCATAGATGACAGAGTATGGGTTCGATTCCAGCTCAACCCCGTGCTGGATTTTCCGGTGTCAATGGCTTTAAAAAGATGATTTTCATCACTGTTGGCACACGGACACCCTTTCTAACTTTGCAGCTCACCATATCCATTCTATATTATACCAATTATTATAAATTTCCCTTTTCTTGAAGGAGATGTTCCACTAGCGCCGTCATACGGGGTTTACATTTCATAGTTAGTAAGATATGCTCGGATCTGCAGTTGTGTTTCTGATTTTAATAATAAAAACCGATTTATTACTGAAAAATTATTAAAACAAGGTTATCGATACCACAAATTAGTAAAATCTTTTTCTAAATTCGTCCTCAAGTATCGATCTCTTATTGAAAAATTTAATTGTACACGTCACTTTCTTATAGTGAAAGGAATATCACATCCTGAATTTTATGGTAACGTTTTTTATAAAGCTCACAAATTTAAAAGCAATCCAATAGAAATGAAAAATTGGCTTCAAAATTTATTACGGAAAGGATATGAAATGAATATCTTGGTTAAATCTTTGAATTTAGTGTTTTTTGGCAGAAATATTGAAAACTTGATACATGCTTTAAAACTTCCATAAACGTTTTTACTATTGTCATTTTTAAGCATTAAAGCGATCAAGCGTGTCGGTTTTGTGTGATGACACTTCACTAAATCATTATTGTTTGAAGTGTTGTGTCGGATTTAAAATCGATACGTTTGATTTTTTTACATCAGTCGATTGATGATTCTCAGCTAGCTGTCAGTAACAGCGAGTGTTCTATAGAGAGTTCCTTTACCGTCCTTTTGTTTGGTCTTAGGTTCTCTCTAGTAGAATTGGACTTTGATCGATTTGATTTTTATTGTGTGTTTAATTTTTGTGCTTTGTCTAGGAATATTGATAGGGGGAAGGTTGGGCCCAAAAAACTAGTTTAACCCCGCCACATATTACATGTGCCTGTCCTAAGCCAGGAATCTTTGACAAAGCTTTCGTTTGTACTTGTCTTTTTGATGTTTTCTGTTCATTGTTAAAGAAGGGGGTCTATCTGTGACTATTTCAGGGCTGGATTTGAATTATATGCATCTTTTTTAGACCATGGGCCAATTGCAGAACCGCGAGCAGTGCCAAATGGCCTCGTTGAAGGCTGCTGGCGGTTGTCCATTGTGGTTTTTCTAAATTGCCGTTTAATTGTGGGTTGTGTCGCGTACACTTATTCCACATCTCTTTATTTTCTATTCATTCTAAAAACCGAAAGTTTAAAATAACATTGCATTTCATTGGTCGACATCATCGATCAATATCAGTACCGGGGGTTATTATTGGTTAATTGACCATTGCGAGATCGCTGCACGTGCTCGCATCTCAACATTGTCATCTCACACTGAAAAGAGTCCTCTACGGAAGAAGATACTTTTCTTTTATATCCTGTGGAATTGAAAATACATGTATATCATGAAGAAAATATGGAAGCAAACAGAAAATCCGAAGCTACTACTCACTCAGATTAACCCCCTTCCGCTCCAAAAAGCCAAAAACTAAGGCTTGTTTAGGGTATATTGGAACATGGGATATTCACAAGTTTTATTCGTGGGAAACGGGATATGGGATCTTTCAATCCATTTTATACATTGTATTTAGGGATATAGGATATTGGAAAACACTTTTTTGGATATGGGAGATTTGATGAAAGATGTAGGGGGTATGGAATATTGGTACATGTACCCCTACTATACAAGCCCAAAAGCTATGTATAATCATAAATATTAGACAAACTACAAAATGTATATAATGGACGAAGTTGTAGCATCTATAATAACCATGAAAAACTTGATTGAGCATTTCATAAAATAATTCTCATTTATTTACACTTATATAATATATACTTTATCATATAAATAGCAAGTATTTCCTAAAATACATATAACCTACTACAGGTACTCTAGTATTTGTAGTATTTGTTGTCACCAACTATTCAATTTCTACTGGTAAATTTTTCGTCCAGGATTTTTTTTAATACAGGTAAATTTTTAACACAGGTCAATTTCTCTTTCCAAAAACAAAACAATTTTATATTACTTGTTTCACTTACCTGATTGTGCTCTACTATATGTAAAGCTTTCCGGTTTTTGGTCGTATCTCGTTCAAACACTTTACTTATCTTGATTTTACATCAACATATTATCGGCAATGCGCTCGAATCCTCTGTTTCTCTCCGGCGAATTTCAAGCTGGTCGTGTTTAATTCAATATGTCTATCGAAATTTAATAAAACTCGGCTATTTAAGTAATTGCGAAAGCCGAAGTGATTATTCACAGAGAACAAAGTGACGAAAAAGTGGAAAATTCAAACGAACGCGAGGGTTCGAGCGGGAAAATGGCAGCACGGACTCGTGTATCCACTTCAAATTCCACGTCGTCGTCTTCAGCGTCTTCGCCATGGAAGTCTAGGAAGAAGTCATCAAGAAAGGATAACTCGAAGTTTTGGAAGAACGGTGGGAAAACGGGTTTTATCCTTTAAAAGCAGGTTAGATAATTTTTATAACTGAGATCTCTAACCGTATAAACCCTTACACTTCAGGTGGGCAGGTATCTGGTCAAAAGAATAGAAATATACAGGATAGCAACTCTCAAGGAGTGTGCAGACCTAATGTACAAATGCATAACGACTATTCCGGAGGGCTTAGGCATGCAACAGCAGGTTCAGTACGTAGCTCTCTAGGAAGAAATTGTAAACCGAACTTGAACATGTAGCTATATAGACAATGATCAAAATGATGATTCTTTGTTGTTGGCCCCAGGCAGTTCAGAAAGACACGATATTTGTCTTTATTCTGATAATAGTAACAATCAATCTATCAGAAATGAAGATGAAAATACTTAAATTCGAATAGATTTAGCAAGTATACACACTCTAGTAATGTTGAAAATGTTTCACAATATAACAATGACAAATTAAAATCACTATTTGGTGAAGAGGTTAAGCTAATGCAACACCAGTTGCTTTAATTTTAGATAAAAATCACTTTGACATTTTATCCAGCTCTTGGCATTGTGAAAAACCTGCAAATCTAATTGCATACAATGAGGAATATAGAACAACTTTTCCTGTTTATGAAAATTCTGATAAGGAATTAAATGTGCCAACATTAGATAGTGTCATATCTGATTTACTAGACAAACTTCACAAATGTGTGAACCCCCGGCCTTCTTCTGTATTTAGAGATCGTGAAGCTCTCAATTGTCTCTTTTCCTTACATGACAGGTATGTTGTAACGCCAGCAGACAAGGCTTCCAATAATATAGTTTTTGTATGTAAAGCACATTATTACAATTGTCTAAAAAAAGAACTAGGCATTGATGGTAATACTTCCGCTAGTGCTACATACAAACGGGCTACATTTAACAAAGATGAAATCATAGCCAACCAAAGCTCTTTTATGTCCTCTTTCAATATTCCAATGAAAGAGGAACATAAAGAGTTACCATATTTGTACTGGATACCTAAACTTCACAAAAATCCGTACAATGAAAGGTATATAGCTGGATCTTCATCATGTTCAACTACAGAGCTGTCCGTTCATTTAACTAAAATCTTGTCTGCTGTCAAAGAAAGGTCAACAGGCATACTGCGACACTATTTATAATCGTAGTGGAATTAACCATATGTGGATTTTGAAGAACTCAAAAGATTTGTTTGATCATTTTAAATCTAGATCATTTTCTGAGGTTAACTCTTTGAAAACGTTCGATTTGTCAACTTTAAACACTACCTTGTCACACGAAAAACTAAAATGTCGCCTGAAAAAACTTCTCGAAAAAGCCTTTTCAAACTCTAGGAATTTTGTTGTTTTGGGTTATAAATGTAATTCTACATTCTTTTCCAAAACATCTTTCAAAGATAAAACATGTTACACACTGGAACAAGTTTGCAGTATGCTTGATTTCCTCATTGACAACATATTTGTCACCTTCGGAGGAGAGATTTTTCAACAACAAATCGGCATTCCAATGGGCACAAACTGTGCCCCTTCTCTCGCCGATTTGTTTTTATACTCTAACGAGACTGAATTTCTTCAGGGACTCGTAAAGAACAAGAAGATGAAAGAGGCAAGGTCATTTAATCTTACATTCAGATATATTGACGATGTCCTTTCTGTCAATAACACTTCATTTGGTAGATGTATTCCTTCAATATATCCTCCGGAATTGGAGATTAAAGAGACCACGGAATCAAATTGCTTCACGTCTTTCTTGGATTTTCACCTCGAATTTGATCCAGGTGGTCATCTCAGTACAAACATATTTACGATAAACGAGACGATTTTAATTTTCAAATTATTAATTTTCCTAATCTACAGAGCAATATACCTACTTCTCCTGCATACGGTGTTTATATTTCACAACTTATTTGATATGTCAGAGCTTGCACACATTTCACAGATTTTTTGATCAGACACTGATTTCTTCGTGACCGACTTTTGGAGCAGGGCTATAAGAAAATACGTCTCATACGATCTCTAAAAAAATTCTTTCTTCGTTATCAGCCACTAGTAGAAAAGTTCAAAATTGAGTTAAAAGATATGATAGTTAATTGTTTTAATTAGTGTTTGACTGGTCTGCTGTACTGAGATGATCACCTCAATATCCCTATTGTGTCTCACAACTATGTTGTGTTCTATGGTCATTACCGGATCCTAAGATCGCAATGGAAGAGGGAGGTTTGGTGCCATAAAACCTGGTTTAACCCACCATTTCGTTTGAAATGCCTGTACCAAGTAAGGACCATTGCGATCCACCAATTCTCCGGTATGACTGATTCGTTATTCTCGTTTTCGCTGGACTTCGAGATTGATCATTCAAGATCGGTAGTTTTGTTATTACCTCTATTTACTTGTTAAAAAAGAATGGTCAGAGAGCTTTTACAGCTTTTGTCACCATTTAACATATGTATTGAAAAATATTTTTCTAAGACATCTTATAAAGATGAGACATGTTACACCATGGAACCAGTTTGTAGTATGCTTGATTTCCTTATTGACAACATATTTGTCAAATTTGGAAGAGAAATTTTTCAATAACAAGTTGGCATTCCAATGGGCACAAACTGTGCCCCTCTCCTCTCCGACTTTTTTTATACTCTTACGAGACTGCATTTCTACAGCAACTTGTTTAGAACAAGAAGATAAAAGAAGCTAGGTCCTTTAATCTCACTTTCAGATATATTGACAATGTCCTCTCTGTCAACAGCGCTTCGTTTGCTAGATGGATTCCTTCAATTTATCCTCCAGAGTTACAGATTAAAGAAACCACCGAATCTCTTGCTTCGTGTCTTTCTTGGATTTGCATCTCGAATTTGACTCGGGTGTTCATCTCGGTACAAAAATATACGACAAAAGAGACGATTTTATTTTCAAATAATTAATTTTCCTAATCTGGAAAGAACATGTAAAATACCCCCTCATCAGCATATGGGGTGTATATTTCCCAACTTATTCGATATGTAAGGGCTTGTACTTATTTTCAGATTTTTTGACCCGACACTGTTGTCTCCGTGATCGGCTTTTGGACCAAGTTATAAGAAAGTACGTCCCATCCGGTCTCTTCAAAAGTTTTTCTTTCGATATCAGACACTGGTAGCAAAATTCAAAATTATATCAGATGAAATGATTCGTGATTGTTTCACCATTTCGTTTGAAATGCCTGTACCAAGTCAGGACCATTGCGATCCACCAGTTCTCCGGTATGACTGATTCGTTTTTTGTCGTTTTCTCTGGACTATGAGATTGATCATTCAAGTTTGGTAGTTTTGTTATTACCTTTATTTAGTTTGTGACAGTCTGTTGTACTGAGATGATCACATCTTTATCTCTATTGTGTCTCACAACAATGTTGTGTTTTGTGTTACTAGACCCTTGGATCGCAATGGAAGAGGGAGGTTTGACGCAATAAAACCTGGTTCAACCCACCATTTCTTTTAAAATGCCTGTACCAAGTCAGGACCATAGTGATCTTCAATTTCTCTGGTATGTCTTTACCTTGTTTTGTCTTTTGATCTTGGATATATGAGATTGATCATCCCAGTTCGGCAATTTTGCTGTTACCTTTATCTTTCTATAGCTACAACAGAAACTTAGGAAAAAATAACAATACTAGTTCAAACTCAAATTGGTCAAGGAAAGAGATAACTTTGACAAGACAGACATACAAGAACAGTCTGGTACCAAATGTCATCCCTCCTTTGGAAAAGAGCAACAGAAAAAATGACAAAATAACAAACGATCAGTGGGTTCTTTCAAAAAAAAAGAAGGATACAACCTTAAATTTCTAGAAATTCCTCAGAGTAGGGGAATAAAATACACTTTAATACCTGTAACAAATCAGGCTATTTGAGAATTAGAGGTTAAAGAATTACAGCAAAAAAAAAGTTGTAGAATATGTTTCCCTGAAAGATATATAGAACAGTTTTTACAGCACCTTTTTCCTTGACCCAAAGCGGACACGGGACATACGTCCTGTAATAAACCCCTACACAAGTATCTCAAGAAACAACATTTTAAAATGGATTCTCTTGCAACGGTTCTCAATCTAGCGAGACAAGGAGATTGTGAAATAAGTCTAAATACGCTTGTTTACACAAACCAATATAAAAAATACAGAAAATTTCTCTGGTCTTGTCTAAAAGGAGGCTCTGCTCTCCAATTCAAACCACTTCCTTTCTGTCCAACATCAGCACCATGAATTTTTACAAAAGTAGTGGCTGTGGTAGCGGTCCATTTAGGATCGATGAGCATAAGACTAAAAGTATATCTAAACGATTGGTTTCTTCTCAATCAAAAGAAGTCATTCCTAATTTCAGATAGAAAACTAGTTCTCAATCTTCTAGTCAATAAGTTCATAGTTCTAGTCAAACTAAGACGAATGTCGGTCCAAGATTTAGCTACGGCAGGGGATATCTTGCATATACTGGGGATAACGGCTTCGTGTTTAGATATGATATCAAATGCTCGGCCATTCATGAGACCGATACAAATTCATCTTCTGAATTTCTGGAGACCATCTCTCGGAATTGAGAGACAGAAGTCCCGATCACCCTTCACTTAAGATAACATCTGAAATGGTGGCTGAAACCAACCAAAATTTCGAAGGGCAGATCTCTCTAACAATGGTCAATTCAAGTGACACTAACAACGGATGCATCAACGTCAGTGGAATGGTGTGACCACATGGGGACACATATTGCCCAGGGGACGTGGTCTAAAACAGAAAAGAAACTGCACACAAACTTTCTAGAGTTAGAAGCAGTAATAAGAGCAGTCAAATACTTTCTTCCAGCATTAGTTGGGAAAAAATGTTAATTCGGTGTGACAACTCGACAGTAGTTCAATATACATGTATAAACAATTAGGAAAGAACCAAACCAATTCCTCTTTGCTTGAAAACATAGCAGTTGTGGAATATGGCAATAGAACATCGGATAGAACTGAAGCAGCTCATGTGGCAGGGAAAATGAATGTTTTAGCAGACATTCTATCAAGAAAAAAAAAGCACACAGAATGGTCTTTAGAAAAGACAGTAATTCAGACTATATTGTATCAGCTGGGTGTTACATCAATAGATCTCTTTGTCTCAATTCACAATCGACAAATTCAAATCCTTGGCACATGGTTTCCTCACCAACAAGCATACGCAGTGGACGCTCTGTCGATTCTGTTGCAAAACCTGTACGGGTACATGTATGCGCCCCCCCCCATTTGTCTAATCCCAAAGATTCGTCAACACATGTATCAATATAAATGTCAAATAATACTAATAGCTCCACATTTGCAGAGGAGATCTTGGTACCCAAAACTTCTAGTAGATTATCCAAGAAAGATACCAATAATAGAAAATCTACTTTCAACCCCAAACAAAAATTGATCATTCAAACCCAGAAACATTCAAACTAACTGTATGGCCTCTATCAACTAAATCTTTAAAAAGAGAGGTTTTTCTAAAAACACTAAAGAACTTTTATCCGCCTCCTGGCGAACTGGGACTCAAAAAGACTATTCTGCCAAATTTAGAAAATTCTGTGGCTGGTGTAATGAAAGGGAAATTGATCCCTATTCTGCAAGTTTAAATGAAACTGCAGAATTTTTAAGTCTGTTTACAACTGGTCTGCAATATAGCATTATATCTGGTTATAGGTCAATGCTTTTTACCGTTCTTCCCCCTGTAGATAAGATTTCAGTTGGTCAACAACCCTACATCATAAGATTTTTAAAAGGTGTCTTTTATACAAGACCTCCTCAAGCTAGTTAAGCACCTGAATGAGATTCGTTTAAGGTGTTGGATATACTGCAAAGTCACCTTTTGAACCTTTATAGAATGCTGATTTGAAAAAAAAAACTAACTTTTAAAACTGTTTTTCTCATTGCTATTACTACTTTCAGACGCTGTAGTGACATTCAAGCATTGAAGATGGGAGATGGTAATGTGTCAGTACAACGTACTGAAGTGTTTTTTTTATTAGAGATGGACTTGCCAAACAGGACTGTCCTGGTCATATGGGATCAAAGATTTTTGTATCTTGTTTTAACTAAAATACTTAACTTGACCCCAAAAGAGCTCTAAGGTAGTATCTTAAGAGAACAGACAAGATAGGAGTAACATTTAACTGTTTTTAAGTGTAAATAAACCTCGCAAGTCTGTTACTTGTTCTAATATTTCAAATTGGATTGTAAATACTATTCAGATCGCACATGCTGACAAAAATAAACAAGTTAGAGCTCATTCAACTAGAGCATTCAGTCCGTCATGGGCTCTTTTTAAATGAACTTTAACGAAGGCAATATTAGAAGCAGAAGACTGGAGTAGAAAGTCTACTTTAATTAAGTTTTACCTAAGGAACTTGGAGCCAAGTATTTTATCTATATATAAAAAAGACAAGATATACTTTTAAATAGACATGTACATGTATATAGATTGTTATTTTGTGTTGGAAGTTTCATTCCGACGAGATGCTGTACAGAATGTTTTTCAATATTGACTTGAATTTTACATTATTGTGTGTGGGTTGTTGTCCATGTTAATGAAGCGGACACTGTGACATGTATATGGATGTTTTTAAAATTGAACATTCTACAAAGAAATTATGTCCAACAACACGGGGGCACTGCTCAGAAATCTTGAGAGATACATATAGCATCATCAGGTACATGTAAGTGAAACAAGTGATATAAAGTTATATAATTTTGTTCACAAAGAATTTTGTGAACGCAGTTTTACTTACCTGATGAGTTTCCCTCCTCCTCCCCATCAATAATTTCTTTGGCATTTAAGACAGCTTAAATTCGCCACAAAACTGAGGATTCAAGCACTTTACCGATAATATGTTGATGATTTATTTCAAATAAGCAGATGTACCAATGGGGTATCCGAATGTCAAAAGTCCGAAAGGGCAGAGACAGAACCAGTAAACACCAACAAGAACGGGACAAAAACAGACAAGATGTAAAACATGGAAACACAATACAACCGAACATCAATCAACAACGCGAACTCAAGTCGAAACAAGAGTAGATCAGTGAAGCGTTTGAGCAAGATATGACCTAAAACCGGAAAGATATCCATATAGTAGAGCACCATCAGGTAAGTGAAACTGCGTTCCCAAAATTCTAATTTGTGAACCAAATTATATAATCTTGTTTGTAAATGTGTTAATTTAACTGATCATAAAGATCACCTTCTATTGTAGCAGATTTCAATACAGTGATTTAGCCTGAGTTTACCTGAGTTCCTTCATGTGTATCAATTTAAACATGTGAATTTAATTCCTTTAAATATGATGAGAAACTTTTTATATAGATGATCTACATTAAAAAAAAATCATTTGTTTTATAATACTGATATCATCTATAAATAACCTCGGTAAAGTATTAAAAAGTGAGTACATTCATGGTTAGTTTAGTGCACTTTAAATAATGCGTAACAAAACTTTGAAAAGTGGCTATTCAAGAGATGCACACTTAGATACTACTGACTAATAAAGTACCAGGACACAACTGCAACCTTTTTCCAAAAATATATAGTCGGCCCAACACATACAACGTATAGTAGTCATTTGATAATAAATTGGGACCATTTAATAATGATCAATGAGAAAATATTAAGCACATATAAATTGTATTACCATAGTGACAGTCTATTTTATTGTTGTCATAGGTTTGTATATACTTACTCATTTCAATGTTTTTGTTCTGTTTTGCTAAAGTAAAAAAAAAAACACACCAGATGATAAATATTTTACGTAGTTACCCACAACTAAACCGAGAAACGTACGTGGAATATTATGCGAGTAAACCCGTAAGAGTAAAATGTTCAGAATTTTTTTTATAAAATACAGTAGTGCAAATTTTAATAATTGTATGTATAGTTTATAATATTTTATTTTTTAATTACACTATTATAATCAAATTGAACTTGGTGTGGTTTGTCACTGCACATTCATGACATTTGAAGCTTAAATTGTGTTGGTTAATTAATAAACTAAAAAAAATGTGAGCTATTGTTTGCACTTTGCATCCGTCGTCCGTTTGTTTTACTTTTCAAAATTATTCTTCTGTGAAACACTTGACCTAAGGAATTATTGTTTTTAAGAGTGTCCTTTTCATAACCAGGATTTTGGGTTTTTGATTCAACAATGATATTGCCTTTATTGTTTAAAAAGAACATAGGGGTTTATCCTCTTTAAAGAAAATCAACAAAATCAAATATAAAAGATAGACACAATCTTTAGCTCTTTACAACCAAAAGCTCTACGAAGGTTAACATTGAGTTGAAGTTCTCAGATGAAAGGGGAAATGGCAACTGAAGGTCAAAAATCAAATGTAGTCGTGTTTTGTATTAAAAATATACATATCAATACTTTATATCTCAGTTGATAACTTAAATGTTACTCTAAATATGTACAAAAAAGTGTCCATTTGAATATAAGGTGACAGTTGACCCCGTTTCAAGAATACATGTATGTCACCACAAAGGACAATCATTAACGACGTTGAATAAGTTCATTATTAAACCCTTTAATGTTAACGTCTCCTCATTGTCATTCTAATTTTCGTGGAACAACACGAAAAGCGAAATGTACATGTCAACTATTAAATTATGTCGAAATATTTCGGCAGTCATAAAACTACAATCTTGTCCATGCTGTGTCTCAGTATACGATATTTTTTTCATTTCCATAGCTTTTACATTCGAAAATGAAAGTAGAAACTCTTTAAAGGTGTCTTCTATGACGTCCAATAAAATCTTGTCTATTTTGTCATATATTTTAACATCATTTTACTTTGAGAAAATAAATCTTCCTTGTTCTGTTTGCATGTGCGCTCGTTTTTAAATCTATGCAAAAGCTTGCATTTGTTGTTGTTATTTAAAAAATAAGGGGACAACCATTTGATTTTGAAGGGAGGGCTGCAGTTTTGGTCGAGTCAGATTATTTATTTTCAAACTTGTGCGGGTCAGAAAATGTATTTTCCACCGTTTTCTGCCGAGATTGTCTGTTTTAATATGCCATACTAAAGAATTTTGGCACAGATTTTTCTTCTTAGGGGCCAGATTATTTATTTCCAATCTTGCGCAACCCCCCTCCAGAATCAAATATGTCATCCTCTAATAAATATCTGCGAGAGCTTATCAGGTTGAACCTGCATCATATTAATTATGGGTTTTGTTTTACGTTTAACAGATGGTGTAAAATGTTTCAAAACAAAAGTGATGTGATACAGATTTTTATCCTTCTAACCAGTGGTCGAATGGAAACTCTCAAATTCTCATTTCATAACTTGACGAATATCTAACTCGATTTGATAAAAATCCCACTTAGTATGAAACCTGTATTCACCTAAACGTGCGTAAGTATTAAATTGTTTGTTTTCGTGTATATATTCAGGCAATACCTTTTATCTTCTTTCCTTTTGGCCAACTTTTATTTTCAGATGAATTTGAAGTTTGTTGTGCTTTTGTTTTATTAACGACGCCGTACAGTGGTCCACCGCTTTTGTTAGATGTGCTTGGTGTTTGGCCATATAATGGATTATCTTTTAGTCCTATCAAAAACACAGAACATGCATGCAATAAAGATATAGATACATAGTTATTAAAACCGGTCTACATGTAATACAAAACCCGAAAACGCTTACTACATTATCTAGAAGCAGACTAGATCTTTCTTTAGATAAAAACATGCAGAAACTGGTAAAATTATATTATTGTAAGATAATCAAGAGAACTAAGTTAATGGGGATGGGGCATACACTTAAACCTGGTTTGGTCTGGTCTGGACATTTGTCTGGGCTTGAACTTGATCTATGAATGCCTAAAACATGGTGTGGTCCATTGGTCAAAAAATGACTGAAACATGGTCTGGTCTGGACTTTCATACCAAAATGACTAAAATATGGTATGTGGTAATTATTATATTATTATACTAATATTGTTACATGTATTAAGTCGCCCCAAACAAGTTTTGGAGACTTATTGTTTTTGCACCATTTCTTATTATGTCCCCGAACACGAACGCAGCGATGTTAATGACGTTAGTCTCGCCAAAAGTTAAGAAAAGTATCCAAGAGTTGTCTCCTTTATTGCGACGAATACTCGGGAAAAAATTCCTGTACCATATAGATTCGATTAAATATTTGTTATTTTAATATCTTATGTAGTCTGAAATAATTATTTACAGTTATCCGAACCATTTTATTTCATAAATATTACTCCATAGTTATAAAAACCCGAATAGAAGAATTTTCTATTGAAAATTAAGTCCCGCCCCTTTTACCTTACTTGGCAAATCAGGCGAAAATTGATACTTCATTTCTTAAATAAGTTTTAGCATCCCGCAGATCGACATCGACTGTTTTAGAATATCACCACACAATAGATCATAACATGTGGAATTTGAGAATTGCTGCTCATTTTTTGTATTTTTGAAAATTATAATAAAAAATGGTATCAAGATGAAAAGCGCAGGTTTTCTTATTCTGATTTACATTTTTTGTCAAAAAATTAAAATAATTTCTCACATTATCAACAATGAGTATTTAAATCTAAATAAATCGATAAAAAACGAACCCAAATACATGATTTTTATTCAATTCGATATGTTGTCGTACCTGCTGATAAAGCGCCTAACAACATCATTTTCGTATGCAAAAGACACTATATTGAATGTTTAACAGCTGAATTAGGGGTTGGTTGTACTAGCAAAAGCACCACATATACAGCAACAACACTGTCAAAGGAGGAAATAATCAACAATCATAATTCTGTCATTTCTTCCTTTGGCATTTCTGTTGACAAAAAGAACGATGACGTTCCATCCTTGTATTGGATTCCAAAGTTACACAAAACTCCATACAAGCAACGATTTATTGCTGGGTCATCCAAATGTACAACTAAGCCTCTTTCAGTTTTGTTAACATCAATATTGACGGCAATAAAATCAAGCATTCAAAAGTATTTCGATTGTTGTTACTCTAGAAATGGCGTCAATCAAATGTGGATTCTCAAAAATTCTAAAGAACTGATGGAAAATCTCCATTCTAAGTCATTTTCATCATGCAATAGCATTAAAACGTTTGATTTCTCTACATTATATACTTCAATTCCACATTCACAACTAAAATCTCGTTTGGCACAGCTGATTAAACGTAGCTTTATCAAAAAGAACGGAAAACGCAGGTACAAGTATTTGGTAGTCGGTTATAAAAAGACTTACTTTGTCATCCAAGAGTCTAGCAAGAAAAACAAATTTACAGAAGATCAAATAATAGAAATGCTCAACTTTCTAATCGACAACATATTTGTTCAATTTGGTGGTTGTGTTTTTCAGCAAACAATAGGTATCCCAATGGGCACAAATTGTGCACCATTGCTTGCCGATTTGTTTCTTCATTCATATGAAGCGGACTTCTTACAATCACTTCTAGACAAAAAGGACCGCAAACTTGCTTTATCCTTCAATCTCACATTTCGTTATATTGATGATGTCCTTTCACTAAGCAATCCTCGATTTGGTGACTATTTACATCTCATATATCCGAAGGAACTTGAGATAAAGGACACTACAGATTCTAGGAGGTCCGCTTCATATCTGGATCTATTTCTCGAAATTGACACACAAGGAAGGCTTTGTACAAAGCTCTATGACAAACGTGATGACTTCAACTTTCCAATAGTTAACTTTCCCTTTCTGTGTAGCAACATTCCGTCCGCTCCAGCATATGGAGTTTACGTATCACAATTGATTCGCTATTCCAGAGCATGTGGGGAGTACAACGACTTCCTTGATAGAGCCACACGGCTGACAAGCAAATTGTTAACACAGGGGTACGTTGCTCCCAGGTTGTTGTCATCACTCAAGAAATTTTACGGACGACATCATGTGCTTGTATACAAATACGGGATTTCTATCTCTCAGATGAGCACAGATGTTGGTTTGACATAGAGTTTTGTAATGTCATCCTTTCCGGATTTGACCAACACTTAATCGATCTTTGGCAACGTGACGGGTGTGCTATAGCAAGCAGGAACTGCTTACTCTTCCGGAGCACCTGAGTTCACTCTCGTTTCGACTTGAGTTCGCGTTGCTGAATGCGGTTTTGTGGTTATGTGTGTGTGTGTTCTATGTTGTTATGTGGTTTGTTTTGTTGTGATGATTTTTTGTCTGCTGGTTTTGTCTTTGTCTTTACGGTTTTATGATACTGATTACCCCTTTGGTACACCTTTGCTTCTTGCTTATCGGGGTGCTAAACTTCAATTTCCAAATCCGAGAAAAGCCATATTGCAGACTAACTTGTTGCCATGGATACTTATTTATGGTACTATATCATCAGTATTTTAACGCATTTTAAATTGATTTAAAGGGAAAGTTCACAAAAAAAATGAAAATTTGTCATATGATTTCTAATGCATTATCTAATTATGCTATATCATTTAAACTTTTATATTCAATTTAATAAGCTGACAAAAAAGGAATTTTATTTTTTATCATTTGGTTTCTGTCATTTTTAATTACACAAAACATCTGAATACCACAAAGTCTCCTTTTGACAGTGACCCACCATTTACCTAATTATTGAATTGCCAAAATATAATATTTTTGTGTGCATCTACATGTATGTTATGGCATTTTAAATAAGTGATAGAAAATCCTTATTAAAATTAACAAAATTGAGTTATTCTTTAATTAATATAATGATTTTTTGGTATAAAAATCAATTAAAATAAGTCATTTTTAATTATCTAAGTCCATGTTGTGTTGTGATAATCTTGCATATAAAACACATTATTGTTTTAAATGCTAGCATGAAAATAAAATGATCAAGTACATAAAACTTTGTTTCTGAATGTTTGTAAATAAGGTTTTGACACCTGTAGGTATTGATAATTAGAATTTTCTGTTTATTTCACCCCAAGTCAGCTGTGACTAATTACATTTATGTTAACCTAACCATTACACAGGTATCTGCTGAGAGACAGTGACAATAAATTCACATTAATTAACACTTTTAGCAAACCCAGTGGGGGATTAGAAAAAGAATGACATGTAATTTACATAATTATATCACAATTATTTTCAAGAAATTTGATGGCTTATTTTTAAATACACAACTTCTTTCTTAGTAGTAAATAAAAATAATATTTTTTTTTGAATTATAGAATTTTAATATTAATTAATTGTTTATAAAGTCCAATTTAAAAGAAAAAGATAATATATTAATGAAACGTTTTTAAAAAGATTTTTATATAGAAAGTAATTTGAAAATATTAAATTATCTTGTTGACTTTTGATTATTTTAATTATTTTGTTGGTAATTGGACGTACCACAAGATCACTTAAACGTTTGAACTAATATGATTTTTTGATACTCAGTAGAAATTCTGATTAACTGAAGTAGTCCCCTAATGCAGAGTAGGGGACTATATCCAATATCTTTGTTATAAGTTAAGATATGAGAGAAAAAATTGGCACACTGATATAAAACATTGTTCTGAACAATTTAAGACCATATGTTCAAAATCGTGAACTTACCCTTTAATCTTGACCTATTAAAAATAAACAATAGACTAATTTACTGGCAATATTTCATTAATATTTTTGAACATACATGTCTTGAGAAAATTTATCTAAAACTTTTTTAATACATGTTTTAATATAGGTTTACATTATTTTTATATGTTTTGAAGAATATTCTTAAAATATCTCTTATATCTTATTCATAAGTATAGGGAATGTTGTCAAAGAATTTCTCATAAATCATAAAAAAAATATCTCCCTTAATTGATTACTTTAGTAATAAATTTCGTAAACCTAGAATTGACAAAATTATTAATTCACAACTTTTTTAGACATAAGTAAATCTGACCCTGACACAAGCAATAAGAATTACTTATTACTTCGAATCTTCCTAAAATTTACCTGCGAACTAATTACAAAAGATTAAATAAAGGTGACATTTTCTAATTAGCTTTGATCTGACAGCCCCCAAGCCAATTAACAGTCACGAACACACGTGAAGGTTAGCACTGCTGGTGGAGTTTTAATTCCCCGAGGTTAGCCCTCTCCGGAACCAACACTTTTGAGTTGGAAAAAACATCATAGCTTTAAATTATCCGTCTAAATTTCAAAATTGTCTAAACCCTAAGGTTCTTCCTACCCCAGACATAGGTTGATTATCTTAGTAATAATTTGGTTCCCCAGATTGGTATTTTTGGTTTTATTGTTCTATGATCTTCATATTCATATAGTGTTTGGAATTTTCAATATTTTTGGTAGAGCGCCTCTGATGAGTCTTGAATAGACGAAACGCGCGTCAGGCGTAGCAAAATTTATTGTCTGAAACTTTGTTGTCATTTGTATTTCGAACACACGTGAAGGTTAGCACTGCTGGTGGAGATTTAATTTCCCGAGGTTAGCCCTCTCCGGCAATGACACTTTTGAGTTGGAGAAAACATCAAAGCTTTAAATCATCCGTCTAAATTTCAAAATTGTCTTAACCCTAAGGTTCTTCCTACCCCAGACATAGGTTGATTATCTTAGTAATAATTTGGTTCCCCAGTTTGGTATTTTTGGTTTTATTGTTCTATGCTCTTCATATTCATATAGTGTTTGGCATTTTTAATATTTTTGGTAGAGCGCGTCTGATGAGTCTTGAATAGACGAAACGCGCGTCAGGCGTAGCAAAATTTATTGTCTGGAACTTTGTTGTCATTTGTATTTGCACTAATTTAAGGTCATTACATACAGATTTTGGCACTTTAAGGGACAGTTTCTGATGGTCACTAGTCACGTTGGAAAGGTGGTCACTATATAGAGGTCAAATATATAGAAAAAATTGTTGGGGGGACTCAAAATAGTCTTTATGGACAGGAATTCTTTATGTGGTCACTAGTACAGGTTTAACTGTATATCATCCCCTAATAAATATCTGTGGGAGCTTATTAGGTTGAACCTATTGATTCAATTGACATCATGTATGGTAGAAATTGGTTAGTGCACATCATACTTTAAAGTTGCTATATCCCCCAGTTTAACTGTGTAACATATATTTTAGAATCACATTAAGTTAATTAAAATGAAACTGAAAGATAATAGTATAAAATATTTTTTCATAACATCCTTAATATGCAATGATTAAAAAGTGTGTTTAATTAGTTGTTGTAAAATATGCATCCCGTCAAAACTTTACTATCCTGAATTTTATTCTATCTTTTAAATACTTGAAATTATTTTATCAAATACATTTTCAAAAAATATTCCATGTTTCAGTCATTATAAACCCAATTCAAGATCAGACCGTGGTCAGTCATTTTGAGACCAATTTTCAGACCAGACCATGTTTTAGTCATTTGTAGATAATATAAGATAATAGATGACATAATCTTCAGACCAAGCCAGACCAGCTTTTAGAGTATGCCGTTGTTGGATACACTTAACCAGTCTAAAGGCTTGTCTTTACAAGATCCTAAGCATTTTTAAAAAAAAGTTATTGAATGACCACGAAACTTTCATTGATATGAAGCCAGATTAATTATGACTGATTCGTTTTTGTCATTTTTCTCTGGACTATGAGATTGATCATTCAAGTTCGGTAGTTTTGTTATTACCTTTATCCAATAAAAATAAATATAGTTTTAAATGCTATATCCCAATAATGTAGCCTTACCATAATCATCTTCGTCTTCTTTGGCATCATCTTTTGTTCTTTAAAAAGAAGTAAGATTTAACTTAAAGGGCACACGATACAGTTTCGATCCTCAATTGACAAATTCATGAAAATTTGCAATTTAGCTAATTTTAGTACATGTATAAAATTTTTAAATATAAAAAGAAAACTCTGTCTTACCGGATTTGTTTTATAATATCTAAAGTTAAATATTAGATGCATACCATAAAAATTGGAAAAAATGAAATATTTTGGAAATTATTTACAATGGCACAACTTTTAAACCAGTGGTCATTTTTCTAGTCCGTCTTTTGTTAAATAATTTAGAGAATACGGACTTGTTTCTTATGTCACCATTTGTAAAATGCAAAACTCTAAATAAATCCTAAAATTGGGTTTTAAAGTAGTTTGATGCAAATCTTGAAAAATTTCTGTGAAAAGAAAGACATATTGAAATTAATTGTCCATTGCAATCATTTTAAAACCTTTGCATGATGTTGGTTATTTGTTCTGTTAAAAATGACATTAAAAAGGGGGTCAACGTTCTCATTTTTAAAATATTTGTAAAAAAAAAAATTTTTCAATCATGTCTGGGAATGTTTTCCCAATTTTCATGAGGTCACAATATGTATCCATCGACAACGTCATAATCACTATCTGTAACTGTATCGTATGCCCTTAAGACATACATTAGTTTGTAATTTTCGCACATGCATTTGATTCTTGTTTCATAACATTAAAGGTGAAATAGCTCAGTATAGTTTCCCTTGCTAATTTCATCAAATTGGACGATGGAGACCATTTTAAGATTTTTAAATTTAGGTTGAAGACATTTTAAACAAGAGTTAACACTAAAGTATGTCTCGCCTGCCGGCACCATCAGAAACAATAATTCTTTCTTATACCCACTATATTTTAAATTTATAATGATTTTCAGTTTCTGAGATCAAAAGGTGTTTATAGAACTTAAACACTGCTAATGTATGAAATCAAAATAATCAAAGTCACTCAACAAGAAAATCAAGGTCAAGGTCAAAAGATAGGGAATGCAACTGTGCTAAGCTCCAACTGAGGCTTATGCATAACAAGTTTGATCAACATATGATTTATAGTTATTGAGATATGGAGTTGATCGCAAAACCTAAACATTACTATTATATGTATTGAAAATTGTCAAAGTCATTCAAACACAAAATCAAGGTCAAGATCAAAAGATAGGGATGCAGCTGTGCTAAGCTACTTCTGATGCATATGCATGTCAAGTTTCATCAACCTAGGACTCATAGTACTTGAAATATGAAGGTGCTCGTAAAGCCTTGCCATTGCTATTATATGTATTGAAAATTATCAAAGTCAACCGAAAAATTAAGGTCAAGGTCAAAAGATTGGGATGCAACAGTGCTAAGCTACTACTGGGGCATATTTATTCCAAATTTCATCAACCTAGAAATTGGTTTAGTGCACATCATACTTTAAAGTTGCTATATCCCCCAGTTTAACTGTGTAACATTAAGTTAATTCAAATGAAACTGAAAGATAATAGTATAAAATATTTTTTCATAACATCCTTAATATGAAAGTATTAAAAAGTGTGTTTAATTAGTATAAAATGTGCATCCCGTCAAAACTTTATTATCCTGAATTTTATTCTACCTTTTAAATACTTGAAATTATTTTATCAAATACATTTTTAAAAAATATTCCATGTTTCAGTCATTATAAACCCAATTCAAGATCAGACCGTGGTCAGTCATTTTGAAACCAATTTTCAGACCAGACCATGTTTTAGTCATTTGTAGATAATATAAGATAATAGATAACATAATCTTCAGACCAGATATATAGATACTACTGGGGCATATGTATTCCAAATTCCATCAACCTAGGACTTATAGTTCTTGAAATATGAAGTTGCTGGCAAAACCATACTATTGCTATTATTTGTATTGGAAATTGTCAAAGTCATTCGACCGGAAAATCAATGTCAAGGTAAAAATATGGGGATGCAACTGTGCTTAGCTACAGTACTACTATGACACATGCATACCAAGTCCCATCAATCTAGAACTTATAGTTCTTGAGATATGGAGGTGCTTGCAAAACTTTACCATTGCTTTTATATGAAATGAAAATTGTAAAAGTCACTCAACCGAAAAACCAAGGTCCAAGTGGACAAATGCTGATGCAACTGTGCTAAGCCACTACTGGGGCATATGCATACCAAGTTTCATCAATCTTGGACCTATAGTTCTTCAGATATGAAGGTGTTCATAAAACCTTACCCAAAAAGTTAACGCCAACGCCGGTTAAATAACACCTATATTCCACTTTGCTTCGCAGACAAAACCAACTATTTACCCCAAAAAAAAACAAAAGTACAGAACGATCATCAAAGATAACTGTATGTAAAGGGTACTCTGGAAAACAGAAATTCTTATTTTTTTTTACGCCCAGGCGAAAAGTCATGGTCACTGTCCATGGTCAACCATGGTCAAATATGGTACTTATAGTTTCAGAAAAAAGATAATGTATCAGTTTACAATCCCTATGAACACTATAATATAATTTTCTAAGGAACACATTGATTTATTTATGCAAATTCTGCATTCATATTGTGGGTAAATCTATTCCAAAACATTAATAAACTGAAAAATAATTTAATGTCTACAATTCTAAATGACTGATAATGTTGACATGATATCTCAACATTCATGACCATTAAGGTTGAAAGAATTTACACTCATCTAAATTTAACTGTACATTTAGTTCTTTATCTCTTTTTTTACCTACATGTCAGCACTTTTTTCCCATTGATATCCTACATGTCAACACCAAACGTTCAAATCTCTACACTAATAGTTAATCCCAATCCCTATATATGTGGAACCATTTCTGTAAAATGCTTCAAAAGGTCTGCAACTGACAGTTTTAATGCACAAATATGAGGAATATGAATACTTTATGCCCAGATAAGGTTTAAAACAAATAAAGATATAAATCTCATTAACTTATACTACTTGTAAACCCATTTCAAATTCTCAAGATAAAAAAAATATATATTATTGGTCAAAAGCAAAAGAAAATTGTCTACCATAAACCACAACATTTATACCATGGTTCTTCCATCCATGATTGACACTGGTAAAAACGAATCAGTCATACCGGAGAATTGGTGGATCGCAATGGTCCTGACTTGGTACAGGCATTTCAAACGAAATTGTGGGTTAGACCAGTTTTTATGGCGCCAAACATTCCTCTTCCATTGCGATCTGGTAATGACCATAGAACACAACATAGTTGTGAGACACAATAGGTGTATTGAAGTGATCATCTCAGTGCAGCAGACCAGTCAAACACTGATTAAAACAATTAACCATCATATATTTTTACTCAATTTTGAACTTTTCTACTAGCGGCTGATAACGAAGAATTTTTGTAGGGATCGTATGAGACGTATTTTCTTATAGCCCTGCTCCAAAAGTCGGTCACGAAGAAATCGGTGTCTGATAAAAAAATCTGTTAAATGTTTGATAGCTCTTGCATATCGAATAAGTTGCAAAATATAAACACCGTATGCAGGGGAAGTAGGTATATTGCTCTGTTGATGAGGAAAATTAAAATCGTCTCTTTTATTCTATTTTTTTTGTTCTGATATTCTAATTATGTTATTGTTATAAAGTCAGCTAAATGTACAGCAATCAAGACTTTAATAGGTCTTTTATTAGGTTTATTAAAATGTCAATAGAACATTAAAAACAAACACCAGTCGGATAGCTGAAAACAAACCTGTAAGACAATTACATGTAGCCTTAAATTTGTACAAGTGAAATAAAGTCATCTCAGGTTTGATATTCTATTCAGTCCTAACCATTATCACAAAATACTATGTAATTTTATTGAAAAAATGCAAGTTTTATTTTTTGTGGAATATGGTCAACCATGTTAAGTACTTTGTGACCATGAACTATCATGGTCAGCAATGATTGACCATGATTTTGACCATCGTCAACCATATACTGACCATAGTAAAAAACAATGGATCATGGTTGACCACGGTCAACCGAAACTTACCATGGTCAACCATGATGCAGAGCTTCTGACCAAGGTCAGTATATGGATGGCCATGGTCATAATCATGGTCAATCATTGCAGACCATGGTAATTCATGGTCAACCATCTTGAACCATGAAATACCATAGTGATCAAGGTCAACCATGGTCATCTTTTCGTCTGGGCAATATTGCTGGGAATTTTTAAATGTTTGCAAGTTTGAACTTTGCAACAAATGTAACTAAATCTACAAAAAAGAATTAAGAAATAGCTTACATCATAGATAAATGAAGCAAAATCACGTTTGCCATCTCATTTCTCCATTGAAAAAGACAGCCATACTTGTGTTTGTGGATGCGAAATTTAAAAAATCACTTTATTGTAGAATTCGGGCATATCCTTTAGACCACATATGTGTTTTCTGAACAACGTCACAATATATTGTAACATTTTTGCCCGCCATTTTTTACAAAGATTTTTTTTACTGACACTTTCTGATTTTTAAACTGCAAACATAACATCTCCTACGATACCAAAAAAAAATGATTTTGTGTCAGTATCTCTAGATGTCAAACTTTTTTTTGTTAAAATGTTTAAGTATCAGGTGACATATTTAATCAAAATTTTGTAATATGCAGAAATTGCCAATAAACCCAATAACAATTTCTATATGTGACCCATTTTAACGAGGCTAAACCTATATTATTTATTATAACATTAAAAAATACCACTTTTTTAATTAAACTTACCCTTTAAGAAGATTTGAATCTTTTCCTACAAAACATAAATATCAATCATCTTAAACTTCATAAGCATATATGTAATGTTCATATTTTTATTAGATATAAAAAAAATCAAATAATATGTGGACTTCCGCTTAAAGTCGGACGAAGGTTATTTCAAATGGTCAGTTATTAATATGACTATAAGGCCCTGCCCCGAAAGCTTCAATGATTTTTAACTGATGCACTGATCATGAGCTGTAAGGCCGGGTAATTATATATAAGGGACTATTATTCGAGTTAAACACCCACCCCCAATTCACACACACACACACACACACAAATTGTTTGATTCTTGAATAATTTGTGCAAATAATACCTGAAAAATCGGAGTCAAAATATTTAGGGACAACATTTGACGGGACGAAATAACTCCTTTACAGAATCTGCGACGTCATATCCTTGTCAGAGAATATCACGCTTCAACAGACAACATATAAAATGTCTCTGAATCTCTGTCAGGTCTTTGTGCGATTTTCTGTCTACCAGTGTTTAAATTATCAGTATTGGCTACAGAAAGTTGATTTAGAAACCTGGTAGAAGAAAACGACATGTTGGAACACAACAGGATATTTTGGAAAGACTTAAGTTATCAAGGATTCTTTTTTTCAGGTGGATCCTTTTTTTTCTTTAATTTAAGAACAGTGTTTTGTTCTAAATCATCAAGACAGTAAATGGATGCCTTATAAATCATGACATGACTGTATATATTTAGTTTATCTTTTGTCTGTCCGTCCGTCACGCATGAAAACATTTCCATATCGACTACGTTGTCAAGGTGTCGTGTTTTTATAAGTGACGTCATTTAGCATTATTCTTTGTCCGTCGTCATGTAAACGTGACCATATTGCAAGCCGATGTAAAGGTGTTATTTTAGGCCATTGAAGAAAAAACCTCGGGAAAAAAAGTTAAAAAAAATTGATTATATCTTTTAGAAATTATGTTTTGGCTTTCGCCAAAACATAATTTCTAGTTTGTACAAGGGCGAAAAAAAACTGAAGTCGACTTGTGGGTCTTCGGGGGATTCTGGAATTTATGCGACGTCCGGTTTTGAAGCTATATTATACTTGTCACGTGATACTTGTTCTTCACTTAGTCGGACTTCATCCGATACTAATAATATCAAAATAACTTGTCTTACTAAAAAAGTGTGCCTAACGTCGCAGGGCGTCGTCTGTCGGTCCCAACCAACGGATGGTCTGTCGGTCGAGCTGGGGCGTGATGGTAATTTTGTTTTAAGAACAATTTATGTAGAGTGTTACAATTTTTGATACCGTTACATGTTCTTTTACTTAAAAGGTAACTAGAGCATCAGAATCCTTAAGGAAATTAAATCACAAAGGCCGTTTCATTTTTTTTAACAAAATTAAAGATAATGAAATAATTCTGGAAAAGAATTTATGAAATGCTATAAGTGTTGCTTCCGATTTCCGTGATAAATTGTTGTATCAGTGTGTCTCGTGCGTCATTTATTAAATTGTAAATGCAAATTTATTAATGAATATGTTTACACATAAATTCCCATTTTATGAAGATGGAGTTTGGGATTTTTGCATCCACTGATTCTCGACCATTAACCCGTTAAAACCTTTAGTATTGATCCTTGAACCTAACATAATTTAATGCAAGGATTGCAGATCTGTACAACGCTCTGAAAATATTCAGAATGTTTCCGTTTGATAAATAGCTAAATAAAAAATAAAACTGTCTATACACTTACCTGTTTTTAAGCGCCGAATTAGGTAAGAAATAACAATTACAACGACAACCACAATTATTGCGCTTACAGAACCAGCTATACCGGCTATAGTCTTGATTTCCTGACTGTTTTTCTGATTTTCTGAATAATAAACAAATTATCCATAGTGGTTATAGATTTGAATATGGAATAATATTACAGGACTGTCGCTGTCAGGTAATATTTCATTCCGAGGCTCACATATTAGGTCGAAGCGTAAGCCAAGACCATAATAGGGTTGATGAATGATAGGGGACCTGCTATTAAAAAGTCTGTGACACATTCTCTTGATCACACCATTTTCAATTATGACGGTCATAATAAAATGCTTTACGTTTTTTTTTTCATTAAACTGAACTTTTTGAAAACATAAATGTTCAAGGAGCAAAGGTGTACCAAAGGGGTAATAAAACATCATTACACCGAAAAGACAAAGACAAAAAATATCTCAATGAAACAAACTACACAACAAACAAAAACACACAACACATACATACAATGTATGTTCAAGTTGTGCAAATTTTGAAAATAGATATGTATTATTTTATTGAGGTCTTAAATGGTTTGCAACAATTTTCATAGTCTGCAGATTGTTACAGGGTAGTTTTATAGGCGGTATTTATGACTCAACATGTACATGCGAGGCCTTGATACTTAATATGGATAATTTGATTGAATTTCTTGATCAAAAAAGTCTTGGCCTTTCAAGCTTTTCTTAGCAGTTCTATTTTATCACAAAAATAATTCTGTCCGATTTCATTTTATAGATTGTAATTGATTAATAAATCACACTAACAAAATTAATACAAAATATCACTAATTTATATTCGTTTCCATGATAACCAGAATGGTCATCCTGAACCTTCTCTAATTTTGCAAAAGGGCCATTTGAAAGTCTTAAGGAGAAACATACCTGCGATTTTGAAAGTTCAACAAAAATTTCGGGTTGCTCTTTCTTTATTCATTCAAACATTTGCAATTTTATTATATCTTGTACATGTACCTCATATTTTTGTGTCGCAATATCGTTAGACATGACAAATGAGGACCATATAAATTCATGTCAAAGTTTTATTACTATTTTTATGTTTCAGGAAAGGAATATGACCATAATGAAAAACATTTAAAAAGGGGAAGGGATTTTTTTCCGCCAAAACTTTAACTACTTATTACTTAAAAACTAAATCATGTACTTTTATTTATTTTTTTTGCTTTATATATTTTTTTAGAGATCTCCGCAAAAATTCACAAAGACTGAATTATTAAATCTTTAAGGTTTAAATATCCTTAATTCGTGGCCTTGGTTTGCCGAGTGGTCTAAGACGCAGGTTTAAATACCACTTTATTGATTATAGTCGATCATCTCTATTTGTGAAAAAAGATTGTACATTCTCGGGACTTTAGGTATAAATGTTAATTAAAACGAAAGTAAAAAACATCACGAAATTTATTCGGGGCTTACCATAACCTTGAGGACTTTTCCTTAACATCATCCTTTTCATGTCTAAGCGATTGTCCAATTTTATAAAATTGCCAGAATAAAGTTCGATTTTGAGGCCTTAATGCAATAAATGGAGATAAATTTGGGTGTTTTGGAAAGGAAAATCATCCATAAAATGAAAAAAATAAGAAAAAGGTATGAGATTAATGAAATAATAAAAGAAATTTGATTTAAAGAAAAGGGGGGTGGTAAAAGTAGTATCTCCCTTGTGTTTTTTTTCGAACCGCATATTGGCTCTAACAAAATATTTATAGAGGGCAGCAAGTCCCTGTGCTTTGGGGCATCAACATGTCAAAAGTCCAAAAGAAAAAAAAAACCAGTAAACACGATAGAAAAAAACGCAAAGAACCATACCGCTTAAAAACACAACAAATACTGAACATCAATCAGCAACTCCAACCCAAGTCGTAACAAGAGTGAACTCAAATGTTGCGGAAGAGTAATTAGTCACGTTTCTAAGGGTAAATTCAGCGTATAGTTCATTCGAATGTCATAAGTCCGAACGGGCAAATACAAAACAAGTACACAAGAACAAGAACAGCATGAAAAAATAGACAACATTAAAACATAAAAATACCAAAACAATCAAAAGCAATCAACAACGCGACCTCCAGTCGTAACGAGAAAAAAACTCAGGTGTTCCGGGTGAGTAAGTTGTCCCTATTTGCTATGGCACATCCGTCGCAATGTCAATAATATTCAGCGTGTCAATGGTTAATGGCAATAAATAGAAATGACAACAAAGTTTCAGACAATAAATTTTGCTACGCCTGACGCGCGTTTCGTCTTTTCAAGACCCATCAGAGGCGCTCTATCAAAAATATGGAAAATGCCAAACACTTTATGATTATGAAGAGCATAGAACAGTAAAACCAAAAAATACCAAAATGGGGAACCAAATTTTTACTAAGATGATCAACCTATGTCTGGGGTAGGAAGAACAATTTTGAAATTAAAACGGATAATTATAAGCTTTGATGTGTTCTCCAACACAAAAGTGTTGGTATCGGAGCGGGCTAACCTCGGGGAATTAAAACTCCACCAGCAGAGCTAACCTTCACGGGTGTTCGATATACAAATGACAACAAAGTTCCAGACAACAAATTTTGCTACGCCTGACGCGCGTTTCGTCTATTCAAGACTCATCAGAGGCGCTCTAACAAAAATATTGAAAATGCCAAACAATTTATGATTATGAAGAGCATAGAACAGTAAAGCAAAAAAATACCAAAATGGGGAACCAAATTATTACTAAAATGATCAACCTACATGTATGTCTGGGGTAGGAATAACCTTAGGGTTTAAACAATTTTGAAATTTAAACGGGTAATTTAAAGCTTTGATGTGTTCTCCAACACAAAAGTGTTGGTATCGGAGCGGGCTAACCTCGGGGAATTAAAACTCCACCAGCAGTGCTAACCTTCACGTGTGTTCGAAATACAAATGACAACAAAGTTCCAGACAATACATTTTGCTACGCCTGACGCGCGTTTCGTCTATTCAAGACTAATCAGAGGCTCTCTACCAAATATATTGAAAATGCCAAACACTTTATGATTATGAAGATCATAGAATAGTAAAACTAAAAAATACCAAAATGGGGAACCAAATTACTACTAAAATGATCAACCTATGTCTGGGGTAGGAAGAACCTTAGGGTTTAAACAATTTTGAAATTTAAACGGGTAATTTAAAGCTTTGATGTGTTCTCCAACACAAAAGTGTTGGTACCGGAGCAGGCTAACCTCGGGGAATTAAAACTCCACCAGCAGTGCTAACCTTCACAGGTGTTCGAAATACAAATGACAATAAAGTTCCAGACAATAAATTTTGAAAACAACACAAAACCATATGACAAACAAAAATCTGCATTCATCTGAGAGATAGAAATCAATATTTTTCTATGATTGCATAATGTCTTCCATAAATTTCTGAATTGAACACAACTAGAGCCTCCCGGGAGCCTAAATCGCCCACCTTGTATTTGAATATACTTATAAGCTGCACAGGGCGAAAGTGCTTGAATCCATCTGACACACATCTGCGTATTCGCTACGTAAACGTAACACTTTGAAATACGCAGTATACACAGTGAACGTATTTCAGCGTATACAAACATTATGAATACGCAGAAAATATGCCGAAAAGTATTATTGCGTATTATGAAAATCAAGAATACGCACATTTATTCTCTGTATACGTAACGGATACTCAAATTACAGAATACTTTGAATACGCTCCATAGTTTCTTTATTATTCGTAATAACTCAGAAAACACCAGAATACGGATGCGTTTGTTTTGCATATTGATAAAAATAAATACGCTTACATATTTTCTGTTTTCTTTTGTTTTCATTTGTAAAAAGAAAAAGCAATTATACGCCGTTGATATTAAACGTATCCGCAAGAAAAAATTAATATACGTGGGCTGTTTCCAGCGTTTTTAAACCTTTTTTGCATTACAGTGCACAGTTTGTGGTTCCGTTTGCAATGTTTAAAATTGGTTATTGAATGAAAAATGATTTAAGTAATTCCTTTAAAACCTACAATACTGTTTATTTTTTTCACAAAAATTTGCATCAAACCCCTGTTTAATTTATAAACCAAAAAATGTATAAGTTTAATCTGGTATTATAAGAATGTTAACATCTTGAATAAGCAATTGAAACAAAAACATGTGAAGTTTTTCCACACTTTGTTTTTCTGAGTTTTTGACTTTTTTCACAGACCATACAGCAAATAAGAAGATATTTATAATCGGCATATCCATATGCCATTACTTAATGTCGATGCTTGAAGAATATTGATACGAATTTTATAAACAATGCATTTATATATATGTCAAATATATTTTTCAAATAGTTTCACACGTACTAATTTTTAAATCTTCACGGGTAAAAATGTGCATTATAATTAATAAAAGTTACTAGCGGTACATCTTTTTTTGCAATAAAATGTAACCTTTTTTCAAAAGTATTCATCACAAAATAATATACATGTAGCGTATCAACATAATTATACAAAGAAGACGTTTATTAACGATGACTTGATAAGGAATTTCTGTTTTAAATTAACACCGTGGTGCGATAAGGATAAATAGATCACTGTACAATTAACACTATGTGGCTGTTATATAATCAAGGACAGATTAAAAACCCAGTGATAACCTAAACATGCAAAAGTCGCAAAAATTAATCTATACACCAGGACAAAAATTATGGACCACTTGAAAATCAACATTTTTTCAAAGTCTTTTACCACCACGAAGGGTTTTGAATAAATTTATTTGCTTCTATACGACATGTTCGAAAAAAAATTAGTTGAAAATGTTTAAAATCGTTGGTCCATAACTTATATCTTAAGATGTTAGATGATCAATGTGCATGATATGGACACAATTTTATTTGAATTGAAAAGATATATTTATAATTTCCAAATGTCCAACCAGCACCAATTTATCCGTGAATGTATTTTTGAACTGGATGCCACGACCCCCCCACTCCAAAAAATAAAAAGAAGCTAAAAGTTTATCCTTTATAGATTGCTGGATTCTCTTATTAAAAATGTAAACCTTATCAAAACCATTTTAGTAGAATATCAATTTATCAGACTTCTTCAGATATACAAGTAGCTGTCATTTGAAAAATAGACTGAAATATAACAATCTGTTTTAGTAGAATTTTAGGTAAGGGTCAGGCAGTGGACGGCACACGAACAAATTTGAATTTAACTGTGTAGGCTTAGATGTATTCGTTTTGATATAGAACAAATTCTGTCAAGATTCTATATTCGATTGCCTAGAAAATTTTCGACTGGTTATATAGGGGAATAAACTGTTTCTCGCCTGTCGCAGCTTGGCACAGTAAAAATGAAGTTAAATAAAAATGCAAATGTTTTAAGTAACTACAGTACTGGCAATTACTCAAGAAATTGATCTGTGTTGATGCAAATGCAACCGTTCAACAAATATCAATGGTGTTACCATTTCTTGTTCACATAAAACAGACTTAACAAAAAAACGTTTATATTGGGCAGATCGGTAAGAAATTTCACTTGTTCACATAAAACAGACTTAACAAAAAACGTTTATATTGGGCAGATCGGTAAGAAATTTCAAAGTCAGTGGACCGTGACTACAGGAGCATACAGATAAAATTTTCTTCAAATTGTTTTGCACTGATGCTATTGCATATGCGTACAAAATATAAATGATGTACTATTACTATTTTACATTATACATACTTAACCAAAAAGGTTAACAAATGTGGACGCCGCCGTCGCCGGAATAGAGTTAGTTAGATAGTTAATGTATTGCTTTACTCCCAAGCAGTACGATTTCAGCTACCCGGGAGATGAACATGAAAGTGGTGATACAATGGACATGAAATGATGATGAGGTGGAGGAAATGGGGACACAAGGTCAATCTCGGCTAGGAGACTGCCACTGGTAAAAGAAGTAATGGGCAGGGACGGGAAATATAGCCTTCTGCATGGGGATCCTTGTCCTACTCTTACCGAGACCTGCAGCAGGGTTTTTATAACGTGCGAGGAACGTGACACTTTTCCCAACACGGTGCACCACTATGGTTTGCGGCCAGGTTTTCCGCATTATAGCCTGACGAACTCGGCGTTCATTATGACAGGGCTGCCCCATTCGACCACCTGGACCACACATCCCAGTCGCTTTGTGGGCAAAGCGGCCTGACTCGAACTAGGGTTTCTGATCGCTCTTTAGTGGACTTTTACCGACAAGCTTAGCGCTGCTGTGGGTCTATTCACCACCCGGAACCCGCACGGGTGTCGCCGGAATCAGCATACCCAAGTCTCGCCTTTCGCGACATTCGTCTCCGGCGAAACAAAAATAGGCTCGAAAATTTCCCAGCATTTTTCACTGTATACAATTCAACTAAATTTCATTTGATTATACATGTATCTGAAAAAGGCAAAATAATCCAGGAATTAAGTAAATGAGAATGTTGTTTTGTTTGATTGTTTTATCAAATTCCATGATCATAAATTTGGCTTCATTATAAGACATAAAGAGCACATTACATTTACGCGACGGGTTTTGCACGAATTTTGCACGAATTTAAAGATTAGGGCAAACAGGAAGTACATATTATATGTAGGTAAGTTGTGGGCAAGAACGATAGGCTGCATGAATCTTATGTATTTATCAAGTTATATGACCTTCGTCCTTCCGCTACACCTCAACTTGTCGATAGCCCCGTACTTTTTAAAGGGCGTTTTAAATAACTTTTTTGACTTTAAACATCTATGATAGTAAATTAATAGATGGAGTAACACTATAGTTATATATAAATTTGAATACACTTTTCAACCTACAAAGCTTCCTGTTTGGCAGGATTTCACGGAGTGAAAAATCCGGGTTATAAAATAGTGAATGTCGGGCGAATGGGGAAGATTAGTAAGTTAGCTGTTGCTTTACTCCCAAGCAGCACAATTTCGGCTATATCCGGGAGATGAACATGAAATGATGATGAAGTGGAGAAAATGGGGACACAAGGGCAATCGGGTAGGAGAGTTTTGACTGCCACTGGAAAAAGGAGTGATGGGTAGGGACGGGAAATTTAGGCTCTTGCATGGGGATCCTTGTTTGTTAAATGAAGCTGTATTCTATCTTTGCAATTTTAATGACCATCGCTTACAGATAAGATGAATCGGAGCACCTAAGTTCACTCTCGTTTCGACTTAATAAGATCACGTTGCTGACTACTGATCGGTGGCAATATGTGTTTTTGTTTGTTGTATGGTTTGTTTTTGTGATGATTTGATGTCTACCACCTTTATGCAGATAATTTATAGAAAGGACCTCTGTCTAGTTACGGAAGTATTATTTATAAGGGAGTTGCAGGCCCATTTTTCGAAATTCTAAACGTTTAAACAATTTTCTGATTTCCGAGAAAAGGGGTTTCAACTCCCAGACCCCTTCTCCATCCACCACTAAAACCACAGGCCACTAGAAGCTATACAAAATCATAAAATCCTTGTAAGGTTGCAGTATGTAACTGGGTCTGATATCACACACGCAAAATTGTTGAAAGCGCCTGTGATCATACATTGGTTCTACTTTCCTACGACTTACTGTTTTTCTAAACATAAATTTAAGGATAGCGGGTGTAACTAACTCGAATAATTCAAGCCATTTCCGTCTTCGTTTGCTACGGCGGACAATGTTAATGTAATGACCATAGGTAGTGAAATATAACGGCTGAATTATTCGGGTTAGGGTGTAGTACCATGGAACGGGTACATCCGAAAACTCTATGTTCTGCAACTTTCGTTGGAGGGCCATGAAATACAAAAAAGGACATAAGGGACCGATCATTTAACTTTTCCTATAAAAAATATTCTGAATCTGAGTCTTGATGAAAAAAATGTGGCAACAAAGGTTAAGAAAAAAAAATCCGAAGAAGGATTTCTGCCATGTATAGATAATGTTATTAATATATGTAATTAAAATAAAATTCTATGATGGCGCCTTTAAAAAATATAAAACTGATTTATGACCAGATGGAAATACCAACCCCCCTTTTTTTAAGGTAAATGATCGGTTCCTTAAATTTGACTTTTTTTATTTGTACTTTGATTTTATATGCTCTTGTCGGACCATTCCTTTTAAATATTTGACTGCAGCTAAATATAGAACCCTTCCTTTCTTAATTTAAATAATGTTATTGTAGTTTTAATTCAAATATGAAATCATTTAAATTATCTCTATTAACCGTTTGTCTGCCTCTGTCATGCTTGTGTGTGCATACATTTTCCTTTTTTTTTATTTACAGTAGGTCTTGAATAGCAAATCATGAAAAATATTATATCTCCCGTCTGGAAAATTAAACAATAAACAAATGACAATGGATTGACACCCTGCGTTTCCTTCTACACCTTGTGTTACCATGCTAATTGAATTTAATTTTCATGGTAGTTCTAAACAGACATGAATATTATCTCTCGACCAATAGATTTCATGGCCTTAATTAAACTATGTTAACAGGTTAAGGCATTAAACCGACTGTTCTATTCTGTCATTAGACATCTTGATGTATTTGTGAATGGATGTATCTGTACTTTTCTGGCAAAATAGTGACACTCTAAAGCCCGGTACACACGATGGAAGTTTTTATAAATATAAAACGATCATGACGGTTCTGCGTTATATAAATTATCAGTTAGTTGCGTGAAAAGGGAAAGGATAACATTCGGCACTGTTAAAGGACTAGTGTTATAAAGAAAAATAAAGTAACAGTTGAATAAAGAATGCTGTCAAATAAAAGCGTCCTTACGTCTGTGTCGCGGTTGAATAATTTTAAAGATATATTTACAGGACTATAATAAATTATAAAAAAATGACATGAGCGCTGACTTGATAACTAGTACTAAACAACAATTAATAAAATGCATATAATTTTTTATCCATTTCAGCCCCCCCCCCCCTCCACCGGCCACATTATACAGCCCCGAAAAAAAATACAGTGAAAAATATATGTATATATCATAAAAGCGCTAGAATACACATGTTCGTACCTAGCGTATTTTTAACATGAATATTTTATTCTGAAAACGTTTGCGTATTCTAGTTGATACACACCAACAAAAATACAAGCTAAAACGCAACAACGTATTCGTAGTTTTGTTTTTGAAAGTATACATTGAAAATGTCCTTGCGTATTCAAATTATACAATCGTTTTAATAAAGTGAATATGCAATGCGTATTCTGGAGTTTACATACGACGTTGTTTCCAAATGAATCTGTATTTGCGTATTTCGCGTAATTTTGAAGAATACTGCGTTTCCACTTCTTGCGTAAACATATCGTATTCGGTTGTTACGTTTACGTTGTGAACATATCAGCGTATTCTATGCGTTTTCAACTAAATACGCAAGCGTAAACAAAGCGAATACAACTAGTATTCAATTGAATACGCATAGAATACGCAAATAATTTGTTAACGGATACAAGCACTTTCGCCCTGTGCTGGATGTTTTTACAAAGGACTGCTACTCTGTGAAATGATCAATTTTAACGTTTTAAGGGAAACAACTCCTATCAAGAAAGGTCTTTCAAATTTGACCCCATTGAATAAGTTTTAGATCTTGATGTGCTTAACCATATGCAATTTAAATTGTTCAAATATCTAATATAGTTCTAAAAAAGAGCAAGCATGAAAAAAGGGCAAGACCACCTACAACCATTGTCATATCTTATTAAAAAATTCAGGGCAGGTAGATCTTGATGTGCTGATCACTATTACCCGAAACAGAATTTTAATATCTGTTACCATTTTTGAGCAATTTCCAAAAACCGAAATTTACCCTTATGTTCTATTTTTAGCCATGGCGGCCATGTTTCTGTCGAATCAAGATTTTGAACAAACGTTTTGTAGAGGACATACTACAGAACAACCCTTTCAAGTTTCATTACATTTGGCCAATCGGTTTCCGAGAAGAATATTTTGAAAAGTAACAAAACGCTACGAAAATGGTCAATACGTTCTAAGGGGTATAACTCCTAAAGGAAAGGTCCTACAACTTTGACTCTATTACAACTTATGTAGACCTTGCTTAAAAAAATACAATTTAAACTTTTCAAATAACTTGTATAGTTTTCAAGATATTGGTCTAAAAAATGCAAAATTTGAAGAAAAAAAATCCAAAACAGGGGCAATAAGGCCTACAACGATGGTTGGATCTTCTTCAAAATTCAGGGCAGGTTGATCTTGATGTGCTGATCACTTGTACCATGTACCAGAATTTTGATATCTGTTACGGTTTTTGAGTAATTTGCACAAAACTTCATCAATTTACCCTTGTGTTCTATGTTTAGCCTTGACGGCCATGTTTTTTGTCAAACCAAATTTCCAACGAAGGTTTTGTAGAAGACATACATGTACTACAAAACAACCCTATTAAGTTTCATTACATTTGGCTTAGCGGTTTCAGAGAAGAAGATTTTTGAAAAGTTGAACGACGAACGACGGACGGCCAGTGATGGCAAAAGTTTGTCTTCGGCAAGGAAAGCTTACAACAAAGGAGCAACCAAATATTGTGTTAGCAATGCTCTATCAAGGAAATAGGTATAAGTCCCACAAGCTGCAGGATAACGAATCCGTTGTGATACCGAAAGTCCATAAGCTAGAGCGGACGAAATGTTGCTACACAAAAAGGAAAGTTGAATATTAGAAAGTTAAAGTCATAACGTTTGTCAAAGAGGTTTGTTGAAAGTCTTCCATGGGTGTCTATTTAGAGATGAAGATCTCAATATATGGCAAACTTCCTAGAATACCGTGTGTCTTTACTCTTTAATTCCTGAGGATATATGAAATGTAGAAATTTGGCAGATCGATACTTGTTCAGTGAAAGGACGTCATCAATAAAACAAAAAAGTGACGTTAAAAGGGAGAGTTAGTCTATTTACGATCTTTTTTGTCACGAAGTGATTGGAAGCAGTCTGCTTCATATGAACAAAGAAACAAATCTGCAAGCAATTGTGCACACTTAGTGTTGCAAAATTTATTGTCTGGAACTTTGTTGTCATTTTTATTTATCACAAAATGTCTTGTTGGAAAGGTTTATATTTTTATTTTTTTATAGAGAAAAAAAACGTCAGTAGTTAAAAAGCTTATTTCATTTTTTAGTAAATGGTGCTTGAAATGAACCACCGCAATTGATTTTAACATTGTGCTTATGGGGAAGTTGCACAAATGAGTGATATGTATCCTTTTAAGAAGTATAGCCTTGCACGCGGAACCAGCTCCATATTTTATTCAAAAACTTTTACTACTAAAATACATCTTTTATGAAAGTTTCAAGCTGGTTCCGCGTGCAAGACATACTGAAAATTCAAAAAAAGGCTATATTTTTTTAACTTGTTGTCATTAGTTGAAAAATGTGCGGAATGTCTCCGTTTTCCTCGTTTTTCTTGAGATAAGCGGTCATTTCAATTTCAATTATTGATGAGATGTAGATCTAAATATGAAGCGGACTTCGTAGAATCCGTTGTGTCATTTATCTCAAGCTCCTGTGGATATATGAAATGGAGAAAGTCACCAAATCGAGAATTGATTAGTGAAAGGACATCATCAATATAACGGAACGTGAGGTTGAAAGAGGGAGCTTATACCTTAAAGTAAAGGAGTGAAATAAACCAGGTTAACCAAAATATCAACTTAATATAACTATGAAAGTGATATGTATGGAAGTAATGTCAAATGCTGTGGCGATTTCTGTATCTGTTAAATGGAAATGCTATGAAAAAATAACCAGCAACCCACTATAAAAATACCTGTAGATTATTTGTCAAAAGTCATAATATTTCAGCCAATGCATATTTGGAAAATATTACATGCGGTTACACTTGTCAACACTTGTTTCAACAAATTTGAAAATGAAAAGTTTATTTTAACTCCAACACTCCACTCAATGACTCCACTCCAACACCCCACTCCATGACTCCACTCCATAAATTACATTATGCCAAATAATTATGCATGATCTTTTAAAAATGATTTTTTTATCTATCGGTTATATCTTAGTAATAATTTGGTTCCCCAGTTTTGTATTTTTGGTTATACTGTTCTATGCTCTTCATATTCATACAGTGTTTGTCATTTTCAATATTTTTGGTAGAGCGCCTCTGTTGAGTTTTGAATAGACGAAACGCGCGTCAGGCGTAGCAAAATTTATTGTCTGGAACTTTGTTGTCATTTGTATTTCGAACACACGTGAAGGTTAGCTCTGCTGGTGGAGTTTAAATTCCCCGAGGTTAGCCCGCTCCGGCCCCAACACTTTTGAGTTGGAGAATACATCAAAGCTTTAAATTATCCGTCTAAATTTCAAAATTGTCAAAACCCTAAGGTTCTTCCTACCCCAGACATAGGTTTAATATCTTAGTAATAATTTGGTTCCCCAGTTTTGTATTTTTGGTTATACTGTTCTATGCTCTTCATATTCATACAGTGTTTGGCATTTTCAATATTTTTGGTAGAGCGCCTCTGATGAGTCTTGAATTGACGAAACGCGCGTCAGGCGTAGCAAAATTTATTGTCTGGAACTTTGTTGTCATTTGTATTTTAGACAACTTTAGACGAATTTATCATAATTTCACCAATGTGGTGAAATATATATAGGGAGATTTATGCTAGTTTCCTCCTGAGAAACAGGTATTGCATTAATTAGTTAAGTCAATTTATCTCCTCCACAGGCATTATTCACGATCTTAAATGTACAGTACACATTTTTTACGAGCCCGTTTTATGGTGACAATATTTTTCTAATTTTATAAAGACAAAATGTCTTTTTTTCTAAATTAGTTTTTGATTATGTTAGTGAAGTCCATGATGGTCATGTAGATACCAAATTTGCGATATCTAGGCAGAAACAAACGCTAATTTACAAAACAAAATGTGTGTTTACTTTTTTTTTTAAAGAAAACTGATACCGCAAAATTCGTCATTTATGAATTTGAAGAAACTATCGCGGTTTCACTTTTACTTTTCGTTGGAATTTGTTAATAATGTGTTTTTTTCAGACATATTGATGTTTTATCATTTTGTACATAACTGTGAGATATTTAGAATTGATGACTGAAGTTCTATATAAAATGTCAAAATTCCTCCTCCACGAATCGTATCCTCCCCCTTCCAAGACCAGCTTTATACTTTACCACCGTTATCGATTCCTTTAGGAGGCATAAACTCACGATACCAAATGACAGTCGTGTGATAAGAAAACTGCAGACTGTAGTTTGATATCTACCATAGTCGCCATAAGTTAAAGATGCATTCAAAGTAAAACTAATTGACACTAATTGTTGAGATATGCTCGGATTTGCAGTGGTGTGTCTGATTTTAATGACAAGAGACTCCCACGAGTCTGAATCGCTCACCTGGTCCTCAAGTCAACCCTATGAAGACTTTTGTATGCTAAATGAGCTGAATGTTTCAGCAAGAAAAAGCTTTTCTCTATCTGCAATAGTTCCATTCTAAATAAGCAAAACACACTATTATTCAACTTCTAAAGGGCTGTAACCCCTATAAGGGGTTAACTGTCTATTCGACTATATGAAGACTGTTGAAGAGCTAAAAGAACTGAACATTTAAGCAAGCATTAGCTTTTCTCTATCTGCAATAGTTTTCATTCTATAGGCCAAAAGCACTATTTTTCGCCTTTAAGGGGCTGTAAATCCTTTAAGGGGTCATCTGACAACTTTGATCCTATAAAGACTTTTGTAGAGCTAAATGAGCTGAATATTTAGGTAAGTGGCAGCTTTTCTCTATCTGCAATAGTTTTCATTTTAAATGCCAAAACATTATTTTTCGCCTTTAAGGGCTTTAACTCCTATAAGGGGTCATCTGACAACTTCAACCCAATAGAGACTTTTGTAGAGCTTTTGATTCTGAAGAGCTAAAGATCCTTCAGATTTTTTTTATCCGTTATGGTTGCTGAGTTATAAGCCATTTTAAGTGATTTTTTCTTATGTTCTATTTTTAGTAGCAGCGGCCATGTTTTTATTGAATCATTTTAAAATGAAGATCGTTTGTTGCCAACATGTCATATATTATTCCTGCAAAGTTTCAGATAAATTGGTTAAGTGGTTTCAATGAAGAAGACTTTTGAAATTGTTAAAGGACGACGACGGACGACGACGGATGCATAGTGATGGCATAAGCTCACATGGCCTTTGGCCAGGTGAGCTAATAAAAACCGTTTGTAACAGAAAAATTACTAAAACAAGGATATCGTAACCACAAATTTGTAAAAATCGTTTACAAAGATTTATCTCAAATATCTATATCTTATTATGTACACGTCGATTTTTGATTATCGAGGGAATATTCCTTTCCGATTTATATGGTAATGTGGTTTATAAAGCAAATTAATTTGAAAATAATCCTTGAGGAATGAAAAACTTACTTAAAACTTTATTGAATAAAGGTTATGAAATGAACATGTTGGTACAATCTTTGAATTAGGTTTTTTTTTGGTAGAAATATTGATTATTTGATACTAACCTTAAAATGTTAATTGCCTTTTTATACAGTTTTTAGCATTACAGCGATCAAGTGTGTCGATTTTGTGTGATGATACATCACCAAATCATTTATTGTTTGACGTGTTGTGTTGGATTTAAAATCTACATACTTATTTTTTTCACATTGGTCGATACATGTAGATGCTTCTTAGCTAGTTGTCAGTAACAGAGAGTTTATCTATGTCCCGTTATTTTTCTGCTGTACATTTGTCTCAGATTCTCTTTTTGTTGGATTGAACTTCTATCGATTTGATTTTTACTGTGTGTTGATTTGTGCTTCGTTATTGACTATCAATAGAGTAAGGTTGGGCCCAAAAAAACTAGTTTAACCCGCCACATTTTTAATGTGTCTATCCTACATGTAAGCCAGGAATCTTTATCAAAGCTGATGTTTGTATTTGTCGAATTTTTATGTAAATTGTTTTTTGTCAAGGAGGGGTCTTTCGTTGACACTTCAGGATTTGGTTTGAATCATATGTACATGTATTTTCAATCCAGGGCCAACTGAAAAACAGCGAGCAGCAACCGTTGGTCACATTGACGGCTGCTGGCCTTATTTACGTTGTGGATTTTTAAAATTGTTGTCACTGTTGTAGGTTGTGTTGCGTACGCTTATTCCACATCCCATTATCTTGTACTGATGTTAAATCAGTCTGTTCCTACCTGTAATATAGTTTTATTTAAAACCTTAAAATCATCTTTTAATTTTAAACGGCACCAGAACGGTCAAGTAGTCTTAACGAAAATTATATCGATAGCTAGTCAATTACATATTCAGGTGATCGGTCGTGTCCCAATTATAATGTGCAAACAAAAATACAGGGTTTGCACAGCGGTATTCACTTAAATTCGTAAGAAACCTGCTAAGTTTACAATCTGCAATACACATTCAAAATATGTTGATAGTATAAAAACACAATAACTGCTAATATGTTTTTCTTACCTGGATTGGTTAAAGTTGTACAGTTGACTGTTTCCTCAGACTGGGTCGATCCATAAGTATTAGTAGCGTTTACATGGACATGGTATGTTGTAGAAGGACTTAGGCCTTGTACGGTTACATTTTGGTACAGGTTTATTCCTAGGTCTTCTTTCTCAATGGAATAATGAACAGCCTGAGTAACATCGTGACGAACAACGGCTTGAAATATTTGATAATCCTCCTCACTGTCACTACCTCGATAGTTAGATTTCCACGATACAATCATAGATGTAGGGAAACAATGGATAGTAATATTTCCGGGTGGATAAGGTCGTCCTTGAAAACAAAATAAATTTAACCCCAATTAATTATCCATTAGGAAGGAAGGATTTCCATATAGGGTGAGACATGGCATGTCTCATATTTTGCTGCTTTTCATTTTATAAGTTGAAATTGACCATTTGCATTAAATCGCCAAAAAAAATGACCTTTGTAATGGTTGACCATGGTTGCGCTTATAACCGGGGTGGACCTTTCGGGCAGATGCAAGTCTTTTTAAAAAAACGCAAATTTTTCAGGGAATTCTTTTTATTTGATTAATTAAAAGACCCGTGAATTTTTTTATCGCTTTCAATATATTTGTGTAGTCAAATTTGTCAAGAAACAGGGCATAATTTTGTTGATAATTTTTGGACAAAAATATTACCTATTTTGCAACTTTACTGATTCCATTTTCAAACAATGCACTGTGACAACCGTTATTGTAAGAACAACTGTTATTGTAATAAAAGTTGTTATATGAATTTAAAGTTGATTTTTTTTTTTATTTTACGCGAAGGAATTGATAGTAACTAAAATTTTATCACAAAAATAATTGAATATTTTAACTAATTATGAAAATAATCAACATTTAAAAACAGTTTATTACAATAACAGTTGTTATCACAATAACGGTTGGCATGCTCACCCGTTATTGTAATAAACTTTTTTTAAATCGTAAAATTTAAACTTTTGAATTAATTTTACTTCTTAGTTGAAGTCAAAATATATGTCTGAATTACTAAATACCTATATCAGTTGTTATTATTACTATTAAAACCAAGAAAAGACTTTGATTTTTTTTTACTACAATAACAGTTGACGGCCGATATCCTTACTGTAACAACAAACTTTTTCAATCAATCTTATTTCGTCTTTAAAACTTCCTAAATGACTAATAGTCGCCAAAAATTGGTATTTCAGTCACTTTAAACAGTTATATTCTATATTTTCGAACAAATTTCAGAAATTAAGATTTTTTCTTTCAATTTTGGCTAAGTGTCCGATATGTTCTGAAAATATGAATATATTATCTGAGATGGATATATATGATCTACTGGTACTTGAATATACTAATTGTTTTATATTTAAGTCATTTTGAGTCACTTCTAAACAAAATACATCTTTGAAGTTTTTATTACAATAACAGTTGACGACCAAAAACCTTATTGTAATAACAACCGTTATGGTAATAAACTTTTTCAATCAATTTTATTTCGTCTTAAATCATCCTAAATGACTAGTAGTCATGGAAAATTTTAATTTCATTAATTTTCAACAGTTTTCCTTTATTTTCTAACTAATTTGAAAAAAAAACTAGAATTTGTGTTACAATTTTGGCGAAGCGTCAGATATATTCTGAAAATGTGAAAATATGATCTGAAATGGATATAGATGTTATCCGAGAATTTAAATGTACTAATTAATTCATATTTAACTCATTTTGAGTCACTGCTAAACAAAATTTCACCTTTGAATTTTTTTACAATAACGGTTGACGACCGAAATCCTTACTGTAACAACAACCGTTATGGTAATAAACTTTTTGAATCAAACGTATTTCGTCTTTCAATCATCCAAAATGGCTAATAGGCATGGACAATCGGTATTTCAGTCATTTTAAACAATTCCTTACATTGTTGGCAAAGTATGAGATATATCTTAGAAGGATGACGAAATGATGTAAAATGGATAAAGATGATTCACTTGTACTAAACAACCTGTACGGTAAGTTAACTTGAAACAAAGTTAACTTCAAGTTCATTTGTGATTGGATATGCTACGGCTTGAACAGACGAACGACTGGTTCCAAGTTAACTTCCAAGAAAAGCAGTCAAAATTACAGGCCTGCTTTTGAGAGCAGTCTCGTTCTTATGACAGATCTTTTCAAGTTAACTTCGTGACAAGTCTGCTTTTTAAACTGATGCTAAAGCTTAAACAGTACAAAGTTCATGTTCTACCACCCAAGCTGTCGTCGATATTGCTTTTTAATGCAATTAAACTTTTTCATTAAACCGATTTATCCGGTTTGAGCAGACCTGTTGAAATGTCTGGTCTAGTTAAAGCGGTCACGACTTTACGACTGGTTATTACAAGTCAAAACAAAAAAAGCTGTCGCAAGTCTTTGACCAGTCATGAATAAACGCAAGTTAACGTGAATGTCTGCTATAGTAAACATGAGTAGACATGGAGAGCAGTCGAACAGTTAACTTTATGTCAACTTTCGCATAGTTTATGTGCGAACCCATCTGTAGCTTATAGTCTAGTCGATTTGTGAAACAAATTTAAAAAAATATAGTAAAAACATGAAATAAGGCATACTGGTGGAAAAAGCATACTAATCAATATTAGCTAAGGACCCATTTGAAAAGTGAAAATGGCGACCATTTTCAAGATGGCCGCCAGATGAAATATAAAATTCAGAAAAAAATTAAATAAAAATTCATTAAAAATTATCATTGAAGAGGTCTTATATTTGTATAATGCCTTTATTTATCTTATAGTACCAAATGATGTATAGCAATTTTGTGCATCTACATGTAGATCAACTAAGCACATATTAATTTGTTTTATTCGTGAAACAGAACTTTTATTAAGTCACGTCCGATCAGAAAGGACCATCTTTAAAGTTAAGCTAAAAGTTTTCACTTTGAAATTGACTCTATGGTCTTTCCCTAATAATGTTTTCATTCCTAAGAACAGAGAAGGGTTATGAAATTAAATGCAACCCTACTTAATTCCTTATTCTTACTTAAATACACCGACTCAATGTCACAAAAATCATTCTTATGATTTACTTTTCTTTAGATGTTGTTTCATTAAGCAATCGTTAATTAACATGGTCTTTATTCTATGCATATTAGAATGCCATAATGTGCACATAATGACTACGATCGGCACCAAAGTATTACCTTGAACTCCACTTTCCCATAATTAAATTGAGGTAATAACAGAATAACCGAACTTGGGGGATCAATCTCAAATGTCCATGAGAAAAGACAAAACAGAGAAGACATACCGGCCAAACCTCTCCCTTCCAATGCGATCTAAATGAATATCATTCATGCATGACTGTGTCTAATTCTTAAAGTATAAGAATGCAGCATAAAGATATTTTAGATCACCTGTACCTAAAATTTATGCTAGCTAGTTTTAAAAGTAAAACACTAAATGATTATGATGAGCATAGATAATTGGCCAGAGGGCACTGTAACAACCCGTTTTGCAAAGACGGGTGATTGATCCAGACTCCAGTGAGACTCTTGTTTACTAGATGCTAAATAAATGTTAGTTAGTTAGTTATTGCTTTACTCCCAAGCAGAGCGATTTCGGCTATATCTGGGAGATGAACATGAAAGTGGTGATACAATGAACATGAAATGATGATGAAGTGGGGGAAATGGGGACACAAGGCCAATTGGGTATACAAATGACAACAAAGTTCCAGACAATAAATTTTGCTATGCATGAGAGTTTTGACTGCCACTAGAAAAAGGAGTGATGGGTAGGGACGAAAAATTTAGCCTCCTGCATGGGGATCTTACGGGTCCTACTCTTTCCGAGACCTGCAGCAGGGTACTTTAATGTACAAGGAACGTGACATTTTTCCAAACACGGTGCACTACTATGGCTTGCGGTCAGGTTTTCCGCATTATCGACTGACGACCCCGCATCTTTCGATGTCAGGGTTGCCCCATTCAACAACCTGCGGCACACATCTCAGTTGCTTTGTGGGCAAAGCGGCCTGACCCGATGTCAGGTTTCTGAGCGCTCTTTGGTAGACTTTTAACTACAAGTTTAGCGCTGCTGCGGGCCTTTTCGCCACCCGTAACCAGCACGGGTGCTAAGCAAAAGAGCGAAACCCCTGTAATGAACATATGAAGTCTTTAATTTTGTGGACCTTTTTGCAGGGTTTTTATTTTACCTAGCACATTAGAACTTTCAAAGTGTTTTTTTTTGCCGGTATCTAATTTTTCCTTTTTGCAGTGGTTTGCATCTCGCAAAAATATAAACCCTCGAAAATAAATTTCAAAATAAGCATGATAAGTATATGTATAGAACTTAGGGGTAAATTGCAGTTTTTTGCAAATACAGTCAAACCTGTTTCAAGAGGTCACCCGTGGGACGTGAAACAAGAGGCTCCCAGGAGCCTGAATTGCTCACCTGGTCTTAATGTCAACCTTATGAAGAACTTTGTAGAGCTAAATGAGCTGAACATTTAGGCAAGCAACAGCTTTTCCCTATCTGCAATAGTTTTCACTATTTTTCGCCTTTAAGGGACTGTCACCTCTATAAGGGGTCATGTGACAACTTCGACCCCATGACAGCTTTTAAAGAGCTAAATGAGCTGAACATTAAGGCAGGCAACAGTTTTTCTCTATCTGCAATAGTTTTATTTTATAGGCCAAAAACACTATTGTTTGCCTTTAAGGGGATGTAACTCCTATAAGGGGTCATGTATCAACTTCAATCCTGTGAAGACTTTTGTAGAGCTAAATGAGCTGAAAATTTAAGCAAGCAACAACTTTTCTCTATCTGCAATAGTTTTCATTCTATAGGCCAAAAACACTATTTTTTGCCTTTAAGGGGCTGTAACCCCTATAAGGGGTTATCTGACAACTTCGACCCAATGAATACTTTTGTAGAGCTAAATGAGCTGAACATTTAAGCAAGCAACAGCTTTTTTCTATCTGCAATAGTTTTCATTTTATAGGGCAAAAACATAAAAAATGGCTATTTTTGACCTATAAAGGGCCATAACCTTTATTAGGGTTCCTCTGACAACTTCGACCCAATGGAGACTTTTGTAGAGCTTTTGATTTTGAAGAGCCTAAGATCCTTTGGAGTTTTTTATCTGTTATGGTTGCTGAGTTATAAGCCATTTTAAGTCGTTTTACCCTATGTTCTATTTTTAGTAACAGCAGCCATGTTTTTCAACTAATCATTTCAAAATGAGTATCGTTTGTTGCCAACATGTCATATACCATTCCTGCAAAGTTTCAGTTAAATTGGTTCAGTGGTTTCAGAGGAGAATATTTTTGAAATTGTAAACGGACGACGGACGACGACAGAATACGACAGACGACGGACGACGGACAACGACGGACGCATAGTGATGGCATAAGCTCACATGGCCTTTGGCCAGGTGAGCTAAAAAGTGGCCACTTAAGACAGGTGACTACCTAATTCAGGTTCATTTTTGTTGATTTCATCATAGAAAGGGACAAAAATATGTGGCTGTATAAGACAGGTGATTGCTTAATAGAGGTGGCTGCTAAGGCAGGATTGACTGTAATTTGAAAACGGTTACAGAAAACAAAATTTTGGCTAGAGTGAAAGTGTTCAGCATCTCAAGATCAACCTGCCCGGAAATTTTCAGGAAGATCCAACAACCAATGTAGGAGTTATTGCCCTTTTTGTGGATTTTTTACAAATTTTCCACCTGTTTAGCTCAATTTCATGAAAACTATACAAGACATTTGAGAAATTTAAATAGCATATTGTTCATGTTGTTAAGCATATCAAGATCTGACACATTGTTATAGCATTTTCCGTTTTATAAAATTACACCTTTTTATAAAGTATTTCTCTTTTTATTGTTTTAATGTCTTGTAATAAGTATTGTTAAAACACTCTCGTCGTCTGCAAGGCGGCCTGAAGAGCTCTTGCAGAGCGAAACAGTGTTTAATAAAACACATTTTTGTACAGGATGTTGCTCCTTTTGGGCAACAATCCATAAATAATGCCGATATTCCGCGACTATAAGTCATTTAGGATGTTTTAAAGACGAAATAAGATTGATTGAAAAAGTTTTTTACCATAACGGTTGTTGTTACAATAAGGTCATCGGTCGTCAACCGTTATTGTAATAAAAACTTCAAAGACATATTTTGTTTAGAAGTGACTCAAAATGACTTAAATATGAATCAATTAGTATAGTCAAGTACTAATAGATCATCTTTATCCATTTCAGATAATATATTCATATTTTCAGAATATATCGGACACTTAGCCAAAATTTTAAGAAAATCTTAATTTCTGAAATTAGTTCGAAAATATTGAAAATAACTGTTTAAAATAACTGAAATACCAATTTTCCGAGACTATTACTCATTTAGGATGTTTTAAAGACGAAATAAGATTGATTGAAAAAGTTCATTACCATAACGGTTGTTGTAACAATAAAGATTGCAGTTGTCAACCGTTATTGTAATAAAAACTTCAAAGATGAATTTTGTCTAGAAACGACTCAAAATGACTTAAATATGAATCAATAAGTATTTTTAAGTACTAGTACATCATCTATATCCATCTCAGATAATGTTTACGTATTTTCAGAATATATCGGACACTTAGCCAAAATTGTAAGAAAAAAAAACATGGCGGACGTGGATGGACGGCACAACAACGCTGAGGTCAGTTTTTGATATATTTTTGTGATTGAAGCCTTAGAAAAATGCCAAACACAACACACACAGTATACAGTGAACTTGGCCAAGTTTCTGTTTATCGGAAAGTGACAAATGGGAAATAAATCGAAGAGGAAAAGAATGAATAGTTCTCAAAGTGGTTCATCATTCAATAATATGTCGAGTGCACCGTGAGTACCGAATCCACAAATGAGTAACTTGACATTTGCGATTCAAAATGCAAGCGAAACTCTCTATGGCCCACCTCCTTATTTAACGAGTGCTTCGCCGTTAAATCCTAATTATCACAACCATCAATTGTATCAATTAGGACCGTATAATCAGTCAACCCCAGTACACAACACACAGTCGAGCGCACCGCAATCAGTACAATTGAACTCAAACCAAGGTCAAGGCCAACCGTCTGTAGTAACAAACAATCCCCAAAACAATAACATTGGAGTGATTTTGAATGATATCCAGAATAGACTTGTAAAACTTGAGATGTATTAGACAGTATCAACGAAAGGATTCAAAATATAGAAAGACGGTTTGAATCTGTAGAAAATGAAATATTATCCCTTAAACATTCTGTTAACGATCAACTGAAATATAACGAAAACAATGGACACGAAATGAGGATTTTTCATACTAGAATCAGGGATCTTGAAATCGCAAAAGGTGAGCTTACTGAAATGACCAACAAAATTCATGAATCTTTCATACACCAGCAGACTAGAGCGATGAAATACAATTTAATCTTTGAAAATGTTCCGGAAGTAAAGCGAGATCCAAATATTAATGAAGATACAGAGGCAGTTCTGTTTGAATTCATCAAAAACGAACTAAAATTAGATGACCCGATGCAACTTCATAACGTCCATAGATTGAGGCCGCGAAGAGATAGAGGATCCCCATCTATCGTAGCAAAGTTCGTATATCACAAGGACAAAGAGAGGGTACTCAATGCCACAAAGACCGAGCTTGTCCGTAAACCGTATAAGGTATACCAACAATATCCTCAGGAAATAAACAACAGGTGCAGGGAATTGGTACCTATTATGAATGACCTTAGAGATCAAAACCAGGGAGCCTACTTAGTCTGCGATAAACTCTTTGTTAATGGGCGTCCGTATGATCCTGAAGGAGGGCGACGGAGACAGTTCAATAACTTGCAACGCATGCAACAAGACGAAATAATTGCAAACGGTAGTGGTGACACAAGGCACGTGCAGTTCACTTCATAGGACAGACAGAAGGCATGGTGTACAGTCTAGTTCGAACAATTTGGATAATAATAAAGTCTGTTTAAATAAAATTGTAAACATAGCATGTCTGAATGTTTGCGGTTTGATGTCAAAATTGAGAATTCCTGACTTTTTGAACTTGATTACTGATTATGATATATGTTTTTTACAAGAAACTAAAACTGACATTTTTGATCACTTAGATCTTCCAAAAGGGTATAGATATGTAGCTAAACATAGATCTAAATGCAATAAGAAATCTGGAGGCATTATAATTATTTATAAGGATCATTTACAAGAGTATCTTGAGTTTCCTAAAACAGATTCTGATTTTGTTCAATGGGTTATTATTGATAAAACCTTTTCTGACCTTGATAAAAAAAGATTATTTTGGGATGTGTTTTTATACCTCCAGAAAACTCATAATATTCCTCTTTGGATGCATTTAATGATATAGAATCAGAACTTTTAAATTTGATTAAAGGCGGTGAACTTATTGGGTGTATAGGTGATTATAATGCAAAAACTGGTATTTTACTTGATTATGTACAAACTGAAAAATCTTTGCTTGATATATTTGATTTAGAAAATGAAATTGATTTGATAAATTTTATGTACGATTATGAAAATCTGCCAAAGGCAGGGGTATATTTAGAAAGGAAAAGTTGTTGTACTGGTAGACCTAATAATTATGGGCATTTGTTGTTAGATTTTTGCAGAAAAAAAAAATAATATGTATATTGTTAATGGCAGAATTGGGAAAGATAAAAACGGAGAATGTACTTGTAGTAATGTATCTCTGATAGATTATTTTGTAGCCTCATCAAACTTGTTTAAACACATTTCAGATTTTGAAGTTAAACCTTTTTCGCCGATTTTTTCAGATGTTCAGAGACAACTTCATATAGATTTAACGTTCTCAAAACATTTAGAAATTGTTGATAGTGGACAGAAGTCTGCATCAAAACCTATTGTAAAAGCCCGTGCTTGGGATAATAGTAAATTAAATGAATATGTAGACTCTCTTTTAGCAGATGCACGCTTTGCGAGTCTGAATACTTTACTAGATTTGATTGAGAGTGAGGTACGACAAGGCGAAACCGTTTTGCAAAATTCCATAAATTCACTCGTAAATGATATTGGCGAAATTTTTGATGAAACCTCGAAAAAAGTTTTCGGGGAAAAATATGCTTCTAAATCACGTGCGAATACGAAGTCTAATTTTAACAAACCGTGGTTTACCGAGGAATGCAAGAAGAAGAGAACTGTTTTTAACAAAGCCAAAAAATTATATAAAAATAATAAAAATGATGCAAATCGACATGAAATGAATGATAAATCCCGTGAATATAAAAGAGAACTTAACACTGCTTATAACAAGTTTCAGAATGATTTATCAAACGATATTAGAAGTGCATCAAAACATAACCCTAGAAAATTCTGGGATATCCTGCGTCGCTGTTCTCAAAAAGATAAATCAAGTGTTGATGTGCCACTTGAACAACTATATGATTATTTTCAGGAAATAAACAAATGTGAAGCTAACTCTACTTTTGTTGAGCCTGAAAATGACATGGAATTGAATGTAGTTTCAGACCGTATCTTGAACTCTGAAATCACGCCGTTAGAAATCGAAAAAGTTGTCAAAAAATTACATAACAACAAAGCCTCTGGCTTAGACGGTATTACTAACGAATATATCAAGAATGCGCTGTATGTTATGATGCCTGTGTATGTGAAGTTATTTAACATTATTTTTACGACCGGTGTTGTGCCTGAATCCTGGACAATCGGTGTTATTCATCCTGTCTATAAAAACAAGGGAGATAGCAAGAATCCCAATTGTTATAGACCAATCAGTCTAGTTAGTTGCTTTAGTAAAGTTTTTACCAGTATAATAAATAATAGATTAACCGCTTTTTCTGACGAAATTAATCTTTTGAATGAATCTCAAGCAGGTTTCAGAAAGCAGCATTCTACCTTGGATAATATTTTTATTTTGGATACATTTATCAATTTATATTTTTCAAAGAAGAAAAAACTTTTTGTGACTTTTGTAGACTTTAGTAAAGCTTTTGATAAGCTAGACAGAAGTAGTCTGTGGACGAAAATGATTAAATCAAGCATCCAAGGGAAATGTTTCAATATTATAAAAAATATGTACGCAAATGTTAAATCATGTGTTACAAAAGATGGCATCCTTTCAGATTTTTTTTGCCTGTGAAATTGGTGTCTGCCAAGGTGAAAATCTGTCTCCCTTCTTATTTGCATTACATGTATTTATCAATGATTTGGAAAAATTTCTGGAAGAATCAAATATATCTTCTTTAAATTGTGTTGATGATGTATTTTTGGATCACTTACATATATATATGAAAGTTTACTTATTGTTTTATGCTGATGATACCATCTTGTTTTCTGAATCATTGGAAGGTATGCAAAGTTTACTTAATGCATTTAATGATTATTGTACACTATGGAAACTTGATGTAAACACTGAAAAAACAAAAGTTGTTATTTTTGCCAAAAGAAAATTTAAGCCAAATGTTAAACTTACATTAAATGGTACAGAATTAGAATACACAGATACGTATTCATACTTAGGTATTTTATACACATATTCTGGTTATTTCATGACAGCAAAAAAAAAGATTAATTGAACAAGCCCAGAAAGCTTTGTACGCTGTCTACTACAAAATTAGAAATTTACAACTCCCTATTGATTTGCAATTGAAAATTTTTGATTCACTTGTGTCTCCTATCCTACTTTATGGCAGTGAAATTATTGGCATTGGCAAGAATGACAACATAGAAAAAGTTCATTTACAATTCTTAAAGAGAATTCTTGGGGTCAGAATAAACACACCAAGCTGTTTAGTTTATTGTGAACTGGGCAGATATCCATTGAATATAACAATTAAATTAAGAATGTTATGTTTCTGGTGTAGATTATTGTCGACTCATAAACTCTCATCTAAAGTATATAGACTAATGTTAAGTCTATCTAGGGACGGTCATTATGAGTTCCCTTATATCAAGACTATATCAAATATTTTTGATGAAATTGGAATGAGTTTTATTTTTCAAAATCAAATTTCTGTTAACAAAACATGGATGAAAACATGTGTGAAACAAGTACTCATTGATCAATTTTGCCAAAAGTGGCGGCATGATCTGGCTAATACTTCTCGTGGTCAATTTTATACACTTTTTAAGCAAGATTTTTGTCTAGAAAATTATTTATTAAGGTTACCAGTTAATTTTAGACAGTTAATTATAAAATTGAGACTATCCAATTTGAAAATTCCTATAGAAACGGGCAGATGGAATAATATTAACAGTGAAAATCGCAAGTGTACAAAATGTTTAGAAGAGTGTGTAGGCGACGAATATCATTATTTCTTTATTTGTCCTCATCCAGAAATCCAGGCTCTTAGATTAAAATATATACCTAAATATTACTATACCCATAGCAGTGTTGAAAAAATGGCAAGAATGTTGTCTTTATGTAATGTACGTCTGCTCCAAAATGTATCGCTATTTATTAAAGGTTAATGTAAATTATTTAATTAAGCTGTTTATCTCCATCTACTATGTTTTGTTTCTCATTGTCTTCCTTGTTTCTTTGTTGTTAAATTGTATTTATGTTGTATTGTTTGCATTTTTGTATGCTCATGTTGCACACTGTGCCTGAGTTTATTAATAAAATCTTAAATCTTGAATCTTGAATCGTAAATTAGTTCGAAAATATAGAAAATAACTGTTAAAACGACAGAAATGCCGATTTTCCGTGACTATTAGTCATTTTGGATGATTTAAAGACGAAATTAGGTTGATTGAATTACCATAACGGTTGTTGTTATAATAAGGATTTTGGTCGTCAACCGTTATTGTAATAAACACTTCAAAGACATATTTTGTTTAGAAGTGACTCAAAATGACTTGAATATGAATCAATTAGTATATTCAAGTACTAGTAGATCGTCTATATCCATTTCATACAATATATTCATATTTTCAGAATATATGGGACACTTAGCCAAAATTGTAAGAAAATCTTAATTTCTCAAATCAGCTGAAAATATAGAAAATAAACGTTTAAAATGACTGAAATACCAATTTTCCGCGACTATTACTCATTTAGGATGTTTTAAAGACGAAATAAGATCGACTGAAAAAGTTTATTACCATAACGGTTGTTGTTACAATAAGGATATCGGTCGTCAACCGTTATTGTAATCAAAACTTCAATGCCATATTATATTTAGAAGTGACTCAAAATGACTGAATTTGAATCAATTAGTATATTCAAGTACTAGTAGATCATCTATATTCATTTCAGACAAGAAATTTATATTTTCAGAATATATAGGACACTAACCCAAAATTGTAAGAACAAATCTTAATCTCTTAAATTAGTTAGAAAATAAAGGAAAACCTTTTAAATAGACTGAAATGCCGATTTTCCGTTATTATAAGTCATTTAGAATGTTTAAACGACAAAATAAGATTGATCGAACAAGTTTATTACCATAACGGTTGTTGTTACAATAAAAATATCGGTCGTCAACCGTTATTGTAATAAAAACTTCAAAGACATATTTTGTTTAGATGTGAATCAAAATGACTTGAATATGAATCAATTAGTATATTCAAGTACTAGTAGATCATCTATATCAATTTCTGACAATATTGTCATATTTTCGAAATATATGGGACACTTAGCCAAAAATGTAAGAAAATCTTAATTTCTGAAATCTGTTCGAAAATAAAGAAAAAACTGTTTAAAGTGACTGAAATACCAATTTTCCGCGATTATTAGTCATTTTTGGGTGTTTTAAAGACGAAAAAAGTTTATTACCATAACGTTTGTTTTTACAATAAGGATTTTGGTCGTAAACCGTTATTGTAATAAACCTTCAAAGACATATTTTGTTCAGAAGTGACTCAAAATGACTTGAATTTGAATCAATTAGTATATTCAAATACTAGTAGATCATCTATATCCATTTCAGACAATATATTCATATTTTCAGAATATATGGGACACTTAGTCAAAATTGTAAGAAAATCTTAATTTCTGAAATCAGCTGAAAATATATAAAATAACCGTTTAAAATGACTGAAATACCATTTTTCCGCGACTATTAGTCATTTAGGATGTTATAAAGACGAAATAAGATCGACTGAAAAAGTTTATTACCATAACGGTTGTTTTTACAATAAGGATTTCGGTCGTCAACCGTTATTGTAATCAAAACTTCAATGACATATTGTATTTAGAAGTGACTCAAAATGACTTGAATTTGAATCAATTAGTATATTCATGTACTAGCAGATCATCTATATCAATTTCACACAATATTTTTTATATTTTCAGAATATATCGACACTTAGCCAAAATTGTAAGAAGAAATCTTAATTTCTTAAATTAGTTCGAAAATAAAGGAAAACTGTTTAAATAGACTGAAATGCCGATTTTCCGTTACTATAAATCATTTAGAATGTTTAAAAGACAAAATACGATTGATCGAAAAAGTTTATTACCATAACGGTTGTTGTTACAATAAGGATATCGGTCGTCAACCGTTATTGTAATAAAAACTTCAAAGACATATTTTGTTTAGAAGTGACACAAAATGATTTTAATATGAATCAATTAGTATATTCAAGTACTAGTAGATCATCTACATCCATTTGTCATATTTTCAGAATACATGGGACACTTAGCCAAAATTGTAAGAAAATCTTAATTTCTGAAATTTGTTCGAAAATAAAGAAAAAACTGTTTAAAATGACTGAAATACCAATTTTCCGCGACTATAAGTCATTTTTGGGTGTTTTAAAGACGAAATAAGATTGATTGAAAAAGTTTATTACCATAACGGTTGTTGTTACAATAAGGATTTTGGTCGTCAACCGTTATTGTAATAAACCTTCAAAGACATATTTTGTTCAGAAGTGACTCAAAATGACTTGAATCTGAATCAATTAGTATATTTAAGTAGTAGTAGATCATCTATATCCATTTTAGACAATTTATTCATATTTTCAGAATATATGGGACACTTAGCCAAAATTCTAAGGAAATTTTAATTTCTGTGAATTCAGCTGAAAATATAGAAAATAACCGTTTAAAATGACTGAAATACAAATTTTCCGCGACTATTAGTCATTTAGGATGTCTTAAAGACGGAATAAGATCGATTGAAAAAGTTTATTACCATAACGGTTGTTGTTACAACAAGGATTTCGGTCGTCAACCGTTATTGTAATAAAAACGTCAAAGACATATTTTATTTAGAAGTGACTCAAAATGACTTGAATTTGAATCAATTAGTATATTCAAGTACTAGTAGATCATCTATATCCATTTCAGACAATATATTTATATTTTCAGAATATATTGGACACTTAGAAAAAAAATTGTAAGAAAAAATCTTAATTTCTTAAATTAGTCCGAAAATTAAGGAAATCTGTTTAAAAAGACTGAAATGCCGATTTTCCGTGACTATTAGTCATTTTGGATGATTAAAAGACGAAAATAGGTTGATTGAAAAAGTTTATTACCATAACCGTTGTTGTTATACATGTAATAAGGATTTCGGTCGTCAACCGTTATTGTGATAAAAAATCAAAGTCATTCCTTTAGTTATAATAGTAATAATAACAACTGGTATCGGTATTAAGCAATCATGAAATATATTTTGACTTTAACTAAGAAGTAAAAATTATTCAAAAATTTAAATTTTACGATATAAAAAAGTTTATTACAATAACGGTTGAGCATGCCAACCGTTATTTTGATAACAACTGTTATTGTAATAAACTGTTTTTAAATGTTAATTTTTTTCATAGTTAGTTAAAATATTCAATTATTTTTGGTGATAATATCTTAGTTACAATAAATTCCTTCGCGTAAAATAAAAAAATCCACTTTCAATTTATATAACAAAAGGAGTAGAGCCACGAAGGCCCTAAATCGGCCCGGTGTTTTCACTATTTTTTCAACTACTATCACTTGTAAAAAAATGAACAAAAATATGTTAGGGTATGGACAAACTTTTCATATCTGTAAGATTTAGCAAAATATTTACACCACATGTTTAACCTTGAGACTTTAAACAGGCCATAAATTTGAAAATCCCCATTTTTCACACATTTTCACTGGTTTCTCTGCATATTTCGTCAAAATTAGTATTGGCCACATTCCTCGACCATCGTAATTTTTTGATAATTTATTTAAGGTATCATAATACACGTTTCTATCACAAATAATTTTGGTCGACAGGTGTGGCCCATATCATATTCATCGAATTATACATGAAAACCAAGGAAAAATGTCACAAATTGTAATTTTTCACAAAAAAGTCTATTTTTCACCTCTCTTTTCTCCTTATTGATAAATAATTGAAGGAAACAATATTACAATTCATGAAATATAAAGACTGATGAACATTTATGCAGCAGCTACAAGCAGATTTATCAAAGTTGAATTTTGGGGCCATTTTGGGGCCTTCGTGGCTCTACTCCTTTATTACAATCATGGTTTTTATTACAATAACGGTTGTTACAATGCACTCATTAATGTCATCATATAAACAAGTATGTAAATTGATGATTGATACATTAAATAAATTTTAACATCTTACTGGGGTAAGAAAACACTGTTCAAGTTTGTTACCATGGTTATAAAACAAAATTAGTATTTCTTTTCAATATTTTTAAAATATATCTATGAGCATACTTCGAATATGAGCCAAAATATCAGTTGTTGTCATTATATTTACCTAGACGGATCTTTTTAACAAATACTGACAGTAAAAAAAGAAGCAAAGAGCAACCAATTGGGCATTTGAGTGTCAAAAGTCTAAAATGGCAACGAGAAAACCAGTTATCAAGAACAAGAACAGAACGAAGAAACACAAAACATAAAGACAACTGAACAGGAATCAACAACGCGAACTAAATTCGTAACGAGAGTGAACTCAGGAGCTCCGGAAGAGTAAGCAGTTTCTTCTTGCTATAGCACACCCGTCTCACTGCCATTGGTCAATTCAGCTTCAAAAAAAGGGAAGATAGAACAAAAAAATACACACAAACATCAGCACCCAAATAAGAGATAGTAATCCCATATGTGCACATGGTGTTTTTCCATAACATTTCCTTGAGTGAAGACAACAAGCAAGGAGCAACATAACATTGTGTAAGCAATATTTTTGTCAGCCGTTACGCTCATTCAATGAAATCGATGTACAATGTAAGTCCCACATGCTCCGGAGTAAGGAACCAATCGTGATATGTAAACTCCAAAAGCTTGAGTGGATGGAATGTTGGTACACCAACAGGGAAAGCTGAAGATCGGAAGTTGATGTCATTGTTGTCACTTGTGTTGTTCTCAGGGTGACTTCAAATTGATTTTGCTTCAAGATTTTCAAATTTGAAAGCTCAATTCTTAGTTGACATTGACCTTGAGACACTTAATCCTGAAATAATTTTAATGTCATTTTAAGTTTAAAGGAAGTTTGTTAACAAAATAATTTTTAAAAAAGATTTAATTTATTCTTAGGAAACAATAGCTTAGTTGAAATTTTTAATAATTCAGAAATAGCCAACTTTCACAAGTTTCCATGGTAACCAACTTTAACGGTGTTTTCTTAAGACACTTTTTGTTTGTTTAAGTTTTGATTATCAATTATCCACCTATGTAATTCAAGTCATGATATTAAGTATTTGTGATTGGTGCATTTTCTGAAAATGAAGACAGAAAAAGGCAAAAATTTGGGGTTTTTTTTTACAAACAATTACACAAAAAGTGCATGATGTCTTGATATATTCGATAGTCCCGTTCAGACTACACATTTATATTTAGTATTAAGACAGTTTTGAGTATTGTCAAAAAGGTATTAAGTAAGGCAAAAGTTGTATTGAATATACATTGATTTTACTTAACAAATTGAAATTGAATAAAGGCTATTTCACAGTCTGAGAAATGGTCTAAAATGGTCGCCACGTGACAATGGTAATCGTGGACAATCATAACAAACATTTTATGAAAGGATATGGAGTTTATGAGACCATAACACATATGTAAACTCCAATTGAAATTATTTTTTTATGAGCTGTTTAGTTTAAACATATGTATTTTATTTGTAAAGATTGTAAAGATTACAAAAAGGATAGGACACAAGTCAAACAGACTAATGAAGTCTTCGCCAGGTTAATACAATATCAGAAATTACACAGAATATTTGCATGCATAATAAGCAAGAAAATGGTTCAAACTTTTATATATGCAAGTTGACAATGATGATGATGATGATGATGATGATGATGATGATGATGAAGATAAGGATGCCAATGATTTGCCTCAAGTTTAATTAAATTAAATTAAACTAAACTACAACAAATCTTTTAGACAGTTTAAGGAAATTAAAAACGTGCTCGAAGATATTAGTATTTTTTTGGTAGGAAAGCATGACGCTTCCCTTTGTCAATATATCTATATTTATGGTAAGAGGTTAGGGTACCACGCTAGTTTATTGAAAAGGCGTCGTCTTTCGTTTTCATAGTTTGGTCATCGAAGAAAGTAACGATCTCTGTCCTGCCTAAAGCATCCATATGAACAGGTTGGACAAGCAACTATGTTTACACTATATAGATCAAAGATCAAGAAGGACGCAGAGCATCGAAACTAAGTAAGAATAACATTTAGTTTTCTCGGACCATAAAGAAAATGAGCTGGTGTTTGTTCAATATGAGTGCTGTTTTGTTTTAGTTCCCTCTTGAACGTTGATACTGTATCAATATTTCGAATCGTAATATCTAATCTATTCCATGATTTTATTGTAAAAACATATACGATATCCCAAGACGTTGGATATTTAAATTGACGTAGGGATTTATTAAATATTAACTTAAGTAGGACTGCTATCTTATTGGGACAAAATTTCAACATTTTGTGACTGATGACGTCGGGACCTGAAGCCTTATTGGGGTTAAATATTTGAGGAATATCGACAACATCTTATTCTTCGACTAATATTTCATCTATTACATGGTCAGTTCTTTTATCAAAGCTAGGATGAGGGACATTTTCATCATCCAAAGTAGATATTTGACTAAAGTAGGACTTTTGGAGATTAAACTTCTCTATATCAGAGTCAAAATATTCCGTGTATGCTTCGTTTTCATTGTTGCTTAATATATTCTGAAGGGGCGGAATAATATGTGACCCATTTATTTAATATGAAGTTATCTAGATTGTTTTCATAGTTTTCTTTTGCGACCCTTTTTAAGTTATTGTATTTATTCCTTTGATCATAGTATTTTTTTTAGATTTTCATTTCAAGACTTTAGATATTGGCTTCGGTAACGGTCTCGTTTTCTCATCTCTCTTCGCAATGTGTTTGTAATCCATGGTTTGAGCTGTATGCCCAGTTCTGAAATGTATTCCCCATCAGCAGCATTAGAAACCAAACAAAGGAAATCAACAATTCAAACAAATTGTTGAAAATGCATACAACGAAATGAAATCCGAATAATCAGTTATATTCAATATATATATAAGGACAAACTACGATAGCGGGAATTGAACCTTATGTTCTAGAATTTACAAATATAAAGATACATGCTATGTTATTGATTATCCATATGGGGGGGAAACTAGTTAAACCCCTCCACATTTTAATGTGCCTGTCCTAAGCCACGAATCTTTATCAAAGCTGATGTTTGTAGTTGTCGAATTATTATGTTTATTTCTTTTGCCAAGGATGGGGTCTTTCATTGACACGTCAGGATTTGGCTTGAATCATATGTATTTTCAATCCAGGGCCTTTTGAAAAACAGGGAGCAGCGACCGTTTTTCACATTGAAGGCTTCTGGTTGTTTTACGTTGTGGATTTTTACAAATATTGTCAATGGTGTAGGTTGTGTCGCGTACTCTTATTTCACATCTCATTATCTTGTATTGTTATAATTATGATCAAAGTGTTCACATGAGATATAATCTCATGTACAGGTACACCATATCGAAGAAAAATAAAAAGCATGGATCTGAAACACGGGAATTATTTTACTAACTGCAAACGGTCACAAAGACAAACTCCTGCAAAAAAATATTGCATTAAATGATATGGAGAAAATGAACAGTTATTATTTTTGTGATCCAATGGTCAATTTCAACTTACAAAATGAAAGTCAGCAAAATCTGAGACATGTCATGTCCCAGTTATTTTAGTGCTTAGGGATAATTAGTCTGAACGTAAATTTACAAAATCGAGAAAGTACAGATGGTTCTAACCTAATCCGTAAAAAAGTAGGTTTCGAGCAGATAAGTGGTTTATATTTTTGGTTTAGTTGGATTCCTCTATCAAACATAATTGGAGCAATACCAAACCATAGGTCACTTTTCTAGTCTTGTGTTGATGAAAATGAAACAGCTTAACTTGTATGGTTGTTTTCTAAATTAACCAAACAATATCGCCGGTTGTCTGCTGGTTTAACTTGAATTCCACTAAACCAGACCAAACCGCCGGTTTTGTTTGGTTTGACCAAATCTTATCTAAGCCAGTCGTGTGTTTGGTTTTCTTTTTTTCAAAACTAAAATAATATTGTGAGCCTAAAGCGATCAACAGGAACCATAATTTCAACACAATTGTGAACTCATTTGCAGATTATGCCAGCAAATTAAATAGGCCAAAGAAGAACTTGAAAAGAAAGTGACGTTCCTACTGAATGGGTAAATCGGTGAGGTCGTTGGTTTTGAAAGGAATCAACTCTTTAAAGGGCCGCATGAAAACCAAGGCAACATATATTTTCAACAACCCTGATGTTGCTTAGGCATTTTTCCACCTAACTTAACAAATATGCTGTCGTACCTGCAGATAAGGCACCAAACAACATCATTTTTGTTAATGAATAAACATTATATTGAATGTTTAACAGCTAAATTAAGAGTTGGTTGTTGCTGCAAATCATCACATACATGTATACATATACAGCAATAACCATGTCTAAGGATAATAAACAATCATAACGATTTCTTGCTCGGTCGTCCAAATGTACAACTTATCCTCTTTCGATTTTATGAACATAAATATCGACGGTGAAAAAATCAGACCTTCAAAAATATTTCGATTTTTGTTACTCTAGAAATGTGGACTCTCAAAAATGCAAAAGAACTGATTGAAATACTTCGATCTACGTCATTTAAATCTTGTTATAGCAAAACAACTCACGGGGTATAATGTCTACCACTATGTCTTCGGCATGGTACGAAGGAGACAAGGAAATTTTGGATTGTTTTTTGGTAAAAACTCACGCAAACATCCGCTTCGGAATGGAGAAGGAAAGATAAAATTATATTTTTTCATAGCTCATGCCAGCATTTTTTAGCGCAAGGTGTACTTATTGCTGTCTAGTGTTAAGGATTGAGATTGCCTTTTGTTTATGTTTTATCAATTATATGTGAAACTGGTTCAATCACATGCAACACGATCTTTTTTTTCGATTCAATCTTGAAAAGCCAGAAAAACAGGTTAACAGATATCCTAGATGCATTTAACGAATCATGCATGTATTGACAATGTGAATAGTGTTTATAAAGCATCCAAAAACAAAACGATATATCCCTAAGTTGAATTATTACATTTCAAAGTACCCAGTACTTTAAATGAATATTTAAAGAGGGCATGAAAGAGTTATGGTTGGCTACGATCTCATCTATCAATGAGACTTGCGTTTTTTTTTCTTGTTATCAAGCTAAAATTTGTTTAAAACTGCTTTTATTCAAATAACGCAGAAAAACTAAGGACGAATGCTTAAAATATCTGTATCTATATTGTTTTAAGATAAAACTTGACAGTTACCGAAAAAAAATCTTCTTGTTAACATTAAATTTGATTGGGAATTTAAGATAAATTGACAAGGTAATATGAATAATTTTCTTAGCATTGTTTGTGCCGTTCCATATCTTCTTAATTTGTAGTTTATATATGAAGCTGCTATTATTGTGCCCCAAGAAACATATAAACCTTTGAATGAATAAAACATGTTACATGTGCAAAATACATTCCCTAAATGGTAAAAGCTTCCCAATCTATAGTAAATGGGGGGATGGTAAATGGGGATGGGGATGGGGATGGTGAATGGTAAATGGTATATGGGGAATAGTATAGTGTATGGGGATAGTGTATGGGTAATAATATCGTGTATGGGGATGGGGATCGTAAATGGGGATGGTAAATGGTAAATCGAATTTGATTGGTCTACCGAATCATCGAATGGTAAATGGGGATGGTGAATGATATAATAATAGAATACTTGTAAATCTATTTGGTCATTTTTACTGTAGATGATACGGTAATTAAATATATAAAACGAATATCTGATTTATATTACTACGTGTACACGAGGACGATTAACGTATATAATTGTTTTGTTTGTTGAGTGTATGAAAATAACTTTATACATTAAAGCAAGGAATTTCTTGATTAAAGACATTTTTCATATTACATTTTTAATAACGGCATTTTTACGATAAATTTGTACATGTATATTTTATTTGAATACAACTAATTATAAAAATAAGATATATAACTTAAATAAATTAAAGAATTTTATAAATGAAATAAGAATAAATAAATTGTGACGTACATTTCGCCGTATATATATTTGTATAATGAAAACAATGAAAAATTGTTTACATTAAGATTTTAATTCTGAGTATTTTAGTAAATATTGAATAATAATATATAGCATTTAAGAAAAAAGCAACGATATTACACCTGATACGTTTTTCTATTAGATTTAAAAACTTTTATGCCCAGAAAAATTGAAAATATACATAGCCATATGCATAAATGTATCAATTACTTCAATAATAAGGTCCATAGTTAAGAAACTATAATGAAAATTTGTTTGCATAAGAGTATTAAAGGCATATTGTCTACGGCAAACTCATTTTTTTTACCCCTCAATTTTTTGGTGTCAATTAGACCGAAATGCAATAAAATGAATATTGAAAAACAAATTTGCTACAAATTTTGCCTCAAAAGTAGTTTATTTTGATCAAAATAGCTCGACAATATTGATTGATATTTTTGATTGATATTTTATTTACCTGCACTACGTCACATTGACACAGATTTAGACTGAGTAGTTTTAACACGGACACTAAGCGGAATCTCGAGTTTTGTCCCCGAATACATTGATATGTTGAAAAAATACCGATATTTTTCGTGTTTACCTTTTAAATAACATTCGAAAATTAATACAGGCAATAATTGTCAGTTTTATTCATTAAGTAGCTCTAATATTCGGTTGCCGTTTAAATTTTCTTCCGAGCTAAAACTTCGAGAAACAGATTATGCACCACGTGCAAGAACTATTGAAGTTTTCAATCAAAGAAAGTATAGTGCGCATGCTTACAGCTCATCTACATCTCATGAATATGAATTTTTGTAAAGCTTTACAAATATTATTTATTTTTCAATTTTTGAAGTAATAAAGAACCCTAGTGGTATTTTGAAAGTTTGTATCTTTCTAAATAAACAAAACGAATAGTCTGACGACAATTTTTTGGTTTTACAAAAAAATATTTTTTCGTAGACAATATGCCTTTAAGAACACACTTGCAAGTTTTATATTTAGAATATTAGGTACTCAAGTAAAAACTGATATTTGAGCTCCAAACTATATGCCGGCTTATTAAAATTGACAAGAAATTGATTGCGAAACAAGTTTTTTCATTAGATTTGAAACATATATGCTAAGATAAGTTGAAAATATACATAGCCATGTGCATACATGTATCAATTATTTCAAAAATAAGGTTCATAGTTAAGAAACTATAATGAAAATTGGTTTGCATAGGAGTATTAAGATCACACTTGCAATTGTTATATGTAAAATATTAGTTACTCAAGTAAAAACTGATATTTGAGTTCCAAATTATATGCCAGTTTAATAAAATTGACAAAAATTGATTGCGAAACAAGTTTTTTCATTAGATTTGAAACACATATGCTAAGATAAGTTGTTAATATACATAGCCATTGGCATACATGTATCTATTATTTCAAAAATATGGTTCATAGTTAAGAAATTATAAAGAAAATTGGTTTGCATAGGAGTATTATTCAAGTTTTATATGTAAAATATTAGTTACTTAAGTAAAAACTGATATTTGAGCTCCAAATTATATGCCGGCTTAATAAAATTGACAAAAAATTGATTGCGAAACAAATTTTTCATTAGATTTGAAACATATATGCTAAGATCAGTTGAAAATATACATAGCCATGTGCATACATGTATCAATTATTTCAAAAATAAGGTCCATAGTTAAGAAACTATAATGAAAATTTGTTTGCATAAGAGTATTAAGAACACACTTGCAAGTTTTATATTTAGAATATTAGGTACTCAAGTAAAAACTGATATTTGAGCTCCAAACTATATGCCGGCTTATTAAAATTGACAAGAAATTGATTGCGAAACAAGTTTTTTCATTATATTTGAAACATATATGCTAAGATAAGTTGAAAATATACATAGCCATGTGCATACATGTATCAATTATTTCAAAAATAAGGTTCATAGTTAAGAAACTATAATGAAATTGGTTTGCATAGGAGTATTATTCAAGTTTTATATGTAAAATATTACTTACTCAAGTAAAAACTGATATTTGAGCTCCAAATTATATGCCGGCTCAATAAAATTGACAAAAAATTGATTGCGAACTAAGTTTTTTCATTAGATTTGAAACATATATGCTAAGATAAGTTGAAAATATACATAGCCATGTGCATACATGTATCAATTATTTCAAAAATAAGGTTCATAGTTAAGAAACTATAATGAAAATTGGTTTGCATAGGAGTATTAAGATCACACTTGCAATTGTTATATGTAAAATATTAGTTACTCAAGTAAAAACTGATATTTGAGTTCCAAATTATATGCCAGTTTAATAAAATTGACAAAAAATTTATTGCGAAACAAATTTTTTCATTAGATTTGAAACACATATGCTAAGATAAGTTCAAAATATACATAGCCATGGGCATACAAGAATCTATAATTTCAAAAATAAGGTTCATAGTTAAGAAACTATTATGAAAATTGGTTTGCATAGGAGTATTATTCAAGTTTTATATGTAAAATATTAGTTACTCAAGTAAAAACTGATATTTGAGCTCCAAATTATATGCCGGCTTAATAAAATTGACAAGAAATTTATTGCGAAACAAGTTTTTTCATTAGATTTGAAACATATATGCTAAGATAAGTTGAAAATATACATAGCCATGTGCATACATGTATCAATTTTTTCAAAAATAAGGTTCATAGTTAAGAAACTATAATGAAATTGGTTTGCATAGGAGTATTATTCAAGTTTTATATGTAAAATATTAGTTACTCAAGTAAAAACTGATATTTGAGCTCCAAATTATATGCCGGCTTAATAAAATTGACAAAAAATTGATTGCGAAATAAGTTTTTTCATTAGATTTGAAACATATATGCTAAGATAAGTTGAAAATATACATAGCCATGTGCATACATGTATCAATTATTTCAAAAATAAGGTTCATAGTTAAGAAACTATAATGAAAATTGGTTTGCATAGGAGTATTAAGATCACATTTGCAATTGTTATATGTAAAATATTAGTTACTCAAGTAAAAACTGATATTTGAGTTCCAAATTATATGCCAGTTTAATAAAATTGACAAAAAATTGATTGCGAAACAAGTTTTTTCATTAGATTTGAAACACATATGCTAAGATAAGTTGAAAATATACATAGCCATGGGCATACATGTATCTACATGTATAATTTCAAAAATAAGGTTCATAGTTAAGAAACTATAATGAAAATTGGTTTGCATAGGAGTATTAAGATCACACTTGCAAGTTTTATATGTAAAATATTAGTTACTCAAGTAAAAACTGATATTTGAGCTCCAAATTATATGCCGGCTTAATAAAATGACAAGAAATTGATTGCGATACAAGTTTTTTATTAGATTTGAAACATATATGCTAAGATAAGTTGAAAATATACATAGCCATGTGAATACATGTATCAATTATTTCAAAAATAAGGTTCATAGTTAGGAAACTATAATGAAAATTGGTTTGCGTAGGAGTGTTAAGATTACACTTGCAATTGTTATATGTAAAATATTAGTAACTCAAGTAAAAACTGATATTTGAGCTCCAAATTATATGCCGGCTTAATAAAATTGACAAGAAATTGATTGCGAAACAAGTTTTTTCATTAGATTTGAAACATATATGCTTACATAAACTAAAAATATAAATATGTTGACTTTTATACAGGTTATGCCTAGACCTATATGTATATGTCATACATTGGATGTAATTACAAAAGTTCAAGATCATTTTTTTACTAAAAAGTTGCGTAATATATTATAATTATAAATATAGACATTATAATTATGTTTCTTAGATTTTGAATAACATGGTTTCATTAAAAGATCATAATAACAGCTTTTTGTTATTACTAAAATGAAACATTTTCAATTATTATTTAATATTGAAAATATTAAAATGCGATAGTAAATTTTGTGTTATGAAAATAAGTTATAGTTTTTATTTCTATGTCACTCGTATGTTATTTATACATGTAAACTAAATAAAAAACATGAATAGATATTTAAACTATTAAATATCGTAAAAATTTCCTTAAAGCAAATTAATACATGTATTATCGATAAAAATAAACAATTGCATTATGGGTATGGGGAATATAGAATGGTAAATGGGGATGGTAAATCGTGTATGGGGATGGGGACGCGAATGGTACATGGTGTATGGGGATGGGGATTGGGATGGTACATGGTGTATGGGGATGTAAATAGTATATGGTGTATGGGGATGGTAAATGGTGTGATGGTAAATGGGGAGAGAGGGAAGCTTTTACCATACAGGTACTGTAACATATTAATGCTTACCTTTTGTAGATATTGCCAAAAAAGGTTTCTGTGTGCTAAAATTTTTAACGCACGAACAGCTTTTCATAAAGGTTTAGACTTAAATTATTCTTTGAATTTAAAACCGGTTTGGACTACAATTTATAACAACCACTACGGCTTTTTTATCTTTATTTTTTATTTAAAATATACACAGAATCAATCGAAAACTGATGCAAATATTTCCTGCCACCTATTTCGTTCCTACACTGTAATGCTGAAACATTGTTTTCCGTAGACATTATATCTTGTGAAACTGTAGACTTCTCTACATTATACACTTCAATTATCTACATTATACACTTCTGATGAGTTTTGAATAAAGGTAATAACAAAACTACCGAACTTGAATGATCAATCTCATAGTCCAGAGAAAATGACAAAAACGAATCAGTCACACCGGAGAACTGGTGGATCGCAATGGTCCTGACTTGGTACAGGCATTTCAAACGAAATGGTGGGTTAAACCAGGTTTTATGGCGCCAAACCTCCCTCTTCCATTGCGATCTTAGGATCCGGTAATGACCATAGAACACAACATAGTTGTGAGACACAATAGGGATATTGAGGTGATCATCTCAGTACAGCACACCAGTCAAACACTAATTAAAACAATTAACTATCATATCTTTTAACTCAATTTTGAACTTTTCTACTAGTGGCTGATAACGAAGAAAGAATTTTTTTAGTGATCGTATGAGACGTATTTTCTTATAGCCCTGCTTCAAAAGTCGGTCATGAAGAAACCGGTGTCTGATCAAAAAATCTGTGAAATGTGTGCAAGCTCTGGCATATCGAATAAGTTGAGAAATATAAACACCGTATGCAGGAGAAGTAGGTATATTGCTCTGTAGATTAGGAAAATTCATAATTTGAAAATTAAAATCGTCTCGTTTATCTTAAATTTTTGTACTGAGATGACCACTTGGGTCAAATTCGAGGTGCAAATCCAAGAAAGACGTGAAGCAATTAGATTCGGTGGTCTCTTTAATCTCCAATTCCGGAGGATATATTGAAGGAATCCAACTACCAAATGAAGTGTTATTGATAGAAAGGACATCGTCAATATATCTAAAAGACGAAACGCGCGTCAGGTGTAGCAACATTTTTTGTCTGGAACTTTGTTTTCATTTGTATTTCGAACACACGTGAAGGTTAGCACAGCTAGTGGACTTTTTATTCCCCGAGGTTAGCCCGCTCCGGCACCAACACTTTTGAGTTGGAGAAAACATCAAAGCTTTAAATTAAAATTGTCTAAACCCTAAGGTTCTTCCTACCCCAGACATAGGTTGATTATCTTAGTAATAATTTGGTTCCCAAGTTTGGTATTTTTTGTTTTATTGTTCTATGCTCTTCATATTCATATAATGTTTGGCATTTTCAATATTGTTGGTAGAGCGCCTCTGAAGAGTCTTGAATAGACGAAACGCGCGTCAGGCGTAGCAAAATATATTGTCTGTAACTTTGTTGTCATTTGTATTTCGAACACGCGTGAAGGTTAGCACTGCTGGTGGAGTTTCAATTTCCCGAGGTTAGCCCGCTCCAGCACCAACACTTTTGAGATGAAGAAAACATCCAAGCTTTAAATTATCCGTCTAAATTTCAAAATCGGCTTAACCCTAAGGTTCAACCTAACCCAGACATAGGTAGATTATCTCAGTAATAATTTGGTTCCCAAGTTGGGTATTTTTTGTTTTAGTGTTCTATGCTCTTCATATTCATATAATATTTGGCATTTTCAATATTTTTGGTAGAGCGCCTCTGATGAGTCTTGAATAGACGAAACGCGCGTCAGGCGTAGCACAATTTATTATCTGGAACTTTGTTGTCATTTGTATTTCCACATTCACAATCAATATCCCATATGACAAAGTTGATTAAAAGCAGCTTTATCAAAAAGAACAGAAAACGCAGGTTCAAATATTTGGGAGTCGGTTTTAAAAAATATTTTTTTTTGAAACTATGATCTCTATCATTAATGTAGAGTCTGATGTTTTTCAGCATTTTCAAGACATCATTAATCAGTAAAAATCAAGATTTTTCAAATTTCTTTTACACCAAAATCTCCCACTCCCCAGTCTGTTTAAATAATTGAACAATTATATTTTTAAAAACATAGAAAAGAAGTCATATGAATTGCATGCATATTTTGCTTGAAAATGAATTATTTGCCCCCTTCCCTGAAATTGGCTAAATTTTCGATTGTGATCAATGGCTTAATTTGGTTTAAATATTTTTTTTTCATATCTTAATAAAAAGGTTGCCGAGCGCAGCATGATACGACTGCAACATGTCGAGCCCTGTACGTTTTAGGCCCAATATGAATAGTCCATTGCTCTGAACACATACAGCCAATGGTGGACTGACAAAGTTTTTGACACATGCAGCCTTTGGTGGACTTTCCACCCACATTTCACAACGAATTATTTTTTTTTAAATGGAGACTAAAATTAATTATAATCACAAAAATAAAACCCCCTTTTTGCTCCTAATAAATGATATCTGCTAACTTTCATTCTTGCCCCTTTTGGTCCTAAACGGAAATAAGGAGGAGGCGAGTGTCAAAAAAATAATCCTCAATATGTTAATTCATAACCTGACAAGAATTAGCAAAAAAAATTGAAATCTGAAAATAAATAAAAAAGTTTCGATTTTGGCCCTAAAATTCATAACAGAAAAAAAGGTGAGGTTTCAATAATAAATCCTCCATTTTGTATTGACTACTTGACAAGACTTAACATACAAAAAAAATAGGACCAGAAATAAAAAAATATTGCATTTTTGACCCCTTTTTGGCCTCTTTATTTCTGAACGGAAAAGGGGGACCCCCAAAATCAATATCGTATATGGTTTACAGGTAAGGCATATCATTGTAAAAATTCATAGCTATTCGCCAACAGGAATTAAAGTTATTGCGGGAGAAAATAAAATGTTTCATTTTTTGCCCCTTTTGGGCCCTAAATTCTACAGAATAAAAGGGGGCCCAAAATGAATCTCATTTATCATTATATGCTATGAAACAATATTGTATAAATTCACAGCATTAGGTAAACCAGAACTAAAGTTATTGTGATAACAAACAAAAAAGTAGCATCTTTGGCCACCGAATTATTTAAATGCTGCTGATGAGAGGTTACTCCTTAAAATATCGATATACAGCATAACCAAATTAAGGTGATAGGTACGTAAATCAGTACCCCTATCGGAAAACGGGAAAATGATGTCGTTTCAGTGAGAGTTATCCCTCTTACCACAGAAAAAAATCTCGGTCGATGAGACATTCCGATAAAAAATGGACAGTTTTTGGTAACACCCAGAAAAACAGGTAAAAAAATTTAAACTAAAAAAATTTAGCTAAAAACGTTAAAATTTTGCAAACCAATGAACATATCATCGTTGAAAATGATATTTTTAAACAAAACCAACTCGAAAATTTGGAGCCGAGACCCCCGGGTCTTCATAGAACGACAAGTTCCAATTGGCAGGAAGGTCAAAGAATAATAGAACTGAACCTTTTTGCGGAAGAACCAAAAGGGTGCAAGAACTGATCAACTCCCCTCTTGTTGCACCATTGTGTTGGAGAAAATAGATATGGTCTAGGTAGCATTCTCTTAGTCTATGTCCCTTGTAGTAAATGCCCACACGTTAACCACGTACATACAGGGAAAAGACACAGAGATGAGTCAAAACAAGCTGAAAATGGAATGTTGATATTGGATATGAATAATTAAGCTTGGGAAAGATTTTGAAACATATAGACTACCCTTTTGCTCTATATAAAACATCAAAGAACAATAAACTTGAGGCTGAACAAAGTGCACTGATCAAGAAAACACTGCGATTTATAAATATTTGTGACAAATTCGTTTTTATTTTACATTCCTAATCTTATTTGATTCGAAGGGACACTTACAACTATAAATGAAGGTTTATTTTACCATTTTGTTGTATATATTACAACATATTTGAGAGTGAAGAGCTAGGTTCGATTAAAAAAATAAAATACCGTTTATCGGTGCTTTCTATCACGTCCGCAATCGAATTAATAATAGAGATTGGAAAAGCACCTGCTAAAAATATGCAATGTATGGTCTACGAATGTAATGGTCCATATACAATCTTATTTTATACAAATTACTGTATATTGTGACTTAGGGACCGACCATTTAACAAGTGGGGCTCGTTTTTTTTTCTACACAATAATTTCTGAAATTGATTTTGATGAGAATAATAATAAAACAGAGAGGTTAAGAAAAAAATCTTATGAAGAAGGATTCCTGTATATAAAACAAAGCCAACAATGAAAAAAAAATATTCTGTCGAGACGCCTTCGAAAAATAAATATGTTTTTCCGCGCTCTGTGAAGTGCATTAAAAATTTCTGACCGAACAAAAAAACCAAAGCCCAAACATCCCATTGTACAGAGGATGTTTATGGATTGTACAGGTTTATTTTTTTCTGAAATATTTTTATGATAATAATCAGACCCACATTTATATATCACAGTACAAATCTGGACAACATGGACTTGCCTCCCTCTGACAATATTTTGTAAGAGTAAATGTGAGGTACGAAAACCGCACATTGTCTCTTATAAAAAAAAATGATATATGTGAATAAACTTTTTTTATGATTTTGTTTTCTTTTTAGCTTACTTAGATGCAGGAATGGACCCGCACCAAAACGGTTAATTTTTTAGCGGCAATGAGCATCCCCCCATTGCAGTAAAAAATCTAAAAGAAAGAGAAAGAGAAATACTCGTTTCCTAAGTTGACAAATATCTAACTCGATGTGATAAAAATCCGTATCACATCACTTGTAGTTGTGAAACCTTTTACTCTAACTGTCTAACGTGGAAGTGTAGGTACAAAATTATTTATTGAATTAAAACAATCCTATATGTACTTTGATTAAACAACATTTTAACATGTGAAAAAAGTGGTCAAATAAAAAAGTACACCTTTTTATTATGAATCATAATTAAAAGTAGACTTTATATCAGAAAGAGACATTTTTGTACATTTTTGATATATTTTGTTTATCTTTTTATTCAAACGAGATCAATAGGTGTTCAAACAAATTAAGCACGCTTTCCACGAAATGCATATCTAACTGTGCTGTCTAGCGCGGACAGCAAATTAAATTGCTTGAAATTGAATATCACATCGTGAGGAGTGTGATACGCAAAATAGCCTCATCTCGCGAGCACTAGATAATGTTGAACAACAGCTAGAGAAATAAGAAGAACCTGAGAAAACTACACAGAGTTATCATGCCAGAAAGCCCTGACCGAGGAGATTGCATGAAGAAGGTGGTCTGATTTTTTTTGTCAACACACATCAGTCCAAAAAATGTACATCATTTGTCTTTTCCTTTTTTGCAGAAGTGTTTGAGGTTTCAATGATTTGTATGTACATCATGATATAATTTGGAAACATCAAAAAAAAAGGAAAAGCTTGTCCGGAGAAATACTTGAAGTCTTTTCGACTTTTAACGTTAAATAATCAGTAGCAACCAACAACCGTACACATTAATTATGAGACAAGACTCGCCAGATCAGATATAACTGCACCAATGTGGCAATCAATATTGCTAATTCAAAGACACAGTTTGTAGAACTCATGTTTGTTGCAACATACACATCATATTGCCCCGGGTTCCACCTAACAATTGGTAAAATTGAAATTCTAATATGACAAAATTATTACAAAACACTAGTATATAAGGTGTTTCATTGTGAGAGCAACTTTTGAAAAGAATATAAAAAAAATAATTATTAAATTGAATATATGAATATACAGATTTTCTTCCAGATTTAGAAATATCCGTGTTTACTTCACATAGGCAAGAGAATGGAAATCTTCCCCCAACGATAAAAGTATCATTTGATGTTGCGTGGCAAAAGCGGAGCAGCGGAAGAAGTTACAGCATTTTGACAGGTATGTATTTTCATTTACCAAGAACAGTCTTATTAATAAAAGCGCACTTTTTATAACCTTCTAAAGCTTTAACAATTTTCAATAACCATGAAAAGCCTAAACAAACCCCAGGCCAAGGAACCTTATACACACACTCAAAAATTATGTAGGGATTTCTTCTTTAAAAAATCAAAACTACAGCCCTTTAACTTTCCTCACTGACTATGCAAACATTAAAGCATGTACATTTTAAAAGAATTGAAAAGATATTTAGCACGAAAGCCCAGAAGACTCATACGAGATTCAAAATTCAAAATCCGAGATTCGAAATTCAATATACCGTATTATTTGGGTTCGTTTTGCTAGAGCCAAATTTTAAACAAAGTGGAAGGTCTTTTTTCGCAGAATTCAATTTTCATGATTATTTATATGAAGGTATAAACTGTTTAGATACCATTTACGATATTTTCTTCGGGTGTTCTTATTTCGCGATTTTTAAACTATCGCAAAAAATCAACAAAAAAATGAATGCCCGAGAAAAACACGAGTCATTAAGTTTGCGAGTTTTGTTTAACTTCGTAGCTACTCAAATTGATCAGTCATTAAGTGTGCCTTATGTAATTAAGGGATACATAAGATGATAGGTGATATGAATTGAAATAATTTGCCAATGGGCGTCTCCCGAAGAACTCATGTAGTGGGAGAAGGTTCCTGGCTGTGGTTCAACTGTAACTTGAGTAGCTAACTGTGTGGTGGTTTGTCATGAGCTACACGACTCATGTCACACATAGAGTATTAAAGTAAGCAGTCGCTGCAAGTAATATGGATGTTTTGGTATGATATATTAATTTTGGGCTTGTTACCAAAATTCCATGTTCCTTTTTGACCAAATGAATGGAAGGATTCCAACAACAAAACCTTTTCTGAATCTGTCATTGCAGAATCTGATTCAAACCGTATTAAAATCAACAGTAAGGTGATTAGAAATACCCATTAATATAGTATTAATAATAAATGGGTGTTTTTATAATGGCCCTGTTATATGTTCAAGGTCTGCAACAATGGCCCCAAGGTGTTTGTAATGGCCCGAGGCAACGCCAAGGGCCATTATTGCAGACCGAGAACATATAACAGGGCCATTCTCAAATCACCCATTTCTTAATACTTTTATTAACCAACTATGAAAAGAGGATACTTGGGGTGGAGAAGTGAGGTGGAACTCATAATTTCTGCCTTAACTCACGGACAGTTACATTGTCTCTGATTCGTAAGATATAAAATTCTAAGATTTATCATTCCTGCTCTTTTATTTTTTTTTATCTTACTATTAAAACCTGTTTCCAAAATATCTAATAATTATGCAAAGTGTAAGATGTTTAACTGATCTAAATACTTTAAATACATGTAAGAGTTAGCGGATATCTTGTCAAAAACTACCTTTTACTATGCCAATGGTGGACAGTGCATAATAGGTAATGAAAAATTTACAATTGCTGCCCACATTTGTTACGGACCAGGGCAGTGATAAACAATACAGCTTAAATTGTTAAATACTTCCCAAAATTGTAACAATTTAGGACAGTGACTAACAATCCAGGTAAAGTCTGTCACGAACTATGAGAAACTGTACAGTGCAGGCCAATGTAGGACAGTAAGGTAATCACTGTCACAAACTGTCCATGATTGTATAGTGCAATAATGATAATTCACTGTTGTTTCGCAGTAGTTTCACAGTAAAAAGCAGTGCAGGGCAGTAAAAAAATGACGGTTACTGGTATAAACGGTACATTTGTTGGTTCATAATGACTGATGAATCTTGAATGTACGAAAATGCTTGATGAAAATTTGCTTATATTTTGATTGCAAATGTTTATATTCAAGATTGTTGATGAGTTGCATCTAGAATTTAGCAGATGCTGTCTTATGAATCTTGGGAATTCATTGTGAAAACATGTACTCATGCATTAACCATTTACTGCTACTTTGTTATTAGTTAAACTTACGTTTTGACTCGACCAAAAATATTCTTGTCACATCATCGTTTACAGATAAGATATATTCCCCATAATCAGACTGTTGGAGACTCTGTTTATAAACAGTTGTCACCTGTCGAAAAACTGAATATGACTCTGTACTGGTAATTTTAGCGCTATCAAACTCCCATGATATTTGAGGACGTGGATATGCAATAAGGTGAACTGTAATATTCAACGCTTCATTTTCGCCGATGCCGATCTTTTCTGGAGAAGATAAAGTCTCTTCAATTCTTGGGCTACCTGTAATGTTTCGTGTAAAAACTGAATGGCACGATCTTATAGAACTTACAAAATTAATTCCCACCTTAAGAGGAGTGGATGTTAAGAATTTGGTAAGTTTAACACCAGTAAAAGTAATGATTTAAAGTATCAAACAGAATGCAAAACTTCAACTTAAACCTAAAAATGGTAAATGTAGTGAATAAAAAAGTAAGCCTTGCGCTAACCTATAAGCTTAGTGCTAACTGATGTTTGCTTATTCTCTGGACAACCGGTATCTGTAATGGGCTTAAAACTTCTGCGATAGTTATGGTGTTTGGTGTGAATTTTAGTTGAACGACATTCAAAAATCACAAATATGCTATCCCTGTTCAGCTCCGTGTCGCAAATAAAATTACATCAGCACTAACCGCTCAGTATCATGATGCAAACGACTGAGATTTGTGTAAAAAGATTTTCTTAATGGCAAAGTAACACCGTCATACTGTATAGAATAAGAGCGTACTTTTGCAAACTTACATTCTACGTAAAGGTTGAAATTCTTGGCATCAGTCCCAAGGTAATTAATGGCTTCACATGAATACATGCCTGTATCATAACAGGTCGCTTGATTGACTATAAATGACGACTTATTCCTCAAAGAATGTTGTTCCTTGTTATCAAACTTCCAAACGAGTTCTGGTGATGGTTCTCCATCAGCATTACATGTTATATTAATCTGCTCAAGTTCCTTAATAGTTGAAAATCCCTCTAATGACATAATGGCAGCAGGATCTGAAAGCGAACACATTGTTAAAATTATCAAATAAAATCAATAAAAAGCTATCGTACATCTATATAGAATGTCACCTTAAAATAATAGACAAAAACTGTTTGATCATATAGAAAACAAAAAAGATTTTTAAACAATTTTAACTTACAATTGACAGCAACTTCAACTGCGATGGCAATTCTGTTGATATAATTAGACGCATTACATCTATAGACACCGGTCTGTGTACGTTTGATGTTCTGTAACCTCAGTACATTAGATGGTCCTACTTGTTGTGCATTAGGTCCTGTCCATATCACAGTACAGCTAGGTCTACAGTCAGAGTCACATGTTATATCTGGTATCGACTTGTTTTCTACAACTGTGTAACTCGTCGTATCAGGTGACAGAGTGATACGTTCTGGTCCGTCTAGGGGAAATAAATTTAAAGTAGGTTTGGCTACGCATTAGTTTAAGAAGAGATTGATATAAGCCGAAAACAGCCCATTTGATACAATATTGGTCAAGTCAAAGGATCAGCTGGTAATTATACTAATGTTTTACCGAGTGTAATTAGAAACACATTTTATACCATTTTTGGTATTTGTATTTTTAAACATACCAACAATCTTACATGGAACAATAACAATAGTTTAAATGTATCTATGTTTTGTGCGTTTCTACAAGCAATAATAGTATTTGAATTACACATGTATATCGTAAATACGAAAAGACAAAAACAAAGTCGGTTGACATAATATCATAAAAGCAAAACAAACAAATCCACACACAACAACCAAACTGCAATGACTAATGTGAACTTAAGTCGAAACAGGAGTGAACTCAAGTGCTTCGGAAGAGTAATCAGTTCCTCCTTGCTATATTACACTCGTAACGTATCAACGTAACCCTGTGATGTAATATCAAGGAAATCACAGTACACTGCAAAACCGTTGGAATAACGAATCAGTGTTGATACCTAAACTCCGTTAGGGTGGAGCGAACGGAATGTTGCTACACAAAAATCGAAAGTTGACGATTGGAAATTTGAAGCCATTGCATTTGTTATAGATCTGTGTGGTAAGTCTTTCTAGTGTATCACTTTCGAGACAGAAGTCCAATTTGAAGTGGAAGTCCTACTTAAATATGTAATGTCCTATATCTCAAGTTCCTGTTGATATCACCATATCGAGGATTGTTTACTGATAGGGCATCGTCAATATAACGATCGAAGGTTAAAGCAAGTCTCTAATCCTTTTTGTCTAGATGTGATTGTAAGATATCCGCTTCATATGAATGAAAAAAATATTGGCAAGAAATGATGCACAATTCGTGCCTAATTGGATGTTAATTGACTTCGGAATAACACGTCCACCTCGATCAGAAAGTTGAGCACTTCTATTACTTGATCTTCTGTTAATAAGTTCCCTTTACTATACTCATTGGTGGCAAAATAATTCTTTTTTTAATTTTTTATCAGATTATGAACGTTAGTGATAGAGATCAAGGGTTCAAATCTCGGTATGGTAAAATTGTTATAAAAACAATTGAATGTCAAACATGCATACTTGCTTTCTTTTTGTTTTCAAAATGTTTAAACTTAAGCATTTAATATCGTTAGATGAAAAAGAACTGATAATCATATTTTATACAAAAAACAACCCAATGTGGAGTACAAAAGTGGTCAATATTAGAGAAAACGGCACTTTTATGAAAAATAAAATATTCCAAAATGTGATAACTAGACGTCCCGCTTGTATTATAACTTAGAAAAAAAATACAATTGTATCACAACGTTAATCACAAAGAAAACATATCTAATCTATTTGTCGCACATTTCAACTATAATAACATAACATTCATTTGGTGCACTTGGTGAAAAGCAATCTTAAATTTTATCGCGTTACTTTAAGATTATTATAATAAAGATGATTCGTTTTAACTATTTTAAAACAGGGGATGCAAATTAGTACTTTTATCATATGGCCTCTAAAATACACTGACGTAAAAGGAGCTTAATATTGATAACTAAAATTTAAAACTTAAAAACATACAGTTCACATTGAGACCAATGTCTATAAATCGTTCTCCGATTCCGTTCCATGCTCTACATCTGAACGTCCCATGATCACTCTTGGTTACAGACGGTATAGACAGTGTATCTCCCTGTATAACAGAGCTATCTGGTCTGATCCATTTGTACTGACAGCTGGGATTACATACAGCAGAACATCTGACGGCATCTAAGCGTTCCCCTAGTATCTTTGTTACTGTGGTAGCTGTTGGGACTAGGGTTAGTGGATCGTCTGGACCGTCTGTCAAAACATAAATCAGAATTATGCAATAGATCAGATTGTAAAGGAGTTTGTAAAACGGATCAGTGGTCATATTAAATGACAAAAAGATCAGTACAATGACCAAGGAATAAATTACATACATCAGTTAATGTAGCCGTCATCTTAGCGATCTTTTTATTAGTTTCTGCTTTTTTATGGTAATAGCTTTTATAGAAACAAAGGAGAAAACGTTAGGGCTTAAAGGCAAAGAGGCTTTAAACCATTTAAATAATTTTAGCTTTTGAATTTCACAATGTATTGTCTTTTGATAAAGTGATAAATTGTGTAAGCAGTGAACATCTATAAAATGGTTACCTGAAAACTTACATCAAATTGAGAGTTTCTTGAGAATAAAAAAATTGTTGAGATTTTATCTTTAAAACGTCGGTTATATTTGTTACAGTATATTGTTTTTTTAAACTATAAGCCTTAAAAGATTGTTTTGTCCCATGCTTTATTTTCATTAATGGTGACCATGATATTTGTGGATTCAAAAATGAAAAGAACAGTTTTGTAAAGTACACCGTAAACAACAATCACACAAGGAATATAAGTGGCATTTAGTCAAGTTGTTTAAGCAAAGAATACTTTGAAAATTTGATAGGACGAACGGCAGATGTCAAGTAATGGCAGTAGCTAACAAGACCTTTAGCACCATGGAGAACAAACTAAATCAGTTTGAGCATGCCCTAGGTACTTAAAGCGACTTACACGTTGCATTAACTGTAATGGTCGTTGTAACGGCACTGATATAGTTAGACGCATTACATTTATAATCACCAGCCTGTGTACGTATGATGTTCTGTAACCTTAGTACATTAGATGATCCGACTTGTTGTCCATTAGGTCCTGTCCATATCACTGTACAGTTAGGTCTACAGTCAGAGTCACATGTTATATCTGGTATAGAAGTATCCTCAACAACTGTGTAGCTCTGGTGGTCAGGTGATAGCATGATATCTTCTGGTCCGTCTGCAATATGGTGTTCATGTACATGTATTGAACGTGGTTTTGGACGACTTATGATCATTTATATTCTAAACAACACAAGAACCACTTTAAATTGTTCTATTAGGTTTCTTACTTTTATCAATTCATTTATCATAAAAGGTAAATGTTTTTTTTGTGATAAGACTCTTTTGGCCCATTTAAAGCCAAAAAAGTAAAATGTATTTGAAATCATGTTACTTTAAACCTTATTTTTTCCAAATAATTGTACTTTTATAACAGAATATTCTTTGATAATTTTGCATAAAAAAACATTAAAAATCGTGTTTAAAATTAATCCAATTTGAATGACAATTGAAAATTGAAACTTTCAAGGTAGACCTTTATAAAATTTAAATTGTGTGCTAAAACACTTGCAGATATGGTTAACCAATTCTTTCAAAGGTTTCTCATATATAATTATAACTTTGAACGAACAGTTTTCAATTTGAAATGTACGGTAATCTTAATAAAAATGAAGAAAACGCAGATATTTTGAATATTTTAAACAATTGATTACTAAAAAAAATACAATACTATTAGTCTTTTAATTTTTCAGTATTTCTCGCACACAAAAACATCTTGAAACTCTCACCAAAAATATATTTTAGTAATACAAGTATTTGAGAGAAAATATATATGGAGCTGGTTCCGCGTGCAAGACAATACTTCCGAAAAGAACATATATCACTCAATTTCCTCACTTTTCTACCATAGCTCTTTTATGTCCTCTTTCAATATTCTTATGAAAAGGGAACATAAAGAGTTACCATATTTGTACTGGTAACCTAAAGTTCACAAAAATCCGTACAAAGAAATGTATATAGCTGGATCTTCATCATGTTCAACTAGAGAGCTGTCCGTCCATTTAACTAAAATCCTGTCTGCTGTCAAAGAAGGGCAACAAGCATACTGCGATACTATTTATAATCGTAGTGGAATCAACCGTATGGGGAGATTGAAGAACTCAAAAGATTTGTCAGATCATTTTAAATCTTGATCTGAGGTTTACTCTTTGAAAACGTACGATTTTTCAACTTTATACACTACCTTGCCACACGAAAAACTAAAATGTCACCTGAAAAAACTTATCGAAATAGCCTTTTCAAATTCTAGGAATTTTGATGTTTTGGGTTATAGCTCCACATTCTTTTCCAAAACATCCTTCAAAGATAAAATTTGTTATATACTGGAACAGGTTTGCAGTATGCTTGATTTCCTCATTGACAACATATTTGTCACCTTCGGATACGAGATTTTTCAGCAACAAATCGGCATTCCAATGGGCACAAACCGTGCTCCTCTCCTCGCCGATTTGTTTTATACTCTTACGAGACTGAATTTCTTCAGGGACTTGTAAAGAACAAGAAGATGAAAGAGGCAAGGTCATTTAATCTTACATTCAGATATATTTATGATGTCCTTTCTGTCAATAACACTTAATTTGGTAGATGGATTCCTTCAATATATCCTCCAGACTTGGAAATTAAAGAGACCACCGATTCAAATTGCTTCACGTCTTTCTTGGATTTGCACCTCAAACTTGCCCCAGGTGGTCATCTCAGAACAAAAAAATTACGATAAAAGAGACAATTTTAATTTTCAAATAATTAATTTTCCTAATCTACAAAGCAATATACCTACTTCCCCTGCATATGGTGTTTATATTTCACAACTTATTCGATATGCCAGAGCTTGTACTCATTTTACAGATTTTTTTATCAGACAACGATTTCTCTGTGACTGACTTTTGGTGCAGGGCTATAAGAAAATACGTCTCATAAGATCCCTAAAAAAATTCTTTCTCCGTTATCAGCCACCAGTAGAAAAGTTCAAAATTGAGTTAAAAGATATGGTGATTAATATTGTTTTAATTAGTGTTTGACTGGTCTGCTGTCCTGATATGATCACCTCAATATTCCTATTGTGTCTCATAACTATGATGTGTTCTATGGTCATTACCGGAAAATGAAAAAGATGAGAAAGAACTGATAATCATATTTTATACAAAAAACAACCCAATGTGGAGTACAAAAGTGGTCAATATTAGAGAAAACGGCACTTTTATGAAAATAAAATATTCCAAAATGTGATAACTAGACGTCCCGCTTGTATTATAACTTAGAAAAAAAAATACAATTGTATCACAACGTTAATCACAAAGAAAACATATCTAATCTATTTGTCGCAGATTTAAACTAGAATAACATAACATTCATTTCGTGAACTTGGTGAAAAGCAATCATAAATTTTATCGCGTTACTTTAAGATTATAATAATAAAGATGATTCGTTTTAACTATTTTAAAACAGGGGATGCAAATTAGTAGTTTTATTATATGGCCTCTAAAATACACTGACGTAAAAGGAGCTTAATATTGATAACTAAAATTTAAGACTTAAAAACATACAGTTCACATTGAGACCAATGTCGATAAATCGTTCTCCGATTCCGTTCCATGTTCTACATCTGAACGTCCCATGATCACTCTTGGTTACAGACGGTATAGACAGTGTATCTCCCTGTATAACAGAGCTATCTGGTCTGATCCATTTGTACTGACAGCTGGGATTACATACAGCAGAACATCTGACGGCATCTAAGCGTTCCCCTAGTATCTTTGTTACTGTGGTAGCTGCTGGGACTAGGGTTAGTGGATCGTCTGGACCGTCTGTCAAAACATAAATCAGAATTATGCAATAGATCAGATTGTAAAGGAGTTTGTAAAACGGATCAGTGGTCATATTAAATGACAAAAAGACCAGTACAATGACCAAGGAATAAATAACATACATCAGTTCATGTAGCCGTCATCTTAGCTATCTTTTTATTAGTTTTTGCTTTTTTTATGGTAATAGCTTTTATAGAAACAAAAGAGCAAAGGCAAAGAGGGTTTAAACCATTTAAATAATTTTAGCTTTTGAATTTCACAATGTATTGTCTTTTGATAAAGTGATAAATTGTGTAAGCAGTGAACATCTATAAAATGGTTACCTGAACACTTACATCAAATTGAGAGTTTCTTGAGAATAAAAAAAATGTTGAGATTTTATCTTTAAAGCGTCGGTTATATTTGTTACAGTATATTGGTTTTTTAAACTATAAGCCGTAAAAGATTGTTTCTTCCCATGCTTTATTTTCATTTATGGTGACCATGATATTTGTCGATTCAAAAATGAAAAGAACAGTTTTGTAAAGTACACCGTAAACAACAAACACACAAGGAATATAAGTGGCATTTAGTCAAGTTGTATAAGCAAAGAATATTTTGAAAATTTGAACGGACGATCGGCAGATGTCAAGTAATGGCAGTAGCTAACAAGACCTTTAGCAACATGGAGAACAAACTAAATCAGTTTGAGCATGCCCTAGGTACTTAAAGCGACTTACATGTTGCATTAACTGTAATGGTCGTTGTAACGGCACTGATATAGTTAGACGCATTACATGTATAATCACCAGCCTGTGTACGTATGATGTTCTGTAACCTTAGTACATTAGATGATCCTACTTGTTGTCCATTAGGTCCTGTCCATATCACTGTACAGTTAGGTCTACAGTCAGAGTCACATGTTATATCTGGTATAGAAGTATCCTCTACAACTGTGTAGCTCTGGTGGTCAGGTGATAGCATGATATCTTCTGGTCCGTCTGCAATATGTTGTTCATGTACATGTATTGAACGTGGTTTTGGACGACTTATGATCATTTATATTCTAAACAACACAAGAACCACTTTAAATTGTTCTATTAGGTTTCTTACTTTTATCAATTCATTTATAATAAAAGGTAAATGGTAGGTTGTGATAAGACCCTTTTGGCCCATTTAAAGCCAAAAAGTAAAATGTATTTGAAATCCTGATACTTTAAACCTTATTTTTTTCCAAATAATTGTACTGTTATAACAGAATATTCTTTGATAATTTTGCATAAAAAAACATTAAAAGTCATGTTTAAAATTAATCCAAATTGAATGACAATTGAAAATTGAAACTTTCAAGGTAGACCTTTATAAGATTTAAATTGTGTGCTAAAACACTTGCAGATATGGTCAACCAATTCTTTCAAAGGTTTCTCATATATTATTATAACTTTGAACGAACAGTTTTCAATTTGAAATGTACGGTAATCTTAATAAAAATGAAGAAAACGCAGATATTTTGAATATTTTTAAACAATTGATTACTAAAAAAAATACAATACTATTAGTCTTTTAATTTTCAGTATTTTTCGCACACAAAAACATCTTGAAACTCTCACCAAAAATATATTTTAGTAATACAAGTATTTGAGAAAAAATATATATGGAGCTGGTTCCGCGTGCAAGACAATACTTCCGAAAAGAATATAAATCACTCAATTTCCTCACTTTTCTACCATAGCTCTTTTATGTCCTCTTTCAATATTCTTATGAAAAGGGAACATAAAGAGTTACCATATTTGTACTGGTAACCTAAAGTTCACAAAAATCCGTACAAAGAAATGTATATAGCTGGATCTTCATCATGTTCAACTACAGAGCTGTCCGTCCATTTAACTAAAATCTTGTCTGCTGTCAAAGAAGGTCAACAAGCATACTGCGACACTATTTATAATCGTAGTGGAATCAACCGTATGGGGAGATTGAAGAACTCAAAAGATTTGTTAGATCATTTTAAATCTAGATCTGAGGTTCACTCTTTGAAAACGTACGATTTTTCAACTTTATACACTACCTTGCCACACGAAAAACTAAAATGTCACCTGAAAAAACTAATCGAAATAGCCTTTTCAAATTCTAGGAATTTTGATGTCTTGTGTTATAGCTCCACATTCTTTTCTAAAACATCCTTCAAAGATTAAATTTGTTATACAAGTTTGCAGTATGCTTGATTTCCTCATTGACAACATATTTGTCACCTTCGGATACTAGATTTTTCAACAACAAATCGGCATTCCAATGGGCACAAACCGTGCTCCTCTCCTCGCCGATTTGTTTTATACTCTTACGAGACTGAATTTCTTCAGGGACTTGTAAAGAACAAGAAGATGAAAGAGGCAAGGTCATTTAATCTTACATTCAGATATATTTATGATGTCCTTTCTGTCAATAACACTTGATTTGGTAGATGGATTCCTTCAATATATCCTCCAGACTTTGAAATTAAAGAGACCACCGAATCAAATTGCTTCACGTCTTTCTTGGATTTGCACCTCAAACTTGCCCCAGGTAATCATCTCAGAACATAAAAATTACGATAAAAGAGACAATTTTAATTTTCAAATTATTAATTTTCCTAATCTACAAAGCAATATACCTACTTCCCCTGCATACGGTCTTTACATTTCACAACTTATTCGATATGCCAGAGCTTGTACTCGATATGCCAGAGCTTGTACTCATTTTACAGATTTTTTTATCAGACAACGATTTTTTTTGTGACTGACTTTTGGTGCAGGGCTATAAGAAAATACGTCTCATAAGATCCCTAAAAAAATCTTTCTTCGTTATCAGCCACCAGTAGAAAAGTTCAAAATTGACTTAAAAGATATGGTGATTAATTGTTTTAATTAGTGTTTGACTGGTCTGCTGTCCTGATATGATCACCTCAATATTCCTATTGTGTCTCATAACTATGATGTGTTATATGGTCATTACCGGATCCTAAGATCGCAACGGAAAAGGGAGGTTTGGCGTCAAAAATCCTGGTTTAACCCACCACTTCGTTTGAAATGCCTGTACCAAGTCAGGACCATTGCGATCCACCAATTCCCCGGTATGACTGATTCGTTTTTGTCATTTTCTCTGGACAATGAGATTGATCATTCAAGTTCGGTAGTCTTGTTATTACATTTATTTTCATTGACACAATGTTTTGATGATTTGCGATGGTTCATATCAAGCATCATTTCTTGAGAGAGAAAAACATTCATACTCATGGCGTTTATTTTTCAAAAAATACTAACAGTTACCCTTCAGACAATACATTTTGTGATATAATTTATCTTATTATTTTTTTCTTTCAACGTTGCGCTGAAAAGTAGTCTTATCGCAAGCAATCCTTTTACCAAACCCAATAAAAACACAACCCATTTTCTGATATTGACACTGACTTGCTGGACTTGTTTACTGTGTGAACTGTTTAATACGGAAGCCGAGGAAACAAAGTCTTATATTCGTCAATTCAATTTTAAATGCGTCTTTTCGGAAAACTAGATGGAGCCTTCCCCGGAAGTCATATGTCGCCTGCGTATCTTTGTTTTTTTTTTTGTTGGTTTTTTTTGGTAAACAGAAAGTAGATGAGTTATGGGTATAAAATATGCCTGCTGCATGTAGCCTGGACTAAAGTACAAAGGAAATGTGTACACAAGTCCATTATTTTAAAATCTTAAATATTCGTCAAATAGGAAGTAGTTATTTTTTGGGCATGAACTTTCTTTATATCATAAAGTACAACAGGATGAATCTGCATGCAAAATATCAAGAGCCTGCTGCATGTAGTTGCTTGGAAAAGTTCAACGGAAGTTTGTATTCAAGTCCTTTATATATAAAATCTTTATGTATTCGTCATACAGGAAGTAGTTAATTTTCTGGCATGAAATCGCTTTACACCATATAGTACTATAGAAAGAAGCTGCAAGCAAAATATCAAAAGCCCGCTTTATGAAGCTGCTTGGGAAAGTGCGATGTAATTTGAATTAAAGTCCTTTAAGTATTCGTCAAACAGGAAGTAGTTAATTTTCTGGCATAAAATCGCTTTACCACATATAGTACTATAGGATTAAGCTGAACTCTTTGGTGTCTAATCGTAAAATGATTTCATTTCAAATGGTTTACCTGTATAATGGATTGTACCACGTGATCATGTCACGTGACTTCTGGATCAAACCGGTTAGAACTGGTTTGGACTTGATTTTACGTTTTGTAAGTTTTATTTCATTGAATTGCTTTTTGTTGGAATCTGTTCTTCAAATTTTTTTATGTTTGCTGATTTTTCGTCAACATATTTTCTTATTTTACTTTTTTACGGGAATTCTATCTCTCAGATGAGCACAGATGTTGGTTTGATATAGAGTTTTGTAATGTCATCCTTTCCGGATTTGACCAACACTTAATCGATCTTTGGCAACGTGACGGGTGTGCTATAGCAAGCAGGAACTGCTTACTCTTCCGGAGCACCTGAGTTCACTCTCGTTTCGACTTGAGTTCGCGTTGCTGAATGCGGTTTTGTCGTTATGTATGTGTGTGTTTTATGTTGTTATGTAGCTTGTTTTGTTGTGATGATTTTTTGGCTGCCGGTTTTGTCCTTGTCTTTACGGTTTTATGATACTGATTACCCCTTTGGTACACCTTTGCTTCTTTCTTAACAATAAAATTTTGTAAGTTTGTTTTCGTAGTTTGATGTTTTTTCTTCCAACATATTTTCTTAACGGTAAGATTTTGTAAGTTTGTTTTCGTAGTTTGTTGTTTTTTCATCAACAGATTATCTTTTGTGGTAAGATTTTGTGAGTTTCTTTTTAAAGTGGAAGGTTTTTCGTCAATGCATTTTGATTTTGTTTGAATTTGATGTACCGATTTTCGTTTTTTAGTCAAACGTTTAGATCTCTGTCTTGTATGTTTGTGTCGAAAACGCTTCAATAGGTATTTTTAAAGGGGGAAAATGGCTTAAAATGGGTATTTTAGGGTGAAAATGGGTAAAACGGGGCTAAAATGGGTGTTTTGGGATTAAAATGGGGGACCACCTCCCCCTCCCCAAAAATTGGGGGGGTAATGGGGGAGGCAAATGGGGGGTAAAAATGGGTAAAATGGGGCTAAAATGGGTGTTTTGGGGTAAAATGAGTAAAATAGGGGGGAGGCAAATGGGGGGGGGGTGAAAATGGGTAAAATGGGGCTAAAATGGGTGTTTTGGGGGTAAAATGAGTAAAATAGGGGGAGGCAAATGGGGGGATATTGGGGCTGCTGCTGCTGCTGCGGCGGAGGGTAAATGGCTGCTATTGCTGCTCCAGTGGAGGTAGTTTAGGGGGGAGAGGGATTTTGCTGTTCCATGGGAAGAATAAAAACGCGTATACTAGTTCGGATGGTTTATTGAGTTAAAACATTCTTCTTCAGGTAGTCTTTAAACGATCGCTTCTTCTTTAATGGGATGTTCCTTGTTTTTTTGGATGTTCCTTGTTTGTCTTGGGCTTTCTTCCTCTTGAGGTCTTTGTAGGCTTGTGGTTCATGGGTTTCTTGGTCTTTACACCGTTGAAGTTCTTTACTTAGTTGGACTTTGCTAGTCTTCCTCTTGAGTTCTTTGTAGGCTTTACTGATTTTCCATTATGGTTCATGGGCTTATTGGTTTTTACAACGTTAAGGCTCTTTACATCCTTGGTCTTCTCAGACTTAATCGATCGCCGTGTCTTCTTTAAGTCTATGTTCCGCACTCTTTGGACGTTTGGATTGTTCTCCCGATGGTACAACGTGTTGAGTCTTAGTTTGTGTTGCCCTTTTCTCTTTCGAGTCTACATGCTTCACCTTCTCGTGTCGTGTAACATGTAACTCGGCCATGAAAACCGTCTATTGCATTCGGAGCACTAATAAGCCATGTTCTCTCTTCGGTGTCTAATGTAAAACTAACTCAATCTCCACCTGTCACTCCTTATATCCATATTTCACTTTCTTAACCTTAGATTCGTTATGTACAGGTCTTTAGCTCTTCAACAGTATGTGACATGACCCTCTTTACTTAATATGTGGAATTGGTCATTTTGGGGTCAAGTCCTAACTGACCACTGACCATAACCACCCTTATAACTCCAGATTATGCCTCTTTACCTCTTAAGCTCTCTTACGATATACGACAACCCTATATAGGGTCTAATTTAAGTATTGGTCACTTTGTGGTCAAGCCCCGGATGACCACTTACCAAAACAAAGTACGTCATTTGAAAGCTATTGTCATAAGGAAGACAATGCAACAAACCAGAAGGAAATCGATCAAGGAATAACAAAGTTACGGACCATTAAAATCTAGTAGTAGAGATGTGGCAATCATTTATCGGATATCTCAAATTCGAATTTTCGCGGGAAAATGAGCTTCCGAAAGGACCGGATGTTCCGTCATCGGAAGCAACATGGCGAAACCGGTAGCAAAATGACCGCCGCTGTCCAAGATGGCCGACCGGAAGTAAGATGGCGGACCGGAAGCAAGATGGCGGACCGGAAGCGGATATGACGTCACAGACAGCCTATTGGACGTCGAGGACGTCCTGAGAAAGAAGACACGGCGATCGATTAAGTCTGAGAAGACCAAGGATTTAAAGAGCTTTAACGTTGTAAAAACCAATAAGCCCATGAATCATAATGGAAAATCAGTAAAGTCTACAAAGACCTCAAGAAGAAGACTAGCAAAGTCCAAGGAAGTAAAGAACCTCAACGGTGTAAAGACCAAGAAACCCATGAACCACAAGCCTACAAAGACCTCAAGAGGAAGAAAGCCCAAGACAAACAAGGAACATCCAAAAGAAACCAACCAACCCATTAAAGAAGAAGCGATCGTTTAAAGACTACCTGAAGAAGAATATTTTAACTCAATAAACCATCCGAACTAATATACGCGTTTTCATTCTTCCCATGGAACAGCAAAATCCCTCTCCCCCCTAAACTACCTCTACTAGAGCAGCAATATCAGCCATTTACTCTCCGCCGCAGCAGCAGCAGTAGCCCTAATATCCGCCCATTTGCCTCCCCCTATTTTACTCATTTTACCCCCAAAACACCCATTTTAGCCCAATTTTACCCATTTTCACCCCCCCCATTTGCCTCCCCCTATTTTACTCATTTTACCCCCAAAAACACCCATTTTAGCCCCATTTTACCCATTTTCACCCCCCATTTGCCTCCCCTATTACTCCCCTCATTTTTTGGGGAGGGGGTAGGAGGTCCCCCATTTTAGTTCCAAAACACCCATTTTAGACCCGTTTTACCCATTTTCATCCTAAAATACCCATTTTAAGCCATTTTTCCCCTTTAAAAATACCTATTGAAGCGTTTTCGACACAAAAATACAAGACAGAGATCTAAACGTTTGACTAAAAAACGAAAATCGGTACATCAAATTCAAACAAAATCAAAATGAATTGACGAAAAACCTTCCACTTTAAAAAGAAACTCACAAAATCTTACCACAAAAGATAATCTGTTGATGAAAAAACAACAAACTACGAAAACAAACTTACAAAATCTTACCGTTAAGAAAATATGTTGAAGAAAAAACATCAAACTACAAAAACAAACTTACAAAATCTTACCGTTAAGAAAATATGCTGACGAAAAATCAGCAAACATAAAAAATTTGAAGAACATATTCCAAAAAAAGCAATTCAATGAAATAAAACTTACAAAACGTAAAATCAAGTCCAAACCAGTTCTAACCGGTTTGATCCAGAAGTCACGTGACATGATCACGTGGTACAATCCATTATACAGGTAAATTTTACGATTAGACACCATAGAGTTTAGACGTGTTTTAACGAAGAGAAAAGGTAGGACTCATACATATCCAACTTAACTTTGAAAGGCATACAATGAAAAGAGGAGAAAACAATAGACAGTATATAATTTGAAAGGCGTATTATTAAAAGAGGAGGAATCAATAGACAGTATATAATTTGAAAGGCATACAAGTAAAAGAGAAGGAATCAATAGACGACATATTATTTTAAACGTATACAATTTAAAAAAGAGGAAACAATAGACACCATATACCCACCTGTGTTATTTTATTTCAGATGGCTAAACAATTTACCTTCAACCAATGTGAAGCCAATTTTGAGAAGATGAGTCAGCTACATCGTCATAGACGATGGACCAACCACCGAGAGACTTATTCGTGTACTAGATGCACCAAGACTTTTACAAGGAGGGAGAATCTACAAGCTCACATGACCCGCCACCAAATGGGTTACGAATGTATCCAATGCAACCAGGCCTTTGCTACCCAACGCCATTTAGAGTTACATCAGCAAAGACATGGACAAAGAGGAGCAGGGCAACCGTTCCACATGGATGATCCGAAATCCTATTACACCATCAAACGGCAGGAGAAGAAAAGAATACTCAAGTTTGGAACTTCGAGAAATCATAATACAGTCACCTTTAAGGAATTTGAAGTCACGGACCTGCCTTCCATCATAAGAACACTACATCGATTATTCGATTCCATCCTGCAAACTATTGGCGAAGATTTGAAAGAACAGGACCTCGTTAAACTGACAATTGAAACCAACTCCCTCGACTTCCCGATTGCCCTTCCTATATCACAACTCAAGGAATTGACTACGGAACTACTATTAAAGGAAATAGAGAGAGTATTACAATCTCATGAGGAGTTTGTATTGGATGGAAGTTTAGCATTAGATATTCTTCACGTATCCATTCCCGAAGGAAGCGGGCGCAAAAGATGCAATTACGTTTATCTCAACAGAATGCTTAAAGACAAACAACGTATCATCAGAATACAGAACCGAGATGAGCTGTGCTGTGCTAGAGCCATCGTTACAGCGAAAGCAAGGATCGATAAACACTCAAAGTGGGACACTATCCGCAAAGGACGGTACATTCAAGAATACTTTGCCGAACAACTGCACGAGAAAGCCAATGTACCCAAAGGTCCGTGCGGCATCGAAGAACTCCAACAATTCCAAGCTATTCTCCCGGAATACCAAATCATCTTTTTCTCAAAGACTACTTTAACGGCATCATCTAAGAAGGCCCGGAAACCGAAAAGAAGATATACTTATACCACCATGACGACCATTACGATGTTATCACCACCGTAGCAGGTTTCAAGACCAGAGTCTATTACTGCGACAAGTGTAAAAAAGGGTATAACAACAAAGAAGAGCATGCATGCAACAACCCATGCTTCTTTTGTAAGAAGATACACGAACCTTGTGAAGACAGTTGGATCAACTGTAGCCAATGTGGTCGGAACTTTAGGGGAAAAGGATGCTTCCAACTCCATTTGGAGCAAACAAAGAAGGGCAACTCAACATGTAAATGGTACTACAAGTGTAAAGACTGTGGCCACACTGTCAACATGGAGAAGAGGAAAACAGACCATGAGTGTGGCGAGATGTACTGTTCCACCTGTAAACAGTACTGCGATCCAAACCACCAGTGTTACATGATGCCTATAGTAATCAAAGAACCTATCAAAGAGCAAACTTACATCTGCTTCGATTTCGAGTGTACACAAGACGACCTCATAGAGTGTGAAATGGGATACCAACCTGACACTGACGGAAGATGTTCACACTGTAATGCCAGTACCTGTGGAGCTATGGAACACCGACCCAACTTATGTGTTGTTCATAAAGTGTGCACCGTGTGCATGGAGGAGGAAGTGAATGCAGAGAGTACCTGCGAGAACTGTTGACAGAACCAACTGATCTTTAGAGGACCCAATACCAACAACGACTTTTGCAACTGGCTATTTTCCGGAGACAACACGAACTCCACCGTAATTTGCCACAACTTTAAAGGCTACGACTCTTTCCCTGTCCTGCAATACCTATTTGACCAAGGAATCCAATCCAAGATTGTTCCAAATGGCGCCAAGAACATGGTAGTTACTATTCCAAGCTGCAGCATACGGATGATAGATTCCCTCAACTTCCTTCCCACGGCCTTAGCCAAACTCCCGAAAATGTTTGGATTCGAACTCCACAAAGGATACTTCCCACATCTGTTTAACACAAAGGAAAACCAGAACGTTAGAATAAAAACTCTTCCAGACATCAATTACTATAATCCCGATGGAATGAAAGCGGAAGAACGGGAAACATTCATGCATTGGTACGAAGACCACAGGAACGACCCATTTGACGTCCAAAAGGAACTCTTGAAGTACTGCATCACTGACGTAGACATACTGAGAAAAGCCTGTTTAACCTTTAGACAACTGTTCACGGACACTTTAGAGGGTACTCCAATCGACCCCTTCCAAAACAGTATCACCATTGCCTCTGCCTGCAACCTGGTCTTTCGATCCAAGTTTCTACGGTGGATTACTATTGGCCTCATCCCGGCGCAAGGCTATCGACCAGAACACAAGCACTCTATTAAAGCCATGAAATGGTTAAAATATGTATCCGCAATAAAAGACATACAGATTCAACATGCAGAGAACGAAGGAGAAAAAACAGATCGGTCCCTACAGAGTAGACGGATACCACGATGGAACCGTGTACGAATTTCACGGCTGCTACTGGCATGGATGCCCAAGATGTTACTCAAAAGAGACCATCAATACGGTCAATAACATGTCCATGTACGATTTACATCAACGGACCCTAGAAAAGAAGACCTATCTGCAACAAGAAGGGTACACCTACGTAGAGAAATGGGAATGTGACTTTGAGAGGGAGTTGAAAACTGGTACAACCATGAGCAACTTTGTCAACTCCTTAGAGATGATCCCACCCTTAGAACCACGAGAAGCCTTTTATGGTGGACGAACAGAAGCCTTTACCTTGTACAAAGAGGCGGAAGAAAACAGTATCAACTACTATGACGTGACATCACTCTATCCATTCGTCAACAAGACCGGAAAAGTACCTAAAGGACATCCCGTCATCATCACAGAAAACTTTGGGGACATCCACGAGTACGAAGGATTGGTGAAATGTAAAGTACTACCACCCAGAAACCTTTACATTCCTGTTTTACCCAGCAAGATCAACAGCAAACTGATGTTCCCACTCTGTCGTACCTGTACGGAAACCTACCAGCAGGAGGCTTGTAACCATACTGAAAAAGATAGAGCTATAACGGGAACTTTGGGTAACAGATGAGTTGAAAAAGGCCTTGGAAAAGGGATATTCCATCTTAACCATTTACGAAGTATGGCATTTCGAAGAGGTAGAACAGTACGATCCCGGAACGAAGTCTGGAGGACTCTTCACTGACTACTTCAATACATTCGTGAAAATGAAACAAGAAGCTAGTGGATGGTCAGAGTGGTGCCAATCTGAGGAGGATAAACTACATTACATCAAGGATTACGAGGAAAAGGAAGGGATACAGTTAGACTTTAACAAGATAGAAAAGAACCCTGGCATCAGTTCATTAGCCAAATTGATGTTGAACAGCTTTTGGGGCAAGTTTGGACAAAGAAACAACATGCAACAGACCACCTACATTACAGAACAAAAGAAATACTTTGACATGTTAACCAGCAAACAAATAGAAGTGACCGGAATCCAGTTTGTTAACGATGAAATGGTAGAACTAAGATGGAAATTTAAAGAAGAATTCATCAAAACCTCAAAGAAAACGAACGTCCTCATAGCAGCCTATACTACCGCCCAGGCCAGACTAAAGCTGTATTCTTATCTGGAGAATTTGGGACCAAGAACACTGTACTGCGACACGGACTCCATCGTATTTACATCGAAACCAGGAGAATGGAATCCTAAGCTGGGAGACTACTTAGGGGATTTAACAGATGAAGTACCCGGAAATACTATACGGAGTTTGTTACGGGAGGACCAAAGAACTATGCATACAAACTAGCCATTCCCGAGAAAGGAGGAAACATAACTATGTGGAATAGCACTAAACTTCAAGAACGCATTAGACATCAACTACGACACCATCAAGGAGAAGGTCACCATCAACAGAAGCGATATCAGGACAGTGAGAGACGAATATAAGATCCAAAGAAGCAATCAAAAACTGTTAACTGTTTCACAAAAGAAAGAGTATCGAATTGTATTTGACAAAAGAGTGATCATGAACGATTTAACCACCAGACCCTATGGATATTAAATTTGTAAAATAGAATGTAAATAAAACTTGTACTATAGAATGTTAATAAAAGTTGTACCCGATTTTGAGTTTTTATTGAAAACTTAAAGGAAAGAGCTATCAATACAATAACAAAGACAAAAAAAGAGCCCATAAAGGGCGAAAAAAAAACGAAAAGAAGAACCAATTAGAGTTAAGCCATACATGAACAAAAGAAGCTCAAAAGACGAAAAAACAAGAGAAAATGAGGAAAGAAATGAGGAAAATGAGGGAAAATGAGGAGGGAAATGAGGAAAATGAGGGAAAATGAGGGAAATGAGGAAAAATGAGGAAAGTGAGGAAAAAATGAGGAGGAGGAGGAGGAGGGATTACGAGGGAAGAGGAGGAAGAGGAGGAGGAGGAAAGAAAACAAGGGTAAAACTATACAACAACACATGGAAATGACTAAAACACAAGAGACCACAAAAAAGAGACTTAAAAAACGAAAACAAAAAGAGAAGAGACCAATTAGGAATAATCCATACAAGAGTATCACAGGAGTCCATCAAGGGCGACACAAACAAAACAAATGGTTAGGATTAGGGTTAGGGCTAGGGTAAGGATTAGGGTAAGGGTAAAGATTAGGGTTAGGGTTAGAGATAAGGGTAAGGGTTAAGGATAAGAAATTAGGTTTAGGGTAAAGATTAGAGTTAGGGTTAGAGATGAGGGTAAGGGTTAAAGGTTAGGGTAAGGGATTAGAGATTAGGTTTAGGATTAGGGTAAGATTTAGGGGACGAATACAAATCAGGGGCGAAAGAAAGGGACGAATTAAAAAAGGGGGCGAAGGAAAAAGATTAATCGCTGTTCCGCATGACTGCAAACGACTTTACTGATATAGATCTGAGGCGACAGTTGTCGCCATGTGGTTTGACCTTTTGTCTATGGAAAATTAAAAGTACAAAGTGTCCTTGAGAGACCCAGTATACTACTGATCTATATTCCTATGCGAACAAATTTAACACAGTGAATTAAAAAAAAATACTAGATTATTGATATCCCCTGAATTTTTTGTTCTTAATTATATGTTACAAATTGTTGAAATAATTGTTCTAAACAGAACCCTTTAACATTTCAAAGATTTTTTCAGCACAGTTTCTGTTTTTGTATTTAAAAATCAGAACAAATAAAATAAAATTATATTATAATTTTTTTTATTGATGAATAGAACACGAACTTTGCCTATTTAGTTTAAAGTAATTACTATGTAAACAATTATAAAATTCATTAGATTAATAATATTAACATATTTAAATAGAAAATGTACGTCTTATTTAACACTATAGCATAATTTATTTAAAACAAATTAAATTAACGCCGTGACTTGTTTGTATTGCGTTATGCATGTTGTTATAAACGATAACTTCGTTTCACAGACGAATTTTCTAATTATACCGATCGATCGTATCAGTCAAAATAACGGATCGATAGCCCAGTTACCTATGGTATCCGTCATCCGTTCAATTCGTCCGATCCGTCATCAATCAGTCAACAACCAGTCACCAATCATTCGCCAATCCGTCATCAATCAGTAATCAATCCGGTCCAAACGCGTCATCAATCCGGTCTAAACGCGTCATCAATCCGTCACCGGTCAGTCATCGATCCATCAAAGTGTTGCATTGATCGGTTCAAGTACTGTAAATGGCGTATGGGGATAAGTATTGTAAATAATGTATGAGGATGATTCATGGGGAGAGAGGGAAGCTTTTACCATACAAGTACTGTAAATTGACTGTGTATGATGCCTTCATCAAAAGCAACCAATAGCAGGGAATGCAAAATGAATTCCTATTTTGTAATTTGCATTTTAAAAAGATAAAATACGTTATTACTGTTACAAATATGAATATTTTGAGTCTCTCAAGCTATGAGATAATTAGGACTTCGGTCATATTGTATATTGATGTCATAACTGCTCAAAACAAGATGGCAGAAGCGCGGTAACCTGTCATTCTAGTTTAGTTTCGCGAAACAAGACCAAAATGGGTCTTTCGTTGATAATTAAGGGATTGGTCTTGAAACTTATGTATTGTATTTTTAGTCTTAGTCCAATGCAAGACGGCGAGCAGCGACCTATAGTCATGTTGAAGACTGCTGGCTGTTTTTTTTCGTGATAATTAAAATTCCCGTTTGTTTATGTTGGTTGTGTCGTGTACACTTATTCCACATCTTTTCATCGTTTATTGGCACATGTCAACCAAACAATTAACTTGAATACCATATATATTTCATTCCCTGCAGTCATTACACTAACCTAGTCCGGCTCGTGAAACAAATTTGATTTGTTTTTTCTCTCCAGCCTTTGCATTCGAAAATGAAAGAAGAAATCACTTAATGTTGTCTTATATGACGTCTATAATATATGTCGTCTATTATACCATATATTGTAACGTCATTTTGTGTTTTTGTAAAAAAAAAAACCTTCTTGTTCTGTTTTTTAGGTCCGTCCCTTTTTAAAATCTTGCAAACGCTTGCGTTTCTTGCTGTTATTTAAAAGATAATGTTGCTTTAATTAAAGTATGAGGTACCATTATCATATATAAAAAGACAATTAATCTGCAGGAGGTTAACAGGTTCAACCTGTTCGCCAGTTTCCTGGCGAATATCGATGGTTTCCTTCACCATTTTTATTTGACCGTTCTGATGGCTTTTGTGTGTAGAAAACGGTGCTATACATGTATGTACCCTAACACACAAACATAAACCTGCTTAGTATTGCACTCAGTCTCTATAGTCCTTTTAGAAAGTATTTTCCGGACGTGCGGGCCAAAGAAATCTTTTAATTTGGCACTACAGGTTTACGACTTCCGGGTCGGCCTCCCAATTAAAAATCTGTTGAAATTAACTTAAGTCGTCAACTTTTTAAAACATTTTAAATCTGCTTGCCAAACTACTAAAACTTACGTTTACACTCTTAACCAGTTAATTTGACTCGTGGAGGGGAAATTACGCCAAAATACGGATAAGGATGAATTTATATTTTCTTAGCTCATCGTTGTTCACATCATGTGGCCGACCAAATAAGGGAAGCTACTCTTGCAAAAACGAAAATAGATGAAATGAAATCGAAATTCCGGATGGCATTTTGAAAAGGGCTGTATGTAAAAAAGTTCAATAGTCACCACTGAATGACACCGCGGAAAACAAAAAAAAAATCCTTGCTTGCATCTCTATATCATATAATTTTCTACATTTTAATTTTTATCAAAGTAATATGATTTAGGAGTATCTGAGCTCACTGTTTATGGGAATAGACTGGGGTTGCTAGACCCCCAAACTGTGTACATGTTCCGCACCATATGAGTATCTGGACCATATACGTGTATGGTCATGACTATATGGGTATTTATACTCATATGGTCGGACCGTACGCGTATGATCGGGCTATTCAGAAAAAAATAAAATAATTGATAAAAAACAAAATCATTTCCGTTATCACATTTTATATATTTTGTTGTAATCAAATTGAATTATTTGGATAGTTTACAAAGAAAATATAGTATTTACCCATAGTATCAGTTAGGAAAAGATCTTTATGCAAGCGACGATATGAAAAATGTAAATAATAAGATAACTGATTGACTAGTTCAATGACATTTTGTGAAAAAACGGCATACTTTAGAAGTAATTTCATAACACAAATACCCAATTGTTTAAATATAAAATTATTTGATACGCCATCGACCATTGTAAAAATACTTGGCAATTTGTGAAAATGGTTGTTTATTTAGTCAATTTAACAAAGTCCTGTTTTTAAATTTATGAAATCCAGATTATTCTCTCTCTGAACAATTTATGTGCTTTAATTGATAAAATCTAGTATTGCGAAAACAGTGAGATTATTTTTTTCATTTTGTTCCACTTATAATTGTTGTTCTATTTAGTCGAAAAATTATTATCCTAATTCGTATATGGTCTGGCCCGTCATAGCCATATGGTCATGATTATAGGCGTGTGGTCCAAAGACTCATATGGTCCGGAACATATATAATTATAATATATGATAATCAAGAAGCTTCATTGTAAGATTTCCAATGTCTCAGCGCTTGAGGGTTTAAGATATTTGATTCATTGAAAAGTGTTTTATTATTATTGTTAACTTGTATTATACATTTTTCATATGAAGTAATTTTGAATGTATTTTTTTTTGTCAGAACGTCAGCGTGTAACAGAAACCTAATTCACTCCTCCCGGCGGCTAATTGATCAATGCCCAAGGCCAGAAATGTCCATACCAATCACAACCATTTCGCTCTTCAATTATCCGGTGTATTTGCCTTGTTTGTCTTTTCCTCTTGGACTTTAAGTTCGGTAGTTTTGTAATCACCTTTCTTGAATTGTTTGTAAATTTGAATGACAGACATACATTTCCCTACCCTTTCGGTATGATCGCTCACTCTGTAAAGTCTATAAATTAATAAAACAGTTTTTTATTGCCTGTTCATGGAACGGTCAAACTATTTTTCCCTTTTTGCAAAGGAGATATTTCAGGAACTCTTGCCTCCGTTCGGAATGCGTTCTCAGGCAAAAAGTTCTACATCATCATCAACATCACCTCGAGATAATATTTTTAACTGCTTCATGAACAAACATTTAACAACTGTATACTGTCATCTCGATTTTTAATTAAATATTTTATTGACTGGTGTTTTACTGTCTTTCTCTGAAAGAGTTATAATTAAACACATACAGTTAACAGTGAGACTTAGGTCTATTGCCCGTTCCCCGACTGCATTCCATGCTCTACATCTGAACGTCCCATGATCACTCTTGGTTACAGACGGTATAGACAGTGTATCTCCCTGTATAACAGAGCTATCTGGTCTGATCCATTGGTACTGACAGCTGGGATTACATACAGCAGAACATCTGACGGCCTCTAAGCGTTCCCCTAGTATCTTTGTTACTGTGCTAGCTAATGGGTTTAAGGTTAGTGAATCGTCTGGACCGTCTGTTAAAATACAAGTTAGAATGTTTTTAGAGATCATTATGTAAAGTAAATTTGTACAACTGATCATTGGTCAAACATCATGGTACACATCATACAAGTCGTTTTGCATTGGTCAAAGACTAAACATGTACAACAAAAAATTAATATCGCAATACTCAAATTACCAACACAAGATCCACTTCTGAACATAGAACAATAAACACAAAGACGACAGGGCCAAAAATAAGCTTTGTCAAAGATTCCTTGAACTAATTTTTCGGACCCAACCCTCCCCCTATCATCAGTGATAATCTTGCACAAAGCACAAAAATAACACACTCTAACAATCAAATCGATACAAGTTTAGTTTAATTCAACAAGAGAAAAACCTGAGACAAAAAAATTATGCGAAAACAACAAGCCGTAAAGTAGTTCTCTTGAGAACAATCGCAGTTATTGACAGCTAGCCAAGAAGCATTTGTCAACTGTTGTAAAATTTAACATATCGATTCTAAATCTGACGCAACACTTCAAACAATGAATGATTTAGTGTTATATTTTCAAACAAAACCGACATATTTGATCGCTGTAATGCTTAAATATAATACATTGGTCACAAAGTAACAAATTAAAGTTTTAAAAATACCACCAAATTATCAATATATCTAAAAACACAAAATTTAAAGACCTTACTAAAGCTGTCAACATGTATAATTTCTTGTATAATTTTCAAAGTCAATTTACCATCTCCAGAGGATTGTTTTTGAATTTTTGAACTTCAAAGTGAGGTTGAAATTCAGAATATTCTTTTCAACCATTCTAAAGTAAAAAAAGATACCCTTGTACTTCTAAAAGTATCGGTCATAAATTAAAGGCACTCGACACCAAATAAGAATTAAATGTATATATGTTACAGTCATTTTGTTAAATCAGGCAATTTGTAAAATGCCATATATTTTAGGCATTTTATAAAATGACTAAGTCCTATATCAGCATTATATAAAATGCCTGAAAATATTAAGGCATTTTTACAAAATGTCTGGTTTTTTTAACAAAATTAAAGAAAATGCCTAAATTGTATAAAATAATAAATTGTCTTATGGGTGTTTCCAATCATCTACACATAACTTACAAGAGCGTTTGAAACAAAATCTCGTCAATTTTAGAGAATTGAAAATTTGTAATAACATACATCGCTACATATGTTATACTTCTTGCATACCAAGTTTCATTACATTTTGTAAGATCATTCAAAAAGTAAAGAAAGCAACAAGAGAGAATGCCGTGGATTATTGCTATTTGAAAATGTATTTGTTTTATTAGTTCAGCTGGACAGCAGGTCCATGTGAGCTATTGCCAGTACTCAGATGATCCCTTTATTGGAGTAAAAGGTACAAAGAAGTTTTATTCTTACTTTGAAGGGTAGAAAGAGAAAAGCTTAAACCTTCATCCCATTATGCTCTACAAATGTTTTCTTTCGGTCAAAGTTGTCAGATGATCCCTTATAGGCGTAATATCTCATATGAGAAACCCTTATAACCAGATGAGGGATTCAGGGAAATTTGGGTTGCTATGGCTATTTTTCAAACCTTATATTAGCATTACATTTTATAGCCAGAATTTTTATTTCATGTACAAGGTCTTTTTATTAAACATATCACCTTAATTCATATTTAGAATATCTTTTTTTTTGTATTAAGAGGTTGTTTGCTTATTTCAGTCATTTTGTTAACATTTTCAATATTTTTCAGGCATTTTGTTAAATGACTGAAGATTTGAGTCCTTCTATAGAATGCCAAAAATTGGGCGGCATTTTATAAAACGCCTAAAATTTTTATTCATTTAACAAAATGCCTAAATTAAAAAAATGACTGTAACATATATATGTACTTACAAGTTACATTTAAAACAGCATCAGTCGATTGGAGATCAATTCCATCGCTGCTGGCACTGCAGTACAAGGTTTTCGTATTATCTGCTTTCATTGCTGTATATCTCAGAGTACTTGTTACGGTGTTGTCTTGTGTTGTGTTTGATTTTTCCGTAGTGACAGAACCATCTATGTACCACCTAATGACAGGTTTGGGAGAACTTGTCGCCTGGCACTGGAAATCTCTGTTTGTTCCTTGCTCTACTGTAACCACACCAGTCGGCCTCAGACTAACATTTGTTAATCTAACTGAAAAAAAATATATCAATTTTCAATGAATGCTGTTAATGAATAATTTTCTAATCATAAAAAACGAATCTGTTCTGTAAAATTATTGGTATTAACTGTTATAAATTGAGAGAGATTGTATTTTAATTGTTAACACATATAAATGTTACAGGGCTAATTGGAATCAAGAGGGATCTGATCTGGAATCCTCCAAGGCAAATTGGAATACCAATTTCCCCATAGACATAATAGATTTCTGATTTGCCCTAAGAGAAATTGATATATCCAGATTTACCCAATGACGATTCTGGTTGTTTTAATTTTGTTACGCAATAATATAAAAATATTTTTTTTTGTAAATTAATGCATTTAATTAGAGAAATAGATTTTAAAAGGTAAGTTTTGTTAGGTCTAATTTTTTGTTATCATTTGTTTACCGGTAATTTTTGTTAACACAAAATACTTTGGGTCGTGAATAAAACAAAAGTAGCAAAAGACTAGTCTGGAAAAATTTTATATGAATGCATGTTTTGTTTTGTGCTTTTTTGTTATAAATATAGATGGCAATTTGAAGTGGTATAAATATAAATGAAGATACTAAAAGTTCAACTCTTTTAAGAATATTCAAAACTTTGTAATAAAAGTCATAGACAAATATTGTTTCCGGATCTAAGGAGCCAACAATTCAACTTATAAGGAGGAGGGGCTTAAAAATATTTTGAATTTCATTTTTGAGGAAAAAAAATATGCTGGCAGCAGAGGTTTAGAAAAAAAATAAAGTATGAATGTGTCCATGGTACACGGTTGCCCCCGCTAGGCCCAAAACAGGAAGTAGATGTCTGACAGACCTGAAAGTCCCTTAGGACATACAGTTTGTCATACTGAACAATCCTATCAAGTTTCAAATCATTCTCATGTTTGGTTCCTAAGAAAAACTTGACGGAAATTTTCAACGTCATGTTCACATATTTCACATCAGCCTAAGTCCAAAACAGGAAGTAGATGTCCGACACGTCTAAAAAAAGACGTATGGTTAATCATAACAAACCATCCTACCAAGTTGCAAATCAATCTCATATATGGTTCCTGAGAAAAGCTTGACAGAAAATTTCATAGTCATTTTCACATATTTTCACATTTCTCTATTTTTCCACAAATAGGAAGTAGATGCTTGACAGGTCTCAAAATCGCTTAGCAAGTATAGTTTTTTCATACTGAACCATCTACTAAATTTCAAATCATTCTCATGTACGGTTCCTACGAACAGCTTCCCGGAAATTTGTACGGACGGACGTACGGACGGACACGAGTAAAACTGAATGCCCCCCGACATGTCGTCGCGTGGGCATAAAAATATTCTGGAACAGGATTTCTGCATTTTAAAATAATGATAATAACAAGAGGCTCCCAGGAGCCTTAATCGCTCACCTGAACTACACAGATACATATATATATAGTAGATATTATTGTGCTTGTCCATATGCAATTTAAATTTCTGAAATATCTTGGTTAGTTTTCAAGATATTGGGCTTAATAAGTGCAAAATTGGGCAAAAAGTACGAAAAAGGGCAATAAATCCCACATCAGCAGTCAGATCTTTTCCAAAATTTCAGGACAGGTACATCTTATTATGCTGATCACTTTTGATTCTTATCCAAATTTTGATATCTGTAACCATTTTTGAGATATTAGCAAAAAACTGCAATTTACCCCTATGTTCTATTTTTAGCCATGGCGGCCATATCTTTTGACCAATCAAAAATCTGAACGATAGAATTGTAGCATGTATGCAACTGTGCCAAGTTTGGTTGAAGTTGGATGCATGGTGTTAGACAATTTAATCTTTGAAATTCAGGAGAAATTCGGTCCAGGTGAGGTAATAAAAAAGATATTGTGCCGTGTCACTAAAAGATGACTCCATATAAATTATATTTTAAAAAAAACTTGAAATCATACATGTATAATATAAATTACAACAAAGTTCCAGACAATAAATTTTGCTACGCCTGACGCGCGTTTCGTCTATTCAAGACTCATCAGAGGCGCTCTACCAAAAGTTGAAAATGCCAAACATTATAAGAACACTAAGAACAACCTATGTCTGAGATAGGCAGAACCTTAGGGTTTTGACAATTTAGAAATTTATACGGATAATTTGAAGCTTTGATGTGTTCGTCAACACAAAAGTATTGATGCCGGAGCGGGCTAACCTCGGGGAATTTAAACTCTAACAGCAAGGCTAACCATCACGAATGTTAGAAATATAAATTACAACAAAGTTCCAGACAATAAATTTTTCTATGCCTGACGCGCGTTTCGTCTATTCAAGACTAATTAGAGGCGCTCTACCAAAAGATGAAAATGCCAAACATTATAAGATTGTGAAGAGCATCTATCAATAATACCAAAAAATGTCTAATGAGAAACCAAATTAAGACTAAGAACAACCTATGTCTGGTGTAGGCAGAACCTTAGGGTTTTGACAATTTAGAAATTTAAACGGATAATTTTTATCTTTGATGTGTTCGTCAACACAAAAGTGTTGATGCCGGAGTGGGCTTACTTACCTCGGTGAATTTAAACTCCATCAGCAGCGCTAACCATCATGGATGTTAGAAATATAAATGACAACAAATTTCCAGACAATAAATTTTGCTACGCCTGGCGCCCGTTCTTCTATTCAAAACTCATCAGAGGCGCTCTACCAAAAGTTGAAAATGCCTAACATTATAAAACTGCGAAGATCATATATCAATAATACCAAAAAATGTCGAATGAGAAACCAAATTATGACTAAGAACAACATATGTCTGGGGTAGGCAGAACCTTAGGGTTTTGACAATTTAGAAATTTAAACTTACGGATATTTTGTAGATTTGATGTGTTCGTCAACACAAAAGTGTTGATGCCGGAGCGGGCTAACCTTGGGGAATTTAAACTCCACCAGCAGCGCTAGCCATCACGGATGTTAGAAATATAAATTACAACAAAGTTCCAGACAATAAATTTTGCTACGCCTGACGTGCGTTTCGTCTATTCAAGACTTATCAGAGGCGCTCTACCAAAAGTTGAAAATGCCAAACATTATAAGATTGTGAAGAGCATATATAAATAATACCAAAAAATGTCTAATGAGAAACCAAATTATGACTAAGAACAACCTATGTCTGGGGTAGGCAGAACCTTAGGGTTTTGACAATTTAGAAATTTAAACGGATAATTTGTATCTTTGATGTGTTCGTCAACACAAAAGTGTTGATGTCGTAGCGGGCTAACCTCGGGGAATGTAAACTCCACCAGCAGCGATAACCATCACGGATGTTAGAAATATAAATTACAACAAAGTTCCAGACATTTTATTTTGCTACGCCTGACGCGCGTTTCGTGTATTCAAGACTCATCAGAGGCGCTCTACCAAAACTAGAGGCTCCCAGGAGCCTGAATCGCTCACCTGATCTATGCCAAAGTTTGAATAAATTTCACAAACTTTCAAGTATACAAAATTGCAAAACAATCCTTTCATTGGTTTCAGAGAAGATTTATGGATTTCAGTTTAAATTAATAGACAAATACAGTTAAACGGCAATAACTCCTGTAAGGACCTTTTGATGCTGAACATGAAAAGTTGCTTCGGATTTTCTCTATCTCTTATACTTTTCGAGTTATAAGCCAAAAACAATGGTCTGACCCCCATGTTCTATTTTTAGCAATGGCGGCAATGTTGGTTGGTGGACATGTATATAATTCACAAACTTGGTAGAGGACATCCTAAAGATCAAGTGTACCAAGATTCAAGGCAATCCCTTTGGTGGTTTCAGAGAGGAAGATTTTTGAAAATCAGTTAAAATTAATGGAAAAAACAGTTAAAGGGGAATAACTCTTAAATGGCTGATCTGACAATTTTGACCCTTAAATCAATTTTGTAGATCTGAATGAGCATAACAATTTTGCAATGCTAACTTTTCCTCTAGCTATTACGGTTTACAAGATATTGTCCAAAAACTGCAAAAATGGTCAATTTTGACGATTAAAGGGAAATAACTCCTATAAGGAGTCGTTTCACAACTTCGACTCAATGGAGAGATTTGTAGAGCTTTTGATGCTAAACATGATTGGTTGCTTCGGATTTTCTCTATATCTTATACTTTTCAAGTTATAAGCCAAAAACAATGGTCTGACCCCCCTGTTCTATTTTTAAAAACGGTGGCCATGTTGGTTAGTCCACGTGTGTATAATTCATAAACTTGTTAGAGGACATCCTAAAGATTAAGTATACCAAGTATCAATGCAATCCCTTCAGTGGTTTCAGAGAAGAAGATCTTTGAAGAAAAGTTGCCTAACAATGACAATAGCTCACATGACCCTTCGGGTCAGGTGAGCTAAAAATGCCAAACATTATAAGATTGTGAAGAGCATATATCAATAATACCAAAAAATGTCGAATTAGAAACCAAATTATGACTAAGAACAACATATGTCTGGGGTTTTGACAATTTAGAGTGATATCAATCCAATAAATAATAATATTATGCAAAATATTTCTACAAATCAATTGAAATAAATAGAACTTACATAATGTTTTTCTTTCTTTTTTCATTTGTGTTTTAATTATTGTTATGAACATAACCTTAGCATTTTAAATATCAGTAGGATCCATAATTAATCTCATTAGCATAAATATCTAGTGTGATTCTGGTTTCTACTGAAAAATCAAGACAATCCAGGATCGCCCTAGGGCAAATCTGGAAATCTCAATTTCTCCTAGCACAAATTGGAATTCCAATTTGTTTTGGAGTATTCCGGATCCCCCTTGATTCCAATTTGCCCTGTAACATAAACATATATTTAAATGTGTAATAAAAGATGAAAAAAGTATCATTGAAAACTGTAGATTCTGCAAGAACCTATCTTGACCTGCTTAATGACCCAGTTCATGCACATTCACGAGACAATTCACCCTGAACAATTATGGACATGTACCGAGTAGAACTCACTTTAATTAGATACTTGCTTTCAGTGTTGTTTTATCTTTTTATTAGAAACCTCATTTGAATATATGCAAAAAAGTCATCTTAACATCTGTTTTTCGTAATAAATTTGTGCCTATTAAAATCAGTCTCATTTTCTTTTGTATTCAATTTTTAAATCTTTCAATCCAGTTTAGTAAGTGTGCTCTACAGTCGCCAATAGCTGTTAATTATAATACGTTAATGCCCCAGGCAGTTTTCCAAATTTCACAGTATCGTTTTCGTGGTGGCTCTCGCGAACTTTTTTGATAAATGAAAATATTGATTCGTTTTGTTCTTAAAATAAGAACAAAAAAATGTTATATATAACTTACAATCCACGGTTATTGTTTTAATGAATACTTTCGAAAAAAAAATAATCAGAATGCTCATAAAGCGTTGATTCTGGCTGGGCATGGTGACCAGCAGATTGGCTTAAATCTAAATGTATTATTTTCTTATTTTAAATTTTGAACAATTTTAGAGGAAAAAAGTGCAGAAGTCTGATATGCTTATTTTGCCTTTAATTTCATACATGCTACGTTTCACCTGAACCAAAAGCTCGATTACTGGCAACGTAAAAAAGGACAAAACCCCGATTTTTGCGTATTTTTGTCCCCAAATTTTTGACATAGGTTAAGAGTTGCCAGGGGGAACTAGTACAACAAAGAATCAACTTACGTCACTAAACAATACTAAACATGCCCACAGTTTGGAACACCACCTAGTTTGAAATGCAAATAGCAGTAAAAGCGATTGGAAGAACCCGGGAAAAACAGTTCACGCCAAGCACATGTAAAAATGAGCCAAATAAATTAATTATGGAGTACTACCCGAGTCACATATTCACAGATTCAAAGCCGGATAAGCTACGGAAGCGAACCGGCATCATTCGTTGTGGTATGTATAACTCTGTAATGATTCGTTCTCAAACCGCGTCTCAAAAGTTTTAAAAGAAGCAAAGGTGTACCAAAGGGGTAATCAGTATCATAAAACCGTAAAGACAAAGACAAAACCGGCAGACAAAAAATCATCACAACAAAACAAACCACATAACAACACAAAAAAAAACACACACACACACACATAACAACAAACTGCATTCAGCAACGCGAAGTCAGGTCGAATCGAGAGTGAGCTCATGTGCTCCGGAAGAGTAAGCAGCTCCTGCTTGCTATAGCACACCCGTCACGTTGCCAAAGATCGATTAAGTGTTGGTCAAATTCGGAAAGGTTGACATTACAAAACTCTATGTCAAACCAACATCTGTGCTAATCTGAGAGAAAGAAATCCCGTACATGTATTTGTATACAAGCACATGATGTTGTCCGTAAAAGTTCTTGAGTGATGACAATAACCTGTGAGCAACGTACCCCTGTGTTAACAGTTTGCTTGTCAGCCGTGTAGCTGATTTTTGAAATAAATTAATGTTATATATCATCATAGGTATATACTCTTTCTTGTGTATGAATATTGGACCTCCTTTTCTGGCATGTTTTCGAAAAATGTATGTTCAAATCCCCCACCCATTACAATGGATAATATAACCAATCATGTTTCAACAGCTAAAACAATTTTCTACATTGCAAACCTTTGTTATTTTGGGGTCAATTTTCAAATGAACTATAAACCTTTATTCAACAATCGTATTTATTAAAGTGTGGTTAATTCATTTGAATAATAATCAATTTATTTTGATTAAGTTAAAACTAATGAAAATTTTCAACAAGTAAAAGTGTCTTATATTTATTGATATTTGTACTTGCATTTGCATTGTTGACTGTTTTTGGTTACATGACACCCGTCCTCATTAACCTCAAAGGTGAGATTGTTCTATTCTGCTATTCACTATTTAAAGATTGCTTTAACACTTCTAGATTATTTTCTATGTATAACATAGAATAAAACTACAGGTGATTTTCGTTCATAAGTTAAAAATAAAGGCGAGTAGAAGAAGCAAACGTGAATTGTATTCATTTTTTTACATCATGTAAGAACATTTACTATTATTTATTTATGATTAAGTCTGAAAAACAATCTCTGATATTTTTTTCATATACTGTTATGCTTTATTATTGAAACACAATTCAAATTATTATAAGAGTACTTAACTTACTTTTGATATAAAGAGTATGTATCTCTTCAAAACTATGTGTTTCATTAACTCCTTTACATAAATAATTCGCAGCATCTGATGTCTGTATGTTAGTTATCTCTAGATTAAATTCTCCAGCGGCTTGGTCGCCAGTAATTTTTAGTCTGTCACCCTGCTGCAATGCTGTGTTTATCTGTGTACCATCAGATATGATACCATCCTCTGGTCCTCCAGTCCATCGTATCTTATTCAGTCTTAACCCACATAACAGTGTTCCTGTTGAGTCTTCGTAGAAATAAAAGTCTTTCCCAAATACTGAAAATAAAATATGCAATGTATTGAAGACTTGATATGTGCTATGATCATACAATTAAAAAAGAATTCTCTATCTCGAGGCCACCAATCTCGCAAAAGACAACTCCGATATATTTCCTTTTATGAGGTGAGAAACGATTTTTTCACGCTTCAAAACGTAAACAACGGTTTTGTTAAGTATGTAATAAATACATATTTCTTGATTTGGAAAATATGAGAATACTATTCGATTAATATAGTCATTTCCTACAAAGAGGGGTCATTTTTAACCTCCAGTTTTAACATTCTTTCAAATATCGTTTTATTCTGTCGACAAAACGATATTATTTTCTCCATTGACCAAGTAATTTGTTGTTTTTTAACAAAAAATACATCAAACTTAACACTTTTGGACTTACATTGTGACAATTTGATTACTGCAACCGATAATGATTCATTGCAATCTTATATTTCATATATGCATTAGAAAGGTTTCATTAAAACGTTATGAGTTATATGATTAAGTAGTTGTTTAAGTAATTTCGAGTATTTTTTTAATACATGTACCTTAGCTTGAATCCTTGATTGGCTCTGCTGTCTTTTTGTTTGTATTGTTTAAATGTATTAATTAAGTATGTTATTGTCGGGCTGCAATGTACATGTGCATATGTAAATGTGTTTCTTTTTCACACTTGTGAACTTCAATACAGAGATTTAGCATTATCGACATTTTTTCACAAAGTTATGCTTAAACAAGAGCCAGAGGCCGTCCTAAACTGACAGTGAAGTGCGAACGTTTATTCCAATGAAGAACAGCAATATATGCGCTATTCCTTTGCTTTGGTTCTCTTCAATGTTATAAAATGTGAGTTTGTGTCATGCACATATACTCCATATTCCTTCATGATCATGTTTAGATTTCATTTTAAATATGAGAAGTGTAAACCAATTTGCAAAAAATAAATATATTAATCAACAGGACAGACTTTTAGCAGGAACTATTAACTCTTCTGGAGCACCTGAGCTCACTCTCGTTACGACTTGATTTTGCGCTGTTGATTTCTGTTCAGTAGTTATTGTATTTTTATGTTTTTATTTTCTCCGTGCTGTTATCGTATGTGTTTATTGGTTTTTGTTCGTTGCCCTTCCAGATTTTTGACACTCAAATGACTATCGGTGCATCTTTGCTTCATCCGTATATTGGTGTTACATGTAAAATATACATGTATTTATCAAATTTTACAAACTAGTAAATCGTTAAAAACTGCATATTAATTATCAACATTAAATATCAATTAGTAGGGTGGAAAATACCGCGGAACAACATTTCGTTGGGCGCAAACAACAAATGCAAGTCTTCCAATCTTTCCGTTTTCATGTCTTCACTGACTATCACTTTAAACATCTCAGAAATGTAAAAAAAACAATAAATAAGATTTCAAAAGTTGCCAGTCTTGGAAATGTTTATATATGTTTTAGTTTCCAGCTATCTTTTAAAACACCGCTAGTAAATATCTTTAAAAAATGGTAACATATTCAGCAGAGAAATTGTATTAATTGTATTAATTAACAGCTAAACGTCATCTCGCTTACTTTGAAATTGACTTGAAGAAATTTAAACTACGAAAATGTAAATTGAGGTTCACATACAGAGTTTTTTTTTGTGTGTTTAACAATAAGCATGTATGATCAGTAACTCAACTTAGCACGCAGTGATTCGAAAGGGAATCGGATCTTAAATGGGACTTTGATTATCATACCACTATATTAACATGGTGTTTGCAAAGTACCTTTTTTATATAAAAAATCTAAGAGTACTTCTACCCAAAAGGAGAGCGACTGTCAATGAATCAAACTCAGTTATAAAGCTTAAAAGGAAAAAGTCTTAATTAGTGTGTGGAGTTGCAAAAAGAAGCTTTTAGGACACCCGCTTTGGTACCTCATGTCCTAAGACAAATCACAGGGGCTTGAATTAAATCGATTTATGAGCGAGTGGGTGAATAATTGTCAAGATGGCGGCTTTCCTCTATTATGAGTTTTTTTTTTAAATAGCGGGTCAATTATTGAGAATATAACATAATGAGATGTGGAATGAGTTTAGGAGGCACAACCTACAATATAAACGACAATTCAAAAAATCCGAAATGGAAAACAACCAGCAGCCTTCAATGTGACCAGTGGTCGCTGTTCGCTGTTTTTCAATTGGACCTGATTAAAGAAACTAAATATGATTCAAGTCGATATAAATGACCAAAATAAAAGCCCCTGTGAGACAAATATATAATGTATTTAGCAACATAATAATTACGTCTTACTGCTTGCAACTCATAAACACTACCGCAACTGATAACATGATGATACACCTCATAACAATTACTTCTAATTACGATTTATTTATTTTTAACTAATATATAAAGATGAACGTTGCATTTTCAAACGACCTTGGCAAATTTTAATGTTGAACATAAAAAGTGCATATAATTTTGTCCAAAAAGGATCATAATTAAGCTATAAAAGAAATTGAGAACAAGAAATATATCGGTAACCGGTAAAATAAAACGAATTCAGAAGATATATGGCACTGCAAATACAAATAAAGTGCTGACAATACAAGTTAACGAACGGGGGCATTGAATAGCATTCTTGAAATTGTAGTTTTTATCTATTTTCAATAAAAATATAACCAGACAAAAATTGTGCAAAACCATATATTATCAAAAATTGTTTTGTCATTCAAACCGTCAACTGTTAAAATATATCAAAGGATGCTCACTAATGTACTTGTTTAAATCAAAGATTTTATGAGTTGTGTCCAATTATTAAAATGACAAAAGCAAACTATAGGTACGTGTGCTCGTTTCCGAAATACAAAACCAAATGGCGTGAAATCAGACTCATCTAGATTTTACATGAATTAAACATAGCGACGTTTTTGGCGTAAAACTAAAAAGTTATATCAAATTACACATATCAAAAAGCGGGTATAAAACGGTAAATTCGTGCCAGACAAGTCTGACAACCGGGCTTGTGATTACCCACGGGTCCTCAGTTTCACCGGCAGCGGTTTTCAAAATACACATACCAAAGAGCAGGTATAAAACGGTTACTGGTAACGTAATATTTTTCGCGGTTTACTAATTTCCATCTATTTTCGCGGTTACAAAAAGACCGCGAAAATAGGTACCCGCGAATATCTCTGATTAAAAAAAATGTAAACGTTTGAGTGAAATCAGTTTCAGTATAATGCTGACTTTTTGAGTGTCGTACAGTACTTGAACCGATCGATGCAACACTTTGACGGATCGATGACTGATCGGTGACGGATTGATGACGCGTTTGGACCGGATTGATGACTGATTGATGAAGGATTGGTGAATGATTGGTGACTGGTTCTTGACTGATTGATGACGGATAGGACGGATTGGACGGATGACGGATACCATAGGTAACCAGGCTATCGATCCGTCATTTTGACTGATACGATCGATCGGTATCATTAGAAAACTCTACGGTGAAACGAAGTTATCGTGTTTACCTACGTTTATGTATAACGCAACACAAACCAGTCACGGCATTAGTTGAATTTGTTTTAAATAAGTTATGCTATAGTGTTAAATAAGACGTACATTTTCTGTTTGAATGTGTCACAAACCTGTATATTAGAATATTAATATACCGGTCTATGAATGTGTTAAAATAAATCTAATGAATTTAATTGTTTACATAGTACTTCCTTTAAAAAAACTTAATAGGCTAAGTTCGTGTTCTTATCTTCTATAATAATAACAATAATAATATAATTTTATTTCATTCGTTCTGATGAAAAAGAGGGAAGGACAAAAAAGGACACCATCGAAGAAGTTGAAGAAACAACCCATATTGGCATAAATAGACACTGCAAGAACAAGAATGATGTGGACAACAGAATACAGAAAGGAAGGCGTGTAACAACCCGGTTTGTAATAAAGTTGCACTTTGTAATAAAAAATTCAAATACGTTATTTGGTTTAAAATTCTTTGTTATCGTCACCTCGTCAACGCATAAAGTCCTAAATAAAACAAATTTTTATATTAACTATTTAATTTCATATTTTATTTGAATACCTTTTCTATTACAAACTGCGTTAAAGCTACCAATTCAGTTTGTAATAAAGTTGCAGTTTGTAATAACCCACTTTGTAACAAAGGTAAAATCATAAGACTTTCACTTCAATATCATTTAAAACTAAAACTTTGCATGCACTTTATTTGCGTGCTGCTTTTATTAAAGCTGTCAACCCAATTTACAACAAAGTTGAAGTTTGTAATAACCCGTTTTGTAACAAAAGTAATATGCACAGAACGGAAATCATTGTGATGACCTTAACACTAAAGTATAACTTGAAAGAAATCTTAATAAATAAATATATACGTAAAATCATTTAAAAACTGGGTTGTTACAAAGCTGTCAACCCAATTTATAACAAATAAAGGTAATAACAAAACTACCGAACTTGAATGATCAATCTCATAGTCCAGAGAAAATGACAAAAACGAATCAGTCATACCGGAGAATGGGTGGATTGCAATGGTCCTGACTTAGTACAGGCATTTCAAACGAAATTGTGGGTTAAACCAGGTTTTATGGCGCCAAACCTCTCTCTTCCGTTGCGATCTTCAAGTCCATAATATAAATATATATATATATATAGTTACATAGAATAGTGTAATACTGTAAAATTTGCTTAACCCATAATATATAATTACGTAAAATAGTGTGACACTGTAAAATTTTCTTGGATCAAGTCGAACATAATAGGACATTTAGGATATGAATATTATCATGACCAAATACAGAAGATTTTGTCTGGAACTTTGTTGTAATTTTCATTTGAGAGAAACATTAAACCAGAAAAATTGAAGACCGCAATGGTCCTGACTTGGTACAGGCACTTCCAAAGAAGTGGTGGGTTAAACCAGGTTTTATGGCGCCAAACCTCCCTCTTCCATTGCGATCTAAGGGTCCGGTAATGACCATAGAACACAACATAGTTGTGAGACAAAATAGGGATATTGAGGTGATCATCTCAGTACAGCAGACCAGTCAAACACTAATTAAAACAATTAACTACCATATCTTTTAACTCAATTTTGAACTTTTCTACTAGCGGCTGATAACGAAGAAAGTTTTTTTTAAGAGATCGTACGTGTTTAAGTTGAAGTTTGTAATAACCCGTTTTGTAACAAAAGTAATATGCACATAACGGAAATCATTATGATGAACTTAACACTAAAGTATAGCTTGAAAGAAATCATTATTAATAAATATATACGTAAAATCATTTAAAGAATCAAAAAGTTCTGTGAGCAAATGATCACTAGAGACACAGCTACTATTATACCATGTGTAAAATATATTTTAATAGGATGGTGATCTCAATAGTTTTGAGATATAAAGTATTTTGGCATTTGAAGGGTGTAGGGCATTAACCCCCCCCCTCAGAACCCTCTCAGGTACCAAAAGATTTGTCTTACCATTAGGACTAAGAATGAATATAATTATAGGTTGGAGATGTCAATGGTTTTTGAAATATAAAATCACATCTATTAGATATTTGGAGGGGCATGGTACGCCCCCCTAGGGGCCTACACTTAAAATGCTAGGACCCTAAACTCATAGGGTTCTATCATTGTGCAAAATTTGAACAAAATCCGTCAAATATAAAATGTATAAAGTACTCAAGTACAAAAGGCGGGGCGGAAAGTGGGACGGAACCTCGGAACTTCGGACGGATACAGGTAAAACAGTGTACCTCCTCTTCTTCGAAGCGGGGATATACTAACACATTTCGTAACAAAGGAAATATAAACAGAGTAGAGATTATTACAATGAACATAGTACAGATCATCATATGTTTAAATAAATATGTGATGATTCTATTCACTTTGTAACAAATTGTTTTCCTAACTTAGTACTGTAATCATATGTTTTATAGAGTTTTTTGACTTAATTAATAGTGACTTCAATAGCATTTGAAACTAAACCTTGTATGTATGAGACTGTATGCACTTTTTTGTTATTACAAACTGCGTTGAAGCTGGTAAACCAGTTTGTAACAAAGTTGCAGTTTGTAATAACCAGCTTTGTAACAAAGGTAAAGTCATCTGAATGAATTATTTTGCCAAACTTAGAACAATTATCATTTGTTTTTAAGAGTATATATAACTAAATTGATAGTTTTTCTTCAATAGCATTTGAATCTTAACCTTGTCATGTACTTTTTGTTATTACAAACCACGTTGAAGCTGCCAACCCAGTTTGTAAAAAAGTTGCAGTTTGTAATGACCCGTTTTGTAACAAAAGTAAAAAGGACAGAACGAGAATTTTTGTGATGAACTGAAAACTAGAATATAATTCAAAAGAGATTTTTTCTAAGAATCAGGCAGATAGCATTAATAGGGTGGCACATCGATAATAAATACACAAAAAATATTCAACAGAATAAGGTAAAGCAGCCCACGCAAACTTTGTTTTGACCACTTAATTTTTCAGTCTATCTTTGGTTTAGGGTATAGTACTTGTCAAAATTTAATTACATTGTATAGTGAAAAGTACGGAAAAATTTCCCGCCAAATTTTTTACCTATATAACCAGTCAAACAGTATCTAGGCATCAAATACATATTAAGATGTAAAAACTGCATTGGGTTTGTTTTTATGGTAAAATGAATGCATCTATACCCCAAAATCTGAAATTGGAAATTATCGATGAACCCCCCTCCTCTGCCTGATCCTTATGTGGAATAGTATATATGTTCCAGACCGTATGCGTATTTAGACCGTACGCGTACGGTCCGGACCGTATGAGTATATTTTCAAAATACCTGTACGGTCGGACCGTACGCGTACGGTCTGACTTGCGTCTTCTAGATCAATATTCAATAAAATATATCGACCCTGTAATAATGCATTAATTCTTATTATATTTAACTTGTATATTTTTTGTACAGAGTTCACACAATATTTAAAACCAATTTAGTGCTGTGAAATAGAAGTGAGTACTTATATACGTCAGTTGTAACAACTAAAACAGTCATTGAAATTTGGGAGGAAAAGTTTGAGGAATATAAATAGGAACTTTAGTCGACAGATCTTCCAATCATGTGTTTACCCGTGAGAAGACAAAGAGACGTGCTTAGGGAGGCTGATTCAGCAAAGATTTCGGCAATATGTTTAAGCCATTCGTCCGTCAGTTTTCCCATAATATTTACCTACTTTTTAGCAAAAAAAAGTTCCATAGAACTCTTTTTTTTATATTATGTGCAGCCGATTTTACTTTCTACAGATATAAGTTATTGTCGTCATCCTCAAACTTTACTTTACTGAATATTTTCACTAAGTCTGACATTTTTGTTGACCCTATATACCAGTGAAATCCAACAACATAGCAGAGAATAAAAACTACCGCCTTTCTATATTTAAGCTATTTACAAATTCTGACTTTAGTTTAATTTTGTTTGTCTTATTATTTTAAGTTTGCTTTCCTCTTTTCGTTTTTTACTTCTATTTTTTTTTTTAGTTTCCCTTTTTTTTCCGTAGGAATCTGGGAGCTGGTAATAACACTTTTTAGGTTGAAAATAAAAAATATTATTTCCTAATATTATATGAATAAATGCAAATTTAGAGAAATACCTATATGGTCTGAATACTTGTATGGTCCAGCTCGTTTTAGACCTTACGAGTATACTTGCACGGTCGGACCGTACGCGTACGGTCGGACCATATAGGTATACTTGTACGGTCCGGACCGTACGCGTACGGTCTGAATACCTGTACGGTCTGGAACATATACGTTAAATCAGTTAAAAATAACACATTTCGTAACTAAGGAAAAATAAACAGAGTAGAGATTATTAAGATGAACTAAGTAGAGATCATCATGTGTTTGCATAAAATATGTTTTAATAAATATATAATAATTCTGTTAATTCCAACACATCCAAATTAGGGAAAGTTTTCATTTAGTTTTGTTATTACAAACTGCGTTTAAGGTGTCAACCCAGTTTGTAATAAAGTTGCAGTTTGTAATAACCCACTCTTTAACAAAGGTAAAATCATCAGACTGAATTGTTTTGCCAAACTTAGTACAGTTATGTGTATTTTAGTAACATACATGTAAAACTTAGTTTATAGTTACTTTAATAGCATTTAAAAATTTACCCTATGTGTTGTATGTATATATTTTTTTTGGTATTACAAACTGCGTTGAAGCTGGTAACCCAGTTTGTAACAAAGTTGCAGTTTTGTTTGTAATAACCCACTTTTTAACAAAGGTAAAGTCATCTGAATGAATTATTTTGTGATGAACTGAAAACAAAAATATAATTCAAAAGAGAATATATTTAAATGAATATATACGTTCAATCAGTTTAAAATAACACATTTCGTAACTAGGGAAAAAAAAAGAAAGAATATAGATGAACTTAGTAAAGATCATCATGTGTTTGCATAAAATATGTTTTAATAAATAAATATGATAATTCGGTTAAATCCAACACATCGAAATTAGGGAAAGTTTTTCTTTAATTTTGTTATTAATAACTGCGTTGAAGGTGTCGACCCAGTTTGTAATAAAGCTGCAGTTTGTAATAATCCACTCTATATCAAACGTAAAATCATCAGACTGAATTGTTGTGCCAAAGTTAGTAAAGTTACAAGTATTTATAGAGTACATAAAACTTAATTTATAGTTACTTCAATAGCCTTTAAAACTTTACCTTATATGTTATATGTATGTATTTTTTTTTGGTATTACAAACTGCGTTAAAGCTGGTAACCCAGTTTGTAACAAAGTTGCAGTTTGTAATAACCCACTTTGTAACAAAGGTTAAAAGCACAGAACAAAATTTTTTGTGATGAACTGAAAACTATAAAAATATAATTCAAAAGAGAATATATTTAAATAAATATAAACGTAAAATCAGTTTGAAATAATACGTTTCGTAAATAAGGAAAAATAAACAGAGTTGAGATTATTTAGATGAACTTAGTAGAGATCATCTTGTGTTTGCATAAAATATGTTTTAATAAATATATGATAATTCTGTTAACTCAAACACATTAAAATTAGGGACAGTTTTTCTTTAATTTTGCTATAACAAACTGCGTAGAAGGTGTCAAAATTAATGTAAGAGTGACATTTGGAAGACATTTTGTGCTGGGCATTCCCAACACAGTCAACACTTAAGGTAATATATCGTTGAATGGATTCCTAAATTGCATAAAAACCCATACAAGCTGAAACAAAAATACCCAAAAAAGTACATACATACGACATACAGGGTAAAGTTTTAAATGCTATTGAAGTAATAATAGATTAAGTTTTATGTACTCTATAATAGTAGAGTGACGGAATGTCAATTTTGAAAAATTTAAATGACCCATCTGTCACATGGATTTTGAAAAGCTGTTTGATAAGCAAAATAATTCTTCTTTCAGGAAATGGATGTCGTCGCCATAATATCTGGTGCCATCATGTCAAAAATCAAGGTCAAAGGTCATGAGTGGAAAACGTTCCATGAAGTACAGAATAGTTAAAACGCGTTAACATCTAAAAATAGGGAAACAAAATGAAAGCAACACCAAAAACGCTTAATATAAAGACCGATAAAGCTATTGCAAGAAAAAAATGTTTCAAATGACATACACAGACGCCACATCCGGTCTGCTAAAATTGTATGTAAAAAAAGATTGTTTTTAATACAAAAATAGTGTTTTATTTATATTTTATTGACATTTTAGTTTTGTTTTTGTTCACATGATTAGCTGTGTTACCCAGCTTCACTATGGTAAATGATATTAAGGATCTTTATTCACGTAATTTGAGATCCGATCGAGTTTCCATCACAGGTCAAGTTGCATAAAAAATAAAAATCGAATATATATTGGGATATTTTTTTTAAATATTCCTTTCAGTATGGCAAAGCAAAATAGGAAAGTTTAAAATTAACTATAATTAGGGTTTAATTTACTATTCACGTGTTATACAAATGGTTTACACTCCTCCCATTTAAGAAATTTTGAACATGCAGCACACATCAATCTATGCTATTTTCATTGTACACGTATATAAATCTGACTACATTAGTGTGTCAAGTACGGCAATAATCCCTGAAATGGTATGAAATAACAACACTTTAGAAAATCTGATTTTTCAGGCACCTCAACTGCATTAGTTGTAACAACAGTATGGTGATAGCGACCGTTTTTCTTCATTTTGACAAAGACACAAACATGTGCACGAAAGATCCTAGCTGTTCCTTACAGACATATTTAGTTACACAACATTTTTACAACTGCATAAACAAGTCAATTCTCTTAAAAAGTCTGCAGTAATTATTAAATCAAAAATAACAGGTTCAAAGCTTTAAATTAGAAACTCTGGTTATATAAAACTGCAAAAAATCCTCATCGTTTGATAAGGCAGTCAGATTTGCAAAACGATCCTTATTCGTTTTTATTGCGTTATACAAGGCCTTTTTGAAACAAAAAGTCGTGATGTCGAGTTACAACCACTAAGAGCATGTGCAAAAGGCAAACTCTGAACAAGTTGATGGAAGATACTCCAGAGTGAATAAAATAATTAACCTTCTGCTATCTACATGATCTATAGAATTTTAAAATAACTCGGTTTGAAACCAGTCAGTTAGCCTGCTACTAGTATTGTTTTACTTCCAGAGAGATGAACCTAAAATGAACATGAAATGATGATGAAATGGAAGAATTGGGGACACAAAGCCAATTGGGTTAGAAAATTGACTGCCAATGTAATTTCTAAAATGGATGAAAGCTAGGTTTTCATCGGACAATTAAGCTTTGTGCATGGGGATCCTACGGGTACTACTCTTATCGAGACCTGCATCAGGGTTCTTTAACGTATGAGAAACTGAACATTTTATCCATTTTTTATGACAGGACTACCCTTATTCAATCACCTGGGAAACACATTCCAGTGGCTTTGCGGTCAAAGCGGCCTGACTCGATGTAACTTTTCCGAGCGCTCTTTTATGTCCATCTTTACCTACAAGCTTGGCGCTGTGGGCCTTTTCCCCGCCCACACCTTGACATGTGTTTTCCAACTGAATGAAGAAAATGCACACCTAAACAAACTTATTCGTGTTGTCAGATTTAAAATAAATCTTGGTTTTTCACCTCTACTGAAATACATTTCGTCGACTTGTACAAGATAAAAGCTGCCTTTTCGTGATTACAAGACTATAGAGGACATATGATCGCATACTGTAAACGTGGATTTTTTTTTTTTTTGTAAATGTTACCTTTCGCGTGTGGGATAAAATCGCATTCCATCCTTTTACTTATACTTTATACGCTTGAAATGAAAGCATTTGCGAGGGGGATATTTTTGCGGATAGTTTGAGTTTGCGAAATGAGGGAAAATAATCCCCAGGCAAAAATTTTCTCGTAAACGATATTCTTCTGCAATTTTCCAAACTCTTCACTTTTTCCGAATTTGGAAGTAACCAGCTAAATACAAAAAAAAACATTTGGAAACTATGGTTATGTTTTTTTTCAGTATTATGAAATTTTGTTGGCCGCCTTACTTAGATTTTTTTTTCAATAAGAAACTACCTTCAGGCAACGGAATCGTCAAAAAATGGTTTTAATTTTCTTTTACTTGATTTCTTTTAAAGCTTGATAAACTCTTTATACTAAAAGACGCAACTTAATCAATGCTGTTATTCATATTTTTTATAATCATAGTCAAACACACCAACTATTCAAACGCACCCACAGGTTTTTGTTTGGAAACTTCAAAAACAAAAATTCTACATTTTTCATAAATACTTGGTTTTCCGACTGTAAATATTGAATAAATTAACAAAAGCAACTATAAACTTCGAAAACATAATTTACAAAGGAAATAAGGCTAATATTGTAACAAAGAATGTAAACACAAATGACCTTGGAGTTAGAATTAAATCGATTTCGTTTAAGTGCTGTATATATTCCGAATAAAATACGTCATCTGCTCGAAAAAAAATCGTGAACTATTCATAATAACTTTAAGTTAAAAGCATTTTTCTAAAATCTAAATCGGATATTATTTATTTTTACTTAATACTTCATAGCTATATAACTTTTTGAATGAAAAAGTGCAAGTTTGCTGTGGGAGTAGAGAAAAACTTCAGTTTTTCAGGCATTTTTTTGGCTCTTATTCGGATACAAATTACATCTACAAAAAACTAAAATTTATTTTGTTTACTGCTGCTTAAATCTTAATTCATCCTTATATTTTTTGTTTTCTGATCATGAACTCTATAGATAGTAAGCGGAAATATTTTATTTTTAGATTAGATGGGATGTAGGTACGTATGTGCCAAGGGGATAACTTCGAAAAACGTCATTTTAACGTCAGATGGCACCACATTTTTATGCGACGACAAACATTTTTGGAAGCTCAATAATCAATCTATAGTTTTTGACAATCAAATTACATGTGAAAGGTGGGTCATTTAAACTCGAAAACTAAACGACTTTTTCTCGTTTTGTCACTCTACTATAAATACATGTAGCTGTACTAACTTTGGCAAAACAATTCAGTCTGATGATTTTACGTTTGTTACAGAGTGCGTTATTACAAACTGCAACTTTATTACAAACTGGGTTGACACCTTCAACGCAGTTTGTTATAACAAAATGAAAGAAAACCTTTCCCTAATTTTAATGTGTTTGAGTTAACCGAATTATCGTATATTTATTAAAACATATTTTATGCAAACACAAGATGATCTCTACTAAGTTCATCTAAATAATCTCAACTCTGTTTATTTTTCCTTATTTACGGAACGTGTTATTTTAAACTGATTTTACGTTTATATTTATTTAAATATATTTTCTTTTGAATTATATTTTAGTTTTCAGTTCATCACAAAAATGTTTGTTCTGTGCTTTTAACCTTTGTTACAAAGTGGGTTATTACAAACTGCAACTTTGTTACAAACTGGGTTACCAGCTTTAACGCAGTTTGTAATACCAAAAAAAATACATACATATAACATATATAAGGTAAAGTTTTAAAGGCTATTGAAGTACATTTTGTAACTATAAATTAAGTTTTATGTACTCTATAAATACATGTAACTGTACTTACTTTGGCACAACAATTCAGTCTGATGATTTTACGTTTGTTACAGAGTGGGTTATTACAAACTGCAGCTTTATTACAAACTGGGTTGACACCTTCAACGCAGTTTGTAATAACAAAATTAAAGAAAAACTTTCCCTAATTTCGATGTGTTGGAATTATCATTATTTATTTATTAAAACATATTTTATGCAAACACATGATGATCTTTACTAAGTTCATCTTAATATTCTTTCTTGACTCTGTTTATTTTTCCCTAGTTACAAAATGTGTTATTTTAAACTGATTTAACGTATATATTTATTTAAATATATTCTCTTTTGAATTATATTTTTGTTTTCAGTTCATCACAAAATAATTCATTCAGATGACTTTACCTTTGTTAAAAAGGGGGTTATTACAAACCAAACTGCAACTTTGTTACAAACTGGGTTACCAACTTTGTAACAACCCGTTTTGTAATAAACTCCCCGTTTTGTAATAAAAAAATGTTACAATATATCTAGGAGTGTTTAACTACAATGTAATTATAGTTTGTAACTCAAAATTTTAACATTCAAAGACACTATCTTTAAAAAAATAATTTTATTACAAAACGGGTTATTCCGAGCCAACCCGTTTTGTTATAAAATTTTGAAATGTAATAACCCGTTTTGTAATAAAAAAAATTATTTCATTTCCCATTAACTTATTTTTACTTTGCATTTATATACTTATTTATTTTGTGAACAAGTTATCAATCGTAGAGTAAGGGATTGTGATTAAATTTTAAATTACGAAATTCATTGTATAAATATGAATGTTTCATTAAAATCAATTTTATAGCTATTTAAGTATAAGTACACTTGAACAGTTTTTTTGTTTTGTTATAAGTCGTAAACCAAAGCATTTTTGTAAACGAATTGTCCCAGTTAATATGAATGCAGCATAAAATTGCTTGGTTTCGAAGTGTATGGATAAAACCTCTTGATTATATACAGTTATGTTGCTTCTAAAAATCAAAGTAAAGGTGTTTTCAAGTATACAAATATGAATAATATTTACTTGACTTGTTTATAAATTATACAAATTTAAACATTCCTTTGAATATCAGCTCTAAATAATCATTAAGATTGAGTCTTTAGAGTAATTATATTTAAAGGTAATTAACGATTAAATTATTTCCATATTCACATGAATTAATGTTTTCATTTATCAGGAATTTTTTCCATACAATTTCTCGACAGATTTTCATAAAGTAAAAATCATGCAAAATTATCTGGTGTTTGTTTGTTAAATTTGGAAATCTGATACCGTTGTCTCCGTGGTCGGCTTTAAACCAACCTTATCAGGAAATACGTCTCATACGGTATCTAAACAAGTTTTTCTTTCGATATCAGCTACTGGTAGCAAAATTGAAAATTATGTCAGTACAGATGATTTGTGTTTGGTAATTATATTTTGACGTGAGTTTTCCCGCTTTTACATTTTCTCCAAAATATCATATCAGAAACACGTGTTCTTTTTACCCAATCGTGTATTTAATTATATCTTCACCCTCGAAAGTATACGTATATTTGATAGATTAAGATTTATGACATATACCTATGTTTGAAAGATTTAGATTTATTACAAAACGGGTTGAATTTGTCGATCCATTTTGCAATATAATTTTGAAATGTAAATACCCGTTTTTAATCAAAGATTGTGGGACGTATATATATAAAAAATAAATAAATAATAAATAAATGAATAAATTTCATTAATAATTAAGATGAATTTATAAAATGAATATTTTAACATTAAAATTATAATAATTTATGTGTTGTTTTATTTCAAATAAACATTTATTAACTAGATAAAAATTATAAAATGAATATGCAAATTGTTAATGTTTTTTTTAATTGACGACCGACTAATTAATTTGCAATCCTGTTCACTGTATAAAAAGCTGTCTAAAGCGGACCTGTCCTCTGGTCAGGTCAGCTCTGGACAGCTCTCGGTCTGCTTCTATCTGACACGACCTGAGGACATGTCAGCTCAAAGCTGATCTGACTTGTGGTCCGGTCCGCTCTGGTCCACATTTCAAAGCAGACCTGACATGGAAAGCGGACCACGGTCTGCCTTGAGCTGACCAAAGTTTACTCTTTGTACAGCTATAGCCTACCGGAAAACGGACCTAAAATCTGCTTTAAGTTCACTTTTGTACAGGTTTGGACTGTACCCATCTGTATAAGTCTATATGTTAGATTTTTTTTTCCAGTGTGAAATTGGTACTTTTCAACTTTTTTTTCTGTGTTAACGCAAAAAATGATTTAATTATTTATAAAAATGGCATCAATGTAGTTTGAAATAATAGTAGGTATAAAATAACTGTTTGGAATTTATTTCAACGAAAGTAGTTTGTGCTTTTCGATTTTTTTTTACGTTAAACGTTTCTTCAAGATTTCATGTAAGAAACGGAGGCTCTTTTCACTAAATATTGTATTTAAATATATCTCCACTCTCCATATTTTTTTTCTACATCACTCGCCAACTTTCCCATTTTAAAACAAAATATAACTATCTTAGAGGGTGGATATTGACTGAAGAAGAACCTATACATGCATGACATATAAAGTCTGTGTTTAACTTTCCAACATTCTTAAGTGTTTTCGACAGATTTAGATGTATTACAAAACGGGTTGAATTTGTCAACCCGTTTTGTAACACAATTTTGAATTGTAATACCCCGTTTTGTAATAAAGTTTGTTAGACTTGTAATATAAGTCTACGTGTAAGAAGCAGAGGTACCAATGGGGTATCCAAAGGTCAAATGTCCAAAAGGGCAGAGACAAAACCAGTAAACACCAACAAGAAGGGGACAAAAACAGACAACATCTAAAACATGGAAACAGAAAATTACTGAATAAAAATCAACAACGCAAACTCCAGTCGATACAAGAGTTAACTCAGGTGCTCCGGAGGGGTAAGCAGATTCTGCTTGATATTTCATTTTTCTAGTTTGACATTGGCACTTTTCAACTTTTTTAGGGTTAAAAGCAAAAAAGATTTCGGCATCAAAGTAGTTTGATATTATATGTAGGAATTGTAAATTTGGTACTTTTCAAGTAGTTTCTTTTTTGTGGGTTTAAAGATTTATCGATTGATTAAAACGACATCAAAGTATCTTCTATCAAAGTAGTTTGATATTATACGTAGGAATTGTATAACCAAATGGTAATTATATTTTGACGTGAGTTTTCCCGCTATTTTTTTTTATCCAAATTGTCATATCAGACAGAAAAGAACCTATACTTAGAAAGTATGTGATTAACTTTCCAACATTCTAAACTATGTTTGATAGATTTAGATTTATTACGAAACGGGTTGAATTTGTCAACCCGTTTTGTAACAAAATTTGGAAATATAATAACCCGTTTTGTAATAAAGTTTCTTAGACGTATAATATTAAGTCTGTATGCATGATATTTCCTTTTTCTATTGTGAATTTGGTACAATTCAAGTAGTTTCATATTTTTGTGGGTAAAAAACAAAAAAACTAAAAGATTTATCCATTGATATAAAAACGGCATCAGAGTAGTTTGATATTATACGTAGGAATTGAGTAACCAAATGGTAATCATATTTTGATGTGAGTTTTCCCGGTATCACATTTTCTCCATATTGTCATATGAGACAGAAAAGAACCTATATATAGAAAGTATGTGTTTAACTTTCCAACATTCTTAAGTATGTTCAATAGATTTAGATTTATTACAAAACGGGTTGAATTTGTCGACCCTGTAACAAAATTTTGAGATGTATTAACCCGTTTTGTAATAAAGTTTCTTAGACGTATAATATAAGTCTTTATGCAAGATATTTCATATCAAAGTGCTGATACCTTTGTTTGGGTTGCAAATATCATAAAAGTAATGAACAATGGTAAATATTGACGCTTTTAGGGCCATAACTCCTAAAAGAAATGGTTCTTCAGCTTTGACCTAATTACATGAAATGTAGATTTTGATGTGCTAAATCATATGCTATTTGAATTTTTAAAATATCTTGTATAGAAAAAAATCCAGAAAAAGGGCAATAACTCCTACATCGGTTGTTGGATCTTCTTGACAATTTCTAGGCATTAGATCTAGAGGTGTTGATCACTTATACCCACTGCCAGAATTTTATTACTGTTACCGTTTTGAGTTATTTTCAAAAAACTGTAATTTGACCCCTATGATCTATTTTAGCCATGGCGGCCATGTTTTTAAACAAATCCTCAGTCCAAACAGCAGTTTTGTACACCATAGCCCAAAGAATAACCACAATAAGTAAGGTTACAATCCGACTTATGGTGTCAGAGGAGTTACAGTTTCTATATAAGTTTACGGACGGACGACGGACGCCAAGTGACGGCAATAGCTCACCTGACCCGACGGGTCAGGTGAGCTAAAAATGACATCAAAGTTGTTTGATATCATACGTAGGAATTAAGTAACCAAATGGTAATCATATTTTTACGTGAGTTTTCCCGCTGTTACATTTTCTCCAAATTGTCATATCAGACAGAAAAGAACCTATATATAGAAAGTATGTGTTTTACTTTCCAACATTCTTAAGTATGTTCAATAGATTTAGATTTATTACAAAACGGGTTGAATTTGTCGACCTTGTAACAAAAATTTGAGATGTATTAACCCGTTTTGTAATAGGGTTTCTTAGACGTATAATATAAGTCTTTATGCAAGATATTTCATATCAAGGTGCTGATACCTTTGTTTGGGTTGCAAATAGTGGTATTGATTCAGTGCAGATACCTTTGTTTGCGTTGTAAATAATGATATTGATTCAGTGCTGATACATTTGTTTGCGTTGTAAATCATGATATTGATGCAGTGCTGATACCTTTGTTTGCGTTGTAAATCATGATATTGATGTAGTGCTGATACCTTTGTTTGGGTTGCAAATAATGGTATAGACTCAGTGCTGATACCTTTGTTTGGGTTGCAAATAATGGTATATATTCAGTGCTGATACCTTTGTTTGCGTTGTAAATAATGATATTGATTCAGTGCTGATAAATTTGTTTGCATTGTTTATAATCATATTGATTCATTTCTGATACATTTGTTTGCGTTGTAAATAATGGTATTCATTTTGTTTGCTTTGTAAATAATAATATTGATTCAGTGCAGATACATTTGTTTGCGTTGTAAATAATGATATTGATTAAGTGCAGATACCTTTGCCTGATGAATAAAGATATTGATACAATGATCATTTTGGTTGCATCAGTAGTATGTTAAGTGTTGGTCTTCGGACAAAACAATGAATTGTTGCAACAGTCTTTTTTTTATTGCCCGCAATAAATATCATGATACTGATTCAGTGCGGATAAAATGTGTTGTTTCTGCATTAATGTTGATATATATTCCTTCAGTGCTGTACAGGTTTGCTACCGTTGTGAACCATACAAGGGATTGTCTCTTGATATTGTGTCATATTTAAATAGTAGTAACCCACATTATTGCTATCATTTTATCACTAGTTTTTCATTTATCTACTTCACTAAGTAAAGCCCCAAAGCATTAAAAGGCTAGTGAAATAAAGAACTACTACAACGTCGTGGTTCTTTTTAATATATTGTTCAAAATGTTTGTGAAATAATTTTTGTGGACGAGTTTATGATATTATGCAGATGTTTTCCCCTTTCAACGGGTGCAAGAAGCACAGAGGCACCAATGGGGCATTCGAGTGTCAAAAGTCCGAAAGGGCAACGACAAAACCAATAAACCAAAAGAGTATTCCATGTATATTTTGACAATTATTTAATAATACATGTATATGTATAGAATTAAAATTATAAACTTTGGGAATCACTTGCATTACAGGTATCGTGTACAAATGACATCGATTGAAACACCCCTTCGATTAAAATACATCCCGTGCGGAGATCTTATCCGCGAGGGTTGTCAGGTCTATAATACGAAAACCTTGATCGTTGACCATAGTGGGCCAACGTGTGAGGAGAGTGCCACACTTCATGCACGTAAAAGATCCCTTTGTGGACCGCCAAATAGTGCTGTTTCCTTTGTTTTCCACTCCACCCCTTATTTCATATAATCATCATCATTCTATGTTCATTTCATCATCCATTCATGTTCATCGCCTTCAAAAAACCATAATAGTGTTGCGACTTGCAAAACACCAACACACGCACTCACGCACTCGATTAAAATGTACTCCTCTCGCACAACCTATAGGAAGTAATTTGTAATGAATTTTATGAATGAACCAGCAAAGAAACCTTGCATAAACATATAAATTAACAGAAATATTTATAGGTACAGTGTATGAACCAATCAAGTAAGAGATTTAGATGATTAAATGAAGCATGTTCTATCTATGCATTATGATTTTTTTTTGCGCCAGGTTGCCAACAAACTTGATGGCATTCTGAAATGAACACCCTATTGCAATCAACAGGTTTTCTGTGCGTCCATAACAGCCATCTCGGAGCAACTTCCGGTCGTTTATAGGAAGCAGGAATTATTGCAAATACTATTCATGCCAAGATGCAACAAACTTGCTATTCAAAATCAATTAAAGTTTTATTTAATTTATTTTTTCTAAAGATCACCATGTGTGCATGTACTATTTTTTAATCAAATAAATATAAAAACAATGAGATGCCCGAGTTCACAAATTGTTAGTAGATCGGCATGTTGTATTCGTCATCTTATCTTGTAAAGCAAAACATCATAGAGGAATGATATTTGTTAAGTTGGTACATCTGTGATGGTAATCAGCATCATTACCAAAATTAATTGACCTTGACCTATAATTTCCGCAAGAATGACCCAGGTTAAAGTTTTGGTTAAGGTTCATATTTCAGAAATTACAAGTGATAAAGAAATGATATTGGGTCAGTTGGCCCATCTTGGATTGAAACCAACATCCCTACCAAAATAAGGTGATCTTGAACTACATTTTCTGCATGAATGACTCGGGTTTAAGTAAGGGTTAAGGTCAATTATCACCGATGGTTATGTCATTCATTCCTATGGCTATAAAAGGCCCTGTCTTTTGTCTGGCATGTTGTTTATTTCTTCTTTCGTGAAAACTGAGTGAAATTGTTGGTTTAAAATTTCCGCTTTGGACTGGCTATCATTGTGTTGAAACCAATATTTATTCAGAAGTGGAAAAATTTAAGATTGATCTTGTTTATTTACTTTTAATGTCACACCAGAAATATTTCGGGTTTGTCTTGCTGTCATCATTAATATTTAATTGAACAAAGTCCTTTTGAAAACAAGAAACTAGTTGAAAAGTACCAAATTCACACTAGAAAAATGAATTATCTTGCATATACAAACTTGAATAATGAAATATCTTGCATATAGACTTATATTATACGTCTATGAAACTTTATTACAATACGGGATATTACATTTTAAGATTTTGTTACAAAACGGGTTAACAAAGTCAACCCGTTTTGTAATAAATCTCAATCTATTGAACATAGTTTAGAGTTTTTGGTAAGTTAAACACATACTTTCTATGTATAAGTTCTTCTCTGTCTGATATGACAATTTGGAGAAAATGTAATAGCGGGGAAAACTCACGTCAAAATATAATTACCATTTGGTTACTCAATTCCTACGTAAAATATCAAACTACTTGATGTCGTTTTTATCAATGGATAAATCTATTTGTTTGCTTTTAACCCACACAAACTTTATTACAAAACGGATTATTACGTTTCCAAATTTTGTTACAAAACGGGTTGACAAATTCAAAAGAAAAATGATATTTTGCATATACTTAATTCCTACGTATAATATCAAACGACTTTGATGCCGTTTTATCAATGGATAAATCTTTTTGTATTGCTTTTAACCCAAAAAGAAACTACTTGAACAGTACTAAATTCACACTAGTCTAGAAAAATGAAATATCTTGCATATACTCTATTCCTACGTATAATATCAAACTACTTTGATGCCGTTTTTATCAATGGATAAATCTTAAATTTTTGCTTTTAACCCACAAAAAAAGAAACTACTTGAAAAGTACCAAATTCACACTAAAACTAGATGGCATATGTCGCCAGTGTATCTATGTTTGTTCGCCAAACAGGAGTTTATTAATTTGCGGGCATAAAATCGCCTTACACCTTAAAGTACTACATGTATGCGATAAGGCTACATACCAAATATCAAGAGGCTGTGGCATGTAGTTGCCTGGACAACTGCGACAACTGCGACGAAAATTTGGCATCTATGTCCATCATAAACAGTCTGCCAAAAGTTAAGCACCACCCATTTTAAAATAGCACCCTCTTTTTATATTTTATTGAAATATTCTCATCTTTTGCACACAAGAACCTTTGGGTATTAGCTCGATTTGTATCCTACAAAACTTGAAAGATTTTTCAGAATATTGGTACATAGTATTGTTTGAATTTACCCTATCCTGAATTCAAGTTTCAGAGATCGATAGAAGAAGCAGAGAATGAAAGCAAAACTATTTTTCAAAGAACCTTTCACATGACACTTCCTTAATTTGTCGCGTTTTCAATCACATCAAACGACAAATATGAGTTTTTAATGGGTTTTGCAGGTTTTGGGGACCTCTTAAAAAAGTCTGCTTTTTCCCGACTTTCTGACCATGTTTATTTCCAAATGCTAATTTTTCTTTTAAAACCACATGGAAATAAAACCCTTACTTTTCGATGATGATAAAATAAGGTTGTTTATAAAGGTTTATCAAAGATTTAAGCAAAACATCTTTTTTTCATGGTTTTTAAGAAAATGTCTTTTTTTCGTAAAAATCAAAAAAATGAGCTAAAACTGTTTCCAGAAAGACATTTCTGTCATAAAAATTGTGTGATCTTAACACTTGTTAAGTAACAGTTTTGTGTGGAGAAGGATAAACATGTCGGTGAACTTTCATAGTGATGAATGGACATTTTCTTCCAAAAATGGATTTTACAGAAAATGAGATTTTAGAAAAGTGATGTTTTTGACAGAGAACAAACACCATTGCTCGCACAAATTAATACGACAGTAAATTTTGAATTTTCTGACGCAAAAAGTGTCCATTCCAAATCCATTTTCTAAGGGCAGCATCCTTTTTTCAGTTTGTGGCCTAAAATTTGACCAGAAAAAATTTACCCCTCTTTTCAACAATTTGTGCTGGGTTTTGTTTTGTCATTTTAATGAATATGTTTTAACAATATGTATTACTGTAAAACATCAAGCCAACTTAAAGAACACACAACTTAAACTGGACAAAATTTGAATTTGTCGCCAAAGTTTTTCTAAGAAACATTTTAGACGTTAAATCATGTTCTGTTTGAAGTGTCTTTTCACTTAAGATTTCTATCACTGGCGAATACCCTTTGGTGTAACATAACTTCGAAATGTATGTTTTAGGAACACACATTTAAAATATATCATATCATTTACTGGCGTTTGCATTTTAACTTTGAAATTGTACTTATAAAAATACATAGGGTGGTGCTTAACTTATGGCGGAGTGTATATATAAAACGTTAAGTATTCGTCAAATATAAAGTAGTTATTTTTCGGGCATAAAATCCCTTTACACCTTATAGAACTATTTGATGAAGCTACATACCAAATATCAAGAGGCTGTGACATGTAGAAGAAAATGAGATGTGGAATAAGTGTACGCGACACAGCCTACATTATAAACGTATATTTTAAATATCCACAGTGTAGTTGCCTAGAAAATTGTGACGAAATTTTGTGACGCCGCAGGACGCAGGGCGATGACGCAGGACGACAGATAGTGCAAAAGTAGCCCCTATAAGTCGCTTCTGCAACACGTTGCAGACGACATAAAAAGATGAAATATCTTGCAAATACACACCGGAAAAAGCAATATCTTGCATATTATACGTCTACGAAACTTTATTACAAAACGGGTTATTACATTTCCAAATTTTGTTACAAAACGGGTTGACAAATTCAACCTGTCTTGTAATAAATCTAAATTTATCAAACATTGTTTAGAATGTTGAAAAATTTAAATACACACTTTCTATGTATAGGTTCTTCTCTGTCTGATATGACAATTTGAAGAAAATGTAATAGCGGGAAAACTCACGTCAAGATATAATTACCATTTGGTTACTCAATTCTTACGTAAAATATCAAACTACTTTGATGCCGTTTTTATCAATGAATAAATCTGTTTTGCTTTTTACCCTTCAAAAAAGAAACAAGTCGAAAAGTGCCAATTTCAATCTAGAAAAATGAGATATCTTACATGTAGTCTTAATAACTTTATTACAAAATGAGTTATTACAATTCAAAATTTTGTTACAAAACGGGTTGACAAATTCAACCCTTCTTGTAATACATATAAATTTATAGACTCATAGTATACGTCTTAGAAACTTTATTACAAAATGGGTTATTACATTTCCAAATTTTGTTACAAAACGGGTTGACAAATTCAACCCGTTTTGTAATAAATCTAAATCTATCAAACATAGTTTAGAATGTTGAAAAATTTAAACACATACTTTCTATGTATATGTTCTTACTTTAGAATGTTGGAAAGTTAAACACAGACTTTACATATATTGGTTTTTTCTTCGGTCAGGGTTGGCAATTCAATATCTCCACTCTAAGGTAGTTATATTTTGTTTTAAAATTGGAACATTGGCGAGTTATGTAGAACTTAAATTAAATTATGAAAAGTGGAGATATATTTAAATACACAATTTAGTGAAAAGAGCCCTGTTTCTTACATGATATCTTGAAGAAACCTTAAAAGTAAGAAAAATCGTAAAGCACGAACTACTTTCGTCAAAATATAATTTCAAACAGTTATTTTATTCCTTTTATAATTTCAAACAACTCTGATGCCGTTTTTATAAATAATTAAATCATTTTTAGTGTAAACACAGAAAAAAAGAAACAAGTTGAAAAGTATCACACTAGAAAAATAATAAATGTACAAATGTAACACATAGACTTATACAGATGGGACAAGTCTAAACCTGAACTAAAGGTAAATTAAAGCAGACTTTAGGTCCGTTTGTCTGGTAGGCTATAGCTGTCCAAAGAGTGAACTTTGGTCAGCTCAAAGCAGGCCGTGGTCCGCTTTCCTGGTCAGGTCTGCTATGAAATGTGTACCAGAGCGGACCGGACCACAAGTCAGGTCAGCTTTGAACTGACATGTCCTCAGGTCTTGTCAGATAGAACCAGACCGAAAGCTGTCCAGAGCTGACCTGACCAGAGGACAGATCCGCTTTACACAGCTTTTTATACAGTGGAAAGGATTGCAAGTTAATTAATCGGTCGTCAATTAAAAAAAAACTATTGCAATTTGCATATTCATTTTATTATTCTTATCTAGTTAATAAATGTTTACTTGAAATAAAACAAAAAATAAATTATTATAATTTTAATGTTAAAATATAATAATTTTCACTTTAAATATTGATTATATAAATCCATCTTAATTAATCAATTTGATTAATTATCTATTGATTATTTATTTATTTCTTATATATATACGTATCAAAAACTTTATTACAAAACGGGTATTAACGTTTCAAAATTCTATTACAAAATGGATTGACAAATTCAACCCGTTTTGTAATCAATCTAAATCTTTCAAACATAGGTACATGTATATTTAATAAATTTAAAGCTATCAAACATACGTATATGTAATAAATCAAAATCTATCAAACATATGATATGTAATAAATATAAATTTATCAAACATAGGTATATGTAATAGATCAAAATCTATCAAACATACGTATATGTAATAAATCTAAATCTATCAAACATACGTATACTTTCGAGGATGAATAATATAATTAAATACACGATTGGGTAAAAAAAAGCACGTGTGCCTGATAAGATATTTTTGAGAAAATGTAATAGCGGGAAAACTCACGTCAACATATAATTACCAAACACGAATCATCTCAACTGACATAATTTTGAATTTTGCTACCAGTAGCTGACATCGAAAGAAAAAACTTGTTTAGATACCGTATAAGACGTATTTCCTGATAAAGTTGGTCTAAAGCCGACCACGGAGACAACGGTGTCTGGTCAAAATATTTGAAAAATTAGTACAAACCCTGGCATATCAAATAAGTTGTGAAACATGCACCTCATATGCTGGTCAGTTTTTTTTCCAGATTAGGAAAATTAATGATTTAAAAAAGAAGTCTCTTCTGCCCTATGCTGTTGTACTAGTCAAATTCAAGATGAGAATCTAAGAAAGACGTCAAGCAAGTAGATTATGTGTTTTTAATCTCTAATGTGGCTTCTGAAATAGACCAATAAAGAATATCAGATTTCCAATTTAACAAACAAATACCAGATAATTTTGCATGGTTTTTACTTAATAATAATCTGTTGAGAAATGGTATGGAAATAATTCTTGATAAATAAAAACATTAATTCATGTGAATATGGAAATTATTTAATCCAGAAATGCTTTTGAATATAATCACTCTAAAGACTCAATCTTAAGGGGGCTCGAGGGTCTAAATTTGAAATTATAGATTTTTCTATAATTTGGCACACTTATAGTTCTTTTATGTATGGATTAAAAAATATGCAATAAAAAATGGGAGTCACCGTTCATTTTAACCCGCTATTAAGGTTCTCGAAATAAGCTATTTTCCATCTATTTTATATTGATTATATAGGAAAAATGATAATTTAAAGCTTAAAAATGACATAGAAAAAAATCTAAACAACAGAATTTCTTCAAATTTGCAAAGAATTTGTTTAAATGCATTCTTCAATTTGAATTAATTAAAGAAAGGGGTCACCGTGCAAATAAAAACATTAAATTAAAAAAAAACTGCTGGAATTTTGCCAATTTTTCACACAAAATATAAAGAAAATGAGGATTTCAATGTAAAGCATGGCATAGAGAAAAAAATTAACAAAAGTTTGGAAACATATTGTTTTTACTCTGTTTCTTATTAAGTCGCCCAAAAACTAAGTTTTGGCGACTTATTGTTTTTACCCCGTTTCTTCTTCTTATTATTATTATTATTATTATGTCCCCGAACACGAAGTGTCGGGGACATATTGTTTTTGCTCGGTTTCTTATTATTATTATGTCCCCGAACACGAAGTGTCGGGGACATATTGTTTTTGCTCGGTTTCTTATTATTATATCTCCCAAACACTATGTTTGGGAGATATGTTGTTTTTACTCTGTTTCTTATTATTATTATTCTTTTTTTTTTCTTCCGGACATGAACGTGTCCGGACCGGTTCTCAAAAACTACTCAATGGATCTTCATGAAACTTTGTATGTTGGTAGAGGGGGTCTCAAAGGTGGGAATGCAAAAATCAGAATTTTCAAAATGGCTGCCGTTTCCATGGAAATAATATAAGGTCATAATATAGGACATTGTGATATCTCGGTTACCTAGGTGCGCAGGGTTCTGAAATTTTGCAGGTTAATAGTGCAAAAGGAGCTCTTTAATAATACGAAAAAAAAATTTGAAGCGATATTTACGGTTTTCGAGTTATTCACGAAAATGTGATTTTTCGGTCCCAAAAATGGGAAAATTGTCAAAATGCTACGATTTCGACAAAATTTGGATTATAGATGTTTGAAATGATGGCGAGTTAGGTTGCAATGTCGAAATTTATGCAAAAGTGACAATATGCGTACGTTTGGGAGATATTTTTGTGTTGGGCATCCCCAACACAGTCAACACTAGTTATTATTATTCTTTTTCTTAGTATTCTTTAGTGTGAACTTGTCCGATGTTTTTAAGAACACTGTTTAAGGTAGGAGGCTGAAACTAAATATGTCAAGAGTATGGAGTGTGAAATTATGCATCTGATTTTTTCGTACGAAATGGACGACCCCTTATAGGGTAAAAGGGGGCCTGAAAATGGCTTCTCGAAATCAAAGTTTTATTTTTAACGGCATTTATAAACCGGCCGGATTATTGAAAATATGTTTATATATAAATTAGGTACTTACAAGAGGAATCATTCATGAAAAGAATTTTTAAAATCGGACTTACCGTTTTCAAAATTTTGCAAAAAAATGAAAAAAGTTTTTAAAAGGGAGATAATCCAAATTGAATTTTGGGAAATTTTTTAAACTTCATTATTTTTAAATGAAAATTTGTATTTAAGGTAATTGGAGTATGCCGAGATTATTTTTGGTATCAATTTTTTTTTATCGTCCGCCATTTTCAAAAATGGCCGCCATTTCTGGTAAAAATTGAACTTACTCTGATTTTAACGAAAATTGATATCTAAGGGTTTTGAAGGATGGCGAATTGATGCGCGATGTCAAAAATGTCGAAAAATTCAAAATGGCCGCCACTTCCGGTAAAAATTAAACCTACTCTGATTTTAACGCAAATTTATATCTAAGGATTTTAAAGGATGGCGAATTGATGCGCGTTGTCAAAAATGTCGAAAAATTCAAAATGGCCGCCACTTCCGGTAAAAAATCAACTTGCTCCGATTTTAACCAAAATTGATATTTAGGGGTTTTGAATGATAACGAATTGAGGCGCTTTGTCGAAAAATTCAAAATGGCCGCCACTTCCGGTAAAGATTTAACTTGCTCCTATTTTAACGAAAATTTGTATCTAGGGGTTTTGAAGGATAGTGAATTGAGACGTGTTGTCGAAAATGTCGAATATTTCAAAATGGCTGCCACTTTTGGAAAAATTCAACTTGTTCAAATTTAAACGAAAATTGATATTTAAGTATTATAATGGATGGTGAACAGAAAAATGTGTTCAAAGAAGCCAGACATTAACAAAGAGGGGTACGTGAGGGGACATCTGTGACTCGCTTTGCGATCACAATTATACCTAGTTATTATTATTTTTTTTATTCTTAACAGTTACTTTTCCGGAAGATTGCCGTAGCAGTGATTGAGATAGGGGCTTGATATTTGGCACACATATAGATCATCTAAAGCGGGGTTGCAGTGGTTGGACAAATGTTTCAATATGGCCGTCATTTCAAAATGGCTGCCGTTCTAAAAAATAGTAACATCAAGAAATATTTATCGGATCATCTTTAAAATGATATTTAAGGGTAAATGGGGTGTCCTAATCTCAAATCTGGAATCAAAATGTTTGTCCGTGATTTTGTTCCAAAATGGCGGCCATGTAACAACACCCGCCCCCATGAAAAGTCATCAATTTTGTCCGAAGGTATAGTCTGACATGCTTTAAATGAGATTAATGAAACTTTGCAGAGTGATTAAGCACCATCTGAAGTTGTGCAAGTGGTTTGGAAATTTATCAAAATGGCCGCCGTTTCAAAATGGCGGCCAAAAATCGGCAAATTTTCAAAATGGTCGGATTTCAACGAAATTTGATTTCTAGGCATATTTTGATGCGCAGAATTGAATGGAATACTATCTAAAGGCGATTTTGGGCGACTTGTGTGTTGGCATCCCAACACGATTATTTTCAATTATTATTATTATTATTATTATTCTTTTTCTTCTTTATCCCGCCATGAATGTGTCCGGTAGTTTTCTTGAAAACGCCTTGAGGGATTTGCACGATTGCACATTGTAGGAAGGTAGATAGGTTACTTGAGTTGTTGAGGGACTTTTAAAAAATTCCAAAATAGCCGTCGTTTCCGTGTAATTGGCGAAAGTTCAAAATATAGGACATTGCAATATCTCGGTAACCTAGGTGCGTAGGAGGCTGAAATTTTGTAGGTGAATAGAGCAAAAGGAGCTCTTCAATAATACGAAAAAAAATTGAAGTGATATATACGGTTTTCGAGTTATTTGCGAAAATGTGATTTTTCGAGCACGAATATGCGAAAATCGTCAAAATGCTTCGATATTGACATAATTTTGTATCTAGGGGTTTTAAAAGATGGCGAATCATAATACGAGGTCAAAAATGGGTTCGTTTGGGAGACATTTTTGTGTTGGGCATCCCCAACACAGTCAGCACTTGTTATTATTATGTCCCCGAACACGAAGTGTCGGGGACATATTGTTTTTGCTCGGTTTCTTATTATTATTATTATTATTATTATTATTATTATTATGTCCCCGAACACGAAGTGTCGGGGACATATTGTTTTTGCTCTGTTTCTTATTATTATGTCCCCGGACACGAAGTGTCGGGGACATATTGTTTTTGCTCGGTTTCTTATTATGTCCCCGAACACAAAGTGTCGGGGACATATTGTTTTTGCTCGGTTTCTTATTATTATTATTATTATTATTCTCGGTATTCTTTAGTGTGAACTTGTCGCACCAATTAAAAAAAGATCTTTGAAGGTAGGAAGCTGAAACTTCATATATCAAGAGTATGGAGTGTGAAATTGTGCAATCTTTTTTTTCGCCGTAATCAAACGACCCCTTATAGGGTAATTTGGGGCCTGAAAATGGCTCCTCGAAATCAAAGTTTTATTTTTAGCGGCATTTCTAAACCAGCTGGAATATTAAAAATCTGTTTGCATATAAAATAGGTACTTACAAGAGGTATCATTCAAAAAAAGAATTTTGAAAATCGGACTTACGGTTTTCAAAATTTTGGAATAAAACGAAAAAAAGTTTTTAAAAGGGAGATAATCCAAATTGAATTCTAGGAAAATTTTTAAAATCTATTATTTTTAAATGAATATTTGTATTTAAGGAACTGGGGTATGCCAAGTTTATTTCTGGTATCAAAATTTTTTTATCGGCCGCCATTTTCAAAATGGCCGCCACTTTAATGGATTATTGGAAAAAAATTAAACTTTATTATTTTTAAATGAAAATTTGTATTTAAGGTAATTGGGGTATGCCGAGTTCATTTCTAATATTAAAAAAAATTATCGGCCGCCATTTTCAAAATGGCCGCCACTTCCGGTAAAAAGTTAAACTTGCTCCGATTATAACGAAAATTGATATCTAGGGGTTTTAAAGGATGGCGAATTGAGGCGTGAAGTCGAAAATGTCGAAAAATTCAAAATGGCTGCCTTTTCTGATATTTCAACTTGCTCCGATTTTAACGAAAATTGATATACTGTACTGGAATATGTGTTGGAAAGACACAGTTTACATATTTTCAAATTTAACAACGTTTGGCTGTTTCTTCAAAAATTGATAAATTTATCTGTTTGGTCATTGTAATAGTATTTTTTGGCATTTTTTTTTTATCAAATTTAATATTCTACCGGTTTTCCAAGTTGTCTACTCCTAGCGTGTCTGATGAAGGTTAATCCAGAAAAGCGCTTCACACGCAGTGAAATTTTGCTTTTGTACATTTATTAAAATCATTTCAATATGTGCATTGTGTCTTTTTGGCACATATTCCATATTCTTTCGTTTTTAATATTATTTTAGAGTTTGGCTTTAGTGCCGTGTGGGGGTCGTAGAAAGCTTCCCCGTGCTTCAGTTGTATGCTCTTATATATTTTCGAGTACTGGAATATGTGTTGGAAAGGCACAGTTTACATATTTCCAAATTTAACAACGTTTGGCTGTTTCTTCAAAAATTGATAAATTTATCTGTTTGGTCATTGTGGTAGTATTTTTTGGCATTTTTTTAATCAAATTTAATATTCTACCGGTTTTCCAAGTTTTCTACTCCTAGCGTGTCTGATGAAGGTTAATCAAGAAAAGCGCTTCAGACGCAGTGAAATTTTGCTTTTGTACATTTATTAAAATCATTTCAATATGTGCATCGTGTCTTTTTGGCACACATTCCATATTCTTTCGTTTTTAATATCTAAGCTTTATATTGGATGGCGAACAGAAAAATATTCTTGAATAAGCCGGATATAAACTATGAGGGGTACGTGAGGGGACATTTGTGACTCGCTTTGCGATCACAATTATACCTAGTTATATCTCCCAAACACTATGTTTGGGAGATATATTGTTTTTACTCTGTTTCTTATTATTATTCTTCTTTTTTTTCTTCTTCCGGACATGAACGTTTCCGAGCTGGTTCTCAATAACTACTCAATGGATCTTCATGAAATTTTATATGTTGATAGAGTGGGTCCCAAAGGTGTGCATGCATTTATCGGAATTTTCAAAATGACTGCTGTTTCCATGGAAACGAGATAAGGTCATAATATAGGACATTGCGATATCTCGGTTACCTAGGTGCGCAGGGTTCTGAAATTTTGCAGGGTGATAGAGCAAAAGGAGCTCTTTAATAATACGAAAAAAAAAATTGAAGCGATATTTACGGTTTTCGAGTTATTCGGTCCTAAAAATGGACAAATTTACAAAATGCTAAGATTTCGAAAAAATTTTGTATTTTGGGGTTTTAAATGATGGCGAGTTAGGATGCGATATCAAAATTTATGCAAGAGTGACAATATGCGTACGTTTGGGAGATATTGTTGTGTTGGGCATCCCCAACACAGTCAACACTAGTTACTATTTGTTTTATTATTATTAAGTCGCCCAAAACAAAGTTTGGGAGACTTATTGTTTTTGCACCGTTTCTTATTATTATTATTATGTCCCCGAACACGAAGTGTCGGGGACATATTGTTTTTGCTCGGTTTCTTATTATGTCCCCGAACACGAAGTGTCGGGGACATATTGTTTTTGCTCGGTTTCTTATTATTATGTCCCCGAACACGAAGTGTCGGGGACATATTGTTTTTGCTCGGTTTCTTCTTATTATTATTATGTCCCCGAACACGAAGTGTCGGGGACATATTGTTTTTGCTCGGTTTCTTATTATTATGTCCCCGAACACGAAGTGTCGGGGACATATTGTTTTTGCTCGGTTTCTTATTATTATTATTATTATTATTATTTTTCTCGGTATTCTGGACCGTGAACTTGTCCACCTCATTTTTTCGACATCTTTTAAGGTAGGAAGCTGAAACTTCATATATCAAGAGTATGGAATGGGAGATTGTGCTTTTTGTATTTTTCGTCGAAATCAAACGACCCCTTATAGGTCAAAAAAGGGCCTCAAAATGGCTCCTCGAAACCGAAGTTGAATATTTACCTGGCATTTCTGATCCTGCAGGGGTAGGAAAAATTCCTTTAAAGGGTAAGTGTAGACTTTTAATACCTTTCATTTAAAAAAAGAATTTTGAAAATCGGACATACGGTTCTCAAAATTTTGCAAAAAATCGAAATTTAATTTTTTTTGTCAAATTGAGTTATCTTTCTTGTTACAATATATTTTGTAATAGTAATGTAAAAATTTTCAAATTTGTTATTTCTTAATGAAAATCGGTTTACAAGGTAATAGTGGTATGCCGAGTTCATTTTTGGTATCGAAAAAATTTTTTGGCGGCCATTTTAAAAATGGCGGCTAAAATGGCCGCCGTTTTCCCGCCAAAACTTAAACTTGCTTTAATTTTTATGAAAATTGGTATATAAGGTAATAGTGGTATGGCGAGTTGATTTTTGGTATCGAAAAAATTTTTTGGCGGCCATTTTAAAAATGGCGGCTAAAATGGCCGCCGTTTTCCCGCCAAAACTTAAACTTGCTTTAATTTTTATGAAAATTGGTATATAAGGTAATAGTGGTATGGCGAGTTGATTTTTGACATCAAAATTTTTTTTTCGTCAGCCATTTTCAAAATGGCGGCCATTTCCCGCAATTTAAAGTTACTCCGATTTTGATGAAAATTTGTATATAAAGTAATAGTGGTATGGCGAGTTGATTTTTGACATTAAAAATTATTCATCGTTGGCCATTTTCAAAATGGCCGCCGTTTCCCGCCAAAATTAAACTTACTTCTATTTTGATGAATATTGTGTATATTAAGTGATCTCAAATGCCAAGAGACATATTGACAAAGAGGGGTACGTGAGGGGACATATATGTGACTCGCTTGCGATCACAATTAGAACTAGTTATTATTATTATTATTTTTCTCGGTATTCTGGACCGTGAACTTGTCCACCTCATTTTTTCCACATCTTTTAAGGTAGGAAGCTGAATCTTCATATATCTAGAGTATGGAATGGGAGATTGTGCTTTTTGTATTTTTCGCCGACATCGAACAACGCCTTATAGGTCAAAAAAGGGCCTCAAAATGGCTCCTCGAAACCGAAGTTGAATTTTTACCTTGCATTTCTGATCCGGCAGGGTTAGGAAAAATTCCTTTATAGGGTAAGTGCGGATATTTAATACCTTTCATTTAAAAAAAAAAAATTGAAAATCGGACTTACCGTTTTCAAAATTTTGCAAAAAATCGAAATTTATTTTTTTGGTAAGATTGAGTTATCTTTCTTTGTATTTTGTATTTTGTAATAGTAATGTAAAAATTCTCAACTTTGTTATTTCTTAATGAAAATTGGTTTTCAAGGTAAAAGTGGTATGCCGAGTTCATTTTTGGTATCGAAAAATTTTTTTGGCGGCCATTTTCAAAATGGCGGCTAAAATTTCCCGCCAAAATTTAAACTTGCTCCGATTTTGATGAAAATTGGTATATAAGGTAATAATAGTATGGCGAGGTGATTTTTGACATCAAAATTTTTCTATCGTCGGCCATTTTCAAAATGGCCGCCATTTCCCGCCAAAATTAAAGTTACTCCGATTTTGACGAAAATTGGTATATAAGGTAATAGTGGAATGGCGAGATGATTTTTGACATCAAAATTTTTTTATCGTCGGCCATTTTCAAAATGGCCGCCATTTCCCGCCAAAATTAAAGTTACTCCGATTTTGACGAAAATTGGTATATAAGGTAATAGTGGAATGGCGAGATGATTTTTGACATCAAAATTTTTTTATCGTCGGCCATTTTCAAAATGGCCGCCATTTCCCGCCAAAATAAAAGTTACTCCGATTTTGACGAAAATTGGTATATAAGGTAATAGTGGTATGGCGAGATGATTTTTGACATCAAAATTTTTCTATCGTCGGCCATTTTCAAAATGGTCGCCATTTCCCGCCAAAATTAAAGTTACTCTGATTTTGACGAAAATTGGTATATAAGGTAACAGTGGTATGGCGAGTTGATTTTTGACATTGAAATTTATTTATGATAGGCCATTTTCAAAATGGCAACTGTTTCCCGCCAAAATTAAAGTTACACCAATTTTGATGAAAATCAGTATTCGAGGTAACAGTGGTATGGCGAGTTGATTTTTGACATTGAAATTTAATTATGATCGGCCATTTTCAAAATGGCCACTGTTTCCCGCCAAAATTTAACTTATTCCGATTTTAATGAAAATTAATATACAGGGTAATTGTGGTATGGGGAGTTCATTTTTAGCATCAAATTTTGTTTATTGTCCGATGCAACAGCTTTTGGATGCGACTGTGTGACTCTTCTCGACTATATGAGATTAAGGGAGAATAATATCTCATATGGATGTCAACCAAAAGCTTCTCCGTAACGTTTTTAGCATTTCATTGAAGAGTGGCTCCATTGTAGAGGACGAGAGCGGTAGTTATGCTCGCTAGTCACTACAATAGTTTACAAGTACGCTACCAATGCTTGTAAAAAGGGTGCTTCAATGGAATAATAAGGGCGTCATTGCTTAAACAGGGTTCCCAAAAAAGCTAGAAATATTGTCAAAGAGGGGTACGTGAGGAGACATGTATGTGACTCGCTTGCGATCACAATTAGAATTAGTTATTATTATTTTTCTCGGTATTCTGGATCGTGAACTTGTCCACCTCATTTTTTCGACATCTTTTAAGGTAGGAAGCTGAAAATTCATAAATCAAGAGTATGGAATGGGAGATTGTGCTTTTTGTATTTTTCGCCAAAATCGAACGACCCCATATAGGTCAAAAAAGGGCTTCAAAATGGCTCCTCGAAACCGAAGTTGAATTTTTCCTGGCATTTCTGATCCGGCAGGGGTAGGAAAAATTCCCTCATAGGTTAAGTGCGGATATACAATACCTTTCATTTAAAAAAAGATTTTTGAAAATCGGACTTACCGTTTTCAAAATTTTGCAAAAAATCGAAAATTATTTTTTTTGTAAGATTGAGTTATCTTTCTTTGTACCATATATTTTGTGATATTAATGAAAAAAATTCTCAACTTTGTTATTTCTTAATGAAAATTGGTTTACAAGGTAATAGTGGTATGCCGAGTTCAATTTTGGAATCGAAATTTTTTTTTGGGCGGCCATTTTAAAAATGGCCGCCATTTCCCGCCAAAATTAAAATTACTCCGATTTTAATGAAAATTGGTATATGAGGTAATTGTGGTATGGCGAGTTGATTTTTGACATCAAATTTTTTTTATCGTCGACCATTTTCAAAATGGCCGCCGTTTCCCGCCAAAATTAAAGTTATTCTGATTTTGATGAAAATTGGTTTACAAGGTAATAGTGGTATGCCGAGTTCAATTTTGGAATCAAAATTTTTTTTTTTGGCCGCCATTTTCAATATGGCCGCCATTTCCCGCCAAAATTAAAATTACTCCGATTTTAACGAAAATTGGTATATAAGGTAATATATGTATGGTGAGTTGATTTTTGACATCGAAATATTTTTATTGTCGGCCATTTTAAAAATGGCCGCCGTTTCCCGCCAAAATTAAACTTACTCCTATTTTGATGAAAATTGGATAAATTAAGTTATCTCAAATGCCAAGAGACATTGACAAAGAGGGGTACGTGAGGGGACATTTTTGTGACTCGCTTGCGATCACAATTAGAACTAGTTATTATTATTCTTTTTCTTAGTATTCTTTAGTGTGAACTTGTCCGATGTTTTTAAAGAACACCGTTTAAGGTAGGAGGCTGTAACTTCATATATCAAGAGTATGGAGTGTGAAATTATGCCTCTGATTTTTTTGTACGAAATGGACAACCCCTTATAGGGTAAAAAGGGGCCTGAAAATGGCTCCTCAAAATCGATGTTGAATTTTCACTTGCATTTCCAAACCAGCAGGGTTAGGGAAAATTCCTTTCAGTATGTAGTAGATACATATACGAGCTATCATTCAAATTTTTTTTTTGAAAATCGGACTTACCGTTTTCAAAATTTTGCAAAAATTCGAAAAAAGGGGAGATAATTGAATACCACATTATATAAAATTGTATAAAATAATCAGTACTTGTAAGTAACATTTTATAAATTAAGTATCGCCGAAGACCTGTAAACAGGTATTGGTGTATACGCCAAGATGATTTCTTGGTCTTGAAAAAATTAATGGTCGGCCATTTTCAAAATGGCCGACTGTTTCCCGCCAAAATTGAAACTCGCTCTGAATTTGATGAAAATTTGTATTTAAGGTTATTGGAGTATGCCGAGTTCATTTCTGGTATCGAAATTTTTTATTGGCCGCTATTTTCAAAATGGCCGCCACTTCTATGGATTTTGGGGAAAATTTTAAACTTTACTATTTTTAAATGAAAATTTGTATTTCAGGTAATTGGGGTATGCTGACTTCATTTCTGGTATTGAAATTTTTTTCGGCTGCCATTTTCAAAATGGCCGCCACTTCCGGTGAAATTTCAACTTACTCCGATTAGAATGAAAATTGTTATCTAGGGGTTTTAAAGGATGGCGAATTCAGACGTGAAGTCGAAAATGTCGAAAAATTCAAAATGGCCACCACCTTCGGTAAAAATAGGTTTTAAAGGATGGCGAATTGAGACGTGAAGTTGAAAATGTCGAAAAATTCAAAATGGCCGCAACTTCCGTTAAAAATTCATCTTGCTATGATTTTAACAAAAATTGATATCTATGGGTTGTAAAGGAGGGCAAATTGAGGCGTGAAGGCGAAAATGTCGAAAAATTCAAAATGGCCCCCGCTTCCGGTAAAAATTCTACTGGCTCCGATTTCAACTAAAATTGATATCTGAGCTTAATAATGGATGGCGAACAGAAAAATATTCTAGAATAAGCTGGATTATAACAAAGAGGGGTACGTGAGGGGACATTTGTGGCTCGCTTTGCGATCACAATTATACCTAGTTATTATTAAGTCGCCCAAAACAAAGTTTGGGAGACTTATTGTTTTTGCACCGTTTCTTATTATTATTATGTCCCCGAACACGAAGTGTCGGGGACATATTGTTTTTGCTCGGTTTCTTATTATTATTATTATTATTATTATTATTATTATTATTATTATTATGTCCCCGAACACGAAGTGTCGGGGACATATTGTTTTTGCTCGGTTTCTTATTATTATTATGTCCCCGAACACGAAGTGTCGGGGACATATTGTTTTTGCTCGGTTTCTTATTATTATTAAGTCGCCCAAAACAAAGTTTGGGAGACTTATTGTTTTTGCACCGTTTCTTATTATTATTATTATTTATCTTTTCCTTACGTGATCGTGAACTTGTCCGCCACATTTTTTGAAAACGCTTTGACCAATCAAGATAAAACCTGCTGAGATGGGTGGAGGGTCACTCAGAGGTGTGCAATCCACTTTTGAAATTTTCAAGATGGCCGCCATTTTCAAAATGGCCGCCGTTTAAGATTTTTGGGCCCCTCTCAGATCTCGGAGATGGGTGGATGGATTTTAATGAAAATTGGTACACTGGTAGAGTGATCCTTCCTAAGCAACATGCCGGAAAAAAATTTGACGCGAACGCCGCCATTTTAAAATGGCGGCCGTTTTACCACACCCGCCCCCCAAAAACGTCAACTTTGTCGGATTTCAACGAAATTTGATTTCTAGACTTATTTTGATGCACTGATTTGAATGGAATACTATCCAAGGCGATTTTGGGCGACTTATGTGTTGGCATCCCAACACAATCAGCACTAGTTATTATTATTATTATTATTTTTCTCGGTATTCTGGACCGTGAACTTGTCCACCTCATTTTTTCGACATCTTTTAAGGTAGGAAGCTGAAACTTTATAAATCAAGAGTATGGAATGGGAGATTGTGCTTTTTGTATTTTTTGCCGAAATCGAATGACCCCTTATAGGTCAAAAAAGGGCCTCAAAATGGCTCCTCGAAACCGAAGTTGAATTTTTACCTGGCATTTCTGATCCGGCAGGGATAGGAAAAATTCCTTTAAAGGGTAAGTGTAGACTTTTAATACCTTTCATTTAAAAAAAGAATTTTGAAAATCAGACATACGGTTCTCAAAATTTTGCAAAAAAACGAAATTTAATATTTTTTTCAAACTGAGTTATCTTTCTTGGAACAATATATTTTGTAATAGTAATGTAAAAATTCTTAACTTTGTTATTTCTTAATGAAAATTGGTTTACAAGGTAAAAGCGGTATGCCGAGCTCATTTTTGGTATCGAAAAAAAATTTTGGCGGCCATTTTTAAAATGGCGGCTAAAATGGCCGCCATTTTCCCGCCAAAAATTAAACTAGCTCTGATTTTGATGAAAATTGGTATATAAGGTAATAGTGGTATGGCGAGTTGATTTTTGACATTAAAAATTTTTTTTCGTCGGCCATTTTCAAAATGGCCGCCGTTTCCCGCCAAAAATTAAACTTACTCCGTTTTTGATGAAAATTGGTATATAAGGTAATAGTGGTATGGCGAGTTGATTTTTGACATCAAAATTTTTTTATCGTCGGCCATTTTCAAAATGGTCGCGTTTCCCGCCAAAAATTAAAATTACTCTGATTTTGATGAAAATTGGTATATAAGGTAATAGTGGTATGGCGAGTTGATTTTTGACATCAAATTTTTTTTTATCGTCGGCCATTTTCAAAATGGCCGCCGTTTCCCGCCAAAATTAAAGTTACTCTGATTTTGATGAAAATTGGTATATAAGGTAATAGTGGTATGACGAGTTGATTTTTGACATTGAAATTTTTTTATCGTCGGCCATTTTCAAAATGGCCGCCGTTTCCAGCCAAAATTAAAGTTACTCTTATTTTGATGAAAATTGGTATATAAGGTAATAGTGGTATGGCGAGTTGATTTTTGACATTGAAAGTTTTATTTCGTCGGCCATTGCCGTTTCCCGCCAAAATCAAAGTTACTCTGATTTTGATGAAAATTGGTATATAATGTAAAAGTGGTATTGCGAACTTATTTTTGACATCAAATTTTTTTTAGCGTCGGCCATTTTCAAAATGGCTGCCATTTCCCGCCAAAATTAAACTTACTCCTATTTTGATGAAAATTGGATATAATAAGTTATCTCAAATGCTAAGAGACATTGACAAAGAGGGGTACGTGAGGGGACATTTTTGTGACTCGCTTGCGATCACAATTAGAACTAGTTATTATTATTTTTCTCGGTATTCTGGACCGTGAACTTGTCCACCTCATTTTTTCCACATCTTTTAAGGTAGGAAGCTGAATCTTCATATATCAAGAGTATGGAATGGGAAATTGTGCTTTTTGTATTTTTCGTCGAAATCAAACGACCCCTTATAGGTCAAAAAAGGGCCTCAAAATGGCTCCTCGAAACCGAAGTTGAATTTTACCTGGCATTTCTGATCTGGCAGGGGTAGGAATAATTCCTTTTTAGGTTAAGTGCGGATATTTAATACCTTTCATTTAAAAAAAAAATTTGAAAATCGGACTTACCGTTTTCAAAATTTTGCAAAAAATCGAAAATTATTTTTTTTGTAAGATTGAGTTATCTTTCTTTGTATTTTGTATTATGTAATAGTAATGTAAAATCTCAACTTTGTTATTTTTTAATGAAAATTGCTTTACAAGGTGATAGTGGTATGCCGAGTTCATTGTTGGTATGGAAAATTTTTTTTGGCGGCCATTTTCAAAATGGCGACTAAGATGGCCGCCATTTTCCCGCCAAAATTTAAAGTTACTCCGATTTTGATGAAAATTGGTATATAAGGTAATAGTGGTATGCCGATCTGATTTTTTACATCAAAATTTTTTTATCGTCGGCCATTTTCAAAATGGCTGCCGTTTCCCGCCAAAATTTAAAATTACTCCGATTTTGATGAAAATTGGTATATAAGGTAATAGTGGTACGGCGAGTTGATTTTTGACATCAAAATTTTTTTATCGTCGGCCATTTTCAAAATGGCCGCCGTTTCCCGCCAAAATTGAAGTTACCCCGATTTTGATGAAAACTGGTATATAAGGTAATAGTGGTATGGCGAGATGATTTTTGACATTTAAATTTATTTATCGTCGACCATTTTCAAAATGTCCGCCGTTTCCCGCCAAAATTAAACTGACTCCTATATTGATGAAAATTGGGTGTATTAAGTTGTATAAAATGCCAAGAGACATATTGACAAAGAGGGGTACGTGAGGGGACATATATGTGACTCGCTTGCGATCACAATGAGAACTAGTTATTATTATTATTATTATTATTATTATTTTTCTCGGTATTCTGGACCGTGAACTTGTCCACCTCATTTTTTCGACATCTTTTAAGGTAGGAAGCTGAAACTTCATTTATCAAGAGTATGGAATGGGAAATTGTGCTTTTTGTATTTTTCGCTGAAATCGAACGACCCCTTATAGGTAAAAAAAGGGCCTCAAAATGGCTCCTCGAAACCGAAGTTGAATTTTTACCTGGCATTTCTGATCCGGCAGGGGTAGGAATAATTCCTTTATAGGTTAAGTGCGGCTATTTAATACCTTTTATTTAAAAAAAAATTTTTGAAAATCGGACTTACCGTTTTCAAAATTTTGCAAAAAAACGAAAATTATTTTTTTTGTAAGATTGAGTTATCTTTCTTTGTATTTTGTATTTTGTAATAGTAATGTAAAAATTATCAACTCTGTTATTTCTTAATGAAAATTGGTTTACAAGGTAATAGTGGTATGCCGAGTTTATATTTGGTATCGAAAATTTTGTTGGCGGCCATTTTCAAAATGGCGGCTAAGATGGCTGCCATTTTCCCGCCATAATTTAAAGTTACTCCGATTTTGATGAAAATTGGTATATAAGGTAATAGTGGTATGCCGATTTGATTTTTGACATCAAAAATATTTTATCGGCGGCCATTTTGAAAATGGCTGCCGTTTCCCGCCAAAATTTAAAATTACTCCGATTTTGATGAAAATTGGTATATAAGGTTATAGTGGTATGGCGATTTGATTTTTTACATTAAAAATTTTTCATCGTCGGCCATTTCCCGCCAAAATTAGACTTGCTCCGATTTTAATGAAAATTAATATACAGGGTAATTGTGGTATGGGGAGTTCATTTTTAGCATCAAATTTTGTTTCTGGTCTCATGCAACAGCTTTTGGTTGCGACTGTGTGACTCTTCTCGACTATATGAGATTAAGGGAGAATAATATCTCATATGGATGTCAACCAAAAGCTTCTCCGTAACGTTTTTAGCATTTCATTGAAGAGTGGCTCCATTGTAGAGGACGAGAGCGGTAGTTATGCTCGCTAGTCACTACAATAGTTTACAAGTACGCTACCAATGCTTGTAAAAAGGGTGCTTCAATGGAATGATAAGGGCGTCATTGCTTAAACAGGGTTCCCACAAAAGCCAGAAATATTGTCAAAGAGGGGTACGTGAGGGGACATGTATGTGACTCGCTTGCGATCACAATTAGAACTAGTTATTCTTCTTATTATGTCTCCCAAACACTATGTGTTGGGAGACATATTGCTTTTACTCCGTTTCTTATTAAGTCGCCCAAAACAAAGTTTGGGAGACTTATTGTTTTTGCACCGTTTCTTATTATTATTATTATTATTATTCTTATTATTATTCTTCTGATTCTTTATCGAGAATTTGTCCTCCCTAATACAAGAAAACGGTTAAAAGAAAATGAATAACACTTGTTGGATAGGATAGTGGGTCACTCAAAGGCGTGTAATCATGTTTTGAAATTTTCAAGATGGCCGCCGTTTCAAAATGGCGGCCGTCCGAAAAAGTGGGCGGAAATTTTTTTTTTGTCGGATCGTCTTGAAAATTGGTCATCTGGGTAAAGAGGGTATGTTGAGTTCAAATCTGCGACCGGATTTGAAATCCGACTTCCGGTTTTAAAATGGCGGCCATTTTACTACACCCGCCCCCCTTAAAAATGTGAACTTTGTCCGATTTCAATGAAATTTGATTTCTATACATATTTTATTGTACTGAATGAGAAGAAATAGTATCCAAGGCGATTTTGGGCGACTTGTGTGTTGGCATCCCAACACAAATTATAGCTAGTTATTATTCTTTTTTTTTCTTCTTCCGACCATGAACGTGTCCGCACAGTTTCTCAAAAACTACTCAATGAATTGTCATAAAATTTGGTATATAGGTAGGTGGGGACTCAAAGTTGTGCATGCACAAATTGGAATTTTCAAAATGGCCGCCGTTTCCATGGAAACATGGTTTAGGTCATAATATAGGACATTGCGATATCTCGGTTACCTAGGTGCGCAGGATTCTGAAACTTTGTAGGTTGAAAGAGCAAAAGGAGCTCTTTAATAATCCAAAAAAAAATTTTGAAGCGAAATTTACGGTTTTCGCATTATTTACGAAAATTTGATTTTTCGGGTCCGAAAATGTGATAATTGTCGAAATGCTTTGATTTCAATAACATTTTGTATCTAAGAGTTTTAATGCATGACAAATTACAATTCAATGTCTAAATTGAGGTTGGAGTGATAGTTTGCGCACGTTTGGGAGACATTTTTGTGTTGGGCATCCCCAACACAGTCAGCACTAGTTATTATTACTCTTTTCCTTACGTGATCGTGAACTTGTCCGCCACATTTTTTGAAAACGCTTTGACCAAACAATATAAAACCTGCTGAGATGGATGGAGGGTCACTCAGAGGTGTGCAATCCACTTTTGAAATTTTCAAGATGGCCGCCATTTTCAAAATGGCCGCCGTTTAAGATTTTTGGGCCCCTCTCAGATCTCGGAGATGGGTGGATGGATTTTAATGAAAATTAGTACACTAGTAGAGTGATCCTTCCTGAGCATTATGGCGAAAAAAAATTTGACGCGAACGCCGCCATTTTAAAATGGCGGCCGTTTTACCACACTCGCCCCCAAAAACCTCAACTTTGTCCGATTTCAACGAAATTTGATTTCTAGACTTATTTTGATGCACTGATTTGAATGGAATACTATCCAAGGCGATTTTGGGCGACTTATGTGTTGGCATCCCAACACAATCAGCACTAGTTATTATATCTCCCAAACACTATGTTTGGGAGATATGTTGTTTTTACTCTGTTTCTTATTATTATTATTCTTTTTTTTTTCTTCCGGACATGAACGTGTCCGGACCGGTTCTCAAAAACTACTCAATGGATCTTCATGAAACTTTGTATGTTGGTAGAGGGGGTCTCAAAAGTGGGAATGCAAAAATCAGAATTTTCAAAATGGCTGCCGTTTCCATGGAAATAATATAAGGTCATAATATAGGACATTGTGATATCTCGGTTACCTAGGTGCGCAGGGTTCTGAAATTTTGCAGGTTAATAGAGCAAAAGGAGCTCTTTAATAATACGAAAAAAAAATTAGAAGCGATATTTACGGTTTTCGAGTTATTCACGAAAATGTGATTTTTCGGTCCCAAAAATGGGAAAATTGTCAAAATGCTACGATTTCGACAAAATTTGGATTATAGATGTTTGAAATGATGGCGAGTTAGGTTGCAATGTCGAAATTTATGCAAAAGTGACAATATGCGTACGTTTGGGAGATATTTTTGTGTTGGGCATCCCCAACACAGTCAACACTAGTTATTCTTTTTCTTAGTATTCTTTAGTGTGAACTTGTCCGATGTTTTTAAAGAACACCGTTTAAGGTAGGAGGCTGTAACTTCATATATCAGGAGTATGGAGTGTGAAATTATGCATCTGATTTTTTTGTACGAAATGGACGACCCCTTATAGGGTAAAAAGGGGCCTGAAAATGGCTCCTCAAAATCGATGTTGAATTTTCACTGGCATTTCCAAACCAGCAGGGTTAGGTTAAATTCCTTTCAGTGTGTAGTAGATACATATACGAGCTATCATTCAAATTTTTTTTTTTGAAAATCGGGCTTACCGTTTTCAAAATTTTGCAAAAATTCGAAAAAAAGGGGAGATAATTGAATACCACATTATATAAAATTGTGTAAAAAAATCAGTATTTGTAAGTAACATTTTATAACTTAAGTATCGCCGAAGACCTGTAAACATGTATTGGTGTATACGCCAAGATGATTACTTGGTCTTGAAAAAATTATTGGTCGGCCATTTTAAAAATGGCCGACTGTTTCCCGCCAAAATTGAAACTTGCTCCGAATTTGATGAAAGTTTGTATTTAAGATTATTGGAGTATGCTGAGTTCATTTCTGGTATCGAAATTTTTTATTGGCCGCCATTTTCAAAATGGCCGCCACTTCTATGGATTTTGGGAAAAATTTTAAACTTTACTATTTTTAAATTTGTATTTCAGGTAATTGGGGAATGCTGACTTCATTTCTGGTATTGAATTTTTTTTTCGGCTGCCATTTTCAAAATGGCCGCCACTTCCGGTTATAAATTTCAACTTCCTTCGATTTTAATGAAAATTGATATCTAGGGGTTTTAAAGGATGGCGAATTGAGACGTGAAGTCGAAAATGTCGAAAAATTCAAAATGGCCGCCACTTCCGGTAAAAATTCAACTCACTCAAATGTTAACGAAAATTGATATCTAGGGGTTTTAAAGGATGGCGAATTGAGACGTGATGTCGAAAATGTCGAAAAATTCAAAATGGCCGCCCCTTCCGGTAAAAAATCAACTTGCTCCGATTTTAGCGAAAATTGATATCTAGGGGTTTTTAAGGATGGCGAATTGCGGTGTGAAGTTGAAAATGTCGAAAAATTCAAAATGGCCGCCACTTCCGGTTAAAATTCTACTTGCTCCGACTTCAACTAAAATTGATATCTGAGCTTAATAATGGATGGCGAACAGAAAAATATTCTTGAATAAGCTGGATTATAACAAAGAGGGGTACGTGAGGGGACATTTGTGACTCGCTTTGCGATCACAATTATACCTAGTTATTATTATTCTTATTATGTCGACCGAAACGCAGTTATTCGTTAGACATATTGTTATTGTCGCGTTTATTTTTTTTTCATTATTATGTCGACCGAAACGCAGTTATTCGGTAGACATATTGTTATTGTCGCGTTTATTTTTTTTTCATTATTATGTCGACCGAAACGCAGTTATTCGGTAGACATATTGTTATTGTCGCGTTTATTTTTTTTCATTATTATTATTATTCTTATGTCGCCAATTTTTGTCCGCGTCATAACTAAAGAACCGTTTTATATTGCGGTTCAAAACTTGGTATGATGATACGTGATCATGATATCTGTTGCAGTAGAACTTTTCGGAACCAAGATGGCTGCCATTTTCAAGATGGCCGCCATTTTACTTAAAAAAAGGCGCGTTTTCTGATTTGAACAAAAATTTATTTAAAGCCATATTATAGTATGGCGTGTTGAGGCGTGACGAAAAAAATGTCGAAAAATTCAAAATGGCCGCCATTTCCCGTAACAATTGAACATTCTCCGATTTTAACGAAACTTTATATTTAAGGTATATGAAGGATGGCGAGTTGATACGCGAGGTCAGAAATGTCGAAAAATTCAAAATGGCCGCCATTTCCCGTAAAAATTGAACATTCTCCGATTTTAACGAAACTTTATATTTAAGGTATATGAAGGATGGCGAGTTCATACATGGAGTAAGAAATGTCGAAAAATTCAAAATGGCCGCCACTTCATGTAAAAATGAAAAATTTTCCGATTTCCACGAAAATTTATATTTAGGTGTTTCATAGGATGGCAAGTTCAAAAAGTTCAAAAAATTCAAAATGGCCGCACTTCCAAAATTTTTTTTTTTCAAAATTTTAACAAAATTTTATTTTTAAGAGTTTTCAAGGATGACCGATTCAAAAATTTCAAAAAATTCAAAATGGCCGCCATTTCCCGTAAAAATTGAACATTCTCCGATTTTAACGAAACTTTATATTTAAGGAATATGAAGGATGGTGAGTTGATACGCGCGGTCAGAAATGTCGAAAAATTCAAAATGGCGGCCATTTTCCGTAAAAAGTGAACATTCTCAGATTTTAACAAAACTTTATATTTAGGAGTTTCAAATGATGGCGAGTTAAAAAATTCCAACAAATTCAAAATGGCCGCCACTTCCGTAATTATTGAAAATTTTCAGATTTTAACACAACTTGATATTTTAGGTGTTTGAAGGATGGCGAGTGGGAATATGGAGTCAAATATTAAAAAAATCATTAAAATGGCTGCCAACAGTGTCAAATATGTCATAAAAGATAAGGCAACGGTCGACATCTGCTATTGCTGGCAATGGCAATTCTAGTTATTATTCTTATTATTGTTCCGACTTATATTTGTCCGACCAATAACTAATGAACCATTTCATATTAAGGATCGAAACTTGGTATGTTGATACGTCATCATGAGATCTGTTGCGGTGAAACTTTTCGGAACCAAGATGGCTGCCATATCAAAGATGGCCGCCATTTTACGTAAAAAAGTCGCGTTTTCTGATTTAAACAAAAATTTATTTTACGCCATATTATAGCATGGCGTGTTGAGGCGTGACAAAAAAAATGTCGAAAAATTCAAAATGGCCGCCATTTCCCGTAAAAATTGAACATTCTCCGATTTTAACGAAACTTTATATTTAAGGTATATGAAAGATGGCGAGTTCATACGCGGAGTAAGAAATGTCGAAAAATTCAAAATGGCCGCCACTTCCTGTAAAAATAAAAAATTTTCTGATTTCCACGAAAATTTATATTTAGGTGTATCAAAGGATGGCGAGTTAAAAAAGTTCAAAAAAATTCAAAATGGCCGCCACTTCCAAATTATTTTTTTTTCAAATATTTAACGAAATTTTATTTTTAAGAGTTTTGAAGGATGACCGATTCAAAAATTTCAAAAAATTCAAAATGGCCGCCATTTCCCGTAAAAATTGAACATTCTCCGATTTTAACGAAACTTTATATTTAAGGAATATGAAGGATGGCGAGTTGATACGCGAGGTCAGAAATGTCGAAAAATTCAAAATGGCCGCCATTTTCCGTAAAAAGTGAACATTCTCCGATTTTAACAAAACTTTATATTTAGGAGTTTCAATTGATGGCGAGTTCAAAAATTCCAAAAAAATCAAAATGGCCGCCACTTCCGTAATTATTGAAAATTCTCAGATTTTAACGAAACTTGATATTTTAGGTGTTTGAAGGATGGCGAGGGGGAATATGGAGTCAAATATTAAAAAAATCATTAAAATGGCTGCCGACAGTGTCAAATATATCGTAAAAGATAAGGCAACGGTCGACATCTGCTATTGCTGGCAATGGCAATTCTAGTTATTATCATTATTCTTCCGACTAATATTTGTCCGACCAATAACACTTGAACGGTTTTATATTACGGATTGAAACTTGGTATGTTGATACGTCATCATGAGAATTGTTGCGGTGAAACTTTTCGGAACCAAGATGGCTGCCATATCAAAGATGGCCGCCATTTTACGTTTAAAAAGTCGCGTTTTCTTATCTAAACAAAAATTTATTTTACGCCATATTATAGGATGACGAGTTGAGGCGTGACCAAAAAAATGTCGAGAAATTCAAAATGGCCGCCATTTCCCGTAAAAATTGAACATTCTCCGATTTTAGCAAAACTTTATATTTAAGGTATATGAAGGATGGCAAGTTCATACGCGGAGTAAGAAATGTCGAAAAATTCAAAATGGCCGCCACTTCCTGTAAAAATGAAAAATTTTCCGATTTCCACGAAAATTTATATTAAGGTGTTTCAAAGGATGGAGAGTTAAAAAAGTTCAAAAAATTCAAAATGGCCGCCACTTCCAAATTTTTTTTTTCAAAATTTTAACAAAATTTTATTTTTAAAAATTTTGAAGGATGACCAATTCAAAAATTTTTAAAAATTCAAAATGGCCGCCATTTTCCCGTAAAAAATTAACATTCTCCGATTTTAACGAAACTTTATAATTAAGGTATATGAAGGATGGCGAGTTGATACATGGAGTAAGAAATGTCGAAAAATTCAAAATGGCCGCCACTTCCATAATTTTTTAACATTCTCAGATTTTAACGAAACTTGGTATTTAAGGATTTTGAAGTATGGCGAGTGGGAATATGGAGTCATAAATAAAAATTCATGAAAATGGCTGCCGACAGTGTCTAATATGTCGTTTAAGATAAGGCAACGGTCGACATCTGCTATTGCTGGCAATGGCAATTCTAGTTATTATATCTCCCAAACACTATGTTTGGGAGATATATTGTTTTTACTCTGTTTCTTATTATTATTATTATTCTTTTTTTTTCTTCCGGACATGAACGTGTCCGGACCGGTTCTCCAAAAGTACTAAATGGATCTTCATGAAACTTTGTATGTTGGTAGAGAGGGTCTCAAAAGTGGGAATGCAAAAATCGGAATTTTCAAAATGGCTGCCGTTTCCATGGAAACAATGTAAGGTCAAAATATAGGACATTGCAATATCTCGGTTACCTAGGTGCGCAGGATTCTAAATTTTGCAGGTTAATAGAGCAAAATGAGCTCTTTAATAATACGGAAAAAATTTTGAAGCGATATTTACGGTTTTCGAGTTTTTAACGAAAATGTGATTTTTCGGTCCCAAAAATGGGAAAATTGTCAAAATGCTACGATTTCGACAAAATTTGGTATCTAGAGGTTTCAAATGACTGCGAGTTTGGTTGCAACGTCAAAATTTATGCAACAGTGACATAATGTGTACGTTTGGGAGATATTTTTGTGTTGGGCATCCCCAACACAGTCAGCACTAGTTATTATTATTCTTCTGATTCTTTATCGAGAATTTGTCCTCCCTAATACAAGAAAACGGTTAAAAGAAATTGAATAACTTTTGTTGGATAGGATAGTGGGTCACTCAAGGCGTGTAATCATCTTTTGAAATTTTCAAGATGGCCGCCGTTTCAAAATGGCGGCCTTTGAAAAAAGTGGGCGGAAATTTTTTTTTCGGATCGTCTTGAAAATTGGTCATCTGGGTAAAACGGGTATGCTGAGTTCAAATCTGCGACCAGAATTATAATCCGACTTCCGGTTTCAAAATGGCGGCCATTTTACTACACCCGCACCCTAAAAAATGTGAACTTTGTCCGATTTCAATGAAATTTGATTTCTATACATATTTTATTGTACTGAATGAGATGAAATAGTATCGAAGGCGATTTTGGGCGACTTGTGTGTTGGCATCCCAACACAAATTATACCTAGTTATTCTTAGTATTCTGGAGTGTGAACTTGTCCGCTCGATTTAAAGAACATCTTTGAAGGTAGGAAGCTGAAACTTCATATATCAAGAGTATGGAGTGTGAAATTGTGTAATCAGATTTTTTCGTCAAAATCAAACGCCCCCTTTTAGGGTAAGTAGGGGCCTGAAAATGGCTCTTCGAAATCAAAGTTTTATTTTAATGGCATTTGTAAACTGGCTGATATATTGAAAATCTGTTTATATATGAAATAGGTACTTACAAGAGGTATCATTCAAAAAAAAGAATTTTGAAAATCGGACTTACCGTTTTCAAAATTTTGCAAAAATTCGAAAAAAGGGGAGATAATTGAATACCACATTATTTAAAATTAAATCAAATCTTTAGTATTTCTAGTTAAAATTTTATATATTTAATATTGCTGACAACTTTTATACAGGTATTGGTGTAGAAAGTTAAAGTGATATGCCAAGATGATTTTTATTGGTCTTGAAAAAAATTTGGTCGATTTTCAAAATGGCCAACCATTTCCCGCCAAAATTGAAACTTGCTCCGAATTTGATGAAAATTGGATTATAAGGTAATAGTGATATGCCGAGTTAATTTTTGATATCGAAATTTTTTTATCGACCGCAATTTTCAAAATGGCCGCCACTTCCGGTAAAAATTCAACTTGCTCCGATTTAAACGAAAATTTATATCGAGGGGTTTTAAAGGATGCCGAATAGAAGTGCGTTGTCGAAAATGTCGAAAAATTCTAAATGGCCGCCACTTCCGGTAAAAATTCAACTTGCTCAGATTTTAAAGAAAATAGATATATAGGGGTTTTATAGCATGGCGAATTTATGTGCGTTGTCGAAAATGTTGAAAATGCAAAATGGCCGCCATTTCCGGTAAAATTTAACTTATCCCCATTTTAACGAAAATTCATATCTAAGCATTATAATGGATGGTGAACAGAAAGATTTTATCAACTAAGCCAGATATAAACAAAGAGGGGTACGTGAGGGGACATTTGTGACTCGCTTTGCGATCACAATTATACCTAGTTATTATGTCACTCCGCATCGTGGATCTGACATGTTGTTATTCTATGTTTCTTCTTATTATTATGTCACTCCACATCGTGGATGTGACATGTTGTTATTCTACGTTTCTTCTTCTTATTATTATTATTATTATTTTTCCAATGAATTTTGTCCGAACGATTTTGAGAAAAGTACTGGATCAAAAGACTTGAAATTTTAAATGGGCTTAGATCTTAATTTGAAGTTATACCAAAATTTTTTTTTTTAAATTAAAGCAGCCATTTTTAAATTATCGCGATTTTAAAATTTTAAAATTCCCATAGGGTTAACATTGGCTGGCAGAAAGCCAAGTTGGTATTGATTTTCTCAGTTAACATGCGTCGTCTGCTACAGGTAATTAATGAGTTTTGTCCAAAGCTTTATGAGGAAACCACTTGAATAAATGTTTTGAAATTTATGGTATGCTTAGACTATAATTTAAAGTTTTATCAATTTTTTTTAAGTTGATTGAAGCAGGCATTTTCAAATTATTGCCAATTAAAGATTTTCTGTTTTCCCCATAGGATTAACATTGACTGGCAATATGCAAAGTTAGTATTGATTTTCTGTCAACATTGAGTCATTTCTATAAATAAACATATCATTAGGATGACTCATGGACAATTTTGTTAGGACAAAGGTATAGGTCATGATGACATTATGTAATTCATTGAAGACCTTATAAAACTATTAACATGACAAGTTTGTATTGATTTTCTGTCAACATGAAACCATTCATTGATAAAGCTATCATAATGATGACTCATGGAAAATTTTGCTTGAACAAAGGTAAAGGTCAAGATGACATAAAGTAATTCAAAGAGCTTATAACATGTACTTAATAAACTTTACACACAAAGTGGAGTGACATCTGCAATTTCTTGAAATGGCATTTAAATCTAGTTATTATTATTCTCCTTCCAATGAATTTTGTCCAGGGATTTTTGAGGAAACCGCTTGATCAAATGTTTCGAAAATTTAAATGTAATTAGACAATCATTTGAATTTATACCAAATTTATTTTTTTAGTCAATCAAAGCAGCCATTTTTTAATTAAATCGATTTAAAAATTTAAAAATTTCCATAGGTTTTACATTGGCTGGCAGAAAGCCAAGTTGGTATTGATTTTCTCAGTTAACATGCGTCGTCTGCTACAGGTAAATAATGAGTTTTGTCCAAAGCTTTCTGAAAAAAACCTTTTGATTAAATGTTTTGAAATTTCAAGTATGCTAAGACTATAATTTAAAGTTTTATCAAAAAAAATTTTAAGTTGATGGAAGCAGGCATTTTCAAATTATCGCCAATTAAAGATTTTCTGTTTTCCCCATAGGATTAACATTGACTGGCAATTTGCCAAGTTAGTATTGACTTTCTGTCAAGATTTAGTCATTTCTATTTATAAACATATCATTATGATGACTCATGGAAAATCTTGTTAGGACAAAGGTAAAGGTCATGGTGACATATTCTAATTCATAGGAAGGTTTAAAATTGACTGAAATTATGCCAAGTTTGTATTGATTTTCTGTCAACATATGTCATCCTGATACAGTAATTTCTATTTATAATTTTGCTTGAACAAAGGTAAATGTCATGATGACATATATTAATTCAAAGAGCTTTGAAGATGTACTTGATAACCTTTGCACACAAAATGGAGTGATATTTCTTGAAATGGCATTTATATCTAGTTATTATTATTATTATTATGTCCCCGAACACGAAGTGTCGGGGACATATTGTTTTTGCTCGGTTTCTTATTATTATTATTATTATTATGTCTCCCAAACGAAAGTTTGGAGACATATTGTTTTTACTCCGTTTCTTATTCTTTTTATTATTATTTTTTTCTTCTTTCTTCCCATGAACGTGTCCGGTAGTTTTCTTTGAAACGACTTGAAGGATTTTCACGAAACATTGTACGATGATAGAAGGGTCACTGGAGGTGTGCACGGACATTTCGAAATTTTTTAAATGGCCGCTGATTCCCTGTTATTAGCTAAAGTTCATAATATAGGACATTGCAATATCTCGGTAACCTAGGTGCGTAGGAGGCCGAAATTTTGTAGGTGAATAGAGCAAAAGGAGCACTTCAATAATACGAAAAAAAAAGTTAAAGCGATATTTACGGTTTTCAAGTTATTTGCGAAAATATGAATTTTCGGACCGGAAAATGAAAAAAATTTTCAAAATGCTTCGATTTCGACAAAATTTTGTTTCCAGAGATTTTAAAAGATGGCGATTCATTATAAGAGGTCAAAAAAATTCAAAATGGCCGCCGTTTCCTTGTAATTGACGAAAGTTCATAATATAGGACATTGCAATATCTCGGTAACCTAGGTTCGTATGAGGCTGAAATTTTGTAGGTGAATAGAACAAAATGAGCTCTTCAATGAATCAAAAACAATTTTGAAGCGATATTGACGGTTTTCGAGTTATTTGCGAAAATGTTATTTTTTGGGCCCAAAATACGAAAATCGTCAAATGCTTTGATCTCGATAAAATTTTGTATCTAGAGGTTTTAAAAGATGGTGGATCATAGTACAAGGTCAAAAATGGGTTCGTTTGGGAGACATTTTTGTGTTGGGCATCCCCAACACAGTCAGCACTTGTTATTATTATGTCCCCGAACACGAAGTGTCGGGGACATATTGTTTTTGCTCAGTTTCTTATTATTATTATTATGTCCCCGAACACGAAGTGTCGGGGACATATTGTTTTTGATCGGTTTCTTATTATTATGTCTCCCAAACAAAGGTTTGGGAGACATATTGTTTTTGTACGGTTTCTTATTATTATTCTTCTTTTTTCTTTCCGATTTCCGTACAATATTGTCTTCACGTTTTCTCAGAGATGAATTGTCTAATCAATATGAAACTTTGGGAATATATTGAGTGTCACCTGAAGTTTTGCAAACGACTTTTAAAATTTTCGAAATGGCCACCGTTTCCATGGAAACAGGAAAAGGTCATAATATAGGACATTGCATTATCTTGGTAACCTTGGTGCACAGGGTTCTGAAATTTTGTAGGGTAAACTTTCTCTTTAATAATACAAAAAAAAGTTTAAAGCAATATTTACAATTTTCGAGATATAAATAAAAATGTGATTTAAAGGGAGATAATCGGATCAAAATTTTAATAAAAATTTCAAAGTGGTCTGATTATGATGAAAATTGATATACTGATAGATTATGATGTTGCGAGTAATATTCTATAACTAAATTTAAAATTTGATGATGGCGGCCATTTTGAATCCAAGATGGCCGTCAAAATTTCAAAGTGGTCTGATTATGATGAAAATTTGTATACTGATAGATTATGATGTTGCGAGCAATATTCTATAACTAAAATTAAAATTTGACGATTACGGCTATGATGAATCCAAGATGGCCGCCAAAATTTCAAAGTGCTCAGATTTACATGAAAATTTATATTTAGGGGTTTTTTGACATGCTGAAGAGAATAATGACAATGGGAGTTTGTTTGGGAGACATTCTGTGTTGGCATCCCAACACAATCATACCTAGTTATTATTATTATATCTCCCAAACACTATGTTTGGGAGATATATTGTTTTTACTCTGTTTCTTATTATTATTATTATTATTCTTTTTTTTCTTCCGGACATGAACTTGTCTGCACCACATCTCATAAAACTAACAGATGGATCTTCATGAAACTATGTATGTTGGTAGAGGGGGTCTCAAAGGTGGGAATGCAAAAATCAGAATTTTCAAAATGGCTGCCGTTCCCATGGAAACAATTAAAGGTCATAATATAGGACATTGCGATATCTCGGTTACCTAGGTGCGCAGGGTTCTGAAATTTTGCAGGTTAATAGAGCGAAAGGAGCTCTTTATTAATACGAAAAAAATTTCGAAGCGATATTTACGGTTTTCGAGTTATTCACGAAAATGTGATTTTTCGGTCCCAAAAATGGGAAAATTGTCAAAATGCTACGATTTCGACAAAATATGGTATCCAGAGGTTTCAAATGATGGCAAGTTAGGTTGCGATGTCAAAATTTATGCAAAAGAGACAGTATGCGTACGTTTGGGAGATATTTTTGTGTTGGGCATCCCCAACACAGTCAACACTAGTTATTATGTCTCCCAAACAAAGTTTTGGGAGACATATTGCTTTTGTCCGGTTCTTATTAAGTCGCCCAAAACAAAGTTTGGGAGACTTATTGTTTTTGCACCGTTTCTTATTATTATTAAGTCGCCCAAAACAAAGTTTGGGAGACTTATTGTTTTTGCACCGTTTCTTATTATTATTATTATTATTATTATTATTCTTCTGATTCTTTATCGTAAAGTTGTCCTCCCTAATACAAGAAAACAGTTCAAGGAAATTGAATAACACTTGTTGGATTGGATAGTGGGTCACTCAAAGGCGTGTAATCATGTTTTGAAATTTTCAAGATGGCCGCCGTTTCAAAATGGTGGCCGTCGGAAAAAGTGGGCGGAAATTTTTTTTACATCGGATCCTCTTGAAAATTGGTCATCTGGGTAAAGCGGGTATGCTGAGTTCAAATCTGCGACCGGATTTAAAATCCGAATTCCGGTTTCAAAATGGCGGCCATTTTACTACACCCGCCCCCCTAAAAACGTCAACTTTGTCCGATTTCAACGAAATTTGATTTCTAGACTTCTTTTGATGCACTGATTTGAATGGAACTCTATCCAAGGCGATTTTGGGCGACTTGTGTGTTGGCATCCCAACACAATTATACCTAGTTATTATTATTATTATTATTCTTCTGATTCTTTATCGTAAAGTTGTCCTCCCTAATACAAGAAAATGGTTCAAGGAAATTGAATGACACTTGTTGGATTGGATAGTGGGTCACTTAAAGGCGTGTAATCAAGTTTTGAAATTTTCAAGATGGCCGCCGTTTCAAAATGGCGGCCGTCCGAAAAAGTGGGCGGAAATTTTTTTTTCATCGGATCGTCTTGAAAATTGGTCATCTGGGTAAAACGGGTATGCTGAATTCAAATCTGCGACCAGATTTGAAATCCGACTTCCGGTTTTAAAATGGCGGCCATTTTACTACACCCGCCCCCCTTAGAAATGTGAACTTTGTCCGATTTCAATGAAATTTTATTTCTATACATATTTTATTGCACTGAATGGGAAGAAAAAGTATCCAAGGCGATTTTGGGCGACTTGTGTGTTGGCATCCCAACACAAATTATAGCTAGTTATTTTTCTTCTTTTTCTTTTTTCTTTCCGTTGAATCTTGTCCGCGACGTTTCTCAAAGATGGATCGCCCAATCCATATGAAACTTTGGGAATATATTAAGGGTGACCTGAAGTTTTGCAAACGACTTTTGAAATTTTCAAAATGGCTGCCGTTTTCATGGAAACAGGACAAGGTCATAATATAGGACATAGCAATATCTCGGTTACCTAGGTGCGCAGGGTTCTGAAATTTTGCAGGTTAATAGAGCGAAAGGAGCTCTTTATTAATACGAAAAAAATTTCGAAGCGATATTTACGGTTTTCGAGTTATTCACGAAAATGTGATTTTTCGGTCCCAAAAATGGGAAAATTGTCAAAATGCTACGATTTCGACAAAATATGGTATCCAGAGGTTTCAAATGATGGCAAGTTAGGTTGCGATGTCAAAATTTATGCAAAAGAGACAGTATGCGTACGTTTGGGAGATATTTTTGTGTTGGGCATCCCCAACACAGTCAACACTAGTTATTATGTCTCCCAAACAAAGTTTTGGGAGACATATTGCTTTTGTCCGGTTCTTATTAAGTCGCCCAAAACAAAGTTTGGGAGACTTATTGTTTTTGCACCGTTTCTTATTATTATTAAGTCGCCCAAAACAAAGTTTGGGAGACTTATTGTTTTTGCACCGTTTCTTATTATTATTATTATTATTATTATTATTCTTCTGATTCTTTATCGTAAAGTTGTCCTCCCTAATACAAGAAAACAGTTCAAGGAAATTGAATAACACTTGTTGGATTGGATAGTGGGTCACTCAAAGGCGTGTAATCATGTTTTGAAATTTTCAAGATGGCCGCCGTTTCAAAATGGTGGCCGTCGGAAAAAGTGGGCGGAAATTTTTTTTACATCGGATCCTCTTGAAAATTGGTCATCTGGGTAAAGCGGGTATGCTGAGTTCAAATCTGCGACCGGATTTAAAATCCGAATTCCGGTTTCAAAATGGCGGCCATTTTACTACACCCGCCCCCCTAAAAACGTCAACTTTGTCCGATTTCAACGAAATTTGATTTCTAGACTTCTTTTGATGCACTGATTTGAATGGAACTCTATCCAAGGCGATTTTGGGCGACTTGTGTGTTGGCATCCCAACACAATTATACCTAGTTATTATTATTATTATTATTCTTCTGATTCTTTATCGTAAAGTTGTCCTCCCTAATACAAGAAAATGGTTCAAGGAAATTGAATGACACTTGTTGGATTGGATAGTGGGTCACTTAAAGGCGTGTAATCAAGTTTTGAAATTTTCAAGATGGCCGCCGTTTCAAAATGGCGGCCGTCCGAAAAAGTGGGCGGAAATTTTTTTTTCATCGGATCGTCTTGAAAATTGGTCATCTGGGTAAAACGGGTATGCTGAATTCAAATCTGCGACCAGATTTGAAATCCGACTTCCGGTTTTAAAATGGCGGCCATTTTACTACACCCGCCCCCCTTAGAAATGTGAACTTTGTCCGATTTCAATGAAATTTTATTTCTATACATATTTTATTGCACTGAATGGGAAGAAAAAGTATCCAAGGCGATTTTGGGCGACTTGTGTGTTGGCATCCCAACACAAATTATAGCTAGTTATTTTTCTTCTTTTTCTTTTTTCTTTCCGTTGAATCTTGTCCGCGACGTTTCTCAAAGATGGATCGCCCAATCCATATGAAACTTTGGGAATATATTAAGGGTGACCTGAAGTTTTGCAAACGACTTTTGAAATTTTCAAAATGGCTGCCGTTTTCATGGAAACAGGACAAGGTCATAATATAGGACATAGCAATATCTCGGTTACCTAGGTGCGCAGGGTTTTGAAATTTTGCAATCACATAGAGTAAAAGGTGCTCTTTAATAATACGGAAAAAAAATTTGAAGCGATATTTACGGTTTTGAAGATATAAATAAAAAAATGATTTAAAGGGAGATAATTTGGTCAAAATTTTAATGAAAATTTCAAAGTGGTCTGATTATGATGAAAATTGGTATACTGATAAATTAAGATGTTGCGAGTTATATTTTATAACTAAAATTAAAATTTGACGATGGCGGCCATTTTGAATCCAAGATGGCCACCAAAATTTCAAAGTGGTTCGATTATGATGAAAATTGGTATTCTGATAGATTATGATGTTGCGAGTAATATTCTATAACTAAAATTAAAATTTGACGATGGCGGCCATTTTGAATCCAAGATGGCCGCCAAAATTTCAAAGTGGTCTGATTATGATGAAAATTTGTATTCTGATAGATTATGATGTTGCGAGTAATATTTTATTACTAAAATTAAAATTTGACGATGGCGGCCATTTTGAATCCAAGATGGCTGCCAAAATTTCAAAGTGGTCTGATTATAATGAAAATTGGTACACTGATAGATTATGATGTTGCGAGTCATATTCTATAACTTAAATTAAATCTTTACGATGGCGGCCATTTTGAATCGAAGATGGCCGCCAAAATTTCAAAGTGGTCTGATTATGATTAAAATTGGTATACTGATAGATTATGATGTTGCGAGTAATATTCTATAACTAACATTAAAATTTGACGATGGTGGCCATTTTGAATCCAAGATGGCCGCTAAAATTTCAAAGTGGTCTGATCATGATGAAAATTGGTATATTGATAGATTATTATGGTGCAAGTAATAATCTATAACTAAAATTAAAATTTGAGGATGGTGGCCATTTTGAATCCAAGATGGCCGCCAAAATTTCAAAGTGCTCAGATTTACATGAAAATTGATATTTAAGGGTTTTTGGACATGCTGAAGAGAATAATGGCAATGGGAGTTTGTTTGGGAGACATTCTGTGTTGGCATCCCAACACAATCATACCTAGTTATGTCCCCGAACTTACTCCGATTTTGATGAAAATTGGTTTATAAGGTAATAGTGGTATGGCGATTTGATTTTTGACATCAAAATTTTTTTATGGTCGGCCATTTTCAAAATGGCCACTGTTTCCCGCCAAAATGAAAGTTACTCCGATTTTGATGAAAATTGGTATATAATGTAATAGTGGTATGGCGAGTTGATTTTTGACATCAAATGTTTTCTATCGTCGGCCATTTTCAAAATGGCCACTGTTTCCCGCCAAAATTAAAGTTACTCTGATTTTGATGAAAATTGGTATATAAGGTAATAGTGGTATGGCGAGTCGATTTTTGACATTGAAATTTTATTTCGTCCGCCATTTTCAAAATTGCCACCGTTTCCCGCCAAAATCAAAGTTACTCTGATTTGGATGAAAATTGGTATATAAGGTAAAAGTGGTATGGCGAACTTATTTTTGACATCAAAATTTTTTTAGCGTCAGCCATTTTCAAAATGGCCGCCATTTCCCGCCAAAATTAAACTTACTCCGATCTTGATGAAAATTGGTATATTAGGTATTCTCAAATGCCCAAACACATATTGACAAAGATGGGTACGTGAGGGGACATGTATGTGACTCGCTTGCGATCACAATTAGAACTAGTTATTATTATTTTTCTCGGTATTCTGGATCGTGAATTTACAAGGTAATAGTGGTATGCCGAGTTCATTTTTGGTATCGAAAAAAATTTTTGGCAGCCATTTTTAAAATGGCGGCTAAAATGACCGCCATTTTCCCGCCAAAAATTAAACTTGCTCCAATTTTGATGAAAATTGGTATATAAGGTAATAGTGGCATGGCGAGTTGATTTTTAATATCAAATTTTTTTATCGTTGGCCATTTTCAAAATGGCCGCCGTTTCCCGCCAAAATTAAACTTACTCCGATTTTGATGAAAATTGGTATATAAGGTAATAGTGGTATGGCGAGTTGATTTTTGACATCAACATTTTTTTATCGTCGGCCATTTTCAAAATGGCCGCCTTTTCCCGCCAAAATTAAAGTTACTCTGATTTTGATGAAAATTGGTATATAAAGTAATAGTGGTATGGCGAGTTGATTTTTGACATTGAAATTTTTATTTCGTCGGCCATTTTCAAAATGGCCGCCGTTTCCTGCCAAAATCAAAGTTATTGGTATATAAGGTAAAAGTGGTATGGCGAACTTATTTTTGACATCAATTTTTTTTTATCGTCTCTTAGCATTTGAGGTAACTTATTACATCCAATTTTCATCAAAATTGGAGTAAGTTTAATTTTGGCCATTTCCCGCCAAAATTAAACTTACTCCTATTTTGATAATTGGATATAATAAGTTATCTCAAATGCTAAGAGACATTGACAAAGAGGGGTACGTGAGGGGACATTTTTGTGACTCGCTTGCAATCACAATTAGAACTAGTTATTATTATTATTATGTCCCCGAACACGAAGTGTCGGGGACATATTGTTTTTGCTCGGTTTCTTCTTCTTATTATTATTATTATTATTTTTCTCGGTATTCTGGACCGTGAACTTGTCCACCTCATTTTTTCGACATCTTTTAAGGTAGGAAGCTGAATCTTCATATATCAAGAGTATGGAATGGGAGATTGTGCTTTTTGTATTTTTCGTCGAAATCGAACGACCCCTTATAGGTCAAAAAAGGGCCTCAAAATGGCTCCTCGAAACTGAAGTTGAATTTTTACCTGGCATTTCTGATCCGGCAGAGGTAGGACAAATTCCTTTATGGGGTAAGTGTAGACTTTCAATACCTTTCATTTAAAAAAAAAATTTTGAAAATCGGACTTACGGTTTTCAAAATTTTGCAAAAAATCGAAATTTAATTTTTTTGTCATATTGAGTTATCTTTCTTTGTACCTTGTATTTTGTAATAGTAATGTATAAATTCTCAATTTTGTTATTTCTTAATGAAAATTGGTTTACAAGGTAATAGTGGTATGCCGAGTTCATTTTTGGTATCGAAAATTTTTTTGGCGGCCATTTTCAAAATGGCGGCTAAAATTTCCCGCCAAAATTTAAAGTTGCTCCGATTTTGATGAAAATTGGTAGATAAGGTAATAGTGGTATGGCGAGATGATTTTTGACATCAAAATTTTTCTATCGTCGGCCATTTTCAAAATGGCCGCCATTTCCCGACAAAATTAAAGTTACTCCGATTTTGACGAAAATTGGTATATAAGGTAATAGTGGTATGGCGAGATGATTTTTGACATCGAATTTTTTTTTATAGTCGGCCATTTTCAAAATGGCCACCGTTTCCCGCCAAAATTAAACTTACTCCGATTTTAATGAAAATTAATATACAGGGTAATTGTGGTATGGGGAGTTCATTTTTAGCATCACATTTTGTTTATTGTCCGATGCAATAGCTTTTGGATGCGACTGTGTGATTCTTCTCGACTATATGAGATTAAGGGAGAATAATATCTCATATGGATGTCAACCAAAAGCTTCTCCGTAACGTTTTTAGCATTTCATTGAAGAGTGGCTCCATTGTAGAGGACGAGAGTGGTAGTTATGCTCGCTAGTCACTACAATAGTTTACAAGTACGCTACCAATGCTTGTAAAAAGGGTGCTTCAATGGAATGATAAGGGCGTCATTGCTTAAACAGGGTTCCCACAAAAGCCAGAAATATTGTCAAAGAGGGGTACGTGAGGGGACATGTATGTGACTCGCTTGCAATCACAATTAGAACTAGTTATTATTATTTTTCTCGGTATTCTAGAGTGGTGAACTTGTCCACCTCATTTTTTGGACATCTTTTAAGGTAGGAAGCTGAAACTTCATATATCAAGAGTATGGAATGGGAGATTGTGCTGTTTGTATTTTTCGCCGAAATCGAACGACCCCTTATAGGTAAAAAAATGGCCTCAAAATGGCTCCTCGAAACAGAAGTTGAATTTTTACCTGGCATTTCTGATCCGGCAGGGGTAGGTCAAACTCCTTTATGGGGTAAGTGTAGACTTTCAATACCTTTCATTTAAAAAAAAAATTAAAATCGGACTTACGATTTTCAAAATGGCCGCCTTTTCCCGCCAAAATTAAAGTTACTCCGATTTTGACGAAGATTGGTATATAAAGTAATAGTGGTATGGCGAGTTGATTTTTGACATCAAAATTTTTTTAATCGTTGGCCATTTTCAAAATGACCGCCGTTTCCGGCCAAAATTAAACTTACTCCGATCTTGATGAAAATTGGTATATTAGGTATTCTCAAATGCCCAAACACATATTGACAAAGAGGGGTACGTGAGGGGACATGTATGTGACTCGCTTGCGATCACAATTAGAACTAGTTATTATTATTATTTTTCTCGGTATTCTGGAGTGTGAACTTGTCCACCTCATTTTTTCGACATCTTTTAAGGTAGGAAGCTGAAACTTCATATATCAAGAGTATGGAATGACATATTGTGCTTTTTGTATTTTTCGTCGAAATCGAACGACCCCTTATAGGTCAAAAAAGGGCCTCAAAATGGCTCCTCGAAACCCAAGTTGAATTTTTACCTGGCATTTCTGATCCGTCAGGGGGGGGGAATAATTCCTTTATATGTTAAGTGTGGATATTTAATACCTTTCATTTAAAAAGAAAAATTTGAAAATCGGACTTACCGTTTTGAAAATTTTGCAAAAAATCGAAAAAATTTTTTTTTATAAGATTGAGTTATCTTTCTTTGTACCTTGTATTTTGTAATAGTAATGTTAAAATTATCAACTTTGTTATTTCTTAATAAAAATTCGGTTACAAGGTGATAGTGATATGCCGAGTTCATTTTTGGAATCGAAATTTTTTTTTTGGCGGCCATTTTCAAAATGGCGGTTAATTATGGCCGCCAATTTCCCGCCAAAATTTAAACTTGCTCCGATTTTGATGAAAATTGGTATTCAAAGTAAAAGTGGTATGGCAAGTTGATTTTTGACATCAACAATTTTTTTTCGTCGGCCATTTTCAAAATGGCCGCCATTTCCCACCAAAATTAAAGTTACTCCGATTTTGATGAAAATTGGTATATAAGGTTATAGTGGTATGTCGAGTTGATTTTTGACATCAAATTTTTTTTATCCTCGGCCATTTTCAAAATGGCCGCAGCTTCACACCAAAATTAAAGTTACTCCGATTTTGATGAAAATTGGTATATAAGGTTATAGTGGAATGGTGAGTTGATTTTTTACATCAACATTTTTTTTTCGTCGGACATTTGCAAAATGGCCGCCATTTCCCGCCAAATTTAAAATTACTCCGATTTTGATGAAAATTTGTATATAAGGTTATAGTGGTATGGCGAGTTGATTTTTTACATCAAATTTTTTTTTATCGTTGGCCATTTTCAAAATGGCCCCCGTTTCCCGCCAAAATTAAAGTTACTCCGATTTCGATGAAAATTGGTATATAAGGTAATAGTGGTATGGCGAGTTGATTGTTGACATGGAAAATTTTTTATTGTCGGCCATTTCCAAAAAGGCTGCCATTTCCCGCCAAAATTAGACTTGCTCCAATTTTAATGAAATTTAATATACAGGGTAATTGTGGTATGGGGAGTTCTTTTTTAGCATCAAATTTTGTTTATGGTCTGATGCAACAGCTTCTGGATGCGACTGTGTGACTTTTCTCAACCATATGAGATTAAGGGAGAATAATATCTTATATGGATGTCAAACAAAAGCTTCTCCGTAACGTTCTTAGCATTTCATTGAAGAGTGGCTCCATTGTGGAGGACGAGAGCGGTAGTTATGCTCGCTAGTCACCACAATAGTTTACAAGTACGCTACCAATGCTTGTAAAAAGGGTGCTTCAATGGAATGATAAGGGCGTCATTGCTTAAACAGGGTCCTCACAAAAGCCAGAAATATTGCAAAAGAGGGGTACGTAAGGGGACATGTATGTGACTCGCTTGCGATCACAATTAGAACTAGTTATTATTATTATGTCCCCGAACACGAAGTGTCGGGGACATATTGTTTTTGCTCGGTTTCTTATTATTATTATTATAATTATTAAGTCGCCCAAAACAAAGTTTGGGAGACTTATTGTTTTTGCACCGTTTCTTATTATTATTATTATTATTCTTCTGATTCTTAATCATGAAGCTGTCCTCCCTAATACAATAAAACGGTTCAAGGAAATTGAATAACACTTGTTGGATTGGATAGTGGGTTACCTAAAGGCGTGCAATCAAGTTTTGAAATTTTCAAGATGGCCGCCTTATCAAAATGGCGGCCATCGGAAAAAGTGGGCGGAAATTTTTTTTTCATCGGATCGTTTTGAAAATTGATTATCTGGGTAAAGCGGGTATGCTGAGTTCAAATCTGCGACCAGATTTGAAATCTGACTTACGGTTATAAAATGGCGGCCATTTTACTACACCCGCCCCCCTTAAAAATGTGAACTTTGTCCGATTTCAATGAAATTTGATTTCTATACATATTTTATTGTACTGAATGGGAATAAATAGTATCCAAGGCGATTTTGGGCGACTTGTGTGTTGGCATCCCAACACAAATTATAGCTAGTTATTATTATTATTATTATGTCCCCGAACACGAAGTGTCGGGGACATACTGTTTTTGCTCGGTTTCTTATTATTATGTCCCCGAACACGAAGTGTCGGGGACATATTGTTTTTGCTCGGTTTCTTATTATTATGTCCCTGAACACGAAGTGTCGGGGACATATTGTTTTTGCTCGGTTTCTTATTATTATGTCCCTGAACACGAAGTGTCGGGGACATATTGTTTTTGCTCGGTTTCTTATTATTATTATTATTATGTCCCCGAACACGAAGTGTCGGGGACATATTGTTTTTGCTCGGTTTCTTATTATTATTTTTTTATTATTATTATTATTCTTAGTATTCTTTAGTGTGAACTTGTCCGCTCGATTTAAAGAACATCTTTAAAGGTAGGAAGCTGAAACTTCATATATCAAGAGTATGGAGTGTGAAATTGTGTAATCAGATTTTTTCGTCAAAATCAAGCGACCCCTTATTGGGTAAAAAGGGGCCTGAAAATGGCTCCTCAAAATCAAAGTTGAATTTTTACTGGCATTTCCAAACCGGCTGGATTAGGAAAAATTCCTTTCACTATGTAGTAGGTATATATAAGAGGTATCATACAAAAAAAGAATTTTGAAAATCGGACTTACCGTTTTCAAAATATTTGCAAAAATTCGAAAAAAGGGGAGATAATTTAATACCACATTATTTAAAATTATATCAAATCTTTAGTATTTCTAGGTAAATTTTTACAAATTAAATATTGCTGACTGCTTTTATACAGGTATTGGTGTAAAAAATAAATGTGATATGCCAAAATGATTTTTGGTCTCAAAAAAACTTTGGTCGATTTTCAAAATGGCCGACCGTTTCCCGCCAAAATTGAAACTTGCTCAAAATTTGATGAAAATTGGTCTATAAGGTAATAGTGATATGCCGAGTTAATTTTTGGTATCAAAATTTTTTTTATCAACCGCAATTTTCAAAATGGCCGCCACTTCCGGTAAAAATTCAACTTGCTCGAATTTAAACAAAAATTGATATTGAGGCGTTTTAAAGGATGCGGAATTGAAGTGTGTTGTCGAAAATGTCGAAAAATTCAAAATGGCCGCCACTTCCGGTAAAAATTCAACTTGCTCCGATTTTAACGAAAATTGATATCTAGGGGTTTTAAAAGATGGCAAATTGAGGCGTGAAGTCGAAAATGTAAAAAAATTCAAAATGGCCGCCACTTCTGGTAAAAATTCAACTTCCTCTGATTTTAGCGAAAATTGATATCTAAGAGTTTTAAAGGATGGCGAATTGAGGCGTGAAGTCGAAAATGTCGAAAAATTCAAAATGCCCGCCACTTCCGGTAAAAATTCAACTTGCTCCGATTTTAACGAAAATTGATATTTAGAGGTTTTTAAGGATGGCGAATTGAGGCGTGAAGTCGAAAATGTCGAAAAATTCAAAATGGCCGCCACTTCCGGTAAAAATTCAACTTGCTCCAATTTTAACGAAAATTGATATCTAGGGGTTTTAAAGGATGGCGAATTGAGGTGTGAAGTCGAAAATGTCGAAAAATTCAAAATGGCCGCCACTTCCGGAAAAAATTCAACTTGCTCCTATTTTCACAAAAATTGATATCTAGGGGTTTTAAAGGATGGAAAATTAAGGTGTGAAGTCGAAAATGTCGAAAAATTCAAAATGGCCGCCACTTCCGGTAAAAATTCAACTTGCTCCGATTTTCACGAAAATTGATATCTAGGGGTTTTAAAAGATGGCGAATTGAGGCGTGAAGTCGAAAATGTCGAAAAATTCAAAATGGCCGCCACTTCCGGTAAAAATTCAACTTGCTCCGATTTTAACGAAAATTGATATCTAAGCTTTATATTGGATGCCGAACAGAAACATGTTCTTGAATAAGCCGGATATTAACAAAGAGGGGTACGTGAGGGGACATTTGTGACTCGCTTTGCGATCACAATTATACCTAGTTATTATTATTATTATGTCCCCGAACACGAAGTGTCGGGGACATATTGTTTTTGCTCGGTTTCTTATTATTATTATTATTATTATTATTATTATGTCCCCGAACACGAAGTGTCGGGGACATATTGTTTTTGCTCGGTTTCTTATTAAAGTAATAGTGGTATGGCGAGTTGATTTTTGACATAAATATTTTTTTTATTGTCGGCCATTTTCAAAATGGCCGCAGTTTCCCGCCAAAATTAAAGTTACTCTGATTTTGATGAAAGTTGGTATATAAAGTAATAGTGCTATGGCGAGTTGATTTTTGACATCGAAATTTTTATTTCATCGGCCATTTTCAAAATGGCCGCCGTTTCCCGCCAAAAATCAAAGTTACTCCGATTTTAATGAAAATTGGTATATAAGGTTATTGTGGTATGGCGAGTTTATTTTTGACATCAAAATTTTTTTTATCGTTGGCCATTTTCAAAATGGCCGCCGTTTCCCGCCAAAATTAAACTTACTCCGATCTTGATGAAAATTGGTATATTAGGTATTCTCAAATGCCCAAACACATATTGACAAAGAGGGGTACGTGAGGGGACATGTATGTGACTCGCTTGCGATCACAATTAGAACTAGTTATTATTATGTCCCCGAACACGAAGTGTCGGGGACATATTGTTTTTGCTCGGTTTCTTATTATTATTATTATTATTATTATTATTATTATTATTATTATTATTATTATTATGTCCCCGAACACGAAGTGTCGGGGACATATTGTTTTTGCTCGGTTTCTTATTATTATTATTATTATTATTATTATTTTTCTCGGTATTCTGGATCATGAACTTGTCCACCTCATTTTTTCGACATCTTTTAAGGTAGGAAGCTGAAAATTCATAAATCAAGAGTATGGAATGGGAGATTGTGCTTTTTGTATTTTTCGCCGAAATCGAACGACCCCATATAGGTGAAAAAAGGGCCTCAAAATGGCTCCTCGAAACCGAAGTTGAATTTTTCCTGGCATTTCTGATCCGGCAGGGGTAGGAAAAATGCCCTTATAGGTTAAGTGCGGATATACAATACCTTTCATTTAAAAAAAAAATTGTGAAAATCGGACTTACCGTTTTCAAAATTTTGCAAAAAATCGAAAATTATTTTTTTGTAAGATTGAGTTATCTTTCTTTGTACCATATATTTTGTGATATTAATGAAAAAAATTCTCAACTTTGTTATTTCTTAATGAAAATTGGTTTACAAGGTAATAGTGGTATGCCGAGTTCAATTTTGGAATCGAAATTTAATTAAAATTACTCCGATTTTAATGAAAATTGGTATATAAGGTAATAGTGGTATGGCGAGTTGATTTTTGACATCAAATTTTTTTTATCGTCGGCCATTTCAAAATGGCCGCCGTTTCCCGCCAAAATTAAAGTTATTCTAATTTTGATGAAAATTGGTTTACAAGGTAATAGTGGTATGCCGAGTTCAATTTTGGAATCAAAATTTTTTTTTGGGCCGCCATTTTCAAAATGGCCGCTGTTTCCCGCCAAAATTAAATTTACTCAGATTTTAACGAAAATTGGTATATAAGGTAATAGTTGTATGGCGAGTTGATTTTTGACATCGAAATATTTTTATTGTCGGCCATTTTAAAAATGGCCGCCGTTTCCCGCCAAAATTAAACTTACTCCTATTTTGATGAAAATTGGATAAATTAAGTTATCTCAAATGCCAAGAGACATTGACAAAGAGGGGTACGTGAGGGGACATTTTTGTGACTCGCTTGCGATCACAATTAGAACTAGTTATTATTATTATTATTATTATTTTTCTCGGTATTCTGGACCGTGAACTTGTCCACCTCATTTTTTTGACATCTTTTAAGGTAGGAAGCTGAATCTTCATATATCAAGAGTATGGAATGGGATATTATGCTTTTTGTATTTTTCGTCGAAATGGAACAACCCCTTATAGGTCAAAAAAGGGCCTCAAAATGGCTCCTCGAAACCGAAGTTGAATTTTTCCTGGCATTTCTGATCCGGCAGGGGTAGGACAAATTCCTTTATATGGTAAGTGTAGACTTTCAATGCCTTTCATTTAAAAAAAATGTTTTGAAAATCGGACTTACCGTTTTCAAAATTTTGCTAAAAATCGAAAATTAATTTTTTTGTAAGATTGAGTTATCTTTCTTTGTTCAATATATTTTGTAATAGTAATGAAAAAAAATCTCAACTTTGTTATTTCTTAATGAAAATTGGTTTACAAGGTAATAGTGGTATGCCGAGTTCATTTTTGGAGTTGAAAAATTTTTTTGACGGCCATTTTCAAAATGGCGACTAAAATGGCTGCCATTTTCCCGCCAAAATTTAAACTTGCTCCGATTTTGATGAAAATTGGTATATAAGGTAATAGTGGTATGGCGAGTTGATTTTTGACATCGAATTTTTTTTATCGTCCGCCATTTTCAAAATGGCCGCAGTTTCCCGCCAAAATTAAAGTTACTCCGATTTTGATGAAAACTGGTATATAAGGTGATAGTGGTATGGGGATTTGATTTTTGACATTGAAATTTATTTATCGTCGACCATTTTTAAAATTGCCGCCGTTTCCCGCCAAAATTAAAGTTACTCGGATTTTGATGAAAATTGGTATTCAAGGTAATAGTGGTACTGCGAGTTGATTTTTGACATTAATTGTTTTATATCGTCGGCCATTTTCAAAATGGCCACCGTTTCCCGCCAAAATTAAACTTGCTCCGATTTTAATGAAAATTAATATACAGGGTAATTGTGGTATGGGGAGTTCATTTTTAGCATCAAATTTTGTTTATGGTCCGATGCAACAGCTTTTGGATGCGACTGTGTGACTCTTCTCGACTATATGAGATTAAGGGAGAATAATATCTCATATGGATGTCAACCAAAAGCTTCTCCGTCACGTTTTTAGCATTTCATTGAAGAGTGGCTCCATTGTAGAGGGCGAGAGCGGTAGTTATGCTCGCTAGTCACTACAATAGTTTACAAGTACGCTACCAATGCTTGTAAAAAGGGTGCTTCAATGGAATGATAAGGGCGTCATTGCTTAAACAGGGTTCCCACAAAAGCCAGAAATATTGTCAAAGAGGGGTACGTGAGGGGACATGTATGTGACTTGCTTGCGATCACAATTAGAACTAGTTATATCTCCCAAACACTATGTTTGGGAGATATATTGTTTTTACTCTGTTTCTTATTATTATTATTATTCTTTTTCTTCTTCTCCTCATGAACGTGTCCGAGCTGGTTCTTGAAAACTACTCAATAAATCTTCATGAAATTTTGTATAATGGAAGAGTGGGTCCCAAAGGTGTGCATGCAATTTTCGGAATTTTAAAAATGGCCGCCGTTTCCATGGAAACACGATTAGGTCATAATATAGGACATTGCGATATCTCGCTTACCTCGGTGCGCAGGGTCCTGAAATTTTGTATGTAACTATAGCAAATTGAACTCTTTAATAATTAAGAAAAAAAAATATGCTAGAATGACAGTTTGCGTACGTTTGGGAGATATTTTTGTGTTGGGCATCCCCAACACAGTCAACACTAGTTATTATTATTATTATTATTTTTCTCGGTATTCTGGATCGTGAACTTGTCCACCTCATTTTTTCGACATCTTTTAAGGTAGGAAGCTGACAATTCATAAATCAAGAGTATGGAATGGGAGATTGTGCTTTTTGTATTTTTCGCCGAAATCGAACGACCCCATATAGGTAAAAAAAGGGCCTCAAAATGGCTCCTCGAAACCGAAGTTGAATTTTTCCTGGCATTTCTGATCCGGCAGGGGTAGGAAAAATTCCCTTATAGGTTAAGTGCGGATATACAATACCTTTCATTTAAAAAAAAAATTTGAAAATCGGACTTACCGTTTTCAAAATTTTGCAAAAAATCGAAAATTATTTGTTTTGTAAGATTGAGTTATCTTTCTTTGTACCAACTATTTTGTGATACATGAAATTCTCAACTTTGTTATTTCTTAATGAAAATTGGTTTACAAGGTAATAGTGGTATGCCGAGTTCAATTTTGGAATCGATTTTTTTTTGGGCGGCCATTTTAAAAATGGCCGCCATTTCCCGCCAAAATTAAAATTACTCCGATTTTAATGAAAATTGGTATATAAGGTAATTGTGGTATGGCGAGTTGATTTTTCACATCAAATTTTTTTTATCGTCGGCCATTTTCAAAATGGCCGCCGTTTCCCGCCAAAATTAAAGTTATTCTGATTTTGATGAAAATTGGTTTACAAGGTAATAGTGGTATGCCGAGTTCAATTTTGGAATCGAAATTTTTTTTAGGGCCGCCATTTTCAAAATGGCCGCCATTTCCCGCCAAAATTAAACTTACTCCGATTTAAATGAAAATTGGTATGTAAGGTAATAGTGGTATGGCAAGTTGATTTTTGACATCAATTTTTTTTTATCATCGGCCATTTTCAAAATGGCCGCCGTTTCCCGCCAATCTTAAATTTACTCGGATTTTAACGAAAATTGGTTTATAAGGTAATATATGTATGGTGAGTTGATTTTTGACATCGAAATATTTGTATTGTCGGCCATTTTAAAAATGGCCGCTGTTTCCCGCCAAAATTAAACTTACTCCTATTTTGATGAAAATTGGATAAATTAAGTTATCTCAAATGCCAAGAGACATTGACAAAGAGGGGTACGTGAGGGGACATTTTTGTGACTTGCTTGCGATCACAATTAGAACTAGTTATTATTATTTTTCTCGGTATTCTGGAGTGGTGAACTTGTCCACCTCATTTTTTTAACAACTTTTAAGGTAGGAAGCTGAAACTTCATATATCAAGAGTATGGAATGGGAGATTGTGCTTTTTGTATTTTTCGCCGAAATCGAACGACCCTTTATAGGTCAAAAAAGGGCCTCAAAATGGCTCCTCGAAACCGATGTTGAATTTTTGCCTGGCATTTCTGATCCGGCAGTGGTAGGAATAATTCCTTAATAGGTTAAGTGCGGTTATTTAATACCTTTCATTTAAAAAAAAATTTTGAAAATCGGACATACCGTTTTCAAAATTTTGCAAAAAATCGAAAATTATTTTTTTTGTAAGATCGAGTTATCTTCCTTTGTACTTTGTATCATGTAATAGTAATGTAAAAATTCTCAACTTTGTTATTTCTTAATGAAAATTGGTTTACAAGGTAATAGTGGTATGCCGAGTTCATTTTTGACATCAAAATTTTTTTTTATCGTCGGCCATTTTCAAAATGGCTGCCGTTTCCCGCCAAAATTTAAAGTTACTCCGGTTTTGATGAAAATTGGTATAAAAGGTAAAAGTGGTATGGCGAGATGATTTTTGACATTAAAAATTTTTCATCGTCGGCGATTTCCAAAATGGCCGCCGTTTCCCGCCAAAATTAAAGTTACTCAGATTTTGATGAAAATTGGTATTCAAGGTAATAGTGGTATGGCGAGTTGATTTTTGACATCAAAATTTTTTTTATCGTCGGCCATTTTCAAAATGGCTGCCATTTCCCGCCAAAATTTAAAGTTACTCCGATTTTGATGAAAATTGGTATATAAGGTAATAGTGGTATGGCGAGTCGATTTTTGACATTAAAAATTTTTCATCGTCGGCCATTTCAAAAATGGCCGCCGTTTCCCGCCAAAATGAAAGTTACTCAGATTTTGTTGAAAAGTGGTATTCAAGGTAATAGAAGTATGGCGAGTTGATTTTTTACACCAAATTTTTTTTTGTCAGCCATTTTCAAAATGGCCGCCGTTTCCCGCCAAAATTAAAGTTACTCTGATTATTATGAAAACTGGTATATAAGGTAATAGTGGTATGGCGAGTTGATTATTTACATTGAAATTTATTTGTAGTCGGCCATTTTGTAAATGGCCGCCGTTTCCCGCAAAAATTAAACTTACTCCTATTTTGATGACTATTGGGTATATTAAGTGATCTCAAATGCCAAGAGACATATTGACAAAGAGGGGTACGTGAGGGGACATATATGTGACTCGCTTGCGATCACAATTAGAACTAGTTATTATTAAGTCACCCAAAACAAAGTTTGGGAGACTTATTGTTTTGCACCGTTTCTTATTATTATTATTATTATTATTATTCTTATTATTATTATTATTCTTCTGATTCTTTATCGAGAATTTGTCCTCCCTAGTACAAGAAAAGGGTCCAAGGAAATTGAATAACACTTGTGAGATTGGATACTGGGTCACTCAAAGTTGTGTAATGCACTTTAAAATTTTCAAGATGGCCGCCGTTTCAAAATGGCGGCCATCGGAAAAAGTGTGCGGAAATTTTTTTTTATCGGATCGTCTTGAAAATTGATCATCTGGGTAAAGCGGGTATGCTGAGTTCAAATCTGCGACCGGATTTGAAATCCAACTTACGGTTTCAAAATGGCGGCCATTTTACTACACCCGTCCCCCTAAAAACGTCAACTTTGTCCGATTTCAACGAAATTTAATTTCTAGACTTATTTTGATGCACTGATTTGAATGGAACTCTATCCAAGGCGATTTTGGGCGACTTGTGTGTTGGCATCCCAACACAATTATACCTAGTTATTATTATTATGTCCCCGAACACGAAGTGTCGGGGACATATTGTTTTTGCTCGGTTTCTTATTATTATTATTATTATTTTTCTCGGTATTCTGGATCGTGAACTTGTCCACCTCATTTTTTCGACATCTTTTAAGGTAGGAAGCTGAAACTTCATATATCAAGAGTATGGAATGGGAGATTGTGCTTTTTGTATTTTTCGTCGAAATCGAACGACCCCTTATAGGTCAAAAAAGGGCCTCAAAATGGCTCCTCGAAACCGAAGTTGAATTTTACCTGGCATTTCTGATCCGGCAGGGGTAACACAAATTCCTTCATGGGGTAAGTGTAGACTTTTGATACCTTTCATTTAAAAAAAATTTTTTGAAAATCGGACTTACGGTTCTCAAAATTTTGCAAAAAATCGAAATTTAATTTTTTTGTCAAATTGAGTTATCTCTCTTGGAACAATATATTTTGTAATAGTAATGTAAAAATTTTTAACTTTATTATTTTTTAATGAAAATTGGTTTACAAGGTAATAGTGGTATGCCGAGTTCATTTTTGGTATCGAAAAAAATTTTTGGCGGCCATTTTTAAAATGGCGGCTAAAATGGCCGCCATTTTCCCGCCAAAAATTAAACTTGCTCCAATTTTGATGAAAATTGGTATATAAGGTAACAGTGGCATGGCGAGTTGATTTTTAACATCAAAATTTTTTTATCATTGGCCATTTTCAAAATGGCCGCCATTTTCCCGCCAAAAATTAAACTTACTCCGATTTTGATGAAAATTGGTATATAAGGTAATAGTGGTATGGCGAGTTGATTTTTGACATCAAAATTTTTTTATCGTCGGCCATTTTCAAAATGGCCGCCGTTTCCCGCCAAAATTAAAGTTACTCTGATTTTGATGAAAATTGGTATATAAAGTAATAGTGGTATGGCGAGTTGATTTTTGACATTGAAATTTTTATTTCGTCGGCCATTTTCAAAATGGCCGCCGTTTCCCGCCAAAATCAAAGTTACTCTGATTTTGATGAAAATTGGTATATAAGGTCAAAGTGGTATGGCGAACTTATTTTTGACATCAAATTTTTTTAGCGTCTCTTAGCATTTGAGATAACTTATTATATCAAATTTTCATCAAAATAGGAGTAAGTTTAATTTTGGCCATTTCCCGCCAAAATTAAACTTACTCCTACTTTGATGAAAATTGGATATAATAAGTTATCTCAATTGCTAAGAGACATTGACAAAGAGGGGTACGTGAGGGGACATTTTTGTGACTCGCTTGCGATCACAATTAGAACTAGTTATTATTATTTTTCTCGGTATTCTGGACCGTGAACTTGTCCACCTCATTTTTTCGACATCTTTTAAGGTAGGAAGCTGAAACTTCATAAATCAAGAGTATGGAATGGGAGTTTGTGCTTTTTGTATTTTTCGCCCAAATCGAATGACCCCTTATAGGTCAAAAAAGGGCCTCAAAATGGCTCCTCGAAACGGAAGTTGAATTTCTACCTGGCATTTCTGATCCGGCAGGGGTAGGACAAATTCCTTTAAAGGGTAAGTGTAGACTTTTAATACCTTTCATTTAAAAAAAGAATTTTGAAAATCGGACTTACGGTTCTCAAAATTTTGCAAAAAATCGAAATTTAATTTTTTGTCAAATTGAGTTATCTTTCTTGGAACAATATATTTTGTAATAGTAATGTAAAAATTCTTAACTTTGTTATTTCTCAATGAAAATTGGTTTACAAGGTAATAGTGGTATGCCGAGTTCATTTTTGGTATCGATAAAATTTTTTGGCGGCCATTTTTAAAATGGCGGCTAAAATAGCCGCCATTTTCCCGCCAAAACTTAAACTTGCTCCAATTTTTATGAAAATTGATATATAAGGTAATAGTGGTATGGCGAGTTGATTTTTGACATTAAAATTTTTTTATTGTCGGCCATTTTCAAAATGGCCGCCGTTTCCCGCCAAAATTAAAGTAACTCTGATTTTGATGAAAATTGGTATATAAGGTAAAAGTGGTATGGCGAGTTGATTTTTGACATCAAAATTTTTTTATCGTCGGCCATTTTCAAAATGGCCGCCGTTTCCCGCCAAAAATTAAAATTACCCCGATTTTGATGAAAATTGGTATATAAGGTAATAGTGGTATGGCAAGTTGATTTTTGACATCAAAATTTTTTTTTATCGTCGGCCATTTTCAAAATGGCCGCCGTTTCCCGCCAAAATTAAAGTTACTTTGATTTTGATGAAATTTGGTATATAAGGTAATAGTGGTATGGCGAGTTGATTTTTGACATTAAAATTTTTATTTCGTCGGCCATTTACAAAATGGCCGCCGTTTCCCGCCAAAATCAAAGTTACTCTGATTTTGATGCAAATTGGTATATAAGGTAAAAGTGGTATGGGGAACTTATTTTTTACATTAAATTTTTTTTAGCGTCAGACATTTTCAAAATGGCCGCCATTTCCCGCCAAAATTAAACTTACTCCTATTTTGATGAAAATTGGATATAATAAGTTATCTCAAATGCTAAGAGACATTGACAAAGAGGGGTACGTGAGGGGACATTTTTGTGACTCGCTTGCGATCACAATTAGAACTAGTTATTATTATTTTTCTCGGTATTCTTGAGTGTGAACTTGTCCGCCTCATTTTTTCGACATCTTTTAAGGTAGGAAGCTGAAACTTCATATATCAAGAGTATGGAATGGGAGATTGTGCTTTTTGTATCTTTCGCCGAAATCGAAAAACCCCTTATGGGTCAAAAAAGGGCCTCAAAATGGTTCCTCGAAACCCAAGTTGAATTTTAACCTGGCATTTCTGATCCGGCAGGGGTAGGAAAAATTCCTTTATAGGTTAAGTGTGGATATTTAATACCTTTCATTTAAAAAAAAATGAAAATCGGATTTACCGTTTTCAAAATTTTGCAAAAAATCGAAAATTAATTTTTTTGTAAGATTGAGTTATCTTTCTTTATACAATATATTTTGTTATAGTAATGAAAAAAATTCTCAACTTTGTTATTTCTTAATGAAAATTGGTTTACAAGGTAATAGTGGTATGCCGAGTTCATTTCTGACATCAAATTTTTTTTTATCGTCGGCCATTTTCAAAAAAATTTAAAGTTACTCCGGTTTTGATGAAAATTGGTATAAAAGGTAAAAGTGGTATGGCGAGATGATTTTTGACTTTAAAAAATTTTCATCGTCGGCCATTTCCAAAATGGCCGCCGTTTCCCGCCAAAAATTAAACTTACTCCGATTTTAATGAAAATTGGTATTCAAGGTACTAGTGGTATGGCGAGTTGATTTTTGACATCAAGATTTTTTTTATCGTCGGCCATTTTCAAAATGGCTGCCGTTTCCCGCCAAAATTTAAAGTTACTCCGATTTTGATGAAAATTGGTATATAAGGTAAGAGTGGTATGGCGAGTCGATTTTTGACATTAAAAACTTTTCATCGTCGGCCATTTCAAAAATGGCCGCCGTTTCCCGCCAAAATGAAAGTTACTCAGATTTTGTTGAAAAGTGGTATTCAAGGTAATAGAAGTATGGCGAGTTGATTTTTACACCAATTTTTTTTGTCAGCCATTTTCAAAATGGCCGCCGTTTCCCGCCAAAATTAAAGTTACTCTGATTTTTATGAAAACTGGTATATAAGGTAATAGTGGTATGGCGAGTTGATTATTTACATTGAAATTTATTTGTAGTCGGCCATTTTGAAAATGGCCGCCGTTTCCCGCAAAAATTAAACTTACTCTGATTTTTATGAAAACTGGTATTAAAGGTAATAGTGGTATGGCGAGTTGATTATTTACATTGAAATTTATTTGTAGTCGGCCATTTTGAAAATGGCCGCCGTTTCCCGCAAAAATTAAACTTACTCCTATTTTGATGACTATTGGGTATATTAAGTGATCTCAAATGCCAAGAGACATATTGACAAAGAGGGGTACGTGAGGGGACATATATGTGACTCGCTTGCGATCACAATTAGAACTAGTTATTATTATTATTATTATGTCCCCGAACACAAAGTGTCGGGGACATATTGTTTTTGCTCGGTTTCTTATTATTATTATTATTTTTATTATTATTAAGTCGCCCAAAACATAGTTTTGGGGACTTATTGTTTTTGCACCGTTTCTTATTATTATTATTATTATTATTCTTCTGATTCTTAATCATGAAGCTGTCCTCCCTAATACAAGAAAACGGTTCAAGGAAATTGAATAACACTTGTTGGATTGGATAGTGGGTTACCTAAAGGTGTGCAATCAAGTTTTGAAATTTTCAAGATGGCCGCCGTTTCAAAATGGCGGCCGTCGGAAAAAGTGGGCGGAAATTTTTTTTTCATCGGATCGTCTTGAAAATTGGTCATCTGGGTAAAGCGGGTATGCTGAGCTCAAATCTGCGACCGGATTTGGAATCCGACTTACGGTTTCAAAATGGCGGCCATTTTACTACACCCGCCCCCCTAAAAACGTCAACTTTGTCCGATTTCAACGAAATTTGATTTCTAGACTTATTTTGATGCACTGATTCGAATGGAACTCTATCCAAGGCGATTTTGGGCGACTTGTGTGTTGGCATCCCAACACAATTATACCTAGTTATTATTATTATTATTATTATTATTATTATTTTTCTCGGTATTCTGGACCATGAACTTGTCCACCTCATTTTTTCGACATCTTTTAAGGTAGGAAGCTGAATCTTCATATATCAAGAGTATGGAATGGGAGATTGTGCTTTTTGTATTTTTTGTCGAAATCGAACGACCCCTTATAGGTCAAAAAAGGGCCTCAAAATGGCTCCTCGAAAGCAAAGTTGAATTTTTACCTGGCATTTCTGATCCGGCAGGGGTAGGTCAGATTCCTTTATGGGGTAAGTGTAGACTTTCAATACCTTTCATTTAAAAAAAAAATGAAAATCGGACTTACCGTTTTCAAAATTTTGCAAAAAATCGAAAATTAATTTTTTTGTAAGATTGAGTTATCTTTCTTTGTACAATATATTTTGTTATAGTAATGAAAAAAATTCTCAACTTTGTTATTTCTTCATGAAAATTGGTTTACAATGTAATAGTGGTATGCCGAGTTAATTTTTGGAATCGGAAATTTTTTTGGCGGCCATTTTCAAAATGGCGGCTAAAAAGGCTGCCATTTTCCCGTGAAAATTTAAACTTGCTCCGATTTTTATGAAAATTGGTATATAAGGTAATAGTGGTATGGCGAGTTGATTTTTGACATCAATTTTTTTTTATCGTCGGCCATTTTCAAAATGGCCGCTGTTTCCCGCCAAAATTAAAATTTCTCCGATTTTGATGAAAATTGGTATAGAAGGTAAAAGTGGTATGCCGAGTTGATATTTGACATTGAAATTTATTTATCGTCGACCATTTTCAAAATGGCCGCCGTTTCCCGCCAAAATTAAAGTTACTCCAATTTTGATGAAAACTGGTATATAAGGTAATAGGGGTATGGCGAGTTGATATTTGACATTGAAATTTATTTATCGTCGACCATTTTCAAAATGGCCGCCGTTTCCCGCCAAAATTAAAGTTACTCCAATTTTGATCAGTTGATATTTGACATTGAAATTTATTTATCGTCGACCATTTTCAAAATGGCCGCCGTTTCCCGCCAAAATTAAACTTACTCCTATATTGATGAAAATTCGGTATATTAAGTTGTCTCAAATGCCAAGAGACATATTGTCAAAGAGGGGTACGCGAGGGGACATGTATGTGACTCGCTTGCGATCACAATTAGAACTAGTTATTATTATTTTTCTCGGTATTCTGGAGTGTGAATTTGTCCATCTCATTTTTTCGACATCTTTTAAGGTAGGAAGCTGAAACTTCATATATCAAAAGTATGGAATGGGAGATTGTGCTTTTTGTATTTTTCGTCGAAATCGAACGACCCCTTATAGGTCAAAAAAGGGCCTCAAAATGGCTCCTCGAAACCGAAGTACAATTTTAACCTGGCATTTCTGATCCGGCAGGGGTAGGAAAAATTCCTTTATAGGTAAAGTGCGTATATTTAATACCTTTCATTTAAAAAAAAAATTAAAAATCGGACTTACCGTTTTCAAAATTTTGCAAAAAATCAAAAATTATTTTTTTTGTAAGATTGAGTTATCTTTCTTATTACTTTGTATTTTGTAATAGTAATGTAAAAATTCTCAACCTTGTTGTTTCTTAATGAAAATTGGTTTACAAGGTAATGGTGGTATGCCGAGTCCATTTTTGGAATCGAAAAAAATTGTTGGCGGCCATTTTCAAAATGGCGGCTAAAATGGCTGCCATTTTCCCGCCAAAATATAAACTTGCTCCGATTTCGATGAAAATTAGTATATAAGGTAATAGTGGTATGGCGAGATGATTTTTGACATCGAATTTTTTTTTATTGTCGGCCATTTTCAAAATGGCCACCGTTTCCCGCCAAAATTAAAGTTACACCAATTTTGAGGAAAATCGGTATTTAAGGTAAAAGTGGTCTGCTGAGTTGATTTTCGACTTCAAATTTTTTTTATTGTCGGCCATTTTCAAAATGGCCGCCGTTTCCCGCCAAAATTAAAGTAACTCCGATTTTGATGAAAATTGGTATACAAGGAAATAGTGGTATGGCAAGTTGATTTTCGACATCATTTTTTTTATAGTCGGCCATTTTCAAAATGGGCACCGTTTCCCGCCAAAATTGAATTTGCTTCAATTTTTGTAAAAATTGATATATACGGTAATAGTGGTATGGCGAGTTGATTTTTGACATCAATTTTTTTTTATTGTCGGTCATTTCCCGCCAAAATTACACTTACTCCGATTTTAATGAAAATTAATATACAGGGTAATTGTAATATGGGGAGTTCACTTTTAGCATCAAAATTTGTTTATGGTCTGATGCAACATCTTTTGGATGCGACTGTGTGACTCTTCTCGACCATATGAGATTAAGGGAGAATAATATCTTATATGGATGTCAACCAAAAGCTTCTCCGTAACGTTTTTACCATTTCATTGAAGAGTGGCTCCATTGTGGAGGACGAGAGCGGTAGTTATGCTCGCTAGTCCTCACAATAGTTTACAAGTACGCTACCAATGCTTGTAAAAAGGGTGCTTGAATGGAATGATAAGGGCGTCATTGCTTAAAAAAGGGTTCCCACAAAAGCCAGATATATTGCCAAAGAGGGGTACTTGAGGGGACATGTATGTGACTCGCTTGCGATCACAATTAGAACTAGTTATGGCTCCCATACGAAGTTTGTGGAGACATATTGTTTTTGCTCGGTTTCTTATTATTATTACATGTATTATTAAGTCGCCCAAAACAAAGTTTCTTATTAAGTCGCCCAAAACAAAGTTTGGGAGACTTATTGTTTTTGCACCGTTTCTTATTATTATTATTATTCTTTTTCTTACGGTAATCGTGACCTTGTCACTAAGATTATGGACAAACGCTTTGGCCGATCAAGATAAAACTTCCTGATGTGGTAGGGGGTCACTCAAAGTTGTGCATGAGCTTTTAAAAATTTTCAAAATGTCTGCCGTTTCCATGGAAACAGCAAAAGGTCAAAATATGGGACATTGCGATATCTCGGTAACCTAGGTGGGTAGGAGGCTGAAATTTTGTAATTTGATAGAGCAAAATATTCCCTACAATAATACGGAAAAAAAATTGAAGCGATATATACGGTTTTCGAGTTATTAACGAAAATGTGATTTTTTGGTCCGAAATTTGGCTTTTTCAAGTGTTAAAAAGTGCACATTTTGTCCGCAACTTTTAGAGAAAACGCTTCGACCGATCAAGCTGATATTTGCTGAGGTGGTAGAGGGACACTAAAACGTGTGTTATCTTTTTTCAAGATGGCCGCCATTTCAAAATGGCCGCCGTTTTACTACACCCGCCCCCAAATGCCGTAAACTTTGTCCGATTTCAATTAAATTTGATATCTAGGCATATTTTATCACACTGAATTGAATGGAATACTATCCATGGCAATTTTGGGCGACTTGTGTGTTTGCATCCCAACACAATTATTTCTTGTTATTATTATTATGTCGACCGAAACGCAGTTATTCGGTAGACATATTGTTATTGTCGCGTTTATTTATTTTCATTATTATTATTATTATGTCGACCGAAACGCAGTTATTCGGTAGACATATTGTTATTGTCGCGTTTATTTTTTTTCATTATTATTATTCTTATTATTGTTCCGACTTATTTTTGTCCGACCAATCACTCATGAACCGTTTCATATTACGGATCGAAACTTGGTATATAGATACGTCATCATGAGATCTGTTGCGGTGAAACTTTTCGGAACCAAGATGGCTGCCATATCAAAGATGGCCGCCATTTTACGTAAAAAAAGTCGCGTTTTCTGATTTAAACAAAAAATTATTTTACGCCATATTACAGGATGGCGAGTTGAGGCGTGACGAAAAAAATGTTGATAAAATTCAAAATGGCCGCCATTTCCCGTAAAAATTAAACATTCTCCGGTTTTAACGAAACTTTATATTTAAGGTATATGAAGGATGGCGAGTTCATATGTGGAGTAAAAAATGTCGAAAAATTCAAAATGGCCGCCACTTCCTGTAAAAATGAAAAATTTTCCGAATTCCACAAAAATTTATATTTAGGTTTTTCAAAGGATGGCGAGTTCAAAAAGTTAAAAAAAATCAAAATGGCCGCCACTTCCAAAAATTTTTTTTTTCAAAATTTTAACGAAATTTTATTTTTAAGAGTTTTGAAGGATGACCGATTCAAAATTTTCAAAAAATTCAAAATGGCTGCCATTTCCCGTAAAAATTGAACATTTTCCGATTTTAACGAAACTTTATATTTAAGGTATATGAATGAGGGCGAGTTCATACGCGGAGAAAGAAATGTCGAACAATTCAAAATGGCCGCCACATCCTGTAAAAATGAAAATTTTCCGATTTCCACGAAAATTTATATTTAGGTGTTTCAAAGGATGGCGAGTTAAAAAAGTTCAAAAAATTCAAAATGGCCGCCACTTCCAAAATTTTTTTTTTCAAAATTTTAACGAAATTTTATTTTTAAGAGTTTTGAAGGATGACCGATTCAAAAATTTCAAAAAATTCAAAATGGCCGCCATTTCCCGTAAAAATTGAACATTCTCCGATTTTAACGAAACTTTATATTTAAGGAATATGAAGGATGGCGAGTTGATACGCGAGGTCAGAAATGTCGAAAAATTTAAAATGGCGGCCATTTTCCGTAAAGAGTGAACATTCTCAGATTTTAACGAAACTTTATATTTAGGAGTTTCAAATAATGGCGAGTTCAAAAATTCAACAAATTTCAAAATGGCCGCCACTTCTGTAATTATTGAAAATTTTCAGATTTTAACGAAACTTGATATTTTAGGGTGTTTGAAGGATGGCGAGTGGGAATATGGAGTCAAATATTAAAAAATCATTTAAATGGCTGTCAACAGTGTCAAATATGTCGTAAAAGATAAGGCAACGGTCGACATCTGCTATTGCTGGCAATGGCAATTCTAGTTATTCTTATTATTGTTCTGACTTATTTTTGTCCGACCAATCATTCATGAACCGTTTCATATTACGGATAGAAACTTGGTATGTTGATACGTCATCATGAGATCTGTTGCGGTGAAACTTTTCGGAACCAAGATGGCTGCCATATCAAAGATGGACGCCATTTTACGTAAAAAAAGTCGCGTTTTCTGATTTAAACAAAAATTTATTTTACGCCATATTATAGGATGGCGAGTTGAGGCGTGACAAAAAAAATATCGAAAAATTCAAAATGGCCGCCATTTCCCGTAAAGATAGAACATTCTTTGATTTTAACCAAACTTTATATTTAAGGTATATGAAGGATAGCAAGTTCATACGCGGAGTAAGAAATGTCGAAAAATTCAAAATGGCCGCCATTTCCCGTAAACATTGAACATTCTCTGATTTTAACGAAACTTTATATTCAAGGTATATAAAGGAATGCGAATTGATACGCGGAGTAAGAAATGTCGAAAAATTCAAAATGGCCGCCATTTTCCGTAAAAAGTGAACATTCTCAGATTTTAACGAAACTTTATATTTAGGAGTTTCAGATGATGGCGAGTTCAAAAATTCAAAAAAAATCAAAATGGCTGCCACTTCCGTAATTATTGAAAATTTTCAGATTTTAACGAAACTTGATATTTTAGGTGTTTGGAGGATGGCGAGTGGGAATATGGAGTCAAATATTAAAAATATCATTAAAATGGCTGCCAACAGTGTCAAATATGTCGTAAAAAATAAGGCAACGGTCGACATCTGCTATTGCTGGCAATTGCAATTCTAGTTATTATTAGTATTCTTATTATTGTTCCGACTTATATTTGTCCGACCAATAACTAATGAACCATTTCACATTACGGATCGAAACTTGGTATGTTGAAACGTCATCATGAGATCTGTTGCGGTGAAACTTTTCGGAACCAAGATGGCTGCCATATCAAAGATGGCCGCCATTTTACGTAAAAAAAGTCGTGCTTTCTGATTTAAACAAAAATTTATTTTACGCCATATTATATGATGGCGAGTTGAGGCGTGACGAAAAAAGTGTCGAAAAATTCAAAATGGCCGCCATTTTCCGTAAAAATTGAACATTCTCCGATTTTAACAAAACTTTATATTTAAGGTATATGAAGGATGGCGAGTTCATACACGGAGTAAGAAATGTCGAAAAATTCAAAATGGCCGCCACTTTCTGTAAAAATGAAAAATTTTCCGATTTCCACGAAAATTTATATTGAGGTGTTTTAAAGGATGGCAAGTTCAAAAAGTTCAAAAAATTCAAAATAGCCGCCACTTCCCGTAAAAAGTGAACATTCTCAGATTTTAACGAAACTTTATATTTAGGAGTTTCAAATGATGGCGAGTTCAAAAATTCCAAAAAAAAAATCAAAATGGCTGCCACTCCGTAATTATTTAAAGTTCTCAGATTTTAACGAAACTTGATATTTTAGGTGTTTGAAGGATGGCGAGTGGGAATATGGAGTCAAATATTAAAAATATCATTTAAATGGCTGCCAACAGTGTCAAATATGTCGTAAAAGATAAGGCAATGGTCGACATCTGCTATTGCTACCAATGGCAATTCTAGTTATTATTAAGGTCTTTCCCTTTCCAAAGGGAAGACCTTATTGTATTTCGTCGGCCTATTATTATTTTTCTTTTTTCTTTTTCTTCCAGTCGGGTACAAAATGTGCCTTGACCGATTTTCATGAAATTTTGCACACTTATTCAGCACTACCAGGAATAGACTAAGCTATGGACACAACGCTAAATTATTTGTAGTTTCGGCGCAATTGCGCAAAACGCTGTTTACCCTTGTGTTCAGATCTCCTCCAACACAGTAATAGTTATCAAGATTCTGGTTAGTGGAAATGGTAGCCTACATCCTGGAGATGATTTATCATGCAAAAACAATGCTCTAATCTTCCTGGTTGCGCGCGTATGGCGCAAACTTGGCGCAAAATGTAAAAATTGTCCGATTTTGATGAAATTTGGTTTCCAGGTAGATTTGAGGGTCCTGATTACGAATCTGTGGTCAATTTTTTTTTTTGCGTTTACCATTGCCAAAATGGCGGTCGTCAAATGGTTTTCTACTTATAACTCGAAAACCGTTAGAGATAGTATAGACAATATATGAACAAAAAATGATCGTCTTGATAAGACCTACAATTTGAGTCCAAGAAGTGCATGATTCAGTTGAGCGGTTTTGAAATAACGGCCGAAACAGGTTTTCGCGAAATACGTTTTTTGCCAATAACTTGAAAACCGTAACAGATAGTATAATAGACATGTGTATGAAAAATGACCGTCTTGAAAAGAAGTACCATTTAAGCCCAAGAAGTACATATAACGGTTGACTGGTTTCAAAATGGCGGCCAAAAACATCATCCGATGCATTATTTACTTGTATCTAACATTTAAACAGTTACAGATAATATAGTAAATATATATATATTTATTATCAGTAATTAAAGAGCTTGACTTAAGGACAAAGGTCAAAGGTCATAGGTCAATTTACGGGAAAGACCTCTCATTTGTTCTCTGAACAAATGGCACTTTAATTATTATTCTTTTCCTTGCGGTGATCGTGAACTTGTCACTGGGATTATGGACAAACGCTTTGGCCGATCAAGATAAAACTTCCTGGGGTGGTAGGGGGTCACTCAAAGTTGTGCATGAGCTTTGAAAATTTTCAAAATGTCTGCCGTTTCCATGGGAACAGCATAAGGTCAAAATATGGGACATTGCGATATCTCGGTAACCTAGGTGGGTAGGAGGCTGAAATTTTGTAGTTTGATAGAGCAAAATATTCCCTACAATAATAAAAAAAATTTGAAGCGATTTTTACGATTTTCGAGTTATTAACGAAAATGTGATTTTTCGGTCCGAAATTTGGCTTTTTCAAGTGTTAAAAAGTGCACATTTTGTCCGCAGCTTTTAGAGAAAATGCTTCGACCGATCAAGCTGATATTTGCTGAGGTGGTAGAGGGACACTTAAACGTGTGTTATCATTTTCAAAATTTTCAAGATGACCACCATTTCTAAATGGCCGCCCTTTTACTACACCCGCCCCCAAAAGCTGTAAACTTTGTCTGATTTCAATGACATTTGATATCTAGGCATATTTTATCACGCTGAATTGAATGGAATACTATCCATGGCGATTTTGGGCGACTTGTGTGTTTGCATCCCAACACAATTATTTCTTGTTATTATTATTAAGTCGCCCAAAACAAAGTTTGGGAGACTTATTGTTTTTGCACCGTTTCTTATTATGTCTCCCAAACACTATGTGTTGGGAGACATATTGTTTTTACTCCGTTTCTTATTATGTCCCCGACCACAAAGTGTCGTCGGGGACATATTGTTTTTACTCCGTTTCTTATTTTTCTTATTATGTCCCCGAACACGAAGTGTCGGGGACATATTGTTTTTGCTCGGTTTCTTATTATTATTATTATTATTATTATATCTCCCAAACACTATGTTTGGGAGATATATTGTTTTTACTCTGTTTCTTATTATTATGTCCCCGAACACGAAGTGTCGGGGACATATTGTTTTTGCTCGGTTTCTTATTATTATGTCCCCGAACACGAAGTGTCGGGGACATATTGTTTTTGCTCGGTTTCTTATTATTATTATTATGTCCCCGAACACGAAGTGTCGGGGACATATTGTTTTTGCTCGGTTTCTTATTATTATTATTATTATTATTATTATTATTATTATTATTATTTTTCTCGGTATTCTGGATCGTGAACTTGTCCACCTCATTTTTTCGACATCTTTTAAGATAGGAAGCTGAAACTTCATATATCAAGAGTATGGAATGGGAGATTGTGCTTTTTGTATTTTTCGTCGAAATCGAACGACCCCTTATAGGTCAAAAAAGGGCCTCAAAATGGCTCCTCGAAACCGAAGTTGAATTTTACCTGGCATTTCTGATCCGGCGGGGGTACAACAAATTCCTTTATGGGGTAAGTGTAGACTTTCGATACCTTTCATTTAAAAAAAAAATTTTGAAAATCAGACGTACGGTTCTCAAAATTTTGCAAAAAATCGAAATTTAATTTTTTTGTCAAATTGAGTTATCTTTCTTGGAACAATATATTTTGTAATAGTAATGTAAAAATTCTTAACTTTGTTATTTCTTAATGAAAATTGGTTTACAAGGTAATAGTGATATGCCGAGTTCATTTTTGGTATCGAAAAAAAATTTTGGCGGCCATTTTTAAAATGGCGGCTAAAATGGCCGCCATTTTCCCGCCAAAAATTAAACTTGCTCCAATTTTGATGAAAATTGGTAATTAAGGTAATAGTGGCATGGCGAGTTGATTTTTAACATCAAATTTTTTTATCGTTGGCCATTTTCAAAATGGCCGCCGTTTCCCGCCAAAAATTAAACTTACTCCGATTTTGATGAAAATTGGTATATAAGGTAATAGTAATATGGGGAGTTGATTTTTGACATCAAAATTTTTTTCTGGTCGGCCATTTTTAAAATGGCCGCCGTTTCCCGCAAAAATTAAAGTTACTCTGATTTTGATGAAAATTGGTATATAAAGTAATAGTGGTATGGCGAGTTGATTTTTGACATTGAAATTTTTATTTCGTCGGCCATTTTCAAAATGGCCGCCGTTTCCCGCCAAAATCAAAGTTACTCTGATTTTGATGAAAATTGGTATATAAGGTAAAAGTGGTATGGCGAACTTATTTTTGACATCAAATTTTTTTTAGCGTCTCTTAGCATTTGAGATAACTTATTATATCCAATTTTCATCAAAATAGGAGTAAATTTAATTTTGGCCATTTCCCCCCAAAATTAAACTTACTCGTATTTTGATGAAAATTGGATATAATAAGTTATCTCAAATGCTAAGAGACATTGTCAAAGAGGGGTACGTGAGGGGACATTTTGTGACTCGCTTGCGATCACAATTAGAACTAGTTATTATTATTTTTCTCGGTATTCTGGACCGTGAACTTGTCCACCTCATTTTTTCGACATCTTTTAAGATAGGAAGCTGAATCTTCATATATCAAGAGTATGGAATGGGAGATTGTGCTTTTTGTATTTTTCTTCGAAATCGAACGACCCCTTACAGGTCAAAAAAGGGCCTCAAAATGGCTCCTCGAAACCGAAGTTGAATTTTTCCTGGCATTTCTGATCCTGCAGGGGTAGGAAAAATTCCTTTATAAGTTAAGTGCGGATATTTAATACCTTTCATTTAAAAAAAAAAATTTGAAAATCGGACTTACCGTTTTCAAAATTTTGCAAAAAATCGAAAATTATTTTTTTTGTAAGATTGAGTTATCTTCCTTTGTACAATATATTTTGTAATAGTAATGAAAAAAATTCTCAACTTTGTTATTTCTTCATGAAAATTGGTTTACAAGGTAATAGTTGTATGCCGAGTTCATTTTTGGAATCGAAATTTTTTTTTGGCGGCCATTTTCAAAATGGCGGCTAAAATGGCTGCCATTTTCCCGCCAAAATTTAAACTTGCTCCGATTTTGATGAAAATTGGTATATAAGGTAATAGTGGTTTGGCGAGTTGATTTTTGACATCAATTTTTTTTTATCGTCGGCCATTTTCAAAATGGCCGCCGTTTCCCGCCAAAATTAAAGTTACTCCGATTTTGATGAAAATTGGTATATAAGGTAATAGTGGTATGCCGAGTTGATTTTTGACATCAAAATTTTTTTATCGTCGGCCATTTTCAAAATGGCCGCCGTTTCCCGCCAAAATTAAAGTTACTCCAATTTTGATGCAAACTGGTATATAAGGTAATAGTGGTATGGCGAGTTGATATTTGACATTGAAATTTATTTATCATCGACCATTTTCAAAATGGCCGCCGTTTCCCGCCAAAATTAAAGTTATTCCAATTTCGATGAAAACTGGTATATAAGGTTATAGTGGTATGGCGAGTTGATATTTGACATTGAAATTTATTAATCGTCGACCATTTTCAAAATGGCCACCGTTTCCCGCCAAAATTTAACTTACTCCTATATTGATGAAAATTGGGTATATTAAGTTGTCTCAAATGCCAAGAGACATATTGACAAAGAGGGGTACGTGAGGGGACATTTTTGTGACTCGCTTGCGATCACAATTAGAACTAGTTATTATTATTATTTTTCTCGGTATTCTGGACCGTGAACTTGTCCACCTCATTTTTTCGACATCTTTTAAGGTAGGAAGCTGAAACTTCATAAATCAAGAGTATGGAATGGGAGATTGTGCTTTTTGTATTTTTCGTCGAAATCGAACGACCCCTTATAGGTCAAAAAAGGGCCTCAAAATGGCTCCTCGAAACCGAAGTTGAATTTTTCCTGGCATTTCTGATCCGGCAGGAGTAGGACAAATTCCTTTATGGGGTAAGTGTAGACTTACAATACCTTTCATTTAAAAAAAAAATTTGAAAATCGGACTTACGGTTTTCAAAATTTTGCAAAAAAACGAATTTTATTTTTTTTGTCAAATTGAGTTATCTTTCTTTGTATTCTGTATTTTGTAATAGTAATGTAAAAATTCTCAACATTGTTATTTCTTGATGAAAATTGGTTTACAAGGTAATAGTGGTATGCCGAGTTTATTTATGGAATCGAAATTTTTTTGGCGGCCATTTTAAAAAATGGCGGCTTAAATGGCCGCCATTTTCCCGCCAAAATTTAAAGTTACTCCGATTTTGTTGAAAATTGGTATACAAGGTAATAATGGTAAGCCTAATTGATTTTTGACATCAAAATTTTTTTATCGTCGGCCATTTTCAAAATGGCTGCCGTTTCCCGCCAAAATTTAAAGTTACTCCGATTTTGATGAAAATTGGTATATAAGGTAATAATGGTAAGCCTAATTGATTTTTGACATCAAAAATTTTTTATCGTTGGCCATTTTCAAAATGGCTGCCGTTTCCCGCCAAAATTTAATATTACTCCGATTTTGATGAAAATTGGTATATAAGGTATTAGTGGTTTGGCGAGTTGATTTTTGACACTAAAATTTTTTCATCGTCAGCCATTTTCAAAATGGCCGCCTTTTCCCGCCAAAATTAAAGTTACTCCGATTTTGACGAAAATTGGTATATAAAGTAATAGTGGTATGGCGAGTTGATTTTTGACATAATTTTTTTTTTATTGTCGGCCATTTTCAAAATGGCCGCCGTTTCCCGCCAAAATAAAAGTTACTCTGATTTTGATGAAATTTGGTATATAAGGTAACAGTGGTATGGGGAGTTGATTTTTGACATTAAAAATTTTTCATCGTCGGCCATTTTCAAAATGGCCGCCGTTTCCCGCCAAAATTGAAGTTACTCCAATTTTGATGAAAACTGGTATATAAGGTAATAGTGGCATGGCGAGTTGATATTTGACATTGAAATTTATTTATCGTCGACCATTTTCAAAATGGCCGCCGTTTCCCGCCAAAATTAAAGTTACTCCGATTTTGATGAAAATTGGTATATAAGGTAATAGTGATATGCCGAGTTGATTTTTGACATTGAAATTTATTAATCGTCGACCATTTTCAAAATGGCCGCCGTTTCCCGCCAAAATTTAACTTACTCCTTTATTGATAAAATTGGGTATGTTAAGTTGTCTCAAATGCCAAGAGACATATTGACAAAGAGGGATACGTGAGGGGACATATATGTGACTCGCTTGCGATCACAATTAGAACTAGTTATTCTTTTTTTTTCTTCTGGACATGAACTTGTCCGGAAGGTTTCTCGGAAACTACTCAATGGATCTTCATGAAATTTTATATGTTGTTAGAGTAGGTCCCAAAGGTGTGCATGCACTTATCGGAATTTTCAAAATGGCTGCCGTTTCCATGGAAACGAGATAAGGTCATAATATAGGACATTGCCATATCTCGGTTACCTAGGTGCGCAGGGTTCTGAAATTTTGCAGGGTGATAGAGCAAAAGGAGCTCTTTAATAATACGAAAAAAAATTTTGAAGCGATATTTACGGTTTTCGAGTTATTCACGAAAATGCGATTTTTCGGTCCAAAAAATGGGAAAACTGTAAAAATGCTACGATTTCGACAAAATTTGGTATCTAGGGGTTTCAAATGATGACGAGTTAGGATGCAATGTCAAAATTTATACAAGAGTGACAATATGCGTACGTTTGGGAGATATTTTTGTGTTGGGCATCCCCAACACAGTCAGCACTAGTTATTATTATTATTATTATATCTCCCAAACACTATGTTTGGGAGATATATTGTTTTTACTCTGTTTCTTATTATTATTATTCTTTTTTTTTCTTCCGGACATGAACGTGTCCGGACCGTTTCTCAAAAACTACTCAATGGATCTTCATGAAACTTTGTATGTTGGTAGAGGGGGTCTCAAAGGTGGGAATGCAAAAATCAGAATTTTCAAAATGGCTGCCGTTTCCATGGAAATAATTTAAGGTCATAATATAGGACATTGTGATATCTCGGTTACTAAGGTGCGCAGGGTTCTGAAATTTTGCAGGTTAATAGAGCAAAATGAGCTCTTTAATAATACGGAAAAAAAATTTGAAGCCATATGTACGGTTTTCGAGTTATTCACGAAAATGTGATTTTTCGGTCCCAAAAATGGGAAAATTGTCAAAATGCTACGATTTCGACAAAATTTGGTATCTAGAGGTTTCAAATGATGGGGAGTTAGGTTGCAATGTCAAAATTTATGCAACAATGACATAATGCGTACGTTTGGGAGATATTTTTGTGTTGGGCATCCCCAACACAGTCAGCACTAGTTATTATTATGTCCCCGAACACGAAGTGTCGGGGACATATTGTTTTTGCTCGGTTTCTTATTATTATTATTATTATTATTATTATTTTTCTCGGTATTCTGGACCGTGAACTTGTCCACCTCATTTTTTCGACATCTTTTAAGGTAGGAAGCTGAATCTTCATAAATCAAGAGTATGGAATGGGAGATTGTGCTTTTTGTATTTTTCGTCGAAATTGAACGACCCCTTATAGGTCAAAAAAGGGCCTCAAAATGGCTCCTCGAAACCGAAGTTGAATTTTTGTTGGCATTTCTGATCCGACAGGGGTAGGAAAAATTCCTTTATGGGGTAAGTGAAGACTTTTAATACCTTTCATTTAAAAAAAGAATTTTGAAAATCGGACTTACGGTTCTCGAAATTTTGCAAAAAATCGAAATTTAATTTTTTTGTCAAATTGAGTTATCTTTCTTGTTACAATATATTTTGTAATAGTAATGTAAAAATTCTCAACTTTGTTATTTCTTAATGAAAATCGGTTTCCAATGTAATAGTGGTATGCCGAGTTCATTTTTGCTATCGAAAAAATTTTTTGGCGGCCATTTTCAAAATGGCGGCTAAAATGGCCGCCGTTTTCCCGCCCAAACTTAAACTTGCTCCAATTTTTATGAAAATTGGTATATAAGGTAATAGTGGTATGGCGAGTTGATTTTTGACATCAAATTTTTTTTTTTCGTCAGCCATTTTCAAAATGGCCGCCATTTCCCGCCAAAATTTAAAGTTACTCCGATTTTGATGAAAATTGGTACATAAGGTTATAGTGGTATGGCGAGTTGATTTTTGACATTAAAAATTTTTCATCGTGGGCCATTTTCAAAATGGCCGCCGTTTCCCGCCAAAATTAAAGTTACTCAGATTTTGATGAAAATTGGTACATAAGGTTATAGTGGTATGGCGAGTTGATTTTAAACATTGAAAATTTTTCATCGTGGGCCATTTTCAAAATGGCCGTGGTTTCCCGCCAAAATTAAAGTTACTCAGATTTTGATGAAAATTGGTATTCAAGGTAATAGTGGTATGGCGAGTTGATTTTTACACCAAAATTTATTTTCGTCAGCCATTTTTAAAATGGCCGCCGTTTCCCGCCAAAATTAAACTTACTCCTATTTTGATGAATATTGGGTATATTAGGTGATCTCAAATGCCAAGAGACATATTGACAAAGAGGGGTACGTGAGGGGACATATATGTGACTCGCTTGCGATCACAATTAGAACTAGTTATTATTATTTTTCTCGGTATTCTGGACCGTGAACTTGTCCACCTCATTTTTTCGACATCTTTTAAGGTAGGAAGCTGAATCTTCATATATCAAGAGTATGGAATGGGAGATTGTGCATTTTGTATTTTTCGCCGAAATCGAACGACCCCTTATAATTTAAACGTATTTTATTTGAAAATATTTACATATATGATACAAACACAAAGTACATCATATGGATTCGGAAACAAGCTTACGCTTATGTGAATCCGTCTCCAAGTTACATGACATATATAAATAAGAATGATGATTATCACATGCTCAAAATAGTACAATATCTTACATTCAACTGAAAGAAAAAAAAACAGTATTCGGGTAGGATAAGAAAAGAAAAAATAATAAAATAAAATAAAAAAAGAAAAAAAAATGAAAGAGCGACAGGAGATATATTGAGAGAAAAAGGGAAACCTTGGTAATTGGAATATGAACAGATTGAAATGCTTTATGTTACTAATCAATAAAACGTTTACTTCTTAATATAAAGTCTTGCACCTTAATGAACAATTCAGTATTTTGGTCAACAGATAGAGCATCTGAACCATAAAGCAATAATTTCAAGTTTATTTGTACGTTAAAAGACAAGGAGTAAATAGTTGTCTGACGTAAATCTCGATAATTTTGGCAATCAATAAGATAGTGGCTGTTGCTCTCTCGAAGTCCACACGCACAATTTGGACTGTCCGCCAGATTTCGCCTGAACAGGTGCTCCTTCAAGGAACTGCTATTCATGCGCAATCTGGCGTGCAAGATTTGACCCATTCTACTTCCCGCATTATAATAAATACGTTGTTTGTTCGGATTTAATTGAATTCGTGATTTGAATATACTCAGTGATCTCGAGTTTCGTGTTTCAATCGGTAAAGCGTTCCACATCTTAATAGCAGATGGTAAAAAGTAATTCATGTATAACGACGTTTTTGTCCTAATATCAGTAATGTTCGTAGATTGACGTGTAAAATGACTATGGAGATCAGACCGAGCACTCGGAATCAGATTCCTCAAGTACTCAGGTGATTCTCCATTAATGATTTTATACATCATAACTAACTTATGAATTTTCCTACGGTCAGAAAGTTTAACCCAACCCGTCTCTTCGTAGAGTTTTTCGAGTGCCGTTAGTTTAGTACCCCCAGTAACGATTCTCATGGCTTCTATCTGAACACTCTCGATTTTGTTAATAAGTAACTGGGTACCGTTGTCCCATATCACATCGCCATATTCAAGGATCGGACGAATGAAAGTGAGGAACATCTTTTCTAATGTAAATCTATCTAACGTTAAACGAACACGTCGTAGAATATTTATGCGGTTAAATGCCTTTTTTACTATATAGTCGATATGTTGATGCCACGAACCGTCATCTGAGAAATATAAGCCTAAATGCTTGTGGCTAGTAACCTCCTGAAGTATATTATTGTTCATACGCAGCGGAGGATGTGCTTGTCGGTTTAGTTTACGAGACAGAAGCATCGTTTCTGTCTTTTGAGGATTAAATCGCACGAGCCACTGGTTCGCCCAACGATTTATCCTATCAATATCGTCATTTAAATACGCTGCAGCAGTGCCTGGATTATCAACGGTGATAAACAGGCATGTATCGTCGGCGAATAATTTAATAACCGCATGAATATCAGTCACAATATCGTTAATAAAAATCAAGAAAAGCAAGGGACCAAGTATTGATCCTTGCGGAACTCCGGCCTTTACGGATTTCCAATCAGAAAAATGACCGTTAAGCGCAACGCGTTGAAATCTTTCTGATAAGTAACTATTGAACCACTTCAAGGTACGTCCTGAAATCCCATATAATCCCCCAAGCCCATACATAGCTCGTTTAAACGTAAGATTTGGCTGTATGACAGAGCAGATTATAATGGTTATAGACGTCTCTTGTCTGAAATTGACTGGCAACTGATCTTTTCTTCGGACGATTTGGATAAGATAGTATCAGATTTTTCCGATGCCATCTTGGGTGCGGCTGAAAAATCAATTCCTAACAAAATGGTCACGATTCGTAAGACGGACCCGAGATGGATGACCAATGATATCAGAAAATTAATTCGGAAAAAGAGGCGACTCCATTCTAAAGCACGACGTTCTAACAAGGATTCCCATTGGGCAAAATTTAGACAAACGCGGAACCTAGTTATCTCACATGTACGTAAAGCCCAAGATAATTATCGAAATAAGCTAGTAGATCAATTAAAACAATGCAATCCTTCTACAAAATCATGGTGGCATATTTGCAACCAGATTTCTGGTATGAAGCAGCGCGACCGTAATATTCCCCCGTTACATAAAAATGGCAGCTTACTGACCGATGATACTGCCAAGGCTAACGAATTTAATGATTTCTTCGTATTGCAAACCGAGCTCGACGATTTGAATTCTCGTCTTCCGGGCCACACAGAAGATGTGAACGTAATCGGCGATTTTAGTATTAACGAATTAGACGTTGAAGACGTTATAGCTAACCTTAATATCAATAAGGCATCTGGCCCAGATCTTATAAGTCCTAGACTTCTAAAGATGGGTATTTCAGAGCTCTAAAAGCCGTTATGTGATCTTTTTAACTTATCACTGAATAAGTCGTATTTTCCTTCTGCGTGGAAAAGAGCAAACGTCACTCCAGTTTTTAAATCTGGTAATACAAATGAAGTTAAGAATTATCGACCTATTTCATTACTATGTATCTTGTCCAAATGTATGGAACGATGTGTCTACAAGTATATTCATAACTTTTTATTGGAGAATCGCGTTATATCGGAACATCAGTCCGGTTTTACAAACGGTGATTCCGCTGTAAATCAATTAATTGACATATCCAATACCTTCGGTAAGGCACTGGATGATGGCAAGGAAGTACGCGTAGTGTTCTGCGACATCTCCAAAGCCTTCGATAGGGTATGGCATAAGGGATTATTAAATGACCCCTTATAGGTTAAAAAAGGGCCTCAAAATGGCTCCTCGAAACCGAAGTTGAATTTTACCTGGCATTTCTGATCCGGCAGGGGTAGGACAAATTCCTTTATATGGTAAGTGTAGACTTTTAATACCTTTCATTTAAAAAAAAATGGTTTTCAAAATTTTGCAAAAAATCGAAATTTAATTTTTTTTGTCATATTGAGTTATCTTTCTTTGTGCAGCATATTTTGAAATTGTAATGTAAAAATTCTCAACTTTGTTATTTCTTAATGAAAATTGATTTACTAGGTAATAGTGATATGCCGAGTTCATTTTTGGTAATAAAAAAAAAATTGGCGGCCATTTTGAAAATGGCGGCTAAAATGGCCGCCATTTTCCCGCCAAAATTAAAGTTACTCCGATTTTGATGAAAATTGATATATAAGGTAATAGTGGTATGGCGAGTTGATTTTTGACATCAAATTTTTTTTATCGTCGGCCATTTTCAAAATGGCCGCCTTTTCCCGCCAAAATTAGATTTACTCCGATTTTGATGTAAATTGGTATATAAGGTAATAGTGGTATGGCTAGTTGATTTTTGACATCAAATTTTTTTTTATCGTCGGCCATTTTCAAAATGGCCGCCTTTTCCCGCCAAAATTAAAGTTACTCTGATTTTGATGAAAATTGGTATATAAGGTAATAGTGGTATGGCGAGTTGATTTTTGACATCGAAATTTTTATTTCGTCGGCCATTTTCAAAATGGCCGCCGTTTCCCGCCAAAAATCAAAGTTACTCCCATTTTGATGAAAATTGGTATGTAAGATAATGGTGGTATGGCGAGTTTATTTTTGACATCAAATTTTTTTTGTCGACCATTTTTAAAATGGCTGCCGTTTCCCGCCAAAATTAAACTTACTCTTATTTCGATGAAAATTGGATATAATAAGTTATCTCAAATGCCAAGAGAAATTGACAAAGAGGGGTACGTGAGGGGACATTTTTGTGACTCGCTTGCGATCACAATTAGAACTAGTTATTATTATACTTTTTTCTTTTTCTTCCGTCAACCTGATGCACGAACTTGTCCGGCTATCTCCTCGGAAATGAATGGACCGATCGATATGAAACTTGGAGGGGTGATAGGTCCCAAGGTCCTACGGTGTTTTTTGCGGTTTACAATTTCAAAATGGCCGCCATTTCCAAGATGGCCGCCAAAAATGGTGAAAAATGTAAACATTATCCGATTTCAACGAAACTTGGTGTACAGGGTATAACGGTGATGGCGACTGATGGCGCATTGTCGGAATTTCTGTAATGGCCGCCATTTTCAAGATGGCCGCCGGAAATCGTGAAAAATGTAAACATTGTCCGATTTCAACGAAACTTGGTATACAGGATATATGGGTGATGGCGACTGATGGCGCATTGTCAGAATTTCTGTAATGGCCGCCATTTTCAAGATGGCCACCGAAAATAGCGAAAAATGTAAACATTGTCCGATTTCAACGAAACTTAGTATACAGGGTATAAGGATGATGGCGACTGACGGCGCATTGTCGGCATTTCTGTAATGGCCGCCATTTTTAAGATGGCCGCCGAAAATCGGGAAAAATGTAAACATTGTCCGATTTCAACGAAACTTGGTACAGTACTTGAACCGATCAATGCAAAAGTTTTTGCGATCCGTCACGCGTCATCAATCAGTCACCAATCAGTCATCGATCCGGTCTCAATCATTCACCGATCCGTCATCAATCAGTCACCAATCCGTCATCGATCAGTCACCAATCCGTCCGATCCTATCCGTCAAATTCATCCCATGATGCAATTTACCAATCCGTCACGCGTCAATTCAATCTAAAATACGGAATTTTTAAGTTCGTTTCGCTTATTGTATCACGTGACTCCTAGATCGAATGCATAAAATCTTTGAATAAAATATAGTCTCGATCACCCAGACGCTTATCAATAGATGATAAGAGTCTGGAACAGTCCCATTACCTATTTTGTTATGTGTACGTTCGGAGTACTTTCAGGCTTTATCATAGTGTTTGACGAAAATCACTCAACCGTATGTTCAGAATTCCGTGCCTATGGTTCAGTGAATTTATGCAAATGCAACAGCGAGATAACTTCTCGAATTGATGTGAGTTGTTCTCTTATAACATACCATTTCTTATTTTATAATAAGACATCATATTTTACATTTTTGAACACAAGTTGGTTTTGTTAACAATAAAAAAAAATCGTTTTATCGTTAAATTGTACTCACGGGCGTCTACCTGGTTTTTGAAATTGTTTATGTTTATTGGAGTTAAAAATTGGGACATTCTTGATTACAGAACCATACACGTTTGACCAATCCGATTCTCGATTTTGCAGAACCAGTTGTCAAAAACCACGAAAGACCAATGAAACGTTGAGTTTTTAAAGTTGGTTCATTTCAGATTGAAATGAATCTTGTATGCTAAACACGTCATATACACACGTGGTAAAGGTTAAAAGGTATAACGATCGCCACCTAGTGGTTACGAGAAATCAATAGGTGTTTTCCCAGACTCACTACCTTGGTAGTATGAGTTTGGGTTCGAGACTAAATAAAATAGAAATTTATATAAATAAATGTAAGAGCGGGACATTTGACAAGTTTTATATTAATAATAAAAAACAGAATATTACAAAGCACAGCCGCGAATTGTGCTTAAATAAATATTAAAGTCAAAACTTTAATGTAAAAACATAACACATTTCTGTTTTAAAATGCGAAAATTCATACGATTTATATTTTGAAATACGTACCTCATTTAAAATCTTGTCAGAAAGTTATTTTGAAAACATTTTTTTGGGGATTGTTATAAAACCATCATATACTCTTCAAAAAAAGGTACGCATAGATAGAAAATTCCCCGTACGTTTAATGCAAATCGAAACAATTTCAAAACATTATTGCCGAGCTGTTCTGCAACCGATATTCACGAAATAAAATCCAGTAAAAAGAAAACAAAATAAAGATTGTTTGATTAATTTTGACCAAAATCCTAACTTCAATGGTTTTTAAGACATTGTGAGTAGAACACGACTAATGTTTTTCACGGAATATTTTACATTGATTTAAACGGGAAATTGAATCGTAAAATGCACACTTGAGTACGGAAGCGTATATGCGCCTCGTGTTGTCTAAATAAGGCGTCTTTTTAAGACAATTGCCTCATTATTTAGACGGAACTATTGCATTATATTGCATTTGAATGCTACAAACAAAACGTTTTACTTTCTTGTTTTAGGAATAAGAGCTTGTTATTAACATCGCTTTATTCTTCTGCATTTATTTATGAACCTATATTTTGTAAGACGGTTTAGTTTTACAAATTAATCCCTAATTAAGACATTATTATTGTGTTACATGGCAACAATACTAGAAAAATAAGGCAAGTTATTTGCTTTAAAAAATCAAGGGGAATTCCTAAAATTCCCTTTATTTTTTATGGAAAGCTGACACGAAAAGCTCTTTCGAGCGGAAAACTCTAGGCTATTTGATCCAACGAAATTTGCCAATGCTTATTAAAAATGTCCATGGTCCGGAAGTAAAACTGTAAAATTCACAGTACTGTTGTGATTTATATACATGTACCCCCACCCATAAGAGAGGGAGCAATATTGCATACACCTTTTTCATCTGTCAGTCCGTTTGGTAACAATTCTATCAGTTTTTACAGAAGGGTTAGATTTGAAATTAGATTAAAAACTTCAGCATGATTAGTTAGTAACAAGCCTCCCCTTTCCAGGCCAGTCGTGATAGAATTTTTTTTCTTTTTTTTGGCTCGTTTCGATGCGCTCCGCTTGCAAAAAGATTGAAAAAAAATATATATTACTCGTGAAAGATCCGCCAGTCTTTACCAAGACCTTATGTAAGAACCTAAAAATCTTTATTCAAATATTTAAATATCAATTTGGTAGAGTGCCTCTGATGAGTCTTAAATAGACAAAACGCGCGTCAGGCGTAAAAAAATTTATTGTCTGGAACTTTTTTGCCATTTGTATGAATTGTAAAAATAGGATTTTTAAAAACACCAAAATATGTACGAACGTATTGACACATGGAATGATGGTGAACATTGTTTGTTAAAATAATTGTTGCCACAATAAATTTAGTTCTTGATATTCGATTGCTATGAAATTTTGCGGTGATATGTTCCTTATCATAAGAGGATGGATGGGATCTATGGTGGAAATAAGGGATCAAAAGGGTAAAACATGCTACTTGCAGTTTGTTATACGACACAAAAAAAATTGCGGAAATATGGTATGATGCTGCTGTTGTCTTTGTCGTCGTCGTTGTCGTTGTCTGTTAACTTTAGCTTTGCTATTATAACTTTCGTTCTAGTAATCTGATTGCTTTAAAATTTGACAATGATTATTCTTGCCATCAAATGATAAATGGGATTTATTTTTGGGCCCCCTCTTTTCATTTAGAAATTAGCGGCCCAAAAGGGGCAAACAATTGAAATGTTTTATTTGTTTTCACAATTACTATAGTACTTTCGTACCAGTTGGTTAATTGCTATGAAATTTGACAGTGATGTCCTTACCGTAAAAGACTAGAGCTGATTTATTTTTGTGACCCTTCTTAGCTCACCTCACGAAAGTGAGGGGGCTTATGTGATACCCCGAGCGTTGGCATTGGCGTTGGCGTCCACACCTATTTACAGAAGAATGATTAAGGTCCATATCCACTTAATGACTAGTGCTACATCAATCATATTGGCATGGTAGGTGCACCTATGAATGCTAAGCACAATGCCTGCTTCGGATGCTGACTGTAACCTATTTTTCTGCATGAATATCCACTTACAGAAGAATAGTTAAAGTCCATTCCCGCTAACTGACAACTGCCACATTAATCATATTGGCAAATACAACAACAGCATCATACCATATGTCCGCAATTTTTGCTGTCGTATAACAACGTAGAATTTTAACACTTTTTTGCCCCTAATTTTAACATAGATCCCATCCATCCTCCTTTGGTATGGAACATATCACTGCCAAAGTTCATAACCAATCGGATAACTAGAACTGACGTACATATCTGGTGTTTTTTTTTAAATTATAGTCGTTTAATTAATAGAACTGATATTTAAAAAAATGAATAAGATTTATAGGTTCTGACATAAGTTCTTGGAAAAAACTGGCTGATCTTTCACGAGTGATAGAAGTATTCAGTCTTTTTGCGAGTGGCGCGCAGCGAAATGAGCCAAACAAAATAGACAAATTCTATCACGACTGGCCTGGAAAGTGGAGGCATGTTACTTACTCAACATGCTGAAGTTGTTTACCAAATTTTAAATCTAACCATTTTGTAGAAGCTGAAAAAATGTGACCAAATATAGTAACGGACAGACAGACGTACAAGGTGATTGCAATATATCCCCCTCTATTATGAGTGGGGGTATAAAAATCACAACAGTATTATGAATTTTATAGTTTCACTTCTGGACCATGAAAATTTTAAATCAGCATAAGGTAAATGTAGTGGGATCAAATACTGTAGAGCTTTTCGCTTGAGTGAGCATTACGTGTCATCTTTTGAGCTATGCGCAATAATATTTTCCATGAAAAAAGGGAATTTAAGGAATTCCCCTTGATTTTTTAAAGCAAATATCTTCCCTTATTTTTTCTAACATTGTTGCCATGTGACACAATAATAATGTCTTAATTATGGATTAATTTGTAAAAATAAAGCGTCTTAAAAAATATAGGTTCATAAATAAAAGAGAAAAATAAAGCAATGTTAATAACAAGCTCTTATTCTTTAAACAAGAAAGTAAAACGTTTTGTTTGTAGCATTTAATTGCAATATAATGCAATAGTTTCGTCTAAATAATGAGGGAATTGTCTTAATTAGACGCCTTATTAAGACAACACGAGGCGCATATACGCTTCCGTACTTTTCAACTTATCTTAGCATTAATGTGTCAAACCTGATGAAAAAAGTTGTTTCGCAAACATTTCCTTGTCAATTTTATTAAACTGTCATATAATTTTATGCTCAAATATAAGATTTTACTAAAGTTTCATATATTTTACATAAGAAATCTGCAAATGTGATCTATATTTATATGCGAACAAATTTTCTTTATAATCTCTTAACTTTATAAACCTTATTTTTCAAGGCGCCAATATGTATTTATGCAAATTTTCAACTGAACATACCATCAATGTGTCAAATCTGAGGAAAAAAGTTGTTTCGCAAACAATTTCTTTTCAGTTTTATTTAACCGTCATATAATTTTAAGCTAAAATATAAGATTTTACTAAAGTTTCATATATTTTACATATGAAATTTGCAAATGTGATCTATATTCCTATGGGAACAAATTTAACACAGTAAATGAAAAGAAAATTAAAATAAAATTTACCTGATTATTGATATCTCCTGAATATTTTGTTGTTGAATATCTGTTACAATTTGTTGAAATAATCATTCTAAGCAGAACCCTTTTACATTTTAAAGATTTTTTCAGCACAGTTTCTGTTTTTGTATTTAAAAATCAGAACAAATAAAATAAAATCATATTATTATTATTTTTATGGAAGAAGAGAACACGAACTTTGCCTATTTAGTTTAAAGGAAGTACTATGTAAACAATTATTAAATTCATTAGATTAATAATATTAACATATTTAAATAGAAAATATACATCCTATTTAACACTATAGCATAATTTATTCAAATCAAATTAAATTAACGCCGTTACCATGGTTACTGGTTTGTGTTGCGTTATTCATGTTATAAACGTATAGGTAAAAACGATAACTTCATTTCACTGAAGAGTTTTCTAATTATACCGATCGATCGTATCAGTCAAAATAACGGATCGATAGCCCGGTTACCTATGGTATCCGTCATCCGTCCAATCCGTCCGATCCATCATCAATCAGTCAACAACCAGTCACCAATCATTCACCAATCCGTCATCAATCAGTCATCAATCCGGTCCAAACGCGTCATCAATCCGTCACCGATCAGTCATCGATCCGTCAAAGTGTTGCATTGATCGGTTCAAGTACTGCATGTATACAGGATATATGGGTGATGGCGACTCACAGGGCATTGTCGGAATTTCTGTAATGGCCGCTATTTTCAAGATGGCCGCCAAAAATCACGAAAAATGGTATCATCGTCTGATTTCAACGAAACTTGGTATACAGGGTATATGGGTGATGGCGACTCACGGCACACGTAAATTTTAATTATTATTCTTTTTTTTCTTCTTCCGACCATGAACGTGTCCGCACAGTTTCTCAAAAACTACTCAATGGATTGTCATGAAATTTGGTATATAGGTAGGTGGGGACTCAAAGTTGTGCACGCACAAATTGGAATTTTCAAAAAGGCCGCCGTTTCCATGGAAACAGGGTTTAGGTCATAATAAAGGACATTGCGATATCTCGGTTGCCTAGATGCGCAGGATTCTGAAACTTTGTAGGTTGATAGAGCAAATGGAGCTCTTTAATAATACGAAAAAAAAATTGAAGCGATATTTACGGTTTTTGCATTATTTACGAAAATTAGATTTTTGGGGCCCGAAAATGTGATAATTGTCGAAATGCTTTGATTTCAACAAAATTTTGTATCTAGGAGTTTTATTGCATGACGAATTACAATTCAACGTCAAAATTGAGGTAAGAGTGATAGTTTGCGCACGTTTGGGAGACATTTTTGTGTTGGGCATCCCCAACACAGTTAGCACTAGTTATTATGTCTCCCAAACGAAAGTTTGGAGACATATTGTTTTTACTCTTTTTCTTATTATTATTAAGTCCCCCAAACAACGTTTGGGGACTTATTGTTTTTGCACCGTTTCTTATTATGTCTCCCAAACGAAAGTTTGGAGACATATTGTTTTTACTCTGTTTCTTATTATTATTAAGTCCCCCAAACAACGTTTGGGGACTTATTGTTTTTGCACCGTTTCTTCTTATTAAGTCCCCCAAACAACGTTTGGGGACTTATTGTTTTTGCACCGTTTCTTATTATTATTATTCTTCTTCTTCTTCCGATTCTTCCACTTAGTCGTGAACTTGTCCGGAGATCCCAGAGAAAACGACTCCACATATCAATATGAAACTTGGCAGGATAATAGATTGTAAAGAAAGGAAGCTTCGTTGACAATCAGAATTTTCAAAATGGCCGCCGTTTCCATGGAAACAGGAAAATGGACTAAACATTGGACATTGCAATATCTCGGTAACCTAGGTGCGCAGGGTTCTGAAATTTTGTAGGTTGATAGAGCAAAACATTCTCTTTAATAATATGAAAAAAAATTTTGAAGCGATATTTACGGTTTTCGAGATATAAATAAAAATGTGATTTCTCAAGGGAGATAATCGGGTCAAAATTTTCAAAGTGCTCCGATTTACATGAAAATTGATATTTAGGGGTTTTTTGACATGCTGAAGAGAATAGTGGCAAATAAGGGTCGTTTGGGGGACTTTGTGACTTGCTTGCAATCACAGTTAATACTTGTTATTATTCTTCTTCTTCCGTTTCTTCCACTTAGTCGTGAACTTGTCCGGAGATCCCAGAGAAAACAATTCCACATATCAATATGAAACTTGGCAGGATAATAGATTGTAAAAAAGGGAAGCTTCGTTGACAATCGGAATTTTCAAAATGGCTGCCGTTTCCATGGAAACAGGAAAATGGACTAAATATTGGACATTGCAATATCTCGGTAACCTAGGTGCGCAGGGTTCTGAAATTTTGTAGGTTGATAGAGCAAAACATTCTCTTCAATAATATGAAAAAAAATTTTGAAGCGATATTTACGGTTTTCGAGATATAAATAAAAAAGTGTATTTTCAAGTGAGATAATCGGGTCAAAATTTTCAAAGTGCTCCGATTTACATGAAAATTTATATTTAGGGTTTTTTTGACATGCTGAAGAGAATAGTGGCAAATACGGGTCGTTTGGGGGACTTTGTGACTTGCTTGCAATCACAGTTAATACTTGTTATTATTCTTTTTCTTCTTTCTCCCCGCCATGAACTTGTCCGGTAGTTTTCTCTCAAACGCATAGGGGGATTTGCACGAAACATTGTAGGAAGGTAGATCGGTTACTGAAGTTGTTGACGGACTTTTCAAAAATTTCAAAATGGCCGCCGTTTCCGTGTAATTGGCGAAAGTTCATAATATAGGACATTGCAATATCTCGGTAACCTAGGTGCGTAGGAGGCTGAAATTTTGTAGGTGAATAGAGCAAAAGAAGCTCTTCAATAATACGAAAAAAAATTTTGAAGCGATATTTACGGTTTTCGAGTTATTTGCGAAAATGTAATTTTTCGGGCCCAAAAATGCGAAATTCGTCAAAATGCTTAGATTTCGACAAAATTTTGTATCTTGGGGTTTTAAAAGATGGCGAATCATAATACGAGGTCAAAAATGGGTTCGTTTGGGAGACATTTTTGTGTTGGGCATCCCCAACACAGTCAGCACTTGTTATTATTATTCTTCCGATTCTTCCGCTTAGTCGTGAACTTGTCCGGAGATCCCAGAGAAAACGACTCCACATATCAATATGAAACTTGGCAGGATAATAGATTGTAAAGAAAGGAAGCTTCGTTGACAATCGGAATTTTCAAAATGGCCGCCGTTTCCATGGAAACAGGAAAATAGACTAAATATTGGACATTGCAATATCTCGGTAACCTAGGTGCGCAGGGTTCTGAAATTTTGTAGGTTGATAGAGCAAAACATTCTCTTTAATAATATGAAAAAAAAAATTTGAAGCGATATTTACGGTTTTCGAGATATAAATAAAAATGTAATTTCAAGTGAGATAATCGGGTCAAAATTTTCAAAGTGCTCCGATTTACATGAAAATTGATATTTAGGTTTTTTTTGACATGCTGAAGAGAATAGTGGCAAATACAGGTCGTTTGGGGGACTTTGTGATTTGCTTGCAATCACAGTTAATACTTGTTATTATTCTTTTTCTTCTTTCTCACCGCCATGAACTTGTCCTGTAGTTTTCTCTCAAACGCATAGGGGGATTTGCACGAAACATTGTAGGAAGGTAGATCGGTTACTGAAGTTGTTGACGGACTTTTCAAAAATTTCAAAATGGCCGCCGTTTCCGTGTAATTGGCGAAAGTTCATAATATAGGACATTGCAATATCTCGGTAACCTAGGTGCGTAGGAGGCTAAAATTTTGTAGGTGAATAGAGCAAAAGGAGCTCTCCAATAATACGAAAAAATATTTTGAAGCGATATTTACGGTTTTCGAGTTATTTGCGAAAATGTTATTTTTCGGGCCCAAAAATGCGAAAATCGTCAAAATGCTTCGATTTCGACAAAATTTTGTATCCTGGAGTTTAAAAAGATGGTAAATCATAATACGAGGTCAAAAATGGGTTCGTTTGGTAGAAATTTTTGTGTTGGGCATCCCAAACACAGTCAGCACTTGTTTTTTTTTATTATTACCCTTTTCCTTACCTTAATCATGAACTTGTCCGCCACATTTTTTGAAAATGCTTTGATCAATCAAGATAAAACTTGCTGAGGTGGGTGGAGGGTCACTCAGATGTGTGCAATCCACTTTTGAAATTTTCAAGATGGCTGCCATTTTCAAAATGGCCGCCGTTAAAGATTTTTGGGCCTCTCTCAGATCTCGGAGATGGCTTGATGGATTTTAATGAAAATTGGTTCACTGGTAGAATAATCCATCCTGAGCAACATGGCGAAAAAAAATTTGACGCGAACAACGCGATTTTAAAATGGCGGCCATTTTACCACACCCGCCCCCAAAACGTCAACTTTGTCCGATTTTAACGAAATTTCATTTCTAGACTTATTTTGATGCACTGATTTGAATGGAATACTATCCAAAGCGATTTTGGGCGACTTCTGTGTTGGCATCCCAACACAATCAGCACTAGTTATTATTATTCTTTCTTCCGCCCTAAATTTTTGTCCGGAAGTTTTCTCGTAAACTGTTTATCAAAACATTATTAAATGTTCCCCAAGTATAGACCCTTATGAGAAATTGTGCCAAATGCGTGAGAAATTTTCAAAATGGCTACCGTTTCCATGGCAACGGGGAATGATCCAGATTTCGGACAATCTTATATCGCTGGAACCCAGGTGGCCAGGACTTTGAAACTTGGTATGATTGTAGAGCATGATGGGTACAACAAAAATACGAAAATAAATTCGGAAGCGATATTTACGGTTTTTCCGTAAAATGCAAAAATGTGAAATTTCTAGAAATTTCTAAAATAACTAAAAATTAAAATTTGTCGTATCTTCACGAAAATTGGTCATCTGGGTAAATCATGCATGCTGAATTTAAATTTGGAATCGGAATTTGAATCCGACTTCCGGTTTCCAAATGGCGGCCATTTTGATTTCTAAAAATAGCCAAAAACTAAAAATTGTCGAATCTTCTTGAAAATGGGTCATCTGGGTAGTTCAGGTATGCTGAGTTCAATGATGCAATCGGAATTTCGATCCGACTTCCGGTTTCCAAATGGGGGCCATTTTGAATTTCTAAAAATAGACCGAAAATTAAAGTTAGTCAAATGCTTACGAGAATAGGTTATCTGGGTAAATCAGGTATGCCGAATTCAATGGTGCACTCAGAATGTTGATTCGACTTCTGGATTTTCTATGGTGGCCATTTTCACTTCACTCCCACCCACTTTAAAAGTGAACTTTGTCTGATCTCCATGAAATTTGATTTCCCACTGTATTTAATTCAATTGAATGATATTGCATGTATTCCAGATATCAGTTGTCGACATGGTGCCGTCGTTTGGGAGCCATTCATGATCTCTGAGATCATATCATCAATATTTAAGTCGCCCAAAACAAAGTTTTGGAGACTTATTGTTTTTGCACCGTTTCTTATTATTATGTCCCCGACCACGAAATGTCGTCGGGGACATATTGTTTTTACTCCGTTTCTTATTTTTCTTCTTATTATTATTATTATTATTATTATGTCCCCGACCACGAAGTGTCGTCGGGGACATATTGTTTTTACTCCGTTTCTTATTATGTCCCCGACCACGAAGTGTCGTCGGGGACATATTGTTTTTACTCCGTTTCTTATTAAGTCGCCCAAAACAAAGTTTGGGAGACTTATTGTTTTTGCACCGTTTCTTATTATTATTATTTTTTTATTATTATTATTCTTTTCCTTACCTTAATCATGAACTTGTCCGCCACATTTTTTGAAAATGCTTTGACCAATCAAGATAAAACCTATTGAGGTGGGTGGAGGGTCACTCAGAGGTGTGCAATCCACTTTTGAAATTTTCAAGATGGCCGCCATTTTCAAAATGGCCGCCGTTTAAGATTTTTGGACCTCTCTCAGATCTCGGAGATGGCTTGATGGATTTTAATGAAAATTGGTTCACTGGTAGAGTGATCCATCCTGAGCAACATGGCGAAAAAAAATTTGACGCGAACATCGCCATTTTAAAATGGCGGCCGTTTTACCACACCCGCCCCCCAAAAACGTCAACTTTGTCCGATTTTAACGTAATCTAATTTTTAGACTTATTTTGATGCCCTGTTTTGAATGGAATACTATCCAAGGCGATTTTGGGCGACTTCTGTGTTGGCATCCCAACACAATCAGCACTAGTTTTTCTTATTATATCTCCCAAACACTATGTTTGGGAGATACATTGTTTTTACTCTGTTTCTTCTTATTATTATTCTTCTTTTTTTTCTTCTTCTGGACATGAACGTTTCCGAGCTGGTTCTCAATAACTACTAAATGGATCTTCATGAAACTTCGTATGGTGGTAGAGTGGGTCTCAAAGGTGTGCATGCAATTTTTGAAATTTTAAAAATTGACACCGTTTCCATGGAAACAGGGAAAGGTCATAATATAGGACATTGCGATATCTCAGTTACCTAGGTGCGCAGGGTTCTGAAATTTTGCAGGTTGATAGAGCAAAAGGAACTCTTTAATAATATGAAAAAAAAATTTTCGAAGCGATATTTACGGTTTTCGAGTTAGTTTTGGTTTTGGTTTAAATGCTACTGATGAGAGGTTACTCCTTGAAATATCGATATATAGCATATCAAATTTAACCGTTTATACCCGCGTTTTTGGTATTTGTAATTTTGAAACCACTGGGCGATAACCGCTGCTGGTGGACCAGAGGTCCCCGAGGGTAATCATAAGCCTGGTAGTCAGACTTGTCTGACACGAATTACCATAAAATTTGTAATATATTGTCGCTGAAATTTCCGATTGTTAAATTCAAAATTGATAAAAACACCAGGTTTCTTTCCTTGTAATGCACATGGTCGATATCCTCGGTGCTGGATTTGGCTTCCTTGTTCGAACGTTTTGGTTTTGAGTACTTTTCGTTTTCAACTGTTTTGGATTTTGACCTTCCAAAGTTTTGGTTTAAATGCTACTGATGAGAGGTTACTCCTTGAAATATCGATATATAGCATATCAAATTTAACCGTTTATACCCGCGTTTTTGGTATTTGTAATTCACGAAAATGTGATTTTTCGGACCCAAAAATGGGAAAATTGTCAAGATGCTACGATTTCGACAAAATTTGGTATCTAGGAGTTTCAATTGATGGCGAGTTAGGATGCAATGTCAAAATTGATACAAGAGTGACCATATGCGTACGTTTGGGAGATATTTTTGTGTTGGGCATCCCCAACACAGTCAGCACTAGTTATTCTTTATTTTTTATTTTTCTTCCGTCAACCTGATGCATTAACTTGTCCGGCCTACTCCTAGGAAATGGGTGGACCGATTGATCTGAAACTTGGAGGGATGATAGGTCCCAAGGTCCTACGGTGTTTTTTGGGGTTTTTCATTTCAAGATGGCCGCCATTTCCAAGATGGCCGCCAAAAACGGAAAAAATATTACCTTCTTTTTCTCGGAAACCACTTGATGAAATTCAACGAAACTTTGTTTACATGTTCAAGAACATAATTGGAAACTTTTTGGGCAAAACAAAATTTCGCAAGTGGCGGCCATTTTGAAAAATGGCCGAAAAAGCGAAAAATGTAAACATTGTCCGATTTAAACGAAACTTGGTATATAGGATATATGGGTGATGGCGACTCACGGCGCATTGTCGGAATTTCTGTAATGGCCGCCATTTTCAAGATGGCTGCCGAAAATCACGAAAAATGTAAACATTGTCGGATTTCAACGAAAATTAGTATACAGGGTATATGAGTGATGGCGACTCACAGCGCAATGTCAGAATTTTCGTAATGGCCGCCATTTTCAAGATGGCCGCCGAAAATGGCAAAAAAGGAAACATTGTCCGATTTCAACGAAACTTGGTATACAGGGTATATGGATGATGGCGACTCACGGCGCATTGTCAGAAATTCCGTAATGGCCGCCATTTTCTAGATGGCGGCCGAAAATGGCAAAAAATGTAAACATTGTCCAATTTCAACGACACTTGGTATACAGGGTATATATGTAATGGCGACTCGCGGCGCATTGTCGAAATTCTGTTGAAGAGGACAGACATTAAATGAGAACGGGAGGGGACATCCCACGTTTTGGGAAACGTAAATTTTATTTTTTCTTCTTATTATTATTATACTTTTTTCTTTTTCTTCCGTCAACCTGATGCACGAACTTGTCCGACTATCTTCTCGGACACGGACAAAGGTGGACCGATTGATTTGAAACTTGGAGGGGTGATAGGTACCAAGGTCCTACAGTGTTTTTTGAGATTTATAATTTCAAAATGGCTGCCATTTCCAAGATGGCCGCCAAAAACCGAAAAACTATTACCTTATTTTTCTTGGAAACCACATGATGAAATTCAACGAAACTTGGTATACATGTTCAGAAACATAATTGGAAACTTTTTGGGCAAAAAAAAATTTCGCGAGTGGCGGCCATTTTGAAAAATGGCCGAAAAAGAGCGAAAAATGTAAATATTGTCTGATTTCAACGAAACTTGGTATAGAGGGTATATGGGTGATGGCGATTCACGGCGCATTGTCGGAATTTCCGTCATTTATAAGATGGCCACCGAAAATGGCGAAAAATGTAAACATTGTCCGATTTCAATGAAACTTGGTATACATGGTATATGGGTGATGGCGACTGACGTCACATTGTTGGAATTTCTGTAATGGCCGCCATTTTCAAGATGGCCGCCGAAAATAACGAAAAATGTAAACATTGTCCGATTTCAACGAAACTTGGTATACAGGATATATGGGTGATGGCGACTCACAGCGCATTGTCGGAATTTCCGTAATGGCTGCCATTTTCAAGATGGCCGCCGAAAATCGCGAAAAATGTAAACATTGTCCAATTTTGATGATGTCCTCTCTGTCAATAACACTTCATTTGGTAGTTGGATTCCTTCAATATATCCTCCGGAATTGGAGATTAAAGAGACCACCGAATCTTATTGCTTCACGTCTTTCTTGGATTTGCACCTCGAATTTGACCCAGGTGGTCATCTCAGTACAAAAATTTACGATAAACGAGACGATTTTAATTTCCAAATTATTAATTTTCCTAATCTACAGAGCAATATACATACTTCTCCTGCATACGGTGTTTATATTTCTCAACTTATTCGATATGCCAGAGCTTGCACACATTTCACAGATTTTTTTATCAGACACCGGTTTCTTCGTGACCGACTTTTGAAGCAGGGCTATAAGAAAATATGTCTCATACGATCACTAAAAAAATTCTTTCTTCGTTATCAGCCACTTGTAGAAAAGTTCAAAATTGAGTTAAAAGATATGATAGTTAATTGTTTTAATTAGTGTTTGACTGGTCTGCTGTACTGAGATGATCACCTCAATATCCCTATTGTGTCTCACAACTATGTTGTGTTCTATGGTCATTACCGGATCCTAAGATCGCAATGGAAGAGGGAGGTTTGGCGCCTTAAAACCTGGTTTAACCCACAACTTCTTTGGAAGTGCCTGTACCAAGTCAGGACCATTGCGGTCTTTAATTCTTCTGGTTTTGTGATTCTCTCAAATAAAAATTACAACAAAGCTTTAGACAAAATCTTCTGTATTTTGTTCATGATAATTTTCATATCCTACATGTCCTATTATGTTCGACTTGTAAAACCTAATTCCTAGAAAATTTTACAGTGTCGCACTATTTTACGTAACTATATATTATGGGTTAAGCGGATTTTACAGTATCACACTATTTTATGTAACTATAGATATTAGGGACTTGAAGATCGCAATGGAAGAGGGAGGTTTGGCGCCATAAAACCTAGTTTAACCCACCATTTCGTTTGAAATGCCTGTACCAAGTCAGGACCATTGCGATCCACCAGTTATCCGGTATGACTGATTCGTTTTTGTCATTTTCTCTGGACTATGAGATTGATCATTCAAGTTCGGTAGTTTTGTTATTACCTTTATTTAACGAAACTTGGTACACAGGGTATATGGGTGATGGCGACTCACGGCGCATTGTCGGAAATCTGTTGAAGAGGACAGACATTATATGAGAACGGGAGGGGACATCCCACGTTTCGGGAAACGTAAATTTTAATTATTATTATTATACTTTTTTCTTTTTCTTCCGTCAACCTGATGCACGAACTTGTACGACTCTCTCCTCGGACAAAGGTGGACCGATCGATTTGAAACTTGGAAGGGTGATAGGTCCCAAGGCCCTACAGTGTTTTTTTGCGACTTATAATTTCAAAATGGCCGCCATTTCCAAGATGGCCGCCAAAAACCGAAAAACTATAACCTTATTTTTCTTGGAAATCATGATGAAATTCAACGAAACTTGGTATACATGTTCAGAAACATAATTCGAAACTTTTTTGGCAAAAAAAAATTTCGCGAGTGGCGGCCATTTTGAAAAATGGCCGAAAAAGAGCGAAAAATGTAAATATTGTCTGATTTCAACGAAACTTGGTATAGAGGGTATATGGGTGATGGCGATTCACGGCGCATTGTCGGAATTTCCGTATTGGTCGCCTTTTTCAAGATGGCCGCCGAAAATGGCGAAAAGTGTAAACATTGTCTGATTTCAATGAAACTTGGTATACATGGTATATGGGTGATGGCGACTGACGGCACATTGTTGGAATTTATGTAATGGCCGCCATTTTCAAGATGGCCGCCGAAAATCGCGAAAAATGTAAACATTGTCTAATTTTAACGAAACTTGGTACACAGGGTATATGGGTGATGGTGACTCATGGCGCATTGTCGGAAATCTGTTGAAGAGGACAGACATTATATGAGAACGGAAGGGGACATCCCACGTTTCGGGAAACGTAAATTTTAATTATTATTATTATTATTCTGATTCTTAATCATGAAGCTGTCCTCCTTAATTCAAGAAAACGGTCCAAGGAAATTGAATAACACTTGTTGGATTGGATAATGGGTCACTCAAAGGCGTGTAATCAAGTTTTGAAATTTTCAAGATGGCCGCAGTTTCAAAATGGCGGCCGTCGGAAAAAGTGGGCGGAAATTTTTTTTCATCGGATCGTCTTAAAAATTGGTCATCTGAGTAAAGCGGGTATGCTGATTTCAAATCTGCGACCAGATTTAAAATCCGACTTCCGGTTATAAAATGGCGGCCATTTTTCTACACCCACCCCCCTTAAAAATGTGAACTTTGTCTGATTTCAATTAAATTTGATTTCTATACATATTTTATTGTACTGAATGGGAAGAAATAGTTTTCAAGGCGATTTTGGGCGACTTGTGTGTTGCCAACCCAACACAAATTATAGCTAGTTATTATTATTTTTCTCGGTATTCTGGAGTGGTGAACTTGTCCACCTCATTTTTTTAACATCTTTTAAGGAAGGAAGCTGAAACTTCATATATCAAGAGTATGGAATGGGAGATTGTGCTTTTTGTATGTTTCGCCGAATTTGAACGACCCCTTATGGGTTAGAAAAGGGCCTCACAATGGCTTCTCGAAACCCAAGTTGAATTTTCACCTGGCATTTCGGAACCAGCTGAGGTAAAAAAATTTCTATAGGTTAAGTGCGGATATTTGATACCTTTCATTTTAAAAAAAAAATTGAAAACTGGACTTACCGTTTTTAAAATTTTGCAAAAAATCAAAAATTATTTTTATTGTAAGATTAAGTTATCTTTCTTTGTACAATATTTTGTAATAGTAATGAAAAAAATTCTCAACTTTGTTATTTCTTAATGAAAATTGATATACTAGGTAATAATGGTATGCCGAGTTCATTTTTGGATCGAAAAATTTTTTTGGCGGCAATTTTCAAAATGGCGGATAAAATGGCCGCCATTTTCCCGCCAAAAACTAAAGTTACTCCGATTTTGATGAAAATTGGTACGTAAGGTAATACTGGTATGGCGAGACGATTTTTGACATCAATTTTTTTTTTATCGTCGGCCATTTTGAAAATGGCCGCCATTTCCCGCCAAAATTAAAGTAACTTCGATTTTGACGAAAATTGGTATATAATGTAATAGTGGTATGGCGAGTTGATTTTTGACATCGAAATTTTTTTTATTGTCGGCCATTTTCAAAAAGGCTGCCATTTCCCGCCAAAATTAGACTTGCTTCAATTTTAATTAAAATTAATATACAGGGTAATTGTGGTATGGTGAGTTCATTTTTAGCATCAAATTTTGTTTATGGTCTAATGCAACAGCTTTTGGATGCGACTGTGTGACTCTTCTCGACAATATTAGATTAAGGGAGAATAATATCTTATATGGATGTCAACCAAAAGCTTCTCCGTAACGTTCTTTGCATTTCATTGAAGAGTGGCTCCATTGTGGAGGACGAGAGCGGTAGTTATGCTCGCTAGTCTCGCCCCTGAAAAATGTGAACTTTGTCCGATTTCAATGAAATTTGCTTTCTATACATATCTTATCGTACTGAATGGGAAGAAATAGTATCCAAGGCGATTTTGGGCGACTTGTGTGTTGGCATCCCAACACAAATTATAGCTAGTTATTATATCTCCCAAACACTATGTTTGGGAGATATATTGTTTTTACTCTGTTTCTTATTATGTCTCCCAAACGAAAGTTTGGAGACATATCGTTTTTACTCTGTTTCTTATTATTATTTTTCTTCTTCTTTCTCTGCGGCATGAACGTTTCTGCGCGTTTTCTCTAAAACGCCTTCGGGGATTAGCATGAAACATTGTAGGATGGTAGATGGGTTATTGAAGTTATGTACGGACATTTCAAAATTTTCAAAAAAATTTGACGCGAACAACGCCATTTTTAAATGGCGGCCATTTTACCACACCCGCCCCCAAAACGTCAACTCTGTCCGATTTTAACGAAATTTCATTTCTAGACTTATTTTGATGCACTGATTTGAATGGAATACTATCCAAGGCGATTTTGGGCGACTTCTGTGTTGGCATCCCAACACAATCAGCACTAGTTATTATTATTCTTTCTTCCGCCCTAAATTTTTGTCCGGAAGTTTTCTCGTAAACTGTTTATCGAAACATTATTAAATGTTCCCCAAGTATAGACCCTTATGAGAAATTGTGCCAAATGCGTGGGAAATTTTCAAAATTTGCTACCATTTCCATGGCAACGGGGAATGTTCCAGATTTCGGACAATCTTATATCGCTGGAACCCAGGTGGCCAGGACTTTGAAACTTGGTATGATTGTAGAGCATGATGGTTACAACAAAAATACGAAAATAAATTCGGAAGCGATATTTACGGTTTTTCCGTAAAATGCAAAAATGTGAAATTTCTAGAAATTTCTAAAATAACCAAAAATTAAAATTTGTCGTTTTTTCACGAAAATTGGTCATCTGGGTAAATCATGTATGCTGAATTTAAATTTGGAATCGGAATTTGAATCCGACTTCCGGTTTCCAAATGGCGGCAATTTTGATTTCTAAAAATAGCCAAAAACTAAAAATTGTCGAATCTTCTTGAAAATGGGTCATCTGGGTAGTTCAGGTATGCTGAGTTCAATGATGCAATCGGAATTTCGATTCGACTTCCGGTTTCCAAATGGGAGCCATTTTGAATTTCTAAAAATAGACCGAAAATTAAAGTTAGTCAAATGCTTACGAGAATAGGTTATCTGGGTAAATCAGGTATGCCGAATTCAATGGTGCACTCAGAATGTTGATTCGACTTCTGGATTTTCTATGGTGGCCATTTTCACTTCACTCCCACCCACTTTAAAAGTGAACTTTGTCTGATCTCCATGAAATTTGATTTCCCACTGTATTTAATTCAATTGAATGATATTGCATGTATTCCAGATATCAGTTGTCGACATGGTGCCGTCGTTTGGGAGCCATTCATGATCTCTGAGATCATATCATCAATATTTAAGTCGCCCAAAACAAAGTTTGGGAGACTTATTGTTTTTGAACCGTTTCTTATTATTATTATTAAGTCACCGACCACGAAGTGTCGGAGACTTATTGTTTTTGCACCGTTTCTTATTATTTTTTTTCTCTGACGCAGCTTTGTCCGCAAGATTACGGAAAAGTGTCTGAAACGATTCTCATGAAACTTTGAATATATATAGGGTCGCATATGAAGGTGGGCCTCATGGTTTTAAAATTTTCAAAATGGCCGCCATTTTCAAAATGGCCGCCATCAAATTAGGGTACCAAAAAATTATCTCGGAAACTACTGGATGGATTTCGATGAAATTTGGTATGTAGGTAGAGGGTACTAAGGGAAGTTGAATGGTGGATACGAAAAATTCAAGATGGCCGTCATTTTCAAAATGGCCGCCGTCAAAAATTGACAAAAAATTTTGTCCGCTAAATTTATCTACCTAAACCTCGATGGATTTGCATGAAATTTTGTATATTAATAGACCATTATATTTAGATGGTTTTATAACCAAGAAAAAATTTTGCGCGTCGGCCATTTTCAAAATGGCCGCCATTTTCAAGATGGCCGCCATCGAAAATTGTAAAATGGGATATTTCTAAAACTACTTGACGGATTGCAACGAAATTTGGTATTTAGGTAGATGAGAGTAATGGAACTTGAATGGCCAATTCGAAAAAATCAAGATGGCCGCCATTTTCAAAATGGCCGCCATTGAAAATTGTAAAATTGGATATTTCTAACACTACTTGACGGATTGCAACCAAATTTGGTATTTAGGTAGATTGGAGTAAGGGAAGTTGAATGGCCAATTCGAAAAATCAAGATGGCCGCCATTTTCAAAATGGCCGCCATCAAACATTGAAAAAAGGGGGATCTTGGAAACTATTTGACAGATTTCAACACAATTTTATATGGTGATGCAGTTCAATATGTCGCTTCGAAATACATGCAGTTCAAACGGGAGGTGACTTCTGTGTTGGCATCCCAACACAATCATATCTAGTTATTATTATTCTGATTCTTAATCATGAAGCTGTCCTCCTTAATACAAGAAAACGGTTCAAGGAAATTGAATAACACTTGTAAAAATTAATTATCTTGGTGAAGCGGGTATGCTGATTTCAAATCTGCGACCAGATTTAAAATCCGACTTCCGGTTGTGGAGGACGAGAGCGGTAGTTATGCTCGCTAGTCTCGCCCCTTAAAAATGTGAACTTTGTCCGATTTCAATGAAATTTGCTTTCTATACATATCTTATTGTACTGAATGGGAAGAAATAGTATCCAAGGCGAGTTTGGACGACTTGTGTGTTGGCATCCCAACACAAATTATAGCTAGTTATTATATCTCCCAAACACTATGTTTGGGAGATATATTGTTTTTACTCTGTTTCTTATTATGTCTCCCAAACGAAAGTTTGGAGACATATTGTTTTTACTCTATTTCTTATTATTATTTTTGTTCTTCTTTCTCTGCGGCATGAACGTTTCCGCGCGTTTTCTCTAAAACGCCTTAGGGGATTAGCATGAAACATTGTAGGATGGTAGATGGGTTATTGAAGTTATGTACGGACATTTCAAAATTTTCAAAAAAATTTGACGCGAACAACGCCATTTTTAAATGGCGGCCATTTTACCACACCCGCCCCCAAAACGTCAACTCTGTCCGATTTTAACGAAATTTCATTTCTAGACTTATTTTGATGCACTGATTTGAATGGAATACTATCCAAGGCGATTTTGGGCGACTTCTGTGTTGGCATCCCAACACAATCAGCACTAGTTATTATTATTCTTTCTTCCGCCCTAAATTTTTGTCCGGAAGTTTTCTCGTAAACTGTTTATCGAAACAATATAAAATGTTCCCCAAGTATAGACCCTTATGAGAAATTGTGCCAAATGCGTGGGAAATTTTCAAAATGGCTACCGTTTCCATGGCAACGGGGAATGTTCCAGATTTCGGACAATCTTATATCGCTGGAACCCAGGTGGCCAGGACTTTGAAACTTGGTATGATTGTAGAGCATGATGGGTACAACAAAATTACGAAAATAAATTCGGAAGCGATATTTACGGTTTTTCCGTAAAATGCATAAATGTGAAATTTCTAAAATAACCAAAAATTAAAATTTGTCGTATCTTCACGAAAATTGGTCATCTGGGTAAATCATGTATGCTGAATTTAAATTTGGAATCGGAATTTGAATCCGACTTCCGGTTTCCAAATGGCGGCCATTTTGATTTCTAAAAATAGCCAAAAACTAAAAATTGTCGAATCTTCTTGAAAATGGGTCATCTGGGTAGTTCAGGTATGCTGAGTTCAATGATGCAATCGGAATTTCGATTCGACTTCCGGTTTCCAAATGGGGGCCATTTTGAATTTCTAAAAATAGACCGAAAATTAAAGTTAGTCAAATGCTTACGAGAATAGGTTATCTGGGTAAATCAGGTATGCCGAATTCAATGGTGCACTCAGAATGTTGATTCGACTTCTGGATTTTCTATGGTGGCCATTTTCACTACACTCCCACCCACTTTAAAAGTGAACTTTGTCTGATCTCCATGAAATTTGATTTCCCACTGTATTTAATTCAATTGAATGATATTGCATGTATTCCAGATATCAGTTGTCGACATGGTGCCGTCGTTTGGGAGCCATTCATGATCTCTGAGATCATATCATCAATATTTAAGTCGCCCAAAACAAAGTTTGGGAGACTTATTGTTTTTGCACCGTTTCTTATTATTATTATTAAGTCGCCCAAAACAAAGTTTGGGAGACTTATTGTTTTTGCACCGTTTCTTATTATTATTATTATTATTATTATTCTTTTTCTTCTTTCTCCGCGGCATGAAACTGTCCATGCGAGTTCTCAGAAATTGCTTGACGGATTTGCACGAAACATTGTATGATGGTAGATGGGTCTTTGAAGTAAATCCTAACCTATTCGGAATTTCCAAGATGGCCGCCATTTTCAAAATGGCCGCCATTACATAAGGGTACCCCAAAACTATCTCAAAAATTACTGGACGGATTTCGACCAAATTTGGACGTTCATTGACAAAATTAAAAAGGACTTGATTGGTGAAAAAAAATATTTCAAGATGGCCGCCATTTTCAAAATGGCTGCTACTGAAAATAGGCAAAATTTAAAAATGTCAACCGATTTGCATGAAACTTAGTATATTAACAGAACAGGGTAAGGCGACCTCAAATCTGTAAATAAAATTTGCAAGATGGCCGCCATTTCAAAATGGCCGCCATCCAAAGTTGTAAAAATTGACCAATTTCAACCAATGCTTCAATTTCAACAAAATTTTGTATCTAGAGGTTTTATGAATGGTGAAATAGAATATGGTGTCAAAAATGCGTTCGTTTGGGAGACATTTTGTGTTGGGCATCCCCAACACAGTCAGCACTTGTTATTATTATTATTATTCTTCTGATTCTTAATCGTGAAGCTCTCCTCCCTAATACAAGAAAACGGTTCAAGGAAATTGAATAACACTTGTTGGATTGGATAGTTGGTTACCTAAAGGCGTGCAATCAAGTTTTGAAATTTTCAAGATGGCCGCCGTTTCAAAATGGCGGTCATCGAAAAAAGTGGGCGGAAAATTTTTGTTCATCGGATTGTTTTGAAAATTGGTCATCTGGGTAAAGCGGGTATGCCGAGTTCAAATCTTTGACCGAATTTGAAATCTGACTTACGGTTTCAAAATGGCGGCAATTTTACTACACCTGCCCCCCTTAAAAATGTGAACTTTGTCCGATTTCAATGAAATTTGATTTCTATACATATTTTATTGTACTGAATGGGAAGAAAAAGTATCCAAGGCGATTTTGGGCGACTTGTGTGTTGGCATCCCAACACAAATTATAGCTAGTTATATCTCCCAAACACTATGTTTGGGAGATATATTGTTTTTACTCTGTTTCTTATTATTAAGTCGCCCAAAACAAAGTTTGGGAGACTTATTGTTTTTGCACCGTTTCTTATTATTATGTCCCCGAACACGAAGTGTCGGGGACATATTGTTTTTGCTCGGTTTCTTATTAAGTCGCCCAAAACAAAGTTTGGGAGACTTATTGTTTTTGCACCGTTTCTTATTATTAAGTCGCCCAAAACAAAGTTTGGGAGACTTATTGTTTTTGCACCGTTTCTTATTATTATTATTATTCTTCTGATTCTTTATCGTAAAGTTGTCCTCCCTAATACAAGAAAATGGTTCAAGGAAATTGAATAACACTTGTTGGATTGGATAGTGGGTCACTCAAAGGCGTGTAATCAAGTTTTGAAATTTTCAAGATGGCCGCCGTTTCAAAATGGCGGCCGTCGGAAAAAGTGGGCGGAAATTTTTTTTTCATCGGATCGTCTTGAAAATTGGTCATCTGGGTAAAACGGGTATGCTGAATTCAAATCTGCGACCAGATTTGAAATCCGACTTCCGGTTTCAAAATGGCGGCCATTTTACTACACCCGCCCCCCTTAGAAATGTGAACTTTGTCCGATTTCAATGAAATTTTATTTCTATACATATTTTATTGCACTGAATGGGAAGAAAAAGTATCCAAGGCGATTTTGGGCGACTTGTGTGTTGGCATCCCAACACAAATTATAGCTAGTTATTATTATTCTTCTGATTCTTTATCGTAAAGTTGTCCTCCCTAATACAAGAAAATGGTTCAAGGAAATTGAATAACACTTGTTGGATTGGATAGTGGGTCACTCAAAGGCGTGTAATCAAGTTTTGAAATTTTCAAGATGGCCGCCGTATCAAAATGGCGGCCGTCGGAAAAAGTGGGCGGAAAATTTTTTTTCATCGGATCGTCTTGAAAATTTGTCATCTGGGTAAAACGGGTATGCTGAATTCAAATCTGCGACCAGATTTAAAATCCGACTTCCGGTTATAAAATGGCGGCCATTTTTCTACACCCGCCCCCCTTAGAAATGTGAACTTTGTCCGATTTCAATTAAATTTGATTTCTATACATATTTTATTGCACTGAATGGGAAGAAAAAGTATCCAAGGCAATTTTGGGCGACTTGTGTGTTGGCATCCCAACACAAAATATAGCTAGTTATTATTATTTTTCTCGGTATTCTGGAGTGGTGAACTTGTCCACCTCATTTTTTTAACATCTTTTAAGGAAGGAAGCTGAAACTTCATATATCAAGAGTATGGAATGGGAGATTGTGCTTTTTGTATTTTTCGCCGAAATCGAATGACCCCTTATAGGTTAAAAAAGGGCCTCAAAATGGCTCCTCGAAACCCAAGTTGAATTTTCACCTGGCATTTTGGAACCAGCTGAGGTAGAAAAAATTTCTATAGGTTAAGTGCGGATATTTGATACCTTTCATTTAAAAAAAATTGAAAACTGGACTTACCGTTTTTAAAATTTTGCAAAAAATCCAAAATTGTTTTTATTGTAAGATTAAGTTATCTTTCTTTGTACAATATTTTGTAATAGTAATGAAAAAAATTATCAACTTTGTTATTTCTTAATGAAAATCGGTTTACAAGGTAATAGTGGTATGCCGAGTTCATTTTTGGTATCGAAAATTTTTTTTGGGGGCAATTTTCAAAATGGCGGATAAAAAACTAAAGTTACTCCGATTTTGATGAAAATTGGTACGTAAGGTAATACTGGTATGGCGAGATGATTTTGACATCAAATTTTTTTTATCGTCGGCCATTTTGAAAATGGCCACCTTTTCCCGCCAAAATTAAAGTTACTTCGATTTTGACGAAAATTGGTATATAATGTATTATTGGTATGGCGAGTTGATTTTTGACATCGAAATTTTTTTATTGTCGGCCATTTTCAAATAGGCTGCCATTTCCCGCCAAAATTAGACTTGCTCCGATTTTAATGAAAATTAATATACAGGGTAATTGTGGTATGGTGAGTTCATTTTAAGCATCAAATTTTGTTTATGGTCTGATGCAACAGCTTTTGGATGCGACTGTGTGACTCTTCTCGACAATATTAGATTAAGGGAGAATAATATCTTATATGGATGTCAACCAAAAGCTTCTCCGTAACGTTCTTAGCATTTCATTGAAGAGTGGCTCCATTGTCTCGCCCCTTAAAAATGTGAACTTTGTCCGATTTCAATGAAATTTGCTTTCTATACATATCTTATTGTACTGAACGGGAAGAAATAGTATCCAAGGCGATTTTGGGCGACTTGTGTGTTGGCATCCCAACACAAATTATAGCTAGTTATTATATTTCCCAAACACAATGTTTGGGAGATATATTGTTTTTACTTGTTTCTTATTATGTCTCCCAAACGAAAGTTTGGAGACATATTGTTTTTACTCTGTTTCATATTATTATTTTTCTTCTTCTTTCTCTGCGGCATGAACGTTTTCTCTAAAACGCCTTAGGGGATTAGCACGAAACATTGTAGGATGGTAGATGGGTTATTGAAGTTGTGCACGGACATTTCAAAATTTTCAAAATGGCTTTTGTTTCCGTCTTATTAACGAAAGTTCATAATATAGGACATTGAAATATCTCGGTAACCTAGGTGCGTAGGTGGCTGAAATTTTGTAGATGTATAGAACAAAAGAAGCTCTTCAGTTATAAGAAAAAAAGTTGAAGCGATATGTACGGTTTTCGAGTTAATTGCGAAAATGTGATTTTTTCGGCCTAAAAATGGGAAAATCGTCAAAATGCTTCGATTTAATTGAAAAGTTGTATCTAGAGGTTTTTGTATCTAAAGATGGCAAATCATAATACGAGGACAAAAAAAAATCAAAATGGCCGCCCTTTCCATGTAATTGGTGAAAGTTCAAAATATAGGATATTGCGATATCTCGGTAAACTAGTTGCGAAGGAGGCTAAAATTTTGTAGGTGAACAAAGCAAAAGGATCTCTTCAATAATATGGGGAAAAAAAATTAAAGTGATATTCACTGTTTTCAAGTTATTTACGAAAATGTGATTTTTCGGGCCCAAAAATTCGAAAATCGTCAAAATGCTTCGATTTCGACACAATTTTGTATCTAGGGGTTCTAAAAGATGGCAAATCATAATACGAGGTCAAAAATGGGTTCGTTTGGGAGACATTTTTGTGTTGGGCATCCCAAACACAGTCAGCACTTGTTATATCTCCCAAACCTCCCTAACACTATGTTTGGGAGATATATTGTTTTTACTCTGTTTGTTATTATGTCTCCCAAACGAAAGTTTAGAGACATATTGTTTTTACTCTGTTTCTTATTATTGTTATTATTATTAAGTCACCGACCACGAAGTGTCGGAGACTTATTGTTTTTGCACCGTTTCTTATTATTATTATTTTTTTTCTCTCTGACGCAGCTTTGTCCGCAAGATTACGGAAAAGTGTCTGAAAAGATTCTCATGAAACTTTGAATATATATAGGGTCGCATGTGAAGGTGGGCCTCATTGTTTTAAAATTTTCAAAATGGCCGCCCTCAAATTAGGGTACCAAAAAATTATCTCGGAAACTACTGGATGGATTTCGATGAAATTTGGTATGTAGGTAGGGGGTACTAAGGGAAGTTGAATGGTGGATACAAAAATTCCAGATGGCCGTCATTTTCAAAATGGCCGCCGTCAAAAATTGACCAAAATTTTGTCCGCTAAATTTATCTACCTAAACCTCGATGGATTTGCATGAAATTTTGTATATTAATAGACCATTATATTTAGATGGTTTTTTTACCAAGAAAAAATTTTGCGCGTCGGCCATTTTCAAAATGGCCGCCATCGAAAATTGTAAAATGGGATATTTCTAAAACTACTTGACGGATTGCAACCAAATTTGGTATTTAGGTAGATGAGAGTAATGGAACTTGAATGGCCGATTCGAAAAAATCAAGATGGCCGCCATTTTCAAAATGGCCGCCATCGAAAATTGTAAAATGGGATATTTCTAAAACTACTTGACGGATTGCAACCAAATTTGGTATTTAGGTAGATGAGAGTAATGGAACTTGAATGGCCGATTCGAAAAAATCAAGATGGCCGCCATTTTCAAAATGGCCGCCATTGAAAATTGTAAAATTGGATATTTCTAACACTACTTGACGGATTGCAACCGAATGTGGTATTTAGGTAGATGGGAGTAAGGGAAGTTGAATGGCCAATTCGAAAAATCAAGATGGCCGCCATTTCAAAATGGCCGCCATCAAACATTGAAAAAAGGGGGATCTTGGAAACTATTTGACAGATTTCAACACAATTTTATATGGTGATGTAGTTCAATATATCGCTTCGAAATACATGCAGTTCAAACAGGAGGTGACTTCTGTGTTGGCATCCCAATACAATCACATCTAGTTATTTTTTCTTCTTTCTCCGCCATGAACGTGTCCATGCGAGATCTCAGAAATGACTCGAAGGATTTTAACGAAATATTGTACAATGGTAGAAGGGTTACTGAAGTTGTTCCTAAGCTTTTCGGAATTTTCAAAATGGCTGCCGTTTCTGTGTAATTAGCGAAAGGTCATAATATAGGACATTGCAATATCTCGGTAACCCAGGTGCGTAGGAAGCTGAAATTTTGTAGGTGAATAGAACAAAAGGAGCTCTTTAATAATACAAAAAAACTTTCGAAGCGATATTTACCGTTTTTGAGTTATTCACGAAATTTTGATTTTTCGGTCCCAAAAATAGGAAATTCTTCAAAATGCTTTGATTTCAACTAAATTTGATATCTAGGGGTTTTAAAAGATGGCAAATAAGAATATGAGGTCAAAAATGTGTTCGTTTGGGAGACATTTTTGTGTTGGCATCCCCAACACAGTCAGCACTTGTTATTATTATTCTTTTTTTTTCTTCTTCTCCTCATGAACGTGTCCGAGCTGGTTCTCAAAAACTACTGAATAGATCTTTATAAAATTTTGTATATTGGTAGAGTGGGTCCCAAGGTTGGTGATGCAAAAATTGGAATTTTCGTGGCCGCCGTTTCCATGGAAACAGGGTAAGGTCATGATATAGGACATTGCGATATCTCGGTTACCTAGATGTGCAGGGTTCTGAAATTTTGCAGCTTAATAAAACAAAAGGAACTCTTTCATATTACGAAAAAAATTTGGAAGCAAAATTTACGGCTTTTGAGTTATTCACGAAAATGCAATTTTTCGGTCCCAAAAATGGGAAAATTGTCAAAATGCTACGATGTCAACAAAATTTGGTATCTAGGGGTTTAAAATGATGGCGAGTTAGGGTGTGATGTCAAAATTTATGCAAGAGTTACAGTATACGTACGTTTGGGAGATATTTTTGTGTTGGGCTTCCCCAACACAGTCAGCACTAGTTATTATTATTATGTCTCCCAAACACTATGTTTGGCAGATATATTGTTTTTACTCTGTTTCTTATAATTATATCTCCTAAACACTATGTTTGGGAGATATATTGTTTTTACCCCTTTGGTACACCTTTGCTTCTTTACTCTGTTTCTTATTATTTTTATTCTTTTTTTTTTCTTCTCCTCATGAACGTGTCCGAGCTGGTTCTCAAAAACTACTGAATAGATCTTCATAAAATTTTGTATATTGGTAGAGTGGGTCCCAAAGTTGGTAATGCAATAATTGGAATTTTCAAAGTGTCTGCCGTTTTCATGGAAACAGGGTAAGGTCATAATATAGGACATTGCAATATCTCGTTTACCTAGATTCGCAGGGTTCTGAAATTTTGCAGCCTAATAGGACAAAAGGAACTCTTTCATTATACGAAAAAAATTTGGAAGCGATATTTACGGTTTTCGAGTAATTCACGAAAATGCGATTTTTAAGGCCCAAAAATGGGAAAATTGTAACAATGCTACGATTTCAACAAAATTTGGTATCTAGGGGTTTCAAACGATGGCGAGTTAGGATGCGATGTCAAAATTAATGCAAAAGTGACAGTTTGCGTACGTTTGGGAGATATTTTTGTGTTGGGCATCCCCAACACAGTCAACACTAGTTATTATTCTTTTTCTTCTTTCTCCCGCCATGAACGTGTCCGTACCTTTTCTTCAAAACGCCTTGAAGGATTTTTACGAAACAATGTAGGAAGGTAGATGGGTTACTAGAGTTGTTGAGGGACTTTAAAAAATTTTTTAAAATGGCTGCCGTTTCCGTGTAATTGGCGAAAGTTCATAATTTAGGACATTGCAATATCTCGGTAACCTAAGTGCATAGGAGGATGAAATTTTGTAGGTGAATAGAGCAAAAGGAGCTCTTCAATAATACGGAAAAAAAAATTCCGAAGCAATATTTACGGTTTTCGAGTTATTTGCGAAAATGTGATTTTTCGGGCCCGAAAATGCGAAAATCGTCAACATGCTTCGATATTGACAAAATTTTGTATCTAGGGGTTTTAAAAGGTGGCGAATCAGATTATGATGTCAAAACAGGTTCGTTTGGGAGACATTTTTGTGTTGGGCATCCCCAAAACAGTCAGCACTTCTTATAATGTCTCCCAAACGAAAGTTTGGAGACATATTGTTTTTACCCTGTTTCTTATTATGTCCCCGACCACGAAGTGTCGTCGGGGACATATTGTTTTTACTCCGTTTCTTATTTTTCTTCTTATTATTATTATACTTTTTTCTTTTTCTTCCGTCAACCTGATGCACGAACTTGTCCGACTATCTCCTCGGACAAAGGTGGACCGATTGATTTGAAACTTGGAGGGGTGATAGGTACCAAGGTCCTACAGTATTTTTTGCGATTAATAATTTCAAAATGGCCGCCATTTCCAAGATGGCCGCCAAAAACCGAAAAACTATTACCTTATTTTTTTTGGAAACCACATGATGAAATTCAACGAAATTTGGTATACATGTTCAGAAACATAATTGGAAACTTTTTGGGCAAAAAAAAATTTCGCGAGTGGCGGCCATTTTGAAAAATGGCCGAAAAAGAGCGAAAAATGTAAACATTGTCCGATTTCAACGAAACCTGGTATAGAGGGTATATGGGTGATGGCGATTCACGGCGCATTGTCGGAATTTCCGTATTGGTCGCCATTTTCAAGATGGCCGCCGAAAATGGCGAAAAATGTAAACATTGTCCGATTTCAATGAAACTTAGTATACATGGTATATGGGTGATGGCGACTGACGTCACATTGTTTGAATTTCTGTAATGGCCGCCATTTTCAAGATGGCCGCCGAAAATCACGAAAAATGTAAACATTGTCCGATTTCAACGAAACTTGGTATACAGGATATATGGGTGATGGCGACTCACAGCGCATTGTCGGAGTTTCCGTAATGGCTGCCATTTTCAAGATGGCCGCCGAAAATCGCGAAAAATGTAAACATTGTCCAATTTTGATGATGTCCTCTCTGTCAATAACACTTCATTTGGTAGTTGGATTCCTTCAATATATCCTCCCGAATTGGAGATTAAAGAGACCACCGAATCTTATTGCTTCACGTCTTTCTTGGATTTGCACCTCGAATTTGACCCAGGTGGTCATCTCAGTACAAAAATTTACGATAAACGAGACGATTTTAATTTCCAAATTATTAATTTTCCTAATCTACAGAGCAATATACATACTTCTCCTGCATACGGTGTTTATATTTCTCAACTTATTCGATATGCCAGAGCTTGCACACATTTCATAGATTTTTTGATCAGACACCGGTTTCTTCGTGACCGACTTTTGAAGCAGGGCTATAAGAAAATACGTCTCATACGATCACTAAAAAAATTCTTTCTTCGTTATCAGCCACTTGTAGAAAAGTTCAAAATTGAGTTAAAAGATATGATAGTTAATTGTTTTAATTAGTGTTTGACTGGTCTGCTGTACTGAGATGATCACCTCAATATCCCTATTGTGTCTCACAACTATGTTGTGTTCTATGGTCATTACCGGATCCTAAGATCGCAATGGAAGAGGGAGGTTTGGCGCCTTAAAACCTGGTTTAACCCACCACTTCTTTGGAAGTGCCTGTACCAAGTCAGGACCATTGCGGTCTTTAATTCTTCTGGTTTTGTGATTCTCTCAAATAAAAATTACAACAAAGCTTTAGACAAAATCTTCTGTATTTTGTTCATGATAATTTTCATATCCTACATGTCCTATTATGTTCGACTTGTAAAACCTAATTCCAAGAAAATTTTACAGTGTCGCACTATTTTACGTAACTATATATAATGGGTTAAGCGGATTTTACAGTATCACACTATTTTATGTAACTATATATATTAGGGACTTGAAAATCGCAATGGAAGAGGGAGGTTTGGCGCCATAAAACCTGGTTTAACCCACCATTTCGTTTGAAATGTCTGTACCAAGTCAGGACCATTGCGATCCACCAGTTATCCGGTATGACTGATTCGTTTTTGTCATTTTCTCTGGACTATGAGATTGATCATTCAAGTTCGGTAGTTTTGTTATTACCTTTATTTAACGAAACTTGGTACACAGGGTATATGGGTGATGGGGAATCACGGCGCATTGTCGGAAATCTGTTGAAGAGGACAGACATTATATGAGAACGGGAGGGGACATCCCACGTTTGGGGAAACGTAAATTTTAATTATTATTATTATTCTTTTTCGTCTTTTTCCCCGCCATGAACTTGTCCGGTAGTTTTCTCTCAAACGCATAGGGGGATTTGCACAAAACATTGTAGGAAGGTAGATCGGTTACTGAAGTTGTTGACGAACTTTTCAAACATTTCAAAATGGCCGCCGTTTCCGTGTAATTGGTGAAAGTTCATAATATAGGACATTGCAATATCTCGGTAACCTAGGTGCTGAGGAGACTGAAATTTTGTAGGTGAATAGAGCAAAAGGAGCTCTCCAATAATACGAAAAAATATTTTGAAGCGATATTAACGGTTTTCGAGTTATTTGCGAAAATATGATTTTTCGGGCTCAAAAATGCGAAAATCGTCAAAATGCTTCGATTTCGACAAACTTTTGTATCCTGGAGTTTAAAAAGATGGCGAATCATAATACGAGGTCAAAAATGGGTTCGTTTGGTAGACATTTTTGTGTTGGGCATCCCCAACACAGTCAGCACTTGTTATTATTCTTTTTCTTCTTTCTCCCCGCCATGAACTTGTCCGGTAGTTTTCTCTCAAACGCATGGGGGGGGGGGGCTTGCACGAAACATTGTAGGAAGGTAGGTCGGTTACTGAAGTTGTTGACAGACTTTTCAAAAATTTCAAAATGGCCGCCGTTTCCGTGTAATTGGCGAAAGTTCATAATATAGGACATTGCAATATCTCGGTGACCTAGGTGCGTAGGAGGCTGAAATTTTGTAGGTGAATAGAGCAAAAGGAGCTGTTCAATAATACGGAAGAAAATTCCGAAGCGATATTAACGGTTTTCGGGTTATTTGCGAAAATGTGATTTTTCGGGCCCGAAAATGCGAAAATCGTCAAAATGCTTCGATTTCGACAAAATTTTGTATCTTTGGGTTTTAAAAGGTGGCGAATCATAATACGAGGTAAAAAAGGGTTCGTTTGGGACACATTTTTGTGTTGGGCATCCCAAACACAGTCAGCACTTGTTCTTTTTTTCTTCTTCTTCTGGGAAAATTGTAAAATTGCTATGATTTCGATAAAATTTAGTATTTAGGGGCGCATTGGGGTGCAGTGTCAAAATTAATGCATAAATGACAGTTTGCGTACGTTGGGGAGATATTTTTGTGTTGGGCATCCCCAACACAGTCAACACTAGTTTAACTTACTTTTAATATACATTTTTTTATATAGTATTTAACTATTTTTTGTTTCATTTTGTAAAACAGTATTTCATTTATAAACAAAACAGAAACTATTTCAAACATATTTAAGAAATTTGACAACTTTATACTAATAAGTTGCGTCTCCCAAGCAACACGAATTCGGCTGTATCAGATAGATTAACAAAATAAACATGAAATGGTGATGAAACAGGGGTATAGGGACATAAGGCCAATCCGGAAATTAGTTTTGACTGTCCTGGGTAAAAAAGAGGGATGGACAGAATCAGGATATTTAGAAAAGTGCCCTGATTCGATGTCAGGTTTTGAACGCTCTTTAGTTGACTTTTAATGACAAGATTAACATAGCCGAAGGCATTTAAGGCAACCGGAACACACACAGGTAGGTCAGAAAAAAAGGAAAGTTTTTTAACTCGCAGAGGCAAGGCTGAAGCTACACTTTAGAATAAATTCAATTATCTCCATGCACTTTTTGATATTCAAGAACAGCGAACTGTCTTCAGGTTTCCAATGAAGCGGCTTTTAGGAAACCTTGGTCGGCAGGCATAAGGGTAGTTCGTATATAATCTCAAACTTTCTTTATGGAAGGTAAAAATATGAGTGGCCCCCCATAAAACCTGGTTTATCCCACCATTTCTTTTTAAATTCAGGACCATTGCAATCTTCAATTTCTCCGGTATGTCTTCCTTGTTTGGTCTTTTCTCATGGATATTTGAGATTGATCCTTCAAGTTCAGTAATTTTATTATTAACTTTTTTTATTTATTTTCATTTATTTGTTTATGACTGACAGACTGAAGTTAAACTAATTTTGTGTTATCAAACGTGTCCAGTAAATAGGTGTAAAATTATGATATAGTATGATCAACTCAGGAAATACAATAAACGCTTTTCCTAAATCTCCCAGTAAGTACACAAACTTACTGACGGATTTAGGAAATTCACGTATTTACTTATTACATTGATTTGCTAACATATTTATTTGTTTTTAAATATATTTAGAAATTCACCATAAAAATGCATTTGATAAAAATGTTTAAGATCAAGTAAAGAGAAGATTGACGCTTACCTGTTGTGACAAACATATACAAAATAAATTCTTTAGAGACCATTTTTAAAAGCATACTACTTCCTTGTCAACACACATACAAATATATTTAAACATGTGAACTCGTTCGTTATCCTGGTTATGGTATTAAAAACAACTTGAGTCGGCGCAGTCTAAGGATATAAATGACCCACGTAGTCTATTCGGAATAAATGACGATTTAAAGTGCTGACATATAAAAAAATGTCATCCATTACGTATAGGTGTTTCCTTGTAATAAACTTATGAATCTACAGTACACCGCAGCGAGTACAAATGCAAACCATACATGCCTGCCAGTGTCAGTTCCGTTGGAATCATCCAACATGATTTCCTATGTTTTCCATCACCATAATTCACCACAGTCCGTCTTAGTCAACCAGTGGAAGACAAGGTCGTGAAAGTTCTAAAAACATTAGAAAGTCGACCTGCCTTATAGTTGACAAACCTTTGTCCAATTTATACATATTTTTATTTGTTCCCTTTTCGCTGTTTGGCCAAATTACCTGCAACATTCCATGCATATTAAAGACCCCTTAATTGAATTCGATAAGAGTAGGCTTAATGGGGACCGATACTAAATCCACATCCGAAAACTGGAAGCTTGAGAGGGATTAACATCAACGTGAAGCTTAATTGTTTACGAAAAGCTTGTTTGATGTAACAGCATAAAAAACATTCGATTTATCTACACTTTGCTAAAACCCCAAAACAACAGAGTCCAATTAGAGGCCAACATGTGCAACACACCCATACACCTCCCATACCTCCTGAGACAGGTACAGGTGCAAAGAAGCATAAACAAACTTGAACCCTGAGATACTGTTATCTTATAATATCTATTTTAGATTTATATGTTTATTTTAACTAATTTCAAAACTTTATACCAAAAAAATCAAAAAAATCAAAATAGAAATAAAAAGAAATTCAAATAACAATCGTTGAAAGAACGATTGCGAGTTCTTCCCCTTTGTGTACTCCAATAGAAATATATTACCAAAAGGTAATTGATGTTTTAAATCGGACTGTGATTTGTGTTGTGCAACAAGACCAACTTCCTGAAGAGAAATGACATAAAACATCATTTTGAAGTAGAAATGTATGGTTGCTATGGGTTTTTATATGATATTCTTGTTGCTAAGGTGTGACCTTGACATACGACCTTCAAGCTTGGTCTTAATTTAAAGTTCCTTTTTTGTTTTTTTATATTATTTTTAATATAATTTATTACTTTATTATTATTATTTCAATTCTTAAAATTTTAAAAATTGTTTCGCGGTGGGGAAAAGATTATTTTTAGAAATACTTTGAACGTTTCAGAATAAAAACACTCCTTATGTCTTAATTTAATAATCCTGGTTGGATTACAGTCAGAAGCAGGCAAAACTTTATTGAAGATCCAGGGCCACACAGCCACACATCATCCCACCTGAAATTACGGGTCGTCATTTTTCGGCTGGGGGGAGTATGTGACAGAGTGTATTTTTACAGTTTTTATATTTGAGATTGTCATTTTTGTTTTTATTTGATTATGATTTGAATATGTTTAATAAATTAAATTCAATTATTTGAATGATTGGTCTTTGACTTTTGTTAGCACAATCTGAATGTTATTCAGGGTAGAGTGTTCTAGTTTTTCGCCAGCTGTATTGATTATTATCATAGTCAATGACCTTTCAACTTTCTTACTGGATTTTCCATTTATACTTCTAGAAGGGTTTTTATTGGTCAGTTTCATAATTAGAGTTCATATACTTTTGGAGGGAAATTCTTTTCATTCATTCCATACCATTTTCTTAGACAGTCAGCCATTTTGTATTTTCTTTGAGTTCCAGATGAATGAATGAATTGCTTTATTTGCAGAAAGTATATACATGCTATAGCAACAAAATATATATACATTTAGTGACAATAGCGAATACAGAGAAAATTATATATCATTGTAAACATTATTGTATCAATGAAGAAGAAAATGCACACACAATGAAGTCTATATGATATTCTCGGATCTAACTTTCCAAGCTGACTTTCAAAACATACAAAACTGGTTTGTTAATTTTTTGTTCGAGCATTTTAACAACTTATAAAGTTTTTGCAGATTTGGCCAAGAACAATAATACTTTGGCAAATACAAATTTCTTATTAAGTATCTATGCATTGGACACACCTTTACAAAATGGTACTCATCTTCTACAACATTCATATTGCATAAAGCACAAATTCTGTTAACCCTTTCAACACTATAGTATCTACCAGTTTCTACAAGCAATTGTAACGTTCCACTTCTTAATTTAGTTAAAAGTTGTACATTTACATGAAAATCTATATAATTCTCAAGACTTAATTCTTTTTTAAACTGTTTATAATTAACAAGCTTAGTACACTCTTCAAGACAAGCAAACCAAGACTGTAAAAATTGATCTTTAATACGTTGTTGTACAATTTCTAAAGAAAAAAGTTCAGTGTCTGGTAAAATCCATAGATTGTAAAAACATAAGTTACAGAATGATCAAGTCTTTCACAGTAGAAACCCAATTCTTTTTACCATTATTAGCATCATTCAGTAACAGTTTATACACATCATATACAAGTGGAGGTTTTAAGGTTAAAATGCGATACCAATACTTTATAATCTTAATATATCTATGAGCATATATCGGATAATGACAAAATTCGCCATATAGTTATGATATAGGTGCATTTTTACCCAGTTTAAGTACAAATCTACAAAAACGGTTAAATAGAAAATCTATATCTAAAGCACTATGGAAACCCAAAACCTCTGGTCCATAACTAAGTACTGATCCAACCATACTGTCAAATAAGTTCATATTTTGCTCCGTAGTAATGTACAATTGTTTGAATGAATACAGTAATGATGACATAGCCCTTCCAACTTGTTGATCGAGGCGTTTCTGAGTTTGTAAAACTTTTCCAATCGAACTTAGTAAAACTCCCAGATAAAGGTACGAATTGACGATTTCTAGCACAGTTCCATTAAAATATAAATGTCAACGACGGGTCTCCAGCCATTTCGAAAAACAACAATTTTTGTCTTATCAGAGTTGACTTCAATATTCTATTTACTACAATAAAGCGAAAGTTTGTCTAGAAGAAGCTGAAGGACATCGGGAGATTTTCTAAAAAGAACTGTATCGTCGGCAAATGAAATGAGATAGATTAGAAGACCATTTAAGGATACATAGTTTTCATCTGCTCCACCGGTCATATCACTTAAAATGTCGTTTATGAAAAATAAAAATAAAAGAGGAGAAAGGGGTTATCATTGTTTGTTTAACACCCAGGTGGTTATCAAAAGAGTCTGAAAGTTTTCCACCAGAACGGATTCTTAAGGTAACTGAGTCATAAATAGATTTTACAATGGATATAAATTTACTACTGATACCAGAGTTTATAAGTTTGTATATCAAAATATTTCTGTCCACTTTATCGAAGGCTTTACGGAAGTCCACGAAGGCACAATAAAGCTTTTCCTTCATTCCAAGCTGGTGAGTAATAAGTCCATGTAGGGTAAAGATCGCGTCAACAGTTGATATATTCGGACGAAAACCAAATTGATTGTCTATTAACTTTGACTCCTCTTCATACCACGAAAGTAAGCAATTAGTCGATATACCTTGTAAAAAGTTTTGATAGAGAACTTCCTAAAACTATCGGTCGATAATTGTTTTGTACAAGTATAATTATGGTACAATTTAGTAGTACCGGATAATCCCAACTGCTCGATACTTTTATGAATTCGACAAGATTCTTGAAAAAAATGAGTTGTCCACCTGACCAAGGTAATGGGTTTTTGACGGCTCCTATATTTTTGAATAGTTTCAGAAGTGATGAGAATAGTAATTTCCCGATTGTAGTGTAGATTGATTAATTGAACTTTAAACCATATTTTGACTAGTTACTTGAGTTAAAAGTGCAACCCTTGACGAAAATAGTAAAAATGACAAAGTCTGATGAAGGAGATACTTCCAAGATGGCTACCTTCGCTGATGTATACACACTCAAAAAAGTTACGCAACAATACAAAATTTCCCTATATATTTTAAATAAACCTACCTAATTTTATTTTTATATTGTAAAGCAATTTCTTAACCGATTGTAATGAAATAAAAACCAAGAGAACGAGAAATGATTGAAATTTATTTTTATGATTTTAGAAAAATCGTCACTTAACCTGTTTTTAAGATATCACTAGTATAAATCAATTGTTAAATTTATGCGTCAACAACCCGTTTAAATCTACCAACATTTTCCGTGGAAAAATATTGGTTATGTTCTACTCGCGTTCTATCAAAAACCGTAACAGCTAGGAATTTGCCCAATCATAAAAAAATAAACTTGACTTGTTTGCTTTTTTCTTGGTTTTTATTTGATAAAAAATGATTGAAAAACGGCTTGCCAATATCAATTTATAATAAGGTGGGTTTACTCAATAAATATGGGGAAATTTTCCACTGTTGCGTAACTTTTTTGAGAGAGTATATTTAAGAATTGCTCCAAAACTACAGACCCCAACGCCCTGTCTTCTGTAAAGCCAGTCTTTATACTAGAATCAGATGTGTTCGGCTTTGTTAACAACCTTATCAAAGCATTATATCTCACCAATGAAGAGATGTTCGATGCTGTTAGCAAAGTAATCCCTAGCCACCATATCAAAGGTCTCCAAAGGATCCGTGGTCTATGGAGAATCTACCCTGATGAAGAAAAGGACAGGGCTACACTGTTAGTTGACGGGTTAAAGATGAAAGGCAGAAAAGTAGCTGTCTACTCGAGAAATCCTCGTGTAAGTTCGAATGAGTACACCACTGATGTCCGCATTAGAGTCAAGGACATACTCCTCTCAGCGGATGATGGGCAGATCATACAGGCACTTGAACAGTATGGTTGTGACGTTCACAAGCACTTCAGAGAAAGGTTACGGTACTAAGGAATGTTGACAAACTGTCAAACTGGCGACAGAATTGTCATCTGTGGTGGACCAGTTTTGAGAAGTGATATCCAAAAGACAATCCCAATAGGAATATATAGAGCCACAATCATCTAAAAAGGTCAACCTAATCCCAACTTTCAACCGAAATGTTCAAAATGCTTTGAGATAGGTCATAGAGCAAATGAATGCCATAACGACTGGAAGTGTAAGTCATGTTGACAGTCAGGTCACAAACAGAACGAATGCACTAATGGTGTATTTTCTGAAGAAGATCAAGACAACGAAAGTCATCATGATGACAGCTTTGATGAGGATGCAACCCAACCTCCTGTTACAAATAATGCTGCTGGTGATATGAACTCTGATAGTCATCTACAAATGGATAATGATGACCACCAATCGCAGTCATTATTAGCTGGAACACCACAGGTTCCCGAAACATCTATGGTCACAGAAGGTGAAACATCTCTGGGGGCATGTCTCAAAGCTATACCAAGACAATTGGGTCAAGACGGATTGGGCCAAATCCTGCCTCAAGGAAAACAACTAAGCAGAAAAAGATCACTGGCTTTGCAACAGGAAAAGACAAGCACCACATAGATCTAAAAACAATTCGCAAGTTACGAAGTCACCAGTCACTCCAACGGAAATACTTCATGACAACGAAAAAGGTGGCAAAAAGAAAAGTAAACCGAATACATAAATTGTGATCACCATTAGTTTACCTCGTGTACATTAAAGCATGTGCTAAATAATGTCAATATTTCTTATTTGTTTTAATTTTTTAGATTATAATAGAAGAAATTATATGTAAAAACACAACGGCAATTTATTTCTCAAATGTTTCCAAAACAGCAAGTAAATTGTCTCTGGTAATAGCATCTACAATCTGGAATATTAGTTCCGTATCTGTCATTTTTTTCTTTTTGATATTGGTCTCTGAAAATCTGAATGTACTTTGGAACATCTCGCTAAAAAATATAAAAATATTTATATTAAAAAACTGGTGCACAAATATTAATTACCACAAAAATAGTTTTCTCCCCTTGTCTAGTACATGTATAAAAACACTACATAGAAAAACAAAGATTTGTTCTTTTAATTTTCAAATATTGCTAAATTTGTGCATTTTATGAAGCCAGTTATATGGCATGATGCTGTCTGTGTTTTAAAGAATAAAACAGCTTGTTCAATACACTTATCTATGACAAATATATTGTACAGGTATGATTTGCTCATCATCTATATACGTTATGACTTTGCAATAATGTTTTTCTTTTTGCATGCTTATCCATATGTTTGTGTGTGTTGTATATGTTTTATGTGCTTTGTGTATTTGTATTTGTCTATTTTTGTCAGGTTCACAAACACTGAATGTTCCTATTCAAGTAACCATGTCAGAGTTTGTTTAGAAAGTCACATTGATGACCATAAATTATATGAAGAGTGTATATGTTTTGTAAATATTGAAAGATTTTACAAGGAAAAGAGGGATAACTCTAATTCATTCTTAAAAACTAAATTACCTCCATGAGAGAAAAATATATGCATATATTTAGTTCAAACTGCAAAGGTCTCCAACAATCTGAAAAGAGAAAAAGATTATATGAATGGTCAAAAATCAAAAATGTGATATATTATTTATACAAGAAACCCACTTTTATGACAAGTGTGTCAAATCTATCAGACAAGAATCCAATAAAGTAGCATATTTTAGTCATGGTAGCAGCAACTCAAAAGGGGTAGCAATACTAATAAATAAAAATCTAAATTACAAAAAAATGGATGAACATTATTACAATGAAGGTAGATTCATCCTACTGAATGTAGAACTTAATGAAAGTATATTGACTATGGTTAATATATATGCCCCAAATAATGAAAAAAATAATAATTCCTTTTTTGAATTTGTACATAAACAAGTAAATGATCACGGTACCGGGCAATTGATTATTGGAGGTGATTATAAAGACATACTTTATAATCCCAGGTTGTTGTCATCACTCAAGAAATTGTACGGACGACATCATGTGCTTGTATGCAAATACGGGATTTCTATCTCTCAGATGAGCACAGATGTTGGTTTGACAAAGAGTTTTGTAATGTCATCCTTTCCGGATTTGACCAACACTTAATCGATCTTTGGCAACGTGACGGGTGTGCTATAGCAATCAGGAACTGCTTACTCTTCCGGAGCACCTGAGTTCACTCTCGTTTCGACTTGAGTTCGCGTTGCTGAATGCGGTTTTGTTGTTATGTGTGTGTGTGTTTTATGTTGTTATGTGGTTTGTTTTGTTGTGATGATTTTTTGTCTGCCGGTTTTGTCTTTGTCTTCACGGTTTTATGATACTGATTACCCCTTTGGTACACCTTTGCTTCTTTCAAATTTGGATAGTAAAAACAAATCTATAAAATCTAATAAAAAAAGCAAGTATCAAACCTCGCTAAATTGAGAAAGTCTCTATGTTTAATAGATGTGTGGCGTGAAAAAAACAAGCATATGTCCCAATTCACGTGGTGTAATAAAAGGCAAACGGAGGCAACACGCATAGACTATTCTTTAGTTTGTTCGGAAATTTATAAAAAAATAGCATGTCTTGCGATATCAGACCAGTGGTATTAAAATATACTGATCACAATGCAATTTCAATTAAAATTAACCTTAATCGAGGAACAAAGGGCAAAGGATATTGGAAACTGAATTCAAGTATACTTGATGATAAAGAATATGAACGAAGAATAACACAATTAATACAATCATATAAAACAAAAATGAACAACCATAATCTTGACTTACTGTGGGATACTTTTAAAGCTGAAGTCCGTGACATCTCAATACTGTACTGTAAGAATAAAGCTATAAAGAAAAGAAATAAAACAAAATTATTAGAAAATGAGCTAAAAAATCTTAACGACCAAGCAATTAGAAGTAACGCAGAAAGAGAAAAGTTAGATCTTATAAATAAAAACGAATTGGTAAAAAATCAACTTGAAAATATTAACATTGAAAAAATTAAAGGTCAACAAATTAGATCAAGAGTTCGGTGGATACAAGAAGGAGAAAAAACTCGGCTTATTTTTTAGGTTTAGAAAAAACAAGACAATCTAAAAAGACTATCACTCAACTCTATGATGAGCATGAAGTTCGAACAAATAACCAGGATAAAATCTTGAACCTAGAAGCAAATTATTACCAAAAGTTATATTCAAGCACAAATCAATGCTCAAAAGATATTAAGTCATACTTAGAAAACATCAAAGAAAATAAGACTTTAAAAGATGAAGATAGCAAAGTATGTGAAGGTGTCTTATCAAATGAAGAATGTAAAAACGCTATATTTAAAATGAAACTAAATTGTGCACCAGGATGTGATGGTTTGAATGTTGAATTTTACCAAAAATTTTGGAGAGAACTAGAAAATTTTATCGTCCCTGTGTTTAACTTCAGTTTTAAGAATGACAATTTAACGAACACGCAAAAAATAGGACTTATATCTCTAATTTATAAGAAAAACGATCCCTACTGTCTTGATAATTATGGACCCATCACCCTCTTAAATTACGATTTTAAATTATTAGCTTATGCATTAGCACAGAGAATAAAATCCCTTTTACCTAAAATTGTACATGGTGACCAGAAAGGTTATATAAAAAATAGATATATAGGATTTAATTCTAGACAAATACAGGATGTTATTGATTATTCAGAAAATTCTAAAGTAGATGATGCAATTTTATTCCTAGACTTCTCAAAAGCCTTGACTCTCTAGAATGGGAATTTATGATGCAAACCCTAGATAAATTTGGTTTCAAAGATAATTTTAAAAAATGGATTAAGTTACTATACACAGATATAAAAGGGTGTATATGCAATAATGGTTGGGTGTCAAAAAAATTTATCATTATCACCCCGTTTCAATATGGTGTTTTTTAAAGGAATTATATTAAACAACAACGAAAAAAAAGGGGCGATAATTGTGACCTCGTACATACAGATGAGACCAAACCTAACCTGTACAAAAGTGAACTTAGAGCAGACCTGTGGTTCACTTTTCTGGTCTGGTGTAATTATCTTGACCAATCCACAAAGCAGACCTAGGTCCACTTTTTTGGTTTGGTTTGGTTGGAAAGCAGACCAGACCTCACCACAAGTCTGGTTCGGTCAAAATTCTGGTTTGGTTTGCTTTAAATAGTAAACCAAGAGTGGACCAGACCTAGAGCGGACCAGACCTAAGTTTGGTCTGCTCTAAGTCTGGTCTGGTCTGCTTTTAATAGTGAAAAAAGAGTGGACCAGACATAGAGCAGACAGACCTAAGTTTGGTCTGCTCTTAGTCTGGTCTGGTCTGCTTTTAATAGTGAACCAAGAGTGGACCAGACCTAGAGCAGACCAGACCTAAGTTTGGTCTGCTCTAAGTCTGGTCTGCTTTTAAAAGTGAACAAAGAGTGGACCAGACATAGAGTGGACCAGACCTAAGTTTGGTCTGCTCTAAGTCTGGTCTGGTGTGCTTTTTATAGTGAACCAAGAGTGGACCAGACCTAGAGTGGACCAGACCTAAGTTTGGTCTGCTCTAAGTCTGGTCTGGTCTGCTTTTAATAGTGACCAAGAGTTGACCAGACCTAGAGCGGACCAGACCTAAGTTTGGTCTGCTCTAAGTCTGGTCTGGTCTGCTTTTAATATTTATATATATATATATATATGCCAGATGTCAGAGTGAACCAGACCTTGGGCAAAGTTTGCTTCAAGTGAACTTGAGAGCAGACGTAGGTTCACTAAAACCAAACCAGACCAGAAAAAAGCAGACCTGAACCAGACTTCTGGTCCACTTTATAAGTCTGGTGCGCATACAGGTTAGGTTTGGACCCATCTGTAATATTCCTCAGATAAGCCTCATTTCATCAAATATAGTTGTTTTTCACCTACTAGAGTTTTTTTTAAGTTTACATACCAAGTTTCATAATGATCAGATGAATAACATTAAAAATATGAGCCATTCAAATCAATGGTTTTCTTTAAAAATATGGTCCGCTACAGCTTACTTAAGAACCATGGATCCTAAGTGGCCATATTTTTTTACATTTCATGATTTTTAACAAAACCAATTATTGATGTGTACTAAACATGAAAAACATAAGTATTGGTAAAATTTGTGCATGGTTTTAGTTTTGGATTCTGGTTTATATTCCCGGAGTGAAAAATAAGATTTTATAAAGATTCAAAGGGGTTCTCATATGGTCATTAATATTTTTCAAAATTTGTACAAGTAATTTACATGGAAACTATTTTAAAATGTTCTCTATATAATAAGCTTATAAACAAACCAAGAAACATGAAATTTATATACTATATAAGTCCATATCAACTATTTGAATATCAGGAACCATATGTATTATGAAAGCGGTTTTACCAGAATTGTTAAACGTTGCTAATCTAGGATAAAACTATGCAAAATAGGATACAATTTCTTACATCTATTTTGTTTTCAGTATGAGAGGATGCAAATCAACAGATTTCAATAGCAAAAACAATGGTCAGAGCACTTTTGATGGAAACTAGTATATGACTTACAGTGTATGTGCAAAAACATAGAAAAACCTTCAAATCTTTAGCTTGTAACTGCTAATATTTACAATCATTTCACTTAAGTAGTAGACAATGATGAACAGAAAGGTGTTTTTGTGTTGTTTATCATTAAAACATTGCTTTCTGTCTGATGATTTTATACAGATGGCATTAGCCCACCCCTGAAAAATCCATATACTGCCGCAACCTTGTTTCGCAGTGGTGAAAAGATTATTTTCAGAAAATACTTTCAATATAATTCAGAATAAAAACACTCCTTATGTCTTAATTTAATGATTTATGACAATTCCAGGCAACTAAAAGTCTTTACTTGCAAGTATGGGGTCATTTTATGGAAAAAAATCCAAAATCCAAAAAGAAGACAAATTTTCATTAAAATCCCATACACATTGAATTTTTTCTCATTTGGTCATATTTTTCATATAAATTCATGAAACAAAGACTGAAATCATTTTAATTTGGCATATTCAGTAAGCTCAGACTACAGTATTGCTAGAGAGTTTTTGAAAAACCCATAGGGCCCCTCTTCTAGGCCCGAGACTAGCATTATTTTAACCCCATTTTTAATACATTTTCAATATAGCGTTTTGATGAATAAAAAAATTAACCATTTGATTTTCCTAAAATTTCTCACAGCTGCATAACAACACAAGGCATAAATAATATTTAAGTTAAAGAAGATTTTACCGATTTTAAAACTTTTCATGCGTTTTATGGTCAAGAGACCAAATAAATGTTAATGTCAACATAATTGAAGATCTAAATTTTGACCCCGCGTATGCCTAGAAAATCACCCCTTTTATGCTGATTTAAGTGTTGGTCTTTGTTTATGCCAAACTTTGGCTTAAGAACTACCAATTAACTCAATTAACTAAAATCAGCACCAAAAATCTACCATAGAAATACCTCTGGAAGATATATGGTGTTTTTAAAGGAACTATATTAAACAACAACGAAAAATAAGGGGCGAAAATTGTGGTCTCGTACCTAATACTCCTCAGATAAGCCTCAGTTGTTTTTCACAAACTAGAGTCTTTTTGAGCTTACATTTCAAGTTTCATAATGAACAGATGAATAACATTAAAATTATGAGCCATCAGATCAATGGTTTTCTCTAAAAATATGGTCCGCTACAGCTTACTTAAGAACCATGGATCCTATGTGGCCATATTTTTTACATTGCATGATTTTTAACAAAACCAATGATTGATATCAATATTTTGAGGTGTGATAAACATGAAAAACACAAGTATTGATAAAATATGTGCATGGTTTTAGTTTTGGATTCTGGTTAATATTCGCGGAGTGAATTTTGACCCCGCGTATGCCTAGAAAATCACCTCTTTTATGCTGATTTAAGTGATGGTCTTTGTTTATACCAAACTTTGGTTTAAGAACTACCAATTAACCCAAACAACTAAAATCAGCACCAAAATTGACCCTAGAAATACCTCTGGAAGATCTATGGTGTTTTTTAAAGGGAATTTTTTAAACAACGATAATTGTGGTCTCGAACCAGAATTGTGTATTGACTTCGTTAAAAGTCCATAATTGAAGTTCACAAGTGCGGTAAATTACAATTAAATACAAGTCTGGAACAGAAATACATACCACATGTTAACATGTACGTATACATAGCTCATTAATTTCACACTCAATTGATATATTACAGCAATACAAAGGCGAAAATAGAACGGCTTATCAAGTTTTTGTTTAAAAACTCGTAAATTCCTCAAAACAACTACTTATGACCGGTCTCAGACCTCATAATTTAATCATATGACTCATAACATTTTTATGAAACCTTTCTAATGAATCAAATTATGAAATATAAGATTGCAATGAATCATTATCGCTTGCAATAAACATATTGCCACAATCTACGTCCAAAAGTTGTAATTTCGATGCGTTTTTTAAAAATAAACAAAAGTCTTGATCAATGGTAAAAATAATATCGTTTTGTCGTCAGAACAAAACAAATTCTGAGAGATTATAAAAACTTGATTTTAAAATAATGATCCCTATTTGTAGGAAATGACCATATTGATCGAATAGCATTCTCATTTTTCCCAATAAAGAATTAGGTGTTCAATTCAAACTTAACAGAACGAGTTTAGTTGCCGTGATTATATAAATTATTTAAACCCGAATTATGCATATGTGAGCCTAAGTTTTGAAGATGGTATCCTGTTTAATAAAATTTGGTTAAAGTGTTTATTTTTAGTGGTGTTTGTTTGTTTTAAGAAAATCAAAACTTATATATATCACAACCATGTTAAATGGGTCGTATTTCCATACTCCAGGTTTGTCATTTGTCAACTTTATGTCTAACAAGTTATCCTTAACTCGGCGGGACCCGGGAATTCTGGTTTTGAAGATGAATGAATGAAAAGCTTTATTTGCAGAAAGCATATACATGCTATAGCAACAAAATATATATACATTTAGTGACAATAGCGAATACAGAAAACAAATATATATCATTATAAACATTATTGTATCAATGAAGAAGAAAATGCACACACAATGAAGTCTATATAGTATTCTCGGATCTAACTTTCCAAGCTGACTTTCAAAACATACATATTTGGATTGTTAATTTTTTGTTCGAGCATTTTAACAACTTATTAAGTTTTTTGTAGATTTGGCCAAGAACAATAATACTTTGGCAAATACAAATTTCTTATTAACAATCTATATAACCCGCTATACGAGAATATTATTTTTTACCGGTACTGATACTTTTTTTTACCGATAAATTTTGATTACGCAGACGATAAAACATAAAAAATCTTCGTTTTACAGGAAAAAGTATTTTATTTGATAAGTAAGTGGTACATTTGATTCACTGTACTTTTGTTTCTTTAGCAATAGAGTTTTTTCTCAATCAAAACTTGTCAATTGGGCGTTTAACAACAATTAAGGTTATAGCAATCTTTTCTTTTGTCAGAATATAAATAGGTTAAAAACAGACAAGTTTTTATAAAAAGTAAGCGGTATTGAAGGTAACTACCGTTTTTAATATAAAACACCTCCTTCTTTTTACTCGGGAATCTTTAAATGTTTGAAAATAATTTTAGCGGTTACTTTGTTTTACCGTAAACTATTACTGGTTGTTACTTCTTTTTACCGTAGACGCTACTTTTTTTACCATCCATGCTAATTTTTTTTACCGATACTTTTGAATTACTGTAACCACTACCGTGATCAGTTATCGCTTTATTCATAAACGGAACGGCCACAATTTCGCTATTTATGCATAAACCTTTAACAGTGTACATGGTTCACAATAAAACTATGTTTTAATTCTCTTTATTTTAATATCTTGAATGATCGTGACAATGGTTTGGGAAGCTTGTATGGACCATAGTATTTAATGTTTAAGGACTATTTTTTCATTTTGAAAATTGTATATTATTAAACAAAGTGAAACAATGGAAATACACTAAAAAACATTAGACACTTATAATGGGCATCTTTAACTTGATGAAGTTCAGGATCAAAAATATTTAAAAATTGTTCATTTACAGACTTCTAAATTTTATAACAATCCATTTTGTATTTCTCTTATACCTACTGTGGTTTCATTATATTTTATACGGTAAGATCAATATTGGCGGTTTCTTTGGTGGTATTTCCAAAAAATTAGGTTCCCCGCAAAAAAAAAAAAAAAAAACCAAAAAAAAACCAACATTTGACGTTGTTGTTGTTGTTATTGTTGTATACTGAAGCCTCCAAAACCACGATTTAAAGAACCCATGAACTGGTATTGTTTCAGCCATCAATGAAAATTGCTACCCATAAAATGAATGAATAAACCCACAGTACTCCACGATCCACGGGAACGTAGTAGTGGAATATTTCCCGTTTTGCGAATGGCTGAGTGGGGACATCCTAAGCATGGTGTGCTACAATCGCTTGTTCTTACACTGTATTGAAATCCATGAAATCGGTTGATCAGAATGTTCTTATTTTGCATAAGCAATTAAGATTTAAAAAAATGTCAAAAAAGGTACAATTAAATGCTGAAATGTAATGTTGTCATTTATTTTGTCTTATCAAAAACCACTTGTTATACGAAAAAAAAACCAAAATGTTTTTTAAATAATGTTTTTAAAATTAGCCCCTCGTTTTACTGCTTTTGTCTGTCCCATCTATTAAAAAGCAAACAAAACCTGAAGCTTTAAACTACCGCCTAGTGCCATGCATGTATCATGCAGACCAACACAGTATATTATACCCTTTTCAACACGGTCTCTGCATGTAAATGATTATCCTGTGACATCCAACTGGTTGAGTTAATAAATGACATTACTAAGACTCTTGGCAGGTGACAACAAGTTGACTGCCTGATAATGAATTTTGGAAAAAGATTTTGATTAAGTCTGACAGAGCCTACTACTCCTCAAACCTGATCACTAGTTTCATCAATAGTTATTGTTCAGAAGTCAAGAAGTTGTTGTAGAAGCCTGAAGGGGAACCATCAAACTGTATACTAGTAGCGTAAGGTATACATCAAGGATCAGTTTTAAGTCCTAGTTTATTCCTCTATTACATCACTGACATTTCATGCCGGGGGTATTTAAACAAGAAGTCAAGAAGTTGTTGTAGAAGCCTGAAGGGAAACCATCAACTTGTATACTAGTAGCGTAAGGTATACATCAATGATCAGTTGAATGGAACATATCTAACATTAAGGGATACATTGTACGAGGTCGTTAGGCTATAATGCTGGAAGCCTGACCACAAACCATAGTGGTGCCCTGTATTAGTTGGCACGTTAAAGAACCCAGCTGCAGTTCTATACACTCTCAATTAAGTTACGCAACAATAAAAATTCCCCCATATATAACTAAACCTACCTTATTTCAAATTGTAATTGTGAATCTATTTCTCAACAGATTTTTATGAAATAAAGATTACAAGAACGAAAAATGGTTAATCTTTATTTCTTATTTTGACAAAAAATTGTGCCATTACTGGTTTTTACGATATGACAAGCAAAAGTCAATTGTAAATTTTATGCTTGAAAACCCCGTTTAAATCAACCAAAATTTCGACGCAAAAACAATGGATGTGTTCTACTCACATTGTAGCAAAATCCACTGACGCTAGGATTTTGCGCAAAGAATTAAAAAAAAGGTTTATTCAGTTTTCTTTTCCTTGATTATATATAAAAAAAATCGATTGAAAAACGGCCTAGCAATATCAGTTTTGAATAAGGTAGGTTTATATAAAACCTATAGGAAAATTTTCGACTGTTGCGTAATTTTTTTGAGAGAGTATATATAGATAAGAATAGAAACTTGTATGAGGCTAATTTGTCTACCCCTGCCCTTTTCCAGAGGCATCCCTATTAGGTTTGTGTCTCTATTACCTCCATATCATCGCCTTTTGATGTTCATTGTATAATGTATAACTACAGAAAGTAACATATCTGTAAACGAAATAGCAGTATCGGGGAAAGACAATAGCATTGATCGGTAAAACTAAGTAGCACCTGTTCAAAGTTTATGGTAAAACAAAGTAGCACTCACGGTAAAATTTTGTAGCGTTATCGGTAAAAAAAGTAACTTCGGTTTATTAAATGATTTAATTCATCGAGTTAGAAGTATTATATAAGTCAACTGACAAATTAAAAGGATTAAATGTATATTCGTATGAGGAATTGGCGCGTTTTTGTTTTTATTTGCTATGCTAAATTGACAAAAATCACATTTGTTATGCTCAAGACGTTTATCATAATTTACATGTTTCTGTTTGAATGTAAGTATTGTAATGCGCTTGAATCACATTTATATATCAATTTGTTATCTGAAACCATTCAAATATCATAAACTTTCGTTTTATTTTTGATAAATGCTGTAAAAGATGTAAACATCGTCGTATATTTCCCATAATACATCATATTCTCGGTAAAAAAAAGTGTCCGTACCGGTAAAAAATAATATTCTCGTATAGCGGGTTATATAGATTGATTAAGTATCTATACATTGGACACACCAATACAAAATGGTACTCATTTTCTACAACATTCATATTGCATAAAAGCACAAATTATGTTAACCCTTTCAACATTATAGTATTTACCAGTTTCTACAAGCAATTGTAACGTTCCACTTCTTAATTTAGTTAAAAGTTGTACATTTACATGAAAATCTATATAATCCTCAAGACTAAATACTTTTTTAAACTGTTTATAATTAACAAGCTTAGTACACTCTTCAAGACAAGCAAACCAAGACTGTAAAAATTTATCTTTAATACGTTGTTGTACAATTTCTAAAGAAAAAAGTTCAGTGTCTTGTAAAATCCATAGATTATAAAAACCTAAGTTACAGATCAAGTCTTTCGCAGTAGAAATCCAATTCTTTTTACCATTATTAACAGTTTATACACATCATATACAAGTGGAGGTTTTAAGGTTAAAATGCGATACCAATACTTTATAATCTTAATATATCTATGAGCATACATAGGATAATGACCATATTCGCCATATAATTATTATAAAGGTGCATGTTTACCCAGTTGAAGTACAAATCTACAAAATCGGTTAAATAAAAAAAATATATCTCTAGAAAATACGTCTCATACGATCCCTAAAAACATTCTTTCTTCGTTATCAGCCACTAGTAGAAAAGTTTAAAATTGAGTTAAAAGATATGATAGTTAATTGTTTAATTTAGTGTTTGACCGGTCTGCTGTACTGAGATGATCACCTCAATATCCCTATTGTGTCTCACAACTATGTTGTGTTCTATGGTCATTACCGGATCCTAAGATCGCAATGGAAGAGGGAGGTTTGGCGCCATAAAACCTGGTTTAACCCACTATTTCGTTTGAAATGCCTGTACCAAGTCAGGACCATTGCGATCCACCAATTCTCTGGTATGACTGATTCGTTTTTGTCGTTTTCTCTGGATTGTGAGATTGATCATTCAAGTTCGGTAGTTTTGTTATTACCTTTATTTATCTAGCACTATGGAAACCCAAGACCTCTGGTCCATAACTAAGTACTGATCCAACCATACTGTCAAAGAAGTTCATATTTTGCTCCGTGGTAATGTACAATTGTTTGAATGAATACAGTAATGATGACATAGCCCTTCCAACTTGTTGATCAAGGCGTTTCTGAGTTTGTAAAAATTTTCCATTCGAACTTAGTAAAACTCCCAGATAAACGTAGGAATTGACGATTTCTAGCACAGTTCCATTAAAATATAGATGTTCAACGACGGGTCTCCAGCCATTTCGAAAAACAACAATTTTTGTATTATCAGAGTTGACTTCAATATTCCATTTACTACAATAAAGCGAAAGTTTGTCTAGAAGTAGCTGAAGGACATCGGGAGATTTTCCAAAAAGAACTGTATCGTTGGCAAATGAAATGAGATAAATTAGAAGACCATTTAAGGATACATAGTTTTCATCTGCTCCACCGGTCATATCACTTAAAATGTCGTTTATGAAAAATAAAAATAAAAGAGGAGAAAGGGTTCTCCTTGTTTAACACCCAGATGGTTATCAAAGTAGTCTGAAGTTTTCCACCAGAACGGATTCTTAACGTAACTGAGTCATAAATAGATTTTACAACGGATATAAATTTACTACTGATACCAGAGTTTATAAGTTTGTATATCAAAATATTTCTGTCCACTTTATCGAAGGCTTTACGGAAGTCCATGAAGGCACAATAAAGCTTTTCTTTAATTCCAAGCTGGTGAATAATAAGTCCATGTAGGGTAAAGATCGCGTCAACAGTTGAAATAACTTTGACTCCTCTTCATACAACGAAAGTAAGCAATTAGTTAAGATACTTGTACAAAGTTATGATAGAAAACTTCCTAAAACTATCGGACGATAATTGTTTTGTTCAAGTATAAATATGGTAAAATTTAGCAGTACCGGACAATCCCAACTGCTCGATACTTTTATGAATTCGACAAGATTCTTGTCGAAAATTTTAATCTCAAAGAATTGTTAATTTTCTTTTATCATATATTTGTTTAATAATCTACGCTTTTTAAATATATGATACACAATGAATTGTTTGGGTAATATCACTGTTTTATCCGTATCTTTCATATCACACCCCCAAAAACCCATAACGCTCCCCTAGAAAATCAATAACGCCCCTTTAGGTTCAGTCACATGACCTGAGTTAAAGTAATAATAAATCAAAAAATCGTGAAATTTTTAACAGTCTTTTTAAGCTTTAAAAATATGAATTGTTAATATGAATTTTTATTAAAGCTACAAAAACTCCATTAAAAAGTTGGATTTTTGGCCAAATTTAACAAAATATTGTCGTTAACAATCATTTGCTTCCCGAGTTGTATTAAGCAAACTAGATGCATATGACCCAAGTTTGAACTCACTCGGAAGTGCCCGCGCAAGCCCATCTAAAAATACTTTAGGAAATGGATGTAAACAAACGTGGTCTGAAAAGGTATGTTCTGTATATGGCTTTTGTAACTGTTTTGCTTTTTCCTTGTCCCGTTCGCCTTTAAATGATACCAATAACAAGAGAAAGTGGCTTAGAAATCCCCCAAATGAGAAGCTTATGTCATTGAATTAATCGAGTTTTCAATTAAACAGGCCCGGTTAATATATAGTACGATAATTGAAAATAGGTTCGTGTGTATTGTTATTTTTTACATGTTTAACACTTTTCAATCAGTATTTCTTAATAGCGGAAGGGTTTAAGGTTTTACTTGTCAAATAAAGAAGAAATATTAAATTATATTAAACCCAGAGCTTTACATGCTCTTACTTCAAAATACATTTTTGTTTGTTTTGATATGTTCGGTAAAAATCGGAATGTTGTTCACGAAAGTTGATAAGTGGCCACTGGTATCAAACTTCTTTGGAAAATCAGCTAAATTTCTAGCCGGTACACGCACATTATTAAAATTTTCGTCTTCATAAAAGCGCGAAAGCTCTAATTTTATGATTATGCAACAGTTAAGTGATTATTTTTACATCACAATTTTTTTCCAAAAAACTGCTTTATTATTAATTTAAATATAGAAAAAAATAAACATGGTCGAAATAGCAAACGACGTTGCCTCAATTCCTGACTTCCAAATGGACACGACGGCTTTTGTCGAGTCAATGAAGAATCCAAATATAAAACGTAAAACAAAAGGTGATGTAAAGAAATTTGTAGACTTTTTACAAAATAAAACGGAGAATTTAGAGATATAGAAATAATCCCCAACCAGGACCTGGGCAGATGTTTGGCTCAGTTTTTTCTAGGTGTTAAAAAAATAGATGGGACGGAACACGAACCGGACACCCTCAAAGGATATCAAGCGTCTATACAAGGATACCTAGTTGAAAAACGGACAGAAAAAATAAACATTTTTGAAGATATTAATTTTAAGCACTCAAGAGATGTCCTGTTGTCAAACAGAAAATTCCTTTAAACAAGAGGTTCCAAAGAGCCTGAATCGCTCACCTGAACTACACAGATACATATATTTGTAGGTATTATTGTGCTTAACCATATGCGATTTAAATTTATGAAATATCTTGGTTAGTTTTCAAGATATTGGGCTTAATAAGTGCAAATTTGGCAAAAATTAGGAAAAAGAACAATAACTCCCACATCAGCAGACAGATTTTTTCGGAAATTTCAAGACAGGTAGATCTTAATATGTTGATCACTTTTGATTCTTGCACAATTTTGATATCTGAAACCAGTTTTGAGTTATTAGCAAAAAAATGAAATTTGCCCCTATGTTCTATTTTTAGCCATGGTGGCCATGTTTTTTTACGAATCAAAAATCTGAATGATAGAGTTGTAGCATATAAGCTATCAAACAGTGTGCCATGTTACGATGCAGTTGGTCTTACCGTTTCAGACAAGTCAGGGGAAAAGTAATGAACAATGGTAAATATTGGCGCTTTAAGGGCCATAACTCCTAAAAGAAATGGTTCTACAGCTTTGACCTAATTACATGAAATGTAGATCTTGATGTGCTTAATCATATGCAATTTGAATTTTTGAAATATCTTGCATAGTTTTCAAGATATAGGGCTAAATAAGTGAAAAAAATTAAAAATCCAGAAAAAAGGGCAATAACTCCTATGTCGTTTGTTGAATCTTCTTGAAAATTTCAGAGCAGGTAGATCTTCAGATGCTAATCACTTTTGTCTCCCATCAGAATTTTGATATCTCTTACCGTTTTTGAGTTATTTGCAAAAAAACTCTAATTTGACCCCTATGTTCTATTTTAAGCCATGGAGGCCATATTTTTTGACGAATCAAAAATCCGAACGATAGAATTGTAGCATTAATGCTATAAAACAACTGTGTAAAGCTTGGTTGAAGTTGGATGCATGGTGTCAGACAAGTTAATCTTTGAAATTTGAAGTAATGAAAAATGGTAAATTTTGACGCGTTAAGGGCCATAACTCCTAAAAGAAATGGTTCTACAGCTTTGACCTAATTACATGAAATGTAGATTATGATGTGCTTAATATAGAGGCTCCCAGGAGCCTGAATCGCTCACCGTGTATTCGATGATACTTATATGCTGGATATTTGAACAAAGGACTGCTACTCTGTGGAATTATCAATTTTAATGTTCTAAGGGAAACAACTCCTTTCAAGAAAGGTCTTACAACTTTGACCCCATTACATAATTTTTAGATCTTTATGTGCTTAACCATATGCAATTTAAATTTTTAAAATATCTTGTATTGTTTTCAAGATATAAGTCTTGAAAGAGCAAAATTTGAAAAAAAACAAGAAAAAGGGCAATAACTCCTACAACTATTGTCAGATCTTCTTCAAAACTTCAGGGCAGGTAGATCTCTTTATGTGCTGATCATTAATACCCAAATAGAATTTTAGTATCTGTTACCATTTTTGAGTAATTTGCAAAAAACTGCAATTTACCCTTATGTTCTATTTTTAGCCATGGCGGTCATGTTTTTTGTCGAATCGAAATTTTGAACGACTATTTTGTAGACCACATACTACTTAACAATCCTACCAAGTTTCATTTCATTTGACTAAGAAGTTTCAGAGAAGAATATTTTTGAACAGTTGAACAAAAAACTAAAAATGGTCAATTTCTACAATCCAAGGGGTATAACTCCTAAAGGAACGATCCTACAACTTTGACGCTGTTACGACTTTTGTAGATCTTGATGTGCTTAGTCATATGCAATTTAAATTTTTGAAATATCTTGTATAGTTTTCAAGATATAGGGCTAAATAAGTAATTTTTTTGAAAAAATCAAGAAAAAGGGCAATAACTCCTACATCGTTTGTTGGATCTTCTTGAAAATTTCAGGGCAGGTAGATATTGAGGTGCTGATCACTTTTACGCTATGCCAGAATTTTGATATCTGTGACGGTTTTTGAGTAATTTGCAAAAAACTGCAATTTACCCCTATGTTCTATTTTTAGCCATTGCGGCCATGTTTTTTGTCGAATCAAAATTTCGAACAATAGTTATGTAGAGGACATACTATAGAACAATCCTATTAAGTTTCATTACATTTGGCCAGGCGGTTTCAGAGAAGAAGATTTTTGAAAAGTTGAACGACGGACGACAGACGACAGACGACGGACGACGGACGACGGACGACGGACGCCAAATGATGGCAAAAGCTCACATTGCCTTCGGCAAGGTGAGCTAAAAATCCAAAAAAGGGCAATAACTCCTACATCGGTTATTGGATCTTCTTAAAAATTTCTGGGCAGGTAGATCTTGAGGTGCTGATCACTTTTATCCATGCCAGAATTTTGATATCTGTAACTGTTTTCGAGTTATTTGCAAAAAACTGCAATTTACCCCTATGTTCTATTTTTAGCCATGGCGGCCATGTTTTTCAACGAATCAAATATCCCCAGGCTAGTTTTATACTACCTATGCTAATTAACAACTGTGCCAAATTTAAAAGCCATTGGATTTATGGTGTCAGAGGAGTTAACGTTTGAAAAATGTTAACGACGACGGACGACGGACGACGACGGACGCCAAGTGATGGCAATAGCTCACATGGACCTTTGGTCCAGGTGAGCTAAAAAGTGGGTTAGGAAACAAGCCCAACAGAGCTGAGCCGCTAACAAAGACAAAGTGCAGCTATTGTATGAAAAGAATTAACTGGAAACAGGTATGTTGAATTCGAAGTTATTAATGTTCAGTTCTACGATCCGTATTCTTCTTTTCAGGTTTTTGACAAATTTTGTATTTTATTTAATTAAAACTTTCCCTCCAAATATTTTTATTGAATTCAAACATTTTAGTAAATATCAAGGGACGTCCAAAGCAAAACAATATTGACATTGTCAGAGTCTTGTGATGTCGTGGCGAGTAGAAATAAAAACTGCAGTTGTATATTAATAGCGATTTATTTATTTTTTCAGAAAGCCCATGGTCGTTGGTAAACACCATGTTCTTGAATAGTACCATGTATTTTGGGATGCGGTCTAGGCTACAGCATAGTGAGCTTCCCTGGGGTGATGTTGAACTAATGGAAGATATTACTGGTGCTGAACATCTAATACACAATGAAAAGGCAACAAAGACTAGAACCGGGGTGACCAGTGATGATCGATCCTTTATGCCTAAAATGTTTGCAAGTCCAGGTACATAAATAATAAAAATATTATATAAACCTCATATTTGTTACGTAAAACTTACTGGTCTGGTCATAGGGTAAAAAATATATTAATAATGAATTTGAAATAACTTCCGTTCATCTCACGTCTATTAGTTTATCTTTATCATTCGTGTATGGTAAAAAAGTGTGTGCATATACATAAAACAGTTGTACTTAATTCTATGCTTGTAAATAGAAAAATATAAATTTTCGTTGATCTACCTAAAATCTTTTCAATATCATATTCATATTTTTAAAAAAATATAATTATTCTATACTTTTACATGTACAAGTAATTTATATTTAGGTGCCGGTTTCTATTCTTTTCAGATAACTCTAGATGTCCTGTTGCAGCCTACAAGGTTTTTAAATCAATGAGACGCTAAGGGATGAGGCTCCGTTTTACATTGGAATAGCCAAAGAAGCAGCTCCAAATAGGGTGTTACTAAAACGCGGAAACGGAATGCGGAACGGAAACGGAAAACGGAACGGAAAGCGGAATAAGTGTTATTCGTCCTACATATTTCTATAGGAATTTTTTTCAAAATATGTGTGTTCTGGTTACCGACCCAACCTATTTTTTCATGCCTATCTTAACATTTTTATTGCCATTTTTGCTTAAGCACCGTAACATTTTTGTGTTCCCATCAGGCCAAATTTGGCTTTTATCAAGCCTTGTCCTTGTAGTAATCCTGCAGATTTTCCACAATAGTTTACCATCACCTACTCTCTGTTTTCCAATTTTCTGACCCTTGGCTATCCCGCTTCACACCATTTTGAATTTCCAACTATATCGCACAGGTACAATTGATTGTAGGAAATGGTGTTTAACATTGAACAAACCCTTGACTCATAAAAGGGGGTTTGTTATGAAATAGAAAAAAATGAGTTCAACCTATGGCTTTGCATCAACCTTGCATGAATACAACGAAGAAGACAATTATTCTTTAAAAGTTTCAGATATTTAGATTTGTCAGTTAACGATTTAACCGTAGCTCGATCCAAATAATCTTTTCAGCAAACATAGCAAAGATTTATGACATGTCAGATTAGCTTTTGGTTTATAAAGCTATAGCTTGGACACCAGTTTTATTTCGTCTCCTGAATTCCAAGAAGAACCCACACGTGGTGGGAGACGACTCTGTCTCCGGTTCAACTGTAGCAGCAAATTCTAATGGTGGTGTATCATGGGCTGGTCACGGCGACCCATGGTACATTGCGTTTCTAGTTTAACACTGTAACGCTTTAACGCTGTAGAGGCTTCTATCCTAGAGCCACGACTATAAACTCCCTATTGATCACAGTATATAACCCCACTCATGATCAGCATTGAAGATGTGGCATAAACAGTGTAAGGTACAAAAGTGTACTCGCTATTATTTTATAAAATAGACGTATAATTTATCCGTATATTTTGTTATGTTTTAACATCAATTCTAGATCTAGATACCTTATGAAATTGAACTCTTAACCAAATATTGGTCACATTGATGTGCATGCGCCTAAAGCAAATTGACTATCCATATTGGGCCTCAAACATACCGCGAGAGTTCTACATGTTGCGGTAGTATTGTGCTACGCTCGACAAAGCTTTTATATGAGATTAATATCATGACCGTTACTATTCCAAAATACTTAAATATAGAATATTATGTACTATCCTTTTTGATACTATCTATATCTAGGTGAGTATCAGACGAGTCCGGTAGGTGACGGGGTGTCAGTTTCGAAGCGGAGAAATTTGCAGACGGGTATGTTTATTTTCCTTTTTTACGAAAACAGTGCAGAGTTACTACAAAACCAATATCGCACGGAAGGTAGCAATAAACCTGGATGACATTACAGCGTACAATGTCTATACAACTGTTCCGTGAAAATCAAACACTCAAACACAAGTTGCAGACAATGATGAAAAACGATACCCCGATCAAGCTCGGATTGATTACATGCGAACAAATGCATTGCTATTGACAAATACATGTTGTGGTCTTTGTATACGAGGATATAAACCTTATTTAAGATAAATTATCATCTACAAACAACGGATTTTCTGAGAAATGCCAAAATATAGATGTTGCGTATGGGGTGTCTGTCTTCTCTGCAAGGTGGGGTGTCGGCTCTCGTTTCATTTGAAAATGTCACCAAGCGAATTCACTCATTTTCACCCAATTTTAGCCACTTAATTGTGACATTTAGAAAATATTCTTGTTTATTCACTATTGAAAAAAACATACATTATTACAAAACAAACATTATAAGACCATATTAAATCCTTTAATGCAATAGACATTATATACATGTATCTTTTTCAGACCGACAGAATGAATCTAGATATTGACCATGAAGAGACCGTCCCCTCGAAAACACAAACTTTTATTTGCCAATTTTGTCCAAAGACTTTCAGGCACATGTCGTCATTAAATAGACACTTTGCAAATCACTCGAACACCTGTTTTACCTGTGACCATTGTTCAAAGACCTTTAAAGCACTTTCCTATCTAAAGGGTCACATAAAACGTCAACACCAAGGTTCAATATCAGAGTTCCTGTGCCACCAGTGTGGAAAAAAGTTCAAAAGCAAGGTTGCAGTTTCAAACCATATAACATTCAAGCATTCTAATGGTGGCAAAGCATGTAATGTTTGTGATAAGGTATTCAAGGACAGGTACGCTCTACGAAGACACATGGGTTCCCACAACGATAATACTGTAACATGTGAGGACTGTGGAAAAATGGTAAAGGACATAGCTGCTCATAACAAGTGTTGCCAAAAAAAGAAAAAAGTGTTTGTCTGTGATGAATGTAAGAAAAGGTTTTTATGCAAACGTTACCTTCGATGTCACATCAAAATGAAGCACCAGGGAGCAGAAAGTCATTACTGCGTATGTGGAAAGAGCTGTACATACAAATCCTCCTTAAAAATACACCAAAGGATTTGTGCTCAAAACTGATAGTCTATATGTTAAAACGACATCTAATGTTGTGTAGAAAATGATAACCGTCCGTTTCTCGTTATACCTTCACTGTATTTAGTAACTGAAGTAAAATGCTACATGTACATACTTTAAAACTGTACTACTTGTAACATGTGTTTGTTATATTATTATGATTTGCATTATTGTTGAACCTACAGGAAGTTTTGGTTTAGCTGCATTATATATCATGCATATCAAAATTTATGTTTTTATTTAACATGTTCAACAATGGGAGATTGTTTTCAAGACTTGTGGTGTGAATTTGTGTTTTTGTGTGTATGTAATTTAGTTCACCTGGCAGTCCCTGTATTACTATTTCTATTTTGAAAGTGATGTTTCATGTGATAGATTTTGTGTGCCATTTTTTACAAACACAAAAAGTTATATTAATTTTTACTTTACTATATTTTTGTTTTTACATTTTTACAATTTTCAGGAAAAATCTGTTTATTTTAATAAATCCGTTTTAATAAACGATTAAGAATTATCATTTTTAGTCCAAATAATTCAAAAGTTAGACACAGTCAGAGGCTATCCCTAGGCGCTTCGTTGAAAGTATTTTCGACTCATCAGTTTTGTGAAACTGTCTAACAGGTCCGGATACTTTCCCAAACTTTATCTTGCGTTTGCTCTTCTTCTTTCTTGGCAAATCAAAATCGTGATCCCTGGAAATCAATTAATAGTATTTTAAGTTATTTAGAATATAACAAAAATAGCATGCCGGTTGCTTTTACTTAAAATACCAAGGTCTAATGCATTATAAAACTATTCGAACAAAAACATCAACACATAAAGCCTAAAACAAAATGTCAATCTAAAATTGATGCGTAGGGTGTGTTGCAATAATCAGAAAACTATTAACTCTCTAAGAGCAATTCATGTACTCAAGTATTCAGTTTGCGTTGTCAGTCGATGTTCAGTTTTTTCAGTGTTTTCTGTTTGCTCGTGTTGTTTTCATTTTTGGTTTGTCTTTTGAATTATTTGGACTTAACTATGGAATGCTCAATTCGTGGGGAGGGATCTTTGCTTTTATAGTCCATATAATAGAAAATAATGAGATGTGGAATAAGTGTACGCCACACAACCCACACAATTAGCGGTTTGGAAGAAGTTGAAATTGTCTAAGAAATAAAGTATAAAGTTCCATTTCGTTTGTTATCTGAACATACTAACAGGGTGGCTGAAAAAGGTAAGGTTGTAAATATGTGGAATTAAATTAACATTTTTGACGCCCCCCCCCCCTTTTCATCCCGAGTATAAACTAGATGAAATTACATCGGTAAGTAAAGTATTTCTTCTAAAAAACAAACGAGAAAAGAATTTGCCAGGCAAAATTAACTTTTTACCTTGGTGTGATAGATATCATTTCTGGAATTAGGAGACCAGGCCTTTTCGGAATTGTCATCGAACTGTCTGCCTCATGGTCTGGGTATACGCCTGAATATCTGCTTGTTCTCATAAGGAATCCCCTGAAAAAGACACACAAAGCTTATTCTTAAACTAGATAAATAATAACATGGTTCTTGAATTTATATACATATGACACAACAATGAATTGTTACAAAAATAGTAGCGGGATATACAGGGTTCACAAACGTATTATTTAGATTTTTACATTCAATCCCTAATTACAAATCAGGGGCAGATACAGACATTTTCGAAAGGGGGTTCCACATACTGGCTGCTGTGTACCAAAAGGGGGGGTCCAGGCCATTTTGCTGAAAATTTACTTGAAAAGTTTTTAGAATTAGGAGGAAAAGGAGGTGTTCCGACACCAGGAACCACCCCACTCTATATCCACCAATGCTTACAGCAGGGACTTGTAATTTGAAATGAATTAATTTGTCATTATTTCATCGTAAGCATATGCCGTGATATGAGTGTTGTATGCTCGAATTTTAAATTAAAATAAATTAAATTTTATAAGTATTATTTTGACTACATTTTAATAGGAAGCGACAATTTGATTTTTATGAGCTGATATGGATAGACTTTTGCATTCTGTCGTTTTGGGAAAATTGACAACTAGAATTTTTTTATTCAAAATCACCATAATTTTTAAACAAACTCTGCAACCGGCCTTTTTTTATTTCAAATGTCACCCCCTTTAAATCATATGATCGCTTCCCTATTCAGTAGAACGGCCAAATATGTAGATGAAGATAAACGTGTACTTTACCAACCTTTTAGAATTTGACTTGAAAGTCATGACCTCGACAACGCTAGACATCAAGCTAGGTACATCACGTGCCTTAATTGAGACCTGTGTCGTTGGATAAAGTGTTTGCAAAAGTCCAACTGTGGTCTCCGCTGCAAGACTGCCAACTGATCTGATATTATATGTATCAGTAAGCGCATGGAGTTGAAGTTTACTGTCTATATCTATAAGCATGCCGTCGAATGTTACAACCGGAATTCCTTTGAAATAGCGTCCTGCAGTAGGAAATCTGCAAAAATCTATACCATCAAGTAAAAACTTTCTCATTGCGACTAATTTGTTTATACGAAGAACTGCTGGTATACCTGGGTCGTCGCATGCCGAATACCACTCTCGAATTAACTTTGTTAGTTCAGCAGATTCCAAGAACCCATTATTCCTCATCCATTCTTCTACGTCTTGGGAAAAGTGTGTCCTTGCGTTTGCTACGCTTTGCTTATCAATCAGGTCATCTACTAAAGGTATTGTCAAAAGAGTTTCATTTGACTTTGCACACTATTTCCAGCCAGAAGAAGATATGCCACTTATACCTCTTGTACTAGTAAGAACGCGTAAATGTGTCAGATTATGTGAGCAGTCAATACTTTTGCATAACCAATCACCTGATGCATCACTTCGCTCAGGGTACGGCTCAGGGTACGAAAAACCAAAAAGGAATTACTTCATTTGAATCATTAATTGCCATAGGACACTTGAAAGGAAATTGTTCTTGCCATTTTGCCAACTCGTCGTGAAATATATAGCTTGCATATGCGGCAGATAGGACAGTTTTCGGATATTTTTTCGACTGAAGAACTTGTATGGATAATTTTCGCAATGAAATAAGGTTTCTTTTCCTCATTTTTTTCGTTTTTTTTAGTCATTAGCTCAGTAAGACCCAATATTCCTCCCAAGAAGTTTACTTTTTGTTCTTTCTTCCACGATTTTTTAAACAATCTGTACTTTTCATCACGAAGTTTTTCTATGCAACCATAAATAACATTCATATCACGTATGCTCGTTTTCTTCTACATCTTCGTTTTCGGCTTCTTGCTGCGCAGATGACGTGTTTTCAATTGAAATGGCCAAATCACTGTTACAATCCTGTGGTGGCTGGTGGTAACAAATTTCTACATCCAGTAAGTTTGCATCAAAATTATCCGATTGTTCATTTGACCCTGTATCTATAGATTCCAAAGACTGCACCATCTCAGCAGACACTTCAGTTATTACAGACTGTATTTGCAGTTGATTGTCGGCATCATCATTTGCGAGATCGTTCAATACTACTTCAGGGAGCCATCTATTTCCCTCATCTTGATCAATATCAGTTGGTTTATTTCTCTCTTTATTCTTCTTTCTGTTTTGTGACCATAACTCTTTGTCATGTGTTGTCTCAATCCTTGAAAGACTGAAATTTATTGATGAGACATAAATCTTTCCACAGTCCAATTTCAACATACATACGGTTCTGAAATAGTCCTCTTTATCTATTTTCACAATCTCATCAATTAGTTTGATCAGTTCTTGCTTTGATAAGGATTTTGTTTTGTTCCATGTGTCTTTTTGGAGTTGGAAAATCGTAAGTGGTTGATCTTGCGAGTCTTGAGACATCAGCTTAATCCATTGTCCATCGGTGGCAAAACTTAAAATATTCAGACCATATATAGCTCGTACATTCTTTCAAAACATGGTCGGTTGCTTTCCTCATTGATTCAGAATTAAGTTTGTAGTCTTTCAATCCGTATGCAATTGGCACGGAACATGGGATTTCTGAAGTAGAATTTCTGTTTTTGTTTGTGATAACCCAAATCATTACTTCTGTTGCCTATAATTATGTCTAAATAGGTTATATCCACATTCAATAACTGACTTAGACTGATTCATTATTCTGTCGGTATCCGAAGAGTCAAAAACTACGTCTTCATACCAAGTTTTGTTTCTATCTTCCGCTTTCATATAATGGTTATTATCCGCTAAACAGGGCAAATGATATCGACAGACATTTTACAAGACGGTATTTCACATAGAAATTCTACATTTGTCATAGTAAAGTTCTTTACCTTTTCTTTGATTTCTTTAGTAATGGGTCTGCATTTTGTCGGCCTTTTCAATGTTTCATTGTCATATAGTTCAGTTGTTTCATTGCCTTTTTTCGAAGTTCGAACCAAACTTCGGAACGCTGCTTCACAAATCTGGGCTCTACTGGCATGTGTGTCAAGTTTTCAGAAGCTTCTCTTAGGAACGCAATATTAGTTTGCTTTGATGGATCTACAATGTTATCTTGCAAATATGACCAAAATGATTTGTCTAAATAAGTACATAAAACCATGTTAAGCCCAATGGCTTCGAGTGCATTGGATATAAATTCACGAAGCTGATAAATTGAAGCCTGTAACCCACTGATAACATATACATATCTAGATTCTTTCCACTTTTCGCCAGCTATTCCTTTAAACTTGTTTAGCCCAAAACTTTGTTTTAGAATAAGTTGCCTCCCGTCTTTGATGCTATTACTTATCAAGGTTATCACCTTTTTCAAGTCGTGAACTATGTTGTCTGATAGGCGATCATTCCTTTCACCATATGTTGTTAGATCTGAGTCTCTCAATTTTGCTTTTACCTCATTTATCTTTGATACACTTTCATCGTTCTTTTTCCTTCTTTCTGCAAAGACAAGTCCACCCTCGTGGCCAAACATGTTAACATCTCCGCCTTTCGAGTCTATCCCAGATGTTAACTTTTTTTCCGTCCGCACATAACATGTATTCATTCTGACCACTTGATTCTGATAAGGTTTTTAAGATTGGTTCTAGAACACAAGGTTGGACAAGTTTGGGGATGTGAATCTCACTAATATTAAAATCGTTTATTACAGTTGTAGATGGTACAGCAAAATTTACCATACTTTTTTCAGTCGGAAGTAGTCCACGCTGTTCGGCACCAGTTGATATCTGACCAATGTTTCTCGGACCACTCATAAAGAAAAAAAATTTAGCATGAAACAGTCTATACCCGGTTTTCCAAAATCGTTTTGTCATTTCGCCATATCTCATTTCCGATGTTACCTTAGTCGCCAAATATCGGGCGGTTTCTAGAAAACACATCAAAGATAAATTATCTAGTGGAAATTTGAGAAGCGTCAAGTTGGTTACTTATTCCCTATTCATTATTCCTTGTTTAAATAAGGAATAAGTAACTGGTTATTTATTCCTTATTCTAAAAAGCACTAAATAGGGAATAAGTAACTGGTTACTTATTCCCTATTCCTTATTCCTTATTTAAATAATTCCTTATTCCTTGTTTAAATAAGGAATAAGTAACTGGTTACTTATTCCTTATTCTAAAAAGCACTAAATAGGGAATAAGTAACTGGTTACTTATTCCCTATTCTTTATTCCTTATTTAAATAATTCCTTATTCCTCATTTAAATAAGGAATAAGTAACTGGTTACCTATTCCTTATTCTAAAAAGCACTAAATAGGGAATAAGTAACTGGTTACTTTGCGTCTGTCGTTCGTAAACTTTTTCAAACGTTAATTGCTCTGACGCCATAGTTCATTTGCAACCAAACTTAGTACAGTTGTTAATTGGCACATGTGCTTCGAATCGTCTGTCTGTTTGTCGGGTTGTCAAAGTTGTTGAACTAAATGATTCAATTGATTCGATTTACATAGGCGCTTTAATGAATAAGTTACGTCATACTGATATTTCAAAACGTTTTTCATCAAACAAATTAAAAGAAATAACTGGCTAGGTACCTTAAATAGATAAATCTTTAAATCAATTGATAGATACTCGAGTATTATCTAATATAATGCAAGATTTTATTCAGATATTGTATAAAACTGAAAGCCAAACTACAAAATATGAAAATACGGAAACAAAAAATTAAAAATCTATTTTGTGCAACCTGAAAAGGGAAGTAATTTAAGCTACAAACATTTAAAGTTGAACTTAAAATCGGCATCCTCAAAAAATTTGTAGAAACATTTTCAATCAGGAAATGTCAGCTTTTGATTTTTTTACACATAAATAAGATGCATAAACTGAAATTGTTTCAAAAGATGGCTCTAAATAAAGGCAAATGTCTACATTTTCGATATTTATAATAGACTCTCAAGGTTTATTTTTTTACATTTTTTTACTACGCGAACAGGAGCAAAAAAATGAAATAAAAACACCGAAAAAAGGGGGGCTGTGGAAAAATCCCCACGCTACCAGGCCCATTGGGACTGGGCTGATTTTGAAGGAGGGTCCATGGGGTCCACAACCTATATGGTCAATATCCTAACCATTTTTCGGTTTGTAAGAAATCCGGGTCCAAAAAGAGTGTAAATTATGCCTAAGGGTATGGGTTCTCCCCCCCTGTGGAAAAATCCCCACGCTACCAGGCCCATTGGGACTGGGCTGATTTTGAAGGAGGGTCCATGGGGTCCACAACCTATATGGTCAGTATCCTTACCATTTTTCGGTTTGTAAGAAATCCGGGTCCAAAAAGAGTGTAAATTAAGCCTAAGGGTATGGGTTCTCCCCCCCTGTGGAAAAATCCCCACGCTACCAGGCCCATTGGGACTGGGCTGATTTTGAAGGAGGGTCCATGGGGTCCACAACCTATATGGTCAATATCCTTACCATTTTTCGGTTTGTAAGAAATCCGGGTCCAAAAAGAGTGTAAATTAAGCCTAAGGGTATGGGTTCTCCCCCCCTGTGGAAAAATCCCCACGCCACCAGGCCCATTGGGACTGGGCTGATTTTGAAGGAGGGTCCATGGGATCCACAACCTATATGGTCAATATCCTAACCATTTTTCGGTTTGTAAGAAATCCGGGTCCAAAAAGAGTGTAAATTAAGCCTAAGGGTATGGGTTCTCCCCCCCTGTGGAAAAATCCCCACGCTACCAGGCCCATTGGGACTGGGCTGATTTAGAAGGAGGGTCCATGGGGTCCACAACCTATATGGTCAATATCCTTACCATTTTTCGGTTTGTAAGAAATCCGGGTCCAAAAAGAGTGTAAATTAAGCCTAAGGGTATGGGTTCTACCCCCCTGTGGAAAAATCCCCACGCTACCAGGCCCATTGGGACTGGGCTGATTTTGAAGGAGGTTCCATGGGGTCTACAACCTATATGGTCAATATCCTTACCATTTTTCGGTTTGTAAGAAATCCGGGTCCAAAAAGAGTGTAAATTAAGCCTAAGGGTATGGGTTCTCCCCCCCTGTGGAAAAATCCTCACGCTACCAGGCCCATTGGGACTGGGCTGATTTTGAAGGAGGGTCCATGGGGTCCACAACCTATATGGTCAATATCCTTACCATTTTTCGGTTTGTAAGAAATCCGGGTCCAAAAAGAGTGTAAATTAAGCCTAAGGGTATGGGTTCTCCCCCCTGTGGAAAAATCCCCACGCTACCAGGCCCATTGGGACTGGGCTGATTTTGAAGGAGGGTCCATGGGGTCCACAACCTATATCGTCAATATCCTTACCATTTTTCGGTTTGTAAGAAATCCGGGTCCAAAAAGAGTGTAAATTAAGCCTAAGGGTATGGGTTCTCCCCCCCCTGTGGAAAAATCCCCACGCTACCAGGCCCATTGGGACTGGGCTGATTTTGAAGGAGGGTCCATGGGGTCCACAACCTATATGGTCAATATCCTTACCATTTTTCGGTTTGTAAGAAATCCGGGTCCAAAAAGAGTGTAAATTAAGCCTAAGGGTATGGGTTCTCCCCCCTGTGGAAAAATCCCCACGCTACCAGGCCCATTGGGACTGGGCTGATTTTGAAGGAGGGGCCATGGGGTCCACAACCTATACGGTCAATATCCTTACCATTTTTCGGTTTGTAAGAAATCAAGGTCCAAAAAGAGTGTGAATTAAGCCTAAGGGTATGGGTTCTACCCCCCTGTGGAAAAATCCCCACGCTACCAGGCCCATTGGGACTGGGCTGATTTTGAAGGATAGTCCACGGGGTCCACAACCTATATGGTCAATAGCCTTACCATTTTTCGGTTTGTAAGAAATCCGGGCCCAAAAAGAGTGTAAATTAAGCCTAAGGGTATGGGTTCTTCCCCCCCCTGTGGAAAAATCCCCACGCTACCAGGCCCATTGGGACTGGGCTGATTTTGAAGGAGGGTCCATGGGGTCCACAACCTATATGGTCAATATCCTTACCATTTTTCGGTTTGTAAGAAATCCGGGTCCAAAAAGAGTGTAAATTAAGCCTAAGGGTATGGGTTCTCCCCCCCCCCCCTGTGGAAAAATCGCCACGCTACCAGGCCCATTTGGACTGGGATGATTTTGAAGGATGGTCCATGGGGTCCACAACCTATATGGTCAATATCCTTACCATTTTTTGGTTTGTAAGAAATCCGGGTCCAAAAAGAGTGTAAATTAAGCCTAAGGGTATGGGTTCTCCCCCCCCCCCCTGTGGAATTATCCCCACGCTACCAGGCCCATTGGGACTGGGCTGATTTTGAAGGAGGGTCCATGGGGTCCATAACCTATATGGTCAATATCCTTACCATTTTTTGGTTTGTAAGAAATCCGGGTCCAAAAAGAGTGTAAATTAAGCCTAAGGGTATGGGTTCTCCCCCCTGTGGAAAAATCCCCACGCTACCAGGCCCATTGGGACTGGGCTGATTTTGAAGGAAGTTCCATGGGGTCTACAACCTATATGGTCAATATCCTTACCATTTTACGGTTTGTAAGAAATCCGGGTCCAAAAACAGTGTAAATTTAGCCTAAGGGTATGGGTTCTCCCCCCCTGTGGAAAAATCCCCACGCTACCAGGCCCATTGGGACTGGGCTGATTTTGAAGGAGGGTCCATGGGGTCCACAACCTATATGGTCAATATCCTTACCATTTTTCGGTTTGTAAGGAATCCGGGTCCAAAAAGAGTGTAAATTAAGCCTAAGGGTATTGGTTCTCCCCCCTGTGGAAAAATCCCCACGCTACCAGGCCCATTGGGACTGGGCTGATTTTGAAGGAGGGTCCATGGGGTCCACAACCTATATGGTCAATATCCTTACCATTTTTCGGTTTGTAAGAAATCCGGGTCCAAAAAGAGTGTAAATTAAGCCTAAGGGTATGGGTTCTCCCCCCCTGTGGAAAAATCCCCACGCTACCAGGCCCATTGGGACTGGGCTGATTTTTAAGGAGGGTCCATGGGGTCCACAACCTATATGGTCAATATCCTTACCATTTTTCGGTTTGTAAGAAATCCGGGTCCAAAAAGAGTGTAAATTAAGCCTAAGGGTATGGGTTCTCCCCCCTGTGGAAAAATCCCCACGCTACCAGGCCCATTGGGACTGGGCTGATTTTGAAGGAGGGTCCATGGGGTCCACAACCTATATGGTCAATATCCTTACCATTTTTCGGTTTGTAAGAAATCCGGGTCCAAAAAGAGTGTAAATTAAGCCTAAGGGTATGGGTTCTCCCCACCTGTGGGAAAATCCCCACGCTTCCAGGCCCATTGGGATTGGGCTGCTTTTGAAGGAGGTTCCATGGGGTCCACAACCTATATGGTCAATATCCTTACCATTTTTCGGTTTGTAAGAAATCCGGGTCCAAAAAGAGTGTAAATTAAGCCTAAGGGTATGGGTTCTCCCCCCCTGTGGAAAAATCCCCACGCTACCAGGCCCATTGGGACTGGGCTGATTTTGAAGGCGGGTCCATGGGGTCCACAACATATATGGTCAATATCCTTACCATTTTTCGGATTGTAAGAAATCCGGGTCCAAAAAGAGTGTAAATTAAGCCTAAGGGTATGGGTTCTTCCCCCCTGTGGAAAAATCCCCACGCTACCGGGTCCATTGGGACTGGGCTGATTTTGAAGGAAGGTCCATGGGGTCCACAACCTATATGGTCAATATCCTTACCATTTTTCGGTTTGTAAGAAATCCGGGTCCAAAAAGAGTGTAAATTAAGCCTAAGGGTATGGGTTCTCCCCCCCTGAGGAAAAATCCCCACGCTACCAGGCCCATTGGGACTGGGCTGATTTTGAAGGAGGGTCCATGGGGTCCACAACCTATATGGTCAATATCCTTACCATTTTTCGGTTTGTAAGAAATCCGGGTCCAAAAAGAGTGTAAATTAAGCCTAAGGGTATGGGTTCTCCCCCCTGTGGAAAAATCCCCACGCTACCAGGCCCATTGGGACTGGGCTGATTTTGAGAAGGGTCCATGGGGTCCACAACCTATATGGTCAATATCCTTACCATTTTTTGGTTTGTAAGAAATCCGGGTCCAAAAAGAGTGTAAATTAAGCCTAAGGGTATGGGTTCTCCCCCCTGTGGAAAAATCCCCACGCTACCAGGCCCATTGGGACTGGGCTGATTTTGAAGGAAGTTACATGGGGTCTACAACCTATATGGTCAATATCCTTACCATTTTTCGGTTTGTAAGAAATCCGGGTCCAAAAAGAGTGTAAATTTAGCCTAAGGGTATGGGTTCTCCCCCCTGTGGAAAAATCCCCACGCTACCAGGCCCATTGGGACTGGGCTGATTTTGAAGGAGGGTCCATGGGGTCCACAACTTATATGGTCAATATCCTTACCATTTTTCGGTTTGTAAGGAATCCGGGTCCAAAAAGAGTGTAAATTAAGCCTAAGGGTATGGGTTCTCCCCCCCTGTGGAAAAATCCCCACGCTACCAGGCCCATTGGGACTGGGCTGATTTTTAAGGAGGGTCCATGGGGTCCACAACCTATATGGTCAATATCCTTACCATTTTTCGGTTTGTAAGAAATCCGGGTCCAAAAAGAGTGTAAATTAAGCCTAAGGGTATGGGTTCTCCCCCCTGTGGAAAAATCCCCACGCTACCAGGCCCATTGGGACTGGGCTGATTTTGAAGGAGGGTCCATGGGGTCCACAACCTATATGGTCAATATCCTTACCATTTTTCGGTTTGTAAGAAATCCGGGTCCAAAAAGAGTGTAAATTAAGCCTAAGGGTATGGGTTCTCCCCACCTGTGGGAAAATCCCCACGCTTCCAGGCCCATTGGGATTGGGCTGCTTTTGAAGGAGGTTCCATGGGGTCCACAACCTATATGGTCAATATCCTTACCATTTTTCGGTTTGTAAGAAATCCGGGTCCAAAAAGAGTGTAAATTAAGCCTAAGGGTATGGGTTCTCCCCCCCTGTGGAAAAATCCCCACGCTACCAGGCCCATTGGGACTGGGCTGATTTTGAAGGAGGGTCCATGGGGTCCACAACATATATGGTCAATATCCTTACCATTTTTCGGATTGTAAGAAATCCGGGTCCAAAAAGAGTGTAAATTAAGCCTAAGGGTATGGGTTCTTCCCCCCTGTGGAAAAATCCCCACGCTACCAGGCCCATTGGGACTGGGCTGATTTTGAAGGAAGGTCCATGGGGTCCACAACCTATATGGTCAATATCCTTACCATTTTTCGGTTTGTAAGAAATCCGGGTCCAAAAAGAGTGTAAATTAAGCCTAAGGGTATGGGTTCTCCCCACCTGTGGGAAAATCCCCACGCTTCCAGGCCCATTGGGATTGGGCTGCTTTTGAAGGAGGTTCCATGGGGTCCACAACCTATATGGTCAATATCCTTACCATTTTTCGGTTTGTAAGAAATCCGGGTCCAAAAAGAGTGTAAATTAAGCCTAAGGGTATGGGTTCTCCCCCCCCTGTGGAAAAATCCCCACGCTACCAGGCCCATTGGGACTGGGCTGATTTTGAAGGAGGGTCCATGGGGTCCACAACATATATGGTCAATATCCTTACCATTTTTCGGATTGTAAGAAATCCGGGTCCAAAAAGAGTGTAAATTAAGCCTAAGGGTATGGGTTCTTCCCCCCTGTGGAAAAATCCCCACGCTACCAGGCCCATTGGGACTGGGCTGATTTTGAAGGAAGGTCCATGGGGTCCACAACCTATATGGTCAATATCCTTACCATTTTTCGGTTTGTAAGAAATCCGGGTCCAAAAAGAGTGTAAATTAAGCCTAAGGGTATGGGTTCTCCCCACCTGTGGGAAAATCCCCACGCTTCCAGGCCCATTGGGATTGGGCTGCTTTTGAAGGAGGTTCCATGGGGTCCACAACCTATATGGTCAATATCCTTACCATTTTTCGGTTTGTAAGAAATCCGGGTCCAAAAAGAGTGTAAATTAAGCCTAAGGGTATGGGTTCTCCCCCACTGTGGAAAAATCCCCACGCTACCAGGCCCATTGGGACTGGGCTGATTTTGAAGGAGGGTCCATGGGGTCCACAACATATATGGTCAATATCCTTACCATTTTTCGGATTGTAAGAAATCCGGGTCCAAAAAGAGTGTAAATTAAGCCTAAGGGTATGGGTTCTTCCCCCCTGTGGAAAAATCCCCACGCTACCAGGCCCATTGGGACTGGGCTGATTTTGAAGGAGGGTCCATGGGGTCCACAACATATATGGTCAATATCCTTACCATTTTTCGGATTGTAAGAAATCCGGGTCCAAAAAGAGTGTAAATTAAGCCTAAGGGTATGGGTTCTTCCCCCCTGTGGAAAAATCCCCACGCTACCAGGCCCATTGGGACTGGGCTGATTTTGAAGGAAGGTCCATGGGGTCCACAACCTATATGGTCAATATCCTTACCATTTTTCGGTTTGTAAGAAATCCGGGTCCAAAAAGAGTGTAAATTAAGCCTAAGGGTATGGGTTCTCCCCCCCTGAGGAAAAATCCCCACGCTACCAGGCCCATTGGGACTGGGCTGATTTTGAAGGAGGGTCCATGGGGTCCACAACCTATATGGTCAATATCCTTACCATTTTTCGGTTTGTAAGAAATCCGGGTCCAAAAAGAGTGTAAATTAAGCCTAAGGGTATGGGTTCTCCCCCCTGTGGAAAAATCCCCACGCTACCAGGCCCATAGGGACTGGGCTGATTTTGAGAAGGGTCCATGGGGTCCACAACCTATATGGTCAATATCCTTACAATTTTTCGGTTTGTAAGAAATCCGGGTCCAAAAAGAGTGTAAATTAAGCCTAAGGGTATGGGTTCTCCCCCCTGTGGAAAAATCCCCACGCTACCAGGCCCATTGGGACTGGGCTGATTTTGAAGGAGGGTCCATGGGGTCCACAACCTATATGGTCAATATCCTTACTATTTTTTGGTTTCTAAGAAATCCGGGTCCAAAAAGAGTGTAAATTAAGCCTAAGGGTATGGGTTTCCCCCCTGTCGAAAAATCCCCACGCTACCAGGCCCATTGGGACTGGGCTGATTTTGAAGGAAGGTCCATGGGGTCAACAACCTATATGGTCAATATCCTTACCATTTTTCGGTTTGTAAGAAATCCGGGTCCAAAAAGAGTGTAAATTAAGCCTAAGGGTATGGGTTCTCCCCCCTGTGGAAAAATCCCCACGCTACCAGGCCCATTGGGACTGGGCTGATTTTGAAGGAGGGTCCATGGGTTCCACAACCTATATGGTCAATATCCTTACCATTTTTCGGTTTGTAAGAAATCCGGGTCCAAAAAGAGTGTAAATTAAGCCTAAGGGTATGGGTTCTCCCCCCCTGTGGAAAAATCGCCACGCTACCAGGCCCATTGGGACTGGGCTGATTTTGAAGGAAGGTCCATGGGGTCCACAACCTATATGGTCAATATCCTTACCATTTTTCGGTTTGTAAGAAATCCGGGTCCAAAAAGAGTGTGAATTAAGCCTAAGGGTATGGGTTCTCCCCCTGTGGAAAAATCCCCACGCTACCAGGCCCATTGGGACTGGGCTGATTTTGAAGGAGGGTCCATGGGGTCCACAACCTATATGGTCATTATCCTTACCATTTTTTGGTTTGTAAGAAATCCGGGTCCAAAAAGAGTGTAAATTAAGCCTAACGGTATAGGTTCTCCCCCCCTGTGGAAAAATCCCCACGCTACCAGGCCCATTGGGACTGGGCTGATTTTGAAGGAAGGTCCATGGGGTCCACAACCTATATGGTCAATATCCTTACCATTTTTTGGTTTGTAAGAAATCCGGGCCCAAAAAGAGTGTAAATTAAGCCTAAGGGTATGGGTTCTTCCCCCCCTGTGGAAAAATCCCCACGCTACCAGGCCCGTTGGGACTGGGCTGATTTTGAAGGAGGGTCCATGGGGTCCACAACCTATATGGTCAATATCCTTACCATTTTTCGGTTTGTAAGAAATCCGGGTCCAAAAAGAGTGTAAATTAAGCCTAAGGGTATGGGTTCTCCCCCCCCCCCCCTGTGGAAAAATCGCCACGCTACCAGGCCCATTGGGACTGGGCTGATTTTGAAGGATGGTCCATGGGGTCCACAACCTATATGGTCAATATCCTTACCATTTTTCGGTTTGTAAGAAATCCGGGTCCAAAAAGAGTGTAAATTAAGCCTAAGGGTATGGGTTCTCCCCCCCCTGTGGAATTATCCCCACGCTACCAGGCCCATTGGGACTGGGCTGATTTTGAAGGAGGGTCCATGGGGTCCATAACCTATATGGTCAATATCCTTACCATTTTTTGGTTTGTAAGAAATCCGGGTCCAAAAAGAGTGTAAATTAAGCCTAAGGGTATGGGTTCTCCCCCCTGTGGAAAAATCCCCACGCTACCAGGCCCATTGGGACTGGGCTGATTTTGAAGGAAGTTCCATGGGGTCTACAACCTATATGGTCAATATCCTTACCATTTTTCGGTTTGTAAGAAATCCGGGTCCAAAAAGAGTGTAAATTTAGCCTAAGGGTATGGGTTCTCCCCCCTGTGGAAAAATCCCCACGCTACCAGGCCCATTGGGACTGGGCTGATTTTGAAGGAGGGTCCATGGGGTCCACAACCTATATGGTCAATATCCTTACCATTTTTCGGTTTGTAAGGAATCCGGGTCCAAAAAGAGTGTAAATTAAGCCTAAGGGTATGGGTTCTCCCCCCCCTGTGGAAAAATCCCCACGCTACCAGGCCCATTGGGACTGGGCTGATTTTTAAGGAGGGTCCATGGGGTCCACAACCTATATGGTCAATATCCTTACCATTTTTCGGTTTGTAAGAAATCCGGGTCCAAAAAGAGTGTAAATTAAGCCTAAGGGTATGGGTTCTCCCCCCTGTGGAAAAATCCCAACGCTACCAGGCCCATTGGGACTGGGCTGATTTTGAAGGAGGGTCCATGGGGTCCACAACCTATATGGTCAATATCCTTACCATTTTTCGGTTTGTAAGAAATCCGGGTCCAAAAAGAGTGTAAATTAAGCCTAAGGGTATGGGTTCTCCCCACCTGTGGGAAAATCCCCACGCTTCCAGGCCCATTGGGATTGGGCTGCTTTTGAAGGATGTTCCATGGGGTCCACAACCTATATGGTCAATATCCTTACCATTTTTCGGTTTGTAAGAAATCCGGGTCCAAAAAGAGTGTAAATTAAGCCTAAGGGTATGGGTTCTCCCCCCCCCTGTGGAAAAATCCCCACGCTACCAGGCCCATTGGGACTGGGCTGATTTTGAAGGAGGGTCCATGGGGTCCACAACATATATGGTCAATATCCTTACCATTTTTCGGATTGTAAGAAATCCGGGTCCAAAAAGAGTGTAAATTAAGCCTAAGGGTATGGGTTCTTCCCCCCTGTGGAAAAATCCCCACGCTACCAGGCCCATTGGGACTGGGCTGATTTTGAAGGAAGGTCCATGGGGTCCACAACCTATATGGTCAATATCCTTACCATTTTTCGGTTTGTAAGAAATCCGGGTCCAAAAAGAGTGTAAATTAAGCCTAAGGGTATGGGTTCTCCCCCCCCTGTGGAAATATCCCCACGCTACCAGGCCCATTGGGACTGGGCTGATTTTGAAGAAGGGTCCATGGGGTCCACAACCTATATGGTCAATATCCTTACCATTTTTCGGTTTGTAAGAAATCCGGGTCCAAAAAGAGTGTAAATTAAGCCTAAGGGTATGGGTTCTCCCCCCTGTGGAAAAATCCCCACGCTACCAGGCCCATTGGGACTGGGCTGATTTTGAGAAGGGTCCATGGGGTCCACAACCTATATGGTCAATATCCTTACAATTTTTCGGTTTGTAAGAAATCCGGGTCCAAAAAGAGTGTAAATTAAGCCTAAGGGTATGGGTTCTCCCCCCTGTGGAAAAATCCCCACGCTACCAGGCCCATTGGGACTGGGCTGATTTTGAAGGAGGGTCCATGGGGTCCACAACCTATATGGTCAATATCCTTACTATTTTTTGGTTTGTAAGAAATCCGGGTCCAAAAAGAGTGTAAATTAAGCCTAAGGGTATGGGTTTCCCCCCTGTCGAAAAATCCCCACGCTACCAGGCCCATTGGGACTGGGCTGATTTTGAAGGAGGGTCCATGGGGTCAACAACCTATATGGTCAATATCCTTACCATTTTTCTGTTTGTAAGAAATCCGGGTCCAAAAAGAGTGTAAATTAAGCCTAAGGGTATGGGTTCTGCCCCCCCTGTGGAAAAATCCCCACGCTACCAGGCCCATTGGGACTGGGCTGATTTTGAAGAAGGGTCCATGGGGTCCACAACCTATATGGTCAATATCCTTACCATTTTTCGGTTTGTAAGAAATCCGGGTCCAAAAAGAGTGTAAATTAAGCCTAAGGGTATGGGTTCTCCCCCCTGTGGAAAAATCCCCACGCTACCAGGCCCATTGGGACTGGGCTGATTTTGAGAAGGGTCCATGGGGTCCACAACCTATATGGTCAATATCCTTACAATTTTTCGGTTTGTAAGAAATCCGGGTCCAAAAAGAGTGTAAATTAAGCCTAAGGGTATGGGTTCTCCCCCCTGTGGAAAAATCCCCACGCTACCAGGCCCATTGGGACTGGGCTGATTTTGAAGGAGGGTCCATGGGGTCCACAACCTATATGGTCAATATCCTTACTATTTTTTGGTTTGTAAGAAATCCGGGTCCAAAAAGAGTGTAAATTAAGCCTAAGGGTATGGGTTTCCCCCCCTGTCGAAAAATCCCCACGCTACCAGGCCCATTGGGACTGGGCTGATTTTGAAGGAGGGTCCATGGGGTCAACAACCTATATGGTCAATATCCTTACCATTTTTCGGTTTGTAAGAAATCCGGGTCCAAAAAGAGTGTAAATTAAGCCTAAGGGTATGGGTTCTGCCCCCCCTGTGGAAAAATCCCCACGCTACCAGGCCCATTGGGACTGGGCTGATTTTGAAGGAGGGTCCATGGGGTCCACAACCTATATGGTCAATATCCTTACCATTTTTCGGTTTGTAAGAAATCCGGGTCCAAAAAGAGTGTAAATTAAGCCTAAGGGTATGGGTTCTCCCCCCCTGTGGAAAAATCCCCACGCTACCAGGCCCATTGGGACTGGGCTGATTTTGAAGGAAGGTCCATGGGGTCCACAACCTATATGGTCAATATCCTTACCATTTTTCGGTTTGTAAGAAATCCGGGTCCAAAAAGAGTGTAAATTAAGCCTAAGGGTATGGGTTCTCCCCCCTGTGGAAAAATCCCCACGCTACCAGGCCCATTGGGACTGGGCTGATTTTGAAGGAGGGTCCATGGGGTCCACAACCTATATGGTCATTATCCTTACCATTTTTTGGTTTGTAAGAAATCCGGGTCCAAAAAGAGTGTAAATTAAGCCTAACGGTATAGGTTCTCCCCCCCTGTGGAAAAATCCCCACGCTACCAGGCCCATTGGGACTGGGCTGATTTTGAAGGAAGGTCCATGGGGTCCACAACCTATATGGTCAATATCCTTACCATTTTTTGGTTTGTAAGAAATCCGGGTCCAAAAAGAGTGTAAATTAAGCCTAAGGGTATGGGTTCTCCCCCCCTGTGGAAAAATCGCCACGCTACCAGGCCCATTGGGACTGGGCTGATTTTGAAGGAGGGTCCATGGGGTCCACAACCTATATGGTCAATATCCTTACTATTTTTTGGTTTGTAAGAAATCCGGGTCCAAAAAGAGTGTAAATTAAGCCTAAGGGTATGGGTTTCCCCCCCTGTCCAAAAATCCCAACGCTACCAGGCCCATTGGGACTGGGCTGATTTTGAAGGAGGGTCCATGGGGTCAACAACCTATATGGTCAATATCCTTACCATTTTTCGGTTTGTAAGAAATCCGGGTCCAAAAAGAGTGTAAATTAAGCCTAAGGGTATGGGTTCTCCCCCCCCCTGTGGAAAAATCCCCACGCTACCAGGCCCATTGGGACTGGGCTGATTTTGAAGGAGGGTCCATGGGGTCCACAACCTATATGGTCAATATCCTTACCATTTTTCGGTTTGTAAGAAATCCGGGTCCAAAAAGAGTGTAAATTAAGCCTAAGGGTATGGGTTCTCCCCCCCTGTGGAAAAATCCCCACGCTACCAGGCCCATTGGGACTGGGCTGATTTTGAAGGAAGGTCCATGGGGTCCACAACCTATATGGTCAATATCCTTACCATTTTTCGGTTTGTAAGAAATCCGGGTCCAAAAAGAGTGTAAATTAAGCCTAAGGGTATGGGTTCTCCCCCCTGTGGAAAAATCCCCACGCTACCAGGCCCATTGGGACTGGGCTGATTTTGAAGGAGGTTCCATGGGGTCTATAACCTATATGGTCAATATCCTTACCATTTTTCGGTTTGTAAGAAATCCGGGTCCAAAAAGAGTGTAAATTAAGCCTAAGGGTATGGGTTCTCCCCCCCCCTGTGGAAAAATCCCCACGCTACCAGGCCCATTAAGACTGGGCTGATTTTGAAGGAGGGTCCATGGGGTCCACAACCTATATGGTCAATATCCTTACCATTTTTTGGTTTCTAAGAAATCCGGGTCCAAAAAGAGTGTAAATTAAGCCTAAGGGTATGGGTTCTCCCCCCCTGTGGAAAAATCCCCACGCTACCGGGCCCATTGGGACTGGGCTGATTTTGAAGGAGGTTCCATGGGGTCTATAACCTATATGGTCAATATCCTTACCATTTTTCGGTTTGTAAGAAATCCGGGTCCAAAAAGAGTGTAAATTAAGCCTAAGGGTATGGGTTCTCCCCCCCCTGTGGAAAAATCCCCACGCTACCAGGCCCATTGGTACTGGGCTGATTTTGAAGGAGGGTCCATGGGGTCCACAACCTATATGGTCAATATCCTTACCATTTTTTGGTTTGTAAGAAATCCGGGTCCAAAAAGAGTGTAAATTGAGCCTAAGGGTATGGGTTCTTTCCCCTGTGGAAAAATCCCCACGCTACCAGACCCATTGGGACTGGGCTGATTTTGAAGGAGGGCCCATGGGGTCCACAACCTATATAGTCAATATCCTTACCATTTTTCGGTTTGTAAGAAATCCGGGTCCAAAAAGAGTGTAAATTAAGCCTAAGGGTATGGGTTCTCCCCCCTGTGGAAAAATCCCCACGCTACCAGGCCCATTGGGACTGGGCTGATTTTGAAGGAGGGTCCATGGGGTCCACAACCTATATGGTCAATATCCTTACCATTTTTCGGTTTGTAAGAAATCCGGGTCCAAAAAGAGTGTAAATTAAGGCTAAGGGTATGGGTTCTCCCCTCCCTGTGGAAAAATCCCCACGCTACCAGGCCCATTGGGACTGGGCTGATTTTGAAGGAGGGTCCATGGGGTCCACAACCTATATGGTCAATATCCTTACCATTTTTCGGTTTGTAAGAAATCCGGGTCCAAAAAGAGTGTAAATTAAGCCTAAGGGTATAGGTTCTCCCCCCCCTGTGGAAAAATCCCCACGCTACCAGGCCCATTGGGACTGGGCTGATTTTGAAGGAGGGTCCATAGGGTCCACAACCTATATGGTCAATATCCTTACCATTTTTCGGTTTGTAAGAAATCCAGGTCCAAAAAGAGTGTAAATTAAGCCTAAGGGTATGGGTTCTCCCCCCTATGGAAAAATCCCCACGCTACCAGGCCCATTGGGACTGGGCTGATTTTGAAGGAGGATCCATGGGGTCCACAACCTATATGGTCAATATCATTACCATTTTTCGGTTTGTAAGAAATCCGGGTCCAAAAAGAGTGTAAATCAAGCCTAAGGGTATGGGTTCTCCCCCCCCTGTGGAAAAATCCCCACGCTACCAGGCCCATTGGGACTGGGCTGATTTTCAATTAAGTATGTAATCATAATCAACAATCATCAGAAGTGAGTCGATCTTATATAATATTAACTAGTTTAATCAAGATCAAAAGAGCAATTAAAAGATCAAAAATAGGTCTAATTAGAAATATTTAATAAAAACCAGGAAAATTTGACACTTCTTTTATTCTGTTTTGTACCTTTCTATCACATACACCATTCTTGTCGTATTATCATTAATTCGTCAACATGTCACCAAAATCTCAAGAATGGTTGAAATGACAGACTCGCTTGAACCAGGCAGAACGTCAACATTGACTGGAGATGTGTTCATGATCCTACACATCCTGGAAGACCAAACCGCTGATTGGACCTTATCCGCACGGCAAAGGCTCGTACCGGCTGGTAGTACAGTGGCGCTCTGGAAAAGTGAACCAGACGAATGGTGGGATGACACGTGGTAAAAGACGACACACATCCAAGGCTAGGGCGGAAACGAATAACCGTCGCCTGAAGGCTTTCTTAGACAAGAAACGGCAGCATAAAGAGACAGGAGTCACCGCTCTACAACAGAACTTGGCGGAAGAACAGGAACAGACAACTGTGACCAATGATGAAGAGATGACTGAAACTCCAGTTAACTCTGACACTGGTACAGATGATTCTGACACCGCTTCAACAGCAAGTGATGGTTCAGAAGAGGACAGTCCGTCAGAACTAGTCACTAAGAAAGAACAGCCTGACACTCAGACGTCGGCCGTACCAATGCCTAAAGACACCGCTGGAAAAACTGAGGACAACCCCGGTGAAGCCAGAATGGAAGTTCAACATAATGAAACGTCTGGGTATACACCAGTAAAGAGAAAGAAGAGAAGACAAATAACCAGAATACGAAAAGTTACACTCGATATGCCACAAAACACCTACATTTTTGAAGAGAAAGACAATGAGAGTTTTGTGCTAGTAAACGCCATCAACCTGAAACCGTACAAAGAAATACAGAAAAAAGATCAAGGAGAACTTTACAGCATGGTCAAACGTAGCCATGACCATTGGTTTGACATAAGGTGCAGAACCAACTTTGTTTACACCAAACAAAGAGAGCAAGATGTTTTGAACATAGCAAAGGAACACCACTTGCAACTAGATGAAGTTGAGCAAACACCAATGACATTTGGAAGACTAAGCACAGATCTACATCAATGGTGAAGACAGAAGACAAAAGACAGAAGTTTAACTTTTAATTAATAAAGGGCGAGATAAGCCCCAGTCCAAAACCCCTTAATTGTTTTTGTTAAGTAATTTAAAGCCCCCTACCCGAAAAACCTTAAGAAAAGAAAAAAAATCACATACACCATGATCACCTACGTCAGAGGAGAAAATGATATTCTTTCCAACTTTTACTTAACTCCAATTGCATTTGATCGGGACATATTTAAGTCTGCTGAGCATCTGTACCAAAGCCGCAAAGCCATTTTTCATGAATTTTACGAACTTGACGACTGCATCAGACACGCACCACTGCTCTTGAAGCAAAGAAGATTTCAAGAGATATTCAAACCAACCAAACATGGGAAGAGGTGAAACCAATTGTCATGGCAGAAATTCTTAAACTTAAGTATACTCAATGTCCAGAATTTAGAGAGACACTGCACCAAACTGATGGATATATTGCCCACAATGTATCTGATAATTTTTGGGGGACCGGACACAATGGTAGAGGTCAGAACGTCTTTGGGTTGTTGTTGGCGGGATTACGGAATGGTGTAACCAACTAGATACACAGATTTATAAAAAATGGTCCTTTTAAGGACCACAACAGATTGCATTGTTATAATAAATGTATTTTGTAATAACGTTTGTCTGTAACCATGCATTATAATGCTATAGAGAATTAAGTATTTTATGTCCTTTCATAAACAATTTGTACTTTATGCTAACCCGGGTGCTTAGAACCAAGCCTGAAGTAGATGCCCATTTTTTTAAGCATGGTAAAGACAAGTGAAATATGCTTCAAAAACACTTTAATACAATAAAATATGTCATGCAATGTTTTTTAAAAGTGGCCTGTGGTACGGCTGTTGTATGTTAATCAGTCCTGTGGTAGACGCCTATTGTAATGTAAAACGTTGGTAGCTTTTGACAAAACATGATAAAAACATGTAAAATATGCTTCAAAAACACTTTAATACAACAAAATATATCATACAAAATCATAATTTGTTATAAAAAGGTGGCCTGTGGTAGGACTGTGGTATACTAATCAGGCCTGTGGTAGACGCACTGTCTGCAGTTGGTTGCTTTGGACAAAACATGGTAAAAACATGTAAAATATGCTTCAAAAACACTTTATTACATTAAATATATCATACAAGGTCAAAATATGTTTTTAAAAGGTGGCCTGAGGTAGGCCTATGGTGGCCTGTGGTAACATGTGGTGGCCTGTGGTAAAAAGACATACCGCCGAATAATTAATCTAGGATATCATAGGTGAGGGGACGTAACTTCACCAACTTGATTGTCTTCGGATGGAGATCTTTTTCATTCAGCCATCTAGCGTTTTGTGCTGGTTCCCCAACAAAATGAACCAAGTACAATGTATCCGAGCCAGTCTTTTTCTTGGCCAAAACTCGCCTCACTTTATAGAAAGTACTTGTATCTGACTGAGAGGAACTTGTATTGGAATCGAAATTGCTGTCTGCGAGTTTTGCTGGTTTCTTTCTTTTTCTAGCTGATCGTCGGAAAGGTGTTTCGTTGTTAGATGATGACATGAGCTGTTGTTCAGAATCGTCATCGATTTCAACATTTGTATCTATTAGATGTTCAATTCTCTGCTCGATTTTACTTTGAACATCATCGAGAAAATATCGAGCGGGATTTGGCTTCCGGATGTAAGCAGGTTTAAGCCTATTGACATGAACAGCTCTTGGCAAGCATTTGTTTGACTCCATGTCCTTCAAGATAAATAGATGTGGACTTTGTATTTTTGAAATGACATACGGCCCGGCATATGTAAATTGAAATTTCTGTCCCTGTCCTGTAGGATCTTTGCATAAGTATACAAAATTACCTTCTGTGTAATTCAATACATTCTTTGTCTCATTGACACGATCCTCCATGTTTTTCTGACTTTTGAGAGCATGCTCTTTTACATCAGTTCTAATAATTTCTAGTCGACCAAGCAAATTGTGGATATAGTCACGGCATTCCAATGGTAAGGCCTGTAAATTTGGGTCTTTCAAATGTGCCGAAAGAGGAAAGCTCGGTCTACGTCCATAAACAATTTCAAATGGCGAATAACCCAAACTTCCATTTACCGTGTTGTTGATCGAAAATATGACACAAGGTGATATGTCTTCCCAGTTTTTCCCTTCTTCTACGTAAGGGGTTATTCTTTCAGCAATGGTCTTGTGTGTGCGCTCACAGGCACCCAGACAGTGATGAGCAAAGCTTGGAGTGTACTCTTTCCTGATATCATGTAGACGGCAGACTTCTTGGAAACATTTGCTCATGAATTCTGTACCCTGATCGCTGATGATCGTATCAAAAACACCAAATGTTGTTGTGATTTTAAGCAAAGTTTCAGAAACGGTAATTGTGTCTGCTGATGGAATTGGAGTAGCATAAACAAATTTACTAAACATGTCCACAGCGGTACAGATAAATTTATTTCCATTTGGTGAAATTGGAACTGGACCATAAATATCGATGTGTCAAACTTTGAAAGGAGAGTCAGGCGTTTTATATGCTACTATCCCGGCTTGTGTTTTGATTTTCGTCAGTTTTCGACTTTGGCAAGCGTGACAACTTTTTATGAAGTCGGAAACCTTTTGTGCCATTTTCGGAAAGTAATAGTTCTCTTTTAGAAGATCTATTGTATGTTGTATTCCTCCATGACCTCCAAGTGGTGAATCATGAAACATTGTCAAAACGGATTTTATCGTTACCTCCGGTAGCACTAACTGATATGCATCCAAAGTCTTTGTTCTTTTAGATTTTGCCTGTCTGCAACGGAAAAGTAACCCATCTAACAGTACATAGTCAGTAGATTTGATCAGAATATACCTTGCATCCTTTTTTTCATCGGGTATTTGGCCCGATTCTAAATAACTAATTATTTGAGCATATAAAACGTCATTTCGTTGTAACTGCTTCATGCTTTCCAAACTAAAATCGGAATTCTGGAACAAGGCCAGTGAATGAATATGATGATCAATTTCGTTTGCGACATCAGTTTCTACAACGGTTGTTTGATCAAAAATGTCAGCTGAATTGTCATTATTTACATCAGTCGTTTTATTGAAAACATCATCCAAGACTTTTTCATTAACAGCTCCTTCGTCAGTTGTTTGATGGAAAACATTTGGACAATTTTCTTTGTTTTCATCAATGTCCGTTGTTTTATCAAAAATGTCACTTTCTAATGGCTGTGTACATATATTCTGAGGTGCGTTAATTGTAACGAGATTGTGCGAAGGTGATGGATTGTCAGACTGACGCTTACGTTTTATTTTCTTCGCGGTTGGATGAATCCTCTCGCTATCCCCGGTATCGGCATCGTTAACGTTTTCGGAATGCAGATCTACTTTTGAAAGGCCATCTAACGGAGAAAATGTAGGAAGACGTGGCAATGCCTGAATGTTATTGACTTCTTCATTTTTAACGAGTTGGTTTAACTGTTGACCATTAGGGAGTCTGATAGTTCCCTGCTTGTCTGGCACAAACGGAAAGAAAGGATCCTCTTCGGCGGGACTATTGACAGAGGAAGCATTCTCATTTTCGCATCTAGAATGTGCATCAGCTACTTGCATTTGTTCTGCTGGTTTGTATTTGATGTCGAAACTGAACTGCTGTAAAATGGTAAAATGGCATCCATCGCTCGTATATCGCACCCTTAAACTGCTTCTGAAACAATGGTTGGAGTGCTTGGTGATCGCTTTCAAGAATAAAATTATTTCCACGCAAATAGTCTGAACAGTCCAAAATACTAACTACCATCCCAAGTAATTCCAACTTTGTTGGGCCATATGAATGTTGCCATTTACTAAGCGACTTTGATCCAAAACAGATAATTTTTGGTGTGTTTGATTTATCTTCCGGATCAAACTGATACAACATATAACCTATCCCTCGAGATGAGGTATCCACGCTTAATCGAAATTGCCAATCGAACTTAGGAAAACTGAGCATTTCAGAGTTTGTCAATTTATCCTTTAAGTCATTGAAAGCAGTTTGTTGTTCTGGTCCCCAGAAAAATGTCTGACCTTTCTTTAAAAGTCTGGTTAGCGGACTTACTAACGCGCTATACTGTGGAATAAACTTCCTGAACCAATTAAACATTCCAATAACTCGGCGCAACTCTTTAACGTTCCGAGGTTGTGGAAAATCAATAATTGCTTTGACTCGGTCAGGCGGTGGTTTCAACCCATCTGTATCAATAAGATGTCCCAAAAATACACATGACTGTGCAGCAAAAGTACATTTCTTGGGACCTTATTTCAAACCAGCTGCCCGAAATCTGTCAGATCTCAGCCAAATCAGACATATGGGTTTCAAAAGTCTCGGAACAAATGAGGACATCATCCAAATAACATAAACATGATCGAAATTTCAAGCCATGCAGTACTTTATCCATTAGCAGTTGAAACGTGTTTGGTCATGTTTTTAGTCCCATCGGTAAACGCAGAAACTTATACGTCCCAAAGCAGGTGTTGAACGCTGTGTATTTTGATGAATCTGGTGATATTCCCATTTGGAAAAATCCCGACGATAGATCTATCGACGTAATGTAATTTGGTGTCAGATCCGAAAATGCTTCGGTAAGCTCCTGCAAATTTGGAATAGTGTACTTGAAGTCCTGTGTTTGAGAGTTCAAGTACCGAAAGTCACAACAAAATCGAAAGTTTTGAGGAGCTCCCTTGTCGGATGTGCTTAAACGCTTCGTAACCAAAACTATCGGACTTGCGATGGGCAAGTCTTCCGCTTCGCTGACGGGAGCGATGATGCCTTGCCTCAGAAGTTCGTCTAAGTGGTGACGTAAAACTTCACGTTTATAAGGCGGAAGTCGATAGGGTTTCTGGTGTTTTCTCACTGCATCTAGCTTGAGATGAATTTTGTGCTCAATAACATTTGTATAGCCTAAATTTGGATCGTCATCCGTAACGAACAAATCGTCATTTATGGATAAAAATTTAGAAATTTCTATTGTTTGTTCCTTGGTAAGGTGGTCGGACAGGGTGAATCTGCTTTTCACCTTCTCTATATCTTCGGACGAATTACTCGAGTCCGAATCATTAACAGTCATACTATTTACAACATTCATTTTGCTTAATCCAATATCATTATTAAAACACGGTACGTAGCTGTACTCTTCGGATAAAACAGAAAATTCTCCAATTGCTGTGTGTTTCGGAATTATAACATTGTCAGTGGTTGGATTAAAAATTTTAACAGGAACAGCGTGTTGAAATGAAACGGTTACGAGAGCTTTTGCGATAAGAAGACCTTTTGATAGAGAATAGTCAGAGTTTGTACTAATAACCTGAAGCCCATAAAGTACTGAATCAGAAACATATCCCCAAACGATCATTTCGGTATTAGCCGGAATAACGAGTTGTTTACGAGTTTTGAACACTTTTCTGGTTGAATGTCATATTACTGAAATCCAAAATAAGCTTTTGTTGTCGTAAATACCCGGTACCAAAGATAAAAGGATGTGAAGTAACAGGAAAAGTTTTAACGTCAGTGTCAGTGTTTCTATTTTGACATTGCATTGCGATGGTTGCTTTCCCGATTAACGTGACGGAAGAGTTGTTGGCCAATTTAATAGTTTGATCAGTACTTTAAAATTTTCTTTTAAATTGGTATGGAATAGAGTCATATAACGATTTAGAAATAACATTTGTGGAACTTCCAGAATCGGCTAATGCTGCGATATTTATATCACCAAAAGATACAGGAATATATATGAAAGAATTGTCCTTACTATTTGAAATTGAGGCACTATTAATAGTTTCTGTACCGAGAGGCCGTGCCTGTCTTCCCGGATTTACCGGTTTCCCAATCGCTTACAGGTATTGGCTGTGTTGCCCTTTTGGAAGCACAGTTGGCATTTGGCATGTTGTTTGATGGGCCCATTTCCGTCCCATTGCAATCTCTCTGCAAATGTCCTTCTCCATGACAACCAAAACAACAATTAGGTTGGGTTAAGCGAGGTGCCTGTTGAAATTGCTGCGGTGGACTTATGCCGTTTCCATAAGCACCTTTAGGTCCAGAGAAACCTCCTGGATGGGCGTTGTTGAAGCCCTGGGCACCATTTTGATGTGGCCAATAGTTAGCGACTTGATCATGATTATGCGGCGGTCTTTTCGGTCTATAAGGTCTTTCCTTGTTGTTGGTGTTTTGGCTCAGTGTAAGCCCTTTTACAAGAGAACGTATCTCAGCCATTTCAGCCTTTAATTCGGCGTATACTTTGTTCTTTTGTTTGTGTGTTCATTGCATGGACCATTTCTCCATCTTGGCGATAGCCGCATGCCTCAGCCAATTTGGATGCAGTTAAGGCCTCATGAAGGTTTGTGGGATTATTTGCCCGTACGAAGAATGCCATTTTGTCTGGTAAACCACTGATAAATTTTGAGATTACCTCATGGTCTGGTTTGTCCAACATTTGGGCTTTTTCTATTATGTGGCTATAGAAATCTTCAATCGGCTGTCCTGGACAAAGCTTTAGATTTTGAAACAGTTCATTTGTGATCATGGGTGTTGAGTTCTGTCCAGTAAGGTCGACAAATTTCCTTTTGAATTGGTGGAGGAGCAAATCCCAATCGCTCCGCGATGCCTTACTGAGGGAGCCATACCAGGTTAATGCTGGCCCCTTTAAGTGTAAATGAAAAGCTGCAGCTTTTCTTCCAGATTCATGTAAATCAAAGAGGGTTGAATAAGATTCAAACTCGGACAGAAATTTTGATGTATTATCTTGTGGATAACCATAAAAGTCTTTGCATTTAAATGCTTTCTCCATTGTAAAAGGTGGAAGAGTTAATGAAGCTGAAGAAGATTTAGTATGTGTTTTGTTTGCGAATGAAAGAGTTGGTGGCAAGTTGAAAGATGAATGCTCCTTAGGCGAATAGTTATAAAACGAAAGATCAGACGGCGGTGAACTATATTTGGGTGTCGAGACCTTATAAAATAGTGTTGCTTCTCGAGGGGAAGGGAGGTCGCAAAATTGGTCTTCTTGTAAATGTTCCCTTGAAATGAACTTGGAATTTAAAATCGAAGAAGCATTTTCTGAGTTTTCATGGACTTTATCTGAGGTTTCTGAATTTAGCATAGTTCGGAAAGGCTACAACATGTGTGTTTGGCGATACAGTTATCACCGAAAAACAAACTCAGAACGAAAGTTAAAAACAAGAAATCATCTAAAGTTTATTAACATATTGCGTTGACATTTGCATGTATATATGTTTATTGGCAATCAGACTGAATCATCACAGCGAGTCTCAACAGCCACAGTTTTGATAATTCTGGGCATGGGTGAATTCCGTCAATGTAATATGCGTTGAGTGCATCGTCAATATTATCACGTATATATCGGTATCCCGAACTCGCACAAGCGCCGTATTCCAAAATTTAATATGATTTACTAGATTATTATGTTGTTGATGTTTTAAATAATTTGCTTTACTGTCCGTAACAACAGTGGCAGTTTTATTTAAGTTCAATGCAGGCGAAAGTTTCTGTTCTAGCGTGTGTATTTGTTTTGATAAAACTCCACACATTGATAATCAAAATTGTCAAAATTGTTCTAAAAATAAATCCAATCAAGGCTTATCGGCGAAAGCTGATGCAGACGATACAGTGATAGAGTTAAACAGTACACGTGGAAGGTAGAACAAAGGAAAATGTTAATGAACGTAATATAACAATTTGATCATTGATCAGTCAATTTAGAATAATCCATAATTAATAATATAAACTTTAGGCTTCTCCACCATGTCGTATTCTTATACAAGAATAGGGGAACTGGTATTTAAAATGTCTTTTATTATTGAATATTTGTAAGCGTGTGTCTACCTCAACATGCAAGCGAAAGAGAGAGAGTTTATGATAAGTGGTATGCAAGTGAAATTTGATATACTTAATAATATATACAAAACCATTGCGGAACACCCCTGTGTCTCCGGATTGATTAAATACTGAAATTAGTTTCTCAACAGCCATAAAATAGCCAAATATATAACACTTTGCTGGTAACGTCCCTATAAAATACAAGATAAGCTTTTAAAAAAAAAGCTGAAGTCATTCGTTTGGTGTTCTTAAAGAATAAGAATTATTTAATAAGACAAAATTGTGTATGATAAATGGTATTCTAAAACGTTTCAAAGAAATCAACCAATCACGAACTTGATTGGGAATAGAATTATTACTTAAGGATAAAGAGCATTTAAATCATTCTTTTCTCATAAACTCAACCAATTCGTCATACAAATGGGTCAATGTGATTTTTTTTTTGTAGATGGACAGAAAAGACTAAACTTTTTTTTATAACACGAACAACGACATAGACTTTTTGTGCAAGAATGTTATTAAGGAAATACCTCGGAGTTCCTGCATAAAAGCACTTCTTGGCAATCATGCAGTCAACGAATGCATCTATAACTAAATATCTACCAATAGCAGCAATTTCTGTGGCTAGAGTGACTGTCGTCTTATACGGCAAGAACATGTCAAAAAAAAGATATTTTGCTGTGTTTTACATGGTAAATTTTAAAGGAAATTTTTTAAAAATTATTAGATTACTTAGCTGCTGTGAAAAGTATTCCGAATTTCGTTGTCAACGAATACATTGCTTTAGACATATGACACAGCCAGTTCTTTAATCTTAAGATACGACTTATTTGTACCAATTTGAGCTTTCATAAGAAATGCTGGGTCATGAAGAGAAAACTATTTTTTTTTATTTTTAGAGATTCTATTTATATAGTGCATTTGAAAATTAACCTGATTTGCAACGATAAAAGATTGTTGCAAATACGGTTTAAATGTTAACATTAGGCTGATCTGGCCACTAAGCTTGATTCATGTTTATGCAAACCAGATATTTATAAAGTAAAGAGTACATATAAATACTGTTTTCTTTTCCTTCTTTATTTAAAGAAAATACCGATTATATACATTTAAAAGAGGGTCATGTTTGCTTAAAGTAATTAAAGTAAACATATTGTTTAACTTAATGATAATTACAAATTGAATTATCTAATTATTTTTGATAAGCAAATTTCTACATTGTACGTTGTTAACATTAAGTTTAACTTAACCTTAACATGCAGAAACGACTTCAAAACTTGTATTCCTCTCTAAATGTGTATATTTGTGTATAATGAGGGGCTGATGGGGTAATTTCGTGATCAATGATCGTCCATTTGAATTTTATGTGAACTGTGATTCAGGCAAACAATTGTCCGTGAACTGTGATGATGGCATTGTCTGTGAACCGTTTTCGCCTAATATAATTTTCCTTGATCTGTGATTGATGCTCTACAGATCAGTGGCAATATCCCTGTGAATTGTTGATTTGATGAATTTTCTCAAATACTTGCTATTTTTTTGTGAACTGTGAAATTCTGTGATAAGGACCCATCAGGACCATAAAATGCCTAAAATTTTCCGGTTTTTAAAAGTTACCCACATCATTTTACTTGCATTAAAAATAAATACGGACATTATCTGTTGAAGTTACGGGCATTCTTTCATGTTTTTAAAAGATGTTTAAATGTGGAAATGATTTGTTTAGGGTAAAGTGTGTTTTTCTATTTCATATTTTACATCAAAATATTTATATAAATGAAAAGAAAACAATCATAAAACATGTCTTATTTTTTAAAACATGTAAAATTATTGAATAACGGGGACGTATTCCGTCATCTTGGGATGGGGTTAACTTTAGTTCCCACAACCGTTTAAGCACAGTTAGAACGTAGTTAAGACGCAATGAACGTTGAAGACACGTATTAAGGGCTTGATAGACCTAGAACACTTTAAAGACGTTGTGGACGTATATAAATCATATTAAAAGCGCAGAAACAATCATTTTATCCTGTTTGACTACGTTCTAAGAACGTACTAAGAACTGTTTGATTTTGTCCCAGTGTGACGGGGGTATTACTCGGAAGACTAAAAAGTATTAATTCCGGAACTAATGAACTCAAATACAAAAGTTCAATAATTACATTAATTTTCATGGTAACATTATTGCTACAGTAGATCCATCCTAAAGTGTCTATGGTGTAAGGTCATTTATGAATTCCTGTTTACCGAATGGTGACATTTCAATACGTCTGGGTTTCATGGAAGTCTACAATTCTTTGAAAAGTAGTTTCGTCAAAACCTTTGTTTCGATTCCAAGTAGATGTTTTTAACATAATGTTTATATATATTTTTTAAATATTACTTTGAAACTCCTTTATCTATGAAAAGCCTTCCGTTGTTATGTCTATATTTTAACAGGCAATTCCATAAGGAAGTAAATTAGACATTGTCCTGATAAAATTTGGATTATCTACCTTGACATGTCTATCGGGTGTTTTATTTTATAGAAGGCTATTTCGCCACGTTCTATCATTAATTGTATTTGTCATCAACAGAAATGTTGTTAAAAGCTACTACTTGATTATTATACGTTTTCAGTCATGAAAGTATTCGTCGTGATCATATTGCTACTACACACCCAGATTGCATCTGGTCAAGGTAAGTGTTCTTTGTATTTTTTTTCTAAGTTTATACATGCGTCGCCAGATGTAGGGACCTCGTTGCCTGGCCACTATGTCTACCCATCTGTCATCTATGACCTGAGACAGGAAAACCTTCCACAGGCAATGACTGTAGATCTTTGAAAGTGTACAGAGTGATTACATACTGCACATCAGACATATTGTAAATATACACGGGTCTATCATTTTGAGTTTAGGTGACAAGTCATTTTCCATGTACGATTGGAATAGGAATAACTGTTTTGTGGAATCTGAAACTAAAAAAAGGTTTATGATTGTAGCAAAAAATATATGAAAGTATTATTATTTAAGCTGGCTATTATTACACCAATATATTTATAGCGAGCACAACTCGGAGCGGGCACGAAGAGCCCGCGAGAGCTGAGAGCTCTACGGCAAGTTCACTCAAAAAATTTGCCTAATGCTGATATGGATTTTTTCATCCGGATATGCTTCTCACAGTTTATACAGGTCTGGTTTGAATTTGAAAATAGTTACCAAATTTGCTAGTCACCTTCCAAAATTTAACTATGTAAATACGGAACAAAGAGAAAAATATTCTGATTACGATGAGTAACACCCAATTATTCAGTAACGGACCGACCATTTAACTTGAAGTGGGGGCCTTGATTTTTTCCTAAAAAAATATTCTGAAAATTATTTTTGATGAAAAAAATATTTTGGCAGCTGAGGGTAAGAAAAAAAAATATTATGAAGAAGGATTTTTGCTATAAAAATAATGCTGATAATGAAAAAAAATATTCTGTCGCGACGCCTTTGAAAAATAAATATTTTGTCCTCGCTCTGCGCGAAAAAAAAATCATGATTAAAACAAAAAACCAAGGCCCCCTCTTCAAGTTAAATGGTCCGTCCCTAAACACATTTTATTCAATTTTACACACATCGTCCTAAACTGAACGTTCTAGAAAATGAACTGATCAACATAGAGTTACTTACATTCATAATAAAACTTTTTATTCGTTCATGGAAAACTATGGGTGTAGGTAATCATCGAGTTCGAGTTCGAGTTAGAGTCAGAGTTAGAGTTCGAGTTAAAGTTCGAGTTACAACTCAAGTTCGAGTTAAAGTTCGAGTTAGAGTTCGAGTTATTTTTCGAGTTCGAGTTAAAAGTTTCAGCTAACTCGAAACAGTGATTTTCATGGAAATAATCAAGTTACGACTCGAGTTCGAGTTAGAGTTCGAGATAAAGATCGAGTTAGAGTTCGAGTTACAAAACGACTTGTATATTTATTTTTTGCACACTTTTTTTATCATTTATATTTGCAACTCTGCTCCATGTAACCAGCAATCTACTTTGAGATACTAACTTAGTAAGGTACTGATTCATATTTATAATGTGGTTACAGATAAAAACCCGACTACAATGGAAATATATTTACCTCAGAGGTTTATTTTCTTCTTAAACAAATTCGGACATCTATTAAAATGCCTCTGACGCAAACATTCTAAAACAGTTTTATGTTAAGGAGCAACCATTTGATTTGGGGGGAGGGACTGGGGAAGGAGCAATAATGAATTTGAAATAAAAGGAAGAATGCCAAAAATCAGGAAATTAAAAGCTGGACGGTGTTCTGAATTAAAAAAAGACACGATGGTGTTTCTGCCTGAAAAAGATTATGTTTAGTTTAAAAATAAAAATAAGAAATGTGCGGAAAACAAAACTTCTAGGCTTTGATTTTTCAAAAATAAAAAGGCGGGACGAAGAAAATATCCATAACCCCCTCATAAAAATATAATGGTCGTTCCCTTACTGTTCAATTGTTGTTGTCTTCATTCAAGAAAGTTGATAGATAATAAGAAAACATTTGAGCTAATGCTTACAAATGATATGCCTGCTCCCAAACCAATGCCTTGCGTTAAAAGGTATTCGGTGGAGTATAACAGGAGGTATACATAGGATAAAGTTATATAAAAAACAGACATTAACGTCATACAATTGCTCAGAAAATTACGGAAGGACGAACGAAATAACGGACGGGCGGTCAACGGTAAAACAGAAAACCCCCCTCTTTTTCGAAGCGTTGCCTGACTGACCTGGAAAGGTGAGGCACGTTACAACTCATCATAATAAAGCTGTGTACCAAATTTGAAATCAATTCCTTTAGCAGATACCGTGAAATCTTTTACGACAATTTGTCCTATTTTGACCCTTAAAATGTCTAAGGTCGCTAAGAAAACAGAGAGTAGATGCGTGACTGTCCTGAACAATGGGGGGCACGGTACAACTCGCGGGCGGACGGACGGACGGACGGACGGGCAGACAGACGGACAAGGTGATTGCAATATATCCCTCTCTCTTACGAGTGGGGGTATAATATTTTCAGATATTCAAAGACAAAAGACGGGGATTTCGCCGTGTTGGTCCAGTACCGGTTGTAAATTGGGCGGGAGATTGCCACATTGGTACATATGTGCTCCTTGTCCACAGTCTTTGTTACATTACGTAAATATGTGCATATATTGGTTTTTAATCATATCTACACATATATTTATAAATGATACTGTTGCAAGGCGACAACTTTAAACAGTTTTTACTAAGATAATCAACCTATGTCTGGGGTAGGAAGAACCTTAGGGTTTACACAATTTTGAAATTTAGACGGATTAAGCTTTGATGTTTTCTCCCATTCAAAAGTGTTGGTGCCGGAGCGGGCTAACCTCGGGGAATTAAAACTCCACCAGCAGTGCTAACCTTCACGTGTGTTCGAAATACAAATGACAACAAAGTTCCAGACAATAAGTTTTGCTACGCCTGACGCGCGTTTCGTCTATTCAAGACTCATCAGAGGCGCTCTACCAAAAATATTGAAAATGCCAAATGATTGGAAATATGGAGTGGTGTGAGAAACAAAGAAACTGTGATTTTAATGACGTAGAAGTTGGTGGGTGGAAAATTTAGCCTATGTGGTGCACTATTTGGGGTCTATATTTTCTCCTCTTTATGTCTCTATCTTAAAAAAACCGTAAGATCTAGAGGAAAGCTAGCATTGCAAAATCTACTAGAATGACTTCAGGGTCAATATTGTCAAATTAGCCTTTTCAGAGTTATACCCCTTTAACTGTTTTCAATCAATTTTAACTTGTTTTTTTTTTTTTTTCAAATGGAAACCTTTGTAACTTTGTATTCTAGAGCTTAGGAGTGTTTTCTATCCTAACTAGTTTCTTTAATGTTACTTACCAAGTACATGTAGACCATGTTGCACACTACATGTAGGTAAGAGGCTTTAGCATAAGAGGTTAGGGCTGATGGTAGCCCCTTGTTTAGTTTATCTGAACACAATGTTTTGATAGTGGGGCAGATAATTAGTTACTATAAATAAATCGGATTCACAGGGTCAGTCAATCGTATAATCGTACCAAGTTTCGAAATGATACGTCACGACACATTTTTCCCATCTGTAGCAGAAACAAAATCATAAGAAATAGAGTAAGGTATATTCTTTGGAAGGGGCAAGACTTTTGATTATAGAAAAATTATAGGCAAAAAATGTTTACTCATCACATACGCCTTACCACAAGTTCCAATGACAAAAAATACTATGGAATGTGGACAATACCGAAATGATGTAAGAAATTGTTGGGAGGTCAACTTTTCCTTCCATAGTAGTAGAATAGAAGATAATGATACGTGGAGTATATGTACACGACACAACCTACAAAACAAACAACAATTTCAAAAAATCCTCAATGGAAAGCAGCCAGCAGCCTTCAATGCGACCAGTGGTCGCATCTCGCTGTCTTTCGATTGGCCCCGGATTGAAAATAAACTACATATGATTCGAGTCCATCCTAAAGTGCAACGAAAGACCCTCTTCTTGACAAAAATATCTTTTAACATAAATTCGACGAAATACAAACATAAGCTTTGATAAAGGTTCCTGGCTAACGACAGGCACATTTAAAATGTGGCGCGGTTAAACTGGGGTTTTTTTTGCGCCAACATTCCCTATTCAAACATCTTCTTCTCTGACACCTTTGGTGGGATTGCTTTAAAACTTTGTACAATTGATCTTTATGACGTCCTCTACCAAGTTTGTGAAATTTGTGAACGTCGACCAACCAACATGGCTGTCGTTACTAAAAATAGAACTGAGGTATCAGACCATAGTTTTTAGCTTATAGCTCAAAAAGTATAAGAGATAGAGAAAATCCGAAGCAACTTTCCTTCAGCATCAAAAGCTCTGCAAAACTCTCCTTTGAGTCAAAGTTGTGGGACGACTCCTAATAGGAGTTATTTCCCCTTAATCGTCAAAATTGACCATTTTCACAGTTTTTGGCCTTATCCTGAAAACTGTAAGTGCTAGAGGAAAAGTTAGCATTGTAAAATTGTTTCGCTCATTGAGATCTACAAAAATGAATTCAGGGTCAAAATTGTCAGATCAACCGTTTAAGAGTTACCCCCTTTAACTGATTTTTGTATCAATTTTAACTGATTTTTAAAAATCTTCTTCTCTGAAACCACTGGTGGGATTGCTTTAAAACTTTGTACACTTCATCTTTAGGATGTCGTCTACCAAGTTTGTGAAATTTGTGAACGTCGACCAACCAACATGGCCGCCGTTACTAAAATAGAACAGGGGGTCAGACAATAGCTTTTAGCTTATAGCTCAAAAAGTATAAGAGATAGAGAAAATCCGAAGCAACAAAAGCTCTTCAAAACTCTCCATTGAGTCAAAGTTGTTGGACGACTCCTAATTTCCTCTTAATCGTCAAAATTGACCATTTTCACAGTTTTTGAACTTATCTTAAAAGCCATAAGATTTAGAGGAATAGTTAGCATTGCAAAATTGTTCAGCTCATTAAGATCTACAAAAAATGATTTCAGGGTCAAAATTGTCAGATCATCCTTTCAACACTTTTGAGTTGGAGAATACATCAAAGCTTTAAATCATCCGTCTAAATTTCAAAATTATCTAAACCCTAAGGTTCTTCCTACCCCAGACATAGGTTGAATATCTTAGTAATTATTTGGTTCCCCTGTTTGGTATTTTTGGTTATACTGTTCTATGCTCTTCATATTCATACAGTGTTTGGCATTTTCAATATTTTTGGTAGAGCGCCTCTGATGAGTCTTGAATAGACGAAACGCGCGTCAGGCGTAGCAAAATTTATTGTCTGGAACTTTGTTGTCATTTGTATTTTAAGTGTTTTCAATCAATTTTAACTTAATATGTTTTTTTTCAAATTGAAAGCTTTGTAACTTTGTATCCTTGGTCTCAAAAGTGTTTTCTATCCTTACAAGTTTCTTTAATGTTACTTACCAAGTACATGTAGACCATGTTGCACACTAGGTTAGAGGCTTTAGCATAAGAGATCAGGTGAGCGATTCAGGTTCCTGGGAGCCTCTTGTTTTATTTCTAGGCCGATTGTGAACATTTTTTGCATGTTAAGTCTTGTCAAGTAGTCAATATAAGATGGAGGATTAATTATTACAACTTCCCCTTTTCCGTTTTGGAATGGGGGACCAAAAAGGGTCAAATTCGATTTTTGTTATATCTATAGTCTGATTTCAATTTTTTTTTCTTATTTATTCTTGTCAAGTAGGGATTTACAAAATTAAGGATTAACTTCGTGACATTCCCCATTCCCTAATTGTTAGGGGCAAAAATGTGCAAAAATTAAAGGTAGCATATACTCTTAATCACGGACCAAAAGGGATACAAGTTTTGTAATTGTCATTTATATTTGTCTGATTTTGAATAAAATTGATCTCCTAATGTGAAATGTTGGTTAAAAGTCCACCAAAGGCTGCAAAATACTTTGACCGTCCACCATGGGCTACATGTGTCAAGAGCAATTAACTTCATGTATCCATATTGGGCCTAAAACGTACAGGGTTCGATATGTGCTTCGCTCGGTGAAGCTTTTTATTTTAACGTTTATGACATTGATGAAAACCGTATAATATTTATTTAAACATGAGGGAATATTTTTATACGACCGCAACATTTTGCGGACATATGGTATGATGCTGTCGTCGTCATTGTCGTTGTCGGTTTAGTTTGAAGTGTTCCGACAATAGCTATAATTCTAGTTACATGATTGCTATGAAATTAGACAATAATGTTCTTTACCATAAAAAGATGATTGGGATTGATTTTGGGTGCTCCCCTCCATTTTTCGTTTAGAATTCAGAGGCCCAAAAGGAGTCAAAAATGCTACTTTATTGTTTGTTCCCAAAATATTTTTTTTGGTTTACCAAATGCTATGAAATTTTACAATATTGTTTCATATCATGAAAGGGTGAATGAGATTGATTTTAGGGGCTCAGTTTAATTTGTTGACAAGAAGCAGAGGTACCAATGGGGTATCCGAATATCAAAAGTCCGAAAGGGCAGAGACAAAACAAGTAAACACCAACAGGAACGGGACAAATACAGACAACATGTAAACCATGGAAACACAAAATAACTGAATATCAATCAACAACGCGAACTCCAGTCGAAACAAGAGTGAACTCAGGTGCTCCGGAAGAGTAAGCAGTTCCTGCTTGCTTAAGCACACCCGTCGCGTTGCCAATAGTCCATTCAGCGTGTCAAATCCGGTAAAGGAAGACAAAACAACACCCTATGACAAACCAACATCTGCACTCATCTGAGAGATCGAAATCTCATATTTGTCTATAAGTGCATGATGTCTTCCGTAAAATTTCTTGAGTGAAGAGAGCAACCGAGGAGCAACATAACCCTGTGTGAGCAATTTTTGCGTCAGACGTGTCGCTCTGCTAAGGAAATCGATGTAAGTCCCGCACGCTCTGGAGTAACGAATCAATTGAGATACATAAACTCCATAAGCTGGAGCGGACGGAATGTTGCTACACAAGAAGGGAAAGTTGACGATTGGAAAGTTGAAGACATCACGTTTGTCATAGAACCTTGTTGAAAGTCCTCCTTGTGAGTCAATTTCTAAATGTAGATCTAAATATGAAGCAGACTTCCTAGAATCCGTTGTGTCCTTTATAGTATATCAGCCAACCCCAAAAATAGCATTTTGAATGTCTACCCCGGGGAACATTAGTTTTTCGGTGGTTTGGTATAGTTCAACATCTAAACTTTCAAATTTACCTTGTTATACCGGACAAAAAGTGTCCAAACATGGTATAACATGCGTCATTTTGAATACACCCATTTTGACAGACACAAATCATGTTGAAATCATTGCTGTCAATATTTTACAATGCGATGGAATATAATTTTGTAAGGTGTTATGTATTCTGTCAAATAAAAATAAAAATATGGCGTATAATATTTATCGATAAGTATCGATAAAGTACCGATATCGGGACTCTTTTAAACACTCTGTTCTGTATACGTGGCTTTTTTTCGCTTATTTTTTGCAATTTGTTCGTTGCTGTAGTCATATATGCAATGTATGTTTGCTTTAATGACCATAAATTATTTATTGATATGTATTCTCATCTTAACAATCGATGGTTAAATAGTTAAACCAATGAGCAGATAATCAAGCCTCAAGACTTCCTATGCATATTTGAGCTAAAATCTCTGTGCAGAAACGATGCATTTAACATTCTTTTACATGTTATTTATTCGATGAAATATATGTTTTTGTTCAAAGGTGTGGTAATATACAAATACACATCGATATAATAATCAAGAAATACATTTGAAAAATGCCTTTTTAGAAAAAAAGGGGGTCTATGTAGATGCTTTTAAACTATTACATATTATAATGTTTTGTTCTTTTATAGGAAATAAAATGCACAAAACGGTTCAAACATGTAAAAATAGTAATATTTAATATATGTTCAACACTAAAGGCTTATTTTCCTTGTTAACTTTGATGTGCAATATAAAAATTTTAGTGTAATTGTTAAAGCCAGTTCTGAAAAAAAAACGATTAACCCATCTCTCTTTTGAAGAGGAAGGAAGGCACCATAAAACACGGTTGTACAAAATCAGGACCATTGTGATGTTCAATTTTCTGGTATGTCATTGAATTTTTTGTCTTTTTTTTCTTGGATATATGAAACTGATCATCCCAGCTCGGTAGTTGTGTTGTTACCTTAATTAACTGAGTTTATTAGAGAGAATATATTATTTACACCTTATGTTTTCAAATCGATAATAATACTTTTAAGTACTTTTAAGTATGTAATTTGGTATATGTGTATGCCTGTCTTTTTGTTGTTCAGACTGCAATGTCTGATTGTAACCATAAACGTCATTTGTAAGCGATGCATTTGCCATTTTTTTCGATTAAGATAATTTTTGTTTAAACACATATTTATTACTTGGAGGGCCAGATATCAAAGATTAGGGATGACCCATGGTTATACATGTACTTTTCACATCTATCTGTGCGTAAATCTTCATTTTTTTACACAATACTTACTAAATTTATTGCACACTGTTTTATGATATGATTATATTAATGAACATCAAGATATACATAAAATTGTATGCATATTGGTGAAAAAAATTGTTGGAAACCTAAAATGTTTTGTGCAAAAGTAGTTTTTGAATAATTAAATTGTAAAGTTAACTCTCGTTTCGACATGGGTTCGCTATCTTTATTGCTAATCATAATTTTTGTGTTGTCTGTTTTCTCATGGTGTTGTCGTTGTTGTTTTCTGGTTATGTCTTTGCCCTTTTGGACTTTTTACATTAGCATGTCCCATTGGTATCTCTATGTCTCGTGCATATTAAGTTCTGTACAGCAATTCAATTAAGTAAATTGCAGAAGACTTGAAGAAGATTCTACACAGATGCTTTAAAGAATAGAAAATAATGAGATGTGGAATAAGTGTACGCGACACAGCCAACAATTAAACGGCAGTTTAGAAAAAACACAATGGACAACCGCCAGCAGCCTTCAACGAGCCATTTTGGCACTATTTCTCCACGTGCATTTTTTTGTAAAAAGTAGATTTGAAATTAATATTAAATGCATTGTATTGTTTGACTCATTTCAACATGTAAAACACCTTACTATTTAAAAGGATATATCTTGTGAATAGTTGTGTATAACTGAAAGCAGTCTGTCATGTCTGTTGTCTTTGATCCAGCGTCAATATACGTACATTTATTTCTGTACTTGGTGTGCACCTTTCCATATCAAATATTTCAAAAATATCGGAACAAATATTTCACGATTTTGAATGCTTTTTTTAGAAACTGTTCATTAAAATACATTGTTATACTACAGTTACTGTCAGAGACAGAAAAGCCACTCCTGAACACTTATCTAATAACGCAAAGACATTTCATTGGTGTATACTTGACTTATAAACTCTTTTGCATTGAAGTCCCAAGCAGAACAATGATGGTATTAGTTATAAACCATATTTTACGAATACAAATACTCAAATTTTGTAATTTTCACAGCAAAAAGGATGTGAAAGGATATGGAGTTAAGGAAGAAAACAAGAAATTAATATGTTTTAAATATATTGAATTATACTATTTTTACATGTTTGAACCGTTTTGTACAATTTGTGTCGTATCAAAGAAGAAAACATTGTCATATTATGTATTTTTAAAGTAAAACCTCCCCCTTTTTGACTAAAAAGCATTGTGTAAATATGGTTTTGATAACTATATCGATGTGTTTTTGTATATTACCACACATTTGATATAAAAAAAAATATTTTTCAACGAACAAATATCATTAAAAAGAATGTTAAATGCATCTTTTCTGTACTGACGTTTTAGCTCTTTATATGCATAGGAAGTCTTAAGGCTCGATTGTCTGCCCATTGGTTTAACTTTCTAAATAACTATCGACTGTTGTGATGAAAATAAATATCAATGAACGATTTATGGTCTTTGAAAGCGAACATACATTGCAAATATGACTACAGCAACGAAAAATTTGCAAAAATTAAACGAAAAAAGCCACGTATACAGAGTGTTTAAAAGAGTCCCGATATCGGTACTTCATCGATACTTATCGATAAATATTATATGCCATATTTTTATTTTTATTTGACAGATTACATAACACCTTACAAAATTATATTCCATCTCATTGTAAAAATTTGACAGCAATATGAAATCAATGCTTTCAACGTGATTTGTGTCTGTCAAAATGGGTGCATTCAAAATGGCGCATGTTATACCCTGTTTGGACACTTTTTTGTCCGGTGTTACAAGATAAATTTGAAAGTTTACATGTTAAACTATACCAAACCACAAAAAAACTGCTGTTCCTCGGGGTAGACATTCATCTCGAAAACTAGAGGCCTTTTTCGATTTGGCTTAAAGACTATTATCTCAAGCTCCTGGGACACATTAGGGGTCCAAAAGGGGCAAAAAAATCAAATATTTTATTTCTTCCAATAATAGCTTTTGTTCTGGTCAACCAATTGCTATGAAATTTGCTAATGACATGCCTTACCATTAGAGGTCATTAGACCACATATGGGCTTGAATTTTTTAATACTATATATAGTAATTTGCACTAAACTAAGTCACACTCTGAGGAACACGCGAATCGAGCCAGGTAATTTTTACTTACACTTTATATGGGCGAATAGCGTCTAAAGATTTTGATTAACATGTTAAGGATTTTTCATAACCCTAATTTTTGTCTTATGGAAAGCCGTAGTGGACATTAACAATGTATTTACAATTGGTGTCCATGTGGAAATGTTTAAGTTCCACGAGTTCGACAATTCAATAATTTGACGAACGTACAATTTATATTTCGAAAGAGCGCAGCCTTAATGATTTTTTAGAAAAAGTTATTTCATTCGATTTGCTTTGATAGTTATAAACGTAATGCAGTAAATTATAAGAGAAATCTTTTGAGGAGTTAAGTAAAAATTAACTGGATCGATTCGCGTGTTCATAGGACTGAGTCAATGCTAACTAAAATTAATAATTATCGATGTAAATTATTTGCATATCTCAAGAGAGAATAAAACTGTCAAAATTCGCAAAACAAATACTTTATGTTGATTTAGATGACCAAAAATGATTTTAATTAGTTTATTTCTTCTTGTTTTCTGACAGTGAATCCGACTTTGGATACAGGAATATCATCAGATCAACAATTTGAACCATTGATAAGTAAAAACGTTCGCCTTAATTGTACAGTAACGGGTTCTTGTTGCACAGGCAGTACAAGAGAATGGAGCAAAAATGATGGTACCGGAAACTTCATTGCTTTGTTGACTGATGGTATATCTTCGAATAATGCGAAGTATGAAGAAAATTTGCTTGAAACGTCAAATCAGTTTAACTTGATTATAAAGAACTTTGACGAAAAAACTGATTTGGGGACCTATCGTTGCAGCTATGGATTTATCCAACAAGACTTAGACCTTCAAATGTCCGAAGGTCTTCATTGTAAGTAGTGAATATATGTATATTGTATATAAAAAACCTCTAACTCTGTTTAAAACAATACTTACTTAACAGACATTTCATCACCTGTGAAAATTTATTTAAGTACATCATTAAAAATTAAAATACAATCATTCAAAGAACGATCGCAAGGTCTTTCCCTATGTCTAATCCAGTAGAAATAGTAATTGATATTTTGAATCGGACTGTGATTCATGTTACTAGGCAGTCATTTTGTTTACAATACGATGATGTCAATAGTTGTCGTATAACTTCCAGAAAAAAGATCAAGGTCCATAGTGTCAGAAAAAAAGTATAGTTGTTTAGGACTTTTTGTCAGTTGCTATGGACATAAGGTCACCTCCGGTTATAAAAACTTACTTCTTAACTAAAAAGGTAGTGTTGGTTAAGAAAACATATGGTTGCTATGGACTTTTCTTAAACCTTACCTTGTTGCTAGGGAATGACATTGATCTATCACCTTTGACCTTGGACTCAAATTGTACCTCTTTGCATATTGATTCATTTAAGTATAAATAATATGGTGTAGGCTTTAGCCTAAAATTGAACGAAGTCAAATATTAGAAAAAATAAGAATAATAAAAATTTGAATAATGTCAATGATTAAAAGCCCCGTCTGTTGTTTTTGTCTAAGATTTTAATCACCCCGGAAACCCATGGCAATTGCATTCTTGTTAAAAAAAATACCTTGGATCAATAATAATGCAAACTTGAAATTAATTAGTGCAAATACCGTCAACATATTTGTGAGCATACTAAGCGGGGACGAATGAACTTCTTCGTGACGTCATTTCACTGTTAAAGAATTTTGCGCTTCAGTAAACAACCAGGTTTTGAAGATTTATGGTGTCAGTTTTTAATTCTCAATATTAACATCAGGAGATCGATTTAGAAACCTGGCGGAAAATAAACGCATGAAGTTTTATGAATATCCCGCAGGATTGAAAACTTCCAATCATCTCAGCATGTGATTGTGAGGACGAGCCTTTATTTTTTTATTTATGGATTTGTTTTGTCACAGGCTGAGATTTGCTCAATCAGTGCATGGCTCATTTATGATCACGGTGAATTATTGTTCGTCTCTAAACATTCCCATATTGATTATGTTTTCTTGGTGTCATGTTGTTAAAGGTTACGTCATTTAGTAATGTTTTAGTATGTCGTCATGTTAACACGTCGCCATATTGGAATCCGTTGTTATGGTGTTTTTTGTAGGCCACTGACGAAATTTTCGAATAAAGTTTCAATTGCGCAAAAAAATTTGAAAAAAAAATTATGACGAATCTAGACCAAGTGTTTAGCATCATTTTCCCCGCTTCAGAATTTTGATAACAGTTATGGTTTCTGAGTTTATGTGCAGATAAGATTTTTGAATATCGGGCAGATAACTCCGTTACTAAAAAGTGATCGGTTTTGCAGCGTCACTCAGAACGAACCACATTATGACCGATTAAACGTACCAAGTATCGAAAAGTTTTTCGTTTTTGCGGTCGAAGATTAAAAGAATAATAATCAGAAGAAATACAATAAGGTCTTTCCTACAGTAAGGGAAAGACTTTAATAAACGTTGCATTTCTTTCACTTTGTGAATGCAATTGCAAGAATGGTATATTTTAGCGATCTCTTTATGAAAGATCAAAAGTGAACCGTCCTAAATTTGAGTTTTGTGCTATACTAATATTCGGGCCGTTTCAATTATTCCTAAAATTATTTACCATTTTAGGAAAGCCTGTTTATAAAAGAAAGGTTGTACTCCGCATTTCGTATAACGGTTTTGCAAGGGATTGATTTATAATTGGTTGGATATACATTGTAGTTTGTACAAGGGAATGTTTATTAAATATATGAAAGAAGCCCTTCTATTTTATTTTAGCATTGAACCGTATGATCAACTCACAGAAAGTGAACTTCATGATAAAGATTTAGGGTTAGGCCTCACACAATCGATTCCTCGTTTGTCGGAATTCCACGTCTGCAGATTGTCGGCAGATGAAAACAAATACATACAAAATAAAAATCTCCACGTCTTGAAAGTATATCGATGTTAATTTCTCGTGAATTTAACAGTTTTCATGTCATTAGACTACATCTTGTCAGCCATTTCAGTGATTAACCATCAAAACTTGTGTGGCATATATCCAAATATATACTCTAAAATGATGCTAAAAATGTTAGCGCTTGCTTGATTTTAGGTCGATTTTTTATCTTTATACCGACGCAAACAAAAGTGTGGAGGCACACGTATATTGGAATCCCCCTAGTCGTCTACCCATTTGTCTGTCCGTGTGTTCACAAACCTCATAAGGGCATACACCTCTTAACGGATTTAAAGGAAATACATCATATGTAGATAAGCATGAAGAATTTTCGTTGCTGTCGGATATCGCACTCGCCACTTCTTTTTGCTAAAAATGTCCAACGAACGAGAAATCATTTCAGGTAATAAGTGAATCTGTGAGGTAACAAACGCTCCTGTTGCGCTTGAAAAATTGTATGCGCTTGATATTTGCTGTATCTATGAAAGCGTCTCTCGGATGACACTTACAACACCAAACCCCTTTAGGTGTGAATGTAACACTATGCTAAGGTTGAATATCAATAATATTTCTATACATGACAAATATGAGGTATTAAAAACATTTCACTATTCTATTTAGGAATACTACTGGTATCTCCATTTAGTTTTTCCTACTTTTGATACTAGTACTAGCATTAACATTTTGTTAAACTCTTATATTGAATGATTCGGTAATTAATTTCTTCAATAGTGATTGATTAGTAGTTTGAGTTTTAATGATAATATATCTTTTTATACGGTTTTATTTATGATACATCGCTACCAGCTCATAAAATTGATATTAACTAAAAGTGTATTTATAATATTCTTTGACCATACTATGACTACCCAATTAAAACTTTGTGTCTTGCCAATATATGGTGTGCTAGCTTGAAAAAACTTTGTCAATTTTTTTTACAGGTTCCGATATGTCAAATTGAATATTTTTTCAAATCTTTTCTCAACTAAAATTTTAACATTTTTGATTGATTAGATTTTGAATTCCGGAAGGATTTGAGGAAATACTCAATTTGAGATGTTTTACATGTATGTAAACGGGGCCAGGTATTAATAATGAATAATTTTTACTGAACAAACTACGACTTTTTCTTGTGATTTAGATATAAAATTATGTTATTTTGATAATTTAAGAAAACCTAATCCTTTATTATCATGTACCAATGTGATATGACAGAATAAATACATATTACACTAAAATGGCTTGAAAACGCTTATTCACATTGTGTCCGGAAACACAAGGTTTTGATATTGTAAGCGTTATATTCAAGTTTTCCCTACTACTACCTTGAGGAAACTATGACATTCCATTAACAAATCCTTTTTACTTGGAAGTCAAGGACTTCCAAAGTATAGTAATGATTTCGGAGAAATCCGTCCGCGTTTTTTTTTTTCCCGAGAATTTCCCTTAGACCGTGTTATAACCTATTCTGTTGTGCATTCGCTCTTCGGTAGAAGTGTGTTTATTTTGTTTAGTCAACGAGCTTTCTTATTTATTTTAGTATAACCCCTTATTATTACTTGATTTGTTTATTTATTTTGTTTTAAATGATGATATAGTATTTGCTGTTTTTCCATAATCTTTTAAAAACTATATTTGTGTATCACGTGACTTTAGTCACCTGTGCGATTGGGAAATATATTTTAGCGGGAATATACAAATTATAGAAATTAAAACCATTAATGCTTTATATAAAAGCAGGGATAATTAAACTAATGATTTTCTCAGATAAAAGTTACCAAATACGTGAAAAATACATGTCGTTATTTTGATTTCTTATCGTTGTAAGAAAGCGTGGTTCATACATTAATAAAGATATATTTAAATTCAGTAATTGCCTTCTTCTGTCGAAAAAATTAAAAACCACAACACAAATCGCTTGCCTTCGTTCAAATGTGACTTCCAAGTGCACGGTACCAACGTGATTTTCTATGACAGTAAATTATCTGTGATCTAGGGTGTTGTCACTTTGTAGGGACAGTAGCTTATTGTGCGTTAAGGACACATTGGCCTGTCATATGACTTTGGTTCATTTTCTTTCTGGTCTAGGTCGTACATTGGCCCTTTTCACACGTCAATCATTGGTCAGTGTTATGAATGATGTTTCCTTGGTGGATCTACGCAATCCTTTTTATTGTTTCAATTTGTTCTTGTCCTGATTGTGACTATTATACTATTGACTGAATAAAAAAAATCAATCAATCGAAATTAATTGCGTTTATTTGTGGTCAGGTGTATCGCATTCTTTTATGATTCATTTGGGACACATTTTGCCACAAGCAAAGCACGGTCTTCTGAAAGAAATTGTTCTATATCCTAGACACCCTAAAAAGAATCAAGAAGTTGTCTCCATCAATAGCGTTAAATTACGGTCGATTCTTTGCTGTCCTATGGATCGTTAATACGTATCTGGCAAGCTGTTTTTGTAGTTCGACTTACAATTGTTGAATTATGTGTGACCATTTTATCGTTTTACCCAAAAAGGTTAAATCTAATGTCCATTTGAGTTTTTAGATGACGATGAGCACATGGACAAAAGAAACTTTACATATTTGAATACTAAAGGAAATTTGTTAAATAATTTAAAACTAAATACTTGACAGATATCTAGAGAAATGGCTTCATGGTATCCGACAAAGAAAAATGAACTTGAATTGACCTTAATTTTAAGCATGAGACATTTAAATATAAAAAATGCGAAAATCCAAATTCACAATTCTGGTTAACTCGTAACATGTTAAAATGTAACTAAGAAGACCGTCAGGATAAATTTGATCGTGTGTTTCTGAAAGAAGAAGTGATGAAAATTGAGATTTTAATGAATTGTTGTTAATTTAAAGAAGCACTCCCGGTTGTGGTTGGATTACTTAAAATACCCTCTTACCGGAAACACTTTCGTATTTGAGTAAATTTTTTGTTTGAAATCTACCAAATACTAAAGACAAAACGAACGGAATAACAATTAAGTTCGAAATCATCTCTTCGAATGAAAATTAACATTCACACTCCCCGCCTGATCATATCATTTTTCTGTAAACATGTAATAGACAACTGCTCTTTAAATTTCAATTTTTCTTTTATTTCGATAAACAAAGGGGCATTAAATTTTACCTCTTTGATACAAATTTTCAAATTGTTAGGGTTTTAAAAAAATCGAAATGGTGGCTTCTTTTTCACCATTTTCACCATTTTCATTATTAACCTAAATAAGGATACAATATATATGTCAAGATTCTCGTTTTTATATAGACACATTTCATTAACAATTCGAAAGCTTTCATAAAAATTAACAACGTGTAAAAATTGTGCTAATGGGGCATAATTAATCATAATGAGGTGCTCTTAAGGTCATTTTTTTATACCCTCACTCGTAAGAGAGGAGGCTATATTGCAATCAAACGTCCGCCTAGTTGTCTTTCCGTCTGTCGGTCCGGTACAAACTTTCGTGAAATATTTATCGGAAAATTATATTATAGAGATTAGAACAATATTTGGTACACAGTTTAAGCATGTAAAATTTCACTTTTCCAAGTCAGTCGGTCATCGTTTCCTGTTTTCCTAGCCGACTTCAAATATACAAAGGGTAAAACACGGCAAAATGTTTGAAACATTTTTGTCTGCTTCTAATAAAAGCATTGGTGTCAAATTTGGTAGACAGTTTGAACATGATAATATGTATCGTGCCTCTCCTTTTCAGGGTACTCTGTCATCTACTTCCTGTTCTCAGAATGGTCGAGTGTGGTATCTTTAACACAACTTGTCATCATTCATAAATTGAGGAGTATTTTGAATATTTGATTTGCAGTGTGCCTGGGTTTTTTTCACTGCCTTTTGACTATAAACCTAACATTGTGAGCCCCTCGATATAGCCAATTTCGAGTCCCATTGGTATAGAAAGATGTAAAACATAGATTTATTAAAAGTAAACATGCACTAAAATCTTCCTTTCATCACTTTCAACAATAAGTATTATCAAAATGAGAACTAAATGCGTTTTTTTGTATGCGTTTGAAATGAGTTCTATACCCATATCAAATCAAATCAGATATAGAAAAAGAAATGAGCACATAGAAAAAAAAAAGTATACAGAATATTTATTAACGTGGAGAAAGTTTACTCTGCATTTGAATTTTTGAAAAATATTTATATTACCACAGATATACCTTCTGATGCTGAAATGAGTGAGACGTTTAAAAACTTTTCGCATTCTTCGTCAACTTTTAGCTACTCTGTTAATTTGACATCAGTTTACCCAGCTCCTTCTTCGTGTAGCTGTTTATATAATGTAAGTATATTACCTATAGGCATTTATAGCGAAAATATTGATCACAATATTTACTTAGCAAAACTTCCTTTGTTTTTTTTTATTCATGACGGTAGCTAGTCTGTGTATATAAAATAAATTTATACTAATATACTTAAGGTGTATAAATATAAATGCATTTTGGAATGAAAGCTGGGTTGGTATTTCAAATAGCAAACAGTAGTTAGTTAACGAAATTAACAAACAAAAATCACTGACTCTTGGAACATGTACTAAACACTGACCCCAACCCCTTTCTCTTCTTACATTATATACAAGTAAAGAAATCATTTGGAAAAGATTATAACATTTTTGATATAATATAATAAGAAAGGAAATAAAAAGACAATTAAGGCTTTAAATTTTAAGGTTTATAGCAGAGAAAATTTGTATGGATATGTAAAGGCCACGCTCCAAAAGCATGTGCCTGTTACGAAACCTATTTTTTGCTTACAGGGAGATGACCTTACTTCCAGTTTGTCAATATCAAACGGGGATAACGGAGTGCTTAAATATGCAGAAATTAGTTTGTCAAACGTGAATCAAGCATGCCAGGGAGTTTTCAGCATAACCTGTGACATTGGGATATATACTGGACAACAAATCGTCAGCTTTACACCATGTAAGTACCATGAAATAGATGAAGTCTTAGACATTTTCCCACATTGAATTAGATAGTGAAGAATTAACGCAATACTGCACACATATCTATTTTAGAATTACTCCTTTGCACATTTAACATTTTTATCTAGTAAGGTGTCGTCACTCTTTGATTAAAGGGAATAAATATTTGTTTTTCATTTTAGTAATTAAATGCCCCTTAAGTATGTTTGCTACTGTATTGAAAATAATTAGGTTTAATAGGTTTAAATTTGATGTTTAAAGGTGGTTCCTAACACCACTTTGACCTAAATATCGACAAAATAAAAAGTTAAGTTTTTCTTTTAATAAAAGACCGCACATTTTTACCAAATAATATGCATACAATGAGATATCATACTTTTATGATTGCATTACATCAATAATTGTTTAACAAATATGATTTTTTAAATTTTTATTTGTGGTCGAAAGTTTGCAATCTCATGGTACATCTAGCAATTTCTACTTACAGTTTAAAACGAAACTAATTACGCCCTTCAATTATTGAATCCATTATCTAAAACAAATGCGTTTCGGAATTTAAAAAAAATGACTTCAATTACTATAAATCCATGTTTACAAATAAAACACGCCATCATTTGGTAGGAGTTTCTCAAACACGGAAAGGTAAATTTAAACGGATAGGTGGAACAGTAAAGATATCTTACCAAATAATGATCACTAATCAGAGAAAAAATGCATTTTGTTTAAAAAAAAATACTTTTTATATGATATAAGTATGTATCTCATTTGATTTTGACACCATAATAGAAATAATTTTAAAGGTGAACAACATATTTTAGTATGATGATTTCCATTCCATATTTCTGTACCACAATTCAGCCCTTTCCATATAATGAATACATGTGTATAACGAATTGAGTAATTTTAATTTAACTACCTTTGTTTTAGATAATGTATTCAATAATTGAATGACGTAATTAGTTTCGTTTGAAACTGTTAGTAGAATTTGCTAGATGTACCTAAGATTGCAAACATTTGACAACAAATATTTTTTATAAATCATATTTGTTTAAAAACTATGCATAAAATGAACTCATAAAGGTATGATATTTCGTTGTGTGCATTTTATTTGGTAAAAATGTGCGTTCTTTTATCAAAATTTACACTTTTTATTTGGTCGATATCTAGGTCAAAATGGCGTTGGGAACCACTTTAAATGAAAAGAAATTAGATGAAGGTATAAAATTAGCAACAACAAAAATGATAGTTTCGTGGCCTCGTTTTCAAAACAATTGACGTAAAAGTTTTGGCGGGAAGAGTAGTTCTCTGACTTGTTCATTAGCATAAGCACTATTAACCTGTTAAAACCGATGACAGAATAAATAGGATTAAATAAACTTTGTTTACCACTTCTTTATAACATATTAAAGACATTTATAAAAAGAAAATAGGAATTCATGGACAAAAATTTTAACCTTTATTTGGGGAAATAAACAGAGGATTCCGAAAAAATGGCAGAAATCCCAAAACATGACCAGCAAGCATCCTTAAACTTTTGTAATTTCAAAATATATATATATATATATACATGTAGATATAAACTTAAATGTTGATGGCGAAATTTTAATTTTAATTTTAATTGATAAGATTATTTTTATTCCGGAAAAAAGCTTTAAATTCATATGAATAATAAATATTGTTACAACTGTTTATTTGGTGGATACATTTAATTTATATACCTTTTTTATATTGCTACTATGAATAAAAAAATATATTTTTAATAATAAAAGTCTCCCTGGCCTTATTCTATCTTGTTTGGAGTATTTGTTCCTGTCTGCTTTGGTTTGGCGTGAGGGTTTGTTAAGGTAAGTGGGGATACCTGACCTAAAAAATAATGCTGAATTCAAAATTTCCAATTTTTTCAATATATTGATATAAGCCTAATGTTTCTTATGTAAAAATATTGAACCTCTTCGCAATGTTTAGGCTAAAAGTTTTCCCAAACAACTACAAAAATGTATACCTTATTATTATATAGGAATCTAAATAATTAGCATAAAATCTTGCCTCAGAAAAATTCTTCGAATCCAAATCATCTTTTTATTTGATCAATACTATTGGTTAACAGTATATTTTTAAATAAGATATTAAGAATAGGGGGTCACCAGTTCAATATTTGTATACAATACACACCATTGTAATTTAGGGGTCCATTTTCTTTCATGTATTATCTCCCTTGTTAAAAGAAAAATGGAATGATCGCTGCATATTTTGGTTATCAAAGCATTGATTAAGTTTTATTCAAAATGATTATATATTTATTGATACAGTTTGCATTTTTTTTTTGCATTTTAGGCTATTTATGGTCATATGACAGGTGTCCTCACTTACCTTTAAGTGATTGTTTGTGTAAAATATACACATGTATATATTGTTTTTCAAATGTACTGTATTTGATCACATATTTCAATTATTTTGTTTGTTCAGTACATTAAGGTGCAATTAAAGAGTTGTTTTGTAAAGAATGTGACTTAAAAATCATTTATAGTAATTGACCACTTAAAACGACATAGAAATAAACTTTTTTTTTAAAGACGGTCAGTTGCAAATTTTTTCCACAGGTACATTTACGAGTACTCTAGCTACTAGTTCCACATCAAGATTGACATCATCTTCACATACTACAGTGTCAAACATAGACCCGAGTGACGAGTCTTTGTGCAGTCAACTTTGCAAAATAATTATCATTACCGTAGTGTCAGTTGTTATTTTGTGTATTGTCATACCAATTATAGTATGGGAAAAGAATAGAAAGAAAATTAAACCTGCAGGGACTATATGATCAACTATCTTATTAGCCATTGTGTAAATGTTTGTTACATTTATAAACTATGTGCTTTCCACTTAAGAATTAACATGTATTTAGAAGGCATCAAATGTAGTGGTTGTCTTTTGCTAAGATTTCATAGATATTTTATAGGGTTGTTGGGAACAAGGTGGGATGGGGGAAATAAATGATTATCTTTTTTTCTAGGTGTGCAACATTTAAATAATTATTTCACCAATTAAGACCTATTAAAAGTCATACTATAAGGCCCATAGAACATTAATGTTATGAAATGTCTAATGTACAATGTGAGACATTTTTGGCAGAGGTTTGTGAATCAATTCATAATAATTTTATTAATTTAACTTATAGCTAAACTATTTAATGCATATGTTACAGTTAATTCATAATGAATACCGGAGTCTTCAGGCTATAATACGGAAAGCCTGACATCAGTCAATTTAATTGTTGTGGTGGATCCTGTTGGAAAAAAATGTCACGTTCCTTACACATTCGAACCCGGCTACGGGTCTCGATGTGAGTAAGACTCGCATGATCCCTTTACAAGAGGCCAAATTGCCCGATCATACCCAACTCTCATTCCGGATTGGCCTTGTGTCGCATATCCTCTACTTCATCATCATGTTCATTTTTGTCACCTCTTTATTCAGCTACCTTATATAGCCAAATTTGTGCTGTTTTGGTAGTAATGCAATAACTAATCATGCTAACTGTATTACAGACGCAACGTACTGAGTTTTCAAATTTCTTAAATATTTTTGAAATTGCTTCTGTTTTGTTTATTAATAATATAGTCTTACAAAAAAATAATGCACTTTTTAAAAAGTACGTTAAATAAGAAACCAAATAGTTATGCACACTAAATACCATTAACCAAAAAAGCTATTTACAACAATAAAATTTAAAAATGCTGGAAAAGATGTACAAACATGTAAAATTTGTGCAAAATAGAGAAAAATGCTAATACATATAACATTTTTATTCTATATATTTTATTACAAATTCGATCTACAAAGTTTTATCTTTAGAAAAATGTAATCAATTAAAAGGTGTGAAATCTCTTTAAAGGTTGAGTAAATTCAATGTATTTACTGACATTTTCTAGTAAATACACGCGTTTACTGAGGGTATGTACTAAAAGCTGGAGTGGAATCTGGTGAGTGAGTGAGTGAGTGAGTGAGTGAGTGAGTTGGTGTTTTACGCCCGTGCAACGCTATATAGGTTATTTACAGGCGATGAACATGAAAAGGATGATACAATGAACATGAAATGATGATGAATAATGAAATATGGGGGTGGGGTGGGACACAAAGGACTGGAAAATTTTGAAGAACCACAGGAAAAGGGTAGAGGTGGGTAGGGGCGGAAATTTAGCCTATGTGGTGCACTACTTGGCGGTCCACAAAGGGGTCTTTTACGTGCATGAAGTGAGGCACTCTCCACACACGTTGGCCCACTATGGTCGGCGGTCAGGGTTTCCGTATTATAGACCTGACAACCCCCGCGGACGAGGGCCACCATATTCAGCCACCTAGGGTACACACTTGGTCGCTCTGTGGGCTGAGCGTTGACCCGACGTCAGAATCCCAAGACCCTTAGTCGCCTTTTACGACAAGCTTGGCTCTGCTGTGGGCCTATTCGCCACCCGGGCCCCGCACGGGACGGAGTGGAATCTGGGGTGGAGTGAAGTGGAGTCTGGATTGGAGTAGAATCTGGGGTGGAATGGAGTGATATCTGGTGTAGAGTGGAATAAAAATAAAGTTGAATATTTAAGTTTCACTTTGCCTACCATTCTTAAAAGTTTTTTTGACAATTTAAAAGATTTAGAGGATTTTTTTTAATCTTGAGCAATGGAACAAAGGAGCAAAACTGGAACTTTTGTCCTTAAAAGGCTTTCAAGTTATACAAGATTTTTAAAAAAATGTTGTACTTTGAAAATAAACAAGTTAATCCGTGAGCATATGCTCACTAGTGATAACACCGCTCCAAAAATTATACCTTGCAAAAATACCTATTTTTTCCGCAAACAAGAAGTATATGACCTAGGAGCATAAAATCGGTTTACACCATATGGTACTACAGGTTTAAACTGTATACCAAATATCAGACCTCTACGTCATGTAGCTGTATCGAAAAGTGCGACGGAATTATGTAACCGACGAACGAATGGACGAACGGACAAGGGTAAAACAGTATTCCCCCTCTTCTTCGGGTTTAATTGTTGCATGTATGTATGTTGCAGTTTTTAATAAGATCGTCATTGCATATTAGCTCGTCATGCTTTTTTAAACTTTAAATGATTATTAAAACAAACAATTTCTGATTATAAAACCAACAGCATCACACAGACTATGCTACAACACCTATAGTGTTTTGTCAGTTTTCAATGCTGGTTTGATATGCAATTTACCTCAAATAACTATACTCACTGACCAGAATATATATCATTGATTCAGGACAAGCATCAGACCTCTTCACAACTGTTAGCTTTTATTATGAATATAAAGTTCATATTTCTTTGACAATATTCAATTATATAATTTGAATATTGTAATCATTAGAGCTGAGAAGAAGGGATAATCGATAATGTATTTGTGGTCTGTTAACGTTCATTTTATGTGTTTTCACATTCTCATTGCAGTTTAGAATAAATATAAAGTTGATAAGGGCCCGTATCTGGCGTTTTGTTTATCAAATAAAAATTAAGAAATTAAATTTCCTTTTTTTTTATTTTAGCTTATGGGTTACAATTCTGACAAAAATGTCATCAGGGCTACATATTTCACGATGTTAATCATCAAAACAGTTAAAATTTACATGTGTCATTTAGTCCTTTGTACATGTATATTAATTTTATAGCTGAATGTGATAAAGTCTTTTAATCTTTTAAAATCCATCCCCAGACTCCACTCAACTCCACCCTAAACTTTACTCCACTCCAGCTTTTAGTACATGCCTTAACTGGGTAGCTTAGTAAATTAACGTATTTTTACAACTTTTAGTAAAATCCCGTATTTACTGATTACACATATTTACTGTAACACATATACAAATAACAAGAAAAGAAGAAAATTTCCCCTTCCAGTAATATTTAAACATTGATACATGAGTGATTTTCTTCATAAAATTGTTTGAACATGATTTGCATTCAAAGGTCTCAGAGCTACAGTTTGAGACTAGTGATTAGATAATATATAACTTTATTTCCTCTTTTACAGAGATTCGATATATAATAAATAGTATAACATTTACAATATGTATAAAAATTACATAGAAAACATTTAGATAAATGATATAAACACAATAAGCAAAGACATAAAGCAATAATATCGATATAGGTAATAATATAAAAGTACATAATGACGGCGAAAAATAAAAAAGGAAAGGGGGGAAAAACATTAACTCTAAAGGATAAGGGGGAAGATTTGTTAATTATTGATAAATAAAGAAAAGAAAATCATGTCGACAAGAAAAACAAAGAACATTCATAGGAATACAAGATACTACCAAACTATCAAATAGGAAGGAAAGTTCACAGTTTCTGAGCTGACATTTTAAGCTTTTACAAAGAATAATATAAAATAAAGGAATTTCAGTATAATTGTTCAAACAAGTATCATGCATGCATGTTCAATTCAAGTAATAATATTATATGTTTGTGATAGTTTGTACGGATTCTGCACAAATGATCTACATATGTAAGCCGTATATCACAGATCTTTGAGAATTGTAGCAGTTCATCAAATTCTAAATCATATGAGGTGTCACATGCAAGGACTGTACACATAAAGTCAGTTGAGGACAAACTATTCATAAATACGCTGAAATCAATGGGATTTATGTTAATAATGTCTTGCCAGAATCTTTCTCGTTTCTCCGGTATGACTGATTCGTTTTTGTCATTTTCTCTGGACTATGAGATTGATCATTCAAGTTCGGTAGTTTTGTTATTACCTTTATTTAGAACAGTAAAGTCACATGACGTCAATAAGTGTTCAATAATGTTACAGAATAATTTTCCACACTTGTCACAAAGGAGGGTGTTCTGTTCAGTACGTATAATGCTGCAAATATCAACAACGTATTGTGCTTCAGTTCGTAAATCGGGGAAATGTTTCGCTACTGTCCATGCTTTGTGTGGTCTTATGTTAGGATGGATAACTTTAAATAAACTAAAGTCTTCATTTAATTGTCTTTTTCTCCAAAGGGTTTCTTCTGTCGATTCAACATTGTTTTTGACTGTTTTTGACCATTGCGCCTTTGATGGAAAAGTTCCAGACTGTAAGAACGCATGTAAAATGTCCATAAGTTTATATTTCTCTATCAAACCAATAACATCAGGAATGAAACCAAGTTGTTCTTTGATATTCAAGAAGTCTTGTTTAAGAATTTTCCTAGGTAATTTGTCCGTGCCGAGTCTACACAATCTACCAAAAAATAATAGTTAATTAATGTTGATGTATGCCTCTATGGTATGCCTTCCTAAAAGACTACAGCACTTGTCTGATCTGGTACGGACGGGTAATCCTTGGAGTATTTTGCATACAAATCTGTGAGCTCTCTCTAAAGCTCAAAGTTCCGTTTTACTTAGACAGTTCCAAAGTTCACAGCCATATAAAGCTTTGGTGTAGCACATAGATTTAACTAATTTTGAACATGACAATGGATTCAATATTGAAGGATGAATACCAGAGTTAAGTACAGAGAGAGTTGTTGTGCGTAAAGTTCTACACGCATTAAAAGTTTGTTCAAGGGTGTTGAAGTTGCTGTTGAGCAGAATTCATACGTGTTTAGCAGACGAAACAACTGGTATAGAGTTACTGTAGAGTGTAAGATTACATTCATTCTTACGACACTTAGAGTATATGAGAACATTGCTCTTTGGTGGTGAGAATCTAAAAGCCCATTGTTTACTATACAGCTCACATATGTTGATTAAGCGCTGCATGCCGAACTCCGATGTTGCAATCAATGCTATATCATCTGCTTGAACTGATGAACTGATTTTAATGTCTAAGATAGCACATCCGAAAGTGCTATTTTCAATATCTATAAGCAAAACATTAATATAGACTAGATAAAGCACGGCTGACAACACTCCACCTTGTCTAACTCCCCGTTTAAGTTGAAACCAACGAGAGTGTTTTCTGTTAAATAAGACACAACTCTCCATGGCGCTATACATTTCGTCTAATAGAAGCCACAAGCATCCCTTGACACCAATTTTAAAAAGTTTGTAGATTAATGCATCATGACACACGGTATCAATAGCTTTAATGCTGTCTAGTAGGACTACAAATACTGTACTGTTTCTTTCATTGTAATGTCGCACCACTTCCTGGATATTAAAAGAGGCATGGACACTGCCAAGTTGTTTTTGGTATGCCATCTGTGTATGATGTGGAAAATTGTCCTCGAGAAATGTCAGACGGGTATAAATGGCTTTTTCAAATACTTTTTCTACGCAGTTTGTAAGGGATATGCCTCTATATGAATTTGGATTGGACTTGTCCTTTGAACCTCCTTTAAAAAGAGGAATTATAATGCTTTTCTTCCAGTCCTTCGGATTGTATAGTGATGTCAAAATTATGTTGAAAAGGCTGCAAAGGTGCTTCATTAATGTCTTTCCGCCATACTTGATATGTTAATAAGAAATATTGTCTATGACACAGGATTTGTTATTTTTCAGACTCAAACATATGTTTTTGATCTCTTCTACTGAAAATGGTGCAATTGGACTCATGTCTATTTTCTGTGAGTTTCTAATTTTCAACACCTCATCCATTATACTGTTAGTGTTTCCTATTGATGTATCTTTTTCGTAAATAGCTTCAAAATGTTCAGCCCATGCCTGACAAATTCCTTCATCCGTCTTACTAGTTTTTTCCATTTACTTTAAGCTCACGGCAAATTGGCTTTTGTTTGCGACGACTTTTAAGCAAAGCCCAAACATAATTCTGATCGGTATCCACAGAATTTTCTAATTTACTAGAGATATAGTCAATGTGTTCATCATAAGCCATATCAAGTTGATTTCTAAAGTTTCTTTTGGCTCGTTTATACTCTATATAGTCTGTGTTGTTCTTATCATGCACTTTTCCGTTTTGTTTCCATTTACTACGTTTTTCTCGTGTGTCAACAACTTTGTTCCAATACGGTTTCAGTTGTTTTATGAATTGCTTTCTAGGTAAAGTTTCTAAATCCGCATCAATCATGGCTCTTACTATAGAGTTGTAGTATGCTTCTATATCATCAGGTGAAACAGGAGTGTTTGGTGTAGTAACTGACCATAGGTGTTGGGAAACAGAGTAAGTATAGTCTTTAATTACGTTTTTCCCATTGCTTTTGTCCATGAAACACGGGAACCATTTACGTCATTCTCATAGCGTAGACATGAAGGTTCCGATAACAAATTAAGCACACATACGATAGGTTTGTGGTCAGATACATTAAACATATCTTCATCAGGTACCCATATTTTTCTGACATCAGCAATGTTACAACGTTGAGTTACTATATGATCAATTGCGGTTTTCGGTCCATTTTCATAAGACTGAAATGAAATGTCCAAACTGGTCCTTTCGAAAAATCATGCAAATGTAAAGATATACTGTCGTTGTTCCGCATAAGAGTATCAATAGAAGTCGTTCGACGGTCATGCGAAAAACTATACCTTGGACCTTGTATTTTACAGTTTAAGTCTCCTAGCATATACACAATCCCATGTTAAGAGTTGTAGATGTCGAAAAGATATTCAGTTTCATTTACGAATTGTACATACGGTTGTGTTATTGGTGGGAGATACGCACATATAAAGAACATACTGACACTGTTCGGGAGTTTTAATTCAATTTCACATATTCGTCCACTGTCAATAGGCAGTTCCTCGACATATGCACTAATTCTGTCAGATACTAAAATTGCAACACCACCTCTGTTTGAAACCCGTGTCAGACTTGGAAAATTATAGTCTACTCCTTTTCCGTAAGCATCATAGTTACGTTCTATTGAGTCCAAAAAGTTTATTTGACAGCTTCTTAGCCAATGTTCTGATAAACAAAATATCTAATTTATTTTCTTGTAGCATTCTTGAAATATATGGTGCAGCGGTCATTGCCCCGCGACAGTTCCAGCATGCTATGTTTAATGACATTGTTGAATGTTTTCGTTCTTTAATGCGGAAAATACAGACCATGGTAACCACTCTTTGATGAAAATGCCAGAAGGCCAAAATGAAGGTTGAGAAAGTTCGGGATTGCTCTTTGCATCGATATTAAACTGGGCAGATGCAGTTCGTCTATTTGGTTTTGCAGTATCTCAGATGTGTCACAACAATGTGTCTCTCTTTAAGATATTTTCGCATAGATTGTTCTGATGAAGTTTTAGCGTCGATGCCACCCACGTAGTATCTGATTATTTTGCGTTTTTCGTGTCGCTGAAAACCGTTGAAAGTTTTATTTTGTGGAGCGTTACACACGGATGATGGGAAATGTACTGGGATGTTTGTTGTTAAGACGTTTGAATCACTTGCGTTGTTTATGACAGTTGGTTGACTGTTACATATCACTGGTATAACCCGACATTCCGTTTGGTCGATATCTTCTACATTTACATCATCAGTAGATTTACGAACATTTTCTGTCGTGTTAGGAGACGCACGGTTTACTGTCACATCGGGAGATTTAGCGGCTGGAATTTCATTGGTTTGACCCTGGCCAGATTTGAGGATTGATGCATACGAGGTCTTATCCAAGGCTTTTATTTCCTTCTCACTATTAGAGATGCGAGCTAGAAGATCACTTATTGCTTTAGCATACGAACTGACATTAGTCCTCATTGATAGTAGTTCATCTTCAAAGACTTTCATACTATCGTTTAGTAGGCTCACCTTAGATTTTAAGCTGACGACGCCTTGAATTCTTGAATCACTAAGCTGATTTAATCTAGATTTCTCATTCTCAAGACTCCTTTGAAGATCACTCATGGAGGATTTAAGTTGTGAATAGTTATTTTTTAAGTGTTGACAAATCTTTACCAGTTTCGGACGATAATGTATTCATTTGGTTGATGCTTTTACTAATGTTACTAATGGAATTTTTTGTCTCATTCAATTGTTGTTTGCAAGTTTTCACTCCTTCGGTGTTCTGTTGTTGAGTTTCTCTTAACACGCTAATTTCAGATGCTAATCTTTTGTTTTCATCTTTAAAGGAGGATATTTGATTTTGCAAGTTTTTCATTCTCTCGTTCTGTTTCTCGGTCAGATTCTTATACTCTCGATTTTGTTCAGAAATTATCTTGCTCAAATATTCGGTTTCTTGTGTGTAATCACCTTTTAAAGAATTAAGTTCTCTTTCAATTCTATAAACGTTTCTTTCAAGCATACAGTTTCTGAGAATGCAGCAGGATTTGAGTCAGGTGTACAATTATCTGTGGATGAGTGGTTTACAACTGATTGAGATCTGACGCTCAGTGTCTGTTTCAGCTCTTCGGAAAAGTCACCCAATGCTGCTAAGTATAAGACAAAACAGTCGTTTCCTAGCTTACTCTCAATAGATTCACCGTTAGGCCTTCTCGGACAAAGTCTTCTTAAGTGAAGCATTCAGGAAAGGAAAGTTAACTTGCCTTTTAGCAATGTATAGCAATCTGTAACGAATACCCTCAATATCACAAGAAAGCTCTTTACATTTTACTACTAAATTTGCGACAAACGCATCACGGGGCAGATTTGAAATGTCATTTTGTATGTACTGTATAACAGTTTCTGTCAGACGTGACACATGTATTTTGATTAATGTTGATATTTGCTGATTCTTGAGACGAAAGGGCCACTAAGAACGGGTCGTATTGGCTAGACACAGGTACAAGTAGATTATTACACGGTTGAAGTTCCGTAAAATCGGTCATATTGATGAGAAGTTCAGTTTTTAGCACTCAATCATGACGATTACACGATGACACGATGACTGCACTGTATATTCATCTACCGTTAAGTCCAACTTCGGTTGATCAATCGATACACCGTTACGCTAGGGCGAACCTTTGTTCATAGATATAAACGTTGTGAACAGTTTTCAATGTTTGTGATTGCAATAAAGATTGTTAAAGTGTTATTCAAAATCTTTTAAAAGTAAAGAACTCACAAAAAGTGTTTTTCGCAATGTCACTATGTGAAATCTATAATCCAAACACTATATCATATCCAAAATACACCGGAATACGTTTTGTAAGGCACAAATCAACGGAGCACAGATTTTACGTGACGGGTCGCCCTGTCGCCATTTTTAATCATGTAAACAATGTTAATAAACTTCTAAATAGGACAAACTTTTGAAATTATGTCTAACATATGTTTAATTACATCTTGTTAATTGTTTATTCGTCAACTACTTTAAAACGTTATTGATGAAAACTTTTTGTTGAATTCATTTTTCATAGTGATATGTTGCATACACTGTTATATTTTTAATGATAGGTGACCATAAACTCTGGTAACAATTTATTAGAATACCTTAGACGAATGTTATTGATAGTGTATGACTGACCATTAGCATATTAGTGTATGAAAATAAGCGATATTCAGTTTGACTTTCTCTCTACCCGTAGTTTCAATTTATGATAAAGGGTTTCGTTTCAATATAAAAAGACATAAAAAGTGATAGAACCCTTCATTCATTGAATGCATTAATGTGCGTTGTATTCAAATATTATTTTTAAAAAAGATTAACAACCCATATTAAGATTGATGAAAACCTTGAAAATTGCATGTTTTTGTCAGCCAGATACTAGTCATATGAAGTTACAATGTCAATTAAAGTAATTTCGTTTATGATCCTCTAAAGACATCTACTTCCTAGGTACAACAGTCCAAGAAACAGATGTGTTGAGTGTATCAGCAAAAGTAGGAATTGGTATTGGAGTTGTAGTGTTTATCGTTGTTATTGGCGTCATTGTTGTTTATGTCAAGCAGACTTAATATGATACACGATAGAAGACCTCTCGGACCTATTCGGACTTTGCCTTATTTATGACATGCAATACAGTATTTTAGGGTCCGACCATTTAACTTGAAGAGGGGTCTTGGATTTGTAAAGGCACCATCACAAAATATTTATATTAGATGGCAAAAATCCTTATTCAGAATATTTTGTTTGTTATAACCTCTGGTACCAGAATATTTTTTCATCACAAATCAGATTCAGAATAGTTTTAGGGGAAAAACAAGGCCCCCTACTCATATTAAATTGTCGGCCCCTTAACGGAAAATAAAATGCATGACCTTTTTGTTTTACTTTATGCATTGATTTCACGCATGGGCGTTGTATGTCTTTGTTGTTTTCAAAACGGTAAGTAAACCATCCCCAGAGTGCATGCATGGTTTAATACGTCAATATCTTTTTACATTATCCATAGAATTTGAACTGAAACAGAGAACTTTTCGATGAGATTTTCTTAATTAAGACATTACAATAGACTATCTTAATACTCAAGTCTAAGATTGTGTTCTCAAAAGTAAAGCATAGGATTTAGTCAAACGCATTACTAGCCACATGCACAACAGTATTCGTGATTGTTAACACAAATTGCTCAGTTCCAAGTAAACATTTCTGAGCTCAAAGTTAATATATATATATATATTAGCTCTAAATTGACATTTCTCACTTGCCAACTTGACATTTCTTATTCCCTTCCTAGTTGGAACTTCTCACTCCTAAGTTGTCATTTTTCATTTCCAAGCTGGAACATCTCGCTTCCATGTTGGTATTTCTCAGTTCAAAGTTGTAACTTTCAAATTGTAGCTATGAATTGCGAAATGTCAAATTCAAAATGTCAACTTGAATTTGGGAAATTTGTATGTACTATCGAGAAAATTTACAATTTCGTTCATTTGAAATGTGCTATTATGTAACATATAATTGTAGCGTATGTCATTGCTAGAACGATAAACGTCTCTAACCTTAATTGAAGAGACCTTCCCCTTCAACGTTGCAAATCACTTAAAAGTTCGTCAATAAGTTAAAAATCTCACATGGATTAAAACTTGTTTAACCGGGTTAATTTTTCAGAATGCAGATAAGTGTTTAACCAACGTTGTTTTTTTTATGTTTTTACTGTAACATGTATGTAATGTTTAATGTTTCAAAAGTTTTATCACGGGTCGGTGGTCGATATTGTATACAATAACAGCATCATATGTAGGTGATATTTTTTTTCAAATTTGAAAAGCATTTGCAATCAGATATTACGCTGCCAAACTGATAAAAAACGACTTTTATGCAAAGTGTAATACATGTTTTATACAAGTTCCAAATTAATAAAAAATCTGAGACAGTTAAAAAAAATTAGATGGTTTGTTTTCAACAGTTGTCCATGTTCGTCTTGTTTATACCTCCGCAACAAATTTGCAAATGTGTTACGGTATGGTGCTGTCGTTGGCGTTTGTGTTAGGCGTGTTAGCGCTGGTGTTGTCGTCGTATTCGTTGTCTGTTAACTTTAGTGTCCCAACAATAACTTTTGTTCTGGTTACTCAACTGCTGTGATATTTTACAATAATTATCATAATGTAAAAGGATCAATGGGATTGATTTTGTGGGTCCTGCTTTGTTTGTTTATACATATGGGTCTAAAAGGGACAAATTATTCAAATATTTTATTTGTTCCCACAATAACTTTGGTTCTGGTTGACCAATTGCTAATAAATTTGACAAGGATATTTTTTACCATTAAATCACAGATGGGAATAATTTATTGGGACCCCTTTTTTATTTAGAAATAAGGGATCCACAAGAGGGCAAAAAATTCAACTTTTTTTATTTCTGGTTCAATTTTGAATTTTCCAATTAATTATCTCCATAAGTAGATAAAAATGAAGGATTAGAGTTTGCGGCCCCTTTTTTTCGTAAACGTACAGGGTTCAACATGTTGCGGTTGTAGTGTTCGGGTAAGTTTTTTATTGATGTTTTTACCTGCCTCACCTTTGGTCATTTAGTCGCGTTATAAGTATGTCTTACGAAATCTGAATCTCAAAAACTAACCATTAACTTTTCTGAAAATGCACACAGTAACATTCGGCAGATATGTACATTTCCTTTTGAAATCTTTTCATCATCTTGTTCAAAAGAACAATGTAGGGGTCGGAAGGAGGCAAAAATGTCTCATTTTTATTTGTTTCACCAAAATCTTTTGTTCTGGTTGACCAAATGGTATGAAACTTAAAAATGTTGTTGCTAACTATAAAAAAGACTATAAATGATTTTGGTCCCCTTTTTAGCTCAATTGGTCAGTGCTTTCAATATGTGTCCGTCGTCCGTAAATTATTTTAAGAATCTTCTCTGAATCAACTGAAACAGTTAAACTGAAACTTTGCAGGATGATATAGAACATGTTGACAACGAACGATTATCTTATTGAAACGAATCAATAAAACATGACCCTTGTTTCTGAAAATAGAACATAGGCTTTTCAAAAACAAAAACTGTTCAAAAGACTCCGTTGGGTCCAAGTTGTCAGATGACCCCTTGTAGTGGTTATGGCCTTTCAAAGCTCAGAAATAGCGTTTTTTTTTAAATGCTTTGCCCTATAAAATAAAAACTATTGCAGATAGAGAAAAGCTGTTGCTTGCTTACTTCTTCAGCTCATTTAACTCTATAAAAGTCTCTATTGGATGGAAGTTGTCAGATGACCCCTTAAAGAAGAGAACCTTATGGCTTAAGGTCCAGGTAGGGAATTCAGGCTCATGGAAGCGTTTCGTTATATTTGTTCCCTCAATTTCATTGGCTTTTTAACCCATTGCTGTGAAATTTTACAGTATTTGTTTTTGCCATAAGATGATGAATGGTGTAGAATTCGATTTTTTTTGCATATAGAAATAAGGACCCAAAAGGGCCATTCGTTTTATATCCGGTTTGATGTTTTATAGTACGTTCCTATCAAAACACAGGGGAGAATCGGTTTATCGATTGAATTATGATCATGAACAAATCGGTATACGGATCATAAACTAATATTTTTGAGAAAATATTAAACTTTTCTTCAATTCATGTTGATTATAATCAATTTTAATATATTTATATTATTTTAATTGTGTCAAATTTTAATATAAAATAGGCATTACCTAACTGCGAGCACAGCATTATTCAGATAATTAAAAGGTTGACAGAAATTTTTGTAAATACATGTGAAAAAATAACTCTCCACATCACAACATGAAACAAAACAGATGGATTTTATTTTTTTACTCTTATGTGACGGAGTTCCATGCCTCAGTTTAGGAACAAATCTATTAGAAATCAAAATATCAAATCTAATGAACCCCATTCCCACAAAGACGTGAACACTTTGATACTGAAACTTTTGTTTTCTAGTCATTTGTTTACCTAAAAGTAAATTGAACATATGCAAGGTGCATTTTGGAAAATTTCCAAGTTACCCAAATGAAATATTTTGATTGATTAACTTTGAACAGAAGACATATAAAGTTTATAACGTGTTTAAAGTGCATTTGTAATCATATTTCGAATCGATGCAGTGAAATATAATCTTACACCCCAGTTCTATTGTTTAAAGTACAACTTTCATTTTCAGAAACTTTCTTTGTGTTAATAACTCTTTTGTTCTAAGAACAAGAGGCTTCATTCACAATGACAAAAGCAGGGATTTCCAGATACCCCTGCTTTTGCGCTTGTGAACACACCTCATGTTCATAGAACAAAACAGCTACTCACACAAAGCAACTTCTTTAATAGCCAGCCCAGGGTATCTGAGAAGGGAATGGAAGCAGTTCACTATATAAGGTTTAAAATCAATGATAATTTAAAAGTAACAAAAAATATACAAAATAATACAAAACTTAAAAAAATGAAAATAAATAAACAAAACAAAGCAAGAATATGTCAAATAGACATAATGCCCATCTCGCAACATTTGAGACGGACGAACAAATGGACGGATGGACGAACGTAATCGGCGACCATTTGCCCCCATAAATTTCGTAGATGGTTCATAAAAATGGGTCAAAGATACAAATGGCCGGATTTTGTTAAACAGGAAGTAGGTAGACAATAGACCTGAAATTATTCCAACGGTATGGGATGGGACCCATGCTGATTACCAAATATCAAAAAGGTGTAATAAGAGGTTGCTGAGAAAACTGTTAAGAAAATTGTCTATAATCGACCATTGATGTAAAAAAAGTAATTCAGCAAACAGGAACATGAGGTAAAGACTCTTAAATCGAAATCCACAAAATGGGACCTTGTTCTGCATATCAAAATACAAAATATCAAATTAAAATGAATGAATTTTCTTCAAATATGCAATTTCTTCAACTAAAATTACCTGCTCTCAGAAATGAACAATATTCTACAGGACAGCGGCCAAAGCACACCCGTCTTCCTTGATGGTCATATAAAATTAAATGAAACTTAAAAGTCAGTTTAGAAGTCTTCACTGTTCTAATCAGCATGATACAAAATCATCAGTTATTTGTAAAGAAATTAAGGTATTTAATCTGTTTAACAAGTTGATTAATCTGTTTTAATCCTAAAACATCTCAGTTGCATAAAATTTGAATTAACGAGGCCCAAAGTGGGGAAGAAAAAAATCAGGATATATGTTTACTAACTCAATTTTAATGATAATGCCACATTTTTTTGCTTTCTATATAAAAAAAATGAAAACTAGTTTTGTTCTATGTTTCCTGGGGTGTATACCATTCGGTATATGGTGTTTATGGATAAGAAACCCCCCGAGGACCGGAGTCTTATCCAGAAACACCTTTACCTCATGGTATATCTATTACTAAAATTGTCGTAGTTATTTTTACTTTTGTGCATTTTCTAGAATTTTGGACGGGATGCTTGGGGCGATTGAACGTAAATAGAAAAGTAAGAAAACATCGATAGAAATTTGGTTACTACAAAAATTGAAGCAACTCATTGTCATCAGAATATTTTTCTCCATATACTCTTTTCCCAAGGTATTTTTTTGGTATGCGACAAGCAAAAAGGGAAATAATTTTAACATTCACTTACCTTCACTCCGGATTCCTTTGAAAAGCATATCCGGACAAAAAAATCAATATCAGCATTAGGCAAATTTTTCGTGGGAACTTGTCGTTGAGCTCTCCGCTCTCGTGGACACTTCGTGCCCGCTACGAGCTGTGCTTGCTATTATATAGAATTATCAAAACGTGATATATTTTTTTTATAAAATGTCTCCCGCTTGTTTTGGTCAATACAAAGCAATTTGTTTTATTTATGTAAAGTATTTTTTGAAAGAAATGCAACTGTTTTTTTTTATTTAATTGGGTTTTCAAGTATTTGTGTAATACGAAAAAGTGTTTATGGATGGTCACTCTAAATGTTTCAGAATTTCAGTCTAATTGTTATTGATACAACTTCATGGTTGGTTTTCAGTGGGTGGAGACCATCCGGACTCACCCTTGCCCCCGGGTTTGAAACGGCGTTTCGACTCTTATTTTTTTACAACGTGACGAGTCTTATCAATGGTCTACGCTAAAAACAAAAACAAAAACATCACAATGTTCAAGTTATTTTTTTACGGAGTCAGATTTCCCGCTTCATTTTCGACGTCATATAGCTCGGAAACCAGCACACTGACCTATATTGATTTCTTTTTGTCATTTTGATTACGTGGATATTTATCTATCATTTCAATCACAAATTATCAATTTTTTTATATTAAAAAAGTTCAGGAGTCACCATCCTTAAGTTAGACTTTTCAACGCTGTATCATTTTCCTAGTAAACTGGGTGCATTCAGTTCCAAAAATAAGAACAGTTTCGACTAAAAACAATGTTTGCTTTATTTATGCTTTGTCGTATTTAGTGTTTAATGTTACTGTGCAACTTTTAAAGGTGCTTCTTCATAAATATTTATTTATTTTTTTATTTGGTTTGCTTAATAACGGCATGAAGCTCAAATGTATTTGCTTTCTTATTGAGATAATATGTATAAAAAATTAATTTTAAAAAATCATCATAATATTTGTTTTCTGTCTATGAATAGATAACATAAAAAATGTGAAACAGACTGTGTAACCAAGCAAATAAATTACACAAAATGTGCCACATTTTAGATAGAAACAGGCAGCTTATGCAGTATTTGCCACATTTTTAATGTTATTAATTCATTTAGTGTTCATTTCATAAAACAAATGTGGTTATTTATTTGATTTTTTCAACACTGTAACATAATAAATGCCTTTACACTTCAAAGTTTTCGACTTCTGAAATATCAAACGTGTAAAATTTATCATGCTTTAATGGAAACCGCCCTATGTGCTATTAAAATTGTATTATCAAAGGTTTTGAAGAAAAAAAAAGTAACAATAGATCTTTACATATCTTTAACAGATCTGGATTATCAATGAAGTGCATTCTATAAAATCTATCGTTCTGCGTTAAACAAGTGAAAATTTCAATACTTTAACAGTTCATATACCGTATAGCGGGTAATTTTCGCGGCCTGCAAATTTCGCGATTTCACACAATTAACCTAGTTTCTATTTACGCGGACATTTATTTTCGCGATTTCATGATATTTCCAATACAAATTACTATTGATTCTAAAGTACGCGGGCTCAATATTTCGCGCTAGAATAATGGTCGCGAATATAAAGAAAATTAGAACCTCGCGAAATTTCCCGCTATACGGTACTAGAATATATTAATTTTTTTCTCGATTTTTCATTTTTCCACAAGTCATGACAGAAGACATAATGCTAGTTCCTTTTTCCTACTATTTGGAACTGTTTATTATACCCCATGCAAACAACGTTTGGGCGGTATATAGGAATCATCCTGTCTGTCTGTCTGTTTGTCTTTCCACATAAAATGAGCGCTTCTCCTCCTAAACCGTTTATCAGATTTCGATGAAAGTTTACACGAAGGAAGTACATCATATCTAGATGTGCATGAATAATTTTCAATACTCTCAGATATCATTCAGGGGAGACAATTGGACTTTTATTGTTTAATATAGTACTGAAGGGAGATTTCGTAAGCACAACTCCTCTAAAACCACTTGACGGATTTTGATTAAACTTTACATGAAGTAAGTACATCATTTGTAGATGTTCAGGGGAGGTAGTTTGACGCTAGGTTATTTTGGCAGTATTGAGTCTAATATGAAGCGGGGGTATCCTTCTGTGAACTCGCTCATATAATTTCTTGTTTAAAATATTCGTGATAGAGAACTCATTGCATTGCTATTAATATATATACAATGTATAATTATATGCGCTTTTTGTAATAGGGCTGTTATATTTAGATGATTTCCAGTTTTTTTACGTTATTGTTTAACTTTTATTGGTGCTTATAAATAAAAAGTTCAAGAATTGTATTTGTTTTGTTTAATCAATGCAAAAATATTCAACCAATCTTTATTTATTACCGGAGCTTTTAAATAATATATTTCGATACAACATGGAAATTTGAACAGTATCTTGTCTAAACCCAATGATTCGTCCTACCCCAGACATAGGTTGATCATCTTAGTAATAATTTGGGTTCCCAGTTTGGTATTTTAGGTTTTACTGTTTTATGCTCTTCATAATCATATAGAGTTTGGCATTTTCAATATTTTTGGTAGAGCGCCTATGATGAATCTTGAATAGGCGAAACGCGCGTCAGGCAAAATTTATTGTCTCGACCTTTGTTGTCATTTGTATTTCGAACACCCGTGAAGGTTGGCACTGCTGGTGGAGTTTTAATTCCCCGATGTTAACCCGCTCCGGCACCAACACTTCTGTGTTGGAGAACACATCAAAGCTTTAAATTATCCGTTCAAATTTCAAAATTGTCTAAACCCTAAGATTCGTCCTAACCCAGACATAGGTTGATCATCTTAGTAATAACTTTGGTTCCCAGTTTGGTATTTTTGGTCTCTTCAAAATCATATAGTTTGGCATTTTCAATATTTTTTTGTGGAACGCCTCTGATGAGTCTTGAATAGACGAAACGCGCGTCAGGCGTAGCAAAATTTATTGTCTGGAACTTTGTTGTCATTTGTATTCCTCTACAGAAGAAATCAATGTACAATATTTATACAATGTGTATAATAAAATAAATCCTGTAATCATCCCATGCAACCCCCAAAGATTTGTGTCATCTTTACTCTATAAATTACATTAAATATATATGACGTCGGTAGAAAAGTAATCCGATAAAGGTTCACAAGGCCAAACTGAACCTTTTTAAAGAAAATCCTAATACATGTACAGCCAAAACGACATATGATCAAGACAAATAAACTGTAGTAATGCCTTATTATGGACAAATCTTACAATATTGACTGATTTGCTTATTTGAAGATTGTACGGTTTTACATGCACCTTTTTTCTCGTTCAGTTAGAATTTCGAATAAGATTAAATATCACTACTGTGCCACTCAAATGGCATATTGGTTAGTTTAAAAAATATTAAAATGTCGAATGAGATTTGAGGCCATGTGAAACGGTGTTGGCGATATCAACCGAAAATCAACTGTACTCAAAAAAGGGGGAAATTCCCTAGGTGGTCAAGGTGGTCATTTTCAAAGATAAAGTAGCAAACGAAATACGAATAGGCCAACAGAAAATAGAAAAGTGGACTTAAGATCTGTCATGGAATGGTAGTGTGGAACCATTAGTGCATAGACATTGGTACAAAATCGGAGAAAATCTCTTGTCCGTTGCTGTTGACATAATATTTCCTGTCATACAAACATTTTTATTGGTTCATAAAGAAAGTGATCACAAAACGGAAAATTATGATTCCAAGTTAAGTAAATAACGTTTCAATTAGCTCAAAAACACTTTCGGGCTTAAACTAAGACGACAGGAATCTGAATTTGAAATATAAATGGCCTTCAATTATGTTGCTTTGACCACTATTTTGGGTATAAAATTGGAGATACTTAATCTGGTCACAGGATTAAGTAGCCATGCTTACCGCATCATCTGTTAATATTTTACAGATACATGTACAATGTACATGTTTTGAATATAATTATTAAGACATATGAACAATATTCAAGATTTTGAGGAATCCGAAAGGAGAAGTATAAAGTGTCGAGAAAAAACACTGTTATATTAGTTTTCCATCGTAACTAGTCGAAATTGTCCAATGTAGATATTTTTTATATTAAAAAAATCTTGGACAATAAAGTGAGCCTATATAACCATACATATAAATATAAATGTATGTGACTTTGTCTGTATAAGGACTAGGCAACATGGACTTGACTTTTTATGATCTTTATTTAACACCTTCAGTATATTTAATGTTTTTTATTGAAAGGGTTAATGTTTAGATGACATTGACCTTGAAATAATTCCAATTTCAGTTTCAGTTTTAACGATGTGTTTCAAAAATATTTTTATGAACTTAAGAAAATAGTAGTCTAATTAAATAATGAACAGTAACCATAGCAAATGTTACGAAATATGTATAAGTGTGTGGTTCATATATTTATGTATATACTTGATTGTGTATTTTTGTCATAAATCCACTATTGTGATTTATATGGCAATATCAGCTGATTGATTATTATATTTGTTGTAAAAAGTGGATCAGAAATGATTTCATAACATGAAACAATAAGAGTAAATTCTATAAAATGTTCATAGATAAACACAGAATAGCATTGGTTTTGTAAAGTTAATGGCGTATTATCTGAATGAAATATCAGATTAACATCTATAACAAATGTTAACTAATCAAGTGTGTTATACGATAACTGCATTGTAAATGTTTTATTTGTATTGATAAATATTCATGCACCTCGAAGGTCATAATAACCGAAATATTACATATTTTCTTTAAAATAGATAAAATCAAAATCAGATGATTAACAATCGAATCTTCGAGTAATTTTACCCATCAGTTTCCAACATTGTTACAAGAAGGAGAGCTGATAACTTTTGTAGATACCTATCTGAATTGCCTTATAAGGTAAAATTAGAATTTTATTCGAACATATCAAATCAAATTAAAGGACTAATTTTAATGTGTGTATTAGCTTTATTATATATAATACAAATAAAGTGACATTTATTTGAAAACGTTAAAATATAGTTAATATTTATATAATTTTACAAACTTATTTTAAATAAGTTATTACGCCTATGACCTTACAATACTATGCTATTCGGTGTTGATTTTATAAATATTTTATAAAATAAATTCTTATTGATTCAGGTATTACACCAACCACTGAACCACCCCCTACAACAGATATAGAAACTTCTCAGCAGTCAATACCAGTTACAACTCAATCTAAAGAAACAACAACTATAACAGAAGAAACAACTACAAATTCGGAAATTACAACCCAAAGTACAGAAAAGCCCAGTTCTATGTCCGCTCAACGTCCAAGGAATACGTTACAATCAGAACGAACAGATGATGTAAGCAGAAATACAGTCATAATAGTCTCTACAGTTTTGCCTGCTTTCGGATTATTTGTTCTTCTGGGGGCAATTTTCGCTAGTGCATGCATTCATCGAAATCATAATAAAATGAAGGATTTAGAAAGAAATGGAAAAGATGTTACAAAAGACCGAAAGAATCAAAATAAAAAGAAAAGAAAACACTCAATACAAAACGAAGAACAAAAATATGATGGAGAAAGAAAAGGACCAAGCAAAATAGAACAAAAATACACAGAAGGAAAAAAACGACTAAAACAAAAAGAAAACGAATATACAAAAGAAAGAAACCGACCAAACAAAAGAGAACAAAAATACAACTACCAAATGCACCTACCCAGGGATGAATCAGATAATTATTATAACTACCGTAGCAGCAGAAGACATGTTATTGCACAAACTCGTCCAATCCTTGATAATTCACTTATGTATCCTTATGAAGCAACTAGAAGAACAGAGGGCTATCAATACTACCCAGGACACTACAATTATCCATACATGCAATATTGATCGTTTGTAGGGGAAAAATACCAGTCAAGAGATCTAAATTTCATTTAACCTTAAAGATCCTTGAGAAACAGATAAAACATTATTTAAATAGTATTAAATAGGCGGATAACCTTTAAAACGTAGAATGGCTTCTTATTAACAGTTAAATACTTAAATTATAAAAGTTAGATATTAGTTTAGATAGCTTACAAAATATTTAAAATGCATAATATACAACCACAATTGCTTTTGTTACGTGATGACTTCAACTTTTCAATTGTTTACTTTCCCTTCTTGTGTAGCAACATTCCGTCCAATCCAGCTTATGGAGTTTACGTATCGAAATTGATTTATTACTCCAGAGCGTGCAGGCTACATCGATTTCCTTATCAGAGCGTCACGTCTAACGCAAAAATTGCTCACACAGGGTTATGTTGCTCCTCGGTTGCTGTCTTCACTCAAGAAATTTTACGGAAGACATCATGCACTTAAAGACAAATATGGAATTTCGATCTCTCAGATAAATGCAGATGTTGGTTTGTCATAGAGTTTTGTTTTGTTTTCCTTTACCGGATTTGACACGCTGAATTGATTGTTGACAACGCGACGGGTGTGCTAAAGCAAGCAGGAACTGCTTACTCATCCGGAGCACCTGAGTTCACTCTTGTTTCGACTGCAGTTCGCGTTGTTGATTGATATTCAGTTATTTTGTGTTTTACATGTTGTCTGTTTTGTCCCGTTTTTGTTTCTGTTTACTCGTTTTGTTTCTGCCCTTAAGGACTTTTTACATTCGAATACCCAATTGGTACCTCTGCTTCTTGGTTGTTTTTTGTTTTGTTTTGTTTTGTTTTCTTGTTTTTTTTTTTTTGTTTTTTTTTTTTGGGGGGGGGGGGGAGGGGTGATTTTGCGATCGTACAACGGTGTGGCGTTTTTATTGTCAAAATCTTATTTTGAGCGAAAAGATGTCAAATGGGCGCAAATTGTCAATTATGAAAGATTGGCTGGACAATTTTATCAGTAAACCATTAATTATGACATTTTATTTTGATGCTTCTAACCGTTAAAGGCATTTTGAGTTTAGATCCCTACTGTTTTTAATTACGACCAAATTGGTGCATTGACAAGACTGCTTTAGAGTATTATTTTTTTTTATTTAATTTTATTGTTCATAGTAGTTTACAATTACTTTGTTAACAAAATGTTCAACAGTTGTGATGTTTCTTGTAACGTTACGGTGATCTAGAAGGTCAAATCTGGATAACGCTTAAAATCTCAGCGGTTTTGGTTGTAGTCCGATTTATCATTATTGTTTCATTGTGAAGATACTGCCACTTTGTATACTTGATATTTAGAGTGTTTTCTATCCGAATTAGTTTCTTTAATGTTACTTACTAGGATATGTTGACCGTGTTGCACACTATGTGTGGAGTTTTAGCATTAGGGATCAGGTGAGCGATTCAGGCTCCTTAGAGTCTCTAGTTGGGTATATAGTAGGGTATAGGGTTTGCAAAATAGGGTATGCTATAAAGGGTAGTCTCTCTCTTGACACCATTTGCGAGGATGGTCTCAATGAACGATGCTAGTCTTAAGAAAGGGACGGGAAAGGGTTGTCCCGTTTAAGGGGAATACCAAACCCCATGCACGTTAAAGATCCCCTTGCAGAGTATGATTTGGGGCCGCAACAAACGCACGCTCGCAAACTGCAATCTGGATAGGAATTCACATAAGCTGCAAGCTTGTTATCAAATCCAGTATAAATATGTTTATACTATAAAGGGTAGTGGTGTGTTCTTATATAGGGTATTCAATATAGGGTAGGTATTATAAATACACAAACAACTGTTTTAATGTATACTGAATATATAATGAATAGTTACATATATAATATAACTATAATATAACTTTAAACGCATTGTAATAAATACATACGACTGTCGTGGCTATAATTCGTGTATACGAACAGTTAACGTACAGATAAAGGACGGGCCATTCAACTTGAAGGGTGGGCCTTTGTTTTTTGTGTTGGTCAGATTTTTTTTTTGATTTTTTGAACGCGTCGCAACAGAATAATTTTTTTTCAGTTAGCAGAAATCCTTCTTACCCTCTGCTGCCAAAATATTTTCTCATCAAAAATCATTTCCAAAATATTTCTGGGACAAAAACTAAGTCCCCCCTTTTCAAGTTAAAATGCTGGTCCCTAATTTTGTTTTTATTTTCCTTTTGGTTGTGATATTATTCACCATGCGATTTCAGTTTGTACTTGAATTACAATTACTAATTTCCTTTACGAGAAAAAATATATTCCTATTCTTATTGTTAAATCTGTACTGTATACACTTCAGTTTGAGCTTTGATATATATGAGAGTCTCTACAATGTATGCAAAAGTCACTGGCAAAAATTGTGCACGTTTGTAACCAATTCAAAGTAATATAATTTTTCTTTTTAGTACATGTATATATTATTTCATTGTACAACCTTGGGATTGAAATCAAATCAAAAACAAATAAATTCATATATATTTAATTTAACTTTTATTGTGTCTTTTTATTTCCATGATGTTAGCCCATAATTGACCGTTTGGTGTAATATCTTAGACATCGGTGTTCAAATAATTATTCTACAGATCCAAGTTGCTTATAATGTAAGGTGATAGGTGTTTGAACTCAGAATTTAATACTGAAAGTCTTACTTGCTTTGGGCAAATATTGAGACCCCACTCTCTCTGCAGAAATAATATTCACAATATTCGGAAAAGCAATATGCCTTTAAATACGTATTGTAAAACTATCATATCTTTTTGTTTTTGTCTTAGAGCATGTAGTCATCATTTACGAACAACAGAAACAATTGAATACATAACTTGTCTTATCACGTCATTGAGACATATATAATCAACCCTGCGAATCGAAGAAAATATTGATATATTGAGACATTGATCTGAAGTTCTGAAAGTTCTGACACATCGATCTGTCTGCTCCTCAAATATTTTTCTTCTCGGCAACTATAAATCTCAGCAACTTTTCGATGAGGTCATATCGGTATATCTCGTTTAAGGTCAATAAGGCTTGGTTTTGATGTGCATTTTAGTATTATGTCCTTTATTTGTACCAGTGCCAATATAGATGATATAAATAAAACCTTTTATAATTTAATAAACAAATGGAAATGTTAATGGTAGCCACATATTCAGAGTAACAGGTTTATTGGGATAGCAAAAAAGATAATAGAGTATAAAAGCTACATGTAGCTTGAGCACGACCAAGAGCTCAAGTATTTTCTAAAGTCTTCTCTCAGTAATTAATTACATTTGTAAGACGGGCTAAGCATGGAAAGGTGTGATAAAATGAAAATACAGTGATAATGGATGGATTGGGAAAATTTGCCATCATTAGGATTTATTAATTAACTATAAGATTGATTATCATTATTCCATCAGTCCGTCGTATAGAGCTTTCTGTAAAACCATAGATAATTAACCTTACAAGAAAATAGCTACTATTTAGAAAGGGTAATTATATGTTTATAAATATTGCTTCTTCGTCTCAAAAAAGTTAGCGAGCATCTGGTACATGTAAAAACTTCAATATGCCAAAAGGGACCAGTCGGATCTGTCATGCCCACACGAGGCTTCATTGCTCGATCCTACCTGTCTTTATCCAGTGGCAGTCAAAACTCTCATCATAGCTACATGTGTCCCCATTTCTTCCATTTCATCACCAGAGTTAATTCAAAGTAGATTCGGTTGTAAATCTCTTGAGGATAAATTGAGGGAATCCAAGTGATTAATCAAATTAATGACAGATTATTTGAAATAATTCATTTTTAAAGCAATTTCATTTTATTGCAATACTTATAGGTTACTATAATGCCGGCATTATTTTTATATTAATTAACCCTACATTTATTTCATTAAAAAAATCCGTCAATTTATTTTTGTTAGATCAATGTACATGTTAAATGTATGTTGACTAGAGTTAAAATATTTTCTGATTGCACATTGTTATGTGGGGCTACCCATTCCAATGCTGTTTAAAGCGCTCATTCTTCATAAAAATTAAAATACTCCATGACGTTGACTTGTTTGAAGTGTGTTATTGTATAAAAAAAAATACGTTTTCTCTTGTGCTTGTTTCAGCAATCCTGTACATTTGATTATTTAGCTAACCTTGACCAAATGTACATTTGAGCTATGTCATTACTTGGCGTCCGTCGTCGTCTGTTGCCCGTTAACAATTTTTCAAAAATCTTCTCTGAAACTACTGAACAGAATTTAATGAAACTTGGTATGATTGATCCTAAGGATGTTCGTAAAAAAACATTGCAACCGTTGCTAAATATAGGGCTCAGATCTATGTTTTTAGCTTGTAAATCAAAAAGTAAAAGATATAGAGAAAACCTATACAATTTTCTTCAGCACCAAATGCTCTACAAAAGTTTATATTGGGTCGAAGTTGTCACCGATGACTCCTTATAGGGGTAACGATCCTTTGAAGGTAAAAAAAAAATAGCGTGTTTTATTATGTTTTTGACCTATAGAATAACTACTGCAGATAGAGAAAAGATGTTGCCTGCTTAAACATTCAGCTTACTGAGCTCTACAAAAGTCAACATTGGGTCAAAGTTGTCAGATGGCCCCTTAAACGAATAATAGCATATAGAAGAGAATCTTTTTTCTTAAAGATCAGGTGAGCGATTCAGACTTATGGGGGCCTCTAGTTCTTGCTAAATAATACAAAAGATTAAAACAAAACGATCTTTCGTCTTTATCTCCTGTAACGTTTTTCTAAAACAGCATATAAATGTAAGAGTCATGTTAGTTCCATGCATCGTCTTGCAATTTTCATCTCAGTTTACCGACAATCCATAAGCTGTAGTTTCTTAACACTAGCATGTACCTTTATCATATGGTACAATATGGTTGTAAGTAATGTGATGCCAACATCTCGTGTATTTCCAATACATCAAATACATTTTGGATATTGCTCTTGTACTAACTATCTCTGTTATTTCTGGATATGACTTATTGGAAAAAAAGATTAGGTCATCCCATCCCTATAATTCCTTCCTTTCTTATAAAATCTTTCAAAAATCTTTTTTACTCTCCAGGTGTAACAACGGAGAGCCCCATCGACACGACAGAACAACAACAATCATCTCTGGGTTTAAGTACTTTAGAAAAGGTTTTACTCTTTGGTGGATGTGGTCTAGGATTTTTGATAGTGGTTGTTATAATATGTTGCTGTTGCTGCTGCAAAAGAAAATGTTGTTGCTGTCCTATGTCAAAGAGAGAACAAAAAAATGAATCAAAGACATCTGATAATAAATGTAATGTTAAAGAACATGACGAAGTTCTCGATCAAACTTCGAATCTTTAAGTATATAAAGAACATAATTAACTTAATTAAAATTGGTGATTAATCGATGACCAACTGTGACAATTTTTTCTGGCAAACAATTAAACAGACCATTTTATATCATAGATATTTCATACATTTATCAAATGAAATTTATCATTGATTAAATGAAATTTTATAGTTATCAAATCATTGTCATTTGAGAAACAAAAACTTATGCATTTACATAACATTAAACCAAAGCATTGCAATAAGGCCGAACAACAATGTATGTCTGTTTACCCTTTCCCTACCTACCTTTTTTTCTGCATACTCCAGCTCATTTTATTGATATTTGAAGGCAAAATGTCGCAAAAAGTTTTCTTTTCATTGAAAAAAAAATTCATTTTTAGGAAATGTTTTGCATTTTACAGAAATACACAATGAAATAATAAATTTTCAGTTAAAGTTATTTTTGCAATAATTTACCTATCTTGGATTTATACTTTAACTGTCACAATAGACAAGGGTTTTTTGTTTGTAGTATTGTTAAAATGTGTAGTAAAGATTTAATAAACAAGCATATGATATATTTTCGGACATTTTCCGTTTGAATTAAAAAAAAATGTTATCCATGGTGGAAAATGCAAAAAAAACTAAATTTATCTTTTATGAATAAGATACAGTTAAAGATGTTTTTGCCAACTTAAATATTGTTACTCGAAGGAAAAATAATGGTATAAGGACAGTTAAGGTAGATGGCTCGTCTAATAATTTATCCATAGAATCATCTTAAATTTTGGCCACAGTTAGCTCTATAATGATACTTTAAATTTCAATAATAAAATTAAAAGTTCACCAGAGGCATTTTTGTAAAAACGACTTTGAAAAATGCAGGATTTTAGTACTTTTACTATATGATCAATAGGGAAAATTCAAATTTTCTTCATGAAAGAAAATATATTCCATAGATTTTTCTTAAAATGTGTGAAAATATTTGTTTTGTATCGATTTTTAAATCTACTAAATAAAAAATAAAGTTCACCATCAATTTTTTTTTGACAAAAGTGAAAAATGTGTTTTTTTTCTTAATCATTTCAATACAAATTATCTCCCCTTGAAAAGTACGGGAAATTATTAAAATTCACAAAGATTGTGCATTTTATTCAATTTTTTGTTGTAATTTTGACTTTTGATGTTTATATAGCCCAATAGAAATCAATAAGAATAGCTAGCATCATAGATAGATGTGCAAAAAAGATGCTCAGTGATAGACACTCCGCCTACCTTAAAAGATAATTACATCTTATTATTTCTAAACTTAAAATAAATTAAATAACTATATATTATTTGAACACATTACATGTTTGTTAATTTTATAATGATTTTTCATTGAGGTGCTTATATTTACGTAATTTTATTCTATTTATTTGATTGATTCATATTGTCAATATAATAATTTGACGTAGTGCAATTTTGAATGTCTTATATAATTGGTGCTTAATATTTGATTTGATTTTTAATAAAAAAAAAAAATAATAAACGGAATGTTGCATTGATCTATTGAAAAATGCCTTTTTTGCACTTACTTTTGTTAGGGGAACCCAAATCTACATTATAAAAGAGGATTATAACAGTTTGTGCCTCGGGTTGAAAAGTTGAATTGAAATTGATGGTTAGAAGGTATTTTAAAGACGCTACACACGCCAAACTCAAATCAATATGTTGTATTAATGTAGTGTGTGTTCTCATCGAAGATGGCCTCTTTGTCAGCTGAAGAATGGGTCTTGTCAACTGCTTTGTGGCGATGTGCAACATTGTAACATTGTTTGTATCAATTTAAACGTTATTTTTCCATAAATAATTCTTTGATTTCCCTCATAGATACTCTCCCTCCCCTCCCCACTTGACCAAACATCAGACGAACATATATCTGCTATATCAGAATCAGATATAAAGTATCTGACTTGTAGCTTGTTGAAAATGGATTTCTTGTGGTTACAAAAGTCATCGAAACGTTGTTGTTTCCTACGAATATTAACAAAAAAAAAGATGAAGATTTATATTTGTACTATGTTATGACTATACGGTGACGGCATTTGCAATGTAAATTTGTGCTTACTCTTCCTGAGCATTGTAATGCAAATTGTGATGTATTAGATAGGAAAAAGATAAGTGGGCTAATCAAGGAAAATAAGTACATAATATACCTCGTTTAAGCTATATGAACCTATACAAACGTCTAATTACTAATAAACTTTTAACAACATGCTCATGCTACATGAATAAACTTACACCATAGTGTAAAATAATATAATTTAGAATGAATAAATAATATAAAAAGGAAACGAATATTATAAAAAATGTCACAAGTGTCACAAGTGTGTGGTCCAGTCACAATTGTTATTCGCCACAAGCATCCAAAATTGCACAACATATATTGATATTTAATTTTGTTGAAAAAAAGAAAAAATGTTTGGTTTTGTGGTGTATTGAGTTTATAAACGATCATGTGGGAAATAATTCTATTTTAAAAACGGTTTATGTAACTCAGAACTTAAATTTCAGCTGTTTGTATTATGCGACTCTGTGGTTGATTGATTCTATCTCATTGTCAAGGAAGACACACTAAGCAAAGAAAATTAATTCCGGAGAAATTGACCACCCAATAGTCCTGACCTAGTACAACCATTTTAAATAAAATTATGGGTCAAACCAGCCAAACCTCTCTGTCATTGTGATGTTATGGTTCGGTAGTAAGATAAAACACAACACGATTGAAATACATAAACTGAGGTCATTCTGTAACGCATAAGCAACAAATATGACTAAGATAACGCAAAAGATCGTTTCAATGCATCTTAAATACTTGTATTACCTTGGTGGAAAAGACAGTTTTAAAGTTATTTCCTCCCTGCTTTTAGAATGTTTATATGTTACTTGATTTTGTTTTTTTTTAGTTTTAGTACGTGCATATGGAAAACATTGTTTACCCCGGTATGTTTTACCAACTTAAACCAATGCTTCTTGTCTTGCCCTTTCGGAAACAAAGGCGAACCAAAGTGACACAGTGCACATACTCCGCTTAAGCGTGTGCACTTTAATAAATTATTATATTTATTGTATTCCCCTCTCCTGGCCAATAATAGCTTTAGGGATGTAAATTGATCAGTTCTCCTTCTAGGTCAAATTTAAGTTTATAAAAACAAATAGGAAAGCATTAGCTAGAGTTTTTTTGCACAGTTCTTAATAAACTACATTAACTTTCCATTAGAAGAAAATTAGATGTGGACTAAGTTATCGCAACAAAATCAAAATATATAAACGACAATTTGAAAAACAAATTCCTAATACAGAACAGCCAGCAGCAACGAATGTGACCTGTGATCGCTGCTTGCTGTTTTACCATTGACCCTAGAAACGAATCAAGAGACGCTTTAACTCTTAGTAAAGGGCTTAAGGTTCATCGATACGATTACCTTAAAATTGCTTAATTTTTAAGTCGATTATTCAGTGTGTGTACATCAAAAATTGAATTAAAAAACAAACCGTAGCAAGACCTAGATATATTTATTTCTTATTAATTTTTATTAATATTTTCATGATCTATTATATTATTTTAAGTTCTGCTTTTTCCCCATTTTTGAGCTAAGCCGATTTTAGGTTATTATCACTAACAACCTTGCACGTGGCCTCACGCATCATGCCACATTTAATTATAATTTAACCAAAAGTGCTCACCAAAATGTCAGTTGAGAGATTCAACAGGGATATTTTGTCCTTATTCAAAGTACACTTTGAACGCATAAAAACTGTACAGACAAAACTGTACTATCTTCAATAAAATAAATGTGTCAATATGATTAGGTGTGTCCATATCTAGGTCTTACTATACTTTATTTGAATTGATAATATACCGTTTGAGCTGTACATATGCTAAGAATTTCTTCAAAAAAGTTCAAACTGTCCTGATGAACCTTAATTCATAATTTTAACTATCAGCGTCATAGCGTTTAAAACCCACAATTTTGTCATATTGCATGGATACATAGATATTGAAAACAATAAAATGAATATTGTGTCATAGCATCCAAATGCAGGTTTTCGTTTCAATATTAAAATACGAAGGCTCATTTTTAAAAAGATTGAATAACGCTTCGCGTTGAACTGTCATCGACTAAAGATAAAACAAAAGTTAAAGGTTGTACTTGGAATGGAGAGCTGATCACCACCTTGTTGTAGAATTCGGAATTTTCTGATAAGGTAAATATATTCCTTTAAAAAATTTTAAGGTTCAAATAGCATAAAAATAAGGCATGGATTTGGAAATTTTAGAATCATGTATTTGTGTTCGTTATATGGTCTCGCGTTCAACTGCTTGACAAACTTAAGACTAACTTTTTCCTTATGAGTAATTTGTACCGTTTACACATTGATCGTGATATCTCACAATATAATATACAAAGAATATAATATATGTACAACGCTTTTAACACAAATAGCTATTAAGCAAATTATATATTCTTAACATATTTATGTTTATTATTCAATATATTTTTTAAATTACTTGATTTTTTTTTAGGTGCTGACTCAACAACTGAATCACTTACTACAACGAATATTGCAACAACAACTTCCCAACTGTCTACAACTACACAGACAAAAGAAACAAAAGCTTTGTCAAACTCTAAAAAAACATTTTTTACCAACACTAAAGCAACCTTTTCTACTAACTCTGAAACAACAGCTTTTACCAATACTGAAACAATAGTTCCTACCAGCTCTGAAACAACAGCTTCTACCAATACTGAAACAATAGTTCCTTCCAGCTCTGAAACAACAGCTTCTACCAATACTGAAACAATAGTTCCTACCAGCTCTGAAACAACAGCTTTTATCAACACTGAAACAACAGCTTCTAGCACCTCTATAACAACAGCTACTACCAACTTTAAGACACAGGCTCCTACCAACTCTGAAACAACAACCTCTACCAACTCTGAAACAACAGCTGCTACCAACTCTGAAACGACAGCTACTACCAACCCTGAAAAAACATTTTCAACAAACTCTGGATCAGCACCTTCTACTTCCTCTGAAACAACAGCTTCTACAATTACTGGAACAATAGTTCCTACAAGCTCTGAAACAACAGCTTCTATCAACACTGAAACAACAGCTTCTACTACCTCTATAAAAACAGCTACTACCAACGTAAAAACAGAGGCTTCTACCAACTCTGAAACAACAACCTCTACAAACTCTAAATCAAGAGCTCCTTTCAACTCTGAAACGACAGCTACTACCAACCCTGAAAAAACATTTTCAACAAACTCTGGATCAGCACTTTCTACTTCCTCTGAAACAACAGCTTCTACCATTACTGGAACAAAAGTTCCTACCAGTTCTGAAACAACAGCTTCCATCAACACTGAAACAACAGATTCTATCAACACTGAAATAACAGTTTCAACCACCTCTGAAAGAACATTTCCTACCCTCGCTGAAACTACAGCTTCTACCAAAACTGAAATATCAGCTTCTACTAACTCTGAAACAACAATTTCCACAAACTCTAAAACAAACGTTTCCACTAACTCTGAAACAACCAACACTGAAACATCAGCTTCTACCAGCTATGAAACAACTGTTTTTACCAACTCTGAAGCAACAGCTTCTACCAGCTCTATAACAACAGATACTACCAACTATAGAAAAGCAGCTTCTACCAACATTGAAACAACAATCTCTCCCGACTCTGAAACAACAGCTTCTACGAACTCTGAATCGAAAGCTACTACCAACCCTGAAACGCCAGTTACTACCAACTCTGAAACGAAAGCTACTACCAAAACTGAACAAACATTTTCTACCAACTCTAGAACATCTAAAACAACCGCTTTTACCAATACTGGATCAATATATTCTACCAGCACTGAAAAAACAGCTTCTACCAGCACTGAAACAACAGCTTCTATCAATACTGGAACAATAGTTCCTACCAGCTCTGAATCAACAGCTTCTACCATCACTGAAACAACAGCTTCAACCACCTTTATAAGAACTTTTTTTACCCACACTGAAACCACAACTACTACCGACACTGAAACAACAGTTCCCACCGAATCTAAAACAATAGCTTCAACAACCCCTAAAACATCATTTTCTACCAAAACCGAAACAACAGGTTCTTCCAACTCTGAATCATCAGTTCTCCCCAATTCTGAAACATCAACAAACACTTATACAACAACTTTTACCAATTTAGAATCAACAGCTCCTACCAACACTGGTAGAGTTTCTATTAACTCCGACAAAACAATTTTTTCCAACTCTAAAACAACAGTTTCTACCAACCCTGCAAAATCAGTTTCTTCCAACTCGGAATTAACAGTTTCTACCATTTCTGAAACAAAAGCTTCTACCAACTCTGACACAACAGTTTCTATCAACTCTGAGACAACAGTGGCTACTAATTCTGAAACAGCACATTCTACCAACCTTGAAACAACAACTTATAATAATTCTGATACAACAACTTTTTCCAACTCTAAAGCAATTGTTACGTCTTATTATAGAACAACTGCCGTTTATCATTCTGAAACGACTACAGCTACCTATTCTGAAACGACTTCAGAGGGTATTTTTGGTGAAAAATCAAATACAGCAGAAAATCAAAGCACGGAGACAATCATAATTATCGGTACTGTCATTTCTATTGCCGGGACAGTTATTCTCTTTATTGCAATTTTGGCAACTGTATGCAGCATGCAAAAACGGAAAGAAAACAAAGACGATTTGGAAACAGATGACAAAAATAGAAATACACGAAAGGAGGAAATATATCAAGATAGGAGGTCTGACTGTTCATATGACTACAGCGATTATAATAGCAGCAGAGGAAAAATGAATATGAAAAATAAAAACACGCCATATCAATCAAGTCGTATTACGGTCGCTTTTAATGCATCATATATGCATGGCTCCTATGGATTAGGAATTCAAAACTTCAGCTTTTATACAGGAAAAAATAGTTACTATCCTTTTAAAGATTATTAGTCATATATTTTACAATCTGTGTTCTATTTTGTTTGATACATTTCATTATAATCTTGGTTTTTAGTTTCATTTTTGGTTAACAATAAGCTTCATTATGCATCATCTATATATATGACACAGTTGAAGGGTAGAAAAATTGTTTGTGTTTTGTTTGATACATAGTTCTTGTACAAAATTTACACTAAAAGTAATTATAAAGTTGGTGGTGGTTTTTATGCACAAATAACACATGTCTGATATTTTTGTCATGTCATAATCATAATATTCTTTTATATTCGAAATTTATTGATTACTGAACAATAGAAAATTAAACAGAGTATTTTAAAGCTCCATGAGAACTCATGATTGTTGGAATACCTTAAAGTTACGGCATAGTTAAGTAATCTTGTTGCTATGGAGAAATGATTAACTGGTTCTAATGAGTTAAAAGGGTAACATTAATAATAATTGTTGATTCTTATGACATTAAAGTATTAAGGTTAGTGAGGACACCTGACCCCAAAAATAATGCTGAATTTAAATGTCCAATTTTTTGAAATAATAATATTAAGTATTTGCTTTATCTTGTGTAAAAATATTGGACCCCCTTTCCAGGCTTGTTTTCCTAAAATCTTGACTCAAAGTTTTCCAAAATTACTAAAGATTAAATAGGAAATGCAAACAAATTAGCACAAAAGCTTGTCGCAGAAAAAATCCACGAATTTAAATTTTATTTTTATTTGATAAAAATCAATGAAATACAATATACTTTGAAATAAAACAATAAAAACTGGGGGTCACCAGCTTATTTTTCTGTCTACAATACAAATCTTTGTAATGTTTTGGTCATTTTTCAAGTGGATTATCTCCCTTGTTTTATTTGGAACTTTTATCTATGAAGGAATGGTTGTTTTATTTGTGCTCAAATAAATTTATTTTGATTAAGTTTTATTTATCAAATGACACTATTCAACACAAGTTTCAAGGCATTTGTGACATTTTCACTTGTTTTTTTTTAATGTTTAGCTGTTTTTGGTCACATGACAGGTCTCCTCACTTACCTAAGTATAAAAAAGTTGACTCAGTACTTCCATGCAATTACATTGATTTGCATGTCATTTCGATCTGCTGATTGATCCATGATTCTATTTGTTCTTTTTTATATTTCTTTTTTTTTTCAAACAAAAAAACCAAGTAAGTTCATTTTTATAGTGGTGTTTAAAAGGACAAGATAACCATTTAACTGGGTTGACATTTCAGAAAGGTTGATTTGTCATTTTCTTCTCTTTTTTTATTTTTTCTTAATTTGTACATTTTCTTGAGCACCAAACATGAACACGTTTTTTATTTGTAATAAACTGTGATGTCATTTGAAAAAAATGCATCTAGTTTGAAATTGAACACAATAAGGTTTTAACAAAAGTTGTTAAAAACATGTACAGATACATAGTGTATTTTTTTGACAAAAATCTTAGATTTGGGTAACTTTATTAACCTGTAGCTATGCCATATATTTCAAACTTCATTTAAGACAGAATAAAAAGCTAAAAATAAACTATTATAATGTTATTTTTGAATATTTTAGAAAATTACCAATGTGGACCTTTAAGGTTCAGAATAATGGAATTGTGACTAATTATTGTTAAAATGTGCAATTGAAAGCCAAGGTATTGTCCTTCCAATATGTGATGAATGAAAATAGGACAATAAAGTTGGACAAAATAAAGCGCAAAGTAGTACTTACATGTATGTTATGTTTAGTTAATCTATTTTTGCCAAGAATAGAGATACTAGGGTCGGCCATGTTAAATTTTCCGAAAAAGATGTTTATAAGGAAGGACTTTCAGTTGCAACATCTTTTTTTAGATCTGAAAAAAAATCTTGTGGACATTGTTTAGGATTTTGATTGGTTTTCTCTAAAACAAGCACTGTAAAATATATACATGTATGTAATAAAATTATCATATTCATCGTTGTTTTAGCATGTTTTTCCAGAATTGTGTATCCTAGTGTATGGATTACCAAATTTTATGGATCTTTACAGTAATGTTACTTACCATGAAAAGGAAAATTGGTATTTATTTTTATATCCAGTCCTTTTTTTACATTAGGAGCCAAAATATCCTGTCCATATTTTCGTTTTTCTTTTGCCTTGTTTTGTTTTTGCTTGATGTGAAAATATAAATTCAAAGTACCGTATGAGTTGGGGGGTTTTTTGCCGGAGTTGAATTTCGTGGATTTCTAAAAAAATGGGGAAAAAATTGCGAAATTCAAATTTCACGACAACTCACATTTTTCTATAAACTGTGCACATATTGTTTACCAAATTTTATTTTGTTGGGTTATATTTTCGCGAGTTACAAAGTACAGCAAAAAAAAACTTATACGGTACAACAAAGTTCGAGACAAGAAGGTTTGGTACGGCTGACTCGCGTTTTGTTTATTCTAGACTCATCAGATGCGCTCTACCGAAAAAAAATCATAATATGAAGAGCTTTGAATAATAAAACCAAAACTACCGAAAAGGAACACAAACACTGACTAAGATCATTTTAAAATTGTAACGGATAATTAATGGCTTTGATGTGTTCTTCATCACAAAAGCGTTGATGCCGGAGCTTTAATTTTTGTTTGGTTCCATTTTTCTGGTTTGAGTTGACCACACAAACCATGAAGTTTTACTTTAATGGGATTAGAAGTTTGACTCTCTTTTCATAATTAATTTGATAAAACCTTAAATTTACTTCATAAATATGCATTTTATTTTCAAGTAACGATAATTGATGCTTGTGAAATGTATCCCTGTGTCATCTTCTGCTAGAACATGCCTTAATGGACCCAATGAGGGATTTTTTCCCTGGCGTATACTGGACTGAATAATGCCTATCTTTAAATCCTACCAAAGACTAATGAACAGTTACATCACTGCCAAATCACGATTGTTATTAAATATTTTGTCTACCTGGTCTAGAATAAGCCTCATTTTAAATGCATGGTCATGTCTTTCCTGTCGACTTGATATTTCATTATTGTAATCATTGCAGTATAGAAATCTGGGAATATCTTAGAATCTGTTTCTTGACATGACAGATTTTAAGACTGTGTATGACACAACTAAGAACTCTCGACGTATCAGCATTAGTTTCCTACTGGGCTAATTTTTATGGCCCGACCACGTATGTGGATCGGCCATACAGTTTTACCCTTGTCTGTCCGTATGTACGTACGTACGTCCGTCTGTAATACTTTGGTTAGGTTCTTGGTTAAGGTCCATTACTTGGATACTAGATGTTGGAGGTCAATGATATTTCACCACTAGATGGGTCTTGAATAGGGCTACACCGCCCACTAGACATTGGGTCACTGTGACCTATATTTTATGCATGAACGACTTTTGTTAAGTTGTTGGTTAAGGTCCATTACTTGGATACTAGAGGTTGGGGGTCAATGGTATTTCACCACTAAATGTGTCTTGGGTAAGGTGAAACCACACATTAGATATTAGGTCATTGTGACCTATATTTTACGCATGAATGACTTTGATAAAGTTCTGGGTTAAGTTCCATTACTAGGATACTAGATGTTGGGGGTCAATGATATTTCACCGGTAGATAGGTATAGCTACACCACCCACTAGAAATAAGTTCACTGTGACCTATATTTTATCCATGAACGACTTTGGTTTAGTTCTTGGTTAAGGTTCATACATTTGGGGTCAATGTTATTTCAAATACATACCATCGCGGCAACGTGAACAAATAAAGGAATAATGTAAGGACACTGTAGACAACAAGATTTTATGACAATTTATTATTTTCATGATAACCTGACTTTCTGTATCTACAGTACATATATACCGATGTTAAAAAAATTCATTTGGATATATGTGTCAATCCATCTGTTCTTCGCACCTTCTAGACTCCTTTAAATGAAACTCTCGCACAATGTTTTGGACATGATGTAGATGTACACCATTCTAATACACAATTTGAGCAAAATGATTTTGTGGGTTTTTTCCATAAGGGTTTTGGTTCTAGGAAAAACGTGTGTTTCCTGAGTTGATCAGTAAATACGTGTATTTATTAATTTTTTTCACATTTTACATGCTTTTAATGTTTAGTGACACCAAATACTTCAGTTATAGACACATAAAATAAAAATAAAAATATGAATCAGTGAGGATTGTAGCTGGTCTGTACTTGTAAATGTAAATTGTCGTGTTTTAGATTTCTTTTTTTTTTCGGTATTAATACTAAATATATTTTAATTGCAAGGTTTGTAAAACCTTTTTTTTTTTATTTTTAACATTGATCATACTGAACATCCTTTTAAAATGTTGTGTTTTCTTAACATACAGATCCTCATTTCTATCACAAATCATATGGTTAACTAATTGAAGTCGGTCGAGATTCGATGCACACTTATACGTCAATACCTCTTTCCGTTAAACAAAGTTTGACTGCTGTCTGTCGGTTGACCAATTGCAAGGCTTCACTGGTCTTAAATAATATTTTTTGGGAGATAATTGGCTTGTGCATCATTTCAGTGATTGTGTTTGCAGTTCTTGTTTTCGTTCTTGTTTTAAAAGAAGCTTTGTTGTAGTACAAATCTATCCATCGCGGTTTCGGGTGGCTTAAAGGCAAAAAGCCTTAAACCTGTAGACAGAAGACAACCAAATAGTGCTCCAAACCTTACATTAACAGGGTGCTTTGGTACAAGGATGTATGCCCAATGTGGTAGAATGATATCATAATAAATTCCGGGTCTTCACGCTATAATGCGGAAAACCTTATTGCTAACCATGGTGGAGCATGACGTGCAGGACAAATATGACGTTCTTTTACTTTTGATAACCTGCTGCAGACCAACTGCTTTACGGAGGCAGCTTGTGAAATTCCTATAATATTGATTTGTATAATTTTTATGACAAATTTAGCCCGCAAATACAATTATAATCTACAAATTTCAATGCTCCAGAAAAGTATCAATAAAAACGTGTAAAATTTTCACAATTTAAGGAAGTTCGTGTTTAACAGACCATTTTTAGTAAATACAAGTATTTACTCCAGGCTTTAGTAAATTCGCGTATTCGCTGAAGTTTAGTTAATATGCATATTGACTTATCCACAAATTACTGTTACAAATACATTTTATACAATTTGAAATTGCAATATAATTTTGTTAGACATATTTCCACAACCTTCCCTTTCTGTATTACTTTTAAATTTCTAAATTACAAAGAAAACAGTCAGGTTATTTTTCCATCTTAGGTGAAGTAACATCCACAAAACCAACCCTTCAGACTACAGAATCTGGTTCTACAAGTTGGTTGTATGAAAGATTTCTTGGACTTCGGCGTCTTCATGTTATAATTATCTGTGTAGCAGTTCTTTTTGTGATAGCCTGCATAATCATAATTGTAATAATATGCAGGAAGAACCAATCCAAAAACTCATCAGGCGAACAAAATAAAGCGATAAGAATGGATGAAAAAACTGCAGAAAATAGTAAAAACGAATCAGAAAAGAAAGTAATAAATAAAGAAATAGATAGTGCATATCAAATGGAAGAGTCGAATAACAGTGAATCTGCAAAACAAGCGACTACTGATAGTGCATCTGGGGAAAGAGGGGCTAATAATAGTGCATCTGTGATAAATGGGACGAATGAAAATGCATTTGGAATAAATAGGACGAATGATAGTGCATCTGGAATAAATGGGACGAATGAAAGTGCATCTGGAATAAACACAATGAGTAATAGTACACCTGGAATTAAAGGGACGAATGATAAAAATATTCAAGAAAATGAACAAAAATATAGGTTTTAACAAGAGCAATCAAACAATAGTTCATTTCAAATGGCAAATGTGTTCTTAAAAGTTATGTTAACCCTGGATCAAGTATATGTATACGCATTTGTTTAATCAGACTTAAGTCATAATTATATATACGCACTCCGAAAAAAGTTAAATATACCGTTAAGTTTGTCAGTACCATAAGAAATGACAGTTTGGTGAAAAATTCTCTTCATTTAAAAGGGTGGAAAGTATGGATCGTTTAATCAAAAAGGGTCATTCATCTTAAGTAACGATTACTTGCTTTTAAATGTGTCATTGTGTTTTTCACATTTTGGCTGAAAACGTCATCTCTTACATATGATTGCTTGATCATCCTTTACTAACTAAAACCTTTCACAACGTTATACGTTCTTATTTTTAATACATTACTTCCAATATGTACCCAAAAAATCATTTTTTCTGCAGATGTCTTCATCAGCATGCATCGCTTACGGCATTATTTCATGGTTTTGCTTTAAGATGGCAATAAAGAGCTGCCGATCATTAATAGGAAGAGAACGCATTAGAAGATTTAACCCAAAAAAATATTTTCATTCATTTAGAAAGCGGAATGGTATCAACGGGGCATTAGAATGTCAACACTCCGAAAGGTCACAGGCAAGAGCAGTAAATACGAAGAAACTGACAGCACAAAAACCATTGAATAGCAAACAAAACAAAAATAACACGAGTCATAACGAGTTCGCGTTGTTGTTTGCTTTTCAGTTGTTTGAATATGTATAAAGGGTTTACAAAAATGTTCAAAGGTAGACTTGGAAAATAGGGTAGGCCTTAACTTTTTTCGGAGTGTACAGTTAATACATGTAACCTTGGTGCTTTTTACAAATCTATTATGCAAATGAATTTATTAAATCAAACATTTTATCTATCAATTATTATTATTTTCTTGGTTGTTTTAAATAATCTTTTGAAGCGTTTAAGCAATGCAATTAAAACAGTATCTGAAATAAATTAAAATATTGATTGTTTAAGGTTTTGAAAAAACAAAATTTTCAGAAAGGTATTGAATGTGCTGTGAATGCATTAACGTTTAGTATAATAAAACACGTTAACTAAACAACAACCTACTGCATATTTTAAGATACTTTCGAAGGGAATCTTTCTTGACATTTTAGGGGATTCGTTTTGAATTGTGTGCATGAACCAATTGCAAAACGGCAAGCAGCGACCACTGATCACATTTAAGGCTGCTGGTTGTTTTTCCGTTTTTAAATTTATGTTGATATATATAGAGTGTATGGCGTACACTTACTCCACATTTTAAAACCTTCTATTTCAATACACATAAGAAAGTGACCTCATCCCTTTTCTAGCACCACGTTATCTCCACACCTTTTTTTATATTTGCTTGATTTAATTGATAATTTTGAAAGTCTTGTGGTTCATTCTAAATGTTGATGAATGTTGTATTTGTTAACATTTGTAGCATTTCATCATTTTGTATAGTTCTTCCTAATCATCACACAGGTGATGTTTTGAGGTTGGTGTTCAATATCGTTATATGCAAAGGGATTTTACAGAAAAGGTAATATAAAAGAACGCCATATATTGGCATAACAAAACTATGAAGTCTTATTATATATACGGATTATAGGACAAAAGTAAGTTCTTCTAATACATGCACCAACTTTATATCGTTCGTTTACACTGTATCGCAACATAACTTTTATTTCATACCCTATATCAGATACCTTATATCACCTGACCTTTTTCACAACCACAAAATGTTTTAACGAAAATTCACAATATAAATATCGGAGATAAAATGACCAAATATGTACGACAATCTGTGCTGTATAAATCCTCGACTGATTTTACGGCATGTTGTACAGATTTGGACATGTTATTTCCATATGTACCATCCTACGTCAACAATATCGATAACACCTCAGGGCCATCTTTTTATAATATTTTAAGATTCAAAAATTCAAATTTAATATGCTTCCTCGGAAAATCGTGGGCGTTATATATGGCTCGTCCCAGACACTTTAGTTTAAAAAAAAACTTAGTTTAAGACACTAAATTCTAGCTTAACTGAGCTAAGTTTAGGATTATGTAACATAAACTAAGATAAACCTAGCTAATGTTAGTTTAAAAAAAAACCTAACTTGATTTTCTTAACTTACAAATGACTTAAAAGAAGAAATCTCTGTTGTATCTCGTAACTTTCATTAACTTAAAGATAAGACAATCTCGGTTTAACTGTTTCACATCAACCAAACAATGTGTGAAGAATATTCAGAGAAGAACCGTTGCATTTTTCACGTTATAAGCATTATTAACTTTTTGGTGTTCCTCTGTTTGTGCAAACTCGCATTGCTATCTATAAATTCAAAAAGTACGATGTGTACTGAAGATGTCAGTCCTGAGACATGTACACTAAATATAAAAAGAATTAAAATCGGTGTCAAATCAACAGCAAAACAGTGAATTTGATTTTACAGTTTAAGGAATTTTGTCTACAAAAAATATATTTTGTACATACAAAATAAGGTCAACAAACTATTTGTTTTGTCTATTCTTACACGTATGAACGACAGAAATATAGTTGGGGTACCCTATTACTCTAAAAATCGAAAATAAATCATCATAATCACTAAATAATTGTCGTTTGGCTTAACAAAATTTCATATTTATTTGTCATAATCACGCTTTAAGCAAGCACTCTATTTTAACTGTTTTTATAACATATACAGGCACATATGGCGGCAATAACGACTTGTATTTAAGTAATGGAGGTGATTTATGCCGCGTTCACACTGCAGTTGTTTTGAGTAAACACGTGTATTACTATGAAACTAGTTTCACTTTTAGTTTGTCCTCATTGATAAACCTAAATTAAATGACTTCACATATGAATTGTTAACATTATTTAAGGTTCATGGTTACACTTCGAATAAAATGGTAGATATTTCACCTATTTTTCTAGTCTATGTACGACATAAACGACACATAAAAACACAAAATAAAGTGTAGCAGCGTCCAGATATAAAAATCGCCGATCATTTTCCTTTCCAGTTTACAAGATTACTTTTGTTGTTTTCTCTATTCATTTTCTTTCCGTTCAAATTGTCCAATAAATAAAGCATGAATCACCCCCAAACAACCTTCCATAAAACCGATCGCGAGTACATTTAATAACACCAATAATGAAATTACCCTGCACGTGGAGGCCAAATGACAGGGCATTGTTGATATTTGCCTATATTTGGATGAACTGAAAAACGCAAAGAAAATGCCTCGGCAAAACGGATCGTGTACACATATAAAATACTAAAAGTTTATGCAGAAATTGTAAAGATGAACCTTAATGCAAGTGTACATGAAATGTAAAGAATTAATTTTTGGTTGATTTGGCGAAAAGGCAATAAGAATGGATTTGGAAACACCGCCTTTTGATGTTTTCGATAGCAATGAATATGCACAAATTTTTCAGACCCTATAGTCCTTTGGCCCGTTTGTATTGTTTTAAAGATAGTAATATTAAAGATGTTTCTATACATAAATGACCGTGTGGGCTCCGAATGTTGATAAAGCTAGCCGCATGCGCTAAGTTTGTCGGTAAAGGTCACGAAAGAGTGTTCATAAAAGTGACATCAGAGTATGCCGCTTTGCCGCAAAGCTACTGAGATCTGTGCCCCAGGTGGTTGAATGGGACATTCCTGTCATAACAAATGCCGGGTTGTCAGCCTAACCGCACACCAAAGTGGTGCACCGTGTTGGAAAACAATTCACGTTCTTTTTAACTTAAAGAACCCTGCTGCAAGTCTCGATAAGAGAAAGAACTGTAAAATCCCCGTGCATGAGGCCACACATCCATCCTTTTTTCTATGATAGTCAAACTTCGTATCCCCGGTTAGACTTGTGTCCCAATATCCTCCACGTCATGATCATTTCATGTTCATTTAATCACCTTTTTCATTTTCATCTTCCTGATATAGGTACAATCGTGCTGCTCAAGTGTAAAGCACTAAATAACTGAGCTATACATTTTAAATCTTACTTCAGTGCATTATTATGCCCAATCGACAAAAGTAGGGCAAATAGTGTTCCGGTCCGTTGGTCCATCCGTTCCAAAAGTTGTTAGATGGGGCATTGTGACCATTAGGCATAAAGAATACTAGTTTAATTTATGATAGAATATGACATGAACTGAAGATTATATCTTACTCAATTTCGTATCCAAGAACAGCAATTTTAAAACCATTGAGGTAGACAGACATAGGGCCATCAAAACAAGTTTAACTTTTTCATATGTGCCTGTCCTAAGCGATAAATCTTTTTCAAAGCTTGTTTTGTATTTGTTGTCTTAGTGTTAATTTTTCTATGTAGGTTTTTTTTTCTTTCAAGGATAGTATGTTGTATAGATATTTTGTATCTAAGACATTTGTTTGTAAAAAGACGGTCAGCGACCGTTGGTCACACTGACAATTGCTGGTTAATGTACATAGTGGATTTTAAAATTGCTAGCTTATAAAGAGTTTGTATTTTTCTATCTAATATTTTAATTTTAGTATATAAATACCATGTATATGATCAAACGATAGTCAATTCTTAAGTTTTCATTGGACTCATTGCAAATTATAAAGGATGATTGTCTTAACTTTGTCAAACATTTTAATTTTGTATAAACGAACGACATATGTTCAGATCGCTGACATAGAAAAGATAACAGTCGGACAGAAAGCCCAAATACGTACAATGGTAATGCGAAAGGATACTGAATTGCTCGGAAACAAAATAAAACATCTCAAGAATATTCGTATTATAATTAACATTTTCTAGAACAAATGCTTATGAAAACTCTGCAGAACCATATTCAAACACCATGCACAGTATCACATCCATCGTTGCCTTCATAAAATATACAATGTCTCATAAGACGGGCACATTACAACTTGAGCTGAAATACCTACAATAAATGTTACCGCTAGTAGTAATTAACCATGATGCCAAAACGAACCCCTTGTGTTGTAATGAGCTCAGCAGTACAATTGTTAAGAAAAACAAACGCGTGTTGTCGGTAGACCACCGGTGCTACCCCCTCTAGCTCTTTGTTGACTCTTTATCTGCATTGATTCACCCTGGGTCTTAATGCTTCTTTGCTTCTGTACTCTCATTTTCCTTAATATAAAGCTGTTCATTGCTCTGGGCTTTAACGGCATGTGTATCTAAGTTAGACTAAAAGCTCAAGATCAAAAATAGGCAACCATGAGCTTGATAGATAGGTGTTGAGTAAAAAATAGAATAAAGACTTTTATCTTTTCTTATACAACTCTAACAAGAAGGGATATGGTTAAAACCATATCCATTGGTACTCGAGTTACATATATGTCACAGTTAGGCTCCTGAAATATGCATAATGCATTTAGCATCATAGTAATACCTACCATACTAGAATGAAAGATAAGGTTGAAGGTATTCATTCATTGTTATAAGCATCTTTTTAACAAACCGTGCCAATATGTTCTTATGGCACTTTCTAGTTATAAAACAATATGGGAATTGAATGATTGTTTTGTAGGTGGTCATTCGTCTGGAAGAACATGTTACAGTTAATTTCGCAGCATACGATTGCTTAGTATCATTAGGTGCACCTACTACTGGTTTTTGGCATTGCAAACTGACAAAATGTTGATAGGACAGGCCACCCAGCTAAGCTCAAAGGGTCTAAGTTTAACGTTTGGCTTCCTACGACTCTGTAGGAATCTATATACAATCTAAACAAATTTCTTAAAGATTCCAACCGAGTTATTTCAAAAACAAGCATCGTGTCATATTGTTTCATTGTATATTTTCAATATGCATAATCATGTCTATTTACTCTGAAAGTTTGGAAAAAATCTAATGTCAAATCTATAGAAACCCAGCTACATGTACCTTAAATTGTTTTTTCATGATGTGTAAATATATACATGTATATTAAACGATATTCATTTTATCAAGATAATGCCTTTCGTTAGATTACCAACCTTTTTAAACAATATAACTTAAAAATGTAATTAATTTCTCCAACTTTGCTTAAATTGCATTAACTCATATCATTATAGTACGTGTACCCTAATAATGTTATTCAATGAAATTTATGATAAAATAACAATTAAAACGAATTCTGTTCAATTATCAATGCCTGATATTGTTCAGATTTTTGTCAAGAAAACATTTTATTATCATTTTTAAATGGACCATTTTAAGCAATGAATGAATATTTGCTTGGAACATTTTTGCATATTTTTAAGTTCGATCACTCATTCAGAATCGTAAAGAAATTTTAAAAAGTCTGTACGAGCTGAAAACAGCAAGATATATTGTCACATCGTTCCTTAATATCTACTCCCATCGATTCAAATTTTCTCATCCCAAGGACTTTTTTTTTCATTTCTACGAGTGACAGTCTTCACAAGATGTTAAGGCAAGGCCTTTTTCATATTAAATATACAAACTATTTAACAATTTAACTCAATAGGATGTTTAGATAAAATTATTATTAACTTGATGATATTTCAACGTACATTTACTTTCATGTTGCAGGCTCTGGTAGCACCGACAGTGCCATTTGCCCCTGTAAGTATTTAGCGTTTTTTGTTTTATAAAGTTGGATCCTTTAATCTGTTTCAGTTTAATTTATTTGCTCTAATAACGACAGCAGAAAAGAAATGATTGTTTCGTCCATTAACGAATATAGTTTTTTTTTAAATTAATACATTCTTTTGTCAATTCATTTATAGCTTTTGCTGTCAATGTTTTATATTTTTATAATGTGCATTTCATAGAACCTATCAATTCTGCAAAATACACATAGGTGAAAATTATACCTCCTTTACCATACTGACATAAAACGTCATTTTTTCTTTGTATTTAATCATAATCATAAATCCTTGACGTTACTTTATTGTTGTCCGGACACAAATTGCTGCTTCGGTTCACCCGTCATCGGCTCATACGACCTTTACTAAACTAGAACATTCTTATAACATTATACTCTTACATTCAATATACCGCTTAATCACCATACCGAAAACTGTTTTTAAATTGTTCTATGTTATGGTAAATTTTGAAAAGACTTTTAGAGAAAGTTTTTAAAATATGTTTTGTTAAACCTCGAATAATGTTTCAAAAATATTTAGTGTTGCTTGGGTAAATTATCATCACTATCTAGCTTGAGACATGATTTAAATATTTAAGCTAAAAGCTCAATGCACCTCCTTTTTGCCATCGCCTATTAGTGTCCGTGTGTCACTCAACTGAAAATCTATATTTCCAAACATATAAAGGGATCGCTTTCAAGAATTTCTATATTTTGACTATGAAGAGTTATTCATCAAGAACATGAAGAAAAGAGACTGCCAGTCAACCTTGATTACCACTATTTGGAAAATATTAGTCCAGTGGCAACGGACCGATCTAGCTACAAGTGTTCACTCGAACAAAAATCATTTATCTTCGTTGGATTTTCGTAAAAACATAACCGTCGTGGGAAAAAAATTGAGCATAGTGTTTAATTGCACTTTTGCGGACAATGTATAAAAAAGGGCAACCCTTTATAGCATTTATGACACCTTAATTGTTTTAAATAAATGTTTTAAATTGGAAAGCGTGTCAGCATTTGTTCGAATTGATGTTGAGCTACATATAATGCATATTTTAGATATATTTTTATCGAACTTACGGTCTATCGAATATAAAAAAAAGTTGGCTATGTCATTCAAGTAAAAATTCGGAAATGCAATCTGAATGACAGGGAACCACTTTTAGAAAAAGTTTTTTTCATGTTTTTGTTTCCTAGAAGAAGCAGCAATAAATTATTTGAAATGGTATTTAGGATCCATTAATACTGAATATATCTTAAAAGAAATGTTTTTAAATCTTTATAAGAAATCCAGGCTAATAGTTTTGTAGTTATTTAAGACTTGGTTTAACTGTTTGGACCAAGGACAACTTTTGAATTATACAGTATTATAATAAAAAACATTACCTTCTTACTTGCATTATTTATATGCAACTAAGGATCATAGAGGTTTCTATAGTTTCATTCTAACGAAAATTCGAATTTTATAGATAAAATATTTGATACACTATCATCATTTTTACAGGGTGGTGTATATTGTCGATCATCCTGGCCGTTATTGTCATACTACTACTACTACTACTTATCTGTTGTTGCTGTTACACTCCTATCGTGGTTTCCATTGGTAAGAGAAAAAAATGTTTTGAACTGATATTTATTAAAATATATGTTAGGACCAGAGATTCAGAGGAAAAGTGAAATTTCTAAACATTAAAAGTTTATTTTAAGTTTAATTATATAACTTTATTTTCTTGTGCTTGCATATTTTGAACATGTTTTACTATTTAGACGTTTAAACCAACTGACATATATCATCAGCGCTAACCATGACAATATCTACCTATTTCGACCAAGGATGGATCTTGCAACGTTTGTAGTAATTTTCCTGCATTGTAAAAAACTTTTTGAGTGCTAACAAAAAAACTAGTTTGTCAAAGTTTATGTATTGTCTAATCTTTTCAAAGTATTTTGTTGTGTTTGTTTGGTCGTGATCAGATGCATCGACTCGTCGAGATGTTATCTCTGTTATTGGTTGATATCATTTCAAGTAAAGGCTTTTCTACAGCTAGTTGTATTATTTATTGTCTGTCTTTGTTTTTTGACGTTGTTAGTTTTATTTTTTTCCTCGTCTCAAGGACAGTTTTGTGCTGATTGCGAGTCAACGTCAAACAGTTAGATGCTGTGACAATGGGACAAACAAAATTGTAAACTTACATTTAACTCCATCCATGAGGTTTTGCCCATAGCTTTATTAATTTGGCTTTTGATTGGTTTAATTTATACTTTTAAACATCTTTTGAAGGTATGGATTTCCTAAGTTTGGATATTCTAGCGCTCAAAAAATAAATACATTGATAATAATTTACCACTTTTGTCTCGTCTACGAAGAATAGTCGCGAAAGGAGAGACATTGGCATTACTTTCCAGCGGCGACTGCGTGAACTTTTTGTCATTCTTTTGTGGAAAATAAATTACATAAAGGGATGATAGCTGTTTATGTGATTCTTATGAATACAGACTGTTTTGGTTATGATCTATGCATATATTACCACGTCATTTAACCTTAACCTCATTTTCAAGCTGCAGTGACTTTGTAAACTTATGTCTTTTTCCAGGCCATAAAACTCTGTGCAATGCTTTTGCGGAAAATTACCTTTTTTGAAGGCTTATAGCTAGGCATTTTATATTATAGTAGTTATGGTACACCATTTTCACGATTTCGTGTGATTGTGACCCCATTTTCACGCTTCAGAAACTTTATGACCTTGGGTTTTTTTTAGGCCGTAAACTTCTTTGTAAGACTTGTGGACAGGGTATAATAGCTAGGCTAGGTTTTTATATCAAGTCTGTTTCTCAATGAATATGATATCTTAAATCACTTTTATTAGTTGGTCCACAGATTCCTTTTTGTGATCAAATGTCATTCAGTCACCTGCCACAAGACAATGACTTTTATTACCCTCTGATATCAAGAACCTTAGGCCTGGTCAAACTTTCAACATTTTGTGATTAGGCCAACGGGCGAGAGATACTTTTAGATTGTACTTAACATGCTTCTTTTTATCCCCATAAATGCCTCGTTTATATTGATTTGATCTTAATATCATCATTTTTTTTAATTCACATTCTTGTTTTTTCTATGTCATACTTTTATCTGAAAGTGTAAATATTAATCATTCTGAATTCTGTTTGTTATAGGAAAGTGTCTCTTTAGACGTTGTAAATGTTGCAGTAAGTATTTTCTTAGAATGCATTTATTAACATCAATTTTAACGTGTATGTGTATGTGTTTAAGCAAAATCTGACCATTTTGAAAAGTTGAATTAAAAAGCTCCTTAGCACCTACAGCATCTTATGTACACATTTGTTTAATCTCATAATATAAAAAATAAAGAAACAGTATAAATGGGACGACCAGTTTTGTCCTTACCGAAGAACTAGCATGGTTTCCTGAGACCATTCCAGCAATTGTTGTAAAGAGAAAGTCTAAAAAACGTTTTTTGTCATTTTTACCCCTGACGAGGAACGAACCATGTAACTTGGTGAAAGTAGCCCGACGCGTAAACAGCACCATAGGAATCAAGTTTTATAAGTACTATGGATAAAGAGAGTCCGACCTAAAATCATCGTTGGAAACAACAGCTACATAAAGCATGCTTATTTTGACAAATAAATTAACTGAAAAATTTTAATGAAACTTCTCAATTACATGTTCCTTTTTCAAAAGCCGTTTATATTTTATGTTGAATGAATTTAGATATTACCAAAGAGGTTGATAAAAAATATACATTCGAGTTAGAGATCGATAACGGTGTTTGGAAATTGACAAACCTGAATTGGTATAACATAGTAAAAGTGGGATTTATTAATGTGAAGCATACTCATCGTTTTATGCTTACATTCAGGCCTACTTTAAGATCATTAAATTATCCAAAAATCTTTTTTTCAGATAAATCAAATGCCAAGTTCATAAGCTGTAAGTTTTAGTTGAAGATAAGGAATGAGCCGAAAGATAGGTATAAGACAGGGGAATTTTTGTTTATAAAAAAAAAAACGCTTGAAACATTTCCTTTTTTCCAGCTGGTTGCTTCAGATTTGTTTTAAGCGGAAAGTCGTTCGGTTTAATTGTGCATATATTGGGTTTCCGCAACACGCTTGCTTCATTAATACGATAATCAGCTAACAATTATGAAAACACAAACCTATTTCACTATTCATATGAAACACTTATTTTTTTTATTTTACCATCTTAAAAAATATATATTCTTTTGTAGGGTTATTAACACTTAGAGGTAAGAAATGATATTAAGTAAAACCACTTTTGATTTTTTTTAATTACAGTAGAAAATAATGGCAACAAATTGAGAAAAGTTAAACATTAAAAGGCCACCGTTTTCTCGACTTTATCGTTACTATATTTTGAAAGAAATGATAAATAGTGGTACTTTTATCATAAGTCTAAATGACAACATAAAATCTCTGTGCGCGTGTTTTGATATATGGTATTTAAATTTTGCTTGCCGTGAAACTGGACTATCTTATATTAAATCGAAATAACTTTAATTGTTTGCCTGACAAATTTTATTTTCGTTTTTTTTTTTTTTGTAGAAAGTTGCTGTGGTTGCTGTTGTTGCTCTCCCTATTGCTTTGGTAGGTAAAGTCTTTCTTTATTATGAGATATATTGAAACGGTAGTTGGTTACTGGGTGCAAATTGTAAATGGTAATATGTTACAACCATGGGTTTAATGTCAGTTTAGACACCTTCATAAGGCACTGGTTTAAAGAACAACCAAGATCAAAATAACAGTCAAATACTGTATTTACGACGCTCGCGAGCATGATCGTGTGTGTTCGACGCACTTTTGCCAAATAGGGCAGTTGGTAGTTTTGATGGTGGAGGAAACCTTAGCACCCGGGAGAAATCACGACCTTTGGCAAGTTACTGACAAACTTAATTACATACAACAACCTGTGGTGGTGATCGTCTAGTGATCAATTGCATGTCACTAAACCATAGCCTGAGATCACACGGCCATTCAGTCAATGGACTAGAACATCTAGGTCAAGAAATATAAAGGACGGACATTAACAACTGACCAGTAACCAAAAAAGACAGGAAATGTCCTCACTCTGGCTTGGAAAGCATCATAATGGTTCCAAAGACCTCAACCTAAGGGGATCATCCATACACTCCATGCGATGCAATGCGTCGTTGCTATTCATACAAGCACCACGCCCCACCTGCGGAGCTCCACACGTAATCAATCCTGTAGACGTAATCGATTTCCAAATGATTCGATTATCGCCACTTCCATTGATCTCACTTATGATGTGGTATAGCAGACAGGAACCGCTTACCCATCTGGAACAACTGAGTTCACTCTTGTAACGACTTGAGTTTATGTTGTTGATATTTGTTCGGATGATTTTGTGTGATGTGTTTCCTTGTGCTGTTCTTGTTCGTGTTAACCGGTTTTTTTTTTGTTACCCTTTCGGACTTTTGACACTTGAATGCCTTATCTGTGCCTCTTTGCTTCTTACAAAAAGTGGGTACAATAAATTTCCTTAACATGAACAAATAAAGACTATTAGCAACCTTTCAAAGAAATATACTAGTATTAGGTAAACTAAAGCTTGCACATGGCTGGAAACAAGAAGCAAAGAGGCACAAATGGGGTATTCTACTGTCAAAATTCCAAAAGGGGGACGACAAAACCAGTTAACACGAACAAGAACAGCATGAGGAAATACAAAGCATAAAAAACAACAAAATAAACCGACCAGAAATCAACAACACGATCTCAAGTCTTAACAAGAGTAAGTGCCAAGCTTAAATCAATGTGGAAGAACTGTCTTTACATATTTCTTAAATATCACCATACGTAAATACGCGTGAGTGAGTGGGTGAGTTTGGTACTTTACGCCCTCGCAACACTATGTAGGTTAGGGTTTTGAAGGCGATGAACATGATAGGGATGATGAAATGAACATGATGGTGATAAATGAAATATCGGGGTGTGTGGGAAACAAAGGAGCAGCATTTTTTTAAGAACCACAGAAAAAGGGGAAGATATGGTTAGTCTTGGAAAATTAAGCCTATATGGTGCAGTAATTGACGGTCCACACAGGGTTTTTTTTAGTGCATGAAGCGTGGCACTCTCCACATAAGTTAGTCCACTGTTGTCAGCGATATTATAGACCTGACAACCCCCGTTCTGTTTGACGTCAAAATTCCAAGACCCTTAGTCGCCTCTTACGACAAGCTATGCACTGCTGTGGGCCTATTCGCCTCCCGGGCCCCACAAGGGGTCGTAAATACGGAATTATAGAATGTGAGGTTGAGAGAGACAAGTACATTGACACTTTGATTTTTGTAAATACGCAATGAAAAAATATCAAAGTTTCAATGTAATTGTCTCTCTCAACCACACATTCATCACAGATATGAAACTTTGCATCAAAATAGAAATAAAATAGTAAAGGCTTACCTTAGCCGTAACAGTCTATTTTTTACAACTGCAATATAATGACAATTTTGGTTTACATCTAGTGTTATTGCAGTGAATGTTTTTCCTTATTTATACACCTTCGCGTCCAGGGATAGCATAATGGTAAAAAAGAATAAAATAAAGGAATAACAAAATTACCGGACTTGAAAAACCAATCTCAAATGTCTATAAGACGAGACAAAACAAAGAGAGATACCGAAAATTTGTTGAATCGCAAAGGTCCTGAATTGGTACAGGCATTTTTCTACCAATGGCTGATAACGAAAAAAGAATTTTCTTAGAGCGGTGTCGGATCAACAAATCAATAAATAATATCTTCCATGTAACTATAGACTTCACAAAAATCAAAGATATAATAGGTGCTATTTAATCAATGCTAATATAATATTAAACAAATCCAAATTACTCTCGTTACGATTTGAGTCAACGTTGTTTGCTCAACTCATCTGTAAAATTAGAAACTCATAGGCGGATCCAGGGGGGAGCTGGGGGGGGCCCGGGTCCCCCCTTTTGGCGGAAAAAATTGGTTGAATATATATGAAATCATTGAATCGTGACTAAAGCGGGCCCCTCTGAGGCCAGGTCATTGGGCCCACTCTTTTCAGAATCTCTGGATCCGCCTCTGAAACTAATATGAAATAGGCATTGCCTAAATACGAACACAGCACATGCAGTATAAATTTAAGTTGATCCTCTTCCGCGTACGTCTCAATTGAGGAATAAAATTGTTTAAAATTCAGAACATAAGATCAAAATGACCCCATTCCCGAAAAGACTTGGTGGACACTTTTGATGCAATGTTAACAGTGATATCCTCCTCAAACACAAGCGATGTTAGTTTTCGTTAAACAAGTTCCGAGTCACACGATTGAAATGTTTAGATTGATTATTAATCATTATTTTGAGCTGTGGACACAATGTCTTTAATATTAATCGTCTTTGTTTTTGCTAGCATAGTTTTTCAGGAACGAATAAAAAGTTTGATATTGAAAGATTGATGATCAGTTCATTTTCTAGAACGTTCAGTTTATGACGAGATGCTTGGGGCGAATGAGCGTTAAAAAGAAAACCACGAGAAGCATATCTGGACGAAAAATAATCACTATCACCATTTAGGCAAATTTTACGCGGGAATTTTCTGTAGAGCTCTCCGCTACGAGCTGTGCTCGCTATAAAAAGGTGCCAAGATTTCATTGTCCTACTTCTAATTTCAATAACGAAGGGACTTATAACCAAGACCATTATAAATAAGATGTTAAAGGACAGGTAGACTAATCAACTGTGTGCTTTAACATGATCGAAGAACAGATCAAATGACAAAAGTAAAAAAACAAAAGAGAGGCTGTGCTTTCTATCATGATTTGTCAGTTACTCAATAATTAGCTGATACATCGGGTAGAATCGGTATATCGGTAAAAAATGATCATGGGGTCAAGTATTGTGCATGATCGCGAACAATTCTGTACCGGATCGTGAACAACACATTTGAATTTACTAAAAATTAAGAAACTGCAAATGTCATTCTAAAAACTAAAAGCGTTGACCAAAATAACTAGGTTTCCATTACTGATATACATATTAACATTTAATTTTGAAATTCCCATTGTCCAAAAAAACGTAAAGGCGCTGTCCTACCCAACGTTTTTCATATAAAAGTTAAATTAAAAAGAACATTTTTTTTTCAAAAAAAAATATTAATCTGATATAAAACCGGAACATATTTTGATGTTTAACATTGAAATAGTATATATGAAACAGATTAGATTTTTAACCTTAATGGAATATTTAGGAGAAAAAATTGTCAAAACGGTCCAGAATCTGCCTTATATGATCGTGAACGATTTGTTATTTGCAAAATCTGATCGTGAACAGGAAAACGTGACCACATAATATATATTATTTTTCAACTACAACTTCAATTAAATTACATATATATCCTTTACAAAACTGAAAACATTGCTATTAGACGATTTTGCATGGTTTCCTCCCAATCAGGCTCTTAATAAAGATTTAGAATTTCATCTTTTCCACAAAAGGATCACACAGCGATTGGCACAAAAATATCATTAGATTTTAAATACCGTTTCGCATGCGACGAATACTCGCGGAAGGTGAAACAGGTGTTACCTTTCGGCGACGGCAGATTTACGTGAGTGAGACGTTTGTGAAAGAAGAATAACTTGAACACTTTAATGCCTATGCATCTGATACATGATATGTAGACTCTTTGGGTTATGGTCTACGTAATTGGCACCATACGGTGTGACATTGATTCAATTTTCATGTTTAAAAGACTCCGTTAACTTAGATTTTTTTGTTTGTAAGAATTTGTGAAAATGAATGTCATTTGGTAGACATCTTGGTTGAGTCTACACAGCTAACACCATGTCATATGACCACGACCCATTATCTTATTTCAGTGACTCTGTAAACATATGTCTTTGTTTTATTTGTCACATATGTCTTTTTTTTTTATTTGTTAAATTTTAATCAGACTTATTTTGTTTGAAAGCCTAATACTATGAAAGTTTCGTAGAGAGGAAAGAAACAGAGCGGTATCGATGTGTCACTCGAACGTCAAAAGTTTTATAGGACAAGGACAAAATTAGTATACCTGATTAAGAACAGCACAAAGAAACAGACAAAATAAATTTCACAAAAGTAAATGAATAGCAATATACAAAGTTGACGTGAAGTCGTAACGAGACTGAATTCAAGTGGCTGCAAAGGAGTAAACATATTAAATACGAAAGAAACAGTTTATTTTTTATTTAACTAATTCAATTGAAATTTGTGTGCATTTGTCATCGATATGCCACCCTGTAAATGTTAGATTTTTTCCATCCTCATTGGTTTCTGTTTGGTCGTGCGTTTGTTTAACTTTTCGCGTCTTTGTCTTCCATTGGGCTTTCACATTGCACTGATTTCTGTGTATTTTTCTTTTCATCCCTGTAAAAATATGCTCTGTATATACATGTCAATTTATGCATACGCTTAAACTCTTCATTTCTTAAAACATTCGATGTTGACTTAAAATTATTCACGATCATAGTTCACGATCCAAAAAACAATGGTACTAAATTGTTCGCGATCCAAAATCAATGGTACTTAATTGTTTGCGATCCCACAATTAACAAAATAAACATAAAATGTACATTTTCTCTATTACATATTACATTTGAAAGAAGATACATTTTTCAGTTATTGTTTAATGAAATAATGATATTTGAATCCAAAACATCATATTTCATGCATCTTTACATAAATTTGATACAGAAAACACATGTTTTGTGAACAAAATGTGTTAAATTCTTACCTTTTTATATTAGCATATTATCTGACTTTTCAAAATTTGAGAAAGCTATTATTTTTTTTTTCTGTAAAACGGCTTTCATGTTTTAATTTCTTTAGATAAGCCATTTTGCCAGACATCATAATTTCTTTTACTTGTTGCTTTATGAAACGTACTAGAAGACAAAAATCCAATATGTGTTGTTCACGATCCAGTCAAAATTGTTCGCGATCATGTATTATAATTGACTGCCAGAGAAAAAATTGTTCACTATCATTTTAACCGATATACCGATGCTCCCCTGTGTGATATACAATCTTAGATTCTTAGTGTAAAAAATTAAAGTTTTAACATTGAAATTTTTTTTAGTGAGTGAATGAGTGAGTTGGTGTTTTACGCCCGTGCAACGCTATATAGGTTATTTTCGAGCGATGAAAATGAAAATGATGATAAAATGAACATGAAATGATTTTTTTGTTATCTTCAGCTTGTTTATATGATGCTGCTTTGTAGAGGGTAATATTGATCGTGCATATTTGCTTTTACCATGTGAAATACATGTACATGTATATTGTATGAAAGTTACATAAAGAAATAATGAAAAACATTTTAATTTCAGACCACGAAAAAGGTAAGATTTTTTAGCACTTATAAACACTAAAGAAAATATTTGCCCACTCTATATCAAAAATGCTGATACAAATATCAAGTACGTTCTGTAAAATCATGTCTAAAATGGAGAAGTTAATTGGATTTCTAATATTATCTATTTTATCAAATGAGTCCTTGATTCTTATTTTTTCAAATGTAAAAATCAGTTATCATTTTTCTTAAGTTTACACCCTCGACCGTTCTTCAACATAATTTATATGCAAACAGTAGATGTTGCAAATCATCTACAGGACACAAATACGAAAACATTGGCGGAATAGGATAAACGCTATATTTTTCCTCTCTGTCTGACCTCATTTTTTATACTTTTGTAAAATCATCTTTGGAGAGCTCTAACATTAAATCTTCAACAACTGTATATAATATTCTTTTAGGTGGGTTATGTAGACGTCCATTGGTGTGCGAAAAACTTGGTTGGAAATGTTGCAAATGTAAGTTTACCTAGTTATGTCTCCCCTTCCCAGAAGGGGGAGACATATTGTTTTTGTATCAGTTCTTCTTCTTCTTATTCTTCTTCTTCTTCTTCTTCTTCTTCTTCTCATACAAAGCGTGTCCGGGCCATAACTTTTTTATCCTTTGAGATAGGGCTTTGATATTTGGCATGTGGATATATCACAAAGAGATGATGTGTCGCGTATAAGAATGACCTTAATATAACCTTGACCTTTGACCTCAAGGTCAAATTAATGCTAATTTTACATCGAAAGTGTTCCGGGCCATAACTTTTTTGTTCTTTGACATAGGGCTTTGATATTTGACCTGTGGATGTATCACCATAAGACGATGTGTTGCGTACCAGATTGACCTTCATATGACCTTGACCTTTGACCTCAAGGTTAAATTAATGCTAATTTTACATGGAAAGTGTGTCTGTGCCATAACTTTTTATGCTCTTTGACGTAGTGCTATAATATTTGACATGTGGATATGTCACCATGAGATGATGGGTGGCGTACCAGAATGACCTTCATATGACCTTGAAATTTGACCTCAAGGTCAAATTAATACTAATTTTACATCCAAAGTGTTCCGGGCCATAACTTTTTTTGTTCTTTGACATAGGGCTTTGATATTTGGCATGTGGATGTATCACCTTGAGATGATGTTTCGCGTACCAGAATGACCTTCATATGACCTTTGACCTCAAGGTTAAATAGATGCTAATTTAACATGGAAAGTGTGTCTGTGTCAACATTTTTGTTCTTTGACATAGTGCTTTAATATTTGAGATGTGGATGTATCACCATGAGATGATGGGTTGCGTACCAGAATGACCTTCATATGACATTGACCTTTGACCTCGAGGTTAAATTAATGCTAATTTTACATGGAAAGTGTGTCGGTGCCATAATTTTTTATGGTCTTTGACACAGGGCTTTGATATTTGGCATGTGGATGTATCACCATGAGATGATGTGTTGCGTAACAAAATGACCTTCATATGACCTTTGACCTCAAGGTTAAATTAATGCTAATTTTACATGGAAAGTGTGTCTGGGCCATACCATTTTTGTTCTTTGACATAGTGCTTTAATATTTGACATGTGGATGTAACACAATGAGATGATGGGTCGCGTACCAGAATGACCTTCATATGACTTTGACCTTTGACCTCAAGGTTAAATTAATGCTAATTTTACATGGAAAGTGTGTCGGTGCCATACCTTTTTATGTTCTTTGACATAGGGCTTTGATATTTGACATGTGGATGTATCACCATGAGATGATGAGTTGCGTACCAGAATGACCTTCATATGACCTTGATCTTTGACCTCAAGAAAAAATTGATGCTATTTTTACACATAAAACATGTCTGGACCATACATATTTATATTCTTTAAACAAAATGCCTTGATTTTTGACTTGGTAATGTGTCATCATGAAAACAATGTGTCACCTACCTTAATGACCTTGACCTGTGACTTCAATGTCAACTAAATGCTAATTTGACATGCAAAGCCTTCCAGGCCATAACTTTTTTATCCTTAAAATGTAGATGTATCATTATTAATCAATTTGTTGTACAATGTATGTCATTGTGACTTTAACCTTGACCTCAAGTTTGAACTTGTGTTATTTAAGGAAGGGGAGACATCAGTTTTAGAGCGCTAAAACAGTTTTTCCTAGTTAATAATTCTAATACCTTCTAATTAATACATTTTTAGTTGACATGTGAAAACGGAAAAAGGAAAAAATGTGGATGTATCACCATAAGACGATGTGTCGCGTACCAGATTGACCTTCATATGACCTTGACCTTTGACCTCAAGGCTAAATTTATGCTAATTTTACATGGAAAGTGTGTCTGTACCATAACTTTTTATGCTCTTTGACATAGTGCTATAATATTTGACATGGGGATGTGTCACCATGAGATGATGGGTGGCGTATAAGAATGACCTTAATATAACCTTGACCTTTGACCTCAAGGTCAAATTAATGCTAATTTTACATTGAAAGTGTTCCGGGCCATAACTTTTTTGTTCTTTGACATAGGGCTTTGATATTTGACCTGTGGATGTATCACCATAAGACGATGTGTTGCGTACCAGATTGACCTTCATATGACCTTGACCTTTGACCTCAAGGTTAAATTAATGCTAATTTTACATGGAAAGTGTGTCTGTGCCATAACTTTTTATGCTCTTTGACATAGTGCTATAATATTTGACATGTGGATATGTCACCATGAGATGATGGGTGGCGTACCAGAATGACCTTCATATGACCTTGAAATTTGACCTCAAGGTCAAATTAATACTAATTTTACATCCAAAGTGTTCCGGGCCATAACTTTTTTTGTTCTTTGACATAGGGCTTTGATATTTGGCATGTGGATGTATCACCTTGAGATGATGTTTTGCGTACCAGAATGACCTTCATATGACCTTTGACCTTAAGGTAAAATAGATGCTAATTTAACATGGAAAGTGTGTCTGTGTCAACATTTTTGTTCTTTGACATAGTGCTTTAATATTTGAGATGTGGATGTATCACCATGAGATGATGGGTTGCGTACCAGAATGACCTTCATATGACATTGACCTTTGACCTCGAGGTTAAATTAATGCTAATTTTACATGGAAAGTGTGTCGGTGCCATAACTTTTTATGGTCTTTGACACAGGGCTTTGATATTTGGCATGTGGATGTATCACCATGAGATGATGTGTTGCGTAACAAAATGACCTTCATATGACCTTTGACCTCAAGGTTAAATTAATGCTAATTTTACATGGAAAGTGTGTCTGGGCCATTCCATTTTTGTTCTTTGACATAGTGCTTTAATATTTGACATGTGGATGTAACACAATGAGATGATGGGTCGCATACCAGAATGACCTTCATATGACTTTGACCTTTGACCTCAAGGTTAAATTAATGCTAATTTTACATGGAAAGTGTGTCGGTGCCATACCTTTTTATGTTCTTTGACATAGGGCTTTGATATTTGACATGTGGATGTATCACCATGAGATGATGAGTTGCGTACCAGAATGACCTTCATATGACCTTGATCTTTGACCTCAAGAAAAAATTGATGCTATTTTTACACATAAAACATGTCTGGACCATACATATTTATATTCTTTAAACAAAATGCCTTGATTTTTGACTTGGTAATGTGTCATCATGAAAACAATGTGTCACCTACCTTAATGACCTTGACCTGTGACTTCAATGTCAACTAAATGCTAATTTGACATGCAAAGCCTTCCAGGCCATAACTTTTTTATCCTTAAAATGTAGATGTATCATTATTAATCAATTTGTTGCACAATGTATGTCATTGTGACTTTAACCTTGACCTCAAGTTTGAACTTGTGTTATTTAAGGAAGGGGAGACATCAGTTTTAGAGCGCTAAAACAGTTTTTCCTAGTTAATAATTCTAATACCTTCTAATTAATACATTTTTAGTTGACATGTGAAAACGGAAAAAGGAAAAAATGTGGATGTATCACCATAAGACGATGTGTCGCGTACCAGATTGACCTTCATATGACCTTGACCTTTGACCTCAAGGTTAAATTTATGCTAATTTTACATGGAAAGTGTGTCTGTACCATAACTTTTTATGCTCTTTGACATAGTGCTATAATATTTGACATGGGGATGTGTCACCATGAGATGATGGGTGGCGTACCAGAATGACCTTCATATGACCTTGAAATTTGACCTCAAGGTCAAATTTATACTAATTTTACATCCAAAGTGTTCCGGACCATAACTTTTTTGTTCTTTGACATAGGGCTTTGATATTTGGCATGTGGATGTATCACCTTGATGTGTCGCGTACCAGAATGACCTTCATATGACCTTTGACCTCAAGGTTAAATAGATGCTAATTTAACATGGAAAGTGTGTCTGTGTCATAACATTTTTGTTCTTTGACATAGTGCTTTAATATTTGACATGTGGATGTATCACAATGAGATGATGGGTCCCGTACCAGAATGACCTTCATATGACTTTGACCTTTGACCTCAAGGTTAAATTAATGCTAATTTTACATGGAAAGTGTGTCGATGCCATAACTTTTTATATTCTTTGACATAGGGCTTTGATATTTGGCATGTGGATGTATCACCATGAGATGATGTGTTGCGTAACAAAATGACCTTCATATGACCTTTGACCTCAAGGTTAAATTAATGCTAATTTTACATGGAAAGTGTGTCTGGGCCATACCATTTTTGTTCTTTGACATAGTGCTTTAATATTTGACATGTGGATGTAACACAATGAGATGATGTGTCGCGTACCAGAATGACCTTCATATGACCTTTGACCTCAAGGTTAAATAGATGCTAATTTAACATGGAAATTGTGTCTGTGTCATAACATTTTTGTTCTTTGACATAGTGCTTTAATATTTGAGATGTGGATGTATCACCATGAGATGATGGGTTGCGTACCAGAATGACCTTCATATGACATAAACCTTGACCTAGAGGTTAGATTAATGCTAATTTTACATGGAAAGTGTGTCGGTGCCATAATTTTTTATGGTCTTTGACACAGGGCTTTGATATTTTTCATGTGGATGTATCACCATGAGATGATGTGTTGCGTAACAGAATGACCTTCATATGACCTTTGACCTCAAGGTTAAATTAATGCTAATTTTACATGGAAAGTGTGTCTGTACCATAACTTTTTATGCTCTTTGACATAGTGCTATAATATTTGACATGGGGATGTGTCACCATGAGATGATGGGTGGCGTACCAGAATGACCTTCATATGACCTTGAAATTTGACCTCAAGGTCAAATTTATACTAATTTTACATCCAAAGTGTTCCGGACCATAACTTTTTTGTTCTTTGACATAGGGCTTTGATATTTGGCATGTGGATGTATCACCTTGATGTGTCGCGTACCAGAATGACCTTCATATGACCTTTGACCTCAAGGTTAAATAGATGCTAATTTAACATGGAAAGTGTGTCTGTGTCATAACATTTTTGTTCTTTGACATAGTGCTTTAATATTTGACATGTGGATGTATCACAATGAGATGATGGGTCCCGTACCAGAATGACCTTCATATGACTTTGACCTTTGACCTCAAGGTTAAATTAATGCTAATTTTACATGGAAAGTGTGTCGGTGCCATAACTTTTTATATTCTTTGACATAGGGCTTTGATATTTGGCATGTGGATGTATCACCATGAGATGATGTGTTGCGTAACAAAATGACCTTCATATGACTTTTGACCTCAAGGTTAAATTAATGCTAATTTTACATGGAAAGTGTGTCTGGGCCATACCATTTTTGTTCTTTGACATAGTGCTTTAATATTTGACATGTGGATGTAACACAATGAGATGATGGGTTCCGTACCAGAATGACCTTCATATGACTTTGACCTTTGACCTCAAGGTTAAATTAATGCTAATTTTACATGGAAAGTGTGTCGGTGCCATAACTTTTTATGTTCTTTGACATAGGGCTTTGATATTTGACATGTGGATGTATCACCGTGAGATGATGAGTTGCGTACCAGAATGACCTTCATATGACCTTGATCTTTGACCTCAAGAAAAAATTGATGCTATTTTTACACATAAAACATGTCTGGACCATACATATTTATATTCTTTAAACAAAATGCTTTGATTTTTGACTTGGTAATGTGTCATCATGAAAACAATGTGTCACCTACCTTAATGACCTTGACCTGTGACTTCAATGTCAACTAAATGCTAATTTGACATGCAAAGCCTTCCAGGCCGTACTTTTTTATCCTTAAAATGTAGATGTATTATTAATAATCAATTTGTTGTACAATGTATGTCATTGTGACTTTAACCTTGACCTCAAGTTTGAACTTGTGTTATTTAAGGAAGGGGAGACATCAGTTTTAGTGCGCTAAAACAGTTTTTCCTAGTTAATAATTCTAATACCTCCTAATTAATGAATTTTTAGTTGACATGTGAAAACGGAAAAAGGAAAAAACTGGATTTTAAATATCTGTTACATGTAACATGTAAGTCGAACTATTTTTTTTCAATGAAAAGTTTCAGCATGTTAAACAAAAGGTAAGTCTTGTGAAGAATACATGAACAGCTATTTAGCAAAACCATTAAGTCAACATGGAAACGATCTAGTCATTATGTTGTCTATTCCAGACCAGATTGATAAATCTAGTGAAGCAACAGAGCACACCATTGAATTGTTGAATGAAGATGAAATGAAAAATAAAAGAACTACATGGCAATTTCAATGCAAAACCGTGGAAGAAACTAATATGATTAAGATACATAATTTAAATGCCACTTTAACGATACAACATGTATGTGAAAATGATCATGGCTTCTGGACACTATTACAAAGTGATGAAACAACGTCTAGATATACGATTGATGGTACTTTGCTTGAGGTTCAGGGTAAGCATCATGGTTTAATTTATTGTATACTTTAAGGCACACATGTATTTTATAGTACTATTGAGAAATGATTCATACTCTTGCCTTTAATGTGACATCATTATTGGAAAGAATTCCCCCAAAATCACATTAGTTAGGAAACAATCAAATATGTATGGAAAAGGTAAGATGGTGATTGTACGGCAAAAACGTAAAGCGTGCTACGACATAATTTACCTTTTGAACAAATCATTGTACTCTCTTAAAAGGTTGGTCTTAAGTAAAATGTTGTAAAACCATGTTTGAAATTTGTCAATTTGTAATAAAAATGAATCTGTATTCAGAGGGAGCATTCCAGTAGAATGTCATTTGGTTTGATTTGCAATATGACCTTTAGACCGATTTGTATATTTTGTTGAAAGTTACTCTACATTGCAAACACAAATTGTTAATTTTAGAAAAATAAATTACGAGTTTAAAACTAAAAGTCTTTAACCAACCGAGAAAAAAAACACTAGTGATATCCCCGATTTCACAGCTATACCTTGCAAAACATAACACGTATTGTCAAACAGGGAGTGGATGCCCTTTGGATCTAAAAAGAAATCCCATAATATATAAGGTCCAAATACCGCTTTCACTACCCGAAACCTAGAAAAAAGCAGCTTTATTAGCTGAATTACAAAAAATAAAATAAGGCGAAGCAAGTTTTTGGCAACCAGGAAGTAGATTTCCGATATCCCACTATGCACCAATTCCATATTAAACGTGTTGCTAGATATCAGCGATAATAAAAATATAGTAGCTGAGTAATGTGTAGTCGGAGAGCATGATCTACACCACCGTCACTAGGGATCAAACCCGGGTCGCCCCGGTGACTAGCCAGCTCGATACCAAATGAGCTAAAGATTCAAACGTCTAGCCGAATCGATAACTTGCAGCTTAAATTACCTACTACAACACAGTTATTTATACTGCCTCGTTACACTTTCCCCTCCTAAAGAGTTTTTATATAACAATGAACGACTCTAAACAACCCACACCTAGCTCTCTAAACCCCGTGGGCTTTTTCATTGGGCACTAAATGTAACCGGAGAGCATGATCCACACCACCGTAACCACGGATCAACCGGGTTGCCCTGGTGACAAGCCAGCTCGTTACCAATACAAATGACAACAAAGTTCTAGACAGTAAATTTTGTTACGCCTGACGCGCGTTTCGTCTATTCAAGACTCATCAGAGGCGCTCTATCAAAAATATTGAAAATGCCAAACACTTTATGATTATGAAGAGCATAGAACAGTAAAACCAAAAATACCAAACTGGGGAACCAAATTATTACTAAGATGATCAACCTATTTCTGGGGCACGAAGAACCTTAGGGTTTAAACAATTTTGAAATTTAAACCGATAATTTAAAGCTTTGATGTGTTCTCCAACACAAAAGTGTTAGTGACGGAACGGGCTAACTTCGGGAAATTAAAACTCCACCAGCAGTGAGATTTAAACCTATAGCCAAGTCGATAACTTGCAGCTTTATATTACCTACAACAATGCAGATATTTTAACTGTCCCGTAACAAATTAATACATTTTAAAGTGTGCCAAAACTACGGATGAATAAGGGTAAAATAATTTACCAAACTCTTCTTCGGAGCAATCGGACAATTCACTCAAGACTGTTTCTAATTATAAAAAACTTTCGAAATAAGGACAAATTTGATGTCACTAAGAATCTTTAAAAGCTCTTCAAAGTTCTCCTCGGAATGCAAGTTGTCAAAAAACCATATCAAAGGTCAAACATAGGCTTTCGACCTTACTCATCATCGAAATAGACATTTTTCGTGCTCAAATTAAGCTTTAAAGTGCATTTGTGAAAATTACATATTATACAATTATAATTTTAAGTTTTTGAATAATCTCAATTTTGATTAATACAAAATATTTAAGTCGTATAAAAAGCTAAATCTGGTTATGCTGTATTTTTATAACTCAAGGAGTAACCTTTCATCGGGTCGGCAGATATATGTGAATAAACATTTAAAGGACAAAAACCAAAAGAATTGAAGGAAAAGAACTCAAACCCAAAATGTCCAAACAGGGAAGCCAAATCATAACCTAGGTTATAGACCACGTGCAATACAAGAAAAGAAACTATTTAAAATTTAGACAATCGGAAATTTCAGCAAGAGGCTCCCAGGAGCCTGAATCGCTCATCTGACTTAAATGCCTACATTATAAGATTATTGACATTGACAAAGTCATAGCGTAAAAGATTTAACTGAATGCTGCATTATATATACTACAGATGTTTTGCAACACTCCCAATTTCAAAGAACATATTTTGTTAATTTTTAATTGATCATATACATGTACATTTACTAAATATGTTAATCAATGCGATATTCTATGGTTCTTGAGTGAAACATTTAATGAAAGACTTGAGTGCATAATTGAATTAAGGCTCCTTTAAGTAATGTCAACTGTCATCATGAAGAAATATGTTTCGTAACAACCAATATGTTTAAATGTTTTAGAAAAGGTCTTTTTTGTTATAATTTAAAAGCAGTATAAAAATAGATATATCTTTACAATAAATAAAATTTATCTATTTATCTTAAAAACTATAGTTTAAAATAAAATATAATGAAAAACTCAATAAAACCTTTATATTTTTTCCCAAACTGTAAAAGAAAAGATTCCAAGGGACATAATCAAATACATTGAATAAATCATGGCAGCAAGTTTTTCAACCAATTAAATTTCCCACATGAGTCTTATGAACTAAGTTAGTCATGAACAGCTGATTATTTTACTTTCAATTCGACTCATTGTGTCAGAGAATTTAACGTGTTAAATATGATAGAGAAATGCAATGAAATTTGTCAGTTTTGACGTTCTAAGGAACTCCTAAAAGGAATTGACCGTCTACATTTTTGAAGATCTTGATGTGCTGAACAAAATGCACTTTAAATTTTTTAAATAACTTTTTTAGTTTTCAAGAAATTGAGCTTAGATAGTGCAGTTTTGACAAAAGTCGAGAAAAGGACAATCACTCCTACATGGGTAATTGGATTTTCTTGAGACCTGCAGGGCTTGTAGATCTTGATGTTCTGATCACTTTTGCATCCATCACAATGTTGATATCTGTTATCGTTTTTGAGTTATTTGCAAAAAACTAGAGTTTACCCCTATGTTGTATTTTTAGCCATGGAGGCCATGTTTTGTTTTTAAATCGAAAATCCAAACGATAGTTTTGTAGCTCACATCTAATAAACATCTTTATTAATTTGAATGAAATTTGATGTATGGTATACAAATGACAACAAAGTTCCAGACAATAAATTTTGCTACGCCTGACGCGCGTTTCGTCTATTCAAGACTCATCAGAGGCGCTCTACCAAAAATATTGAAAATGCCAAACACTATGAATATGAAGAGCATAGAACAGAAAAAACCAAAAATACCAAACCGGGGAACCAAATTATTACTAAGATAATCAACCTATGTCTGGGGTAGAAAGAACCTTAGGGTTTAGACAATTTTGAAATTTAGACGGATAATTTAAAACTGTGATGTTTTCTCCAACTCAAAATGTTAGACAAGTTAACAATTTAATTATAATGAGGTAATGGTGAAAAATTGTCATTTTTGACGTTCTAAGGTAAATTACTCCTAACTGGAACGGTCCTACAGAATTGAACTTTTACATTTTTAGTAGATCCTGATGTTGTGAACAATATACAATTTAATTTTCTTAAATAACTCTTATAGTTTTCAATATATTGAGCTAAAATAGTGCAAGTTTTGAAGAAGAAAAATATCAGAAAAGGGGCAATAACTCCTACACGGGTTCTGAGATCTTTTTGTTAATTTCAGGGTAGGTAGATCTTGTCATGCTGGTCACTTTTATCTGTCCCACAATTTTGATATCTAAGACTTTTTTGAGTTATTTGCAAAAAAAAATGCAATTTACCCCTATGTTCTATTTTTAGCCATGGCGGCCATGTTTTTGTCGAAATTTGTAAAAATTATAATATAGAACAACCTTACCAAGTTTGGTAACATTTGGTCTAGCGGTTTTAAAGGAGACGATTTTTGAATAGTTGGACGATGCACGACGGACGCCAAGTGATTAGAAAAGCTCACATGTCCCTTTGGGTCAGGTTTACTTATAATAAAAAGTGTTATATGTTGGTAAACTTGTGTCAGCTAGACTTGTGTTTACCCTCGATGACATCAGATCCACCAGAAGCGGTTGCAAACCCAGTGGTTTCAAAATACCAAATAAAACGGTAAATTTGGTTATGCTGTTTATGCATATATCAATTAGTAACCTCTAATTAGCAACATTTGAATCAAAACATTGGAAATCAAAAGCCTAACGAATTGAAGAAATAGTACTCAAACTAAAAACGTTTGAACAGAGAAGCCCAACTCAGGACCTTATTCTTTCCACAATGACTTGATCAATCCGAAATAATTTGACGAATTTTACCCATGGATGTAGTCCACTACAATCGCTTTGTATTTCTAATTTAATAACTGTTTTACTTGTTTGACAGTTATTTTATTTCTATCAGTATGTTCAAAAGGTTTTCACTGAAAGGCTAAAGGTCTTATTGAAGACAAAACCGAATGCGTTCTCTAAATATACATTTTGAAAGCCAAAATCTTATATGTTTAATGAATTCTATTTTCATTATTCTATCATTTAGCGATTAGGCATGCTTTTGTTTGTGGTGATCGATGTGAGCTACTGAAAGAATCAACTTTAGAGGAAAAAATTAAAGACTATGAATGGGTTCATAATGGAAAGGTCCTGAACAAGCAGAAACAGTTATCATTGGTACTTGACCCAATCGGTATAGAGGATGCTGGAGTTTATTTATGCAAAATTCACTTTAAAAGTGGACGTGAAGCTAGTCTGAAGTTTGATATCGAAGTCAAAGGTAGGATTTTTTTATGAATACTACTTTTAGCTCACCTGCACCGAAGGCGTCCGTCGTCGTCTGTCGTCTTTTAACATTTTGTCAAATTTTTTCTTCCCTTTAACTAATGGATATATTAAATAAAACATGATATGATTGATATTTAGGGTATCCTGCGCAAAATAATTGTTTTGAATTTTGATCCATCAAAATCATGGCTGCCTTTGCTTAAAGTAGACCGGGGTTCAGATTACTGTTTTTCTTATTCTAAATCAAAAAGAAGAAAAAGAGAGACAAAATTTGAGACAACCTTCCTACTTCAGCATCAAAAGCTCTACAAAAGTCTTCATTATGTTCTGTTAAATTAATTAAAGGTCATAATTCATAAAATTACCGAACTTGGAGAATCAATCTCAAATGTCCATAAGACGAGACAAAACAAGGAGGACATACTGGAAAAAATAAAAATCGCAATGGTCCGTCCTGACTTGGTACAGGCATTTCAAAAGAAATGGTGGCTTAAACCAGGTTTTAAGGCGCACCACATAATTTCTTATAGAGGTTATAGGTGAAAAATAGTAAAAAAGGTCTTATTGAAGACAAAACCGAATGCGTTCTCTAAATATACATTTGAAAGCCAAAATCTTAAATGTTTAATGAATTCTATTTTCATTATTCTATCATTTAGCGATTAGGCATGCTTTTGTTTGTGGTGATCGATGTGAGCTACTGAAAGAATCAACTTCAGAGGAAAAAATTAAAGACTATGAATGGGTTCATAATGGAAAGGTCCTGAACAAGCAGAAACAGTTATCATTGGTACTTGACCCAATCGGTATAGAGGATGCTGGAGTTTATTTATGCAAAATTCACTTTAAAAGTGGACGTGAAGCTAGTCTGAAGTTTGATATCGAAGTCAAAGGTAGGATTTTTTTATGAATACTACTTTTAGCTCACCTGCACCGAAGGCGTCCGTCGTCGTCTGTCGTCTTTTAACATTTTGTCAAATTTTTTCTTCACTTTAACTAATGGATAGAATTAAATAAAACATGATATGATTGATATTTAGGGTATCCTGCGCAAAATAATTGTTTTGAATTTTGATCCATCAAAATCATGACTGCCTTTGCTTAAAGTAGACCGGGGTTCAGATTACTGTTTTTCTTATTCTAAATCAAAAAGAAGAAAAAAAGAGACAAAATTTGAGACAACCTTCCTACTTCAGCATCAAAAGCTCTACAAAAGTCTTCATTAGGTTCTGTTAAATTAATTAAAGGTCATAATTAATGAAATTACCGAACTTGGAGAATCAATCACAAATGTCCATAAGACGAGACAAAACAAGGAAGACATACTGGAAAAAATAAAAATCGCAATGGTCCGTCCTGACTTGGTACAGGCATTTCAAAAGAAATGGTGGCTTAAACCAGGTTTTAAGGCGCACCACATAATTTCTTATAGAGGTTATTATAGGTGAAAAATAGTAAAAAAGGTCTTATTGATGACAAAACCGAATGCGTTCTAAAAATATACATTTTGAAAGCCAAAATCTTAAATGTTTAATGAATTCTATTTTCATTATTCTATCATTTAGCGATTAGGCATGCTTTTGTTTGTGGTGATCGATGTGAGCTACTGAAAGAATCAACTTTAGAGGAAAAAATTAAAGACTATGAATGGGTTCATAATGGAAAGGTCCTGAACAAGCAGAAACAGTTATCATTGGTACTTGACCCAATCGGTATAGAGGATGCTGGAGTTTATTTATGCAAAATTCACTTTAAAAGTGGACGTGAAGCTAGTCTGAAGTTTGATATCGAAGTCAAAGGTAGGATTTTTTTATGAATACTACTTTTAGCTCACCTGCACCGAAGGCGTCCGTCGTCGTCTGTCGTCTTTTAACATTTTGTCAAAATTTTTCTTCCCTTTAACTAATGGATAGAATTAAATAAAACATGATATGATTGATATTTAGGGTATCCTGCGCAAAATAATTGTTTTGAATTTTGATCCATCAAAATCATGGCTGCCTTTGCTTAAAGTAGCCCGGGGTTGAGATTACTATTTTTCTTATTCTAAATCAAAAAGAAGAAAAAAAGAGACAAAATTTGAGACAACTTTCCTACTTCAGCATCAAAAGCTCTACAAAAGTCTTCATTAGGTTCTGTTAAATTAATTAAAGGTCATAATTAATAAAATTACCGAACTTGGAGAATCAATCTCAAATGTCCATAAGACGAGACAAAACAAGGAAGACATACTGGAAAAAATAAAAATCGCAATGGTCCGTCCTGACTTGGTACAGGCATTTCAAAAGAAATGGTGGCTTAAACCAGGTTTTAAGGCGCACCACATAATTTATTATAGAGGTTATTATAGGTGAAAAATAGTAAAAAAGGTCTTATTGATGACAAAACCGAATGCGTTCTCTAAATATACATTTTGAAAGCCAAAATCTTAAATGTTTAATGAATTCTATTTTCATTATTCTATCATTTAGCGATTAGGCATGCTTTTGTTTGTGGTGATCGATGTGAGCTACTCAAAGGATCAACTTTAGGGGAAAAAATTAAAGACTATGAATGGGTTCATAATGGAAAGGTCCTGAACAAGCAGAAACAGTTATCATTGGTACTTGACCCAATCGGTATAGAGGATGCTGGAGTTTATTTATGCAAAATTCACTTAAAAAGTGGACGTGAAGCTAGTCTGAAGTTTGATATCGAAGTCAAAGGTAGGATTTTTTCATGAATACTACTTTTAGCTCACCTGCACCGAAGGCGTCCGTCGTCTGTCCTCTTTTAACATTTTGTCAAAATTTTTCTTCCTTTTAAGGGGGTATTCTTCTGAGGTTTCAGTCTCGTTGAAATCTCGTTTGTGAATAATTTTTAAACCTTGCCTTATAATTGAAAACTTTTGGTGGATATATATCAAATGATGATCCATCTAAATTTTGTCAAAAAATTATGAAGATATGATTAGTAGTTTTTGAAATATGCAACATTTTAAATTTTGACCAAATTTGACCATTGATCACAATCTGAATTTAGCCAATTTCAGGGTAGGGGTAGTAAAATTAATTTTTCCAACAAAATATTCATGCAATTCATATTATTTCTTTTCTAAATTCAAAAAGATATATTTGTCCAATTATTTCAAACGAAAATGGAGAGTTTTGAGGTTTTGGTATGATAGAAAATTTGAAAAATCTTGATTTTTACCCGTTTTATGGTGTCTTGAAAATGACCTAAAAAGGCACATTTTTGGGACTAAACTTTCTTATATCATCACGGACATATACTTTTGAAGTTAAATTTGTTCAGAATCATGGCATCTATCAATATGGAAACTTTCAGAGAAAACTTGATATTTTAAAGAAAATTACCTCAAAATAGGCAAAAAATGATGAAATTTTGGGAAAGTTGTCAAAATAGGCCCTTTTTAAATGGCTGTAGCGAACTAAAATGCACATGGACATATTGTTTTCTTAGTAAATTTGATTTTCTCGGGGTCTTAGCATTTCAAAAATGTAGGTTTGGGAAAAAACTTGATTAAGGAAAATTTTGACCCCTCAGAAGAATACATCCTTAACTAATGGACAGAATTAAATAAAACATGATATGATTGATATTTAGGGTATCCTGCGCAAAATAATTGTTTTGAATTTTGATCCATCAAAATTATGGCTGCCTTTGCTTAAAGTAGACCGAGGTTCAGACTACTGTTTTTCTTATTCTAAATCAAAAAGAAGAAAAAAATAGAGAAAATCTGAGACAACCTTCCTTCAGCATCAAAAGCTCTACAAAAGTCTTCATTAGGTTCTGTTAAGTTAATCAAAGGTCATAATTAATAAAATTACCGAACTTGGAGAATCAATCTCAAATGTCCATAAGACGAGACAAAACAAGGAAGACATACTGAAAAAAATAAAAATCGCAATGGTCCTGACTTGGTACAGGCATTTCAAAAGAAATGGTGGGTTAAACCAGGTTTTAAGGCGCACCACATAATTTCTTTAAGAGGTTATTATAGGTGAAAAATAGTGTTTTTTTTATGTTTTTAGCCTGTAGTATGATAACTATTGCAGATGGAGAACAGTTGTTGCTTGATTGATTGATTGATTTGCGTTTGCTTTGTGTCTTGTCGGCTATCTTTTAGCAATCTTCGGGAAAAAACAAGTTATAATATGTACATTAAATTTGGATGTAAAACGTAAGTCAAAGGACCGGGAATAAACTAATAAAATACCATAACTTTTGACGCAATTAAACCTCTTTGAACATGTATAACCTCACAAAAGCCTTCATTGGGTCGAAATTGTCAGCTGACTCCTTACAGAGATTATGACCGTTTAACTGATTGAAATGGCGTTATTTTATGGTCCATAAAACGAAACTATTGAGAAAATGTACAGCTTAAACGGCATATTATCGGGACAAATAAAGTATATTAGTTATTAGATATGGACAGACTTTATTACATTGACACATTTATTTAGTTGAAGATAGCCAGGTTTTGGGGTATGAATTTTTCGCGTTCAAAATGTATTTTATACAAGAACAAACTGTCTCTTTTGTTCCCCTTAACTGACATGTTAGTAAGTTTTACTAAAATTATAATTAAACGTCGCATGAAATTTGAGGCCAACTGAAAGTGTGTCAGTGATATTCATTTAAAATCGACTGTGCACAAAACAGAAAAAAAGCAGAACTTGAAAATAATAGAATTAATCATGAAAACATTAATTTAAAGTAATAAGAAGTTAATATATATAGGTCCTGCTACGGTTTATTATGCAGTCTTTGCTGTAAATATATTGGGAAAAAAATCATTTAAAATTATGCTATTTTGGGCTAAACGTAGACATTAACCTTTACATTAAGCTGATATATATGCAAAATAATTTAATATTATATGACTAACGTCTATGAGCACTATAGATTAAGGTACTAACCAATTACTTTATAAATCAATCTCAAATCTCTTAGAGAATACTTTTCCGATGGAAACAATGATAATATGATCTAGTTTCCCGTTTTTGATCCAGGCATTTACAAATATGGGTTGATAAAAACAATTAGTGTCATAAATTTAATAACCAAAGTTTTCAATGCAAAACGAGGTGCACCCGACTTATCCACAGGCAATTTGGTGTGGATAGTCCCAATTAATAGAGACAAGTGCCTGTGGACTTATCAGTTAAAAATTCTGCATTCTTCTTCCAATAAAATACTAGGTATATATCACCTGATATATCTGGCATTCGGTGGTCTACTTAATGATGCCACTGTCAACAATATCCACATCAAAATAAATGTAACGGTTGTAATACAAATGACAACAAAGTTCCAGACAATAAATTTTGCTACGCCTGATGCGCATTTCGTCTATGCAAGACTCTTCAGAGGCGCTTTACCAAAAATATTGAAAATGCCAAACACTATACAATTATGAAGAGCATAGAACAGTAAAACCAAAAATACCAAACTGGGGAACCAAATTAAGATGATCAACCTATGTCTGGGGTAGGAAGAACCTTAGGGTTTAAACAATTTTGAAATTTAAACGGATAATATAAAGCTTTGATGTGTTCTCCAATACAAAAGTGTTGGTACCGGAGCGGGCTAACCTCGGGGAATTAAAACTCCACCAGCAGTTGAGTAAAGATAATAACAAAAATACCGAACTTTTATCGTAATTTTTTTGTACTGGGATGACTACCCGGATAAAATTCGAGATGTAAATCCAAGAATGATGTGCAACAAGTGGATTCGATGGTTTCTCTTATCTCTAGCTCTTGAGGATATATTGAAGGAATCCATTTACCAAACGAAGAGTTGTTGACAGAGAGGACGTCATCAATATACTGAAAGTGAGATTAAAGGACCTTGCCCTTCATCTTCTTGGTTTTTTGAGTTCCTTAAGAAATTCAGTCTCGTAAGAGTAAAAAAACAAGTTGGCGAGGAGAGGAGCCGATTTATTGTTGAAAAATCCCTCCTCCAAATATCAAAAATATGTTGTCAATAAGGAAATCAAGCCTTGTTAAAAAAATATGGTCCAAAAACGAAACTTTTAAAATTAAAACTTTTTCAGCACAAAAGTTGTTATCAATAAATTTGGTTAGAAAGTGAACAATCGCCTCATTTGAGTAAAATTTGGGGCAAATTTAAGACTATTACATGAATTGGGATGTTACTGGAAAAATCTATATCTTTCCAGTTAATAATTATCGACCACTTATTTATTGTGAAGTTTATTTGTTTTATTTGTCTGTTAGGACAAGAAGGTATTGAAAAGGCTGGAAGAGAAAAAATAACTCTCCTAAAGAAGATGCAGATATATAGTTTTCAAGTGATCTGGTACAAAGACGGGAAAGTAGTGGAAACCAGAGATCAAACAAAAGATGTGTCTTTTAAAATACAAAGTTTGGAAAAGCAGCATAGTGGATTGTATGATTGCAAAGTGTATATAGATAGAGACACATGCAAAACAATATACCATGGTTACGTTAATGTTAAAGGTATCTTAACTATTCCTATACAGTAAAAAACTCTGTCATTTATATAAAGCCACGTGTCAGCGATTTGCTCTATCAAAGTAGTTTTTACTGATCAAAATGTTATAAGGGATAAATTAATAAAAATACTCTTATTTCAAATAATTTTGAGGTAAGGGGGGTTCTCTTGGAAATAAACATTTTTTCAAATGCAATATGAAAATCATATGATTTTTATATATTTCTTTTGAGATTTAAAACCTTTATTTTATGAATAAGTGATGACAATGTTTATTTCCATGGTTATTTATTTTTTTTGTTGCTTCCTAATCTATTTACTTCATTGATTTTTATTACATAATCTTTTATTTTAGAGCCTTCACCGCCGACTTCTGCATCAAGGTAAATGCAAAATAAATGTGCGTCATGGTAACATTGTGAATGAAGGAAGCAAAGAGGCACCAATGGGGCATTTGAGTGTCAAAAGTCCGAAAGGGCAACGACAAAACCGGTAAACACGAACAAGAATAGCACGATGAAACACAAAATCAACAACGCGAACTCAAGTCGTAACAAGAGTGAACTCGGTTGCTCCGGAAGAGTAAGTGGTTCCTGCCTAAATTATAGCGACACCTAAATTTGGATATGTACAACAAAGATTTATGAATACCCTTTTAAAAAATATATCTACCCATTTTCACCATTTAGATATTTTTGTATATCAACTTATAAATTTACATGTTAATAATAAACCAAATGCAATCAACATCCCCTTCATATACATATTTCGTAACTATCTATTGTTTAAAAATCATTCAGACGAAAACCTGACAACAAAGTGGAACCTGACAACAAAAAGGAAGCTGAGTTGCCTCTAAAAAAGGCAAAACGGGAAACGTAAGTATAAAGAAAAGATGTATTAGTAAACTAAATTATCTAGATAACCTAAAAATAATGGACAGATGTACATGTAATTTAATTCTCAAATAGTACTGAACAAACCTGTATCTCAACAACTACATTATTTAAAAATAAAGGGAAAAGCATAGCAGTACATATAAATGATAAACTCGCATTTATAATCATATAGTGTTTGGCATTTTCAAAACTTTTGGTAGAGCGCCACTGATGAGTCTTCAATAGACGAAACGCGCGTCAGGCGTTGCAAAATTTATTGTCTGGAACTTTTATTAGATTTCATAATTTTTTATGCAAAATTTCATTTATTATAAAGACTTTTTGATTAGTCAACCTTATGCAGATAATACAATATAACGGCCTAAATTATCATGTGACATTCAATAATCACAACTATAAATGTCAAATTTTTCGAAATATTTGCTTCCCGAACAGGAAGATGGATATTTACAATTGTTAAAACTGAAACCATATGTCAATGATATATAACAAATCTTCATATCGATGTCATAGATGTACTGCAATACTTTATTTGTTAAGAACATACCTAAAATTTTCATTAAATTAGTTCAATCTGCCATGATTAACCTTTCAATTATAGTGCATTTTGGGATCTCAAGGAATTTACTTTATATTTCCAGTGATATATATGGTAGTACTCCACAATTAATTTATTCAGCTCATTTTTGCATGTGCTCGACGTTGACTATTTTGTCCCGGGTTCTTGTAGTCGCTTAAACTGCTATTTGCACTTTAAACTAGGTGGTGTTCCAAACTCCGGGCATGTTTAGTCGTGTTTAGTGCCGTATTTGGTTTCTTTGTTGTACTCGTTGCCCCTAGCAACTCTTAACATTTGTCAAAAATTTGGGGACAAAAATACGCAAAATCGGGGTTTTGTCCTTTTTTTGAACGTTGCCAGTAGTCGAGCTTTCGGTTCAGGTGAAACGTAACATGTATGAAATGAAAGCCCGAAAACAGTCCTTTCTTTTAAGACCAAATAAACCTATCCAACTTCGGCTCTTTTTTCCTCTAAAATTGTTTAAAGGGAAAGTTCACCAAAAAATGAAAATTTGTCATATGATTTCTAATGTATTATCTAATTATGCTATATCATTTAAACTTTTATATTCAATTTAATAAGCTGACAAAAATGGAATTTTATTTTTTATCTTTTGGTTTCTGTCATTTTAAATTACACAAAACATCTGAATACCACAAAGTCTCCTTTTGACAATGACCCACCATTTACCTAATTATTGAATTGCCAATATTAAATATTTTTGTGTGCATCTATATAATGGCATTTTAAATAAGTGATAGAAAATCCTTATTAAAATTAACAAAATTTAGTTATTCTTTAATTAGTAATAATTTTTTTTGTATAAAAATCAATTTAAATAAGTAATTTTGTGTTGTGATAATCTTGCATATAAATCACATTATTAATTGTTTAATGCTAGAGTGAAAATAAAATGATCTAGTACATAAAACTTTGTTTCTGATTCAGATTTTATTCAATTTATGAATGTTTGTATATTAGATTTTGACACCTGTAGGTATTGATAATTAGAATTTCCTGTTTATTTCACCCCAAGTCAGCTGTGACTAATTACCTTTATGTTTACCTAACCATTTCACTGGTACCTGCTGAGAGACAATGACAATAAATTCACACTTATTAACATTTTTAGCAAACCCAGTGGGGGTTAGAATAAGAATGACCTGTAATTTACATAATTATATTACAATTATTTTCAATGAAATATGATGGCTTACATTTAAATACACAACTTCTTTCTTCAACATGATCACTTAGACGTTTGAACTAATATGATTTTTTGCTACTCAGAAGAAATTCTTATTAACTGAAGTAGTCCCCTAATGTAGAGTAGGGGACTATTTCAAATAAATAATCTCGAATATCTTTGTTATAAGTTAAGATATGAGAGAAAAAAATTGCACACTATTATAAAACATTGTTCTGAACAATTTAAGACCATATGTCAAAAATCGTGAACTTACCCTTTAAACTTAAAACTCTAAAAATAGCACATTAAATTAAAGCCCATCCGCTGGTCACCATGCACAGCCGGAAGCGACGCTTAATGATCATTGTTATTGATTTTTTCGAAATTATTCTTTAAAACAATAACCGTGGATCGTAATTTTCATATAACGGGTCCAGATTTTTTATTTGTCTTGTTTTAAGACCAAAACGAATCAATATTTTCATTTAACAAAAAAGTTCACAGGGGCCACATACGAAAAAAATACTGTGAAAAAATCCTATTTTTGGAGTACTACTTAAGATACATTATTTAAACCCATTTAGAATCATTTTAGTTACATTTTATTAATATGAAGTAAGACATTTTTAAATGACGATTTTTCTTGTATTCCTTTTACTTTGTTTACTTTTCATTAATAATGTGATGGATATTTTAAAACTCTTAGATTACCTCCTATCACAGGGTAAGTTTGTGATGAGTGTTATAATATATCTAGAAATAGTTTTAGGTATTTCAAGGTTTTTTTTGCTTTCTGTTGACTTAAAATATTCAAGTGCGGGTTTTCAGCCAAGCATTCGTAAACTGTGTAAGTGATGTGACACCTAGTCGATCCAATATATTTTTTGGCGACTTTAGAAATTGACATATATATTTACGACTCAATTAATCCTCTTTATTATCTTCTAACAAAGTATATAACACGCAATGATTAGTAAACCACTTTTTTCTATCTTGATAGCCTCAAAACGTAGCGAAATAGATTATTGCACTATCCTATTTTTGTGGTATATAGAAGGCACTAACTGTTTTAATGTATTTTAACTAATTCAAAATCTCCATATTATTACAATTGCATCAATGAAAACCATAGAAAAAAATCTAATAAACGAGGTACATAATTATGTCGAACTGACACAAAAATTCGTAGTGCAAAAATTTCAAAGATTTGTAACGTAGATTGGAATATAACCCAATGAACTCCTTCATTTGTTTGGTTTCAAAAGGACTAAAGCCACGAACCCTCATATTTGGCCCTAAATCAGGGAATTTTTTCAAATTAATTTGTGAGATAAGATTTTTGTGGCCAGGTAGTCTAAAATGATTACTTGTTACAAAACAAAATCAATTTTAAAGTTTTCTGTACTTGTGACGTTGTAATGACGTCATAAAGTGAAGCTTAAATTGAAAATATGCTAATTTCAGCTAAATTTTACAATTTTCCACCTAGTTTTTGGTGAAAATGACCTGGGCGCCACCTCTCGCCCATAAATATTTTTGTTTAAATTTTATAAATACATTATTTTCTTCATATTTCAACAAAAATTTCGATGGGCGAGGGGTGGCGCCACATAGAAAATCACAAAATTGTTACTGAAAAACAAGTCATTTTGGCCAAAAAGTGAAAAATGACTGATTTAGGCTATTTTTGAAGGGTTATGGTACTTGAAAATTCATTTATACACCATAATCAAATCCTTTCTCTTTTAACACATACATCCAGCTATACGTACACAAATTTTTGTGTAAAACAAACCAATTTTGATATTTGAGTATTAACAGGGCCAAATATGGGGGTTCGTGGCTCTAGTCCTTTATTGGTTTGCAATATAAATTTTGGTGAAAAAAAGGTATTTCATTGGAAGCATTTTCCTGACGAAAGATTTTATGTTCATATTTTGGTCTTTCCTTCATACTTTATTATTTGACAGGGTTTTTTAACAAGCTAGGAAACCTATATGAATTTTTGTTTTGAATAGAAGATATTACTTTATTTTGACCATAAATCTTATTTGTTATCATTTGGATATTTTCAGCTGAAGTGACCTTCTCTACCTTAATTTATACACTTGGACATAGTTACGGACAACTTGAAAATGTATTGACTTTTTTTTTATTTTAAACGTAAAAAATCTCATCAATATTTTCTAACAACATCGAGTTTCTGTAGATAAATTGAATATTTACACTTATTAAATAAATTGACAAAGCCACATATACAGTTAACTGTTTAATTCACCTTTTTTTCTCAATGAATCGCAATAGCGGGTTCTTTAACAGGTCATAAACGGCAATGTATCCATGCCTACAGACCACAAATACTTCGTCAAAATTATTTTTTTATTCTTGTTAAAGTCCACCCGTAACAAACTTTGTATGGGGATCTTTAATATATGAATAATGATCTCCCTATACAGGTGGCAATCATATTTTGGTCCTTTCTAAAAATAACATCTTTTCTTAAGACCATCCTTCCAAATAGTGTCAGAAATAAGAAGAAAGTTGAAATAATCACCTGAAACGTTAGCCCCTGAAGATGATCGAAACACCGATCTTGGTAAAACAGACACTTGCTATAAAACAGATACTGGCTACAAGACAAAGAGAAAACAAAATGGTTTCACACACTTTTATGTCATTGTACTAAACGTTTAAATGAAAATATTCTTCCTTGTTGTTCCTAGTTGGGTCCCGTGCGGGTCCCGCAGCAGCGCTAAGCTTGTCGGTAAAAGTCCACTATAGAGCGCTCAGAAACCTGACATCGGGGTCAGGCCGCTTTGCCCACAAAGCGACTGGGATGTGTGCCCCAGGTGGTTGAATGGGGCAGCCCTGACATCGAGAGATGCGGGGTCTTCATGCGATAATGCGGAAAACCTGACCGCAAACCATAGTGGTGCACCGTGTTGGGAAAAATGTCACGTTCCTCGCACGTTAAAGAACCCTGCTGCAGGTCTCGGTAAGAGTATTACCCGTAGGATCCCCCATGCAGGAGGCAAAATTCCCCGTCCCTACCCATCACTCCTTTTTCCAGTGGCAGTCAAAACTCTCCTACCCGATTGGCCTTGTGTCCCCATTTCCTCCACTTCATCATCATTTCATGTTCATTGTATCACCACTTTCATGTCCATCTCCCGGATATAGCCGAAATCGCGCTGCTTGGGAGTAAAGCAATAACTAACTAACTAACTAACTGTTCCTTGTTGGTTCTTACTACTACTAGTATTTGCTTTTGTTGACTGGGTATATTTTGATTAAATAAAAGAAATGTTCCAAGGTAAAACCACTAAAAGGTGTCCAAATTTTATAACCTCACGTCCATCTTCTGGGGCTATAAAGGAGAGAAGTTGACAAATCAACTGACGAGAACCGAATGTCTTTTCACTTTATTACAGCTTGAAAAGTGGGAAGGAAATATTGACAGGGGTGTCCGTCAGTGCTTAGATTACACCTCATGGTACTAATCTGTTTCTTCCGCATTGGCCCCTCAATGTTTTGATATCGAAATGTTTACAGCATAATGTAGTAATGCTTCTTTATTTTTAAAATTTAATCTAATTGGGATTTTTTAGGGGATTTTTCTTTGCAAACATGGACTTAGCCATTAGACGAAAATGAGGCATCTATCTCGTTTTCGCATTTTCTCTGAAACCTTTCATTAGCTTTTCAAGAAATATTTACACAATCTTTGTGACAGTATTTTATTATCAAATTTTGTTTGATTGATTTTTTTTTTTGGGGGGGGGGGGCTAGGTTATTTATTTGTGCGCAATTGCTCAGTTTTTTGTTTTGTTTTTTATAGACCAGCTGGCGATCCGACACAAAATGAACCGTAAGTTTTTTTCAATAAATTATGTGTTGAATTTTATTTATGCTAATTACGCTGTGAGTATTACTTGTATTTTTGGTATCTTGTTTGATTTACTAGAAGTCCCCGAGAGTCCCGGATCGATTATTTCAATTTTTAGTCGTAAGAACCACTATGTTTTAATTCCTTGAATGTGAATTATCAATGCTATCGTAGCTTTGTATAAATAAGATTAAAGGAGGTTCCCAACACCATTTTGACTTAGATATCGACCAAATAAAAGTGTTTATTTTAATAAAAGAACGCACATTTTTACCAAATAAAATGCATACAATGAAATATTATACTTTTATGAATGCATTACATCCATAATTTTAAAACAAATATGATTTCTAAAGATTTTATTTGTGGTAAAAAATTTGCAATCTTACGGTTCATCTAGCAAATTATACTTACAGTTTGAAACGAAACTAATTACGTTATTATGTATGATTATCGTTTTTCCAGACTCATGAAGAAAGTCTTGCCCAAGATAGGGTGAGTAAAATTTTAAGCGTAATGATGAATCACTTTTGGAATTATTGTCCACTTACAGTATCTTAAATGCTAGTATATCTACAGTAGTTTAAATTCTAAAATTTGCTAGATTGAATGTCTTTTTCGGTACGTTAAGCGCCTCAACAGCTTTTTTTCTAGAAAGTAAATTTGAATCTTACTGAACTACTTTTTTTCTACTTTAGGACAGATGGGAAGAAATCTCAAGCTAATGATGAAACAAAGTAAATAATTACTTTTCTATCTTACGAAGTAATTATTCTAAAAAATAAATTAGTATAATATCAGTTTATGAAAAATGAAACATGATTTCAAAACCTTACTTAGAACGGGGAGGCAAATGAAACATTAACATACTAGTATTTAACTTCCTAAATTATGACAATCGATAAAACGGTGAAAAATCTTTTACTTAAAATCTTTTATGATAGCACCCCAATATTTTCGTTGAAAATCTTACTCTCAAATACAAAAACAAAATCAAAATTTAACTTTTGTCATAATTCGTAGATGGTTATCGCTCATATGTTGGTATTAATTTGCGCATCATTCTACAGAGATAACTTATCTATATGGAATGTACACATGTACAGCTTACATTCAAAATGAACAAAAAAGTACTCAGAAACAACCAATTGCGCATTTCTTAACTTTACTAGAATTATGAAGCTTTAATTAACCTTTTTGTTATAGACATACACAGACCACTGTTCACGATAAAAAACCACATTCAAGCGATGGGATAGAATTCAAAGAACTCAATAGTAAATATAACGTGTAGTCCAGTGAGATATTGAAGAGAATATTACTATTTTCTCAAAATAAAAATCATTTTAGACGTCTAGACAAACTAGCTGTTGTGATACATACTTTATTGGTTTAGTTTTAAAACAATGTCACATTGTGTATTAATAAATGTATGCTTCAGTTGCTGTAGTCATTAATCAAAGGTATTTTATGGTTGCATAAAACAACCAATTGATTCAACTTTATTTATGCATTGAATGAAATTTCAATTGAAGTATCTATCTTTTTTTTATTTCTTATTTTTTTTAATTTGGTTGACAAATTAAAACATGTTTTGGATTTCACATAGTTAAAATTAAAATGGTTATCATTCCACAAGGATCAAATATTTGCTTAATATTCTGAGAACTCAAAAAACACCATAAATACATTTTCTTCTCATGTTAGTTTAAAGTATCTTCATTAATTTTACACTTCACTTGTGTGATGTCAATGGTAATTATTAAAAAAAATTGCTATATGTATAAGATTTATTGCTTTCATCAAACATTTATTGTAATTCTAATATTATTAATATTAGTAAAACAAATATTCGATTCCACTAGTCTAAAAAGATAAATAATCTCATTACTCCGTCCAACTTTTATTCTTTGCTATAATTTATCATATTTTTTATACAATAGCTGTATATCCATTGTATATGTTTTGTTTGAGGTTTTTTTTATTTTAACTTGAATTATATTAACAATTTTTAAAATTTTTAATAAGTATACAGATTTATTGAATTTTTTTATAAATGAATAAATATAACCTCAGTTGCCTTCTGTCTGCCTTAGCAGGATTCCCGTAAGTGATATATCTTCATGCAAAAATGTTGTCAAGAAGCATAGGAGTAACAATAGAGCATGGGGTTTCCTTTGTAAAAAAAAACATTTCGGTCACCATAAAAAGTGTTAAAAATTAGCCAATAATATTTTAAAGTATGAAAGTTCAAGCTATGTAAAATATTGTGTATTTTTGACATCTTTATGTACATGTTTTATAATTGTAAAAATTGTACATACACTTATTTATTATTGTGTGGTGTAAAATTCAATTCTAAATGCTTTGGTATAAGACAGATATTTTGAGGTTTATTGTTTGGGGTGTATATTGTATGAAGTGTTTGAAACTCTTTGTATTTTTGTGTATATTTATCAACATGATGCGTGTTATTGCCTTTAAGTACTTTCTGAATAAAACTTTACATCTGAAATCAAACGAGTTAATAACTAAACTGGATACTAGACCTACGGCATGTGTGTATTTGACGGGTGGGTATTGCCTTGCTTGGTTGGTATACATGTTAATATCCAAAAATGTATGCTGCATATATTGCCAGGATACTGTACATTTACCCATCCTTTTGGTTACTGAATATGAAGCATATAAACCTACGTTTCGAATACCAACGTTAACACTAATGTACAAAATGACAAACAGACAAAAAGATTGATTGATTGATTGTTAGTTGCTTAATGTTCCGTCGGCGATATTGCAGCCATCATCGGGACATAAACAAGTTGAAATAATTATGTTAATAACAGACAAAAAGAGCGAACAAAATGAATACAAAACAGCTTTCCTGATTGTTCATTGATATATCTTGTGGCAGCAAATCTATTAAATTGTTATTTGTAATTTTAGGGAACGTTATTTTAATTAAAGGAAAAAATAACTTAAAACAGTAAATCAAAAGTGTTTCAAAAGGATTTTATTTCATGAATCTAACCACTGCATCATGAAAGTATAAAATTAACAAACAGATCACATCTTATACCAGTCTCAGGTTGTTTTGAAATGTTATAAGTACAGGAAAGAAATGACTATTGCAAATTTACAAAAAACTTTTACAGGAAAGAAATGACTATTGCAAATTAACAAACCATTTGACGAAATACTATTGTTTTACAGTGTTGAATACAATACTTGTTTATCAACTATTGGCCAATATTAACAAATAACTTGAAATTTGTTATTTGTCTATTCAGGTGATTAATAGACAAAAAAAATCTTAATAAAACACTTGAGTCAGAGTAACAATATTAATTTCTAGTTATGACGGCCTGCAGTGTGTTGCAAAGTGACATACAGGAGTCGCTTGGCACTATCCTGCGTCTATCGTCCTGGGGCGTCACAAACATTTTCGTCGCAGTTTTCCAGAAAAAAACTTCATGTCCCAGCATCCTATAGTACTATATGGTGTAAACCATTCTTATGCCTGTAACTTATCTACTTCCTCTTTACCGAATATTTTAAGACGCAGGCCACATATGTCTTATTCTAGTTTTTTGAATTGATCTTCAAAGTCTGTTGATTTATCTGCTGTGGGTCTTGATAAGGGTAGGATTCCCTGTAGGCTAATTTTTCGGATGCCACCTATCACTCCTGTTAAATTGACAGTCGCAACTCTCATTCCCGATTGGCCCAAATTCCTCCAATTCATCATCATTTTATGTTCGCCTCTCCTCCCTGGAAGTAAAGCATAAAATATGTTTCTATGTGTTGTTCTCGTTCTAGTTTACTTATTTTGTCTTTTGACTTTTCTTACATTTGATATTTGCTATTCAATAGTACCTCTCTGCTTCTTTTCAGAATTGTTGGTCTTTCGTGTATGATACTTGTTGTTTGGTGTTGCTTTTTTCGTCTGTCCCGAATGGTTTTCATATATTATATTTTAAACTCCTAAACCAAATCAAGACGTAATGTTCTTGAATACTGCTTCTATATTAATAATGTTTTCTTCGGCTAAAGGAAAAGCAAACACACACAAGCAAATATCACAACATTACATACCAAAACATCAACTTAAACTTTATAAAAATTCTAATTGAAATTCTTAAGTGCTTATTACAGTAGCATAGAAAAATCGAAGTTGTAAAAAAATAACAATAATCTAAATATAAATTTAAAAAGACTAACCTAAAAATTTGAACAAGAGCAGAATTCCTGGGTCCCCGTCGAGCGACAAAATTCTTAGTTCGCTTGCTGAACGAGAGGTAGATAAACGACAGGCCTGTTAATGCTTCCCACCATATGAAACCACTACCTGAAGCTACATACCAAATATCGAAGGCCTAGGAATTTTAATAGCTGAGAAATCGGTTACGACATTTTTTCCCATTTTGACCCTTAAATAAACTAAGTCTGCTCGTTAAACAGTGGCAGACCTAGAAACGCATCCCACCAAATGAGACCCTTACATGAAGATCCATACCAAAATACAATACCAATACCAAAACGGGCATAAAAGAAGCAGAGGTACCAATGGGGTATCCGAATGTCAAAAGTCAAAGGGTAGAGACAAAACCAGTAAACACCAACAAAAACGGGACAAAAACAGACAGGTTAAACATGGAAACACAAAGTAACTGAATATCAATCAACAACGCAAACTCCAGTTGAAATAAGAGTGAATTTAGGTGCTCCGGAAGAGTAAACAGTTCTTGCTATAGCACACCCGTCGCGTTGCCAACAGTCAATTCAGCGTCTCAAATCCACTTAAAGGAAGACAAATCAAAGCCCTATGACAAACCAACATCTGCATTAACTGATAGATAGATATCCCATATTTGTCTATGAGCGCATGATGTCTACCGTAAAATTTCTTGAGTGAAGACAGCAACCGAGGAGCAACATAACCCTGTGTGAGCAAAAAAAAACAGTAAATTTGGTTATGCTGTATATGCATATTTCAAGGAGTAACCTCTCATTAGCAGCATTTGAATCAAAACATATCGAAAGCCTATGAGTATTAGTAATAGAAACTGAGAAATATGTTAGGAAAAAAGTGTGACGGTCGCCCGGCATTTCTATATCCCCGCTCTGGGTTGAGGTGGGGACCAAAAAGAAGTTGCACAGTACCCTTATTTGAACTTGTCCAAGGTATTGGCGATATTAACATTATGTATAAATTTCACAAACATCCATTGAGAATTGTAGGCGTGAACGCGTTTACAAAAGTATGATGGATACATTGAACTCATTTGTCTAATGAATGGTCACAACTTCAGCAAAAAAGATGCACAGCTTGTTCAGGCAAGGATCTTTAACGTCCGAGGAAAGTGACATTTATCCCAACTTGATGCACAACAATGGTAAGCGGTCATGTTTTTTGCATTATAGCTGGACGACCCCGGCACTTATTATTACAGGATCACATCATTCAGCAACCTGGGGCACACATCTCAGTCGCTCTTGGACAAAACTTTTTTTTGCCACCCGAAAAAAAAACAGACCACAAAAAAACTCACAAAAAAAAACGAATAGCAATCAACAATCAAAAATGTAACAAAATCCCATGAAAAAAAATGTAACGCCTGGTGATTGACTTGTCTTGAAGATTCATTAGAGTCGATCTATCAGATTGATCCAAATGCCAAACAAGAAATAAGCGACTGGACTGACATTTATTATCTTCTATTTTAACAAACTACGGATTCAAACTGATTTCCGATAAAGAAGGCATCAGCGAGAACACTCGCGGTGGAAGTCTGGTTCTTAAACAAAACATGCCCTGGATTGTCAACAATGGTTAAAGCATCAAAAAGGATACGAGGATACCTTTCAAATGTTCTCATGTTTAACGAGGCTGTGTCTGCTGTACACAAAATATAACCAGTGTAATGTGTTGGTCAGGCTTTCTAACTTGAGCGACAAAAATAATCTGTTGAATTAACGCATTCAAATTAGAAATAAAAATATGCCTCTTGCTCAAATAATAAACAAGAGGCTCCCAAGAGCCTGAATCGCTCACCTGATCTACACAGGTACATATATTTGTAGATATTATTGTGCTTAACCATATGCGATTTAAATTTCTGAAATATCTTGATTAGTTTTCAAGATATTGGACTTAATAAGTGTAAATTTGCCAAAAATTAGGAAAAAGAACAATAACTCCCACATGAGTAGTCAGATCTTTTTGAAAATTTCAGGACAGGTAGGTCTTAATATGCTGATCACTTTTGATTCTTGCACAATTTTGATATCTGAAACCATTTTTTGAGTTATTAGCAAAAAAATACAATTTACCCCTTTGTTCTATTTTTAGCCATGGCGGTCATGTTTTTTGACGAATCAAAAATCTGAACAATAGAGTTGTAGCATATAAGCTATTAAACAAGTGTGCCATCTTAAGATGCAGTTGGTTTTACCTTGTCAAACAAGTTAATCTTTGAAATTCAGAGGAAAAGTAATGAAAAATGGTAAATTTTGTTGTTTAAAGGATAATAAGCCCTAAAAGAAATGGTCCTACAGCTTTGACCTAAATACATGAAATGTAGATCTTGATGTGCTTAATCATATGCAACTCAAATTTTTGAAATATCTTATATAGTTTTCAAGATACAGGGCTAAATAAGTGAAAAAATTTGAAAAAATACAGAAAAAGGGCAATAACTCTTATGTCGATTGTTGGATCTTCTTGAATATTTCATAGCAGGTAGATCTTGAGATGCTGACCATCACAATTTTGATATCTGTAACTATTTTTGAGTAATTAGCAAAAAACTGCAATTTACCCCTATGTTCTATTTTTAGCCATGGCGGCCATATTATTTTACGAATCAAAAATCCGAACGATAGAATTGTAGCATTTATGCTATTCAACAACTGTGCCAAGTGTGGTTGAAGTTGGATGTATGGTGACAGACAAGTTAATCTTTGAAATTCAGGGAAAAAGTAATGAAAAATGGTCAATTTTGACGCTTAAAGGGCCATAACTCCTAAAAAAAATGGTTCCACAGCTTTGACCTAATTACATGAAATGTAGATCTTAATGTGCTTAATCATATGCAATTTGAATTTTTAAAATATCTTGTATAGTTTTCAAGATATAGGGCTAAGTAAGTGCAAAATTTTGAAAAAATCCAGTAAAAGGGCAATAACTCCTACATCGATTGTTGGATCTTTTTGAAAATTTCTGGGCAGGTAGATCTTGATGTGCTGATTACTTTTACCCTATGCCAGAATTTTGATATCTGGTACTGTTTTTGAGTTATTAGCAAAAAACTGCAATTTACCCCTATGTTCTATTTTTAGCCATGGCGGCCATGTTTTTTTACGAATCAAAAATCTGAACGACAGTTTTGTACACATAATGCTACTAAACAACTGTATCAAGTTTGATTGCAATTGGACTTATGGTGTCGGACAAAATACAAATGACAACAAAGTTCCAGACAATAAATTTTGCTACGCCTGACGCGCGTTTCGTCTATTCAAGACTCATCAGAGGCGCTCTACCAAAAATATTGAAAATGCCAAACACTGTATGAATATGAAGAGCATAGAACAGTATAACCAAAAATACCAAACTGGGGAACCAAATTATTACTAAGATATTCAACCTATGTCTGGGGTAGGAAGAACCTTAGGGTTTAGACAATTTTGAAATTTAGACGGATAATTAAAAGCTTTGATGTATTCTCAAACTCAAAAGTGTTGGTGCCGGAGCGGGCTAACCTCGGGGAATTTAAACTCCACCAGCAGTGCTAACCTTCACGTGTGTTCGAAATACAAATGACAACAAAGTTCCAGACAATAAATTTTGCTACGCCTGACGCGCGTTTCGTCTATTCAAGACTCATCAGAGGCGCTCTACCAAAAATATTGAAAATGCCAAACACTGTATGAATATGAAGAGCATAGAACAGTATAACCAAAAATACCAAACTGGGGAACCAAATTATTACTAAGATATTCAACCTATGTCTGGGGTAGGAAGAACCTTAGGGTTTAGACAATTTTGAAATTTAGACGGATAATTAAAAGCTTTGATGTATTCTCCAACTCAAAAGTGTTGGTGCCGGAGCGGGCTAACCTCGGGGAATTTAAACTCCACCAGCAGTGCTAACCTTCACGTGTGTTCGAAATACAAATGACAACAAAGTTCCAGACAATAAATTTTGCTACGCCTGACGCGCGTTTCGTCTATTCAAGACTCATCAGAGGCGCTCTACCAAAAATATTGAAAATGCCAAACACTGTATGAATATGAAGAGCATAGAACAGTATAACCAAAAATACCAAACTGGGGAACCAAATTATTACTAAGATATTCAACCTATGTCTGGGGTAGGAAGAACCTTAGGGTTTAGACAATTTTGAAATTTAGACGGATAATTAAAAGCTTTGATGTATTCTCCAACTCAAAAGTGTTGGTGCCGGAGCGGGCTAACCTCGGGGAATTTAAACTCCACCAGCAGTGCTAACCTTCACGTGTGTTCGAAATACAAATGACAACAAAGTTCCAGACAATAAATTTTGCTACGCCTGACGCGCGTTTCGTCTATTCAAGACTCATCAGAGGCGCTCTACCAAAAATATTGAAAATGCCAAACACTGTATGAATATGAAGAGCATAGAACAGTATAACCAAAAATACCAAACTGGGGAACCAAATTATTACTAAGATATTCAACCTATGTCTGGGGTAGGAAGAACCTTAGGGTTTAGACAATTTTGAAATTTAGACGGATAATTAAAAGCTTTGATGTATTCTCCAACTCAAAAGTGTTGGTGCCGGAGCGGGCTAACCTCGGGGAATTTAAACTCCACCAGCAGTGCTAACCTTCACGTGTGTTCGAAATACAAATGACAACAAAGTTCCAGACAATAAATTTTGCTACGCCTGACGCGCGTTTCGTCTATTCAAGACTCATCAGAGGCGCTCTACCAAAAATATTGAAAATGCCAAACACTGTATGAATATGAAGAGCATAGAACAGTATAACCAAAAATACCAAACAGGGGAACCAAATTATTACTAAGATATTCAACCTATGTCTGGGGTAGGAAGAACCTTAGGGTTTAGACAATTTTGAAATTTAGACGGATAATTAAAAGCTTTGATGTATTCTCCAACTCAAAAGTGTTGGTGCCGGAGCGGGCTAACCTCGGGGAATTTAAACTCCACCAGCAGTGCTAACCTTCACGTGTGTTCGAAATACAAATGACAACAAAGTTCCAGACAATAAATTTTGCTACGCCTGACGCGCGTTTCGTCTATTCAAGACTCATCAGAGGCGCTCTACCAAAAATATTGAAAATGCCAAACACTGTATGAATATGAAGAGCATAGAACAGTATAACCAAAAATACCAAACTGGGGAACCAAATTATTACTAAGATATTCAACCTATGTCTGGGGTAGGAAGAACCTTAGGGTTTAGACAATTTTGAAATTTAGACGGATAATTAAAAGCTTTGATGTATTCTCCAACTCAAAAGTGTTGGTGCCGGAGCGGGCTAACCTCGGGGAATTTAAACTCCACCAGCAGTGCTAACCTTCACGTGTGTTCGAAATACAAATGACAACAAAGTTCCAGACAATAAATTTTGCTACGCCTGACGCGCGTTTCGTCTATTCAAGACTCATCAGAGGCGCTCTACCAAAAATATTGAAAATGCCAAACACTGTATGAATATGAAGAGCATAGAACAGTATAACCAAAAATACCAAACTGGGGAACCAAATTATTACTAAGATATTCAACCTATGTCTGGGGTAGGAAGAACCTTAGGGTTTAGACAATTTTGAAATTTAGACGGATAATTAAAAGCTTTGATGTATTCTCCAACTCAAAAGTGTTGGTGCCGGAGCGGGCTAACCTCGGGGAATTTAAACTCCACCAGCAGTGCTAACCTTCACGTGTGTTCGAAATACAAATGACAACAAAGTTCCAGACAATAAATTTTGCTACGCCTGACGCGCGTTTCGTCTATTCAAGACTCATCAGAGGCGCTCTACCAAAAAGACAAGTTAAAGTTTGAAAAATTGTTAACAGACGACGACGACGACAGACGACGACGACGACGGACGCCAAGTGATGGTATAAGCTCCCATGGATCTTCGGTCCAGGTGAGCTAAAAATGCATCATGTACAACCACATTTAAAATGACGACAGAAAACTCTAAAATGTTAAGTACAAGTTAACTTCTTGTACTTTAACTATAATATGATGAGTATCTTTAAAGTATTCGCTATTAACTGACAAAATATTGTACTTCAATAGGTAGCTAAGTACCGTGACAATCTCGTTGGTGTCGTATATACACAACAAAGCTGGCAATTCATTCCATTCACAAATACGGTATCTATAAACACTTCAGTTAAGTATCACAAAGTCAACCAAGGTTGTCTATATTTGTACTATAACTTCCTGATTGTAAATTCAAAATATTTTATAAAACTAGTGGTCTTTACGTTAAAGGGGTTGAGTATCATGAAAGTGAACCAATGTAAAATGGTAAAAATGGAGAATAGTTAAAAATTAACATAGTTAAAAAACACGCAATAGCCTATGTACTTTTATCTAGAATTAAAACATATGAGGAATTTTCTGGTTTACTTTGGTATACTTTATACATGCCAATGTTTTACCTTTACGCCGCGTCGGTAACGTATGTTGGCCAAACATTGATGACCACGGTATGCCGAAAAAAATGACATATACCATCATACTATAACTGATGATTTTGGGTAAGTTTTCAGCTTCATGCACTCATCCTGTGCATCGACCAATGTTGTAGGCGAGACAAAATTAGAAAATACACAAAGTTAGCAGCGAATTTGGCTAGAACAGGGATATGACCATGAATATGATGATGGATAGTGAAATGGAAACAAGTCCAATAGTGCACCGAGTTTAATAATTTGGTTCCCCAGTTTCGTATTTTTGGTTTTACTGTTTTATGCTCTTCATAATCATATAGTGTTTGGCATTTTAAATATTTTTGGTAGAGCGCCTCTGATGCGTCTTGAATAGACGAAACGTGCGTCAGGCGTAGCAAAATTTATTGTCTGGAACTTTGTTGTCATTTGTTTTTCAGCCTGGTTTCTCGTGTTACGACCTGACGACCCCAGCAATCAGATAACTGTAAAACCCATGCATCCAACAACCTGGGGCATACATCCCAGTAAGAAAAGTGCCCAGAATTGTCATCAGGGTACTGGACGCTCTTTTATGGATTATTTCAGACATGTTTAGCGTTCCTGATGGTATATTGCCAAAAATACGCTAAGACATTTAAGTGGTAGCCATGTTAGGTAATAAATGAAGATGTTGGATGGCACGAGATCTGATCTGTGCTTCTTACACGTGGCTTCTTATATCAAATAGAAAGAGGAAGCTTGTTGTGACCTATTTTTTTCAATATTTTTCACTACGTTTTAAAATGGCAGTTTCAGTCTGTGGTTTCTTTCTATTGCCTTTAACCTTTTCCTTTATTTTTTTAAATATCTTAATAGACCATTTGCCAATTAATGTCGGATTTTTATTCCGTGATCGATTTAATTTTACCGTTTACGTTACCGGTATGAAAAATCATGTTGGTTTCCAAATGGATAGAAGTAGGGAAAGCCTCGGATTTTATCGTGTACGTCTGGGATAATCCATGTGAAAAATTTAAACAACAGATATTCTAATGTTTTTGACATCATATTATAATAGTATATACCACATCATTTCATACTACGCAATCAAAATCATTCAAATATGCTTTGATTAGTATATTCAGAATATCGAAATTGCTTTGAGAGCAAGCGATGTTCCATTTCATTATGGACTTTTTACTAGGTCAATATGTATTTATATGGACCGTGGAGAAAAATATTACCTGAGGACAAAGTCCGAGGTCAATATTTTTCTACAGGTCCATATAAATACATATTGACAGAGTAAAGAGTTTGTAAGTACCCAAAATAATCAAAGTGAACAACAATTGGCAAATGCACTATTGATTCAAATGCTGCTGATGAGAGGTTACTCCTTGAAATATCGATATACAGCATAAATAAATTAACCGTTCTATAACTGTTTTTGGTATTGTATTTTGATCTTGTACTAATTATGAATTAATTTAAAACCAATCCAACTCATCACCAATGTTTGGAATAAAAATAATAATATTTTCCCGCGTTTCGTCTAGTATAGCGGGAAAATGTTGTATTGTCGGTATGCATAATATTAATATTCGGGTACCAAGGGGTGTTATTAGCCAATAAGGTTTTGAGACGTAATTTTCCGGTATTTTCCGTGGGGTGTGTTCGAGTAGTTAGTTTTTTGTAAATCACTTTCTAGCCGTCGTTTAACCAAGTAAACTTCATTTTGATAAATTATTTAGGTTTTAATTTTGATAAACTATAAAATATTTTTTGTAAATGATGAGGTCCGACATCATTATCCCGAGATAGGCTTGTGCATAGATTTCGGATACAGGTTTCCATGGACTCCGTGGTTTTTCCTGGGCGGCCCTGGCTATCGAGGAAGGATATTTTTTTTTATTTAATAGCTATTGTAACAGTATTATTTGTGCTTTGTTTTTTAGTCATAATGACACTATTAGATTGAGCTTGAAGAGCCGAAACTATTTGTACTTGATTATTTTCATTTGTTACGGTACTTGATATAGTAATATTATACTGAATTTAATGTGTACTTGTATTGAAGAACATTATATGTAATAGAATTTTTGGAATAATATATACGGCGTCCATCATACACGGCGGGCTGTCGGCAACTGAAGTTGAGTGTTTGTGTTTTATTTATATGGCCAATGTGGGCGTTATGAAGTGCAATCAGTTAGCGTCTGTCGTCATTAATAAGGGTTGAGATAATACGAAGTTTTATTCAAATTATATAATCAGTAATAGGACTTGTATAAATAAAACTTGACGGACGTGGGAAAGTAGGTTCAACCCCATAACTATATAACCCACTTTTTCAATAGTGATGCCGAGTGCAGCAGATATTTTTAGGTCAAGTACAACTAAAACATCTTAAACTTTAATAGTAAGATTTTTATGGACTATTCAATTGAAAAATTATACCTCCTTACTTCCCAACATATTGTATTCGGTAGCTAGGCACAACGAATATTGAATACCCGCATTCCGATCTCCAAGATATGATTTACACACAACAAAGCTGACAAAGCACAAACACAATGACAAATACGGTTGCCATAAACATATCAGTTCAGGAATAATAAATTCAGCCAAGGTTGTCTATTTTTACACCTTAACTTCCTGATTGAAAATGCGTAGTACTAAAATTTATCAAATTTGTGGTCTGAAACGTTAAAGGGGTAGACTTTTATGAAAGTGTACCAAATGTTGTCATGTTTGAAACACCATGAGAACTGTATGAAAAAAATAATGCAAGGACAGATAGTCTATTAATGATAAGTTTTAGGAAACAAATGTATCGTTCAAAATATGATACCCGGTAAAAGACAATGAGAAAGCTATTGTATCTATTTGATTAAAAATGATGCAATCTTTGTTTAACATTTGTATATGGTGTCTTCGATCTTTGTTTGCGTGCCAATTGTCGATTATTTTCAACAGGAAGACAGTTGCCTATCAAATATTTGGAAACTGAATCCTGAAACAACAATTCGACGAAACACAACAGAACTCCCAAGAGTTATTAACACGTGTGCTCTGGTGGATCTAATACAAAAATGATATAAAACAAGCAACAAGGGATGTGAAATACTATTAATTCACAACACATAAGCAGAAACTATTATTTTTTAAGTTAAAAATCATTAGTACGAAAAAGCCGGTTAGCTTTTTATCAAAAGTCATTTAAGTTCGAAAAGGCCAGTTAGCTTTTTTCAATTATTTTATCATTTTTTATTGTTCAATTTGGGGTTCATGTATACTTTAATTATTAAAAAAAACTATAAATCCACACTAACAAAGAGTCTAGTCGGTCGTATAATATTGGCAGTATGTGAATAAAGGACGTAAAGTATGACATTTAATAATATGCAATTAAAAAAGTAATAAAGCTATCTTATTGGAATTTTCTCAACCATAAACCCCGGGCGTCGTGCATATAAAACTTGAAATACAACCCCATTGTATCGATTTGAATCATTATTAGTCACGTAACCATGCTTTTATTGATTCGTTGTCCTTGGATAAAAACATTGCTTTATCATCATGTTTATCATATTTCAAATAAACCATTGATTTGTTACCAGGTGATAAAATTAGTTTGACTTAGTTTTTATCCAATGGTGTTCTATTAGGAAGTTGCGGTAGTTTCTTTGTATGAAAATGCCGAACTTGGTGATACGAAAATCACTGAAATTGCACAGTAGCAATCTGCCGAACTTGATATACGATTTACGCCCAAATTAATAATTTGGTTTAAAATGACACGATATTGTTACGAAGTGATATATATGAAATAACATATTAGATGAAAACATTTATTTTGAATATTTTGTTTATAATCATGATTTACGTAATTTTATCCAAGGAAGTAAGAAGTCAAAAAACATGCCGAACTTGAATCAAATGAAATGTTTCCCTATTCATGTATCTTAAAAATAGGGTGGATTTTCCAATAAATTATGAATAGGACTTATTTTTATCTTTATGAAAAATGTGACATGTTTTAACTAAACGCTAAGGTTAAATTAAGTGTGCCACAAGCTAGATTATTAAAAAAAAATTATTGAAAATTAAAGGACCAAAAAGACCTTTAGAGTGACTGTACGTGGAGTCGTACACTTTTTAAGGTTTTAACTTTTAAAATCTCGACCGCAAATGTGAATCGGTTCCAATCTTTTTCCAAAATATAGAGGTGGACAATAGCTTCAAACACTTAATATATTTTTGAAAAATATAAGCAAGTTACCATTTTACAGATTATTGTTTGAAGGTAACAAAAGCGTAAAAAATTGCTTAAAATAGTACGTGGAGTCGTACACCTCAAAATTTTGAAAATTTCCATTTATTTTTCACTAAGTCGTATATGGGGTGAAAGACAATCATTTCAAAGACATTTTGTCACTGCTTATTTTCCAGAAAATAACAGGATGACATCGTGTCTGTTTATTTATCAGTATGCATACACGATGCATTTGTGCAGCATTTTATACCACCTCTAAAAATCAGCACATTTATATTCTGAGCATAAATACTTAAATCACGATTAAACTTTTGAAAATATTAGCGGAAAACAATACAAATAACATTGGTTTCAAGTGATTTCAGATCTTAGCTTACACAAGAAAGTGTTTTCAGCTTTATTTGTTTTCTTTCTTTATGCTGAACGAGGGTGCCGGAATTCACTAAAACTATAATTGTAGCTTTTTTCAAGAAATCTTTCAAAAATATTTTATCAGTTGTGTTAAAAAGATCGTTTTATTCAGTTTTCAATAGATATATAGTTTGAATAACAGATAAAAATTATCAATTAACGTTTTAGACAAGAAAAGTTTACAATTAAGCGGATTTATGAGACTTCGATGTTTAATTTTAATATAATAGTTTTTCAACTCAAAATCGTGGCTTATCCTGTAAAAGAACATATTAATGATATAGTATCATTTACCCATAAAAATATTTGTATTATCATTCCCATTAAAAGTGTATTTTGAAATAAACCAAAAGTGTACGACTCCACGTCCTGTACGACTCCGCGTACAGTTACTCTAAAGGGAAAATATTTTTCACATACTATATATACTGAAAGTAACAAAAAAAAGATCCCCACTTTTAAAAAATCGATAATATTGAATTTTAAATGGGTTTACATCTGCATTCACGAAATTTGTGTAAAAGTTTCATAAAAATCCATTTGTTTGGGAGGAGTGCTACAAACAAAAGAACCGACAGACCCCTATACTACTCGAGCCATCTATATCCCCACTTTTCAAGCTAGAAATTATTGATTCATACGCAACATAAAAAAAAAAACATAAATTGAGCATTTGTCGCAGCTGGCAAATTGATTGATAATACAGTTTTATATATTATATATTATTATAATTTGCATTTTACTTTATCTATAAATTCTATATAAGGGGTAGTTCTAACATAATATGCGTGTCCCGCTAAATGCACTGATTTAAAATAATTTTAAGTTTCTTCCAACGTCCTTTCCCATGCATAGACAAAGACCTATAAAGGTGTCATTGTGACATCGAATACTTTAAAAAGTCATAAAAATTACCGGGTACACTCATAAAGTAAAAGGGCAATTCCCTATTTTAAATAAATATTCAATAGACTGAATAGACCGACTTCTCTAGCTATATATTTAGACACAAAAGAGCGGTGCAATAAATATTTTATCTGGGCGTTTTGTTCATGTTTTGTTATAATGCAAGCACTGTAAATATTTACAAAAGATAACCTTGTATTTCAATGATACACTTTGTTTGAATGTACGTTTAAAGGGCATTTTCTTCCTGATATGAAATTGTGACAAGTACATGTTATTTAAGGGCGTCTTTATCTTTTTCGGTTAGGTCAAACTTCCTGCTTGCGTTAGCATTAAATGTCCTTATTAAACAAAATGTATGGAAGCTTCTGGGTGTCATATATGCGCAAAATATTACAAAAACGTACAAAAAAGGAAAGCTTATGGACAGATATGCTAAATTCTAAAACTATTAATCCATTCTATTTCTGTCATCATCGATCTTTTTATATACATCATTTAAAATTACTCGAAACCAAACAAAATTACCCATTTCTTCATTTATTTAGAAAACTTAAGACATTATCTATTGTCATAGAGTGGTCAGCTTAGAAAAAAGTCAAATATTATTTAAAAATAATATGCTAATGAGCGGCTTTTAACCAAAAATAACGATTAACCGCTTCGCAGGAGTGTAAGAAAATGTCTCAGTAGCATGATGCCTAACTTTAATCATACCAAATATGCCGAACTTGACATCAATACAGCAAAATGTAATAGATTACATTTAACTGGACAAAAAACTGTACTGATTAAGAAATATAAATTCTTTAAAAGATTTAAGCAATATTTGTTAGTAGAGCAGTGGTTATAATCGTCATATATCGAATATTATAAAAGGAAGTGAGATTGACATTAGACCTGCCGAACTTGAAATACTCAAGTTGCGTTTTATCTTTTGGAGTCAGGTGTCAAAGGGGTACATAGAAAGAAAACTTCCTTGTATAAAATTAGATTCTTCCTTGATATGCAGATATTAACATATTTAGAAACATGAAACATCAATGCAACGATGTCCTTGAATCTTAACTGCCCCATTCAAAATCATTTTTATGAGAAAATCACAATTCAATTGCATTGATAACTTGGCGTCAACCTATGAATTTGCGCCATTAAAGAATTTTAATAATTGCACGAGTTCGAGCAAACAAAAATAAATTGAATTGAAATTGTAATTTCACCGGTGTCAAGTTATTTAAATAAGTTGGTTTAATTCAATATTAGGTTTTAAAAGACAAAATACCAAAACTTGAATATAATTAAACAGCAAAAACTCGTCTTTTCTTATAACAATGAGAACCTATTGGTACTTTTTCGTTGATCCATTTATTTGATTGTGACAACTACGTGTACCACAAATGCTACGTCAACCACAAATGCTACGTGTATCCCCCCTACATACTTCTACCTTTTCGAGTGGCATTACGATCAATCGTTTTCCAACCCCAGCCCGAAATTTAACATTGATGATCATTTCGCCCATATATAACCTATATATAAAGTGTCGCTGGGGCTCAGAGATTAAACATTTCGATTTTGGCTTAATTGGTCTTTTGTCCATCCAACAGAAAGGCCATAATGCAAACAATGATGGACCCGTCACCCGATACATTACACATTATTTTGTGTTCCTGTACAGTCATAAAATACAAGATAAAGCTTTTGAAATCTAACCCTCGCTTAAAAAATTACAAAGGAGCAGAGGTACCAATGGGGAATCCGAATGTCAAAGGTCCGAAAGGGCAGAGACAAAACCAGTAAACACGAACAAGAACGGGACAGAAACAGACAACATGTAAAACATGGAAACACAAAATAACTGAATATCAATCAACAACGCGAACTCCATTCGAAACAAGAGTGAACTCAGGTGCTCCGGAAGAGTAAGCAGTTCCTGCTTGCTATAGCACACCCGTCGCGTTGCCAAAAATCTGAATTACATTTTAACACTATATAAGCCAATGTGTATCAAGTGGAGTAACTCTAGCATTTTTAAAAACCTTTTAAAGCTAAGGCAATTCGTTTGCTTTTTGCACTCTGATTGCATGATGCCTAACTACAATTGCACTGAAGGAGTAAATACCAAATATGCCGAACTTGTCATCAATACATTAAAATGTGATAGAAAAACTCTAGTTTACATTTAAATGGACAAAAACTGAACTGATTAAGACATATAAATTCTTTTAAAAATTTAAGCAATTTTTCTAAGAAAAGTAGTGACCATAATCGTCAAATATCGAATATTATTAAAGGAAGTTTAACTGACATTAAACCTGCCGAACTTGAGACAAATAAGTTGCGTTTTATCTTTTAGTGTCGGGTGTCAAAGAGGTACATAGAAAACTTCCTAGTATAAAATTTTATTCTTCCTTGATATGCAGAAACTGACATTTTTAGAAACATGAAATATCAATGTCACGATGTAGTGGAATCTTCACTTCCTGATTAAAGATCATAAGAAAATTATAATTCAATATCATGAATAACTTGCCGTAAACCTATGAATATGCATCAAGAACGAATTTGAATAATTGATTGAGTTCGAGCAAAAAAAAAAATGAAATTGAATTAAAATTGAAATTTCACCGGTGTCCAGATAATTCAATGATGAGGTTAAATTGAAAAATGTGTTTTTAAAGGCAAAAGTACCAAAACAACAGCAAAAACTTGTCTTTTTAACAATTAAAATTCTGTTGATCCATTTATTTGATTATAACAACTACATGTACCACAAATGCTACGTGTATCGCCCCTACACACCTCTCCCTTTTAAGTGGCAATACGTTCTATTTTTTTCCAACCACAGCCGCAATTTAACATCGTAATAGTATCTTTATCATTTCGCCCACACCTTTTTTATTTATGAAGTGTCGTTGGGGCTCAGAGATACATATGGGCTTGATTGGTTGGTTGTGCCAGTGGTTGTTGATCCAACAGATATGCCATGATGCAATCAACCCAATAAATTACACTTTATTTTGTGTTTCTGTATAATAATAAAATTAAGCCCTCGCAAAAAAAAAATCTAATTTAGATTTTTTAACGTTTTTTTAGCCAATGTGTATTAAGCGGAGTAACTCTAGCATTTTTAAAGACCTTTTAAAGCTAAGGTTAACCTTTTGCTTTTTTTGCACTCAGACTGCATGATGCCTAACTTCAATTTTACTATAGTTAATACCAAATATGCCGAACTTGACAGAAATACTGAGAAATGTGATCAAAATATTTCTAATTTACATTTAACTGGAGAAAAACTGAACCGGTAAAGAAATATATATTCTTAAAAAGATTAAAGAAATATTTATAAGTAAAGTAGTGGTTATAATCGTCATATATCCAATATTAATAAAGGATGTTAAATTGACATTAAATCTGCCGAACTTGAGATACGTAACCTGCGTTTTATCTTTTGGTGTCGGGTGTCAAAGGGGTACATAGAAAAACTTCCTTGTATACAATTTAATTCTTCCTTGATATGAAGATATTGACATTTTTAGAAACATGAAATATCAATGTCATGATGTCCTGGAATCTTAACTTCCTGATTCAAAATCATGAGATAATTATAATTCAACTACGCGTTAACCAATGAACTTAGGCAAATAAAAAAATTTAATAATTGTATGAGTTTGAGCAAATAAGCAGGTCTAATTGAAAAATAGGTTTTAAAAGGCAAAAATACCAAAACTTTAATAGAATTCAACAGCAAAAACTCGTCTGCTCTAACAATTTGAACCTATTCGTACTTTTTCTGTTGATCCATAATTTGATTATGACAACTACATGTACCACACATGCTACATAACGTTGCATAGCATGTTTATTTCTCAGTTCGACCAGGTGTAACCACGTGGATGTTAGTAACTTTTATACAGTGTCGTTGGGACTCAGAGATTTAACAATGACTTGTTGGCATAACCCCTACACACAACCTCCCTTTTCCAGTAGCAATACGTTCTATTGTTTGTTTTTACCCTAGCCCTAAATTTAACATCGTAATAGCATGTTTATTTATCATTTCGCCCATATATAACCTTTATATAAAGTGTCGCTGGGGCTCAAGAGATTAAACAATTCGTTACGTATGGGCTTGATTGGTCGGTTGCTCCAATGGTTGTCGATCCAACAGATATGCCATGATGCAATAAATATTGACCCGTCACCCAATACATTACAAATTATTTGTGTTCCTGTACTATAAAAAAATACAAAATAAAGCCCTCGCAAAAAAAATACAAAAATATAAATTACATTTTAACGCTTTATTAACCAATGTGTATTAAGCGGAGTAACTCTAGCATTTTTAAACACCCTTTAAAGCTTAGGTTATTCTTTTGCTTTTTTGCACTCAGACTGCATGATGCCTAACTTCAATTTTACTAACGGAGTAAATACCAAATATGCCGAACTTGTCAGCAATATTGTTAAATGTGATCGAAATATTTCTACTATACATTTTACTGGACAAAAACAGAACCGGTTAAGAAATATATATATATATTCTAAAAAGATTAAAGAAATATTTGTAAGTAAAGTAGTGGTTATAATCGTCATATATCTAATATTAATAAAGGATGTTTAAATGACATTAAAACTGCCGAACTTGAGATACATAAGTTGCGTTTTATCTTTTGAAGTTGGGTACCAAAGGGGTACATAGAAAACTTCCTTGTGTAAAATCAAATTCTTCCTTGATATGCAGGTATTGACATATTTAGAAACATGGTATATAAGTGTCACGATGTACTAGAATCTTACTTTCCTGATTCAAGATCATGAGAAAATTATAATTCTATATCACAAATAACTTGGCGTTAATCTATGAATATGCATCAAGAACGAATTTGAATAATAAAAAAAATGAAATTGAATTGAAATTGAAATTTCACCGGTGTCCAGTTATTTCAATGATGAGGTTCAATTGAAAAATATGTTTTTAAAGGCAAAAGTACCAAAACAACGGCAAATACTTGTCTTTTTAACAATTAAAATCCTGTTGATCCATTTACTTGATTATGACAATTACATGTACCACAAATGCTACGTGTATCGCCCCTACACACCTCTCCATTTTTAATAGCAATAAGTTCTTTTCTTTTCCAACCAAAGCCGCAATTTAACATCTTAATAGCATCCTTATCATTTCACCCATCACCTTTTTATAAAGAATGGCTGGGGCTCATAGATTAAACAATTCGTTAGGTATGGGCTTGATTGGTCGGTTGTTCCAGTGGTTGTCGATCCAACAGATATGCCATGATGCAATCAACCCAGTACATTACACATTATTTTGTGTTCCTGTACAATAATAAAATACAAAATAAAGTCCTCGCAAAAAAAATACAAAAATGTAAATAACATTTTTAACATTTATTAGCCAATGTGTACCAAGCGGAGTAACTCTAGCATTTTAAGAGACCTTTTGAAGCTAAGGTTAACCTTTTGCTTTTTTGCACTCAGACTGCATGATGCCTAACTTCAGTTTTACTATAGTTAATACCAAATATATGAGAAATGTGGTCGAAATATTTCTACTTTACATTTAACTGGAGAAAAACTGAACCGGTTAAGAAATATATATTCTTAAAAAGATTTAAGCAATATTTGTAAGTAAAGGTCATATATCGAAGTTTAATAAAGGAAGTTAAATTTACATTAAAACTGCCGACCTTGAGATACGTAAGCTGCGTTTTATCTTTTGAAATCAGGTGCCAAAGAGGTACATAGAAAACTTCCTTGTGTAAAATCAAATTCTTCCTTAATATGCAGATATTGACATATTCAGAGACATGAAATATCAATGTCACGATGTACTGGAATCTTAACTTCCTGATTCAAAATCATGAGAGTTATAAATAACTTGGCGTTAACCTATTTATTTGCACCAATATAAAAGAATTTGAATGATTGCTCGATCTCGAGCAAAAAAAAATTATTGAATTGAAATTGTAAATTCACCGGTGTCCAGTTAATAAAATAAGGAGGTTTTATTGAAAAATAGGTTTTAAAAGTAAAAAAATACCAAATTTTTATAGAATCAAACAGCAAAAACTCGTCTTTTCTAACACTAAGAACCTATTGGTACCTGTAACCACATATGGTACGTGTATCGCCCCTTCACACATCTACCTTTTCATTTGGCAATACTTTCTATACTTTTCCAACCCAAGCCCAAATTTAATGTCGCACAGCATGTTTTCTCAGTTCGACCAGATGTAACCATGTGGATGTAACATTTATATAGTGTCGTTGGGGCTCAGAGATCTGACAATGACTTGACCACTGTGGGCTTGCATGATTAGCCGGTTGCTTATTGTCATAATGCAAACAATAATATATGACCCGTCACCCAATGCATCACACAAGATTTTGTGTTCTGTTTTATAACAAAAACCAAGACAAAGATTCTGAAATGTAACCCTCGCCTAAAAACAAAACATTAACACTCTAATTCCTATTACATTTTAACATTCAAAGCCAGGGTGTATAAAGCGAAGTAACTCTAGCATTATTTATGACCTAATTCTCTTTGCTTTTCCAGAGCGAAAAAATATGTGTTAGACAGTCTGATGCCTAACTTCAATTTCTCTGAAGGAGTAAATACCAAATATGCCGAACTTGAAATCAAACAGTGAAATGTGATCGAAATATTCCTAGTTTACATTTAACTGGAAAAAGACTGAACTTATTAAGAAATATATTTTTTTAAAATGATATCAAGCAATATTTGTAAGTAAAGTGGTGGTCAAATAAGTCATATATCGATTATTAATGATGGAAGCGAAATTCTCATATAATCAGCCGAACTTGACAAAGTCAACATGCTTAGGTTGCGTTTTATTTATATTTTTATCTTTTGGAGTCAAGTGTCAAAGGGGTACATAGAAAAAAACTTCCTTGTTTTCTTTGATATGTAGAAACTGACATATTAAGAAACATAAATTCTAACTTCCTGATCTATTTATGAGAAATGTATTAAAAACTGGAGTTGTGCCAATAAAGAAATTGAATAACTCTTATAAATTCACGAATTTGAATGTTCTAGAATCAAATTAATTTATGAACTAGGATTTATCAATAATAAGTGCTACGTTGAATTGAAAAAAGCAAAAATATCCAAACTTTAAGAATTATCCACAGAATTCTCTTAAATTTTGAGGACAGTTAGCCCTAGGATGGTACTTTAAATCTTGATAATAGCGTTGAAAGTTCATCATCAGAATTTTGTAGAATTGGCTTTGAAAAATTCATGTTATTTGTACAGTTAAATACTTTAAATCGAGAGTCAATAGGGAAAACTCACACGTGTTTCCTAAAAATTAGTGAAAATCTTTGTTAGTTTTTAAAAGCCTTTAAGTACTAAATACGAAAAAAGGTTCAACATCAAAATTATTGGAAAAAAGTGAATAATATTGGTTTTCCTATTATTTCTATACAAATTATTTCCCCTTTAAAAGTACGGAAATATTGAAATTCAAAAATTAGCTGTATCGATACCAAATTTTCGTTGTCATTATCAATTTTAATGTTTACTTAGTGCAATAGAAATAATTTAGATTAGCAAGAATAATCAAATTTAAAGTAATGCAAAACATTGCTCAATCATAGACACCCCATCTACTGGAATGGAATTTTAACTGAATGAAAATAAGATGAAATATACTGCAAATACTCCTCTTTTTTAATGATCGAACAGATTGGTTTGCGTCAGTGGCTGATCCAGAGGGGGGGGTCCAGGTGGTCTGGACCCCCCCCCCCCCCTTTCGTCGTAAAATTCTGTGATTTTCATGCAAAATTTGGGCAAAAATAATCAAATTAGTTTTGGACCCCCCTTTTTCTACCGAGGACCCCCCCCTTTCAAAAATCCTGGAACCGCCACCGTGCGTTGATCTATTATGACTACTACATATACCACAAAGGCAACATGTATCGCCCCTACACACCTCTCCCTTTTTATGTGGAAATATGTTCTTTTGTGTTCCAACCACAACCCGTGCCACAGCCCCAAATTTGACATCTTCGTAGCATGTAAATTTATCATTTCACCCAGATTATATACAGTGTCTCCGGGGCTCAGAGATTTTACAATTCGTAAAATATTGGCTTTATTGGTTGGTAGTCCATCCATCCGATAATAAAATGTCATAATGCAAACAAAAATATATGACCCGATAAATCACATCGATTTGGTTTTCCTGTAAGATCATGAAATACAAGATAAAGATTCTGAAATCAAGCCCTCGCCTAAAAAATTATTTTAAAAATCGTGAACACTGTAGCGAATGTGTATAAAGCAGAGTAACTCCAGCAGTTTTTTATGAATTCTTAAAGCTGCTTTTAAACGCAAATGGTGAGTGAGTTTGGTGTTTTACGCCCGTGCAACGCTTTATGGGTTATTTACATGCGATGAACATGAAAAGGATGCTAAAATGAACATGAAATGATGATGATAAATGAAATTTGGGGGTGGAGTGGAAAACAAGGACCGGTAAATTTTGAAGAACCACAGGAAAAGGGGAGAGGTGGATAGGGGCGGAAAATTAAGCCTATGTGGTGCACTACTTGGCGGTCCACCAAGGGGTATTTTACGTGCATGAAGCGTGGCACTCTCCACACACGTTGGCCCACTATGTCAGCGGTCAAGGTTTCCGTATCATAGATCTGACAACCTCTGCGGAAGAGGGCCAACCTATTCAGCCACCTAGGGTAGACACATGGTCGCTCTGTGGGCTGAGCACTGACCCGATGTCAGAATCCCAAGACCCTTAGTCGCCTCTTACGACAAGCTAGGCTCTGCTGCGGGCCTATTCGCGCACAGGACAAACGCGAATGGAGATTGACATGAAAAGGGTAAAAAAACTCATATTATTACTAATGTTAGTTATTTCAACATTTTCGTGTTAATCTTCCTGATATTGTTGAAGTCTTTTAAGTGCATGAAGGTGGCACTCTCTAACCACTATGGCTAGCGGTCAGACTTTCAGTATTTTAAGCCTGACGTCCCCAGCAGACCAGGGCCACCCTCTCAAGAAGCAGGAAATTGGTTATATCGGGAAGAAGAATAAAAAGGGGTGATAAAATGTACATGACATGATAATTAATTGGAGGAAATGGAACACAGGACCAATTAAGGATGGGGGTTGAATGACACTGGAGTTAGTAAGTTATTGCTTTACACACGACTATATCCGGGAGATGAACATGAAAGAGGTGAAACAAATGACATGAAATGATTAGGGCGTGGGGGAAGGGGGGCACGATTTCAATCGGAGTAAAACATTTTACTGCCAATGGATAAGGGAGTTGGTAGAGATGTGCAATTAAGCCTACTGCATGGGATATATATCCAACGGGTCCTACTCTTACCGAGATCTGCAGCAGTGTTTTTTACAGTGCATGGAACGTGACATTTCTCCCACACGGTGCACCACTATGGTTTGCAGTCAAGTTTTCTGCATTATGGCCTGACGACCTTGGCATTTATTACAGGGCTGTCTCATGTAGACAAAATGTCAGTTTTCTGAGTGCTCATTAGTGGACTTTAACGGAAGGCTTTGCGCAGCTGTGGTCATATTCGCCACCCGGAACCAGAACGGGTATGCTGGGGCTCAGAGATTTAATAATTCGTTCAAAATTGGTTGACTCTGAAGGAAGACTTTCAACATAGATCTATGACAAACTTGATGACTTCAACTTTTCAATCGTCAAACTTTCCCTTTTAGTACAACATTCCGTCCGCTCCTGATTATGGCCGAGTCTTCGTATCACAATTGATTCGTTACTCAAGAGCTTGCGGGATTAAATCGATATCCTTGGCAGAGCGTCAGGTTTGACATAGAAATTGCTGACACAGGGTTATTTTGCTCCACGGTTGCTGTCTTCACTTAAAAAAATTTACTGTAGACACCGTGCACTCGTAGACAAATATTGGATTTTTATCTCTCAAATGAGTGCAGATGTTGGTTTATCGTAGAAATTTGTTTTGTCTTCTTTTACCGGATTTGATACACTAAATTGCAATTAAAAACACGACAGGTGTGCTATAGCAGGTAGGAACCGCTAACTCTTCCGGAGCACCTGAGTTCACTCTTGTTACGACTTGGGTTCGCGGTGTTGATTTCTGTTTGGTTGATTTTGTGTTTTGTGTTTCTTCGTGCTGTTCTTGTTAGTGGTTACCGGTTTCGTCGTTGCCCTTTCGGACTTTTGACACTCAAATGCCCCATAAGTGCCTCTTTGCTTCTTGCTTGAATGGTGAGCGAGTTGTGAGCGAGTTGGTGTTAAACGCCCTTGCAACGCTAGGTTATTTAAAGGCGATGAACATGAAAAGGATACATAATAATAAATGAAATAGATGGGGATGGGAAACAAAGGACCGATAAATTTTGAAGCCGACAGGAAAATGGAAGAGTTGGGTAGGGGCAGAAAATTTGGTGGTGCACTACTTGGTTGTCCACAAAGGGTCTTTTACGTGCATGAAGCTTGTCACTCTCCATACACGTTGGCCCACTATGGTCAGCGGTCAGGGCTTCCGAATTAAAGACCTGACAACCCCGCGGACGATAGCCACCCTATTCAGCCACCTTGGTCGCTCTGTGGGCTTAGCACTTACTCCGATGTCAGAATCCAAAGACCAATAGTCGCCTATTACGACAAGCTATGCTATGCTGTGGGCCTTTTCGTCTCCAGGGTCCCACACGAGACTTGCTTGCTTGGTCTGTAGTCCATCAATTAGTAAGATCATAATGAAAAAATATATATATTTATTTTAATATGCGTATAAAGCGGGGTAACTCTAACATTATTAATGAACTTTAAATGAATATTTGTTCTTATAAAGCAGCACGAATTTTCATGATATGAAATGATGATAAAATTAACACAAAATGGTTATTATTACAAGAAACAAAAGTACACAGTCAATAAGAAAAACGACTTTATGCTGCCACTGAAAAAAGAGGGATGGTTTTAAGATCAAGCAATAAAGTTAGTTGCAGGGTCAGTTTTTTTCCGAATTAAAGCCTGACAATTTGAATTTATATCGTCATCTAACTATATAACCAAAATCAAATGTAAAGTTAAAAACGACGTTACCGATAAAATTTACCTGTACACTGAAAAATCCGTCTGAACGTCATGAAACTGAACGTCAATTTTACAGCAGCGCTAAGCTTGTCGGTAAAAGTCCACTAAAGAGCGCTCAGAAACCTGACATCGGGTCAGGCCGCTTTGCCCACAAAGCGACTGGGATGTGTGCCTCAGGTGGTTGAATGGGGCAGCCCTGACATCGAGAGATGCGGGGTCGTCAGGCGATAATGCGGAAAACCTGACCGCAAACCATAGTGGTGCACCGTGTTGGGAAAAATGTCACGTTCCTCGCACGTTAAAGAACCCTGCTGCAGGTCTCGGTAAGAGTAGGACCCGTAAGATCCCCATGCAGGAGGCGAAATTCCCCGTCCCTACCAATCACTCCTTTTTCCAGTGGCAGTCAAAACTCTTCTACCCGATTGGCCTTGTGTCCCCATTTCCTCCACTTCATCATCATTTCATGTTCATTGCATCACCACTTTCATTTTCATCTCCCGGATATAGCCGAAATCGTGCTGCTTGGGAGTAAAGCAATAACTAACTAACTTACAACTTAATTAGTTAGATTCTATTGCATTTTTCACGTATAAGCAATGTTCACGAGTCCGTACCTTATACTTACGAAGTCCGTGACATATCCTTTATTTTACATCAATGCATCACAAATTTTCCGAGGAATATAATATTAGTTTTTGGTCAAAAGTTGGATATTTTTAGTCCATTTTTGTGTATAAAAAGTAAAAATTAATGGTGTTGAAACTCTTTTTTCCCTACGTGTCTTTGTCAATTTCCCTCCAAAATTGCAGTTTGCAAATGCATTTATGTAAAAAACGAGGTCCGTTACTTTACCCCTATCTTTTATTTCATATCTGGATTTATATCACTAAATACTACGCGTCTACCAATTTCCATTAAAATCTGGATACATTTGGTATCGTCCCACCTTAAATTCTATTCAGTTGTTTCAGAAGAAAACATTTTTTTAAAAGGCGACGACGACGAACGCAAAGTGATGGCAAAAGCTCAAAATAAGATGAAAAATAAAGGCCCGGAGCACATGAGTTCACTCTCGTTTCGACCGGAGTTCGCGTTGTTGATTGATATGCAATTATTTTTGTGTTTCCATGTTTTACATGCATATATGTTGTCTGTTTTTGTCCGTTTCTTGTTGGTGTTTACTGGTTTTGTCTCTGCCCTTTCGGACTTTTGACATTCGGATATCCCATTGGTGCCTCTGCTTCTTTCAAAAAAACTAACCTAAAACTATTTTTTAAAGATCAAAACCGATTGGAACTTTTGGAATGTGTAAGTGCGCGTTGATCCATTATCACAACTTCATGTACCGCAAAGCTTAAATTTGCCACTCCTACACACCTCACCTTTCCTAGAGGCATTCTTAATAACATTCTAATGTTTTCCGATCCCAACCCTAAATTTGTATAATCTTAGCATGTTTATTTTATCCTTTCGCCTTAATATTACATATTTATATAGTGTCTCTGTGGCTTGGGTCTGTATAGTCCATCAGTTAACAAGAAAATATATTAGTGTGAAAACTAGCCAATGTGTATAAAGCAGGGTAACTCAAACATATTTTTATGACTTTTTTCAACTAAGGAAGTTCTTTAGCCTAAAAGCAGTGCAAATTTGACAATATCAGGGAGATTAACGTTAAATTGTTGATATGAACATAAAATGATCATGAATGATGGGTAAAGAAAAACACAAATCGGGGAAAGGAGTTTTTACTGCCCCTGGAAAAAGAAGAATGAATGGAATCGGGTAATTTAGTAGAATTCCTACGAGTCTTACTCTTATGGTGACCTGTAAAAAATTTCTTTACTAACATTTTCCCAGTATTGTTAATAAGGTTTTATTCTTATCCGAATTAAAGCCTGAAACCCGGTAATGCCAGATGACAGTGTTTCCCCATTCAACGGGCATGTTCGCAAACGGGACTCGGAACGCAACCCTCTGAGGACTAATGTTATTTGAATTAAAATCTGTTAATCTTTTTTAAATTTGTCTTTTGTGAGCAATCAATTGACAATTGGAAAATGCAGAGATGAACTGAAATTACAATGAAGGGACGAAACCGTGTGGGATAACGGACATTATTCCTTATGGTTAACGAAATAATATGGAGTAGGCATTGCCTAAATGCGAGCATAGGTAAAAGGGACTACGTTTTGTTTATATGATGTATTTGGGGCGAGATGGTATGGGGCGATTAAGCTTCGAGACACGTTAGTTTCGTACGTGCATATAACCAAGACGAAACGAGCAGCTTATGTGTATTTATTATTTTAAGAATATTATTTGCTTGTAAAAAGCGCAATTTATTATTTTTTTAATCATTATTTCTTTTCTTAAAAATTATTTTAACATTCACTCCGGTCCTGTAAAAATAAATAACCCTTTCTGGACCATAAAAAATCTAAATCAGCATTAGCAAATTTCTCGTGGAAACAAAAACCGTAGAGCTCTCCGCTCTAGCGGGCACTTTGTGCCCGGTTGCGAGCGATATGCTCGCTAATAAGCCATTTTGACTAATATTTTCAGGTTAAACAATGAACAAGTGGTCAGATTAAAAAAATTCTAGAAAAGTTGGTTACAAAAGTACAAGTCTGCCCTCAGCTCAAATATTGACTAATGAAATTGCAAGAAATATCAGTTGAGGAAGGGTTTGAGGAAATCTCAAATTTGAGATGTTTTATAAAACTGGGGCCTAGTGAACTTGAGGTAATCCAAGTTAACATTGTTTTTTTGTTTGTTTTATTTTCGAGTCGGGTGTCAAAATATTGCGACAAAAAAGATCTTCCTTGTATGAATCAAATTCTTATTTAATATTGTGTTTGAACCATAGAACATTTGTCTTTAACAAAATACTGTTTGTGATTTACTTCCTCCTCTATTACATGTAATTAAAAATTATCATGATGTTATCTGAATAAAACAATTCAAATGTCAAGTCACGAATTTTAATGTTCAAGCGTCCACTTATATCAAGACAAAATTCCAAGCTGAAAATTTGTGCAAGGGTTTTAAAATGCAACACAAGATCTTAAATGAATTTATTGCTGAATAAAAGAATGAAGATAAAATTTGTAATAATTAAAAAGGCCGGGTTTGCGTTAAATAGAACGTACGTCAGTGACAGTTCTGATATCAAATCACATGGTATGGGACCCCATTCTGGTGCTGAACATCAAATATCGAGAGGCTATGATTAGAAGCTGCTGAGAAAACTTACGATAATTGTTTTCCCGCCCGCGCTACCCCCTTTCAATTTGACCATGACAATTTTTACCTTGATTGATAGCTCCGTAAAATGCCTCCAAAAATTAAAATTAATAAAATAACATCAAGGACTCTTTTTTAATTCATTACCACATCAAAGAACATATAACTAATTTAGATTTGAATTTTAAATGCATTTTATTTTGCCGTGGGCATAACGCAAAACAGCGAGCAGCGCCAATTGGCCTCGTTGAAGGCTGCTGTAAAATTGCAGCTTGTTAATTTGGTGCACTTTTTCCAAATCTTTTTATTTTCCATTCCCCAACAATAAGAATGTCCGTCTTGTAAGCCTTTAGATTAAACAGTCGATTCAACAGCTTAGGTCAGAAAGCATGGAAGAAAATAAATATTTAATAATTAAATTTAATTAATAAATAATTAATATATATGATTAATTTAATTTATATAAGACTTGTATTTTTCTTAACCTTGAAAAAATTAAATACTTATGTATAAAAGCAGGGAACTCTAGCAGCTTTAACGATTTGTTTTACTTGGATTTTACAGATAAAAACTATAACTTGGGCAATTATTTAGGCTGATTTTCGAGCTCACTTGAGTCATCCAAGGTCCGCCATCTTGTTCAGAAAAAGTTAATTTTAACCTAGATAGAGCAGCTAAGAGAGGTGGCAGCTCCTGGTTGCAGGGCCAATCGGGGAAATGATTTTGAGTCAGTAGGTTAGGTTTCGCTTTACTCTCAAAGCACGAATTAAGCTTTATCGGCGATAGTAATTTAGTTAGTTTATTATTGCATACTACAAGGCAGAACGAATTCTGTTATACCCAGGGAGGTGGACATGAAAGGGGTGACAAAATGTACCTAACATGATGATGAATTGAAGGAAATGGGCACAAGGCCAGTGTGGAATGTGATAGATTTAACAATTTAGCCTCCTGCATGGGGATCCTACATGTAGCAGTGTTCGCTAACAATCAAGGAACGTTACATTTTTATTACACAACGTTTAACCACTTTGGTATGAGGTCAGATTGTACCGCATTACAACTTGACGACCCTGGTACATGTATTCATTGTGACAAGGCTGTCCCATTCAACCACATGGTACACCCTTCCAAGTCGCTATTTGCAAAGCGGCTTTGACCTATGTCAGGTTTCTGACATATTGCTGCGGGCATATTTGCAACCCGGAACTCGCACGAAAAAAAAAAGGCTCGCAGGAGCCTGAATCACTCACTTGACTTCAATGACTGAAGGTCGAGTAGAGGAATGAAATATGTTGGGGCATCTGAAGGCGTAAAATTCCAATCAAGGATCATTATATAGCTGAATATTTAAGCAAATAAAGGTTTTCTTAATCTTTTTACAATGTATAATGTGCAAGGCAAAACCCCCAAACATGACAATCAGGGGCCATAACGTATATTAGGGGTCATCTGTAAGCTTCAGTTCAATGAAAATTTTGGAAGAGCCAAATGAACTGAAGACTAAGCAAACAGCTATTCTCTATCTGCAACAGTTTTCATTCTATAGGCGAAAACACGAAAAAACATTATTTTTCATCTTTAAATTAAACGATCATAACCCCAATAAGGAGTCATCTGACCATTTTGATCCAGTGGAGACTTTCATCGTGCTCAATCAGCTGAAGGTTTAAGCAATCAACAGATTTCCTCTATCTGCAATATTTTTCATTCTATAGGCCAAAAACATGAAAAACCGTTATGTTTAACCTTTAAAGGGACATAACCCATATAAAGGGTCACTTCGATGTGCACTGCTCTAGGGTAGAGACAGGTGAAAAGTACTGCCTATCGCTTACAATCGAGATGACCGCCATCTGACAACTTCACTTCGACCCATTATAGGGGTGAGTGAGTGAGTTTGTGTTTTACGCCCGTGCAAGAAGCAGAGGTACCAATGGGATATGCGGATGTCAAAAGTCCGAAAGGGCAGAGACAAAACCAGTAAACACAAGAACGGGGCAATAACAGACAACATGTAAAACATGGAAACACAAAATAACTGAATATTAATCAACAACGCGAACTCCAGTCGAAACAAGAGTGAACTCAGGTGCTCCGGAAGAGTAAACAGTTCCTGCTTGCTATAGCACACCCGTCGCGTTGCCAATAGTCCATTCAGAGTGTCAAATCCGGTAAAGGTACACAAAACAAAATCTTATGACAAACCAACATCGGCATTCATCGAGAGATCGAAATCCCATCTTTGTCTATAAGTGCATGATGTCTTCCGTAAAATTTCTTGAGTGAAGACAGCAACCGAGGAGCAACATAACCCTGTGTGAGCAATTTTTGCGTCAGACGTGTCGCTCTGCTTAGGAAATCGATGTAAGTCCTGCACGCTCTGGAGTAACGAATCAATTGAGATATGTAAACTCCATAAGCTAGAGCGGAAGGAATTTCGAGATGTAGATCTTAATATGAAGCAGACTTTCTAGAATCCGTTGTGTCCTTTATCTCAAGCTCCTGGGGATATATGAGATGGAGAAGGTCACCAAATCGAGAATTGCTTAGTGAAAGGACATCATCAATATAACGGAACGTGAGATTGAAAGAGACAGCTAGTTTACGGTCTTTTTTGTCTAGAAGAGATTGTAAGAAGTCTGCTTCATATGAATGACGAAACAAATAAGCAAGCAAAGGTGCACAATTAGTGTTCATCGGAATCCCTATTGTTTGCTGAAAAACACGTCCACCAAACAGAGCAAATATGTTGTCAATAAGAAAGTTGATTATTTGGTGGTCTTCTGTAAATTTGTTCTTTTTCTTAGACTCATTGATGACAAAGTAAGTCTTGGTATTATCGACTACTAGATATTTGTACCTGCGTTTTCCATTCTTTTTTAAAAAGCTGCGTTTAATCAGCTGTGCCAATCGCGATTTCAGTTGTTCATGTGGAATAGAAGTGAAAAGTGTGGAGAAATCGAATGATTTGATGCTGTTACAAGATGAAACTGATTTAGAGTTAAGAATCTCCATTAGTTCTTTCGAATTCTTCAGGATCCACATTTGATTGACACCATTTCTAGAATAACAACAATCGTAATATTTTATTTCCGTAAGTATTGAAGTCAACAGAACTGAAAAAGGCTTAGTTGTACATTTGGATGACCCTGCAATGAAGCGCTGTTTGTATGGATTTATATGTAATTTAGGAATCCAATACAGGGATGGAATGTCATTATTACTGCCACCAACAGAAAGGTCGAAGGAGGAAATGACAGATTTGTGATTGTCAATGGTTTCCTCCTTGGTGCTTTGTCTGCAGGTACAGCATATTTGTTATGTAAGGTGGACAATGTTTTGGCAATATCAGCTTTGCTGAAAATGGATGTTGCCTTGTTCATTGAGCTTTTCAAAGAATTGATTTTTTTCAAAACCAATGACAGCTTTTACCCATTCTGACAAGACGTCACATTCTTTCTCCTGTTCTTTTTTTTGGGCCCATTTTCTGGCATAGTCCTAAACTGAATCCATAATTCTTTTGAAATTATAGCTCCAGTTGATTCGTCTTGGCTCACGATATTTAGGTCCTTTAGCCAAAACATCGCGAAGTAAGTCATTTTCCACGATGGTGAGCTATATAGGTTATTTGCAGGCGATGAACATGAAAAAAATATGATAAAATGAACATGAAATGATGATGATGAATGAATATGGGGTGGGGTGGGAAACACAGAACCGGTTAATTTTGAAGACCCACAGGAAAATGGGAGTGGTTAGGGCGGAAAATTTAGCCTAGGTGGTGCACTACTTGGCGGTCCACAAGGGGGTCTTTTACGTGCATGAAGCGTGGCACTCTCCACTCACGTTGGCCCACTATGGTCAGCGGTCAGGGTTTCCGTATTATAGACCCCGCGGACGAGGGCCACCCTATTTCAGCCACCTAGGGTACACACTTGGTTGCTCTGTGGGCTGACCACTGACCCGACGTCAGAATTCCAAAACCCTTAGTCGCCTCTTACGACAAGCTAGACTCTGCTGCGGGCCTATTCGCCAGCTGGGCCCCGCACAGGACTGGGCTAAAAAGAAAAGAGATTGTCACGGTCACAGATTATCCGATTGCACGAAATTCTATAGATCTGACCCTTTTTGAAACCTGCAATAGGTGCACCATTAATCAAATGAAAACAAAATTAAATGTGTCCATGGTACATGGATGCCCCAGAACGTAGCAGGCCAACAGATCTGATGATCATTTAGGACATAGTCTGTCATACTGAACCAACTTGCCGTATTTTAATCCTGTTCAAGCATGGTTTCCGAGAAGGGCTTGACGAAAATTTCATATCAGTCCAGTCATCAACAAGCGCATGTCTTTGTACTTCTGTTACATAAGACGTCTTAACTCTTTTTATATTTGGACATTGTTAGTTGCGCCAGGACGTGTAAAGTTTTATGAGATGGAGAAGGTCGCTAAATTGTTAAGTGAAATGAGATCATCAACGGAACGTATATATTACTGAAGGTGAGGTTAAATGATAGATTTAGTATACGATCTGTTTTGTCTAGGAGTAATTTTCAGAAGTCTGCTTCATGTAAATCAGCAAAATTTCGACAAGGTGTACATGTCGACTGGAATGCGGATAGCTTGCTGGGTGAGTTGGTGCTTTCTCTAGCAACACTATATAGATTATATAATGAAGAATGATAAAATAAAAACAAATTGATTAAAGTGAGTCATTGCTTTACACACAAGCAGCCGAAGTCGGCTATGACGAGTGTTGTAGTTTGTGTCGTGTACACTTCTTCCACATCTCATTATCTTCCAGTCCCTTGCAGGTCCTCGATGTCTAATAGGCCAGCAGTAGAGCTTGTCATAACTAAGGAAATTCTGACATCGAGTTAGTGCTCAGCCTACAGAGTGACCAATTTTTACCCTAAGTGGCTGTATAGGGTGGCCCTCGTCCGCGGGTCTTTCAGGTCGATTACCGGTTTACGGAAAGCTTACCGCTTACCATATTGAGCCAACGTGTGGGAAGAGGTGGGTAGGGGCAGAAAATTTAACCTATGTGGTGCACTACTTTGCGGTCCACAAAGGGGTCTTACACGTGCATGAAGCGTGGCAATCTCCACACACGTTGGCCCACTTTGGTCAGTGGTCAGGGTTTCCGTGTTATAGACCTGACAATCCCCGAGGACGAGGGCCACCCTATTCAGCCACCTAGGGTACACACTCAGTCGCTGAGCACTGACCCGACGTCAGAATACCAAGACCCTTACTACAAGCTAGGCTCTGCTGCAGGCCTATTTGCCACCCAGCCCCCCCCCCCCCCCCGCACGGAACTCGCTCACCTTGATGTTAACCCTATGAAGACTTTGGTAGCGCTAAATGAGATGAATGTTTAAGCAACAAAAGCTTTTCTTTATCTGCAATAGTTTTCATTCTATAAGCAAACGAGTACTGATTGTGACGGCAGCCGTCACAGATGTTCCCCAAACGAACAAGATGTACCACAAAGCAGCAAAAATACTGCCTTTTTCAGATTTATAGAATGTGCTAATGATGTAAAAATATAAAATATATATGTATAATGTTCATGGCATTGTCAATGATGTGTTTACACATGCCATCTTGGATAAATTTTGGCGCCCATCTTGGATTTAGAAATTTCACATTTTTGCATTTAACGGAAAAACTGTAAATATCTCTTTAGAACTTTTAAAATATTTTTGTAGTACTTATCAAGCTCTATAATACCACAAAGTTTCAAGGTGCTCATCACTTGGGTTACTGAGATATGACAATGTCCTATATAATGAACTTTTGCTATTTATTAAAAAAAGCGGTCATTTAAAAAATTTCGAACTCCTTATAGACACCTCTGATGTGGAGCATTACTCACAACATCAAAATCTACCAGAATATTAATTTTTAACAAAATCCAAGCACTTTTAAATTTTGGCGGCCATCTTGGATTTTGAAATTTCACATTTTTGCAATTTGCGGAAAAACCTTAAATATCGCTTCAAATTTTTTTTGGATATTTTTGTAGTACTCATCAAGCTCTATAATCCTACCAAGTTTCAAGGTCCTGACCACCTAGGTTACCTAGATATAGCAATGTTACGATTTTAGGTCGTAACTGTTATTGTTTTTCTATATAATTAACGTTTAATATGCTGAAGTATTTTACTTTGACATTTGTTTACATTTTATGCTATGTCATGTTCCTTTGAAGTGAACTTCTTTCATCGTTTTTGTGCATAATAGACATGAATAATGTTGTATTTTATTGTCAAGTTAATTACCTTCTAATTATATCTCATGTTCAAATGAATTACTATGTCTTATTTTGATATAAATCCTTGTTTACTATCAACGTCGGAACCACCGGATGACGCCATTACCAAGGTGCTTGTTCCGGGTTACGTCAAGTACTCAATTCGATTATGACGTCACTAGACGCTTCTGATTGGTCAATTTTTGGAATAAAAGGGGTGCAGCTGAGCCGGCCTGGCAGATTTTCGATCTCACCTCTGCAAGAGCAGAACTAGCTTTTGAAGCTAATACCTCGGTACCACGACTTCGAGTCAGCCAACAATCGGCGTTATGAGTGAACCAAGTTTTACCTCCGTTATCGGGATGGTACGATCTTTCTTTTAATAAATAAAGATAGTACAGTGAATGCCCATCCCGGGACTGTGCCCGGAAAATTCCCTCTTGGTTTTACACTCCTGTTTGTTTGTTTTTGTTGGTTTCTGGTGTCCTTGGTCGATTGCTGTTAGTTTTCAACGTTGCTGCACATATTCAAAGGTCCTGACTATGATAAGACAAGTTAGGTTGAATGATCAACTGTTATAATTCAATCTATTTCTAATGGTTCCGACTTGAAAAAGTACAGTTAATGTTGAAATATTTGTGAAATATATTTTAATATATACCTTCGAATTGTGCATATATTTGTATTTTCTAGTATTCATATAAAGTATGAACTTTATCCTGACTTTGTCTTTATTTCAACCAATATACCGATCCAAAGGATCCACACAATTTATATGTACGGTTGAGTCTTTTATTCCAATTACATGCAAAATCTTTTCCTCGGCATAAAAGGCGAAAAACCGTTACACTGGTGTCAGAAGTGGGATTCCTTAACTTTGTTTCGGTGGTTGAAATAAATAAATGTACAGTTCCAGAAAAATCGAACTTATTGCTATGTTCAAATCCTAAACATGATGGCTGAGTCTGATTCTGAAGTTGAGATTAATTTGAACAGATTATTTCCCGATGAAAACGATCCAAATGAAACCATTCCAATAGAGAAAAACGAAATGAATGTACAATCTACTCCACAAAACCAAAAAAATATCACAATTCATGATGAATTGAAAGAAATGAAAAACCTCATGAGAGATCAACTTAAAGATATTTACCATGATTTCAAAAATTGCCAAAAGGACATTATCAATTCAGTGCAACAATTCAAAAGCGATTTTGAATCTGACTTTTCTGTTATGAAAAACAAAATTACCGAGCTTGAATGTCAAGTTCACGGGAACCAACAAAAATTAACACAGATAAATAGATTATCTCCAAATCCAGAAACACACGAAACTATGCATCTGAACAAAGCTCCGTGCCACAGAGAAAACTTGTGCTCATCAGAAGAAACACGTGCCACACGTTTATGCCAAAATAGTAAAAACACAGAAATACATAAAAATTCTTTATTCGATAAAGATAATGTATGTGATGTCAATCAAAACTATGCTGATCTGGTTACACCTAACGATGTCCCCAGTCCCCAAACCCTTCCCAAAAACAGTAGTAACACTGTTAAAATGAAACCACAACTCTATGAAGGGGACGATGACCTTGATGAATATCTAGCCCAATTCGAAATATTGGCAGAAATAAACGGCTGGGACTATAAAACGAAATCCTTATATTTGGCCGGCAGTTTGAAAGGGGGAGCTAGAGCTCTTTTAAATGAGCTGGATAAGGAATCGAGAAAAGATTTTGATAAAATTGTAATGACTATAAACAGTAGATACAGGTCTGCCCAAAAATCTGAATTGTTTAGAGCTAAACTTCAATCAAGGGTAAGAGGGAAAGACGAGAGTTTGCCTGAACTAGCACAGGCTATAAAGAAACTTACTAGGCAAGCTTACCCAAATGCACCAGCTTCCTTAACCAGTGTTTTAGCACTGGAACACTTTATAGATGCTATCCCAGATATTGATTTAAGATTACGACTGCGGGAGTCCAACCCTAAGTCCGTGAGTGAGGCGGAAACCTTAGCGGTTAGATTAGAGACCCTTAAATTAGCGGAACGTCAGAAAGGCCGACCAGTTAGGTCTACCGACTTTGAGATAAATACTGAACATGATATTGAAAAACCAAGTGGTTTTAGAGAAGATTTGAGTGGTTTAACCACAGAGTTACGTTCTCTGACAAGAGAACTAAAAGATTTGACCCAAAAACAAAATGATTTTAGAAATAAACCCTGGGAAAATAATCAAAATAAAAGGTTCAACGGCGGGAACAATAGAAATTTTAACCAAAATAAGAATTTTGGAAACCAGAGATGGAACTCTAACCAGAGAAATAATTTTTCTCGGGACAACCACAATTCAACTATTAACCCCACTCTTCAGGGAAACCAATGGCGGTCGAACTCGGGGGTCGGAGCAAGACCATTGTAGAATGGCCCAAAACTGTAGCAGTGAATGAATCTTGGTCTAGTAATGAGGGACTTTTTGTAAAAGCTAAAATTAAAGATAAAACATTAGCTTTTCTTGTGGATACGGGTGCAAATGTTACTATCCTAAGTAAGAAATTTATTGATAAAATAGAACCCTCACTAGCACCAAAGATTGAACCTGTAAATATTAGTTTGATAACGGCAACCGGTGAAAGTTCACCTTTCCTTGGACAAATAAATATCCAAATTTTTGTTGGTCGTAAAGCTTATGATCACAATATTTTAGTTGCTGATATATCCAATGACGGAATCCTGGGCATGGATTTTCTTGTCACGTATAACTGTGATGTTTTATTGAGTCAGAATAAATTAAATATGAATGGAGAAATAATCCCGTGCTTTCACTATGCAAGTAGTGCCAAATCTTGTTATAGGGTAGCTATACAAGAGAACATTGTTGTCCCCGCTAATTCAGAGATACTTATCCCAGGACAATCTAACGATCCAATATTCAAGGGTTCTATTGGTCTCATTGAACCCAATGAAAAATTTATGGAGAAACATGGATTGTTCATTGCACGGTCCATTGTAAATACTGATATGTATGACATTCCCTTGAGAGTAATGAATGCTAATGACGAACCCTGTACCTTGTATAAGGGTTCCATAGCAGCTAGTTGTCACCAGATTGCAGAGGAAGATATCCAAACTTCCCATTTGGTGAATAATGTCACTAAAGTCCAAAGTAATAACGACCCAGACATTCCGTTACCCGAGCATTTAAAAGAATTGTACGAGTCCAGTAAAGACGGTCTTGATGTAGATCAGAGTAGAAGGTTAAAAAATCTGCTTGTTGAATACAGCAGTATATTTTCAGTCGACTCCGATGATATCGGATTGACAAACTTAGTAGAACATACTATAAACACTGGAAATCATCCTCCAGTTCGACAAAGACCGAGACGGATACCTTTATCGCGAATGAAAGACGCGGAAGATGAAATAAAGAAATTAGTAAAACAAGACATTATTGAGCCCTCTACGTCCCCTTGGAATGCAAATATAGTTCTTGTTAAAAAGAAATCAGACAATAGTTGGCGGTTTTGTATAGATTTCCGGTCCCTCAATGAGTGTGTAATGAAAAACTCACACCCTCTCCCAAGAATAGATGATACAATTGATGCACTGTCTGGTTCAAAATATTTTTCCAATGTTGATTTGAAATCGGGATATTTTCAGATCCCTGTTGCTGAGAGTGACCGTCCTAAAACGGCCTTTTCTTTCCCTGGAGGAGGCCTTTGGCAGTTCAAAAGAATGCCAATGGGTTTGTGTAACAGTGCTCAAGTTTTTGAGAGACTCATGGAAAGAGTTCTCACAGGTCTTACATGGAAGATATGTTTGGTATATCTTGATGATATCATTATATACTCGAAGTCCTTTGATGAACACATGAATAATTTGAGAGACGTGTTTCAGAGGTTAAAAGAGGCTAATTTGAAACTTAGTCCTAAAAAATGTAATTTTGTAAAAACGAAAGTCAAGTTTCTTGGTCATGTGGTTAGCGAAGATGGAGTCGCTACTGATCCAAGTAAAATCCAGGCCGTCGAAGAGTGACCGGTCCCTAGATGTGTTAAGGACGTGAGAAGTTTCCTTGGATTAACATCCTACTATAGGAAATTTATTCTCAACTACGCTGAAAAGGCAAAACCTTTGTATAAGGTTACAGAGAAAAATACAAAGTTTTCATGGACAAACGACTGTCAGCAATCATTCGTGGAGTTAAAGACTGCTCTTATAAGTGCCCCTATTTTGGCATACCCAACTAGGGATGACTTCTTTATCTTAGATACAGATGCAAGCAATCTGAGTATGGGTGCAGTACTAAGTCAAGTTCAAGACGGAGTCGAAAGAGTTATCTGTTATTTCAGTAAAACTTTCAGTCGATCTGAAAGAAAATATTGTGTTACTCGCAGAGAGTTGTTGGCTGTTGTAGCCTCTATAAAACATTTTCACCATTACTTATATGGCAGGCACTTCAAAGTCAGAAGTGACCACGGTGCTCTTAGTTGGTTGTTCAACTTTAAGAATCCTGAAGGGCAATTAGCCCGCTGGTTTGAAGTATTAGCTTCCTACGATTTCAAAATTGAACATCGTGCTGGAAGGTCCCATAATAATGCGGACGCTTTGAGTAGACGGCCATGTTACGAGAAAGAATGTCCACATTGTACCAGAGTTGAGAAAAATTATAAACAAATCTCTGATATTAGGCTGAAACATGAAGACGGTCTGAAGACTACATGTGAATCTTGCATCAATAACCAAGATGGTAGTACAAATCGCGAGTTTCAGAAACCTAAAGAGAATTGTCTTAAATCCTGCGCAAACATTGCTGTTGTTAGTGGCGGTACGGGTTCCACTGTAAAATCAAATGATTGTCATCAGCAATTAACGCAGTATACCAACCATAAAGAAATGATTGAAGAGGATAGCCTTGACGTACGCCTGGGTAAAATTGAAAAAATGAAGATAGTTGTTGTAATACGATTAAAAATTATCCTTCACTTGAGAGTTATAAGAGTGATAAGGAAACGGACATCCTTGATGCACCCCCTCAAGAGTCTGAAAATATTCTTGTATGCACAAGATCCAAGAATTATGAACTTCTTGGTGATCAGACCAACGATAAGGATCCACCTGAAATAGAAAATATTGCAAGGTTACAAACAAATGATGATGTCATAAATACCTTGATCAATTGGAAATTGCAAAACTGCAAACCGAAGTGGGAAGATATATCGCACATGAGTCCCGAGATAAAATTTTTATTGGGCGCGATTAGACTCGTTGATAGTAAGAGATGAAGTATTGTACAGAAAATGGGAGAAAAACCCTAAGAAGGATATAACCTGGCATATTGTTATACCCAAATCTTTGAAAACTTTTGTGTTGACACAAGTACACAACACAGTCACGGGTGGTCACTTAGGCTTTAAAAAGAGCCTGTCCAAAATCAAATGCAGATACTTTTGGTACAAGATGAGAGAAGATGTTAAGTATTGGTGCACTAAATGTGACATATTTGCAGCAAAAAAAGCACCCTTTAGAAAACCAAAGGCCCCAATGAAGCAATATCTCGTGGGAGCCCCTTGGGAAAGGATGGCCATTGATATTCTTGGTCCGCTTCCACAAAGTTTTAAGAACAATCGATATATTATGGTTGTACAAGACTATTTCTCGAAATGGGCAGAAGCGATTCCCATTCCAGACATAGATGCAGTCACTGTAGCTAACCATTTTATCGAGCGTATAGTCACTATTTTCGGGGTCCCTTTATCCATCCACTCAGATCAAGGATCTAACTTTGAATCAAAGGTTTTCAAAGAAATGTGTCAAACATTGGGTATTCATAAAACCCATACAACACCATTTAGACCAAAATCGGATGGAATGGTTGAGAAAGTAAACTCAACTATTGAAACAATGCTGTCCGCATTCGTTAGTCATCATCGGAGAGATTGGGATGAATATGTTTATTTGCTTATGATGGCATATCGGTCATCAGAACATGAAAGCCTGGGAACATCTCCTTGTTCTATGATATTCGGGAAAGAAGTAAACTTACCTCTAGATCTGGTTCTTGGTCGACCTGAAATAAATGCGCATGATAACAAAGCAAAATCTGCTTATGCTTATGAATTGTCCCAAAAGATCGAAACTATCCATACCTTTGCCCGAGACAAGTTAAAACTGTCTTCCGACAGAATGAAAAAGAATTATGATATCGGTTCCAAAATGCAGGAATTTGTAGAAGGTTCCCCTGTTTGGCTTCATAATCCTCGACGTAAAAAAGGTCTCTGTCCCAAACTTCAGAATAATTGGGAAGGTCCTTACGTTATAACTCAAAAGATAAATGATATTATCTTTAAAATCCAGAAAGGCGCTAAGATGAAACCTAAAATTGTTCACCAAGACAGACTTAAACCTTATCTTGGGGAAAATGCCCCTAAATGGCCCTTTTAAACAGCTACTGAAAATCCAGATCAGAATAGTTATCATTTGGCATTTATTTGAATGTACACTACAATGCCACGTGATGCAAATGTTAATAAAATCCAATTTTATGTTACAGATGACTATGTACAAGTGTGGAATATGTAATGATTTCTCATTTGACGACCCCATTGACTGCAAGCGCCACATGACGGAGCAGCACTCCGGATTTGGATACCGATGCTCCATTTGCAGAGTAGTAGTGAGCCGCCATGCCGCCCATCGTAATTGTAAAGGAGCATTATCTTTAATCAATAGGCAGACCATGTCGTTGACAGAAAGAGAGAAGGAGGAGTTTGATAGATTTCAAAGAGCAAGGGAAAGTAAGATGCTTGTAGAGAAGGTGTCACCAGTTGACAAAGAAAACCAGAGTAGTAGAAAAAAGGTAGAAAAGAAGACAGAAAAGAAGAAGGAGAAAATGAGGAAAAGTCCGTTAGAAGATCTGTACAAAGAAAACATAATGGAATACCCAAAAGAAAAGAAAAGGAAGACAGGTGAAAAAGAAAAGGGAGTGAAGAAGGTCAAGAAGGAAGTGAAAGCAACAGGAACAAGAAAGGAGGATGAAAGAGTCGTTATTTTAGATACGTCCGACAAATATGAGATCATTTCTATAGCCGACGATATGGATGACATATATAATGATGAATTGAAGGAGATGGTACAAAACCCTATACAGCCACTGACATCTGCCACAGCTTCTCCTGTAATAACTATTACTACTACTGCCACTGCAACAACACCTTCTTCAGCTTATGTAACACTCCAGTCGCCAACATCCATACAGGTATTACTTCCAGCTTCCACCACATAAGAGCCAATTTCTTCTTATTCACCATTGCTGTCTTTAACTACTCCTGAATATGTCTCTCTTCGGTCATCACTGGTTTCTTCCACTTCATCTATAGATGTTGCCACTAACTCCATAACTACGTACTCTGCCGCACCGATCCAATCACCCACTGAAGTTCCTTTGTCCGCAAGCCAGTCGTATACTCCAACACCTGTTAGCACCCTGAAGCTGCAAAATATAGAGAAGAACCAGCAGACAAGATTTTTATTGAATATTGGTGGCACAAAATTTGAAACATCAGCAGAAACAGTTTCCGTATTCCCAGAATCATTATTGGCTAAACTCATAGAGGAAGGATCACCAGTCAAACCCTACAAGATCGAGGGTTTGTCTTGTTATTTCGTTGATAGAGACCCAAAACACTTCCAGTTTATACTTAATTACCTTAGAAATAAAGGCATGATATATGGAGATTTACTCCCCAGGGACATACGACAGCTGCAAGAGTTGCAGAACGAGGCCAACTTCTACCAGTTGAAACACCTTAAAGGGAACATCACTAGGAGGATCTATAACTTTAAACATGGACTGTTGATATAATAGAACATTGGGGGGAGGATTTAACTGTTTGATGTAACATATTGTTGTTATTGAATTCGTGTTGTATGATAGGGGGTGGACTTTATTTATTGTATATATGTATTACTATTTAAATATGATTAAGACTTATCTATTGGTTAGGTACAGTTCAACCTTAGAAAAGTCCCATGATGTCTTATGACTGATAATTTTAATTACTCTGCTTTTCTCAGGTTTCACTGTTCCATATTAATAAATAAACTCACATATAGCTGATACTATAAGAACCTTGTGCATATGTGAAGGTTAAATAATGCTTTTCATGTTATGACATTTGAGGACAAATGTTTTAGAAGGAAGGGGGCAGTGTTACGATTTTAGGTCGTAACTGTTATTGTTTTTCTATATAATTAACGTTTAATATGCTGAAGTATTTTACTTTGACATTTGTTTACATTTTATGCTATGTCATGTTCCTTTGAAGTGAATTTCTTTCATCGTTTTTGTGCATAATAGACATGAATAATGTTGTATTTTATTGTCAAGTTAATTACCTTCTAATTATATCTCATGTTCAAATGAATTACTATGTCTTATTTTGATATAAATCCTTGTTTACTATCAACGTCGGAACCACCGGATGACGCCATTACCAAGGTGCTTGTTCCGGGTTACGTCAAGTACACAATTCGATTATGACGTCACTAGACGCTTCTGATTGGTCAATGTTTGGAATAAAAGGGGTGCAGCTGAGCCGGCCTGGCAGATTTTCGATCTCACCTCTGCAAGAGCAGAACTAGCTTTTGAAGCTAATACCTCGGTACCACGACTTCGAGTCAGCCAACAATCGGCGTTATGAGTGAACCAAGTTTTACCTCCGTTATCGGGATGGTACGATCTTTCTTTTAATAAATAAAGATAGTACAGTGAATGCCCATCCCGGGACTGTGCCCGGAAAATTCCCTCTTGGTTTTACACTCCTGTTTGTTTGTTTTTGTTGGTTTCTGGTGTCCTTGGTCGATTGCTGTTAGTTTTCAACGTTGCTGCACATATTCAAAGGTCCTGACTATGATAAGACAAGTTAGGTTGAATGATCAACTGTTATAATTCAATCTATTTCTAATGGTTCCGACTTGAAAAAGTACAGTTAATGTTGAAATATTTGTGAAATATATTTTAATATATACCTTCGAATTGTGCATATATTTGTATTTTCTAGTATTCATATAAAGTTATGAACTTTATCCTGACTTTGTCTTTATTTCAACCAATATACCGATCCAAAGGATCCACACAATTTATATGTACGGTTGAGTCTTTTATTCCAATTACATGCAAAATCTTTTCCTCGGCATAAAAGGCGAAAAACCGTTACAATAATGAACTTTCGCTGTTTACTCGGAAACGGTGGCCATTTTGAAAATTTTGAAAACGTTGTGCTACTCTCTGATATGTGCCCTATCACTGTGGAAAGTTTCATAAAGCTCAGTCTTCACATCTCTTCGGCTATACCCGGACAAGCGTTTTTTGGAGTGCGGAAGAAGAAGAAGAAGAAGAATAAGAACAAGTATTAACTGTGATTGCAAGCAAGTCACAAAGTCCCCCAAACGACCCGTATTTGCCACTATTCTCTTCAGCATGTCAAAAAAACCTAAATATCAATTTTCATGTAAATCGGTGCACTTTGAAAATTTTGACCCGATTATCTCCCTTTGAAATCACATTTTTATTTATATCTCGAAAACCGTAAATATCGCTTCAAAATTTTTTTTTCACATTATTAAAGAGAATGTTTTGCTCTATCAACCTACAACATTTCAGAACCCTGCGCACCTAGGTTACCGAGATATTGCAATGTCCAATATTTAGTCCATTTTCCTGTTTCCATGGAAACGGCGGCCATTTTGAAAATTCCGATTATCCACGAAGCTTCCTTTCTTTACAATCTATTATCCTGCCAAGTTTCATATTATTATGTGGAGTTGTTTTCTCTGGGATCTCCGGACAAGTTCACGACTAAGTGGAAGAATCGGAAGAAGAATAATAACAAGTATTAACTGTGATTGCAAGCAAGTCACAAAGTCCCCCAAACGACCCGTATTTGCCACTATTCTCTTCAGCATGTCAAAAAAAACCTAAATATAAATTTTCATGTAAATCGAAGCACTTTGAAAATTTCGACCCAATTATCTCCCTTGAGAAATCACATTTTTATTTATATCTTGAAAACCGTAAATATCGCTTCAAATTTTTTTTTCATATTATTAAAGAGAATGTTTTGCTCTATCAACCTACAAAATTTCAGAACCCTGCGCACCTAGGTTACCGAGATATTGCAATGTCCAATATTTAGTCCATTTTCCTGTTTCCATGGAAACGGCGGCCATTTTGAAAAGTCCGATTGTCAACGAAGCTTCCTTTCTTTACAATCTATTATCCTGCCAAGTTTCATATTGATATGTGGAGTCATTTTTTCTGGGATCTCCAGACAAGTTCACGACTAAGTGGAAGAATAAGAAGAAGAAGAAGAAGAATAATAAGAAATATTGATGATATGATCTCAGAGATCATGAATGGCTCCCAAACGACGGCACCATGTCGACAACTGATATCTGGAATACATGCCATATCATTCAATTGAATTAAATACAGTGGGAAATCAAATTTCATGGAGATCAGACAAAGTTCACTTTTAAAATGGGTAGGAGTGTAGTGAAAATGGCCGCCATAGAAAATCCAGAAGTCGAATCAACATTCTGAGTGCACCATTAAATTCGGCATACCTGATTTACCCAGATAACCTATTCTCATGAGCATTTGACTAACTTTAATTTTCGGTCTATTTTTAGAAATTCAAAATGGCCCCCATTTGGTAACCGGAAGTCGGATTGAAATTCCGATTGCATCATTGAACTCAGCATACCTGATTTACCCAGGTGGCCCATTTTCAAGAAGATTCGACAAACTTTAATTTTTGGCTATTTTTAAAAATCAAAATGGCCGCCATTTGAAAACTGGAAGTCTGCTCGAAATTCTGATTGCATCATTGAACTCAGCATACCTGATTTACCCAGATGACCCATTTTCAAGAAGATTCGACAAACTTTTATTTTTGGCTATTTTTAGACATCAAAATGGCCGCCATTTGGAAACCGGAAGTCGGATCGAAATTCCGATTGCATCATTGAACTGAGCATACCTGATTTACCCAGATGGCCAATTTTCAAGAAGATTCAACAAACTTTAATTTTTGGCTATTTTTAGAAATCAAAATGGCCGCCATTTGGAAACCGGAAGTCGGATCGAAATTCCGATTGCATCATTGAACTCAGCATACCTGATTTACCCAGATTACACATTTTCAAGAAGATTCGACAAACTTTAGTTTTTGGCTATTTTTAGAAATCAAAATGGCCGCCATTTGGAAACTGGAAGTCGGATCCTAATTCCGATTGCAAATTTAAATTCAGCATACCTGATTTACCCAGATGACCAATTTTCGTGAAGATACGACAAATTTTAATTTTTGGTTATTTTAGAAATTTCTAGAAAATTCACATTTTTGCATTTTACGGAAAAACCGTAAATATCGCTTCCGAAATTTTTTTTTTTCGTATTTTTGTTGTACCCATCATGCTCTACAATCATACCAAGTTTCAAAGTCCTGCCCACCTAGGTTCCAGAGATATAAGATTGTCCGAAATCTGGAACATTCCCCGTTGCCATGGAAACGGTAGCCATTTTGAAAATTTCCCACGCATTTGGCACAATTTCTCATAAGGGTCTATACTTGGGGAACATTTCATAATGTTTCGATAAACAGTTTACGAGAAAACTTCCGGACAAAAATTTAGGGCGGAAGAAAGAATAATAATAACAAGTGCTGACTGTGTTGGGGATGCCCAACACAAAATGTCTCCCAAACGAACGCATTTTTGACGCCGTATTCTATTTCACCATTCATAAAAACCACTAGATACAAAATTTTGTTGAAATTGAAGCATTGGTTGAAATTGGTCAATTTTAACAACTTTGGATGGCGGCCATTTTGAAATGGCGGCCATCTTGAAAATTTTATTTACAGATTTGAGGTCGCCTTACCCTGTTCTGTTAATATACTAAGTTTCATGCAAATTGGTTGACATTTTTAAATTTTGCCTATTTTCAGTAGCAGCCATTTTGAAAATGGCGGCCATCTTGAAATTTTTTTTCACCAATCAAGTCCTTTTTAATTTTGTCAATCAACGTCCAAATTTGGTCGAAATCCGTCTAGTAGTTTTTTAGATAGTTTTGGGGTACCCTTATGTAAAGGCGGCCATTTTGAAAATGGCGGCCATCTTGGAAATTCCGAATAGGTTAGGATTTACTTCAAAGACCCATCTACCATCATACAATGTTTCGTGCAAATCCGTCAAGCAATTTCTGAGAACTCGCATGGACAGTTTCATGCCGCGGAGAAAGAAGAAAAAGAACAAGTACTGACTGTGTTGGGGATGCCCAACACAAAATGTCTCCCAAACGAACGCATTTTTGACACCGTATTCTATTTCGCCATTCATCAAAACCTTTAGATACAAAATTTTGTTGAAATCGAAGCATTGGTTGAAATCGGTCAATTTTTACAACTTTGGATGGCGGCCATTTTGAAATGGCGGCCATCTTGAAAATTTTATTTACAGATTTGAGGTCGCCTTACCATGTTCTGTTAATCTACAAAGTTTCATGCAAATCTGTTTACATTTTCAAATTTTGCCTATTTTCAGTAGCAGCCATTTTGAAAATGGCGGCCATCTTGAAATTTTTTTTTCACCAATCAAGTTCTTTTTAATTTTGTCAATGAACGTCCAAATTTGGTCAAAATCCGTCCAGTAGTTTTCGAGATAATTTGGGGGTACCCTTATGTAATGGCGGCCATTTTGAATATGGCGGCCATCTTGAAAATTCCAAATAGGTTAGGTTCTACTTCAAAGACCCATCTACCATCATACAAAGTTTCGTGCAAATCTGTCGAGCAACTTCTGAGAACTCGCATGGACAGTTTCATGCCGCGGAGAAAGAAGAAAAAGAATAATAATAATAAAAATAACAAGTGCTGACTGTGTTGGGGATGCCCAACACAAAAATGTCTCCCAAACGAACCCATTTTTGACCTCGTATTATGATTCGCCATCTTTTAAAACCCCAAGATACAAAATTTTGTCGAAATCGAAGCATTTTGACGATTTTCGCATTTTTGGGCCCGAAAAATCACATTTTCGCAAATAACTCGAAAACCGTAAATATCGCTTCAAAATTTTTTTTCGTATTATTGAAGAGCTCCTTTTGCTCTATTCACCTACAAAATTTCAGCCTCCTACGCACCTAGGTTACCGAGATATTGCAATGTCCTATATTATGAACTTTCGCCAATTACACGGAAACGGCGGCCATTTTGAAATTTTTGAAAACTCCGTCAACAACTTCAGTAACTGATCTACCTTCCTACAATGTTTCGTGCAAATCCCCCTATGCGTTTGAGAGAAAACTACCGGACAAGTTCATGGCGGGGAGAAAGAAGAAAAAGAATAATAATAATAATAAGAAACAGAGTAAAAACAATATGTCTCCAAACTTTCGTTTGGGAGACATAACTAGCTATAATTTGTGTTGGGATGCCAACACACAAGTCGCCCAAAATCGCCTTGGATACTTTTTTTCCCATTCAGTACAATAAAATATGTATAGAAATCAAATTTCATTGAAATCGGACAAAGTTCACATTTTTAAGGGGGGCGGGTGTAGTAAAATGGCCGCCATTTTGAAACCGGAAGTCGGATTTCAAATCCGGTCGCAGATTTGAATTCAGCATACCCGCTTAACCCAGATGACCAATTTTCAAGACGATCCGATGAAAAAAAAAATTCCGCCCACTTTTTCCGACGGCCGCCATTTTGAAACGGCGGCCATCTTGAAAATCTTAAAAGTGCATTACACAACTTTGAGTGACCCACTATCCAATCCAACAAGTGTTATTCAATTTCCTTGAACCATTTTCTTGAATTAGGGAGGACAACTTTACGATAAAGAATCAGAAGAATAATAATAATAATAATAATAATAATAAGAAACGGTGCAAAAACAATAAGTCTCCCAAACTTTGTTTTGGGCGACTTAACTAGCTATAATTTGTGTTGGGATGCCAACACACAAGTCGCCCAAAATCGCCTTGGATACTTTTTCTTCCCATTCAGTGCAATAAAATATGTATAGAAATAAAATTTCATTGAAATCGGACAAAGTTCACATTTCTAAGGGGGGCGGGTGTAGTAAAATGGCCGCCATTTTAAAACCGGAAGTCGGATTTCAAATCTGGTCACAGATTTGAATTCAGCATACCCGTTTTACCCAGATGACCAATTTTCAAGACGATCCGATGAAAAAAAATTTTCCGCCCACTTTTTCCGACGGCCGCCATTTTGAAACGGCGGCCATCTTGAAAATTTCAAAAGTTGATTACACGCCTTTGAGTGACCCACTATCCAATCCAACAAGTATTATTCAATTTCCTTGAACCATTTTCTTGTATTAGGGAGGACAACTTTACGATAAAGAATCAGAAGAATAATAATAATAATAACTAGTTCTAATTGTGATCGCAAGCGAGTCACATACATGTCCCCTCACGTACCCCTCTTTGTCAATGTCTCTTGGCATTTGAGATAACTTAATTTATCCAATTTTCATCAAAATAGGAGTAAGTTTAATTTTGGTGGGAAACGGCGGCCATTTTTAAAATGGCCGACAATAAAAATATTTCGATGTCAAAAATCAACTCACCATACATATATTACCTTATAAACCAATTTTCGTTAAAATCTGAGTAAATTTAATTTTGGCGGGAAACGGCGGCCATTTTGAAAATGGCCGACGATAAAAAAATTTTGATGTCAAAAATCAACTTGCCATACTACTATTACCTTATATACCAATTTTCATTAAAATCGGATTAATTTTAATTTTGGCGGGAAATGGCGGCCATTTTGAAAATGGCGGCCCAAAAAAAAATTTCGATTCCCAAATTGAACTCGGCATACCACTATTACCTTGTAAACCAATTTTCATCAAAATCAGAATAACTTTAATTTTGGCGGGAAACGGCGGCCATTTTGAAAATGGCCGACGATAAAAAAATTTTGATGTCAAAAATCAACTCGCCATACCACAATTACCTTATATACCAATTTTCATTAAAATCGGAGTGATTTTAATTTTGGCGGGAAATGGCGGCCATTTTTAAAATGGCCGCCCAAAAAAAAATTTCGATTCCAAAATTGAACTCGGCATACCACTATTACCTTGTAAACCAATTTTCATTAAGAAATAACAAAGTTGAGAATTTTTTTCATTAATATCACAAAATATATGGTACAAGGAAAGATAACTCAATCTTACAAAAAAAATAATTTTCGATTTTTTGCAAAATTTTGAAAACGGTAAGTCCGATTTTCAAATTTTTTTTTTTAAATGAAAGGTATTGTATATCCGCACTTAACCTATAAGGGAATTTTTCCTACCCCTGCCGGATCAGAAATGCCAGGGAAAATTCAACTTCGGTTTCGAGGAGCCATTTTGAGGCCCTTTTTTTACCTATATGGGGTCGTTCGATTTCGGCGAAAAATACAAAAAGCACAATCTCCCATTCCATACTCTTGATTTATGAATTTTCAGCTTCCTACCTTAAAAGATGTCGAAAAAATGAGGTGGACAAGTTCACGATCCAGAATACCGAGAAAAATAATAATAACTAGTTCTAATTGTGATCGCAAGCGAGTCACATATATGTCCCCTCACGTACCCCTCTTTGTCAATATGTCTCTTGGCATTTGAAATCACCTAATATACCCAATATTCATCAAAATAGGAGTAAGTTTAATTTTGGCGGGAAACGGCGGCCATTTTGAAAATGGCTGACGAAAATAAATTTTGGTGTAAAAAATCAACTCGCCATACCACTATTACCTTGAATACCAATTTTCATCAAAATCTGAGTAACTTTAATTTTGGCGGGAAACCGCAGCCATTTTGAAAATGGCCGACGATAAAAAATTTTCAATGTCAAAAATCAACTCGCCATACCACTATAACCTTATGTACCAATTTTCATTAAAATCGGAGTAACTTTAAATTTTGGCGGGAAACGGCAGCCATTTTGATAATGGTTGACGATAAAAAAAAATTTGATGTCAAAAATTAACTCGACATACCACTATTACCTGGTATACCAATTTTCATCAAAATCTGAGTAACTTTAATTTTGGCGGGAAATGGCGGCCATTTTGAAAATGGCTGACGAAAAAAAAATGTTGATGTCAAAAATCAACTCGCCATACCACTATTACCTTACATGTATATACCAATTTTCATAAAAATTGGAGCAAGTTTAAGTTTGGGCGGGAAAACGGCGGCCATTTTAGCCGCCATTTTGAAAATGGCCGCCAAAATTTTTTTCGATAGCAAAAATGAACTCGGCATACCACTATTACATTGGAAACCGATTTTCATTAAGAAATAACAAAGTTGAGAATTTTTACATTACTATTACAAAATATATTGTAACAAGAAAGATAACTCAATTTGACAAAAAAATTAAATTTCGATTTTTTGCAAAATTTCGAGAACCGTAAGTCCGATTTTCAAAATTCTTTTTTTAAATGAAAGGTATTAAAAGTCTTCACTTACCCCATAAAGGAATTTTTCCTACCCCTGCCGGATCAGAAATGCCAGGTAAAATTCAACTTCGGTTTCGAGGAGCCATTTTGAGGCCCTTTTTTGACCTATAAGGGGTCGTTCGATTTCGACGAAAAATACAAAAAGCACAATCTCCCATTCCATACTCTTGATTTATGAAGATTCAGCTTCCTACCTTAAAAGATGTCGAAAAAATGAGGTGGACAAGTTCACGGTCCAGAATACCGAGAAAAATAATAATAATAATAATAACTAGTTCTCATTGTGATCGCAAGCGAGTCACATATATGTCCCCTCACGTACCCTTATTTGCCAATATGTCTCTTGGCATTTGAGACAACTTAATATACCCAATTTTCATCAATATAGGAGTAAGTTTAATTTTGGCGGGAAACGGCGGCCATTTTGAAAATGGTCGACGATAAATAAATTTTAATGTCAAAGATCGACTCGACATACCACTATTACCTTATATACCAGTTTTCATCAAAATCGGAGTTACTTTAATTTTGGCGGGAAACGGCGGCCATTTTGAAAATGGCCGACGATTAAAAAATTTTGATGTCAAAAATCAACTCGCCATACCACTATTACCTTATATACCAATTTTCATCAAAATCGGAGTAACTCTAATTTTGGCGGGAAACGGCGGCCATTTTAAAAATGGCCGACGAAAAAAAAAAATTTATGTCAAAAATCAACTTGCCATACCACTATTACCTTATATACCAATTTTCATCAAAATCGGTGCAAGTTTAAATTTTGGCGGGAAAATGGCAGCGGGAAAATGGCAGCCATTTTAGCCGCCATTTTGAAAATGGCCACCAAAAAAATTTCGATTCCAAAAATGAACTCGGCATACCACTATTATCTAGTAAATCAATTTTCATTAAGAAATTACAAAGTTGAGAATTTTTACAGTACTATTACAAAATATGCTGAACAAAGAAAGATAACTCAATTTGACAAAAAATTAAATTTCGTTTTTTTGCAAAATTTTGAAAACCGTTAGTCCGATTTTCAAAATTTTTTTTTTAAATGAAAGGTATTGAAAGTCTACACTTACCCCATAAAGGAATTCGTCCTACCCCTGCCGGATCAGAAATGCCAGGTAAAATTCAACTTCGGTTTCGAGGAGCCATTTTGAGGCCCTTTTTTTACCTATAAGGGGTCGTTTGATTTCGACGAAAAATACAAAAAGCACAATCTCCCATTCCATACTCTTGATTTATGAAGTTTCAGCTTCCTACCTTAAAAGATGTCGAAAATATGAGGTGGACAAGTTCACACTCCAGAATACCGAGAAAAATAATAATAATAATAATAATAATAATAATAATAATAATAATAATAAGAAACCGAGCAAAAACAATATGTCCCCGACACTTCGTGTTCGGGGACATAATAATAAGAAACCGAGCAAAAACAATATGTCCCCGACACTTCGTGTTCGGGGACATAATAACTAGTGCTGATTGTGTTGGGATGCCAACACATAAGTCGCCCAAAATTGCCTTGGATAGTACTCCATTCAAATCAGTACATCAAAATAAGTATAGAAATCAAATTTCGTTGAAATCGGACAAAGTTGACGTTTTTGGGGGGCGGGTGTAGTAAAACGGCCGCCATTTTGAAACCGGAAGTCGGATTTCAAATCCGGTCGCAGATTTGAATTCAGCATACCCGCTTTACCCAGATGACCAATTTTCAAGACGATCCGATGAAAAAAAAATTTCCGCCCACTTTTTCCGAAGGCCGCCATTTTGAAACGGCGGCCATCTTGAAAATTTCAAAACTTGGATGCACGCCTTTTAGTGACCCACTATCCAATCCAACAAGTGTTATTCAATTTCCTTGAACCCCTTTCTTGTATTAGGGAGGACAACTTTACGATAAAGAATCAGAAGAATAATAATAATAATAAGAAACGGTGCAAAAACAATAAGTCTCCCAAACTTTGTTTTGGGCGACTTAATAAGAAACGGTGCAAAAACAATAAGTCTCCCAAACTTTGTTTTGGGCGACTTAATAACAAGTGCTGACTGTGTTGGGGACGCCCAACACAAAAATATCTCCCAAACGTACGCATATGGTCACTCTTGTATTAATTTTGACATTGCATCCTAACTCGCCATCAATTGAAACTCCTAGATACTAAATTTTGTCGAAATCGTAGCATCTTGACAATTTTCCCATTTTTGTGTCCAAAAAATCACATTTTCGTTAATAACTCAAAAACCGTAAATATCGCTTCGAAATTTTTTTTCGTATTATTAAAGAGTTCCTTTTGCTCTCTTAACCTGCTAAATTTCAGAACCCTGCGCACCTAGGTAACCGAGATATCACAATGTCCCATATTATGACCTTTCCCTGTTTCCATGGAAACGGCAGCCATTTTGAAAATTCCGAAAAGTTCATGCACACCTTTGAGACCCACCCTACCACCATACAAAGTTTCAAGAAGATCCAATGAGTAGTTATTGAGAACCGGTCTGGAAACGTTCATGTCCGGAAGAAGAAAAAAAAAGAATAATAATAATTAAAATTTACGTTTCCCGAAACGTTGGATGTCCCCTCCCGTTCTCATTTAATGTTTTCTTTCAACAGAATTGCGACATTTCGCCGTGAGTCGCCATAACCCATATACCCTGTATACCAAGTTTCGTTGAAATCGGACAATGTAAACATTTTCCCCCATTTTCGGCGGCCATCTTGAAAATGGCAACCAATACGGAAATTCCGACAATGCGCCCTGAGTCGCCATCACTCATATACCCTGTATACCAAGTTTCATTGAAATCGGACAATGTTAACATTTTTCGCCATTTTAGGCGGCCATCTTGAAAATGGCGACCAATACGGAAATTCCGACAATGCGCTGTGAGTCGCCATCACCCATATACCCTGTATACCAAGTTTCGTTGAAATCAGACAATGTTTACATTTTTTGCTCTTTTTCGGCCATTTTTCAAAATGGCCGCCACTCGGAAATTTATTTTTGGCCAAAAGGTTTTTAATCATGTATCTGAACATGTATACCAAGTTTCATTGTATTTCATGAAGTTGTGTTAGAGAAAATGAAGGTAATAGTTTTTCGGTTTTTGGCGGCCATCTTGGAAATGGCGGCCATTTTGAAATTATAAACCGCAAAACACATCGTAGGACCCTGGGACCTATCACCCCTCCAAGTTTCATATCGATCGGTCAACCCGTTTCCGAGGAGATAGCCGGACAAGTTCGTGCATCAGGTTGACGGAAGAAAAAGAAAAAAGTATAATAATAATAAGAAAAATAAGAAACGGAGTAAAAACAATATGTCCCCGACGACACTTCGTGGTCGGGGACATAATAAGAAACAGAGTAAAAACAATATATCTCCCAAACATAGTGTTTGGGAGATATAATAAGAAACGGAGTAAAAACAATATGTCTCCAAACTTTCGTTTGGGAGACATAATAATAATAACAAGTGCTGACTGTGTTGGGGATGCCCAACACAAAATGTCTCCCAAACGAACTCATTTTTGACACCGTATTCTATTTTACCATTCATAAAAACCTCTAGATACAAAATTTTGTTGAAATTGAAGCATTGGTTGAAATTGGTCAATTTTTACAACTTTGGATGGCGGCCATTTTGAAATGGCGGCCATCTTGAAAATTTTATTTACAGATTTGAGGTCGCCTTACCCTGTTCTATTAATATACTAAGTTTCATGCAAATCGGTTGACATTTTTAAATTTTGCCTATTTTCAGTAGCAGCCATTTTGAAAATGGCGGCCATCTTGAAATTTTTTTTTTCACAAATCAAGTCCTTTTTAATTTTGTCAATGAACGTCCAAATTTGGTTGAAATCCGTCCAGTAGTTTTTGAGATAATTTTGGGGTACCCTTTTGTAATGGCGGCCATTTCAAAAATGGCGGCCATGTTGGAAATTCCGAATAGGTTAGGATTTACTTCAAAGACCCATCTACCATCATACAATGTTTCGTGCAAATCCGTCAAGCAATTTCTGAGAACTCGCATGGACAGTTTCATGCCGCGGAGAAAGAAGAAAAAGAATAATAATAACTAGGTATAATTGTGTTGGGATGCCAACACACAAGTCGCCCAAAATCGCCTTGGATAGAGTTCCAATCAAATCAGTGCATCAAAATAAGTCTAGAAATCAAATTTCATTGAAATCGGACAAAGTTCACATTTTTAAGGGGGGCGGGTGTAGTAAAATGGCCGCCATTTTAAAACCGGAAGTCGGATTTCAAATCTGGTCGCAGATTTGAATTCAGCATACCCGCTTTAACCAGATGACAAATTTTCAAGACGATCCGATGAAAAAAATTTTTCCGCCCACTTTTTCCGACGGCCGCCATTTTGAAACGGCGGCCATCTTGAAAATTTCAAAACATGATTACACGCCTATGAGTGACCCACTATCCAATCCAACAAGTGTTATTCAATTTCCTTGAACCGTTTTCTTGTATTAGGGAGGACAGCTTTACGATAAAGAATCAGAAGAATAATAATAATAATAATAATAAGAAACGGTGCAAAAACAATAAGTCTCCCAAACTTTGTTTTGGGCGACTTAATAAGAAGAAACGGAGTAAAAACAATATGTCTCCAAACTTTCGTTTGGGAGACATAATAAAAATAATAATAAGAAACGGAGAAAAAACAATATGTCTCCAAACTTTCGTTTGGGAGACATAATAATAATAAGAAACGGAGCAAAAATAATATGTCTCCACAAACTTCGTTTGGGAGCCATAATAAGAAACGGTGCAAAAACAATAAGTCCCCAAACGTTGTTTGGGGGACTTAATAACAAGTATTAACTGTGATTGCAAGCAAGTCACAAAGTCCCCCAAACGACCCGTATTTGCCACTATTCTCTTCAGCATATCGAAAAAACCCTAAATATCAATTTTCATGTAAATCGGAGCACTTTGAAATTTGGACCCGATTATCTCCCTTGAAATCACATTTTTATTTATCTCGAAAACCGTAAATATCGCTTCAGAATTTTTTTTCATATTATTAAAGAGAATGTTTTGCTCTATCAACCTACAAAATTTCAGAACCCTGCGCACCTAGGTTACCGAGATATTGCAATGTCCAATATTTAGTCCATTTTCCTGTTTCCATGGAAACGGTGGCCATTTTGAAAATTCGGATTGTCAACGAAGCTTCCTTTCTTTACATTCTATTATCCTGCCAAGTTTCATATTGATATGTGGAGTCGTTTTCTCTGGGATCTCCGGACAAGTTCACGACTAAGTGGAAGAATAAGAAGAAGAAGAACAAGTATTAACTGTGATTGCAAGCAAGTCACAAAGTCCCCCAAACGACCCGTATTTGCCACTACTCTCTTCAGCATGTCAAAAAAAACCTAAATATCAATTTTCATGTAAATCGGTGCACTTTGAAAATTTTGACCCGATTATCTCCCTTTGAAATCACATTTTTATTTATATCTCGAAAACCGTAAATATCGCTTCAAATTTTTTTTTCATATTATTAAAGAGAATGTTTTGCTCTATCAACCTACAAAATTTCAGAACCCTGCGCACCTAGGTTACCGAGATATTGCAATGTCCAATATTTAGTCCATTTTCCTGTTTCCATGGAAACGGCGGCCATTTTGAAAATTCCGATTGTCAACGAAGCTTCCTTTCTTTACAATCTATTATCCTGCCAAGTTTCATATTGATATGTGGAGTCGTTTTCTCTGGGATCTCCGGACAAGTTCACGACTAAGTGGAAGAATAAGAAGAAGAAGAAGAAGAATAATAAGAATAAGAAACGGTGCAAAAACAATAAGTCCCCAAACTTTGTTTGGGGGACTTAATAACAAGTATTAACTGTGATTGCAAGCAAGTCACAAAGTCCCCCAAACGACCCGTATTTGCCACTATTCGCTTCAGCATGTCAAAAAACCTCTAAATATCAATTTTCATGTAAATCGGAGCACTTTGAAAATTTTGACCCGATTATCTCCCTTGTAATCACATTTTTATTTATATCTCGAAAACCGTAAATATCGCTTCAAAATTTTTTTTCATATTATTAAAGAGAATGTTTTGCTCTATCAACCTACAAAATTTCAGAACCCTGCGCACCTAGGTTACCGAGATATTGCAATGTCCAATATTTAGTCCATTTTCCTGTTTCCATGGAAACGGCGGCCATCTTGAAAATTCCGATTGTCAACGAAGCTTTCTTTCTTTACAATTTATCATCCTGCCAGGTTTCATATTGATATGTGGAGTCGTTTTCTCTTGGATCTCCGGACAAGTTCACGACTAAGCGGAAGAATCGGAAGAATAATAATAATAAGAAACGGTGCAAAAACAATAAGTCCCCAAACGTTGTTTGGGGGACTTAATAAGAAACGGTGCAAAAACAATAAGTCCCCAAACATTGTTTGGGGGACTTCATAAGAAACGGTGCAAAAACAATAAGTCCCCAAACGTTGTTTGGGGGACTTAATAATAAGAAACGAAATAAAAAACAATATGTTTCCACACTTCGTTTGGGGAACATAAAAACACTATTTTCACCTTTAAAGGGCCCTTTAAAAAAAGATACCCCTTTAAGGAATCATATGCCAATTTTGACCCTATGAAGACTTTTGTAGAGCTTAATTAACTGAATGTTTAAGCAAGTAACAGCTTTTTTCTATCTGCAATAGTTTTCATTCTATAGACAAAAAACACATTTTTCACCTTTAAGGGGCAGTAACCCCTGTAAAGGGTTTTCACCTTTCAGGTGTAATCCCTATAAGGGGTCATCTGACAACTTCGACCCTTTGGAAACTTTTGAAGAGCTTAATAAGCTGAATATTTAAGCCAGCAACAGCTTTTCTCTTTCAGCATTAGTTTGTTTTCATTATGTAGGCAAAAAAAATATGAAATATTATTTAAGGGGCCGTTTGTTATCCCTTTAAGGTGTCATCTGATAACTTTGACTCTATGAAGACTTTTTAGAGCTTAATGAGTGAGTGAGTGAGTTGGTTTTTTACGCCCGTGCAACGCTATATAGGTTATCATGAAAAGGATGATAAAATGAACATGAAATGATGATGATATATGAAATATGGGGTAGGGTGGGAATCAAAGGACCGGTAAATTTTGAAGAACCACAGGAAAAGGGGGGAGGTGGGTAGGGGCGGTAGTTTCGTATCACAGTTGATTCGTTATTCTAGAGCTTGTGGAAATTACATAGATTTCATCGGCAGAGAGTCACGTTTTACACAGAAATTGCTAACACAGAGTTATGTTGCTCCACGGTTGCTGTCTTCACTTAAAAAAATATACTGTAGACACCGTGCACTCGTAGACCATTGTGGGATTTTTATCTCTCAAATGAGTGCAGATTTTGGTCTGTCGTAGAAAATTAATTTGTCTTCCTTTACCGGATTTGACACATGGAATTGGAAATTAGCAACACAACGGGTGTGCTATAGCAGACAGGAACCGATTACTCTTCCGGAGCACTTGAGTTCACCCTTGTAACGACTTGATTTCGCGTTGTTGATTTCCGTTCGGTATATTGTGTTTTGTGTTTCTTCGTGCTGTTCTTGTTCGTGTTTACCGGTTTTGTCGTTACCCTTTCGGACTTTTGACGCTCGGATGCCCCATTGATGTCTCTTTGCTCCTTACATACGTTGGTCATCTTAAGGCCCGTACGGACTCATCATCGGATACCTCGACCCATGATGAAACATCTTCGTGCTATTTCATGTTAAATTCCTAGATCAAAGGCACAAATGTTTGTCACTGTGTGATCGCTTGAAATAATATTTGTCGATATCCTTATCACCGCTATGGGTATAATCGTTATCCGAGATCTGCATGGGTAATGTTATCTGTAAATTAAGTTGCACGACAAAATAAGGGCGATTTAACCCCCATGGAAGTCTTTTAGGAAGTCCCCCAGTACCGCGTAGCTTGTCTATATGAGTAGGACCCTGGGATTTCTTCCAGTAGGTCAAGTTGTCCTATCTTTCAGATCCCTCAAATTTCCATTGCCTGTCATACCATCTTTACTCCATTGATCGTTTGTCCTTATCCCACTTAATATCATCATTTTATTACCCTTTCACCTTCCTGATATCACCGACTTTTCACTGCTTTGAAGTAAAGCAATATCGACCTTTTCAATTTAACAAAATCTTGTTCATGTAGCCCGAGTAGAGAATATACCAGCAGCACGATTGTCGTACTAAGAGTCTAAAGATTCTGGTGGTGTTCAATCTACAGAGTGATTAAGGTTTGGACCATATGTGGCTGAATAAGGTTGTTGGGTCATAATACGGAACCACTAACCATAGTGGGCCAACGTGTGTGGAGAGTGACACGCATCATACACGTTAAAGCCCCTTTTTGAACCGTCATGCTAATTTCAGTGCCTATTACAGTTAACTTATTTTGTTTTTGTTTCCCATCCCTCAAATTTTCATCATCATCATTTCATGTTTATTGTATCATTCCGTTCATGCCCATCGCCCTGATATAACCTATATAAAGTTGCAAAGCGTAAACACACACTATCTTGCGTGTAGTTTGAAATAGGGTTTGGAATTCAGCAACAATAAAATGAGGCCCTGGCATTATTTTCATACAGCACAAATTCAGTTATATCAGGGAACTGAATATAAAAGGGATGATAAAAACGAACTTAGCTATTGCTATACTCAAAACACCACGAATCCGGCTATATCAGAGAGACGAACATGAAAGAAGTGATAAAATGAACATGCAATGATGATGAAGTTAGCCTCCTGCAGATTCTACAGGTCCTAATCAAAACCTGTAGTAAGGTTCTTTAATGTGAGAGGAACGTGATATTTTCCCAACACTGAGGACCAGTGTGGATGGCGAATCTCTGCAATTTTTCCACCGACAAACTAGGCATTATTTTTAACTGTTACAGCAACTCCATTCTACGTCTGGGGCACACGTTAATTTAAGTGACCTGAACTGACTTCAGGTTCTGAGCCGTCTTTAGACAAGCTGAACAATGTTGCAGGGTTATTCGCCAACCGCCCCCTACAAGGGTTCATTATTTCGAGATGTGTAACTACAATTACAAAAGACCATTACATGTCTGGTACTAAGCTCTAATAATAAAACCCTCTAATGCTCGATTACTCACTCGCTTACTCACGAAGGTTTTAATAGGGTTCCATTCGGGCATATAACGTTATGGAGCAGTCGCCTCAAATTTAAGCACCAAGTTTAAGAGCATTTTTGTGTGATTTTTGAGTTGTTACGGATATATTATTAATACTTTGATGGTTAATTAGTGATACCTAAAACTATTAAGTTTTTAATCACAGTCTTATTTTGATATAACTTTGATCCTAAACTTCCACTTCAACTTCGAAGCCATTCACATCAAAAGTTAAGATCAGGATAAAAAAGTTAAAGTGACAATATATTATCTTCAAAACTTGTATATCTATAAAAGTAGTCAATGAAAATGAACGAACGCTAGTGCGTTTCAATGTTTCCCTGACTACTTGTATCTAAATCCATTTCAAGCCCTGTGAAGGCTAAACATAAAATTTCGACTTGCTCCATTACGGGTAATGGGAGCCCGTTGTAGCTCCGCCTAATCAAAATGATGTCTAAGGGGCTACATTACTGCAGCTACCTGTCATCAAAATAAAGATATATAAGGGTGAAGAGGACAATGAAATTAACATGAAGTGATGAGAAAAATTGGGGTGGTGGTGTTGTGAATAGTTTTCTTTAATTCCTAGCTCAATATTTGTTTATCCCTTTCAAAAAAGTAACGTCTTTTCCCGTATACTGTAACGTTACGTTTAACGTTGTCGTTTAGGTACAAAATAGATAGTAAACCTAGAACCTCTTTGTCTTCATTTGCCCCAAAATATCGTTAAAGGTGGCAAATAAGGAACAGAAAATTTGGAAGACAACTAGAAAAAGGGACAGAACATTAGCATATGTGTTGCACTATTTGGAAGTCCACACAGAAATCTTTCACATGCTCTCCGTAACCGATGGCGAACTCCCGGGGGGAAGAGGGCTTCTATTTATAATTAAGGGTATACCTGTGCCGTTGGCCCTCCCTGAACTGGACCCTGTTAGCATCAAGAAAATTGCTAAAGACATACCCTGTTATACCAGCGGACATTGTTATGACTTTGTCAAAAATACTTTGCTCTATATATTTTATTGTAAATATAGCCGTTTAGAGCTCATTCCGTTAGCACTGCTGGTGGAGTTTTGATTCCCCGAGGTTAGCCCGCTCCGGCACCAACACTTTTGTGTTGGAGAACACATCAAAGCTTTAAATTACCCGTTTAAATTTCAAAATTGTCTAAACCCTAAGGCTCTTCCTACCCCAGACATAGGTTGATCATCTTAGTAATAATTTGGTTCCCCAGTTTGGTATTTTTAGTTTAATGTTCTATGCTCTTCATAATCATATAGTGTTTGGCATTTTCAATATTTTTGGTAGAGCGCCTCTGATGAGTCTTGAATAGACGAAACGCGCGTCAGGCGTAGCAAAATTTATTGTCTGGAACTTTGTTGTCATTTGTATTTCGAACACACGTGAAGGTTAGCACTGCTGGTGGAGTTTTGATTCCCCGAGGTTAGCCCGCTCCGGCACCAACACTTTTGTGTTGGAGAACACATCAAAGCTTTAAATTACCCATTTAAATTTCAAAATTGTCTAAACCCTAAGGCTCTTCCTACCCCAGACATAGGTTGATCATCTTAGTAATAATTTGGTTCCCCAGTTTGGTATTTTTAGTTTAATGTTCTATGCTCTTCATAATCATATAGTGTTTGGCATTTTCAATATTTTTGGTAGAGCGCCTCTGATGAGTCTTGAATAGACGAAACGCGCGTCAGGCGTAGCAAAATTTATTGTCTGGAACTTTGTTGTCATTTGTATCACAGAGAAAAGATTATTTTGAGCCCAAACGGCCTAGGAATTACCACTTTTAGAAGCATTCTAATGTTATAAATTTATGTCTATTTTAGTCAATTCATGAATCTTATTTGTAACCCGCTTGGCTCAAATTATAACCTGTTCTACACCTTGAAGCTTGAAAAAAAAACAGACCCTTTATTGCGGCACACTCATAATACCATTGAATATATAGGAAGTAGCCCCCACCCCACCCCCCCCCCGGGGGCAAACTAATGGCTTTCAATTCTATGGCCCGTCGATCCCTAATGGCCATACTATTCAGTAACCTAGACCTTGGGGCCGCCGAGTGAGTGAGTGATTAAGGTGTTTTATGCCTTTGCAACGCTATAGGTTATTTAAAGGTGATGAACATGAAAAGGGTGATAAAATGAACATGAAATGATGATGATAAATGAAATATGGGGGTGTGATGGGAAACAAAGAAACAGTAAATTTTGATTTGATGGGTAGGGGGCGGAAAATTTAGCTTTTGTGGTGCACTACTTGGCGGTCAACAAAGGGGTCATTTACTTGCATGAAGCATGGCACTCTCCACACACGTTGGCCTACTAAGAGAGCTGACAACCCCCGCGGACGAGGGCCATCCTATTCCGCCACCTAGACTACTCACTTGGTCGCTCTGTGGGCTGACCCGATGTCAGAATCCCAAGACCCTTAGCTGCCTCCTACGACAAGCTGGGTCCTAATCCGATGTCAGAGTACCAAGAACCTTAGTCGCTTAGACTCTGATCTGGGCCTCACAAGGGAATTCTTCAATACTAGTAAGTGACTTGTGAAAGTTTATTTTAAAAAAATCAATCAAGGTCCTTGAAACAGATCCCTTAATGGACCGCCAAGTAGTGCACCGCATAGGACTACTCAACATTTATTGTTCCTTTTTCACCAACCCCATGCGCCACCCTATATTATTCATCATCATTTCATGTTTATTTTATCATCCTTTCCTTACACGTTTGCCCACTATGGTCAGCAGGCAGGGTTTCTGTAAAATAGACCTGACAACACCCGTGGACGAGGGTCACCCTATTAAGCCACCCGATGTACACACTTGATTGCTCTGTGGGCTCAGCACTAACCCGATATCAGAATCCAAAGACCGTTATTCACATCTTACGACAAGCTAGGCTCTGTTGCGAGCGTATTTGCCTCCCGACCCCGCATCGGACTTTACGTGTATGGAAAAGTATCCCATATCTGACGGGCTGAATAAAGGATGGCCGAATTGTATACATTTTGTACTCTTCTGCTATCCCACAATGCAGGGACAAAACATTAAACATATAATTGGGCGTTATATCATACCTTGTAATATTATAGTAAAATAAATCGTTAGTTAGATAGTTAGTTAATGCTTTACTCCAAAATCATCAGGGAGATGAACATGAAAGGGTGATAAAATGAACATAAAATGATGATGACGTGACATTTTTTTTTTCCAACCCGGTGTACCACTATGGTTTGCGGTCATGTTTTCATACCCTGTCGACTCGTGCATTCATTATGACAGGCCTACAAGATTCAATTATCTTGGGTACAAATCCCAGTCGTTTCCTCTGACCAAATGTCAGGTTTCTGGGCGCTCTTTGGTGGACTATCACCGACAAGCTTAGAGCAGCTGCGGCCTTTTCGCCAACCGGAACCCGCACGGGTTAACAACAACAGGCTCTCACGAGCCTGAATCGCTCACCTGGTCCTAAAGCCATTAGATTCTCTTCTATAAGGGGTCATCTGACAACTTTGACACAATGGAGACTTTTGAAGAGCATAATAAGCTGAAGGTTTAAACAGGCAAAAGCTTTTTTGCCTTTCTGTATAAGTTTTCACTATGTAGCGCAAAATCCCTATTATTGAATTATAAAGAACCACAACTTAAAGGGGTTTATCTGACAAATTGAAGACACTGTAAATCTTAGTGAGCTGAAGGTTTTAGCAAGCAACAACTTTTCTCAATTTACATTAGTTTTTTATTCTTTAGGTCAAAAACGCTATTTTTGTAACTTCAAAGGGCCATAATCCCTAAAAACATGACTAAACGCAAATTTTGACCTTTAAAGGACCATAACTCTTATGAGAGGGTCATCTGATAACTTCCTCCAGTGGCGACTATTGTAGAGATCAAATAGCTGAATGTTTATGTTCCAGATTTTCTCTTTCTGCAATGATTTTCTTTCGTAGGTCACGGGGACTTGCTCCCCTCTATCAATATTTTGAAATCTTAGGATCCGGTAATGACCATAGAACACAACATAGTTGTGAGACACAATAGGGATATTGAGGAGATCATCTCAGTACAGCAGACCAGTCAAACACTAATTAAAACAATTAACCACCATATCTTTTAACTCAATTTTGAACTTTTCTACTAGTGGCTGATAACGAAGAAAGATTTTTTTAATGGATCGTATGAGACGTATTTTCTTATAGCCCTGCTCCAAAAGTCGCTCACTAAGAAATCGGTGAAATGTGTGCATGCTCTGGCATATCGATAAAGTTGTGAAATATAAATACCGTATGCAGAGAAAGAAGGTATATTGCTCTGTAGATTAGGAAAATTAATAATTTGAAAATTAAAATCGTCTCTTTTATCGTTAATTTTTGTACTGAGATGACCACCTGGGTCAAATTCGAGGTGCAAATCCAAGAAAGACGTGAAGCAACTAAAATAAACAAATGTATCTTCATTCTTTTCATTTCGGTCTCAAAATCGGATTTAAGAAAAGGGGGTGGTGAAAGTAGTATCTCCCTTGTGTTTTTCCTACCGCACGTTGACTCTAACAAAATATTGATAGAGGGGAGCAAGTCCCTGTGCTAAGGCAAAAAACAAACTTTTTGGTTACCTTTAAAGGGTCATAATCCCTATAAAGAGTCATCTGAAAACTTCGACCCAAAGGAGACTTTTAAAGAGCTTAATGAGTTGAAGGCGTAAGCAAGCGACAGTTTTCATTCTATAGGCCAAAAACGCTGTTTTTAACCTTCAAAGGGCCATAACCCCTAAAAGGGTTATCTCACAACTTCGACACAATGAAGACTTTTATAGAGCTTTTGATGCTGAAGAAGGAAAGTTGCTAAGATTTTTTCTACCTCCCATACTTTTTGATTTTCCAGCCAATATAAGTCGTCTATCCCCCTTGTATATTTTAGCAACGGCGGTAATGTTTTTGACAGATCAAAAATCTTAACTGTTAATACCACTTTTGTGCAGGACACCTTAAGGACCAATTATACAAAATTTAATTAAATTCTGTTCAATACTTTCAGAGGAGAAGTTTTTTGATAAAGTGTTAACAGAGGACAGACCACGACATAAGGCGGCACACGCTAAGTGATGACCCAAAAAAAAAACTTTTAAAAAAGATTTCTGAATGAATAAAAATGTAATTCAAACTTCACAGGTCTTCATTCCATTAAAATAAATTGATGTACAAATTTTGTTTGTATTTTCAAGTCATACGGAAGCCTTCGGTGGACAGATGGGGTGAGTAAGATGGTACTTTACGCCCTTGAAACGCTATATATTCTAAGCAACACAAGTAACGCACCACTTCCAATTCGATCAGGATTTATTTTCTTACAGATCAGATGGATAAGTAACTATACGATGTCAATAATTTATCACGGTCATAAAATGATCAAACGCAATAGAGATTCTGCCAAATTCAGACATAATAGCAAATTTCGAAGATTTTTTGTTAACAAATGATTGATATTTAAGAATTCAAAGCACACTTCTATTTTGACAGAATGGAAGAAACCTGACAATCTTGTAAAATTATATACGTATAGACTATATATCTGTCTTCATACTTTTGAGAGAAAACAACTTTTGATCCTTAGTCTAATATAAATCCAATAGTGTGGTCAGAAACATGGAAAGCAGACTTTATTCTAGGTTAAAGGGAAAACAGATCACAGTTAAGTTATGCCATAATATTTATATTTAGTAACATTTTCAAGCTCTTTATCGAGAAAATAAAGAATGTACTTTAGAATTACTTACCTGTTATTGAAAATGAGAGTTTTGGTTTTATTATGTCCCCGAACACGAAGTGTCGGGGACATATTGTTTTTGCTCGGTTTCTTATTATTATTATTATTATTATTATTATTATTATTATTATGTCGACCGAAACGCAGTTATTCGGTAGACATATTGTTATTGTCGTGTTTATTTTTTTTCATTATTATTATTATGTCGACCGAAACGCAGTTATTCGGTAGACATATTGTTATTGTCGCGTTTATTTTTTTTCATTATTATTCTTATTATTATGTCGACCGAAACGCAGTTATTCGGTAGACATATTGTTATTGTCGCGTTTATTTTTTTTTCATTATTCTTATTATTCTTATTCTTATTCTTATTCTTATTCTTATTCTTATTGTCGCCAATTTTTGTCCTCGTCATAACTAAAGAACCGTTTTATATTGCGGATCCAAACTTGGTATGGTGATACGTGATCATGATATATGTTGCGGTAGAAATTTTCGCAACCAAGATGGCTGCCATTTCAAAGATGGCCGCCATTTTACGTAAAAAAAGTCGCGTTTTCTGATTGAAACATAAAATTTATTTTACGCAATATTATAGGATGGAGAGTTGAGGCGTGACGAAAAAAATGTCGAAAAATTCAAAATGGCCGCCATTTCCCATAAAAATTGAACATTCTCCGATTTTAACGAAACTTTATATTTAAGGTATATAAAGGATGGCGAGTTCATACGCGGAGTAAGAAATGTCGAAATATTCAAAATGGCCGCCACTTCCTGTAAAAATGAAAATTTTCCGATTTCGACGAAAATTTATATTTAGGTGTTTCAAAGGAGGGTGAGTTCAAAAAGTTCAAAAAATTCAAAATGGCCGCCACTTCCAAAATTTTTTTTTTTCAAAATTTTAACGAAATTTTTTTTTTAAGAGTTTTGAAGGATGACCGATTCAAAAATTTCAAAAAATTCAAAATGGCCGCCATTTCCCATAAAAATTGAACATTCTCCGATTTTAATGGAACTATATATTTAAGGAATATGAAGGATGGCGAGTTGATACGCGAGGTCAGAAATGTCGAAAAATTCAAAATGGCCGCCATTTTTCGTAAAAAGTGAACATTCTCCGATTTTAACAAAACTTTGTTTTTAGGACTTTCAATTGATGGCGAGTTCAAAAAGTTCAAAAAATACAAAATGGCCGCCACTTCCAAAATTTTTTTTTTTTCAAAATTTTAACGAAATTTTTTTTTTAAGAGTTTTGAAGGATGACCGATTCAAAAATTTCAAAAAATTCAAAATGGCCGCCATTTCCCATAAAAATTGAACATTCTCCGATTTTAACGAAACTTTATATTTAAGGTATATAAAGGATGGCGAGTTCATACGCGGAGTAAGAAATGTCGAAATATTCAAAATGGCCGCCACTTCCTGTAAAAATGAAAATTTTCCGATTTCGACGAAAATTTATATTTAGGTGTTTCAAAGGAGGGTGAGTTCAAAAAGTTCAAAAAATTCAAAATGGCCGCCACTTCCAAATTTTTTTTTTCAAATTTTTAACGAAATATTATTTATAAGAGTTTGAAGGATGACCGATTCAAAAATTTCAAAAAATTCAAAATGGCCGCCATTTCCCCTAAAAATTGAACATTCTTCGATTTTAACGAAACTTTATATTTAAGGAATATGAAGGATGGCGAGTTGATATGCGAGGTCAGAAATGTCGAAAAATTCAAAATGGCCGCCAATTTCCGTAAAAAGTGAACATTCTCTGATTTTAACAAAACTTTATATTTAGGAGTTTCAATTGATGGCGAGTTCAAAAATTCCAAAAAAAATCAAAATGGCCGCCACTTCCATAATTATTGAAAGTTCTCAGATTTTAACGAAACTTGATATTTTAGGTGTTTGAAGGATGGTGAGTGGGAATATGGAGTCAAATAATAAAAAAAATCATTAAAATGGCTGCCGACAGTGTCAAATATGTTGTAAAAGATAAGGCAACGGTCGACATCTGCTATTGCTGGCAATGGCAATTCTAGTTCTTATTCTTATTATTCTTATTCTTATTCTTATTATTCTTATTGTCGCCAATTTTAGTCCAAACCATAACTCCTGAACCGTTTTATATTGCGGATCCAAACTTGGTATGCTGATACGTGATCATGATATCTGTTGCGGTAGAAATTTTCGCAACCAAGATGGCTGCCGTTTCAAAGATGGCCGCCATTTTACGTAAAAAAAGTCGCGTTTTCCGATTGAAACAAAAATTTATTTTACGCAATATTATAGGATGGCGAGTTGAGGCGTGACGAAAAAAATGTCGAAAAATTCAAAATGGCCGCCATTTCCTGTAAATATTGAATATTCTCCGATTTAAACGAAACTTTATATTTAAGGTATATGAAGGATGGCGAGTTGATATGCGGAAAAAGAAATGTCGAAAAATTCAAAATGGCCGCCATTTCCCGTAAAAAGTGAACATTCTCCGATTTTAACAAAACTTTGTTTTTAGGCCTTTCAATTGATGACAAGTTCAAAAATTTCAAAAAATTCAAAATGGCCGCCATTTCCCATAAAAATTGAACATTCTCCGATTTTAACGAAACTTCATATTTAAGGAATATGAAGAATGGCGAGTTGATACGCGAGGTCAGAAATGTCGAAAAATTCAAAATGGCCGCCATTTTCCGTAAAAAGTGAACATTCTCAGATTTTAACGAAACTTTATATTTAGGAGTATCAAATGATGGCGAGTTCAAAAATTCTAAAAAATTCAAAATGGCCGCCACTTCCGTAATTATTGAAAATTCTCAGATTTTAACGAAACTTGATATTTTAGGTGTTTGAAGGATGGCGAGTGGGAATATGGAGTCAAATATTAAAAATATCATTTAAATGGCTGCCAACAGTGTCAAATATGTCGTAAAAGATAAGGCAACGGTCGACATCTGCTATTGCTGGCAATGGCAATTCTAGTTATTATTCTTATTGTTCCGACTTATTTTTGTCCGACCAATCACTCATGAACCGTTTCATATTACGGATCGAAACTTGGTATGTTGATACGTCATCATGAGATCTGTTGCGGTGAAACTTTTCGGAACCAAGATGGCTGCCATATCAAAGATGGACGTCATTTTACGTAAAAAAAGTCGCGTTTTTTTATTTAAACAAAAATTTATTTTACGCCATATTATAGGATGGCGAGTTGAGGCGTGACCAAAAAAATATCGAAAAATTCAAAATGGCCGCCATTTCCCGTAAAAATTGAACATTCTTCGATTTTAACGAAACTTTATATTTAAGGTATATGAAGGATGGCAAGTTCATACGCGGAGTAAGAAATGTCGAAAAATTCAAAATGGCTGCCATTTCCCGTAAAAATTGAACATTCTCCGATATTTACGAAACTTTATATCTAAGGTATATGAAGGATTGCGAATTGATTCGCGGAGTAAGAAATGTCGAAAAATTCAATTTGGCCGCCATTTCCTGTAAAAGTTAACATTCTCCGATTTTAACGAAACTTTATATTTAAGGTATATGAAGGATGGCGAGTTGATACGCGGAGTAAGAAATGTCGAAAAATTCAAAATGGCCGCCATTTCCCGTAAAAAGTTAACATTCTCCGATTTGAACAAAACTTTATATTTAGGAGTTTCAATTGATGATGAGTTCAAAAAGTTTTTAAAAAATCAAAATGGCCGCCACTTCCAAAATTTTTTTTTTTTTTAATTTTAACAAAAATTTTATTTTTATGAGTTTTGAAGGATGACCGATTCAAAAATTTCAAAAAATTCAAAATGGCCGCCATTTCCCGTAAAAATTGAACATTCTCCGATTTTAACGAAAGTTTATATTTAAGGAAAATGAAGGATGGCGAGTTGATACGCAGAGTCAGAAATGTCCCAAAATTCAAAATGGCTACCATTTCCCGTAAAAAGTGAACATTTTCAGATTTTAACGAAACTTTATATTTAGGAGTTTCAAATTATGGCGAGTTCAAAAATTTCTAAAAATTCAAAATGGCCGCCACTTCCGTAATTATTGAAAATTCTCATATTTTAACGAAACTTGATACTTAAGGATTTTGAAGGATGGCGAGTGGGAATAACGAGTCAAAAATTAAAAAAATCATTTAAATGGCTGCCAACAGTGTCAAATATGTCGTTAAAGATAAGGCAACGGTCGACATCTGCTATTGCTGGCAATGGCAATTCTAGTTATATCTCCCAAACACTATGTTTGGGAGATATATTGTTTTTATTCTGTTTCTTATTATTATTATGTCTCCCAAACGAAAGTTTGGAGACATATTGTTTTTACTCTGTTTCTTATTATTATTATGTCTCCCAAACGAAAGTTTGGAGACATATTGTTTTTACTCTGTTTCTTATTATTATTATGTCTCCCAAACGAAAGTTTGGAGACATATTGTTTTTACTCTGTTTCTTATTATTATTTTTCTTCTTCTTTCTCCCCGCCATGAACTTGTCCGGGTGAGATCTCAGAAATGGCTTGACGGATTTGCACGAATATTTGCATGATGGTAGACCGGTCTTTGAAGGGGAGCTTAACATTTTTGAAATTTTCAAGATGGTCGCCATTTTCAAAATGGCCGCCGTCACATTAGGGTACCCTAAAATTATCTCGAAAACTACTAAATGGATTTTGACCAAATTTGGACGTTCATTGACAAAATAAAAAAAAACTTGACTGGTAAAAAAAAAATTTCAAGATGGCCGCCATTTTCAAAATGGCCACCACTGAAAATTGGCAAAATTTGAAAATGTAAACCGATTTGTACAAAACCTAGTATATTTATAGAACAGCGTAAGGCGACCTCAAATCTATAAATAAAATTTTCAAAATGGCTGCCGTTTCAAGATGGCCGCTATCCAAAGTTGTAAAAATTGACCAATTTCAACCAAACTTGGTATGGTAACCTAGGTGGGTAGAAGGCTGAAATTTTGTAGGTGAATAGAGCAAAAGGAGCTCTTCAACAATACGAAAAAAATAATTGAAGCGATATTTACGGTTTTCGAGTTATTCACGAAATCGTGATTTATTGGGCCCAAAAATCCAAAATTTGTCAACATGCTTCGATTTCGATAAAATTTTGTATCTAGGGCTTTTAAAGGATGGGGAATTAAAATACACTGTCAAAAATGTGTTCGTTTGGGAGACATTTTGTGTTGGGCATCCCCAACACAGTCAGCACTTGTTTTTCTTCTTCTTTCTCCCCGCCATGAACTTGTCCGGGTGAGATCTCAGAAATGGCTTGACGGATTTGCACGAATATTTGCATGATGGTAGACCGGTCTTTGAAGGGGAGCCTTACATTTTTGAAATTTTCAAGATGGTCGCCATTTTCAAAATGGCCGCCGTCACATTAGGGTACCCTAAAATTATCTCGAAAACTACTAAATGGATTTTGACCAAATTTGGACGTTCATTGACAAAATAAATAAAAAACTTGACTGGTAAAAAAAAATATTTCAAGATGGCCGCCATTTTCAAAATGGCCACCACTGAAAATTGGCAAAATTTGAAAATGTAAACCGATTTGTACAAAACCTAGTATATTTATAGAACAGCGTAAGGCGACCTCAAATCTATAAATAAAATTTTCAAAATGGCTGCCGTTTCAAGATGGCCGCTATCCAAAGTTGTAAAAATTGACCAATTTCAACCAAACTTGGTATGGTAACCTAGGTGGGTAGAAGGCTGAAATTTTGTAGGTGAATAGAGCAAAAGGAGCTCTTCAACAATACGAAAAAAATAATTGAAGCGATATTTACGGTTTTCGAGTTATTCACGAAATCGTGATTTATTGGGCCCAAAAATCCAAAATTTGTCAACATGCTTCGATTTCGATAAAATTTTGTATCTAGGGCTTTTAAAGGATGGGGAATTAAAATACACTGTCAAAAATGTGTTCGTTTGGGAGACATTTTGTGTTGGGCATCCCCAACACAGTCAGCACTTGTTATTATTCTTCTTTTTTTTTCTTCTTCCGGCCATGAACGTTTCCAGACTGGTTCTCGATAACTACTTATTGGATCTTCTTGAAACTTTGTATGGTGATAGGGTTGGTCTCAGAGGTGTGCATGCAATTTTCAGAATTTTCAAAATGGCCACCGTTTCCATGGAAACAGGGAAAGGTCATAATATAGGACATTGCGATATCTCGGTTACCTAGGTGCGCAGGGTTCTGAAATTTTGCAGGTTAATAGAGCAAAAGGAGCTCTTTAATAATACGAAAAAAAATTTCGAAGCGATATTTACGGTTTTCGAGTTATTCACGAAAATGTGATTTTTCGGTCCCAAAAATGGGAAGATTGTCAAAATGCTACGATTTCGACAAAATTTGGTATCTAGGGGTTTCAAACGATGGCGAGTTAGGATGCGATGTCAAAATTTATGCAAGAGTGACAGTTTGCGTACGTTTGGGAGATATTTTTGTGTTGGGCATCCCCAACACAGTCAACACTAGTTATTATTATTATGTCCCCGAACACGAAGTGTCGAGGACATATTGTTTTTGCTCGGTTTCTTATTATTATTATTATTATTATTATTATTATTATGTCCCCGAACACGAAGTGTCGGGGACATATTGTTTTTGCTCGGTTTCTTATTATTATGTCCCCGAACACGAAGTGTCGGGGACATATTGTTTTTGCTCGGTTTCTTATTATTATTATGTCCCCGAACACGAAGTGTCGGGGACATATTGTTTTTGCTCGGTTTCTTATTATTATTATTATTATTCTTTTTCTTAGTATTCTGTAGTGTGAACTTGTCCAATGTTTTTATAGAACATCGTTTAAGGTAGGAGGCTGAAACTTCATATATCAAGAGTATGGAGTGTGAAATTATGCATCTGACTTTTTTGAATGAAATGGACGACCCCTTATAGGGTAAAAAGGGGCCTAAAAATGGCCCCTCGAAATCAAAGTTTTATTTTTAACGGCATTTATAAACCGGCGGGATTATTGAAAATATGTTTATATATAAAATAGGTACTTACAAGAGGTATCATTCAAAAAAAGAATTTTTAAAATCGGACTTACCGTTTTCAAAATTTTGCAAAAAAACGAAAAAAGAAATTTAAAAGGGAGATAATCCTAATTGGATTTTGGGAAATTTTTTAAAATTTATTATTTTGAAATGAAAATTTGTATTTAAGGTAATTGGGGTATGCCGAGTTCATTTCTGGTATCAGAATTTTTTTTCGGCCGACATTATCAAAATGGCCGCCACTTTAATGGATTATGGGAAAAAAATTAAACTTTATTATTTTTAAATGAAAATTTGTATTTAAGGTGATTGGGGTATGACGAGTTCATTTCTTATATGAAAAAAAATTTATCGGCCGCAATTTTCAAAATGGCCGCCACTTCCGGTAAAAATTGAACTTGCTCCGATTTTAACGAAAATTGATATCTAGGGGTTTTAAAGGATGGCGAATTGAGGCGTGAAATCGAAAATGTTGAAAAATTCAAAATGGCCGCCACTTCCGGTAAAAATTGAACTTGCTCCGATTTTAACGAAAATTGATAGCTAGGGGTTTTAAAGGATGGCGAATTGAGGCGTGAAGTCGAAAATGTCGAAAAATTCAAAATGGCCGCCACTTCCGGTCAAAAATAAACTTACTATGATTTTTACGAAAATTGATATCTAGAGATTTTAAAGGATGGTGAATTGAGGCGTGAAGTCGAAAATGTCGAAAAATTCAAAATGGCCGCCACTTCCGGTAAAAATTAAACTTGGTCCGATTTTAACGAAAATTGATATCTAGAGGTTTTAAAAGATGGTGAATTGAGGCGTGAATTCGAAAATGTCGAAAAATTCAAAATGGCCGCCACTTCCGGTCAAAAATAAACTTACTCGGATTTTTACGAAAATTGATATCTAAAGATTTTAAAGGATGGTGAATTGAGGCGTGAAGTCGAAAATGTCGAAAAATTCAAAATGGCCGCCACTTCCGGTAAAAATTGAACTTGCTTCGATTTTAACGAAAATTGATAGCTAGGGGTTTTAAAGGATGGCGAATTGAGGCGTAAAGTCGAAAATGTCGAAAAATTCAAAATGGCCGCCACTTCCGGTAAAAAATAAACTTACTATGATTTTTACGAAAATTGATATCTAGAGATTTTAAAGGATGGTGAATTGAGGCGTGAAGTCGAAAATGTCGAAAAATTCAAAATGGCCGCCACTTCCGGTAAAATTTGAACTTGGTCTGATTTTAACGAAAATTGATATCTAGAGGTTTTAAAAGATGGTGAATTGAGGCGTGAAGTCGAAAATGTCGAAAAATTCAAAATGGCCGCCACTTCCGGTAAAATTGAACTTGGTCCGATTTTAACGAAAATTGATATCTAAGCTTTATAATGGATGGCGAACAAAAAAATATTATTGAATAAGCCGGATATTAACAAAGAGGGGTACGTGAGGGGACATTTGTGACTCGCTTTGCGATCACAATTATACCTAGTTATTATTATTTTTCTCGGTATTCTGGACCGTGAACTTGTCCACCTCATTTTTTCGACATCTTTTAAGGTAGGAAGCTGAATCTTCATATATCAAGAGTATGGAATGGGAGATTGTGCTTTTTGTATTTTTCGCCGAAATCGAACGACCCCTTATAGGTCAAAAAAGGGCCTCAAAATGGCTCCTCGAAACGGAAGTTGAATTTTTACCTGGCATTTCTGATCCGGCAGGGGTAAGAAAAATTCCTTTATAGGGTAAGTGTAGACTTTTAATACCTTTCATTTAAAAAAAAAATTTGAAAATCGGACTTACCGTTTTCAAAATTTTGCAAAAAATCGAAATTTAATTTTTTGGTCATATTGAGTTATCTTTCTTTGTACAATATATTTTGTAATAGTAATGTAAAAATTCTCAACTTTGTTATATCTTGATGAAAATTGATTTACTAGGTAAAAGTGATATGCCGAGTTCATTTTTGGTATGAAAAAAAAAATTGGCGGCCATTTTGAAAATGGCGGCTAAAATGGCCGCCATTTTCCCGCCAAAAATTAAAGTTACTCCGATTTTGATGAAAATTGGTATATAAGGTAATAGTGGTATGGCGAGTTGATTTTTGGCATCAAAATTTTTTTTATCGTCGGCCATTTTCAAAATGGCTGCCGTTTCCCGCCAAAATTAAAGTTACTCTGATTTTGGTGAAAATTGGTATAAAAGGTTATAGTGGTATGGCGAGTTGATTTTTGACATTAAAAACTTTTCATCGTCGGCCATTTTCAAAATGGCCGCTGTTTCCCGCCAAAATTAAAGTTACTTGTATTTTGACGAAAACTGGTATGTAAGGTAATAGTGGTATGGGGAGTTGATTTTTGATATCGAAAATTTTTTATTGTCGGCCATTTTCAAAAAGGCTGCCATTTCCCGCCAAAATTAGACTTGCTCCGATTTTAATGAAAATTAATATACAGGGTAATTATGGTATGGGGAGTTCATTTTTAGCATCAAATTTTGTTTATGGTCTGATGCAACAGCTTTTGGATGCGACTGTGTGACTCTTCTCGACCATATGAGATTAAGGGAGAATAATATCTTATATGGATGTCAACCAAAAGCTTCTCCGTAACGTTCTTAGCATTTCATTGAAGAGTGGCTCCATTGTGGAGGACGAGAGCGGTAGTTATGCTCACTAGTCACCACAATAGTTTACAAGTACGCTACCAATGCTTGTTAAAAGGGTGCTACAATGGAATGATAAGGGCGTCATTGCTTAAACAGGGTTCCAACAAAAGCCAGAAATATTGTCAAAGAGGGGTACGTGAGGGGACATGTATGTGACTCGCTTGCGATCACAATTAGAACTAGTTATTATTATTATTATTATGTCCCCGAACACGAAGTGTCGGGGACATATTGTTTTTGCTCGGTTTCTTATTATTATTATTATTATTATTATTTTTCTCGGTATTCTGGACCATGAACTTGTCCACCTCATTTTTTCGACATCTTTTAAGGTAGGAAGCTGAATTTTCATATATCAAGAGTATGGAATGGGAGATTGTGCATTTTGTATTTTTCATCGAAATCGAACGACCCCTTATAGGTCAAAAAAGGGCCTCAAAATGGCTCCTCGAAACCGTAGTTGAATTTTTACCTGGCATTTCTGATCCGGCAGGGGTAGGAAAAATTCCTTTATAGGTAAAGTGCGAATATTTAATACCTTTCATTTAAAAAAAAAATTTTGAAAATCGGACCTACCGTTTTCAAAATTTTGCAAAAAATCGAAATTTAATTTTTTTGTAAGATTGAGTTATCTTCCTTTGTACAATATATTTTTTAACAGTATTGAAAAAAATTCTCAACTTTGTTATTTCTTAATGAAAATTGGTTTAAAAGGAAATAGTTGTATGCCAAGTTCATTTTTGGAATCGAAATTTTTTTTTGGCGGCCATTTTCAAAATGGCGGCTAAAATGGCTGCCATTTTCCCGCCAAAATTTAAACTTGCTCCGATTTTGATGAAAATTGGTATACATGGTAATAGTGGTATGGTGAGTTGATTTTTGACATCAAATTTTTTTTATCGTCAGCCATTTTCAAAATGGCTGCCGTTTCCCGCCAAAATTAAAGTTACTCCGATTTGAACAAAAATTGGTATATAAGGTAATATTAGTATGGCAAGATGATTTTTGACATTGAAAATTTTCTAATGTCGGCCATTTTCAAAATGGCTGCCATTTTCCCGCCAAAATTTAAACTTGCTCCGATTTTGATGAAAATTGGTATTTAAGGTAAAGTGGTATAGCAAGTTGAATTTTGACATCAAAGTTTTTTTCGTCGGCCATTTTCAAAATGGCCGCCGTTTCCCGCCAAAATTAAAAGTTACTCAGATTTTGATGAAAATTGGTATACAAGGTAATTGTGGTATGGCGAGTTTTTTTTTGACATCAAATTTTTTTGTCGACCATTTTTAAAATGGCTGCCGTTTCCCGCCAAAATTAAACTTACTCCTATTTCGATGAAAATTGGATATAATAAGTTATCTCAAATGCCAAGAGAAATTGACAAAGAGGGGTACGTGAGGGGACATTTTTGTGACTCGCTTGCGATCACAATTAGAACTAGTTATTATTATTATTATTATTATTTTTCTCGGTATTCTGGATCGTGAACTTGTCCACCTCATTTTTTCGACATCTTTTAAGGTAGGAAGCTGAAAATTCATAAATCAAGAGTATGGAATGGGAGATTGTGCTTTTTGTATTTTTCGCCGAAATCGAACGACCCCATATAGGTAAAAAAAGGGCCTCAAAATGGCTCCTCGAAACCGAAGTTGAATTTTTCCTGGCATTTCTGATCCGGCAGGGGTAGGAAAAATTCCCTTAAAGGTTAAGTGCGGATATACAATACCTTTCTTTTAAAAAAAAAAATTTGAAAATCGGACTTACCGTTTTCAAAATTTTGCAAAAAATCGAAAATTATTTTTTTTGTAAGATTGAGTTATCTTTCTTTGTACCATATATTTTGTGATATTAATGAAAAAAATTCTCAACTTTGTTATTTCTTAATGAAAATTGGTTTACAAGGTAATAGTGGTATATGCCGAGTTCAATTTTGGAATCGAAATTTTTTTTGGGGCGGCCATTTTAAAAATGGCCGCCATTTCCCGCAAAATTAAAATTAGTCCGATTTTAATGAAAATTGGTATATAAGGTAATTGTGGTATGGCGAGTTGATTTTTGACATCAAAATTTTTTTATCGTCGGCCATTTTCAAAATGGCTGCCGTTTCCCGCCAAAATTTAAAGTTACTCCGATTTTGATGAAAATTGGTTTACAAGGTAATAGTGGTATGCCGAGTTCAATTTTGGAATCGAAATTTTTTTGGGCCGCCATTTTCAAAATGGCCGCCATTTCCCGCCAAAATTAAAATTACTCCGATTTTAATGAAAATTGGTATATAAGGTAATAGTGGTATGGCAAGTTCATTTTTGACATCGAAATTTTTTTTATCGTCGGCCATTTTCAAAATGGCCGCCGTTTCCCGCCAAAATTAAATCTACTCAGATTTTAACGAAAATTGGTATATAAGGTAATATATGTATGGTGAGTTGATTTTGGACATCGAAATATTTTTATTGTCGTCCATTTTAAAAATGGCAGCCGTTTCCCTCCAAAATTAAACTTACTCCTATTTTGATGAAAATTGGATAAATTAAGTTATCTCAAATGCCAAGAGACATTGACAAAGAGGGGTACGTGAGGGGACATTTATGTGACTCGCTTGCGATCACAATTAGAACTAGTTATTATTATTTTTCTCGGTATTCTGGACCGTGAACTTGTCCACCTCATTTTTTCGACATCTTTTAAGGTAGGAAGCTGAATCTTCATATATCAAGAGTATGCAATGGGAAATTGTGCTTTTTGTATTTTTCGTCGAAATCGAACGACCCCTTATAGGTCAAAAAAGGGCCTCAAAATGGCTCCTCGAAACCGAAGTTGAATTTTTCCTGGCATTTCTGATCCGGCAGGGGTAGGACAAATTCCTTTATGTGGTAAGTGTAAACTTTCAATACCTTTCATTTAAAAAAAAAATTTGAAAATCGGACTTACCGTTTTCAAAATTTTGCAAAAAATCGAAAATTAATTTTTTTATAAGATTGAATTATCTTTCTTTGTTCAATATATTTTGTAATAGTAATGAAAAAAAATCTCAACTTTGTTATTTCTTAATGAAAATTGGTTTACAAGGTAATAGTGGTATGCCGAGTTCATTTTTGGAGTCGAAAATTTTTTTTGACGGCCATTTTCAAAATGGCGGCTAAAATGGCTGCCATTTTCCCGCCAAAATTCAAACTTGCTCCGATTTTGATGAAAATTGGTATAGAAGGTAATAGTGGTATGGCGAGTTGATTTTTGACATCGAATTTTTTTTATCGTCGGCCATTTTCAAAATGGCCGCCGTTTCCCGCCAAAATTAAAGTTACTCTGATTTTGATGAAAATTGGTATATAAGGTAATAGTGCTATGGCGAGTTGATTTTTGACATCGAAATTTTTATTTCGTCGGCCATTTTCAAAATGGCCGCCGTTTCCCGCCAAAAATCAAAGTTACTCCGATTTTAATGAAAATTGGTATATAAGGTTATTGTGGTATGTCGAGTTTATTTTTGATATCAAAATTTTTTTATCGTTGGCCATTTTCAAAATGGCCGCCGTTTCCCGCCAAAATTAAACTTACTCCGATCTTGATGAAAATTGCTATATTAGGTATTCTCAAATGCCAAAACACATATTGACAAAGAGGGGTACGTGAGGGGACATGTATGTGACTCGCTTGCGATCACAATTAGAACTAGTTATTATTCTTTTTCTTAGTATCCTTTAGTGTGAACTTGTCCAATGTTTTTAAAGAACATCGTTTAAGGTAGGAGGCTGAAACTTCATATATCAGAAGTATGGCGTGTGAAATTTTGCATCTGATTTTTTTGTACGAAATGGACGACCCCTTATAGGGAAAAAAGGGGCCTGAAAATGGCTCCTCGAAATGAAAGTTTTATTTTTATTTGCAGTTTTAAACCGGCTTGTTTATTGTTAATCTTTTTATATATAAAATAGGTATTTACAAGAGGTATCATTCAAAAAAAGAATTTTTAAAATCGGACTTACCGTTTTCAAAATTTTGCAAAAAAACGAAAAAAAGTTTTTAAAAGGGAGATAATCCAAATTGAATTTTTGGAAAAAATTTAAACTTCATTATTTTTAAATGAAAATTTGTATTTAAGGTAATTGGGGTATTGCGAGTTTATTTTTGGTATCCAATTCTTTTTTTGGTCGGCCATTTTCAAAATGGCCGCCATTTCCGATTAAAATTAAACTTGGTCCGATTTTAACGAAAATTGATATCTAAGGGTTTTGAAGGATGGCGAATTGATTTGTGTTGTTGAAAATGTCGAAAAATTCAAAATGGCCGCCACTTCCGGTAAAAATTCAACTTGCTCCGATTTTAACGAAAATTGATATCTAAGGGTTTTAAAGGATGGCAAATTGATGCCCGTTGTCGAAAATGTCGAAAAATTCAAAATGGCCACCACTTCTGGTAAAAATTCAACTTACTCCGATTTTAACGAAAATTGATATTTAGGGGTTTTGAATGATAACGAATTGAGGCACGTTGTCGAAAAATTCAAAAGGGCTGCCACTTTCAGAAAAATTCAACTTGTTCAGATTTAAACGAAAATTGATATTTAAGCATTATAATGGTTAGTGAACAGAAAAATGTGTTCAAAGAAGCCAGATATTAACAAAGAGGGGTACGTGAGGGGACATCTGTGACTCGCTTTGCGATCACAATTATACCTAGTTAATATTAGGATCTATACACCAATCTTAACTAAACTTTCCTAACTGGTGACGTTTACTTTGATGGCTGAGGTAATGGGACCGCGTTGTAGCTCCGCCCAATCATTGATGTCAAAGGAGCTACATTATTGTGGTTAGCCAGTAGGTGGAGACACAACACCATTAGGTTGAGTTTAGACCGCCACTATAAAACATCATAGACTTGTATATTATTCGAATATTTTAATACAGCGTTTTTAGATAATGGGGGAAATGGCAGGCTTTTTAAGGTAATTTTGCCTTTTGAGTCCGCAGCATTGTTTTTCCACGTGCGAGAAGCATGCCGTAGCATTTAATGTTTCCACGTGACGCATAAAAGTTTAATACTATTCTCTGAATATTTTAGGCCTTCTGCAGGGGCCAGGGTGGCAAATAAGCCCGAAGCAGAACTAGCCTGTCTTAAAGGGCGAATAAGGGTCTTTGGATTCTGACATTGGACTAGTGCTCAGACCACAGAGCAACCAAGTGTGTACCCTAGGTGGCTGAATAGGGTGGCTGTCGTCCGCGGGGGGTGTTCATCGTCTTTAAAGTTGTTCAAGGGTGTAAAACGCCAACTCACTCGCTTACTGATAGCCTATTTGAGTACATAGCACGTGCAATTCACGCAGCATACTTTTGTATGACGTACGAAGGAGCTAATCTTGAACTTTGTGAAACATGCTTGAAAGAGGGTCGGGAAGACCTTTTCCGGGACGCCGGAATTGGCCATACTATTTAACGGGAATTCGGGAAAAGCGACTACCGGGACACGGGAACCTGCATTATATTTTTCGGGATGCAGGATCGGTAGTTTTTATTATCCGGGAAAATGGGATTATAAAATTACGGGAATTCGGGACGGGACCCCCTCTCCCCCCCCCCCTTGAAAAATGAACTCCCGTAGTGACCTCAGAGGTTTGATTACACAATGGTTCAAGATCTGAACATTTTAATAAGTACTTTCATTTTAAAACAACGTCAGACAGTATAGTTTTATAAACTAATTCTATTAATAACAAGAACGGAATTCCTGGGACCCCCACTGAGCGGCAAAAATTCTAAGTCAGCTCGTTAAACAGGAAGTAGACATACGACAGACCTGGAAATGAATCCCACCGTATGAGACCTTCACCTGAAGCTGCATACTAAACATGGAAAGCTTACGACTAATTACAAATATCGAAAGCGTAGGATCAGTAGTAGCTGAGAAATTTGTTACGAGAAAAGTGTGACGGACGCCCAACATTTCTATGTCCCCGCTCAGAGTTGAGGAGGACAATTATGTGAAATTTGATCCTGAACTTTATTCTAAAGTTAAGCTCAAGATCATAAGAAAGAATTTTTAAATAAATTTTGAACACTGCGCAAAGTGTATCATAACTTCCTCAACCTATAGTAAAAAAAAATATTAGAAATGTCTAAGTAGCAGCAATGTTTACAATAATTTAATGTAAATTTAAATAAATCCGTTTTTGTCCGGAATGTGCGTGGCTTGCACTATCATTAATTAGGCGAATTGAATTGTTCCTCCGTCTTTAAAGGAAGCAAAAGTGAACCAAAGAGGTTATCAAACATCATTATAACGAAAAGACAAAAGACAAAATCGAAAGACAAAAAATCATCATGCACAACCAAACAAAAATATACATAACGTTAACAACTAAACCGCATTAAGCAACGTAAACTCCCGTGAACGTGAAGTTGAAAAGAGAGTGAACTCATGATCAGGTGCCCCGGAAGAGTATGCAGTTCCTGCTTGCTATAACACACCTGTCACGTTGCAAAAGATCGACTTAGTGTTTGTCAAATCCGGAATGGATGACATTACCAAACTATGTCAAACAACCATCTGTTCTCATCTGAGAGATAGAAATCCCGTATTTATCTACAAGCACATGATGTCTTCCGCAAAATATCTTGAGTGATGACAACAACCAGGGAGCAACGTACCCTTGTGTTAACAATTTGTTGTCAGTCGTGTAGCTCTTAAAAAAATGGTTAACTTCTTACCTACCTATTCTCTTCGCTCCAGTCGAAGCATAAGGTCACTACAATATTTCGCCATTCAGATCTGTTCTTTGTCTTCTTCATCCTCTACCCAGGTCAGCTGCAGACTTCGGTGGCAAACAAGCCCGAAGCAAAGCCCAGTTTGTCTTAAGAGTCGACTAAGGGTCTCTGGATTCTGACATCGGGTTACTGCTCAGCCCTTAGATAAAGGTAATAACAAAACTACCTAACTTGAAGTTGAATGATCAATCTCATTGTCCAGAGAAAATGACAAAAACGAATCAGTCATACCAGAGAATTGGTTGATCGTAATGGCCCTGACTTGGTAAAGGCATTTCAAACGAAATGGTGGGTTAAACCAGGTTTTATGGCGCCAAACCTCTCTCTTCCATTGCGATCCGGTAATGACCATAGAACACAACATAGTTGTGAGACACAATAGGGATATTGAGGTGATCATCTCAGTACAGCAGACCCGTGCGGGGCCCGGGTGGCGAATAGGACCGCAGCAAAGCCTAGCTTGTCGTAAGAGGCGACTAAGGGTCTTGGGATTCTAATGTCGGGTCAGTGCTCAGCCCATAGAGCGACCAAGTGTGTACCCTAGGTGGCTGAATAGGGTGGCCCTCGACCGCGGGGGTTGTCAGGTCTATAATACAGAATCCCTGACCGCCGACCATAGTGGACCAACATGTGTTGAGAGTGCCATGCTTCATGCACGTAAAAGACCCCTTTTTGGGCCGCCAAGTAGTCCACCACATAGGCTTAATTTTCCGCCCTTACCCACCTCTCCCCCTTTTTCCTGTGGTTCTTCAAAATTTACCGTTCCTTTGTTTCCCACCCCACCCTCATATTTCATGTATCATCATCCTTTCATGTTCATTGTATCATCCTTTTCGTGTTCATCGCCTGTAAATAAACTATATAGCGTTGCACGGGCGTAAAACACCAACTCACTCAGTACAGCAGACCAGTCATGCAAACACTAATTAAAACAATTAATCACCATATCATTTAACTCAATTTTGAACTTTTCTACTAGTGGCTGATAACGAAGAAAGATTTTTTTAGGGATCGTATGAGACGTATTTTCTTATAGCTCTGCTCCAAAAGTCGGGTCCCGTGCGGGGCCCGGGAGGCGAATAGGCCCGCAGCAGCGCTAAGCTTGTCGGTAAAAGTCCACTAAAGAGCGCTCAGAAACCTGACATCGGGGTCAGGCCGCTTTGCCCACAAAGCGACTGGGATGTGTGCCCCAGGTGGTTGAATGGGGCAGCCCTGACATCGAGAGATGCGGGGTCGTCAGGCGATAATGCGGAAAACCTGACCGCAAACCATAGTGGTGCACCGTGTTGGGAAAAATGTCACGTTCCTCGCACGTTAAAGAACCCTGCTGCAGGTCTCGGTAAGAGTAGGACCCGTAGGATCCCCATGCAGGAGGCAAAATTTCCCGTCCCTACCCATCACTCCTTTTTTCCAGTGGCAGTCAAAACTCTCCTACCCGATTGGCCTTGTGTCCCCATTTCCTCCACGTCATCATCATTTCATGTTCATTGTATCACCACTTTCATGTTCATCTCCCGGATATAGCCGAAATCGCGCTGCTTGGGAGTAAAGCAATAACTAACTAACTAACAAAAAGTCGGTCACGAAGAAATCGGTGTCTGATCAAAATATCTGTGAAATGTATGCAAGTGTGGATCCTAGGTGGCTGAATAGGGTGGCTCTCGTCCTCGGGGTTGTCAGGTCTACAATACGGAAACACTGACCGCAGACCATAGTGGGCCAACGTGTGTGGAGAGTGCCACGATTCATGCAAGTATAAACGAACCATTTGTGGACCTCTAAGTAGTGCACCACTAAGCATTAAGTTTCCGCCCTTACCCACCTCTCCCATTTTCCAGTGGTCTTCTATATTTGCGGGGACCGGGTGGCAAATAGGCCCGCAGCAGAGCGTAGCTTGTCGTAAGTGGCGACTAGGGGTCTTGGGATTCTGACGTCGGGTCAGTGCTCATGTAGCCCACAGCGATCAAGTGTGTACCCTAGGTGGCTGAATATAGGGCCCTCGTCCGCGGGGGTTGTCAGATCTATAATACGGAAACCCTGACCGCTGACCATAGTGGGCCAACGTGTGTTGAGAGTGCCACGCTTTGTGCACGTAAATGACCCCTTTATGGACCGCCAATTAGTGCACCACATAGGCTAAATTTTCCGCCCTACCCACCTTTCCCCTTTTCCTGTGTTTTTTCAACATTTACCGTTCCTTTGTTTCCCACCCCACCCCCATATTTCATTTATCATCATCCTTTTCATGTTCATCGCCTGTAAATAATCTATATAGCGTTGCTCGGGCGTAAAACACCAATTCTCTAATTTTCATCCGATTTAACTACTTCCCAGGCCATTGTGAAAATTCTCTCTAGAATTCTCATAAATTGATTGGTCAATTTTACAGTAGGCGTGGTCATTGCGACCGAAAACAATGAGACAGTCACAATAAATTTTAGTTTACTTTTGATATTTTCTGACACAATTGTTATTATTATGTTATTATAAATTATGTTTATGAATATCATAAAAACTCAAATGTGTAGATTACTTTTATTAATTTTGAACTATTGGTAAAGCGTATTAATATACTGACCAAATCAAAGGTTAGGCGAATTTAAACTTTAACCAAAATGAATCTGCTCTCTATTTGGTTTTCCGGAAAATTAGAGAAACAGCGTCTTACATCATTTCTCGTGGATTATCAGATTTCTCAATCTCGATAGTTAAATGACAGAATTTTAAGCTCTCGACAGAGTCTCGAGCTTAAAATTCTATCATTTAACTATCTTGGTTGAGAAATCTGACAATGTTAGAAGCTATTATATCTCACTCACTCACTACATTTACTGTTCCTTTGTTTCCACCTCTCTCCGTATTTCTCATCATTATTTCATGGTTATTTTTCCATCCTCTTCATACTTATCGCCCTTATGCAGGTATAACCAATATAGTGTTTCATGAACGTAAAACACTCCACTCACCCATTCGCTCGCGCTCTTCATATTCACATAGTATATATAATGTTTTGCGATTTCAATCTTTTAGATATAAATATAGCTCTCTTACAAGTCTCCCATTGACGGAAGGTGCGTTAGGGCGTAGCCAAATTTATTGCCTGCCTATTTGTAACTGATTTACCGGAGTTCTGATAAGTGTTTAACTAATATTTGTGGCCGGAATCATCTACCCAATAATAAGCATTGATAATAATTAACATGTTTCTTTAATGTGTCAAGTTTTCTTACCAAAGGCATAGCTTGATCATAGTCTTGGTAATAATTTTGATTCCAGTTCGGCACATTTTGGTTTTATTGTTCTATGCTCCTTCTATATGAAGTGTTTGGCATTTTTAACTTTTTAGGTAGAGCACCTATAGAGACTTTTTTAATAGACAAAACATACATGACATAGAGAAATGTATTGGCTTGAACGTTGTTGTAACCTTGATTTACACTATAGTTCCGATTTGTATTTTACTGATATCATCAATCAATTCGGAAAGATATTGGCAAGTAACTGAAAGGCTGTAAGTGGCCGATCCAGTGGGAAGATCTTTTTATTTTTGAAGATTTTCGACAAACTTTGCCTTAACCCCCACCCCATCCCCCGTCCTTCGTCCTCAGTTTGTCAGGGACAGGTCTGGAATGAGATGACGAACCTGCGGTCAAAAAGATGAAAATGGTTAAACAGCTAAAATGTTCATCATTCATCAAACTTATTGAAAAAAATGGTCTTCATGATCAGTATTTTAAATTATTTTAACTGAACTCGTTCAAGTGTGCTGCCATTATTTCTCATTATCTTCACTCGATTTTTCTCGATATTAATGCAGCGCATGTCTCGTTCTCTCTTGAAATGTTGGCCTGTATTAGCTGAAAGATATCGGTATTTTATAATAATATGTTATGCATTTTTAGAATGACAAAGATGGGATTTTATCTATTAGAGGCATACATATGTTGGTTTGTCATAGGGTTTTGTTTTGTCTTCCTTTACCGGATTTGACACACTGAATTGACTGTTGGCAATGCGACGGGTGTGCTATAGCAAGCAGGAACTGCTTACTCTTCCGGAGCACCTGAGTTCACTCTAGTTCGACTGGAGTTCGCGTTGTTGATCGATATTCAGTTATTTTTGTGTTTCCATGTTTTATATGTTGTCTGTTTTGTCCCGTTCTTGTTGGTGTTAACTGGTTTTGTCTCTGCCCTTTCGGACTTTTGACATTCCGATACCCCATTGGTACCTCTGATTCTTTCACTCTCATTACGACTGCATGACTTTGATTGCTATTCTGTCATTTACGTGTTGTTTTAATGTCTGTTTCTTCGTGTTGTTCTAGACTTGTTTGTGTTTACTGATTTTATCTTTGACCTTTCGGGCTTTTGACATTTAAATGTCCCATGTCTCTGCCTCTTTCGGGAAAATCAAAGCCTAAACATAATAAGTTCTAAATCTGAAAAGAATCCTTCACTTTTTAATTTCATGCATCTTTAAAATTCATTTGACGCCATGCAGTCGATGTTTTTCTGGGCTGGCAAACTAATAAAAGGTACATTCTTTTATCAAAGAATTATCAAAACCTCTCCTTTCCTCGACTTCATCATCATTTCATGTTCATTTTATCACCCCTTGATTCGGGGTCGTCAGGCGATAATGCGGAAAACCTGACCGCAAACCATAGTGGTGCACCGTGTTGGGAAAAATGTCACGTTCCTCGCACGTTAAAGAACCCTGCTGCAGGTCTCGGTAAGAGTAGGACCCGTAGGATCCCCATGCAGGAGGCAAAATTTCCCGTCCCTACCCATTACTCCTTTTTCCAGTGGCAGTTAAAACACTCCTACCCGATGGGCCTTGTGTCCCTATTTCCTCCACTTCATCATCATTTCATGTTCATTGTATCACCACTTTCACAAAATAAATTAATAAATGGAGAAATAGTAGATACATGTGATGAATGAACGGTAAATAACATCAACTTTTATTGTAATTATTGCAAATTGTGCGTAAGTATACAAATATATAGACAAAATACAATTAAGGGAGATAATTCAAGCTAGCATAATACAATTATTGATCACGATTTCTTTTCCCCTTATCAAAATGAAATGATTTAGTGAAAAAGATCATTGAACGTGTACTAGTATATGATAAAACAGTGTCTGTGCTTATTTTACCCAAATAATATAATATTAGCATGTAAAACAGGTAATTTGCTATTTTACTCAAAACAGTTCACCGCATATCTTAGTTTCTAGTGAAGTACATCGCATATATACACAGTGTATAACCGGACAGTAAGCGATCACGGAAGTTGATCACTGTCCGATGGTAAAATCCTAGTTGCATGTTATCATTTTCGCCAGATTTTTGTGGTTTTAAGGCTGAATGAACGTACTACGATATCGAATAGGAACAAAGGTGGGTTATTTTTATAGCTTGCTCATTTACACAACTTTTTAACGTTTCTTTTTGTATTCGGGACAATTTAAACTATTAAAATTTTTAGATTGATCATCGATGGGTGAACATGTTTTCCTTCACCTCTTAGCACATATTTGGAATTTACTCGCAAACTGCAATGATTTACTAGCCTTTTTATTATTATCAAAAAGGGCGATTATTTAACTTTCTACATTGCAAAGGATAGATGGAGATAAAATACACAATTTTGTTAAAAACATAAGTTTTGTAATTATGGCATAATCGTTTACTGTCCGATTAATTGGTCATTTATTTTCTGTGAGTGTCCGATTAATTGTCTGCTTTGAATCCTCAGAGTTTGAATAAAAAAGTTATTATTTCACATTGCTCCTCATTTCTTTATATTTTAGTTTATTGTATTATTCTACAATTCCCTTATAAGAAAGCTTATGAATATATGTTTTCCTATTTTTATGCTAATTAATGTCATTGTCTATTTTGGTTCATTTATTTACTTTACAGAATAAATATGAGAACTCAAAAAAGTCTCTACTGTTGGATTCGAAAACATAATTGCGGCATTGTTCATCTTATAACAAAATGGAAATCCATTCAACAAGCTCATAAAAAGAAGTGCTATTAACAGCTATGAGTACCTAAGTATGTTCACTTGTGTATGACTAATCAATGCTACTGACAAAATTGTTCATTAGAAGCTTTCCATTGACTTTTGTGAAACTGAAATCTTCTTATAACATCGACAGCCAGTGTGCCAGATATTTGTGAGTCGATGAATTGTCACTTACTTGTATGATACGGACAACATGCTCAACGCAAAAAAGTCTGTTAAGATGTGAAAACCATTTTGATCAAGATTATGGACATCATGGAGCGGTCATCTCTATGTAAATCTATGTCTTATATTAATAAAAAGCTTAACAATTATTTGAGTTGTTTTTAAAAATGTGGTTAGCCTTAGCGACTGTGGTGACAGCTAGGTTATTATGACAGTTTTCTTTTACAGCCTCGAATTCATGATAAATCAGTAAAAGTCCTACGTAAATTTTAAGGCACTTAGCACAGTGGATGGCGTAAATGACATTTTCGGAGAGGCAGGTAAAACCGTTCTTCAACCTGAAAGTGTTGGAGGGGCCAACTATCTCCCCAGTCTCCCAGGTAAAGGCACACGTGACACAGATGGATCGACCACAACGCCTTGTGCCTGAAAAGTCAGAGCGAGGGCGTCTCTTGGATTTGTCAAATGAACTGGAGACAAGATGTTGTCTCAAACTCTTACCCTTGCGAAAAGCAGCCAGGGGCGGCGAGTCGAACACTGTCGACATGTGTTCGTCCTTCAAGACGATGGACTTGAAACTGCGCAATAGAATGTCCCGTACAACGATGTTATGAGGGTGGTATGTAAGTACCAAGGGTATACGGTCATTCTTGCGTCTTGACCTGGGCTCCAAAGCCTTGGATCGTGTCACCCGGGAAACTGAGTCGATAGCTTTATCCAAGATGTTGTTAGGATATCCCCTTTTGACAAAGAATGATTTCATAGTGCTGCTTTGAACTTTAAAATCATCCTCACTGCTGCAAATACGTCTCAGAAATTGAGACATAGGAATGGCATTTTTGCAGCTCTGGGGATGACAAGATTGATAGTTCATGTAGCAGTGTGCATCAGTGGTCATCAATGGGTTTATAGAACACAGACGTTACTTTTTTGCCATTTTGGATGCTGCATTCCAAGTCAAGGAAAGAGAGTGTCTCTTGCGAGATGGTAAAGGTGTTATTATAATGACTAACCGATTACTAACAACGTTGAAATAAATAAATTGAAAGATAGACAACAGGAGCGGATCCAGAATTTTCGAAAAGGGGGGGGGGGGGTCCACATACTTGGTTCTGTGGGCCAAAAGGGGGGGGGGGGGTTCCAGACCAATTTTCCTGGGATCCGCCACTGGACAAACCATAAACATTGAAAGGAAAGTACTCAAAATTAAATCGTTCGAACAGGGAAGCCAAAATCCAACAATAATATAGGCTCTGAGAATATCGACTTGGCATATTTTAAATCTGTTCCAGCTATATTCCAACGCCATTAAAACTGACCGCGTTCTGTAATTCGATGTCTAAAAAATTCATTAAAAGCGAATTCCTACACCATTTGACTTTGTCTTTGAATTCACGTGAATTTCATGCTTAGGCTATGTATGCTAGGTTTTAGTTTGATGCCTACATATCTCAAGAACTAAAAGACTTAGAGGAAATTGTATTGCTTTGCCCATGTTGTAGACTAAATCTGAATTCCTCTTGGATTTTAGCCATGACATATACATGCTTCAGACCGTACGCGTAGGAAATGTACCTTTACGGTCTGACCGTACCAGTATACATATATGGTCTAAAAACCAGTTGGACCATAAAAGTATTCAGACCATATAGGTATTTCTCAATTATAATTGACAACACCCAGATTCATACAGTAAAATAGAGGAGCTCAAATAAAAACAAAAAGATGGAATCAAAACATAGAATAGAGAAATGTGATGTTTGATATTTGTAGAATTTGTTTGTTTTTATCCTCAGCTTTTTTTTTATTTCACCGGTATAAAGGGGTCCACGAAAAAGTGTCATACTTCGTGTTGATGATTTAAAAAAATATATAAAGTTTGAGGAAGACGACAATACATGTAGACAGTTAAATGTAAAACATTCTTGGCTAAAACATATTGCCGAAATCTTGCTGAATCATCCTCCCCATCTTCAGATAGTTATTTTCTCCGTCTTCCCATGGGTAAACAACTGCTTGGTTGGCCTGTCGAACAAAGTTCCTAAATATTCTTCAAACTTTTTATCCCACATTTCAATGACTTTGTTTTGGTTGAACATTACAACTGACGGAAGTAAACAGTCCGCCAAAAGTTAAGCACCACCGCATTTTAAAATGGCACCCTCGTTTTATCTTTTATTGAAATAGTCTGATCTTTTGTACACAAGAACCTTTTGATATTAAAACAATTTTGCATCATGAAAAAATTGACAATTAAGAAAGCTTTTAAAAATATGGGTACAAAGTATTGTGTGATTTTTCCCGATCCTGAATTCAAGTTTCAGAGAGCAATACAAGAAGCAGGCAATTCAAGCAAACCATTTTTCAAAGAATCTTTTACATGACACTTCTTTAAAATGTCGTTATCTAATAACATCAAACGACAAATATGAGTTTTAATAGGTTTTGCAGGTTTTGGGACCTGCTTTAAAATATCTGTTTTTCCCGACTGAACATGTTTATTTTCAAATGCTAAATTCTCCATAAAACTGCATGATAATTAAACTTTGTATACATATTTTTTTATTATGATTTAATTGGATTGTTTCATGTAAAATGGTTTATAAGAGATTAAAAGGCAAAAAATGGGGCATAAACATGTATATATACATGTAACCCAAGAACAGTATATCAGCTATAGATATATATCTTCATTTGCAAAATTTGAAAAGCTTGCTAGATTTTAAGAGAAAGGTCAACTTCCAACTAGCATAATACAATTATTGATCACGATTTCTTTTCCCCTTATCAAAATGAAATGATTTAGTGAAAAAGATCAATGAACGTGTACTAGTATATGATAAAACAGTGTCTGTGCTTATTTTAGCCAAATAATATAATATTAGCACGTAAAACAGGTAATTTGCTCTTTTACTCAAAACAGTTCACCGCATAACTTAGTTTCTTGTTAAGTACTTTAAGTACATCGCATATGTAGAGAAAAGTGCCCCAATGTTGATGGAGCGTGTGTCCCGGAGACACATCTGAACATTGATCGCTGGGTCTTTCGGCTGATCTGTTTGGTTTGGTGTCCCCCTTTAGAACACATTCTACATAACATGGAACTCCCGTTGTCTCAGTCACACGGTTGAGATCCGTCAAAATTGGCCTCTAATTTAGGCTGTGGGTATATTAAGTATACTTTCGGCTTCTCTGAAACATTTCTAAAATTGGGAAGTTGGGGTTACTCAACACTGATTTCTGACGCTCTAAGACGGCGCTACATGTGGTAGCTTGCCAGAATAAATATTTTGGTCAAGCACAGCTTTGAAAGAAAAATGTTTTCTCGGAAATATAAACTATTTTTAAAATTATGAATTTATTATTTGCTATTAAATCCAAATTTTAACGAGCGGGTTGGTATTTTACGCCATAGCAACACTAAAACACTAAATAAAAGGAGAAATGGGTAGTAAGTGGTGGATACATCTCCACCCCTCCCCAATTTAATTGATTTTTTTGTGTATAAAACTGACCAAGCTACTTCAAATTCTTATAAAATGACATTTGTAGCAATTTTACACACCTCTGGGTCCGCCTCTGGAAGCGGCGGAAAATTTGGCCTATGTGTTGAATTCACAAATGATTTAATCACATTTTGGCCCACTATGGTCAGTGGTCAGATTTCCCGTATTATGACCTTACTAATGTCAAATTGGTCTAAGTATATGTATACCTAAAGTTCAGGTGATGCTATAATATTTTATATAAGTTTTAAAGAAGCAAAGAGGCACCAATGTGGCAATAGGGCGTCAAAAGTCCAAAAGGGCAACGACAAAACCGGTAATCACGAACAAGAACATTATTAAAAAAATCACAAAATCCCATCTTTGCACCGTTCAGCCTAAGACTTTTTCCTCATTTTCTGTTTTGCTCAATTAAATATTCAATTTATTTTCATTATTGGAGGTCATGTTTCACTATCTAGGATAGGAATTCTATATTATTGTTCAGTATGTCGCATTACAGTATCAGTATGTTATCTCTTCTTTTTCATTATATAGCTGCATGAGCTAGTGAATGTACTTCTTACTTGGATGTTTGAAATTTTGAGTATTATTTATGGTGTTTCAAACCTTACTATATTAAATATTTATTCACTTTAAGAATGATCTATGGTCCTCGTCAGTCGTCAAAATCATTCTTCTATATTTTTACTAGCTAGACAGCTAGACAAGATCAGACAAGACACCATTTAAATCAATTAATCCATTTATTGTTTTCTGTTTCAAAGTGTCCAGGTTTTTATGATAACCATTTCAATTCTATTTTTTTAACAAATCTTGTAAGTTTTTTCCTCTTTTGTATGCAATCATAGGAATTTGCTTGCATCTTTTTATTGCTCTGCAATACATGCCAATATTTAATTAATAGTTTTTTAATTGTTTTATGGCTGGATTGAACTTCGTTACCAACACTATGATTTTATCATTACCACGTCCATTGTCTTGTAACATATCTGTTCTGTTTAGATGTATTTTGTATTATTTCATCAATCTCTGTAGATTTATAACCTCTCTGTACAAGTCTGATTTTGAAGACTTTAATTATGTTTTGAAGCTGCATTGCATCATTTTGGGATTTTATGCTTTTCTAAAAAAAAAAATGTAGTCTTTTATTTTTTGGGTGAAAAGCTTTGCATAGCAACTGTAATTTGGTGCTATATTTGGGACGAGAATGGAAGGGACGAAATGATTGTGATGTGGCTGGAAATTCAAGGGGAGATAATTGTTGACATTTTAATTTCGTGGCACCTGTCAAATATTTTTTCCACAGAAAACATGTTTAGAATACATATTTCATAAGAATTATGTCCTTTAGAAAACACCCCTTTATTCAGGTAACGCACCATTACAGTACTCAAGACGTAACATTTATTGAAATTTGACTTTTAAACCTAAAATTGGCTAAAAATGCATACAGTGTAGATGTCATTATTTTCTTATTTGGATACACACTGTGTCAGGCACTTGAGTGCTAAATATAACATAGATAAAATGTAGGCTGCAACCACTTGGGTATGTTTATGTCTTGGTTATAGCTTAATGTTAATAAGGATCTCCTGTACTTGGCGATCACAATACTGGTATACCAGTATTGTTAACAATACTGGAATAAAATTTTATTCCAGTATTGTTGATTTTTTTTCAAAAAAGTAACAATACTGGGATATATTGATGTTCCAGTATTGTTCCTCTAGTATCATGAGTAATGCATTATGTTATGGACGTGTATATTATAGATAAAATGAGACCTTTCGAACTACTTGTTTGCCATTTTAAGAAATTAATCAGAATAATTTATTTATGGATATCTATGTAAAAGTTTCATTTAGTTTTGAGAAATAATAAACTTTTTATGAAAACTCTAACTCACAGATCAACTCTAATAAACAGGTCTTTGATTATGTTTTTATGTTATATATAATTTGTGTAAGTTAATTTGTCATTTATTTTGTTTATATGTGTTTTTTTTTGTAAGAATGAATAAGCATTTGCTACATTGTTTCTTTTTGTTATTTAAAATTGTATTCCATAAATCAATATTATTTATTAAAAAGCAATAAGATCTCCTTTATACTTTATTGTACAATAAATTAACAAAATAAAGATATAATTGTTAAAATAAGTAGACAAAGGTTTCAAATGACATACATTCAGAGTTTGTGAGTCACAAATTAAACTTTGTACTGCTCAGCAATATGTGCAATGATGTTCCTGTAGGCATCACTGTCTGAAGATCCCCATCTGTCTCTCCACATTCTTTCATCAAGGTAACTTGGAAGCAGGTCTGATGACACCCCTTTCATTTCTTTAAACTTCTGTTTTGCTTTGGCCCAATACGACTCTATAGCTTGAGTATGAACACCAGTCTCGGGATCTACAAAGTTAACAGAATGGTTGACTGTTCCATGCTCTAGTTGTAGTTGGCTGCTGATGTTGTGGTATGCCTTCCATTGGTCAGAATAAATAACTGTACCAGGACGAACTACTCTTTCGATGATTGGAAGAAGGGTCTTTGCATCTCTTTTGTCTACAGTCTCTAAATAGGTGATTGCAGGCTTTGTTGATGTGTCTGCAAGACCAAATACCCACTGTTCCTTGCTGGCTCTTCTTCCCCGGTTGTATTTGGATTTGTGGTTGAAAAGGCTCTCATCAATTTGTACCACAACGCCTGGTCCTCCTAGTTGAACTGGTGTGTTCAGAAGTTTGGTTGAACATATATCTCTCAGGTACTGGAACATCTGGATAACAGTCTTTTCACCAATCTGTGTTTGTTGCTGAACAGTCTTGACCTTACTGCCTTGGCTCCACAAGTATATAGTTAGTAACCATTTATCCAGAGTGATGGTGACTTCTCGAAGAATGATCCTGTGCGAATGGTGATAAAGGTTCTGCGCTTAGTACACCTCTGGTTATTACAACGCCACCCAAAACCATCTGCTGTTGCTGATGTTGGTCTGCTGACAAGTTCCATCTGACTTTGACATGTTGGACAGGTGCAAGACTGTGCAAGTAGTTTTTTATCTTTCATGTAGTTCATCACTGCATCTGGCTGTGGACTGAAGATAACATTTGGTGCAAGGTATGTGTAGAAGTCATCCATGATTTCAACTTTATGTTGAATATCATTTGAGCAACCATATTTATGGTGAAATTGGGCTTGTGTACACTATAATTATTCTTAGAATCAAAGAAATATAAACATCAAAGTCTACTCATGATTATGAAGTTTTTATTATACTTCAAAGAATCCTTTGATAATTAATAATTGTAATCCTTCTGATGTGATAACTTCAAAAAGTTTAATTGTTTTTTTTTTAGTTATGTCATCAACAATACTTATGATCTAATAATCACAATTAATTGTTAAAATTATCTAAAATTAAATTACCAATCAATCCCTAATTGTCAAATATTATTATGTGTTTAAGAGTTATAAGATTAATTTTGCTTGAAATTTTTTGAATTTGCATTTTCCAAGTTCTTTAAACTAAAACTAATGAATAAATAACCATTAAATAAAATTAAAATTTAAAAGTAATTATGTCAAACTATGATAATTTACAGTTATATATGTAATAACATTATGAACTTTTATTTTTCAAATACACTGTTACATTTTGTATAATCAAAGTTTTTTAAGTTTTTATTAATTGTTTATTTTTTTTTCATAATTATTTAAAAATATAAATAAATAATTAATTCTTGTGTCTTAAATTCATTGAGTTTTAAAAACAATACATGTACCTATCTCCAATTGCTTGCACTTGATTGGTTGGTCCTGTCCTTTTGAAATTGTCCAAGCCAATATGCAAAAAAAAAACTGAGCAATCAAGATCAAATGATAGTTTTCATATCAATTTCTCAATTATCATGATTATTTCACTCAATCTTGTTTGTTTATATTGCATAAGTTACCCAAAACACTTGAGAAATAAAATCTAATTGAAAGAAATGTGACTGTGTAAACAAAAGATGGTATATATTGACCACAACAATCCAGATAGATTATAGTTTAAGAAATCATCATGACTGGTATTGCTTCTTTGTTCCCAAATTTCCCCAAACAGAAGTCTGTTATAGAGAGAGTCAACATTGTACTAACAAGACACAAACACAACTACTTCAAAGACTGGACAGATCAACAACTTGATGAAGCAGGCATGGACAACATCACCAGGCCACTACAACCTATTACATCAGAACTCTATTCTACTAACGTAAAGAAAAACGAGGTCACAAGAAACAAAAAGCTTCAATACTGCATGACCATGGCAGCATCAGATGACTCACCAGCATGGGCAAAACAGTTCCTAGATAATTTAGAATCAGGGGTCATCAAAAGCATAACAGAAGCAAAAGACCAAGCATCTACACTATGGCGTCAACATTCTACTGCATACGACAGTAGAAGAGCTGTACAGGTTCCATCATCTGAACCAAATGGGCATGCCACTAAGAGAAAACGTAGAGATGATGAATCAGAATACCAGTACAGAAAAAGAATCAACACCCAGCCTGAACAAGAACCAGAAATTTCTGATGACCCAAACATTGCTGTTGCACTATCTGTCAAGTCATCACTTAAATACATCATGTCACTCAAGAAAAATGAACTGCAACAAAAAATAAGTGAAAATAAAGAAACAGCTGAACTACTGAAGAAAGAAGGTCACTTACCCACCAAGACAACTGAAGATCTTAGACTTTCTTTGATGACAATTGCTGTTTATGAACATTTGAATTCTTAAATTATCAACTTTATTAAAATTATTTATCACTTTACAAAAATGCATATTGTGCTTACAATGTTATATAGTGCTGTTAATGGTTTACCTTGATATATACACATGTACATACTAGCAAAAGTACTTGTAATAAAGTTTTGAAAATTAAGGTGTTTTTTTTCCAAGAACTTGTCATATAATCTTATGCATTTTTAAATACATAGATATATAACAGAAACCAATAAAAACATCAATGACAAATGCCACATTTTAAGAAGAAGCCAAATTTCAAAACCATAAAATGTACAATATGTGTCAAATAAAACAACAAAGACAAATGACACATTTTAAGAAGAAGCCAAATATCAAGACCATTAAAATGCAGAATATGTGTCAAATACTGGTACAATACTAAAATACAATACTTCAATAAAATTTCAAAAATAAACAATACTGGTACAATACTGGAATACAATACTGGAATAAAATTTTATTCCAGTATTGTTAACAATACTGGTATACCAGTATTGTGATCGCCAAGTACAGGAGATCCGTTAATAACAACAATGTCTACATATGTACATGTCAAACTGTTTAACAACAGCTACATGTACATGTAATCTTGCTGTCAGTATTAAAACTATTGACTTTTGTATTTATATAACATATACATAAATGTATGTTATATAAAATAAATCTTACCGATACCTTCATTATTTTATATATACCTGTAACTGATTTAAATTTAATGCTTATCTAAATTTGGTGGTTCAATTTCAATGATCAAGCTTAAAATCCACTGAGGGTGTTGAATAGAGAATAATGGCCAAAAAAGTTAACAGATAAGGAATAATGACCCAAAAAACTAAAGAATAGAGAATAATTACCATTACAGAATTTAAAGAATAAAGTGAAAAGTTGCCAAAACCTTAACAGAATAGAGAATAAAGGGCAAATAATTTACAGAATACATGTATATACATATACATAAATATCTATACCTTATTGGAAAATTTAACTGCACACGACGACTTTTGATTGTAAAGGGAATATCCCATCCAGATTTCTACAGTAATGTTGTTTATAGAGCAAATAAATTCAAAAACAATCCGTTGGGAATGCAAAATTGGCTTAAAACTTTATTAAATAAAGGTTATGAAATGGATATTTTAGTAAAATCTTTGAATTTAGTCTTCTTTGGTAAAAATATTGATAATTTGATACTTACTTTAAAATGTTAATTGCCTTTTTATACTTATGTCATTTTTGAGCATTACAGCGGTCAAGTGTGTCGGTTTTGTGTGATGATGCATCATCAAATCAAGTGTTTGACGTGTTGTGTCGGATTTAAAATCGACATACTTGATTTTTTTACATCAGTCGATGGATGCTTCTTAGCTAGCTGTCAGTAACTTCGAGTGTTCTCAAGAGAGTATCTTTACGTCCCGTTAATTACCTGTTGTCCTTTTGTCTCAGATACTCTCTTGTTGAATTGAACTTCTATCGATTTGATTTTTACTGTGTGTTAGTTTGTGCTTTGTTATTGATTATCATTAGGGGGAAGGTTGGCGCCAAAAAACTAGTTTAACCCCGCCACATTTTAATGTGCCTGTCCTAAGCCAGGAATCTTTATCAAAGCTTATGTTTGTATTTAGTCGAATTTTTGTTAATTGTTTTTTTGTCAAGAAGAGGGTCTTTCAATGCACTTTGGGATTGGGCTTGAATCATATGTATTTTATTTTCAATCCAGGGGCCAATTGAAAAACAGCGAGCAGCGACCGCTGGTCACATTGAAGGCTGCTGGCTGTTTTCCATTGTGGATATTTAAAATATACGTTTATAATGTAGGTTGTGTCGCGTACACTTATTCCACATCTCATTTTCTTCTACATGTAATTGAGGACACCCCCATCCACACCCTCTCCACTGGGGAAGGAAACACCAATGTGACCACATGATATTTTTGTCCGGAGTCAGATTGTTCTACTTTTCAAACCTTTTTATTTTGTCCTGATTTTTGTCTCGTCTGCAACGAAAAGTTACGAAAGGCGAGACATAGGTATTATTTCCAGCGGCGGCAAAAACTTTTTTGTAAGGCTTTTGTGGACAGTGAATTGCTTGAAAAGTATGATAGTTAGGCATCTGATAATGGGTAAACAGACAGTTGAGGTTATGGTCTACGCAAATGTTGCCATGCTGTGTGACCTTGACCCCATTTTGACGCTCAAGTGACTCTGTGAACTTAGGTCTTTTTTCAGGTCGTAAACTTTTTTGTAATTTTTGGACAACGAATTGCTCGAAAGTTGAGGTTTTAATTTCTTTAAAAGTATAATAGCTAGGCATTTGATATTTAGGATATCGAAAAATTCATTTAGGGTTTTTGCGTTTGCCACCATGTCATCTGACCCTGACTTCATTTCTACAGTAAATGACTGTTAATATTGTTTTTTTTTTTGTGTTAAGTCCTTTATCTTAAGTCTATTTCTAAATGATTATGATATCCATGATATCTTGAATCACTTTAGTTGGTCCACTGGAAAATGTTGAGAATTAGTGTACATGAATAAGTAGGTATTTCAATGGTACATGTACCAGCAGGTGAGACATACTTTAGTCTTAACCCTTGTTTGTATATGTACAACTTTTTATGAGACTGCAAAAATGTTTGCGATCATATTATGTTATGTCCTCGTTGTCTTTAGACACTTTGGTTTCTGTGCAATGACTTTAGTTGTAGTGAACCAATTGTTATAAAATTTTTATATGATGTTTGTAACCACTAGAGGAAGGTTGGTATTGCATTTTGGGTTTCTGGCCCAGGCTAAAATAGGTGTATTGACCAAACGTCTGTAGAATGTTAAAGTTTCACTTGATTTTCATTATTTCATTATTTTGTTGACAAAATGTAACAACAGTTTTGATGTATCTTGCACCATTGCATTGCTACAATTTATGAGGGGTCAAAAAGGGGTCATACCCAAAAAATTCATTTTTGTCTCGCCTGCGACGAATAGTCGCGGAAGGCGAGACATAGGTATTACTTTCCGGCGACGGCGGCGGCGGCGACGGCGGCGGCGTAAACTTTTTTGTAAGACTTTTGTGGACGATGAATTGCTGGAAAAGTATATTAGCTAGGCATCTGATATTTGGTATACAGACAGTTCAGGTTATGGTCTACGCAACTGTCACCATGCCGTGTGACCCTGACCCCATTTTCACGCTCCAGTGACTCTGTGAACTTAGGTCTTTTTTCAGGCCGTAAACTTTTTTGTAAGACTTTTGTGGACGATGAATTGCTGGAAAAGTATATTAGCTAGGCATCTGATATTTGGTATACAGACAGTTCAGGTTATGGTCTACGCAACTGTCACCATGCCGTGTGACCCTGACCCCATTTTCACGCTCCAGTGACTCTGTGAACTTAGGTCTTTTTTCAGGCCGTAAACTTTTTTGTAAGACTTTTGTGGACGATGAATTGCTGGAAAAGTATATTAGCTAGGCATCTGATATTTGGTATACAGACAGTTCAGGTTATGGTCTACGCAACTGTCACCATGCCGTGTGACCCTGACCCCATTTTCACGCTCCAGTGACTCTGTGAACTTAGGTCTTTTTTCAGGCTGTAAACTTTTTTGTAAGACTTTTGTGGACGATGAATTGCTGGAAAAGTATATAAGCTAGGCATCTGATATTTGGTATACAGACAGTTCAGGTTATGGTCTACGCAACTGTCACCATGCCATGTGACCCTGAACCCATTTTCACGCTCCAGTGACTTTGTGAACTTAGGTCTTTTTTCAGGCCTTAAACTTTTTTGTAAGACTTTTGTGGACGATGAATTGCTGGAAAAGTATATTAGCTAGGCATCTGATATTAGGTATACAGACAATTTAGGTTATGGTCTCCGCAACTTTTACCATGCTGCGTGACCCTGACCCCATTTTCACGCTCTAGTGACTCTGTGAACTTAGGTCTTTTTCAGGCTGAAAAACTTTTTTGTAAGATTTTTGTGGATGATGAATTGCTGGAAAGTTATAATAGCTAGGCATCTGATATTGGGTAAACAGACAGTTGCGGTTATGGACAATGCAACTGTCACCATGCCATGTGACCATGACCCCATTTTTACGCTCCAGTGACTCTGTGAACTTAGGTCTTTTTTTCAGACAGAAAACTTTTTGTAATTCATGTGTGGACAATGGATTGCTTGAATAGTATAATAACTAGGCATCTGTTATTAGGTATACATACACTTTTTGTGTTTATATCAAGAAATGAAAGCTTAGGTAGTTGATTTTAGTGATGGTGCCGGCAGGCGAGACATACTTTTAGTGGCCACACTTGTTTTATTTGTGGTTCGATTTTCAAAACCTTTTTTTTTTCATTGGAATCCTTGTAAAAATCACTTCCTGCATTTTTATGCCCTGCCAAAATAAAAATGACAACAAAGTTCCGACTGACGCACGTTTCGTCTATTCAAGAATCACCAGAGGTGCTCTACCAAAAATATTAAAAATGCCAAACACTTTATGATTATGAAGAGCATAGAACAATAAAACCAAAAATACCAAAATGGGGAACCAAATCATTACTAAGATGATCAACTTATGTCTGGGTTACCTTAGTGTTTAGACAATTTTGAAATTTAAACGGATAATTTAAAGCTTTAATGTGTTCTCCAACACAAAAGTGTTGGTGCCAGAGCGGGCTAACCTTGGGGAATTAAAACTCCACCAGCAGTTCTTACCTTCACGGTTGTTCAAAATAAGAATGACAACAAAGTTCCAGACAATAAATTTTGCTACGCCTGACGCACTTTTCGTCTTTGTTTAGGGCTTATAGTTTTTCGGTCCATCCGTCACACTTTACTATGTTCCGGTCCATTGATTTTGACCTAAATTATGGCCCTTGAACTTAGCAAATTTTGTAACAATAACAGTTTTCTGCACTTTTTTTCGACATCCTTGCATATATTCAAAAGATTTTTGGTATGTGAGTCTACCATGATGAGTAACAGGTCAAGTTTGAGTTTTGTTCTGGTCCACTGATTTTGACCTAAATTAGGGCCCTTGAATTTAGCAAATTTTGTAAAAATAACAGTTTTCCACACTTTTTCCTTACATCCTTGCATATACATTGTATTCAGAAGATTATTGGTATGTTAGTCTACCATGATGAGTTACAGGTCAAGTTTCGTTCTGGTCCACTGATTTTGACCTAAATTATGACCCTTGAATTTAGCAAATTTTGTAAAAATAGCAGTTTTCTGCACTTTCATTTGCCATCCTTGCATATATTCAGAAGATTTTAGGTATGCGAGTCTACCATGATGAGTAACAGGTCAAGTTTGAGTTTCGTTCTGGTCCACTGATATTTGCCAGTCTCAGCCATGAAAAGAGATATTGCATATGTCAAGGTGACACTCATGCCCTGCTGGCTGCGGCTGACACTATCCTTGTTCTGTTAGATTAGCAATATTTTGTACCGTTTTCTAGAATTTAGGGGTCAAAGAGGCCAAAAATGCCAATAACTAGAGTTTGTCTAGGTAAATGGCTTTATTAAAAAAGTAGTTGTAGTGGCCTGACCACTTGTAACATTGTTTTAAAAGATGTTTCTAACCACTAGAGAAAGTTTCCGCATGCATTAAGGGATTGTGGCCCTACTGATTCAGTGAAAAGGGGCCAAAAGGGGTAAAATGGATGTTGAAATAAAACTGCTTTAGAACATTTATTTTTCATACTATTTTGTTCATTTTCATTGTATTCCTCAGTTAAATGTAACAACAATTTTGAAGTGTCTTGTTGCTACAAGAGTGTAAAAAGTGCCATACACACAAAAAAAAATACTTTTTGTACTCTGATTTTCAAAATCTTTTTTCATTGGAATCCTTGTAAAAATCCCTGCCTGCATTTTTCAATTAGATTTGCAATATCTCCTACCATTTTGGGGAAATTAATGATCAAAGGGTCCAAAAGTACTCTATGAGTTTTCCTTAAAAGTTGGTATAAATAAATATAAAAAAATTAAGTATGCATTGAAAGTCCACCAAAGAATGCATGTGTCAAAAAGCTTTGTAAGTCCACCATTGGCTGCATGTGTCCAAAGCAGTTGACATTCCATATTGGGCCACAAACGTACAGGGTTCAACATTTTGTGGTCATAAATATACTGCAATCCGCGTAGCTTTTTATTCAAGATTTAAAAGCTGTAATTTTAAAGACTTTCTTTTTATTTTGATTAGGATATTTGATAAATCATAAAACATTTCTGTTTTTTTAGGGGACATTTCCTATCAACCGATTTAATGTTTGCTTTTTATCAATTTATATTTTCATACCTTTTGTTTTATCTTCGGTCTTTTGACTCCGTTTTATTTCTAATTTTGATTTAATTATTATAACATGTTGATGTCCCGATTATGGCTGAAATATCGCCGACGGGACAATAAGCAATCAACAATCAATCAAACCTATCAACCGATAAAATTAACTTAAATAAATGTAAATGGCAAAAAAAGTGCAGAAATATAACAAGCTTTAATTGGTTTAGAACTGGGAAATATGTAAGTCTTAAGCAAACCTATTTTAAATATGCAAAAATCACAAGTGAAAGTTTGAAAAAAAAATAAGGAATGTCACTTCATGTGAAATAAAATTAAATGATAATTTAAAAAATCAAATATGCATTGAAAGTCCACTACAGAATGCCTGTGTCAAAAAGCTTTGTACGTCCACCATCGGCTACATGTGTCCAAAGCAACTGACTATCCATATTGGGCCTCCAACATACAGGGTTCAACATGTTTTGTGGTCATATCATGCTGCGCTCAGCATAGCCTTCTATTCAATTTGGTAGACACAATAAGGCAAAGTTGTCCTAACTGTCTATTGGAAATTTGCCGCCTCAACAAACTGTTCTATTTTTACATGTATTCTTCTGAGAAACAATAAGAAATTGTTTTTCAGTTGATTTGTGGCTGCCACTTTTTTCCAACATCATGCAATCATGCAACCACAATTTCCTTTTTGAAATGCCTGTACCAAGTCAGGACCATTGCAATTTTTAATTTATCCAGTATTTCTTTCTTGTTTTGTCTTTTCTCATTTGACATTTGAGATTGATCCCCTAGGAACAGTAATTTTGTTATTATCTTTATTTATAACATCATGTCATTCAGTCATTGATAGCAGTTTTAATATTTTTACTTTCTCACTTCAGATGGTCACAGATTTGTTACGATTAAAATACAATGCATAGAAGAGAGAAATCTGCAGATTTAATACTCAATAGTCTGAATATTAAAGAGATGTCAAAGGCTTGTAAGGTAGGTTCAGGATACAAATATTCAAAGACTACCAATCATGACCATAGTTTAATTACCAATGTTAAACAAATGTAGTATAAAACTTCCGTATTTACACAAACATAAAATTAAACATATGCAATGTCATAAAAACACTTAGAAATATGTGCATACATGTCCTGCATAATTATATATTATAGGTGTCATTGTGACACAAAGAAGCATTCATTAAATGTGCATATATACATATATACAAATTTCACATCAAAATATAAACATTGAATGGAAACAGAAATTTTGGAACTTCTTAGTTTCAACCCCATAATGCATCATTAGATATTCTTTCATCTTGATACATCTTGCTTATCAAAGGATAATTTAATTTAATAATTTTTTTGAATGTCTATTAAAATGACAAGATATAGAATTATCAGACCAACAAAAATAAAACAATTTTCTTTTGGTGATTGTTGTGTTAAACATTTGTACTGTGACCTGTATTGTAATGCTTTGTTTTATTGTAGGAGTGTGGATGTACATGTTCATGTTGTAATGGATTTTCCAGTGACTCAAGGTAACATATGCTTTCAATTTGTTTTTGTTTAAAACCAAAATTTATACTAGATTACTTATTTCCTCACTTTACCTTGACCTTGATAGTGGTATGCTTTAAATAGATTAACCAGGTGGTTCAAACAGGAGGACTTGAAATCTGACATCTGATGATCAAATTTATTTAATGTTTCTATAATGTTTGCTTCATTTGTAATAAAACTCAGGAACATTTAGTGTACATAAACTTAACTGCTTTGAATATGCATAGATATAATTGCAGTCATTTTGAAGGTCCGCCGGACACCGGACAAATCTGGTTAAAATTTGCTTGGTCCAGTAAAATATTTTGACTTTTTCCATTGCAATGATTACAGGACATGTCCAGTGGAAGAGAAAAAAATACTTGGAATCACTGTGATTTAGGATGTACAAATAAAACTCACTGTTTTGAAGATACACATGTTACATTCAAATTTAAGAAAAAACACATTATTCACATCAATATTAAATTACATGAGAAAAAGGGATGTGGATTATAAACTGTTTGACAATACAAATGTCCAGTTATGTTTTTTTTTTTTTTTACCTTTTCATCTATTAATATTTTTTACATCTATATTATTTCTAAATGCCATAAGGCCACTGTTTTTTAATTTTTAGTTTTACGAACTTTTCCTTAATGTTGGTGGGTAGGAGGAAGGAAAAAAAAAAAAATAATTCCAGAAAAATTGAGGTCAGGCAAAAAAAAAGGATTTTTTTGTCAAAATAATAGGAAAATTATTTAATAATAAGTCAAATATTTGTAAGGTAGGGAAAAAAATAAAAATAAAATTGAAAAAGCAATTTTTTTTTCAATTTCGGGGCCAAATTTATAGGGTAGGAGGGTTCCTAAAACTAAAAATAAAAAATATAATGGCCTTAACTCTTTATCTTTAGTTTGGACATGCACCACCAGATAGAAGGTTTGGAAAGTCAGTTGAGGAAGAGTAATAACAGGCTCTCACAGATAGAACATGAATTGATAGACAGTAAGCTAGTGGCTGAAACAGAAGTCCTCAAACTTAGAGATGAGCTGAACAAACTGAGGGATAGATATGACAGGTACTTAATAGACTTATAAAGGTGGAATTCAAAATTAAAAACAAACTTTCAGGCAAAATTTTACTATGCCTGAAATGTATCTCATGTGTGTAAGCAGAGTTTTTTAATATGTTTTGGTTTTGTCGGACCTCAATCTATAAATTAATTTTCCCTATTAATTTAAGTGTAATTTACTAATTATTTTGCTGTACCTCAGCAAGTTCTGCTGGACAAATGGGCAGGTCAGCAACATTTCAAAAACACTGTTCAAGACTCATCAGAGAGAGGCTCTACCCATATGATTTATAATGCCAAACACTAAATGAATATGAAGAGCATAAATCAAATAAAACAAAGTATGCTAAGTGATGAAGATCGATAATATGGAATAGGCAGTGCCTAAATGCGAGCACAGCATAATTCTGTTCAATAAAAAAAGAATGATTTCGAATCGATGCAGTCAAATAAGATCTGAAACCATCTTAGTTATTTTTGTTTTGGTTAATTTTCTAGAACGTTCCATTTGGGACGAGATCCTAGGGGCGATTGAACGTTAAATAGAAAAGTAAGAAAAAATCGATTAACAAATATGTAGCAACTCGTCGTCATCAGAATATGTTTCTCTTTTTACATTATTAAATAGATAATTTTTGGAATGCGACTAGCAAAATGGGTAACTATTTTCAAATTCACTCCGTTCCTATAAAAATTTGAGAGCCTTTCCGGACCATGAAAAATCAATATCAGCATTAGGCAAATTTTTCGCGGGAACAAATACCGTAGAGCTCTCCGCTCGAGCGGGCACTTCGTGCCCTACGAGCTGTGCTCGCTATAATATCGAAATTAATCATGGTACATTCTAAGTTGATAATATATTTTATGTCTTGAAATGTTTTGTAGATTGTTTGAAAGTCATAAAAAGCTTCAGAAAGTAAATCACAGCTTGGAGGACAAACTTCTTAAAGTGGTAGGTACCTATTTATGTTAATGTAAAAAAAAGAGGGATATTAAGGTGTCTCAGAACTATTAAAATTCTACTATATTTTTTTTTTCATTTTTGTCACATTAATAGATCTTAATGCATAGATAAAAAATATCAAATAAAAAGAGGGGGTTGTTGTTCATTTTAAAGCTCTAGTAGCTTTCTAAAAATAGCAAAATTTCAATATTTTATATAGAATTTACAGAAAGAAAAGCTATAGAGGCACCTAAAGAAGAATTCGTACTATAAAATCAGCTCAAAATCTGAAGGAAAGTCCCTTTTCTAAAGCTCTTCGAAATTGTATGAAAAAAACATAGGGTCACCGTTCATTTTTTCAAGATATTCATGAAAATTAGAAAATTTCCTATTTATTCTATATAAAGGATGAGTGGCAATAAGACCCATTTTTGGCCCAAGATTTACCAAGAAATTAAAACTGAGCATACAGATGCATTGAGTTGATGAAATATTGATACATCATTAGGGCTTAGGCTTAAAGAAAATGATAAGCTTGTGCCAATCAGTTAAGCTGTCATGCCAATCAGTTAACTCAAAAAGCTATTTATTGAAGAAATTGTCCTAATTTCATTGATTTCTACAGATTTTCACACACTTTTTGGTCTGAAAGAAGGTGGGCGCATCAAAACAACAACTTCATACTTGGCAAAAATGTGTATAATGATGAAATCCATCATGTCTGAAAAGGACTAGATATGATAAGGGCTGTTTTTGGCCCCTTTTTCAAAACTGACAAATTTCTTTGAAATGTTAATATTACTACTCTAAAGTGGTGATTTTTAAATAATTTCTATGTTTCAACTGTATAATTTATCAGTTTTCTTCTCAGTGGTGGGCTAAATATGTGGGAAAAGCGACTTTTTCTCCAAAAAGCTCGAAATATGTTAAATTTTCATATGTTTTTAATTAAAAAAAGTATGAGCGGACCTGTGGCCCACAAAAATATTTTAACTGCGGGTGAAGCATCATTATACCGATGTTTGCTGAAAATATCTTTGTGGGTCACAGGTCCGCTCATATTTATTTTTCACAAAAACTGCATAAATTTTAGCCATTTTGTGCCTATTTTGCCATATTGCATTGAATTGACCATTTTAGCCCATGCGTAGTCTAACAATAGATTTCATTTCACAAAAATCAATGACTGTCCCATGTACTATGACCTCTTAACTGCAAAAGCCGACAATAACTATGGAATATTCCTTATTTGAAAAATATGCAAATATTAGGGGGCCAAATTGTGCTTCTTATCATATCTTGTCCTTTGGAGTTGTTGTTTTCATGCGCCAAATGTTTTCTTAAGGAAAATATGCACTGAAACTATTCAAAAATACAGATTTTCTTTATTTTGTCAAACAAGACCACTAAATATGATATCATAATTAGGTCACAATGAATGAAATTTGCCTTATTTGATGTGTTTTCTTTCTAACCACATTTAAGCTTATATTTCTTATAAATATCATAACATTTGAACCAACTTTATTTTCTTGGGCCAATATGGATCTAAATGCCACTCATCCTTATCCCCCTTTGATTTAGTACGGAAAATTCTAAAAATGATTAAAAAAGTCTGTATTACAATTGCTTGTAATTTGTTAAGATATATTCAAATGTATATTTTTTGTCTGCAATATCCAGTTAATTTATCAATTTTATACAAAATACCAATATGTGCAAAAAGATGCTCAGTAGAAAAGCCTCGAGGCACCTTAAGTGGAACTTTTTGCTTAATGTCAATATTGCAACACATGTGTATTGAAGTATATCATATGCTTATAAGAATTCAATAAACATAATTAGGGTATCTGATATCCTTGTTAGAGTGATTTATGATGAAGTTCTTGGTGTAAGTTTGGTTCCAATTTTTGCATGGTAGCTTTTATGTTTGAATATGATTTTGATTTTTTACATTTTTACTTGCTATCTAGTACATTTTGTTTCATTGATTCCAAAATCTCTTAGCATTTTAAATGATAATACACATTAGTGTTGGTTGTATACTACATGTAGTATGTAAAAATAAAATAATAGACTTAAAATCTTAAAAAACATTTTTAAAGTTTTAATTTCTCGGATGTGTAAGCACATTGTTTTGTCAGCTCTCCACCTTTTGAGATAAGTTATTTTGTTTGTTGCCTGATTATCCTTGTTCAGAAGTTTTGCTTTTACCTTTAGTTTGGACATCTTTAAATATACAACAATTGCTGAGTTTATGAAAAATTTCTTCATTTAATTTAATAACTTTACATTTATATTTGCAGGTTTCAGGTTTTGAGTCAGACAAGATGAATTTACAGAAGGAGTTATCCTCTGTCACTTCCAAACTGGTGGAAGCAAGACTTGCTGTCACAGACATGGAAGAGGAAAATGTAAATAGACATTTATTTGTAATTTGCTCATATCAATTTTGAGGTGGCAAATTTTTCTAAGCAAATTTTCCCAATACTTTTTGATTTATTATATGCTTTCAAAGACCTTTCAAATTTAGTAAAATTTTAAACCTTACAAGAGTTTTCAGCTATACAGTAATATATTAAATTTTGTCAGATTTATAGTATTAAGAGGTACATTGATCTATGGTCTATTAAAAGACTTGATTTGTTTTCTTGTGTAGGATATTCTTCATATCAGTGGTTTATATAGTACATGTACTTATTGTCGTAGCACTTTATGTCAGGCCTAGCAAAATTTATTACCTGGAACTAAGTTGTGTGGGTTTATTTGTAATTTGCTATTTGTAATTTGTTATTTGGTTTATTTGGGTTTAATGTTCTTTTCGACGCACCTGGGTCTTATAGGGTGATCAGTTGTAATGGTGCAGGAAACCGGGGGAAACCACTGACCTTTGGCAAGTAACTGACAAACCTAGTCACATGAAACTAAGTTGTAATTTTGGTTTATTAGTCCTTTTCTATTTCTAGGAGCGTTTCAGGACAGACTGCAATATAGCTGTACAGTTGTTACAGTGTAAACCATCTAACTTTGTATCACATAAACTCAATACAGTAAGTTATTGTCAAAATCTTAGACTATAGTCTGAGTCGGGTAATTTTTTGTCCATGGTTTTCTTTGTTTATTTCCAAACTGCTTATAAATGGTAATCACTTGATTTGATCATATATCTTTTTTCAAATTTTTTTTGGTGTAAATTAATAGGCTAATTACATGAACCATGTTTTACTTTATGTTCTTAAAAAATCCTTATGAATATTTCCCATTAAAAATCCACCATCTTTGTATCTCAATAATTTTAGAACTCCTCAGATTTTTCTGCTTTGTTGAATATTGGTAATACAATTTGATTTAATTATTTTTATTAATGTTATATTTCTTATGAAAATCTTTGCCCAACACTTTCAAACAAAGTAGAATTCCAAAATTTGGTGTATTTACCTGAAATCAGCTCTTGCTAAGATTTGCCAACTAAATGTGTGGAACATTTCCTTCTTCAATCTGTTTGTTAGTTTGTCCCATTTGCATTAAAAAGAAGATAAAGGGGGTGGGGAATAACTGTAAGTGACACAACCCTACAGATATCAAGACTAGTTAAGGCCATTCTTGAAAATCATTAATCAAACATTACAAAATCTTGTTTAATATTTTTTTTAAGGACAATATCTTTCGGCAAAATTACTGGGTATGCAATTCCAACTGATATGTACAAAGCAGGTCTTCACTGTCTTACAAGACACATTTGTTTGTTTTTTTTTACAACTACATTCATTACTCTCCTACATATCAATTCAATTTAAATTCAACAACTTTATTTACATATAATTTAGTTTCTTATATTGATCTTTTTCAGCTTCCAATAGAACTACAAGAGCGAGTCAAAAAACACATGACACAGGAACAAAGATTAAACTGTGAAGAAGCCCCTCAAACAAACGAGACAGCCAAACTAATACGGGTACCCATGGCGACATTCCCTCCCACAGCCATGGTGTATTCTATAAATAACCATACCAAGGGAGATAATCAAGAGAAGACCGAGCCGCAGAACGATACCGTTCCTATGAATCTCATTACTAAAGTATTAATGCCACACGAACCGAAAAGGAAGCCACGACGTGTTTATATGTGTGTCAAATGTAACGATGATGTCACATACCATGATAAAGAAGTACAAGTGAATATTTCAAGAGATTGTGCTCTTACAAACAATCGTGTTCATCGACCTCCAGGCCGAGTTCGTTCTAACTCAACAGAGACAGATATATGAGTGTATAGATGAGTTTTATTAATTTATTCTGTACTGTCATGATTTTCTGTAAGTGTTGTATAAGATGAATGTAAATGTAGGGCATTTATTCTTTAGAAATTGTATGGTGTATTGTGATAAAGGCTTGCATTCCTAGTCTCAATTCTCTACACTCTGAAGAGGATGCTAACTCATGTCGGCATTATAACATATACAAAAAAATGTAAATAATTTTAAAGTTCAAAAAGTTATTTGTTGTATTCAAAGTTGGATGATATAAAAAAGGGTTTATTTAAAATGAAACAGAAAGGATTGTTTTCCACCTTTAACTAATTTTAATGGCCCTTGATATCATGACTGAAAATTATTTTTATGCACAAAACTAGAAAACTTTTATTGATTTTATCAAAACACACATTGTACTGTTTTAAACCAAAACCTCAAGAAGCAATATTACTTTTAGATAGACTGTATTTTTTATTAAAACTGGTTTTGTTTTATTGGCTGATTGCAAGTGAGGTCATTTCATTCAAAATCATTCTATTTGTTTTTATTTACTACAAGATATACTCAAATCTTGAGATTTATATACATGTATATCTGATTGTATTTATGTCTCCCCATCCCAGAAGGGGGAGACATATTGTTTTTGTGTCAGTTCTTCTTCTTCTTCTCATACAAAGCGTGTCCGGGCCATAACTTTTTTATCCTTTGAGATAGGGCTTTGATATTTGGCATTTGGATGTATCACCATGAGACGATGTGTCGCGTACCAGAATGACCTTCATATGACCTTGACCTTTGACCTCAAGGTCAAATTAATGCTAATTTTACATCCAAAGTGTTCCGGGCCATAACTTTTTTGTTCTTTGACATACGGCTTTGATATTTCGCATGTGGATGTATCACCATGAGACGATGTGTCACGTACCAGAATGACCTTCATATGACCTTGACCTTTGACCTCAAGGTCAAAGTAATGCTAATTTTACATCCAAAGTGTTCCGGGCCATAACTTTTTTGTTCTCTGACATACGGCTTTGATATTTCGCATGTGGATGTATCACCATGAGACGATGTGTCACGTACCAGAATGACCTTCATATGACCTTGACCTTTGACCTCAAGGTCAAAGTAATGCTAATTTTACATCCAAAGTGTTCCGGGCCATAACTTTTTTGTTCTTTGACATAAGGCTTTGATATTTGGCATGTGGATGTATCACCATGAGATGATGTGTCACGTACCAGAATGACCTTCATATTACCTTGTCCTTTGACCTCAAGGTAAAATTAATGCTTATATTACATGGAAAGTGTGTGTGCCATAACTTTTTTTGTTCTTTGGCATAGGGCTTTAATATTTAACATGTTGATATATTACCATGAGATTATGTGTGGTGTACCAGAATGACCTTCATATGACCTTGACCTTTGACCTCAAGGTCAAATTAAAGCTAATTTTACATGCAAAGTGTGTCCTGGTCATAACTTTTTATCCTTTGATATTTGGCATGTGGATGTTTCGCCATCAGACGATGTGTCGCATACCAGAATGACCTTCACATGACATTGGCCTTTGACTTCAAGGTCAAATTAATGCTCTTTTTACATCCAATGTGTTCCAGGCCATTACTTTTTTGTTCTTTGACATAGGGCTTTGATATTTGGCGTGTGGATGTATGACCATGAGACGATGTGTTCTGTACCAGAATGACCTTGACCTCAAGGTCAAATTAATGCTAATTTTATATGCAAAGTGTGTCCTGGTCATAACTCTTTATCCTTTGAAATTTAGCATGTGGATGTTTCGCCATGAGACAATGTGTCACGTACCAGAATGACCTTCATATGACCTTGACCTTTGATCTCAAGGTCACATCAATGCGATTTTTACACATAAAACATGTCTGGGCCATATATATTTTAATCTTATTCAAAAGGCTTTGTATTTTCACATTTTAATGTGTCATCATTGGAACAATGTGTCACCAACCTTAATGACTTTGATCTGTGACTTCAATGTCAAATAAATGTTAATTTGACATACAAAGCCTTCCAGGCCAAAACTTTTTTATCCTTTGACATAGGGCTTTAGAATCTAGATGTATCATTATTAAAAAAATTGTTGTACAATGTATGTCATTGTGACTTTGACCTTTTGACCTCAAGATTGAACTTGTGTTATTCAAGGAAGGGGAGACATCAGTTTTAGTGCGCTAAAACAGTTTTTCCTAGTTTTATTTTATCATGTACATGTATTACCTTGTGCCAAAGATAGATTAGTTACCAAACTCATAATTTTGTAATTGGTAAGAATAAGGAACAGATGGTAAAATGTTTCATATGTGCCTATATTCACTTTCTACAGAAATATAGGAATATTCCCTTTTTTTCTAGTTTTGTGGGTTTACATATTTTAGTTTTATCTCTATGCAATATATTGATTGAAGAATATTCCAGTAAAAATATCTTGAGCGGAATGTCAATTTCTATACACGGGTTGCACATTTGCGGGATCGGTCACTATTTTAGCCAAAAGAGGAGGAACTGGTAAAAAACTGGTTCCATCATGCTAATGGACAAAGAAAGTAATTCCTTTATTTCCGTTCAAGATTGATTTTTTATGGGTTGGAAATGTTGATTGTTGGTTTATTTGTCAGTTACAAATGATTTTTACCCTCTATGTTAAATAATTACAGAAGAATCGTTGATAGAAAATGCCGTTCCCTTTGTTCCAAGTTGAATGACGTCGTTTTTCCTCCCCGTGACCCCTGATGACCTCGTCTAAATGACGAGTCAAATCTGGAACGGATATATTGTGCAACCCTAGTATTAGGATACCATCATTAGAATTTAGCAATACAAAAATTAGCACTGCAAAACCCACCCACCAAGTTTAATTGATTAAAATGGCGTCCCACCCCTAAATTTGAGTTTATTTGAAATAACTCATATTAGTATAGGATTTTTACCTTGTAAAAACTTGACCGTTATTTCCAAACTCATATTAGTATAGGATTTTTTTTTTACCTTGTAAAAACTTGACCGTTATTTGGAAATTTATTTAATTTGGTTCTTCTAATCATTGTTGATAGATTTTAGAGCTATTTTTGTTGTTGATTTTTAAGATATTTGTAAATTATAGGAAAACTTCTAGATCTAGTTGATACAAGATGTACATTTGTAATCTGATTCCCATGTACTTTATATGATATTGAATCATTTCTGTATATTTTTGTTTTAATTGAGTTAATTATTGAGGTGATGCATTTTTTCCCCAATTCACAAAGAAGCATAATACAAAGTGCTCAGAAATTGTGCCAAATAACTAATCTCTTTTTGTTGTTTTTTTTTGGTTCAACATATTCAGATACATGTGGGGTAGATGGATGTTTATAAATCATAACATACAGATATATACTTAGAACAAAATTTGAAAAAAAATCTTTTTTTCCAAATGAGTGTAAAGTCATGATTCTCAATTTAATACAAAATTACCGTTTTATATCCATATACATGTATTACTTGTTTCTTTATACATCATTCTTAGATACATTCTAGTCTTTGTAAAAAAAAATATGAATTACATATGTAATGAAAGATATATATAGATTTAGGAAATTTATGATTTTTTAGCTCACCTGGACCGAAGGTCCATGTGAGCTATTGCCATCACTTGGCGTCCGTCGTCGTCGTCGTCGTCCGTCGTCGTCGTCGTTAACTTTTCTTTGAAAATCTTTTCCTCTGAAACGACTGAAGGGATTGCTTTGAAACTTTGCACACTTCATCTATGGGATGTCCTCTACCAAGATTGCACAAATGGTGACCGCCCTCTAAACAACATGGCCGCCGTTACTAAAAATAGACCAGGGGGGTCAGACTACTGTTTTTGGCTTTTAAATCAAAAAGTATAAGAGATAGATGAAATCTGATGCCACGCTGCTGCTTCAGCATCAAAAGCTCTACAAAAGTCTCCATTGAGTCGAAGTTGTCAGATGACCCCTTATAGGAGTTACGGCCCCTTAAAGGTGAAAAATAGCATTTTTTCATGTTTTTGGCTTATAAAATGAAATCTATGACAGATAGAGAAAAGTTGTTGCTTGCTTAAATGTTCAGCTCATGTAGCCCTACAAAAGTCTTCATAGGGTCGAAGTTGTCAGATGACCCCTTAAAGGGGTTACAGCCCCTAAAATAACGTTTTTTTATATTTTTGGCCTATGGAATGAAAACTATAGCAGATAGAGAGAAGCTGTTGCTTGCTTAAATGATCAGCTTATTTAGTTCTACAAAAGTCTCCATAGGGTCGAAGTTGTCAGATGTCCCCTTATAGGGGTTTCGGCCCCTAAAATGATGTTTTTGCCTATAGAATGAAAACTATAGCAGATAGAGAAAAGCTGTTGCTTGCTTAAATGTTGAGTTCATTTAGCTCTACAAAAGTTACATAGGGTGATAGTTGTCAGATTACCCCTTATAGGGGTTACGACCCTTAAAATAACGTTTTTTCATGTTTTTGGCCTTTAAAATGAAAACTATTACAGATAGAGAAAAGCATTTTCTTGCTTACACATTCAGCTCATTTAGCTCTAGAAAAGTTTTTATAGGGTCGACATCAAGACCAGGTGAGCGATTCAGGCTCCTGGGAGCCTCTTGTTATGCAAAAGCTCTGAATGATAGGATCAACTTTGACTGACTGTAAATATAGTACAGCTGTATAAGGAACTACTGCCAATAATGGTGCAATAACATACTAAGTCTTGTTTTTATTAGAAAGTAGTATTCGATATACATGTATATAAGTTTTCTGTTTTATAAGAAGAGATTAGTTTCAAATTGCATGTAATTTTGAAATGGTGATTTTTATAAGTAAACATTTTTGTTTATCCTTATGAAGTTATTTTACATGGTATGACTTTAAGTAAAATCAATTTCCATAAATTTAAAGGACACATATGAAATACTGGGATCTGAAAAATATTATATATTAAGTTTTGATTTTAAATCCTATTCACATATTGTTTGTGAAAGTATTTTAAAATAGGACATTTATTATGAATTTCCAAGCAAATGAGTTATAGGGTTGTAGTACTCTATTTTATTGACTAGGTTGGTGACTGGTCGATTATTTCAGGCTTCTTCTTTTAAATCTTACTTATAAGGATGAGAAATTTAATCTCCACCCTACCTTGTGAATAAAATAGAGTAATATATACTTTTATACTTACAAAAAGATTTTAAATGATAGACGTTTTATAACCTTTGTCTTCCAATTAGAAGTACATGTATTTTATGCCTAAATTGATTTTGACAACAGAAAAACATGAACTTGTGTCTTTTTTGTTTTTGTTATTTTCCATATCCATTGTACGATATTTATAGCACACAGGTTTTAAAAGAAGTTGGGGGTTCCCACAAGGGAAAAACAATTTGAAATCTAAGGGTTTTATATCAACGACTTCCAACCTCCAGTTGATAGACATACCTTGCAAATTCATTTAACAACCTCTGCTGCCTTCATGTCACTTTATAGCATTTTTAATAGCGACCTTTCAACCTGAGGGGGGGGTATCCTGGCGGAAGTCCTAAGTTCTTACTTGCAACGTAAGGGGGTATCCTTGGGGAAGCCCTAAGTTTTCAGGAGCCAGTATTGTGCACTTGGTCTTCATTAATGCTTAAGATATTTGGTTACATTGAGCACCATCTGCAAAGCAATAATTTTTATCATATTTTTCATATAATAATTTTTTATATTATTTGGTCTAACACAATGAAAGCACTGTTCCTTTGCTTTGTTTTAATACAGTGTTTTGCAATGTGATTCTGTGTCATGCATATATACTCCATATCCCTTCATTTTTAGATTACTGTGGTTTCATTAATATTTGTGGGGTATCAATTTGCGTGGTTTTCGTGGATAGCCTTGAACCACGAAATTTGATAACCAAAGGAAAGGAAATTTAACATTGGTGTGCATGCTGCAGACTAAAGAACCACAAATTTTAGAATCCAGGAACTGATACTTTTTCACCAAACCACGAAAATTGGTACCCACGAAAATAAATGAATCCACAGTATCCTCTAGAACTCTTTTTCTCTCCTCTTTATTAAAATCAAAAAGTTACAAAGAGACAAATGTACTTATAAAATTTCTTAAAAAGTCTAGTTGTTTTGGACTTTTTTGATACAATCTACTGTATAAGAATATTGATCTTTCTTTTGAATAGGTCTATTACCTTCATGTCAATATTTAATGTGCTGTAATATTTCAGCAAGTTGTTCATGTAATTGTTAAAAATAAAACTATAAAAAAAATCATGTCTTTTTTTCTCTTTATGCCATTACTCTATCGTGTTTACCAGTTTCATTGTTGCCCTTTCAGACTTTTGACACTTGAATGCCCCATTGGTGCCTCTTGCTTCTATATGATATACAATTTCTCATTACCAAGTTATCTTTTTTTTTATCTTTTAAGGAAAGGATTATTGTCATTGCAGGTGTATATTTTGTCTTTGTCTTTTCGGAATATTCGCATAGCACATTGTCTTGCACCAATTGTCCTAAAAGTCTCCTGCATGGTTAGCGGTTGATTGAGTATTTTAAAACGTTGAAAATAAGCTTGGTCATGTGTCATCTTTTTTATGATACATGTCATTAATATTGCAAGTTGGAACTTTTAAATTGTAAAAATCCAAACAATATTTCTACATGTACTACCACCAACAATTGTTTGCTTTTTTGGATAAATCTTGAAGATATCTTACTTCTAGTCAATGTAAAGAGTTTGATTTTGGCATGTTTGATTATTGTGGTTTTCTTTTAAGCTTCTTATATCAGACATATTTACCTGTACGATTAATCCGTAATTTGTAGGATTTTGGGTATAAAATTACGGAATATGGATTGTAAATGGTCTTATAGTAACTATTGTAAAAAATAAAAAAGTTCAGGATTTTACATACAAAATTCTTTAAATACGGCTAAAAAACTATCAGACTATGCTTTTGCATCAAAAGCAGTAAACAGGTCTGTTATACTAAAATAAATGTTGGCATATTAAGTTAACAGTATAGTCACTCTGATGATCTTTTAATAGAAGAACATGTGTATGGCCTTTTGTTGTAGTTTGCTCTTTATACTAGTTCACTATAATGCAGATTTGGAGGAAATCTGGGGAATGCTAAGGCAGTGAGCAGAATAAATTTTCATAACAGTTTTCTCAGCACTTATTAATCAAAGCATCTTGATATTTTGTATACAGCATCATCATAGGCCAATGTTTTGGGATTCGACTTGACTTTGACTTAGACCAATTTTCTTTGTTTACAACATTTCTGATTATCAATGATATCAGTTACAATGAAATTGAAAACTTGAATTATTGTGTGATTTGTAGATGTCTTTTATGACAAATTTATTTCTCTTGATTTACTTTTTATACCTGATCTTCAAAAGTAGGGGGCAAATAGTGTTTCGGTTCATTCGTCTGTATGTCCAAAATGTAGTTTATCTTAAAGGCTGAAGATAGTTTTCTGTGTTGCAATGTCGGGCATTAAGTCTTTTGGCAATATCCTTGTTTCATTAAATTGTTTTCAGAATTGCATCATTCCCAGAATACATAACAAACAAAACAAAAAAAGTTCATAGAAATTAAGAATTTTATTTCAACTGAAACAAATAATACATGCATTAAGGAATGTAATCCGCCCTGAGTAAAAAAATAATAAGACAAGCGAAAAATCCATTCATTTACTATAACAGAACATGTAAACAAATGTATAAACCATCTAAACAGTATCAAGCTTCCAATAGGTACATAAATAAATAATACATGGCAAAAGAAAATGAGTCATAAATGGAAGGTGTTCAATATGAAAATTTTGATTATACTAGAACTTTTAATTGGAAATTTTAAGCATAAAATTTTGTCAGAGATTTAAGGCAAACCTAAAACATTTTCTGAAAATCAGCAACATATTGTTATTATATTCTTTTTATCAGTAATTGTGTTCTTAATATAATATGCCTTATTTTAAAGAACTTTAAAATCAGTTACAAAACATTCACAAATTAGATTACTTTTAATGACAAATCCTAAGTGTAGTTTCCAGAAAAATATTAACCTGGTAGCATACTTGTTAATTTTCGGGTCAATATTCAGATAAAAAGCAACCTTCAAAATATAATGGGCTAAAAAATACAATTTTTGCAACTTACACATTTAAATATTGAAAATTCAGTACCAAATTCTAGCGATCCTTATGTGAAGCCAATAAATAAATGAAAATAACCATGCAAAAGACAAATGGAAACCAAAGTATAAACAGATCTATGGATTAGAAAAATACAAATTTGATTGCTTTTTTGTATCACAATAATTGAGTATAAAGACTAAACAACTAAAAAAGACCTACAACCACAAAGAAAAAAGGTTATAATTGAAACATACAACCCTAAGACACAGGGTTTAGCTGCAGTAGAACTTGAAGAAGACATATAACTTACGATAAATAGGTAATTGTTATCTTAGCTAGTGTTTTCTTGCTAAGAGTCTTTTCTTTTCACTTTGGCCCTTTTAATTTAGATACAAAGGACAAGGTACAGTAAGGGCCATATTTGGCCCCCCTATTTAAAGAAAATCAAATCCAAAGTAAATGATTTAAATATCATTAAGGTTTCAAGTAAGATGATTAAACTTTTTGACCATGGTAAACATTTTCCATCATCTACCCTAATTTCAATTTTATAGAGGCTTAAAGTAGTCCAAAAGTATCAAAATCGTCGAAATATGTCATTTTTTATGCTTATTTTGTTATTTTTAATGACCAGCGACAACGTAGACCACGGATTTCTCAACTGATTTATAATCATTTTATGGTGCAAATTAAAGTTCATAAACAATAACTGTGGTCTAAGTAGTCGCTGGCATCTAAAAATTGAAAATATTACCCAAATATTGTCCATTTTCCGCGAATTTGAAAGAAATCATACATATTCACCAGGTTTTGACAAGCAATTTCAAATAATAAACATGATAAATTCTGATAAATTTAGTTGTTTTATCTTCATTCATTTGACTTAATAAATAACAAAAAGGACTTTTCTCTAGATCAGTTTTCTAGTTTTTAGTTTTAGAGGGGGCCAAATACGGGCCTTACCGTACCTTGTCCTTTAACACAAATTTAAATCAGTTTTCTACAAGTTTCAAAATAAATGTGAAACAAGTTCATTCCAAAATATATTATTGGTAATTTGAGATTTCAGTTTGTATTGAAAACACTGATGTTTATTGGATATCCAAAGTTTTTCAAGTCCTTGCAATTTTTTAGGTAAAAACTGAAATCAGTCATAAATTATCACAGCAGATTTGAAAGAAAAAGTTTCTTTTTATATAAACACAGATTGGTTAATAAAGACAAAGTAGATTTTGCAAGTATAGTGTGTATTTAATCATGTTAATTGAATTGAATAAATTGTAAATAAATAATTGGTTTTAATTTTAATTTCTACAGTTTTTAACACTATCTTTTATCAAAATTTGCAAAACAAAAAACTTTTTGAATTAAACAAATTTGTTCCCTTAGAAGTTCTTCACAAGAATCTTGATCTTGAGATTCATTTTGTTTGTTTTGTTAAATCTTCATTAAATGCATGCAACATTATACCAACGAAAAGAGAATGCATGAATTAATCTTTGATCTAAAAAAGTATATAACTTTAACTTGCATGTTATCATGGAAAAAATATTGTATAAAAAGAGACATTTCATTAAAGTGCAATAAATTATTTCATGGCCAATATGTTTTCCAACATATTACATGTGTACATAAATAACTTATTTGTAGAATGGACTCGTTTAAATATAAATATACAAAACATATCACTGTTACGCAAGATTGTAGAATTAAGTTGGAAACATATTTCATACACAGTAGTAAAAATAGGCACAAATGCTAGTATATCCAGCTAATAGCTTTCGCTCTCTCTCTGATATCACACGACACTAGAAGACAAAACTGTTTTCTCTACAACAAAATCTCCTATTTTGTATTTTAAATATCAAGTAACAAATTACAGAATGGATTTAATCTTATACAAAAAAAATCATAAGATTTTTGGAAGCATTATAAGCACGATCTGGTTACACATAAAAAAACAACGTTTTTGGCCATTTTACTTCCTTCCTCAACTTAAAACAACAATGTAGAGATTCCTAATTCTCTCATCTTCAACACAAGTCAGATAAGCATTCAAAACTCTCTGTTTAATTGTTAATAAGCACTCAATGAATTAAATTTAGCTACATGGATATAGCAAAATTATAAATAGCACAGCTGCTTGCGATAGTTCAGTGTTGATAATAGTCAAAGACATTGCACATGGACCACTTAAAGCCATTTTGTAGTAACTTGGCACATCGAAGGCCAGCACTGGCAAGGATTGGAATTCCCCTTGAGAGTTAGGGGGAGTGAAAACTGTTATTTCAGCCTGTGTCTTCCTCCACCCACGCAACAATTTGTCCCTCTGACCCTGGCACTTTATCATCATCACTCAGAACCTGTGTGAATAGAACAAAAAATATGATTATTTTACACAAAATTACTGGTTCTTAAAGGCATATTGTCTACGGCAAACTCATTTTTTTTACCCCTCAATTTTTTGGTGTCAATTAGACCGAAATGCAATAAAATGAATATTGAAAAACAAATTTGCTACAAATTTTGCCTCAAAAGTAGTTTATTTTGATCAAAATAGCTCGACAATATTGATTGATATTTTATTTACCTGCACTACGTCACATTGACACAGATTTAGACTGAGTAGTTTTAACACGGACACTAATCGGAATCTCGAGTTTTGTCCCCGAATACATTGATATGTTGAAAAAATACCGATATTTTTCGTGTTTACCTTTTAAATAACATTCAAAACTTAATACAGGCAATAATTGTCAGTTTTATTCATTAAGTAGCTCTAATATTCGGTTGCCGTTTAAATTTTCTTCCGAGCTAAAACTTCGAGAAACAGATTATGCACCACGTGCAAGAACTATTGAAGTTTTCAATCAAAGAAAGTATAGTGCGCATGCTTACAGCTCATCTACATCTCATGAATATGAATTTTTGTAAAGCTTTACAAATATTATTTATTTTTCAATTTTTGAAGTAATAAAGAACCCTAGTGGTATTTTGAAAGTTTGTATCTTTCTAAATAAACAAAACGAATAGTCTGACGACAATTTTTTGGTTTTACAAAAAAATATTTTTTCGTAGACAATATGCCTTTAATATAAGTATTGTTTATAATAGCAATGAAAATTAAACTAATAATATAAATAAAGTTTAAGGTGGTCTATGAAAAACAAAGTTTTGATAAAATGAGAAATTTTCTAGCATCTTGCACTGTAACTCACTCAATTTCATGGGCAACTTTATACATGTATTAAACTATTTCTAGACATCATGCATTTTGCTTAATTGCAAAACTATTTTTAGCATGTGCATGGCACGGATTTTTTCAAATATGTCTGCTTTTTGTAAATTTAAATAGTCAAACCAATTGTTATCTAAACTATTTATAGTTTTACCTCTTCTTTAACTGTACCAAACTCTGGATCTAACGCTTTAAATAAATATCTGTAATTTCCTTTCACATTGATGTGGTCTTTAAAATCTTTCAGAGTTATCTCCCCTATTCTGTAATAGAAATAATAGCAGGACTTCAAACAATATTACAACATAGTTCTTGGTGTATAAAATTAAACTATTCCTGACACATCATTTATCTATCAATGACTCATCAAAGATGCTAAAGCTTAAAGTTGAAAGGCTTATAATAAGAAGAATTTGAAGAGCACTTTAAGTCTTAAAGATACAATGTCCTAAAACATAAATGTGTATGATGTACTCAAATCCATACAGCAACATTACTCAAAAGTGCACATGAATAAAAGTAAAAGACAATGTGTTTCTAGCACACAAGCTTTAAAGATATAATAGTTCTTAGTATCCCTGAATCAAAGCATGAGTCAATGTCTGTTCTGTGAGCAAAAACTTTTATTTGACCATATGGTTTTAAAACTCTTTCTTCAGTAGAAATTCAACTAACATTTCAAAAGTTTAAGATCAAATAAAGATACCACATAGATCACTTATCTTCATTTTGTTATATTCTTACCTTTTATTAATTGTACACATATTAGGATTAACAGTTTTGTCAGTAAAATAGAGCACTTTTGTTGTAGATTGTGGGTTTAATTGCTTGGTCCTAGGATTGTCTAACTGGTTCACATTAAAACCTGAAAAGAAATAACAATGTTTGAATGGTAGAAGAGGGAGCAATTTATCACATTAAATGGCAATTTGAACACTTTAATAACTATTTCTGTCATATAGCCTCGACATTATTCTCCGAAATAATGATGAACATTTTACACACACACACAAAAAACATCTTTTTTATTTGACTCTGAAAATCAGTTCATTAAATATCAATATTTGTAAAAAGGAAATACAATACATTTTAGCACAATGATAGGTTTGGTTTGGTTAAAAGGAAATAAAATCATGAAAAGATTAAAACAGTTAACAAAAGGTTGGATGTCAGCTGGTAAGTGAATTACTGGTGTAGTTGGTTGTAAAATGTAACATGAAGTTAACTTTATGAATATACCTTGTTGCATGTATATTTGCTAAATCTTACAGTAATTTCACATAAAGTGAAAGTAAATGAGTTACAAACGACAAAAAATATTAAAATCATCACTGACAAAAATTATATGGCAACCTTTTACCAAATGAATGATGAATAATATATCTATGAGTTCAGTGTTGTACAAGATGATACTGAATTGCCCAATGAAGTTGTTTATAATACAGAGAGCCATTTAACAGGAATAGAAAAGGAACCATGTGCTTCATGGATGAGGTCAAGAAATAGTGCTACCGGATCACAACACTCACTTGGCTGACTACCTGGAATGGAGGTTATAGGTGATCTCCGCACATCTCCCGTCGAATCAAAGTTCAATCGTCGAGACGTACTGTGGTCATATGATGTCTAAAATACAAGTTTTTATTTAAATATGATATGAAAGGACAGGTATGAGTTTAAATCTAATTTTGGATAATTCATATTGTAATACAAAGCAATTATGCAATACAATAATATTGAAAAACAATTTTAGGAACTTCCAGTATTTGGCAACTTATGAAGATGTTTTTTTTTCTACAGGAATAAATTGATTTTACTATACTGTATATTCTCATATCAGAACATTTTCATTCATATAACATGAGTTTATGCTTTAAGAGTCCTGATGTCATGAACTTAGCATAAATCTTTTTTCTTTTGTTTCTTTTGTTTAAATGTGTGCTTTGTATGTAGACTTCACAATTGAAGATAAGATGATGAATGGCAATTTCTCTGTTTAGAAAATTTCTAATGACAAATATGCCACTGAAGAAATATTAAGCCTAACATAGAAATATAACTTAATTGTTATTGGTTATTAGAATTGACAAATAGGTCATCTAAGACATTTTTGTTATAACTCACTTGTCCATTAGGAACATTAGATAAATTATTAGGTTGTTGTAATCTATCAAGCAAAGAACAGACATAGTTTTCCACCGAGTCCAACTTGTGTTGTTGTGGATCTGAGGTTTTAAAATTAAGGCGTAGACTGTGTATAGCATCCCTCACTTGACTGAGGTCTTCTCCAGGCTAAAAAAAGACAACAAAATATATTTTTTTATATTGTTATCTTTTATTTTAAATACAAATCTGATTGCAGGTTTATATACAAATTGCAGTAAAAAGATATCTGTCGATAAATGTTCATAAATTAATTAAATGTTGAATTCAAGTTCATTTTTGATAAAGTTGTTGATTTGCTTTGTTACCAATTTCAACAACCAAAAAATTTCTGTTCACAAATTCTTTTTTCATTTATGTATATGTATCTGTTTTGTTAAATGTAGCTAATTCAAGACTAAATCTTTTACAGCTCTAATCTGTATGATAAATTTTGAATTCATTCAAAAAAAAGTTTTTTCTATGCATTGTTAGAGATACTAACCATCCCCGACGGAGTTCCATCCCTTGAATAGGGCTCCCCTGTCTGCAAGATTTTCCCTTCTAGCTTGGCCATTCTTTTATCTTGTGAAGCTACTCTCGCTGATAAAGTGGCCTGTAAAAATAAAGTCACAAGATCTTATATTGAAATTATGTACTATATTGAATATCTTTTATACATGTAGAAGCTTGGAAATGTTAAACACAATTGTATCTCTTTACAGAAATGTTTAATTCATCTTCTATTAATTTTGTTTTTCGAAATGTTCTTTATTGTTCTAACAACACCAACTTCTTAAATAACTAGTTCTTGCCATAAGAAATAATTCATGGTGGCCTGTGTTTCATTGGAAATTTAAACAATGGTTGTCACTGCTTTCATTGTTGTGTTTATATTTTTCATGAGGACCATCTTTAAATTAAATTTCCTATGGTAATATTTTAAACATCTCCAACTATTCTATCATAATTTAAGTAAAAGATGTTTTTTTAAAATAAAACTTACCCCCCTCTCTCCCACCACTCGTAACCTCTCATGTAGGTCAGATATCTGTTGTTTTAATGCTCGGGTGACCGATTCTTTTTCTTGTATCGTCATCTGAACATCATGTTGTAACTGGTCTATCTTCTGATCTCTTCTGGTTATCTCTTTCTATAATTAAAATAAGAAATGTTGTGTTAAAGAAAAGAAAATTTTAGGATTTGCATAACAAATAAAATAGTTAATGGAACATTGTAAGATAGTCGACACCTGATGAACTTTTTACTTTAACCAAAATTACCACTCATTTTGAAAGACTTTTTCTATTAGAGCTGTTCCATTAACATTGACAAAGGAAGGAGGTGTCTTTTTTTTCTGTTGTTGGGGGGTTAAAATGCACTTGTGAGTGATTTTTTTTATATTGGCTGGGCATCTTGAACAAAGTTTGCCCCCCTTTCCCATGTAAATTTTATTGAAACAGCCCTTACATTTTTCATTAAAAAAATTTCTATTTCAAAATGATTGGGTTTTTTTATATACAGCAAGATTTTTTCATATTCTCCGTTATGTCTGCCTTCTTTTGTCTTTTTTCTCCATATGAGATTGATCCTCTAAGTCCGGTAGTTTTGTTATTACCTTTATCATATTAATCTTAAATCTACAAATTTTAATACAACTTACTCTTAAATCAGATATCATTTTATCTCTCTCATAAATCTTCATTTTTAATTCACCCTGAAAATAAAATTTAAAAAATAACGTTTAAATCCCTGGCATTATGTAACTCATTTATTTTTCATCTTAACCACAAGCACAACAAGTGACTCAACAACAATATTCAATAGGTATAAATCTACTTTATCTATATTTCATGTCTTGTTTTGTCTTCACAGCATATAGATTCTTGTTTTCTTTCTTTTCACCCTGAAAGTTCCTAGATCCCAATTTTTTACATCACTTTTTATGGTATGTTGCTTAAGTTTAGAAATTCAAATTTTGTAGTACACGTTTTTTGTTGTATCAATTTTTTTGTCATTGTCTACAGGCTGTAATTAGTAGTTGCTGAGAAAACTGTAAGGGCTATTCCATAAATGAATAGATAGGGAGAGTTGGAAGGCACTTTTTTCCAGACCCCACCACCCATACAAGTTTATATAAAATTTCACAATAAGGAATAATGGAGGTCCACATAATTTACCCTACGACCCATCTAAAAAAATATAAAGTGCCTTCCACCCCCCCTCCCATCTAATTATTAATGGAATAGCCCATACAACATTATTTCCCGCCGGCCCAACTATCACCATATTATAACCTGAATTTTTTTTCTTCATCAAATCTGCCAAAAAAGGATCTTCATAGCTTAACTTAACATTGTGGTGAAAAAATAATGAAAGAAAATCAGCTTGTACGATATGGGCTTTAAAGTGTATCCTAATACAAACCTTTTCAGATTCTAAAGACTGTTTTTCAAAATCTCTGCGTAGAAGATCAGCCTTTAATTGAGACAGTTTTTCTTCCTGGTCTGCCATCCTCTGTTGGAGACCTGACTTAGTACCCTGTAAATGTAGACAGTCGTTTTTGGTCCGAGACAAGTCCTCCCGTAGGTCTGTACATACTCCTTGAACCTGTAGTAACTGGCTTTCTAAGACCACCTTAAAATAAAAAATAAAAAGACAATGAAGTTGCATTAAGGAAACACATAAAAAGCTTTAATATTTTTATAGCATAATTGTCACACAGAATATTGCAAATGCAATTTTTTAAAATGTTATCAACAAAAGTGTGAAAAGTTTTACACAACAACTAAAATAGTCAATGGAGAAGACATGTTAAAAAGATTAAGCAGGGAAATTTTTGGCTGGAGTTTGCATTGCTGATTGAAGTTTAATGGTTATATGTGTATTTCTTGTTACATTGTATGCTTCCCAATTCTTATTCCTATTGTCTTTTATGTAGTCTGATTTTGTTGCTTTTTCAGACTTAGACTATTGAATGCCCCATTTGTACTTCATTGCTTGTAATTTTTTAATTGGCAAGTCAACTTAACCATTTTTTCCTACAGAAAAATAGAAGGCAACTTAAAAGCTTAGTTTTAAACATAATTTTACTTCACAGTTACATGTATATAAAAAATCTCATCAGTGATGGTACCTACCACTTGTTCAGAAGGAGATGTCCCTGGTATCACTTGTTTAGGTACATCTTCAGCACCATCAGGAGGCTCACCACTCAGTAACTGTAAAATACAATCAATTATATGTAGAAAACTAAGATAAATGAATAGTTGCCCATTTTATGTTAAAAAAAGAAACGATTAAACTTACAAATTTAGATATTCACAGGCAATGATAGCATAGATTATTTCATACATTTCAGTTGTCATCCTTTATAACTGGTATAAAGTAAATTTTATAAGCTTGACAATTAATTTCACAAAATGTCATTTAGGTGTTAATGCTCTTTCTAACACACAAATTAAAGTATCTTTTTTTACCAAATCTTGTAACTTCATGAGTTCCCTCCTTGTGGTTGTCATGGCATCAGTAAGTTCTTGGTATTCCAGTAACAAGTCTTCGTATTGAGCACGGTCCACTGTGTTACTACCACTATCTTCTAACTCTGTACCACTGTCTTTTGCTGGAAATATAAAGTATACTGTATTAACAAAGTATTCTCTTGAAGGAAGTAAGATAAAGGCAAGACATTACTACAAATCTGATGCCATAGCATTTCTTTTGCTGGAAATATAGACATGACAATGTTGTACAAAGAATGCCCTATAAATAGAACCAAAACAATGTATAGATTTTAAAGATGCACTATAGGTTTACCACTGTGCAACTGACATTTGTTGGATATAAACATTGATAAAGTAAATCAGATGTATTTGCAAAGACTACTGATTTTTTCCGAAAGTAAAAGAAATTTGGTGGCTCTCTGGGCAGTAAATTAAGAGTTTTTGTATGTGTTGTGTTAAAATGAGTTTATCCTAAGAGCAGATCTGTTTTGAAATGCTGTATCAAGTACACGAATTCCAATATGCTTTCTCATGAAACATGCAAAATTGTTGTCAATATTTTTATCAGTGGTCAGTAAATAAATACCCCTTCCATAAGGAAAAGCATTTTAAAAGCTTCTATTATGAAAAGTACAATGCAATGTAAGCATACTAAAATGCTTTCTTAGATTATCATAGAATATCTCTACCTATTAGTTTGATAAGTTTGGCTAATCAACTTACCATAAACAGTATCAGAGGATTTACTTTTAGACAGATGATGTTCTTTAGGACTAGAAGTATCGTTTATTCCTGGACTAAATCTAGCCGAGGACTGGGGACTTTTATCTGCACTAGCTCCGTCTCCATCGTCTCGACTAAATGTTCGGGTCCTATCACAGTTAAAGCTTGGATCTGAATCACTAAAGTGATCTGAACTACTGCCTTCGTGGTATGTCCGCCTGAAAAGAGAAAGAGAATATAAGTATGTATTATAATGTTTTGTATTCTGAATGATGAATTGCAATGGCTTAATATTAAAGGCAATTGCACAAGGCCATAATGTCTTACAGTCTTTTCAGTTGTAGATTTTTTCCTTTTCAATTACTTTATGTTTTAAATTAACATTTTTCCATCCTAATCTAGCAACACACTTTAACAGTAAGACCTGTATTTCGTACAATGTATAAGGTGTTTTAAAAAGTTCAAAAATTTCAACCTTAAAAGGACAGAGAATTATACATATAATATTACCAATAAGTATATTAATGGTGGAAGGAGGTCAATAAGCAAGTGACTTGGCATCCCTATTGTTACATAATTTTACATTTCATCAAAAAGTATTGGACTATCTTACATCCCACTATATATAGGGAGATATGGCATAACTTTTTCCCCTCAGGGTTACTATAACCATGATAAGATACTTAAAGCAATATAAATTCTTATAAAGATTAGAAGTATATCTTCCACTTCATTAGATAGTTATCTTCTTGATTTCATAACCAGGCTTATGGTATTTTAACTGGTAATGAGCCAAGGCTCTCCCCTGTATTAAAATCGTCCCTATCACAATTATCATTGGCAAGGAATTTGATTATTAACAGATTGCTATTGGATTTAACTGTTGCTTAGCAAACATCAAGAGATAAATTCCAAATGTATTGTACAGATTATTAAATTAATTTATTAATTTTCATATCACTACAGATTTGTAACTTCTGCATGGAAATTAAGCAAATTATTTTAGTAAAATCATGTGGATTAGAGTTGGAATCCCCTATTTCCTTTAAAAGTTTTATATTTTTTCATGCAAATTTTAACCAAAACTGACCTAGAACTCCCCCCTTAGACAATAGTCAGACCTCCATTAAAACATTTCTGGATCTGCCACTATCATTGAGTGCAAATTATTATAAGGCACGGACCATTTGATTTTCTGGGGGGGGCCTGGGATTTTGCCTTGAGCCAGGAAATTTTTTTCGCCCGCTTTGCGGGCCAGATTTTTTTTTTCACACACATACTAAGCAAGGAAATTTTGTTGGCAAGATTTTTTTTTTTCAATTGGCAAGATTGAAACCAGATTATTTTTTTCAACCTAGGTGCTGGCCAGAATTTTTTTTTTTACAAAAATCAGGGCCAGGAAATTTTTTTCAAAAAAATCCCAGGCCCCCCCCAGAAAATCAAATGGTCCGTGCCTAATATTATTTTAATCACTGTGAGGCATATACATGTAAATTGCATGGTGCAAGCTTTTTTCACTTGTAAAGAATAGAAAGAACAAGGGTAGTCCTACTTGAACTTGCACGTTTCATTCCAAAATCCTAGCATGCCTATATTTTCAATCTTATTTCAATATATTGTACATCAAAAAATCTATATAAATTTTATACTTAATAAGCAAATCATAAATACCCATAAAATTCCAGAAATTCTTCCATCTCCTATCACAAACACAAATCAAATCCAACACTTTTAATATAAGTTAGAAACCAAAATACTTACAATCGAAAAAAATACCCATGAGAAAACATTATCCAGATCTATATAATAAGCACATTGAGGATTGTTAATTTTGACAGGTATATATTTTTCACCTGTTCTAGACAAGCAAAATGACTAAGGAAAACACCATGCATCCCTTTTACATCAAAAAGTTATGATAAATAATGTGTTACACATGACTTATCACAAATGTAAACAAAGACGTTTGCCCACTGGCTCGGTTTCTTTGACAATGGCTTATATTTACAATGATGGACACTTGTGTATGTTGGTATTTGTTCTCCTAATTGGAGGTGGTAAAAGTGGTTAGGAATTCTTTTATGTGAAAACTTCAATCATTTTTAAGATAGTTTGGAAGATGTGGTTATAAATTAACCTAACCTATACATTTATACATCATACTTTCATGACACGTGATAATACAAATGTTATTAAAACAAATCATGGTAATTTTTAAATGTTGTACAATCTGTTCCGTGTATGTTAACAAGAAATATATATGTAAATATACAATGAAAACAAATTTAATGTCAAAAATACAAGAAGAAAAAGACTCTTAAATGAAACATCTACAAGAAATCCAACACCCATCAACTTATCTACTAATAAACTTATATTACATGTACTTCAAAATTTAACAACTTGAATGAATGAACATGTTCTCGAACATTTCAAATTATTTTCTTTTTCAAACCTTAAAATACGCTTACAGATTTCAATGAAACTTTACATTGCCATGATTGCTACATTTGTAAGAATATCAACCTGTACCTGATAAATATTTGTAAATAATAACTGTTTTATTTAACAGATAATTGAGGCTTTGCCCCATTCTACATAAATACTTTGCTAAATAACCAAAACAAACATTACCCCAAATGAGTATACAAACTATGTTCCCCAAACATCCTTAGAAAAACACTATAAAGTCCTGGACACAAGAATCTAAAACAGCTCATGATCAAAAATACTTTTTATCACATGTTTTTGTAGACATAAAAGAATTCTAAAATTCCTGATTTATCACTCGAACATAAATATGCAATTTCTTGCCAAAAGTTTTCTTCATCCTCGTGCAGAGTATTGCATACTGCACATGCACTTGAGCAGACACAAATCACGCAAAACTCGTTAATTAATTAACACAATCTTACCAAACTCTACACATGTATCTATCAACACTGTGCATCCTACATCTTCAAATCAAACTTTCAAAATCAGTTTTAAAGATTAAGTACACTTTAAGATAGGATAAATATAGTCGGCCATAGGCACTATGGTTAAAATTCCCTCATCCATTAAAATTGTACGATCTTCCCCATCTGTTCAAAAGCTACCATCCCTCCTACCAATAAATGAACTCTTCTATCTTTTGATCAAGTCCATTCAAAGATGCTTTCAAGGGGTGAAAAGTTTAGTGAATGGCAACAAAATTGTCAAATTGTGTTGGAAGTCTCAGATGAATTGTTAATCCTATTTAGATATGGAGTTTCCCCATTCAATAATCAATTACTATACAAACTATCCAACACTAAATAAGGTAATTTGATAGTTTTCCCATACAGAAATTTCTGATAAAATAATTCATTATTAAGTCAACTTTTCAATTGGAGCATAGAATTCGAAACATTTAAATACAATGTGTCCATTGAGCACTCCATTAAGCATTGCATGAAAATTGACCATAAAAGTGACTTAAGCTGAGAATATATTTCTTTTTCATTGCCTAGTGGACAATACACTAATCACCATTTGAGATAATACATGGGCACCTACCATAACATGTGTGGTAGAGCTACCCATCAATGAAATTGTCCAAGGTATCAGCTCGCATACCCTGAGAGCATACCACTTACAAGCTTTAAAGAATTATATTTTCTATGCAAGAAACTTTGGTTGGATGCTTTGATGCTCCAGAACAAGCAATGCACAGTGATGTACTTCTTAGAAAATAAAAAGAAAAGGTCAAACATTTATTAAAACATTTTATACTTTTAATTTCACTCAAATAAAGATAAGAGTTTGATATATACATGTAGAACAAGATTTTATTTTGTTTACTGTAAAATGTTCTGCTCCCAACTTGTTAAAAGTGGGGCTCATCTGATTGACCTAAGAAAAGACCCTTTCTGGTTACAATGATTTCCTATATATTTATAGCAGGTGGACTATGACCTTCATAAATCCACTTGAGCTGTAAACATTAGTAAAATGAAACAAATATAAGGCCATGAATCTATTTTTATGGGGGGGGGGTGCTGGAGATGAGGACTTCAATCCCACAGGGGCTTGAGTTCTTGCCATTCATTGACTAAAAAAAATCGACCCATACTCTATAATATAAAGTAGATGGTGGATTTTTCTAAAATTGATACCAGAATTCAAGCCCCTGTTTTCAATCCCTGCTCCCAACCCCTTGAAATAATTGAACTCCTGCTTTCTTTATTCTGTGTCTGTCAACTGCTCTCTGTCCCCTAAATCCTTGCTTTCCATCCTTTTGATCACCATTTTTCATCAAATCAACGCTTGTTTTCCCACCTTTCCTATCCAACCCTTTATTTATTAAAATTTTATTGAAAAGCTTTGAATTTTGATTTTATATCAAGATCTGTCAAATGTATTGTGCATCTTTTTTTTAAATAGACTGTAAAAGTGTGAAAATCTGAATTTATACACCATAACTATGATATGCAGTTACATGAAAATGACCAATTATCATTTATCATTAGATTAAGCATTTACTATCAATTAGGTTTTTAAAAACAATTTCACGATTAATTCTGTAAAAATCATAAATTTCTTCTAAACATACCTAGTGACAGCTACAACAAACCACATCTCCCTTTAAACATGACAATATATGTGTACATCCATTGCAGGTCACCTCCCATAATTAGCATGATAAATTATATAATGTACATATCTTCCCTCAATTCAAACATTTGTCAACTTTGACCTCCACATAAATGTCATTTTCATTTGTCATCTTTCAAGACAAAAAAAATATAATCTGTTAATCTCCATTGTGTCAATTAATATCAAGTCAAAAAATCAAACTGGATTATTTTCTGATTTATCTGATACAGACATGCCAAAGAAATGTATCAGATGATATTGGCCCCACCAGCTGAAACTTATCTGGCCAAAATATAAAGTTTCTTGATGTCAGAGGGGTGAATTGATGGAATCAATCTGTCTGTAGCAGGAATCAACCTCAAAATGTCAGAATAATCCTAATCTGGCAAAATATTTTTTAATTCCTTTTTTTTTCAAATAAGCATCTATCCTAAGGGGTTACCACAGTTTAAAATCCCTAGTAGCGCAACAGGGACAAGTTTGAGGTTGTTCCTGTAGAAAACTATCATGATAGAGTAATAGGGCATTAACAACAGTACATGTACATGATATTTTGTTTTAGTTCTCAATCATATGTAGTTCAGTTGTATCATCATCTACATGTATACATTAGTACATTGTTACATAATATATGATTTTTTGTACACATAATCCTTTTTATTTATAAATGTACATATCAATGACACTCAATTATCTTATGCAAGTAAGATGAAAATCTTGACAACCTCTCAATTAATTACTCAATCAGAACCAGTAGCTAACTCAAAGATTTTCCTTTTTTCTCAAAAACCACAAAAGGTCATCTGTGGTTTTCTGGATCAAATCAACCAGGAATCAATAATCTCTGAAATGTCTTTTTCCATTCATCCCTTTTTTTCACATCAGATGAATGGTGGGTAAAAACCTATTAATGTCCCAAATAATCTAATAGTCTATTAATCTGTCTCACCAAAGAATGCTAATTCATCCATAATGTCCAAATAATTATCCCAAACTTCAAATCTTGACCACAGAATGACTAAAAATCCAAACTTTCCAGACATTCAAAATGTTCCTTTAATCATTGTAAATCTCAGATCCAAGATTAAGAAGAGAAAAGAAGAATGTCCAACTCCTCAAGAATGTTTTTGATTTTTGTCAGTCCTGATACCCCTATCACATATCAAAGTGCCCCTCTAAATTGATGGTAGATAGGGCAGGTAAATCATGTTAATGGATTTGACATAGCAAACTGAATGGGTCACTGAATTGTGCAGATACATCACAGGCATATGGTCTTGTAAATTAATTATCAGGCAGATTTAATTAGAAATAGCTCAGCCAGAACTAGACAATTGCCATAGTCAATTAAATATGCATTTTTACACTTCATTAGATGGTGCTTATGACTTGCCTGCATGAGTGACATTTTTTCAAGTGTAAATAAAGAGTAGACAAAATTGCACATAGTTTGAATGTTGTAATGATGTTTCTTGTTTCCTTGTTAAGACGAGAGGGGAACCTGAGCCCCCTGCCTCCTCATCCCCTCTCTATCCGCCCCTGTCTGACTTATAACAGAACAAGAAAATAGCCAAAGAACTGAACTGATATTGGTGTACAATTTTAAACCATGTCAACTTCCCGTGCACAAATGAGCAAAGGGTAAAAATAAATATGCTTTGTTATTTATTAACGATGAAATCTGAGATTTTAGAAATTTTTCTACACAGGTAAGAAAACTTGTCCAATTTATTGAAGTATTGAAATATTATTGTTCTCATAATTCCACAGACGCTTTTGCGTAAGCTTATAGGGCAGCAAACCAGTTTGCTTCAAAAACTGGTTAAGTCACGTGATAAACTCTATCTAATTGAGGGATTTTTTCCGGAAAGCAATGAACTCGAAAATTGCGTATTGTATTATCATTTTTTAGTGCAATGCTTAAATTTTACCAAAAATATGTAAATAAAACAAGTCGGTGCACAAAGACCAGTAAGGACATCAATAGCTATAACTGTTTCTTAATGATAAATAATTTCTCATGTAAATGGTATAATTATCACAAATTAACGATAACTACAGGGTGCATTCAAGTTCTTTTAAATCAGTTTTCCCACAATTATGGTAAATGTGTCAACATTTTCATGCATCATCAATCATTGCAGTTAAGGCTGCTTTTATTTTTAAATTTATCTTGAAAATTGCATACTTAAATCTAATGTCCTGCTTCAGGTTTAAACAAGAACTTTAATTAAAATCTGTATAGAATAATAAAAATTAAGGAAAATAGCCAGTACGAATAATATATTTTCATAATTATAATCATTCCCCTTGCCAAAACATACCTTTTATAAAATCTTTAGTAAAGAGTAGAACATTTCCCCAGTCTTCAATACACAGGCTCAAATTTTCACACCGATCATTCTGATTTATACCCTGTAACTGATTTATACTAATATTTTCATGACAAACCCCCTAGTCCTTTCTAATCATATCATTATGATGGTTTTATCAGTACAAATTATCATTTTTATTGTCCCTTGTATCCAATAATCAAGTAAAATAAGCCTGGGGACATTCCCACAAATCAAAAACCATCACCAACATAAATTTTTTTCTTCGCCCAAAATCAGTTTTCTACATCTTTATTGATAGTGTTTCTTAGCCTCTATTGACTTTTCTAATCTACAAGTTTTTATGACGGGGATTCAATAGAAGACGATATCGGTGACAAGAATAGGGTGTCATTGCTAGTTGATAACATGTACAAGTCCATCCTCATAATCCAAAACATATTAATAAATATCTAATTTCAAACCTTCCGCTTAAGTGTCTATTGTTCCTGACTAAGTTCTCAAGCACTTTTTCTAATTTTTTAACGTTTTCACATAAATTTTGTGAAATAGCCTTGAGGACATGGCCATAATTCTTAAGAACACCTGCTATTAACCTTTCACCTTGGATTTTCATTAAATTTGGTAGAAATGACAGGAAATCAATATATTTCCATGCTCCTTTTATCAGGTTTATAACCATTTTTATTTTCAATAAAAATAAGTGAACATTGGAATTATAATAAATGTTCGAGTTTTAATAACACTTTTAAAACTTAACCCTTTCCAAATTAATTTTTGGTGGTGAAAAATAACAGTTAGAAGCATGATAGTTTATTTTAAGATTTTGAGAGTGAAAATGTGCTAAATATATCCCATTTTAATTTGCTGTTAAAATATTAATATCTTTACAAATAAAATGAAAGAATTTCTTAAATACTAATTTTATATCTACATACACATATGACTTCTTACACTTTTACAGTTAATTTTCATTATCTCATTCCATTTCAATAAAATAAATATTTCTAAACAAAAATTCAGTTATCCAACTCCAGAATTGACTTAGCAACCTTATTATTTCTTTACCCATTTTTAAACATTTTTTACCTTCTATCACTATAGTTGTAAGCAGATCTGTTCCTTCTAAAACTATTCCCAGCTTTGGCAGCGTTTCTTCTGGCTTCTGCAAGGGCAGCTGAGGCACCCTAAAATAAAGTCCTTTCTAATTCAAAATATGTTGAATAAAACTATACTACATGTACATATGTAACATCAAAATTGAAAGATTGTAGGTTGAAATGAAATAATAAACTTGTTTCAAAACTTGTAAACATAAATGTTTGCCAAAATTTCTAGGTGCAAATGTAAAGTTTGTACAGTAACGAAAGTATTGTTTATCTGTTAACTTGTGTTTGTATCAAACTTGAGGATCATCAAATTTAAAATATGACAAATCCCTTGGTAAGTATAGGCTTCCACACAATAAGTCCAAAGTATAGTCATGATAGTGAAGTCCTAAGCCAAAATTATAGAACTTGTGGAATGAATGAAAAAAAAGTGAAGATGATGAAAAAAATTATAAATTCTTTCCAATGTGAGTGGAGTTGAATTATTTATATATATATAATACTATGGAAATTTACATGTAGCATAGCTGTTCTGTTATCAACTTGGTTTAGGCTTATTTTTTTCAAAAATGTGAATACTTTTTAGTTGTGTCATTCTAATCAAGTACCAGTATCTCTTGGTTTTGCCTTTTTGTTTATTGGACTTTGTGATTTGTTTGCCCTTATAGTTTGTATGTTTCTTACTGTATATAATTTCACTAACTATGAATTTAGTTATAATTTAAACTTCTGCTATTTCAGTAATGGTTGCAGATGACTGAGCTCTGACTTTGAGATTTGAAAATGCCCTTTTAGTTCTTCTTTGCTCATACATGTATTATGCCCTATTAACTTCCCTTTATTATACCTGTGCAATTCCAGTAATGGTTGTAGATGATCTAGATGACTTGTTATTGGCCTGTGTGGAATGTTTGACACTCTGGGGTTTGAAATGAGCAGCTAAGGCTAGAATCAGCCTCATGATTGACTTCAGGTTACCATCCACAATATCTGGAAAAGAAAACACCAACAAATAAAATGAAACATAATTCATGTTATTTAAAGCAAAATGTGTATGATTGAGTTTGACAACTTTGAAAAACTATCAGTACTTTTAGTAAATGACATAATGTCCCTATTATGAATAAGGAATCTGTGAGGCACTGCTCACTCAATATACCCTGGTTCCCCAAAAAATAAAGGTTCATGATCACCAGTCCTGAATTCTAAATGCTCATTTTTCTTAGGTTACACACCAAATATCGAGTCCCTGTGATACATATTTTCAGGCATGACTTGTCAAAAATTGACTAAGACCTTATACAGAAAGGAGATATGAAACAGAATTAACAAAATTCCTGGCTTAGGTGATACCCATATGAAATGTTGCTGGGTTGAACTACTTCATATTCATCATACCAACATGGTTACCAAAAGTTTGTTGTTCAGATGCATTATTTAAATAAACCATATATGGTAAAAAAAGTGCATGTGTATGAAGTTTTTCTAAAAGAATAAATTAAACCTAAAATCAATTTCAAATAGGTCCATAAATTTCAGAATGATAAAGTAAATTCTAAACACTAGCTTATTATTCTCTCCATAAGCTAAACTGGTAACAATTATTTACCCCATGCAGCCCTACATGCTATAATCAAGTCATAAATTCATTTCACAAAATATTTATGAATAAATTGCATGGTCGTAAATATAATTTGTATTTAAAGGGTATGAAGTGTGCTTTGAAGGCAATATACATAATAAAAATTTGACTACAATGGCAGATATTCAAACTGTATTTATGACCTTAACAGCTATAATGACCCCAATAAAGAGATTTTAACTGTTATCCAGTTCATGTAAATAAGCTGCTTTAATATGTTATGACATAAAATCTGAATATAATATCATTTTTCAAAATAAAGATTTTTGGAGACAATTTAAAACCTGTTATTTTTACAAAATTCTTTAATCACAATCATGACAATGGCATATTTTCAAATTTGACACATTGAACTAGGTGTTAGTGTTCCAAAACAATTTCCAAATTTATGCATGTTGTTATGAATTAAAATTCAAAATGACAAGAAAAAGCTAAACTTAAGATACATGTATCTGTGCTGGAATCTTATCAATTTGCACCATCTTCAATTGGTGTCAATTGCCAAAATGCCCCAAGAAATATGCATACATGATTTTTTAACAATCTTTGACAATGTGGAATGATTTAAAGACTGAATAATTCAAACCTGGTTGGCTACAATGTCATAAATAACAGATCAAGTATCAGAAATCAACCAACTCAATCAAAGCTCTTGTCTTTTATACAATGCGAAAAAAACTTTGAAATTTATATTGACAATGACATGGATTATAAATATGTCATCTGATTAGCAACCTGGAAAATTGACCTGAAATTTATAACAATGTATAGTAAAAACAAATACATTTGGTCCTTCTCTAAAGGCATTTTTGCATTTCGTCTCCATTTTTTAAAATTTTAATCTCAATTCTTATGATGATACATCTGCAAAATTGAAGCATTTGACTAGCATCCAAATTATTCTACTGCCCAACAGCTTAAAAAAGTAACTCTGCAACCAAATGCAGTAATATATTTTGATTTCATTATTCCAAATCAGGGGACCAAATTAGCACTGGTCCTAGGACCAAATTAGCACTGGTCCTAGGACCGGGGCCTTCAATATTTGATTCAGTACCTTTGAAATTCTTGTCACAAAAGTCCTGGATTTACATGTATTTACAGTAATTCCTATTAAGGACTTTTTAATAACATCTGGTGGACTTTCCACCTAGTCCTTCAAAAAGTCCTGGACCTTTTCCTTTCAAATGTTAATTTGAACCCCTGTCAAATGTACTTATTGGGTAGCAATTTTTATGTATTTTGTTGGTGAAAGTCAGCCACAAAATTAAGAATCGACGGACAGTTTTTCACTGGCATTCTATACTACATTTTTTTCTTTTTTTTCGCTATACATTTGAACAAATTATGTGTTACCTTTAGGATTTGTATGGTGCATTCTGATTCTATTGGTTGTCATATAATGTAGGATTCTTTCTATGTTCTCTCTCATCTCTGTGTTGGTTGAAGGACACAGATGGACACCACTCAACGTCTCACCCCCTGAGAAAAGAAAAAGATTTAATATGCATGTGTGTTAGAAATGTTAGGGCAGAGATGGACACCACTCAAAGTCTCACCCCCTGAAAAAAGAAAAAGATTTTATACATGTGTGTTAGAAATGTTAGGGCGCAGATGGACACCACTCAAAGTCTCACCCCCTGAAAAAATAAAAAGGTTTTATATATGTATGTGTGTAAGAAATGTTTATATCTCTTTACTAATTTCACTTTTTATAGATTTTTTCAAAATATATGACAAGGGTCTGATCATTACTGAGTGAAACATAACCAGTTGGGGATTCAGAGGGGGGTCCCTTTAATTGAGAAATTTTATTTTTTCCTGTATAAAAGAGAAAGTTTAATTTTTACTGTATAAAATTGTCCAAGCAACTTCAAATTTTCATCAAAATCTTACATTTCTAGCAATTACGCCCCCCTTTCACAGACCTCTTGATCCTCCCCTGATAACTGAACCAAAGTATGGTCTGAAGTGTGATAGAAGTATTGGTCCACAGAGATGGAGTTTACTATGGTTATATACATGTACCTGTAGGGAGAATATTGGTTTGAAAATGGCTGTCAAGACCTAAGCATCAATTTGTAGAAATCTAAATGTACATACCGAATACCACATTACATCTTATGTTCACCAAAATCTATTTTGTTTAGAAAAATACTATTATAATTCTACTAATACTAATAAGAGGTATTTAGATGATTAATATAATGTATGTTGATATTTTTGTTAGTCCTCAATTTTGACAGGTGTTGGTCTAATTTTGACACAGTCCTTCACTCGAAAACTTTAACAAAAAATGGCTTCAATGCATGCTATGAATTTTCATGTTTACCTTTTTCATCAAGGCTTTTACAGAGTGTATGCTTTAAATATTAACTCATTCATGCCAAGGAGTGTTATGAATGAATTTAATCCCTTTTGAAATATTTTCATTTAAAAATTGTGATATGTAAAATATTTAACATTATTAAATAATTGTGGTTTAAAAGTGAACCAGAAAAATAACTTTTTTGGTTCTTTGCCATTTTTCAATATCAAATGTATATATAATGTATGTGAACTGACAAAAAAATGACTGGTTCTTACTATTAATAAGGTTAATCTTGTTTGAAGACATGCTAAATGTAACATAAATTTGTGTCATGAACAAAATGTTAATATTTTTTATGCCCCATCTACAAAAGTAGGGGGCATATAGTATTCAGGTATGTTTGTCTGTCCTTCAAAATTTCCTAATCGGCTTCATACATGTGAAAGTGGTTTTTTTTTACCATACATGTATAACTTAAATGTCACAATAGTGTCAAAATTTACTAAGATTTAAAATGTTTGAGTCTACTTTTTACCAAAATTACATACATATACTACGTACCCACAATTTCTATCAGCTCTATAAGAGCTACCCCATCTTTCATGTCATTGCGTAAATCTTCAATCAACCTCACTCCCGGTTTCTTTTTCAGCTGTGAGTTAACCCAGGCAACATAAGCTTGTAGTTGTTGCTAGAATAAAAAAAAAATGACAATTAAATTAAACATGTTGTGGAAAGATTCTTCCAGTGTAAACACCTTATCACCCCACTGTGGTGTTATTCTTTTGGACTTTATTAATAAGTATAAATTTTTTAAATAACTTTGCATCTTTTTTAAAATCCAGTTTGCTTCTTGTCGTTCTCGACGCTTTAGTAAGAGTTTTCTGGTTTTCTTTAGACCCTTATAAATTTATACCATATATTTATACTGATATACATGTATGAACAAAATGTGAAAGTAAAATATTTTTCTAGGTTCACCAGACTCACATGACTCAGTGAAGATATTTTGGACCAATAACACAGCATACATTTATTGGCATGCTGATTGGAAACATTTTCTATTAAATCAAACAAAATTACATGTAGATAAATATGTAGTATACAGTTGATTAGTTAAAGGATCAACATCATACACCAAAGTACAACATGTACAATGTACATTTTGTATACTGATGTAAAATTAAGTGATATACATTTAAAATAAAAAATTTAAAGAACCATTAATATTAATTGTAGTGACTTGGCTAAAAGCATTTGAAGCGGATTTTCCTGTATTACTAGTGGAATAAAGTGTCAAGATTTTAGTAAATGTGTATTGCATCATAATATGCATGATATGTACTTGTACAACTTATTATGCAAGAACTATTATGTCCCGGAACAGAGTGTGCAGTATCTGATTAAATTTCAAGTTTACAACTGGAATAAATTTTGAAGTGATGTTTGTTTTTTTTATACATGTACATGTATTAAAGTATCAATTACATGTACATGTTCAAACATGATAGTGTACAATTACTTTTGGAACTTGAATATAAATGTACATGTACTTGCCATGATGTATCTGATACAAAATATGTACATGTATATTCTATTTTTTTCTTTACATACATGAATGCATATACATGGTCAAGAATGGCTTGTTATTAACTTTACAAGTACATATATAAACAAATATATACATGTAGTAACAGTACAAAATACAAATATTCACACATAACAATTAGAACATTTGTTCAATGTTTGTCAATTAATTACAAATTTCTAAATATTTACATTGCAAAATGTAAATATACTCATCTCACATGACCGACAAATGGCAAATAACAAATGCTTTTAAGCCACTTGTTTTCATTTAAAAGCCCCTAATATTTATCCATTTTAATCTAATTAAGAATGATTAAACCCAACTTTTGAAATAGAAAATTAAATCTTTCCAACCCCTTACTTTCTATTTAGCCCACTTAACCAAACATAACAAACATTAATAGGATTCCAGCGAAGGTCTAAAATAAATTTACACCTTACAAAAGAATACAAACTGCTTTGTTTTCTAAACAAACACCTTAGCTAGATTTACTTTCAATAGTAATGGAAGGCCAAAGTGACCCTTCAGGCGAAATAAAGACATTGTTCAGATTTTAAGTCTCCATTTAAATAGCTCTGCTTTGTATTATAGTAAAATATAGTATTCTATTCCTTATGCATTAAACTTTCTTGTGGGGTGAAGGGGGCATTGGTTGTCTGACTCTTACAAATTTGACAATGCATTTAAATGATTCTTTATCAAAAATTCACTGATTTTAAAAAAAGATTCTTTAAAATGTTTACGGAAAGACCAAACATTAAAAGAGACCCACTTTAAAATAATTAACATTGAAACTGATGAAAGGTTTAAAAAAAGAATTTCTTAAATTGTCAAACTTTAAAGGGGGACTGCAGAATATATATTGTTAAAATGAAATATGCATGAACATGATTCAGATAATTGTCATGATTGTAAATGTAGTATTTTAAATATTTCAAATTATTTAGTCTGTCATATTACATGTACATGTACCTACAAAACATAATAAAACTGTCATGTTTGTTTTTGTTGTTGTTTTTTTTTTCTTCATGCCTTCATATAGACATGTACATGTTTTAAATGGTAATGATTAAATCAACAATATCAGATTATCTTCCACTTAGCAGTAATGTTATAAAATATAAATCAGGTGTGCCAATATAAACATAATGTACTTAGCCATCAATCACCTTTATTATAATAAAGGTCTAAAGAAAATGTTTAAAATTGATTATAACTCTATTAATAATCACAAAATACTCTTTCATTACCATCAAACTTTCTCCCATGTCATTATTATTTGCCTGATTGAACTGTCAAAAATATGACATGGTGAGGATAATTAATAACTACTGATCAATAAGTGAACTTGGGTGAAGTAGGCCACCTGTTGGGATCAATCTCATTATTATCAAACTTATCTTTCATGCCATTGAACATGTTAAATACCCCTTTATCACTTTTAATATCTCTGTACTTATTATGGAAAATATGGAACAATCCCAGACAGATATGCAATTGTACTTGCTATTAATCATAGCTGAATTTTTTCACTTTATATTGGCAATTTTGCTGTTTCAATTTGTGTGTATATGAACTTTAAATACATTTAAGAATGAAAATAACAAAATTAAATTGATGAATGAGTAGACATTGGGGTAGACTTACATGTACATGTATTTAATTACCCAACAAGTCTTGTAGTTTACTGTACATTTACATGTACAATGTATGTAATTGTTGTAAAATAATATAAACAGGGTATTATTTAGAATTGGAACTATTATCAAATATGGAATTTCAGTTATTTAGCATAGTCACAAAAAACTCAATTTTGACTCTTATTTTCTGTGTGCTTCACAGAAATTTCCAGGAAATTCTTTAAAAATATATAATTTTTGTGTTAAATTCCTGTGCGGCACAGAAAATGACTCTAAAATTCACTTTTTTTAACTGCTGAAAAAAGTTAAATTCCATTTTTGATAATAACTCCAATTTTAAATAATACAAAGAATTAAGTACATAGTCTTTGCAAAATTTGTTCTTGGCTTGTCAGACATTACACAAGTACATTTTGTACTGTCGGACCGACTAAACGTTTTTTATTATAAATTATTTAACAAATTTCATCTTCAGGTCAAGGCTGTCGAGCAGACCTACATGTATACGAATTTGTATCTTGTTTATTGAAGGTTGGTTTGAATATATATACAAGTCTCCCCTGGGTCCTCAGACAGACAGTCTGACACAGTATAAAATTTGAAAATCTAGACCAAAAACAGACATTTCAAACAGAAAATGACACGTGCACCATAACATTTTTATACAGAGGTACATCTGCAACAATCTTAATCTCAGCCCATGACCATGCAAAGATGCAGTCTAAGTTCAGTACCAAGACAGGAACAGATGACGTACAATTGAGTGACTTGTAATACTACATGTACATTTTACATGTACATGTACAAATGTACTACTTTGTACATATTGCACAGTACACATGTTACTACATGTACATGAACATGTCAATAGATGGTTAGAGTCAGACACTGGATTGAGGAAAATTGCAAGCAGCAGCCTGCAACTTTGAACTGCCCCCCAGTAAAAATAATTGAAAATAAGAATATGACCAAACTCAACAATATTATTTACAGTTATAAAACTTTCTTAACAGTTTTATCAAATTGTTTTAAAAATTAAAGATCTTACTCTCCATTCCATCCATGATTTAGAGTCTTCTTCATCTGGTGATTTGGCTGGTGATGCCATGTCATTTAAGATATATGTAAAATTAAATAATAGTTCCAAACACTGAATATATGTTCAAGCATTTTCTTTTCCTTCTCAAAAATACACATATTAAACAGGAAAGAAGTTGTACTTGTCTCAGGAAATACATTTTTCCTGCCACTTCATAATCTGTTAGATAGCATCCATTTTAATTGTATATGATCACAAAAGAATAATTTGGTTAAATATACTCCGAAGTAATTAAAATAAATCTTTGAATTGAAAATATACGGACTGTCTGGAATAAATTTTGAAAATGTCAGAAAAATCGATCCAAATAATTTGTACCCATTTTGGAATTGTATTTCATTAGAAAACTGAAAATGATACTGTCAAAAGTACTCTCGATAACGTATTTACTGTATAGTACCCATTACTTAATCTATGAATAACAATTAGTGGCAAATCCTTGCTTTTTTGGACTTTTCAATTAGAATTTGAAGATGTAAACAAATCATTCGCAACAACCTGCTTCCGGTAGGTGGCGCTATCAAAAGTTTATTTATAATCTCTAATTTACCAAATATTCAATGGTCTTGAAGTAAAAATTACATCTTATGTTTACTTTGAAGGTTGAACACATAAAAATGTACCTAATAGATTATAATTCAAAATTCCTTATATCGATATTCTCTTTTTATGTTCTAGAGATTAATAATTAAAATATTCCCTAGTACGGTATGGAATCGTATTAGCTTCCGGATTTTTTTTTCAATTTTTGTTCCTTTTCTGAAGAAGTGTTGATTGACAGTTCTGGAAACTGTTAACACTTGGTTATTTGTGGTTTACAAGCTAACCAAGTTTGCAGATGTTTTAATTGATATCTAAAATTCTCTTATATGATAATTGTTTATTCCAAACATAGCACAGGCACTTGTTTGAACTTTCTATCAATGATAGGGGGTAGAGTATGTATAAAAGGCTCCTTCTTTTATACATACTCTACCCCCCATTATTGATAGAAACAAGTGCCTGTGAAACATAGGGCCTAAATGAGGGTGTGGATGGGGTTTACAGAATAGAGAACAATGGCCAAAAAAATAACAGATAAAGAAAAACGGCAAAAGAAATAAAGAATAGAGAATTATGACCATTTAACATGTTTAAAGTATAGAGAATAATAAAAAATATATAGAAATGTAAAAAAAATACTGATTTCAGAATATATAATTTAAAAGAATACTGAATAATAAGTGAAAAAGTGCTGAAGGCTCGTCCAATTTTAGTTGTCATACTAGTAGATTATCAGTATAGTAAATTTAATGTGTTACTGCATGCATTCAAAGATGGTGCTATGAATCAGGTTTATTTGTATAAATTTACCTCTTCCATTCACGCAGTGGTGAATATGATCTAGCAGACAGTAACACAAAATGGTAGAAATGAAAACAAACGGATACAAAATTTACAGAATAAGGTAAAACAAGAGGCTCCCAGGAGCCTAAATCGCTCACTTGGTCTTGATGTCAACTCTATATTTTGTACAGCTTAATAAGCAAGCAACAGTTTTTTCTTTATCTACTATAGTTTTCATTCTATAGGCCAAAAACACGAAAACCGTTATTTTAGGGGCCATAACCCCTATAAGGGGTCATCTGACAACTTCAACCCTATGGAGACTTTTGTAGAGCTTTATGCGCTGAACATTTAAGCAAGCAACAGCTTTTCTCTATCTGCTATAGTTTTCATTCCATAGGCCAAAAACATGAAAAAGGTTATTTTAGGGGATGTCACCCCTATTAAGGGTCATCAGACGACTTCAGTCCTATGGAGACTTTTGTAGAGCTAAATGAGCTGAACATTTAAGCAAGCAACAGCTTTTCTCTATCTGCTATAGTTTTCTTTCTATAGGCCAAAAACATGAAAAAACATCATTTTAGGGGCTGTAACCCCTGTAAGGCGTCATCTGACAACTTCGACCCTATGGAGACTTTTGTACAGCTAAATGATAAATGAGCTGAACATTTAAGCAAGCAACAGCTTCTCTTTATCTGCAATAGTTTTCATTCCATAGGCCAAAAACATGAAAAAACATTATTTCAGGGGCCGTAACCCCTATAAGGGGTCATCTGAAAACTTTGACCCTATGGAGACTTTTGTAGAGTTAAATGAGCTGAACATTTAAGCAAGCAACAGCTTTCCTCTATCTGCAATAGTTTTCTTTCTATAGGCCAAAAACATGAAAAAACATTATTTCAGGGGCCGTAACCCCTATAAGTGGTTATCTGAAAACTTCGACCCTATGGAGACTTTTGTAGAGCTAAATGAGCTGAACATTTAAAGCAAGCAACAGCTTTTCTCTATCTGCAATAGTTTTCTTTCTATAGGCCAAAAACATCATTTTAGGGGCCGTAACCCCTATAAGGGGTCATCTGACAACTTCGACCCAATGGAGACTTTTGAACAGCTAAATTAGCTGAACATTTAAGCAAGCAACAGCTTTTCTCTATCTGCAATAGTTTTCATTCCATAGGCCAAAAACATGAAAAAACATTATTTCAGGGGCCGTAACCCCTATAAGGGATCATCTGACAATTTCAACCCTACGGAGACTTGAGCTGAACATTTAAGCAAGCAACAGCTTCTCTTTATCTGCAATAGTTTTCATACTATAAGGCAAAAACATGAAAAAACGCTATTTTTCACCTTTAAGGGGCTGTATTAACCACTAGAAAGGGTCATCTGACAACTTGGACCAAATGGAGACTTTTGTAGAGCTTTTAATGCTGAAGCAGTAGGGTGGCATCAGATTTCATCTATCTCTTTTACTGCCAAAAACAGTAGTCTGACCCCCCTGGTCTATTTTTAGCAACGGCGGCCATGTTTTTCGACGAATCAAAAATCCCCACATCAGTTCTGTGGAGGATACCCTAAGGTACCGTCAGACCAAATTTGGTTTGAATCTGTTCAGCCGTTTCAGAGGAGAAGAAGTTTGAAGAAAAGTTAATGACGGACGACGACGACGGACGCCAAGTGATGGCAATAGCTCACCTGACCTTTGGCCAGGTGAGCTAAAAACAAAGAATAGAGAAAAATGAGCAAAAAATAACAGAATACAGAATTAAGGACCATCCATCCACACCCCCCTATATCAGAGACCTATATCCGGACCCTATATTTATGTATATTAGGGTCTCTGCCTACATAAAGCATTAATCAAATCAAATTTATTGTCATATAAACATCTATAGTCAGAGTTTGTGACAAAAACAAATAATATAACAAAACAACAGTAGAAATACATAATTAACGTATAATACATGATATTTTACGTGAACAATGCAATATAGGCTTTGCAAGTATTTTATTAAGAGTCCCCTGTCCTCAATACTAATGATTGTTTTAAATAGGAACTTATAAAATTAACTTGTTTATAGCTATTTGGATTAAGAAGTATTTTTAATTTTTGGTTGTCATTATATTGTTCATAATGATCAGTATTTTCAAAAAAATCTTCGATTAATTTTTTTCGCAAAGACTCGTTTGTCTTGCAATGTAGCAGAAAATGAGCTTCGTCCTCTACCACATTGCAAGAAACACATAATCTTTGCTCTCTAGGGACTTTTAAGTATCTACCCTTTTCTATAGCTAAATTATGGTCGCACATTCTATTAATGAAAATCCCGAAATTACATAACATAACTTGTATTTTAGACTTAGGGGAGAAGCTGCTTGGTATGGGCTTGGCTGGGAAAATGAAAATAAGTTTGTTTCTTGTCTGAAATTCATTTTTGAAGACTTGGTTATTGTTTTGCAGTTAAAATAGTAAATGCAAAATAAATGCATAAAACATTATAAAGAAAATGGATCCACAATGAGAATCTCGGTAATACAGGGTAATGTCGAAAACTTTTTATGTAAAGATTTATCCCGGAAATTTACCGTGTGTTCTACAACCATGGGCCATTCGAAAAGCTTGCCTACATTCTCGAAAATGTCATAACCAAAAGGTATGTTACAACCAAAATAGACCGACATTGCGTCTATGATTAACACGTTTTGCGCACTAAATTGTTTCAATTGTAATATGCCCATGGAAGTAAGATATCAATACATTGTTTGCTGTGAAAATCCCAGACATGGCCCTAAAACAAGTACACATAAATCATGACCAAATTAAGTCTTTTGAATTCTATCAAACTCAAGAGACGCCAATGGCATAGCGTTCCACGTTTTAAAGGCACACTTCCGTACCCTTGCGTTATTCTAATTTTGCCTTCAAGTTTTTCATCACCTGAATACTTCACTTTACATCACACCTGTCCCAGGTCGATGGTCACAGCACAGGTGTTCTTGTGACACGAAAATCATGTTTTGATCTTATTTTGAGACATCTAAATTGGGCGAAAAATTTTGGTTTCGACCGATAATAATTGATCATTAAGGAAATGGGATTTTCATGTTGTCCGGCGTTCTGTTTACAAATTTGTAGTCTTAATGTGTATATAATGGCTAATGGCCGAGTAAATTGATGTATTAAAAAGTTTACGATCATGACGAGGGATAATTTCCTTGATTTATAGCAAAAATATTCCACTAACGTGTTAAATGAGTTTTCGTATATTCAACATGCTAATCTTTCTATAACGGTGGCATTTGATTTTGGCTTTATTTGTAAACATGGTAAACAAACAATAATTGTGGTCATGGACATCTTAAGACAAATAACCATTATCTTAAGTATGTTTATTCTATTTTAAATTTCAAACATTCTGGCTTCCCATCATGTATCGATTTAATTTTATAAGTACGTGTCCTTTCTGAAAAATGTGGCAAATTAAAAATTCCTTTGTGCGGTCCACGAGGAAATGAAGCTGATGAGAAAAGTCGTTAGAAAACAATTTCCTTACCAGCAAACATAAAAATGATTGTTCAAAATCATCCACAATTATAGTTTTATTGCAATTTAACAATAATACAGTCCAATGAACCACAAAAAAACTAAGAGGGGACGTATGAATTTATAAGGACCTTGCAGGCAATGAGTTTAGAAAAAAATATCAATTATTCATTTGAAACCTGACACAAATGTTATAAAAGCTAAGCCCATAAGACTTTAAAGGATATTGAATCAATCGACCCATTCGTATATTATTTATTTTTCATTATTTAATCTAGAAATCATCTAGAACAAATTGTTTTTATTTCATTTCACAAAAGGATTTCAATTAAACAAAAACACTTTCAAATGAGTCAATGGATTTTAAATACAGATTTTAAATTTAAAATAACTAAAAGAATTATTTATCAAATATTTGATTGTATAATCTAACACTTGAAACTTAATTAAATTATACGGTTACATTAGGGATTATTGGGGAACCAGTGGGGGTGAATTGCATTACACCCCCCCCCCACCTCTGCATGGGCCAATTAAAGTGACACCCCTTTTCCGTGTCACTGTGAGAAGTCAGACAACACGATACCATCTTATTCATTTTGACATTTCAAAATCTTAGATAATATTAGATAAACCATATAGATTGGGATAAAAAAAACAACACCTCGATGAATTGACCACCTTTAACTTTCTTGAAAAGTATGAAAAACGAGTAGACAATGAAAAAGTAAAGCACTAATAATTTCATAGATTATTTAACACAAAAAAAAACTTTCATTTTTCCTGTCATCGAAGGTACGCATGTATGGACTGTCTTTTTGTTGTCGTTTTTTTTTTTAATATATATTCGGAAATCAAACAAACCTTTTTCTGCACAATATTTTTTCCAGAATCTGATGTTGTATTCCCACTTTTCAAACTCTCCAAAGTTGAACTTGACGAATCTGAATCCTGAGGATGATGATGGATTTTAGAGGTAGGTGAACACGGCGAAGGACTACATAGTGAAGATTTCGGCGAAGTCCGTGATTTCAAATTATTTTGTACCACAGACTTAACATCACTATAAATTCCAGGTTTTAAAATTTTCAACTCTATTCCTTGTTTCACTCTTGGTGATAATTTGGATTCAACACTATTTAATACTGACATTTCTTTTCCAGAAAACATTGATCCACTATTACTATTTTTGATAGTAGCTATCCCATGATTTTCCCTAAAATTTGAATTTATGACACAATTTTGTAAATCCTGAGAATTATTATTCCTCATAAAAATTTCTCCGTTGCTTTTGATTTTTGAGGCAGAACTTAAATCCATCATGTTCAGTTTAAAGCGACCTGGCCACTCACTAATGAACCCGATAAACGATTGGCAATTTGTGGCATGTAGGATTTGATATACGGCACTTGCGATGGGTCATGGTAGTGATTAAAAGGCTATGATCCCTGATAATTTGTGCAGGTCGCCACAATGGGAAATGTATCAGCGAGCGTCGCGGGTCGAAAATCAACAGCGTAAGAGTAAATAAGCGATAGTATCAATAAATTGAGGCTCTCAACGGGAATCGAATCTAAAATTAAAAAAATCCTATAAGAAAGAAAGTACCATCTGTTTGTTGTGTCTTGTTGTTTTATTTACTTCAGTACATATGTTCACGATGGGAGGGGTCCCCCATATCGAAAGGCGACAAGATCGCATCAAGCACTTGTCAAAATTTTAAGGATTAGTTTTTTGAACATGTTAAGCTTCTTATTGTAAAAATAAATAACAAAAGAATTTATTCAGGTAAAAAGGATTGATTTCAGAACTCTCCAATAAGTCCAGTCATTATATTCTTACAATACCAGAACAATAAGATTTCGTGTTCTTTGTATAAGTGTATATTCATGTTTACTCATTTTATTGGCGTGTCATTCAAAACAAAAGATTTTTAAAAAAGATAATTTATGCTACGGTATGTTGAACATCAAAATGAAAATTTTAAGGGTTAATAGCTTCTAAAAGAATACATGACAGCGTGTTCTTTTGAATGTCCATCAAAAACGTCTTTTTGTATAATTTTCCACCGGAATTACATCATTAATAATTAGACAGCCACTGGTGTATTGTAAGATTGTTTACAGCAATATAGTATGCTTGGTGTGCATGCAGTGGGGTGTACAGTTCTAGATAGAAGACGTAAATGTTTATACACTATTCACTCTGGAAGAAACAACAGAAAAATCTCGGAAAACACACTGCAATAAAAAATCTAAGAGAAGCCTTTAATCATCAATAAGCGAAATTCAATTAATTGCATGTCATATGCTTGCAGGTACAAATATCTGGTAAAGTCGATTAAACTAAGACTTACTTCGTCATCAATGAGATTAGGAAAAGAACAAATATCCAAAAAATCAAATTATCGACATGCTCAACTTTCTTATAGACAACATATTTGTTCAGTTACGTGGACGTGTTTTTCGGCAAACAACAGGGATTCCAATGGGCACTAATTGTGCACATTTGCCTGCTGGTTTGTTTTTTTAATTCATATGAATTGGACTTCTTACAATCTCTTCTTAGATCTTAGACTAGCTCTCTTTTAGCCTCACTTTCCGATATATTGATGATGCCCTTCACTAGAAATAAATCTCGAATGCGTGACTTTCTCCATCTCATATATCCTTAGGAACTTGAGAAAAAGGACACAACAGATTCTACAAGAGGTTCCGATGTAATTGGTAAGTGCACATTGGATATTTGTACCTGCAAGCATAAATTGGCAAGTTACAACAAAGATGGCGGAAAACCTCGCTTCGTTCGACAACGGTCAGTTTTCATTTCGCGTTTGTAAAAATTATGCACATCTTATGAATAAAAACATGTTGCCTTTCGACAATTATGAGTTATGAAAAATATTTTATAACAATACTTTGATGCTTGATTTGATTTTTAAAAAGCTATTGAAGAAAAACCGGCCACCTAGCTGACAGCATTTTTTTTTGGTCATGCCGAAAAACGCAGACTTTGTTTCAGATCCGACCACATACGTTAGGTTTTATGGTGTCTTGTGGTCCGTTAAAAAGTATAGATTTTCCAAATATTGTTTTGTGTAAAAGAAACTTGTATTTGTTAATTGACATATCTAAAATTAAATGAATTTTTGGTAAATGGTCGTAAGTGCAAGTTGGTGTACTAAACAAAATGGATAATGTATACATGTAGAATCACCGTGTATTTCGAAAGTTTGCTTTTATATTTATTACATTTATACATTTCTATTGACTATTTCATGCACATTGGTAGTTTTGTTAGAGTCACTTTATAAACATGACACAATGACTGCATCAATACACGAGAGATCTTTTTTGACTGTCTTTTGTGGGGTTTGTGTGTGTGTGTGTTTTTTTTTAACTCTCCACGGCCGACGCCCGTCACTTGAATGTGCCCTCACTATGCTCGCATTTAAAATCACAATGTAGCTGCCCGGTGCATTGACAAGCACGTGCTGTCTCAGTCATTCAGGTATTGTTCTATTTTTTTTCTTGGTACCCGGTATTCTACTAATTTTCAAACTACTTCATTCAACTTTTCGTAAATTTAACCAAAATGAGTTAATAAGGTATAACTGAACTTTTCATATCTGTATAAGCTTTACATCACAGTATAAGTCTTGACATTTCAAACAAGCCCAAAATTGAAAAATTCTTAATTTTTCACACATATTTTCTGTTTTCTCTTCGGATTTTGTCAAAATTAGAATTGGTCACATTCGTCGACCATCGTAATTTTTTGATAGTCAACTTATAACATGAAAATAAAATTTTTATCACAAAATTGGTCGACGGGTATGGCCATTTTCATATCCATCGATTTAAAAATCCGGCCTCAAGAAATATTACGATTGTTGTTATTCTATAAATGGTGTCAATCAAATGTGGATCATGCATGACGAATTCCAAAAGACCTGATGGAGATTCTTAACTCTAAATTAGTTTAATCTTGTAACAGCATCAAAACATTCGATTTCTCTTCACTTTACACTTCTATTCCACTTGAACACACTGGAATTGCAATTGGCACATCTGATTAAGGGACCGGTCAAAATTTATGAAAACATGGGACCGGAGCATATGATAGTGGGACAAGTACTTTTTTTAACGTTCAAAGGAGTGGGACCATATTTTTTTTTTAAATTGAAAGGCATGGACATATACTTTTTCTTTCCTCCAACACTATATAAAATAGTTTTTAAATTTGTTTAATTCAGTAATAGAAAGAATAATTGCATACCAAGAACAATAAACAACATCAACAATATGATATATAATAGTTTATGCTATTGCAGTATGCTTGATTTCCTTCATTTGGAGAGGAGATTTTTCAACAAGTCGGCATTCCAATGGGCACAAACTGTGCTCCTCTCCTCGCCGACTTGTTTTTATACTCTTGCGAGACTGAATATCTTCAGGAACTCGTAAAGAACAAGAAGATAAAAGAGGCAAGGTCATTTAATCTCACTTTCAGATATCTCTGTCAACAACTCGTCGTTTGGCATATGGATCCCTTCAATATATCCTCCAGAATTAGAGATTAAAGAAACCACCGAATCCACTTGCTTTTCGTCATTCTTGGATCTACATCTACATCTATCCGGCCGGGTGGTCATCTCAGTACAAAAATTTACGATAAAAGAGACGATTTAAATTTTAAAATTATTAATCATCCTAACCTGGAAAGTAACATACCAACGTCACCTGCATACAGTGTCTACATTTCGATATGCCAGGGCTTGCACACATTTTTTTCAGATTTTTTTATCCGACACCGCTTTCTCCGAAACCGACTATTAGACCAAGGGTACAAGAGAATACGTCTCATACGATCTCTAAAAAAATTCTCTCTTCGTTATCAGCCACTGGTAGAAAAAATCAATATCATGTTAGACGAAATGGTTATTTCTTGCTTGGATTAGTGTTTGGCTGGTTGATGTACTGAGATGATTACCTTAGCATCCCTGGTATGTTCCTTGTTTTTTCTCATCTTCTCCAAGTTCGGTAATTTTGTTATTACCTTTATGATACATTTTAGTATTTTTACGTTTGGTCATATATTCAATTGGCATGGGACATGCACCTTTTTCTTTATGGAAATGCATTGGACCAAAGTTTTAAACTACACAATTAACCATGGGACCATGAGATTTTTCCATGTCAGAATTCCATCTGCTCCGGTCCCATGCCTCGATAGATTTTGACCGGTCCGAAATTGCAGGTACAAATATCTGGTAGTCGATTATACCAAGACTTACTAAATGTCATCAATGAGTCTAAGAAAAAGAACAAATTTACAGAAGACCAAATAATCCACACGCTCAACTTTCTCACTGGCAACATATTTGTTCAGCTTAGTGGATTAGTGGATGTGTTTTTCAGCAAACAATAGGGATTCCAATGGGCACTAATTGTGCACCTTTGCTTGCTGATTTGTTTCTCCATTCATATGAAGCAGACTTCTTACAATCACTTCTAAACAAAAATGATCGTAGACTAGCTCTCTCTTTTAATCTCACTTTCCGTTATCATGGTTATATTGATGATGTCCTTTCACTGAACACTTCTCGATTTGGTGACTTTTTCCATCTTATATACCCTCAGGAACTTGAGATTAAGGACACTTCGGCTTTTGGAGTTTACGTATCTCAAATGATTCGTTACTCCAGAGCGTGCGGGACTTACATCGATTTCCTTAGCAGAGCGTCACGTCTAACGCAAAAGTTGCTCACACAGGGTTATGTTGCTCCTCGGTTGCTGTCTTCACTCAAGAAAGACATCATGCACTTATAGACAAATATGGGATTTCGATCTCTCAGGTGAGTGCAGATGTTGGTTTGTCATAGGGTTTTGTTTTGTCTTTCTTTGCCGGATTTGACACACTGATTTTCTGTTTGCAACGCGACGGGTGTGCTATAGCAAGCAGGAACTGCTTACTCTTCCGGAACACCTGAGTTCACTCTCGTTTCGACTTGAGTTCGCGTTGTTGATTGATAGTCTCTGCCTTTTCGGACTTTTCACAATCGGACACCCCATTTGTACCTCTGCTTCTTATACATGAAAAGCAAATTAAGAAACAAATGTAAAATATCGAGATTTTTTTAAAAAATAGACTTATTTTGAGCTCACTGCTTTCCATGTTTATATATAAACAATTGAACCAAAAGATATTGCAATAAAATACGAAGTCTAATGAACATCAAAGCAGCAATACAAACAGGTATATCAAAGTTGATTTTTTGGGCCTTTGTGGCTCCACTCCTTTAAATGATACCAATCACATAAAACAAATGCAACTGGCAATGGTTAATTAACTCCACTTCCAAGTACCTTATTAAATTATTGTTAAAATTGTAGGTCAGTTGTTTCGCGTACACTTATTCCACATAATTATCGTTATCTAACTATAGAAAATATACAATACATGTTCATGTCGGAAAATATCAAATTGATTTGAACCAGCGTTATTTTACATTGTTTAAACAAATGGAAATAGTTCAAAAAATATTAACCTATTAAAATGCTATGAATAAAACTAATTTTAAAAAAATCGGACGACTAGGGATATATGCAGAAAATAATTGAATAAAGTGATAAAGTTCTTACCGTGTGTCAGTTTCGTCGGCACCGTTTTCTCGGTGTGTACGAAACGTTGTTGATGACGTAGGTTTCCCACCTGAAAAAAAGGTACCTATTCCAAGCGGCACGTCCTATTGCTTTCTAAATAGGAAGTGCAGCTGCCCCCCCCCCCCCCAGATTAAAAGACAGAAATGTCACGCTTTATGTAAAATAATTCTTTAAAGAACCTACCAACAGAACGTCTCAAATTTTCATACTTTAATACCGCGTACCGATCTATTTTGAACACAGGATTTTTGGTCTAGGATTTTTTTTAACTAAAGGATTATTAATATTAATAAAGTGTATATAAAAAATTACATACTCGTCTATATAGTACCGGCATTTAATTTTTATAAACATGTTATCATAATAATAAAAAAATCTTGGTCCAAACGCCTACAGGTGATTTTGAAGTCGTTAAATTGGATGTTTTTACACTAAATTAAATTTAAAATATTATACATTTGTACTTTAAGGGAGCAACCATTTGATTTTTATGGGGACAAAAAATACCATCCTGCCTTTTTTTATATTCAAAGCATTGTCCTGTCTTTTTATTTCTGGATGTTTGCCGTCCCCGGGTTGCCGTCCTTCCTTTTTATTTCTGGATGTTTGCCGTCCTGTCATTTTTAATTCAAATTTCACCATAGCAGCCCCCATAAAAATCAAATGATTGCTCCTTTATTTGATAATTTCTATCTGTGATAGATTCAGCAGCAATGGAATAATCAGTTGAACTTGCTTTTCTGAAAATTTGAATTTCCCGCAAAATTAACTTGATTTTGGCGCGTAAATTAAAATATTGGTTTTCATATTGATCAACTTTGAACAAAAGTTTTGAAACGCCACGGCATTCTTTTGAAAATGATACTATTAAGAAAAATAATCAGAAATACGAATTATAAAATGGACATTTAATGCGATGAAAATTGGGCGAAATCTTGATTTTGTTCAAAACAAAGTTACAGCGCCATCTATCGGGATTCCCCTTCAACATGGCGCGGTTGAGATTCCCCGGCCGTCCTGGCTGTAGATTTGAGCGACAAGGAATCCGATACGCCCCAGATGAAGCTGTTCAGTCACAAGATCCTGTACTTGCTTGGGTTGCAAATATCCACAGAGGTTTAAGACTATTTAGAGAGCTTTGTGGCGATTCTGATGAGGTATTCAAAGAAGTTCCATTTCGTCAAATCCAAAATGGCTGCCCACGATAAAATTTTGCTCAAAACGTACCTATTTCGTTCATTATTTAGTCTCCATGGCCTTCTCAACAGTTTGTAGATAAATTCTATATATTACCACACATTTTTCATTACAAATTAGAAAATTAAGTAAGAAATGGTGGCTGTAAGAGACAAAACGCCTGGTTCTTTATGGTCTGAACTGTCAAAACAAGCAATTATCAAGAAAATTGCATCAGTTTTATTGTTAGAAAAAGTCTATTGCAAAATGATTTGAGTAGAAGATATGTTTGTGTTGAATTAACTCAAATCAGCTCTCTTTATGTTGTTAGCTTAATTAAATTGCTTCAGTCCAACACTGTTTTATCACATGTATCACGATACAAAATGTTTCTTTCACTTTACTGTTTTGATGGGTGAATTCAGACCTTTTTAGATCACCAGAGTAATAGGAACTAGACGATAGATATGGATTATTTGAAATTGATTTGGATCGAAATAAACAAACAGAAATAGAAAAGTTCTTGATATAATTCCAGATACTGTTACATGTACATGTACATGTACAATGTACAATATACATGTAAATCATAATTCAAAATGTCCCTTTTGCCTTTCTGGTTTTATGGGTGAATTTGGACTTTTCTATACCCAGGGTAAAAGAAATTAGGTGATAAATATTTTGAAAAAGCTTTCAAGATGGATGTATTGTAAAATTTGCAAATTTTCTCTTGTATTGTACAAGATTACTTTTGTGTTTCCTCTACCAGCATGTCCATTTTTGGCCTGAATTCACTAGTGAAAATCCCAGTCATAAAATGGTAAATGTTTGGTGGGTGGGTGGGGAAAATAGTTTTGTAACAGTTTTCTCAGGAACTTATAATTCACAGCCTCTTGATATTTAGTATGCAGCACCAGTATGGGCTCCCATAGCATGTACTTCCTGTTTACCGACTCAGTTAAATTTTGCCATTAATGTTCAATAATAGAAAATTTTCATAACAGTTTTCTAAGCAACTTCTTATCAAAGTATTTTGTCAGTGATTCGTTTTAGGCATGCATTACAGTAATACACAATCAAACTTTTATCCGTTAACAAAAATTTAGCCATATTTCCGTGTTTCGTTATTTGCATTTTTTATTCTTCGTGATTCGTGATCAGGACCCCCCGATATTGTTTCTCTGTACCTCCATTTTTAGCTCACCTGGCCAAAGGCCATGTGAGCTTTTGCCATCAGTATGCCCCTGTCGTCATCCGTCATCCTTTAATAATGTCAAATAATCTTTTTCTTTAAAACCACTGAACCAATTAACTGAAACTTTGGAGGAATGATATATGACATGTTGGCAACAAATGATCCCCATTTTAGAATGATTCGATAAAATACATGGCTTCTGTTACTAAAAATAGAACATAGGGTAAAATCACTTTAAATGGCTTATAATAAAGCAACCATAACAGTAAGAAAAAATCTGAAGGATCTTAGGCTCTTCAGAATCAAAAGCTCTACTAAAGTCTCTATTGTTAAGATGGCCCTTGATAGGGGTTTAACCGTAATGGTCCTTTTATTAAAGGACCAGGGCTGATAAGGCCTGTTTTTGGCCTCAAAATATGGCTGAAATTCAAAAGTTCTAGTATTCTAAATTCACTGTGTTATTTTCTTAGTCAAGGGTTAGCATGGTTAGGGACATAATAAACAATGAAAATAATTTCAATCCATTTAATCAATATATAGAAAATGGCATTAAAAATTGGAAGATTTTCAACATTTGGTCAAAACTAGCGGTTATTACATTATTTTCATGCTTTTTTTGTTTTCAATAGTAGTGTGTACAGCCATGTACCAAATAGATACTTTGGGAAAATATTTTTTAGGACCAACTGAATTTGTTACCAAAAGGATTTTGTGGTACATGGGTGTTGCTGTCACTTCCCAGAGCAAAAATATTAAAAATATGCTAAAAAAACAGCCGATTTGGTCAATTTTGTGCAATTTGTTCAATTTTGACGTCACTATGACGTCACAGTATGGTCAAAAATATAAAATTGTCTATGAAGCATTAAAGTACTGACATTTAACTAAGTCTTGTCACAATTTTTACTTGAATTCAAACAAAAATAATTTTTGGGCCAAAAATGGCCCTTATCAACCCTAGTCCTTTTTGCCCTATAGAAGGAAAAATATTGGAGATAGAGAAAAGCTGTTGCTTGCTTAAATGTTCAGCTCATTAAGTTCCACAAAAGTCTCTTTTGGGTCGAATTTGTCAGATGACCCCTTATAGGGGTTATGGCCCTTTACAGGTGAAAAATAGCTTTCTTCTCTATAGACATGATAGAATGAAAACTATTGCAGATAGAGAAAAGCTGTTGCTTGCTTAAACATGCAGCTCTTTACAAAAGATTAACATAAGTCTGCATTGGGTCTCATTTGTCAGATGACTCCTTAAAGAAAACACCCTTATGGCTTAAGGACCAGGTGAGGGATTCAGGCTCTTGTTGTTGTGTATTGTATTATTTTTATTTTGTTTAACTGTATGTTTAATTTCTGTAACTTTGTTTGGTTTATGAAAAATAAAGATTATGTCATAGAGCTTTGTGTAAAGCTTTCTTAGTGTGGTACACATCTATTTCGTGATATAAGTCCAAATATAAAGTGTATCTCCTAGAATATGTAGTGTCCTTTATATCAAGTTCCTTGGGATAAATATGAGACGTAAATAGACATGCTTTAGGTCTTAATAATGTAAATGATTTGTTAAAATGGAAGACTCGCATTAAAAAAAAATCAACTGAAAATTTGTAATTCTATTTAATTATTCTTTTCTATTTTAAGGAGGAAGAATTTGAAGGTTTTACCATTGAAGATGTCAAGAAAGCTGAAAAAAAGTTGGAACATCTTGAAGCTGAGTTGTATCAAGAAAATGAACCCTCAATCCCTGCTGCATCCCCAGACACCAGTTTTAGTCCTGGATCACAAGCTCCTACTACTATGTACACACGCTTTAGTAAACAGAAAGACAGTATTGAAAATCTTCCCATGTCAAAACGGACTAGAAATCTGGAACAAACAGTTGTGCCTCGTTCATACAGAGACATGATAACAAAGGGAATCACAAAACCTTCAAAGTCATATCTGATTAAGTCACGTAAAGAGTTTGAATCTCCTAGGGCGGAGACAAGAAAAGCATTGAAAGGTTATTACGTGATGCAAAAGACAATTTCTCCCGATAAGCAAAAATTTTATGAACAGGGTTTTAAAATTAAATCTTCTGGCAGATTCAGAGGTTCAAGAATCATTCTAGGAGTGGGAATGCCAAAGTATTTAAGTCTTGTTACTAGAAAACATTATATTCCTATTGGTCCCCCTGCTAGTTCAGAGGACAGCTTTAATTACATATCACCCGAACATAAATTAAAACATCTAAAGAAACGGAAGGAGCGTGATAAGAAAATACATGTCATTAGTACTATGGCTAAGAAGGGGAATCAAAACATTGCTAAGACACTTCTAAATAAGGCTAAAAAAGGAAAAGAGGAGGCTGCAGCTAAAAAAGCCAAACACAAAACCCCAGTCAAGAAACAATTTGTCATGCCAACTCAAAGTTCAAGGTCATCAAGGGTCATCATACCAACGAAAAGGTTCATTGAAATGGAGGAGACGATTGGCATGGACAAGAAGAAAAAGGAGAATCTGTTCGATACTTCATTGTCACCTTCATTTAGACAACCTTTCATATCACCAACATCACAGAAAAGCACAGACAACCTCACCATACAGACAGAATTTCCTCACACTTCAGGTTTTGGGTCATTCTCACCAAGTTAGTACATGTGCCAGAAGTGGTGTTCTAGTGCATGAGAAACACATATAAGGCCAAAACAAAATATATGTTTGTTTCCTGCTTCCTACTCTTGAAAATTGGGGTAGATAAGTAGGATTTTTTTTTCAATTTTATTTAACATTGAGACAATGGGGAGGTTATCCCAACTTTTAGGGTGCTTTTTCCAAAATGCCACTAAAACTTTAGGGTAGGGTAAAAAAATGGGTAGGTAGGGAAGCAGGAAACAGAAATATATTTTTTTGCCTAATTTAATGTAGCACACATAAAAAACTGTTTTGATTCGCGTTCATTGTATTGATATCAATATTAAAGAACAAATTTGTTGATGTCATTTCTTTAATGACATCTACTTTAAACAATGTTGTATTTGAAAATTTCGGATTAAAGTTTTAACTTGTAAATAATGATACACCACATGTAACTTATAGTAAATTACTTTTAGTAAAACTTAAAAAAAAACCTTTTTGACTGAAATCTCTTGTCAATGGTCTGATAATAATACAGGAACTAAAATTTATTCATAGTTGATCTTTTACAATGTTTTATCAAGACATTCTTTGTAACCTCCAATATACAGTGAATATACAGTATGTATGTTTTGTCTATTTCAGGTGTTTATCGTAAAGCCAGCTTGTTCGATCAGCCCCTGATTACAGAAGGAAAGCGAGAAAGAAAACCAAGCCAGAAAGTTAAGATGATTGAAGGAAGAGACAATGAGTTTGGAGCTTTCTCTCCTGAAGAAGGTAGAAAAGTACACCTGACCCCATCGAAACTTGGTCAAACTTTGTCTCCACCAATCAGAATTGCTCCACCAAAGTTTGGAAGTACTCCTTTTAGGTCTCTGACACAACAGAGTACAGAAATTGTGGCTACAAAGCGTAGCGGGCACAATATACTGAGGAAGGCAAAACTGCAGTTGAACAGGGCAGCATTAAATCGGTCAAAAGCAGCATTGGCAAAGTCCTTGAAAAAGGAAATGAAGAAGGAAGAAAGGAACAAGAAAATATTAGACGAATCAGCCCAGGGTTATTCTACATATACTGCTGCTTCTACCAACTACATGGATTTGGAAGGTCCTGAAAATGATCCAGAGTTGATGTCAGGTTTGTAAACTGTCATTGACTAGAAAAGTTTGTCTTTTTAGGATGAAAGGCTTGGTGGTCAGTGTAATAGCTGATGTCAGGTTTGTAAACAGTCATTGACTAGAAAAGAAACGACAGGCTTGGTAGTCAGTGAAATACAGTCCCTGAATCATTTCAGAATATAAATGAATGCAAAAATGTGACAATTTCTGCGTCAAAATTCACTTTGGAAAATGGAATCCTAGAGAACTGCTGTAAGCACAATTGAATATTCTTATTTCATAAATTCAATTGTTAAACTCTTAAAATTGATCAGAGGGAGCATCTTATCAACACAGATTCTATACTATTGCACTTAGGATTACTGGAAATACTTCAACAATATTCAATCCCTGAATTAAGGGAAATTACCCACAATCCTTTTGCATGTTAGTATAGCTCTAGGTCAGTGTTGATAGACAATCCCTCTGGTGATAGATTGCTTAAACTTAGGGACTTTTACGTTTTGGCTCTTACATTCCTAATCTTAAAACATGAATTTATGTGACCATGTGTGTATACATACAGATCTAAGATGGGGAAGGGATGAGACAGCTTAAAAAATGTATTAAATACATATATTATTCAATAATGAACAAAGGACTTTATTTTTACATGTACATGTTGTAATGTATCTTTTACACTGATGTTAATTGTACATCTTCACTACACGGCATGCATATAATATGAACAGCCATGATTGCCCAGAGTTGAAACATTCTGTATTTGTTTTTTAGGTAACATCAGTGTGTGCCTTGTTTGTGGACGCTATATGAACGACAGGAAAAAGATCATCCGTGGTACCATTTGTACCAGCTGCTACAGGTGTTATACAAGAAATCCACAAGTCAGTAGAGAACCATGTCAAAACCAAGGTGATTACAGTTTGTATCATCAAATCTATTTTCTTCCTATTCATACATGTATATCAATTACATCATTTTAATTTTTCTGACAACTTGTATTATTTGTTTGAAACTTTTAAGGACTGTACAAGTTTGACATGAAAGTACATATGTAGTTCAAAAAGAAGAGATATGGAGTAATAACACTAAAAAAATCCTACTTTTGAATAACAAATAAGAAGAGGAATACCACTTTTATCATCTTTTCATCCCAAAGTCACAATGAGGCCTTCAGACTTCAAAGTGAAGCAATTACTTCCATTTTACTATGCTAACAGCATGATTAATGTGGCCAAAAATAATTATTACATTCAAAAGAACAACCTTTCATGCAAAAATGACGCAGTTTCAACCTTTTAGCATGCTTAATAAGAAAATTATGTATTTTGTATTTTGTAGAGCCCTGTGATACTTCTAAGCCCAGTAAGACTTTCTGTAGACCTTGTAAATTCAGAAAGGCATGTACAGTATACCACATAGCAGCTGGTAAAAAATGTCCAAAGTTCAACATCAAAAAACCAAGATCATCCCTCACCAGACCCAGGCATGCATTAGAACATGGAAGAAAACCATTAAAGTTTTCAGACCCGAGGAGATCAATTGAGGGACTTCAAAATCAGAGACCTGGTAATGAAGAAAGAAGAAAATCTCATGACGGAAGAAGTAGCCAGAAAAGACCTTTTGATGACAAAGCAAATCATGAGAAAATTCCGCCCAAAAAACAACCTACTTATTTGGAGATGTTACACAAACCTGTTGGAGAACTCATGGATTTAGGTATGAAATGGTGTAACTGATGTATTGTATATGTATTACAAAGATTATCATGTTATAAAATTGTAAATGTCATTACAAGTGTTGACTTCAATAAATTTGCTCCTACTGAGACGAATCCAAATAAACTTATAACTTGTATTTTACTTTTCAGGGCTCGACATTAACGGTTGTCCGATTGCCCGGGACAAGTGAAATGCGAAGTCGGACAACTAAAACTTAAATCCAGCTTGTCCGATCGGGCAAGTGAAAAATATTTATAATAACTATTGATTTCCTAGTTTCGTCATTTCCGAAGTTGATTTCTTTAAAAACTGTGATTTGAAACTTCTTTCGTTGTCTTATTTCATTAATCGGTCGCCATTTTGTATTTATTTTCTCAAAAAGGAAAACCCAAGTATAATTATAGAACATTCTATTTAAAACCCTATTCCTATTGGTCAATCAAATATATCATATCCAATTGGAGATCAGTTTTTCGAAACTTCTCTTGTATAACCAATAATACATAATAAGATACCCGAGCACTACGAAGTGATGATCACGCATTCCTTTCATGGCCATTTAATTATCAACCAATCAGATTGTTGATCGATATTATTGTTATATAAATAGTTCCATAATGCTGTAAATGAAAGTAATCATGGTGTATTGGAGTCGTAGTCAAAAGAGGACAGTTTCTTCATAGAAAATTGAAAACACAATTAAAATAAAGTTTGTTAATATGGTTGGGGTGTCCATTCTATTGATTTTTAAAAAAAATTCCTTTTAATATATATGCCTCTACGTCATTCTAGGTAAAAACTCGGACAAGTACTTCGTACTTTCGGACAAGTAAAACTTAGCTGTACAATGTAACTTGTCCGACGGGACAAGCGGATTTAAAAGTTAATGTCGACCCCTGCTTTTGTCTGTCAACTAAACAAGGATATTTTGATGTTAATTGAGAATTTGCCATACTGTTCATTACCACAATTCCTTCAATAAGCATTTAAATTGTGATTTTATTTATCTTGTCTAAGAGAGACAACTCTGTTTACGTTGCTATGTTTTACATTCAACTTTATAATCAATTTAAAGGAAAAATTTATTACAATGTATATCAATTTTGGCCTGATTTAGTGAAAAAATCCGGGTTGTAAAATGGTGAATATTGGGCATGCAGGCAGGGAAAAACTTGAATAACACTTTTCTCAGCAACTACGGTACTTAAATATCACAGCCTCTTGATATTAGGTATAAAGTATCAGTGTGGGGTTCCATAACATGGGATTTGATTTCAGATCTTTCGCTCATCTACTTCCTGTTTAAAGAAATCCGGCCATTTTTTACTTTGACAGATTTTTAACAAATTAATCTAATTTTTTTTTTCAGATGAGCCTCCATCACCACCATCCTCCCCTGTTCCAGACATCCCAGACCATACCTCAGACGTCACAAGCTCACCAGAAAGTCATGTATCCCCTGTGACTAGCGTAAGGGGACCTAGAATCAAACATGTCTGTCGCAAGGCTGCTGTCGTCCTGGGGAAGACAGTGGCAAGGTTTCCCCAGCCTGAGCTGACCCTGAGTGCTTTACCCAAAGTGGAGAAGAAGAAATTACTGAAACAAGATGAACTTGATAAAGCAGGTGGGATAAAAAAGGTGTTATATTTTTTCATGCTTATTTTGTAGAATAGACAGTGCTTTTTGTTAAGAATTGAAATTTTATGATGTTTTTTTTTTAAACTGTAAAGTTTGTAAATGTTTTGTTTTATAATGAAATATTTCTAGAAATTTATATGATTTAATATAAAGATTATTAAAAAGATTAAAGTAGTTTTGATTTCTGCCAAAGAAAGGTCACAATTATTTTGTCTTTTTCCTGATTTCTTATTGTATTGTTATTATTTTATCATGTTTATTGTGATTTTTTTAAAGGGATAATTGTGTGAAATATTCATTTTAGCTGTAAGATACTGAAATTGTACAAGATTAACATAATCAGAAAAATTAAGTGTTGAAGACAAACTATGGTCAATATATGGAATAAGTCAATTTTAGTTGTGGCCTTTTATATATGTATGCATATTTGTATGTACATGTGTTTTGTTGTGAATTTGTTGGATTTCAATACCAAATTATTAGATGTATATTTAATTACTACTTTTTCTAAGAATCAGGCAGATACCATCAATAGGGTGGCACATCGATAATAAATACACCAAAAAAAAAAATTCAACAGAATTAGGTAAAGCAACCCCAGTAAACTTTGTTTTGACAACTAAATTTTTCAGTCTATCTTGGGTTTAGGAGATATTACCAGTCAAAATTTAGTTACATTGTATAGTGAAAAGTACGGGAAAATTTTCCGCCATATTTTTGTCTCGCCTGCGACATTGGTCGCAAAAGGCGAGACTTAGGTATGGTGATTCCGGCGACGGCGGCGGCGGCGTCCACAATTGGTTAAAGTTTTTGCTTTAGTCTGTTTTGTGTGAACTAGTTATGTTACACCATTGATATTTGGTATGCAGTTGCATCTGCATCAGTACAGATCAGTTTTAAAAGGATTTTACCTGTATGCTCCTGCAGTCGCGGTCTACTGACTTTGAAATTTTACACTGATTTGGCCGAGGTTAACCTTTTTTCTTAAGTCTGTTTAACATGAAGCAGTTATGTAACACCATTGATATTTGGTATGCAGTTGCATCAGGATCAGTACAGATCAGTTTTAAAAGGATTTGACCTGTATGCTCCTGCAGTCACGGTCTACTGACTTTGAAATTTTACACTGATTTGGCCGAGGTTAACCTTTTTTCTTAAGTCTGTTTAACATGAAGCAGTTATGGTTCACCATTGATATTGGGTATGCAGTTGCATTAGCATTAGTACAGATCAATTTCAAAAGCATTTCATCTGTATGCTTCTGGAGTCACGGTCTACTGACTTTGAAATTTTACACTGATTTGGCAGAGGTTAACCTTTTTTCTTAAGTCTGTTTAACATGAAGCAGTTATGGTTCACCATTGATATTGGGTATGCACTTGCATTAGCATCAGTACAGATCAATTTCAAAAGTATTTTTTCTGTATGATCCTGCAGTCACAGTCTATTGACTATGAGATTTTACACTTTTTAACTTTTTTACTTATGTCATGAGTGTTTTATATAAAGCAGTTATGGTTCACCATTTATATTTGGTATGCAGCTGCTTAAGCATCAGTTAAGATCAGTTTAAGGAGGATTTTTACTTCATTTTATACTGTGTCCAGTTGCGACAGGCGAGACATGTCTCTGTGTTAACAGTTTATTTTCCTATACAATCAGTCAAAAAATATCAAGGCACCAAATACATATTAAGATGTAAAAACTGCATTGGGTTTGTTTTTATGGTAAAATGGATGAATCTATACCCCAAAATCTGAAATTGGAAATTATCAATGTGCCACCCCCTGCCTGATGGAATAGTACTTACCTTGGTTTAACATGCAAGTAATATCAGTACCTGCTGCTCAGAATTTCAATTGACATTTAAAATTTCAATTCATATACGACATAAGTTGGATTTCAGAAAAAAAAATGTCAAGTTCATTTAGCTACGCAAAGTTAAATTTCTTGGTTTGTAGTTTTATCATTTTGTACTGAATAAAGACACTCCAAGAATTGCTTGATGATAACTTATAGTCTCAAATATAAAATGTTATAAACCATTTATAGAATAATAAGGGCTATTCCAGAATTAATTGTATGGGGGGTGGAAGGCACTATCATTAAAATTGTATGGGTGGTGGTATTTTTAGATATATCTCAAATGCAACATAAAGGGGAAAAAAATAAAAATATTATGCATGGTGGGTATAAAAAAATGTGCCTTCCGACCCCCCCCCCCACATTTATTTCTGGAGTAGCCCTAACCAAAACTTAATTATGTGTCTGGTTTTGTTGTAGTCAAAAATTTTAATATTCTTAATGAGGAAAAGTATGAACCAAGAAATTTATCTTATAACATTTTTCAATGTGTAACCTTTAGTCTTAAGAACCAAGAAAATCTTAGTTTTTGTGTGTGAATGTGTGATACTTTTCTAAAAAATTAAAACAAAATCTATTAAATTGGTACAGCCTACTCTGATGATGAGAAAACTATAGAAGAGATCATACAGGAGGCGGAGGAAGGGGTGGATACCTTTGTAAGATCTCCACCAATCAAAGTACAACCTAAACTGAAAACACATAAAACCCCGCCAGGAATACCAATATCTTCTCATCCAAACCCGTTCATGAAGAAAAGCAAACGAAAGCTACGATGCAGAAAATGTAAAAATTGTCTAGCACCAGATTGTGGAAATTGTAGATTCTGCCTGTAAGCATCTTTTATTATCTTTATTTCTCTTGTACATTTCTTTCTGTGCTCTCTTCCTGTAAAGTTTAAGGATTTGAAGCATGGTAAAAATCACTTTAATATATGCTTGCACAACTCATTTCTTCATCTAATTGCACAGTTTAATTTTTTTCAACCATTTAAAAATTTAAATTCATAAATATTGAATGATTCATGATATTAAAAGTATATAATCTACCTTAAAGCATTTTGTTAAACCAAAAGTAATAAAATCTTTGTCTTCATTTATCATAAGCATGCTAAAATATCAGTTGATGAAATTAAGGGATGACCATTTGATTCTGAGGGGGCCTGGCAGTTTTTGTAAATAAATATTCTGGCCTTGAAAAAGTCAGAAATAAATAATCTGGCCTGTACCTTCAAGAAAAAAAATAATGAAATAATCTGTCCCAATTTTATTTAGTATGATACGCACACGGCTAAATCTGTATCATATGCTGTATTTACCCAGGACACCTATATCAAATATTAAAAAAGACTATATTTATACTGAAATATATGATACATAGAAAATAAATATTCTCACCGCATAGCGGCGAAAAATAAATTTTCTGACCCACAAAATTTTGAAATAAATAGTCTGACTGGACCTAAACTCCCAGGCCCCCTCTCAGAATCAAATGGTCGTCCCCTCAAATATTTTGAATGTCAATGTTATAAACTTTCACTTTCAAGTATTCATTTTACTTTTCATGCTTTAAAGCAACCTATTAATAGTAATGGCTTAAGTGCATGCAAACTTCTTTATAATCAATAATGTTGACAATGTAATTAATTCTTCAGTGCTCAAGCTAAAAGCTTACATCTTTACATCTACACTTATTCCACATCTCAATATCGTCTATCATAACTTTAAACTACTTCATCTTTTCATCAGAACACTTAAAAAGTCATTTTCCTATGCCCATAGGGTGTCTCAAATAAAAGGTTGTGCAATCTTATTCATATTACTTGTACAAGAAAGTCCACAAGAATAGGAAAGCCAATTAATGTCTGAATATCTTTTAAAATCATATACATTGTATCCAGATTTTACACCATGTACACTGATGGAGTTATTACCAGGGTAAAAGTAAAATATATATACAAAATCCAATAAGTACCTTTAAGTCTGATTGAATGTTGTTGTTACATATTGCATATATACTGAACAAGAGCATGGCATGAGTTTTATCACCTGGCAAAACTTGTGACCTTTGATCTATGAACCCTAAAATCAATAGACTTCTTCCTTACATCATAAGCTTTAATGTGTAAAATGCTTCTTGAAATCTTATCAAGGCTTTTAAGTTATGCTTCAGAAACCATTATCCATCTACAATATCCGAGTCTTTCAAAACTTGTGACCATTGACCTTATAGGCTTCTAACTTAAGCTTCTTCCTTTAAAAACCTTAAGCATCATGGAATTCTACAAAAGGTTATGCCCCAACTGGAATGACAGACAGACAGAAAGCAAAATTCTATACTTCACTGCTTTGGCAAAAAAGGTTGGGGACAATAGAAAAAGAAACCAACATACACAGTATGTGTACCTTATAGATTCAAGTGTATCAGCTTGCCAATGGCTAAAAGACATGTGTAAACAAAATATTTCTAAAATAGTCACACTTTACAGTTTTGTAACGTACATGAAATATACTGGGTAAATGTATATGTATGCAAGAAATCTGAAATATAAAATTAACATTCAAATAAATTAAAATCTGCAACTTTATGATAATAAGCTGCAGTCTATTAACATGTTAAAGTCAGTTGTTTTTTTCTCCTGCAGATAAGGAAGTTTATTGTGAAAAGTAATATGGGGGTGCGTAGGAGGGGGTCTCATCCCGTACTCCTGTAAAAATAAACACTAAAACCAGCTGTCCCATAAAAGGTCCCACCAACCCTCTACTATGATGAGTCCTAATATGGCATTCTATACCTGTTTCTATCATAAATATTACTAGGCAAATTTAGTGGTCAATTTTATAAAATTAGGAAGCCTGTAAAAAGGTTGGCTGCACAGACTCGCAGGCATTTCCATTTAATGGGGTTGAATAGAATTTAATGTACTTGACTGCAACTTGTAGAGTTTGATAGAAGCAAAGGTGTACCAAAGGGGTAATCAGTATCATAAAACCGTAAAGACAAAGACAAAACCGGCAGACAAAAACTCATCACAACAAAACAAACCACATAACAACATAAAACACACACACATAACAACGAAACCACATTCAGCAACGTGAACTCAAGTCGAAACGAGAGTGAACTCAGGTGATATTTGGTCAAATTAGGTAGATACATCAGAAATTCTGATGGCCTGGACAATAGCAAAAAATGGAGGAGAGAGAAAAATCAATAGCATTGTGGATTTAGGACCAGCTTGCTCTCCTGTTTGACAGAAAAATTTAGTTAGGATAGTATTAAACGAGATCCCAGAAGATTTTTTTAAATTGCATGCCCTCCCGTTTTACAATTTCTGGATCACCATAGAAAATAACACCAACAAAAATGAAGAAGAGGGAATAATGTCCACAACTTACACACTTGTGAAAAAAAAAAAGACAAAAAAAAAAGAATTATGTTCACATCCATATACGGTATATTTTAATTTTAAATATAATTTCAACTTCTGTCATGTCTGAATTGAAAAATCCATATTCAGTGCACATTTGATTGTGGATAGTTTAAGAGTACAAGGCTGTCAGCTGATAATGAACTTTAAAATATCGATTAACATTGATGCTGTACAAGTACATGTCATGATGTATAATTTGTGCTGATGTCTTTAGTAAGCAATCATTTATGTCAATGCTATCAGTAGAGGAAATGCCCATTGTTGCTATTCTAGCTAGCATGCCAAGTAGTAGATATTCACTCGACAGTTCATACATGAGTTAGTATAATGAGGGGGGGGGGGTAGGAGGGGGTATGATCCCGAAGTCCCGGCAATTAAAACAAGAGATCCCGGATTCCTGCGAAAATAAATGTGTGATTCCCGCATCTCGAAAAATGAAAATGGCTAAATCCCATTCCCGTAAAGGGTTTTCCCGAATTCCCATTGAAATAAATGGGCTTTCCCGCTGTCCCCCAAAAGGTCCTACCAACCCTCATAATACAAAAACAGAAAAGAAGATCATCTAAAGTATAAGAAGACTGGTTTCTATGTAAGATATGCATCTTCAATGATCTTGGATCATTTTAATTGTTATGGGAGGTGGAAAGAGGCGAAAAAAAAATATAGGAAAATCTGTTTAAAATGTTGTCAGTGGCAAAATGTTTACAAGAAACACCAAACCTTACATTTGCAGCAGCAGCTTTTCTCAGAATAATTTTAATACATCAATAAGCCTCTAAACATTTAGAATTGGTAAGCAGCTGGTGCTCCTAAGAAAGGAGGAATTTTTTTTCACAAGATGATTTAAGAGACAATTAAATGATATTGTTCCTTGATAAACGCACTTCTTACTATCTGCACATAAAAAATTGTCAAACTAATGGAGAATAAGCAAAAACAGCTAAAAGAGAAAAAAAGAAAGTAGAAAAATTGTTGCCATAGTCTTCGAAACGTTTGAATCAGAGGGGGTATATCCTGTAAATCAAGCGCTGAAGTGACATCGAAAATGGCATGATTTGCCACCAAAAATTTGGGAAGAAATCATCGTTTTTAACCCTGAAAATATGAAAACTAGATCGGCGTAAGTTCTTTCTAACCCATGAAAACGAACTCTTATACTTCCAACTATTTTTTGCACGCCTGTCATAAAGCACAAGCGACGAAAAACAACAATAAATCGATCGATGTTTACGACCCAAAGTTGCTAGCAAAGCAAATCATCCAAATGATTATTTTAGAGATTCGTGCTCGTGCCCACAAATGCCAAAAATAAGGGGGATCCCAACACGAAAACACGTGCTTCAAAAACGCTGAAAACGAAGCACGAGTTATGAAAATTGCCGAACATGAAACATGGGAACAATGCATTCAGATAGTAATCGAAAATACGAAATCACGTGCCTCAAAAAGGCAGAAAATGAAGCACGGGTATTAAAAATCTCATACCACGAAACAGGGGACAAAAATACAGTAAAAAATGGAGTGTGTACAATCCCCCCAACTCGAAAACACACGAGACTTAAAAATTAAAATCTTGAAAACACGTAAAAAAAAACATTCAAAACTAAACATGTAATTAAACCCTTTACCAACCTCTATCAAGTCTTTTGGCTGATGATAATGTGCTGTTACTCTCACAAAACAAGCCCTACTAATTAAGTCAATTGCAGAGCTTCATTCAGTCATCACAAAATTTGTTCTTGGCATGTCAGACTTCACACAAATATTGTTGGACCAAATTAACATTTCTATCATAGAAATAAACAATTTTGCCAGACCAGACTCAAATTTGCCAGTCAGATCCAGCGGACTGTCACATTTGAGGAAGTCTGTTCATATTTTATTGTGCATAAATCAGCATTTTATCACTTTTAAGCCTATATATTATGAAACATGTGCCTTTACATGACATAATAAAACCCCGACAGATACAGTCAAAACCCATCTATCCTCATTTAAATAGACATTGTAACCCTATGGATTATACATCAGGTGATGACATATCATTTTCTTTTGTTATTTAGATAAGAACATGTTGGTTTTGACCATATTAATTGGGTTTTGTCTTTATTTTGATGTATCAAAATATGGTGAAAGATATGATTTTGTTCCACTACTTTGTCCTGAATTTGGTAGATAACTGGTTTTAATTTGTTGTTCATGGTCGCTATCTCAGTCTGTAAATATTTGTTATAATTTTTCAAATGATTATTTAGATTATTGATAATTAAGAGTAAGAATTCAAATTCTCACCAGATTTCTTGAAATAAATACATGTAGATAAACATGACTCGAGACTTTCTTTGCTTCTATGTTTGTTAATGTCAGTTCTAACCCTAGTTGACCTATGACATATGAGCAAAAAAGAGGACTATCCTAATTCAATATTATCTCCCTTTAGTTAATTTCTATTACAAATTATCTGTGGGACTTGCACTAATTTAAACAGCAATAAACTACCAAAGAAAGTTGTGAGTAATCATGTATATATTGTTTTAAAGTTGTCATGTAATGTTGATAAAAGTCTGTCAAATATTTACAAATAAGTCTCAATAGCAATACCTTTAAAAGATAAAATTGATCGAACAACTGAACAGGTCTCGGACATTAGAATTACCATTTCTATCCTAACTAGTTTTTTTGCTATTTTTTATTGTTACATAGGATACTGATGTTATCCTAATTATTAATCCTTTTGTTCATGTCTATATGCATCGTCCCATGCAGGGGTCACCACACTTCAGGATGACAGGGAGAAGTGACTTCTCCCTCTGAGACAAGTAGGGAGAAGTGACAACAAATAAGGGAGAAGTGAGAGGCGCGTGACACTACCGTTGAAACAAATTAACTAAATAATTTACAATAATACTTTGTAAAGTGCTTTATATTTCCTACATATGAAATCTCTATAAGTTTTATCATAAGTAAATTAAAAGTGGTATTCTTTAGTCATGGTAAGGTTATTCCTTATGGCATAACTATAAAGATTGCTGATGCTACATGTATTTATTTTTAAGTCTTATTATTACAGATTTGTTACTTATTTTATCTTTATTACTCCAGACAAATTGAGAATATTACAAAATTAGGAAAAGGTATATAAACCCAGCTGAGGTTCTGAAAATAATCAGAAAGGTGATTTTCTAAATGAAAAAAATAATCTGCAATAATTATTATGCTCAAATTCTTTGTTGTTGTTTATTTTTATTTAATTATATCATTCTTTGAACTTATATGGTAAAAGAACACAAAAGCATGTGTAAAAAGATTAAGAGTTTAGAAATTTATTAATTTTAAAGGGACATAACTCTGTTCAATATTTTTTTCTATAACTTCAGAAATCTAACTTTCAAAATGAATAATAAGGATGAATTACAGTTAATTGGTCAATTATTTGTGAACAAATCACATTAATATCAAGTTTTTATCAATCCTGGAAGCCAATTAATGACTGGGAGCTGGATCCATCTAATTAACATGTTTGGTGTACAAGCCGACTATCGCCGTGGGGCTTGGGCGCTAATTGGTTTATTAACAAGATAATAAACTTTTGAATTTGGTAATTAACAGTGACAGGACTTCATGACAGGTTGTTAATTAGCTCTGGGATAGGTATAATGACCAAATAAACAGGTAGCTTTGTTTAATCTTTTAAAGAAACGGGAAATGTCGGCGATTACCGCGATTTTAGAAGGCGACTTCAACTTCTCCCTGAGACATTTCAAAGGCGAAATTGAACTTTTCAGGGCGACTTTTTCGCCCACTTCGCCTGGTTTGGTGAGCCTTGCCCATGGTGTCTTTTCCACCTGACTCACCTTCAATCTATTGACATATATTACCTTATATACATACCAACATTTAACATAAACATGCTACACTGTATGTAACATGTTCACTTGATTAAGACACAAAGAAGACTGATAGCTTTGAAATTTATTTTTCCATTATTTATATTTTTCTATGCATGTATCTTGTGTGTATTACCACAACCACTGCACACAATTATCCTATTATCATTCTACTCAGTCTTAATGCATCGTCCTTGGTGTCTTTCTCATCTGAACATTTTGCATGACACTGTTAACCTGTTTTGGTCTAATATATTATGTCAGCACGTCCTTGGTGTCTTTCTCATCTGAACATTTTGCATGACACTGTTAACCTGTTTTGGTCTAATATATTATGTCAGCATTTCTTATATATACTTATATGTTTCATGTTCTATCATCAATTAATTGTAATTGTTATGTTTTGTCATCATGCTCTCTTGGGCCCTTAATTGGACTTAATAAATTTATCTTATCTTATCTTATAGATGCATAAGTCTTAAGATTGACATAGAAAATAGATTGTTTTAAAAATTCTTTCCCCATGTAAGCTGAATCACTCACTATGAACAACACGATGAACAAAAGTCGTAGTACAATTTCTCATGTGCTTAGGTATTTAAAAGTTTGTCATTGGTTAAACTTTGGATTGTTACCAAATAGAATTGAGAAGGTATTATTGCAACTACCCTAAAAGATATTCCTCAGTCTGCATGTTCTTTGATGTATGAGTCATTATATAAAAACCTTGTCCCATAGTTTTGCTACAAGTCAGGTATACTCGAAGACCCATTTCCTAGCATAGTACAAACAATTGTAAATGAAATATTACAGAGAGGTCTTACCTTCCTGCTTTTGTTCAGTAATCATGGTAATAGAGGCATGAAGATGACATAGTAATTTGAAGAAAAAAAATGTCAAAATACAACATGTACAATGTACTTTATTTTTTTTTCAGAGAGATTTAATATTTCACTTTCCCATAAAAGAACTTGGGATATCATGAATAGTTTTAGGGAGATTTCAAAACAAAGCTTATGTATGTACACTTACATTGGTCATTTGTCTTAAACAATGATTCATGTGTGTAAGGTAAAAAAAAATATGTAACTGAGTTATAAATGTATGATTGTTTATAATTCCAGAGATAAACCAAAGTTTGGTGGCAGGGGTGTTATGAAACAAGCATGCATGTAAGTATATTATATGTTGTTATTGAACAACTTTCTTTTAATAATGGTCGGTACGTGTATGATATATCTATATTATAATATGATTAAGTTTCCTATGAATAATCATGCTTGTTAGCATTGATTTACATACAAGAAGATCTGAAAAATTAGTACATTACAAAAACTACTTACTTCACAGTTAACAGGTTCATAAAGCTGTGTAATCTTACTCTTTAGAACCTTTCTTTGGATACATTACTTTATTGCTTAATATTAACATCTATAGACCTGTATATCAAAATGAATTGTAAATTCTAGGAAACTTCTGCAAACCATGAAATGGAAACCACTGAAAAATTGATCCTCGTGAAAATAAATGAATCCACAGTATACAGGTCTATGACATTTACAAATAATAAATCAAGTAATTTTTTCTCCATTTTATTTAGGAAAAAGACATGTCTGAACCCTCATTACTTTAAACAAGGGACTGCTCTTGTCAAACTCAAAGATGGCTATGACAATCCAGGCAGCTCATCCGATTGTGGTGCGGAATTGAACAATAACAACAACAGTAATGCAACAAAGGCATGTCTCAATGTCCTGGGACGATTTAGCCAGAGAACCAAGTCACAGGGCACTCAGAGCCAGCAAACTGATTCAGGTAATGAAGGCCCAGAGAGGACAGTTGCTGATATCAGTCGACAGCTTCGGTTTGGTGAATCTTCACATGCCAGTAACCATCAACTGACCAACATATCCAAGGCCTCAAAAGGACAGAGCTCTGGCAGAATGGCAACAAAGATAAAGGTATTGCAAATAGCAAATACACTACCGTATAGAGGGTTATTTTCATGGTGGAGTTATTTTGGCAAGTCGACAGAAATTGCGAAAATTTCTATCTAACGCAAGTCATATACAAACATATTCACAATTCACGAAAAAATGAAACCTGCAGATTTTTTTTTTACATACCTTAATTGATGCAAAAACCGTGAAAATATCTCGCTATTTGGTATTTTAATGATTATATGTTGCTTTCATTTTCTGCTCAAAACATTGTAAAATCAATTCAATGAAAATAACATATATATATGTTGTGTACAAGTTGTAATTTTGTACAAGTTATAACATGTACAAAATATTTGTACAAGTTATAACTTGTACGGACCAAAAATACAAGTTATAACATGTACAATTTTAGCCTGTACATGTTATAACTTGTACAAAATAATGCAAAAATTCGGGTTTAACTTGTACAACATTTATTTCAAAAGTAGCTACATGAAATAATCATCATTTTAAATAAAAAAAATCAATATTGATCAATGTTAACACTTATTTACATAGTTAATATTTTTTGTTTTGTTTTGACATATCAAATAAACCAAAATTAAAGGAATATAAAAAAAATTTGGTTTTTTTTCTATTTTTTTTTCTGCAATAAAGTTGAATCTGATGCATATTTTTTAAATGTAACTGTTTACAACTACAAGTTTTGACAACACACATGTTTGGTACATGTCATTCAATTTTTTGAAAAGAATTAAGAATAAATAAGTTTTTACAGACCATACTGATAGTATATATATGATAAATGGTGTTGCGTACAGCTCTGTTAGTACATTGTTATAAAGGCAACAATACTGATAGTACATTGTTATAAAGGCAACAATTATAAGTATATGACCAGAAAATGTCAGTACATGTACACCTGTAATCCGATTCTGATCTGATATTATTTCCTTTAAGTCGATCTCTGGATTGCAACAAGAAATATAAAACATCCCAAATCTGTTGAATATGGTTTATGAAATATCTAAATAGGCATTTACATGTTTATGTTAAAATCTAACAAAAATATGAACGCAAGAACTTCTTTTTATAATAACTAATATTTAACCTCTGTTACTAAACAAGTGATTTTTAAGACTTGCTTTTTCAGGTCGGTCCACTATTGTGTCCTTTTTTCCTCTATTTTTTTAAGTGAGTTTTCCTTGTAGGTACGTAATAAAGTCTCCTTTACTGCTCAACTTGGTTTGGCTTTATGTCACATTAGTTCCCCGATTTGCAATTAATGGAAGATGATAGTTTTGTGCTGTAAAACCTGCTTTCATCCAACCCCCATTCCTTTTGAAATGTCCATACCAAGTCAGGGTCATTATGAATCTACAACAGATTCAGTTTCCCTAATATGTCTGACATTTGGTATTAATCATCTTTGTTCTCTAATATTGTTTTAAGTACTTTATGTTTTGAATTAGGTTTTAAATCCTTATTTTAGTCAAAAGTGTTAGTATTTTAAAAATATTTGTATTAATATATTTTGTACAAGTTAAACCTCATTTTTGTCATTATTTTGTACAAGTTATAACATGTACAGGCTAAAATTGTACATGTTATAACTTGTATTTTTGGTCCGTACAAGTTATAACTTGTACAAATATTTTGTACATGTTATAACTTGTACAAAATTACAACTTGTACACAACATATACATTTAGAAGAAAAGCAAAGTATGTTGAAAAGTAGAAAAGTGCAAACATTTTGTTGCACTTCGTTTATACCATCTATAAACATGGACATTTTTGCTAAATTTCTGATTAAAAAAAATATAAAAAGAAAATATTCACCCTGCAAATAATTTTTTCTTGAAGTAAAGACTAATAATCAGAAGTAAATAAATGCAAATATATTTCCCTTCTCAAAAGGTTTAGCATACAAAAAGGCAAACCTATCACCCTGTTCTGCATGAAGTTGAAAAGCTACAGACCTGGAAATGCATCCCACCATATGAGATGTATTTGAAGCTCCATACCAAATATCAAAAGTCTAGGTTTAATAGTAGCTGAGAAATCTGTTAGAAAAAAGTGTGACTGACGGACAATTGCCAAGCATTTCTATGTCCCCGCTCTGTGGGACAAAAAGGGTCCCCCAAATAAAAATGTGAGAAGGTACATGATTGATAGAAGAAATATACATATTAAACAATTAGTATATCAAATAACAGAACTGTTTCTTGATTTAAAAGTAAATGTATTTGACAGTTGTGTAATGTCTGTAAAAGTAAAATATGTTGTCAAGTTTACAAATTCTTAAAGAATGTACAATGAAATTATTAAAAGTCGAAGATTTTTTAATGGTTTATCTTTTATGATTTGTTATGTTTTAGATGCCCATGATGCAGCCCAATAGAAGTGAATTTTCATTAACACAGCAGACAAGGAGAAGATCATCTTATCTGTGGACAAAATTGAAAACTGAGGATGAGTCAAAACACAGACTAAAAGCTGATTATAGGGTTTGTTTATAAGAGAAGAATCAGATTATTATATGTTTCGTATGATATAATTTCATCTGAAATAATTTTTTGGCTCAAATATTGAATGCTAAGTAGCATGTCACTTTTTCAAATTTCATACACATAACATGATAGATATTGCACATGATCTAAGCAAACTTTCAAAATTCATTTGATGTTCCTGGACCTAATTTTGCATTAGTTAGGATTCATTGAATTATGAAAATTTATTTTGACAATATTTATTAAGAAATAAGAATTGACAATCTAATGCAGTATGTACATGTATGTATAAAAAGTTATCTGAAAAAGCATAGGTTCCTGTTTTAACCCCATATGTATGTCCAAAATGAAATGATATGTTCATTAGTTGAATTTTTTCTATTCCCTAGGAAAAGTATACAACATATACAGCATGGCAGTTTGGTGTGTCATTGACAGTAGCTAACCCATTGTGTTGTAGGACAGTCTGTTTCCTCTGTGGCAGTGCTGGAAAACATGAAGTAAGGATTATTATGATTTCATATTTTCATGATTTTTGGCTGGATTTCAGAGTGAAAAAATGGATTATGAAATGGTAAATGTCTGGCCGGCGGGGGAAGAAATTTTTTTAACAGTTTTCTCAGCAACTACTTATCATTGATGCAATCACTTGATATTTGCTATACAGCATCAGGATGGGATTCGTTAAGATGGGATTGGATTTCAGATCTGTTGCTCACCTACTTCCAGTTAAACGAAATCTGGCCATTTCTGACTTTGACAGATTTTTTTTCTGGTTGCTGATGCTACACAATGTGTAAAAAACAATACAGGAAAAGTTGTTTCCATTCACTTAAAAATGTAATGTTATGAATACAAACAAAGAATTTTGCATAAACAAAAGATTGAAAGCCAAAGACTGAATGGCCTTGCAATAAAATTATTACTAGACAAAAAGAAGCTGTAAAATTCAATATTGGTTTAGTTTTCTTGAACAATTTAAACATTAAACTGTTAATTCAATACTTAACACTTGTTTACTATAGAAATAGAAGTTTGTTAGACTTAACCTCATTTATGTACCCTGAAATTTTAATTTTTGTAGTACACTTAATACATGTTTGTTATTTTTCTTCTTCCAGTTCTACTATTGTAATGTATGCTGTGAGCCATTCCATGACTTTTGTTTGGAAGATAATGAGAAACCATCATCAGATAATCTAGAGAACTGGATATGTAAAAAGTGCCAGTTTTGTACCGTCTGTGGACAGCAGAAAAATGTAGGTGACCATATGAGTTTCGTACAACCTTATACATATAAGCACTTTGATACAGAAAATATTGTTTTGTTAATTGGAGAGTTTGTGATTGCAGTTTTAGTCACAAAGAACATTTGCAAAAGACATTTAGGTTCTTGGACCTACCAATATCTTAAAGTTCCACTCAATTATCATGAGATACCGTATTTTGCCGTGTATAGTGCACAGTTTTTTACATTTTTTTCCTGATTCTAACATAGGGGTGCGCACAATACATCCCGATACCAGGGCTCACGCTACCGGGCGAAGTGGGCGAAGAAGTCGCCCTAGAGCCGCCGACTTCGCCCTGACTCTCCATCAAAAGCGAAGTCAAGTCGCCCTACGATCTCGCGTAAGTCGCCCGAGCAATCCTCTGTATTTTTTCCTATTTCCTATGTTAAAATTGCCACTTCCAAAGATTCCTTGATTACCTTAATGTTTGTTTAAGGGATTAGCTTGGATAATTAACAAAGTAGGTCATAAACTTGTCAAAATTAGCCCCCAAGCTGTGCCAGTACAAGGTGTGAAAATCGGAACTTCAAAGGATTTTGCCGTCGGCAATCAATTTTCTGTTAACTACTTAATCCCATTGAAAATCTCTGTGGAAATTATTAGATATGGTACTATTCTATCAGTTTAGACTATGACCATTTTAATTTTGGAAAAGACTGTTTATTTAAAGACAAAGAAAAAATGAAATGAGATCGATATTTTTGTCAATTTGTGAATGAATGAGTAAAGTTTAAAATTATCTCCCTTTAAAGAAATAATTTATTGTAAATTTGAGACATACAACCATTTTTACCCACATTTTTCATCAAATTTATTGTTGAAATCTAACACAAGTTTATATTATGTTTGCTTAATTTTGCATTCCAAAGAAAAATGTTTATTTTTGAAGCTTTTCTTTTAAAACCATACTTCGTTTTTTAGATGATTCATCCATAAACCTTTGAGAAAAAATTCTAGATAGTCATAAACGAAATTATCTGGCCACATCCTGTAACAATTGTAGTACAAGATGATGACAAAGGACTTTGCTATGCATCTCACATGCACAATGCAGGTCTTCATGATGATTTATCCAATATGAATACAAAACCCAATCAATTAAAGAGCATATAGCTCACTCCTAATTAGTCCCTTATAAGTAATTAATACATTTTGTTTTAACATCTTAAATAGAAACTTGTCAGAAAACAAGACAAATATTGTATATAAAACTCGTGACTCTCTGTGCTAATGCAAGAAATATCATAAGAAAATACAAATGATAAAACCACAAGTTTTCTTAAAATGAACTAAAGGATATCATATATAGTGTATAACAAAATGCTATATATACTATTATAGTATTATATTATAAATACATACACCCGGTGTATATATAAAGTTTAATTCCCACTTCTCCCTGCTATAACTTCACTTCTCCCTGTCCCTCCCCACTTCTCCCTAATACCAATCTGAAAGAGAAGTCACTTCTCCCTATTTTTCTTAAGTAGCTTGAGCCCTGCGATACGAGATTTTCATACTTTTTCATGAACATCGGCAAAGGCAAAAGATCGATGTTTGTCAGACTTTGGACACAAGATTCATCCATGATTGAACACAATAATCATAACTCACATGGTTTCTATTGAATCCTGTTCATTATTAGTATCTCTAAATAAATTTTATCATGCTTTTATCGATTAAAAACTTAATTCCAGTGTCTTCATGTGTTTGTTTATTAATTTCATTTTCATATCGACCGCCATTGTTGTTGTTGTTGTAGTGGGTAAATTCCTCCATTGACTTCGGAGCACCATTTTGAAACAAGTTGGTAAAAACATTTGTGTTCTTAAAAAAATATGTTTGTCCAATTTCTTTATTATGTCGCCTGCAACGTGTTGCAGAAGCGACATATAGGGGTTACTTTGGCACTATCTGTCGTCTTGCGTCGTCCTGCGTCGTCGTCCTGCGGCGTCACAAAAATTTCCGTCACCGTTTTCCAGGCAACTACATGCCACAGCCTCTTGATATTTGGTATGTAGCTTCATTGCATAGTACTGTAAGGTGTAAAGCGATTTTATGCCCGAAAAATAACTACTTCCTGTTTGACGAATATTTAACGTTTTATATATAATGGACATCGATGCCAAATTTTCGTCGCAGTTTTCCAGGCAACTACATGCCACAGCCTCTTGATATTTGGTATGTAGCTTTATTGCATAATACTATAAGGTGTAAAGCGATTTTATGCCCGAAAAATAACGACTTCCTGTTTGACGAATACTTAATGTTATATATATAATGGACATAGATGCCAAATTTTCGTCGCAGTTTTCCAGGCAACTACATGCCACAGCCTCTTGATATTTGGTATGTAGCTTCATTGCATAGTACTATAAGGTGTAAAGCGATTTAATGCCCGAAAAATAACGACTTCCTGTTGGACGAATACTTAACGTTTTATATATAATGGACATTGATGCCAAATTTTCGTCGCAGTTTTCCAGGCAACTACATGCCACAGCCTCTTGATATTTGGTATGTAGCTTTATTGCATAGTACTATAAGGTGTAAAGCCATTTTATGCCCGAAAAATAACGACTTCCTGTTTGACGAATACTTAATGTTTTATATATAATGGACATAGATGCCAAATTTTCGTCGCAGTTTTCCAGGCAACTACATGCCACAGCCTCTTGATATTTGGTATGTAGCTTCATTGCATAGTACTATAAGGTGTAAAGCGATTTAATGCCCGAAAAATAACGACTTCCTGTTTGACGAATACTTAATGTTTTATGGAAATAGATGCCAAATTTTCGTCGCAGTTTTCCAGGCAACTACATGCCACAGCCTCTTGATATTTGGTATGTAGCTTCATTGCATAGTACTATAAGGTGTAAAGCGATTTAATGCCCGAAAAATAACGACTTCCTGTTTGACGAATACTTAATGTTTTATATATAATGGACATCAATGCCAAATTTTCGTCGCAGTTTTCCAGGCAACTACATGCCACAGCCTCTTGATATTTGGTATGTAGCTTCATTGCATAGTACTTTAAGGTGTGAGGAGATTTAATGCCCGAAAATTAACTGCTTCCTGTTTGGCAAACAAATATAGATACGCAGGCGACATATGCCTTCCGGGGAAGGCTCCATCTAGTTCAAAATAAGAATAATAAAATATGATTCTAATTTATTTATTAGCTCACCTGGACCGAAGGTCCATGTGAGCTATTGCCATCACTTGGCGTCCGTCGTCGTCCGCGTCGTCGTCGTCGTCGTCGTCGTCCGTTAACAATTTTTTAAAAATCTTCTTCTCTGAAACTGCTGAACAGAATTTCTTCAAACTTGATATGATTGATCCTTAGGGTGTCCTGCACAAAAATTGTGTTCGGTATTTTGATCCGTCAAAAAACATGGCCGCCGTTGCTAAAAATAGACTAGGGGGATCAGACTACTGTTTTTGGCTTATAAATCAAAAAGTATAAGAGATAGAGGAAATCTGAGGCCACGCTACTGATTCAGCATCAAAAGCTCTACAAAAGTCTACATTTGGTCAAAGTTGTCAGATGACCCCTTATAGGGGTTACAGCCCCTTAAAGGTGAAAAATAACCATTTTTCATGTTTTTGGCCAACAGAATGAAAACTATTGCAGATAGAGATTAGCTGTTGCATGCTTAAAGGTTAAGCTCATTTAGCTCTACGAAAGTCTCCATAGGGTCCAAGTTGTCAGATGACCCCTTATAGGCCTACGGCCCCTTAAAGGTGAAAAATAGCCATTTTTCATGTTTTTGGCCTACAGAATGAAAACTATTGCAGATAGAGATTAGCTGTTGCTTGCTTAAAGGCTTAGCTAATTTAGCTCTACGAAAGTCTCCATAGGGTTGAAGTTGTCAGATGACCCCTTATAGGGGTTACGGCCCCTTAAAGGGAAAATTCACGAATTTTGACTTATGGTCTTAAATGATAGAAAATGTCATCAAAAACATATATCCAAATTTTTTTCAAAAAATTCTTATTTATAACAGAGATATTTGGCATTTTCTGATTTCAAAAGTAACTCAGTGACGTCAGTGAGATGGTCTTGAGTGCATTGTGGGATATGACCGGATATCTGTGTATTACATCTTTATCCGATTAACGCTATATAATCGATATCGATATTGTAATTAATAAAACACAGTGGTGACGCGTGGTCTAATTGGTAAACAAAAGAAAATATTTAATAACGATAAACCGATACGCATTCACATAATTATTATGAAGATTTCTTTCAAATATATAGTATTTTTATCATTATTTGGGAACAAAATTTTGAATTAATTAATGATTTTTTTAAACATCAATATTAAATAATTAAATCATGATAATAATTAAAATTCTACTACATAATTCTAATCTTATCCATAAATTACTCTATTTTAATTTACATCGTTAAAATGATTTGAAAATTTTCCCTTTCATATGATAATCACGCTATTTAAAACAACAAGGTGTCACCTGGCCAGACATCCCAGGTGTTAATTGCAAATTGGCGATTACGTAATTTGCCCCAGGTAAGAATTTTGTATATTCGACGTGAATCTTTTCCCCGGCCTTTTAATCTCATTAGACAGCTATTAAACTGATTAACTGATCATTGAAAGGCTATCAGTTTAACGGATTAATTCAAATCAATTAAGCATGTCCAATAGTCACCTCATAAAGATCAAAGAAGAGACGGTGATCTTTAGCTGGGTATTACCTTTTCTTAGACTCTTTCGTCTCCTGATTGTTAAACGGGATTTAATAAGGTTTTTGCTTTTGTAAAAGATTAATCGTAATTTCGAGAGGATGAGAAAAATAATTGCTATATAATATACTTTGCACCAATGTCCCTTCTAAATTTTTGTAATGTCTGATTACGTGAGTGACGTGTCTGCTAGCAGCTTTAGTTCTGCAGATTTGGTCGAATTGGGTCAGGAAGGGCATCAACTTGAACCAGAATATACGGAGGAAGAAATCCGGTAGATAGAAGAGTTGTAGATAAATCGCTAGACTGAATTTCAAAGCAACCCAATTCGACACTCAATAGTGCAAATGTTCCGATCGCTGTGTGCCAATGCCCTTGCTCGCAGAATGCCTATGCTGCCACGAGTTTACATTATTCACCGATATCTTCGATCCTGGTGCAACCACGACTTCAAGACAGTTTGTTTAAACCCTGTTGTGTTGAAAACTAGTTATATTAGTTTCTTGTGGTACAAACGCCACCGGGGGAGAGCACCAGACGTCCTATTTATTAGGTATATGAATAGACGTGTACTTTTTTTCAGAGTGATTGCCGAAGATTTCACTGATTGAAAACATTGAGTTTTTCTTGACCCATCAAACAAAAGTTATATATATTCTTAGCCAACAAAAAGTTACAGTACAAAAAAGGAAGTAATAATGTAAAGGCAAGGTAACTTTAGATACCACTTTTTAAAATACATGCAGCCAGAGCAGACTTATGGCATACAGACAGTTTGTATGTTGGGTCAGAATATGTCTACCTTCACCTTTAGGAAGAAAACATCGTGTTGTGCTGCCAGCTTGTGTTGTGTCTGTCATCAGAAAAGAATTTCCTTCTGCAGATGGACAATACGAAGGATTTAGAGAGTGTATTAGTGACACGGACTCTGAATAGATTTTCCTTCAATGACTTGTACTTTATTAATAGTGGTGACACTAAGCTTAGTTAAAATTTGTTTTGGATATATAAAAAGGCAGGATGTCAAAAATCAAATAAAAAGGCATGGTAGGATATTGTTTTTGGCTGAAAAATGTATAGTTAGAAAAACATCCAGGCTCCAGTGTTCTCGAAAATAAAAAGGCAGGACGAAGTAAATATATATATATCTAAAGCCCCCCTCCCTAAAAAAATCAAATATTCTCACTTTCATACGAAACGCAAGATCTAAATTATTAATTTTGTATTGACACTTTTATTTTTACTGTACATTTCGCATTCTCAGTTTACTTTGGAACCGATCTGACATTTTAAATTTTAGAAACGGGCGTCAGACAAAATTTGGAGTTTGACACATAGAACTTTTTTACATTGTTTGATAAGTTTATAAGATTCTAAAGTTGTTGATGTGGTTGTCTATCTTATGCCCCATCTATGAAAGAAGGAGTAGGAGGACATATAGTGTCCGGTTCTGTACGTCCGTCCGTACGTCCTAATGTTTGAAGATCGGACATTATGTCTTTTGGATATATTATTGTTTGGGCTTCTTATGCAGAGAAATACAAGTGATAAAATATTTATACTTTTTAAAATTAATCTTACGAACACAAGATTGTAGTATATACTCATACGGCTGTCTACATGAAGGTAACACGAAGCGTATTCTGTATAGTGTGCTTTTTTGTTTTACTTTTTAAAAGAGAAATGTAAAAAAAAAACCTGAAGAGGAACAATTTCACTTTTTTTACACAGATAAAGATGTCGAAAAAAATCAAAGACACGAGTGATAAATTGTAGGTCTTCCGTTGTACTTTGTAATAAATAATTAACAGAAACAAATGATCTCTTTTTCTGTCATAAACCATTACACTACCACCTGCTAATTACCATCCCCGGGAAGTAAGTAATACCTGGGAGTGTCACAAGTTTAAATACGTTGCCCCCGACTGTGAATTACTATGTTCATATAGGTAAAAATAATATTATCTTCTATATAATGAACGTTAAAGAAATCATTGAAAGATAAAAAAAAATATACATTTGCGAATTTTTAAGGAATGCATAGGGAATGGATAAAAAAATGCAGAAAAAATTGTTGTCTGTTTTAAAATGTATATTTACTTGTTATTAAAAAAATATTCTGAATAAATGCACAGACTCAGTTATAACTGAAGTGATAAAACGCTTATACAAAACAAAAAGATAAGTTTTATTCCGCTTTCGGTTATATTCTTAATTCTACGCACACCCGTAATAATTCTTTTTCTTTTAAACAAAACTGATATTTTTGTCTTGTGGATCTTTATAGCAAAGATTCCGACCGTTACATACTAGCCCTGGCATACTACGATACTAGGTATTAATCTAACATGTAAGAAACGTTTGACTAAAAAAATAATGAAATTATTATTGACGAATATAGATAGACAACATGATAGATATAAACATTTTTCATGGACAAAAGAACACTTAAGAAAATTGTTTCGTTAGAAATTGATAAATTTATCTGTTTGGTCATTGTTAAAATATTTTTTTGGCATTTTTAAAATCAAATCTAATATTATACCGGTTTTCCAAGTTTTCTTCTCCTAGCGTGTCCGATGAAGATTAATCCAGAAAAGCGCTTCACACGCAGTGAAATTTTGCTTTTGTACATTTATTAAAATCATTTCAAATTTTTGGTTGGCAAATCTAAAGACTGGACCCATTTAAGATGCAACTCGCCTTTTTCTTTAGGTTAGGAAAACGGAATAACACTTAACCGTTACTACGCTGAGTAGAACAACCAACTATCATCATGTTTAAATGGCGATAGAGATGACCATTGCGTGTCGTTATCGTATTGGTACTTTGTGGTTATTGGATATTAGATGATGGTCACGTGACAATAGGGCCTTCTAGCCGTACAAAATGGCTGCACCCATCGTTCTAATTTATCGATACAAAACGCTCTCATACTCGCTTATTAGTGAAGATTGAAGAGTTTAACATGTATATTTATGTTTAGTAAAATGTGATGAAAAACATATGTAAAAATTATTTTTTTGCGAATTTTCCCTTTAAAGGCGAAAAATAGCCATTTTTCATGTTTTTGGCCTTCAGAATGAAAACTATTGCAGATAGAGATTAGCTGTTGCTTGCTTAAATGTTAAGCTCATAAAGATCTACAAAATTCTCCATAGGGTCGAAGTTGTCAGATGACCCCTTATAAGGGTAACGGCCCCTGAAAAATAGCGATTTTTCATGTTTTTGGCCTACAGAATGAAAACTATTGCAGATAGAGATTCGCTGTTGCTTGCTTAAATGTTCAGCTCATTTAGCTCTACAAAATTCTCCTTAGGGTTGAAGTTGTCAGATGACCCCTTATAGGGGTTAGGGCCCCTGAAAAATAGCGTTTTTTCATGTTTCTGTCCTACATAATGGAAACTATTGCAGACAGAGATTAGCTGTTGCTTGCTTAAATGTTCAGCTCATTTGGCTCTACAAAATTCTCCATAGGGTCGAAGTTGTCAGATGACCCCTTATAGGGGTTAGGGCCCCTGAAAAAAGCGAATTTTCATGTTTTTGGCCTACAGAATGAAAACTATTGCAGATAGAGATTAGCTGTTGATTGCTTAAATGTTCAGCTCATTTAGCTCTACAAAAGTCTCCATAGGGTTGAAGTTGTCAGATGACTCCTTATAGGGGTTATGGCCCCTTATAGGTGAAAAATGGTGTTTTTGGCCTATAGAATGAAAACTATTGCAGGTAGAGAAAAGCTGTTGCTTGCTTAAATGTTGAGCTCATTTAGCTCTACAAAAGTATAGGGTCAACATCAAGACCAGGTGAGCGATTCAGGCTCCTGGGAGCCTCTTGTTCATTCTCCCTTTACTTGTTTTCTTTCTGAATCAATATTATGTATTCCCCTCAGTTACCTCATTTAAATAAATCTAAAAATAGAATGGTTTGTTTACATGATTGTGTAATTTCTTTCATGTAATTATTTGAGCAACTTGAGTAAGATATAACCATTTTCTTATTGTTTTGTGAATAAATACTCATCCCAAGCTGGAGATAATTTAGATTTACTGGTAATTATTTGTTTTGACACTTTGCCAATTTGCACAAAACATCGATATTTTGTCAAACTGGCTTGGACAATTAACAATTAAAGCCATTCAGCTGTAATACTTCAGGATTGTTTGAATAGTAATTTGTTGATCATTACTGTTTTGACACCTTTTTATTGTTTTCATCAAAAGATGTGAGCTTGGGTTAACACTTGTTGTTTGTAAATATGAAAAGGGGGACCATTACCGGGATTTACGATCTTGCTGTCATAATAAAATACACAAATAATATAACAGTTTATTTTTATTTTCACAAATAATTACAAAACAATTTTATTTTCATTAAAAAATCTTCATCTGTAGTCTTTCTACCTGTAAAAAAGAGACAAATTTTCAGGGTTCTCTGTCATAGAAAAAGATCGCCGATTTTATACAAAACTTTTTTTCCCCAGATTTTCATCATGAAAAGGGGGTGCGCATTGTACATAAATGCGCACTATACACGGCAAAATACGGTATGCTTGCATTGAGTTTTCATTATATTTTAAGACTAAAGAGACATCTCATTATCTTCTATTTCTAGCTGAGAGTTGAGTTGCCTAGAATTTGTAAAACTATTAAAGATTTTGTGTTATTTTGAAAAGATGTAAAATTTTCTAACTGTTTAGTAATGAATGAGCTATTTTAAACGTCCCCGAAATAGCTGAGAAAATAAGGTTTTTCCAACCTGGCCATTTCCAAATTATGGTAAATGATTTTGGAAATAGTGTTCTAAGGGAAGTAATTCAATGTATTAGCTAAAATGATTTTGAATTATTTCTTATTTTTCAGTTATTAAAGTGTGACAAATGCCAGAATACCTATCATCCAGAATGTTTAGGACCTAATTATCCAACAAAACCATCTAAAAAGAAAAATATATGGGTAAGAAATGAACAATATTATTTTCTGTGTGCAGAATTATTGAAATGGCAAATTATTCCCCCCAAAAAAAGGATTCATTATGAGAAGAAATGCAATAGATCTTCAATTCAGTAACTTCTTTGGGCTGTGTGCAGTATTGTAACTTTAAACTCCATTACCTTACAATAGATTATTCTGAATTCACATTGAAGATACTAAACTTCTCTTATGTACATGATTTCATTCAATGTTAAAATTTTTGTTGCATGTTGGACTGGCTTGCTTTCTGTGATGCAATGCAGGATAGAAATTAGTTTAATCTTGTATTCTAATTTGAAGTGTTGAAGTTGAAGTACAGAATTATTTTGAATAAGTGCCAAAAAATGCTTTAAAAAGTCATTACCATTGTGTTGACATTTAAACAGCATTCTTAATGATTTTGAATCTGACAGACATAATTGTATAAAATGTATTTTTTTTTCAAGGTATGTACAAAGTGTGTGAAGTGTAAAAGCTGTGGTGCTACAACCCCAGGGACAACTAGTAATGCAACATGGACCTATGATTTCCAGCTTTGTCATATATGTGGTCAACTGATGGACAAAGGTTGGTAAAAGTTCTTTTTTGCCCGGATTTCACAGAGTGAAAAATCTGGGTTATAGAATAGCGAATGTCAAGCAGGAAGGCAGGTGCACCTGCTGGTGGGGATAAAATTTTTGTAACAGTTTTCTCAGCAAATAATTATCCTAACCCCTTGATATTTGATATACAGTATGAACATGATGGGTGGGATTCAATTTCTCCAACTACCTGTGAAACAAAATCTGGCCATTTTCGACAGAATTTTTTCCTGTTTTGGGGAAAAGTAATGTCTTTAAAAAACAATGGAATTCATTTTATGATGGGCATTAAATATTCATTTGCATTGGTTTCATAAAACTCCATAAACATATGATTCATACACTATGTATATTGTTTAATGTATAATGTTTAACTTGACTCATTTGAAAATTATAAAACACATGATGAAAAAATATATAGATTGAGAAATCTTTAAATGTATACTACAGAATTGCTTCTTTCCTTTTGTGATTTGCTATCCATCTTGTGACTTCACTACAATTATAAAATCTGATTTGATTTCAGGCAATTTTTGTCCCATCTGCCACAAGTGTTATTCTGATGATGACTGGGATTGTAAGATGGTCCAATGTGCTAAATGTGATAGCTGGGTCCATGCTACTTGTGAAGGACTTTCAGGTATATCAATATCAGACCTATAAAATTGTTCAAAACAAAAAAATGAAAAACATATGGATGTGAATGGAGAATTAAAAAAAACCCTAGAAACCTCAATAATTGACATTCAAGGATCATTTTAGAATTGTTTAAAATTAGCATATATAACATGCTCTTAATGAGTAGGTACCAAAAAAAATGAAAGAATGCCAGGCTAAGTCTTTCTCAGTTACTTGAAGAAATTTTCTTCACACATTAAAGAAAAATTGCCATATTGTGTTGCTGAGACATAAGACACCATCTCACTCACTCTTTGCATATATAGATAGCATTCTTTTTGATTTTTCCAAATGTTTTTGAAAATAGTTAAACCTGTATGACATTCTGAACAAAACTAGTATGGTTATAGTCATTCCAAAGTTCCGTCAGACACCGGACAAATTTGGTAAAAATTTGCTTGGTCCAGAAAAATATTTTGACTTTTTCCATTGCAATGTACATGATAACAGGACTGGAAAAAAGTAAAAATACTTCGGAATCACTAATATTGAATTTATATTATCATTACAGATGAAATGTATGAGCGTGTTTCCTGTCTCCCAGATGATGTACATTACATATGTCGGATGTGTTCTGCTGGCAAACTAAGGCATTGGGAAATTGTTCTAAGAGACGACTTTATGGCTGGCATTAAATCTATCTTTTACTCAATATATAATGCAAAATGTTCTCAGTTTCTAGATGTTGAATCAAAGGCAAGTTTTTAATATAGTGAAAAAAATATATTATCATGACCTTAATTTAGTTGAAAAATAGATATACTGTGGTTTCATTTTAATTAATGGGGTACCAGTTTTCGTGGTTTTGGCTGGTAACAGTCAACCACAAAAATAAGATTTCTATAGGCAACCCTAATAGTCCACCAAATTAAGAATCCAACGAAATGTCTTTTTGGGGTAAACCCCGAAAATAAATGAATCCTCAGAAGCTAGAATTATGGATTTTAAAACAGAAGAACAAGAAAATGTCCAAAAGACATCAAACAAAATGCCCAATCTTGCAATTTGGGACAAACAGACAAACGGGTCCGAACACTATATGGCCCCCAGCTTTTGTAGATTGGGCATAAAAATTGTATAGGAAAAAAAACAAGATCATCATCTTAACTATGACTAATTTTCAGTTAATAAAGGTATTGTTTTATTTGTTTACTTGACTTCCTATGGTTTATGTCAAGAGTTGTAGTTGATTTTCTTGACATATCAAGTTTATCGTTATATGCAGTCAAACAGACGACACCTACAGAACATAAACCATATAAACTTTACAAAATGTATTGGGAAGTTTAAACAAAACTGCATTTTCAAATGAAAATATAAATATAAAATTTTACTATGCCTTAAAGCTTTGGAAAAAACTGTAAATCCATTGTTCGAAAATTTTATTGTTTTTTAAATATAAAATCTATATTTCTAGAAATCTGATGAGGACAAACTTATAAATGTAGATGAGAGCAGTAATGATTCAGTCTCCACAAAGGATAGTGCTAGTTCTAGAGTTTCTTCTGCTAATATGGAAACCCCAAAACCTTCAAAACCTGATGCAATTATTTCTTGTGATAACATGATGACTCCTATTCCTTCAATTCTTAAAAAGAAAGAAAATGTGATAGAAAATTTTCATGCAAATGAAAATTTAACAAATTCAAAAAGTGATGAATTGACGCAAAACTCAAGCATTAGAAATATGTTAATGAATGAAAATGTTGTTGCCATGGAAACTGATGATAGTAAGGGCAGTAACTCTTTTTTAAACTGTGATTCTCAAGTTGTAAATGTCTGTGATAGTGATAAAGATGAAGTGACTTCAAAACCCTCTGACGAACCAGATGGAAACAAATCCCTTGTCGTCAAAACGAGTCCTAATGTCGAACAGTTTATCAAAAATTTAGAAGGCTTGGTGCGGAAACGTACGTCACCACAAGTTTCACCAAATCAAACAAGTGCAATAAATGACCAATCAAAACCTGAAACTAGTACAGCTTTACCAACTTCTAGCGGTGATGACAATTCTATACGACTTAGTATTGATAGTAATTCAAGTTCTAGTGGAAGTCAGACTGAAATTAAGAAGACTCCTGAAAAGAAGGGGGCTGTTGTAAGATTTCAGAATGTGATACCAGATGAGTTGCCTAGTAGGGCTTATCCTAAAGATCTCTTGACAGTACGGCAGAAAATTATAGCAGGTGGCTATATCACTGTGGTATGTTAGAAAATACTTTGTCAGGCTAAAATTGACCTTGAATGCTTTAAAAATTCTTCATTTAGAATTGGATGAGATTGTTATATGTATTGTAAGATTTGTTTACTTTAATATAAGCCCATGTTCATATCAATTTCAGGTAGTATAAAGAACAAATATAACTTTCAAAAATAGAAACTTAAGATAGCTACCTGTAACATAATAACAGATTTCTTTATACTTCAGTTGTATTGAAACCTTATTGGTGTTGTGTAATATTAATTTATATAAACAAGACTCTAGGTAAAAGATGAAGAAAAAATGCCAACAGCACATCAAGCAAATCTTAAATAAAAGAAACAATTAACTCAATTAAATTTCTGTTGTAGGAGGAGTTCAGTGAAGACATAGCCAACATTATAGAAATAGCTTTAACTGGTACAGAGGAACAGAGTGTAGTCAGAAAGAAGGCCATTAATTCTGTCAGGTCTATATTTGTCAAGGTAAGAATAGAAATTTAATGATTTTTGGCCGGCTTTCACGGAGTGAAAAATCCGGGTTATGAAATGGTGAATGTCGGGTGGGCGGGGAAGAAATTTTCGTAACAGTTTTCTCAGAAACTACTAATCACAGCCACTTTATATTTGGTATACAGCATCAGGGTGGGGTCCCATAACGTGGGATATGATTTCAGGTATGTCGCTCACCTACTTCCTGTTTAAAGAAATCCGGCCAGTTTTGACTTTGACAGATTTTTTTTTGTCAAGGCATTAAAAAATATTTCTGGGGGACAGCTAGCAAGCTACATGTATGATGAATTTAATAAAGCACACACAGATTTATATTTTTTCTTTACTGATTTTTCACATCCTCATCACACATTGGATACACTCCACAAGATCAGAAATGCAATTGTCAAGAGGCTATCTTTACTCGCTTTAAGATAGACTATTATACATGTATTTACCGATAGTCTTAAGATTGTTGACTGAACATTAAACACACATTACTTATTTTAAGAAAATAAATCTAAAGACATTATTACAAAACAACAAAAAAATGACAAAAAATAAGCACAATTTATCAGAAAATAGTTCTTTTTCACATACATTCTTTGAACAAATTCTCATTAATCATGTTAATGTTACTTGATATTTTTTCAGCAAATGGAGAAATGTTTTCCATGGTACAATGTAAAGGGCTGTAGGATGTGGGAACACAACAGATTACTACCAAAGTAAGAGTCATTTAATATGGAAATGTTTGAAAATCAAAGACAGAAAAAAATAGAAATAAATTGAAAGAAGTTCAGTATTAATAGGTTTCTTAGTGGTTGTTTAACTTTGAAAATATATTCCCTCTGCTAAAAATGTTACTATACTTGAATGTTACAGCCTAATGATATCTAATTTATTTTCATGTAAAAGAGTGGGTTTTTTGCTGAAATTTTAAACTCTTATCAACTTTGATATCTTTTTAGGAACATGTTACCACAAGCAGTCGTGCCTCCTTTTGATGACCATACCTATGCTCAATGGCGAGAGAGAGAAGACAAGCCTTCCTCACCACAACCCTCCCCATTCAAGAAGATGATAGATACACCTGTCAAGAAACTCTTCCCTATTGGTAATATCTTCTGTCTGCTAATCAATCAAAAGTCAATAAACTATTTCCTTTTGGTAATACCTTTGGTTAACTAACAAGGGGTAGCTGAATAATTTGCTTTCAAATAAAAATACATAGTACATGAATATAAAAAGACAATCAGTTTTATTAACTTTTTTAGCAAAATAACTGTTTAGATATCATTATTTTGGGTTGGGTACTAATTTTTGTGTCTTTTGAAGATGGTCAACCACGAAAACAAGAACACAATCAAGTGTAAATTTTATATTAGTTCTCTCTAGGAACATGTGCAAATCACAACAATGAAATGTCTTTTTGGGGAAAACCACAAAATTTATCCTCAGTGAAAATAAGTGATTCCACAGTAATATTTTTATGCCCTGTGACATTAAGTTTTTATTGTAATGAAGAAGAGAAAGTTTTAATGCTTGTTGTTCATAAAAATTTACAAAAACAAGATGCAACAAATGTGCATGTATATTGTAACTTCTTGTTGTGCATTTATTTAACTTAATTTTTTTCACCATATGAATATTTTCAGTTGATCCCGATGAAGAAGGAGAGAAGGTCTTGACAACAGATCTGGCTGATGATGGACATGATACAAGGAGATGTATACTCTGCTGGCATTATGGAGACGCTGATCCTAATGTAAGTACAGGGAATCATAAAAGTTCATCTGTCATGAATTAAATAGATATTGAAACTTCATGAAGTTTAAGACACAAATAAAGAATTTAAAAACAAACTTTTAGGTAAAAAAATTTCAATGAAAAAGATATATCAGAGACACTACTGTCTAAAAAGCACATCATAAAACCACTAAAAGTGCCAAACAGTTTGCTAAATTAGCCTTTTAATTGGAGTTAAATAAACTCATATTCAAACAAATCAAAATCTAAATCTGATAAAGTAATGACCTTGATTTATAGGTGGTTTGGTGGTGAAAAAGTGCCTCCTGACTCTGCCCTCTATATAGTTCTGGAACAGCTCTAAGCAAACTCACAATTTGTGATTAACATGTACATCTGGTATATAAATCTTCCAAATATTCTTACACATTAAATATAAGATTTTGTACTTCTGCATTTATATACAGAGAGAGGGTAGATTGTTGTACACAGGACAAGATGACTGGGTTCATGTTAACTGTGCTCTGTGGTCAGCTGAGGTGTACGAGGAAGGAAAACATGGAGGCTTACAGAATGTACCAGAGGCTGTTTCCAGAGGCAAAAAGATGGTAGGCTATATTCACTTTACGAAGTTGCGAAGGGTATAATGTTTTTGACTGGTCTGTCCGTCCGTCTGTGATCAAAGTTTGTGAACACAACTTCTATTAAACTACTGAACAGAATTTAACGAAACTTGATATGCAAGAAGTACACCATAATGTAGTTGTGCATGTTACCAGGAATTTTTGATCCGCAAATTTTTGTGGGAACTATGGCCCTTTGGACTTAAGAATTTGCAGAAAATCATGATTACAGTTTGTGAACGCAACTCCTCTTAAACTACTGAACAGAATTAAACGAAACTTGATATGCAAGAAGTACACCATATGTAGTTGTGCATATTACCAGGAATTTTTTATCCGCAAATTTTTGTGGGAGTTTTGTGTGGACTTAGAAATTTGCAGAAAATCATGATAACAGTTTGTAAAACTTCTAAACTACTGAATAGAATTTAATGAAACTTGATATGCAAGAAGTATAACTTATGTTGTAAAAAGCCCAGAATTTTCTTTAATTTTTTTTACCTCTCTTTACAAGTTAATGCTGAAATAGAAATAATAAAATAATATGACAGTATTATGTAGGTGTAGACAATTACTTCAGACTTTGTCACTTGTTTTAATTCTGCATCATCAGGTGAAATAATCTGAGATTGTGCAAGCAGTGCCTTTTGTTGACTTTAACATTGCTCTTGTGTTTTATCTGTCACATCAAATCAGGAATATTTTTTTAGTATTTGAAATCAAAACCAGTTTGTAGGTAGAACTATGAATGATTCTAATTCATTTACTTACATCTTACTATTACAGAAATGTGATACCTGCCAGAGAACTGGTGCTACTGTAGGTTGTAACACAAGAGGTTGTCCTGCCAATTATCACTTCATGTGTGGACGACTGGAGGGATGTCTGTTCCAGGAAGACAAGAAGATATTCTGTCCTCAACATAAAGATAGATCTGATGGATTGGTATGTACATGCGAGAGAATGTGAATAAATGATCAGAAATCTGTATTCAATATAATAATTGTTACTACATTGTATTTTAGGCTTGCAAGCTATTCATCCATGTAAAAATCTGCTCTGGTTGCATGTATGATTTTTGGCTGGAAATCATGGAGTGTAAAATCCAGTGTATAAAATGATGAATGTTGTATGGGAGGGGAAATAATTTTCCTCACAGTTTTCTCAGCAACTACTAATCACATCCTCTTGATATTTTGTAAGCAGTATCAGCATTGGGTTCACTCAGTGGGATTCAATTTCAGGTCTGTTGCTCACCTACTTCCTGTTGAATGAAATCCAGCCATTTGTTACTTTGACAGATTTTTCATAGTTTGAAATATTTGTTTGTTTTACAGCTTGTTGAGAAAGATAAATTTGCTGTCCTTAGAAGAGTGAGTGTTGATAGAGAAAACCTGAAAATCACCAAGAAGAGCTGGACAAAGGGTCTCACTGCTGCAGAAATTAATATTCTTATAGGTAATTGTTTGTACATTATGCCAAATGTTAAATACAATGTTTCAGTTGAATTTATTTCTGTCTCTCATCAATATATTGTTAAACTCATACAAAAAAACAAGGGAGATACTACTTTCACTACCCCTTCCGGACATTGAAGGACAGGGTTAAGATTTATCCCAACACATACTTATATATGATCATTTGAAGAATTCAATGTTGGAAACTATGTCTGAAAGAGAAATTTTCCTCCACATTGTATTACACACATAGAAGTCATTTTTATTCTTGAACATTTCAAAGAACTTTGTAAATGGCATCTTTAAAGTAAAAAATAAGATTACATTTGGGATCCTCTTGTTTATTTTGCAGGTTCCTGTACAATAGAATCTCTGGGACACCTGACAGCTTTGTCTGATTGTAAAGGAGTCATTCTTCCTGTTGGATTCTGGTAAGATAAATAGTAGAGGAAATAGATTATTGATATGAAAACCCATACATGTGCAAACAAACCCAAGTACAAATACTCACAGTCATTGAACTATATTGAAAGAAAATCTTTGTAAAATTCAGGAGAAAACTAGTATCTTTAACAGTTTACAGGAAACATGAGAAAATAAAACTGTTATTGTTCCTAATGGTAAATACACACACATCAATGAAGATTAAATGCCATAGTTACACATTGAATAGAAAATTAAGTACTGACTTTCTTAAGTGGTGTTCACGTTGGGGTCAAGTAACAGTCTATTGGCCTATATATTCGCAAGCAATTTATCAAGCACCAACCATCAATTCTGATATGACATTTATCAACCTTAAAGAAGGAACTTATTGGTCTTGAAATTAAATTTTCTGAATGTATGCATTCAATCTAAAGATATTAAGCAGAAGTTTCTAGTATAAGATAGCTAAATGGATGCAGTTGGTTTGTAACAAGATTGCCACATACTGTAAAAGGCTGATTAAATGAGTTCATTCAATGTTTCTATCTTTTCAGCTCATCTAGAGTTTATTGGAGTACCAAGGACTCCAGGAGAAGATGTGTCTACACCTGTAGGATTGTTGAATATCGACCAGAAAGCCTGAAGTCACCAGAGGCTACCATCAAGGACATGACCATCATTCACGACATAAATCATCCAAACTATGTGCCTTTGTCAAAGTTAGATATCCCTGGTATCAACCTATTTCCAAATCGCAAACGTGCCAATATCATTGACATTACAGATGAAGATGTTTCTATCCTTTCTGTTGAAACATCACGAACAATGTCTGCCACCTCAAGCATTGAAAAGGATCGGACGAAATCTTTCACTGGTGACGAATCGCTCAGCTCATCTTGGCCAGCTCCTAATAAGAAGCGTAGGAGTGATCCAGTACCCTTAGATCTTTCACTTCTTTCCCCTACAACATTAAGACTGCTGAACAAAGACCCAGAGAAGTATAAGAGAGAAGTTAGTGACACTGAAACAATTATTGTGAGGCCTCCCCAACCAGCTTTGCCAGTTATTGATGAAAACCCTCTTGCACAGATTGCTAGCAGGTTAAACAGTGCAGCTGCCAAGAGCAGACAAAAGAGCGAGGACAGAGTCATCCCAGGGAAGTCGAAGATCGTTATACCTGAACGACCTGCTAGTGCACCAACACTTGTAAGGTCAAGGTCAAATTCAGTGGAGCGTGTCATGTCACCGCCACAGCTGTGTTCATCTCCCAATGTTCTACCTCAAGTTGCTGAAATGGTAAATGATGAAATGAAAATGGCTGATTCTCAAAATGAGATGTCTATGGAAATGAATGAAAGCTTAGAATCTATTATTAAGGAACTGTCTTCAGGTGATGAGAATGCTATAATAGTTATCTCAGACCATGGGGAACTCTCTGAAGAAGATTATTCAATGATTGCCCAATACACAATGGGTGCACAGGAAAATCGGTTGACTAACACTGAAGCAGAGGTCGTTGAGTCAACAGAGGACGAAGTCAAGGCAATTCAGATAAATGAAGCTATGGATACTGAATATTTTGATAATTCCAAGCCATTAGAAAATGACCACACTGTCAAACCAGAGTCAAATGTAGTTTCTTCAGTTGATCAGATTACACAAAATAAGCAAGAAGCTCCATCTGATGTGCAAAATGATCCTGCAAAATCCAACTCTTTGACTTCAGATCAAGCTACCGAGGTGCCACCAGGGTCCATCAAAGTCCCTAATGATAGAAATTTGGTATTGTTTCAAAACAAAAGCAAAGACAGAATTATTCTCACAAAAGAAGGGACTTTTGTTCAGCATATTGATAAGGAAAAGGTGGATAAGCAAGCAACAAGCTCTGATGAAAAGTCAACTATTGAAAGAATGGAACTTACTGGGTGCTCTACAGAATCTGTTGATATTGAGAAGATTTCAGACTTGACTAGCTCTAAAGGTATACATTACCTGTGTGGATAATTTGGGATTTTTTTTATAAATGTAGGGTAAATGAGCATCCGAAAAAAATGTTATCAATAGTACTGGCCTAAGAAGGACAACCCTTGTAAACAATAAACAAAATATTCAAACAAGTTTTGAAATATTAAAGAACAAAATGTTAAAGTTTGTAAAATATTAAATTTTATTTTAAAAAACATGAATGATTCCATATGTGGATAAATAGAAAATCTCAGCCTTTTAGAAATCAATTAAAAATATGAATAGATGTTGTTTTTTTTTAAAGATTTTAGTTACATGTAAGAAATAACTGAAAAATTTTAAATTCAATGAAAATGATAAGTTAGGATAGTTTATGTAACAATGAGATAATTGAAGTCATTTATACAATATCTATTATTTATTTTTTTACAGAAATTCCAGCTGCAGAAGTAGCAAAGCCATGTGCTGAGGTACCTAAAGCAGACAATTCTGAAAGTACCATCCTGGAACAAGTAAGAGGTTACCAAGATAAGACTGAAGAGTCTAAATTGAAGAGGGATTGTCCTGTTTTGGAGAAGGTTGATGAGAGCTCAGACAGTATGTCTGAAGAGACGGAAGCTATGCCAGTCCTAGTAGTAGAGAGTCCCATGAAGCACAAGCTGAATGCATCAGCTGATTCAGAATCTGCCAGGAAAGTACTGGACCTTGATATGGTTAATCAGTCAGTAGACAAAGAGGTTCCAATGGAAACAAAACCTGTAGAAGAGACGAACCAGATATGTCAACCCACTGCTGAACTATGGGCCTTGGATAAACAAAAAGAAGATGAGTCTAGTATGGAATCTGAAGAGAAAGTTTATAGCCCACCAAAGAATTTTGATTTGAGAGATTCAGGAAAATTCATTCTGCACCCTGAAACTGGTGATTTTGTCCCAAAACCAGATTCACCAGAAAAGAAGATGCTTTCAACAAATAAATCTTCTTCTGACAGTAGAAAAGAGAAAACTAAAGAACGTAACTTGTTCGAAACTCTGGCAACGTCCCCTGTTGAGAAGAATGATGATGATGAATCAAAGAAAGCTGATCTTTTGAAAGGCCTTGGTCTAGAAAAGACACCACCCAAACCAAAACGTAAATCCTACCCATTGAGAAGAAGGTCTATATTTAGTGATGAAGAATACCAGTTGGATGTTTCATTGCATGAGAAACTATCAGAGAAGATCAAGGCTGAGAGTCTGTCCAAGAGCACTCCTGGTGAAGAGGGGCCTTTCAAATGCCAGACTTGTAAGAGGCATTATAGAACCAAAGAGAGCTATAGCAAACATGTCAAGGACTGTGATTTTGAGGTTAGTAGTACTACAGATGAGGAGGAGGAAAAGGAGGGAGAGGGGTCAAGGAGAGGTCGTTACCCCATGAGGGAGTCCACCATCGTCCAGTCTGTAGTCAGTCAGGTGGATGAGATAGAGAGGAAATCAGGTGTCCGAAAACCAGGACGGACAGGGAGTAGAGATATGTCTCCAAAGGTATTGTTAGATAGACTTTCACCTTCAAGGTTGGATACGAAGAAGTCTGCACAGAAAGAAAGTGACCTGACGTCACCTACCGTCAAGAGAGGTAGGGGACGTCCTCCCAAACTTCAGCATTCTATATCTATTGATTCTTCATCCAGTACATCTAGCAAATCTAAGCAAGATAGTGAAAAAGAAAAGCCAGTTGCAAGTAACACACCCACAACTGAAAAGAGAGGAAGAGGAAGACCACCATTGAATAAAACACCAGTGTCTAAAAATGAAGAGGAAAGTTCATCTAAAATAGAAGAGGAAAGTTCATCAGCTATAGAAATTTCTGAGGAGGAAAGTCCAGAAAAGGAGACAAAGAGGTCAAGAGGTCGACCTCCTAAAGAGATCAAACATAAAGGAAGAGGTCGTCCTCCTTTGTCATCTACTCAAAAAGTTCTGGACATCAAAAACAAGTATAGAAAACCTTTACGCTCGAGGAGTGATGATTTTATAACATCAAGAAAGCATAGAGTCGAAAGTCCATCTAAATCTGATAATCCATATGCTCGACAGTATTTGTTCAAGAACACTAGTGTAAACTATAATTTGAAACAGAGTTTAACTGCCTCAAAGAATAAAAGATCTTTACCACTTAAGAAATTGAAACATCTTAAAGAATCTTCTAGGAGAAAAAGTGATGTGTCTGAATCATCCCCTGGTACAAGAAGTGTAAGAAAATCAAGCAATGAGTCATCTTCATCTTTGAAAACTAAAGAAAAAGAAGATGAAAAAGAGAAGGAAGACGATGAATTAGATAGCAGTCTTGAATGTGATAAGGAGCAGCTTGAGATTCTAGCTTCGCAGATCAAAAGGAAAAGAGGACGTCCTAGGAAAAGCAAAGATGAAGATGAATCCTGTGAAAGCAAGACAACTGGGGTTAATAATAAGGACAAAGAAAGTAGTCATGAGTTGGAAAAGAGCAAAGAAAAGTCAGAAAAAGATGTGGAGAAAATCGATAATGAAGAAATCAAGGATAAAGATGGAACTTCTGAGAAAGAAAAAGATAATTCAAAGACCAGACAATATCTTTTCAAGAAGAAAGTTGAGAAACCGGAATCTATTACAACTGGAGAAGTCAGTTCTGAAAATAGTCAATTAATAGACAAGGACACTAGTGAGAAAGTAGAATCTTTTACAACCGGAAAAGTCAGTTCTGAAAATAGTCAATTAATAGACAAGGAAATTAAACAAGAAATGTTGGATAGTGAATATGAGGCTGCTAAACCCAAAGATAGTGATAAGAACAGCCAGATAGAAAATGCAGCACAAGAAAAGGCTGAAGAAGAGAAATCATTTTCTGAAGGGGGTACTCAGACAATGGATAGCAAGGAGAGTCCTGATAGTGACCAAGTTCTTGGTTGTGGAACAGCCAATATGCCTTTTATAATTGATGATGATTTTGAGGACATTCATGTCCAAGAAAAAACAAAGAAGCATCAGAAGTATAGAACTCCAAGGAAAAGCGATGAAAATGAGTTTATCATCAAGTCTGTCAATGGATCTCCAGCTGTAAAAGCTTTGTCCAGTTTCCTGGCAAAGAAAGAGGCTTCACCACCTAAGAAAGATAATGCAGAGACTCCTTCACCTACAACTGCCCCATCTCTTGAAAGCATTAGAGAGAATTTCTCAAAGTCTCTGGAAGGTAAATCTGAAGGATCAGTATTACAACAGCAGCTTGGCCATAAGAAACAACATGTGTCCAGTCGGAGAGTTTCTGATGATGCTAGAAACAGTAAAGATATTAGTAGTGGTGCTTCATCCCCAAGATCAAGACATTCATCTGGCCATTCTGAAGAGAGGAATATCTTCCAGGTTATGAATAAGACTTCTCCTTCTGAGAACAAGTCAGCTTATTCTGCCATCAAACCAGCAGCAGAGTTTGTACAGCCATCAACCAAACTAATCAGCCAGCAGCATGTTCAGCAAATCTCCAATAGCCCGTCTCTGGGAATGGGACCACCACCTTTGATGACCCCATCATTGATAGGAATACACAATCCTGCAAATAATACAGGGTCACCAGCGTCATCCCTGACAGCATTCCAACAGCTTCAACAAAATATGCCGCAGGCCATACAGCAGATACAACGCTCCTCCAATACACCAGCTATCATACCCTATGTGCCTGCTGTACAGCCACCACCTTCACAGTTTGATATCAACCAGCATATTGAACGAATGATCCATGAGACCACATTGGCCGCTGGTTCTCAAAACCCTGTCATTCAACAGATTATTCAGCATTCTAATATTGGAGCTCATCAGCTAGTATCACCACAAATGCAACAAGTCATAGTTCATCCAAAGATTGAGTCAGTTCCAGCACACCCACAGATGCAACAGGCATATATCAAACCAGAGGTTGGACCATTCATAGGGCATCAACAAATACAACAAATAGTTTCCCAGCCACAAGTTATGGTACAACCGAAGATTCAACAAATGCAACAAATGTACACCAATCCAGTTATGCAACCACAGGTGCAACAAATCCCTCAGGTTCAACATTTTATTCAACAAACCCAGCCACAAATTCAACAAGTCATAAATCCACAGATTCATCAGGCAAATGTTAGAAATAATTCTTCCCAAATCTCTCAAATTCCACAAACAGTACAGAATATGGACATCACTGCCACACCAGTGACAAAAGCTTCACAACCTAGTTCATTTATACCTGTTTCTAAGATACCAACAAATAGATTGATTCCTTTAACACAATTAATGGATGTTGAACCTTCAACAAGCAAACCTTCCAGTAGTCATCTTCCAAGATCTTCACCTATGCCAATTGGGACATCCCATCATGACATCAGCCGTCGTACCCCTACACCTCAAAGTAGGACCCCAACACCTCAAGGCAGTTCCTCATCTTCACCTGTGACACCCACACAGAAAACTGGAGGTGCTAAACCAAATACTATTGTTAGAATATTTGTTGATGGAAAACCTGTTGCCTTGACAACTGATCCCACAGTGCTTCAGGATCACAAATCACTGCTGAATAAGCTTGGTGGAAGTCAAATTCAAAGCGGCACATATTCTGTAACTGTCTCAGCCCATCGTGTGCCATCAACCAACACAAGTCCTGTAACTGCTTCCAGTCAATTGGTGCCGGCAATACAACAGATTTTACCCAGGAGTCAGTCTCCAGCTTCAGCATCGGGAACCAGTCCAAAATACTCCATAACTTCAGCCATCAAAGATGCTATAGACATGAAGCTTGTTGAAGGAATGTCTAGAAATACTGTATCGGCTGCCACTCAAGAAAAAATATTATCCTCGTTGATAAGCAAGCAGCATTCAATGGGGTCTCATCACAATTATAGCAAAAGTGTCCAGGACATGATAAGAAGACTGCCCATGCCAGAACGCCCCACTCCAACCATATCCATCCAACCAAAGGTCACAACCTCATATGTTAAAAAACCAGATGGCACTGTGCAGAAGAAGACGCTCATCAAGCCTATGATAGTTAACCGTAAGCGTCCAGCGATTAATCCCATCAGCCTCATGGGAAGTGCCTCAAAGAAACCCATGGTAAATTACCAGGAGAAGAACGGGACAGTTCAAGGTCTCTTGTCTAAGGTGGTTATGAGGAAACTAGTAAAGGATGGATCACCAAAACCAAAGCAACTGGATGACATAGAGAGGGTCATAATCCCTAAAGAGAAGAGGCCAAGAGGACGTCCTGCCATGAAAAAGAAAACACCAAGAAAGAGCAATATCCACAAACCTCATGCTGGGGGTGAGTCAAATTTAGTAGAAGAAATCAAAAATACTGTAAACGATAAAAATATTAGCATTTGGGTAATTTTGCTTAATAACTGATCTGCCACACAAACACCAATACATCATATTTTAAGTAAAGAGTATAAATAATCAGAAGAAATGTGAATTTATCCTGCAGGGAAAATGTTCACCTTACAAAATAAAAAAATCTCACCACAAAACTTTCCACAACAGCAGAAGGTTGTCATTGTTGATAAATAAGATTTTGTTTACTTCTGTCTGACCAAGTAAAAATTATAATATGATAGCGACAATTTTTCCATATGTAGAATTACAGCACTTGTAAAACAATTTATAAAAAACAAAAAAACAAAAAACAAAATTATAGCTGTTGAAGAAGAATCAATAAACATGAGACAACATTCATAAAAACAGAAATACATTTTAAGTTCTTCCAAAACAGCTGGCAGTAAATCAGATGAAACTAAAACATTTTGATGACATTTGCTTGGGTAACAAGAAATGTGGTGTACATGTATTTCATTATATTATTTATCAATTTTTTATAAAGTCGAAATGTGCATATATTTTTTTGTAGTCACTTCAGCACGTCCCATTGTTCATGGTCCAAAGCAAGTGACCAAGGTACCACAGCCAGCAGTTGAAGAAGAAGTGACAGAATCCTCAATGTCAGTCTTCATGGAACACCAGCAGAGAGTTCAGGAAAAGGCAGAGAAAATTGAAAAGAATGGAGCTTACTTGATGTTTGAGATAACCAGTGATGATGGCTTCTCTTGCAAAGCTGAAACTATGGAAGGTGGGTATACAGAATGCTAAATGTCGGAGAAAGTGAACATATTGTAAATGTTGGTGGTTTTTGGTGTGAAGTCTGGAGTATGAAACTCAAATGCTTAATGGCTAGTGAGCAGGAAAAAATATTGTGGTAACAGTTCTCTTAGCAACTACTTATTTGGTATGCAGCATTAGCATGGCGTTCAATATCATGGATTCAGTTTCAGGTCTGTCTCCAACTAAATGTACAACAAAAACAAAATTCAGCCGTTTCACCCATTTTCATAAACCAAATGAAAAACAATATTGCATTACTTTCAGTAAATAATGTAAAACATGTAAAATGTCTTTGTTTTAAAAAAATATTGTTTTTATTACAGATGCTTGGCAGCAAGTCACAGAGAAAGTACAAGATGCCAGAACAGAAGCAAGGATGAAGCATTTGTCTTGTGCCAGTAAGTTCATTGCACAATAAAAAAATATATTCTTTTCATGATACACAGATCCACACACTATCTTGGAAAAAAGAGTAAACTACATGTTTTGTAGCTTTAGATGTATCATTGTGGCACAACAAACAGAAAATGATTTATTATCTTTTAAAGGAATAATAACACAAGAAACACACAGTTAGGTGCTGCACATCCGCACACAATCAGGTTTGTCAGATACCTGCGTATAGTCTGTGGTTTCCTTATGGTACTACTGTTTCCTCCTTTTAAACAGTAACACACACACAAAAATGAATAGAAAATAGACAATTTTATCAATCCAGTATGGAAATGCTATTTAACCAAAATAAAGTCCATAGAACCTTTATATAAAAATTTTATCTCTTTGAATTTAATTCTACTGTCAAATATGCATTGTAGGTGTCCATGGAGTGAATATGTTTGGAGTCAATCACAATGCAGTTGTGTACTTGTTGGAGCAGTTATATGGTGCTCAACTTTGTAGGAACTACAACTTCAGATATCATAAGTACACACGTACTGAGGAAGATGAGGTATGTTATTATGATGTTGTAACATAAATTCTTTGTTTTGTATTTAATATATTATGTTTTAAAAGTGACAAAAACTTGTATAATTTTATATCCACTTAAGATATGAAGCAACATACATGTATTATCCTTTTGAATATCAAAGCAACCACACTCCCAAAGGTTCGATTGACATGCAATATAAGAAAAGCGCAAAGCACACAAGCAATTGCGGATTACCAAAGGGTTTGAAAAAAAAATAAAGTATAACAAGATCTTTTAAAAATCTTTGAATTGGACATATAGATGAATTAACAGTTTACTTTTTATTAGGAGCTCATTTGAAAAGCCCATTGGTAGTGCTTGTTTTCAAAGTTTCTAGTCTCATGAATGATTTGATTTCTTAAGTTTCTTTATGTCACCTTTATTTTTTGTACAATATCTACATTTTGTAATATTCATTAGGAACCCATAGAGAACCCTACAGGTAGTGCTAGATCTGAAGGATACCAGTCCCATAAGGAGTTCGATATCTTCAGTTTCTTGATGTCAACTTTATTGTTTGTGAAATATTTACATGAAATATTTACCCATTTTATACATGTACATTTTATTTTCAAAAGGAGCCCATAGAGAACCCAACAGGTAGTGCTAGATCTGAAGGATACCAGTCTCGTAAGGAGTTCGATATCTTCAGTTTCCTCATGTCACAGTACAGAGCACACCCAGTCATGGACTTATCAGAATCCAACACTGAAATGAACCTCAAATCACAAAGGTAAGGTATTGTCTTTGCAAAGAAGTTTTCTAAATAAATCTTTGAATAATATCTAGAGGACATGGACTAAATTTTGTCTCGAGATGAAATATGACTTTAACTTTAAGAGGAACAACTGTAATAGCTACATTAAAAAAAAGTCGTCTACTACATTTCATTTTTATGACCCTTCAACAAAGTTGAGGGGCTTATAGTGGTCTGGTCCATTTACCGTATTTTCCGGTGTATAAGCCGCTATTTTTTTTCTGAAAAGTTCTGGGTGCGGTTTGTGCACCGGTGCGCTTAGTCTGTGTATTTTTAAAAAATTTTCAGGTGGACCAGTGTGAAAACATCGATGTTTTCAAGCAAAGACTTCATCTGGGTCATTACCAAACTACTGCAATTTCTATTTCAGCTTTATTCATGTGATGTTTTGTTTGTTATTTTATGAAATAAATAGTAAATACCCTCGAATGTGTTTGTTTATTATGTATTTCAGTTGTTTCGATCTTTTCTCTCCATAATCATCTATTTTTATTTTGATTACGTAATCAGACAGAGGTGTGCCTAAAATATGGAATTTATATAATAAATAAAATGCATGCTGTCCCTTTCCTTTCTCTTCCAATGATTAATATTAGATATCTTTGTGCATAATATGCACTTTTCTATGTTGGTAATGTCCACATTATTACCCTGGTAAGTAATATATACATAATATGTACAGATGTGTTCATTTTCTCCCTACTTTTGAAGAGACTTATGTTTATTTTCTCCCTACAATTTTATAGACTGTTTTCTCCTTTAATTCAAGAACAACTAATCCTTTTGTCTCTATTCTAGCTATTTTAGAGCAAACATGTATCATTTTATAAAATTTATTCAGTTAAAACTCGTGTGCAGGAAAATTATAGAAAAACAACCTTTGACCTGTTGACATCGATCCACACAAGACAAGTACACACTGTTTCATGTGTATTTTTACCAAGTGAATATCATGGATTTGTTTGATCAAGGAACCATTTGTTCTTAAGATTTTTATTTAATAAATAGTTAATAAATAATCAAGGACACACAAAAAATCTATAATTATAGATTGGACATATTCCTATGCACAGGTATGCCATTTGATTTTCTTTTATTTTCCACCACGTGGTCAAGCTTGTAGCTGACTAATGATTAATCACACAAATAGAATGTGAGTAAATATAACCAAAACATATCAAGGTCAATAAACTTCACTTTAATTGCAATCAAAACAATAACTGTAGAATCGGGTTGCCGACAAACGATTTAAATGCCAATCATAACACCTGTCAAGTGTCATACACTAATTTGCAATTTACCGATATATACACACAGTTAAAATCAATAACAATAAGTCAAAACACAAGCTGTATTTATTCATTTTTATTAAAATCAAACACAATTTTATTTATAAATCAAAAATAAATAACAATATAAAATGGAAACGATCTTCAACGACATCGGGAGTCTTTAGGCTGAAAATGATATGAAGGTGAAAAAAATCATTCAATATACGTTATAAGACTTAAGAAAGGGGTGCGTTTAATACTCAGGTGCGCTTTATTAATTGATAAAACCAGATATTTCCCTGAAAATCGGCCCTGCGGCTTAAAGTCCGGAGCGCTTTATTCTCCGGAAAATACGGTATCTGTCTTACCAAATCAGGTTGACCTTCAGGTAGAAAATGATTTTTGGCTGGATTTCAAGGATTGAAAATCTGGGTTATAAAATGGTGAATGTCCGGCCGCTGGCAGACAAGGGAATAACTTTCTACAGTTTTCTCAGAAAATACTAATTACAGCTTCTACATATTTGGTATGCAGCATCAGCATGAGGTCCTATACTATGGGATCAATTTCAAATCTGTTGCCCACCTACTTCCTGTTTAAAGAAATCTGGTCATTTTTGGCCAACAGAATTTCATGTGGAAAGGTGGAGCATAATGTCTTTTGGACTTGTTCTTGTTTGATATTGTTAGCTGTACATGGACCTATAACATATTGACTAGTTAAACTTATTTAATTTGTCTTCATAAACCTTAAAACTGTATTTATATATATTTCAGGAGAGCTACAAGTATGGATCTACCAATGGCTATGAGATTCAGAAAGCTTAAGGAACATGCCAGAGAAGCTGTTGGTGTATACAGGTAATTAATTATACCACAAGAATTTTCCTTTTTAGCTCACCTGGACCAAAGGTCCATGTGAGCTATTGCCATCACTTGGCGTCCGTCGTCGTCTGTCGTCCGTTAACAATTTTTCAAAAATCTTCTCCTCTGAAATTACTGAACAGAATTTAATGAAACTTGGTACAAATGATCCTTAGGGTGTCCTGCACCAAACTTGTGTTTCGATTTTTGATCCGTCAAAAAACATGGCAGCTGTTACTAAAAATAGACCAGGGGGGTCAGACTACCTTTTTTTGGCTTGTAAATCATAAAGTATAAGAGATAGATGAAATCTGATGCCACCCTACTGCTTCAGTATGAAAAGTTCTACAAAAGTCTGCATTTGGTCAAAGTTGATGATCTCTTTTAGGGGTTACAGCCCCTTAAAGGTGAAAAATAGCGTTTTTTCATGTTTTTGGCTTATAGAATGAAAACTATTGCAGATAGAGAAAAGCTGTTGCTTGCTTAGATGTTCAGCTCATTTAGCTCTACAAAAGTCTCCATAGTGTCGAAGTTGTCAGATGACCCCTTATTAAAGTTACGGCCCCTTAGTGGCGAAAAATAGTGTTTTTTGGCCTACAGAATGAAAACTATGGCAGATAGAGAAAAACTGTTCCTTGCTTAAATGTTCAACTCATTCAGCTCTACAAAAGTCTTCATAGGGTCAAAGTTGTCAGATTACCCTTTTGAGAGTTACGGCCCCTTAAAGGTGAAAAATAGTGTTTTAAGCCTATAGAATGAAAACTATTGCTGATAGAGAAAAGCTGTTGCTTGCTTAAATGTTCAGCTCATATGGCTTTACAAAAGTCTCCATAGGGCCGAAGTTGTCAGATGACCCCTTATAGGCAAAAAATAGTGTTTTTAGCCTATAGAATGAAAACTATTGCAGATAGAGAAAAGCTGTTGCTTGCTTAAATGTTCAGCTCATTTAGCTCTACAAAAGTCTCCATAGGGTCGAAGTTGTCAGATGACCCCTTATAAAAGTTACGGCCCCTTAGTGGCGAAAAATAGTGTTTTTGGCCTACAGAATGAAAACTATTGCTGATAGAGAAAAGCTGTTGCTTGCTTAAATGTTCAGCTCATTTAGCTGTACAAAAGTCTTCATAGGGTTTACATCAAGACCAGGTTAGCGTTTCAGGCTCCTGGGAGCCTCTTGTTTTGGCCGGATCAAGCAGATTAACAGTTTTCTCAGAAACTACTAATCATAACCATATATTGTATACAGCATCAGGGTGGGTCCCTTAACGTTGGATTTGATATCACGTCTGTTGCTCACCTACTTCCTGTTTAACAATATCTAGCCAGTTTTGATTTGACAGATTTATCTACTTATAATACTTATTTATTAATGAATCAAAACTCAAACTAATACATGTTGAGGTAGCTTAACAGGTTGGCCACTGTAAACATATGCATTATATGGTAATTCAAATAACTATTATCTTTGTTCTCCATTTACTGTAATGGTAATAACTAAAATGGTGATTTGTGTATTTTAGATCTAGCATTCATGGGCGTGGTTTGTACTGTAAGAGGAGGATTGATGCTGGTGAGATGATCATAGAATACTCAGGGGAGGTAATCAGGGCCACACTGACAGACAAGAGGGAGAAATACTATGAGAGCAAGGTATGACTAGAGTTAAAAAAATAAAAGATTCCCATATTTGGATAAATATTCACAAAAATAAATTTAGAAAATAGCCAGCATTTAGCATCATCTTATATGAAGAATCATGATGGTTATCCACTGCCAATTTAATCTTATGTATCAAAATAGAGAGCATTATTTCTGTTGTTCTGTTGCTAGACTACATTTATATGCTTTTAAATTGTACATGTACAGTGAAACTTCTCTAAACCGGCCGCCACAGGGACCATATAAATTGGCCAGTTTAGAGGGGTGGCCGGTTTTGTGGGTGTCTCCTTAATGTCCATAAATGTTACAACCCATGATCAAAATATATTGATCTTATATTCACAAAGTATATTCTATGTCTTATACCTTGCGAAATCTGTCTCAGTAACATTTAAAAATAAGGTTATGTTGACTTGTTTTATAGTTTTATTATTTTGATATTAAATTTGATTTATAAAAGCTCAAAAAGTAAGTATTAAAAAATCAGAAAGTTTTAAAATATGGACAACACTTTTGGTTCATTTTGTAAGTTGGCAAAATACTTTATCAGTCTGACATAAATTAAAATGCATACATGTAACATATCCAGTTTTAAAATAATTTCAAAAAAACTATTTTTCAAACCATTAATTGTTTTCAGCTCATTAATTCCAATTTACATGATTAAATTGCCTATGAATATTTTGATCAGCTTGGACAGAAATATTTGAACAAACAAATTATGTCACAATAACTAACAAAGATGCAATTTTTAATTCAACAAATCCTTTTAATTACCATTCTAAACTAATTGTTTATATAATAATTAAAATTGACTTGTGCAGGGCTTCAAAATTCTTTAATTTGCTTTTATAACTTGTGTGTTGGCAACTTTATTGCCTGTGGCATTGATTGCATGGCCAGTATTCAGGGGTTTAAATTACTTGATTATTGAAGGGAAAGTTTAAAAAAGGTGGCCGGTGTACGGTTTGGAGGGGTGGCCGGTATTGTGAGGAAAATTTACATAGAATTTTAATACAATTTTGCAGGGACTTTTTGAAATGGCCAGTTTAAAGGGGTGGCCAGTTTTCAGGGGGTCCGGTTTAGAGAAGTTTCACTGTATAGGTATTTTGCAATCAATTTGTTTATTTTTATTCTTTAAATGGCTACTGAAGATGTTTCTTTTGGTCTGTTTTGCTTCCTTCCATTTATAAATGAAGACATTGAACTTTGCTTATTAGTTAAAAAATTCTCAGCATTTTATGTCCCCATGATGACATGTCGGGAGGGCATTAAGTTTTACTCATCTCCGTCTAACAAATTTCGGTCAAGCTTTTCTTAGGAACTGTACATGAGAATGATTTGAAACTTGGTAGAATAGTTCAGTATGACAAACTGTATGTCTTTAGCCACTTTCAGACCTGTCTGACCTTTACTTCCTGTTAGGGGTTGGGCCGATATGAAAGCTATGAAATTGGCTTGAAAATTTCTGTCAAGCTTTTCTTAAAAACTGTAACTGGGAATGATTTGAAACTTGGTAGGATGGTTCAGTATGACAATCTGTATGTCCTAAGCAGCTTCCAGGCCTGTGAGACTTCCACTTCTTGTTTGGGGCCTAGTGGGGGCATCTGTTTCCCATGGACACATTCCTTCTTTATTTCAAAGTCTATGATAAAACCTTCTATATCTAAAAACTATTTTAGAATGATTTTTTTTCAGGGCATTGGATGTTACATGTTCAGAATTGACGACCAGGATGTAGTTGATGCCACACTTCACGGAAGTGCTGCTAGATTTATTAATCATTCATGTGATGTAAGTGTATTAAAGGGATAAAATCTAGCTTCATTGAAAATTGGCATGGCCCACCCTGTGGCTTTAAGTTTTGAGTACTTTATACTTTGGTAAATATGCATTTATACCCCCACTCGTAAGAGAGGGGGCTATATTGCAATTGAATTGTCCATCTGTGTGTCTGTTTATCTGTCCATCCGGTACAATATCATGGCATCTACTGAAGGGATTGATTTCAAATTTGGTAGACAGCTTAAGCATGATGGGATTTGTATTTCCCATACTCTCTAGTAAGTCGGTGATCTACTTCCTTTTTTTCATGCCGACTTAGACTTTTAAGGGTAAATAATGGAAAGATTTTCGTAACAGATTTTTCGGCTTCTACAGAAGGGATTAACTTCATATTTGGAAAACAGCTTAAGCATAATGACATGTATTGTGCCTCCCCTCTACTAACTGTTTTCTGAATGGTTGAGTGGGGGTATGATTATCATGTCTTAGTGCAACCCCTTGTTGCTTTTGTGTTACTAAAAATAAATGGCATAACTTTGTGGTGTTGTGAAAATAAACTTATTTGTATCTGTGATATAAAAAAATACTTTGCCCTTTTGAGTATGATTTGTTTACCTGAGTGATAACTTATTTAGTTTAAACCAGTTAAAACAGGAATTGAACTCAATTATTTTGTTATGATAATACATATGTATATGAATAAGATTTTTTGCTTTTGATAAAAGAATTTGTTTTTGTTGCAAAATTTTGATAATAAGTTGCTTGTACGGTTTAAACAAAATCCTAATTTAATACTGAGAACCGATATCTAAATGAATCACACTTTACATCAAGGGTTATTTTTAACTAAGTATTGCCATCAGGCAAAATTGTGTAAAGTTTTACTTAGGTTAATCTTAGCATGTCCATCATAAATGTTGTTGTTTTTAAATTGTTGTTTATATTGTAGGTTGTGTCGGGTACACTTATTCCACATCTCATTATCTTCCATTATTTTATTCTTTTATTTTTCAGCCCAACTGTTATTCCAAAGTAATCCAGGTCGAAGGAAAGAAACACATTGTGATCTTTGCAATGAGACAGTGAGTACTTCAAACTAAATTGTATCTTAAAGTAAAAATTTTGCATGAATCTGCAATACCTTATAACAGGAAATTTTCGTGAGGTTCTAATTTTCACTTTATTCGCAAAGTCCGAGGAAGTGCTAAAATTAAAAATCACTAAATATTATATGCTATGTATTGTACACACTCTAGATTCTGTAAGTGCGAAAAACTAAGACTGCTAAATTTAAACATACAAATTGTGAAATTTGCAACTTTTCCAACTATACAGTATAAATTTTGTATCTGAAGAACTAGAAAAATGAAAAACCTTCAAAAAAGACTGAAGAATTATGCAAATATTATTTGTTCACTGTTTGTAATGGTTAAGATCAGTAAGAGAGTCCTGGAAATAAGTAAAACTTTGAAAAGTGAAAAAGAAGATATTTGGAGTATATATTCACAACACAAATTGCATTAAAAATATGAAAATAAAACAAAGCAAAGAAATGACACCTTGAATTGCTGTTCTTCATCCTGTAGATACAGGCCTTTTTCAATCTAGGTAAAAAGTTTTTAGATGTAGACTGTTTAGGGTTTTTAGCTCACCTGACCCTAAGGGTCATGTGAGCTATTGTCATCGTTAAGCGTCCGTCGTCCGTCCGTCGTCCGTCGTCCGTCCGTTAACTTTTCTTCAAAGATCTTCTTCTCTGAAACCACTGAAGGGATTGCATTGATACTTGGTATACATGATCTTTAGGATGTCCCCTACCAAGTTTGTGAATTATATACATGTCGACCAACCAAGATGGCCGCCGTTGCTAAAAATAGAACAGGGGGGTCAGACCATTGTTTTTGGCTTATAACTCAAAAAGTATAAGAGATAGAGAAAATCCGAAGCAACCTTCCTTGTTCAGCATCAAAAGCTCTACAAATCTCTCCATTTAGTCGAAGTTGTGAAACAACTCCTTATAGGAGTTATTGCCCTTTAATCATCAAATGTGACCATTTTTGCAGTTTTTGGACAATATCTTGAAAACCGTTAGAGCTAGAGGAAAAGTTAGCATTGCAGAATTGTTTAGCTCATTGAGATCTACAAAAATGATTTCAGGGTCTAAATTGTCAGATCAGCCGTTTAAGAGTTATTCCCCTTTAACTGTTTTTTTTCCATTAATTTACACTGATTTTCAAAAATCTTCTTCTCTTAAACCACTGAAGGGATTGCATTGATACTTGGTATACATGATCTTTAGGATGTCCTCTACCAAGATTGTGAATTATATACATGTCAACCAACCAACATGGCCGCCGTTGCTAAAAATAGAACAGGGGGGTCAAACCATTGTTTTTGGCTTATAACTCAAAAAGTATAAGAGATAAAGAAAATCGGAAGCAAATTTTTTTGTTCAGCATCAAAAGGTCCTTACAGTAGTTATTGCCCTTTGACTGTTTTTTCTATTAATTTAAACTGATTTCCAAAAATCTTCTCTGAAGCCACTGAAAGGATTGTTTTGCAACTTTGTTTACTTGAAAGTTTGTGAAATTTATTCAAACTTTGGCATAAGAGATCAGGTGAGCGATTCAGGCTCCTGGGAGCCTCTAGTTTTATGATGGAAGGACAGCTAATAAACTAAAACTGAGGAATTACTGAAGTGTTGTAGAAATATATGATTATTATAAGCTGCTAAGTAAACCCTTTATACTTCAAAATTATAATTTATTTTTATTTGTTTTTTTCAGGATCTTTAAGGGAGAGGAACTGACATATGATTACAAATTTCCAATTGAAGAGGTTAAGATTCCATGCACCTGTGGTTCCAGGAAGTGTCGAAAATATCTCAACTAAAACTCTTATTTCAAATTACACAAAAAACCGAAGCCTACAAACTATAAACTATCATGAAACTTTCTTTAATTATTATTTTGAAATCAGTGTTCTGGAATATTAAGCTTTATGTGTCTTGCAATGTGCTATTTTTGTGTAGTTTTCTTTCTTCTTTTTTTTTACTCTATTTGAAGTTAAAATTTAAGAAAAGTTTTTAATCCCTAAAGTATATTAAAAATGCCATATCTTGATGTCTTAAAACTTTGCTTAAAGGTAGCTACATGTATATGAAATATGATATTTTTGAAATATGATGATTTCTTTTTTATAATAAGACCCTTTGTCAATTTGATCTAATTTAAAAACCTTTCTTTATATGTGATTGTGGATGTACATTTGAAATATTATTTATTTGTGCAGAGTAAATTTATCTTGATGTGTTCATTTTGTTGATATTAAGTAATTTTTAAGTTAAAATTCAATATACTTTACATTGCCCATGCTTTGCCTAGGATGCAATTTTGAAAGACAGGGAATGACATTAAAGGTTGCCCAAATGTCCAAGACAAATTAAATTGACATGTGGGCAAGTCAAACTCCATTTTCCATCGACAAGAAACAGAAAACCATATTTTTTTAGATATAGTCTCTCCACATTTCTGTATGATTTAGATGTGTTATCTAATTTATTTTCTCATGTTTTTTTTTTTAATTTGTTTAATTTTGATGTAGCTGTGGTTTAAGCTGTTAGTTATTTCCATCAGGGCATATTATAGTTGTTTGTTATTATTGTAGATTCCTATGCAAATATTGTTTCAAATAGGTTGTATATATATTTGTGATCAATTTTACTAACAAATTTTCTCTTCTGTTATTTTTTTAGGAGACTTTGATTCATTTCTTTATTTTTTGTTCCTTAATAACTTGCATAGAAAGATTTATAAGAGTTGGTTCTAGAATTAGAAATGTTTGGGGCCATTTTTTTCACTACCAAATCAATTAAAGGTTAATTTGATATTTTCCTATTGATTTTTCAGGGGAAAAAACATCCCTAAAAGTGAGTCTGATTATTATAAATACCACCATGTATGATAATTGACACAAGTTTATCCTGACCCCCCTCACATTTAATTTTGGAACAACTTCAACTTCATGTGAAAAAAATAAGCATGCAATGATGTTTTTAAATTTTTGTCCTTTTAATTCTGCATGTCTGACATTTGTAAGGGAACAGTCACAATTTTCTTTATTTTGATGATAATTGAAGTTTGATCAACTTTATTATTATGAATTGTTAATATTTTGTTTGTCATGATAGCAAGAGGAAACTATGATTATGAATTTTTATGTTAGAATTTCTCATTATTAATACACTATAAATGATCAAAAGATTTATACATTGTTAATCATTTTATACATTTATCATATATTTATTTGTTGTAAATAGTTTTATATATTTTTGTGTTTAAATAACTATGAACAATAAACTCAATTTTCATTAGTGATTGCTAAAGTGAAATAAATACTATATCAATTGTTCAAATAGAATTATCAATCTCCTGGCATTCTGTGAAAGTATATACATTTTTGGGCATTAATTTTCATGGATTTTATTTTTCTCCTCTACACTAAAAGTGGCTGGCATCTCTTTCGCTGACACAAGAAGTGAGTGAGGGATTATGTTTTATCCTTCATTTGGTTTAAAACATTTCTGTCAAAGGTTTCAAGACAACTACATGCGATATTCATTAGCTCACCTGGCCGAACATCATGTGAACTTATGCCATCACTATGCGTCCGTTGTCTTTGGTCGTCGTCTGTAAACAATTTAGAAAATCTTCTTATCTGAAACTACTGAACCAATTTGACTGAAACTTGATAGGAATGATACATGACATGTTCAGTTGGCTACAAATGATCCTCATTTTAAATTGATTCGATTAAAAACATGGTCACTGTTGCTAAAAATAGAACGGGGTGGGGGTGGGTTAAAACAGCAGTTTTTTGCAAATACCTCAAAAACAGTGACAGATATTAAAATTTTGATATAGGATAAAAGTAATCAGCATGTCAAAATCTATCTACTCAGAAATTTTGAAGAAATTATTCCAACAAACCTTGTTGGAGTTATTGCCCCTTTTCTTATTTTTTTCTGCTTTTTGCACTTATTATGTCTTGTATCTCAAGAACTACATAAGATATTGAAGTAATTTTAATTGCAAATTGTTCAGCTAAGTAAGCTCTACAAAATTGTCCATTATGTCGAAATTGTCAGATGACCCCTTATAGGAGTTATGGCCCCTTAAACGCCAAAAATAATGGTTTTAGCCTTATAGATTGTGAACTATAGAAGATAAAGAAAAGGTTTTGCTTGCTTAAATGTTCAGCTAATTGAGATCTACAAAATTGTCCATTATGCCTAAATTTTCAGATGACCCTTAAAGGAGTTCTGGTCCGTTAAATGACAAAAAAGTAGATTGTACGTGATATTTAGATTGTGTTTCATACAAGAGTGTGCCACCCATTTGCTTGCTTAAATGCTTAGCTTAATAGAGATTTCCAATGGTTTCATGTGTTGGCAAAACATTAAGACATTGAAACCAGGTGAGCGATTCAGGCTCCTGGGAGCCTCTTGTTTGATATTCATGAAGCTTCATTCTATAGTTATATATGGTGTAGTCCATTTGTCTGTATGTCTGTCACAAATTCATATTTACCTTCATGTTTAAGTGACTTTTCCATTTGTTAGGGGGAACTGGGTGGGTGAGTGGCCTAAGGTGCTGGTTTAAATACCACACTATTGTTCACTAGTCAATTACCTATGCAAGAAGTGGATTGAGTAAATTATAATTTACAAAATATCAGATGCCAACCTGCATGTTATAGATTTTATTACTTACCTACACAAGGTTGGTAGTCTAACTCTGTATGGCACAGTATTAAACTATTAAACAAATATAATGTTTTCAGAAGGACATCATTACATGTACTTGCTTGCATAAAATTGAACTTTTATTAGCAAAGCTACTCTAAATGTTTTAATACAGGTTCACTCTTTTAGTCAATTCATCTTAGATGAAACCCTGGTTTTGGTTAAACAACTAACAGGGGCGGTTCCAGATGTCTGTGAAAAAAGGGGGGGTAATAAGAAATGAAAATTTGAAGTTGCTTGGTCAATTTTATACAGAAAAAAATTAACCTGGCCGGGGGGGGGGGGGGGGGGGCATATGCCAACCGCACCCCTCTGAATCCGCCGCAGATTAAATCCCAAAGATAGAATGACCATTTCTTGCATGAAATCCTTGGTTGTGCCTGGTTTTGGTTGGACTAAGAAATTAAAGAAAGGCCACAAAAGCATCTCATGTTATAGATTTTTTTAAAGAATGATATGTCCTAGGTTGATTAAACCACATTATTGCAGCTGCATACTCATTATTTGACCTTAACATAAAATTTGTTGGAAAGAACCAAGAAATTTCATGGTCTTTTAGCACCATCTCAAGGTTCTTTACGGCACCATGTATTTTACAGAGTGGAGTCTTGGAGTGGAGTTGAAGAGTGGAGTCTGGAGTTTGGAGTTTAGAGTGAAAAATTATTTAAATTTGACACAGCTGTGCTATAAATATTTGTCATATATGCTGATTGGTTATAAACCTAGATCAGCTACAGCACCATTGGCAGGAATGTTTAGAGTTTTAAAACAAAAGAGTTTTATTCATAAAGTAAGATTTATGACCTATGAACCACATATGGTTTAAATAACTGCAGTCACAGACATTAAACTTCACAATAAAGCTATTTACAGGTCATTGCCCTGTACAACCTGTCTTTAATGCATTGCTATTTTAAAACATGATCAAGCAATTGGAATCTTCTCAGTCAACATGCATTTACTATAACTCAAGATATAATAGGACAAACAAGCACTTTTTATTACATAATTTTAATTTTTCTTGTTAAAAAATGGAGCCATGTCTAACTTCTTTTTTATCAGTCATCTTCACATTGTCAAAAAAGAATGCAAATGACCAAGATCAAGTTTATGGATAACTGGACATGCCATTAACTTTAATTAACTTTATGAAGTAATTCATTTCTGGCTTATAAAATCTATCAAGAATGAAAATGAATTAATGCTGATAGAATTGATAACATTTAGGCACAGAAACACAAACCTGTAACTCTTTTAATAATCTGGCTCACAGACCATGATTAAATTACCAAATTGAATAAAACAGAAATATATAAAATTTCTAAATATTGTTTTAAATTAACATGATTATTAAGAGTGGAGAATAATTATTATTTAACTCCAGACTCCAAACTCCACTCCAAGACTCCACTCTGTAAAATACATGGTGCCGTTCTTTACCATTGACCTTGACCTTCATACAAAATTTGGTCAGTATGAGCATGGCCACAGAAATTTCAGTTTGTTCAATTTTTGGGTACTTTTATACATTGTGTCTTAAGAAATATTTGCAGGTGAACAGAAATCACTGCAATGTTTTATATTCAATGATAATTGCATTTTTGAAAATTAAAGAATTATACATCAAACTCAATTCCATGGGTGAAATGAATCTTCATTCTTGGTGTGTAGGTTTCTTGAAGACAGGAACATTTTAACATTTTAAAAGGTGTTTATTTAATGTTCCTGCATCAGACAACAACAGCAAAACGATCAGCCGTTGCTTCTGTTTCAATTTCGTCGAGATTTATGTTCTTTGTAACCTTTCAGTGTACGGAAACCGTGGTATGTGAACTAGACCTTGAACCTTTTGCGGTTTTATAGATGTAATCGAATTTAAATTGATATGTGCACTCTTCTGGTAAAATGAATGCTTAGACATTTCTCTGCATAACTTATACTTTCTGTAAACTAGATTTATCCAGAAAAGCTTGCTTTTTATGGTAAAATCGAAAACACGTGGTCTTTTAAAAGCATTTAAAAGTTAGGGGCCAAAGTTGTGGGTGTATGTGATTAAGTGCCATCCGAAACAAGCGGGGTTTTCCGTTTTATTGTGTGTGCCTCGATATGAATCATTGATTTAAGTACTAATCTATTAATAGAAAAGTCAGCTGATGAAGCCTCGTTGAAATCATTTATTGTTAAGAATATCACTTGCCTCTGTGGTCTGAAAACCTTCTAAGGTAAGCTTATTTTCATCAAATTGTATTTTTCATTTGTGTGAGAATTTATTTACTTAATCCTTAAATTTGTTTACCACGAGTTCTTTATTTAGGTCATAAACTCTAGGTAACCCCCTTTTGTTTACTTTTAAGTGCAAATTTTTGGTTGTATTCTCGAACCATGTGCTCGATCAAATATTTTTCTACGTTTTATACTTTTAAAACAATTTGCAACATATTTATTCTATTTTTCTTTGTTTTATATTATACTTCCTCTAATAAAATCGATATTCGATACATCATTTATTCCCAAGTTTATATGCTTTGATATTATTCTTTCAAATCAATAGAAATTATGTAATAAAATCAATTTCATTCAATGAATCTTATATCCAATATTCAGATCGATGCGAAATAATGTGACTTGGACAACAAAGGGAGTGTGCAATCATGTTATCGAATGACAAAAGATGATCTAGGTTAATATATATGATACTTGTTTGTTTTCTTACAAAAATGGGTTAAGGTTACAAAAAGATTTATTTAAAGACGGGGTTTAAGTATTGTAACCAATCCATGATTATTCTGCTCTCGTATATGTTGTATATTCCTTATCAGAGTTAATATCTATTCCAAGAAATTGTGGACTTCTGTAAAGAGAAAACTACTATGAATAATGCCACTTTTTGAAAATGAAACTTTGTTATATTTCAATGACTTATTTTTATATCCGACCGACATTTTTTTTTGTAAAATGACAAATAATTTAAAAATAGAAATTCTGTTGATACTGAATGCTAAAAAAAAACACCTCATGAAACTATAATACTAAAATTTTAACAGAAAAGTATGAGAAGGACATGGCCTTTGTTGTCCATCCTGGATAAAGAAACATTAAGCTTTATGGTAATGTGAATCCCTCTCCGGCTTGAAGCTTTAAGCGCCACAATTAAGCCTACTCTTATCAAAATCTGCAAAAGGGTCTGTAACATGCATGTGGTGTTTCATTCCCAATACACGGTGACTGGACAACCTTGTTCATCCCTCCTCGAAAATGGTGTGCATACCCGTAGCCAGAATTTTTGTAGGGGGGGGGGGTTCGATTTAAGGTTCGATTTTCAAAATATTCCTTTTTTTAATAGTGCTGAATCAAATTTCAGCTTGTTTTTACCTATATTTTAAAAAAAAAATCGTCCAGGGGGGGTTCGTCCGAACCCCTCGAATCCCCCTGGCTACGGGTATGGTGTGGCTATACTTTATTATTAGACGACAGTGTTGGTCAACTACGAGACCGATGAATTTGTATTGCTTTTGTGCTAGTTATAATAAGATTAAATAAGATTATGGGGTCAGTGGGTCTTTGACTTGCTAAGGGGCATTGATAGGTTAATTTTCTTAAAAATTAAAGATCCTAATTAAATACGCAGTGCCCATATACCATGCTATACTATTTATCTTCTTTTAGCTAAATTTAGGTTTGGATTTTTTTATTCAATGCTTATGGCGTGATTTTGTGTGACAGTGTCATGCTCATTTTCTTCATATCACTATTTTGATGCCCCATTTACGAAAGTAGGGGCATATAGTGTTGGGTCTGTTCGTCCATCTGTCTGCCCGTCCCAAATGCTGTGAGATGGGACATTATGTCTTTCGGACATATTCTTGTTTTTTTTTTGGTTTTTTTTGCAGAGTTTGTCTCTCGTGTCACATGGAGACGATGCTTTTTCATTGTGTATTTATTTGTGAGATATTTCTATTATAAAAACACATTCATTTTCCATTTGCGACAAGTGTCACATCAAAAAGGAAACATTTTCAGCCCATCCCATTGGGTCGATGTCAGATTATCCCTTATAGGGGTTATGGTAAACAATAGCGTTTTTTTTTCATGATTTTGATCTATAGAATGAAAACTATTGCAGATAGAGAAAAGCTGTTGCTTGCCAAAACCTTATGCTCTTTGAGCTTTACAAAAGTCTTCATTGAGTCGAGGATGTCAGATTATCGCTTATAGGGGTTATGGCCCTTTGAAGATCAAAGTAGCATTTTTTCGTGATTTCGCTCTTTTGAATGAAAAATATTGCAGATGAAGAAAAGCTGTTGCTTGGTTAAGCCTATAGATCACTGAGCTCTATACAAATGTCTTCATTAGGTCGAAGATGTCAGATGATCCGTCATAGGAGTTATGGCCCTTTTAAGGACAGAAATAACATTTTATCCCAAACTTTGCTCTTTAGAGTGAAAATCTTTAGCTCATTGAGCTCTACAAAAGTCTCCATTGGGTCGAAGATGTCACATAATCTCTTATAGGGGTTTGGACCTTTGAAGGATTTTGCTTTATAGAATGAAAACTATTACAGATAGAGAAAAGCTGCTGCTTGCTTAAACCTAAAGCTCATAAAGCTTTACAAAAGTCTCCATCAAATCAATGGTGTCAGATGACCACTTAAAGGGCTTACATTGCTGTTCATTTAGAAGGCTTTATGACCAGGTGAGCGATTCAGGCTCCAGGTACTCTTGTTTACATGTGCATTGCCCTAATATAACATGCATGTAAGTTCAGTGTTGCTCCATGTTGAAGGCCTTCCTTTAATCAAAGGGTTATACATCTCTGCTGTAATACAGCAATAAAAGCGCTAAAATGTTAATTTGTGTCGTGTGCATGTAATTGACTTCATGATCCATATCCCTTTTTTCATTCGAACATTTATGTGGATCGTGTCTTTCTGGCACATATTCCATATCCTTTCGTTTTTAATATTGAACTAAAAAAATTGAGTGGAACCTTTGATTTGGTATTAATTTGTACAGCAAGATACAAACAGAACTTGTTTCCAGTTCTAGATCTGATGTGTCTTTTTAACACGTTGCAATTGGTTGGTATATGCGTCTACATGGGTCTGTTTTTTAACTTTAAATCCACTGCTCATGACTGTCTCTCTGTCTTCCGCCTCGGTAAATATCATAACAGGAAGACTCTTATTTAGACCATGGGCCAATTGCAGAACCGCGAGCAGTGCCAAATGGCCTCGTTGAAGGCTGCTGGCGGTTGTCCATTGTGGTTTTTCTAAATTGCCGTTTAATTGTGGTCTGTGTCGCGTACACTTATTCCACATCTCTTTATTTTCTATCTTACTACATATATCAAGTATTTTCGCTCTGTCCGTCACTTCTCTTCTCATATACATAAAATATATAATTATTGACAAAAATGTGTGGTTTAGTGGTTGCTTCCATGACTTCGAAGCTGAACATTTGATTTTCCAAACTCGTGCCAGACCTAATTCATTATAAAGGGAGAAAAGGATACTTTTTTCACACCGAGCATTGGAATTTTCTCATTTAAACTTATCCAACCATCGATTTTGGGTTACGCAGCACATAGATTTTTTATACATATATATAATTACGAAATGTGGTTTTCTCAAGCTAGCAGCATTGGATTATTTTAGACTGGAAAGCTTGAGGCGGCTTTATTCCATAGGTTAATGAATTACATGAACGTACATGTATAAAAAATCAATATGGTTTTCTGCGACATCATTGTGACTAACATTCATCATTGCGTCACATACCTTTACTGCCTAAGAAATCAGCTGATCATGAGGGCTGCTGGTCGTTGCGACGGCCGGTGCGGGTAAAACTTCATTACCGGGATATCTAGGGATCGTAGGCTAGCGATGATATCCGCCAAGGTAAGGTGATGGGGGTTTTGAGTTTGTATTGGCGGTGACTGTGGGGGTAGACAGACAGACGGAATTATATTAATTTTAAAGATGCGAAGAAAAATGTCAGGTGCTAATTAACCTTCACGATATAGGGTGTTGTTTCATTATATTTTGTAATCATTAGATCAAATATTGTGCATTTGCGTATTTTTAAGCATGTCGGAACTGTGTGCATTAAAGTTGTTGCTAAGATGCATGGTTACTTTGCTACAAAAAAACAACAACAATTTTTTTTATAATTAGTTATTCACTCAAATATAGGTTATTGCATTTGCCATTTCGTGAGTGTACGGTAACAATAAACAACCAAGCTTTTTAGAACAGGTCGAGGATGATGTGCACAATAAGAAGTAGGGCAAAGAAGACATATTGACATATTGTCAAAGGAACAATAAACACTTATGGTTCGAACTATCAAGGGCTCCAAAGGAGAGACCGATGGTGATGTGTACAATGTTGAATTTTGGTTTAGTAGGACAAATAAGATATAAATAGGGATATTGTCAAAGTAGCAATTAAAGGTTACAGTTCCAACAGTCGAGGGTTTCTTAGAAAAGGCTGAGGGTAATATGCATAATTTTGCTTATTAGAAGTAGCGTAAAGAAGATATAAGGTTATTGCCAGGGAACAATAAACAGTTACAGCTCAAATAATCGAGGGTTTCTTAGAATAGGCCGGGGTGATGCGCACAATTTTGCATTTTGTTTTAGAAATGGAGGAAGAAGATATTGGATTATTGGTAAGAGAACAATATACAGTTATACACAACCGAGGTATTTTTAGAACAATCCGAGGGTGATATGCACAATCTTGCATTTGGTTTAAGAACTTATAGGGTTACAGCACAAACAATCGAGGGCTTTTTAGACGAGGGGCGAGTTCGATATGCAGATATTGTGCATTGTACATTGCAGAGTTTCATTTGGTATTTTATGTAGGACAAAGAAGATATAAAAACGTGACAAAAGGGGTCAATACGATTGAGGGTTAGATGCCGCATACCCGTATCTACCTTAATGAAATTCGCACCTGGAGATTAATTTTATCACAGATAACCGTTATGACCGTATTTACTATAACGCATTTGTAAATATTAACGGGTTGACAGTTCATGGACAGACAGCTTTTGGTACAAGCTGGAAAGAGTAATGACCGTTAATAATTTATCTTAGTGATAGTGGGTGCATCTTGATATAATGAGTAGGTATATTTAGTGAAGACTAGAAAAGTCACGTTGTCTAGTCATAAATATAGACCTCCTAGGAAAAATATTTCTAGCATTAGTACGAACATTTTAATCTGATTCGTTCCTTCATTTATTATTGATGACTGGGGTTCACCCAATAAGTCAGTACCATTGTGATTGCAATTTATGCATCCTCCTGTTGTTTGTCTGCATCATCAGCTTTTTTGTCGTCGTATTTTAAAGCCAACCTAGTTCGCCATTTTCAAATATAAAGATGCAAAAATGATACATGTCATATGAAATCTAAAACCTGGTTGTAATCTGAAATAGGGATAGTCATCCTTAATATCGGTCAATTTGTACTAATTATTATCTTCCTTTTTGAATATTAATGAAAAAAACCTGACACACACATAGAATAATAGTAACATAGACGGTAATAATAAGGCCAGCTGATTATGAATTAATATTTGATATACATGTACTTGGAAATAGCCTTGGCTGTAAAGGAGGCGTATCAACTTGTTTGATTTATTTATTACTAGAATAGACCCGAATTAGATATGGACACAATGTGACATTAATATGCTTACTTTTAGATTAGGGCACGTATGTCAATCACTGTCAAATCTGTACACCTATGTCAAGACCGTGTCCTAGATATTGGACATATGAGCACATTACTTCAGAGTAAGGGAAGACTGGCCCCCGAAAACGTTTCATATTGCACATACGCCTGTCTTAAGATTTTAAACATTAATGGTCAAAAAGAATTGTTATCTGTCATTAGCAAACGCTTGTTGAGATACAAGCATGAACTTTTCTCAATTTTAGAATTTCATATACCCGTGCGCGTTCCGGGTGGCGAATAGGCCCGCAGCAGCTCTAAGCTTGTCGGTAAAAGTCAACTATTAAAAGAGCGCTCAGAAACCTGACAGCAGGTCAGGCCGCTTTGCCCACAAAACGACTTGGATGTGTGCCCAAGGTGGACAAACTCACCGTGGTTGAATGAGGCAGCCCTGTCATAATGAATGCTGGGGTCGTCACACTATAATGCGGAAAAGTTGACCGCACAGCATAGTGGTGCACCGTCTTGAAAAAAATGTCACGTACCTCGCACGTTAATTAAAGAACCCTGCTGCAGGTATCGGTAAGGGATCTCCATGCAGGAGGCTAAATTGTCTGTCCCTACCCATTAATCCTTTTTTCAAAGTCGCATTCCAAACTGTCCTCCCCGATAGGCCTTGTGTCCATTTCTTCCTCTTTGACGGGCATCATTATTTCATGTTCATTGCAATACCTCCTCCATGTTCTTCTCCCGCGGATATAGCCAAAACAGTGCTGCTAGGGGTTAGAGCAACAGCTAACTCACTCAATAACTTAGAATTTCATAAAATTTACCTGAACAAATCATATGAAGTAAGGAAGAAGTCTTGATTTGGAATTCAATGGGTCATTAGAAGGTCAAGGCCTGGAGGTTACCATTAAAGGGGGTTTCGTGTTTTAAAAAAGACTTTTGAATACTGTTCCATCTGCATTCAATTCACATATAAGCAACTATTTGTCTTTTTATGACTTTTATTATACCTACCATAATATTTATTAAACTATTTGTGAGGGCATGGCAGAAAACGAACGGTCATACATGTAGCTCAAACAATCGAGGGCTGCTTAGAAAAGGTCTAGGGTGATATTGATAATTCGAAATTTAATATTGGGTCAATTAATATATATAATGACAGCTTACAAAGCTAACATTCTACATGGGGTCTGAAATGTGAAATATTCTGCTAAGGAGTGTTAAATTGTTTATCATTATCACTTTTTGTCTACCTTGGATATCTATTATAAATAAACAATGTTATCAAAAACATCATTTCATATCTTATCGTTACTAATTATTGTCTCACACAGAATGCGTAGACTTGAAGTTGTTCTGCTCTCAAAGATAATTTCCGAATGATAACTCTGAAACGACTCTTAAAAAGGAAGCAATTGACAATTGATTGATAAAGCATGTTTATTCTTAATAAAATGATAACATTGTACTACTTTGATAAGCGGCTGCAAGAATCGGTTAATATAAAAAAATAGATCACATATTAAATTACATAACAGATATGCATAAGTGCATTTCCTTATGTATATTATATAGTAGTCACTTATGATTAATTTAAAAAATATATATTTTAATGGATTTTATCATGAAAAATAACGCAAAAAATAAATGTTTTAACGTGTGAAAGTAAAAGAAAATATGCTTGAAAACTGGAATGGAACATAAAACCAATTTGATTGAAACAAGTGCATAGTGTTGGGGGAAAATGTCACGTTCCTCACACGTTAAAAACCCCGCTGCAGTTCTCTCTGACAGTAGGACCCATAGGATCCCCATGCTGGAGGCTGAATTTTCCTATCCTTGTCCATCCCTCCATTTACCAGAAGCAGTCAAAATTTCTTCTGCTTCATAATTTCATCTTCATTTTATCACCCCTTTCATGTTTATGCCTCTGATATAGCTGAATTCGTGTCACTCGGGAGTAAAACGATAAGTAAACTTAATCTCAACTAACTAACGAACTTAACCAACTACATGTACTATCTAACTAAGGGACCGTTCAATATTTATCAAAGTGCTGGGCCGGTGCAGTTGTATACTGGGCAAAGATTTGTTTTGCACATTCTTTCAGTTGGGCATAGAGATTTTTTTAGAATTGAACATGTGCTGGACAGTCACTTTTTTATCATTAATTTGTTAAAAAAAAACAATTAAATTCATTTCAAGACCTTGTTTAGACTTTGATTAATTGAAGATATGAATATGAATAATATGGTCTTAGTACTTCTCGACATCTAACTGAAGGGTCTTGATTAAAAAGGAAGATCGTTTGCTTGGCAACAATCATTTTCTGCTTTGACAATAAACTGGGACTTAAGTTTTTTTACTGATGTGACTGCTGGGTACATTGATATTTGGACGAGGGAAAACAAATTGCACCGGCCAAGTACTTTGATAAATATTGAACGGTGCCTAAATGCATATTAATTTACGAGTGGTCCTGGAGAATTGCTAGATATTTCGTTTCTTCTATCTATTACCATCTATAGTATGAGAGTTAAGTTTTCTTTTCATGGTAAACATGTATACCAACACACTGGACCTTGACCATCACATTATATGCCAGTATACTTAGTATATATGTTTATAAATATCACACATCATAAACTTTGCTGTAAATGTGCCAAATAAACGCCAAAACACTCACCGTCCATTGGCACTTGACCTATAGTGTGGTCATTTCATTGATAAACATATATAACAACAACAAACATTATTACTTATGTTTATTCACAGGTTGGGAGAACATTGAAAATCTTTGCACTGGCCATTTAATACTTAGACAACGCTCAAAATGAAAGGAACTTGACGAGATCGTCTTTGCGTGGAAAGAACTATAATCGTAAGGTATGTCAAGCATGCTGCATGTAATTGCACAGAATGCACATTCTTTGGTAACTTGGTGTGACAAGTTGTAAACAAACAACAATATCTTGACATCAAATATATTTACGACGAAAAAGAGTTTTCTCACACGATTTCACTAAGATGTACATGTACATGTATATATCATATCTGAAGAAATTTGAATGCATGTAGAAAAATTATTGTCTTTTTTTGTGCTTTAAAAATCAAAGGTGATAGTTTCATATGTTAAAGATGAAGTCATTTATCTGTATTTTTTCAAATGGTATATAGTAGGATTTGTATTGATATTTTCTCTCTTGCTGTACGTAGAATCTACATTGAATGCGAATAATAATGCATATAACTTTTTGATATTTCGTGATTGTCGGTATATGCTTTGATATAAGAAAGACCGACGGAATAAAATGTTAAAAGTGTTATGATTTTTATTTCTATTTATCAATGCAATATGCTTCTTTAATCGGTCTCAATGTATGGAAGGTGCGCTGCGTAAAAACGATTGAGAAGTACACCCGCTAAAATTGATTAGTGCTTTTATGGTGGCTTGTGGGTAAATCAGACGAAAAAGACACCCGAAATTGGGAATTTACATCTAAAATGCCAGAAATATGCCTAATAGTAATGTTTTTTTAACTGGAAACTATTATTAAGGCATTTATGTTACTAATGACTTAAAATTGACTTTAATTTAGTTCTTAAAAATACAAATTAAATACTTTTATACATAAATATTCCGAAAATCACTTATATAAAACATCATAAGTATTTAAAACATTATTTTTTATCCTAAAGATAAGCTACCTAAATAACAATGTATTGAAGGGTGGAGAGTCGTTTTATTGTGCCCTTTAATGATAAAACACGACATCGGTGCACAAGTTATGAAGTACATATGCGAAAGTTTTTTAGTACATCCGCACAAGTTGAATTGTACATCTTTTAACGATTGGCGAAAGTTGAGATGTGCAAATGCGACAGTTGAGATGTACAACTGCTTTAGTTTAGAAGTACAACGAAGAGTTGAAAGTACCAATAGGTAGATATTATTTTTTGCTTTACCTCGTTACGATTTAATTCACATTGGTGGATTTTCAATTTCTCACGGTTCAGTTTTGTAAGTGTGTTTTGTTTTCTGTTATCCGATAATGTATGCTAGATTCGCCATTTATCTGTCTGAGTTACCCATTTTTACATCTGCAAATTCGACTTTTTGTTTTAATAATAATATTTCCAGACGAAATCGAAATGAAATAGTCAATTTTCAAAAAAAAAACTGTCATTAAATCATTAGCCTTTTTCGTGTTTGGACCACATGGTTTGATCATTGTTCAAATAAAAGGGAGTCGGCGGTAAAGTTGTTAACGTGTCGGGCTACTAACACTGAGTCTCGTGGTTCCATCCTCGTCTGAGGTGAAAATTTCATGAACCAATTTTCCGACTCTTCTCAACACCATTTGTGAGAGTGGTTTCGAGGAACGATGCCCAGTCCTTCGAAATGGGCAAAAAGATGTCCTTTTTTAATATGGTGAGAGGAATATCTTATGCTCGCTTTAAAAGTTCTTTAAAACTTTAAAGTCCTCTTTTGTTTGTTCCGTGCTTGTTTTGTTATGTAATGACCGATTTGCCTTCGCTCTTCTTGACTTTTGGCTTCGGACTGCCCGATTGGTGTCTCTTGTGTTCTTGTATAGTTCGATAAGAGGAGGCTCAATTGTGCCGCTACAACGTTAACTGCAAGACAAAATTTTGTAGCAATATATACGGTTTTCAAGTTACATGTATTTGTAAAATATAGTGATTTTTATGGTCCCAAAAATGCGAAAATTGTCATTTTATGCCACCCGCGACGCCATGTCGGGGGCACTAGGTTTTACTTATGCTCGTACGTCCGTACATATATGTATAATTCCGCAAAGCGTCCCTAAGAAACCGTAAATGGAAATGAGTTGGTACTTGGTAGGAAGGTTCAGTATGACAAACAATGCATCCTAAGCCATAAGCGACTCTCAGATCTGTAGGACTTTCAACTTTTAATTTGGGGCCAACGGGGGCATCCGCGTCCCATGGACACATTCTTTCTTTATCTTTTTTTTAATCTAAAATCGTTGTCTTTTTCAACAAAATTTCGAATTCATATATTTTAAGATAGAGCGTGACACTGGTCATGTGACCGCGAAAAGCAAAAAGTGCAACAATATGTGCAAATGTCATTAAATATGAATAAAATTTAGGCTAAACAGTTTTTTTTATATTAAAAGTTTAGGATTACTTTTGAATTATTGTCAAACTCCTCAATCAAACGTATATACATGTAAATACATTTTTTTTATTTTTCAAGGGAAATAATTCATACAAAACTGGCAAAAATTTCAAAAGATTATAATGTTGGCAAAATTTTAAGCAAGTACGTGACCCACTTTTTATAGTTTTAATTCATAACATGTTGAAACAAGAGGCTCCCAGGAGCCTGAATCGCTCACCTGGTCTTAATGTCATCCCTATGAAGAACTTTGTAAAGCTAAATAAGCTGAATATTTAAGCAAGCAACAGCTTTTTCTCTTTCAGCAATAGTTTTCATTCTGTAGGCCAAAAACGTGAAACGTGTTATTTTAAGGGCTGTCTGACAACTTTGACTCTATAGAGACTTTTGTTGAGAGCTTAATGAACCGAACATTAAAGCAACCAACCAATTTTCTTTTTCTGCTATAGTTTTTATTATATAAGCCAAAAACATGAAAACATGTTAATTTAGGGACTGTAACCCCTAAAAGGGATCATCTGACAACTTCAACCCTATGAAGACTTTACTAGGGCTAAATGAGCTGTACATTTAAGCAAACAACAGCTTTTCTCTATTTGCAATAGTTTTCATTCTACAGGTCAAAAACACTATTTTTCACCTTTAAGGGGCTGTAACCTCTATAAGGGGACATCTGACAACTTTGACCCTATGAAAACATCTAAATGAGCTGAACATTTAAGCAAGCAACAGCTTTTCTCTATCTGCAATAGTTTTCATTCTACAGGTCAAAAACACTATTTTTCACCTTTAAGGGGCTGTAACCCCTATAAGGGGACATCTGACAACTTTGACCCTATGGAGACTTTTGTAGAGCTTAATGAGCTGAGCATTTAAGCTAGCAACAGCTTTTCTCTATCTGCAATAGTTTTCATTCTATAGGCCAAAAACACTATTTTTCGCCTTTAAGGGGCTGTAACCCTTATAAGGGGTCATCTGACAACTTCGACCCTATGGAGACTTTTGTAGAGCTTAATGAGCTGAACATTTAAGCAAGCAACAGCTTTTCTCTATCTGCAATAGTTTTCATTCTATAGGCCAAAAACACTATTTTTCGCCTTTAAGGGGCTGTAACTCTTATAAGGGGTCATCTGACAACTTCGACCCTATGGAGACTTTTGTGGTGCTTAATGAGCTGAACATTTAAGCAAGCAACAGCTTTTCTCTATCTGCAATAGTTTTCATACTATAGGGCAAAAACATGAAAAATTAATGCTATTTTTCACCTTTAAGGGGCCAAAACCCATATAAGGGGTCATCTGACAACTTTGACCAAATGAAGACTTTTGTAGAGTTTTCGATCCTGAAGCAGTAACGTGGCATCAAATTTCATCTATTTCGTATACTTTTTGAATTACAAGCCAAAAACAGTAGTCTGACCCCCCTGTTCTATTTTTAGCAAGGGCGGCCATGTTTTTTAACGAATCAAAAATCGAAACACAACTTTTATGCAGGACACCCTAAGGATCAATCATACCAAGTTTCATTAAATTCTGTTCCGTAGTTTCAGAGGAGAAGATTTTTGAAAAATTGTTTACAGACGACGACGACAGACGACGACGAAGGACGCCAAGTGATGGCAATAGCTCACCTGGACCGAAGTCCAGGTGAGCTAAAAAGGTCATATTGATAGAATTTTTCTTGAGAACATATTTTATGTAAATATTTTGACCGCTCTTGTATAAATTATGCACACTTTGAAGGTAAACAAGGTAAGTGACATTGCTACGCCTGACACGTGTTTCCTTTATTCATAACTTCGCAAAATATCTGTTTTCAATCGCGTTGTATGCAAAGTTCTCGCAGCGCTCTGTGTTGTCGGATTGGGAAATATTGAGTATGGATATGACCCTTTTAAAGAATACATCCTTAAGTAAATTTCTTGTCTAAGGTGATTGCCGATTTTTATTTAAATTTAGTATTTTTCGTGTTCAAATGTGTATAAACAAAGTACACTGTTGCACTGATAAACTTTAGCTTATGTACTATTCAACATGTGCTTGTGTACTATTCAACTAGTGCACTCTCAAAAAAGTTGTACTTCACAACTATAACATGAAATATTTTACTTGCTTTGAAAGATAGATTTGTAGCATTACTTAATACCTTTATTTCATCTATTTTATTATATGTTTATTGAGGAAATTGATTAAAGTATACAATATATACATGTTTTATTTTGTTTGTTAGCCCATTTTCATGCATCGGCTACTTTATTTCAAAAAATGAACAAAACGTTCGACTTTTTTATTCTTACTTGACGGCCATTGATTTTAGTTAAAAACGAATGTCATTTCATAGGACAATGTAAAGTATAGTAGCAAAAGTGCCAATTAAATTCAAAGGAATGACTGCTTACAAGTCTTTTTTATGAAAAAAGCCAAAAAATGTGCAGACGGTTTTCTAGGTTGCACAAGTCAACTATGACGTATGTACTTCTCAATCGTTTTTACACAGCGCACCTTCCATACATTGGGTCTATATATTTTTTTTTGGTTATAACGTCGTCCTTTTATTCAGATTGAATTTTTGTCTCGCCTGCGAAGCAGAGCGGGACATAGGTGTTACTTTACCGGCGGCGGCGGCGGCGGCGACGGCGGCGTTAACTTTATGGAAAAGTTTTATGAGCACCTCCATATCTCAAGAACTATAGGTCCTGGGTTGATGAAACTTGGTATGCATATGCCCCAGTAGTAGCTTAGCACAGTTGCATCCCCATCTTTTGACCTTGACCTTGATTTTTCGGTTGAGTGACTTTGACAATTTTCAATACATATAATAGCAATGAAAAAGTTTTGCGAGCACCTCCATATCTCAAGAACTATAGGTCCTAGGTTGATGAAACTTGGTATGCATATGCCCCAGTAGTAGCTTAGCTCATTTGCATCCCCATCTTTTGACCTTGACCTTGATTTTCCGGTTGAGTGACTTTGACAATTTTCAATACATATAATAGCAATGGAAAAGTTTTGCGAGCACCTCCATATCTCAAGAACTATAAGTCCTAGGTTGATGAAATTTGGTATGCATATGCCCCAGTAGTAGCTTAGCACAGTTGCATCCCCATCTTTTGACCTTGACCTTGATTTTTTGGTTGAGTGACTTTGACAATTTTCAATACATATAATAGCAATGGAAAAGTTTTGCGATCACCTCCATATCTCAAGAACTATAGGTCCTAGGTTGATGAAACTTGGTATACATATGCCCAAGTAGTAGCTTAGCACAGTTGCATCCCCATCTTTTGACCTTGACCTTGATTTTCCGGTTGAGTGACTTTGATTATTTTTATTGCATATATTTGCAATGTTTAAGTTCTATAAACATCTTTTGATCTCAGAAACTGAAAATCCATGTAAATTCAAAATATAGTGGAAGTAAGAAAGAATAATTGTTTCTGATGGTGCCGGCAGGCGAGACATACTTTAGTGTTAACTCTTGTTAGTTATTTACGTTGCATTGGTGTTACTTCCTTAAAAGTAATATCCTACAATGCTTATATCATTATAATCAAATTAATAAGATTTAAACCAATTGACCAAATTTTTAAATACACAAAGTTTAAAGCCTAAAGTAAAACGGTACCAACGAAAGATTTTGTACTCATAACATGAGACCCAATCAAAGTGGTAGTTTTCTTTTTCATCTTTTTAACTTTGAAACTTCAAACCCATGAGCTTGATGCAGCAAAACTAATTTTGTTTTGCAGATCAAACAATTTAATTCCTTGCAATGGAAGAAAAGAAAGAAAGTATCAAACGAGTAGATTCAGACGAGTCTCTGGACGAGGATGATATTGAGGACTATATCCCGACCCCACCGGACGGAGGGTGGGGCTGGGTGATCGTGTTAGCTTCCCTAGTTTGTAATATCATTGTGGATGGTATTGGATATTCATTTGGTGTTCTGCTTCCAATATTCGTGGATTATTTCCAAGCTCCTCAGAGCAAAGTGGCCCTTGTTGGATCCTTGCTGTGTGGAGTTTATCTGTGTGCAGGTAATTGTACTTCCTTAGAAATTATTGAATGTTTCGTTAATGATCTTCTTGCTCAAAAAGTTGAAATTATCAATTCATGTTTATTATAATAAATGTTTAATTTTGTGTCGCATATAGATCCCTTCTATTTTTTAAAGAATACTAAGAAAGTCTTTCTTCACCCCACCATTTCATTCCATAGTCCATGTACCATATGGAAATGGAACATTTTCTTAAATAATACAGAGGGGAGTAAGATTGGGTGAATCGTCATGAACAAAATGCCTATTTATGCTCCATTTACGTTCCATGTCCATCTATTGAAGGTGAACATGGATATATCACAAATATGCAAAATCATATATCTGCGAATTCTACATTTTAGAAAGCTTTAAATTTGGATGTTAATACAAACTAAGAGGAGGTCCAATTATATTTTCAGGTAAATGCAAAGCAAATCCACAAACAACCAACAATGGTCAAACGGGCTGAAATGGTATGACTTAAGTTTTCAACATTTTATAAGTTTTTTCCCCAATTATACTTTATGTGCATAACTCTTGACCTATTAATTGCATGGCTTATTATTTTAGGTATGGCCCCATTTGATAATTTGAAATAAAGACATTAGTGTTCCTTTTCAGGTCCAATTGTCAGTGGTCTAGTAAATAAGTTTGGTTGCAGGGCTGTTACGTTTGTTGGAAGTTTTGTAGCCGCTACAGGATTCATCATTGGTTCTTTTGCACCAAGTCTGGATGTTCTGATTTTTGCGTATGGTGTTCTAGGAGGTAAATGATAGAAGATATATTTAACGTATACTACGACTATTTAATCTTTGAAACTATATTTTATCCATTATTAAATGTATGTACTATTATTTTGTAATATGATCTAAGGAGAAAAATACTGTCACTTATAGTATTAGACAAAGAATGTTTAAATTGTGTAAAATGGGATGGTTTGTACAGTTTGATAACTTTCAAACTCATTCAATAACGAAACATGAATTTACTGTTTGTTAGGTATTGGATAGTGCCGTAATGTGTCATTAGAATAGAGCAGAAAAGATAGCATTTGTGCTTTATTATACAGAAAAAAAAAGATAAATCATAGTTGGTCACTCCTGAACTTTTTTATATCAAAGATTTTATGATATGTGGTGGAAATGATAGATAATTGTTTACTTAATCAAATAGTAAAAAGAAAATGATAGGTCCGTGTGCTCGTTTTCCAGATAAATGACGTCAAAAATTTGGCGGGAAATCAGACTCCTCAAGATTTTACATAACTTTAACATTGTGACGTTTTTGCCCTAAACAACCATGAAGTTGTATCAAGAATTTCAAGAAATTTTATACAGTTGGTTTTAAAGGTCTATATAATCAGAAAATATCATAAAAAGTAGGGGTCAGTGTGCAAAAAATTTCTTCAATATTTAAAGGCAAAGTCTAGAGGAGTTCCAAAATCAGACTAAAATCCTGAAACATGAACAGTGACCATCCTTAAGATTGAAATTAAAATATGTCTTTAATGACCAATTGATAAACTCCTACATGTTCATCTCTCTGCCAAATTTAATTAAAGTAACCTATATGTAACCTTAATGACCCATTATGTATTTCAGGTATTGGTTTTGGAATGATATACCTCCCATCAATTGTAAGTGTTGGTTATTATTTTGAGAGAAGACGAGCTCTAGCTACTGGTATAGCTGTTTGTGGATCAGGAATAGGTACATTTATTTTCTCTCCACTTAACGATATTCTGTTGGAGAAATACGATTGGAGAAACCTCTTGTTCTTACAAGCGGGGATTGTTTTGAACTGTGTAGTTTGTGCCATGTTAATGCGTCCTTTGGAGCCAAAGAAAAAGCGACCTCCTAAAATTACCGAGGAAGAAAAAGAAGATATGCGACATCATTTTAAGATCACGGCGCTAAGAAGTCGCCACCGAACGACAGAATCTGAATCTAGTGTTCAAGACGTTAAAACATTTGCAAAATTAAGAGAAGCAAAGTTAATGAGAGAAAATAAATTGAATGAAGAGGAGTCCGATTGTGCTTCTATGCCCAGTGCATTTTTTGTCAAGGGGAATCCTGAAAGTAACCCCGGTAGTCCAGTAAGCGCTGCTCCTAAAAAATCGTTTTCATCAAATGGTTCAGCCCAACAAATATCCACTTCACCAAACACATCATCCCATCATATTGCCCCAACCGCAAACGGTTCAGCTCATCAAATATCACTGAAAGTAGGGACACCTCAGAATGAGAGCAAATTATCAGAATCATCTATTGACAAAAAGATGGACTCTGAGGCCGAGCACAAACGGTCATCAAAAGGTGTTGCAATATCGGCCCATGAAGTTCAACCATTGATCGAGAATGGTTATATGAAACTGAAAAAGCCCAAGCCAAAACACCTTGCTACAGGATCGCAGGCCAGAATCGGATCTCAGGCCAGAATCGGATCTCATCGGTCCGTAGCTCATAAAGAAGACTATGCCAGACCGATGTATAAACAAGACATATTTTATAGCGGAAGTATATGCCATATTCCCCAGTATAAGTCTCAGGCAGACATGGGGAGTTATATTACAAGTATCACGTCTATTCCTGGAGTTTCTGAGGTTCCCAAGACCTCTATTTGGGATAATTGCACCTGCTTGCCAAAGTCACTGGTTGACACTCTGAAAGAAATGCTTGATGTTTCATTAATGCTTGACTTTGGTTTTGCCATGCTTTGTCTTGGAAACCTGTTTGCCATGAGTGGATTTTATGTACCGTTTATGTACATTGTCGATCGGGCTAAGAATCTTGGAATTGGTGGAACTGAGGCCGCCTTTCTTTTGTCTGTCATTGGTAAGTGGCTAGAGGCGGTACAATATCTAAACAGGTCATAAAAATAGGACATCTAATGATAATTATGCTGAAAATTAACTTGACATTCATTTTGTTGTGATAAACAATATGCGAATGTCAAACAACCTTTCCATTTTTCATAGAGCTCTTAAAAGAGGGGGCTTCTTGAGCAATTTTTGATTACCATTTTTGTTTTCGAGTCTGTTCTTTCAGACTAAGTTTCTTTACCTCTTTTCAAATACAGCAATGCTAAGTCAGTCAAAGCCACATTAATCCAGTTCTGTTAATTACTTTAAAACCATTCAATCGTTAAAAAATCTAAATAAAAAGACGGGAAACAAACCTTAAAGCAATGATCTGGATTGGACAATTAGAATGTCAAAATATCCCTATGCTCTTCGTTAAAAACTGGAGCTATTCTTGGCATATAATTCATATTGAAAAAGTTTACGTAATAACCCACGAGCTACACATAATTACGACAATCAATTAAAATAATAGCCCATTCAAACTTCAATTGAGTATAACAATTCTGAAATGTTATCACTACGCTCACTAGGGAATTATCTACGCAATGAATGTTTTACCTTTTTTTCATTACAGGTATTGCTAATACTATCGGACGAGTACTTTCCGGATTCATCGCTGACATGAAAAACGTCGATGCTCTCGTGGTTAATAACGTTGCTTTGGTCATAAGCACGTTGTCTTTGTTCCTCCAGCCCTTTTGCAACACGTACGAGCTGTTGATTGTCTTTTCAGTCGTGTACGGTCTTTGTGTCTGTAAGTTTTATCTATAGGTTTTAAATTCAGCTAAGAAGCAAAAATGCACCAAAGGGGCAATAAAACATCATTATTCCAAAAAGAAACAGCAGGCCTGGATTTCATAAAACATCTTAACTCTGAGTTTGATTTCCTCAAATTTATATATGATTTTTTAAAAGAAATTGGGAATTGAGGAAATCCTCAAATTTGAGATGTTTTATGAAATCTGACCCACAAAATCATCACAACGAAACAAACTAAACAAAAACCAAATACAGAAGTTTAATTTTTAGAAATGGAAGGTAATGAGATGTGGAATAAGTGTATGGGACACATACTACATTAATCAGTTACATTAAAAAAAATCACATGGGATAATAGTCAGCAGTCTCCAATTATACCAGTATTCACTGTTCGCCATTTTGCAATATAAATACGGTAGGATCCCCATGCAGTAGGCTAAATTGCTTGTCCCTACCCATTACTCACATTGCTCCTCTCCGATTGGCCTTGTGTCCCCCTTTCTTCCACTTCATCATCATTTCATGTTCATTGTATCACCCGTTTCATGCTCATCTCTCGGATGAGTAAAGCAATAACTAACTAACTAACCAAAGATATACATGTAGGTCATGTTTTGTTATTTATTGTTATTCCCAATGCAGCGTTAATTCGGCCTTATGATGGCCATGAACATGAAAGGGGAGATGTTAATGAACACGAAATAATAATTAAGTGAAAAGTGGAATAGAGGCACAAGGCTAATACGAGGTGTAACCGGCTGGAAAAAAGGAGGAATGGGGGTGGTCAGTCAATAAAGCTTTCAGCAAGGAATCGGTCTAACTTTTAAGGTGCGGGGAATTCAACATTTTCTCCTCACGAAGCACCACTTTAGTTTGTGGTCAAACTTTCTGTATTAGACGACCCCAATTATATACAAGATGACACGGGCTGTCCCATTTATCACCTGGGACAAAAACCAAGTCGCTCTGGGGACAAAGTACCCGACTTGTCACCAGAATGATATATAAAACACAACCAAACCGCATTTTAACTTTGATAATTATTTTAACCGGATGACCTGCTCGATTAGAATGAAAATTACAAGTATGCAATATAGCATCATACGGTTCTATAAACGGTAGGTCAGAGTAAGTGTGATTTGTCAAAATGAGTCAAGTAAAACCACCAAAGCGCAGGAAATATAGCACAATTCACTTTAAAGTACACCCAAGGACACTTATATCATCACAAAATGATGTATCATACCAACTCAAGTGATGTAATGTAAATCTTATGTGACAGTACAATGGCCTTAAATACAATAAACCAAAATTGTATATACATTGAGATTTAAATCAAATGTTCTCAAACGTTACAACTTTCCATTACAAATATTATATAACAGTAGCTGTTACTTAATACTTAAGGTTAATAGTTTCACTATGAATAAAATGACCGAGAGTGAGTGAGTGAATTGGTGTTTTACGCCCGTGCAACGCTATATAGGTTATCATGAAAAGGATGAGAAAATGAACATGAAATGATGATGATTAATTAAATATGGGGATGGGGTGGGAAAGAAAGGAACGGTAAATTTTGAAGAACCACAGGAAAAGGGGAGAGGTGGGTAGGGGCGGAAAATTTAGCCTATGTGGTGCACTATTTGGCGGTCCACAAAGGGGTCTTTTACGTGCATGAAGCGTGGTACTCTTCACACACGTTGGCCCACTATGGTCAGCGGTCAGGGTTTCCGTATTATAGACCTGACAACCCCTGCGGACGAGGGCCACCCCATTCAGCCACCTAGGGTACCTTGGTCGCTCTGTGGGCTGAGCACTGACCCGACGTCAGAATCCCAAGACCTTTAGTCGCCTCTTACGACAAGCTAGGCTCTGCTGCGGGCCTATTCGCCATGGGACTGGCCGAGAGTGTGCTTGTAATCTATCTTTGGACAATGTGAAAAATAGGTATAGCAGCCTATAGATATTAGATTATCAATTTTGATTCGAAGTTGTTTAACTTGATTTCTGTAACCACTCTTTATCTCTTCAAACTTTACCCTAAATAAAGCAGGAATTACCAATTTATGCCCATTCTTAGTGGTGAATAGCCCACAGCAACACTATTCTTGTCAGTAAAAATCAATGTCAAGAACGCCAGGAACCTGATATGTCGGGTAAGGCCGCTTTGACCACAGAACAACTGGGATGTATACCCCGGGTGGTTGAATGGGGCAAACGACTGGGAGGTATGACCCATGTATTTTCCAGATGGTTGAATGGGGCAAACGACTGGGAGGTATGACCCATGTATCTCAGGTGGTTGAATGGGGCAAACGACTGGGAGGTATGACCCATGTATTTCCCAGGTTTGGTTGAATGGGGCAAACGACTTGGAGAGGGAGTCGATCAGCGTCTAGCTTGTTTTCCAATCCATGATAAATAAATGAGTTTAAATGACTGGAGTCTACACATTTCCTCTTTTTCCAGTGACAGTCAAAACTCTCATCCCGATTGGTTTCGTGCACCCTTTTTCTGCACGTCATCGTCATTTTATATTCAGGCAATTTTTTTAAAGTAGGCTCAGTAGGGGGATACAACAGTCACAAACTGTGAGGGAGTCGATAAGCGTCTAGCTTGTTTTCCAATCCAGGATAAATAAATGAGTTTAAATGACTGGAATAGTGTCGACTGCTCATCGACTTCTATCAAAACCAGTCAATTTATGATTTTTTCAACTTGTTTCAGCTGCCTACATATCATTGACATCTATTATTATCTGTGACCTCCTTGGACTTGCCAAACTGACAAATGCATTCGGTCTTCTGACCCTGTCTCGAGGTATTGCTGGTGTATATGGACCTCCACTGGCTGGTAAGTTGTGTATTAAGGACAAAAAGACCGGAATGGAAGGGGAAATAAATCTAAAATACAAATAAGAAGGAGAAATAAATCTAAAATACAAATAAGAAGGAGAAATAAATCTAAAATACAAATAAGAAGGAGAAATAAATCTAAAATACAAATAAACATTTGAAAACATGATAGACTTTCAGTAAGGCATATTGAATTCATGGTACCGTTTTATCACTACAACCATTCCAAAGCCTAAATTGTCCATTAATTAAACTGCGGAATAGGCTGACACCTGGAAAAGCAGTCATTTAACTTTTTGGTATCACTTATTATGTCGCCTGCAACGTGTTGCAGAAGCGACATATAGGAGTAACTTTGGCACTATCCGTCGTCTTGCGTCGTCCTGCGTCGGTGTCCTGCGTCCTGCGGCGTCACAAAAATTTCCGTCGCAGTTTTCCAGGCAACTACATGTCACAGCCTCTTGATATTTGGTATGTAGCTTCATCACATAGTACTATAAGGTGTAAAGCGATTTTATGCCCGAAAAATAACTACTTCCTGTTTGACGAATACTTAACGTTTTATATATAAAGGACAATAGATGCCAAATTTTCGTCGCAGTTTTCCAGGCAACTACATGCCACAGCCTCTTGATATTTGGTATGTAGCTTCATCTCATAGTACTATAAGGTGTAAAGCGATTTTATGCCCGAAAAATAACTACTTCCTGTTTGACGAATACTTAAAGTTTTATATATAATAGGCATTGATGCCAAATTTTTGTCGCAGTTTTCCAGGCAACTTCATGCCACAGCCTCTTGATATTTGGTATGTAGCTTCATCGCATAGTTCTATAAGGTGTAAGGCGATTTTATGCCCGAAAAATAACTACTTCCTGTTTGACGAATACTTGACGTTTTATATAAAATGGACATTAGATACCAAATTTTCGTCGCAGTTTTCCAGGTAACTACATGCCACAGCCTCTTGATATTTGGTATATAGCTTCAACGCATAGTACTATAAGGTGTAAGGCGATTTTATGGCTGCAAATTAACTATTCCTGTTAGATACGCAGGCGACATATGCATTCCAGGGAAGGCTCCATCTAGTTCGTATTGGGCTTGCTTTAATAAAAATCCTACCTAGGTTATATATAGCAATATTTAAAAATGTATATATGAAAATGGCAACATATGTTACTTAAATAAAAGAAGACTTGTGACAATGAGTAGTAGTAACCTACTTAAACCAATTTATAATAAAAAACACAAAGATAATATCATCTTTTTTATGCCTTTAAAGCTAAGTATAACCTATTGTTGACAAAATTATCATTAAAAGTATACACCAAAGTACATATAAGTAATGTTTTGTTAAGGGTGATATATGATTTTGTGTTTTTCTACTAGGCAGTAGTTTTTGTTTTCATGCATCTTTTTTCATTTGTTCTTTATCGTATAGATCATATTAAAACCAAACAAATGGATCATAATAAAGACAAATTGTTTGGGTAGAAACTTTATTGATATAATGCTTTCTTATATGCAAACATTCGCAAAGAAAAACACAATCTTACTTGCTCTTCTTTGGACTTGTGATCTTCAACATCAGATTCTAAATAAAGAACATCACAAATATCTAAGCTATGATCTAAGCTATAAACTAAATAATTAATCATCGTTTTGTGATTCTTATTAAAGGTGCCGTATATCAGATAACCGGAAACTACGATGCTTCATTCTATCTTGGTGGTGGATTATTTTTGGCGGGAACGTTGTTCCACCTTTCATTGCACTTGCCGTGTGCAAAGCGCGGGAAAACACCTACAACTGACCAAGAAATGGTGTTCCAATGAATGGAGAAATCAAATACTGAACCAACAGCAGTCTAAATGATGAGTTGATGTAAGAAAGTGCTTAAATGATGTGAGACTATACTTTAGAAACTTAAAAAGAGTTCAGGAGTAAACGAATTGTGTGTTTTAAAGTTTGTTGGTCAAATGATACTTACGGGGTCATCTTGTATTTATGTGTGTATGCTTGGTTTCATTACTTTACTTCATTCATTCCAGCTTTTGTTTGAACAATTCAAGCTTAAGAAAAAATGCTAGTAATTATAGATTGAAGAGTTTGTTATATATATTAATTTTCTGTTGAAGTATGATTGTTTGTTGAAAAGAAATTGTTTTTGTAAATGTATAGTGATGTGTCTGGAGTCTGTGTACAGACTTTAAGTGTAGTGTGTTACTGGAGAAAAAAGAAATAATTTTCAAGTCCTCTATTAATGATTTTTTTAACAAACTTTTTTTAAATGTATATATTTGCTACTTATATTCCTTAAAAGTCCCATTTCAATAATCTAGTTAATTTTCAACATTATTGACCAAGATCCAGACTTTTATTTTATTAGCCAAAGATTATTTCAGCATTAGTTTTATTTACCACATGTATGCAGAATTTTTATAGAATCATTATTTTATATGGTATTTTTATGTTTTATTTTCATAATGTAAAGTCTGTATCATTTTGGCTGCAAAGCTTTTTTTGCTATGTTTTTTTATCATGCTCAATCCATGTTAACTATTGCCAGATCGTGATACATGTATATATATATGACAAACACATTATGTCATAATTTCATTGTGATATAATTTTAAACTATATTTTTAGTTGCTTCATTTTAAGGGAATGTTATCTTATTTTTAAATGTATAAACTAAATTTTAAGGATTGCTTTTAAAAGATGTACATATGCATATTATTTTTTCCTTCTTAGGAGACAATGCACTATGGTTTAAAGGGGGATCCATATTTGGACTAAGACTTTGGTAGAAATCTACCTTTATTTACCTGTTCAGGTAAATATCTTATTAGCCCAAACGTCCAGTGCAATTAGCCGAAATGAAAATCTGTAATTTTGAATTTTTAGCCTAAATGTAATGCGCCTGGTTTAAAGATGGAAAACTTGGTTTTTTTTCATTATTATGTTATCATTTCTAATTATATCGATTTCACCTTTTTAAAAGCATTTTATTAGGTATTGTCCACTGTCATGACTGTTGGTTTCATTTTCATTATTCTGTGTATTTCAATATGATGTCTTTGAATTTATTATCACTCTGTGTTCTTTCTTCTGTGAATTTGTGATTTAGAAGAAATTGAACCAAATTATAGTGATCATATAAGATGTAAAACATGCAATCGGCAAACAAGGTATATGGATACTGTTTTGAACAATACTATTTTTTTCAAATTAATTGTTCAAATTTGTTTTATATTTATATTATGTAGAAAATATAATAAATTTCCTACATAACAGTGCATCTTATTGGTCATTCTAATTCTAGCCTTAGCTTAAATAATTTTTTGAAACTTGAAACACGACCTTGTCCATAGATAAAGCTCATTATTATGAATTCTAATAAAATTCAAAAATTACATAATTAAAATAAAAAAACAAACAAACAAAATGATATCTAAATAATGAATATTCAAAGAAAAGAAGTCTTAGTTGGATACTTATTGTGGCACTCAAACGCAGCGTGAATTGGTATATATCTGGAAATGCACATGAATGGGGGAAGAACATCTAAAGTGTAATGGAGACACAGGGCAATAGGTTATACGAGTTTTGATTGGAACTGAAAAATTAAAGAGAAGGGAAAGATGGAACAATTTATCTTACTTCGCAGGAGAACCTACGGGCCGTACTCATATCTAAACTTGCAGAAGTGCTCTCTAGCGTTTGTTATATTTTGCGATTTTCCCTTACGGTACAATACTATCGTTTGTCACATGTGGACAGGTTTTCTGTATTATGGACTGCCAACAACTGCATGCAAGGTCACAAGGTACCCCAATACTTATGGTTGGTTCCCTAGCGTGACACCAGGATTCTGGGCGTTCCTTAGTTGATATTAGACGAGAAGCTAAACGCTATTTTGCACACATTGCTCAGATTTATGAAAGTTCTAGGTTATGAGTCTTCACTCAAGAATTTAACGGAAGACATTATGTGCTTATAGACAAATATGGGATTTCGAACTCTCAGAAGAGTGCAGATGTTGGTTTGTCATAGAGTTTTGTCTTGCATGCTTCCTTTACCGGAATTGACTGTTGGCAACAACACGACGGGTGTGCGCAAGCAAGAACTGCTTACCCTTCCGGAGCACCCGAGTTCATTCTCGTTACGAATATAGAGTTAATTGATATTCAGCAGTTTTTGCGTTATCTTGTTTTAAATGTCTGTATTATCCCTTTCTCGTTGGTGTTTGCTGGTTTTGTCTTCCCTTTTGACTTAATTTTGACATTCGGATGCCCCATTGGTACCTCTGCTTCTTCGACAGCAACTAAAATGGAAATAATGGTAAGGAATTGGTAAGAAGTATACTACATTCCCTAGTATAGACTTAATTCGAACACATTCAAGCTCCTACAAAGCAAATAAAATTGAAAGTTTTAGACAAAAAGTAAAATCATATGTCGCATTACAATCATTTATGTCTACCCTAAATTGGGATATTTTGGTGTAGGGATATTCTGGCGGTTTCAGATTGAAATGGCCATGTCTGATTTTAAACTAGTTTAAACCTGGCACATTTTATATATGCCTGTCCAAATCCAGGATTCTTGAACAAAGCTTAAGTTTGTTCTCGTTGTTTTGGTGTTTTCTGTTCCGTGTTTATGAAGTGGGTCTTTCTTTGACTATTTCACTACTGGATGTAAATTGTATGCATTTTTATTTGACCTTGGGCCAATCGCAAAATGGCGAGCAGCACCTACTGTCATCCTTGAAGGCTGCTGGTTGTTTTTCATTGTGGTCTTTCTGATTTTGTTTTCATGTGATCTGTATTGCGTAAACTTATTCCACATCTCATCATTTTCTATTCAAGTAGCGTTAGACCCATACACTTACTTGTTCGCTAGAAACAACTTTTTTACTTTTTTTTAAAATTAAATTTAAATTAATGGAAATTTAATCAAGGAACAACAATTGTTTAATCCCAATTAATCTATAAATACATGTATAGTAATACACATCGACACAAATATGAAAAGACAAAAATAGCTATAATGAAACAGATTTTTAGCATTGCAACAACAACCTGTTTCTCGGAATTTGTGCTTTACATACAAACATTTCTGCACATAATTTTAATCTCGATACTTCAAACAACCAAAGTACACCACGAGGGTAAGTTACTGCGGAATTTGTTATGTCATTGCATAAAATATTTATTCTGATAAAACAACGAGAAATGCACTTGTTTTGAGATAAATATGTATGCATTAACTCTTTGTTGTCCAAATTTGAAGATTACGTTATTTGAATCCCTTTTCAAGATTATGAAAACATACCTAGTGTTTGTAAACATAAAAGGCAAAGTCCAGTTATTGTTTGTCGCGTACTAAAGAGCTTGTCTGCATAGACTATGAAAGAAGCTAAGGTGTACCAATTTTGTCATTGATTGTCGCAAGTCCGAAAAAGCCAAAAATCCCTAGACCTTAAAACATCACAACAAAACCACACAATATGCAAAAGTACATATATGACACCTCAACTAATTAGCAATCTGAAACCAAGTAGAAACGAGTGTGAACTCAGGTGCTCCGGGAGGGTTCGCAATAGCACACCCGTTACGTTCTAAAAAAAAAGGAGATTTATTAATTGTTGGGCAAATCTGGTAAAGGACGACAACAATAACCCTCTATGTCAAACCATCATCGATGCCCAACAGGGAAATAGAAATCGTGTGATTTTCTTCTTCAAGCAAGAGGTGTCTGCCGTTACATTTCTTGAGTGACGACAACAACCGGGGAGCAACATAACCCTGGGTAAGCGATTTACTTGTCAGCGTGACGCCCTAACGAGCTATCTATTATACGCTCAGAAATACCGAATTAGTTATGATACGGAAATGCGAAGGATACATTCGCCTTTTAAAGAATAAAAGGCATGATACGTTTATCAATATAGCTGAATGTTTTAACTCTTAACATTCATTGTTCAAATTTTTCTTTCTCTGGCCCAGTTTTCAAAGAAGAAAACCTTTGAATGTTGACTGATATCTGGTTCAAAACTGAACTTAGAAAAAAATGAATGTTGCACTGAAATCTGGTTCAATAATGAATAGCTGCTTAGTATTGGTCCACAAAAAAGTGCCCGCGCCAGAAACTAATGTTGGGTCAGGCCGCTTTGTCCACAGAGCGACTAGGATTTGTGCCCGAGGTAATTGAATTGGATAGCTTTGTCAGCTTGCATGCCGAGGGTGTCAGACTACAAATTTGATTACCTGACCTTATCTACATGTATAGCAGTGCACCGTGTTTGGAAAAAATGTCATGTTTCCCGCGCGGTATATAACAAGAACCGAAGGATAAGTAAGCTAAATTGTCAGACCCTACCCATCTCTCCTTTTCCCAGTGACAAATCTCATCTCCGATTGGCCTTGTCTTCTCATTTTCGTCATTTCATGTTCCATTTTGCTAATGTAGCCGAGTTTGCTATTTGGTGGAACAAAAACTAATTAATTCAGAGACAAAAGTGTGCTAAAGCGTATAAAATCAGTATAATTTAAACTAATGCAGGCACCAAAAAGATATGTCCTCCTTTGATGTTAAGCGCAAGAATCTCTGTAAAGTCTCGATTTGGCGAAGTGGATAAATACTAGATATTTTCGTTAATTAAGACGTTTATTGAAAACAGGAAGAACAGTTGCTTGTTCAAGCCTTCAGACGAGAACCTTTAATCTTTCATTTTCATTTTAAAAAGATAAAAAGAGCGGATGATTTGGTGTTTTACGGCCTTGCAACGCTATATAGATTATTTAAAGGCGATGAACATGAAAAGGATGATAAAATGAACATGAAATGAGGATGATAAATGAAAATGGGGTAGGGTGGGAAACAAAAGGTACATTAAATTTTGAAGAACCACAGGAAAAAGGGAGACTTGGTTAGGGGCAGACAATTTATCCTATGTCGGTCCGAAAAGTGGTCTTTTATGTGCATAAAGCGTGGCATTCTCTACACACGTTCGCCCACTATGGTCAGCGGTCAGGGTTTCCGTATGATAGACCTGAAAAACCCGCGGACGAGGTCAGCCACCTAGGGTACACACTTGGTCGCTCTGTAATCTGAGCACTGACCCTACGCCAGAATCCCAAAACCCTTTGTCGCCTCTTACGACAAGCAATGCTCTGCTGTGGGCCTGTTCCCCATCCGGGCTCCGAATGGGACTATGGTACATTTTTATTTCCAAAGGTACTTTTCCTTTTTCTTTATTAAGAAAACTTATTTTCCGCTTTTTTCGGGCTTGAATAGTAAAGACCACAATTTCATTCTCGGCATTCATTTTCTCCTTTCACTTTGTTTATTTGAGTAGGGGATACTGTGTATTCACTACAGGTTCATCAAACAAAACCGGAGGTGGTATGTCAACACTTTTTTTTTTGCATTTAAAAGCATTGATTGCATATTTAACCGGATTTGATGGCATCAGACGTCCCGTGTTTCTAAAGATTTTCCCGTAAGAAAAAAAAATGGGCAAAGTAAGTCAAGTTCACTTTTTTGTAATTTAATTTAAACATATTTATTGTCGTAAAATTACAACACTGGATCGGATAAAAGTTATCACAACTTACATTATCCTTTCCATATATTACAATAAACATATTTTTAGTATTTACATACGTCAGCTATTTTATGAATATACAAAAATCAATATCATTATCATATAAAGAGAGAAGACAGTCAAATACAATGTATTATAAAACTTTGAAATAAATGGAGAAAAAGATAAAGAAGAAAAGAAAACAGAAAAGAAAAGAGGGAAAAGGGGGGAGTATGTGATCAAATTAAGTAAATCTCTTCGTCTGTTTAATATACTGCTGCGTTGCTGAAAAAATTTTTAAGTTGCTTTCTTCGTTAAGTATTTCGCTACCAAAAAGCAAAATTTCAATGTCGATAGTATCTATAAAATTTAATTTTCTTATCAATTCTGCACGATGACCAATATATAGGGGACATTCTAGAAAGAAATGCATAGAATCTTCTAAGATGTGTCCACATCGACAACTCGAATCATTAGTCAAATTAACTCTAAACAGGTCTGCATTTAAATTACTTGATCTATGTCTAAGTCTAGTATGTAGTATATTTAGTAATCGGTTGCCAGCAAAAAAGTAAGATGGAGGTTTAAATAAATTCTTTTCTTCGAGTAACATTTTCTTAAAAAGATCATATGATACAGTGTTTCTCAGTGGTTCTTGCAGATGATTCCAGCTTTGAATAGTTGACGGGAAGAAAGAGTTGCTGTATAACTGTAGCCGTTGTCGGGGTATTTGAAATTCGTTTTGGTTTCGTAAATTTCTAATGTTATCTCTACGGAAGGGTGACAAGCAATCAATCAGATATGTAGGACAGTTGTTGTGTTTTATCTTATGGAATAAATTAAGCTTTTTTCTTTCTCTTCGAGATTGGAGAGTTTCCCAACCAGTTTCAAAGTATAAGGATTCAATATTTGCAAACTTTGGAAGACCGGTTATGATTCTTGCAGCTTCGTTATGTATATATTCTAATTTGTTTCTATCTTGAACTGAACATCCATCCCAAAGCTCACAGGAATATTCTAAAATTGGAAGGATAAAGGTAAAATAAATCTTTTCAAGATTTTGTCTACTCAAGCTAAATTTAAATTTTCGAAGAACAGCTAATCGTTTTGAAGCGCTGTCTATTATATTTTGTATATGAATAGTCCATTTACAGTTAGAAGAAAATGTGACACCTAAGTGCTTATGATTCTCAACATTTTTTATACTCTCGTTGTTAAAAGTTATATTTAGATCATTTGCTCTTTGAGTTGAGAATACAACGCACTCTGTTTTGCTTGGATTGAAATTAACCAGCCATTTTTCAGACCAGAGTTGAATTTTATATAGATCAGAATTGAGGATAGCTTCTGTTTCATTTATACTGTTTGATGAACATAAAAGGGAAGTATCATCAGCGAAAAGGCGTGCCATACTTTCGGTAGTGTCAGAAATGTCGTTTATATAGATCAGAAATAAAAGTGGACCCAGAACAGATCCTTGAGGAACACCTCCTTTTATTTCACTCAGATCTGATTTAGAATTTCCAATAATTACTTTCTGCTCTCTGTTACTAAGATAGTTATTAAGCCAAAGTAGTAATCTTCCAGAGATTCCGTATGATTTCAATTTTTTTAAGGAGTCCTTTGTGCCAAACCCGATCAAAGGCCTTTGAAATGTAACTTTTTTGTATATTGACAAATGACTTCTATTCAAACGTCCATAAATTTCAGCTCAAACTGAATATTAACAATGGCTGTAAATTCTATTGTTTTCAAGTCTATAAATTTATACAATGGAGGATAAAAATCTAAAAGTTAACGACAACAAGGCTACTGTCGTTTTGAAAAAAAAACAACTTGGATTAAAATGAAAAAAGAAAAGAAAATAGACATGGACAATTTTATTTATTTTCTGGCAGTGAAAAAGTGGGAAGGTGCTAGTTGTTTAGTTTGGCCATTCCATATTCTTAATTTCACAAACACGTTATGCAAGATAGTCTGTATTTTTTTAATGGCCGGGGTCAAGTTCAAGCCTTGAATATTTTTTTCAAACAAATTATCTTGGAAAACTCGTAATCTGAAAAATAAAGTAACTTGACCAAATGTGCTGTGGACAAAGGCAAATCGCTCAGTTATGGAAATGGTGCACCAATACCGAAAAACATACAAGCGCTAAATAATAAAAGCATTAACAAATGCGAGGGCACGAAATGGTATATATATTTTTCTACTTATTTAATTACCCTATTAATCGGTTTACTTGAAATTTAAATAAGTACTTGTTATGGATTGTTATTAGTAGTGTAAAGATGTAAATCAAATTATTTATACGTGTTGTAGCAATCATTTTACGTCTATATCGAAATATATGTAAATTAGTGAGCCTTAACATGAAATAGTTGACTCAGCAGCAATTCAGCAGTTTGGGAAAAAAGAATTTTGTAAGAAGATGGGGTAACACAATTTTACAAAATTCAAAAAGTAACATCGTCTTTGTCAAGAAGGTGGTCTTTCATTGCACTTTAGGATTGGGCTTGAATCACATGTAGTTTATTTTCAATCCAGGACCAATTGGAAACAGCGAACAGCGACCGCTGGTCACATTGAAGGCTGCGGGCTGTTTTCCATTGTGGATTATTTTAAATTATATTGTAGGTTGTGTCGTGTACACTTATTCCACATCTCATTATCTTCTATCGTCGCTGGTAATCCTAGCAACACTATGTAGGTGATGAACATGAAATGATGCAATCTGAAGTTGATGGGAAGGGGCAAAATTTCGCCTATGTGATTCTTTTCAGTCAATGCCGTCTACAAAGGGGGTTTTTAAAGTGCATCAATGATGGATTGAAAGATTTCTGTTTTTAATGTCCAGTCGACAGTATTTCAGATATAAACAGGACAAGAACGAATTGAATTATGTAGACCAACACATGAAGGACGCATCATCCATAACACAGACCCAATATGGCATTCGAAAAAGGCCAATATACAACCACGAACAAAAACTAGTTTCTAGTAGTTAATTAGTAAGTTATTGCTTTACTCCCAAGCAGCACGATCTCGGCTATATCGAGGAGATGGACATGAAAGAACATGAAATAGTGATGAAATGGAGGAAATATGGGACAGAAGGCCAATTGGGTTGGAGAGTTATGACTGCCTGATGACCTCGGCATTCATTATGATATAGCAGTCCCATCCTGGGGCATATATCTAAGTCGCTTTGTGGGAAAAGCGGAATGAACCATGACAGGTTTTTGAGCAGACCTTTACGGACAAGCTAAGCGCTGCTGTGGTCATATTCGCCACCTGCAACCCATACAGGTGGACATGAACAAGACCGACCAATGTACCCTCAACGCACAAAAAACCAATGCCCTTAGAAAGTGTCAAAACGCTCGGCAAATATTTCGCTCAATCTGGAAACCTTATCAATAGTGACTAGCAATGAAGAAACCTTACCTGAAATGACGCCTTGCAAAGTAGAAACACTAACTTGAGTAGGATATATCCAACCTTGAAAACCCTCAAATTTCAAATAAACAACCCTTGTCTGTGGAAAATGCAATGCTGAATTGTGGTTAAATCTAAACACAAGAGGAGACTAAAATGACAGAGAAACTCAACAGAAGGGAAAAAAAGGAAAGAAAGAAAGCGCTAAATCTGAGGAAAAGTAAATGTGGTCCCCGGAAAACTAATATGGCTAAAGTGACCTACTATGATTAGCAGCCAGGCTTTTCGTATTATGGTCTGACGATTCCATGCACGAGGTCAGCCTATTCAGCAACTTAGTGTAAATGCCTTGATCGTTCCATGGGCTAAGCACTAAAGCGCCATGAGAATCTCAAGGTCTCTGGTTTCCCTGACGTCGGATAAAGCCCCTTGATCGACAGAAAGATGCCCGGTGTGGTTTAATAAATAATAAATGCATAAACCAGCGATTTAAAATGAAAAATAATGATTTAATGGAAGCAACAAAAGGCACCAATAGGGACATTAGAGTGTCAAAAGTCCCGTGCGGGGCCTAGGTGGCGAAAAGGCCCGCAGCAGAGCCTAGCTTGTCGTAAGAGGCGACTAAGGGTCTTGTGGTTCTTACGTCGGGTCAGTGCTCAGCCCACAGAGCAACCAAGTGTGTAACCTTGGTTGCTGAATAAGGTGGTCCTCGTCTGCGGGGGTTGTCAGGAAATACGGAAACCCTGACCGCTGACCATACCGGGCCAACATGTGTGGAGAGTGCCACGCTTCATGCACGTAAAAGACGCCTTTGTGGACCGTCAAGTAGTGCACAACATAGGCTAAATTTTCCTTCCCTACCCACCGATCCCCTTTTCCTGTGGTTCTTCAAAATTTACCGGACCTTTGTACCCCACCCTACCCTCATATTTCATATATCATCATCATTTCATGTTCATTTTATCATCCTTTCCATGTTCATCGCCTGTAAATAACCTATACAGCGTTGCACGGGCTTACAACACCAACTCACTCACTCGAGTGTCAAAAGTCCGAAAGTGTATCGACAACACCAGTAAACAGAAACGAGAACAGCACAAAAATACACAACAAATAAAAAAAACCACTACACATTATCACCGAACAGAAATCAATAACGCGAACTCAAGACGTAACGAAAGAGCCCAGAGGCCCCGGAAAAGTAAGAAGACAAAACAAAACCCTAGGACAAACCTGCATCTACTCTCGTCTGAGAAACCCCATGTTTGTCTTTGAGCGTATGATGTCTTCCGTAAAATTTCTTGAGTCAAGACAGCAACCGAGAAGCAACAAAACCTTGTGTTAGCAGTTTATGTGTCAGACGTGACGCTCTGCCAAGGGAATCGAAGTCCCGCAAGCTCTGAAAACCAAACGAAAGGAAATAATGCCTTTTTGGTTTTCTTTCATTTAACTTGAAAGACATTACTCACAATCCGACTAATATATATACCCGGTTGCAGTGACTTAAAAAAATTAAGATAATATTCAGGGTTGAATTAAAGTCTTATCAATGCATTGAAGATTTTTGATTTACAGGGTGATTGTTCAAGTTCTCATTAAGTGTACTAAATCGACCTTTAATCATTAACTGATTCCAATTATAAATCAGGAGCGGTGTTCTCGAAAGTATCCTAAAATTTGTCTAAAGACGCGTCTAAAGTCAAATTTTGAGACCTAGTTTGGACCATCTTTAGACCATCCTAATCTGTTTCTCGAAACTATCTTAGACGCGTCCTTTGTTAGGACGTTCCAATATAGATTTAATACAATTTTTATTCAAACAAAATTTAATAATTTACTTTTTAAAGAATATATTCCTTTGTATGTACACCAAAAGGGCTACGATTTGAATGCTAAAGCTAAAAGTCAACACTTTATTAGCTACAGTTTTTATTTTAAATTCATAACCCCGTTCTCCTAAAATAATTAAAACAACATACAGGGTCATCGAAGTATGTGAAAATAAGTTCAAAGTTTAAAGATGCATGATGCCTTGAACACAAGTTAATCGATGATTAAATGTCATTAGGTAAACACCAGGACAAAATATATTGAGTTATAGTGTATGAAATAAGTAAAATTTAAGATTGGATGGTCTAAAGACATCAAAATTGGTGTCTTAGTTTTTAATCTAAAATAAGACAAGAGCTTAAAATAGGACTGCTTCGAGAACACGACTTAAGACTATGGCGAGTCTTTAGACGGTCTATAGACACGTCTTAGTCCTAAGATAGCTTCGAGAACACCGCCCCAGGACTCATTGACTGATGGTTTGGTTCCAGATATGATTGGATGGAAGTCTACAAGCAAATTATTCAATGACTGACTTCACGCTTAGAACGTGTGATGAACCAATGTTTCTTATAGCAATAAGCTTTTTTATTGAATGTACAAAAGATCTCTAAGATCTATTTGCGTTCACTTTACGATAGGAAAATCTGTTAAAGTAATAGATTAAAACTATAGTTGTCCTTGAACCTAAAACTGAGTAACCTTAAAATTCTGGTAAAATAACATAATATTTATTTATAAGATTGAATATAAAAGAGAGGATATTGTTAAACATAGGTCAAACTCATTGAATACTGTATTAAGCTTACATTGTATTTTTCGTATACAAGATACCTTACAAAAAGGTAAGATTTTATATAAGCAGTTATAGTTAAAAACTGGTTTTACATGCATGTACATGTATTTTAAAAAGTACAATATTAAAAAAAAACCTAATTTAAATCGAAATCTAATTAATCAAGGAATTTAATCATACTTTTGAAAACGAATGAAGCAAACGAATTGCACAATGTGTATATGAATTAGCTTATTGTTGTCAAATCTACATTGGTTTTCTGAGAGTCTGTTTACGGACACACCAGGCACGCAGAAAGTGAAAAGAATTCAAAATTATGAAGTTAGGTCATCATGGTCATGAAACAGCAAGTAAGCTTAATTGATGAAGACTGTGTTCTCTATATTTGTGTTTGCGACGAATTTTTGTAACAATTAAGCAGGAAGTGCTTACAATTCCCGAAACGTAAGTTAACTCTCTTTACGACAAGTAAGCTTGTGTTGCTGATTCCAGTTTGTTGTGTGTGTGTGTGTGTGTTGTCTGTTTCTTTGTGTTTTTTTGGTATTATTACCACATACCACTGTCCCCTTTAGACACATTTGTTCTACCACTGGAATCAATAGGTAGTATAAACAAATCGAGTTCCCTTCCTTTGTCCTTTTCTGAATCAAATTGCAATAAAAAAGTAATTAAAAAAAATTGTAAGTGAGCGAGTGGATCTCTCTAAATACGTTTGCCTTCTCTAATATGCTGCAGGTAGTTTTGTAGTTTCACCCAACAAACACCGCGCACGAGGGCTACCCTATTCAGCCATACAGGGTCTATACCTTGATACTTATGTGGAATCAGCGCAGACCCGCTAGTGGAATATCAAAATCCCCAGCTTCTTACGTGCTATGCTCTGCTGTTGGCCGCTCAGCTGGACATAAAAAAAACAACATAGATTATTATAAGATCTATTATGTAACGCGTCTTGAATCTGGATCAAGTCATAATTTAATTTTAACAAAAATGTTTGTAGGTCAACGACCGGCAACATCAGTTTTAAATAGTTTCATAAATATAGAAACTGCGCTGCAGTTGCATTTTCGTTTTATTTTCAAATGACCCAGTATATGATATTGACAAGAAAAACGAAGTTATTTAGATAATGTCAATAGTAATTATCTTAGTATTGCTTTACTCCCAAACAACACAAAGTAGGCTACATCAGAGTGATGGACATGGAAAGGATTTCAGCTTGTTTGTATGTTGCTTTGGTCCTTATGGACGTAATTATGCTAATAAAGATTAAATAAACATGGAACAAAAACCCAATCGCGGAGGAGGGATGGGTAGGATCAGCATTGGGATCCTAAGGGTCATACTCTTATCTAGACCTGCGATAAAAGAGTTGGTGTTTTACATCCTAGAATCAAGCTAAATCTTATATAAGGGCAATTCACATGCACGTGTTCACATGAAAAGGATGATAAAATTAACAAAAAAGATATGGAAAAGTATGGAGGGGGTATGATAAGAAAGTAAGGTGAGTGAGTGAGTGAGTTTATGTTAACACTATATAGGTTTTATTTAAAGGCGATTAACATGAAAAGGGTGATAAAATGAACATGAAATGATGATGATAAATGAAATAGGGGATGGGGTAGGAAACAAAGGAACAGTATTGTTTGGAGACCACAGGAAAAGGGGAGAGGTGTGTAGGGACGGAATATTTATTTAGCATATGTGGTGCACTACTTGGCGGTCCACAAAGGGGTCTTTTACGTGCATGAAGCGTGGCATTCTCCACACACGTTGGTCCACTAGGTCAGTGGTCAGGGTTTCCGTATTAAAAACCTGACAATCCCCGCGAACGAGGGTCACCCTATTCAGCCACCTAGGGTACACACTTGGTCGCTCTAAAGGCTGAGCACTGACCGACGCCAGAATCCGAAGACCTTTAGTCGCCTAAGAAAGTAGAGAACAGTAAATTTTGGAGATCACAGGACGTGTATTAATAAAAGTGGTGGGTGGGGGAAGAAAAGTTAGCCTGAGTGGTGTATTCATTGAAAAAAAAGTTTAACCTCACCTGAAACCTAAATATAAAAAAAAACCATTTGTCCTTAACCACCGCCCCCTCATCCTTCGCTTCCTCGTGTTTAGGAGTAAAGCAATGGCCCAAACAAGTAACTATTGTGAAAATGTACAAAGGCAAGGCAAATCAAAATTGTTTTGCAAGTGCTGATCTTATACAGATAACCAACTGTAGAACTGACCGTAGTGGGCCAACGCTGTTTGGAAGAGCGCTTCATGCAAGTAAATGACCCATTTGAGGGGCGCCAAGAAGTGCCCCGCATTGGCTTAATTTTCCATCCTTATCCACATCTTCCCTTCTCCAGCGGTCTTCAAAATTTACAGTTCCTTTGTTTCACATCCCACCTCCATATTTCTCATCATCATTTAATGTTCATTTTATCACCCTTTCCATTTTATCTCATGTAACCTATACAATGTTGCAACTCACTCACTCACCAAACTTGAGTTATTCCATACTGTCATAGAAAAGTAAGTTATTTCATTTTTCAAAAGAGGAAAGAACTCGGTTGTATTGAGGATATGAATATGAAGATAATGGAGTAGGATTGGTATACAAAACCAATGGTTGGTAAATGATAAAACGAGTTTACACTCACTAGCAAATAGTAGGAAGGGTTACCCTATACTGCAGGGGATCCAATGGGTCCAATTCCTACCGACACCACCAGCAATGTTCTTTCAACTTCCAGCTAGGGCATGAAGAATACATCCGAGTCATGTTGTGGACAAAGTGCTCAGAAATGTAATCAGTTTCTGTGCATTCATTTGTGGACTTGACCTCTTCTCTACCTGGTTCTCGCAGGGGTGGTGGAAAACAAAAAGACAATTACAGATGTACTCACTGTCACCAAAGAAATAAAATCTCTTGCCCCAAGCTTCCGCTTCTAATATGGTCTTACATTTCACTGTCAAAAGCCAATTTATTAAATTAATGTTTCTACAAATTTGTTTCAGTGCAAAGTCTTCCAATAACGCCAAGGTATTATAAATCTTAAACAAGATTATATAATGTTACTTTGATTCCCACTCGAGTGATTTTTTATTGAATTTTAGATTTATAGTTGAATGCACAACATCACATTTTGCATTTTTACCTATTAAGTGATAATTTGTGCAGACTACTGGGGCTGGTTTCCTAAATCTTTACATGTTTAAAAGTAAGTAAATATTTAAGATATTAAATACACATTTGATATACAGGAAAAGTTTTTGAAAACAATCTCGATTCCAGCCTTTTTTAAAACAGGAAATATGCTGAGATACATAAATTTATATTAAAAATATAGTGCATTTACATGTTACATGGAACTTTGGCGATTTCAAGTTAAATCGTACTAGCACTTGCTTATTTAAGCTTTTACTTGATTTCAATCATAAGATTTGGAATTCCATTTTCTCTATTCTTCCATCTTCATGGAAAACTAGGAGTATCAATTATTCTATTAAAACGATTCTAAATTAATTACATAGTGTTAAATCTGACATATTATTCATAATATTCGTGTGGTTTCTATAATTTTCTACAACGCACTTGACGAGCTGCAAAAATTATAAACTCTAGAGTAGCATGCGAGTTCACTCTTTGTACGACAAGAGCTTGTGGTGGTGATTTTGTTTGTTGTTGCTGTCCATGGTTCTTATTGTTGTGTGTTGTATTTTGCATCTGCAGGTTTTTGTGCCCCCGCAACTATAGCTGGGAAGTGTACTGTTTTACCTTTGTCCGTCCGTACGTCCCACAAGCACCCGGACATAATTTCTACATGCTCGTATATACATGTACTGTGCTATTTTTTATTCAATCAATGTATGTGAGTATTTTGATGAGTTACAGATCAAGTTTTCATTTCGTTCCGGTCCGTTTATTTTGGACGAAATTATGGCAATTGGACTTAAAAAAAAATTATGAAAATATCAGTTTACCGGACTTTTTTCCACATGCTTGCAAATATTGTGCTGGCTTTTGATACGTAAGTCTATCATCATAAATTACAGATCGAGTTTATGTTTCGTTCTGGTCCTTTGATTATCTTCTTATTAAGGCCTTTGGATTAACAAAACTTTGTAAACATGACAGTTTTCTGGATTAAAAAAAATTGAGTCAATTTCCCATACATCGTGGGGGGGGGGGGCATCATCGGTGTCTTACAGAACAGTCTTAGCTAGGTGTATATTTTTATAATGGCGACGAATTATTCTTTTACTTTAAACATGTATACTGGGCAAGGGGCGCATTGCCTTTTCTAGTTCGGTGGTCTTTTAGAAATTTGATAATCGAGCTCCCCATTTTTATATCTTTGCTATTCTCAAGATATCATGGAAACATTTTCTATATATTTGATCTTTCCAAATAATATATTTCTTAAATTAATTCGACCTGAAAGACTTAAGTCTCGAAATGGTATAAGAAAGTAGATCTAAAATAATATTGCATCATGATTTTAGCTTACTGATAGATTATTTATAGATTATTTGATTTTCAAGGGGTCAATAACTTCTAAACCATTTATGATTATTTGATTATTTGATTTAAGTTTTGATACATATAGCTTATAGTGTAAATAAAATACTAAGTCTGTAAATGTAGGATATATTATGTCACAAAGTATATTGCGTGTAAAATGAAATAATGTAGTATTGTAGCAAGTATGAAAATATCTTTCTGAAAATCTGTTATATAAATTACCAATGGAAATTAATTATAGACGATTGAAGGTATGTTGTAATGCATTTTTATGTCTTTGTAGGCGGGGGGGGGGGGGATGCCAAGGATTGGATTATTTGTTGTCTAACTAAAATGTTAACCAATTTGGCATTCGAATGTTTCTAGTCCAGAAAAGCCTAGACATTAAATCATCACAAAATTAATAAATAAAAAATAGTAATAAAAAAAAAATAAACGCATTGCATACAAAATACGGAAAAAATTAAGAAAAAAAAAACAAGAACACACATTACAAGCAAACCACAATAAGAACCGTGATGTCAACGAACTTTGATGCTCAAGAAATCACTGTTACTAACAAATAACGTATTGCATGATTTTCAATAATAACTTCGTGTAAAAGTATAGAACAAAGATGAAAACTTTACATTGTGATATTTTGGTTCAACCTTATAGTGTAAATAAAGTACTTAATGGAGTTCGAAAATGTAGGATACATTTTTTATAATAACTTAGATTAAAAGTATTAAACAAAGATAAACACTTTCAAATCAAAATCAACAATCAATGGTGATACTGTGATATTTTTGGTTCAAACTAGATTTTGTTGCTTCAAACAAAGCTGTTCATATCCTTTGATAACACAGTAATCTAATGGCACTTGACAAAAAGAAGATCGTAAGTTCACTTTTAAATTACATCATTATTTAATTATGTTAATTTTGTTCACATTATTTCTAGATACCAAAAATTAAATTATTTTCAAAAAAGAATTTCAAGACGGATAAAATTCAAAGATTTCAACTTCTGAATTTCAGTACGGAAAGATTAAATCTTACTCCGACCTTTTTGTGCCTTTTGAAAAATTCACTTAAATTTATCTGGTAAAGTCATGAAAGTTATGAACACATTTTATAGTAAATTATTTCACAATAAAATCTTTGGTGATATATTTTTTCACATCACCAGCAGAGCATTTATAAGCTCATTACTAAGTTACTATAGGTTACATAAACTTATTACTTACATAACACTAAATTTTATTTTAAGTATAACTCTATACCTAGTTATAATACAATGCGTTTAAGTGCAGTAAGTTAATTTAACATGTGCTTTAATATAAATTTATATTATGTCACAATCAAAGAAAATAACCCGGGAACCATCATAAAGATAAAGAATTTATGTACCAAGCGTAAAAGAATTATTTACCATAACTAAAGTTGTAAAGGCAAGTTTCGGAGCATTTCAGAGAGCACAAATAACAAACCAAGTTTTAAAGAATATACCAGTATATGTCAATGGTCGTCAGTGGCGGATCCTGAAATTTTGAAAAAGGGGGAACCCACTGACTTTCTAAAAGGGGGGACTTTAGTCATGCTTCAATGATTTCCTTCATATCCAAACAATTGTTCCGCCAAAAGAGAATCCACACCCCCTGCCTCTCTCTGTATCCGACCTGTACGTATGGGGCTTGATTAAGGGTGATCGAACAGTTTAATTTGATTTGATAGTGATTTAGCTTTTCATTTGATAAATAAAAGGGGGACGCAATGCAAAAATAATGTCAAATTAATCTAAGTCATGTTTGCTCATTACTTGTAATGTTGGTTCAAGTGTGACCTGTGAGTTCATGTGTGGCTTCTGTGTTCATGAAAGTGTGACTTCATTTTGCATGTGTGGCTTATGTGTTCATGTGTGGCTTCTATGTTTATGTCTGTCTTATGTGTTCATGTGTAACTTCTCTGTTCATGGATGCGTGACTTCTGTGTTCATGTGTGGTTCTGTGTTCATGTGTGGCTTCTGTGTTCATGTGTGGCTTCTGTGTACATGTGTGGCTTCTGTGTTCATGTGTGGCTTATTTGTCCATGTGTGGCTTCTGTGTTCATGGTGGCTTATGTGTTCATGTGTGGCTTCTGTGTTCACGTGTGGCTTCTGTGTTCATGTGTGACTTCTGTGTGCATGTGTGGCTTCTGTGTTCATGTGTGACTTCTGTGTTCATGTGTGGCTTATTTGTCCATGTGTGGCTTCTGTGTTCATGGTGGCTTATGTGTTCATGTGTGGCTTCTGTGTTCATGTGTGGCTACTGTGTTCACGTGTGGCTTCTGTGTTCATGTGTGACATTCCTCTGTAGAGTTCGATGAGGTTAGGCACAATAGGACCCGATACAAAGGCCAAAACGTGCAAACTGCAAAATAGAGAGAGACTCGCATGGGCTTAGGAACGGACCATTTTACTTGAAGGGGAGAGGGTCTTGATTTTTTATTTTTGAAACAAAATGAAAAAAATATTTATATTTTCATTATTAGTATTTTTTCATATAGCAAAAATCCTTCTTCAGAATATTTGTTTTTCTTACTCTATGCTGCCAAAATATTACTTTCATCAAAAAATCATTTTCAATTCTTTTTAGGGAAAAAACAACCCCCCTCCCTTCAAGTTAAATGGTCGTTCCCTTATAGCTTATAAGAAGTTCAAAATTATGTCTTGGTTGGCTTATATATCTAGAACTCACCAAACAATTATATACTAGACGGAGCTTACCATTTATATACTTAGAGGCAATTTTGTATACAATTGGGGATCCACAATCGACTTATAAGATATCTTCACGATACAGGGAGTACTATATAAACCTGATTCTTTTTGCAGCCTTATGGTTTTCTTATTTTCATCTTATTTATCAACCTCTCAACTAGTTGTTGAAAAATATTTCTCACCTCTAGTTCCAAGCGTAATTGCACGTGCAATTGATGATTAACCTTATGCAATTTTTTCTTGCATACATTAGAAAAAAAACCCATATACAACTAAATTCTAGATGAATTTGGAAATTCTAACATCTCGGTATTAAAATAATCAAATCTATTTTCCATGGTGTTAGAAATTTCACAATTAACTCGATCCCGTTAGAGCTATATATTTCTAATTGTGGTTTGTTAGAAGGCAAAGGATAAAAGCAATAGGGCCTATTGCTTTTATCCTTTGCCTTCTAACAAACCACAAAGGTCGTACTTGCTTAACCTATGTCCCTAAATGAGATGAAAGACCTTTAAGTGTCTTTTTTCTTTGTTCCACTTTACAAATAGGTTGTGCAATAGTATAGTCTCTCTAATCAAAAGGCATTCTGAAGATTTTTATGTAGTAAAAACGTTCAGAAGTATATCAACGTCTTTAAATCCGAAAGAAACATCAATGAAGCCCCGCTTGCGATTATGGATGATTCGTCACAAGTTGAATTGCTTTATTATGAACGTGACTAGTCCCCCGAAAAAATGTCAATGACCAATTGTAACCGACAACAAATTGTCATATGCTTTGATAACATGATAACTGGTGTGTCATTTACCTTAAATATTTAAGCTTCTTAGATCGATATAAAAGTTTGGTTTAAAAATGACGAAAACGTATTGTCACAGCAGTTTCAATCCATCTAGAAATCTTTTAGGCGTGTTTAGATGGATCTACCCCCGGGATATCAACCCTAGCCGGTGTAACTACCAAGCAGAAAGATAACAAAGGCTTGTAAGTCCCATGAATCGTCAAGTATAGTTTAACAAATTTAAAAGCATTCAAAGCTGAAGCTATTTGCAGACTTTCAAAATGCAGGCATAGAAAAAGATCATTTGTAGCCATAGATGGATAAACATGTTTTGATTCCTAACTATAACGCAATTTGCCAATGGACCGTTTATGTTTCCACAATAGTTGATGGATTCTTTTATTTTGTTCCCGTCCTTGGCCTTATTACATCCACGACTGGATGAAATGTTTTCGATCAAAATAAAAAAAGGTAGCGTTTTATCTATAAAAGATTGCTCTTACAAAAGTCATTGTAGTTCATTTAAGTTCAAGAAAGATTGACACTTTCAGAAGTTTTTTTGGCTCGTCTACCACAAGATCTGAAGATGCACCACATAATCTAACCTTAGGCTTTTTATATGCATTTTAGTATTTCATAAATCGTCGACACGGAAAAAAATAATTTCAATTTTCAATTTCCTCTCAATATGGTGGTTTCTCTACCATGCAAATCTACTTTAAAATCCTACCTTGCTCAAATGTTACATTTCATTACAAAGCATGTCAAGCATAGATTGTAAGGATAATGATTTTGCATTAAATGAATACTAGGAAAAACTTCGACGAACTAAAAGTACTAAGTCGAATCACACCTTGACATGTAGAGCGTAATAAATACGAATAATAATTGATATTTCAATACATGTACTTAAAATGGATCATATGATACGAGGATAAATATATCTGGCCTAGAATATTGATGCGAACTAAATGTTTTATTTTGGAATTTAGTTACATTTTCATTTCACAAATGTGGTAAGTTATTATCAATATTTTAAATTAATTTTTGTTTAATATAGAATTTTTAAAGTATTTTGACTTTAATCAGGTGTTATTGACACGGAGGATTTATTTGTTTATTTTCTAAATGGTTACTTCTGATGAAAATATGTCAATGCGTATAATATATTTGTAAGCTTAACATTTATGAGATTTTAAAAATTAAAAAGAAAGAAACCACATGAAATGTGAGTATAAGTAAGTTTCTTATATTATTTCGTACATTTTGTTTTTGTTTTCATTTGAAATGTAATTGTATCCTCTTTGAAAATTGGGGCGTGTATAGTTGGTTAGTCACTCGCAAGTATCACAATGTTGGCTTATCCGGGAGATGAACATGGAAGGGGTGATAAAATGAACATGAAATGATCCTGAAGTACACAAGGCCAAGCGGGGAGAAAGTTACGGCTGCCACTGGAAAAAGGAGAGATGGGTAGGGACCAGCAATTTAGCCTCCTGCATGGGATCTTACGGGCCCTACTCTTACCGAGACCTGGAGCAGGGTTTTTAAACATGCAAGAACCGTGACATTTTTCCCAAAACGGTGCACCGCTATGGTTCAGTGCCCCTTTTTATGAAAAATCTTAAGAGTAAAATTTATCGTAAGTGTAGATTTAACCCAATTAGAATCCTTGAATTTTACACTTAAGATAATTTTTAAACTTACGATTTTTTGTTGAAAGGGCTGCAGGTGATTTCCGGATTAAAGCCTGACGACCCCTGTATTCATTATGACAAGGCTGCCGCATTCTACCACCTAGGGTCCACATCCCAGTCGCCTAATGGTTAAAGCGGCCTGACCCAACGTCAGTTTTCTGAGCGCTTTTACCGAAAAGCTTAGCGGTGCTGCGGGCCTATTCACCACTCGCAACCCGTACGAGGCGTATAGTGGGTGCAGGTGTCATCCTGTGCATTCTATGCATTCAATCAATCAATCAATCATCAATCAATCAATGATCTTTTACTTAAACTCCTACACTATCAAAAAATTCCAAGATAATACAACATTCAAGTGCAACTAAAAAATAGAGCGGCTAGGCCCACTGCAGATTGTCGAGGGTTTTAACGATACTGAAACATGTATCAGTGTTATTTAACGTGCATCCCGCATTTATGATGTACTATAAGGTTTTCGGAGACGAAAAAAAAAAGATAAAATGTCTGGGTAACTCCATTTAATCGCTTGGGTATTTGTCCTAATCGGATTGTGGGCAAAGTGGGTTGGTGGGACGATGAGAGCTCTTAAGTCAATAATTACCAACACGTTACCACTTCTGCTGGCTTATTCTTCGACATACCGGTATGTCATTATTAAATGGGTTTTTTTCGCTTAACTAAGGCCATAAAACATGGAACAGTATATTCTGACCAACAGTGTTTTATAGTCAAGACTTTTAAAAACCCAATTGCATCTTATTACGCACGTATCTTATCAGTATTGCAGTATTTATCCATACTACAGCTGGGTACTTTATTATTTATGGTCCCATAGATACATAGTAATGTATAATCTATAAAAAGTTTGATAACTTACTTAGTTTTTGCTGAGCTAACAAAAATTACAACGGCAAATTGTTTGATGAGTGGCTATAGGTAAGAGCAATTTACATGTAAATATACCGACGTTACGCACAATACTGGTGTCACTTTGTAAAAAAAGTAAGCTTACCGCGTATTGGCTAATTTTTCTGGACCGGTTTTAGAAGACTAGGTACGTGTTATATATCATTAAAAGGGGATTTTTTACCCGAATAGAGTTATCAAAAAATTAATGCTTAAAACTTGCTCGTCTAAATATAATGAACATTTTATATAGAAAGTAACGTCATATTTTTCCATGTCCTGCGTTACAATAGATTTCGGCATCAGTTCTTGATATTTGGGTCATGGATTTATTTTTGCCCCAATGCAAACAAAATTATACATTTGGATCCGTGAATTATAGCATACAAATTTTATATAACTATTTTTTACGTTTTTCTTTGGTGCATGAAATTTTAAAAAAAAATACAAAATCAAACAAAATGTCCCAGTATGGATATAATATTCGAACATCATATTCCCTGCGTAATTCAAATAATTAGAAAAAAGAATGATTAAATTCTAGCCATCAGACATAAATTACATGTACGCAAGTAAAAATTATTCGACTTAGTTTTTTGTTTGTGGCTAAATTTACCGAGAAACGTCAATTTTCTGATGTCTAGTAAAATGTCACATGTATGAAAAATCGAACTTTTCACAAACTCATGCAACTTTGATGCGTAGTCGCAAATTTAAATTAAACGTATGCAAAACTTTTTTATGAATAAACAAAAAATACATTTCCTACTCTTTTTAACAATAGTCAGGATAATTAAAATCGACACATAAATCCAAATAAAAAAGGCATATTTCTTTGTCTAGTCAAATGTCCCACACCCGTATTTTTGACGTTAACAATTTAACGGGACTCTAAGAGGCACTGTTAAAAGCACCAAAGTTACAACTTGTACACAACACATTAAACATATTAAATTCTTAAAAGCTAAATACATAATTTTATACAATATTTTATTTTAAAAGATACATTTCTTCGGAGTTCTGGGCCGGGTTAGTGTATTCCACTGGTGCAAATTAATGTTGTAGAGGTGGGCTATTTTTTTTCTTTCCCTTATTTTATTAACGAAAATATGCAAAGCGTTTTTTATAAGGGAGAAAACGTTTTTTTTTATTCCAACAGATCAAAAATAACAACTGTGCAGCGCATGTATACTAAATCGATTGTTTGTCATCCTTCACAAGAAGGACTATTTAAGATTTGCGGATGCAAAATATTTCAAGTACCTAGACAATAATTACAGAACTTTTTACAACAACTCATTTTTCCGTCAATAAAAATTGCTTCTAATCTAAAAGAATTTTGTTGCACCTGTTTTGAGTAAACTATTACGAGCTGTCGCTGTGGAAACATTTAAGAAGATGCCATGCATTTCTTTATGTAATGCACCTAGGAAAGTTATATTATATAAAATTAATACTATATCGATATTGAAATCTTGATTTCTAATTTCGAAATATTGAACGGAGAAAGCAACATTTTTTAGCTGTCAGTTACGAAATATTTAACGAAGAAAGCAACGTTTTTGTTTTTAGCAGCAGTATTTAAACAAACAAAGAGATTAACCTAATATTATTACATGTATTACATTCTCTAATTACCCTTGTGATTTTACGATATCAAATTCGACTAAATTAAAAAAAAAATGTCTTTCTGATATAATATAGAATTGCACCTCTAATTTGAGACAGGGTTTTGATTTTTTCGAATTTTTGGAGTTTCCCAAAGAAGCCATGCATGTTCTTTGGTCACTGATCCAAGGGCGATTACCATGTTGTATCCGCTACTTCTCCTAGACACCTTGGTGATGCTATTCATACTTTTAGTGAATCTTTCTTATACAATGAAAGATCTGCATCTCCTATGAAATAAGCTCAACCAAAGAATGCTTTAAGATCTAATTTTACTATGACGAATTTTGTTAAAACACGAAAACTTCTGTGTTCTATATACTTTTCTTTCGTCTTTTTTTTTAAACTGTCCTTATTCGACTTATCTTCTGTTTTAGTTTGAAATGACGGAGGTACAACATTAGCCCTATAGCTTATTTAATGGTAGGAATCGAATGAAAGCGGGCTGTATTGATATGATACCAGAGCCTTTTATGTGAAAAACTAAGTTCGCTAAAAAATGGAGGAAAAGGAAAGAAATGACGAGGATGACGTAGATTATGAAGATATCCCGACCCCTCCGGACGGAGGGTGGGGCTGGATGGTGACCATAGCGTCTTTAATGATAAACTTTATAGTAGATGGGATTGGTTACGCGTTCGGTGTATTGTTGCCAATATTTGCTGAACACTTCGGCGAAAGCAAAGGAAAGGCTTCTCTTGTAGGGTCACTTTTGTTCGGGATTTACCTTTGTTCAGGTAGATATACAACGTATATGATACTAGAAAATAATACCGGGGTATTCTAAAATTACACCAGAACAGGATATAAAAAGAGAAAGAACATTATACAATAAAACACACGGCCAATGTGGGATGCTTTTCTCCCATGAAGTTCTTATTAGGCTATACAAGTATCGGTGAAATAAACATAAAAAATATGATAAAATGAACATGAATTGAAATGATGAAGAAAGGAATAAATTGGTGTTTTCGCTCTAGCAATACTATACATGTAACATAGGGGCAATAAACACGAAGAGGATGATAAAATGAACATGAAATGATGATTAGAAATGTGGGGTGGTGTGACCGAAGGAACAGTGTATTTTAAAACAACTGAAAAAGGGTAGGGGTGAGTAAGGGTGGATGTCTATGTGAGCACTAGTTGGAGGTTCTCAAAAGTGTCTTTTATGTGGACGTAGAATGGCATCCTCCACACACGTTAGTCCACTATGGTCAGCGGTCAAGGTTACCGTATAATAGATTTGACAACCCCCGCGAACGATGGACATCCTATCAAACTTAAATATACCCAAAGCTCGAGACCCGAATTCAGGACATTTATTTCGGTCATTGTCAATTTTATCTAAAAGGAGACAACCATCTAACAATATAATAATTTGGTCATATATCAATATATTATCAGGCGTTGATATAAATTGCACGTCTCACATTAACACAATTGATAACAAAATTTGTAAATGAGAGATCCGTGGAGGGGCGGATTGGAGGTTGAAATCCTCCTTTCCTTCGAAATGTTTGTAATTTTCGTCACGAACTTTGTCCACCATGCCATGTGCGTTGACCTCCTTTAGAAAAGTTCTTAATTGCAGTCTATAATAAAACAATTGACAGTCTTGAAAGAATTTTAGAAACTAGAAAATAAATTTGGCTATAAAGTTTCATTCTGATTAGCAATGAAAATAAAAACATGGTACTTAAATAAGGGAGAAGTTGGACACAAGGCCAATCAGGAGAACGTATCCACTGTCATTGAAAAAAGAAGGAAAGGGCAATGTCTAGTTTAGCCTACTGAAGAGGATTCTACGGTCATTTCCATACCGAAATCAACAGGCGCAAGGCAGGGGCGAGCTATTTCGCCTACTGCAGGGGATTCTATTGCCATTTCCGTATCAAAACACACAGGCGCGGGGCAGGTGCGAGCAATATAACCTTCTACAGGCGATTCTACGGTCAATGCCGTAATGTAACCCACAGGCGCAGGACGGGGGCGAAATATTCAGCCTACTGCAGGGAATTCTACTGTCATTTCCGTATCGAAACACACCACAGGGGCTTGAATTCTGGTCATTTATATCAACTTAAAAAAAATCGACCCCTATTCTATATTCCTGAATTCAGGCCCTTGTGAAACACACAGGCGCGGGACAGGGGCGAGTAATACAGCCTACTGCAGGGAATTGTACGGCCAATTCCGCACCGAAGCCCACAGGCTCGGGATAAGGGGAGCAATTAAGCCTACTTCAGGAGATTCTGTGGTCATTTCCTTACCGAAAACCACAGGCACAGTGTAATTTTAAGTCAAGAGAACAGTTACACAAAAAACAAATATATTTTGGTAAAATAGTGAATCGCCTATTGCAAAGAAGCAATTGAATAAAAATTGTACAAAAAAAAAAGATTAAAAGAAGTATCATGCAAGTGATTAATAACTTCAATAAGTAAGAATTAGAAATGTAAATATGTACTGTAATTATACTATTAGATTTGTGAGTTTACATGTTCGTATTTACAATTAATAATATAAATCTAAATTTAGTATTGTTTCTATTTTAGATGCAACTTTACATTTTGTTTTCTCATAATTGTCAATCAAAACTTCTATAAGTACATTTGATTCTATAAACACATAAACAAATGATCAAATTGACAAAAATAAAATATATTTTTGTTTCCTTTGTTCTGTTTTAGGTCCCATTGCCAGTGGTCTTGTAAACAAATTTGGATGTAGATCTGTTACCATAGCTGGTAGTTTTATTGCATCAGCAGGTTTCATGCTTGGATCCTTTTCGCCAAATCTTAATGTCCTCATCCTTACATATGGAGTTCTTGGAGGTACAAAACATACTTTAATATAAACGTATTACGGTTTAAATTTTATAAAATAAAATGTAACTTGTGTTTTTTGCTAAGACTAGAACCCATCCACATAAAAGTTAACCGTTAAAACACACACCTAGCATAGACGTTATAGGAGACCTTATTCAATATTAGGCCATAGAACAAAAACCTTCAAGCCTAGCGCTTGGCTGTCATATAGCACATACGCACAAAGCACAGACATTATAATATTGCACTTATACAATTATTTTCTTTTTATAGGCTTAGGATTTGGGCTGACGTATTTGCCTTCCATTGTAGCTGTAGGCTATTACTTTGAGAAGAGAAGAGCTCTAGCGACTGGCATTGCTATGTGTGGCTCGGGCATCGGAACATTCGTTTTCTCTCCGTTAAACGATTTCCTCTTGGAAAAATATGGATGGAGAAATCTGCTATTTATCCAATCAGGAATAATTTTGAACGGAGTTGTTTGCGGTATGTTAATGCGTCCGTTAGAAGCAAAACGGAGAAAACCAAAAGAAGTTGAAGAAGAGCCTCATTCTGAACATCATTCCCAAGTGCATAAACAAATTATATTTAAAAACCGTAATCGGGCAGATTCCGAACCAGCTGCAAATGATTTACGTTTAAGTCTCATGAACAATCCATCAGATATTAAGCAGAACGGTTCTTCAACCGAAATTGTGTACGTGCAAAATGGTAGGAAATCAAGTGATATCCCATTTAAGAAAATGATCATAAAAGAGATCGTTCCGACAAGACGCGCTAGTAACAAGGAAGTTTCTATCGGCTCACAGCCAATGCTAATGGCGCGGCCTATGTATAGAAAGGATATATTCTATACCGGAAGTGTTGATCGAATTCCTCAGTTCCGGTCATCACCTGATATGAGGACTTACATTGCAAGTATCACATCAATTCCTGGTATTACAGAATACGAAAAGACATCGATATGGGATAGTTGTACCTGTTTGCCAAAAACATTTAGAGACATTTTAAAAGAGATGTTAGACTTTTCATTAATGCTCAAAATCTCATTTTTCTTACTGTTCATTGGTAACATTTTTGCGTGCAGTGGATATTTCATTCCCTTCAGTTACATTGTTGATCGTGCTGTACAGCTAAACATTCCAAGAACCGATGCTGCCTTTTTGATCTCAATAATGGGTAATATATTTTCTTGTTTAAGATAGTATTCGACAAAAATATATAAATAAAAAACAAAGCAAAATAAATATGAACAATATATTTCTTCTATACATATCTTGCTATATCAAAATAATCTGGCCTCTTACATCGGAATTTGAGAACACACTTAAAACCATAAGAAAGCTTAGAATGCAAATTCGACATCTCCAAATTCAACTGGGTTCGTAACGAAAATAGTTAAATGAAACATTATCTGTAAAATCATGGTTTGAGGGACGAGTAGTGCTGCAAAGATGTGAAATGAAATAAAACCCTAAAGCCCAATTGAAATTATCCCGCGGCATTACAATTTGTGATATTTAAAAAAAAAACGTACGGGAAGAACTCGCCAATAAATCCTTTCCCTCAATTTTATAATTGCAAATAAAATAAAAAAGGGTCAGTTGTTTTGTAAATAGAATTTAATTTGAAACTATTTGTGTTAATTTGTTTGTTCTAAGTATACAAATAATTTTTCATATAAGATTTCTTTTTCTCTTAGGTATAACAAACACCATAGGACGTGTTCTTTGCGGGTTTCTTGCCGACCTACCGTTTGTGAATCCTCTACTACTGAATAACATTATGCTGCTTGTCAGCGGCCTGGTGCTAATTGTTGAACCCTTCTGTACAACTTACAGTACATTGGTGATTTTCTGTGTCCTGTACGGACTCTGTATTGGTAGGTATTATAGATATAACAAATTCAATCAGTTGATTTACAAAAATATACATCACATCCATCATATCCATTCCACAAAGAAGTTGATAAAAGAATATCGTGAATCAATCAATCAATAGATTTAACATCATATTCAAACCAGGTAGGTGTGAACGCTTTTTGTATGTTCTTCAAAATTCTGTCACAGTGTGGACTAACACTTCGAAAGAAAGGCAACAACCATATTCGAATGTCAGTAATCGTTCAAATATACATAAAAAGTCCAATAACATCTGATATATTAAAGAAATATCATGTTGATATATTTGATATTTCGAATGTTATTCATGAAAAGGGAACCAATTTATCACCTAACAAATTAATAACACACAACACAGGGACTTGCTCCCCTCTATCAATATTTTGTAAGAGTCAATATGTGGTACGAAAAAAATTACTAAAGTATTAAAGTTGTTTTGTAGAGAAACTTTAATACTTTGGTAATAGTTCAGAGGATTTTTCTTACTTTCGTTTCAGCTGCTTATATTTCATTAACGTCTCCGATTATCTGTGATTTACTTGGGATACACAAACTGTCTAATGCCTTTGGTCTGTTAGTATTAGCCCGTGGGATATCTGGGAGTTACGGACCACCAATGGCAGGTGAGAAAAACAGAACCATGACTATAACGACAAGTTTTTATTTTGAAAAATAAGACGGGACGGTTGCCAATCGATCACAAAAAATGCGTTTAAAGTAAATGATTGTCATATATTTTTTATACAAAAGAGAAGGAATCAGCTACCCTGACATAGAGACTCAAACTGAAACAGGACAAATAAGTCTGCCGACAGGTCTAAAATTATCTTAACTTTACAGTTCGTCACACAGAACCACATTGTCAAATTTCAAATCATCATAATGTACGGTTTCTGAACATTCTCATACTAATTTTCATTCATTTCTGGCCCAGATTAAACAAGAACTAGTGTCCCGACAGAACAGAAAGTCGCTTAGGATCTACATTTTCTGAGTCTGAACCAACCTGCAAAATTTCAAATTATTCTCATGTACGGTTTCTCAGAAAAGCTTACCGGACATTCGTACGGACGGACATTAGTAAAAGCTAATGCTCGTCCCATCGACATGTCGTAAAGCGGACATTGCTCTATTTTACTCATCTGATTGAACGGGACTCAGTTTCTCGGTGTTCTTGTACAATATAAAATAAAGCAAAAATGTTCGAAACAAATAATATAAGATAATGGGAAGTGGCATAAGTGCACACGACACTTAAATCAACGGCAATTAAAAAAATCCACAAACGAAAACAGCCAGCATCCAGCCTGGTCAAATATATTAAGCAATAGATTCCAGAGATGGAGACCGTATAGCTAAACAAAAGAAACAATTCTTAAGTGTTAAATTATTTCTTTTTGATTATCAATAATTGCATATTACTATAGGAAAATGAAACATTACTGTACCAAGTTCAGTTTAAATCACACGCTTCTTTAGAAAAAAAAATCATCTCTCTCACCTATTTTATGTTTAGTTTGAAAATATAATAATTATATTTCTATAGGTGCCGTATTTCAAGCAACACAAAATTACGATGCGTCGTTTTACCTGGGTGGTGGTCTGTACATTGCTGGTGCCATATGCCACCTTCTCTTACATTGTCCATGTGTTAAACGAGAAGAGGAGAAAAGAGAATTGGACATAACCTAATAACTGATTTAATTCTTAAGGATAACGTTTTAGGATCGTTATTCAACTTGTTGATATTTACTTTGTTGGAATATTGAAGTTCACTGCAACTTACTCTTATGAAATTATTAAAGTATAAACCCGACATTGTGTGCCTTTTAGATACATTTTTATATAAAACAATACAGTAATACAGATCAAAACGCATCTTTATTCTTATAAAAAATGAATTTGCAAATACAAGTTTAAACAAAAATAAAATGCTACGCATCTTGTTGAGCCTATATGCGGAGGCCCAATATTGATTTCAAATGCTTTGGACACATGCAGGCCATGGTGGACTCGCACAGCTTTTTTGACACATGAATTCTTTGGTGAACTTTCAATGCATATTTGACCTTTTAAATATATTCATACCAACATTTAAGTAAAACTATTATAATTGGGGTTTTTGACCCCTTTGACCCCTATTTCACAAAACAGTAAGCTATATGGCAAATCTGATTGCGGAAATGCAAGGAAGATTTTTAACAAGGATTCCAATGTAAAAAGATTTTAAAAAATCGAGCAACAAATGAAAATGTTGATTTTTGGTGCGTGGTCGGATTTTTGCCCCAGCATAGTAACGGTACAATTTACATAAAAACCATTGACACGGATCAAAATCAGATGACACAAATGTTCTACAGCAGTTTTGTTTTTTTACTCCTTTTTGGCCCCTTTACTCTAAAACGGTAAGAGCCACAACCCCATAATGCTTTCTTTAGATATGAAAACCACATAACAATTGGCCATCCCACTGCAATTTAAAGCCCTGCATAAAACAAATTGTCCAAACAAAATTGGCACTGAAAAAATTGGTGTGGCTCAACTGTGACCTGTGAATAACCCTCCTGGAGAAATGTAACGGTGCAAGATACATAAAAACAGAGATGTTTCAGTAAGCTGACAGAATTCACTGAAAAATAATGATAAAACCCGGATAAAAAATAAACATTGTAAAAATATTCAGTTATGTCAATACAACTATTTTTGCCCCTTTTTGCACTATTCTAAAACGGCAGGGTAAGATTTTTAAAATGCTTTAACAATTTTTCCCTTTCTTCAGTAAAAAGAAAAATCATATCAAAATTTCATAACAATCAGTCAAAATTTACGTAAGCTATCGCACGGAAACCAAATGTCCCGAGACGAGACAGATAGACGCCTCCGGCGACATCACTAACGGTATACAAACCACACATGTTTTTGCAGTGGTATAAAAAAGGATTTACAAAGGTGCCTTAATTGGGTACATGGTTTCATAAATACAAGTTTAATTGAAAATAACAATAGGCTTCCCAAAGCGCAGCATTATAACAACCAGATCATGTTGAACCCTGTTCGTTCGGGGACCAACATGGAGAGTCAACAGTATTTAACACCAAATGGTCACATTTGTCAAATGTTGATCATTTGGCAATTACAAGACGGCGAACAGCGACCTCTGGTCATGTTAAAGACTGCTGGCTGTTTTCTATTGTGATTTTTAAAATTTCCATTTCTTAAAGTTGGTTGTGTTGCGTCCATTTATTCCACATCTCTTTATCGTCCATGGTGGATCGATGATGCATCTTGACTTTAGTTGTCAGTGATGAAAAATTCATTCAAACAGTATATGCGATTGACATTTTGAGCCTTTTTGGACAAAGCTGCCTGACCCAATGAAATGTTTCTTGTTTTTGAACAAACTATAGTAGACTTTTACCGTCATGCTTAGCGCTGCTGTGGGATTATTCGCCACATTGAACCAGCACGGCTGTTGCCAATCCGACTGAAGAAAAATGCAGAATTCAACATTCCACAAATAATATTAAAAGCTATTTATGCCAAACTCAACATGATACGACAAGAACATGTTCAACCTTGTAACCTAAAAAGCCATGGTAGACTTAAAGTCACACATTGAATTGTTGTCGTAATCTAATGCAAAGTTGTCATAAAAAATAACATCGAAAAGTGACTTATTGTGCATAGAAACCATGTGAACAAACTCATTTCTTATAATTTCCTTAATAGAAGCCTGACCCAGTATTGTTACCTCCTTCAAACGAAACATCTATACATGAGAAATACGTACAAATACAATACCAAAAAGCGGGAATAAAAACTTCATTTGGTTATGCTGTATATCGACGAGTAACCTCTCATCAGCAGCATTTGAATCAAAACATTGGAAGGTCAAAACAAGCAATTCATAAACCCGGTTTTAGTGAAATCAACTCAAAGCCTAAATTAAATCTGAGGTGAAATGGACAAATTTTTTTGCGCACAATTTTTGCTCGTTGTCGGAGACGAGTGTAGGATCTGGGTTACAAATAGTCCCACAGCAGCGCTACGCTTGTCGTTGAATAGAACAGCCCTGTCATAATGCATGTAGGGGTTATCAGGCTTTTTTAATGTGGAAAACCTTACCACAAACCATAGTGGTGAACCGTGTTAGAAAATTTGTCACGTTCTTAATCGCACTTTAAAGATGCAGGTCTTGACAAGAGGAAATGGGGACACATGGCCGATCGGGGATGAGACTTTTGACTTTAAAAAATATAAAAGGAAAAACGGGTAGAATCTGGCAATTAAGCCGGATGCAAAAGATCCTTCGGTCCTATTCCTATCAAGACATGCAGCAGGGTTCTTTAACGTGTGAGTGACGTGTTTTTGTTAAAAAAAAATTCCAGCAGTGCACCACTATGGTTAAGGTTGGGGATTTCGCATTATGCGGACGAGACCGGCGTTCATTATGAAAAAGCTACCTAATTAAATCACCATTGGGATTGAATTCCAGTTGTTCAATAGAAAAAGCGGTGCGATCCAATGTCAGACTCTGAGCGCTCTTAACCTTTTACCGCCATGATTAGCGCTGCCGTGGGCCAAAAGTTATTATCCAACCAGAACCTTCTCAAATACAAGGTTTGCTTCTGTCTAGTCAGGCTTCCGTTTTAAAACCTGTAGCTACTTAAGTCATTAATCAAAGCTACCAAAAACATTAGTTACATGCTTCACAAAGAATAGAAAACATAACTTTTATCTTAAAATGCTTCAAATGAAAATATCAACATGTAAATATCACTCTACAACCATACGTATATTCCTAAATATCTTTGTTCGTTAAATTAATTCGAACATCTATCATAATAAGCCAAGCCTGGGACTGTCTTGAGTACTTACGCTTTGGCTTTTGCTAGTAGAAGCATAATATCAGTAAATAATTGGGAAAACGCACAGAATTATAGATGGTGCGGCTAGATAGTGTAATAAGAAACTTATCCATTGATGTACATCTATCTTATTCTATAGACAAGTTCAGTCCTTTCGTAAATCTATCGAAATCTTTTCCTTCTCCGGCATCTGATGGTCGTTGCTTTACTCTCCTTGCAATACGAATGGCTTCATCTGTTTTGTTTTGTGCAATAAAGCTATTTAATAACCCTTTCACTGCCTGCCGATCTTTGAAAAGGAGTTTTTCTCTTTCAACGTCAAGTTCAAGGTTAAGGAGGTCTTCGGGTGTAATTTTTCTATATAAATTCTCCGCTTCTTCATATTTACCTTTAGACATACTAAAGTCAGCCTTTCTTAAATCAGCGGACTTTTCTTGTCTCAAACTAATTTTACATTCATCTAGTTTCAATTTATAACTATCGCCTTGCTCTATCAGTTCTTTTCTTTTGTCATCATTATCATTTTTGATAATTGAAATTAAAACAGTTATACATTTGATCAAATGTTTATAACATAGAGCTTTATGATGATCTGAATAAAACGGATCACACTTTACCGTGCCGAAGTTAAAGTGTAAAGCTTGTTTCCCGAGAAAACTTTCAAATCTCCGGATAGATTTTTCGAGAGTTTCAATGGTTTTGAGTTGTAAGTCTGCCTTGTCTTCTAATGGCAACAACAACACTCCACTTATTTCAGTAAGCCGTACATACAAGATACTCCAGTCAGGAAATTCTTTTGCAATTCTCTTGCCAAGGTAATGTGCTAAAAAAAGAGAGTGCGTGAACTTTCTTGCCAGGCTCGTCTTTTCCTTACTTTCACAATCTAAATAAAACACTCTGCGACCATACGTATACAGTACTTGAAGAAATAATTCATACAATAGGGCAGGCCCAAGTTTTTCATATGGCATTACAAGGCCCTTTACACTTAACGCTTCAATTTCCTCTTCTGATAATACATATTCGTCTTCAAGGTCTGCCTCAAGGTGAGCTTGAAATAGTTTAATGCTTTCTTGGCCTCTATATTTACTTCTATTTAATTCTGTAGCCATCTCAAAAAGAATCTCTGCATATTTCTCATTTCCAGAAATTTCTTTTAATTTTTCAAAAATAATCCCGGCTTCTTTATCTGCAAATTTTTCCCAGCTTTCAAAAGTTTTGCCTCTAGATAAGTGGACATCTTCTTCGATCTTTTTCTCAGAATCGCCTAGAATTGCAAAGCATGCTCGCTTTGCTGCATCCAGATGATAACCTGAATATTTGAGGTTTCCAAAAAAGTTGAAAGTATACCCAACAACATCGTGCACATACGCTAACAAAACTTTAATTTCCAGACCATTTGCAATTTCCGAGTTGTGTTTACTGAAGATGTCAACATGTCTAAGTATGGAATGTGCATGTGGCAGTAGATTGATATTTCGTGCATAATCTGGCGGAGCATAATTTTCCTTGTCCATAAGCCACATCATAGCTGTAAGACACTTTCTTAACAGTCGAATGTTATCTTCAGCAGTCATTTCTAGTTTTTCTATCGCTTTCACAACTGCTAGATGTATCGTAATAGACCTTTCATCATCTATTCCTCTTAAAATTGGAAAAGAAAATCTCTGTATCGCAGCAAGGAATATATTTGCATTTACTACATGTCGTTTCCCATGACTTGTTGGAAAAAAGTTGAAGAACAAAATTGGAATATCTTCCAATGAAAGAAATTTTATGGCCAATACCATGTCAAAAACGTCTTTATCAACAGTTTTCTTCATCAATAATAAATATTTTCCAAGAACATCAAACATTTTTTGTGTCTCATCTACAATTTTTGTCAAATCTTTAACGTCTTTCAGATCCCGAATAAATATTTTTGGAGTGACACTTGTAGTATTCATCCATGTCATTGCTCCTTGCAAAAGTAAAGGATGATTTCCTAACATGTGGACTAGCTTTTCATAATATATTTTATCTTTCTGAAATACTTTTTTTCCATGCAATAAAAAATTAATTGCTTCATCCTCGGAAAAACCAGTTACCGCTATCTTTTTATCTGTGCAACAAAACGTTGAATCGACCGTTGTCACAATAACCTTTACTTTAAGGCTAGTTAAAATATCTCCAAACTCTTTACATCGCTTCCCAGTATCTTTGGCAACATCATCAAGTATAACAAGGTTACACTCTGAAGAAAATCTTTCGATGATGACGTTCTTGATTTGTTGAAAGAATTCTCTAATCGATGACTCATTTGATGCATCCTCTGCTTGCTTGCTCAAATTTGCATTGGTAGATATTTTATTTAGGAAATTGCTCAATGAATTAAGAAGCGTTATTTCATCGTTACATGAAACCTTCCAGCACAATCCACTGGGATGATTTTGATGAAAGACTTTTAGGGCATAGTGTAAAGCCGTCTGAGATTTTCCACATCCTAGCAAACCTGCAATTAAGGTAATCATTAGTACATCAAATTAACATAAGATATAATTTGCTACGCCTGGTGCGAAGTGAAAGAAAATAAGATATTCAATTATAGCGGAAAACTAGCAGGGATTTGTGGGGCTAACTAGAATGGTTCACTACTGTTGTCTCATTTTAAAATTAATCATAATGGTAGAGGTAGGTTTGAGGCCATGAAACCTGTTTTACACACTATTTCAATTGTAATGCCTGTGCCAAGTCAGGACCATTGTGATCTTCAATTTCTTTGGTATGACTGTCTTGGTTTGTCTTTTATCTCCAACATTTGACATTGAACCTTCAAGGTCGGTGGTTTGTTATTACATTTATAAAAAACAAATATATAACAACTAAGGAAAAGAAGTCACACAATGATGCCCCGATTTAAGCAGTTATTGGTCTAAATGAGTTGATGGGAATGGGAAAATGGAGAAATTTCATTATTATTGCAATTTGAAAATTTGTTTAAGATCAGCCAGTGCCTTTAGTTGAATGCCAGCCCCCCCCCCTTTGACTTGAGAAAGATGGACAGCAATGAAAGCGCTATTTTTTTGCAATGTGTGATTTCATTATTTATAATGTAATTCTGAGCCATCTACATATATTCCTGTTTAATTTAACAATTAACACAGATGGTTTTAACTTAATGTAATATATAATTGTACATGGACTAAACTTATACAAAATGAGCAGACCAGGTAAAGTTAAGTGCTTGTTTTAATGAAAACCAATCAAATTTCGTAATTTCTTGTCCAAGTTTTAGTATCCCAAAGACAAATGTGATACAAGAGACACATCCCAATAAAAAGGCTCGCCGAGTGCAGCATGATACGACCGCAACAAATTGAACCCTGTACGTAGAAGGCCCAGTATGGATGGTATATTGCTTTGGTCAAATGCAGCCCATGGTGGACTTACAAAGCTTTTTGACGCATGCATCCAGTGGTGGACTATAAAATGTATATTTGACACACACATATATATATGTTACAGGGTATGTGTGTAATAAGGGATTACATGTTATCCCTGATAAAATCAGGGATTACGCGTAATCGCTAAATCGCTTGGGGATTTCATGTCATCCCAAATTTTTTCCAGGGATTACATGAAATCTCCGATTTTTTTCAATATTTTTACACGTTTTCCCTGACCCTCAAAATGACTTCAAAACTTATTTTTTTCTTCACCCTTTCAATGTTAAATACTATGATTTCAAACAAAGATCAATATTATAATGTCCCTTTTCAATATTTTTTAATATATCTTAAAATATCTTTTTTATTTCACTAAACATTTGATAACATGACCATAAAAAATGTAATAATATATAATTTGTAACAAAGAGGTTCTCAAGAGTCTGCATTTTCGACCCTTTGCTTCACTTAAAATGAGACCTCTGATGCATCCAAATTTTGGCATCCTCAAGGTTTATTTCAGTGTCCTTTGAGCTTAACTTACTTTTGTCTTTTACATGTATGTCTGTTAATTTAATTTTGAAAATTAAAATTAAAATTTAATAACATGTCGAATTGATAATAAAAAGTTTCACCGAGCGCAGCATGATACGACCGCACCATGTTGAACCCTGTACGTTTGCAGCCTAATATGGATTGTCAAATGCTTTGGACACATGCAGCCCATGATGGACTCACAAAGCTTTTTGACACAAGCATTCTTTGGTGTACTTTCAATGCATATTTGAATTTTTAATATACATTTATACAAACCTTCAAGGTAAAATCATCAGGAACTTTTTGTCCCTTTGATCCTGATTTGCCTAAAGTGGTAGAAGATATTGCAAATCTGATTGAAGAACTCAGGCAAAGATTTTTACAAAGATTCGAATGAAAAAAATAAGACCACAAACAAAAATCGATTATTTAGGGTGTGTCACCTTTTTGCATGACCCCACATAGCAATGTAACAGTATACAGATACACCAAAACTGTTGTTACAATTTGTTGACATAATTTATTGGGGAATATAATTAATAAGAATGATCGCAATCGGATGAAAATTAAAGGTTTTGTCGATACACCCATTTTAGCTCCTTTTTGGTCTTTTTTTCTGAAACAGTAATGGCCAGAAATCCCCCCAAATGCAATACCAACCCTTCTTATGTAGTAATAAGCATTATATAAAAATTTTATAACAGTTTGTTCACTACAACTAAGGTTATCGCACAGAAACCAAAATGTCTACAGACGACAACGACAATGACGACATCGCCATAAGATCACAAAAATTGGCGGTCATTATGTCAAAAATGGCAGGATAACAGGAAGTAGAGATGAGGGACAGCCCTAAAATCAAATCCCACGTTATATCATTCCTCCCTTATGCTGCATAACAAATATAAAGTGGCTATGATTAATAGCTAAAGTTGCTGAGAAAAGCGCATTCTGATCTTATTTATACCTTTATACCCTGAGAAGGTTAGATTTGATACAATAGTACTATGCACCAAACAAATTTTCTATTAAGAAAGCCAAACATCATGGACCAGAAATAATATCTGTCATTTATATATCATTGTAAATAATTCAAGTCAAGCTTAAGGCAACATTATTTATTTGAAACTGATTTTCGATATGAAACAAATATTTTGGCACTAAGTTAAGAGGTGAAGAAAAAATAATTCTGAAGAAAAGTTTGCGCTATATAAATAAATAATGCTGCACGTAAATAAAAACGCTGCAATGCCTTAAAACTATTTTAAGCAAGATACTATGTGCAAAAACAATGTTGCCCTAACATGAGATAAATAGGTACACGTAAACAGAACATGGATTTTTTTTCCAAAACAGGGTATATCTCAAAGAGATTTTAATAATCAATAATGCCGTAATTTAATCCAAGAAGCAAACGGATTTTTCAGAATTGTAATAAATGAGCAAAATATTAATAAGTTAATCTTAACAAAATGCATCATGTATTAATCAACCTTTAATGTTCTATTTTAGAATGACAGGATACACTCTTAATTGTGTTATGTTAAATAATTAATTCCAATACTTATAAAGTGTCAAACCTCAGAAATAGCAGTACAAATGCTTTATTTATAATCAATTTTATTTTCAGGGATAACGTGTAAAATTTTTTTAAAAAATCAGGGATTACGTGTATTCCCTAGAAATTTTAGGGATAACATGTATTCCCTTAAAAGGCCAGTGATTACATGAAATCCCCAATTTTTTCAGGGATAACACGTAATCCCTAAATACACACATTCCCTGTAACATATATATATATAAACACCTAATAGACAAAATCTTATATATACATAAATTGGCATATTTAGCCCTTACGACCCTTAACTTAAAAAAAAAACGGTAAGAAAAATTGCAAATATAATTGAAAAATACAGGCAGGGATTTTTACAAGGATTCTAATATTTTTTTTTTCAAAATCTGACTTAAAAAAAATAAAAAGTTCCTTTTGGCTCTTTTTTCTAAAATTGAAGGGACCACAAACCCCAAATACAGTACCGACCTTCCTTCAGTGGATATAACCATCATATTAAAACTTCATAACAATATGCTAGCCCGCTACAGCTAAATCTTTTGTGTAAAACTATTTGCCTTAACAGATTTAAAAATGGGTCAAAGACAGAAATGGCCGGATTTCGTTTAACAGGAAGTATATGAGCCACAGACCTGAAATCGAATCCCAAGTTATGGGAGCTCATGCTGATGCTGCATATCAAATATCAAGAGGCTGTGATTAGTAGTTGCTTAGAAAAATGTTACGAAAATTTTCAATTATTGAACATAAATGTCAAAAATTAACAAAGTCAGTAAACAGGATGTAGGTGAGCGATTGAACTGAAATCGAATCCTACGTTATGGGAGCCCATGCTGATGTTGCATACCAAATCTCGAGAGGCTGTAATAAGTAGTTGCTGAGAAAACTGTTACGAAAATGTTCTATTATTGAACATTAATGTCAAAAATTAAGTAAGTCGTTAAACAGGAAGTAGGTGAGCGATTGACCTGAAATTGACTCCCACTTTCATGGGAGCTCATGCTGATGCTGCATACCAAATATCAAGAGGTTGTGATTAGTAGTTGCTGAGAAAACTGTTACGAAAGTATTTTCCCCGCCCGCCGTCCGCTCGCCCGACATTCACCATTTTATAACCCGGATTTTCACTAGTGAAATCTGGACAAAAATGGCTTTTTTGGTCCCATTCGACCCTTAATTTCTAAAAAATAGTTAAAGATATTGCAAATCTGATTGAAAAACGATGGGATTTTCACAAGGACTCCAATGAAAAGAAGATTTTCAAAATCGATCCACAAATAAAAAAGTCAATTTTCGTGATGAGCCCCTTTTTTGACCCCCTGTAGCAATGTAACGGTGCACTATATGTCAAAAACATTGATACATTTAGTTGACAGAATTTAATGAGAAATTCAATAAAAATGAATTTTCAAAATTGAATGAAAAATAAACTTTCTACAACAGTTTTGTCAATACACTCGTTTAAGACCTTTTTGGCCATTTTTACTAAAACTGTAGGGACCACAAACCCCAAATACAATACCAACCTTTCTTAAGTGGTAACTAACAACAAGATAAACAATATGGGGAGGTTGGGTCCAAAAAGTTAGTTTAACCCCGCCACATTTTATATGTGCCTGCCCTAACCAGGAATCCTTATCAAAGCTTATGTTTGTCCTTGTCAACTATTTTTTTTGTTTAATGTCTTTCGTTGATAATCTAGGGATTCGCTTGAATCTTATGTATTATATTTTTAGTCTTCGGTCAATGCAAGACAGCGAGCAGTGACCTCTGGTAATGTTGAAGTTTGCTAGCTGTTTTCCATTGTGATTTTTTAAATTACCGCTTCTTTAATGTTGGTTGTGTCGCGTACATTTATTCCACATCTATTATCGTCTTTGCCAAAATTTCATAACAATCGGTCAATATTTACTCAAGTTATCGCACGGAATCAAATGTCTACAGACGACGAAAACGACAACGATAACGACGACGGCGACAACGACACTGCCATAACATTATACGATCGCAAAAATTTTGCGGCCGTATAAAAAGTAAAAGTTTGAATTTTGTTAGGCCAATTTCGGCGTTAAATTGCGGATTTGCAGCTGGTTAAGGGTACAAACTACTAAATCAAGCCCCCTCTTTAATTAACTAAAAAATCAGTTTTTCAAAACCCACTAGCCAGTTTACCTTGAGTAAAACCTCTTGACAAGTATATATCCTCAAAATATACCATATATCTAGTTTGTTTACAAGTTTTCATAACACATTTAAAGCCTTATAGAGAAAAGCTATCTCCCCTTCGAAGGGCGGCCTAAAAATAGAAACGATTTACAGACAGCATTTTTAAAAAGTATAGTTCCTGGGATACCCACTTTAAGCAAACTAAGGTCTTCTTAAAATTTAATAAATTTGGGTTGGACATGTTACAGAGATGTCCTATGTTCTAAATATATGCAGATATTACCAAACTTCACATTTTTATGAAAAATATTGAACCTTGAAATCACTACTTTAGGAATTCTAAGCACTTTTTTCTCATACGTTCCAAATCTGATTGGCCGATTTAGTAGTTGGTACCCTTAAGTGCTATGGGTCGGCCATCATTAATCTGAATAAAATGTTTGTCTCTAAAGTAATTAGGATGGACTTTTAGTTACATTATACCTTTAAAGGTATATTTTTTGCTTCTGTTTGATTGTGCATGGTATTATCTGGGACAATCTATTCATACATATATAATTTACCCGATATTGTTATAAAATCTGTTTCTTCCATTGCTTCTGCCAACTCCTCAGTAAATTTCGTTCTTTGAAAATGTTTTACAATATCCTCCACTTCAATATTGCAAGGTGCTAAAATTAAAGTGATCAGTTTTGTTGGTTGCATCAATGAAAACACTTATGATTCTGTAGAATTTTCTTCATTTGAAAAAAAAACAACATTGAATGCTTCACCAACAAAGTTCAAAATTTATGACAAACTATTCTGATTCATTTTAATTTATTTAAAAAGAATTGACAAAAAATGACATAAATGTTAAAAAAATTGTGACTTGCAAAAGATGTTGTCCAAACGAAAACATACAGACTATCCTTATTTGAACACATGTTAATGTGAACAATGGTTGTAATCATACCATAGATGTCTTAGTAGTCTGAAAAGTGAGACTGAAAGAATTATATATTCAAAGTTTGTATTTTTTTTATCTTAATGCTTCAAAACGCAAGATTTTGAGTTTAGTATTTTTTTACTGTTGTGAGAAGGTCAGTATACCATTTGTCGAATGTACACTAGAATTGTTTGATCCACAGCTGTTTGGATTTTTATAATCATCAGATTATGATTTTTAGTATTTCTTAGTGTTGTCTTACCTTTTGTCTTGATGTTTGCAGTCGTGATCGTTTGTAATTCTTCAGCGTTCTCGTCTTTAAATTTGGTAAGAAGATCAAGACATGGCTGTAGACGTCTTGTTCGAAATCCATTTTCAAGTATTTCAGTCTTGGTAACAGAAAGGTGTCCGTGTTTGATCAGTAATTCAAATAAAGATGCCGATGTAGTAACCTTTTCTTTTTCTTGTGCTGGTATGTCGCCCCATAAAAACTTAAGCTCCTTAATATCGTCTGGAAGATTTGAAAATATAACTTGATGACTCTATTTTTGATTCATTGGTGCTATCTAGATTACAATCATGACAAGAACTATTTCACAAAATGAAATGAAAAAAAAAAAAAAATAATGATTGTTCTTGTTTTACTCCTAAACGATTGAACATAAAATAAGTAAAAGGATGGGTGAAAATAAACGACAAGTAGGGTAGGAGCGAAATACCAATGGAGGCAAACAAATAAGTTAAGTCCGAAAAGACCAAGCCAAAAAAAAATTAATTAACAACAGAAAACACACTATAGAATTAAACACAAAGCAACAATACTGCAATCTACAACGCGACCTGACGTCAAAAAGAGAGTGAATTGAGGTGCCCCAGAAGGCTTGTTACAAGGATTCTCTCTGATAGACAGCCAAATTCTAATATTTTTCTTGATGTCAGCAAAAAATAATTAAAAAGAAAAAGAAAAAAAAAACATTGCTTACTTTGCTAAAGACGTTTAAAAATGGTCATTTTTGTCAATTTTTGATGAATTTAATGTTAAAAGAATGAATACAGTACACTAAAAGAAATCATATTTACGTGTAGATATAAGAAAGTTTTTTCATGTTTTTATGCCTGTTAATAATGGCATATTCGGCATTTCCAAAAGTCTCTTTAAATGTATTTTAATCAATTTTCTAACACTTAATGGTTTTAACTTCCTTAGTATTATGAATTCTTATTGACAAAATTTGTAACAAAATGATTCATAATGCCAAAAAGAATGTAAAGTTAAAACTTGTATCATTAATGACTTTTTGTACCCCAACCATCATTTTTATATGAGAGCCGTTGGTGTAATGGTTATCGCGTTGAACTACTAATACCGTGATTCGTGGTTCGATCTTAGCTCGTCAAGGGTGAAAATTTCATGAACCAACTTTCCGACTCTCTCTTGACACCAATTGAGAGAAAAGTCTCAAGGAAGGATAAAAAAAGTTGTCCCAAGTACGGAGAGAGCGATACCCCATGCACTTTGAAAACTCTTTGTAGAGTTGGATAAGAGAAGGCTCGATATTGGCCGCTACAAAGGTCACACTCACACTTAAAACTGAAGAGGGATTCCCATAACCACAAACTTACTGTTTCCCAATCCAGGAAAAATAATTATGTTTAACTTAACCATTATTTTCTGAAAACTTGATCTGAATCCATAAGGCATTTAAAGGCATTAAATTCAAATAGCAAGCGATAACTCTGTAACTGCTTGATAAATGCTTATAATTGGTGAATCAATTTGTATTAAAGTCATTTCAAAACTGAACTTCAGCAAGAGTGAAAGTGAAAAGATCAATTTAGTATACATCAGAAATAGTTTACCCTTCCTGAGCAAATGAGTCGACTTTATAATTATACGTGGACGATTATAGGACGTGGAATAAGTTTTTACAAGCGAAACAACCTATATAAACAAGCAGCAATTAAAAAAAATCACTACAAAAAAACAGCCAGCAGCCTTCAATTTAATCAGTAACCGCAGCTCGCAGTCTTGCATTGGCCTAAGATTAAAGCAGTTTTGTCAGCACGCCCATTTTCTCTTCTGTCTGAAATATATATATATGTGTGTGTATGTGTGTTGATGTTTAACGCCCTTTATCGACGCACCTGGGCCATGTAGGGCGGTCAGTGTTTGATGGTTGAGGACACCGGAGTACCTGGAGGAAACCACCGACCTTGGGCAGGTAACTGATCAACCTTATCACATACAGTTGGGGAAGTTCCTTTTTTGTTAAATACAAACGTGACTCGAACACCAGCTCATAGGCGAGCGGCGGAAAGGGTCTTGAAAAAAATTTAAATTACCCAAAAACCTCATGGGATATTTTTAACTATATTGATAGTTTAATATATCAGCTTTAATAATATCGATGTTTGCCATTTGGAATCTGGTCAGAACATGAAAAAATTAAAGGTCAAAGGTCACTACCCAAAATCTAAAAGTTTGAGTCTGCAAATATTAAGGCAACTAAAATGTTACAAAATGTGGTTAAAAGTTAGAAAATAAAGACTAAATATTACTTACATATATAAGTGAATATAAATAATTCACTTTTGGTCTCCTTGAAGAAATTTATTACGTCAATTTTTCTATTTTTAGAAAAGGGTCAAATTATTTTGATTTTTTTGTATAAAAGTTTGAATTGCGAAAAAAAGAATTCACATTTTCACCCACTTTTTCCCTCTATTTGTAAAACATTATCTTATCTTTCGTTTGTAAAAAAAATAAATGGTTCAATTGTGTTCATTGACTCAAAAACACCACATTTGTGGATTATACCAAAATATTAGGTTTTTAATAAAAAGTGTACTGAGTTACCATTAACACGTTTAAAACGGAATAGGAATCAAAAACCAACAACAATATCTTAAATCCAACTAGTTAAGTAGAGAACAATAACTTTGCACAGAAAAAAAGAAAGAAAATCATCGAAAAACTAACTAAAAAACACATAAGAGTTAAGTGGCGAATAGAGGTTTTAAAAACTTTTAAGTTTTATAACTTAATAACAAACCTTTGGCGATATTTTGGACTTAATAGAGAGATAAGAGTTTTGGCTTTCAGAACATAATAGTTTGACGCCTCTAAAATGGTCAGAACATTGTGCAGTTTGAGCTCAAAGATTAGACATTTTTAAGCGTGAAGTCATAAGTTCAAAAGACGACCAAATCATTGTACATTGACGGCTCCAGCAGGTGGGGTGTTCCGGGAGCCCCTTAATGTCGCTTAGTGACAAAATGTTTAAAAAATCTTATAGATTTCAGGCAAAACTGTCATGAACATCTTCAACAACAATGCTTTATGTAGAGCCCTCCCCCTTTTTTCGAAAATTTCTTGATTTGCTCCTGGATGCTTACGTGCACAATTTATACTTTTAGTTTCAAATAGATAGTCTAGTAACATAATTTCAAATATTTTCGCCAAAATATACGGCATTAATTTATTGTTTTTCTGCAATCGAATTTTTATTCAGTTCAACATATCAAACGCACCTCAAAAGTCAAGTACACCTTTCACAAATTTTTGAAACTTTGCTTTTATCAAACATTGCAGGTTAAAAATAAAAGCAAAGACCAAATAATAAATTTCTTGTGTTCACACAAACCCAAAACTAGCACATATTCTTCATAATTACACCAAAAAATGAAAATTTTTACAAGTACTAATCAATCAGATTATAGTTAAAATGTAAATACGGGACATTCCGACAGTTTTCCGAGTCATCTGCAGTCAATTTTCTCAAAATCTTACATATTCAATTAAGTATAACTTTATAATCATTCGTCAGAAGTATGCAGTTTTAACTAAAAAGTAGCCTTACAACATTTTCTTGATCTAAGTATACAATTTGTTTGATTTAAATGACAATTAATGTTGCAAAAGTTAAAATTAACGTGTATTTTTGCTACTTTTATTCGTGATTTTTAATTCGATAAAAATTGTAGAAAACTATTATTGTTTTTGAAAATTTCAATTGCAAACAAAGAATTTAGCAAAATATTTCATGATGTGATTTACAATTTTTTTTCGTGTGTGTTTTTTTTAGGTAAAAAAAATAATTTTAAAAATCAAGCCGTTAAAGATTTTCATAGGGTACATGTACAAAACAACATTTTTTTATATCTTCTGACCATATTCGACTTGTCAAACATATATATCCATAAAATAGAATAATCAACCTTTTATTTGAGTTCAAAAAATCTCATGAGGTTTTAGGGTAATTTAAACTTTTTAATTAGACGACTTTTTCGATATCCGCCGCTCGCCTATCAGAGGTGATCGGCTAGTGATCAATAGTGTGGTATTTAAACCAGCGCCTTAGACCACTGGGCCACCCAGACCCCTACTACATATAGGAGCTTTCGAAAAAAATATGATTATCTTGTAATATTTACCTGATACCAGTAGGTCACCAATCTTGGACAAAACAATTTTGAATTTATCACCAATGTTCGTCATGCTTGTATCACGAATCTAAAAAAAACAAACTTCAAAGTCTTTAAATGTTCTGTACATTGTTGTATAAGGATTACTTCTTTTATAGGTATGAAAGCTTCAATATGATATTTGTCGCTAGATGAGAAATTCTTGGGTATCCAAAATCTTCAATTTCATTTATGAATTTGATTAGCTATCAATGAATTACGTAACAGATGCATCACACGCATCTTGTTAAAAACATCTACTTTTACAATTATCATGATTTAATATCTAAACCAGTAAACAAATAATATACATGTATATTCCAAGTACAAATGTTATACATTTATTGCTAAGCATTTGAAACTAATATTTTGTCCATAAGTTGTTGTCACGCGTTAAACGTTTAAACCGTTCATAAACAAACATGTACTACTTACCTTAATATTACTGGTTATGATTTTATTGGGATGCATAAGGCAAACTAAAATCAGGTTTAACAAATATTAGGGTTGTGATTTATTTTTCACTAAGAAGGACAAAGGTTTTAAAAGGGGCTTCACGATGTAGACACCTGCAGCGGTACCATAAAAATGGCCTTCTTTGCAGGCTCTATGAATATGAAATTAACTCCCAAAGCATAAATTGGCCAAGACTACAATCTTCAAACCGTTGTTAAACCTTTGGAGTCACCGTATGTGAGCTTACTTTAAAAATTGACACCAATGATCTCATGTCCTACAACCAAATAGATTTTATCCATATCATTCACAAAGCCAGCAGCCTTCAATGTGACCAGTAGTTGCTGCTTGCAGTTTTGCAATTGAACAGTCCCTTGAGTAAAAACTGTGACTATGAGCCACAGGATGGCCCTCCCGTTCTTGAATTATTATTGACCATCAATGCGTGTTACCTGGGATATGGACCTTTACCAAGAAATTGAACAAAAGTGTTCATGTGTAAAATATAGGTTATTTGTGGTGGGTGGTGCCATGTTTCAAAGACTCGTCGAGTAGTGAAATATTATTGGCCCTTAACATGTAGTATTCAAGATATGGAACTTAACCAAGAACTTAACAAAAGTCATTCATGCGTTAAATATAGGTCACAGTGATCTTATTTCTAGTGGATGGTGTCACCTTACCCAAGACACATCTAGTGGTGAAATATCATTGACTTCCAACATCTAGTATCCAAGTTATGGACCTTAACCAAGAACTACACGGAAGTCGTTAATGCATAAAATATAGGCCACAGTGACCTAATTTTTATTGGGTGGTGTCATGTTACCCAAGATACATCTAGTGGTGAAATACCATTGACCATCAACATATAGTATCTGAGATATGGACCTTAACCAAGTACTTAACCAAAGTCATCCAAGCGTTAAATATAGGTCACAGTCGCCTGATTTCTAGTGGGTGGTGTCACCTTACCTAAGACACATCTAGTAGTGAAATATCATTGACCCCAACATCTAGTATCCAAGTTATGGACCTTAACCAAGAACTAAACCGAAGTCGTTCATGCATAAAATATAGGTCACAGTGACCTTATTTCTAGTGGGTGGTGTAGCCCTACCCAAGACCCATCCGGTGGTGAAATATCATTGACCCCCCAACATCCGAGTAATGGACTTTAACCAAGAACTTAACCAAAGTGTTACGGACGAACGGACAAGGGTAAAACTATATGGCCGGTCCACATACGTGGCCGGGTCATAAAAATACAATGCGTATGATCAAACCCAAGCATTGTTTTGTGTTAAGTAGCTAGGTTTAATGGTAAATGCATTTCTTTTTATAAATATAAACAAAGGTAGAACTGACAGTGTAATTTGAACACTTATAGATATAGTTATGCATTGTGTTTATTTAAAAGGCATAAAGGAAATGTTTGAGATAAAATTATCGATTTGTATGGATTTTAAAAATTCTTTAGTTGTAAATAGGTTTAGCATGTTAAGATCAAAGTGATCAATTTTACAAGGGTCTTTTCATTAACTACTACATGTACAAAAAACAAAAGAAACCTCATTTAAATTTCGTATCCTGGTTTGGTAGAGCATTACAACATAACGTCAATGCAATTCACATCCAGAGACAATATCTAGACAAGATCTGCAAGTTCTACATATTTAAATTAACCTCTAACTGAGGTTAATTGCACCGAGTCGCGCAGAGCATACCCCACGAAACTATTTGGAAAACTGGATGTAGATAAGGCAGCAACCATTTGAAATTCTGGAGGGGGGGTATGGATTTTAGCCCCTCGACAATTGATTTTTTTCAAAATTTTTCGAAGACGAGACTTTTTTTTTAACAACACCGAAAACAATTTTTTTTGTTCGCAATTTTGTTTACGCTGTGTAGCCAGGGCTCACCAAAACAATTTATTTTTTTCTTTCTGGGTCAAGGACAATTTTTTTCTAAAAAAAAATGGATACCCCCAGAATTTCGAATGGTTGCTGCCTAAGATAACCAAATGTCTGGCACTGACCAGGGAAGTGGGGATGTATACAAAAGTAAGGGGGCAACCATTTGATATTTATGAGGGCTATGGGTATTTTCTTCGTCCTGCCTTTTTAATTTCTGAAAAATGTGCGCCTGGATTTTTTTCGCCCATTTAATTTTTATTTTTGAAACTACTATAAATGTTTCAGCCCAAAATACTATCCTGCTTTTTTTAGCTCACAGGTGAGCTATTGTCATCGTTTAGCGTCCGTCGTCCGTCCGTCCGTCGTCCGTTAACTTTTCTTCAAAGATCTTCTTCTCTGAAACCACTGAAGGGATTGCATTGATACTTGGTATACATGATCTTTAGGATGTCCTCTACCAAGTTTGTGAATTATATACATGTCGACCAACCAAAATGGCCGCCGTTGCTAAAAATAGAACAGGGGGGTCAGACCATTTTTTTTGGCTTATAACTCAAAAAATATAAGAGATAGAGAAAATCCGAAGCAACCTTCCTTGTTCAGCATCAAAAGCTCTACGAAACTCTCAATTGAGTCGAAGTTGTGAAACGACTCCTTATAGGAGTTATTGCCGTTTAATCATCAAAATTGACCATTTTTCAGTTTTGGGACTATATCTTGAAAACCGTTAGAGCTAGAGGAAAAAAAATCATTGCAGAATTGGTAAGCTTAATGAGATCTATAAATGATTTCAGGATCTAAATTGTCAGATCAGCCATTTAAGAGTTATTCCCCTTTAACTGTTTTTTTTCCCATTAATTTACACTGATTTTCAAAAATCTTCTTCTCTAAAACCCCTGAAGGCATTGCATTGATACTTGGTATACATGATTTTTAGGATGTCCTCTACCAAGTTTGTGAATTATATACATGTCGACCAACCAACATGGCTGCCGTTGCTAAAAATAGAACAGGGGGGTTAGACCATTGTTTTTGGCTTATAACTCAAAAAGTATAAGAGATAAAGAAAATCCGAAACAACCCCCTTTTTCAGCATCAAAAGCTCTACGAATCTTTCCATTGAGTCGAAGTTGTGAAACGACTCCTTATAGGAGTTAATGCCCTTTAATCATCAAAATTGACAATTTTGCACTTTTTGGACTATATTTTGAAAACCGTTAGAGCTAGAGGAAAAGTTAGCATTACAGAATTGTTAAGCTCATTCAGATCTTCAAAAATGATTCAGGGTCTATATTGTCAGATCAGCCATTTAAGAGTTGTTCCCCTTTAACTGTTTTTCCCATTAATTTACACTGATTTTCAAAAATCTTCTCTAAAACCACTGAAGGGATTGCATTGATACTTGGTATACATGATCTTTAGGATGTCCTCTACCAAGTTTGTGAATTATATACATGTCGACCAACCAAAATTGCCGCCATTGCTAAAAATAGAACAGGGGGGCCAGACCATTGTTTTTTTGCTAATAAAGGATTGTTTTGCAACTTTGTATACTTGAAAGTTTGTGAAATTTATTCAAACTTTGGCATAAGAGATCAGGTGAGCGATTCAGGCTCCTGGGAGCCTCTAATTTCTAATTCAAAGCACTATCTTGCCTTATTATTTCTGGATTTTTTTATTTCAAATTTCACCATAGCTACAAAAAAAATCAAATGGTCGCTCCCTAAAAGTAAACAAAATGTTACAAAAACTTCCATTTTTAACTTTAAAACAGTCTTAACAAGTGGGAAATGAAACTCACTTTGCGCATTAGAAGAAAGAGATATTCTGAACAAAATTTTCTAGCATTGAGTGTATGGGAAAAAATAAGCTGGCCCGCGCAGCGGTCGAAAAAAATATCCCGGCTCAGGTGAAAATCCCAGCCCCCCCAGAAAATCAAATGGTCGGTGCCTAAGCAACCAAAAAAAGAAAAAAGAAAAAAAAGATCTTGGAATAAACAAACGAAAACGAAAGTAGCTTTAATTTATAGAAAACACGAAAAAGATGAAGGCACTTCACAATTTAATATTTTTCAGATCTGATATCATAAACGAAGAAAACACTATTCTGTACAACATTATGCTTTGTTAGTACTATTTTGGTCACTTGAGCCTACAAGAAATTTGACTGATACTTACAGTTTATGAATCACGACTGCATAAAAGCCTATGACGTACTTCCTGTTTAGATCAATAGTCGCTATGCGTCGAAAAAAGCCATTTAAAAACTGATGTTGATTTCAGTGATTTGAATTTAAATATTTATAAACAATATATCAATATTGCATTATTCTATAGTTGACGTTTTTTTCAGCTTAAGGTGTCTCGGGGCTATTAGAATTCTACATATAGATTTTTTTTCATTTTTGGCACATTGATAGACCTTAATGCATAGATAAACAAGAGGCTCCCAGGAGCCTGAATCGCTCACCTGGTCTTGATGTTGACCCTATACTTTTGTAGAGCTAAATGAGCTGAACATTTAAGCAAGCAACAGCTTTTCTCTACCTGCAATAGTTTTCATTCTATAGGCCAAAAACACCATTTTTCACCTATAAGGGGCCATAACCCCTATAAGGAGTCATCTGACAACTTTGACCCTATGGAGACTTTTGTAGAGCTATATGAGCTGAACATTTAAGCAAGCAACAACTAATCTCTATCTGCAATAGTTTTCATTCTGTAGGCCAAAAACATTAAAAATCGCTTTTTTCAGGGGCCGTAACCCCTATAAGGGGTCATCTGACAACTTGGACCCTATGGAGAATTTTGTACAGCTAAATGAGCTGAACATTTAAGCAAGCAACAGCTAATCTCTATCTGCAATAGTTTTCATTCTGTAGGCCAAAAACATGAAAAATCAAATCGCTATTTTTCATGGACCGTAACCCCTATAAGGGTTCATCTGACAACTTGGACCCTATGGAGAATTTTGTAGAGCTAAATGAGCTGAACATTTAAGCAAGCAACAGCTAATCTCTATGTGCAATAGTTTCCATTCTGTAGGACAAAAACATGAAAAAACGCTATTTTTCAAGGGCCGTAACCCCTATAAGGGATCATCTGACAACTTCGACCCTATGGAGACTTTCGTAGAGCTAAATGAGCTTAACATTTAAGCAAGCAACAGCTAATCTATATCTGCAATAGTTTTCATTCTGTAGGCCAAAAACATGAAAAGTGGCTATTTTTCACCTTTAAGGGGCCGTAACCCCTATAAGGGGTCATCTGACAACTTCGACCCTATGGAGACTTTCGTAGAGCTAAATGAGCTAAACATTTAAGCAAGCAACAGCTAATCTCTATCTGCAATAGTTTTCATTCTGTAGGCCAAAAACATGAAAAAATGCTATTTTTCACCTTTAAGGGGCCGTAACCCCTATAAGGGGTCATCTGACAACTTTGACCAAATGGAGACTTTTGTAGAGCTTTTGATGCTGAATCAGTAGCGTGGCCTCAGATTTCCTCTATATCTTATACTTTTTGATTTATAAGCCAAAAACAGTAGTCTGACCCCCCTAGTCTATTTTTAGCAACGGCGGCCATGTTTTTTATCAAAGCATTTCAAAATGAGGATCGTTTGTTGCCAACATGTCATATATCATTCCTGCCAAGTTTCTGTTAAATTGGTTCAGTGGTTTCAGAGGAGAAGATTTTTGAAATTGTTAACGGACGACAGACGACGACAGACGACGACGGACGACGACAGACGACGACGGACGCATAGTGATGGCATAAGCTCACATGGCCTTTGGCCAGGTGAGCTAAAAATATCAATTAAAAAGAGGGGTCAACATTGATTTTAAAGCTCTAGCAGCTTTCTAAATAGAGCAAAATTTCAATATTTTTATATAGAATATATAGGGAGAAAAGCTATAAAGGCACCTAAAGAAGAACTCCTACTATAGAATCAGCTCAAAATCTGAAGGAAAGTCTCTTTTCTAAAGCTCTTCGAAATTGTATGAAAAATCATGGAGTCACCGATCATTTTTTCTAGATATTCACGAAAATTGATAATTTTCCTATTTATTCTATATAAATTATCTCCCTTTGATTTAGTACGGGAAATTCTAAAAATTATTAAAAACGACCTTTTTTGAATTACTATTGCTCGTAATTTGTTAAAATATATTATAACATATAGTTTTTGTCTGCAGTATCCAGTTCATTTATCAATTTTATACAAAATATCAATATGTGCAAAAAGATGCTCAGTAGAGAAGCCTCGAGCCACCTTAAGGATGGTCACTGTTCAAGTTTCAGGATTTCAGTCTGATTTCAGAACTGCTCTTGACTTAACCTTTAAATATTGAAAAAAAATTTGCACACTGACCCCTACTTTTTATGATTTTTTCTGATTATATAGACCTTAACAACCAACTGTTTAAAATTTCTTGAGATTCTTAATACAACTTCATGGTTTTTAAGGCAAAAAACGTCACAATGTTAAAGTTATGTAAAATCTAGAGGTCTCTGATTTCCCGCCAAATTTTTGACGTCATATATCCCGGAAATAAGCTTAGTTAGTTAGTTAGTTACTGCTTTACTCCCAAGCAGCACGATTTCGGCTATATCTGGGAGATGAACATGAAAGTGGTGATACAATGAACATGAAATGATGATGAAGTGGAGGAAATGGGGACACAAGGCCAATCGGGTAGGAGAGTTTTGACTGCCACTGAAAATAGGAGTGATGGGTAGGGACGGGAAATTTAGCCTCCTGCATGGGGATCCTACGGGTCCTACTCTTACCGAAACCTGCAGCAGGGTTTTTTAGCGTGCGAGGAACGTGACATTTTTCCCAACACGGTGCACCACTATGGTTTGCGGTCAGGTTTTCCGCATTATCGCCGCCTGACGACCCCGCATCTCTCGATGTCAGGGCTGCCCCATTCAACCACCTGGGGCACACATCCCAGTAGCTTTGTGGACAAAGCGGCCTTACCCGATGTCAGGTTTCTGAGCGCTCTTTAGTGGACTTTTACCGACAAGCTTAGCACTGCTGCGGGCCCATTCGCCACCCGGAACCCGCACAGGTATCGGAAATAAGCACACTGACCTATACTGACCTTTAGTTTTCTTTTTGCCATTTAATTAAGTGGACAATTATCTATCATTTCAACCACCAACCCTAAAATCTTTGATATAAAAAAATTCAGGAGTGACCATCCATAAGTATAATACGCTATATCTGTGCAATGTAAACTATTGCGTATGGTGACCGCGTGGTTTTGCAAGTCACAAAAAATGTTACATTGCACAGATATAAAGAAATATGCTCACAAGACCGGCAATTCAGTGTGTTAATATAATTAAATAACACAAAACATGCTTAAGAATAGAACTGTATATTTTGACAGATGGAACCTTTTTAGCCACAAGTCACATATTGACGTTAGAGGCATAAAAGAAACAGAAAATACTTCTTTTCTGCAAGGATGCCACGCCATTCCACTAGCTGATCACCAAAGGGTTTGCAGGGCGTGAGAAATTCTTTTGGGTGGGAATGGAGACTGACATAAGAGACTTTGAAAGATCCTGTGATGAGTGCCAGAGACATAAACATTTATCATTGTGTTAGTGCGTTGTAAATGTTTTACTCCCTTGCAACGCTATATAGGTAATATAAAGACAATGAACATGAAAAGGACAATAAAATGAACATGAAATGATAATGATGATAAAAATGGGAATGTGGTGGGAAACAAAATTTGATGACCACAAGAAAAGTGGGAGAGGTGGACAGTGGCGGAAAACTGAGCCTCTGGTGCACTGCTTGGTAGACCACAAAGGCATATTTTACGTGCATGAAGCGTGGCACTTTCTAAACACACATTGGCCCTCTTTGGTCAGCGGTCAGGGACACAGACGAGCGCTATCCTATTAAGCCACCTATGATAAACACTTGGTCGCTCAGTAGGGTAAACACTATTCCGATGTCAAATTTCCAAGACCCTTAGTCACCTCTTACTACAAACTAGGCTCTGCTGCGGAAATATTTGCCATCCAGAACCCATACGGGACACCATTTATTTAAAAGCATCATCAGAATTGAACAGTACATTAGTAAACATTTGACACAAATATAATTGGGTGTACAAACTAAGTATACTATTGTACTAACATACTGTTTTACAAAAAGCAATCCCTGAAAGAATATAGTTTGTCACCATGGATGTCCCTCACGGGAACGTATAGTAGACTGATGGTAACGTTATCTAATCCTCAACAAGTAACTACCTACAGACAATTAAACACTGTTTGGTTTCCAGTGCAAAGGAAAACCCCGTCAGTATCAAAACAGGAAATACTTAGCAGACTTGTTCAACTGTGTGTACTATTATTACTAGTCCATCATGTTCACATATACAATTTGTGTTATAACTAGTTAAGCCATTAATCCGGTTTGAATAAAAAAGTACTTCATGTATTTAGAATAGGTCTGTATAAAATATCTAAACACAAATAATCTGTATTTTAAAGTTATTTTTTTCATTAACTTCCAACTTGTACAGTGATGTATGTTGATCTGATATTCTGGTTTTCCTTCATCAATATTTAGGATTAATCTACAAATACTTTTACCTTGCGTTTGGATTTTTGTTACTAAGAATGCGTGTTAAACACTGCCATTGTTTTAAATTTGATTCAGATAATAAAGTATGAATTTAATATCAAACATACACAAGAGTTCAATTCCATAGGATTATCAGAATCATTATTTGATGAGTATTGCTCAAAATCATACAGATTATTTGTTTACACAAAATCTTCATATTTCGGAAGCAGTGAGTGAGTGAGTGAGTGCAACAATATATAGGTGATATTAACAATATTAACAGGCGATGAACATGAAAAGGATGATAAAATGAACATGAAATGAGGAAGATAAATGAAATATGGGATGGGGTGGGGAAACAAAGGACCGGTAAATTTTGAAGAACCACAGGAAAAGGGGAGAGGTGGATAGGGGCGGAAAATTTAGCCTATGTGGTGCACTACTTGGCGGTCCACAAAAGGGTCTTTTACGTGCATGAAGCGTGGCACTCTCCACACATGTTGGCCCACTATGGTCGGCGTTGACAGCTGTGAACCAAGCCCACAAGTACCATAGTATTATTGTGTACTTATATTTTCATATTGGTTGCAGTGGCGGACCCCGGAGTTGTTCCTGGATTGAACCCAACTTTCTCCGAATATACTGTTTTTTCCCTGTAATTGCTCTTAAAAATTAGTCTGAAACTCCGCCCTTTTATCCTAAGTGACCTGAAGCTGGACAACACTTGTTTTCGAAAGTTGATTTTATGTTGTCTCTGGATTGAACTCCCTTACTCCGAATATACTGTTATTTTTCTGTAATTGCTCAGTAAAATTAGTCTAAAACTCCACCCTTTTATCCCAAGTGACCTGTATATGGACCACATTTTTTTCAAAAATTGCTTTCATTATACTGCACATGGTAGATTTCCTCAGTTCTGGACAAGATAATGAACTTCCGATGTTTTGAATCAAATGCTGCTGATGAGAGGTTGCTCCTTGAAATATGCATATACAGCATAACCAAATTAACCGTTTTTATACCCGTTTTGGTTGTAGGCCTGAGATTTGCTATATATTTGGCGAAGGCAAAACCGAATGCCACGACTGATGTCTGAAGATCTTTATAACACCAAGTATGAAAATGGTTTTGCATCGCTACCCTTTTATACTTAGTAACATAACTCTGCTCTTATGAATATTTGCGACTGCCTGCGACCTTATGTATGCGGGTTTTCATATTCGGCGAGTTCATACATATAGATTTGGCCGTTTTTCACTTTCTAATTTAATAAAATACAATTAAATGAAATAATATATTTTATATATTAACAAAATTGACATAAAATTAACAAATAAATCATACATAAATAGCCATAAATCATGCAACACATTTAATGTAAATTAAATAGTTAAGATATATTGCAACTTTTAATTGTTGGCAAAATATATAAATTACACAAAAAATATGTATAATGAAAGACAATATAATTGGGCGGATTAGCTAGAATGAAACAACGGTTGCATACACATTATTGTGTCAATAAATACATTTAACATTTAACTGATTAACACGATGGATAATCTCATAAATTTGAAAATGAAGGGTAATATAATATGAAAGTCATAAATCACATTAACAAGAGCCTAAATCGCTCGCATAATAATGAAAATTATCATTTGCCAGTTTCATGGTGTTTAATGGGAACGCCTATACAAGCTTAAGGGATCAGCATTCAGCCTCAACCTGTGTGGATTCTGGTAGTGCTCATTAAGCTGAACAATTAAGCAATTATTACTTTTTATGGCCAATTTCTAAGTCAACAACAACAAATTAGGACAATAAGGGATTAAAAATGTGCTTAGGCCCACGCTTTTACCGCACTTCATTAAAAATATGCTGAGGTCCATGCTTTTACATACCAATAAAACTACAAAATATTGCATTTAAAGTATAAAAAGCTGAATGATTTTGTAATCAACAGCTGTTCTCTATCTTCTATAGATTCATGATTCCATGTGCCAAAAGCAAAATGGTCATTAATAGGTAGTCTTACAACTTTGACGCAATGAGATTTGTAGCTTTTGATACTGTATCTTTAAATATCGTTTTATCAATAAGTCGTTTGTTGTTTGTACCTCCTGTTCTATTTTTTCTAATAAAAGCAGTCGTGTTGTTTAATTGTGCAGTCTTTGTAAAAGAGATAATGTATGAGAAGTGCGCAAAGTATTAATTGAAAGCCTTAGTTGTTTCAGAGGAGATTGTAAAGAAAGTGAACGACAACGTGTACCAAGTTATGGCAACATCTCAAGTGACCCTCTGGGTGAGCAAAAGATAGAGGCACAGTGCCTTTATTACAATTCCCTTTCCTTTAAAATAACAGTGAAGCTTTTAATTACGACCAAAAGCTTGCACCAGCTACAGGTCAAAAACACTGTCTAGCACCAATGAGAAAAAAGATTTCGGTCTACAAAAAGTCATTCATCAGATGAGAGTTTGAGATCTTTAGTAAATTTGTCAAACATTTCACACTCTTCTTCCTCTTTTGTGTCAGTGAGTCTTGTCTTTATTCTCTGTATGAGCTTCTTGGTCACCTCTACTTGTCCTTTATGCACAAAGCATTGGATAAGACCTTTCAATGCTTGAAGTTCGAAAGAGAGAAGTTTGGTATTTTTCATTTCCTTTTCGAAATCAATGATGTCGTCTGGTGCTACCTGTTTAAAATAGCTTTCTGCTTCCATATAATTATCAGTGGACATGAGATATTCGGCTTTGCTCAAACTTGCTGATCTTTCCTGCCTGGAATACTTCTTGCATTCGTCTAGTTTTCTTTCATACATTTTCTCCTTTTCAATGATTTCCTGGCGTTTGGATTCATCTGTTATAAGTGGGGCTAATTTTGCAATGCATTTGACTAAGTTTTTAGTACATAAGTACATGTTTACACTTGAGCGGGACGTATCGTCCTTAATGATGCCATAAACAAATTCTTTCGACTCCTTTTCGGCAAAGCTTTCATATTTGGCGATTGAATTTTCAAGGTTTTCTTTAGTTTGAAACTCTAAATTAGCTTTGAAATCCAATGGCAAAAGCAAGACTCCACTAACTTCAGTTAACATAACGTACAAAATATTCCAATCTTTAATTTCCGTTTGGATTTTCTGGCCAAGATGATATGCTAAGAATAAGGAATGGGAAAATTTTCTGGCAGTTTCTACTTTGTAAGCATCTCCCAAATAAAACAAACGTCGACCATAAGTATAAAATACTTGGAGAACAACCTCGTACAGAAGAGCTGGACCAAGGATTTCATTTGGAAATACAAGTTGTTTGTTTCTAAGAATTTCAAATTCGTGCTCTGTAAGAATGTACTCTTCTTCAAGCTCAGACCCAAGAAAAAGTTGAAGGAGTTTGATGTGATCCATGCTTCTGTACTTGTTCAGAATCATACTTTCAGTCATTGTCGTCAAAGTATTTCTGGTTTTCTCTTGGCTTACTACTTCCTTCAGTTTATCAAATATAAACCCAGCTTCAATTTTAGCAAAGGCATCCCAACTCTTGAAGTTATTGTCACGGGGTACATCCTTCGAAATCTTTTCCTCAATATTTTCTTCTGAATCGCCAATAATTTCAAAGCATGTTCTTCTTGCCTCATCCGCCTGTTCTCCTGCATCTTTTAAGTCGCCTAAAAAGTTGTATGTATACCCGACAACATCGTGAACATATGCAAGCAAGACATTCATCTCCAAATCTTTTGCAATCTCTGGATTTTGTTTCGTAAGCGTATGAGCATGTTTAAGTACCGAATGGGCATGAGGCATGAGATTCCGCATTCTTTCAAAGTCTTTTGGGTTCATATTATCCTTATCCATCAGCCAAACTAAGGCTGAAAGTATCTTCTTAACTAGACGAATCTTCTCTTCGACTGGTAGATTTATCTTTTCGATCGTTTTCAAAACTGCAAGATGTGTTGTGATGAACCGTTCGTCATCTTCACCACGAAGAATCCCAAAAGAAAATTTCTGCATTGCGGAAAGAAACTCGTTAGCATTGAACACTTGCCTTTGACCTTCGCGTGTAGGTAGAAATTCGAAAAACAATACGGGTATGTCTTCTGTACCAAGAAACTGCAAGACAAGTACCATATCAAATACATCTTCATCTACAGATTCTTTTAAAATATGCAAATACTGTTCAAGTATGGCAAACATTTTTTGTCGTTGGTCAGGGAGGTTTCGCACTAGCTTTTCCATCTCTTTTATTCCCTTTAAATACTTGATAAACTTTCTAGGAGTTAAATTGTTTGCATTCATCCATGACATTGCACCATGCAAAAGTAATGGGTGACATACCAATAGAGTAACAAGTCTGGAATAAAAGTCTTTATCTTCTTGTCGTATTTGTTTTCCACGTTGCAAAAAGAGAATAGCTTCTTCCTCAGAAAATCCTTTCATTATTATCTTTTCGTCAGGATTACAAAATGTTGAATCCATTGTCGTCACTATAACCTTGACGTTAAGACCTGTTAGAGTGTCTTTGAGTGTTTCACATAAATGCTTTGTTTCTGGCATAACATCATCTAAAACAACAAGGTTGCATTTTGACAAAAATCTCTTTTCAATTTCCTCTTTGATCTGAAAACGAAGAAGGTTGATTGAGTTTTCATTTGACTTGTCTTCATCCATCTTGCTTTTGTCTTGTGATGATGTTAAATCTTTCAATAAGTTCTTCAGTGACGTCATAAGCGTCAGTTCATCTTGGCAAGCAATCTTCCAGCATATCCCTTCAGGAGATGTTTCTCGGAACACACTCCAAGCATAGTACAATGCTATTTGAGACTTCCCACATCCTAAAATACCTGAAAGTAGAGGTAAATTTTACACAGATTATTTTAGTATAGCTGATAAAAACAAAAAAAATACCGATTCATTTTTTAACATCCTTTTAAGGCAATTCATACATGTGTACGGTCTTTCATAAAAAAAACTTTGATATTTGAGATTGATTATTCCTGGTCTTCATTTTTAATCGATTCTGGTTTGTGTGCAATATTTAAATAGAACAGGACGTCATAACAAAATTACCGAACTTGAATGGTCAATCTGAATGTCCACATCAAATCTTTAATTAAAAGCAATAAAGGAACATTTGTTAAGGAAAAAAAATTAAGTGTCAAAGTAGTCAAACAAGAGGCTCCCAGGAGCCTGAATCGCCCACCTGACATATTTGCCTGAAGTAAAGGTTATTAGGCAAAATCTATTTGACGTTGAAATGGTCATAAGATTAATAAAGGGGTCATCTGCAAGTATGGTGGATCTTAAGGTGCTGATCACTTTTGTTCTCAATCAAAATCTATAAATCTGTCACCCTTTTCGAGTTATAAGCAAAAAATGCAGTTTAACCTAATGTTCTATCTTTAGCCACAGTGGCCATGTTTTACAACCTATCAAAAATCCCCATATCAGTTCTATACACCTAATGCTAATAAACAACAAAACCAAGTTTGGTTCAAATTGGACTTAAAGTGTCAGAGTTAACGAGGAAATGTTTTAAAATGCTCAATTTTGATGTTCTAAGGGCAAAAACTCCTCAAAGGAAAGGTCCTACAAAGTTGACCCTATACATATTTTGTAGATCTTGATGCGCTTAACAATATGCAATTTAAATTTTTCAAATATCTTGTATAGTTTTCACGATATTGAGCTAAACAGGTGCAAAATTTGCAAAAAAGTCCACAAAAAGGTCAATAACTCCTACATGGTTTAATGGATTTTCTTCAAAATTTCAGAGCTGGTAGATCCTGAGGTGTTGATCACTTTTGTGGCCTATCAAAATTTAAAATCTGCCACCGTTTTTGAGTTATTTGCAAAAAACTGCCATTTACCCCTATGTTCTATTTTTAGCCACAGCGGCCATGTTTTACGACCAATCAAAAATCCCCACTTCAGTTCTATACACCTAATGCTAATAAACAACTTTATCAAGTTTGGTTCCAATTGGACTCAAAGTGTCAGAGGAGTTAACGTTTTCAATGTAATGAGGAAATGCTGTTAAAATGCTAAATTTTGACATTCTAAGGGCAATTACTCCTAAAAGGAAAGGTCCTACAACGTTGACCCTATACATTATTTATAGATCTTGATGTGCTTAACAAAATGCAATTCAAATTTCTCAAATATGTAGTATAGTTTTCAAGATATTGAGCTAAACAGGTGCAAAATTTGCAAAAAATCCACAAAAAGGGCAGTAACTCCTACATGATTGTTGGATTTTCTTCAAAATTTCAGGGTAGGTAGATCTTGAGGTGCTGATAACTTTCACCCTATCCAGAATTTTGATATCTGTAGCCGTTTTTGAGTTTTTTTGCAAAAAACTGCATTTTACCCCTATGTTCTATTTTTAGCCATGGCGGCCAAGTCTTATGACCAATCAAAAATCCCCACATCACTTGTAACCACCGAATGCTAATGAACAACCATACCAAGGTTGGTTGCAATTGGACTTATGGTGTCAGAGGAGTTAACGTTTTAAAAAGTTTACGGACGACGGACGGTCGACGGACGCCAAGTGATGACAATAGCTCACATGACCCTTCTAGTTAGGTGAGCTAAAAAGGCTAAAAGTGGTACATGTAAAACAAGGAAATACCATATAGAAGAACGATTATTGATTACACAAGTCAAATGATATAAATATGCCTCATATCATTCGTGAAATCATGCAAAATAAGATAAACATTTAACGTACCTGTTAAGGTAATAAAATCTTTGTTCAACATCGCCTCCTTAAGTTCGTTTAGTTTACTCGTCTCTTGAAAATGTTTTACTATCATTTCTTTTTGTAAATTACATGGACCTGAAAAATGAAATACAAATTATTTTATTTTGAAAAGAAATTAAGAATTGTGTTTCCTTATTCCAAAAACTGTATATCATAAAAACTACTAGTATTTAAATTGAATGTATGAAGATATGGATCAGGTGATAGCTTTTTTTCATTTATATAAATATGTCTTTTTAAACCAAGTTTATGTGAAATATCTGGCGATTTCTGTAGACACTTGTGAAATTCCTTCAACAACTGTTCCAAAGTTGATTACCTTTAGATACTGCTGTTGAAATGTCTATACTAATTCTTTGTAACTCTTCTTCATTTTCAGTCTTGAAGGTATTAATAAGTTCAATGCATGGATTTAAATCTCTTGCTTTTAACCCACGTTCAAGAAATTCTGTATTTGATGCAGAAAGAAGTCCCCGGTCAATCAGCAAGTCAAACAAATCTTCTGATGATTTCACTGAACTTTGGGCTGGTAGGCGATGCCTCCATAAGAATTTCAGTTCTTTAACTTCGTCTAAAAGATGATAAATAAGCAATGAACGTAAATCATTCAAAAACATGGAACATTCATAACCTATAATAGTTAATATTTGCTGCATTGCGTGTGTACTTAAGAATAAAAACCTTATAGTGTATATAGAGATAAAATATAACAGACCTCACATCAATACTTGCATGCTTAAATCTTGTATTTAATCTCAAGAATTTATACTTGATGAGTAGTTGCTGAGAAAACTGTAACGGCAGATTTCAACTAATGACAATTACTGCCAAAGATAGCCTGAAATACTAAAGATACGGTACACTTGCAATGGGTATCTTCGATACAACATCTTATGCTGAGGTCGATATTCTTTCTGATGGGAAGTCAAGGATAACAGTGTTTTTTCGCCTGTGATAAATAGGTGCACCTACCATATCAACATTGTTGATTTGGTACTTGTCTGTACATGCTGTAAGCAGGATTTTCTGTAAGAGGCCATTCATGCAGATAATATAGGCCACAGCCAGCATCCGAAGCATGGAATATGCTTAGAATTATAAGCTGCGCCAACTATACCAATTAAGTTGCTGTGGCACTTGTCAGTAATTGGGTATAGACTTTCACCATACTTTTGTAAGTGGATACTGACGTCGACGCTCGGATTATCACATAAACCCCATCACTTCGTGGGGTGACATGATGCCCCATCTCGCAATTAACATTTATTTTTTTCCACAATCACTTAAGCATCAATATGGTTGCTAAGGCACTAGTCAGTAAGAAAGAATGGAATTTAACCATTCTACTATAAGCGGTCATTCATGCGGAAAATATAGGTCACAGCCAGCATCCTAAGCATGCATTGTGCTTTGCATCACTAGGTGCACCTACCATACAAATATGATTGATGTGGCATTTGTCAGTAACTGGGAATTTGGAAATATCGGGATTTGGGACGGACGGACAAACGGAACCGAACACTATATATGCTTTCTACTTTTGTAGATGGGGCATAAAAACATACAGACAATTGCATGGGGTTTTAAGGTACACGCAACTGAAACTTTGCTTAAATAGCTTTATGACTTTTTTGTTTCAATGACTCTCCTTTGGAAGCTAGGACTTATGTGGAAAATGATTTGATTGAAACACCTATTCTCAAAATATTAAGTTTGCACGCTATGGATTACAATAAGAAAAAAATAGTTTTCAAATATTGACAACATTTATATCTGTTTCGGAAGCAAAATGTTTGATGATTCAAAATAAAAAACATCAGATTTCCAACTCTTTAACTTGATTTTGAAAATTTGTCTCAGTAATAGGGTATGGAATCACTTGTAATCTACGTTTTTTTACATAGCCCCATTTCTTTGGACAAACTTTAATATCTTGGTCCATTAATACTTTTTTACACATAAATTTATCAAATAACAGATGTCCAATTCTTCACTGTTAATTAATTTTCTTCACTTTTTGCAATGGATTCCAAAACCTAAATTCTTAATAAAACACCAACAAAAAACCTAAGTTTGTCAATTCCAACCCTGTTTAAGAGTAGACTTATAACTTCAACAATGTATAATACTATTGATTTAAAAGTTTATCGCATATTTTTCATTAAATTCATTTATTTAACTCTAAAATTCATTTAACACTGAAATAAACCATAACGTAATTTACACAAAATCATAACGTATTTTACACAACTTCAATGTCAAACTTATTTTCCTCTACAGCACATCAAAAGTTTTGTACAAAGTCTTTTATTGTAAGAAAAATATTTGGAACGCTTGAAATCATTTGGATAAAAGGATTCCATATGAAGAAAAAAAGTAACGTAAATTACATTCTATTATTAATTCATTTTTTAGCTCACCTGGACCAAAGGTCCATGTGAGCTATTGCCATCACTTGGCGTCCGTCGTCGTCCGTCGTCGTCCGTCGTCCGTCGTCGTCCGTCGTCGTTAACATTTTTCAAACGTTAACTCCTCTAACACCATAAGTCCAATGGCTTTTAAATTTGGCACAGTTGTTAATTAGCATAGGTAGTATAAAACTAGCGTGGGGATTTTTGATTCGTTGAAAAACATGGCCGCCATGGCTAAAAATAGAACATAGGGGTAAATTGCATTTTTTTGCAAATAACTCAAAAACGGTAACAGATATCAAAATTCTGGCAAATAAAAGTGATCAGCACCTCAAGATCTACCTGCCCTGAAATTTTCAAGAAGATCCAACAACCGATGTAGGAGTTATTGCCCTTTTTCTGGATTTTTTCAAAATTTTGCACTTATTTAGCCCTATATCTTGAAAACTATACAAGATATTTCAAAAATTCAAATTGCATATGATTAAGCACATCAAGATCTACATTTCATGTAATTAGGTCAAAGCTGTAGAACCATTTCTTTTAGGAGTTATGGCCCTTAAAGCGTCAAAATTTACCATTTTTCATTACTTTTAACCTGAATTTCAAAGATTAACTTGTCTGACACCATACATCCAACTTCAACCAAACTTGGCACAGATGTTTAATAGCATTAATGCTACAATTCTATTGTTCGACTTTTTGATTCGTCAAAAAATATGGCCTCTATGGCTTAAAATAGAACATAGGGGTCAAATTACAGTTTTTTGCAAATAACTCAAAAACGGTAACAGATATCAAAATTATGATGGTAGACAAAAGTGATTAGCATCTCAAGATCTACCTGCTATGAAATTTTCAGGAAGATCCAACAAACAACATAAGAGTTATTGCCCTTTTTCTGGATTTTTTCAAAATTTTTCACTTATTTAGCCCTATATCTTGAAAACTATACAAGATATTTCAAAAATTCAAATTGCATATGATTAAACACATCGAGATCTACAATTCATGTAATTAGGTCAAAGCTGTAGAACCATTTCTTTTAGGAGTTATGGCCCTTAAAGCGTCAATATTTACCATTGTTCATTACTTTTCCCCCCAACTTGCCTGAAACAGTAAGACCAACTGCATCTTATAAGGCACACTGTTTGAAAGCTTATATGCTACAACTCTATCGTTCAGATTTTTGATTCGTAAAAAAACATGGCCACCATGGCTAAAAATAGAACATAGGGGCAAATTTCATTTTTTTGCTAATAACTCAAAACTGGTTTCAGATATCAAAATTGTGCAAGAATCAAAAGTGATCAGCATAATAAGATTTACCTGTCCTGAAATTTCGGAAAAGATCTGACTGCTGATGTGGGAGTTATTGTTCTTTTTCCTAATTTTTGCCAAATTTGCACTTATTAAGCCCAATATCTTGAAAACTAACCAAGATATTTCATAAATTTAAATCGCATATGGTTAAGCACAATAATATCTACAAATATATGTATCTGTGTAGTTCAGGTGAGCGATTCAGGCTCCTGGGAGCCTCTTGTTTTTCAAAAAGAGCCTGTTTTTAATTTTTATACATTTTCTGTCAAAAAAACCCACTGTATTTGTTAATAAATGGCTGTTTCAGTTGATGGTTCCCATATTTTCGGCACAATTATATGATAACGTAAATTACGCTGAAAATTGATTTATTGGAAAAAATACTTAAACAAAAATAGTTTGGAACACAAAGTGATCAGAAGAGTTCAAAAATAAAGTATCAACCATATGATAATCATCCTATCATTTTAAAGAGTCATTTGAACGAACATCGAGTTTTTAACTTTTGAGTCTATCCTCTAGCAACCCACGAGCAGTTTCAGTATCGTCCGGGTGGATTTCAAAGCTTCTTCCACTACGCCCCATTTTCGTTGGTTCTCTTATGTTACACAGTATATCGGTTACATGCAACCAAATTTTGTCTTCTGGATTCGGCCATTTGTATGTGGTTTTGCCCGTACCTTTCGCTGTGCTTAGACGCATGAATGTAACCTCACACTCCCCGTCTTCTTCATCGGTGTCAGTTATTTTTCCAACATGCCATGCCTTGTCATAGATAGCTGCTACAAAGACATCTTTCCCGATATCAACATTGATTATTTCTATTATTTCATCTGCATGATCTTGTTCAAGCGTAATTTCTTCCGTTTCAGTCCTTGGTGTATCAACGGTTTCTGTGTCCATGGCACCGTTTTGTCTTGCGCTTTTCATTAAATTTGCAACCGAGTATTCATGAAAACATCCACCCAAGCAATCTTGACAATAGCATGATGTGATGCTGGTTTTGATAATGCCTTTAGAAACACCAACAACACAGTGAACTTGCATTGTACCTTTAACTGGGTTAATAAGTTTGTTGACCTCGGACAGTTTTGATCTGCTCTCTGTACATTCGGCTGAAGAAATGAAAATATACTGAGCACTTTTGTGGTACCGTTGAACTCTTTCATAGTACTCGTGGGCATCCTGTACTGTTATTTTACCTTGTCTAATAGCCAGATCAGCTGTTCGCTTAGATGTTCCCCCGATGCCGTCGCATGGCCCCTTGCCATGGCCAGACTCAAAAAAGTTCCAGATAGCCTCACATCCAAATAAACTTTTATGGTCTGATACAACAAAAAATGCAGTTTTGTTTCTATACTGCGAACTAGGGCTGTCTGTCCAGTAGTGTACAACCTCTAAATCTTTGACATGACTTTTTACTTCAACAATTAGCCTTTGAAGAATGGCATATACTGTTCCGAAGTTGTGCCCAAGATCATCTGATATAAAAACATAATTTTTGTGTTCAAGTTGGCCGGTTTCACCCTTAAAATATAAGACAACTGGGTGCAAGGTTACGGCAGTGGGATTCCAATAAAAACCTTGTACTTCGTCCTTTGAGCAACAAGAAAAGTTTTCTGCGAAATCCATCTGAATGATAGCGTGTCCTACTGGCAAATTTTGCTTTAGATTGTTGAGTGCTACATATTGGAGTTGAACTCTAGATACATGTTCTTTGAAATCTTGAACTTGGGCATATGCAATAGCTATAAAATTCTCTCTTGTTACTTCTTTTTCAATAATCTTTGTTCTTTTTACCGTCTGGCATGTCTACCTTTTTCCACTGTTCATATTTTACATTTTCATCTTTTAATTCAGAGAGGATAACTGGAAGCGAAGTATCTTTCAGCTGCCTTATAAATTCATCCGGGTTTATCTTGACATTAGCACCTGATGCTTTCATGTTTTTAAGTATTAATGCCATATTATGGTGTATTTGGCAGAGGCATGTATTTCGACTTAGGTGTTTTGTTAAGCATGTATACTTCGGTCTTAAACGACAGAAAGTTGCAAGTGAGATTTTAGCTGGTGACTCTGTTTTAAACTTCAAATGCAAGTACATCATACTGTCATTTAATATTCTTTTCTGTTTTTTGCCAGTTTCAGTTTTCTTGTAATCTTTTTTTTTCAGGCATAAGCCTGCTATTATCATCTCTCTCTAAAAACCTGGTCACATCCTGACGTAGTTTTTCTCTTGATTCTACTCTCTTTTGAATTCGTGGGAAGGAATGTAACTTTTTCGAACCACATCTAGGTACGAAATGGTGTCGTCTAATACCGGTTTTGGCTCCTAACAGTTTTTTCATCTTATATTTCCTTATAATCTCTCCGTTTACTAAATTCTTTAACACTTTCTTTCCTTTTATTCCATTTGATCTCCATGCTACTCCTAATTCTTCAGTGATAACATTTGCAAAAAGTAGTCTTTCTTGGATTCGTTTTTTGTATTTTTCGCAGTGTCAAACCTTCTTCTCTGATTTCCGTCATTGTTCTTTTCCGTGGAGTTAGGAGTGTTGATGTACTTGGTGTGGTTTCTGTTGAAGATGGTATATTTCCCTTAGTTGTGTTAGATTTAGTTTTGTTGGCTGATTTTACAAAACGCTCATATCTTTTGGAAACGGTTTTAACCTTTCTGTTGAGTATTTCATTTTGTTTTTTGGGTTCTTCTATTGTTCTCCGATGCTTGGCGTTTGCTCGATTCATTCTTGTTCTGGTTCTCTTTTTAGTTGCAATCGACGGCAGTTTAGAATTAAAGGCTGGGAGCCCGTAGTTGACGTCACATCTGTTGATGATGACACTTCTTCACTTTGATTCTCATTCTCATTAGTCATGTTAGTCGCTACCAAATTAGTTTCGGATTTCTTCTTTAGCCTGTGTTGTCTTACCCATTCTCTAACCTTTTTACGTCTTTCTTTTGCCTTTTTGTGTGGTATTTCGTCAACTGGAACATAATATCCCTTTACTCTTTCTCTTTCTCGTTTGAGATAAGCTTCACCTTCTTGGAGTTTCTTTCGTTCCCTGTAGGCTTTCTGTATTTCTGCCTTTGATTTTCCCATAACTGAAAACAAAAAGAGCACTGTTTAAAGATTATTTATTGTGTATTTTATATTGAATATTGTGTCCTAAAAGCATTCTGTTTCTTTGTATCCAAAATAACACGGCCCAGTGGCATTTATAGGAAGTAACATAATTTGTAAATTACGTTGCCAATGTTTGTAATCTACGTTATTGTTTCTAAAATACGTTTACGTAGGATACATTTGAATGTAAGATGTATTTTTAAACCTTACAACATGTACAATGATATTTCAAACCTTAATTGAACATAACAATCTAAAAGGTAAGTTTTCATCTGCAATTCTATCTAAACTTTGAAAATATTTGTTGTGTTTTTTTTCTAATGTAATTTACGTTATCGTGCCATGTTGTTGTTCATATCAAAACAATGCTTCAAAATTGTTTAATAAAATCGGAAGTATTATATACTTTATTGCATTGCTTATTATTGCCAATGTAAAGTTAAAACTTATAAATTGTGGAAAGATGGTTTAACTTACATCTAAACAGCGTATCAATATCACGTAAATTACAAAATATTTGATTGTTTACAAAGGAAAAATGTGAGCTGGTTATACTTTCTTTTTTTGGTTTAAAAAGATTTTATAAAAGAAAATTTGTTTATCTTCAATTATAGAGTTTGTAGCAAAACAAATAACCGATACGACGCCTTACCTTTGTCGTCAACCGGGAACTCTCATATTTTTGTATCCATTTCAGGCATTTGACATTGAAAACGTAAAGGGTATATGACGTAATGAGATCAAGAAAGTCGCGAAATCAATGACGGTTAAAGGACGCAAAAATATCCGTGATTTAGCTGCATTTGTATTGCTATTAATGAACACGGCAACGTAACTTACGAAACGTAAATTACAATTTCGTATTCAATTCAATCCCTTGATCTTCAAATGAGAATTAGAAGTTTTGCTTTGGTGCTGTTTTAGTCGAATAAATAAAATGAACATTTCAATATCAATTCAAATGGTACACCACTATTGATATTAATGAAATCGTGATCACGTAAATTACATGCTTACAGCAACGCTAGTCTTTATAGAATTGAACTGATGAAACTTTTGATACTTACAATTTAGTTTGCTATACAATAAATGCATTTCTTGTACTGTACATATTTAGTTGGACATATATCTTTACTTTTTAGAAAGTTGGAAGGAATTTATGCTACTCGGGTTGACGAAATTGCAACGTAAATTACGCTATGATTGGCGACAGTCTAATATCGTCAAAATTTATTTAACCTATTCATTAGTAGCAATTTGTCAATATATTATAGTCAGATAGAGCTGTAAGGAATAGGCGTGTATGCTTTAATGTTTGTTGTGATTGATTTTAGAATGTGCCGTTTTCTGAGAATGGCACTGTCACAGGTGACAGGGTTTAGAAAGAAAAATATTTTTTTGGTTTTCGCTCAGCAAGCAATAGGTGATTACGTATATTGAAAAATAGGCTTAAAATGGTAAAATAAATACTTTTTTGCTGGAAAATAACAGTTATTGGTGTGTATCGTGTATAATGCCCTCTGTTGATCTTGGCGACATGGCATAGCTCTTTATGGCCACCTATTCTGAGAATAGGTGGAAAAGTCTTTTACTTAAAACTTAAGCATCTCATATTTAGGACGCACGAATTCTATGATGTTGCCGACAGAAGAGACTGAGTTAGTGAGTGAGTTGGTGTTATACGCCCGTGCAACGCTATATAGGTTATTTACAGGCGATGAACTTGAAAAGGACGATAAAATGAACATGAAATGATGATTAACATAATTTTTACTACCGGACACCAAATATAATCAATACAACCTTACCTGGTCCTAGTTTGTCACCAATCTTCGACAAGAAGACTTTAAATTTATCATCAAGACTCGCCATTTTCAATTTATTAAACTGAAACAAAAGAGATACAACAGCATTGTTTGTGTTTTAGTTCTATAAAGCGCGTACAAATGATGCGCTTAAAGCATCAATATTGTTCAATATTGCATATTATAATTTATTAATATTAGGTAGGTTTTCGAAAAACCAATAAAAAACGAAAGTGAAAGTAAACAATAAGCTGATTATTATAAATTTTAATAAAAGTTTTTGGGATATGGTACATAACGTACTTTGAATGAAATAAAATATTGTGGTTGGATTTGCAAAAGGTTTTACACAAGAAGGGCGTTAAATTGTAAATAACAATTAACTTACATTTTAAATGAATCACCACCTAACAATATTACGATGACGTACTTCCTGATACGATATAAGCAAATTCACTGCAAAGAAGATGAGTTATTGTATTTCTGTTGTGCTGGTATATAAATTTAAAACGGGTGTTTTCAAGGAAAAACGAATAAAAATGTACACCTTTAAATTTTGCAAAGTGTAAACAAAACAATATTATGATATAGATATAATTCGTCTCATCGTGATGCGTAGATTGAAGCCATAAAGTTGGTAAACCCAATGAATATGAATGAATGACCCAACATTTTCAGGGTACATACTATTCTAGTCTCATTAAAATCAAACCTTAAATGTCGCCCCCCCCCCTTTATTTTTGCTTGACCGCACATTAAAATAAGACAATCAATGTCGCTCCCCCTATTTTTGCTTGTCTCGGCCCTATTTGCTTGCTGCTCGTTGAAGCAGACAAGGAACAAAAAAAGGGGTGCGACATTGGAGGTCTGATTTTAATGAAACCGATTCTACTTAAAACAACGACCGATCAAAATGAGAAATGATTAAAGCTCATTGAAAAATAATTGAATTTTTCATAACTTTAATCCATTAAGATAATGATGAGACTGTGTCATCAAATTCCACTATGTGTGTCATCAAATTCCACTTTATGTCAGAGAACTTCCGACTGACCGGAGAATACAAGTATTACTCGGAGGTTTGAACCCTTGCAAAGGAGAAACTGGCTAAAATAGAACCACATAAGAAGCAAAAGCAAGAACCGAGGATACCAACCATGTACAGTTAGAGAAGAGAACCCTTAAAAACAATTTTGAGTTTGGGCAGTTGTAACAATTTCAAAAATACATGTGTACATTGGTTAAAATATTTTCAGACAAACCCTTGCGATTCGCCTCGGCGACCTCTTTTCCGCCATTAGCAGTTGTCGACCCAGTGGTTTCAAAATACAAAGAACTAGAGCAGTTATCAAAACAGTGGTTAATATGGTTGTGCTGTATATATGCATATTTCAGGGTGTAAACTCTCACAAGCAGCTTGAATGGCCGAAAGCCAAAAGTGTAAAAAGAATACACTTGTACCTAGCTGCAATATTGTGGCTCCTTGGACATCTTCAGTTTGATTAGGCAGAGCCACAAAGGGGTCCTATTACCCGAAATGGAGCAAGTTGAAATTTTTTGTTTAGCCTTCACAAGACTTGAATGAATTTAAATAGTCTGGGAAACATTAGATGCTCTAGCTTTCGTGAATTTTAATTGAAAATTTCCTAAAATGTCTAAAATATAAGTTTCGACGATCAAAATAACATTAAATTACGATTTTGAGATTAAAAACTTAATATTTTTTAGGTAATATCTCGAATTCACTTTAAAAGTATTAATAATTTATCCGTAGCAGGTCAAAACTCGCACCAAAACGCTCTTAAACTACGCGATTAAATTTTAGACGTTCAATGGAACCCCATTAAAACCCTTGCGAGTAAGCGAGCTTTTAATAGCGGGTTTTAATATTAGAACTAACTTGTACCCAAAACGTCCGTGAAAAAAAAGAAAGCCAAATCCAGCAACATAGATATCGACCTTGAGCAGTACAAGAAATTAAACATGGTTTATTGAACAATTTGATAATTAAAACAATCTATAGTTTCCATAAAAAAATAGATTGATTAAATTAGTGTCAGACAAGACTTACGGCCTGATTTGTTATTCCGCTCTGGGACCTCTGGTCAATTACATAGGTTTTCCGACATAGTGATTACAAAACACAATGTTTCAATGCTCAACTCACAGAGCGACCAAGTGTGTACCCTAGGTGGGTGGATAGGGTGACCCTCGCCAGCAGGGGTTGTCAGGCCTATAATACGGAAACCCTGACCGCCGACCATAGTGGGCCAACTTGTTAAGACAGTACCACGCCTCATGCGCGCAAAAGACCCCTTTGTGGACCGCCAAGTAGTACACCACATAGGCTAAATTTCCCCCCTACCCATCTGACACCTTTTCCTGTGGTTCTTCAAAATTTATTGTTCCTTTGCTTCCCACCTCATCCCCATATTTCATTTATCATCATCATTTCATGTTCATTCATCATCCTTTACATGTTCATCGCCTTTAAATAGCGTTGCAAGGGAGTAAAACACCAACTCACTCACTCACAGATTAGGCGAGTAAGCGAGCTTTTGTTGGGGGTTTTAATATTAGAACTAGCATTACATAATCAAAGGACTGAATCACTCACCTAGCCCTTAAGCCATTAGGACCTATTTTGTAGATTATTATCTTTATATGGGATAATCTGACAACATCCTCCGAATATACTTTTTTTTAGACCTATTAAAATGATCTCAACGGTCTTTTTTCTTTCCGCAATAGTTTTGTAAAAAAACAACGAAAACAATCGCTATTTTTACCATCTTTTAATTATTTATAATGAGATGAAGGTGTAAGCAAGCAACAACTTTCTCAATCCACTATAGTGTTCATCTTATACAATAAAAACGTGAAAAAAAGCCTTTGGCCGATTGAGGTGAAAAACCATTCGAAGGTTAAAAAAAAAACAGCCAAAGGTGTTGAAAAGAAAGTCATCTATAGGTACTCAAAACATTCAAAAGAGTAAACCAAGTCAAATACCGAGGGACCCGTGCGGGTTCCGGGTGGCGAGTAGGACCGCAGCAGCGCTAAGCTTGTCGGTAAAAGTCCACTAAAGAGCGCTCTGAAACCTGACATCGGGTCAGGCCGCTTTGCCCACAAAGCGACTGGGATGTGTGCCCCAGGTGGTTGAATGGGGCAGCCCTGACATCGAGAGATGCGGGGTCGTCAGGCGATAATGCGGAAAACCTGACCGCAAACCATAGTGGTGCACCATGTTGGGAAAAATGTCACGTTCCTCGCACGTTAAAGAACCATGCTGCAGGTCTCGGTAAGAGTAGGACCCGTAGGATGCTGAATTTCCCGTCCCTACCCATCACTCCTTTTTCCAGTGGCAGTCAAAACTCTCCTACCCGATTGGCCTTGTGTCTCCATTTCCTCCACTTCATCATCATCTTTTCATGTTCATTGTATCACCACTTTCATGTTCATCTCCCGGATATAGCCGAAATCGTGCTGCTTGAGAGTAAAGCAATTAACTAACAAATACCGAGGATATCAATCATGTGCTGTACTTACATCGGGGACATCTTGTCCACCATTATTGGTAACTATATATTATTACCGAACGCAATACAATTTTGACCATTCTTACATTCTATGAAAAAAATGTTCCATTGCCCGGCGACGTTCTATTGCCTAGTGACTCTTTGACCTTACATTTGATTGGACAATTTATAAACAAAAATATTTATGATCTTTCCCGAGTCATTTACGTGCCCCTTCCTTGTACTTGTGTCCAATTCCCTTTTGAAGTTGTTTCAAATAAAATATGTATAAAATAAACTAAAAAAATACCTATTTGGTGTAATTCCTCCCATGTCTCACAAATGCACTGTCACCTCAGGATTTCCTTAGTATACACTGTAGCTGTATGTATTAGGTAATAAAATAGTTATATAATGTGTAGCCAGGCAATGGATCAAAATATTTTTTCCCGAGGTATCCAGATCAGCTTAATGTTCTATTGCACGATGCCGTAGGCTATTTACTTAGTAAGTGAAAACAACAGGGGACACGTTAAAAAAATTATACCAACGGATTAAAAAAAAACAAAAACAAAAAAAACAAGCATTCTGAGAGTATTGCAAAACAATACATAGTCCTCCAACCGGCCTCATATTTCAGTCACTGGTAACAATTTGTCAAACAAATAAATACCTAAACTTGATCAGTTTATTATCTACAAGGAACAATTAAAAAGTGTAGAAAAGAAAATTGCAATGGATTTTCAAACTTCAAAGGGCCTTAACTCACATAAAAATTTGTGGAAACTCAAATTTGATTTGTAACTCATCAAGTTAAACTCACATATCAAAAATCAGTTCATTATCTATAAGCGTTTAGAAAAAAAGTGCGGAAAACAGAAATTTTAATAAGTTTTCAAAGTTCAAAGGGCCATAACTCCCATAACAAATTGTGGACCGGCATGAAACTCAAACTTGATCTGTAACTCATTAAGGTTAACTCACATACCAAAAATCAGTTCATTATCTATAAGCGTTTAGAAAAAAATTGAGGCGTGACAGACAGACGGACAGACAGACAGAGCGCAAACCTATAGTCCCCTTCGGCTTTCGCCGGTAGGGGACTAAAAAACTTTAATACAAACAATACTTACAAATGCACACATACAATAACTAAATAGAATGTATTAATGGATGTACACATTCTAAATAATTAAGTACAAAAATATGTGATTTCATTAGCAAACACAATGTGATGAAAAGAAGAATTTAAGCACATAGTATAAGTTCGTTTTCTAATTATTCGAGCCCATAAAGACCACTGAAAGCATACTTTATTTTGCACGTGAATAAAACTAATTGTAACATAACCGGTTCTTAATTTGTAAGTATTTGAAACATACAAACATGGCAAATGTATTGACCAATTTGATCTTTGTTGATCATATTGTATCGAAGTTGTTTACATGATAGTTTTCTTATTAAAAGGGGTTCATTGGACATTAATAAGTTGGTAATTTTTATAACCTTTAGTTAAAGTTTCAATGAAAAGTTGAAGATTGAAAAAATTTCACTTTTATTTCTGTTTATTTGCCATCATATCGATATCAAATGCTTTGAATGAAATAGAGATAATGTTTAATTGCAGTTTTAATATACATAACATAGCGGGGGGGGGGGAATACAGTATTTCATTCTTTATTATAAAACTGATGCTAACATTCACTTGTGACCACCAAAAGACCATCTAAACTAAGATACCCATAAGATAGCTTTGTTGTGTGGTTTTAGACATGTTATAAGATGGTGTAAAGACCATCTCAATTCCACCTCTTATGCATGTCTTTAGACATATCTTTAGATAGTTTTGTTAAACTGGCCCCTGGTGTATACAACATTTATAAATTTGGATAAAAGGACAGCTCAAAAAATATTTTTTGGTTGAATTCAAGTCAGGCAAGTCCGACGAGAGAGTTCCTCCTTGTCTTGTTGCTTTCGTACAGTATTTTGTCTTAGGTTCTCTCTTGTTGAATTGAACTTTTGTCGATTGAGTTTTACAGTGTGTTTTATATGTAGCTTTGTGCAAGCTTATTAATAGGGGGAAGGTTGGATCCAAAAAAATAGTTTAACCCCGCCACATTTTATATGTGCCTGTCCTAAGCCAGGAAACTTTGCCAAAGCCTTTGTTCGTCCTTGTCATTCTATGTTAACTGTTTTATGTCATGAATTGAGTCTTTCGTTGATGATTTAGGGATTGGTTTTGATACTTTTGTATTGTATTATAAGTCTTGGGCCAATGCAAGACGGTAAGCAGTGACCTATGGTCATGTTGAAGACTGCTTGCTGTTTTCCGTTGTGATTTTTTGAATTGCTGTTTGTTTATGTTTGTTGTGTCGCGTACACTTATTCCACATCTCAATATCGTATATTGTGGTTATCCTGTAGCTTTGTTCTACACAGAGAATCGGATATATGTATATATGTACAATAACTTAACCCTCCCCGTGATAAGTGAGTGTAGAGCAAGAACCATGCATTGGACTGAAGGTTTCGTTCTCCTATCTTGTAGATTTTCATTCTTTAATTTTCATATCTCTTTGTAGTACATTCCATTGCCTTACCAAAGGGAAAATAATTAGGTGTGAAATAGGTGTACGCGATACAGCCTGCATAAACAAGCGGAAATTTATAAATCTACTTTGAAAAATAAACAAATAAACTTTACATGCACTTTAGTTAGATTTTAACATTTCTCGTGAGGTTTTCCAGGTGTGATGTCATCTTTTTACGAAAAAACAGGAACCATAAACGAACCTTTACTAGAAAACTCCTTTTCTGATGTAATTTTTAAAACAAAATATAGGTTAATTGGGTTCTAAATCGACATATATTTGTTTTATTGTCCTATGCTCTTCTTATTTGTATAATATTTAGCATTTTCACCTCTCATGAGACTTGAATAGATGAAATACACACAAGGCTAAGCAAGATTTATTGGTGAGAAATTTGATAAATTTTTGATTTATTTGTAAAAACATCATTAACATAATGGTTAATATCAGAATCTCTGGATTAATATATATAGTTATAGTAAAAACGAAGCAAAGGAGCAATAACAATCAAACCCCCCTTACCACCCCCACCCCCCAAAAAAAAATAAGAAATGAAACAAACAATTTAGTTTTTCATAAAATGGTGTATATAAATCTTTTATTCTATCTTATTTCCTTGGTTTTCTGAATACCTTTATTCAAAGGGTTATCAAGCGTTTTATGAAGTTCTTTATATAAAGATTGCTTTCTATTGCATATATCAAAAACTAAGACCATTCGATTCAGCGATTTGGTTTTCGAACCCCAAAAATTGTTAGAATTCGGATGAAAATTTAAAATATAAATCTTCGCTAATTTCCATCCAATGAACAAGTCCCAAGCTAAGCTAAGTTGTACTGGAGCGTTTGGACCCATCGATAAGAAAAACACTTCTCTGGTTTTCTCGACTGGATAATGAGTGCATATTTACACAAACTCATATTCATTTTAACATTATCTTCTTTGAGACATCAAAGTAAACCGTCTCTAATGTTAATTAACGTTGTCATATTGTTTTCTTGAAAAAAGACAAGTAGGTTTCTAACAACAAAGTTTCTAACGTCTTTGTCATTTTCATCGAAAGACATGTAAACATCGAATTTCCCACGGATTGTTTCGCAGTTTGTTAGATTTTCGCAACCGACATGTCGTGTCTTAAGTATAAAACACTATAGATCACAAGTGATACTAATGCAAATGGGATGAGTACATAAAATATGTACAATGTCATGTAATTATATTCCTGTTTACAATCCAAATTTTCATGTGCTTCCTCTATAAAAGTGTCTTTTAAATTTGAACATTGAAGTCCATATGGGTACATAGTATTGGCATTGTTTATCGTTCTACATTCTCCGACCCATTTATTGTCACAGGTACATGGAATGCCATTTAAACCGAATTGAAATATATTTGGCGACATCAGTTGTATTTGTCGAGGCAAATCTGAGAGTTTATGGTCAATGACTATCAACGTTTTGAGAGACTTCATCTTTGAAATGTCTTCTTCGATTTCTAAAATGGTATGTAACCTCTTAAATCCAAGGTTTGTATACGAGTAATGTATGGTCGCTTTGCATGAACGTAACTCAAATTTAAAAGTATGTCATATTTAGAATCTGGGACGACATCGGGTAATTCTTCACATGATTGGTTGGAACAATCTACAATTAAAATATTCCTTGTCGGCTGCAACGTACAAGAGCATTTACAATTTCCGTTCTTTGGGCAATAATCTGTAATATCGCAAGTCATTTTATCACGAAGTGCCCTGTTTGCGTATAGCTCATCAAGAGTCACATTTTTTAGAACTTCGGGTGAAAAACAGTAATGAACTTCTTTTGAAATGAACCGATGCTATTCTGCCCTATTAAAATGGATAAACTCACCAACGGAGCAATCGCAATTGTATGCTGAACCATATTGCTTAGTGCGACCACATTGATAATATAGCCAAAAATCTCGGAACTCCGTATTGTTGATCATCATTTGGATTGGCTGCGTTGAGAACGAGAGATACGATAAATCAGCATGATTACATGTTACTTTCTCGCCCTTTACAAGTTGAACATTGCCTTAGTTTGTAGTTTCCACGTGGAATTTGTTATATGTATTGCTGCTTTGGCATGCTACTTTATCCACCTTGTACACGTTGGACACGTCTAAAGATGTCAGATAATTCCCATCTAGTTTTAATGTAAATATATAACTGCTCTGAAATGCGTTATAATCCATTTTGTTGATATGATTATAGGACAAATCAACGTAACGGAGATTTGTTAAATGCAAAAACGTTACATTTGAAACATAAGTTATTTTATTAAGCTTCATTATTAAGGTATCTAACTGTAACAAACAAGAAATATTTCCAATTTCTGTTAAAAAGTTGTCTGTTACGCCAATATGAACGAGATTACGAAGACTGCACAAATTGCCCGGAAGATGCTTTAGTCCACCATGCCAACAAATTGCGAAAACCTGTTGGAAGAAGTAAAGGTGTACCAAAGGGGTAATCAGTATCATAAAACCGTGAAGACAAAGACAAAACCGGCAGACAAAAAATCATCACAACAAAACAAACCACATAACAACATAAAACACACACACATAACAACAAAACCGCATTCAGCAACGCGAACTCAAGTCGAAACGAGAGTGAACTCAGGTGCTCCGGAAGAGTAAGCAGTTCCTGCTTGCTATAGCACACCCGTCACGTTGCCAAAGATCGATTAAGTGTTGGTCAAATCCGGAAAGGATGACATTACAAAACTCTATGTCAAACCAACATCTGTGCTCATCTGAGAGATAGAAATCCCGTATTTGCATACAAGCACATGATGTCGTCCGTAAAATTTCTTGAGTGATGACAACAACCAGGGAGCAACGTACCCCTGTGATAACAATTTGCTTGTCAGCCGTGTAGCTCTATCAAGGAAGTCGTTGTACTCCCCACATGCTCTGGAATAACGAATCAATTGTGATACGTAAACTCCATATGCTGGAGCGGACGGAATGTTGCTACACAGAAAGGGAAAGTTAACTATTGGAAAGTTGAAGTCATCACGTTTGTCATAGAGCCTTGTACAAAGCCTTCCTTGTGTGTCAATTTCGAGAATTAGATCCAAATATGAAGCAGACCTCCTAGAATCTGTAGTGTCCTTTATCTCAAGTTCCTTCGGATATATGAGATGTAAATAGTCACCAAATCGAAGGTTGTTTAGTGAAAGGACATCATCAATATAACGAAATGTGAGATTGAAGGATAAAGCAAGTTTGCGGTCCTTTTTGTCTAGAAGTGATTGTAAGAAGTCTGCTTCATATGAATGAAGAAACAAATCGGCAAGCAATGGTGCACAATTTGTGCCCATTGGGATACCTATTGTTTGCTGAAAAACATGTCCACCAAACTGTACAAATATGTTGTCGATTAGAAAGTTGAGCATTTCTATTATTTTGCATGAACGTTGCGAATTTTATTGTAACTCAAATTTAAAAGTATGTCATATTAAGAATCTTGGACGACATCGGGTAATTCTTCACATGATTGGTTGGAACAATCTACAATTAAAATATTCCTTGTCGGCTGCAACGTACAAGAGCATTTACAATTTCCGTTCTTTGGGCAATAATCTGTAATATCGCAAGTCATTTTATCACGAAATGCCCTGTTTGCGTATAGCTCATCAAGAGTCACATTTTTTAGAACTTCGGGCGAAAAACAGTAATGGAAGTATTCCTCGTAGGTGTCTCTATTGAATATTCTGATCTTTCGCTGTTCATGTATTCCAAGTAAAATTCCTGAAGCGGTTTACTTGTAGATAACTTCCATTCCGGCATACCAGAGAGTTTTTTAACTTTTCAGAGGCTAAAAAGATAGTGCTTGCTTTGCCGTACTAAAGATTCCGGACTTATACGAGTAAGCTGACAAGATGCATATTGTTGGTTAATGTCATCCTCGGAAACCCAGGGTTTCTTCTCTCGCTTACTCATTCATCACCCCTGGGACATAACGGAAAAAAACTTCGTTTTTGATAGTTTTGTATTGAGCTTTCTGATTGGTCGCTTTAGATTTATCCAATGCGACTTAAACTTGTTTCTATATACATGTACAAATAATATCAAGTTCAAGATCAGATCCCGAACTCGAAACAAACAAATTCATATCAAATGTCCCAGGGGTGATGAAAGAGTAGGCGGGGTTAATGTATACTAGAATGAACACAAAATGAATAGACAGTGATCTCATTGTCAAGTTGTTCGGTTTCTGTTCGAAAATATATGCTTACGAAAATTATTTTTTTAATATATACATGACCAATAAAAGCGGAAGTTCGTCATGCTTGTGAGTTCTAATTTAATAATAAAAGCGTTAAAAGTTCCTTGTTCCATCGTTTATTTAAAAATATCTTAAGTAAAATTTCATTGGTTGGTATTTAAGTATGTAAATCTAATGAAAAATCCTTCATAAATGTATTATATAGAATCTGCTCGAATTCGCATTTTTAAATATGCTTTATTTTTCAAACAAACCAAATCGAATCTATTTTTTTTGTAATGACAAATAAGTGTAGAAGGAAAGTATTAAATTAAACTTTAATCGTTTTTGGAAATTCGTTTTGATATACTTTGTATAATTAAACCTTCTGATCACATTAAATAATTAAAACTCTCGTATGAATAAATTACTCATCTGTAGAAGATTCATGGTAACAGATATAATAAAACGACTGATACTCAGGTTCTATATACATGTAGCTTAAACTTCACATAGTATCGTAGTTGTTTTTTCGTGGGTGTCTTATTTTATTTTTTGTCGCTTAAGTTGGCAACTCGCGAAATTATAAACCCGCGAAAATAATACCTCGTAGATAGTATATGTAAAGAATATACTTGCAATATAATTAATCGCTAAAATTGAATTCCGCGAAAAAAAGATCTTCGAGTTTTAAAATGTAACCAGTGAAAATAAGCTTCAGTGAAAAAAATACTGTAATCAAAGAATAGTAAAGATATAAAACTTGTAATTACGAGTTACAAGATTTCGTTTGTTGTTTTCGCTATTCATTTTCTAAGTTGAACGTATACTTTCTTTAGAAATAATGAATTACTCCTATAAAAACTTCCCAGGAAAGCGTATCTAAGTAAACCTTTATGGACATGGTTAGTTAGTTAGTTAGTTAGTTAGTTATTGCTTTACTCCCAAGCAGCGCGATTTTGGCTATATCCGGGAGATGAACATGAAAGTGGTGATACAATGAACATGAAATGATGATGAAGTGGAGCAAATGGGGACACAAGGCCAATCGGGTAGGAGAGTTTTGACTGCCACTGGAAAAAGGAGTGATGGGTAGGGACAGGAAATTTAGCCTCCTGCATGGGGATCCTACGGGTCCTACTCTTACCGAGACCTGCAGCAGGGTTCTTTAACGTGCGAGGAACGTGACATTTTTCCCAACACGGTGCACCACTATGGTTTGCGGTCAGGTTTTCCGCATTATCGCCTGACGACCCCGCATCTCTCGATGTCAGGGCTGCCCCATTCAACCACCTGGGGCACACATCCCAGTCGCTTTGTGGGCAAAGCGGCCTGACCCCGATGTCATCCTTAGTGGACTTTTACTGACAAGCTTAGCGCTGCTGCGGGCCTATTCGCCTCCCGGGCCCCACACGGGACTTTATGGACATGGAGGGCCATAAGCCATGGTAAGGTTGCAATAAGTTCAAATGAAAAAGCTTCGCGAAACATAATATAAAAGTGACCCCTGCGAAAGCTGTTACGTATATGTAAATATGTGTAATATTAGATGTACATAGTCTGCACAAAGGAGTTACAATTTAATTTAATTTATTTGTTTTGTATAGAAGAAGCAATTAAAAACTTCCATTCACTTTTATTGATGAGACTTAAAAGATACCAAAGCTGTTGTTCAGTTTTAAAAGAAAAAAATGCTTAGTAATAAGGGGTTTTGACGATTTTACCGGTCTGAAATAAAATCCAGATGACGTTATATTATATTTCCTCATTTTATAGTCTTTAAAGCTTCAAAGTGGTGAGTTGGTATATTACGCTCCAGAAAACCTGAACAGGGTGATAATGAGAAAGATTAGGATGGGATGGTTAAACAAAATACATTTAATTTTGTAAACGACTGAAGTATTTATATGAAAAAGGTGGATATGACTCCAAAATGGCGTCTTTTACGTGAATGAAACATGGCGCTCTTGCACATGTTGGACTCTCTATAGTCAGCTCTTCCATTTTATGATCTGACAGCCACCAGCGTGTTCATTGTGGGTTTTCTAAATTGCCGCCTGTTATGTGAGGTGTGTCGCGTACGCTTTTCTACATCTCATTATTTTCTATCTAGGATACACACATAAATCGCTCTGCTGGCTGAGGACTGACCCTTCGTCAAAATCTTAAGGGCTTCGCCGCCTCTAACGCTGGTGTTTGAGGGAACCTTGGTGCGGATTCTGTATGGTGGCAATATGCCCCAACAGCGCTAAAGTTGTCGGGTTAGGTACACTTAAAGAGCGTTCACTGTGCTGATGACGATTTTTGGCGCTGAGCCTACAGAACGACTAGAATGTGTGCCCTAGATAGCTTAATTGGATAATTCTGTACTCTTGCATACCGAGGTCATTATAAATAACACCTTTTAAGTAATGAGAAGTCCACCATTGGCAGCAAATTTGAAATATCAAGAACTAAAAACTTTGGCACTTATTGGATAGCAAATCGAAATAAAACGTGATCCGTGATTCATCATATACTAGTATAGCTTCTACAACGCAATCAAGTTGATTATTGAATTTCTTCTAACATCGAGGGAACTAAATTTGGTATTTTAATCGCTCGGCAAGCCTCGCAATTAAAATAATCAAATTTATTTCCCGAGACATTAAAAAGTCTATAATAATTGAGAGTTAAGTTGTAGAAGCTTTTCTCAAATGTCTACAGGCAAAAAATTGCAAAAGGCTGCTCATCAATTGCACGTGCAATTACACTGAGAACAAAAATTTTCTCTAGATGAGAGGAATATTTTTTCCACAACAAATTTATGAGAAAGAAAGCTAACCAGAAGTCGCTTTTGTATTCGATCTGAAATAAAATTTCTCCAGTTGCTTGGTAAAGGGCTATTATCTGAAATAGATTCGTACTCAGTGTCAACATGTAATGTGTCACGTCTAGATCTCTCTGCATCTTTTGGACTGATGCCATGCCTGTTTGGGTGGTCAAATATCAGATGGATCTCTGTAAAATGAAACTTTCTCTTTTTAAGTGTAACCCAAATATTAAATAAGAAAGCTGCATAATCTGAAAATGTTCTGTGAACTCTAAGAGGACTTGTATTAATAATGAACATGCCATCTACAATGAAAGCAGAAGATGTAGATAAATTAGTTGCTTCTGGTATTCTACTCAGAAAAGCTTCAGGATACAATTTCTTAAAAACTGGTGTTGCCCATGATTTTTGACCCTTTTCTGGAATACCATCAGAAGTACACAGGGCCCTAGGAAGTTGTACAAATTGTTCCAAGTCAGCAACTGGTCTGTTTGTTAGTTTTGAAAAAGCTATTTTTTTTCTTAAACATGAAATTACTGTGTTCTGATCTTTGATTTCTTTTTTTTGTTTCTGAACTGTAATCTTTGGTTGAGTGAAAGTTTTTAAATTTCGCCTTTTTCTTGCTGGTGGCTTGACTTTGGGATCTGTGGATTTAATTAAAAAGCATGAAATATAGTTTACCAAATCAGATTTACCAAACTCTCTGTAATTTAATAAACTTTCTGCTTGCTCATTAGTAGCATCAACACCAGTGTAGATATGATGAAGCATTTTTCTATCATCTGAAGAAAAAATTGTAGATTCCTGCAACTTTAGAAAATACTCTAAAATATTTTTTTCTTCTAGACTTACATATGGTACAGACTGTTCTGTATGTGACCTTTTGTCACTGTCGAGAGATAGTTTACACTTAAGATTGTGCAATGTCTCAGCCCTGTAAGGTAAATAGTATGTAAGTGAAGCAAGAGAGGAGTCACTGAAAGAATTCAAAGCATTTTTAGTTTTTAAATTGATTTCCATCTCATGAGCCTCATCTAGTGCAACAGAATAATAATCATCACCTGATAAAGATACTGAAAAACAGCCAGATTAAAAAAACTGTATGACTTCAGAAGAAAAAGTATTAAGACCTGCAATATGGTATGGAATCATTCTAAGATAGTTGCATTTATCGAAAGCATGGAATAGACAGGCCAATTCTTTCAAACAGTGGTTTCTCAGATGCCAATTTCTTGTTCGGATAGCAAAATAAAGCCCAAGGTAGTTCATAAAGTCGATATGAACAAAGGTGTCCCAAAAGCGAAATGTATCACTCTTAAGACACTCTTGTTCTCTCCAGGCTGCAAAGTTGTCCAGCATATTTTCTGAAATTAAAGAAAAAATCTCTTCCTTTCTTGCACATATTTCTGAGAAAAAATTCAGATCACAGGTAGGACCATCCTCAGGTTGCTTAAAATCAATCAAAGTTGATATAATGTTTGCTAGAATGTTGTCAAAGGAAGCCTGAAAATCATTAAAGTTGTTAGTTTTATTAAAACTTGAAATTTGTAATCTAAGGTCAATGGCTTCCCAAGCTTGTATAAGAAACCTGTGAGAAACAGAAAATTTTGTACAATCTGTTAAGATTCTGTATGTTGAACCATGGTGAAATTTGGTGGCAAGCTGTTTCAGTCCAGCATCTAAATAAATTTTCATAAATATGGGCAATACATTTTTTAGGAGATGCCAATCTCCTGGGTAAGGCAGTACCCAATTCAAACTTTCTCCATACTCCGTTTTTAACTTCACTAAATGATCATAGCTTTTGCCATCTCCTACAACTACCAAATATTTCAACTGATTTCCAATCTGAAATTTTTCAAACAAAATATTGAGAACATGGAGTACTGTTTCTTTATTATCTGCACACTCATTTAAAACAGCTATTGACTGAAAACTAGATTTTTCTGTGTTTTCTACAGGAACAGAAAAAAATGTCTTTACCCCAGGAACTGAAATATTTCTTGTCTGTAATAAAAATTTAGAAAAGCCGTATTTATTTATGTTCAATTTGAATTGATCAAAAGCATCTTTCTCAGCATGTGTAATGTCAAAATCTGTAAGTTCTAAATTTTTAAATCTATTTTCAGAAATTTCAGGAGGGGGCCAATTTTGTTTTCAGTATTGGTGATGGTTTCTGTAAGTGTGGATGGTAAAACTCTGTCTCTGCAACTCTTTCCTTTGGAGGAAACTTCTATGTCACTGACACTAGATACTGTCGTGTCAGTAGAACTGCCTGAAACACAGTTAACAGGATTAGCAGAACTATCTGTAACAGAATCAACAGGATTAGCAGAACTATCTGAAACACAATTAACAGGGTTATCAGAATTATCTGAAACACAATTAACAGGATTAGAAGATGAACTATTACATAATATGCTAGGCCGAGGTGTTGCAACTTGAATTGTTGTGCCATGGAAACCGCTTTTGTCTTTTCCAGAACCTACGACAGAATAGGCTTGATTTTTGTCGAGGATGTCAAAACTCGCTACACAAAATTTATTTGATGAAAGCACTCTACTTTTTTCTTCTAGTTCAATACAACGGCTTGTTATAAACCTGCGTAGAGAGTCCTTGGAAATTCCTGCACCTATTCTTGCATTAATTGACAAAAAAACAGTTGATGAGTTGGTAAATTTATCTGCAATGTCTGTTAGAAGCAAATGCATAGGTTTTACACACTGTGAGTTTTGTGTATTAAAAATACAACTAGAAATAAAAAGTCTTGGTATCAATCTGAGCATATTTTCATGTTTAAAGTGTTTATCCCAAGTATCTATTTCTTTAAGCCACATTTTCTCCTCTGTTGATGTTGCGGTCAACCTATATAAAAAATTCCACAAGACAGGGGGAATAGCATGCAATTCTGAAATTGGATCAAAGCTCTTAATGTCAGGCATTTGTGAAGTACTTTTTGATATATAAAATTTCACATAATTTTTCAGAATTTGTAAAGCTTCATTTAAAATCTCACTTTTTGTCAATTTTGTTTTTTTTTGCAAGAGAAGAGCTTTATTTGCTTCAGATAGTTTTTTAATAATGTTGTCTTTTTCATTATTTGCTTTATCTCTTTCATTATGTCATTTGATGTAGTATCTGTACCAAGTCTGAACCATTTCTGTAAATTAGACTTCCTGTGTACTTTTTGCTAGGAACATATCGTACTAAACATTTACCAAGTTTCATTTTTAACATTCTCAAAAGCCACTTGCTAGAGTGATAAATGTGTGACAATTCTGTGGTTGACACTTCACATTTGAATGTATCTATATTTTCTTTAAGCAATATCTTATATTTTTCATACACTGATGGAAGCAATAAAGGTTCATCATTCAAGAAACTTGATGTAACATATTTTATTATTTGATTAAAAGTGTACATATCAATGTTCTCAGTTGAAATTGAAGAAAAATCCTGAGCTGCTAAATGCTGGCTTAAGCAGTCTGAAAGATAGCTACATGTTTTAAACTTTGAAGTTTCACCACTATCAGACCTACAAAACAAGTTGAATGCATTATAACAGGATGTACAACATACTTTAGTGACATCAGAATTAATTTCAAAATTTAATTCCTTTAAATATATATAAAACAACTCCAAGGATTCATCTGAAATAGAAACATGACGTTTACTACTACTTTTTTCACATACAAAACATGTATAAATTTCTTTCTTGTGTTTTAAGTTATTTAACACATTATAATGTACATGACAAATAGATACAGGCTCTGTAAAAGTGATTTCTTCCTTTTCTAATTCTAAATCAGAAATATTAAAAGCCTCTTTAAATATTTTAACATTTATACTTGTTGTGTGATCTGATATATTATCACATTTGTCAAATTTACTTAGTATGCATGATTGCTTTAAACCATCACAATTTTTTTTTGCCTTTGAAGGACCTTCTCTTGTCTCATTGAAAGTTTCTTTTATCAAAATGTCACATTTTCTACAAATACAAGATGTTTCTGTTATTTTAGAATTTGTTTTTTTAATAAAGCTGACCAAGTCAGGATCTGAGTTTTTTTGTGCCAAATGTACATATTTTCCACAAGAGTCATTCTGGTCACAATTACCACAGGGGCCTGCAATGTCACGTTCAGGGTGGACCTTAAAACAATTTGATCGTTTGTGTAGTGATGGCATATCTAAATATGAACATTCAGGCTGGTCAACTCCATTTCTAGGTATAGGAAGACATGAAGGTGAAAAAGTATCACTTTTAGATGGAACAAGTGATGACAATTGACATGCCAATGAAACATGATAAAAACACAACAGTAAGCTACAAAAAATCAACATGAGACTTGAAATTCACATGATTAATTCAAACAATAATATAAAAGTAGTTGGTTGATATATATATGTTTATTAATATAAGTGAATATAGAATGGGAATAAAAGAAATGTTTCAATTGGTTTACATGATCATAAATTTATTGTATCAACACTAAAACATGATTTTTATTTTACTGACACAAAACTCTTGAAATCCTCACACAAAAGATGGGTCAGTAGAGCATCTCATCTATGGATAAAACAAACATTAAAATATGGGTTTATGTACAAATATTACAAAGAAAATATTCAGTCAATGACAAACTCTAGAGAAATGCTCACACAAAAAGGGGGTAGCTAGGGCATCTCATCTGAATGGATAAACATATATGAAAAAATGGGTTTATATACAAATATAAAGAGTGGAACTAACTGAAAGAAATGGCAAGTATAACAGGGTCACATGATTCTATCCTGAAACTAACCAATTAATGAAAAAAAAAACTAAAGAAATAACGTTAATATGTGAATATCTGTCGGAAAGGTCACCCTGTTAAAGAAAAAAATGGCTGAAAAAGGGACATCCAAAACATGCCTCGTTTCTAAAATAAGGGGCCGATGATGGGAATTTATGCTAATTATAAATAAGTTGAACTATTGTTTTAGCTAATTATACACTTTTTATTTATAGAAAATGCTTAGGATGTGAATCTGTTGGTTATTTTAAGAGATGGGTATTACCCGCCATATTTATTTTGGAAAAATCTTGACAGCGAGTCGACTACGAAATCCTTCGATTTTAGCTAGTAAACAATTCTGACAGATTTCTTTGATTATCAGTCACCTGCAGTTTAGATAATTTGACCCTATTTTCATGTTTTTAGAACAACTTTTAGTTCAAAAACTCATTTTATTTAATGAAATAACTTCGATACTATTGTAAACATCGCGCACTTGCTTAGCGATTGTAGCGCCGCCACATAAAAAACAATGACGGAAATAAATTTCCGGTGGAAGATTATATTGCCGCCTTTTTTACCTCCACTGTCGCTGGCGCTTCCGCTGAACTGGCTGAGAGGTTGATTAATCGGATGAAAATGAGAGAAGATGTAGTCACAAACCCAACATCAGTACACTATCTATAAGCATTTAAAGGAAATAAAGTGCAGAAACTTCTTAGTCTATGGGTCCATCACTTGAGTAAAAATGCCAGAACGGAACGAAACTTTTTTTACCTATAAATCATAATTAGACTCGAATAAAAAAAAGTTTACTATATCTTAAAATGTTCAGAATAAACAATGGAAAATGTCTGATTGACGGCTGAAGCGCAAATTAACCTTTAATCGCCTTTGCTTTGGCTTTCGTGGTTGGGATTTAACTCTTAAAGTTAGCCATAGTACAGCACCATGATGGAAAAAAATGCCTCGTTGCAGATTTCTGTAAAACTGTAAAAACTTACACATCCGTCCTTTTTTGTTGCAGTCAAATTTCTTATGTCAGCTATTCTACAATGCGAGTCAATTTCACGTCAGTATACTCTTCGGACCAGGTCAATTAAGGTATATTAGTCCTTAGACGTGGACACCTTTGATAACACGGCCCCAGATAAACAGCGAAAAACACATTAAACCTTTTTAAGAGGCTGTCCATGTGGAAATAAGGCAAAAGTCTAAAGAATCTGGCACATGAAGAATTTTATCCCAGCAAATTTATTATTGTTTTAATGTATTGTTCGACTCATATGTAAAACAAAAATCACCATGATTCGTTTGAAAGTAACATGGATGACTTATGAATCAGCCTTTAAGTTCATGAACAAAGCAACCAACTTTTTCTTATATACAAGAGTTATCTCCCTTTTTCTGTATATTTTCAATGCATTCTATATCTTTAAAGTTATCGATGCACTTCAATAAACCAAAAATCTGCATAGTTTTGTGGAATGAATGTTTACCTGATGTGAAATCAATGAAAATGTTTGAAAGACAAAATTTGTCATGTACCAGTTATTGCCTGGGTTTTGCTTGGACAGCCTCTTAAATGACAGCAGTATAAGTGGTTGGTAAAATACTGTAAAAAAGGGAGAGCGTTCTTTTGGAATCCTAGTATTTTAGTCTATAAGCTGGTGCACCCCATGACCCAATGACTTGAAAATTTATTACGTTTCCATGAGTGTTCATTCAGGTGTGTAATAGCTGCGCTATTGGCATGACGGTCATGACGGCCAGACTGAGAACCGCATTGTTAACTTTGAAGTTTCTGAGTTACTGGAATTTGTAAACGTACTAGTTTTTGATTAAGTATTGAGGTATATCAAAAGCGCACTACAGTGTAAAAGTTTTGAAACTTTAAATGTGGAACGCAATTACATGTACGTAGTTGTATTCTTTTCGTATTATAATAAATGGAAAACCTGTTTTAAATTTCAATTCTTTTTTAATACGGATAGGAACGAAAAATTATCCATTCATCTTAAAAGTACATGAATTAAAAGAGGATGGACAAGAATTCCTATTTGTAAATTCTAAATCCTTTAGGAATGAAAATTTCTTACCCGTCCGCCCGCCGCCCGACAATCACCATTTAATTACCCGCATTTCCGGCAAAAAATGACATTTTACTTGGTAAACATTATCATACATGTCTGGCAACATATAAAATAAACTAAAAGACTAATCAAGAAATCAAATGTGAAAAAGACAAACAAGTGGTAAGGGATTATTTAAATAAGGCATATAAAAGGAATTCAAGTCAGTTTTTTTTCACGTAATTGTTAAACATATATTTCCATGATATTGTGACAATAAATGACCGCTTGATTTAATAAATAAAAGAGCCTTAGTCAGCACGCTCACATACCCAATGAGTCCACATTGCACGCTCACATACCCATCGCGTCCACATTGCACGCTCACATACCTCACGCGTCCACATTTTGGACAAAGATTATCCATTTTGAGTAAGGAATCATAATGTCAGAGTTGTTGTCTTTCAAAGTCAGTTCATAAAAAAATTAAAATAAAAAGGCAATAACTCTTTCATGGGTTGTTGGATCATAATCAAAATTTTCAGAGCTGGTGGATCTTAAGGTGCTGATCTCTTTTGTTCTCAATCAAAATTTTAAAAATCTGTCACCCTTTTACAGTCAGACAGGTGGTGACAAAATATTATCTCCCTTGTAAATATTTTGTATGTCTAACTGATCCGAAAAACACATCATTTTGAATGAGGCGGCGAGCTGAAATCACCAACTTAATCTTTTGATTAATAAAAAGTAGGCCATGGTTTTTTTCAAGTTCGGGTATAAGTGAATGGACAAACTATTGTTCTTTTTTCTTAGTTAGGATGTTTTACGCATAGAATAATAATTTGTGACAAAAAAGGAATGTATTATCTCCAAGGAATAACCGGAACTCTATAAAGATGATAAACATGTTGAATTTAAAAAATAATGGTAAGTGCGACGGGTTACATACTTTGACAGATGACGACCAATCTTATGCTTTTTTTGTTGACAAAATTTTAAGGAAATCGAAGAAAAATGGTTTTTTTGTCACAAGCAAGTCTAAAACGTTGCTAGGCAAATGAAGGGAGACGATTACAGTTTTACAAATCGAACAAACCTCACTTAATAGACCTCCCCCTTCTAAAACGTCATTTTACATTTGCTTATTATCATTTTATTATAAAACCATGCATTATATTAATAAAAAGTAAAATTTAAACAGTTTCACCAGTTAAGGCCTTATATATTGCAGAATTAAAGAAAAAATATTTTAGGAAGTCGAGTAGACCATTGCTATTTTTAGCTGGGTATGAGATACCCTCAATGTTTATTTATTTTATGAATGAAATTTCTATATTTAGAAAGGGGGATTCACAAATAACTTATGAAATTAGCACAACTTTGATAATCATTTTTTTCAATACCGCTATAGCGACGGGTTCAGGAATTTTTTTTTCAGAAAGAATGGAGTCTTATCTGTTGTATATATTTTTTCAGATTTTTAGGAGCATGATGCTTTATTTGTCACAAAGGAAATCAGACCCCATAATATCACTTAACATGAGAAATGTGCTTTTTTTCACGCTGCAAATTTAATACACCAAGGCAAATTCGGTGTTGTTTACTTTCATTTTACATATTTTATATCACAATTTATTTTAAAAGTTGCTCTAATAAACTTTTTAATGCCCATAGTTACTACGTAAACATGCCGAATCAAATTCTACCTTATTTACTGAACAGCGCATATTCTTTTGTCTCGTTCTGACCACCTTTCTGACTGTTTAGAGTTATTAGCAAAAAAAATGCAGTTTACCCCAATGTTATATTTTTAGCCACAGCGGCCATGTTTTACGACCAATCAAAATCCCCACATCAGTTCTATACACCTGATGCTAATAAACAACTATACCAAGTGTCAGGGGAGTTAACGTTTTCAATGTAATGAGGAAATGCTTTTAAAATGCTCAATTTTGACGTTCTAAGGGCAATAACTCCTAAAAGGAGAGGTCCTACAACGTTGACCCTCCTACATAGTTTGTAGATCTTGCAAAAAATCAACAAAAAATGGCAATAACTCCTACATGGTTTGTTGGATTTTCTTCAAAATTTCAAAGCTGGTAGATCTTGAAGTGCTGATCACTTCAAATCAAAATTTTGAAATCTGTCACCGTTTTTGAGTTATTTGCAAACACTGTCATTTTCCCCTATGTTTTATTTTTAGACACAGCAGCCATCTTATACGACCAATCGAAAATCCCCACATCAGTTCTATACATCTAATGCTGATTAACAACTATACCAGGTTTGGTTCCAATTGGACTTAGAGTGTCAGAGGAGTTAACGTTTTCAATGAAATGAGGAAATGCTGTTAAAATGCTCACTTTTGACGTTATAAGGGCAATAACTCCTAAAAGGAGAGGTCCTACAACGTTGACCTTAATTACATATTTTGTAGATCTTGATCTGCTTAACTATATGCAATTTAAAGGATGGGTTGCGATAAGGCCCTATTTTGGCCCATCTATAGGCGAAAAATAAAAAGTATTTCATATCCTGTTACTTGATACCTTATTTTGTAGCAAAATGATTGTACTGTGGTAAAAGACTTATTTTAAATACTTTTGCACGATCACAGCTTCGAAAATCGGGTTCAAAATTGACCCATTTTGAATGAAAAATCAATCTTGATTTAAAGAAAATTTCTAGGTAGGGCTTCATTAACTTGAAATTCTGTGCTTATATACTTGAAGCCTGTGTTTAAAATTCTATAAAAGATCCATCATACATATACATCACTTCAACAACAATTTTGAAATTAAAATGACCGCTTATCTCAAGAAAAACGAAGAAAACGGAGAGATTTCGCACATTTTTTAACTACTGAGAACAAGTTCAAAAGTTATAGTCTTTTTAAATTTTCAGTATGTCTTGCACGTGGAACCAGCTTGAAATTTTCACAAATGATGTGTTTTAGTAATACAAGTTTTTGAATACAATATGGAGCTGGTTCCGCGTGCAAGGCTATACTTCCGGGAGGGATATATGTCACTCATTTGCGCCACTTTCCCATAGGCTCAATGTTAAAATCATTTGCGGTGGTTTATTTCAAGCACCATTAACTAAAGAATAAAGTAATCTTTTCAACTACAGATGTTTATTTTCAAAAAATAGAAATATTAACCTTTCCATCAAGACATTTTGCAATAGCATTTACTTAATTTTAATTTTGACTTTCGCGGTGGGCTGAAAAAGGGTCTTATCGCAACCCATCCTTTCTCAAATATCTTGTACAGTTTTCATGATATTGATCTAAACAGGTGCAAAATATGCAAAAAATCAACAAAAATGGCAATAACTCCTACATGGTTTGTTGGATTTTCTTCAATTTTCAAAGCTGGTAGATCTAGAAGTGCTGATCACTTAAAAAACCTAATTCCAAGAAAATTTTACAGTGTCACACTATTCTATGTAACTATATATATTATGGACTTGAAGATCGTAATGGAAGAGGGAGGTTTGGCGCCATAAAACCTGGTTTAACCCACCATTTCGTTTGAAATGCCTGTACCAAGTCAGGACCATTGCGATCCACCAGTTCTCCGGTATGACTGATTCGTTTTTGTCATTTTCTCTGGACTATGAGATTGATCATTCAAGTTCGGTAGTTTTGTTATTACCTTTATTCAAATCAAAATTTTAAAATATGTGACCGTTTTTGAGTTATTTGCAAAAACTGTCATTTACCCCTATGTTTTATTTTTAGACACAGCAGCCATCTTATACGACCAATCGAAAATCCCCACATCAGTTCTATACATCTAATGCTGATTAACAACTACTAGTATACCAAGTTTGGTTCCATCTAATGCTGATTAACAACTATACCAGGTTTGGTTCCAATTGGACTTAGAGTGTCAGAGGAGTTAACGTTTTCAATGTAATGAGGAAATGCTGTTAAAATGCTCACTTTTGACGTTCTAAGGACAATAACTCCTAAAAGGAGAGGTCCTACAACGTTGACCTTAATTACATATTTTGTAGTTCTTGATGTGCTTAACAATATGCAATTTAAATTTCTCAAATATCTTGTATAGTTTTCAAGATATTGATCTAAACAGGTGCAAAATTTGCAAAAAAATAAAAAAAAATGGCAACTCCTACATGGGTTGTTGGATTTTCTTCAAAATTTTTGGGTAGGTAGATTTTGAGGTGCTGATCACTTAACCGTTGCCAGAATTTCGATATCTGTAGCCGTTTTTGAGTTATTTGCAAAAAACTGCATTTTACCCCTATGTTCTATTTTTAGCTACGGCGGCCATGTTTTACAACTAATCAAAAACTAAGCACCGAATGCAAATGAACAACCATACCAAGTTTGGTTGCAATTGGACTTATGGTGTTAGAGGAGTTTAAAAAGTTTACGGACGACGGACGGACGGCTGACGGACGCCAAGTGATGACAATAGCTCACATTTGGGTCAGGTGAGCTAAAAACCGTAAAAAAGAATTTCTATCAAGATTTTGGTAGGAAAATTCAGCCTATTTAGTGCACTGATAGAAGTTTACCAAGTAGAGGATTTTTTTACTTGTATGAAGCGTCACCTGAACGCACACTTTGGTCCACTAGGTTTGGCATTAGGGTTTTCGCCTTGTAATCCGACATTTCCCTTGCACGACGGTGGCATGCTATATATTAGCAAACCATAGCATATCATAAATTAGAGACTTTGCTCTACAGTGTATCACTGTATTTCTATGACAAAGGACAACACATCAAATTTCAAGAGGATGCTGCAGGTAGTTTTCCAGAAAACTGGAACAATATATATGTCCAGTATAGATACAATCTTAGGTTTTGGGTAAACAGAAAGTAATTTATTTCGGACATACAATCACTTAACATCATATAGTGATATATGTCAAAGATGTTTACCAAATATCAAAAGGCTATGGCATGTAGTTACCTAGAAAACTGCGACGAAAATTTTGTACAATGTCCAATATATGTGAATTCTTATAGTCTCGATAAAAAGAAAGTAGAAATCGCATAAACTTGATATTTTGCGTAGAGTATCAGAGGAGCGAGTCCAATTACGTGGGATTCAAATTAAGGTCTGTCGCTCACCTACTTCCTGTTTAACGAAATTCGGCCATTTTTATTTGAACATATTTTTTTTATATTTTAATGTAATTTAGCAATTGAACATTATTTTTTTTTATACAATTTTGCACATGAAGGAAAATATCGAGAAGAATTTACTAGAATGTTAGGCACCTAATGGACTAAATTGCAAATGCTCGTGGACTTAAAAGAACAAAAATGCACGCCTCTATAAAAATAAGACCCGTAATGTAATTGCAGTAAAAAAATTGATTACCCAACCTCCCTACGGTTGCAGCCAAAACTTTTATCGATGGGAAAAGATTATTTACATATGTACACATATCTTCAGCTGTTTATAGCTGATTAGAAAGGCATGTTGACACATGTACATATATAAAGACATAAAATCAACTACGATATCCTGAAATAAGACACATTTGTATTATTGTATATATCGATGCAAGAAAATTGGAACTTGAATGTTTGTATATGGTTGTCGCTGCAATACCAAGTAAACTATTATGTAGTTGATGAGAAATTGCTACACGCAAATGATCGATACCACATTTTGTACTTTGCCTTGAAATCGGCATTTGCTAAATGACGTAGTAGAGATTTCTCAACTTCATACGGTTGCTTTCGTACAACGAAAGGGGAGCGGTTATTGGTCATACAGTCAAATAAAGATGAAAACAAGCTTATTGTGCACAAGTTTCCCGAAGTAAAGCTAGAATTAAAATATATTTTTAGTTTTGAATTGATTTTTCTTTTTATATTTTTCAAAAATGTGCTTTTAAATAGAAAATGAACTCAAATTTTTGTTTGGTCTTTAGTTAGACCAACGAATCGTTCTTTGAAAAGTAACCGTTGAGTAACGGTTGTGTTACGTACCGCAGTGACAAGTGAACACTTCTCAAGGATTAGCTCTAAGATTACCTTAAAAAAATAATCCCCCTAGCGGACAGGTAAAATTTGAAAAATAAAGTCATTACCAAGAACTAATTTGAAGGAGGGGGGTGTCAGAGTCATTTTTGCGCAGTGCGCCAAAAATATTGATAAGAATAATATAAATGCTGGATGTCCGTACGTGTGTGTGGTCCGTAACAATTTTTTGTATGCATCAGATAAATGTATCATGTATTTGTAGACAGGGATCTCATATGGTAGAATACGTTTTTAGGTCTGTCGCCTTCATAGGTTAACCGAGCCAACTTAGAATTTTTTTTGCACTCGGCAGGGGACCCAAATTCCGTTCTTGTTCAATTAGCAGAAATTCTTCTTTATAATATTTTTTCTTCATCGCTCTAACCGTTTAAATCTTTTTCTTTACTTCTGGTTTTCTCAAAATTATTTTCCTACAAACTAAAATTTATAACGAGAAACAATACAACCCATCCTTTCTCCTTTTCAAGTTTAATGGTTGGCACTTTCATGACTTTTTTTATAATAATATTAACTATACATTTTACTCAGATTCTAATGCATCTCAACTTTGTATAGTGTTGGGGAATTCACTTTATCTGTGCACTAAAGCGATCACAAAGACGAACAAAGTCTATGTCGAGCTTTACCGAACTCTAATATAATAGATAAATTAACGAATTTGCATTCAAAATTTCATTTAACCCTTTACAGTCTTAGTCGGCTCGGAAAACACGAAGTGGGTATAACCCAATGACATTATGCTAAAGCTGTTAACCAAATTGAAAATTAATCCTAACACACGACGCAGAGGATATAAGTTACAAAAATTTTGAACAAACAGATAGAGACAGACGGATGGACGAAGGACAAGTAATTGGGAATATTTCCCCCTTTTTTAGAAGTGGGGGTATAATTATACTTTTCGATGATGATGATAAATTTCATAGAAGAGTAACTAAAGAAAAAATCTAATCGGCTGTTTTTATAGCAGGGCTGTTAAAAAAACCCAAAATATTTATGAAGTCAAAAATGAAATGTAACAATCAATTAACCCTAATGCACATTATTATATCCCCGACTGAAAATTAAGGGGGTATTTTATTGAAGGGGTGTTCGTCAGTCCTTCCATTAAATTTCAGGGTACCCATTTAATATTAGCAACTCCTCCTAAACTTTCTAATAGAATTTCATAAAAAAATACACAATTCTACATGACCAACTGAAAATGTTCACTCCTACCTATTTTAAACTTTGTTATGGATAGCGGATGGGGGACAGTGAAATAATTTGTGCCAAGCTGCTCACAGGTTTCTAGTTTCAGATAATTTAGGAGTTGAAGGTGTTACGAATTTAAATACTATATAATACACTGGATGAAATGTTCAATTTACATAGGTATGCAAATGTACTTTAAATGTATGCAAAGACCAACATTTGTATATATTTGCACCATTTTTCCATACATTTGTCAATCATTTACGTCGAGGAAATATATTAATAACTTATACTTTCTATGCTCAGGCGGAGTTGTTAGAGACCGCGATTTAAAATATATTTGAAACTTACTCAAACATTTAGAAAGTTTAATTTTTGCATTGGTTCCAAGTGCTTTTAAATCTTGCGCAAATTATAACATTTCAATGGGTATGTAAATTTTAACATTTGCAAGACATTTCCTTAGGTTATCAAACAAGTGCACACTCTGATATTTCTATGCTTAGGCGGAGTTATTAGAGACCGCAGTTTAAAATATATTTGAAACCTACTTGAATATTTAGAAAGTTAAATGTTTGCATTGATTCCAAATGCTTTTAAATCTTGTGCAAATTATAACATTTCAATGGGTCTGTAAATTTCAACATTTACAAAACATTTCCTTAGGTCATCAAACAAATGCACACTCTGATATTTAAGGGGCAAATAAAGACTCAAATAACCAATGACTTTGTTGAGGTAAGTGAAGGTTAACTTTTGCTTACATTTGAAAGGGTTTGAAATTACAGCTTTAAAAAGCTTTCAATGGGTGAACAAAACATTAGTTACCCTTACATATAAAAGATGTGCAAAGGTTTGCTATAGGGAAAGCTTTGTGATACGTTTATTAGGGTCTGTTAACATCTGTTAAATCAAAGATGCTGCTTAGCGTTACATTTGAACGGGTTTTAAATATTATTCAAATTTTTATATTCGAACTATTGTATTAACTTCCGCTATGCCTTTGATTATGTTGTTTTATTTATCTGCAGATGAACATTTCTGTTATTGCATATAAAAAAACTTCATAAAATTGTGATTAACCTTTACTTGGTCAATAAAATAATGATATGGTTGCAATGGACAGCCAGGGCACATATTTATTATTTATTATGTGAAAATCAATAATCCGGTACTTGTTATTGCGATGCGGAATCCCAGTGCCGAATAAGCACAATTCTCAGTTGGTATTCACTTGTATTTTAATATGCTACAAAGCAAAATAAAATTATTCTTTGAACATACTCGTGATCATAATCCATATAATGATGTAACGGGTACTCCGAGAATCCGATAGAAGGAATATGCATGTCATTTATATTAAAATATCAGTCTTAATACATGTAATAGTCTTCCAACAATAACTGCCAACTTATTCCTGAAAATATGTTCATTTTAAAAATGTAATGTCGAAATCATGCGGACATGTTGCTCCTCAAACGGCTTGTTCGTGTTTGAAAATTACAGATAAAGTATAACAAATTATACGTGTAGCCTGATTGACAAAAAAATCAACCAATGGAATAACACAATCCTCATTGTCACAAACTGTCCTCCAATCAACTAAATTGTACAATGACAGCAGGGTGGTGAAGGGCGTGTTATCGGTAAGGAAGTGTCTGAAGAAGTGTGAAAATACCAAATGTGGCTATATTGTTGTTAGATAATTACAAATTCAATTGATAATTAATTATCACCAGCTTCCGATAATACCAGCACAATTAGTTTAAACATATTCATTTAAAGATAACAAACATATGGCATTGTTTTAAAAAGTTAGCGGGTGCTCTTAAAAAGACAAGACGATAATTATTTAAGTCTGCTGCTTCAAATTGATAATATTGTAAATTCATTTCAAACAAGAATATGTCCAAAAGACACAATGTCCCATCTCACAATATTGATTTGGGACGGACGGGCCCGATCACTATAGCCCCCCTACTTTCGTACACGTAGATGGTACAAAAGTACAGTATAATTGTTTAGTCAGTTTATTCGGTGTTGAAATAAATAATGAGTAAAGTACATGTACTTGTTTTGATATTAAAAGGATTGAACGATTTTTTACAAAAAATGGAAACCATTGTGGGTTTCGGGTGTCGCATGGGCTGGCAGCATCGCTTTATAAAGCTTGTCGGTAAAAGAACACTTAAGAGTGCCCTAGATCTGAGACCTATCGTCGCTCCCGGCCGCGACTGGGATGTGAGAGCGAGGTTGTTGAATGGACCGACCGTTTCATAATACGTGTAAACATTTTAGTAGTCAGGAAACATACGGCGGAAAACCTGAATGCAAACCATGGTGATGCATCATGTTGGGAAAAAAATGTCACGTTCGTTGAGTAATTTACTTGCACAATTCTTATGCAGAAGGCTTAACTGTACGATTTTACCCCCCTTTTCTATTTTACAATTCCAGTTGAAACTCTCCAATCCAATTGTCTACTATATCCCCAATGTTTCCTCTTCATCATCATTTCATGTTCATTTTTTCATCATGTCCTTTTCATCTCCCTGATAACCTGAAAATTTTCTGCTTGAGAGTAAAGCAATGACTAACTATGCATGCATGTTTGTACAAGCCAGAAACTTATGACATGCATTTCATAATTAAACTGAATACTTGTGTTTTTATTAAATACCGGTATGCGTATGATTGTTCATTCAAGAAATATAATGTAGATGGATTGTAGACCGTTCAATCAAAGTCGGGGGTCAAGCACAACGTGACAAAAATTGTCCGAAAAGTGGTTCGAAAGCATGATTAAATCTTTAGTTTATAAGGGTATTTTAATAACAACTCATACATATGCGGACCTTCTACACAAGCTGTCACAGTTTCTTCTTATAGTTTCTAAAATTGCTTACATGCATGTATACCACCAATAGGCGTTTACGCTGCAAAATTTGTCTGCATATCTTCCTTGCAAAATAAACATGGATGAAAACATTACATCCATGCATTACATGTAGTCCAAACTATACATATTGAGAAATCTCTGATTCCCATGCAGGTTTCATTACTCAGGCGGTTTTCGTTTTAATATACGATAATGTCTTGTCTTGGAAATTCCAGTCGTAAGTAGAAAAGGTATCTAGGCAAAGAATACGATTACGACAATACTGTAACAATACGAAATTTTGCCGTAATCGTATATCATATGCCAAGTAAAAATGGGAGAGCTCCACAGCCATAGGCTTAAGTTGTGTCGGGGGAGATCGTTTATTGAAATTGTCAACTTATTAGCTAGCTTGAACTCCGAATGAATATCTCAACACTGTATTTTTTTTATAATAAACACCAACAAGTCAGAATTAATTGGAACATACAGGGGATCATGTGTGTATACATGTAGTTTGATGTTAAATAGCAATGTCCTCGCCGACGACGGTCTGCTTGCTATAGTTAGCAACTTGCTTAGTACTTCACGTGTAGGCTATTAGCTATGCTTTTAATATGCCTTCACTGAGAGAAATAAATAGTCAAACGGACTATTTTAGTTAGTACATGCTGATAATCAGATAGTCAAATCTAGTTTGACTATGATAAGTAGTCGCCTGTTGATTCACTAATTGATCACGTGTGCTAATCTGCACTGCGCCTCTTCCCGCCTCTCTTATCTTTTCTTTGTTTCGAACACGCGTCATTTTGGCCAAGATAGCCGCCATATTTACATGTACGAGAAGAAAGATGATTTTTTTTGTTCCTAAGGTAAGATATTATGATAAGAAAAGTTTAAAATATTTATCGTAGAAAATAATCATGAAGTGCATGTCTTTCCATTAATTTTTTTTTTCAACAAGATTTTGTCAATAATTGACTAATTATCAGCTCCCTTTGAAAGCAGATAAAATGAAAATGCGTTTATACATTTTTCACATCTTATACCATACATTTTATGATTAAATCTTTTCTAAGGTCAGTGACATAACGGAATTATGCAAGATTAAAATAATAACTGGATGTAAATCTTGTAAATAGTTTCTGTTTATCTCCAGACTTGGGGGGACTTGTTACCAAAAACGAAAGAAAATAGAAAGAAAACAGAGGAAAGCATCATGATTCCTTCAAGATCCATAGACGAGTAAGTAGTTAAGAAAGTAGATATTGCATAGTAATTACTGTTAATGCTATTTAAAAAATAAATAACGGAAAATGAAATATAAACATAAAACAACAACAAATGATAAACAAAATATAAATTTGGTATTGGGTACAAGAATTACTGGTACATGTGTTTAATGATAATCAATTAAGCGTGTTAAGTGGCATATGCATTTTCAATTGTAATTATTGTACATATGTTTTTTAAATATTATTTTATGTTCATCTAATATTACTGAATTTTTTTTCAGAATGGTTAATTTGTGAAGATCTAAATGATTTGGATATGAAGTTCCCCCTAAAGGCATGCATGCCCAAACTTGTGAAATAGAAGAAATGTTAACAGAAATTACAGTTCATCTGAACATGTACAGTAAGTATAAAAATCAGTACTTGTGTTTTATTCAATTTGAACAAAATCTTTAACTGCTTTAAAACCACAAATTTAACTGGGTTATAAGACACGATCCATTTGAAGTATCTTTATACATTTAAAAAAACTTGACACCAATTTGAATAAACAACAGCAACAAAAAAAACCCAACATGCCTAAGATGATCAAAACTCCTAAAAATCTCTGAAACTAATGTCACTCCAATGTAACAAACATACTGCTATTAGGTCTTGTGTATGTTTTACTTTTAATAACTAGATCTTTTTATATATGAATCAAGTAGAATATTTTGCAAAATCTTATTTTGTATTTTATTTCAGGTTTCGGAATTTGTTGTAACAGTGAAGCTCAAAAAAAGAGACACGAAGAAGGGTTTTTGAAGTTGATGAATGGTACAGAATTAAGTTTGTAAAACCATGAGTTGTGGCCAAGGAAGAAATAGTTATACTGTATTGAAGGACAATGTGAAATTAACCAAGAAATGACATCAGTGTTCATTGAAACTTTTAATGCTTTTTAATTATAAAAAAATGTTACACAAAACATGTACACAAACAACCATTTAATTCTTTTTTATTCATTGCAAAGAAGTGGAAATGAATAGATATTTGTCCTTTTTTATGCAAAGTTGGAATTTTTTTTTCTTTTCCTAAAAATTTATAATTTAAAATTATAGTGTATACTCAGTTTCTGTCAATCTTTATAAGCTTCCATAAAAAGTAAAATAAACCCCAAAATATCTAAATTCATTAAGTGATCCAGATTTCTATCCCTTTGCTTTCAATTGGAGAGGTGATTTTAATCCTCATGCCTTTTGAAATGTTGGGTGAGAAATAGTGCAGAAAAAAATTCTAGTTGCATAAATGTTCAGGGATTGGGAAGGCAGGGGGCCATGGGCCATTGGCACATCAAATATGAAAATGGCCCCTTCTCATTTCAAAAATTTATATAGATTATGAAGAAATGGCCCCTTGAAAATTTAAATTTCCATTAAAAAAGTGGAGAATGGCCCTCTGCTAAATAATCCTTCCCAATGCCTGAATGTTGTTAGTAAAACTTGATTCTCTCATTTTCTAAATGTTTTCGTTTTTCAATGTTTTATTTTTAATATTGAATATATGTTTTTGCTTGAAAATAGAAGTTTGATGCATGAAGCAATATATTTACATAATATTCTTAGCCAATTGTCTTTTGCAATTCCTCTTGAAATTTGTTTACTGTGAATAATTAAATAAATTGGAAAATTTCAGTATTTTGAATAACTTTTAATACTTATACATGCAAAGTCAAAAGCACAAACCAAAAGTGCAAAAACAATAAAAATATATGGAATAACATTCAAAAGCACCAGTGAAAAAAGGAGCACAAATTCACATAGTCATAACGACTTATTGAAATAGTAGAAAAGTACCAAGCAAAATAGTCAAGAAGACAAATCAGAATAGTCAAATTCGCTAGCCAAAAAGTCAAGCAGACTAGTTAGAATAGTCAGATCTACCCATCCAAATAGTCAAATGGACAATAAAAATAGTCAAAAACACTAATGACAATAGTCAAACAGACTTTACTCTTAGTCAAGTTGACTTTGTCTGTAAGTCAAGTGTACTATGCAAACTAGTAAACTTGACTATGTGATTAGTCAATTTGACTTTCAGGTTAGTTGTTGAATGGACAGTCACTATGACTATTTTAATTAGTCACGGTGACTATTTTTTTCTCTCAGTGTTATATGTTTATGTGTTGTCCTTTGTGCTTTCTTTTACGTGTGTCTGCAAGCGTTCATGTGTTAAATGCATCTATATTTTGTTTTTGTTTTTATGTGTTTATAAATGCTTTATAGTTTATTCTGTATGTATTTCTGTGTATGTCTTTATCTGTAGATTTGTTTTATATACAACATGTTTATATGCCGGTTTTTAAAAGCTCGATAGAGCTTATGTGTACTGACTTAAAATAAAGTTTACTTGACTTGACATTCACGGGCTTCCGTGCGATAGCTGTAGTAGTAGAAAACCCGACTTTTTTTTTACTTTTATCGATTGGTCTAACTTGTATGATCTAGGCATTTCCTAGATGCCGATGCGAGCACAGCATAAATATACTGCTATAATAAACTTCCACACAATTAAAATGTTTTATCAGTTGGTTAGGAAGACTTATCACGTGAACGTGCTTAGACCTATTCGCTCTCGCGGTCAATCTGTGTTCGATAATACAATGGAAACTTCCTATTGAAGTAATCAGAAAAAAAACTAACTAAAAGGGGCAAAATAATGTAAAAAAAATTGTTAAAAATCTGTCTGCACATTGACTCATGGTTATAATGCATTTATTTTTTGCGTCCGAGATGTTTCCAAAACAAATCATTCATCATTCATCCAGTATTCAGGGTTTTACACCCATTTCATATCTATTCGGACTTATTTGTACAATTTTGCAATCGCATATTTATGAAAAAGAGAAGAGTTTTCGGGTTTTCTGAGAGTTTTTGTGTAGTGCTTTTCACATCCCTGCGATTGCAAAATTTTATAAATTTCCTGAATATGGCCACAAAATGAAGTTTAATTAGATATTAGATATAAAGTGATTGAAGCGATTCATAAACTTGAAAGACCGGTCGTGCATTCCGGACTTCTAATTAAATTGCAGAAGACGACAGATATCAAAGATGCGTGTATAATTGCCCCAACAAGCAGATCAGAAAGAGAAATGTACTTAGCAAATTTGTTTCCCTTTCTACATAGTATATTACCGGCTATGGTCAACGCTGGAAATCTGGGTACAGTAAAATCAAATGTGTATAGTTTTAACAAAGAAAATGGTAATCATGGAAGAAAACCGTTGGCTGTCGTTTTTGGGACTGTCTTTATATTTCCAGTGTTAAACATAGTTATGATAGTCGTTAATTTACTTTGTAGAAAAAAAATATGCCAATATCAAAGTTGGTTTGTTTTACTCGAAAACTTGTGTATTTATAGCTGGAAAGCAGTGTTAATTTAGAAATGATTTTTTGGGTGTAACAAACACCCCTTTTGAATTAAAATAAGTAGATGTGAAAATGTTAAATCTACGACTATTTCAGTAAATTAATAGCACTGGCATACATTATCAAAACTAAGACTTTATTTTAGACCGACAGACTTCTGAATAAGGACAAGGAAGGGTATATTTTTGATAAAAAAAATTCAGATAAATGTATTCATTGATGTTTCATACCTTTGAGCAAAAATGATCATGTAAAAGTTTAATTGAGATGTGAAATAAGTGTTTGGGAAACAACCTACATATATAAACTGAAATAAAAAAAAAATGCAATGAAAAAACAGTCAGTAACTATATTATCCACAAACACCATCCTACATGTCTTTTTAATCCAAGGCGCCATCCTGTCCTTTTACTGACTTTTGACATCTTGCTTTTTTATTTCAATTATACCATAGCCACCCCTCCCCATAAAATATACCATAGTCCCCCCTACCCATCAAAATCAAATGGTTACTCCCTTAGACGTCTAAGTAGAAAAGTAAAACACGCTAAGCCTTATATACTCGAAGTTTAAATATTATCCAGACGTCTACCTTAGCATCCTTTGAATCCATTAGTTCGATTAATTACTAATCATCAATAAGCTTTGTTTTTTTTTTGGTTTTCTTTTGGGGGGGGGGGGGAGGTTGTTTTTTTTGTTCGGGGCGGCATTTACAGCACGAGTTTCTTGACTTATCATCGTTATCTTATATAAAATTATTGTCATTAATGCTGATTTTATTTATTTGGTGCGCGGTTTTTAGACGCACCCTTTCTCGAACCATATAATTTAAGAATCAACCTGAACGGGGCTTGCTTTTTCTGATATCAAATTTAGAATCTTATGTTTATGAAAACATATAAACAGCAGAAGTTAAAGGAAAAAAATATTGCATCATGTTGCCTTTTTAGATGGCCTGTTTAATTAAGTTAAAAGTTCAGCCCTTCAATGCCGTTTAGACTTCTGTTTCACAAAAAGTATCACTTTAAAACTGCAGCTGGTGCACTACTTGTCAAGCTTAATTTATTGCAAAAAAGAAAACTAAATAGAATATGCTTTAGATGGCGATATTGTCAAAAAGACATTGTCAGCTACATATATTACCAACATTTTGCATCCGTCTTTAATTTTCATGCAAACATCTCTTTTTAAATGACTGCACAAATTTAAGCCAAAATGATGACTGATTGTTTCTTAGGATATCTGTACACGGAACTGTTGTATTTTTTTTACTTCGCCTTTACGAAAAGTAGAGCATCGGGTACAATCAATACAATGTATACGTGTTACTTAAAACATAAAAAAGTATTCTAGATTGTGGAGCTTCAATCCAATTCTTTATTTCTTTAAACTTTACATCTTGATATCCATTATACAGCAGTAATTTACAAAACAATTGAATTGTCAGGCCTCAAGCGCTAAAAATGTCCCTATAGAGTCAATTGTAGTTGTCATTCGGAAGAGACAAAAAAAAGGTCGTCCCGTGTATGAAAAGAGCAATACCACATGCACGTAAAAGATCTGTTTGTAGAGTTCGACAAGAGAAGACTCAATGACGTAATGGTCTCATTCGCAGCTACAAATTTGAGATGGATTCACATAAGCATTATTTTGTTTTCCAGTCCAGGATAAATAAATGTGTCTAAATGTCACTTTAAAGACAAAAATGGCTTCCATTTTCCGTTTTTCCCTAACAGAATACAAAATTATTGCAAAAGGGGAACAGTTGCTGTCTTCATTAGATCGAAGTTTCAAATGACACCTACTTAAAGCGGCAAAAATTTGTGTATTATGGCCTTACAGAATGAAAAAAATCGCAGATCGATAGGTTGGTTTTTGCTTAAATGTTCAAAGCAAGAAGCATAACAATGTCACGGTATAGAGTTAAAATTGTTAGATGACCAATTATAGGAGGATTTCCCTTACATTGGCCTATATCTCTGAGACTGTGCATAAGTTTCTTGATTACGTGATTACTGGGGCATTTGTATGGAAAATTCTTTAATTACATGTACATGAGGCATTTTTGAGTGATAATCAAATTCAAACCCCTCTCTTTTTCGATTACTTGATTACCACTTTTTGTATATTCTTTAAATAACGTGATTTTGATAGCAAATAACTTAATTATTACTTTATTCCCGGATATTCCCCATGATGACCCCATTTTTGTTAGCCTTATAGATATAAAACAGGAAACAATTGTGATACTAGTAATCTTTTGCGTGCTTAAATCATAGTGTCAGCAATTTGAGCTTAACGAAATCCCCAAAGCAATCAACTGTAGCCAAAATCATTAAACATTAACTCGTAAGAAAAATAACATAAACAAAAACACACACAACAACTTAATCGCAATCCGCAACATAAAAGTCGAAACGATAGTGAACTCAGAGGATCCGGAAGAGAAAGCAGTTCCTACTTGTTATACTAGTATAGCACACCCATCACTTGACAACAATTTATTAAGTAATTGTCAAATTCGGTAAAGGATCCTATGTCAAACCAATATCTGTGCCCATCTAAGAGATGTCTGCCAGCACGCGCATTTCAATATAATTAAAGTGATCCAAGTTTAAACATGTACAATGTCATTGGAGAATGTGAAATGTAATGAAAATACTAGGGGCGGAGCACCGTTCTAATTCAAAAAGTTACCTACTTTTATTCTTGTTCCCTGCTTGTTACTAATGGGCCTTAAATTTTATTTTCAGTAGGCTTCTACAAGCCGGAACTTCTAGTTCATCAGTTGAAACCTTAATACCGATAATTTTTACTTTTTTTATACGATTCATGTTTTAATTCTTTTATTAGAAAAGCGCCATCATTTCTTCCGGCCCTCATGATAACTTTATTCTCATCAACCAATATCATAGAGGTGCAGAGAAACGCTATATACAATCTTTGAAACTCCTTCTCTAATATTATCGCAAGATGGATATTAATTAGGATGATTAGAGTTTATTGTTATTTTCTTTTGATCATGTTGCGTTAACAAACGTATACTCTGTGGCAAAATTAACACAAATGCGATAATTAATCAACAATTACGGAAACCAGCACCCATCACACCCATCTTCAATCTCAATTATAAAAAAAATAAAAGTTATGATTTCGGCTTTTTTATATCATTTTCGAATTTTCTTTATAAATATATTTTTTATATGAATTTGACATGTATAAATGAGTAGAGTTTACAGTTATATATTTGAAAAACAAAAAAAGTCAGGCACCCGTTAAGTTGTTATAAAATGGTAAAAAGACGCTCCAAAGGATTGACCATTTTATTTTGGATTTTTTATCTGCACAGAAAGCAAAAAAAAAATATTTATTTTATGACAGATTTTTATTATCTTTAGCAGTAAATTGATTTTGTATAGCAGACATCTTTCTTAAGAATATGTTTTATCTTCTGCTGTCGAATAATGTTTTTCATCAAAATATTTTTAAAAATATTTTAAGGAAAAAAACAAGCTCCTCCACTTCACGTTAAATGGTGGGTCCCTAACTTGTTGTAAAGAACGGACAATTGATTGTACTTAGAAATGAAAAGACCTTTAAAGTGTTTGAAGTTAGTCAAGAAAAAAAATATATCACCTCGTACATTAACTTTCCCTGGAAAGTATTTGAATATAGATCTGTCAAAACAATAATGATCAATAAGTTATAATTCATGATATGACAACAACATACCAGTAACATTTGAGTTAAAAATGAGTAAATAAAAATCCTATTTACATGCAAACGCACAATAATTGGTCATGAAAGTGTTTGACAATAACAGAAATAGATATCAACACGATGTTTGAAAAAGTTTATCTCTATACAATATTATATGCAGAGATTTGAAATTTGATGTCCATAAACTGTAGATACCCCAAATATAAATTAATTACAAAAAATCGAATTGCAATAATATGATATGGCCATGGACGGATCTATAATATGACAGACTATTTATCATATTCGCACAATAAATAGAGGGTATGAAATGTGGAAATGTACGCGACACGACCCAGACATATCACCGGCACTTTAACAATCTTCAATAGAAAACAACCAGCAACATTTTAAACTGCAACTTAGATTTTCGGTGTTATGATATCATCTTTTAGTATTTTCAATACCATAATACATTTGAAGATAAGCAATATCTATACAAATGTTTGAGGATATTTTAAATGTATTTGAACACATTTAACATGTTTATGAATGAATTTGTAACCTCTGTACCTCAAATGTGCCCATACTACAATAAAATACCATAAAAATAAAACAAATTTGCATTGTGACGCAAGGACAGGAAAGTTTTTGAAATAAAAGGCATGTATTTACCTATTGACAAGACCTATACAAATCTTTGCAAATATTATGCATACATTTGATAACATTTGACAGAGTCGGAAATGATTTAAAAATTATGATCTATAAAACCTTTGCACATTATTGTTAAACAGATTCTCAAATTCCCAACTTTGATAAGCTTTTCATGCACAAGAAATATATTGGGATATAAAAAGATATTTGAACACTTTTAAGAGCTTTTGAACGTATTTGAAACAGTGGTCTTTCAAATCTACCCATACCCCAATAAATGTAATATACAAAGAAATAGATTTGCTTTTTAACGCGTGGATTAGAAATTTATCGGAAATCAGAGGCAGTTATTTGCATAACGACAACGCCTATACAAATATATGCAAATATTATGAATAAATTTGATGATATTTGACTATGTCGGAAATGATTTTTAAATCGCGGTCTCTAAAACATTTGCATACCATCGCAAAGCAGATGGTCAAATTCAATACTTTAAATTGCTTTTCTTACATAAGAAATTTAAGGAAATATATGTCATACATTTACATGGATTTCAAACACGGTTGAAGTTATTGAAATTTAACGGCAATATTCGCCTTGTCTTTGAGCACCTTAGAAATTAAATCAAATCGTCAGCTCATTTGTTATTAATTTCATCGATGTGCTAATGAATTGTGGAGCAAACACCTTAGATTTGTCAAATCTTTGCATACCTAGTCATATTTTATCAAATCGACGATTTCATCCAGTGATACTAAAAGAAAAGTATAAAAATATCAATAACTGTTAAATCAAAGGGTTTTAAACACATGTAGTTATAGTTTTGAATTTTATTCCCTAATTTGTTTATTGCATGTACATTATTACAATGTTCCATTTTTGCAATTTTAATGAAAAAAATATATATCTAATATTTTATTGAACTTGAAATTTGAAGATAGTATTTACAGTTACAAAGGCCATACAGGATAGATACTAATAGTTAAATAAAGGTTTATAATCGAGTTATCGACATTCATGAACATTGGTTCATCAATAATTTCTCCCCAAAACGTGTTACGGTTATGATACGTAGCAACCGTGCCTGATTCGTATCAAGTCGAGAAATCTCTAGTAAAACCGACCAGAATGACGGAAGCAAGTGATGTTATCGCTCAGAATAGTTTTGAAATAAGACAAACTAGTGTTGGCTGTAAATATGTCATGGCATTAAAATTATAATTAAAATATTCAACATCATTCAATACAACAAACTTGTCAATCAATAACTTTGATGACGCTTGGTGAAAAGTTACTGAAGGGCGATCCAACAGTAATGAAAGTTTCAAGATCCGTAGCTGCTGGGCGATCCATAGCAGCGGTGTTTAGGTAAATTTCGCCATCAAATTGTCTCTTAAGAAGATTCATCGACAATATCCTGAAGATTGTTGTATCTGAGTTGTGCTACATCTAACGGAAAACGTTTCCATACATCCAACAGAAAGTCATCTTATGCCATGACGGAAAATTATCTTTGTTCTGCTTACATAATCCTGGAAATAAAAACTAAGAGCAGCAGAAAATATTCTTAAAAGGTGGATGGGTGGGAGGGTTTGAAAACAAAAAACCAACTGTTCCGTTCGAGAGTCAAGTTCACAATGAATTTTAACCACGAGGCTTGTGAGCACGGACTAATTTTTTCGCGGGCTTTACCTCGTACTAATTTGCATATGAAAAGATCTGAACAGATAATAAATAAAATTGTAATACCAATAACGGAATTTAATTTTATATGGAAATTAAATTCTATTATTGTATATATCGATGCAAGAAAATTGGAACTTGAATGTTTGTATATGGTTGTCGCTGCAATACCAAGTAAACTATTATGTAGTTGATGAGAAATTGCTACACGCAAATGATCGATACCACATTTTGTACTTTGCCTTGAAATCGGCATTTGCTAAATGCCCGGGGGGGTCACTTCCATTATAAGATGAGATAGGGATGAGCCGCTGGAATAGGTACCTTTTTCAGGCTTCGTAATATATGAAAAGGGCGTGAAATTGAGATGAAAATATCTGATAAGGATACAAATTTTGATAGGATTATATGATAAGGTCACAATATTGAACCAAATCGGATGCCAATTAGCTTTTGACGTCTTCAAGTTATAAGATTACAAACCACATGTAATTTATTACTTAATCTCAGTGTGTGTTCTGTTTGGATCCGCAAATCCTTTTATTTATAGGGTATATCATATTGTACAAATATATATGATGAGGTATGATTTTCTGCAAAAATTATGTGATAAGTATACTTTTTCAATAATCCTTATATATGATAAGGGTAGGGGTCATTGGGTGCCAGCGGCTCACCCCTACCACAAAATATATGGAGTGACCCCCCCGGGGCTAAATGACGTAATAAAACCGACCAGAATGACGGAAGCAAGTGATGTTATCGCTCAGAATAGTTTTGAAATAAGACAAACTAGTGTTGGCTGTAAATATGTCATGGCATTTTAATTATAATTAAAATATTCAACATCATTCAATACAACAAACTTGTCAATCAATAACTTTGATGACGCTTGGTGAAAAGTTACTGAAGGGCGATCCAACAGTAATGAAAGTTTCAAGATCCGTAGCTGCTGGGCGATCCATAGCAGCGGTGTTTAGGTAAATTTCGCCAAAATTTCCAATCCAAAGATTGGAAATCCGCCAACAAAAGATTTAACTAAACGCACCATGACATTTTACAGCCTATTTCGTAATGTATTCAAAGAATTAATACAAATAAACCAATTCAACAGCATTGGTATCAAACAACAAAAAACAACATTGGTCTTTTACAACTGACCATATAAATTACTGGAGGGCGATCCAACAGTTAAAAATATTCTTTTAAATTTCTAAATGTACTGAAGGGCGATCCAACAGTCGAGAAAAAAAAAATTATATAAAATTTTGAACAAATTTTTGTTTAACAAAATGTTCTGAAGGGCGATCCAAAAGTGACAGAATTTTGAAAACAAAATGCACTGAAAGGCAATCTAATAGCAAACAAATTTAAATTAAAAGATATGATTTTATTGATATTTCAGAAGACTTTCAGAAGACAATATAAAATTGAAAATTAACATACGGGGTATTCCAAACAGTTTGGAGATTTGGTAAATGTTTCCATTGCACCTTGAATTTGGTTAAGGAAAATGTCGTTACCAATGAAAGACAAATGGACTCCATCGTTTTGATAAAGACCTATATGTTTATCATCAAAATCTGGGTGTTTAATAATGTACCCCCGATCTTTAACAAATATGACCTCATGCCCCTATTCACTCTTTTGCGGGTGGTTTCCATTTTTTCAACATTGTTTGAAAAACGCCAATCATGTCTAGGTAAAATGTAAGAATAAACAACGGAAGTTTTTGGCAACATTCTAGAAATAATTGCTAACGAAAATCTCATATGATATAACAAGGCACCATTTGGCGCTTCACCAATATCATTACCGCCGCAGTGAATAAGCAAGACAGAAGGGATTCTACGTCTGTATCTGACAAGCATGTTGATTGTGGGAACTACTGCAGCCCATTTCATTCCCGAAGACCCAGCCCAAACAAAACGACATCCTACTCTATCAAAACCAAGATGGGAACCGGTTGGTCTAATTGCTGCATGGTCACCAGCTTTTACAACAATAGATGAGCCTACAACCCAAATTTCTTTCATAATTCCTGAAACAAGATTTAATGAACAAAATTAGGCCGAATGTAACGTTTATAAGAATTCGATTTCCATCGACCTTTACTTTTAATTTTTTCTTCGTCATTACCATCTAAATAAAATTGAGTAGCTGCCCCAATCCGTAACGAGTGGGTATTAAATTCCTTAGAATTCAAACCTATAAAAGACAAGCTCGTTTTAAGAATACTAGAAAATTGGAAATATGTCAAAGGTGTCATATTTAAATGACAAAATAATGGACCATCTAATGAGTGTCTTAATTTCAAATAATCCATCAATAAGCGAACGGGACAAATTTGTAATAATTCAATGTTGTTTATGTTAATGGTGATGGGAGTTGCCAAACCCATCTGGTCAGTTTTAGAAAAAGGAATTTTCAAAGTAAATGACTGCAAGTCTTTACTAAAGGCAACATCAGACAACCTTATTATTCTGTCTAAATTACTGTTGGTAAAAGTAAACTCGCTAGCCCTCAAGAACCCATAAAAGGCTATGGCAAAGGCTGCACGAAATAAGTTTTGTTCGTAACTAGAACTGCATACCGAATCTAAAGAGTACATTAATTTAGTCATTATGGAAACAGTTATTGGTTTTCTAGTGTCAATCCTACTATCTAAGCGAGTCATTCCCGATAGCATCTTCTGAACTAAAAAATCTTGAGTTGTATCCGAAATTTTCATTAATTTCATGTAGTACCTTAAACCGGCCAAATAAGCTTTAACGGTAGATGGGGAATAACCCTCAGTATACATGTAGGCAATGTAGTTAACCAGTTGCATTGAGGGACATGGCCACTCATCACGAAAACCGAACATTATCTTAAAATTGCTAAATGATTTTAAGCCGTTTTTATAAGTTTTCCATGTATTCTGCGAGTTGGAAGCTTCAATCAGCTCTAACACTGGGCCTCTAAAAGATTCACGAATTCCAAAACCAACTGTTCCGTTCGAGAGTCAAGTTCACAATGAATTTTAACCACGAGGCTTGTGAGCACGGACTAATTTTTTCGCGGGCTTTACCTCGTACTAATTTGCATATGAAAAGATCTGAACAAATAATAAATAAAATTGTAATACCAATAACGGAATTTAATTTTATATGGAAATTAAATTCTATTATTTGTCATGTTATATTCATACGGTCTCATGTAAAAGCTGACAATTTTATTTTTAATGGTACTATTTAAACGAAATACAGATTAGAAAAAAAGAAAAACAAAAGGAAAAACTTTTATCTGATTTAAAGATCTATTTTAGGTTTTTTTATTATAAATAAAAAAAAGCTTAATAAATAAACAAAAATATCTTAAAAGAACAATTAGTCTTAATGTTTTAAAATATGGTTTTATTTTTAACCACTATGTAATAATTGAATTTAAACATTTAAAGATAAATCCAGGAAATAAAATGAACACATGACGACATACACTTTTAAAAGAGTGTCCTTCAAACGTATTTTTGTATGATAAAAAGCATTACGTTATCAGTCTATGGTCATACTTTACGCAATCGGTCAAATGAAAGTCCAACGACCTTTCTAAACCCAAAGCTCGTTTAAAAACCCAAAGATGTTACGGTGAAGATTATCAGGTGGTAAGTTGACTTTTGTTTTTAATGTGAACTCCGCATATTAACTAGTTTCTTAAGTTTTGTGTAAATGCATGGCATTATTTTGATAAGTATTTATATACTAGTATATATTATGCACTTAATATGGTAACAAATAAGAAACGCAAGATTCTAATCATTAGAGGTTAAGCATGGAACACTTGAGTCCACGACACCACTAAAAAAATCAAAATCAAATTGCAATTAGCAACAACAAAAAAAAAAACAAAACTAAACTAATATTCTCGGGTAACCTAGTATCATAGAAGCAGAGGTACCAATGGGGAATCCGAATGTCAAAAGTCCGAAAGGACAGAGACAAAACCAGTAAACACTAACAAAAACGGGACAAAAACAGACAACATGTAAAACATTGAAACACAAAATAACTGAATATTAATCAACAACACGAACTCCAGTCGAAACAAGAGTGAACTCATGTGTTCCGGAAAAGGTAAGCAGTTCCTGCTTGCTATAGAACACCCGTCGCGTTGCCAATAGTCCATTCAGCGTGTCAAATCTGGTAAAGGAAGTCAAAACAAAACCCTATGACAAACCAACATCTGCACTCATCTGAGAGATCGAAATCCCATATTTGTCTATAAGTGCATGATGTCTTCCGTAAAATTTCTTGAGTGAAGACAGCAACCGAGGAGCAACATAAGCCTGTGTGAGCAATTTTTGCGTCAGACGTGTCGCTCATACAAGGAGGCAGTTATTGTAACATCAAATCTGTCTCGCGCGTTCAACTTGCCAATGTTTCGTTTTGAATATAGTTACGTATACAGACTAAGTATTTCTTCCCAGCGGAATGGATGCATGTATCTTTGAAAAAAAAATAGCATTTTCATAATACATAGTTTTGGTATACAATAAAATTATAATAGTATTTTACTTGGTCGTCACAAAATACGTCATGATTTTGACAAGAGCATGATTTTAAATAAATTAAGAGTAGAAATAAATGGTGTAGATGGACTAATAGTGAAACAAAAATTTAGATTTCCGTGGTTGTCACCTTTTTCAACAAACGCTTCAGAACACAATAAATACGGTTTTCGCATGGCATATTTAATCGAGAATTTCGTAATATACCCTGACCATACTTGATAGATTCAGTTAATTAATTACAACTAGTTTAGAAAGCCAAACAGTGCACATGCATCTTCACAGGCAGATGATCATGAAATGGGTGATAAAATGAACATGAAAATAAAGGTAAAAACAAAATTACCGAACGTGGAGGATCAATCTTATATGGAAAGCCGGAGTGGACCCTCCTGAAGTTACTATTTTTTCCATTGCTTTCAATGGAAAATTGTAACTCCGGCAATTCAACAATTTATTAACTCTGGGGTATAAAATTTTGTAACTTCGGCAAATCGTTAAATTGCCGGAGTTATAATTTTCCATTGAAAGCAATGGAAAAATTAGTAACTTCGGGAGGGTCCACTCCGGCTTCCCATACAATATAAATGTCGAAGAGATAAGACAAAACATGGAAGACACATCGGAATAGTTATAGATCGCAATGATCGAAATTACGATGAAGTTGAAGAAAGGAGGACACAAAGCCAATAGGGGTACCTAATTTGAGTGTCCCTGGAAAAGAGAGGAATGTTTAAATTAGTTAGCTAAAATTGCAGTTAACAATAGCCGGCAATATCTTATGGATTGGAAGACGACAAGTAATCCCCCTCTATTTTGCAGTATGATTTAACGGCCTTTTAAGCGGCCAACATTGATCCTATTTAGAAAATAAAGAATGAGAGGGCTGATTTTAACGAACAGTAAACTATACTGGTATTTCACGTGCATACGGTTTAACTAACACTTTGCAAGATATCTTGGTAACGTGGAAAATTTCTATCACGTAAAACAAAATAAAACAAAGCGGTTATCTATAAATTATTCACTTATCAACAAAATTGCACACCATAAACAAATATCAGGGACGATCAATTACCGGTGTTAATATTTACCCATAACAATTCAGATAATGTCAGTTTTATTATTGTCCTTGCACAGGAGATGGTAAAAATGTCAAAAGAAACGAAAGTGAAAAATGAAGAAATTAAACCAAGCAAGCCTCCAGTAGTACCCCCAGATGGCGGCTGGGGGTGGGTTGTGGTCTTCAGTTCGTTAATGTGCAATATATTGGTTGATGGGATCGGCCTGGCATATGGTGTACTCCTTCCAAAGTTCGCAGAGTATTTTCAAGCATCTAAAAGTAAAGTCTCCTTGGTTGGTTCCATTATGGTTGGGATGTATCTGTGTGCAGGTATTTATAAATATGTTAAATTATGATATATATATCAAAGTTTTAGTATATTGGCGTTTGCATGTGAGAAAAAGTCGTGAATCAATGTGAAATAACGCACCAAAATTGTTATAATTGAAATGCAATACCGGTATACTAATGACTTTTCATTGTCGTAATACCGAAAAGCCTACGGGAAGGTATCTTTCAACATTCTAAAACCAACAAGAACAGATTCTACCCCCAACCCGTCAAGTGGGAAAATCTAAGTCTGTTCGTTTAACAGTTATTAGATGAGCGACAAAACTGAAAACGCATCTTACCATATGGGACCCCTACCTAAAGCTGCGATGAGTGAGTGAGTGAGTTGGTGTTTTACGCCCGTGCAACGCTATATAGGTTATTTACAGGCGATGATCATGAAAAGGGTGATATAATGAACATGAAATGATGATGATAAATGAAATATTTGGGTGGGGTGGGAAACAAAGGACCGGTAAATTTTGAAGAACCACAGGAAAAGGGGAGAGGTGGGTAAGGGCGGAAAATTTAGCCTATGTGGTGCAATACTTAGCGGTCCACAAAGTACCCGAAGCTGCATACAAAATATCGAAAGCATATGTTAAGTAGTCGCTGAGCAAAATGTTACAAAAAATGTGACGAAAGAACGGATACTGACATTTCTATGTCCCTGCTCCGCGTTGCAGCGGGGGACAAAAAGCGAATAACAACGAAATGAGCTATAACTTAATTTCAAGATGTTAGCACTTACACTACAGGGATTTCATTGTGATATAAAAATGTTTAGGAAAAAAAGTCGAATATAGTGTTACTCATAAAGTGAAATGTAGACAAAACACAAACGGATATTAACACAGATAACAAAATTTTAATCGGTTATATTTAAAAACTACGCAAACGTTGACCTTGTCTTTAATCCTATTGATACATCAAATGATAGAACGTCTACCTTACTAATCTAATAAGTAGAACATTGAATATATCATTTGCAATAATAAAATGTCTGGGGTTCAAATCAGTGTAGTCTTCTTTTGATCATGAATATTCAAATAAAGAAAAAAATTGCCCACGGGACACGGATTCCCCCGCTAGGCCCCAAACAAGAAGTAGATGACTGACAGACCTGAAAGTCGCTTAGGATGTACAGTTTGTCACTAAACCATCCTAGCAAGTTTCAAATCATACCCATATACAGTTTCTGAGAAAAGCTTGACGGAAATTTTCAAGTTGATTTTCATAGATTTTCATAACGGCCTAGTCCCAAACAGGAAGTAGATGTCCGACAGACCTGAAAGTCACGTAGGACGTACAGATTGCCATACTGAACCATCATACCAAGTTTCAGATCATCCCCATGTATGGTTTCCTAGAAAAGCCCGACAGAAATTCATTAGGACGGACGGACGGACGGACATGAGTAATACTTAATGCCTTCGACATGTCGTCGCGGGGATATAAAAAAGTTTGCACTATAAAATGACAAAATCTAGAAACCGTTCATTTCGTATCATGATTGCTATAATGTCTTAAAACTGTATAATGTTCTAAATTTATAAGACTGTGATAATCATATTCTTACATATTAATCCTGCAGGTAAAAACACTCTTCGCATCTTCCGTAACCATTAAAACAATTTTAATTTTGTTAATTTACATGTAGTTCGAGATTTGTCAATCACTTACACAAGTCTGGGCTCTAAGTTATCTCCCTTAATTAATAACTCTTTCTCTCTTTTAATTCTCTCCAAATTAAACTTATTATTTTGTTCTTAGTATCGTTTGAGGTCCTAACTGCGCCCGTCCCATCCGACTTTCTCACCTTATTTGAAGGAAATAGACAATATAAAGGCTATAAGTGCCCCCAAGGAAATCTAATTCTGGCTGCAAAAATATCAAAAAATATTTTTCTACAGAATTTAAATAGGTAAATACTGAACAATGGTAATTTTTACTAATCCCAAAAATATATGGTCCATTTCCAGAATGATTAAAAGTATTTTTAATTTACTTTTCTTTCAAGTTATGCAAGTTTCCCCAAAACTACTTTCAGTTAAAATATGGTTGACCTTGAATGTCATCTTCACACTTTTTGAAGTATTGGGCGGAGCTAGGACCCTTAATTTTTGTGATGGATTTTTTCGGTACATGGAAAAAACGTAACAACTTACAGTCAGGATTAAGACTTGATTGACACTATAGATATTATTTTATTTCAACAGCGAAATGTCTGATAGAAAATAAAGAGATGTGGAATAAGTGTACGCGACACAGCCCACAATTAAACGGTAATTTAGAAAAACCACAATGGACAACCGCCAGCAGCCTTCAACGAGGCCAATTGGCACTGCTCGCGGTTCTGCAATTGGCCCATGGTCTAGATAAGATGCATATAATTCAAATCCAGCCCTGAAATAGTCACAGAAAGACCCCCTTCTTAAACAAGAAACAGAAAACATCAAAAAGACAAGTACAAACGAAAGCTTTGTCAAAGATTCCTGGCTTAGGACAGGCACATGTAATATGTGGCGGGGTTAAACTAGTTTTTTGGGCCCAACCTTCCCCCTATCAATATTCCTAGACAAAGCACAAAAACTAGACTTTTTATATTTTATATTTAACAATTTTATTCTGCTCTTTATCCTTAGGCAGGCGCAGTTTGGACCCTCGTTGATATTGGTAAACTGAATTAAATATAAAATTACAATAGACTGATCTGTTTAATGTCTTTTTAGTCACAAATCTCGTATCCGAAATATTTTACTAGTATATAACTCCTTTCAATTTTATCATTGGTTAACTTCTCTGTTGTCAGAATCCCACGTCCCTTAGTCGCCTTCAGAGCTCTGCAGCAGACATCTCAACCTCATGAAACCTTTGGCTAACATGACTCAACTAAAGGTTTTATTTACGAACGAAGTTGATTAACTCCATGTTATTTGAATCACGTGTGAACAGTTAGGAATCAAAATTATTCCGAATTTCTCTTTTCATTAATAGATTTTCTTTAAGATATATAGTAAAATACATGCGACCCCTTTACTTCAAACTACAAAAATACTAATTCCCTCATTCCCTCATTTCAGCCACAAAGGTTAGCAAATTATCTTACTTTTAGTATGCAATCAATGTTTTGTTACAGACAATATGCCAAACGAAATTAAGGACTTGCTTTCCTTATATATGTTTTGTAACAGACAATGTGCCATACGGAGAAAAAAAAACACAAGGAAAATACTACTTTCATCATTCCCTTTTCTTCAATTCGATTTTATTAAATCATTCATCTCGTACCTTTTTCTATACAATTCGTTTCATACAGCTTTTTTTCCAAAACACCCAATATCTATTTTCATTCATTGCATCTCGTCCCCAAAATCGGACTTCATTCGGGCAATTTTGTGAATTTGGATAATCGCATGGATAAGAAAAGAAACTATATTTGTAGACATTCTCGGATGTCTACGGATAAATGTTATGTAAAACGAAAATAAAAACGTCATAAAATTCATCCGGGGTTTCCATCGAGTTTCGAGATTTTTCCTGACGTAATTGCTTTTTATATCAATATGCGATTGCCCAAATTTACAAAATTGCCCGACTAAAGCCCGAGATGGAATAAATGAAGATAGATTTTGGTGTATTGGAAAGAAAAATCACCAATGAAACGTAAAAGGTACGAGATAAATAATTTTATTAATTAAGGAAAACCGAATTGAAGAAAACGGAGGTGGTTAACAAGGTGATTCCCTTGTGTTTTTTTTTTTGTATGGCACATGACTCTTAACAAAATATTGATAGTTGGAGCAAACCCCTGTGTCTCCCCAAAAGAGAGATCTTTATGTACCTCCCTGTAATTTATCATAGGCATTTTACAGAAATTAAGGTTCTTCTAAATGAAAAATGGCTGCCATGCATTGTCAATACAAAACTTTCAAAAAATACACAGCCTAGATGAAATAAGTATTTTGCTAAAATTATATTGAAATGAATGATTTACAATCTTATAAGCTAGAAATAATTACATATAAAAACTGTCTTTAAAGGTAAAAAACTAAATATTTGTAAGGGTGTGTTCGAATAGTAGGACAGTAATCAGACGCACCTAACATGTTTATGTAAATAAAAGTAAATTAAGACTCATTGTGGGATTTTAAATACTAGCTTGCTCTGGGATCTAATTAGACAAGTTTTGAACAAAATACATCATTTGCTCAATCTGTGTATTTTTTGAAAGTTTTGTATTGACAATGCATGGAAGCCATTTTTCATTTAGAAGAACCTTAATATGCAACAGGACGTAAATCATACACCCTACTGACTATTCTTGAATGTGTTAACTGAAAATTGTGAATATAAAAGTGAACAAAAAAAATACCAACAACATAGCTTTAAAGATTCATATTTACACTTCGATAATAAATTGCTGATATTTCACGCCTTATTTCAGTCTATGTGCAGTCACAACTACACATTGAATTGCTAAATATAAGGCATAACAGCGTCTAGGTAAATATTTTTGTGGAAAATTTAAGTATTTTTCGCGTGAACACTTGATCGGTTTTGTCGAGGCATTTTTTTTTCTCGTTTTCGGTTCACCAAAATATAACTAAATATTATATACTCATATAAAAACCTTTATTGTGATTCGCTTAGACGTTGTCACGTGGCATGTGATATTTCGCTGGGTAAACCGGTAATCGTTGGGTCGCATGGTAAGGTCACCCTCTCGTGAGAATTTGCACGTGGGCCCACGATTTATCTTCAACATTGTATTGACTGTAGTTTCTCAATGGGAAAAGGGTTAAAATGTCCGAAATATGTTTGAAATTTAATATTAAATTGTTTCATTTCAATATTCGATATAATATAACAGTTATCACCCTAGATTATATGTGACCCTGCATTTCTTTCCCCTCGAAAAGTAAGGTCACCCTCGGGGCAAGCCCTCGGGTGACCTTACTTTCTCGGGAAAGAAAACACCGGGTCACACACCAACTAGGGTGATAATTGTATAATATGATTATCAACTATACCCTTTCATTTTGGCCCTCACATATAAGACAATTTCGTTATTGGTGTTACTAAATTTACTCGCATACTTGTACGCAGAAGGTTATTTAGGGGTAAATGTGCAACTTGTACGGAAACAAGATTGCTACACGTAGCCAATGTCCCCCGCCACCGCATTAAAGTTCAAAATTTACTAAAATTTGAATAATTGAAATTGCATTGCGATATGATCAACTATAAAATTTCATCAAAATCTGCGCTCACAAAGTGTTCTTATGACCTATAAAATAAACAAAGTCAATAAAGTCCCATAATCCTATAAAAATTGTTGAATCAAAATGCCAGTGCGATATGATCAACTACATATCATGACAAAAAATCCTACAAAATGTCATAAAAATCCGTTCAGCAGTTTCAGAGGAGTTGCGCTCACAAAGTGTTCATATGACCAAAAATGAACAAAGTCGATAAAGTCCCATAACTCCTGTAAAATTTATCGAATCAAAATGGCAGTGCGATATGATCAAGTACACATCATGATAAACAATCCTACAAAATTTCATTAACATCCGTTCAGCTGTCTCAGAGGAATTGCGCTCACAAAGTCGTCCTTTGTATGGATCGGTATGATAAATTCGTCCTTAATCTCAAAAGCTTATTTTACGATATTGTGGAGTGTACATATTGTGACTTTTTTCAAAATAATCGAAAAAGAACCGCCAACAGATTGGCTCCTGATGAAGTATATTTTCAAACTTTAGAACTTTTCGTAAACTTTCTTATACAAAAAATTGTAAAGTAAGAATTATGCGTTTATGATTTATTGTTTTTCAGGGCCGATTGTAAGCTTTCTTGTACAAAAGTTTGGTTGCCGAGCTGTTACTATTGCAGGAAGCATTCTTTCATCCTGTGGTTTCCTCCTAGGATCATTCAGTCCTAACCTGGATATTCTTATTCTGACATATGGCTTTATAGGAGGCAAGTATCTGTTGAAATTCATCAACTTATAAACATGAATTCTAAATGTACCTTAAAGTTAAAAAATATAGGAGTAATTTTTAAGGCTACTGGAAAAGAAATAGGTGGGAACTACATGTATGTAGCGCATGGGGCAAACATACTAAAAAAATATAAAGATAACGAAATTATTCAATATGTGCATGGGGTTTGATATCCTATTTTAAACAAAAAAATCTTTTATAATTGTTATTTTCTTAAAGTCCAGTCGACGTAGGTTTCTGTAAAAGCTCTACACGCGCTATTTTTAAACATGAAGATGCTGACATAAAATATCTGGACTAGATTGCGCGCCTCAGTCCAGAGCTCCCGGTATACACAACTTAATAATGATGGTACGTTGCAATATTAGGAGTGTTTTGTTTCTTTTTTTCAGGACTGGGATTTGGAATGATATATTTACCTTCTATTGTAAGCGTGGGATTTTATTTTGAAAAGAGAAGACCTTTGGCAACAGGCATTGCCGTATGTGGATCAGGAATAGGAACATTTATATTTTCACCGCTACTAGAATACCTTTCTGAAGTTTACGATTGGAAAAATCTTTTGTTTATATTGGCTGGAGTGAGTCTCAATGGTATTGTATTCGGAATGCTTATGAGACCACTGAAGAATTCTAAAAGAAAGGAAGAAGTTGAGTCGGAATCAGATGCTAGTTCTGACTCGGGAATAAAAGTTGAGAGACGAAAATCATGTACAGGAGACTCGGGTTTTGATTCACAACCCGATCAATTCAAAAGTGAAGATTCACATTCATACTCAGGCAAAGACAACTCTTTAGATGAACCGTTGAGTGCTGATGGGATTTTCTTGAGAGAAATTGAACCGTTTATTCAAGTAAACAAAGCAACAGGCAGACCACGAATAAATAGGCGTTCAAGTTCGTTAAACGATTTGTCAACCTTTCAACAAAACCGTCATACATCATACAAACTTAAAAAACCGTCAAACCAGCATCAGATCATATACAGTGGAAGTGTTCTTAATATTCCAGTTTTTCATTCACAGCCAAACATTACTCATTCTGTATATTCACTGCAAAATTTATATTCAGAAAGAAAAACAGTATGGGACAGATGCACATGTTTACCACCTACTTTGCTAGCAATATTAAGAGAAATGTTGGATTTTTCAATATTAGCTAACATTCCGTTTCTTTTATTATTTATTGGGAACATTTTTGCTACAGTAGGATTTTTTATACCATTCTATTTCTTAGTTGACAGTGCCCTCTTATTAAACATTCCTACTACAGAAGCTGCTTTTCTTCTATCAATAATAGGTATGTAATACAGTTATTCCTATACTATAAAAATGGGTCTTAGTTTTCCCGTTCGTTGGTTGTAACAAGCAAGGTTTACCTTAAGGTTTTAAGCAGGTTAAGGAAGTATGTTTCATATTGGATCGTTATACGATCATTAGGATATGAACAAACAACAATTATCATACGATATTATACCCATTGCTTCCACATCGCGGGTTCATCTTGATTGAAATCAGAACAAAGGAGAATTTTACAAGTTAGTAATCGTTTAGCAGCGCGATTTCTAAGATGAACGTGTTATAGAGGTGATGTAATTGGAGCAATGAAAGGTGATTTAGTAAAATGGGGACACAAGGCCAATCTCGTAAAACAAGTGCTGGTTAGAATTGCAACAGGAAAGTTGAGGCATTTGCGATTGTCGGGCAATTTAGCCTACTGTAGGCTCTTACCGAAACCTGTAGTGTTCTTGATTATTCAAGAAACGCAATATCCCACACGTTTGCGTTGTTGATTGCTATTCGGTGTTTTTTATTTTATTTTTTGTGTTGTCCGTTTCTTCGTGCTTTTCTCGTTGTGTTATGCCCTTTCGGACTTTAGACATTCGGATGCCCCCATTGGTACCTCTACTTCCTTCATTCATAATATACACGTGAGTAAATGATAAAATACTGGTTTATACTAACAACAAGTAGATGAATCATGTTTAACTGATAAATTTATCAAATAAATATTTATATATCTGTTGGAAGCCAGTGAACTTTTTAACAATGACGAGATATTTTTCGTATATTTCAAGGTGATTCTGGATGATATTATACTTATTGGGTACATTGGGCACTTCAGTAAAGCTACTCTGCAAAATAACTCAACCATGCCAATGATGAGAAACATGAAGGCTGGGTAAGATCGGACAACTTGTCTTCTTGCCGGAAAGCCGGGTTCTACTCTCATCAAGACATGACACAAGGTCCTTAAACCCTTTATTGAGTAAATAATTGTAGATCGAAAGGGTGATAAAATGAACATGAAATGATGATCGAATGAGTTATTGCTTTTCCGAAAAGTAGCGCGGTTTCGGCTATATCCCTGAGATGAACATGAAGGTGGTGATACAATGAACATGAAATGATGATGAAGTGGAGGAAAGGGGACACAAGGTCAATCGGGAAGGAGAGTTTTGAATGCCACGGCAACTGGAAAAACGAGTGATGGGTATAGGGATGGGCAATATAGCCTCCTGCATTCGGATCTTGCGGATCCTACTCTTAGCGCATTAAAGTTGACGACCCGGCATTCATTATGACAGGACTGTCCCATTCAACCACCTGAGGCAAACATCCCAGTCGCTTTGTGGGCAAAGCTGCCCGACCCGATGTCAGATTTCTAAGCGCACCTGATCGAGTTGACTTACCGACAAGCTTAGCGCTGCTGCGGGCCTAATCGCCACCCAGAACCCGCACGGGTTATGATCGAATGTGAATATAGGGGGCGTGAGAAAAAAGGGAACGGTTAATCGGTAAAACAGGTATGCTTGGAAAGGAAGGGATGAAATGGAACGGTCTTTTACTTTTTGTCACACTTTGACACATTATGATAAGCGGTCAGGCAACACAGGCTTTTCATGCTATTAAGCCGTATAGAATTGGCATCTTCAATTTCTTGGGTGTTTCTTTGCATTATTTTGTCTTTTCTTCGTTTATCTTTGAAAATATAAAACCCAGGTTGGTATTTTTTTATGCCTGTAACATGTTTAACACATTGTTAAATTGTTAAAGTGAAGGACTATGTTTAAAAAAAATAATATTTAAATGATATTTTCTTTCATGAACGCAAACTTAAAAAAAAATACTAACTGTTACATGCTGTCCTACCTATGGATGTTTGTTTACCGACTCATTTGTACATAATCACTATTTTCTTTCTTTTGTAGGTGTTACAAACACAGTAGGAAGATTACTGTCTGGTTTCATTGCCAACTTGAAAAGTGTTGATGCGTTAGTTGTGAATAATATAGCCATGATTGTTGGGTCCTTGGCTTTAGTTCTTAAACCACTGTGTACAGTGTATCCTGCACTTATAGCATTTGCTGCTGTCTTTGGGCTCTGTATCGGTAAACATGCCATAGAAATAGTCTTGTTTTTACACTAAAAAACTATCATAGTTTGACTTCATAGTTGATTTACACCAATCATTTACAAATTCGGAAAAAACACAGTTTGAAACATCGGACACATACATGCTCCAAATTATTAAATGAACTTAAAAAAAAGCCATCCGAATGCATGTACTAGTATTACATGACTTAAAAGACATCAAAAGCTATTAACGGTAAATATATCAAATTTGAAATATGTAGATATCTAAAGAAAATAAAAAAGAAAAAGATATAAGGAAATAGTATTAAGGCCATTTTTAGTGTGAACAAGTACGCAAAGGAAGGTTACTCGAGAGGGACTAAACCTAATTGAAATTACAATAATTTTGGCTAACAGGAATTGGTATACTCTCTCAAAAAGTAACGCAACATATAAAGATATTTAAAATACCAATGAAATAAAAACTATTGAGTTTCAACTAAACATTGTCGTAAAAATGTGAAATTTTGCAGAATCATTTAGAAATTATAAATCTAACGTGTGATAAAAACAAAATCCAAATTTACCAGCCAACAAAGGCGCAGCGCCAACTGTAGTAATACCGACTGAATGATAAAATTACGACTTCACTTGTGTTCTCTCGGTTTATAGAAAAACGCTGCATACGATCTTCTGGCTTCCATTTTCAGACATCTTGAAGCCTTTGCTCCCATACCCCACGTTTTTAAAAACATCGGGTGGCGCTAGCGCTTGCGCTTATCCAACTTTGAAAAATCATTGAAATTGATAGTCTTAGCTAACATCCAGTAATTCTGGTAACCAATTTTTGAAACAGTTACTTTTTTTGGTTCCATAACCATGAAAAAATCTTCCTTTCTGTGATGCCATCATTATCATAACGATAATCCCGTCTTCAGTGGTAAACATCAGGCTCAACATGAGGCCGCACACGACATATCGGTTGAAGGAGTTTTGAACAAGGGAAATCTCCTTTGATTATTCATCAAGAGTGATATAAGCACCAAAACATTGTCGTGAACTAAAATACAAATTTTTACAAAGTAAGCTTCTGCAAAACATTTTACCAGATGGCAAACAGTATGAAAAGGACGGTTCAGAGATTTTGAAAAATTGGGCGGAGTGTAGTGCATCAAGAGTCAAATGGGTACATGAAAATCCTTACCAATAACATAACAAACGTAAAACACAAGACATTTTTGCTTTTTAAAGACCTTCTGAAAATTTTGATCTTTTGAAAAATCGTGCATCTACTGATTAAATTGGATCTGCGCATGCGCCAACGCCTACTTGCGCAATCAAAAACCACAGAAAGAAAGCACAAACTGTTGGTTATAAGAATCTGATATTGAAATCTTGTACGGAACACTTTTTGAATATGGGGATGTCAGTTTGAGTACTGTCTTGCAAACAAACTGCATGACATAATTCTGATTGGCATGCGCACTTGATTTGTCGACATTTTATAAAAAAAATAGCAATTAAAGAAAAAGTGGTCCCTCTACAATTGCCAAGTAAAATTTCATAATGATATTGCAACAACTGATGATATAAAACTCGACTTTTGTATGCGATGTAATTTCAAAATTTTTGCATGTTGCGTTTCTTTTTTGAGAGAGTATATATTTACGCCCTTACAACATAGTATAGATTTTATCAGGGCTGATTACTAAATGATGATACGATACACTAATAAGCTAACTTTGTCAGCGGTAATTCATTCTTCGATTTCCTAACCTCAAACCCGATGACCAACATATTTAACCGCGAAGAGTCCTTCTATGGTCTTAGCACTAATCTGTCGTCAGTATATCAAATTATTAATTTCCACCAGTGCAGTGCACTTTATCTAAACACTTTCGCTTGTGGTCACTAACTAAAATACATTAAATGGGGCCGCTTACTGAATTTGTATAACAATATAAAAATAGTTAACAGGTATTAGATATTAAGACATTGATTTACAGTAGCAAAAAAAATATAAAGACAATTTTGTCATTACCAATATGAGTTTAACAAAAATGGGACTGTTCTCAGAAGCAAAGAGGCGTCGATCGGGCATTTGAGTGTCAAATTCCGAAAGGGCAACGGCAAAACCAGTAAACACGAATAAGAACAACACGAAAAAAAACTCAAAACAACTGAACAGAAATCAACAACGCAAAGTCAAATCGTAACGGGAGTGAATTCAGGTGCTTTGGAAGAGTAAATGGTTCCTGCTTGCTATAGCACGCACGTCGTCCTAGACCAATGAAATGATTAAACCTTATACTTTCAATAGTGCTTTTAAACACTTTAACTAGTAATAAAAAAGAGCACTGATTTATTTTTTCAGCTGCTTTTGTATCATTGACCTCAATCATATTGTGTGATCTGTTAGGACTGCATCGGTTGGCGAATGCCTTTGGCCTATTAACACTTGCCAGAGGAATTGCAGGAGTTGCAGGACCCCCAATAGCAGGTAAATAAAAGTATCAGGTCGCACATAAATGCGCCGGGGACACCCGGGGAAGGGAAAATGCGCTCGGGATATTTTTTTATGAATGGGAAGAAGCAGAGGTACCAATGGGGTATCCGAATGTCAATAGTCCGAAAGGACAGAGACAAAACCAGTAAACACCAACAAGAACGGGACAAAAACAGACAACATGTAAAACATGGAAACACAAAATAACTTAATATCAATCAATAACGCGAACTCCAGTCGAAACAAGAGTGAGCTCAGGTGCTCCGGAAGAGTAAGCAGTTCCTGCTTGCTATAGAGATAGTCGTCAGAGGAACAACACAGAGTAATTAAAGACAAAGATGCATAAAACCTCTATATAATTATCCATTGTGATATTTAACATTAAAAATATGTTAAAACGCAAACGTCTAGATAAATATTCACGAATTTCGTATCCAAACGATTCACAGTAGATAGTTATTTAAATCATCGGTGCATATAAAATACAAAATAATGAAAGGGCTAATAACAATACAGATGTAATACAAACTTTTATTAGTATGCAAAATGTGCAACAGGAAATCCTTTAATTAGAGACATTGTAGAAACTTACAACCAACGGAAAGCCCAGCGGCAGTAGTCTTCTATACAGACGACAAACTGCAAGACGTGAAGAAATTTTGCACTTCTGAATCTAATTACGTCATAAGGGTAGAAAGCACCTGAAGTCACAAAAGTAACTTGGTACAAAATTTTTTAATAACTCACCAATTATGTTAGGTCCGGTATTTTTGACATTGGGAAGGGACATGCACTCCCTACTTACTATAGTTTTTTTAAGCCACCTGCAGTTATTCTAAGAAGATGTACCGGGTAAGCAAATATGTGGGAAAAGTTATTACTTTGGTTCGATGAAATCTGTTTAACACTTTAGTAGCTATAAGCGAAAAAAAAACATTTATAACCCTCCCGGATGCATTTCCCTGAGCTCATTTAAGTGTGATCGTTATTATCATAATTTATTTGAATGTGACCATCTTTATTTTAAAATACATGTTCTAATAATGTAACATTGCCATGTTCATGTGTTATTTTATATGTACTTCCATATACCCGTGCGGGTTCCGGGTGGCGAATAGGCCCGCAGCAGCGCTAAGCTTGTCGGTAAAAGTCCCACTAAAGAGCGCTCAGAAACTTGACATCGGGTCAGGCCGCTTTGCCCACAAAGCGACTGGGATGTGTGCCCCAGGTGGTTGAATGGGGCAGCCCTGACATCGAGAGATGCAGGGTCGTTAGGCGATAATGCGGAAAACCTGACCGCAAACCATAGTGGTGCACTGTGTTGGGAAAAATGTCACGTTCTTCGCACGTTAAAGAACCCTGCTGCAGGTCTCGGTAAGAGTAGGACCCGTAGGATCCCCATGCAGGAGGCTAAATTTCCCGTCCCTACCCATCACTCCTTTTTCCAGTGGCAATCAAAACTCTCCTACCCGATTGGCCTTGTGTCCCCATTTCCTCCACTTCATCATCATTTCTTGTTCATTGTATCACCACTTTCATGTTCATCTCCCGGATATAGCCGAAATCGTTCTGCTTGGGAGTAAAGCAACAACTAACTAACTAAAAACTAAGTTGTTTTGGTAACAAACTAGTTGTTTGAATGTTATTCCAATAAAATTTATAAATTCTGATTCGGAAAATTGCCTTCGTGGATGCATAAAGTAAATAAAATATCTCATTCGTATACCAGTCAAAAGAAAAAAAAAGTAGCACGGAAGTTAAAATCTTGCACTATAGTTCAAATAATGTGAGTAAAAAGGTGTATAACGCCCTTGTAACACTGTAAAGGTTATATATGAAATGGATGAAATGATGATGGAAATAATGGGGTGCGGGAAACAAAGAAACATTCATGTTGATGACCTCGGGAAAACGAAGAGTGGATAAAGGCGGAAAAATCACCTATGCAGTGCACTACTTGGCGGTCCACAAAGGGATCCTTTAAAACAATCTCAAATTAAAAAAAATATTGAAGAAGCAAAGTACAAATGGGGCATACGATTGTCAAAAGTCCGAAAAGCAGAGACAACACCGGTAAATGGGAACCAAAACAGCACGACAGCACGATGAAACAGAAAACACAAATTAAAACCAGATAAAAAAAAAAAAACAGAATACCAATAAAGATCGATATTTTTCACCACAATAAAAAAATGCATTGACGCTACACAACTATACAAGATTTTCTAATGCTACCACTTCGGATTAAAAGGAATGTTTATGTTTAAAAAAATATTTCAACCAATTTGATATCATAATGTAAGAAACATGTAATGCCATAACCGGTATCGAATGTGCTACATATATCATCAAACTGTAAATACCCCATAAACACATCTGATAGAATACTGGGGTTAAGAAAAAGCACGTGCTGAAAAGGCTTTGTTAGTAATCTTGTTTAGAAATCTTGTTAGTACTTTTTTCTTTATCATTTCGAGGTACAAATTGATTGTTTGATTTTTTCTAGGTGCTGTATTTCAAGCCACAGGAAATTACAACGCTTCATTTTACTTTGGCGCCGGGATGTTTTTCGTCGGTGCCCTATTCCACTGCGCGTTACACTTGAGTTCCGTTAAGAAGCTCGGCAAAGATGAACCTGAGGTCACAGTTGAAGAAACTTACGAAGACACATCTCCTTAAAATGTCTTGGACAAATGGTGTTCGTCTTTTATTCTGTTTTTTTATTATTATTATAATCATGTGATAAATGTTACATTTTAAATGTTAAACTTAATTTTGTATTGTTTTATAATAAAAGTTACCTTTTTCATATTTTTTCCTTATACTGTCATCTTTGCAACAAAATTTCTTTTGTTTTATTTTCAGATTGAATATCGTGCAGTTTCTTCTCTATCCTTGTATTTTTTAAATAGTGGATTAATTGAGCGCAATTTTGATAACTGGAGCAGCACCAGTATGACACGCCGTAAACACTTTATGAGAAAATCTAAGTTTAAGTTTAAGTTTAAGCTAAGATTACTTAGCTTAATCTATGATTAAGTAACATAAACTAACTTAAAGATTAATCTAGCTAAATGTTAGTTACAGAAAAACCTTGATTTTCTTAACTTAATCTATGACTCTTAACTATCATAAAGTTAAGACTAACTAAAGTATCTATCATTAAGATGAGAAAAACTAGGATTTTCTTAAACTTTTCGAGAAAAGCTAAGTTTTTCTCTTAAAACTCAGTTAAACCGAGATTCTCTGAACTAAATGTAAGTTACGAGATAATCTTAGTTTAAGTTAAGAAAATCAAGGTTTTTTCTGTACCTAACATTTAACTGGGTTAATCTTAGTTTATATAACTTAATGCCTAGATAAAGCTGAGTAAAACTAGGATTAAGTAACTTAAACCAAGATTATCTCATAAAATGTTGACTGCGTTTAACGTGTGTCTGGCATACGTTAAACGCATGTCAACTGACGCATATTAAATTGGCGTTTCTAACCGCGTACGTCTGACGCACGTTAAAAATTTATCTTGGCAATATTTTTATTTCACAATAAAACAAACTAAATTAATAACTTACTAACTTCATACATTTTAGGAAACTATATGTCTGACGTATGGTAAATGTACGTTTACCGCACGTTTAAAAAACGTACGTCTGACATATGTTTTTACAATAATTTGACGTACGTTTACCGTACAGCGGTTAGAAACGTATGTTTAACGTACGTTTATGCACTACGTCAGACGCACGTTTTTATTAACGTACGTCAGACGTATGTCTAAATTTTGCCTGTGTAAGTAGATACAAAAGATATATTCTGATTCTGGCGGTGGATTGTGTACTTTTATTTTCACTTTTGTTACGAGTTCGCGTTGTTGATTTCTGTTCGGTTTATTTTTTTTAATGTTTTTAGTTTCTTCGTGCTGTTCTTGTTCGTTTTTACCAGGTTTTGCCCTTTCTGACTTTTGACACTATGGAATGCCCCAGGGATGCTGCTTTGCTTTGCATTGCTTCACTAATGAACTGATCCCAAATCTTGTAAAATGTATGATTGCCTAAATTGGTTCACGGATGTCAAATTATAGTAACGAAAACCATATTCTTTATGACTATACCTGTATATACATATAAAAAAATCAATTCAACAACAAAAACCATAAAAGTAAACAAATAAAAAACACCAACACACGAAAAACCCCGAAATACTTGCTTTAACATTAAAGATTTCAATAATGTATATTAAGTAGCTATTGTGCACGCTTTAGGCTATATAAGGGAGATTTCGGATGAAACATGAAAAGGGTTATACAAAGAATACGAAAAGATGATGAAGTGGAGGAAATGGGGACACAAGAAGTTGAGGAAATGGGGACACACGGCCAATCGGGGAGGAGAGTTTTAACTGTCATAAATAATCTAAGACTAGCAATCATCCTATGAATCACAAATACTAGGTGGAAGAGAAAAAAACATTCAGAAAGATAAGCGCAGCATTTGGTTGTAAAATTGAAATGTCGTTTTTCAAAAAAAAACCGTCCAATTTATACTACTAAAATTTATTTATTAACTTATCAAACTGAAATCTTTCGTATAGAAAAATGAGTGAGTGAGTGAGTGAGTGAGTTGGTGTTTTACGCCCGTGCAACGCTTGATAGGTTATTTACAGGCGGATGATAAAATGAACATGAAATGATGATGAAAAATGAAATATGGGGGTGGGGTGGGGTGGGACACAAAGGACCGGCAAATTTTGAAGAACCACAGAAAAAGGGGAGAGGTGGGTAGGGGCGAAAAATTTAGCCTATGTGGTGCACTACTTGGCGGTCCACAAATGGGTCTTTTACGTGCATGAAGTGTGGCACTCTCCACACACGTTGGCCCACTATGGTCGGCGGTTAGGGTTTCCGTATTATAGACCTGACAACCCCCGCGGACGAGGGCCACACTATTCAGCCACCTAGGGTACACACTTGGTCGCTCTGTGGGCTGAGCACTGACCCGACGTCAGAATCCCAAGACCCTTAGTCGCCTCTTACGACAAGCTAGGCTCTGCTGCGGGCCTATTCGCCACCCGGGCCCCGCACGGGACTATATGAAAATTTGTTCGTATTCTTTCGTTAGTAAGTTAACGAGAATTCTCTGTAATACCATAATGCGATCAGCGACGAGAACTCGGTAGAAAAAAATAGTGAAATCAATTTACGTCTTCACAAAGGGAATTTTATTCATGTACGTGCATAAAGCATGACATTATCCACATAGTTGGCCAACTACCGTCAGCGGCCAGACTTTCTGATTGATCTGACAACCCCTGCTGAGGAGGGCCACAATATTCAGCCACCAAAGAGCACACCTTGCTTGCCCTATGGGCTTTGTACTAACCCGGCGTCGGAATCCTAAGACCATTAGTCGCATCTTACGACAAGGTAAGCTCTAATGCAGGCTTATTCGCCACTCCGTACATCTATCAATGACCTCTTCATATACTTTGAGCAGTTTTAAAATGCACCGACCATCAGAGAAGTGAGAGAAGAATCCTGATGAATGAGTAAGCGAGAGAAGAACCCCTTGGATTGCGACTTGTACTTTAATGAATTCGATGTCTCAACTTCTGTATTTTTTGTTTTTTAAAAAGACATTTTAAAGACATTTTATAAATGGCACTTCCAAAGTTGTCTTTGCCGATTGAAAAAAAAAACCAAATCATTCAAATGTATTGTTAGTCAAATTATACATTGCAACACAATAACAAAAGATAAAATTATTAAATCAAGGTCATGTAAACATGTCAACGTTAAACACTGAATGAAATATCGGTTATTCGTAAATGTCAACTAAGATGAGGGATTAACCGAATGTTTCTATTAAAACCATCGTTGAATGATTTTTTATTAAAAAGATTTTGAACTTCGAAAAATGGCATTGTCCGAAAGTAGACCAGCTTTCATGCTCAATAAAATTTATTTTCAGAACCAAATCAGCAATTTGTTCTGTGACGTTGAGCATCTTTAGGATCCCAAGTATTCTGAATTATAATTTGGGTGCAAATGGCCTGTTATTAATCATTGAATGTGTTTCGATTAAAAAGTTTTTAACTTTAGAAAATGACATTGTCCGTTCATGCTCAATAGAATTTATATTCTGAGCCGAATTAGAAATAAATTCTGTCACAATGAGCACCTACAAAATCCAAAGTATTCTGAATGATAATTTGGGTGCACATGACCCATATCTAAGCATCATAATGCATGACATTTGAAATATATAAATACGAATATCATTGACGTATAAAAAGGTTTCATAGCAAATTCTATTTTCATAGATTGGTATACGGTATGGCTTGCTCTTCAAATGAGCAAATTCAAACCGAACATATTACGACTAAAAATAAAAAAGAAACAGTAAAAACAGAAGATGAAAGAATTGGACTTGAAAAGCCAAGTGCGGAAACTGATGGCAAATGGGGTTGGGTTGTTGTAGCGAGTTCACTCGTAATAAACCTACTCGTCGATGGTATAGGTACAAGTTATGGTGTCCTTTTACCAAAGTTCGCTGATTACTTTAATGAGAGTAAAAGTAATCTCTCTCTTATAGGAACAGTTATGATAGGAACGTATATGTGCACCGGTAAGTATGATAATAGAAGTTTCTTAATAATTTCGGAACGTTAATTTTCCCTATAGACTGAAGAATATGTTTAAACCTAATGTCAACTTCAATTAGATTCTATTTTTTTTCACGCGTATGCAACACCAGTTCCTTGTTAATTTTCTACCAAGATTGCTGTTTTTAAATGCATTTATTAAAAAAAAAACGAAGTTCGTGACTCCTGTGTTTTATTTCATATTTGGACCTTGCGCATGCTCCGTTCGGCAAATAGGCCTGTGTTAAGTTTATCGGTTAAAGGTATACCAAATAGCGCTCAGAAATCTAACATCGGGTCAGATCGCGTTGCCTGCAAGAGGCTTAATTGCCCGTCACTATCATTACTTCTTTCTGTTATTATGTAGTCAAAACTCTCCTCTCTAATTGACAACGTGTCCCCCTATCCTCCATTTAAATTTCAATAATGATTAAACCCTAAGGTTCTTCCTAACCCAGACATACAGGATCTTAGTCATAATTGGGTTCCCAAAATCGATATTTTGGGCTTTATTGCTCTATGATCTTCATAATCATATAGTGTAGAGCGCCTCTGAGGATTCTTGAATAGACGAAACGCACTATTTTCATGTTTGGATGTATATCAGTTAAACAACGTTTCTGTCAAATTTGGTGTGAGCGGCGCATATTTTTTTATATTGGCTTTTTTGGCTTAAATGCATTTATTTTTGAAACAAACACAAATTCCAACACGATTTTACCTTTAAATTTTCATTTCCTAGATCATTTTTGACTGGAAAAATAAAGAAAATTGGCGGGAAAATCTATATACAATTCTGAATGATTATATCTTAAAGAGGCAAGATAACTCAGAACTTTATAAAGTAATACGATATTATTTTAGGAAGTTTTATAAAATTTCATTATCAAAAGTTTGCGTTTTTCCCTAAAATGCCACATGTATGTAATCACCCTGATGCTTACGTATAGACTGATTCTTTTAAATGCGTAAATATTTACTACGGATAAATTCGTATGCCCAAAAGTAATCTTTCATGGTTTGATTGGTTTTATAACATTGGCATTCCCAGACCAAATTGTAGCACCGCTACAAGAAAACAGTGGAACTAATATTCAGCTAAAATCATGCTAAAATTGCACTGTGAATTTGACAGCGTAAATTAGCAGCTAGACAAAGTCCACTAATTTACCACTATATTTTAGCGGAATAATTAGTTCCACTAAACTTCCGCTAAATCTGCCACTGATACCTACTGTTACTGACAGTGTAAAATTAGCATCCAATTCTAAATACCACTAAAATACACTAATATATTTAGCGGTTTCTAGTGGTTCGCCTCTATTTCCACCAATTTTCCACTACATAAAGATAAAATAATTTATGAGAAATCAGTGGACAATGAGCGGTACTAAATTCCTACTAGGAAAACTCTGTTAGAAAGTTTAAACAAATATGAACTGCTAAAATACGCTACAAAAACTCAATACATTTATAGGCCTAGCTAAAGTACGCTAAATAAACTTGTAAGTTAGATTTAATAAATTTAAATAAGAAATCAGTGGACAATGAGCGGTACTAAATTCCTACTAGGAAAACTCTGTTAGAAAGTTTTAACAAATATGAACTTCTAAAATACGCTACACAAACTGAATTAACTAGATATATTTAAAGGCCTAACTAAAGTGTCCTTAATAAAGTTACAAAAATATTAACTGCATGCATTAACACAAAAGAATAAAAATATTGTTTATGAACCTGTAAGTTACTGAAAGTGTGCTAAAGTTACAAATTATAGAATATACGAAAAAAAATCAAGATAAAATATGAATAAATGCTATCGCTACTCGAGATTGACTTTGTTGCATGGTTTTAGAACAAAATCATTATTCTTTTAATTAAATAATTTGTTATAAAACAAGTATTTAATTGTTTTTCCTGTTCTCCAATACTAATTCCGTGCATCATTTATCAATGTGATTAATACATGTACATGTTAATTATAGCTACATTAAATTATCAGATAAGTTTATCAGATAAACAGCATGAAGTCCATCTGGATGTGGTCAAGGCATCTGTAATACTTGTAATCTAATTGAATTAATTATTGTCTAGCCAATCAAATGTTTCAACGGTTTTTGAAAATTATAACATATGCCTTCGTCTCGAGGTCTTTGTGAAGGCAAGCAACGTAATTTTACAGATTTTCTTTGTTTTTTAAATGAATACTAGTATATGTGGATACTCGAAAATCGAATGCAGCATATTCAACATGTTGAAAGAATGAAATGTCTCGAAATATCTTATTAGTCACTTTAGCAAAATTGTGTTTTAAAGTGTAGATTCAACGGATACTTGAAAATTGAATGCAGCATATTCAATATGTGTAAAGTATGAAATGTGTCGAAAAATTTTATTTGTCACTTTAGCAAAAATGTGTTTTAAAGTGTAGATTCAACGGGACAAAATTGGAATTGAATAGTATTGTTGTTGTATGGAATATTAAAAAAAACCCATTCAATTTGACATGGAAAATATACTTAGTTATACTTTGTGAAATTTGAATAAAACAGCGTGTATCAGCAATATTTTCAATATTGAAAGTGTGCACTGGATCTGTAATTTTTGCATAGTTTGCCTGGACTTGCAACGGTTTAATTAGATGTACAGTTCAATAAAAGATATTAATTCCACTGAATATTTTTTGGAGTACCACTAAAAGCCTGCTAAAATACCACTAATTTTTGCTACAAGTACCACTAAAAACCTGCTAAAATACTACTGATTTTTGCTAGGAGTACCACTACAAGCCTGCTAAATTTCCACTGATTTTTGCTAGGAGTACCACTAAAAGTCTGCTAAAATACCACTAATTTTTGCTAAATAACCACTACACAACTGCTAGAAATACCACTTGATCTTACTAAATTGACCACTGTTTAATGCAAATATACCACTAGAACCATGCTACATGTTTCTCAATATCACCATATACAGCATTTAATCTATCCGCTACATTCTGCTACTTTTCCCACTAATTAGTGCTAGTAACTAATTTGCATAATACGCTAGATTCATACTAATACAATCCACTACATTCTGCTGTCAAACTAATTTAAATAATTGAAACGCTAAAAACATGCTAGAAATTCCACTAATTGTATACTGTCAGTATATATTAGCTTCGATTGGCTAAGAAATATGCAAATGAGACACACGACAGTAGTAATCTAGCAAGAGTCTTACTATACATGTAGTGGAAATTTAGTGGTACTGATTATTGCTAATATTCCTGCTGAATTCATGCTAGACTACCACTACAAGGTTTAAATATTTTCCACTAAAAATATGCTAAAACTCAACTACGATACTACTACAAAAGGGTCTGGGTTGTTTTGATTATGTTGGACCAATAACTAGAATGTATGTCCTAACTGATGTTCAAACCTGTCAAACTTGTACTTATTGTTTTTGGGCCCTTAGCGAAGGCATCGATGTCCAATGGACACATCTTTTCTTTATTTTTTGCAAATGTTTAAATGTTTTTATTGTAGGTCCATTTTCTGGTGGCCTTGTTAACAGGTATGGCTGTCGAATAGTGACTGTAGTCGGAAGTATTATCGCCTCGGTTGGCATACTAGCTGGTTCTTTTTGTCCTAATCTTCGATGTTTAATAGGAACGTATGGGGTGATTGGAGGTAGGTATTTATCTAGAATGTTAGGTTCTCCGTATTGCAACCTAAAGAACATCGATAAAAGTCTCTGCTGTTCACTATTAAAAATGTTGTAAATGCGTCATATTTGCATATATAAAGAAATTGTTAATAACTAATCAACTCGTATGACAAAGAAGAAAAAATAAACACAAGGCAAAGACGTACCGGAAAAATTGAAAATCACAATGGTCCTGACTTAGTACAGTCATTTCAAATGAAATAGTTTGTTTAGCCAGGTCTTTGGTGCTTGACCTCTCTTTTCCATTACAATCTAAGGTCCGGTAGTAACAAATAAACCCAATTTGTATTGTCTCATGGTTGTGAGTTAACATGGAGATAGTAAGATGATCTACCCAATACAAGAAATAGCCAAACACTAATCACAACGATCATGAATCATTATGTCTGACATATTTTTGAATTTTTCTATCAGATACTAAACTTCTTTAAGATCGTACCATAAATAATTTCTGTACCTGACTGTTTTTCATTGTGGTCTTTTGTCGCTTGTTTAATGTGAACTGTGTCGCGTATACTTATTCCACATCTCATTATCTCCAAGCCGGTCACATAGAGACAATGGTTTCGAATAGAGGAACATTAAATTTAATATTTCGAACAAACCGTGAATTAATTATTTGTTGATAAAACAAATATTGTGGTTTTTTTCAGGTATAGGATTTGGAATGATGTATCTTCCTTCTATTGTCAGTGTTGGCCTTTATTTTCAAAAGAAACGAGCTCTTGCCACTGGTATAGCAGTATGTGGATCTGGAATAGGAACATTTATCTTCTCGCCCTTTTTAGAATATCTTTCGGAAGAATACGACTGGAGAAACATTTTAATGATCATGTCAGGCGTGATTTTAAATGGTGCTGTGTGTGGGATGTTTATTAGACCTATAAGTCCTAAAAATGGCATTGAAATTTCTGTTGGCAACAAAAACGGCAGTTTAAATAAATCACAGTTTAATCAAACCATCTTGAACCAATGCGACGAAAAAAATGATGAGACAATTATTAATATAAGGAATGTTAGTTCTGTTACATCATTAACCGCACTGACGAGCGAGACGACTAGACAAAACTCGCAAGTTAACAGTTGGAAAAAAATCGTTGTACAACGAGTTAAAGGCCTTGAGAAAGTATTTCATCTTTCTCTCTTTAAAAAATCCGAATTCCTATTGCTTTTTATAGGAAACATATTTGGTGTGATTGGATTCTACATACCGTTTATATATCTTGTTGACCGAGCTTTGGAACTTAGCATTTCAAGCACTAATGCAGCATTTCTAGTGTCAATAATAGGTAAATTCGATTGTTTATCTATACTTTTTTTATAGAAAAATATGCTAACGTCGTTGATACATTGATAGATTATTTGATGTTTGCTTGTTGACCTGTCTATAAGAAGCAGTAAGATACCAACGGGTCATTGACGAGAGTAAACTCGGATGTCTCGAAAAGGTTAACAGGTCCTGCTTATTGAAACATGTCCGTCGCGGTGGTGACGATAAATTCTGTGTGTCTAATTCGGTAAAGAAAACCAAATATGCAACAAACATGTACTCATCTATGAGATACATATCCATATTTTACTTGAAGGTCATGATGTCGTCCGATTAAAGACATAGAACCTATCATTTTTGCAATATTTTTACATTGAATAAAAAGTACATATATTTAAAAAGTACCTTCTAAAACGTACCTTTACCGACATAAAAACTCAAATTTATGCAGCTTTATATAAATTTATCTTATTTTAATTCTTCGCGTTGATTAAGTATTGTCCAGCAAAATATTTACTTTTGGTAAACCGTTATTCACATGAACTTTACTGGGAAGCAGTAAAGTGAGAAACGAAATGAAACTAAACGAGACGAAGAGAAAATGAAATCGGTAAATTAAAGAAAACTACTGGTGTCGGGTGGAAACGATTCAGTTTTCTTTTTTTTTACCGGTTTGGCTCAATTTCGTTTCCTTTTATTACGATTTAGGTTGCTTACTTTACTGTTTTCGTTTTCCTTCTTTATCGATTTGGTTGTCGTTCCGTTTTCGTTTGGTTTCTTTTCGTTTCTCAATTTACCGGCACGCAAGTGTTCACATTTTACAATTAGTTTGTCCTCTTTTTTGATACGTATTTTACTGTAATTTTTCCTATAAAAGAATACTTTCTGGTAGTTTTTTTTTAAATACACATGACAACAAAGTTCCAGACAATAAATTTTGCTACGCCTGACGCGCGTTTCGTCTATTCAAGACTCATCAGATGCGCTCTACCAAAAATATTGAAAATGCCAAACACTATATGATTATGAAGAGCATAGGACAGTAAACCAAAAATACCAAACTGGGGAACCAAATTATTACTAAGATGATCGTGTCGTCAACGGTTTTTCAAATAGTGTGAATTTCATTAGTTTTTTTTATAAATTGCGAAAATGATAGGTTCTATGTCTTTAAATTTTATGGAAGTTCCTTATTCCGTCCAACTCAACTTATGACGTTTACATATAACATCCAGAGCTTGGGGACATTCATTGGTTTCTTTAATAGATCGTCACATTTGACACACAATGCTACTCGATTGATTGCCTTAATGTTATATGTTTAATAGAAGGGCTATAGACATGAAATGATGATAAGAAATAAGGGATGGGAATCTGAGGATTAGTAAACTTTCAAGATTGCTGGAAATAGAGGAGGCGGAAAGGAATAATGTGGTGAAATAATTACGGTCGACCTTACAAGAGTAAAAACTCTCATCCCCAATTGCCATTTTGCATACTTAACCTCCTGTTTATTTGAAATGTCTGTACCAAGTCAGGACCATTGCGATGTATAACTATTCCGGAGTGTCGTCAATGTTTTATCTTTTCTCTTGGACATTGAGATTGATCGTCCAAGCTCGGTAATTTTGTTATCACCTTTATTAATTAATTACCATTTCGTGTACATTTTATTACCCGTTTCATTTTCATCTCCTTGCTTTAACTGAATTTGTGCTGTATAGCAGTAAATAACTTACAAACAAATTAACTAACTGTTATGCTTCTTACAGTAGCTTTACTAGTTTTATGTCGTGTCGAAAGAGGTGATAATTTATTATGCTTTTATTGCAGGTATTATGAATATAATTGGGAGATTAGCTGCTGGAATTCTTGCAAATACAAAGAGGTTTGACGCCTTAGTTCTCACGATAGGGGCATTGATAGTTGGTTCAATTACGTTATTTCTTCAACCATTTTGTACGAACTATAACACCTTGATTATTTTTTGTGTTCTATTTGGAGCTTGTATAGGTAAGAAGCAAACTGGTTCCAATAGGTTAATTATTTTAAGGTAAAAAGTTCGAAAGAGCATAGACCAAATCATTTAACACGAACGATGACAGAACGAAGAAACATAAAACAACTAAACAGCAATGAACAATCTAAACCAAACGACATGAACCCATGTGCTCCGGAAAAAAAGTAAGATCCAGTATGTGTTTGCAAGATTTTCATTTTATTGTTTAGCTCGATGAAAAAAAAAGTTTTGGATGGCAAATATCTCTAATGATAGTCCGAAATTGGCGTCTTCGGCATTTTTCCAGCAAGCTGGTGCAGTGGGACGCCAGAGCCCCTTTTGATCATTTTTTTAATCTGAAAAAAAGCCTTAGATGCATATATTCAGTTATTAAAAGGTTATAATATTAAAGTGAATGGTCAAATATTGGGAGAAAAGTAGTATTTTGTGCCAGTACAAACAAACATGAAAAAATAAATAAATAAGGTCAAGTATCAAAAGTAGGTCGATTGAAACCTTTTCTGTAGAGATTAAAATGTTTCCAAAATAACCCATCTTTTTAATTACAGCGACATATGTTTCAACTGCTTCGATCATAGTCTGCAATATTATTGGCGTGGACAAGCTAGCTAGTGCTTGGGGATTACTTGGTGTAGCAAGAGGATTTGCTTCAATCATTGGTCCATACCTAGCAGGTTGGTATAATAAAATAGTTATCATGATGCTACATAGATTAAATATGGAACACAAAATGAAAAGGCTGACTGAATCAGAAAATCTAGGCTGGACAATAGTATACAGAGCGGACAAACTTTATACATGTACCATATATCATTTGGTTATTATCTTTGTTCCCATGCAAAGCCAATGCGGCCGTTACTTTGTTCCAGGCAAAACTTATTCAGCCATACAGAAAGGGGTGATAAAATGAACAGGAAATGCTGATTAAGTGTCAGAGAAGTGCGACGGGGACACAAGTTAAGGGGAGTGAGTTTTGACTAGCAAGTGAAAAATGGCACCCTTCTGTAAAAAAAGAATAAGCTAGTTATTGCTTTTCCTCCAAGCAAAGCGATTTCGAACATGCAAGGGGTGATATTATGAACATGAAATGAAGAAAAAGGGGACAACGCCCGTCAATGAAGGGTAGTTTTGACTGCCCCTGAAAAAAGGAGATGGGTACGGACAGGCAATTTAGCCTCTTGCATGTGGATCCGTCGGCCTCTATTCTTACCGAGAACTGCAGCAGAGTTCTTTAACTTTTTCCCAACACGGTGCTACACTATAATTTGCAGTCAGGTTTTCCCGCATTATAGCCTGACGACCCTTGCATTCATTATGGCAGGGCTTCCCCATTCAACTACCTTGGGCACATTTCCCAGTCGCTTTTAGGGCAAAGAACCCTGACACAATCGAATATTTTAACAATAGAAATGTATTTTAAACTTTCTGAATATACAATTTTTCGACAAACTTTATTTAAATTTCAAAGCCAGCTATGTTAAGACTATTTTTAATTTTATTCCAAAAGTTTTTAACAATAAAAGCTTTATTATCTTATTATTATCTTATTAGGATTGGTATACGAAAAGACGGGCAGCTACAATAGCTCTTTTTATTTCGGTGGAGCTACCTTCATGATAGCAGCTATCTTTCACATGAGCATATGGTTAACAATAAGGTTCAATAGGAACAGACGACTCCAGTTATTTGCATATACAACCAACGGGGACATGAACAACAAAGAAGAAACACTTTAGTATGTGAAAGTTCCTAATACCTTTTGTTTCACTTATGTTTTTATAACAATCTGTTTTTTTACTGTTTCAGTTTTACTTTTTAGTTTGTTCTTTAAATCGCAACTTTTGTAGCTTATATAAACATGATAAATGCAGTTTTACTCAGGAGTATTAAATATTGTATATATTTTTGGTGTTTAAGTTGTAATACTTGAAAGCATTTTATTGACGATTGTATTATTCTTCTATGCTTAAACAAAGTACTTGCACAAGTGGAAGTCATATCTTCAGTTCAGATACATAACTTTCTGAAAGAAGCAAAGAGGCACCAATGGGGCATTCAAGTGTGTCAAAAAAAGTCCGAAAGGACAACGACGAAACAAGTAATAACGAACAAAAACAGCACAAAACAAGCATTCTGAGAGTATTGCAAAACAATACATAGTCCCCTACCGGCCTCGTATTTCAGTCACTGGTAACAATTTGTCAAACAAATGAATACCTAAACTTGATCAGTTTATTATCTATAAGGAACAATAAAAAAGTCTATAACTCATCAAAGTAAACTCACATATCAAAAATCATTTCATTATCTATAAGCGTTTAGAAAAAAGTGCGGAAAACTGAAATTATAGTGAATTTTCAAAGTTCAAAGGGCAATAACTCCCATAAAGATTTTTAGACCGGGACGAAACTCAATCTTAATTTGTAACTCATCAAGGTAAACTCACATACCAAAAATCAGTTCATTATCAATAAGCGTTTAGAAAAAAAGTGCGGAAAACTGAAATTTTAGTGAATTTTCAAAGTTCAAAGAGCCTTAACTCCCATAAAAATTTGTGGACCGGCAGGAAACTCAAACTTGATCTGTAACTCATCAAAGTAGACTCACATACCAACACTAAAGTATGTCTCGCCTGCCGGCACCATCAGAAACAATTTTTTTACTACTTCCACTATATTTTGAATTTACATGGATTTTCAGTTTCTGAGATCAAAAGATGTTTATAGAACTAAAACATTGTTAATATATGCAATAAAAATAATCAAAGTCACTCACCAAAAAATCAAGGTCAAGGTCAAAAGATGGGGATGTAACTGTGCTAGGCTACTACTGGGGCATATGCATACCAAGTTTCACCAACCTAGGACTTATAGTTCTTGAGATATGGAAGTGCACGCAAAACTTTTCCATTGCTATTATATTATATGTATTAAAAATTGTCAAAGTCACTCAACCAGAAAATCAAGGTCAATGTCAAAAGATGGGGATGCAATTGTGCTAAGTTACTACTGTGGCATATGCATACCAAGTTTCATCAACCTAGGACCTATACCTTTCGATATGGAGGTGCTCGCAAAACTTTTCCATTGCTATTATATAAATTGAAAATTCTCAAAGTCATTCTACCAGAAAATCAAGGTCAAGGTCAAAAGATGGGAAAGCAACTGTGCTAAGCTACTACTGGGGCATATGCATACCAAGTTTGATCAACCCAGAACCTATAGTTCTTGGGATATGGAGGTGCTCGCAAAACTTTTCCATTGCTATTATATGTAAGGAAAATTGTCAAAGTCACTAAACCAGAAAATCAAAGTCAAGGTAAAAAAATGGGGAAACAACTGTGCAAAGCTACTACTGGGGCATATGCATACCAAGTTTCATCAACCCAGGACCTACAGTTCTTGAGATATGGAGGTGCTCATAAAACTTTTCAAAAAAGTTAACGCCGCCGCCGGTAAAGTAACACCTATGTCCCGCTCTGCTTCGCAGGCGAGACAAAAATCAGTTCATTATCTATAAGCGTTTAGAAAAAAAGTGCGGAAAACTGAGGCGTGACAGACAGACGGGCAGACAGACGAACAGACGGACAGAGCGCAAACCTATAGTCCCTTCGGCTTTCGCCGGTAGGGGACTAAAAACACAAAACACAAAATCAACCGAACAGATATCAACAACGCAAACTCAAGTCTAACAAGAGTGAACTCTGGTATCGTGAATAAATTTTGTGAAAAGATTCTTTTAACTAGAGCTTTATTTGCACCTAATTGCACATCTTGATTTCTTCTAATTTAAAAAAAAAATCCCGTATAATAACGGCAAAAATATTAAAACAACACATATTATAAAACAGAAAATGATGAAGTAATTTAAAATATATTTCATACAGAAAACCTTCATGTATAATAATAATAATAATACGATTTATATAGCGCCTTATATAAAATACAATACTCTAAAACGCTTTACAATTAAAAATAAAATACTAAAATCTTGCAAATGAACATGTGAAACATAACAATAAAACTCAGTCAATAATAAAAGTAATAAAAATCCAATACTGAGGAGTAAAAAACCTTAAAAAATATAGAAACTGTGACAATAAGTAAAAAACGCACAACTGCATAAAAACTATCAAAATGGGAAGAAAAAACATAGAAACTAAGACATAACCCAAGGAAAAAGGATTTCAATATAAAATTATAGATAGATAATAATGATAATAAACTATAAATGAGATAAGGACATAATTTGAAAAGTAAAATTTAAAATATTAGTCTGTTCAGTAGCTTAGAAACGGCTTACAGTTAAAACGCTTAAAAAGCTAGGCTATAAAAGTATGTTTTTAACCTCTTTTTGAAAATGTTTAGCGACTTGGACTGCTTAACGTCACTTGGAAGATCATTCCACAACTTTGCTGATGCCCATCCAAATTGCCGCTCTCCATACGTTTTAGTCCGTATATTTGGAAGTACGAGTCTTGTCGTGGTTTCTGACCGTAAAGATCTCGTTGGCTTGTACACATTGAGAAGTTCATCAAGATAGGAAGGCGCTGTTCCATGCAAGGAGCGATACACAAGTGTCAAGATCTTAAACTGTGGACGGTAACAAACAGGTAACCAGTGAAGATCTGCCAGAATAGGAGTAATGTGTTCCCGTTTTGGCGTTCTAGTCACCAGACGAGCTGCCGTGTTCTGGACTTTTTGTAAACGATTGAGAGTTGTCTTCTTTATACCATGCAACAGACTGTTTCCATAGTCAAGTCTAGCCGTTATAGTTGAATTAACCATAGTTTTGCATGCCTCGGTTGTTAAGCAGCGTCTGATTCTTCCAATTTTACAAATCTGAAAATTGCACGACTTCACAATTGCTGAAACTTGTTGGTCCATGTTGAGGTGCTGGTCGAAAAATACACCTAGGTTTCGTACACATGGAACGCTTTCTATTGTATGTTCACCAACTTTTAGCTGCAGTTTCGGCACAGACGTGACGTTTTGTTTGGATGTGAAAACAATTAACTCAGTTTTGTCCTGATTTAGTTTAAGAAGGTTTGATGTCATCCAGGAACCAATGTCTGCGATACATGCTTCAAGTCGAGAAAAGTAATCGTCCCAGTTGTCTAGAGGCTTGATGATGAGGTAAACTTGGGTATCATCCGCATAGCAATGAAACAGCATTCCATGGCGGCGACAAATGTTTCCTATAGGCATAGAGAAAAGACAATATAACTTCGGGCCCAAGACGGATCCTTGCGGCACACCGAAAGGCAAAGGACGGGAATCTGATCTCACTGTTCCAATAGTCACTGTTTGTTGTCGATTTTTCAAATATGACTGAATCCAGGCGAGCGCAGCTCCACGAACTCCATAAGTTACTGACATGCGTTTGAAAAGAATTTCATGATCAATCACATCGAATGCAGCGGATAAATCAAGAAGCACGAGAACTGCTGAAGATCGTTGATCCAGCGCTGTCACAATGTCGTTATGCACTTTGAGGAGGGCAGTTTCAGTAGAGTGCTGGGCACGATAAGCAGACTGAAAAGGATCTCGCAGGCTGTTGTTGTCCAGATGGGAATCGATTCTACGTGCTACAACTTTCTCAATGATCTTTGAGATGAATGATAAATTAGAGACTGGACGGTAATTTTTTAATGTTTCTTTGTCGAGACCAGGTTTTTTAAGAAGAGGCCTAACTAAAGCTTCCTTGAACTTAGACGGAAAGGTACTTTGGTTGAAAGACGAATTGACTATTCCAGTAATAATAGGTAGAAGCGGATTTAGACACTCCTTCAGCAGTCTAGTAGGCATTGGATCTAGTTCACACTGTTTCGACGGAGCCTTCATTATGATTGATCTTATCTCATCTTCTGAAGCATGGTTAAATTCTGTAAGTAATGGTCCCGTGTATAGATTATCGGCATCCATGAATGAAACATTGTTTACAGAGTTTACACGCAGTTTCTCTCTAATGGTTGCAACTTTGTCGATGAAAAAGTCAGAGAACGTTTCCGCTAGACATTTGCTTGTTGGTAATGTTGGCAATGGACATTGTTGGTTCTTGCCTATTAAATAATTTGTAACTTTGAACAAAGTTTTGGGGTCGTGTTTACATTCTTCAAGTTTAGATGAATAGTAATCCTCTTTGGTTTGATGTAGCATATGGCCCAGGCGTTGGCACTCGGTTTTAAAGATTTGACGATGAATTTCTAACTTTGTGCGTCGGTATTGACGTTCGGCTTTACGTTTCTTTTGTTTTGCCGATCTTAGTTCATCTGAATACCATGGTGTATTAGGTCTAATGGTAATAGATTTTGATACCGTCGGTGCAAGATTGTCCAAAACGTCGATTATGGTGTCGTTATAATTGTTGACCAAATCATCGACAGGGCAGTTGTTATCGCTCTTCTGTTTATTCAATAGATCATGCAGATTGTCTTTCATCTCATTCATATTAATGTTTTTCAGTTTTCGAAAAGTTATCTCTTTCTTTTCACGTTGAGGTTTATCAAATTTAAGGCTTGAGTGCAACGCAAAATGATCGCAACACAGGTTACCTTTAGCGTCGGTAAGATTAGGATTTTCCACTAAAACTGGTGAGTCAATTAAGTTGCTCGATGATCTTGTGATGCAAAGATCAAGTATGTGACCTTTAACATGGGTCGGATGTCTAACATGTTGAACTAGATTTCGGTCATCTAGAGTTTGTAAGAACCTGCGTGCGTCTGGATCGTTTTGATTGTCAATATGGAAATTAAAATCACCTGTGATCAAAAGTTCATTGGGAAATATCGTGTTTTGATCGAGATAGTTTTCCCATTCAATGAAAAATTCACTCGAAGTGCAGCCATTCGTGGACGATGGCGGGGGTCTATAGATGATGCACAACCTCATTGAAACGTCATTTTTACGAACTGAAACTTCCAGATGCTCGAATTGCTTGAACTGCTGTGAGTTTGAGTTTATAGCCGTAACATCAAGGTCGTTTTTATAAACTATGGCCAGTCCACCACCACGGCGTCCATCACTACGATCTCGACGAATAATGTCATAACCAATTGGCGTGAGTTCGTTAACTACAATGTCGTCGATTGTTGAACCGAGCCATGTTTCAGTCAAAATAATTGAATCAAGATTTTGAGAGACTATATAATCGGATAGTGATAGAGATTTGTTCTTTACAGATCTGCAGTTCATTGTGCATACTGAAAACTGATTTGACGGAGAACGACTTCTAACAGTTTTGATGACATTTAGTGCTTTATGTCTATATTCGAAAGTTTTATCAGTAGGCCTAGTGCATGATGTATAACGGTGCGTAATACGACGTTCAATAGGTTGGAAATCGCTCAAAATTGATGGCACGATGGCAATGTTATTTGTTTCATCAACACCAAGCTGCGGTTGATGCGAATAAATGTTTGTGTTTTTGCAAATGAGAACTGGAATACATCGTATTAAACGACTCCCTGCTTTTGTACCCCGTCTAGTCTTTCGTACACGACGGGTAAGGTAATTAAAAGTCTGACTAAACACTGATTTAAACATAACTCACTGTTGTTTTTGTTGATGATATATGGAGTGTTTATATTATTACCTTTAAAAACTGTAAAGTTCCAAATTGTTTCTTTAAGAATCAATCATAAGCACAAAAATCTGGATTACAGAGTCTCAAATAATCGACAATAATTCCACAGAATGCATATAAATCACTAAATATTCGGAGCTTCACAGGGAGCTGCCATTCAGCGCTAACCACGTGACAGGAATCACGTGGTTAGCGCTGAATGATATTTGTAAACACGTCGAAAATTTATCTAGTTGTGAATACAATTGAAATTTTGAGTTGATAGAATAACGATTATTATATAAATAACATATAGCTGAGAGGGTGATGGAGTAGATTGATACCCTGAGAAAAGCATTGTCAACTGAGGCGCAGCAGAGGTTGACAATGTCTTTTCGAAGGGTAGCAATCTACTCTATCACCCTATCAGCTATATGTTATTTAATTTATTATACTGAATCATTTTTAAAGTACATTTACGCTCGGATTTTCAAATCTTTTTATTTGTTTTCCCGAGTTAAACAGAAATAAAATGTTGCCATGTGAAATAACTTCAAAAACATTTTTTAATTGTTTAGGCGTTTGTTAGTAGATGCATTAATTGGTGTTAGTTAAAATAAGTACTTTGCACGAAATATTGTTGCATCTTAATACTGTCAATTTTACAACTGATAAAGAATGTCAAATTGAGGCTGTGCACGAGCTCAGCGCACGAGAGGGTGATAGATAAAACAATATCACCCGTGAGGGTGATAGATTATACAATTATCACCCTAGTCGGTATGTGACCCAAGCCCTCGGGTGACCTTACTTTCTCGGGGAAAGAAATGCCGGGTCACATATCATCTAGGGTGATAACTGTTATATTACATCGAATATTTAGATGAAACAATTTAATTTTAAATTCTAAACATATTTCGGACATTTCAACCTTTTCCATAGGAAAAAATACAGCCCATACACTATTGAAGAAAAATCGTGGGGCCACGTGCAAATTAGTACGAGAGGGTGACCTTACCAACGATTACCGGTTGACCCAGCGAAATATCACACGTCACGTGAAAACCTCTTAGCGAATCAAAATAAAGATTTTCATATGAGTATATACATGCAATATAAAAAATTATCACCCGCTGGGTTTTGTTTTTGGTATATGCCATATGATAGATTGAATTGATTAATTAGAATTTTTTAGGAAAAAATCTTATGAAGTATAATAAATAAAAATAGCAAGCAAATTATCACTCCTAGGAACACGCGAATCGATCCAGGTAATGTTTACTAAACTCCGCAAAAGATTTCTCTTATAATCAACTGCATTAAATTTATACTTATCAAAGCAAATGGAATGAAATAACTTTTCTTAAAAATCATCAAGGCTGCGCTCGTTCGAAATATAAATGGTACTTAAGTCAAATAATTGAATTGTAGAACTCATGGAACTTAAACATTTCCCCATTTTCACCAATTATAAATTATTTATAAATGTGTAGATCCACTACGGCTTTCCAAACGACATAAAATTAGGGTTATGAAAAATCCTTAACATGTTAGTAAAAATCTTTAGACTATTCGCCTTATAAAGTGTTAGTAAAAATTACCTGGATCGATTCGCGTGTTCCTAGGAGTGATTATTTATGAAACAATATTCAGTATACATGTACAGGACGGTATTTGATTGCCCACTCTTACGTCAACGGTCCCGTGCGGGGCCCGGTGGCGAATAGGCCCACAGCAGAGCCTAGCTTGTCGTAAGAGGCGACTAAGGGTCTCGATATTCTGACGTCGGGTCAGTGCTCAACCCACAGAGCGACCAAGTGTTCCCTAGGTGGTTTAATAGGGTGGCTCTCGTCCGTGGGGGTTGTAAGGTCTATAATACGGAAACTCTGACCGCTGACCATAGAGGGCCAACGTGTGTGGAGAGTGCCATGCTTCATACATGTAAAATACCCCTTTGTGGACCGCCAAGTAGTGCACCACATAGGCTAAATCCACCTCTCCCCCTTTTCCTGTGGTTTTTCAATTGTTTTTCACCCCACCCCCATATTTCATTTATCATCATCATTTCATATTCATTGTATCATCCTTTTTATGTTTATCGATATAGTGTTGCATGGGCGTAAAACACCAACTCACTCACTAACGTCAACGGGGCGGATGTGTAAACTCATATGGTACAGGTGTTTTGTGTTTTTGTCTTAATGACCAAATGTCGATGGAGAACACACAAAGTGATGGGGCAGTTGTACGAATTCTAATATCTTATTGATATAAATTCAATTTAAGATTTTTTAAAAAGAAAAAAACACATTTAATCTGAATCACAATTAGGTAATTGCACATTTTTTAAAAGCTCAGTGATGCATAATTTAGTACATGATAGGTATTGTGTTGTTGAATTTTAGAAATAAAAATATTTTAGAGAAACATCCGGTGTTATATGACAGATGTGTCGATTAATATACATTTTAGAATGAATACATTTTAAACGGAGTTCAAGTCTTTATAGGTCAAAGAATCTACCCGTTAAAGACAATGTTTACATCAAACTTTTATCCAATGGTTTTTAAAAGATATAAATAACAACTTTTATTAACACATGCTTATTAAGAAATGATAAAACGAACAAGAGACTCCCAGGAGCCTGAATCGCTCACCTGACATAGGTTATGAGGCAAAATCTATATGACATTGAAAGGGTCATAAGTTTAATAAGGGGGTCATCTGACAATATGGTTTAACTTATGTTGTAATGATTGTACAAAGTAATATTTGAGGAATTGAAACCTTTTCATAATTTTCTTTCCTTCAATATTCGTCATGTTCGTAGAGAAATAACTCATGAAATAAACAGTATGCAATATTGACCTTACTTTATATATGTGCTTCAAGTCTTTATAGGTCAAAGAATCTACCTTTTAAAGACGATGTTTACATCAAACTTTTATCCAATGGGTTTTAAAAGACTTAAATAACAACTTGTATTAACACATGCTTATTAAGAAATGATTTAACGAACAAGAGGCTCCCGGGAGCCTGAAACGCTCACCTGACATAGGTTATATGGCAAAATCTATATGACATTGAAAGGGTCATAAGTTTAATAAGGGGGTCATCTGACAATATGGTTTAACTTATGTTGTAATGATTGTACAAAGTAATATTTGAGGAATTGAAACCTTTCATAATTATCTTTCCTTCAATATTCTTAGAGAAATAACCCATAAAATAAACAGTATCAGTATGCAATATTGACCTTACTTCATATGTGCTTTACAATAGGCAATTTACATTTCTTTAATATCTTATATAGATATTAAGATACTGACAATGACTGAGCTTAGAACCTTTTTGTAAGTGCAAAATTCATAAAAATTCAAAGTTAAAGGGCAATTACTCTTTCATGGGTAGTTGGATCTTTTTCAAAATTTCAGGTTTGGTTGACCAAGATTTGCTGATCACTTTTGTACTCGATCTGGATTTAAAAATCTGTCACCTTTTTTGAGTTATTATAAAAAAAAACCTGATATTTAAGCAAATGTTCTATTTTAGCCACAGCCACAGCCATGGTTAACGACCAATCAAAAAACCCCACATCAGTTCTATACCCATAATGCTAATAAATAACCATAATAAGTTTGGTTTTAATTGGACTAATGGTGTCAGAAGAGGTAACTTTTTCAATAAAATGAGGACATGCTGTGAAATGCTCAATTTTGACGTTCGAAGGGATTAACTCCTAAAAGAAAAGGTCCTATTACATTGACTCTATTACATATTTTGTAGATCTTGATGTGCCTAACAATGTGCAATTTAAATTTCTCAAATATCGTGTTTAGTTTCAAAGATATTGAGCTACAAAATGTAAACAGGTGCAAAATTTGCAAAAATATCCACAAAAAGGCCAATAACTCCTATGTGGGTTGTTGGATTTTCTTAAAATTTTTAGGGCAGGTAGATCTTGAAGTGTTGATCACTTCACTTTGCTATAATTTTGATATCTTAAGCTGTTTTTAAGTTATTTGCAAAAAACTGCAATTTACCTCTATGATCTATTTCTTGCCACGGCGGTCATGTTTTAAGAAAAATAAAAAATAATCATATCGGTTCTGTGGGGGATACCCTAAAGTACCACCAAACCAAAAATGGTTTGAATTGGTGTAGCCGTTCCAGAGGAGAAAAAGTTAAGAAAAGGTCCTTTGTTGATAATCTAGGGATTTGTTTGAATCTTTTGTATTGTATTTTTAGTCTTGGATCAATACAAGACAGCGAGCAGTGACCTCTTGCCATGTTGAAGACTGCTGGCTGTTTTCCCTTGTGATTTTTTTAATTGCCGTTTCTTTAATGTTGGTTGTGTTCACTCTGAATGATATAAGTTCTTTAAAATCAAATACTCGACAAAACTCCCCATCTGGTCGATGTTGTCAGGTAACCCCTTTATAGGGTAAATGAACCTTAAAAGACAGAGGAAAGCCATTCTTTCTAAATCTTATAGCTCATTAAGCTCTGCAAAACTCTCCATTCAGTCGTTGTTGTCAGATGACCCTAAAGGTGATGTAAATAAAAGGTTTTTTTCATGTTTTTGACTTGTAGAATTTAATCTTTTGAGATACAGAAAAGCTGTTACTTGCCTAAACCATCGGCTCATAAAGTTCTACAAAAGTCTTCATTTTGGTCGAAGTTGTCAGATGACCCCGTAGAGGGGTTATAGACCTTTTAAAGTCATAAATACAATTATGTTATGTTTTGCCCTATAGAAAGAAAACTATTGCATATATATATTAAACCTCCAGCTTATTGGACTTTAGAATATTCTCTATTGTAGCAAAGTTGTCAGATACCCCTTTATAGGTGTTTTGGCCATTTGGAGGTAAAAGAAGCGTCTTTTTTGTTATTGTTTTGTTCTGTAAAATGAAAACTATTTCAGATAGAAAAAAAGCTGTTACTTGCCTAAAGTTACCCCAATTTACCTCTACAAAAGTCTCAATTGGGTCGAAGATGTCAGATAGCCCCTGTGGTTTCCTCCAAGGATCGTTCAGTCGAGACCTGGATATTCATATTCTGACTTATGGCTTTATAGGAGGCAAGCATCCGTTAATATTCATCAACTAATAAGCATGAATTATATCTATTTTTAAAATAAAGGTTAGCGACCGACCATTTAGCTTAAAGGGGCGTGGAACAGTTCCCGCTTACTATAGCACAGCTTTCGCGTTGCCAACTGTCAATTCAGTGTTTCAAATCCGGTTAAGAAAGACAAAACAAAAACATATGACGGACCAGCACATTTGCACTCATCAAAAAACCATAAATGTCTACAAGTGCAAAATGTCTTCCGAAAATTTTGATAGTTAAGACAGCAACCAAGGAACAACATATTCCTGTGTTATCAGACGTGACGTTCTGCCAAGAAAATCGATGTGTAAGTCCCGCAAGCTCTGGAAAGGGCTGTTTTACCCCTGCCCGTTTGTTATAAAAAATGTTGAAAATTTTGGACAACGGAGCAGGGGAATATTGAAAAAGAGAATAGTTGTGTAGGGGGCGGAGGGGAAGGAATGGTAAGAGCTGTTTACGCCACCTCCTTTTGCATTGTCATAATGAATAAGTTATAGAGTCAGAGAAGAACACCCGGGTTTCCAAGAATGTTTATATTATGAAACTGTTCAGAATGTTCAATTAACTACTAAAATTTAGTTATGCTGAGTATGTGTATTTTAGATTTTAATCACAAAAATGCAATAAACGAGAAGCACAGGGGCTTCGTGTTTGAAAAAAAAATCCAAAATTAAATTATTTTTCGAGTACATTTCGTACTAACGTTTAATTTTATGATAAAACATACAAAATAACGCATCCTTTTAACTCTTCCGTATGGATAGGTTCAGTTTTCGTTCGGAGTTTGTATATATCAAGAATCCTCTTATATTTATTTTTGTATATTGTATGGTTTGTGTTTGTGATAATGTTTTGTCTACCAACTGTATTTGCCCTTTTTAGCTAAAAAAAATCTTCTCTTCTGAAACTACTTAACAGAATTTAATAAAACTTGGTATGAATGATCCTTAGGGTGTCCTGCACCAAACATGGCCACTGTTACTAAAAATAGACCAGGGGGGTTAGACTACTGTTTTTTGGCTTGTAAATCAACAAGTATAAGAGATAAATGAAATCTTATGCCACCCTGCTACTTCAGTATCAAAAGTTCTACATAAGTCTCCGTTTGGTTAAAGTTGTCAGATGATCCCTTATAGGGTTACAGCCCCATAAAGGTGAAAAATAGCGCTTTTTCATGCTTTGGCTTATAGAATGAAAAGTATTGCGGATAGAGAAAAGCTGTTGCTTGCTTAAATGTTCAGCTCATTTAGCTCTATAAAAATCTCCTAGGGTCGAAGTTGTTGGATGACCCCTTATAGGGGTTACGGCCCCTTAAAGGCTAAAAAAAGTGTTTTTGGCCTACAGAATGAACACTATTGCAGATAGGGAAAAGCTGTTGCTTGCTAAAATGTTCAGCTCATTTAGCTTTACAAAAGTCTCCAAGGGTCGAAGTTGTCACATGACCCCTTATAGGAGTTACAGCCCAGCCCCTTAAAGGCAAAAAGTCCCGTGCGGGGCCCGGGTGGCGAATATGCCCGCAGTAGAGCCTAGCTTGTCGTAAGAGGCGACTAAGGGTCTTGGGATTCTGACGTCGGGTCAGTGCTAAGCCCACAGAGCGACCAAGTGTGTACCCTAGGTTGCTGAATAGGGTGGCCCTCGTCCGCGGGGGTGAGTGAGTGAGTGAGTGAGTTGGTGTTTTACGCCCGTGCAACGCTATATAGGTTATTTACAGGCGATGAACATGAAAGGGATGATAAAATGAACATGAAATGATGATGATAAATGAAATATGGGGTGGGGTGGGAAACAAAGGACCGGTAAATTTTGAAGAACCACAGAAAAAGGGGAGAGGTGGGTAGGGGCGGAAAATTTAGCCTATGTGGTGCACTACTGGGCGGTCCACAAAGGGGTCTTTTACGTGCATGAAGCGTGGCACTTTCCACACACGTTGGCCCACTATGGTCGGCAGTCAGGGTTTCCGTATCATAGACCTGACAACCCCCGCGGACGAGGGCTACCCTATTCAGCCACCTAGGGTACACACTTGGTCGCTCTGTGGGCTGAGCACTGACCCGATGTCAGAATCCCAAGACCCTTAGTCGCCTCTTACGACAAGCAAGGCTCTGCTGCGGGCCTATTCGCCACCCGGGCCCCGCACGGGAGTTGTCAGGTCTATAATACGGAAACCCTGACCGCCGACCACAGTGGGCCAACGTGTGTGGAGAGTGCCACGATTCATGCACGTAAAAGACCCCTTTGTGGACCGCCAAGTAGTGCACCACATAGGCTAAATTTTCCGCCCCTACCCACCTCTCCCCTTTTCCTGTGGTTCTTCAAAATTTACCGGTCCTTTGTTTCCCACCACACTCCCATATTTCATTTATCATCATCATTCCATGTTCATTTTATCATCCTTTTCATGTTCTTCGCCTGTAAATAACCTATATAGCGTTGCAAAACACCAACTCACTCTCTCACTCACTAAAGGCAAAACATAGTGTTTTGGCCTATAGAATGAAAACTATTGCAGATAGAGAAAAGCTGTTGTTTGCTTAAATGTTCAGCCCATTTAGCTCTATAAAAATCTCCATAGGGTTGAAGTTGTCAGATGACCTCTTATAGGGGCTGTAACCCCTGAAAGGCAAAAAAATTGTGTTTTTGGCCTATATAATGAAAACTATTGCAGATAAAGAAAAGCTGTTGCTTGCTTAAATGTTCAGCTCATTTAGCTCTACAAAAGTGTCCATAGGGTCGAAGTTGATATTTGACCACTTATAGGGGTTACGGCCCCTTAAAGGCAAAAAATAGTGTTTTTGCCCATAGAATGAAAACTTTTGCAGATAGAGAAAAGCTGTTGCTTGCTTAAATGTTCAGCTGATTGAGTTCTACAAAAGTCTCCATAGGGTTGAAGTTGTCAGATGATCCCTTTAAGGGGTTATGGCCCTTTAAAAGTGAAAAATTGTGTTTTTTGCTTATAAAATGAAAACTATTGCAGAGAGAAAAGAAGTTTTTCTTGCTTAAACATTAAGCTCAGTTAGCTCTACAAAAGTCTTCATAGGGTTGACATCAAGACCAGGTAAGCGATTCAGGCTCCTGGGAGCCTCTTGTTTATTTTCGACATATGACTGTCCCATCGGTGAACTTCCTTTCTGTTTCCTCTCACATTTTATAATTATTTTCTACCATTCTGCTAAATTAACAATTTTTTTCTTTATCATAACTTATATTTCATGTATTAACATATCTATTGTATCTCTATCTAAGAGGACCTAAATTATAAATGCTATAGTAAAAGTGTATAATTAGGAATGAATCATACATGACATAATTCCTGAAAATTTCAGGAATTATGCATAATTATTGCAATATTGAGCAGTGATAATGAAAAAATTTCTAAAGACTAATGAAATGGTATTGAAAATTACAAATACCAAAACGCGGGTATAAACGGTTAATTTGGATATGCTATAGATCAATATTTCAAGGAGTAACTTCTCATCAGAAGCATTTGAATCAAAACATTGGAAGGTCAAATTCCAAAACTGTTGAAAACGAAAAGTACTAAAAACCAAAACGTTTGAATAAGAAAGCCAAATCCAGCACCGAGGATATCGACCATATGCATTACAAGAAAGAAACCTGGTGTTTTAAACAATTTTGAATTTAAAAAATCGAAAATTTCAGCAACAAAAATATTAAAAATTTAATGGTAAATCGTGTCAGACAATTCTGATGACCAGGCTTGTGATTACCCTCGGGGACCTCTGGTCCACCAGCAGCGGTTATCGCCCAATGGTTTCAAAATTACAAAAATCAAAACGCGGATATAAACGGTTAATTTGGATATGCTATATATCGATATTGAAATGAGTGCCCTCTCATCAGAAGCATTTGAATCAAAACATTGGAAGGTCAAATTCCTAAACTGATTTGAATATTCTAATTTGTTTAAAAAATATGTAAAGCAAATCAAAACAAGCACAATGCAAAGCTGATTTGCATTTTAAAAGAATGTTAACCCCTTTTCACAAGACATATATACCAGTATTATTAATATTAGATTTGGAAATATCTCACAATCCTATTAAGCAAGTGTGCCACATTATTATATCTTTAAGTCATATGCCGGTTAAGGTGGCAACTCGTTGCACATTAAACTGACTTTTCATCAGAACGTTCCTGTTTTAACCAAAACATTTACATTTTAAGACCTTTTAACTGAATTTTCACCCTTATTACAAACTTTTACTGTAACATAAATACTTAAGTTCTTAGGAGCTTTCACATATTTTAAAAGTGCCATTTCTTATTTGCCCTTCTGCCGCTTTTTCTGTACAACCAGATAACTGAAGTCGTTTATTCCTGGTGAACCTTAATGTTAACCATATTGCCAAGTGAAAAATAGCTGCCATCATGAATGTAGCTCCTCCAATATAAAAAGAGCTATTATAGCTGCCTGTCTTTTCGTAGACCAATCCTATTAAAGTAAATTTATTGTTAAATGAGTTTTACAGGTTTAAAATTTAAAGTCATGACAAGTATTGATCCTATTTAGTTATTTGGGCTTTGAGAAATGAATAATTGTTAAATTAAAAAAGAATATTAAGAAAATATTCAATAGAATTCTAATTCAATTGAAGGTTTCAGAAAGTTTACATGATCCCCAACAGTTATTCTTGTACAAATTTTCTATTACAGAAAAAGCGGCATGAACATCTGTCTCATAAGGTATTTGTTGATTGCTAGACGCAGAGCAGGGATGTGTCTTTGGCCACAGAGGGTACCCTTTTCCAATGCCAATCTGAACTCACTCACCATAAATTTTCTGACACTTCATCAACATCTCATGCTCATTTGTGACTCCCTTGACCCATTGTTTAAACCCTAAGGTTCTTCCTACCCCAGACATAGGTTGATCATCTTAGTAATAATTTGGCTCCCCCGTTTGGTATTTTTGGTTTTACTTTTCTTTGCTCTACATAATCATTAAGTGTTTGGCATTTTCAATATTTTTGGTAGAGCGCCTCTGATGAGTCTTCAATAGACGAAACGCGCGTCAGGCGTAGCAAAATTATTGTCTGGAAATTTGTTGTCATTTGTATTTCCAATATAGTCGAAATAGCTTTGTATTGAAGCAAAGTATTGATCAACTGTTATAGGGTACACGTAAATAGTTATTTCTGTCTGATTGCAAGACGCGTAGCAGGAACCAGTCCTTGGTTGCAAAAGTATGACATTTTCAGTGCCAGTCTAAACTCACTTTCCTTAGATTGTGTGCACATCTCACTTCGCTGACACTTCATCAGCTTTTAATGTTCCTTTGATCGCCCCTTTTAATGGCCGAAATAGCTTTGTATTGAAACCAAGTTATAACGAAATATGTTTATAGTTATGTCTTTTATTATCTGTTCTGTATAATAGTATTCAATTACAATTTGCTTGCGCAGTTTGCCAATATTTCATATATTGCAATATAATTTTTATTTAAATGATGTAGCATAATGATTTATTATCTTGATATTTACCCACCTGCTAGGTATGGGCCAATCATTGAAGCAAATCCTCTTGCTACACCAAGTAATCCCCAAGCACTAGCTAGCTTGTCCACGCAAATAATATTGCAGACTATGATTGAAGCACATGAAACATATGTGGCTGTAAAATAAGAGATAAGAGTAATTCAACAAACACTTTGTCCTCACTAGAAAAATGTTTCAATTTATCAACCTTTTTAAAATTGACCTTGTTTTTTTTAACTGTTTTGGTTTTTGTACAGACACAAAGTAGTTCTTTTGTTTTGATATTTGGCCATTCACCAATATTTTTAAGACTTTCAATAAAATAATGTATGTATCTCACTCTTGTTTAAGATTTTTTATTGTTTTGAACAGCCATGTTTGAAAACAAACTCGTACCTTTACCTTTGTGATGTGGCTATCCAAAGCTCACACATAGTAGTATTGAGATCTAATAATACTCTTTTTGCCTTCTCGTTCGTACTAATTTAGGAAGGTTTGACATCTAATCCCTTTTCTCAACAAATGAATGCTAATTTAGCAACTACAAACAGGAACTGCATTTCCTTCCGGGGCAAATGGGTTCACTGTCGTGACGACTAAAGATTGCTTCGTTCTTATCGTTCATATTTACTGTTTCTATCTTTGCTCTTGTGAATTTTTACATAAAAATGCCACACTGGAACCACTCTGCATCTTACCTGAGTGAGTGAGTGAGTTGGTGTTTTACGCCCATGCAACGCTATATAGGTTATTTACAGGCGATGAATATGAAAAGGATGATAAAATGAACATGAAATGATGATGATGATAAATGAAATATGGGGAAGGGGTGGGAAACATAGGACCGGTAAATTTTGAAGAACCACAGGAAAAGGGGAGAGATGGGTAGGGGCGGAAAATTTAGCCTATGTGGTGCACTACTTGGCGGTCCGCAAAGGGGTCTTTTACGTGCATGAAGCGCTGCATCTTACCTATACATGCTCCAAATACAACACAAAATGCAATCAAGGTGTTATAGTTTGTACAAAATGGTTGAAGAAACAACGATATTGAACCAACTATCTATGCCACTATCGTTAGTACTAAGGCGTCAAACCTCTTCGTATTTGCAAGAATTCCAGCAGCTACTCTTCCAATTATATTCATAATACCTGCAATAAAATCATAATAATTCATCATTTCCACATTGCGGGGAATCCTATTGGTCTAACTGTTTCAGACCTACAGCAGCGTTCTGTAATGTCCGAGAAAACGGCAAAATGTTTTTTCCAACCACGGTGCACCGCCAAGGTAAGCAGTCAGGTTTTCCATATTATAGCCATCATGGCCATCATTAATAATAACAGAAGGTACCTAAAAATTGTTATTTCCTAAGACAGGCTGTAAATAAGAGATATATTTGAATATGGTTTGTCCTTAAATAACATAAATGTGCTAGTTTGTACATAACTAAAAGTATAACTATCACAATCTTAATAAAGGAGGCTTCTTAAAAAAAGGAAAATCAAGGATAAAATAGGAGACTTGACAGCCTGGAGTTTAATTATGACATTGTCATAGAGATGTCAAAAATCCTCGTAAAACTTACTCGAGTTCAGAGCTGTCGAGACCTTTTTACGAGTAGCTGAGGGTTAATTGTGCGATTTCGTCTTTTCGACCGAAAACAAGTATAAACGTCATGAGCTGAGTATGTTCCAAAAAATGTTATCGAAAAACATCAATTATGGATTTCTATCTCTCACATGAGTACAGATGTTTATTGAATGGGGTTTTGTTATGTAATTCTGTGTCGAATTTGATACACTGAACTGACAACACTGCGTCGGGTGTGTTGCAATATTAAGCGAAAATAACTTCCCCTTCCAGGACACCGGATTGTACTTCAGTTTTGACTGGAATTCGCGTTGTTGATTGCCAATCAGTTGTATTTGTGTGTTTTCAAGTTGTCCGGTTTTTTTGTGCTGATCTTGTTTTTGTTTACTTGTTTGTATATGCCCTTTCAGGCCCTGTCATAATGAATGCTGGAGTCGTCGGGCTAATACGCGGACAACCTGACCGCAATCCATAGTGGTGTACCGTGTTGGGAAATATGTCACATTCCTCACACGTTAAAGAACCATGCTGCAGATCTCGATAAGGGTAAGATCTATAGGATAAATTTCCCGTCCCTACCCATCACTCCTTTCTCCAGTGGCAACCAAAACTTTCCTTCTCGATTAGCCATGTGTCTCCTTTTTTTTCCTTCATCTCAATGAATTTCATGTTCATTGTATGTACCTCTTATATGTTCATTCCCCGGATATAGTCAAAATCGCACGGTTATGGAGTAAAAAAATAACCAAATAACTGCATATTGACTGTCCCCATTGATAACTGTATACTTCCTATAGACGAACCAACAAGAAAATACCACATGATTTACTGGTAACAATGTATATATTTATAGGGGTTATCAATTTTCTTTTCTACAAAAATAAAGTATAAATTAATAAATTTACCTATTATTGATAGTAAAAATGCCGCATCAGTGCTTGAAATGCCTAGTTCTTAAGCTCGGTCAACAAGATATATAAACGGTATGTAGAATCCAATCACACCAAATATGCTTTAAAATCAAGCCAGACATAATCATTAAGATGTTTCTCCAGTCGTATTCTTCTGATAGAAATTCTAAAAAAGGCGAGAAGATAAATGTTCCTATTCCAGATCCACATACTGCTATACCAGTGGCTAGAGCTCGTTTCTTTTGAAAATAAAGGCCAACGCTGACAATAGAAGGAAGGTACATCATTCCAAATCCTATACCTGAAAAACACAATTGTTGTAATTGTTATCAGCAATAAGGGAAAATGTAATGGGTTATTCAAAATATTTTATTCAATGTTCCTTAATTAGACACTGTTGTCTTCGTGACCGGCTTTTAGAACAAGTCGTATAAAAGAAGTACCTACCATTTTATAGTATGTCTCACAACCATGTTTTGTGTAACTATTGGACCTCGAGATCACAATGGAAGAAAAAATGTGGTTGATGCCACAAAACTCGTTTCAATCCATTTTTTTTTTTTTTTTTTTTTTTTACATGCATTGCACGATGAAAAATATTAATACTTATATTCTTAATATTTGGATAGTGTCCAGTAGAGGATCTCATAAAAACAACCACGTCTAGTAAAATGCCTACCTCCAATCAATCCATAAGTTCCAATTAAACATCGAAGATTAGGACAAAAAGAACCAGCTTGTATGCCAACCGAGGCGATAATACTTCCGACTACGGTTACGATTCGACATCCGTACCTATTCACAAGGCCCCCAGACAATGGACCTAAAATAAATCATACATGTATCAGGTAAAAATATCAAGAAGTTAAAAGCATTTCCTGCATTCAATAAAATCTTAAGTAAATATAAAAATATTGATATTCCTCCTTCCATTTTTCATAAGTAATTTTTTTGTAAACTTAACAACTTATTTACATGTTTTTTTATTGTATATAATTGCACTGATAGAAGATGAGAGGCCATAGGGGAAAATAGTCCCGCAACAGAACATGAAGTGTCACAAAGGCGACTGAGGGTCTTGGGATAAAAGGTTGGGTAATTGCTTAGTACCCCCCCCCCTCGAATGTGTACATTATTTGACTGAAATGAAAAGCGTAGCCATCGTGAATTATCAATTCATAGTACGGACCCGCCTTCTTGGTCTCCCACCCCTCCCAATAATTTTCATTATTATTTAATTTCATTTTGTTCTTTTTTCATGTTTATCGCCCTAACATAGCCAATATGTCTAGTTTTGATAAAACTTACCTAAAATGATGGCATCAGAACTTCGTTTACGTCATAAACGAAGAGCTATTTAAAATCTATCTACTATATGTATTTATGTTTGTTTAAAAGTAGAAAACATCAACTAGCCTTCAATTGGACAAGTGGTCAGCGCTCGGAATAAATACATGCATATGATAAAACTTGTAATAAACATTTATCATACTTACCGATGCAAAAATACGTCCCTATCATAACTGTTCCTATAAAAGAGAGATTACTCTTACTCTCATTAAAGTAATCAGCGAACTTTGGTAAAAGTACACCATAACTTGTACTGATGCCATCCACAAGTACGTTTATCACAAGTGAACTGGCCACAACAACCCAACCCCATTTGCCATCAGTTTCCGCCCTTGGCTTTTTAGTTCCATTTCTTTCATCGCCTGTTTTTATTTTTCCTATTTCATTGTTAGTTACATTTTTTTCGTTTTGGCATTTCTCACCGGGTAAGCAAACCATACCGGTAACCGATGAATTCCAATTGGATTTAAAGATGTTTCAATGGTGAAGACATATCAATGATTATCATATAAATATTCTGCAAATGTCATGCTTTTCTGTGCTAAGATTTTTTTCTCAAATGTTATGCAATATTATCTAGTTTTCGTGAGATAAGACTTTATTGGGTATCACACTCCACACGATGTGATATTCTATTTCCAGAAATGTGATAGGCCGCGCAAGACACTGCACTTACATACATACATCTCGCGGAGAGCGTGCTTACTTTCGTTGAACAACCGTTGATCTTGCATAAAAAAGACAAACAATTTACCCAAACATGCACAAAAACGTTTTTAATTTCATTGTCTACTTTTGATTACAATTTATAAGAAAAAGGTATCACTTTTTAATAGTTTTTTTTCACAAGTTTGCTTAACAAAATACAGAATACATTGATAATTTTCTATGACTTATAATTAATACAAATATATTAAGTCTTTACTTTCAAGTAAGACATTTATAGAAAAAGATATATTCAATCATGGTCCCTCTGGCCATATTATCACTGGAGACCTGAACATCGCGGAAAATGACTTACGCGATGTTTTTGGCTGAAAGAAAAAGATATCGTGAGCCTAGACGAATCAACTGGAACCATAAATTAATTAATCATAAAACAATTATGGATTTAGTTAAAAACTATGCCAGAAAAAGGGCCAAGAAAGAACAGGGAAAAGAAAATGACGTTTTGTCGGAGTGGGTTAAAGCTGTGAGGTAATTGATTATGAAAAGAATCAATTCTTTCAAGTGCTCAATGAGCGTTAAAGCAACATCCAATTTCAACAACGCTAATGTTCCAGAAACACTGTCCACTGTACATTACAAATATGTTGTTATACCTGCAAACAAAGCACCAAATAACATAATTTTTGTGTGCAAGAAATCAATATATTGACTGCTTGAAAGTTGAATTAGGGATTGGTTGTACCAGCAATAGCACCACATACACGCACCTGAAGGGAGCAATAAATGTAGAAATGACAATATTTAAGTTGTACTATGAGCTGAATTTTCTTCAACGTCCGGCTAAGCACACTGGGTTTCCCGAAATTTCGGCGTCTTTTAACGCCTATATCTTTGAAAAATTTAGACGTCATTAAATGCAGGCATATCCCACAAGAAGAGTTATTTTGGTTTTTATTTTCGAACAAAAAATTGAATTAAATTAAGTTAATTAAGCAGAGGCACCAAAGGGGCATTCGAGTGTCAAAAGTCCGAAAAGGCAACGACAAAACCGGTAAACATGAACAAGAACAGCACAAGGAAACACAAAACATAAAAACAACCGAACAGAAATCAACAACGCGAACTCAAGTCGTAACAAGAGTGAACTCGGGTGCTCCGGAAGAGTAAGCGGTTCCTGCCTGCTATAGCACACCCGCCGCGCTGCCAATTTCCAATTCAGTGTGTCAAATCCGGTAAAGGAAGACAAAACAAAACCCTATGACAAACCGACATCTGCACTCATCTGAGAGATAGAAATCCCATATTTATCTATGAGTACATGGTGTCTACCGTAAAATTTCTTGAGTGAAGACAGCAACCGAGGAGCAACATAACCCTGTGTTAGCAATTTCTGTGTCAAACGTGACGCTCTGCCAAGGAAATCGATGTAACTCCCACAAGCTCTGGAGTAACGAATCAATTGTGATACGTAAACTCCATAAGCTGGAGCGGACGGAATGTTGCTACACACGAAGGGAAAGTTGACGATTGGGAAGTTGAAGTCATCACGTTTGTCATAGAGCTTTGTTGATAGTTTTCCTTGAGAGTCTATTTCGAGATGTAGATCTAAATATGAAGCAGACTTCCTAGAATCCGTTGTGTCCTTTATCTCAAGTTCCGGGGGATATATGAGATGGAGAAAGTCACCAAATCGAGAATTATTCAGTGAAAGGACATCATCAATATAACGGAACGTGGGGTTAAAAGAGAGAGCTAGTCTACGATCTTTTTTGTCTAGAAGAGATTGTAAGAAGTCTGCTTCATATGAATGAAGAAACAAATCAGCAAGCAAAGGTGCACAATTGGTGCCCATTGGAATCCCTATTGTTTGCTGAAAAACACGTCCACCAAACTGAACAAATATGTTGTCTATAAGAAAGTTGAGCATGTCGATTATTTGATCTTCTGTAAATTTGTTCTTACTTTTAGACTCATTGATGGCGAAGTAAGTCTTTTTATAACCGACTACCAGATATTTGTACCTGCGTTTTCCATTCTTTTTGAAAAAGCTGCGTTTAATAAGCTGTGCCAATCGTGACTTGAGTTGTTCATGTGGAATAGAAGTGTAAAGTGTGGAGAAATCGAAAGTCTTGATGCTGTTGCAAGATGAAACTGATTTAGAGTTAAGAATCTCCATCAGTTCTTTCGAATTCTTCAGGATCCACATTTGATCGACACCATTTCTAGAATAACAACAATCGTAATATTTCTGGAGGCCGGATTTTATTGCCGTCAGTATTGAGGTCAACAGGACTGAAAGAGGTTTAGTGGTACATTTCGATGACCCTGCAATGAAGCGCTGTTTGTATGGATTTTTATGTAATTTAGGAATCCAATACAGGGATTGAATGTCATCATTGTCAGCACCAACAGAGAGCCCGAAGGAGGAAATGACAGATTTATGATTGTCAATAATTTCCTCCTTAGACAATGTTGTAGCTGTGTACGTGCTGCTATTGTTGGTACAACTAATCCCTAATTCAACTGTCAAGCACTCAATATAGTGTTTCTTGCACACAAAAATGATGTTATTTGGTGCTTTGTCTGCAGGTACAACAACATATTTGTCGTGTAAGGTGGACAGTGTTTTTGCAACATCAGCGTTATTAAATATGGATGTTGCTTTAGTGCTCATTGAGCTCTTCAAAGAATTAATTCGTTTCAAAATCAATGACCTCACAGCTTTAACCCACTCTGACAAAACGTCCGTTTCTTTCTCCTGTTCTTTCTTGGCCCATTTTCTGGCATAGTCTTCAACTGAATCCATAATTGTTTTAAAATTATGGTTCCAGTTGATACGTCTAGGCTCACGGTATTTTGGTCCTTTAGCCAAAACATCGCGAAGTAAATCATTTTCCACGATGTTTAGGTCACCAGTTATAACGTGGCCAGAGGGACTATAATTGAATGGGGACTTTTCACAAGAACAGTCGGGAGGTTTTGCTTTGAGGTCATTGATTTGGAAATCCCGCAACACTTGTTTAACTTCGCTCACTTAGTTAACTTCGTGAGCGTCATAGGTTTAATAATTTATTTCAAAGACTTTGGATTTATAGGCGCTCATCGCTACAGAACAAAATGATGCGGTTCTGCATATTATTTAGCATTAAAGCCGTTTAAAAAAACTTGTGGACATTTTAATTTTCGAATCAATAGCACCCGATTTAAATTGTTGTTGATAGACACATTTAGTTAATCGATAACAGGTCATTTGCACCCACATTATAATCTATAATACGCTCCGGCACCAACACTTTTGAGTTGGAGAATACATCAAAGCTTTAAATTATCCGTCTAAATTTCAAAATTGTCTAAACCCTAAGGTTCTTCCTACCCCAGACGTAGGTTGAATATCTTAGTAATAATCTGGTTCCCCAGTTTGGTATTTTTGGTTATACTGTTCTATGCTCTTCATATTCATACAGTGTTTGGCATTTTCAATATTTTTGGTAGAGCGCCTTTGATGAGTCTTGAATAGACGAAACGCGCGTCAGGCGTAGCAAAATTTATTGTCTGGAACTTTGTTGTCATTTGTATTTCAAACACACGTGAAGGTTAGCACTGCTGGTGGAGTTTAAATTCCCCGAGGTTAGCCCGCTCCGGCACCAACACTTTTGAGTTGGAGAATACATCAAAGCTTTAAATTATCCGTCTAAATTTCAAAATTGTCTAAACCCTAAGGTTCTTCCTACCCCAGACATAGGTTGAATATCTTGGTAGAGCGCCTCTGATGAGTCTTGAATAGACGAAACGCGCGTCAGGCGTAGCAAAATTGTCTGGAACTTTGTTGTCATTTGTAACTCAATGGTGGATGCTCACACAGTTTATTTGTACCCACATCCAAAATACTAAACGGAAGTACTTAATGTCAAAGAAAAAATTGATGAATCGGTTCTAAAATGAAATTTTAATCGAGCATTAATAATGTTTAGCAATATAAATTTTAAACAACAACAAGTTTGAACACATTAGAATGATTTGGTTATTTTTCAATCGGCAAAAATAAGATTTGGAAGTTTTAAAATCATGCAACTTTACAGTTTTTATAGGACCGCAAAAAATGTTCTGGTTGGCCAATGGAACCTGACAAAAATATGTTTACAATTAAACCATATAGGGGATTGATTTTGGGATCCACTTTTTTCATTTATGAATTAGGGTCCATAAGGGTTCAAAATCATTTTTTTAAGTCATTGTCAGATTTCATTTTTTGCTATAAAATTATATTAGTGAATGTACAAAATTGACCCTTTCCTCCCTCTTATTGATGCAAGAGTCGAAAGGAAGGCAAGAATGATTAGGGGTCAAAAAAGGAAATATTATTTTGTAATTGTATTTTATTTTGGTCAGTTTATGAACAAATTTTAAATCTCCTTTTAAGGGGCTGTTCAGTATTTATCAAAGTACTGGGACGGTGCAATTTTTCCCTCTTCAAAATATCTATGTACCCAGCAGACACATCAGTAAAAAAAAAACTTAAGGCACAGTTTATTGTCAAAGCAGAAAAAAACATTGCCCAGCAAAAGATCTTCTTTTTTGTTTAAGACCCTTCAGTTACTGGTAGGATGTCGAGAAGTACTAAGACCATATTATTCATATTCATATTTTCAATCAATCAAAGGAGGGAGTCTTGCTGTTGTTTTGCTACCCACCCCATCTCCGTTTTTCCGGTGAACGTTGATAACTCGCAATGCATGTGTTAAAGGTTTATGACCCTTCAAAAAATGTGTGTTCAATAGGTTGATCCTAAGTGTTGAAGAATTGCAATGGAACTAGACTGGGGTTGTATTTTGGATCTCATGCTATTTGGCAGACTCTGTAAATTAATAAGCTTTTCTTCGCTCCCATTTCAAAATAAACATTGTATGATCATGTACTTACTGGTGCACATAAATACCCCAGGATTTATACGTTCATATCATAAGAGTCTTCTTTTTACTTCATTAAAGTTATCAAAAAACTTTGACAAAGATACACTAAAACTAGCACTTGTTGCTGTCCCTGAGTAGTATATTTAAGGGTGAGACGATGCCAATAATGCATCTTAAATTTCATTCTTATCTGTGTTAATATCATAGTGCGAGACTTCTACGTCATTGTTTTGAAACTTAAATCTCCATAGTATGCTGAGGGTCGAAAATATATAGGGTATGACATGAAAAGAATCATCTCATGAGATTTATGATATATTCAGAGCACATTTAACTATGAACTTAGTTGCATTTTTGTTGCCCATATCACCGAGAGAGGTTTATATAAAGTCATCTCTTAATTATATCGTAATTTTTTGTACTGTGAAGGTGAAAAGGTCACCCAGGTCATTGGTACGGAACAACATAAAAGATGAAGTACAATATTCCGGGCTCATGCTTCATCACGAAATCTACATGGAGAAGTATAATTAACTTAAAGGGTAAGTTTACGATTTTTGACATATTGTCTTAAATTTAAAACAGTCTGTATTTTTGAGCATTATTTATTTGAAATAGACCATTACTCTGCAATAGGGGTCTACTTCAGTAGATCATAATTCTACTTAGTAGGAAAAAAATCATGTTAGATAAAATGTTTAAGTGATCTATGGTATGTCCAATAACCCACAAATTAATTAACAAACAAAAGTCAACAAAATATTTAATAATTTCAAATTTACTTTTATGTAGAAATCTTTTAAAAAATGTTTTATCAATCTATTATATTTATCTTTTAAATTTAACTTTATAATCAATCAATCAAAATCAAAATCCTGTAATTAAAAAAAGTTATTAATTTTATTTACTATTAAGAAAGAAGTTGTGTATTAAAATGTAAGCCATCATATTTCATTGACATAATTGTGTTAAAATTAAGTAAATCATAGGGCATTATTTTTTAAGCCCCCACTGGGATTGCTAAAAGTGGTAATTAATGTGATTTTATTGCCGTTGTCTCTCAGCTGGTTAGGTAAACATAGAGGTAATTAGTCTCAGTTGACTTGGTGTAAAATAAACGGGAAATTCTAATTATCAATACCTGCAGGTGTCAATACCTAATTTTCAAACATTCAGAAACAGCATTATATGTACAGATCATTTTATTTTCTTACTAGCATTTCAAGCAATCATGTGCTTTATATGCAAATTTATACACTTGTGTAACATAATTAGCATAATTAAATGTCACTTATTTCATAAATATTTTTTTAAAGAAAAAAAATATTTATGATATCTTATAGAATAGCACAATTTTGTTAGAATAAATAAGAAATAAGGACTTCTTTCACTTATCTAAAATGCCTAAACATAGATGGTTACAAAAATATTATATATTAGCAATTCAATGATAAGAAAAATGGTGGATCACTGTCAAAAGGAGACTTTGTGGTATTCAGACATTTTGTCTAATTTGAAATGACAGAAACAAACAAAAAATAAAATGAAATTTCATTTTTGTCGGCTTATAATATTTAATATAAAAGTTAAACTAAATAATGCAGTAGAAATCATTGGGCAAATTTTATGTGCACTTTCCCTTTAATACTGTTGCGCTGTTATCTCATATGTTATCAAGATGACTGGCAATAAATTAGGAATTTTTAACACCAACCATTGTCAAGTTCATGATATCAAAAATTTATTTGTCCATCTTCCTTAGTTTTTGATGTATCTTTTGTTCCCCACTCAAATCATGTTTTTCATCATTATCATCATCATCATCATCATCATCATCATCGTCGTCGTCGTCGTCGTCGTCATCATCATCGTCATCATCATCATCACCACCATCATCATCATCATCATCATCATCATCATCAACAACAACAACAAAATTTTATCTTTATTACATCGTCCTATCTAATAATCTTTATTTATGTTGCAAGGGCATAAAACACTAACTCATTAATTAAATGCATCTTAAATTTCATTCTTATCTGTGTTAATATCATATGGCGAGACTTCTACGTCATTGTTTTGAAACTAAAATCTCCATAGTATGCTAAGGGTCGAAAATATATAGGGTATGACATGAAAAGAATCATCTCATGAGATTTATGATATATTCAGAGCACAGTTAACTATATGGACTTAGTTGCATTTTCGTTGCCCATATCACCGAGAGAGCTTTATATCTCTTTTATAGTAATTTTTACTCGGAAGTCTTCGGCTTCCGAGTCTTGTCGGAGAAAAGATGAAATGGGAGAAGCGCGGCAAACTGTTACAACTCGTTGTCACGTCGCTAACTCTCGTAGAAATAAAATATAGGACCAGACGAGAAAAAGCGATTGCTTTGTAAGGTCGTAAGCGGCAAACATGGCGACGGCAGCCTAATTTTAACAATCTATCTGAGACTGATACCAAAAATATCGACATAACAACTATAGAAACTGAATTCAAACCTGACGATCTCGGTTTGTATGCATGCCCAGGAGTCTCGACAGAGGGAAATAGTGATTTTGTTATTGAAAAACTCGCTCCCAATGATCTGGTATGGTTCTGTGATGTATCAAGGCTTGCGGAAGTAAAAGTTGACGTGACAAGTAAGTCTTGCATTTATGTTATTTTAAAGAGTTTTGTTTAATTTACGATTACATACATTAACATCTTGTACATTGTACATGTATATTGATTGTATCACCATGTTGTCTATTGTATTTTATGTGCAATCTATCAACATGATCAATTATGTTCTTTTCTTCAATCAATTATGTTCTTTTCCTCTACATGTACAACAAATAATGGGCTATTCCAGAAATAATCCATACCCCCCCTATAGAAGGTAAAGGAAATCCAGAAAAAAAATCATTGTTTCTTGAAATTTCCAGTAAAAAAATGACCTAAATCTTAAAAAATCCAGTTATTTTAATAACAATAAATTAGAAAATCCAGATGATATTTCTTCTTTTCATTTAGATTTCCAACTTTAAGCAATCAATTGCATATTATTTTCCAAAATTTAAAATGGCAAATTCATAAGACCTTCCAGGAAAAAATATCTCTCCTTTCAAATTTTCCAGAACTTGAATTCTATCAAAATGAGGTAAAGATAGCATACAGATACAGAATGAAAGGCTTAAATCAAATCTAAAAATTGTGATTCATATGGTCTGTAACTGTTTCTTATGCAGATGTAACACTTGAAATGCACAGGCTTTATAGCGTTATGATTTATGTACACGGTAAATGTTTGTGCTAAGGGAGCAACAATTTTATTTTTTGTGGGAGGAGGGGGGCTATGGATATTTTCTTTGTCCTGGTGGATCCATGTAAAAGACTCATAATTTCAATTAATAATTTAGTAAGTAAGTCTTCATTCAGGATGATGTTGATAAAACTGTCATTGGAAACATCCATACATGTAAATTCATTGGCCTGATTTTCTAAAAATCTAATAGTACTAATTGTTTCATCTCTTTGGCAGCAGAGGTCAAGAAAAAAAACATGCTGAAGAAGGAATTAAAATGCATATCACAAAAAAATAGTTTGCCTCATTTAAAATTTGCTTAAAAGTTAAAATATTGAATTTAATTCAGTTATTAGTCATGTTAGTAAATTTCCATTTTATTTTATATCTAATCATATCTCAAAGCATACCATATTTTTATAAAATCTTATTTCATTTTCTTATTTGTTCTTGAATTCTTTTTTTTATCATGAAAACAGGTACATGTATATCTATATATATTACATGTATTTAGAAATAATATTAAAAACAAATGAATATGTTCATTTAATTTTTCCAACTTTTCGGTTATTTTAAAATCTTTAAATTAATTTGATTTTAACAGCATCTATTGTCCATTTTAATTTGTTTCTTGTCCATTCAAGTCTCAATGTATACTTTTATTACTTTCAAAGTAAATAACCAGGGGGATTCTTGAAAAAAAGTTTTGGTGGGGGGATTCGGATAGAGGCCTTGGACCCCTACCCCTTTGTAGACTACTTAAAGTACTTTTCCTGAATATGCAACCCGATTGAAGACTTCATTTATTTTAGTTATCCCATTGTAGACCAACATTCAAAATCAATTATCATACACCCCTTAATATGTTATTTCCTGCTGTGCAATATTTAGATATTGTGATAAGGGGTGTAGTTTATATAATAGGTATAAGATACAATGTTAACTATTAAATGACCTGCTATGATTAAGATTTAATTAAAACCCTATGGTAGAATTATCTTTGCTCATTAGAGACTAGATTTTACACACTCCTTCAGAGACACAGAACAAATGACCATATTGCAGACAACTATACTATTGTGACTTTCAATATAAACAAATGTGAAGCTGTAATTTTTTTCAGATACCTATACATTCATATAAAAGACCTTTTGTACTGTGCATAGTCATGATGGTTGTATAAAGTTTCAAAGTTGATCTTATAATAAGCCCCTCACTGCTGAATATTTGAGTTACATAGAAAAAAAATGAATGTACAGTGAAAGTTAGATGTAACAAACAACAATTTTATATGATGAAAATTGGCATAATTGTTATGATATCTTATATGGATGTTTTATTTCTTTATTGGAAACTGGATTCTTATTTATTCATAGATATCTATCTGGCCATATCAATAGAAGGCCATGTGTTCACAGCAGGTCTTTTCTGACTAACTATTTATTAAATGATAGTTACCTAATAATGTTGAAAACCAAATCTCATGTTAAAAATATTTAATTACAAATTTTATATGCACATGTGTCTTTGGTAAATTATAAACAAAAAAACTAATTAAGTCATGGCTCACAAAGAAATACTTTACCAAATCCAACCCCTGAGCTCCGAAAAATCAATCAGATCAAAGGACTAAAGCCACAAACCCTCATATTTGGCCCTAAATCGGGCCATTTATTCAATTTCATTTGTTAGATAAGATTTTTGTGGCCAAGTGGTCTAGAATGATTACTTGTTACAAAACAAAATCAATTTTAAAGTTTTCTGTACTTGTGACGTTGTAATGACGTCATAAAGTGACGCTAAAATTGAAAATATGCTAATTTCAGCTAAATTTCACAATTTTCCACCTGGTTTTTGGTGAAAATGACAAAGGCGCCACCCTCGCCCATAAATGTTTTTGCTTAAATTTTATAAATACATTATTTTCTTCATATTTCAACAAAAATTTCAATGGGCGAGGGGTGGCGCCACATAGAAAATCACAAAATTGTGACTGAAAAACAAGTCATTTTGGCCAAAAAGTGAAAATCACTGATTTAGGCTATCTTTGAAGGGTTACTGTACTTGAATATTCATTTATACACCATAATCAAATCTTTTCTCTTTTAACACGGACATCCAGCTATACATACACAAATTTATGTGTAAAACAAACCAATTTTGATATTTGAGTATTAACAAGGCCAAATATGGGGGTTTGTGGCTCTAGTCCTTTAAATGGATATGCAAATATATATAAAAGTTGCACATCTCCATTATGTCACAGAGGCTGTAAGGAAGTTTTATGAAAGCTCATTGAGAAGTTTAGGATGAGTTGCAGTAAAGAAATTCAGTGACAGGTATTCCACTTCATCTTAGGCTTTTTTATATGACAGCGAAATTTTGCAACATATAATGTTTTGACGATTTTGATGTTGTTGTCTGGGACATTTGGTTTCCGTGCGATAACTTGAGTAAATATTGACTGATTGTTATGAACTTTTGATATGATGTTTGTAACCACTAAAGTAAGGTTGGTATTGCATTTGGGCTTTTAAGACATATTGGGCCTTCAACGTACAGGGTTCAACTTGTTGCGGTCTTATGCTGAGCTCTTTGTAGCTTTTTATTCCATGTTTTGTTGTGGTCTACATTATTTCACAAAGATTGTTTGAAAGTTTCATGGAATTCTATTAAATGGTTAGGAGGATTTGGGAATAAAAAATCAGATGGATACTCTTAGGTGTAACAGACAGTTGGACACCCCTGCCATTACAATGTATACAAAAAATTGTCAAGTGTGATGGCAATAAATGCAATTAGTTAATTAATCTGACCATTTTAAAGAATCTAAAATATTAAAGCTGATCAAAGGCCTTAGACATTTTATAAAAAGTTATTTAATTGTTTATTTATTAAATTTGATTTCAAAATATTAGTAGTTGTAAATTGTTTAATATTTGTTTGACCTGATAATACAATATTTCAGAAACTCTTTCCACGTATAATTTTATATTAAAATACAAAAAGAGAGGGCTTGACTTTTCTTACCATTAATCACATTTTTTCCTGTATATTCCTTAGACTGTATATAGAAAAGGCAAAAACAGAAAATAAAACAAATCTTTAGGTTTTGACATAGAATGAAAAAGTTAAATTAAATACATCTGTCTCAGTCAACCTTTTGGCAAGTAGAAAACACTGGTTCCTTCTTGAAACAGTCATTAGGACTGAGGACAAGGGACCTATAAACTTATCTGTTATCATGTTTAATTTATTACTTTTACAATAAAATTTTATCAAATTGAATTTGTTTTATTCTATTTTTTAATTATTACTGTACATTTAATTCTTAAATGTCTTTAAAATATGTGTTAATAACTTATACACTTTATGACAAAATAGATTTTTCCACTTTCAAAATATGACTTTGCTCTCATGTTCAACAAAACATTAAAATATAGATTTATTTTGGAGCCTGTCTCCCATATAAGTTTGGGGCTTTCTGTTATGATAAGATTAAGAAAGGTAGTGCAAATAGTAATGTCATGAATATCATGGTATATTAATACACTTTTGAGTTATTCTCATTTAAAATGGTTAAAGTAAATACTAAATATGATATTCATTTTAATCAGATAAGATTTTCATAACTTCAGCCTTTTAAGTATATACTCCTATGGTTATCAATTTCATGACAGTGTATTGTGATATAATTCCTTTCTGGTACTTGTAATTATCATATAAGTGAATATGTTAACATTAAAAGATAAGCCTACTCAATTGTCCATTCATGTATGAAGTTAGTGATTATTTCAATTAGCATACCTATCAATTAGACCAAGAGAATTTCTAATGTACATTTGTACATGTGTATGAAAATGTTTGTACATGTATAATTAAAACATAAAAAATATTAAAAATATTAAGTTATTACATTCAGTCACAAGATATACAACAGGTGACAAAAGTAAAAGTTTTAATAAATTTTTCATTTGGTGTAGGCTGACTTCTTTTGTTAATATGCTTAATCAAAAATCATGTATTTTCCCTTTGTCATCTGACAGTTAAATTTTTTTGCCTTTTCTTGTTTACAAATCTTTTCCACAAATGTAATTCTGCATGTACATTGTCTTTTATTTATACATTGTTTCCATATTTTCTCCCATTTAAAAAATTCAATGTCATTAAGTTACTTCATCATGCAACTATTATTGCCTATCACTAGTCTTTTCATTTAAATTTCTAATCATATAACATGTTAAATGTATCTAAGGTTTCTGAGTTTAGTGCATTGTCATAAAATTTGTAAAGGCATGACACCACATTCCAGGAATGGAATTCCAAAAAAAAAATGTAGAATGTGTACAGTAGGTATGATACCGTATCCAAGATTTTTTTAAAGAGTCACACTTCATTCTATAGATTATTACGGATTTCCAGACAATAAAAATAAATGAGTCAATTTTGTTCCATGGAAATTTCTCTGTTACAAGCCTACCTTCTATAGTTACCGATAGGAATTCCAAAAAATGTATGGAAAAAAATAAGACAAATTTCCATGGAATTTTATTTAGGTTGAAGCTACCTTCTATAGGGGGGGTATGGATTATTTCTGGAATAGCCCAATAGATATGTTACTACAGGTCAATGCTGAACTCTGTGTACATGTATTTATTATAGAATGTAAAACACTGCCACCTGTTTAGTAAATATATATTAGAGTCTAATATGAATCTAATTTATTTTAAATCAAAAATTGCTTACACAAGGTTATGTTGCTGCTCGGTTGTTGTCTTCACTCAAGAGTGCAGACATATCGAAAAAATTTTAAAGCGGACATTCGGTCCGGTGAATCTGAAAATTGTGTCTGACCCAAGCATTTTTTTGTCTGCAATTTACTAATATACTCCGTTCTCATTATATCATGGGTTCTGTGTTATCGTGGTATTTACTTTCATTTCAAAACCAAATATTCAACTGTGACGTCACTGTTTCTACGTAGCTACGTACCATGATATAACGAGATACCAGGATTGTTCATACAAAATTACGGTCTGATCAGCCAGTAATTCTGTCAGACACACCAAATCTTGCAGGACTGAACAGATTTTTGCAGGACAGGTCCTGAGGTTCTGTACAGCTGTCATCATGTACAATATTTCGATATGTTTGCCCTCATAGAATAAAAAGCTACGCCGAGCGCAGCATGATACGACCGATACAAGTTGAACCCTGTACGCTGGAGGCCCAATATGGATAGTCTATTGCTTTGGTCACATGAAGCCCATGGTGGACTTACAAAGCTTTTTGACATGATACATCCTGTGGTGGACTTTCAAATGCATTTTGACACATATACATGTATATTGACATCAACATCTCATACAAAAAGCCTTATTTATATACATATATCAATTTACATTTTTTGCCCTTTGACCCCTAATTTAAAAAAAAACTGTAAGAAATATTTGTTAATCAGATTGCAAAAAAGGGCAGGGATTTTCATAAGGTATCCAATGAAAAAATATTTTGAAATCGGACCAATTATAAAAAGTTATTTTTATGGGCATGGCCTACTCTTTGGCACATCCCTGTTCACCATTTTATGGAAAGCTACCCCCCTCCTGAAGACCTTTTAGATTTTTAATGACAATGTGTATGTGTATATGACTTAAAGAAATTAAAGCAATATCTGACAATATTTTCTGACCTACTAAATAGTTAGGTATTCATTACTTAAAACAATTAAACAAATATTAACAATGATTAATGTGATATATCTTCAAAGAACAGCATGGCCAATTTGGTCACATGTCACCTTATATTTGTTTTGATTTTACATTTTCTGGGTTTCATGTTTATTGCATGAACCTTCTGGTTGATAGGAAACTGTGTTTAGAAATTGTAATAACTTGGAAACAATGGAAATCTATCATCAAATATCTTTGATCTTACAAAAAAAAAAGCAAAGAAACTTCAGTTTTCCTTGTATTCTAAATTTGCAGCCCTTAAATGTTGCAATATTATAACTTGAAATATTGGGACAAAAATGTTTTATTTCATCTTATTTACATTTTATACTTATGTCTTACATATATATATATATATATATGTCTTTTGGGGATTACATTGCATTGTTAATTCATGAGCTTTATCCAATAAACTGATTGATTGATTGATAATATTATAGTGGAATTGCTGCAACTTTAGGACATATGAAATTGCAAGACTATTATTGATCATTATTGTTGATAAAAAATACATTATTGTAAGCTGATGTTTATTTTTATAACATTATTTATTTGCAAAATATCAATTTAAATGTGGATTTATATGTGAATTGTGTCCTACATTGTATGTTTAATATGTGTGTGTATTAGCAAGTTAAGTATAAATGTTTTTTTCTTTCAGACAAAGAGCCATATAAAGGTAAAAGTTGATAAAAGTCATCAGCATCTGCAATTTCAAGATATGGATAAATGCTGACTGGGCATATATAATTCTCACTGAAACTGGATATATCTAGCATCAAAATAGTGTTTACCTTTACAGAGAGCTTTATTCTTCTAACTAAGTCCAAAAGTCTATAGAAATTATGAAAATTTGTTTTCAGCAGCTACAAAATATGTAAACATCCTAGGATGATGTGAAAAAGATTTAGTAAAAATCATGAATTAATATGTTGTGTAAAAGAATGAGTTCAGTGGTGAATTTAATATCAAGTGAAATATTAAAAAATAAATGAGATATAAGAACTTTTTTGTTTGTTACTCTATATATTTTATATTGATGATGGATCCACACAACATCATATCTTCATAAACATCAAGGCAAATACAGAGCAGAACAATACATTAATGAAAAAGCTTTGTCTGGACCCATATTGGACATACAAGTATAATAGTTGACTAGACACACAAAGAAAAAGAAAACACATGCAAGTGTCAATGCAACATACCATGTGTAACAGCTCAAGTGCAAGAAAGAATAAAATCAAATAGTTCCAATTTATTTGCCAAATGAAGTCTATAAAAAAATGATAAAAGACTATAACAAAAGTTGAAAGCTGTAAATGCTCCATAAGTTTTTTTTATTTCATGTATTTAATAAGATTTTGTGGCATGCATATTTACTCAATTCACTGTAACAAAGTATTTTATAAATTATCCTTTCAATTCATCATAGTACAAGCATCTTATTCCTCAGCTGTTTACAATAGATATATATTACAAGTTATCCAATGTAAATAGATTGACTGACAAATATCATAAGCAATGATTATACTATTTGAAATGTTAAAGATTGTCTACATGTATTTCAATATATGTTATAAGTTTCAATTATGAATGTAACCTTGTCAATGAAATGACATTTGACCAATTAAGATTATTTAGAGGCAGGTTATGCCCCCTATCATTTAAAAAAATCACTAGTATTTGTTTATTAAAAACAAAACATTGGGTTAAATAATATTTACATATAAGTCCAATAGGGTTATTTTTATCATTGTACCCATTTTCTTTGTACATATAACATGTTGGTGACATTTTTTATGCATTTTAGTGAATCAATATGTAATATTGATATGATGATTGCTATGTAATGTTATAAAGATTACTTTAACTAATTATTGAACAATAATAAACATGCTACCATTGAAATGGTATTAATGTCTAAAAATATTGTCCAAAATACCAAGTATGTGTTCAATAGAAAATGCATATTTTCAAACATAATTGCTGCTATAAGAATAATATGTCTGTAAAAATGTTAGTTATTCTACAAAAGTAATAATAAAAGATAACTTGTTTTGTTATATCAATCTATTTCCCACACAAAAAGTTGCAGAGCTTTATGTCTCTGGTCCATCAATCAGTCCTACACATCACTTTGTTATAATAAAAATGACAAAGTTCCAGACAATAAATATTGCAACGCCTGACGCACCAAGACTCATCAGAGGCGCTCTACCAACAAAATTGAAAATGCCAAACATAATATAATTATGATGAGCATAAAACAATAAAACCAAAAATACCAAACAGGGGAAGAAAATTATTACTTAATTTATCTAACAATGTCTGGGGTAAGAAGAATCTAGGGGTTTAGACAATATTGAAAATTAAACATATAATTTAAAGCTATAAATGAAACTCCACTTTTACTACTGAACACAAACAAAACATGGTTTGCAAGAACTACACCATATATAGATATGCATGTTACCAAAAAATCTAGAAAAGCAAAGTTTTGTCGGACTGTTGACCCAATATTTATGTTGAAAACCCTGATAATAGTTCATGAACAAGTAAACGGATATTTCTAAAAAGTACATCATATGTTGTGCTTTCTACCAGGATTCCATCTGCAAATTATAGTGTGAATAATCACCCATTAAACTGAAATCCTGATATACATGTACAAATGGTGATAAGGCTGTCCCCATCTGTTAGTCAAGTTAGTCAACACAACCCTTAAACATCTGAACAAAATTTAACGAAACTTGGTATGCAAGAAGTTCATCAAATGAAATCGTGCATAAATTACCATGTATTCATTAGCCACAAATTTGGGACACAATTAAAACCAAAATACCAAGAACAACAAAACAGAATTCCATAGAACTTGGAATTGAGGAAGTATAACACTTATAGTTGTATCTGTTGCAACAAATCATTTGTTACCAGAGTACATAATTATAAAGCTAATTTTTTACTCCAATACCATAATATGAACTGCACACAAGGGTTATATCATAAATATACAGCCTTGTCCAAATACACAAAACAGGAAATGCTTTCCAAAATTAAGTATAAAAAAAGATATAGATTAAATGTGCAACATAAGACAAAGCCCCACAAAACAGGAACTGTTTTATCAAACACCAGATTAACGAAATCTCCATCCTTGAAATCAGCATTCAATAGAAACCAAAATGTGTCGCATTTATTTGCAACAGAATACCCAGCAGAAATAAACAAATTTATGCAACTCAAAGACATGCTACAAGAAATCCTTAAAATATTTTCAAGATATGAAATATGGTACGCTGCCTAGTTGAGTCATTTAAAGAAAAAATGGTGGGTTAAACCATGTTATATGGTGACAAACATTCTTCATCCATCGGATATAAAGTTCCATTATAAAAGAAAACATTCTGACTTCCGAGTTGTCAGTACCAACGGTACTTTGATTTGTACTGTGAAGGTGAAAAGGTCACCCAGGTCATTGGTATGGAACAACATAAAAGATGAAGTACAATATTCCGGGTTAATGTAACATCACGAAATCTACATGGAGAAGTATGTACGTTTACGATTTTTGACATATTGTCTTAAATTTAAAACAGTCTGTATTTTTTTCATATCTAAATGTATAACAAAGATATTGAGCATTATTTATTTCAAATAGACCATTACTCTGCATTAGGGGTCTACTTCAGTAGATCATAATTCTACTTAGTAGGAAAAAAAATCATGTTAGATAAAATGTTTAAGTGATCTATGGTATGTCCAATAACCCACACATTAATTAACAAACAAAAGTCAACAAAATATTTAATAATTTCAAATTTACTTTTATGTAGAAATCTTTTAAAAAATGTTTTATCAATCTATTATATTTATCTTTTAAATTTAACTTTATAATCAATCAATTAAAATAAAATCCTGTAATTAAAAAAAAGTTATTAATTTTATTTACTATTAAGAAAGAAGTTGTGTATTAAAATGTAAGCCATCATATTTCATTGACATAATTGTGTTAAAATTAAGTAAATCATAGGGCATTATTTTTTAAGCCCCCACTGGGATTGCTAAAAGTGGTATTTAATGTGATTTCATTCTCATTGTCTCTCAGCTGGTTAGGTAAACATAGAGGTAATTAGTCTCAGTTGACTTGGTGTAAAATAAACGGGAAATTCTAATTATCAATACCTGCAGGTGTCAATACCTAATATTCAAACATTCAGAAACAGCATTATATGTACAGATCATTTTATTTTCTTACTAGCATTTCAAGCAATCATGTGCTTTATATGCAAATTTATACACTTGTGTAACATAATTAACATAATTAAATGTCATTTATTTTATAAATAGTTTTTTTTAGAAAAAAATATTTATGATATCTTATAGAATAGCACAAATTTGTTAGATTAAATAAGAAATAAGGACTTTTTTCACTTATTCAAAATGCCTAAACACAGATGGGTACAACAATATTATGTAATGGCAAATCAATGATAAGAAAAATGGTGGATCACTGTCAAAAGGAGACTTTGTGGTATTCAGACATTTTGTGTAATTTGAAATGACAGAAACAAACATAAATTAAAATGAAATTTCATTTTTGTCGGCTTATTATATTGAATATAAAAGTTAAAATGATATAGCATATCTAAATAATGCAGCAGAAATCATTGGACAAATTTTATGTGAACTTTCCTTTTAATACTGTTGCGCTGTGTATCTCATATGTTATCAAGATAACTGGCAATAAATTATGAATTTTTAACACCAACCATTGTCAAGTTTATGATATCAAAAATTTATTTGTCCATCTTCCCTAGTTTTCGATGTATCCTTTGTTCCACACCCAACCCATGTTTCTCATCATCATCATCATCATCGTCATCATCAACAACATTTTATCTTTATTACATCGTTCTATCTAATAATCTGAATATTCATCCTTATTATAAACTTTTACTGTAACATATAAACTAAAGTTCTTAGGAGCTTTGACATATTTTAAAAGTGCTATTTCTTATTTGTCCTTCTGCCGCTTTTGCTGTACATCCAGATAACTGAAGTCGTTTATTCCTGGTGAACCTTAATGTTAACCATATTGCCAAGTGAAAAATAGCTGCCAGCATGAATGTAGCTCCTCCAATATAGAAAGAGCTGTTATAGCTGCCTGTCTTTTCGTAGACCAATCCTATTAAAGTAAATTTATTGTTAAATGAGTTTTACAGGTTTCAAATTTAAAGTCGTGACAAGTTTTGATCCTATTTAGATAGTTGGGCTTTGAGAAATGAATAATTGTTAAATTAAAAAAGAATATTAAGAAAATGTTCAATAGATTTCTAATCCAATTGAAGGTTTCAGAAAGCTTACATGATCACCATCAGTTATTCTTGTACAAATTTTCTATTATAAAAAAAGCGGTATGAACATCTGTCTCATAAGGTATTTGTTGATTGCAAGACGCGGAGCAGGGATCTATCTTTGGTCACAGAGGGTACACTTTTCAATGCCAACCATAACTTTTCTGACACTTCATCAACATCTCATGCTCATTTGTGACTCCCATGACCCATTTCCAATATAGTCGAAATAGCTTTGTATTGAAGCAAAGTATTGATCAACTGTTATAGGTACACGTAAATAGTTATTTTTGTCTGATTGCAAGACGCGTAGCAGGAACCAGTCCTTGGTTGCAAAAGTATGGCATTTTTCACAGCCAGTCAAAACTCACTTTCCTTAGATTGTGTGCACATCTCACTTCGCTGACACTTTATCAGCTTTTAATATGTTTAATGTTCCTTTGATCGCCCCCTTTTAATGGCCGAAATAGCTATGTATTGAAGCCAAGTTAAAACGAAATATGTTTATAGTTATGTCTTTTATTATCTGTTCTGTATAATAGTATCCAATCTAGATTTTCTTGTGCAGTTTACCAATATTTCAGATATTGCAATGAAATCTTTATTTTAACAATGTAGCATTATGATTTATCATTTTGATATTTATATCTAAGTATACCTACCTGCAAGGTATGGGCCAACGATTGAAGCAAATCCTCTTGCTACACCAAGTAATCCCCAAGCACTAGCTAGCTTATCCACACCAACAATATTGCAGACTATGATCGAAGCACATGAAACATATGTCGCTGAAAAATAAGCGATAACTGTTATTCAGTAAACTCCTTGTCCTCCCTAGAATTTGATTCAATTGATCTACCTTTTTATACTTGACATTGTTTATTCTTTTGTAGGTTTAGGTTTGGGTTTTTTTGTAATGACAAAAAATATTCCATTTATTTTGACCATTCACCAATACTTTTAAGACTTTAAATCAATCAATTTGTGTATTTTAGACTTGTTTTAGAATTTAAAAAATTTGATCTGCCTTGTTTGAATTCAAACTCGTATCTTTACCTTTGTAGTTTGACAATCGGTTATTTAAGCCCACAAATAGTAGTAGATCTATACTCTTTTGGCCTTTCTAATTCGCACTATTTAAGGAAGGTTTGTCATCCAATCATTTTTTTTCTTTATTGAACTCAACAATTGGATGCTTATTTTGGAAATACAATCAGGAACTGCACTCCCTTCCGGGGCACCTGAGTTCACTGTCAATACGAATTGAGTTGTTTATTGCTATTCAGTTGTTTTCTGTTTATCCGCGCTGTTATTGTTCATGTTTAGTGATTCTGTTTTTGCTCTTTTGAACTTTTTACATAAAAATAGCCACAGGAACCACTCTGCATCTTACCTGTACATGCTCCAAATACAACACAAAAAGCAATCAAAGTTTTATAAGTTGTACAAAATGGTTGTAGAAACAACGATATTGAACCAACTATCCGTGCCACTATCGTGAGGACTAAGGCGTCAAACGTCTTCGTATTTGCAAGAATTCCAGCAGCTACTCTCCCAATTATATTCATAATACCTGCAATAAAATCATAATAAATTACATGTCTCCATTGCAGGGAATCCTATGTGTCAAATTCTTTCAGACCTACAGCAACGTTCTATAAAAAAAGGCACCAAATGGAAATACGAGTGTCAAAGTCCTAAAAGGCAACGGTGAAACCGGTAAACAGAAACAAAAACAGCATGAAGAAACACAAAACACAAAATCAACCGAACGGAAATATACAACAAATGAACGCAGATGCTCCGGAAGAGTAAGCGCTTCCAGCCTGCCATAGCACATCCGTCGTGTTGCGAATTTCCAATTCAGTGTGTCAAATCCGGTAAAGGAGGACAAAACAAATTTCTACGACTAACCAAAAAGTGCACTAATTTGAAATATAGAAATCCCATATTTGTCTACGAGTGCACGGTGTCTACCGTAAAATTTCTTGAGTGAAGACAATAACCGTGGAGCAGCATAACCCTGTGTCAGCAATTTCAGTGTTAAACGTGACGCTTTGCTAGAGAAATCAATGTTATTCCCGCAAGTTCTGGAGAAACGAATAAACTGTGATACGAATGCACCCTAAGCAGGAGCGGACGGAATGTAGCTACACAAAAAGCGAAGGTTGACGACTGGAATCTGTTTGTTCTTTATCTCAAGTTCCTGGGGATATATGAGATGGCGAAAGTAACCAAATCGAGAATTATTTAATGAAAAGATATCATCAATATAACGGAACACGAAGTTAAAAGAGAGAGCTAGTGTACGATCTTTTTTGTCTAGAAGAGATTGTAAGAAGTCTGCTTCATGTGAATGTAGAAACAAATCAGCAAGTAAAGGTGCACTATTAGTGCCCATTTGAATCCCTATTGTTTGCTGAAAAGCACGTCTACCAAACTGACCAAACATGTTGTCGATAAGAAAATTTAGCATGTCGACTATTTGGTCGTCTGTATATTTGTTCTTTTTCTTAGACTCATTGATGACAAAGTAATTCTTACTGTATTCCATTCTTTTTGAAAAAGCTGTGTTAATCAGCTGTGCCAACCGTGATTTGAGTTTTTCATGCGGAATAGAAGTATGTCCGAGAAAAAAAAATATTTTTCTCCAACCACGGTGCACCGATAAGGTAAGCTGTCAGGTTTTTCACATTATGGCCAACATTTATTATCACAAGGCTACCATATTCATCAACCTGGGGCATACATTCCAGTCGTGGGAAAAGCAATGAGGTAACGTGTGCTACATGTATTTAGTGAATTTTGACCAGCAAGCTACTGTAGGCCTAATCGACACCCGGTAAGGAGCACAATGAGTTGTTTGGAAGGAAAAGAAAAACACGGATCCTAAAAAGAGCATATTTTAAACAAAGCTTTTGACTTCCTTCACTTCCAGCCTTTGCGAGCTATATCACATTAGCGGAAATACACATTCCCTATAGCTTCCGGCGACGATAAAAAATAATTTTCAAGAGTTTACGAGCGAGCACGTTACGGTGTCTTTACGAAATCTTTACGAGGGAAAAGTGATATAGAAAGGGAATTGAACATTAGTAAACTGTACATAATATTATGATTCTACTATTAGTAATCATGTTTGCCACCTTAATGCTTTTGTTAATACTTTATTTCACCGATAAATACTGTTTAGTCTTAAAGTTTGATTGGTTTATATAATACTTGACGGTCAGTTACAATTTTCACATTTTATGATGTTAATATTTGAAAAGAAAAGTTCATCAAGTATAAAATTCAACACATTGTTCGATAATGCCTTCCATGCCTAGATTCGAACGCGCAATCATTAAGCGCGTGGCTACCGATGACTGGTGTAAAGTTAGTGTATTTAAATCTTTCTTGTTAGATTAGCGTATAAAATATCAGAGACAAAAGACAAAAATAATTATGCCTTGGTTGGAATCGAATTGCAGTATTTGTCTCCATAGTCCACGACATTGATCCGTTCGGCTTTGGAAGACTCGAACGAGATGTGTTCAGTTGGGGTATTTAGATTATCTGATTATATTGACGTATATAATAACAATAAAACAATTTTTAATCGATTCATGATTAAATTGAACACTGTTTTCTCTAACTGTTGTGCAATATTATCTAGTTCTCGCGAAATGAGACTATTTTGCGTATCACACTCCGCACGATGTGATATTCAATTTTAACAAATTTAATTGGCTGTCTGCGCGAGACACCACAGTTAGATACGCATCTCGTGGAGAGCGTGCTAACTTTTGGTTGGACACCTGTTGATCTCGCTTGAATAAAAATACAAACAAAATATATCCAAGAAATGCATAAAAAACTTTTTTTGTTATAAAATCTACTTTTAATTAAAAATCATAATAGAAAGATGGTACTTTATTATTTGACTTCTTTTTCACATGTTTTCTAAACTATATACATATAGGATTACTTTCCTATGAGTTATATAATTTAAAAAGTAATTTTGGGCCTATACTTTAACATAAGACAGTTAGAGAAAAGGTTTTCACAACTATAAGTGATGAGATTCGGATTTTTATCACATCGAGTTAGATATTTGTCAAAATAGGAAATGAGCATTTGCGAGTTTCTTTTGACAAATATCTAACGAGTGTAGTTAAGAAACCTGTATTTATCAATTTACTGTGGTTTAAGGAAGATATGAGCCTTAAACAGTCCATTTTTTACATATAGAACAGGTCCAATATTTTACCGAATGGACTATTTACGGCTTATTTCCTTTATATAAAATTGTATATGATCATTCACTATTTGATTGAAATTCAGACTTGGGTAAAACCTACCAACTACCTTGAACTAAAATAATTATGCAGAGCTAAAATAATTAAGCAGTAAGTCTTTGGACAAGTAATAATTTAAAATAGAACAGAAATGCTCATAATTTTCAGTTCATGTTAATGCAAATGAACTGCGGAATTGAAGTTCCCACTCGAGAAAATATAGATCTGCTAAGAAATCAAAAATGGGAACCACATCAAAAGAAAACATGTCTTAGGATTAACAATTTAGCAGGTTGCATTTTCATGATTAAACTTGATCTTCACACATTAGCGAAATATAAACCATCGTAAAATGACCCTCTATACGCTAATTCGTAAAAAAATCATCTCCAATGTCTTTCCGAGTTAGTTAAGAGTAAACGTGAGTCATTTACAATCACCAAGAGTTCTTCGCGAGTGAAATGCGATGCGTTTACGAGCTTAGTGTAATTATGACAGTGTGATCATAGAGATGTCAAAAATGCTCATCAAAATTACTCGAGTTCAGACGATTTCACACGAGCTGTCGAGACTTTTTACGAGTGAGTGAGTGCTAGTTGCAAGAAGATTTTTGGTCTTTGCAACCAAAAATGATAATATGTGAAGTAGGTATAAACGTCATGAGGTGAGTACATTCCATATAATTTCATAAACTGTATAAGTTGGGGTTTTTTTTTGCGGGAGCTAAATTTCGCGGATTTCTAAAAAAGTGGAGGATCTTTTTTTCGCGGAATTCAATTTTAGCGATTTCAAATATAAGAGTATATACTGTACATATACTATTTACGAAATTCTATTTTCGCGATACTATATTTTCACGAGTTGCAAACTATTGCGAAAAAAGCAAAAATTAGATACCCGCGAAAAAACAACTTATACGGTAACGGAAGACATCATGCTCTAGACGAACATAATGGATTTTTATCTCTTAAACAAGTACAGATGTTTGTTGAATGGGGATTTTTTTTTATTATTCTGTACAGAGTCTGACACACTTAACTGACAACAAGACTACAACGCGTAGGGTTCACACTAACTGTCGAAAACTTTATACGAGTAAATGAGGGATAGTTTCGAGAAGATTTCAAGTCTTTCGATCAAAAAACAAGTATATGTGAAGTGGGAATAAATGTCATGAGTTGAGTGTATTCCATATAATTTCATATAATGGAAGGCTCATGCTCTCGACATTAATAATGGATTCCTATCTCTCAGACAATAGAAGAAAATGAGATGTTGAATAGGTGTACGCGACACAACCTACAATATAAACGTAAATTTAAAACATTCACAATGGAAAACAGTCAGCAGCCTTCAATGTGACCAGTGGTCTCTGCTCGCTGTTTTTCAATTGGTCCCTGGATTGAAAATAAACTACATATGATTCAAGCCTAATCCTAAAGTGCAATGAAAGACCCTCTTCTTGACAAAAAACAATTAACATAAATTCGACTTAATATAAAAGCTTTGATAAAGATTCCTGGCTTAGGACAGGCACATTAAAAACAAGTTTTTTTGGCGTTAACCTTCTCCCTATTGATAACCAATAACAAAGCACAAACAAACACACAGTAAAAATCAAATCGATATAAGTTTTCTCCAACAAGAGAGTATCTGAGACAAAAGGACAACAAGTAATTAACGAGACGTAGAGATACTCTCTTGAGAACACTCGAAGTTACTGACCGCTACCTAAGAAGCATCCATCGACTGATGTACAAAAATCAAGAATGTCGATTTTAAATCCAATAAAACACGTCAAACAATTCATGATTTGATGATGCATCATCAAACAAAACCGACACACTTGACCGCTACAGGGTTTTGTTTTGTTATTCTGTTCAGAGTCTGACACACTGAACTGACAACAACGCTTTATATGTTCACAAGAACTGTCGAAACCTTTATACGAGTAAATGAGAGCTAGTTTCAAGAAGATTTCAATAGAAAATAATGAGATGTGGAATAATTGTACGCGACACAGCCCACAATCAAGCGGCAATTAAGAAAAACCACAATGGACAACCACCAGCATTCCTCAACGAGGCCAGAAGGCACTGCTCGCTGTCCTGTAATTGGCTCATGGTCTAAACAAAATGCATATAATTCAAATCCAGTCCTGAAATAGTCACAGATAGACCCCCTTCTAAAACAATGAACAAAAACATAAATAAGACAAGAACAAGTCTTTACCACCAGGAACGAGTATATGTGAAGTAAGTATAGACGTCATGAGTTGAGTGTATTCCATATAATTTTATCAGAGACATTATGTTTTCGACGAAAATAATGAATTTCTATCTCTAAGACAAGTAGAGATTATTGTTGAATGGGGTTTTGTTTTGATGTTCTGTAAAGAGTTTGACACACTGAACTGACAACACCGCTTCGGTTGTGTTGCAATAGGCAGCAATAACTTACCCTTCCGGGACACCGGAGTGTAGATTAGTTTTGACTGGAATTCGCGTTGTTGGTTGCTAATCAGTTGTATTTGTGTGTTTTCAAGTTGTCCGTCGTTTTTCTGTTGTTTCTGTTTTTGTCACTTGTTTTGTCTATGCCTTTTCGGACACTGTCGTAATGAATGCCGGGGCCGTCAGGCTATAATGCGGACAACCTGACCGCAAACCACAGTGGTGCACCGTGTTGGGCAAATGTAACATTCCTCACACGTAAGAATATGACCCGTGAATCCTAATGCAATCCCTGATTGGCATTGTGGCTTCTTTTTTCCACTTCATCACCTTTTCATGTTCATTGTATCACCCCTTTTTATGTTCATCTCCCGGATAAAGCCGAAAACGCGCTGTTATGGAGTTAAACAACTTAATAACTAAATTTTGACAGTCCAATGCCCAAATGATGCCTCTCTACTTCCTATAGACGGATCAACAAGCAAACACTACATAATTTGCTACTATTAATGTAGATAAGGGTTTATCAATTTTCGTTTCAACAAAAGCTAGAATAATGGTCTTCCATGAAAATATTCGGTTAACAGGAAGTAGACGAAATACGGGGGAAAATAATTTTACACCAAAAAGTACTATAGAAGAAAGCTACATATCAAATATCAAGAGGTTGTGACATGTAGTTGCCAGAAAAAATGCAACGAAAATTTTTGTGACGCTGCAGGACACCGACCAAGTCGACAAAACAGGACGTCGCTTTGGAACGCGAATAATAAAGTATAGATCAACGACCAAGTTTACCTATTATTGATAGTAAAAATGCCGCATCAGTGCTTGAAATGCCTAGTTCCAAAGCTCGGTCAACAAGATATATAAACGGTATGTAGTATCCAATCACACCAAATATGCTTCCTATAAAAAGTAATAAGAATTTTGAATTCTTAAAGAGAGAAAGATGGAATACTTTTTCTAAGCTTTTAGCTCGTCGTAAAATGGAGTTTCTATAATTCTTCAATGGTGAGTCTTGATTTTTTGTCTCGCTTGTCAGTACAGTTAATGATGTAAAAGTGATTACATTATCCACATTAATATCTGTTTTGTCATTTCTTTCGTCGCTTTCCTTCAAGGTACAACCTTTATTAATTTCTGTTTTATTCACGCTGTCGTATTCATTGTTAGAATATTCAATGTCATTTTGAGGACTAATAGGTCTAATAAACATCCCACACACAGCACCATTTAAAATCAAGCCAGACATAATCATTAAGATGTTTCTCCAGTCGTATTCTTCCGAAAGAAATTCTAAAAAGGGTGAAAAGATGAATGTTCCTATTCCAGATCCACATACTACTATACCAGTGGCCAGGGCTCGTTTCTTTTTGAAATAAAGACTGACACTGACAATAGACGAAAGGTACATCATTCCAAACCCTGTACCTGAAAAACATAATTGTTGTAATTGTTATCAGCAATAAGGGACAATGTAATGGGTTATTCAAAATATTTTATTCAAAATTCCTTAATTAGACACCGATGTCTTCGTGACCGGCTTTTAGAACAAGTCGTATAAAAGAAGTACCTTCCATACGGTCTTAAATTAGCTTTAACTTTTGATTTTAGTCACTGATCGAAGAATTCATTGTAAGTCAGACGAATTGATTCGTGGCTATTTAGTTTCTGGTTGTTTGTTGTACTAAAATGATCACCTAACTATTTCTAGTATGTCTCACAACCATGTTTTGTGTAACTATCAGACCTCGAGATCACAATGCATTGCACGATGAAAAATATTGATACTTATATTCTTAATATTTGGATAGTGTCCAGTAGAGGATCTCATAAAAAACCAACCACGTCTAGAAAAATGCCTACCTCCAATCAATCCATAAGTTCCAATTAAACATTGAAGATTAGGACAAAAAGAACCAGCTAGTATGCCAACCGAGGCGATAATACTTCCGACTACGGTTACGATTCGACATCCGTACCTATTCACAAGGCTACCAGAGAATGGACCTAAAATAAATCATATCAGGTAAAAATATCAAGAAGTAAAAAGCATTTTTTGCATTCAATAAAATTTTAAGTAAATAAAAAAGATTGATATACCTCCTTTCATTTTTCATACAACTTCTTTACATGTTTTTATTATAGGTTACTGAACTGATAGAAGATGAGAGGCCCATGGGGGAAAAGAGGGGGGCAAATACGCCGTACGCCGGCAACAGAGCATAAAGTTTCATAAAGGCGACTGAGGATCTTGGGATAAAAGGCTGGGTAATTGCTCAGCTACCCCCCCCCCCCCCCCTCGAATGAGTACATTAGTTGACTGAAATGAAAAGCTTAGAACGAAAGACCGGTGGTGCCATTAGTTCTGTAACATTTCACGATTGATGCGAGAAATTTTTCATTTCCAAGTTGACGTTTCTCAGTTCCAGTTGACATTTCGCACTTCCAAGTTGACATTAATCGTGAAATGTGACAGAGCCGATGGCATGCACTACTGGTCTTTGGTAGCCATCGTGAATTGTCAAGTCAAAGAACGGACCCACCACCTTTGTCTCCCACCCCTCCCAATATTTTCATTTTTCTTTTATGTTCATATTATTATTTTATCGCCCTAACGTAGCCTATATGGCTAGTGTTGCTTAAACCTATCTAAGATGATGACATCAGAACTACACGTTTACGTCATTTAAGACCTATACTGTATATTTAAAAGTAGAAAACATCAACCAGCCTTTAATAGGACTAGTGGTCATCGCTCGGATTAAATACATGCATATGATGAAACTAGCATTAAAAATATCAAAATTTTCTACCGTGCCTAGAAGATTATAGAAAGGCATTTTTTTAATAAATGTATTTCCATTGATAAACATTTCAGTGCTCAAAAAATCTTGATACATTAGTTATATTCAAAGATGCTTTCCAGATTGAACGTTCGGATTATAATGAAGTGTGAGTGAGTGAGTGAGTGAGTGAGTGAGTGAGTGAGTTGGTGCTTTACGCCCGTGCAACGCTATAGGTTATCATACTTTTACTCACCGATGCAAAGATACGTCCCTATCATAACTGTTCCTATAAGAGAGAGATTACTTTTACTCTCATTAAAGAAATCAGCAAATTTTGGTAAAAGTACACCATAACTTGTAATGATGCCATCTACGAGTACATTTATCACAAGTGAACTGGCCACAATTACCCAACCCCATTTGCCATCAGTTTCGGCACTTGGCTTTTTAGTTCCATTTCTTTCATCTCCTGTTTTTCTTTTACCTTTTTCAATTTTAGTTATATTATTTTCGGTTTGACTTTCCTCATTGGAAGAGCAAGCCATACTGTTTACCGATGTATGAAAATCAAATTGGATTTAAAGTTTTGTTAAGGGTAACTTAATATTAATGATATTCATATATGTATTTTGCAAATGTCATGCTTTTTCCGTGCTTAGATTATAGGTTATCATACACAATGCTTTGAGCTGTTTTTCACATACTAAAATTAAGTTCGTAGGGTTAGCGGACGCTAAGATTGCAATGGAAGACATCAATCCCGGTTAATCCCACTATTTCTTTTGAGATGCCTTTACCAAATGAGGACCATTTTGATCTATATTTGCTCTGGTATATTTTTGCATTATTTTGTCTTTTCCTATCGGATATCATGGATATTATATGAGAATGATCGCCCCAGTTCGGTAGTTTTTTTTTTAACTTTTATTGACCAATTCAATAGATGACATACAAAAAAATCTACAAAAATATTGCCGGTGAACGTTTACAACCCGCAATGTATGTGTTAAAAGTTTATAACCCTTTAAGAAAAAGTGTGTTCTACAGGTTGATCCCAAGTGGTGAAAAATCGAGATGAAACTAGACTGGGGTTTGTATTTTGGGACTGTTGCCATTTGACAGACTCTGTAAGTTAGTAAGCTTTTCTTCCCTCGCATAAAAAATGTATATACTTACCGGTGTACATTTAATAAGAGACATCTTTTAACCTCATTAAAGTTATCAAAAGCTATGACAAAAGTTACTATATATAGAATTACTACTTATGCCGTCACCGAGTAGCATACGGTATCAATGATGTATCTTAAGTTTCATAATTATCTGTGTTCATATCAATTGTCGAGACTTCTACGCAATTGTTTTGAAACTTAAATCTCCAGAGTATGTGAAGGGTCGAATATATATATAGGGTATGATATTAAAAGAACCATCTTATTTGATTTACGATATATCCAGATCACATTTACCCATATCACCGAGAGAGCTTTATTTAAAGTCGTCTCTTTTAGCGTATTTTTTTTTTTTGTACTGAGAAGACCATCCAAGTGATTGGCACGAAACAAGAACAATAAACTCGACTTTGTAATCAAAAGATGTATTTGTCCACCTTCCTTAGTTTTCTATGTTTCCTTTGTTCCCCACCCCACCCCATGTTTCTCATCATCGTCATAATCATCATCAACAACACTCAATTATTTTACCATCCTTTTCATTATCATCTAATAACCTTTATAATCACAGGTAGTAATGTGCCATATCGTAAAACGTTTGGTAAAGGGATTTTGTCATGGTTTAGTCAAGGGCGTCATGGTTTGTACAAGGGATATTTGCATAATGTCGTCTGCAAAAATGAAATCATAATTTTTCCGGGCACAAAAGGCGTTTCCGGGCATTTTTAAGGGCAAGATATATTTATACTAAAATATGGCACATGTAAATGATGGAATATACTCGCTATACATTCAGGAAAAATAATTTGTTCAATTGATAAAATAACATCACTTTATGTTCCAAGCAAAAGTAAAAGCCAGATGTTGCTCAAAAACAACCATTTACTGTGCATACAATCTTTTGACACATTTTTCAGCGTAATTAAACGCTTACAAAGCATGCATCGCAATTTTTTTTTTTTTACTTGTCATGGTTTGTACAAGGGACGTCATGGTTTAGTGTAGGGTGGTCATGGTTTGGTCAAGGGATATTTAAAAATGATATTTTAAATCTTATTCAATCATATGAGCTAACAATTATGTTTTAAACCTTAAACCGGTCATATATATATTACCCAAAAAATGCATACTACAAATTACATATCAACCGCTCCTGGAAAAAATATAACAGTATAATGTGTATGCCATTCATAAGACATGTTAGAGTAATCATGAGATAATTAATTATTATTATACAGAAATTGCCATATCATGTTCCATATCATTTCGAGACTCCCATATTAGATGTAGGCATAAGCTGAGATCGAGAAATGATATGGGATTTAATATGGAAACTCAAAGTCAAAATAGATACAAAGGTATACAGGAAAACACTGACTAGGCATTAGGTTTAATGCATGATTTTGCTTATTGCCGCTAATATATATACTAAAAACTCTCTACTACCTATCAATGAAGTTTTTCCTTTCAGTCTAAATAGAAGGACATTCCATAACTTAAATGATATTCACTAACAACTGAACTATTGGAAAGGGCATCAGATGAGTGCAAACGTTGGTTTGTCATAGGGTTTTGTTTTGTCTTCCTTTACCGGATCTGACGCACTGAATTGACTGTTGGTAACGCGACGGGTGTGCTATAGCAAGCAGGAATTGCTTACTCCTCCGGAGCACTTGAGTTCATTCTCGTTTCGACTGGAGTTGTTGATTGACATTCAGTTATGGATACCCCATTGGTACATGTACCTCTGCTTCTTGCATATCTCAGGGAATATGTTGCTTCATCCATAATAATATTATTCAGTGCAACAGCAGTGCTTATAGTATTAGAGAAACGTTTGCTTCATCCATAGTATTTTTTATATTATCATACAGGAGTAGCTTGTACTATTTTTAGAAGCTTATACATTGTACAATAACCATATTCATATTTAACTGTTCAATGGTAATCCTGATGGTTAGTATATGTTGTTGGCTTAGTGATGGTCTAGAGCAATTAAAAGGATTTAAATCATATATATAAAAATATATATCTTTTACATGCTATTACTGAAGGTAACGATTTATAAATTCCAAGAAACGATCCAATGATTTTTTTCGGGGGTTAAAGATGCGTATTCAGAAACACGGAAACACAGTATGTCGTCAAACACAATAAAACAGCAGAAAATACCTAATAATTTGTCCGATCTCCTAAGTTTAGAAAATGTGATAAACCATGACATAATGGTATAAACCATGACAATTTTCTGTTCCCTTTACCAAACCATGACAAAATTTAAATTTGGTTAATAAGCATAACTAAGCAGATTTAAAGCTAACACAGTAAACCTTTATAGTCATGTTCAATTCCTTCCAGCTCTCCTCACTATTTGATACTAAAATAAAGGTACTTTTACATATTTTAGAAAAAAATCCATTGTACAAACCATGACCTCCCTTTACCATACCATGACAAAATCCCTTTACCAAACATTGTACGATATGACACATTACTACCTGTGATAATGCTGATAGGGCTTAAAACTACAATTCACTCACTCACCCAAAAGTGTTCATTGATACCAAATTTGTACATAATATATGGCCGTTGAATTATCTTCAGATAACAGCGGGGTACCAGCCTAGTGTCCGATTAAATGAAGACTAATGTCATGAATGTCGAGGCATATTTTAGCTCCTGATTAGAATGATTAGAAATACTTTCGCAGGCTATTTGGGGCAAATTTTGAGTTGACAATGACATCCCATACCTTGTTTTCATTGAATTAAATAGGTTTTTTTCAATTTTTTGTTCATATTTTTCTACATAGAATGCACAAAAATTTGAAAGCGTATTTTAGGTAGAACCTTCCTTTGAAAATATATTTATCTTCTTTACTTACAAATTGTTTGACAGAACCAGGGTAACTGTACTGTTCAAATGATGTTTTAATGCTGATTTCTGTTTAAAAAAATATTTTTAGTTGTTATTATAGTAAAATTCTTTCTATTTTGCCTTTGTGCTAGATATAATGTCAGTCGAGACTTTATTGTCTAAATCCTAATTCATGAAGAACATTTCACGTCGGCATATAGACCATGGATTGTATTTCCCTTTTTTCTCGGATTTTATATATATTCTAAACGAATTATTGACTATACTGGGGATATGCTTCACCATACAGGAACGACATTCACTTCTGAACCACAGTATGTTGTCTTACCCTAGGCTCAATTTGGTCGAATTCATATAATTTGGGTTTAAGGGAAGCAAATATGCACCTATGTGGCAATGAATTTAATGTCAGTTGGGCATATTTAAGCTACGATTTAAGAATCTTTTTTTCCTCCATATAGTGCATTGTTTTCAATTTCGTCTTTAATGAGTCCTTAATAGAAAAAAAACCTAGTCTGATAGGCTTACATTTTGCCTGAAACTTTGTTGTATTAAGGTTAAACCAATAATGACAAGCGTTTGTTTGCTTTTATGGATTTGTTGACGAAGTTAAAAACACACCGTCTCTATTACAAATGAGTAGCATTCAAAATAGAATTGAAGTACAACACTGAACCTTCTCTATGAGCAAATCATAGAACCAAATAACTTCCAAAGATGAACGAACATTAAATAATATCACAACTCTAATCTTATTTCAGCCCCAAAAAATATAATAATGCTAACTGTTACATTTTACTCTGAACAGACAGAACGGTTCATAATAGCTGACTCACCAAGTGAACGGAACCTATTAAAACCAAAAACATAATTAATGCCACAAAAACGTATGTCTATCTGATTTTTTTCTTATACGCATAGTAATATGTGGTCACACATACATTATATACAGTTTAATGTTCATTTCTCGTAAGACATTCGGCTAAATTCTTACAAAACGTAGTTTTATGTTCATTTTGACTGACGAAAGTAGAAATATTCCAATGAGTACCACGCCGTTTTATTTTGTAGCTTTCCAATTAAAGCGAGAGAAAAAAGAGTCATATATGAATACGTTCAGTATTCAATATTGTTTTGGTAAATATCAGTAGTTCTTTTTAACAATAAAGTAAAAAAGAAATACTAAATGAAATAGATTGACCTTGCTATGTTTCACCGAGTGAAGGGAGAACATAGACTACGTATTTAAATGGTCTACAAACACTGATACGTAACTAATTTATGAGGGCGTTGAAACATGCAAACGACATAAAGTCATCACCGAAATAAAACGAGCAACACAACGCAAATAACATATTTAATACAACCAATAAAAAAATAAAACAATGAGATGTGGAATAAGTGTACGCGACACAGCCCAGAATCAAGCGGCAATTCAGAAAAAAAACCAACACAATAGACAACCGTCAGCAGCCTTCAACGAGGACAGTAGGTGCTGCTCGCGGTTCTGCAAATGGCCCATGGTCTAGATAAAATGCATATAATTCAAATCAAGTCCTGAAATAGTCACAGATAGACCCCCTTCTTAACCAATGCAAGGAACAGAAAACATAAAAAAGTACAAAGGCTTTGTCCAAGATTCCTTGCTTAGGACAGGTACATAAAATATGATGCACAATCAGCAATGTGAACTCAGTAAACTTATGTGCTCCAGAAGAGGGTCACGTAAGTACCAATGATCGATTTAGTGTGGTACAAATCCGGAAATGGAGGACAATACTTAACCACTATATCAAGCCAACATAGTAGCCCATCTTAGAGATAGACGATTTGGAAGGATTTTTTTTATATATTTTTAATTTGAATACTAGTACATACTAGGAATATCGTCATTTTTTGTTTTGCTTATAGAAAAATATCTAATTGATGATGGTAAAGATTTTCCTCTTTTGGTTTATTTAATCCTAAAAAAATATTTCATTTTGTCCCCCGCCGCAACGCGGAGCGGGGACATGGAAATGTCGGTGTCCGTCCGTCAGTGCGTCTGTCCGTCTGTCACACTTTTTTTCGTAACATATTTCTAAGCTATTACTTTTCATAGGCTTTATTCATGTAGCTTAAGGTAGGGGTCCCATATGGTGGGATGTGTTTCCAGGTCTGTCGCTTACCTGCTTCCTGATAAATATGTCAAGCTGACTTAGAATTTTTTAAGGGTCAAAAATTGAAAATGTTTCGTAACAGATTTCTCAGCTATTACTATTCGTAGGCTTATGACATTTGGTATGCTGATTACGGTAGGGGTTATTGTTCCATATGAAATGTAATAATTTCTGACAAAAAAAATGCAAAAAATTCGCGAGTTTTCTGAAGAATTTTATTCTCGCATATGTGCACAAGTCTTAAAAAAGATTAATCATTGACAATCCTCCGTAACTTAAAAGGGGCGAAAGTGTCAAAATGAACTTCAGCCATGCGTTTTCCGCGATTATACTTATCATTTAAAAATTCTAGAATGCCATAAGATTGTCCTTCGGTGCGTAAACGCACGGGAAAGCTAATTGTATTGTGTTTAGATTTGCTGACAAAAGTGAAAAAATAATTTTCCTGTGATAGTCCGTTGATTGCCTTTAACTGTCCAGACAGATGAATCCGAATTCTCTGAAGCGGAGAAAAACACGTTGCATCCGATTGGTAGATGAGATTAAATTCTTTCGCACTTGCTTCTTCTTTCGTTATTTCGACTTCGGATTGCAATGCAACACTAGCTAATAATTCAAGTCCATCTCGGGTAGATTTTCCAAAAAGTAGGATACTGCAAAGGATTCGGATGCCGTAGAATATATCAACTTCCTTTTTAAGGAGTACAACACTATTTGAATTGTTGGCGTAGACAACAGCCAGTGCTACACTAGAAAAAAAAAGACAACAAGTCATGTACTAAAAATTTGTCATGATCTTTAAACACAAAAGAATGTTTCCGTTTGATTTTTTTTAATGTTAATGAAAAATTACAAATACCAAAACGCGGGTATAAACGGTTAATTTGGATATCCTATATATCGATATTCCAAGGAGTAACCTCTCATCAGTAGCATTTAAATCAAAACATTAGAAGGTCAAATTCCAAAACTGTTGAAAACGAAAAGTACTCAAACCCAAAACGTTCGAGCAAGGAAGCCGAATCCAGCACCGAGGATATCGACCATGTGCAAATTTTGGTTACATTGTCTTTGAAGAATAGTCCATTATATCAGAAAGACCTGTTACAAGATTGGTTTATACGTGGACAACAATGTCAGTCAGAGACAAAGCCCAAAAGTGACAAAACAAGAAAGAATCGAACAATTAAAGCCTACCCAAGAGTAATTGTGGCGCCAAACCTAATTTGTCCCAAGTATAAACTAAAGAGGGACTCAAAATAAAATAAACAGTTTTTAGACCCGCCAAAGCAGGGAATGAAACCTTTTTAGTAAATAAGTCTAAAATGTTCTAAAACATGCAAAGTTTTGTGTCCCACCCCACCCAATATCTATACTACTAAAATAACGAAGCGTTTTTTGTTAGCCGGGTTGCAGCCTAAACAACAAATGTTACGACTAAGCTTCATATATCAAAAATAGGGGATGATTGTGCCCTTTGAAAATTTCAATAGCACATATGCAATTATGTCTGCAGTTTGCTAATTAACCTAATTAATTGATTCGGAAACGGTATAGCCGTCATCGTTCCGGAATTACACTCCAGCGGTCATACTAAAAAACGATAGGAAGCGTCCGAGCAGGTATTTGGCGCCCGAGACTAAAAAAAATATTCTTATTTGAAAATGAAAAAAAAAGGGTTACATGTATAAATTATTTGTTACAAAATTATTTAATCAATCGAAATATCAACCTAAAAAATACTAAAAAACTAGAAGTACCTGTACATGTAGAGGAAAAATGAAAAAGAAATCTCATCGCCATGGTATTGAAAACTTCCATTAATTATGCTTAATATTTAAAATCTTTTAAATAATAGATCATCTTGGTAAGTTTACAACATGTATAAAATGAATGCAAAAAATGTTTTTCGTTAAAAATTGTAACTTGATAAAAAATGAAAACAATTTAAATTTATCATATTGTAGTTTTTTTTGTAAAGCAAAAAAGTGTCCTATGAAATTTTGTCCTCCCTGCCATACTTAACACTGAAAAATCTAGGGGACAAAATTTCATATCTCTTAAGCGTTTTATTCGGTCCTTGGACTTCATCATAGGAGTGAATGCCACTCAAGACAATATTTCACAGCGGACACTATTTCATGTTACATTTTCCCTACGTGTAAAATAAGCCTCAACGATGTCAATAACTGAACAAAACTGCGTAGCGATTGATTGAAACTTACCTGCTACTGGACATTTGTTTAATTTACCGGTTGGGTAACACACAATAAAAGATTATAATAGAAAATAATGAGATGTGGAATAAGTGTACGCGACACAGCTCACATAACAAACGGTAATTTAGAAAAACCACAATGAAAAACTGCCAGTAACCAAAAACCTATTAGAATTAAATAATACCATAGAACCTTTAATTTGCGATTAGCACAACCATGTAAGGTCACGCAAATGCAATGTTTTATTGTGTGCTCTATTTTGTAATGCAACCAACGATTGATTTTCCCGCGAATTCGCGGGTTTTTCCTAGTTCCATTTATCATAATCATCATATCATGTTCAATCATGTCCATCGCCTATAAATAACCTATAGCGTTGCAAGGACGTAAAACACCAAATTACTCTCTCACTCACTCGTTCAAGCATTGCATATTTAACACAAATATAAAATGTTTACATGTACCTCTTGCATTTTCTGACTTCGTAGAGAGTTTCATTGTTGTCTACTATAGTAACCATTGGTAGAAACCGTGGTCTCCCATTCTTAAACTCTATCAATTTCTTTTCTGTACCAGGTCTATCGTGGGTTGAATGTTTTGGAAATGACAAATAAATTGGGTCCTTTCTTGAATATGAAATGTTGATAGTTTCACTGATAGAAACAAGCATTTGAGGTTTCCAGTATAACTCCACTTCCTCTAAATTTGTAATGGCGGGTCTGAAAACCTGTTGAATAGATATGTTATCGAAAATGAAATATATACTTACTGGGATAACCAAGCTTGTTATTGAAAAAAAATAATTAAGATAATTACAGGCCTGATTCAGTAAAAAAAATTATTGTTTTCTGTCAGATTATTACAATTGTTACTCTGGTTCAGGGCGGGGCTTTTTTCGTAAGTCCGAAAAGATAACGAGTAGCATAAAAGACAGCACTTAAACAAAAGGCACATTATAACAAATCATGAGGCGCCAAGCTGCAACCAGTAACGCAAACTCAGTTGTTACGACAAATTTGATGAAAAGCTTCGCCGAACGCAGCATGATACGACCGCATCACGTGGAATGCTGTACGTTTGAGGCCAAATATAGATAGTGAATTGCTCCGGAAACAAGCAGCCCATGGTGGACTGACAAATAGATTTGACATATGGCGTTTTTGTTGGACTTTCCACCCACAGTTTCACAAGAAATCCAATATATTTTTATTTCTTTTATTCAAAAGCATAACCCCTAAAATTACAGTAACAAAAATATTAATCCTTAAGACCCCTAATTAAAGGTACCCCTAATTAAAGACAATAAATAGAAGTGTCTCAAATTTAGCCCCTTTTGGTCCCTAATTTTTTAACGGAATAGGCGGATCTCGAAAACAAATCCTCCATTTTGTATCCACGACTTGTCAAGAATTATCTTGCTTTTTTTTTAAATCGAACCAGAACTAAAAGTTACATTTTTGACCCTTAAAGGGGATGGGCTCCAAAGGCAATTTCATCTATGGTTCAATGGTAAGAAACATCATTTAAGGTTAGTGACGACACATGTCATGTGACCAAAAACAGCTAAAAATGCAACCATTCCTTAAATAAATAAAACATTGGAGATAATTCACTTGAAAATTTGCCCAAAAATTACAAAGGTTTGTTAAGTGGACAAAAATATAAGCTGGTGACCCCCTATGTTATTGTTTTTATTTTATAATATATTGTATTTAATCAATTTTGATCAAATATTAAAAATAGAATTTTTTAAAAATCGTAAATTTTTCCCAAGAAAAAACTTTGACTTATTATTAGGTCTTTCCTGTATTATAAACTATTGTAATTTGGGAAAACTTTGAGCCGAAATTTTGCGAAAACAAGCCTGGAAAGGGGGGGCGATATTTTTACACAAGAAACAGAATATACCTAATATCAATATATAAAAAAAATATGACTTTTAAATTCGACATTATTTTTGGATCAGGTGTCCTAAATTACCTTAAATTTTCAAAGCAAACTAGAACCACAGGCATTGTAGGAACCAATCAAATACCGGGTATTTTGATATTTCTCCCTTTTGACCCCTAATTTCTAACCAAATAATGGGACCCCCAAAATCAATCGCATCCATCCTTTTACGATTCGGAACATCATTATTGTCCCCCGCCGCAACGCGGAGCGGGGACTTGGAAATGCTGGTGTCCGTCCGTCCGTGCGTCCGTCCGTGCGTCCGTCACACTTTTTTCGTAACACTTTTCTCAGTAACTACTAATCCTAGGGTTCTGAAATTTTGTATGCAGACTCCTATAGGGGTCCACTAAGGTGTAAGTGATTTTCAGGTCAGTCTGACATCTACTTCCTGTTTAACGACATAGTCATTTTTTCTCCCATAGGCTCAATGGTAAATTTTTCGTAACTCTTTTCTCAGTAACTACTAATCCTAGGGTTCTGAAATTTTGTATGCAGACTCCTATAGGGGTCCACTAAGGTGTAAGTGATTTTCAGGTCAGTCTGACATCTACTTCCTGTTTAACGACATAGTCATTTTTTCTCCCATAGGCTCAATGGTAAATTTTTCGTAACACTTTTCTCAGTAACTACTAATCCTAGGGTTCTGAAATTTTGTATGAAGACTCCTATAGGGGTCACCTAAGGTGTAAGTGATTTTCAGGTCAGTATGCCCCTTCAACAATATAACGTTCAACGGGCGGGGGACCTGGAATCTGTTCTTGTTAAGTTTTATTGCAATCGGATTACTAGACTCAAGTTACTATGGGAATACTTGAGTTAATAGGCGACACAGACGACGACGTTGACAACATCGTATACCATTACATGTCCGCGAATCTTTTGAAGACCTTCAGGGATTGTAAAACTATCACATAGAAAAAGTACCTGATATTCTATCTTTTTTTCTTCTGTGACCCATCCGGGCGGAAACTTGACCATTAATTTACCATCAGCACCGGTTCTGATTATAGCACCTTGTGGACAAATGACCTGTGGAATTTTTCGCGGCCTTGACAAGATACAAAAACTACTCAGTTTGCAGCAAGAGAAATATACAAACCCATCCTGAAAATAAAAGAACAATTGCAATTTAACGATAGTGCACATGGTCGATATCCTCGGTGCTGGTTTAGGCTTTCCTTTTTGAACTTTTTTAGTTAGTGTATTTTCGGATGAAACCTTTTTAAAATGTGAGAAAACGTGAAAAAAATCGTCGTGAAACCAGAAGATTAATACAAGGATCCGTTACGTTTTTATTATTAGGTGTTTTTAGGTTTAAAACCAACTTTTACTGCTTTTTAGTTCACAGTACGTATCTATTTTTGGTGGGATCACTTAAAGTTGTGTCCGGGTAGGTTAACGTATATTGCAGTTTTCAACCGTGATTATAAGGGTCGTCCATGGTTTGCTGGTAGACCACAGCCGTCACAGGTTACGCATGGTCGATATCCTCGATGCTGGATTTGGCTTAATTCCTTGTTCGAACCTATCGACTTTGAAAACTTTTTATTCAATACCTTCCAATGTTTTGATTCAAATGCTGCTGATGAGAGGTAACTCCTTGAAATATCGAAATACAGCATAATCATATAAACCGTTTTTATACCCGTTTTTGGTATTTTGAAACTACTGGGTCGATAACAGCTGCTGGTGGACCAGAGGTCCCCGAGGGTAATCACAAGCCTGGTCTTCAGACTTGTCTGACACAAATCTACCAATAAATTTCTAATATTTTTGTTATTGAGATTTCCGATTGTTAGATTAAAAATCGTTTATATCACCAGGTTCCTTTCCTTGTACTGCAGATGGTCGATATCCTCGGTGCTGGAATTGGTTTCCCTGTTCGAGCCTTTTGACGTTCAGTATGTTTCATTGAATACTTTTGGTTTTTGACCTTTCAATGTTTGATTCAAATGCTGCTGGTGAGAGGTAACTCCTTGAAATATCGATACACAACATAACCAAATTAACCGTTTTATACCCGTTTTGGTATTTGTATTTTCTTACTTTAATATAGTTACTATAGTTAATATAGCGCTACGTACGTTTGGATTCCCGAGACGTGACAGTGTGATTGGGGCCTAAATATCCACTTAAGAGCGCTCAGCGAACTTTACGTCAGGTTAGACCCCAAAGAGCGACTTAGATGTGTGCTCTAGGTGGTTGAATAGGGTAGCCTTGTCATAAAGAATGCCTCGTCGTCAGGCTAAAATGCGAAAATTCTGACCGCAAACGTAGTGATTCACTGTGTTAAAATGGCATGTTCCTCGCATAACCAGGTCTCGATAGGAGTAGGAGGCTTAGTGCTCGATCCTACACATTCTTCATTTTCCAGTGGCACTCAAATTTCTCATCCCCGATTAGCCACGTGTCCCCATTTCCTTCACTAGATCGTTTTATCTTTCTCTCTAATATAGCCGAATTCGTGCTGATTTGTTGTGATTATAAAGCAATAACTCACCAACTGTGGTTTTAATGTGATTTAAACCCATGTGCTTGATATTGTCTGTCATATTTTTGGAAGAATCCACATAAGTTCATGAAAAATTGGAAGTTTCAAGCTGACGGACAACAGCTCATTTATCATCGAGCAGGGTGAAATAAAAAAAAAGTTTTAGGTGTCACACTCGTAAAAGAAGACTTCTAATTTGTGACACTTCACCTTAGGTCGAAAGAAACTTAATTACGCTAAATTGGGAATTCGACAGTAAGCAATATGCAGCAGTCGTCTGTGTTTTTGCATGTTTGACAACAATTTTCCTACAGCGTATAATTTGCTTTGTACTGCACAGCGTCCTTTTAATTTTGTACTCAATTACAGCATTCTATTTACCTTGTACTCAACAGCGTTTTATTTACCATGTACTCAACAGTGTTTTATTTACCTTGTACTCAACATGGATCTATAATTAACCTTGTACTCAACAGCGTTTTATTTACCGTGTACTCAACAGCGATCTATTTACCTTGTACTCAACAGCGTTTTATTTACCTTATACTCCAAACCGTTCTTTTTATCTTGTACTCAACAGCGATCTATTTACCTTGTACTCAACAGCGTTTTATTTACCTTATACTCCATACCGTTCTTTTATCTTGTACTCAACATCGTTTTATTTACCTTTGTACTCAAACAGCATTTCATTAACCTTGTATTCAAAAGCGTTCTTTTTATCTTTTACCTTGTACTCAACAGCGTTTTATTTACCTTATACTCCATACCGTTCTTTTTATCTTGTACTCAACAGCGTTTTATTTACCTTTGTACTAAAACATCATTCTATTTACCTTGTACTCAACACGACGCTCCTCCCAAGATGCACCATCGTTAAATGTTACAAAAAACTCGTACAATTGTTTTACCACATTATGATCACTGGGAAAGATGTCACTTAGAACTGGGACTTTGAAAAGAATGAAGGCTGCCATATCGTCAGAAAAAGAAAAATCGCACTGCCTTGGGTTATGAATTCTGCACCTAAGTATAATTTTAAAAATATCCGAGGCGAACTGTCTACCATCTGAAAGTTCAAACACTTTTAAATTTAAATTTCTGTCGAAAACATTCATATGGATAGTTCGAAATCTATTCAAGATGTCTAAATGTGTTGAATTGGTAATTAATGATATTCCATTTTCTAAGTCAATATTTATCTCTGAATTTTCCTGTTCAAAGTCATTTCCATTCTCCGATTGACCTTCGTCGTCTGATTCGAAGTCCGATGAATAATACTCATTATCATCCTCGTCGTCAGAATGCGGGGATTCATAATCGTTTAAGCCTTCATTACTGTCTGAAGCTATTCTTTCGTAATCATTTTCATTTCCATCTGTCTCTGGTCTGAAAAATAAGAAAGTTATTAAGATTGTTTATCATATTATTTAGTCATTTCACTAGACAATACTAGTATTCGATTTTGAAGACTTTTCCCTATCCTTTCCGAAATAAATTTTGAAGCCAATTTTTCATTTCTAAGGGGTTGCTTTTAAACTTGTTTGGTTCCAATTGGACTGAAACTGTCAGAAGAGTTAACGTTTTTGGCTCTGGTCTAAAAAATAAGAAAGTTGTTAAGATTGTTTAGCATATTATTTAGTCATTTCACTAGACAATACTAGTATTCGATTTTGAAGACTTTTCCATATCCTTTCCGAAATAAATTTTCAAGCCAATTTTTCAATTTTTCATATATATACGGAAAACTATATCGGCCACCGAATTTTTTTAATTATCTAGAAAATTCAAGATAATAACTTGACAATTCAAGATACTAAGATAAAATTCATGATAATAACTTGAAAATTCAAGATACTCACTTAAAAATTCAAGATCATGACGTTACGTTAGATATTGCTACTATGTCGAAAAATATTGTTTTTCTTTTATCTATTGCGTACTTGTTGGGACGCCAATGTCAGAATATACAACTTCTATACAAATTCTGAAAGCTCAAAAACAGGGCTAGGCTCTGGTATGAATAATAACATCCAAAGAAGGGTCATTTAAAAATAAATTGTTAAGATTCTTTAAAACAGCGTCATATTTTATGCTGTCCCGTGTAACAATTTTGGCTCTCGGAAAATGTTTTGACACCAGAAAAACTGCAAAAAGTTGGCGTAGAATTTCGAAACTTAGTAAATATGATTAATATATTCTCTTTGTGACATTGTCAAAATGGTAGCTTTTTCAAAGCTCTAAATTAGAAGATCTTAGTGCGAATACAGAAATGGTTTGTTTGTCCCACGGCGACAAAACTGAAAAATATTCTGGAACATTTTACAATTCTCAAATTAATAACAAATTTTTAGCATCAATGACTATATAGTTACTTTGTAATAAGCCTAAACTCTTTGATTACAAATTTTCTTTCATGTTGTATACTCCTTTATCCAAAAATTTATCAAAATAGCTTGTCTCGCAGATTTGTCCCCCAGCAGAAAATCGCTTCAAAGATGAAACAAAGCTGAAAACGGACAACTTTTTATGAAAAAAATAGAATTGTTACAATTACAATCGATAATATAGCCTACAAGTAAAAAGAAACAGAAATCGAATGGTGTGTCGGTTGTGTCATTTGCTCTTATATCTCGAAAAATATACAAATTTGAAAATGTCTCGCAGAAATGTCCCATCCTTTAGTTTACAGCGTTGTTGCGTAACTTCAATGCAAACATCAAAACCTGTTGTCTTTATATATGACGATCTTAACAGAATTTTATAATTTTTGTAAAAAAGTACACCTTGAACTTTTGTATTTTGTATGTACGTGATCATCAATACAAAAAATATTGCATTAGTTCGTTAAAAACTGTTAAAATGCGATACTTTTTCAAGATAAAAAAAAATTGCCAAATCTCTTGATTCTTTACGACGCTATAATTGTGTAACGTTATGTGGAAGCAATATCCGACGTAACGTCGATACTAACTTGAAAATTCGGGATACTATGTTGAAAATTCAAGATACTAACTTGAAAATTCAAGATACTAACTTGGAAATTCAAGATACTAACTTGAAAATTCAAGATACTAACTTGAAAATTCAAGATACTAACTACTAACTTGAAAATTCAAGATACTAACTTGAAACTTGAAAATTCGAGATGACAACTTGAAAATTCAAGATACAACTTTGAAACATGAAAATTCAAAATAATAACTTAAAAATTCAAGATAATCAAGTACATAATACGTGACATTCTTTCTAAACAAATCTAGTTTAGAAAGTTTTATTCTCAAGGTCCTTTCACTTATAATTGTCCCGTGTAGTGATCATGTGCCAAAAAATAAACTATTTCTTTGTAAGTCAAGCCGAGATTGAAATAGGTTTCAATAGCATTATTAAAACACCGAGTATTCTCCATTTCATTGCTGTTCTTGTTGTTTTTTGTCTAAGGTTCTCTCTAGTGGAATTGAACTTTGATCGATTGGATTTTAATTGTGTGTCTAGTTTTTGTGTTTTGTCTTGGATAATTGATAGGGGGAATTTTGGGCCCAAAAAACTAGTTTAACCCCGCCACACTCCTCATTACATTGAAAACGTTAACTCTTCTGACAGTTTAAGTCCAATTGGAACCAAACAAGTTTAAAAGCAACCCCTTAGAAATGAAAAATTGGCTTCAAAATTTATTTCGGAAAGGATATGAATTGAATATTTTGGTTAAATCTTTGAATTTAGTGTTTTTTGGCAGAAATATTGATAACTTGATACTTATTTTAAAACTTCCGTAAACGTTTTTACTATTGTCATTTTTAATTAAGTATTATAGCGATCAAGCATGTCGATTTTGTGTGATGACACTTCACTAAATCATTATTGTTTGAAGTGTTGTGTCGGATTTAAAGTTGATATGTTTTTTTTTTACATCAGTCGATTGATGATTCTCAGCTAGCTGTCAGTAACAGAGAGTGTTTTTTAGAGAGTTTCTTTACCGTCCTTTTGTTTGTTCATTAGAACTGTTGTTTTTTGTCTTAGGTTCTCTCTAGTGGAATTGGACTTTGATCGATTTGATTTTTATTGTGTGTTTATTTTTGTGCTTTGTCTTGGAAAATTGATAGGGGGAAGGTTGGGCCCAAAAAACAAGTTTAACCCCGCCACATATTATATGTGCCTGTCCTAAGCCAGGAATCTTTGACAAAGCTTTCGTTTATATTTGTCTTTTTGATGTGTTTTGTTCCTTGTTTAAGAAGGGGGTCTGTCTGTGACTATTTCAGGACTAGATTTGACCATGGGCCAATTGCAGAACCGCGAGCAGCGCCTATTGGCCTCGTTGAAGGCTGCTGGCGGTCGTCCATTGTGGTTTTTCTGAATCGCCACTTGATGGTGGGCTGTGGTGCGTACACTTATTCCACATCTCAATATTTTCTATTACAGAGAGGGCATTAAATGATTCATATAACTCATTTATATATTATTAGCAATACATTATCTTGAATTTTCAACATTGTATCTTGAAATTTCAAGTTAGTATCATGGAATTTTAACTTATTATCTTGAATTTTCAAGTTAGTATCTTGAATTTTCAAGTTAGTATCTCGATCTTTCAACATGGTATCTCGAATTTTCAAGTTGGAATCTTGAATTTTCAAGAAAATAAAAAAACAAAATCAGTGGCCGATATAGGCTTCCGTACATACTAGTATATCACCAGGAAATCTGCTTTTTTATTTAGACTTGCATCTCAAAATTTACACTGACAGAATACTTTCATCAAGTTCTATGTCAAACGTGATGACTTCAACTTTCCAGTCGTCATTTATTCCATCTTATGTATCTTAAATTCGTGTTTCCAGAGCCTAGTGCGTCATGTCTTATATAAAAATTCCAACCTAAGGTTTCATTGTGTGCTGTCTGCGCCTAATAATTTTTAAAGAATAGAAGACAATGATAGAAGAAAGTGTGTTTAATAAGTGTACGCGACGTTACCGACATACCAGTATATATCTTTACGGCATTATAAAAATCCGCAAAAAAAAACCCAGCCAGATCAAGCAGCATTCATTGGTCATTGTTTTGCAATTGTGCTAGAAGACATAAATTTGCTAATAGATTTTTCTCAAATGAGCTTAGATTTGGATTGTTTTGTCCTCCTTCGACCGTGACAGGTTTGGACAAGTTGCAAGAACTGCTAATTTTTTCTATGATCCAAGGTCCCTGTCGTTCGCGTTGCTGCATATTTACAGTTGGTTGTTTTAATTAAGTGTTTTTATGTTATCTGTTTTTTTTTTTCCGTATAGTTTCTTTTTGTATTCAATTTGTTCGATTTTGTCTTGGCTCTTTCGAATGTCCCGTTTGCAAAAATCTTTGATAAAATTGAAATAAGGTTGTCTTCGAAACAACAAGAAATATGTTCTTAGAAAAAGATTTATGTCGTATTAAGTTAATCAAACTGCATGGCGCACATAATTTGAGGGAATTTGCATATTTTTGAGCGAAAACTTTAACAGGTTTTCGTAAGTTCCATCATTTTCCAATAAGTTTAAGACAGAAACGCGAGTTGAAACAAATCTTATTAGCCACCTTTGTGTTAATTTTGTTTTAATCTTGACATTGACAATTAATTTTGTAAACATATTTAAGAATTAACTGTAATATTTTTTTGGTTTATTGAACCATAAACTAAATTTTTCATGGTGCACATTGAATAATCCGCGAAGCGGATTATGTAAAAGGTGCACCATTAAAAAATTAGTTTATTGCTTCTATAAACCAAAAAATTATTACAGTTAATACTTATAAATAAATTTATTGATGTATTCGGCGCGAAAATTTAGTAAATTAATATTTTTTTCCATGAAAATATTAAAAAATCGGTTATTTAAATCGGCGTATTAGTATTTACACCTGTCAATCACATTGCACGTGGCGTCCGTGTAACTGCAAAGTGTATATAAACCTCATTGCTGTATACCGGTTTAAACTAGATTCGATGATACTTTCTTTACGATATTAGGCGTAGTTTAAATTATAGGTAATCCAATCAAATTTTACTTTTAAAAAACTTACAAGAAAATAAACCCAATTTTCTTTCAATGCAAATGCAACAAACAATTTGCTAAAATTTATTTATTCAATTATAAACATTACTTTTTTTCCTGTCATTTATTCAAATTACCTTCATTTACCTGTATTTTCCAATCTATATAACCCGCTATACGAGAATATTATTTTTTACCGGTACGGACACTTTTTTTACCGAGAATATGATGTATTATGGGAAATATACGACGATGTTTACATCTTTTACAGCATTTATCAAAAATAAAACGAAAGTTTATGATATTTGAATGGTTTCAGATAACAAATTGATATATGAATGTGATTCAAGCGCATTACAATACTTACATTCAAACAGAAACATGTAAATTATGATAAACGTCTTGAGCTTAACAAATGTGATTTTTGTCAATTTAGCATAGCAAATAAAAACAAAAACTCGCCAATTCCTCATACGAATATACATTTAATCCTTTTAATTTGTCAGTTGACTTATATAATACTTCTAACTCGATGAATTAAATCATTTAATAAACCGAAGTTACTTTTTTTACCGATAACGCTACAAAATTTTACCGTGAGTGCTACTTTGTTTTACCATAAACTTTGAACAGGTGCTACTTAGTTTTACCGATCAATGCTATTGTCTTTCCCCGGTACTGCTATTTCGTTTACAGATGTTACTTTCTATAGTTATACATTATACAATGAACATCAAAAGGCGATGATATGGAGGTAATAGAGACACAAACCTAATAGGGATGCCTCTGGAAAAGGGCAGGGGTAGACAAATTAGCCTCATACAAGTTTCTATTCTTATCTATATATACTCTCTCAAAAAAATTACGCAACAGTCGAAAATTTTCCTATAGGTTTTATATAAACCTACCTTATTCAAAACTGATATTGCTAGGCCGTTTTTCAATCGATTTTTATGATATATAATCAAGGAAAAGAAAACTGAATAAACCTTTTTTTTTTATTCTTTGCGCAAAATCCTAGCGTCAGCGGATTTTGCTACAATGTGAGTAGAACACATCCATTGTTTTTCCGTCGAAATTTTGGTTGATTTAAACGGGGTTTTCAAGCATAAAATTTACAATTGACTTTTGCTTGTCATATCGTAAAAACCAGTAATGACACAATTTTTTGTCAAAATAAGAAATAAAGATTAACCATTTTTCGTTCTTGTAATCTTTATTTCATAAAAATCTGTTGAGAAATAGATTCACAATTACAATTTGAAATAAGGTAGGTTTAGTTATATATGGGGGAATTTTTATTGTTGCGTAACTTTATTGTGAGTATAGAACTGCAGCTGGGTTCTTTAACGTGCGCAAAAACTAATACAGGGCACCACTATGGTTTGTGGTCGGGCTTCCAGCATTATAGCCTAACGACCTCGTACAATGTATCCCTTAATGTTAGATATGTTCCATTCAACTGATCATTGATGTATACCTTACGCTACTAGTATACAGTTTGATGGTTCCCCTTCAGGCTTCTACAACAACTTCTTGACTTCTGAACAATAACTATTGATGAAACTAGTGATCAGGTTTGAGGAGTAGTAGGCTCTGTCAGACTTAATCAAAATTTTTTTCCAAAATTCATTATCAGGCAGTCAACTTGTTGTCACCTGCCAAGAGTTTTAGTAATGTCATTTATTAACTCAACCAGTTGGATGTCACAGGATAATCATTTACATGCAGAGACCGTGTTGAAAAGGGTATAATATACTGTGTTAGTCTGCATGATACATGCATGACACTAGGCGGTAGTTTAAAGCTTCAGGTTTTGTTTGCTTTTTAATAGATGGGACAGACAAAAGCAGTAAAACGAGGGGCTAATTTTAAAAACATTATTTAAAAAACATTTTGGGTTTTTTTTTCGTATAACAAGTGGTTTTTGATAAGACAAAATAAATGACAACATTACATTTCAGCATTTAATTGTACCTTTTTTGACATTTTTTAAAATCTTAATTGCTTATGCAAAATAAGAACATTCTGATCAACCGATTTCATGGATTTCAATACAGTGTAAGAACAAGCGATTGTAGCACACCATGCTTAGGATGTCCCCACTCAGCCATTCGCAAAACGGGATATATTCCACTACGTTCCCGTGGATCGTGGAGTACTGTGGGTTTATTCATCTTTATGGGTACCAATTTTCATTGATGGCTGAAACAATACCAGTTCATGGGTTCTTTAAATCGTGGTTTTGGAGGCTTCAGTATACAACAACAACAACAACAACGTAAACTGTTTTTTGTTTTTTTTGTTTTTTGTTTTTTGCGGGGAACCTAATTTTTTGGAAATACCACCAAAGAAAACCGCCAATATTGATCTCACCTTATAAAATATAATGAAACCACAGTAGGTATAAGAGAAATACAAAATGGATTGTTATAAAATTTAGAAGTCTGTTTATGAACAATTTTTAAATATTTTTGATCCTGAACTTCATCAAGTTAAAGATGCCCATTATAAGTGTCTAATGTTTTTTAGGGTATTTCCATTGTTTGTTTAATAATATACAATTTTCAAAATGAAGAAATAGTCCTTAAACATTAAATACAATGGTCCATACAAGCTTCCCAAACCATTGTCACGATCATTCAAGATATTAAAATAAAGAGAATTAAAACATAGTTTTATTGTCAACCATGTACACTGTTAAAGGTTTATGCATAAATAGCGAAATTGTGGCCGTTCCGTTTATGAATAAAGCGATAACTGATCACGGTAGTGGTAACAGTAATTCAAAAGTATCGGTAAAAAAATAGCATGGATGGTAAAAAAAAGTAGCGTCTACGGTAAAAAGAAGTAACAACCAGTAATAGTTTACGGTAAAACAAAGTAACCGCTAAAATTATTTTTCAAACATTTAAAGATTCCCGAGTAAAAAGAAGGAGGTGTTTTATATTAAAAACGGTAGTTACCTTCAATACCGCTTACTTTTTATAAAAACTTGTCTGTTTTTAACCTATTTATATTCTGACAAAAGAAAAGATTGCTATAACCTTAATTGTTGTTAAACGCCCAATTGACAAGTTTTGATTGAGAAAAAACTCTATTGCTAAAGAAACAAAAGTACAGTGCATCAAATGTACCACTTACTTATCAAATAAAATACTTTTTTTCCTGTAAAACGAAGATTTTTTATGTTTTATCGTCTGCGTAATCAAAATTTATCGGTAAAAAAGTATCAGTACCGGTTACTGGTAAAAAATAATATTCTCGTATAGCGGGTTATATAGATTGTTTTCTATTCGCTCAAATGAACTAAATAATTTCACTCAATTGAAAACGGGGGTTAATTTTCAAATACGCTCAAATGAAATGCGCCCGATCTTACTCGATATATTTATACACGTTAACATTTTTCTTTAGAAACAAATATTATAAAAAGCTTCACCGAGCGCAGCATGATACGACCGCAACATGTTGAACCCTGTACGTTTTAGGCCCAATATGGATAGTCAATTGCTCTGGATACATGCAGCCCATGATGGACTGACAAAGGTTTTTGACACATGCAGCTTTTGGTGGACTTTCCACTTACAATTTAAAAGGAATTATGTTTTGTGGAAAGGAGATCAAAATTAGACCACAAATTTTCCATTTTGGCCCTAATTACATAATAGGGGGAAAAAGGGGAGTTGCAAAAAGTAATTCTCAATTTGTATCCACTATTTGACAAGAACAAACATGCAAATTTTTTTTTTCAAAATCGGATCATAAGTAAAAAAGTTTCGATTTCAGTCCCTTTTGGCCCCTCATTACATAATAAGGGGAAAAAGGGGGGTTGCAATTTTGTATTGCTATTTGACAAGAACAAACATGGACATTTTTTTTCAAAATCGGACCACTTATATAAAAGTTTCGATTTTGGCCCCTTTTGGCCCCTAATTACATAACGGGAAAAGGGGGCCCGCAAAAGTTCATCAGGTTCATTCTTTTATTGTAAGAAACATTCTTCAAAATTTCACAGCAATAAGCCAGCTAGAAACAAAGTTATGGTGGAATCAATAAAATATTTGAATTTTTTGCCCCTTTTGGACCCTACTTTCGAAACAAAGAAAGGGGGACCCCCAAAATCAATCCCATCCATCCTTTAATAGTAAGGAATATCATTGAGAAATTTCATTGCATTCGGATTACTAGAACTTAAGTTAACGTGTATACACCAAAGTTAACAGACAACAACGACGACGACGACAGCATCATGCCATTATACGTTTGCAAATTTTTTGCGGTCGTATAAAAACACTATTTTTCGCCTTTAAGGAGACCTAACCCCTATAAGGGGTCATCTGACAACTTCGGCCCTATGGAGACTTTTGTAGAGCTAAATGAGCTTAACATTTAAGCAAGCAACAGTTTCTCTCTACCTGCTATAGTTTTCCTTCCATAGACCAAAAAAATAAAAATAAAACTTAATTTAAGGGCCGCAACCCCTATAAAGGGTCATCTGACAACTTTGACCCAATGAAGACTTTTGTAGAGGTAAATGAGCTGAACATTTAAGCAAGCAACAACTTCTCTCTACCTGCTATAGTTTTCATTCCATAGGCAAAAAAACATGAAAAAAACAATATTTCAGGGGCTGTAGCCCCTATAAGGGGTCATCTGACAACTTCGACCCTATGGAAACTTTTGTAGAGCTAAATGATATGAACAATTAAGCAAGCCACGGCTTTTTGCTATTTGCAATAGTTTTCATACTAAAGGACAAAAACATGAAAAAAACCTATTTTCGATGCAAGACACAGTTTCGTACAAAATACTAGTGAGTTTTACCAAATACATTAAACACAGGTAAGGGAATCCCTGTCTATTCATATAGCTGAAGTGAAAATCATCAAATATTTTAAACTTTTATGATTGTTTAGATATATTTTTGTAATAAAAATGCTACAACAGGTTTATTTTCTTTTTTAATTTTTTTTTATAAGCACTTCAGTGTGAAGGGAGACAACTATAAATCCCGCCATTTTTGCAGATGTCAAAATGACACTTTTCAGGTAAACAAAAATATTTTTCTTGAGAGCTGGAAAGCGTACCCTTTTTATTCCCAATTTTTGCCCTTAGTGACATGCTCTTTCAAGCGATCTATTATGAAGACTTGAAATTTGGTCACAAGTCAGTGGAATTTAGCCTCAGAAATGGGATGACACCCATAAATTTTACACAAAACACCCCCTTTTTTGTTCATTTTGGACAGTTTTGATGAAATATTCAAATATGAATAAGTCTACTATGCAGGTTCCATTAAAAAGTGGTGAATTTCAGCTTTTTATTGATATATAGATGTCCATATTACAGGAAAATATCTTATTTCCATTCAAGCATGAAGGTGATGTTGCTTTCATCTGATGACGTCACTTTGCAAAACTATACCTTGCACCCTTTGCACCTTTAAGGGGCCGTAACCCCTATAAGAGGTCATCTGAAAACTTCAACCAAATGGAGACTATTGTAGAACTTTTGATCCTGAAGCAGTAGGGTGGCATCAGATTTCATCTATCTCTTATACTTTTTGAATTACAAGCCAAAAACAGTAGTCTGACCCCCCTGATCTATTTTTAGCCACGGCGGCCATGTTTTTTGACGAATCACAAATTGAAACACAACAATAGTGCAGGACACCCTAATGATCAATCATACCAAGTTTCATTGAATTCTGTTCAGTAGTTTCAGAGGAGAAGATTTTTGAAAAAGTTATTGTAAGAACAAACAAAAAAGTTGCAATTATGGCCCCTTTTGGCCCTTAATTTCTAAACGAAAAAAGGGGGGACTCCCAAAATCAATCCCATCCATCCTTTAATGGTAAGAAATATCATTGTGAAATTTCATTGCATTTGGATAACTAGAACTAAAGTTATTGTGTATACACTAAAGTTAAGCAATTTTGGCCCCTTTTGGCCCTTAATTTCTAAACGTAAAAAGGGGGGACTCCCAAAATCAATCCCATCCATCCTTTAATGGTACGAAATATCATTGTCGAATTTCATTGCATTTGGATATATCGTGTATACACTAAAGTTAACAGACAACGACGACAACGACAACGACGACGACGACAGCATCATACCATTATACGTCCGGAAATTTTTTGCGGTCGTATAATAAAAAAGGAACAAATATTTTCATTTGATTAAACATAAAAAAATAAGTTCTGTGTATTGAATTAATTAAATGGTACCTTTATTGATAGCTGACATACCAGCAATATTATTAAATAGTTTAAGAATAAGAATAGATACAAAAAGAAAGAAAACAGCGAATAATTCAATTAAACAAGTAAATGACTTACTCGGGTGGTAATGCTAAAAGTGAGCCCGAAAATGTGGGTTTATTTCTTGTGATTGACATGAATACACAAGGATGTTATTTTAGTTTTGCGCATGCTAAACATTAACATTTTTTTCGTGAAATTAATAAAAGAGGATTTAAAGTATAGTCCTACTCAAGGCCATAGATGTTCTATATCGAGCTTTTTTCTTGCGTATTTTAAACCGTTAAAGTATACAATCCAATAGAAAAATGAAATATTATCAATTCAATCTTAACTGTTGAATACATAATTCAATAATAGATTTAGACGTATAGAAAATATAGATTTTTCAATGTTTTCTTTGTTATAAGCATGAAATAAAAAATAATCAAGACAACTAACCACAGTCAAAAAGCGTCTGTTTTTTTCCTCAACCGTTAATTAAATAATTCGAAACAAACAAGGAGTATTCAATGTCAGGCTTAAAAGAGGGTGGTAAAGGGGGGATCCCAATACGAAAACAATGGCTAAAATTAATATGCCGAAAACGAAGCACGAGTTATAAAAATCGACAATCACAAAGCACGGCAAAATGAAATTGAAAATGTTTTAAATTCAATCAAATTATTTTGATTTTTTAAAAGTTTTTGAGAATATAAACTGATTTCAACACGTTCAAGATTTAAAATTATAACAGACCATCACGCACGAGAAATGAGTTGTCTAACACGAAACATGGGACTAAAATATTGGCAATAACGGAGGACTTACAACCTTGTCAACACGAAAACACGAGAAACAAAAAATCAAAATAACGAAAATATTGAAAATAGAAACGTTGAAAACGTTGTATGAAAATAACCCTTTACCAGCCCCTTTAAAAGCCCAAAAGAACAAACAAACCAGTTCAAGTTATTATTGAAGGACTTGGCTAAAGCATTTTCAAAGAACCTGTTTTTGAGCAAGGATGTATGGTTGACTAATTATTATCGAAGTAGCGCAGATTTTGTCATGTATCGATAAAAAAAATACATGGAATACAAATTTAGTGACGTACTGCATGGAGACTCAAGTCAGGGATGGACATTACAGGAATGATAAAAAGTATATGATGAAATGACGAAGTGAAAAGTGGACTGGAACCTAAGGCTTTTGCTTAGATAGAACTAGTAACAAGAACATTCAATTAATATGTGAGTGCAGACTCAAAGCAGAAAACATCCTTATCAAGTTTCGTCAAAATAAAAATTCGGTTAAGGTGAGCTAAAAAGTTTTGGTGTAAAGTTTTGTTGCTATTGAAGATAATGAATAGCGGAATATGTAATGTGGCTTTTTACTTCCCCCGGGCGCTTATTAGTAGGACCGTAATTTGTAAACCGGTTTATTTAAAGGTCTTACCTTACCATATTGGCAATCTTTACCAAAAGCACAAAATTAACACACAGAAAATGGGTCAAAGACAGAAATGGCCGGATTTCGTTTAAAAGGAAGTATATGAGCCACAAACCTGAAATCAGATCCCACCTAATGGTAGTCCATGCTGATGCTGCATACCAAATATCAAGAGGCTGTGATTAGTAGTTGCTGAGAAAACTGTTACGAAAATTTTCTATAATGGACATTTATGTCAAAAATTAACCAAGTCGGTAAACAGGAAGCAGGTGAGCGACAGACCTGAAATCGAATCTCACCTTATGGGAGCCCATGCTGATACTGCATACCAAATATCAAGAGGCTGTGATTAGTAGTTGCTGAGAAAACTGGTACAAAAGTATTTTCCCCGCCCGCCCGACATTCACCATTTTATAACCCGGATTTTCACTAGTGAAATCCGGCCAAAATTCCAATCGTTTCATAGTAAGTTAAATAAAAGGTTAATGAGGACAGTTGTCATGTGACCAGGCACATCTAAATAGCTAGCACATCACATTCTCTTACACAGAGTTGTCGTTCCTTTCATCCACCGACAACTTACAAACAACAAAATGCTTTGTATGAAATCATTGAACTTTTCAACTGGCATCAGTGATTGTCACAACATGATAAGCACAGTTATTAACAATTCTATACCAAAACAGCAAAAAGAAAAAATAAACTATAGAAGTTTCAGAACACTTGACATTGATGCTTTAAATAAAGATATAGAGGGTGTTGATTTATTATTAATGAATAAAGATCAAAATGTTAATGAATGTTATACAATTTTTGAAAACAAATTATCAAATATTGTTGATCAACATGCTCCAATGAAAACTATTGCACTATGTACAAAAAGCCAAATCAGTTACCTTATATGAACAGGGAGCTGCGAAAAGCAATATATGAGAAAAAAATGTATCACTCTAAATTTTTGAAAGATAGAAATTCAAAATCATGGGAAAAATATAGAACTAGAAGAAATTTAGTTAACAAACTCAAACGAAAGTCAGAAAACACGTATTTATTGAAAGATGTACTGGTGGATGTAAGCAAAAAGATTTTTGGCAAACCATTAAGCCATATTTTTCAAACAAGGGCTTAAAATCTGATACAAAGATTATTTTGAAAGAAAATGACTCAGTTTTATCAAATAATGAAGAGGTTTCAGAAGTTTTTAATAATTTTTTTGTAAATGTGGCAAAGGACATTGGTAAAGATTATAATTTTGATAAAGACAACCATCCTAGTCTGCAAAAAATTAATCAGAAGTCCTTTATGAGCAATAGTTTTAATTTTCAACATACTAGTGAAGAAAAAGTAGCCAAAATTATAAATAAGTTTGATGTTAAAAAGGCTACAGGTGTTGACAAATTATCTGTTAAATCAATAAAACATTGTAAACCATCTATTGTAAAACCTATCACTGATTTGATAAATTTTTCTATTGACAGTTGTTCTTTTCCAGACAGGCTGAAGGAGGCACAGGTCACACCAATTTTCAAGAAGAGCGATCCTTTCCTGAAAAATAACTACAGACCTGTCAGCATCCTCCCCATTCCTTCTAAAATCTTCGAAAAAGTGCTGGCAGAGCAACTATTTGAAATCTTTGAAAATATTTTTTGATAAATTTTTATGCGCATTCAGGAAAGGACATGGCTGTCAAACCACACTCCTAAAACTTTTGGAAGACTGGAAATTAGCTTTAGAACAAAATAAATATTTGGCTGCAATACTTATGGATCTTTCAAAAGCGTTTGACTGCCTTCCCCATGATATATTGCTCTGTAAACTGTCCTCATACGGCCTGTCTGGTGGAGCCTGTGACTTGTTAAAATCATATTTAAGCAACAGAAAACAACAAATTAAAATTGGTGGTATTGTGAGTCAGTGGGCAGACATACAGAAAGGTGTTCCTCAAGGATCCATTTTAGGACCTTTACTTTTTAATGTTTTTATTAATGATATTTTTTATTTTATAGATAAAGGGTCTCTGTACAATTATGCAGACGACAATACTCTGTCATATTCTTCAAAAAATTACTGTGAACTAGTTAATGTTTTAGAAAGCGAAAGCAAAATTTTGATTGATTGGTTTTATGTTAACTGTATGCAGGCCAATCCAGAAAAGTTTCAAGCAATTGCAGTTGGAAAAAAGTCTGCTCAGAAATCTCCTTCTTTCAAAATTGGTGATATTAATATTACATGTGAAGAATCTGTTAAATTACTTGGTGTTGATATTGATTTTATGTTACACTTTGATAACCACATTAAAAATATATGTCAAAAAGCAATACAACAACTGAATATATTGAAAAGGATTGGTAGAAACTTATGTAAATTAAGTAGATTGACTATTTTTCATACTTTTATACTGTCTAATTTTAATTTTTGTCCACTGTCTTGGCATTTTTGTTCTGTTGCCAACACTAAGAAAATTGAAAAAATTCAAGAGCGAGCACTAAGATATGTATATTCAGATTATGAGTCTAAATATGAAGATCTATTAGTTAAAGCAAAAATGCCTTCATTACATATAAGACGAATTAGAACCATAGCTATAGAAACTTTTAAAATTTTACACGACTTAGCTCCACCTGTGTTATCAAACCTTGTTAATAAACAGAATCATATTTATAATTTCAGATATAGTAACTTGCTGCAGATACCGCATGTAAAAACAACAAGGTATGGGAAACAATCTTTCAGGTATGCTGCTCCAGTCCTCTGGAACTCACTGCCTGAACAATTCAGGCAGTGTTCTAATTTTAATCAATTCAAGGCCATGATTTCCAGTTGGGAGGGCAAATCTTGCACATGCATTGCATGTGAGCACTAAATTTGTAAATTTTTTATCCAAGACTGGTGCAGTATAGTTGAACCATATTGTTGTTTATGTGTTTGCTTTTGCTTTTGTGTTTTGCTATCTTTTATTTGCTTTTTTTTTTAAATCTTTTTGTTTGGCTTTTGTTTTTATGTTTTTTCAACTATGTAGTGCTTGCCATGTGTGCTTTGTATGTACTTAATATTACCATAATATGTATTGTAAGTGTTCTGTCCCTGTCTAGTGCTTGTTGCTTGCTTTTATTGTATGCATGTATTGCTTTTTGTATATGTAAATTGTATTCTATGTATGCATGCACTTTTATTATGTATTACACTTAATGTCGGTTCAAAAGCTCTAAAGAGCTTATGTTTGTTGTTATCTAACTTGCCGACTTTAAATAAAGTTTATTGATATTGATTGATTGATTGAACTCTGTGTAAGAGAATGAGCATATCAATAAATACAGAACAAAAAGATTAAATGAGTTAACCAAAGAAATGTTTAACATTTAATAATATTTTTTAAACAGAGATATTACTATTTACTTAATACATCGTTGTTTTGAAAATATAATAATATTTTTTTAATTTATTTATAAATAAATCGTTGTTTTGAAAATATCAAGGGAGATAATCCATGTAAAATATGAAGATTCAAAACGAAGTTGGTGACCCCCTATTTTCTCCCTCTTATTTCAGTTTGCTTAATAATATTAATTCTGATCTAATAAAATCAAATTTGTAATGTAAGATTTTTTCTTGAGCAGTGATTTTATATGTCCTTTCCTTTGATATCCATTGTAATTTAGTCAAACTTTGAACCCTAATATGGGAAAAACAAGCCTGGTGATCTATCTTTATTTTAGTTTTATATGAAAGATATCAACATTATTTGATATTTAAGGCAATAAAATTAGATTTTTAATGAGCAGATATTCTAATTGAGAGAACAAAAAAATAAACATAACGACAACAAAAAGCGAACCAGACAATCAGTACCTCTAGAGACAGGAAAAAGCAGTTTATACTAGTAGTCCACGCCAAAGATAACATCAAACTTCTAGTTGAAGACCTTCAGACGAAGGCTACATGACCCTTAACACACTAATCAAGAGGCTCATAAGAACCTGAATCGCTCAAATGTTACTTAAGTACTCCTTTTTCTAAGAATCAGGCAGATACCATTAATAGGGTGGCACATCGATAATAAATACACCAAAAAATTTCAACAGAATTAAGTAAAGCAACCCCAGTAAACTTTGTTTTGACCACTATTTTTTTCAGTCGATCTTGGGTTTAGGAGATATTTCCAGTCAAAATTTAGTTACATTGGACATGTACAGTGAAAAGTAAGGGAAAATTTCCCGCCATAATTTTTCCCTATATAACCAGTCAAAAACTATCTAGGCGCCGCACCAACTACATTTATAAATGTAAAAACTGCATTTGGTTTGTATTTATGGTAAAATGAATGCATCTATACCCCCAAATCTAAAATTGGAAATTATCAATGTGCCACCCCCTGCCTGATCCTTATGTGAAATAGTACTTAAAGCATAACTAGATAATGTGTCTATGAGCCACAGGATGGCCCTCCCGTTCTCGAAATATCATTGACCCTCAATGTATTACCTGGGATATGGACCTTTACCAAGAAATTGATCAAAAGTGTTCATGTGTAAAATATAGGTCGCTGTGACCTGGTGGTTGGTGCCATGTTACCAAGACTCATCGAGTAGTGAAATATTATTGACCCTTAACATGTAGTATTCCAGATATGGACCTTAACCAAGAACTTTACCAAAGTCATTCATGCGTAAAATATACCTCACAGTGACCTCATTTCTAGTGGATGGTTTCACCTTACCCAAGACACATCTAGTGGTGAAATATCATTGACCATCAACATGTAGTATCTGAGATATGGACCTTAACCAAGAACTTAACCAAAGTCATTCATGCATAAAATATAGGTCACAGTGACCTAATTTCTAGTGGGTGGTGTCACCTTACCTAAGACACATCTAGTAGTGAAATATCATTGACCCCCAACATCTAGTATTTAAGTTATGGACCTTAACCAAGAACTTAACCGAAGTCGTTCATGCATAAAATATAGGTCACAGTGACCTAATTTTTAGTGGGTGGTGTAGCCCTACCCAAGACCTATCTACTGGTGAAATATCATTGACCCCCAACATCTAGTATCCGAGTAATGGACCTTAACCAAGAACTTAACCAAAGTCATTCATGCATAAAATATAGGTCACAGTGACCTAATTTCTAGTGGGTGGTGCCACCTTACCTAAGACACATCTAGTAATGAAATATCATTGACCCCCAACATGTAGTATCCAAGTTATGGACCTTAACCAAGAACTTAACCGAAGTCGTTCATGCATAAAATATAGGTCACAGTGACCTAATTTCTAGTGGGTGGTGTAGCCCTACCCAAGACCCATCTGGTGGTGAAATATCATTGACCCCCAACATCTAGTATCCGAGTAATGGACCTTAACCAAGAACTTAACCAAAGTGTTACGGACGGACGTACGGACGGACGGACGGACGGACGGACAAGGGTAAAACTATATGTCCGATCCACATACGTGGTCGGGCCATAAAAAGGTCTCTTCTATAAGGGGTTTCCTGACAACTTCGACCCAACAGAGGCTTTTGTAGAGCTTATCAAGCTAAAGGTTTTAGCAAGCAACAACTTTTCTCTATCTGCAATACTTTTAATACTGTACGATAAAAACACGAGAAAAACGTTTTTTTTACCTTTAAAGAGTAAAAACCCCTATTTAAGGTCATCTGATAACTATGACACAATGTAGACTTTTGAAAAACAAAATGAGCTGAAGGTTTAAGCGAGCAACAGCTTTTCTCTACATCATTCTATAGGGGAAAACATGGGCAAACACCATTTTTGACTTGAAAGGACCATAACCCTTATAGATGGTCATCAGACAACTTCAACCCCATTATACTATCGTCGATTGTTTTTATTCTGAAGAGCCTAAGATCCTTAAGTTGTTTTCCAGTTGCCGAATTAAAATAGAAGCCATTTGAATTTTTTTTCTGTTTTACCCTATGTTCTATTTTAGTAACATCAGCAATATTTTTATCAATCTTTTCAAATTGGGGATCTTTTTGCCAACATATTATAAATCATTCCTGTAAAGTTCTAGTCAAATTGATTCAGAAAAGCGAGCTAAAAAGTTTCTTTCACCATTTTTTTTATTTGGTGAGCTAAAAAATTGTAGGGAAAATGATGTAACCTGGACAAAAAACTTAATACGTCCATTAAAGTACTTTAAAATTATGAGTGGAGCTGTCCTCATGACACCCCATAGGTTAAAATTAGATTCCTTTTAATTGTATGACCAATTTGTCAGAAAAATATATGCAATTAACCGATCGAACCGATTAAGTGAAATGTCTATTACAAACAGAAAATACAATGATTTATATAATTTTGTCTAATTGTGTTGTCTAATGTGTTGAGTATTTACAACACCCAGTTGACACCTTTATTGTATCCAAATGCTTGTAAAACAATTTTGACACAAGAGAAGATTGTAACAAGAGGCTCCCAGGAGCCTGAATCGCTTACCTGGTCTTGATGTCAACCCTATGAAGAACTTTGAAGAGCTGAATAAGCTGAACATTTAAGCAAGCAACAGCTTTTCTCTTTCAGCAATTAGTTTTCATTCTGTTGGCAAAAAATTTTATTTTGAGGGCCGTCTGACAATTGACTCTATAGAGACTCTTGTTAAGAGCTTAATGAACTGAACATTTAAGCAAGCAAGCGCTTTTCTTTTTCTGCTATAGTTTTCATTATATAAGCCGAAAACATGAAAACATGTTTATTAAGGGGCTGTAATCCCTATGAGGGGTCATCTCACAACTTCAACCGTATGGAGACTTTTGTAGAGCTAAATGAGCTGAATATTTAGGCAAGTAACCGCTTTTCCCTATCTGCCATGGTTTTCATTCTATAGACCAACAAGAGGCTCCTAGAAGCCCGAATCGCTCACCTGAACTACACAGATACACAAATTCTGTAGTAATTATTGTGCTTAACCATATGGGATTTAAATTTCTGAATTATCTTATAAAGTTTTCGAGACAAAGGGCTTATTAATAAGTGCAAAATTTGGCAAACATTACGAAAAAGGGCAATAACTTCCACATCAGCAGTAGGATCTTTTTCAAAATTTCAGGACAGGTTGATCTTCATATGCTGATCACTTTTGATTCTTACACAATTTTGATATCTGAAACCATTTTTGAGTAATTAGCAAAAAAATGCAAGTTACCCCCTATGTGGTATTTTTAGCCATGGCAGCCATATTTTTTGACGAAAAAATCCAAACGACAGAATTGAAGCAGATATGCTATTGAATATGTGTGCCAAGTTTAGATGCAGTTGGACTTATGGTGTCAGACAAGTTAATCTTTGAAATTCAGGGGAAAAGTATTGAAAAATGGTAAATTTTGATGCTTTAAGGGCCATAACTCCTAAAAGACATGATCCGACAGCTTTGACCTAATTACATGAAATGTAGATCTTGATGTGCTCAATCATATGCAATTTAAATGTTTGAAATATCTTGTATAGTTTTCAAGATATAGGGCTAAATAGGTGAAAAAATTTGAAAAAATCCAGATTTTGATATCTGTTACAGTTTTTGAGTTATTTGCAAAAAACTGCAATTTACCCCTATGTTCTATTTTTAGCTACAGCGGCCATGTTTTTTATAAATGAAAAATCCAAACGATAGTTTTGAAGCACCCATGCCAATAAACAACTGTATCAAGTTTTGTTGCATTTGGACTTATGGCGTCAGAGGAGTTGAGGATTGAAAAAGTTAACGGACGACGGACGGACACCAAGTGATGGCAATAGCTCACATGACCCTTCGGGTCAGGTGAGTTAAAAACACTATTTTTTGCCTTTAAGGGGCTGTGACCCCTATAAGGGGTCATCGGACAACTTCAACCCTATGGAGACTTTTGTAGAGCTACATGAGCTGAACAATTAAGCAGGCAACAACTTTTTTCTATATGCAATAGTTTTCATTATATAGGCCAAACAACACTATTTTTCGCCTTTAATGGGCTGTAACCCCTATAAGGGGTCATCTGACAACTTCAACCCTATGCAGACTTTTGTAGAGGTAGATGAGCTGAACATTTCAACAAGCAACAGCTTTTCTCTATCTGCAATAGTTTTCATTCTATAGGCCAAAAACACTAAATTTCGCCTTTCAGGGGCTGTAACCCCTAAAAGGGGTCAACTGACAACTTCAACCCTATTGAGACTTTTGTAGAGCTAAATGAGCTGTACATTTAAGCAAGCAACAGCTTTTCTCTATCTGCAATAGTTTCATTCTATAGGCCAAAAACACAAAAAATCACTATTTTTTACCTTTAAAGGGCAATAACTCTCTGAGGAGTCATCTGACAACTTCCATCAAATGGAGACTTTGGTAGAGCTTTTAATTCTGAAGTGCCTAAGATCCTTAAGATTTTTTCTATCTGTTCTAGTTTTCAAGTTATAAGCCTTTGAATGTGATTTTACCCCATGTTCTATTTTAAGTAACAGCAGCCATGTTTGTTGACAAATCAAAAAGCCGAACACAATTTTTGAACATCATGCCCTGATAAATACTTTGACCAAGTTTTGAAAAATTCCCTTCAGTAGTTTCAGAGAAGAAGATTTTTGAAAAAGTAACGGACGGACTACAGACGGACGCATGGCGATGATAATAGCTCACTTGACCCTTTGGGTCAATTGAGCTAAAAACCTGTTTTGATAACTTTTATCGAACACACTTCAAAAACTTTGTAAAGAAAACATAAGATTTTGACAGGTATCAAGGTAATTTCTGAAAATTTTAAGTCAATTAACAGGAATTTGATACTTTTTACAAATTTTCAATGCAATTAAATGATATTTTAACATTAAATGTATAGGAAATGGTTTGGTGTTTTAAAATCTTATTCAATAAAGAGGATTAGTCAAATAGGAGTTAGTCAATTAAGTGGAGTTCATGTTATAAGGAGATGGAGATAATATGCACGACAAAAATCACATGATTATAAACATGGAAACAAAACTAAATGAAAAGAATGGGTTTTTTCTGGGCTTATATTGAATGGAAGAAATTGTACATTTCCTAACGCACATGTTCAACACATTTGTAAAAGCTGCAACAAAAATGTTTATTTGATTATTTGGCAATGTATAACTATTATCCATTGACAAAAATGGTCCAGTGTATACATAATAACATTTGTATAAACAAATACACTGATTATATGTAACAAAACTTATTCTAAAAAGAAACATTCAAAACAAAATTAACTGACAGTCAAGTCAGTAAAGTGTGCTACACAAATATGTTAAAATGTGTCTGGTACAATATACACAGTGGTACTTGTAATTCAACAAATATGCTCAATGTAAAATAATAAGGTCAAAAAGAATGTGAAGTTTATTAAAGAGAAAAGTAGAAACAAGTCTGCCGATTACATGTAGGCTGCAAATCATTATCAACCAGGTCAAATAACACATGTACTGTTGTAATGTCTTCTTGTTAGAACATTAATAAACATTTCTGAGGAAATGAGTCACGAGTTGGGTGTATTAAGGTTTTAGATGAGTCAGGTGTAGTTGGGTTTTTAATACTGTTGGATGCACATAAGACCTACAAGGTGGTCAGGGCTATTCCAGAAATAAATGCATGGGGAGGGGGGGGGTCGGAAGGCACTTTTTTTTATACCCACCATGCATAAAATTTTAATTTATTTTCCCTTTATGTTGCATTTGAGAAATATCTAAAAATACCACCACCCATACAATTTTAATTATAGTGCCTTCTGACCCCTATACAATTAATTCTGGAATAGCCCTCAGATTTTATTTTGGAGGACACAGGAGTAATCAGAGGAAACTTTTAACTTTTGGCAGGTAATTGACACACCCAATTTAACATACAAGCATGATGGACATGAAGGATTTTTTTGTAAAAAACAAATGGGGATTTGAAACCAGTATAGACTGTTTGCATGTGTTTAATGAAAATACCTAAAATAATTTGTAAAAACTAAATCTCTATTGATTTATCTATAAAACACAGTGAAATATATTGACGTATAAAGTACTAATTCATTTCATTTTTTGGAGCTATTTTCAAATAACTAAACAATATTATTTAAACATGTATTACAAATAAATGCATTTCTGTTGATGTGCATGCATCATATATATTAACCATAATATTAATGTATTGAGCATTGTGCCATATTTCTTCTGTTTTACATATTACTCTATTTTATTCACAAGGTTGGGCGGAGCTTAAATTTCTCAGTCATTTAGGTGAGATTTAAAAGAAGAAGCCCGAAATAATTGACCCGTGACCAACCCGGTGAATAAAATAGAGTAATATCTGGCTGAAAAAATAACATTGTAACAAGTGTTGACTATGTTGGGGATGCCCAACACAAAAATATCTCCCAAACGTACAAATATTGTCATTCTAGCTTATTTTGACATCAAATCCTTTCATTGTAATTCACATACTTGATATCTTGGGTGCTGGATTTGGCTTCCTTGTTCGAATGTTTTGGTTTTGAGTACTTTTCGTTTTCAACAGTTGGGATTTTTAACCTTCCAATGTTTTGATTTAAATGCTACTGATGAGAGGCTACTCCTTGAAATATCGATATATAGCATATCCAAATTCACAGTTTATACCTGTGATTTGGTATTTGAAATTTCAATATCAAATAAAACCCCTATATACCAAGTTTTGTTGAGATTGAAATATTTGACTAATTGCTCATTTGTGGACCTCAAATATCACATTTTCGTAAATACTTGAAAACTGTAAATATTGCTTAAATTCATATTTATATTAAAATGCTCCCTTTGCTCTATTAACCTACAAATTTTCAGAACCCTATGCACCTAGGTTAACAGGATATTTGCAATGACCTATATTATGACCTTTTTCCTGTTAAAGTGTTTCCATGGAAATGTCAGCCATTTTTAAAATTTTGATTTTCGCATGCACAACTTTGAGTGCCACTCTATTACCATACAAATTTCATTAAGATCCATTTATTAGTTTTTGAGAAACCGTCCAGACAAGTTCATGACAAGAAGCTTAAGAATTTTTTAAAACCATAGAATGAAAACAATATATCTTCCAAACATAGTGTTTGGGAGATATAAAAACATAATATAAGAGTTTGGGAGATATAATTACTCAATGTAGGTACTTTTAAGTTCAGGCCCCTGCTCTTCAAAACCATACAAATTCTGAAGCCTGAAAATATTCTTAACTCTCATAGTAAACACAATAAGTTGAAAACAGTCTCAGACCTAAGTATATTTTCAAGTTTTGTGGCATTTTATATACAAATTTCTTTAGTTAATAAAAAGCTACGCTGAGCGCAGCATGATACGACCGCAACAAGTTGAACCCTGTACGTTGGAGGCCCAATATGGATAGTCCATTGCTTTGGTCACATGAAGCCCATGGTGGACTTACAAAGCTTTTTGACAAATGCATCCTATGGTGGACTTATAGAAATGCATTTTTGACAAATATATTTACATCAACATCTTATACAAAAAGCCTTATTTCTTTACATGTATTAATTTACAATTTGGCCCTTTGACCCCTTATTCCTCAAAAATGGTAAAAGATATTGCTAATCCGATAAAAAATAATAGGAAATTGTGTACATGGAATCCGATGAAAAAAAGATTTTGAAAATCGGACCACAAATAAAAAAGTAGATTTTATGGGTGTGGCCTGTCTTTAGCCCCCTGTAACAATGTAATGGTGAAAAACATATCAAAATCATTGACACATTTTGTTGACAGAATTTAATGATGAATTCAACAAAGAAAGAATTTTCAAAATCTAATGAATAATAAACATTCTACAACAGTTTTGTCAATACACCCGTTTTAGCCCTTTTTTCTAAAACAGTAGGGGCCACAAACCCAAAATACAAAACCAAGATTCCTTTAGTGGATATAATCATCATATATTAACTTCATAACAATTGGCAGGACCACTACAACTTGATTTTTGGTATAAACTATTTGCATTAACAAACTTTTAAAAATGGCGTTTTTGGCCCCCTTGACCCCTAATTTCTCAAGAACGGTAAGAGATATTGCAAATCTGATTGAAAAACGCAGGCAGGGATTTTCACAAGGATTCCAATGAAAAAAAGATTTTGAAAATCGGACCACAAATAAAAAAGTCGATTTTTGGGGTGTGGCCCCTTTTTGACCCCCTGTAGCAATGTAACGGTGCAATAAATATCAAAATCATTGACACATTTAGTTGACAGAATTTAATGAGGAATTCATTAAAAAAAGAATTTTCAAAATCGAATGAATAACAAACATTTTACAACAGTTTTGTCAATACACCCGTTTTAGCCCCTTTTGGCCCTTTTTTCTAAAATGGTAGGGGCTACAAACCCCAAATACAATACCAACCTTCCTTTAGTGGTTACAAACATCATATCAAAATTTTAAAACAATTGGTCAACATTTACTCAAGTTATCGCACGGAAACCAAATGTTCCCAGACGACAACGACGACGACATCGCCATAACATTATACGATCGCAAAATTTTGCGGTCGTATAAAAAGGTGTATTTATAATATCTTTTTCAAAATAAATCACTTTTAAAATATAATATGCAAAGGAACTCAAATTTGTTTGTACAGAATAAACTTGACAAAAAAAAACAATCATGAATATGACATTATCACACACATACCTATACACACTGTTTACAAATGTGGATGAAATCAGTAACGGTATGATAAGAAAATTGGTGATAAAAACAAATATAAGTAAGATGTTAATAATCCAACCCCTATTATTAACAATATAATTTTATGCATGCCTAAAATTATATAAATGACTATCCTACATCTTTTCATATATTAATTGAAATAGGCCCATAATGAAAATTTTAGGAATTGATAAGGACAAATATAATTTTTAAGGACAATAAGTTTTAACACATTGTAGAACTAGTATCCGCATATGAGAATTTTCTTCTCTACAGTACAATTTATAACAAAAATGTACATGTTATGAAATGTCAAACTTATTCTTTATAAATAATTATTTAAAGTTTTAGTACAAACTATTTCAATAAAGTGCATCTAACAAACATGATAATTTATCAAAACAACATCATATAGCACTAATAGTTCATCTCTCAGGCTAAATTATACATTAGTATATTACTAAAAACAAGAAATCACAAACGCACAAAAAAGTTCTCCTCACTAACAGACTATTTTGAAAGTAAATATTTTCACTTTTAGGAAACAATTCTATATGTGAAATTGATAAGATAATCACAGACATAAATAATTTTGGTCCTTATGCCATCCCCATTCCCATCCCCATGGGACCTGGTGTTAGGCCTAAATTTTTAGCAACTTTAAGTTGAGCATGTGCAGCGTCCAGTAATGAATAAAGATGGGCCATCTCAGACTCTGTTTTACACAGCTGTATGGCTTTCTTGAATAGCTCCATAGCTCTTTCCATATTTGATCTAGAAAGGAAAAAAAATGTTTAGATCATGTGCAACATATGTTGTAAAAAATTTGAAGAACAATATTGAATATGTATGCACTTTTAAGTGTGCAAAATTGTGTATAACTTACAAGTGTACACTTCATGTCATTAAATGCTCTCTTGACATACCATTGAACTTCTAAAGACTCCTGTTAGAACTGAGATATGAACCTTGATCAAGAACCAAATCCTGGTGAGCAGACAGACCAACAGACATATGAGCACTATATGTCCTGATTCCATAAATGTGCAAACCATTAGATACAATTTTAGGACTTACCTTTGAACTTCCAATGTACCCAATACTTCATAGGCATATTCACATTTATCATCTATTTCTATTGCCTTGTTAATTATTTTAAGGGCTTCATCAACATCCTGTTTCCATTGTAATTGTAATAATCTGCAAAAAAATAAAAGTCCAATTATCTCCCCTGAACAATTTCTGAAAGTAATGAAATTTCTTTGTATACATCTAAAGATGATGCACTTCCTTTATGTACAATTTCATCATGTGGTTTGAGGGGTTTACACTAGCAGTTTCTATAATTTTCATCCGATTTATTGACCTCTCAACCAGTTGTGGAAAAATATTTTTCACTTCTAGAGATACTTTTGCACTTTTTTACCTGTAGACCTTAAAGAAAAACCTTCTACAACTTTGTTCTCAATAATTATGGAATTTTTAACATCTAGGGAAATAAATTTGTTATTTTAATTGCTCAGCAAGACACGCTATTTAAATAATCAAATTTATTTCCCTTGATGTTAGAAATTCCATAATCAACTTGATAGCGTTGTAGAAGCAATATTTACATTTACAGAATTAATTCCAATGCTGAAGCATTATCTGGGTTCTTCTTCAGTAAGTTGACCAATTAACTCAACGCAAGAAAATTGTAAAATGTACATGTATATCTTCCATCTCTTTTGCATCTTTCTATCAGCCTTACAAATGTGCAATAAAGAACAAAACATGCATCTACTGTGGTTTCTTTAATATTTGTTGGGTATCAATTTTGGTGGTCTTCGTGGGTAGCCATGAACCACGAAATTTGATATCCAACGAAAAGAAAATTTAACATTAGTGTGTATGCTGTAGACTTAAGAACCACGAATTTAAGAATCCACGAACAAATACTTTTTCTTCAAACCACGAAAATTGTTACCCACGAAAATAAATGAATCCACAGTATACCTACCCTCTGTGTACCATAGCTGTAGCATTATCTGGCTCTTTTTTCAAGGCTTTTTCAAATTCTCTATCTGCCTCGTCAAATTTACCAGCATCTGTTAAGGCCTATTAAAAAGATAAAAGACTTAAAAACATTAAAACCCAAATGCTAAATAATGTACACTTTATGAAGCTGTAATATTATCTAGTCCTCGGTCTAGATCACATTCCATGCCCTATCAAAAGCAACTATTTTTCTTTAAAGAAACATCTGTGAGCAATTAAAAACATGTCCCCTCTTGTATTGTGTCAAAATGAAGAATATTTTTTCATTATTTCAAATTCTCTCCCATAAAAGTCTTAGGTCCTGTTAAATAACTACATGTACTGACATAAGAAGCTGTTTTGTATCAAATTATCAGTTCCACTTCTTTCTTGGCTCCAAAACTTTTAAGCCTACTTTAAAATATTTTCTCAAGGCAAACATGATACCTCATGATCACATCTTTTTAAACTTTTAAGGTGGAGATTCTTTAAGTTAAAAATGTATGTCACCACCAAAATTTTTGTATGCCCCATTTCATAACTCACCTGAGCATACAATGCCCTAACATCTCCACATCACAACTCATTTGAGCATACAATGCTCTAGCATCTCCACATCACAACTCATTTGAGCATAAAATGCTCTAGCATCTCCACATCACAACTCACCTGAGCATACAATGCTCTAACATCTCCACATCACAACTCACCTGAGCATACAATGCCCTTACATCTCCACATCACAACTCACCTGAGCATACAATGCCCTAACATCTCCACATCACAACTCACCTGAGCAAACAATGCTCTAGCATCTCCACATCATAACTCACCTGGGCATACAATGCTCTAACATTTCCACATCACAACTCACCTGAGCATACAAAACTCTAGCATCTCCACATCACAACTCACCTGAGCATACAATGCACTACCATCTCCACATCATAACTCACCTGAGCATACAATGCTCTTGCATCTCCACATCACAACTCACCTGAGCATACAATGCTCTAACATCTCCACATCACAACTCACCTGAGCATACAAAGCTCTAGCATCTCCACATCACAACTCACCTGAGCATACAATGCACTACCATCTCCACATCATAACTCACCTGAGCATACAATGCTCTTGCATCTCCACATCATAACTCACCTGAGCATACAAATGCTCTTGCATCTCCACATCACAACTCACCTGAGCATACAAAGCTCTAGCATCTCCACATCACAATCACCTGAGCATAAAATGCTCTAGCATCTCCACATCACAACTCACCTGAGCATACAATGCACTACCATCTCCACATCATAACTCACCTGAGCATACAATGCTCTAACATCTCCACATCACAACTCACCTGAGCATACAAAGCTCTAGCATCTCCACATCATAACTCACCTGAGCATACAAAGCTCTTCACCTGAGCATACAATGCACTACCATCTCCACATCATAACTCACCTGAGCATACAAAGCTCTAGCATCTCCACAATCTGGGAACATAGTAACATTATTTTTATAGGAATCGATCACAGCTTGAGGTAATGGTAGTTTGGCACCAGAATTAGCTATAGCCTCTGCTGACTTTCTATGTTCTGTAAACAAAAATTAGATAAGAACTTTAAAACTTAAACTTTGTAAAGGCCTCTAAGAACTTGAAAACTTGAAAGTTTCAATCAAATTATATTATTGTATATATTTTGCTGCTAATTTTAAAGTGGGGTAGAACACATTATCAATCATTTGCTTTGGTGCTTTTAAAGTAGGCCTGGGTAGCATTGTCTAAGGGGCTGGTTTACAAACCGTGCTACTGATCTTTAGTCAGTAACTTATACAGGTGTTTGAGTATCCCTCTGTAATTTTCAACACATCATTGACATCTGTACATAATTAGCATTGTCAGCTACCAGTACAAAATATTACAAGATTGTACTCCACCAGTTAAATGATTGCCCTTTATGGCCAAGGTATACTGAAAAGAGCTAAAAATCTGGACACTCACTCAGGTTTTTAAAAAACTAATCTGAAGGTAAGGCATTAAGCAATTTTTATTTTATTTTTGCTATTGACTAAATAACACAGGGACAGTTTTTGTGTAACACAATGTACTTGATTCTTACCAGCAAATGATTTTTGTACATGGGATGCTGTAAATGATGGGTTTTTAGATACAGCAAACTCTAAATCTCTGATAGCATCGTCAATTCTGTCTAACTGGATGTTATGCTACAACAATAACAACTTCCATTAAGCAAATGACATGTACATGTATAGGACAAACATTTTCTAAGAGCTATTTCAGGATTACATGAGGGGTTGCCATAGAATTCATTCTGTTCATAAAAAAGTTTTCAAATAGACCTTGATATTTTTTTTTCTTTCTCAAACAAAATGTTATGTTAAGTGATATACACTTCATGCAGACTTTGTTGTCATCATAAAGTTAAATTAAATAAGCTATCAAAAACATGTTGTTTCTATGAGGGTGGTAAAGGGTCATTTTCATGCTACCTTTTTGACTTTTTATTTTACGTGTTTTCGTGATTTGGATTTTTATTTCTAGTGTTTTCATGTTGGGGAGGTTGAACATGCTCCATTTTTGTCTGTATTTTTGTCCCGTGCTTCGTTTTCTGCCTTTTTTAGGCATGTGATTTCGTATTTTCGATTATCTAAATTTTCTCGTGTTTCGTGTTTGGCGATTTTTATAACTCGTGCTTTGTTTTCAGTGTTTTTGAAGCACGTGTTTTCGTGTTGGGATCCCCTTTTACCACCCCCTTCTATGATTTTTGTGTGGCCTTTAGAATAACTTACATGCCCCCTGTGGTGATATATATCAGCATTATCTGGGTCTAGTCTCACAGCCTTAGCAAAGCAATCTAAAGCATCTGTAGATTTACCAAGCTGGATCAATATGCTACCTTTCTTTATTAATGCATTTACTCTTATCTGAAAAAAGAAAGAACAAAATCTTTTATGGCAAAAAGAAAAACAGATAATATGCTCCTCTAGCCTCTGCCTCATCTGTCCTAAGGCAGCCTCATTGTCAAATTTATTTCTTTTTCTTGAAAGAAAAACAATAAATCACCTGCCTTATTACCTTGTTTTAGTGTCTACAATGCCGCTAAAAAATAAAGAAGAAGCCTCCCTCCCTCATCTATTTTGGAAAAAATTATTGCTTAAAAAGTTTTAGAAAAATAAATTAATTTTGTATGGCCTATGCTCTAAGGGCTGTTCCATTTACATTAACCTGGGACGGGGGATGCATTTTATTTTATTTTTCTGTTTATGGGGGGTTAAAATGCATTTTTTTGGTGGATGTGTAATGATTTTTTTTTCATATTGGTTGGGGGGTCTTCAACATTTAATGTGTCCCCCCCTCCTCCACATCAATTTAAATGGAACAGCCCTAAAGCCTAGAAGTGTGTAGCTAAGAATCAGTGTGCTACCTTTCTTCACCAAGACATTGACTCAAACCTTGAAGAATCATCTACACTCAAGAGCCTTTTATTATGTTGCAAAAATAAAAGCTATGTGATTTGTTTCTTTTAAATAAAGATCTTGCATCTTTGCCAATGCTAAGTTTGTTCCTAAATTATGGAGGAATTCTTTGATATGTTTGAAATTGGTTGGTTTTTTACATGTATCAATTGCATTGTATATTTTACCTATTAGACCAATTGCAATATGTAAAGCAACAGCCACTGGTGACATTTAAGTCTCCTAACTGTTTTCCATTGAATATTTCAAATAAATAATGTCATGAATATTTTCACCTTATGTTCATCTATTCCACACCCTGTATTTTATTTAACTTATAAAAACAACACAATTACATACTTTTTTGTTCATATCTTCCTCTAGTAGTGGCTTAAGATCCTCTAATGATTTATCGTATTCTCCAGACAGGAAGTAGAAAGTAGCCCTCAGGAGCCTCGCCTCGTTACATTTACATGATTGGTCATCGTTCAGTTCTTTGTTACACATAGGAACAACATTATCATAATTTTCAGCATTCAAGTTTCGCAAAGCTTCATAATATGGACTGTCAAATATAGAAATTATTGAAAATACTTGTTACACATTGTGACAACATTATCATAATTTTCGGCATTCAGGTTCCACAAAGCTTCATAATATGGACTGTTGAATAAACAAATTATTGAAAATACTTGTTACACATTGGGACAACTTTATAATAATTTTCAGCGTTCAAGTTTGGCAAAGCTTCATAATACGGACTGTGGAATATACAAATTAATTATAAAATATACTGATGTCATAAATTATCAAAAGTCTTTTATAGTGATTCAAATCTACATTTGTAAAACTTATCAATGAACATTACTCTTTGATGAAAACAACTGATTATCAAAATTTAATTATGCAATGTATTTTCTGTTATTAAACCCAATTTATTCCATCTTTTGAAATTAAAATAATTGACAGCATTGTCAAATAAAGAAAATAAGCTGGAACCAAGACCTGATAGGTAGTTTTCTTTATTTTCCCTTAAATTTCTACTTAATTTTCATTTATAAATTGAAAACAGGAATATGTTTAACAGACATAATGCCCCATCTTGCAACATTTAGGACAAACAGACCCGAACACTCTATGCCCCCCCTACTTTCGTAGATGGGGCATAACAACAACTACTGCTCTTTTTGAGTGAAAAAAACAGTATCAAATCAAATATAAAATAATGAGATGTGGAATAAGTGTACCCCAAGAGTTAACACTAAAGTCTGTCTCGCCTGCCGGCGCCATCAAAAACGATTATTCTTTCTTACTTCCACTATATTTTAAATTTATACATGGATTTTCAGTTTCTGAGATCAAAAGATGTTTATAGAACTTAAACATTGCAAATATATGCTATAAAAATAATCAAAGTCACCAGAAAATCAGGGTCAAGGTCAAAAGATGAGGATGTAACTGTGCTAAGCTACTACTGTGGCATATGCATACCAAGTTTCATCAACCTAGGACCTATAGTTCTTGAGATATGGAGGTGCTCGAAAACTTTTCCATTGCTATTATATGTATTGAAAATTGTCAAAGTCACTCAACCGAAAAATCAAGGTCAAGGTCAAAAGATGGGGTTGCAACGGTGCTAAGCTACTACTGGGGCATATGCATACCAAGTTTCATCAACCTAGGACTTATAGTTCTTGAGATATGGAGGTGCTCATAAAACGTTTCCAAAAAGTTAACGCCACCGCCATCGCCGCCGGTAAAGTAACACCTATGTCCCGCTCTGCTTCGCAGGCGAGACAAAAACCACAATGGACAACTGCCAGCATCCTTCAGACATGACGAGTTCTACTACCTGTCTGTATCTGGAATGTCAGTTTCCCCGTTCTGTACAGGTGTTTCTTTCTTGAGAGAAGCAGCATCAATTAGTACAGGGTCCTGGGTGAAAGCCTTCATATAGGTTCTGATAAAATGTTTAGAAGGTAGCGTTGGTTTCTTATTCTGAAATCAATATAATAGTTACAGTGTCATACAGATATTTTTAGTTGTATGATAATTAAAGCATTACCAAGCTTAAGATTAAATGTATATGATGTAAACCTTAAATAAAAGAAGGATTTGAAACAGTTAACATTTAAGATTTCAATTGAAGTTTGCTTACATTTATTACATGTATGAATGGGTAACAAATAATAGGGTTGAGTAAAAGCTAGATCAAAATGTCATCAGAGCTTCCTCTTTAGGTGCATCGACTATAATGTGTATGGATAAGGATTATTTAATAACCTGATTGCGAGTTCCAAAATAGCCGCCATTTTACCCCATTTTACTGGTAAACTTGTACCTACTCTCTGATGAATGAAATAGGGAAATCTGTTCCTTTCTCTCCAATCCCTAAGAAATGTATGTTTTTATATCTCTTAAACCATTACAAATCTACGAATAAGACTTTTTATTCAATTTTCTACCATTTTTTCTTGAAATAAATTGGTAAACATGTTGCTTCCATTGCTCCTCGATCTTACCTCAGTTGACCTTTGACATTTGGGGACATTCTAATATCCTAAATGTTCTCGTGTTTGGTCTATTCTGTTTTCTGTTTTTAATTATTTTGGTCAGACAAAATGTAAGTAAACATGTGCTATCTAGTTTTACAAATCTTACAGCATATGCTTCTTTAGCTTTGGTCTGTCCAAGTTCTTTAAGAACTCTGTCAGCAGTCATCAATGATTTAGGGTTCTGGAATTGTTCTAAGATACATAAAGCTGTGACATCTGAAAGATATAATATTGACATGTACAACACACTTCCATATCCGTTCATAAATTATTTATCACAGGAGTTTGTCTTTTATGTCGTGTGGATTTGGTAGAACTATTCCCCGTGTTTAAGATGTATGCTCGTTAGTTTTTAGATATCCATGTAAAAGGTGGAAGAGAAACTAAGACCTCTCCTGTATAAAAAGCTTTCTCTATTTATGTTTTACTTATTTACCCTCTAGTGCCAAAGTTAGGTCTCCTAGTTGCTCTGCAGCATTTGCCCTCCTCATTAGACATTTTGTATACTTGTTGTTATACTTCAAAGCTTCTGTACAATCGTCAACAACCATTTTTAGATTTTTCTGAAAAATAACCCAATATTTTCAAAAAATAACATAAATACATATACATGTACATGTATTAATGTAGGGGTACAATGCGCAACAAGCTGATTTGATTTGAGTTTATGTTATAGATACATGTAGCTGCATATGAGTTTTGTTTGTGTTATAACAGATGTCTCCTTATTGTGCCTGGCAATTAATTGAACAGGTTTCTTGGCATTTGAAATGTAATAAATGCTCATATGGCAGTTTAGTATTAAGTTTTTGGGGTTCTTTTTGGTCTCATCAAAGCAATGAACATGAACTCACTGTACAATTAGTGACAATGTGTCTGAAACCCCAGCACTAAAAAAAATATGTCTGTTTCTTTCTTTTCAATCCTTTCTCTAATTCTATATTTTTGTGCAAATGGTCCCTCCAAAAAACCCCATTGTGGTGTGCCTTCAATCCAATTGTTTAAACATGTTATTAAAATAAGCATAAATCTTTAACAAACAGGGCACTTACTAATTTCTCATATGCTGCAGCTCTGTTATGATAAAATGTAGCCAAGTCCAATTTCTCCCCTGGAGGGCATAGTTTGATGGCTTCTGTATAACAATTGATAGCATTGTCATATCTACCACCTTTAAAATACTTGTTTCCTTTATTTTTCTCTGCTTGGGCTTTTTCGATGGGAGATAACTCCTGAAATTGAAATAAAATCATACTTTTAATTTACTATGAATCCAACACACTACCCTCCGCTTAATTTCTTATGTATAATTATTTCATTATTGTCAAAAGTTTAACACATTTGTACAAGACACCTGATATATATAGAGTCATATTGGACAGTCATCACATTTTATTATCTAAGAAAATCAGACTGAAATTTGAAACCTACAGTCTACAGTCATGACAGTAGGTTACTAACTTTTTCGTCAAACATCCTGCCTGAGCGCCACAAAACATGAAAAATTACTTACATGTAAGTCTGAGAATATTCTCAACCCATTGTGATGTCATCAAATTAGTAAGTTATGATTGGAGTCGCCATGAAAAATAAGAATATTCTCAGACTTAACTATTTTAAAGTTTTGTGGCACCCAGGCCCGATTACATAAAGATATACATGTATATACACATAATCATGATAATATAGAACCATGTAAAAAGTGGAAAAAGAAAAGCTCAAACTCATCCAGGGGGTAAAAAAGGTAAAGGTAAGATTTATTTAACGTCGGTGAGTACACATCACTGTACAGAGTCAATCAATTAACATAAGCTCTGAAGAGCTTTTGACCAATGGCAAGATTAATGACCATATTTAAGGTCCTTGCATGGTTGCCAGGCTTGTGCGGGAGGAAAGCCAGATATTCCAAGCTGGAAAATCGGTGAAACTCATGAGCAATGGTAGGTTCCTGAAAACCTTGACACAGGCGGGGCTGGAACCCACAGAGGTGTTGACCTGTGATTGAAAGTCCAGTGCCTGAACCACTCGGCCACTGTGCTCCCATTGTGGGCAGGGGTGGTTCTTAGATAATTTTGGTGGGGATACAGATAGAGGTCTTGAACCCCTACCCCATCGTAGACTACTTTTTCCTGAATTTGTAAACCCTTTGTCAACTTTTTATGCATTTCAGTAACCCAACTGTAGACAAATACATGCACAGTACAAAAAATTCTTCACCCTTTTGTTTGTTCAAGATGTTATTCCTGCTGTGCAATACCTAGATATTGTGCTAAAGATGTTACATGTATTTATAAATGATTGTTACATGTAGATAATGTCTAAAATGACAGTTAACTGTTAGGGACCAACCATTTGATTTTTATGGGGGGGGGGGCTATAGTGAAACTTAAAATAAAAAGGCAGGATGGCAAAAATCCAGAAATAAGAGGGCAGGACAGTGCTTTGAATTAAAATAAAAGGCAGGATGGTAGTTTTGGCTGAAAATCTTACAACAGCTTTACAATATAAAATTGGCACACACAAGTGCACAAAAAAAATCTCCAAGCTCAATAAAAAGGCAGGACGAAGAAAATATCCATAACCCCCCTCCATTAAAATCAAATGGTTGCTCCCTTATAATCCTATATAGATGTGAACCGGCTATGATTATTATTCAATTACAATGTATAACCCCATGCTCATTATATAACCCCATTATAGACCCCTTCAGAAACACAGTAAAAAGTATATATCCCATTGTAGACAAAAGTATGATAAAAGGGCCCGTTTGTCATTACCTCAATACCACCCAATTTATAGCGAGTGACACCCCTATTACATGTACAGGTAAATGTAGGAGATTAAATGCAAATTTTGCAATGATACATGTAAAACAACATGAACAAATGTACATGTCATGCATGTACGAGTTGGGACTTTCCAGCTTCACAGATGTGCACCAAGTAAACTTGATTCTACTATAGACAATTGCTAACTTTTGAGAATAAACTAAGGGTGTTGACTCTTAATGAAATGCCTTTGACCATCATGACAATTTGACATTGCCATATGACTTGATTGCCAAAAGGAAACTAAGAATTAATTGTGATGTGAACCTGCAATATCATGAGTAACTTTAAACATTTGTTAATCTAAATTTTCATCAAAATTGAGTTGACAAGCACCTGTTGCTGTTCAGACTGTTCTAAATTCTCCTTAGGAGATTGTGTACTTTTTCCAGTGACTGGTTGACTTTTGCCATCAGAAGATCTCCTTTTCTCTGTAGGTTTTGGTCTTTTCTGTCTTCTGTACAATAAATAACCCCCAGCAATAGCAATTGGAATGCCAACCGCTAATCCAATTTGCCACCTGGGCCATCCTTCTGACTGAGAAGTGGAACTCACACCTTTACTGGAGGCAGCCATTTTCAGAAGACCACGTGACTTAATTTTCTTTAATTATTTTTTCCCAACAAATTTCATAATATTTCATTATTTTTAAAGATCAAATCAAACTTGAAGAATAGTGCTATAGAAAGTTTTTTTTTTCAATATTGTCTTAATAATCTATTTAAACTTTATTTAGGTACGAGTACAGAATTAGCATCAGTGTTTTAGCAAAAAACTGTACTTCCTGTCATTTTTGTAAACAAACAAATGCCAAATCATGGCAAATGCTGAAAAGGTGATAGTTTTTAAAAGTATATCGAGCATAATCATTCTTTTAGAAATAGATAAGTCTTAAGCTGAATAAGAACAAATTTTGTACGATAAAAAAGAATTACGTAGATCAGAAGGCAAACATACAAATGGTAAAAAATAAGTTGTCACTTGTCACAAAATCTTTCAAAACCCAACCTTTTTATATGCTACCGAAGATAGCGATAATGGTAGAAATGTCAATATTTTAATTGTACTAATATGATGCAGGTTAAACCTGTGACGCTCCCGAAGTTTGAACGTATGATTGTATCCTTAAATATTTTACAAGCTAAAATAAGTTTTCAAATGTTTATTGGGCAATTAATTGAAACAAATTCTTATTCAAAAATAAAAACAAAGTAGCTTTTCTTGTGGGTCCTTTGTGCACTTAATGACGTCAGGAATTTTCAAAGAAAAAAGCGATAAAAAGACGCAGAAAGTCCGGGAAAGTGCGCGTGATTTACCGGACATTGAAGGAAAATTGAGCCCATAGTACAACTAGAATGTTGACATTTCTACCATTATCATTATGAGCTGAATTTTCCTTCAACGTCGGGTTTAGCAAACATGTTTTCCCGAACTTTCGGTGTCTTTTTAACACTGTTTCTTCGAAAATTTTAGATGTCATTAAACACACACGTAACCCACAAGAAAAGCTTGTTTGTTTTTATTTTTGTACCAAAAAAATGAATACAATTAATTAATAATTAACTTCGGGAGCGTCACTGGTTTAACTGCCTCATATTACTAGAAGCACTGAACATATACTGTCATATTCAAGGAAATGTGATGAAGTACATGTACAAGGCAATGACGTGAATGTTCACATGCATACACAGAACAACGTCAGGGAATATTATCACATTGTCCCTAATGGTCACATGGATAAAAAATGGAATTTATTTAATTTTTTTTCTATACAAGCTTTTAGGCCAATGTCTTTCTCATATTACTATTCCTTTAAAATCTTAACTCACTTAATGTACAAATTTTACTCGTGCCTCTACAGTTAAAGCATCATTAGGCATACAAATAGCATATAAAGGGTCTACATATATCTACATTTTAAGTAAGTGCGTTAGCAAAAATCCTTTTTCAAATGTGTCTTTTCAGCTTGATTAGTTTTGTACAGACAAATTTATTAATGTCTAATTGCAATAATTATTATTGTAACTTTATTTACGCTTCAAATACATGGAAGTTTAGTATATTAACATTTGTTTTCAGATGATATGGGGAAAATAGTTAATATCCGAAGATGACAACAGTTACTACACAGCCATCAGCTTTAGATAAACAGCCTTTAAAGCCAATAAATGAACTACCTTCTGGCCTTAAAGATCTTGAAGATATAACAGAGCTGAAGATACATCAACATTTAGATTCAACAGAAGGTGACCGTGAGATTTAATAAATGCCTTCAAAATAAACGAATCATCCTAAATTCAACCTTTGCATTGCTGAATATAATGAAAAAAAAGAACAACACATGATTGTTACTTAAAAGACTAACAAACTTCTTTGTTAGTCCCTAGAAAATAATGGTGCATTGATAGCTTAAAAAGGACATTCTGCCCTGCATTTCTATGAAATAATTCTTGCCATGGTTCAGGGACTGACCATTTAACTTGAAGGGGGGCCTAAAAAAGTATTCTGAAAATAATTTTTGATGAAAAGAATATTTTAGCAGCTCAGGATAAGAAAAAAAATATTCTGAAGAAGAATTTTTGCCGTATAAAATAATGCTAATAATGAAAAAAATATTCTGTCGCGATGCCTTCAAAAAAAAATTATCTGACCAAATCAAAAAACCAAAATCAAGTTAAATGGTCCATCCCTTATAGGTAAAATATTATGTTGAATATGTTGAAGGCAGAAAAAGACGACATATACGTTGCAATCATATATTGGAAAAGCTATAGAAACACGCCATAGAGACGTGACGTTACATAAACCGCGGCATAACGTTAACGTTCTTTGTGCGGAATTCACGACATCCTGGGGCCGCGCGAAAGTGAAATAAGAAATCTTAACTGAAAGGTGACATAAAGAACGACCAAGAAAAACTGAAAATTTAACTGTCTCTAAAATGAATAAAATCCAATCAAAACTGAAAAGAATTACATTTATCATTGATTTCGTAGTCTCTAACACTAGATCATCTTCTTCATCTTGTCCATGGCATCTAGTTTGGATTTCCGGCATGATTTCTGCGTAGAATCCATCATCTTTGGTACGTGGCGGTATTTATCTAGACAGTCTCCATTTGACGTCACCTCAAGCGGGTACAATTTTACGATTGGTCTTGTAGTTAGTCCATTTCTCGTTCGAATGACGGCAGATCTCACTAGTCCGTCTCCTCCCGTGTTAAGTTTATTAACGACGGCTAAAGTCCATTTCGTTCTCGGTATGTCATCGTAGACTTGTACGACATCTCCGATTTGAATTGTCTGTTTTCCATTTCCTTCGTTGCGGTGATGTTCGCGAAGAGATGTTAGGTATTCATGTTTCCATTTGAACCAGAATTGCTGAATTATCTGCGATTTTATGCGAAACAGTTTATTCACAGAATCATGGTTCATTTCACTGTAAGAATTGTCTATTTCTCGATCCTCAGGATATGGCAATGATGTGATTCTCCTTCCGTAGAGCAAATGAGATGGAGTAAGCGGCTCTTCCGACGGGTCTGATGAAACATAAATTAGAGGTCTGTCATTGAGAATAGTTTCCACTTCCGCGACAACCCAGGTTCGAATCCTGGTCACGGCACCAAAATATGTTGAATATGTTGAAGGCAGAAAAAGACGACATGTACGTTGCAATCATATATTGGAAAAGCTATAGAAACACGCCATAGAGACGTGACGTTACATAAACCGCGGCATAACGTTAACGTTCTTTGTGCGGAATTCACGACAAATATCTTTCTTCTATGTCAGTGAAAACCTTGCAAGAGAGATATAAAGATAAATATTTACATACATGTATAATAATCATAACCAGCATTTATAGGGACATATAAAATACATTTTTAAAGGCAATTAGTACAATGTATTTTATATTTTTGAACAAGGATAGTTTAAAATTAATACAAAACAACTACAAATGTCTGTAATTTGATACTGAGAATTAACATGTAGTTGATCATGTTTATTTCAGTATTTTGCTGTTGGCAGAGACCAGCCAGATATAGTATTTATGATGGTAATAAAGATGAAGAACATATCTTATATGCACAAGAAGGTACTTATAAAGCAATGGCTGTAAACTACCCCATTGTTTTAAGGACTCAGAATTAAAATTCGAAAATCCCATAGAACTTGGTTCTCCTAGCTGTTCACAATATTTTGTGAACATTGGTTAGACTCCAAAATGTTAGGCAAATCATTCAATGAAATATTTTTGAAAAACTTACAGATATTTGCTGACATTTGGTTATCTTGATTTTATCTGTATTCTTATGATGGATAATGAATGTTCTCCACAAGCAGTTATGATTAAATAATAATAGATTCACTTACAAATTGAATTAATCTTTAAATTGGTAGCTATTTAAAGATTATGTAGTTTCAACTTGTTTCTGCATCAGTCCCTATTCTGATCTATTATCATGAACCAATGATAAAGATGTACTATAGCCGTATTACATGTACAGGTATACTAAACATGTATCCTCATGCACTGCTATTTGCTTGAAATTAACTTATAACATGATTATTTTATAGTTTCAGAATGCTATGCTCGACAATGTTTAGGGGCTAACAGGGGATTCATGATGAAGATAAGCAACTCTGATCAACAGGATGTGATGAAATTGAGACGTCCTTTACGTTGTCCATGTGGTATTTGTTGGTGGTGGTGCTGTTGTATACAACAGTTAGATATAGAGAGCCCTCCAGGGACACAAATATCATCTATAAGCGAAGAGTAGGTTACAGAGAGATACTGTGGTTCAACTCTTTTTTTTAGGCATACACATTTTCACAGTTTAACCCAGAGTGACACCTGACCAAAAAAATTAGAATCCAACTAAGGAACCTACCATTTAACTTGAAAGGGGAAGAGTGGCCTTAGTTTTTTACCTAAGAAAATACTCTGAAACTGATTAGTGATGACAAAAAAATATATTGGCACAAGAGGTAGATAAGGAAAAGATATTTGTGATCACCCCCTTAAGAGGGCTATTTGAAAATCGACTACAAATACATCTAGCATCCCTAAAAATGATCAGTAGTCACTACAAAGCGATATTGAAATAGTTATAAAGAGTAAAACATGAGCAGAACCTTATCAATAAAAAATATATATATATAGGAGAGATCGACTGATGTAGTACCTGAACATCTTGAAAAAATTGTGTTTCATGCATTTACTACTGCTTTTCATTTCTTTCGTATCTACTCTTTTTACAATGTTTTGCTAACCTTAAATGACAGATTTTAACTGCACATGAAACTTTTCCTTTGAATATTCTGTACCACAATAAATAATTTTATAATTTCTATTTCAGCCGTTCATTTTGTTGTTGTCCTGGGTATTACATTACCAACGATGATGAAAGTGGCATATTGTTTAGGAGTGAATTTACTTGTTGTATGTGTAAACTGTGTTCAAATGTTAAAATTCAGGTTTGTAAAAGAAAGAAAAGTTATTATAGTTCATTAAAAGTTTAAATAGAAGAAATTAAGAAATTAAAAAGATGTGGAAAAGGTGTACAGGACAGAACCTATACAAACCATCTGCAATTTAAATATTCACACAGTCTTGCGAATTCCAACCAGTAATTTTCCCGTGGTGCAAAAGGGGCACTGTTCCAGCAACAACAAAGGATACCCTGGAGCAGGTAACACTGGCAGTGGTGTGTCATGGGCTGGATGACCCATGGCACATAGTGAGTATTTTCAAATAGCTGCAGAGGCTAATATAGGCTTTAGCCACAACTATAAAAACTAATTCAGTTCAAAAAATCCACAAAAGAAAAACTGCCAGCAGCCTTGATGGAGACCAGTAGTTGCTGCTCGCTGTCTTGCAATGAACCTTAGGTCAATGACATAATGCATAAAATATGTTATTATAAAACCAATTCAAACTTATCAATGAAATCTCCTTCTGAAAATAGAATAACAAGCGTGAAGATGACAAATACTAACATAAGCTTTGACAAAGATTCCTGGCTTAAGTCATACACATATAAAATTGCTGAGATTATAACCTGATCTGTTTAAAATTATTTAAGAAATTAATTAAATACCAATGATCACAAAATGTTCTTTTTACTTGACATTTAATAGATTAAAAAGTTGCTCTATTATCATGATTATTGGGATGCTATTTCATGAATGTTATGTGTGCATTCTTTTTGTTTTTTATAACATCAGGTTACAGAGAAAAATGGTGATCCTGTGGCAGAAATCCATAAAGCTTCCTCTGGTAATTGTAAAGATTTCTGTGGAACAGAGAATGAGTTTACCATCAAATGTAAGTGTATTGTAATTATAAACACATAGACTTTAATACGACACTTGCACTGTTGGAAAAAGGAATTGCTTTTTTCATTTTCATTTTTTTTTTCTTTAAAGGCATTTTCTTTCCATGGTCCCTATTATTTTTTTAATGGAAAAGTTCTTAGTGAAAATGTGAGCAGGAAACTTTGTATCCAAGACATGACAAAACCTTTGTAATTGGTTCATCATCATATTTCTAAGCATCATTTTAAGGACATCTTTGTTCTCAAATTTCTTTATTTTGTATCTCTATTTAAAATTCTCATTGAAGTTTGGGTCATTGCTTTTCTTATCATTCAAAGATTAAATAAATTTCCATATTCTATTATTGCAAATCAAAGTGAAAAAAACATTAAAATCTTATTTTAAGCGCTGATGGATGCTCCTGGCAATACCAATGTTTTTATTCATTACACATTTTCTACTTTCAGTTTTAAAAGACCTGCATATACAGGACAAGATAACTATACTTGGAGCTAGTTTTCTGATAGATTACAATTTCTTTGAGAGACAACAGCGAAGTCCTTGCTGATCCTGTATTCTGCTGAGTGATGTGTTCTGTAATTTCTTCTACTTTTCTACTTATTTATACATTTTTTATTTTGCAGTTAACTCTTTTAATTCAAAATGTTGAAAAAAATTGTTATTGAATGAGAATTTATAGGTACATTTTCAAATTTCAAATTAAGATTTTTTTTACAATATCGGATGCAATTAATGGGATTTTAATACTTTCATTACTTTGTTTATAATAAAAATGAAAACAACGTTTTACACGATATTTAGTGCTAGCAGTTGTCAATGATTTTGGCTTTGTATGTCACTTACCATATAGCAGGTTATTTGTGCGGGAGTAAATTTTCGCTTTTAATGTGTGATAAGGTACTCGAACATTTTTTGCGGGTTATATTTTCGAGGTTTGTGATTATGTTTGTATTTGATTTGCGTTAGATAGATAATTTCCCGGTTATCGTCAGCCCGCGAAAATTAAACCATCGGGAAAATAACCCGCTATACAGTATGTCATATACATGTATGTCACTTTGTCTGTGCATGAGGATCTAAAGTAAGTTAAGATATATACATGTACATGTACTATTTGTATTACAATCCCATCTGAGGTAAATGATATTAATTTTTGTAAAAAACAATGGCATTATTTTCTTTTGCAATGTAATATTTATAAAGGTACATGCATGTGTTCCAAGATTTTCTGATTTAAAAAAAAAAACATTATCGAGATTTATCAGTTGTATACTAGAAGTGTTCTGTATTGTTCAATTTTTAACCTTTCACCAAGAATAGTGTAGAACATGATAAGCTTTATGCAAATTGTACAAAGAAACTAATAAAATTATTATAGACTTCAAAGTGCAGACTAAGCAATTTTACAATTTATAAATATATTATTTATTCAGCATTATAAACTAGAACTTTCTATTTTATAAGTGTTTTTGTAAAGCAAAATAATGTCCTATGAAATTGTGTCCACCCTGCTATGCTTAACACTGAAAAATCCAGATGACAAAATTTCATATCTCTTTAGCGTTTTATTCCGTCCTTGGACTTTACCATAGGAATGAATACCACTCTGGACAATATTTCATAGTGGACACTATTTTATGTTACATTTTAAAATTTTATATAGAGAAATAACAATTATGTGATCTGCATTATTTGAAAATATTGCATGAAATCTATGATGTTTTGAAAAATTAGTTACAAAAATGTATACATTTGATTTACATGTATCAAACTTTTCATCTCTGTAAGTATACATTTATACATGTACTTGATCAAAACAACTAATGTGAATTTAAGTCTCTGTTGCGATATCAGAATAAAGTACTACAAAGCTTAATTTATAAAAAGTCTATGCATAAAATGTAAAATAATGTTTTAATTTTGATAGACTTTTGTTTGATATGATTAATGCTATAATTTTATAAAATATTGATCAGTTTCTTCAAAGGACTGGATAAACATTTTATATATTATAGTCAAGATTAGAACTTTTTGAGCAATATTCAAAACCTTTTATGCATAATACTTGTGTTAATTTATAGTTTTATAAGTAGTTTCTTTTATCTGTGATATTTTGTATGTTTTGTTATCTATATACTCTTTAAGAAATAAAACTTATAAATACCTTCTGTACATGTATCTCCAGAACACATAAATTTGCCTTGCCTGACACAGCTTGACACAATATAAAATGGCCATTTTCAAAATTGAGACATTTTTAAATGCTGAATGTTGAAAATGACTGCAGTATTGGCGATTACTCATGGTATGTATGGCTCTCAAAGTTAATCATGTTTGTCTGTACTGATGTAATTGCAATTGCGTACCAAATATCATTGTGTGCAATAAGTTGTTCACATTAACACACTCAAGTCAAAGTCTGTAGGCCATACAAATAAAATGTTCTTGAAATTGATCAACTTATGTTAATTCAACTGCATTCCATATATCAATGATGTACCAGTATTAGAACTTTCACATAAAACAGACCTTAGAAAAAAGGTTTTACATCTGTGTCACATTGGTATTTGACTAATATCATTTCTCCCCCCACTTTTGTGGGGAGACATATTGTTTTGTCCTGTCTGTCTGTTCTGTCACAAAGTTTGTCAGCACAACTCCTCTGAAACTACTGAGCCAAGTTCAATGAAACTTGGTATATAGGAAGGACACCATAATTATGTAGTTGTGCATATAACCAGGAAATTGTGAACCTCAAATTTTTGTGGGAGTTTTGGCCCTTTGAACTTGGAATTTGCTGAAAATCCTCATTGTCATCTTGTCAGCGCAACTCCTCTGCAACTATTGAAACGAATTCAACGAAACTTGATATATAGGAAGGACACCATATGTAGTTGTGCATGTTACGAAGGAATTTTGATTCTCAAATTTTGTGGGAGTAATGGCCCTTTGAACTTGGAAATTTGGAGACATTCCTCATTATCACCTTGTCAGCACAACTCCTCTGAAACTTCTGAACTGATTTCAACAAAACTTGGTATGTAGGAAGGGGACCATATTTTTCAGTGCATGTTACCAGGAAATTTTTTCTTCTCAAATTTTTGTGGGATTTAAAAACCTTTTGAAATTAGAAATCTGGGGGGGGGGAATAGGGAGAGACATCATTTTTGCAGGCAAAAACAAACTTTAATTTCTTTTGAAGTGCCTATAACTAGTAAGGATCATTGCTATCTTCAATTTCCATAATATGCTGATGCCTTGTTTTGTCTTCTGGGAAATTTGTTTAGACCTTAATTTAAACTTTAACCTCGGGCCAGTTGCAGAACAGTGAGCAGTGCCTACTGGCCTCATTGAAGGCTGCTGGCAGTTTCCATTGTGATTTTATAAATTAACACTTGTGATGCGAGCTGTGTTGCATACACTTATTTCACATCTTATTATTTTCTATTACAACCTGAAAATCAAATACATGTAGTTGTCTCTTTTTTTCTCTAAATGTTTAATAGTTCTATTTATTAATGCAAAGGTTTAAATTTACTTAATTAAGTACATGTATTATGTAATAAAACTGGACTGAGGTTGCTCAATATTTTCATCTCTTTCAAGTGTATTACTGTTGAGGCTAACATAATCTTTATGAAGACTACCAGGAAAAGTGCTCAAAATGTTCAAATTCTACTGAAACCTGATTTGACAGTTTTTACTTTAAAATTGGACTGTTTTTGTCTACAGTTTTTATACAAATATTTTTCCTTAATAAACTTAAAATAAAAAGCTACGCCGAGCGCAGCATGATACGACCGCAACAAGTTTAACCCTGTACGTTGGAGGCCTAATATGGATAGTCCATTGCTTTGGTCACAAGAAGCCCATGGTGGACTTACACAGCTTCTTGACACATGCATCTTGTGGTGGACTTAAAAATGCATTTTGACACATATATATTTACATCAACATCTAATACAAAAAGCCTAATTTATATACATGTAATAATTTACAATTTTGGCCCTTTGACCCCCTATTTCTCAAAAACAGTAAAAGATATTGCAAATCCCGTTTAAATATGAGGCAGGGATTTTCACAAGGAATCTAATGAAAAAAAGATTTTGAAAATCGGACCAAAAATAAAAAAGTTGACTTTATGGGCGTGGCCTGTCTTTAGCCCCCTGTAGCAATGTAATGGTGAAATACATATCAAAATCATCGACACATTTAGTAGACAGAATTTTATGAGTACTTCAACAAAAAAAGAATTTTCAAAATTGAATGAATAATAAACATTCTACAACAGTTTTGTCAATACACCCGCTTTAGCCCCTTTGGCCCTTTTTTTCTAAAACAGTAGGGGCCACAAACCCCAAATACAAAACCAACATTCCTTTAGTGGATATAATCATCATATTTAAACTTCATAACAATTGGCTGGCCCACTACAACTTAATATTGTTAAAAATCTATTTGCCAGGACAAACTCTTATAAATGGCGTTTTTGGCCCCTTTGACCCCTAATTTCTCGAAAACGGTATGAGATATTGCAAATCTGATTGAAAAACGCAGGCAGGGATTTTTACAGGGATTCCAATGAAAAAAAGATTTTGAAAATCGGACCACAAATAAAAAAGTCGATTTTTTGGGTGTGGCCCCTTTTTGACCCCTTATAGCAATGTAACGGTACAAGATAAATCAAAGGTGTGGCTACATTTTGTTGACAGAATTTATTGAGGAATACAAAAAAAAAAGAATGATCAAAATCGGATGGAAATTAAACATTCTACAGACGTTTTGTCAATACACCCGTTTTAGCCCCTTTTGGCCCTTTTTTCTAAAACGGTAGGGGCCAGAAACCCCAAATGCAATACCAACCTTCCTTTAGTGGTTATAAACATCATATCAAAATTTTATAACAATTGATTAACTACAACTAAAGTGTCTACAGACGACAACAACGACGACGACGACGACGACATCGCCATAACATAATACGATCGCAAAAAATTTGCGGTCGTATAAAAAAAGTAAATCTATGAGTGTATGCTCACAAGTAATACCCCATCTCCCAAAAATGATGCCTTCTGTACATGTACAAACTTAAAGGACAAGGTATGATAAGGGCTATTTTTGGCCCAAGTTTTTAGAAGTGAAATTTTATGCTAAAATATTGATTTATTTGATATTAAGTATAAATGAAAGTTAATAAATCTAAATGTTTACAACAAAGAATAGATAAAAAAAATTATTTTAGCGTTTGATCAAACTTGATGAAAAAGTGAATTTTTCTAAAAATTACTCAAAATTTGGTATATTTTGTATGTTTTTGACTAATTTAATAATACAATGAGCGGACAAGCAGCCCACAATTTATCATTTTTGTAGATGCTTATTTACGCTTTATGTCAAATTTGCAATAAAATCTTGCCTGTTCCTAGAAATATAACTTCTAAATCACAAAATCACACCATTATAATTCAATATTCCAATTTTGGAAAATTTGTCCAATTTAGGGGGCCAATTCATGCTCTTATCCTATCTTGTCCATTTGACAAAAGGAAGTAGATTACATATGAGCATGTAATTGTTATACACCATATGGCACAACATGTATAGGGTAAAGCTATAGACAAAATACCAAACCTTTACGCCATGTTGTTCCTTAAACAAGAGGCTCCCAGGAGCCTGAATCGCTCACCTGGTCTTAATGTCAACCCTTTGAAGACTTTTGTATAGATAAATGAGCTGGATGTTTAAGCAATAAAAAGCTTTTCTCTATCTACAATAGTTTTCATTCCAAAGCAAAAAACACTATTTTTCACCTTTATAGGGCCATAACCCCTTAAAGGGGTCATCTGACAACTTCGACCCTCAAAAGACTTTTGTAGAGCTAATTAAGCTGAACATTTAAGCAAGCAACATCTTTTCTCTATCTGCAAAAGTTTTCTTTCTTTAGGCCAAAAACACTATTTTTTGTCTTTAAGGGGTCGTAACCACTATAAGGGGTCATCTGGCAACTTTGACCCTATGGAAACTTTTGTAGAGCTAAATGAGCTGAACATTTAAGCAAGCAACAACTTTTCTCTATCTGCAATAGTTTTCATTCCATAGGCCAAAAACACTATTTTTTGCCTTTATGGGGCTGTAACCCCGATAAGGGGTCATCTGACAACTTTGACCATATGGAGACTTGTGTAGAGCTAAATGAGCTGAACATTTAAGCAAGCAACAGCTTTTCTCTATCTGCAATAGTTTTCATTCTATAGGCCAAAAACTCTATTTTTTGCCTTTAAGGGGCCATAACCCCTATAAGGGGTCATCTGACAACTTTGACCCTATGGAGACTTTTGTAGAGCTAAATAAGCTGAACATTCAAGCAAGCAACAGCTTTTCTCTATCTGCAATAGTTTTCATTCTATAGGCCAAAAACGCTATTTTTTGCCTTTAAGGGGTCGTAACCCCTATAAGGGGTCATCTGACAACTTCGACCCTATGGAGGCTTTTGTAGAGCTAAATGAGCTGAACATTTAAGCAAGCAACAGCTTTTCTCTATCTGCAATAGTTTTCATTCTATAGGCCAAAAACTCTATTTTTTGCCTTTAAGGGGCCATAACCCCTATAAGAGGTCATCTGACAACTTTGACCTTATGGAGACTTTTGTAGAGCTAAATGAGCTGAACATTTAAGCAAGCAACAGCTTCTCTCTATCTTCAATAGTTTTCATTCTATAGGCCAAAAACATGAAAAAATGCTATTTTCACCTTTAAGGGGCCGTAACTCCCATAAGGGGTCATCTGACAACTTTGACTCAATGAAGACTTTTGTAGAGCTTTTGATGCTGAAGCAGTAGCGTGGCATCAGATTTCATCTATCTCTTATACTTTTTGATTTACAAGCCAAAAACAGTAGTTTGACCCCCCTGGTCTATTTTTAGCAACGGCGGCCATGTTTTTCGACGAATCAAAAATCCCCACATCAGTTCTGTGGGGGATACCCTAAAGTACCACCAGACCAAATTTGGTTTGAATCTGTGCAGCCGTTTCAGAGGAGAAGAAGTTTGAAGAAAAGTTAACGACGACGACGACGACGACGGACGCCAAGTGATGGCAATAGCTCACATGGCCTTTGGCCAGGTGAGCTAAAAACTGTGACGGAAACTGCATCTAAGAATTCAGTAAAAAAGAAGTAAATGACCTAGGAGAATAAAATCTCTATACAACATATGGTACTATAGGATACGTAATATCTGACCTCTACATCATGTAGTTGCTTTGAAAACTGTGACAGAAATTTTGTCATGGAAAAACAAACAAAGAACGAATGAATGAACAAGGGTAAAAGAGTATATGTACCCCAACTTCTTCAAAATGGGAGTATAATAATGACAATTTTTTTAATCTAGGAAATTTAATTTTGAGGTTTACACTATCAATGAAGTTAAGTTAATGTCAACGTCCATTGTGGTAAAAGTTTTGAGCGCTATCGTACTGGCTCTGTCTATTTTGAGACTGATTATGAGAGTCATTGTGATGATTTTGCCCATTTTGAAAATGGTTTTGAGATCCACTGTCCTGATTTTGTCTATTCTGATAATAATTTTGAGGTCCATCGAATTGATGATGCTGACTCTGATGTGACACCCCTGACCAATGTTGTCTTTGTTCTGATCCAGCTTCAAACAATTGATAAGAATTATCTGTTACATTTGAATTTATTGGCATATTTTGCTGAGGATTATGTTCAGTTCTGTAGGCATTGTGAGACACGGATGATGGCGTGTAATTCACATTATCATATGCATTAGAATTAGGCACAAATCTCCCTCCATTAGCTTCAGTTCTTTGCCTTCCCACATACGGTTGAACTTTAAATGAATTTTGATTGTCATTTCCATTTAGAGGGATTTGTTCTGTGTTTGAATTATCTTCTGCTATTTTCCTCTTTTTAACGTATGGTTTGATTTCCAATGGTGCTGATATTTTTGTATGGCTTTCCTCTGCTTCTGTTTCACTTGTCACTGTGTGAGGTTTGGTATGGAATTTTTTCATCCCCATTTCCTTTCTAAAGAAATGCCTAAAACAAATGAAAAAAAAAAAAATAACACATCAAGTGAATTAAAAATATTTTATAAAAAATTGTTCATTGTATCCTACAAATGTTTTATAATGCATCCCAAAAAAAACAAAACTTGGATTGTTTGTTGAGAAATCTAATATAATATTGATTATCAATACATAGAAGAAAATGAGATGTGGAATAAGTGTACGCCACACAACCTACAAGATAAACGTAAATTTAAAACATCCACCATGGAAAACAGCCCGATGCCTTCAATGTGACCAGCGGTTGATGCTCGCTGTTATACATGTTTTAAAATATTAATAAAGCATTAACATAGTGAAAATTCTCTTCATATAAAACTTTTCTCCTTTCTCTCTGAGATAACCAGCTCTGGTCCCAACACATGAGTATAAGATAAATCAATGTAAAAATCATTTTAATGACATGTTTCTAAATTTTTAAAACACAAATATTATTCTGTTTCCCAGGCTTTTTCCTTGAATACTGAATGTCTTCTTTGTAAATTTTAATTCTATCATAATTGGTCCTGCAACTTTTGGCTTAGGTGACTCTGATGAGTCTTTAATATATGTAAATAAAACACATGCCAGACACAGATTAAAATATTAGGCTGGAATTTTGTTGTGATTGTGTGATTTTTTTTGGTATCCAAAATCACCATACAACTTACTCAGATTGCTGTCTCCTCCCCTTGTTCCATACTCTACCAAAAGAAGGTAACCACTGAGATGAAGAAGAACCAGATCGATCAAATTTGGCTCCAACTCTTCCTGCTGGTAGTTTTTTGGACTTTTCTCTTTCCACTGTTAAAAATAAAATACTGTGGATTCATTTATTTTCTTGGGTACCAATTTTCCTGATTTGATAAAAATTAATAAGTTGTAGATTTTTAAATTCATGGTTCTAAAATCTGCAGCGTACAGATCAATGTTAAATTTTCTTTTCTTCAGGTATCAAATTTCATGGGTCAACACAATCACGAAAATCACCAAATTTGATACCCCATTAATAATAATTAAAACCAGAGCAGGTTTTTTATTCTACAATTATTAAAAACTATTTTAAAGATATTTTTTGCAGCATTTGTGTTAAAAGGTATGTAACAATTTTTTGTGGGTTTTATTTTCACAGTTTACGATAGTGTTTATACATGTATATGATTTGAGTTAGATGGGTATTTTAGTTGGATTTAGAGTCACGAAAATGAGTGAAAATTTAACCACATGGAAAATAACATGCAATACAGTATATGACCTTTTTACACCTTTAATGTTTTAAAAATCTAAAATTTTACTCTTAACATTGTTATCCCTATTCATTAATTTGTTGATTCTATATGGTCTAACTTTGAAATTAAAAAAAAAATCTGTTTCTATAATTTACAAATCTCATTAAAACCAAAGAAGCTCTTTCAGCCATACTCTGACATTTTTTTAAATTCAGCTTACAATGTTTATAAAAGTCTTCCAAGGAAGGTCCTATTTCACTTCTTTTTGGGTTGACCTCCTCTGTCTGTAACCAGGGTGGTAAGGCATCCATGTGGACATTTCCCTCATCCTCACCAAGCACCTGAAACATAATGATATATATTTATCGGTAATAGGCAGCTTTTCTCTTTGATCTCATCTGCCTGATATTTTTTAGTATCATGGACAGTCCATGATACAAGAAAATATCAGGTGGGAGCACTTAATAACTGTGACATCATATGATGAAAAGCAACGAAATTTGTGACATCATATGACGTTATCCTATTATAAACTTGTTAAATGTGTGTAATCTTAAAATTACCGATAAAAAGAATATTATATACTTTCCTTTTTGATACTACCGGTATCTACATCTAGTCTCGTATCAGACTCACCTAGATATAGATAGTATCAAAAAGGAAAGTACATAATATTCTATATATATTTTATGAAAGGATATGGAGCAAATAAACATGAGACCATAACACACATATGTTACATGTAGCTCCAATTGCAATGAATTTTTATGAGCCGAATGACCATTTCGGACTTTTATGTATGTTTAGGGCAGCATTTAATTAAAATCATACAACAATTGGGCTAGAATCATTTTAAAACTGGTTTAATCCACCATTTCTTTAGTCTGGGCCATTGCAATCTTCAATTTCCCCTAATCGTCCTTACCATGTTTTCTCTTTTCTTCAATAACATTTGAGAACTCAATAATCATGATAATTTTGTTAAAACATTTATTGTTTAAAATTTTGGTTTTTATGAGCAATTGATTTGCAAAATAACAATAAAAAGCTTCGCCGAGCGCAGCATGATACGACCGCAACATGTTGAACCCTGTACGTTTTAGGCCTAATATGGATAGTCTATTGTTCTGGACACATGCAGCCCATGGTGGACTGACAAAGGTTTTTGACACATGCTTCTCTGATGGACTTTCAACCCAGGGGCTAAAAATATAAATTTTGAATGTTGTATTCTACTCTTTAAAAGAATAATGTTTGGGGAAAAAATTAAAAATCGAACCAGAATTTTTTTTAAATTATGATTACAGCCCAAAAAATTTATTCTTAAATTTAGAATTGCTACCTGACAAGAATAAATTTGCAAAAAAAAATTTCAAAATCGGACCACAAATAAAAAAGCCCCATTTGGCCCCTAATTACGTAATAGGGGGAAAAAGGGGGGGGCGCAAAAATTAATTCCTAATTTTGTATTCGCTATTTGACAAGAACAAACATGCAAAAAAAATTTTCAAAATCGGACCAGAAATAAAAAAGTTTCAATTTCGGCCCCATTTGGCCCCTAATTACGTAATAAGGGGAAAAAAGGGGGGGTCGCAAAAATTAATTCTTAATTTTGTATCCGCTATTTGACAAGAACAAACATGCAAAAAATTTTTTTTAAATCGGACCAGAAATAAAAAAGTTTCAATTTCGGCCCCTTTTGGCCCCTTATTACGTAACAGGTGAAAAAGGGGTGGGGGTCGCAAAAATAAATTCTCAAATTTGGATTCGCTACTTGACAAAAATAAACTTGCAAAAAAAAATTTCAAAATCGGACCACAAATAAAAAAGTTTCGATTTTGGCCCCGTTTGGCCCCTAATTACGTAATAGGGGGAAAAAGGGGGGGGGGGTCGCAAAAATTAATTCTTAATTTTGTATCCGCTATTTGACAAGAACAAACATGTAAAAAAAATTTCAAAATCGGACCACAAATAAAAAAGTTTTTATTTTGGCCCCTTTTGGCCCCTAATTACACAACGGAGAAAAAGGGGGGCGCAAAAATTCATCAGGTTCATTCTTTTATTGTAAGAAACATTCTTGACAAATTTCACAGCAATAGGCCAACTAGGACCAAAGTTATGGTGGAAACAAGTAAAATATTTGAATTTTTTTCCCCTTTTGGGCCCCTAATTTCGAAACAAAAAAAGGGGGGACCCCCAAAATCAATCCCATTCATCCTTGTATGGTAAGGAACATCACTGTCAAATTTCATAGCAATTGGATAACTAGAACTAAAGTTATTGTGGAAACAAACAAAAAAGTAGTATTTTTGGCCCTTTTTTGGCCCCTAATTTCTAAACGAAAAATGGGGGGACCCCCAAAATCAATCCCATGCATCCTTTTATGGTAAGGAACATCATTGTAAAGTTTCATAGCAATCGGATAACTGGAACTAAAGTTATTGTGGAAACACTAAAAAGTTAACAGACAACGACGACGACGACGACGACGACGATGGACGACGACGACGACGACAGCATCATACCATAATACGTCCGCAAATTTTTTGCGGTCGTATAAAAATCAACAACTACCAGTAGAATATGTTATAAATGAAAGATGTTTAATTTCCATTGCAGATTGTAATTTACCTTTGTTTTATGAGTGTGTATTACTCTTTTTATTGACCAGGTTGGTCATAGGTCAACCATTTCAGACAACTGAAAACATTTGGCTCTACCCAACCATAGAGTAAAAATGTACACTTACCACATCTCAATTTAACATATTATTGTTTTGGGCACCAAAAGATGAGCCAGATCCATGGAGAAATCCTCTGGCATGCACTTTATCATTGGAAAAGCTCATAAGTTAAAATAGTTGAATTATCTGATCTAATTTCCAAATAACAATAAACAAGTATAGAATTTTAAACTATCTAATAGCTATTCTTTTCTTACCTGAGTACCAATAAAAGTAAGACCTTCGCCATGAGCAAGATGTGTAGCTTTTCTCTGTGCTGTAGGAACCTTATTCAGGTCAATTCTGGATCTCTCAGGCTTATGTAACTGTGGCTATTTTAAATTCAGGAAAACATAATTTCATATGAACAATTCTCCTTCATGATATTTGTCACAGTTCAGTTAGTCACATGAATTTTGTTACTAAATAAAGAGATTGTACAATGTACTTGCCAGTTTTTTTTGTGTTTTTTTTTCCAAAATATGAAGGACTTGATATAACCAAGAAAGATGCATGTATTTATATAATCAGTATTTTAAAATTAGCATTTAAAACTTCATGCTTAAAAAATGTATTTTACAGTATAAAGTAAAATATATCTTTAATCAAGATCTAAAAAGGTTCAAAAAATTGATTAATGCATAACCAAATGCTTAACCCAAGTACTTAGACCAATCTGACAGTGACAAAATATCATGAAATGAACTCACTCATTATAATGAAACTTCAAAGTTTGACTAAGCTTATAAATGTAAAATTATAAAAATTCAATTGCAACACAAGAAACTAGTTTGATTTTTATATTTAAATGCAAATCATGAACAGTCTATTTTATGGTGCCAAAACTTCTTAAACAAAGTTCTATGAAGTGACCCCATACAACTAAATGGTCCTGTATTTTGTTATCCTCTTCTGAAAATCATAAAAATCAATTTTCCATAAATCATCCGCTACTTTTTTAAAGTATAACCTGTTCTTCATTTTTTTTCTCATGAAAATTGAGTAAAATTCAGTCAAAGTCAAAATAGCAGGATTTTGTTAAACAGAAGTTAGGTGAGCGACAAATCTGAAATTGAATCCCACAGTATAGGACCCCATGCTGATGCTGCATATTAATTATCAAGAGGCTATGATTAGTAGTTGCTGAGAAAACTGTTATGAAAATTGTTTCCCCACCTGCCTGCCATTCACCATTTTATACCCCAGAATTTTTTCACTCCATGCAATCTGGCCCAAAACGTTTCAAATAAAGAATAGCAGCGAACTCATACCATACAGAAATTTAACAACCACCTTTGCACATGCTAATTTATTCACTTGGATACCATTGTTATCATGGTTATGAATGAGAGAAATGTAAAATGCAATTTAGTTCCAAAGTTATTCAATTAGCAGATCAACATTACTTGTCCCTAATTTTATGATTTTTATTCAACCATATACATATAGGATACAGGTCCTGGTTTACAGACAGACAGACCTCTAAATGCTCTAAGGGCACTGAAGTAGCAATTAATCTTCTTTTGTTCTCTTCTTCTGCAATGTGTTTGGATTCCTGCAAAAAAAAAAGAGAAAATATTATTACAATAGACTTTCAAAGTAACTACTGTAAGCAAAGTAGTTTCATGTGATATCTGTACTATTTATTGCTAAATACTGTGGTTTCATTATTATTCGTGGGGTTATTAATCTTCATGGTTTCGTTGGTTGGCTTGACCCACCATAATTCATTTACCATGAAAAGGAAATATTACATTGATCTGTACGTTGTAGACTTCAGAACCATGAATTCAAGAATCAATGAACGGATCCTTTTTCCATCAGACCATGTAAAATGATACCCACGAAATTAAATGAATCCACAGTATGGGTTCACAGTCAAGGAAATTCCTTGCAAATAATACACACAAATATGCAATATTTATTACCGGGTAGACTCTATGTAGGAGATATTTTTCTTTAAATATTGTTTCAGTATCTATTAATAGTTTCAATTCCATTGATAATATTTGATATCATACATAGTCAGATACTAGAATGGTGTTCTTCCATGGAAGATGTATGTTTATATTCGGTGAACAGGGAAAAGATGAGTTACGGCAATAAAATTGCTTTAAATCATATAGTACTATAGGAGGAAGCTACGTGCCAAATATCATGAGGCTGTGTCATATAGTTGCCTGGAACACTGTGACAGAAATTTATTTTATGCCGCAGGAGGATGGATACTGTCAAAGTGACTCCTATAACTTTGCAACATGTTGTAGGCGACTTAATAAACAACAACAAAACATGCAATCTGGCATTTTGGCCTCGTAATTAAAACAAGATTGCTATACATAGCCAATGTCCCCCGTTGCCGCATTAAAGTTGAAAATTTACTAAAATTTCAATAATTGAAATTGCATTCCGATATGATCAACTACATATCATGACAAACCATCCTACAAAATTTCATCAAAATCTGCACTCACAAAGTGTTCCTATGACCTATATAATGAACAAAGTCAATAAAGTACCATAACTCCTATGAAATTTGTCAAATCAAAATGGTGGTGCGATATGATCAACTACATATCATGACAAACAATCCTACAAAATTTCATCATAATCCGTTGAGCGGTCTCAGAGGAATTGTGGACACACAGATGGACGGACGAAGACCATTACTAGGTTCCTACGTCGCATTGCGGCAGGGGAAAAAAGTACCTCCACACAAATGGTTTTTTTTTTGGTTTCAGCAAAGAATATTAATCATTAGAACATGTAGAAGAAACGAATTTTCCCCCAACGCGAAATGTTACTTTAACCTTGTTTACAAATCAAGTGTGGCCACTAAAAGTATGTCTGGCCTGCTGGCACCATCACTAAAATCAACTACCTAAGCTTTAATTTCTTGATATAAACAAAAAAAGCGTCTGTATATCCAATATCAGATGCCTACCTAATATACTTTTCAAGCATTTCATTGTCCACAAAAGTATTACAAAAAGTTTTCGGCCTGAAAAAAGACCTTAGTTCACAGAGTCACTGGAGCGTGAAAATGGGGTTGGGGTCACACGGCATGGTGACAGTTGGGTAAACCATAACCTCAACTGTCTGTATGCCCAATATCAGATGCCTAGCTTTTAAACTTTTCAAGAAATTCATTGTTCACAAAAGTCTTACAAAAAAATTTACTACCTGAAAAAAGACCCAAGTTCACATAGTAACTGGAGCGTGAAAATGGGGTCAGGGTCACACCGCATGGTGACAGTTGGGTAAACCATAACCTGAACTGTCTATATACCCAATATCAGATGCATAGCTATTATACCTTTTAAGCAATTCATTGTCCACAGAAGTCTTACAAAATATTTACTCTACCGCCATCGCCGAAGGAAAGTAATACCTACATGTATGTCTCGCCTTCTGCAACTTTTTGTTCCAGGCGAGACAAATAACCAAATATTCCCATTTAAAACATTTTCACATTGACAATAATTGACATGTCTGTGTTTATTAGTCCTCTACCGGTGAAAGCAGAAGGGGACTATAGTTTTGTGCTCTGTCCATCCGTATGTCTGTCTGTCACACCTCAGTTTTCCACACTTTTTTTCTAAACGCTTATAGATATTGAAAGAATTTTTGGTATGTAAGTTTACCATGATGAGTTACAGATCAAGTTTCGTGTCGGTCCACAAATTTTTAGGGAGTTATGGCCCTTTGAACTTTGAAAATTCACTAAAATTTCAGTTTTCTGCACTTTTTTTCTAAACGCTTAAAAAGATAATGACTGATCTTTGGTATGTAAGTTTACCATGATGAGTTACAGATCAAGTTTGAGTTTCGTGCCAGTCCACAAATTTTTATGGGAGTTATGGCCCTTTGAACTTTGAAAATTCACTTAAATTTCAGTTTTCCGCACTTTTTTTTCCAAACGCTTAAAGATAATGATCTGATTTTTGGTATGTGAGTTTACCATGATGAGTTACAGATCAAGTTTGAGTTTTGTGCCAGTCCACAAATTTTTATTGGAGTTATGGCCCTTTGAAGTTTGAAAATCCATTGCAATTTTATTTTCTATACTTTTATTGTTCCTTCTAGATAAGAAACTGATCAAGTTTAGGTATTCATTAGTTTGACAAATTGTTACCAGTGAATGAAATATGAGGCCGGGAGGGGACTATGTATTGTTTTGCAATACTCTCAGAATGCTTGTTTTAATATGTTATGATAACAATTCTTATTTTTAAGTTTATATAATCATTAAATTTCTGATGAAAACATACCTTTTCCAGCCGTTTCTTCTTTCTTGCTTCATGCTGTCTTATCTTAAGTTCTGTATTTTGTTTAAACCTTAAAATAAATTAAACATATGATCAATAATTAATAAAAAATATATATTTTATCATGTTTATTATAAAAGCATGTATATGTATTTTTAAATAAGCATGCACATGTAATTTATTATACCCAACTTTCAAAATCAACAAGTTTTCAGATATTAAATAAACTCCTTTAACATGTTTAAAAATGAGTTAGTTTTAATTAAATTTGAAAATAACCCATCTATTTTTACATAGCCTCAGTCTGTCAACATTCTATATTTAGAAAGAGTTTGTAAATCATTTGACGTTCTATGCTTCCAATTATTTACAGTGCACTTATGTGACCTATTAGGATCAATGACAGTTTCTGAGTTATACATAATCATCATGTTCATAGTAATATGTTTTTTGTATAGGTTCATCACACAACTTTTCAGAATATTTTTTTTCTGTCATTGTAAAAGTACCAGCATTTAATATTATGGAATCATGAAAAAGCTCTAATTCTTCACTTGTTCAAAGGTTTTAATTTCAGGAATTTCATTTTTTTTACGGTAAACTACAAGTATTGTACTAATTTACTCTATACATCTGTAAAATGAGCCACACAGTCAAATTGGTGTCCAATGATCAATGACTCTTTTAACATTTTGTAGCATGTGAAGATTTTTTTACGTTACTTTGTCAGACATTCTTTTGATAGTAAAAGATGAGCTGCTTGTTGTTTTTCTTCATCAATTCTGTGGTCTTTCAAAAATGCAAAAACTGATGTTCTATGAGTATCTCTGTAAAACAAATAGAATAAAAAAAAAAAACATTGTAATTTTTTTTTGAAAATGGTCTATAATTGGAATTCAGATGTCTATGTTGATTTGTCATAGGGTTTTGTTTTGTCTTCCTTTAACATGTTTACCAGATTAACACAATAAATTGGAAATTGGCAGCACCACAGGAGTGCTATAGCGGAAAGGAACTGCTTATTCTTCGAAAGCACCTGAGTTCACTCTCATTATGACTCGAGTTAGCGTTATTTATTGATATTCAGTGGTTTTTGTGTTTCAATGTTTTATATGTTGTCTGTTTTTCGTCCTGTCCTTGTTTGTGTTTGCTTGTTTTGTCTCTGCCCTTTCAGCTGTGACATGTGTATGCCCCATTGGTACCTCTGCTCCTTTCTCTAATCAATGCAATGTAGCCTCAATGATTTCTGCATCTAGGCTTATAAATGTTACTTGAAATTCAAATAAACAACGCTATACAATTCAAGCTTTGCCCTCACGTGCAATCCGAAGCCATGCAAGTTTTAAGCTTTAGAAATTGAGTGGCTTAACATGCTAAGCTTACTCTGAAATATGCTCCAAAACTCCACCAAACTTCACTGTGCATACATCTAGTCGGAGGTGCTTTAAATATTCATCAACACAAAAGTAACACCAAAACTTAGCCCCAATTTCAAAACTGATGTCAACTATTTCTGGGTCATCAATATTCATTTTGGCTGTTTTAACCTATGAAATGAAAACAAAGACCATGAAAACAGTACATGTAATTTAATAAAACAATTATTCTGAACATGCTGAAGAGAATTGCAAAAAAATAACTCATACATTCTTATTCTGATAAGGAAATTGCTATTGGTTATTACTATCAAGTTGCCGACTGACATAATTGCCTTTGTCTCCAAAACCTACATATGGTTAATAAGATGGATTATAATTCAACTGCCTGGTATAAATAAGATAAACAGAATGATTACTGTACATGTATCTAAATTTATATAATTGTTCTGAAAATTAACTTTTAAAAGTAATTTCTTATTTATTTGGTCTAGTATATACATGTACTGTAAATTGATTAAATTTGATTGGACATATTTGATAAAATAAATTTGTACAAATAGCCACAAGGTAAATCGTACAAACTGTTAGTTTCTGTTTCTTATTTTGGATTTTATACAACGGGATGGTGGGCGCCATGATTTTAATGAGGATGATTTTGTAGGGCAATCTTGAAGCCCTCTACGGAATCTGCATGCACAATACTATCTGACAGGTGGTTCCAGAGTATTGTTGTTTCAACTAGAAATGAGTGTTTGTTTGGAGGCTTACTAGGAACCAATGCCTATTTTTTTCATGAAACAACAACGTATTGTTTGTGTTGTTAGGATAACGTAACCCTTACTTTGTTACTCTCCGTGAGGGTTACAATTTCCACCCATAGACCTCAATGGAGCAAACCCATTTACATTTATGCATACCTTTACTACTCTGTATAGATATTTTCATTTGGAACAATGTGATTAAGGATAACATTAATCAAATGTATTGGAAATATTCAGATATATCGTAATAATTTAGGCTCAAATATGATATTATCACTTTTATACTGATCTTGAACTTTATGAAGCTCAGGATCAAACTTTGAATTGTGTGATTAATTAAGTAATTTAATACGCTCCCGAAGGGACCGATAATGGTAGAAATGTCAATATTTTAGTTGTACTATGGGCTGAATTTTCCTTCAACGTCCGGTGTAGCACGCGCTTGTTTTCCCGAACTTTCTGTGTCTTTGTAACGTTTTTATCTTTGAAAATTTTAGACGTCATTAAACGCTCACGTAACCCACGTAAAAGCTAGTTTGTTTTTATTTTCGAACCAAAAAATAATTGAAACCTCGGGAGCGTAACAGGTTTTACCTGTCTCATATTATTCTAAAGTTACATGTAATAGTGTGCAATATCATATACTTAAGCAAATTAAAGAGGGTCCGGGTCATAAATCATATCTTTAAGTGCTTATTCAAGCGCCACCAACTGGTTTTGCTGTGCTCTGTTGGCGTCAATTAGTCAGATAATGTAACCCTCCGTACATGTATGTTTCTCTCCGTGAGGGTTACGATTCCCACCCATCAAATTCAAAACAATTATCTGTGATACACACCTTAATTAATATGTTGGTATATTTTCATACAGAACAATGTTTTTGATGATAAGCTCAATCCAATGTGTTGATAAGCGCATATATATCGTAAAAATTTAAATAAGAATATGATATATTTACAACGTACTTTTAAACTGATCTTGAACTTAATAAAGTTCAGAATCAGATCTTGAATTACATTAATTATTAAGTAATTAGTCATTCAAAAGTCAATTTGATGATTGATAATGGCAGGGATGTCCAAAACAATTTATTTAATCCCTGATAATGGTGTAGAATTACATATACATTGTACTTAGCATAAAATTGAGGATCTGGGTTAAAAATTGTGGGCCCAGTCTGATAATATTCTAGCCTAATTCATGTGTATTTGTTAATAAACTATCACCTTTTGAGAGAATTTTTGAAGCATGCGGGAAATAATGAATTGGTGCTTTTTGGAATAAACATGTTTCTTCTTTTGTTTGTGGCTAATTTTACAAAAACTGCAGTATTGAAATTTTTCCTTGAAATCTTTATCCATAATTAATTGTTTGGTAGAGCTAAATTCATTACAAAATATTCTGTCCGGGTATTTTAAAACGGTTAAGTTTGTTCGCTCAAAAATAGTTCAAATTTAATTAATCAATTTAAAAAGAATATTAGAATTATTTTCCTTTTATTCAAAACATATTATGTATTTTTTAAGAATTAGTTCACAACAGAAATCTTCTTTTATCGGAAATTTATGTCCGAATTTTAGCTTTAATTCCATTTTGTTGACTTCCGGTTTCTCTGAATATTTTAAAATTTTCGTAAGAGAAGGTTTTTGCATTATATTCTAGGGTTCACCACCGTTTGACACATTAATTGTGTGCTCGTTACTCTAGAGTTCAGTCCATTTCGTGTATGTTCACCAAAACTCACACCTTAAGCTCGAAATATGCGCGTATATAGTTCATATTTACAATCTCAATTTTGTAATTTATTTACAATTTCTGAATTTGTCTTTCTCATGATTTCAGTATTTGTCAAATTATATTAGCCAATACTGAAATATGCAATATTTTTATCTTGATTAATTAAAACTATAGTATAATTGCGACCTCTTTTATGCAAGATTTGCTTTATCAATAAGATAAGAAAAGAAAGATTTATTTGAATCCAGATTTGTAAATAACAATAAACACAAGGTCTCAAGAGCTTTTTTCCGGACTCATTTAATTTGCCAATAATGCCAATTTTTTCAAGATGCGCTTCCCAGGCTACTGCTGAGAGAAAGTTGGGGAATTTGCTGACATGTCAGCCCAAAAAATTGCAAAAACCCAGTGAATACTCTAGTCCAGATAATCATGACCTCTTTCTGGGTTTTTTTATCATTTGGACTTTTTTTAGATCTCCAGAGACGTCGCAGGAAGCCAAGCGTCAAAAATTATAAAAGGCTTCCAAGACCAGTCAGAGATCCCACAAGTTGTACAAGTAAACAGATTTTAACTTCTATAGGTAAACTTTTAAGAGTTAAAATTGTCTCCCTTATTTTGACTTTCACTAATTTACTTGTACAAGTAAAATGCTAAAAAATCATTCTTTTCTTAATTATCTTTATCTAGTCATGCAATTAATTTACTTTCATTCATGATTATTTATATGGTTAATAGTATTAGCAACCTTTACTAGACTGAGATTATCTGTTATCTTCAGTTAATTGAGAAATAATCAACATTTATTGTCCCAAGAGGTCAATTTTCAAAGGCCGTGCGCACCATGAAGACAGCCATGCGCATCAGAAATTTTTAATGGACCATAGGGCAGATGATGTAAACATTTAAGAAAATTATCAGTTTGATTGTAAAAATATTGTGTAACAAGTAAAATGAGGTCAAAGTTTTTCAAATTTACTTGTATAGGTTTTTTGCTCAGAGAAAAATACTTTACTTAAAAAAGTAAATTTTTGTTTACCTAAAGAAGTAAAATTCTGTTTACTTGTTTAAGTGGGATCTCTGACTGAAGATGGCATAATTATTTGGACTATGAATACTCATGAATTTTTTAATTTTAGTACCAACCAATTTTTTTTCCCGGTCACCTTTTAATGGTGTTTTTACGTCTGACATAAACATGATAATGTCTCTGGACCCCGCACAGTATCAATTTAGATTCCGATAAACATGAAAACAGAACAAGATACTTTATTGGCAGAACATTGGGAGCAATGGAAGCAACATGTTTACTGATTTATTTTAGGAAAATTTGAAAGAAAATTCAATAAAAAGTTTTGTTCATCAATTTGTAATGGTTAAAGAAATATAAAAACAAACATTTCCAAGGGATTTGAGAGAAAGGACAAGGTTTCCCTGTTTGATTAATAACATCTAGTAGGTACAAGTTTTCCAGTAAAATCGAGGTAAAATGGTGGCTATTTTGGAACTCGTGATCCGGGTATATTGAGCATAGAATCATGATTAAAGAAAAACATGATCGCTCCTGAATCCTGATATTACATGTGCATGAATTTTAATGATTTTATTTTGAATTCCTTTTTTAGCTCACCTGGCCAAAGGCCATGTGAGCTTATGCCATCACTATGCGTCTGTCGTCGTCCGTTAACAATTTCAAAAATCTTCTTCTCTGAAACCACTGAACCAATTTAACTGAAACTTTGCAGGAATGATATATTTTAAACATGTTGGCAACAAACGATTCTCATTTTAAAATGATTCGATAAAAAACATGGCCGCTGTTACTAAAAATAGAACATAGGAAAAAATCACTTAAAATGGCTTATAACTCAGCAACCATAACAGATAGAAAAAATCCGAAGGATCTTAGACCCTTCAGAATCAAAAGCTCTACAAAAGTCTCCATTGGGTCGAAGTTGTCAGATGACCCCTTATAGGAATTACAGCCCCTTAAAGACGAAAAATAGTGTTTTTGGCCTATAAAATGAAAACTATTGCAGATAGAGAAAATCTGTTGCTTGCTTAAATGTTCAGCTAATTGAGCTCTAAAAAAGTCTTCATAGGGTCGAAGTTGTCAAATGACCTCTTATAGGGGTTACAGCCCTTTAAAGGCAAAAAAATAGTGTTTCTGGCCCATAGAATAAAAACTATTGCAGATAGGGAAAAGCTGTTGCTTGCTTAAATTTTCAGCTCATTTAGCTCTACTAAAGTCTCCATAAGGTCAAAGTTGTCAGATGACCCCTTATAGGGGTTACAGCCCCTTAAAGGCAAAAAATAGTGCTTTTGGCCTATAGAATGAAAACTATTGCAGATAGAGAAAAGCTGTTACTTGCTTAAATGTTCAGCTCTTTTAGCTCTACAAAAGTCTCCATAGGGTCGAATTTGTCAGATAACCCCTTATAGGGGTCACAGCCCCTTAAAAGTTGAATTATAGTGTGTTTTGCTTATTTAGAATGGAACTATTGCAGATTGAGAAAAGCCTTTTTTTGCTGAAACATTCAGCTCAAAAGTCTTCATAGGGTTGACATGAGGACCAGGTGAGCGATTCAGGCTCCTGGGAGCCTCTTGTTTTTTCTAACACATTGATTTTTCCCACATCAACATCAAAAGAAAGCATGCATATTTCCTTGAAATTTGTTGGACAATAAGACTTGAATATATACATTGTAGTACAAAGTCCTTTGAAAAACTTTGGATTTTATCAAGAACAAAGAACTTCAAAACCCTGATCAAGAGACATGCTTTCACCAAATTGTATGTGTAACATGTTCAATATTGATTTTCATGTACACTGATCATGTTGAATTGTCTTCACCAACTTCAGTCCAAACTTTACTCAATTACATGTGCATGTACCTTTTCTACATGTAGCAAACACGAACTTCTTAAGCAATGAGAAAGTTTCAATGTAGTTTATTCATCTTTTTCAGACTGGGGTGGTTGTTTCAACATCATGCCTGGCGCAGTATTAGAACGTCCAAAATTGACAAAGTCAATGTACCAAGTGTTAAAGAAACATATAATGAAAGAAAGAGAAAAGAAAAAACAAGGTGAAATAATTGTAAAACTATACATTTTAATGACATGTATTTATAGCAATGACCATCATGTCATGACATGTACATGTACATACCTAGAAAGTAACATATTTAAAGTAAAATCAATTATTCTACAAATACAAAGAAATGATTGTTATACTATTGGATAAGTTGTCTTGTTGAGGGTCTCAAAGTAAAACTCAAGTTCATACAATGTACAAACTACTATCAAGAGTCTTAGCTTTTTAAAAACCTTTGAGTATTGAAATAAAAATTACTACATGCACTGAATTTTGCTACATTTGACATGTTTTTCATCCAGCCTGGGCTATTTAGTCTCATCAGAGATACGAACTTTTATTTCTCTATCCAAAAGATTGAAAATGGCAAACACTCTAAAAAAAACAAAAAAACATATGTTTGTAGAATAATAAAACCAAAATATGATATATATGTTAAATGATTGAAAATGTGGCTGGGATGTTCATTTACGACAAATTGTATGTTCTATGTGTGAGCTAATTTTTGACATGTTGGACTCCATTTCCCCTTTTTAGACTCCTATTGTTTCCTGTGTGTCCTGGTGACACATTCTTTTGTTTGGTTCATTATCTATTTAGGGAGCGACCATTTGATTTTTATGGGGGGGGAGCTATGGTGAAATTTGAAATAAGAAGGGAGGATGGCAAAAATCCAGAAATAAAAAGGCAGGACAGTGCTTTGAGTAAAACAAAAAGGCAGGATGGTATTTTTGGCTAAAAAATTTATAGTTGCTTTTTTATAAAAAAATTTGCGTGTGCAAGCTTGCAAAAACAAATCCAGGCTCGACTTTTTCGAAAATAAAAAGGCAGGACAAAGAAAATATCTATAGCCCCCAATAAAAAAATCAAATGGTTGCTCCCTTACTTCAAGGAACATTTTGTATACCAGTTAATTACATTTAAACATAATCATGATAATTGTGTGTATTTATGAATTTTGCATGTAGAATTAGAACAAGATGCTCAAATAGAAAGAATGAAGAAAGAACAAGAAATGAGGAAGAAAAAGGAGAAAGAAGACAGCTTGACATTGGAACAGACTAAAGAACAGGTAAAATAAAGCAGAAATATGTACGTGTAATACATAGGCGGATCCACCTCTTTTGGTGGAAAAATTTGGTTGAATATATAGGAAATCATTGAAGCGTGACCAAAGCGGGCCCCCTCTTAGGCCAGTCAGTGGGCCCCCTCTTTTCAGAATTTCTGGATCCGCCTCTGTAATATGATGGCATTCAATCATGTTTGATTTGTTGATTTTAATGGTAAGAATTACATGTATTAACCATTTAGACAGACAAAAAAAAACCCACAAATTTCGTACTGTATACCTTACATGATTATAGATTTCAGAAGACTTTGAAGTGCCAGTCCACCTAAGAATCATGCAGGGGGTGAATCATGCAAAACTCAAATTAATTAAATTTTGCTATTTATGGATTTATTACAACATATTTTTGATGTTTTTAGCATTGTGAGTTCATTTGGAAATTGCTTGGATAAGCTCTTCAATAACAGAGGTTTAACAGCTGTCGACAGAGGGTAAAAATACCCCTACCCACCATATATTCATTCCAAAAGAAAACAATAGAAACTCCAAAACATTTTATTGTGTACAATGAAAATAGTCAATAAGTATCTTAAAAATTATAATATAAAGTAAAATTTGCTACAAAGTTAGCATATAACCTTCGTTGCTAGGTAAACAAGTCCTTAGCAACCAAAAAGGCTAAATGAAAGTGAAAGTCGAGTTAAGCACAGAAATTAAATTTCAGGAAAATGGTAAAATTTAATATTATCTTTCATAAAAAGCTTAAAGTGTTTATTTTTGAATGTTTTGTCACATTTTCTATTTTTTTTATTGAAGTTTGACCTTGAAATTATTTGCAACATATTGAAGAAGAGTTACTTCCCTTTGACCATTTTTGAAAATAAAAATAAGGATATGTGCATCTGGTGATTTTTTTTTAAACTTTGTACATTAAAATGTGTTCTTTCATTTGATACTATCAGAAATAGTTAGCTATCAAGGATATTTGTGAAATCAGAGGATATAACTTAGAATATTTCAATGAAATAATAAGTAAAGGGTGCAGTTAGGTTATCAGTTACTCATGATTTGCTAGAACACCATAAGTCAGATTGCATTCAAACTTGGCAAAAAGTTTCTATTTGGTTTTGGCTTTCTAGCATTTAAATATGCTCATTTTTCCTTTCATTTGATAAATCACCAAAATACAGTACATTGCATGATTCTTAGGTGGACTGGCACTTAATCAGTGTAAGAAATACATGTTAGCAGTAGAAAGCTGACTTATTCTATGTAGAAATATGTAGGTCTGTTAAAACTTTCATTTAAATGCATCAAGAATTCTATGATGTGGAGCTAGATCTACATTTGAAATGCATCAAGAATGTTATGATGTGGAGCTAGATCTACATTTGAAATGCATCAATAATTCTATGATGTGGAGCTAGATCTACATTTAAATGCATCAAGAATTCTATTATGTGGAGCTAGATCTACATTTAAATGCATTAAGAATTCTATTATGTGGAGATAGATCTACATTGGCTCAGAAGTTTATTTCTAATACTGTTTAATGGCTCAGAATATCAAATATAGCTTTTGTTTTACCCATAAATACTCAAAATGCAAATAAAAGAACAAACTTAGAGTATTTCAATGCATCAGTCAAAATGAAAATCAAAACAATCAACAATGTTCATGATGTTCATGATATTATTGGTTGTTGTTTTATTTGGTACATAAATTTAAACATAATGCATAGTACTTATGTACATACACGTATAATACACACATGTACACATTATGAAAAAAATATTATTTTAAAGGATAGAAAGTAAATGAACAAGAGAAGAAAATTTGTTTTGTTAAATTACAAAATTGAATTCTGATGCAGATAACAGCTTATTTGTGCATATTGATAATTTTAGATTCAACAACTGGAGAAGAAATTAGAAGGTTTAAAGGCTGAAAAACATGAGCTTTTCTCACAGCTGAAGAAAGTTTTACACCAAGAAGACGAGACTCGGAAAAGAGCTCAAATCAAAGAACAGCAAAGGTACACTTGTGTAATTTGACGAAAAGTATAGCTCAAGTAGAAATAGAATTACTCTATGGAATCATTAGGATAAACATCTTTATTTTTATCTTGATAGGAGATACATTTGTACTAAAGATAACTGAAAACATGACTCCAAACTGCATTAATAACACATTACATGTAGTTAAAAATTTGTATAATGGAATTATAAAACAGTGTATAGTATCACAAAAAATTTAAAAGCAGTTTATTTAAAAATAAAAATCCAAATTTGAACACAAAATATATTACAGGATAATACATGTATAATATTTGATATGAATTAGGCATTGCCTAACTGCAGGCACAGCATAATTATTAAAAAGACTTCATTTAAAATGAAAATGTAAAACAAAACAAACAAACAAACAAAAAAACCAAGAAATGTTTATAGCGAGCATCGCAGATGCGAGCCCTACGGTATTGTGCATGTTTTGAGATGTGCCAGAAATATACTGACGATAAAACCGGAACAGGTTTACTTTTACGGAGTGAAAAAAATAATAGGCACGGAGCAAGTAAAACAATGAACCATCTGGGCTTATAAAAAAATACAATATAATCTGTTATGCAAAAATAAAAAATAGAAATTCAAAAACAGTGATAAAACCCCCATTCATCCACTTGTTATTTTTTACACACAGTTTTTTATTCAAACACCATTCGGTCTTTTCCGCTGAAAAACGATTTTCCGGAAATGACCGAGCTAGCTTTTGGCAACATCGTCCCATTGACTAGTCATACCAAATGCATGATACTGACCAAGCTTTGTTAAATTCTAAGTAAGATAAAAATTAAGAAATACATAAATTAACTGAACAAACCCTACTCCTAATAATAAATAAAAGGTTCTTACCTGAAAATGAAAGAAGAGTCCCATCCTGTGGGGTTTCACCCACTTTGGCCACTTTCCTGAGTCCCGCATGCTATTTTTACTTTACCGCTTTTTCCGCCAGGTTCTTAATGTACCTTCTGTTACCAATGCGTCATATAAAACACTGATACTCAGAAAATCTCACAAAACCTGACAGAATCTGAATGTTGTTTTGGTCTGCTGAAGAAGTGCGAAATACTCTGACAAGGAAATGACGTCACGTCATCATAAAGGGAAAATTTCGTCCCCGCTAAATGTCGTCCCAGAATGTTACAGGATTTATTATTTGCACAAATAATAAATTGAATTTTAAATAAGTAGTTATTGATCCCAGATATTTTAACAACAACTTTCTCGAGAGTGCATATGATTTGGGTTGGGTTGGGGGGGTGGGGGGGGGGGGTAGGGGGTGGGGGTGGTGTCAGACTTTGCTAATTCCTTTTTTAAAAGTTCCCTCTTTACGTTACACTTAGCCAGTCGAGCACATGGATTTATTTTTGAAAGGTTTATAGATTTTCGATGCTCGCTAAAAAGGCAGGGCCTTAATCATATTACTGGATTGTCATGAAACTTCTTACAAATGCTCCAATTTTATTTTTGGGAATTGACGCTATTACTCTGTGGTTGACTCTGAAAATGGCGCTTATGAGCATGTGATGTTTCACTCCAAGTTTTGAATAATGACGTTGACAATATTTGCCTCATTAAAATGCAGTATACACAAGTTAATGAAAAGCACAAATAAATTATGTTGCTAGTAAATATTTTCCCCATTATTTAAAAACAAATTACTGACTTTTAAAAACACAATATTTTTTTGAACATTTTGAAGGATATGATTAAAAATTCACACAGCACCTGTAACTTTGAAAAGCATATCTGGACCATGAAAAATCCATATCAACATAAGGCAAATTTTAACTGGGAACATGCTTAAGAGCTCTCCACACTCGGGGGCATTTTGCACCTGCTGCATTACTAAAGTTTTCCTGAGATTGCCTCTTTGAATCATTCCTGTATTCTTTTCTAACAAATAGATGTTATCAGTTTTTGTGAAATTTGTTCTTGACTTGTATTTACACAAATACAGCTCAATCAACTCAACATTTATTTTGTAAATTCAACAAATTCGCCGGACCAGGGTAAAATTTGCCCGTTTTCTGCCGTTTTGATCTGGCAGACTAGCATATTTCACATAGACTGTGTTATTTAAAAAAAGTTTAGAACCCTTGTTTTGTCATTAAAGAAATAAATGCTGTAAGGACAACTAGAAAATAAACAAATGTTGTACAACAAGGTTTGTAATACTATAGTTCATGTGTTAAAAACCCAAGAACTATATTTGTCTAATTTAGTACTTATACCAATCATTTGGTCTTATTTCAGTGATATGATGAACATCCAGCAAGCCTACCCAACCCACATACCAGTATCAAGTCACAACATGCTAACAATGCAGACAGTATCAGGCAGACCTACCCTGTATAGACCTCAACAACCCATGATTCCAGTAAGCCATGTAAGTAAGGCCTAAGACTTCAACATGCTAAAAATGCTGACAGTATCTGGCAGGCCCCGCCATATAGGCCTCAACAACCCATGATTCCAGTTAGCCATGTAAGTAAGGCCTAAGGCTTCAACATTAGTCTAAAATTCTTATTAACAACGAGACAGTATCGAGCTGACCTATCCTATATAGGACCGAGCAACCTGTGATTCATATATGTCATGTAAGTAAGGCCTAAGGCTACAACCTTAGTCCAAAGTCATGCTAACAAATTTAATGTAGCTAGTACCAGGCAAGCTACCCTGTAAAGGCATCAGCAGGTTTCTAGCTTACATGTAGCCCAAACATAAAATTAACACTTCACTATCAAGAAATAAATTAATTAGCTGTATATTACTACATGTTATTATGTATTATTCATTTTTCAGCAAATGACAATAAAGAGACCCCACAGTCCTTCACCACCACCCTCTTCTGTTTATCAGCAGTATCCAGACTCTAAAATGATGCAGCCATCGGCTCCCAAATACCCACACCACTCACAACCTGCAGAATATAGTAAGTATAGTCATAATCTAAAATGATGCAGCCATCGGCTCCTAAATACCCACACCACTCACAAACAGCAGAATATTGTGAGTATATTTATCTTCATTTTAACTGTGGTAGCCATCAGCTCCTGAATGAGCACTAAGCCTATTTATCCAATGCATAAATTAATTAAAAAAAAAATTGCCATATTGATTGAGGTCTGACAAGCTAACAGTTTTAACTATGAAATTTGTATGCAAGTTGTAGAAGTGCTACTACCTTCTACAATATTATATGCTTCTACCCTTTGTCCTATGAACTATGTACATGTCATTTGTTTTGGGAGAATTTTACTTTTGTAAACATGGATTGTTTACAAGTACATGGCATTAGACAAATGTTCATAAAAACTTCATATGGGAGACACATTTGTATATGATAAATTATACATATCTTACCTTGAAGTGACAGATATTCTTAAAGTTGCAATACAATCAATAACAGCTCTAGAATTCCAGTTAAAATATAAAACACAATTAATAAATTGATTAATAATGATCACATTTAAGACAAATTCTTCATGTTGTGTAATTGTATTATACCATCATGACTATGTACATAGTGTATTTACATCATCCGTAACCTAAATAGTTCCCTTGATTTGTTTTGTTGTAATGAACAATTTCCACGGTATGATACATTTTATATTTGCTTTCATTCCAGAATCTAATACTTATCCTGGCCATACACAAGCAAGTCAGGTGACATACACCAGTAAACCAGCAGGGCATGCATACCAGACTCCAGCGGGGATTTATTCTGGGACAAAATCACCAGGAAAAAGTTACCCAACATCACAATCAGCTTTCACATCCTATTCTAATCACTTTGCCCATCAACAACAGAAGCAGTTACAGGAAGGGTATGCTGGTTATCCCAGAATGCAACAGCCATCAGGTGATTTGCTGAATGTTATATAAAATGGAAATTCAGAAAAATAAATTTTAAAAAAAGATTGAAGTTGCTTGGTTCTCTCCTTCAGAAAATATTTGGGAGATTGAATCGTCTTGTTGATCAGTTTGTTCTTCAGCTTGATGCAATTTGATGAAACTTTATACACACAAAAACTTCATATGACCTGAGTAACCTTGTTATCAAAAGCTAGATTAAAAGTAAATACTACATGTATGCTATTGTTAACTACTGTCTGTAAAGGGTAGTCTGGAGAATGGAAAAATCAAAAATATATTTTTTTTAAATAATTTAGCTTTAATTTGTTTACATAATCTTATTAGTATCAAAAAGACGTAGTTAAAAAATATAACAACTTTACAGAAAGTTCAATACATTTCCTAAAAATTCAGATATTTGCAAGCCTATGGGGATTTCCCATTGTAAAAAAATTACGGGAAAAATTGTCAATTTCTATTGTGACGTCATATGACGTCAAAGTGCACTCCCAGATGTAAACAAAAACAAGTTGATCACAAAATTTCTCTGTGATTTGAATGATATTCTACAATTGTACAAAAAAGTGATTATTGACAATTTGGCATCCCCAAATATGGCTGCCATTTACAATGGAAAAACTAGGGGGCAAAGTGATTTTGCTTCATTTATCTAAGAGGTAAGCCATTTCTTTATTCTTTTTTGTGAATTTAGTTACGTTTTCTTGCAAAGATAAAAATGGCAAACATTTCAAAGGTTCTAGCAACAACATGAAGAAAAAATTTAAGAATTTCTGTTCTCCAGACTACCCTTTACAGACAGTAGTAAATTACATGTCCAGATATGTTATTTACAAAAAAAGTCAGTAGGTTCCTAAAATTAAAACTGACCACCCTATATGACCCACTCACTGAGCCCAGTTGAAGATCTGCATTAAGAAATTCATCACTCTCAAAACTCATCATGCTCATGGGGTTTATATTAGACACGTTTAGTCAACAACAAAAACAAATACACAGTTTTCTTTATTCAGCTTCATTACAGTTCTACTCAGTTTCAATGGACTTTGATGTTTAGTTATGTTCCTTTGCTAATGTGTTTATTCTACTGTTTTAGGTTACATGGCTCCTTCACATGGTTCTTTACAACAACAGTTAGAACATGCAAATCAAAAGGCAGGTTTTAATGATGAAAATAAATACAAAATGCAGCAGGTTTGTATCAGTAAACAAAATCTTATCTCTGGTAATGTACATGTCTATTTTGCTGCTATGCCATGCCAATTGTCTGGTAAAAAATATGTTATGAAAAAAAAGTTATTGTCAATAAAACAGGTTAATTTCTTATGTTATATACTGTGGTTTCATTATTATTTGTGGCGTTTCAATTTTCGTGGTTTTCATGAGTTGCCTTTATCCATGAAAATTGATGCCCCACGAAAAGTAAATTTAAAATTAATTGTATGCTGCAGTCTTCAATACTAAGAATTTAAGAATCCACGAACTGATGCTTCTTCATCAAACCACAAAAAATTGGTACCCATGAAAATAAATGAATCCACAGTACGCATATATAAAGGAGTAACCTGTCATCAGCAGCATTTGAATTACAATCATTTGAGGTCCAGAAAATAAGACACTTTTATTTTGTGACTTGTATATTTGGGGATGTATGTCATGTATGTGTTTGTGAAATTCAAATATCTTTCTGTAACATATGGTATTGCATGTAACACTGTCTAAACTAATTAAGGCAAATTTGACTAATGATGTAGACAATACATGTAATGAGATGTGGAATAATTGTATGCGACACAACCTAAATAATCAAACAGCAATTTATAAAATCCGCAATGGAAGACAGTGAGCAGTCACTGTCTTAAACAAGACCTATGGATACTTCTTGTCGTCTTGCATTGGCCCAAAATTGATACAATACATAAGATTCAATACCAATCCCAAAAGTATCACTTAGTTTACCTAAAAACTTTTTAAAAATTAACTTAAAACCAAACATTGAGAATATCTACCATGTACATTACAAGGATCAAAATAAATCTGATGTTCAAACAATTTTCATTTATACAATCAAGAACTTCAGAAAAAATATTAAATTTTAGTGTTCAGAAATTTACTCTCTTCTAGTATAAATGCCTCGATTATACCATTATCTGGCCTAGGCCTGGACTTGCAGTTTCTTTTGAGTGCTCTGACTTTCTATGCCAATAAAACTGACAACCATCGTTAAACTCATATGCATTAGATTTTTTGTGAAACTAACATATAATCACTCCATCTTGAATACCTTTTGATCATTTCTTTGTTATTACAGCAGCAGCAGATCCGCCCTATAGCAGGACAGGCTCCTCAGGGTATGATGCATCCACAGATACAGCTTCAACAACCTCCACAAAAGGTACACAACTGTGATAGTTTATTTACTCTTAACATTGAAAATTTTGTTTGGTGTTTTTTTATGCCCTATCTACGAAAGTAGGGGGGCATATCATTTTCAATCCATCTGTCCATCCTAAATGTTGCATGATGGGGCATCATATCTTTTGGACATTTACTTGTTTATTTGCTTTATAAATATCATAAAAAAATATCAATGGGAAAAGCTGTTTCATAAAAACATCACTCAACAATAATTTCCGTGTATAAAATATCTATAGCATATAGCTATAGCAGATTCAAAGAAAATGTCTTTCATCTTATGTTCAGGTTTGAAAAAACTATAAAGAATTACAGAATAGAACAATAAAACAATATTTACTATCAGAATTGGTTTAAACAGAGATAGAAAACAGAATGCAAATGCTTTAAAAAAAAAGTAAATTCTTTCACCAAAATTGCAATGTCATGAATGTCAGAACATCATAGTAAATAGGGGACCTGGATGGCCGAGTGGTCTAAGGGGCTGATTTAAATACCACACAATCAATCACTATTCAATTACCTAAACAGGTGTTTTGAGTCTTACTTAGATGCATGTGTGCTATTAGGTTTGTCAATCACCTGCCTAAGGTCGATGGTCTCCTCTTGGTACTTAAGTTTCCTGCATCTTTAAAACTGATAGCCCTATATGACCCATTTGCCCAAAAAGGGCATTTAAACGCAATACTCAAAAAGTTCTTTTAGATATGCACCACTTATTTCAATCTGTATCCCTTTTAGGGCAGTATAGTAACAGGTTATTCAGCTAGAGGACAAGCACCTCAACAATCGACAGCTACTCCACAGGTGAGGTGTTCTTTTAAACTTCAAATTATTAAACTTGTTTTTTAATTTTCACATGTAAGCTCATAGAGCAATTAACTTCTACACATGGTCACATTGTAATATTTTTTCTGGTTATCCTTCATTGATTTTTTCCAGATTTCATAGAGTTGAAAAATCAGGGTAATAAAATGGTCAATGTTGAGGGGCAGGGGGGAGTGGAAATAATTTTCCTAACCAATTTCCCAGCAACTGCTTATCACAGCCTCTGGATATTCAATATGCAGCATCAGTACAGGGTTCCATACTGCAGAATTTCATTTCTGGTCTGTTCCTCACCTACTTCCTATTTGAGAAAATCTGGCCATTTTTTACTTGCCTGGTCAGATTTTAATATTTATTTTAGAACTTACTAGTCAATTATTTTATAGCCAAACAACTAGTAAATGAAAATTGCAAAGTTGCAACATCACCAGGCAGAAAACTGACTGAACAGATATTTACATGTAGTTGATCTTAGTCTTGAACAATATTGGATTTGATATCAATAAACGATAATGAGATGTGGAATAAGTGTACATGACGCATCCTACATAAACAAGCAATTAAAATATCAGATCCACTATCTATCAGCCTTCAGTGTGACCAGTGGTCACTGCTCCATGTCTTGAATTGGCCCTATATTAATAATATAATACAGAAGATTCAACAGCAACCCTAAAATGAGGGTCGGTAGGACCTTTTGCGGGACAGCGGGAAAGCCCATTTATTTCAACGGGAATTCGGGAAAACCCTTAATGGGAACGGGATTTAGCTATTTTCATTTTTCGGGATGCGGGAATCACACATTTATTTTCGCGGGTATCCGGGATTTCTTGTTTTATTTGCCGGGACTTCGGGATCATACCCCCTCCTACCCCCCCCCCTAAAATTATCAGCAAAATTCAAAACAATGATCAACTAATGCTAAGGAATTATTGAACCTTTTTGAATTTACCCATAAAATTTAATTAACAGATCTAAATTTTTTTACAGCACATTTGAGACTTTGTTTAAGCAAAATCTTTTTTTTTCAGAATTACCCTCCACAACAGTCACAGGTACGACAGTTGACAGGTCAACCAATGACTGGCCAGCCTATGACAGGTCAGCCAATGACAGCACAGCCCATGACAGGACAACCAATGACTGGTCAACCAATGACAGGCCAGCCAATGACAGCACAACAAATGGGAGGACAGCATCCTTCAAGACCCCCTTATTACTAATACATTGTTGTCTTGAACATTTAGATATTGTTTTATCAGATAAATGTTTAGGTTGTGATGGTGGTGTAAATTAAAGCAGTTAAAAGCTGCAAAAAAGTGAATTCTCAGACATTTGTGTATTCAGTAAAAAAACGTGTTAAGAATGTTAATTGCTAAGACTGTGAATTCGGGTGTAAAGAAAAAAAATATGCCCTCAACAAGTACTGGCATTTGCAGTATTTTTGTATTTTATGTGCAGCTTTCTGAAATTAAGCTGTCAAACAATTGTTGGTAGTTTGAATGTTATAAAATATAACAATAACATGCTATAAAATATTGAAAAGACAGTTAAATGTCAACAAATGGTTAAAAGAAATTCCCTGCTTTCCTATCTATTGTGTACATAGCATTGCCTTTCGGATATATATTTCTAACTAGATATTTTTTAAACCACATTTATGTTTAACTACCTATGTTAGAGGTGAAAAGTTATATTTCAAGTTTGCTTTACAATTTAAAATCAGGAGATTTGTGTTTTAAAAATTTATAAAAAAAAATTGTAATCTATCCATCTGTTAACTCTTAATTTGTGTTTTACACATGTATTGTACTAAGTAAAAGTGCTTTGATTTATATTGAGATCTTGAATGGACCCCAATTTGTAGTTACTAATATATTGTTTATTGATATTGTATATTGTTGTTATGGGCCTGTAAGAAATAAAGAAAATCTATGAAAACGGATTGTTTTATTACTTGTGTTTAAAACACAGTTGTGACATCAAAATTTATTGTCTATCCATATTGGGTCAATAACATGAAGGATTTGACATCTTGTTAGGGCCAGAAATGGATTGGTCTTGTTTGAAACACATGTTTATACAAAGTTTGAAATTTGGCGTTGTACATTTATCAAAATCATTTCAGTATGTGGATCGTGTCTTTCTGGCACATATTCCATATTCTTTCGTATTTAATTTTATTATTTGATGGTAAGATTGTTACAATAAATAGTATAGAGTATAGAGTATAGGTCGTTTATAATTTTGATGAAAATCCAACAAACAATGTAGGAGTTATTGCCCTTTTTCTCGATTTTTCGTGAATTTTGCACTTATAAAGTTCAATATCTTAAAAAAATATCATACAAGATATTTGAAAATTTTGAATTGCATATTGTTAAGCACATCATGATCTACACAATATGTAATTGGGTCAACGTTGTAGGACCAGTCCTTGTAGGAGTAATTCCCCTTAGAACGCCAAAATTGACCATTTTCAGAGCATCTCCTCATTACATTTCTTTCCACCATGTGGTTTTACATCAATCTAATATGCACTTGTAAAACTTAAACTTCTCTGAAATCTAAAGTTCAATAGGAACCAAACCAAAGCTTATGTTTGTATTTAGTCGAATTTTTGTTAATTGTTTTTTGTCAAGAAGAGGGTCTTTCAATGCACTTTGGGATTGGGCTTGAATCATATGTATTTTATTTTCAATCCAGGGGCCAATTGAAAAACAGCGAGCAGCGACCGCTGGTCACATTGAAGGCTGCTGGCTGTTTTCCATTGTGGATATTTAAAATATACGTTTATAATGTAGGTTGTGTCGCGTACACTTATTCCACATCTCATTTTCTTCTATTTGTATTAATGTTTATTAACATTAGATGTATAGAACTGACGTGGGGATTTTTGAATGATTGTAAAACATGACTGCTGTGGCTAAAATAGAACATAGTGGTTAATTGCAGTTTTTTCCTAATAGCCGAAAAAACAGTGACAGATATTCAAATTCTTGCGGTGAACAAAAGTGATTAGCATCTCAAGATCTACCCATGCTGAAGTTTTGAAGAAGATCCAAGAACCCATGTAGGAGTTTTTGAACTTCTTGATTTTTTTATGAATTTTACACTAATTAAGTTCAATATCTTAAAAACTATACAAAGATATTTTAGAAATTTAAATTGAAAGTAGTGAAGCACACTAAGATCTTCAAAATATGAAAACTGGGTTAAAGTTGTATTACCATTCATTTTAGTAGTTATATCCCTAAGAATGTCAAAAGAAGAAAATAATAAATGCTTTCAATTGCTATAATATTTTCCTACACTTTACTGTTTAAAGTTTAACTAAGATATGACCCCTTGATAAATTAATTACCCTTCCAATGTCAATTTTTTTTTTTTTTTTTGCCTAATGACCTATAGTTAGGCACAGAAGTCATGTGAGCGCCTCGGGCTCTTGGGAGATTCTTGTTTTATTAATGAATCTTTACATCAGTTTATTGGGTCACAAACACGGTGACCAATGCTCTGGTCAATTTACGCCTTGATTGTTGTAGGATATAAAGGTAATAACAAAACTACCAAACAATCTTTAATGTCCAAGAAAAAAAAAAACGAGGTACACAAATGTAGACAATGGAGAAACCACGTGAAGATCGCAATGGCCCTGACTTGGTACAGGGATTTAACAGAAATGGTTGGATAAACCAGGTTTTATGGTGCACCAAACCTTGTTTTAGGTCCGGTAGTAATATAAGCACAAGAAAGGATAAAGAGGTGATCGATTTTGTCACTAAATGTTCTGATTTTCGCCAATTAAAATAAATCAGGTTTTGTTACCCGACCCCTTTTGCAGACTTAGTCTAGATTATTATTTTTTCATAAATATTGTACATAATCTAGGTATCAAAAACTTTTGATTAGCAGAGGAAATCTGTTTCTAAAGAACAGAGAGAGGGTCAAATTCTTATTCGGCATTTATCAAAGATAGATTATTCATAGTTTTTTTTTCTCAAGCCTTTCACCCCCACCACACGCACAAAGATGAAGAAATGGAATAGTCAAAGTAATTCTAAATATGCATGTTAAAGTTTCCCTATGCCTTCATTTCCTATATAGAAATACTAATATTTATGTAACAAACGTACAATTTTGAATATATTAATCACATGGCCGGATCAAATAACCATCAAGTGCGGGAGGGGGGGCACAAATTATAGCGATCGAAGACGAAGTATTTGTTTTGGATTTAAACCAGAATTTTTGCTTTTTAATGTCCTCCCCGTATTCTAGTTTGGTGGAGCGTTGCTGATCATTTCTGTACAGTTTAATCGAATATTTACTGCAGTTTGATATTTCTTCTCTTGAATTGGTTTTTGCTTTTTGGTTTTTTTTTCAAAATCACTTATCTTTTGAAGACTTTTCTTCGAAAATAACCAGCTCCTCAAAACTCAAGTTTTCATTTCTATTCTGTGCTCTTTAAAAATGCGATGTTCAATATCTCAAAGAATGATATAAACCTTATTTAACCTATTAATGACATATTAATATTTAAGGGGACGGAGCTGTGACATAATCATCATTTTCTTAATGAAGCTCATTAAATATTTGATAAACGTTTGATTATAAGAAAAGTCCGACACCCCATCTAAAAACATAGTTGTTTACTTGTTAGTGCCTTAATTATTCATTTGACTTGTTTATTCAAAATATGGGATTTTGAGATTGATCACATCGCTACGCAATATTAATATTGAGCCTTTGATTAAAAAAATGCATTTATTTGCAAAGAATATACTTTTTACACTTGACTTGGAATCGACGAACTATGACGACGTCGACGACGTTAACCAACGACGAACGAACAGAATTGTGACGTCGATTTATTAGTCGCTTTATTTTCTCTTCACAACCGAGGAATCGACAAGATAGAAGATAAAAGACTTCAAATTTGATCAAAAATGGGTTATCATGACTTGATTTTCATCCCAAACGTTAAAATTTTAGAGAAAGAGCTTGAAATAAGGTAGGTTTTCTCAACACTTTTGATAAATTTGTGTTATCTCTGGTATGTTTTTGTAAAAAGGAAACATTATCACAAAACGAAACAAAAAGTCGAAGGCAGCTGAATCACTCCTTCCATTGAACGGCAAAAATACATTATAGAACAGTTTATATGAGCAAAAAGAAGCTTAGAGTATTTCTACAGCGTAAATGTGGCGGAGGTATAAATAAATTGTTTCAAGGTACGACGAAGCTTTTCACATCCTAGCTTTCATAAGCTTTTATGCAGTAATTTGACCTGTAGGTGGCGAATAAGCCTACAGCAGAACTTAGCTTGTCGCAAGTCTTTGGAGTCTGTTATCGGGTTAGTTCTCAGCCAACAGATCTCCCAGGTGGCTGAAATAGGGTGGTCCTCATCCGCGGGGGTTGTCAGGCTTTCCTACGTATAGACCCGACAGGTCTGAATAGGGTGGCCCTCATTCGCGGGGGTTGTCAGGTCTATAAGCTCTAGAGAGCTTCAAATCAGCTCTCGCTGGTGATCGTAAACCCGGTGCGGTCTCTCTCCCCGTCAAGCAAAAATCAGAAGTGTTATCTTCGACGTACTAAAACTGATACAGAAATAACGGTACGCCTGACAGCTGACCATAGTGGGCCCACATGTGTGTAGATTGTCTTGCTTCATGTATGGACCACCAAGTAGTGCAACACATATGCTAATTTTTCCATCCCTACCCACCTTTCTCCTTTTCCTGTGTTCCTTTGTTTCACATCCACCCCCCATATTTTCATCAACATATTATGTTAATTTTATTATCCTTTTCATGTTCATTGCCTTTATGTTGCAAGGGCGTAATTAAAACACAAACTTACTAACACTCATGCAGTAGTTTAATGATCAAAGTGGTAGGAGAGCATTAAGTTTTTTTTTCTTTTTTTCCCTGCATACGGTGTTTATATTTCACAACTAATTCGATATGCCAGAGCTTGCACATATTTCACAGATTTTTTGATCAGACACCAATTTCTTCGTGACCGACTTATGGAGCAGGGCTATAAGAAACTAGAGGCTCCCAGGAGCCTGAATTGCTCACCTGATCTCTTATGCCAAAGTTTGAATAAATTTCACAAACTTTCAAGTATACAAAGTTGCAAAACAATCCTTTCAGTGGTTTCAGAGAAGATTTTTGGAAATCAATTTAAATTAATAGAAAAAACAGTTAAAGGGCAATAACTCCTATAAGGACCTTTTGATGCTGAACAAGAAAAGTCGCTTCGAGCGGATTTTCTCAATCTCTTATACTTTTCGAGTTATAAGCCAAAAACAATGGTCTGACCCCCTGTTCTATTTTTAGCAATGGCGGCCATGTTGGTTTGTCGATATCTATATAATTCACAAACTTGGTAGAGGACATCTTAAAGATCAAGTGTACCAAGTTTCAAAGCAATCCCTTTAGTGGTTTCAGAGAAGAAGATTTTTGAAAATCAGTTAAAATTAATGAAAAAAACAGTTAAAGGGGAATAACTCTTAAATGGCTGATCTGACAATTTTGACCCTGAAATCATTTTTGTAGATCTGAATGAGCTCAACAATTCTGCAATGCTAACTTTTCGTCTAGCTCTTACGGTTTTCAAGATATTGTCCAAAAACTGCAAAAATGGTCAATTTTAATGATTAAAGGGCAATAACTCCTATAAGGAGTCGTTTCACAATTTTGACTCGATGGAGAGATTTGTAGAGCTTTTGATGCTGAACATGAAAGGTTGCTTAGGATTTTCTCTATCTCTCATAATTTTTGAGTTATAAGCCAAAAACAATAGTCTGACCCCCTGTTCTATTTTTAGCAACGGCGGCCATGTTGGTTGGTCGACGTGTATATAATTCACAAAATTGGTAGAGGACATCCTAAAGATCAAGTGTACCAAGTATCAATGCAATCCCTTCAGTGGTTTCAGAGAAGAAGATTTTTGAAAATCAGTGTAGATTAATGGAAAAAAAACAGTTAAAGGGGAATAACTCTTAAACGGTTGATCTGACAATTTAGATCCTGATATCATTTTTGTAGATCTCAATGAGCTTAACAATTCTGCAATGCTAACTTTTCCTCTAGCTCTAACGGTTTTCAAGATATAGTCCAAAAACTGCAAAAATGGTCAATTTTGATGATTAAAGGGCAATAACTCCTATAAGGAATTGTTTCACAACTTCGACTCAATGGAGAGATTTGTAGAGCTTTTGATGCTGAACAAGGTGGGTTGCTTCGGATTTTCTCTATCTCTTCTACTTTTTGAGTTATAGGCCAAAAACAATGGTCTGACCCCCTGTTCAATTTTTAGAGACGGCGGCCATGTTGGTTTGTCGACATGTATATAATTCTCAAACTTGGTAGAGGACATCCTAAAGATCAAGTGTACCAACTATCAATGAAATCCCTTCAGTGGTTTCAGAGAAGAAAATTTTTGAAAATCCGTGTAAATTAAAGGAAAAAAACAGTTAAAGGGGAATAACTCTTAAAGGGCTGATCTGACAATTTAGACCCTGAAATCATTTTTGTAGATCTCAATGAGCTTAACAATTCTGCGATGCTAACTTTTCCTCTAGCTCTAACGGTTTTCAAGATATAGTCCAAAAACTGCAAAAATGGTCAATTTTGATGATTGAAGGGCAATAACTCCTATAAGGAATTGTTTTGCAACTTCGACTCAATGGAGAGATATGTAGAGCTTTTGATGCTGAACAAGTTCTGTTGCTTCTGATTTTCTTTATCTCTTATACTTTTCGAGTTATAAGCCAAAAACAATGGTCTGACCCCCTGTTATATTTTTAGCAACGGCGGGCATGTTGGTTTGTCGACATGTATATAATTCACAAACTTGGTAGAGGACATCCTAAAGATCAAGTATACCAAGTTTCAATGCAATCCCTTCAGTGGTTTCAGAGAAGAAGATCTTTGAAGAAAAGTTAACGGACGGACGGACGGACGACAGACGGACGGACGGACGACGGACGCTTAACGATGACTATAGCTCACATGACCCTTCGGGTCAGGTGAGCTAAAAACGTCTCATACGATCCCTAAAAAAATCTTTCTTCGTTATCAGCCACTAGTAGAAAAGTTCAAAATTGAGTTAAAAGATATGGTGATTAATTGTTTTAATTAGTGTTTGACTGGTCTGCTGTACTGAGATGATCATCTCAATATCCCTATTGTGTCTCACAACTATGTTGTGTTCTATGGTCATTACCGGATCCTAAGATCGCAATGGAAGAGGGAGGTTTGGCGCTATAAAACCTGGTTTAACCCACCATTTCGTTTGAAATGCCTGTACCAAGTCAGGACCATTGCGATTCACCAATTCTCCGGTATAACTGATTCGTTTTTGTCAGTTTCTCTGGACTATGAGATTGATCATTTTTTGTTATTACCTTTATTCCAGATTTGACAGAAATTTTACAAAGACGGTGAGAGAAATTAAATCTGAGATGAAAGTTCTGTTAAAAGCATATGACAAGACTAGAAGAAAACACGAGGTAAATAACGCTTTTGCAAAGTCGTGAAAGTGCAGCTGTTTTCAGCCGGAATAATCGTTGTAGCGATTAGCAACGGCTAAAGTTACGATACCCTTTCAGTTATTGACTAAACAAAATCTAGCTGATGGTCGCGTTGCCTCATCACATATCAATTTTACATTTCAATACACGCTCTTAGTTTGGTTCCTTTTCCAATATCGATTTAATACTCCCCTTTAATACAAAATTAAAACGAAACTTGTATTATAGATTATCCCGGCTAACAGTACTTTCAGTTCTTTGATTAAACGTAGCCGCCTTGCTATCGGTTGAGAAACTCTCCAGACTTCATACCATTCAAAGGCACCTTAGTTTTATTTATTTCCTTCCGAAGACTTTTCAAATGCTTTAAACAAAGATTTAAGAGCAAAGATGTGATCAAATTTTCATAACGTACTATTTACGTTTCTTTTTTTCAGAAATCTTACACCATTTCTAATGTCATTGACATGTTAGAGCAGAAACTCGAAGACGAGCATGAAAAGGCTGCATATTACGCACAGGTGTCAAGGACGAGATATGCCAACCCAAATATTGATAAAATACAGAAACAAATAGAGAAGAAACTTAAAAAGATGGATAAAGTTATGAAGAACTTCCATAAAGTCAAAAGTGCAGAATTGAAAGCAAGAGAGAGTGTTAAGTCTGTAAGTGGTAGTATTATAGATACAGTGTATTCGGCTTAGCGCAATATCTATGAAAAGATACATCTTTAATATCTTACAGCTAGTTCCATAGTTCCAAACAAAATATCCTCCTTATTCGTCGTCCTTTATGATAATTCTAGATAGAAACCAAAGATTTATAGAAACAGCCTTTTTAAACAATGAAATTCCCATGCATTGAAAGCATTAAGATTGCAGATAATATACAGAAAGGTGTTTGTTTCACTCTACAGCTTCAAGATAAAATGGTAGACAGATTAGTCGAGCAGTTTAAAACGAAAGGAAAAGATGACTTTAAAATGTAAGTTTATAGGTAAAGACAACTGCTACACTCACACTTAAAGGCATCAACATTAAGTTCCTGTAGTACACAAGTTTTTTGGACCCTAAGGTCAAAAGTTAAAAATTCCTCAAAACTTTTTATGCAAATAGTTTTAAAAACATGAAACATAAATGGTAGCTGTACATCATCTTGAATTCACGGAACTTTACGGATACTGTAAGCCTGAATGTGTTCGCGTTTTTACGAAATCAACCTTTTGCGTGTGGAATACATTAGCGATTTCGTAGTCTTTTACCTTATAAAGAATGAGCCATTCGCGAGATGGGTATTTTCGCGTAAACTATGTCATCGCAAATTAAGCTAAAATAACCACACGCAATTTTTTTAAGTTTACATTAGTTTACTAATGTACCTTATTCAAAAGTATATAGGCTATACTCAACATTAAGAACATTAATAAAGCAGGCAAGGCATTATTATTTTTTTAATTTATTTTAGGATGGATGACTTCGAAGTAAGAAAGAAGTTATTAAAATACAGTGAGATCTACAAATTGGTTGTCCCAAGGGTAAGAGTACCATCAAGTTTAACTGACCACCATCCCAAATGGTGTCAATAGTAGATACAAAAGCCCAAAATAGTTTGTTACACAGCAAAAACGGCTATCATGAATTGTTTTAATATCTTCACATCGTTTATTATTTCAAAACAATCGTCCTTTCCAGGGATGGATCCAGAAATTTTCTCGCAAAGGGGTCAACCTACTGGCCACTGTTGACTGTAGGATGTTTCCAGACCAATTTTGCAGAAAATCTACACGAAAATAACAAAACTTTCGAAGGAAAAGGGAGGGGGCACGACCCCTCGGAACACTTCTTTTCGATCCGGCACTGCTTTCGTAGTGGATGCTGTGTCTAATATTAATGAATCTAAACCCATCTGTTATTTACTATTAATCAAGTTATTGACCCTCTTTAAGAAAATTTCACTAAAGTAAAAATGAAAAAAAAATGAAAATAGTCTTGCTTGGATTACTCATATAAAACACCAACATACCTAATGATGTAAAACATAACAAGAAACAATTGAAATTACAATTAGCAATTCAATTACATGTACTTACCTAATGTGTAAAATATGTCATTTTTGGGGTCTTTTTCAGAAATTCTGGAAGGAGAATGGATTTGATATTTGCCTTCCTAAAGTGCAGATTATAAAGTTTTATATTTAAGTAACATCTACATGTGGAGAGATTACAGAAAAAAAAACCAGTAAAGACAGCACGTATACAAGTGACTGCCATTATGTGGCCAGTTCTTAAGATACCAGGAGGGATAATACAGGAAATATTGAAACGAAAGAGAAATTTTGAAATAAACGGTAGCTAGGAGTAGAGAAAAGTGGTAGCGTGAAATAGAGAGATAAGGAGGGAGTGAAGTAGAGAGAAATTGGGGAGTGACTGTGGTGTTATTTAAGAATAAAGAGAAAAGGATGAAGTAAAGTGGAGCATATGAATAGAGAGAGATGCGAGTAGTGTTAGCTAGAAAGGGACTGAGAGAGAAGATACATATTTGAATTATCTCATTTTAAATTATCTTTTTTTTGTTTATTTGCCAAAAGTTACTTTAGTAATTTAAATTTGTGTTTTTGTTTACTTGTGTGTGATTGTTCCAATATGTTGTTATTAAAATATTTAGCCATGAAATTTTAATGTTGTCTATTATATAGAATAATTGGATATCAATCATAAAAAGGGTGGCTATTCAAGAGTTGAAAAGATACCAACAACAACATCATATGAGACATAAAATGTGGATCGCGTCTTTCTGGCACATACATTGTATTCCATTTCCTTGCGTTTTTTAATATTAACTAGGTAATCACACACAAATGACATGCATAACAATTGGGCGCTTTTACCTAATGTTGTTTGTTCGATATAACAACACATTTACTACATATGATAAGTAGGACAGGCCCTGTTATATTTTTATTTATTTTTTTTTTTGGGGGGGGGGAGTGTATAAAAAAAATCTATACCCATTGAACTTGGTATTGCTATACCACTTACAAGAAAGTACATTGAATTGGAAATCAGCAGCGCGACGGGTGTACTTTTACAGGTAGGAACCGCTTACTCCTCCGGAACACCTGAGTTCACTCTTGTTCCTTTCGGTTGATTTTGTGTTTTGTGTTTCTTCGAGCTGTTCTTGTTCGTGTTTACCGGTTTTGCCGTTGCCCTTTCAGACTTTTGACACTGGAATGCCCCATTGGCTCCTCTTTTCTTCCTTCATAAAAGATATGAAATTCTAAGCTATATGAAAAATCATTTTAATATGATTTTGCAAAAGGTGACAAAAGAAAGTCAGGTGTAAAAGAATGCCACAAGCAAGATTGTTGAAACATGCCAATATCTGAAGATTCTTGTAAAAAGTTAGAATAGAAGAGATAAAAAGTTTTCAAAGGGAGACATTTTGTCAGTATAGGCTCAAATAATGTAAATTGCATGGAAAACCAGACAATTGTGACCACTTTATTAATACCTGTATTCCAAGACAGAAAAAAAACACAAAAACCCTCTAAATCCATTTTATTTAACAATAAATGACTTCGTTAATGACCACTTCAAAACATAATATGAAGCGAAAGCGAAAATCATAACGAAAACAAGTCATTATTTTTCACCGGCGTTCTTTTCCAGATACAATGCCTTCGCACATCGAGGAAGCCTGGATTGGGCTTTATTTCTAACTGAAACAAAGATAAATTTTAAACTCGCATAAGTATTGAAAACAACCATATAAAATGTGATCTTTGCCTTTTTGAAAGACCTATTGAGAAACCGATTTGAGCCAGCAAATCACAGTTTCCAATACTATTGCGACAAAATACTGCATAATAATTCACTCTAGCGTAGTTTCTAAAGAGTGACTTTTCCATACTCAAATGATTCGTACCAAAACCAGAATGGTGATCAAAGAAAAATACCACATGCAATGTAAATACTAATCGTAAAAATAGTCTGAAGAATCGTCCTCAAAAATCACAGAGCCATTTTCATCGCACAGTGTAAGTGAGTTCATGTCTGATCCGAGGCTACGGCTGAGGTTGTTGCTCTGTATTGGGTTTGCCGGTGCGTTCCGGTTGTTCTGGTTTTTGTTTCTCGGCTTTGCTCGGTTTCTTCTCCTCGCTTTTAGAACTTTCTCTACATCCATTACTAGTTGGCACAAGTCGAAATACTCAGCCTCCTGTCTAAGCATGGCAAGTTCTTTATAGCCTTGTGGTAGAGTGAGTTTACCAGATCGAAGGTAATTAAGAACATATCTGTAAATTAAAAAAAAAACGAATTCTCCATTTATTTTGAATGAAAGATGGCTGCAATCTTAGAAGCATGCAGTTACTAAAAAAAAACTTTTTTTTTCATTTCGTCAGCATGATTGATTTCAAATCAATTGATTTTCTTTTTTATTTGAAATTTGCTGTTTGCATTTGCTAAATATGATTTCAAATTCTTGTTTATGTCAAATGATGTGCCTATATTATCAATATAGGATTATTTTTGTAACTTTATTATAAACTGCTGTAATTTATACATTTACAAAAGACTTCCAGATCGATAAATAATCTTGGGGATTTCTTCATACCATATGTCACTGGATCAATGCATGTATTCATTTTTGCTCAATATAATTTTAGAAAAGAAATAATAACTGAAATTTAATTCCATTTGACACATTCATTTACTTTGTGTTAGCCTCACAAGTAAAGTTTAAATAAAAAAAAATATTTGAAATGTTTACTTATTTGTTTGAATGAAAAAAAGCAATACATACATAAAATATGACCACCCAAAATGTGTTCCTTTTTAAAAAGTTGGACAAAACTGATGTTTCTCTGTATTAAGACAGGTCACGAGAAAGTCTGAATGGGTATTTTGATTAAAAACCTTTTCATATAATAGATATTTCAACAAATTATTTTCCATAACACTTACAGAACAAAACTGATACAATAAAAGATGATGTAATCATTTTTAAAATGCATCGGTGCATTAAAAAACCCCATGTTAGATGCTTTTGCAAAAATAGAAAAGAACGGAACAGAACATTTAGAACCACAAATTATAGAATTAAAGAAATCATATTATATGGTTAAACACGCTAGGATGGTTTTCTAAAGAAAAGGTAACAAAGAAGCATTCGAATCTCTTAAGTTCCAAAACCAAACAAAAATTTTATATAAAAAGACATTTATAGGGTCAACGTATGAAAGCATTTACAAATTTTTTACCTGAAAATGTGACCATCCCTGTCTATAAATATTGTCCCTCGTTCGTCTCTGAGAGGCCTTATAGCACCGGTAACCAGCTGACACAGATACCCATCGCGTGCCGACGTTAGTGTCGATTTTGTCGTCGTGTAAAGGACACCTCCGACGTTTAGTTTTATTACTCTATCCGCCATTACCATATCTGTCCCAGCTGTTACATTGTTTACTTCTGTTTCATCGAATAATGTGGTGTTCGATCATATAAGGTCTTTTTAATAACGTCAGAGCCTTTCATTCAATATAATTGCACGTACAATTGCCACAGCGTAACATTTAATCCCATCGCCTACTCATATAATAATTCACGTATATATTTTCTACATTAAGCTCGATCACCCCTTTTAACAAATTTTTGTGTCATTTAGATAACTATTTTATATTATATTTTCGAAACCATAGGGTCTTACATTTCGTCATTTATGTCTAGCTAACATAAAATTTAACCCCTTTAGAATTTAGTTCATTTATGTCTATATTTCAGATGAGAACGGCTGCATGTGGATGGGTCATATCGTTTTGATATTGTCATCCTTTTTTTATAGATTTGATTTCAACCAACTCAGTTAATATTAAGCAGGAACTGCTTACCCTTCCGGAGCAACAGAGTTCACTCTCGTTTTGACGTGATTTTGTATGGCACGCCGTTCTCGTCAAAAGTATGATTCAAATATAAGTTATTTTACACACTCAAAATTCTGAAATACACACTCAAAATTAAAATTCACACTCAAACTTGTACAAACTACACACTCAAAACAATAAAACACACACTCAAAATAATAAAAATTACACTCAAAATGTTGCTCTTAGTTAACACTGAAGTTTGACTGTGTTTGCACTCAAAATTGTGCGCATTGTTTTTGCGCAGAGCTCATAAATATTCATATATCATGGTTTCCTCGATGGTTGAATTGCATTCGGAACACTCTGCGTACATGTTATACATTAATTGTTGTCCCGTGTTGGTGGATGTAAAAGTTGTACTGTACTTTCATAGACATTCAACAACGACTGGAAAAGCTCGACAATTAAGATCTTCTGTGTCGTTGATCGGACTTAATTTATTTATCACGCCCGGTGAAGGATTTGATTGTAAAACTCCTAAAACACCCAGATGATATATGAATATTCATGAGCTCTGCTCGAAAACAATGCGCACAATTTTGAGTGCATACACAGTCAGATTTGAGTGCAAACACAGTCAAACTTCAGTGTTAACTAAGAGCAACATTTTGAGTGTAATTTTTATTATTTTGAGTGTGTGTTTTATTGTTTTGAGTGTGTAGTTTGTACAAGTTTGAGTATGAATTTTAAATTTAAGTGTGTATTTCAAAATTTTGAGTGTGTATTTCAGAATATTGAGTATGTGAAATAACTTATATTGAATCATACTTTTGACGAGAACGGCGTGCCATAATTTCGCATTTGCAGTTTATGTGTATTTCCTGTTGTCTTTTCTTTTTTTGCAAATGAATTTGCATTGACATTTCAGACTATTTACGACATTCATATCATCAATGGCAACTTCTAAAACCCCCTTTCCTTATAATTTAATTAGGGGGCGACATTAAAGGGAAGAGTAGACCTTATTAGAAGATATAAATGACTAAAAATTCAAGACCTTTTGATTAAAATAAAACACACAAAAAACAAGCTTCCAACATACACACACAACACTCTATCCCCAAGCTGAAGTACGTTCATACTTTACAACAAACATGACATAAGTACATATTTATTATTTTGGTTTCAGTTATACTGAATGCACATTTCGAGTCGAAACAGAGTTTCATCTGTCATACAACAGAACTAGAAAGAAGCGTTGTTAGACTGCTCCACTATAAGTGGTAACCTTTGTTGGAGCCTATTATCGGCCCTGTCATTGGGCTGATTTTTCATGTTCAAGAAATCTAAATGCATCTTTGGAAATACCTCACAAAATACCTATAATATATAACAAATATTACAGTTTCCAGTGATAAAAATTGTGATGTTTTCTTCGATGACACACTAAATATGAGCAAAATTAGGAAAATCTTCATTTTTGTAGATTGTTTACCCGTTTTCACCACTATTGTGCCAGAATCAAAAGTGGCCGCATGCTCTGACCAACATAGATTTCTGTATATAGATTTATTACTTAGAAGTGAATATTTTAATCCCAAAATAATTTTGGTCAGAATATGCGGCCAACATTATATTCATCATTCTTCACCGAAAAAGAGGCCAAATAAGTCAAAAATAGCGATTTTTAAAGAAGTTCACGAATTCTTAAGGTCTCCATTGTTCACGAAAATAAACAATTCATGTATAATTTGTGACATTTTATAAAGTATAGAGTCTAATGACCGTTCTAGAAACATTATTTTGTAGCTGTCTAGAATTTTAAATTTAGGACCGTTTTTGGCCCTCTCCAAACATAGCCCTTTTACCACAAAACAATTAAAAGATGGCCAACTGCATAATTTTAACAGGCTTTGATGGACCTGTTCCTCAGTACAAATAACCAGTTGCCAAGAATACATAAGCAGACTTGTATGACATTACAACAGAAAGTAGAACCAAAATTAAATGTCTTATCATGACTTCGCCGTATCAGGTTAAATCCTGTATGATTTCATCCAATCAAATTGTTACAGTACATAGTCGTTTAAAGAAGGAAGTTGGCGACCTTGCGGCTTCTTCAAATTTAGTGACAGATTAGATAAGAATAAGACAATATATATTTGCATTTCGCCAAAGTTTGTCTTTGCAATTTATAACTTCATGAGCATGCGATTTTGAATCATGCTTCCAAGGACATTTCTTTTCCACGCAAGTATCCATTTAGCAATAGTGTGACATTATTTTAATTGTCAATTCGATACTTTTGAAAATTAAAACCCAGGATCTTTTGGTATGCTGATTCAAATGAAAAAAGCTCAATCAACACCTTGATCTTAATTTTTTTTCGAAATGACTCCTTGACGAAAATCATAAAGTTAATGGTTTATTTTTAGGTTTTGGTGTCGTGTGCAATTTTTAGTGTAACTGTTCAGCACAGTGAGTTTACCTTAAACATTAGTTAGTTCGACTTAAATAGAGCTTTAAGTATAAACCATGTTTTATAAGTATATAAGTAAAATCCATTCAAGACAAAAACATTCTAGACAAACGAAAAGAAGCTTAAACTTCATGACATTACTCCACTACCAGTTTGCAATCTTAAGTCAAGTATACCCCTTGTCTAGATGTATTGGAACAGTTTACTTAGTATTTATTAAGGCAATATAATTATAATGTATTTCTTTGAACGCATACGCACACACTTGAAATTTCATTTTAATAAACTACCCAACCATTATGACCATGAGTGCTTCTGTATGAATATGCTGCTGATGGTTCTTCGAAAAATTCCCTACACATTTTTTTAACCCGTATATGAGTTGCCATGCAATTTTTCTATCAGAATAACACTAGTTCTACCTATAAACAGCTCTGATCCAATTAAGAGGAGGCAGGAACCGATATGAAGGTCGAGTGGAGATTTTCCACAGCGGACAGTGGGGAACGGTTTGTGACGATAAGTTTGGAATCAACGATGCCAGAGTTATATGCCGTATGCTTGGAAAGGAAATTGGGTATATTTATTGATTTTAATTGTGATTTAAGAAGCAAAGGTGTACCAAAGGGAATATCAAATATCTTTAATCCGAAAAGATAAAGACCGATATTTAATTGCCCATTTGGTAAACCGTTGCTTCTCTAGGTTAAACCAATATCTGCCCTCATTTGAGGATATTTTTCAAGAATTAAAATGTTTAACAGTTTCCGCTGTAACTATGTTACAAACTCACAAGTTATTCATTCTCGACTTTATCCTTACACGTCAGGTTTTTGAGTCTATTGTTCTCCAACTGTTGAAGCGAGACTATGAGACGAAGAATGTCTATAGAGGCCTTTACATTTTTTAATATAAAATATAATACCATAATTGATTTCTACACTGTTTTCCTTCTAGGTAACAAAATTTGACTCGTTACCCAATGTTAGCTACAATATGAAAGAAAAATGTACAGAGAAGAAGAGGTAAACGTTTTAAGATCTTTTAAGACTGGTGATTAGCACAATTATATCGGTCTGCAAAGATCTTAAAACTTCTTCTCTTTACTGCGCCCTATTTTCCTTCTAGTCACCCAATAATAGGAAAACCTAGAGAGTTTGGAGAAGGGGTTGGAAATATTTGGATCGATGAGCTAGAATGCAGTGGAGACGAAAACGACATTACAGACTGTGTGTTCCCTGGTTGGAAAAATACTGACTGTTCCCACAAGGAGGATGTCAGTGTTTACTGCGGTAAGGAAAAAATACTGACTGTTCCCACAAGGAGGATGTCAGTGTTTACTGCGGTAAGGAAAAAATACTGACTGTTCCCACAAGGAGGATGTCAGTGTTTACTGCGGTAAGGAAAAAATACTGACTGTTCCCACAAGGAGGATGTCAGTGTTTACTGCGGTAAGGAAAAATACTGACTGTTCCCACAAGGAGGATGTCAGTGTTTACTGTGGTAAGGGAAAACACTACCTGTTCCCACAAAGAGGATGTAAGTGTTTACTGCGGTAAGCGAAAATACTGAATGTTCCCACAAACAGGATGTCAGTGTTTACTGCGGTAAGCGGGGACAAAACCACGATTTTGTTAGAAGTAAGAAGTACCATTGGGACATTCAAATATCGGCAAATACAAAATCAGTGGACAGAAAGGAAACAAGAAGAAAAGACAGCAGAGAAAAGAAACGTTCAACATGACAAAAATACACAAAAGCCAAAATAAGTATACTGCAATCTGCAACGCGTACTCAAGTTGAAACGTGGCCAGATGAACTTGGGTGCTTCGGTAGGGTTCAAAGGGACACACAAAGGTCTGTTCTGTCTACTTTAAGACGTTGAAATATAATTATATAATTACCCTTTTCTTTTGTTTCTGTTTGATTAGATGTTACAGAGGTTAGACTAACTAATGGGACTGCTGTTGGGGAGGGCAGAGTAGAGGTTAAATATGACGGACACTGGGGCACTGTTTGTGATAATAGTTTTGGCTTGGTAGATGCTAAGGTCGTTTGCCATATGCTGGGATTTTATAATACGTGAGTTATTTTATCTGCACTCGGACTTCGTTTGATTAAAAGAACTATAGATGGGCATCTTCATATGCACACGTTTTTTCTGTCGGTTCATTCCAATCATTTTCTTTAAATATGTTAACTTTGAAATTCTCCTCACAATTAAACAGCTAGTAAGCATTTTGTAAACCAATAAACGGTACGTTAAAATCATGTATGTAATAGTTATTATCGAATATCGTGTAACGATTGGAAAATTTGAAATTAATATTTTTTCAATGATATTAAAACATCACACACATTTGTTTTGTTTCAAAAACTTGTGTTGTTGTAAAAACTTAGCCGTTAGTAATTTCATTTTAGAACGCCTACTGTGCAAATTCACGCGACTTTTGGACATGGATTAGGACAAGTCTTGCTCTCTGATATAAATTGTACTGGGAACGAGGCGGACATCAACCAATGCAAATTTACTGGCTGGGGAAACACAACCTGCTCACATGCCAATGACGTAGGAATATCATGCGGTAAATTATCAGTATTGTTGTTCCATTTGCTTTGGTTACAGTAACGACTGACTTTATTTTTTAGACTTTTGACATTCGATACCACAATAGTACTTTGTTTGTTTTTATTAAAGATGAAGATATCAAAATAACGAACGTTTTTCATTCTACATAAATGTTTGTACATTTTCAATCTTTGACGCCACAATATAAAAAGTTGATATACAGATAGTTTGATGCATTACAATTACTAGAAATAACTTCTTCAATTGAATTATTCTGAAAAATCTCGCCATAAGAAAAATAAAAACATATTTTCTGCGATGTTTAGAATTCTGAAATCAATGGACCTAGCTTTCGGACTTACGATGTTTGGATGCCCCGCCCCATTGGTACTATATTGCTTCCTTTTACATGATTTCAAGGATTTAGCTATGAATGTATATGCACTTTTTATATTGAAATGAACTAGTAAGTATATTTTATTAAACATCTCAAAGACATACATGTAGCCATAATGATATTTTCTTAAAGTGACCCCTGTTAGGCTGGTTGGAGGGGCAACGCCATCTCAAGGTCGTTTGGAGGTGTACCACAACAGAGCATGGGGTTCGGTTTGTTCTGACTCATTTGATCTAAAAGACGCAATAGTTGTTTGTCGTACACTTGGATTTTTAACAAGGTGATTATTTAACCTAACATAAGTGATTTTTCTTTTCGTGTTTTATCTTTTCGATATTCGAGTTATATGCGCGCGTAGCGAGCTCTTTAATGTAGAAAGTATGCCTAATTGCACGAGACTCAAAATACTATGGAAGAAAAATCGTTCTGTCACCGGAAACATTCGATTTCCGGAACTTTTCGAAAACGTCTGCGCGTGCTGAAAAATTGCGGGAAATAGTAATACATCGTCCCAAATTATCTCGTCCCAGGCATTATTCGAAATTATCAATGGAAGTGATTATATTTTTGTATCTACGCGAGCTTTTAAGGCAATGTCTTTCTCATATTATGAGTATATACTTTCATAACATATACTGATACATACATTGTATGCTCTTATATATTTTCGAGTACTGGAATATGTGTTGGAAAGACACAGTTTACATATTTCCAAAATTTGACAACGTTTGGCTGTTTCTTTAAAAAATGATAAATTTATCTGTTTGGTCATTGTTGTATTATTTTTTGGCATTTTTTTTAATCAAATCTAATATTCTACCGGTTTTCCAAGTTTTCTACTCCCAGCGTGTCTGATGAAGGTTAATCCAGAAAAGCGCTTCACAAATTTTACCTTTGGATATTATTAAAATCATTTCAATATGAGGATCGTGTCTTTTTGGCCCAAATTCCATATTCTTTCGTTTTTAAAATATAGAAACTATTTCCCTTTTCTACACAAACATTTTCCTTTTCGTTTTTCCTATTTGTATCTGAATACGAAAAGAAAATGACAATTTTTATCGTTTTTCATTTTCCTTTTATAATCCAGAGAGGACAAAACACAAAAATATTTTCCTGTAAGCCTCTTTTATGTTAACTATCAAAAAGGAAAATGGGCCGATTCAGAATCGAAATAAAGAGAGAGAGAAAAGAAACCCATGTGCCACAAAACAGAACCAAAAGGGCAGATAGATTCATAGTTTTTAGAAATATCTGACACACAGTGATGTTAATGACGTTAGTCCCGCCAAAAGTTAAAAAAAGTTTCAAAGAGTTGTCCCCCTTATTGCGACGAATACTCGAAAAAATGCCTGTACCATATAGATTTGATAAAATATTTGGAGTTTTATTGTCTTATGTAGTCTGACATAATTATTTACAGTTATCCAAACCATTATATTTTATTAATATTACTCAATAGTTAGAAAAACTCGAATAGAAGAATTTTCTATTGGAAATTAAGTCCCGCCCCTTTTACCTTATTTGGCAAATCAGACGAAATTTGATACCTCATTTCTTAAATCGGATTTAGCACCCCGAAGATCGACCTCGATTGTTTTAAAATTTCACCACATGATAGTCAGATCATTAAATATAGATTTTGAGAATTGCTGCTCATTCTTTTGTATTTTTGAAAATTATAACAAAAAATATATCATGATGAAAAACGCAGTTTTTCTCATTCTGATTTACTTTTTTCGTCCAAAAATTAAAATTATTCTTAACATTATCAACAATGAGCACCTAAATCCAAATAAATTGATCAAAAACGAACCCAAATAAATAATTTTCAATCAATTCGATGGTGCTTATCGGGGTGCTAAACTCCAGTTTCCAAATCCGAGAAAAGTCATGTTGCAGACAAAATGGTTGCCATGGATACTTTGTTATGGTACTATATGAGCAGTATTTTAACGCATTTACATATTTTCTAAATACATATCAAATTCCTGTTCATTTCGATATAAAATAACTTTAAAATTGATTTTTAATTTTTTATGTTTGAAATGGTTGGGAAACGGACGATTTTCCGGAAAAGTGCATTAACCAACCTGCGCATATCATGATCTTTTTCTTAATCCTCAGCCATCCAGTTGTTTATCCCGGTGGTCACTTCGGTGAAAGTATCCATCCAATTATCTTAGACGATCTAAATTGTACTGGTGAAGAAAACGACATTGCAGGATGTAAATTTCCAGGATGGGGACAGCATAATTGCAATCATGCAAAGGATGTTGCTTTAGAATGTCGTGAGTGAATAATCAATATTATATACCACCTATTTTCTTCAACATTGTATTGACTGTAGTTTTTCCAATGGAAAAAGGTTAAAATGTCCGAAATATGTTTGAAATTTAATATTAAATTGTTTCATTTAAATATTCGATATAATATAACAGTTGTCACCCTAGATGATATGTGACCCAGCATTTCTTTCCCCTCGAAACGTAAGGTCACCCTCGGGGCAAGCCCTCGGGTGACCTTACTTGCTTGGGGAAAGAAAACACCGGTTCACACACACCAACTAAGGTGATAATTGTATAATATCAATTTCTTTTTTTTTCATTTAATGATGTGTGCACAAGAAAAAACTTACGTTGCATTTATTTGGTTTTTGTCTCGCCTGCGACTTTAGTCGCTGAAGGCGAGACATAGGTATTACTTTCCGGCGGCGGCGACGGCGAAAACTTTTTTGTAAGACTTTTGTGGAAAATGAATTACAAGAAAAGTATAATAGCTATGCATCTGATATTTGGTATACAGACAGTTGGGGTTATGGTCTACGCAACTGGCACCAAAATAAATTAAGTTAAAAGTATAATAGCTAGACATCTGATATTTGGTATACATACATTTGGGGTTTTGGTCTACACAACTGACACCATGTTGTGTGACCCTGACCCCATTTTCATGGTTCAGTGACTTTGTGAACTTAGATGATTTTTAAGTGGAAAATGAGTTTAGTGAAAAGTATATTATAGCTAGGCATCTGATATTTGGGAATTATGGTATACACAACTGACGTCACCGTGTAATGTGACCTTGACCCCATTTTCATGGTTGAATGACTTAATAGTGAATGTTGGTTTTTTTCATTGTTTCGAAATAACTATGGTATCTAGAACACACTTCAGACATTTTGTGATGGTTAAATGGAATTATGTCATTTGTCACATGACCTTGACCTTAACTTTTCTGAAGGCCCAGCTAGACCTTCAATGAGTTCTGTGATGGTGCCGACAGGCGAGACATACTTTAGTGTCAACTCTTGTTTTGGGTGTGTGCACAAGGAATTAAGACATTGCGTTTAATTTATTATTTTAAAAAAAATATTTTATATTACCCGTTGCTAGAAAAATGCAAAATTGTATTTGATGATAATATCCGCGCTTGTTTCAATCACGTACTGGCTATTGATGATCATCTCACTTTTCCAATTGCGTCTGTGTTCTGTTTAACTACCGGACACTAAGATCGCAACGGAAATGAGAGGTTTGGTGCCATAAACCTACCTTTTAACTTTTTTCATTCGAAATGCCTATAAATAGTCAGTGTCCTTCTTGTTTTCAAGTTTTCTGGTTGTAATTGTTTTGATTAGTGTTTTTATTCTGGGTCTTTGTCGTTATGAGTGAAATTGTTTTTGTTCAGACGTATAATTTTGTTGTTGCTTTTATTTGCGATTAACACTCATATTTACCGAAAGTTATTTTAACTATATTTCATTTTTATGATAAAGGTAATAACAAAACTACCGAACTTGGAGGATCAATCTCAAATGTCCGAAAGAAAAGACAAAACAAGGCGAAGACATATCGGAAAATTGAATATCACAAGGGTCTTGACTTGGGCCAGTCATTTCAAAAGAAATGTTTGGTTGAACAAGGTTTTCTCATGCGGCAAACCTCCCTTTTGGTGCCATGCACCTTCCTTAACTAACCTTTCCCTTTGAAATACCCATACGTCAGGGTAAAGAATTCTGGTATTCTGTTTCGTTTTGTGTTTTCTCTTGGTCTTTTGGGTTAAATTGTTCTTGTCTTGTATAATTTTATAAGTATCTTTATTTGCGATAAACAATTAAGTATATACACGAAAATTTACCGAATTTTATTACATATTTCATTCTAATAAATTATACATCTTAAATTGATTGAAGAAACAAAGGTGCGTCTTGTTGATGGACCATCTCCGTCTAGAGGAAGGGTTGAAATCATGTACCGCGGAGAATGGGGCACTGTATGCGATGATCATTTTGGCCAAGAGGAGGCGACGGTAGTATGTAGGATGCTTGGATACCATAACTCGTAAGTTTTTGTATGATTATAAAAGTTTTAGTTTAAATTTCCATGTTTTTTTGTATTTTATATCGTACATATGAAAATGTTTGATCAGCTCTGAAACTTTATAATATTCCTAGTTGATAAAAATTCTTCTTGCGGAAAATTAAGTAAAGTTTGAAACGTTAATAAAGTAAAACATTCGTTATTTTTATTATGCATGTTAAGTTAAATTTAGTTCAGTAATAGCTTTATGTAATGATGCATAAGGTTTCTTTATACTTATTAAGGAACTACCGAATAAGATCATCAGCGTATTATCATAGAGGTGCTGGTAAAATATGGATGGATGACGTATTCTGTGATGGGACGGAGACTGATATTGCTGATTGTAAATTCAGAGGGTGGGGCATTAATGACTGTCAGCACAGCGATGACGTAGGCGTAGATTGTGGTAAAGTTTACAATAATGCATTGATGTCAATGTTTATACCATAAATTTGAAAATGTTATAAGTTCCTTAGACAATGACGATTTAGGCCACTCGAAATATATTCCTCTAGGTCGTCGGACATTCTTGGCAATAACGGTAGCGAGTGTACGAATTTTTAAAGTTTTTTTTTATAAAGAGAATCATCAATTTCATAGGAGAGAGGATTTTCACCTTACTGGCGGCATTTTTATGGCCCGACCACGTATGTGGATCGGACATATAGTTTTACCCTTGTCCGTCCATCCGTCCGTACGTCCGTAACACTTTGGTTAAGTTCTTGGTGAAGGTCCATTACTCTGATACTACACTAGATGATGTAGGTCAATTATATTTCACCACTAGATGGGTCTTGGGTAGGGCTTCACCACCCACTATAAATTAGGTCACTGTGACCTATATTTTATGCATGAACGACTTCGGTTAAGTTCTTGGTTAAGGTCCATAACTTGGATACTAGATGTTGGGGGTCAATGATATTTCACTACTAGATGTGTCTTAGGTAAGGTGACACCACCCACTAGAAATAAGGTCACTGTGACCTATATTTTACGCTTGAATGACTTTGGTTAAGTTCTTGGTTAAGGTCCATTACTTGGATACTAGATGTTGGGGGTCAATAATATTTCACTACTCGATGAGTCTTGGTAACATGGCACCACCCACCAGAAATAAGGTCACAGCGACCTATATTTTACACATGAACACTTTTGATTAATTTCTTGGTAAAAGGTCAATATCCCAGGTAATACACATTTAGGGTCAATGTCAATGATATTTCAGGAACGGGAGGGCCATCCTGTGGCTCATAGACACATTTTCTAGTTTTAATTAAAAAGTAATAATCAAAATCTTCTTCAAATCAAGCAACGCAAAAGCAGTATACCCCATGTGTTCAATCTTTAGACCCTCAGATGTATATTGAACCAAATTAAGATTTACAGATATGTTGTAGTTGATAGACAAAAATGTATGATGCCTTATATGAATGTTCTATTACAAACGAGTTATTATTATAGTATCATGATATATATTTGGTGATTCTTTGACCAAATTGGTGACTTTTATTTGTGCATATTATATATTTATGTATCTTGAACATATTTTATTTGTTTTCAAAATATTTAAGATTCCCAAATACTGTTGAGTGGTGGAAGTCACCAAGGCCAGGGTACAGTTCAAGTCTATCATGAGGGCCAATGGGGGACAATTTGTGATGACCGGTTCGACCTGAACGACGCCAAAGTTATATGCAGTATGCATGATTTTCACACATTGTATGTACATCTGTATTGAATATAAAAAAAATATTTAACATTTTTATATTTTCCTTTGAAAAGTGTTCTTGACTTGATAGAACAACTTAAAGTAAAAGTGCAAAGTGAATTTGAAATTAAAGTTCAATTAAAGGAGTCATATAAGATAACTTTTCTTATAAATCTATACTTTCCGCTAAGTTTGGCTGTTAATAACAATACTATCCACATGATCCATTTTGTTTTTCACAATCCTGTTGTGTCTTTTGTTATTACCAGACCAACATATCGCAATAGGTTTTGCGCAATAAAACTTAGTTTAAGCAATCATTTCCTTTGGAATGTATGCACTAAATCACGACCATAATTTTAAATTGAAGATCGCAATCATTATGGTCGTGATTTATTATTTTTAGGTGTGTTTTTGCCTTGTTTTGTCTGTTCTCTTGGGCATTTAAGATTGATCCTCCAAAGTATTGTAGTTTTGTTATTACCTTTATATCTCTCCCCAGAAGTAAAAAATAAAGTTCACCAATATAGTGGCTTACAGATTTCTAAAATATAGTAAAATTGTAATTCCAATGCCCTCGACAAGACCAGAAAATATAATTAGAACGGACTGTACAATTCTGAAAATCAAATAACAAGAACACGCAACTCTACACAATATGCATACCAAAATATCGAAAGCAGGCGATCGATAGTTTCCGAGAAAACTGTTACAAAAAGTGTGACTGACGCACGCTCACACGCACACAAGCACCCACACATGAATGGACACATGTATTTCTATGTCCCCGCTCCGCATTGCAGCGGGGGACAATAACTTAATCTTGCACTGTGGTTGTAAGGGAAGCAAATGTTATAATTATATGGTATTCATTTTAAAAAGATAGAAACAAGTTATTATAAACAATAAAAGAGATAACACTACTAAAATATAAAAGATCTTCTTGTTTTTATCTTTAAGATATGGTTTCAACTATCAAATTGATATTGTTTTTCTGTTAATCCGTTTGGTACTATGAAAAAAAAAAGTTTTAGATTATTAACATTTTATGAGGTTCTCAAAATGATCCATATTGCACAAAAATAAGAGAAAAATATTTGGCCCCGCTAATACTTAAGTGAAACTTTATTATGTTTACCTTCAATGTTATAACATATAAAAAAATAGTACACTACCAACAATTTACTTACATTTTATTGGTACAAAAACAGCCAGTATATATACAGTACTTCTCTGCCCAGTCATTTTGCAGTACATTTCATACCTGTCATTTTGCAGTACTCTTATTATCTGTCATTTCACAGTAATGATGGTTGCATTCATTTACCAGTACTGTCATATAATGTTAATTTACAGTACTGTTATATGCAGTCATTTTACAGTACTGCAATCTGTAGTCATTTTACAGTACTGCAATTTGCTGTCATTTTGCAGTACTGCAATTTGCTGTCATTTTGCAGTACTGCAATTTGCTGTCATTTTAAAGTACTACAATCTGTAGTCATTTTACAGTACTGCAATTTGTAGTCATTTTTCAGTACTGCAATTTGCTGTCATTTTCAGTACTGCAATTTGTAGTCATTTTTCAGTACTGCAATTTGCTGTCATTTTCAGTACTGCAATTTGCAGTCATTTTACAGTACTGCAATTTGCTGTCATTTTACAGTACTGCAATTTGCTGTCATTTTACAGTACTGCTTATTGTTGTCATTTTTACAGTACTGCTATTTGCTGTCATTTTACAGTACTGCAATTTGCTGTCATTTTGCAGTACTGCAATTTGCTGTCATTTTACAGTACTGCTATTTGTAGTCATTTTGCAGTACTGCTATTTGTAGTCATTTGACAGTACTGCTATTTGTAGTCATTTGACAGTACTGCTATTTGTTGTCATTTAACAGTGATGTTATAACTGAGTTAATAGCGGTTTTGGTAATACTTTACACGATGCTTTCTATGTATGTATATGTTTGTTTGTTAGGTGCTTTACTTCGTAAGCAGTATCCTGGAAATAATTAAGTGGAGGAAAAGGAGCACACAATAAGGCCAATCCGAGTGGTTACTTCTTTTGACCGCCATTCGAAAGATGCGAGTGTAGCAGCGGGCAGATAACTTCCTGTAGGGGATCTCAATCTTATCAGGAAATGTAGTAGGGTACTTTTATGCGCTAAAATTCTGGCGTTTTTTCCAACAGGTTTTACGCATTATATCCTGACGACCTCGGCATCTCTCGACAACAGGGCTCATTCAACCACACTTCATAGAGGCTTCGTGTAGTAGAGGTATAGCACTGGTGAATTGTGTGAGGCAAAAAGGTCGAGTCAGAGGTACTGAAGAGGCATCCGAATATCATAAGACCGAAATTTTCGAAGACAAAATCGAAAGACGAGAAATACAAAGACAACACAAACAACATAAAATTACAAAAAAGCACAACTGAAAGACAACCGACAACAAGAATTCAAGTCGCAACAAGAGTTAACTCAGGTGCTCCGGGTGATGGGGATGTTAGTACGAATGTAGTTGGTCATGTGTACAGGTTTCTGAGCACTTTATAAATAAAGGTTATAACAAAGGCACAGGATACGGTTACGGCAAATTTGGGCAAAACCGTAATAAGAAATTCTTGTTACGGCAAAGACGAAAATCGGGAACGGACGACGGGACGGAGACCAAATCATTTACGACCGTAACAATTAACTACCATATTTTTAAACTCAATTTCGAACCTCCCCACCAGCAGCCGATATGAGACGTATTTTCTTATAGCCCTGCTCCAAAAGTCAGTCACAAGCCTGTTGCATATTAGCTCTCTAAACCCGCATGCTGTTAATTTATTACGAAGAGGTGTGTATGTTTTCGCTAGCATTATCTTCGTACAAAATTGTAGTAGGGGGGCGAAAATTCGAATTTGCATGTAACATACTTACAAATCGGAGTACTGACTTAAATTCATTTTATTTCAAGGGGTCGCTCCGAGATTTCCACAATTAGCATTTGGAAGGTCCTAGATGCTTCCTCCTTATACATGTATGATCCGGAATACAACAAAAGCAACTAACTTTTCTGAATCACCCGAGTTCACACTTTTTATAACTTGTGTTATCATGCTTTAGTTGCTTTTGTGGATTATTTTTCAACGTGATGTTTGTGTTTTCTGCTTTGTTTTAGCATATGCGAATCCAGGGGACCTGAGTGCCCCGCCCCACCCTTTTGGGGATAAATTTGGTTGACTATATACGAAATCACTGAAACGTGAAGAAGACGTTCATCCTCTTAGGCCAGTCAGTGGATCCCTCTTTTCAGAATTTATGGATCCGTCCCTGCTTAGCAATATAAACTTTGATATTCGGATGCTGCTTTGGTACCCCAATGCTTTTGTATATCTACACAATTATTTAACTGTCCGTTTTACTGTTTAACTTGCTAATGGTTTAGACTGACTGCTATATACTACTTAAATGTTAGGCACTGGCTATTTTATCCGGCGGTGTAAGCATAATTTATGTTTACCCGGAAATAAACAAGAGGCTCCCAGGAGCCTGAATCGCTCACCTGGTCTTGATGTTGACCCTGTACTTTTGTAGAGCTAAATGAGCTGAACATTTAAGCAAGCAACAGCTTTTCTCTACCTGCAATAGTTTTCATTCTATAGGCCAAAAACACCATTTTTCACCTATAAGGGGCCATAACCCCTATAAGGAGTCATCTGACAACTTCAACCCTATGGAGACTTTTGTAGAGCTAAATGAGCTGAACATTTAAGCAAGCAACAGCTAATCTCTATCTGCAATAGTTTTCATTCTGTAGGCCAAAAACATGAAAAATCGCTTTTTTCAGGGGCCGTAACCCCTATAAGGGGTCATCTGACAACTTCGACCCTATGGAGAATTTTGTAGAGCTAAATGAGCTGAACATTTAAGCAAGCAACAGCTAATCTCTATCTGCAATAGTTTTCATTCTGTAGGCCAAAAACATGAAAAATGGCTATTTTTCAGGGGCCGTAACCCCTATAAGGGGTCATCTGACAACTTCGACCCTATGGAGAATTTTGTAGAGCTAAATGAGCTGAATATTTAAGCAAGCAACAGCTAATCTCTATCTGCAATAGTTTTCATTCTGTAGGACAAAAACATGAAAAATCGCTATTTTTCATGGGCCGTAACCCCTATAAGGAGTCATCTGACAACTTCGACCCTATGGAGAATTTTGTTGAGCTAAATGAGCTGAACATTTAAGCAAGCAACAGCTAATCTCTATCTGCAATAGTTTTCATTCTGTAGGACAAAAACATGAAAAATCGCTATTTTTCATGGGCCGTAACCCTATAAGGGGTCATCTGACAACTTCGACCCTATGGAGAATTTTGTAGAGCTCAATGAGCTGAACATTTAAGCAAGCAACAGCTAATCTCTATCTGCAATAGTTTTCATTCTGTAGGCCAAAAACATGAAAAAATGCCATTTTTCAGGGGCCGTAACCCCTAAAAGGTATAATTCCACTATAAACTGCTCAGAAACCTGTACACTTGACCAACTACACTCGTACTAACATTCCCATCGTTCACCACAGTCTCTACCTTACCATTGTCAATTTTCACTCGGATGCGACCTTTATACTTCACACAATTCACCAGTGATATACCTCAACGACACGAAGCCTCTGTGATGTGTGCCCCATGTGGTTGAATGAGCCCTGTTACCGAGAGATGCCGAGGTCGTCAGGAAATAATGCGTAAAACCTGTTGGAAAAACGCCAGAATTTAAGCACATTAAAGTACAGTGTACCCTGCTATGTATATTTCTTGATAAGATTAAGATCCCCTACAGGAGCCTATCTGCCCGCCGTTACACTCGCATCTTTGAATGGCGGTCAAAAGAAGTATCTATCCGGATTGCCCTTCTTGTGTCCCCTCCTTTTCCTCCACCCAATCATTATTTCCAAGATACTGCTTACAAAGTAAAGCACCTAACAAACAAACAAACAAACAAAGCTATACATACATAGAAAGCATCGTGTAAAGTATAACTAAAACAGCTATTTACTCAGTAATAACATCACTGAAAAATGACAACAATTAACAGTACTGTAAAATGACTACAAATAGCAGTACTGTAAAATGACTACAAATAGCAGTACTGTAAAATGACAGCAAATTGCAGTACTGTAAAATGACTACAAATAGCAGTACTGTAAAATGACAGCAAATTGCAGTACTGTTAAATGACACCAAATAGCAGTACTGTATAATGACAGCAAATAGCAGTACTGTAAAATGACTACAAATAGCAGTACTGTAAAATGACAACGATAAGCAGTACTGTAAAATGACAGCAAATTGCAGTACTGTAAAATGACAGCAAATTGCAGTACTGTAAAATGACAGCAAATTGCAGTACTGAAAAATGACAGCAAATTGCAGTACTGTAATATGACAGCAAATTGCAGTACTGTAATATGACAGCAAATTGCAGTACTGAAAAATGACAGCAAATTGCAGTACTGTAAAATGACAGCAAATTGCAGTACTGTAAAATGACAGCAATTTGCAGTACTGTAAAATGACTGCATATAACAGTACTGTAAATTAACATTATATGACAGTACTGGTAAATGACTGCAACCATCATTACTGTGAAATGACAGATAATAAGAGTACTGCAAAATGACAGGTATGAAATGTACTGCAAAATGACTGGGCAGAAAAGTACTGTATATATACTGGCTGTTTTTGTACCAATAAAATGTAAGTAAATTGTTGGTAGTGTATAACCTTTAATGTGTCTGGATTTTTTATATTTTACTTCAAGACACCCTACACCGTATTCAAGTGCCCACTTCGGACGCAAATCAGGTCCAATTTGGATGGACGAAGTTGCATGTAGTGGAAAAGAGAGTGATATTGGGTCTTGTTCTTTTAGTGGATGGGGTATCTCTAATTGTAACCACGGAGAAGATGCAGGCGTTGACTGTGGTAAATGCGTTACGTTAACGATGTCGGAGGGTCAGCTTTTGAGATTTTTGACATTTTTTCGGAATCCTCGGATTTTTTCCATCCAAATAAGGCAAACAATTGCACAATTGCACGGCAAACCTATTTTTTCTTTTGTTTCAGGTCTTTATCACATCATAAATATCTGTTAAATAATTTGTTTTCGAATTAATATTCTAACCACATTTTCACAGGTATAAACAGCTAAAAACAGAGAAAAACTTTTCCCGCAAAATTTTGAACTCTTATTACCGGTCACCTATCAACATTTTTAGCTTACCTGTATTTTGTATTTTTGATTATACCCCCATGCTCAAATATTTCACAACATCATCACTTCCAACTCACCCTCGAACATCGATTTTGATGTGTTTGGTTTATATCCAATCGCCTAAAGTCAAAATTTAATTTTGTAATGACAACTTGTGGAGTTCAGATTATAAGCCGATAAAACACTGGATATGAACGCGGATGATCTCGCAAGAACTAAGTACTATTTCACACAAGGATCAGGCAGGGTTGTGGCGAATTGATAATTTCCAATTTTAGATTTTGGAGTATAGATGCATTTATTTTACCGTAAAAACCAACTCATTGCCGTTTATACATTTTTAAATTTAGTTGGTGCCTAGATATTTATGACTCTTTATACAGAAAAAAAAAACATGGAGGGAAATTTTCCTGTACTTTTCACTGTACAATGAAACTAAGTTTTGACTGGTAATGTCACCTTAACCCCAGATCGACTTAAAAACTTAGAAGTGAAAACAAGTTTCCTTGGATTGCTTTACCTTACTGAATTTACTCGACTATTGAAATTATTTTATGTAGATCTATTACTTATCGATGTGCCACACTTTTAATGATATCTATTAATGGAGTCTTAGTCTTTAAGTAGTACATTTATACTTAAATGAATAGAATGGTTCTTGTTGCATAATGAGTCCAAACATATATATTTAAAATATAATAAAATAAATAATGTGCAATTTATGTATAGTTAAACCTGTTTTACCATGATTATTCCAAATTAAAAGATGCCCAGACGCAATTGATACCTACTTAAACAAAATGTCGAAATTTGCATCGTTAATTTTTAACATGATGAAGTACATGTATAGTTAATGATTTCGTACAAGCAAAAAAGTGTGTTTTTTTTAAACTTTTACTTAAAAATGTCTTTAAATCGTAACAAATACATCTTTTTGTGGGTTTGGTTTTTCTTATTTATTAAATGATTTATTCAGGTACGGCAGTAAGACTTGTGAATGGAAACCACGATTTCGAAGGACGTGTCGAGGTCTTTCACAATGGTCAATGGGGGACCGTTTGTGACAACAACTTTGGTGTTGAAGAAGCGAGAGTAGTATGCAGAATTCTTGGTTATGAAAGAAAGTATGTAAACTAAGCCGAAAGTATAAAAAGTATATTTTATTATGGAAATCATTTAAAAGTTCTTTTCAAAGAACTACTGTAAACAACATAATAACAAGTAAAGTTACATTTAAGAATTGACTGTAATAATTTTTTGGTTTATTGAACTATAAACTAAATTTTTCATGGGGTACATGTGCACCATTAAAAATCTAGTTTATGGCTTCTATAACAGAAAAAAAATATTACATTTAATATTTATAAAAGAAATTATTGATATAATCGGCGCGGAAAAAAATATTTTTTCAATAAAATTATTTATTAAAAATTCGGTTAATAAAATTGGCGTCTTAATATTTACACCTGTCAATCGCATTTCACATGGTGTTCGTGCAACTGATATGGTCGTTAATCCAATCAAATTCTTTTGACTTTTTAAACCCAATTTTCTTTCTATGCAAATGCAACTAATAATTTTCTAAAATTTATTCATTTACTAATAGCACCTCTAATGAGTCTTGAATAGACAAAATGCGCTCAAGCATGGCAACATTTATTGTCTGGAACTTTGTTGTATTTTTATTTCACAAAAAATATGAACAAAATTTGTTTGTTATTTACAGAAATCCTATAATTTATCCACCTGCTCATTTTGGGCATGGGATTGGAACAATATGGCTCGATAAATTTAACTGCGGAGGTACAGAGACGGATATAGCGTCATGTGTTGGTACATATAACAAATACTACCTCCAAAGGTACACAACATCATGTGGATTTTTGGGTTGGTCAAGATGCGCACGTTATCGAATGTCACTTTTATCAACACCAAGTGAATGGGGTCATCATCACTGTACACATGACGAAGATGTGTCCGTGTCATGCAGTATGTATATCAAAAATATAGTTATTAAAGTTTTGTCTAATTTTCTTCTACACGTTATAACATCTAAAAGCATGATGTATTAAGGCGAAGTTGATTATATTGGTATATGTTATATAGGTGCAAACTTTTCTTATACTACAATAACACAAGTTTTTTTTTCTGATAAGCGACTTAATAGTTATGGGTGTGAACTGAGTTTTAAAGAATAGAAAATAATAATTGTGAACAAAAATGACAAAAAGAAAAAAAATAGGAAACCCACATTTATGTATTGAACAATCCAATACTTTTTTTCGACTTCCTTAATAAAAGTTCATGCTGTAATCGTGTCAGTGCCAGTTTCAATTTTTGTTCTCTGTGAATCCGTTGTGTCCTTTATCTCAAGTCCCTGCAGATATATGAGATAAAGTCACTACATCCAGAATTCAGTGATAGATTATAATCAATATATAACGGAAAGTCAGATTAAAGAGAGCTAGTCTACGATCTTTTTTAGTCTAGAAATGATTGTAGGAAGTCTGTTTCATAAACTAAACCACTAAACCTCTTTCATTTCTGTTGACTTTAATACTAATGGCAATAAAATCATGTTATTCAATAAATAGTGTCGATCGAATGTGGATCCTGAAGAATTCGAAAGAACTTTTGGAGATTCTTAACTCGATATCAGTTTCATCTTGCAATAGCATCAAAGCTTTCGGTTTCTCCACTATTTACACTTCTATTCCACATGAACAACTCAAATCACGAGTGGCACAGCTGATTAAACGCAGCTTTTTCAAAAGGAATGGAAAACACAGGTACAAAGATTTGGTAGTCGATTACACTAAGACTTACTTTGTCATCAATGAGTCTAAGAAAAAAGAACAAATAAACAGAAGACCAAATAGTCGACATGCTCAATTTTCTTATCGACAACATATTTGTTCAGTTTGGTGGACGTGTTTTTCAGCAAACAATAGGGATTCTAATGGGCACTAATTGTGCACCTTTGCTTGCTAATTTGTTTCTACATTCATATGAAGCAGACTTCTTTCAATCTCTTCTAGACAAAAAAAATCGTATACTATCTCTGTCTTTTAACCTCACATTCCGTTATATTGATCATGTCCTTTCACTGAACAATGGTGACTTTCTCCATCTCATATTTCCCAGGAATTTGAGACAAATGACACAACGGATTCTAGGAAGTCTGATTCATATTTAGATCAATACCTCGAAATTGACTCTCAAGGAAGACTTTCGACAAAGCTCTATGACAAACGTGATGACTTCAACTTTCCAATCGTCAACTTTTCCCTTTTTGTGTAGCAACATTCTGCCTGCTCCTGCTTATGGAGTCTTCGTATCCCAGTTGATTCGTTACTCCAGAGCTTGCGGGAAGTACATCGATTTCCTTGGCAGAGCGTCACGTTTGACACAGAAATTGCAGGGTTATGTTGCTCCACGGTAACTGTCTTCACTCAAGAAATTTTACGGTGGACACCGCGCACTCGTAGACAAATATGGGATTTCTATCTCTCAAACGAATGCAGATGTTGGTTTGTCGTAGAGATTTATTTTGTCCACCTTTACCTGATTTGACACACTGAATTAGAAATAAGCAAGACGATGAGTGTGCTAGAGCAGGCAGGAACCGTTTACTCTTCCGAAACACCCGAGTTCACTCGTGTTGCGACTTGAGTTCGCGTTGTTGATTTCCGTTCAGTTGACTTTGTGTTTTGTGTTTATTATTGGTTTACCGGTTTCGTCGTTGCCCTTTTGGACTTTTGACACTCGAATTGGTGTCTCTTTGCTTCTTTCATATGAATTAACAAACCGAAATTACGTTTAGAATAACTTGCAAAGCAACTTATTATTCAAGATCGATTTCGATCAACCTTAATTGATTTGCGCGAATTTAATACACCATGTTTTGGTCGATAAAGATTTGCTCTAAATCGTTTTTTTTTGATAAAAAAAATAACTTGGAATATAACTGATATCTAAAGTTATTATAGTTATACTAATTTGATATAACCAAATAACTTAAATTTGTGTTGGCATGGATTTGCCTTTGATGGAAATCCTTTGTTACAAAGGATAAGACTCAGTTTTGGCCCAAGATTTACTATGAAATTAAAACTGAGCATAGGGATGTCTTAAGTTGCTGAAACATTGATCAAATATGAGGCTTAAAGAAAAAGATTAACTTTGCCAATTCAGTTTAGTTTTTTGCAAATCATTTAACTCAAAACGATATAAATTAAGGAAAAAGTCCTACTTTCATTGAGTTTTAATGATTTTACATGTTGGCTGTGTTTGTCCCGTTCTTGTTGGTGTTGTCTCTGCCCTTTCGGACTTTTGACATTTGGTGGGTAACCCAATTGGTACCTCTGCTTCTTTCACACACGTTTTGGTCTGGAAGAATGTGAGTGCATTAAACAGCAACTTAATACTTGGATGAAATGTTTAAATTGATGAATAATATCATTTCTAAAAGTTTGAAGTTGTTGGTTTTATGCACCCAATGTATTCTCAATGCAAATAAGCATTGGGACCATATGAAATACAATACAAAAAACTGGTATAAAACGGTAAATTTGTTTATGCTGTATATCGATATTTCAAGGAGTAACCTCTCATCAGCAGCATTTGAATCAAAACTTTTGAAGATCACAAACCATAAGCATTGAATGAAAAGTTCTCATAACAAAAAAGGAAAGCCAAATCCAGCACCGAGGATATCGACCTAGCTTACAAGGAAATAAACCTTGTGTTTTAAACAATTTTGAATTTTTGAACAATCGGAAATTTCAATGAGAAAAAATATTATAAATTTATTGGTACAATCGTGTCAAACAAGTCTGACTACCAGGCTTGTGATTACCTTCGGAGACCTCTGGTCCACCAGCAGCGGAGATTTTCTCTAGTTTGTCTATTACTACCGCTTAATGCGATGTCATAATTGCGTCACAATGAACTTATTTTGTATGTTTTCTTTGTAACCACATATAAGTTGATATTCATAAAAATATCATTATATTTCAACCAACTACATTTTCTTGGGCAAATAATGGGTCTTAATGCCCCTCATCCTTTGTTTTGCCTAAGTTTCTTTCGTTTTTTATTGAAGTCAAAATTAAAGAAAAGGGTTGGCATGGTTTATATAGATCAGACAAATAAACACATGTAACTGTTTATCTAACAGTTTTCAAGTGATTCATAAACACATGTTTAAGCAAATGAGTATCAGTTACGATTGATTCCTATTTTAGAAACTCAGATCAGATTAGTAAACGGAAAAACATCAACAGAGGGAAGAGTTGAAGTGAACTACGGAAACCAATGGGGGACTATTTGTGATGATTCATTTGGGCCTGAAGAAGCAAAAGTAGTTTGCAGGATGTTGGGCTTTGATGCAACGTAGGTTTCCATCATTTTTGTATGTTAAACGGTTTTAATGTTAAAATATTTTTTATGAACCAAGATGTATTTCGAACAATTTTATGTTGCCTTTTTATATGTTTAAGATGTTTTCGGGGTAACAATTAAAACAGTCATCATTGTTCTTTATATGATAATGTCAGTTATCCTTGTAAACATACCCAAGGTTGTGTCTTTTTTATTTTTTGTCTTCTTTGTTTTGAGTATCCCCTATACATCTATATATAAGCACATTTGTTTTGTTCCTTTTGTTAGGTTTCTATAAACTAATATATCATTTCCTTTAACTTAAATTATTTTATTATTTGATAGATTTGCAGAGGCATTTAGTTCTACATATGGCCAAGGATCAGGACAAATTCTAATGGACGAACTAGCATGCACTGGCGGTGAAGATGACATTGGAGATTGTCAATTTGAAGGATGGGGACGATCAAATTGTGGGCATTTAGAAGATGTTGGCGTATCATGCGGTAAATATTGTACCATGCTGACAGCATTTTCCTTACATGCTTATCTATTATACAATTATTTCTACATAACTTATATGTATACTTAAAAAATGGTAATCTTAAGGTAGTACAGTGGTCTAACACTGAGCATCTTTACTGGGCATGTTTCCAAATTAAAGCAAAGGCAAATACATTGCTTTTAATTTAACTGTACGAAGATTGTTTCTATGATAAATTAAGAAAGAAAAAATAAGTTTGAAACAAAACCTAACTGTTTTATTCATTTTATAACAATTCCCGTACTTTTTTCAAGGGAGATAATTTGTTTGAAATATGTAGGGAAAATTCAGTTTTTCCAATTTATTTTTAGAAATTGAACGATGACCCCATGATTTTTGTGTTTCCATGTGTTACATGTTGTCTGTTTTGTCCCGTTGTTGTTGGTGTTTACTGGGTTTGTCTCTGCCCTTTAGGACTTTTGACATTCGGATACCCCATTGGTACCTCTGCTTCTTTCATACCCTAATTTCAAAGAACTAATTAAAATTGATGTTTTGACAAGATATAGCAAAAATCTATCCCGTGAAATTTGAAAAAAAATATTTACCATTTCCCCCTATATAATCTTTATAAAAATAGCCAAATAAGAACTGTTTTTGATCAATTCCCTACAAAAATAAAGCACGGTTACTTATTCTTTTTATTTTAAATTTCAAACATATGCACTTAGATACTTCTTCTGACAAAATTAAAGAAAATCCTACAGATTTTTTTACTATTGTACTACCTTAACTGTTTTGAAGGGTCATGATCTTTCCTTTTTCACTCTAAGAAATTTACCTGTACCTTGTCAAAAAGTCCGTATGTAGATGCTCTGCATTCCTATTCTAAAAATTTTCGTCAAATATTTTCATAATTCTTATGATATTAAATGGTAGGAATGGATAATATATACCCTAAAAGAACATGTTTTTAGGATTAAAACAAGCGAGATGAAGGAATATTTTTGTATCACAGGTGCCAAAATCCGACTTGTTGGTGGCAACAATGAGGCACAAGGAAGGGTAGAAATACACCATGATGGTCAATGGGGTACTATATGCGATCATTCCTTTGACGAGAGGGAAGGGAATGTTATTTGTCACATGCTTGGCTATGACGGATTGTAAGTTTAAATGACTGGTGAACAGACGCAAAACATAGCGTCCTTAAAACTTTCTGAACATGTTTTTATCAAACGAAACTTCCAACAGAAACACTTGAAAGAAAAGATATATACACATTTAAGAGAGCACAGCTACTCATTTGGCTGAAAGTATCTTTGTTTTTCATCACATTTTGCACTTAGAGAAAGATAGTATTAACAAGTATTGCATCTGGAATTTCCTGTTAAATCTTAACGTACTTTGTCACAATTAGGTGGTGTGCCCCTTTTCTAGTGTCAGTCTTTTCTCGTCCTTAGATGTAGTAACATCTTTTTAAAGCCCACGAAGAAGGACGTAATGATAGAAAATTTGGGCACTTTTTATGTTTTGAGTTTTTCCTTTAATGTTTTACTCATGTTTGACCTATGATATTATTATCTATTTACATGTCTGCACCAAATGGGATTTTTAACATGTTTAAGGTGTCTCGGGGCTATTAGAATACTACTATAGATATTGTTCATTTTTTGCAGATTGATAGACCTTAATGTAGAGATAAAAAATATCAAATAAAAAAGAGAGAGTCACCGTTTATTTTAGAGCGCTATCAGCTTTCTAAAAGTAGCAAAGTTTAATATTTTTATATAGGATATATAGGGAAAAAAGCTGTAGCGGCACCTAAATAAGAATTCCTACTATAGAATCAGCTCAAATTCTGAAGAAAAGTCCCTTTTCTAAAGCTCTTTGAAATTGCATGAAAAAATATAGGGTCACCGTTCATTTTCTCAAGATATTCATGAAAATTGGAAAATTCCCTGTTCATTCTATATAAATTATCTCCCTTTGATTTAGTACGGGAAATTCTAAAAATGATTAAAATGTCATTATTTATATCCCAATTGCTTCTAAGTTGTTAAAATATATTTTAGTATAAAGTTTTTGTCTGCCAAGTCCAGTTAGTGTATCAATTTTATGCAAAATTCCAATATGTGCAAAAAGATGCTCAGTTTAAAAGCCTCGAGCCACCTTAATGTGTGGCCCCTTATTTACACTCCTTACTTATTTAGAAATAGCATGTTAAGACCTAAGGTACTAGCAAATCGGAACTAAACAAAACGAATTAAATCAAACGATAACCAACAGGCAGCCTATCTTCAAAACAGCTTTTACAAATAAAATAAAAAAAACATATGTGACTATTACAGCTATCAAACCAAATAAACACAACAAAGGTGAAATGTTTTGTTTTTTGTTTTGTAACTTTCTTTTTTAGACTTGGCATAAATCCGTCATCTTATTTTGGAAAGGGATCTGGACCAGTACTTATGGAAAATCTACAATGTATTGGCACAGAAACTGAAAGTTTTGGGGGCTGGGGAAAAGTCAGTTGTAATCATACCAACGACATTGGAGTTTCTTGTAGTAAGTACAGTTTGGTTTTGACATAACTTGTTCAAAAGTTCAGCTTAACTATCCAGGTACTGAACTTTGGTCAGGTCAAAATAGGTACGCGGCCTGTTTTCATGGCTAGGACTTTTTGAAGATGACCAGAGCAGACCTAGCCAGGTAAGGCCATCTTGAGCCATACTTGTTCACAGGTCTTGTCAGCTTGAAGCGGATCGAGAGCAAGTTCTCTTGACTTTATATATTATGACGTCCTTTATGCTCCCCGTGTTTGTTTAATATGTTACAGGGAGTATTGGAATAAACTGGAATAAAGATTTCTTCTAGAATAAAATAAAATTTAAAATTATCAAAGGAAAAACTAGAATTCTAATTTTAACTGGTTTTAACCCAGTGCAAATCACATGAATCAGAATTCCAATTTTCTTTAAGAGAAATTGAGATATCCTTATTTGTACTAGGAGGATTCCGGATCCTACTGAAATTTGAGAAGGATCTAGAATTACACTAGATTTTAAAGTCAGCCATTCTGGATAACAGTAACATATTTATTTTATTAAAATTGCCAACTTTATTTGGGAAAGGAAAATAAATACAATTTATACACAATATAAAAATACAATTTCTACCATACAATGTATATATAGAAACACTATTGCAATTCAAAATGTTAAAGTGCTAAAACTAGCAATTATTATTTACAATATTTTTAATTGTTAAGTGATATTTGTTACAACATTAATTGCAATTTTTTTCTATGGCATTTACATGAACATGGGATATAAGCTTTAGGTGTGTTGCACTTACCATTACAATTGCACACTGCAACAGCCTAAAAGTCTTCATTAACGCAGCGATTTTTGGGGGAAAACCTGGATATGTGAAATTTCCGACAATAATATGGAATCCATGGCATTTAAACTCGACAAGATCATCATTAGAAAGATATTTTTTTCAGAATAGCTGTATGCCATCTTTTTAGAAAATAAAATGTTAAGGTTTTGTAATGTTATAATGAAAATAAGAAGTGAAAACGTTCTTTAAAAAAAAATTGAAAATCAATAAGTAATAACTGTTTACTTGTATTTTGTTATTTAAATAGATAAGTTTTATTCCTTTGGTTATTAAAAAATATGACAAAAAGCCTTAAGGATTATCGTATATTACTTTTTGAGATTTCTGTCAGATTTTCGAAATCCGATAATGTTTTGCCCAATAACCCCCTATTTTCATTTTATAATCGGGTTTATTGGATCATCATAAGAGTTAAAATACAACGTTAAGATTTCTTGTTATTTGTTTATATTTGTTTTTACACTAAAACAAGTCTAATGCTATGCCTATGAAAAAGTAAAAGAAAGCCATCTCGAAAATATAAGTTTTGCTTTGAAAAGAAAAGACAGTGCTCTATTAAAATTTCAATCTTTTATATTAATTTTAGTATAAAACTTTCAAGGATTAGTCACTAGGATCCAGAGTACAAATAAGGATAGCTCACCTAGGAAAACTGTAATTCTGATTTGTAGCACGGTCCCCAGTGCCACAAAACGTTAAAAAAATACCAAAGTCTGAGAATATTCTCAACTCAATGTATTTACGATGGGTATTGAGAATATTCTCAGACTTAAGAATATTTTTTGTTTTATGGCGCCGGGGCCTGGATTTATTCCATGTTTGGTTTGACGCTCAGGTATGTTCTGTGTGATTCCGACAAGACTGACAAATGTTCTTGGAGCGTGTGATTGAACCAGTTTCTAAGAAAAATACATAAAACATTAAAAATCCTCTTCTTTTCCCTAAAACGAGATGCCAGTAGCTACACCTTCAGCATCATTTCAGCAACAGAAACCTATCTGTAGTTAGTTAAATTATACTGTTGTCCCACCTTGTCCATTCCAGTTTTACTGTAAACCAGCCTAAATTTTCTTGTCCACTCTGTACCATGCCGGTTTTGTCGTAGATTTTCGTCCTCGTGGTTTTGCATGCATGTTTTCTTTTGTAAGTGGAATATAACCACACGATTATAAACTAAAAAGGAGAACATTCACTAACAATATTTTCTATTGTTAAAGTTTAAAATAAGCAAAACAAATATCCTGTTGATATATAGTTTTTATAGACAATTTTTAACAACTACTTAAATTGATAGAAAAATGATTTTTATATGCTTTCCATTTTGTAATAACAGTATACTTCGAACAAGTGAAAAAGTCTTCTTTATCGTGATTATTAGTAACAATAATTTAATGAACCATTTTTGATTTAGAATTGTCTGTGCGATTAGTTGGTGGACAAAGTAATTCAGAAGGCAGAGTTGAGGTCAAATATGGTGAACAATGGGGAACTATATGCAGCTCTGATTTTGATGTTAATGATGCCCGCGTAATTTGCAGATCTGTGGGTTATGACATTTTGTACGTTATTGTAATTTTGTTTGCATATTGTACAATGATTTCAGTTAAAAAAAAATATGTTAAACAATTTCTAAAACAACTTTAAGTGTGTATCGTAATTGCAAACAAGTATATATATCAATCTTTACGACAGTTCGACTGTTGTGTTATTCTTTTGGACTTTGTTGTATTATTTCTTTTAATAACTTTGCATCTTTTAAGATCTAGTCTGCCTCCTGATGGTTAAGTAAGAGTTTTCCCATTTTCTTTCTACTCTAGTATATCAATTTTCACGTATATAGTGACACCCGTGCAAAAGGATTAAGTACCACTCTTTATAAGAACCATGCAAAAAGCGATTCATGGGTGGAAAGCCTACACCACTTTATTATTGATATGTTACTCCTACTAGCATCCTGATTCGATATTTTGTACTCTTTTTCCAAACAAGCGTTGGTCCTGAGAGAAAAAAAATATATAGAATGCATTGGCAAATTGTAAGAAAGGGAGATAACTCTTAAAACTGTCAATACTTTCAATAAAAACCATTGTAACAAAATGGCAAGATTTTTCCCAGGACCAGACAGTTATGAGCAAATTGTTATTTATTTCTTATTTTGTATACTTTGAACTATCTTTTGTCAAAAATAAACCACTGTAGCCTTTTTATCGATGAATCATTTTTCTTCAATTTTGCATGATTCTTATGTGGAGTACTACTTAAAAAGTTGACACATTCAGCTTTTCCTCAATACTAAAGTATAAAGGTTAATTATTTTTTAAAGAAAATGTATTAAAACACCATTAACCTCACATTAAAACAAAAATGATCACTTATCATTTTAAGATCTCCAGAAATCACAACAAAATTTGGAAAAGGAACAGGAAAGGTTTTGATGTCAGGTCTCGAATGTAACGGATCAGAAAGTGGAATAAGCCATTGTCCATTTAAGAACTGGGATGACACCAACTGTGGGCATAGCGCTGATGTTGGAATCATTTGTGGTAATATATTGTTGGTATCATATTAATTTTGTGTTGGCTATATAAGAAACGCTCAGCTTAAGTTTTAGCTTCAACTCCTTGACGTTTTAAATTGTGAAGATCATAAGAGTTATGTTATTTCATTTTCTTCATCCTGCATTTTTTACCCTGTTTGCTTAGTTTAGCTGATATTGTAGTTGGTTTTAATGTAACAAAAAATACGAGACGCCATTCAACTTACTTTAAATGTAATTGCTTTTTTGTGACTCTTTTAGAGTTAGTAGGTTAAACCCTTTTAAAATTTTGGTGTAGATTGTATTTCAAAAAAGGACAAAGATTATCTATCATATTGTACCCCCAAATGACACTTAAGGTTAGTGAGGACACCTGTCATGTGACCAAAAACAGCTAAAAATGCAAAAAAAAGTGCAAATGTCACAAATACCTTGAAAATTGTGTTAAATAGTTTCATTTAATAAAACCTAATCAAAATAAATTAATTCTAATTCAAATAGAACAACCATTCCTTCAAAAATAAAATTTTGAAATAAAACAAGGGAGATAATCCACTTGAAAAATGACCAAAAAATTACAAAGATTTGTATTGTAGACAGAAAAGTAAGCTGGTGACCCCCAGTTTTTATTGTTTTATTTCAAAACATATTGTATTTCATTGATTTTTATCAAAAAAAAATAAAATTTAAATTCGTGGTTTTTTTCTGCGACAAGATTTTATGCTAATTTTTTTGCCTTTCCTATATAATCTATATTAATTTGGGAAAACTTTGAGCAAATATATTGGGAAAACAAGCCTGGAAAGGGGGTCCAATATTTTTACAGAAGATAAAGAATATACCTAATACTAATATATAAAAAAAATTGGACATTTTAAATTCGGCATTATTTTGGGGGTCAGGTGTCCTCACTAACCTTAATAAGTTAGTCTGTAGTTAAAGGTTGCATGAGATTTGGATCCGCACGAAAAGGTGAGATATCAACCTGAAATTAATTGTTCTGAAAAAGAGAAAACATCAAGACCTTTAGAACAATGAATAATTATTAAACATGACAAAGTGATAAAAAATTAAAGAAAAAGAACCTATCATTTTCGCATTTTTTTAAAAACATAATGAAATTCACACTATATGACGAATAAAGTGTAAAACCTATGAAGAAACTGTTAAGTTTTTTTTTTATTAAAAAAAAAAAAAAAAAACAGAATTTTTTTTCGAGAGAAATGCAGTGGCAAAAAAGAGGACAAACTAATTATAAATGTTAACACTGGTACCTGTCGCAATTTTACCTTCATCAGGAAAGAATACTCGCGAGTATCGTGTTATCGTAAAATTGCTTTCTGTCTTAAAATTGTATTGATAATTTATATTCATTAGAAGAACAAAAATGTTTATTTTCATAGTTATGTTTTGTAATAACATTATAACACTGTTTTACTTTAAAAACGTTATTTGAACACCAAACAGGTCATGTCCAATTTCGTTCAACGTGTTGTAAATTCTGTTGCCGAATTAGAGTACACAGAGCATTACTGAAATGTGTTTAGGAAAGAGCATGTGAATAACGGTTTCCCAAAGTTGTTTATTTATGTTTGACAACACTTATTCAACACGAAGTATTTTATATATATAATGTTGCAAAAATGACTTTTTATGCCGGTAATGGCAAGTTTAAGATGGTATATTTTAGTCTTGAGTCTTGAATAGACGAAACGCGCGTCAGGCGTAGCAAAATTTATTGTCTGGAACTTTGTTGTCATTTGTATTTCATATATGTGTATTTCCTTCAGTTTATAACACTTCATTTGGTAGTTGGATTCCTTCAATATATCCTCCGGAATTGGAGATTAAAGAAACCACTGAATCTAATTGCTTCACGTCTTTCTTGGATTTGCACCTCGAATTTGACCCAGGTGGTCATCTCAGTACAAAAATTTACGATAAACGAGACGATTTTAATTTTCAAATTATTAATTTTCCTAATCTACAGAGCAATATACCCACTTCTCCTGTGTTTATATTTCTCAACTTATTCGGTATGCCAGAGCTTGCACACATTTCACAGATTTTTTGATCAGACACCGGTTTCTTCGTGACCGACTTTTGAAGCAGGGCTATAAGAAAATACGTCTCATACGATCACTAAAAAAAATTCTTTCTTCGTTATCAGCCACTAGTAGAAAAGTTCAAAATTGAGTTAAAATATATGATAGTTAATTGTTTTAATTAGTGTTTGACTGGTCTGCTGTACTGAGATGATCACCTCAATATCCCTATTGTGTCTCACAACTATGTTGTGGTCTATGGTCATTACCGGATCCTAAGATCGCAATGGAAGAGGGAGGTTTGGGGCCATAAAACCTGGTTTAACCCACCATTTCGTTTGAAATGCCTGTACCAAGTCGGGACCATTGCAATCCACCAGTTCTCCGGTATGACTGATTCGTTTTTGTCATTTTCTCTGGACTATGAGATTGATCATTCAAGTTCGGTAGTTTTGTTATTACCTTTATTTGAAAAAAAAATAACATATTGATAAGTTCTTTGTCTTTAAATAAGAATAATTCATATCTATTTACTGCCACATATACGCTTTATTTTAAAATTATTTTATTTGCATTAGATGTTGTGCATACTATTATTTGTAGATATAGATAGAAAATTATGCCGTTAAAAAAGTACTGATGAACCTTAAATTAATTTACTAGTACTTCATTGTTTTGTAGGATGATTTTTGTCATCCAAATAACATTTAATTCATACATGATTTTGTAGCTACTCAAGTCAAACTAACTAACGGAAGTAGCAGCAGCGAAGGTCGGGTAGAAATAAAACACAACGGTGTTTATAGTGGAGCCTGTTCTTCTAACTTTGAGATAAATGAGGCCCGTGTATTCTGTTCAATGCTCGGCTATAACAACCCGTAAGACATATCAATTAGTAATATCAAGAACTATTGTTTAGTTGGTTCCTCAATGCCAATTCCAGTTTAACGCATACATTTTGTTGAACCACACTAGCCATTGTCAACAAAATAACCACAACTAACAATACTGGAATCTGTATTAATTCATTAAAATACATAAAAAGACAATTACAAAAATGCATTCTGCAATCAAATTGCAATGCTTCTTCCACAAATTCAAATTGATCTTTCTTATAAATCATTAGATGTAATAGTCATATCACGTTAATAACTAGATTTTATAATGGACGTCAAGTTGGTTACTTATTCCTTATTCCCTATTCGTTACTTATTCCCTATTCCCTATTCGTTACCTATTCGTTACTTATTCCCTATTCCCTATTCGTTACCTATTCGTTACTTATTCCCTATTCCCTATTCGTTACCTATTCGTTACTTATTCCCTATTCCCTATTCGTTACCTATTCGTTACTTATTCCCTATTCGCTACTTGTTCGTTCAACGAATGGAAAACGAATAGGTAACAGGCTTTTCACAGCTAGAAAATACATGCGATCGGCACTTTATTGCCATTAAAAGATTGGTTATGTCAAGTCTGACTGCCTGTTACCTCACTTATACCAATAAAAAGTATTTTAGTAGGGCCGATGTACGCTAGATCGAATAGGAAACGAATAGGTATCAGGCTTTTCACAGTTAGAAGACACATGCGATCTTCATTTTATTGTCATGAAAAGACAGATTATGTCAAGTCTGACTGCCAGTAACCTCATTTATCCCAATAAAAAGTTTGTAAGGAGGGCCGATATACGCTAGTTTGGATAGGCATGCAAAATATAGGAATGGGTATCAGGCTTTTCACAGCTAAAAGACACACGAGATTTGCACTTTATTGTTATGAAAAGATTAACCATGTCAAGTCTGATAGCCATTTACCCCATTTATCCCATTTATCCCAATAAAAAAGTCTTTAAGTAGGGCCAATATACGCTTGCTTGAATAGACAACGAATGGGAAACGAATAGGTAACAGGCTTTTCACAGCTAAAAGACAAATGAGATCTGCACTTTATTGTCATGAAAAGATTAACCATGTCGAGTCTGACTGCCTGTTACCTCAGTTATCCCAATAAAAAGTATTTTAGTAGGGCCGATATACGCTAGTCCGAATAGGCAATGAATGGGAAACGAATAAGTAACAGGCTTTTCACAGCTGAAAGACACATGAGATCTGCACTTTAATGTCATGAAAAGATAGATTATGTCAAGTCTGACTGCCAGTAACCTCATTTATCCCAATAAAAGGTCTTTAAGTAGGGCCAATATACGCTAGTTCGAATAGGCAACGAATGGGAAACGAATAGGTAACAGGCTTTTCACAGCTTAACGACGCATGATATCTGCACTTTATTGTCATGAAAAGATAGATTATGTCAAATCTGACTACCAGTAACCTCATTTATTCCAATAAGAGGTCTTTAAGTAGGGCCAATATACGCTAGTTCGAATAGGCAACGAATGGGAAACGAATAGGTAACAGGCTTTTCACAGCTTAACGACACATGATATCTGCACTTTATTGTCATGAAAAGATAGATTATGTCAAGTCTGACTGTCAGTAACCTCATTTTTCCTAATAAAAGGTATTTTAGTAGGGCCAATATACGCTAGTTCGAATAGGCAACGAATGGGAAACGAATAGGTAACAGGCTTTAAACAGCTAAAAGACACATGATATCTGCACTTTATTGTCATGAAAAGATTAACCATGTCAAGTCTGACTGCCTGTTACCTCAGTTATCCCAATAAAACGTATTTTAGTAGGGCCTCATCGCTAGTCCGAATAGGTAATGAATTGGAAACGAATAAGTAACAGGCTTTTCACACCTGAAAGACACATGAGATCAACCCTTTATTGCTATGAAAAGGTTAATTATGTCAAGTCTCATTGCCTCTAACCTCATTTATCCCAATAATCAATCTATTGGTAGGGCAGATTTTCTGTATTTCGAATAATAAACGAATGGGAAACGAATAGGTAACAGGCTTTTCACAGCTAGAAGACACATGAGATCTACACTTTATTGACATGAAAAGGTGAATTATATCAAGTCTCATTGCCTGTAACCTCATTTATCCCAATAATTAATCTATTGGTAGGGCAAATTAACGCTATTTCGAATAGGTAACGAATGGGAAACGAATAGGTAACAAGCGTTTCACAGCTAGAAGACACATGAGACCTACACTTTATTAACATGAAAAGGTTAATTATATCAAGTCTCATTGCCTCTAACCTCATTTATCCCAATAATCAATCTAATGGTAGGGCAGATTTTCGGTATTTCGAATAAGAAACGAATGGGAAACGAATAGGTAACAGGCTTATCACAGCTAAAAGACACATGGGATCAACCCTTTATTGCTATGAAAAGGTTAATTATGTCAAGTCTCATTGCCTGTAACCTCACTTATCGCAATAATTAATCTTTTGGTAGGGCAGATTGACGATATTGCGAATAGGAAATGAATAGGTAACAGGCGTTTCACAGCTAGAAGACACATGAGATCTACACTTTATTGACATGAAAAGGTTAATTATGTCAAGTCTCATTGCCTGTAACTTCATTTATCCCAATGATTAATCTAATGGTAGGGCAAATTAACGCTATTCCGAATAGGTAACGAATAGGAAACGAATAGGTAACAAGCATTTCACAGCTAAAAGACACATGACACCTACACTTTATTGACATGAAAAGGTGAAATATATCAAGTCTCATTGCTTGTAACCTCATTTATCCCAATAATTAATCTAATGGTAGGGCAAATTAACGCTATTTCGAATAGGTAACGAATGGGAAACGAATAGGTAACAAGCGTTTCACAGCTAGAAGACACATGACACCTACACTTTATTAACATGAAAAGGTTAATTATATCAAGTCTCATTGCCTCTAACCTCATTTATCCCAATAATCAATCTATTGGTAGGGCAGATTTTCGGTATTTCGAATAAGAAACGAATGGGAAACGAATAGGTAACAGGCTTATCACAGCTAAAAGACACATGGGATCAACCCTTTATTGCTATGAAAAGGTTAATTATGTCAAGTCTCATTGCCTGTAACCTCACTTATCGCAATAATTAATCTTTTGGTAGGGCAGATTGACGATATTGCGAATAGGAAACGAATAGGTAACAGGCGTTTCACAGCTAGAAGACACATGGGATCAACCCTTTATTGACATGAAAAGGTTAATTATGTCAAGTCTCATTGCCTGTAACCTCATTTATCCCAATGATTAATCTAATGGTAGGGCAAATTAACGCTATTCCGAATAGGTAACGAATGGGAAACGAATAGGTAACAAGCATTTCACAGCTAAAAGACACATGAGACCTACACTTTATTGACATGAAAAGGTGAAATATATCAAGTCTCATTGCTTGTAACCTCATTTGTCCCAATAATTAATCTAATGGTAGGGCAAATTAACGCTATTTCGAATAGGTAACGAATGGGAAACGAATAGGTAACAAGCGTTTCACAGCTAGAAGACACACGAGACCTACACTTTATTGACATGAAAAGGTTAATTATATCAAGTCTCATTGCCTCTAATCTCATTTATCCCAATAATCAATCTATTGGTAGGGCAGATTTTCGGTATTTCGAATAAGAAACGAATAGGAAACGAATAGGTAACAGGCTTTTCACAGCTAGAAGACATTCGAGATCAATGATTTTATTGCTATGAAAAGGTTAATTATGTCAAGTCTCATTGCCTCTTACCTCATTTATCCCAATAATCAATCTATTGGTAGGGCAGAATTTCGGTATTTCGAATAAGAAACGAATGGGAAACGAATAGGTAACAGGCTTTTCACAGCTAGAACACATATGAGATCAATCCTTTATTGCTATGAAAAGGTTAATTATGTCAAGTCTCATTGCCTGTAACCTCACTTATTGCAATAATTAATCTTTTGGTAGGGCAGATTGACGATATTGCGAATAGAAAACGAATAGGTAACAGGCGTTTCACAGCTAGAAGACACATGAGATCTACACTTTATTGACATGAAAAGGTTAATTATGTCAAGTCTCATTGCTTCTAACCTCATTTATCCCAATAATCAATCTATTGGTAGGGCAGATTTTCTGTATTTCGTATAAGAAACGAATAGGAAACGAATAGGTAACAGGCTTTTCACAGCTAGAAGACATTCGAGATCAATCCTTTTATTGCTATGAAAAGGTTAATTATGTCAAGTCTCATTGCCTCTTACCTCATTTATCCCAATAATCAATCTATTGGTAGGGCAGATTTTCGGTATTTCGAATAAGAAACGAATAGGTAACAAGCATTTCACAGCTAAAAGACACATGAGACCTACACTTTATTGACATGAAAAGGTGAATTATATCAAGTCTCATTGCCTGTAACCTCATTTATCCCAATAATTAATCTAATGGTAGGGCAAATTAACGCTATTTCGAATAGGTAACGAATGGGAAACGAATAGGTAACAAGCGTTTCACAGCTAGAATACACATGAGACCTACACTTTATTGACATGAAAAGGTTAATTATATCAAGTCTCATTGCCTCTAACCTCATTTATCCCAATAATCAATCTATTGGTAGAGCAGATTTTCGGTATTTTGAATAAGAAACGAATGGGAAACGAATAGGTAACAGGCTTCTCATAGCTAAAAGAAACATGAGATCAACCCTTTATTGTTATGAAAAGGTTAATTATGTCAAGTCTCATTGCCTCTTACCTCACTTATCGCAATGATTAATCTTTTGGTAGGGCAGATTGACGATATTGCAAATAGGAAACGAATAGGTAACAGGCGTTTCACAGGTAGAAGACACATGAGATCTACACTTTATTGACATGAAAAGGTTAATTATGTCAAGTCTCATTGCCTCTAACCTCATTTATCCCATAATCAATCTATTGGTAGGGCAGATTTTCTGTATTTCGAATAAGAAACGAATAGGAAACGAATAGGTAACAGGCTTTTCAAAGATAGACGTTATATGAGATCAATCCTTTTATTGCTATGAAAAGGTTAATTATGTCAAGTCTCATTGCCTGTAACCTCATTTATCCCAATGATTAATCTAATGGTAGGGCAAATTAACGCTATTCCGAATAGGTAACGAATGGGAAACGAATAGGTAACAAGCATTTCACAGCTAAAAGACACATGAGACCTACACTTTATTGACATGAAAAGGTGAAATATATCAAGTCTCATTGCTTGTAACCTCATTTATCCCAATAATTAATCTAATGGTAGGGCAAATTAACGCTATTTCGAATAGGTAACGAATGGGAAACGAATAGGTAACAAGCGTTTCACAGCTAGAAAACACATGAGACCTACACTTTATTGACATGAAAAGGTTAATTATATCAAGTCTCATTGCCTCTAATCTCATTTATCCCAATAATCAATCTATTGGTAGGGCAGATTTTCGGTATTTCGAATAAGAAACGAATGGGAAACGAATAGGTAACAGGCTTTTCACAGCTAGAAGACATATGAGATCAATCCTTTATTGCTATGAAAAGGTTAATTATGTCAAGTCTCATTGCCTGTAACCTCACTTATTGCAATAATTAATCTTTTGGTAGGGCAGATTGACGATATTGCGAATAGGAAACGAATAGGTAACAGGCGTTTCACAGCTAGAAGACACATGAGATCTACCCTTTATTGACATGAAAAGGTTAATTATGTCAAGTCTCATTGCTTCTAACCTCATTTATCCCAATAATCAATCTATTGGTAGGGCAGATTTTCTGTATTTCGAATAAGAAACGAATAGGAAACGAATAGGTAACAGGCTTTTCACAGCTAGAAGACATTCGAGATCAATCCTTTTATTGCTATGAAAAGGTTAATTATGTCAAGTCTCATTGCCTCTTACCTCATTTATCCCAATAATCAATCTATTGGTAGGGCAGATTTTCGGTATTTCGAATAAGAAACGAATGGGAAACGAATAGGTAACAAGCATTTCACAGCTAAAAGACACATGAGACCTACACTTTATTGACATGAAAAGGTGAAATATATCAAGTCTCATTGCTTGTAACCTCATTTATCCCAATAATTAATCTAATGGTAGGGCAAATTAACGCTATTTCGAATAGGTAACGAATGGGAAACGAATAGGTAACAAGCGATTCACAGCTAGAAGACACATGAGACCTACACTTTATTGACATGAAAAGGTTAATTATATCAAGTCTCATTGCCTCTAACCTCATTTATCCCAATAATCAATCTATTGGTATGGCAGATTTTCGGTATTTCGAATAAGAAACGAATGGGAAACGAATAGGTAACAGGCTTTTCACAGATAGAAGACATATGAGATCAATCCTTTATTGCTATGAAAAGGTTAATTATGTCAAGTCTCATTGCCTGTAACCTCACTTATTGCAATAATTAATCTTTTGGTAGGGCAGATTGACGATATTGCGAATAGGAAACGAATAGGTAACAGGCGTTTCACAGCTAGAAGACACATGAGATCTACACTTTATTGACATGAAAAGGTTAATTATGTCAAGTCTCATTGCTTCTAACCTCATTTATCCCAATAATCAATCTATTGGTAGGGCAGATTTTCTGTATTTCGTATAAGAAACGAATAGGAAACGAATAGGCAACAGGCTTTTCACAGCTAGAAGACATTCGAGATCAATCCTTTTATTGCTATGAAAAGGTTAATTATGTCAAGTCTCATTGCCTCTTACCTCATTTATCCCAATAATCAATCTATTGGTAGGGCAGATTTTCGGTATTTCGAATAAGAAACGAATAGGTAACAAGCATTTCACAGCTAAAAGACACATGAGACCTACACTTTATTGACATGAAAAGGTGAATTATATCAAGTCTCATTGCCTGTAACCTCATTTATCCCAATAATTAATCTAATGGTAGGGCAAATTAACGCTATTTCGAATAGGTAACGAATGGGAAACGAATAGGTAACAAGCGTTTCACAGCTAGAAGACACATGACACCTACACTTTATTGACATGAAAAGGTGAAATATATCAAGTCTCATTGCTTGTATCCTCATTTATCCCAATAATTAATCTAATGGTAGGGCAAATTAACGCTATTTCGAATAGGTAACGAATGGGAAACGAATAGGTAACAAGCGTTTCACAGCTAGAAGACACATGAGACCTACACTTTATTAACATGAAAAGGTTAATTATATCAAGTCTCATTGCCTCTAACCTCATTTTTCCCAATAATCAATCTATTGGTAGGGCAGATTTTCGGTATTTCGAATAAGAAACGAATGGGAAACGAATAGGTAACAGGCTTATCACAGCTAAAAGACACATGGGATCAACCCTTTATTGCTATGAAAAGGTTAATTATGTCAAGTCTCATTGCCTGTAACCTCACTTATCGCAATAATTAATCTTTTGGTAGGGCAGATTGACGATATTGCGAATAGGAAACGAATAGGTAACAGGCGTTTCACAGCTAGAAGACACATGGGATCAACCCTTTATTGACATGAAAAGGTTAATTATGTCAAGTCTCATTGCCTGTAACCTCATTTATCCCAATGATTAATCTAATGGTAGGGCAAATTAACGCTATTCCGAATAGGTAACGAATGGGAAACGAATAGGTAACAAGCATTTCACAGCTAAAAGACACATGAGACCTACACTTTATTGACATGAAAAGGTGAAATATATCAAGTCTCATTGCTTGTAACCTCATTTGTCCCAATAATTAATCTAATGGTAGGGCAAATTAACGCTATTTCGAATAGGTAACGAATGGGAAACGAATAGGTAACAAGCGTTTCACAGCTAGAAGACACATGAGATCTACACTTTATTGACATGAAAAGGTTAATTATGTCAAGTCTCATTGCCTCTAACCTCATTTATCCCATAATCAATCAATTGGTAGGGCAGATTTTCAGTATTTCGAATAAGAAACGAATAGGAAACGAATAGGTAACAGGCTTTTCAAAGCTAGAAGTTATATGAGATCAATCCTTTTATTGCTATGAAAAGGTTAATTATGTCAAGTCTCATTGCCTGTAACCTCATTTATCGCAATAATTAATCTTTTGGTAGGGCAGATTGACGATATTGCAAATAGGAAACGAATAGGTAACAGGCGTTTCACAGCTAGAAGACACATGAGATCTACACTTTATTGACATGAAAAGGTTAATTATGTCAAGTCTCATTGCCTCTAACCTCATTTATCCCATAATCAATCTATTGGTAGGGCAGATTTTCAGTATTTCGAATAAGAAACGAATAGGAAACGAATAGGTAACAGGCTTTTCAAAGCTAGAAGTTATATGAGATCAATCCTTTTATTGCTATGAAAAGGTTAATTATGTCAAGTCTCATTGCCTGTAACCTCATTTATCGCAATAATTAATCTTTTGGTAGGGCAGATTGACGATATTGCGAATAGGAAACGAATAGATAACAGGCGTTTCACAGCTAGAAGACACATGAGACCTACACTTTATTGACATGAAAAGGTTAATTATGTCAAGTCTCATTGCCTCTAACCTCATTTATCCCAATAATCAATCTATTGGTAGGGCAGATTTTCGGTATTTCGAATAAGAAACGAATGGGAAACGAATAGGTAACAGGCTTTTCACAGCTAGAAGACATATGAGATCAATCCTTTATTGCTATGAAAAGGTTAATTATGTCAAGTCTCATTGCCTGTAACCTCACTTATTGCAATAATTAATCTTTTGGTAGGGCAGATTGACGATATTGCGAATAGGAAACGAATAGGTAACAGGCGTTTCACAGCTAGAAGACACATGAGATCTACCCTTTATTGACATGAAAAGGTTAATTATGTCAAGTCTCATTGCTTCTAACCTCATTTATCCCAATAATCAATCTATTGGTAGGGCAGATTTTCTGTATTTCGAATAAGAAACGAATAGGAAACGAATAGGTAACAGGCTTTTCACAGCTAGAAGACATTCGAGATCAATCCTTTTATTGCTATGAAAAGGTTAATTATGTCAAGTCTCATTGCCTCTTACCTCATTTATCCCAATAATCAATCTATTGGTAGGGCAGATTTTCGGTATTTCGAATAAGAAACGAATGGGAAACGAATAGGTAACAAGCATTTCACAGCTAAAAGACACATGAGACCTACACTTTATTGACATGAAAAGGTGAAATATATCAAGTCTCATTGCTTGTAACCTCATTTATCCCAATAATTAATCTAATGGTAGGGCAAATTAACGCTATTTCGAATAGGTAACGAATGGGAAACGAATAGGTAACAAGCGATTCACAGCTAGAAGACACATGAGACCTACACTTTATTGACATGAAAAGGTTAATTATATCAAGTCTCATTGCCTCTAACCTCATTTATCCCAATAATCAATCTATTGGTATGGCAGATTTTCGGTATTTCGAATAAGAAACGAATGGGAAACGAATAGGTAACAGGCTTTTCACAGATAGAAGACATATGAGATCAATCCTTTATTGCTATGAAAAGGTTAATTATGTCAAGTCTCATTGCCTGTAACCTCACTTATTGCAATAATTAATCTTTTGGTAGGGCAGATTGACGATATTGCGAATAGGAAACGAATAGGTAACAGGCGTTTCACAGCTAGAAGACACATGAGATCTACACTTTATTGACATGAAAAGGTTAATTATGTCAAGTCTCATTGCTTCTAACCTCATTTATCCCAATAATCAATCTATTGGTAGGGCAGATTTTCTGTATTTCGTATAAGAAACGAATAGGAAACGAATAGGCAACAGGCTTTTCACAGCTAGAAGACATTCGAGATCAATCCTTTTATTGCTATGAAAAGGTTAATTATGTCAAGTCTCATTGCCTCTTACCTCATTTATCCCAATAATCAATCTATTGGTAGGGCAGATTTTCGGTATTTCGAATAAGAAACGAATAGGTAACAAGCATTTCACAGCTAAAAGACACATGAGACCTACACTTTATTGACATGAAAAGGTGAATTATATCAAGTCTCATTGCCTGTAACCTCATTTATCCCAATAATTAATCTAATGGTAGGGCAAATTAACGCTATTTCGAATAGGTAACGAATGGGAAACGAATAGGTAACAAGCGTTTCACAGCTAGAAGACACATGACACCTACACTTTATTGACATGAAAAGGTGAAATATATCAAGTCTCATTGCTTGTATCCTCATTTATCCCAATAATTAATCTAATGGTAGGGCAAATTAACGCTATTTCGAATAGGTAACGAATGGGAAACGAATAGGTAACAAGCGTTTCACAGCTAGAAGACACATGAGACCTACACTTTATTAACATGAAAAGGTTAATTATATCAAGTCTCATTGCCTCTAACCTCATTTTTCCCAATAATCAATCTATTGGTAGGGCAGATTTTCGGTATTTCGAATAAGAAACGAATGGGAAACGAATAGGTAACAGGCTTATCACAGCTAAAAGACACATGGGATCAACCCTTTATTGCTATGAAAAGGTTAATTATGTCAAGTCTCATTGCCTGTAACCTCACTTATCGCAATAATTAATCTTTTGGTAGGGCAGATTGACGATATTGCGAATAGGAAACGAATAGGTAACAGGCGTTTCACAGCTAGAAGACACATGGGATCAACCCTTTATTGACATGAAAAGGTTAATTATGTCAAGTCTCATTGCCTGTAACCTCATTTATCCCAATGATTAATCTAATGGTAGGGCAAATTAACGCTATTCCGAATAGGTAACGAATGGGAAACGAATAGGTAACAAGCATTTCACAGCTAAAAGACACATGAGACCTACACTTTATTGACATGAAAAGGTGAAATATATCAAGTCTCATTGCTTGTAACCTCATTTATCCCATAATCAATCTATTGGTAGGGCAGATTTTCAGTATTTCGAATAAGAAACGAATAGGAAACGAATAGGTAACAGGCTTTTCAAAGCTAGAAGTTATATGAGATCAATCCTTTTATTGCTATGAAAAGGTTAATTATGTCAAGTCTCATTGCCTGTAACCTCATTTATCGCAATAATTAATCTTTTGGTAGGGCAGATTGACGATATTGCGAATAGGAAACGAATAGATAACAGGCGTTTCACAGCTAGAAGACACATGAGACCTACACTTTATTGACATGAAAAGGTTAATTATATCAAGTCTCATTGCCTGTAACCTCATTTATCCCAATAATTAATCTAATGGTAGGGCAAATTAACGCTATTTCGAATAGGTAACGAATGGGAAACGAATAGGTAACAAGCGTTTCACAGCTAGAAGACACATGAGACCTTCACTTTCTTGACATGAAAAGGATAATTATATCAAGTCTCATTGCCTCAAACCTCATTTATCCCAATAATCAATCTATTGGTAGGGCAGATTTTCGGTATTTCGAATAAGAAACGAATTGGAAACGAATAGGTAACAGGCTTATCACAGCTAAAAGACACATGAGATCAACCCTTTATTGCTATGAAAAGGTTAATTATGTCAAGTCTCATTGCCTCTAACCTCATTTATCCCAATAATCAATTTATTGGTAGGGCAGATTTTCGGTATATCGAATAAGAAACAAATGGGAAACGAATAGGTAACAGGCTTATCACAGCTAAAAGACACATGAGATCAACCCTTTATTGCTATGAAAAGGTTAATTATGTCAAGTCTCATTGCCTGTAACCTCATTTATCACAATAATTAATCTAATGGTAGGGCAAATTAACGCTATTTCGAATAGGTAACGAATGGGAAACGAATAGGCAACAAGCGTTTCACAGCTAGAAGACACATGAGACCTACACTTTATTGACATGAAAAGGTTAATTATATCAAGTCTCATTGCCTCTAACCTCATTTATCCCAATAATTAATCTATTGGTAGGGCAGATTTTCGGTATTTCGAATAAGAAACGAATGGGAAACAAATAGGTAACAGGCTTTTCACAGTTAGAAAACGCATGCGATATGTGCTTTATTGTCATAAAAAGATAGATTATGTCAAGTCTGACTGCCAGTAACCTCTTTTATGCCAATAAAAAGTCTTTTAGTAGGGCCGATATACGCTAGTTCGAATAGGCAACGAATGGGAAACGAATAGGTAACAGGCTATTCACAGTTAGAAGAGACATGCAATCTGCACTATATTGTCATGAAAAGATTGATTACGTCAAGTCTAACCGCCAGTAACCTCATTTATCGAAATAAAAAGTCTTTTAGTAGGGCCGATATACGCTAGTTCGAATAGGCAATGAATGGGAAACCAATAAATAACAGGCTTTTGATAGCTAAACGACACATGAGATCTGCACTTTATTGTCATGAAAAGATAGATTATGTCAAATCTGACTGCCAGTAACCTCATTTATCCCAATAAAAAGTCTTTTAGTAGGGCCTATATACGCTTGTTTGAATAGACAACGAATGGGAAACGAATAGGTAACAGGCTATTCACAGTTAGAAGACACATGTAATCTGCGCTTTATTGTCATGAAAAGATAGATTATGTCATGTCTGACTGCTAGTAACCTCATTTTTCAAAATAAAAAGTCTTTTAGTAGGGCTGATATACGCTAGTTCGAATAGGCAACGAATGGGAAACGAATAGGTAACAAGCTATTCACAGTTAGAAGACACATGTTATCTGCGCTTTATTGTCATGAAAAGATTGATTATGTCATGTCTGACTGCTAGTAACCTCATTTTTTAAAATAAAAAGTCTTTTAGTAGGGCCGATATACGCTAGTTCGAATAGGCAACGAATGGGAAACGAATAGGTAACAGGCTTTTCATAGCTAAACGACACATGAGATCTGCACTTTATTGTCATAAAAAGATAGATTATGTCAAGTCTGACTGCCAGTAACCTCATTTATCCTAAAAAAAGTCTTTTTGTAGGTCGATATACGCTAGTTCGAATAGGCAACGAATAGGAAACGAATAGGTAACAGGCTTTTCATAGCTAAACGACACATGAGATCTGCACTTTATTGTCATGAAAAGATAGATTATTTCAAGTCTGACTGCCAGTAACCTCATTTATCCCAATAGAAAATCTTTTTGTATGCCGATATACGCTAGTTCGAATGGGCAACGAATGGGAAACGAATAGGTAACAGGCTTTTCATAGCTAAACGACACATGAGATCTGCACTTTATTGTCATAAAAAGATAGATTATGTCAAGTCTGACTGCCAGTAACCTCATTTATCCTAAAAAAAGTCTTTTTGTAGGTCGATATACGCTAGTTCGAATAGGCAACGAATAGGAAACGAATAGGTAACAGGCTTTTCATAGCTAAACGACACATGAGATCTGCACTTTATTGTCATGAAAAGATAGATTATTTCAAGTCTGACTGCCAGTAACCTCATTTATCCCAATAGAAAATCTTTTTGTATGCCGATATACGCTAGTTCGAATGGGCAACGAATGGGAAACGAATAGGTAACAGGCTTTTCATAGCTAAACGACACATGAGATCTGCACTTTATTGTCATGAAAAGATAGATTATTTCAAATCTGACTGCCAGTAACCTCATTTATCCCAATAGAAAATCTTTTTGTAGGGCCGATATACGCTAGTTCGAATAGGCAACGAATGGGAAATGAATAGGTAACAAGCTTTTCACAGTTAGAAGACACATGCAATCTGCACTTTATTGTCATGAAAAGATAGATTATGTCAAGTCTGACTGCCAGTTACCTCATTTATCCCAATAAAAAGTCTTTTGGTAGGGCCGATATACGCTAGTTCGAATAGGTAACGAATGGGAAACGAATAGGTAACAGGCTTTTCACAGCTAAAAGACACATGAGATCTGCACTTTATTGTCATGAAAAGGTAGATTATGTCAAGTCTGACTGCCAGTAACCTCATTTATCGAAATAAAAAGTCTTTGAATAGGGCCGATATACTCTAGTTCGAATAGCCAACGAATGGGAAACGAATAGGTAACAGCTCTTCACAGCTAAAAGACACATGAGATTTGCACTTTATTGTCATGAAACAGTCAACTTGGTAACTTATTCCTTATACCTATTCCTCCACTATTGCAAAACACAAAGGTCTTCAACTACAAACAAATGTTGGGGATTTCCAAATCAATGACCTCAAGCAAAACTACCCAACTGTTCTTGTGAAAGTCCCCATTCAGTGATAGTCCCTCTGGCCACGTTATCACTGGTAACTGCAACATCGTGGAATTTGGCTTACTTCACGATGTTTTGACTAAAGGACCAAAGCATCGTGAGCCAAGGCGTGTCAACTGGAACCATAATTTTAAAACAATTATGGATTCAATTGAAGACTATGCCAGAAAATGGACCACGAAAGAACAGGAGAAAGAAAGTAACGTTTTGTCAGAATGGGTTAAAGCTGTGGGAGAATCAATTCTTTGAAGGACTCAATAAGCTCTAATGCAACATCCATTTTCCTAACCCTTACCCTAACCCTAACCCTAAACCCTAACCCAACAAAGCTCTATGACAAACGTGATGACTTAAACTTTCCAATCGTCAACTTTCCCGTCTTGTGTACATGTAGCAACATTCTGTCCGCTCCAGCTTATGAATTTATGTATCACAATTGATTCGTTACTCCAGAGATTGCGAGAATTACATCGATTTCTTTAGCAGAGCGTCACGTCTGACACAAAAATTGCTCACACATGTTTATGTTGCTCCTCGGTTGCTGTCTTCACTCAAGAAATTTTACAGAAGACATCATGCGCTCATAGACAAATATGGGATTTCAAATGAGTGCAGATGTTAGTTTGTCTGGGTTTTGTTGTTATCTTCCTTTAACGGATTGGAAATTGGCAGTGCGATGGGTGCTATAGCAGGCAGGAACCGCTTACTCTACCGGAGCACCTGATTTCACTCTTGTTACGACTTGAGCTGGGGTTTTTGATTTCTGTTCGGTTGATTTATGTTTTGTGTTTCCTCGTGCTGTTCTTGATCGTATTTACCGAGTTTTTCGTTTCCCTTTCGGACTGGTACCTCTTTGTTTTCTTTTATTTCTTACTAGAAAAAAAACCCGCCAACTTGCGGGAAAATCAATCGTTGCGTTGCTTTAAAATATAGAGCACACAATAAAAGCATTGCATTTGCATGGCCCTACATTGTTGTGCTAATCGCAACTTAAAGGTTCTACTGTTATACCGGTCACTAAATTGGAAATTAGCAGCGCGACGGGTGTGCTATATAGCAGACAGGAACAGCTTACTTTTCCAGGGCACCCGAATTCACTCTTGTTACGACTTGAATTCGCGTTGTTTATTTCTGTTAGGTTGATTGTGTGTTTTTTGTTTACTCGTGTTGTTCTTGTTCATGTTTACCGGTTTTGTCGTTGCCCCTTCGGACTTTTGACCCTCGAATGCCCCATTGGTGCCTGCTTGCTTCTTAGTTTATTAGCTTTTATTGTTTGTTACCCTACTTAAAAAAGTGGCACAATCGGTAGCAATTTTTTCCCCAAATTTTACACAAAGGGGAAAAACAACTTTAATATGGTTTTCATTTTGGCACAGGATACAGTTACATGGAAAAGTAACAATAAGAAAAAAAATATTGTTACCCGACACCGGAAGGACGGACTAACGGAAAATAGTGTAACGGACGCGGACCTGTTTTAATGGAAGTAACAATAAGTATTTTTCTTATTGTTACTTGGCGTTATTATAACCTGATTATATGAATTTAAATGTTATTGTTGTATTTAAGAATATTATCAACAATAATGTATATTTCTAAAATTTAATTTAATGTTTTGTAATTGAAAACTTGAAATAAAAAAATAATTTATCAAATTTTAATTTCACTAAAAAACCACCAGTGACTTGAAAGAAGCAAAGGTGTACCAAAGGGGTAACATTGAATTGTGATCATGAAAATACATGTTAATACACTCATTTGGTCTGTTTTGCCTTTGGCCCTAGGTAAAAAAAAGCTCACAACGTATCAAAATGGCTTCAAAGGTGCTGGTGGTTAATTTTGGCTGCTTATAGTGAGATAACAAGACTGGACTTGGCAGTAAAGGTGGTGTTTATTATAATAGGGTAAAGATGCAAATTACAGTCATATGGTCACAAAAGTAACTGACTAATAAAGGTTGCAAGATAATGAATACATGTAAATACACAATGCAATTTAAAACACCACATCACCATAAATTCAGTACATTTTATATGTACAATTATGTAAAACAAAAAATTTTAATGAAAACTGAAGTGGGAGGGTGGGTGGGTTCAGATTTGCACAATTTTTTATTATGACCTTTAAAATCTCCACAAAGGAGAGTTAACCTAAAACTCGAGCTACAGAACTGGATAAAAGGCTAAAAACCCGACCTACAGAACCGCATCCCAAATTAAACAAAATGAAATGAGTATAAACATTTTGAACCAATTTTGGCTGCTTATAGTGAGATAACAAGACTGGACTTGGCAGTAAAGGTGGTGTTTATTATAATAGGGTAAAGATGCAAATTACAGTCATATGGTCACAAAAGTAACTGACTAATAAAGGTTGCAAGATAATGAATACATGTAAATACACAATGCAAATTAAAACACCACATCACCAAGGAAAGCCTGCCAAGCCAGAAAATATGCTAGATGGAGCTGTTAAAGGTATGGAAACTTACAAGTAACCTTGAACTTAATAAAATTGAAATTGCTACCTGCAAAGTATGTACATTGTATGTTATAAGTAATGGCAAAAAAATGTCAACATATGAAATTAGATATGTACAGATAAATTTAATAGACTGGCATCTAATGGAGATTAGCTACTTGTAGCATTTTGGATGAAACTTGGTATAGGTTAGATGGGGAATGTGAAATGTAACCTCTGTAACATGATGAGACCCAATGACCAATAGCACATATTTGGCTGTCAGTGGCACCAACTGCTGAGGCTAGAGATGCACCGCCTCTCCTCAATGAATGGAAAGAATATTTGTTTGTGTCTATGTCACACTTCTCGAATACTACTTTCAACATACGATCAATGTCAGATTTTGAAAAGGGTGTAACTTCACCCAGTTGGTTTGGTACGCCAAATGCAGGATCTGTAGATTTTCCTGGAATAAGGTTGATCATATGAGTATATGCGGCCACAGGACACAATACGGAATGTGTCATAGATGAGATAGGAATTTCATGAATGTAGTTATGTTTTTGATGGGTTTTTGACCATTGAACACTTATTAATAATCCTTCCGAAGTGAATGCAAAATCCGCTCTTGTTAATTGCTCGGTCGATTTAAAGTCCTTCCTAGAAATCGCTCCAAAGTGTGACTTTCTAAGCATGCCGAAAAATGCTATTAAAATCATTGTCCAAAGTACCACATCACTTGTGTTGTTCAAATCAATTACACCACAAATGGCTTTCAAATGTTCTATCAGAATTGGAAATTTCTTATTTGGAATCCTGGTATTCAATTTATCTAGCCCAGTCAAGGTTAACTTCACTGACGGAGAGTAAAAGTCTTCGACATCAAATTTTAAGAGTGTTGCCCACGTTTTTATTCCAGAAATGTAGTTACGCACTGAATTGGAGCTTTTAAAGTGATCAGCAAGAAAACAAGCATAAATGCTTACAGTATTCGGATCCACAGGAAACGGTATTCTCTCAAATTTAACACAGAAGAGTATATATGTTCGTAATTGACACTTCAAGTTTGAATAAGTTCCAGGTCTAAAGGCAGCTCTCTGAGCACATCGTGTCTTTGCCATCAGATTTCTCCAGACAACTGAAATTATAAGTCAATATCAAGATTAAATATTAAGTCACTCGCAATTTGAACTATACTATACGGTTCACCAATCAGTTTGTTCAATTTCTGTTCTGCAAAGTTTGTAGACTCCCACCTAGAGAGTAAATCAGGAACCCTATTTTCTATCCCACTAATATGCAATGCCTTCAACTGAATATTGTTATGCGCACAAATCATCCAAATGTTTCTAGCTATTGAGAGCATTAGTTTGTCCCGAGATCGACCCGTATTAATTAATATAACACTGGAAAGGTTGTCACACTGAATTAGAATACGTTTGTTCTTGAATGATTTTGCCCATAAACGAAGACCTACTAAAATAGCCAAGAGTTCGATAACTCCGATATGATTTCCAGCATATGTAGTAGGAACAGTCATGTGAAATACTTCTATGTTTGAGTCTAAATGACAAATTCCACCTATACCTAGTAACGTGGCGTCTGTAGCCATCACTTGATCAGGGGATGACCAGTTATGATCAGGAATAGTTGTTCTACCGTTGTAATTGTCCATAAACTTAAGAAACCACAAAATGTCTTTCTTGGCTTCTTTGTTTAAGTTGATATGATGTCCCTTTTTGTTCACAGATCTCAGAAGATCAAGCAGTCTAGAGATAAATAAGCGAGCTGATCTAATACAATCCGCAATATATGAAAGCTGTCCAATAATCGACTCAAGTTTTCTTTTGGTTATTGTCTTTTTAGTTAATATATTGGACAAATTGTTTCGTATCTCTGACATTTTAGATTCCGGAATAGAGACAGTCTGAGTCAACGTATCAAATTCCTTTCCAAGAAAGACCATATTTGTAGAAGGAGGGCTACATTTCTCCTTAGCAACCTTAAAACCTAAACTTTCAGTTAACTGAACTAAATGTTCATACCCGCATGTAGCCTTATTCTCTGATTCTGCACTACCAATATCATCAATATAATTCACTCCATCATAACCGCTTTTCCTATATATGTGCATGAGAGCGTTTGTTGTACGCTGTGCAGCCATAGCACCGGTTCTGATTCCAAAGGGCAATTTTGTGTCAAAGTAAAGATTGTTTCTCCAGGTTAGCCCTAATAAGTGATAATCGTGGGGGTCGACTGGTATCCAACGATAGCAACGCTTAATGTCAACTTTGTATAGATAGCAACCCGGTCCCTTTTCATTGATAAGAGCAATCAAACTATCTATAGCTGGATAATGTAACTTAAACGGATATCCCAGATACGTGTCACTGGGAATCCCATCATTCACAGAGGTTTCAGGGGGAAAAGAAAGGTCCATAACAGTCCTACGTTCAAAGGAGTCCTTTTTGGGTACTGAAGAGAGGGGGGAAGTAGCTAGAGGAATAGAAAACGGATTCTTATAAAATGGACCAACTAATGCATCATAAAACAATTCTTTGTTAATATACTGATCAACATGATCATCATAAAAAAGTGCAGATTTGTGATTCCTCAATACAGTTTTCGGTAATTCTGATTTATTATAGCCTATAGGCCAAAAATAATTTATCAAATTTTAATTTCACTAAAAAACCACCAGTGACTTGAAAGAAGCAAAGGTGTACCAAAGGGGTAACATTGAATTGTGATCATGAAAATACATGTTAATACACTCATTTGGTCTGTTTTGCCTTTGGCCCTAGGTAAAAAAAAGCTCACAACGTATCAAAATGGCTTCAAAGGTGCTGGTAGTTAATAAGAAAAGTTAAATTCGTATCAGGATACCAAATAAAGGAAGCTTTATAAAGCTTTATAAAGGAAGCTCGAGCAATGTTTGCGATGGTTGTCTGGAATGGTATCATCTTTCACGTGTCGAACTTAAAAATACACAGTTTTCATTCTATAGGCCTTAAACATTAAAAAAAATCATATAGGGGCCGTAACCCCTACTTTTGTATAGCTTAATATGCTGAACATCTAAGAAAGCAACAGCTTCTCTCTATCTGCTATAGTTTTCATTCCATAGGTCAAAAACACGAAAACGTCATTTTAGGCGCCGTAACCCATATAAGGGGCCATCTGACGACTTCGACCTTATGGTAACTTTTGTAGAGGTAAAAGAGCTGAACATTTAAGCAAGCAACAGCTTTTTTCTATCTGCAATAGTATTCATACTATAGGGCAAAAACATGAAAAACCGTTAGTTTTCACCTTTAAGGGGATGTTACCCCTATAAGGGTTCATCTGACAATTGTTACCAAATGGAGACTTTTGTAGAGCTTTTGATGCTGAAGCAGTGGGTTGGCATCAGATGTAATCTATCTGTTATACTTTTTGATTTACAAGCCACAAACATTAGTCTGACACTCTTGATCAATTTTTAACCACGGCGGCCATGTCTTTTGATCAGCAGTCACCATTCGTGCAATCTTAGTAGAGGACATCTCATAGATAAAGTGTGCAAAGTGTCAAAGCAATCCCTTCAGTAGTTTCAGAGGAGAAGAATTTCAAAGAAAGGTTAACGACGATGACGACGACGATGACGACGAAGACGACGGATGCCAAGTGATGGCAATAGCTCACCAGGTGAATTAAAAAGTGTTAAATAGTCACAATGGTACAATGTCTGCCCCCCCCCTCGTGCAGAAAAATTCCGAGGTCTGCAAGGCTATGGGGCCTAGTTGGACAAAAAGAGGGGAACATGGGGTCCACAACTTATATAGTTTTTTTAATTGCAACCACTTCCGGTTGTTAAGATATCGAGGTCCAAAAAAGTGTAAAATAGCCACAATGGTTCTATGTCTGCCCCCCCCCCCGCAGGAAAATCTGGTTGTTAAGATATCAAGGTCCAAAAAGTGTAAAATAGCAGCAATGGTACTGTCTGCAGGTTTTTGTCCCAATGGCCCCCAATTTTATTCTCACGAAGTCCCATAGCTATGCAAACTGTGGAAACATTTCTGCAGGGAATGGAAATAGTACCATTGTGGACCACGATTTCTTAAAAACCAGAATATTTGGCAAAAGGACCATATACATGTAGGTTGGGACTCCAATGCCAAACCTTTATTCTCACTATATCCCATAGCCATGCAAACCGTAAGGATTTTTTGCAAGGGGTGAACATAGTACCATTGTGGCTTTTTACCCCTTTTTAGATCTCGATAGGTTAAGAACCGGAAGTTTTGACAAATAAGGACCATATAGGTTAAATTGGACCCCATGGCCCCCACTTTTATTTTCTTAGGTCTCATCGCAATGCAAACCGTAGCAATTTTTCGTCAGAGGTAGGGGACATAGTACCATCATGGCTATTTTACACTTTTTGGACTTCGATTACTCATTAACCGGAAACTAATGCTAATAAAGACTATCAAGGTTTCGGATCCCATGGACCCTATTGTTGTTCTCACCAGGTCCTACTGGTCATGCAAACTGTAGGGATTTATCCGCAGATGGACTAGGGGTGGCATAGTATCATACTTGACTATTTTACACTTTTTGAACCTCGATTTCTCATGATCAATTAACCGAAAGTTTAGGCTAATAAGAAACATATATGTTTTGCATCCATGATCCCCACTTTTATTCAAGCCTGGTCCCGTAGTAATCGAAACTGTAGGATTTATTTACTTCTTTACTATAACTTTTTAAAGAAATAGAGACATTTTTCATCATTTAAGATTATTTGGCTAGTGAAATAATTTTGTAAAACCACATGTAAAACAAGAAAATGTCCAAAAGAAATATTGCCCCATCCCGCAACATTTGGGACGGACGGACGAACGGACGGACTGAAGGACTACCGGACCCGGACAATTTGAGTGAGGCATAATTAAAAGAAATTTTAAGATGTTGGACCAACAGTTAAAGCCGAAAGAAAGCATTTAAAAGAGTTATTTCATTGTATCCCACATTTTATTATTCACAAACTAACAGTAACTTGTTTTCAACATTTTAAAATATTTTGATAAAGAGTAAAATAAGTCAAATGAGTGACAAAACTGTTCTCCTTTTTCAAAGCTCGAATGTTAAATAAGTAACCAATTCCTTATTCGATATTCGCCAAAGTAATATCTTGAAATGTGGATCGAAATATGGAATGTCGAATAAGTAACTATTTCTTTTTTTCAAAATACACGCCTGGCATTCGGACACAGAACCGGGAGGAAAATCCACAGGAACGTCTTGAACAATGAAATTACCACAGTGTATAACCGGACAGTAAGCGATCACGGAAGTTGATCACTGTCCGATGGAAAAATCCTAATTGTTTGTAATTTTCCCCAAGATATTTTGTGGTTTTGGGGCTGTATGAACACTTTACAATATCGACTAGGAACAAAGGTTAGTTGGTTTTATACCTTTCTCATTTATGGAACTTTTTAACGTTTCTTTTTGTATTCTGGACAATTTAAAATGTTAAAAATTTTCGATTGATCATCAGGGTGTGTACATTTATTTCCTTCACCGCACATATTTGGAATTTACTTACAAACTGCAATGATTTTATCAATATTTTTATTATTATCTCAAAGGGCGATTGATAGACTCTCTACATTGACAATGATAGCTTAAGATGAAATAAACAATTGTGTTTAAAACATCAAGTTTAGTAATTTTTGCATAATCGATTACTGTCCGATTAATTGGTCGTTCAATTTTTGCGGGTGTCCGATTAATTGCCTGCTTTGAATCCTTAGAGTTTGAATAAAAAAGTTATAATTTCAAATAACATGTATTTCTCATTTAGTTTCTTATATTCTACAATTTGCTTATTAAAAGGCTTATGGATTTGTTTTCATATTTTTATGATAATTTATGATATTGTTGATATCTCTACTGTTGGATTCGCGAAAAAAAAATATGCGACAGTTTTCATCTGATATCACCTTATAACAAGATGGATATCCTTTCAGCAAGCTAATAAAGGGAAGGGCGATTAACAGCTATGAGTACATTTAAAATCCTAGGCCTGCTTTTTGCATGTCACGTGTGTATGACTTATTAATGCAAATGTCAGAAAGGTTCATTTATAAGGAGCTTTCCATTGACTTAGGAATTTTGTGAAACAAATCTTATTATCACGTGGACAGCCAGTGTACTGAGATACATTTGTATTTGAGTCATTGCGTGAATTTTCACTTACTAGTATGATACTAACAACATGCTCAACACAGACTCGGTAAAAGCCCCGTTAAAATGTGAAAATTTTTTAGATCAAGATCATGGACGTAATGGCGCTGAATCCATGTCTTATATTAATAAAAAAAAACTATGATTTGAGTTGGTTTAAGAAACTATGATTCGAGCGGGGATTTGAATTGGTTTTAGAAATGTGGGAAGCCTCAATGATTTTGATTGCAGGCTATCACGACAGGTTTCTTTTACAGCCTCGAATTCATGATAAATCAGTCTATCAACTCACTCATAAAAGGGAGTTATGCCGATTATGGTTAATGATGGAAATCGGATGACATTATTTTTTTCCTGTTTTCTTTATTAAAAATCGTACACCATAAATGTATTGGACTGCCTTAATATGCGTTGATAATTGATGGTTAATTGAATACACATAGTCCATTAAGAAAACAAATTATAACTAAGTTCCAGACAATACATTTTTCTACGTCTGACGCGCGTTTCTTCCATTCAAGACTCATTAGAGGAGCTCTTCCAAAAAAATAAAATAAAATTCCAAACACTATACGAAAGTTAAGAGTGTGATGGAACCATAAAACCAAAAATATCGAACTGGAATACAAATCATGACCCCGATCAAACTATGTTTGGTCTAGGAAGAACTTTAGGGTTTATACAATTTTAAACTTTAAACGCTTTAAGCTTAAAACTCAATACCGGGTAACGGATAATTTATAGATTTGATGTGTTCTGAACGTCTAACAAAAAGATAAATATCAAAGCAGAGTGGCATAAAAACCGGAAATTTGGCAACGCTGTAAATAAGCATACTTCAACGAGTAATCCGCCCCGCGCCGGGCGGGCGGCTCTCGGTAATATTTAAATAAACAAATTGAAAGAAAGACAAACCATAAGTATTGAAAGGTAAAGTACTTTAAACTATAAAACGTTCGAACAGGAAAGCAAAATCAAGCAATGTCCTTGGCTCCTGCGATATCGGCCTAGCATACGTTAGTCTGTTCCATTCCAACACAATTCAAACTGACCGCGTTGTGTAAATCGGTTTATGCGTTAAAAGCGAACACCTACACCGTTTGACTTTGGTCTTGAATTCATGCTTAGGCTGTACATACACTAGGTTTTAGTTGGATGTCTTCATATCTCAAGAACTAAAAGACTTAGGTACATGTAGATGCATATTGTCATGCCCATGTTAATCGTTTGTTGACTAAATTTGAATCCCGATTGAATTTAAGCCAAATACTAGTATATAGGTACATGAAGCAGCACACTTGAAGTGTTGTGGCCACCGTAATTTTCATCTGATTTGAGCAATTTTTACTTTAATATTTCATTTTGTAATAACAGTTTGTCAATCATAACTATTTGTAACGAAAACGAGGCATATACATGTATATAGAACCTTAGAACAGAGAGAAAGGCCAACCAATCTGGAATTTTGCCTATATATTCCTGCTGAATTCATGCTAGACTACCACTACAAGGTTTAAATATTTTCCACTAAAAATATACTAAAACTCAACTACGATACTACTACAAAAGGGTCTGGGTACATGTATAATGTTTTTTTTTTCTCTAAAATTTCCAATTGATTTGCACCAATTCAAAGCTTCGATGAATGGTCACATGTTTATATTCGATAACTTGCTTGTACGGATTGTTTTCCAACTTAAGAGAACATACAAAAATAGTTATTTTATTATTTTTTTAGTAAATCTTAATCGTCAATATACATACATGTATGTATCAATGAAATTTTGTTGCAATATACTTTGTTTGGATAAGCTGTTACCTTTCATATTTATTCCAGTTTTTTATATCATTTTGTTTTAGCTGTAAAATGGTTTGAAAGTTATTGCTACATTTAATCCAACAATTAATCGGACAGACAGATATAACTTTTTAACAATTAATGATTGTGTACAGTGGCAATTAGTTTGACAGAGATTGAGTGAGCAGTGCTCTTACAAATTTTATTATTATTTAAACAGCTTTAAAGTGAGATGCAATGCACCATTTCAATGTAAATGGTTCACTAATAATGTGTTGTTTCTTTCGCCACAATGAGTTTCCGATGTCAAAATTACCAATGATTAAACCACTTTTTTCGAAAACTTAAATCATCTACATTATAAAGGTTATAAAGGTTATAAAGTATTTTATTAAACCAATCATGAGCCCGCTAGGGCATATATAATCAAATTTGACTCATACAATGTATAATATCAAACTCTTTCACTCACACTTTCTCTCATTCACTTTCGTACCTCTCACACTGATTGAAATAATTTTATTTTCACAATGAAATAAAAGTAACAAGACAAAATTGGGACCTTAGTCAATACTGCGGTATGAAGTACAAATGACAACAAAGTTCCAGACAATAAATTTTGCTACGCCTGACGCGCGTTTCGTCTATTCAAGACTCATCAGAGGCGCTCTACCAAAAATATTGAAAATGCCAAACACTGTATGAATATGAAGAGGAGAGTCACAATACATAGATCTATGTGAAAAAAAAATAAAAAATCATTATCAACGACATGTATAAAAACATATGCATGTCATGTATGTAATACCAGTGTAATTATGTTTTACAGAAATCTGACATATATAGTTTAATAAATAATACAATACACTTAATGTATAAAATAGGACTTATAACCTAATTATTATTTATAACATACCGTCTATTATAAATATATTCTACATGCTTGTAAGGACTTATAACCTTTTTATTTATCGGTCTTAGAATTATGATTCTTTCTAATCTCAAAGCATGTTTGTAAAAATATGCTTAGTTTATTGAGAACATAAAAGTCTTCGTTATTAAGTAACCAAATGAGTTTATTTTGTTTAATATGGAGTAGGCATTGCCTAAATGCGAGCATAGCTAAAAGGGACTACGTTTTACTAACAATCTTTTTCATATATATTTTTTATTCATATTTTGTTCTAAATGTCGACATTCAGGGCTATTGCTATCATTTAATTTCCAATATTTCCATTTGCTTATTTTGGGGCGAGATGGTATGGGGCGATTAAGCTTCGAGACACGTTATAGTTTCGTACGTGCATATAACCAAGACGAAACGAGCAGCTTATGTGTATTTATCATTTTAAGAATATTATTTTCTTGTAAAAAGCGCAATTTATTATTTTTTAAGCATGATTTCTTTTCTTATAAATTATTTTAACATTCACTCCGGCCCTGTAAAAATAATAACCCTTTCCGGACCATAAAAAATCTAAATCAGCATTAGCAAATTTATCGCGGAAACAAATACCGTAGAGCTCTCCGCTCGAGCGGGAACTTCGTGCCCGCTTGCGAGCTATGCTCGATATTAAGGTTTGAGAAGTTTTTATATGATATTGATACGTTCGTAAAAAAATCTTCTCTCTGTGTGTTATATCGTGGACAACTATTTAAAGTGACACTCATCTTCAACCTGATTTAAATTGCAATATTGGCATATTCTGTCTTCCCTTTCGAGCATTTTATATTTTCCTGTTGTTAGCCTGATACGTTCATATCGACCGGTCTCTATTCTTAAACTGTGAGCGCTTGTTCTAAATCTTGTTATAATTTGCCTATCTTTAAAAACTTTCATGTCAAGATAGTCTTCGGGTCTAAAATTATCTTTCAGAAGAAAATAGGTTGTTAGCTTTCCCGAGTTTTGCCATGTTTTGCTCATGTTTTTCCAAATTGATAAAAAAATATTTGTTAAAATACGTTTAATCGCTGCTTTAAATTTGCTTTTACCAAAATTTTTGAAAGTATCTAAATTAATATTTAGTTTATTACTGATAAAAACTATTGTAGAATACCAGCTTTTTAATATGCTCTTTGCATGTAGCTGCTTGTATTCATCATAAGCTGCTTTCAATAAATCGCTTCCTTTATTTTGCATAATTGTATGTCAGTAGCAAAGTAATTGTGTTATAGCTTTTATGAAGTACGGATATCTACATAGTTCAGATAATACTGCAATATTAGTACTTTTCTTATTAGTTCCCAATATGTATTTACAAAATTTTATATTGAGTTTCTCAAACTCCCAGTCTTTAAAAATTTCATACAAATTTTTATCTGATTGACTTTTTGAAAGAGTCAAAGAACTCCAATTTTCACAGCCATACAATAATACAGGACCAACAGTACGATCGAATAAATGCAAGATAGTCTTCAAAGATGGATTCAGAGAGTTGATGTCTCTGTAAAGTTTAAAAGATGCTTTTAAAGCTTTATCATATAAGATTTTTCTGGCCTCTCCAAATTTTCCAGAGGCTGTAAACGTTATTCCTAAATATTTATATGACTGGGTACATTCTATTTTGTAATCATTCATGTAAAAATCTCTGTTTATCAGCTTTCCAGGCTTGTTAAGAATTATTATTTTTGTTTTATTCGTATTAACTTTAAGACACCATTTATTACAATATTTATTCAAAATGTTTAGTTTATTTTGTACACTTTGTTCTGATTCTGATAATAGAATTAGGTCATCCGCATAAAGAAGGCTTGAAATTGTCTTACCGGACAATGAGACAGTGTATTAGGTCTGTGAAATCATTTATAAATAGTTTAAAGATATCAGGGCTTAAAACATCGCCCTGACGGACCAAATGAATTTGTAAGTTTATTTCCTATCTTAATAGACAATAGGTTATTGTTATACATGTCACAGATAATTCTGTAAAAGTGACCATAAATTTCTCTTTTAAGTAGTTTATACTTTATGCCTGGATGAATAACCGTATCAAAGGCCTTCTGGAAGTCCACAAAGCAAACATATAGTTTTTTGTCTTTTGCGTTTAGATATTTATCAATTAAACATTTCAAAACAAAAATATGATCAGATGTACGAGTCTTCTTGGAGAAGCCTATCTGGTTTTCATGTATGATTTTATTCTTTATTAGATAATTATCTAATCTGTTATTTAGAATAGTATTGAATGCTTTCCCAATACTGGTTCAGATTGTAATCCCTCTGTAGTTTTGTGGTAGTTTAGGATTATCAGATTTAAATATGGGAGTAATGTATCCCTGGGAACATATCTTGGGATAAACTCCAGAGGTATAAATAGCATTAAATAGTTTTAGTAAACAAGGGTTGATATGACATTATATATTGATAATTTGAATAGTGATAATGTAACAATAAAAATAATGATAACAATGTTAACTAATTGTACGCTTCAAATTTTTTCTTAAAATTTAGTTTCGGCGGAAAAAGGACTTAAATTCATTGTAAAATCAAACATTTTTATTAGGTCAACTAGGATTTTACCACCGGACAGTGATCAACTTCCGTGATCGCTTAGGAACCGACCATTTAACTTTAAGGGAGGCTTTGTTTTTTTCCAAAAAAAATATTCTGAAAATTATTTTTGATGAAAAATATATTTTGGCAGCAGAGGGTAAGAAAAACAATATTCTGAAGAAGGAATCCTGCCATATAAAATAATGATAATACTGAGAAAAATATTCTGTTGCGACCCCTTCGAAAAATAAATATTTTTTCCGACCAAAACAAAAAACCAAGGCCCCTTTCGAGCTTAATGGTCCGTCCCTTACTGTCCGGTTATACACTGTGATTACTCAAACTTTCATTGATTGTTACCTCTTGCAAAATGCACGTTGAAAACTTTTTGGTCGATATAGTTACCTCAATGTATACTTGTTTATCTACTAGTATTAGAACTTCCATTTTGACGTATTAAGAACAGTATCATTCATTTTCCCAACCAAGGTGGCAAATTTTGGACGCAACCGACAGCGGGTGATTTGAGATGCCCATTTAAACTCTACTAAAAGACTTTTTATTGGATTAAATGAGGTTACAAACAATAAGATCCTTTTTCATGTTTTTATGGCAATAAAGTGCACACATCGTGTGTCTTCTAGCTGTGAAAAGCCTGTTACCTATTCGTTTCCAATTCGTTGCCCATTCGAACTAGCGTATATCAGCCCTACTAAAAGACTTTTTATTGGGATAAATGAGGTTACTGGCAGTCAGACTTGACATTATCAATCTTTTCATGACAATAAAGTGCAGATCTAATGTGTCGTTAAGCTGTGAAAAGCTTGTTACCTATTCGTTTCCCATTCGTTACCTATTCGAACTAGCGTATATCGGCCCTACTAAAAGACTTTTTATTTCGATAAATGAGGTTACTAGCAGTCAGACATGACATAATCTATCTTTTCATAAAATTAAAGCACAGATCGCATGTCTCTTCTAACTGTGAATAGCCTGTTACCTATTCGTTTCCCATTCGTTGCCTATTCGAACTAGCGTATATCGGCCCTACTAAAAGACTTTTTATTGGGATAAAAGAGGTTACTGGCAGTCAGACTTGACATAATCTATCTTTTTTATGACAATAAAGCACATATCGCATGCGTTTTCTAACTGTGAAAAGCCTGTTACCTATTTGTTTCCCATTCGTTTCTTATTCGAAATACCGAAAATCTGCCCTACCATTAGATTAATTATTGGGATAAATGAGGTTCGAGGCAATGAGACTTGATATAATTCACCTTTTCAGGTCAATAAAGTGTAGGTCTCATGTGTCTTTTAGCTGTGAAATGCTTGTTACCTATTCGTTTCCCATTCGTTACCTATTCGAAATAGCGTTAATTTGCCCTACCATTAGATTTATCATTGGGATAAATGAGGTTACAGGCAATGAGACTTGACATAATTAACCTTTTCATGTCAATAAAGTGTAGATCTCATGTGTCTTCTAGCTGTGAAACGCCTGTTACCTATTCGTTTCCTATTCGCAATATCGTCAATCTGCCCTACCAAAAGATTAATTATTGCAATAAGTGAGGTTACAGGCAATGAGACTAGACATAATTAACCTTTTCATAGCAATAAAGGGTTGATCTCATGTGTCTTTTAGCTGTGAGAAGCCTGTTACCTATTCGTTTCCCATTCGTTTCTTATTCAAAATACAGAAAATCTGCCCTACCAATAGATTGATTATTGGGATAAATGAGGATAGAGGCAATGAGACTTGACATAATTAACCTTTTCATGTCAATAAAGTGTAGATCTCATGTGTCTTCTAGCTGTGAAACGCCTGTTACCTATTCGTTTCCTATTCGCAATATCGTCAATCTGCCCTACCAAAAGATTAATTATTGCGATAAGTGAGGTTACAGGCAATGAGACTTGACATAATTAACCTTTTCATAGCAATAAAGGATTGATCTCATATGTCTTCTAGCTGTGAAAAGCCTGTTACCTATTCGTTTCCCATTTGTTTCTTATTCGAAATACCGAAAATCTGCCCTACCAATAGATTGATTATTGGGATAAATGAGGTAAGAGGCAATGAGACTTGACATAATTAACCTTTCCATAGCAATAAAGGTTTGATCTCATGTGTCTTTTAGCTGTGAGAAGCCTGTTACCTATTCGTTTCCCATTCGTTTCTTATTCAAAATACCGAAAATCTGCCCTACCAATAGATTGATTATTGGGATAAATGAGGTAAGAGGCAATGAGACTTGATATAATTCACCTTTTCATGTCAATAAAGTGAAGGTCTCATGTGTCTTCTAGCTGTGAAACGCTTGTTACCTATTCGTTTCCCATTCGTTACCTATTCGAAATAGCGTTAATTTGCCCTACCATTAGATTAATTATTGGGACAAATGAGGTTACAGGCAATGAGACTTGATATAATTCACCTTTTCATGTCAATAAAGTGTAGGTCTCATGTGTCTTTTAGCTGTGAAATGCTTGTTACCTATTCGTTTCCCATTCGTTTCTTATTCGAAATACCGAAAATCTGCCCTACCAATAGATTGATTATTGGGATAAATGAGGTAAGAGGCAATGAGACTTGACATAATTAACCTTTTCATGTCAATAAAGTGTAGATCTCATGTGTCTTCTAGCTGTGAAACGCCTGTTACCTATTCGTTTCCTATTCGCAAAATCGTCAATCTGCCCTACCAAAAGATTAATTATTGCAATAAGTGAGGTTACAGGCAATGAGACTTGACATAATTAACCTTTTCATAGCAATAAAGGGTTGATCTCATGTGTCTTTTAGCTGTGAGAAGCCTGTTATCTATTCGTTTCCCATTCGTTACCTATTCGAAATAGCGTTAATTTGCCCTACCATTAGATTAATTATTGGGATAAATGAGGTTACAGGCAATGAGACTTGACATAATTAACCTTTTCATGTTAATGAAGTGTAGATCTCATGTGTCTTCTAGCTGTGAAACGCCTGTTACCTATTCGTTTCCTATTCGCAATAGCGTTTATTTGCCCTACCATTAGATTAATTATTGGGATAAATGAGGTTACAGGCAATGAGACTTGACATAATTAACCTTTTCATAGCAATAAAGGATTGATCTCATATGTCTTCTAGCTGTGAAAAGCCTGTTACCTATTCGTTTCACATTCGTTTCTTATTCGAAATACCGAAAATCTGCCCTACCAAAAGATTAATTATTGCAATAAGTGAGGTTACAGGCAATGAGACTTGACATAATTAACCTTTCCATAGCAATAAAGGTTTGATCTCATGTGTCTTTTAGCTGTGAGAAGCCTGTTACCTATTCGTTTCCCATTTGTTACCTATTCGAAATAGCGTTAATTTGCCCTACCATTAGATTAATTATTGGGATAAATGAGGTTACAGGCAATGAGACTTGATATAATTCACCTTTTCAGGTCAATAAAGTGTAGGTCTCATGTGTCTTTTAGCTGTGAAATGCTTGTTACCTATTCGTTTCCCATTCGTTACCTATTCGAAATAGCGTTAATTTGCCCTACCATTAGATTAATCATTGGGATAAATGAGGTTACAGGCAATGAGACTTGACATAATTAACCTTTTCATGTCAATAAAGTGTAGATCTCATGTGTCTTCTAGCTGTGAAACGCCTGTTACCTATTCGTTTCCTACTCGCAATATCGTCAATCTGCCCTACCAAAAGATTAATTATTGCCATAAGTGAGGTTACAGGCAATGAGACTTGACATAATTAACCTTTTCATAGCAATAAAGGGTTGATCTCATGTGTCTTTTAGCTGTGATAAGCCTGTTACCTATTCGTTTCCCATTCGTTTCTTATTCGAAATACCGAAAATCTGCCCTACCAATAGATTGATTATTGGGATAAATGAGGTTAGAGGCAATGAGACTTGATATAATTAACCTTTTCATGTCAATAAAGTGTAGGTCTCATGTGTCTTCTAGCTGTGAAACGCTTGTTACCTATTCGTTTCCCATTCGTTACCTATTCGAAATAGCGTTAATTTGCCCTACCATTAGATTAATTATTGGGATAAATGAGGTTACAGGCAATGAGACTTGATATAATTCACCTTTTCATGTCAATAAAGTGTAGGTCTCATGTGTCTTTTAGCTGTGAAATGCTTGTTACCTATTCGTTTCCCATTCGTTTCTTATTCGAAATACCGAAAATCTGCCCTACCAATAGATTGATTATTGGGATAAATGAGGTAAGAGGCAATGAGAATTGACATAATTAACCTTTTCATGTCAATAAAGTGTAGATCTCATGTGTCTTCTAGCTGTGAAACGCCTGTTACCTATTCGTTTCCTATTCGCAATATCGTCAATCTGCCCTACCAAAAGATTAATTATTGCAATAAGTGAGGTTACAGGCAATGAGACTAGACATAATTAACCTTTTCATAGCAATAAAGGGTTGATCTCATGTGTCTTTTAGCTGTGAGAAGCCTGTTACCTATTCGTTTCCCATTCGTTTCTTATTCAAAATACAGAAAATCTGCCCTACCAATAGATTGATTATTGGGATAAATGAGGATAGAGGCAATGAGACTTGACATAATTAACCTTTTCATGTCAATAAAGTGTAGATCTCATGTGTCTTCTAGCTGTGAAACGCCTGTTACCTATTCGTTTCCTATTCGCAATATCGTCAATCTGCCCTACCAAAAGATTAATTATTGCGATAAGTGAGGTTACAGGCAATGAGACTTGACATAATTAACCTTTTCATAGCAATAAAGGATTGATCTCATATGTCTTCTAGCTGTGAAAAGCCTGTTACCTATTCGTTTCTCATTTGTTTCTTATTCGAAATACCGAAAATCTGCCCTACCAATAGATTGATTATTGGGATAAATGAGGTAAGAGGCAATGAGACTTGACATAATTAACCTTTCCATAGCAATAAAGGTTTGATCTCATGTGTCTTTTAGCTGTGAGAAGCCTGTTACCTATTCGTTTCCCATTCGTTTCTTATTCGAAATACCGAAAATCTGCCCTACCAATAGATTGATTATTGGGATAAATGAGGTAAGAGGCAATGAGACTTGATATAATTAACCTTTTCATGTCAATAAAGTGAAGGTCTCATGTGTCTTCTAGCTGTGAAACGCTTGTTACCTATTCGTTTCCCATTCGTTACCTATTCGAAATAGCGTTAATTTGCCCTACCATTAGATTAATTATTGGGACAAATGAGGTTACAGGCAATGAGACTTGATATAATTCACCTTTTCATGTCAATAAAGTGTAGGTCTCATGTGTCTTTTAGCTGTGAAATGCTTGTTACCTATTCGTTTCCCATTCGTTTCTTATTCGAAATACCGAAAATCTGCCCTACCAATAGATTGATTATTGGGATAAATGAGGTAAGAGGCAATGAGACTTGACATAATTAACCTTTTCATGTCAATAAAGTGTAGATCTCATGTGTCTTCTAGCTGTGAAACGCCTGTTACCTATTCGTTTCCTATTCGCAAAATCGTCAATCTGCCCTACCAAAAGATTAATTATTGCAATAAGTGAGGTTACAGGCAATGAGACTTGACATAATTAACCTTTTCATAGCAATAAAGGTTTGATCTCATGTGTCTTTTAGCTGTGAGAAGTCTGTTATCTATTCGTTTCCCATTCGTTACCTATTCGAAATAGCGTTAATTTGCCCTACCATTAGATTAATTATTGGGATAAATGAGGTTACAGGCAATGAGACTTGACATAATTAACCTTTTCATGTCAATGAAGTGTAGATCTCATGTGTCTTCTAGCTGTGAAACGCCTGTTACCTATTCGTTTCCTATTCGCAATAGCGTTAATTTGCCCTACCATTAGATTAATTATTGGGATAAATGAGGTTACAGGCAATGAGACTTGACATAATTAACCTTTTCATAGCAATAAAGGATTGATCTCATATGTCTTCTAGCTGTGAAAAGCCTGTTACCTATTCGTTTCCCATTCGTTTCTTATTCGAAATACCGAAAATCTGCCCTACCAAAAGATTAATTATTGCAATAAGTGAGGTTACTGGCAATGAGACTTGACATAATTAACCTTTCCATAGCAATAAAGGTTTGATCTCATGTGTCTTTTAGCTGTGAGAAGCCTGTTACCTATTCGTTTCCCATTCGTTACCTATTCGAAATAGCGTTAATTTGCCCTACCATTAGATTAATTATTGGGATAAATGAGGTTACAGGCAATGAGACTTGATATAATTCACCTTTTCAGGTCAATAAAGTGTAGGTCTCATGTGTCTTTTAACTGTGAAATGCTTGTTACCTATTCGTTTCACATTCGTTACCTATTCGAAATAGCGTTAATTTGCCCTACCATTAGATTAATCATTGGGATAAATGAGGTTACAGGCAATGAGACTTGACATAATTAACCTTTTCATGTCAATAAAGTGTAGATCTCATGTGTCTTCTAGCTGTGAAACGCCTGTTACCTATTCGTTTCCTACTCGCAATATCGTCAATCTGCCCTACCAAAAGATTAATTATTGCCATAAGTGAGGTTACAGGCAATGAGACTTGACATAATTAACCTTTTCATAGCAATAAAGGGTTGATCTCATGTGTCTTTTAGCTGTGATAAGCCTGTTACCTATTCGTTTCCCATTCGTTTCTTATTCGAAATACCGAAAATCTGCCCTACCAATAGATTGATTATTGGGATAAATGAGGTTAGAGGCAATGAGACTTGATATAATTAACCTTTTCATGTCAATAAAGTGTAGGTCTCATGTGTCTTCTAGCTGTGAAACGCTTGTTACCTATTCGTTTCCCATTCGTTACCTATTCGAAATATCGTCAATCTGCCCTACCATTAGATTAATTATTGGGATAAATGAGGTTACAGGCAATGAGACTTGATATAATTCACCTTTTCAGGTCAATAAAGTGTAGGTCTCATGTGTCTTTTAGCTGTGAAATGCTTGTTACCTATTCGTTTCCCATTCGTTACCTATTCGAAATAGCGTTAATTTGCCCTACCATTAGATTAATCATTGGGATAAATGAGGTTACAGGCAATGAGACTTGACATAATTAACCTTTTCATGTCAATAAAGTGTAGATCTCATGTGTCTTCTAGCTGTGAAACGCCTGTTACCTATTCGTTTCCTATTCGCAATATCGTCAATCTGCCCTACCAAAAGATTAATTATTGCCATAAGTGAGGTTACAGGCAATGAGACTTGACATAATTAACCTTTTCATAGCAATAAAGGGTTGATCTCATGTGTCTTTTAGCTGTGATAAGCCTGTTACCTATTCGTTTCCCATTCGTTACCTATTCGAAATAGCGTTAATTTGCCCTACCATTAGATTAATTATTGGGATAAATGAGGTTACAAGCAATGAGACTTGATATATTTCACTTTTTCATGTCAATAAAGTGTAGGTCTCATGTGTCTTCTAGCTGTGAAACGCTTGTTACCTATTCGTTTCCCATTCGTTACCTATTCGAAATAGCGTTAATTTGCCCTACCATTAGATTAATTATTGGGATAAATGAGGTTACAGGCAATGAGACTTGATATAATTCACCTTTTCAGGTCAATAAAGTGTAGGTCTCATGTGTCTTTTAGCTGTGAAATGCTTGTTACCTATTCGTTTCCCATTCGTTACCTATTCGAAATAGCGTTAATTTGCCCTACCATTAGATTAATCATTGGGATAAATGAGGTTACAGGCAATGAGACTTGACATAATTAACCTTTTCATGTCAATAAAGTGTAGATCTCATGTGTCTTCTAGCTGTGAAACGCCTGTTACCTATTCGTTTCCTATTCGCAATATCGTCAATCTGCCCTACCAAAAGATTAATTATTGCGATAAGTGAGGTTACAGGCAATGAGACTTGACATAATTAACCTTTACATAGCAATAAAGGATTGATCTCATATGTCTTCTAGCTGTGAAAAGCCTGTAACCTATTCGTTTCCCATTCGTTTCTTATTCGAAATACCGAAAATCTGCTCTACCAATAGATTGATTATTGGGATAAATGAGGTAAGAGGCAATGAGACTTGACATAATTAACCTTTCCATAGCAATAAAGGTTTGATCTCATGTGTCTTTTAGCTGTGAGAAGCCTGTTACCTATTCGTTTCCCATTCGTTTCTTATTCAAAATACCGAAAATCTGCCCTACCAATAGATTGATTATTGGGATAAATGAGGTAAGAGGCAATGAGACTTGATATTATTAACCTTTTCATGTCAATAAAGTGTATGTCTCATGTGTCTTCTAGCTGTGAAACGCTTGTTACCTATTCGTTTCCCATTCGTTACCTATTCGAAATAGCGTTAATTTGCCCTACCATTAGATTAATTATTGGGACAAATGAGGTTACAGGCAATGAGACTTGATATAATTCACCTTTTCATGTCAATAAAGTGTAGGTCTCATGTGTCTTTTAGCTGTGAAATGCTTGTTACCTATTCGTTTCCCATTCGTTTCTTATTCGAAATACCGAAAATCTGCCCTACCAATAGATTGATTATTGGGATAAATGAGGTAAGAGGCAATGAGACTTGACATAATTAACCTTTTCATGTCAATAAAATGTAGATCTCATGTGTCTTCTAGCTGTGAAACGCCTGTTACCTATTCGTTTCCTATTCGCAATATCGTCAATCTGCCCTACCAAAAGATTAATTATTGCAATAAGTGAGGTTACAGGCAATGAGACTAGACATAATTAACCTTTTTATAGCAATACAGGGTTGATCTCATGTGTCTTTTAGCTGTGAGAAGCCTGTTACCTATTCGTTTCCCATTCGTTTCTTATTCAAAATACAGAAAATCTGCCCTACCAATAGATTGATTATTGGGATAAATGAGGATAGAGGCAATGAGACTTGACATAATTAACCTTTTCATGTCAATAAAGTGTAGATCTCATGTGTCTTCTAGCTGTGAAACGCCTGTTACCTATTCGTTTCCTATTCGCAATATCGTCAATCTGCCCTACCAAAAGATTAATTATTGCCATAAGTGAGGTTACAGGCAATGAGACTTGACATAATTAACCTTTTCATAGCAATAAAGGGTTGATCCCATGTGTCTTTTAGCTGTGAGAAGCCTGTTACCTATTCGTTTCCCATTCGTTTCTTATTCGAAATACCGAAAATATGCCCTACCAATAGATTGATTATTGGGATAAATGAGGTTAGAGGCAATGAGACTTGATATAATTAACCTTTTCATGTCAATAAAGTGTAGGTCTCATGTGTCTTCTAGCTTTGAAACGCTTGTTACCTATTCCTTTCCCATTCGTTACCTATTCGAAATAGCGTTAATTTGCCCTACCATTAGATTCATTATTGGGATAAATGAGGTTACAGGCAATGAGACTTGATATAATTCACCTTTTCAGGTCAATAAAGTGTAGGTCTCATGTGTCTTTTAGCTGTGAAATGCTTGTTACCTATTCGTTTCCCATTCGTTACCTATTCGAAATAGCGTTAATTTGCCCTACCATTAGATTAATCATTGGGATAAATGAGGGTAGAGGCAATGAGACTTGACATAATTAACCTTTTCATAGCAATAAAGGGTTGATCTCATGTGTCTTTCAGCTGTGAAAAGCCTGTTACTTATTCGTTTCCCATTCATTACCTATTCGGACTAGCGATGAGGCCCTACTAAAATACGTTTTATTGGGATAACTGAGGTAACAGGCAGTCAGACTTGACATGGTTAATCTTTTCATGACAATAAAGTGCAGATATCATGTGTCTTTTAGCTGTTTAAAGCCTGTTACCTATTCGTTTCCCATTCGTTGCCTATTCGAACTAGCGTATATTGGCCCTACTTAAATACCTTTTATTAGGAAAAATGAGGTTACTGACAGTCAGACTTGACATAATCTATCTTTTCATGACAATAAAGTGCAGATATCATGCGTCGTTAAGCTGTGAAAAGCCTGTTACCTATTCGTTTCCCATTCGTTGCCTATTCGAACTAGCGTATATTGGCCCTACTTAAAGACCTTTTATTGGGATAAATGAGGTTACTGGCAGTCAGACTTGACATAATCTATCTTTTCATGACATTAAAGTGCAGATCTCATGTGTCTTTCAGCTGTGAAAAGCCTGTTACTTATTCGTTTCCCATTCATTGCCTATTCGGACTAGCGTATATCGGCCCTACTAAAATACTTTTTATTGGGATAACTGAGGTAACAGGCAGTCAGACTCGACATGGTTAATCATTTCATGACAATAAAGTGCAGATCTCATTTGTCTTTTAGCTGTGAAAAGCCTGTTACCTATTCGTTTCCCATTCGTTGTCTATTCAAGCAAGCGTATATTGGCCCTACTTAAAGACTTTTTTATTGGGATAAATGGGATAAATGGGGTAAATGGCTATCAGACTTGACATGGTTAATCTTTTCATAACAATAAAGTGCAAATTTCGTGTGTCTTTTAGCTGTGAAAAGCCTGATACCCATTCCTATATATTGCATGCCTATCCAAACTAGCGTATATCGGCCCTCCTTACAAACTTTTTATTGGGCTAAATGAGGTTACTGGCAGTCAGACTTGACATAATCTGTCTTTTCATGACAATAAAATGAAGATCGCATATGTCTTCTTACTGTGAAAAGCCTGATACCTATTCGTTTCCTATTCGATCTAGCGTACATCGGCCCTACTAAAATACTTTTTATTGGTATAAGTGAGGTAACAGGCAGTCAGACTTGACATAACCAATCTTTTAATGGCAATAAAGTGCCGATCGCATGTATTTTCTAGCTGTGAAAAGCCTGTTACCTATTCGTTTTCCATTCGTTGAACGAACAAGTAGCGAATAGGGAATAGGGAATAGGGAATAAGTAACGAATAGGGAATAGGGAATAAGTAACGAATAGGTAACGAATAGGGAATAGGGAATAAGTAACGAATAGGTAACGAATAGGGAATAGGGAATAAGTAACGAATAGGTAACGAATAGGGAATAGGGAATAAGTAACGAATAGGTAACGAATAGGGAATAGGGAATAAGTAACGAATAGGTAACGAATAGGGAATAGGGAATAAGTAACGAATAGGTAACGAATAGGGAATAGGGAATAAGTAACGAATAGGTAACGAATAGGGAATAGGGAATAAGTAACGAATAGGGAATAAGGAATAAGTAACCAACTTGACGTCCATGATTTTATAGTAATATCACGTTAATGACTAAGAAATAACTTAACATTTTGTAATGTGAATTTTTAACAAAAAGGTATCCTGATGTTTGTACTTCATGCTTTGGAGATTTACAAAGAATCCATTTGACCAATGTCACCTGCACGGGTGATGAATTAGACATTACGAAGTGTAACTCTTCTGGATGGCACAGTGGTGTTTGTAGGAATGGAGGCAGTGTTGGTGTTTATTGCAGTATGTCTTAAGTTGTTCTGTATTTTCTTTTTTAATCTGAAAGTATTATATGAATAAACATGTTAAGTCCGGTCGATTAATTCTCACATATCGTCCGGACTTCTAATACTTCTGGTTATTTTACGCCCACAAGTCATTCACTTGGCACCAACACGTTTGTGTTGGAGAACACATCAAAGCTTTAAATTATCCGTATAAATTTCTAAATTGTCTAACCCTAAGGTTCTTCCTATGCTCTTCATTATCATAAAGTGTTTGGCATTTTCAATATTTTTGGTAGAGCGCCTCTGATGAGTCTTGAATAGACGAAACGCGCGTCAGGCGTAGCAAAATTTCTTGTCTGGAACTTTGTTGTCATTTCTATTTCCACAGCATTCATATATACTGCAATGCTGAAAAAAACTATAGCAAGATGCCTAAAGGGCATGGATTGGGGGCACTCAATTATGTATTCTTAGATTTTTCTGTCCTTTCTCCCCATCCTTATTGTTTGTCTTTGTTGTTACTATTTTCAATTCTATATAATTTATAGGGTCATTTTTTACTATTGTTCAACTTACCTCAGAAAGCAGTAGAGTTTGATATTATTACATTCAGCCTTTTCAGTTCTTTAAAAAGATAATTATAACTTTTTGCAGATTTTTTATAGAATGGTTATAATCTGTGTTATATATCATTGATATTTTCGACTAGAAATTAATATACACTCTATTAATCCTTTGCTTCTAAAGAATATCGTAAAGTTGTAAGATTTCTGCTATTTCAGAAACAAAAATACGGCTTTACGGAGGTAACAACCCATCACAGGGTCGACTAGACGTTTTCTACTATCAACAATGGGGATCGGTTTGTAGTGATGATTTCGACACTGCCGACGCAAAAGTTATATGTAGAATGTTGGGATATAATACCTCGTATGTATAAATGCAATATTTATAATGAAATTTAAGTACGTTATACTTAAATTTGGTTATCGCGGTAAGTACCTTTTGTTAATGGTTGTTAGTTTATAGAAATTACGTCGTTGCAATTGTTACGTCACAATGTCAAGGACGTCATTACTTCATTGATTTTCTTGAAGACAAGACGTAAAAGTGGTTGCAATGCAATTTTTTATCATCGAGGTCCATCGACTAGTTTGGGTGAAATAATTGGATATTTTTGAATTAAGGATGTCAAGTAATGAGAGAAAGGTAACATATTGTGTGATTTACTGTTTATTTTAGTCTGAATGTATGTCACGTGTTGGCACACATGTATAGCAGTCTACCGTTATTTAGCCCCCAAAAATGCTGCTGCTTCTAAATATGCAATTTATTAGCAAAATTCTGTATGTTTTTATTCTCGGTGGTGTTAAACTATCCAGTGAAACATTATCGCATAAAAATAAATGGTTTACTCTTTTTATTGTACTCAAATCCCAGCAACCCGTCTCAGCTTTATAAGGTAGAATGACTGTTATATTTATGTATCGGTTCTAAGTCAGACGTGTAAAATGCATTACAAAATACGCTTAAGAGGTAACCAAAAATTCATGAAACTTAGATATTAAGCACATGAAGGTTAGTGGTTTTTACGAAATTCGATTAAGAAAAATGCGACTGTTGGTCAGACGACCCTTAGAGACATGTAGGGTAATATTAATGCATTTGAAAATGTCTTTCAATCATTATGGTAGTTTTTGAAAACAATCGTAAAAGGCGGATATAGTTTAGGACCGGCGTGCCGGACGCGCGTCCTCCTGTTTGATAAGAAATTTGGTTAGGAATTCTATGAAACAAGAGGTCCAAGAAGGTTCCCATTTGAAAATTTCTGGATCCGCCACAGCAATTTGTAAACGGCGGTGGTTAAATTTTTGCTTGTATCTAAGTTAAAGAGGTATACCCCATTAGGCCTATAATAAGGTTATATATAGTCCAGTCCCTATTATTTTAAATTTTGTTGAATTTTAGATCTTCTGTTCATTTGAAGCCAGGATAAAAGGTTTTATCGATTTTTCTGGTAAACAAATTTGGTATCGGGGAATAAATGGTTCGTTACCCCTTTCTAAGAATTTTCCAGTTATCCGGTTTTGTCGAATACTGATATTTAGTGAAGTCATAGCTTATTCATTCAAAGGTGACAACATTCGTCGGTAAGTTGCTCCAATCAAAATTGCTAGTTTTACAGTCCTTACAGTTGTGCTATAAATTCTCAAGAATAGCTAAAGCACATGCAACTTTGAAGAATATGTTTCGGTTATCTTCTTACCTTCTATGTATTAATAAATCGTCAAAACATACTTAGAATTGATGAGTTAAAAGAGAAGGGCAAAGAGTTAAACTGTTTTGGGCAAGTGATAAATCACCACACCACATTCCTCATGTTTACCCAAGTTTGCAAGGAATTAGTTATTTGTGTTGACTAATAAATACTTTTAATTGGTATTTAACTTCATATGCATGTTAGAATCAAGCAAGCATTATAAATTTTCTTGGGTAGTGTTTGTTATGCAAAAAATTTCAGATTTCTTTTAGGACAGAAGAATACGAAGTACCAAGGTGGGTAGCAATCTAACCCTGTTAATCTATCCATATTCTGAAAATGGCTTCTATTGAATTGCGGCATTTGAGTCAAAATAATTGCAAGACAGAAAATCATAAGAGACGTACTCTACCCAAAAAGTTCAAACAAGGAATTCAAAACCAACACCAAAGTTTTTTGTTCATGTGTATTTAAAGTTAAGAAAGTGAAGTATCAAAAACAACAACACAATTTTGAGTTTAGACGACCGGAAAATCGGAACAAGGCTACCAAGAGTGTTTGCTCTAGCATAGGAGTTCACGTTTATCGCAATATAGTAACAATATATTTATTTTTCTCAGAATGTATAACACCAACTCACTCATTAAGTCAGCTTTTAAATTTCACATTACAAGGCAAGATGCGTCTCATGAATTTATTATAATTATGGATACTCAGTCCTGACTCTGAATGGCACAATTTACCCTGCATTTTACACATCAGTAACACATTTGCATTATAAATGCCTCGAATAGTTGAATAATTTCATTCCAGGTTTTAGAATAGGGGAAGCATAATATTGACGACAACGGGTGGAAAATGGGCTTTTGGTGTTCAAATTTATACATAATAGCCACGCAAACAAGAGGGCCGGGTCAAAAATGCATACTGGCGAAGTGCGATAGTATAACCATACTCTCTAAAATCGTTAAATATCAGTCTTTATGCAGAAGTTAGAACAGCTAATTTTGGATTTCAGATATTTATTTCAAGTTCTGTCTGTACTGTTTTCTTGACGGAACATTGTTTGTTGCGAGAAAAACAAAGTATCATATTGATCTATATAATTTCGTTACCAGTTGAGTGTATAAATTGCATATAAGTTCTTTGCTTATTAGAAGCCTAGTTTGTAGCCAAAATGATCGATGCTTAACTTCTATAGGAAATCATAAATTATACACTGTACACAGTTATCTATATATAGTTCAAGGAACAACCTTTTATAGAAGCATGTTTGTCCTATATACTTCATTCGAAAAATGACGTAATCCTACATCTTTCAATTCAATGCAAGGGCGCATAAAAATGGATATCCAAACGGGGTGATCGGACACTATGAAGAAACATTGAAGTCATGTCACTCACATAATTTTGTTAAACAACGGACTTTGCACCGATCTAGTGTGTGTATTTATTCTGTCTTTATATGTTAATATTATTACATACGATCATACATACACTCATCATCGGTCCTGTAATGTGAAAACAACTGTCTGATGAATTTTTTTTTTTGCATAAGTGGTCGTGCATACGTATACGTAATCCATTCATCCATCCATCCATCCATCCATTCATCCATACATACATAACATTACATACATAACATACATACATACATACATACATACATACATACATACATACATACATACATACATACATACATACATACATACATACATACATACATACATACATACATACATACATACACACATACAAGCATACATACATTATATACATACACACATACAAACAAACATACATTACATACATGTATATACACACAAACAAACAAACATACATTACAAAACTAGAATGGCAGTCTTCCATGGAAGACGTCTTAAATATTCGGTAAACAGTAGATGAATTACGGGCATAAAATCGATTTACACCATATAGTACTAAAGGAGGAAGCTAAATACCAAATATCAAGAGGTTGTGAATGTAGTTGCTCTGAAAACTAAAAAAAAAAAAAAAAATTCGTGACGCCGCAGGACAACTACGGCACAGGGCGACGCAATACGACGGATGGTGCCAATGCAACCCATAAAAGTCGTTTCTGCAACACGTTGCAGGCGACATAATTACATACTACATACATGAGGGTCGGTAGGGTCTTTTACGAGATAGCTGGAAAGGTTTATTTATACACGGGGAATTCGGAATTTTTTTTCTACGTTTTTCTGCTCTATTAATTTACCGGGAGCGCGTGATTTAGTATTTTTTTCTTTCTTTCTCGATTGCATTTTTTTTTACAAACTTCGCTTACATGTACACATGCGGAAAATATTGGTCACAATTAAAACAAGACATATTGTATATATAGAAACTGATGAATAAAATTCGGAAGATGAATATACAAGTATAAAAGCTTTATTTATAGCAGTGATTCATAGATATTTTGCGAGAAAGATAAAGTCGGATAATGGTTTGTTGATAAAAACTAGTAATTTTAGTTACGAAATAATTAAGGGGTTTCTGATATCAACTATCAATTTTTCGGTATTAAACTAAGAATTGTATTGTAATAACATTTCTATTAGATTGATACCATTATACAATGCCTTATTACTTATTATTAGTTAAGTTTTCATGTAAAAAGGCATGTAATTATATAAGTAAAGGGGGTCTTTCAGCTGGGCCTCAGCCGCGAAGCAGCTGCATTCCGCACTTACTTAAGTGGCGGTTGACAGTGAATTCACTGTCAATTTGGCATAATTCGCTGCTTCGTGAACTTAAAGAACATTTTAAGGGGTTTTGGTCTCTTCAACCGTGTATACCACAGTAATCCAAAATTTCTTTGATTCAGCCATCTGTGTATCCCACGGTGGTTCTTAAGGGGTTTCGGTCTTAAATATTATTCACCCGTGTATCCCACGGTGACGCCAAATTATTCTGCATATTTGTATAATATTTGTATTGATTTCTGGTTGCCATTCACAATATTCGGTAACCATTTATCTGATCATTGAATGTTGATATTTTATGTTTATTATATATTATCTGAAAATATCATTTCTTTAACCACCCGTGCATCCCACGGTGGAATTTATTTTATTGATTATCTATTGATTATTTATTGATTATCTATTGATTATTTATTGATTATCTAGATTTATATGATATATGAGAAATCATTCATATTTATTATTGTAAATCCTTATTAAAGCTGAGGCCCAATAATGCCAAACCTTACAAAGAGTTTTTATTCCCCCCTTAGTTATAAATGGGTATGCATTATTAGCAAGAGAGGTTTGGTTAAAAGCAGGAAAATTTGAAACTTATCACTGCATCATGTTTGTTTTATTTTTGTTTATGCATCAGAGATAATGAAATTTAAGTACGTTATACTTAAATTTGGTTATCGCGGTAAGTACCTTTTGTTAATGGTTGTTAGTTTATAGAAATTACGTCGTTGCAATTGTTACGTCACAATGTCAAGGACGTCATTACTTCATTGATTTTCTTGAAGACAAGACGTAAAAGTGGTTGCAATGCAATTTTTTATCCCACCACATACATTCCCACCCATTTTTTTAGGAGAAATAAGATAACCTAATTTACTATACTTGGTAGTTATATCTAAAATATTGTTACAACATTATTTAAATACTTGAAGTGTCCTTTTCAGTGAACTTTAATTATTTCTAACTATATAAAGTCACATGTTTATAAGATAAGAAGTTAATTTATTTAGAATATGATTCTGCCGGGGATTAGAATTTATACTTTCAGATGCAAGAACATTGGTGAAAGTATCCATGGCCTATGCTTTAGCTGGCACGAGCTCGATTTGGGGAGCAGGCTTCTTTGATTGAAGTGTCAAATCTTTTCTCAGAGGATTCAGCCGGGATAATGGAAAGCTCTAAGTACGAGGTTTATAATAATGGATTCGTACATTTTACCGATCAAGCAATCGCGTACAGATATGTGCTGCTAGATTTTCCAGGACAAGCAACATCAATCAATCAATCCACTAATTAATCATTTGGATCAATCAATCAACCAATCAAGTGGAAATCATAATAAGAACTATATAACAGAGGTGGAGTGCAATTCAAACCGTTAGAAATGGTTATTTTTTTTAAGAGGTATAAAACGTCTGAACCGCTAGGAATAACAACTTATAAAATTAACTCACAACATGAAGTGTGCCGTATTCTGAACAACGCAAGAACTTTCAGCTGTTTACTTGTTGAATGAGGAAAATTATCAGCGTTCATTCTCTCCGTGAATAGTTTTAAATACTGATATCTCAACGCATGTAAAAGATGTTTTATATAAGAAATAGTCGGAAATCAAAGAGAAAGTTATGTGCTTTGGAACCGTTTAGAAATTTCAACACCGATATGTCGTTATATGTGTGCTTTAATGATTCGCTGCTTCGTGAACTTAAAGAACATTTTAAGGGGTTTTGGTCTCTTCAACCGTGTATACCACAGTAATCCAAAATTTCTTTGATTCAGCCATCTGTGTATCCCACGGTGGTTCTTAAGGGGTTTCGGTCTTAAATATTATTCACCCGTGTATCCCACGGTGACGCCAAATTATTCTGCATATTTGTATAATATTTGTATTGATTTCTGGTTGCCATTCACAATATTCGGTAACCATTTATCTGATCATTGAATGTTGATATTTTATGTTTATTATATATTATCTGAAAATATCATTTCTTTAACCACCCGTGCATCCCACGGTGGAATTTATTTTATTGATTATCTATTGATTATTTATTGATTATCTATTGATTATTTATTGATTATCTAGATTTATATGATATATGAGAAATCATTCATATTTATTATTGTAAATCCTTATTAAAGCTGAGGCCCAATAATGCCAAACCTTACAAAGAGTTTTTATTCCCCCCTTAGTTATAAATGGGTATGCATTATTAGCAAGAGAGGTTTGGTTAAAAGCAGGAAAATTTGAAACTTATCACTGCATCATGTTTGTTTTATTTTTGTTTATGCATCAGAGATAATCACGATGTATCTAAAAATATTGTTTTAAATAGCTTTAATACAAATCTAAGATCAGAATGAAATACATGATATGTGATTAATAAGTTGTACACACCAGAGGCAAACAGACACAATAACTTACCTGGATTAACCAAACATTGTTTTGGAAATACCTGAACTAAGTCAGGACCATTGCGATATTCAATTTTTCCTTTATGTCTTCCTTGTTTTATCTTTTCTCTTTGACATTGTGAGATTGATCCTCCAAGGTCGGTCATTGTGTTATCACCTGTATATAAGGTCGCTTGAGTATATGACAATGTTAACTGATATTTGTTTTGTTTTTTGCATACTGACATTTTTATTTTAAATTAAAATTAAGCTTGACTTATTGTAATGCGCCCAAAAAGAAACATAAACTATACAATTTTTAACACCTGTATCTAAATGTTAAATTATAGAATAGGCTGTAAATTTCCTTATGACCCCATAATTCACCATTCCGATCTGTCAATCTTAATCATGGTATTGAACAATCAGATCATTGCATTTATAATGGTTATTTTAAAAAATTACTATTCATCAAACTGTGAGCTAATTCCATAGATTTTTTTAAGGATGCCTTGTAAGCTTTATCTCCTTTAAATTTATCATGAAGAAAACCTATTTAAGGACAGGCGAAGGTGTCTTTTCATGAACCGGTCTACTACTACTTAAAAAAAAATATTTACGCGGATTATACAATATGCAAAAAAAGATTTCATACCCAAACGAAAAAAAATTATGACAGTCATTCCTTAATTATATTGGTGTGGTACAGCTTCATTTACCATGATTTTTTAATTTCATTTTTTTTCTTTCAATTACCTTCTTTATTTTTTGTGTAGCAACATTTCGTCCAATTTAGCTTATGTAGTTTACATATCACAACTCATTCGTTATCCCACGACTTACCATTATTTTATTGATAGAGCGTTACGTCTGAAACAAAAATTGCAAATGGATGGTGATAATACTCCTTTAGTGTTGTTTTGACTAAAGAAATTTTACAATATCATGATCATGCACTCGTAGACAAATATGGACTTTATGTTGCTCATGATCAGATGAATACAGATGTTAGTTTGTCATAGGGTTTTGTTTTGTCCTCCCTTACTGGATTAGACTCGCGACAGATGTTTTGCTATAAGCAAAAAGCAGCATAACCTACCGAAGCAAATGAGTATACTATCGTTACGACTTGAGTTCTTGTTGCTTTTGATACTTATTTATTTTTATGTGTTTGTGCTTTGTGTGTTTCTTCGTGTTTTGATATTCGGAAGCCCCATTGGTACCTCTCTGCTTTTGAAATTTTAAAATGTCGCCAATAATTCAAAGTTTTCGTAGTAAGATGATATGCACCTGTAAGCCATTTGCGTTATAACTAATTAATTCCATTGGTAAAGGAATGATTTATTTTTTAGAAATCCACATATTTGGACAAAACCGTATGCCTCAGGATCTGGAAACGCCTGGATGAGTGAGCTTAACTGTTACGGAAATGAAGATGACATAGCATCCTGTCCATTTCCGGGATTTGGCCTTGGAGCATGCAAGTCATTAAAATATATTCACGTGGAATGTGGTATGTTATTACTAACATCAAAAGCCAGTACCTATTTATCCCTACTAAAGAAATTAATTGATTTAGTATTTATTTACATGCGGATGAAAGGGAGTGCAATATTTACCAGAATTCATTGTACCTTTGCTACTTTTGTTGCAATCAAAATCTGTCATGGACGTTTTGCTTTCAAGAAGATGCAGTACCAGTAAGTGTACAAGTTAGCTTGATTTAATGGGTAAACTTGTTAAAATGTTGATTAGAGTTATAAAAACTACCAATTACATGGTTATTATATATAATTACATATGTTTATCTTTGATAGGCTTTCAAAATGTGTTGTACTGTTTCCACTACAGCCAATATTAATTGCACTTACAGTAACTGCAGTTTGGTAAAACTCCTATTAGTTTACGAAAAAAAGTATCAATAATGATAATCCAGAATATATTCATGATATTGACAGTTTTTTTTTTTAAATTTTCAATTTCATATAAATCTATTTTGAATTACACTGCATTGTGATTACATTTTCTATGTCACAATAATCTAGTGATTTGATTTCATTGAATACAAAATGACATAGGTATTGGTATACGTCTTGTTGGCGGTACTGTTCCAAACGAAGGAAGAGTGGAGGTATACCACAATGGAAAATGGGGATCTGTCTGCAATAATCATTTTAATGAAAGTGAAGCACGGGTAGTCTGTAGAATGCTTGGCTTTGAAACAAGGTAAATTTTTGCATAATGTAATGTTACAGATGTAGTAATAAGAACAAGGATTATTATTCATTTGACATGTCTAATAAAATAGTAAAGTTAGTTTGTGTGTGTCACAATCTTCACCGACAGCAATTAAAAACTTATGCAGCGTGGTTCATTTTTCAAAACTCGTTGCCTTTCGATTAGCCCCATGCAAAATGATACAAAACCAAAACAACAATCACAAATTTACTATAAGATAATTCACATGGTCGAGTGAGTTACGAAATTATGATCACGAGTGACAGTGAAAGCATCTTATTTAATATTGCGTCACTGCACGAGTAATCATCCTTTGGTTATCAAGAAAATTGACATTAAAATTTGACGGAAAAAAGTTTTATCTGACTTTTTCAAATGTTCAGCATTAGCACAGATAACAGCCCAAAACAGATAAGACTTTGTTGATAATTTCTTTATGATATACACTGGATAAAAAAAATAGGGGGTTGTCGTAGGCAAAAATGTAACCCTCTTTTGATGGAGAAATCCCGAGGATTAAAAAAAATGACAGAAATCCCAAAGCTAGACCAGCCTTAATTTGGTACACTTTACCCCCCCCCCCCCGGACTTTACCAAGCTTGGTGAATATGGTACAAAAGTCAACTAAAAAAAATGTCATATCAGTGCTCGGTAAAACATAAAAAAAGAACTCACAAACTACCCGTTTTTTTCAAACATAACATTGTAATAACACAAACACAGAGTTTAACCGACTATTGAATTATTTAGTCCATAAAACAGACAAACTGTCGGTAAAAGTTAAAAATAAATGTTCGTTTGAGTCTTTTTTTAAAGAAAGTTACTACAATGAGTGAAAATAAATGTTTAATTTTACCATAACTGTATTCACGTGTAAAATTCTTGACATATGTGTAGCTTTTGTTTACGATTAAAGCAATGTGACAGTTTTGCCAAACTCACACTTTGGAAGTAGTTCCCTGGATATATTGATGGATAACCTTGACTGCACTGGCCAGGAATCTCATATTTCGCAATGTAAATTTTCTGGATGGGGACAACATCAGTGTCAACACAGCCAGGACGTCAGCATATCTTGTGGTACGTTGAATTTTATTGAGAAAAAAAATTTCGACACAAATGTTTTTTTTTCCAAAGTACTCGGCTTTTTGCAAAAGAGAATATGTGACGATCGCGTAACGTAAAAAAAAATCATAACAATATTAATTTGAAGAAATAGCTACGGTCTTCACAACCAGGGAACAGCCAGTGTCGTGACTTAAAATGGCGGTAAAAATACATCACCCTATATGTTATTCATCCGCCAGACAGAATAGTGTTCGCTTTAAGGTGGTTTGGGAGTATAAAACTAAGCATCTTTTTTGGACACTTTGCAAATTCTTAGTCGACATTTCAATTAAAATGAGTGAAATAACATGTACCGGATATGCAAAATTTAATTTTTATTTGATTTTATGAATGAAATAAATGTAAATTAAATATATTTTTTAAAATAAGGAATGTGTAGGAAAAAATAGTTTTTGTTAAATATCTAGAGAAGAAGGTCAGTGACCCTAAATTGTTTTCCTGTTTTTCAAAAGATAGTATAAGTTGCTTGTCATTTGTGAAATATAACTACAATCTTATGGATTTCCAGTTCACAATGATGCTAAATAACTCTTTTCCCTTCATAATTTATTGAAAGACAAAACTCTAGGTCCGCGACCCCAAATTATTTTTGCATTTTATCAATATTCGTTTATGGAAGGTAACTTCTGCAAAATTTAACAAAAATCTTATGGATTTTGCTAATACCCCGAACCACCTTAAATGTTAAATTGAACTACTTTAGTAATTTTATTTTATATGCTTTCATCAATATATATTTTATATGATAAATAAAGTATGAAATAGAAAAACATTTGAAAAGTTTTAAGATATATGTAGCAATAGAAGAACAATTTGTATTGAATGAGGTAGAAGAAAAAACATTTTGTAAATTATAGGAAAAACACCAATGCGACTTGTGAATGGCAGTAGTATATCATCTGGAAGATTAGAGGTCTTTCATAATAATATTTGGGGTACTGTCTGTCGGAAAAATTTTGATGAAAAAGATGCAAAAGTTGTTTGCAAAGGTTTAGGATTTACATCAAGGTAAATTGCCATGCAACAAGACTATTTCATTTCTTTCTTTAAATCAAAATTACAACAAATTTCCAGACAATTTAAATTTTGCTTTGCTTGACACGCTTTTTGTTAATTTATGACTCATCAATCATGTCAATCATAAGCTCTATCAAAGGGTTGTAAATGACATACAAAATATGAATAATAACAAAACCAAAAACTGCCGAATTAGGAATCAAATTATAACTAAGATCAACTTATATCAAGGGTTGAAATAAACACCTTTTTAGTTGAAACGGATATTTTATAGCTTTGGTGTGTTCTTAAACACCGAAGTGTTGATACTTCAGCAGGCTAACCTTAGGTTAATAAATCTCTACAGCAGCGCTAACCATCACGGATTAAAGTAGTCAAAATTACATCAAAGTTCCAGACGATACATTTTGGCACCCCTGACGCGCACTTCTTTATATTAGACTCGTGCACCAAAGGCGCTCTACCCAAATATTGCAAATGTCAAACAATATGTGAATATGAAGAACATAGAACAACAAAACCAAAAGTGCTAAATTGGAAACCATATTATAAATAAAATCAACTTATGTCTGGGGTTGGAAGTAACAATTTTTAGTTGAAACAAAAAAATATGGCTTTAATGTGTTCATTAACACACAAGTGTTGATGTCGGAACAGGCTAACTTCTAAGAATTCAAAATCCACCAGCAATAAATGTTGCTACGCCTGACTCATTCGAGGTGATCTACAAAAATATTGAAAATGTTTAACACTTTATGAATATAAATAAACGTAAGTAGTTGGTTACATCTGCTACATTCAATGTTTTGAATTACCTTTAAATGAGAAGAGTTGAATGCAAGAAGCAGGGGTACCAATGGGGTATCCGAATGTCAAAAGTCCGAAAGGGCAGAGACAAAACCAGTAAACACCAACAAGAACGGGACAAAATCAAACAGTATGTAAAACACGGAAACACAAAAATAACTGAATATCAATCAACAACGCGAACTCCAGACGAAACTAGAGTGAACTCATGTGCTCCGGAAGAGTAAGCAGTTCCTGCTTGCTATAGCACACCCGTCGCGTTGCCAACAGTCAATTCAGTGTGTCAAATCCGGTAAAGCAAGACAAAACAACACCCTATGACAAACCAACATCTGTACTCATCCGAGAGATCGAAATCCCATATTTGTCTATAATTGCATGATGTCTTCCCAAAATTTCTTAACACCCTTTGTCATAAATATAGACTTTCATTAATTTTGGTAACGTAACTTAGCGTTACCGTTTCCCGCGTTATCGCGCAGTCTATGTAACGTCACAAGTTGTAACGATCAGAGCAAAATATAACATCTAATATGGTATACACGAGTTCTAGTTGTCTATTCTAAACCTCAAGAAAACCCTCTAATTCATCATATTGGTGCCGATGCAAAACCGGAGATGACATCTAAACTAAAGACCACCCGTGCAGGACATCGAGGAGTTCTAACGAAGCTACTGAAGAAAGCAGATGGAATCGAAGAGTCGGAACACAGTGTGGGAGAACTTCGTTCGCTGGTGGAGTTAATCAAGACTAAACATAAGACTTTGTTGGAGCTTAATGATCAAATCTTGGATGCCATAGAGGAAACCGAAGTTGTCGGAGAAATCGAGGAAGTGGGCAGATACGATTATGATATTCAGATGTGCCTTGGGAAGATTCAGCAACACATTGATAATGTAAGTCAATCTAAAAATCAGTCAGCTTTAAATCCTAACGCACCTGAGTTCGTAAATTCTAATCTAGTTCAGACACATTCTATGCCGTTCGATTCACAGTCACAATCTAGTCACAAGGATTCACAATCGTCTAGTCAATTTCACAAACTACCAAAACTCAATTTACCAACTTTCGATGGAAATCTGATGGAATGGCTTCCGTTCTGGGATTCTTTTTCGTCTGCCGTACATGACAATACATCATTAACTGAGGTACAGAAGTTTAATTACTTAAAATCGCAGCTGTACGGAGAAGCAAAGGAGAGTTTAGCAGGACTACAAGTTACTAGCGCTAACTATGATCATTCTAAATGAGAGATTCGGACAACAATACAAGATTGTAAATACTTACATGCAGAATTTACTCAACTTACCAACACCGTCACCTGGTATTAAAGGGCTCAAATCATTCAGAGACTTGTTGGAGAGTTATATTCGGGGATTGGAAGGTATGGGACATCACCCTGGAAACTATAGTAGTCTATTTATTCAGCATGTGCTCAACAAACTGCCCAGTTCCGTGAGACACAACATTACTCGTGATCATGGAAATGATGACTGGAACATTTCTGAACTAAGAAAGGCTATCAAGAAAGAAATTTGCATACAAGAAGCTGTGCAAACTGGACCTAGCGATCATGAGATTGTATCAACTGCGTCATTTGTTGCCGGGAGTCGGAAAGTGAAATCATCAGGAAAATCAGAGGTAAGGGAAAGTTACAAACCCCAACACAAACCCAAGTCTTGTCTATTCTGTAACGGGACTCATCATCCGAATGAATGTACTAAAGTGACTGACAAAAACGCCCGTGTTGAAATCGTAAAGGAAAAGCGAGCATGCTTTAATTGTTTTGGCAACCACCGAGTATCGGAATGCACGTCAAAATTCAAATGTCTTCACTGCGGAAAGAAACACCACAGTAGTATTTGTAAGGAAAGTCGATCAGAGAACAATACATTTAGTGGACAAAACATGAAACAAGAAAACAAGAAGGTAAGACCGGAAACCAGTAAATCCCATGACGAAACTACTAACACTGCTATATTGCATTCTTCAATAACTGCGCAAACTGAAATTCTACTGAAAACTGCCATTGCGCCGGTGTGGTACAAGGATCAACATGTAATATCTAACATTCTACTCGATGAAGGTGCACAAAACTCTTTTATCACACAAGAACTAGCCGAGCAGTTAGAAATCAAATCTAATGGAACTGTCAGTATGCAAATATCAGCGTTCGGCGGAGACGAGGGAGAAGTGCGCAACTTGGAAAAGGCGACAATTAACCTAGAAACTGAGCGAAAGGATCGAATTCCGATTGAAGTAATCATTGTGCCGAAAATAGCAGCGCCGATTCACATGAAACAACACGTCAAAGCCACCAACTTACCGTACTTGAGAGGATTACGTTTTGCGCATCCGGTGACACACGAGGAGCAGTTCAATATATCGTTATTGATAGGAGCGGATCATTACTGGTCGATCGTACAGGACGAGATAATACGAGGAGACGGACCGACCGCAGTCAAATCTAGGATCGGGTATCTACTATCAGGACCGCTACACACAGGAGTAAGTACTAAGCAGTGGAGTTCAACAATGATGAACATTCTAGTAGCGCGAAAACCAGATGAAATGAATATTCAAAGATTTTGGGAGATCGAATCATGCGGAACCGAGAAAGAATATGACGAAAATATGACTAGCGTACAAAACACGATGATGGAATACCAGGACAATTGTATCAACTTCGAAGACGGAAAGTATGTAGCTAAACTTCCATGGAAAAGCGACCACGCGGAACTACCAAAAAATGAATCAATTGCAAGGAAAAGGACTCTCAATGTAATCAGTAGACTAGCTAAGGACCCCGAGATGCTGAAAATGTACGGAAATATAATCGAAGGACAAGAAAGGAAAGAATTTATCGAAAAAGTGCCGGACGATGAAATAGAAAACACGCAGGGACGCATACACTTTATTCCGCACCACCCCGTCCAGAAGGAATCGAGCACGACCCCAGTCCGTATAGTGTATGATTGCAGTTGCCGTGAGTACTCTGGATCGCCCAGCCTCAATGACTGTCTTTCGTCAGCGCCACCTATCTTAAACAAATTGACAAACATTCTAACAAGATTTCGACTTGGAAAGTACGGAATAACTAACGATATCGAGAAAGCATTTCTCAACGTGAGACTACATAAGGAAGACCGAGACACGACCAGATTCTTTTGGCTTTCTGACCCGAGCGATCCCGACAGCAGACTTATACAATATAGATTTAAAGTTGTATTATTTGGAGCGACGTGCTCGCCGTTTATTTTAAACGCAACTCTACTGAAGCATCTGTCATTGAATACCAGTGAAACGTCAGACATTTTGAAATACAAATGACAACAAAGTTCCAGACAATAAATTTTGAAAAGAGACTTGTATGTCGATAATGTGCTTACAAGTATGGATTCAGATGAAGCTACATTAAGCTACTTCAATCAGTCGAGAAAACTTCTAGCAGATGGAGGATTTAACCTACGTTCGTGGATGTCAAACAGTGAAACATTAAGAGCTCTAGCGGAAAACGAAGGTGTACTCGACTCGGATAAAGAAACGAAAATTCTTGGTTTAAGATGGAACGCTAAAACCGACACCCTGAAATTCGCCGAAACCAAACAATTGCACAGAGAGAATGTGCATTTAACCAAAAGAGAACTATTAAGTCAGTCGTCATCGATCTACGATCCTCTGGGATTACTTGGTCCGATCACAGTAAAGGCGAAAATACTTATGCAAAGCTTATGGAAAACAGGAATTACATGGGATGAGTCACTGCCAATAGATATTATAAGTGAATGGACTGAAATCAAAGATGATATTTTACATATAACTAAACACTTCCAAATACCGCGTTATTACTTCAAGAACGAGAACGAGACGAACGGAGAAAGAACACTACACGTATTTGTGGACTCTAGTAAAAAGGCCTACGGAGCGACAATCTATATCAGTCAAAAAGAAACAACAGAATTAGTCATAGCCAAGAACCGCGTTGCGCCGTTAAAGGAGATAACACTTCCGAAACTAGAGCTAATGGCAGCAGTTATCGGTGCACGACTTGCCAAGGAGATGATCTCAAACTTAGAAATAGACAAAGCCGTATTCTGGAGTGACAGTCAGATTGTGCTGTCATGGCTGAATTCTACAAAACCTTTAAACAAGTTCGTTACGAAACGTGTGACGGAAATTAAGGAAATCACAGGTCAACACGAGTGGAGATATGTGCCGACAGAAATGAATCCGGCCGATCTACAAACGCGAGGAATCAGCGCAAGTCAATTCGAAAACTCTACGCTTTGATTACACGGACCGTCGTGGATTGCGGATAAGAATAAATGGCCGATATGGAACGAGCACCTGCCAAAAACTGTTTTGGCTACTACTACAATTAGTGATCAGCTTGACGGAAACGATTGTCAAGATAAGAATATCCCTAGAATTACGAATATTATGGACAATTCTAGGTACTCAACTTTACATAGACTGTTAGCAGTTACTTGCTATGTACTGAGATTTGTTAGAAACTGCAAAATTAAACGTCCATATCGACTAAGAAGTACTAAAAGGGAATCTAAATCATCAAAAGAGGAGATAATTCAGGCAAGGAATATGTGGATCATGGACACTCAACTAGAGAAATTCATGGATGAACGAGAAAACATTACTGGAAATTCAAAAATTAAGCCACAATCGATAGTCAAACAGCTTAGTTTATTCAAAGACGACGACGGAATAATTCGATGTAAAGGGAGACTTCAGAATTCAACCCTGGACAACGATGCAAAGTTTCCAATTTTGCTTCCGAAAAATCATAGGTTCACCGATCTGGTAATTATGGCTACACATTTACGGACTTTACATTCAGGAGTTGGACAAACTGTGTCTAGTATACGTCAATTATACTGGATATCTTCTATAAGACAGTGCGTAAACAAGGTAATTCGTAAATGTATTCAATGTAAGAAAGTACTTTGTAAACCGTACTCTAAACCAGACCCACCCCCACTTCCGAGGGACAGAGTGAAGGATGTTCAACCATTTGCGATTACTGGAATAGATTTTGCGGGACCTCTAATAGTCAGCGATGGACATTCAACAAGAAAAGTGCACATTTGTTTATTTACATGTGCTTGCATTCGAGCAATTCACTTAGAACTTTTACCGGACCTTACGCTAAATTCGTTTATGCTAGCGTTCAGACGATTTATCAGCAGAAAGGGAAAACCACACACTATCTATTCAGACAATGCACAAACATTTGTGTCCGCATCTTGCGAAATTGAACGTCAGCTGAATTTGTGCATTAAATGGAAATTCATCACAGCAGGAGCACCGTGGCACGGAGGATGGTGGGAGCGTATGATCGGCCTTACGAAAATGACGTTGAAAAAAGTGCTTGGTCGATCACTCATCAGCGAAGAAACGTTACGAACATTGATCACGGAGATAGAGACGATCATCAACAACCGTCCGATAACGTACATATCATCGGATATTCGGGACCCAGAGCCACTGACCCCATCACATCTACTGCACGGAAGGATCATCGAGATGGAGATGGACTACGACAAACACAACGCGGAGATCGATCATCTAGATTCATCAAGTGCTAATAAACTGTTAGAAAGAAAGAGACTTCTATTAGACCATTTTGCCAAACGTTGGTCTAATGAATACCTTACTGGACTCAGAGAATTTCACCGTGCGGCCGGGAAGAATAAAGGACAATGTATAAATAACGGTGATGTAGTTCTAATCGAGTCAGATTCTCCACGAACTCAGTGGAAACTAGGAGTTATACAGGACACACTAACTGGAAGCGACGGATTTATTAGATCAGCTAAAGTGAGAACATCTAGAGGACTAATCACGACGAGACCTATTGTGAAGTTATACCCTCTTGAAATTTAAATGTTTTCAATAGACTTTAACTATTTTAATTTCTATTTATTTCTATTGAGTATTATTTTATTTTCACATTTGAGGCCCCCAGGATGTCATAAATATAGACTTTCATTAATTTTGGTAACGTAACTTAGCGTTACCGTTTCCCGCGTTATCGCGCAGTCTATGTAACGTCACAAGTTGTAACGATCAGAGCAAAATATAACATCTAATATGGTATACACGAGTTCTAGTTGTCTATTCTAAACCTCAAGAAAACCCTCTAATTCATCATACCCTTAATGGATTCGAAAACTTGACCGAATTATTCTACATTTATTTCCGCATGCATATGTAGGGTTAGATTTATTTTCCAGATTTCCATATGTTATGAATAATGCATATTTTGGAGAAGGAAGTGAAGAAGTTCTTCTTGAAAATGTTGGTTGTAATGGAAATGAAACAGGCATTTCTGCATGTTCATCAAACGGCTGGGGTCACTCAGATTGTAGCCATGATCAAGACGTGTCACTGATATGTGGTAAGATATATCCGTTTGAATTACTCTTGTTGCGGCTTTAGATGTAAAGGTCTTCCACAATATGATTTTTTCCCTAAAATTTAACTGTTCTAAGATAAACTTTTAAAAAAAAAGACAAATTTTGATAAAAACCGAAATTATTGTTTTCTTTCAAGAGGCTTTAGTTCGACTCGTTGATGGACCTACGCGTTCAAGTGGAAGAGTTGAAATATTCCACCAAGGTGAATGGGGTACTATTTGTGATGATGGATTTGATGTACCTGATGCTGGCGTCGTCTGTACCATGCTAGGATTTAATAACACGTTAGTCAGTTATGATATTAAAACTTTTTTGGTCACAATATTACGTACTGTTTATTGTAAAATTGAATGATTTAATTACTTCTAGTTAGTATTTTCTTTTGGTACTATCTAATTTCTAATTTCCATCCAAACATTGAGGTGACAAATTATGTTTCTTTATTAGACATTCGTATTTCATGATAAGTTGATATGAATTTTTAAATTATATAATAAACCGTTCTTTCAAAAATGTTTTTTGCCTTCTTCCATCAATGTTCGTCGATGTTTTGTTATCCTGTAGAACAATACTCGTATGTCAGTGTGTGAGATATATATATATAATAAATAAACATATAATTTCATTATACATGCTAATACTCCACATTTATTCACTTTAATTTGCACAAAGTATCAACATATCAATGTGTACAAATGTATAATCTTACAAGCATGGCCGAGGGATTCAGAATCGAAATTGCTGAATCTGCCAGCTATATACTGTGGTTTCATCATTTTCCGTGGTGTATCAATTTTCGTGGTTTTCGTTGGTGGTTTTGATCCAGAAATTTTGTTTCATTGCTTTGCATACTGCAAAATTCAGAACCATGAACTGTCCTTTTTCCACGAACATTTATACTTACGAAAATAAATGAATCCACAGTTTTTTTTTTTAAATTTGTTCATATGTAGCAAGATAATCTAAAAGAGATGTTAAAAATGTTGTGTCAAAAAATTGATTTTAATTGCCTTTCTCGTGCATTTGTAGTAATCCGCAAATCCTGCATGCACCGCAAATACCTTATGGTAATGGAAATATATTTCTAAAAAATATAAACTGTAGAGGAACAGAGGCATATATAGAGGACTGCACATACAATGGATGGAATGTTACAGGATGTAAACATTCAGAAGATGTTGGCGTTGATTGTTGTCAGTATTTAATAGTTGATAATGAACAATTCTAAAGGCCTAACTTTAGAAAAAAATACCTTTCATAGAAATGAGAACATTAATCTAATATTTAAAAATTTCAACATTTTATTCAAATCTGACACAGGTGTTGCAATACTTTTTTTCCAGGTGTATAAATGCCTTTTAATTTTGATTCATATTACTTTTATTGTTCTATACATTTGAATTTTCAATCCTACTGTGAGAGTAAAAAGGAAATAAAAGCAGGTGATTTAAATATTACATAATATGATGCAGTTACAATGTTAAGCTCCCACAGACAAAACAACTTATTTTGTATCTTTCTGACATTGACCGACTGACTGACTGACTTTATATCAGTCAATTAATAAAACCAAGATTTGCTCACCAAAACCATTTGGGTTTTTTCAGCAACTGAAATAAGGCTTATTGGGGGCACCGGTCCATTTGAAGGACGTGTTGAAATTTTCCATGATGGGGAATGGGGAACCGTCTGTAGTTCGCAATTTGATAAAAATGATGCTAGAGTTCTTTGCACAATGCTCGGTTATAAGCAAAGGTAGGTATTATGTTTAGTTTGTTTCTCATATATATCTTTTACAATATTTCTTGGCCAGATTTTGTCTTCATTCTTCCCTTCGCAAAGCAAATTTCAACAAGTTCCAATTTTAGTCTTTAAACGGAGAAGAAAGTATGCATGCAGATTTGTGTGTGGTTTTTGAAAATGTTGATTAGTTTTCTTCTTTTGATAGCAATCCAGTAGTCCATCCAATATCAGAATATCATGAAGGGGTCGGTCCAATATGGATGAAAAATTTACAATGCAAAGGAGACGAGATTGATGTGGCATTGTGTAAATTTGATGGATGGGGAAAAAGCCATTCTTGTAATCACTCAATGGACATTGCTTTAACTTGTGGTAAGTACATCTTTTTCCGATTTGTTTTTTTTTTTAAGAATAGCTTCAGCTTGTTTTAATATGCCATTTGTCTCACTTTCGCTGTCTTTACGGTTATTCTGACTAGCCACAGTTGATCGTCATTCCGGTCAATGACTTTGGAATCAAACATTTATATGTAATGCACATGTAAGTATGTAGAGCGACAGCCCCGAAATTTTGGGGATAGTCGCAGATTAATAAAATAATTAAACTGCCTTAAACATTCAACGTTTTTTTCTTCTACTTAATTATTCTTCATATCTTTATTTGTCTGGGACACTTTTGTTCTATATACCAAAGCGATTTCAATCAAGCTTTGCTCAATGATAATACCCTACGCAATGTTGCTTATACACATTTTACAAATCAGGGGGTACCAGGGGCAGTGCAACGTACACCCCTCCAAATACCTCACAATTTATATTTTTTGAATCAAAAATAATTTACATTCCTACCCATAACTATATGTTTTATTACTTCTTATGATAAGACGAAGTATTTATAGCAAGAAAAGTCTAATAATCCCTGACCTTGGGTTGCATGACCCCGGTGAACTCTGGTAAACTTGAGATTAATCTCTCTGTTGAAATTTGCAACAATGGAACTTGATCTCTTTGATCAGTTAAATTAACAGCTATACAAACAAGATTATCTTGTTTTAGGAAAGAGAAATTTACCTGTATGAAAATTTTACCTGTTTGAAAAATTTACCTGTAGAAATTGAATAGTATGAACTGAACTAATGAAATGCTATACAGAGTACCTGTAGTAGGTTACATGGTTTTTAGGAAATACTTGTTATTAAAAACTATTTTTATATCAGTGTACTTTTAGAATATTAAAAATAATTTTTTTAATGAAATGCTTTAATAATTAAATTTTTTTAATGGTTTTTACAACTCATCATAGTTTGTCCTCAGATATATCTGAAATATCGGATATTACTGATTATTCAGATTTCTTATACATTTGTAGTCATAAACGAGGTTATTCTTATCGAAAGTATACTGTTTAATGACTTTAGATTACATTGACTGTTTAAGTGTCTATCTGTATATATAGCTTTTGGGCTCGTTTAGAAGGGGTACCAATATCCCCCCCCAATCTTTTATCAAATATTCCATTTCCGAAAAAAAAGTGTTTGCCAATATCCCATATCAGGATTGAAATTTCCCATTTATAAAATATGAGCAGAAGCTGTTTCCATATTTGCTTCATGTTATACATGTATTTTCAATTCTATGTGAATCAAATGGCATGGTCTTTGATGGTGTAAAATGTAAATGATGCATAAGTAAAAAGATTTTGTCCTTAGTGTTACATTATATTAATCAGATTTTGATTTGAAAAGTAAATAACTATCAAATTGATGGTCATATTACCATCTTTGATGTAGGAGTTTTCTTCCTTCAGAGTAGGAGTTTTCTTCCTACAGTGTAGGAGTTTTTTTCCTTAGTGTAGGAGTTTTTTTCCTTCAAGCAAAAAAATTCATACCCATAACAAGTTAATCTCCTCTGTATAGATGTCAATTTAACTGATCACGGTAATCATCTTCCATTGTTGCAAATTTCAATAGAGGGATTAAGTTGTAGTTTACCTAATTTCATTAAGGAGTACCAATATAAACACGGGGATTATAGTCCTTTATTAGCAGTAATACCATGGGATCTGAAAGAATCATGCGACTCTCCGTCAAATGATAAAAATCTTGAAATCCATTGAGATCAGCCACTCTTTATCCATATAATTAATAAATAGTATATTACCGTGTAGCGGGTTATTTTGGCGGGGTGCAAAATTTGGCGTATTTTAGCGGTCGGACTGATATCTGCCAAAATAAAAACCGCTAAAATTCATGATTTAAAAATGTTTTCCGGACGATCGATATTGTAAATTCAATCAATAAAATGGTCATTTATCAAAAAATTGCATTCCCTAGGATTTGTTTTGATTGAAGGTTAGATGTCAGAAAACTAATGATGTCATTTTTGTGCACTATTTGCTTATGAATGTTTTCTTGTGAAATTTTACCCATACAAAATCAGTTTAAAGTTAATTAACTTAAACTGCAAATTAACCTATATTTATTTTGACTATTCAACATATCCATTCTTCTGTGTTACCCGTGTTTAAAGATCAAAGGCCTAGAATTGTGATCTACTTGTCAAATTGATATCTTTTTAGTTTAATTTCAATCGTTAAATAAACAAACGGATTAGTACAACAAACCACACAATAAATTAATGAATTAATCATAATTACGAAATTGGTATGCAATGTGATTTTACGATATAATAACTAAATAACTACAAGTTTTGGGGGATTTCTCGACTCATTTTTTCCCTAGTTTTGTCCATCCGCCAAAATAAAAACCACCAAAATGTTTGCCAAATTTTACACCCGCTAAAATAACCCATTTTACGGTATTACTTAAATGATAATACCAAGCATTTTGAACCATGACTGGGCCCGAGGGGGTCATCCCTACCCCCCAAAGCTTAAAACAAATGGACATCTTGAAAACAAAATCATTAAGATCTTCACCCAGATCTGTTATTGCTCAATATGATGAGAGAGAGTTTTTTGTACCATAGGGGATAGGGAAGTATAAAGGGATCAAATGCACATGAAAAATAATGATTCGGTAAGATTTTTTTTTAAAAAAGGTCTACCTTTGACGAGAGGGTTCCATAAGTAAAGCGTAACGACGAGTCCCAGTATAGTTAATTTTGGCACCCGTAGAAACAATGACTGGTCCAGGAAAAAAAGATCATCGAAATTAAGTTGTTGAGTCTTGAATAGACGAAACTCGTGTCAGGCGTCGCAAACTTTATTGTCTGGAACTTTGTTGTACTTTGTATTTCTAACATCCGTAAATTTAAAGGTGAGCGCTGCATGTGAAGTTTTAATCCCTGAGGTTTGCCCGGTCCGGTATCGACACTTTTGTGTCGAAGAGAACATTAAAGCTATATCAAAATTATCCGTTTAAATTTCTAATTTGTCTAAGCCCTAAGGTTCTGCCTACCACGGACATAGGTTGATCTTCATAATCTGAATATAATGTTTGGCTTTTTCAATATGTTTGGTAGAGCGCCTCTGATGAATCTTGAATATACGAATCGCGCATCAGGCATAGAAACATTTATTGTCTGGAACCTTGTTGTAATTTGTATTTCTAATACCCTTGAATGTTAGCGCTGTTGGTTGAGTTTTAATTCCCCGAGGTTAGACTGCTCCGACATTAACCCTTTTGTGTTGAAGAACAAGTCAAAGCTATAAATTATAAATTTAGATTTTCAAAATTTCAAAAAAAGACTGGTCCATGAAATAGTAAAAGACCACTGAGATTGCGTAGGTGGGTCCTTTCATTATCGTAGCCTAGAGTAAGGGGGTCCAGCCTGACAGGGGTTTACCTTTGGCGACACGGGTTCAAAAGTACGACGTTACGTGCCAGTATTGTAAGGTTTGGATTCCTAGAAACAAAGACTGGTCCATAAAAAAATAAAAGACCACAGATATTTTGTAGTTGAATCTTTTCCTTGTCGTAGATTTAAGTAATGGGGTTTACCCGCCGATGATCTACTTTGCCGTGAAGGGTCCAAAAGTAAGGCTCTCCTTGCCAGTATAGTAAAGCTTGGTTCCCCTAGAAACAACTTAGACTGGTCAAAGAAAAACATAATTTTATTATACAAATTTACTATCAAACTATTAAGATATTATGGTAGAGAAGAACATTTTTGCTTAAATATTCTTATAACAGATTATTTAGAAAAGGTCGATTATTATAAGCTTGTAATCTTTTTTCAGAAAAAACCCTTCCGATGAAATACTTTTTTCATTAATTCTCTAAATGTTTTTTTTTAAACATAACAATAAAAATAGGGATTCATTTGGGTTTAATGTTATATATATATATTTATTCTAGGGCTTATTTTTTCATGAGTTGTCTCCCTTATTGAGTTTACAAACTTTATTCGTTTAGGTAAGGTGATTTAGTTTAAAAACCGCAGTTATTTAACCCTGTAACAAGGAAGAGGGAGTAAATTAGTTTATCCAGTTCACTTTTTTACACTTTATATCATGTATGTTTTGTTTGGTAATTTAGCATAATAGTATTCAAAATTCAAACTGTAAATACATGTATTAAGCAAAACGTTAAATATTTAGCTTTTCCTTTCTCTTAGGAGAAAGTTCAGAAGTTCGACTTTTTGGAGGAAGAGGTATATATGAAGGCCGAGTTGAATTTGCTAACGGAGGGTCATGGTTGCCAGTTTGTAGAGATGGTTTTACCATGAACTCAGCTAAAATAGTCTGTAAACATTTTGGCTTTCCAGTCAGGTAATTTTATACAAATTCTGCATTATTTAAAAAATTCTGAACAAAATAACCAGCAGTGTACAAAAATTATTGTTAAGTGTAAAACAACAACTCACTCACAGTGATTTGTGAGTGAGTGAGTGAGTGAGTTGGTGTTTTACACTTAACAATAATGGTTTTAAATTTGCTCTTACTAATTAAATACCTTATAACCCACGTGAACTGAATACGTGATCGTGTAATGGTAAAGGAGTTGACCAAAGGGTCGTGAGTTTAAATCCAATAACCGTTGTATCCTTGAAGAAGATATTTGCTGCTAGCTGGAGAGGGACTAAAAGAAGCATTTAGCTTGTTTCCCAATCCAGGATAAATAAATATGTTAAAACTAAGATACTTTTACTTTACTTCAATTTTTCTACTCGATTCAGCTGTAAATGAGTACGTGGATGGATAGTTGTGAACATGTAGAATGATAGTTGTTAGTGTCTGAATGGCAGCTTCGGCTGAATATTCCATCTGGAGCTTAGAATGATTATATTTGCAAGGCCCAATAACCATGGATAATGATTTGTGAATCGCTTTGAGACGACCTAGATGTTGTGAAAAGCGGTATATAAGAGCCTCAAATTATTATGATTATATTTATCATTACACTTACAGCGACAATGACCCATCTGTTTTGAATGGTTCGCAATTTCTACAAAACACATTTAATGATTCTGTCTCGTTGAGCTGTTCTGGTGGAGAGCTAGATGTTGCTTTATGTTCACTCAAAGTACTAACAAATCACAACTGCTCCGGAAACTATGTAGGAATTAGGTGTCGTAAGTACATATTTTATGTTCCATCTACGAAAATAGGGGTATAAAGTTTTCGGGTCCGTCCGTCCCAAATGTTTGCGAGATGGGGCGTTATGTCTTTAAGACATATTCTTGTTCATTAAGTTTTTTTTTTATATTTCTATTGCAGTTCATCTTCACTGATTGTACATGGCTTTTGTATCTTTTATATATAATGTTCTTTAAGCTCATTTACGAATTGGACGCTGTGACCTTGCTCAAATTTGCAGTTCCATAACTTAGAAGCAGGTTCAGTCTTTTTTGAGACAATGTTACCGATCATAACCAAAATTGTAAACGGATTTCTCTTTCATGTTGATCACATTGGTAATTTCACGACGTTAGAATACATTTAAACAGATATTTTTTGCATAGCTACATATATTTTCAGCAAGGACAGATATTCGATTAATTGGTAAAAATCTGCCATCATCTGGAAGAGTAGAGATATACCACAGTGGTCGATGGGGACCAGTTTGTGGTCATTCGTTTAATACTGAATCAGCTCAAGTCATGTGTAGAATGTTAGGATTCCAAACAGAGTATGTTGTTATTGTTTGTTTGCATTACAGGGAACCTTACGGTTATTAAGTTTACCCTTTAACAAAACAAATCATTGTAATTCTGACGGATATTCGAAAAAGTAAATTATATATAATTATTGTATATTGATTTTATCAGTAACCAGTATTTTGTTTCATATTCAAAACATGCATGTATTATTCTTTATTTCTATTAGAGGAGCAACATTCTATGTCAACAATGTTTTTGGAAAGTCTGAAGCTCTGCCGCTTATTGATGATGTGATATGTAGTGGCAAAGAAAACGATTTGACTGCATGCAGATTCACATGGACATCCAAAACATGCAATCGATTTGCAAATGTTGGGATTTCTTGTGGTACTGATAATTTTTGCGTTTAAAGAAAAAGTTGAAAAATTATTTTTACAGAATATTATGAATTTGACTAGTCATGAATTTAATATCTAAAATGTATCACAGATCTATAGAACTGATTTGCTTTCTTTGTTTTGATATCATTACAAAATTGATATTTAAACTACAAATGTATAAATGTTTGGCAATATTTGTATATAGAAATAACATGACGTAGAAATATGCGCTCGTATAAATGAAGTTTGTAAAATGTTATTGGTAACCCAGATAACCTCACCTGATTAAAATAAATCAAAGTAGATACAGATACTAGCAAATCATAAGAAAAGAAAATAATTGAACCTCACAAATAAGTCTTATACGTAATACAACGAAAGTAATTCGTTATAGCTTTTAACATACAGTAAACATTTAATATACGAAGACTACACTTATGTACATGTTAAAGACATAGAACCTATCAATTTTGATTTTTTTTACATTGAATAAAAAGTACATATATTAAAAATATACTATCTAAAACTTACCTTTACCAACATAAAAACTCAATGTTTTGCAGTTTTCTATAAAATAATCTTATCTTAATTATTCCCGTTGAATAAGTATTGTCCATCATAAATATTTACTTTTGGTAAACTGGGTACTGTTAAGCTACGAAATGAAATGTAACCAAACGAGGCGAAGAGAAAACGAAATCTGTAAATTAAGAAAAACGACTAGTGTCGGCTAAATTCGATTCATTTTTCTTCTTTTACCAGTTTCGCTCGATATCGTGCCTTTTCTTTACAGATTTTTGCTTATTTTACTGTTTACGTTTCCCTCTTTACCGATATAGTTTTTGTTCTGCTCCGTTTCGTTTGGTTACTTTTTGTTTCTCAGTTTACCGGCACCCACAAGTATTTACATTCTATAATTAGTTTGTCCTCTTTTTTGACACTGCGTTTTTTTTCTTCAGTTTTCCATCGAAAAGAATACTTTCTGGTAGTTTTTTTTTGAAAATTTAACATTTTTTCAAAGGTTTTACAATGCATTCTTCAAATAGTGTGAATTTCATTATTTTTTAAAAATTGCCAAAATGATAGGTTCTATGTCTTTAACTAAATCCAACATTTAATATTATGTAATAAATCACCAAATAAAAAAGGATAAAGTTTTGAAAAAGGGAAAATCAAGAGGAATCTGGTGAAATGTGTATTTTTCTATTATTTGGAATACAGCATATTCATGCACATGAATTGTTCCTAATGTTTAACCTTTAATTGTGTTGATATTTAGTGCCAACGAAAATAAGACTTGTAAATGGTGCTGGTCCCTGGGAAGGTCGAATAGAGGTCATGCGGAATGGATTATGGGGCACAATATGTGATTCTTCCTTCGGGGTTGATGAAGCATCAGTCATTTGTAAAATGTTAGGATTTAAAGAATTGTGAGTCATTTTATAGCACAAATCATAATTAGGGTAATTCTGATAATAGTTGCACACATGTAGGCGAAAAAAAGATCAATAAGGTTATATATATAAACTTAAACCTCATGGAGGTGATTTGGAGCCATTTTCTATAGTCCGTTTAAGTTAACAACATAACCAAATGTCCGTGAAAATAAAACAAGACACAATTTGCAACACATATTAAATAGTAAAAAATAATTTTAAAATGTTAACTTCTAGTATCAATAAATTCGAACTGAGAAGAAAATTCTTGTACCAACTGACTTCCCTTGGAACATTACAAAAGATTAAATATTCATTCAGTACTAAATAAACAGACAGAATGCTTTTCTACATTGCTACACAAAAGCTTATTTAGAGGTTGCTTTTGGCTAATGCATTATTCTAATAGGTATACATCTCCTAGACCTAAGTTGTCATCATTATATGGTGGGAGCAAGGCTGAAATCAGGCTTGATATGATGTCATGTGCAGGAACAGAGCTTGATATGCATTCGTGTATACAGGGAACATGGGATGAACATTCCTGTAGCAGTTCACAGGAAGCTGGTGTTGATTGCAGTATGTACGGTTATGCATAGTGATAGATTGTTAAAGCAAATTGAACCTTGCTTTAAAAATACACATACAATTATACATCTGACCCTTAAATGTAATTTTGTTTTGAAGTTGTTACTTTGAATTTTTTAACTATACAAGTATCTTAAAAGCAATTTTAAAAAAAATGTCTTAAGTGTAAATGTAACTACACATAAACCAAAACATCTTTATAAAATAATGGTATTAAAATTATATATGATAAACTATTATGATTTTTACCACAGTTTAGTAGTCTCAGAGTGGTTCACAAATTTTTTCCCGAGGTTATTGGGCCATGCGATCTATGACACTTAACTCCTAGTGCATATGATCTTTGTCATTGCTTTTCTCAAGTTGTTCATATCATACAATTTTTATTAGTCTATTTGGTATAATGTATATAGGAGAGTCAAATCTACGATTGTCTGGTGGCAGCCATAATATGGAAGGCAGGGTTGAATTGCTAATAAATGGGGTTTGGTCGTCAATTTGTGATGAAGACTGGGATACCGTAGAAGCAACTATAGTTTGTAAAACCTTGGCAACTTTTCCTTATGACAGGTAATAAACACCACATAATATACTATAGTAGTATCTGCTTAAATTTACATATTTTACTTTTTAACAATAAGTTTTTGAGTTGATATTTTATCAAATAATACAAAATACAGAACAGAATAGCTAAGTAAAGCTGTGCCGATTCTGTTCTTATACCTTTTTTATTAATTGATAAATTTACAAGCAGGAACTGCTTACTCGTATGGAGCACCTGAGTTCACTCTTGTTACGACTTAAGTTGGCGTTGTTGATTGCTGTTCAGTTGTTTTTGTGTTTCTATGTTTTTTTGCTTCGTGCTGTTGTCGTTCATGTTTACTGGTTTTGTCGTTGCAATTTCGGACTTATGACATTGGTGCTTCTTTGCTTCTATGCTTCTATCAACAATTGAAGCACAGCTAAAGAACATGCATATACATAGCCATAGCTTATCAGTTTTTGTTAACACTGGAGACGTTGTTTCACTAGTGGTATAAACAGTTTCCGTTCAATTGCAGTAGTTATTCTTCTGTGTCAAGTGTTTATCGTGAATATACTTGGCAGGGTTTTAATCTTTTTTACTTGAATGGCCGCATGGAAAATATACTGATTTTTACTGAATTTCCTGAAATACTGGACCCCCTTGCCTAAGTGTCCGAAAAATTTAGACATTGTTAGGTAACCATTGTCTGTTCCGACAGATTTATCCCCCCTTAGTGCTAAGAATGAATTTACAATTCCTGACTTTACCTCATTACATAATTGAAGCAATTATCGATGGGTTAGATTTTGTTAACATAAAATATCGTATGCCTTTTAAACATGGTTTCGGAGCTTTAGCTTGAGGGTATATAGTGGTCAAGGCAAATATTGTGTATGAATTAGAAATAGGTATATCATATTTTGTTAAACAAACATTCTAATAACTAGAAAACTGCACATATATAAGATTAAAATATGTAAATAAAAAATAATTATTTAAGATTTGGGATTCAATCAAGACCAAATTTCTTAGATATGTAACAAGCAATCCATGCAGTTGGAAATGAAGTTGAAATATTTTTGTGAATAAATATTCATGATGCCTTCTTTTTTTATAATGGGAAAGGAGTTAGGATGTTAATGATTTTATAAAAGGTAAATCTATGATGAATTGTTTCAGAAACGTTACAGGAATAGCCTTCAAAAACAGCTTTTTTGGAAGAGGGAAAGGTCAGATTGCCTATTCAAGAGTAAAATGTAATGGAACAGAAATAGATCTGATGCATTGCTCACTAAGAGAAGTCCAACAACCTACATGTGACCACACAAATGAAGCAGGAGTCTCTTGCAATTGTGAGTTACATGTACATACCGTTTTATAGTGACTAATGACTAAAAGTTCTTAATTGCTAATTGGATTAATTCAATTTTATTACAATATTTATTTGTATTCATTCTTTCTTATACTTTTTTTAATTGATTGGCGATTAATGATCTATTTTAGTTAAGGAAAAAGTTAAACTTTCCAGACCAATCAGTAGTTCAGCAGAAGGAACTATCTTTCTTCAAGTGGATGGAAAATGGGATACTGTTTGTGATAATGATTTTGGGAGTGAGGAGGCTCAGGTCATCTGTAGAGAGCTTGGTTATTGGTAATACTTTGAAAATATTTTGGTCAGATTGGTTAGATAACTTTTTACTTGATTGGTTTAATTTTTCAACGACTTTTTTTGTTTCAAAAAGCGCAACAATTATTGAACGTAAGATGAATTTAAGGATGGTCATGCACTTCTTAGGTTTTTTATATCAAAGATTTTATGATTTGTGTTGAAAATAATAGAAAATTGTCCACTCAATCGAATGTCAAACAGAAAACTATAGGTCAATGTGTTCGTTTAAAAGATATATGACCTTATAAATTTGGTGGGAATTGCTGACTTCTAGATTATAACTTTAACATCGTGACATTTTTGGCACTAAAAACCAAGAAAATTGTGTCAAGCGTTTCAAGAAAGTTTGGATAAGTATGCAAAACAGTTTTTCAGTTTCTAAAGATATAGTCAAAAGGAGTTTCGATATCAGACAAAAATTTTGAAACATAAAGAGTGACAATTCTTAAGATGGATTAATTATGGATAATGAATTTCTACACTATTGTGTTCTGACCTCAAGACATGCTTATGGTGGGTAATTCCTACGAAAATAGTATGTAGTGCAAAGGCGGATTTATAATTGGTGTGCCGGGCGCGCGTCCTATCGTTTGACAGAAAAAAAATGGTTAGAAACTTTTTTACAAGATTTTTTTATATTGTGCGCACTCCCGTTTTAAAATTTCTTGACCCGCCACAGTTGTAGTGTACAGGAGAATTTTGAAAATGGTTTCAGTAGTCTAGAAATTATTCATTAAAATTTCAATTTTGAACCATGACAAAAGTAGCTTACAAATGACTTCACTTTTCGCTTCATATAGATACATATGGATGAAACTCATTTTTACAGAAAGAGTTAAAGAAAAATACGATTAATTTAAGATGAATCGTAAAAAAACTAATTCCTTTTTCTTGCAATATTTTGTGAAATCTGTTTTCCATTGTGAATTTTGTTTAAATTGTCGTTTATATTGTAGGTTGTATCGTGTACACTTATTCCACATCTCATTATCTTCTATATTTTGTGAAATCTATCATGTTTCTTACAGGAGTTCAAGCTCTCAGTCTTTTTCCAATTCATGGTTTGGACCTGGAAACGGGACATCTCACGACCTACTGCCTCAATGCAACGGAAAAGAAACAAAATTAGCTTATTGTCCCTTAGGCAAAACATGGAATGAAAGGACATGTACGCATGTAGATGATGCTGGTGTTCAGTGCATACCTTCCCCAATAGGTAAAACTTTTGTCTTTCTGGGGAAACAAATTTACGTTATTTAGTATTGAAGACAACAAATCACCAACAACCAAACCAAATTAAGTACAAAAAAATTAAAAAACTATTTTTTCAAGTAATTTCGTAAGAATTAGCGATTGTTTGATTGGTCTTTTGTAATAATTACATGCCTTGTAAATTTATAATCAAAATCTATACCGGTAGTCAAGTCTTAGGTGACCATATATATTATGATAGTCTTTGGGAAATGAATTAGTCTTTTTACAGATCTATCAAGAATCAGGCTTTCTAGTAATGGTTTACCAGGTAGAGGGCGATTAGAAATTTTATATAATGACCATTGGGGATCATTTTGTTGGAACCATTGGAACCAACAAAACACAGATGCTGTATGTAAAATGTTAAGATACAAGTAAGTTTATTATTTTTCGTTCGGTTATTTCTGACCCTTAGATAGAGTATGTATTATGTCTCTATTATGCACGACGGGTGTGCTATGGCAGGCAGGAACCACTTACTCTTCTGGGGCCCCTGAGTTCACTCTTGCTACGACTAGAGTTCGCCTTGTTGATTACCGTTCGGTTGATTTTGTGTTTTGTGTTTCTAGGCGCTGTTCTTCTTCTTGTTTACCGGTTTTGTCGTAGCCTTTTCGGACTTTTGACACTCGAATGCCCCATTGGTGCCTCTTTGCTTTTTTAACACGAATGTGTGTTTTACTAGTACTTATAGAATTAGTTGATATATTATTCATTATAAAAATGTACATATATGAATTTGGGAACGCATGTTTTGTAAGTTTTTATGATGAAAATGGTATTAATGCAGGAAACTAAACAACCCGTCCCTAACCATCACTGCTATTTCCAGTTGCAGTCAAAACTTCCTTCCTGATTGTCTGTGCCACCATTTCCTCCACTTCATCACAATTTATGCTAATTGTATAACCCCTTTTATGTTCATCTCCCTGATACAGCCGAAATCTTGCTGTTTGGGAGTAAGGCAATTACTAACTAACTTACTAATCAAAATGGGTATTGCCGTGGTTATGTACTTTTTAATTTTATTTATCCCAGTGGAACGTCTGGAAGATCTTATTCTGCTGATCGTGATGGATTGCCTGTTATGATTGGATCCCTCCGATGTAAAGGCAAAGAAGATAACATTGGGTTATGTCAAGCATTTTTCGACAAAGATGGTTGTACTAAGAATACAGTCGGAATAGACTGCACAGGTGAGGATAAAAATACTTCTCCTTTACTGAAAACAAAAACCATAATGTTTTTCCCTGTTATCATAAGCTTTCTTTTTATTGCTTTATTCAGAGTATACAATTAGTTATCTATGCAAGTTGATACGACCCTGGTGTATATAAACTGAATTCCTGACTTCAAGTTATACAAAACCAATGATTGATTAAATTGTCTTTTGAATTGAACTTTGTGTTTGCCTTTAGGGAACATGAAAATACAACTGGCTGATGGAGAAAATGAGTTTGGACTGGATGGAAGGGTTGATATATTTGACGGAAACAATTGGGGAAGTCTGTGTGACAACGTGATAAAGTATCCAGATGCAGTAGTTATTTGTAGTACTGCCACTGGATACAGGTATTTGTATATTTTTACTGAGATATTTTTATATCTGTATGAATTTTGTTACGTATTTAGTTTAAATGCATTTCGTAATGTGTAAAATCTAAAAAAAAAAAACATTTTCTTTACGTGTCATTTATTGCAACCGAATTATATAATGACCAATTAGAGAGAAATGCGTTTTTACAACTATACTTAACTGCATACACCAGAAATCACACCATCACTTAATCACACCCAGACATCATGATTAATACCGTCTATAAACGCACCTTTACTTAATCACACATACCTAATACAACTCAAACCTTAATCGCATCAGCACTATTAAATTTGGCATGTTTATATCGTTCATCATTAATTACACCCAACTTTAATAACACCGTACCGCTATCGGTTAGATTTTTTTAATACTACCTAAGACTACTATCAACTGAATTTGGTGATTTTACCACCGACTACATTGAATCAAACAATTAAATATTAAAGCAAGCCAATGCTATGATTTGTCATTACACTATGGTACAATATATGGAATTCAAAAAGAGCTCCTTTTGGTCCACTCTTAAATCAATAATAACAAAATAAAACTAAGTACAGATTGTGCCTGTCCTAAGCCAGGAATCTTTGACAAAGCCTTCGTTTTTACTTGTCTCTTTGATGTTTTCTGTTCCTTGTTTAAGAAGGGGGTCTATCTGTGACTATTTCTTGACTTAATTTGAATTATATGCATTTTATTTAGACCATGGGCCAATTGCAGAACCATGAGAAGCGCCTACTGGCCTCGTTGAAGGCTGGGGGCGGTTGTCCATTGTTTTTTTTTCTGAATTGCTGCTTGATTGTGGGCTGTGTCGCGTACACTTATTCCACATCTCCTTAATTAGCTCACCTGACCCGAAGGGTCATGTGAGCTATTGTCATCACTTGGCGTCCGTCGTCCGTCCGTCGTCCGTCGTCCGTAAACTTTTTGAAACGTTAACTCCTCTGACACCATAAGTCCAATTGCACCCAAACTTGGTATGGTTGATCAATAGCATTTGGTGCTTAGAACTGATGTGGGGATTTTTGATTCGTCGTAAAACATGGCCGCCATGGCTAAAAATAGAACATAGGGGTAAAATGCAGTTTTTTGCAAATAACTCAAAAACGGCTACAGATATCAAAATTCTGGCTTGGTAAAAGTGATCAGCACCTCAAGATCTACCTACCCTGAAATTTTAAAGAAAATCCTACGACCCATGTAGGAGTTATTGCCCTTTTTGTGGATTTTTTGCAAATTTTGCACCTGTTTAGCTCAATATCTTGAAAACTATACTAGATATTTAAGAAATTTAAATTGCATATTGTTAAGCACATCAAGATCTACAAAATATGTAATAGGGTCAACGTTGTAGGACCTTTCCTTTTAGGAGTTATTGCCCTTAGAACGTCAAAATTTAGCATTTTAACAGCATTTCCTCATTACATTGAAAACGTTAACTCCTCTGACACTTTAAGTCCAAATGGAACCAAACTTGGTATAGTTGTTTATTAGCATTAGGTGTATAGAACTGATGTGGGGATTTAATTGGTTGTAAAACTTGGCCGCTGTGGCAAAAAATAGAACATAGGGGTAAATGGCAGTTTTTTGCAAATAACTCTAAAACGGTGACAGATTTCAAAATTTTGATTGGGAACAAAAGTGATCAGCACCTCAAGATCTACCAGCTCTGAAATTTTGAAGAAAATCCAACAACCTATGTAGGAGTTATTGCCCTTTTTGTGGATTTTTTTGCAAATTTTGCACCTGTTTAGCTCAATATCTTGAAAACTATACAAGATATTTGAGAAATTTAAATTGCATATTGTTAAGCACATCAAGATCTACGAAATATGTAATAGGGTCAACGTTGTAGGACCTTTCCTTTTAGGAGTTATTGCCCTTAGAACGTCAAAATTAAGCATTTTAACAGCATTTCCTCATTACATTGAAAACGTTAACTCCTCTGACACTTTAAGTTCAAATGAAACCAAACTTGGTATAGTTGTTTATTAGCATTAGGTGTATAGAACTGATGTGGGGATTTTTGATTGGTTGTAAAACATGGCCGCTGTGGCTAAAAATAGAACATAGGGGTAAATGACAGTTTTTTGCAAATAACTCGAAAACGGTGACAGATTTCAAAATTTTGATTGGGAACAAAAGTGATCAGCACCTCAAGATCTACCAGCTCTGAAATTATGAAGAAAATCCAATAACCCATGTAGGAGTTATTGCCCTTTTTGTGGATTTTTTGCAAATTTTGCACCTGTTTAGCTCAATATCTTGAAAACTATACAAGATATTTGAGAAATTCAAATTGCATTTTGTTAAGCTCATCAAGATCTACAAAATTTGTAACAGGGTCAATGTTGTAGGACCTTTCCTTTGAGGAGTTATTGCCCTTGGAACGTCAAAATTGAGCATTTTAACTGCATTTCCTTAATTTGAAAATGTTAACTCCTCTGACACTTTGAACCAAACTTGGTATTATTGTTTATTATTATTAGGTGTATAGAACTGTTGTGGGGATTTTTTACTGGTTGTAAAACATGGCCGCTGTGGCTAAAAATAGAACATTAGGTTAAACTGCATGTTTTTGCAAATAACTCAAAAAGGGTGACATTTTGATTGAGAACAAAAGTGATCAGCACCTTTAGATCCACCATATTGTCAGATGACCCCCTTATTAATCTTATGACCCTTTCAACGTCAAATAGATTTTGCCTAATAACCTTTACATTTTGTACTTCAGGCACATATGTCAGGTGAGCGATTCAGGCTCCTGGGAGCCTCTTGTTTGCCTATAGAATGAAAACTATTGCAGATAGAGAAAAGCTGTTGCTTGCTTAAATGTTCAGCTCATTTAGCTCTACACAAGTCTCCATATGGTCGAAGTTTTCAGATGACCCCTTATAGGGGTTACAGCCCCTTAAAGGCAATAAATAGTGTTTTTGGTCTATGGAATGAAAACTATTGCAGATAAAGAAAAGTTATTGCTTGCTTAAATGTTCAGCTCATTTAGCTCTACAAAACTTTCCATAGGGTCAAAGTTGCCAGATGACCCCTTATAGTGGTAACGGCCCCTTAAAGGCAAAAAATAGAGTTTTTGGCCTATAGGATGAAAACTATTGCAAATAGAGAAGAGTTGTTGCTTGCTTAAATGTTCAGCTCGTTTAGCTCTACACAAGCCTCCATAGGGTTGAAGTTGTCAGATGACCCCTTATAGGGGTTACAGCCCCTTAAAGGCAAAAAATAGAGTTTTTGGCCTAAAGAAAGAAAACTTTTGCAGATAGAGAAAAGATGTTGCTTGCTTAAATGTTCAGCTTAATTAGCTCTACAAAAGTCTTTTTAGGGTCGAAGTTGTCAGATGACCCCTTTAAGGGGTTATGGCCCTTTAAAGGTGAAAAATAGTGTTTTTTGCTTTGGAATGAAAACTATTGCAGTCTATAGAGAAAAGCTTTTTATTGCTTAAGCATTCAGCTCATTTAGCTATACCAAAGTCTTCAAAGGGTTGACATTAAGACCAGGTGAGCGATTCAGGCTCCTGGGAGCCTCTTGTTTCTATTTGTCGTTTTAGAGATACCAAACCTTCCATTGTTCATTTACAAAACCCTGAGTTCCACACGAGTGCCTTTACTGTTGACGCTATTATATGTAAAGGATGGGAGGAACACATATCACAATGCAGTTTGGGAAAAACTGGCAGTTGCTCGAATCGTTTTGCTCACGTAAAATGTTTTGGTAATAATTTTGTTAACTAGTTTTTGTCCCGATGGCTATTATTAGAAACCACTGATGACATAGAATGTTGCTTGATATTTTCCTATTGTCCCTGATATATGAAGACTCACATTTCAAAATCTTCTCTATTTTAAAGTTGAAATGTTTGGCGAGATATAATACAAACACATACAATAGATATACTTACAGTAGAAAAAAATCATTACAACGACGAGAAGATCAAAAATGAAGTATATAAGATATCGGGTATTTTGTTTGCAGTTCGTACAATTTTTTCCTCATCGTAACATGACCAATATAATAGATATTGTACATTTACATCTTGCTTTAATTATCCGTCTAAATTTCAAAATTGTCTGAACCCTAAGGTTATTCCTACCCCAGACATAGGTTGAATATCTTAGTAATAATTTGGTTCCCCTGCTTGGTATTTTTGGTTATACTGTTCTATGCTCTTCATATTCATACAGTGTTTGGCATTTTCAATAGTTTTGGTAGAGCGCCTCTGATGAGTCTTGAATAGACGAAATGCGCGTCAGGCGTAGCAAAATTTATTGTCTGGAACTTTGTTGTCATTTTTATTTTAAACTTCTGAGTTTACTTTAAGGATAGAATCGATATTTATAACATAAGCTTATATAAGTTTTTTTTTCAGACTGCCTACACATTTGGACAAATCAGTCTGGTACCATTAGATCTGATAATTATCCACAGGCATACAGTCCAAACGTAGATTGTCTGCATATCATAAAGCCTTCACCAGGAGTTTACAAAATAAGGTTCTTAGATCTACAGATGGGTGATCCTGGAGACTATATCGAGGTATTCCCTTATGAAAATAAACGTTATTGTTTATCAAATAAAGATAATAACAAAACTACTGAACGTGAAGGATAAATCTCAAATGTCCAATGAGGAAAGACAAAAGACAAGGAAGCCATATCGGAGAAATTGGAGAGATCACAATGGCCCTGACTGAGTGAAGGCATTTCAAAGGAAATAGTAGCTGAAACCAATTTTTATGGCGCCAAACCTCTCTCTTCCATTGTGATCTTAGGGTTCGGTAGTAACACAAAACACAACACGTTAGTGAGACATAATACGGATATTGAGATGATCATATCAGTGAAACGTTGACGTGAAACCAGTCGATCAAAAAAATCAATAACCATGTTGTCTAACCTCATTTTTAATTTTTCCACCAGTGGCTGACAACGAAGGAGGATTTTTTTCTAGAATTCATATGAGACGTCTTTTTTTTTAACTTTGGTATAATAGTCAGTCACGGAGACACTGGTGTCGGATAAATAAAATCTTAAACATTTGTAAAAGCGCTGACATATCGAATAAGTTGTCAGGCTTATACACCGTATGCAGATGAAGTAGGTACGTTACTTTCCAGGTAAGGGAAATTGATTATTTGAAAACTTAAGTCGCATTTTTATCATTAATTTCTATACTGGGTTGGCCCCCGGGTCAAATTCGGATGCAAATCCACAATGACGCAAATCAAGTAGACTTAGTGGTTTCTTTCATCTCTCACTCTGGATGATATATTTAGGGAATCCTTCTACCAGACGAGTAAAATTGACAGAGAGGACATCATCAATATATCTGAATGTGAGATTAAAGGAACTCAAAATTAAGGCCTCTGGCACATGATTGCTGCATTATAACAGCATTACTGTTGCATCATTGCCACAACATGTTGCGTCACTATTGCTGCAGCATCGTTTTTCGTATGCAAATAGGTTTTCCGGCACTAATGTTGCAGCAGCACAGCAGCAATATATGTTACGGCACTTTTGCAGCAATATGTTGCGGCACTATAACTGCAATAGCGTTTTTCTTATGCAAATGAGTTTTCTGGCACTGATGCTGCAGCAAAACTGCTGCAATATAGACATTTAACTAAAATCATGAATAATTTTACAGATTAAAGACAACAGATATGGGAGAATAATAGGCCACTTCAGTATATTTTCAAACGTACCCATTGTGTTTGGGCATCAGTTTTTCATCAGATACAAAACTAACTCTAAGGATGAATCGAAAGGCTTTAATCTTCAATGGTCAGGTAAAATAACATTTACATCATGAGTTATATGATGACAACATTTTAGCTTAAGTCAGTCGAATCTATTGGTGGTATTAATCAGCAAATAATAAAACGAACAAACAACAAAGAAAGGTACAACTTGAATGGTGAAAAATTAATAGAGAAAAGAACGAAAAAAATAAGTATTAGTTTTATATGTCTAAATTTATATCTCTAGTCACTTCTGATAGGTACCTGCGTCGCCGAAGGAGAAAGCAGGTCTAGGAGTGGCGTCACTCCGTCCGTCCGTCCGTCTGTCCGTCCATTGCGTTAAGGGGTGTGTCTTGTGTAATCTGAATCTCAAAAACCAAACTCTTGATCGTTCTGAAATTTTACACAGTGATTACATATATATTGAAGATGTGCACTCCCCCTTTTGGGGTCATTTTATCATTCCGTTTAGAAATTAGGGGCCCTAAAGGGGTCAATAAAGCGACTTTTTTAAATTGTTTCCACAATTACTATTGTTCTGGTTGACCAAATGTCCTTAAACTTTACAGTAATGTTACTTACAATAAAAGAAAAGATGGGGATGATTTTAAGTGTCCCTTCGTTTTTCGTTTTGAAATTAAGGACCAAAAAGGGGCTATAAATGAAACTTTTATTAGTTTTTCACAATTACTCAAGTTCTGGTTGACTGAGTGATATTTTATTTTTCAATAATGTTCATTACCATTAAGTAATTGATTGGCATGATTTTCTTAGGTCTCCCCTTTTTTTGTTAAAAAATTAGGGGCCCAAAAGGGGAAAAAAATCTAACTTTTTTATTTATTTTATTTCAAAGTTCTATTTAACTTGTACATATACTGATACATTCATTTAATTAATAGTGTATCTACCTATGAGTCTCATCGATTCTTCATTTATCAACAATTATAGGCTTGAAAATATAGGTTCTGTATTTAAAAGAAAATGATGTATTTACTTTTATTTATCTATTTTAAGGGGCATTAATTGATGATACAGTTACCATAAACTGTGAGAATAACAAATGGGGAGCTGCGATTAATTTGACTTTGCTACAAGTATTAAAGCCAAATGCTAGCAAGATTGATAAAATGTACATCTCTATACCGAAATGTTTTGGATTTATTTATGACGATCTTCTTCTCTTTGAGCAAGGCTACGGTGATTGCTTCTCAAATAAAACGGTAATTGTAAATATATCTTTATTCATTTCATTTATTTTGATTTGGTATTGTATCAACAAGCCAAACAATGTAATTTCTCTTATTTTATAATTTAATAATTAGCATATATCAATATTTGACTATTTATTTATTGATTTATTTATGTATTTATTAATTAATTGATGAATTCATTTATTTAAGTATTATTTTAGCTAAGGGTCAGGTAGTTGGGCTGCACATTTTATTTATCTTATTTTACCTATTTTGTTTTAGGTGCAAGCATTTTGATATAAAAACAAATTCCAATCATTTTTTACTGTTTTTTAGAGAAAATTAGGCGGCAAAACTTCCCGAAATTTTTCACTATTCTGTTCAACTAAACTTCAAATGAATATATCTTAAAAAGGAGAAATCGTTCAGAACTTTAATAAAATGAAATGTTGTTATATGTTGATATATTTATCAAATTCAATGGTAAAAAAATGCCTTTTTCTAATTGTGCTACCGCATCTTTGCATTTATTTTTGACGATCTTCTCTTTGAGCAAGGCTACGGGGATTGCTTCTCAAATAAAACGGTAATTGTAAATTTATTTTTATCTATTTTATTTATTATGATTTTGTATTGTATCAACATGCAATGAAATATCTCTATTTTATAATTTTATTGTTAGCAATATATCAACTTTTGACTATTTATTTATTGATTTATCTATTAATTAATTAACAAATTTATTTATTTAGTATTCTGGCTAAGGATCAGGTAGTGGGCAGCACATCATATTTTTTTTTATTTTTACCTTTTTTGTTTCAGATGCATTGATTTTGATATAAAAACAAATTTCTATCATTTCTGACTGGTTTTATAGAGAAAATTAGGCAGGAAAACTTCCCGGAATGTTTCACTATACAGTTCAACTAAATTTCATATGAATATATCTTAAAAAGGAAAATAATACAGAACTTTTATAAAATGTTGTGATATGTTGATATATTTATCAAATTCAATGGTCAAAAATTTGCGGTTTTTTTCTTCATGTGCCACCGCCTCTTTGCATTTAGCCTGTTTCTTACGAAGAATGATACGTAACACTTTATGTTGCGTAAAAAAGCAAAATTATATTATGCTTAATGTTTGAAATGAAACGATATTTTTTTTTTATTTTGTAGTCAAGCAATGGGTATATTACTTATTCAAACTATATTATGTATGTGGAGAATGGTTTAACTCTTTGGAAAACACCACTGATGTGTCGGAAACGACAGACTACACGAGTATTACATTACCATTCAATCGGAAGAAAGTCGCGATCTGTGGAGCTCCATGGTACTTTTATTTCAAATTGTTTGATTTTATATTTATTTGTAAGAAAAAAATATTTTCAAACATTATTGTGTATCTTTTTCTTGTTTATATAAAGCATCTAATTTATAACTTAACCAGAAAAAATGTAACCTTATGTTGGTTTTGTTTGGTCATACACATAAATGCAAATTTATATACTTAGAATAACCGTTTTTATACACACATTAGGCGACACCAGATACACGACTTGTACTAACTATTAAATTTGATCTACAAATAAATTTCTTAGTCCTTCAATGTGATTTTATACATGTAAACCAACTTCAATTTATATTATTCGTAAATATAACCATATAAATTTCTGCAATTAGTGCTTAAAAAAGTAAATGCTGAATATTAAATCGATCCAATTTCTTCAATATTTTTATGTTTCGATCATGTAATATTTTTGTTGAATAAACTTTTTATCAACTAATTTATACTTATTTATCCTTGAAATGTAATACAACAAACTCTGATTTACCTTGCGCAAGCATTAACTATTTTTTTTTACTTGTTTCAGATCTACTTGAGGATGAATTCTATGTTGAAACCACCTTTTACTACGATATTGAAAAGAATATCACAGAAGAGAATCCTTACGCCTTTGATCAGAAATACAGCTATAAGTTTTCGTTACTCAATAATGATGACGATTTAAAATTGGATCTAAAAAATTGCACAATTCAGCAATCAAAGGCAGAAAATCTAAATGCTAAAACTATTTGGATAAATGGGTAAGAATTGCATGGTTTAATTTTAAAATCTTATATCTATGAAATTATTTTTAATAAACATTTGCTAATTCTACTCACTATGTTAAAGCGAGTTTTGCTGTGAAGCAAATCTCAAATAGCTATGCTATATAATGAAATACAAATGACAACAAAGTTCCAGACAATAAATTTTGCTACGCCTGATGCGCGTTTCGTCTATTCAAGACTCATCAGAGGCGCTCTACCAAAAATATTGAAAATGCCAAACACTGTATGAATATGAAGAGCATAGAACAGTATAACCAATAATACCAAAATGGGGATCTAAATTATTACTAAGATATTCAACCTATGTCTGGGATAGGAAGAACCTTAGGGTTTAGACAATTTTGAAATTTAGACGGATAATTTAAAGCTTTGATGCATTCTCCAACTCAAAAGTGTTGGTGCCGGAGCGGGCTAACCTCGGGGAATTTAAACTCCACCAGCCGAGCTAACCTTCACGTGTGTTCGAAATACAAATGACAACAAAGTTCCAGACAATAAATTTTGCTACGCCTGACGCGCGTTTCGTCTATTCAAGACTCATCAGAGGCGCTCTACCAAAAATATTGAAAATGCCAAACACTGTATGAATATGAAGAGCATAGAACAGTATAACCAATAATACCAAAATGGGGATCCAAATTATTACTAAGATATTCAACCTATGTCTGGGGTAGGAAGAACCTTAGGGTTTAGACAATTTTGAAATTTAGACGGATAATTTAAAGCTTTGATGCATTCTCCAACTCAAAAGTGTTGGTGCCGGAGCGGGCTAACCTCGGGGAATTTAAACTCCACCAGCCGAGCTAACCTTCACGTGTGTTCGAAATACAAATGACAACAAAGTTCCAGACAATAAATTTTGCTACGCCTGACGCGCGTTCTTTTTTTCATTTGTACAACGTTTACACGACTTTTGCCAAAAAATAGATACATGCCTATTTTGTTATAAAAGCTATCAACTTGACAATTAGCTCTTAGTAATAAAAATGCTTTTTTTTTTATAGATTTCCTGTTTCAACAGATGTCGTATTAAACAAGATCGGGAAGCAGTCTGTTTCGATAACTTTTTCTGTTGAATTTGACGTTTATAGTATTTTGTCATGTGACTTTGAAGTAAATATATGATCATAGTTATTTTGAACATTGATGAAATAAAGAATAACAAGTAGACCTTTCTAAATTCATATCGATATCTTAACAGCTTGTAAGATAAAAATTAAAATGTACAAATGTCAATGATTTAAGGTGGGTGTAATTAAAGGTGTTGTTTTAAAGTTATCTTATCTGATTGCAGTATTGTTTAATCTATAAAGTATTTGTTACTCCGTTTACTCCGTGCCCGAAGGCACAATCCTTATAACCTGTCCATATTTCCTTTTTTCTGAGTTTCATGCTATTTCAATGTAAAGTCTCAGTAGATTAATGTTTTAGCTAACATTTTGTAACATTATTATTTAAATGATAGTTAAATTAATACACATACAAACTTGAAACTTGGTTTCTATAGTAAAATGTTTATTAACGTTTTGCACATACAATAAAAATGCTAGTTAAAAATAACTTTTTTCATTTAATCGTTTATAATGGTCAATCTAAGTGTTTCGGAATTTCAATCAGTTTTTGAAATCCTTGTAAATTTAACCTTTTAAAACAAATAGTGTAGGAATTTTTGTGCACACTAACCCTTAGTTTGTCACACTTGGATTGAATAGACCTTCAAACAACGCATAGAATGTATTAAAGTTATTGCTACAACTTTATTGTTTTAAGATTAAAAGATTCACGATGTTAAATTTACGTAAAATTCAAAAGAGACAACTTTGCCGCATCAAATGATCTGGTGTGATTGATCCTCCAAGTTTGGTTATTTTGTTATCACATTTATTTATATCACACACAAAAAAAAAATAACTTGCTGTTGTCATATGATAAAGTCGGCAACTTTATCATTCTATCACAATATATTAGATACTTGATATCAAACCAATTAGCAGTGAATATCCTTATGAACCTTGATGACAGCTGTTTATGCTCATTTTAGTGTTGCAGCTATCAATGATTTTCAATGGTTTGTAAAACTTTTTCTTTTACATATTAATTTGTCTGTTTTGTGTAAATTAATAAACTAGACAACAGTTTTATATTTCATATGTTTTATTCCTCAATTTAAACGTTATTTATACATAAATAAATATAATAAATAAATAAATAGATATTAAATAGATAGACTAGATCTTCAAGAAAAGCGCCAACCTATGAGTTTTCCTCATAGGCAATAAATAGGTAGATTTCTGAAAAGAAAAAAAATATCATTAATAATTCATTTTATTAACCAATGTGTCCTATGCTTACATTTTGACCAAAAATAATATAATGACCGTAAATTTACTGTCATTTAATAAAACATCATTTCTTTCAACTTTATTGATATGAAATTTGGAGAGAGAGAGAAATAGGACAATGAAACGTCTTTTAATGTTAAATTTTCTATTGCTTTCTGATTAAACTTTATATGATCCTTTGACTCTAAATATTGTTAATGTCACTTTAAAATGCTACTTACTTATTCAATTGGCATTTTTAGTTATTTAGTTGTTGTTGTTGTTGTTCAGGAGCAAGAACAAGAGAAGTCCTCCGACTGAAAAATAAACCATTTGAATAGTTATCTATGTCACAGTTAAATGTTATAGCTAATATACACAAGACTGCTTTAAAAAATAACTTATAAGGTGATATAAAAAAGTGGAGTTAATTTTGGTGTGATAAATATTTTCGAGTAAATTTGTAAACACATATATTGGGCTTTTTATCGGTACAAGTATATGTCATGCATGCATCATTGTATTGATTTTTTATATAAAAAAATTGTCCGGCACATACATGTACAAAATGCATAAAACAGGTAAGATTAAGTATGCGGTATGCAGTACTAAATCTTATTTTTTTTAAATGTGATATTAAAAATGCATAAAAAATCTTAAAACTAAATACTAATAAAGAAAATACTTACGGAGAAGTCCTCCTTCATTTCCAAGGAGACCATCAAAAAGACCTCCAGTGGTACCACCGATGGCAGCGCCAGCACCACCATATGGTGCAGCAATGGGCATGGGATGAGCTACAATGTATTCGTCAACGTATCCACCAGATTTTCCGTATCCATGGAAGCTTTTCTTTCCGTATCCAGAATATCCAACAGAGTGACCTCCCTTGCCGTATCCTTGGAAACCTCCCTTTGAAATGCCTCCCATTCCGTATCCGTAGTTTCCGTATGATCCTGAGTTCCAGTCACCATATCCATACTCATCGGCAAAAACTGCACAAAGACAGGCAAGGACAGTAGCAACAGCGATGATGGCTTTCATTCTAAATTTGAAAAAAACATCATTAATTGAAATGGTTTCATGATTAGTTCATATTGTTATCATGGATATTTTTTTTTAAATGTTAAATTATGAAAAAGATTCGAGTCTTGATATTTGACCCCCACCCCAAATTGATACGTCATTGCTTTCTTGTAACAGATATCGCAAAATGAATAATAAGTTATACCTTTTAAAGTGTCAATAAAATTATCTCATCTTGTAAGATCATTAAAAATATTTATATATTTTTATATATTTAAAAAAACACAAGATTCTCGTCTTTAATGTAATTAATGAATTTGTTTAATTTGTTCTTTTTAATGTTACAAATAAACTTAAATCTGAATTTAGATATTTAAAATTTTATCCTTATTTACAACTTTATTTTCGTGAAATTGTTAAACAATATTTCTCTTTTATTGCCATGTTAAATGTAAAAAGAAATGTTTTTTTTATATTTCATATACAGTACGAGTACATTTAGTACGTGGTATTAAAAAAAGTTCTCTATGCTGGCATTTGCTTTAGTTCATATAATCTAACAACATATCTTCCCTTTTTCCTTAAATTTTCAAGTTTTACTGAGAATAAAAATCATGCAAAAATAAAATAAAATTATGATAAATCTTCTTATATGTATACGGCAGATAGTATGAACAGATATTGAAAAACCTCATAATATTCAGCTACTTACTTGTTGGTGTGTTTAGCTGTGATCAAATTGATATCCAAATTCGAATTTCTCTGGTATTTATATTAACAATCATGCAATATGTTGTCATCTAAAGACACTTCCTACATGTTGTGAATTCTAACATGTATTTTGTCTATGAATTCGTGTTAAATTATAACATTATACATTTTGTCGATTTTTTTACATTTAATAAATGTCCTGATTTTTTAATGAAAGTGCCGCTTTTAAGGACTTATGAAATATTTGTAATTTAGGTATAAATTGTATAAAACAACGTTATGTTCAGGTGTGTTTTGTTTGTTTGTTTGTTTGTTAAGCCATATAGTTGTAAAGAATTATGAGATGAATAATATACATGCATGATCATATGATCAGACCATTTCAAATCGTTATATATGACAAAAGAAAAGTGCATTAATGTTCAACTTCAGTAGTCTGTTTTTAGCTGCATAATTCATTGAAAATCATCAGATCCCTGTTTTTACGAAAATTATGTACATTCAAAATATGGTACTGTCGATTCTTTTAATTTCGTGGTTGTTAATTTACATGGTTTGATGAAAAAGGATCAGTTCATGGATTCTTAAATTCGTGGTTCTGTAGTCTGCAGCATACAGTTCAATATCAAATTACCTTTTTGTGAAGTATCATATTTCTAGAGACAAGGTCACCCACGAAAATTGAAACTCCATGAATGATAATAAAACCCTATTATGCTGTTTCTCGGTTTTTTTCTTCACTCAAGAAATTTTACACAAGACATCATGTGCTCATTGACAAATCTCAAATGAGTACAGATGTTGTTCTTTAGACATTGTCTGTATTGTCTTCTACTGGATTTGCCCAACACTGAATTGCTCGTCAACAACATTACAATTGTGTTATAACAAGCAGGAACTGCTTATCCTTCAAAAACACATACATTCACTCTTGACTAGAGTTCAAGTTGAAATTAAGTCGTCTTTGTGTATTTTTGTTTTGTTTATTCTCGTTTTTATCCGTCTTACTTCATATCTACTGATATTGTATACCATTTTTCTGACTAACCATATTTGAATATCCCATTGGTGCTCCTTTGCTTACTTATTAAGTTAGATCGTGGTTCTTGGGTCTAAAATTAATTTGTCAATATATTTTCTTTTCTGAAATTGGCAGGCATAAATGTCCAAAATGATGCACTATTTCATGATATGATTCAAAATTCATGGGTTTCTTCCCTACTTTTCGAGTTATATAAAATAAAAAATTTTTTTTTTTTACTATATATTATATAGGAAAAGCCGTAAACACACATATAAATGCTCCATTACCTTTTTCCTGTCAATAGATTTCCCTCTTTTTTGACATTTTATAGATCTTGCGCAATAATTCATCTTGATCTTAAATCAATTTAAAGTGGGATTTCTTCCCTTGATTTTTACGTACAAGCAAAGATAAGAGCCAAAAACGATGATTTTTCATGATTTTTGCCAAATTACCTCCCTTGATCATCTTTTGCTTAGAATTTATACTACCTTTAGAAGACAAATTTTAATCATATTGATAAAATGCGTCTAAACTAGGTATACAGACTCTTAAAACACAAAAATCTCAAAATATTTTTTCAAACTTCATTTTATTTAGGACAAGTCACATGACCACTGTCCGTCTACACCTTAATACATGGTGTTTATATTCCCCGAGATTACCCTGCTCCGGTATCAACCATTCTTATTGAAGAAACATTAAAGCTATTAAATTGTTCGTGTAACTTAATAATTGTCAAAACTCTAAACTTCACCTTACTCAAGGCATGGGTTTAGGTACCAGTCTTTTTTTTGCATGAAATGATTTTTTTCATCTTTCCCAAAGTACAGCATATGCTTGAAAGTTTGATTGAATCATTTTTAAAATTTTTAGAATTGTTTATTCCAACCCTGTTTAACATTATTGGCAATGGAAAATCTTTTACAAGACTGTGAGACCTTTAGGAACCGCTTACTCTTCCGGAGCACCTGAGTTCACTGTTGTTACGACTTGAGTTCGCGTTGTTGATTTCCGTTCGGTTGATTGTGTGTTTTGTGTTTCTTCGTGATGGTCTTGTTCGTGTTTACCGATTTCGTCGTTGCCCTTTTGGACACTAGAATGCCCCATGCATCTTTGATTCTTTCATCTCGGTCATGATTTAGGTTCCAGTTCGGTATATTTTCGTTTTATTCTTCAATACTTCTCACATTCATATAGTGTTTGGTATTGCCAATCTTTTTAACAAGAGCGCCTCTGATTAGTCTTGAATGAACGGAACGTCAGGAGAGTCACATTTATTATCTGGAACTTTGTTGTAATTTTGGTTTTAAACATAATTAAAGATTTCATAAATCTTAAATAAAAATTTCTGTGGATTTTAATTACATTTGCATCCTTTAAAGCAAAAAAAACATCATTTCGCATTTCGCTTCTTTACCGGAATTGTCACACTTAATTGGAAATCAGCAGCGCGACGTGTTTGCTATAGCAGACAGGAACCGCATAGAATTCCGAAGCACCTGAGGTCTCTCTTGTTATAACTTGAGCTTGCATTGTTGATTTCTGTCCGGTTGATTTTTATTTTTTGTGCTTCCTCGTGCTGTTCTTGTTGTTAACCGATTTTGTTGTTGACTTTTCAGACTTTTGACACTCGGATGCCCTATTGGTGCCTCTTATTTTCTTTGTTCAGTGAAAGGACATCATCAATTTACAACCCGTCCGATTTAACTATGGACTTTCGATTGTAGCGTAAAGTGAAGTTTGCAAACACAACAATGAAAATTTACGTCGTCATGATTGGCTGATTTATTATACTAAGATACTTTTAAAAATCACGTGGTTTTCCATAAAGGATCTGACGAATGGATCGTGCAAACATTAAATTGATGAATGGTCTGAATGACGTTGCACGCAGCTTCCATCTATTTGTGCTTTCCTACTGTGACGATTTGCGGTTTTTGTTACCGATTGGTTTGTTCATGACGACGTTAATTTTCATTGTTGTGTTTGCACACTTCAATCGAAAGTCCATAGTTAAATCGGACGGGTTGTAACAGAAAGTTAGGTTAAAAGAGAGCTAGTCTACGATTTTTTTTGTCAAGATGAGACTGTAAGAAGTGTGCTTCACATGAATGAAGAAACAAATCAGCAAACAAAGATACACAATAAATGCCCATTGGAATACCTATTGTTTGCTACACGTCCACCAAACCGATCAAATATGCTGTCTATAAGAAAGCTTAGCATATCGATTAATTCATCTTCTGTAAATTGTTTTTTTTTTCTTAGACTCATTGATGACAAAGTAAGTCTTAGTATAATAGACTACCAGATATCTCGGATTTTTTAAAAGCTGAGTTTAATCAGATGTGCCATTCGTGATTTGAGTTGTTCATGTGGAAAAGAAGTGTGTAAATAATACCCATGACCCGACCCATGATAGTTTTGCAGTTGATAGATTTTCATTTTTTTATGAAATTCCCTTATGTTTGAAACATAGCCTATTTTCAGATATCAGCATTGTTTACAATGGCTGCCGTGAATACCATGGCTATTTTAATCAATAAATTATAGAATTATATGACTAAAATTTAAGTTAATTTTGATTGGCCCAGGATATCGTGAAAAGTATTATGGAGTGGCAATGGTAACCTCCACGTGTAACCTCAAAGTAGTTAAAATTTACTGTTATAAAGTTTTGACTTTTGAGTCGCTAAAAATAGAATATTTATTACTTTTCAGTCCTTGACTGTACGTGACGTTACTGGGTGAACTTGTGACCTTTTTTTTATCTCTGTAAAATAATATTTCACATGTTTTATATGGTTTGATTTTTAAGACTTAAATCAAGATTCCACTCACAGACATTTCATCATATTCGTGTACAAATACAATTTTTAGAAAGTTTTTTTTTTATATATGTTTTTTTCAGTGCTAATATGTGAAGGGCTTTCGTTTTCTTCTCTATTTTTTCTGTGGTTGATTTTTTTCGCTTGTTTTGATAGTCATATAATAAATCATTCACAGACTTTTATCGTTCCATTCAGCGTGTTTTCAATTTGTTACCGATAAACAATGAAAATGCGCTGTACATGCTTGAGAAGTGTTCAGTAAAGGTCATACGAACATGAGTCAGCCATTTTTGAATGGGATAGCACTAACGTAACGACAAGAATGTATAGAAGAAAATGAGATGTGGAATAAGTGTATGCTTTATAGTTGTTTTGAGTTGTTAAACCAGCAAACACAAACGAGAACAATACGAAGAAATGACAAAAACAACTGCATGAACTGACTATCAATCAACAACGTGAATACAGGTGGTATAAAGAGAGAACGCAAGTGCATGGAAAGGGTAGGTAGTTCTTGTTTGATGCAACGCATTGCTAAAGGTCAGTTTAGAGTTTTACCTTCCAGCTCAAAAAGTTTAAGAGATGGAGACGTTCCATTTTCCCCATTTTCTTAGATTTGCATTTTGGTAGTGCAAAACTGTTCAGCTTTATATTGAGATCTTCGAATTAAAAAAAACTACTAGCAGAAAGATATTATTACGACCTCATCCAATCTTAGACTTCGAACCAATAGAAGAAAATGAGATGTGGAATAAGTGTACGCGACACAACCAACAATATAAACGTAAAATTAATTTAAATATCCACAATGTAAACTTTGTTACTTAATTATTATCATAACTGCTTTGCATAACATACTAAGTTCGAAGCTACATTTTTGTAACAAATATATAAGAACAAACATTTTTGTTTAATGAACAAATTCTGATGCATTGAAATCTATATAATAATCACGATAATGACTATATATATCATGTTTTAAATGTAATTCTATTTAGCCAGTAATAAAACATATGTCATTGTTTACCTTTAAGCATAATTTCGATACATGTTTCAGTGTTTATATAGTATTTTAAATTTATAACTGTTTATTAAAAATGAAATATCAAGATCTAAAGTTTTAATTTGTATATGTCTTATTACAAAGACATAAATGTAGAAAAAATAGAAAAAGAATTGAGGTACACGAATTTATAACTTTTGTGTAACTCTCCAAAGTTTAAATATAGAATAGTATTGTGCCAACATGTGTATTTTGTAAAATCAAAGAATAAAATTACGATTATGTTTCAAATATTGCATCTTGTATCAAAATTACAAATACCAAAACGCAGATATAAACGGTTAATTTGGATATGCTATGTATATATCGATATTTCAAGGAGTAACCTCTCATCAAATTAGCCTTTTTTATTTCTTTTTATTAATATAAGGACAATGCTTCATGAAATATCTTTTAAACTCCTAATTTTGCCAACAGTGTATACTGTCCTATTTCATGTAAGTATTATGTTTATGTTTGTTCATATGTTTTTCTTAAAGGTTATTGCATATCAAGATTTTTATTCTTTTTAGATTCTGATTTTATTGTTTATTTTTATGCATTAGTCACCATTTCTGGAAATAATCTTGTTCCTGACATTTAAACTTTTGTATACTTTCGGTCACAGCGTCCCTGGTGAGTCTAGACGCAATACGTATCAAACACCGTTTTAAACCGTTAGCTTTGTAAATTTGTTGTTCCTCTGTTAAGGATTAGAGACCTTTTCCGTTGCTAATTTTATTTTACTTTTATTTTTATCAACACCAACATCGCCTGCAAAACGCCAAGAAAGTTAAATTCAAATTAATTCTTTTCAATGTCAAAATGAATTTCAAATATTTTGTAAAATGTTTAAAAGCACGAGGTATACGACATCCTTGTCTTGCACCCTTTTTCGATTTTAAGAGATCAGAAGTTTATTTTTGTTATTTACTTTTGATGCTTGTTTATTCATAAATCCACATGAATCTCATATTGTGAAGTGTATAATTATAAAATATCTACAAGTAGTGTAAAGTTAAAGAATGAACTAGCCAGGAAATCAGTTAAGAACATTACTGTAAACGTATTTATTTGCTTTTCACATTTGATGTTTCAGACGTTTATTCGTGAAAATAAATACCAGCAAAACACCAGTGCGTTCAACTTTACAGTAAGCTAAACTGTGTCTTTTATAATATTGTATAAGTTAATATGTATGATATTTGTTTTATTTGTAATGATGATTATATTGCACCTCAAAATTTGTAAGAAATTAAAACACAACTAATAATAGTGTACGATACTTTATTTTAATAACACTATTTAATGAACTACAAACAGATTTACATATACTACACATGTCATGCTAAAGGCACATTAAAAGAATTAAAATATATTTACATGCATTTTTTTAAATTGTTTTATTTAAATACTTGAATTCATTGTTGATTTCTGAGGTGGATAAAACTGGCACAAAGTGTGATACATTGAAGATTTGAGAAGCTACAAGTTGCAAATAATCTTCAAAATACAATGTGATAAAAACCCGAAATCATTTAAAAAGTTCACATTTTTTTATCCATGAATGGTGCATATATCGCTTATTGTAGTATATTCTACGGTTGACCATGGATTTCCTTCAAGTTTAGTTGGCACTTGAGAGTATAAGAAGTGCAAGAAGTCCAAGAACTGAAATGAAAAAAAAACCATAGTAGAAATTAAAAACAAAAGATATGTCATATGCATTTTATGAACATTTATGCCCTTTCTACAAAGATAGAGGGGCATGTTTGTCTGTTCTTCCGCCCAAAATCAGGCTTTCCTTAAGAATCTAATTACTATTTGATGAAAGAATTTTGATATCATCATCAAATATTTTACACATGAAAAAAATAGATGCATCATAAGATAACTCTTTCCAAAAGCACCAACTTCATAACTTGAATAAAAGGGGAAACGTTGAAAGGTGTGGTATAAATCTATTTATTTTAGCTAATAATTTAAAAATAAATACATGACTGTTTAAATCTAGAAATCAAAGCAAATATAATAGCGATATATTTTAGGTACATGTACACCCTTTAGAATATGTAACTTTCATATCTATCTGCATCTTAAATTTTGTTACTTACAAATTGGTGTTCCATTTGTACCAAATAATCCACCTCCTAGAGATGATCCAAGATAACCTCCATCAACCGACCCGACCCCTATAGGAGCAGGAATGGGAACTGGGTTGACAATCGTATATTCATCAACAATACCCCCTTTCTTTCCGTAGCCGGAATATCCCTTGTTCCCATATCCAGACAATCCACCAAAAGAATATCCTTCTTTTCCGTATCCAGAATTTATGTGTCCGAAGTCACTACCATAACCTCCTTTACCGTACCCATATTTGCTTCCGTACCCAAAACTTGAGCCATAACCGCTGCCATAGTTTTGTGCAAAGGCGCCACACAAACAGCCAAAGATAACAGCAATTGCTATTGAGACTTGCATCCTGTGAATGAAGCAACAACTCTGTTTAAAAGATGTTAAAAAGCCCTTGTTTTTTTTTTTTATAGTTTTTTAAGTTTCGTTTGAATTGTTTATGTTTTTATTTTTTCATCAACAAAATAATCCAAAAATTATTACAAAAGCAATTAAGGATTTAAGCATTACATTTTCAAATGAAAAAAAGCAAATTTACAAAAATGCTATAATCATAATAATAGAATTATTCTTTTGTTAGGAAAAGTTATAAAAGCAAACAGAAGGAAAACCTTTACTACGTACCTAGTTTTTGACCATCTGGTATCAATTCCGACAACAATTTTTCACTTATACCTTTTTCACGTTTTTATTTTTCTAACATGTACAAACATTGATCAACTTCATGCAATATACTTGTACATGTACATATACATGTAAATGTCTGTAACATGTAAATTTTCATGTTGGCTATTTCATGTATTCCGAAAATCCCTTATTGTAGACATTTAGTGCTTTAACTAACATTTTGGGGGGTTAAATATATCTATATATCTTCTATCTTATCAAATTAAATGTTTGAATATTTGATTAGAAAAAAATCTTATATATTAAGATTTTTATAATATGATCATTTTCATTCAATTCTTTCCAATTTTACTCAAATTATTTATGTTCTACACAATGTGTAAAAAATGAGTAAACACAATGTGGATTATCATTTTTCAAAGCAACATTATCCGTCTGAGTTTTAGATATGTCCAAACTCTATGGTTCTTATAACTCCAGGCAAAGGTTCATCTTAGTGATAACCTGGGTACCTAGCACGACATATACTCTCTCAAAAAAAGAAACGCAACATACAAAAATTTTGAAATTACACTGCACACAAAAGTCGAGTTTTATACCATTTGAATTTAAAAAAAAACATTGGGTATGGAAGCAGAGGCTTCAATATGTGTGAAAATGGGAGCCAGAAGACCGTATGCAGCGTTTTAAGAACCAAGGGAGAGCACGATTTAAGTCGTGATGCAAGCTTTTTGTATGTATTACTTCAGTTGGCACCACGCTCTGTTAGCTGGTAAATTTGAATTTTGTTAATGTCACACGTAAGATTGATCACTGCCAAATGACCATGCAAAATTTCACATTCGTACGACAATGTTTAGTTGAAATAAAGTTATTTTATTTCAACGGTATTTTAAATATCTTTGTATGTTGTGTCTTTTTTTTGAGAGAGTATATTAGTCTTGAATAGACGAAATGCATGTAAGAGTTGCAAAATTTACAATCTGGAAGTTTGGTACATTTTCTATTTCTCAAAAGGTTAATTTACATTTAAATGGATTCTCAAGCCATTACTTGTCTATTATTATGTATAATTTCTTGAATTGCTATACCTGTACATATAATAAAAATATCGTCTAACTTTTAACCAAAAAATAATCTATCTTGTAATAACAAACTGGTATAGAACAGTGCATGACATTTACATGTATTAGATTAGCGAAAGATATGCCATCATTGCTCGTTAATAATCAATATTTATAATTTCTGCAATTTAAGTTAAATTAAAATAAGTTAAATATAAGTCTTCGTCAATATTAGAATTTTCAAAAAAAAAAAAAAATGAAAAAAAAGAAATATTATATGTTTGCTGTCTTTGTTATGGCATTTATATTTGAGAAATCGATAAATACATCTTTATTTACTGATTATCATATTACAAATAAAATCGAAAAGCAACAGGAAAGAGCGCTTCGTTTCATCCATGAAGACAAAAACAGACAATATGAAACTTTACTTGAAAAATAAAAGCTACCATTTATCAAAATCAGACGAATGAGAACCATGGCATTAAAGACTTATAAAATTCTAAACAAATCCAGTCCGGAATTCTTACAAAATATGGCAACTTTAGAAGAAAATTTATAATAGAAGCAAAGGTGTACCAAAGAGGTATTCAAACATCATTTTACCGAACTGACAAAGACAAAATCGGTAGACAAAACTCATCGCAACGAAACAAACCACAAAATAAACAAAAGTCACATAACAACTAAACCGCATTTAGCAACGTGAACTTAAATCTAATAGAAAGTGTACTCAGATGCCTCGGAGGAGTAAGCAGTTCCTGCTTGCTATTAATAGCACATCGCCGTCGCGTTGCCATAGATCGATTAAGTGTTGATCAGATTTCAGATACAAACAAACAGTAATAGACGATAAAGAGATGTGGAATAAGTGTACGCGACACAAACGGCAATTTAAAAAATCACAATGGAAAACAGCCAACAGTCTTCAACATGACCAGAGTAAATTGCTCGCCGTCTTGCATTGGCCCAAGACTAAAAATACAATACATAAGATTCAAACAAATCTCTAGAAAATCAAAGAAAAACCCATTTCTGGACATAAAACAAAAAAAAAAACCAGATAGTAGACAAGGACAAACAAAAGCTTTGACAAGGATTCCTGGCTTAGGACAGGCACATATAAAATGTGGCGGGGTTAAACTAGTTTTTTGGTAGTTAAAACTACTTAAACCAAGAACTTCATGGAAAGCCAAGTTCCTGTAACATGTATGAGGCAGCTAAACTTGGGAATAATTGATTCCGTACCAACCATGCTCGTTCTATCTCAACTTTTGTCAGTTTCAAAAACTTCATAGCTACATGTAGATCACAATCATTATTTTTTCATAGCTGAATCTCTGTGTTTTTATTTTATGATCTGTCTGGTTTTATTATTAGTTTTTATGCTTTATTTTATTTCTCATTGTTTTATCCTCTCTGCATGTTGTCTTTGTGTGATTATAATTGTCAATTTAATTTTGTTTGCATGCTTGTGTTTGTTTTCTGTTTTTTTATATCAGTCGGTCAAAGAGCTCTTCAGAGCTAATGTTTATGTTATTTTGTATATATTCTTTCCGATTTTAAATAAAGTTAACTTACAAAAGTTGACTTACTTCAATCCCGATAGTTAAAAATCAGATTCTATGATTATTCATAGATATAATAATTAAAACGAAAAAAATCTGATTAATCTTTTCATTTTTTATATACATGTATATTAAAAGAACTATAAGACCACTGTACACATTATACTAAATGAAAAAAAAAGAAATATATCAAAAATATAAAATGTGACACTCTAGATTCCCAGACGTACAGACATGTATATTTTAACATTACAAAATGGAATGCGATACCTTTTACGGAAGTGTTGAGATTACCAAGAGTTATGATTTAATACCTGTGAAAAAGTATAAATACAAGACACAACCATGTTCCGATACCAAAGTGTCAAATCTTAAAACCAAGTAAGTATCTGATATTTACTAGCTATAAAGGGACAGACCATTTAACTTGAAGGGAGGGGGGTTGTTTTTTTTGGTTTTTTTTTGCCAGAATTTTTTTATTAGAAATATTCAATTTTTTAATGCGTCGCTATTGAATATTTCATTCGTTACTAGCATTATTTCATATAGCAAAAATTCTTTTTCAGAATATTTTTTTTCTAACCAAAATTTTTTTTTCATTAAAATTATTTTCAATTTTTGTGTGTGGAAAAAATCATTTTCACAATATATTTTTTTTAGGAAAAACCCCTTTCAAGTTAAATGGTCGGTCCCTTAAACGTTAAAGAGACTAAAATATGGAATATGATTTCAACAAATAAGTATTAAAATGTTTTTTTTTGATTAACCTCTTTTGAATTAAATCTAAAGTGTTTTAAAATTACAATACAACATCGTTTTTAAAGGCGAATTTGTTAAACTGCACCTGTCGCGTGTTTAAGACTTTATTAAAACCAAGAACACTCTCAAACCAATGATTTGACGTTAAAACGTAGCATAGAAGAAAATGAGATGTGGAATAAGTGTGCGCGACACAACCTTCATTATAAACGTATATTTTAAATATCCACAATGGAAAACAGCCAGCAGCCTTCAATGTGACCAGCGGTCGCTGCTCGCTGTTTTTCAATTGGCCCCTGGATTGAAAATAAAATACATATGATTCAAGCCCAATCCCAAAGTGCAATGAAAGACCCTCTTCTTGACAAAAAAACAATTCACATAAATTCGACTAAATACAAACATAAGCTTTGATAAAGATTCCTGGCTTAGGACAGGCACATTAAAATGTGGTGTTCTATTCTTTTTCTCAGAATGAAAACCACAATCGCCATTGCTGTCATCTTCGGTTGTCTCTGTGGCGCTTTCGCCCAGAGTTACGGATATGGTGCTGATTACGGCTACGGAAAGGGCGGTTATGGTGGTGACTACGGATACGGTAAAGGAAGTTATGGCGGTGACTACGGATATGGCAAAGGAAGTTACGGTGGTGATTACGGATATGGCAAGGGAGGATATGGTGGTAGCTTTGGTCACGGATTGGGCGGACTTTCCGGATATGGCAAAGGAGATTTCCACGGATACGGAAAAGGAGGTTTCTCTGGATTTTCCGGATATGGCAAACAATCATTCCAAGGATACGGAAAGAAAGGAGGTATAATCGATGAACAAATTGCCATCCACCCAATGCCTATTGCTGCTCCATTTGCTGCCGGCAGTGTAGGAGTTGGAGCACCAGTCGATGGTGGTCTTTTCGGAGGAAACGATAACGCAATCTGTAAGTATTTCAATATTTGAAAAATTATATTCTTGTTGTGATATAAAGACAACGTAGAAAAACGTTTTCGTTAAAAAAAAAAGTATTTCAAAATTTGTATTTCAACCGCCTCGAACGAGGTGATGACAACCAAATGCTTCAAATAAAGCCATGTAACTAAACGTTATAGACCTGATTTAACCTAGTTCAAAGATTGTGCGTATAGTACAGGTACAAAGACACAAAGTTCCAGGTGAAAAATGTTGAAAATTTATTATTAAATTTCTTTTTTGTATTAAACTCTCCTAAATAAAGGAGGGGTAAAGAGGCACCAATGGGGCATTCGAGTATCAAAGATCCGAAAGGGCAATGATGAAACCGGTAAACATGAAGAAACACAAAATACAAAATCAACTCTCCTAAATAAAATTATATTTTTTGTCTTTTTTTTGCAGTACTCGGTCTTTTGGCCTTTGCTTTCCTCTTCAACAGAAATTAATTGTTTGGGTAATGTGCACCAAGAAAAGGATTAATTTATTTAGGGTAAGTACAAATAAATATTTTATAAAAGAATATGGAGTAAATGAGTATAAGACCATAATCCATATATACGTAAATCCCAACTGGGATTAATTTTAATGAGTTGTATGGCCATTTCGGATTTTAATTCCTCATCAGCAACACTAGAACCCAAACATAGGAATTCAAAATATGACACATTAAATGTACAAAATGTTATTTGAAAATAATTTACAAAATGCAAAGATATTCGTATACTTTTTTTGAGAACAGATATAGATAATATATTAGAAGAGATCTGTTAAAAATCAATTTTTTCCCTACCTTATATAGTTCATAATATTGGCAAAGACATTTTTATTATTTGTTCATTTTTTTTCAGATTGCATTCAGCTGTTCCGCTTGTGGTGTATCGGAAGCTACATTTTGCCTCAATGCAGTCGTAGTGAGACTGACATTTGAATGGCGTTTACAGTTGATGTTATATTGTCAATTAAATTTTATAAAGACTTTAGATATTTTACTTCTCATTTTTTATATCAAATTCGTACGAATGCCATACATGTACATGTATTCGTTAACATCGGGTTTCTTTCAAACGCCTATCACTTTTTCTTTACTTCATTTCCCTAATTTAGCGTACCAGTTTTGGAAAACATTTCATCGGCATTACGAGTTCTAAAAGTGGTTTTCAAAAAATAACTAAACTTAATGTGTTTTTTGTTGTTGTTGTGTCGTTTGCTTAGTTGTGATGCGTTCTTTTTCTTTTGTCTACAGATTTCATCTTTGTCTTTCTGGTATGATGATGATCGATTGCCCCTTCGGTACACCTTTGCTAACTTTGTGTTATTTGTGACAATTCTGATTATAACAAAAGATATCATAATCTGCAAAGGAAAGTGTCGCTAGAAAATTAACAGCAAAGAAGACAGTCTCAAATTGTTTTACGCAGAGAAAAAAAATCAATTTCCCTTCGAACAAACGATAAAGAAACAAACCCCTCGTCCCCTTTAAAAAAATGGAGCAACAAAATCAACGCCCCCTCACAACAAAATATACAAAAAAAAAAAACAAAACAAAAAAGACAGACAAATACAAAATATAGTCCAAAACGAAGAGAAAAATACAATAACAAACAAACAACCCGCTACTCCAAAAATAAAAAATAAAATAATATGGTTCTTATGGTTTTATAGCAGTTAACCAAAAACCTGACGGTTTATTTTGTGGACCGCCAAGAAGTGCAACCCATAGGATAAATTTTCTGCCCCTACCCACCTCTCCCCTTTTCCTGTGGTTCTCCTTTGTGTCCCACCCACCCCCCTGTTTCATTTCTCATCATCATTTCATGTTCATTTTATCATCCTTTTCATGTTCATCACCTGTAAATAACCTATATATATAGCGTTGCACGGGCGTAAACACCAACTCACTCACTCACTCAATAGGTTTAATCCAGATCTTACAAGTAATAGCAGCTGAATGTAAGTGTTATCAGCTCAGTAAAACAACCATGGTCCTCTTAATTTTTGAATCCACTGCACGGAATTTTAGTGAATACATGTACAATATGTGCTCTTACACATGATAAAGATTATATAATTAAGATCGTCCAACTGTTGGGTCGCCATGCCATTATCATCTCTTGACCGGTTGACCAAGCTTGAGAATACAACGCAACGTGTTTGTCATAACAGACAGGAACTGCTTATGCTTTTAGAGCACCTGAGTTCAGTCTTGCTCTAATGTAAGTTTGCATTCTGACTGCTAATAAGTTGTTAAGATATATGTGTACTAAAAACGTAATTATTTTCGTGGGTACTTATTTTAACGAATTTACGATTTCATCCAAGTTCACGAGTATTTAATTTTGCGTTTTTCTACTTCTTATTTTATTCGTGCCATACATACATGTGTATTGTTTTATTTCGCGGGTATTTTATTTCTCGAGAAATACCGGACCGCGAAATCTGTGAAAATAAATCCCTCGCTAAAATAAGTACATTGATAGTATTTTATTATGCTGCGTTTTTGTTTTTGCCTTTTCGAGCTTTCAAAATTTGAATACATTTGCTTTGTTCCGTTTCAATAATTATAACGTGATTTCGTGTCATGCATGTATACTCCACATTCCTCAGAGACCGTGTATGATATCATTTATCTTCGTAAAAAATCTTCGTCATAATTGCATATCTTATTTAAAGCTGAAGAATATATTACCCACAAACCATTGACGATACAAATACCAAAACGGGTAGCAAAACGGTTAATTTGGTTTGCTGTATATGCATATCTGAAGGAGCAACCTCCTATCATCATCAACATGTGAATCAAGACATTGCCGGAATGTCGTAAACTATATAAGTATTGAAAAAAATTAATCACCCCCCCCCCCTCCAAAAAAAAATTAAAATAAAACCCAAACCAAAATCGTTTGAAGGGGGATACAAAATACAGCACGAAGGGTATCGCCCATGTGCAATACAGGGAGGAATGAATTATGTCTAAAATTTCAATACCTAGGTTGCACATATGTCTTTTTCTCCGATTCTGATACAAAACTGGTCAATTATGTTGTTAAATGAATCAAGTAAAATTTGATTCATGCCTTAAAACTGTTGGAATTATTTGTTTTGAACAATTTTGGGACCCATAAATATTGACAAACGAGACTACTTTTCAATAGTCTTTCATTTTTTAAGAAATAAACAAAAAAAACGTCTGACTTCCATTATTCCCATGTTTGTTACCGTCATTTTTCTTGACCTTTGATATAAAAAACATTCGAATATCCGGAATTTCCGAAATGGATCAAACGTGCAACGCGTATATAGGAAACATCTATAAGTCACCCTGATAATCACTCTCAAGACTAGAAGTCATGATTTCCTTTCGCTCAACAATTTTTGATTTTGTGACTTTCTGCATCTCATATATTCCCAAAAGCTTAAGATTAAGGACACGAGGGATAACAAGAAATCTGCTTCATATTGGATTACATCCTGAAACTGACAACCAAGCAAGTTTTATACAAAGTTCTTTGACAAGCGTTTTGACTTTCCCTTTTTATGTGGCAACAGCTTATGGAGTTTACGTGTAGCAACTAACTATTTATTCTGGAGCTTGTGGGTTGTATCGTAATTTTCGTGATAGAGCGACTGACATACAACGCTTTTAGACAGGTTAACATATGTTGCTCTTCAGTTGTTGGTGTCACTCAAAAAGTTTAACGGAAGTCATCATGCGCTCATAGACTTTTTGGATGAGTAAATTATATTGGTTTATCAAAGGGTGTCCGTATTGTCTTCTTTCATTGAGGCTCCGGCAGGGTAACCCCCCAGGTCGCAAGGTCGCTTTTAAAAGGCATATTTTGGCGGCGGTCGCAGGTCGTTTTTTGGCATAGGTCGATTTTATGAAGCGTAGGTCAGAAGTCGCCCTTAAAAAGCCCTCAAGTCGCAGGTCGTTTTTAACTGTGCGGGAGCCACTTCATTGGCAACATGACGATTGCAGAAACAGCATACCTTTTCAAATCACACGGGCTAATTTTCTTTTTCGTGAACCAATATTCCGACTTTCTCTTTAAGCCATTTTCGAGTTTGGCCTCAAGGGACATGACAATTGTTTTGAAAGGGACAAAAAGGTTGCCCCTTTATTAAGAAAATCATTACTCCATGCATGTACAGACTCTTTTATAGAGTTCGATGAGGGTCGCTACAAATTGCAATTTAAGAAGGGATATATAGAAGCATTTAGTTTGTCTACCAATCCAGGATAATTAATAAGTTTAAAATATAACATACTAGTAATAAGACGGAAAGAAGTTACCATAAATCATTCAAAAGTCAGAGGTTCAAAAAGCAAAGATAAACCAGTTAAAAATATTATATAAAAAAACAAGTGTCTAAAGAAAACCAGAAAACTCTTACTAAACCGTCGAGAAGCAGACTGGATCGAAAACGATGAAAAGTTATTAAAAAACTGGTACAATAAAATCGGAGAATAACAAAACAGTCGGGCGATAAGGTGTTAATACTGGGAGAATCTTTCCACAAAGGAATTTTCAAGCACTTTAGGAGGGCTTACATCATTGAAATATATAAAGTTAAACATATTCATGCGGAAGCCAGATTTGGTGGCTCGAAAAATCAAAACTCGCACGAGCGAGATGCACATTGTCCATAAAAGGAGGGCGTACGTCATTGATTTGTTATTCAAAATTTAATTTGGACTTCCAACACTTTAGATCCTAGCTTCACCGAAGATGAGATAAATTCTCGAAATGGCCATATGGATCATCTGAATTGCCGTAGCTCCTCACTTTTACTGTGCTTTGCTTTCGCTTTCGACTTTTGACTTTTGACTTCTATATTTGATAATATATAAGTAAATTGAATGATTTATATAGTTAAAACCTGTATGTATTTTTTAACGTCATTTCATGTTCATTTTATCAGGCCCGTCGTGTTCATCTCCGGCCTTGTTTAATTTTATATATTTCAATGATGTACACCCTCCCAAAGTGTTGAAAATTCCTTTGTGGAAAGATTCTCCGAGTATAAACACCTTATCGCCCGACTGTTTTGTTATTCTCCGATTTTATTATGTAAAAAAAAACAGATATCAAACATAAAAGACAGCATTCATCAACAAAAAAAATCAAGTAACTCAGGTACTCCTGCATGAGGTGCTTTTTCTGCTCATAGCAAATCATCTGTCGCGTTGCCAAATGCCAATTCAGTGCATGATTTATCTGGTTCAGAAAAATCAAAACCTCTGTGACCCACATGTGTTCTTTTCTGAGAGGTCCATGATGTCGTAAAATATCTTTTATATTTTCTTGTGATATTTCGGTTGAGCGACCGGGGCTATGATTAAAGACAGCGATCGAGGAACAACAAAGCCCCGTATAAACACTGATTGTCTAACTTGACTTTTTCAAATCATGATATGTGCCAAGGCTCTGGAATAGCGAGCTATAGCGGGTTGACGATGTGAAATTCTAAGTGATCACGTTTTGCATTTAGGACCTCGATAAAAGCTTTACTTTCCTCTCAATTTCTAGCATACTTCCCAGAATCGTATAGTGTTCTTGATTTAAAGTTCCTAGGGCATATTTGAGATTGAAAAGTCATCAAGTCAAAAAATGTTCTGAGAAACTATACCCAGATGAGGTTAAAGACTTTCTTGTTTTGTCTAGAATTAATTGAAAGAACTGTCACCGAGCAATTGTTTAGAGCGGTAATGCTTGATTTGCAAGGACTTAAGTAACAATGAACTACAAAATGACGATAGGTAAATGGAGCATGATCACCGGATATTAGAATTGGCTTTGTGATAGCCAAGAGGCATTTAGCTTCTGAAGTTCCAACAGTAGTCACAAAATGAGTCTTTGCTTTTTCGGACTTACAACATTCGAATACCACATTGTTACTTTTTTGCTTCTAAATATACTAAGCAAACTTTTTAAACACTGTATCGACAACAAAAAAATATACGCTCTTAAATTTGTTTATATTTATTATTATATAACAATTAATAACAAAAGGACGACCATCTTCATCTCTTCTCTGATATGCAGCTGCATGGGAACTGTATTATAAAATATATGTCCCCATATATGATAGCTGCAAAAAGAGAAAATATTCATCTAGAAGTTATTTTATTTTTGTTTGTAATATACAACTGTTTAAAGTGTGATTATTTTAAATAAAATATATATCATATAATTTTTCAATGAAAACTAATTTTTGCTTTTTATGTTGAAGAAATTGTATTGTTTCATTTGGTTGATGTGGATGTTCTAATTTTAAAACGATGTCTGCTATTTAATATGTTGGGTTTTTTACCAAAAGAAAGAAAGGCAGTACCATAAGAAATTGCTTTCAAGCCTTTAAACATTTTTGTAACGAAATGAGATACAGATTTTTCGGCGTCTTATATCTTAGACACACGAATGAACCTACAGTTTTTGTTTAATTGACAATGATCTATCATTTCAATCACAAATTATAAAATATTTGATAAAAAGTTCAAATGTGATCATTCTTGAATTCGAATAAATTGTTTCGGATGTGTTTTGGTTTGTTCGATGAGTGACTGGAACTATTAAATAATATCAAGAACTTACCATAAATAAATTACTTTAGTACAGAGTATATACAGTCACTGCATTTAGTTTCTGTTGAAAAGGAAGGCAAAAGCAAGGAGTCCGAGCACTGTAAAATAGATCAAGCATAACATTACGGATAATATGCATGTTAAGTCATAGACAATACATTTACCGTACAACGATTTGAATTCCAAAACAAGATATTACAATTAAGCAAACTGACTTTGCAAAAACAGCTTGAAACTTTAGGAACGTGGAGGGAAACCTAAATTGTGTATATTTGATATATAGTAACTGAATATCGTAAAATCTTAAACAATGACCTTTAAAATATATTTGAGCTAAATTTTAAAAAGTACATTGGTGGGTACTACATGTTGTAATCATAGTTTAAAGCTCGAGGTCCGTACACTCTTCATACGAACTGGAGTGGTTAAACCGAGCCTTCTATAGATTGAATTATCCTTCTGAAAACGCCATTAACAATACTTTTAAAAATAAGATTTTATTCTAAACTTATGTCTTTTAAAGGGTTGAACATTGACCTTTTTATAATATACTTGTATATTTGTATTCTTAAAATATATCTTATCAATAATTGTAAAACAAATGTACCTACATGTCAAAACTAAACATTTTTTTTCTAAATTATTCATTGAAATACTTACAGATTGCGTTATCGTTTCCTCCTAAAAGACCACCATCGACTGGTGCTCCAACTCCCACACTGCCGGCAGCGAATGGAGCAGCAATGGGCATTGGGTGAATGGCAATGTGTTCATCGATGATACCTCCTTTCTTTCCGTATCCTTGAAATGATTGTTTGCCGTATCCGGAAAGTCCAGAGAACCCTCCTTTTCCGTATCCATGGAAATCTCCTTTGCCATATCCGGAAAGTCCACCCAATCCGTGACCAATGCTACCACCATATCCTCCTTTGCCGTATCCGTAGTCACCACCGTAACTGCCTTTGCCGTATCCGTAATCACCACCATAACTTCCCTTGCCGTAACCGTAGTCACCACCGTAACTTCCCTTTCCGTAGCCGTAATCAGCACCATATCCGTAACTCTGGGCAAAGGCGCCACAGAGACAACCCAAGATGACAGCAATGGCGATTGTGGTTTTCATTCTAGATAATTAAAGAAAAAGGAAATAAAACTTAAGCTATAAAAAGCTATATGGATATTTTTCAATGATGTTTAGACATGTCAAGGTTATTTTGTCAATAATACATGCATACATGGACATGTATTAAACAAAATTAACGTTACTAGATAAATTTTGAATTATTTGTCAGTTGGCTGCTGGACAAATATTTTTTCTAAACTTTAATATTTTTATACGCATTTATTTCCATTTATTAGTATTACCGACCTTTATAACAAAAAAACCCCAAATATTTGAGATGTATAAAGAATTTGAAAATAAAAATCTTCCCTATTCAAGAGATGTACATGTACTTACTTGGCGTTTAATTTGACACTTTGGTACCGGTTAATAACTGTGTTCCTTATTTATACCTTTTCACATGTACTTGTCTGTAATTTGCGGTAATACTGGCACTTCTATTAAATTGTACGCAATCCAATCTGTGTAATGAACATGTTTTTGTGTCTGCGACATGTACATGTAAACGCACATACATGTTTTGTAATCCTGCAATATTATACATTTACCGACAATTTGATTTAGTCTAAAAAACAGGATAAAACATTCGACAACGCATTCAGACCGAACATGTTTTCATAACTTTGTAAAAGGGTGTTATTTTACCTGTAACAACAAGCAGACGAGTTAGATTTATTTGAAGACTAAACCAAAACAAAGGAAACAGATACTCGGACTGATGAAGATACGGCCCTGAAAAAAAAATATTTGCTTCTCAATTAATTCATAGCAACCGTTCAAAGTGGGAACAAGTTCACGTATAAATTTAAGGATATACTCTGGTTAGGGGCAAACATTTTGATAAAACTTTTTTCTAACCGCGATTTTTGCAATGTTCTGACCCTACAAATGCAATATCTGTTAGAAAATTCATTTGTTGCATTGCATTTTTCCTTGCTATTATTTAACTTTTTTTCATACTTTTTAAAAAGTTTAATCTTATAAAAATGAATATTTTGAACTAAAAAAATCATAGATACGTGTTGGTATAAGATAGTAATGTCACATTTTCATGCATTTTAGGGGCATTTTTGGTGTGAGTTTTCCAGCCAATATATTTTAAACGTTTCTCTATTATATGTAAAAATTTAAGGGAAAAACATGACTGTTCTTCTTCATAGACAGTCAAGGATTCAGTGCTTTCTGACGCCATCATGCACTTATAGACAAATATGGGATTTCGATCTCTCAGATGAGTGCACAGATGTTGGTTTGTCTTAGGGTTTTGTTTTGTCTTCCTTTACCGGATTTGACACGCTGAATGGACTATTGGCAACGCAACGGGTTTGCTATAGCAAGCAGGAACTGCTTACTCTTCCGGAGCACCTGAGTTCACTCTTGTTTTGACTGGAGTTCGCGTTGTTGAATGATATTCAGTTATTTTGTGTTTCCATGCATGTTTTACATGTTGTCTGTTTTTGTCCCGTTCTTGTTGGTGTTAACTGGTTTTGTCTCTGCCCTTTCGGACTTTTGACATTCGGATACCCCATTAGTACCTCTGCTTCTTTCTCCACCCTTGATAGTTATTTTTTTTTCATGTAAGCAAGTTCGCTAAGTTTGTCATATACGCCGTTTTTACGATAGCGCGGAATGGCTGGTGAACCCGGAAAAAGTTCTTTTATTATACTTCTTAGGGGGCATGACGACTTCCGCGGTGCAAGTAAGAGCAATAGATCAAAATAAATACTGCTGTGTTGTTTATTTACGATGGATTCTTCATTTCTGAAAATGTTTCTACACATGTAAGAATATTTTTTCATTCAAATGAAGTATTTACCGTTTATAAAGATGTCACCGCTTTCATAAACCCACAAAAAATTGAGGAATTTTTCCGGAAAAGCAATGAACTCGAAAATGACGTATTGAAAATAAAATCTTACTTTCTCGTGGATCATCTCCTGACTGAGGATGACCCTATACACCTGCAAAACTCGAAAATGACATATTGGAAATAAAATCTTACTTTCTCGTGGATCATCTCCTGACTGAGGATGACCCTATACACCTGCAAAACTATAATTGCAACGGTCATACTAGTCAAAATACAAAGTATACCTAAGTTGCTACAATTGTATCAGTAAAACGAAAGTAGCCTATTTCTTACAGCTCATTTGCTTTATAATTACGTGTGCTATCTTTCTCCTCTAGAATCATTTCAAACATGCCAAAGTATCTTAAATATTTGGCTTGCTTGAATTCAAAAATCGATCTGATTTATAATTACTATTTTATTATGACTATTATAATAAGCTCATCTAATGCGAGGAAATATGTAGGCTAAGTAGTGTCTTCCTTTATATTATTTTTTTCCTGAATGAAATATCTTTAAATCAAGTCAATAAAATGTTGAATTTTAGATATGCTGTTTACATGGTTTATACATGCATATTTGAGATGCCAACTCTCTGTCGGGTTATGGCTACGATTATATTTTTCGAGCCTAGTACAACATCTAAAAAATTTCTTAATGGAAAAATAATGAAGCCATCAGACTGCAACTGCATACTTAACATATTTGTTTCTTAATCTTTTTTTATGGTTTTGATATCTAAATTTCATTTTTCAATTCATTTTACATGTATGATTTGTAATGTATTAAGTCTTTAAATTGCCCAAGGCAAAACAAAAAGAACGTTTCATGTAGTTTTAATTTCTACTTATTTTTTTTTTACATTTGACAAACAGATGTAAAACGTTTCGTTATTTGTAAAGTATTGATAGCTTCACTACTAGACAAACGCGCATAGAAATCCATTGTTTTACTACATTCAATTATTTATCAGAGGATTTATCTCCCCTAGGTAGACCCAAATCAATTAAAGTAAAATAATTGTGTTTTTTTTTATCTGAAGCCGGTTAGTTTTTGTAATATCAAAAATCCCTTGCGGTTATAAGAAAATTGTTTAACTCAATCCTCATACATGTGATAACAGAAATAAATATTACTGAACTACATGTATAACGTAGCTGCTCCAACTATTTTTTTTTAAATTCTAAATTCATCCATCATAACAACTTTAAAAACGATAAATGCAGAAACATTATTTTTGTTTTTAAAACTCTCAAATTACAAGGAATATAGAATTTTTAAATAAGGAAGTATTTTTTCTGCCTGTCATGCATTGCCAGTGCTTTTTCTCTTCTCTACGGCCGGTCAGTGGTTGTTTTTCTTTGCTCATAAAGGATGCAAACTGATGCCCAGGGTTACGACGCTTTGTCTGTTTTAAACATTCAAATATCAGAAAAATTCTTTAAAAGTAGGAAAATTGCAAAACACACAAAATTTGAATTTGCGTGCATCACACGTGCAAGTATCAAACAATTTTTTTTTTATTTTGACAGAAATTATATGGATAAATATGAGATGGAACTTCTCATTTCATCTATACTTTAACAGTTTAAGGAGACCTAAAATTTAAGCAACGAAATATCAACAAAATAACAAATTGCATAATTAAATGTTTTGTTGAAGTAGCTACGATACGCGTGTCTCTTGGAGTGAATAAATATATTTTTTTAGCTCACCTGGCCAAAGGCCATGTGAGCTATTGCCATCACTTGGCGTCCGTCGTCGTCGTCCGTCGTCGTCCGTCGTCATCGTCGTCGTTAACTTTTCTTCAAACTTCTTCTCCTCTGAAACGGCTGAACAGAATCAAACCAAATTTGGTCTGATGGTACCTTAGGGTATCCCCCACAGAACTGATGTGGGGATTTTTGATTGGTCGAAAAACATGGCCACCGTTGCTAAAAATAGACCAGGGGGGTCAGACTACTGTTTTTGGCTTGTAAATCAAAAAGTATAAGAGATAGATGAAATCTGATGCCACCCTACTGCATCAGCATTAAAAGCTCTACAAAAGTCTCCATTTGGTCCAAGTTGTCAGATGACCCCTTATAGGGGTTACAGCCCTTTAAAGGTGAAAAATAGCGTTTTTTCATGTTTTTGCCCTATAGTATGAAAACTATTGCAGATAGAGAGAAGCTGTTGCTTGCTTAAATGTTCAGCTCATTTAGCTCTACAAAAGTCTCCATAAGGTCGAAGTTGTCAGATGACCCCTTATAGGGGTTACGGCCCCTAAAATGATGTTTTTTCATGTTTTTGGCCTATAGAAAGAAAACTATTGCAGATAGAGAAAAGCTGTTGCTTGCTTAAATGTTCAGCTCATTTAGCTCTACAAAAGTCTCCATAGGGTCGAAGTTGTCAGATGACCCCTTGTAGGGGTTACGGCCCCTAAAATGATGTTTTTTCATGTTTTTGGCCTATAGATAGAAAACTATTGAAGATAGAGAAAAGCTGTTGCTTGCTTAAATGTTCAGCTCATTTAGCTCTACAAAGGTCTTCATAGGGTCGAAGTTGTCAGATGACCCCTTATAGGGGTTACGGACCCTGACATAATGTTTTTTCATGTTTTTGGCCTATGGAATGAAAACTATTGCAGATAAAGAGAAGCTGTTGCTTGCTTAAATGTTCAGCTAATTTAGCTGTACAAAATATAGGGTTGACATCTGTTGAAGACCAGGTGAGCGATTTAGGCTCCTGGGAGCCTCTTGTTTTCTTACAGTTTAAGATCGACTGCAAATTAACATGTTTGTAATATTTATACGAAATGGGTCGTGACAAGCGGTTTTACATTGTCAAAAAATATTTTTTTATCAAGGGCAAATTGCAAAACACTTTATAAAGGTTTTGTCACGTACACTTATTCTACATCTCATTATCTTGGATTTGAGGCAACCCCTATAAAAATTGTTCGCACAGTAATCCTTAAGGTTGTACAAAGTCGGCACAAAGTTGGCAATTTTTTTCCATTTCCGCCAATTGAGGAACACTGAAACTCCATGATTGCAGTTTTGTGTCAGACGTGACGTCTTTCAAAGAAAAATTTAAAGCAATGAACATGATATGTCCCCCAGGCTCTTGAATAGCAAACCCGTGTATAAGGTATACTACTTAGCTAGAGAGTACGGAGTATTGCTAGGGAAAGTTAACTGTGATTAAAGTCTTCTTTGGTCGTCAATTTCTAGATATAAAATGTTAATCTAAACATAAATTAAAGGTAACTAGTATGGACTGTGTTGGGGATGCCCAGCACAAAAATATCTCCGAAACGTACGCATATTGTCATTCTACCCAAATTTTGACATCATATCCTATTTCATCATCATAATTTATAAAACCCCTATATAGTTTTGTTGAGATTGAAACATTTTGACAAATTGCTCATTTTTTTTACCTGAAATATCACGTTTTCGTAAATAACTCGAAAACCGTAAATAAAGCTTCAATTTATTTCCATATTATTGAAGAGCTCCTTTTGATCTATTAACCTAAAAAATTCCAGAAACCTACACACCTAGGTTACCGAGATCTTTGCTACGTTCTTATATTATGACTTTTTACTGTTTCCATCAAAACAGCAGCCATTTTAAAATTCTGTTTCTGGCATGCACACTTTTGAGTGCCACACTATCACCTAAAAAAATTTCATTACGATCCATTGAGTAGTTTTCGATAAACCGTGCGGACAAGTTCATGAACGGAAGATTTTTTTAAACCCTACAGTAAAAACATTATATCATGGAGATATAATTGTACACGACAGAAACTACAATATATACCAAATGCAATTGGAAAATTTGGCAGACTTCCTAGGATCATACACAATTAGTTTACTAGAACTCAAGTTAACGGAGAATTTTGAGTTAGGAAAAGGTAACCAAAGTGCGAAAAGATACCCAACTGTAGTTAAAGAAAGTCTACGGCATTATTTGTCTACATATCAAAATGAAAACAAAGCTCCAGACAATAATTTTTGTTACACCCGATGCGCTTTTAGTCTACTCAAGATGTCAGAGGCACTCATCCAAAGATTGAAAATACCAAACACTTAATAGAAATAAGAAGAGCATTGAAATGTAACGAAACAGTGTTAAATAGGTAGTTAAAAGGCACAACTCGGCTAGAGGTTCAAATCTTTAGCTCATTTAGAAATGAGCTGGCTTGTCACCGTGCGGTGAAGAATCGATGCGCATGTCGGTCTTTGTGGTTCATGCTCTCTCTTCAATGAGCTGAAGGTTTAAGGAAGCAACAGCTGTTCTCTACCAGAAACATTCTTCATTTTATTGGGAAAAAAAACATGAACAAAATGCTATTTTTTACATTTAAAGGGCCATTACTCCTATAAGGGGTCATCTGACATCTTCCACCCAATGGAGACTTTTGTAAAGCTCAATAAGCTGAAGGTCTAAGCAAGCAACAGTTTTTGTCTATCTGCGCTTGAAAAGTTTTCATTCCAAAGGGCAAAAACATGAAACATGAAAAAATGTTGTTGTTTTTTACCTTTCAAATGGCATAAATTCTATAAGGGAAAAGCTCTTCATAAAAAAATGTATCAAAAGTATAAACATTTCAAAATTCAATTATTTCTGTTGTATATAAAATGCATTCAGATGAATATTGGCAGATAAACAAAAAATAACTGACTGCAGAAGTTAGAATATTTTGTCAGTAGAGATTAATTGAGCAATAGGATAGAATAAATAATACAGAGAGACTTGTAACAAGTCTTAAGCTTTTGATGTTGCATCAGATTTTCTCTACCTCTTATGATTTTTGATTTACAAGCCAAAACCAGTAGTCTGATACCCATAGCCTATTTTTAGCAAATACGGCCATGTTTTTTGACAGATCAAAAATCAAAACAAAACAAAACCTAAAAATCAATCATAGTCAGTTTAAAAAAAATTCTGTTCGATAGTTTCAGAGGAGAAGACTTCTGAAAAATTGTTAATAGATGACAGACGACGATAGACGACACCGGAGGCCAAGTGATTACAATAGCTCAAATGGAGCTTCGGTCCAGGTCACTTCAAAGGACAACTGTTTCAAAACTTATATGGTCTATTCCATTATTGGATAACCAACATTTGAATGTCAAATTTGTAGGTTCTAGCTGCGACGTAATCCATTTTTTCATATTTTCTATTCACTTAAGGTATAAAAAAAAACACAATAATACAATCTTATATTTGTTTATTTTTTAACATAAAATATCATCAGATAATTCAGATCACTTTTGAGGACCTCCCTCCTGATTAATGCGCAGCTTCTTGGAAACTGTATCATAACGTGTATACGGTATCTGGAAAGATAAGAAAAAATATTTAAAACATGATTTGCAGTCCATGTTTATAATTGTAAATATATTGAATTTTAAGATTTTTTCATATACAATCAATATTTTTTTTTCAAAGTAGTCAAACTTCATTTTTGCGTTTAACGAAATCGGCCTTATTCTGTGATATGAACCAACAATCATTATAACAAATTTCCTATATGGATTCTGTGGTTGTAATAATAACGCCAATGGTTAGAAACACAGATTGGAAATCATTTTTCAAGCCTACAGAACCATTTAATACTAACATGAAGCAAATAAAGAACAAAAAATGACGGAACATTTTCTCAACTTGAGCAAAGTGTTTGATAAAGGATAAATGACCGACCCATATAGACATGATAGAGGTGGCAAAGGTTAGAATTCCTTTTTTAATTAGACAATAATGGGTTGGGTTTTTTTGTGTCCAGATTTTGGGCAAAATTTAGTTGCATGTAAGCCCCACTCCATCCTTGGTGGACTAAAGATGGAACCCAGGTGCGGATTCAGGCGGGGGTGCACCCGGTGCGCACTCCCCTAAATTGTGAAAAAAAATTGATTTTCTACCATGAAAACAACCAAAAAGGCCAAAACTTTTCGTGTCTCGCTCCGCACGGCGAATATTTAATACCCGCCCCCCTTATCGAAATTCCTGCTTCCGTGCCTGAAACCCCCCGAGCTCTTTTGAAAGATTCAAAATTCGTATCATGTCTTCGACTAATACATTTAATTGGTCCTCAGCCAGGAATCTTTGGCAACGATTTTGGTTGTACAGGTCTTTTTGAAGGTTGCTGGTGGTTATCCATTAATGTTTTTTTTCTAAATACCACTTGTTATGTGAGCTGTGTCGCGAACTTTTTCCACATCGCATTATTTTTACTAGTAAAAGTAAAATTTACTTACCATAAATAAATTACTTTAGTACTTAGTACATTGTCTCATTGTATTTAGTTTCTGTTGAAGAGGAAGGCAAATGCAAGAAGTCCAAACACTGGAAAAAAAGATAAACCATGATATTTAGGATCGTTTAAGTTTATACAAATGACAAATATACATGTATTATTACGATATTTCAAACTTGCTTGTCAACAGTCTGATATTTTTTAGTGTGGTTTGGACTTTAAATTGTTCATGATGCCATTTTTAAGTAGCAGATGCATTATCGTAAAATCTTTAAGTGGGACCTTAAAAATAGATTTGAATGAAAATTATTTATGAAAAACAAGTTAATAGGTCCCGATTAAGAATGTTAGAATGCATTTAAACGATAAACCCGTGCAACTTGGTCAATTCAATCTTCCAATGGATCGTTTGATATTTATCGTACGAATATTTCTTCAAAAAAGGGAGAGCCGATATGAACTTTTCGTTTGTTTAAAAAATGTACTTACAGAGAGCGGCATCGTTTCCACCGAAAAGACCCCCATCGACTGGTGCTACTCCTCCTACACTGCCGGCAGCAAATGGAGCGGCGACTGGCATTGGGTGAATGGCAATGTGTTCATCGATGATGCCTCCTTTCTTTCCGTATCCTTGGAAGGAGTGCTTGCCGTATCCAGAAAAACCTCCTTTGCCATACCCTGAAAGCCCACCCAATCCGTAACCAAAGCTTCCACCATATCCTCCTTTGCCGTATCCGTAGTCACCACCGTAACCTCCTTTGCCGTAACTATAGTCACCGCCATAGCTTCCTTTGCCGTATCCGTAGTCACCGCCATAACTGCCCTTTCCGTAACCGAAGTCACCACCATATCCGTAGCTCTGAGCGAAAGCGCCGCAGAGACAACCCAAGATGACAGCAATGGTGATTGTGGTTTTCATTCTAAACAATTAAAGAAAAGATACTTCAGAAACAAATAACTATAAGGATGATTTCTTTAAATACTTTTAACATCAGACAAAATCCTTAGGTACTGGTCTGTTCAATGGGAATACATATGTCAAAAAAGTTTTTCTTTCAACCTTGCGATTCTCAATTTAGTTCTATTTATCAATCATACAGCTTGTATTCACGAAATTAAAATGGAAATGAAACTTCGTTTGGGTCAAAAATAAAACCCTCGCGAAAATTTTCTATTTTACACGGTGTAATTGTTATAAACATCGATTATTTTAGGCATATTTTTTTCCAAACTAAATATTCAAATAGAAATTATTTGTAGTTGTTTCTTTTTATTGGTAGTATATAATATAAATCAATAAAAATACTTATTCAAGTCAAGAGAAATACTTACTTGGTTTTAAGATTTGACACTTTGGTATCGGTTTACGGTCGTGCTCTGTATTTATACTTTTTCACAGGTATATGTCCATAATTTGCGGTAATCTCGAAACTTCCCTAAACATGCATGCAATCCAACTTGCAATGAACATGTCTTTATGTCTGGGACATGTACATGTAAATGAGCAATATCATGCAATATCACATTTGTACCGACAACTTACTTTAGTCTGATGCAACCAGAAGACTGTGGAAAAATATGTTTGGCACACTCCACAGACGGAATAAATTTGAAACCACACAAAACAAAACATATAAATTCCTGAAGTATCTTGGGAAAAATTATCGCTTTACATGCAACCACTAACAATGTAAAGAGTATTTTGGTTGTATAACGCAATGTATGATTTATTTAATTTAAAAGTAAAGCCTTTTTCGTGTTTTGGCCATGGATGTTTACATTTGTCCGAAAAATAATAATATTACAATACTCCGCAATAACGCATTAAAATATGTTTTTTTAACTAATCTTTACCATTTGATTCTTAATTTTTTTTCTAAAATCGTGTTACAGATATACATTAAATTGCATATTTTTAGCATTTTGTAAGATGTGTTTTTAAATTGCTTAGGGCAAAACAAAAAAATAATTATGTGTGGTTTAATTTCGTATCTATGACCATGAAGTTATTGTATTAGATAATAAAGATGATATATAATAACTCCATGATAAAGCATTGGAATACAAATATTTTTTTTACATTTTATGATAAATTGACAAATAGGTTAACTCAAATATAACTTTTTATGCAAGTTATCAATCATTTGATTGGAATATCCGTATTACGCTAGAAAAGTAAAATTTCGTCAGTTTTGTCATGAATAATTGGGTTTTAAACAAGAGGCTCCCAGGAGCCTGAATCGCTCACCTGGTCTTGATGTCAAATCTATGGAGTCTTTTGTATAGCTTAATGAGCTGAATGTTAAAGCAAGAAAAAACTTTTTCCATCTGCAATAGTTTTCATTCTATAAGCAAAATAAAAACACTATTTTTCGCCTTTGAAGGGCCATAAACCATTTAGGGGATCATCTGCCAACTTCAAGCCTATGAAGATTTTTGTAGAGCTTAATGAACTGAATGTTTAGGTAAGCAACAGCTTTTCTTTATCTGCAAAAGTTTTCATTCTATAGGTCAAAAACACTATTTTTCACCTTTGAGGGGCCATAACCCCTAAAAAGGGTCATCTGACATCTTTTACCTATAGGACTTCTGTAGAGCTAAATTAACTTAACATTTAAGCAAGCAACAGCTTTTCTCTTTCAGCAAAAGTTTTCATACTGTAGGCCAAAACATGCAAAATGTTATTTTAAGTGTCGTTACACCTATTAGGGGTCATCTGACAACTTGAGCTGAATATTTAAGCAAGCAACAGTGTTTCTATATCTGCAATAGTTTTCCTTCTATAGGTCAAACACACTATTTTTTGCCTTTAAGGGGCTGTAAGCCCTATAAGGGGTCATCTGACAACTTCCACCCTATGGAGACTTTTGTAGAGCTTAATGAGCTGAACATTTAAAAGCAAGCAACAGCTTTTCTCTATCTGCAATAGTTTTCATACTATAGGGCAAAAACATGAAAAAATGCTATTTTTCACTTTTAAGGGGTCATAACCCCTAGAAGGGGTCATCTGACAACTTTGACCAAATTGAGACTTTTGTAGAACTTTTGATCATCAGATTTCATCTATCTCTTATACTTTTTAAAATACAAGCCAAAAACAGTAGTCAGACCCCCCTGTTCTATTTTTAGCCAGGGCGGCCATGTTTTTTGACGAATAAAAAATCAAAAACACAACTTTTATGCAAGACACCCCAAGGATCAATCATACCAAGTTTCATTGAATTCTGTTCAGTAGTTTCAGAGGAGAAGATTTTTGAAAAATTGTTAACAGACGACGACGACAGACGACGACGGACGCTAAGTGATGGCAATAGCTCACCTGGACCGGTGGTCCAGGTGAGCTAAAAATCTTGTAAAAACATATTGGGGCACTGACTGGCACTATGGTCATTCTTCAATGATTTCCTATTTATCCAACCAAATTGTTCGCCAAAAGGATGGGACAGACTCCCGAGCCCCCCCCCTTTGGATCCGCCTCTGATTTATGTCTAAATTGTACGGACTATTCTATAACAAGCAGTCCAGAAATTTTACACGGTAATTCAAAAAGAAGTTCATGTAGTTTTTTTTTTTGTTTGGTGTGTTGTTTGTTTTTGTGATAGATTTTGTGTCTATCGATTTAGTATTTGCCTTTCTGGATAACGACATTCGGTTGCCCAATGGACACACATTTGCTTTTTTCAAACTTAAATCACCAAATAGAAATGACAACAAAGTTCCAGACAATAAATTTTGCTACGCCTGACGCGCGTTTCGTCTATTCAAGACTCATCAGAGGCGCTCTACCAAAAATATTGAAAATGCCAAACACTGTATGAATATGAAGAGCATAGAACAGTATAACCAAAAATACCAAACTGGGGAACCAAATTATTACATGTACTAAGATATTCAACCTATGTCTGGGGTAGGAAGAACCTTAGGGTTTATACAATTTTGAAATTTAGACGGATAATTTAAAGATTTGATGTATTCTCCAACTCAAAAGTGTTGGTGCCGGAGCGGGCTAACCTCGGGGAATTTAAACTCCGCCAGCAGAGCTAACCTTCACGTGTGTTCGAAATAGAAATGACAACAAAGTTCCAGACAATAAATTTTGCTACGCCTGACGCGCGTTTCGTCTATTCAAGACTCATCAGAGGCGCTCTACCAAAAATATTGAAAATGCCAAACACTGCATGAATATGAAGAGCATAGAACAGTATAACCAAAAATACCAAACTGGGGAACCAAATTATTACATGTACTAAGATATTCAACCTATGTCTGGGGTAGGAAGAACCTTAGGGTTTATACAATTTTGAAATTTAGACGGATAATTTAAAGCTTTGATGTATTCTCCAACTCAAAAGTGTTGGTGCCGGAGCGGGCTAACCTCGGGGAATTTAAACTCCACCAGCAGAGCTAACCTTCACGTGTGTTCGAAATAGAAATGACAACAAAGTTCCAGACAATAAATTTTGCTACGCCTGACGCGCGTTTCGTCTATTCAAGACTCATCAGAGGCGCTCTACCAAAAATATTGAAAATGCCAAACACTGTATGAATATGAAGAGCATAGAACAGTATAACCAAAAATACCAAACTGGGGAACCAAATTATTACATGTACTAAGATATTCAACCTATGTCTGGGGTAGGAAGAACCTTAGGGTTTATACAATTTTGAAATTAAGACGGATAATTTAAAGCTTTGATGTATTCTCCAACTCAAAAGTGTTGGTGCCGGAGCGGGCTAACCTCGGGGAATTTAAACTCCACCAGCAGAGCTAACCTTCACGTGTGTTCGAAATAGAAATGACAACAAAGTTCCAGACAATAAATTTTGCTACGCCTGACGCGCGTTTCGTCTATTCAAGACTCATCAGAGGCGCTCTACCAAAAATATTGAAAATGCCAAACACTGTATGAATATGAAGAGCATAGAACAGTATAACCAAAAATACCAAACTGGGGAACCAAATTATTACATGTACTAAGATATTCAACCTATGTCTGGGGTAGGAAGAACCTTAGGGTTTATACAATTTTGAAATTAAGACGGATAATTTAAAGCTTTGATGTATTCTCCAACTCAAAAGTGTTGGTGCCGGAGCGGGCTAACCTCGGGGAATTTAAACTCCACCAGCAGAGCTAACCTTCACGTGTGTTCGAAATAGAAATGACAACAAAGTTCCAGACAATAAATTTTGCTACGCCTGACGCGCGTTTCGTCTATTCAAGACTCATCAGAGGCGCTCTACCAAAAATATTGAAAATGCCAAACACTGTATGAATATGAAGAGCATAGAACAGTATAACCAAAAATACCAAACTGGGGAACCAAATTATTACATGTACTAAGATATTCAACCTATGTCTGGGGTAGGAAGAACCTTAGGGTTTATACAATTTTGAAATTAAGACGGATAATTTAAAGCTTTGATGTATTCTCCAACTCAAAAGTGTTGGTGCCGGAGCGGGCTAACCTCGGGGAATTTAAACTCCACCAGCAGAGCTAACCTTCACGTGTGTTCGAAATAGAAATGACAACAAAGTTCCAGACAATAAATTTTGCTACGCCTGACGCGCGTTTCGTCTATTCAAGACTCATCAGAGGCGCTCTACCAAAAATATTGAAAATGCCAAACACTGTATGAATATGAAGAGCATAGAACAGTATAACCAAAAATACCAAACTGGGGAACCAAATTATTACATGTACTAAGATATTCAACCTATGTCTGGGGTAGGAAGAACCTTAGGGTTTATACAATTTTGAAATTTAGACGGATAATTTAAAGCTTTGATGTATTCTCCAACTCAAAAGTGTTGGTGCCGGAGCGGGCTAACCTCGGGGAATTTAAACTCCACCAGCAGAGCTAACCTTCACGTGTGTTCGAAATAGAAATGACAACAAAGTTCCAGACAATAAATTTTGCTACGCCTGACGCGCGTTTCGTCTATTCAAGACTCATCTGAGGCGCTCTACCAAAAATATTGAAAATGCCAAACACTGTATGAATATGAAGAGCATAGAACAGTATAACCAAAAATACCAAACTGGGGAACCAAATTATTACATGTACTAAGATATTCAACCTATGTCTGGGGTAGGAAGAACCTTAGGGTTTATACAATTTTGAAATTTAGACGGATAATTTAAAGCTTTGATGTATTTTCCAACTCAAAAGTGTTGGTGCCGGAGCGGGCTAACCTCGGGGAATTTAAACTCCACCCTCAGAGCTAACCTTCACGTGTGTTCGAAATAGAAATGACAACAAAGTTCCAGACAATAAATTTTGCTACGCCTGACGCGCGTTTCGTCTATTCAAGACTCATCAGAGGCGCTCTACCAAAACTATTGAAAATGCCAAACACTGTATGAATATGAAGAGCATAGAACAGTATAACCAAAAATACCAAACTGGGGAACCAAATTATTACATGTACTAAGATATTCAACCTATGTCTGGGGTAGGAAGAACCTTAGGGTTTATACAATTTTGAAATTTAGACGGATAATTTAAAGATTTGATGTATTCTCCAACTCAAAAGTGTTGGTGCCGGAGCGGGCTAACCTCGGGGAATTTAAACTCCGCCAGCAGAGCTAACCTTCACGTGTGTTCGAAATAGAAATGACAACAAAGTTCCAGACAATAAATTTTGCTACGCCTGACGCGCGTTTCGTCTATTCAAGACTCATCAGAGGCGCTCTACCAAAAATATTGAAAATGCCAAACACTGCATGAATATGAAGAGCATAGAACAGTATAACCAAAAATACCAAACTGGGGAACCAAATTATTACATGTACTAAGATATTCAACCTATGTCTGGGGTAGGAAGAACCTTAGGGTTTATACAATTTTGAAATTTAGACGGATAATTTAAAGCTTTGATGTATTCTCCAACTCAAAAGTGTTGGTGCCGGAGCGGGCTAACCTCGGGGAATTTAAACTCCACCAGCAGAGCTAACCTTCACGTGTGTTCGAAATAGAAATGACAACAAAGTTCCAGACAATAAATTTTGCTACGCCTGACGCGCGTTTCGTCTATTCAAGACTCATCAGAGGCGCTCTACCAAAAATATTGAAAATGCCAAACACTGTATGAATATGAAGAGCATAGAACAGTATAACCAAAAATACCAAACTGGGGAACCAAATTATTACATGTACTAAGATATTCAACCTATGTCTGGGGTAGGAAGAACCTTAGGGTTTATACAATTTTGAAATTAAGACGGATAATTTAAAGCTTTGATGTATTCTCCAACTCAAAAGTGTTGGTGCCGGAGCGGGCTAACCTCGGGGAATTTAAACTCCACCAGCAGAGCTAACCTTCACGTGTGTTCGAAATAGAAATGACAACAAAGTTCCAGACAATAAATTTTGCTACGCCTGACGCGCGTTTCGTCTATTCAAGACTCATCAGAGGCGCTCTACCAAAAATATTGAAAATGCCAAACACTGTATGAATATGAAGAGCATAGAACAGTATAACCAAAAATACCAAACTGGGGAACCAAATTATTACATGTACTAAGATATTCAACCTATGTCTGGGGTAGGAAGAACCTTAGGGTTTATACAATTTTGAAATTAAGACGGATAATTTAAAGCTTTGATGTATTCTCCAACTCAAAAGTGTTGGTGCCGGAGCGGGCTAACCTCGGGGAATTTAAACTCCACCAGCAGAGCTAACCTTCACGTGTGTTCGAAATAGAAATGACAACAAAGTTCCAGACAATAAATTTTGCTACGCCTGACGCGTGTTTCGTCTATTCAAGACTCATCAGAGGCGCTCTACCAAAAATATTGAAAATGCCAAACACTGTATGAATATGAAGAGCATAGAACAGTATAACCAAAAATACCAAACTGGGGAACCAAATTATTACATGTACTAAGATATTCAACCTATGTCTGGGGTAGGAAGAACCTTAGGGTTTATACAATTTTGAAATTTAGACGGATAATTTAAAGCTTTGATGTATTCTCCAACTCAAAAGTGTTGGTGCCGGAGCGGGCTAACCTCGGGGAATTTAAACTCCACCAGCAGAGCTAACCTTCACGTGTGTTCGAAATAGAAATGACAACAAAGTTCCAGACAATAAATTTTGCTACGCCTGACGCGCGTTTCGTCTATTCAAGACTCATCTGAGGCGCTCTACCAAAAATATTGAAAATGCCAAACACTGTATGAATATGAAGAGCATAGAACAGTATAACCAAAAATACCAAACTGGGGAACCAAATTATTACATGTACTAAGATATTCAACCTATGTCTGGGGTAGGAAGAACCTTAGGGTTTATACAATTTTGAAATTTAGACGGATAATTTAAAGCTTTGATGTATTTTCCAACTCAAAAGTGTTGGTGCCGGAGCGGGCTAACCTCGGGGAATTTAAACTCCACCCTCAGAGCTAACCTTCACGTGTGTTCGAAATAGAAATGACAACAAAGTTCCAGACAATAAATTTTGCTACGCCTGACGCGCGTTTCGTCTATTCAAGACTCATCAGAGGCGCTCTACCAAAAATATTGAAAATGCCAAACACTGTATGAATATGAAGAGCATAGAACAGTATAACCAAAAATACCAAACTGGGGAACCAAATTATTACATGTACTAAGATATTCAACCTATGTCTGGGGTAGGAAGAACCTTAGGGTTTATACAATTTTGAAATTAAGACGGATAATTTAAAGCTTTGATGTATTCTCCAACTCAAAAGTGTTGGTGCCGGAGCGGGCTAACCTCAGGGAATTTGAACTCCACCAGCAGAGCTAACCTTCACGTGTGTTCGAAATAGAAATGACAACAAAGTTCCAGACAATAAATTTTGCTACGCCTGACGCGCGTTTCGTCTATTCAAGACTCATCAGAGGCGCTCTACCTAAAATATTGAAAATGCCAAACACTGTATGAATATGAAGAGCATAGAACAGTATAACCAAAAATACCAAACTGGGGAACCAAATTATTACATGTACTAAGATATTCAACCTATGTCTGGGGTAGGAAGAACCTTAGGGTTTATACAATTTTGAAATTTAGACGGATAATTTAAAGCTTTGATGTATTCTCCAACTCAAAAGTGTTGGTGCCGGAGCGGGCTAACCTCGGGGAATTTAAACTCCACCAGCAGAGCTAACCTTCACGTGTGTTCGAAATAGAAATGACAACAAAGTTCCAGACAATAAATTTTGCTACGCCTGACGCGCGTTTCGTCTATTCAAGACTCATCAGAGGCGCTCTACCAAAAATATTGAAAATGCCAAACACTGTATGAATATGAAGAGCATAGAACAGTATAACCAAAAATACCAAACTGGGGAACCAAATTATTACATGTACTAAGATATTCAACCTATGTCTGGGGTAGGAAGAAGAACCTTAGGGTTTATACAATTTTGAAATTTAGACGGATAATTTAAAGCTTTGATGTATTCTCCAACTCAAAAGTGTTGGTGCCGGAGCGGGCTAACCTCGGGGAATTTAAACTCCACCAGCAGAGCTAACCTTCACGTGTGTTCGAAATAGAAATGACAACAAAGTTCCAGACAATAAATTTTGCTACGCCTGACGCGCGTTTCGTCTATTCAAGACTCATCAGAGGCGCTCTACCAAAAATATTGAAAATGCCAAACACTGTATGAATATAAAGAGCATAGAACAGTATAACCAAAAATACCAAACTGGGGAACCAAATTATTACATGTACTAAGATATTCAACCTATGTCTGGGGTAGGAAGAACCTTAGGGTTTATACAATTTTGAAATTTAGACGGATAATTTAAAGCTTTGATGTATTCTCCAACTCAAAAGTGTTGGTGCCGGAGCGGGCTAACCTCGGGGAATTTAAACTCCACCAGCAGAGCTAACCTTCACGTGTGTTCGAAATAGAAATGACAACAAAGTTCCAGACAATAAATTTTGCTACGCCTGACGCGCGTTTCGTCTATTCAAGACTCATCAGAGGCGCTCTACCAAAAATATTGAAAATGCCAAACACTGTATGAATATGAAGAGCATAGAACAGTATAACCAAAAATACCAAACTGGGGAACCAAATTATTACATGTACTAAGATATTCAACCTATGTCTGGGGTAGGAAGAACCTTAGGGTTTATACAATTTTGAAATTTAGACGGATGATTTAAAGCTTTGATGTATTCTCCAACTCAAAAGTGTTGGTGCCGGAGCGGGCTAACCTCGGGGAATTTAAACTCCACCAGCAGAGCTAACCTTCACGTGTGTTCGAAATAGAAATGACAACAAAGTTCCAGACAATAAATTTTGCTACGCCTGACGCGCGTTTCGTCTATTCAAGACTCATCAGAGGCGCTCTACCAAAAATATTGAAAATGCCAAACACTGTATGAATATGAAGAGCATAGAACAGTATAACCAAAAATACCAAACTGGGGAACCAAATTATTACATGTACTAAGATATTCAACCTATGTCTGGGGTAGGAAGAACCTTAGGGTTTATACAATTTTGAAATTAAGACGGATAATTTAAAGCTTTGATGTATACTCCAACTCAAAAGTGTTGGTGCCGGAGCGGGCTAACCTCGGGGAATTTAAACTCCACCAGCAGAGCTAACCTTCACGTGTGTTCGAAATAGAAACATATACGCAAAACGTAAAATGCTTATGTTTCCATTTTTTCATACAAGAAACCACGTTAGACCAATTACATCTTAATTACATGCACACATTTATTCATAAAGCGTCAAACGTTAAGCAAAATGAGATAGCAAATTCCTTTTGTGCTTGTCATGGGATTATATTGATTATGAAATATACAGTTTATTTCCTAAAATTTATAGGTAACAAAATGCTAGGAAAAATCAGTCTGATGCAATGACTCAACAAGAAAAGATCAAGTCAACAGTTATAAAGTTATTTAAAATGCTAAGTTGGACCAGTTCTGATTGCTGGAACACACTTTGCAACACAATTTTTACTTCATAACCTTTGGATGAAAGTACGTGAGAAAATTGTTTATACCATCAAATTCTGAAAAGTATCTAACAAATCGCGCACACGTCAGATTTCTGCTTCTTAGAACTCCTGTTCTTGTCTGCAGATTTGATATATTCAAGGTCAAACATCAGTATGACGTCACTCTTATATGGCGGACTGTTCGTAATTATGAGTTTGTCACGTGAGTGATTAACTGCAATGGCCTGTGGGCGTCTAATACCATCATCTTTTGTCAGTAGTGTCTTAATAAACTCTCCGTCTTTTGAAAGAACCTGAAAAAACAAGTACGTTTTCCTACATTTAACATGTTTAAGTCAAAGCTCACAAAATAAAAGCATGTCAAAAATGGAATGCAGCCTGGACTGCAGATAGAAATTTTACAATATCTGATAGAGTTTTGCGAGATAAAATTGAAAATTAGTCTTTGTGACACTTGACAACAGTGCCTAACTCAAAATAGGCTAGCCATAAGGTTTGAAATCGAAGTAACGATGTTATATCTAAACATGGAAGTAATATGACCAATTATGATTGCTACTATTATTGAAGTCAATAGGTTTCAAATTTAATGTCTTACCTAAGATAATAGGTAAAGATTTAAAACAAGCCAACAAAATCTGATCGATTCGTGATCTCGTGTTTGAAATAATTCGTTAAAGTTTAAGCGGGAAAGGTTTTCTTTGACTTTTTCATAGGTTTAGTATTAGCATTATTTAGCTGTTTAAACCCATGACAAAATTAAAAGGGTTTGATTAAACTTTGTTTACCACTTCTATATGAAATATCAAAGACATTTACAAAAAGAAGATACGGGATTCGTGGGAAAAAAATGTGACCTCTTTTGATTGTAACAACCAGAGGATTACGATAGAATGACAGAAATCCCAAAACATGACCAGAGAGCATCCTAAATTTATATTCCATTATAAAGTTCAAATTATTTAAATCACCACTTGTTAATAGGTATATCTAGAAATATGAATGAAAATTTGAATAAATTTTGGATTTTATTTTTACATATGTACCTTCACTTCATCTGTTTTCCAGTCTGTAAAAAGGAGGTGTTCACCAATTGTTGTTACACCACGTGGCATTTCACATGGGTACTCCCACTTCTGCTGCCCATGATGCGAGAGACATTTGATTGTTCCAGTTACTCCGACGCCGTCACTGACAAAAATGTCGTCGCCTTCTTCACTAAATTTGCAATACCAAGGATCTTTAAAGACGTTCTCGCGAAAGGTTTCATCTTTCCAAATATGGCGCTGATTCAAACCATCGCTGTCAAAAACTATCACGTGTTTCTCCTTGTCGTCACCAGAGCATCCGACAAACTGTCGTCTGCAGTAATTGAGTCCACGGAGAGAACTCGAGATTTGCAGTGCATGGGGAGTGAATATTTTCCATTCAAAATTGTAAGTTTTTTCAAGCTTAATACTATTTGGATGAACTTCAAAGAACTTAACAGATCCAGATTCCGTAGCTGCAATGGTTGTCTGATTAATTAAGGTCAGGTCAAAAGGTCGAACTTGAGCAACATCTGAAACAAACTTCCCATCATTTTCGAAAAGTTTTAATTTATAATTAGTATTGTCTGCAACAATGAAGCGGTCGTCTGCTAGGAACAAAACTCCAGTAAAAAAGGAAGCTTCGTCGTCCTTGTCAGTTTTGCCATTAATATTACACTTAAAAGTTGCATTTAGTGTATAATCAACTTTTGTTTGACCTTTAACCTTTTTTGATGAAGCATTTTCCTCTTCCTTTGATTTTTTCCGAACTGTTATTTCTGTCAGGGTGTGGCTTTTCGTTGCATTGAACAATTTATGAAGCTCGCCACAATCAATGCACAAATCTTCAGCGCAAATTTTACAATACTTTAATGCCTTTTGCTGTAATCCTCGCTCTTTGCATATTTTGCAATAAACGGGTTCATAATGTGGAACGACGATATCCATGATGCTGATAACATGATGATTGGTTGGAAAAATATCTACAATTTCATATCGAGGCTTGTCTTCTGGAATCGGGATGACTTTTCTACACATTGGGCACGTAATGAATCTTGCCTCGGTTTGTGACATAATATGTGCTTTGAGACAGTCTCGACAAAACGTATGAAGACATGGTAATCCTTTAGGTTGGGTGAAAAAGTCGGCACAAATTGGGCAGATTAATTCTTTTTCAACGGGCTGTGTTTCAGCCATTTCCTTCTTGTTAACAAAATTTACAGTTTCGTGTGTCTAACAAGTGTTAAAAACAACAAACAATAGAAACAAAGATATGTTTTATTTGAATCTAACAAACAAAATAAAATAAAAGTGAAATTCAATCACCGAAAAGATCAAATACAAAACGAAATGATTATACATTAACGTTTCATTCCGTTTACAATGTAGATCAAACATTTTAACATTTAAACTTTGGTTGTATCTTAACAAATGCTAAAATAAAAATGTCAATATTTTATTCATTTCTTTGGCCAAATAATACCCTTGCTATCAAAATCCAGCATGTTAAAAAAAGTGCATTGAATTAAGGTTTAAAATTGAACATGGATCATACAATATTTTATTTGTTCATTATTTACAATGTATGTTTGATGAGAATTGATATAATGAAAAGACCACACAAGCTATACTGTTCATATTATATTCAATTTATGTAACTTCCGTGCTATTACTGCTATTTCTATGCACATTTTTCTCAAACATGTTTGTCAAAATATGACAGGAATCCACCGTACTCATAGTTGTTGTGTTTAAGTTGTATTTACAAACAGACCTTATCAAAATGAAAATTCAACGCAACCTTTCACTTATATAAAGCTTAAAATTGAAATAAGTTATATTATGAAACAAAACCGGGTCAATTGAAAAATCATAGGACATATATAAATGGAAGCATGCATGCAATTTCTTTTGCACTAAATAAAAGGTTACACATGAATACCGTTATGTAATCAAAACGCCTCTTTTTACAATACTGTTGGTATTATAAACATTGTTTTTTATCAGAGAATAACACATGTTTTAGACTTTTCAGGCTTCGGGTCCTTTTCAACATATTTTCCATGTTGTACCAAATCAAACACCAAAATGTAGTCGCTTTCATCGGGAGGGCTAACAACTACGGCAAGCTTAGTTCCACTCTGGTTTATAGCTATTGCCTGAGGGCGCCGAATCTTGTTTCGTCGTGTGAGGAGAGTTTGTATAAATTTTCCATTCTTTGATATAACCTGAAAGAGAAACTCGTGATGACTTAAATGTGTATTACATGTATATATTTTCTTTTTTCTAGCTGTCAAGTTTATTATTGCTCGAAGTAAAAAAACTGTAAAATCGTGCAATTGAAAACATAATATTAAATTATAATCCGGGCTAAAATGAAACTTTTTAGGCAATATATCATATGTAAGATATGCGCGCACATATTTTGTGATCAATTTATGAAAAGTTGATATTTTTGTAATGGTTAAATGTGTCTTGTATGATCAACATAAATATATTATACCTGAATTTTCTCCTCTTTAATATTTGCCACAAAAATCTTGTTCCCCCATATGGCTATAGCCCTTGGTGTATTCATCGCATGTTCCCATTTTGTTTCTCCTGATACCGTGGAAACACATTTGACCCTTCCCAAAGCTGCGGATATCTCTGTATGTGCGTCACGAAAGAGCATCAGTCTTTTGTCGAACCCATCACTCATAGCAATGTTTTCGTCATCAGTAAAAACAATGCTAGTAATATTTCCCGGGGACTTTTCGGTCAGATTCATATCGAGTCTGCGTTTGAATATGGCCTCAATATGATATTGATTTTGTGACGTAGCTGACATTGATGAGAACTCATCTGAAGCATCTTCTAACGGTTTGTGTATGTTATATTTGATTTCAGCTAAGATATGTTGTTTAGTCATCTTAAATCGCTTGTGAAAGTTCGAACATTCTTGACAATAATCTTCCTTGCATGTAAGACATTTCCTTATTGCCATCTGCTTGATGTTTCTTCCTTTGCACGTGGTACATGGCCGCCATTTTACTTCCGGAAAAACTTGTTCCATCATTCGAATAAGTTGATGATTGTTCGGAAATTGGTCTACCCAATCCCGTCTCGCTTCGATCGGATTCGGTGGTGTTATCATCATTCGGCATACTGGACATTTGAAATTTGTGCCCTGGACAGGAAACGATCGTTTAACTGTCAAAATGTGTGTCTTCAAGCAAGTTCGACAGAATGTATGCAAACAAGGCAGTCCTTTCGGGGTTTTGAAGTAATCTTTACATATAGGACAAATGAATTCGTCTTTTGTTATCTTTCTTTCTGATTTCCTGTATGTTTTGTTTCCACGGTCTGAAGATGGCAAATCTCTTGGGGAATCAAGGCTAAATAAGAACAATGGTATAAGAATTCGTGTACAAACATCGTTTTCTTATGAAATTATTACTATGAGCAAAAAAGTATTGAAAGATGTAAATGTACCATACGCTTTACATATACCAAGTACAGTTTACATCGATGACATTAAATTTATTTGAAACAGAAATCACTGGTCACCGCAAACTTGCGATTGCTGGTTTTTCCATTGCATACGGGTTTATCGTTTTGCGGGGTTTTCTTGTTTGTTTTGCTTTCGTGTTGTAACATGTATTTTTGTGTTGTGTTTGCTTTTTCACGATGGATAGCTAATCTATAGACCGACTGATTGTTATGTTTATATGGACACCTGAATGTCTTATCAGGTTAAACATGTAAATCTATATAAAAACTTTGAACAGCAGCTCAATGATAAAGAAAGTGAACATCTACATTATTTCAAAATGAATGTGTTAAAGTCCATGATTTGCTTTCAATTTGAATACTCAACTAATCATATTTTGAAAAAGGAGATTCACATTTACATTGTGTCACCAATATTTTTGGACGGATGGATGGACCCCCTATTACAATATACCCAAAATCATTAAGCGGAAAGGGGGTTATAGCAATTCAATACACTAGCCGTATTTTGTATATTGGATGACAGGTAGAAGGAAAAATCCCGATATTAAGGACCTAATGCTGATACTGCATACTAAAATAAGGAGGATTTGATAAAAAAATTTGACTCAAAATAATTCCGATGCCATTCGCTGTCCGATATTCACCATTAATCTAGATTTTGACTTTGTACCATTCGCCCTACAAAAGTTCATTAATATAATTTTATTTTTCATGGCATTTATATAACAAGCAAGTATAGCTACATGTAAATTCATAATGGAAACTATAGTCCCAAAATGCATATGATAATAAAAAAGAATACATCTTAATCAAAAGTAAAAAAAAAATAAACACAAAGAAATGATAACAGACTTACATCAAATTTGGTACCAATGCCATTTTTACATTTTGCTACGTATTATTCTTAACATTTTTTTCCATTGTTTAAACAAATATTATGAATGTGAAAAAACAAACAAATATTGTCTTACATTTGAAAAATAAAAGCTTTTAAAGCACATGTTCCGGTTATTTGGGTTGATTGTTTTTATAAATGGCAAATGGACCGATTAACATACACTGTATATATATATGGTTGATCTTTTGGTAAAAAAATATATTATTTTGGAAATAACACAGATGAAACAAAAGATTGAAAAAAGAATATAAAAACACTGAGAGACACTGTTCATGACTTTAGTACAGCATAAAGAGCTCCTTACAATTTGAACAAAAAGCAAGGCAAATCAATGTAAATAGATTAGAGGAAAAATTATGTATAAATGTTGCCAACAATTCTTTTAGATAAAAATCTATTTATGACTTAACATTTTATTTTCATTTATTGTATTATTTTTTTTGCAGTACTTGTTCTTGCAATTGGTTAATAGCCTGTTATAGCTCTGTTTTTACCCCACCTACATGACCTAGAGATTCCATACATTATAAAAAGTAAACAATACTAAATGGCTTAAATGTCATTTCATTTGTCACCTTGTAAAACAAAGAACACACAATAATTTCAAAATCTTAATAAAGAAAAAAATATAAACTGTAAAATATATCTTACAAGGAATTCTATATTATTTATGAACTGTGGCAGAAATGGTATATAATTGTCCATTGCATTAAATAACAAAAAGATAAATATTGGTCAGTAAACAATTTTCCAAGATACATGTATATGACTTATATTCTATGAGATTCAATATCTGTATTCAGTTGAATATGAATACCTTGTGGAGTGGTAAATTAAGAGAGGAAGATAAGATAAGGGATTGTGTTTAAATCCCGTTTTCTGAAAGAAATTTATTCTCATGATTTTTTTTTGCTAGAAAAGATCTAGAAATATTCTTTCGTCCTCTATGATCTATAGGGAGATTCCTCTCCTTTCAAAAAAATGAATCTGCCTCTGCTTGGCAACCAAATGTAAATAAATTATGCAATAAATTCTGCTATTTTGCCTTGCTGTGAAAATGTCAGCGAATTGAAACAAGTGATGACCCTTTCTTTTGCTTCTAGTTCCTTCAGTATTGGATGTTCAGTTATCTCTGTAATCTGTGGGTTACAGTATAGCCCTGGGGTCAAGTTATCAGAGCCTTCGTCACCAACGTAGATCACAAAAACTTCAGCTGCAAAAAATAGAACAAATACAGAGCGGGTATACGAAAAGCAGCCATGCATAATTTGCTGTCTTTTGAGTTTATATCACATTGACCTACATGTTACAAATGATGTGTACATTGTTGTAATGTAACAAGTTCTGATTCTCCTCTTTTATGTATTTGATGTAAATTACGTTGCAGAATAAAATAGAATTAATGGGTAAAAGGTATACTATTTTTAATGTGTTTTTTTTTGGGCTTTGGGAAAAAAGCCTTTTCTTTTATGTAATTTTGTGCCTTAACTGACAAAATGCCACCCCTTTATAATTTGCTTTGGTTAAGATCAACTAACGGATTTTCTTTTACTTCTTCGGATATAAGTAAACAATGGACAGAAACTTCGAGGACGAATTAAAGACTGTACAAATTTCTGTGACACATTATCACGATAAAAATAAATATAATTTCTCAAAAGGGATAATTTCATGAAAATGTGTTGCCAGACTTAGTTTTCTAGGAAAGCAGTAAGGGAAGTCAAGTTTATGTCAAAGATATTCGATCCTTCTCCCGTTCTTGCACTATCTATAATACAGTTTTATCGAAGATACCTGGTATGGGATGACAACTAAAGGACGGACACAAATTGATTTAGATTTACCATTGAAGACTTAAACGCAAGATCGTCCTAGAGTCGTCTCCAAAAAGTGTTAATAAATGGCGGTGATTGTAAAGTAAACCAAGTTTTAGAACATAGTCTAACTGGTCATGTTTATAAATGAAAAAGGATGAAATTTTGGTTTCACAAATTATTATTTGACTTACCTTTCATTTTCAAACATACATTAACAGTCAGGGATTTCAAATCCTTTCTTGAAGAATCAAGTGTGTCTAGAAAAGCGTGTTTTTCGTTTTTATCAATAAAAATTAACATAACTTTATGCCTTGGAATCTTCAAGACGTCAGCCGATTTTTCTACCAGACAGGTTGCTTCTTCAAAAAACTTTGTCCTCTCACGTCCAGTGACACACGGTTTAATATAATTCCTATGCTTTTCTTGATTCACAGAGTTGAAACTTATAATGCAATACTTGTCTTCCAGATCCAATGGTGCTGCCTTCACTCTATCTAGGACCTTTTGAGATTTCTAGAAAGGTACAAAATAAAAATGAATCATATCATGTTGTTCCCTTAATACAAATCTGATATCGGTACATGTGCGATAAGTGTTTGAAAACAAAGACGCCAAGAATTTTTTTAACTCCTACCACCTGACATTCCCCGTTTCAAAATGTAATTCTAAAATGTTCAAAACCCTAAAACTCTTTTTACACCGGAACATATAGGTTGATCTTTGTCATAAAATGTTCTTCATATTCATATAATGTTTTGCATATTTATTCTTTGGATAGAGCGTCTCTGATGAGTCAGATCCAGACGTATAACGTGTTTAACGTTGTACGAATTTTATTTTATAAACTTAAGTAAGGTATAATGATGTATTCTTCCGGAATTCATTCATATCCAGCCCTTCAAAGCTAAGACTCATGGGAAAAATTTCCCATGATTCCTCCTTCTTCCGCTCGGCTTTCATAACGAAAGTCAAGTTTTAAATTCGAAAATCTTAATCCATTGACATCGTTCAATAAACTATAATTCTTCGGTTCAAAACCGATTTATTTTGGCACAGAGTGCACAAATCATTCATCTATACTAGTGAAATGAATGAACAAGGGACAGAAGTCCAAGGAAAAGGCAGTTCGTCTGCTAATAAACACTTTGGCCAAGATGGCAAGAAATGTCTTCAAGAATATAAAATTCCTAAGAAGACTCGAGAATCAAAATACATTTATAGAGATTCTTCTGAAGACGATTCTGACACAGACCCATATGAAATATCCTCGGACGAGGAAAAGTCAGAGTCTGAAGACGGGGAAATACACGTATCAGACTATGAACAAGAAAAAGGTCACAAAAGTGAAATGAGTTCAGAAGTAGATGATGACTCAGATCAGGAAAGATTTGATCCTACGGATAAAAAGTCAGAGCTTGTAATGACAGGCAGTAGGGCACGGTATGTTAAAAAGTATTTTTCAACATACGTCAATGATGATTGTATTAAGGACAAGGTTTTGGCAGACGCACCCGTGCCCATGAACAGCTCACTGACCCCACCTTTTGTCGACGATTTTGTCGAAGACTTGATTGGCAGTCGCAAGACCATGAAATTCATGAGGTTACATGACAATAGCCTTAAATACATCCAGAAAAAGGTCAGTCATATAATGGGGCCCCTTTACAAGGTTTGGCAAGAGATTGACGGGGCAAATCACGGTAAAGAGACATCAGAGATGTCAATAACCGAGGTTCTCAATCTCATTGAGAGAACCGTGCTGTTAGTTGGCCAGGTGAACGTAGCTTGTTTATTCGAGAGACGACTTAATTTCATGGCCAAAATTTTGAAAGGAATGAAATTTGCAAAAGAAACTCTTTCACGCAACAAAGAACTGTTAACTGACTCAGGAGATGCCCTGTTTGGAGACGCTTTTTACAATGTGCTTGAGCGTAAAAGTAAAAACAGGAAAAGAGCTCGGGAAATGGCCAAAGAAATGGGACCCGACAGGAAAAGGAAACGTAGAGAGAGCTCGCCCTTTCGAGCAGGCCCTTCCGGATACCAGACGAGTTTTGCCGGCAGGGGCAGAGGAAAGAGCTCGTCAGATTCCTTTGCAAATAAATCAGGAACCAAACACGGAAAGCCTGGTCTCAAAAAGAGGAGGTACGTATGCCTTAAAATCTCAAGATTTTTCAATAGTTCAAGAACAGTTGAACATAGTAGAAAACATAGACCAAAACATTCACAATGTAGTTCAAGAGATACAGTTCAAACAAATAGAACAAGACCACATCCCACTAGGGGGTCGACTTCAGTATTTCACAGAAAACTGGGTGAAAATAACAAAAGATCAGAAAATTCTAGAGAGTGTCAAGTCATACACAATAGAATTTCAAGAAAAACCCATCCAAACACAAATAAAACTTCCACATTTCTCAACAAAGGAAAAACTAAGCATATCACAAGAAATAGAAAAAATGCTAAAAAAAGGGGCGATAGAGGAGGTAAAATGCCCAGACCCAGACCAATTTGTAAGCCACTTATTCATCAGACCCAAGAAAGATGGGGGTGTAAGACCAATTTTGAACCTAAAAAGCCTGAACAAATCAGTGAAGTATCAACACTTCAAAATGGAAGGGTTCCAGACTGTGAAAAACCTAATAAAAAGGGGGGACTGGATGTGCAAAATAGATCTGAAAGAAGCATATACATGCTTACCGATTCTAGAGCAACATCGCAAATATCTCCGGTTTCAACACGGAGGGAAAATGTACCAATATCGGACACTTCCTTTCGGTCTGGGGTCAGGTCCCAGAATTTTCACAAAGGTAATGAAACCCATTATAGCCCTTATGAGGCGAATCGGCATTCGACTAGTCATTTACCTAGACGATATACTGTTGTTAAATCAATCAAAGAAGGGGCTAGTCAGAGATCAAAACACTCTGATATGGACCCTTCACAGTCTAGGGTGGATACTAAACTGGACGAAATCCATAACAGTTCCATCTCAAACGATGGAATTTCTGGGAATGACAATAGATTCATTAGAAATGATAATCTCACTTCCAGTGTCGAAATGCAAGGGCATAATCGAGAAATGCCAAAGGGTTCTCGAATCGGACCAAATATCAATTCACGACCTGGCAAGTTTAATAGGAACTTTAAACTCAACCGTAGAAGCGGTAATTCCAGCAACGCTCTACATAAGGGAGTTACAAATGTACAAAACCAAACGTCTCCTAGAAACGCCCAATTATCAAGTTCTTGTCAGTCTCCCATCAGAATGCAAGAGCGAAATTCGATGGTGGGTTCAACATCTCGAAAACTGGAACGGAAAGCATTTGATTTCTCCAAGTCCAGATATAATAATAGAAAGCGACGCCTCATTACAAGGCTGGGGGGCAGTAGACGTGACGGGGAAAGTCAAAATGGGCGGTCCTTGGGACGTAAGCGAACAAGCCCAACATATAAACGTTTTGGAGCTAAAAGCGGCGAAGTTCGGTTTAATGTCACTGACGAAAAACAAAACGAGCATACATGTTCATATGAAATTGGACAATGTGACAGCGGTTGCTCACATAAACCGAATGGGCGGGACACGTTCGACCCAGCTATTACATGTAAGTCGACAAATATGGGAGTACTGTCTCCTGAAACGAATCACATTAACCGCGGAGTACATTCCGGGGGTCTTGAACATACAAGCGGACTGGGAATCCCGCCACACAGAGAGCTCAAACAACTGGATGCTAAACAAAGTAGTTTTTCGTCAAATAGACAAAATCTTCGGTCCGATAGATATAGATCTCTTTGCCGACCGGCTAAATGCACAATTAAACCAATACGTAAGCTGGCGACCAGACCCGTACGCAATGCGCACGGACGCGTTCGAAATGAGTTGGATAAACGGCGTTCCGTATGCATTTCCCCCGTTTTGCCTGATTGCTCGGTGCCTAGCGAAAGTGAACAAAGAGCAGGCAACAATAGTCATAATTACTCCGTCATGGCAAACCCAAGCATTTTATCCGATGCTACTGCAAATGTCAATAGAGAAACCGATACTGTTGCCTCCGATGCAGGATCTTTTGCTGAGCCCTCAAATGGAAACCCATCCACTTATAGAGAGCAAAACGCTCAAATTGGTGGCATGGAAGGTTTCAGGGCAGATAGAGAAGCAGTCGGACTTTCAAAGGAAGCTTCCGAGTTGCTTGTTCACTCATGGAGACAAGGAACTAGGACAGCTTACAACAGCTGCTGGAGACACTGGGCTAGCTGGTGTGGTGAACGGGGTATTGATCCCTTTCAGGCCACTGTGGAACATATAGCGAATTTTCTCTCTCACTTGTTCCAATCAGGCTATGAGTACAGTACGATTAACTCGTATAGATCTGCTATTTCAGCATATCATGCTGAGATAGATAGTAAAAAGATAGGACAACACCCTCTTATTAAGCGTATACTCGCTGGTGTCTTTAATGAACGTACCCCTATGCCTAGGTACTCTAAGACATGGGACGTGGACATTGTCCTCAAGTATCTACTCTCTCTAGACCTAAATAAAGAATTGACACTCAAAATGTTAACACTGAAGCTCGCAATGCTCCTTGCCCTTACTTCTGCCGGTAGGTCATCTGAGATACAGAAACTAGATATTGAGCACATGCAAGTGCAAGGGGATGAAATAGTTTTTACTATTGTAAAATTGACTAAAACTAGGAAAGTTGGTTCCTTACCAAATAAAATAAAATTTAAGGCCTTTGCTGATAACGAATCTCTAGATGTTGTAAAATGCATATTAGACTATATAGACAAAACATCAGGCATAAGGAACAATGGTTCAAACCAACTTCTAATCAGCTTTATTAAACCTCACAAACCAGTAAAGTCATGTACAATTGCAAACTGGTTGAAAAACGTTTTGGCAAAAGCAGGGATTGACACAGAAACATTCAAACCCCACTCCACACGGGGTGCATGTACAACGAAAGCGAATAAATTTGGTTTGTCAATTGAACAAATCATGAACATTGCAAGTTGGCGCACGAAGGGTGTGTTCGAAAGGTGTGTGACATCATGTAGAAGTGCACCTCCTATCTAAAAAAAAAAAAAAAAACAAACAAACAAAAATAAAAAACAACTAAATAAACAAAATAAGATAAATAAAATGAATATATTATATTGTACATATATATGTATATATATAGTCCAGATTTATTTGTAAATCAAATTATGCACATGTATATCAAAAAGTGTCTTATACATGCATGATGCATATGTACAACTTTAAACATACATCATTATACCTTACTTAAGTTTATAAAATAAAATTGGAAATTTTATAAGTGCGCAAAGCGCACGCAATGAAATTGTAATTTTATGAATAAACTTAAGTAAGGTATACAAACTCCCTCCCTCCCATCCCGTTTTATATGACGCTTTTTGATACACATTTTGGAGGGAGTAGAATTTTGGAATTTTTTATTTAGTTTGATTTTATCTTTTTCAGTTACACTAAGACAGCCCAGAAGTAAACATGGCTAATTAGAGAGAAAACGAACTGTGGACTCTGTTTCCTGAATCCAGATCTCTAAAAGAACTTTTTCTTCAGTTACTTTTGAGGAAATGAGGAACATTTCTTTTAATAATAAAGTCTTCATTTTTATACATTTGATTTCTCTGAAAAAAAAAAAAAAAAGAGCAGAAAAAGTTTCAGTTTCTGCCAAAGTTTCAGACAACAAATTTTGAGACGTTGATGCGTGTTTCGTCTATTCAAGACTCATCAGAAGCGCTCTGTCAAAATATTGAATAAGTCAAACCACTGACCCAAACAAGCGCATAACCAACGCTGTAACCAAAAATACCGAACAGGAAAAAAAAAAGATATTTCAAGACATTTTGAGCATAAAAAAAAATAATAAATAAATAAATAAAAAAAAAAAAAAAATGTTTCGGAATATTTCAACATTCCGACGAATTTATAAAGGATCATTTTCGAATTATTGCTTTCATTATTCAGCCTCGTTAAGAAGGAGGAATCATGGGAAATTTTTCCCATGAGTCTTAGCTTTGAAGGGCTGGATATGAATGAATTCCGGAAGAATACATCATTATACCTTACTTAAGTTTATTCATAAAATTACAATTTCATTGCGTGCGCTTTGCGCACTTATAAAATTTCCAATTTCTGTGTGGAATTTTTCATTGTATTTTTTAAGGCCCTGTCACACTTTAATGGTTTAGCCAACCTGTGCCGATGTTCGAATAAACTGTCCTAAATGTTGGCACACGTTGACAGTCGCTGTGAAAAGTATTTTTAAAAAATATCGTTGAGCAAACCAAAAACGTCAGAGTAACTACGTATACCTACGACACACGAAAAACTTATTCATAATGATAACTTATCCATAGGCATAGCGTATAAAACGTACCCAAAACGTTTGTCCATGCAACGCACTGGACGATTGCCTAATACATGTTTGGCGACTGCTGAACGCATTCAGTGTTAATCTTCCTTAGACCGAACTTTGAGCATAACCTTATAACGTCATGACAAGATCAACTCTTCATTCTATCTGTGACTATTTCAGGACTGGATTTGAATTATATGCATTTTATTAAATCCATGAGCCAACTGTAGAACAGCGAGCTGCGCCTACTGGCCTCGTTGAAGGCTGCTGGTGGTTGTCCATTGTGGTTTTTCTGAATTGCCGCTGGATTTTGGGCTGTGTCGCGTACACTTATTCCACATCTCATTATTTTCTATTTATACATGTATTCAAGTTATGAACCAAAATCTAACGCTTTATTAATAGGATTGGATAATCATAAATCGAATTCTATTTAGATTTCCTCTTCATTTTTATTCCATTTGTTTTTCTGATAATTGACCTGCGATAGATATCTAATGTTATAGTTTTAGTTTCAGTTCAGACCTACATTTGGTGTTTCCAAGCTACTATTAATTGTTTGCTTTCCATATTTGGTATGCAGCTTCAGGTAGGGTTATCATATGGTGGTAAGCGTTTTCAGGTAAGTCGCGAACTTACATATATACTGTTTATTGGGCCAATTTAGATTTTTTTTTGCGCTCGGCGGGCGATCCGGGAAGCCTGTTCTTTTATGTACCATAATCCAAATTTGATGTATTATCAGCAAAACTCGGTAAGCTCTAGCTTTATAGAGTTTGCTCGTGACTAACACTTGTGGGCAATACCATAGATAATATCTGGTAAAGAAAGTTAACTAATACTCAATATCTCAAATGAAGTAGGAGATCCCGGTCTGTCGAAATGTTTGCCTAGCATCTTTTTTACTGCACTTGACTAACATTTAAAACACCACCGACAGCACGACGCGTGGTACAGCAGAAAGTGTTTGCTTATTTAAAAATATACTATATCTCAAATGAGTATAGATGTTTGTCTGTCGTAGTATTTGCGTAGATGTTTTTTCCCTAGAATTTCCACCAACACCATTTAACGGATGTGAACTAATTACAATGATTACCCTTCCAGCCCATTTGAGTACTCTTTGGTTTAATCTAGATTTCACGTTGCTTGCTTTGTAAATTAAATTATATTTTCTCTTTCAGATATGAATTCTTATATGAACGTTTTGAGATTGACCTTTGTATTTCATTGTTACTTATAGAATTCGGGGTTGCTTCTCGTTAGTTAGAATGACGTATTGTGTGATCTGCACACGTATGAATCACGTTAAAATATACCTACGAATCAAAAGTGATTCGTCGATAAAAAGGCTACAGTGGTTTATTTTTAACAAAAGATAGTTCAAAGTATACAAAATAAGAAATAAACAACAATTTGCTCATAACTGTCTGGTCCTAGAAGAAATCTTGCCATTTTGTTACAATGGGTTCTGTTGAAATTATTGACAGTTTCTTACAATTTTCCAATGCATTCTATATATTTTTTTTCCCTCAGGACCAACGCTTGTTTGGAAAAAGAGTACAAAATATCGAATCAGGGTGCTTTTAGAGTAACATATCAAAAATAAAGTGGTGTAGGCTTTCCACCCATGAATCGCTGTTTGCATGGTTAATATAAAAAGTGGTACTTAAACATCGACACGTTGGCGAACGTCGGTACAAAATGTATAAAGCATGTTCAAAATTGTACGACGCACTCGACGTCCATGAAGTGACTAACGTGTGTGTAGTGTGTTCATAACGTATGTAAAACTTACGCAACGCATACCAGCGTACTACAAATATATTCTAACACGGTGGCACACGTTGGCTAAATCTTTATACTGTGACAGGCCCTTAAGTTAACGTATTCGAGGTGCTTATACATTGTACTAGAGTTTCTAAAATCGCTTCGTTTTTTCCGCTTCTGCTTGATGGATACTCATGAAACTTACATATAATCTTTGTATTATAGATAAATATACTACAAATACTTTTCTGTGTCGATTTGTTATTACTTGATGTGACTTTGGTGTATTTTCTCGTATTTTTGTACTAAACACCAGCAGTATTTACAAAATATCTATAATCCTCGTTATATGTAATACAGTCATGACAGTAAGCACATTATTTAAGACAGAGTGCAAAAAATCATCTTCTAAATTCTACACACCATTAAGGGATACAGAGTGAGATAGGTTAGGCTGTAAAAGAGGAGACTGTCCCCGATCATTTTTTTCCCCACTGGAGAATCGTCAGTTTTATTCCTAAATTTTATTGTTGTAAACTTACATATGAAATTACAACTTGATCCTTTTTGCCTTCGATGAATGCAAGTCCTTCTTCTAAATTCCTCAGTTCCTTTTTCGTTTTGTAATGGAAATAGCAAAAAAGTGCGCAAATAAAAAACAGTAGCACTAATATTCCCAAAGATATATACGTCAGATGCTGGTTGAAAGCTTTAAGAAAAAATAAAAAAAATATATTTTAGCGTTTAGAACATATTACATATACAACGGGCGACTGGTACTGTAATTTTGTGATTAGGTTCAGACATTTGTTGTTTTATGGCCACTCATACTGGTTTCATAAACACCCATGGTAAATTGAGTTATCATAAAAAGAGTGAAAGTATAAATTGGGGTAATTCTCCTACATTGTTGGTTTGTTGATACATGTATATCTTGTAATATTACATATGGTTTATCATTCTTACATTTTCATTGGATTATTTGGTCATGTGATTTTAGTGATATTTAGTGTATTTCTTTGCTTTGGAAATAAAAACGATGCATATTTGGTATATTGACGCTATGTTTCTATTTTTACCTATATTGACGCTATGTTACTAAATTTAGATCCGGATATTCGTCCGTTCTTGACATATTTTATACACATCTGTGTGACGTCATTTAGAAGTCCTAAATATTGACATAGCTTGCAACGGAGCCTTCACTTTCTAACGGTGTGGGAAAAGATGTTTAAAATGTTAAGAATTTAATAAATTACATTTGATTTTTCGGTTAGTACGTGAATTTTCTGTAAATGCAGAAATTGGGTTACCGCCATGACCGCCAAGACAAAAGAATGCAGTGAAAAAGGGTATGTTTGTCAGCATTTTACAAAGACGCAATAAACTTACTGCCCAAAAATTTAGGCTAGAAATAATAACAATTAAGGTGTGGAAGATTTCCTAGGTAAATTAGTTAATTTTTGTTTTGATATTGCAAGTCAAAAAATTATGACATCGAAAAAAAAAACGTAAAAAAACTGCGAATTTTAAAACAGCAATTCATTTTACTCTAATCATTAAAAAAAAACAGTAACTACATATGTAATATAACAATGATGGACTTTTGACTCTGTCAATACATTATATATGGACCTGTTAGGAATATATTGACCTCGGACTTCGTCCTCGTTCAATATATGCCTAACAGGTCCATATATAATGTATTGACCTCGTTAAAAGTCCATAATTGATAAATAAAGAGACTTCACTTGAAAATGGTTTAGGTAACTGAGTTTGTATGTAATGAGACGACAAACTATTTTTCCTTTGACTGGTCAAAATTATCTTAACTTTGACAAGTAAACTATTAATACATATCGATATATCTTGAAGCAGGTGTACCAATCAAAACTTTACCTAATTTGTCGTCTGTTCTTTTTCGATGAGCTTCCTCGTCTGCATTAATATCGATATCACCGAGTAAATTTGTAGAGCCAGTTGATCCAATGTTCCTTTCAGAGCTCACAGCAGGCAATTCTGTACTATTACCAATGACAAGTAACAAATTCTCCGTAACATTCATATTCATGTCTGCATTTTACCTGTGAGTATTAAAACAAAAACAATTGATATCTTAACCTTAATACAAAAAAACACCTTATCTTAATGTCATTTTTATATAAAGTTATCTCAAACGCGGGGATGCATATCATCCATCGGTGGCAAATCTAAAAAGTTGAGCTATGAGCATATACGCCTTTTGCTCGACGGGCAGATTACGGCTCCTAAGCCTGTTTTTATATCCCGTCACATGAAGCGAGGTATTATGTTATACCCTCAGTTTCTTTCAGTGCTTGTCCGTCCGACCGTCTGTCCGTTCCCCGAAGGTTTCCGGATGACAACTTGAAAACGTGTCAAAGGATTTGAATGATATTTTGCACAGCTGTTGAGTACGATAAATACAGGTCAAAATCAATTTTCAGGATGATCAGAAAAAACATTATTGAAGATTTGCCACTTTGTACATGTAAAGTTTCCAAATTCGAAAATAATGAAATTTTCTGGTCTAAGAAAGATAACTCATTTTTCAGTATATATAAATGTATAGTATATACAGTATACAGCTGTAGTATACAAATATTTAACTATTGATGAATATCGTGGCGTGGTATGATTTAATGATCCATTAGATGCCCTATTTTTGTCTTTTGCGACGCAAATAATATCAGTTACCCCAAGATTCTTCCTACAAATGTACTCAAGTCGAAGCTTTAAGGCTGATATACCACTAGTACAGGGTTCTAGTTCGGATTTTTTTTAAATTGGATTTTTTATATTCATAATTAGTGTTAATAAACCTTTTGGCTAGATATCCCCTGATGAGTTTTGAAAAAAAACGAAATTCGCGTCATGTGTATCGAAATATATGTTGTAACTTTTGACTGACTGCTATTTTTTTGTTTGGTTTGTTTTTTTTTGTTAGGAGATTTTTTAAATTTAAACATAGTTTGAATTTTTAAAAGATAATAAAAAGGTATACGTCCAATTTCATGTCGCATTCAATTTCAACCAGAGATGCCTAAATTTCCAAAATACACCAGGGGGTTCTTCAGGGTAGAAATATTCCATAAACTTACATTTAAAAAAAATTCTTTAAAAGCAATTTACATTCAATAACTTATTCAATCTATTAAGTTTAGATAATTTTGGCACACATATTATTTAATAAGAAATAAGCTAAAATTTAACAGACAACACACGGGGAATTCGGTGTTAAAGAGAGCGAAACGACGGATATAGATTATTAACATGTATTTATTTATTTATTTATTAACTCTCGGAAGTTCATTTCACCGAAACAAAAAAGCTTAGTTGATTTTTTTTTTATAAAACTAGAAATAAAGTCGTTTTGAATTGAAAAAGGCTGTGATTTTTTTTATTTTTGAGGGGTGTGGTATGGATCACAGGCGTTTGGGTCCAGGATTTTATTTTATTATAAATAACGTGTATATAAAAATTTTCATCTCGTCTATGGAAATAGTATATAGACGAGATGAAAATTTTTATATACACGTTATTTTTAATAAAATAAAATCCTGGACCCAAACGCCTGTGGTATGGATATAGAGGATGCGCATATAGGGTTCATTATCACACCTTCCAAAGGTATGGCATGTCGACCTGGTCAATGTTCGGACCAATATTGTCCATATCAAATATATATGTATACAAAACATACATACAAATCATACATACATGTAATAATTAAGTCGCCCAAAACAAAGTTTGGGAGACTTATTGTTTTTGCACCGTTTCTTATTAAGTCCCCCAAACAACGTTTGGGGACTTATTGTTTTTGCACCGTTTCTTATTATTATTATTCTTCTTCTTCTTCTTCTTCCGATTCTTCCACTTAGTCGTGAACTTGTCCGGAGATCCCAGAGAAAACGACTCAACATATCAATATGAAACTTGGCAGGATAATAGATAGTAAAGAAAGGAAGCTTCGTTGACAATCGGACTTTTCAAAATGGCCGCCGTTTCCATGGAAACAGGAAAATGGACTAAATATTGGACATTGCAATATCTCGGTAACCTAGGTGCGCAGGGTTCTGAAATTTTGTAGGTTGATAGAGCAAAACATTCTCTTTCATAATATGAAAAAAAATTTTGAAGCGATATTTACGGTTTTCGAGATATAAATAAAAATGTGATTTCTCAAGGGAGATAATCGGGTCGAAATTTTCAAAGTGCTCCGATTAACATGAAAATTGATATTTAGGGGTTTTTTGACATGCTGAAGAGAATAGTGGCAAATACGGGTCGTTTGGGGGACTTTGTGACTTGCTTGCAATCACAGTTAATACTTGTTATTATTATTATGTCCCCGAACACGAAGTGTCGGGGACATATTGTTTTTGCTCGGTTTCTTATTATTATTTTTTTTTTTTTTTTTTTTTTTATTAAGTCGCCCAAAACAAAGTTTGGGAGACTTATTGTTTTTGCACCGTTTCTTATTATTATTATTATTATTATTCTTTTCCTTACGTGATCGTGAACTTGTCCGCCACATTTTTTGAAAACGCTTTGACCAATCAAGATAAAACCTGCTGAGATGGATGGAGGGTCACTCAGAGGTGTGCAATCCACTTTTGAAATTTTCAAGATGGCCGCCATTTTCAAGATGGCCGCCGTTTAAGATTTTTGGGCCCCTCTCAGATCTCGGAGATGGGTTGATGGATTTTAATGAAAATTGGTACACTAGTAGAGTGATCCTTCCTGAGCAACATGCCGAAAAAAAATTTGATGCAAACGCCGCCATTTTAAAATGGCGGCCATTTTACCACACCCGCCCTCCAAAAACGTGAACTTTGTCTGATTTCAACGAAATTTGATTTCTAGACTTATTTTGATGCACTGATTTGAATGGAATACTATCCAAGGCGATTTTGGGCGACTTCTGTGTTGGCATCCCAACACAATCAGCACTAGTTATTATTATTATTATTCTTCTGATTCTTAATCGTAAAGCTGTCCTCCCTAATACAAGAAAACGGTTCAAGGAAATTGAATAACACTTGTTGAATTGGATAGTGGGTCACCTAAAGGCGTGCAATCAAGTTTTGAAATTTTCAAGATGGCCGCCGTTTCAAAATGGCGGCCATCGGAAAAAGTGGGCGGAAATTTTTTTTTCATCGGATCGTTTTGAAAATTGGTCATATGGGTAAAGCGGGTATGCTGAACTCAAATCTGCGACCGGATTTGAAATCTGACTTACGGTTTCAAAATGGCGGCCATTTTACTACACCCGCCCCCCTTAAAAATGTGAACTTTGTCCGATTTCAATAAAATTTGATTTCCATACATATTTTATTGTACTGAATGGGAAGAAATAGTATCCAAGGCGATTTTGGGCGACTTGTGTGTTGGCATCCCAACACAAATTATAGCTAGTTATTATTATTATTTTTCTCGGTATTCTGGATCGTGAACTTGTCCACCTCATTTTTTCGACATCTTTTAAGGTAGGAAGCTGAAAATTCATAAATCAAGAGTATGGAATGGGAGATTGTGCTTTTTGTATTTTTCGCCGAAATCGAACGACCCCATATAGGTAAAAAAAGGGCCTCAAAATGGCTCCTCGAAACCGAAGTTGAATTTTTCCTGGCATTTTTGATCCGGCAGGGGTAGGAAAAAATCCCTTATAGGCTAAGTGCGGATATACAATACCTTTCATTTAAAAAAAAAATTTTGAAAATCGGACTTACCGTTTTCAAAATTTTGCAAAAAATCGAAAATTATTTTTTTGTAAGATTGAGTTATCTTTCTTTGTACCATATATTTTGTGATATTAATGAAAAAAATTCTCAACTTCGTTATTTCTTAATGAAAATTGGTTTACAAGGTAATAGTGGTATGCCGAGTTCAATTTTGGAATCAAAATTTTTTTTTGGGCGGCCATTTTAAAAATGGCCGCCATTTCCCGCCAAAATTTAAATTACTCCGATTTTAATAAAAATTGGTATATAAGGTAATTGTGGTATGGCGAGTTGATTTTTTACATCAAATTTTTTTTATCGTCGGCCATTTTCAAAATGGCCGCCGTTTCCCGCCAAAATTAAAGTTATTCTGATTTTGATGAAAATTGGTTTACAAGGTAATAGTGGTATGCCGAGTTCAATTTTGGAATCGAAATTTTTTTTTGAGCCGCCATTTTCAAAATGGCCGCCATTTCCCGCCAAAATTAAAATTACTTCGATTTTAATGAAAATTGGTATATAAGGTAATAGTGGTATGGCAAGTTGATTTTTGACATCAAAATTTTTTTATCGTCGGCCATTTTCAAAATGGCCGCCGTTTCCCGCCAAATTAAATTTACTCAGATTTTAACGAAAATTGGTATATAAGGTAATATATGTATGGTGAGTTGATTTTTGACATCGAAATATTTTTATTGTCGGCCATTTTAAAAATGGCCGCCGTTTCCCGCCAAAATTAAACTTACTCCTATTTTGATGAAAATTGGATAAATTAAGTTATCTCAAATGCCAAGAGACATTGACAAAGAGGGGTACGTGAGGGGACATTTTTGTGACTCGCTTGCGATCACAATTAGAACTAGTTATTTTTTTTTTTATTATTATTATTCTTAGTATTCTTTAGTGTGAACTTGTCCGCTCGATTTAAAGAACATCTTTAAAGGTAGGAAGCTGAAACTTCATATATCAAGAGTATGGAGTGTGAAATTGTGTAATCAGATTTTTTCGTCAAAATCAAGCGACTCCTTATAGGGTAAAAGGGGGCCTGAAAATGGCTCCTCAAAATCAAAGTTGAATTTTTACTGTCATTTCTAAACCGGCTGGATTAGGAAAAATTCCTTTCAGTATGTAGTAGGTATATATAAGAGGTATCATACAAAAAAAGAATTTTGAAAATCGGACTTACCGTTTTCAAAATATTTGCAAAAATTCAAAAAAAGGGGAGATAATTGAATACCACATTATTCGAAATTATATCAAATCTTAAGTATTTCTAGGTAAACTTCTATATATTAAGTATTGCTGAAGTCTTTTATACAGATATTGGTGTAGAAGGCTATAGTCATATGCCAAGATGATTTCTTGGTTTCGAAAAATTTTGGTCGGTCATTTTCAAAATGGCTGACTGTTTCCCGCCAAATTTGAAACTTGCTCCGAATTTGATGAAAATTGGATTTTAAGGTAATAGTGATATGCCGAGTTCATTTTTGGTTTCGAAATTTTTTTATCGACCGCCATCTTCAAAATGGCCGCCACTTCCAGTAAAAATTCAACTTGCTCAGATTTAAAAGAAAATTGATATCTAGGGGTTTAATAGCATGGCGAATTTATGTGCGTTGTTGAAAATGTCGAAAAATTCAAAATGGCCGCCACTTCCGGTAAAAATTCAACTTGCTCAGATTTTAACGAAAATTGATATCTAGGGGTTTAATAGCATGGCGAATTTATTTGCGTTGTTGAAAATGTCGAAAAATTCAAAATGGCCGCCACTTCCGGTAAAAATTGAACTTGCTCCGATTTTAACGAAAATTGATATCTAAGGGTTTTGAAGGATGGCGAATCGATGCGCGTTGTCGAAAATGTCGAAAAATTCAAAATGGCCGCCACTTCCGATTAAAATTCAACTTGCTCCGATTTTAACCAAAATTGATATCTAGGGGTTTCGAATGATAACGAATTGAGGTGCGTTGTCGAAAAATTCAAAATGGCCGCCACTTCCGGTAAAGATTGAACTTGTTCCGATTTTAACGAAAATTAATATCTAGGGGTTTTGAAGGATATTCAATTGAGAAGTGTTGTCGAAAATGTCGAAAAATTCAAAATGGCTGCCACTTTCGGAAAAATTCAACTTGTTCAGATTTAAACGAAAATTGATATTCTAGCATTATAATGGATGGTGAACAGAAAAATGTGTTCAAAGAAGCCAGATATTAACAAAGAGGGGTACGTGAGGGGACATCTGTGACTCGCTTTGCGATCACAATTATACCTAGTTATTTTTTTTTTTATTATTATTAAGTCGCCCAAAACAAAGTTTGGGAGACTTATTGTTTTTGCACCGTTTCTTATTATTATTATTATTATTATTATTATTCTTCTGATTCTTTATCGTAAAGCTGTCCTCCCTAATACAAGAAAACGGTTCAAGGAAATTGAGTAACACTTGTTGGATTGGATAGTGGGTCACTCATAGGCGTGTAATCATGTTTTGAAATTTTCAAGATGGCCGCCGTTTCAAAATGGCGGCCGTCGGAAAAAGTGGGCGGAAAATTTTTTTTCATCGGATCGTCTTGAAAATTTGTCATCTGGGTAAAGCGGGTATGCTGAATTCAAATCTGCGACCAGATTTGAAATCCGACTTCCGGTTTCAAAATGGCGGCCATTTTACTACACCCGCCCCCTTTAAAATGTGAACTTTGTCCGATTTCAATGAAATTTGATTTCTATACATATTTTATTGTACTAAATGGGAAGAAAAGGTATCCAAGGCGAATTTGGGCGACTTGTGTGTTGGCATCCCAACACAAATTATAGCTAGTTATTATTATTCTTAGTATTCTTTAGTGTGAACTTGTCCGCTCGATTTAAAGAACATCTTTAAAGGTAGGAAGCTGAAACTTCATATATCAAGAGTATGGAGTGTGAAATTGTGTAATCAGGTTTTTTCGTCAAAATCAAACGACCCCTTATAGGGTAAATAGGGGCCTGAAAATGGCTCCTCAAAATCAAAGTTGAATTTTTACTGGCATTTCCAAACCGGCTGAATTAGAGAAAATTCCTTTCACTATGTAGTAGGTATATATAAGAGGTATCATACAAAAAAAGAATTTTTAAAATCGGACTTACCGTTTTCAAAATTTTGCAAAAAAACGAAAAAAAAGTTTTAAAGGGGAGATAATCCAAATTGAATTTTTGGAAAAATTTTAAACTTCATTATTTTTAAATGAAAATTTGTATTTAAGGTAATTGGGGTATGCCGAGTTTATTTTTGGTATTCAATTTTTTTTTCGTCTGCCATTTTTCAAAATGGCCGCCATTTCCGATTTAAAATTAAACTTGGTCCGATTTTCATGCAAATTGGTAGTAAAGGTAATTGTGGTATGCCGAGTTCATTTCTGGTATCGAATTATTTTTATCGGCCGCCATTTTCAAAATGGCCGCCACTTCCGGTAAAAATTGAACTTGCTCTGATTTTAACGGAAATTGATATCTAAGGGTTTTGAAGGATGGCGAATTGATGCGTGTTGTCGAAAATGTCGAAAAATTCAAAATGGCCGCCACTTCCGGTAAAAATTGAACTCGCTCCGATTTTAACGAAAATTGATATCTAAGGGTTTTGAAGGATGGCGAATTGATGTGCGTTGTCGAAAATGTCGAAAAATTCAAAATGGCCACCACTTCCGGTAAAAATTGAACTTGCTCCGATTTTAACGAAAATTGATATCTAAGGGTTTTGAAGGATGGCGAATTGATGCGCGTTGTCGAAAATGTCGAAAAATTCAAAATGGCCGCCTCTTCCGTTAAAAATTCAACTTACCCTGATTTTAACTAAAATTGATATCTAGGGGTTTCGAATGATAACGAATTGAGGCGTGTTGTCGAAAAATTCAAAATGGCCGCCATTTCCGGTAAAGATTTAACTTGTTCCGATTTTAACGAAAATTAATATCTAGGGGTTTTGAAGGATATTAAATTGAGAAGTGTTGTCGAAAATGTTGAAAAATTCAAAATGGCTGCCACTTTCGGAAAAATTCAACTTGTTCAGATTTAAACGAAAATTGATATTCTAGCATTATAATGGATGGTGAACAGAAAAATGTGTTCAAAGAAGCCAGATATTAACAAAGAGGGGTACGTGAGGGGACATCTGTGACTCGCTTTGCGATCACAATTATACCTAGTTATTTATCTTTTCCTTACGTGATCGTGAACTTGTCCGCCACATTTTTTGAAAACGCTTTGACCAATCAAGATAAAACCTGCTGAGATGGGTGGAGGGTCACTCAGAGGTGTGCAATCCACTTTTGAAATTTTCAAGATGGCCGCCATTTTCAAAATGGCCGCCGTTTAAGATTTTTGGGCCCCTCTCAGATCTCGGAGATGGGTGGATGGATTTTAATGAAAATTGGTACACTGGTAGAGTGATCCTTTCTGAGCAACATGCCGAAAAAAAAATTGACGCAAACGCCGCCATTTTAAAATGGCGGCCATTTTACCACACACGCCCCCCAAAAACGTCAACTTTGTCCGATTTCAACGAAATTTGATTTCTAGACTTATTTTGATGCACTGATTTGAATGGAATACTATCCAAGGCGATTTTGGGCGACTTATGTGTTGGCATCCCAACACAATCAGCACTAGTTACTACATGTACTTTACATATAATTACTACATGTACTTTACATGTAATTACTACATGTACTTTACATGTAATTACTACATGTACTATGTGCACATATATGATAAATTATGATAATATATCGTCATGTCAATCTTATAGTGTTATATCTCCAGTTTTTGAAAAAAATGAGATAATTATCTTTTTTACTTCCTTGTACCCTCATACAGATATACCAGTGATAAAAATTGATATATTTTTAGTTTTGACAGTTTTCTTCAGAACTAGACTGTTCTATCTCCATATGTTCCATTGGATTAACATTGGGTTTATTTATAGCCCAAACCCGAAAGTTTAAGAAAGTTTCAATATTAGACTGATGTATATCCAAATTTTTGACTTATTATTTGGTCTTTCAAAGTTTTTTTGCCAGATATCTTTGAAATTCTAGGCTTATTTGTTTCTATCTATTAAAATCATTTTATTTTCAGTGATTTTCAGCACGTTTTGGTGTGTCATAATACGAATATTAAAGATATTATATACTTATGGTCTATCTCCATTGACAATATTAACAAGATTTTGAAAAAATCCACTTTGTTTCTTAACAATGTTCTATCTCCAAAAAAGGGGGGTCTAATTCTATGTAATTTTGGTTGTCTGTTAAAAACTAATTGTTGTTTTCAACAAGTTTAAGAACTATACATTCAATAAATTCAAAACTACTTATTTCTGAGACAATTTACAAAAGATTTTGGACTACCAACTTTAAACCCAATTTACCAACAATTTAAAAATATTGACATACATCACTATAAGATTGACATGACGATATTTTGAAACCTATATTTTACTTACAGTTTCATGTGCAACACATGTACAGCTAGTGCGCTATGATTTAGTTTGTTAAAGGAAAAAAACAGAGGGAAATTTACCTTGTGTACACATACATGTATGAGTAGAATGAAAACCAATCAAAGGATGTTTGAAATAAATGTACTTTCCCTATCCTTAACAGTCAATGATTATTAAATGCTTTTACGAACATAAAAAGGAAGTTGGGTTTCATTTAAAAAAAAAGTTAGATAAATAATAAACAGAATAAAGGTGTAATTTATTTATAAAAAGTTCTGACAATATTGTCATATTCTCCTTCATTACTTAAAAATATCTCATTTCCAATCTTTAAAATACTTTCTTATCTGACGTAATTAGGCAAGTCTGACTGTTAACATCCTTCACCATTAAAACTTGACCGCCCTGTATATGGTGAATCAAAAAGGGCTTTGAACCCCAACAAACAAACAACAAAACTTTCTATATTAGGCAATCATAGACACTATCTATATATAAAATACACCAGTTGTGAAAAAAAAAGAGGTGTCTATTAATATACAGTAACATGCAGCAACGCAAAAATAAGTTAAGACCGAATTAATATACATGACTAGACTGTATTTGTAAAGGACACTTAGTCTTATAAACCAATATGACAGTGTGTGTATAATTGTAACACACAAATGTATTTATGTTTCAAGTACTGTAATTATTAATTGAATTGACTTTTCAAATATCACAACCTTAACTCTAGCTGTTCATGCTGTTTTCTTTTAAAATTTCGATGTTTATCTGAAAGGTCCGATAAATCATGTGAAGAGTGGGTTGCTCACCCTGATGTAATTTCCCACCCCTTAAAGCCCCACCCCTTTTTCTTGTTTAGGTTCTTTTTTATCCCAGTTCTTAATTCAAATGTATAAGTACCTCTCTCTCTAAGGCCGCGGTTCTCTTATATACCGTATATAAGTCTCACTATTTAACAAAACTTTGAAGTTTCTCCTTCTTACCCTTTTCACTTCCTTTTTTCTGAAAATTCATCAGGAAGTATACGTTTAACTTTGAGTTCTAAATATAGCATTTCTATGTTGAATTGATTTTTAAAAATTAAATATATATATCATACCGGCCCTTGATGATATATAATATATTATAATTATAATATATCTTGTAATTATGGGATCTTGTCTCGGGAAGGACACAACAAACAATTTTGTTTTTACTTAGAATTTATCATTAATTGTAGCATAATGAAATATCGATTTCTTTATGTTATATCGTTAAAACAGATATGTAGCATCTGTATTTATTATTTATTCCTTTACTGTTAACTTACAATATTATTTTCTGTCATCCATGTATGACCTTCACCGGATGTCAGCCTGTGCGTCCGTCCACTTTTCTTTTACATTTCGGAGTACAAAATTCTGATCCACAACTACTCCTTTAATTGTTCAAATTAGCTGGTTGACTATATTTTATCCGCAACTCCACCTTAACTCCTTGATGGATTTTCATGAAAATTTAACAGAATCTTTTTGACATTTGATATAGATGTGCACCTATATCAAAGAGAATTTTGGGGTAGTCAAAGCAAAACTTGGACTGAGCTGTTTGATAGAAGAGAATGAGATGTGGAATAAGTGTACGCGACACAACCTACAATATAAACGTAAATTTCCACAATGGAAAACAGCCAGCAGCCTTCAATGTGACTAGTGGTCGCTGCTCGCTGTTTTTCAATTTGCCCCTGGATTGAAAATAAACTTCATATGATTCAAGCCCAATCCTAAAGTGCAATGAAAGACCCTCTTCTTGACAAAAAACAATTAACATAAATTCGACTAAATACAAACATAAGCTTTGATAAAGATACCTGGCTTAGGACAGGCATATTAAAAATGTGGCGGGCTTAAACTAGTTTTTTGGCGCCAATTTCCCATACTAATAATCAATAACGAAGCACAAACTAACACAGTAAAATCAAATCGATAGAAGTTCAATTCAACAAGAGAGTATCTGAGACAAGAGGACAAGTAATTAACGGGACGTAGAGATACTCTCTTGAATTCACTCGAAGTTACTGACAGCTAGCTAAGAAGCATCCATCAATTGATGTAAAAAAATCAAGTATGGCTATACATGTACATGGGGTACTTAATTTTCTCCTATCAACACCTCCTCTTAAACCCATCAGTGGATTTTCATATAACTTTCTCACAATCTTTGTTACATAATGTGCACCACCTATTTTAAATTTTCTTCTGACTTATATTTGGGGACGGGGGTACTTAGTATTTATTTATGGGGCTTAGTGCTCATAGATGTTCTAGTTTAAAACTTGTGCATAGTGAAACATTATTTTTTCAAGTGGTGAGAATTTTCTTGCGCGTTAATCGTCCTGTTGAGCCATGTACTTTTGAGGTCCACTGTGGATAATCAATTTCTGTTAACATATACAGCCAATGGTTCTGTCATGGATTTTAAAGTATATTTATATCTATGATCATCTATGAACTGAACCGGAGACCAATATGTCCAAACGAATTGACGTTTTTGTCCACTTAAAATCTTATTTGATTAAAAACGGTAAAAGATAAAATAAAGTGAAATTTAATTGAAGAGTGTAGACATTAATGTTCCTAAGTATTGAATACAACGAAAAAAAATCGAAAAATAATATAAGAAGATTTTTCGACCGGGGCTTCAAATCCCCCTCCCTATTGCACATCAAGTAACAAGATAAATCAACAGAGCGCAATTAAGCCAAATTAAGTTTTTCTAACAACATGTTCCTTTTCTAGAAATGTGAAATCTTTTCCTGTGTTTTCATAATATCTTTGATAAGAAGTTACAAGGTCGACTTTTTAATGGAGAAATACAAGTGGGTCGGTTTTTGTTTGAGACGAAATACATGAAATATGTAAGAATGGACCGAAATGTCAATATTTTGTTCATTGCAAAAGTTCAGGGCCTACAAATGTATGTACCTTCTTTTATTTGTAAATTTACTTTTATCTTACTGCGTGTTGCAATGTTTGGTATAGAAAAATATATTAAGCAAAAATATTCACCGGGAAGACTCTGAATATGTAACACAAATAATTGAAATTCACAACAACTGATGATTTTTGGCAGATAAAATCTTTGTAGCAATCACACTAGGTTACGTATATATGTACCCTAGATGTTCCCTTCCAAGAAATCACTGCCTTCGTGCCGTATTTTAAAAATCCCCGTTTTCACCCTATAAATTACTTTTATTTATTACTCATGCTGGCTTCATAATTTGATGATACACTGCATAATAGTAAAAAGAGTTCTTGAATGCATGCATAAGCTAGTTGGAATTTTTCGACCTTTTCAATGGCATACTGTAAAACATGGTATGGTACGGTGGTATGGTATGTGGTATGGTACTATGGTATGGTATAAATTTTGCCATACCATGGTACGGTGGTATGGTATGATGGTATGGTATCATGGTATGGTACGAATTTTCATACAATGGTGTAAAGTCTATGGTATGGTATGGATTTGAAAAATTTGTTGTTGTTTTTTTAAGTCAATAATACAAATATTTATTGTCCCCCGCCGTCCGTCACGTGTTTTGTGGGTGCAACTCCTCAGACACTACTGAACGGATGTTGCTGAAACTTTACACACTGATAGGGTACTATTAGTAGGTGATCATCCCATATTTTAAATTTTCAAAATGGCCGCTGTTTCCATGGAAACGGGGAAGAAAGGTTAGAAAGGTCAAAATATAGGACATTCAATATCTCGGTCACGTTTTTTGTGGGTGCAACTCCTCAGATACTACTGAACAGATGTTGCTGAATCTTTACACACTGATAGGGTACTATTAGTAGGTGATCATCCCATATTTGAAATTTTCAAAATGGCTTCCGTTTCCATGATAACGGGGAAGAAAGGTCAAAATATAGGACATTCAATATCTCGGTTACCTAAGTGCACAGGGTTCTGAAACTTTGTAGGCTGATAGAGCGAAAGGTACTCTATAATAATACGGAAAAAAAATTTGAAGCAATATTTACAGTTTTCGCGTTAATTACGAATTTGTGATTTTCTGGTCCTAAAAGTGGGACTTTGTCAAAAAAAATTTATGTTCACTGGTGTCTTTCCTTGTTTTGACTGAATGATTTCGTCTCCGAAACAACCAATTTCTATCGTTTCTCAGATAATATATCGATCAAATTCATACCATACAACTTTCATGCGGCGGCGGGGGACACATGGCTACGCGTAGCAATCTTGTTTCCATTAACATTATGGTAAACAATGGTACACCTTATCATATATAAAACATCGTTATATACTTGTTTTACAAAAATCTAGTCCAGAAAGTAACATCTCTTCACTTGATGATGATGATAAATGTTTTTGTTTGTTGCATATCCATAGGAAGTTAAACTGGGGTTAATTTACTAAAACATAGTTTTTATCACACACCATCTAGATCAAGATCTACTTTCAGTTTCCTTTTATCTTTACAGATTTATTGTAGAGTAATCCTATATACTGCTAAGCCCACATCAAGCAAAATTTCAACAATAAAAAAGTCAACTCAATTATAAAGTTCTTTACAGATTTTAATAAACTTTTGTGTTTTGTGTTGCTGATAATTATGTGGTTCTTATAACATTTTCGTGAGACTTCTGTTTTAATAGTTGAAATATTCAAAATATCATTTTCTCTTACTTAATTATATTCTGAATCTAAAATATTACACACAATGTTTATATTTAATCAAACTTAATATCATATAAATTATTGAAAGGGGGATAGGTTCAACTTACAGTCCACTGAGAACGAATGATAGGAGGGTTCTAGTCCAATTTTGTCAAAACCTGCACCAAAATAACAAATACTTTGGAGGTTCCAACCCCAGGAACACCTACTTTGTGCGCTCAATCTGTATTATAGTCATTAAGCAATTTCATTATAAACAAGTGCTTAAATTTACTATTTCATCTTTTAACAGTTTTCAAATCCATACCATACCATATGGTATATCCTATTTTATACCATGGTATGAAAATCCGTACCATACCATGCTACCATACCATCATACCATACCACCGTACCATGGTATAGCAAAATTTATACCATACCATCGTACCATACCACATACCATACCATGTTTTACAGTATGCCCTTTTCGATGCACTAAATCCATACAGAGTGGCCATGCAGTCAGTTTTAATGACAAACGAAACATGAGTTCATGGCATCTTAATTGATTTATTGTTATTGTGGGAACATTAAAGTTAAAAGGACGACGACGACGATGACAGTATCATATTATTGTAAGGTCGCATTTACTTTGATTTTGCGGTCGTATATATATTTAAACAACTTTTTGCCATTTAATGCACCATAAGTTTAATAAACGGTCATCTTACAACATCAATTAACGTAATGCAATTAAGTGTAGACTATAGAGCTCAATTACTTCAACATTTTTGCGATCAAAGCTTTTTATTATTTTTTGCAGTTTGTCAGCTATAAGGCATAAACAGTTATATAGACAGTTAAGGAACTATAACTCCAATAAGGAATCAAGAAAAAACTTTCCTTCATATTGTCGAATTTTTTACTTACTTTACATTTATAGTAATTAAAGAACGACCTTTTCGATGCACTATTATCCAAACACAGACATTGACAGAGTGGCACGTTTAAATGGCGGGGGAAATAGGAGTACCGCAACTGGATGTATGTTGCTACGTTTCATTATTTTTGTCGGAACATCAAAAGATATGGAACGACGATACTATCATATAATTAATATACGTTCGCATTTTTCTTTAATTTTTCGATCGTCTATATAAAAAGGAAATGCAGTGTTAAGTTTCACATGTTAAATTAAAAGTATTTTTAAAGGGTTTGTTTGTAGTGCAATTTTATAATCACATAATCAATGACCACCAATTACATGGTACTTCGTTCTAGTTGACTGTATATTTAATTCTTAAAACTTATTCGGGTCACGGTATTCATTCAGCTCAAATTGTATAGACAAGTACTATGATCTTGCATATAACATACATTTTATTCACTGCATTTACATGTATGTCGTTTTAAATTACACTTAAAAAGACAGCCCTGGTAGTATATCAATGCATATTTTTATATTATCTAAGTGTTTGGGAGTTTAAAGTTTTTTCTGTTTTGGGGGAATATTCAAGCGACTCCTCAGTGATTTTAACGCTGAATTTTCTACTTCTGTATATTTGTGTCTGTATATTTTAAGAATAAAAACACACTGTTCTAAACATGGAATATACACACTCAATAATTCGCAAATTATGTTTATTTACATTTATAAACCTGACAGGTAGGTTACTACATGCAGGACGTTTAAAAGATATAAAGTTTTACTTTATTTGTGTTTGTTCGCCCTATATTGACCGAAAAATACATTACAGAAAAAAAAAGAAAACTAAAGATAAACAAATGAAAACACTTACCGCAATCCAATTGTACTATGTGACTAAGCATTATAAACGTTAATAATGCTAAGTGTAGATTTCTGTAGGTCAATTATGCTTAGTGTATATATTCTCTGTATCATACAAATACATGTATGTTTCAGTATATAAATAGCTTATTGCTGACATAGTGACACGAGGTTGTTACCCTTGTTGACAGAATTGCAAAGCCTAGGGTGGTTTCTTCGCACAATCTACTATGGACAAAAAGGGGGGATCCAGGCAAATTTTGCCAAAAATCTACACAAAATTACAGTTTTCCATTCCTGTAACTCCCCTTCTGGGTCCACCGCTATAACCGACTGACTGAGTGAGCCTAACGTCAATGTTTTAAGGTTCAAAGTTATTTGGACATCAAACATTATAAAGTACAATAGACAATTAGAGAAAAGATAATATCAGTATACTTATGAAAAAGCAGCAACATTATACTATAAACGTTTTTTTTCAATGGTATCAAGCTCAAAGTAATGAGCTACTCTTTTTCACCGACTCAGCCACAATTAAATGTTTGAAAGTACATGAAGTACGTGATAAATATTGTAATTTGCCTGAATAACACAAAATACGACAAAATATCGGCTGTAGAAGGAATGGTTACAAATAATCATCATAATGTCAAGGAATCTTTTAGCCTCAGCATCCTAATTAAAAATTTTATATGGTGTTCATCAGGAATACAGCAAATCAATTCAAATCCTGTAAATGTTTTAAGCTATCGCTGTTTTACGGTTAAAAGCGGTACCAGTACATCATTTGAAATATTTATATTTTATGTGCTAACGTTGTGTGCTTAATATATGGTTTCTCAAATAGTAAACTTGACGTGAACTAATGACTTTATATTCTTGATAACTTTTATATTAAATGCTTACATTAATCTGCTACACTACATTTCTAGTATATATTCTTGCAATCATTTTGAAAGACTCTTTTTCTATGCTGCTATCTGCTTGTAATGCACGTAGTTTTAAGGAGCTTCTTTTAGTTAATTTATTTCCGTTGTCTGGATACTTTAAATGCTGATCTGGATGGCTTATAAAGGTAAGCCCGCAGAACGACAAAGGTGTAAACCCTTGGGAGTTTCTCGGTATGGGTGTTGTCAGGTCATATTACAGTTTTCTTTAAATATTACTGCTTCAGACCTTTGTTTCCCATTGCAACTTCACATGTGTTATCATCATCTTTTTAATTTCATGTTCATCGTCCTTATACATGTAGAAGTATGTTTGCTCTTAATATTATGGGTTTTTGTCAGATTTTCGAGATCCTCGGGTTTTATCCACCTAATATGCTTGAATTTATATGCTCATGAACCCCCAATTTTATTGTTATTATTAAAAAAGGTACACTAAATTTGAAGTTAACAATTTTCAAAGAGATTTTGTTTACTCTGTCATAGATTTTAGAATGACAATCAGCGGCAATGCAAAAGTAATGAAAACTCTAGAGAAAACCCTTTTCCCGCCAAAATTATACGCATTTATAGCACATTGACCTACAATTTGTTCTTGCTTATTTTTATCATTTGTCTATATTCTTTAAATAATAAAATAAATGCAACTTTAACCATTTTCATTTACTTTTAGATAAAAGGGCAAACTCCCTTACATAAACATATTCACTCAACGGCCCGGATATTTTTTTTATATTTTCACTCGTATTATTGAAGACATATGACTGAAAAAATAAAGTTCCATGAAAAGACGTAAAACAAGAGGACGGACAATGATGCATGGGAATGCCTGTCGTTGTCTTCGTACCCAAGACAGGGGTTGATCTTCGTCATTATTTGGTTTCCAGTTCTGCATTTTGGGATTTTTTTATCTATGATGGTTATATTTTATAGTGTTTGCATTTTCAATCGTTTGGACAGAGTGCCTCTGATGACTCTTAAATAGACGAAACAAACGTCAGACGTTACGGAAAAGACCAAGAATCGGCCAAAAATTTCTAATTCGAGTCAGAATCAAAATAATGCTGCTAAAATAGTCATAAGACTCTTTACTTTATAAAATGTCATTAATTTTGCATGAATTGTTTACTTTCGAGAACAGCAGAAACATTTAAAGTTAATGAATTTCCTTAAAATTTGCTAGTTCTGACATATTTAGCCACTTTTTGGTAAAAACTGATGAATATAATGTTGACCGCATATTCTGACCAAAATTATTTTTTTGTTAAAGTTTTCACTTTTAAGTAATGAATTAACAAAAAAAACCAGCATGCGGCACATCAGCGGTAAAAAAGGTAAAAAATCGCCAAAAATATAAAGATTTTCCTTATTATTCCCATATCAAAGGGTCACTGATAGAAATAGCACACTTTATCACACAAAAAACCAACAAATATATATGTTAAATATAGATATTCTGCGAGTTATTTTTTAAGCATCCATTTAGATTGCTTGATCATGAAAAATCAGCCCAATTACAAGGCCAATAATAGGCCTTTGTGAACATATTCCTTTGTTGTCTTGAACTTTGTTGAAAATTGAACTTCAACATAGGCAAAGAAGATATATTATGTATGATATGTAGCAATACACAAATATATATAAAATTGGGTCAAAGACAGAAATTGCCGGATTTCGTTTAACAGGAAGTAGATGAGCGACAGACCTGAAATTGAATCATACTTTATGGTACCCCCCCCTGATGCTGTATACCAAATATCAAATGGTTGTGATTAGTAGTTGCTGAGAAAACTGTTACGAAAGTTTGTTTTTTCTCCGCCCGCCTTCCGCCCGCCCGACATTCACCATTTTATAACCCGGAAAAAATAATTACAAATAACAACAAAAAAATCGAGTGGCCAATCTCAAATATCCTAGAAGACCAGACAAATTAAGGTATGGACACGTATCTATATTTATGACCTGGGCAAAAAGATACTCGGAAAAGTTCCGACTTATTATAGGCACTTGAATCAAAATCGGTTTTTTTTCAGGTTTTTTGGTTGTATGGGTCGTGTGAGGATATTTTGTCTGTTTTGTTTCTTCAGCGGAATAGTATAGTACATGTCTGTCACTCACTTACTTCATGTTTAACAAAATCCGGCCGTCTTTATCTTCGACCTATTTTTAAGTATTGTTTTTTCCCTTTTTACATGCAAGTAGCTTAAATTCAAAATTGAAACAAAACCAGGCAATGGCAGTCTATATTTTCAGTTACTTATTTATGTTTGTATAGAAGAAGAACAAGACATCTGTGAGTTACTGCTCACTCAGTATACCCCCGCTACCCCAAAATGAACTATGTCGGTAAACAGGAAGTAGATATCCAACAGACCTTATTTCGGTACTCGCGATAAAGGACCTCATACTGAACTCATATACCAAATTTCAAGTCACTGTGATCTGTAGTTGCTGAGAAAAATGTTAGAAAAATTTTCAACAATTGACTACTAATGTTGAAAATTGACTAAGTCGTAAACAGGAAGTAGATATAGAACAGACCTCATTTCAGTACTCGCGATAAAGGACCTCATTCTGAACTCATATACCAAATTTCAAGTCACTGTGATATGTAGTTGCTGAGAAAACTGTTACGAAAGTTATGTTGCGGACCGCGGACGGAAGGACGGACGGACGGACAGAGGTAAACCAGTAAACCCACCTATTCTTCGAAGCAGGGGTATAATAATATTTTATTGTCCAAAAAGGATGGGTAAACGCGGGGTGTGTTAAGTACATAAACGTAATAAGCGAAGGTGGCAATAATCAACCGAAATTTCATTTCATTAGGTGAGTCACGAACATTCACTAATTTGACATTTGACTAGTAAGTCCATTTCTAATGTCAAGTTAACCCGTACTCTATAATCGAAGTAATTGAAAAACACTTAGTCAGTTAAGGGCAGATCCAAAATGTTTGAAAGGGGGTTTCTCCTTTTGGGTACTTAAATCGAAGGAGGGAGTTATAGTCCGAATTAGCCGAAAAAGGTGCACGAAAATTAAAAAATATCCTTGGGAAAGGAGGTCAAACCAACAGAACCCCATCTAAATCCGCCAGTGAGTCAGTTTACAAAATAAAATGACACTTCTTTACAACTTACAGATTATGGCACTACTTCAAAGAACTTCAAAACTCTTTATTATAATAATGATTCCAATACTGATTTTTCTAAATCAACAACAACTACAATAAACATAAAAAAAAAATGCGATAAATCATTCATATGCATTATCTTCCAATGCAAAATATAACAAGATGTAAAATCATAAAAACTATAAAATTAGCCTTTACATGATTAATAAATGAGGAAAGATAAAATGAATTTATGGAATTAGGCAGTAAAGTCAGAGACAGAAAACACCGTAACAACGTGAGACTAGAAAAAAAATGCTGCATATCAAAATCTGAGTGTCAAACTATAAATTCAGAAACTTCACAAAATTCAAATAGAACATTAAATTCTTAAATTCGATTTCAAACTATAAAATCAGCTATTTTATCCCTCTGTGATATAGTAAACTTTCTATTACAAGTAATTATGCGGTCGTTGGCTTCCATCTCTTTTAGTTCTGGGTGATCGGTAATTGTCGTGATCTGAGGGTTATACAATAGACCGGGAATTAAGCTTTCGGAATCTTCATCGCCGACATAGATCACAAAGACATCAGCTGAAAACAAAACCAATATTTTTAGGGCAAACGAAATCAAAGGTGAATGATAAAAATGAAACAAGACTTACCACTAAAGTACGTCTCGTCTGCGAGCACAATCGGAATACCTTGTTCTTCCTCAAGCACAATCAAAGCTACTTTTGACATATATGCATATGCAGTTTGTTCAATGTAGGACTAAAAGTTCTTGAGATAAAAATGTGCTCGCAAAACCTTAACATTGTTATTATATGAATTGAAAATTGTCACTCATGATCAACTAAAAATTAAGGTAAAGGTCGAAAGATGAGGATGCAAATGTGTTAAGCTACTACTGGGGCATATGCATACCTAGTGGCATCAACCTAGGACTTATAGTTCTTGAGATATAAAGGTGTAGCTAATTTTTCTTCAACTGTTTTTGTCCAGATAAATTTCACGAGGTGAAAGTCGGTTATTCAAATGGTGGTGCGCCGATGGGATGAATATTTAAGAAACAGTCTTTTAGAAACTTTGTATCATTTAATTGGTATGCAGCATCAGAACGGGGTTTCATGTTGCACTTTATTTCAGACCTGTGGCTTTCCTTCTTCCATCTTCTAACCAAAATAAGGTATGTTTTGTCTCTGCTTTTGAAAGTCTACTTATCGAACTATGCATATTCAGAATAGCTAAATTAATCTTTTTTTTGCAACTTCAAAATAAATATGGTTTACAAACAAACGGACATAAAGTTTGACAAACAAAACGGCACAAATAACAAAGACTAAAATGAATATGTTCGAAAAACTTGCACAAACCTTTCTTTTTCCTACAGGATTTGACTGTAAGTAGTTTCAGATCGTCGTCACTCTTCCCTGATGTTTCTAGAATTGAGTTATCTTCAGTCTTGTCAATAAAAACTAATACTACTTCACAGGCTGGAATTTGTAGAACATCATGCTTTGTCCGAACGACAAAATGTTCACAAGCCAGGTCTTTCTCTCGATGGCGTCCTATGAAACAGTCATCGAGTATTTTCTTGTATATGTGCATGTGTTGACTATTAAAGGTAATAACACAATATTTTCCGTTTCCCTTTTGATTTTCGTCCACTTGTTGGTACAGTTGATCTGATTCCTACAAATTGAAAGTTATATACTAGAAACAAGTACATGGATTGTGTCCATGGGAAGCTGATGATCTGCCCCACATAGAACTAAAAACAAGTAGAAGTCCTTCAGGTCTGAAAGTCTCCAAGCCAAGGGCATATTATTTGTCATACTGAATAACCTCATCACATTTAAAATCATTCTCATGTTCCATTTTTGAGAAGGCTTCATGTAAATTTTCACTGATTTTCAAATCGGCCTAATCCATAATAGGAAGTAGAAGTCTAACAGGTCTGAAAGTCACATTTGACATATATAATTTGTCAAATTGAACAACCCTACCAAATCATTTCATTCTCAAGTACGGTCTCTGTAAAAAGCTTAATGGATATTCGCACGGACGGACATACATGAGTAAAACTATGTGCCCTGATATGTCGTCGCGGGGGCAAAAAAAGAGCAAACAAATATCAGACTAAATGTACATGTAATTATATAAAGGCAAAATTTAAACCGCAACAGTCCATTAGAAGAGATACATGTATGGCATGTTGAAAAAGGTTATACAGTGCAACTCTTGTTCAATTATGATCTAAGGGTCGGTAACAAAATGACTTTCGCTCCGTCAAACCTATCCTACCATATGGACCGAATCTGATTACTTCCAACACTATGGGGATAATGCAAGAAACTGGGAATATGTATAATAATAGGTCATGTCAATTATAAATATTTATAAATATTTGAACATTTGCTCTGTATACATATGCCGCTAGAAAATAAAAATATATATACTATACAGCCTTCGCCCAACCCGCATCCCAAAAATGACAATGCCGCTCCGAGTAAATACACAAAATTAACACGAGTCAAATACTCACATACTCTAAAGCTGGTGTACTTTTATCTCTATTTTCCATAAGGTATGAAAGCTTCTTCTCTAGATCTTCGTTTTTTCTTTCTAACATCTTTATTCTTTGCCAAAAATACAGAAGTATAACTCCGATACAAGAACATACGAGAATCGTTCCTAATAATTGTAAAAATAATGGTTGATTAAATATCAATTTTATTTAGAAAATAATAAAACACACGCAACACTAGCACAAATGAACTTCAAACTGTCTAAAACGCACATAATTTTCTGAAAAAGAATAAAAACCATACATGTATAAAAATACCGAAGAAGATCAAGAGGCCAATTCCGTTGATTTTTTGTGTTGTGAAGAGTTAACAAGAGGCTCTGAGGAGCCTAAATCGCTCATCGGACTTTTAAAAATAAACAATAGAATAAAAGGAATTATTTAAGGATAATTCTATATAAAGAATCATTATAAAACTCAACGTTTAGAGGCTTTTGTGCAACCGATTAACTTGAACATTTAAGGATGCAATTTTTGTCTCGCCTGCGACGATAAGTCGCGGAAGGCGAGACATAGGTATTACTTTCGGGCGGCGGTAGCGGCGGCGTAAATTTTGTTGTAAGACTTAGTGGACAGTGAATAGCTTGAAAAGTGTCATAAATAGGCAGCCGATATTGGGTATACAAGGTCTACACAACTGTCACCATGCCGTGTGACCTTGACCCCATTTCCACGCTCCAGTGACTCCGTGACCTTAGATTTTTTTCCAGGCCTTAAACTTTTTTGTAATACTTTTGTGGGCGATGAATTGCTTTAAATCTGTTTACGGACAACGACGGACTAAAAGAGATGACATGCATAAGCTCACATGGCCTTAGACCATACATTTGAGCCAAAAACTTATTTGATTGTATTTGTAAACATGATATCTACCTTTCCCCTTCTGTATGAAATCAGGTATATACGGGCTTTCAAATTGGTACAGTCTCATCTAGCATTTTGTTTAAAACCTAAAAAGTAAACGTATTTGACTAAATATATACCGGTTAACAAATATAAAGAAGCACTTCTATAGCAAAAATAACGTTTGGATTTTTTAATATATAACGTGCGTCCTTTCCAGTGTGTAAATGCAATTTCACAATTTTCATAAGTGTCGTAAATATTAAGGACGAAACAAGAATTTCTGTGTTCGCCTCATCATAAATTAAGCAAACAAAATTTGTAAGACTTACAAATAAACCCTCGACAACTACTGTTTAAAAACTTAATTGGGAAATAAGAATCATCGGTTTATTAATTCCTTGAATTCATACCAATTGCAAGATTTTACTCGAATATTTGACACTCCAAGGAACATGCGAATCACTTTATATAGGCAAATAGAATTCAAAGATTTTTACTAATACGTAAAGTATTTTTCATAACCATAATCTCCGCGTTGACAATTTATTTACAATTGGTGTCAATGGGGAAATGTTTTAGTTCCATGAGTTCGACAATTCAATAATTTGACGAACGTACAATTTATATTTCGAACGAGCGCAGCCTTAATGATTTTAAAGAGAAGTTATTTCATTCGATTTGCTTTAATAAGTTTTAAGTCAATGTAGTTGATTATAAGAGAAACTTTTGTGGAGTTTTTAGTAGAAATTACTTGGATCGATTCGCGTGTTCCTAGGAGTGTTTGCCTTCATTTCTTGTAATGCCACTTGAAATGGGCAGCATATTTTGTGCTGGCTAATGGGAAACTCATAGATAAATCTAGGTCTATTTTTTTATAAAGCTAAGCATTGCCTATTGCAAATAAGGAAAATAAGTTTAACTAGAAAAACTGTGAGCCGCAGCTCACAAAAAAATACCCCCCCCCCCCCCACCCCCCCAAAAAATTAATCAGATAAAATATTGAATAGGAAATGCACATCTACATTATGTCACAAAGATTGTGTGTAAGTTTCATGAAAATCCATCAAGGGGTTTAGGAGGAGTTGCGGATAAGGGATGGGTACCCCCATGTAGTCAATGGCTAAGTCCATGTTTTGGTATAGGAAACCCCAAAAATCATTCTGACCAAATTTCAAAATAGTAGGCACACATCTACATTATGTCACAAAGAGTGTGTGTAAGTTTCATGAAAATCCATCAAGGGGTTTAGGAGGAGTTGCGGATAAGAGATGGGTACCCCCATGTAGTCGAATGGCAGAGTCCATGTTTTGCTATGGGAAACTCCAAAAATCATTCTGATCAAATTTTAAAATAGTAGGTCCACATCTACATTATGTCACAAAGATTGTGTGTAAGTTTCATGAAAATCCACCAAGGGGTTTAGGAGGAGTTGCGGATAAGAGATGGGTACCCTGAAGTGTAACGGAAGGACGGACGGAAGGACGGACGGACACCCCTATCACTATATACCCCCCACTTTTGAAGTGGGGGGTATAAAAAGGGAAACAATTTTAATGTTAACTAGAATGTGGTCATCTGTAGCATGTCTAGACATTGAAATATCACAAAATATCAGAAAACATATCATTTCAAAGTTTGCTTTTTATAAAAGCACGGCCACCAATCTCCTAAATCACAACTCCAGGTTATGTGAGAAAATTCGTTAGGAGAACGTCCGGTTTAATATAAATGTGCTTGAATTTTCAATTACATTGTCATAACAAGCCTTATATTTAAAAACGGCGAATGAAGTCAGTCGCAGGAATGATCGACTGCAGTTTTTAAAAATACGTATTTCATGGTACATGTATTCTGTATCCGAATCTAATCATAATTATTTTTTGCCGAGGGGCCAAGGATTTTAATTTTCGACATGTTAACAAAAAGTTTAATTATAACGTTCTACAGCGACATATCATATTGTCATGAAAAAAGTTGTTTCATTAACTTTATTTAGCCATAGCTATAGCTGACTACATTCTCTGATTTTTCACAAGGCGAGAAACGACATTAACCATGAAAAATAATAGCGCACTAACCAAAAACTCCTTTCCAAAATCATAACCGTCCTAAACCGATGATTTACCCAACCACGCATAACCTGGAGTTTTGATGTAGAACATTGGTGGTCTAAACTTAATTATTTCTATTACATGTATATTTTTATAAAAAGCTTCGCCGAGCGCAGCATGATACGACCGCAACAGGTTGTACCCTGTACCTTGTAGGCCTAATATGAATAATTAAAATTGCTCTGGACACATGCAGCCCATGGTGGACTGACAAAGGTTTTTGACACATGCCTACTTTGGTGGACTTTCCATCCACATTTTACAAGGAATTCATTAGATTTTAACTATTTTAAAAGCAAATGGAAAAAAAAATACTTGCAATATCATATTTATAACATTTCAATATCCCCGCTCAACTTAATACTAAGAAATAGACCCTATTCTTGGTTAATCTAATTATCATTGATGTTTTTTACGCAATAAAAAAGTATCGATTTTGGCCCATATTTGCCCTTATTAAGTTATAGGGGGAAAAGGGGGATCACAAAAATTAATTCTCAATTTTGTATCCGCTAATCGACAAGAACAAACATGCAATAAAAATTTTCAAAATCAGATCACAAGTAAAAAAAGTTTTGAATATGGTCCCCTTTTGGCCCCTAATTACATAACAGGGGGAAAAAGGGCGGTCGCAAAAATTAATTCTCAATTTTGCATCTGCTATTTTGTGGCATAACGACTGTGAAGTTCCAATATTTTATTATATACAATTGTACATGGTAAATGTTCCAACTTAAACACTGCTAACTATCTGATCCTATCTGCCCTGATTCCCTGATTAATTCTACTTATCAAATTCCCCAAATATATATAATTCCAATCTTCCTGATTTCATAATCACAGGTCAAACTTCAGACAAGGTTAACCCATGGTCATGATACATATCCTTGTGCTCACATAACCAGTTATAATTTACTGGTCACTTTGGCCCAAGGCACAAAACAAACATGTTAAAAAATATCTTAATAAAATTCCAACCATTATGTCACATTTGACAAGAACAAACATGCAAAAAAAATTTCCAAAACTGTACCACCAATTAAAAAAGTTTCGATTTTGGCCCCTTATGGAACCTAATTACATAAAAGGGGGAAAACGGGGGGGGGGGGGGGGGTCGCAAAATTTCATTCTTTATTTTGTAGCCCCTATTTGACGAGAACAAACATGCAAAAAAAATTCAAAATCGATCCACAAATAAAAAGTTTCGATTTTTGCCCCTTTTTGCCCCTAACTACATAGGGCACGAAAATTCATCAGGTTCATTCTTTTATTACAAGAAACATTCTTGACAAATTTCACAGCAATAGGCCAACTAGGACCAAAGTTATGATGGAAATAAATAAAATATATGAATTTTTTGCCCCTTTTGGGCCCCTAATTTTGAAACAAAAAAAGGGGGACCCCCAAAATCAATCCCATTCATCCTTTTATGATAAGGAACATCACTGTCAAATTTCATAGCAATCAGATAACTAGAACTAAAGTTATTGTGGAAACAAACAAAAAAGTAGTATTTTTGGCCCCTAATTTCTAAACGAAAAAAGGGGGGACCCCCAAAATCAATCCCATCCATCCTTTAATGGTAAGGAACATCATCGTGAAATTTCATAGCAATTGGATAACTAGAACTGAAGTTATTGTGGGAACACTAAAGTTAACAGACAACGACGCAGACGCAGACGACAGCATCATACCATTATAAGTCCGCAATTTTTTTGCGGTCGTATAAAAATTGTTCTTACCACAGAAACGATAAATAAAGTTTATCTTATCTTAGTATAAGTTTGGTCTCTACTGTGTCACATTTTATTTCCAACCAAACCATTTTATCTGTTTAACTTGTTTTAGATGCATAGAAATTTTATCATTTCCATTCTGCCTTTATCAACACCCATTTCTTTCTATGGCAAATTTACTTATTCTGCTTGTCGATGAGGGGCGACTATGCACTGAACGATGTGTGAGGGCACCATCTGTGAACCATCTGTTTTTCCATTGTTGATTTTTTTTCTAATATCGTTGAAACAGTTAGTCTCGATCACCCAGACGCTTACCAATAGATGATAAGAGTCTAGGACAGTCCCGTTACCTACTTTGTTATGTGTACGTTCGGAGTACTTTCAGGCTTTATCATAATGTTCGACGAAAATCACTCAAGCGTATGTTCAGAATTCTGTGTATATGGTTCAGTGATTTTATGCAAATGCAATAGCGAGATAACTTCTCTAATCGATGTGATTTGTTCTCTTAAAACATAATATTTCTTACATCCTATTTTACATTTTGAACACAAGTTGGTTTTGTTAACAATAAACAAATTCGATTTATCGTTTAATTGTACTCACGGGCGTCCACCTGGTTTTGGAAATTATGTTTATTGGAGTTAAAAACTGGGACATTCTTGATTACAGAACCATGCACGTTTGACCAATCCGATTCTCGATTTTGCAGAACCAGTTGTCAAAAACCAAGGAAGACCAATGAAACGTTGAGTTTTTAACGTTGGTTCATTTCAGATTGAAATGAATCTTGTATGCTAAACATGTCATATACACACGTGGTAAAGGTTAAAAGGTATAACCATCGCCACCTAGTGGTTACGAGAAATCAACAAGTGTTTTCCCAGACTCACTACCTTGGTAGTATGAGTTTGGGTTCGAGATTATGAAACAATTGCAACAGTTGGGACGAACAGTTGAACGGACGTACGAACAGACAGACGGATGTACAGACGGGCAAATGGACAGATGGACGCAGCCGAAAACTAAATGCCCCCTTCTTTCGTAAATTGTGTATAAAAATGGCTACATGTATACATACTAATTACCGCATTTTTCCCGAATGATGAACATTTTGTACTGTTTAGCATTTCATTTACTGTCTGAAAATGGTACATGTACACTCCTGACTGGAAAACAACACTTATTAAAAAATGTATGTCATTGCCGATAAGACCTTTGACATGCATGAAATTAGCAAAAACTGAAAAATCACTTCGCCCCTCTTTTGTCATTGTAAAACCTCAAATAAATTAATTTAGATCAATATTAATCTGAATTCTTTTTAATCTGCTATATAGATAATAACATAAAATAAAACGTTCAGATGGGGTCAGATGATAACATGGAAACAATTTGAAAATTAATATTATTTTTCAACATGTTCAATGGATGAAATTTTCGATCAGGTCCAATTTGGGAATCAAATTTATAAATAAATTGATTTAAAATCACTTTCTCCTAATAATTTTAATGCGATAACATATAATTGAAATTAATTTATTAGAAATAATCACAGATTAACTTTCAATTTGAAAATAAAAAAAATATGTCTTCATAGAACAAAATATTGTGGTCATCATGGTCATTCGGGATTGCTTTGTTTAATACTGCAGAATACGCAATTTTCGAGTTCATTGCTTTTCCGGAAAAATCCCTCAATTAGATAGAATTTATCACGTGACTTTACCAGTTTTTGAAGCAAACTGGTTTGCTGCCCTTAAGCTTACACAAAAGCGTCTGTGGAATGATGAGAACAATAATATTTTTGTAAACGGTAAATACTTCAATAAATTGGACAATTTTTATTACCTGTATAGAAAATTTTCTAAAATCTCAGATTCCATCGTTAATAAATAACAAAGCATATTTATTTTTACCCTTTGCTCATTCGTGCACCGGAAGTTGACATGCTTTAAAAAAGGTTTAACGTAACTACAACTAACAAAGCCTTATTTCCAATGACATGCGCATTACCACTAATGAATATTCATCGTCCCAGAGGAATGTGCCATATACAGATTCTAAATATACATGGTTAACCTGAAAGTAGATTGATTACTAAAAAATATAGATAACTGACTAACATTGGCAGGCATTGTTGTTGGTTTATGTGTTTGTGTGACTTTGGTCTTTAAATATTAAAGCCGAGTTTAACAAGCTGTCTGTTACGCCTCTGCGCCGAAGAGTAGTTATCAGCCATATGATGGGTCGATGTTAACTAGATATGCTCCTTTCAGACTTTTAACATTTGATCTTTTTTCTCTGGTATAACGCATATAACATAAAAAATTCAAAAGCCAGAGCCCAGAGCTATTGGATTTAGGGACGGACCATTTAACTTGAAAAGGGGGGGGGGCTTAGTTTTTTGTTTTGATCAGATTTTTTTTTTCGCGCAGAGCACGGACAAAATATTTATTTTTCAAAGGCGTCGCGACAGAATATTTTTTTTCATTATCAGCATTATTTTTTTGGGCAGAAATTCTTCTTCAGAATATTTTTTTTCTTACCCTCAGCTGCCAAAATTATTTTTTCATCAAAAATAATTTTCAGAATATTTTTTTAGGAAAAACCAAGCCCCCCTTCAAGTTCAATGGTCGGTCCCTTAGGAATATGACTGGAAAGTTAAATATGTCTGTGGGTATGAATCTTCCTTCTTTTGTTGTATTTGAAGACATGACAACTAGTAATTAAAGTCATGCTATATGTCTGTGGGTAGGAATCTTCTTTCATTAGTTGTATTTTAAGACATGACAACTAGTAAAGTCATAGTATATGTCTGTGGGTAAGACTCTTCCTTCATTGGTTGTATTATAAGACATGACAACTAGTAAAGTCATGCTATATGTCTGTGGGTAGGAATCTTCTTTCATTAGTTGTATTTTAAGACATGACAATTAGTAAAGTCATACTATATGTGTGTGGGTAGGACTCGTCCTTCATTAGTTGTATTATAAGACACGACAACTAGTAAAGTCATAGTATATGTCTGTGGGTAAGAATCTTACTTCTTTAGTTGTATTTGAAGGCATGACAACTAGTAAAGCCATGCTATATGTCTGTGGGTAGGAATCTTCCTTCATTAGTTGTATTTTAAGACATGACAACTAGTAAAGTCATACTATGTGACTGTGGGTAAGAAATCGTCCTTCATTAATTGTATTTTAAGACATGACAACTAGTGAAGTCATGCTGTATGTGTGTGGCTAGGAATCTTACTTCATTAGTTGTATTGTAAGACATGACAACTAGTAAAGTCATGTTATATATGTCTGGATAAGAAATCATGCTTCATTAGTTGTATTTGAAGACATGACAACTAGTAAAGTCATACTAAGAAATCGTCCTTCATTGGTTGTATTGTAAGACATGACAACTAGTAAAGTCATGTTATATATGTCTGGATAAGAAATCATGCTTCATTAGTTGTATTTGAAGACATGACAACTAGTAAAGTCATACTAAGAAATCGTCCTTCATTGGTTGTATTGTAAGACATGACAACTAGTAAAGTCATGTTATATATGTCTGGATAAGAAATCTTGCTTCATTAGTTGTATTATAAGACACGACAACTAGTAAAGTCATAGTATATGTCTGTGGGTAAGACTCTTCCTTCATTGGTTGTATTATAAGACATGACAACTAGTAAAGTCATGCTATATGTCTGTGGGTAGGAATCTTCTTTCATTAGTTGTATTTAAAGACATGACAACTAGTAAAGTCATAGTACATATCTGTGGGTAGGAATCCTCCTCTATTAGTTGTATTTTTAGACATTACAACTAGTAAAGACATATTATATGTCTGTGGTTAGAAATCTTTTCACTACCACAACCAGCAAACATCAAGAGAGGGACGGGACGAATGTTCAATTTTAATAGGCGGGGGGCTTAGGAGATTTTGGAAATGAATAATCAAGCCGGCAAAATATATACTAGTAATCTGGCGCCGACCCCCTAGAAAATAATTCATCTGTACATAGCTAGCCCAGATTCTGCAGAATGAACAAACGAAAACGAAATAATTTATTTCGCAGGGTAAATTTTGAAAACAATCTTGCCCGACAAAATCTTCCAAGCCACCCCTCCACCCTCCTTCAAATTCCCTAAAAAGGTTTCATAACCATATATATATGCATCAGTGCGGGAAAACTCCGAATTCGACAACTGTAAACTCGATCTCAGAAAATTAAGAATATCTGGTGAGTGAAACGTTTTGGGGGATGTAATTTTCACTCTTTAGTACGGATGTATGGTCCTGTTAGGGCTTTCACTCGAATTCTAATAAAAGTAGCCAGACTTTGATTTGTTGCATGTTTCTAGTCTATGTGGTGCCCTTTTTAGAAAAAAGCAAAAAAAATCTGACCCACTACGTATGGTTTCAGCAGGGGCAGGCTCTGAAAACGCAAAAAAAAAAGTTTTTCTGTAATCAGCGTCGGCCAACTTTATGGTCCTATATTTTGACCCCGGACCCACCCCCCCCCCTAGATTCATTTTTTGTATGATCTTGTTCAGTAATTTATTTTCGTTTAGACCATACAAATTTCATATCTGTAAGTTCAATATTATTCAAAAAGTTGCAAAATCACATGTATACGGTAACCGCGGCCATGATGGCAAAAGTGAATGTCGGTCTTCTGAGATACATGTAAAACTTGAAGAAAAAAAAGCAAAAGAATTTCTGTATAAAATATCATGCAAGTGTATTAAATTCTATGCACCCATGCAATATTACCCAAACGGACGCTAGGGGTGTTGGGCTAAAGCAGGTGCGGTTGTAATTTCAAAAAATCAGGCAATTTAAGACAGCACCGGGTGGCTCCGACCTTTGAATGGCTAGTACGGCCGATTGAATCAATATAAAGATCTGATTTATTTGTCTATATTCTTGGCACATATGTATCTTTTGACACACTAAACAGTTCTGCACTTAAGGTTTGTCTCCTGTCCAGAAATTCTTCTTACGTAAAAAGTCGAATTTTCAGCAAAATTTACTTGATTTTTTCACAAAAATTCGTGAAATACTTAAAAGTGCTTCCTCCTGTAAAGAAAACTATTGCACGAAACTCCATTATTTTTGTTATATTTGTATAATATGGACACTGGACTTTTGATACAGCAAGTTGTTACTCTGAATACAAAATTCCCAGTGGTGGTGGCACCCACGGCACCGCTTTTTGCTCATTTTTCACATTTTATTTCGTGAACTTTTTTTTCACTGTTGAATAAAAATAGGATCGAATTCATGGACCTCACTGAATCATGTGATTTAATTTAGGTCCTCTGGAACTTCTACTTCAAAGATATATACAGTTTATACCTATATCATAAGTGATAGCTCCCGGAAATGCGATTGAAATTGACATTGTCGGTTTTTTCAGGATTTCGTCTGGGGATTTCGGTCAACTGTACCCTACTTTGTGGCACCAAATAAACCACCGACTCAAAAGTCCCAGAGTAGTCAAAATACTACCAAAGTGTCGGGCAAGGATTGCTCTTTCCATTGAAATCCCATTTGTTACCCTGTATTGCATAGTTTACATGCAACGTTGAAAATACGTTGTACGGAGATTCCTATGGATTTCAGTCCAAAATCGGTCTCATGAAAAAGGCTATTCCTGTTATATACTATACAACTTTGCCGAAAGTTGATGAATTCGGAGTTTTACCGTACGGTACAGAGTGGTTTAACAAAGTTTTTGAATTATCGGCCAGTATCAAAAGAAAATGTCTTTCCGTCACATAGTTAGAAAAGCGAATAAGATATATAACCCCCCTCCCCCGCGTTATTTTATCTTTAATAATAGATATAATACATTATCGTTATTAGCCAATAATTACTGCAAACCATTAAAGAATTGTTGATTCGGTCGTATTGACAAACATTTTACTTCCTGGTCTGGGACGATGAATATTCATTAGTAGTGTTTAAAAAAATTCTAATAAAATAATCACTCCCGGGAAAACTAGCCATTCCGTCCTATCTCGGAAATGGCGTATTCTGGGGTGTGCCTTAGATTACAGTTATAAATGGAATGCAAATATCTGCATAATTTTTCAGGAAATGCAACAAACATTTTTTTTAAATTGTAATCCTCTTTAAAAAAAACATTTACGCTTTTTTTTTATATAATGTGATTATGTTTACTTAAGTCCTAGTTATTCTAGAAATTTATTTTTTCCAATTCTCCATATACTACTCCCTGCAGACAGAACTAAATATAAGGGGTACAAGCTCTGTCCACTATTTTTAAAAAAAATTATATATGACGCCGATGGTGTACGTACTTGTCGGTACAGTAAATGGTTCACGTTTTGTAACAGCTAGTTTTTATACTCTAAACTATTAACCAATGGTTATTGGGAGATGCAAATGATATAAATATCACTAAAACACGTGTTTTTTTTACTAGTATATATATATAAACATACCTTGTTATATTAATCAACCATGGTAACGTACGTACGCCACGTGTATAAAACTAAAAATAGATTCGAAAAAAAACCATTTATTTAAATACTCTTATCGTACATAAATAATTTATACATATTCTGGCACCCATTTAACTTGACAGGGGGTTGGTTTGGTTTTTTCTTTTTACATAAATCAGAGGTTAAGAAAAAAAATATTCTGAGTGAAGAAGGATTTCAGCAATATAAAATTTAGCTTTTAATAATGAGCAAATATATTGCCTCAAAAAAACCAAGGTCCCTCTCCACCCACAGGCACTTGGAGTATGGATTTTTATATATGATCCCCCTTTATTTCTCTAATACTTCCAACAAAATAAAATTTCGATAAAAATGATTTCATAAGTCTACATAAGTTGTACGCTTTACATATACTAAGATTTCCTTAAAAATTCTAACTGTCCTGGTGGACCTTATTGGCTTAATGGTACGTGACTTCATTCAAACATAGTTTTGTCAATTTATTTTAACGTCTACGTTCCGAATATTTCTTAGTATACGAACAGCAAAAATTTAATAGAAGTTCTAAAAATCAAGCTTATGGTTCATACCGGGTCTTCCCGATATATTCACTTTTGGTTAACACTAGAGGGTTAACAACTAAAGGTAGATGGTCTTTTTCCACAGATATGAAATGTTATTATAATGTAAAACGGCTAGAGAGTTTTACCAAACACGTATCAAGGATTCAAAGCTTGAATTATGGAACACCTTACTTTTGAAAACCCTTATTAATGAAAAACCGCACAAGTTATATAATTGAATCTGAAAGGAACAATTAATGAGCTTTTTTAAAAAATCTTTCTACCTTAAGGTAGATGGGGCGTCTAAAAAGTTATCCATAGAATTTTCTTAAATTTTGACCACCGTAAGTCCTAGACTGGTACTTTAACACGGCCGTCATTCGGTATCGTGAGTTTTTGACTCGTGAAGGAATCGACAACGGCTGCAAAGTATAGAAAGCTGCTCGTGGAGGGAGGAGGCAACGGTTCGTGGTGGAGCATAAACTATAATTTTTCTGAAAGTTGATTTATTTCACTCAATATCAAAGTTATTTGAAGAAAAATAAAGAAAATAAAACTGTCTCACAAAATGATTGTTTTTACTCTGCAGAATGGGAAAAAAAGTACACGAAAAAGCTTTACCAATTTCGAGAGTTAATTAAAGGCGTTACTGCACCCTATATTTTTGGGGGTTATAAAAAGGAAATTTTTTATACAAATATGTATTAAATTGCACAAAAATGACGTTTTAAGCATATCAATATATCCAAAACAATTTTTGCCACATCTTGACAGCTAATATGAAACGAAAAGTTATTAAAATGTAATAAAATTTCATTTTTTCCAAAAAAAATGCTGTTATTGCTCGTGAAGAATGCGGCGACGATTTATCGCTCGTGAAGTAGCAAGCGTGACCAGTAAAAAATGGCCTCAAAATAGTTAGATCAAACAATAAATCGCACAAAAAGTAAATCCAAATTAAAAATAACATATAGATACGTTTATTCCGGTAATCTACAGATCATAAGCGGTCAATCTCTAATAATTTAGATACAATACGGACCAAAACTTGGAGAAAGATTATAGACAAATATATAAATATGTTGAAAAAATTAAAATAAAATTCATAAATGAACATTTTCTTCAATATGTGCAGCGAAACATTCATTTACATATCGCCGTTTGTAAAGTGCTTACTATTGGAGTTATCATTACATGTATGTTCTTCATTGTATATTCAATGAAATGTCAAGGCAAAAGATCTACTTTGCGGAAATGATTGACTAGACCTTTTTACTGTCTAATCGCGCATCACAATTTAATATTGGATCAGTTTAAGTTAATAGTACATGATTGGGCCCGACGCGAGTTTTGCCAATGAAAAACTTATCAACACAACATACCCATATCAGAAAGGTGAGTTAGATGGTACATCACATCGATTTTTTATTGTGAATCTCTATGGTTATTTATACATGTTTTAAAACAATTAATGGGAATGAAAATGTTAAAACAATTATTGGGTAGAGTTGAACATTCTTGTTAAATTTCAATTTAGTATTCTTTGGCAGCATTGGTCCATCATAGACTAGTGTTATTGTCTCATCTTCGACTAGTGTGGATGTTTCATCTTCTACTGGTGTTACTGTTTCATCTTCGACTTGCGTGGCTGTTTCATCTTCAACTGGTGTTACTGTCTCGTCTTCGACTGGTGTTGTGGTCGTCGTCCCATTTTCTCCTGGTGTTGTTGTTTGTACCTTTCTTCTCTTCATTGCCCAATGTCTCTTTCTGTTGTCATAATTATTGCTCTTTCTTCTTTTCATGATCTACAGTTATAAAAATATGACAATAAATACCCACGCAAATTTGTTAAAAAATATATAAGTATTATATGCAATATCATTTTGGTTATGATTGATTCTAGTGCCGGTACAAAGTTTTGATAATTGTAAATTCCTCCATCACGAGCAAAATTCACGAGCAAAAAAATACGGTACACCATTCATCACGAGTCGATTTTTCGGTACCGAGCATATTTTTCTTAGCTTATTAATACATTTTTTCTTTAAATCATTATAATGGTGTGGAATATGTAAAAACAAAAGATGCTGCACACGCACATACCAAATTTGTAACGTTTTATGCAAAAGGTAACCCGCAATTCGTAGAATAACATGTTTGTTTACAGAAAAAATGATGACGAAATATTCGCCTTGAATGAGTTTGAAGAAAGTAATGCATTTTTATTTTTATTTTTTGTTGGCTTTTGTTTATAATGTTCATTAATTTTGTGAGACATATTTGTTTTTTGAATATTTTGTTTATAAATATAAGAAAATTAGAATAAAAGACTGACCTTCTATTTGAAATTTCCGAATTCCTCCACCACGAACCGTCGCCTCCTCCCTCCACGAGCAGCTTTCTATACTTTGCCGCCGTTGTCGATTCCTTCACGAGTCAAAAACTCACGATACCGAATGACGGCCGTGTTTAAATCTCGAGTATATATAAAATCAAAACATCACCACGAGAATTTTTGTAGAAATGACATCGAAAAATGGATGATTTCAGTACTTTTTATACAGGATCAATAGGGAAAGTTCAAATTTCTTTTACGAAAAAAAAATTACTCCATAGATTTTTCTTAAAATTTGTGAAAATCTTTGTTTTTGATGGATTTTAAAATATACTAAATAAAGAATAAAGTTTACCATCAAAATTTTTGAAAAAGTGAAAAATGTGTATTTTCCCTATTATTTCTACGGGAAAATATTGAAATTCGCAAAGAGGTGTATTTAATCCTAATTTTTGTTATAATTACCAATTATGATGATTACCTAGCACAATAGAAATCAATTTGAATAACAGGCATTATAAATTCTAAAGTTTTGATAGATGTGCAAAAAAGATGCTCAGTGATAGACACCCCATCTACCTTAAGCGTAAACCTAACCTAAAGTCGAAATGGATGAGGAAGGCTTGGACCCATAAATCCTATTTCAACTCATCATTTCTTTTGAGATGTTTTTACCAATTAAGTCAGTACAATAGCGATCTTCAATTTCTCCGATGAATTTTCCTTACATTTTCTCGTCTATACTCTCAGATATTTGAAATCGATCCTCAAAGTTCAATCGTTTTGTGAGGCAGTAACCGTTTGAATTCTAGGTGGTACGGATATTTTCTTCGTCCTGCCTTTTTATTTTCGTAAAAAAGACGCGTGGCCCGGATTTATTTAAGCGCCAGCGCACATAGTTTTTTTCATATTTTTTAATCTATACTATGTACTATCTATATTTTTCAGCAAAATGTTTTTAAATTCAAAACACTGTCTGGCCTTTTTATTTCTAGATGTTTGCCATCCTGCCTTTATATTTCAAATTTCACCATAACCCCTTATTACGCCGCTTGGCAATTACATAAGTAAAGGTCTCTAAAATGTACGCGGAAATCCAGCAGAGTAACAGGATGCGTTGGTTCTACCATGACCACAGTCATGCAAGTAAGCACGCCAGCACCAGCAATCATGTTGTATGGAAGAAACCTGTCAAGATTGGCTTCAGACCACTTAATTTCACGTGCAACAGCAGCAATCTAGAAGTATTTAAACCACTATCATGTGCAATAGTGGCAATCTAGAAGTATTTAAACTGCTTAAACCACTATCATGTGCAATAGCGGCAATCTAGAAATAAACCATTATCATGTGTTTAACAGCAATATAGTGAAAAGGCAATAAAAAAAAAAAGGGAAAGGAGTGTTTACCCGGTTATGCAGATGCTTTCAATTTAAACCAACGTACACTATTGTGATCGAGTTCTATGAAGTGATACAAGAACTAAACCATTCCGATCCCAGAAGATAAAGAAAAAGAGTAATCAAATGATCTAATGTGAATAAGTGATAAACAATAGACCAAATATCAATATGCACATGGGTGCAAAAGCCGTGTTGCCGTATTTTATTAACCAAAACTTTCCTTGTCTCTATATTAAGACTTAACATAATTGGTTATTACAGGCATACCATGTAAAATGTAGACAATTTCAGCAGGAAAAATGTAAGCTTTATCAACAAATTTTCAAAGTTGCAGAAAATATGAATATGTTTATCCTCTAACAGTGTGGAACTATTGTGTAAAATTTCAGATATGTACTTGATGTAATTTTTGAGTATGTTTTTCTGCTGCCCTGTCCTTGATCCTTAAATGAAATTACCCCAAAATCGTTAGGGTTTCTCCTCTTATAATTGGTAACAACATTACAAAGTTTCATTAAATTCTGTTGACAACTTTTTGAGTAATTGACCAGAAACTGCTTTTTTAAGTAAATTTCAAATGTTTTTTGTCGCTGTGACCTTGACCTTGAACGGATTTACCCCAAAATCAATAGGATTCCCCTTCTTATGGTATGTAACAATATCCTAAAGTTTCATTAAAATCAGTTGAAAACTTTTTGAGTTATGGTCTGGAAACCACTAATTCAAGAAATTTTCTAACCTTTTTTTGTCACTGTGACCTTGACCTTGAACGGATTTACCCCACAATCAATAGGGTTCCTCCTCTTATGGTATGTAACAATATCCCAAACTTTCAATAAAATCAGTTGAAAAAACTTTTTGAGTTATGGTCCGGAAACCACTAATTCAAGAAATTTTCTAAGGTTTTTCTGTTGCTGTGACCTTGACCTTAAACGGATTTACCCCAAAATCAATAGGATTCCTCCTCTTATGGTATGTAACAATATCCCAAAGTTTCATTAAAATCGGTTCACAACTTTTTGAGTTATGGTCCGGAAACCAATTGTTGACGCCCGCCCGCCCGCACGCCCGCCATCATCATCACAATAGCCTAGTTCAACTTTGTTGCAACTCGCCTAAAAATAACAAATAATACATTTTCTGAAAAAGTATGATCCGGAATCGCAAAGCTTTTTCAACTTCCATTTATACGTTTGTGTAACTATATGAAGGGAATTCTATATTAATACAAGAATTTTTTGCACAAATTATCAAATTTTCCCAATGTTTAATAAAACCGGACTTCGATATTCCTACTTTGAATATATATGGTGCTGTTCATATGACCGAAAATATTGAAAGCACAATATTAACGACAATCATGAATAATTATGTGGAGTAACGCGTCGGGCTACTATAACATCATGGTTCGTGGTTCGATCCTCGTCAGGGGTGAAAATTTTATGAATCGTTTTTCCGACTCTCTCTTGACACCATTTGCGAGGATCGTCTTAAGAACCGATGCTAGTCCTTTGGGAGGGACGAAAAAAGGTTGTCCCGTGTAGAGGGAGAGCAATACCCTGTGCACGTTAAGGACCCCTTTGTAGAATTCGATAAGAGTAGGCTCCAAGGGGGCCGTTTACAAAGGCCTCTCGCAAACTGCTATAGCTGGAGAAGGATTGATAGAAGCAATTAGTTTGTTGTCCAACCCAGAATAAATAAATATGTTTAAACTAACGACAATAATTCTATCCTTTATATTTTGTTGTTGTAGTTACACTTAAGAACGCTCGCTTACGTAAATTAATTCAAATACAGTTTTACCGGAAAGCGAATATATATCTAGTACGTACTGGGATGAGACTGATTTCGAATGCGTTACTATGCTTGGAAGTTACGACACTGACTTCAAAGTAAAAATCCCATATATTTCGACTAATAACAGCTATAAAAACTAATCATGTAACAAAAATTACAAATCAGTAGGTTAAAGGATTTATAAATGAATTAATATTTCTTTATTATTATTGTCTAATATATACGACTACTCTTTTTCGGTCGCCTGCTTTTCAAAGCAAGAACTACGGATGCATTGACCTTTAACATGGTGATACTGACAATTGAGAGGTGGTTTCAGGGGCCAATAACACACAAGGGTATTGATACATGTTAATACAAGTAACACTTAAGAACTGAGCCAGGATGATCAATCTCAATTATCTAAGAAGACAAGACCAAATGAAAGTTTGCTTTTGCCTGCAAAACCGATGCCTTTTGTTTTACCCTAGTTAAAAGATTTATACATCCAACAAAATTTTATCTACATAATTATGGTAAAGTAGATGCATGCAAAGTGTTACTATAGCTATTATAAGTAGTTTTTAAGGATTTGAGCGGACAAAAATATTATATGATAATTATGCTTGTCATACATATGCGCAACTACTAATTATACAAGTTTCGTTTAATTTTGGTAAGTTGATTCAGAGTATTTTCACGAGCTGAATGACCTTGTGACAGACAGACGGACATTGAAAAAAACAATGCATGTCTCCTCATATTTTGACAGAATTTATTTAAGACAGAAATGACAGTAATTTGTAGGGGGAAGTTTGGGCCTTAAAATCTACTTTAATCCCGCAACATTTTATATGTGCCTGTCCTAAGCCAGGAATCTTTGTCAAAGCTTTTATCAGCGACCGCTGGTCATGTTGAATACTGCTTGCTATGTTCCATTTCTGGATTTTTTTTAAACTGTCGCATGTTTATGTATGTTGTGTCGCGTACACTTATTGCACATCTCATGATTGTCTTTTTGTACAAACATTTTACTAGAAAAGTAGATTAAGCCAGTTTTAATGACGCAAAACTTCTTCCATTGCGACCTGACGATCTGGTATTATGCAGAGGCCACAAACGCAATGATTCACATAAGCATAATGCTTGTTTCCCAATGCACGGAAAAAAAGGTGTAAACTAAACTAGAAAAACTGTGAGCCGCAGCTCACAAATAAATACCCCACACCCCCCAAAAAAAATTAATCAGATAAAATTTAGAATAAAAGATGCACATCTACATTATGTCACAAAGATTGTGTGTAGGTTTCATGAAAATCCATGAAGGGGTTTAGGAGGAGTTGCAGATAAGAGATGGGCACCCCCATGTAATCGAATGGCTGAGTCCATGCATTGCTATGGGAAACCCCAAAATCATTCTGATCAAACTTTCAAATAGTAAATGCACATCTATATTATGTTACAAAGATTGTGTAAAAGTTTCATGACAATCCATCAAGGGGTTTAGGATGAGTTGTGGATAGGAGATGGGTACCCCCGTGTAGTCGAATGGCTAAGTCCATGTTTTGCTATGGGAAACCCCTAAAATCATTCTGATCAAATTTTAAAATAGTAGATGCACATCTACATTTTGTCACAACAATTGTGTGAAAGTTTCATGAAAATCTATCAAGGGGTTTAGGAGGAGTTGCGGATAAGAGATGGGTACCCCCATGTAGTCAATGGCTAAGTCCATGTTTTGGTATAGGAAACCCCAAAAATCATTCTGATCAAATTTTAAAATAGTAGGTGCACATCTACATTATGTCACAAAGATTGTATGTAAGTTTCATGAAAATCCATCAAGGGGTTTAGGAGGAGTTGCGGATAAGAGATGGGTACCCCCTTGTAGTCGAATGGCTAAGTCCATGTTTTGCTATGGGAAACCCCAAAAACCATTCTGATCAAATTTCAAAATAGTAAGTGCACATCTACATTATGTCACAACAATTGTGTGTAAGTTTCATGAAAATCCATCAAGGGGTTTAGGAGGAGTTGCGGATTAGAGATGGCTACCCTGAAGTGTAACGGAAGGACGGACGGAAGGACGGACACCCCTATCACTATTTACCCCCCACTTTTGAAGTGGGGGGTATAATAAACAGTCATGACAGTGAGAACTTCAAAAATCTTTATTTTACTAATGACTCAATACTGATTCTCCTAGATCAACCAAATCAAATTTACTCCAATAGATTATTTAAATACATTATCTTATGTAACGTCAATAATCAATGAAACTAAATCGAACTGAAAATATAAAATAGATAAAAAAAAATATATATATATAATGAGACAAAATTAATACTCGGTAAGGGGCAATAAAACTAAAGAGCAAAAAAACCCCAAAACATCTTTTTACATGCATTGTAAAAACATGAGACTATATATTACCCCAAATATCTTTTTTTCATAAGTGTAAAACGATGAAATCAGAGATTTCACAAAATATAACCAAGTAAATCTATGAGCTTATGCTCACTAGTGATACCCCCCGCTCCTAAAATAATGCCGTCTGTCCAAACTACATGGTTCTGTAGGAAAAAGCTATATATAAATATATCAGAGATCTACGTCAAGTAGTTGCTTAGAAAACTGTGACGGAAATTTTGCTTTGATGTCCACTGTGTGTAAAAACCCTAAGTATTCGGTAAACAGGAAGCAGATGTTCTAGGAGCATAAAATCGCTATACACCTTATGGCACTATATGCTAAATTTCAGACCTCTACGCCAAGTAGTTGCTTAAAAACTGTGACGGAAATTTTGTATCTATATCCACCATGTGTAAAACCCTAAGTATTCGATACACAAGAAGTAGATGACATAGGAGCATAAAACCGCTATACACCATATGGCACTATAGGACAAAGCTATATGCAAAATATCAGACTTCCACCTCCAGCAGTTGCTTAGAAAACTGTGTCGTATAGACAAACGAACGGACGGGACAAGGGTAAAACAGTATACCCCTCTTTTCGAAGTGGGGGTATAATTAAACATAAACCTCTTAATATTGTTTTCAAACTATAAGATCAGCAATTTTATCCCTCTGTGATATAGTAAACTTTCTATTACAAGTAATAACTCGGTCGTTAGCCTCCATTTCTTTAAGTTCCGGATGTTCGGTAATTGTCGTGATCTGAGGGTTATACAACAGACCAGGGATCAAGTTTTCAGAATCTACATCGCCAACATAGATTACAAAGACGTCAGCTGAAAAAAATAAAAAAGGTTTGGAAACGAAAGTTCAAACAGGAGTGAATCCAATTGAACAAACGTTTATGAAACAACAGGCTCCGAAAAGCCTGAATCGTTCACCTTGTCCTTTGACACTGGTCTAACGCGTAAAAGGAATCATTTGAAAAATATGAACCCCCCCCTCCCAAAAAAAAAATGAAAAAAAATAAAAATCGATCCCATTCATACTTTTATGGTAAGGAACATCATTGTCAAATTTCATAGCAATCGGATAACTAGAACTTAAGTTATTGTGGGAACATTAAAAAGTTAACCGACAACGACGACGACGACAACGTCAAGTTTAAATCTTGAAAGGATCATAACCAGTATGAGAAGTCATCAAACAACTTCGACCTAATGGAGCTAAATCAGCTGAGGGTTTAATACAGAAACAACGTTTCTCTATCTGCAATAGTTTTCGTTCTATAGGCTAAGAACGTGAAAAAACCGCTACTGTTACCTTTATAGGACCATAACCCCTAAAAGGGGTCATCTGATAACTTCGACCTTATAGAGAGCATAGCTCGCAAGCGGGCACGAAGTGCCCGCACGAGCGGAGAGCTCTACGGTATTTGTTTCCGCGAGAAATTTGCTTATGCTGATTTAGATTTTTTATGGTCCGGAAAGGGTTATTATTTTTACAGGGCCGGAGTGAATGTTAAAATAATTTATAAGAAAAGAAAATAATGCTTAAAAAAATAATAAATTGCGCTTTTTACAAGAAAATAATATTCTTAAAATAATAAATACACATAAGCTGCTCGTTTCGTCTTGGTTATATGCACGTACGAAACTAACGTGTCTCGAAGCTTAATCGCCCCATACCATCTCGCCCCAAATACATTATATAAACAAAACGTAGTCCCTTTTAGCTATGCTCGCATTTAGGCAATGCCTACTCCATATTAGAGTTTTTGATACTGAAGAAGGAAAATTGAATTATATCTCCTCAATCTTTAATATATAGTTTTTTTATTATCTACAAGCTTAAGCTTAGCAAAAACAGTGGTCTGACCCCAAGGTCCAATTTGTAGGGACAGCGGCCATGTTTTTATAAGGATCATACCGAAACTTTTTTTTTGCAGGACACCCCAAGGATCAATCCCTGTTCGACAGTATCCTATTGGATTTTTGAAAATTGTTAACAGATGACGACAGAAGACGACGGACGGCAAGTGATGGCAATTACTAAATGACCTTCACGTGAATCTAATCGGTAATCGGAACGTTCCGTAAAATAGTGAATGTCGGGACGGGATTTATATTTTCAGAACAATTTTATCGGCATCCTTTTGGTATGCAACAACATTATGCTGGGTGAATGATATTGTATGATTTCATTTCTATAGCCCTCCAACTTCCTCTTTAAACCCGGTCAGTTTTGTTTTTAGAACTTCATACTTACAAATGTTTTTTTTTAAACTTTACATTAACATGGTTAAGACAAGAACACACATACAAAATAGTTTTGAAAAAAAAAACATAACACGTCCACACCAAACATAACGAAGACTAAAATGCCACAAACCTTTCTTTTTCCTACAGGATTTGACTGTTAACAGTTTCAGATCGTCGTCACTCTTCCCTGATGTTTCAAGAATTGAGTTATCTTCAGTCTTATCTATAAAAACTAATAGAACTTCACACGCTGGAATTCGTAGAACATCTTTTTTAGTCCGTACAACACAATTTTCACAAGCCAAGTCTTTTTCTCGATGGCGTCCTATGAAACAGTCATCGAGTATTTTCTTGTATAGGCGCGTGTTCTCACTATTAAAACTGATAACACAATATTTTCGATTTCCTATTTGATTTTCATCGACTTGTTGGTACAATTGTTCCGATTCCTACAAGAAGAACTAGAATTGCGGTTATCCATAGAGACGTGTGTCGCCTGTGTCATTACATATTCGGTTTAGTAACAGAAAGTCGATGAGTTAAGGACATAAAATCGCTTTATACCATATAGTACTATCAAACGTGAAGCCACAGGCCAAATATCAAGAGGATATGACATGTAGTTACCCGAAAAGGTTCTGAAAAACATCGACGAATTTTTTGTGACAACCGCAGAAAAATGCATAACAACAGACACACGACAACCGACGCAACAAGACGACGGGCAGTGACTCTTATATATAGCTTTTCAATACGCTGCACGTGAAATAAAAATGCTTTACAATTAATTGTTAAAATTGACAAGTTTAACATACACAATTTGCCGTTAAGTTTTATTGTTTCTTTTGATTTAAACAAAATGAAGTGTGTGGAGTATTGTTTTTAAATGTATCTCGTTCAAGTATAACATTTGAATTAATGCATTTCATGTTCATTCTATTGAGAACTCTTAAATGAGGAACAGGATAAAAGGCATTTTTTTATTATATCTTCCGGAAGATTAACTTCAGCAAATATTCAAGCATCTAATTGCATTTAAAATGGCACCCCTCAACGGGAAAAGAACCATTATATATATATTATGTACATGCATTTATTAAACTTACAAACTGAAGAGTCGGTTTATCTCTGTTATCTGAAATGTACAAAAGCTTCTGGTACTTCCTTTCTAAATTCTCTTGTCTCTGCCATAAACACCATAGTATTACTGCCATTACTCCAGTGCAATAGCAAATAATTATAACTCCGTGAAACTGTAGACTAAAAGGTTGTTGTTGATAAAATAGTATCAATATTAATGGTGTAAAAATCGCACATAATAATTTACAAGCTCTCTTCAATCTAAAGACAGCAGACCGTCTATGAGAAAAATCAGTATCTGAAAATACGAAAAATAAACATAAAGATCAGCTCGTTACATGTACGCACAGGGATTAAGGGAAATTGGCATAAACTTTTCAAAAAAAATTAAGTGGTCATCCATTCGGAAAACGTAAGTCAAAGCCAGCATCAGATACATTCATTGTGCTAAGCATTACTTATTGCACCTTCATGTACCATATCAATATGTTTTTTAGTAAGCATCACTGTGCACCTATACCATACAAATACTTGTATGGTTGATGTGGCACTTGTCAATAAACCGGAAATGACATTAACCATGCATTTTTAGCATGTTTAGCAAGTGCATGGATGAGGACGCTGACGCTCCGGGTAATACTTAAGCCGCGGACACACTTCTAGAGTTGAGCTAAAATGGTTTAATTAACGCTTGGTCATTACAAAATTTACGTCGTATGCAAAATCTCTAGATACAATAATATTTAAGCCTCAAATCAAGCTTTAAAGCTTACATTTTCGTTCATGTATAAAACTATTTTTTTTTCTTTGGTAAATGAAACACTGAAAACCAAAATAATTTTATTCATAGCAGTATCTGGAGCGTGCAATGAATTTTCATATTTACATTATTTTGTCTTAATATCTTGTGCATGTTAAATTGGTATTTTTAACCGTTTAGCTACTAGTATAACATATCTGATGATTTTCGAAGAGACTAAAAGCGCATCATGCAAAATTGATTTAATAGAACTTTGTTGTTATTTCATTAAATAACATTATTTTAATCATGATATTTATTTTTGGTTCAGACTATATAAAAAGTACCTTTGCTGCAACGACCTGTATCCAAAAGATCTACGGATATTTTAACACAGAGTCTTGTACAATTGTTACCCTTCATTTGTTCTATGTTTTCCATCTCATTGCTTTACTATGCCGCATTTTTTGCTAATAACCTGAAAATCATTGAAAAAGGACAAATGAAGGAAAGAGGAAACATTTGAACGTTCATAAGCGATTTTTTCAAATAAACTTATTATCTACATACAGTGTTTATCTACATATACTACAATACTATAGCAGTAGTATGTCTTAAGATATCTTTGTTTCTGCAAAGGTTAAATGATGTACAAAAGACAAGACACAGTAAGGCCCATGTACATGGCCTCTGTTGGACTTTAAAGTGGAATACTAGTTCTTCCTTAATTGACTCTCTTCAGTGTGAGATGACCAGGTTGAGATCCAAGCACGTGCAGCGATCTCACACTGGTCAGTTAACCAATAATAACCGCCGGTACTGATATTGATCGATGATGTCGTCCAATGAAATGCAATGTTATTTGAAACTTTCAGTTTTTAAAATGAAGCCACCTATGGTTCCAGAATATATATATTTGATTTTTACGGAAGAAATAGGTACTTACACGCGTTTTTGGAAAACCGGCAATGATCTTTTACTCGTAAAAAAATAACCCTTTAAGGGGTTCTGACAACTTATATCCTATGAAAACTTTTGTAGAGCTAAATGAGCTGAATGTTTAAGCAAGCAACAGCTTTTCTCTATCTGCAATAGTTTTCTTCCTACAAGCAAAAAACACTATTTTTCACTTTAAGGGGCTGTAACCCCTATAAGGGGTCATCTGACAACTTCGGTCCTTTGAAGACTTTTGTAGAGCTAAATGAACTGAACATTTATGCCAGCAACAGCTTTTCTCTATCTGCTATAGTTTTCATTCTATAGGCCAAAAACATAAAAAAAAACGTTATTTTAGGGGCCGCAACCCCTATAAGAGGACATCTGACAACTTCGACCCTATAAAGACTTTTGTAGAGGTCAATAAGCTGAACATTTCAGCAAGCAACAGCTTCTCTCTATCTGCTATAGTTTTCATTTTACAGGCCATAACATGAAAAAAAAACATTATTTTAGGGGTCGCAACTCCTACAAGGGGTATCTGACAAATTTTGACCCTATGGACACTTTTGTAGAGCTAAGTGAGCTGAACATTTAAGCCAGCAACACCTTCTGTCTATCTGCTTTAGTTTCAATTTATAGGGCAAAAACATGAAAAAACGTTATTTTAATGGTCCATTTTGACAGTCTAAGGGGAAAAACTCCTATAAGGAATGGTCCTAGGACTTTGATCCCACTATATCATTTGTAGATCTTGATGTGCTTAATCATATGCAATTCAAAGTTTTCCGATATCTTATATAGTTTTCAAGATAGAGGGTTAAATAAGTGCAAAATTTGGAAAAAAATCAGAAAAAGGGCAATAACTCCTACATTGGTTTTCGGATCTTCTTGAAAATGTCAGGGCAGGTAGATCTTGAGGTGCCCAGCCAGAGTTTTGATATCTGTGACCTTTTCGTTTTCGAGTAATTTGCGAAAAACTGCAATTTATCCCTATGTTCAATTTTTAGCAATGGCGGCCATGTTGTTCCACCGAATCATAAATCCCAACGGCAGTTTTGTAGAGGACACCCTAAATAACAATCATACCAAGTTCCATTCAATTTGATCTGGTGGTTTAAGAGAAAAAGATTTTTGAAAAGTTGAACGGGCAGACGACGGACGACAGACGCCAAGTGATGGCAATAACTCACATGGACCTTTGGTCCAGGTGAGCTAAAAATAATATACAGTGCCGAGCGCAGCATGTTACGACCACTACATGTCAAACCCTGTACGTTGTTGGTGCAATATGGATAATCAATTGCTCTGGACACATGCAGCAAATGGTGGGCTGACAAAGTTTTTTTTGACACCCACATTTCACAAGGAATTAATTTTTTTTTTTCAAAAGCAGACCAAAATAAAATACAATTACAAAAAAATATTATCCCTTTTGACCCCTCAATAAAGGGTATTTGCCTCCTTACTTTTTCGCCCCTTTTGAACCCTTACAACAGGAAATTAATTCTCAATTTTGTAAATTCACTTCTTGACAAGAATTAAGAAGCCAAATAATTAGAATAAAAGGTTTGATTTAAAGTTTTAATTTTTGCCCTTTTTAATCCCTGATTTCATCACAAAAAGGGGGGTTGTAATAATAAATTCTATGTTTTGTATTTAGTATTGACTACTTGACCCCCCTCAAATCAATACCACATATGGTTTTATGGTGAGGCATATCATTGTCAAATTTCGTTGCAATTGGCAACCAAATTTAAAGTTATTGTGGGAACAAATAACATATTTGAATTTTTTCCCCTTTTGGGTCCCTTATTTTCTAAATGATTTGGGGGGGGGGGGCTACTAAAATCAGTCCCATTTATCCTTTTATGCCATGAAACAATACATTATTAAAAAATTTCACAGCATTTTATAAGTTTAACCAGAACAAACTAAAAAGAAACATTTTTGACCCGTTATTTCTACACGAATAAATGGGAACCCCCAAAATCAATCCCATCCATCCTTTTATGGTTAGGAACATATTGTCAAATTTCATAGCAATCGAATAACTAGAACTAAAGTTAAGACGCAGACCACGACGACGACGGCATTATACCATTATACGTAAACATTTTTTTGCGGCCTAGTAAAATGATATTTTCATACAATTTGTTACTTTTGCCCTTTGGATAAAAACACACAGTGTACATATGGACAAAGGTAACAATATTCAAACTGTCAGGTCAACCATCTAACTTAATTTTTTATATTATATCATTCCTTCGGATTAACTTTATCTAAATAATACTAGTAGGTGGCCAGTTTTTTGTTGTTGTTGAGATAATAAAATGTAAAAAGAAGCTCCCAGGAGCCTGAATCGCTGACCAGACTTCAATGACTCAATGTAACAATACACGTATTTAATAATGCCGACAGCCGTCATGATATGAAACCCTTGGAAAGCTCTATAAAGCTGAGCATTTAAGCAATGTGTGGCACAATGTTCTAAAATACACAATCTTGCACGTACCGTCCTTTTTGGCATATAAGGGGTCGTAACTCCTATTATGGTCATCTGACAATTTTGGCCTAACGGACAATATTGAAGAGTTCAATTAGCTGAACATTTAAGCAAGAAAAACATTTTCTTAAATGATTCACAATCTACTGGGCCAAATCGTCTTTGGGGGTTTAAAGGGGCCATAACCCCTACTAGGGGTCATCTGACAATATCAACCTTATAGACAATTTTGTAGAGCTCAATTAGCTGATCAAATCTTTTCCCAATCTAGATCTCCTTTCGTTCATACCATATTGCTATAACCATTATTTTGGGCGTTTCAGGGGCCATAACCCCTATAAGGGAACATCTGACAACTTCAACCTCATGGACAATTTTGTATATCTCAATTAGCTGAACGTTTAAGCAAGAAAAACCTTTTCCCTAGCCTTTACCGTTCACAATCTGTAAGACTAAAATCAGTATTGTTTGCGTCCCTTATAAGGGGTCATCTGACAATTTTACAAAATGAACAATTTTGTTGATCTAAATAAGTTGAACATTTAAGCAAGCAAAACCTTTTCCCTTTCTTTAATGATTCAAAATCTACTAGGCCAAAACCTCTGTTTTGTCTTTAAAGGGGCCACAACCCCCATAAGGGATTATCTGACAATTTCGACACAATGAACAATTTTGTAAAGCTCAATTAGCTGAACATTTAAGCAAGCAAACCATTTTCCTATCTTTATTGTTCACAATCTATAAGGCTTAAACCACTTATTTTTGGCATATAAGGGGCCATAACCCCTATTAGGGGTCATCTGACAATTTCGACCCAATGGACAATTTTGTCGAGACTTTTTAGCTGAGCAATATGCAATTGAGATAACTTCAATAGCTTAATGTATATAGTTCTTGAGATATAAGACGAAATAAGTGCAAAACGCAGAAAAAAAAAAAACAGAAAAGGGGCAATAACTCTCACATGGTTTGTTGGAATTTCTTCAAAATTTTAAGGTAGGTAGATCTTGCATGCTGATCCACAGGCACTTGTTTCTCGAAAAAAATAAACTTATACACTAACCATACCGGTATGGTTAGTATATAAGTTTTTTTTCTAAAAACAAGTGCCTGTGTGCTGATCACTGAATTTTGACATCTGTCACCGTTTTAGAGTAATTTGCCAAAAAATGCTGTTTACCCCCTGCTCTATTTTAGCAACGGCGGCCATGTCTTGTTGTTTTTATCGGATCAATATAAAATGAGGATTATTTGTAGCCAAAATGTCATAAATCATTCCTGCAAAGTTTCAATTAAATTGGATCAGTGGTTTCAGAGGAGAAGATTTTTGAAATTGTTAACGGACGTCGACGAACGCATAGTGATGGCATAAGCTCGCATGCCTCTTGACCAGGTGAGCTAATAAAATTAGAGATTAAAAGAGAGTGTTTTCCACATCATATTCAATAAGATTCATAGGCCAATATATAGGAAGACTATAGTTATCGCCTGGGTGATATGGAAAACCAGAGAGCAGAGCTCGAGTTAAATTTCAGCGGAACTGCACATTAAAAGTAAACATAAAATATCATTCGTAACCTGGTAACAGTGGTGTGGTCCACTTTGGACGAAAGGACAGTTCCAGACCAATTTTGTTGAAATTAAAAAAAAATATCAAAATTGTAAGAGGAAAGAGGTGGGTTACATCCCACGAAACACTCCCTGTTGGACAATCTGAAAACCTCGGCAGATTCCGGTACCGGAGATGTTATGGAATTGGCCGAGTTGTGACGAATGCCCTGCCGGACCCACCAATGAAATTCTAGCATGTTTAGGGCACAGGCACTTGGAGCATGGATTTCATATATGACCCCCGTTTTTTTTCTAATACCCCTAACAAAATAAAATTTCGATAAACATGATTTAATCAGTCTTTTCCTGTCATTTCTAAACATATTGACAAAATATTGTTTTATACTATCCAAAATTTTTACCCACTGGTATACGTAAAGCTTTATGTATACCGTGGCTCCCGAAGGGTTAAAAACTACCTGCGACCTGGGGGCTTTTTAAGGGCGACTTCCGACCTACACTTCGTAAAATCGACTTATGCCAAAAAACGACCTGCGACCGCCGCCAAAATATGCCTTTTAGAAGCGACCTTGCGAACTCATGGCCCTTTTAAAAGTGACCTTGCGACCTGAGGGGGGTACCCTGCGGGAGCCCCTATACCAATGGGTAAAAATTTTGGATAGTATAAAACAGCAATATTTTGACATAATATGTTTACATGTAGAAATGACAAGAAAAGACTAATCAAATCATGTTTATCGAAATTTTATTTTGTTAGGGGTATTAGAAAAAAAAAGGGGGGGGGGTCATATATATATGAAATCCATGCTCCAAATACCAGTGTTTCACACCGGGAATCTTATATTTTATGTGTGCACGTTTGATGTTCGGAAAAGGGGGATTCAAGTGTAAGCTGCTCGGAAAAGGGGGATTCAAGTGTAAGCTGTGGGGTGGAAAGGGGGAACGGGGGTACGGGGGTTGAGGGGACGGGGAGCGGGGGTGAAAGGGTCGGGGAACGGGAGTGAAAGGAGCGGGGAGCGAGGTGGAAGGGGCGGGAGCGGGGGTGGAGGGGCAGACAGGGAGGACGGGGGTACAGGGTTTGAGAAGGCGGTACTATCTAAAAGGTACTATCTAAAATACTGAGTGAGATTCGAAAACGAAAGTACTATATGTGTGATGTTAACATTCAGTTTTTCACAAAAGCAATACAATTTATTATCATATCAGGACACGTCATCATACATGTCATAAAAAAACACTGTTTAAATAGTCAAAGTACAAATATTTAGAATGAAAATGACATTAAGCCTGTTGGCAAAAATCAATAACATGCCTACCTAGGTGTTTAAGTATCTAACGAAAGCAGACTTGTCAACCACTTGTGTGTATTTTCCTTTCCACAGACAAATGGGCTAAAAATAGATGATCTTAATAAAGAAAGTAAACTTGGAAATTTTCAATATTTTTTGTAAAATAAAATAACGCATGGTTTTCGAACTTATTTGAAGGAAATTTAGTTTGTGTAAACAATAAATTTAGATATTCAAAGTTTATCCAATTTACAACTAAGGGGGAGGGGATGAGCTGGTCCCGTCCCGAATTCCCGTCAACATGGTCAAAATAATTTTCCCGAATTATAAAAACTACCGATCCAGCATCCCGAATAATAAAATGCAGGTTCCCGTTTGCCGCTAGTCGCTTTTCCCGAATTCCCGTTAAATAATATGGCCAATCCCGGCGTCCCGGAAAAGGTCTTCCCAACCCTCAGTCAACTAAGAAACTGAATACCATAATAAATATAATATGCAGACCTTATAGGCGTTTTGGTCTATGAAAATTTCTTACTCGTCCACATAATACACCTGAAGCAAACTATCCGCTTGAAAACATCCAATCATTTTGCGCATTATAACATGTTTATTTGTTTATTATTTATTTAAAATATCAATATTAAGAAAATGACTAACGTAATTTTAATTGTTCTGGGTGGACAAACTTTTGTTGTTGCTTTTTTTCAGAATTTATACGTAGCAGTTATGAGAAATTATTATCCTTGCTCAGAATATTTTGTCTGCCAAACTATTTTTTCATCAAAAATCATGCACAATATTTTTTTACCACACAAATAAAGGTTCGCTCTTTTTAATGATCCTTTATTCCAAGATGTAATGAAAACATCTTAAAGTTGGGACCTTCTCTGTTCCGTGTATCGTCCAACTATGGATTTTTGCCAAAAAAAAACAAAAAACAAAAAAAAAACAAGTAGTTTTATACTCCTGGACAAAAGAAACATAACATATTTGAATATTTGAATACTTAAGGAAATTAGTAAAATAATATAAAACCACATAACAATTGACAGAAATTTAAAGAAATGGCTGATGGTATCCGACAAAGAAATATGATCTTGAGTTGACCTTAATTTTAAGCATCGGACATTCAAAGATGAAAATGCAAAAATTCAAAATCACAATTTTGGTTAGCTTGAAACCTATAAAAATGTGAAATGACTAAAAAACTATCAGGGTACCTTACATCATTTTTTCTGAAAGCGATATTGATGGACATTGGGATTTTAATGAATTCTTCTTGACTTAAATAACCACTTCCGGTTGCGATTTGATACCTTGAAATACCCACTAACCGGAAACACTTTCGTATCCGAATAAAATTTTTGTTACGAATCTACCCAATACTAACGAAAAAATGGACGGAATGAAAATTTGTGTTCGAAATCATCTCTCAAAATGAAAATTAACATTCACACTCCCCGTCTGACCATACCAACTTTCTGTTAAAAAATGTTTGACAATGGGTGTTTAAAAATTTGTGCTTTTCTTTCAATTCAATACATATATCTTTATTTGCAAAATACACCCATATGAGTCAAAGCAAATATACAAGGGGGCATTAAATTTGACCATTTAGACAAAAAGATTTTTTTCTTCGATACAAATGTTCAAATTGATTGGTTTTTAAAAGTATAAAATCGAACAAAATCCTTACATCCCAGCTCCTTTGTTCTAACAGGGGTGATCTGAGCCGGATCATCCCTCGGAATACCCTGTTCTACTTTTTCAACTCTATTGTTCCTTTTCTTTTGTTTTTGAAAGCACGTCACTAAGTTGAACATAGGAAAATTATGAAATCACCAACAATGTTTTTTTTTGAAGATTGAAAAATAACATAGTTTCCACTGGGGTTTGAACGATGGATCTCATTGTCCCTAGTCTTCCTTCATATCCACTAGTCTACACCACGAAACTGATGGAAAATTGACGCTAAAAATTTGTACATAAAGAATATTGAAGGGGCCCAATGAGGATAGTCTATGATATATATTATAAAAATGTTTTCTATTTGATTTTTAAATCACAGAATGTATTCTTATTTTTGTATTTCAATTTTTCTTGACATATTTTGAAGGCTTGGATGTAAAATAGTTATTACATTCGGACTTGGTGTGTCGGTAAAATGACCCTCTCCGGCCTACGGCCGTCGGGGTGATCTTCTACTGACACGCCGCGTCCTCATGTAATAACTATTAAAATCAACTGACTTTAGGGTATTGGTCGTCAAATCCACATAGTGAATACTTTATAACTTACGATGTGTTTTAATCTTTGAGAACTTTTTCATTACTGAAGTAAACTTTATTTCATTTGTGAATCATTTCTTGACCATGGCAGAGGCACAAACTAATTTTAGTTCCGAACAAAAGTTTACATATAAACTTGTAGAAATTTTAGATGCCAGTAACAAAAACAAGAAATTGAAAAGGGAAAATTATGATAACATCCTTCAAAAAGTGAAGACAGCAACTAAAGAGAATGCTGTTGATTATTACTATTTGCGAAGGTATGTTTTATTTTAACATTTTTGTATTTATTTAAGAAGCAACCATTTGATTTATACGGGAAGCAGTTGCCTTCTTTATAAATTTTATAATCCAAATTTTATTTCAAGTTGAGTTGTCCTTGCCATTTTTTCATAGATATTTTGTATAATGTTTTTCACATTCAACTTTCAATTGCTTTAAAATCAAATGGTTGATCTCTTTCAGGCGGATTGTGAGGTTCCTTCATAATAAAGCACGTAAAAATGAGCTTAAGAGTAAAACAAACTTGAATTAAAATCATGTTTCTAAGCATAAAGTATTTTTTGTCCGTTTGTGCCCGATGTGGTATAAAACATGAATTTCACCCAACATTATAAAGACCCCCTATTGAGGGTGCGAAAGCCTCATAGTTTTTACAGTGTCCGTCTGACCGTCCGTCAACAATTTTTATTTTTTGGAACTATAAAACTAAAAACAAACACAAATTGAAACATGTGAAACTTAACTCAGTTGTTATTTACTATTTTCGAAATTGAATACACAACATACGATTGAAATTTCATGTAAATCCGCTCAAACATTATAATACTTTACAATATTTTCAATACTCGGAACTGTTCATGCTAGCAGTTCTTATAGAGTATTATTGGGTTTACTTTGAGTTTGTGATAAGGTTCTGCGCGTGCTGAAAGATGTAGTGCGTGATGAATGTTCAAATATTGAACGTTTTTTATTCACTAGTTACATCTACTGTTGATCTTAATTGAAACTATTTAAAATAACGTTGTTCCATATCATTAATCCATTTTGTCAGCCAGTTTTGTTTACACTTTCTCCATACGAATTTTATGAGCAGTTATACACCATTAAATCCCATGCTTTGCTGTTTTCACCACAGGCACCTGTCTCTATTAATTTGGGGTCACTTTCCACGCCTACCCTCTGATATATATCACGCTATAATACCGACCTGACGCAAACTTTTTTCGTGCACCCTGTTGGGAAAATTGTCACGTTCCTTGCACGTTAAACAACTTTGTAACAGGTGTCGGTAAGAGCGTTTATAGGACCCGTAGGATCTCCATGGCATGCAGTAGGCAAAATTGCGCGTTCTTTCCCGTCACTCCTTTTTTCCAGTGATACGAAACTCTCATTGCCCATTGGCCTTTTGTCTCTTGTTTATTGTATCGCCCCCCTCCCCCGGATATGTATATAGAGAAAAGCAATAAGTATAACTGACCAAATAACGAATATATTTTGTACTACAAACTGTCGAATATAGTTTTAAGTGACATAATGACAATTTTTAATAAACGAGTTGTTTATGAAGCAAAGAAGTACCAGTGGGTCGTTCGAAAATCGGAAAATTTAAATGACACGACAAAATCACGATTCAGTAGACGTAAAAAAGACAAGAATAAAAGTAAGCACCTTAAAGTCAGGGTACCAGTTCTTGCTTTTTATTATTTAACAAATATGTGTTTGTTAGTTTTTTGACAGTCATTTATGTGCCGATTATAATATCGCTTTAAATTCTTTGCAACACACGGTCGGATATATAGTTTAATGGGATTTTGAATGAAGTTCAAGCATGTTAAAGAGTTTTTGTTACTTTGGAGGCATTCTCAAAAATAAATGTCACAAATTAATGAATAAAACTTAACGGTTGCACTGAATATTATACAAGTAAAAACTTCCAAATTTTCGAATTAAAAACATAGCATTGACCAATAACAAATGAAGCCGTCAGGGACAGGCCATTTAACTTGAAAAAAGGGGGGGCTTGGTTTTTCGTTTTGGCCAGAAAAAAATATATATTTATCGAAGGTGATGCGACTGAATATTTTTTCATTAAGGGACCGACCATTTAACTTGAAAGGGGGGCTTGGTTTTTCCAAAACAAAAAAAATATTCTGAAAGTTATTTTTGATTAAACAAAATTTTGGCAGCTGAGGGTGAGAAAAAAAAATTCTGAAGAAGGATTTCTGCTATAAAAATAATGCTGATAATGAAAAAAATTATTCTGTTGCGACGCCTTTGAAAAATAAGTATTTTGTCCGCGCTTTGCGGAAAAAAAATTCTAATAAAAAAACAAGCCAATGGGCAAGGTGAGTTTCGTATCACTGGAAAAAAGGAGTGACGGGAAAGGACGCGCAGATTTGCCTACTACATGCCATGGGGATCCTACGGGTCCTATATACGCTCTTACCGACACCTGTTACAAAGTTGTTTAACGTGCAAGGAACGTGACAATTTTCCCAACAGGGTGCACCAAAATAGTTTGCGTCAGGTTTTCCGTATTATAGCCTGACGACCCCGGCATTCATTATGACAGTGCTGTCCCCATTCAACCACCAAGGGCACACATCCCAGTTGATTTGAGGGTAAAGCTGCCTGACCTGGGGGGGGGGGGGGTTCCAGGGGACGGAACCCCCCCTTTCCTCCGAAATGTTAAAATTTTTGTGTAGATTTTCAGCAAAATTGGTCTGGACCCCCCCCTCATTTTGCACACAGAACCCAGTATGTGGGACCCCCCTTTCGAAAATTTCTGGATCCGCCCCTGGGGTGGCTAAAGAAATTTTCGTAACAGGTTTCTCAGCAACTACTGATCCTATCCACTTGATATTTAGTATACAGCATCAGGATGGAGTCTTATACCGTGGGATATGATTTGAGATCTGTCGCTCAGCCTGTTTAACGAAATCCGGCCATTACTGTCTGGTAATTCTTTGCTTTTTAAATCAATCAAAAATGAACATAAATTTAACCGAGTATCTTTGGATATGGGTTTATACCCATATCTTTTCTTGTTAATTTAAGGTTTGATGTATTACAATGCGGTGATGTGGAGAAGCTGATTACAAAACGGCAATCAGAATCCGAACCAATTCTTTACTACTCGTATGCCGAGGAAGTGTACAACATTGTTATGAGGGCACATGTTATTACCGGACATGGTGGTCGAGACAAGATGTTAAAGGAGGTCAACAAAAAGTATACAAATATAACAAGGGATGTCATAAACCTGTACAAAAGATATGTGAGGAGTGTAAACTTAAAAAAAGGAAAATTGGAAGTAAAGGTCTCGTTGTCAAACCGCTTCTCAGTAAAGACTTTAACAGCAGAGGTCAAGTTGATCTGGTTGACATGCAATCAATGCGGGATGGTGATTTCAGATTTATTATGCATTATCAAGACCACCTTACTAAATTTTCTATTTTGCGAGCTTTGACGTCTAAACAAGCTACAGAGGTTTCATTTCAACTTTTAGACATCTTTCTTCTTTTTGGTGCACCACACATACTCCAATCAGACAATGGACGAGAGTTTACCGCAAACGTTATTAAGGAGCTAGTCGAAATGTGGTCTGATTGTACACTAGTACATGGAAAACCTAGACATCCCCAGTCACAAGGAAGTGTTGAGAGGGGCAATGCAGACATCAAAGACATGCTTATCCTCTGGATGCGTGAAAATAACAATAAAAACAGGAATGTTGGGCTTAAGTTTGTTCAGTTTGAAAAAAAAAAAAACAATAGTCATCACACTGGTATAAATCGGTCACCATATAAAGCAATGTTTGGCTGTGATGCTAAAATTGGGCTGTCTACATCAACACTTCCCCATGATATTTTAGCCTCACTTCATTCAGAGGAAGATTTAGAACAACACCCTAATGACCATTTTCAAATTTCACCAGATGTTTATACTGAAGTTGTTCAGCTTGATAATGTTGTTGCTGAAGCGGCTCAGCCAGAAGATGTTGCCTCGGAGATTGACATCGAGATATGTGCTGTATGTCAAAAAGCTTGCTTTGCTAAGGCAAAATGCTCCACCTGCAATCAAATTGTACATGAGTTGTGCTCTAAGGTAGTGGAAAATGATGTTTTGTGTCATCTTTGCAATACAGAACAAACGATCACATCAGAGAGGAGTGATGCATCAGAATCAACGAGAAGGCAGGCGGCAAGAATGCGTCGACGATCAGAAAAAACACTTACACCAGTTGAGGTTAAAGATAACATCCTTATACCAATACCTAATGTTGATCGTGGTAATGTATTTTAGCTGTTGTTATCTTCGAAGAAGAACATGGTTATAAATTAGGGACCAAAGATGGGATTTTTCGTGGTTCGTATACCAGAAACCAATTTGAACTGTCTGACAGTAAATTTATTAGTATAGCTGATGTCAATAATGGTAACGAAATGTCACTTAGGCAAGCTGTAAGCAATACGTCTTTGTGTGATGGTCAGGGTTTCGTCTAATGTGGATGTTCTGCAAGTGGTGTTAAAACGATGTATGTTCAAGAAATCGGGGTTAATGTGTAACAGTCATCCTAACATTACTTGCTGTAATACATGTAAGTAACAAAAGAGAACTGGTATTTTGTATTGCATTAAAATGGTCTTTGTATTTATATATTTCCCTATAAAAATTATACTTTTTTGTTACTCATATGTTGTTTGTTTATTTCAAGCATTTTATTACAATTTTCGATATTTTTCCAGGCATTTTGTTAAATGACTGAAGATTTAAGTCATTTTATAGAATGCCTAAAATCGATCGGCATTATATAAAATGCCTAAAATTTTCAGTCATTTAACAAAAAGCCTAAATTAAGAAAATGACTGTAACATATAAATATATATTAATTCAAGCATTGGAATACACGCGTTTCACATTGATCAATTCCAGTTATTAGAATGCACTTATGTCAAAGATCAAAAGGCGGAAAATAACGCCAACAAACATGGAAGAAATATAAGTAAGACGGTTTTTAATTTTCCTTTTTTTATTTCATGACAAACTGAAAGACTTCTTAAAAGTTTGTCTCATTTGTGAATATTTATGGGTTCAAAAAATATAAAAACAAGTATTTCCAACCGATTGAAGACATTGAGGAAATCGAAGACATTGTATTTTAAGTGTTGGGCCAATGCAAGACGACGAGCAGCGGCTCTGTCTATGTTGAAGACTGGTGGCTGTTTTCCATTGTGATTTTTTAAATTTCCGTTTCTTTATGTTGGTTGTCGCCTACACTTTTTCCACATCTCTTTATCGTCTATGAATCAAATTTAAATTTCTCATTCAAAAACGAATTTTAACCAGTTTTGTGACAATAACGGAATGATTAGCAAACAAAGGTCGTTTTAAGGATGATCGCTGGACTAATGTTGATATTAATATCCAATTTTTGGAATCCTATGTATGTTACCATTAAAATAAGGCTAATTATTTTTTCGGTAACCCCTTATTTTTTTTCTTTTGACAATAAGTTTTTATCGGGTCATTAAGAGCTAATTTACAAAGTTTAATAAATGTCTTGCTATTTTAAGAAGACTTTTGCTAGACCTACTAAAAAGTTATAGAAAACTTTTGCCCGCCAAATTTTGGTATCTTAATATCTCAAAAACGAGTTCGTCAACCTATGCGTTTTTAGCTTATTTTGTACTTTTATGTTTTTTTTATCAAATATATAGATTTAGAAACCATGTTATTTTCAAACTGACCAGTGAACATCCTTAATGGTCGGTATGATAACATTGATTTACATGGGATCAGAATACAGAATCCAGGCATTCGAAAACTTTTCGTGTAGATTTTGGGTGAAATGGATATGAAACCCCCATTTCTTCAACAAGGAGCTGTTTATGAACCCCCTTAAATTTCAAGTTTTACATGTAAGTTACGATCAAGATACATGTATGTATATTATCCGTAGCATGTTTCATGTTGCTGAACCATAAAATGTTAAAAGATTGTTTACACAGGAAAATCTTGTTCACGTGAAATCTACATGAAATTCACGTGAAATTCACGTGAAAAACTTTACGTGAATTTCACGTTAAACGAGCAATTTTACATGAAGTTCACGTGAAAAATATCACGTGAATTTCACGTGAAAAATATCACGTGAATTTCACGTGAAAAATATCACGTGAAAAAATTTTCTCAACATTTTTAATCTTACGAAAAAAATCTCATTTTTCAGAATTTTTATGTGAAATTCCGTGAAAAAGTTAACGTGAAATTCACGTGAGTTTCGCGTGAAATTCACGTTAAATTGCTCGTTTAACGTGAATTTCATGTGAGTGTTTCATGTGAAATTCACGTTAACCCTGATTTCACGTGAATTTCACGTGAACAAAATTTCCCTGTGTAAACAAAAATATGTATAGTGACAAGAATCACAATAGATCATTTGCAGAAAACACTATTTTTTATGGAAGCCCATTAGTGCCAATTAAGAATGAAATATTTCTTTTTAACAGGAGACCGCCACTTAATAAATGGCGGCCGCCACTTAAATATATGGCGGCCGCCACTTACTATCTGGCGGCCGCCATTTATTATTTGGCGGCCGCCACTTATTATTTGGCGGCCGCCACTTAATTTATCTGGCGGCCGCCACTTACTTTATCTGGCGGCCGCCACTTAATTTATCTGGCGGCCGCCACTTACTTTATCTGGCGGCCGCCACTTAATTTATCTGGCGGCCGCCACTTAATTTATAGAACCATTTTATCTGATCAAATAAAAAGTTATGAGGATTTGAACTTAAAATTATCCTGTCCATCAATGGTTGTTTATTGCACTGTGTATTGCCATCCATTTTACAGGCGTTTTATTATAATAACGTGTATATAAAAATTTTCTTCTCGTCTATATACTATTTCCACGTGGAAATAGTAAATAGACGAAATGAAAATTTTTATATACACGTTATTATAATAAAATAAAATCCTGGACCCAAACGCCTGTGATCCAGTTTGACACTTAATGAGATGCAAATTAGTGAATATGACATCACTAATGAGATCGACGAACACTCCTATAAACAATTAAAATATCAATCCGCTTTTGTATTCTATATTAATCATTTTATGCTATCGCATCAGATAGGCGTCTTACATACATGTACCTGTACAAAATTTGTAAACTAAATAAATCAGTTTTATAACATAATTGAGAGTAAAGCGACGAAAAAAAACAGATCTGGAAAAGAGCTATATTGCAAGCGTGTATTGATATGTTAATTAATAGGGTTTTGGTGAACCGCCGGAAAAACCATTTTACAGCTTACCGAGGGCTATCGTAGCTATAGCCGTGGCTAATCGCTAGCGATTACCCCGGCTAAAAAACATTTAAATTTATATGTATTAATATCTGTGGGAAAATGCTGTAAAACCTAAGATAATCATAGTCATACTTAAAATGTTAAGTTAAATATCCACATTAAGAAACTAAAATATTGTTAAAAGACTCATTAGTGACAAGATATAGTGTGACAAAATTGAATAAGACAAGACCAATCAAAGGTTTGTGTTAAACATAAGATGCTTATTATTAGCGAAAACAATACAATCAATATGTACATTAATCAATGCTTTGCATATTTGGTTGAATTTCTAGATATGTTTGAAAGCGAAAAAGATCATTAAGAGTTTATTATCCCTATACCAACGGTTATAGAAATTTTTAGAAATTCTACCATTTCATCTTAAAATTTATTGTCTTACAAGCGAATGCAAAATGATTTTTGATACATTTCGCATCTCTTTTGAGTTTCTCTTACTCATATTCATCTGAAATAGAAATTACAGCAAAGTTCCAGAAAAATAAATTTTGCTACCCCTGACGAGAAATGAGATACAAATTTCTGGAAACCTTAAGGTTTTGTAAGTTTTTAAAAAAAAATTTCATAAGCGCTTTTGTAGTTTATGGCCGGTCCTAAATGTCCCAGTCAACTAGTCGAACGGACAGAAAGAATCTTTCTTTGTTTTGAGGATAAATGTGTTTCAAGTAAACCCGATCTTGTGCAAGAACTTCTATTAAATTTTAAAACAAAACCAAAGCTACTTTACTGGGGCATATGCATACCAACTTTCGTCAACATAAGGTGCTCATATAACTCAAACACTGAAAAATTGATAGCATTAAACGCCGACGCCGTCGTCGCCACCGCTTGCAAAGTAACACTTATTTCCCGCCCTGCCACGCAGGCCAAACCTCTCTCCCGAAAAAGTGCACCTCAGATATCAAGCATGGGTCTCAAATTACGGAAGCACCAACTCATTTATCTATTAATAAATCCCCCATCCCGTTTTTTTTTAATTCGTTAGTAAGTTAGTAAGTTTTGCCTTTACTCCGAACTCTCAGGAGATGTACATAAAAAGGGTGATACAATGAACATGGAATGATGATGAATTAGACAATGGGGACATCAGGCCAATCAGCGAGGATAGTTTTTAACTGGGTAACCTGGACAATTAAGCCTCCTAAATGGGGATCCTTCTGCAGCTGGGTTATTTTTTTCCAACACGGTGCACCACTATGGTTTGCGGTCAGGTTATCCGCATTATAGCCTGACGACCCCGGCATTAATTATGAATGGCGCACAATTCAACCACTTTGGGCACACATCCCAGTCGCTATTTGGGCAAAGCGACCTGACGCGACGAAGGGTTTCTGAGCGATTTTAAGTGGACGTTTACCGATAAGCTTAAGCGCTGCTACGGGCCTATTTGCCACCTGGGACCCGCACGGAGGTTTTGCAATTCGAAAATAGTAAATACTGTAACGTAATGAAATGTGTCTGTTTGCAGGAATATAAGGGCAACCAATTCACAGTTATTGGTAATGCAGGTTCGTTTAAAAAATGAGACTGCATGTAGATGCATCCCCTTCCAGATCTAGAAAAATCTGAGATGAGGCATTTAATTCCATTTGATTCAAATATTAAATTAAGATACGTTTAAGGAGCATTTTAAGATATTTTAGGGTCATATTAATTTAATTCTTACTTATAAGTATTTGCAAAAACTCCAAGTATTTTGACAAAAATCAAGTAGGGCATTCGAGTGTTAAAAGTCAAAAAGGCAACGACAAAATCAGAAAACATGAACGTGAACAGCACGAAGAAACACAAAACATAAAACATTTATCAACGACGCAAACTCAAGTCGAACAAAAGTAAACTCGTGCGCTCCGGAAAAGTAAGCAGTTCCTGTATGCATGCTATTTAACATTCGTCGCACTGCCAATTTCAAATTCAGCGTGTCGATTCCGGTAAAGGAAGATTAAACAAAACCCTATGACAAACCAACATTTGTACTCATCTGAAAGAGAGAAATCCCATATTTGTTTTTGAACTCATGATGTCTTCCGTAAATTTCTTGAGTCAAGACAGCAATCAAGGAGCAACATAACCCTGTGTTAGCACTTTTTGTCTCATATGTGTGACGCTCTGCCAAGGAAATCGATTTAATATTACCGCAAGCTCTCGAGTAATGAATCAATTGTGGAACTTAAACTCCATTTGCTGGAGTAAATGAAATTTTGCTACACAAGGAGTATAAAAGTTGACGATTTGAATATTTATGCTGGCGTCACACTGTCCCGATTTTGACATACGATGGACACACGAATGTTGAAATTTCAACTTCGTGCGAAGTCAGTCCCGAACTTGCTAAAAATCAAAATCAAAACCGAAGGGTATACGATTAGAACCGATGGCTAAACGATTAGAAAAGGAGCACATACGAATAGCTATGAACCGATTAGGAAGTTGTTACGATGTTATCATGATAAGTTGAGAATTAGATCCGAAGGAGAAACGAAGTTATACGATGGCTGTACGTGGCTGTGTTTAGCATACGATGGGTTTACGATGCATCCCTATGGGTATACGATGTATGAAATGTAATAATGCGATTTGCAATAAGTCTATATAAATTGTCCGTTGCTGCTTCTGATTAGTATGTATGGATAAATAGTTAAAATGAAGGCCCTCCAAGTATACCCCTGCTATCCCTGATATCGACCAGTAAGAGTAGATGAGACTATTAAGATAGAACAGAAAAGATTATGTTTCTTTATCTTGTTTTTATTCGTGTCTTGTGTGAGGTGACATATAATCTGAAAAAAAGCAAGTATATGTTATAACTATGTAGAAACATTACAGCAAATCATACATTGTTATTGCAGATCGCGTTAAATATCAAAACCCGTCTTGCAATAAAGACTTAACGCGTTTTGAAATTGAATTATAGTTCAGTCTACAATTCGTCTAAGCTGCTTATTATTTGTATATATATGAATAAAAGATAAAACTATTGATATCTAAGTAAACCGACGCTGCGTGTTCATGAGACTGAAGATAGAAAATGATGTTACTTGATTTGTTTAGCTCTGCCAAAGTCTACGAAAGTAACGCGTTATTACGGGAAATTTGATAAAAGCCCGTAAGAAATTATTGTTTAATTACCAAGATGAGCCCAAATGGCTTTTTTTGTTTGTTTCTGTTTTGGGTTTTTTGTTTGTTTTTTTTGGGGGGGGGGGGGGCTTAAAGATCAACAGTTTTAGATTTTGCGAACGATTCTTGAGTAAAGCGTATTCACCTTGCAATACATAGTTCCTTACCGGTCCCATATCTAAAACTTCTAATTAAAGGTCCGGTAAACATTTGCAGACTGAAACGAAACGTTAACTTGATCTGTGACCCGTCATGGTGGACTCATATACATGTACAAACCAAGCAGTAGTTCAATAACTATAAGTGTATAGAAAAAAGGGTGAGAAACTGATATTTCAGCAAATTATCATAGTTTAAAGGGTCCTTTCTCCTGTAAAAATTTACTGACCGGAACGACACGTTAACTTGATCTTTACTTAGCTCACCATGGTAGAAATCAGTTTAGTATCTATATATATATATATATTGTTTTAGAAAAAAAGTGAGGAAAACTTATTGTGACAGCGAGCCGACCCGGTTGACACACAAATGGGTAGCTCGAATGATCCAAGCCCTATCCGTCTACGCATACTTCGGCGGGACTGTAGCGACTGTAAGGAGCGAAATATAACGACTGTATTATTTGGGTTTAACAAACGGGCAGACGCGGTCAAACCTAAATTCTCCTTCGTTTTTTGTCGGTAGGGAACTGATAAAAACTGAAATAAGTTTAAAATGTATAATCCTTTATTTCTGATATCGATATTTAAGTATTAAAAGGTGCCACCAAAGCCTTAAACGAGTACGCAGAAGAGAGAAGCGCCTGGCTAGAAATAACATGGCGAAAATGAAAGCGTTAGAAGATTCTAGATCCAGACTGTCTTTGCCTAGTTTTGTCTTTTCGTCTTATACATTTGAAAATTATCATTCCAGATACAAAATTTTGTTGTTTCCTTTAATTATTATTTTGAAACAAGATAATTATACATAGAGAACTAATGAGATACTTGCATCATAAGCTGCTGTCTTGTAAGTCTGATGTACATGTATGTTAATTCAAAGAAATAGACTGAACTAATTTTTTTTTCCTCAAGGATTCACTGTAACATGCCATACATGTACCTGCACTAAGGCCCAACTGAAATTGATAAACACATTGTCTATAAGGCATTTTTGACAGGTTTGATATTTTTTACTTGAGAAATCGTACTGCCTTGACCAGTGCCGTGTTTCCATCTCCATGTCATTACTCTATGCCATTACACTAATAACGATGGATATACGAATACAGAGCGAAGTCTTCGCGACGCCGTATTTCCTTCGCGCCACCAGTGGAAATCTTCTTGTTTCATTCGTGTCGCCATCGTAAGATAAATGAAACCGACGACACTGAGAAGGCAACACGAAATAATAAGATGCCTTCACGAAGGCATTACAATAGAAAGGATGGATTAACGAACACAACACGAACAAGGAACTTCGCACGAACCTTCGGCAGTTTTTTAACATGTTAAAAAATTTCGGAGGCACTACGAAGTTTACCCCGATGTCAGAAAATTTCCACAGAAGGTGCTACGATGGTAAAAGATGGCAATACGAAAAGCGCGATCTTGTTACGATCAGTCCCGATTGTGAAAATATTCACAATCGTGTTTCCATCGGGGTCTAAATCGGGATAGTGTGACGCCAGCATTATTGAAATCATCACGTTTTTAAAGAGTTTTGTTAAAAGTTTTCCATTGGAGTTTATTTTGAGATTTAGATCTTAATATGAAGCACACTTTTTAGAATCCGTTGTGTCCTTTATCTCAAATTTCTGACGATACATGAGCATTGAGAATCGTTTAGTGAAAGGACATCATCAATGTAACGGAAAGTGAATTAAAAGAGAGAGTTAGTCTACGATCCTTTTTTGTCTAGAAGTGATTGTAAGAAGTCTGCTTCATATGAATGAAGAAATTAATCTATTATAGCTTTATTAATGCAAATTTTACCCAAAAGGTTGTAAGCATATAACAAGTACAAAATTTGGAATGTAAGCATGCATGATATCCGAATTAACGAATTCTGTTAGTTCCTGGATAACACGAAACGAGTTACAGTAAAATTGGTCAATTATGCTACTTATAATTACGCAATCTTATGTAAATAACCATAAAAATGTATGATATAACCCGACAAAACAGTATCCACAATTTACCAAAACAGAAGTCTATAACTGAACAAAACTGAATCCTCTAAAATGGTGAGACAAATTACAGGTTTGATGTGTTTACTAATTTGGTTTTCTTAAACAGTAGGCAGTACTCTCGTTGCATGTTTTAATTTAAAACGATTTAAAAAGAACGTGGGTACACATTGCATGCTTTATCATAAGTTTGAAATGTGTTGTTTACTTTTAATTTAGAGTTATAAAATGTATAACCTTTTTAGTCATAACTTTTAAACCATTATTCATAGATTAACTAAACTTTCACATTTTATTGAAATCAATATAAAAACGTAAATTATAAAGAAATATAAATAATACATAGGTTTATGTTTATTAACAATGCTCAGGTGTGCTTTGTATGTGTGTTTTGTAAACAATATTGATCGAAAAAGGGACGAATTTAACCCACCAAATACAACATCACGTGAATCCTTCACTGGACTTTCCTGATCGCCGTGAATTCACCTTACTAGGGGTGTTTCTGAATGCCTTAAAGACATTATTGCTTTATTATATAGGCAAATGCATGCATGTTATGTGGAACGTAGATTACCAACTGTAGTAACGTAAATTACATATTCATCAATTACAAATAGACACAAGAATGAGGCCAAAATGGTAAGAAAACTCATCTCAAACGATAAATATACGATATTGAGATGTGGAATAAGTGTACGCGACACAACAAACATAAACAAACAGCAATTCAAAAAATCACAACGGAAATCAGCAAGCAGTCTTCAACATGACCATAGGTCACTGCTTACCGTCTTGCATTGGCCCAAGACTTATAATACAATACAAAAGTATCAAAACCAATCCCTAAATCATCAACGAAAGACTCAATTCTTGACATAAAACAGTTAACATAGAATGACAAGGACAAACAAAGGCTTTGGCAAAGTTTCCTGGCTTAGGACAGGCACATATAAAATGTGGCGGGGTTAAACTAGTTTTTTGGATCCAACCTTCCCCCTATTGATAAGCTTGCACAAAGCTACATATAAAACACACTGTAAAACTCAATCGACAAAAGTTCAATTCAACAAGAGAGAACCTAAGACAAAATACTGTACGAAAACAACAAGACAAGGAGGAACTCTCTTGAGAACACTCGAAGTTACTGACAACTAGCTAAGAAACATTTATCGATTGATGTAAAAGAATCAAATACATCAGTTCTAAATCCGACACCCCACGTCAAAACAATGAATGATTAAGAGTTGTATCACCATACAGAACCGACATACTTGATCGCTGTGGTGCTTACAAATAATACAGTGGATAAAAAGTGAAAAATTTAACGTTTTAAAGTTACTATCAAGCTATCAATATTTCTGCCAAAACATACCAAATGTAAAGATTTTACTAAAACATTGAATTCGTATCCTTTTTTCAAAAGGTTTTTAAGCCAGTTTTTTATTTCCATAAGGTTGTTTTTGAATTTTTGTGCTTTATAAACTACATTGCTATAAAAGTTAGGATGAGATATTCCTTTAACAATCAGAAATCTACGTGTACAATCAAATTTTTCCATGAGATGTCCATATTTATGTGCAAATTTTGTAAAAGATTTGACTAATTTGTGGTAACGGTAACCTTGTTTTAGCAATTTTTCTGTAATAAAACGGTTTTTATCATTAAAATCAGACACATCACTGCAAATGCGAGCATACCTGACTAATTGTGAAATGTATACCCCGTAAGCTGGAGCTAATGGTACGTCTCCTTCAAGAAACGGAAAATTTACTATTGGGAATGAAAAGTCATCCCGTTTATCATATACTTTAGTGTGTATTCTACCATTGATAATGCTTAAGTCCAAATCTAGAAATGGACATCTACTGTCGGTTTAGTTTGCTTTATTTAGGGTTAATTCTTTAGGATATATATCATTTATAAAATTTGAGAATGTGGGGTTGTTTAGAGCAAGTATGTCATCTAAGTACCTATATGTATTGTTAAAAGTTTCGATAAGGTGGTTTTTGTTTGGGTCTTTTTGTAGCTTGGCCATAAACTGTGATTCGTAACAATATAAAAACAGATCAGCTATGAGTGGAGCACAATTGGTTCCCATTGGAATTCCAATGACTTGGCGATATATTTGTTTACCGAACCGGATGTAAATATTATCTAAAAGAAAGTTTAATGCAGTAATAACTTCTATGTCGGTCCAATTAACATAACCTTTGTGGGTTTCGTTACTAAAAAACGATTTACTAAATACTTGTGACACTTTAGAACAGATGTAGTCACTTTTAGATTTGTCAAAGCACCATTTAATTAAATATTCAAATTTCTTTTTGATAAGATTGTGAGGTAGATTAGTATATAAAGTGGAAAAGTCATAGCTGTCTACGGATTGAAAAGTATTTTCAAATGCCCGAAGTTTGTCTAAAACATCAAGAGAATTTTTAACACTCCAAAAATGATTTATTCCACTATTTTCGAAAATTTTATCACAGTATCGGATGATAAATTCTTTCATTGTAGTTAAAGCAAGAGACAAGACTTTAGAAATATTGGTTAAGGAACATTTACTTGATGCAGAAATAAAACGGGATTTATATGGGTTTTTGTGTAATTTAGGTATCCAGTACATAGTAGGTCTCGATTAGTTCCTGACAGTTCATGTCAAACAGTTGCCAATGTCTGGCTCATTGTTAGATATATATGCTGCCGAAATGGCAGGTTTAAAAAACAAGGAAGGTAACTTTAATTTGTCATCCTAAAGCTAAAATACAATGAATGTCATAATGTCTTTATTCCAAAGAACAACCCATAGATGAAAATGAGATGTTGAATATAAGTTTACGCGACACAACCTACAATGTAAAAGACAATTTAAAAAATCCACAATGGAAAACAGCCAGCAGCCTTGGTCGCTGCTCGTTATTTTCGATTGGCCCTGGATTGAAAATAAACTGCATGATCCAAGCCCAATCCTTAAGTGCAATGAAAGACCCTCTTCTTGACAAAAAAAACAATTAACATAAATTCGACTAAATACAAACATATGCTTTGATAAAGATTCCTGGATTAAGACAGGCACATTGAAAATGTGGCGGAGTTAAAGCATGTCCAAACCAAGCAGATGTCATTTGTAATATTAATATCAGAACCTAGAACAGTCAGATACAGCGATACATGTAGAAGCTTTCTTCAAGATTGATAATTTCAACCGAATCAAACGTGAGTCAAAAATTCGTTCGAATGCGCAGGTTGGACAAAAAAGACAAGTATCGTAAGTTCAGTCTGTCTAAACACACATTCAACGCATGTTGAATACTAAGACAATGATCTTAACATAAATTAACTTTTAAGAGTTATAAATTGCTATAGTTTATCTGCGCCACTCTTTAAATTAAAGAGTCATTTGAAAGTTAAGTACAATATTGAAAGGATCGTGCATGTTGCATTTAATAATTTTTAAGGATCATATAATAATTATAAAATTAAGTTCTTAGATTTACTATAATATTGTCAATTTTGGGGGATCAAAAATAGGTCCGATGAGGGTTTGAGAAATTAAAATGTAATATATGTTACTTCACTTTTTCTAAGATTTTGTTAATATTTTTATTGTTTTCTATAATTTTGTTATGTCAGTAGCTAGAATCGTTTAAAAAAAACTGACTTCAAGAATTAGTTAACAAAGATTGGGAAATATTTTCAAAATAAAAACTAAATTATCATATTCAGATGACCCAATGAAAGAGTTCCCATTTTATGTTTTTTTCTACATTATTTGATTTAAATTTGACAAATATAACACATCTTTGAATAAATAAGAAGAGTACTCATATTTATTTATTAAAAATTAAAATGGAAATTGCCACAAAATTTCTTTGATGGGAATGTAATTTACTCTACATTTTTGTGGTAATCTACATTACCGTGAATCATTAACTAATTTATATAGATTGTGTTTGCTTTTGAAAGAAATAGGTTTTGAATTTTATTTAATGGTGATGTGTTGGTGAAACAGTTAAGCTTAGTCGTCTTTATGGTGTTCATTTATGCTGCCGTATTTTGAAAATGGCAATATAAGCTAGGACTAAATTTCTCGTTTTGGGTCACACGTTAAAGTAGTATATTTTATTCCGTCAACTTTTTGCGGGATAAGTGGAACTTACATTTTTCGATTAACTGTCTCAAGATTAGTGCGAGAACAAATGTAAAGTATAAATCTACTGAGTGCTTCAGTGTGCGGTTACAGTATGATATAGTTTTATGATATGCATTGAAATGCTAAACTTTCAATATGTAAATACGGAAATGACGCATAATTTGTGGCGCAAAACCGATTAATTGATTTTGATTAAAGTCTGTTTAAATTCGTTGCTACTCTAACGTAAAAAATGTATGTCTTTTAAAAGTATCGTTTTTTTTTTTGTATTTCATAGGATTACAATTGTGAGAACACTTAACAATAAGAATGCGTATTTAAAAAACAATAGCGCGTATAACGCACCAATTTTAAGTATATTGCTTTATTCATTATTAAATTTGAGGTACTTTAGTATTTTTTAGCTCACCTGGACCAAAGTCCATGTGAGCTATTGCCATCACTTGGCGTCCGTCGTCGTCGTCTGTCGTCGTCGTCTGTTAACAATCTTTCAAAAATCTTCTCCTCTGAAACTACTATACAGAATTCTATAAAACTTAGTTTGATTGATCCTTAGGGTGTCCTGCATTAAAGTTGTGTTTCGATTTTTGATTAGTCAAGAAACCTGGCCGCCCTGGCTAAAAATACGATAGGGGGATCAGACTACTGTTTTTGCTTGTAATTCAAAAAGTAAAAGAGAAAGATAAAATCTGATGCCACGCAAATGCTTCAAAATCAAAAGTTCTACTAAAGTTTCGATTTGGTCAAAGTTGTCAGGTGACCCCTTATAGGGGTTACAACCCTTAAAGGTGAAAAATAGCATTTTTTCATGTTTTCCCCTATAGTATGAAAACATAGCAGATAGAGAGAAAAGCTGTTGCTTGCTTAAATGTTCAGCTCATTAAGCTCTACAAAAGTCTCCATAGGGACGAGGTTATCAGATGACCTCTTATAGGGGTTTCGGCCCCTAACATATTTTTTTTCATGTTTTGGGCTTATAGAATGAAACTTATTGCAGAAAGAGAAAAGCTGTTGCTTGCTAAAATGTTCAGCTCATTTAGCTCTACAAAATTCTCCAAGGGTCGAAGTTGTCAGATGACCCTTTATAGGGGTGCGTGTAACAGGCCCTTAAAGGCGAAAAATAGTGTTTTTGGCCCATAAAATGAAAACTATTGCAGATAGAGAAAAGCTGTAGCTTGCTTAAATGTTTAGCTCTGCAAAAGTCACCATAAGGTGGAAGTTGTCAGATGACCCTTTATAGTGGTAACAGGCCCTTAAAGGCGAAAATAGTATTTTGGGCCTTTAATAGAATGAGAACTATTGCAGATAGAGAAAAGCTGTTGCTTGCTTAAATGTTCAGCTCATTTAAATGTAGCTCTACAAAAGCATTCATAAGGTCAAAGTTGTTAGATGACCTCTTATAGGGCCCCTTAAAGGCGAAAAAATGTGTTTTTTGCCTATACAAGACATCAGACATAAGACATATTTTATTTCCAATCATGGTCCCTCAAGGGGCAGGATCATTTCAATGATTAATTATAGATAAATAACATGAATAACAAGTAAAGCAAAGAATAAAGTATACAATTATTAAGGTATGATTAATGAAAACCATTTCAGATGGAGAAAAGCTGTTTCTTGCTTAAATGTTCAGCTCATTAAGCTCTACAAAAGTCTCCATTGGGTCAAAGTTGTCAGATGATCCCATAAAGGGGTTACAGCCCCTTTAAGGCGAAAAATAGTGTTTTTGGCCTATAGAATGAAAACTATTGCAAATAGATTGAAGCTGTTGCTTGCTTAAATATTCAGCTTATGTAGCTCTACAAAGGTCTCCATAAGGTGGAAGTTGTCAGATGATCCCTTAAAGGGTTTACAGCCCCTTAAAGGCGAAAAAAGTGTTTTTGGCCTATAGAATGAAAACTATTGCAGATGGAGAAAAGCTGTTTCTTGCTTAAATGTTCAGCTCATTAAGCTCTACAAAAGTCTTCATAGGGTGGGTGTTGACAGATGACCCCTTAAAAGGGTTACAGCCCCTTTAAGGCGAAAAATAGTGTTTGGTCTATAGAATGAAAACTATTGCAGATAGATTGAAGCTGTTGCTTGTTTAAATGTTCAGCTTATTTAGCTCTACAAAAGTGTTAATAGGGTCAAAGTTGTCAGATGACCCATTATAGAGGTAACGGCCCTTAAAATAACAATTTGCATGTATTTGGCCTACAGTATGAAAACTATTGCTAAAAGAGAAAAGCTGTTGCTTTCTTTAAATGTTAAGTTTTTTAGCTCAGGTTAAAAGATGTCAGATAAACTTACCGCCCCTTAAAGGTGAAAAATAGTGCTTTTGGCCTATAGAGTAAACATTTTTGCAGATAGAGAGAAGCTGTTACTTGCTTAAACATTCAGTTCATTAAACTCCACAAAAGTCTTCATAGGCTTGAAGTTGGCAGATGATCCCTTAAAGTGTTTATGGCCCTTTAAAGGTGAAAAATTGGGGTTTTTTTGCTTATAGAATGAAAACAAGAAAAGTTTTTTCTTGCTTAAACATTCAGCTCCAATACTCCATAGATTTAACATCAAGACCAGGTGAGCGATTTAGGCTCCTGAGAGCCTCTTGTTTCTTTTTTAGCCAATGTCCTTGACAAGTTTCTTGCATGTATATTATACATATAAATAATCGGTCACAAATAAAAAAACCTAGTCAAACTATTAATCCGATTTAACAATGTATTTAAACAAATGATGCACTTATCCTCTTTCCGTTAAAACCTTGGTATAAGTACATTGTGCAGGACATTTAAAATTTTGAACAATTGGTAGTGACCCAAACGATCCCTTTAAATCTTCTATTATATTGAAAAATTGAATAGGCAGTTCATGATCAATGAATGTCATGCATCAATTAATCCTTACTAAGAATATAAAATTGAGGAGCAGAAATTTTTACTTTATTAATTCGTGACATGGCATAAAACTTTCTTTATATTTTGCATACATGTTTGATGTAGATGCTTAAAAAAAGTTTTAACTTTTCGGATATTTAGATATGATGGCACTAAAGGATTTTAGTCCCTGAAAAGTCAAGTTGGCCTTTCCATAGTAGCAGAGTCTAAGTTTATAGCCAATTGTAATTTCCTTTTGTGTGCTAGTGGTAAAGGACTTTCCTCAAACATAACATCTAGATCAACACTCGAATCAGACAGTCGTTATTGAACTACTGTTCCTAAACTCGTTTTCTCGTATTTTAGGAATTCTGGACTAAGTTGAACAAGGAATTCTTTTGTAAAAATTTCCATTCCAAACACTTTATAACAAAGCTAAAAATGACATGAATTAAGTAAATCTTGCCACATCTAAAGTTCCTAAAAGGTGTACTAAGCTTTTGAAATAAAGGCAAACATTCATTTCTTTCTAGATTTTTGGAAACAAAAAAATAAACTTCTTATCAACATATTACTTTATTAATTTATACTACCTTTTTTGAAATTAATATTTAAAAATATAAAGTGAAAAAGGATATTTATTTAGAACATGTAACTATATTCGCCCTTAAAATGAACCATTCCATGAGTGAAACATGTATAACCTTAGGCACTTTTAATCATATATAGGATTATCTTAAGTTGTAGCTTGTGCATTTTAGTAAATAAGTATGAGTCCATTATTTACAGAGGTTTTATAAAAATGGCGTAAAACTTGACCAAACAATTATTCAGTCAATTGAATATTAATAAAACAAGAACAAACACTACCGTTGTGATTTTTTTTTATTTTATGAAATCGCTGGATTTTCTTTACATTGTCACTTAAGTTTAGAAAGTAATTTTCAATTTATATTTTCATAAACTTATTGTATCTTGTAATTGGAATTATATCTTATACAGCATTAAATCAAGTGTAAATGAAGTTTATACAGCATAACCTTAAGTGTCAAGGTTGTAGGAATGGGCAACATAATAACTTATTTTTTATCAATCAAAAGTTCCAAATGAAATATTGGTATATAAAGAAGATCTTGCATTGGATGCTTGTTATTTATTTTCTTCCAAAATAGAATTGTGAGATATTATAATTATTTATTCATAAAGTTTTAATTTAATACCCAAAACCTTTCTACAATAATAAAGAAAGTTTTATGTCATGTCACAAATTAATAAAGTTTAAGTTTACTGCTCATCAATCTTATATAGTGGGTAAGAATTAATTGATGCGTGACATTCAATGATCATGAACTGCCTATTCAATTTTTCAATATAATAGAAGATTTAAAGGGATCGTTTGGGTCACTACCAATTGTTCAAAATTTTAAATGTCCTGCACAATGTACTTATACCAAGGTTTTAACGGAAAGAGGATAACATCACTTAATGATTCTATTGATAAATATATCGACTAGATATTAAAATTATCAAAATTATCAAACATTTCTTAAATTAAATAAAGTCTGATATGATCGTTTCAGACGTTGATCACAATAATTATACGTCAATCTCTCCAGATACAGGAAGTTCAGTCTATGTAAAGTAGAAGTTTTCGTCCTGAGACTGTCACAAAGACTGGCTCCTGTACATGTTCCTTATAGGGCAATAAGAGCAAACATTTCATAATGCATAATAAGAGGCGCATATATAAGTACCTGGTTCATCTTTTATTCTATACCATAACGTGAATGTAGGTCAAAAGAATAACTTCATCAGTGATGCTAGGGTCAAACAGGTAGAATTTCTAGCTTAAAAAGTATATCGAATGCATGATATACGGCTACTTTTGATTATTCTTGTAACCAAAGTTTTTATATATTCCTTTGAAGGCATTCACGCGAGTTGATAGGGGAAAATATCTCAAAATCCTCGAAACATTTATAGCAAGTCATCGTTATGATAGCAATATGTTCTCTGTTCAGCATTCTTTCTATGGGAATTTCCTCCAGAACATCGCATTTATTTATAAGGGAGCAATATTTTCTTTTTATGAAGAAATCTTGGGAAATTTGTAATAAACGGGCAAGTTTATAGTATATGGTGAAAAAATCTAGGATACCCACCGTGTCAAAAGCAAAAGTGTGACAGAATACAATTAATGGGGAAAAATCAGGATTTACACATAAAAAGTACAAGTCAGAGGACAGAACAAAAATTCAGAACATCGAGAAAAAGGCAGGGCGAATTTTAAAATTACCCATAGTTCTCCATCAAATTAAAATGGTTGCTTTCTGGTTAGCTGCCTTTTTACAACTCAAAAAAAAAATCCGCCTTCGAAAAATAAATATTTTTTTACTTGTTGTGTAGGATGTTTTGAAAAAAACACAAATTATTTGACCAAAACAAAAAACCAAGCCCCCCCCTTTTTAAGTTAAATGGTCCGTCCCTCAACCATGTAATTGTCATGATAATTACACACATTTCTTCTTTATAACTTTACTAAAACCACGTGAGGAATACTGAACGCTTCAATAATAAAAACAACGCATATTCATGATATTATTTTCAATTATAAAACACACAAAATGTCGTCCTGGATGGAACACCATATGTTTATCGATCGATGGATTTTAGTAATTGTACACGAACACGTGACATAACTCTGTCATTGTTACTTCGTCAGGTAAATATGATTTTTTTTTCAATCTTCGTAATGATTTAGACATGAAGGCAAGTGCCAATATCATTTTCAAACCTCAATTAAAAAACTTTAGTTTTGACCAAAAAATGATTCCTACAGCCATGACAGCTGTGTACCACGTAACAGTACATGTTCTATAGACTAGTATTAAAAATAGATTATTCAAAGGGATCGCCCCGATAGTCCGACACCCCGTTAGAGTCCGACACCTCAATAATCCGACACCCCATTAGTCCGACATAGCAATAGTCCGGGGGGGGGGGGTCACTCAAAACTATTTCTGGTAGGGGTGAGCCGCTGACACCTTGGGACCCCCACCCTTATCATATATTTAGAAATTTAAACATGTACATGATATATTTTGAGGATAAAATTATACCTTTTCATATATTAGCATAGAAACCGGATGGAATTAAGATGGTTAATCATGATGGAGAGCAGGGTTGAGCACCTGCTGGGGCAATTGTTGTTTGTATTAACCTTATCAAATTAGGCTTCTGATCAGCATCTGATTGAGATACAGAAATAGAAATAGAAAGAAATAGCTTTATTCCAATTAAGGGCCCTATAATAGAGCATACAATTACATATAAGTGATTATGACAATTTGTGACAGTAAATAAAATTATAACAGATTGATTAATAACAACAACTTAATGATTTTACAGGGGCAGAGTCAAGTAGTACATAATATGATACAGTTACATGTATGAAATATGCATGTATTTATTATGAGAACATTATTGAACAAATAAATCTAAAGTTATGCTACAATATTTGATGTTCTTCTTAAATTGAAGACTTTGATATACATAATTTCCAAACTCTCTGAGCAAATCTAAATCTTCTTGTATAAAAATCCAATTAAATTTTAAACTGTTTTGTAAATTATTATAGTTTTTGCAATAATGTAAAATCTTATTTGAAAAAATATCTCTAAATTCAGCATATAATGGACATTCAATAATAAAATGTAATTCGTCCTCTGTTTTATTCATAGTACAATATTGACATTTTCTTAATGATCTTTCAATATAATTTTTTGAATATCTATCTGTCTCTATCCTTAAGGGATGTGCACTTATTCTGATCTTGCATAAAGCTTGTCGAAATCTAAAATCTTTTAAATTTAAGTATTTTTCAAATCCAAATGTAGTTTTAAACGAAAAATATGTATAAAGTTTCCCTTGCTCAGAGTTTGCAATCATATTTCTATAATCTTTCAACATACCGACCTTGTGACAGAATCTCATCTGGAAATGGATATCTTTATGACATAACAGCATCTAATTTTCACACCCTTTTAATATAATTGAAACCATGAAAAAGGTACCTATTCCAGCGGCTCATCCCTATCTCATCTTATAATGGAAGTGACCCCCCCCGGGGCAATAGTCCGACAATAAAAAATTCAAAATTATTTGTTTTCCGTATTCAATTGGCTTTTTAGCACAATTTTTCAATCAGAAAAAGTTCATTAAAAATAAAGTGTAAATAACGAATTTTTGTTGTAAATCTTTGAAGCATAACTTGTGATTTCTGTAATCTTTTTTAAAAATTTAATCATTGATTGATTGATTGTTATTAGGTTTATGTCCTAGTGGCTGGCCATCATCAGAATGATAGCCGTCATGAAGGCATGTGCTTTTCAATTTATGCAAACAACTTTTGGGTGCAAAAGAATTTTTTTGATTGAATTTTTTGAATAACATGTATCGTGTATTAAATCATTGTTTGTCCGCTTATGGTATTATAAGAGATAGTCTGGTCAAAGTTTAAACCAAATTCCAAGCATACTGCAATTACATGTTCATGTATTTAACACAATGCCAAATCAAAAGTAACAGATCGAAAATCGACTTATCAGTTAAGTTTTTATACGACCGTAAAAATGTTTCGATCGTTTCTAATTTTATGGCGATGTCGTCGTTGTTGTCGTTGTCGTTGTCGTCGTCATGAGGACATTTTGTTTATGTAGTGAATGTTGACGGACTGTTATGAAATTTTTATTTATAATGTTTATCTGCTAAAGGAAGCTTCCTATAGTATGCGGGTGTTGTGGACCCTACCGTTTTTGAAAAAATGGTCAAAAAGGAGTTAGAATGAGTGTATTGACAAAACTTCCATAGAATGTTAACTTTTATCAAATTATTTTTTTTTTTACTTAAAAAATTCTGCCAACTTAATGTTGCAATGCTTTTGATGTGTTTTCACCGCTACTGGGGTTAAAAAATGGGCCGAACCCCCCAAAAAACAACGTTTTTATTGGTGGTCTGATTTTCTACTTCTGACCGACAAACCCTGGGCTGCTGCGGGCCTATTTGCCCCTGGAACCCACATGGCTTTTTACATATTATTTTATAGCCACTGGGATGATTGTATAATATTCTAGGTAAATAAGTGTTGTAATTCTGTAAGCCCATAAATTTGCTTTTCTAGCACGTTCAAAAAAGATCGAGCAGGTAATTTCGCTCTGCTGAAGTAGGATAAATAGCCATTTTCAGCTGTCAGTCGAAAATCTTGTACTCTGTAGCTTTTATGTCTCCAATTCACTTTTCATTCCGTCCCGTGCGAAGCCCGGGAGTCGAATAGGCCGGCAGCAGCGCTAAGCTTGTCGGTAAAGATCCACTAAACATGCTAAAGAGCGCTTAGATACATGACATCGAGGTCAGGCCGCTTAACCCATAAAGCGACTTGGACGTGTGCCCCAGGTGGTTGAATAGGACAGTCCTGTCATAATGAATGCCGGGGTTGTCAGGCTATAATGCAGAAAACATGACTGCAAACCATAGTGGGCCAACATGTGTGGAAAGGACCACGCTTCATGAACGTAAATGATCCCTTTGTAGACCGCCAAGTTGTGCACTACGTGGGCTAAATTTTCTGCTCCAACCTACCTCTCCCCTTTTCCAGTGGTCTTCAAAATTTACTGACCCAGCACCCATTTTTCGCTCTCGGTGTGTGTAGGTCCAACCAGGATTCATCATTGTATTTTGGACAGATACGGGTTGATTGTGTGAAATCGGGTAAGGGTTGGCTATATCGCACACTGGTAAGTGTTCCAACCCATGCAGGTAAGGGTTCCTCACTATTGGTGACCATAGGTAATATAAGGGTTCTAGATTGTGCCAATTTTCCCCCATAACTTCCTGGGTATGAAGCAGCAGATGCAAAACCGTAGATTTCTTCTTGCATTGGCCTATGGTTCCTTAAGGGTATATTGGCCTGTCTCGTGAGTTGGTTCATTTTTCTTATGGTTTGTGGTCGTACATTGGCACTTTTTGCATGACATGCATGGGTCTGTGTTATAGGTGCTGTTTCCTTGGAGGGTCTACACAATTCGATTTGTTGTTTCAATTAGTTTTTGTCCTGATTATGACTGAAATATTGTTTTATGGACATAAAACAAACGACAAAAAAAATAAACAAACAACCACTTTTCAATTCATCATCATTTTATTATCGTCTTGTCATTTATTTATTTCAAATATTTCCCTTAGATTAAGTTTATATCCAAAGTGCTTTGTAGTAAAAGAAAAATCTCGGTTATGATAATTTGAAACATGATTTTAAAGTAAATGTATGGTCTGTACGTCTTTCAATTCCTTTGCTATATTTCAAGAAACCGTGCTGTCAAGGCACCCGCCAATAAACCATGTAATTTATTTGATTTTATACGGGCTATTCTGATGAAACTTGAAATAAAAAGGCAGGACAGTGCTTTGACTTAATATACAGGATGGTGTATTTGATTTTAAAATTAAAAGAATTATTTTAAAGAAGTGTTTTAGATACTTCAAACACGAACCATTGATTCAAACATCAGTATTTGAAATACATACGAAATAAAAGACACGAAAGTAGGTACATTAATGTATATGCTTAACATCCGTAGCTAATCCGTTGCTCATTTTACGCTTGTTTCTGTCAAAAGTTCTTTCTGAATAAAAATCGACTAGACCCGATTCCTGGTGGTCGTCATGCTGTACCTTGTTGTACACGAAAAATATTATGTTTGTGGATTTCGATCTCTATCTAGGTTTGTCTTAAAGCTGTTGTAACTACAACTACTTATCTTCCATTTCAGAAACTTTCCTACCCTAAATAGATCTATCACAATTAGTTCATAGACTTAGGATTATCTTGAATTGTACATGCTCGTTAAGATCTTTTTTGGGTAACGAGCTCGAGCATTGTTGTATTCGTAGAGCTAGCACAATTTTGTTTTGAGAATGAAAAAAAGTGATATTTTAAGTTGTCGAACTATAACAGGGCGTCGGACCATAGGGGTGTCGGACTAATTGGTTGTCGGTCTATCGGGGTGTCCGACTAACGGGGTGTCGGAATATCGGGGCTGCCTTATTCGAAAAACCTTTAACCTTTTAATTTGATTAATTTGCCGTGTATTCACGAAGAACGTCTCATCAGTAACATTTGCATAAGACACCTGGAAAGTATAAAACAAAAAGAATAGAAAGAAATGTATACCAAAATATATATATGGTAACACAATTTTTCGAAGTGCATGCATGAATATCAGCATTGCTCTTGTCTTTTACCTTATCATATTTACCTGAGGATTCTGGGGTCTTTTTTTTTACGTTTTGACAACATATATGTTTTATACTTTGTGTATTTATCTCACATTGTTACAAGTATGAGTTTGTAGAAATGGTAATCATTGTGTTAGTGTAGGCTTAAATTTTACATATTTTTTGTTGATTTTCTTATTTGCAACAAATTGCCTTATTCGGATGAGTGAATTTTTATCAATACGTTGGCATTCCAATCGGCTAAACTTCTGTCCCTTTCCTTGTCGACTTGTTATTATACATGTACTCTTGAGAGACCGAATTTACTCGGGACTCATATTAAAAGATCTTAATTTTCAAATTATTAATTTTCCTCAATTGAAAAGTTGCATACCTTTTTCATCGGCCTCTGGTGTATATATTTCAAAACTTATACGTACGTTGTTCAAATTCCCGACATCGTTTCTTTTAAAAAATGTCTGTCCCAAGTCAGAATCATTGCGATCTGTGATTTCTTCGGTGTGACTTTGCCTTTATTTTTTGTCTTTTCGTCTTAGACATTCGAGATTAATAAGCCAAGTTAGATAGTTTTGTTTTAATTGCTCTTTAAAGCTCACCTGACATGAAGGGTCATGTCAGCTATTGCCATCACTTGGCGTCCGTCGTCCGTCCATAAACTTTTTTCAAACGTTAACTCCTTTGACACCATAAGTCAAATTGCAACTATGCAAACCAGTACGCTAGTACGGCTGTTTATTGGTATATGGGCTGCAAAACTATATATATTGTTTTGATTTTTGATTCGTAAAAAAACACGGTCGCCATGGCTAAAAATAAAACATAGGGGTAAATTGCAGGTTTTTTTGTAAATAAATCAATAACGCCGGTCACAGATATCAAAATTCTGGTATATATGAATAGCAAATTTGTATTTCATATAAAGATATATTAATTTTTATTTTGCTCATTTATGAAACTTTTAAACATATTGGTTGGTAGTACATGTATTTCCATATGGTAAAATAAGCATAAACGTAGTAAAGAATGTATGCACTCTTGTCATATGAGCAATTATCGTCAACATGTCATGACTGAACCAGCAGATGCAAAACATTCAACCCTGACCGTAGATTTCTTCACAATCTTACATCTTCCTGAAGACCAATCCGCCAACTGGGATCTATTACCGAGAAACGGAACAGGACCACAGGAACTTGGTTACAGGCTAACCCATATGGTGCCCCACCCCCTTTTTCAAAAGCGATTATTTTGTTCATTTTCTCTGTTATATTTCTCATTTTCACCCATGAAATGTAACAGAAAAAATGAAAAAAATAATCGGTTTTGAAAAAAGGGGGAGTGGGGCACTATATGGGTTATCCTGTATACAAGTGCCTGTGAACAGGACATGACCGTTAGACAACAAGCACCTAGGAAAAGGTCATTGAAGTCAAGAGCAGCGTGGAACCACCGGCATCTTCATCTTAATTCATCGCCAGGAAAAAATAACAGCAAGGTGTAACATCTGCTTTCGTCACCAGCGTTCCACATAATGACCCCGAAGTGGTAAGCCACGACATCGATATACAACCAGCTGTAGATCAACCAGATATACAGCTAGAGCCCGGAACCACGCTAGAGCACGGAACCACAACCGCTCACCTGTCTGGATATACAAACTTGGAAACATCTGTAACACCGGCGGAGTCTGAAATAATCAATTGAACCAGCTCAATCTACTGGTGACCAGGATACTTCGGAAACAGCCGATTTCCGGGAAGCCGAAGCCCGAAGTCCGAAAAAGATGCAACAAAGAATAAATGAATCCAACCCCAGGCCTGAGAATGGTACTCCTTCTCCTGCACAGGTTCAGAAAAATAGAATGTTCAACGTAAAGATTCACCGAAGTATACATATATTTTTGAAATGACAGACAGAGAATGCTTCCTGTTAGTCTACGAAACAATAGAAGTGGCATACAACGAAGTTTTTAAAAAGAAGAATGAAGAACTCTACAAAGAAATCCAAAAAGTCACGATTACTGGTATGATGCAAGGAACCCTGGAAACTTTGTCTACACCAAAGTGAGACTTACTTAGATAGAGACAATAGCAGAAAAATACAACTTACAGATAAAAGAATTGTAAAAGAAATCAAGATGAATTAGAATTGTAATAAAAAAGCGAGATAAGCCCCAGTCCCAAATCCCTTTTGTTAAGTTTGTTTATTTGAATTTAGACCCCTATCCCGAAAAGCTTTAAAAAAATACCTCTTACAAGAAACAAATACGTGATGTTATAAATGTTTAACAGTATAGTAATAAATATCATTCAAGGACGCTAGAATACAGTATAGAATTGGTTTTTTTATATTTCGAATATGCTGCATTATTACCTACTAGTACGTCCTTTGAACTTGAAAGGGGGGTTGATTTTTTTCTTTAACATGATGAAAAACATATTCTGGCACCAGCGGTAAGGAAAAAATCTCTGAGGAAGGATTTCCATCATAAAAAATAAAATAATATAATTATATTGTGTGAGGGAACTTTAAATAGACCAGAAAAGAAAAAAACAAGCCCCTCTTCAAGTTAAATGGTCGGTTGCTTGGTGCTTTCCCGATTAAAAACTATATTTGTTGAAAGGAAAGATAATAAAGATTACTGTTACATAAATAAATAAGACGTGATCATGAATACTTCCCTTATTGGCAAACTTATATACAGGAATAAGTTTTAATTCATATTTTGAAAAGGATTCTTAAGGAGGGATTTCATTAACGTAAGTTCTTGGAACATATGTGTTAATACATATTTTTTTATTTACGTTGGTATTAGCATATTAAAAATTGTATATAAAGGTCGAAATGTCGCGTGCTCGAATTCAGTCACTGGCACTATCGTGATGTATCTTGCTTGACCGAGATTAATTTTTACTTTAATTGTTGTTATGTTGTTATGCCTCTGTAATTGCGTGGTTTGATGGTTCTTGAAAAGTTAAAAGAGCCCTCGTAGTATACTCCATTGTGAGTTTAGAATGGTTATATAGTTCGCACAGCCAAAATTTGCGGTTAATACTGACATGACTGATATCGCTTTATTTAATTTCATCATGACTTTGTTCAAAGGGAGAAAATCACTGTCATTTTCTGTGTTCTTGAAGTACGAAATTTATTAGGCTAAGAAATAGGAGAATTATCAAACCCCCGAATTCCAGAAGGGGGGGGTTAAGGGCAATGCTTCAAAGGAACGAATGCCTGCACCGATGAGCTGGGTGACTGGTGACGCATGCATGGAAAGTCTTTTTATAGTCGTACAAGAGATCTACCATGCCTTATTCCAATTCCTTTAATCTATAGCTGCTTTGAAAACAACGTAATTTGGTTTATGGATGCCTTGGAAACATCGGAATTTGGCCTAGATTTGATGTCGTTAATATCTGATATATATACATATAAATTAGACGATGTATTCCACTTGAACGAGAAATGCATTCAAAAGTTTTAGTTACTAGACTAAGTATTACAAATTGCAATCACGATATAATGTACAAATTGTAAAAAAAAACAATATAATAGTTTAATTATCTTTTCCTTTTAGGATGTGACAAACGTGTACTTAAAGTTGTGGAAAAGGATATAATCACAAAAAAATTGGAATGACAATTTTTGATAACGAAACTATAGGTAAGATAGTACTAATTATTTTTGTTCTCTTTAAATGATCGAATAAAAATGAACATATGTAGCGAGGTTATCATCTGCAGAAAAGAAACTGCTATGGTCGTAGTCGGTTCGGGCATTTCAAAAGATTTGAGAGAAGTAAATAGGTACTAATTATGCATTCGAATGTCAAAATTGCAAAGGACCAAGGCAAAATCAGTACAGACAACAACAGTATAAAAAATAACCACAAATCATCTTGATAGCAACCAACAACGCAAACTCAGATTTTAACGAGATGTTAACCTAGGTGCTCCGGAGATGTAAGCATGCAGACATACATATACTTTACGATGCCCCCTTTTCTCTACTTCACTCCTAATAAGTTAAAATCTGTCAAAGCATGCAAGAAAAAATGTCATCCATGTTCAAAGTAAAAGATCTCGTTGTGAAAGGATATAAATAATCCAATTCATTAATATTACCCCCATTCGAATTGATCTATTAGAAGCATTGCAAAGAAAAAGAAAAAAAAAGCGATCATTTAGATTTTACGTTCCAAGTGCCTCTGTTTGAACAAAACGCTTCGATCACCTACATCCCCCTTCCATAGACAAAAAAGGTTGTAAAATGACGTAATTGTTATTTTTATATCAGAATACAGAAGTACGTTTATAGAATGCAACAAAAGCTAAAAATGCATTGATATTGTTGAATAGTTTATAGCAGCTGTCATGTCGTCATTTTTAGCTCACCTGGACCGAAGGTCCGTGTGAGCTATTGCCATCACTTGGCGTCCGTCGTCGTCCTCGTCGTCCGTCGTCGTTAACTTTTCTTTGAAAATCTTCTCCTCTGAAACGACTGAAGGGATTGCTTTGAAACTTTGCACACTTCATCTATGGGATGTCCTCTACCAAGATTGCACAAATGGTGACCGCCGACTAAACAACATGGCCGCCGTTACTAGAAGTAGACCAGGGGGGTCAGACTACTGTTTCTGGCTTGTAAATCGAAAAATATAAGAGATAGATGAAATCTGATGCCACGCCACTGCTTCAGCATCAAAAGCTCTACAAAAGTCTCCTTTGAGTCGAAGTTGTCAGATGACCCCTTATAGGAGTTACGGCCCCTTAAAGGTGAAAAATAGCATTTTTTCATGTTTTTGGCTTATAGAATGAAAACTGTAACAGATAGAGAAAAGTTGTTGCTTGCTTAAATGTTCAGCTCATTTAGCCCTACAAAAGTCTCCATAGGGTCGAAGTTGTCAGATGAACCCTTAAGGGGGTTACAGCCCCTAAAATAATGTTTTTTTCATATTTTCGGCCTATGGAATGAAAACTATAGCAGATAGAGAGAAGCTGTTGCTTGCTCAAATGATCATCTTATTTAGCTCTACAAAATTCTCCATAGGGTCGAAGTTGTCAGATGTCCCCTTATAGGGGTTTCGGCCCCTGAAATAACTTTTTTCATGTTTTTTGGCCTATGGAATGAAAACTATAGCAGATAAAGAGAAGCTGTTGCTTGCTTAAATGTTCAGTTCATTTAGTTCTACAAAAGTCTCCATAAGATCAAAGTTGTCAGATTCCCCTTATAGGGGTAACAGTCCCTAAAATGACGTTTTGTTTTCATTTTTTGGCCCAAAGAATGAAAACTATAGCAGATGGAGAAAAGCTGTTGCTTGCTTAAATGTTGAGTTCATTTAGCTCTACAAAAGTCTTCTTAGGGTGATAGTTGTCAGATGACCCCTTATAGGGGATACGGCCCTTAAAATAACGTTTTTTTTCATGTTTTTGGCCTTTAAAATAAAAAAAAACTATAGCAGATAGAGAAAAGCTGGTGCTTGCTGAAATGTTCAGTTCATTTGGCGCTACAAAAGTTTTCATAGGGTTGAAGTTGTCAGATGGCTCCTTATAGGGATTTTGGCCCCTAAAATAACGTTCTTTCATGATTTAGGCCTATGGCTTCAGAATGACTTTCAGAATGACACTATAGTAGATGGAGAAAAGCTGTTACTTGCTTAAATGTTCAGCTCATTTAGCTCTAGAAAAGTTTAAATAAGGTCGACATCAAGACCAAGTGAGCGATTCAGGCTCCTGGGAGCCTCTTATTGTTAGAATAAAACACACGAAATAATTGTAAAACGATCACATAATACAATTGGAAATTTCAGGTTATATTGTCATTTTTAATATTTTGAAATTTTGTTTTTACATAAATGAACAAAATATCTAGAACATTTACAGCAAGGATAAATTTCTATCAATTTTAAAAGTTTTTTTTTAAAAAAGGTATTTTTTGTTTAGTTTTTACCTTTATTTTTTTCAGAGGGTGAGGTTCCATCGATCGACTTTACATAGATTGATAAAACTTTAAAATATTTTTTTTGTTTTCATATTTAGATGTCTTGGTACTTGTTTCTATTGCTGTTTGTCTAGTTCTTATAATTGGCCTATGCTGCATTGTCTGTTATCTGTACAAAAGGCAAATCTCGAAACAGAGATATGATCTTTTAGAAGAAAGAGTGGCATTCATAGTTCACGAAAAGGATAAAACCTCCCTCAAATTTGTAAGTGTTAACTTGGTGCTTTTGTTCTGTTCCATTAAAAATGAACACCACTTCCTTATAAATACATGAACAACAAAAATAAAAGGGGGCAACATAGATGAGACGTATACTTACGAGTACATACATTACATGTAACTATTAGGGACGGACCATTTAACTTGAAGGGAGGGGGGCTTGGTTTTTTGTTTTGGTCAGAAATTGCAGAGCGCGGAAAAATTATTTATTTTTCGAATTAAGGCAGCGCGACAGATTATTTTTTCATTATTAGCATTATTTTATATGGCAGAAATCATTCTTCAAAATATTTTTTTCTTACCCTCTGCTCCCAAAATATTTTTTTTTATCAAAAATAATTTTCAGAATATTTTTTGGAAAAAAAACAAGGCCCCCCTTAAGTTAAATGGTTGGTCCCTTATGAATAAAATTATAAACATTGGAAGTGACTGATATAAAGGCACAGTCTATAGAAATTACCTTGTCAAAAAGTAGTTAGTATTATTAGTTCTAAGTCTTCTTCATCGTCATGACCGGATAACAATGACCGGGTCACGTGTTAATCATACCTGAGTGACAATGACAGCCTAGTCATGTGCTTATCATACTTGGGTGAAATTGACTGTACTTTGGTCTTTTCAAAAGTTCAAACAGGACGTTTTCGTACATCATATGATTTTTTTTAACAATTTTTACAATCAAATTTTAACTTAAATGATGCCGTAAATGCCAACAACATGCATGTGCACAAAACAATACAAAATATATTGATATTGAAAGCTTGTTTTCATCGTATTATTACTGCTCTTTTGTTTTCACATTCAAATTACAAGTATTGAAATAAACGGCCTTGTTTTTCATCCCAAACCCACAGTAGGGCTATCGATGTATGTATCAAGTATACAATGTGAAAGTGTTAGATCCCACGGTGAAAGGTTACTAGTTACATGTATAATGAAATGATCATGCAGTCACGTATTTATCTATCTATGCGAAGTAAAACACAACAGAAACATGCGAAGGCATACATTGCACAGATGTAAACCATTCGTGAGCTTCTGGTATGAAAACTCAAAATTTAGTAGAAGCAAAGAGGTACCAAAAGTCCGAAGAGAAAAAGACAAAACCAGTACACACGATCGAAAATAACACGAAGAAACAAACAAAATGAAATAAAAAAACATCTGAATGGCAATCTTCAAAAACGCGAACGTAAGTCGTAACGAAAGTGAACTCATGTGCTCCGGAAGAGTAACCAGTTCCATTGTGATATAAACATGATAAAGTACATACATTGTATGCATAACGCTTTTATGGCTACATGTATACATGTTATACATGTATGTTAAATTGGTTAATATTAGTAGCACCCACTTAATTTTTTGGATGGGGGATGGGACAAATGAAGATATATATTTTCACTGATCTGTACTTTTATTCTGATTTATCCCAAAAAATAAAATTTCTTTCTTTTATATAAATACAGGATTCCAGTAAAGTTTGGAAAGACATTTTACCAAGAAACTGGGATGAACTAGAAAACAAATTTTGTACCATCAGTTTTAGAAACAGCCATCAACATACAATAGACAAGTTATTAGATGACTGTTTCATTGGTCGACACAGGGAAAGAAATTTTGGAAAGGAAACATTTACGGTTAAAGAATATAGGGATGTATTGTCGATACCCCCGTGCAAGATCATGCTTATATTTATCGAGAAAAGTGAAGACAAAATGATCCTTGAAATATCTGGGAAACATGAAAATGATCTTAAACTATTAACCGTGAAGTCTTGCCGGAAAATGAATGGTGAGTACTAGAAATCATCTTCAAGATTAAATTCTATGTTTCTTTTGTTTTTTATTCAGAAAAAATGAAAAAGGTCTAGCTATTGAAAAATGTTTAATGTACAGTGTAAATATTCATAAAAACATTTTATTAACCAAAAATTTAAATGCATTTTACAAGAACAAGAGGCAAAGAGGCGCCAATATTCGAGTGTCAAAAATCCAAAAGGGCAACGACGAACCCGGTAAACACGAACAGGAACAGCACGAAGAAACACAAAACACAAAATCAACCGAACGGAAATCAACAACACGAACTCAAGTCGTAACAAGAGTGAACTCAGGTGCTCCGGAAAAGTAAGCGGTTTTTGTCTGCTATAGCGCACCCTTCGTGTGTCAGTGTGTCGAATCCGGTAAAGGAAGACGAAACAAATTTCTACGAAAAGATCATAACCGCTGAAACTTTTTCGTTGTTTTAAAATAGGTACGCTTTTCTTAAAAGGATCATTTTCAGTGATCAAATTTATTACATAAGCCTTCTTTAAAACAGACAGCAATACTAATAAAACGAATAAACATATACATTTGTAAAAAGCATGCATGGTATGAATTAATAAGTCAAATAAACATTGAAAATAGACAGCAAAGGACTTTTATTTGCCAAAATTCACTGTGAAAACTTTTCCATAATTATCCAAAATGCAGAGCAGTCAACCAATTACAAAACTGCAAAAAGAACTTGAAGGGTTTCGCGATTTTTAAGATGAAATACACCATAAGCAAAACCCTAACTGTTAATAAAATTATTATATTTCTAAGCTGATGTGTTCGTTATTTACTTTGGAGATGAGGACTCTGAGAATATTATACCTGGACTGCTATACAACCCACAGATTTCGGCTGTAACGGAACATCCAGAGCTGAAAGAACTCGAACAGATGGACAGGGTTTTGACCTGCAACAAAAAGTTTACCATATCTCAGAGAGACAAAATCGCTGACTTGATAGTGTAGATAAATAACAGGGCTTTTTTATCATTGTTTTTCTTGCCAATGATAACTTTTACTTCCGATCTCTGTTATATACATGTTAAGTTTTAAACGTTGAAATGCATTTAAGTTGTAATTACCAAAATCTCATCTCTAAAAATATATATTTTAATGTGTTTTTACTTATAACTTTAAGTTAAAATAAAAAAAATAATGCTTTTCAAATCTTTGTTTTTGTTTTCGTTTGAAAGCGTAAGCATCCTGTTTATTTCAGAAAGAAAGACACGGGAGACGGACGCAGTTGTTGTTATCTGGTTTCCAGATCATCTGGGTGGCATGCTATATTGCATGGTTTCCTACACAGATTCCATAACTATTGATTGGTAGACATTTCCATAATTGTAAAGTGCGTGTCTAAGATCAGTTGAGAAGAGATGATATATTCAATACATCCCATATTTCACACCATCATTTCATGTCTATTTTATCAGCCTTTTCGACATGTCCATCGCCTTTAAATAACATATATAGCGTTGCAAGGGCGTAAAACACCAACTCACTCACTCACTCACTCACTTAAACTCATTAGAATCAATTCTCTTGGATTGGTAATAAATACATGTATTCAGTTTATAGTTTCAACCAATCCGTAAGTTTATAGAAAGGAATTTAATATTTCCTATCCATTGGAAACATAATTTCGTGGCGCCTGACCAACGAAAACCAAGAACATTGGCAACTTATATGATAAAATGTTACTTTCATATTTATTCACGTGGACAAAAGAAAGTACCTATAAAAACATTGAATGAGATTTTTATAAATTTTATGATCTGTGATTCCAGTCATTATGACTTCATATCAAATCGATCTAAAAGACCATTTATTCTCACTTTTTGGACAGGACAGTTCCTATTTTTAGCGGTGTGAGATTTTTCTGTCTCACACCACCCCATGTGAGATAGTCTCGTGCAGTTTTGTTTGGTCTTGTGACGTCATAAACATCTTCATTCACTATGTTTTGTAAACAAATCAACGTTGTACAACTTATGGGTTTAGTGAGAAAAATAATCAAACACCGATGATTAGGGCAAGATAAGGAAATCTCCGACACCCTTGGGTAAGATTTCTTTACATCTGCAACTCGGCAGAGCCTCGTTGCAGACTTGAAATCTTACCCTCGGGGCGTCGGAGATTTCCTTATCTTGCCCTAACACCGGTGTTAGATTCTTATAAACCAAATTCTTTCGGTAGCGTTTTTCTTTATTGTGCAAACATTCAGATTGTAAAGTTTTTTCCCGTTTTCTATTGTTAAACGAAATAGGGAACATACAAATAATTGAAATATCAAAAATTTAAATCATCACTCAAACATTAATCAACATTAGCTAACACTAACAGTAAGTAACAAATTGCTATAAGAAAGGAATGCTTTATGCCTCAAAAACATGCTTTTTGGCTTACTTAAACGTGAAATAAACGATTTAGAACGGGCTGACGGACACAAATAGGAACACTTTATACCCATCTCCTTGCATAGAGGCATACAAATCACAACTCCTATTATGACTGGTGACTAATTTGTTTGTAGAAACAGACACTGCACTACATGTACCTACATGTATCTTTACTCTTCGCGTCGGTCGGAGCACAAGGTACCTCCCTTCAGAACGGTTCTTTTGTATCATTCAAGAACCAATATGTAACTATATAATAACACACGCAAAACAGTTTTAATGTACATGTAAGGATAGTAACAAAGGAAGACATGTGATATTTTCCTAGTTTGCACCACAGCTACACTACCAACAATTTACTTACATTTTATTGGTACAAAAACAGCCAGTATATATACAGTACTTCTCTGCCCAGTCATTTTGCAGTACATTTCATACCTGTCATTTTGCAGTACTCTTATTATCTGTCATTTCACAGTAATGATGGTTGCATTCATTTACCAGTACTGTCATATAATGTTAATTTACAGTACTGTTATATGCAGTCATTTTACAGTACTGCAATCTGTAGTCATTTTACAGTACTGCAATTTGCTGTCATTTTGCAGTACTGCAATTTGCTGTCATTTTGCAGTACTGCAATTTGCTGTCATTTTAAAGTACTACAATCTGTAGTCATTTTACAGTACTGCAATTTGTAGTCATTTTTCAGTACTGCAATTTGCTGTCATTTTCAGTACTGCAATTTGTAGTCATTTTTCAGTACTGCAATTTGCTGTCATTTTCAGTACTGCAATTTGCAGTCATTTTACAGTACTGCAATTTGCTGTCATTTTACAGTACTGCAATTTGCTGTCATTTTACAGTACTGCTTATTGTTGTCATTTTTACAGTACTGCTATTTGCTGTCATTTTACAGTACTGCAATTTGCTGTCATTTTGCAGTACTGCAATTTGCTGTCATTTTACAGTACTGCTATTTGTAGTCATTTTGCAGTACTGCTATTTGTAGTCATTTGACAGTACTGCTATTTGTAGTCATTTGACAGTACTGCTATTTGTTGTCATTTAACAGTGATGTTATAACTGAGTTAATAGCGGTTTTGGTAATACTTTACACGATGCTTTCTATGTATGTATATGTTTGTTTGTTAGGTGCTTTACTTCGTAAGCAGTATCCTGGAAATAATTAAGTGGAGGAAAAGGAGCACACAATAAGGCCAATCCGAGTGGTTACTTCTTTTGACCGCCATTCGAAAGATGCGAGTGTAGCAGCGGGCAGATAACTTCCTGTAGGGGATCTCAATCTTATCAGGAAATGTAGTAGGGTACTTTTATGCGCTAAAATTCTGGCGTTTTTTCCAACAGGTTTTACGCATTATATCCTGACGACCTCGGCATCTCTCGACAACAGGGCTCATTCAACCACACTTCATAGAGGCTTCGTGTAGTAGAGGTATAGCACTGGTGAATTGTGTGAGGCAAAAAGGTCGAGTCAGAGGTACTGAAGAGGCATCCGAATATCATAAGACCGAAATTTTCGAAGACAAAATCGAAAGACGAGAAATACAAAGACAACACAAACAACATAAAATTACAAAAAAGCACAACTGAAAGACAACCGACAACAAGAATTCAAGTCGCAACAAGAGTTAACTCAGGTGCTCCGGGTGATGGGGATGTTAGTACGAATGTAGTTGGTCATGTGTACAGGTTTCTGAGCACTTTATAAATAAAGGTTATAACAAAGGCACAGGATACGGTTACGGCAAATTTGGGCAAAACCGTAATAAGAAATTCTTGTTACGGCAAAGACGAAAATCGGGAACGGACGACGGGACGGAGACCAAATCATTTACGACCGTAACAATTAACTACCATATTTTTAAACTCAATTTCGAACCTCCCCACCAGCAGCCGATATGAGACGTATTTTCTTATAGCCCTGCTCCAAAAGTCAGTCACAAGCCTGTTGCATATTAGCTCTCTAAACCCGCATGCTGTTAATTTATTACGAAGAGGTGTGTATGTTTTCGCTAGCATTATCTTCGTACAAAATTGTAGTAGGGGGGCGAAAATTCGAATTTGCATGTAACATACTTACAAATCGGAGTACTGACTTAAATTCATTTTATTTCAAGGGGTCGCTCCGAGATTTCCACAATTAGCATTTGGAAGGTCCTAGATGCTTCCTCCTTATACATGTATGATCCGGAATACAACAAAAGCAACTAACTTTTCTGAATCACCCGAGTTCACACTTTTTATAACTTGTGTTATCATGCTTTAGTTGCTTTTGTGGATTATTTTTCAACGTGATGTTTGTGTTTTCTGCTTTGTTTTAGCATATGCGAATCCAGGGGACCTGAGTGCCCCGCCCCACCCTTTTGGGGATAAATTTGGTTGACTATATACGAAATCACTGAAACGTGAAGAAGACGTTCATCCTCTTAGGCCAGTCAGTGGATCCCTCTTTTCAGAATTTATGGATCCGTCCCTGCTTAGCAATATAAACTTTGATATTCGGATGCTGCTTTGGTACCCCAATGCTTTTGTATATCTACACAATTATTTAACTGTCCGTTTTACTGTTTAACTTGCTAATGGTTTAGACTGACTGCTATATACTACTTAAATGTTAGGCACTGGCTATTTTATCCGGCGGTGTAAGCATAATTTATGTTTACCCGGAAATAAACAAGAGGCTCCCAGGAGCCTGAATCGCTCACCTGGTCTTGATGTTGACCCTGTACTTTTGTAGAGCTAAATGAGCTGAACATTTAAGCAAGCAACAGCTTTTCTCTACCTGCAATAGTTTTCATTCTATAGGCCAAAAACACCATTTTTCACCTATAAGGGGCCATAACCCCTATAAGGAGTCATCTGACAACTTCAACCCTATGGAGACTTTTGTAGAGCTAAATGAGCTGAACATTTAAGCAAGCAACAGCTAATCTCTATCTGCAATAGTTTTCATTCTGTAGGCCAAAAACATGAAAAATCGCTTTTTTCAGGGGCCGTAACCCCTATAAGGGGTCATCTGACAACTTCGACCCTATGGAGAATTTTGTAGAGCTAAATGAGCTGAACATTTAAGCAAGCAACAGCTAATCTCTATCTGCAATAGTTTTCATTCTGTAGGCCAAAAACATGAAAAATGGCTATTTTTCAGGGGCCGTAACCCCTATAAGGGGTCATCTGACAACTTCGACCCTATGGAGAATTTTGTAGAGCTAAATGAGCTGAATATTTAAGCAAGCAACAGCTAATCTCTATCTGCAATAGTTTTCATTCTGTAGGACAAAAACATGAAAAATCGCTATTTTTCATGGGCCGTAACCCCTATAAGGAGTCATCTGACAACTTCGACCCTATGGAGAATTTTGTTGAGCTAAATGAGCTGAACATTTAAGCAAGCAACAGCTAATCTCTATCTGCAATAGTTTTCATTCTGTAGGACAAAAACATGAAAAATCGCTATTTTTCATGGGCCGTAACCCTATAAGGGGTCATCTGACAACTTCGACCCTATGGAGAATTTTGTAGAGCTCAATGAGCTGAACATTTAAGCAAGCAACAGCTAATCTCTATCTGCAATAGTTTTCATTCTGTAGGCCAAAAACATGAAAAAATGCCATTTTTCAGGGGCCGTAACCCCTAAAAGGGGTTATCTGACAACTTTGATCCTATGGAGACTTTCGTAGAGCTAAATGAGCTTAACATTTAAGCAAGCAACAGCTAATCTCTATGTGCAATAGTTTTCATTCTGTGGGCCAAAAACATGAAAAATGGCTATTTTTCACCTTTAAGGGGCCGTAACCCCTATAAGGGGTCATCTGACAACTTTGACCAAATGGAGACTTTTGTAGAGCTTTTGATGCTGAATCAGTAGCGTGGCCTCAGATTTTCTCTATCTCTTATACTTTTTGATTTATAAGCCAAAAACAGTAGTCTGACCCCCCTAGTCTATTTTTAGTAACGGCGGCCATGTTTTTAACAGATCAAAAATCAAAACACAAGTTTGGTACAGGACACCCTAAGGACCATTCATACCAAGTTTCATTAAATTCTGTTTGGTAGTTTCAGAGGAGAAGATTTTTGAAAAATTGTTAACAGACGACGACAGACGACGACGACGGACGCCAAGTGATGGTAATAGCTCACATGGACCTTCGGTCCAGGTGAGCTAAAAATCGGACTACGGAAAAATTATGACGGAACTGAAACGGATAATAATTGTTATTGTTACACGCCTTATTTTTAGTAAAAACAGGAGTTTTGTTACTGAGTAAGTATATGGCATATAGACACAGACCATTATCTTTCACGTTTATTTTTTATAGAACCTCAAGAAATTGTGTTGATATTATGGTATGATGCTGTCGTCATCGTCGTTGTCTTGTGTTGACTTGAAGGTTCCACGATGTTATCCGATTGCTTTGAAATTTTAGCAGAGACGTTTTTTTTTGCAATGAAAGTATGAACAGGATTGATTCCTCCTTTTTAGCTCACCTGGACCTGCCATCACTTAGCGTCCGTCGTAAACTTTTTTTTCAAACACGGCTGCACAGACCAAAGTTTGGTCTGATGGTACCTTATGGTGTTCTCCACAGAAACGATGTGGTGATTTTTGATTCGTCGAAAAACATGGCTAAAAATATAACAAAGGGGTAAATTGCATTTTGCAAATAACACAAAAACAGTCACAGATATCAAAAGTCTGAGATAAGGTAAAAGTGACCAGCATGACAAGATCCATCTGTCCGGAAATTTTCAGACCAGACCAGACTTTCAGCAAGATCCCACTACCTGTGTAGGAGTTATATTGCCCTTTTCTGGATTTTTAATGAATTTTGCACTATTGAAGCGCAATATCTTGAAAACTATATAAGATATGTGAGAAATTTAAATTGCATCATGTGAAGCACATCGAGATCTACAAATTTTGTAGGTCAACATTGTCAGACGAAGCGTTTTTGCAGCTATTGCCCTTAGAACGTCAAAAATGACAATTTTCACTGTATTTTCTTATTATACTATAAATGTTAACTCATCTGATTTGATTCTTATTTGGTACAGCTGTTTTTTTAGCATTAGATGAATAGAACTGATGTAGGGATTGTTCAACGATTTGTCAAAAAACGTAGCCGCAATGGTATACCTAAACAGGCTGGAATAGATAAAATTCTTCTTATGGTATAGTTGGAATTGCAATAATTTGTCCTTCAATTATTTATCAATAAGGAGAGTAGTGAGGTAAAAAATAGACTATTTTGTGAAAAATAACAATTTGTGACAGATTTCCTTGATTTTCATGTATAAATCGGTGAATATGAAATGGGCCACACCTGTCGACCAAAATTATTTTGTGATAGAAATGTGTATTATGATATTATATATTAATTATAAAACAAGAGTTAACACTAAAGTATGTCTTGCCTGCCGGCACCATCAGAAACAATTATTCTTTCTTACTTCCACTATATTTTGAATTTACATGGATTTTCAGTTTCTGAGATCAAAAAATGTTTATAGAACTTAAACATTGCAAATATATGCAATAAAAATAATCAAAATCACTCAAACAGAAAATCAAGGTCAAGATCAAAAGATGGGGATGCAACTGTGCTTAGCTACTACTGGGGCATATGCATACCAAGTTTCATCAACCTATAGTATTTGAGATATGGAGGTGCTCGCAAAACTTTTCCATTGCTATTATATGTATTGAAAATTGTCAAAGTCACTCAACCGAAAAATTAAGGTCAAGGTCAAGGTCAAAAGATGGGGATGCAACTGTGCTAAGCTACTACTGGGGCATATGCATACCAAGTTTCATCAACCTAGGACCTATAGTTCTTGAGATATGGAGGTGCTCGCAAAACTTTTCCATTGCTATTATATGTATTGAAAATTGTCAAAGTCACTCATACGGAAAATCAAGGTCAAGGTCAAAAGATGGGGATGCAACTGTGCTAAGCTACTACTGGGGTATATGCATACCAAGTTTCATCAACCCAGGACCTATAGTTCTTGAGATATGGAGGTGCTCATAAAACTTTTTCAAAAAGTTAACGCCGCCGTCGCCGCCACTAAAGTAACACCTATGTCCCGCTCTGCTTCGTAGGCGAGACAAAAATTACGATGGTCGAGGAATGTGGCCAATACTAATTTTGACGAAATATGCAGAGAAACCAGTGAAAATGTGTGAAAAATGAGGATTTTTCAAATTTATGGAATGTTTAAAGTCCCAAAGATAAACCTGTGGTGTAAATATTTTGCTAAATCTTACAGATATGAAAAGTTTGTTCATACCTAAACATATTTTAGTTTAATTTTTGACAAGTTACAGTCGTTGAAAAAATAGTGAAAATACCGGGACAATTTAGGGCCTTTGTGGCTCTACTCCTTTGTTTTTATTCATTAGAATAAATTTTTAGCTCTTAAACTTTAGAATAATACAACTTCTTTTAGCTTATCTCTAGAACATGTACTTTCTTTGTGTAAAAAAAGTACACAAAGTTCAATCTAGCTGTGAACATGAGCTGGGTTAAGATTCTGACAGTCCAACAGGGTAGTCGATTTCTAATAGAAAACGATGGGGATAATAAGTCCATATTTGTCATTTACACAAAAGTAAGTATTAACAAGAGTTAACACTAAAGTATGTCTTGCCTGTAGGTACCATCACATAACTCTAACTTAAGGCCCAGGTTAAAGATATAAGAATAGGTAAGGTCAAGGTCAAACAACAAGCTGAATCATGAAAAAGGGGTCAGGGTCAAACGGTGTGGGATGAGTTGCATAGACCATAACAATAAGTGTTTGTATACCAAATATAAGATTTCTAGTTATACTTTTCGCTAGATTCATTTTCCACAAAAGTTTACGCTGCCGTCCGTCACCACCGCCAGAAAGTAATACCTATGTCTCACATTCGTTGCAGGCAAGACAAAAACTAAAAATTACTTGTGTATACTAGCAATTTATCTTCACCTTCAATGGTGGATGAGTTTGTTATATTGTTATTACTAGTCCAAATGTGGATCTTAAAATGCAATGTTATAAATGTAAGTGAGGACATCTGATGATCTGACCCAAAAATAAATAAAAATTAAAAATGATCCTTAAAGTTAAATTTGCTAAAAGTTAATACATAAATTGTTACATTTGCATTGAAAGAAAATTTAATGATCTTTTCAAATAAACTTATAAAATGAAAAAGAAGTTGATTGGATGTTCATGTGATCATGTACAATACAACCACTTTTTTCTTGCTTTTTTACATATTAATTGTTTTAATACATTTTGACAAATTTTGATTAAAAAATCTGATACATGTAAAAATAAAGTTTAGTTTATTCATAGTCACAATTTGAACAAACTTTTTGGTCACACGACAGGTGTCCTCACTCGAACAAGAAAAATATGGAGCATTCTAACAATAGAGCATATTTAATACATCAATTATTGAAGAAAGTACAAAATTCTTATAATTTGTAACATAATTTAATGTAACTATCCTATATAGTAAACAATGTATAACAATGAAAGTACAAGGACGGAATACATAATTTACTTTTGAGAATAACTCATCCTAATTGGAGGATTGTATCAATTAAAAAAGTAAATATGGAAAAGTCATCAATTTTTATAAATTGAATTCATCTATACCAAAATAATATAAACACATTTACATTGCAATTGTTCTATTTGAGCAGTCAAATTATAGTGACTGTATATCGATATGTGTCAATATATCACTTTTAATACACACCCCTTTCCGAGGCATGCTGTAAAACGTTGAATATGGTATGGTACAAATATTCAGAAAAGAAGAATTGTATTGGTAATTGGCTAGTGACTGATAATGTTGTATTCAAACCAGCCCTGTAAAGCATGAACATTCCACCACACAAGCCCTTTTATAAAAGATACCTAATTATATTAATTTTTATGGAACTGGACAATTTGCAAATCACAAAAATTAGCAGTACATCCTCTATACCTACACAGTGTTTTTTTTTTGCATTCTAGGACACATCAGCTACATTAAAGAATTAAATCAAAACTCTAATAAATACATGTATATAATTACATTCCGATAAAAAATATTAATTGTTTGCACAGAAAATTGCACGAAATGCATGGTTTGTCTTTTTTAAAATTACTCCATGCAAGTCGTTGTTAAGGTGGCCCGTGCTAGTGAGTTTCATTGAGAAATAAAACGGCATTATTAACCAATCGAAATTGTCGTTATAAATTAGAATGTAATTATACACCAATAAAACTCAAAAAAGATCTGTCAAAGTCAAAAATGGCCGGATTTCGTTAAACAGGAAGTAGGTTAGCGACAGACCTAAAATTGGTTCCCACGATATGAGACCCCACCCTGATGCTGTATACCAAATATCAAGTGGCTGTGATTAGTAGTTGCTGAGAAAACTGTTACAAAATTTTTTTCCCCGCCCGCACGCCGCTGGCCATTCACCATTTTATAACCCGGATTTTTCAGTCCGTGAAATCCGGCCAATTATGTGTAGATAAAAGAAACCTGTTTTATTGCCCTAAAGAAGGTCTTTTGACTGAAAGTGCTTGGGCCCCTCTTTCGTTTTTTATTTCATTTTAAGTGATATGTTTTTGTTTAATTATTATTCAATTTTACCTTTTAACATTGTGGTGTACCTGACTTTAATAATAATAATAATAATAATAATTAAAATGCCATTTGTTCAGAGAACAAATGAGAGGTCTTTCCCTGTCTCTTGTCTCTCTGTCGCTTTAGCATGTTAGCATTATGGTGTCCAATACAAGTACTATAGACAAATGAGTCATTTCGTTTTCGATATGAGGTTACCAATAGTTATCAAATAGGTTCCAGAATAAAGATCAAGGGGCCTAGTGTCAGAAAAAGGATGGTTGCTAAGGACATTTTGTTGGTTGCTATGGACTAAGGGTTACTTCCGGTTGACAAATTTTAACTCTAAACTCGGAAAGTAGTCTTGGTTAAGAATATATATGGTTGCTATGGACTTTTCATAAATGTTACCTTGTTGCTAGGGAATGACCTTGACCCATGACATTTGACCTTGGACTCAAATTGTAGGTCTTGGCATTCTGATTCATTAAAGTATACATGTTTACTATACTATCTGTTATGGTTTTCAAGTTATGGGCAAAAAACGTGTTTCGCGAAACTTGTTTTGGCCGCCATTTTGGAACCAGTCAACCAAATCATACACTGTTTGGACTCAAATTGTAGGTCTTTTAATTCTCTATCAAATGAACCCTACATTTCATTCACCATCTGTAACCGTTTAGAAGTTATAATTAAAAAACCATTTTCTAATTAAGAATCAAGGGCCGTAACTCAAAAACAACAAGTTTTACGCTTTCGCACCTGAAACATTTTTTGTAGCTTTCGACGTGGCGAACATTTTTTCCATGTATTGTCCGCTTAAATTTTTTACAGTTTTTGTGTTATACTCAAAAAACAATTTCCGATGGCGGCCATTTTGAAAATGGCTGTCCGTAGCCATGCGACTTTGGTTTTATGTTGGAGGGCATAAGTTTACGGTCTCAAATAACCCATATGTTTACTATGTTATCTCAAACTGTTTCCAAGTTATAAGCCAAAAACCGGTAAGCCGAAACGCATTAAGGGCCATAACTCGAAAACGGTTTGTCGCACAGTATTCGACCCTTTATATCAAATAAAGGACTAAATGAGACAAGTATTTTTACCATTACATGTCTGCTTCTATCTTGTATGGTTTTTAAGCCTATCTGCACACAAGGTGTACCATGACCTCTGACCTTGAGATTTGACCTTTGACCTTGACATTTTTGAATGCAACATATGTCACCTAGGATGATTGGTGAAGGTCCCAAGTCTCTAGGACTAACTGTTTTAAAGAAAAAAATTTTGACGTGTCGCGACAGGTTTCGACTCAAAAACGCGTAACCAGGAAGTTGATCGAAATTTTTTTTTTTGCGTGACGAAATGTTGCCAGGAGTCCAGCAACATTTCCCACACTTTAGATTTTTAATACCGGTTACGGTTTCTGAGATTATCTGATAACAAGGGTTTTTGGTCTGGGGCAGATAACTCCGTTACTAAAAATAGATCGGTGTCAAAGCATGAGTTTTGGCGAGGATTCCTATGACCGCATAATGGTACCAAGTATGGAAAAGATATGTCGCGACACTTTTCGTATATGGGCGGCGGAAAAGAAGAACAATAATAATAATAATAATAATAATAATCAGAAGAAATACAGTAAGGTCTTTCCACTGTAGTGGGAAAGACCTTAATAAATGCTTTATTTAAAGAGGGTTACACAGTTAGTTTACAAAACTAATCTTCCCTGAGGCCCTCATTGAGATAACAAATACAAACATCAACACAATAATAAATACAATCATGACAATGCATACATATGATAATGATACATGTAATTTGAATTTAATTGACAGTGTAAAAATAATTATAATAATCATAATAATGATAATACCATCTAGCTACAAATCTCATTACTTAAAAAAAATTTTATTTTTGTTTTAAAGAGATTATTGTTTTTTACTTGATTCAAACTCAGGGGTAAATTGTTCCACAATAGTGAGCCAGAATATAAAAATGATTGTTTATAGAATTCAGATTTAGGTTTAGGAACAAGTAATTTTCGTGACACATTATTTCGCAGTTGGTAAGGATTTGGGGAGTTTTTGAACATATTTTTTAGATAAATGGGTGCATCACCGTTTATAATTTTATGCATCAGCAGATATTTGTGGTATTTTATTCTCATATCGACAGTCATCCATCCTAGCTGTTTAAATAAAGGTTCTGATGGTGCTAATGGGTCAGCATCTAGGGTGACTCGAGCTGCTCTCTTTTGCAGTCTTACTATCCTAGTCAATTGGTCAGTTCCACAACCTCCCCACACAATACAACAATAATCAATTAATGGAAGTATATAACCATTATAATATGCATTTCTTGTATCATGGTTTAAAAATTTCTTTATTTTAGTAAAAAGATGTATTCTGGAAGAGATGCTTTTACATACATGATCTATTTGGTTCTTCCAAGAGAGGTTATTATCAATTCTTACACCTAATAGTTTTTCACATTCAGAGTTTTGTAATTCAGAAGAATTTATGAACAGGTATAGTTGACCGTTTATTGTCTGAAGTCTTTGTTTAGTTCCAATTGTCATACATTTTGTTTTATCAATATTTATAAACATGTTGTTATGTTTACACCATTGTTCAACATTCTTTAAATCATTTTGGACTTCAGCCTGAATCTCATTGATATCTTTTCCTGACATGTGCAAGGTAGTGTCATCTGCATATAAATCTGTTTTACAACTTTTTATTGATAATGGTAAGTCAGTAATATAAATAACGAATAAAAGAGGTCCAATTATAGAACCTTGTGGAACACCATATTCAATTACTTTTTGACTAGAATAAGCACTACCAATCTTTACTTGTTGTGTTCTGTCATTCAAATAAGATTCAAAAAACTTAATACAATGATGACTGAAACCATAAAGTTGTAATTTATGACATAACAGTTTGTGATCTACAAACTCAAATGCTTTTTTGAAATCAAGAAGTACAGCTAAATTAATGTTTCCACTATTCATTTCATGTAGCCATTTGTCTACAATATTTAAAAGTGCAGTTTGACAAGAATGGTTTGGCCTGAAACCTGACTGATCAGGATGCAATAATTTATTTTCGTTAAGGTATTTATATATATGGTTTGAGACATGTCTTTCTAATATCTTTGATATAGTTGGTAAAACAGATATTGGCCTGTAGTTGGTTGGAAGGTTTTTGTCACCACTTTTGTAAACTGGAGTTACTTTAGCATTTTTTAAAGAAGAGGGGTAAATACCTGTGTCAATTATTCTGTTAAAAATATATGTTAGTGGGGAAGCAATATGAGAAGCACATAATTTTAATATTTTAGGTCCAATATTGTCTGTCCCAGAGGACTTGTTGATATTTAATTTAGTTAATTCACAAAAAACTTCATTAATCCCAATAGGTGGAATCCTAAATTCATTATGGTTACTTTGATTTAACCTTGTATTTACAAACAGTTCAAGATTTTCATGTCTTTGTGAGCTTCCTGAGTTGTTTATATTTATTCTCAGGTTTTCAACACATGATGTGAAGAAGTCATTAAAAGTATTTGCTATATCAATTTCATTAGTTATTCTTTCATTTTTATCATTGATGAGCTCAGTGGGTGATTCCTTATTTTGAAGATTTATTATTGTATTGATAAGAAAAATCATTTGGTACCATAGGGTGGTCTCATGCCCCACCCCCTCAAAATACAAAATGCTTCATATCTTGGAAACCATTGAGATTCCAACCCTATAACCATATATAGTATTACTCCTTATGATAAGACAAATCCTTAGGGGTCGCAAGGGAGGGGGGGGGTCATATCTTTACAACCTTTCAGATCCCCACCCTATAACCATCCATATTTGTGTTTCTTAAAACAAAAACAAGCACTCAATACCATATGGAGGTCTCATGGGATGAAAAGGGAGGTCTGAGAAGAGTGCATTGGGACATGTTTGGGGAACTTTGTTTGGGAGACTCAGAATTATTACTTGTTTATATTTCAAATCAATCTTTTTGGTAGATTCTGAGAGTCTGTTATGAAAAATTTCTCATTGTTGACCTAAGTCGTCACGAAAAACAGGAAGTAGTCAGCTGACCTGAAATAATATAATATTAATATTTTGAATTTGACTGGTTGATTTTAAATCTATTAATTAGGTAAACATGGTGTGATTTGTTATGCCTAAATGTTCTTTTGTTGTCTTCATTCAACATGGCACAACAACCTCCAGTATGACAATCATGGACAGCATACTCTAAATCTACCACGTCTTCTTTGTGTATTTGCACTGTTCTTGAAGCTGAAGTTATTGCAAATCTTTTGCACTTGAAGAGCTGACTGTCCTGTGTTTCTTGCAGTTGCTTTACATTCAGTTGCAAGTTGTCCAATGAGATAACTTTCCCGAGCTTTAACTAGAAAAAAATAATAGATTCCTAGCTTTTACTGGAAAAAATAATAGATGAATAATCATAGGTTAATCTGTAAGATTAAATTAAATTATTTATAAGCAAGTACATGTACAATGTATATTTTTAATAAACTGTGGTAGTTCTTCATGTTGGAAATATGCACAAAGGTCCATGCTTTAACACACCAATAAAACTACAAAATATTGCATACAATGCATAAAATGACATTCCAATATAGTGTACATGTATATAATTCTTGCTCAAAAAGTTGGTTTATCTTCTTAGCTCAATTCACCAAAGGCCATGTAAGCTTTTAAATTCTAATGTGCTACCAGTCTTCAAATTTTGGCCCCTAGCGTGTCTGACAAAGGTTAATCCAGAAAAGCACTTCATACACAATGAATATCATTGTGATCTTTTATCGCTCCCATGTCTATATGTGGATCATGTCTTTCATGCACATATTCCATATTCATTCATTTTTATATTATGTCATCACTATGCTTCAGTACATCGATCATCTGTAATCCATTTTCAAAAATCCTTTCCTCTAAAACCACAGAACCAATTTGGCTGAAACTTTGTAGGAATGATATATAACAAGTTGTTTATAAATGATTCTCATTTTAAATTGATTTGATAAAAAAAATATGGCAGCCATTACTAAAATAAGAGCAGGGGGCTAAAACAACTACCAGTCATAGATATCATAATTCTGGTAGCGAGTAAAAGTAATCAGCATGTCAAGATCTACCTATCCTGAAATTTTTAAGTAATTCAAACAAACAAAATACTCTGTGCAAGTTGTTGTCAAGGTAGCATGAGCTGATGGGTTAAGCTGAGCTATCAACAAATCAAAATGGTCCTCATAAATTAGAATGTAATGATTTGATGATAAATAAAGAAATGGAGCAGTCGCACACGACAGCTGATCCCCTTGCCCAACAATGATTTTAAGGTGTTTTAAGTAAATTTAGTAGTTTTCTGCAAGGTATTTCAGCAAATGATGTCATGATGTACCCACTGACCCAATGCCATCTATCTATTACTTACAGTTGCTGAGATATGGACCTTAATCAAAACTTTAACCAGAGTTGTGCATGCCGAAAATGTATGTCAAAGTGACCTAATTTTGGTACAGATGCTGGTTACTATCTATGATGTACCCAATGACCCAATACAATCTCTCTAATACTTGCAGTTGCTGAGATATGGACCTTGACCAATACTTTAATGTGAGTTGTCCATGTGGAAAATGGAGATCAAGTTGACCTAATTTTGGTACAGATGCTGACTACCATCATAAATGTACCCACTGACCAAATATCATACGTCTATGACATTAATTTTTGAAGTTATTATAGGATTGAACACCTATTTTCGGTCGTTCATACATGCATGAACGACCGAAATTAAATGTTCAATCACAAGGCAGAGGCGTTCATGAAAGTACTGGTATGAACGGATCTGGCAATGACGTTTTGACAAATCAGAATTGAGTATACGCATGTCTGATAAGATTTATTGACAAAACAAAAACCATTATGTACGTATGTACAAATGAACAAACCAAACGCTATGTCCCCTCCTAACTTCGTTGGGCTCGAGGATAATATCTGCATGTTTTAAATATTCTTATTCAAACATTAAGTTGTCCTTACCTACAAGACCGATTTCAATCAAACTTTGCACAATTGTCAGTACTTAATATTTTGATATGCTCAGTCCATGCACGACTTTATGACTTAATGTCAATCTTACTGTACATATGATATCAAAACTTGTGATTCACCCTTGGTTCTACAAACTTCTAATATATTTTGTTACTGGAATTACTGATTGTTTAGAAACATTAGGTTTCTTTCTTTTGTATCCTCAGTGCTGGATTTGGCTTCCCTGTTTGAAATTTTTGGTTTTTAGTACTTTTCATGTTTAATAGTAAGGTTTCAATGTTTTCACCTGAATGATGCCGATGAAAGGTTACTCCTTAAAATATTGATATACAGATTAACCAAATTAACTGTTTCTACCCTATTTGGTTTATGTATTTCGAAACCACTGTGTCCAGACTTTTCTTGACAACTTATGTTTTAATCACTGAAATTGCTTATTGTTAAATTTAAAATTGTTTAAAATATCATGTTTCTTTTGATTTTACTGTTAAAAATGGTTGGTTTTGAGTACGTTTATATATTTTCAAAGTTGTGACATGAATCTTCTTCAAATATTGAAATACAGCATAACAAAATAAACTGTTTTTTTTGTATTTTGAAGAGGCAGGTCTTTTAATGATGGTTATTGTTTGTCCATATAATGATGTATATGTGTATTTAGTTAAGTTTCTTGAGTATACTATACTTCATAGAAAACTAATCCTGTAATTTGGTTAGACAGACAGAGGAATTGACAGACCCCTCTCAATATTGGCTTGACATACTCCAATACTGAAAATTACTCACTTGGGAATCTACTTTATAAGATACTATGTCATCTTTCTTGATTTTTTTGCTCCAGTTCGATCCACTAGCTATAGTTTCATTGTCTGTATTCTTCCTTTTTATACCAAACTGATAATCTGCAAAATTATAAAAAAACGATATTAGGATTAAGTTTATGTATACTGTTTTTATATACTGTGGTTTCATTATTATTCATGTGCTATTAATTTTCATGGATTTCATGGGTGGCCTTGAATACCTCACAAAAAATAAATAACATTGTTCAGTATGTTACAGACTTCAGAAATACATATTACTGACCCTTTTTTCATCAAACTACAAAAATTAGTACCAACGAAAATAAATGAATCCACAATATACCGTCAAACCTATGAAGTGTTGATAGTGCCCTTTATGGAGAGGGACCCTTTATATTAAAGTTCCTTCTCAGCAATTTGATTGCTTTTTAACCCTTGCCATGCTGTGTTGTTTTACTTGGTTCAAGTGCTCACTGCTGCATTGTTTTGGTGAAAAACAACAAATTACCACTATATAACTTCAAACAGTTGTAGAAATAAAACCAAACAACATAAAACTTTGATAATTTATATGGAAGAACATTTATGACAAAGCATCAATATTATATAATCAACAACACAATGTGGTTTCCATGGTAACCAAGTCATTCATGTTTTCCTGTAAAAAACATTTTTTGTAGTGTTTCTTTCATTTAATGTTTTTTAAACAAATAAATTGTAGAATATATGAAAGGATTTGATAATTTAGGAATAAAAAGTGTCAAATGAACCAATTTCTCTAAAAATATTTACCAATTAGCCTTTAAGATTAGAATTATACATTGTATAAAGAATACTATTATTTTGTTGAAATTACAATTTCTTAAACAAATAAATATATGAAGTGAGCTTTGGACACCTGACTTAAACTAATGTGAACAATACTGGAAACATGTAAGTACATTTTCAATTAAAAAATAAAAAGCTTCGCCGAGCGCAGCATGATACGACCGCAACATGTTGAACCCTGTACATTTTAGGCCCAATATGGATAGTCTATTGCTCTGGACACATGCAGCCCATGGTGGACTGACAAAGGTTTTTGACACATGCTGCTCTGGTTGACTTTCGACCCAGGGGGTAAAAATGTAAATTTTCAATTTTGTATTCTACTCTTGCAAAAAAATTGTCAAAATCGGACAAGAATTTTAAAAAATTCAATTTCGGCCCCTTTTGGCCCCTTCTTATGTAACAGGTGAAAAAGGGGTGGGGTGGCAAAAATAATTTCTCAAATTTGGATTCACTACTTGACAAAAATAAACTTGCAAAAAAAAATTTCAAAAACAAACCAGAAATAAAAAAGTTTTGATTACGGCCCCTTTTGGCCCTTAATTACAAAACAAGTGAAAAAGGGGATGGTCACAAAAAATAATTCTCAAATTTGGATTCACTACCTGACAAGAATAAACTTGCAAAAAAAATTTTAAAATTGGACCACAAATAAAAAAGTTTCGATTTTGGCCCCATTTGGCCCCTTATTTCGTAATAGGGGAAAAAGGGGGGGGTCGCAAAAATTAATTCTTAATTGTGTAAATGAGCTGAACATTTAAGCAAGCAACAGCTTCTCTCTAGCTGCTATAGTTTTCATTTCATAGGCCAAAAACATGAAAAAACATTATTTTAGGGGCTGTAGCCCCTATCAGGGGTCATCTGACAACTTCTACCGTATGGAGTTTTTTTGAAGAGCTAAATGAGCTGAACAATTAAGCAAGCAACAGCTTTTTGCTATCTGCAATAATTTTCATACTATAGGACAAAAACATGAAAAAAATGCTATTTTTCACCTTTAAGGGGCCCTATAAGGGGTCTTCTGACAACTTCAACCAAATGGAGACTTTTGAAGAACTTTTGATCCTGAAGCAGTAGGGTGGCATCAGATTTCATCTATCCCTTATACTTTTTGAATTACAAGCCAAAAACAGTAGTCTTACCCCCCTGGTCTATTTTTAGCCATGGCGGCCATGATTTTTGACGAATCAGAAATTGAAACATTACTATAGTGCAGGACACCCTAATGATCAATCAAACCAAGTTTCATTGAATTCTGTTCAGTAGTTTCAGAGTAGAAGATTTTGAAAAAGTTATTATAAGAACAAACAAAAAAGTTACAATTTTAGCCCCTTTTGGCCCTTAATTTCCAAACGAAAAAAGGGGGGACTCCCAAAATCAATCCCATCCATCCTTTAATGGTAAGAAATATCATTGTCAAATTTTATTGCATTTGGATAACTAGAACTAAAGTTATCGTGTATACACTAAACAGACGACGACAACAACGACGACGACGACAACGACGACGACAGCATCATACCATTATACGTCCGCAAATTTTTTTCGGTCGCATAAAAACAGTTGTAAACATATGATCCATCATTTCTGTTAATATAACAACGAAAAGAATATTGTAGTTGATTCAAGAATGGACGTAGTCCAGAAATCATTCTTCTTCATATGCCCTTTTCCAGCTCTTGTATGCCAGGATATATTCCTGTTTTGTGTGGTACAGTTCAAAACATAACAAGGAACAATGCATAATATTACTTCACATTGGCCACATTGATATACACTCTCATGTCCAGGACTTTTACGCTTTTGTTCTACTGCAGACTAAATTTCTCATTCAGCAGGGTTACACACAACACATTGTCTTGAAACAGTGCGTCCATTTGCTGATATTTTATGGGGAAAATGCCTTCCTGAAAGTCTTTAAAGTTGATAAGAGGATCATGCGTCCAGCCACTTTTCTATTTACGTCTTTACACTCAATCAACTGACTGATAAGTTTTCTACGGAAAATTCTTTGGAGCATCGGTGTTCCTTTGTTAACATTTTCCTTGTAAACTTGGTATGTAGGCATTCAATGTTGCAAGGCTGCAAACGTGAAAAAATACTTTCTTTCACCACTTGAGTGTTTTTATCAACACCCAGCTGCCATAAGATACCATTTGATCAGTCCTGGATACAGAAAATAAGAAAATCAAATACTTTCATTATAAATACAAAAAACATGTCATATAGAATATTATGTACTTTCCTTTCTTTATCTAGGTGAGTATCAGACGAGTCCGGTAGGACGAGTCTGATACAAGACTAGATGTAGATAGTATCAAAAAGGAAAGTATATAATATTCTTTTTATCGGTAATGACGTCACAGTTATCAAGTGCTCCCACCTGATATTTTCTTGTATCACGGACTGTCCATGATACTAAAAAATATTAGGCAGATGAGATCAAAGGAAAAAGCCGCTTATTACCGATAAAAAGAAATAAGTGTCAAAAATCAGACGAATCGTAATGCACACATGCTGCTTAATATATAAATGAATCAACAAATAACACAATAATCCATGTTCTCTAGTGAATGTAATATAAGCAGGTATTTTGAACATATGAACATGTCTTTGTAAAAATATATATTACCAACCAATAAAGTCATTTTGAGCTTTTATTGAATAAAAACAACTTAGAATTAATAGAATATGTTATTATTGAGAATGGAAAGCTTAAAGTAGAAAGTTTCATGATGAAGTGACAACCTTAACCTACATGTGATGCATATAGTTACATTTATGCAAAGATTGAAAAACTAACATGTCAACACCCCTTTCAGCTTATTGTACTCTGTGACAAGTTTTGGATGATAAATTTCTTCCCCAGTGGTTGGATCACATTTACCAATACCTGAAATGTTAAAGGCAATCTTAAAATATTTTTTTTTAATTCTAGTGTAGAAGTGAAATTGCCAGCAAATTCATGGTATAATTGTTTTTTTTATCAATGGTAACCGTGTTATAACTGGGTCAACTCAAAATAAAGTAGCTTATATGTGTTTAAATCTTGAATTCATGAGACAGAAATATAAGCTTCGTACTATGTACGAATAAGAACGTTGATGTACAAATGTATATGGTACATGAATTTGTGTGTGTATGTACTTTTTTTATCAGAAGTTATCAAAGTTTAAACAGTTACACATACAAACATGTACATGCACTGTTTTTTTAAAAAGATTTATGAAAAAAATGTACGTCAAAATATGAATTTTTATACTAACCAATAAATTCAGATGAGGAGACAGTGGTAAGCATCATAACAACTTTGCTATCATGGTATTTAGTTACACTAAGAATTCCAGAGTTTGCAACAACTAAGTCTCCTTTGCGAGGTACAGCAGCATCTTTTATAAGTTTGAATGCCTTTCTGATTAGATGGAAAAGTACCAGTTGCACCAACACCTAGTTCCATAAGTCTTGAAATAGCCGAGGAGAAGTGTAATACAGGATATGCCCTCGTCCATAAAAGCCTCTTCGTAAGTCCATGGTTAGGTCATACATTGATCCATTTTGACTTGGGGTGTGGAAGATTTCCCAGTATAAAGTCTAAAGCTAGAACAGTAGCCATTCGTTGCATCACAAATCATATAAGCCTGTCAGGGTTGTAAACTCGAAAGATACATGTAAGTTGCCTCTCCATGGTACCAGCCAGCTGCTGATGTTGGTAATAGTCCGAAACTTGACACAATTTGCTTAAAGATGTCTCCAAGTTTGAACAATGGGTTATAATTGGCAAGTCCACAGGGTATATAGAAGGTGTTGTCATTTAGATGGAGGAAAGTTAAAATCAGTAAAAATCCATCTAAATCATATAAAATACAATATTTTCAAGATGCTGTGCATACTTTTTATCTTTAAAGGTGACAAATTATACACTTACAATTATATTTATCAATAATTTTGTCATTTTCAACTATATACAATCAATGTTTTGGGTGAAATTTATTTTCTGTGGTAATTCATAAAAGAAGCAATAGGTACCAATAAGGCATTCCAAAGTCATAAGTCCAATACAACAAAGACAGAACAGGTAAACAGGAAACGAAACAAACACAAACAGAAAACACACAACACAAGAAAACAGCAGAACATCAATTGACAACACAAACTCAAGTTGAAACGAAGGTGAACTCAGGTGCTCCGGAAGAGTAAGCAGTTCATGCCTGTTGTGCCTGTTGCAACACACTTGTCGCACTGCCAATTATCAATTCTGTGTGTCAAATCCAGTATTGGAGCTAGAGCAAAACAAAACTCTATGACAAACCAACATTTTTACTCATCCGAGAGACAGAAACCCCATATCTGTCTATGAGCTGATGACGTCTTCCATAAAACTTCTTTAGTGATGACAACAATCGAGGAACAAAATAACCCTGTGTTAGCAATTTTTGTGTCAAACGTGACACTATGTCAAGGAAATCTGTGTATACCTTACCAGCTCTAGAATAACCAATCGGTTGTGATATGTAAACTCAATAAACTGGAGCTTATAACGTTTACACAAGTAGGGAAAGTTGACAATTGGAAAATTGAATTCATCACGTTTGTCATAAAGTTTGGTTCAAAGTCCTCCCAGAGTGTCTTTTTCGAGATGTAGATCAAAATAAGAGGCGGACTTCCTAGAATCTGTAGTGTCCTTTATCTCAAGATCCTGGGGATATATGAGATGTAGAAAATCACCAAAGCCAGGATTGTTCAGTGAAAGGACATCAACAATATAGAGGTAGGTGATAATTGTAAGAATTTTGCATCATATGAATGAAGAAACAAATCAGCAAGCAAAGATGCACAAGTGCCCATCGGAATAGATTGTTTGCTGAAACACACATCCACCAAACTGTACAAATATGTTGTCGATGAGAAAGTTGAGCTTATTGATTATTTGGTCTTCTGTGAATTGTTTATTACTCTAAGACTCATTGACCACAAAATAAGTCTTGTTAAAGTTGACCACCAGGTATTTGTAACTGCGTTCACCATTCTTTTTGAAAAAAAAACTACCCCTAATCAGTTATGCTAATCGTGATTTGAGTTGTGGATGTGGACTTAACGTTTTTATACAATGAATGCAATATTTTTGAGTTTTATTGGTGTGTAAAAGCGTGGACCTAAGCACATTTTTAATGAAGCGCAGTAGCGCTTCATGTTGAAAATGTGTGCCAAGGTCCACGCTTTCACACACCAATAAAATTCAAAAATATTTCATTCATTGTATATAATTACATTCCAATCAAATATATTAAATATTACATGAAATGCATGGTTTATGTTTTTTAAATTACTCCGCGCAAGTCGTTGTCAAGGAAGCACGTGCTGTTGAGTTTTATACAGAAATAAAACTCAACTAATAACCAATTAAAATCCTCCTTATACACAAGAATGTAATTATATAGTGTTGAATAAAAAGCTACACCAAGCGCAGCATGAAACAATCGCAACATGTTGAACCCTGTTCATTTTCGGCCTAATATGGATTGTCAATTGCCTTGGACACATGCAGCCCATGGTGGACTCAGAAAGGGTTTTGACACATGCATTTTGTGGTGGACATTCATACTTCAATATTTTGCATAATTGTGCAAAATTATCTTCATTTAATACAAATAAAAATTTAGATTATATCTATTTGTTTTTTTTTTAAGTTGCAACCATTACAGCCAATCTCTTGAAATTTGACGATTTTGACCCCTTTGACTCCTAATTTCCGAAAACGGTAAGAGATATTACAAATCTGATTGAAAAACACAGGCAGGAAATTTCACAAGGAGTCTAATGAAAAAAAGATTTTGAAAATCAGTGCTACACATACTTCTACATGATATATATATTCTAACTTTGACTTAAGCTCAATAAAATTAGGAATCTTTTCTTTCAGTTTACATTTATAAATATAGAACCTGAGAGTGCCTGTTATATTTAGGTGCCCTTTAACACAGGTTTGACTGTATTCAGGGTTCTAACTATTTTTTGGACACAAAATTCAAGGGTTTTTCAATGACTTTTCAAGGGTTTTTAGGTCATTTTCAAGGATTAAAATAGTCCGAAAAAATTTTAAAATCCAATATTTTTCAGCCATTTTTTCATCGAACGGTCAACAAATCTGCATATTACAAAATTCCAGGGTTTTTCAAGGCTATTTGATAAAACTCAAGGATTTTTCCAGGTTTCTGAACATTGAAATGAATTTCAAGGACTTTTCCATGTTTCCTTGAATTCAAGGATGGCATGGGAACCCTGTGTATTTTATTGCTTATCTGATGCATAACCACCCCACTCACACACAGACTCCATAGGCCGTTATTGGGAAAAGACAGGTTGATCTTTTTTATTCTTTTCAAGTGTAGAGTGCAGCTGAACATAATCAAGAATATCGCCTCTGATATTAAAAGGTTCAATCCTTCTGATCATCAACTTTCCCTTCTTATGTAGCAACATCCATCTGCTCCAGCTCTTGGAGATAACATATCATAATTGATTCATTATTCAAGTACTTGTAAAGTTAATTTCTTTTACTAACTTTGATAACCCAGGGCCATGTTATGTCTTGATTGTGGTCATCACTTAAAAGTATAATGGGCTAAAAGACAAATACTGTAAACACAAAAATTTTCGTGGGGTGATATTTTCGTGTTTTTGTAAAGTGAACTTTTCGCGTGGGGGGGAAAAATCACAATTCTTCTGAATATTTATATGCTTTACTTAAAGAATTATTATTTCACATAGAGGATATTTTCACAGATATTTTGAGATCGCAAAATAAGCGAAAATAACCCCCATCAAAAATGTCCACGTTTACAGTATGAGGTGTCTACCACTCATGTGAATGCAGAATAGTTTTCTTTACTAACAACCTACCATTTTCAGATTCTGCTACCGGTATGTTTCCGAACACAAAACTCTGCACTCTTGGGTGATTTAATTCTGTAATAGCAAGAGGTGCTGCACTAACCCTATCAAGATGTCAGAAAAAAAAATATTTAAAACATATATATGCAATCAAAATACCACTTAATTAAGAATACATATTGATAATAGCACAGAGGACTATGCAATACATTATTTTAAGTATCAGGGGTGTAACTAAAATAAAGAAATGGAGCCCATTGTCTGTTAAATTAAAATGTCAGTACAGGTGACCCATAATGAGATATTAATATTCAAGACATAGACAGTCTGCCAATCTAGGGGGTGTCACAGCCCCCACCCCGGAATTGCGATTATCGTTTAACAAGAGGCTCCCAGGAGCCTGAATCGCTCACCTGAACTACACAGATACATATTTTTTGTAGATATTATTGTGCTTAACCATATGCCATTTAAATTTCTGAAATAACTTGGTTAGTTTTCAAGATATTGGGCATAATAAGTGCAAAATTTAGCAAAAATTACGAAAAAGGGCTCCCACATCAGCAGTCATTTTCTGAAATTTCAGGACAGGTAGATCTTAATATGCTGATCACTTTTGATTCTTGCACAATTTTGATATCTGAAACCATTTTTGAGTTATTAGCAAAAAAATGAAATTTACCCCTATGTTCTATTTTTAGCCATGGCAGTTATGTTTTTGACGAATCAAAAATCTGAACAATAGAGTTGTAGCATATAAGCTATTAAACAAGTGTGCCAAGTTAAGATGCAGTTGGTCTTACGGTATCAGACAAGTTAATCTTTGAAATTCAGGGAAAAAGTAATGAAAAATGGTAAATTTTGTTGTTTTAAGGACAATAACTCCTAAAAGAAATGGTCCAACAGCTTTGACCTATTTGACCTAAGAAATGTAGATCTTGATGTGCTTAATCAAATGCAATTAAATTTTTGAAATATCTTGTATAGTTTTCAAGATATATGGCTGAATAAGTGAAAAAAATTTCAAAAAATCCAGAAAAAGGGCAGTAACTCCTATGTCGATTGTTGGATCTTCTTGAAAATTTCAGAGCAGGTAGATCTTGAGATGTTGATCACTTTTGTCTCCCATCAGAATTTTGATATGTGTAACTATTTTTGAGTAATTATCAAAAAACTGCAATTTACCCCTATGTTCTATTTTTAGCCATGGCGGCCATATTTTTTAACGAATCAAAAATCTGAAGGTTAGAATTGTAGCAATTATGCTACTAAGCAACTGTGCCAAGTTTGGTTGAAGTTGGATGTATGGTGTCAGACAAGTTCATCTTTGAAATTCAGGGGAAAAGTAATGAAAAATGGTAAATTTTGACGCTTTAAGGGCCATAACTCCTAAAAGAAATGGTTCTACAGCTTTGACCTACTAACTTGAAATGTAGATCTTGATGTGCTTAATCATATGCAATTTGAATTTTTAAAATATCTTGTATAGTTTTCAAGATATAGGGCTAAATAAGTGCAAAATTTTGAAAAAATCCAGAAAAAGGGCAATAACTCCTACATCGGTTGTTGGATCTTTTTGAAAATTTCTGGGCAGGTAGATCTTGAGGTGCTGATCACTTTTACTATATGCATGAATTTGATATCTGTGACCATTTTTGAGTTATTTGCAAAAAACTGTATTTGACCCCCCTGTTCTATTTTTAGTAACAGCGGCCATGTTTTTTGACGTATCAAAAATCCCAATGCAAACTTTTTGCACAATACCCTAAGGAACAACCATATCAAGTTTGGCTGCAATTGGCAACACAGTTTCAGAGAAGAAGATGTTTGAAAAAAGCTTATGGAAGACGGATGACTGACGACAGACGACGGACGACAGACGACGGACGACGGACGCAAAGTGATGGCAATAGCTCACATGACCCTTCGGGTCAGGTGAGCTTAAAAAAGGACAAAATACTGTTAAATAGACTGGAAAACTGATACTCTAAAGATCACGGCGTACACGTTCCAAAAGCCTAAAAATTCCAAACATCACATGCCGAATACCCTTTAAAAAGCATGGAATACCCCCTTCAAAAATGGCTGTGACACCCTCAATCTAGCTGATGATATATTCAGTTTAACCATAATTTAAATAAGTTATTTATTATATTTATGAGAAACATATATTGGTAATCTATTGACTTCGAAGCTCATCTCATGTGTTATTAACAATTAGTAGCATTTTCTAGTTTTTCTTGCTAAAACAACTACATTGAAACCTTTTCAAAACCGAACAGTAATGGGACTCAAGGATTTGTTCGGTTTTAGCAGGTGTTCGGTTTTGTCAGGGTTCAAGTACAACCAGAAATGGACTATTATAGATAATAAAATAAAGAAATAATGTGTCCATGGGACACGGATGCCCCCGCTGGCCCCAAACAGGAAGTAGATGTCCAACAGGTCTCAAAATCTCTTAGGACGTATAGTTTGTCATACTGAACCATCCTACCAAGTTTCAAATCATTCTCATGTACAGTTCCTGAGAAAAGCTTGACGGAAATTTTCATAGTCATGTTCACATATTATAACACTGACCCAAGTCTCAAACAGGAAGTAGATGTCCAACAGCTCTCAAAATCACTTAGGACATACAGTTTGTCATACTGAACCATCCTACCAAGTTTTAAATCATTCTCACGTACGGTTTCCGAGAAAAACTTGACTGAAATTTTCATAGTCATGTTCACATATTTTAACATTGGCCTAAGTCCAAAACAGGAAGTAGATGTCTGACAGGTCTCAAAATTGCTTAGGACGTATAGTTTGTCATACTGAACCATCCTACCAAGTTTAAAGTCATTTTCATGTATGGTTCCTGAGAAAAGCTTGACGGAAATTCGTACATACGTCCGGGCGGACATGAGTTAAACTTAATGCCCCCCTACATGTCGTCCCGGGGGCATAAAAATATGAAACTAAAATGAAAGTCTATCATAAAATTTGAAATTGAAAATGCAATATAATTATATACATGTATATATTAAAGTAAAAGTCTTTTAGTAACAAAATTGAATTCTTCTTGGTTATTTTTGGTGTAGCTTGTGATTCACTTATTCACTCATTTTATTTTTAACAATGAAATTATTTTCTCATTAATTAGACCATTTATTAAGCTATGTTTTGGTGACAATCATTAACAAAATTCAGGTTTGTGAAACTTATTGTTATCAAAACATTCATATAACTGCATGTTTTGATAATAAATGCTCATATCCTAATCATTTTGACAGCTTAGGTATTCTTTTAAATTTCTTGTAAAAACATCCTTGTAATTGCTATTGCAAAAGCAGAAAGTCAATCCTTGATTATCTATGATGAGTTCGGTATGGACAAGGTATTATAATATGATTTATTAACTAAAGGGAATAAAAATTGGTTCGGTATTCGGAATGGACAGTATTCGGTTTTAACAGGTTAAATTACTTTATGTTTTATCAAAAATTCTTTGGGACTTTTGATGTGAAATTCGGTTTAGTCAGGGTTTGGTTTGGACAGTTTTCACTGTACTTTAAGGTAAAAGTTACTTTTACTTAAAGTAGTCATTCTAGCAAAAAAGAAAGAAAGAAATGTGTCCATGGGACACAGATGCCCCCACTGTCTGAAAGTTGCTTAACCATCCCACCAAGTTTCAAATCATTCCCATGTATGGTTTTTGAGAAAAGCTTGATGGAAATTTGTAAGTCTGAAAATACAATTTCAGATCGGCCCATCTTAAAACAGACAGTTAAAGTCTGACATGTCTGAAAGTCGCTTAGGACGTATAGTTGGTCATGCACAACCATCCTACAAAGTTTCAAATCATTCGCAAATATGGTTTCTGAGAAAAGCTTGACGGAAATTCGTATGTCTGAAAAGTACAATTTAAGGTCAGGTGAGCTAAAAAGTGTGGAAGCTCAAATTTTATCATTGTCAAGTTGTTACATCAATTTTTAGTAAAAAAAAATGTTTATTATTACTTTAAATAAACTATTGACAAAGACAATATAAAGGTTTTATATATATTTTGTACCTTTGATCATTTAACAGCCATGTTCCTTTTTCTGCAACATGGGTTATTTCTTCAATACGAGCCAACTTCTGTATTGTGTCCCTGTTAGGGTTATGGTGGTTGGTAATGAATTGAATATTTTTAACAATTCCACACCAACTTTCACCTGCTTCTGCAATAGAGAATATGAGCCTTTGTCATCATCTATTATGTCATGTACATGTATGTAGAATAATTTATGAATGCCAAAACTAAACACTAGTTAACACTAAAGTATATCTTAACACTAAAGTATATCTTGCCTGTGGACACCATCACAGAACTCATTAAAGGTCTACCTAGGCCTTAAATTAAAATATAAGAATAGTTAGGGTCAAGGTCAAGGGCAACTGACAGGTAAAAGAGTGACATTTTACCACCACAAAGACTATGTAACATTTGAAGTTGTTCTAGATACCATGGTTATTGAGAAACAATTAACAAACTAGAAAAACTGTGAGCGAAAGCTCATGAATCAACACCCCCGCCCCCAACTTCCACTCAAAGGAGACATTAGTAGAACTTTTGATGCTGAAACAGTAGTGTGGCATCAGATTTCATATATCTCTTATACTTTTTGGCTTACAAGCCAAATACAGTGGTCTGACCCCCCTTCTGACGGATCAAAATTTAAAACACAAGTTTGGTGCAGGATACCTTAAGGATCATTCATACCAAGTTTCATTAAATTCTGTTCAGAGGAGAAGATTTTTGAAAAATTGTTAACAGACGACGATGGATACCAAGTGATGGTAATAGCTCACATGTGAGCTAATAAAAGATGTTGGCCCTGTTATTAATTATTATGTTATTGAAATAGGGCTATCTAGGATTTTAAAAATTTTTATTTCTAAGGAAGAAATAGGTACTTATATGCGTTCTTGGAAAAACAGCTACTGATCTTTCACTCGTGATAGAATTTTTTTGGTCTTTTGTCTCGTTCTGCTGCCCTCCACTTGAAAAAGACTGAAAAATTCTATCACTCATGAAAGATTAGACAGTCTTTTCAAAAACTTATGTAAGAACCATTTATTCTTGCATACCAACTTCTGTTATATATTGTTCAGTAGTTTAGGAGGAGTTGTGTCCACAAGATGAAGAATCATGATCTCAGAAAATTTCTTGGTCAAAAGGGCTGTAATTCCCACAAAATTTGTGGATCAGAAATTCGTTGTAATATGTACAACTACATATGGTCTACTTTTTGATAACAAGTTTTGTTGGATTCTGTTCATGTAGTTTAGGAGTTGCATCAACTAACTGTGATCACAGAAGACTGAAGGATGGGCTCATCCAAACTGTGTTAAGTGGGGGTATAATAATAGTAACTTACCTGTTGTATACCCAACAGGAACACCATGTAACTTTATTTGCTCCTCTGTGTGTAGATTTTGGTGTAGTTTCTGTTTCTTAGCTGTCTCAGGATATTGCTCATACATCTTAGTATTAAATTCAAGTTGAAGGTCTCCAAGTCTGGCAATATCTCCCTCTGACATTTGCCTTTTATTTACAAGGAGGATTAACTGTAAATTGTGAAAGGACATAGAGACAGCAGTAATTACAGATGTTCCCAAAATGTACCTTTAATTTTTTGGTATCATGGATGAAAATTGGTAACCATCAAAGGGGTAGGTTCGCGAACCTTCATATTTGGCCCTAAAATTTCAAGTATTATATAATCATGTCATATTTGTTGTAGATATAGTACTATGGATATATGTAAGACATATGCATTTGAAAGTTTGATTTGTGACATAAAAACGTCGCAGTGACGTCACAAACTTCGGCATTTTGCAAAAAATGTTGAAAATCTTTAGATTTTGCCATTTTTCAATGCACATTTGTGTTTAGAAAATATAGAGCGCACTCAAGGACACCCTTCATAATTACGTAGATTATAATTATGACCATATTAAAGGTTTTCTGAAAATATGAAGGGTGCCCTTGATTGCGCTCATATTTTTCTTAACCAATTAAGGACCAAAAAGTAGCAAAATATGGTGAAATTTTGGATTTTTCGTTAAATTCCCCAAGTTTGACCCCTATGGTTGAACTGGTCTTTTATAATATGTCAAAAAAAAGTTTAGAATTAGAGAAATCAAGCACATGACTATACTTACAATGATTTATAACATGAAATATTCAAGTTAAGATTTTAGCCAAATTGTGGGCCAAATAAGGGTGTTCGTGAACCTTCTCCTTTAAAGGCATATTGTCTACGGCAAACTAATTTTTTTACCCCCAAATTTTTTGGTGTCAATTAGACCGAAATGCAATAAAATGAATATTGAAAAACAAATTTGCCACAAATTTTGCCTCAAAAGTAGTTTATTTTGATCAAAATAGCTCGACAATATTGATTGATATTTCATTACCTGCATTACGTCACATTGACACAGATTTAGACTGAGTAGTTTTAACACGGACACTAATCGGAATATCGGGTTTTGTCCCCGAATACATTGATATGTTAAAAAAATACCAATATTTTTCGTGTTTACCTTTTAAATCACATTTAAAACTTAATACAGGCAATAATTGTCAGTTTTATTCATTAAGTAGCTCTAATATTCGGTTGCTGTTTTAATTTTTTCCGAGCTAAAACTTCGAGAAACAGATTATGCACCACGTGCAAGAACTATGAAAGTTTTCAATCAAAGATTGTATAGTGCGCATGCTTACAGCTCATCTACATCTCATGAATATGAATTTTTGTAAAGCTTTACAAATATTATATATTTTTCAGTTTTTGAAGTAATAAGGTACTCTAGTGGTATTTTGAACGTTTGTATCTTTCTAAATAAACAAAATGAATAGTCTGACTACAATTTTTTGGTTTTACAAAAAAATAATTTTTCGTAGACAATATGCCTTTAAGTAAAGGCTGTAGAATATTATAACAACATCAAAATCTGCTTAAATACAATTTTTCATAACTTTCCAGGCACATTTATAATTTTGGCTTGGATTTAGAAATTTCATAACTTTACCTTTTTTTTGAAAACCCCTGAACATTGCTTCAGGTTTTTTTCATGTTTTAAAAACTTCATTAATCATACCAAGTTTTGAAGGTCCTCAACTATAGGCTAACAATGTATTGCAATTATAAAATGAATGCTATATTTTTAGCTTTATTGGTGTGTAAAAGCGTGGACCTAAGGACATTTTTAATGAAGCGCTACCGCACTTCATGTTGAAAATGTGCGCAAAGGTCCACGCTTTTACACACCAATAAAACTAAAAAATATTGCATTGTATATAATTACATTCCAATCAAATATATTATATATTTGCACTGAGAATTGCTCGGATTGCATGGATAATATTCTTCAAATTACTCCGCATAACTCGTTGTCAAGGTGGCACGTGCTGGTGAGTTTTATATAGAAATAAAACTGCATTACTATCCAATGGAATTAGTCATTATAAATTAGAATGTAATTATTGTCCTATAAAATAGACTTAGACAGTTCACAAAAAACATCTGCCATTCTGAAAATTTCTAAATATTTGTGCGCACCTCCAATACAATGTATAACAAATGAATGTAAACCCATTCTTCACATCTCTTTGTCTATAAATAGACAAGGGTTTGATAGAAAAAAAATTTTGAAACTCAATTAAGAAATGCAGTAAGACTGATATGTATCTGAACTTTAGGTAACATAAAAATATAGCATATAATATTATATTTTTACATATTTGAATTGGGGCTGCAAAAGACAAATAGAAACCATGCATGGTGACAAAGTTATTTGTGTTAAATATGAAATTTTCAAGAAATATGCATGTACATGTATGTTTCATGATTCAAGAATGAATCATCAATTCGACAAGTTAGCAAATAATAGCAACATAGCAGTAATAGATATAAAGTTAAAACTAACAGAAAACAAGCAAAAATATGCCACAAGTCCAATACAACAATGACAGAACCAGTAAACACAAAATGACACAAGCACAAACAGACAACACATACTACACAAGACCTGCCGTAACTAAGGAAAGTGACCATATTGGAAAATGCATATTTGGAGAAGGAGAAGGAGAATATCTGGAGAAAGGGACAAAATGTATACCAGATCTGTATGTGAAACCTCCTTCTTTTAAAATTTCCTTTAGGAAATGAAGCGTATAGTTTTCTCAAAAACGTCTGGAATTACAGATTTCAGGTGGATTTTTCTCGTGACGTCACAAATTGTTTTGCGGAATTTCTAAAAAAAACAGCTTGTTTTTCAAAAAAAGATTCTTAGTTTTTATCAAATTTTCTGATTGATTGCATTAGAATGGAAATAACCGTATTGTATTTCAAGCTTTGGCAGCGTAAAACTTGATTTTACTGTCTCCACTACACGTCGCCAGGTACACTTAATTTGCGACAGTAAAATCTATGTTTTACGCCACCAAAGCTTGAAATACAAGAGTCATTCCCTAATTAGAAATAGTGAAATATACATGTATACTTTGTAGGGCATCTATAAATGTGTAAGGTACATGTGTCACTATAAATGATACTAACCTCAGACAACAAACACCATAGTTTTACAAGATTTTGATCCAACCCTGCACGTTGAACAATGAAAGGAGCCAGTTGAACCTGCAATGTGACCTAATTATTAGCATTCAAAGTGTTGATGGATATGCGTTAAATTTGAGATTAAAAAACAGAATTTAACAAGAAAACCTGTGAACACACCACTTACCACCGCTTTTGTTCATTGAAGGTCTAATAATAAAAAATCAAAGTCAAATTTTCTCCCTTTAAGGGTAATCCCTGTGAGGGTAATCACAAGCCTGGTAGCCAGACTTGTCTGACACGAATTTACCATTAAATGTCTAATATTTTTGTCTTTGAAATTACGGAATATTAAATTCAAAATTGTTAAAAACACCAGAATTCTTTGCTTGTAATGCACATGGTCCATGTCCTCGATGCTGGATTTGGCTTCCTTGTTTGAACATTTTGTTTTTGAGTACTTTTCGTTATTGATCTTCCGACTTTTTGATTCAAATGCTCATGATGAGAGGTTACTCCTTGAAATTTCGATATTTAGCATATTCAATTTACTTGTTTATACTTGTTTTGGTATTTGTATTTAATAAAATCTGAAAGTAACAAAAAAAATTCTCAATTAATATAAAGTTTCATCAATATCCATCCAGTGGTTTAGGAGGAGTCACACTAAAGAGGTTACCCATTGAACACTTCTTTGCTCCCCACCCCTAGCATAGCATTGTTGTAATATATACTAAACCATTTACACATTTCGGTGACAAAATTATTAAGGAATCCAATAAAAATTGGTCAACGTTAACTCAATGTATAGTTTGGAAACAAAGTGTCTACCAATGACAACGACCCCTCTATAACATAATATGATCACAAAAATTTTGCAGTCGTAAAAAAATTCTTCATGCACATCTCCATACTAACTTAAAAGCCATTCCTTCAGTAGGAATCATACATCTGATATTATAAATTGTCTATTTTATACCCTTAAAAATCAGATACAAATGAAGTTATATTATTTGATGACTTGTATAAAAAGTGTACTAATTATATGTTATAAAAAGAAAAAAAATATGATGATGCACCAAAAGTGAATACATTTATATATCAATATATTTCATCAACATGTTCTGCTTTTTCAAACAAGATTTTACACTAAAGTCTGCGGGAATTATCAGATTTATTATTATAGATTTTTTTTTAATCTTTAAACATTCATTTATTTATTTAAAGAGACCAAATTCTTAAAGTTCAATTCATCAATCAATTAGAGACTATGCTCACTTACAAATGCTCTATAATCTTTCCCCTGGCATGACTTGTGATACCTGATGAAAGTAGGTCCACATCTGTGATTGAATCCATTCCATTCGGCCTCATCTAAAGCAAGCTGCAAATTTTCCTGAATATCAAATAAGATACATGTAGTTAGTTTCTTTTAATAAACTATAAACAAAAGTCTATCAGGGGCCTGAATTTCTCTTACCTGAATAACATCTAAAGTAATTATAGATATGTAAAACAATGAAAACAAGCATTCTGAGAGTATTGCAAAACAATACATAGTCCCCTACCGGCCTCATATTTCAGTCACTGGTAACAATTTGTCAAACAAATGAATACCTAAACTTCATGAACTTGTTCACTTTATTATCTACAATGAAAAAGTGTAGAAAATAAAATTGCAATGGATTTTCAAACTTCAAAGGGCCATAACTCCTATCAAAATTTGTGGACCGGCACGAAACTCAAACTTAATCTGTAACTCATCATGGTAAAATCACATACCAAAAATCAATTCATTATCTATAAGCGTTTAGAAAAAAAGTGCGGAAAACAGATAATTTAGTGAATTTTCAAAGTTCAAAGGGCCATAACACCCATAAAAATTTGTGGACCGGTGTTCTATTGTAGATTTTCCCCCATGCCAGTTTTTCCATGGGGAAAATCTGGACCGATCCAGTTTTACCCCCCGGAAGAATAGGATCAATCCAGTTTTTCCCCTGGGGGAAAGATAGGATCAGTCCAGTTTTTCCCCCTTTGTAAGCCAAAAACTCAATTTTCCCCCTTGTAATGTAACGTCACCGACGTAACGATAAAATAAAAAATCGATATTTCTATGGATCAAAGTACAAATGACAACAAAGTTCCAGACAATAAATTTTGTTACGCCTGACGCGTGTTTCGTCTATTCAAGACTCATCAGAGGCGATTAAAGACGAGCTGTGCTTTTGAGATAAACACACAGACTGGGTTGTTAATATATACTCCCAAACTTCCACATTGGAAAACAGCCAGTAGTTCTGAATGTGACCATTGTTTGCTGATCGACGTTTTGCAGCTGGATCTAGACTCAAATATTTAATATAAGATTCAAAACTTAACATTAAATGTCAAAGAAGACCCTTATAATCCTTGATAAAGACAAATAATTCAATGAGACGTAAATTTTATCCTGTAAACGACACTAAACAGAAATGTGAAAGGTTTATGGGTCTAAACATCTCCTAACACACATTTTTCCATATTAATCAATCTCTAAAAAATCTAATCATTCTTTCTGCAAATCTGGCACTATTTTTTATACGGACGGACTTAACACTTAATGCCTTATTCCGTCGTCGTTGGAAAATTCAAACTTATAATAAAAGCTAGTGTACATAACACAACCTACAGGTACTATATAAACGACAATTAAAAATCTGCAATGGAAAAAAAAACCAGCAGCCTTCAATGTGACTAGTGGTCGCTGCTAATTTTTTTGCAACTGGCACTGTATTGTAAATACAACCTTATGATATAAGGCTAATCCTATGACACCAAAGTAAGACCCACCTTCTTAGCAAAGAACAAATAACATTAAGTCGACAAACACAAACATCAGCTTTGATAAAATTCCTGGCTCCAAACAGGCACATATAAAATATGACGGGTTAAACTAGTTTTTTTGCCCAACCTTCCCCTTATTGATAACAAAGCACAAAATTAACACGTACATGCATAGTAAAAATCAAATGAACAGAAGTTCAGTTCAACAATAGAGAATCCAAGACATAAAGACACCAGAAAAAAAACAGGGCGAAGAGGAACTCTTTTGAGCGCACTCGAAGTTACTGACAGCTAGCCTAGAAGCACCTTTCGACTGATGTAAAAACAAATGTACAACGATCTCAAATGCAACTCAACACTTCAAACAGCTAATGATTTGGTGATGCTCATCACACAAAATTGACACACATGGTTGCTGTTATGTTAAAAAACACAAACAAATAAGACCAAAAACAAAAATAAAAACAAAACACTAGGCAAATAACATTTTCAAGTAAGTATCAATTCATCAATATTTCAAAAAAAAATAAATTCAAAGATTTTACTAAAATGTCATATCCTTTACTTTTAAGTTTAAAGCCTGTTTTTGTTGTTGTTGTTTTTTATTATTCAAAGATGCTTTCAATACTGAATCTTTCCCTAAAATATTCATATGGATAAGACTTTAAGAGTTGGAATGAATGAAATTATTTATTAATAAGATAATAGCTTTATATTTTTTTTTTCACTTAAAAGCGTATAAATCATATTACAGCTACATTTTTCATAAAATATTACAGACTGGTAAGCATGTATCCACTTAAAAGCAAAAAAAAAATGCTTAAAAATCAAGGGGGAAAAACTGGCATGGGGGAAAATCTACAATATGTATACATATTGTCAATTTTCCTAGGGGGAAAAATGGCAATATAACACCGGCATGAAACTCAAACTTGATTTGTAACTCATCATGGTTAACTCACATACCAAAAATCAGTTCATTATCTATAGCATTTAGAAAAAAAGTGCGGAAAACTGATATTTTAGTGAATTTTCAAAGTTCAAAGGTCCATAACTCCCATAAAAATTTGGGGACGGCAAGAAACTCAAACTTGATCTGTAACTCATCAAGGTAAACTTACATACCAAAAATCAGTTCATTATCTACAAGGGTTTAGAAAAAAGTGCGGAAAACTGAGGCGTGACAGACGGACAGACAGACAGAGCACAAACCTATAGTCCCCTTCGGCTTTGGCCGGTAGGGGACTAAAAACCAATGCCACAAAGTCATGCAAAATGAGTTCAAAGTCACATTACATGAAGGCCTTGATGTAGACCAGAATCTCAAGTGACTGTATACAAATACCATTATACATGTCTCTCATAAAAAAGTTTTTATCTAAAAAAAACATCTAAGATCACAGGGTCAGGGGCACAAGTTGTGTATACCATAAACCAAGTGTCTGTATAATAAATATCAGATGCGTAGCTATTATACTTTTCTCCTAATTCATTTTACACAAAAGTCTTACAAAGAATTTTTTGGTTCACTGATTCATTATACCATCAAAATGGGTTCAGAGTCACACAGCATGAAAAGAGTTGCCAAGACCATTACCCCAAGTGTCTGTATACCAAATATCAGATGTCTAGCTATTATACTTTTCTCTCAAATCATTTTCCAAAAAGTTTATGCCACTGGCGCTGAAAAGTAATACCTAAGTCTCACCTTCAGACACCTTATTTGTTGCAGAAGACAAACCATTATGGCATTTGAGTCCACAAAGTTTTGGTCAGGTGAGCTAAAAACTATAATAATGCTTTCAAGTATTTATGCTCATTCCCGATCATATTAATAAAGTTACAAGTTCATAAACTACATACCTTTTGTAAATCTGTGCAGTCTTGGATTGTACACTTCAACAAAATAGATATATCACCCAAGTAACGACTGTGCAGAATGTCAGGAGGAATGTCCCTGTAAATGAACTGTCATTAGTGGATATTTGAACACTTAAATTTTGACCTATGGTTTCTCAGAAAACCTTGATGAAAGCCTTCGGCTTGTTGAAGGCTGCTAGCTGTTTTTTCATTGGGGTTTATAAATTTCTGCTTAATTATGTGAGTTGTGTTGCATACACTTATTCCACATCCCATTATTTTCTATTGTAAGTACATAAAATTAATATTCAGATCAGTTCTGCCAAAAGCAATGTGTAGAAGTGCACTTCTAAAAGTTGTTAAGGACAAACATGTATAGTTTGTCATTCTGAACCATTATACCAAGTTTCAAATCATTCTGATGTAGTTTTTGAGACAAGCTATAAATTTGGTAGGAATAGACAGACAGAAGGAAGGAGGAACAGACTCAAACACAATTCCCTCCCTTACTTTCAAAGAGCTAATGGAACATTCCAAAGTCAAAAGACCAACAGCAAATATAAATTAAAACAAATTGAATATTTAGAGGAGGAAGAAGAAAGAGCACAAGTGTTGCAGCTGCAGACAGCATCCAAAGCTGCATTTTGCTAAGCTATGTGCACATACCATGCAAATATAATTGATGTGGCATTTGTCAGAAAGCAGGAGTGGTCATCCATGTGAAAAAATATAGGTCACAGTCAGCATCCAAAGCATTCATCCTGCTAATCATCATTAGGTGCACCTACCCTGCCAATATGATTGATATGGCACTTTTCTGTAAGCAAGAATTGACTGTAAGAGGTGATCCATGCGAAAAATAAAGGTCAAAGCCAGCATCCAAAACATGTCTTGTGCTTAACAGCAATAGGTGCACCCACCATGCAAGTATGATTGATATACACTTGTCAGTAAGCTGGTATGGATCTTAACCATTCTTCTGTAAGTGGAAGCAAATACTGACGCCAAGGCTGACACTAAGGGTATTTGTGAGGAAGCAGTAGTTGAAGTGTTGTGTGTTTGTTTTGTAATAAGTATCTGAATGCTCTAAAAGAACTCCTTGTAAAAACAACAGGTTAAGAAAAATATACGAAACAAGAGGCTACCAGGAGTCTGAATCGCTCACCTGGTCTTGAAATCGACCCTATAAAAACTTTTCTAGAGCTAAATGAGCTGAACATTTAAGCAACATTGAAAAGCTTTTCTCCATCTACTATAGTTTCATTCTGTAGCCATAGGCGGAAATCATGAAAGAATGTTATTCTAGGGGCCATAATCCCTATAAGGGGTCATCTGACAACTTCAACGTGGCATCAGATTTCATCTATCTCTTATGAATGCTTTTTGATTTACAAGCCAAAAATAGTAGTCTGACCCCCCTGGTCTATTTTTAGTAATGGCGGCCATGTTGTTAGGACGGCGGTCACCATTTGTGCAATCTTGGTAGAGGACATCCCATAGATGAAGTGTGCAAAATTTCAAAGCAATCCCTTCAGTATTTTCGGAGGAGAAGATTTTCAAAGAAAAGTTAACGACAAGGTGACGACGACGACAGATGACGACGGACGCCAAGTGATGGCAATAGCTCACATGGACCCTCAGTCCAGGTGAGCTAATAAATGCACAAATCTATCAGGATCAGCCATACTGAATTAATAAAGCATGATTTTGATTTTATTCGTACATGGTGGTCACTGAAAAAGCTTAATCACTTAGCTTAAACATTTTAAGTATACCTATGTGGATCCCATTCAACTGCCTTGTTCATCTCCTCTGCATAGCTTTTTTTCTTTATACCATAAAGAGTTCCTGTTTCTTTTCTGTTATTTATATCCATCTCTAATTCCTTGACAATCTCCTCTGTTCTTTCCTTTACTCTCCTCTCGCCAATAGATAGAGGCACTGATTGAAACTTAATGATAAATAAAAAAGATATAGTTTATACTATTTTAAAAAGAATAAGGTCAACCTATATGTGTCCCATTCTAATTATTCATTATGACTTGATTACCTGGATTATGAATAAGGCTGTTCAATATTGTTATACAGAACATTATACTACTTAAGGAATGTCTTCAATGTTTTCCTATTTTTTTTTTAAACGGTGTTGTATAAGTAGTGACAATCATGATTTGATCTGTGCGTGTGGAATAGAAGTATAAAGGGTAGAAAAATCAAACGTTTTAATGCTATTACAAGAAGAAACTGACTTTTTGATTTGAGAACCTCCATTAATTCTTTAGAATTCTTAAGGATCCATATTTGATTGACACCATTTCTGGAATAACAGCAATCCAAATATTTTTGGAGGTCAGACTTTATTGCTGTCAGTATTGAAGTCAACAGAACAGAAAAAGGTTTAGTAGTACATTTGGATGACCCTAGCTGCAATGAAGTGTTGTTTAAATGGATTTTTATGCAATTCCGAAATCCAATACAGCGATGGAATGTCATCATTTTTTGCACCAACAGAAAGGGTACCACTTAACTGAGAAACCCAACGAAATGCAACAAAATGAAATGAAATTTTGCCAAATTCGAAGAAATAAATGAATTTGTTAAATATTAGAAAAAATACACAATCGGGCCTAAATTTTGTATATATCATAGTTTTGTAAAAAAAATATTTTTCATTTATATTGTCATTTGCCCTTTTTTTGCATAGAAAAATAGGATACCAGCCATAGGAATAGCTAGGGGCTATACACTTATTTTTCGTAAGTAGTAATGTTTATACATTGATGGCCTTCACTGTTAAAGAGTAAGGACTTTCCTAAAAATACGGTTTTATTATCTTATTTCCAACAGAATTTCCATTTGGTTGTATTACTCCAAATATACACAATTGTAAACAAGAGGCTCCCAGGAGCCTGAATCGCTCACCTGACAAATGTGCCTGAAGTAAAGGTTATAAGGCAAAATCTATTTAACGTTGAAAGGGTCATAAGATTAATAAGGGGGTCATCTGACAATATGGTGGATCTAAAGGTGCTGATCACTTTTGCTCTCAATCAAAATCTAAAAATCTGTCACCCTTTTTGAGTTATTTGCAAAAAAATGCAGTTTAACCTAATGTTCTATTTTTAGCCACAGCGGCCATGTTTTACAACCAATCAAAAATCCCCACTAGTTCTATACACCTAATAATAATAAGCAATAATACCAAGTTTGGTTCCATTTGGACTTAAAGTGTCAGAGGAGTTAACATTTTCGATATATGGAAATGCAGTTAAAATGCTCAATTTTGACGTTCCAAGGGCAATAACTCCTAAAAGGAAAGGTCCTACAACGTTGACCCTGTTACAAATTTTGTAGATCTTGATGAGCTAAACAAAATGCAATTTAAATTTCTTAAATATCTAGTATAGTTTTCAAGATATTGAGATAAACAGGTGCAAAATTTGCAAAAAATCCACAAAAAGGGCAATAACTCCTACATGGGTCGTTGGATTTTCTTCAAAATTTCAGGGTAGGTAGATCTTGAGGTGCTGATCACTTTTACCCTATGCCAGAATTTTGATATCTGTAGCCGTTTTTGAGTTATTTGCAAAAAACTGCATTTTACCCCTATGTTCTATTTTTAGCCATGGCGGCCATGTTTTACGACGAATCAAAAATCCCCACATCAGTTCTAAGCACCGAATGCTAATGAACAACCATACCAAGTTTGGTTGCAATTGGACTTATGGTGTCAGAGGAGTTAACGTTTTAAAAAGTTTACGGACGACGGACGACGGACGACAGACGACGGACGACGGACGGACGACGGACGGACGACGGACGCCAAGTGATGACAATAGCTCACATGACCCTTCGGGTCAGGTGAGCTAAAAAGCGCTCATATTTCTAAAGAGAACTTTTCTAATAAGAGTATAGATGCTGGTAAACTTCTTAATACCAACCTTCCGTTAGTGGTTACAAACATCATGTCCAAATTTTTAAACAATCGGTTAATGCACGAAAACCGACAATCTCTTATAATTGTTGTTTTGGACCCTTTGACCCCTAATTTCTAGAAAAGTTACAAGTTAGACCTATGTCCCACTCTGCTTCCCAGGCAAGACAAAAACGAATGAAACTATTGATCAATGATTTGTTTATTGCAAAATAATCTATGTTACATATTTTTGGCAAGGGTTAATTAAAGGACAAAATAGGATAAGGCCTAAAATATTCATATTTTCTCAAATCGGAATATTGAATAATAATTGAGTGATTTTGTGGTTCAGTAGTTATACAGTATAATGAAAAATTTTTGTGGGCCTGTGGTATGTTCATAGTTATTTCAGTGAAAAGATACTGAAATTTACAAGTTTTTTGGGCTATTTTTAGAAAAAAAACAAATTTACACCTTATTTGATCCAAAATCTGATAAATTATTTGTTTAAAACATATCTTTTATTTATACATTTGAGTTTTATTGGTGTGTAAAAGCGTGGACCTAAGCACATTTTTAATGTGAAAATGTGCGCAAAGGTCCACGCTTTTACACACCAATAAAGCTAAAAAATATTGCATTCAAGGTATATAATTACATTTCGATAAAATATATTAAATGTTTCCACAGAAAATTGCACAAAATGAATGGTATATCTTTTAAAAATTACTCCGCACAAGGTGTTGTTAAGGTGGCACTTGCTAGTGAGTTTCATCAAGAAATAAAACAGCATTATTAACCAATCGAAATTGTCATTATAAATTAAAATGTAATTATTAACTTTTATCATTTTAGAGTAAAAAAATCAATAAACTAGAAAACAATAACACTTTTTAACAAGAGGCTCCCAGGAGCCTAAATCTCTTACCTGGTCTTGATGTCAACCCTATATTTTGTAGAGCTAAATGAGCTGAACATTTAAGCAAGCAACAGTTTTTCTTTATCTACTATAGTTTTCATTCTATAGGCCAAAAACACAAAAAATCGTTATTTTAGGGGCCGTAACCCATATAAGAAGTAATCTGACAACTTTGACCCTATGGAGACTTTTGTAGAGCTTTATGCGCTGATCATTTAAGCAAGCAACAGCTTTTCTCTATCTGCTATAGTTTTCATTCTAATGGCCAAAAACATGAAAAAGGTTATTTTAGGGGCCATTACCCTTATTAAGGGTCATCTAAAAACTTTGTTCCTATTGAGACTATAGTCGTGCTAAATAAACTGAACATTTAAGCAAGCAACAGCTTTTCTCTATCTGCTATAGTTTTCATTCTATAGGCCAAATACATGAAAAAGGTTATTTTAGTGGTCATAACCCCTATAAAGGGTCATCTAACAACTTTGATCCTATAGAGACTTTTGTAGAGCTAAATAAACTGAACATTTAAGCATGCAACAGCTTTTCTCTATCTGCTATAGTTTTCTTTCTATAGGCCAAAAACATGAAAAAACATCATTTTAGGGTCCGTAATCCCTATTAAGGGTAATCTGACAACTTCGACCCTATGGAGACTTTTGTAGAGCTAAATGAGCTGAACATTTAAGCAAGCAACAGATTTTCTCTATCTGTTATAGTTTTCTTTCTATAGGCCAAAAACATGAAAAAACATCATTTTAGAGGCCGTAACCCTTATTAAGGATGTATTCTTCTGAGGGGTCAAAATTTTCCTTAATCAAGTTTTTTCCCAAACCTACATTTTTGAAATGCTAAGACCCTGATAAAATCAAATTTACTAAGAAAATAATATGTCTGTGTGCATTTTAGTTTGCTACAGCCATTTGAAAAGGGCCTATTTTGACAATTTTCCCAAAATTTCATCATTTTTGGCCTATTTTGAGGTAATTTTCTTTCAGATATCAAGTTTACTCTCAAAGTTTCCATATTAATAGATGCCATGATTCAATACAAATTTAACTTATAACAAGTATATGTCCGTGATGATATAAGAAAGTTTACAGATGATTACGACGACGGACACCAAGTGATGGCAATAGCTCACCAAAAGGGGCCATTAACAGCCCTTATAATACCATGTCCTTTGCATGAGAGTTGAATTAATTTTGTAATTTACTCAGTGACGATATAGAAATTTATTAAACTCGGAAATCACGACATTTTATCAATATCTATATAATAATCACAGTTCAATCGACTGATTAAGCAATAGAATTGTCGTATTTTAATTATAAGCATGTAAATGTAATTAGTTGGTAATTGAGATTGCATATCTGTTAACATCCCAAGCAGTCCATTTGGGAGAATCTCCCACATTGCAGTTTCCAATGTGGGAGATTTAAATTCAAACACACAATTTATACTAAAAATGCTTAAAATCAGGTACTATTAGCTAAAAATATCCCACATGGGTAACATTTTTATTTGGGAGATATCTCACTTTTCCTGAAATTTGTGGGAAACTCCCACCTAATGTGAGAATGTTAACAGGAACATGAATGTCTCATTGACCATGGAATCACAAACAAGAGGCTCCCAGGAGCCTGAATCGCTCACCTGGTCTTGATGTTGACCCTATACTTTTGTAGAGCTAAATGAGCTGAACATTTAAGCAAGCAACAGCTTTTCTCTACCTGCAATAGTTTTCATTCTATAGGCCAAAAACACCATTTTTCACCTATAAGGGGCCATAACCCCTATAAGGAGTTACTGACAACTTCGACCCTATGGAGACTTTTGTAGAGCTAAATGAGCTGAACATTTAAGCAAGCAACAGCTAATCTCTATCTGCAATAGTTTTCATTCTGTAGGCTAAAAACATGAAAAATCGCTATTTTTCAAGGGCCGTAACCCCTATAAGGGGTCATCTGACAACTTCAACCCTATGGACAATTTTGTCGAGCTAAATGAGCTGAACATTTAAGCAAGCAACAGCTAATCTCTATCTGCAATAGTTTTCATTTTATAAGACAAAAACATGAAAAATCGCTATTTTTCAGGGGCCGTAATCCCTATAAGGGGTCATCTGACAACTTCGACCCTATGGAGAATTTTGTAAAGCTAAATGAGCTGAACATTTAAGCAAGCAACAGCTAATCTCTATCTGCAATAGTTTTCATTCCGTAGGCCAAAAACATGAAAAATCGCTATTTTTCAGGCGCCGTAACCCCTATAAGGGATCATCTGACAACTTCGACCCTATGGAAAATTTTGTAGAGCTAAATGAGCTGAACATCTAAGCAAGCAACAGCTAATCTCTATCTGCAATAGTTTTCATTCTGTAGGACAAAAACATGAAAAAACGCTATTTTTCAGGGGCCGTAACCCCTATAAGGGGTTATCTGACAACTTCGACCCTATGGAGACTTTTGTAGAGCTAAATGAGCTAAACATTTAAGCAAGCAACAGCTAATCTCTATCTGCAATAGTTTTCATTCTGTAGACCAAAAACATGAAAAATGGCTATTTTTCACCTTTAAGGGGCCGTAACCCCTATAAGGGGTCATCTGACAACTTCGACCCTATGGAGAATTTTGTAGAGTTAAATGAGCTGAACATTTAAGCAAGCAACAGCTAATCTCTATCTGCAATAGTTTTCATTCTGTAGGCCAAAAACATGAAAAAATGCTATTTTTCACCTTCAAGGGGCCGTAACCCCTATAAGGGGTCATCTGACAACTTTGACCAAATGGAGACTTTTGTAGAGCTTTTGATGCTGAATCAGTAGCGTGGCCTCAGATTTCCTCTATCTCTTATACTTTTTGAATTATAAGCCAAAAACAGTAGTCTGACCCCCCTAGTCTATTTTTAGTAACGGCGGCCATGTTTTTTAACGGATCAAAAATCAAAACACAAGTTTGGTGCAGGACACCCTAAGGATCATTCATACCAAGTTTCATTAAATTCTGTTTGGTAGTTTCAGAGGAGAAGATTTTTGAAAAATTGTTAACAGACGACGACAGACGACGACGACGACGACGACGACGATGGACGCCAAGTGATGGTAATAGCTCACATGGACCTTCGGTCCAGGTGAGCTAAAAATACTTAGGTCTGAGTTAATACATTTGTTTGGTATTGGAATCTGATTTATATAAAATTTTAGTTATACATACTCTGCAAAATCTACAAAATTCTTTGGCAGCTGGACCCATATGGTGACAAAATTCACTCGCCATCTGATTATCCATGATACCTAAACCAATCTGTGATGTTATTAGAACTTCTGTGTTCAACGAGGCATCAAACATGAGCTTTCCATCACTAAAAAGATATACTTAATGACATTAATTTATGCCTAAAGCAAACTAAAGGCTTCTTAGGCTGAATCATTTAACTAAACTTTAATGAACATATCAACTCAAACCAATGTGTAAAAATATGTCTCTCCTGCCAACACCATCACAGAATTTATTAAAAGTCAATTACCTAATTGTCTATAACCATAAAAATACCTGGGAATGGCATGTCTTAAATTTTGTTGATTTTCATTTTATAGGTTGAGATTGACCATTGATTCCCAAAATAATGTCAGTTGGTCATATTTGAACACTATTGTCATGGAAATCATTGCTGACATTGGATCCATTAAAATAAATTTAAAATGATAATATCTAAAGCCAAATTCTTCAGAGAAAAATGAATTCATATCAATAGAACATTTTATATATTTCATGTAATACCTTAATTATTGGCAAGATTTAATACAGATTTGAGACTAAACACCAGTAGGTAACCAGAACGAGGCTATCACCATGCATTATTTTTGTATTTTTATGTTGGTGTCACATGTGTATTACTCTAATGAACAAAAGTACCAAGTTGGGTTGCAATTGGACTTGTGGTATCAAAGGAGTTAACGTTTGAAAAAGGTTACTGATGAGGGATGCCAAGTGAAAACAATAGCTCACATGACCCTTGAACCTTTTGGTCAGGTGAGCTAAAAAAAAATAGTTGTTTTGATCAAGAATGAAATGTTATTTGTCACTACCATGATGTCACATTTCATTTTCAACACTGTTCACAACATTTCTTGAATCCGTTCCCATACAAGACGGTTAGTGGTCTGAAAAGACTAATAGGTTCTTACATGTGTCTTTATTGAAGATCAGGGATTTCTTCCCCGAGTGTAAGAAATTCCGTCTTTTCAAGAGTGGAGCGCAGCGGAATGAGTGAAAAGACAAAGAATTTCTTACACAAGTGGAAGAAATTCCCGATCTTCAATAAATAACGAGTGAAAGAACATATTTCTTCCGATTTAACAGTGAAAAAAAAAAATCATGAATGAATATAACGAGGTCAAAATCCAATTTGCATATACATGTTTTGAATTAATGCGCAAAAATTAAATTTGCATATATTGAGTTTATGCGCGACCAATAAAACCGATTTACATGTAACTAAATTTCCTTGATTCTGAACATTTTGCAAATCAAGTTAGTTCTTTTTTTTGCTCCTAACTTTGTAGATATTGTAACCTAAGGGTCTTTCCTTGTCAATGACAACTCCAACAACATTTTCTTTGTTCATTTCATCATTATGATATATAAGAGATATCTTATATGTTGATTAAATATGAAATGGGCATGCCACATAAGATATCTCGTATATTATATAAGATATCACATATCTTATATATATTATATGAGATATCTTATATATCATATGAGATATCTTATATAAATTGGCAGATATGAGATATATTATATATGATATCTCATATCTGTCAATTTATATAAGATATCTTATATAATATATCAGATATATTATATGAGATATCTTATATGTTAATTAAATATGAAAAGGGCATGCCATAGAAGATATCTTATATATTTAATATGATATCTCGTATATTATATGTGATATCTTATATAAATATGTATATAAGATATCTCAATTAATTGTCCAAAATCAAATAAAGATATCTCAAAAGAATTGTCCAAAATCAAATAAAGATAAACATTCTGCAGCAGATTTTTCAATACACCTGTTTTAGCCCCTTTTTCTAAAACAGAAGGGACCACAACCTCCACCATACAATACCAATGCAACCTTCCATTAGTGGTTAAAACATCATATCCAACAGTTGTGACGTCATGCTATTGTTAATGCTGTACTTTATATTGCTGATAAGTACTGTTTCTTAATATTTGACTGCAGTCCACTAAATATTGGATTGCTTTAATGTGATATTGGACAGTGATACATACAGATTTGTGCAACTTGAACATTTGTCTCAGTTTATGTTTCTGACAGAGAAAAATGCAGCAAATATAAATTTACTAACATTTTTGTGGAAAGCTTTCCATGACTAGATTTGAACCAATTATCTTTGTATCTACAATCCACCGTACCAACCATTTGGCTACTGAATCACTTGATTAAAAGTGTTTAATTCAGGTATTTAATCTTGCGATTGTACCTCCGCAAATAATATCAAGCAAAAATGTTTTTCCTACCTGGATTCGAACCTGCAACCTGTCGGTCTAAGGGCATGCATGCTAACCATTAGGCCACAGGGGATTCAATTGATAAGTGTTAAGTTTTCTGATTTTATAACTGTATAATATAATAGATAATAAAACTAGATTTTAATTGTTTTATGCTTTAATGTATTTTCGTCATAAACTGTGTTTTAAGTAAGATATAAGCCTTAAACAGTCCATTCGGTAAATATTGTACAGGTAGTGTTGGGCAATCGGAAATATTTCAATTTAAGTGATTTTACACAAAAACGGCAAAGAATTACAATGATTTTGGGGGTAAATTAATAATTTTCATGAAAAATAGTGTCCGATTTTATAATCGATTAATAATGTACGAATATGTTAAGTGTGACGGACAAACGAACGGACGAACAGACCAAAAAACTATATACCCCGCAACAGAGTTGGCGCGCATACAAATTATCAAGTATAGTACAATGTAGTAAATGCTTACAAATACAAATCATTGAGGTCCTCTACAACAGGCCTGGCCAAGGATTCAGTTTGATTCCGAGTGCAACCTATGAGGTGATGTGAGGACTTTTTCATTTTTTCCTCTGTTGAAAGCCCAGATAACTGCAGAGTCCAGATGTTAAGCGGGCTCCATTTTTTGGACCTAGTAAAACATTGTATTTTCAAAGAATTACATTTACCATGCATATAATTAAAATACAACAATTCTATTGGTTAAAATTGGTCGATTGGACTGTGATTCAAAACTTGATAAATGACATTAAGTCACATGACCCTAATTGAACTATGAGTTCACAAATACATATTATTGTGCAAATAATAACAACTGTAAAATAAAATCAAAAAGCAAATAGAAAACATTAAAATGTTAGTATAGAATTCAATGTTTGTATTTTGATGTTTAATTGGCGTGTAAACCCCTTGACCCATCACACATTTTTCATATGCAGCCCTAGCGCACTTCATTCAAAATGTGCTACTGTCAAGCCTGGTCGTCAGACTTGTCTGAAACAATCATGACAATTTACCATAAAATTTCTAATTTTTTTGTCGCTGAAATTTCCAATTCTTAAATTCAAAACTGTTTTAAACACCAGGTTTCTTTCCTTGTAATGCACATGGTCGATATCCTCGGTGCTGGATTTGGCTTCCTTGTTGGAACATTTGATTTTGAATACTTTTCGTTTTCAACAGTTTGGGAATTTGACCTTCCAGTGTTTTGATTTAAATGCTACTGATGAGAGGTTACTACTTGAAATATCAATATATAGCATATCCAAATTAACCGTTTATACCCGCGTTTTGGTATTTGTAATGCTAATCATGACATGCTTCTAAGCAACTGTACAAAATTTTAGAACTGTATTGTTTATAGCCTTTGAGTTTTAGTGTTCACAAAGTCCAATTCTCAAAAATCTGATTTTCGATAAAAAATGAAGGTTTTTTCCAAAAATATTTAACATATTTGCACGAAAATTTAATATCATGACACGCTACTAAGCAACTGTACAAAATTTCAGAACTGTGTTGATAATAGTTTTTGAATTTTAGTGTTCATAAGAATTGTTGATGGACAGACAGACGGACGGACGGACGGACGGACGGACGGACAGACAGGCAAAGTGAAAACTTTAGGGCATCTGCATCTTCGATGCGGGGCCCTTATAATTCCATCGCCCACTACATATTAAATGCCAGTTAAAGCGACCTTTATGTTCACTATTCAAGATATAGCCATCTGCTCATCTATTTATCATTTGCAGTGATTGCTGGGATCTTGAACTTAACTTTATCCAAGGTATTGATATGGAAAATGTAGGTCAAGGTCACCTAAAGTTGGGTATCGATGCTGGGCACTTTCCAAGATGTACCCTACTGACTCAATATCAACCCTCTACCACTAGCAGTTGCTAAGATATAGACCTTAACCAAAACTTTAACCGAGCCATTCATGTGGAAATTGTAGGTCAAGAATGTAAAGAACATTTTCATGTGAAATATTTTTGTTGCGTCAAATTCACATTAAGTTGCTCGTTTAACTGAAGTTCATGTTCAATTTTTCATGTGAATTTTACACGTATAAATTTGCTTGTGTGAAAGATTGAAGGTTATTGATACCTGTTGGCTGATGTGTCGTCCACAAATAAATTAACTGGAACTGTGTATAAATCAACATTTAACTGTTTGGACTTTTCAATTAAGTTCATGACTCTTGGTATATCTGCACCATGATAGACCTATAAAATATACTACATTAAAAAAACAAGAGGCTATCGCTCACCTGGTCTAAATTACCCCATAAACTCATCTGCAAATACCACACAATGGAAACTATTATAGCATTTCTCATTCTGCAACAGTTATCATTCTACAGACCAAAAACACCATTTTTTTTACCTTTTAGGAGCCATAACTCCACAAAGGTTATCTGACAACCTCCAACTTGAGGACTTTTGTAAAGCTAAATGAGCTGATCATTTAAGCAAGCAATAATGCCAATAATATCTTTCTATAGGCCAAAAACATTATTGTTAAACTTTAAGGGGCGGAAACCCCTAAAAGGTGCCATCTGACAACTTCGACCTTATAATGACTTTTGTAGTGCTAAATGAGCTGAACATTTAAGCAAGCAACAGCTTTTCTCTATCTGCAATGGTTTTTCATTCTATAGGCCAAAAACAAGAGGCTCCCAGGAGAATAAAAACAAGAATCGCTCACCTGACTAAAACATTGATGGTGTTACATTAATTGTAGATACTGATTTGCTGAACAATATGCAATTTAAATTTCTAAAATATGTTATATAGTTTTCAAGATATTCAGCTTAAAAACTGCAAAAGTTGGAAAAAATATAAAAAAATAGGGCATGTAATAATTGGGACATTAAATGAATAAAATAAAAGTTCATAAAATTTGATTTCAAAGTGGCCTATCTCAAAAACTGTTTTTCGGATCATGCTGGAAATTGGTTATGACCTGTATTTTATTGTACTTAACAGCTGTGCAAAATATCACTGAAATCCTTTGACGCGTTTTCAAGTTATTGGTCAGAAACTCAAAATTTCATGAAATTTGATTTTAAAAGTGGCCTATCTCGAAAACTATTTTTTGGATCATGCTGGAAATTGAACTTGACCTGTATTTTATTGTACTTAACAGCTGTGCAAAATATCATTTAAATCCTTTGACACGTTTTCAAGCTATTGGTCAGAAACTCAAAATTTCATGAAATTTGATTTTTCAAAGTGGCCTATCTCGAAAACTATTTTTTGGATCATGCTGGAAATCAAACTTGACCTGTATTTTATTGTACTAAACAACTGTGCAAAATATCATTCAAATCCTTTGACGTGTTTTCAAGTTATTGGTCGGAAACCTTCGGGGGACGGACGGACGGACAGACACCGAAAAAAACTGAGGGTATAACATAATACCCTGGCACTTCGTGTGGCGGGGTATAAAAAGGGCAATTACATGGACATGGATTGATGGCAGGTAGATCTTGAGATGCTGATCACTTTTGTTCTCCATAAAAATATTGATATCTGTGACTGTTTTTGAATTATTTGAAAAAAACTGCAACTTACCCCCATGTTCTATTTTAGCCATGGCGGCCATATTGTTCAACAAATCAAATACCCCTTCAACAATTCTATGCACTTTATGCTAATGAACATTTGTAACAAGTTTGGTTCCAATTGCACTTAAGGTGTCTCTTGTTGTACCTGCAGATAAATATAGAATATTATGTACTTTCCTTTTTGATACTATCTATATCTAGATGAGTATCAGACGAGTCCGATAGGACGAGTCTGATACGAGACTAGATGTAGATAGTATCAAAAAGGAAAGTATATAATATTCTTTTTATCGGTAATGACGTCACAGTTATCAAGTGCTCCCACCTGATATTTTCTTGTATCACGGACTGTCCATGATACTAAAAAATATCAGGCAGATGAGGTCAAAGGAAAAAGCCGCTTATTACCGATAAAGCAGAGAATAACATCATTTTTGTGTGCAAGAAGCATTACATTGACTGTTAAACACTGAATTGGGGATTGGTAGTACTAGCAATAGCACCACATACATTGTACACAGCTACTACACTATCCAAGGAGGAGATAATTGACAATCATAAATCGGTAATTTCCATTTTTGGCCTTTCTGTTGGTGCTAAAAAATGATGACATTCCATCGCTGTATTGGATTCCGAAATTACATAAAAATCCATAAACATCGCTTCATTGCAGGGTCATCCAAATGTACTACTAAACCTCTTTCTGTTCTGTTGACTTCAATACTGACAGCAATAAAGTCTGGCCTCCAAAACTATTTTGATTGCTGTTATTCCAGAAATGGTGTCAATCAAATGTGGATCCTTAAGAATTCTAAAGAATTAATGGAGATTCTCAAATCTACTGATATTTTTTTAATAAAAGTATTATATACAATGAAAAGAATTTATAAATGTAAGACTGCAACATGTGTATTTTTGTAAAACTAAATACATTTACATGTATATACTTACATTTGGCTCACTTTCTCTAATTAAATCCCAACAGCTCTTATTAATTGTTCTTTGACTAAAACAAATATCAAGGTGATTTTTAGTATTTACATTTGTACTAATTTTTTTTTTCCATTCTTATCAGTAGGCACCACATTTGAGCAGCTACTCAATGCTAACCATGGCCAAGAAAATTAATCATATATACTAAGTTAATACAAGTTACATTTCCAAATGGACATTGTCTTATTTAAACAAGAAGCTCCCAACCGCCTGAATCACTCACCTCATCTTGATATCAACCCTATGAAGACTTTTGAAGAGCTATATATGAGCTGAATGTTAAGCAAGCAACAGCTTTTCTCTATCTGTAATAGTTTTCATTCTAAAGGCAAACAATCCTATTTTTCACCCTATAAGGGGTCACCTGACAACTTTGACCCTATAAAGACATTTGCAGAGCTAAATGAGCTGAACATTTAAGCAGGCAACAGCTAATCTCTATCTACTTTAGTTTTCATTCTGTAGGTCAAAATCATAAAATAGTTCTTTTAATGACCGTAACCCCTTTAGGGTTCATGTATCAACTTCAAACTTATGAAGACTTTTGTAAAGCTAAATGAGCTGAACATTAAAGCAAGAAACAGCTTTTCTCTATCTGCAATAGTTTTCATACTATAGGCCAAAAACACTATTTTCCACCTCTATGGAGACTTTTGTAGAGGTAAATGAGCTGAACATTTAAGCAAGCAACAACTAAGCTCTATCTGCTATAGTTTTCATTCTGTAGGCCAAAAACACGATCCTTTACCTTTTAGGAGCCATAACTCCACAAAGGTGATCTGACAACCTCCACCTTGAGGTCTTTTGTAAAGCTAACTAAGCTGATCATTTAAGCAAGCAAAAATGCCAATAATTTCCTTCTATAGGCCAAAAACATTATTGTCAACCTTTAAGGGGTCATCTGACAACTTCAACCATATGGCCACTCTTGTAGAGCTTTTGATACTGAAGCAGTAGTGTGGCATCAGACCCCCCTGGACTATTTTTAGCAACAGCGGCCATGCTTTTTATGAAATCAAGTTAAAATGAGGATCGCTTGTAGTCAATATGTCATATATCATTCCTACTAGGTTTCAGTTAAATTGGTTCATTAGTTTCAGAGGAGAAGATTTTTTAAATTGATTACAGACGACATAGGCAAACAAGAGGCTCCCAGGAGCCTTAATCACTCACCTGAACTACACAGATACATATATATTTAGTAGATATTATTGTGCTTGTCCATATGCAATTTAAATTTCTGAAATATCTTGGTTAGTTTTCAAGATATTGGGCTTAATAAGTGCAAAATTGGGCAAAAAGTACGAAAAAGGGCAATAACTCCCACATCAGCAGTCAGATCTTTTCCAAAATTTCAGGACAGGTACATCTTAGTATGCTGAACACTTTTGATTCCCATCCAAATTTTGATATCTGTAACCATTTTTGAGATATTAGCAAAAAACTGCAATTTACCCCTATGTTCTATTTTTAGCCATGGCGGCCATATCTTTTGACCAATCAAAAATCTGAACGATAGAATTGTAGCATGTATGCTATTAAACAACTGTGCCAAGTTTGGTTGAAGTTGGATGTATGGTGTTAATCTTTGAAATTCAGGGGAAAAGTAATGAAAAATCTGTCAAAGTCAAAAATGGCCGGATTTCGTTAAACAGGAAGTAGGTGAGCGACAGACCTAAAATCAGTTCCCACGCTATGGGACCCCACCCTGATGCTGTATACCAAATATCAAGTGGCTGTGATTAGTAGTTGCTGAGAAAACTGTTACGAAAATTTTTCGTATTTACATTTGTACTAATTTTTTTTTTCCATTCTTATCAGTAGGCACCACATTTGAGCAGCTACTCAATGCTAACCATGGCCAAGAAAATTAATCATATATACTAAGTTAATACAAGTTACATTTCCAAATGGACATTGTCTTATTTAAACAAGAAGCTCCCAACCGCCTGAATCACTCACCTCATCTTGATATCAACCCTATGAAGACTTTTGAAGAGCTATATATGAGCTGAATGTTAAGCAAGCAACAGCTTTTCTCTATCTGTAATAGTTTTCATTCTAAAGGCAAACAATCCTATTTTTCACCCTTGATGTGCTTAATCATATGCATATTTCAATTTTTAAAATATCTTGTATAGTTTTTAAGATATAAGGCAAATATGTGCAAAATTTTGAAAAAATCCAGAAAAAGGGCAATAACTCCTACATCGGTTGTTGGATCTTATTGAAAATTTCTGGGCATGTAGATCTTGAGGTGCTGATCACTTTTACCCTTTGCCAGAATTTTGATATCTGTGACCGTTTTTGAGTTATTTGCAAAAACACTGCATTTGACCCCCCTGTTCTATTTTTAGTAACATCAGCCATGTTTTTTTACGAATCAAAAATCCGAACGATAGTTTTGTACATTTAATGCCACTAAACAACTATACCAAGTTTGGTTGCAATTGGACTTATGGTGTCGGACAAGTTAACGTTTGAAAAATTGTTTACAGACGACGACAGACGAGGACGACGATGACGATGGACCCCAAGTGATGGTAAAAGCTCACATGGACCTTCGGTCCAGGTGAGCTAAAAACATAAAAAAAAAATATTTTAGGGGGCCTTAAGCCCTATAAGGGGTCATCTCACTTTGACCCTATGGAGACGATAGTAGAGCTTAATGAGCTGAACATTTATGCAAGCAACAGCTAATCTCTATCTGCAATAGTTTTCTGTAGGCCAAAAACATGAAAAAACGCAATTTTTCACCTTTAAGGGGCAACAACTTCACAACTTGACAACTTCAAGCAAATGGAGACATTTGTAGAGCTTTTGATGCTGAAGCAGTGGCGTGGCATCAGATTTCATTTATCTCTTATAATTTTTGAGTTATAAACCAACAAGAGGCTCCCATGAGCCTGAATCGCTCACCTGACCAAAACGTTGATGGTGTTACATCAACTGTAGATACTGATTTGCTGAGCAATATACAATTTAAATTTTTTAAATATGTATCATAGTTTTCAAGATATTGAGCTTAAAATGTGCAAAAGTTGGAAAAGCATTGAAAAAGGGCAACAACTTTGACATGGGTAAATGGATCCTCTTGAAATACCCTTTTTGAGTTATTTGCATTAAACTAGAGTTTCCCCCTTTTGATCTCTATAAAGATATTGATATCTGTAACTGTTTACGAGTTATTTGCAAACAAGAAGCTCCCAGGAGCCTGAATCGCTCACTTGACATATGTGCCTAAACTAAAGGTTATTAGGCAAAATCTATTTGACATTGAAAGGGTCAAAAGTCTAACAAGGGGGTCATTTGGCAATATGGTGGATCTTAAAATGCTGATCACTTTTTTTCTCAATCAAAACTCAAAAATCTGTCACGGTTTTTGAGTTATTTGCAAAAAACTGCCATTTACCCCATTGTTCTATTTTTAGCCACAACACCATGTCTTACAACCAATCAAAAATCCCCACAACAGTTCTATACACCTAATGCTAATAAACAACTATACCAAGATTGGTTCTAATTGGACGTAAAGTGTCAGAGGAGTTAATGTTTTCAATGTAATCAGGAAATGCTGTTAAAATGCTCAATTTTGACGTTCTAAGGACAATAACTCCTAAAAAGAAAGGTTCTACAACGTTGATCACCATTACAAATATTGTAGATCTTGATGTGTTAAACAATATGCAATTTAAATTTCTCAATTATCTTGTATAGTTTTCAAGATGTTGAGCTAAACAGGTGCAAAATTTACAAAAAATCCACAAAAAGGGCAATACATGTAACTCCTACATGTACATGGGTTGTTGGATTTTCTTCAAAATTTCAGAGTAGGTAGATCTTGAGGTGCTGGTCACTTTTACCCAGCCAGAATTTTGATATCTGTAGCCGTTTTTGAGTCATTTGCAAAAAACTGCGTTTTAACCCCTATGTTCTATTTTTAGCCATGGCGGCCATGTTTTACCATGAATCAAAAATCCCCACATCAATTCTAAGCACTGAATGCTAATGAACAACCATACCAAGTTTGGTTTCAATTGGACTTATGATGTCAGAGGAGTTAACGTTTTAAAAAGTTTATGGACGACAGACGGACGGCGGACGGCGGACGCCAAGTGATGACAATAGCTCACATGACCCTTCGGGTCAGGTGAGCTAAAAACTGAACTTAAGATTTTTCAAATTGTTAGTTATGGCATAAGCTCACATGGCCTTTGGCCAGGTGAGGTAAAAAAGGATGTAAACTTGCTCTATGGGCAACCTGTCAAGTCTCACACAATTGCTATGAGACTTACCCATTTTTGGACAAAATCTACAACAATTTCGTTTGATCTTTTGGTAGCTGCCTTTGATCTTTGCTTTTTTTCCCCCAGATCTCACGATTGTCATCTTGACAGCCCAGTTTAAATCTCACTTTCTGGTATATTAATGATGTCCTTTTCCCTGAACATTTCTTAATGACTTTTTTCATCTCATAAATTGCCAGGACCTCAACAGAGGTCTGCTTCATACTTTGATGTACATCTCGAAATAGACTCACAAAGGTCAATGAAATTTACAATTTATTCAACAAAAGTGAATAAGATTGGATAGCAGGTATAGCCTATATACATCCTCTCCTTAAAGAAATTGTTACTCCCCACTTCTTAAAATCAAGGTATAAATTACATTTACATGTACTAACTCATCACATTCCAGGCAGGCCTGCACAGATGCTTGAATTTCTTCTTCTTCATCATCATCATCATCATCATCATCATCATCATTATCATCCTGAAATATAAATTACAACAACTACATTTACCATTACAATTCTATTGGTTCAGTAGTCAATTTTCATTCATACCTTGATGAAATGTTGCTTGTGTCACATGAACGAACTGGACCCCAATGTCCTACTGAGAATATAAAACAACTGCAAAAATACACGCTTTAATCAAAATAAAATACAACTGGAGGATTCCAGGAGCCTGACTTGCTCATCTGATCTCTTATGCTAATTAGAGTTTAAATAAACTTCACAAACAAAGAAGATTTTTGAAAATCAGTTGAAATTAGTAGATAAAAAACAGTTAATTGGGAGTAATTTTTAAACGGCTGATCTGACAATTTGACCCTGGAATAATTTTTGTAGCTTAACAATGCTGCAATGTGAACTTTTCCTGTAGCACGAACTGAATTTAGGGGGGGGATTTTCAGCCGCCATAAAGTAATACCTATGTCTCTCCTTCAGTCGCAGGCAATACAAAAACAAGAGTTTCCCAAGGAGCCTGAATGATGAATCGCTCACCTGGTTTACAGTTCAGGTGTATATATATGAAAATTTGTGAACTAATGAAGATGTCTGTACACCTAAATGACCTTATTGTGAAAGAAAATTAAGGCTTCCCTCTAGGATTGAATAAAAATTGTAATATTTGCATATTTTCTATGATAAGAAATTTTTTATACCAAAAATGAACTTGGCATACCACTACTACCCTATATACAAATTTTAATCAAAATCGGAGCAAGTTTAATTTCTGGTAAGAAAATGGCAGCTATTTTGGAAATGGTCCACTATAAAAAAAATCAATACTGAAAATGAACTCAGCATACCAATTCTACCTTATTTATAAATAAATGTTCATCAAAATCAGACCAATTTTAATTTTCTGGCAAGATTAAGGTGACAAATTAATTTCCCTTTGTTTTTAAGATTTGCTGATAAAAATAAAACCGCAAGTTGTACATGTATTTTCAAATTTTTTTTGGCAGATGGTAGATCATTTTTGTACCAACTATACCATAACAAACAACAGCAACAGCTTTCCTCTATCTGCAATAGTTTGGACCCTATGGGCCAAAAACACTATTGTCGGTTAAATGGTAAGGAACAGCACTGCCAAATCACAAAGCAATTGGAAAACTGGTACTAAAATTATTGTGGCAACAAAGAAGTAATTTTGGCCCCTAATTTCCTAACAAAAAAAGGGGATCTCAAAATCAATCCCATCCATTCTTTAATGGTTTAGAACATCAAAGCAATTGGATAACTAGAACTATTGTTTTCGTTGGCTACAAGAAAGTTAACAGACAACGACAATGCCAATGACAACAACAAAATTATTTTATTATGTTTATAATATTTATGTAACTGTTAATACCTGTTTTGGTATTGTATTTTGAAACCACTGAGTTAATAACCTCAATTTATACTGCAATCGTTTTATTTGAGCAGTCAAATTATAGTGACTGATATAGATATGTGATATACAGTCAGTGTCAGTATATCACTTTTAGTGCAGGCCCCCTTTCCAAGGCATGCTGTAAAACAAGGTCGATTATGGTATGGTACAAATATTCAGAAAAGAAGAATTGTATTGGTAATTGGCTAGTGACCGATAGTCTGATATTCAAACCAGCGCTGTAAAGCATGAAAATTCCGCCACACAAGCCCCTTTATAAGGGATACCTTATCATATTATTTTTTTGTGGAACTTGATAATTTGCAAATCACAAAATTAGCAGTACAACCTCTATACCTACACAGTGTTTTTTTTTTGCATTCTAGGACACATCAGCTATATTAAAGAACTAAATCAAAACTCTAATAAATCCGCTCTAGCGAGATTTCTACAAAGGAGTAGAGCCACGAATGCCTCAAATCGGCCCGGTATTTTTACTAATTTTCAAACCACTTCAACTTTTCGTAAATTTATCCAAAATGAGTTAAGGCATAACTGAACTTTTCATATATGTAAGATTTAACAAAATATCTACATCACAGGTCTAGCCTTGGCATTTCAAACACCCCATATATTATACAATTCCTAATTTTTTGCCCATTTGCTCTGTTTTCTCATCGTATTTTGCCAAAAATAGTATTGGCCACATTCGTCGACCATCGTAATTTTTTGATAGTTAATTTATAACATAATAATACACATTTCTATCACAAAATAATTTTGGTCGACGGGTGTGGCCATTTTCGTTTTCACCGATTTATACATGAAAATCAATGAAAAATGTCAAAAAACGAGATTTTGTACAAAATAGACTGATTTTTAGCTCACTGTCCTCCTTGTTGATAAACAATTAAACAAAAAGATATTGCAATTTATAAAATATGAAGTCTAATGAACATCAAAGCAGCAATTACAAGCAAGTATATCAAAGTTGAATTTTTGGGCCGATTTGGGGCCTTCGTGGCTCTACTCCTTTGTTCCTAATGCTGTTAAAGAATTTTCATGGTCCAAAATGATGATTAAAACCACATAAATCACCAATTAATATATAATATTAAAAAAAGATAGTATGTGAAAATTTTCATAACTCGGATTGAAAAGTCAGGACAGAAGCAAGGAATTATAATACATATATCCTTGATTTGGCTTTCATGTTTAAACTTTTTGGTATTGATTACTTGTACAAATGTATTTTTCATTTGCATAGTTTTGGTTATTGATCTTCCAATGTTTTGACGTGAATGCTGTTGATGAGAGGTAACATGTACTCCTTGAATATTATCCGGACAGTCGGATACGACAAAAACAATATGTCTCCCCCACAAAAGTGGGGGAGACATAAATATTGCAGTGTAAACACAATAATAGTACACTGACTCGACATAAAATTGTATTTACATGTATACGAATTCTGCTAGAAACAAGAAAATGCTCGGGAGACTCTCACGTTTTCCTGTTTTTAAGCCTCATAAAAAATTTATGTCGAGTCAGTGTACTGTCTATTATTGTATATTTTATCATAAGGGTGGTTGTCAGACTTGTCTGAAAGGAATTTACATACAAACTTCTAATGTTTTTGTCACTGAAATTACCAATTGTCAAATTCAAAGTTGTTTAATACACCGGGTTTCTTTCCTTGTACTGCATATAGTCAATATCCTCTGTGCTGGAATTGGCTTCCCTGTTGGATTTGAGTACTTTTCATAATACTTTCAATGTTTTGTGTTTTTGACCTTTCAATGATTTGATACAAATGCTGCTGATATGAGGTTACTCCATACTATACCGATATACAACATAACGATATACACGTTTTGGTATTTGTATATATTGTAAACCTAATATTACAAGCAATTTATCATTGATTTGTATAACTCAAAATGACTTTAGTTATTGATTTATTTTATAACTTACCTTCATATAGAAATGTTTGATGATCCCCTTTTCCATCACGTCCATACCATTAGACCACTTTACTGAATCTCCAACATAGAGTTTTTCTTGAAATTTATTCTTTGCCATTAGTGCTGGCATGTGGTTTTTCCATTTTTCACCAGTAGTTTGATCACTGGTATAAACAGAGTGCTTTGGGTATCTGCAAAAGTTAAACATGTTAAAAGAAAGATAGGTGATCAACGATTACAAAATTCGCCTTGTTTTTAATATTATCACAGGAATCCGCTTTTATATCAAGTTTAAAAGTAGGTAGCAGTGACTTAATTCCACCTAGATGCTAATGTACCATCCCTGATGCATCCATATACCAAGTTTGATGATCCTATCATGTATAGTTGCTGAGATATGAAGTTTGGCTTCCCTGTTGGATTTGAGTTTTTTTCATAATACTTTCAATGTTAATGTTCAGTGAAACTTAAACTCAGACATAAACTTAAATGTGGATGTGGACGCACATGGACACTGGGGATGCACCAATAGTTCTACCTCAACTTCGTTGGGGCGAACTAAAAATCCTTTACTCACAAAATAATAACAGCAGGGTTTGAAATTAGTACTTGCCCACTAGCCAATGGCCCCTAAAATTTGCTGTGGGCTACTTGAAATTTTGCATTTTTTGTACAGAAGTTTACAAAACCATTGGCGGGCTGCTAAAATTTTGGATGTGGGCTACCAAGCTAAAAAAATTAATTTCAAACCATGAACAGCATATTTGGCAACATCTAACTAATTATTTTCCAATTGAAATGACACAATTGTAAAGTCTTGTTGACTTAAAAGTCTTATACATGTAGATAAAACCTTTAAACACAAAAAAGAAATATGTATCTTTCATAGACTTGGGAAAAGTTTTTGATACTGTTGATAGAATGGGTTTACTTTTTAAACTTAAGACTTTCATTTAAGCAATAACTATTATACTATTTTTAAGAGTATGTACCAAGAGGGTAACTATGGAGTTTAACATTGCTGAGGGTGTGACACATATGTTTTCCTCTAAAGTTGGTGGTAAGCAAGGATGTGTAATAAATAATAAGACGACTTTCTTCTAATTGTACATTAATGATATGGTTTAAATATTTGACGGGAAATATGATCCACCTTCTTAGGATATGGCTAATATCTTGTTTATTAGATGCAGATGATATATTGTATTGTTATCTGAATCTGCAATTGGGCTACAAAAAATAACTCATCTGGTTATTGTCAAAAATGGAATTCGACACTAAATATTAAATATAGAAAGAATGTGTCCATGAGACACGGATGCCCCCGCTGGCTTCAAATAAAAAGTTGAAGTCCAACGGGTCAGAAAGTCACTTAGGACGCATAGATTATCATACTGAACCATCATACCAAGTTTTAAATTACATGTATTCCTATGTATGATTTTTGATAAAAGCTTGACGGAAATTTATATGTCTCAAAAACACAATATCAGATCGGCCCATCATAAAACAGGAAGTAGAAGTCCGACAGGTCTGAAAGTTGCTAAGAAATTATAGTTGGTCATGCTGAACCATCCTACCAAGTTTCAAATCATTCCCATGTACGATTTTTGAGAAAAGCTTGACGGAAATTTGTATGTCTGAAAAGTACAATTTCAGATCAGCCCAGCATGAAACAGGAAGTAGAAGTCCGACATGTCTTAAAGTCGCTTAGGACTAATAATTGGTCATGCTTAACCATACTACCAAGTTTCAAATCATTCCCTTGTACAGTTTCTGAGAAAAGCTTGACAGAAATTTTTAAGTCGTTTTTCATATCAATCCAGTGCTAAACAGGAAGTAGAAGTCAGACAGGTCTAAAAGTTGCTTAGGATATATAGTTGGTCATGTTGAACCATCCCACCAAGTTTCAAATGTTTCTGAGAAAAGCTTGACGGAAATTTTGGACAGACAGACGCGAGTAAAACTTAATGCCCCCCGACATGTCGTCGCCAGGAGCATAATAAAAGGCTGTATATAGTAGTTTATAAGATCCCTCCTCAGTCGTAAGCAAACGTTATGATATTTCATGTTTATATATATACAATGTGTATACCATTAATTTTATGTTTGTTGTTTGATCACAATCCTTTTGTAGATTTACATCAAATATAACCATGATAATAATTTGATTTAATAGCATGTATTTTTGCAGTTGTTTATATTTGCACAGTAAAACATATCTGTGAGGTTGTGATCTTATAATGGTCATGTGACTTAATGCATTTGTTAATGTTTGTCATGTACATGTATTTAATCGATTACAATTTCAGACTTGTGTTTTCAGTATACTCAGGTAAACTTCCATAAACATAATCAATTAACCATATACTCTTACCTCTGCAGTTGACTTGAGATACTTTGTTTTGACAGCTGCAGTTCTATCAAATCAGATGGTTTGACATAAAATAATTCTTGACCAGATTTGGTGGTGCTCTGTAATGTATAAAATTAGTTTTCATGTATTATCTGCTTTGGTTTTTTGGTAAACAAGAAGTAAATGACCAAAAAGGTACCTTATTGCAGCATGATATAATAGTTTTGACTTAGTAATTATAAACAGTCGAAAAGAACAGTTAATTAAAAATCAAATTATTTGATTGTATAAAAAGTTGTTGCATGTAACATGTAAGATAATCAAATACATTTACTCATATCTGGTATATGAACTTCCCATGTTGCATAATTTAACAAGACCAATTAATCGATGTTTGCCTCTGTAGTTTCTCTCAGTAAAATATTGAGCCCAGTGTATGTTTTCAGTCCAATACAAATAATTTTTAACACTCAATGCATCCTATGGTGGACTGACAGATAGAAAATAATGGGATGTGGAATAAGTGTTCGTGACACAACTCACATAAATAGGCGGAAATTTTAAAAAACCAATGAAAAACAGCTAACAGCCTTCAACGAGCCTCAAGGGCGCTGCTATTGGCCCAATATTATTATAATATGCATATATTTCAAATACAGTCAAAGAAAGACCCCCTTCTTAAACAAAGAATATAAACAAGAGGCTCCCAGGAGCCTGAATCGCTCACCTGACTAAAACGTTGATTGTGATACATAAATTGTAGATACTGCTGAGCATTATGCAATTTAAATTTCTAAAATATGTTTTATAGTTTTGAAGATATTGAGCTTAAAAAATTGGTCAAAGACAGAAATGGCCGGATTTCGTTTAACAACAAGTAGGTGAGCGACAGACCTGAAATCACATCTTACGTTATGGGAGCCCATGGTGATGCTGCATACCAAATATCAAATATATTTTGTACTATTGGACATTATTGTCAAAAATTAACTAAGTTGGTAAACAGGAAGTAGGTGAGTGAGAGACCTGAAATTGCATCCCACGTTATGGGACCCCACCCTGATGCTGTATACCAAATATCAAGTGGCTGTGATAAATACAGTTGTAGTTGCTGAGAAAACTGTTAAGAAAATTTCTTCCCCGCCCGCTGCCCGACATTCACCATTTTATAACCCGGATTTTTCACTCCGTGAAATCCGGCCAAAAATGCAAAAGTTGGAAAAGTATAAAAAAAAAATGGTAATTACTTTGACATGGGTAGATGGATCCTCTTGAAAATTTAAGGGCAGGTAGATCTTGAGGTGCTGATCACTATTGCTACCCATCACAATTTTGATATTTGTAACCGTTTTTTAGTTATTTGCATTAAACTAGAGTTTACCCCTATGTTCTATTTTAAGCCATGGTGGCCATATTTTTTGACAAATCAATAATCCCCACATCAGTTCTATGCACATAATGCTAATAAACATTTTTACCAAATTTGGTTCCAATTGCACTTAAGGTGTCAGAGGAGTTAACGTTTTCAATGTTATAAGGAAATACTGTGAAAATGGTCAATTTTGACATTCTAAGGACAATAACTGCTACAAGCAATGATCTGACAACCTTGACCCAATAACAAAATTTGTAGATGTTGATGTGCTTAACAATTTCTTAAATATTTTATATAGTTTTCAAGACATAGAGCATAATAAGCACAAAATCCAGAAAAAGGGCCACAACTCCTACATGGGTTTTTGAATCTTTAAAAAAATTAGAGGGTAGGTAAATCTTGAGGTGCTGATCACTTTTGTTCTCCATAAAAATATTGATATCTGTAACTGTTTTCGAGTTATTTCCAAAAAAGTGAACTTACCCCAATGTTCTATTTTTAGCCATGGTGGCCATATTGTTCGACAAATCAAAAATCCCAACATTAGTTCTATGCAAATAATGCTAATGAACATTTACACCAAGTTTGGTTCCAATTGCACTTAAGGTGTCAGAGGAGTTAACGTTTTCAACGTTATAAGGAAATACTGTGAAAATGGTCAATTTTGACATTCTAAGGGCAATAACTGCTACAAGCGATGATCTGACAACGTTGACCCAATAACAAAATTTGTAGATCTTGATGTGCTCAACAATATGCAATTGACATTTCTTAAATATCTTGTATAGTTTTCAAGATATATAGCATAATAAGTGCAAAATTCACAAAAAAAATCAGAAAAAGGGCCATAACTCCTACATGGGTTTTTGGATCTTCTTGAAATTTAAAATTACCATAAATTTACAATGGAATTGAATAGTAGACAAAAATCTAGTCTGGTGACCCCCTGTTTTCTTTGTTTTATTTTAATATATAGGTAAAAATATAACTTTTGATAAAATAAAAACATGATCCTAATGTAAGGATTTTTTCTGAGACATGCTTTTATGCCTTAATTTGGCCTTTCCTATATAATCTATTGTAAATTAGGAATACTTAAACCAATTCTATTGCAAAAACGAGCATGGTGACCTATCCTTATTTTTATTTTAAATAAAGGATGGCAATAACATGTTTCATTTTAGATCATAAAATCAAATGTTTAATGACAATTTTTTTTCAGTATACATGTAGGTGTCCACATTAACCTTAAGGAAATGTCCTAAAAATTACTGGACATACGGTCCAGAAGGTCAATTAGATTTCACTGGTGCAAACCAATTTTTACTGGATTTAGCCTATGTCCGACTGACCTTTTGAATGACTGACATCGCCATTACATAATACATTGTAATACAATCACATAACTTTTGCGGTCGTATAAAAATCACTATTTTGCACCTTTAAGGGGCTGTATATTAAAGCCTATAAGGGGTAATCTGACAACCTTGACATGTTGAAATTCTTGAAGAGTAAAATTAACTGAACATTTGAGCAAACAATAGCTTTTCTCTATCTGCAGTAATTTTCAATGTGTTTGAACAGGAGGTTGTTCATTTAAATGCCCTTTCTTCAGCTCCTACACTTTTCATTTGAAAAGTTGTGTTTCTTTACTAATCAGGGAGATCATCAAAAACAGCTAATTTATAATAATTTTTAAAAACACTGATAAACATGATAAATGATTTTGGTTATCTAAATTTTAGAAAGATGAATCATCAATGTACATCATGTAATATTATCATGCAGGGATTGGGAAGGCAAGGGGCCATGGGCCATTGGCACATCAAAAATGAAAATGGCCCCTTTTCGTCTCAAAAATTAATATAGAATATTAAGAAATGGCGATTTGAAATTTAAATTTCCATGAAAAAAGTGGTAAATGGCCCTTTGCTAAAAATTCCTTCCAAATCCCTGATTATGTAGTTGTTGCATACCAGTACTCATTGTGTGTAAAGGTCTCAGTACTTGAAATTAAATCTGCTATTACATTAGAATCCAAATTAGAATCCTAAACTATTTTCAAAAACATGATCCTTCACTATAAGTCATGTATTCTGTACACATGATGGTACATAAGTATTTATTCTACTGCTGCAAGCACTTTCACTAAATTTTAATATTAATTACCATGACAGGCTTTAGTTCTAAGCCTTCCACCTGTTGATTCCAGATCTTATGAAAAGGTGGGATCTTAACACCCCTATCTTCTTGGACTACTCTCAAAATGTGCAAAATGAACTTAAACAGCTCTTGGTCCTGTAAAACAAACAATACATACATGTGTACATGTAATTTAATAAATAAAACTTTGAATAATAAAATGAATTATTACATAGATAGCAGTGAAATATCGAGATTTCCGAGTGAACAGAAATCCTTTATCTACTTCAGTGAAATAACTAAAAACGCAGGAAATTTTTATTAACCGTTGTTCGGCGTTACCTATACCTATGTGTGATTTCACAGATGATTTTTTTTTATCTCATTTACAGGTGACGGTAACATGGGAATTATGAATGTACTGTAGTCATGGTAGTGATGGCTTAACCTCACATGGCCTTTTGCCAGGGGTGAGCTAAAAACTGTTACAGACAACAGCGACATTTGCAAAGTCATGGCAATAGCACATATACATGTACATGTAGTCTTACACCTTTCTTTATAAGTGCAAGTTTAGTCCAAATAATTATGTTGAAGCTTTGATTATATTTTCTTTGTTTGGCTTCCTCCTCTGCTCTAGATCTGGAGATCTAAAAAGTCCAAATCATTTTATGCAGGGCTCACGCAACCAGGCGAAGAAGTCGCCCTAGGGCCCACGACTTCACGCTTAATCTCCATCTAAAGCGAAGTCAAGTCGCCATACGATCTCGAGCAAGTCTAATAATGACAACTTGAAAACCCTATAATTTAGAAAGATCTAGATGGGTGGTAATTAAAGCCTTCAAATTCAAATTAAAGTTAAAGTGTTTTCATTTTCCATGTTTTGTGCTTTAGATTTGTACAAAAAATGTATTTTCCGGTTTTTTTTTTTTTTGTTTTTTTTTGTGATGGCATGTCTTATTTATGTTATTGATGTGCTCTGTTATTTGGTCCCGTGTTTTGTGTTATCCACGTTTGTTGCCTTGCTCAGTCATAGTTTTCTAAAACATAATTCACCAGCTCACCTGGCTGTGTGTTATAAGTAAATTTTAAGCTACATTTTTTGTACTTTTTTTTTAAGTCAAAGTGTAATCAGAGCCTTACATGTATATCATGTACTGTATATTGAATATTTTAATGTCTCTGGTGCAATCTAATCTTTGATAAGAAGAGTGAATGCTGTGAAAATTTGTCAATACTAGTATACAAATACCAAAACAGGTATAAACGATTAGTTTGTGTAATTTGAGTGCAAAACAAAAACAAGAGGCTCCCAGGAGCCTGAATCGCTCACCTGACATATGTGCCTGAAGTAAAGGTTATAAGGCAAAATCTATTTAACGTTGAAAGGGTCATAAGATTAATAAGGGGGTCATCTGACAATATGGTGGATCTAAAGGTGCTGATCACTTTTGTTCTCAATCAAAATCTAATAATCTGTCACCCTTTTTGAGTTATTTGCAAAAAATGCAGTTTAACCTAATGTTCTATTTTTAGCCACAGCGGCCATGTTTTACAACCAATCAAAAATCCCCACAACAGTTCTATACACCTAATAATAATAAACAATAACACCAAGTTTGGTTCCATTTGGACTTTAAGTGTCAGAGGAGTTAACATTTTCAATATAAGGAAATGCAGTTAAAATGCTCAAATTTGACGTTCCAAGGGCAATAACTACTCAAAGGAAAGGTCCTACAACGTTGACCCTTTACAAATTTTGTAGATCTTGATGCGCTTAACAATATGCAATTTAAATTTCACAAATATCTTGTATAGTTTTCAAGATATTGAGCTAAACAGGTGCAAAATTTGCAAAAAATCCACAAAAAGGGCAATAACTCCTACATGGGTTGTTGGATTTTCTTCAAAATTTCAGAGCTAGTAGATCTTGAGGTGCTGATCACTTTTGTTCCCAATCAAAATTTTGAAATCTGTCACCGTTTTAGAGTTATTTGCAAAAAACTGCCATTTACCTCTATGTTCTATTTTTAGCCACAGCGGCCATGTTTTAGGACCAATCAAAAATCCCCACATCAGTTCTATACACCTAATGCTAATAAACAACTATACCAAGTTTGGTTCCAATTGGACTTAAAGTGTCAGAGGAGTTAACGTTTTCAATGTAATGAGGAAATGCTGTTAAAATGCTAAATTTTGATGTTCTAAGGGCAATAACTCCTAAAAGGAAAGGTCTTACAACGTTGACCCTGTTACATATTTTGTAGATCTTGATGTGCTTAACAATATGCAATTTAAATTTCTCAAATATCTAGTATAGTTTTCAATATATTGAGCTAAACAGGTGCAAAATTTGCAAAAAATCCACAAAAAGGGCAATAACTCCTACATGGGTTGTTGGATTTTCTTCAAAATTTCAGAGCTGGTAGATCTTGAGGTGCTGATCACTTTTGTTCCCAATCAAAATTTTGAAATCTGTCACCGTTTTAGAGTTATTTGCAAAAAACTGCCATTTACCTCTATGTTCTATTTTTAGCCCAACGGCCATGTTTTACGACCAATCAAAAATCCCCACATCAGTTCTATACACCTAATGCTAATAAACAACTATACCAAGTTTGGTTCCAATTGGACTTAAAGTGTCAGAGGAGTTAACGTTTTCAATGTAATGAGGAAATGCTGTTAAAATGCTAAATTTTGACATTCTAAGGGCAATAACTCCTAAAAGGAAAGGTCCTACAACGTTGACCCTGTTACATATTTTGTAGATCTTGATGTGCTTAACAATATGCAATTTAAATTTCTCAAATATCTAGTATAGTTTTCAAGATATTGAGCTAAACAGGTGCAAAATTTGCAAAAAATCCACAAAAAGGGCAATAACTCCTACATGGGTCGTTGGATTTTCTTCAAAATTTCAGGGTAGGTAGATCTTGAGGTGCTGATCACTTTTACCCTATGCCAGAATTTTGATATCTGTAGCCGTTTTTGAGTTATTTGCAAAAAACTGCATTTTACCCCTATGTTCTATTTTTAGCCATGGCGGCCATGTTTTTCGATGAATCAAAAATCCCCACATCAGTTCTAAGCACCAAATGCTAATGAACAACCATACCAAGTTTGGTTGCAATTGGACTTATGGTGTCAGAGGAGTTAACGTTTTAAAAAGTTTACGGACGACGGACGACGGACGACGGACGACAGACGACGGACGACGGACGACGGACGACGGACGACGGACGGACGACGGACGCCAAGTGATGACAATAGCTCACATGACCCTTCGGGTCAGGTGAGCTAAAAAGGTTCGAACAGGGAAGCTACATCAAGAAAAAGTGTGCCTTGACAAGCAAGTTGTATGATAACCTTACTATGTGGTGGTACTTCGATCCTCTCAAAACATAAAGAAGCAAATGCAAGCGGTTCTCGAATGGAAAATAGTCTGATACTGATAGTCCATGATCATTCAAACAAGTGTCTGTAGCTGTACATGTGCCTCCATCGTCATGATCGTGATCATGATCATCTGTTAAGTTGTTGACTGGCGATGATTGAGTACATAGTTTAAATAAATTGCAATTATCAAGATGTTTAACAGTGGCCAAATGTGCCAAATAGTTACACTTTTTATCTGTTTTGAAGTTACAAACTTCACAATTGAACATCTCTTTATCGTCTATTAATAAAAAAGTGCAGTCTAAATGATGCTTGTCATATCAATTATAAAATGAGGATTTTAAAACGCTCCAAAGATTTTCCAAAGGCGTAACATTTTGTGCACGAGAATTTGCTGCAACGAATATCATTTAGCATACGACAACTGCAAATCGACAATACATAAAGAATTAATTAACGGTAAAATGCAAATATGTTGTGTACGTTTAGTAATTAATCAATAATGCAATGGGTTTTGGCCCCATTTACATCGAGAGAAAAAAAAAACACAAAAAAGCATGGCTAATTTACATATGAAAAACTTTTATTACAATGTAATATTTTGTGACAGAGTTCAAACAAAGTGATTGGTCACTTACATAAATATATTTAGTATAAAATATTAAGTCATATAATAACTATCTTGGTTTTATTATTAAGATGCAAACCAGGACTAAACCTTCATTAGAATTAATTCACAAAACAATCATAGCTTGGGTCAATCAATCAATCAATCAATCAATCAAAGTTTTATTTAGAGTCGGTACATTACGGAACAAGAAAACACAAGCTCTAGCGAGCTTTTAACACCGACATAAAAGGGTGTAAATTACTCATTAACCAAGCCAACTTTGACTTTGTTTCTAGCAATAAAAACAGAAAATTCTCATGACTTGCATACAATTTTCGTAAAGAAAACATCAAAATTCTTAAAATATATTTTTTACAGTTTAGACCTGAAAAATATAAAAGAGCAATTAAAAAAATACAAAACAAATACCTTTATCCAGTTCCTCTGAAAGATCGGTACGAAACGACTCACCTATTTTTAAAATCGGTACGAAACGACCCGGTACGAACAAGTTTAGGTACGAAACGACCCTAGGTACGAACGGGTTTCGGTACGAACAGTCCCGAGACCTATTTAGAACATGTACACAATAGAGGGTGGTAAAGCGGGTACTGTGCACGGGTGAACGGCAAATAACGATGAACGGAAAAATAATTCTTGCTAATATCGATGCACGATAAATAAAGAAACAAAATATTTTTCTCGTAAATGAAGGAAAATCTCTGAATTTTGCTCAGTTTTTAACAGTTTTGACAGACTTTGTGTATTCTTGAAACAGTACAACACTGCAAGGAGTAGGCAAAAATTGAGAAGTCTTCGAATTTTATGATTTCTTGGTAAACAATATTTTGTATCGCATTTTTTTTCTAACTGAATATCATGAACGAAAAATAATCCATGCAAAAACACGAAAAATAAATTAAGGTGAACACGATGAACGATGAACCCCCTATACACGCGCACGGCTGAACGAGAAATAAAAAATTCAGAAATCGATGAACGGAAAATAAAAAATGACGAACACGGTGCACGAAAATAACCCTTTAGCACCCTCACAATACCTTGTTTAGATAATAAAAAATAATAATTTTATAACTCTCGACGCAGTGGCGAATCCAGGGGGAGGGGGAGGTGTTCTGGGGGTCGATCGGAACCCACCTTTCCTCCGAATTTTTTAAAATTTTTGTGTAGATTTTCAGCAAAATTGGTCTGGAACCCCCCTTTGACCCACAGAACCCAGTATGTGCACCCCCCTTTCGTAACTTTCTGGATCCGCCCCTGCAACGAATGATTACATGGACGAAAAGGGGTTAATTTAACAGTGGGACCATGCACACTAAAGGGTAGATCTATGCATGGAGCCCGGGGATGGGGGTTGGTAATTAACTTCCTATATAAAAAGGGGTAGGGATGTTCTGACAAAACGTGAAAAGGGGTCTCTATTTTTTTTTTTTTTTTTTTTTTTTTGCATTCAGTCTACAAAGGGGTATATATAGAGAACTGTAAAGGGGACTGTAACTATATATGGGGTTATAAATCTGAATAAAGGTAATAACAAAACTACCGAACTTGAATAATCAATCTCAATGTCCAGAGAAAAAGACAAAAACAAAGTAGTCATACCGGAGAAATGGTGGATCGCAATGGTCCTGACTTGGTACAGGCATTTCATACGAAATGGTGGGTTAAACCAGGTTTTATGGCGCCAAACCTCCCACTTCCATTGCGATCTTCAAGTCTTTAATGGGGGGGGGGGGGGGGGTAGGAGAGGGTCTGATCCCGGAATCCCGAACTAATTTTACAAAATCTCGTCATCCCGACTTAAAAATGAGAAAATCCCGAATCCCGGAAAAGTTGATATAATTTTATCCCGGAATCCCGAACTAAAATTGTCCTAAGCATAATATATGACCAATCCCGGTGTCCCGAAAAAGGTCCTACCCCCTCTATAAGATATAGTTTATACGTAAAAATATTATAACATTGTAAAATTTGCTTAGCTCATATATAAATTAAGCGATGCTTTAATATTTGCTCTGAATAAAGTTTCTAAAGTTGAACAGGATAGGATATGTAAATTAACATAAGCAAAATCTAGAAGTTCTGAAAGTTGCAATGGAAACCAGGAGAATTAAAGATCGCAATGGTCCTGACTTGATATTATCTAAAATAGGGTCATAATTAATATAAAGTGTCTTGGATGTTGGTGTCCGACATACTGTCCTAATAGTAATTTATTAGCATCAACCTGCATGACACATCTCTAATTTTCCTCTTTAAATGACGGGGTTCTATAATTGGTCATAATTAGACACATGCATATACACATATACTGATACATTGTCTAAAAAGGGGGAAGGGCCGGGTACTAAATTTCATCCAATATGAGTCTATGATGGGGTCAAGGTTTTCGTGTCCTGGAAAAACACCCCCTCCCTTTTTTCATCCAAGTTAACCCCTCACCCGGGAGATGAAGATGTTAGTTCAAATAATTAGGACGGCTTTTAAGGCTTTTTATGATTTTTGTAAGGCGTTCAAGAAAATATCAAAATAAAAAAGGTTAGCCTTCCATATTACCAGCAAAAAAGGGGGTCTCCCAAATCATTTATGTAGTAGAACATAATGAGATTTGGATTAAGTGTACGCGACACAACCTACAAAATAAGCGGAAATTTAGAAACTACAATGAAAAACAGCCAGCTGCCTTCAAGACGGTATAAAGGGGGGGGGGGGGGTGTAATTTTTTTTTTTTTTTTTAACGGGACTCTAGATCATATTTTTTGCTATAATCATTAATTATTTGCATCTTTTTAAACTTTATGTTGTTTGTTTATTTGTGTTGTCTTTGTCGTTCTAGTTTGTTGGTTTTGTCTTCGAAATTTAGGACTTATGATATTCGGATGCCCCTTTGGTACTTCATTGCTTCTTTGATCGATTTCACTGAAAACTTGTATTTAAGGGGTTTAAAGGGTGACGATAATAGGAATGTGAGGCCAAAAAAGCGGTTGTTTTGGAGACATTTTTGTGTTGGGCATCCCAAACACAGTCAGCACTTGTTGTTTTTTGCACTGGTTCTTTTCCTTGCTTTACCATAAACTTGTCCGGTGCTTTTTGAGGTTCCAAACGCTTTGACGTTTGATCAAGATGAATTTTGCGGAGGTGGTAGGGGTCACTCAGAGGCCGTGTGCAGGTTTTAAATGGCCGTCGTTTCTATGGAAATAGAAAATTAGGTCAAAATACGGGGACATCTTTTATACCTCGGTGTTCAGCATGTACAGGGTTCTGAAATTTGGTAAAACTAAAGGAGATATTTTGTTTTTGAGTTATTTATGAATTGTAATTTTTCGGCCCGAAAAATGGGACTTTGTCCAACTTCGATCGATTTCAACGACACTGATTTCTATAGGCATATTTTGACCATAGATATTGATTATTACGTACAGATTATTTTCAGATCTATGTTTTGACGTACTGAATTGAATGGAATACCGGCTATCCAAGGCCATTTTGGGCGACTGGTGTGTTGGTATCCCAACACAATAATATATATTTCTTATATGATTTTCCTATTTTAATCATGATTGGTCTAAACATAGACATATATGTCTATGGTCTAAATGACTCTGGTGTGCGTTTTCAAAAGGATTTATTTTTCGATAAACGACATGAAACGAACTACTTTTTGCGTTGTAATTTCTGCAAAATAATCCCTATGTGTATGCATTAATAAAAACGACGTTTAATCCTATATTCAATATGAAACTTTTCCTAAATCTCATTGTCTATGAAAGTTTATTTGACCCCTTATTTTTGAAAGAAAACGTCATTTCGAACCAATGGATGTCTGGCCATTTGTCGCACTTCAAAATGTCTAGGACCAATATGGATAGTCAATTGTTGAACTAATTTGACACTTGCGTCTTATGATGGACTGACAAGGCATATATGTCACAAGCAACCCAGTTTAGAACTTTTTGAATTCACTGAACATATGTGCCCCCCCCCCAAAAAAAAAAAAGAAACAAAACAAAACAAACACAATCAATCAATCCAATCCAGCATTTATGTTTGTAAAATTTTCATAGCAATTGGGCAATCCGATACTAAGGTTTGTATTGAAAACAAAACAAAACAAGTTTCATGTTTTGCCACTTTCGGGCCGCTGATTTCAAAACAGAACAGGAAGAGACCTCAGAATCTATCTCATTAGTTTTTGATAGTAAGTAAAAGTTTCATAGTATTTGGTCTATCAGCTGAGCAATAATTCTAAGAATAGGAAGAAAGTGGCTTTTATAGGGCCCTTTTGGGTCTCCATTTGTAAACGAAATTCGAGTAGACACCCAAAACCTACCTCATCCTTTCTTACAGTTTTATACCGTTTGGTTCAACAGAACATAAATATTTGTGCAAAAGAACAGAATTGGTATTTGACCACTTTTTGGTCGCAAATTTCTAAAGGAAAAAAAGAGAGAATACCCAAAACCACAGATTTCCTTCCTTCTTAAATGCTAAGTAACAATACTGTAAAGTTTAATAGCATTTGGTCAGATAGAATGGTTAAAGTTTTAAAGGATTTGGTCCCTTATTTCTAAACAAAATAATAGAATGGTTCTAAAGGGGGAGGTCTACATCTTCGATGTATCTGTAACAACTCTATAAAATTTCAGAAATATCTCTTGTTTCGCTTTTGAGATTTAGATTGCACAAGATATGAATCCCATAGCTCGACGACGGACGGAATGACTTCTAGATCTGTTCTCACCTTTGGGGACGCAGGTGATTTTTTTTCTAAGCCGGATATTAGCGCATAATGCAAAAACTGCTTTCTGGAAATCTTTTTAGCTCATTAGAAGAGATTTCCAGCAGCCTGATTTTCCCCGGCCGTATTGAAAATGGCGGCCATAACTGAAATTCCGACAATGTAACGTGAGTCGCCATCACCCATATACCCTGTGTACCAAGTTTCATTAAAATTGGACAATGTTTACATTTTTTGCGTTTTTCGGCGGCCATCTTAAAAATGGCAGCCATTACGGAAATTCCGACAATGCGCTGTGAGTCGCCATCACTTATATACCCTGTATATCAAGTTTCGTTTAAATCGGACAATGTTTACATTTTTCACGATTTTCGGCGGCCATCTTGAAAATGGTGGTCATTACGGAAATTCCGACAATGTGCCGTGAGTCGCCATCACCCATATACCCTGCATACCAAGTTTTGTTGAAATCGGACCATGTTTACATTTTTCGCCATTTTCGGCGGTAATCTTGAAATTGGGGACCAATACGGAAATTCTGACAATGCGCCGTGAGTCGCCATCACCCATATACCCTATATACCAAGTTTTGTTGAAATCGGACAATGTTTACACTTCGCGTTTTTCAGCCATTTTCCAAAATGGCCGCCACTGGCGAAAAATTTTATTGGCCAAAAAGTTTCCAATCATGTTCCTGAACATGTAAACCAAGTTTCGTTGAATTTCATCAAGAGGTTTCCGAGAAAATGAAGTTAATAGTTTTTCGGTTTTAGGCGGCCATCTTGGAAATGGCGGCAATTTTGAAATTATAAACCGCCAAAAACACCGTAGGACCTTGCGACCTATCACCCCTCCAAGTTTCATATCGATCAGTCCACTCATTTCCGAGGAGAAGGCCGGACAAGTTCGTGCATCAGGTTGACGGAAGAAAAAGAAAAAAGTATGATAAGAAAAATAAGAAACGGAGTAAAAACAATTTTAGAATCATCTGATAAATATCACTCAATGGAAACTTGATATAGCCTTTCTCTTTCTGCAAAAGCTTTCATTTAACACTATCCTTTACCTTTAAGGGACTGTAACCTCTACGAGGGGTCATCCACAATGGAAGACCACCGGTAGTCTTCAACATCACCAAAGGTCACTGATCGCAGTCTTGCATTTCCCATTTAAGCACGCAACAGATTTTCTCTATCTACAGTAGTTTTCATCCTATAGGCAAAAAAACCAAACTATTTTTGACCTTTAAGGAGCAGTAACCCCTTTGAGGGGCCATCTGAAAACCTTGACAGTATGAAGATATTTGCAGAGCTAAATCAGTTGAACATTCAAGCAAGCTTTTTGCATTAGTTTTCATTCTAAAGACCAAAAACATTATTTTTCATCTTTTAGGGGCCGTAACTCCTGTAAGAGCCATCTGACAACCTCCACCCATTGAAGACATATGTAGATCTTAATGAGCTGAACATTGAAGCAAGCAACATCTCTTTTTTTATCTGCAATAGGCCTAAACATTATCACGTATTAGGGACCGAAAACCCCATAAGGAACTATCTGACAACCTCGACCCTATGGAGTCATTTGTAGAGATAAATGAGCTGAACATTTAAGCAAGCAACATCTTTTCTCTATCTGCAATAGTTTTCATTCAATAGACCGAAAACATGCAAAAATGTTATTTTCGACCTTTAAAGGGACCATCTGACAATTTCGACCCAATGAAGACTTTTGTAGAGCTGTTGATGCTGAAGCAGTAACATGTCATCGAATTTCATCATATACTTTTTGATTTACAAGCAAAAAACAGTATAGTCTCATTGGCGGATCCAGAGGGGGGTCCAGGGCCGGAACTCCCTCCTTTCCTTAGAAAATTATTAAATTTTCATGTAGATTTTCAGCAAAATTGGCCTGGAACCCCTCCTTTGGTACACAGTAGCCAGTATGTGGATCCCCCTTTTGAATTTTCTGTATCCGCCCCTGAGTCTTATAATTAAATACGAAAGAATATAGAATATGTGCCAGAAAGACACGATCCACATATTGAAATGATTTTGATAAATGTACAATGCAAAATTTTGCTGCGTGTGAAGCGCTTTTCTGGATTAACCTTCATCAGACACGCTAGGAGTAAAAACTTTGGAAAACCGGTAGTATATAAGATTTGATAAAACAAAAACAGAAGCCAAAAAATATTACAACAATGACCAAACAAATAAATTTATCAATTTTTAAAGAAATAGCCAAACATTGTCAAATTTTGGAAATATGTAAACTGTGTCTTTCCAACACATATTCCAGTACTCGAAAATATATGAGGGCATACAACTGAAGCACGGGGAAGCTTTCTACGACCTCCACACGGCACTAAAGCCCCCGTTCTATATATAGCCATGTCGGCGATGGTTTTTTTTATCGGGTCAATATAAAATGAGGATCGTTTGTAGCCAACATGTTATATATCCTTCCTATCAAGTTTCATTCAAATAGGTTTATTAGTTTCAGAAAAGAACCTTTTTGAACTTGTTAACGGACGACGGACGCATAGTGATGACATAAGCTCACATGGCATTCGGCCAGGTGAGCTCAAAGTATGAAAATTCAACATTTTTTGGAATACCCCTAAAATCGATTTTTTTATGATTTCGCTGATATGACAAACTTTTAAAAAAACACAACATTGGATCATCATCGAAATGTAAATTTTTATTTCCATACTATAATCATTTGAAAATTTCGAATACATCAAGTATGTGGCACAAAAGGGTTCAAAATGCAATTAGTTTCCTGATTTAATATTTTTATAGTGGATTGAAAAAACTTGTTGTTTGATACAAGAATGGGTCTAAATTGGGTTGCTTGTGACCAATATGTTAGATGTCAGTTTATCATAGGACCTATTGACTAGAGGACGTACATGGTTCAACATTTTGCTGTGCGGGAAGGGCCAGACATAGATTGGTCTTGTTCCTTTAGTTACCGTTTGATTGCTAGTCAAGACACCCCTAGTACATTCCTCGCGATGATTTTTCTGTACTGATGCTGTCGGTTTTTGTTGCATGTTGCATGTTATATCGGCATTTGCAGTTTTTTCCGTTCGGAATTTACATTTCTCACATTTTCATCAGATTTAACTATTTCCCAACCAGTTGTGGTCAATTTTTTCTTCTCTCTAAAAATTTTTGACTTCTGATAAATGTTGCAAAATATCTATTAAAGATCACTATTTGAAGCCATAAATTAGCATATTGTGTGCATAACAGCATATAAACATGCCCCACATCGACTATCAAGGCACTTTTGTTGTCCTCGCCTTTTCCTCAAATTGTGTCCTTGTACACTAACGCTTGGCGATACAACTCATGTTGATCTTTCTTTTCAGATCTTCGATGTCGGCTGAAAATGCAGAATATCTTTTGCGCTGGGTATGTTACTTTCATTTAATTGCCATGATATCCATTTTCCATTATTCATGCTGGTGAGGACATCTTGGTGTCGTATTGTAAAGCTATCGCGAAGACTTACAAGGAGCGATCATTTTATTTTTATGGGGGTCCTGCATATATTTTTCGCATACAGAATTTTTACCCACATTCCCTTAATATTCATTGCCAATAACTCTTCCTGCCTTTTTCTGTCAGTGCATGTTTTCTTAAATTTGCCACCTGCCTTTTTATTTCAAATTAACCATCGCCACCCCCTTCATAAGAATCAAACTTCCCTGTGTCTATTTACTTCGAAAATGCATTTTGTTAGCTTATAATTACACAGACAAAACGTACGTAAAACGCATGGTAAACATAGAAGTAGTACTGGCCACGTATAAAAAACGTATGTTTTGAAACGTACGTAAAACGTACATTTTTAACGCAAAACGTAACCGAATTTTAATCTTTTCGAAATTTTAACATGCGCTTTTCGCGTGTTTTAAAACGTACGTTTAACGTCTGTAATTTTACGCACCTCTTTCATGCGTGGTACTATTCAAGCGAAAATCATGAATTTCACATGAAGGAGTGTAAACGAACAGTTTCAAATTGGAAAAAAAACGAAAATAATTGTCATATTAGAATCTTATCTAGAAAAACTGTGCGCAGCAGCTCACGAATCAATACCCCCGCCCCCAAATATCACTCTCAAGAAAATTTTAAAATTGGAGATGCACATCTAAATCATGTCACAAATGTTGTGTTAATAAAAGTTTCATAAAAAATCAGTAAGGAGTGTAGGAGGTGTTGAGGATAAGGGATGAGTACCCCTTGTCGTCCAATGGCTACGACCATGCTTTGCTATGGGAAACCCCAAAAATCATTTTGACAAATTTTTAAAATAGAAGGTGCATATCTATATTATGTCAATAAGACTGTCAAAGTTTCATGATAATCCATCATAGGGTCTGGGAGGAGTTGCGGATAAGAGATGAGTATCCTCTTGTCGTCCAATGGCTAAGACCATGCTTTGCTATGGGAAACCCCAAAAATCATTTTGACGGACTTAGCACATCTACATTATGTCACTAAGATTGTGTGAAAGTTTCATGAAAATCCATCACGGGTTCTGGGAGGGGTTGCGGATAAGAGATGGGTAGCCCCTTGTCGCCCAATGGCAAAGTCCATGTTTTGCTTTTGGAAACCCCAAAAATGATTTTGACAGACTTGTAAAATAGAAGGTGCACATCTACAGTATGTCACCAAGATTGTGTGAAAGTTTCATGAAAATCCATCAAGGCGTTTAGGAGGAGTTGCGGATAAGAGATTGGTGTAACGGAAGGACTAACGGACACCCCATCACTGTATACCCCAATTTTTCAAGCGGGGGTATAATAATTCATTGAATCACTTAATGCCCAAATTTTACAACTCGCTAACGCTCGTTGGCAAAATATTTGGCAAATAGTGATTTTCCATGGTATAAACCTCATATATTTACCCTTCAATGAATTATTTTTTGGAGGCAATACTACTTAAGGAATGACTTTAATAGTTGGTCATTTTATATGGGTATAAAATGGGTAGGGTCGTTTTACGCTTAATAAAGCGCGAAGCGCTTTATGTAGAGCGTAAAACGACCCTACCCATTTTATATCCCTATAAAATGACCAACTACTAAAGTCATTCCTTATAATTTAATTAAGTAAGATTTATATTAACTATCGAATATTCAACAACAAAAAATCATAGGGACTATTTCGAAAATGCCGTGGCGGATGAAGATGTAAGTGACGTCACAAAACCAAACCATGTTATACAAAAAATAACATGGGTTGGTCCAACCAATCAAATTGAGCGTTACATACCAAATTAAAATATAAAGAAATAATTCATTGAAGGGTTAATATATGGGCATTATACCATGGGTAACCACTTTTTAGCTCACCTGGCCAAAGGCCATGTGAGCTTATGCCATCACTATGCTTCCGTCGTCCGTAGTCGTCTGTAAACAATTAAAAAAATCTTCTCTGAAACTACTGAACCAATTTAACTGAAACTTGGTAGGAATGATATATGACATGTTGGCTACAAACGTTACTCATTTTAAATAAATCTGATGAAAAACATGGCCGCTATTACTAAAAATAAAAAAAATAGAACGGGGGGGGGGTTAAACAGCTATTTTCGCAAATAACTCAAAAACAGTCACAGGTATCTAAATTTTGCCAGAGTTAAAGTGACCAACATGGCAAGATCTACCTGCCCTGAAATTTTAAAGAAGATCCAACAATCAATGTAGGAGTTATTACCCTTTTTCTGGATTTTTTATGAATTTCGCGCTTTTGAAGCTCAATATTTTGGAATCTATATAAGATATTTGAGAACTTTAAATTGTATCATGTTGAGCACATTTAGATCTACAAATTTTGTAACGGGTCAACGTTGTCAGACCAACCGTTTTTGCAGTTATTTCCCTTAGAATGTCTAAAATGACCATTTTCACTGAATTTTTGGCAAACATACTTTTACCGACTGGAATAGAGTATATTCTTTTTATGGTGTAGTGGGTACAAAAATGATCTACCATCTGCAAAAAAAAGTTAGATAATTGGACTTGCGATTCTGTTTTTATCAGCAAAATCTTGAAAACAAAGGGAGATAATCCGTCCCACCAAAAAATTAAACTTGCTCCGATTTTGATGAAAATTGGTATTTAAGGTAATAGTGGTATGCCGAGTTCAATTTTGGTGTCGACATTTTTTTTTATTTTCTGCCTTTTCTTAAATGACCACCATTTTTCCATCAAAACTTTTCCTTGATCCGATTTTGATGAAAATTTGTTTAAAGGGTAATAGTTTTATTTTGATATGGAAAAGTAAGGTTAGCGATTCAGGCGCCTGGGAGCCTCTTGTTCCATATTTTACCACTTGCTAACGCTCGTAGGCAAAATATTGGACATGGAGTGATTGTCCATAGTTTACAATCCCCATATATTTACCCTTCAATTAAATTATTCTACAACAAATTAAAAATACATGACGATGTCGATGAATTTGGCTTCATATATTTCCTTAAGGCACTAAAAAACTTATTTCTATTTTTTTTCATTAGGTTAAATGTTGTTATTGAAATGAATATTTATCCGATTATTACAACGTCTAGGATGTTTTGCATTTATTATGGTACGGTCATGTAAGATGGTTTTACTCTTGTCCGTCCGTCTGTCCTCGTATCTACAGCTATTTGGTGAAGTTCGTGGTCCATAAATGGGATATACTATATATTTGGGGATAATGATTTTTTGTTCCACTACATCTTTCGTCGGTACCACGGATTAAGGTCTATATTTTACGCATAAACAAATTGGATTGATTCCTTGGGTTACATGTTGTGATTTTTCAAGAACCGGATGGTTACCCTCTGCCTCTTATAAGTATATTCTAGAGTAATTTTTATTTATTTTCATTTCATATAATTGTATTACATATTATATGTTCATATATTATACACGCAGATGAATGGCCAGGAAAATACAGCAAGTCAAGAAAATTTAGATAGGAATATGAATAGAGTGGTATGTTCATAAATCATAGTTGCTTTTGTTTGTTGCTTTAATTGAACTAAATATGAATTGTCTGTTTTATAAGACTTTATTTAGTTATTGTTCACTTTGTGGTCAAGCACCGGATGACCACAGACCAGTGGGTCCATAATCAATAGAAAGGCATTGTTTTCGCAATCGGTCAAGGATAAGCGGTTACATTGAAACAAGATGAAACTTCCCTTTTATATGATTATGCATATTGATTTTACCAAGTTAAGCAAAGAAAGGAAAATGCACATCCAATCGAATGAACCTTAATATTTAATATAAGGGCTCTCCACGACTTTTCTATTGCTTAGCACAGCTCATAAGACGCTTCTCTTAGTTTATGAACTTAAATATGTTTCACTCAATTTTAATTAGCACGCAAAGATATACATGTATAGCATTTATTTAGAACATATGGATATGATGTCTGTTTTGATTTTAAACACTTACATTTTGAGATTTAAGAATTTATAGTTTTCTATTTAATATCATAACTCACTATTGTTTTAGGACAACCAGGCAGACCAAGACTCAAATGAAGGCAGCCACACGCCAAGTTCTTACAGAAGTCTTTGGCAAAGCCAAGAAAGTGTCGTACCGGAAAGTCCGGTTGTTGAACAAAGACAACAAGGTAAATGGCTATTATATTGAAATTTATGAAATTTTTGCAATTGAGGGATAGAAAAAAGAATTATGGAATATATTTTGCAGGAAAATCAGAGAGGATCATCGAACAAAGAACGTTTTTTTATGCATTATTCAAAATGCAAAAGACAGCTACATTTTGTAGTGCGCACACACAGAACTATTCGTATTTAAAATACATAGCACAGAAACACAAGATGTCTCAGAGAAAACCATGAAAATATTCCACTAGCCAGATTCCAAGAAAGAAATGACTCAAATGAAAGACCTTCCCATAAGAATTCTTCATGCAATATTTTTCGCTGAAAAATTCAAGATGGCCGCCCTACAGGGCGTCATTATGACAAAGTTTTTATTCGGCATTTCGTCTCTATTCAGAAATAAAGAATGAATGTGTCCATGGGACACAAATGCCCCCGCTGGCCTCAAATAAAAAGTTAAAGTCCGACAGGTCTGAAAATCGCTTAGGACGCATAGTTTATCATACTAAACCATCCTACCAAGTTTCAAATCAATCCCATGTTCGGTTTGACGGAAATTTTCATGTCGATTTTGGTATAGATCCAGTTTAAAACAGGAAGTAGATGTCCCACGGGTCTAAAATTCGCTTAGGACGTATAATATGTCATACTGAACCATCCTGCCAAGTTTCAAGTTATTCCCATTTACGGTTTCTGAGAAAAGCTTGACGGAAATTTCCTACGAACGGACGTACGGACGGACGGACGGACATGAGTAAAACTTAATCCCCCCCCGACATGTCATCGCGGGGCATAAAAAAATCTATATTAGTTGAATGATTATACTGCTTTTTTATCATTCAAAATTTTTCATCATCTGGTATCATGGGCTAGAATGGTAGATATCCTCCAAGGTAGAAACCCCTTAGCAAATAGTTTGTATAATTCGGAAAACGCAACATGTAAAAGACGTAACCACAATGAGTGATATTTGGCATTTGCAATAGGACATGGCCATAGCCTCTGGAAAATGGTTCAATTTGATAATTTGACAAAATCCCTAATTTTCAGGGACATAATGCAAATTTACCAAAGTGACATTATCTCATTATCGTCTAAATTAATCTGTGTTTTATTTGAATCGTGAGTTGCTTGCTTGAAACAAAAAAATAACTTTGAATTATCATGACTAACACATCAGCGGATATTAAGAAACAAAAAGGAAAATTTACGCATATTTAACAAAATTAAAAAGTGTTGACCATGATCATGGGTCAAATTTACAAAAACTAAAGATCGGGCTAATGATATGGGTTTTATTTGCTTTAGATAGCAATTAATTCTCTGCAAAATCCAATTTTCAGGTTCAGCCTATATATTAATATCTTGATATACACTAGTGCTTCTAAAACACCAATTAGCAACGAAAACCTTATCCGTCCAAAACTTTCAAAGAAAAAAAAAACACGAGTTCAGATGACATTAACTGGTCAAACTTGTTTCACATACGAAGGCAGATGGCCCTGACAGACAGAGAATTTCAAACTTAAGATCGGGCAATTACTATACTACACATAGATCTACCACTGCAATGATACCATTTTTAAATTTTATCAAACTTAAAGTTAAATGTATAAGTCAATAAAAATTTACACTGACAATTTTGACAACAATTGCTTTTAATTGTAGACCCCCTTGGACTTGGCGTAGGATTACAAAATGGTAAGTTATCGCCATTTTATTTGAAACCTTCATTTAAGGCGCAAAGGTGTACCAAGTATTTCACAGGCAGACTCAGAAATTTGTGAAAGGTACACTGAAGACGAATTCAGGATTTCTGGGTTACTTATTCATACTTTGGTGTGTTTTTGGTAGAAAAATGATAGCTTGATAGTAACTTAAAAACGCTAAATTTTCACTTCTTATCCATTGTATTATTTTAAGCACCAGGGCAATCAAATATATCGGTTTTGTGTGGTGATACTACTCTTAATTATTCATTGTTTTGATGTGTGATGTCTGATTTAGAATTGATGTATTTCATTCTTTTTCATCAATCGATAAATGTTTCTTAGCTAGCTGTCAGTAACTTCGAGTGTTCTCAAGAGAGTTCCTCTACGTCTTGTTGCTTTCGTATACTAGTAATATTTTGTCTTAGGTTCTCTCTTGTTGAACTGAACTTTGGTCGATTGAGTTTTACAGTGTGTTTTATATGTATGCTTTGTGCAAGCTGATCTTTAGGGGAAGGTTGGATAAAAAAACTAGTTTAACCCCGTTCACATTTTATATGTGCCTGTCCTAAGCCAGGAACTTTGCCAAAGCCTTTGTTCGTCCTTGTCATCCTGTGTTTACTGTTATATGATAAGAATTGGGTCTTTTGTTGATGATTTAGGGATGGGTTTTGAAACTTTTGTATTGTATTTTAAGTCATGGGCAAATGCAAGACGGCAAGCAGTCTCTGGTCATGTCGAAGACTGCTTGCTGTTTTCCGTTGTGATTTTTTAAATTGCTGTTTGTTTATGTTTGTTGTGTCGCGAACACTTATTCCACGTCTCAATATCGTCTATGTGTATGCTTTGTGCAAGCTAGCTTATCAATAGGGTGAAGGTTGGATAAAAAAAAAAAAAAACTAGTTTAACCCCGCCACACTTTATATGTGCCTGTCTTAAGCCAGGCCTTTGCTTGACTGTTCTATGTCAAGAATTGGGTCTTTCGTATATGATTTAGGGATTGGTTTTTAAACTTTTTGTATTGTATTATAATTACATTCTAATTTATAACGACTAATTCGATTGGGTAATAATGCAGTTTTATTTCTATATAATTACATTCTAATTTATAACGACAGTTTCGATTGGTTAATAATGCAGTTTTATTTCTCGATAAAACTCACTTGCACTGCCACCTTAACAACGACTTGCGCGGAGTAATTTTTAAAAAGATAAACCATGCATTTCGTGCAATTTTCTGTGCAAACATTAAATATATTTTATCGGAATGTGATTATATACGCTTCATTAAAATTGTGCTTAGGTCCACGCTTTTACACACCAATAAAACTCAAAAATATTGTATTCAATGTATAAATAAAACTCACCAGCACGTGCCTTTGCTACCGCGCTTCATTTAAAATGTGGTTAGGTCCACGCTTTTACACACCAATAAAACTCAAAAATATTGCATTCATTGAATAAATACTGTTTATGATACAGGGAGTCACGGATTACTTACCGCTCTATTTGATATAGGGGGACCAGGGGAAACCTAGTACTAAATCCACGTGTTTATGATAAAGGGGCACGAGGGGTCACCTAGTACTATATATATGTGTTTCTGATGTAGGGGCACCAGGGATCACCTAGTACTACATCCATGTTTTCTCATATAGGGGCACCAGGGGTCATATACTACTATATCTATTGTGTTTATTAAATTTAAATGTTTTCTATTTGACTTTTGATTTAAGGTTAGTGAGGAAACCTGACCCCCAAAATAATGCCGAATTTGAAATGTCCAATTTTCTGATATATTATTATTCACGCGGGAGAAACTGATAGAATTATTTTGATGGCAAATGACTTGTTAAGCTTAGGAATTTTTGGAAAACGTATTAATTCGGCTCTAAAAAATGCATTTTACACATCAAAATGGTTACATATGAAAATAAAACTATAAGCAAGCTTTGGGTAATAAGTTCTAAAAAGTAACTGATCAAACAGTGAAAATCTGGGTCCATTGGTTACACAGTGAAACGAGGACAAAGGTTGTCCAGACACACACCTAAAGGTAAGTTTATAGATATTTATCATTTTTGAAGTGGCCTAAGGTATATTTTATATATGCAATGATTATTGTGACGGTTTCTGATTGCTTTCAAGCAAATTATATATATTTTATTATATCTATTGAACAATAAAACAACATAAGCATTATAAGTTTGGGAAACGTCATATTAAGCCCATAGGATATGGAAAACGGATAGTCAGATGCTAGTTCACCACCATGAGATTTATAGGTTTAAGAGATGTCAAAATCAATGATTCATATAAAGAATGACGGAGGGACTCTGTAAGTCATCTTTTCTAGACACATCTCCTTTGAAACTGCTCAACGGATTTTGCTGAAATTTTGTAGAATTGCTTGCAATCATATGTGGTTGATAACTCTGCTTCTTCTGCATTTTAATTGCCTTTTCGTCGTTTCGAAGATTGTGTAATGTTGGCGGCTGCGCATACATCATTATTCTAAATATTGAAAGTTATAGGGGGTTTCTAATACTTGTGGATGGTTTGTCCTTATAACAAGAAAGCTATCAATTTTTTTTAAAAAATTGTTTAAAACTATTTACAGATGAGTCAGGTAGTTCAAATGGACACTATATTGGCTTTGAAGCCTTCAATAGTGTCTACTTCTTTAATGTCTGGTAGTAGTGCATTCCTATCACGAACTGTTCCGGGAAAGACATTTATTTTCCTGGTATCGATTCAGCTGTTTTCTATTTGGAATGCTCTGTTGTTCCATGTTCTTAATGCTCTCAGATCTGGTGTTAGCCTTTTGAGTTTTTGTATGACTACAAGCCCTCGATCAATTTTATACATTATGGGGAGAATGAGTCCTTTCCACCGTCTTGTAGGGTTTGCCACTTTAAGTTATACGGTATGTGATATTGCATACACTGGATCTTACGCTGTAACTGTTGGTGTATAGACTCAATTTGATTTATATTGCACTGTTCATATATGGGTCAAAACGGTACTGACAAGTGAAATTTATGCTTTTTGATATCAATTTATGATATCAGATTGTTGTATAGGAAGCTGATGGTTACAGGTGTTGTTAATGTCATTGTAGTTTGTTGGTGAAGATGAGTCCAAGAATTTTTACTTATGTCACTGCTTCTAGTTTATGACCATGAAGTTGATCATTTGGCTCTATAATTTAATTCATTTTCCTTTAATTGATGATAATTAGGCCTGTGTATTTATCTGGGTGTGACTGCATGCACCAGTTTTCATTCCACTGGTCTAGTTGGTTTCGGTTCTCTTGTAATGCTTCCGCATATTGAGCATTTGATATTTGCAGGTATGCAATCGTATCATCAGCGAAAAAGCGTAAAGTGGAGCTAATGCGAGACTGTAGGTCGTTGATATAGTAGATGAAGAGTATAAGTCCTAGTGCTGAACCTTGAGGGACCCCCGAGTCTACACTGACTGGATCGGATGAACCTCCATTTACTATTGTTACTACAAACCGTGCTATGAACTGTTTATTTTCTGATAGTCAGCTTTGAGTCCATTTTTTGGTTTTGTTTACAATGTCATAATGCTTGAGTTAATGTATGAGAATGCAATTATTAACTTTATCGAATGCCTTTGCGAAGTCCATAATGAGTATGTTCGGTTGTGTCTCACTGTAGATTTTATTATATGTGTCTTTGTTGTCAACCAGTTCTATCAGTTGGGTCTCTACCAGGGGTTTATTTGTCTAAAAGAGGGAAGAAGAGGTTGTTGGATCCTCCATTGCCGGCTATGATATGTTCTAGAATCTTACAGCATATCGATGTGAGGGATATGGGTGTATAATTTTCTGCTCTTATTTTAGCTCCTTTCGTGTAGGCTGGTAACACGTTGGCTGTGTGCCAGTCAGCTGGTCATTTGCTGGCATCCATTAACAGATGTACATACATATATGGAGGATTGGTGCAATTTCTTTTGCCAACTCTTTGAGAATTCTCAATATGGAATCTCGTCCCTGGGCTTAATACATGTATGGGTAAAGTTGTTTCAGTAATTTAGTTATTCTATTATGTGTCATGTGATGGTAAATTGTTTTATCATCGTATGGTTCTTATCTGTCAATATTCTGATGGAGTATGGGGCAGTTGTTGTTGAAATTGACATGTAATAATGCCAAATGCAACTGCATACTACATGTAGTACCAAATATTAATAGTGTCCCATAACAGACAAGAAAAAAATGTTAAGGTGGATCGGGGGTTTGAGCAAAATCCATCAGATTTTTTTTATATTTTGCAGAATTCAAGTTTCAGAAGTCCACATAAAAAAAAAATCTCAAAAAAATCGGGGTCATGGAACTTTCTACAGATATATGATCTTGCAAAATGGAAAATTTATGAACCGCTTTGAGACGACTTAAATGTTGAGAAAACCGGAATATAAGAACCTGAAATTATTGAAATTTAATTCAATATAAATTTAATTCATTTATTGTATTTGTTCAATTCATATTCTTAATCATAAGGTCATGAACTTTAGATTTACATGTTAACTAACGATGAAGTACCTTTTGCGCCAAATGTAGCCACGAGCTTCATGTTACGTACTAGTATTTAACCCTATATAAACTCATCGGTTCAGTGTTCGTTTTGTCAGACTTAAAAGGACTTCTGTTTTAAGCAAAACCCTCCCAAATCCCATAACCCCTGAATTTGAACAAGTTTTCTGCTTTTGAGTTTATTTTGTAGATTGGTAGTAGCAGTCCCCATGCGTTGAATAGTCGTTATGGAATTTCGTTTAATCTTGGAGCATTAGTACTTCTGACTGGAAGAACCTTCAGTAGACTACATCTTTGGTTTTACGTTTTATTTGAACACCTGGATATGTTTTAAATGCGCTGACTGGATCAACCTTCAGTGGACTTTATGGACTTTATTAAAAGAGTAGTATCGTCATGGCTAAAGACCTATGAATGGCGGAATTTATCAATTTGCTGCTCTGGAAAACCTCGCAGCTCCATTTTTTTTTATGCTGACTGGACACCCTTCAGTGATCAAGCGTCAACGAGTTGTGAATGTTGACAATAATGTTGTTGTTGTTTATGCATTAAACGCCATGACAAATAAGCAGCCAAAACTAATTTGTTTGTTTTATTATTTCACAAATATAATATTGGCCCTATGGAGATATGTATTGGATAATTAAAGTTGCAATATTATACCCCCACTCGTAAGAGAGGGGGCTATATTGCAATCACCTTGTCCGTCCGTCTGTCCGTCCGGTTCAATTTCTCTGCTTCTACTTAATGGATTGGTTTTGAATTTGGTACACAGCTTTTACATGATGAGTTTTACCGTGCCTCCCCTTTCCAGATCAGTCCATCATCAACTTCCTGTTTACCGAGCCGACTTAGACTTTTTAGGGTAAAAAATTTAAAACGTGAAATTTTTCGTAATAGTTTTCTCTGCTTCTACTGGATGGATTGGTTTCAAATTTGGTACACAGCTTCAGCATGATTAGTTATACCGTGCCTCTCCTTTCCAGGTCAGTCCATCATCTACTTCCTGTTTTCCGAGCTGACTTAGACTTTTTATGGGTCAAAAATAGACAATTTTTCGTAACAAATTTTTCAGCTTCTACAGAAGGGATTGATTACAAATTTGGTATACAGCTTTAGCATGATGAGTTGAACCGTGCCTCCCCTTTCCAGGTCAGTCGGTCATCTACTTCCTGTTTTCCGAGCCGACTTAGACTTTTTAGGGTAAAATATTTAAAATTTGAATTTTTTCGTAACAGTTTTCTCGGCTTCTACTGGATGGATTGGTTTCAAATTTGGTACACAGCTTCAGCATGATCAGTTATACCGTGCCTCCCCTTTCCAGGTCAGTCCATGATCTACTTCCTGTTTTCCGATCTGACTTAGACTTTTTATGGGTCAAAAATAGACAATTTTTCGTAACAAATTTCTCGGCTTCTACAGAAGGGATTGATTTCAAATTTGGTATACAGCTTTAGCATGATGAGTTGTACCGTGCCTCCCCTTTCCAGGTCAGTCGGTCATCTACTTGCTGTTTTCTGAATGGTCGAGTGGGGGTATGCTTAGCACGACTTAGTGCAACCCCTTGTTAGGTGTTATAACTGGGTCTGACCAAACATAGCAATCTTAATTTAAATGAAACTTGGTAAGCATGACTGAAACTTTTGCAAACATCACAAACCTTGTGAAGCAATATGATAGCGGTCAAGCATTTTTGAAACTTGGTAAAGCAGTTAAAGCACAGAACAATCATACAATAATAATTATTATTAAAATTGGTGACCTACAGTATTGTTTTTCAATAGATTATAAAGAGAAAAGAGTTATCTAAGGTAGTACTCCACAATTAATTTATTTAGCTCATTTTTGCATGTGCTCGACGTTGACTATTTTGTCCCGGGTTCTTGTAATCGCTTAAACTGCTATTTTCACTTTAAACTAGGTGGTGCTCCAAACTCCGGACATGTTTAGTCGTGTTTAGTGCCGTATTTGGTTTCTTTGTTGTACTCGTTGCCCCTAGCAACTCTTAACATTTGTCAAAAATTTGGGGACAAAAATACGCAAAAATCGGGGTTTTGTCCTTTTTTTGAACGTTGCCAGTAGTCGATCTTTCGGTTCAGGTGAAACGTAACATGTATGAAATGAAAGCCCGAAAACAGTCCTTTCTTTTAAGACCAAATAAACCTATCCGACTTCGGCTCTTTTTTCCGCTAAAATTGTTCAAACTTAAAAATCTAAAAATAGCACATTTAAATTTAAGCCCATCCGCTGGTCACCATGCACAGCCGGAAGCGACGCTTTATGATCATTGGTACTGATTTTTTTCGAAATTATTCTTTAAAACAATAACCGTGGATCGTTATTTTTATATAACGGGTCCAGATTTTTTATTTGTCTTGTTTTAAGACCAAAACGAATCAATATTTTCATATAACAAAAAAGTTCACAGGGGCCACATACGAAAACAATACTGTGAAAAAATCCTAATTGTGGAGTACTACCTAACGTCATTGTGAACTGGGGCGCTTTCCATTATGCGGTTTGCACCAGTTGGACCTTTGATTTGGTTTGGCACAATCGGTTTACATCAAAACAGGAACCAGACGAATCGGTGACACAAAATAAACCAGTATGAACCGCATAATGGAAAGCAACCCTGGAAACCAATCAGATTTTAGTTATATTTCACAAATGGCAAGCCATTCATACTTTCTTCTGAAAAACATGAACAAAACTTCAGGTCGTGGACCTTCTTTTCTAAATATTTTAAAAAAAAATTCCTAAACATTACTATATAAAAATTTGTCACACATTCTCCTGCCAATTATTTCCCCTGAAAATAGAACTTTTCAGAAAAAGTTTTTTCGGGAATTCAATATTTATGTTATACTTATTTCATTTATAAAATAAAATTAAGAATAGAAACAAATTTTGCATCTTTTGTGTTATTTTAAGCCACTTGAATTGAAATGCAGACTAATAATTTGCAAGATGTCCCAAAAAATTGCTCAGTTTTATACCCCCGAACCACCTTTACATCGGCCAAATCACCCAAAATCTCTAGGGTCAGTAGACTGCGACTGCTGGAGCATACAAATATATTGCTCTTTATCTGTACTGATGCTAATGCAACTTAATTAAGCACAAAATTCAACAATTGTGGACGCCGAAGCCACCGAAATCACATTACTTTTTAGTCTCGTCTTTCGCGACATCGGTCGAGGCGGGAAAAAAATAAACTATGTTGAAACATAACTTTCCCCAATTCTTAACGGCTTATTCCGAACATTTTCCAGCAGATTTCTGCTTATACCGTCATAATTAATGAACTTTCAACAATGTAAATAAACAAACAGCCTAATTGTAATTATTTGTAATTTTTCATGATATTAATACATAAATTTAACACTTGGGGACGTTGGATCTATTTCTTTTTCAAATACTTTGACACATAGTTCAGAATTTCATCGAAAAACCCCACTTTTGTCCGCATTTCAAGAAAACTACACTAAACAATGTGAAAACGTGACAACACTGGACAAATTTTATAACCGTTCTCCTTAGAATAGGCATACTTTGTATTGAAATAAATGAGCAGCTAGTAGTTAAAAAATAAAGAAATTTCTTACCTTGTCATGACTGAAGCGGTTGTTTTGTCCGGTTTCCAACAATATGAGGGCTTAGTTCCGGGGTGACCGGAAAAATTATTCTATCAGTTTCTGACCCGTGTTATTAGGTATATACATAATCTTGTGTAAAAATATTGGACCCCCTTTCCAGGCTTGTTTTCCCAAAATTAAGGCTAAACGTTTTCCCTAATTACTATAGATTATATAGGAAAGGCCAAATAATTAGCATAAAATCTTGTCGCAGAAAAAATACACGAATTTAAAATTTGTTTTTATTGGATAAAAATCAATGAAATACAATATATTTTGAAATAAAACACTAAAAATTCGGGGCCACCAGCTTACTTTTCTGTCTACAATACAAATCTTTGTATTTTTTTTTGGTCATTTTTCAAGTGGATTATCTCCCTTGTTTTATTTGAAAATATTATTTGTGAAGGAATAGTTGTTTTATTTGTATAAGAATTAATTTATTTTGATTAACTTTTATTAAATGAAACTATTTAACTGAAGTTTCAAGGTATTTGTGACATTTGCACTTGCATTTTGCATTTTTAGCTGTTTTTGGTCACATGACAGGTGTCCTCACTAACCTGAGTTTCGATTAATAGCGTGTTTTTATTTGAGCAGTAATATATATTTGTGACGTTGTGGTTCAATTACGGTCTTGCGACTTACTGTCATTCATCAAGTTTTGAATCACAGTCCAATCGACCGATTAACCAATCGAATTTTCGTGTTTTATTTATTTATATGGTAAATGTAATTAAACTAAATTAAATTTGAATTTCCTTATACAATTCAATTATATACTGACCAAATCAAAAGTTTGGAGAATTTTAAAACGAATCTCCTTTCTATTTGGTTCTCTGGAAAATTAGACAAACGTTGTCTTATATAATTTCTTGTGGATTGTCAGATTTCTCAATCTGAATAGTTAAATGACAGGAATTTAGGCTATCGGCAAAGTTTCTTCATTTAACTATCTTAATTGAGAACTTGTAATAATCACACGGCAGAACCATTAGGGCGAAAATCATTGTTAACGGACGATACATGCAATTTTTTCACGGTTTATGTCAATTTTCAACTTTTAATCTCGAAAATATCAAAAAATATGAATGCAATAAACTTTAAAAACATGCCCAGTATATAAACAAGAACATATTGTATAAGGATTTAATTTCTTTTTGTCGAACACAATGGTATATTTTTAAATCATTCACGAACGGTGTGCTCGATTTGATTACATTGACACGGACAATTCAAACTGGTTAATATAAACAGGCCTGTATAGAGTAATAGTCTGGTAAATTATGTTTCTATATAAGTAAAAGAAGTTAATAAAGTTTTGTTTAAATGAAAATATCAATATACAATAATAACGTTCAATATTTTTTTATATATTTCAAGCATAACAAAATGACTCTTAATACATGCAATAAAACTTGGTAACGGACCGATACATGCAAAATAATTGCGTTGCAGTCAACAGGTGTAACTGAAATACAATTAAGAGGTACATAATTTGACAGTGTTCTGATGATACAAATACAAGACAGGTCACTCTTGTTATGTTGACTGCAAAAAGTAATACATAATGTCATCGTTAATATTAAAAATTCATAGTAAACACAAAACATCAAAAATCATTGGACAAAAACTATTTTACCTAATGCTCTATTTACCACAACATCAAAATGTCAGCGTTCAGACGGGGAATAAATTCTGTAATGCATATTACAAAGTTTAAAACATGAAACAACAACTTAATCCCAACCAATAATTCAAATATAATAAAAGGTAATAACAAAACGACCGAACTTGAAGAATCAATCTTAAACGTGTAACTGAAAAAAAACCAAAACAACGCAGACACACCGGAGAAATAAGAGATCGCAATGGTCATGATTTAGAACAGGCCTTTAAAATATGGTTGAACTTGGTTTTAATGCACCAAAACATCCCTCATTCATATCATTTATCGGTATAACTTGCAAAATATATATGTTTTTTCTTTGTTTTGCGTCAACTCTTTTTGTGAAAACCTACCAGCCAGCAAGGCAAAGAAACACACAGAGAGACAAAAACACAAATCATTTGTATATGCTTATTCAGACATATTCTTATGTTATTTAGGCACCATAGTCCTGTACAACAGGCTGATATTCATTCTGTAACTTGTTTATTTTCACATTGCAGAGACACTTGGGTTTTGTAAAGGAACTGACAAAATGCAGACAACAATCATTCCATAAAAATTACAAATTTTAGAAAGAAATGTAATCAAAATGTCCGATTTTTCACCAATACAAAAAATATTTGTGTTTGTTTTTGTCATAATATGGACACAAACCTACCAGCACGTGAACGCAAAACAAAGAAAAACTCAACTTTGGCCTAAAAACAATACTACCGAACTTTAATGTTTGAAAATTATTTTACCTTTTGGCTTTTATCTTAAATTACAAATGAATATTATTTCATGATTTAGATATAATGTTTGGCTTTTTCAATATTTTCATAGAGCGCCTCCGATGAGTCTTAAAAAGACGTAGTCAGGCTTAGCAAAATTTATTGTCTGGAACTTTGTTGTAATTTTATTTCTAACATTCGTGACGGTTAGCGCTGCTGGTGGAGTTTTGAATTCCCCGAGTTAAATCAGCTCCGGAATCAACACGTTTGTGTTGACGAATACACCAAAGCTATAAATTATCCGTTTAAATTTTAAAACCGTCTAAACCCTAAGATTCTTCCTACCCCAGACATAGGTTGATCTTAGTCATAATTTGATGTCCCATTTCGATATATTTTTGGGGTTAGTGATCATGCTCTTCATGATTTAGATATAATGTTTGGCTTTTTCAATATTTTGGTAGAGCGCCTCCGATGAGTCTTAAAAAGACATAGTCAGGCGTAGCAAAATTTATTGTCTGGAACTTTGTTGTAATATTTATTTCCAAAAATATTTTGTTAAGATTTTTTTTTTTAATTTCATACACTTATTAGCTAAAATAACGGATATTTATTATAAATGTGTGTTTTTACACAGATTTACTTCAGCTTTTACCAGTGGAACACAATCTTTTTTTTTCATTCCAGATAATTGCATTATTAAACTGTTATATTTAATATTAACATGGACATGAAGCAGTCGCACATAACAGCAAATCCTCTTGCCCGTTATATTAAAGTCTAAAATACTGCCAAAGTCTGGAAGGGTCCCATCGGCAAACATCTAAGTGTTTTCATAACGGTATTAGTAAAAAGTTGTTTTTTTCAGTTTTTGTTCACTAAGTCCAATTTGAAAATCCGTGATTTTCTATGAACTTTTTTTTTCAAACAAATTTTATGGATTTGCATGAAATATGTTTTAATATACTAATCATGACATGCTACATTGAACCTACCCTGCAACTTTATCAGAAGGATATTGTAAATAGTTTTGGCGTTAAAGTGTTCACAAAGCCCGTTTTCAAAATCTATCAAAATATATATATAAGTTTTTCCAACTCTACAGAACTGTATTGTTAGTGGTTTTTAGTTTAAGGTATAGTTTTCACAAGAGTTGTAGACGGGCAATACGACGGACGGACAACGTGAAAACTTTAGGGCGACTCTCTACCACTTGCAGATTCTTAGCTATGGACATTTACCAAAAACTGTAACCAGAGTTATACATGCTGAAAATGTAAATCAAGATGAATTTATGTTAATGCAGATGCATGATATTGTTATTCACGACAAATGGAACAAACAGGTGACCTACATAACACACATTAGTAACACTTTGGATACATGTACGATTGACGACTTATCCAAATAAACAGAAAACGCAAAATTATTTATTTTCTATCCAATCTTAAATCATGATTAGCCAATTCACTTGCAGATGAAGACATTTGAACCATCTAAAAAACTTTAACTTGAGTCATTTATGTGGCAATGTATTAAGTCATGCTGACAACCATTACAGATGTACATACCCCTGACCTTTAAGATACATGTATGTGGTTCTGCAGCTTTTGACATAACTAAAACCATTACGTACATGAAGCTTCATACGAACGAACACACCAATAGCCATCTCACAATTACAAGAAAGGAGAAGGTTGTTGCATCCACCTGGCGGCACCAGAACTGATATTGATACATTTTTTATTTAATATTAATAAATTTAGACTGTCGTTTGCAGTTAAGACACGACGTTCATACGACAGTCGCTGACAAAGTATATTCACGCACCATTTGTTTGATACATTATAAATCATGCATGTATTAGTCCGTAACGTAGATTATTTGCATGTACCCCTTTTTCTTGGACAGCGACATGCTTTGCAGTCCATGGCTTCGTTAATAAATTGATGAACAGCCTATATAATTTCAAAAATCATTAAAAGAGTACAAAACTTTAAAAAAACACAAAAAAGTGTTTTTTTGCTACACGTTGCTCGTATTGAAAGTGTGCTATAGTACGGGGGTAGGCTATTGGTTTGTTAATGTTCTCGAAAACTACATGGCCGATTTCAATGTTTCAAACATAAATATTTAGCTAGTTCATTTTTCTTTATACTGTACGCTTCAGTTTTTCTATTATCATTTGTAAACAAATAAAATGTCTTACCTTTTCTGACTATATCCATCCCAAATTGTGTATTTTACCTGTGTTTTAATCCGTTTCAAGGATTTTACGTCTATGTCCCGTCCGTCAACATTATTTCTCGTCTTAATGGTTCTGCCGTGTGATAATGTAAGAAGTTATATTTTCATTTTAGACCAAAATATCTTCTCAACTCTACAGGACATACTAAAGAAGGTGTCATCAATTGACAAGAGAATTGAAGATGAGAGAAAGTTCAGGATAGAAGGGCAGGTCAAGAAAGACCTGTCCTTGATCGCAAAACGAAACTTCTCTACAAATTTATTTGTTGTTACAGAGACATGTAAAGTAAGTTAAAACTCTATAATCATATTGCAAAATTACATTGAAATGCTTTATAGGTTCTTACACAAGTTCTTGGAAAAGACCGGCTGGTCTTTCAAAAGAGATAGAATTTTTCAGTTTTTTTTCGAGTTGACATCTTTCTTAATTATGATCCGGAAACTGCTTTTTGAGAAAATTTCTAATTTTTTTCACCAGCGCGTCATTGATCTTCCAAGATTTTAATAGGGGTTCTCCTCTTATGATTGGTAACAAAATACCAGGGGCCAGGTTTCCGAAAGTATCACAAAGTTGGTCGTAAGACATATCGCATGTCATAAGTTACAACCATGTTATGATGGTCATACGACTCACGATCATGTTATGACCATCACAAGTCCATGAAACATGTTGAAATATAGTACTAGTATATGACTGTTTTTGATACTGTATGTAAATGTACAATCATAATGGTTAAGTCCAATATTAAATTACCAATAAATATAAAAAATAAAATAGTCAGCATTTTATATTATGAACTTGTGAACTGTGCCTTATTAACCATTAGAAAGAACTCAGGGTCGATCATTATTTAAGATGAGACCGGGAAAACTTTTGTAGAACATAATTGGGTAGGTGCAAACATATTGCATAGGTTGAAAATCATTGGCCATGACAATTTATTTTAGAAGGGACCGACGATTTAATTTGGACGATTCTAGAATAGCTAAAACATTTTTTTTTGTTGCAGATGCCAAAAAAATAATTATGTAATTAAAGGTGTTTTCTTTTCTTTTGCTTTTAAAATATTTTTTTCATTATAAGAATCTGCGCGACGGGTGTATTGCAAAAGGCAAGTACTGCTTACTCTTCCGGGGCACATGAATTCATTCGACACAAGCTCGCATTGTCAGTTCTGTTCAGTTGTGGTTTGTGGGTTATGCGTTTAATGTTTGTTGTTGCTGTTTTCTTTGTGTTTGCTGGTTTAACCTTTCTCTCTCTTGGACTTTTAACTTGGTAATGCCCCTTTCATTGGTAAATCTTTTTTCTCAGATTTAGAATATTTATCAGCAAAAACAATGCCCTCTTCATGTTAAAGGCCCTTAATAATAATTCCTATTGAATTTAATTAGTTTTCTTTAAAAAAAACAGTTGAGTTGTTCTGTAAACATTCCATTCTAAAATAAGTTCTATAAACTTCCCCTGTAGTCTTTGGAAATTTATACAAGTACAATTTATACAGGGTCTGAATGAAATCGGTAGAGGTAGACAACTTAATGGAATAAGGAATAAGTTGTTGACGAAATCCACCCGCCATCTTCATAACAATAGTTTCAAGTCCACCAAAATAGCGTGAAAATACGCAAGGGGAAGGGGGTCGGGCAATTGTGGCAAGTTGGTCAGATACGAATATTGAAGTACACGTACAATCTACATCATAAGTATACTTGTAGTATACATCATTTGTGAATAAAGGTTCCCAGGTGAAACAGTATTTATAATATTTAACAAGCATTCTGAGAGTGTATATTTCGCTGTCCCAATGGTATATATTTTGTAATTTATGTACAAATATGTCAAGCAAGCCAACCCCAGTCCAAATACGTGGAAAAGTTAAATTTAAGTTAATTCAAAACCCCACATTGTCGCATATACTTTATTTTTATCACGCACATTCACTAATTGAATAAATGATTAACTTGATATGTTTGGCTTTTCAAATATTTAGGTAGAGTGCCTCTGATGAGTCTTTAAAAGACGAAACGCGCGTCAGGCGTAGCAAAATTTATTGTCTGGAACTTTATTTTTGGTAATTTTTATTTCTAACATCCGTGACGGTTAGCTCTTCTGGTTGAGTTTTGAATTCCCCGAGGTTAATCCGCTCAGGCATCAACACTTGTGTTAACGAATACACCAAAGCTATAAATTATCCGTTTAAATTTCAAATTCATCTAAACCCTAAGTTTCTTCCTACCCCAGACATAGGTTGATCTTAGTTTTATTTTGGTGTACTGTTTCGATATTTTTGGTTCATTGCTCAAAGCTCTTCATGATTTGGATAATATGTTCATGATGTTTGGCTTTTCAAATATTTCGGTAGAGCGCCTCTGATGAGTCTTTAATAGACGAAACTAGCGTCAGGCGTAGCAAAATTTATTGTCTGGAACTTTGTTGTAATTTTTATTTATACAGAATGAGGTCAAAACATACATTGAACAAAAAATGACAAGAGATGCTAGAGTAGCAGAATTAAAGGAGGCGATTTCTTTTATAAAAAGAAAGACTTCAGTAGAACTGAGACCATCGGTTTATAGAAAGGTATTCCATATTTTAATACATAGTGAGTTATCTCCCATTTACAATATTTGTCCATTACGGTAGGTATATTACATTAGATTAATATAATTACATTCTAATTTATAACGATAATTTTGATTGCTTAATTAACAATCTAGTTTTATAAATCGATGAAACTCACTAGCACGTGCCACCTATAACAACGACTTGCGCGGAGTAATTTTAATGTATAAATAAATTGGAGTTTTAATTCTACGAGGTTGATTCGCTCCGGCATCGAACATTTTGTGTTGACGAATACACCAAAGCTATAAATTATCTGTTAAATTTCAAAACCGTTTAAACCCTAAGTTTCTTCCCCCCCCTAGACATAGATTGGTCTTTGTCACAATTTGGTGTCTCGTTACGATATTTTTGGTTTATTGCTCAATGCTCTTCATGATTTGGATATAATGTTTGGCTTTTAAGGTTAATACAGACAGGTGTCACATGACCTTTGAACTTTTGACTTATAAATGCAAAAGGAGTAGAGCCACGAAGGCCCCAAATCGGCCCAAAAATTCAACTTTGATATACTTCCTTGTAATTGCTCCCTTGATGTTCATTAGACTTCATATTTTATAAATTGCATTATCGTTTGGTTTAATTGCTTATCAACAAAGAGGATATTGAGCTAAAAATCAGTCTTTTTTGTACAAAATCTCGTTCTTTTGACATTTTTCATTGAATTAATGGCCACACCCGTCGACCAAAATTATTTTGTGATAGAAATGTGTATTTTTATGTTATTAAATGATTATCAAAAAATTACGATGGTCGACGAATGTGGCCAATATTATTTTTGACAAAATGCGTCGAGATATAGTGAAAATAGGCGAAAAATTAAGTATTGTATAATTTATAGCGTGTTTGAAATGCCATGGCTAGACCTGTAATGTAGATATTTTGTTAAATCTTACATATATGAAGAGTTCAATTATACCTTAACTCATTTTGGGTAAATTTACTTATATCCCCGAAAATAATGGGCACCCATGGTTAAATTAAGAAATAATTCATGGCCGCCCGTGGTTTATTGGAGAGTAAAAATACCAGGCCGATTTGAGGCAACATGATTGCTCATTTGAATCAATAGGTGCCCGTGTTTACAGCTTCGGAACGCTGGACACGCTCAACATTATTGCTTATTTGAATAGATAGGTGCCCGTGTTTACAGCTCCGGAACGCTGAACACTACCACTCACCTGAATCGAATCGTTTTTCAATCCAGGTGCTTTCTATTTTTATTTTTTTCCTCTCTCTTTCTCTTTTCTATCTTTTTCTCAGCATAAAAACAGGATTCAAATTGTTTCCAATAGTAAACGCAATCTAAAAAACTTCATTACGATATTAAAGGTGCTTTCGCAGAAGTCCGCACTACCAAAAATGAAAATATTTCAATACAGGTGCTTTCAGCGGAGTCCGCACTATCAAATATAAATGTTTTTCAATCCAGGTGCTTTCAGCGGAGTCCGCACTGTCAAAAATGAAAATATTTCAATCCAGGTGCTTTCAACGAAGTCCGCAATTATTTATGAAACAATTTCAATCCGCTTTCTCTCCCATAGCTTAACTAACAAGTCTAAACCCAAGTAACATTCCCAACCCCTTTTAATCCTTCTCATACCCTTATACCCCTTTTCTATCTATATTTATTTTAAAAAAAAAATATATATATATATATATATAAAGAAAAAAAAATCCTTCTCTCTCCTATTTAATCTATATTATGGCAATGTTAATACACTGACTGAATATTATTAATAAAGTACTTTTTGTTTCAGCCTCCTAGCAATTTTGGCACTTTTTAGAACTATATTCTAAATTCCAAAAGTGTAGTACTATAAGGCAGGTTATATCAAAATAGCCACATTTCATTCAAAGCCATTTTTTTTATTCAAAACGCCTATAGTATGCACTCTTACCAGCGGCACAGTGCTGGGGTTGACTGTGTGGGTGGTTGTAAATCTGCGTACTTCCACTCCGTGTGCCAGCACGTTAAAACCCGAGAACTACGCTCGGCTAGCCAAGGCAGCTAAATTATTTTATATGCATTAATTTACACCCTTTGGCTTTATTATTCTCTCGGCTCAAAATATGCATACACATTGGCTATCTAACTTCAAACACACAAAATAACTTAAATTTGCAACACACCTTTGGCATACCCAATGAAAACACGCATTTGGCTCAAAAACGCAACACCTTTTGGCAGTTAAAAATTAAACACGGCTGTTGTTCCTGGTCTCAGCTTGGCATCCTACAGCTCCTGGCGTCCGGCTCACGTTTGGCTAATTCACTCATATTTGGCATTAAATTTTTGTTTCAAAATACATTGCGTCTCATCTTTGGCATTAAATTTTTATTTCAAAACCAAGCTCCCACTCTTCCGACTTTTTGGCATTAAATTTTTGCTTTCAAAAACGGCACCACGGGTCCGGCTTGTTTCTCCTACACCACGTCCTGGCATATTATATTTGGCATTAATTTTTTTATTTTCTTTCAAAATAAATCAATATATACTCTTTTATTCATTTATTATTTTCTTTCTCATTACTATCAATTATTGTATCATTATTTATTTAAATATTCCATTATCTTTTCCATTTTTTAACAAGACTTATTTTAAATACTATCATTAATATTTTTTTATTTTCTTTTTTTCAATATTTATTCATTTTTCTTTTATTTTAATGATTTATTTACTACATTTTCTATTTTTTACTAAATATTATTTAATTTATTTTCATTATATAAATTATTAAATGCTCGCTTCAGAGCACGTCGCTGCAGACCTATATATAGGTATAGTCACGACGTTAAACTCCCCAGTCAGTCAGTGAGGCATTCGTGGCTCTACTCCGTTAAGACCAGTGTCGATAAAGTCAATAATAAAAAAAGGAATATTTGAATTTATTGAAATGAATAATAAATAGTCATTTGTTTAACAATTGCATCATTCGTTTCTTCAAAAACACAATTTTTGACAAAAACAAGGGAGATAACTCGCTTCAAAATTACCCTAAATTTAAAATAGAATAGAATAGTAGACAAAAATCTAAGCTGGTGACCCCCAGTTTTCTTTGTTTTATTCTAATATATAGGTTAAACTATAACTTTTGACAAAATAAAAACAAGATCCTAATGTAAGGACTTTTTCTGAGACATGATTTTATGCCTAAAATTTGGCCTTTCCTATATTATATAATATATTGTAATTCAGGCATACTTTAACCACTTATATTGCAAAAACGAGCAAGGTGACCTATCCTTATTTCTATTTTAAATAAAGGATGGCAATAACATGTCTCATTTTAGATCATAATTTTTTTTTCAGTATAGGTGTCCACATTAACCTTAATTATTTTGGTAGAGCACCTCTGATAAGTCTTTAATAGACGAAACGCGCGTCAGGCGTAGCAAAATTTATTTTCTAATGCAATATTTTTGTAAGACACCTTTTCATTGGACGACAACCTGCGTAAAACCCATGATTTACATGCCATAACTCAGGAAAGCCGCCATATTTTGAAAATGCATATTTCGAGAAGCAGAATATCCAGAGAAAGAAGCACAATGTATACTGGTCAGATCTGCATGTGAAACACGTTTTCTTCTAAATGCATTAGGAATTGAAGCGTACAGTTTTTCAAAAAACGTCGAGAATTTTCTGGTGGAACTTTCCCGTTACGTCACGATTAGTTTTGTACAAAAAGGGGGCATGCTTTTTCGCGGACTTTTTAATATACAGCTTTTTCTCCAAACATTTCTTAATTTTTATCAACTTTTCTGATCGATTGCATTAGAATGGAAATAACTGTATTGTATTTCAAGCTTTGACGGCGTAAAACTTGATTTTACTGTCGCAAATACCCGTTTACCTGTCTCCGCTAAGCGTCGCCGGTTAAACTAAATTTGCGACAGTAAAATCTACTTTACGCCGCAAAAGCTTGAAATACAATACAGTTATTCCCTAAGTCTGGAACTTTGTTGTAATTTTCATTTCTAACATCCGTGACGGTTATCGCTGCAAAAAAAAAAAAAAAAAAAAAGAAAAAAAAAACATTTATGCGATTATTTTAAAGTTCGAAACTCTATAAAAGAAATGCATTGCAAATTAATTGTGTACTAGGACCAGTTATGAAAAACAGTCCAGTCGATCGATTAACCATTAGAATTGTCGTATCGTAATTATATCATATATTATGCACAGAAAATGCAATTAAATATGTTTGATATTTTGAACATGCAAGCAAAAGCAGAAAATGCTTTAAGTTCATTTGACGTTTATTCTGTAGCTGAAGAATACGATGGACAAAAGTCCCATTGAACAAACCAGGGACCTCTTCAGGCCTTACATTGACCCTTGTGTGTTACATGGCGAAGAGACTAATGTCTACAGAAGGCAAATTACTCTTATCATGGTAAGAAGTATACACGTACATTAGCGAATTACATGTATATATTAAAATAAGATTTTAATATAGTTAATATTACTGTTCATAGACCGATAAGCTTAGTTTTTATAAAATCAGAACCAGAATCAAACAGGGCTAAACATAGTTTTGAATGATTTTTATGTTGCCTGCAACGTGTTGCAGAAGCGACATATAGGGGTTACTTTGACACTATCCGTCGTCTTGCGTCGTCCTGCGTCGTCCTGCAGCGTCACAAAAATTTCCGTCGCATTTTTCCAGGCAACTACATGTCACAGCCTCTTGATATTTGGTATGTAGCTTCATCACATAGTACTATAAGGTGTAAAGCGATTTTATGCCGGAAAATTAACTACTTCCTGTTTGACAAATACTTATCGTTTTACAAATGTATATATAATGGACATAGATGCCAAATTTTCGTCGCAGTTTTCCAGGCAACTACATGCCACAGCCTCTTGATATTTGGTATGTAGCTTCATCTCAAAATACTATAAGGTGTAAAGCGATTTTATGCCCGAAAAGTAACTACTTCCTGTTTGACGAATACTTAACGTTTTATATAAAATGGACATAGATGCCAAATTTTCGTCGCAGTTTTCCAGGCAACTACATGCCACAGCCTCTTGATATTTGGTATGTAGCTTCAGTTTTTTAAGCTGAACTTGATGACATACAGCTAGGTCTGATCATCGCATAGTACTATAAGGTGTAAGGCGATTTTATGCCCGAAAATTAACTACTTCCTGTTTGGCGAACAAACATTCCGGGGAAGGCTCCATCTAGTTCAAAAATAATTCTTAAATGATTTGCATATTTGAATATACTCAAATATGATTGGTCTAGGTAACTTCCGGTGAGCGTTTTCAAAATGATTTTTTTAAAAAAACGACGTTTTGCGAACTGCTTTTGGAGTCGTAAATTTTGCGCAAAATAAACCAAACTTTAAAGGGAAACAAGGTTTTAGTTGGTTTTAAGGAATAACTGTATTGTATTTCAAGCTTTGAGGGCGTAAAACGTAGATTTTACTGTCGCAAATTTAGTTTACCTGGCGACGCGTCATGTAAACTAAGTTTGCGTTATATTCTCTAAATTGCGACCCTAATACCGCGCGATACTTTTGGGATCTTTACCACGGAAGAAGTGCAAGAACAGTATGAACTACTGAACTTCAACACTAACATCCAAAATACTAAAAAGTCTTATTTCTAATTTTCATCAAATTTAATAAATTCCCAGCCAGTTGTCATGAAACAATGAGAATTTTAAATTATCATAAATTGTTTGGTCAGTTTAACAGTAGGCGTAGTGTGACCGAAAACTGCAAGAAAAACATTCACCGATAATTATAGCTCCTTTAGACAGTCACAGTATATTTTAGTTTACTTTCGATATTGTTATTATTATGTTATTTTTAATTATATTATGAATATCTTAAAAACCTCAACGTTTATATTACTTTTATTGATTTGTAACTCTCGGTAAAGCGTAATAATGAACTATCCAAATGAAAGGTTAGAAGAATTTAAAATATAACAAAATTAATCTCCATTCTATTTGGTTTTCGGAAAAATGAGAGAAACAGCGTCTTACATCATTTCTCGTGGATTATCAGATTTCTCAATATCGATAGTTAAATGTCAGAATTTTAAGCTTCTATCATTTACCTATCTTCATTGAGAATCTGATAATCCACTTCAAACAATACAAGAAGCTATATATCCAGCTTAAATAGAATTTTCGTTTCACAGTTGATTTGATCATTGTTAAATGATACTGCATTTCCGACGTACTTTCATTTTAGCAATCAAAATTGTCGTTATAGCGAGATTTGTACCCAAGAGAGCGCAGAGCTCTACGGTATTTGTTCCCTCGAAAAAATGCCGTATGCTAATTAGAATCTTCAATGATTCGGATACAATAATACGCTCCTGAAGGGAGCGATAATGGTAGGAATGTCAATATTTTAGTTGTACTATGGGCTGAATTTTCCTTCAACGTCCGGTAAATCACGCTTGTTTTCCCGAACTTTCAGCGTCATTTTGACGCTTTTTGCTTTGAAAATTTTGAATGTCATCAAGCGCATATGTGACCCACGAGAAAAGCTAGTTTGTTTTTATTTTCGAATATATTTTTTTAGAATAGATATCGCATTAGAAACATTTTAAACAATTAGTTATGCTTATAAAATAATTTTAAATACGTTTTAACTTCGGGATCGTCACAGGTTAAAAACCTGCCTCATATTACAATGATAATAATTGTAGGTCGGTGTGATGGGAATAATTCTTATAAAAAGTTTGTGATACTTTTTATTTGAAGGAGAAAAGTATTTTTAAAATAATGTCTAGCAACTTTATTTATTCACGATTTGGTACACTTACATTCAATTTTCAATGAAATAAATATTGTTCAGTGACGTCATTAATTATGCTTGACTTTGGAGTCTATGACGTCACGCGCTGAATTGCGTTAGCCAGGGGGGGGGGGGGGGGGGGTTCGAGGGGTTCGGACGAACCCCCCCCCCTTTGAGAGAAAAAAAAAAGATTTTTTTGTAAATCGAACCCTAAAGCGACCCCCTCACCTAAAAAAATTCTGGCTACGGGTATGAATTTCATGATTAACAATGTATGGCTGTATACTGTGTTTGCGGCTAGGCAAAAACTAAATCATATTTAATTTTTTTGTTTAATTACAGAGACTTGTCCACAGAAACCACCCAGAAAAGGGCACCTTCTGGAAGAAGGTGTCACGCCTTTTCAACAAATTCGAAGCAGAAACACCTGATAAAAGGGCAGCGCTATTTAGAAAATTACAGGAAAGAGAAGAGAACGTGTAAATTGTTAAAGTTCTCTCTGATGAGAAATATATTGACGAAACACGCGTCAGTTGTAGCATGGGCTCACGAATCTGATAAATTCTAAATCTTGTCATCTTTTTTAATTTATTTTTAGCTCAGCTGACCCGAAGCTTTATGTGAGCTGTTGCCGTCACTTGGCTTCCGACGTCCGTCGTCACTTAACTAATCCAATTGCAACCAAACTTACTATGGATGTTTATTGACATGGGGCTTCAAAGCTGTTGTTCGAATTTTTGATTCTTCAAAAAACATGGCCGCTGTGGCAAAAAATAGAACATAGGGGTAAAGTGCGATTTTATTTGCAAATAACTAAAAACGTTTGCAGATATCAAAATTCTAGCATAAGTAAAAGTGGCCAGCATGACAAGATCTACCTGACCTGAAATGTCCAAGACGATCTCACAATTCCTGCAGGAGTTATTGCCTTTTTTTTATATTTTTAATGATTTTTTTTACTTTTGAAGATCAATATCTTGAAAACTGTAAATTTATGTTGCATCATGTTAAGCACATCAAGATCTACAAATGTTGTAATAGGGTCAACGTTGTCAGACCAACTGTTTTTGCAGTTATTACCCTTAGAATGTAAAAGTTTTCACTGTCTTTTCTTATTATATCAAAAAACGTTAAGTACCATTCCACATAAGAATCAGGCAGGTGGTGGCACATCCATATCCTAGAATTTAAGATTTTTGGGGCTTTCATTAATGCATTCATTAGACCACAAAAACAAACCTACGACAGTTTTACTGATATAAATCCTACACGTTGCTAGATAATTTTTGACTGGTTATATAGTAAAAACTAAAGCGGGAAATTTTTCCGTACTTTATTTTTTATTTTTCCATGAACAAATCAACTAAACTTTCAGCTCTTATATCTCACAAACACAAGAACGATCAAGACAAAGGATTGTTATTTTGAAGTATGCATCGGTTGCTGGATTTAATTTCATAAAAACTTTTTTTTTGTGTAAATGATTTTGATGTGCCACCACTTTAACAGTATCTGCCGGATTTGATTCTTTCTTTGTATAGCTGTTTATAAGCATTTGTTGCATAGAACTGATGTGGGGAGGTTTGAATTGTCAAAAAACATGGCCGCCATTGTTTTTGCCTTATATCTCAAAAAGTATAAGAGATAGAGAAAATCCGAAGTGACCTTCTTTTTCAACATTAAAAGCTCTACAAATCTCTTTATTGAGTCGAATTTGAGGAACGACTCCTTATATGATTTAAAGCCCCTTTTACGTCAAAATTGACCGTTTTTGCAGTTTTTGGACTACATGTATATCTTGAAAACTGTTAGTGCTAGAGGAAAAGTTAACATTCCAAAATTGTTTAGCTCATTGAGATCTACAAAAATGATATATGGTAAAATTGTCAGATCAACCGTTTAAGAGCTTTTCCCCTTTGACTGTTTTTGGAACAATTTTACCTAGTTTTAAAAAAAATCTTCTTCTCCGAAACCACAGAAGGTATTCTTTTAAAACTTGTTACACTTGATTTTTAGGATGTTATCTACCAAGTTTGTGAAAGTTATGCGCGCCGCTCAACCAAGATGGCCGTCGTTGCTAAAAATAAAACAGGGGGTCAGACCATTGTTTTTGTCTTATATCTCGAAAAGTATAAGAGATAGAGAAAGTTGAACTTGTGAACAACTCCTTATAGGAGTAATTGCCCTTTAATCGTCAAAATTGGCCATTTTTGCAGTTTTTGAACAATATCTTGAAAATCTTTAGAGCTAGAGGAAAATTTAGCATTGCAGAATTGTTAAGCTCATTGAGATCTACAAAAATAATTCCAGGGTCAAAATCGTCAGATCAGCCATTTAAGAGTTATTTCCCTTTAATTGTTTTTTTTTCCATTTATTTTAACTGATTTTCAAAAATCTTCTTCTCTGAAACCACTGAAGGGATTGCTTTGAAACTTGGTACACTTGATCTTTAGGATGTCCTCCACCAAGTTTGTGAAATTCATACACGTTGACCAACCAACATGGCCACCATTGCTAAAAATAGAACAGGGGGTCAGACCATTGTTTTTGGCTTATAACTAGAAAAGTATAAGAGATAGAGAAAATCCGAAGCATTTTCTTGTTCAGCATCAAAAGGTCCTTATAGGAGTTATTGCCCTTCAACTGTTTTTTCTATTAATTTAAACTGATTTCCAAAAATCTTCTCTGAAACCACCGAACGGATTCTTTTGCAACTTTGTATACTTGAAAGTTTGTGAAATTTATTCAACTTTTGCGTAAGAGATCAGGTGAGCGATTCAGGCTCCTGGGAGCCTCTAGTTAAAATATTTGGTCATGGAATAGCTAATTGGTGCCTTTTTGGATTCCTATTTCATATTATTGTCGTTCTATGTGTTATTGTGTCTGGTATTATAACTTGTTTCATTACTTGTATTAGGTGAGTCTTTCAACCGTTTTCTTTGTGTGTGTCGCGTTAATTGTTCTATGTCTAAATTGGAACTTTCGTTAATCGTTTTAGGGTGCTATTGAATCATATATAATTATATGCGTTCATATTTCTAGTCTGTAGCCAATACAGGACTAGGAGCAGTGATATTAGGTCACGTTGAGAACTCCTTCACACTGCCGATATGTCAGTACACTTTAAGGAGATACAAACCTGAGGTTTCGAGATCTCAACCAAAAAATTGGATTTCTCGTCTTTTATCCATTCAAATTAATACATGCGATTTTTTTTATCATGTACCCTCTATTTTCTTTTTATAATTTTGTAAAACATGTCAACTAAAGACCATATACAAATGTTAGTCAAAGTTTAATTATTATTTCTTTGTTTTTAAAAGAAAATGATCGCAATGGTAAACCTATGAAAAAAGCAGAGAATTCGTATTTCCAGCCAAAACTTTAACTGCTTATATCTTAAAAACTAAATCATGTACTTAAGGATTTTTGTTCGCTCAAAATATATCTTTTGGTAATTCTTACATGTATACAAAATTTCATGAAGATTAAATTATTATGAATTTCAGGTGTGTCTCTGCTTAATGTTTCAGGCATAGCAAAATTAATTTCCTTAGGGCTATTTATTATATTTAGGTTCAACAAATGAATTACATATGAAAAGTTCTGAATGAGAAAGAATTGACATTGAGTGTAGTAATAATTAATTGTATATTTCTTGTACATGTAGTACTAGTATTTGTTGCAATAAAATTTAATATTGATTTAATATTTTGATAGATTTTTTTTCTTTTGAAGAAACAGCTTAAGATCTTTTCAAGTTTGACTAAAACATGTAAATCTGTTAGCTTTATGTTCACTAGAAATATCACTATACCATGTTTAAAGTATGGAAATTGTTCCTATTAATAATCACTCAAAACATCCAACAATTATATTAATAAATTCCAGTTTTACACATTATACTTCCACATAATTTCAGCATGTTCAAAATAATTGCATCAACTCTTTCATTTGAGATTCAAAAATGGCAGGTAAACAAAAAATAAACAATCAGATTTAATTTTCTGGTGAACTTTGGGCAAATACTATTATGATTTAGATTTAATTTTTATTTTTGTGTGTGAACTTTTGGCAAATAGAATTATTTTATTCAAACATTCTGGTAAGCTTTTGGTGACTTTTTCCTGCTGTGTCAGTTTATGGTAAACTTTCAGTGAGTTGTTTTATGCAATCTTCTGTTATCATCATGATTTTGGTAAAACTTGCAGCAAATTCACTGAAAAATGCTATATGTTCAGAACTTATGGCAGACATTCTGCAAACTTTTGTGGTAAACATATTTTTCACTGTAAGTTTTGTGAATGCTTGCTGCAAACACACGGCGAACATAAGGGGAGATTTATTCTTTAATTAACTTTATTATTGATGCTCGCAAATATTTTTTGAAAAATGCATAGGATTCTAATTGATGCCTTAAATGAATAGATAGTAGGTAATTATATTTTAAAGGAATGTAATTTCAACAAAACTTTTAGATAAAGTCTTCCCCTTTTTCAAAATATTAGGGTTTTCTCTTGCCTTTTCATAACATTTATCGCATTTAAGCTCTTAAATACCATTACAGATAATATTGGATTTTATAAAACTTTTCGATATTGTTTTTGGTTGATTGTCCAATGCTCTTCATGATTTAATTGGATATAAAAAGCCAATGAGGTACCAAAGGGGCATCCGAACAACAAAAGTCCGAAATCTCGAAGACAAGACCAGAGAACGAAAACGACGAAGACAACACAAAGAAACAACATAAAATCACAAAACAAAAACAACTGAATGACAACTAGCAACAATTAGATATATTTGGTTTTCTAAATATTATGGTAGAGCGCCTCTGATGAATCTACTAGGCGAAACGCACGTCAGGCGTAGCAAAATTGATTGTCTTGAACTTTGTTGTAATTTTTATTTGTTAAAGATCACTTATTTATGACATATAGAAGATATATAAAGCGATTATCAAACAAAATATGGCGGGTTTCAAGCTTATGATAATAGTAAATTCCTCTTTTCCCTTTATAATCTACTTGAGGTCACGAAGAAGAATTCTATAATTTTTCGGGTCCCCGTCACCAATAATTTTTCCTTATTCCGATTTTTGTTTCCGGGTAAACATGCGTTATGTAAACATAAGAATTTGTATAGTTTACCCGGGAAAACATAAGAATTTTTGCAACAAAGTGGGGGGGGGGGTCTAGACCCCCTGGACTGCCCCTCTCGATCCGCCACTGGACAAAGCAGAAAACACGAACATCACATTGAAAAAAAAACCACAAAAACAATTGAAGCATAACACAAGTTATAAAAAGTGTGAACTCAGATGATTAAGAAAAGTGAGTTGTTTTTGTTGTATTCCAGGTATAAGGAGGAGCCGCCCTTCCAAATGTTAATTGTGTAAATAGAAAATCTCGGAGCAACCCTCTTTAAATAAAATAGATATAAATCAGTTCCCCGATTGATTTGTAAAATTTTTATATGCCCCCCTCCAGAGAAAAGCAAATGAAATGAATATGAATTTTGCTTCATAATCGAATTTTCGTCCCTATACAATTTAAATTAACACCATTCGGGTTCAGAGAGCTAACAGTCCCACATCAGCAACAGGCTTGTCGGTATAATTCCACTATAAACTGCTCAGAAACCTGTACACTTGACCAACTACACTCGTACTAACATTCCCATCGTTCACCACAGTCTCTACCTTACCATTGTCAATTTTCACTCGGATGCGACCTTTATACTTCACACAATTCACCAGTGATATACCTCAACGACACGAAGCCTCTGTGATGTGTGCCCCATGTGGTTGAATGAGCCCTGTTACCGAGAGATGCCGAGGTCGTCAGGAAATAATGCGTAAAACCTGTTGGAAAAACGCCAGAATTTAAGCACATTAAAGTACAGTGTACCCTGCTATGTATATTTCTTGATAAGATTAAGATCCCCTACAGGAGCCTATCTGCCCGCCGTTACACTCGCATCTTTGAATGGCGGTCAAAAGAAGTATCTATCCGGATTGCCCTTCTTGTGTCCCCTCCTTTTCCTCCACCCAATCATTATTTCCAAGATACTGCTTACAAAGTAAAGCACCTAACAAACAAACAAACAAACAAAGCTATACATACATAGAAAGCATCGTGTAAAGTATAACTAAAACAGCTATTTACTCAGTAATAACATCACTGAAAAATGACAACAATTAACAGTACTGTAAAATGACTACAAATAGCAGTACTGTAAAATGACTACAAATAGCAGTACTGTAAAATGACAGCAAATTGCAGTACTGTAAAATGACTACAAATAGCAGTACTGTAAAATGACAGCAAATTGCAGTACTGTTAAATGACACCAAATAGCAGTACTGTATAATGACAGCAAATAGCAGTACTGTAAAATGACTACAAATAGCAGTACTGTAAAATGACAACGATAAGCAGTACTGTAAAATGACAGCAAATTGCAGTACTGTAAAATGACAGCAAATTGCAGTACTGTAAAATGACAGCAAATTGCAGTACTGAAAAATGACAGCAAATTGCAGTACTGTAATATGACAGCAAATTGCAGTACTGTAATATGACAGCAAATTGCAGTACTGAAAAATGACAGCAAATTGCAGTACTGTAAAATGACAGCAAATTGCAGTACTGTAAAATGACAGCAATTTGCAGTACTGTAAAATGACTGCATATAACAGTACTGTAAATTAACATTATATGACAGTACTGGTAAATGACTGCAACCATCATTACTGTGAAATGACAGATAATAAGAGTACTGCAAAATGACAGGTATGAAATGTACTGCAAAATGACTGGGCAGAAAAGTACTGTATATATACTGGCTGTTTTTGTACCAATAAAATGTAAGTAAATTGTTGGTAGTGTAAGACATATTTTCAGAATATTTTAACCAAATTACATGAATTAACTTACAATGTATTTAAACTGACTAAATTCCACAATGCACCTAATAAAAGGTCTACTTTCAGAGGGTGTTTTCATCTATATGATTTATTTAGTGCAGATTAAGTCTAATCTTGAATTTAAATTTGTTTTGTTATATTGTTATTTTCATGAAACATTCCTAAATAAATAGAAGTTATTGATTTGTATTGCATGAATTTTGTTTTTGTAAAATAAAACAATTAACCGGAAGAAAATCTTTATGGAATGTAAGGAATTCAAAGATGGATTAAGTGTTTATAAGGTTTAGAGTTGTGAACTAGTTGCTAGTAGAAGCATATGTGCTGCAAAATTATATGGACTTTCTGACGGTTTTACTCTTCCTGTGTTTAATTACCTAAATTATATAAACAATGTCTTCAGCGACTGTAAGAAGAAAACCAAGGTTACAATAAAAAAAAAACGCATGGAGAAACGCTGTTGAAAACGAACTGAAAAACATATTCCGTAGAACACCATCTTGGTTAGACGTACATGTATAATGTATTTTTATAACAAACGCATAATGCGCAACAAATAATAAAGATTTACTAAAGATCAATAAATAGCAGATCACCTTCAGACACCAACATTGATTTGATGAAATTTTGTTTCCCATAATAGTGGACTTGCAGAAAAAACTAATTTCTTATTAAATGGAGCATTGTTTCAAAAATCACATTTAAAGTGTAAAGAAGTTTATGGAAAACATACCACTGAAAGAATTTTTTAGATATCTTTTGTAATTATGAAGAAAAAACATTTTAAAATTTTCAAATGCCAATTATGGAAAATGCTTATTTAAAGTGAAATTTTAGCATTAATTTTAATAATATTTTCAATTTAGCTCCATAGTATCATTCTATGATGTCCATTGAAGAAGTGTATTAAATTTCATAAGAATATGATCAGTATTGACAATTTTACAGCAATTATAATGAGTCAGCCTCCTATCGGTTGGTACACAAATATTGACCATTTGTACCTCTGTTGGTACAAACTGTGGATTTCATATTATATTCTTTGTAATTTCAAGTTCATATATCTCAGGAACAGATAAAGATATCTTGTTGAAATTTTCACAGATTCTTATTTATGTCAATATCATTCAGGGTTTTAATTTCAAAACATTATTATGTATAGAACAAAAAATTATGGAAGCCCATTAGTGCCAAATAAGACTGAAACATTTTTATTTATCAGGAGACCGCCACTTAATAAACGGCGGCCGCCAGATAATTATTTGGCGGCCGCGACTTACTATCTAGCGGCCGCCACTTATTATATGGCGGCCGCCACTTATTAACTGGCGACCGCCACATAAAATTATCTGGCGGCCGCCACTTAATTATCTGGCGGCCGCCACTTAATTATCTGGCGGCCGCCACTTAATTATCTGGCGGCCGCCACTTATTATATGGCGACCGCCACTTATTATTTGGCGGCCGCTACATTATTTATCTGGCGGCCGCCACCTAATTTATCTCGCGGCCGCCATTTGATTAAGTGGCGTTCGCCATATAATAAGTGGCGGCCGCCAGATAATTTTATGTGGCGGCCGCCAGTTTATAAGTGGCGGCCGCCATAAAATAAGTGGCGGCCGCCAAATAATTATGTGGCGGTCGCCATATAATAAGTGGCGGCCGCCAGATAATTAAGTGGCGGCCGCCAGATAAATTAAGTGGCGGCCGCCAGATAATTTTATGTGGCGGCCGCCACTTAATAAGTGGCGGCCGCCATATAATAAGTGGCGGCCGCTAGATAGTAAGTCGCGGCCGCCAGATAATTATCTGGCGGCCGCCATTTATTAAGTGGCGGTCTACTGATAAATAAAAAATGTTTCAGTCTTATTTGGCATTAATGGGCTTCCATACCATATATTTCCTTATAGCCCTGCCCCAAAAGTCGGATACGGAGAAATCGGTGTCTGATAAAAATCTGTGAAATGTGTGCAAGCTCTGGCATATCGAATTAGTTGTGAAATATAAACTCCGTATGAAGGGGAAGTAGGTATATTGCTCTGTAGATTAGGAAAATTAATAATTTGGAAATTAAAATCTTTTATCGTAAATTAATTAATTAGTAAAGGGAATTAATTGGGGTCTACACCCAATAGGTGTAGTGTCCTCTTGCTATGGCTGATTCTGTGAAGTATGTAGTATAAATCGTATTCGCTGTAGTCTGAATTTTCTGAACTCTAGAAAGAAGAATAAAAATACTCAACTTGATCCGGCGGTAAATACGAAATTCCATAAAACAAAACAAAAAAACACAAAACATTGCGATAATCATTTTCCGAGACTTATAAAAACTCTGAATCTGAATTATAAAACCGTTACCTGATAATTAGAATAACCCAAATTAAACAAATTTCAGTGGTGCAAATAAAATATTGAATATCTAAAAATTTTGCGCAAATGAAAGACGCCGGCCCACAGTTGCGCTAAGCTTGTTGGCAAACGACTTCTAAAGAGTGCTCAGAAACCTGAATATCGAATCGGACTACTTTGTCTACAAAGGAACTGGGATATGCACCTTAGGTGGCTGAAGGAGACAGACCGTTCAAAAGGAATGTTTAGGTCGTCATGCTATTATAAGGAAAACCTGACCGCAAACCAGGGTGCTACAGCGTGTTGGGAAAATTGTCACGTCCTCACACGTTTAAAAATCCTGCTTCATGTCTTGATAAGAATAGGTCCGTGCAATCCATATATGCAGTAGGCGTTATTGCTCAATCCTACAAATTTCTCCTTTTTCCAGTGGCAGTAAGAAGTCTCATCCCTGATTTTCCATGCGTCCCCATTTTTTCCACTTCATCTGAGATTTGTGTTGCTGAGGAGTAAAGGCAAAAACTAAGTAAGTTTTATAGAAATTAAAATCAAAAGGCGGGTTCAATGTTGAAATCCGATTATGATAAGTGTTTTGAAGTTTTCATTTGAATCTGATACTACTTGTTTGCATGACCATTATTTCACCAACCGTCCCCATGAAAAGTCCATTTAACGTCGTTGCAACTTCACAAAATTAGGATACCATGTATATAGCCGAATAAATTTGAATAAAAATAAATGGGCGGATGAGTCTTTACTGTAGAAATTTTGAATTTTAAATAATTGTACATTCATAGATTAAAGACCTACTCAGTTGCTAAAAACTTAAACATTTGCCAAATCATTAAAAAAATCTCAAAGTCAGTAGATCGTGACTGTAGGAGAAAATAGATAAAAAGTTTTGAAAACTGATATGTACTGATGCTAATGCAACTGCATACTAGATAACAATATATAAATTAATGGTGTACCTCAACTGCTTCATTTTAAACAGACGTAAGAAAAAACGATAACATTGGCCTAATCAGAACCTAGACCGTGACTGTAGGAGCATACAGAAAAATTCTTTTGAAATTGATCTGTACTGATACTGATGCAACTGCAACTGAATACCAAATAGCAATGGTATACCATAACTGTTTCATGCTAAACAGATTTCAGTAAAAAGGTTAACATTGGCAAAATCAATATAAAATTGCAAAGTCAGTAGACCGTGACTGTATGGTGTACCATAGCTAGTTCACATAAAACAGACTTAAAACTTTGTCTAAATTATTTTTACGTTTCTAAAATTGGCATATTCATTTTTTTCGATTGGTGTGTCATTATATTGAATTGCATACCAAAATGTTAGGTTTATAACACGTTTCTTTTAAAGACATAGAACCTATCAATTTCGCAATTATTTACATTGAATAAAAAGTACATATATTAAAAATATACTATCTAAAACTTACCTTTACCAACATAAAAACTCAATGTTTTGCAATTTTCTATAGAATAATCTTATTTTAATTATTCGCTTTGATTAACTATTGTCCAGCATAAATATTTACTTTTGGTAAACTGGGTACTCTTAAACTGAGAAACGAAATGTAACCAAACGAGGCGAAGAGAAAACGAAATCGGTAAATTAAGAAAAACGACTGGTGTCGGCTGAAATCGATTCAATTTTCCTTTTTACCAGTTTTGCTTGATTTCGTTTCCTTTCTAAATACAGATTTCGGTTGCTAATTTTACTGTTTACGTTTCCTTCTTTACCGATATCGTTTTTGTGCAGCTCCGTTTCGTTTGGTTACTTTTAGTTTCTCAGTTTACAAGTACCCGCAAGTGTTTACATTCTATAATTAGTTTGTCCTCTTTTTTGACACTGCGTTTTTTTCATCAGTTTTCCGTCGAAAAGAATACTTTCTGGCAGGTTTTTTGAAAATTTAACAGTTTCTTCAAAGGTTTTACAAGGTATTCTTCAAATAGTGTAAATTTTAGTATTTTTTAAAAATTGCCAAAATGATAGGTTCTATGTCTTTAACCTTTTTTGCTTAAGGTGAGAGACATTTAAAAAAAATCAGGGTAAGAAAGAAAATAGGGAAAAAATCCAATTGGATTTAATATTTTCGATTGGAATACGTAATTTCTAATGGCAAAATACCAATCGCTCTTGGGAAAGTGGTCTTCCAATTAGAATCAAAGTACCGTTGGTACTGATCATAACTCGGAAGTCGGAATGTTTCTTAAGTGTTAGCGTATGCTGATTTACAAATGTTCAGTTGAGTTCTGAAACTAGTGTATCCCCTTCTATGTTAATTTTGTCGTCTTCTGAGCAAACCCCCACTCAAAGACTGTATACTGTTTACATTGTAAATTCGTCCTTCCGTCAATCCAAAATAATATACTGTAAAAATATAAAGTACATCACGGTCTTCTAACTTGAAACTTCATAAGATAGTGGTCAAATATTTTGTATGATTAGCTTTATCCTATAGTATACTGGTTTGATAAACTTTTTGTACGACTTTTGTGGAAAAATTAACAACATGAAAAAGTATAATTATATACATACCTAAACATTTGGTATACAGACAGTTGGAGATGTGGTCTACGCAACTGGCTCTATGCCATGTTACCATGATCCATTTTTACGCTTCAACGACTCTTATCTGAAATAAAGTCTTTTTAGACGTATCAAAACGTCTTTGTTTATAATGTCAATTACATGAAAAGTATAAAACTTAGGCATCTGATAATTCTTAGACGGTTGGGGTTGTAGTTTACGCTAATCACACCATGCTGTGTAACCCTGAACCCATTTTCACGCTTCAACAACTTTGTTTTTTTTTTGGCCGTAAACTTTTTGTAGGACTTTTGTGGAAAATGAAAAGCATGAAATTTTGTTTTACAGTGTTTTTTATCATTAAAAATATGGTCTGGATCGGTTTTTTTTTATGAAAAAATATTTTGGCAATTTTTTTTTGCTATTAACAGAACTTTGATATCTGTAAAATTTCTTAGTTATTTGCGAATAAAAAGATTCGCCGAGTGCAGCATGATGTGACCGCAACATGTTGCGTGAACGCTGTATGTTTGAGGCAAGTTATGTCCGTGGTAGACCGATAAAGTTGTTTAACACATGCCACCTTTGATGAACTTTCCACCCACTTTTTATAAGGAATTTAACACTTTTTTGCAAAAGCAGACCCCAGTGCAACAAATTGCTGCTTCAAAAATACTTGCTGCCTTTCACTTTTCATCTTTTTGGTCCCTAATTTAGTAACGGAAAATAGGGGTTGCAATTATAAATATTTCAATTTGCATCCACTACTTGAAAAGACTTAAATTGCCAAAAAAAAAATCGGACCAGAAATAAAAAAGGAACATTTTTGCCCATTTTCTAATTGAAAAAAGGGGGACCCCATAATCAATCCCATCCATGAGGTAATGGTAAAACATATCATAACGATTGACCAACCAGAACCAAAATTATTGTGGGACCAATCAAAATGCTATACCCATACTCGTTAGCGAGGGAGCTGTATTGCAATCACATTATCCATCTGTCTGCCCGTCCGTAACAAACTTTCGTAACATATTTCTGAGCTTCAACTGAAGGGATTGATTTCAAATTCAGTAAACAGCTTTAGCGTGATGCGCTGTACAGTGCATTTCCTTTCTATGTCAGTTACGCATCTACATCCTATTTTTAGAGCCGAGTTAAGACTTTTTAAGTACCAAAAATAGACAACGTTCCCTAACAGATTTCTCGGCTTTTACTTAAGGGATTTATTTTAAATTTGGTATAAAGCTTATGCATGATGAGTTGTACCGTGCCGAGTTGTACCGTGCCTCCCCTTTCCATGTCATTTCGGTCATTTACTATACATGTTTTCTGAATGGTCGAGTGGGTGTACGACTTAAAAAATAATGCAACCCCTTGTTTGATTTTTTTGCTCTTTTATGGCCCCTAGTTTATAAACGAATAAAAGGGGGACCCTAAAATATAAAATTTCACAGCATTTGGTTAATCAGAATAAAATTCATTGTGGGAACAAACAACTAGAGGCTCCCAGGAGCCTGAATCGCTCACCTGGTCCTTAAGGCATAATGGTCTCTTCTTTAATGGGTCAAGTCCCAACTTAGACACAACAGAGACTTTCCTGGGTCTAAATGAGCTGAACATTAAAGCAAGCCCCACCTTTTCTCTATCTGCAATAGTTTTATTCAACAGGGCAAAAAACATGAAAAAATACTATTTTTGACCTTAAAAGGACCATTACTCCTATAAGGGCTTATCGGACAACTTCATCCCTATGGAGACTTTTGTAAAGCTTAATGAGCTAAACATTTAAGCAAGCAACACCTTTTCTCTATCTGCAATAGTTTTCATTCTATAGGGCAAAAACATGAAAAAACGCTATTTTTGACCTTAAAAGGGCCATAACCCCTGTAAGGGATCATCTGACAGCTTCAACCCAATGGAGACTGTTGTAGAGCTTAATGAGCTCAACATTTAAGCAAGCAACACTTTTTCTCTATCTGCAATAGTTTTCATTCTAAAGGGCAAAAAACATGAAAAAACGCTATTTTTGACCAAAAAAGGACCATAACCCCTCTCAGGGGTCATCTGACAACTTTAACCCAATAGAGACTTTTGTAGAGCTTAATGAGCTGAAGATTTTAGCAGGCAACAGCTTTTCTCTATCTGCAATAGTTTTCATTCTATAGGGCTAAAACATGAAAAAACGCTATTTTTGACCTTAAAAGGGCCATAACCCCTCTTAAGGGTCATTTGACAACTTTGACCCAATGGAGACTTTTGTAGAGCTTAATGAGCTGCACATTTTAGCAGGCAACAGCTTTTCTCTATCTGCAATAATTTACATTCTATAGGGCAAAAACATGAAAAAACGCTATTTTTGACCTTAAAAGGGCCATAACCCCAATTAGGGGTTATCTGACAACTTCGACCCTATGGAGACTTTTGTAGAGCTTAATGAGCTGAACATTTTAGCAGGCAACAGCTTTTCTCTATCTGATATAGTTTTCATTCTATAGGGCAAAAACATGAAAAAACGCTATTTTTGACCTTAAAAGGGCCATAACCCCTATTAGGGGTCATCTGACAACTTTGACCCAATGGAGACTTTTGTAGAGCTAAATGAGCTGAACATTTTAGCAGGCAACAGCTTTTCTCTATCTGCAATCATTTACATTCTAAAGGGCAAAAACATGAAAAAACGCTATTTTTGACCTTAAAAGGGCCATAACCCCAATTAGGGGTCATCTGACAACTTCAACCCAATGGAGACTTTTGTAGAGCTTAATGAGCTGAACATTTTAGCAGGCAACAGATTTTCTCTATCTGCAATAGTTTTCATTCTATAGGGCAAAAACATGAAAAAACGCTATTTTTGACCTTAAAAGGACCAAAACCCCTATTAGGGGTCATCTGACAACTTCGACCCAATGGAGACTTTTGTAGAGCTTAATGAGATGAACATTTTAGCAGGCAACAGCTTTTCTCTATCTGCAATAGTTTTCATTCTATAGGGCAAAAACATGAAAAAACGCTATTTTTGACCTTAAAAGGGCCATAACCCCAATATGGGTCATCTGACAACTTCGACCCAATGGAGACTTTTGTAGAGCTTTTGATTCTGAAGAGCCTCAGATCCTTCAAATTTTTTCTATCTGTTCTAGTTTTCAAGTTATAAGTCTTTGAATGTGATTTTACTCTATGTTCTATTTTTAGTAACAGCGGCCATGTTTGTTATCAAATCATAAAGCCGAACACAATTATTAAACATCATGCCCTGATTAATACTTGGGCCAAGTTTTGAAAAATTCCATTCAGTGGTTTCAGAGAAGAAGATTTTGGAAAAAGTAACGGACGGACGACGGACGGATGGCGATGACAATAGCTCACTTGACCTTTCGGGTCAGGTGAGCTAAAAAAACATCATTTTAGGGGCTGTAACCCCTATAAGGGGTCATCTGACAACTTCGACCCTATGGAGACTTTTGTACAGCTAAATTAGCTGAACATTTAAGCAAGCAACAGCTTCTCTCTATCTGCAATAGTTTTCATTCCATAGGCCAAAAACATGCAACTAGATGCTCCCAGGAGCCTGAATCGCTCACCTGATTTCTTATGCCAAAGTTTGAATAAATTTCACAAACTTTCAAGTATACAAAGTTGCGAAACAATCCTTTCAGTGGTTTCAGAGAAGATTTATGGAAATCAGTTTAAATTAATAGAAAAATACAGTTAAAAGGCAATAACTCCTATTTATAAGGACCTTTTGATGCTTAACATGAAAAATTGCTTCAGATTTTCTCTATCTCTTATAGTTTCGAGTTATATTTTGTTCTATTTTTAGCAATGGAGGCCATGTTGGTTGGATGACATGTATATTATTCACAAACTTGGTAGAGGACATCCTAAAGATCAAGTGTACTAAGTTTCAAGGCAATCCCTTCGGTGGTTTCAGAGAGGAAGATTTTTGAAAATCAGTTAAAATCAATGGAAAAAAAACAGTTAAAGGGAAATAACTCTTAAATGGCTGATCTGACAATTTTGACCCTTGAATCATTTTTGTAGATATGAATGAGCTTAACAATTCTGCAATGCTTACTTTTCCTCTAGCTCTAACGGTTTACAAGATATTGTCCAAAAACAGCAAAAATGGTCAATTTGACGATAAATGGGCAATAACTCCTATAAGGAGTCGTTTCACAATTTTTACTCAATGGGGTGATTAGTAGAGCTTTTAATGTTGAACATGGAAGGTTGCTTCGGATTTTCTCTATCTCTTATACTTTTTGAGTTATAAGCCAAAAACAGTGGTCTGACCACCTGTTCTATTTTTAGCCATGGCGGCCATGTTGGTTGGTCGACGTGTATATAATTCACAAACGTGGTAGAAGACATCCTAAAGATCATATATACCAAGTATCAATGCAATCCCTTCAGTGGTTTCAGAGAAGAAGATCTTTGAAGAAAAGTTAACGGACGGACGACGGACGACAGACGACAGACGACGGACGACGGACGACGGACGCTTAACGATGACAATAGCTCACATGACCCTTCGGGTCAGGTGAGCTAAAAATGTAACATTTTGGGCCCCTTATTTCAAAACAAAAAAGGGGAACCCATTAAATCAATGTGTACGAATATGAAAAATGTTAATACAACAAATTATTAAAATAACACTGAAACAAGTAAATGTTTACAAATGTATTCTAAATATCACAAACATGACATGCATATGATAAATGCATACACATTACTTGTTTATAACAAATTAAGAGTAGGAAAATACATTTTATCAATTGAGCAAGCTGATCATTGTACATGCTGTACATTTTTTACTTCGACAGATTTTCATATTTATTTAATACACATAATAATAAGGGCCCGATGTTTATGACACTTTCGGCACAGCCAATACGTTGTTTTGAGTGGTACTTTTAGTTCAGGCTATTTTAAATGTTGCAATTCCAAGCATCCGTCACCACACGTCTGGCACAACCATTCTGCTACATCTTTTGTTGTCTGCCACTCTTTACATTTATGTTAAGACGTGATCCTCCAGCCTTGGAAGAAAAATTTATTCCTCCATTAATGCAAGTATATTTTCAAGTTGTTGTATATTATCTAGAAAAGTGGGTGGGCATGGTGGGTTAGTCAGTGATTACTTACTTTTGAGCCAGAGCCCGCGATAGAATATATACCCTATGTATAACTTACGGGGAGAATTCAAATGCACAAGGCATGCATAATATACATAAACTAAAAATTTCGGATTTTATACAACAATTTCTTTGTATATACATGTACATGCACTTGGTCAAAATACCGGCAACTTATGCCTGATCTTACACTACATTTAAGGCGGCTGCTCCATTACGTTCAAAGGGACCCCATTAAAACCCTTGCGAGTAAGCGAGTCTTGTACATGTATGTATATCAACAATTTATTATGCTTTTATTTTTGTAACATTTTTATTTCTTTCAGTGTTTTAGTAGCAGTACAATGTACATGTAAATCCGGAGTAACCTTATTTTTATTTTTTTTGTATCTGAGATTCGGGAAACCATTCCCGTACCCAATACGTATTAAAAAGGCATTTTTGCATGTCCGTCAGCTTAGGCCCACAGTTGATACAATATGCATGTACTGTTGTAAATGTTACATATCTAATTAAACAAATACTTCAATACTGGAAAACCTATTATAAAACAAATGCTGGATATATCAGTGTTCTTTCTCTGGAACGGACATCTTTGTATATATACTGTCACGTAAATATTCACGCCTCGGTCCATCGTAAATCCAAACATCAAACATGTCTAATGCATATTTTCCAACGCTTCAAATAAGGACATCGTCGGAAACCCCCGGATAATTTCTACCTCCTCCATCGCCAATTTGCATTTCCCTATGTATTTCCCCAAAAAGTAAAAAAAAATCAAGGTAATTCAAATTCTCTTGATTTGTAATATCAAAAAACTCAAATTCTAAATTGTCATCCTATCTACGTTTGTTGAAATGTTAAGAAAGCTGAATTAAGACACATTTAGATTATATCCATTTGCCAGTATCTATTTTTTAGCAATGTAAAAAAATCTGATTTGAAGACGACGTATTGATCTTGTGTGTAGGAAATCGGGATTTCTAGAACACATCCACAAGTGTGAGATGTCGGACACCGTAATACCGCCGACGTGTCACATTTTATAAAGCGTACGTAGATACTGTTTTGGACGATCATATCGGAGCCTGTACAAAACCTTAGGAACAGTCGCAAGTAGTCAATGTCCATTTCTCTTATAAGTTTCTTTACATAAACGCTCAAGTTTGTCTCATCTTTATTCATATCTTCAGGGAACCTTAAAGACCTTAATACTTTCCTTGGAGTAGGTTCCAGTTCTGTATATATAGCCTCTAAATCTATTTCCGTTAGTTTTGATGTATTTAGTATTTTGAAGAACGAGTCAGCAACAAACATAGGCTTCTGAACAAGCTCTTTAAGAGCAATTTGACGCAAAATGCGTTCAATATTGTCTGCTTTAATGATATTCTTGGGTTCATATGGTTCCAAAACGTCCAAAATATCTTCTAGTTCAACTGCTGAAAAATCTTTCAGGGCAGTTTCAATAACTATACGATATTGAGATGTGGAATAAGTGTACGCGACACAACAAACATAAACAAACAGCAATTCAAAAAATCACAACGGAAAACAGCAAGCAGTCTTCAACATGACCATAGGTCACTGCTTACTGTCTTGCATTGGCCCAAGACTTATAATACAATACAAAAGTATCAAAACCAATCCCTAAATTGTCTTGTCGGTTGAAGGAATAAAATGTAGAAACGAAGAAATGAGATCTGATTCGTGTCGTTCACCGAAAATTGACTGGTGCCAGTCTTATAGGGAAAACTTTCTCTTGCATATATCCCATTCTGATAATGGCCGCGACAGCACACCATTGTACTTCTGTCATGTCATGACGTATGACTGGAACTTTGTATATATTGCCCTCTGTATATTGAAGATAAAAGGTATCCCAGAACTCTGTAAGAGCGTCCCTCATCACCCCTCCGTTGCTTCAGCTGCCTCTGCTGTACCATCCTCTTTTAGCATTTTAATTTCAAATGTAGTTAAGTGTTTTTTTTGTAGACTTTTTAAAAAAAAAATCAATTAATTCCTGACAGACGCGACCTCTGTGTAGAGTAATTTCTTCTGATAATGCCAAAGTTTCATCTAGATCCTCCTGGTTAGTTTGTTGCGGATGAAAATGGATCAGATCAGAAAAGTCATTATAAAAATCAGTATTCAGTGTGGGAGAGCCTATTTCGTTCATAGACTCGGTGGAATCTGTCTCTAATCTTCATTTCTTTCAACAGACTCTAGCAAATCTTTGGAGTTTTCTGCAGGTTCTTGCACGACTTTATCTTCTTGCATTTCTACTGGACACTTAACATTATTGTAGTTTTGTTTTTTACTCGAAAGTTCGGGAAGACTTTCGTCACTCTCTGACAGTTTAAGATCCCTTTGTTTGGCCAATAGATAACATCTCAAATGCTTCAACCCAAGGCCAATTATAAGATCGTTGATAGATTCATCCCCCATTCTGTAACTTCCATGGACATCTGTTGAAATATCAAAACAAAAATCTTCGACTTTGCCATGAACGTTTTTCCCAGATGGAAAAAAAAGAGGAATGGCAACTTCTAACAACTCACTTTTCTTTGTCTCTTTATCGGCTCTTGGATATCGAGTACCACCACCCATTGGGGCCCGAACTTGACGATAACATTTATCCTTTTGATCATATAAAGAAAATCCTACAACTATTGACCGGTCGGCTTTGGATGCATTTTTTGACTGTACCTTAGATGTTTTTGTCGCTTTCTTAAAAGTATCCTTCTTCAATCTTTTAGCAGATATGCCGTTGCCATCGTCCTCCACTTGTGAGGGTCCTTGTGTAGAATGTATTCCCATTCTTTGTTTAACGCTTTGGATAAGTGCCGTCTTCCTCTCTTCTTTTTCTATATTCTGTTTTTCCTCACGAACAAAGAGTTTAATAGCAACTCTGTCTCCTTTGCATGGCAAGTAATGGCTCAATTCTTCATCGTCTATTACATGGATAACATCTACATCAATCTAGAAAGAAAATTAATATCTTAATTAACATACAAGCATTACGACCTACATGTACATATATTTTTGTGAATCCATAATGTGGAAATCATGTTGTGAAACTGGGAAACGTTTAATAAATGGTTTGTTTTACAATTGGAAATGAACATACTAGTAATTCCCTTTGGATTTGTAAGAAACACGACTTTTATATAGTCAAATACAAGTTCTAGTCATGCTATATCATTCCTGTAAGATTTCAGTTTAATTGGTTCAGTGGTGTCAGAGAAGATTTTTGAAAATGTTAACGGACGACGATGACGAAGGACAGTCGACAGACGACGACGAATAGTGATGGCATAAGCTCACGAGACCTTTGGCTAGATAAGCTCACAATATTATGAATTCTGAAATCCATTTTTTTCTGTTCTGTTTTCCATTCCTACTTTTAGCAATACCCTAAAAGTATATGGCCCAAACGTTGCCCATGGTACAGAGATGGTTAAACAAGGGGTTTTCACTTAGTCGTGGTAAGGATTCCCCAAACTCGACCATTCGGAAAATAGGAAGTAGATGCTTGACTGCACTGGAAAGGGGAGGCACGGTACAACTCTTCATAATAAAGCTGTATGTACCAAATTTGAAATCAATCCTTTCAGTAGACGCCGAGAAATCTGTTCGAAAAATTGTCTATTGTTTACTCTTAAAAAGTCTAAGTCGGCTCAGAAAACAGGAAGTAGATGAGCGACTGATCTGGAAAGGAGAGACACAGTACATCTCATCATGCTAAAGTGAGAAATCTTTTACTAAAGTTTGTACAGACGGACGGACATAGCCCCCTCTCTTACGATTGGGGTGTAATAAGTATTCTTATATATATGTTTTATGGCATCTTTTATTCCAGGGAGATTCCGAATCATCCTAGGGCAATTTGAAATTCCATCTCCTAGGACTGAGTGGACAAAATTCCAACTTACACTCGTTTTATGTCGTCGCGGGGAGGGGGGCATTAAGTTTTACTCATGTCCGTCCGTCTGTCCGTCCGTACAAATTTCCGTCAAACCTTTCTCAAAAACCGTACATGGGGATGATTTAAAACTTGGTAGGATGGTTCAGTATTACAAACTGTACGTTCTAAGCGACTTTTAGATCTGTCAGTCCTCAATTTCCTATTTGGCGTTGGACCGATATGAAAATCTATGAAAATTTCCGTGAAGTTTTTCTCAGAAACCGTACATGGGAATGATTTGAAACTTGGTAGAATGGTTCAGTATGATAAACTGTACGACTTAGTGACTTTCACACCTATGAAACTTCTACTGCCTGTTTGGGGCTAAGCGGGGGCATCCAAGTCCTTCTTTATTTCAGTGTGATTTTGATTTCCACTTTTCCCTAAATGAACTCGGAAGATCCCAAATGGCACTAGAGTAGACGGATTCCGAATCGTCTTAAATACCACATTTTATAAGAATCATGCAAAGAGCGATTCATGAAGCCTACACCAATATATCTTTGATGTGTTACTCCTACTAACACCCTGCTTAGATCTTATGTGCTCTTATTCCAAACTAGCCCTGGTCCTGAGAGAAAAAAAATATAGAATGCATTGGAAAAGTGTAAGAAAGGGATATAACTCTTACAATTGTCAATAATTTCAATAGAAACCATTGTAACAAAATGGCAAGATTTCTCCAAGGACCAGGCAGTTATGGGCAAATTGTTATTTATTTATTATTTTATATACTTTGAACTATCTTTCATTTAAAATAAACCACTGTAGCCTTTTCGAATCACTTTTCTTCAATTTTGCATGATTCTTAGGTGGACTACTACTTAAAATCTTATGTTCTCTACCTTCATAAATGAACAATGATTATTTTGGATTGGCCTATGGAGTTGTTGTTTTATTTATTGTGTGGACTGTTTTTATACAATTAAACTGTTTAATAATTTTATAGGATTATATAATAACCTCTCTCAAAAAAGAAACGCAACATGCAAAAATTTTGAAATTACATAGCAAACAAAAGTCGAGTTTTATATCATCAGTTGTTGCAATATCATTATGAATTGTAGGGGTGTTGCTAAAAGGCGGAACGGAAAACGGAACGGAAAAACGGAAACGGAAAAACGGAATTTCAAATTCAATTGATATAGCAAAGTTGTTTGTATCTATTCGCTGTTTTTCAACTTTTGGTACGTTTTATATGTTTTTTTAAATTAAATTGACCTGTATATTATAAAAAAACTGGTTAGAGAACGGACGAAGCAAAGTTTAAAGCAGACACATACATGCATTGACTATGAATTTTTTAAACGTACTTTTTGAAAACTTTTTCTGAAAACTATATTTTGTCCTAAAACTTAAACAATCATAGACTAGGCAACAAAAAAAAACCCAATTCATTACTACAATTTATGTGCTTATATTATAGAACATGATTTGCTTGCGTATGTTTCAGTGTGGGGGATCGGCTGACGAAATTTTTGTCTCTCAGATGCGCACGGATGTTGATTTGCTTATGTAAAAATTGTCCTTCCTTATAAAATTTGACTCTCTCTATATCATTAGAACGCCACGATTGCTATTTTATGATTGTACATCATCCCTTTTCGGGACATCTGATGTAACTTTTCCCTCTCTTGGCGAGTTTGCGTTGCTAATTGCAATTTAATTGTGGTTTTTACTCCATTGTCTTTTGCTTTGTTTGTTAGACATAAAGATTGGAATGCCCCTTTTGTATTTTTCTCTGATTGGCCTGTCATACATTAAATCTAAAGAAAAATGTTTGAGCCATTGATGGTCCATCATTTCTTGGAACATCATTGACCCCAAACATGTACCAAAAATATGGAATTTCACAAAAACTTTTACTTAGTGTTACTGGCTTACGGACCGACAAGGGTAAAACTGTATACCTCATACAAGGGTGGGACATAAAAGTAAATAACTAGCGCCTAAAAGCTACATTGCAAAATCGTGTAGCTATTAGGCGCTAGTATCAAAGGCGGATTTAGAACTGTTGTACCGGGCACGCTCCCTCCCGTTTGACAGAAACATTTTTTAGGAGCTGTATGAAACAAGAGGTCCCTAGGAGCCTAAATCGCTAACCTGGTGTTGATTTCGACCCTACAAAGACTTTTGTAGACCTAAATAAGCTGAACATTTAAGCAAGCAACAGCTTTTCACTATCTACTATAGTTTTCATTCTGTAGGTCCAAAACATGAGAAATTATTATTTTAGGGGCTATAACCCCTATATGGGGTCATCTAAAAACTTCAACCTAATGCAGACTTTTGTAGAGCTAAATGAGCTGAATGTTTAAGCAAGCAACAGCTTTATCTGCAATAGAATTCATTCTATAACGAAAATAGGGTCCACATTGGTCAAAATTTTCTCAAAACTATAACTCCATATGTTAATGTTCTGTATACTCTGTTGTTTTCTGTATATGTTTTGTATTTTACATGTTTTTGTTTTTGCTTTGACCCATATGGGTGTATTTTGCAAATAAAGATTATTATTATTATATAACACAACTAGTCGAGCCGTCAAGCTGCATATCCCCGCGCTACTCTGGTGTTTGATAGTATAAGGGAAAATAATTGAAAGAAATAAACTATGACTATGTACTATCCAATGTATATGTATTTATATGAATCTTTTCCCTGGCAGTGGGAGTGATAGTAATGTAAAGAATTATGCATGAAAAAGGTCGAAGGGATAATGTGCCCTTAGGCTATCTATGCAGCACAGCCCCTAAGGGCATTATTGAAATTCCGAAACCTATGGCAGAATCTACATCCATAATGCAACTACTGAGCTAAGTTTCAGTTCCGTATTCCAAATAAGCTGGGAGGAGATGCGTGACGAAGGAATGTGCCCAAAGGCTACCTATGCAGCCCAGCCCCTAGGGGCATTATCAAAATTCCAAAACCTTCGGCAGAATCTACATCCATAGTGCAACTACTGAGCTACGTTTCAGTTCCATATTCCAAATAACCAAGGAGGGGTAGCGTGACGAAGGAATATGCCCTAAGGCTACCTATGCAGCCCAGCCCCTAGGGGCATTATTAAAATCCCGAAACCTTCGGCAGAATCTACATCTATAGTTCAACTACTAAGCCAAGTTTCAGTTCTGTATTCCAAATAACCTAGGAGGAGTTGCGTGACGAAGAAGGGGTAATTTGCCCTTAGGCTAGCTATGCAGCCCAGCCCCTAGGGGCATTATCAAAATTCCGAAACCTTCGGCACAGTCCCCACCCACAATACAATCAATACCCTAAGTTTCATCTTTCTACTCCCAGTGGTTACAGAGATTTTCCTGGACATTAACGTCATCGAACAGCAAAACATTATCCCGCGCTTTCGCTAGCACGGGGATAAAAAAACACATTTTTCATCTTAAACGGGCTGAATCCACTTCCACCCTATAAAGAATTTTGTAGAGCTAAATGAGCTGAACATTTAAGCAAGCAAGCCAACAGCTTTTCTCCATCTACTATAGTTTCATTCTGTAGGCCCAAAACATAAAAAAAACCTTAGTTAGCTGAACATTAAAGCAAGCATCAAAATTCCAACTTACACTCGTTTTATGTCGTCGCGGGGAGGGGGGCATTAAGTTTTACTCATGTCCGTCCGTCTGTCCGTCCGTACAAATTTCCGTCAAACCTTTCTCAAAAACCGTACATGGGGATGATTTAAAACTTGGTAGGATGGTTCAGTATTACAAACTGTACGTTCTAAGCGACTTTTAGATCTGTCAGTCCTCAATTTCCTATTTGGCGTTGGACCGATATGAAAATCTATGAAAATTTCCGTGAAGTTTTTCTCAGAAACCGTACATGGGAATGATTTGAAACTTGGTAGAATGGTTCAGTATGATAAACTGTACGACTTAGTGACTTTCACACCTATGAAACTTCTACTGCCTGTTTGGGGCTAAGCGGGGGCATCCAAGTCCTTCTTTATTTCAGTGTGATTTTGATTTCCACTTTTCCCTAAATGAACTCGGAAGATCCCAAATGGCACTAGAGTAGACGGATTCCGAATCGTCTTAAATACCACATTTTATAAGAATCATGCAAAGAGCGATTCATGAAGCCTACACCAATATATCTTTGATGTGTTACTCCTACTAACACCCTGCTTAGATCTTATGTGCTCTTATTCCAAACTAGCCCTGGTCCTGAGAGAAAAAAAATATAGAATGCATTGGAAAAGTGTAAGAAAGGGATATAACTCTTACAATTGTCAATAATTTCAATAGAAACCATTGTAACAAAATGGCAAGATTTCTCCAAGGACCAGGCAGTTATGGGCAAATTGTTATTTATTTATTATTTTATATACTTTGAACTATCTTTCATTTAAAATAAACCACTGTAGCCTTTTCGAATCACTTTTCTTCAATTTTGCATGATTCTTAGGTGGACTACTACTTAAAATCTTATGTTCTCTACCTTCATAAATGAACAATGATTATTTTGGATTGGCCTATGGAGTTGTTGTTTTATTTATTGTGTGGACTGTTTTTATACAATTAAACTGTTTAATAATTTTATAGGATTATATAATAACCTCTCTCAAAAAAGAAACGCAACATGCAAAAATTTTGAAATTACATAGCAAACAAAAGTCGAGTTTTATATCATCAGTTGTTGCAATATCATTATGAATTGTAGGGGTGTTGCTAAAAGGCGGAACGGAAAACGGAACGGAAAAACGGAAACGGAAAAACGGAATTTCAAATTCAATTGATATAGCAAAGTTGTTTGTATCTATTCGCTGTTTTTCAACTTTTGGTACGTTTTATATGTTTTTTTAAATTAAATTGACCTGTATATTATAAAAAAACTGGTTAGAGAACGGACGAAGCAAAGTTTAAAGCAGACACATACATGCATTGACTATGAATTTTTTAAACGTACTTTTTGAAAACTTTTTCTGAAAACTATATTTTGTCCTAAAACTTAAACAATCATAGACTAGGCAACAAAAAAAAACCCAATTCATTACTACAATTTATGTGCTTATATTATAGAACATGATTTGCTTGCGTATGTTTCAGTGTGGGGGATCGGCTGACGAAATTTTTGTCTCTCAGATGCGCACGGATGTTGATTTGCTTATGTAAAAATTGTCCTTCCTTATAAAATTTGACTCTCTCTATATCATTAGAACGCCACGATTGCTATTTTATGATTGTACATCATCCCTTTTCGGGACATCTGATGTAACTTTTCCCTCTCTTGGCGAGTTTGCGTTGCTAATTGCAATTTAATTGTGGTTTTTACTCCATTGTCTTTTGCTTTGTTTGTTAGACATAAAGATTGGAATGCCCCTTTTGTATTTTTCTCTGATTGGCCTGTCATACATTAAATCTAAAGAAAAATGTTTGAGCCATTGATGGTCCATCATTTCTTGGAACATCATTGACCCCAAACATGTACCAAAAATATGGAATTTCACAAAAACTTTTACTTAGTGTTACTGGCTTACGGACCGACAAGGGTAAAACTGTATACCTCATACAAGGGTGGGACATAAAAGTAAATAACTAGCGCCTAAAAGCTACATTGCAAAATCGTGTAGCTATTAGGCGCTAGTATCAAAGGCGGATTTAGAACTGTTGTACCGGGCACGCTCCCTCCCGTTTGACAGAAACATTTTTTAGGAGCTGTATGAAACAAGAGGTCCCTAGGAGCCTAAATCGCTAACCTGGTGTTGATTTCGACCCTACAAAGACTTTTGTAGACCTAAATAAGCTGAACATTTAAGCAAGCAACAGCTTTTCACTATCTACTATAGTTTTCATTCTGTAGGTCCAAAACATGAGAAATTATTATTTTAGGGGCTATAACCCCTATATGGGGTCATCTAAAAACTTCAACCTAATGCAGACTTTTGTAGAGCTAAATGAGCTGAATGTTTAAGCAAGCAACAGCTTTATCTGCAATAGAATTCATTCTATAACGAAAATAGGGTCCACATTGGTCAAAATTTTCTCAAAACTATAACTCCATATGTTAATGTTCTGTATACTCTGTTGTTTTCTGTATATGTTTTGTATTTTACATGTTTTTGTTTTTGCTTTGACCCATATGGGTGTATTTTGCAAATAAAGATTATTATTATTATATAACACAACTAGTCGAGCCGTCAAGCTGCATATCCCCGCGCTACTCTGGTGTTTGATAGTATAAGGGAAAATAATTGAAAGAAATAAACTATGACTATGTACTATCCAATGTATATGTATTTATATGAATCTTTTCCCTGGCAGTGGGAGTGATAGTAATGTAAAGAATTATGCATGAAAAAGGTCGAAGGGATAATGTGCCCTTAGGCTATCTATGCAGCACAGCCCCTAAGGGCATTATTGAAATTCCGAAACCTATGGCAGAATCTACATCCATAATGCAACTACTGAGCTAAGTTTCAGTTCCGTATTCCAAATAAGCTGGGAGGAGATGCGTGACGAAGGAATGTGCCCAAAGGCTACCTATGCAGCCCAGCCCCTAGGGGCATTATCAAAATTCCAAAACCTTCGGCAGAATCTACATCCATAGTGCAACTACTGAGCTACGTTTCAGTTCCATATTCCAAATAACCAAGGAGGGGTAGCGTGACGAAGGAATATGCCCTAAGGCTACCTATGCAGCCCAGCCCCTAGGGGCATTATTAAAATCCCGAAACCTTCGGCAGAATCTACATCTATAGTTCAACTACTAAGCCAAGTTTCAGTTCTGTATTCCAAATAACCTAGGAGGAGTTGCGTGACGAAGAAGGGGTAATTTGCCCTTAGGCTAGCTATGCAGCCCAGCCCCTAGGGGCATTATCAAAATTCCGAAACCTTCGGCACAGTCCCCACCCACAATACAATCAATACCCTAAGTTTCATCTTTCTACTCCCAGTGGTTACAGAGATTTTCCTGGACATTAACGTCATCGAACAGCAAAACATTATCCCGCGCTTTCGCTAGCACGGGGATAAAAAAACACATTTTTCATCTTAAACGGGCTGAATCCACTTCCACCCTATAAAGAATTTTGTAGAGCTAAATGAGCTGAACATTTAAGCAAGCAAGCCAACAGCTTTTCTCCATCTACTATAGTTTCATTCTGTAGGCCCAAAACATAAAAAAAACCTTAGTTAGCTGAACATTAAAGCAAGCATCAGATTCTCGCTACCTGCTAAAGTTTTCCTTTCATAGTCAATAAAGAAAGAATGTGTCCATGGGAAACGGATGCCCCCGCTGGCCCCAAACAGGAAGTAGATTATTGACAGGTCTGCAAATCGTTTAGGACATAAAGTTTATACTGATCCATCCTACCAAGTTTCAAAACATTCTAGTGTACAGTTCCTGAGAAAAGCTTGACGGAAATTTTCATATCATGTTCACATACTTTAAAATTGGCCTAAGTCCCAAATAGGAAGTAGATGTCCGACAGGTCTCAAAATGGCTTAGGACATATAGTTTGTCATACTCAACAATCCTACCAAGTTTCAAATCATTTTCATGTACGTTTCCTGAGAAAAGCTTGACGGAAATTTTGATAGTCATGTTCACATATTTTCACATTGGCCTAAGTCCAAAACAGGAAGTAGATGTCCGACAGGTCTGAAAATCGCTTAAGACGTACAGTTTGTCATATTGAACCATCCTACTAAGTTTCAAATCATATTCATGTATGGTTCCTGAGAAAAGCTTGACGGAAATTTTCATAGTCATGTTCACATATTTTCACATTCGCCCAAGTCCCAAACAGGATGTATATGACCGACAGGTCTGAAAATCGCTAAGAACGTACAGTTTGTCATACTGAATCATCCTACCAAGTTTCAAATCATTCTTATGTACAGTTCCTGAGAAAAGCTTGACGGAAATTTCGTACGGACGAACGTACGGACGGACGTACGTCCGGACATGAGTAAAACATGTCGTCGCGGGGGCATAAAAAGAGTATATTTATGGGCTAAAATATATAATTTGTTTTTAGCAGAAAAAACATCTTCACTTTTTTATCTGCTTCAACAGTTACACATTTCATTGGTCATATTGGTCATTTTATCAAATCATCGTATGAAAAGTTTACCAGGTTGATTGTACATTACTCTTAGTGATAGAAACTTTGATTGTTGGCATTACGATATGGTTTCTTTGTGAATTTTGCGGTTTAATTTGTAGAGAGGGGTTATAAAAGTATTCTTGGGGAGTTACAACCAAGACAAAAGGGTCTCTTGTAATATACGCCATTACGCGGTTGTTTAGTTTATACAGAAAACAATCTTGATATGCTATAATCATAACAAACAAGTTGCAAATTATATTATACTGTTGTTGGTGTTAGATTTCATGTTTGACAGGCTAACAGCTTAGTGGAAAATGAGCTCTGACCAATGAAATGATGATAGAATCTGATGGGCATACTGTAAAACATGGTATGGTACGGTGGTATGGTATGTGGTATGGTACGATGGTATGGTATAAATTTTGCCATACCATGGTACGGTGGTATGGTACGATGGTATGGTATGGTGGTATGGTACGAATTTTCATACCATGGTATACAGTCTATGGTATGGTATGGATTTGAAATTTCTTTTTTCTTAAGTAAATATATGTAATATGAATATCTTTTTTTTATTAACATTATGCTTCACTATAGTATGCCTTATAATATATAGCATCTTAATATTTAATTAAATTCATAAAAAATCTAGTTGAAATCTCTACACTCAGTGATGATGATAAATCACTTTTAATTGTTCTTGTGTGTTTCATGTCCATAGAAAGCTAGTCAGTAATAAAACAGCGTTAATTGACTAAAACATAGTTTTTATAACACAATCTAGATAACGATTAGGATCTACTTTCAGTTTCTTTTATCTTAACAGATTTATTGCTAAGAAATCCTGTATTCTGCTAAATTACCATCAAGCTACATGTAAATTCCAACAATAAAAAAGTCAACTCAATTTAAAAATAAACTTTTTTGTTTTGTGTTGCTGATCATACTGTGGTAGATTGAGGATAAGATAATTATAATTGCTTAAAAGAAACAATTTCTCATAAAGTCCTCTTGAGACTTCTCTTTTAATAGTTCAGTGTATTGTATACAAACACATTTTAAACAAAAAGGTATTCAAAACATAATTTTCAGTTATCTTAAAGTTAATAATATTCTGAATCTGAAATAGGCAGATCAAGAAATTATTGAAAGGAGGAGGGTTCCACTTACAGTCCACTGAGATAGCAAAGTCATTGGAGGTTCCAGTTAAACCCAGGAACACCCCCTTTGAGTGCTTAATCTGTATTATAATAAAACAATATTATTATAAACTATAAACATGTAATTAAATTTACTAATTTCATTTTTAAAAAGTTTTCAAATGCGTACCATACCATATGGTATACCCAACTCTATACTATGGTATGAAAATTCGTACCATACCATGATACCATACCATCGTACCATACCACTGTACCATGGTATGGCAAAATTTATACCATACCATCATACCATACCACATACCATACCGCCGTACCATACCATGTTTTACAGTATGCCAATCTGATGAGGTTACAGCCTCTTGAAAGTGTAAATCGCGTACACTTTCGTGAACTTTTACTTGGTCATAAATAATTTTGATGATGTAAACATGGGAAGGTACTTGGCATACTGTAAAACATGGTATGGTATAAGTATCCTAACCTGGATTCTACCACTAAAAAGTTTATTAAATTGAGTTGACTTTTTTATTGTTGGAATTTTGCTTAATGCTGATTTAGCACTACAGAATACAGGGTTACAACAATACATCTGTTAAGAAATTAATCTTGATCTAGATAGAGTTATAAAAACTATGTTTTATTCAATTAACACAGTTTTTACTGAGTAGCTTCCTATGGACATGCAACACACAAAACAATTAAAGCAGTGATTTACAATCACATTTTACTTAAAATCTTGTAAATTTAATTTAACATAAGGATGCTTAAAAAAATAAGGCATACTATAGTTTAACATAATAATAATGAAAAAAATATCTATATTGCATGTATTTATTTTAGAAAAAAATTCAAATCCATACCATACCATAGACTTTATACCATGGTATGAAAATTCGTACCATACGATGATTCCATACCATGGTATGGCAAAATCAATACGTTCCATACCATTGTACTATTACCCCCGTATCCTACCATGTTTTACAGTATGCCCTAAAACTTGACAATTTCTGGTGTATTAAAATTCTTTAATGTCAATGATGCCAGTTATCTTGATAACATATGAGATAAACAGTGCAACAGTATAAGTTTATTATGGCATACTAGAAAACCCGGGATGGGATGGTGGGATGGACTCATGGGATGGACCCATGGACCCTAAATGGGATGGACCCATGGACTCAAAATGGGATGGGATGATGGGATGGACCCATGGACTCTAAATGGGATGGGATGTTGGACTAAAAAATGGACCCACTTTTTAAAATTATTTATAAAATGTCTTTTTCATTAACCCTATTATCTTTTACAGTTAGCGTTTGATATATTTAGTATCTGGATACATTTCATCTCTATTATTTTATGACTAAAAATAAACCCAGTAAAAACTGACAAATTCTTTGCTTATCTGATCTTATCTGCTTCACTAGATCTGCTGGTGTAACAATATTTCAAAGCTAATTTATTGAAAAAGACATTTTTATTGTCTTAAGTGGCACACTATAGAGATTCAATTTTAATTAAAAACTTAATGAACAGAACTAAAATCATCAACATATGTTACCTAGTATTAGTTAAAATAATTTTTATAATATAGAAATTATATCCATTTCTTCATTATATTGTTGACAATGTTATAAGAGTTATAAATTTCTTATCGCTGATTGGTATAAACTACTACTGAATCTATCAACATCTAATGCAGCTCTCTGACCGCATATGTTGTCATACATACAAAACTTGAAATATTCTTTTTGCAAGAATGAAAACATTTTATATGATTAATGTTAATGAAACCAAGCATTTATTGGTTTCCTGACAAAGAGGTAACTGATTTAGCTGATAAAGATTTAGATAGGAAGGCTGACTTAGTAGACTTTGTAAATTTTTTTTTCAATTATAAACACAAGTCACTATAATAATTGTATACAATTTACTTTACGTACTAAGAAAGCCATTGATAAAAATTCCCATTCCATTTATGATGCCAGAGTAAACTGAAAATTCTACATTTGAGTCCATCCCATTTTGGGTCCACGAGTCCATCCCATGGGCCCATCCCAAGAGTCCATCCCATGAGTCCATCAGATTAATGGACTTGGAGTCCATCCCATTTAAGGTCCATGGGTCCATCCCATCAGTCCATCCCACGATCCCATCCCGCGTTTTCTAGTATGCCATTATACCTCTCTCAGACTATCAAATCTTCGGGCTCCGCCCTCAGATTTGATGTCTGAGAGAGGTGTAATATACACGTAGCTTGATATGTGTTATTATATTAGTATGAACAGAATGTTCTATGATGCACGGGATGAGTTAATAGTTTGGTAAATTTTCCATTTCTAAAGATCCAAATCAAACAATAATCATATCTAGACGGCATGTAAAATATAGAAAAACTTATACATGTACATGTATCAGCATTTAAAGTACGAAAAACGCGAGGTAAAACACAAAAATTACTATAAAAAAATTTTTAAAATTCCGTTTTTCCGTTGCGTTTTCCGTTACGTTTTCTGTTCCGCCTTTTAGCAACACCCCAATTGTAGAAGGACAAATTTTTCTTTAATTGCTAAAATTTTTATAAAATGTCGACAAATCGAGTGCGCATGCTTATCAGGATTATGTCATGCAGTTTGTTTGTAAGACAGACTCAAACTACTATCCCCATATTCAAAAAGAACGTTCTGCACAAGATTTCAATATCAGATTCTTATAACCCACAAGTTTGTGCTTTCTTTCCGTGGTTTTTGATTCTGCAATTAGGCGTTGGCGCGTGCGCAGATCCAATTTAATCAGTAGATGCACGATTTTTCATAAGATCAAAATTTTCAGAAGGTCTTTAAAAAGCAAAAATGTCTTGTGTTTTACGTTTGTTATGTTATTGGTAAGGATTCTCATGTACCCATTTGACTCTTGATCTGAGATAACAATAAACATATTTTCTCAGCTCTTGATGCACTACACTCCGCCCAATTTTTCAAAATCACTGAACCGTCCTTCTCATACTGTTTGCCATTTGTTAAAATGTTTTGCAGAAGCTTACTTTGTAAAAATGGTATTTTAGTTCACGACAATGTTTTTGGTGCTGATATCACTCTGAATGAATAATCAAAGGAGAATTCCCGTGTTCAAAACTCCTTCAACCGATATGTCGTGTGCGGGGGAAATTCACGCCTCATGTTGAGCCTGATGTTAACCACTTAAGACGACATTATCGTTATGATAATGAGGCTATTGGTACTTTGCGGAACGGAACGGAACGAAACGGAACGGAACGGAACAAGACATGGGGATCCATAAGGGGAAAATTTTTATTAATATATTTTTTTTAACTATGACAAGGACTTGCTTCTAAACTAGTCCTTGTGTATGAATTTCACATTTTTGTATCATAAATTAAAAGTTTTATAAATCATCCCTACTTTAATAGTCTGTTCAGATATTTAAAGCTATATTTTAACATGGCCTTAAATAATTAGTAAACTAGTAAGTTGTCAACGCATAATGAAAGTCATTGCTGTCTTTCAGCCATTTTTTACTTAAATAAGACATATGTACATGAAGATAAATTTGAGAATACAATCTTGTTCCGTTTCGTTATGTTAAATACCATTACCCGGGGGCTAATGGTACTTTGCGGAACGGAACGGAACAAAACTTTTTTCTTCCAAATTTCATTTTCGCACAAAGTTTCCACCATCGTGATAAGAAATAGACATATGAAACACTTGAAATGTAAAGAAAATACAACAAGTTGTCCGCAATTATTTATTATACCTACCTTCTGAGAAGATGAACCTATTCAGGCTAGAACTAAAAGGAGTGCGTTTAGATCTAGGTATAGTATTGGGTTATCTTAGAAATAGATGATAGAGACTCTGATATGCTACTAATGACGAAAATCGAAAAAAAAATCTTGTTCCGTTTCGTTCCGTTAAATACCATTACCCGGGGGCTAATGGTACTTTGCGGAACGGAACGGAACAAAAATTTTTTCTTCCAAATTTCATTTTCGCACAAAGTTTCCACCATCGTGATAAGAAATAGACATATGAAACACTTGAAATGTAAAGAAAATACAACAAGTTGTCCGCAATTATTTATTATACCTACCTTCTGAGAAGATGAACCTATTCAGGCTAGAACTAAAAGGGGTGCGTTTAGATCTAGGTATAGTATTGGGTTATCTTAGAAATAGATGATAGAGACTCTGATATGCTACTAATGACGAAAATCGAAAAAAAAGACTATTTTTAAATGTTTTTTAGAAAGTCCTTTACATGGCCATAGTTGGGTTACACTGGTCGTAAACATGTCGGACCTCACAAAAATTAGAAAATGTGAGTTAATTACAGCTTTTTTGCAACTACGGAATGGTGGTAAAAAACAAACGTCGAGGACCTTAATAAGATGTTGAGATCATAAAATTAAGAAGACGACCCAATAATCAATGTAGAAGTTAAATAGTTGTTGTAGCCATTTTGCCTGATTTTTCCAATTTAGTCTATATCATGAAAAAGATATTTGAGCAATTAAAACTGCATATCGAACTGTAAAAATGTATTTATTTGTACATGTAAACGTTAAAAGTTGTAGGGACGTTCCTCTAAGAAGTTATTCCCCATGTAAGGCACTAAAATTAAGGGGATCCCGCATTAAATTTGAGCTCAATACCACGAACAATTTAAAAGGCCTGATTAACACGACGGATGTGCTATAGCAGTAGGAACTACTTAGTGAAGTTACTCTTCCGAAACACCTGAGTTCACTCTTGTTACGACTTGAGCTAGTGTTGCTAGTTGTTTTTCAGTTATTTTTGTGGTTTTATGTTGTTTCTTCGTGTTGCCGTTGTCGTTTTGTCTTCGAAATTTCGAAGTTTTAATATTCGGATGCCGCTTTCCATCATCTGTGTCTCTGAAAAGTATCATTGCTGACCAGGTTTGCGATTCAGACTCCAGTACAGAGAGTCTTTAATTTAGTATGAATTCGAGAATTAATTCCAATCCTAGGGAATTTGTACTAAACTCAACAACAGATATCGCTGATAATCAACTACATAAATCCTATAACTATCAAGCTAATCGAATGAAATATTTTTCTCACAACCATACAGACTGCGGCCGTTCAAATTATAGATTGTACGTTTGTCAAATTATTGAATTGCCGAAAGGTTTCCCATTGACACCAATGGAAAATCATTTGTTAATGACGATTTCCACTATAGCTTTCCATACGTCTTAACATTAGGATATGAAAAAATAATTTTGTAAAAAAGTCTTTTCTGTAAATCTTTTGTAATTATCTAATGAATATATGCTTAATATGTACTACGGTTGTCAAAAAGCATGAAATAACCAACAAAAATAACTGATGGGAGACGACTTTTGGGTTAGCCGTTTCATTTTTGGAGGCCTCCTACGTTACCGTTAATTTATTTATTAATACAAAACCTGCTTTATAGGAAAGTTAATAGTCTGAATTGCAATATTAATGCTTTTTAGAGATCAAAAATTAAATTAGAGCGGCAAAAAATGAAAAATATATATCATTTTTACGCATTTTCTCAGAGCCAACGAAAACGTCATTTTACGTCATTTATTTAACGTTCCTAAATATTGTTTTTGCACTTATTAAAAAAAAAGCCATCTTTTAGAATAAAATCCAACTCACTATTTTCATTATAACTCATCGCAATTATAAGAGCCGAGGGTTCAAAGCGAACACTCAAAATTTAAAATTTTCCAACTAGTGAGTTTTGACCCCTAATATTTTAAATTTGCCCGATAAAAACATGTGACGACCTGTTTTATCTGAAAGTAGAGATGTTCCTCTTTAAAATGATATACAATATAGGTGTGTGTTCTGTCGGAGCATTAAACTCATTTTTTTCCAAGTCAAATCGCTGCACTACAGGGATTTTATACAGATTAGTCCCAATGATAAAAAATTTGTGCGAAAATGAAATTTGGAAGAAAAATTTTTTGTTCCGTTCCGTTCCGCAAAGTACCATTAGCCCCCGGGTAATGGTATTTAACGGAACGAAACGGAACAAGATTTTTTTTTCGATTTTCGTCATTAGTAGCATATCAGAGTCTCTATCATCTATTTCTAAGATAACCCAATACTATACCTAGATCTAAACGCACTCCTTTTAGTTCTAGCCTGAATAGGTTCATCTTCTCAGAAGGTAGGTATAATAAATAATTGCGGACGACTTGTTGTATTTTCTTTACATTTCAAGTGTTTCATATGTCTATTTCTTATCACGATGGTGGAAACTTTGTGCGAAAATGAAATTTGGAAGAAAAATTTTTTGTTCCGTTCCGTTCCGCAAAGTACCATTAGCCCCCGGGTAATGGTATTTAACGGAACGAAACGGAACAAGATTTTTTTTTCGATTTTCGTCATAAGTAGCATATCAGAGTCTCTATCATCTATTTCTAAGATAACCCAATACTATACCTAGATCTAAACGCACTCCTTTTAGTTCTAGCCTGAATAGGTTCATCTTCTCAGAAGGTAGGTATAATAAATAATTGCGGACGACTTGTTGTATTTTCTTTACATTTCAAGTGTTTCATATGTCTATTTCTTATCACGATGGTGGAAACTTTGTGCGAAAATGAAATTTGGAAGAAAATTTTTTTGTTCCGTTCCGTTCCGCAAAGTACCATTAGCCCCCGGGTAATGGTATTTAACGGAACGAAACGGAACAAGATTTTTTTTTTCGATTTTCGTCATTAGTAGCATATCAGAGTCTCTATCATCTATTTCTAAGATAACCCAATACTATACCTAGATCTAAACGCACTCCTTTTAGTTCTAGCCTGAATAGGTTCATCTTCTCAGAAGGTAGGTATAATAAATAATTGCGGACAACTTGTTGTATTTTCTTTACATTTCAAGTGTTTCATATGTCTATTTCTTATCACGATGGTGGAAACTTTGTGCGAAAATGAAATTTGGAAGAAAAATTTTTTGTTCCGTTCCGTTCCGCAAAGTACCATTAGCCCCCGGGTAATGGTATTTAACGGAACGAAACGGAACAAGATTTTTTTTTCGATTTTCGTCATTAGTAGCATATCAGAGTCTCTATCATCTATTTCTAAGATAACCCAATACTATACCTAGATCTAAACGCACTCCTTTTAGTTCTATCCTGAATAGGTTCATCTTCTCAGAAGGTAGGTATAATAAATAATTGCGGACGACTTGTTGTATTTTCTTTACATTTCAAGTGTTTCATATGTCTATTTCTTATCACGATGGTGGAAACTTTGTGCGAAAATGAAATTTGGAAGAAAAAATTTTTGTTCCGTTCCGTTCCGCAAAGTACCATTAGCCCCCGGGTAATGGTATTTAACGGAACGAAACGGAACAAGATTTTTTTTTCGATTTTCGTCATTAGTAGCATATCAGAGTCTCTATCATCTATTTCTAAGATAACCCAATACTATACCTAGATCTAAACGCACTCCTTTTAGTTCTAGCCTGAATAGGTTCATCTTCTCAGAAGGTAGGTATAATAAATAATTGCGGACAACTTGTTGTATTTTCTTTACATTTCAAGTGTTTCATATGTCTATTTCTTATCACGATGGTGGAAACTTTGTGCGAAAATGAAATTTGGAAGAAAAATTTTTTGTTCCGTTCCGTTCCGCAAAGTACCATTAGCCCCCGGGTAATGGTATTTAACGGAACGAAACGGAACAAGATTTTTTTTTCGATTTTCGTCATTAGTAGCATATCAGAGTCTCTATCATCTATTTCTAAGATAACCCAATACTATACCTAGATCTAAACGCACTCCTTTTAGTTCTAGCCTGAATAGGTTCATCTTCTCAGAAGGTAGGTATAATAAATAATTGCGGACGACTTGTTGTATTTTCTTTACATTTCAAGTGTTTCATATGTCTATTTCTTATCACGATGGTGGAAACTTTGTGCGAAAATGAAATTTGGAAGAAAAATTTTTTGTTCCGTTCCGTTCCGCAAAGTACCATTAGCCCCCGGGTAATGGTATTTAACGGAACGAAACGGAACAAGATTTTTTTTTCGATTTTCGTCATTAGTAGCATATCAGAGTCTCTATCATCTATTTCTAAGATAACCCAATACTATACCTAGATCTAAACGCACTCCTTTTAGTTCTAGCCTGAATAGGTTCATCTTCTCAGAAGGTAGGTATAATAAATAATTGCGGACAACTTGTTGTATTTTCTTTACATTTCAAGTGTTTCATATGTCTATTTCTTATCACGATGGTGGAAACTTTGTGCGAAAATGAAATTTGGAAGAAAATTTTTTTGTTCCGTTCCGTTCCGCAAAGTACCATTAGCCCCCGGGTAATGGTATTTAACGGAACGAAACGGAACAAATTTATCTTCATGTACATATGTCTTATTTAAGTAAAAAATGGCTGAGAGACAGCAATGACTTTCATTATGCGTTGACAACTTACTAGTTTACTAATTATTTAAGGCCATGTTAAAATATAGCTTTAAATATCTGAACAGACTATTAAAGTAGGGATGATTTATAAAACTTTTAATTTATGATACAAAAATGTGAAATTCATACACTAGTTCATAAGGACTAGTTTAGAAGCAAGTTCTTGTCATAGTTAAAAAAAATATATTAATAAAAATTTTCCCCTTATGGACCCCATGTCTTGTTCCGTTCCGTTCCGTTTCGTTCCGTTCCGTTCCGCAAAGTACCAATAGCCTGATAATGATGGTATCAAAGAAAAGAAGATTTTTGCATGGTTATGGAACCAATGCAGGTAGATCATTGTAAACTTTGCATTAAGATTTTCGATTTAATTTTATCAGATCAAAATTTTTTGGTGGAATTGCATAATGAATTAGTTTCCTGTAAGGGTTATAACTTTGAGGAGTTAAGGGTTCCAGTTTTTTCTAATTTGGTTATTAGTTTTTGGAGAAAAGAACTCCAATTCTATAATGACAAAGAAATATGTGATATGTTGGAATTTGGCTGGCCTTTAGGTTTTCAATCTAGTTCTGTCAAGTTATCTACTTCTAAGAAAGTGAGGAATCATAGGGGTGCCAGGGATTTTGCTAAAGAAATTGACAAATACATAGAAAAAGAATTTAGTTACGGGGCTATTTTAGGACCTTTTGAGGGAAATCCTTTTGTTAATGATTTAGCGATTTCTCCTTTGAATTCTGTGCCCAAATCTGGTTCTGAAGAAAGGAGAGTCATTCTTGATCTTAGTTTTCCTCATGGGAATGCAGTTAATGATGGTATAGATAAGAACGTTTATTTGACAGAGCGTGTTGAGCTACATTATCCAAATGTTGATAGTTTTATCGAGATTATCAAGTCAAAAGGGAAAGGTTGTAAAATTTTCAAAAGAGATCTTAAAAGAGCTTATAGACAAATTCCTATAGATCCAAAGGATTATAATCTCGTAGGTTTTTTTCTGGAAAGGTCATTATTTCATAGATCGTGTACTTCCAATGGGATTAACGTCATCTGCTTATATTTGTCAGAGAGTTACTAATGCGGTTAATTTCATTGCCAAAAAACAGGATGTCGATGTAGTCAATTATCTCGATGATTTTGCTGGAGCTGAAGTGGCAGAATTAGCGGAGATTTCCTTTTCAAAATTAGGCTTAGTTTTGTGTCAATGTGGATTGGAGGAATCAATTGAAAAGGCTTGTGGTCCTTGTTTCAGAATGAGCTTTTTAGGAGTTTGGTTTGATACTATTAAAATGACAATGGAAATAACGCCGGATAGGTTAACGGAGATTGCTGAATTGATAAACAATTGGTTATGTAAAAGCTTTGCTTCTTTAAAGGAAGTTCAATCTTTGATTGGCAAGTTAAATTTTGTTTGTAGTTGTGTTAGACCTGGACGAATTTTTATTTCTCGAATTCTTAATTTTTTAAGAGAATTTAAGGATAAGAAGTCCGAGTTGGAGGTGCCTTTTGAGTTGAGAAAAGATTTGTTCTGGTGGTCTAAATTCTTGCCGAGATATAACGGAATTTCTTTGTTGAATCTTCAAGAATGGACCCAACCAGATGAATTTATGGCTTCTGATAGTTGTTTGGTCGGTTGTGGTGGCTTGTCAAATAACCAGTATTTCCATAAAGAGTTTCCAAAGTTTATCAAAGATTTAAATTTGCATATCAATGCATTGGAGTTATTGTCAGTGATTGTATGCTTGAAGTTATGGGGTCAGAAGGGAAAGAAGATTTGTATCTATTGTGATAATCAAGTGTCAGTTTATGTGATTAATCAGGGTAGAACTAGAAGCCGATTTTTACAAGCTTGCTTGCGTGAGATTTGTTTTATTTGTGCAGTTCAGGATTGTGAATTGAGGGCTGTTTACATTGAGGGTGTACAAAATAGGTTGCCAGATTTGCTTTCTAGATGGTCTTTAGACGGTTGTTATTCCCGGGACTTTGTGGAATTCACCAAAGACCGCAACTTATGTGAAATTTTTGTAGATGACGATCTTTTCAGATTTCAGCATGAATGGTGAGGTGATGATAGATTTGGAAGTATTGAAACAGGAGGCTAAGTCATCCTTGATTTCTGCGCATGCGGTAGGAACAAGAAGAAACTTATACACTCAATGGAAGGCTTTTTATTTATTTTGTTTTTATTATCAGTTGCAACCGCTACCCTGTGATTTACAGACTATTTGTTTGTTTGCTCAATTTTTGTGTAGATCATTTAAAAGTGTTCAGTCTGTGAGAAATTATTTATATGGCGTTAAGTTTTTACATTTGCTATTTGATTTACCTTTTAGTCATTTTGAATGTTTCTATTTTAAATTATTTATTAAAGGGTTGAAACGGGTAAATCCACATACAGTAAAGGCAGCTCTTCCTATCACTCCCGATATTTTGTTAAATATTAAAAATCATTTAAATTTTGATGAGCGTAATAGTTATACGTTTTGGTGTCTTTTCTTTTTTCTTTTTATCTTATGTGTCGTAAGTCAAATTTGGTGGGACCTGATTATGATCAGTCTAAATGCTTAAAAAGAGAAGATATTATGGTTTTGGATCATTGTTTAATAGTTAGATTTTCATGGTCTAAAACTATTCAGTTTGGCGAGAGGTGTTTAGAGATTCCAATTGTAAAGAACTCTTCTTCTCCGCTTTGTGCCTATAAAGCTTTTTTGGATATGGTTGAAAGTTTTCCTTTAGGACCTGGCTCACCTGCCTTTGTAGTTAGTCGTAAAAAGAAAATTATTCCAGTATCTTATCCAATGTTACAAAAGTTTTTACGTGAGGTTATTTCTGGTATAGGTTTGGATGCTTCATTATACTCGTCCCATAGTTTTCGTCGTGGTGGGGCCACTTGGGCTTTTAGTTGTGGTGTTCCTTCTGAATTAATTCAAATCTTGGGCGATTGGAAGAGTGATGCCTATAAATTATATTTAACTTACGGAATGAAAGAAAAGCTTTTGGTTTCATCCAAGATGATTGAAACTTTATGATTGTTTTATATTTTGGATTTTATGCTTTTTAATGTGTTTCAGGTCTAAAAGCATGGGCAAATTCAACCCTGATTCTCTCGGATTCAATGCTTAAGTACCTACCTGAAATGAAAAATACTGATGTACTGGCTTTTGGAGGATTGACTTCGGATAGACTTATGAACAAATTAAAGAACAGTCATCCCTTCCGTTGCTAATGTGTCTAATATAATTGTTCATGTTGGTACTAATGACATTCATGTTATTCCTCCCTCTAAATATGAGGATAATATTTCTTTCATTATTTCAGAGATCAGACGTTGTAATGAGAATTGCAATATTTTTCTAAGTGAAATCATACCCAGGCATATGGATTTTAAGGGTTCAAATGAAAAAGTTGAGCATTTCAATAATGTTCTAAGGAGGCTTTCGTTAATTCATAATAATGTTCGGGTTATGTCTTGCGCCAAAATTTTCTTGTCTAGATATAGAAAGCCAGTGACAACTTTTTATTCTTTGGATCGACTTCATCTTTCTACTACTGGTCTTTTGAAAATGTTTCATCACATTGCCAATACTTTGGCTCATGCCTAATTTTTCTTGTTTTTGCTAAATTTATAGATTTAGGTCTGGTTGTTTAGGGTATTTATCCTTAGTTTTGTTAATTTATTTATTTATTTTGATTTTTAATTACTGTTTAATTTATTATTTATTTAATTTATTTAATTACTATGAAAGTTGTTTTCTCTTAATCCCTTTGTATTCTCTTGAATATTGGGAGAGAGTTAATAATTTATTCCTTTTATATTAATACTTAATTCAAGTGGGGTTTCAGTCTATTTTTGAGGTTTAAGGGGCTATAAAATTTTCGTTTATCATGCATGACTTATGTTATTATTATTATTATTATTTTTATTTATTATTTTTTTTCTTAAAGAAGGTTGTTTTCTCTTAATCCTTTTGTATTCCTAGGAATATTGGGAGAGAGTTGACAATTGATTCTTTCAAGTACAAAAGTGAGATAGGTTTTCTTCATTTATTCCGAATAAAGATCCTGTTAGTACAACTGGTTAGTACACCTATTTATTAGGAGATCGGGGTTCGAGTCCTCGACAGGGTTTTCGGGAGATGTTGGAGACCTTATTTTAATCTTTATTTTGGCGGAACCTTCGGTTTTGGCGGTTTAAATGAATTTCTTGTAAAATTCATTTTGATTTAGTATTTTTAGTTGACATACTTTTAATAATTGATCTATGATGTTTTGTTGAGAGTTTTTGTATAACTTTGATAATTGTATAATTTTGATTAGAAATACATGTGACTTGACTACCATTAGCCTAAATAAATAATTTTTATTCTACAAAAGATTTCTGAGTTAATTGATTGTGCAATTAGGCGTTGGCGCGTGCGCAGATCCAATTTAATCAGTAGATGCACGATTTTTCATAAGATCAAAATTTTCAGAAGGTCTTTAAAAAGCAAAAATGTCTTGTGTTTTACGTTTGTTATGTTATTGGTAAGGATTCTCATGTACCCATTTGACTCTTGATCTGAGATAACAATAAACATATTTTCTCAGCTCTTGATGCACTACACTCCGCCCAATTTTTCAAAATCACTGAACCGTCCTTCTCATACTGTTTGCCATTTGTTAAAATGTTTTGCAGAAGCTTACTTTGTAAAAATGGTATTTTAGTTCACGACAATGTTTTTGGTGCTGATATCCCCGTGTTCAAAACTCCTTCAACCGATATGTCGTGTGCGGGGGAAATTCACGCCTCATGTTGAGCCTGATGTTAACCACTTAAGACGACATTATCGTTATGATAATGATGGTATCAAAGAAAAGAAGATTTTTGCATGGTTATGGAACCAAAAAGGTAACCGTTTCAAATATTGGTTACCAGAATTATTGGATGTTAGCTTAGACTATCAATTTCTATGATTTTTCAGTTGAAGTATGAAGTTGGATAAGCGTAAGCGCTAGCGCCACCCGATGTTTTTAAAAACGTGGGGTATGGGAACAAAGGCTTAAATATGTGTGAAAATGGGAGTCAGAAGATCGTATGCAGCGTTTTTTTAGAAACCGAGAGAACACAAGTGAAGTCGTAATTCTATCATTTAGTCGGTATTAGTACAGTTGGTGCTGCGCCTTTGTTGGCTGGTAAATTTGAATTTTGTTTATATCACACGTATGATTAATCATTCCTAAATGATTCTGCAAAATTTCACATTTGTATGACAATTTTTAGTTGAAATTCAATCGTTTTTATTTCAATGGTATTTTAAATATCTTAATATGTTGCGTAACTTTTTTGAGAGAGTATACTAATTTTTTATTTGTCCTATAAAGAATGGATCTCTAAATTTTTGAGACCTCTCTTCTTGTAAAGTGTGAGGCTCCCAGAGCATGAATTGCTCACCTGATCTCTTATGCTAAAGCTTCTTGCGTAGTGTAAAACATGTCTACATGTACCTTGTAAGTAAAAAAAATCAGATCGCTCACCTGATCTCTTAAGCTTAAGCCTCCTACCTAGTGTGCAACATGGTCTACATGTACTTAGTATTCATTAAAGAAACTAGTTAGGATAGAAAACAGTCTTAAGATCGAGAATACAAAGTTACAAAGCTTTAAAAAAAACCAAGCATGATAGCAGTTAAAGGGGAATAACTCTGAAAAGGTTGATATGACAATTTTGACCCTAAAATCATTTTTGTAGATCTCGATGAGCTGAACAATTTTGCAATGCTGACTCTTCCTCTAGCTCTTACGGTTTTTAAGATAAAGTTAAAAAAATTGTGAAAATTGTCAATTTTGACGATTAAGGGAAAATAACTCCTATAAGGAGTCGTCCCATAACTTTGACTCAATGGAGAGTTTCGTAGAGTTTCTGATGCTGGACATGCTGAAAAAGGAAAGTTGCTTTGGATCACTATCGCTTATATTTTTTTAGCAATAAGCAAAATTTTAGTCTGACGGTGACCCCCAAACGGCGGCAATGTTGGTTGGTCAACGTGCACAAATTTCACAAACTTGGTAGAGGACATCCTAAAGATCAAGTGTACAAAGTTTAAAAGCAATCCCTTCAGTGGTTTCAGAGAAGATGATCTTTGAAGAAAGTAAACGGACGGACGACGGAGTTTAACGATGACAATAGCTCACCTGCTTCGGATCAGGTGAGCTAAAAAGAAACTAGGTAAGATAGAAAACATTCTAAAGATCAGAAACACAACGTTACAAAGCTTTCCATCACCAAAATACATTAATAAACAGTTAAAATTGATAGAAAACGTATACCGTTGATCTCAAAATTTTGACATATCTATAAATGAACTGAACAATTCCCCAATGCTAACTTTTCCTCTACCACACACGGTTTTCCAAAAAAAGTTCAAATGCTACGAAAATTGTCAATTTGTATGATTAAGGGGATATATATGGCAAGCCGTTTTTACATTTATTCCTCTTTATAGATATCTCATAAACTTTATAAGATATCTCATATACTTTATAAGATATCTCATAAAGTTTATAAGATATCATATAAACTTTATAAGATATCTTATAAACTTTATGAGATATCTTATAAATTCTATAAGATATCTTATTTACTATATAAGATATCTTTAAAAGAAATTGAGATATCTACTAAACACAATGTTTATAAGATATCTGATAAAGTTTATAAGATATCTCATAATCTTTATAGGATATCTTATAAAGTATATGAGATATCTTATAAATTATTTTTTATAAGATATCTTATAAAGTTTATAAGATATCTTATAAAGTTTATCAGATATCTTATAAACTTTATGAGATATCTTATAAAGTATATGAGATATCTTATAAATTTTATGAGATATCTTTAAAGAGGCCTTTTAAAAATATAAGATATCTTATAAAGTTTATAAGATATCTTATTAAATATATAAGATATCTCATATAAATGGGAGTTTATAAGATATATTATAAAACATATGAGATATCTTATAAAACATATAAGATATCTCATAAAACATATAAGATATCATATAAAACATATAAGATATCTCATAAAGTTTATTAGATATCTTATAAAGATTATGAGATATCTTATAAAAAATAATTTATAAGATATCTAATAAATGTTATAAGATATCTTATAAAGTTTATAAGATATCTCGTAAACTTTATGAGATATCTTATAAGAAATAACTTATAAGATATCTCATAAAATATATAAGATATCTAATAAACTTTATGAGATATCTTATAAACTTTATAAGATATCTTATTAGTTTTATAAGATATCTTATAAGTTTTATAAGATATCTTATAAACTATTTTATATGAGATATCTAATAATCTTTATAAGATATCTTATAAACTTTATGAGATATCTTATATGTTTTATAAGATATCTTATTAGTTTTATAAGATATCTTATATGTTTTATAAGATATCTCATATGTTTTATAAGATATCTTATAAACTACCATTTATATGAGATATCTTATATATTTAATAAGATATCTTATAAAGTATACGAGATATCTTATAAATTTTATGAGATATCTTTAAAGAGGAATAAATATAAATATGGCGTGCCATAGATATAACTCCTTTAATGAGTTGTCCCACATTTCAACTCAATTGACAGTTTTGTGGAGATTTGAAGCTGAAGAAAATTGATTGCTTCAGATTTTCTCTATCTCTTATAATTTTCGACCTCCTTGTCGTATTGTTAGCAACAGCAGTATCGTTGATTGGCCCATAAGCGTAATTTTTATAATATAGAAAATAATGAGATGTGGAATAAGTGTACGCGACACAGCCCACACAACAAGCGGTAATTTAGAAAAACCACAATTAGAAACTGCCCGCAGCCTTCAACAAGGCCAGTAGGCGCTCAGTCTGATTAAAATAGACCTTCAATGTCGTTCCTCCCTTTTTTGCTTGTCCGCTCGTTGAAGCGGACAAACAAAAACAGGGGGAGCGACATTGAAGGTCTGTATTTTAATCAGACTGGTAGGCGCTGCTCGCAGTTCTGCAATCGGTGTCTTATAATTTTCATAAATTTGGTTGAGGACACCATACAGACTAACTGTACAAAGTTTGAAAGCAATTCCTTCTGTGGCTTCAGGGAAGATTTTTGAAAAAGAGTTAAAGGA